>OX940881.1:79123427-84123427 GCA_954870665.1 Stratiomys singularior
AATATACTTCCTTTTAAACGCAAAATACGTTTCGATATGTATCAAAAGCTTCTAATATATATAAGGAAAAACTGGAAAGTTTCTTTGAGCACACATCATTTGAGACGGACAAATTATAGAATTAATGCTGCAACGTGCTTCCGAAATTGAGGTTATGTCTATTATTTTCCATATTATCCTATCATCGGATTGTTTTCAAGCTTTCATCAAGCAAACTCACTTTTAAACTGCCAACGAGACACAAAGACCATCCGGCTCTCGTACATACACACCCAGCAAGATTGATATACAATACATCTACAGTACCATAAACACGATCCCGAAAAAATGCCCAATTGTATTTAGCTACTGCAAAAACAGAATAAACCACCAAGACCAAATAGATTGGAAAAACGGATGATGGAAACATAACAAACAAACAAATAACTAGTGTGAAAAGTCGGTTTGCACCGAAAAACCCACGAGCAACCACGATTAAATTCAGACTACCAATATTTTATTATTGTCGGAAAATGATATGATGTGGTTGTATATTTAATCCATTCCCAACTTTGATTTCAACATTGTTTAATTCTCCTTAATGGATGAATATAGTCACTGAATAATATTGCACGTTTTCCATTTCACTAATGAATAAATGACGAAATGACAACAACTTGTTAACAGCAACCAAGCACTGGATTTGCTGAAAATTTGACATTTGTTGCGTGTAGATTGCCAGCTGTTGTAAAATAATGTTAGTCAACTGTTTGTGTTACCAACTGTGATTTTTTTCCAGAAAGAACTAAGTGTAGTGAGCGACATTTTCTTTAGTTGACTCGTAAACTTAAAGATATTTTTCATAATCACTTAACCATGCTTTATTTCGGAGAATAAAGTTGAAAATCAAATTTGCATTCATTTTTTTAACTTCAAATCGTCCTTCTCACTCGATATCTAAATCAGACCTTAAATTTTGTTTAGAAGCGTGTCAGTAACAACAATAATAATAATAATGGAACATTAACTAATTCAATATCATTATCCTTTCTGGTTTATACGATTAAGCATTAGCCCATGAACATTTATGTGGAAAACCTTCCATGTGTACATAATAATCGATTTTACAGCCACTCAAAACTGATGCGAAATGCAAAATGTGATATGTGAACATATGCATATACTCATATAATGGTTTCATGTAATATCCTGACACAGTATTTGCAGTAAAATTTCATGTCGATTAACATACATTTATATGTGTGCATACGTTTACACGCATGTAAGTGCAAATATATGGGCATGTTAGCTTTTAAATGGTTAAAAGAGAGAAAGAAAGGAAGCAAGACGAAATGTTTATATGGGAAAGATTTAGGAATGGCAACGACGACTAAAATGCTTAAATGCAAATTAATTACTGACGTGTACAAATTATATATTTGCATGTGAAATGGGAACTTATGGACATGTTAGTCAGAAACTATAAAATGCTATTTCTGTGCAATTTGTTTATATTTTTGGAATGTAATTTACGGCGGATTTAATCATTTTAAAGATCATACTGAAAACTTCAAGTCGTAGTAGAAGTTTTGATGAGATTTTGATTTGATGGAAATAGAGGCGACAGCAATGATGTAAAAACGACCAAAATTACTTTAATTTTATGATAGGACGAAGTGAGTATCAAGGTTTTATTATCGAATCAAGGAATTTTATTTCACTTTTCTTCACATTAAGCATCCTCACTACTCTGAATTGCATTGATTTTCTGCCAAAAGGAAAATGAATCCCAAAAGCTTCAATTATAACAAGAAAGTAACCAAAGGATTAAAAATTTACCTTGCAGAATTCGAGTTCGTTTTTAACTCCAAAGACTTCTTACAAACTTAACCAGAACTCTATTCGTACGCGATAATATCTGCAAATTGAGTACGACTTGCATATGTATAAATGATAGACATCCTAAAAGGACTAGACGCAGCAGCACTAGTTCGCTACGTTTCACAATATTTCCAAGTGTTTATCAAGGTTTTTATGAGCTTCCATGGTTCTGCTCCTAGCATAAAGTTGAAAACAATAGAAGACTCGTACGAACTTTGTCTTGGTTGCGAATAATACTCGATGAAATGCATAAACGCCACTCAAAATAGTTACCTAAACTTTTCAGGTACTTATCAAAATTGTATTCGACAAACGATATTGAAAGTGGTATAAACATATGTGTATCAATATTTTAAGTGTATGAGAATATTCTTTTGGCTGCACATATTGACGTACTACCGTTGCAAATGATGTAAGCTTATTAATTTAAGATTAAAGTTGTTTTATGTACTTACTTGAAAGTTTCCCTATTGAAGTTCTTAAAAATATTACAGTCGGGATGCTCGAGAAGACGAAAAGCAATAGAGCAATGATGATTTTCTAGTGGAGAAATGTCATTGTATCTGTAACGTTCAAAAATAAGCAACTATTTCATTTGACAAACTTTTTTTAAAGGAATTAAAAATTCGAAGTTGAAAAAATCATGCATTAAACTAAGTTACTTAAATAATTAGAGTTGCTTACCTGAGCGCCAATTCCGTGCGCGCATTGATTTGATAAATATTATTATAGCCAGGATGATCTAAATCGTGACATATACAGGATACTAACAATATTAGGACTTCTAATTCGCCAAGCCTTTGGATGAGATTTGCTTGTTGTGTTATCGCATACATCTGCAATGTAGATGAGAAAAAAATGAATATAACAACGTGGCTGGTCTTCAACATTCAGTTCGTGGAATGTAATATTTGTTTGCTAAGCCGAAAAGACAATGTAGGCTCCTAGAATTCCCAGACGAGCAAGGCTTCAATTAGGTTGCTGCAGATGAAACGGCCCCTTTAGTTATAAATTTTTAAACAGCTGGAACTTTTTGTAAGACAATTGATTTAATCAAAATAGGAACCAATAAATGCAACACACTTTTCCCTATGAGATACAAGTACATTTATTCCAGTTTTATAGAAGTTCGAGTTTTTGGTTCGAACAAACTCATCGAAGGCATTTTTGACAGGAGCTTCTTTGTCTTTTTCCTGTCAAGAAGTAATCCAAATGTTTCAAGAAATGGTAATCTGTCGGTGAGAGGTCTGGTAAATATGCAGGGCGAGGAAGGGTCTTAAAGCACAACTCGTTTAATTTTTGGACCGTTGTACACGATACTTCGTGCGTTATCATGAAGCAGTTTCTCTCCATCCCTGTTGACAAGCCTGGGTGGTTGGACTATCAATTTCTGATGCATTTCATCCAGGTGAGTACAGTATTTCTCAACATTGATGGTTTCGCTAGGTAACAAGAACAAATATTGGATAACTCGAGCTACAGATCACCAAACAGTTATCATTATTTTCTTTGAAGGCAGGCTTGGTTTCAGCATGTGTGTTGGCGTTTCATCGTCATCTACCCATTGGGCCGATCGGGGACGATTATCGTATAAAATCCACTTTTCATCGCAGCTCACAATTCGGTGCAAGAACGGTTCCTGTTTGTTGCAGGAGACAAGAGAAATCTCCATTCGACACCTCACGTTTTGCTTGGTAAGATCATGTGTAACCTATTTGTCAAGCTTATTCACTTTTCCAAGATGTTGCAAGTGGCGGCAAACTGTCGAATTGTGAACGCTTAATTTCTTAATGCACGCAGCGCATCGTTATCGATCGATTGTCCTGGGAGTCTACGTAGTTCACTTCCAAGGTCCATATCTCCGGATCGAAATTTTTCGAACCACCGCTGAGTGGTTCGTTTGCAAACTGAATCAGGCCCAAATGCGCTGTTGATATTCGTCGTGGTTTCCGTTGCGTTGTGCTCAAATTTAAATTCGTATAGTAAAAGTAGCCGATTCACTTCCATGTTCACTTTCTCTTGTTGTTTTACGATCACTTTGAAGTCCAAAACAGAAATGACTCCATAAATCAAGGTAGCAGTATTTACACTTCAAAATGTCATATCATGTGTGCTGCCTTGTGCCATCATAATGCACTAAAATTGCAGCCAACTTTATGTCATTGCCAAATCGGCCATTTCATCTGCAGCAATCTAATAGATCATCCACAAAACACCGCCTCTATCGACCCGAGATCCTTGCTTAGAACCGTATAACAGCAAATACTTAAACAAGGTTTTACTTTTTACTTGAGCAAATACTCAAATAAGTTTTACGTCTTTTTCCTTATTCCTCTTCAATTATCGTTTAAGCTAACAAATTTGAAGGATTGAATACAAATAACGCAATCATCTTATTATACCCAATGCAAACAATAATTAACCAGAAGGCCATCATAAAAGAAAGCCTAAAAAAAATCTCTAACAAATCTTGAAACCAAATCTGAAAGACTGAACCTTAAAAAAGTGGAAATCATTGGATGAATACTATTCCAAGCATTGTGTCTTTTTCTTTCTAATAAAGTTGCTAATTTTTTCCGACTTTTACATCACATTCTCCCCTATCAGTGGAAAAAGGATATTGATATCATAGTGGAGCAAATTTGTTGCCAAAAATACACTTTTTAAGATGTGGATAGAAATACGAGAGTCCTTTGAATATTTTCTGAAATCGAGGGTGAAAAAGGAGTAAAAAACCTCAAATCTCAGCTCAATCATGGTGTATTCAATGGATCTAATTATAATATGTTCTAATTATAATATTATAATACGGCATAATTTACTTGTATCTATGGAAAAATGTAGGTCCTCTTTCCTGTTTAATATTCCGGTTCTTCATTTCCGCATCACTGGGAAATTCGCGTATTTAAATCCTGTTTTCTTTTTCTGAGGAACAAATGATAATGCTAGTAAGGTAGTGTTGCATCTTCCAGTTAAAGTGACAACCTTTTCTTTGTAGTTGATAAGAAAGGTCACGTCTTTTAGTCTATAGTGAGCCACCAACAGAGCCCGCCAACATGAATTGATTTGCGCATCAGGTGCCCTTTTTACCGACTTCATGGAACCAGGAGAAGATTACCCTAAATTTTATCCGGTAGAATCTGGTCAGAAACATCCTTCCATCTATCCATCCATTTCCATCACGGCGGCTTTAAACTTATAACAATGTTAGTATCGGCGCCTGTTCTGTTGTGACGTAAGGATTCACGCTTTTAACACGCCAAATCGGTCATCAAGATATTCGAAATGCTTTTTTTCGGAAAATATATGTTGGTATTTTTCGACGTTGCTACCGTGTTGCCCTAGACAGACTACCTCGGCTCGAATGATTCGTCAATTGCTAACTAAGATGTTGTAGAAGAAGACATTTCTTTTCGAATAGTTGTAGGGGGTTTTTCTTCATGTGGTGTGACGGGCCACAGGACTGCATCATATTTTGGCTGAAGTATTCCAATTGAACACCAAGACTTAGCCCAAAATATATTACGCTGAAGAGTTGGACGTAGCCTAGACGTAGAAGTACTACCTCATACATATTGCAAAAGGACTGAAATAAGCCAGAACGCAGAAGTCCTCCTTCACACATTCCACAGCAGAAGAATCTGACGTTGCCAGAACACATGAGACCTGGTTCACTGATAAAGAACTAGATGAGGCCATGATGTCGATGAAATAGCAAAAGGCCATACGAGCGCGTTATATTCTGACTGATGAATTCCATTTGGCTACCTAAATCCACCCGAAAAGCTTTACCGCAGATCAACTGGACGTATCCAAAACGTTGAAGTCCTGCTTGCCAAATTTTACTGGATAAAGATTGGACGCTGCCATGAAATCGATGAAAAATAGGAAAGCATAGGAACTCCATCATTTTTCGACAGAAACATTCCAACGGGTCTCCGTGTTTCAATTTGCTTCTTGGTACCTTTAATGTCTGTTTGATGGGAAGTAAGGCTTGTGTTTAAGAGTAAAGCGAAGAGAAGAGAAGCTTCGGAAAGGAATAGACACCACCAATTGTACATTATGGACATAGCTGAGAAGATGATTGAGAAGACTCAAGCCGAAGCAATCAGAACCACAGAAGATCATGATTAATGATTTCGAACCAGCACGGCTTCTGTCTCGGAGATCTACTCAAGCTGTCATTGTAGAGACGATAAAATTTGTTCAATGTTTTTAACTCCTCAACTCGAAAATATCTTCAGAGTACCAGATTATATGATAAGTATCTTGAAGGATTACCTGATAGACCACAGGTTACTGTTTGACATGCACAGAAACAACGAGCCATGGATGATACCTCATGAGTCAAACAAGTATCCATCCTAGGTCCTGATTCATGAAATGCCTTCTATGAAGATCTTTTAAGGCTGCGATCGCCACAAAAGGCATGGGATCACCAATGTAGACAATGGCCTGGATGACGGCATTCTATTGAACAGGAGCAATTCAAATTGGTCACGGTGACGCGACAAGTGTATGAGTCAATAACTGGCCGTAAAAAAAAACAACGTAACCCCAGAGTTTGAGTCTAAAGTGTGTTTTCTTAGGCAAATAACGTCGAGAACTCACAAGGCTGTAACCAGAGGGCTCTATGACCTCAGCCAGGCCACGGCTTACCAAGGTTGATTATCCTCAAGCATAATCATCCTGCGAATAAACAGCATAGATTCCATACGTTTATACGAATCCAAAGTCAAATGCAAAGGTAATGAGTCTTAAAAACTGAATCCGTCATTCTGGCAGGATAGTGTAGGAGGATCTACCTTCCAAGGCGTAAACAGGAGAGGGAGAGAAAGGCAATGAAATATCGCTTTATTGCAGAACAACTAGGAACGTGGAATGCGAGAATTCGGGACCTGCGTGGCCATGGCTTAGTCAAGAGTATGGCGACACTGATTACTTCTGCTTCTTCTAACTGAACGTTTTTCGATTGCAATCAGTTGGTAAACGTGGGATCATTCTTTGTTGAGTGGAATTATATCATGATATGATATCATTCTTTTAATTCTACTGATGAATCAAACAAAGAATCGTTGGTTATGATGCACTGAAAACGGTAGCAATCCCTCCTTTCTTTTGAGCTGAAGTCAAGACTCTTCCCACTGAAGGTGCCAATCTTCGAAGAAAAAAGGCATAGTCGGAGCAATGCTGCAAATGGATCCAGGGAGGACTTTGAAGGGTACCCTAGCAGACTTCCATCGCTTGAAGTCCCTTACTCCATGCGTCAACATAACTCCAGACAATAGTTAAAAATTAAAAAAAAAAAAACTAAAAACATATGTAGATTGCATAGAGGAACAACTTTTTGAATCAATCATGGAGAAGTGTTCCCACGAAGGCAGGAATCATATGCAAAAACTGAAGAGAGAAACCCACAAGAAAATCATCCAATGCACAAGTGGATCTGTATCATAGCGTTACTGCTAAAAGCCGCTCGTACTTCGTAGGGACATCAAAAGAAAGAGATACGAATTTATATGTAGCATATAAAGCGTGCTTTGAAAGATCGAGAGCTTGAAAATTAAACAATGAGGGGAATGGAGCTTTCTAAGCTTGAATGTGTGTGGAAATAATTTTTCTGTGTCAAATTATATGTGAATCATTGCTTATAAACACAAAATTTAAGAGATTATTAATTCGTAATTATTGCTCCTTCGTCTTTGTGTACTACCTCCAAAAACTTTTGCTAGCAAATACAAACGTAAATGAAGAAATTGAGTCGAATATCGTTAGTTTGGAAGTTCTTACGCTTTGATCGGTATTATGAAATTTTGAATTTATCCCCTTGTCATCATTCGCGAACTTATGGTCGGGGTTTGTGGATACTTGTGCATGAAGAACGCTGGCAAACACATTACAGATGAATGTGAAAATTACGGAAGGGCTTAATAGTGGCTTCCAACTTAGAAAATAAATGCGTTTTTCCTTCTTGTTTGTTGCCTAGATTAGATAACATAGGTTCCACAGATGAACGATGGAAAAGCAAAGTCTCCAGGGAGAGCTCCACTAGCGTATGCTGTCTTTGATTCCCGCAGGAAACTTATTGTAAGCTCTGCTTTCCTCGAAAATCTTGACATTTATAGAAATTTGGATGGATGATAGGTTGAACAAATTCTTACCGTATAACACATTTTATCCGGCGCTAAATACGCTACAAAACATCTTCATGTTTCATGTTCAATTAAAAAGGCTTCACCCTTCGTAAACTCACAAAAACGCAGTCCTGTACGCATTTCAATTGGAAATTAAACATCATCCTAGCAAAAATAGGGCTATCGTACTTAGACAGAAAAACTTCAATATGAAATCTCACGGGTAAGGAAAAGATGATAGATAGAGCTTGCAATTTGATATGACTATTTCAATGATAGCGAAGAAATAAAAGAGGAAGGAAATCTCAAACTTACCCATTGTGCAGACAAAGATTAACAAGAAAAGGTACCAAAGTTAGGTTAGGTGTTTGTGGCAGCCAGATTTTGACATTGACATTTGGGTCCATAGTGATACCGCTCAAATTTTCAATAATTGTGAGAACATCTGTAGGTCTGCTGCAGTATATTTTACTTGGTTCAGTTGCAACTTGCCAGGAATCGGCGTAAACTTTTAGACTTGCTTCATAGAATTTTTGAAACTTCTTTCAGACTACTGAAGCTTGGTGCTTCGATGTCTTTCTATATCGTTTGATTGAGAATAGGGTGCTCTGGATAGGATACATTCAACCGTCATTCGAATAGGATATACTATACCGTATTTTTATGCCCTCTCCCTTGCAGGGTCAGTAGTACAAGATCAGTAGGACCCAGATCTTGAATCCATGATAAGACAACACATTTTCTATCTACAAGATGGTTTTTTTTTCACTGATAACCTTTTTGTTAATATTGGGGACTTTAATTCTTCCATTTTATTTGGCTGAGTTTAGCAGCAGTTGTTCACTTCATAATCTTCAAGATACCCTGTCCGATTTAGGAAAGGTCGTAACATGATCTTACTACGGGTTAGGTAAGAGCTTGCCAAATTTTTCTTATTTCAAAATGTTGGTTTTTAATTATTATTTAACGTGAGACTTTTTCTATGCGGTCCCTATTCATCACGCATGAACAGGCTTGAGTGTATAGTAATTTTCCTAATATGGCGGTCGGCTACAAACATCATTTTGATGTTCATACTTGCTCAAATCGTATGTGGGCCGACTAATCCCGAAGACACCGTTGCCGTTATTTCATACTTAAATACGTTAAATAGTAAGACTTTGTTCAGAATTTTTAAATTCTTTATTTTTTCTTCGTAATCTATTTCTCCTCTTTAAAGTAACACCCCCCACCAACGCCTTTTCCAATCCTAGAAACTATTGTCAAAGTCAATTTTCGGAATAGCCATGAATGCACGTATCGATTCATGTTTAATGTTTGATTCACGTTTAAGCCAGAAGTTACACGGATCTAAATCAGGTGAATACGGAGGTTTTGAAACGATATTGGTTGAATTTTTGGCGAAAACTCACGAAGAATCAATGGAGTATGCGCCGGTGCATTATCATGATGCAAAAACCAAGTGACGTCGGACCATAATTCCGGCTTCTTTTTACGAATAGCTTCGCGCAAATGACGCAAAACCCTCAAATAGTATTCCTTGCTGACATTTTGGCCGGGCGGAAGGAATTCGAAGTGCACCACATTGCGATAATCGAAGAAATCTGTCAACATGACCTTGATTTTTGACTTACTTTAACGTGGATTTTTCGGTTTCGGCTCACCTTTGGCACGATATTCGGCCGATTGATCGTCTGTTTCCGAGTTAAATGCATAGATCCAAGACTCATTGCCAGATATAATACGTTTCATGACATCCTGGTTGTTGGAATACATTATTTCACAGACGTCAATGCTACACTGTTTGTCAAGAAAATTGAGTGATTTTGGAACCAATCGTGCTTTCACTTTTCTTAGGCACAAATGATCTTTTAAAATGATTTTCACTGATCCTTCCGATATTTCAACGATGCCAGTAAGGGATATGACTGTTAATCGTTGATTCTTGAGCACCAATTCCTTGATTTTATTGATGTGTTGATCATCAGTTGATTTTGATGGCCGTCTTAAACGTGGTTCGTCGGCAACGCGTTCTCGACCCTCTTTGAACAATTTGTACCAATCAAAAACACTTGCTCACGACATACAACTATCCCCGAAGCGTTTTGCAATATTCTGAACGTTTCAGCATCAGAAATTAGATTCCGCGTTCAAAATTTAATGGCACTTCTTTGTTGACCAATTTCACTCATTGTGAAAATCGCCGAATGCATTCTTTGTACTTCAGAGAAACAAGCGTAAGCTAAACACTAATGTTTATTTTGATGTGACATTTGGCACAGATGTCATCGACAGCCATACCAATTTAGAAATAAAAATAGTTCGACGAATGGTTTTCCGCCCGTAAAGTTTTACTATTTTAAAAATTAAATTAAAAAGTCATACTATTTTTTGCCCTCAGTAGTATGTTACCAAATGTAAAATTGAATCAAAATTGCTCTAAATTTGATCGATATCGCTCTGTTATGCGTTCTTATGAAAAGTTTAGGAATTCGTGATGTACTCACATTACATCCCTCGACAGAATTATGCCTATTCGATGAGATGAATATACATAAATATATTAGAAGTCATAAAATTCTTTTACCTTACCCATCGTTTATGTCCTGTATATGAACAAATACGACAGAACGTTATTTACACCTCACAATTAAGACAATAATTCACAACAATGCGCTTGAAATCGCGTTTCGAAGTACTTCTACTACCCCTAACACAACGAGCAGTTTTCGCGATATTAATCGAACCCCGCAAATTGTCTATCGATTAGATCTAGCTATCCCCCACCATGTTTCTTGCATTTTACAGTTGCAACACCATATTAGTATTCGAGGTTCCGAAAAATATGCAATTAATATTCGCGGTAATTATAGTTCTAGGAATAAGAATCCTCAATTTCGCTCTAATTAAGTGTGTCCATCAAGTGAGGGTGCCGCGATCGTCGTCATCGATTGATTCGCCTTTTTCGGTTATTTCGCGGAGACGGTGATGTGCGCGTGACGCGTTCTGGTTCGCGATTTTTTTAATTCGCGCGAAATCAATGTACTAATTAACTTAAAAGTAATTTGTAGTGAATTAATGGAATTGAAATTTCTTTGAATTAAGGAAGTGATTCGGGAGTGATCGTTAATTCGTTAAAAAACGTTGAATGCGTCGAGGTAAAATTATGTTGAGAGCATGAAATGATGCCTGGTAAGTCGGAAAGATTCCTCAAATTTTACAAATCTTTGACTGGGCGGCGAAAAAGAGTAGATACAGGCTTGATATTACCAAGAAATGTTAATGTCCTTAATTTGAATGGCATTCAGTGGAGAAAACTGCAATAATGAAAGGAAAATTTTAAAAATTCGATTGATTTCAATCAATCGGACCATCCGAAATATGGAAATTACATAATGGTGGACATATGAGGTAAATCTTCCACTTGTGGACCGGGGAAGTGTGAATTTGCAGACAGTGTGCCGCCGGTGAGCGCCATGTTGATTCATATATGTTATAGCGGGATTATAAATTTCTTATTATCTCATTTGGGAATGTGCAGATTAAATATTTTCAATAAAAATAAGATTAGATTTAAAGTGATACCAATACTAATTTTCACCAGAATCTGAAATTATTCAGAATTTGATAGAGATTTATAGCTCTTTTTCTTATGCAAATTAACTTCACTAACTGATTCCGAGAATTTTTGACACGCATTCACATTAGGATGCATTTCAAGCCCGGAAATTTTTTTTGGCAGCTCGTGAATTAATTTAATTCAATGCAATGTCTCCTTCTATAGGAGTTAAGATATTGTCAATATTGGAAGGATCCGGCGCTGATTTGTCATGAAACTACTTTTTGCAATTTAATGGCTTTTATTATTTTTAATCCTTACTCATATTTATTAGTTCGCTTAAACTTTAACCGATGTTGTGAATTTCACCATGATATAATCTTTTATTGCAATATAATAACACACTTTTTCTTTATTGTATAGTTTAAAATTATTAATATATCAAATATTAGTAAGTTGTCCTACATTTTTTGAAAACAATATAATGTGACACTTAGAAATGAAATCAATTAATTCGGGCTACTATAGGCTTAAGTTGTATAACCAATGAAGAGAATGTACTCTTATACTCCTTATTTAAATGAACAATATGAGGAAAATGAAATTAAATGGCATAAACAATTACACAGAAATGAAAAAAATGGACATCGGGTTAAACATTAAACATCAATGACCTAATAACTCAGGAAGCGCGCTTCCTCTTTCTTTTGCTTCTTCTTCTTCTTAGCACTACAGCTCCTCAAGGTCCTTCGCTTCCTGCAACAAGCGCTTAAAACTGTCTCGGTCCATTGACCGCGTCCTCCAATTTTGAAATTCGGGCAGCGATGAACTGTCTTCGTCAACAGAGTCAGATCGGCATTTCCTTGGTTTCCCCTCTGGTCTCTACCCTTCAGTTCTCTCAACGAATACCTTTTTGGGTACCCGTTGTTCATTCATGCGATTCATATGGCCAGCCCATTGCAGCCTCTGCAGTTTTACAATCGTTGAGTCCTTCAGCTCGTCCAATACATTTTCATACAGCTCATGGTTGTATCGAATTCACGCTGGGTCCTCGTTGGACCGGGAGAGTTACATATTTTATCCTTCAACATCAGTAAGTGGCATAGTCCCCTCGGGCATCGACGCTCCCTTTGCACACCTGAACCATACTTTTGGCAACTTTTTATTTGGCAATATTCTCTTGACAAAGAGTTCGATTGACTCAGGTTGTCCTGAATTTTGCTTCAAAGTGCTTATTTTACTTTACGTAGTCTGATCTTGATATATTCCCAAACGTTTTCGATGGGACTGGTATCCGGTGATTGCGCACGATGGCGTGCTTGTGATATTCCAGGAAGTTGCAGGATATTCAGTTAGGAAATATCTGGATACCTTATGTTAAAAATATTTCATACAGCAATTGATGTCATTTACAAGACGTTATGTTGGGTGACATCCAAGTACTGGTTTTACGCTTTCAATACTAAAGATGTTTCGAAAATTCCCTGTCTTAACGAAGCAACTTTTTCCCTGTAACTGGATCAAGTATTGAACATGGAAGGAATTTCTGAAGATCATACCGGATGAACCCGCACGTAAAAAGACGCATAGGAATCAGTGTAAAATGAGTGACGTTCTTCTTATTTTACTGGCTCCTAAATTATGATGAAAAATTTTGAGAAATGAGAAAATGGAACAAACCATAAAATCGGCTCCTAAAAGTGTGTATAAAGGCGATGATGCAATGACTAGATTGACTAACGACCAGATCTTTCTAGGGAGTCGGCTGCTGTGAACATTTGTTGGACACAACATGGAAGATAATCTAATTTTTCTCTATTTTCTCACCAAGAATGAGCACAATGACCGAAGCAGGTTAGGTCATGGGTCATGAAAAATAATATTTGATCATTTGATTCTCTCGAAAAGAAATTTCCGAAAATTGTCAAAAGGTCATATACGATTATTTCCGCTTCAGCCTAACAGATTCTTTTGTTTCTCTCGAATTTTAAGGTCTTAAAGCATGCAAGTGAGCTTAAAGGATGCTATTGGAAACAGATGAGATTTAATAATGCATATTCGTAGCAAATGAAGCTTATTAGTGCTGCGATTCTTCAAACTCGATCGAAAATTCCATATTGATAAGATAGAAAACCATGATCCTTCCCACATTATTCTACAGGTTCTATAGACAGGAGGTGAAATGAAAGGACGTTTCAAATGATCATTGCTTCAATTTGATTTATTATTTGATTTATAATTCTTTAATTATCCTTTGTTTTAAGGCTTTGAAAAAGAACAACCAATTATTCTCATTAGGTCTGAAAAAAAGAACGGCAACGTTCAAACGCAAACGGCAACGCAGCAAACGCAAGATTATTAGGTACAAAGAAAGCTACTAAGCTACTAAAACAGTGGCTATTATTTATGCCAGATAGGAACCACAAAAGTCAAAATACCCTCAAAGAAACTGAAGCATGCAGATAGTAACATTATTTAAAAAACAAAACTAGATGACATGGACAAGTTCTAAAGTCGCCAAGCATCGTGGAATTTATGTTTTGCTTAGACTGAGGTCTAGTTGGAGAAGATCCAGATCCTTCAAAACAAACCAAACTAGAAATAAAGAGTGTGAAGAGTTGAAAGGTGATGAGTTTTGAGGTGATGACTTCTGCTTCTCTTGAAGTATAGTATATGCAAGTTTCGTCTGCATATAGCGATACTTGTACGTTGGTGGATAAGATTGGGATGTCTGCGGTGTACAGGTTGTATAATAATGGCGAGATGGGTGACCCTTGCGGAACTCCAGCTTGAATAGTTCGCAGGCTCGAGAGGTGATCTTCCATCCTAACTCTAAAAGATAGACCTTTTAGGAAGTTGTGTATGGGCTGGATGTGTGATAGGGGGATAGGCAATTCATGCATTTTTAAGATGAGTCCTGTATGCTAGGCCTTGTCAAAGGCTTTTGATATGTCAAATATAACTAAGCTTGTTGACTTCCTGTGGTTAAATCCATTTCTTATGTGCTGCGCCACCCTTGTTAGCTGCAGTTCAGTCGAGTGAGCTTCTCTGAAGCCATGTTGTTAATCAGGGATTATGTCTTTTTCGGCTATGACTTCGTTGTGTCTTATCAGTAATGCCATTTCTGCTATCTTTGAGGTAGAGGAGAGGATGGGTCTCATCGGTCTCCAACTTTGAGGAAACGTTTTTTTCCGTAGGAATTCCGAATCTACGTAGGTGGGAAATTTTGTTAATTATGTCTGTGAGGGTAGTAAGGGAGTTTTCTGGGATCCAGTTTAGAACTGAGTTGGTAACTGTGTCGGGTTCGGGTTCTTTCCGTCTGTCCAGCTTTTGTATAAGTTCTTTAGTTTCTTGTATGTCAAGAATCGTCCTCTATCCGGTGCTTGGATTTGATGACCTCGTTAACTCTTCTTAGAATATAATCCTCGTCGTCAGGGTCTTCATCCCAAAAGGTATTGTCCTGAAATTGCAACTCCAGCGTGTCTGCGTGGTCTAAGCAGTTTCGAATGCCAGATAAAAGAGTATCCTACGGGCATTTTTGAGCTTATGGTTAGTCTCACCACACGAGTACGTCCCAAATTTAGATGTGTGAGTGCAGGTTAGACTATTTTTGGCACCCTTGACACATTTTCAGGGTAATCGTTAGTTAAATAAGTGTTCAAAAATACACTGAGGCTACAATAGTCGGTCTGTATCTGTCTCCTTTCGAATTGGCCAGTTAGTGTACTTCAATCTTCTTTTTAGTATTGAGCGTCCTTTCAGTCATTCAATGCTCTTTCTTTTTTTGAAAAACGTGCAAATTCAATGAACCTGCCGATAAGCTTCAACTAAACCAAACTGGTATACCATGTATGTAAATTTTATTACTGACTGAATCTTGTTCAGACGAATCAAAAACTGCGACACGTTTACTTGGCAAATTAACCTTTGTTAGTTAATTTAAATTTACTTTCTAGAAATATGCTCGAGGACTCTGACACCGTGCAATACCGATGAACTCTTCCAAATTAACAATACAATATTACATTTCATTCCGACTAATTATGCTTTTTGCTCGCCATTATCCCTCCCAATTTAAATTCGCAATCCACCTCGAGCTCGTGAAATTAATGCGTTATATACCCGCAATTAAAACTTTCATTCAAGATATAATTGCAGAAAATTCAGCAAACTGCTTAATTCGCCGCTACCAACTACGTTAACTACTTAATTTTGGACCAGGCGAAAGTGGAATCTTAGCAATGGGAATACTTAAAATGTTCACTCAATTTCTTTTTAATAGAACAACCATTCGGCTGACTTTGTTGTAACACGTTTTAGCTTATCCCGACACTGTCTTGTTTCTAATCCTTTTCCCTTACACCGCATTAGTCCCGGCTGCGAAATTTTACGTTTTCAATTCGTTTAAATTCCTTCGGTAGTGGAGTTACTCAGGCGTTTCGGGTGTAATACTCAACCCATTCGTTGTAAATTCGTCGTAAAACTAATTATTCGAAAGCATTTTAAGAGGTGTTTTGGGCGAAGGACCTGCCTCAGAATTACGAAGAAATGAATAAGAGGAAAAACAGATAAGTGGAGATCAGTGAGTGGGTTAGGCTGTGTAATATTTTATGTTTTTAACTGGTGGTGTCCAAAAATATAAGAATCCTTTAGAATAATTTTCACTTCAAAATACTTTTCAACGATTGATTGCCTACCGCGAAATATAGTGCGCCGTAGATATTTTCATTTAACGCGGCATTGACCAAAAAGAGTCGGAGTTAAGCGATAACAGCAGGTTGGTCTATCAAATTGAGAGAATGCTAGTAAATTAATGAAAATTCTTCATCCCTTTTTCCTTTCTCTCTAACTTTTCGTCCTTCTGTTTCTCTTTAAACCCCCCCCCCCTCCTCCAAGTCTGCAAAAGTCCTTGGCGTTGAGTGTGCCTACATCTATTTTCAACTCACTTTACAACTCTAGACAAGTCGAAATCAACTTTCAAATCACTTTTAATGAAACTGATAGAAACGAACAAATTATTCTGTTGTATTTGAAGTGGTTTTCATGAAACCGCAGAAGAAACTACCGTTACCACTACTCTGTACTACCCTACAACATTAGGGTGAAAAACCATAGCGTCAGGGTATGTGTTTTACTACGCTTATTTCTTGGTGCTTTGACTCGTTGTTGTGAGTAGTTGATTCAGTATTCTGCTAACTTTATTATCCTAATGAGATTCTTTGGGGAGCAGACGGTAGCTAACAGTGAAGGAGGAAAGAAAAAATAGAAAGAGGAGTAGCTGGTGCTAATACAATAGTACTTCTATATACAAAGAAATACGCAGAGTTGTTAAAGAGCTCGAGGAGTAATCTGACGTCGGTGCGTCGACTAAAATAGACAAAGACCTCGAAAATTCAATTGCGAAGGAGCGATTAAAGGAAACAACACTTGAAGGGCGGCGGAGAAATTTTGGCTGTTTTTGAAACCTAATTATTGTAAAGTGGTGTTTTTAACCTGTGAAAACGCTCAAGGTAAGAATGCAGGATAAACCTTTGTTTGAACTTATGATTACAAAAGATCTCACTAGGAGTGTTTAAATATGGGAAAAATTAATTTGTTCTTTAAAATAAACGAGACAGGCGTTTAATGAAAATAGTATTTCAAAGAATTTTTAACAAGAAAGCAAAGTAATTGTTTCACTACTGTCATTTAACTTTGAATTGAGTGCGCGTGTGTAGGCATGGAAATTCTTCGGCTCAGACCATGTGCTCAAACTCCAGGAGTAAGGGTGAGTGCCTCTACAGCTTCTGGTAACGTTTCATAGAAAAACAAGTTGGCAATCAATTAGTTGCTAACTTTTCATGTATGTCCTTCAGTGGAGAAATTTCATTTGTCCTTTTTACGTTTTTTGTAGCATAAGAATTGGTACGCAATATACACTTGCGTCATACTTAATGGTAGATTTTTCAGTTATATATTAAAACCTTAAACAAAAATGACTTAAAGAGGATGGATGGAATATTCCTATTTTCATACTTGTATTAACATTCTTTGTTTGTTTGAGTCGGGGCTCTAGGATTTTGTTGTGGTAAGGAGGTGATGGATGTTGATGCTAGGGATGTGGAACATCCAGCAACCTACGGACTCTGAGTTAACCATCTTAAACTGATAACCTGAATTGAAAGCGTTTGGTATAGAAAGGACTACAATTGAAATAAGTCAAAATCATAAAATCTGCCCGATCTGTACTTCATTCTTGGACAGCATTCCTGGACAGCATTTCTAGACAAAAGCATTCATCAACTCAGATTAAATCGCCAAAAATGTCACAAACTGCCAAAAACGGCCAAAAACGGCCAAAAACGGCCAATAAAAGATTTTTGCTCCCTGCCAACTAGACCAAACAAGACAAAGACCAAATAAAGATAGGAAAAAGAGGACGCCCCTTTTCGTGAGGATGCTTTCAAAACTTCATATTTTCTGATACTTTTCAGATAATTTCACAGTTTTCTATAGCGGGGTGAAATTTCTTTTGACTAGAGTCCTACCCATGACGCAGATATCCCTTCAATGGATATACTATCCTTTTATTATTCTTTTCTCGGATTCGAAACATTTTGGACGTCGAAGTTGCAAATAGTGACAGCGTAGTTTGTATTGCTGCTTTCCTAGATTCTTCCTTAACTATGTCTTAGGTATTTAGCCAAGTTAATTCTAGGTCGCTTTTTATGTGGATTGCATTTTACTTGGTACCAAGCTTAATTCTTTACGGTGACAGACCTCTAGCTAGACAAATAGATCCCATTGTTGCTATCAAAATTTCAGCTTAGTCAAGCACTCGGCCAGATATCAGACACACCTCAGACTCAAACATATTTCGTTTACTCAACAAAACAAGGTTTTTTGATTTCTTTCGTTTCCAGGTTGAGTTCTCTTACGGTTTTGACATGAGGGTAGTTTTGTAGGTGGTCCAGAAATATTTCATATTGGCAAGACCACTACTGAGGGAGTGCCTTAACTCTTTACTCACTTTTAATGCCTTAATAAAAGTTAAAAAAATATACTTACGATATCGATCAAGATTATAAAGAAGTGTCTCTATCAAGGCTCTATAAATTTAATTTTTTGAATCACCATCATTCAATCATTGGTGGAGTTTTTTTAGCGTTTCTTTAACCGTCATTCAGTCAAAGGCATGGTACGCTGATTTCTACTTCACTCAGCCATGAATGAGATTGATTGATCATGATTGAGATTGATTGATCGTGATTGAGTCAGTTGTGCCACTGCATGGTTAACTAATGTCTCTTGATGATGGCTGGCTAGAAAAACATGGAAAGTTTTCCATATGATAGGCAGCTTGATGACATTTTGGATGAAATAGGAAAGATTCTCAGGAGTATATAGTCTTTAAAATTCTCCATGTAGTTTCTTCTCAATCAATCACCATAATTCCAATCCTTCCAATCCTGAGGACTGAATGTCCCGTGAATTTGTAAATTCGTTTCGTTTTAAGCTCGAATGTATTCCCTTAAACTCTCAACTCAGGAACGATAACATGCTTAGTGGGTTGCGTGAGAATTTTCCAATGCTTGTTCAAGCATATAATTGACGTTATTGGGTCCCTTGCTTAGGTCCCTTGAACAGATCCTGTTTTATATCAAAGGCCTTTTTAGGTCTCCTGTCGCTATTTCGAAAGTATCGAAGAACTTTAAGAATGTTTTGCTTAATAAAACAAATAGTTATCTTGTTACTTGTCTAAACTTGTCAAGTGTTTCTTGCTGAAACTTAGGAGTTTAAAAGATAAAATGTAGAGAGAAGTGTTTCATTTGGAATACATGTCAAAAATTCAAATTAGAGAAGCATTACTTCTACTAAGCGACCGGTGTCCTGTCAGATGAGTAAGAGTTTGATACATAGAGATAAAAGAAAGAATGATAGTGAAAGCAGATAGAGATACAAAGAAAAAGTGAGATAAGGCACGTGTTCTACTAATACTGCTATCTAAAATCTTTACTATCTGAAAGTTTGGATTCAAACACATACAAGAATTCAGGAGTTTTCTGCTTGAAATACGCTGGAAGCCATAGAGTTACTCATTACATTCCCTCAATTTTCTTTGTTACCTAGAGTATTTATTTCCCTTTTCTTTGTGCTATACGCCGATATTGTTGGGGTTAGTTAGGGGTAACGGGATGCTTAGGGTATTTCTTTCTCTTTCTATGACTGCCCTCGACTGGTTGTATTGCTTTTATTTGTAGTTACGCTGTGATGGAAGCCTATTGCCATATGAAAATTTCAAATACTTCATTGAAGATTGGTTGTGTCTTATCAGAATTAACCTGAACCTTGTTAAGAAAAAATATCTTAACAATGGTTTGATTGATGGTTGACATTTTACGTAATGAATTTTGCATTTCGGTTTATGAAGAACGCATGCGTATCATTCGCAAAGATAAATGGTTTGACATTTGAAGGCAACTAAGGAATATTTGTGGTGAATTAGCGTATGGTATACATTGGATAGGAGGATCTCCAGCTTCAATTGGTCGTAGTTATGTATTATTGCAGTATGTTTAATTGTATATTGTTCTAGAATACAGCAAAAATGAGCTACTGTTGCATTTAAAGCCCTTGAAAATATATTAAGTTACAATGAAATCTTCCTTGATACCCAGATTTTGTCAAGCACCAAATAACTACCCGTAGAAATTTCGCAGTTCTAATACTTTGATTTGTGATTATTTTATCCTGAATAAAGATTGTCAAATCAAGTGGTATCTTTTGAACAAATTTTTCCTCAATAGTGGACAAGGAACAAGGCGGCGTACGGGTGTCCAATTTTAAGGGAAGATTCTGTTTTGCCTGTTCTTCCTCCTGAAAAATCTATTTATTCACATACCTATGATGAAGTGTTTTGCGCCCGACAGGGTAATATTGCATTGAATATCATGAAATCTAGATGATTTTAGTTTGTTGAGAATGTGTATTGTGCATGCTAGGTCGTCCTTCAGAGCATGCGTTTTCATTTCACCCTAGAGACAATCGTGTTGCTTGATGTTTATTAACCGCTTGAGATTTCTGCTTTTACTGTTTAGATACTTCTGTCATAGAAAAATATGTCTCTAAATACCAGTCCTTTTTCCAAGATAGAAAAAAAAAGAAACTTAGATATTAAAAAAATCAAACGCAATCCCGTTGGTATTGTAGAACGTCAAATGGTACTTTAATTTTGTTTTTTGGACGGAAACATTTGAAACTCTCCAGAGTTATCAGTGATTCGAGATTTTCAATAAGGCTAACGTACTGCTTGTTTCGAAAACATAAAAATAATTTTGAAGGTTTAATTAGAATCTAGTGTCAAAATTTTTGAATGTCAAAAGTTCATTCAAAAAAAGTTCAAAGTCAAAAAGTTGTTGATTGTCAAAAGTTCGAACTTATATTTGGGAGATAATGTCTTGTTGTCGTTCATAGGGACTAGTTTTTGCCGGAAGAGCATTTCTTGACTGTCGTTTATAATCAGGAATGGAAGGTTCAGTTGATTGGTTGTGCTCTTTTCAGGACGACCTCAGCTTGTGTGTAGCAGTCCTCCATTGAGAGTGATGTGCATTGAGACACTCAGCTACGAAGACGGGATATCTAAACATAACAACAGCTCTAATATTTTCAATGACGTTCTCCTAGGATAATGCACAACACAGATGCGATTAACAGAGCACTATAATATAGGAAGGATGCTTCCACATGCCAAATTTTAACTTGAATAGTGCAAGCAATAGTATTTTTTTCAAAAAACTCATTTTCAGCAATCATTAAAACTTCAGGTGTATCAAACTTATGCAAGCTAATATTAAAAACGATTTTCGGTTGTGCATGGGTATAATTTTCCGCCATTCATTTCCCAATCACCCATTCACCCTATCGCTTTACTTCAAAATTGAAGACAAACTTTCACAAAACTATCTCGGAGTGTATAGAGTGCATCGTATGCACGTTCTCTTCCAATAATCCCTCAGTTTGCATTGCACCAAACTTTCACATCATCAGCCCTCGTGTCATCATTAAAGTATCTTTGATGACTTTAATTGGATTATAGTATAATGGAAAATGTTAACAACTTTCTTTTCAGTACGTTCACCAACGATTCTATGAGTGACATTTCAAAAACTTTCTCAACTCTATATCTCTCACCATCATATTTCAATTCAACTGGACTACCATGTACATGCTACAATATATGTAATTTTATCCAAGTACTTTCACAACCAATTCACACCATCCAATGTCTTATATCGAGTCATTTCAGTAAGTGGTAGAAACAAGTTCGTCTAACTTTTGTTTCAGAAGGAGCAGCCATGTTTGCCGCACCTGTTAAATGTTACTATTACACAAGCCATCGTGTTTACCTCAGCACATAATGTGGTCAAACCACGTCGGTTACAACTGCTGGAGTAATCAGACGACTTATAGGTGTGCCATTTGTCTTAAGATTTTGGATACTATATGGGTAGAAGGGTGGGTTGCAAGGATATGCGACATTTAGGGAATTCGAAATAGATCAGACTAAAGTAAGGAAAGTGAATATAACTCATGAACGACCCTTTCTGTACCACACCTTATCGATTCGTTATTGCTGAATGCAGGACAAAAAATGTGAATTTTTTTCTGTCAGGATCGATTTCGGGCATAGCTTTGGTGATAGAACAGAGCGAATGATATTGAAAATAAATCATATTTTTATTTTATTTAATTAACGAGTATCACCAAATTCAGACTGAGGGTGTGTCAAAAAAGCAAATAATTGTTTTAATATTAAAAACATTCATAAAAGGTTATGACAGAAGTAATAAGCGGTTAGACAAACAAAGCACAAAAATACAACATTTCTGGTGGTCCTGCTCGATATCTGCAAAAAATCTTAGCAGGCGAATTTAGTATACGTAATTGAATTGAAAATTTGGAGAACAGCCGAAAAAAATGACTGAACCGCTTCAACGCGCAAAGGTTCACTGGTGGTACCAAATAACTATAGAATCCTATTCCTGATGGTGTTCACATTTTAGGATAAATAATTTTCCGAAATCTGTGATACCACTCTATGTCTTGTACTAAATCTGCCTGTGGACGGATGTTTCCTTGGTATCTCGATAACACTTGTCAAAGAAGACGTGGTGCTGTATATGCCACATTCTTTGGTTTTTCATGTCAATACCGTTTTTCCTTGGTTTTGAATTACCTAGAAAAACTTTGTCAAAATAAATATTAAAGCTAAAATGTAACTATGAAATTTAAATCTATGGAATCGCTAGCGGCGGAATTATCGAATTGACGTCTAAACTCAGTTGAATAAACAACATAAAATATATTTTGAACATTTCTAGTGAAAAAAATACGAAGAACGGTATCATTTTGACAGAAAATGTGAATCGTCTACATCAATTACGGAGAAAAAGTGCTTTAGAAAGACCAGCCACAAACTGTTTTTAATTCGACAAACAGACTAAAATTTTCGATATATTTGCTTGTCTAATTCTTTCGACGAAATTCTTTTAAGTATCCTTTTCAGCAAGGGTTCCGCTGTATACATGGAAACGAAAGCATATTTTCGTATTTACATCCTAAAATGAGGTTTCTTTTTAGTGCTTTGAAGACGTGTTTCTGTTCTCCTCTCCCACTGTAGAACGAGCTGAACATGGTTCAGAGTGGTCAAAATATATTGTCAAAACTACTGATTGTTTCAACGGCATATTTAACTTCTTAGCTAGACTGTGAGGAAATCAGCAAAGAGGCTGTATTAAAAATGTTCCTTTTGTTCTTTCTACCAATGACTTTCGCAGTCTCAATTTCAGATTTCCGATATCGTAGTACAAACTCCATTTTCTTGTCCTCTTCTGCAAAATATTCCATGCGTTTTTTTTGACAATTCCTAGTTTATTAAGTCATCCTGAAAGTACATAAAAATCAGTGACTTTGTTTTTCCTATGCTCACTTTTTGCTTTCTCATTTTTTCTGTGCTCCTAGATTTCTTCTTGCACCGATGATATTTACAAAACGCCTCCTTACTATTTGTAAGCTCAGCATTATTTTCTTTACCTTTGCGAATGTTGTGGAAGGTTCCTTCTATATTTCAACGTTTATTCACTGCCAATGAAGAGTTATAGGACTTGGTGTTCCAGTTTTCTGACACCTTCATAAGCGGCTTGCATTTTAAAGACCAAATTCTACAAAGGCCTACAACTGTCATTGAATCAAAAAACTATAATGCATGCTCTCTTTCTCTCTCTCTTTGACTCTATTTATTTTTCTCTTATCTCTCCCTCTCTCTTTTGAACCTCTTATTACTGACTGGACTGGTGAACAATATCCGGTGAATCATTAGAGATAGGCGTTAGTTTTTGAAGTATATATATCATCTCCTGCGGGAAAGATTGATTTAATTTTGAGGGGATTATTTTTTATGCATTGGTTCTTTTGTGAGGTATATCGAATTTAATGAACCCTGCCTTTCATTTTACTCTTGAGTCTCTTAACAGAATATCACAGTAGTCTACCTTCAAGTTGAATACCATGCCTACATTTGCTCCGTGCTTATAGCTTTTTGGTCGTTCTGTTTTGAGGACAATATATTAAAAAATTCCAGACTCTAGACAAAATTTTTCAAATAACTTCTAACTTCTATCCTGTTCATGAAGTTTTGGCTTTAAACCAAAGTAAAGGGATTCCTTTTCCCACCGTCTGTCTCTTTGAAATAATTTCTCAACATCTCATTAAAAAGTTCTCAGTCATGCATAAAGAAAGAGATGTTCTGGGCAAAATAACAAAGTTTACACATAGGAAAACATGGGTTTACTTGACTGGAATACTTAAGAACCGAGCTTTCATGACAATTAAGACTATTACCTACTTCATCAGGTGAAATTTTTTGCAGAAATGCATCGGTTATGACTTTTAAGTGATCTCCCTGAATTAAGGAGAGCGCATTTGTAATTCAGAAAGATAATATGCTACGAATACCAAGAAGTTTTAGAGCTTGACGATCAGGAATCGAAGAACGAATGGCATGACTTCAGCAACGTTGGACGTTCTTTTAAAATATATCAACAAAGGAACTTGTTTTTGCCATTACACAATGACACTTGTTTGGGATGCTGAAATTATGCTTGATTTCAGAATCTCAGTAGAACTTGTGGAACTGACTGGGATGATTATGTTGAATTTAACGACATAAGTCAAAATAATTTAATTTAAAACCAAAAATGGATTGAAGCAGAGTCATTTCTTAGTTCCTCTTTCGTTAAATAGTCACTGAAGCACGTCATCACAAACTCACGGTTAATATCAAAGGTGTTATGCTATACATCTTTAGTCTAACACTTCCTTGTGACAAGGAAGAGGTAAATACAGAACATTTCCTTCTTGGTTGTCCGAGCCTACCCAATAAACACCTCACCGGGCTGAGGTGTGCCAACTTGACAGGCGGGGATGACCACGGACTCAGGGTAGCTCGTTGGTTTCTGTAGACAGACAGAAGGACACCATGTGTGGAGATCTAAGTTCCTCGCCGAAGTTGTTTGCCTGTGCTCATCTCCAACAGTGGACCCAAATTAAAAAGCGGTAACCGTAATTTGTAATGTAGTTTGCAGGTGTAGGCTTTTTAAGCATTGAAGAGTGTCAGAGTCTCAGTAAAGAAATACTTCCCCTGTCACACTGAGATCCTGACCTTGCATCCTTTGTCCCACAACTTCAAAACAGGCCACCTTGGCCTTACCTAGCGGTGCCTTCAGGTGAAGAAAATCCCTTTTTTGGCACGGATAGATGGTAAAGAGAGATATTGTCAGGTGTCAGGAAGAACTCTCTTCGCTCTACACGGTCAAGGTATCCATGATACCTTGTTTTATTAGAAGAATCGTCCGCACATAATGTCATACGCAGTTCCAATTATCTTCAGTTGTCAACATATTTCCCGTAATATTTTCTCGAGAGAGCACGCCTATTTTCTCAGAGAGATGCAAACAGAGTCTGGTCCATCTTCCACATGCAAAGAAGGTTTGATCCCGCGTAGAACGAGAGGACGATGACTTCCCCATCATATTCAGGCAAGATTGAGATTGTCCGTGCCGCCTGAGAAGTTGTTTCAGGTAGAAATTAGTCTCGCTATGCTTTCTGCATAACCACCACGACCCAAAGTCACTGATGAGTTGTGGTCACTTTCCTTTGAAAGAAAGCTGCTCTACATCATGAAACTAGAGCCCACCAATACCGACAAAGGTACAAAAATGATTTTGCCAAAATATTTGACGGGCCAGAAACCTGAAAATGATAAAGCTGTAGAAACTGTCTAGTTACTATTCCCAAATCACGGATACCGAAAAAGGTTATTTGACGGAAGGACTGAATGACGAAGACTAGTAGATGCCCCTTGTATACCCTGTCGAGATTCAACCAACATAGGCTCAAAATGTGGATTTGGATTCCAATATAAGAGCATGTGATCAAAATAAATAAAGTTTTAGCTTGGGTATCCTGAAAACTAACCCTTAATGACTAAAAACCTGCACTTGGTTGATGACTTTTGTTACTAATATTAATCGGGAGACTGATGGGCTTAGAATATTTTTGTTGAGGGGATGGTATATGCCGGTTTAGCGTTGTGCCGAGATTTATGAAGAGGTACAATACTAAGCGTTGACAAATCTAGAACACCGCTCATATTATACAATGGAAGCAAAGCGTCCCTCCTCCTTTGAAAGGAGAACTTTCATCCCCCAAATTATAATAAAACGAAGTGTAGGCCCAAAAAGAAGCGATAACGTATTGAGCTTTGGAAGAATTTCGGGTAGAGTTAGGAATATAAAAGAGGATTGTAGATACGACTTCTTTGAATTTAATCCTTTCTTAACGGACGTTTTTGTTTTAGTCGTTTAATTCTGAAAAATGATAGGCTTGAAATTCATGTATTGGAGGGATGGATAGTGATTGCTTGGTAGTGCTTTCAAACCTTTATATATACTTCAATAAATAAAGGATTCGAAAAGAATCCATGCGTAATGCAAAGTACCAAGAAACCTTGCAGAAATGAGTTTTCCATTATGGTTTTGTTATTTTTATGTATACTAAATTTTACATTAGTTTTTACAATGTATAATAATAATTCCTTCTTTTTTGATTTCAATTTATTTTGATTTTTAGCTATGATAAGGGATGGACGATCCACACGTTAAGAAGGAGGTTAGTTCGAAAGTATGTCATTTGATTATTCGAAAAACGAAATTTAATGTGCAGATAGGGTAGAAGTTTGTTATATTTATTTAAATTTATTATTATACATTATTGTTCTTAACGTTTGGCTCAATGAGTGCCTGTCTGAATAATAATGATTTTGTCTTCAACCAATACTGCTAGCGCCCAATTTTTTTGGAAGCCCTCCGTAGTATAAGTTCAATAAAGTTTATAAACAATAAAACATTTTTAAACAATATTGGGGCAATTAACCCCTAAAAGTATTATTCTTAAAAAATGAAAAAAGTTGGCTTTTAACCACTTAAAACTAGTTATAAAAAAACCATTCAATGTGTTGAAAAGAATTATATGTCTAAGGTCTTAACAGAAAAGAGGATCCTGTCCTTAGCTAAAGTCTGAGTCGAATTTTTTAATTTCGAGTTTATATTAGTTTTATGTATCGATAAGTTTTTCATAAATTAAAATTGTCTAGATGATGTTGGAAGAGACCCGTTTTTAGCTCACATCGATATACGCCTTCTCTCCACCCCCATGTAATTGACATTTCTCCTTTTTGATATGCTTAGTGCAGACATTTTACTGGATTTGTCTAAACGTTTGGCAGCATTCGTTTTCTGACTCCGAAATTCGTTATTTTTACCTTTTCCCTACTTTAAAGAGCAGTATTGCAGCTAGTTATCGTCCTTAGCAATAGATCGTTTAAGACTCTGATCATGACTTAAAATCTTGTTCATTATGGTTATACTCAACCATGCAATTGAGTTTTCTTGGACTGAGATTCTAGAAGGTATTCATCTTTTGAGGTCTTGTACTGAACCGATTTTGATTGAATATTTAAAGCAGTGTATTTTCCTTCAAGTCTTTTTGTAAGTTACAGTGCTCTGCTTTATGCGATTGCTGAGAACCACCCTCCAATATATGCAAATAACTCGGAGCATTCATTTTTTTCACACGTTCTAACCTATTGTGTCGTTAAGTATGAGATATCCGGTTGAAATATCCGAAGCATCAAAATTGGTGAACACAGATAGATCCATTTTCCTGTGAAACAAAGCTAACGCTCAATAGTCTATGGTACACGTACTGTAGTTTAAAATCTGACGTTACAGGACCTATAACCAAATGTAATCGGAAATCAAAACATATCATTCATAAATCAAATCAAATAAATTCGTAAATCAAACATTCTACATTTAAAAACATTTTTTCTGTAGAAAACCGAGAAACCCAACCGGATTTGGTATTCGCTCTGTCTAGGAGCTGTAATGCGTCTCTCTCTCTCTCTCTCTCTCTCTCTCTCTGTCTCTCTCTTCATGCCCTCTAGGATTGACAGCTGTCAACTTCACCCTAAAGTGTCTGCAGTTTTGCAAAAAGCTTTGAGAGTTTTTCTAATGACCTCTTATACTTCTTTTTTTATCTTTTTCTATTTCTGGTAAAGTTTCATTTCTATTATTGTGCTAAATTTTGCACGGTACCTTACTCAGAGGTAATTGCTTCGTGATTTCCATTCCAATTATCCTGATTTGTTTCTAAAGTTTCTCGTATCTAAATATTCTGCTACCGTGTAAAAGGTTTCCATTTTATCGAAATAAAATACTATTTCGTGATTAAATACACAATTAAAAACAAGAGGACGTGGTGGATATTCATGAGACTTCAAAGGCTGCTTAAAGAGAACTAATGGTTTTGAAGTAGCGGAACCTGATCCAAAAAAATAAGAGGACCTTTATTCTTTTTCAAACTTGCAACCCGCTGACGCATTCGTTTCAGCGCTTGTTGATTTCATGTTTATATTTTTCCAGGAGAATCTCTGGTCTTGACAGGACCTCAAAATTTTGTTGGGACCCTACTAAGCCTTCTTTAATTCTATATAACCATAAATTTCCCTTTAATCGTGCAATCCAATAATTTTACCGCAAAAGTCAAACAATTTCCATCAATCAAATAAATCGAATCCCACGTGCCAGAAACTATTTTCAATTTATTCTGTTCACGATATGGATGTTATTATTGTACATTGTGGCAGCATGAAAATTCATAACGTTTGTCCACCACCATTTCGATTTAATCCTGTAAAACCAGAATATCCTGACACACTGTTGCTATTGTCGTATTTGGTTGTATCCTTTTTTTTTCGTTTTCACTCCCAACGGTCGCAGCATTGTGAACATAAAACTGCTTGGATACTGGTGATAATCGAAAAAGGATGAAATACTCGTATATCCTGAGATACCATTAAAGTTGGAATGTATACAACCGCAATTTGAAATTAATTCTGATGTTTTTCCGAATTAATTCAATAGTATTTTAATTGGCCAGAAGGTGCGCAACACGAAATGTGCAGGAAATAAATAGTACGTGTATACTTCGTATGGGTTGAAATTCAGGATTTCATGGAGTCACGTGCCAAGTCGAGTGACTCCAGAATGGGATTCGGAATGTAGGAATAGTGTGACGGAGTGGGGCGAACGTAAAAGGGTCACCAGAAAGGACACTTGCTTATGCTGCGGAGCTCTTAAATTTAGGAGAACTTTTGTCATTTTGCATAGGTCAGGATATTTCGCACTCAGGTTGGAAGCCTCAACTTACACAACGAAAAATGTCAGGTAGATACTATAATTTTCAAAACGACCATTTTTCATTTTAATACACTTTTAAAGCCTAATAGCATTTTGAAACGTTTACACAGGCAGAATACGCACAAATTCTTTAGTATCCTTCAGATTTCAATTCCGACAAGACGCAAAAGTGCTAAGCAAAGGATATTAAATTAATATAGAAGGGCATGCCATCACAATCTTAATCACATTCACTTACCATTTGTGCCACACAAAAACAATGTCGAAAATTATGAAATGGTACTTCATTGTAATGTTTATAGACCTCATAAAGCCATTCGCGTAACGTCTCGATGGGTATATTAAATTTATCAATTAGTCCCAACTCCATAAACATTGTCTGCATCAGATGTATAACATCAGCGTCATCCCATTCGTATGAATCGAACGCGGGCAAACGTAGTGCCGCCTTTATTTCATCGGGTAGTGTATTATCACATATTTCCAGGAAGCGTTTTTTCACTTCCGTATGCTTTGGTAAACTAGTTTTACGATGTGGTGGCGTTTTCGGACGTCGTGATAAGCCTGAAACAGAAGGAAGAAACCGTGATTACATGATGCAAGGATACTCACATATGAAAATGTAAAATTTTCTCCAAGGACAGAATTTACAATTGTCCTTTGGATTCTATGAAAAGTGATATTCGCATAACAGTCAGTTTAAGAAAAATCTTTTGCAAAGGGAACCAATCCTAGGAATTGAATGCAATAAGTTGAACACGTATTAATCAAAATATAATTCGTCCTTTTTTTTATCGGCTCCGAAAAAGGGCTCCAGTTGGCAACACTTGACTCGTTATTTCGCTGAATCAGTTGTCCTCTACAATTTGCGGAGCATTCATACGTCGTTCAGGTAACTACGTAACTATATAACTTATGTTAATGCGTACCTGTTGCAAGGTAAAGTTTGAGTGTATTTATCTTTTCGATAAGAGCTGACTGGTAAAAGTTGTTGTATCTTGTAGGATAATTTTCGTGCTTGTATAAATTTCATAAAATGTTTAAAAAAAACATACTTGGCTTGAAGGACTTGCGGTCAAACTTCAAAACTTTGCATTAATATTTATTCAATCGCCTGATAAGCAACGAGCTTGTTATCTTTTGTAGGGACATTTTTGTAAAATCGGAAATAAATATTGAATTCCACTCGAACTTTTTATGAATGACATAGATTAAGCACCGAAGAATACTTTAAAGTATTTTTAAGAGGGCTTTTGTTGCAACTTAATCCCTGCAAAGATTGTTACAAGTTTTAATTTTTTTATTTTAAGGATTTTTTTTAGTAAATTTATTGGCATAAATTATCTGTTGTTTCCTTTTTTTGTAATACTTTCGTAATCAATCAACATTTTGGTCCGATTTGAGACAGTAAGTTAAGTTTAATATAGTATGGATAAGCTGGCACTGGAAAAAACCGAAGTGGTCATCCTAACGAAGAAGAGAATCCCCAAAATACGGCCTATATAGTATAGGGGACGAGCTCGTCTAATCGAAATCAGCAGTAAAGTACCTGGGCGTCCTGATAGACTCGAAGATGAGTTTTTCCCGAGAAATCAGGGCAATAGCTGACAAGGCTGCAGCGCGTGCGACGGCACTCACCCGATTAATGGCCACCATAGGGGGCCCACCACATCAAAGAGACGGCTCTTAATGAGCGTTGTGCAGTCGCTTCTACTCTACGGATCAGAACTGTGGGGCGACGCTCTCACCAAGGAGTTACACCGGAAGCGGTTAGCACAGGTGCAGAGACAAAGAGCATTGCGAATCGCATGCGCATACCGAACGGTCTCCGGGGCGGCAGTGCTGGTAATCACAGGAGTGATACCCATCACCCTCCTTTTGAGAGAGCTCAGAAGTATTTACCTGCGCAGAGGCGAAGATCAAAGAGAAGGGATCACCAGGGAAGAGAGGCGTCGCTCTCTTAGCGATTGGCAACAGTCCTGGGAGCAAGAAACAACGGGAACGTAGACTGCACGTCTGATCCCTGACCTGAGACCGTGGTTCAGTCGAGTGCACGGTGAGACCGATTTCTACTTGACCCAGCTCTTAAGCGGGCACGGTTGTTTTCGGTCCTACTTGTACAAAATTGACAAAGCACGGTCTACTAACTGTGTGTTTTGTGCAGGGGAACCGGTTGACGCCTGTCACACATTCTTCTACTGCAAAAGGTGGAGCCAGAAGCGAGGGGTCCTACTCAGCGAAATTGGAGAGCTCTGTCCGGAAACGATCGTCGGAGTAATGCTGGAAACAGTTGACAATTGGAATCGCGTGGCACAATATGCTCGGGCAGTGCTCACTTTAAAAAACGCTCTATTGAAGCGCTGGGAGGCATCGGGGATGGATAGATCTCTTTTGAAGCACTTCCTTCCTCTCCCGTCCTTCCCGTTAGAGAAGAGATGCCCATAATGCGAAGGCGCCTCTAGGCGTAGGAACACGAGGCCTAGTCCGAAATAATGAGTCAAATGGTTCCAGGCAAGGTTCTCAGGTTGACAGGGGAGGTGTTTAGTGGGTAGTCCAAAAGCATTTTGTGTCTGGGAGTCCCACACTCAGGGCGTAAACAGCCTTCATCTCCCTACCACAAAAAAATATAGTTTGGACAAAGAGTAATATAAACAATTAAAGTATTCGCTTAAACAAACAATTGTTTTTTCCGATGTTCCACAAGTTAAATAAAAATTCGATATTCATCTGGTGATAAAATTATTAAAGGTTTGTGGGGGATTTGAATTTCTGATGGCAAAACATTGCCGTAGGCTTTTAAAAATGGTAATCCATTGCTGCGGGATTCAGTGAAAATTATGGGCGACAAAACGTTTCCATTTCGGTTCTTGTCATTTCTGTTACGTCCATCTCATATCGGGTATCGCAAATGATACCCGGCAGGAGGATTGGTCTGCCCATGATCACCAGCTATTTCAGCAATTCAGCGATTCCAGCTATTTCAAATGCAGTTGCTTCATCCTTTTTTGTTCTGTGCGGGGTCTGATGTTTGGAAAAGATCGCGTCTTGGAGGTGAACGTGGCCTGAGCCATTGACCGCAGGATTCAGAAATACCTTCTCCATTTAAAAAGCATGGGCTTGTTTCTATGAGAGTAGATGAATTGAAGGATATCACGCTTTTAACAGCCGAGCGTATGCTGCTGTATAGGGCTATTCCAGCGTAATGAGGAAGAACTCGGCGGGCTTTAAAGAGAACCCAGGTAATACTTCAGGATTCATCAGCGGAGACGAAGAAGAGGAACCGTCCTCTCAACTGATGTCGTTTAGCGGAGTCTGTGAAAACTTGATTAGCTGCAGCAACTAGCTTTTCATGGGCCGCATTACGCCTTATTCCCTTGATAGACTTCAGTGGCCTACCATTGTCGGCCTATACTTTCAGAGGATTTTGGTAAGCAAATTTCATATTATTCAGATTAGCAATTGCCTCCTCTTTCGATATCATGCTGTGCTTCTGTACTTCCAGTTACCATTGCTACTTGACACTAGTCACGTTAACTTCAGCGTTGTCCTGGATGGGCTCCGAGACTCCTTTTAGTTTGAACGAGACTTTCATCAACTGATTATTGTGGTGAACTAGGAGTTTTGTGTTAATTTAATTATAGTTTAATTAAATTTAAAGCTGGCTCTGAATTTGAGTATTCAACCAGTGGGTTTACTTTCGTAGACTAGTATTACTGATTTTGCCTTAATTTTGGGAAAATTGATTTATTGAGTACTGAACTTCATAGACACACTCAGCCTACATGACCAATGTTTACATGCTGAGTGTGTGTTTTTCAAACAATATTTAACTATTGTCTGCTGTGTAGTACAAAATGTAAGTCCAGGTCAAATGCCTGAAGGAGTTTAGTTTGATATCAAAGGGGTCTTCCTCTAAGTTTTCTCTGATTTTCTGAGAAGATATCCGTAATTATACGGTCGAAATCTAGAAAAGTTACACTAGTTGCTAACTGCCTTCTGTGCCAACCGCTTTGTACAATATCTTTCAGTCGCTATCCTTTTTCCAAGGCTCAAGGTGCCATAGAATTCGGATTTATATCTTTTCCTAAAGATGGAAGCGGACACCCCTAACAGACCAAGCCTATAGCTAAGAATTCAACACAATATACATGATAGCAGAAACAATGGATACGAGAGAAACTTGGTGAACATGATACAAAACCTAAAAACATCCAAAAAGAATAGAAAAGAAGAATGAAGTACCAAGAAAGCTTGGACGACACTAGCATACACGGGGAAAACAACATAAAAATGTGCGAAGTTATTGAAGAAACACAACATAAACACGACTTTCTTATCAAAAAGCAATTTGGGAAAAATACAACGAACGAACGTAAATGAAGAGGACCCGCTGCACAAACAGATTGTTTACAATCAGGACGGAGAATAAGGACAAGATTTCGCGAACACATGAGTCTAACTTTGAAAACCACATGATTGACAACAAATGTATACCCTCTTGCGTCAAGGAAACAGTGAAGGTCCTACATGACAGCATAAACGGCAACGGTTGAATGCACTAGAAAATTTGGAAATATACAAATTAAAAACATTTGAGGACGCATCATCAACGAACAAACACTCATTCAGACATAATTTTCGGGTCGCTTTTACTGCTTTACAAAAATCAAAAGAAGCGCCACACGACCCACACGATCACGGACGTTTTCCTACCTGCATAAAATGACACCTAGCTGCTTCCATAAACGGCGGACTTATAAATAAGGACACTTGCCATCGAAAAAATTCAGAAGGAACATCACACCGATGATGGTGCACTGCCAAAACGCGTCTGTGGACGAATCGAAGCAAGGGACGGGGAAAATACAAAAAAAATATATCCTTTTATTTGGAAGGAGGAAGGAAGACAATCTGTCAAAAAAAGTTTTATCATTAGTGTTCTTTTATTCCTCGTCTTGTCCGAGCGAAATGTGTCACACAGTTCCACTTGTCCACTGAACTGACGATCTCTCAATCAAATTTTTTGAGGGATTGATTCCTAACTTTACAGGTATGCCACCGCAATAATTTCATGGCAACCCAACCCAAATATATTCACCGCAGACCGAATCCTACGAATTTTGCGAATGTTTTAAGTTTTCACCATTTTTCGCAAATGTCAGGCAGAAATCAGCTTCAGCATATCCTTGATTGAGTGACCACTGAGTATCTACACTAATTCTGCTTCACCTAGAGGTGCTACAATTATCTGAATGGGTGCTTACTTTCCTATTTACCGTCCGCCTTTCTTTTTGATTTCGTTTCTGCTCAGGAAAATATATCGGTGTTTTCTCAATGAGAAATAAGGACATGATAGAGGATGTTCGTGTATGAGGATGCAATTCATTGGGGTTTTGTTTATGCAACTTAGTCAGTCAGTTTTTAAGCAACTGTTAGCTGTGTGCATCGATCCATCCTGCCAATCCGTTGAGTTGCCAAAAGTTTTAAAATGTTTCTCAAGAGGCACCAAGAGTTCTTCTAGGGATAACCCTACGTTGATTTTTAATTAACAAAAATTTTACTCTATGCGGAATTATCACCCATAGTCATGGTTTTTACAAGTTCTAAGCCTCAAATCCAGGCGAGTCCTCTGACTCCTCTAGCAGACTCAGGAACTCCACTATAGCCGAAGCACCTAGTGATAGCACCGGAAGCTGGTCGGTCATACTTCGGGGATTTGTTTAGTTGTCATTTGACTTGTTGAACCTCCCTCATCGCCAAAACATTTCCAGTTGGAGTTATCCTTACGAAACTGGATACCGAGTGATATATTTGTGAAGTTGATCAAGCGTTAGGTATTTGTAACAATTTGTTATTGGAAAGACTCCAATGGTTTGGGTTCCTAATGAAGCCTTGCGGGAAGTCTGACACAACAGAAGGATGACACTTCTTCGTTTTATAGAGATGGCTTAGGCCCTCTAGATCGCTTTTCACAAACAGTATTGAAAATCCAAAATATTGGGTAGAACCCACTACCCCCTGTCTTTCTATTTATATCACAAAAAATTAATAATTGTTTAAATCTTTGCTTTCTTTTATGTTCATATTAAGGATTATATTTTTGGTTAAGTGTAAATTTAAGTGAATTATACATCCTTTTACTCCGATTGTTGTCTGAGGCAGCATTTAAACTGTTGGTACATTTGCAATATCAGGTCAATTTGTGGTAACACGTACTTTTTGTTGCAAGTTCCGTATAAGGATCCTTATAAGGATCTAAGGAGAATTGTTTATCCTTGTCTCATTGCTAACAATGACCATAATAAATTTGCAGGAGAGTTGAGATACGAAGTCACTTATTATCTATTGATAAGATACATTCTCATCCGAAAGATTCAAGGACTCGTTAAATCCAATGATGAACAAGTCTCATTAGATCTAATATACTTTCTAACATACTAAAGGCATAATTTACGACTGGTCTCTCCATATAAGAAGTTGTTGCTGCTTTCATAATTCTCGGCTACCAACTTACATGCTCATCATAATTTAACACCAAATGACTGGCATCTAAAGAGGTGTGCAATAAACCTTTTAACGTGATTTTGTGATTATGGCATTTACAGGAGCAGCATATACACAATTTTATGTTGTTAAGCGTGTTGTAGGTGGGACCAGATTTACTAGACCCACTTGGTTGAAGCATAGACAAAAACCATTTCGGCGGTTATTTGATTTTATTCATTGGGGACGGAAGTTGCTCTTTACGATTTTTCGTTATTATTTGGATAATAGTGAAAGTTGAGTTTATTTGCGAAGTTCTTAAACTTGCCTACCTTCAATATCTAACTAAATTCACATATGTATAAACGTATGCGCGTGATTGATTCAAACAAGACGGAATAAAGTTTTATGATGCCAATATTGCTTGCGTTACAGTTTATTGTCGAAATGATGGGTAATTTTCTTGGCTTTTATGATAAACAAGTAGTGGATACTGAACTGAATTCGGTCCTTATGAGCCAGACAGCTATTTTGAAAAATATTTCCAAGACGATGTTCAGATAAATGACAAAACGATTGCCTGTAGTAAGAACTGGCTTCAGAGGAACTACTAACAATGGTTATCTTCTGTCATAAGTCAATTTTTTTTTCAAGTCACACATGCTTACAAACTGGAAATATACGGATATGTATGCCTGCAAGAAGGTAGTCAGTTTATATAATTGCCAAGGGTGATCTCGGCCGCTTCATAAGGTTTCCACTTCAACCAAGTTTTCTACCTTGTTTGGACTGAGGTCGTCATTGTCTCATTCCGGGTATCCATCACTACGTATAATGGTTATGATTGATTTATAGACTAGCGGTACTTTCTACATACGCGGACCCTACAGCACACAGCGTTTGATTCCATTGCTGCTATACTATCATGTCCTCGAAGCCTGTGAATCTCCAACTGCTTGTTCTCACAGAGGCTCTGCAGTGATGCCCAACACTTTTGTGGCATGTTGAGTTTGGTACAACTGAGTTAGCAGTTCGTAGATTACTGACTGACATTCTGAATACACTGTTAACATTTTATTCCTTGTTCGCCCTGGTGGTGCGTGATCGTTTTGCCACAATTTGCCTTGCAGATTCCTCTGCTTTAAGATGCAGCAATAGTCACACAATCAGGCACTGATATCAGCAACCCACGCCCAGAAGATCAACATTATCCTTGTGTATTATCTTGATCTTCAGTTTGCTCCTTTAGCTGTTACTGAATACTCCGTTTAAACACTTAGTTGGTACCATTTAACTTTGTAAGGCCATAATTCCTAGGTCGACTGGTATAGGCTGCTTTGATAGACTGACATTCATCACGCATTTACCAACAGCATATTTCTCGAAAAAGTCCATCAAAAGTAACGACCGCATAACATTGACAGATTCTTAGGGAGTGGTCTCGTCACGCTGAGGCATGCCGGTCACTTTTGTCCTTTCAAAATTCTTCTTTTCAAACCTGCTAATATTTCAAAGAAAATGAGTTCATTAAAAGAAACGCTTTTTTGCAAGATTAGACAGTAGCCGTATTTTTACATATCCTTGATACTGCGCTTTCACAGTAGTTAACACTTCAGGACAATGCCTGGTGCTTGATGTTAACTTTGCTAAATTATCATTGCCAAATCCAAAGCTGGATGCTGAAATTCCTTCATAATCTGGACCAATCCTGGCTTTGTGGGGTTTCTGCCAAATCCTCTCACATGTTATGTCAGTTCCTTGGTTTGCTGAAACAAACTGAGTTTTCTCATGGTTGTCCGTCCCAAGTAGCCCATGAGCATTCATAGTAAGCTCTGAGAAACTTTCGTGATATTTTGCTGAGACCAGTAACAGCACATCATAAGCGTAATCCCCAACTTCTTTACCGCTACAGGTAATTGGTTCCAGGACCTCATTTATAGCAATCACTCACTACAGTAAGTCGAGTGAGCGTTCCGTACGATGCCTCTTAGGACACATTTTCTATGAAGCGCATTCTCCACGGTGTGGTTAAGCATCCACTTGTCGATGGTTTCTTTCAGTACTTGCTGATATTTAACTCCTGAAGATCACAATTAATCAGAGAATAACGTTGATTGATTTTTGGAAATTTCGCTGGCACAATTAGATCCCATCCGGGTGGCTTTTACGATTCTGAAAATGCTGAAAGCGTACATCCTGGTGATACCGCAAGGGTACCGTCTTGCACTTCACTCTTCTGGAAAAAATTATTAGATGTCGTTGTTTAACTGAATCTATTATTTCTTTGTTGAAGTGGGTATTATTATTACATTTTTATTATTACAAGAGTATTTTTTTCAAAATTCTTTCGATTTTGGTGCACAACCTCTTATCAACTTATTTTGCTTGGCATTCTTGAATAAGTTCTTGGAATCTCTAAGGACTTCTTTATTGAACTTCGCCGTTCTGTTTGCAAGATTGAAAAAAAGTTGACGTTTTATAAGAAGTTTCCAGATTTTTACTCTACCAATGTAACCGTTCCGTATTTGACGTCCGTGTGATGGTTTTTCTAGAATTCCTCCAGCCGTTTTGTTCAGCATTTTTAAGCAGGCTCTTACAACTTCCAAATGTGAATGTGGTTGTTTCATGAAATTTTAGGAAGGAGCTTTGAATTCTAGATATTTATCCGACTGTTAGAGCCAGAGCCCCCACGACTGTCTGGATAAATGTCAGCTTGAAAAAGGTTTAATTTGATTTACAAAGACTAGTAGAGAAAGAGTCTTTCAAAACTTTTACGCAGTGACAAATATAGAGGAAAATTGGATGCTGTCAATGGACCAATGGATGGGAGTGACAACTTGGGTCGCGTTTAATACAGAATGTCCATAAAACATACGAAGCTTTTTAAGTTCAATATGATTCTTAAAAATTTGGCAAGTTATTGTGTATTTTTTTCGAAATAATGTTGACGCAGTCCGAACTGATAAAGAAAACAGTATGAGATCTCTGTCATTCTAATTTCATTGGGTAATTTTATGTTTTGGGGATATAAGAGCTTAGACTCAAATGAGTTCGTTTTATTTTCACTCCAAAGGCTCAGTTTAGAATCACATCTGCGTGTCATGGCAGTTGAACACAAAGGAACACCAAAAGAAAATATGGTGATCAGCGCTGGTGCTTGCTCCGAGGACTGATGCATAGAAGGCGAGTGCGTTAGTCGCTGCACCATCTGGATTGCTTAGATAGCTAAATTTACCGCGTTAACAAATTTATTTCTAGAATTTCAACAAACTTTCTAGGTAATTCTTGATTTGGTTGCGAATTCACACTGTCCATACCTGGTCTCATACCTTCTGAAGTATGTAAAAAAATATCAAAAAATTGAGAATCCATCAGCTGTTTCTACGAATGAACAATGTTTTCCCCAAGAATAGACGGAACCATGCGAAATGAAACAGATCAATTTTCAAATCCAAATTATTTGAGAGAAAATAAAATCTTATCGAAAAGAAAATCCAGTAATTACGTGAAAATTTTATCAATATGCTTCGAGTGTGACAAGAAAAAGAGAGCAGTTCAGTGTCAACTTTTCCGCCGTACTTTCACGAGGCGGTAGTTAATTTTCCACAAAGTCATGCTTTTCTAACCGTCGATGCATGGGAACAAAGTAAACAAATATTCATGATATTTTCATACTGATAACAAAATTCCATCAATGCACTTTACTAGCATTCGCAACTGGTGTAGTAGATACTTCAAATGTCGGCAAACTAACGACTTACTTTGAAAATGAGGAAAAACTTGAAAAGCTCCAATAGCGTTCCAGTGGAGTGGAGTATGGCGATAAAACATTTTATCAGGTTTGTTTGTAGTCTAACGCCATCCGACCCCCACATGCATAGCACGATGAATGTGATCAGGTAGGAAGAAAAGAACTCGATTTTGTAACGAGTCGAAGAGTTGAATTGAGAGACAGTTTGACAGTCTACAAGGACTAGGAAATGAAGTAGTAAACATGTTAGTGAGTGGCATTATTGTTGACAGTACGCTCCCGCTAGAATACTTTATGTCACTCAACTGAATCTTTACATAACTGCTATCGTAGTTTTGCAGACGGGGTTCATCGCTGGGGTAGATTGGAAAAATTCATGTTCATATTCATGCATTCAAATATGTGTGCATTGATAAAGGGTGGAATTTGACGAAAAGTTCAATAAAAAACTTTAATTTTGATTTTCTAGTGGCTGACATTTATGTACGTCATAAAATTCAGTGAAGTTGAAAGAGCCATGTCACGTTACGTTTACCAAACATGATTACCATTATCTATAGAAAATGAAATTTTCAAAGCTGAACTGTTTTTGTGATAACGCAGGGTTTTCTACAACTTTTGTCAGTAACTATGATAATTTGAAAATTAAAATTTTTGAAAAGAAATTCCAAAATAAACGAAAACTTTGTCGACAAACTTTCAAAAGTACAATTTCAAAATATTTGACACTTTGGGATATTGACGTTTGGACTTGTAATGGACGGTATTTTCTTGAAAATTGAGCTTAATTTTATCGATTATATTCTGTTTTCAGTTTCAGTAATGATTTAGATTTATTTGTGGTTCGTCATCAATTATACAATATGAACAATTGCCGATATTGGCTGCTGACGATCAAACAAGCTCTTGAGCCGATAGCATAAGAACAAACAGCATAAACACTCCCGAACATCCAGTGCTAGACAGAGATAGAAAACGCATAAGTTGATTTACATTTGTGCCGTGTTATTTTACAGAAGCTTTGAGACGGGCATTCTTGTTGAACACAATAATGACAGCAAATTTTCCAGTTCAAATGAAGTTCTACTTATTTTGGTTGAATCTCGTTGGATACGAGTTTTTCTTTCGAAGTTATTGCGCGATTTTGTGATAACGCTGTGCCATGAGTTCTATGGTTTTCCCTTTTGTGTAACAGTAGTTGATTGGTTTTATATTTGCCATGATTATGCGAGTGAATGATTCAAAAACAGAAAGCGCCTCGGCTCATTCCATATCATTGCTTACCTTATCGAACTGATAGGTCACAAAAAATTTAAGAAAAATAAAAACTTTCTGCGGTTATTATTTGGAACTTTAGGCCAATTTTAATGGTGAGAGATTTGAAAACTAAAAGACACTCGTTTCTGTCTAATTTGATGAAATTTTATTCATAAAAACCTATTAAGGATACACCGCCAAACTTCAAGTATAGCTCAAGATGGCTTGGTTTAAAAAGCCTTTTGACTTTGATTTCAGTTTTTTGTTCAGAATAAAGAGACGCTATAGAATTGTGAAAAAGTAGTTATGCGTTGATAAGTTTTCTTGCACATCGACTTCAACAATTGCCTTTTTGGCCACAGAAAATATGGAAGTCGCATCAACTTGCCGGAAAATCCCCATTTAACATTTGATTTTATTTTGGCGCATCAAAATTCGTTTCATTCAATATAAAAAAATGCGTGCAAGTTGGTAATATTCTTCTTTTTAAATGTCTGGAAACAGCGTCGCTATTTTCGATTCAATCTTGAAAAATTGGCAGTGCTGCAAGTGTCAAATTTCCACATCAAGTTCAAAAAGTAACATTGAGTCCCAATTTTATTAAGTCTGTGCTTCCGAACACATTAATAAAAGACGTTTATTTCGAAGACAACTGTCATTAACGTTCCAGAAAGCTGACAATACTAGCCGAAGTAGGATAATTAATTACATGGGTGTGGTTTATTTCTTTGACAATATTCGTATTTACTTGATAGTTTTGGTAAATAATTGAGCCTTTATTTTCATTATCTCGCCAAAAATAAACGCATATCAAAAATTTGAAACTATTTTTGCTATCTATTAAGTTCACTGTTGACCCCTGAAAAGGTCAGAGTTGGGTCTATGTACTGCAGAGGTGTCACAGTCCTTACAGATGGACATAACTTTACTCCTTGATTTTGCTCTAAGAACACTTCTGAATAAGGTTCTCTTAGTGCAAAATAAAGGTATTCCACACAAAACAGATACGAAAAAGGTGTTCGAAACTTTCTTCCTAGTCGCCACAGGCACAGAACGTTGTTTGGGTGCCCTATCATCTGACGGTGGGTGGCTTAGTAGAAATACGATCAGAGTTCCTATGCAGTTTCTATTCCTTTGTAAGATTTGTTTGATCATCGTTTTTGAAGTGTAAGACCAAAAGCTTCGGATTATCCTGCGGTCAAACTTGTGTTTTTCAACTAAGTTTACCGCTTTTCAGCTAGTTTTCTTGCAAAGAATACCTCTTTAAAAATCACCTCGAACGTATGATCTGCCGATGAAAGTGGTCTTTTGCAGTTTGACGTGTTGAGTCAAAACTGTTTGGCCTGTAAGCAGTGTCACTAGAGTCCTTACACCATTTTTTATTTTTTGCTATGAATTATTTGATCACCACTTTTGATCTGTAAGATTAAAGGGTTTGGATTATCCTGTGGTCATTTTGGTTGTTTCAAATCAAGTTCGCCTCCTTCCACAGGGGTTTTCTTGGAAATGATACACAAAAAACTCCATGAACGTGCGATCTGGTGATCTTGGTAGACGGGCGTTGTCCCCAAAACGACGTATTACATTTTTCAATGGGACAGTAGTGAGAGAAGTATTGAGAAGAACAATAGTGAACCACCAAAGGAGTATTTACAACAGGAGAGAAAGTAGAAATATTGAAAGGATCCTCTGGAATTTCAAAAAATGGGTAACAATGAAACCTCATGCTGAAGAAGAATCTCAAGAAATACTGAGTTTTAGAAGTGACGAGCTTATTTTTATTCAAATGTATATGTGAATAAACAGAAGTGTCACTTTCAGTCACCAGTCAATCCCAGGCAAACATCAACCATGAATATGGGAGTCTAAAAGTGGCAGCATTATATTCTTTGTAAACAAACGCTTTGTTGTTTTTCGGCCCTATTTTAAAATCGGGCCAAATGCCTTATAATTTGAAAATACTGTTACTGATTAGACACAAGTGCCAATTGCATACAGTGATTTCATACTCAAGATTTGAGAGCATCCTGCCTATTGGTAACGACAAAGGTTCAGGAAGATGCAAGCCACATCTCAACGCGTTTATTTTTTTGAAGATTTTGCGCTTTGTATTTGGCCGCTTTGACCTTTGGGCGCTTTGACGTTTGGGCGCTTTGACGTTTGGGTGCTTTGATGTGTGCGCGCTTTGACGTGTTGGCGCTTTAACACCAGAGTATAATTCATACTCTGGGTGTGGGTCTATTTAAAGCACATATTTACCCACAACGGAATATCAGTTTCGTTAGTGTGGATGTTGTTGCACCAAGAAAATCTTCGATGAGCAATCGCAGAGTGTCTTTTTCTTTCCAAATCGCTTCCATCCCGAGCATATGTCTGCACCTATTTCCTGTGGCGTTGTGAATGAAGAGCCCAAATAACTAAAAAAAAAAACAAAATGCAGCGCCCTATCTCTCTTTAATCCTGCATTTAAAGTTTAAATACTTGGTTTGGCATTTAAGGCCTATTGGAACTTTAACTCAGAATTCCAACACCCCCCACCCACTAGCCTGTATGATATGCATACATAGATATAATATAGGTATGTGCCCCTTCCTTGGAAAACTTGTTATGTTCCCTTTGACAATCCTAGGGTGGGTCCATGCCATCTAATACTAATGGAAGGACATTGTATTGCTTAGGTACAAGTTCCGTTATCCTAGAACAACACCAGCTAGCCAGTAGATAAGTCTGATGCTATCTCAACGTGCTGGAGATGATTGTCTCAATATTTAATATGTAATAAAGAAATCATGACAAATTCACTGGCAAAATATGACAGGATACTTCGCGATTAAGTCATAGAAAAGTCATGGAATGATTTAGCTGATTCCGAAGCATCAGTAAATTCACGTAAGCTATTTTTGTTTCCATGGGTTCTGCTTACTTAAGGATGCCATGATGCAAATAATCCAAACGAAAATCAAATACAATTTGTATATCATCTACTACCCATCTACTTTCGTAATCCAACCACCACTCGAGCCCTTGAGCGGTTTGATGAAAAATTACATCTGTGCGAGATCATAATCACAAGGATAACAAGATTAATTTCATTCGAAAGCTACCACGAAACCATCATTCAACACTTGAACTGCCTGAAATAACGAACATTTCCTTGCGTTTCAAACCTAATTACGATGATATTCCATTCGGTGAAATCCGGTATCCTTACAACAGAATCGACAAAAAAATATCCCCCTACCCCTAGCGCTGACGGCTAACATGGCTGTCAATAAATATAGATATTTATTAGGAAGAACTAAAGCAGCCAACAACACGGATGACAAGGTCGAAAAGGAATCATTGCGACGACAGTGATGAAATTGTTGGTAAGTGAAGTTGAGCAATGCCTTAATAGATACCTTTTTCCTTTTTCATGCCTTCAAGCGAACAGCGCGTGCACTTCATAGACTTTCATGTTTCCTAGGCTTCATGTTTCTCTTGTTACCTCGTTACAAACATAAATTATCCTTGCCTCGCCCATCAATCGGCATATAGAGACAAATAATAAATATGATGATAGCATATTAGAACTTGTTCCACATTTGCTTTCGTCAATATTTCTGGAGTCCTGCAGACTTTGATGAAATTCTTTTTCATAGTGATTTGTAGATGCGATAGAGGCAAGGATGTTATTTTTTTGCCTAATTAAACTTCCTACATCTTCTTCTTACTCGTGCTCGACTCTCGTTCTCGCATGCATACTCCGCGCAATCTTGAACGTATCCTGTTTCTCTCGAATCAGATATAATTATCTTTGAGGTATTTTATTACATATTTCTTTTCTTGCAAGAATGTGGACACGTGCTTGTGGTCTGTGTAGCGTTTGATGATGTTGAATATGAAATAAGTTTCTATGAACTTCAGCTCTCTAGTTCAAAGGTAGTTTTTAAGGGAGGAAAAAAAAATGCGCACGTGGTAGCCAGTTTTCATTGAAATAACGTAAGAGCAATGCATTTATGGGGAAAGTTTCCAGTACCTGATAGGTAATATCCAAGCAAATATCAAGGGTCAATAAATATTTCTTGAATTCAAATAAAAGTTTTGATTTCCACGATAAAAGTTAATCGAAATGTCTTGGTGTTTGTTTTCGCCAATAAAACATTTATATCGTTCGATCGTTCGAGGTTCAATAAGCAAAAAGGATATGAAGTGTCTAATAAATTCTCTATTTAGAACCAAGAGAAGTTATTTCATTGAACCCTAAAACGGATAATATTTTTCGCTTGAAAATTTACCATCCCTATTAAATTTATTCGCCCTGAAGAAAAAAAAAACCGTCCAATTTATCAAATTCTGGCGAAACGACTCGTCTTACATAATTACAATATCTTGGTATCCAAAGAGGATACTGCTGCAAAAGAAAGTATGAATTTAAAGTCTTTCGGACTTTATTGCAAGGCTACCGCTAGACAAATTTTCAATTTCGGATACTTGATAATATTATGCGTGAAATAATAACAATGAGTGGAGAACTTTTTTTCCTTTCGTCATTTTTCCTTTTTCTTTGAGCAATTTTGTTTTTCTTGGGGCAGAATGAATCTCTACGAGGCAGATAGTGTAATTGTGGTAATAAAGGCGTCACCATTTTTTTTTGGTATTTTGGGTATCCTTAAAGTGAAAAACTTTTCTCATATTTCCGTTAATAGGAATAGGAGAGCAAAACAAAATTGAAATTTTAATGGGAGAAAATCAAAAGCAGTTGTTGAAAAAGAAAAGACCAAACAATATTTTGTGTTTTTTTTTAAGTCCATTCTATGACAGACATGAAAAACTCAAAATTTCAGACACGAACATTTTCGACACAAAAAACTCGTGAAGGACCGGAAAATTTCGTTGTAGTTTACAAAGTGAAACTTGAATTTGTTTTGAAGTCAAAATGATCAATTTTGAGAAAGGAATTACTTAGACTAAAACCAGTAGGGACTAGCAGATCATGGACATAGATATAGTTATGATTAAGCAAGTAGATTATGTGGAAAACGTTACGGACTTGATTGGCTTATTTGTCTTTCCAGCTGTTTCACTATTGTATGGGATTCGCACCACTGGATTGCGTTATTAGGATATACCTTCGGTAAAGTCAATTAAAATTGTTTAACTTATAACTAGTTTCCTATTTGACTAGATAGAAAACTAGGCTTTTATTTCCTGTAATTCGGAGTTAGCGTCGATTATCGGTGTCAATTGTCAATGTGATCTCACGCGATGAGTTCCATCGCGTATTAGAACGAAACTCAATTATTAATGAAAAGCGAGTCATTATTGTTGTTGTCGAAATTCAATATCCTTCAAGAAAACTGGTAGTTTTTGGCAAATAGAAAATTTTGAAAATTCGAAATTTTACTTCAACTTAGATTTATTTAACTCATCAGTCAACAAATAAAGAAAGCCTTATTTGCAAATGCTATGACAGTTCAGTTGGCTTTCGAGAGCTTGTAGTGTTGATTTCCAACTAGCAATATTTGACAGCTGCTGTCAGTCGATTTTCCCTTCTATCATAAGCAGTTTCAGGCCTGTGAATCTGCATTTTTTTTTTCAAATTTATTTATCGCAAATCGAGAAGTTTCATTGCCTACTCAAAGCGAATTTCATGCAAAACATGGTCGTACTTCTGTTCTGTCTGACCTGACTTTTCACCATATATAGAGCGTGATATATAGTAATGTATAGAAGAGATACATAGAGTGCGCTTACTATAGAAGCCACCTTGAGAAAAATACTACAGAAAAATCATCTTTTCAAATAAGGAGCTTTACAAAGAAGTCAAACTACTGTTACAGGCGAAAGTCAAAACTGAAAATACTTCTTGATTTCCGGTTTCAATATCTGGAAAGTGTGTGATTATCTGTTACAAATCGGGGTTTATTTCATTCAGAGTGCTGACGACTTTACTGTCACTGTCAATGAGCGTGAATATATTTACCAATTTTTTTTCTACTCGCAACGAAGATTAAAGCTACAAAGTTCAATGAGAATATCAAGATTGGTGTGTCTTCCAATCCAGAAAACGCGTCAGTCATCAAACGCGTCAGTCATCAAACGCGTGGTAGAAGAATCATTAGGACATATTGTCTTGCTCATGTGAAATTTCTGTACCTGTTGATAATTAATGCCCCGACGTATGAAAGAAAAAAATCAGACGCATATCAATTGCCTTAACAGCAATTCCTAAACGAAAAGGGGAGCCTACGAGGAATCTCCAATTAGGCAATAAAGTCATAAGTGAGTGTATGAAATGTCAATTTTAAGACAATCTATTGATTGTAAGACTGAGGATATGCAATTGGCTTGTCATATGAATTGTATTAACAATGGATTTCCAGAAACGTATTCGTTGGTAGAAATTAAGGTCAAAGTCCAGTGGGGAAACCGAGGAAACGCTGGTCTGACTCTGTTGACATCGTTACTCGGATTTCAAAATTGGAGGAAGCGAAGGCCAAAGAGGGGCTTTAGTGTCACGAAGAAAAGGAAGAAGAAGACATTCAAAAGAACGTATGAAAATACCGAACGAAAAAGGCAGATAAACGTATATAGCATTTACAACTCTGAATTCGACAGAAAAAAGAAAGAACAAATGAAATAATAATTACAGAAACGAAAAATATCATTGTGGGAGGTCATTCTCTAAAAATGAGAACGACAGTTTCTTCTCTGAAGTCAAGAAGACACTCCATTCCAATCTTAACTTTGCCTCAAAAGTAAATTCTAGCCGTCATTGGCTAGAAAAATAATAATCTCCCTGGTAATTGATTAATTTCTTGCAGAAACTCTTAAACACAGTGGCAGTCTTTCGGCAGATCAAATACATCAGGGATTGATAGCACGCAGCTATGCTGAAAGGTTTCTAGCTCATTATAATTCTTATCCACCACCAATAAAGCAAGCTAAATTTTGGAACTTGTAAAGCCAAATCCTTACTCTGTATAAAATACAAAGACGAATGTTTTTGATATTGTGAGGGGAAAAGAAGATCAAGAGACCTGGGGAAACTCAGGAAGGTTAACGTCTCGGGAAGATGACCGAATTCTAATGGCTTCAAACAAGCGAGGATATCGATCAGAACTTACCGTGCCAAAACATGCTTATAGTACCCTAGCAGGACTAGTCTGTCAGACAGTTGTTTGATACCACATATTTCTTTGTTCTTGACAGTTTGGTCTGTCAAAGTGGTCAAAGTGGTCAAAGTGGTCTGTATAATGCTGTGTATCTTTTTTAGGTACGTACATGCATTTGATATCCTTTTTGAGGTACATTTATGTATGTATCTTTTCGTGACTATAACCTTGACTCGAAAGTTCGCCAACAAAATAAAAAGGTAGCTCCTTAGACGAATCATAGGAGGAAAATGGCGAGATGAACACTAGAAAATAAAGTACCTATTTTGGATGAAAAAGGATGCAAGGTGATAGGTGTGAACATGTAAATGCTGATGGGTGAAAACCAGTCGGAACAACGAGGAAGCATTGGCACCTAGCATGCGTTTAGCGAGAAAAGTGAATTGTTCCTCGAATTTCCCAACCGGAGAACGCTGTTAATGTATGGCCGCAAACCCCAAAAAGGGGCAGATAACAACGAGTCACATTTGAGAGATTGTTTTTTTTATGTTGGTTTAAATCAGAAAAAAAATACATGAGAACTTTATACCTTCTGTCAAAAAAATACCGGAAATTCGTTATTTAAACTGCCCACGCTGATTGGATTTTGCATTTTTTCTTCGTAAGTTGGCAGGACTGCCATTCATTATTATGTTTGAGCGCGATCTGTCATCCAGTTTGTTTACAGCAGCTGGTGAAGTCAGTCAGACTAGTTCGTTCGTGCCGATTTTTCACATTAAGAGAGATAGCCAACTTCCTCGACGTAACTCAAGATATGGGTGTATGAATTTGACACTCGTGGATTTTTTACGACGATAACCCCCCGTCGCACCGAGCTACAATTGTGAACGAATAAAAGGCAAAAAACTCAATAAACACGCCTGATTTACCTCCTCGTGGAACACGTTTCGAGTCCATTGAAGCCATCAAACAGAATTCGGTGCGTAAATTGAAGGCCATCCCAGAAAGTGCTTACAAAAAATCTTTTGAAGAATAGAAATAACGATGACAGATGTATATAGCCCCCTATCGGGAATACTTTAAAGGCGACAAATGTAAATTTTGATAATTAAATGTGAAATGTGTGTTTTATTTACAAATTACTGGTATTTTTTTTGACAGGAGGTATTACAATTTTGAATAATTTCCTCGTTCCAGATTCTTTCCTACTAGGAATCTATTTAAACTTAACATACAAATAATCATCCTGATACTCCAGACAGTCACTAAGGTCGAAAATGGAACGGCTGCAGTGTGAATGGTAGCTCTCATATCGGATCCTTCCTGTTATTCTATTTTATCCTTCATATTCTCCTTACGAAGGCTAACACAGAAAGGTGAAGGCAAGTTTTCCGATCTTGAAAATGAAGTGTAAATTGCTAGCCGACTTTTTTGGGTTGACGATTTGACAATACAGGGTCTTGGAGGATCTTGTTATGAAAAGACCTGTCAGGACGGCAAAAGAAGATATAGTTTTAAGAGCTTTATTAGAAAACCAGAAAAGCTGTTGTTGCAAAACATTATTTGTATGGACTATTGGGCCCAAATTCACAGCCTTGTTAGTCCAGGATTCTTAAGACTTGTGGCGATTTTTAAGATACAGCATCGTTCATATTTCTTGAAAAAGCAAACCCTAGTAGGAATCAAGCCATTGGATTAACTCTCATTGAATCTGGGAAATAATAAAGTCAAACCATTTCAAATTTGAACGGGCGTGTCAATAAGTTTGATGTGAACTCTAGCAAAGTCTGCCAAGCTATAATTGGTTAAAATTAACGCTCCTATGGAAGATGAGGAGAAAGCAATTCATGTCCTAAACATTTCCTCAGCAATAATCTAGAATGGTGCATTGATTTTTTGCCCACAAATTATTCTTAAAATTCTTTCCGTTTTAAGACTAGTTTGCGCCTTTATATGAAAAGAAAATTCGAAGAGAAAAACGCACTACAAAATGACTAAAGTCTTCAGTTGTCCTCACAAATGCAACTACTGCGGATACTTAATTGAATTCGTATGAAGCAAGGAGTCCTTTTGCTTTTAAATCTTTCATTTTTAGTGCATGTAAAGTAAATAACCGGGCAAACAGAGTAGTCACATCGCATTCTGTCATACCTCAATTTCTCATTATATTATGGTTTTCTCTACATCTCATTATATTATGGTTTTCTCTACATGAATTTTATTCCTTCAAATGGGCATCATAGAAAGGCTGCGCTATCCAATAAACGGCGTTTCAGATTTGTTGTTTTGGAGAAATAATCGCTTGAAGGATTTGTACTCATTTATTTTTAGGGGGAAAACTGGTTGTAACTTTACACGGCAGCTTTACAACTTTACAAACAAAAGCTGCAAAAAGAACAGAAAAAAGACAAAAATTGAGCTTTCTGGCCACGTCCTTTTTGGGTTCACGTTCCAATTCGCATATATGGATAGAGTATCAAAATTTTATACTGTTCTTTCCAAGAAATCATGCTCGAATGGGGTGAGCAAGCTCGCCTGATAAGCCAGGGTTGCGGATCTACGGATCAAAAACAAAAGTCATGATACAAAGTAGTAGAAACATCCTTGTCAAGCAAAATGTCAAATTAAACACCTTGAATATGGAAAATCTGCATGGTCTATTAGTTTCCTCAGCGCACAACTTGTGGGTGATGCCGAAATAAGTTGGTTAGTAAAGCTCGTCTGGGAATTTAAAACCCGTATTGTACTTCAAATGAAGATTTGACAAACATGCCGGATGCCTCCAAAGGGTGGATGATATCTTGAATTGCAGGGGCTAAAACAAGGCGATTTTGAATCGTGACTTCAATTCAATTACAGTCAATCACAGTCACAGAGAACAGATCGGAGTTGAAAATTATTCCAGCTTTAAAGACTGATTGTTCAGTTGAGTGGGACTTTATGCTCATGCTGTCAGATGTCATTTAAGGACTTTTTGACAGTTCGTAATGATAAAAAATCCAAAGTTCAAAACCACGCTTTTCAGTACAGTATATATGTTCCATTTAGCACTAAGTACTACTTTATCATAAAATTGATTCTAATATAATTCCATTATCAATACAGCTTTATTGAGCACTAATTTACTTTCCTTTTGTGTGTCTTAAACCTACTTTACCGTCTATAATCACTTCATATAGGAATAATTACATTCTCACTAAAATATCATTTAGCCAAAAATAATATAATAATGTGCTTCCTACAAGGACAACAGCAAACATTTCATCATTCCGTTACCGATGGAACGTAAACCATTTCAATCTTGTCATACTTAAAGCCAAGTAGGAAGAACGTCCTTGCTACGGCAAACAAGGCGAGAATGATAATAATAGGTTGATTTACCTTGATAGCATAAATGTATTTTGGAGGGATTGGTAATGCTATACGCATGCGATGATGTAGCTTTATATGTTCGCTATTAATGTTGTACAAATAAACAAATAAGAATCTACTCATATAGATGATTACGATAAATTTCCTTGAAATGAAGGAGACTCCCCAAAACCAATTGCACTTATTGCTTATATCACTTTGAGTCTTAGCGTAGGATAACTAAACTACCAAGTTAAATATATATACACATGTATACGAGCTTCTGGCAACGATCGCATTGAAAAGGTTTCGGTTGATGCAATGCGATACCGAAATCTTAAGGACGTTGTCTTGGAGCTGTTAAGCCCTAAATCTTTAGTGATATAAATTTGATCAAAAGCATGTCAATAATTATTTTGAATGTGCTTCAGCCTAGAAAATTCTACAAGTTACGTATCAAATTAGGGAGGAAAAACCGCAAGGTAATATATAACCAAAAGGGGATGAACTTAATACCTCCCAGGACACCCCATAAGATTCTTCCGGCTAGTCTTAACTACTTATTTAACTTGTATTTCCTGGAGAGCTGTCCAGGAAAGCCTACGTTTCTTTAATAAACTGCATAGATTAGACTTTATCTGGAAGCACCAACTGGGATTACTGAATAATATCCAGGTTGAAAAAGAATCGGATGTGCATTTAAAACTGGACAAGATGAGTTCTTGTAATCAACGCTGACAGCATCTTCAGCATCAAGATGGTATTGACAAGTTTTCTTGGAAGTCTAAGAAGCTGGTCCAGGAAGCTATTGCCGAAAGGCAGCTTACAATCAGGGACTACCAAGAACCTTCGGAGTATGAGAAGTGATAGATAACTACATCTAAACGCAGCTCAAGGCGTTGAATGGTGCGGCAAACCTTGCTCAATTTTCGGGGAAGGCATAGATTTTGGCAGTATTAACTACACCAGGATCGTCAAATCAATTTACTGTCACCTGTTTGCATATTTAGCGTAGAAGAGAAACGTGGTATCATTGTTCTCAACCAAGAAATATGCAACGTGACAACTTGGCTCTTCGTTTGACAAGCGGAACCATATGCCGCACTCCGGCCGTGTGGCACTATTATTAAAAGATTTTATAGGTGTCAAACTTATGGGTTCTCTGATTCACAGGAGTGCTGTTTGGTGAGTATTTTTGAAGCTTTGTGCTGTTAGGTGTTGTAAACGCAGAACGCGCGGAACGCAAACCTATCCAACGCATAAAATGGCCATCCTCATCATTATGCTTATGGTTTCATCAATACTTGACTATGGCAAGATTAGTACTAGGGTAGGCAGCGTAAAGCACTGTTACCTGAGCAAAATTCTCAGCAACTCCGAATGCAAATAGCGTAATGCTCTTTGATTACTTTTGTTGAGGGTCATTTTCTATTTAAAATCTAAAAATCTGAGCTTAAAAGACTTCTTCTAAATTTTGTTTGCTAACTTGTCAAACTTCAGTTATGAAGGTTTGGTAATACTATGAAATCTCCGAAGTCATTTTGATATCATTTTGGATTTATAAAACCAAATATTATATATTTCCTGAGCAGCTGCAGATTAATGGGATGGGTCTTTATGCTTCAAGGTATTATAATGACTTTACTATCACTGGAGGGGTATCTGCGACTACTCAGGTACTTCAGGTACCGTGGTTTGACATGTAATAACAGGTGATTCAATATTAGGTATGAAAGTCGAACATTCCTGAGGATGCAATAGTGTACCGTACAAAATGCACAAAGGACGATATTGGAATCGTAGAAAATGTACAAAAAGACGATATAGGAACCGTACAAAATGTACAAAAGGACGATATTGGAAGATAGTGAGGCATGGTTTTGTGTAAGCAGTATTTTCTGAATATTTCCAGCAGATGTCCCAGACATTTTATATAGCTGTTGATAAGCATTGAGTCTGTGGTTGTTCACAAGTCTGTGTGTATGCATACCTTACTTTGGTTTGCATTTTAGCACGATATTATTGATTTGTTGAATGCTTGCTTTGTTGAATTTTGTCTAGAAGGATACATTTGACAGGAATAGAAAGAGAAAAATAAAAATATCTCAAAAAGAATATGTATGCAATCTAATTGATCTTATGTTTGTCAAGAAAGAATCGATGGGCAAAAATATTAGAAGTAGAAAATAGAAGAGAAGAATTGTTTTGAAAGGACGTTCTTTCGTTTTCAAAAACGTTCATCGTTGGATGATTTTTTGACATTGTTTTAAGGATATATTCTGACGTTAAGTCTGCAGGACTTTGACAAACACACATGTTAGACGGTCAGTAGTTTTCAATGGGTTATTTGGGCCTGTGGTTGTTAAAAACTGATAAATAAATAATATATTTTCTGTTAAATAAATTTCATGGGTCTGTTACTCGTCGTCTATAAACGCCTGGCAATAACGTTTGGATTTCCCGCTTATCTACGTTCTTGTTAATTTGTTATTCCTGAGTTTCAATCGACACATTTGAACTCTCAGACATAAGACAAAGATGTTATATATTGTTTCAAAATCACCATAAATCCTTTTTGAAGGAAAGGCTTTTGAGTTGTGGGGTGAGACCAAAATTAAATGCAACATACTCGTCCTATGCATTTGATGGGCCGCATATCAAATTTGTAAAACAACGTATTGTTGGCACTTATCCTTTGAAGAATCTTTACAACGCGCTGAAAGCAGGGCTTTGTCAATCTTAATGCTGCCGATCCAGCTGTTGATGTCGTGGAAGGAGAAGAGAGAGAATCTTAATTTGCTGCTACAATTGGAAAGGACCATAATTTACAATTGACATCAGTTTCAATCTAGGACACATCTAAAGTCGTGTGAGCTTGTGACGAGTACGATACCGTTTTTTGAAATCAGTTTCGCTTGTGGTGTACTTTGAGATGGATTTTTCAACCCTCCCTACCGTCTTTGTTTTCATACTAATGAAAAACTTACTTGAAAACCACTAATCTGTGGTTCCTTGCTTACTAATAGTATGCTGATTTCATAAATTTAAAATCGTATTATAATTGCATTTAAGTATTACAAATTTTTCTTTATCCTGACTTTCCATATAAGTTTAACTTGCTTTATTGACTTCTACCACTAAAATTAATAACTGACGAGAAAAAGAACCCTTGCGCAATGTGAATTGATGTTTTGCTACGAAGGGTATATCCTAGTGCATCATGGCGATACCTTTCTATATCCAACAACTGACTATTATATCTCAGTCAAGAAGGCTGGAATATTTTCATGATATTTATAAAGCTCCCTTATCCCCACCTAGGAGCGAGTCGGATGAGGGTTATAGTTGAGGATAAAAAATTAGAAAATCAAGAATTCATGGATCCAATAATATTTCATGATATAAACGAGAACAATACCATAATATTTTGAGCCTTAGTTGGTCTTATTATAAGTATGAGTAAACCTTCGAAAACCAAGGTTTTGAAAAAATATACGTGAGTCTAAATTAATCTTCTTTTTAAAAAACAAATCATCAGTATTGCTATTATTATTTTCCAAATATTTTTCACTTTTCTTGAGTGTCAAGGAATGTGGGAAAAAAGACTTGAGCTTCTGACCAAATCGAAAGAATGATAGGACTCATTCCTAGTTCCGTCTTACCTGCACAAAACTGAAAAACCATTGTTGCTTGACTGCATGTTTCGTTCAGGGATAATGTTAGCAGCATCTTCCCACTCGAAAAGAGGGAGGGGCAATACTTGTTTCTGTCTGAGAGAACAGGTGAGCTAACTTCAGCCGATGACATGACGTTATGATAAAATAACCAATGAATTTGTATGTTTCACTTCGTTCGCTGACAAAAAATGACAGATTCAATTAATTGTCGGCCAAAGGAAAGGAAATGTCAGTAAAGGATTTTTTCTAGGGTTTTTTTTGCAATGGATGGCAGTATTCGGCAAGAAAAGAAGGACCTGGCTTTAAGTAACGCCAAAAAATGTTTTCAGATTAGGTTTTCTAGAAGAAATTTATTTAATCGGTATAGGATTTAGAATCGGATCTAATGTCAGGGATCGTAAACTCACGGTACATAAAGTATTTATCTACCTATCTCAGAAAAATATTATACATAAATGTGATGGGCAAAATTTGGTTGAAAGAAAGATACCCCCTAATACTTGGTTGAAGTTACGATTTCAGTGAACTTGTCAAGCGTTGCCGCTCCCGCGGTCCCTAGACGCTCATTGGAAACACTAAAACTAGAATGTAACATCGGAGTATAATGGCCTTTCTTCCTAGAGTATGGAGTATCCCTCTGAATCGTTCCTCAAACCTCTACCCTAGAGGTATACTCAGGTACCTCAGGTAGTTGGTAAGCTCCCATCTGTATGGATTGACAAATCTATTGTGGTACGGACCTTCGGGGATATTGTGGTGGGTTATGGTGTATAAGGGTAGCGTATAAGGGTTCTGTATCTGCCAGTATGAAAGTTGGTTGTTGCAAGCTTGTTGAAAAAGTTCTTAAAAATATTGAAAGCAATGATTGGAGGGGTACCTAACAAAAACAAATAAAAACGTTTTATGCTATGATATTTTTGGTTTGGCTTTTAATATTTTTCTTCCGAGATAACAAGGAGAATATTAAAAGTTAGTTATTATCCTGCACTGAATCTGCAGCTTCCGAAAATTTGAATTTCATGATAGTTTTGAATCTTTCCATTCTCACAAAAAACCCCTAAGTCTAGAAAGGATACATTTATGCTTCTGCGATTTTGAAATTTTTTTCTGTAATTATTAAAAATTTTCCAGCATAGAAGTGTCAAACAACGTCAAATTGCTATGTCAATCCTCGAATACACAACTTCCATTTGAAAAAAAATCTGCCAGGCCTTGTGCTGTGATATTTTGAAAGTCTTCGGTTGCATTCCAAAGATTTTAAGGAACTTATGCGTTTATATCGAAGCGATAAAATTGTTGGTAATAACTTAAGTCCTTTATGCTACTTTAGTTATGTGTAATGGAAACTGCAAATCATGAAATTTATAAATAAAATTCAAGCAAATACTTTAAGACATGTATGAAATGTGATATCGTCCACCATCCACCAACATTGTCTAACATGTCAAAGTTCGCTGACTTTTTTTTATCATATTTTATCCTCTTTAGGGTAACGTTCACGTTTATGGTAAAAGTTTTTTTAGTTGAATCCAATTGGAGAATGTATCAATAGATTATCGTGCACAAAGTTGTGGACTCATGTGTGCACATGTACATATGTATATATGTGTATAAAAACGAATATAGTGTAGAGTACATGTGTGTGCATTTCGATATCTCGTCACAGAATTTTCTATTACAATCCTGCAGCTTGATATCTTACTATACTTTTAACTTTATGTAAGGACTTTTCAGATCGTTGAATAACTTATTCAGTTTCATTTCCTTTTTTTTTCTCCAAAAACGTAACGTTGTCGGGCGATAACAAACTGGAAAACGTATAATAAGTTTACCAAGTCCTTTTTTTGTCTCGTGTGGGGTAATGCCTTCATTGTTCAAAATAAAAGGAATAAATACAATGGATATGTACATGTGAAGTTTATCCACATAGATTAACCAGTTTACTTTATATGTTAACACAAGGACCAAATTCATCCTCGCATTATGCACAGTAACAGAACACATACGAACAACTACAGACACGATCTCGAATTGCAGAGTTGTTTTTTTTTTCAGAACAAGCGCAAAAATATGTTTTACACTTTAAGCACGTATTATATTATCCTCCGGTGTAGTACAGTGGCATTGCAGTATGTTGACCAAATTCGTTTTCGGTTTTTTTTTGCGTCGATTGCCTTTTCAGAGAGACAGGAGCATTATCCTTAAAAGACCGACACATGTGCAAGTAAATGTGCGTATTTTAATGTATAAGTGGAAAAACGACTTTCCACCTGCGATGAACCCACATTTAAACATCGACTTTTCACTATTGATTTATTTGACGTTGTTTGAATTGAAAAAATCATGTTTGGATATCCTTGGAACAGTTGAAATGTGGTATAGAGTTTTGTTGATGTTTATTATTAACTCTTTTCGAGCGTAAATTTCATTTAAAGTACTCAAATTCATTTGATTGTATTCAATGGTAGTTTTTTTTTTTTGTTTTTCATACCGCCATTATTCCCACTTCTGACTCCAATTGTATTTTGATGAATTTGCGAAGCGGCTTCTTGTGAACTGGCTTGTGAACTTCAAAATTTTGAAACACTTCAGCGGGAATAGGTTTGTTACACGAAGCCTTTTGCGGTCATTTAAAATGTCAAATTTATTTTTAAAAAGATGAAATTAATGCAAATTCTTGTGTCTGAAACATAATGTTTCATGCATTAAATGGAATAGATATTTTTTGAGCAGCCCTACGAGTGAAATTCTCGTCAAACTTTTTGGTTTTTCCATTTTAGCCACCCATTGAAAATATAATCCTGACATGAGTTAATGTATCAAATACATTCTCTTTTACGAAATATCCAGTCACAAACGGGCTATTCACAATGTCAGTATTAAAATCCTTTTCAAGTATGAAATTGTTCTTCTCCATTAGTAACTTGAAAAGTCAATTTTTATTTGATTATAGCGAACGAATTTACACTTAGCGTAAAAAGGATATAGGAGCACACGTTGCTATATAAGTCACATAGATCATATTGTACAATTTATTTCATATCCCTAATATACTCGTACATGCACTTCCTGCCCTTTTCAATTTGAATAGGTTGACGGCATATAATTCATTTTCCGTCATTTCCTTATTATTTATATTCATATATTCCTTCTTTTAATATGATTTCCTGCCGCTGAAAGCTTTTATTCTCCTTGAATCTTTTTTTATGCGCAGTACTTTTCTTTTGTTTTTGACGTTGAAGTAATTATCCGACTATCAAAAAAGGAAAGATGATTAGTGAAATTTAATTTCACTTTTGATTAATTTAGGACACAATTAAATGATGATAGAGGAAAATCAAAAAAAAAAAAATTAGTGCTTTAAGCAAAGATTGATGAACTGTTTCTTGTAAATGACTTTGGTAATTTATATGAAAATTGTGGTGAAGAACTTAAGGTTAAAATAGGGAGGATTACTTGAACATTTTTTTTTTGAGTTGATGGTTTGGCAAGAATGCATTAATAATTCAAGTTTTGAATTTCTGAATATCCAAAACGTTTCTTTCTCTCTCAAACGAGCTATTTATTGTGGTGTTGGGCAGTGAAGGCAGATACCCAGAAGAGGCAATCGGACTGTTGATTAGACACCTTTGCTGTCACACAGAGCACCTAGCCTGAATCTTATCTTTAAAATATTTCGGACTCTACCTCATTGGTTTCCCCTAGCGATGCCTTCAAGTTAGGGAAAACCGGGAAATTAGCTTGAAACCGCTTGTCACAGTACATCAGACTATACCTCTTTGGTTTCGCCCAGGGACGCCTTCAAATTAAGATGGATTGCTGTCAGAAATACCCCTTTTCCCTCTGCACCGTCAATAGATCCTTGATGCACTTCTCCGTAAGAAAAATCTTCCGCACGTAATGTGATACGCAGTTCTGATTCGCCAGAGATGACAAAATCTTTCCAATTATATTTTCTGGAGAGGTTCTCTTTATGTCTAGGTGCTGCAGTTCCTCTTCGTGAGATGCAAACGGTGCCTCCACTATCTACCACGTGCGATGGTATGGCAGACGTCACCTATGGTCCTCAATTTCCCATCTAATGCAGGTAAGACCAAAAATTCCCTTTACCACTGAGTAGATACGTCAGTTCATTGCCGGTCTTACCATGTTTTCTGCAAAGCGACGGTTGCAGGTTATTGATCCGTTGAAGGGTCCAGCTGGCTCTCGTTTGGTTGCCACATTTCTTGCCATAAAGCTAGGCTCCTTCATCTACCGTCCCGGCTAACAGTTTCTCTCTCAGGATAGCAACAATAGCATTAATCATAATAAAAGTGATGGTGCCACTTATTGATGACATCGATACCAAAAACTGTTTTCTTATTCAATGGTATGAACTCTGATCGCTCGCTTCTGACCTTATAAATATTAGATTTCAATTGTGAACCGATTTTTCGGAGTAGGGGGGAACAAGCTATTTACGCTCTAATTTTGGGAGTGCCATTATTCAATGTTAATCAGACTATGGACAAAATGCCTAGAGAAAATATTCGCCCTAACAGCAATCCATCCAGCCAATCACGTTTTCGCACTTTTGTTGCCAGAATATCGACCGAGCGTAATACACCACAAGATTCCCTTATCACCACTGATATCATCACTTGGTTGAGTAGACTATCCGGACAGGAGTTTTCCACTTTTAAAGCAAGATCACTACGTTGGCTTTCTTTTTCTCGTAAAAAGGTTATACAAACGTCAAAATTTGGTCGAAAGAGTCGATTGGAACTGACGGTTTCAGGCTTCTTGGAGCCTGTTTCTGGGGGTTAAGCATTCTATCCATGGATCTTTTGAATTACTTTTTCGCGCCGTATAAGATACCAAAGTTTTTCGGTTACTCAAAACCAAACAAAATAAGCTTGTTCCGATATCTATTCTTCAAGGATCTGGCATACCAGCTAGTATTTCTCGATTGTTTTTCATGAATGTACATTCAATCATCACTTTGTTTCGTTCTTCAGAATGTCAATTTTTTAAGACAGGGGGAGGTTCCCTTCTAATCAGTTGTTTTAATCGGTTTACAGGTTTTTCACAAAAATCCTGACTACCGATAAACCATCTGTTCATTGCGTGTGAAATGTAAAAAGGATGGAGTGAACCGTTTTTGGCCCGTTTTGTCATGTATTAAAACTAACTTGAGGCCTTATTTGTAGCGTTTTTTCGGGGAATACATTCTGAAATGATGTTTTAACTAAACTTAAGCGCATCAGTATCAACGTTTGCGAGTATTCTCCTTCTTCTTTGATGGAGGTTGTTTTTTGCTAATCGAAGCATCTGACAGTTCTAGGTCTGCATTTAAATGTCATTATTGTTTATGACGTCATCCTATTGCACATGAATAATATGATTATCCAAGCCAGAATCACTATCGGAATTCGTCCACTCTACTGCACAGTGCACTTTCTAAAACTTCCAACTCGGTTTCGAAACTCATTCAACATTTATACTACTTGTTATAACAAAAATTATTACTATTTAATCAATAAGTGTCGGCTACAAACCCAGAGGATGTGAAAGTTTAATTTTTGCAAAGTTTATAACCGGATTGATTGCGGCGCTGAAATTGGCAAATCGCAATGGTCCGCGGCAAATACTAACTGCTGAGGTTGTCCTTGGGAGTCAAATAATTATTTGGGCGGGTTCATTTCCCAGGATAGGAAGACAAACTAAAAACTTACAAAAATATTTTAAGTTGATTAATAGTTGGCTTTCCAGGGATACCTTATTTTTCCAATTCTTCCTTTTTTCATGAAATTCCTGTCAATTATTTAAACATACCAAAGTTCAAATTTATAGCATATTTGAGTTTATCTCGATCGGGATGGCAAATTAAGCTAATATACTCTTACTACCGACGTGAATACCAAATAAAATTCAAATTCAAGTATTATCATGAATTTCAATGTCACTCAACCAGCCATAACCAAACACTAAAAATCCTTATAAACATTGTCTCTGACCTTTCCTAGGTTCCATCAAATATAAGTGTAAAAGCTAACGGAAAATTGTTTCCACACATGTGGCTTTTATGCAAATACTCACGGATCAATATGAATGCCACATATGTGGACGTTATCATACCATGTCGAATTACAAATGTTCTGAACGTAGGTGTGTATTTATTTCCGATTCGAAATAGTCATTGGAAATGCTATTCAACAAGGACACACAGTTTGTATTGATATTTTCAAATCTATGACGGTTTGATTTTCCTCGTCCTACTTGGTTTCTCTGACTTTCTCTCACTATGTTCACTATATTTTACACATCGTAGGATTGTGTGGTCTTTAATTTGACCGTATATCCTCTTCGTTTTCAAATATGTGTCGATAATCGTTAAGATAAGACTTTAAACTTTAGGTTTCTCTGAGTTTCTTTGTAAGGCATATCATTTTATGGTAAATGTTACATTCTATGCGTCTATAGCTTTATCGACTGATAGTTTTCTATTCCATTGGATAGTGAAATTGAATTTCTTCCTTGAGTTTCCTCGAATATTTCTGCAAAGTTACGCGGATTTAATGGGAGAACATAAGTCAATCAGCTTCAAACAAACCAGATGGCATGATCAATGGTATACAACATCTAAACTTCAGAATAATCACCTCTCTAGTCCCACCGAAAATCTAGTTTGTTATTCATCACATTCTTCAACAAAATTCTTGAGAGACTACTCTCCCTACAGAGAAAGACAGTAATGAAGGGATTAGTCAGAAAGCTTCGTATGGCCAAGTGATCGGGGATGGACAACTGATAGAAAACTGCCCGACTTTAGTTTCAGACGCAGTTCCATTTGTATTTTGTTTATAGCATCTTACTAACTAAGGTATCCAGCAGGAGCAATCCTTTCCACAAGATGTATGCTGAGAAGCTGCTTTAGATCGAGCCACGGCGAAATACCCCCTGCTGCAGACAGGCGTTGAATGCGGTAAGCAACTTGTCAGGGCAAATTGTTGAATAAAAATTAGAACTTCCACTAGGATACCATCTAGCCCCGCAGCTTTTTCCATCTTTATTGACTGTATAGCTTTGTATAACTCGTTCAAACAGAAAAGCGGGTACTCCACAGAGCTTTCCTCTCATGAAGTATTCAAATCAACACAAGTTGCACAGGAAAAAGGTTCGGAATAATTTCGTCCTTCGACATCCTTTTGTGCAAAGTTTCAGCCACTGGCTGGATGACTGGTTCCTATACTTTGAAAAGCACTATTTTGGTATTGTCACCACCAACAAAGATCCCCTCTGACGTCTTCGAAGCAGCCTCCTCCAGATCATCGAGCTTGCTCTGGAGGGATGAAATTGGCTCAATTAGCTCGAGATAGACTCTGGGTAGTATAATAAACATGTACCTGATCAGGATAAAGGTTACCCCCTTATTTTACTCTGGACAGGGAACAATGCTCTGTCCCGCATCCAGATGGCAACGGTGCTGAATTGGTCACACTACCACCCTACTTCTTCCCTATTATGATACTGTTCAGATATAAACAGCAAGACAAATACTTTCTCCCCATCAACAACAATAAAAATAATAACACTAACAACAAAAATATTCGTGTTCTGACAAATTGATCATAAAAAAATACGAAATCTAATAAATCTATCACCTATCGTATAAAAATAATATTCTTTCTCTCCTTCTTTCAGATTTATACCAAATCGTTTCAGAATAAAATTACAAAAACGTTTTTTGCTATTTTTGAACGCAACGTTTCAACTTCTTCCAGTTTTCCAGGAAACTTTCATAAAGATTGACAGATGTGTTTGAACGTTGTATCTACCGACTGACTTTCTAACAAGGTATACTATCCATTATTTTTTCCAGTTTATGGTAGTCGTTAGTGTAAGGATCTTGAGAAGGCTAAAAAAACAATAGGTCTTTGTTCAAAATTCAAACAGAAGCTGCCATAATTCTTCTTATGTCTCGAACACATCTGACATTTTTCTCCAAAACACTCGTCTAGGTAACTGAAAAGTTTATAGTATTAGGCAAGTGAAAATCTTTGAATGACACGTGAAAAATGCGATTTTCTAAATTTAGAAGCCAGTAAAATACATTGAAATCAGAGCGAAAAAAATGTTATCAAAGAAATTTTATTCATAACTGTAATGTTGGCTCCTTGGACTTGACTAGAATCAAGGAAAAAGTGATTAAGGAGGGTTGGTATGTTTTTTGACACGGCCGTTGTTGGTAGGTTATGATTATGATTGAAAGGACATTTTGGAACGATAAAATAATATTTTGCTACATTTGGAATTCAAGCAGACAAATGAAATCGTTGCAGGATATAATAATTCCTTTGAGCTCGTCTGAGTATTAAGTGTTCAAACTACATGAAGGAAATCTTATAAACGCTTCTGGAATAAATTGCCAAAGCTTCATTTAATTTCATGCAAAATTGTTGAGTAATATTCAAAACAAAAGGAATTTAAGGGAATTATAATTGGTACTAAAATTAGAAACTTTATTGAATCCATAATTGCTTCGCTTCCTGCTTATAACACAATTGTTTCGATATAACTCACTCTGTTATTAGTCAGAATGAAGATGAGGCTCCTTTTCTGCAAATGCCAAATGAAGAGGTGTACATTAAATGTAGGATTCATAACTTATCCAACTTATCGAACTTCTGTTGATTTCAGACTCCTGGAGCATTGTTCATCGAAATATTTCGCATTAACTTTTCAAGACATTCATTGTAATTGTTTCCGACTGAACTCTTGAAGGTCGAATCAATTGATGCCTGTATTTTGGTTGTGAGGTCCTAAACATTTGTACTCCCCCGCATCCTAGACCTTATCTTGGATCAGATTAAGGCTCATGTGAATATTCTTACCAGAACATTTACATATGCTAAGACTGTTTAAAAAATCGCATCATAAGTTGCTGTTATGCTCTAGTTCAATCTCGCATGAATATTACTTGTTCAGCTCTGGAAAGTGGATTTCGGCTTCTGAACTACCGCCTAAACACCAGCCCTGTCAACCTGAGAACCTAACCTTTGACACATTACTTCAGGCTAGGCTTCTTTTTTCTACGCCTAGAGATGCTTTCAGATTAAAGAAATAGATTCTGCAGCGATAAATAAGCGCCATAAAAGCCATCCCTCTATTCCCGATGCCTCTCGAAACACTAGAATGCTCTTTGTAATTGTCGAGACTGCCCGAGTATATTGTGCCCCGTGATTTCTTTTGTCAACCGTTCTAAGTATTTCTCAAACCTTAGTTTCCACCCAGAGCTCTCCAATTACGCCGAAAAGGACACTGCACTATCGACTCAATCTTTTTTCGAAAGAAAAATCTGTGATGGGCGTATAGAAGCATTTGTTGCAAATTATGCTTCATTGCATTAAAAAAACCAAAAGGTTCAAGCACACCGCCGCCGAAATAAATACCGTTAAAGGAAGTGGTACTACAACGATTAGGACCGTCCGTAATTGGTCTACGGAAGCTGTCCATTTCGAGTTAAAATTTTTGATTGCAACGGCCACTGAGCAATGACAGATACGGGTTTGGGTTCCATTGACGAAGACTGGTCTGTGCAACGGGAAATCTTTCGGTAAGCCTCAAGAATTTCGGAAAGAGGCCATAATGAGACTTCCTGAGAAATAGAAAAAGTATATGGTACAGAATCGTTCGTATATAACATAAAAAATGAGCATATCGACACATATCTTGTAATCTTTTCGGTTCAAAAAATGGGAAGAAACTTATGAAGAACCCCTATAGCAGCACCTATTGTCATTATCAAATATACGCACATATATTTGTATACTCACAATTCCTCGATAAAAATACCTTAGCATGAGAGGTACGCCCATCGTTCATCCTTAGTTTTTGAGTCGTTAGCAAAACCTTGAACGATCCTCGATGTTTTTAAATGTCAATAATAGTTGTCGTTGTTGTTTTTAATACTTTCTAAATTCAGTCGGTTGAACAAATATTCTGCGACACAGTTCTTTTCTAAACTGAGCGCCTCGTGGTTCAGGGATTTCCGATTAATCGTAAGTTGAGCACTGATATCCGTCATTTACGGACGGTCAATATCAATCTTTGCCCAAAAATCATGCGAAGCAACTCCATTCGGGTATTGACTCAATTTTTTGACAGCTTTTGACTTTTAATGTCCTGGCTATATGGACCGGACTCCAGCGAAACAAAATCTGCTTCTATTCTGTTTTTAATTGTTCCGAAGACTTACTCGTACGCATCAAAAATTGTTTTGAAAATATAAATTTCCATTTTTTTCAATTTCAAAGTATCCAATTTTGAATGTTTACGACTTGTGCAAAAAAAATCTCAACACTGAATATGTTAATCTCAGTGATACCGTTGAATGACACTTAAAAAGGAGTATACTGGAAGAATCTCTTTTTTGCGCACCCTTCCTTAGCATACCCTTCCACTTCCTACCTTCCCACTAGGAAAAGGATTCTTGTAGCCTGGAGCCGCCTATTGTCTTATGCAAATGAGCCGTTGTCCGAGGTAATATGTCAAACGATTTCAAACAAGGCAGTCATGTTGACAAGGTGTTTTGACAAGTCGGATCTTTGCGACTCCGCGAGTTACATTTTAAGGTCGCAAAGAGTTTGACCACGCTGTCATGAGAAATCAGTTCGAAAGTTGTTTACTCGCATATAAAATCAAGCATATATAATTTTTTTAAATTCTTTTTTTTACTATTCTATTATTAAAAGTGAGAGAAGAAAGATAATAAATACAAAAAAAAAAAAACGAAAAATAAAATATTACTGTTGACAGAATAACTGCTTACAAAAACTCAGAGTTTAAAACGTCTTAATTTTTAACTGAGCGATGCTCAGAGGATACTGAGCAAATTTGGTCATTGCATAACTCTGAAAATGGCTGTTTATAAGTGTGAGTTGAAGTATTGCTCTTCTTATTTCGAAATTAAATGGATCTGAAATGAAAATGAAGTTAATGTTGCAAAGGTATTAGGAATGACAAAAGTCCTTGCCTGGTTTAGAAAGATGGTGAATCCTAGTTTAAGTAACAACTGTATTTCCGTTTTAGAGGTGTATATGTAAATTCGAACTACAGTCACTGATCTTCTCCCGCTAAGTAAGGAGGTTTTTTCAGCTCGGTGTTGAAAATGTCAGTTCTGATTCTGATTGTCAGATCGGATTCTGAAAATGTCAGTTCTGATTCTGGAAATGTCGGCTCTGATTCCAAGAAAACAGTATTTTGCAGGGATTTTTTACTTCAATACTATTTTCCCAGAAAACTGTTTCAGGGTCGTGTCACGTTTTATTGCAACGACTATGCATTGACTATGTTGTGTTTGTTGGAAAGTGTACGACCAGGATTAGGTGATTCAAATGTGACAAGAATGAAAATACTTGAGATCTGTCATCTCGTTTCAATGTACTTACCTACCGACTTTCTCTCGGTAAGTGCCTTTAAACAACGGGAGTGGTGTAAAAACTAAACAAATTGCCCTCTCATTAATGTCCAGGCAAGAACAAAAACTAATACGAAATTTTGTTCGCCATACAAAAAAGGAACGTTTTGTTGTTTTTGCTGGGAGAACTAGGATTATTAGTGGCATTGACGCCGAATGTAATATTCTTAAGCTTACAGTTCCAGCTTAGGTTCTCGGCGTGACAGGGGAGGTGTTTAGTCGGTAGTCCGGTAGCGGGAGTCCGACACTCATGGTGTAAATAGCCATCACCTCCCAAACAACAAATAAATATCCCTAGCTCAAAAGTTATGTTTTATATTTGGCGGGGTCAGAAGGGTGTAAAGCACTATGCGCTCTGACAATTATCTGAAACTTTCACTAAAAATCACTAATGGTAGAATTTTCGTCCACTTTCTGAAGAAAACGCCCTCCAAAAAGTATTGAACATCCCCCTTTTTAGCTCGACAAGACATGGTAAGGCTGATGAACAAGAAAAAACTGTAAGTTTGATGTGGTAAGATCTCAGGAATTACGAACTAAAGTAATTGAATTCACAATTTCCGATAACCTTTTTTGAAAATCAAGCTTAATTTGTAGGCAAGTTTCCAAGCTGCGAAATGTCAAAGAATATCTTAACCCAAGCACCGTTTAGGGTTATCGCGCCATGGATGATGATAATTGCAACGTATCTGCAATGCCAACCAGACCAACCGAGAAGAACAAAATAAATCTTTTTCATGTTACTATATGTCCTTTTTCGAGACTATATGACTTATGTAAATAGATATTACGTTTTCATTTGCGACAAGTAGATAAACTCACAGGGTGAAGGATAAACCCATAATTACTACATCCAACATAAAATCCAACATAATTACTAAATCCAACATAAAATAGCTATTTTTCAATGCATCGAGCCATGGGCTGTATGTATATCTATGCTTAATAGGAAAGGAATAAATCTAAAAGTAGAATATAGTAACGAAACAGGCAATAACAATGATGTGAATTTACAGTACAGCAAGGACCTTGTGATATATACTCGGCATGAAATAGATTATTTTTTCGCTCTGTGTCCTCTCTTGCACCTTCAATTTCATCTCTCGCATACTCGCTCGTTGGAACATAAAATTCTATGTTATCAAGCCAACATATCCTTGACGGTACCCTGCTACTATCTTTTACGCCCAACATTCGATCCATCTATTTGTATCGACCATTGTTGTATATATTCGTTGGATAGAATTTTCATACGACACTGAACCAGCAAAATGAATGGAGCAATCGATGAAACTGCAATTTTCCTTGTCCGTTGTCATTTGTTGTATGAAATCGTCCTGACCGTGTTGCTTTGATGACGACTATGATGATGATGACGATGATCAGGACTTTAGGAGACGACGATAGAGAGGGTTGGCTTGATGAAAAAACGACATCAATTGATAAAGGATGTATTGTCATGCAATGCAATGATGGCGGTAGCGAGGCAAAAAAGGCAATGTTACATTTTACTGTAAATGGACTTTTCTATTAGATACCGAACGGATTGGTGCTTTTTTGATTTCTCATCCTAGATTTCAAAGGGTTGAATTGTAGTTGGTTGTTTTGTTTCGTGTAACAAGTGAAGCTAGGATTTGTATCTTTTGATTTAGTGAGTAGGCAATAGTACCCTTCAGTGTTTTCGTGTTACATGTCGCTTTATGGTTCTATGATCCTTTCGAACGCAAACCTCGTATTGGAGGTGTGTCTGTTGCATATTTTATTTGAGCGTGACAGAGGTGTTCTGTGCGGCAGTATTGAAATGGGTTTCTCAAAAAAATCACTATTATTTACTTGAATCCTTTATGACTGAATAATGAGTGGTATAGAAACACGTAAGAGTATACTGCACACTGTTCGCCATTTAATTAAAGACGAGCAAGGAAGTAAAATTCACACCAAAAGTTCCTCTTTTTTCGCCCATTGCACTTATATTGGTATCGATTTTCAGTTAATTTCCACATTTTCATGGCAAGAGTTCTCTTTCGTATAAGCACGAGGTAAGCCAAAATGGTTTGGTATATGCGCTTGCTGGATGGATAGGAATGAATGGTTACTTCAGTGACCACATGTCTCCACTATTCTTCACGTTTCTGTAGAAAGACTCACTTAAAAGGAAACTCACTAGATTCATCAATATACCTAGCTTGTACTCAATATTGTCTGAACCAAAACTACCACGTCCTTGCCCGCCACGATTCGGAGGCAGTCAGAAAGCTGTTATGGGCAGTAACCAGACATGATTCGATAGATCTTGGATCGAGTATCATTAGTCAATTTGACAATTGAGGAAATACTTGCAGGCTTCCACACTCAAAATAAGGGATTTATTCATCTAAATGTCACGGGTACATGAGTATCATTTCCCAAGGAGTCAACCAATTTCTCCAACTATATTCACTAATCGATGACAGTCAGGGATGTTCTTCATTATGCTGGAGTATGGGGTATATGGAGTTAGTGCGATTTAGCACTTTGACTCCCTCTTATCTGTGAGCATTATATGCCCACTCACCATATCGCGGCCTGTTTCGAATTGTTACGGACTCTATACTTATACGATGGTGCCTTAGGAACGCCACGGTACTGTTTTTGTGGTTGTCAATTGTGTCGGAAAGCTTTAGTGCTTTTTCCCGTACGTATTTTTTTTAAAGTTTCTATTTTGATGTCTTTGTATATTTCTGTATTTCTCATGTACCATGGAGTTCCCAAGATTCTTCTTATAACTCGGCTCTGGAAGGACTGGAGAACTATTTTGTTGGTCTTTGTTGTCTGGTAGAAAGCGGGACTACTGTGCAGTACTGTCTGTCATATGATCTGTATGTAGATTAGCACCCGGTTTTTCAAGCTGAGTTTCTTGGATTTGAGAAGTGGGTAGAGTTTGGATAGGAGACCCATGCAGTGTCCTCGATTGTCTTGTAGGTTTTGTCTCCAGGTAAATCTGTCCTCCAGAGTAAGTCCAAGGTACTAAGCCGTACTTTTCCCGCTGTATGGGATCATTGTCGATTGTGATTGTCTGTAGGGTTTGTCGTATCTTCCGGGATATGAATATGGCTTGTTCATATTCATTGTCCTTAAATTCAATAAAGTGTTTGTTGAGCTTTGCAATTCCCAAGGTATGACTTTTGCTTGTCGACTTATAGTGAAAATACAGGTGTCATTAACATACAGTGACATATTTACTGCTGGGGGCAGGTTGGGAAAGTCTGCTGTGTATATGTTATAGTGGACAGGTGAGATTGGTGAACCTTGAGGAACTCCAGCTTCAATGGGACGCAAGGTTGATAGATAGTTGTCGATTTTGACAATTTCTGGAATGTTCTGCCCTCGAAGAATGAGCCTATGATTTTGGTGAGCTGCAGAGGCAGGTTGAGTTCATGCATTTTGAATATAAATCCTGCCTGCCAGACTTTATCTAAGGCCTTGGCTACATCAAACACAACCAACCCTGTCGATTTTCTGCGTTCTAGACCTGTTCTAATACGTTGGACCACTCTTACGAGCTGGAGTTCAGTAGAATGATTGACTTTGAAGCCGAATTGTTCTTCCGGTATGATATTTCTATCATGTAATGTCATGTGGAGACGATGCAGTTTCACCTTTTCTGCTATTTTTGCCATTGATGATAGGAGGCTAATGGGACTCAAGTTTTGTGGAAATTTTCTTTAAGTCCTTTTGATTGATGGGTCCACAATTTAGGATATTTTCGCAGCTGGATTCCTTTAATTATGTCCGTTAGTGTTTGTAGTATGTTATCTGGTAGCATGTTAGCATTGTGTTTGTTATTGCGTCATGACCCTGTACTTTGCGTTTGTTTAGTGCTTTTACTAGTCCTTTAATTTCGTGGATGTCTGTCGGCTGTATTGTGTAGTCATTGTTCACATGTGTTCTTAGGAGCCTGCCTACTGACCTCAGTACGCTATCCTCGAAATAAAAGTTCTGCTCGTCTGATGGATTTCCCTGCATTGCATTTCGATGGAGTCCGTTTGGCCATGGATTTTTCGGGCCCGTTTGGGTCATGGATTACTGGTGTTTGCGCTTTGTATTGTAGGCGGAAATATTTCGACACTCTTCAAAAGGCATCGGAACCTGGGTTAAAACTTTGTAGAAACCTCTCCAATTGGTTATTTCTAAATTCGTTTATCTTATCACGTATTTCGTTAGTTACCCGGGTAGCTTTCATTTTTAATTTAGGATCACCAGTAAACCTAGCTCTTCTCCGAACTTTATTCCTCCTCCTTATTGCTTTTTTAATTGTTTTATTGTAGTTTGTAGAGATTCGTTTCCCCTCTCGGAGTTGTGTTCTTGTTGTCCTCTGCTGCCTGCGTGATCTTATTTGTTAGAAATTCGATGGTTTTTTTTTCTATTTTTTCCTGGAAAGCTTTCCAATCTGTAATTTTTTTTCTCTACGATTGGGGCTTCAGACCGGCCGGTCTGATGATATTTCGTTGAACTTCATATAAGAAATAACGTGATACAGCGGTGTCTATTGCGTGACCATATGTTATGCCGTAATGAGATGGTTCGTTGGAGATGTGCAGAGATAATTGATTTTCTGTGATGCACTTGTTAAGGCCGACTCCGGCTTTGTTGCTTTTCACAGCTACCCATAGGTGATGTTTGGCCTTAAGGTCTTCGGCTATGAATATTGGACCATCGTACGACATAAGTGCCTCAAAATCATTGGCATGGAAGTAGTTTCCATTTCTGTGGGGATTATATGTGGAAATCACGAAAAATTCCAGGAAATCAGTGGATGGTAACCTGTGTTACCGGTAAAATTTATCGTTGCATTAGTAATTGTCTTTGCAACAGGGATATCGTACAGGAATGAATACATTTAAAGTTAATGTATCATCAATAGAGCTCTGTGGGACCCTTGAATTATCATATCAAACTTTTTGAGATCAAACCAGGATCCATTTACAGAAAGCTCTACCAATGCACGGGATTGTTGTTTATCTAATCGACAGGAAATTCTGTGGAAACATTGGGTTTTAATACCGAACCTTGTAGAATCAAACCTGGATCCATTTAAACAAAATTTCAAACTGTCCAGCGTATGAATCATTTGATCGACATGGGTATCGAGGATAATTACATTTGAAATTAAGTGTGGACCACGAATGGAGCCCTGTGGGACATCTGGGTCATTATATCAAACCTTTTTCCCACAGGAAACACTCTTTGGCTTCTCACTCTGACTCACCTTCAAAACGTGTCCTTGATATTAATGACTGATATTGGTGGAAAAGCGTAAATCTTTATAAATTTTCTAAGAACAAACAACAGTACAATTTTGTTTGTCTGGAAAGTTTTCTTAGAATTTCTTAGAACATGATTAAGGTGATTTCTACCGCATTGTTGAAAAGTGCGAAAATTTTTGAAAATTTCTGCTTTTATGATAGAACTGTGTAATGTGTGAACTGATTGCGATGTTGAGGAAGCTGTTCACATCGCATTCATTTTAATCACAAGTACCCAGAGCCGTAAAGTTACGTTTTTGACGTTTGATGTTCGAATCGCAATGTTCTGTCTATTCTGTCTAACTATTTTGTTATTTGTTGTTGATTCGTTTCATTCTTCAATTCTTTGATAACTGGTCATCAATTTCAATATAGTGAACCCTTCGCTTTTGAATCCTTGAAATCGGCTGGGTAGAGATCCTCAATTTCACATATTTGTGAAAAACTACTATAAAATTGTTTGTGTTCAATAATTGATCAAATTAAACACGTTTTTTGTTGTGAAAGTTATAATCCTGCAAATGTTTGCCCTTTTGAAGAAATATTTCTTTGTCAGCTGCGTGGAAATGAGAGGAATTCTTTCGGTACTTCCTTCTTTATTGAGGATCTCCGTCAAAAAACGATTTGCTTAACTGAAACCGAGTTTGCATGATACCCGATCGTTAATTTTTTCGCTTTATTTGTAGAGTGCAACCAATCACGTCCTTAACGCAAAAGGGCGGAATTTGACCATGCCAAATAAGAGAATACAATGCCCTTCCGCCCATGGTTAGTAGTCTTTCATGTTTGGTTATTGCAAAATTTTCAACAGATATGGTATCGTTCGATGGAATCAAATTGATTGCCATCTCTGTAACCGACTTTAAGCCTAAGATTGAAAAGTGTTCTTTGGCCAAAACTCAACACCGAATCCGGATCGAATCGGACTCGAATCGAACTGACAGAACTATGCAATCTTAAGCTGATCCACCAGACTCACACAGACATATGAAGTTGGTGATTGAATTCCAATAGTAGAAGTACCAACGCGTTGCTTCGCATTTAAGAAGTCAAATATTTTTGAAGCGACCATTTCGTGAAGTTTTTTGAAGGCATAGTTTTTCGTAGAACCCGACACATTCCATGAACGAAGTTGTCAAATATATTAAACAATGAACGAGAAACATTTTTGACATTTATGGATAAGCATCACGATATATTGTCATAGACGATATATATTATGTAATTTTGACATAATTTATGTCAAAATGACAAATGAGAGTCAATAATAATATTAGCCTGAACAGGATCGATGTGCAATAACGTGAACACACATAACTACCACAATACATTTGAATTGGCAGCAGGACTCAATCGTCATCAATTTTATCAAAAAAATTGCTTACTGCATTCTTAAATATGTTACTTAAATTCTCTAAGGATAGCGATTGAGTCCTGGTCAAGACAGTTCTGACATAATCAAATGTGTGAGAACTGTCTTCAGTGTATATAAATAAGAACTTATTAACAGTCCATTTAGCTCTTGATGAAACAAAAGCCATTTTCAAATCATTTATTCTTTCATTATTTTCCTGATTACTTTTCAACTGATTGAAAATTTTCCAGATTATTCTCGTCACACCAAAGTTGACATTGCTCCCGAAAGAGAAAGCCGATGAAGTGATTTGATCACGTTCAATGATATTTCTTTGAAAATATTTCCTTTTCATGTTCATGCTCTCGTACCCTTTTATCTTTATTTCAAGGCCATTACCAACCTTACCCTTTTGCTTTGTGAAATCCTTTGGAGAAAAAGTGTCCTGCCGTTAGGAAGGCTGCAGATAAAATAGCAGGCAAACCGTAACTATATCAAAATCAACTTCTGTACGTTTCACAGATGATACTCTGAAATCACTTTTTGTTTTATATCTTTTGAATGAGAAAATTTAATTTTCAAAATCTTTTTTACTTGCAAACTCAATATGGTTGCCTCGTACCTTTCGATTTTAGTAACAATGTTTTGCATTCACTCGTGTATGTTTGTCTCTTTCTAATCTGCTGCGTAACGTTTTGTCATCGTTACTCCCAATAAAATAAAGAAAAATTTAGTCCTGATAACATTCCAAAGTGGGTTCAAGAAGTGAATCTTCCGAAATCTCTTGATCCCAAAGACTTGAGTACATTATCCTTTCACTGGCGGGTATAAAGAGTAAGCGTACACATATATATTTGCTGCGTTACATGTGACAGACATTCGTATGGAAAAAGGAGGAGAAGAAAAAGAAAAGGAATACAAAAAAATAAGGATCTCTGGGAAAAAAATTACGAAGCCGAAAAATTTGTTTTTATTTCAGCACTCCGCAAAAGAATCAAATCTCAAGAAGAGGGTAAAGCATCTTCAAGATATACTTAACAGATTTGAGATGAAGCAAGCAGTTAGTGCTCAACCCGTGCAGGCCAGGAGTAAAACGAGGGTTAAATACAAAGGAACGATGAAGAAGAAATATTCATCTTTCCGCCATTTACTCTCGCCTAGCATGTCATACCACTTACTTAGTTATGCAAGAATGGTATGCCCGTAAATTTTTTTCCCGATTTTTTACTTATTTTTATTTTTGTTTCATGTTTGACTCCTTCAAGTTTAGGGGATACGTGCGGATGGCGCGTCAATGTCATTCTGAATTCATTGAAACGAAAATTTAGGAGAGTTCTGTAGAGAGCATTTTCCTCGAATTTCGGCTTGTTTGGTATTGTGCGGTTGTATTTGTATGTGTGTGTAAATTTGAAGGTTTAAAATATTACGATGCTAAGATGATAGGCTTGAGTGGAGTTTCGCTGTATTTCTTCACTAACTGTCGAGTAATCTATTTCTTGAGATGAAGCTTTCACGTTTATTTTTCTGCCTTGAACAAGTTTTCTTTCTCAATATTTCCGTTTCTCAAACGATTTCTCGTGAAATGAAAGCTGACTTCATCCTCCCCCTTTCCCTCTCTCTCTCTCTCTCTCTCGCCCTGTCATTTTCTGTACTTCTCGTCCTGACGTTTTCGTTTTGTATAATTGAAGGAGATTTATTTATCTCGTAGATTTTTCTTTGGTGAAGAATGTGCCGTAAACTGATTTCATATACTCAGTTTGATTGGGTATTATAACGACATGACAAGTATTAAGATCCTATTACAAAAATGAAATCCAACCTGAATATTGTATGTATAATGCCTGCTTGTTACTTTCATTAAAGTATTTGATAAGATGTTATGAAGAAAAATGAAAGAAAATCGGAGCGTGATAAGTGCTACTAATAATTATAATAAGGTATATAAGTAATATAAAAAAGGGTTTGAAAAAGGGTCAATTGAACATGAGTTGATATCAATGTTGACATGCACTTTCGGGTTATCTGTCAAAGTGTTCACAGCATCGACATTTGCGGAAGCACTGTTGGCAATTTTGGAAAGTTCGTATTCAACTTTTCTGGCCCTGAATGTCAAGTACAAAAGCAATCACTAGCTTAAGTATTTGATGATGACCGTTAGATAGTGAAGATCACTGCCAAAATCAAGCTCAATTGACAGTTGCGCTAAAAAGGCTATTGGCGATATGCTATGAGTGTCCTTAACCTTAAGGTCTGTATTAAATGGGATATTCAAAAAAAAATCATGAGTTTCTCAAAACTCTCGAATCCTTTATCGGTGAAACGAGATAATTGACAGGACAAGATAAGAAAATTCCTATGAAAATATTCAAATTTTTAAAAAAATATTTTAGGGTTTATAGTTATACTTAGTCCGGAGAAGTTTCTAAATTCAGGGATATAAGAATCATAGGAGTGGAAAAAAAGGTCAATGATTTGTCACTTTATTCCAAGAAGGAAACCTTCTGTGGCTCTATTTTTACCGGTAATGCGGAGCGTTTCGTGAGGGTTTGCGATTCTGGGTCCATAGGATTCGTACCTGTAACCTTGATTTCTAACCCCTAGTTTCTATCTTTAACGTAGATTCATAGCATATAACCTGAAGGTACGTGTCTGTAGACTTTTGCTTATCACGATGGTCATTGAATGGCCGTTAAGGAAGAGAAAACGAATAAAAACCTAATAAATGAAATCATAGAGTATATTTCGATTATTTGTATGTCTAAAATACATTACCAAATTTCTTTGGTATTTGATATCACTTTAAGTTTTGGTATAACTAGCACTTTCCTTCCCGTCTATTTACTGGCACTTGTTTTGGTGTTATTTGAAAACCCTACAACTGTCATTGAATCGAGTATAGATACGCACAGAGGGTTTTATACAAATAGTATTGAGTTATGGTTACTAGGTAACTAATTATTAATATAAGAATATAGTCTCACCGACTTGGTCAACGTAATTCGAAGTTTCAGGAGCAAGTGAGTTTTTATGAGTTATGTAAATAGATCTGGACTTACCTCTAGGCAGGCATTAAGACTCTTAAACGACATGTAGAATAGAATAAAATCGGGATAAATTTTGACTTTACATATAAATTTCGTTCTTATTCGTTATACGTATATGGCAATAGTACTCTTTTATATATGTCATTTTCGAAATCAGAAAAAAAAATTTCGCGGCGCTGAAGCCATCGATTTAGGGTTTAAATCTTCCTTGTCTTATACCTCTGTCAACATCGTTCCATGTGTCACGTCTTCCATTTTTAAAACCTGATGTAACACACTGTTGTCAATCAATTTTGACCAGCGTTTCAAAGAACTTACCACTGGTCTTCGTCGATCATCTATACTAAGAATAACTTCGTAGGTTCCGCGTCATTGCAGCTCCTGAAGACTTACAATCTTAGAGACCTCAGCATTGTCAAACATTTCACACAGCCTTTGATTGTAGATTTTCGGCCAGGATTTCACCAGACATCTGATATAAATTTTCATTGCCCTTGAAAGTATGCGTATTGTTTTGAGATCGGTAATTTTTGAGTCTGTGTGCTGTGTTTTGCTGCAAAATTAGATTTCTTTAGATAATGCAATAGACCTTGCCAGGATATCAAAACTATAAGTGTATGCTACAGATTGGTTCACTTTATGAAGCACCATTTCTCTTCAATTACTAAAATCATCCTAGTTACATATACTGAAACTCAGTTGAACAGTAATGGGGTCAGCTCATCTCCCTGGTTCAGTCCAAAGTTAGGCTTATAATGTGACTTCCGGGCACATGATTCAATCGATACAAACATATATTTTGAATATATACGCTGTGATGGTTAAAACCAAGTATTATATGGTACAGTATGTTCAGTTGACATAGTCACATACTTGTTTGATAGCTGCAACAGTTTTGAAACATATCGATGTTGAACTCTTCATTTCTTCAGGCCTTCCTTGGCTGGAATGAGTTGGACGGTGGTAGATCTGCTTTTACTGGAAAAAATTATCGGCAAACGTTTGACTACGTCTGTCACTATATTTATAGAAATTCGATTCGAATCCCCTCAATGTCCGGCGCTTTTTTAATATTTTTCTAACCATTGATGACAGCATTTACTCCTTTCAGCGTTATATTGATGGCTCATATTAATTGAGAAATTTCAATATAGATCAGTTGCTGAAAATAGTTAGCCCATCTCTTTTTGTTTCTTTTGTCGTCAAAGTCCATGCTAATGGTCTCGTCCGTCAGGAATGGTCCTGACCCGATATCCATTGTTCAAGTTTCTACTGCGTGCTTCTCAATGCGTTTGATGGTTGGCTTCAGTACCGTTTTTACTTTGTTGTTGGTCTTTTCACCGTTACTGTCTTATTTGGGGGACAAATCAGTTTTGAAGGATCGTCGAACTCTTTGTCAAAAAACGAAGTTTGGAGCTTCTCAAGTCACAGTTCCTCCATGAAATATACAGTCGATTTAATATCCTTTTAAGTATACATAAGAAAAGAAGAGGTGAATTAAATATAACGATGAACGCATTTTTAAGACGATTCTGCGGAAACACTTTAAAATTGACCAATTACTGTCTCATTTTTCTATGTTTGCAGTTACTTTGTGAGAGTTTCTTACAGCTAGGTTATACTGAGGATGCCAACAAAGTACGCAAGGGTACAAGGATATTTTTACACATTTATCAATTCAAACCGTATCATCTTTTTCACAGACGAAACTTTACCTCGAATAGTAATTTTGATGTAGTTTCAGATCTCCTCGAAATATTTTGACAACTGAAATGCATATGTAGGTTGCTCATATTTTGAAATAGCATCAAATAGTAGAAAATTCACGTAACAGCATAGAAAATATGTATGTTTTGTTTGTTTTCCGAAGCGGAACAGCAGTTCATTATAGAATTTGAACCGTGAGGTGTGTTAGAACAGCCTAATTTTAAGACCAAACGTATCCGAAAAAAAGGTCAGAATCACAATTGACCATTGAAAAATGGTAAGCTGGTCTAAAATGGCCATGCATATCATGTGAAAAGCAACTACGCGTTTTTGTCAATATTTTTGCATTGATGCCATTGCCGTATTGAAAGTGAAAAAGGATTTCCCAAGAAAAATGATATGATTTCGACAGCTTATAGTGCCATCTTCTAATTCGAAATTGTCCACATCTGCTGTCAGCTGCTTTCAGTGAGATTTGCGTTTATATGACCACACGTTTTAAGTTTGTCAACTGTTCATTTATTTTGCCATTAACGGAGACGGGATTTGGTCGTTCAAAGCATATTTCCTGCGATGCACCGCGCTCATTACGCTCTATCAGTGGTCGTGTGGTTAACGGTATTTAGTTGAAAATTAGCAAGTGACTGTTCATGATTCACTGTTAATGGTAATAATTTGCATAACGAGGTCGTTTATTCCGTAACACAGAGACAACAGTCTTCGTTTCAGAAAGTTTTGCAAAAAATAAAACGGTCTCTGCTCATTGTCGTTTCCAAGAATTGAGGATTTTCAAGTTGACTAACTGTTATCGTTTTCAGTGGGTTCTTAAGCTTCATCTATATTAGATAATATTGTATATAGGCGAAATCTAGAACAAATCCAATACGCACACCGAATATTAAAAAAATTTTTTTTTAAATATTCTTTTCAGTGGAAGCGGATTTTGATCTGGACGACTAAAAGTTAGTTTTGGAAAAAGAACACGAAATTGGCATTGTTCGTCCTAATTATACTCACAAAATGTAATGAATCTATAAAGTCTCCTGAATTCTTCAAGGATAAAAAATATTATTTTCCTGTGTTTCCTGTGTTTGTTGGAAACCCCTTTATTTACTGAAATCCTGAAATGCAGCGGAGGCCATACTTTCATTTCGTAATTTCTTTAGATAGTATAGATCCTTATTGTTTGTTCGTAGTGATATTAAGTGGAACCTCAATATCCTTTTCATTTTCTGGACACGATTCTGACCATCAAATGTATAAAAATGAAGCCAAATTCAATTTAGAGAGTCAAAAAAATTTAATAATTATACTTTAACCTTCCACCAAATGATTCGATTCACAGGGAATTCCTAATTCCTTGCTATACATATTCGGAATTCATTAAAAGCACATTGAATTCATTTCCATGTCATGCTAGATTGTACAAAAAAAAAATATCAGGATATTTTCCATAAACAGTAACCATCAGGAACAGCTAGTTCGAAAATGCTACAGCAACAGAAGGTAATAAAATACCAATCAGATTATTCAGGATCATCCAATTTCTATGTTTTATTTCTGAAATACATTTGTGCGTCCGCTCACACTATGAAGTTTTCCGCCTATCAGAAGCGGACAATTTTAGCAATTCAAACCACTTTAAAATCCATTTTCACAATCCTCTTTCTCTATCAACTCTCCCTTCCTTTCTATCTGCTCGTCCTTTATTACTACTGGAACTTTTTTCGTTCTCTCCCTCTCTCTCTCTTTCTTTTTCCTACAAGCGTGACAGCGAAGGCATCCTCATTGTAGGACATTATAATTGAGGTTGAAGTGCAAATGAGGGGCTATTTCCAAGCTTTTGATAACGACACATTAATTGGACCAGCGGTATTAAGGATGCTGATGTTTGTGGCGTACTTGTTTGGGTTGTGGAATCCATACGATAAGGGCATTTGAGGAGTAGGATGATTGCAACCATATTGATTATCTATAAATGGCCATGTTGGAATTTTCATTAAATTTTCCAACTGTGTTTTTGGCAGGTGCAATAATAGGAACATTTTTTTGTTGAAAAAGTATGGTAGGCAGTTTGACTTAAAGGTTCTCCAGTGAGATTAGTTAAGGAAGTCACGGACGTTATGTAATTAGACTTTAGTTTCTAATGAAAGTCGAGTTAACTTCCGAGTAGATAATAACTCCATCGCCCAGACGTGATGCCTACTTCAAATGCAATAACTTTAAGGCTTTGCAAAACAATTACTCATTCCCTGACATCGACTTGTGGTCTCATATTAAAACCATCGAAACCGACCACAACAAAAATATGCAAATCACTCAATTTCAATGTAAGATATTATTTGCGTACTAATAAAACCCTAAAAACACTTTTTCCACCTTTTCAGCGATCCCTTATTTTTCTTAACTACCCAATTTATAATACCACCTGTACGGCTACCTCTCAACAGGACTTGTAATTTCATAGCAATGCAAACGCGGAAAACGTCCTTGACTGGTGATCCACTAAAGCTATCAAAAGGTCAGAACTCGCTGCATACGATTCTTCCTTGAATTTAATGAGGGAAAAAAGGTCAGAAATTTTATTCGCTGAAGAGTAAACAAATGAAAGCAACAAAAATATAATCACAGTGAAAGAAATACAACACAGACAAAAATAAAAACATTTAAGGATTAAAAAAAAGAAAGAAACAAAACATTCAACAAAATCGTTGGATACGGTTGAATTTCAGAAGGTAAGGAAGGTACTGACGTGAAAGTAAAAGGATAAATAAACATTTTTTTTTGTTTTCGTTAATGTTATACTGTAAGGAATAGCATGGATGGAAGTTCTCGCGGCTGTTGACAGAATCATTAAGTTCTAACTTGATCCTGGAGGAAATTTATTTTTTTTATATATTTTTCCATCAGACGACGTTTGATATTGCTACCAGAAGTCTATTTTAATTAGTTTGAATTTAGAGTCAGGAAAGAATGTTGTCGCAATGCTTGTAAAGTTGAGTTGAAATTAACTAGTCGGAATTAGTTTGAATGGAGTATTTAGTCAATGGCAATAATTTGTGAACTTGTAGACTCTGTTGGAACGATGTCCTTTTTTGAATGACTAATCAATATGAATAAAGTTTAAAATTTGACGACTGCTTTGCACATTAAAGCTTGAGCATTTCCGAGTAGTCGCTAGTGAATGCAGAGAAAAGGATTTAATTGAAGCAGATGCTTCGGAGCTGCATAGCTGTTGTGGGATTTCACATTTATTGAGTCATTGTATTGAAATTTTGATATTTTTACTGACAATTTTCAACTCAAGTCTCCAATATGCACAGTAGTCAATAAATCCTTCAGAAAATGGTCACTTTGTTCTAACTAAATATTATCTACTTTGGTACTCATTGTACGGAGAAGCTACTGACGGTATGCCACCAGGTTCCATTCTAGGGCCGATGCGTCCGGTGTTTCTTGACATGCTAGTCAGCTCTGAACTTCCAAAGCAGGAAACATTCATTTGGCAAGTCCTCAGATAACAGAGAACACCAAGCTCTTGTGATTTGAGAGGCTTACAGTTTTTTAAACAGTGTTGGAGGGACACTTACAGTCTACAAGGCAAACGATACGTAAGAAAACTTCCAAAATGTGAAATTTATTTATAAAACTAAATAAAACAGTGCCTTTTTTGTATAACAAAGCATGTCTAAAGAAGACTAACCGAGAAGCAACCGTTGAAACAAAGTCTTTCTTCAGAGAAATGAATTATAAAAGCTATAAAGATCGTTAATTTTTGATAGAAGAGGAATCTCTTCCTATGCTTTGTTTGCTGTTGATAAAGAAGACCAGGATGCAAATAAAAAAGTCCATTCTCACCGGTGGTTTGAAAACTTTGTGCAAGGTTGTGACGGGAGTTTTCTCGAAAACGATAATTGTTACTAAAACTCTTCACTATCTTAACTGCGATATTGTTTTCCAGATGATGAATATTGTGATAATATTTGAATATCGAATACTCACTGAACATTTATTAGGCACTAGACAGGGGTGGGGTGAAAGGGGAGATGTACAAATAGCCTGTCAAACTTAGTCATGAGTATGTTCTCTTCCGTGATGAAGCAAGCAAGTTGCTTGGGCGAAACTATACTTCCTGAAATTCACCTGGAGAACTGAAATCCTTCACGATAGTCCCATGCCTAAAAACCATCAAAACTCGGTAAGGCCAAGTTTCTTAACAAGAGGTTACAAACACCTGTGTCCGTCAAAAGGATTTCCTTTTGACGGACGGAGGAAAGGAAGGAAGGAGGAAGGTCGGTTAGGGTTTCCACTAGGTTCGGTTATCAAAAAATGTTTCTAGTATGACAACATAAAAAGTAAATGCGATTCTTTCGTATGAACCATTAGTTTAGTCGCCTGCTTTTGTCAGGGGTACTTGACAAGGATGCACTGAAGCTTGAGAAAAAATTCCTCCCACAATTGCTACGCATGTTTTACACGTATTTCTGAATATCTTCTCCGTTTTTCATTAAAAACTCTCAATATTACTCAGGCCGAGGAAGTTTGAACTCCTACTAACCAAGTCATATGGACGAAATATTACCTTAGACTCATTACGAAAAGAAGTAATCACGACGGCGACTGATATAACCTTTAAACAGAAACGGTAAGGTAAGTTTTCATGCGGTTTTTCTCCAGAACAGACTTAAATTTGTACAGTATCAAACTGCTAAGACATCCTATCAAAAAGTTCAGCGGACATCGGAAGACGAAATTAGGGGGGAAGTTTTTCTGAGACGTCAAGTTTCTCCAGACCCTATATTCACCCTAATTACAACAATTTTTTTCAGGCATTGTATACTGAATGAACTTCCTTCATTATAGCTTTTCTGTATCTTGTTCGGCCAACCTATTGTTAAATATTCAAAAGCCAATAAGTTTGGTTATTATCTTGGTTATCCTAACTAGATGGGCATCAATTTGATCAATCAGTATCAAGATCAATTCGGACCTCAATACCTGTCAATATGAAGGGACTATTCTCTGGCTTATGATTATTGAGTGACTTTTCCCTGGATTCCTCCTCAAAGCACTATGATGGCAAACGAACATACTGACTTGCTTGTTAGACAGATCCTCGCTCTTAATGCTTCCTTTACTGAAGACGTATATGTACCGCTGGAAGTCGTTGGCTAACCAAAATGTCGATATGATATCTTTTAGAAATGACACATTCAACAGTTTGACTCTCCATCCACGCTACGGTTCGTTCAGAAATGATCATACACAAGACATATTGGGCAAAGATATGACATTTGAACTGTCAAGTCCTAACCGAAAAAAAATTGACAGTTGCAAAATTTGCATACTCCAAAATTAAAAACAGACAGACTAAAATGAACATTTCGGATGTCAAGATAACAAGCAGAGAAAGAGCGAAATGTTGTTTGACGGCACACTACAGTAACAGTATTCGGACTAGTATCTAGTGCATGTTGAATAGTGGTTTGAATTCTAATGCGAAGTAAGATTGAATAGAACGGGGTATCCTCCTTATTATTTCGAACTTCGGGGTAGCAGTGAGCTGACGTTCCCAGAGTGATTGAATGTCTCTTATTTCAAATGGAGGATATACCTCTTTCACCAATTTGAGTATCGGTAGAACAGCTTTTAAGGCAGCTTCTTTTTTCTGATTTCGAGTTTCAGAATAGTAGGCTCGTTCATCTATGCAATTCAGGGCAGGTGAGGATAAAAATTAAACAGATCCTCAGCTGTGTGGTTACTCTGAACGTCCTCTCCTTTCTCTGTGCCGTTGGACTGGAAAAGTGTCTACGGAAAAAAGCAGGAAAGACCTTTCACCAACCATTTACCAAATCTACCATGCAATTGTTTTCAACTTCACTACTAACTTGGAAATTCTATCCCGCCGCTCCCGCTCTTGCAAATAAAGTTTCACTATGACAAAAGCGTCGAGGGAATTCGCACCAATATTGATTGATCTGACAATTTTGACTGATAGACTCGGTAGACTCACACAGGGTTGTCAATTTCAAAAACAGAATGACTTTTGATATTAAATTTACTTCTGATTTTTATTCTGATACAAAGTGAATCATAGGTCTGATTTCAGCAAGGTATAGTTTCAAAAGATCTTGCGCCAATGAAGACGCAGAGAACATTGCAGTTTGCTTTAATGCATCGGAAAGGATCTGTGCCAGTGGTGCGTGTGATCAAACAAGTAATGCTTTAAAAACTTTCTGTTTCAAAGAGGAAACAGACCAGGAAACCTTCAATTCGATAAAAGACAACAAAGTTGCATCGAAGGATGAACCACGGGTTTCTAGGCAATTAACCCACTCATTGACCCGCCATGTTCCTTTCTTACGTACACAAGATCGATAGGTCACCGTTTTTTGGCTTCTAATCCTTGGATCGAAAGAATAAAGCTCATTTTACTTCTTTAGCCTGTATTAGATGAAAAGATGGAATAGGCAGTGGTGATGACGAATAATAAAAAACACTAGAGATACTTTAAATAAATCCTTAATAAATAAATCTTGGGGATAAATTGAATAAATCCTTATTAAAAGTCTTTCATTCCAGTCTATGATCACAGAAATTGTGTTAAACTTTGTTAAACATGTTACCTTATTGTTGCAATACAGTGATGTGGGTTGGAAGAATTTCGAAAAAACTCATGATTAGCTGAGGAAACAATTTAAAGTCGTACCAATCGGTGTCAGAAGTGGGATTGTGTTATAACGGCAGTTTGTAAACAGAAAAATATGAGAAGTAGTTCTCGCTACTTGTTTGGCTGAATATGAGAACAAAAAAGGGAACAGCAATTTTAACATTAAAAACAAATATTACCCAAATCAACAACTCAAAAATGCTATAGGGAAGAGTCGAAATCAGAGTCGAAAGCCGAGGTTTGAAATAGTGATTCAAATAGAATTAAACAAAATTATCAATTTGTTTGATCGTAATCAAACATAAATTAAGCTTGAATTTAAGTTTGAAACAAAATTTCATGAAGATTCAACGAAAAGTCTGAAAGTTAAAATGGAAATTCTCTGAGTTTGGTTTATTTTTGATCAGTTTTTCCCGCATTTTCACGTAGGCGTTAAAATTTCTTCTGAAAAAAGGGACAGCCGTTGCCAAATTCGACAAAAAAAATGACTCAGCCTTGTGATTTTTAACTTCAAGTTCAATTATTTATCTCTTGACATGTATATTTCATTGGATAGACCCCTTAGCCAGAAAATCGGTATCCACAACAGCCTCTAAAATGATTTGTAGGGAATGAGTAACCTCAATATATCCTTCCGAAACAGCACTCATTTGTTCAGCAGTCTCATATAATTAGATTGAGCACACCAAACAACGAGAAACAAAGATTGAATCTATTAAAATTAATAGATCCACATTATTTTCGAATGAGGGTATAAATGTTTGGCATCTCGGATAGGTGATGAAATATGCTATCCTTGTAACGAACTATTTATGTGGGTCATATCCCTAAATAGATTACAACTTCAACCTAAAGCTCCAAAGATACAGAAAAAAAAAACATTTTTGGGCACACTATTAATGAATGTGCGGACAAGCAAATTAATGATTAGATGCAAAGGATACTTGATCTCTTCGCTATAGCTTAGGATATAAATTTAATTAAATGCTAGAACGTATATTGTTTGCTTTTTCGAAATGGTTGTGCATTCAAGGAAAATCAACTCCACGACTATACAAAGTCCTTAAAGAAATTTCCTGCTTGCAATAGACTTGTTAAAAATAAAGGCTTCAAAACACTTCAACCTTTAAAATCAACCCAACCTTTTTTCTAGGAAATTTTTCACCGGTATACCTAAATTTAGTCCTGGTTACAATTCAGTGAACTATTAAATTCATTCAAGCGTGCATATATAATTGAGACTTTTGCCATCATCGACCCTTGTGTGTTGTATTTTTAACCATAATCCAATTGTGTCTGCACATTCATTGTCCTTATAGGTAAACAGTTATGTACACCATTTTCTTGAGTATATCTGAGAATAAAATAAAAAAGCAAGCATAAAAATAGCAGATGCCGCTCCTTTAAAAGTTCAGTACGACAATATAGCATGAAATTGGAATGGAAAACGAGAAATGTAAGCATTGAAATATAGAGTCCTTAATAAATATTTGTTTTGTGCAAATGTTTTTCTATGGGCGCTTATTTTCGTTGTTTTTTTGTTTTGTTTTTGGTTTGCTTACTTTTGTGTTTGTTTACAGAGGTGACTGGCCTAGAAAATAATATGAGGATAGATTGGTCTATGTTCATAGGTGAATTGAAATTTCAATGGCGATACTGGCAATTTGTAACAAATACTCACACTGGGGTGGATATCATTGAGGTGCCTTTAATTCTTTTACTTTTTCGGTTTTTCATATTTTGCTGCACTTATGTCCATAGGTTTTGCGGGGATTTATTTAAATAACTCCTTTCTCATCCGTATCCTTGTGTAGCAAAAGATGTATCCATCAGTTCGCTTGTTGTATTAATGGTTTTTATTCGCGCTGAGTATAAAGAACCAAAATATGATCCGTTGTTTTCTATTCTGTTTAAAAGATAAAGAAAAGAGGGCGCAGCTTTTTGACAATTGCTGTCATTGCATCCCTACAATAGGTTCGAGATCAAATGTGTACCCATTATAATTAGTTGAAAGAAGACTCTGCAGCAAATTTTATAAAAAGAACTTACATTAGGTCAGTAAACCGCTGAAAAGGAAACTCGAATTTATTCAGGACATTAAATCTTTGAATTTTATGAAAGTACAAGACTAGTTCAGTGCCAAAAATATTAAGGACTTCACAAAGTCTTTGTGTCCTATGGAGACTTACAGCCATCTGTATCTAACACAAGAATGACTTCTTGATGGACATAAGCAGTGACCGCCCTGGTAAAATGGTAGCCAACCTGACGCGTTGTAACGGCTAAAATTATTAACGAAGTTAGCTGAGCCAGAAATCATTAAATATATAAAAAAAAATATTGAAAATCTACTGAGTTCAGGGGCACTAATCAGTATGATCCAATTACTAGGTTTCACATGTGTAAAGTTGCTAATTCGACACATAAAGATAACCAAGAAATCTTAGCCGCAAGCCTGAAGCCTTTATTCGTTTCCTCGGCGATTAATCACCGACAAAATGATACCAATATCAGCCTATTATTGTCCTACTGAATTCAAAATTATCAATGAAGAGTTTATTAGTTTTTCAATTTGTTAAACTTCTGATTTAGAGCTACAACCAACTACTAGGCAAAATTCTTCTCTACTGATGGTGAAGACTTATCACCCTTAAAGGTAATCAAATTTTGAAATCAGCTTACGGAGACTATTTAGAGGCTATAACTAGTGAGGCTCAACAAACTGGCCCTCTGAAGTTTCAAAACCCTCAACATTATGTGTAGGGCTTTCATACACTTTTCAATCCTCTTATTCTCCACCTTTCCCATTTCTCACAGCTAGAAATGGGTCCTTCCACATTTCACTCCCTTTCGATCATAATGTTGGACAATGAACAATCAGCAATTCAAGAAGGAACTCATCCAACCAACTCTGAAACTAATCCTAATAAATATCAAGAATTTTTCAATAGCTCATTCTGCATTCACATCAAATGAAAACCTACCACAACCTTAGGCAATATACGAGTACAATAGTGCTTAAACAATAGTTTAATCACTTAAAAGCGCTTCTATTTCGTGCAAGTTCACAAACTAATTCTACTCGATGTCAATTTTCTTGATGCATTGATATTTGTAAGTGGAGCTTTTTGGAGGTGGAGCATAAAGACCAAGGTGCGGGGAGAGGCATTTTATATCTCTTCAGTTTTATATTAATCCATCATGACTCAGATGTACTATTGCACCAAAACAAATATTCCAACATACATCTAAGCTCAGAAAGCTATATATCACGATCTCCTTACTCGCCTTCACCGTTTAATTTCTAAGTTCTCTATCTTCGAAAGCTCTTCTTATGTGCTGCATGTGGTATTCATATCGTTTTGTTTTTGTCACGTCACTCTTGACTGTTCAAGTTTTTGAGTTGTTACTCTGTACTTCAACAAACAATTTAGCCATTCCAAACTTAATTCCAAGCAACAGGAGAATATAAATTTACTGCTCTTCTCTATAGTAGCTTAGCTGCTAGTCCTAGGAAGTGCTAAGGGTAAAATGTTAAATTTGCCCCTACAAATATAATTAAGAATTATCTTTTAAGTCATTCAGGTCAGTCATTTCAGCCAATCAGGAATCAGGAGTTAGTCCTGTGAACTGGGGGTATCATTGGAAGAACCCTTCTAAAATGGCCAAAAGGATTACTTATCACATATTATAACGTTGCAATTTGGACTTAGCTTTTAGATGAAAGAAAAACTAAGTCCAAATTGCAACGAAACACCCATCTTCTGCAAATCATGTTCACGAACAAGCAAGTTCCGCGAGAGCTAGCAAGGAACACAAATGCAAACAATTCGGAATTGTGTATGTAGCATCACACAAGGATTAGACATTAACTATGTCATATGGAAAATGATCGAGAGGGAATGTAACGTTTGTTATTTATATCAAATGTATTAATATACATCAAATGAAAACTGGATAAAAACCGAAGAAAAAGCCGAAAAATATGTCAATTACTTGACTTATGTTTACGGAACAGAACAATGTCAACAAACCATGCAAACAGACTAGGAATGACAGACTTAACAACCAAGTTTATTTTCACTTCACTGCGGAAGCATTATTTTAAGAAACATTTCCGTCGCTCTCATTAAAGTAGTCCTTAGAATGGAATTGGAGCTCAATCACGCCTTTCGCTGGTTTGTTTTTTCTAGTTTTTACAAGGTTTTTCGTTATTATATCCCACATACTTAGGCTTATAGTCCTTATTTCCCATGTCTTACGTATCAGTTCCTTTGTGATCCTTACTTCTACTTCTATTTGTCGGAGTACTACTTCTACTCCGACTTTATTATACTACTTCTCCTACTATTATTACTACTACTACTAATACTACTACTACTACTATTGCTACTACTTCTACTACTACTTCTACTACTACTACTACAACTACAATCACTACTACTACACCAAGGTTAGTTTAATGTCGAAAGTTACTTTCAAGTCCTCCTCGTTCATGAATACTTCTCTTCTATAGTTCCGTGTGGAATGTTCTCTCGTTTCTGGCGCTTCATTCAAAACATGACTTACGTATAGATGGCGTTGGTGTTCCGTCCGTTTGCCGTAGTCTATTTTAGGCAAAACAGGGTCTGCATCAAATTGAAATTGTCTTCGACAAAATTCCACTTATCAGTACGATAATGTCGTTATCATATGGAATCCTATTGAACCCCCCTCCCCCCTTCCTCCTCTTTCTGTATAAGTCTTTAACTATAAAATTGACTTAAAATGTCAAGCCGACAATTTCACCAATTTGAATACTTTGTTTATTCATTTCTTAAAGATTTTTCCGTGTTTGGCTTCCTTTTAGTTCTAGTTTGAAGTTCTTCCATCCATTTGGTTCAATATTGGCCGACTTATAACATTGAATGACTGCTTTTGAATATTTGAATATTTGTTGTCTTAACATTATTGACAGCTCCTTCAATGTGAATCAATCCCAAAGGGGTGTCCCCTTTTCAGCTGGCGCTCTCTGTATCCTGCCAAATACATTATGTAGTGTCATATTTAGCGATCACCCTGGAAAGAATTCGTGCCGGTTGGAAGAAAACTTCATCACGTTCTCTGTCCTTTTTTATATTCACCCATTAGGTGCTCCAGGTATTAGTTTATAGAATTTATATTATATATGATATTTGCTTTAAGTTTGTCTAAGACTTAAATGTCCGTTCAAATCATAAGAAAACATCCTTCTTTGATTTCAAGATAATCTTGAAAAATAATGCCAAGAAACATCATATGGCCTTTCAGCAATATCAACAAAATTTGTCATGAATTTATGCATATAGCAAACCATCAATCCCATTCTTTGCTCATCACTAAGCGAACAGTATCCTTAAACTTAATCTGTATGCTTGTTTTGTCGCTAATCTCTCATAAAACAATTCATCAAGCCTAAGAAGACGAATAAGCTATTAACAAATAACTGTGTCCACTACTTTATCTTTTTATCGACTTATCTAAATCTGGAATCATGGTCATCTCATCCATCATTTAGTATGGGTCTCGTCACATTATCCAGGAAAATGCTTCACTGCACAGAATAGCTTTACACGTCATGAATAGTTTGATGATCAAATACAAGGAGAGGAAGCAGAGAATATTGTTGTCACCTCGACAACATGAAGCAATTTTCGGTAAGGGTCGAGATATTTCCTTTAATGGAGTAACTCCAAAATCAGTTTGTTTCACTCTGATGGCGGGGAACGAGTCTAGCAAACGTACTAAATGTAAGCTTTACGATCTAAAGGACATTTTATTGTCACCTCATACACTCGAGTCGAATAAAATTAATATAGATTGAACCATAAGGAATTGTGGTTGGCTAGACCGTGCATGCTAGCCGGATTCAAACGATATACTAGCAAGGATAATCTACGCACATATAAAGACCAGTTTTTGCTATATGGTCTGTCTATTGTATTAGGGATCATTGAAGATGTAGGTATAGAGATATTATGTCGACGTGACCACTTAATTGTTTACCTTTGCCGAGCCATTTAGAATGTGTTTATAGCATCATATCGAACGCCTTAGTGTTCTAGATTTGGTGTGTCCTTTTTTGTTGTGGATGGATGTAGGATGTAGTGATTCGGGCAGCAAGTGTGGTTTATAGGTAAGGATGATATGATGTATAGGAAGGATGATTAGTGGCGAATGCTTATACCTACCTCAATATAGATATTTGGATCCTTTTTTTCTGTGTTATCCCAAGGGAAATTGCTAGGACGTGTCTTGGAGTATTTTTAGATATTTTGCGGTATTTAATTAAAGTCGAAACTCAAAAAAGGATATCCTGGAATGTAACTGGTTCGTGACAAGTTTACCTAAACAAAAAATTCCAATCAGACATTTTAGGGAGGAACGAAAATTCAGCTAGGCTAGTGGGTTGCATGGACATGGACATCTTATTAGAGAAAGTTGTTTCATCACCTTTTCGATTAAATCATTGTAATGAATGCCACGTTCAATAGTTTGGAGCTGTAATTTGATTGCAAATACGTTTGTTTTGAATTGAATTCGAACTTTGAATGATTGAAAGCTTAAAGCAGGCTCAAGGAGTCAGTTTAAACAGGGGAAGTATTACTTAATTTATTATCAGGTTCAGATTCTTTTTAGATTAATGGATAGCACATACAAATTCAAGAATAAAATATATCTTTGGATGAAGTATGACCTGAAGTTAATTGACATATACGTCGAGCATGCCAGCGACCTCTGGTGGATGACAGGTTGAACTACGACTCAACACGATCTTGACTCCACCGATCGAAAACTTCTCCACATAATGAAAACTTCTCCATCTAATCTCTAAAGAAATAGGAAAAGCAAAATGGGACCCTTTTTTGAACTACCGACGTTGTACTGAAATTTTCACTGAACTGTCACTTTGGCACTGAGCTGCTTTTTCTTCTTTCTGAGATTTATTCTCAAGCTACTCTTGTCTGTTTTGAAGTTGTGTTTGTGCCTGATCTGGTTGGAACTTACACTTGGCTCTAAAGTATATTGTTTCGAACACGATATATTGCGAAACAGCAGTTTATCAGGTGAGGAAGAACGGGGGTTTTGACTGCAGTGGGATATATAGACAATTTAGTCATTCGAGAGAAGCGGCAGTGTGTAGTTTGACGTTTTCAGAGTACATCGGTATCACAGGGTTTAAGGTCGTATACGTTTGAAGAAAACTGTCAAAATTCGAAAAGACAGGAAGAACAATTGAAAGAGTAGAATGCTAAGAAATATGTGGAGAATTTATTGTCAATTACAGTCGTTATAATACAGAGGTTGAGACGAAACGTTTAATACAGTTGAAAACGCATAGAAATATCTATGCGACGTAACTTCCAGGACAAGTTCTTCATTTATTACAAACATTGTCGAAGCAATTTTTAGGTGGGAATAGGAATCTCGAAAAACAACGCACATTATATCTTGATACGGGTGTTCAACAGACGAAAGCTGACGGCGCAGTGGATTCCACTCTTATTTTAAGCCGAAACAACAGCGAAATATTTAAAAACTGCACGAAAAAAAGCTTCCTTGTTACTAAAATGAAGTCAAAAGTCGATCTCGATCACAATTTTGAGAATAAGGAAACAATGACAGTTTACTTCTAGATCACAAAAAGATCGATGCTATCTGTCAAGAAATTAAAGAAATAAAGACCTTGTCTGTTGTTCATTATCTATAGATCTTTATAAACAGAACTCAAGGATTGGGTTTTTATGAACAAAAGTGAAACGGGCAATGCATCATTCACTGGAAAGCATAACAGAGTTTCCTTTTTGACTTTTTCTTGCATCCAAAAACAAGTATCTTATCGTAGTTTAATTGACCATATAGGGTAGTGTAACGGTACATCAGTTGATCGACCATAAAATTCTTCACATAGCTTCACCATTTGGCTCATAGTTCCGATCTGAGCCCAGCTGACTTTGACTTTCCTTTAAACTGCTGTGACAAATGTGGAAGTTGGGTGCCCAATGCTCTTAGAGTTTCAAAAAGAAGTAGTCTACTCGATTCGAATATTCAAAAAAAAGTGAGGCACTCGATGGAAGGGAAGAAGGGTTGAATGGGAGGCCTGGGAAATGATACAGGTTAAGCCGCAAGAGTATGAAAAGCTGACAAAGTTAAAAAAACAATTTATAAAAGACGCACTGACTTATATTCATAGAAGGTAATAAATGGTATATGAGCCAGGAACAGTTGGAAAATATTAGAGACACTTTACTATTCATTTTTCGCCACATAAATGGTGGTCTTCGATATTTCTTAAAGAAGGGTAGAATGCGTTGTGAATAAAAACAACAAAATTAGATTGGTTTCGGAATTTTTCAATAACTACTATTGAATCATCCACGACATGTTGCAAAAACCAATAGAAGCAATTGTGTTCAAGTTCTATGTGATGGTTAAGGACTCCCTCAAACTAAACAATGTTCCACAGGTAAAAAGAAGCAACAAATAGAACCAAATAAGATATCACTCCTAAATCAGGCAGGTATACGTGATGTTTACTACTTCACAAAATAGGATCAAACATTAAATACGCAGAAAAATCGATCAAAGGTACGTTTTCAAAGCGAAACACGCCTATACCAAAGGGAAACCAGTGGAAGGTGATTCATATAATTTTGAAAACCATCGAAAGATGGTCGCAATACATGAAATATGCACTGGAATCGATCCTTTAATAAGAAAGAATTCTTAAGAATTTAACAATAGAGGCCACAAATAAGAGCCTTTGGGCGGCTCAAAAGAATGATGTCATTATTCTGGCGGAGAATAAAAATGAGGAGAATTCAACAGTAAGTATACTAGTTTCAGAAAATATCTCCTACGAGTTCTTAAAGCTGACAAAAAATACTTTGGAAAAATTAAGGGAGGGGGCACAACACTGAAAGAAAAATGTATCAATTTGCGTAAATCTGAACTGAACCTGAATACCAAGAAAAACAGTCGCCAACCTTAGAACTACCAAACGAAGCTGAGAAATTCTGTCAATAACCACTCATATCTTTATATCATTTTGACTTGTTATGCTCTAGATCAGCGCAATATTGAGGTTTATTTTCCATACAAAACATGGTTTCGCAATTAGTATTTTAAGACTTGTGATATACTTCTTGCGTTGTGAGTCATGAGAATCATTCTCTTGTATGGAACTGTATGTGTCAGATAGTCTCTGCATTAAAGAAAGCGGCGTTCAGGAATTTAGTGGAAAAAGTACAAGACTAGTCATTTCCGAGGGTGACGGGTACACTGATCAACACGCACTTCAAATCCTTCAAACTCATGCTGACGATACCTGGAATAAGCTTGTATGCAAAAGGCAATTGTCAGAGCTTTTTCAAGAAGCTCAAAGTCCACCCGTCAGGACATGACAACTTCAGACATTCAGAGTTAATCGATACTGACTTAAATGAGCGGAACATAAATGTTCTTTAGGATATATTTGGTTTAGACCATAGTAAGAAGCCGGCAGGATGAAATAATTTGCAGGAAGTGATAGTTGTATGCCCAGAAGGTTCCAAAGTGGACACTGAAGTGGATGCATCAGTTTAAATATCAACTTTGATTATGGATACCAGTTTATTAATAGTGGAGCCATATGCGATTCGAAGGGTAGATGAACTATTACGCTAAGCATAAACAGGATTAAAATATTATCAGTAGATATTGCTACTTTATAATGTCTTATCAAAAAGGAAATCATTTTGCAAAGAGACGATTTTGTCTCTCTGCGAATAAAATGATTAAGACCCAAAGGATCACAGGGCTTGATGGGGTTTCTAGAAAAGAATGAAGTAATGAGAGAAAGAGGTTGGAGCCCAAGCGAGTAGTAGCAGTGCTGTCACCCGTCAGTCGGAATGTAAGGAAGGTGTTCATCTTCAAAAACATAACGAAAACAGCAAAATAAGAGAAACCTTTTGCCTCATGAAGTTGTCGGAACACTCTGCTTACTATTGGAGAAAAATCTTCACCAGCCATTGGCTTAAAATGCACGATTGTCTGAAAAACTGACATTCTTAGAAAATGGGACCATCCAGGGGAAATTGAGAAGGTAGAGAAACTCTTCTATTCAATTAACCAAACCCACTTTCAGAGGAAACGGATGACAGTGTGAGTACCAATTTTTCAGGTCCTAAAATCCATTTTCTGTTGATAGGGTATGAGGTCTTAAAATCATAACAACCATTCGAACAACCGCACAACCTCTGCTGCTGCAAATACGCATACATTCACACATAAGTCAAAGGATAAAGTGGTTACGCTGTGAACCTTGTGAGTATATGCAAGCTCCAGGTTTTCATTTAGTTTAACACAAAGTCTGTTTTGATAGTATTAAATTCTTTAGTTCCCTGCATAACTTTACTATATGTTACAGCTTCCTTTTGATGACGCATGACAAAGTCCAAATAATTATATTAATGACTTCCTTATACATTCTGGGCAACTAACCAAAAGAATATAAAACTTTCATTCTAGATAAAAGCCCTTCCTTTTATGCGCTATCTATCTTCGTCATTTCACCACACATACCCATGACCTTTTTGCTCTCATCCTGCACTCAACCGTTAAATATTCACATACTCACTTCAATTCTTCATACACAATATCTACATGGAATAGGTAAAATAGCTGAACTCAAAAAAAAAAAACGAAAAACGGAAAACTGAAAAATTTACGGTCAATGAACATCATTTCACATAATATTTTCCTTACTCATACATACGTAGCCATACACAATCCTCCAGTGTTGAATGCATTATATTGTACTTTCGACAGGTGAAAAGCTTTGGAAAATCCTGAAAATTTTTCTAACCGTTACCCGTCGGAGTTTCTTCAACGTGAAAAGCCTATCATATATTTCATATGTATATCAATAACATTAAATTGTATCTTTGAAAATCGGCCATTCAAGAAGAAGATAAAGATTCGGAGAGAAAGAGAGAGAGAGAGAAAGTGAGGGAGAGAGGGAGATAGGGAGATAGGGAGAGGGAGAGAGAAAAAAAGAGAGAAGGAAAGGAAAAATAAAATAAGATGAACGTCCGCAAGTAGGAAATCTATTGAAAGAAATAAGCAAAATAGGAGGAAGGGTGCTAATAACATCCTTACAGATACTGACATTTCAAAATAATCCGTTCGTTTACAATATGGTTTGTAGACGAAAACATACGTGTATAGAATTCGTGAAAGGTTCAGAGAAATCGATATTTGTTATATGTTGTCAGGAAAAGCTTACACTGAATAATTCATTTATTTTGGGAAGTCCTTCTTAAAATTTATCTTAGATGTGTATAAGAATTCTTGTGATATTCTACCATTCGATTTTCCAACGAAGATACCAACCCCCATGGAGTAAGGAGCTTGTTAAAGATGCAACGAAATTAAGGCGATTGAGGTTTACTCAATAGTTGGAAAATCTAACCGAAGACTACTATTTCCATTTTATGGTTATTTCTTATCAAGGTAGAAAATTTCTACTGAATTTACTGAAATCTTATCAAAGCAATCCATCTTTCATCATTTCACCATTCACCTTCATCTCTTTGATTTTACTACATTCTGAACGCTGTTGGAAAAGGAAATATTTTCTTAATATTCAAAGCTTTGATCTCGATTCCTCGCTCATATATTTCTTATCTTATTGGTAAGGTTTGAGTGGTGAGTCTCTAGGTAGCTCACCTGAAAAAAAGGGGGGGGGGGGGGGGTGGTAAGGACGATATAATGCAAACGTGCAACATTTTATAAGATTGAAGATTTGAAATAAAATGTATCTTGCTTTGGAAACGATGGTATTCAAATCGAATAGAATATAGTCCACGATTCACCTTCAAGGTAGAAAAGGAAATATGAAAATAAGAAACACTTCAGGGCACGCAATATTTTCTTGTCTGTAATACTAGAAGATTGCCTGAGCAATTTTCAAATGCCTCGGTATCGTGGGGAATCAACATCAAATTAAACTTGATGCTTTGATTATTTGGTCGGTTCTTGAAAAAGGAACGTTCTGATACTGAATTTGTTAAATAAATTAGAATCAATATTTACGAAAAATAGATTACAGGCATCCATGCTCATGCCATTACAATATGTCAAATGGCCGGTAACCAAATGTCAAAATATATTGTTTGCAATTTGACGTAAACGCGTTGCTGTGATGTGGGTTTCACGCAAAAGTTCTTAAGGAAATCGAAAACATATTTGGAAATTCAAGAAGAAAATCCTTGACTACTCCGAGAACATTGTTGTTTATAGCACATGTGTTGAATCCTCAGTTACGTCTATTACATGATTTCATTCAAAGTGAATGACAAAAATGGACCGTAAATGGTTAGAAGTAACTAGAAAGAGGATGCAATTACTCAATCAACCAAATCATTTCACGTATAGTTCTTATATGTAGTCGAATCCAACTGAAGTATTCTATCCTTTGTGCATCAGCGTATTAGCATTTTATCGATTCTACTGAGCTCAATCTTATGTGTCAAATGGCGCTACCCTAGGCTTCTAACGGAAAAGTCTAAAGACTACATACTGAAAGCATCCCCTTGGTGAACATCTTGAGAACTCTTGGAACTCTACAGCAACCGCTTAACATTCGAAAGGTATCCTACAAGGAATTACAAAGTGAAACATCTGTATCACGTCCACCAGTATCAGACGGGTCAGATTAGAGGATTTCGCAAGAAGGTTATATCTAAAACCCTGCTCAACAAATGCAATCAATTCTGTTCTTTCTCTACAGCTTAAAAGTATTCCGAAGTGGCTATATTTCTTGAAAAACCTTGCTTTCCTTTCAGCATCAGCGTGATGGTCCTCCGTTTTAAAAACGGTCTTTGTTGCTTTCAAGCGAGCTTTCAACTATCTACCCCGGCCGGGAATTCAGAAAAAGCTAACTTTTCATGTGATTCGAAGGTCAGCCGGGTTGTCCTACATTTCCGGGAGGATGCGTTATCCGTATCTTCGACAATCATTACTTTTTTGCATGATTTGAGAATGACTGCAGACAGCCCAAATGGATCTTGGTAGGAAATTAACCTCTGATCAGTGGCCCTTCAAATGAAAAGAATTTTGTCTTTTAACAAAAAGCAGTCGCACTTCACGAGAACATTGTGTGTTTGTTAGGTTTCTACCGAGGATGCACCCAACACAGCGAAGAATGAGTAAGAAAACTGGCAATCAGGCAAATTTATGTCGCGTGAAGTAATTTGAAAGAAATTCAGCAAATTTAGGTCAGAAATGTAGTTAATTCAGGTAAATTATGACAGATTAGGTCAAATATGACAGGTGCGACCTGACCTGTGTCACGTCACACCTGTCAGGTCAGGTCAGATATGTCAAAGGTCAAATATGTCCTTTTTTGTATCGCTCAAAACTCAGAGTTACATATACATAGTTGTGTATAGTTGAAAGCAAAACTGTGTTATTAAATAGTTTGAGGTTAGCTGGAGATGCAAGTTTCAATGATGTTGTCTTGAAGTTTTCGAAAGAGGGCCTTATGTGTTTTGAAAGAAATTCCAATACAGATAACCTAGAATAGCCCCGGGCGACACGAGGTAGCGACAAAGTGGCTTGATTTCTGAATAAAGCAATCAAAACCTTATACTGGTGATAAAACAATCAGAACCTTTCTCAAGTGATAAATTTCAAAATAAGTCGTCGTTGTATTCAATACTGGTGAAATACTTGACAACCGAATACTTTTGAACTAAAAGGGATGACTTTGTGCATGTGAATATTTTCCTGTTGGAGACAGCTGCTGTTGGTCCTCTTCAAAAATTAATAAAATCGGAGAAGTATCACGAAACAGAATGAGGTGTGCACAACCTTCTCTGGATGCCTGAAATGTCAACTACGTCTACACAAGTTCAGAAACACAGAGAAAACATATGACTGCGATGGAAACTCATTGCGCCTTTTGAAACGCATCACTGACTTTTGAAGATCAACAACAAGAGACAGACAAAAGTGGGAATAACCAGGCTCTACAATCACAGGATCTGTCAAGCGTTGTCAATCGTTTTCAATCTTGCGGAAGCATTATCGATCGATGACAAAAAGATGAATGCTTTTGTAAAGGAGTTCAAAGGAGCGCCTGACACGAAACATCTGCGCAATTTTTAATATCATATGAAATGCATTCACAGTGCAGAACATAGTGTCATCTACCATGCCGTTGTAAGTGAAATCGTTGAGCTTAACCTGAGCTATGAAATAGCGTCGATAAAACTTACTACAGATTGCTGATATTGAGAGAAAGACCAACATACAATATGTTTCGCAGACAACCCAGAGACCTCGTTCGCACTGGACTCTCCAGAGCGTACATAGCTTCATAAAACAAGAGTAAATTTGAATTTTGCTTCCTCTAGTATTACCTTGAAAACTTATCATGATATAATCAAGTTTAACAGGGGTAAGATTTTATTCCTGAATGTATGAGGCAGCCGTGGTTTCATGTAAGCTTCTTAACGACATTTGACGTTGAGGGGCGTCGCGAGTGCATTGTTCATTGATAACTTGGTCGCTTGAAAATTTATATCTAAACGTCATCAACCGGTAAAGGCATGCATTATCTGTCTAAATTTTGAACCTCCGCGAAGCATACTTTAAAAATAGACAGCTTCAGCCCAGAATTTTAAGCAGCCCGTGGTCATACTCGTCTTTATCAGGTGTTTTGTATTCACGATCAGGCCTAACGTCTTAATCTCTTGCCCTGTTCATGGCAAGTTCAATCTAGAGGAACAGGAACAGCTTACTCTAACCGTAAGGATATAGAAACTGTGGGTAGCCAGGAGAAATAATGAGCCAAAGTATTCATAAGAACATTCTGCAAGCAGTGAACCTGAAATTGAAAACTAGTCCTGACCAAAGTCGATGAAAAACGACTGATGGCAAAACATCACCATGATCTGTTAAATGTTTAGGAACGCCCGAACAATCCCGACAAAAAAAACCTCGATAAAAACGATAAAATTCTGCACTACTTCCGCAAACAGAGGAGATCGGAGAATAAACTTAAGGAGGACAGGGCAAACGACAAGATGGCAGCTTGTATTTCTTTTATGCCAAATTGAAGGAAAGACTGACAAGAGTTGGAAAGCTATCATAAAAATGGCTGGAGGTTATTATATAAAATTGGTGTGTTTTATAGTACAGGAAAAGGCTGATGGGAATCCTCAGCTTTTTGAGAAATAATATAACGGCTTAACTGCTGCCCGATGAACTTGCTGCAGTAGGATCTAAGTCTGATGAAGTTAAATTCGAGTCACATTCAATATAGTGACGTTTTCCTAAGACTGTCTACGGGTGTGAGCACATACTTCAACGTCCTGAAAAATTCAGTACGTGGATAGTTCACACATAATGCATTAAGACAGACATGCTGAATACAGTGAACTTCCTTGTAGAGGTCGAGGCAGAACTCACAATCAAACTCTGGTTTGCTGTCATCTGTGCTGTCAAATCTGTTGGCATCTGGGATCATTTGAAAAAGCTTATGACGCAAATGAGACCTTACTGAACACGAAAGATCAATCCACGAATATAACAACGCGACAAAATAGTTAACTTTCTTCTAAAGTTCAAGGCAGGACCCACAAGCAAAAACCCTGATTTGCTGTCAAAAATCTGTTGACATCTTGGATCATTTGAAGTAGCTTACACCGCAAATGCGGCCTTAAAACAGCGTTAGAGAACAATGCACGAATACAACGCAATGCTCCGTGGTTTTGACGGAAATGTTGTTATTTTTTTTTTGTTCTTTTAACGAACTTCCTCTATTAATGAAGGATCTTTCCTCGTCTGTTTCTTTGTAAGGTTCACAAGCGTGTTTCGGCAGTATGCTATCTTAAGTTTATGATTTCGTCCTATAACGCGCTGCATTTTGTGTAAATCGAATGAACCGAATCGAGGTGGTATGTCTCATGTTCTAAGTACCCGAAGTTGTCTTGTGTCCAATGCGTTCCAAAGTTAAGCAAAAGTTAATCTATGATTCAACAATTCAACATACAACCTGTCACGCACAATGACTGCATGACTTCGTTACGAAGAAAAACGTTTTTGTGTAGTAAAAATCGAGTGAAAACTGAACTGAAAGTCGAACGACATGGCATCAGTAAGGATGCAGAAGGGTTGGACGATCAATCTGATTTGGCCACTGTATAGGAGCGTGACCGCGCAAAGCTGCAAATTCAGAGCGATAAACAGACGGTAGTTTATGTGCAAAAAAGGTTTTCAGATGTGACAGTTGCCGTTGTATATCTTAATCTGATTAAGTGAATCACATCCTTGCTGTGAAAGCTTGGCACACTCTTGGTGAAATGCTTGTTTATTAGGTAGACTTCGGGAGGGCAATCTTTTATTTAAAAATGATAAGGACCTTTTTAGTTCTTTCTGAACTTTGACTAGTTTTCATGTCTTTTTTCAAGGAAATCGTCAACAAAAAGAAGACTTATAAGCCTTATAACGTTTCGTTGAAACGTTAAATATTCTGGATAGTGTCAATTTTTAACTCAAAAAGAGCGAGTGCAATATCATCAACCAGAGTGCAATCATTGTCTTTAAGTAGGTGAAGTAAGAAAATCTCCCATTTTTAGTTATCAAACAGAAAGAAAACTTCCGAACTGCAGCTATTAAACAGTAGGAAATTTCCGAACCTACATATAGTCCTGGAGACAGTCTTCTATACATGGAGACAATCTTCGGCTGTCTCCACGAGAATGAATAAAATACAAGCATGGAATTGCAGTTCATACGTTGAAATCCTATCAGATCTACAAGGCTACCTTCCTAAATGATTAGATGTGTGATCTTTCACGAGTGGAACTCTGCATTTGGTAACAAAGGATCCTGAATCCGATTCGTTGTTTTCATAAAAATTTTGACGGCGCTATGCATTAACATAATTGAATGAAAGGTTTTTTTAAATAAAATGAGACGTTTTTTATGATTCGAAAAAGTTTTTTTTCTAATCTGTTGCAGAAATATGAGTTAACATATCCTTGAATATCTCAGCGTTCTTTGAGATTCCTCATGACACACTCTTAGGGCATGCTATAGCATATGGCTTAAGATAATTTGAGGATTTCGTGACGCCACATAACTGCTGTGTGTTAAATCCTCTGTTATCCCATGGACTTAAAATGAGAAGTTATAGCTTCTAAGATTGTCCTTTTTGATAATTCTGCCTTAAGCTCAAAGTTACATGTAGGAAAAAGTCGGCAGCTAAGCCCTCACCATGCCAAGTCGGCTACCGCTATCTTGGTACGAATGTTCAAAAAACAAAGAATAGGACTAGCACTGAGCCAAGAACCCTGGACATATGAGAATCGTATCAGAGGTCTAAATACTCGCAATTCCAGTGCGGTTTGGAGGGACTGGACCCTTCTGGAGCGGGTGCCATGATAAGGAAAAGCATTAATTATATATATATCTTTCAGAATACCTAACACGGGACTTTTTACTTCTAAGACCTTTATTATGGTCATGGATCATAGTTATCGCATCAGCCTACTTTACAGGAGATGTGGGAAACATTCCACCACTGGAAGTACAAAGGCTAGTAGCACATTGTCAGAGAAAAAATATTCCACTATTGTTTCTGATGCGATGATAACGCCCATAATGAGCTTTGGGGAAGCACAAAGAGGTAGTGTCACAAAGAGGTAGTGAACTATACGAGTTCATAATGAAATCAAATATGATTATCCACCACGTAGGGAGTACATCTACGCTTGTTACTAGAATACGTAAGAAGATACTGGATATTACTGTCAGTAGTATGATTCTGGACTTCTTTGTTAAAAGATGGCATGTATCCGAGGAAACCTCCATGTCGGACCATAAAATTCTGAGATGTGATCTGGAGGGACTGAGGATGGAGCACATCATCACTAGGAACCCAAGACGCACCGATTGGGCATTGTACACAGTCCGTTTGCAGGGAGATATCCAGCATTTCTCTGTCAAAAGGACTCCCAAAAATAGTCTTGAACTTTAGCGTGGTGTAGATGAAGTTAACAAGGCTATTTTAAAAATTTGCTTTGAGGAAAGCTGTCCTGAACGCGTCATAATGGGGAACAAAGAACCCATGTGGTAGAATCAAGGACTAGCCAAACTTAGAGTGGAGGTGCGGAAACTCCACAATAAGGCAGAACGTACCGATGGCGATGAACGATTGGGTCGAATACCAAAGAATTCTAACACACTATGGGAAATAAATCCAAAGGGCAATATTTCGCAGTTTCAAATCTTTTTGCAAGAATGTTAAGGAAACACTAACCTGTGGCAGTCAGAGAACACAAAGTCATGGCTAAGCAGGGAAATAACTTTAACATTGCACCAAGGAAAAGTGACGGCAGTTTCACAGAAAATAAAAAGGAGCGCAATGTACTGCTCACGGAAAGCCATTACCCATTTCTCGCACCAAAAACTGGATTTAAGGCTTAGATGGCACAACAAAGAAGACCAAGTAGCTCGGAGTAGAAGGAGTCACTTTCAAGCCCTTTAAATCACCCACCGAGGTGTATCCAATCCTAATTCAGATGGGACAGAATCTGCTTATATCGCAACTGATACGCCTCTTTAGAAGTAGCCTTGCACTGAGATGTTTACCAAAGCCATGGAGGCAAGCGAAAGCAGAATTTATACCCAAAGTTGGCAAAAATGATAAAACTAATCCAAAGCTGTACCGACCGATTAGTTTAACGTCGTTTATTTTCAAAACGATGAAGAAAGTGGAAGATAATTACATTAGGACAACTCACCTTACAAAATATCCATTACATTCAAATCAACACGCATCCAGGACGGGAAAAGGAACAGACACCGCACTGTACGAGTTGATTCGCACAATCAAAGAATTCTTAGAATAAAAAGAGGTAGCACTACGTGCATGTCTTGATCTTGAAGGGGCCTTTGACAATACCAGCCACGATGTGGCAAAGAGAGCGCTTATGATAAGGTAGGTAAACCCTATCCTTATTCGCTGTTTGTCTCAGTCACTGGCGGGGCGAACCGTCGTATGTAAAGTAGGATCAAGCACCATTACCGTATGCACGGATCGTGGATGCCCACAAGGAAGTGTTCTTTCACCACTACTATGAACTCTTGTGGCAGATGAAGTCTTAGGGAGACTGTCATAAGCTGGGGTGATATGTAGTGCGGATGATATCCCAGTTCTAAGCAGAGGGAAATACGGAGGGACACTGTGTGATATAAAGGAGGGGGCACTTCAAATTGTGAACAGCTGGTACCAGGAGATACGTCTAAGGCTTAACCCCGATAAAACTACACTGATACCGTTCACAAGAAGAAATATGAACCAACTCCGCACCATGTATCTACACGGGATGGGGATTGGGTATAAGAATGAAATCAAGTATCTTGAATTGCTGTTGAACGACAGGCTCATGTGAAACGGACACATTAAGGCAGTGTGCAGGAACATGACGGGAGAGTCCTGGGGTGACCCGGGAATCCTACAGTGGATGTACACCATGATGGTGAGACCAATCATCACCTATGGAGCGTTGGCCTGGGCAGACGTAACCCAAGAACCCAAGCTGCTCTCCATCGAGTTCAGCGTTTGACATGTGTCTGTCTTACAGGAGCCATAAAGTCAGTCATGTCCCACGGCAGCTCTCCAGAAAATGTTAAACCTATCGCCACAGTAGCGACATCTAAAAGGACAAGAATCTTCCATGAAGGAAAAGAAAATGACCTCAGAATCGGGCACAAAGACCAAGCTAAACTAGTGAAGGTGTCCCCATTCATATTTGCACCATCGAATCGGTCGAGAATGGAGCATTGAGTCCAATATGCACCTCATAAGACGGCATGCAATCAGGTGGTATACGGATGGTTCCAAGACATCTGAGGGAACAGGAATTGGAGCGATGGTAAGTATGCCAAGTATCTTTCTGGCTGAGGTCTATATCCGATAGCCAAGCAGCCTTAAAAGCACTAGAATTCCCGGTGATTGCATCGAGAATGGTTCTAGTTTAGGAAGAGACGGCTTAGGAAGCTGCTTCCTTGTCGAAGATCATTGACCAGCAGATCATTGATTTTCTCAGAAAGATTGATCTGCTTGAAGCACTCTAGCAGCACCGGAACTGGGGCAACATTAAAGCTGTGAAGATTGCCTTGCACTATCCACGACAATAAATCGATCAATCAATCAATCCAGCCCTCTGAAAGAATTTCAAGTAAACTCAGGGTTCTTGCTGAACATTTTTCTTAACTTACTGTCTAGGAACAGTAAGACTCAGAGCTGATCTTAACAGAAGGAGATACTTAGTGGCCTAGTCTTTAGAGTATTACCACGCCCACTCGAGACTACTAAAACTAGAGACTCGAGGGGAAGTTTTGTTACCCAGAATGTGCATATCCTTCTGGCCCTGCGTTGGTAATTCTTTCAACTTCTCTGTCTGTCTACCGAGTGTCTGATCTTTATAGTTCTGGATACATCGACATATAGTAGAGAATAAATGTCATAGTACTATCGATTCAGAGGCAGTCCTGGCGACAGGCGATTGGAGCTTCGGTGTCGAAAAGAAGCTATGCGCGATATTGCGAGTAGTTGAATTTCTCATCATAAACTGCGGTTGTTGAATCGACCAGGACTCGCATGTTCTTAAAACATATCAAATCGATACACATCAAATATGTAATGTACCCAACAGAGCCTTAATATGTTATCACATATCGTTCCAGCGGATCCCAGCAATAACAGTCAATCACTCCTGCGGCAACAAAACAATAATTTCTTTATTGTACATTTATCGCTTTACAAACTAATCAATTTCCAATAACATAAGCTAATGATATAATCTTCCATAATATCAACTACAAACAATCAAAACATTTTTATTTACGACACATATCACAACTTCCCGCAGAACAGTGCGTTTTTTCGGTATTTTGTACTTACATATATTATCAGTGTACTTATTCGGTCGTATGTGCCACTCCGTTTACCTGATTGCGATAAATATCAGACGGCGATGTGACATAAAAACAAACTCATACACAAATTGTAGATAAATAAAATAAAAGAAATAACACGACATGTTTTATTGACAATTTTTTTCTCTGTCCCATATCAATAAAGATGATGTGAAGATGACACGCCGTACATCGCCCCTACATCGACCGGTTTCGATTTTGAAATGCTAATTAAATAAATTAAGTTTGATTTCGATATTAATCGAATTACGGGACCCCATATTGAATTCGAATCCAATCAGACATAATTACTTTTGGGGGCGGTAGCTTATGAAATAAAGGGAATGTTACTTGCAAAAAGGACGTTTCTGCTAGGCTCTACACCTGGAATTTTTTTTAATATGGCTATAGCATAGAATTTATGAGTAACTGTGCAATAGTACTTACAAACAAACGAAATATTTCCACAGAACCGATACTTACCTGAAAAAAGAAGAAAAATATTGTTAATATATTACAAAATGTACATTTATTGACTTTTTTAAGCCCTCAACTAATACAAAAAAAACACACTCAAATACGCTAAAGCTCAGCATTTGCTGACGTTGGTTTAATCCCTGAAATGCAATCAATCATTTGATTAACAGTATAAGGACAATGTTTATTCGCTAGTGGCCACTACTGTGAAAATTGAGTCGATAAAGACAAATTTTCAGTGAGAACTGCGTCATGACTGTTAGGCCTCGTCTTAAAAGCTCAAACAAAATTAACCTAATTATTCCATTGAATCATTATTCAAACTGCCAATCCTGCACTGTGCATTGAAGGATTAGGCTAAAGAACTTATTTTCAAAAATATCAAACCTGAAAGCATCCTAGTAAATCCCCTAACTCTATATCGAAATAATATTTGAATTCAAGCTTTTCAATGCAATTTCTTTGAAATTTGATACTGACTGTCTCCTCACGTCCTTGTATTTGTTAAGGAAAAATGAAATATTGCAACTAGTACAATGCAACTAGCACAATGCATTACGAAAATCCCTACTCAGGTCAGCACACTATCAACGACGTGCAGTTCCCGTGCGGAAACAATGATGTACACTGAATCATGTGCAATTTGAATTCTATCCTTATTTTACATTTCCCGCGCACTGCTACACTCTATTCATATTGATGTCGGTGCATTTCATCTACCCAAGCTTGTGATTCATATATGCATGCATTCGTTGCCACGTTGCAATGTCATACGTAAAAGAGGATACGAGCTAATGCATCTCAGCGATACACCTAGCATTGTTAAATCCTTTTCTTTTTGTTTGTGAAATATGCGCAAGTACTTTTTGTGTTATCCATTTTTATTTTGAATTTTATAAAGAAAATGTCGTTTTTCTTTTCTCTCTCTCTCTCTCTCTCTCTCTCTCTCTTGTGAACAATATATACTGTTTTGAGTACTCGTACAAGAACTGCAAAAACTCCGGAAAGATCTGATCAGGATTTTTCTTATTTATAAGAAAACAAAGGCGTAAAGTTGGGGGGCGGGGAATGTATGAATAAGCTGCATGCGAGGTTTTAATTACGAGCATATTATAGAAGATTTTTCACTCGTATCCCTTTTTAATCTGAGCGAGATGATGTGAGTTTTTACTCTATGCAAGATTTTATATTTGAAAATTTTATCAGTGGATCCAAAGGCAGTGTGTGAGTGCTTTTGTCTACAGTGTGACACAGAATTGTGAGAACAATAATTATTCTTTCGTATTTTTACTTATAAAGGACAGGTTTAAAAATTAATACCGAAAATTCTTACACAATATTAGGTTGTTAATTTTATTTATTTTTTTTTTTGCGTTGGGGATGAAGGTAATTTACGCCCGGAGTGTTGGCCTCCTAGGAGCGCATTCTACCAGACTACCCACTAAACACCTCCCTGTCAAGAGACTCTAGCCTTGATCCATTTGACATATTACTTCGGGCTAGGCCTCTTTTTACTTCGCCATAGGGCGCCGTCAGTCTAGAGAAATCTCCCCCCAGTGGGAGGGGGCAGATGGAGGAGGACTGCTGGAAAGGAGACCCCCTAGACCCTGTGGCCAAGGTTATCCATGTTACATTTGTTGGCAGTAAGTAGTGCCCGAGAGTAATGTGCCACACAGGTCCATTTGTCGAATCTTTTCAGCATTTCTCCGACCAGATTGTCTGGAGAAAGCTCTCCCATTACCTCCCACAAGTCCTGCCGCATCCTGTTCCACCTTCTACAGTTGAAAAGGTGTGACATGCAACGTCCCTTTCCCCTGGGCAGAGAATGCAGTCTGGGGACCGTGATTTACCAATCTTGTGCAGGTAAGACTGAAAATACCCAAGCCCGCTAAGAAGCTGGGTAAGGTAATAATCAGTCTCACCGTGCCTTCGATTTAGCCACGATCCCACGTCTCCTATAAGATGGGCAGTCCAGCGGCCATCAGAGTCGTCTTCCCAGGACTGTTGCCACTCGAGTATTGTGCGCTGCCTCTCCTCTCGGTTGACAGCATATCTTGAACCCTCCACGGACTGCATTCACCACTTCCATGATGGCATCGGAAGAGGATCGCCTTGCTCTAAAGCCATACTGCCGAGGAGATAGGTCCCCTGCAGCACGAATTGCGTCAGTGAGTCTTCTCTTGATGACCTTTTCGAACACTTTCCCGGCTGTGTCCAGCATACAAAGCGGGCGGCAAGTCGATGGCAGTCCGGGGTCCCCTTTTCCCTTGCTGATCAATGTGAGCCTCGCCACCTTCCAGCGAGATGGGAATACACCTTCTCTAAGGCAAGCGTTAAACACATTGAGTATCAAATCAGTACAAACTTGGAAAACCATTTGTAGCACCTCGGTTGGATTGCCGTCTGGTCCTGGTGCCTTTCGAGGTTTCATACCTCGTGGGCAGCATCAACACAGACAGGATGAGTTGGAAAAAGCGCCTGCACTATGCCGTCCATCTTGTCTGTTTGAAGTAAACACGGCTTCCGTAAGGAGCCGATCTTGCGCCACACTACCTTGTAGCCGAGCCCCCATGGATCCCTGTTCACATCGTCCACAAGTTCTCGCCAGCAGCGTGCCTTACTCTCATTGATGAGTCTTCGGAGTTCTTTCCTCGCTGATCTGTATGCTGCTGTCCTATTGGGTGCTTCCTCTACGTTTCTCGAGCGCCGAGCTGCACGTCGAAGTCTGTGACACTCGCCTCGTTTGTCTGCGATGTCTTTTGACCACCAATGTACAGCACGCCTGTCATGTAGAGGCCTCCGTCGAGTCATAGATGAGCTACAGGCAGAAGTGATGAGGTTCATCGTTGACTCCACCATTCCCTCGACTCCAGCCCTTCCGCTCCCCGAAGGGCACCCCAATGTAGTTCCGCCTTTCAGAATCACATTTGCGAAAGTCTCCACGTCCATTTTTCCGATATTCCACCCGGGAGTGAAAGATCGTTGAGACGAGCGAGGAGTGGTATCGCCGATACTATAGTTCATTGTCTATAAATTGCTGTCAAGCTGACATGAGAAGTCACATATATAAGATGTTCGGTCTTGGTCCTCCACAAAGTAAAAAATCGCAAACGATTCCGCTTTGGCATAAATTCAAAAATAAGGATCGAAAAGTTTTTCCCAACTCAAAGAGATGGTTTCTGTCTTAACATGCTATGGGGCTAACCTAGTGGACCTTTTTGACAAAAAGTATACAATGAGTTAACAAAATCTGTACCCCCGATAAAAGGCACTACTAATCTCATCCAATTTCACAATGATTTCAGCTGAAAATATAGCTGTACAATGTGAAAGCCAGCGCCTACTTTCCCGTTTTCAAAACTAAAAAAAACACCATCACGTTGTAACCAATAGACTACCATTGGCTAGGACGTATGAACTGTCCCGATGTCCTTAATCGTAGACTGATCAATATCCTGTTGGACTTTACAGAAAGTTCTTATTCCTACGCCGTGGACCGATCAATAGCCTGTTGGAGTTCTCATCACGTTTTGACGGTCAAACATGGGATTTTTGCTCTTGATAATTTGGGCGTGTCCGAAAGTTGATAGGACCCAGCGCAGCCCTTAAGTCGAAAACGATCTGCGTGACGCCGCTTAAATTCTAATACGTAAAAACTTATTAGTGCTAGCATTGAATGAAACAAACCTTATTCCATACTTTTCTGAGTCCAACTGTTCTTCATACATAGTTGAATCTATAGTTTGCTTTACTTTATGAAAGGCTGATTTCTACTTGGATCGACGGAGTCGAAAGAGTCAGACAACTTGACTGGAGAATGTATTTGCGCATGTGTTGAAAAATACATATTGAAATATCAGCGGTTCACTTTTGCTTGTCAACCACTTGAGTTAATCAACGTAAGAGACTTCACAAAAATGGAAAAACAGAGGACCGTGTTGTTTTTAAATTAAATGCGAACACGACGAAGCGGATCAAACATGCATCAGTCGGTGCATACAGAGAATTTGTCCCTTAGTTACGACCGCCAAATTTTGGGTAATCAAATGTAAACTTGGTCGATCCAGATTCACTAATGATAACCGTTCAGGAAGGATCAAAACTGCAACAACCAGAGATAAAGTCGAAAAAGCTCATCAAATGATACAAGCGCTATTGGAATATCTAACCAATGCCATTGTGACTTATTTGGCTGATTGTGAATTATTCGATTGTGAATTATTTGATTGTGAATTATTCAATTGTGAATTATTCGATTAAATAATGACTCCTAAGCGTTCCTCACATTGGGTCTTGCGTTTGCCCACTTTAAATAAAAAAAACCATTGAAATGAACAATTTTAAGGTTCTTTCGGAGCGGGATAATACAACAGAACCTGATTTTGAAAGGACTGTCAAAGCTGTGAATTGCAAACAAATTTGTTCTAAAAAAGACAAAGACAGCTTTGTCAGCTGGGGAAATGTTTTTTGGGATAGTCGCAAAATTTCTTTTATCGATTATCTTCAAAAAAATAAAACCTTAATGGGAGATTATTGCGCATCACTACTTGAAAAGTTAAAGAAGGATATTGCAAAGAAAAATGACCGTATTTAAAAAAGAAAAAATAGCTTTTTAATATGGGCAGCGCCTGCTCACACTTTAGCTACCACCCTAGCTAAAATATGTATTCAGAATATTAATGGTAGTAGTAGTAATAGTAGTAGTAGTAGTAGTAGTAGTAGCAGCAGCAGTAGTAGTAGTAGTAGTAGTAGTAGGAGTAGTAGTAGTAGCAAAAATAGTATATAGCAAAAATAATACTTGAATCCTTGAATGCAGCCATGCCTTTATTTCTTGTTAGTTCTATTTTGTCTACACGCTCGATCAACTTAGTACAGGCTTGAAACTGACAGAATAAAGTCGGACAAAGGAGACCTCTCGCAGAGGCATTTGTGAGTGTAAAGACAACCCAAAATTGAGTCGTTTATCTCGTGTAACTCGATTCCCAGTCTGTCAAGGTACAATAATTTAGTGAAGGGTAGTGTTGGTGTTTATGAGTGCGAATCGTTAGGGATATCTTAATTTTTCTGTATCTTTGTTTTTTTTAACAGTTGAGTTTTTACATTAATGTGTTGAAAACAGAAACCCAAAAACGATATTGAAAAAGTGTATGAAAAGGTTGATTATTTTTTTATTTAGCCTATGCAAAAAGCAACTGCCATGCTACTTTGACAGTAAAAATGCAGACATGTAGCTTTACGGCTGGACCACATCCACAAAACTTTTACTAATTTGAGTTTTATCAGATGTTTTCAGGGAACTCCAGAAACAAAAATTGAGTAAAGGTACTACAAGGAGTAAAACTAATCCACTTTTATATCAAAACACCAAATTTTTGATTTCTGAATCTCGCTCACATTTATTCTGACAAGTCTATGGTTTATTAGTAAAATCCAACGCATCCTTTTGCTGTTGGTCATAATATTATACGGGTAATGCTCCTAGTGAATTATTCTGTTACAGAATCAGATGCTTATTACTAACTGAAAATGGGAAATGAAAAAGAAATTACCTTGTTTAACTAGGTTACAAAAAACTAAAAATAAGACCATCTACGTTTCGAAACAGCTGTATGTTGTTTTTTAAAGAAATATGTTTTAGCCAAATGAACCTCTGTTTAACTTGTCAATCTTGAGACATCTTTCATTTTTCCAGGTTAAATTAAAACAGAAAATTAAAAATATTGACATCATTGAGATAAAGCTCGAATCATTAAAGAAGTGGAAAAATGACCACTTTAAACAAGGATCCACTCGTGGTCAGTCAATTTTTGAACATCTGTTAAATAATTGAAAAAGTCTAAATGTGACTGCCAAAACTTAAATCATTTTTAATGCTGTCAGCGTTAAAAACTACGCCTAAATATTTATCTGTTGGTTATGTATTTAAGGATGTTTTTTTGGGTTATTTTCCAGTCCCAAATGCTTGTTAGTTACACAGGTTCCGTATTTGAATGGCCGTGGTCAATCCTCATATATTTTTATAAGAAGTTTAATTTACGTCAAAACGATTCTAAATGGATTCTACTAACGGAATATAAGAACGAACATCAATCCCATCTTAGTAAAAAGATGACTTTGGTGCCATCCAGGAGCTAGCAATAAAATCTAGTATTTTTGGTTTAACTTTGGAGAAGGAAAGATTTATTGAAATACCCTTTTTCATGTCGAAAAACGCAGAAGGAACCCTCAGTTGACGGTCGTTTTTTTGTTTTCCCTTCGGCCAGATTTGGCATTTTAAAGATAAGCACAAATTCTTGAGTTCAGTGTTATGGCCGTATTTTTCTTTGCCAAAAATTGTCCTTTCCCCTCATTAACCGGCCAAGGAATGTTTGGCAAGGACTTTTTCTGGTCCGTTGCTGATGGTTTTGTCAAAAGTTTAAAATTCATCTGCCATAAACTCAGTGTATTGAACTACCATGATTTTCACTTTAATTGCCTTCGTTGCGGTTCAAGAAAACTCTATTTTTTATTACTAGGATTCACCACTGCTTTATAGCACCATTTGTAATAAATTTCTTATATGTTTCGTTACAGATGATTGACTTAAAATCAGAGCCTTTGACAATGAATTAAAGAAACATTTTTGAACCCAGTAAGTCTACCACGTTTGATCCTTCAAAATATGCACAATACCGTGGATTTTGACAGCTTTTTGACAGCTCCTATTTGGTGGAAATTTATGAATGAGCCAAAATAGACATTGTCGTTTTTGTGGGCACATTTGTTCCAATTGTATTTTAGTCGAGGATAGCGGATAAAAATTCAGCAACCTTAATCAAAGAACTGATAAGATAAATTGGCCTTGCAAAGTGATAATACCATAAATGTTGCTGTATTGGCTTAAAAATGTTACAACACCTATTGTAGTACCCAGATAAAGATCCTTCAGATTCTTTCCTGCTTGGTAATGATCCCCTCTATTATTAGTAGAGAACTGCTTAATTCTTTTGAAAATCTTGCGAATTTGGCTTTTTGATGGCATCGTCAAGGACTTGAATTCTAAACAGGCGTCTGTTAAAAATTTAAGAGGGCAAACGTCAGTACGACAGAGCTGTAAACTATGTTAAGGATGATGAAAATCCGAACTTTCTTTGTTGCTTGAGTCTCTAGTAAGTTTTTCGGATGTTGGGTGAGCTATGAAGACGTCCAAAACTAGGTCTGGTTATTTCAATTATTTCTTTAAATTAAGAACATCCCCTTAACGTAAATGGGTGTTACCATGAAGATTCCAAGTTGCTGTTTCTTTACACAAAAAAGGGTTCCTGTCAAAAAAGGAGCGTCTGCTAATTAATTACAATTAAACTTGGATAGGATGCTAAGATGTCATACAAAGATTGCGTTATAAAACTATTCGCATCATGCCATGGTTCCATCTGAACAGAGGCAAGGAACACTTCTTCTTAAAACTTACGAAAACAACAGAATCTTATAAAAAAAGGACTAAATACTCTGAGCAATAGGAATACTTGGTTGGGGACAAAGGACAAGAAAACATTTTGCAGTCATTCAGTTTTCTTCATTGCCATTCATTCCTCGCCCACAATGACTTTCTTGTCTTCTCTAACGTCTGCATCTTTATGACTCCTTCACAGCTTACTATAATATCTTCGTGGAAGCTTAAGATTCTCAGTGATTCTTTTTTTCTCTTCTTCCTTTTGCCTTTGGTTTGCATTGCTGGAATTTTACAACTACATTTTCCACCCTGGGGTAGTTTATTGTCGTTTTTCACTTTTATAGTCGACAAAGCAGTAAAATTCATTTGCTGCTGGAATTGGATTGTCCGAGAACGGTAGCGAGTATCCTGAAATAGTGCTGAACACAAGTAGAAGATGCTGCTGTTGGAGATTTAAGATTTTATAGAGAGAGAGAGACATGAAAGTTTCAACGTTTTCAAAATAAAACCAGAGTAAGAGGTTGAGTTGAAGCTAGTTTGCATTGAAACTTTTATTCTGTTCTCATCTCGTAGTTCAATGTATTGTAGAGGAATTAGATGTTTGGTTCCATCTGTTTCCCTATTTTTTACTTTTTCTTTGCTTCTATTGTTGCCCAATAATTTGTTTTATTTTGCAACTTTAATAGCAATAAAAATAAATTTCATTGTGCAATGGATTAAGTTCATGATGCGCATTTTTATAGTTGAATAAAAAATGCAGTAAATTCTAATTGACTGCTGACGAGCGAGTTCTTCCTTAGCAAGTTGTAGTGAATTTATTCATTTTAAATTAGCTTCAGTGCTGATCTGACCTAAAAAAGGAAGAGAATGCATACCTTTCCAGGACCAACACTTACTGTTTATAGATTAAATGATGTTCTAAAGACCAAATCCCGTAGGACTGCTGACAAAACTTCGTTATGCTTATGACCACAACGCTGTGGTTCTGCAGTTGCGGCATCGTCATGATGAGGATGAAAACGAAGTTCAAACGGAAGTTCCTGAAAAATGTCCTTCTTTGAGGAACAACCAGCATTACATCGTGGCTTGCGAAACTTGACTGTTGTCGAGATGTAATAGTATCTGTTAAAGTTGATGCTGGACGTTATGGAAGCATACGATGCTTGACCATCGAAGGATTAAAAATTTTGGAAAGTTACCTCTATACGCACATCAGTAGTTTCAGGACTACAACTGTCCAAGTAACCTTTTATAAAATCAATTTTTAGGAACGTCAGAAATGCTGTCCTGAATGCAGAACTGCAGGAAAGAAATCAATAAACAATGGTCAGATAAGCGTTGGCACTTGTAAAGCAAGGAACACTTTCTCGAAGAATTCTCAGATTTCTGTGCCGACCCTCAACGTTCCGATGGTGGAAGAGATCGAAGCCGAATTCCAATTCAAATATAACGGGGTCCAATGAGGGTAACAACCAAATGGTTAGAGAATCGATTAATCAGCCACACACTAAAGGAGGAGGCAAACAACACACTAAACTAGTCGAGTCCCTGACTTCATAGCAACCCTAACGAGAACGTCTCTTCTCCCTTTCAATGACAATAATTTTTTTCTTTGTTTTCCTCCACTATATGGATGACAAAGCTGTTCTAAGTTATCTAAATAGTATTCTGAGCAGACTGTACTGACCTGAAAGATGGAACCGAACCAAAGTTATTCCAATGATGCAAAAAGCGTTCAATTCAAAAAAACAACCGTCTAGTAATTTTGGTATCAGTCTAATTACTAGATATTCTAATCAGGACATTCAGCTCATAGAATTACTAAGAAAACATCAAAATATATTCAAGACTAAACAATAGAGAATGCTTGCCGATTGAGGGTTAACGTTTAAATGGAATACATTTATTTTTTGGCTCCGCTGGTCCTTGCTGAACATTGTTTGCGAACGCGTTTTGAACGCTCAGCTCAAGATGGAGAATGATCCTCAGAACCCTTTTTTCTGGAGATCGAGCGGAAGACAGCTAAGAAATTCCGAAGAGCTTCCTCAAAAGGAATCCAGTAAGGCGAGGTTGTATCCACCAAGTAGTATACAAAGTCCTACGGCAACAAAACAACGAACTTCAATTGGAAACATGTCTACCTCATAGCGGGAGAGAGGAGTTTTGAATGGCTTCGTCAGTAAATTCGCGTCTTATATCTGTACGCGGTCTTTCTTCAGTGCCAACATTCCCCTGCGTACCTGAGAAATATTGTAAGGAGAGTGAGATGAGCGTTTATGTCTCCTTTGTCGCACAAATGTTGATGCTTCCGTTAAGGGTACGTTTACAGATAGATCAATTTATACGTTAACATATAAATACGCGATTTAATTTTCCAAAAAATGCAAGGTAAAAATCTTCGAACGACGAACCCTTAGAGCATGGATCGATATTTACAGGAAGGATGAACTGGACTACCTGTATTGCATCCCCCGACTGAGTTGAAGTTGCAAGCCGTGGCGCAGGTTTCTGTAGAAACACATGGTAGCTTTGGTTGTCAGCTTGGCTGTTCATATGCTTGATATTTCAAAAATTTTCCTACCATAGGACTTATACCCCCATCCCTAAACGTATTCTTCTGTATTTCAGCACTAATGGACCCATCGTCGAACCTTGGGGTTGCCCAATGTTACGTCATGTTTGTAGAAGGATTACTGACATAAAAGAATATACTTGTATGTCAGTAGTAGAAGCAGGGTGTAATAAACTAAAGAAAACTGATTGCAGAAATAATGAACATTTACTAAAGTATTAGCAACGTTAAAAAATGCAGGCAGCCTTACCAATATTGCGTTATACTGAACTATGAAAAGCGAAATCAACAAATATGCCATGAAGATATTAGCGTGAGTCCTTAGCGTAAATTCAGGACAAATTATTGTCTTTACCAGAACTAAGAGACTATGACTTCAATGTTCGCCCGATTTATTTGCATTCACAGGAAAAAAACACGTCGCGAAATGTCCTTAAGGGTGAAGGTTTCCGAATGCTGGCTAGTCGAGCCATACGGACACCGTTTTCTCCAGGACTCCTCGCCAGAGGAAGTGACCATAACAGTGATTGTTAACACGGATCTCTCCGAGAAAATTGGCGTAATTTACCCAGAAAATGTAACGGGAAAAATGATGCAATCAAAGGACAATTGGAACTGTGTGTCGCATTACGTACGGACAGTACTTATTATAAAGAAAGGCATGATGGATCGCTTGGCGAGGGAGGGGAGATCTCTGTAACGCAGTATTATAGTAACTAATCGCAATTCCCTCCTATCCATCCTTGGAGAAAGAGAGATTCCCCTTAGCCTGACTGAAGACATCGCTAAGCGATGATTAATGAGGCCTAGTCCGAAGTAATGTGACAAACAGTTCCAGGCTAGGTTCTCGGTGTGACAGGGGAGGTCTTTAGTCGGTAGTCCGGTAGCGGGGGAGTCCGTCACTCAAGGCGTAAATAGCCTTCACCTCCCAAACAAAAAAAAAAAAACCACGGATACTAGACATAGCCATAACGGCAGGAGATTGTTCAGTAAGATTGAATTTCTTCAAAACTGTCGCCTTCATAACTACACCAGTACCTGATAAAAGTACAGGTCCTTCAAGAAACCTTATTCTGAACGAGCATTGCTTTTGCTCGATGTCGCCACGTTACAAACCACCAGTTTAGAAAAGTGATCGTCCGGCTAAGCACTATAACTTTACTAAAGTGGTTGGACATTGTTTATTGGAGGATAACCTGATTATTAAGGAGTGGAGAAGACCTCAGTAAGTGTACGTTGTGCTGTGACACTTCTCTAGGGTCCCGGTTATAAAACGATTCAGGGAAATGGATATTCTTAGATACAATTGCTCATTTAGGACTCAGCCTTAAGTAGTTTTTCAGTAAATGGCTAGAAGGCATTTTCCAGAAGAATCCTGACATATTATTAGCCCATCCTTGACTGTGCAGCTGATAATTATAGGGCGCAACCTTTTTGGCTTAGTTATTATGATAACAACAAAAAAGGCGCAATTTTACACAGACTATGGTTTTTTCTTTGTAAAAAAAGGTTATACAGCTGTAGCTAATATTGGTAAGTCTTAAAAGAATTGAGCCTTTTTTGTCATTCTTCGATTGAATATTTCTTTTATTTAAAATCGATTTTATTTAAGTACATATTGTCCATTATTATCTATGACCCTTTGCCACTTTTTGGGTAGGGCCATTATTCCATTTGAGTAGAACTTCTGTCGTTTATCGGTGAAAAACTTGGCTAAGTGATTTTCACAGTCCCTTTTTGAAGTGAATTTCTTTTCATTAAGGCAGTTTTGCAGAGACCAAAACAAATGGTAGCCTGATGGTGCAAGGTCTGGACTACACGGTGGATGCATCAAAACTTCTAAGGCAAGCTCTAACAATTTTTGCCGGGTCATCAAAGATTTGAGTGGTCTGGCATTGTCATGATGGAAGACAACGCCCTAACTATTGACCGATTCTGGCCGGTTTTTTGAATTGCTTGTTGCAATCAAGTTAATTGCTGGCAGCACTGGGCCAAATTGAGCGTTTGGCCAGGTTCTAGTACCTCATTATAAACAATGCTCTTGCAATCCCACCATGCACACAGCATAATCTCTTTTGGTGTCAATCCTGGCTTTGAAGTCGTTTGTGATGATTCACCTTTTTTTGACCATGATTGTTTTCGAACGACATTCTTGTATCTTACCCATTTTTCATGGTAAAAATGGCTCAATTTCGTTGCGTTTTATTAGCGTTTTGCAAATGGAAATTCGGTCGATCGAATTTTTTGCTTTAATACATGTGACACCCAAACGTCTAGCTTTTTTGTGTATCCAGCCTCACGCAAATGGATCAAAACTGTTTGGTGATGGATATTCAGTTCCTTAGCAATGTCATGGCTGCTTATGTGTCGGTTTTCTTCACTTTTTTTTAATAAGATTTCATCGACTTTTTCAGTGATTGGTTGACCTGAGCGATGCGGTGCATCTTTGATATCAAAATTTCCCGAACGAAAGTGAGCGAACCATCTCTTGGCTGTGGCTTTTGATAATAGTCTTGATCGTAGACAACACAAATTTTTTCACGAGCCTGCGATGTATTCTATCCTTAATCGAAGTGATATTGCAAAATTTCACAATTTTTTTTCAGAAATTTCACTCAATTTCAAATGACTACAACCTTTGACATTTGTCCATATGGAAATTGTAGACTGGAACTCACCTATCAAACGCATGTCAGTTTGACACAATCTCATAAGTATTGCCCGATATATGATGACGATCACCATCTAGTGACAAAAATGGCTCAATACTTTTTAAGACTATCCAATAATAATATAAATGAATTTTCATCAAAAGTGCAAATAAAGATGCGAGAAATTCCCACTTTTCAGCTTAATTCCATGTTCATATTTTCACAGATTAACATTTCATGAATATGTATGTCCTTATGCTTGTCCTATTCGAATTTATTCAAGCTGACATGTCCTAAACGAATACACTTCGTTAATTTAAAGTAAAAAAAGTCAAGTGAATATCCCCGTCATCTTCCGTCAAATATTTTAACTTTCTCAGAATCATGAATCCTGCATAACTCCTTTCCGCTCGCACCAACCCCCCTCCCTCCGCACCACTCACATTAAACGAATGTCTCGAACAGGAGAACATATATTCCACAAACTTAATTCACCAAGTTATAACTTCCGAATTGGACCTTTTTTCATTATTCAACGAATATTCACGGACGAATCGTAACGCATGAAATCGAATTGGGGATATAAGTTGAAAACGTCATTGCTTGATCCTTTCCTTTCAATTTTGATAAATTTTTAAAAATAAAATCATACTCATAGCGAACCCAAATTTTCTTCGCAACGGGTTTTATTTTTCACAAATTTCAAAAGAAAACACTTATTTGGAATATGAAAAAATTTCCAAACCCCATCTGCTTGGTCTACACATGTCCTTTGGTGTTTAAATTTTCAGATTTTCTATCTCAGATTTGTGTCCTTTTAATTTAGATCAAAATAAAAGAGTATTTTGTGCATCAGTCGATTGACATCTTTTTATATTTTAATCTTCTTTAAAACATCCCTCAACATCCCTCAAAACATCCCTCAAAGATGCTTTGACTTTTCTCTGCAAACAAAAAGAGTAAAAAGTGGATTTTATTTTAGTTGTTTTTGCTTTTTGCCTTTTTGCTTATTTATTATATTTGTTTGTTACTTTGCAACAAACAAAGTGCGGAAAACAGCAACAGCAGCAGCTACTTCATAGCGATGGATAATATCCATTTTATACTGCGTTGCCAACAACGTTGCCGTTGGTTTGCCTTCGTCCTTCCTTTGGGCTTTTAATTAATTTTTCTGCCATCCATTTTCTTTCTTGTTTTTCACTCATCCCTTGGGAGACAAAGATGTAAAATGTCCTCTTTTTGTTCCATGGGTTTTGTGTTGTAATGATAATAATTGTAAACATATGTTACCAAAGATGGCTGGGTAGAAGGATATGGCAGTTTAATGGGAAAGGATAATATCAGGTCAGGGGAAGTTAAGGTAGAAAGAGCAAAAGTTATGTTTGCATGCTATAGATGTTTCTCGGAAAATGTTATGCTAACGGAGAAATTTCATGGCATCGGTAATTTGTGGATGACTTTGAACATAAATAAAGTAAGATAAGAATGACAATCAAAATGGATAATAAATGTCTTTTGACAACTTGATTTGACGTTGATTGCTTTCAAAAAGGACGTTATTACGGCTACGATGAATTAATTATGGCCTTATAGGGAAAGTTAGTTAAAGGCCTTTGTTGGATGGACTCCAACCGAGAAGCATTTAAGGATTGAAATATAAGACTATCCTCAGTCGAAAGGATCTTATTGCTGGCGTGAGATTTATGACTTGGAAATTTTCATATGAATTCATATTTTCATGTAATTGTTTAGCTTCTGCAAATAGTCATAATGTTTGTTTGTTTAATGAATTCAGTCAAGCTGTTTCGCCGAGTAGCTTAGTCTGATGTTCCAACAGCAACAGCGGTCTTACTATTCAGAACTTTACCACATCCTTTTTTGTATAGGTTAGAAATGGGTTTTTATAGGTTGGCGAACGTTTTCTATGTGCTATTAGCTGGCTTTTATAATGTGGGTGATTAATTATGTCTTCCTGTTCTCATATTTGCAAAATAAATATCCTAACCAGAATCAAAGGATACTGTGGGTGACATTAATTTAGGCATGAAACAGTGAAGCCGGAATTCATCAACGCAAGAACCACCAAGGAATCCAGGTTTGGATGAGACAAATGGGACGAGTCTTGGAACAGAAACAAATTTGTATTTTGGAGCATGGAAAAAAATCTGATTGCAAGTATTATACACACTGATGTAGCCGCTGGAACCATCCAAAGAATGAGTAAATAATTAACGTTCTGAAGAAGAAACTGTCCAAAAATGACTCTTAAATCTGGGTAAAGAATAGGCAGCTATACGATATCAAGAAGAACAACGACTGTGAAAAGATTTAACCACATGCAGAACTATTATACAACCCTGGAGCTTTATATGATTTTGGCAAAGAAGAAGCTATTATAACGCTTCCTGAGGAAGGTATCAGATTTCGCGTAAACGATAAATATGTCGAATTGAACACTATATCCACGATTGTAAGACTGTGGAAGCTGGCCATATGAATCGTATGGACGAGCAATGGATACCAAAAAGAGTATTCGTTGGGAGAAAAGAAGGACGAAGACCAGTGGGGAGACCAAGGAACCGCTGGTCTGACGCTTACGACGAAGACAATTCACCGCTTCTTAGATTTCGAAATTGGAGGACGCGGTCAATGGACTGATACAGTTGGAGGCGCTTGTTGCCGGAAGACTCGAGAGGGTTTGTAGTGCTTAGAAGAAGATGCTAACGTTATATAGAATAGAACCCGATCATTTATTGCAGGAGTTCTAAGGAGTTCTTTAAGAATTAAGAGAATTTTAAAAAAGGAGAAGCATAATAATTGAAAAGAACCAAACTGGATTTCAAAGTGGACGATTGAACAAATTTGTTCAACGAAATTGCTGCTTACAAACTACAGGGTATGTAGTATCGATTTGACAGTTCCGAAAGAAGTTCGGATGGATTAGCAAAACTCGTTCACATAGTTCAATTTATAATCGTGTAAACATACTCCATATACAATGTGATATAGAAATTGGTCCTGAAAACAATGAAACCTACATTAAACGCATGAGCCGGACAAAAAACAATATCATGTCCCGACCTATTTCCTTCTAAAGAGAGTGGAACCTTGAAATTGTAGAAAAGAATGATCCCTGGTGGAGATTAAAAGCAATCCAGGAAACATTTAGTGGCTATGCTTTCCATGCTTAAGTTCAGAAATAACAAAATCAAGAAGGCGATTTGTATATACTCGTGACTATTTAGTAGCTTCCTCGTCCTCTCCATTAATCCTGTCACCTAACAAAATCCATGAACTTGACCGAAGTTAAAAAACTGAGAGGATCGTTCAGCTAATAAAGTATACAACTGAAAAAAAATTTTGGAAGCCATTTTTGAGGATACACAGTAGGTGAACATTATCAGGATCTTTGGTATTGCAAGTGTAAGAGACTCATCTATGGGTTGTCCAACGTTCTCTGAAGTCTTTAATATAGATCAAAAATCAAGTGGGAAAGCTTAGGAAATTATTAAAAGGCTCAGCTGATGTGGAACCATACCCTTTCCATTTGCTAGAAAAAAAAAGAAAAATTAAAAAGTTAAAAGGATTGGAGGAGCCTCCTTTTTAAGATGAAAATCAAGCTTCGGCTATTAATTTTTTATTCGCAAAATAAGTTTATTAAATTTTTAATTCATTACAAAAATATTCAATTACTTTGACATGTACAGCTAATAATTTCTACGAGTATGTCTAACTGTAAGGAAGAGGAAAACATTTAGGGGGCGAAAGGGGAAATGTTTATTAGAGAAAATTTCCAAAGAATCCAAATTGGTTTACAACATGTGCTCCTACCGATCTTGATCAGGCATAAACTTCTTAGCTGGGACGGATTGACTGCCCCTTCCAGTTTGATTGATGCTGTAGGGTTAATAATCACACTTTGAAACAATCCTTTTTTGCCAATGAGCTTATCGTCTTTAAATTACTTCTTTTAAATATTAAATTATTACTTGTAAATTCTGTGATCCTATCAAAAGAATAGATTTTATTTTTAACTTCAACTTGGAGTCACTATCAACTATTGGTTTGATTCTACAGGCTAGGATGAATTTAAGAAGGACTTGAAAGTATCCAGAGGCATTAGACGTCAATTTCGTGGATTTTATAGGCCTGTGAATCTTTTGATTGTCATCTTTCTTGTAAGACTTTCTAGCTTTCAAATCATCATATTTGGATTACATTCTTCCGCTAGGTAATATCGATTCAGCTGGGATAGTCTTCGTGACATTGTCCTGTGCATTTCTTGCAATACTTCTGGACTATCCACTTAATACCTCCCCTGTTAGTCTGAGAACCTAGCCTGGAATCGTTCGACACATTACTTCGAGCTAGACCTTGTGTTCGCATAGGTTATACCATCTGTAGGTTGAGCTAGCAGTGCCTGCCCGATAGGTTTTTAGAGGCTTCTCAATCTTCTTTTCTCGTGTTACGTGCGATGATTCTTTGCATTTCTGTTTCTGTGGATGTTCGCTCCATCCTCGTCCTTCCTCCGTTCATCCAGATCCCCTTTGGTTAGACTGCAAGTCAACCTTTTGCTGGTAATGCTTAACTACTGCACTATCGAAAGGATTAGCCTTTCCCCTTCCTCTGCCTTTAGACACCTGCGTTGACAGTGACGACGCAGGTTAGATTTCTATTAGATTACATCCTTTTATTACTATTAGACATCCTATTTAGATTAGAAGATCTTGCAACTCCAGGACTCCGTTTTTAAGCTCCTTGCTAAGGGTCGTTTGTGCATCGCATGTTGCAATGATGCGTTCCATAACCTTTTCTGCTTTATGGTAGAGCCACTCTTTCTCTGCATTATCGAGGATAATGAAAATGCTCGGTATTTGCCGTGCAGGCATTTCTTTATTTGTATTGAGTACTCTAGTCTTTAAGGTGCCAACAATTATAGGTTTCTCAACCGTTTTGCTTTTCTTGACCATGTGTTCGCCTCTAACAGGTTGCAAGAGTCTATGTTTGTCTTTTTCTGGTCGCTTCGCTGTGCGCATGGTTTCCCTGCTGCGCCCGTATACGGTAAGAATCTCTGGTTTTACTGGATTTTCTACTTTTCGCCTTTCTGTTTTCGCATGCTTCTACTCCGTCGTTATCTTTTCTTTTGAACATGATTTGTTGGATATCATTACTTATCGGTCACGCCTCGGATTACTTTCTCCGCTTGTTTGTGTAGTCCGCTTAATTGTCCTATGGTTGTCTTTGCTGAATAAAGAGGCCATGCGATGGTTGGTACCAGCCTTTATGCGGACAGGTACTCAAGGCCAGACCGTCGCTCTTCGGGAATTCGTCTAAAGTGAACCTACACCACCAACTTAATGGTGCAAATTTCGAACGTACTAGCAGACTTGACAGCCCAAAACGTCAATTTTAGTCAATCAGTCAAATCGTAGTCCATCTGTGGTTCGAGGTCATATTCCCTGTTGTCCTCCTCAAAAAATACTAGCTTTCAAGAAAAGTCCTAGAGAACTCTGTATTTAATACCAAGCTTCCTGGCATTATGACAATAGTATTATGACAATGTGCTCGCCTATCTTTATCAAAAAAGAATGGGCTGTGTCAAGGAGTTTGAACAAGAACAAGAAAGCTTTTGTTTATTCATTGTCTCTATAGTGTTCCTTTTTGATGGATTTTGAAACTTTGAGATGTTGAAATGTGTTCTCCTCAGTTCACATATTCCTTGTTTAAATCATCCCCGACTCGGTCTCCTTTATTGAAATAATAAGCCTTGAACTGTGTGTCTTGCGAAGGGACGAGATCTTCGGCTTCGCTGTTCTATCATTAGTTCGCTGCTCTTTCTTGGACTATGCTATTAGCGCATTGAAAAAATTTTGTTATTAATTAGTATAGTTCGCAAACGGAAAAATAAAGAAGCTGTTTGGATACTCATCAGATCTTCTGGGCAGAGACCCAGCGTTAAGATCACACAACACTCTACACAACGTCTCTACTTTATAATAAAGACTGACCTCTAATTTTTATAATTCTTTTCATGGATCTTGTTCGTTGTGTTGAAAGCGTTTCCTCCGCCATTTAGAAAATTCTTGTTTTTTGCCTAGGAACACTTGTTGTCCTTAGTTTTCGCATTGTCCTTGATGCGTCTTCATAAGACAAGTTTACTTTCGTACGCGTATTTGTAAAGTTTGGCCTCATTTGCTAGAATGGCGAGAATATTGACATCCTTGGCTTGTTTGTTTTTTATGTGGTAAGTATAAACTTTCACCTGTTTTGCGTTGGGTTGGCATAGAACTCTTACGAATTCCAGGTAACAATAATGCTTGGGGTGTAATGCAGGAAGAATATCCATTTTTGAATAATGATACAAAGAATATCCAGAGAGAATGCACTGGAGAAATGCTTTCTTTTTTGTCAAGCAAGTAAAATTTTGTAACTCTAAATGTTGTCAGGATATCTCAGCAGACAGATTCTCAAGCGTTTGAGGATCTGGAAGGTCCTCCAAACTGTGTGTCGGATTTGTAAATTTATCAGCTTTGCATCTTTGATTTTTTTTCAAGCCCCTGTTCACGTTCGTTATCATGTTTGTCAAAATTTTGCATCCTAGGATCGTTGAAAGTAGTTTCCCGCCGAAAAGAGGATTTTTCGCTAGGATCTTTGTGATGTATTGTATTGATGTATGTAAAAAAAAATTAAAATATAAATATTAAATCATAATATAATTGTCGCAACCGATATGTAGCACGTGCAGCGAAAAAACAACATGATTAAAAGACAGGTTTTCTTGAAAATACAAAGACCGCATAATGGCGACCGAAGGAAGTTACTTTTAACCGACTAGCTAACCGCGCGGGCGTGGGGTCTTAGGAAACTATGAAAGCCCTGATCTTTCCTTGTCACACACATACACACAAGGATAATTATTGATTCATTAGAAAAAAAATTTCAGAATGAAAATGTAGTAAATAAATAGAAGTAATTAAATAAAAGCAAGTAAAAATAAAATATTCAATTTATATGAATTTTGCTGCGCTGATTCTGACCACCTCTCTTTGAATTCGGGACTTCACTTGGGCGTATGAATGCTGCTGCGCTGTTCTGACCACCTCTCTTTTAATTCGGGACTTCACTTGAGCGTATGAATTCTTTTGCGCTGGTTCTAACCACCTTTGCTAGATTTTTATAGATACGTCACAATTCTGGATTATTCTTTATTTATCGATACTTTACAACTCTGGATTATTCTATCTTACTCAACATTTTACTCTCCTTCTTATAGCTAGTTGTTCACAACAAACAAGTGAATCATATCGACTGGAAATGTTTATGAAAAGCGTTCCAAGAATTTTTTTTTCTGACACTTTTTCTTATTGAGACTTATTTATGTACGCTATACAACGGAAGACGTAACATCTTATCGCTGGGTGCACTCAGTTTAGATTTTGTTATACGCTTCCCCAACTAGATTGCCTCGATAAACATCGATTTTTGTTTGTTTTATTTTGAAATTTTTTGAATTTTCGAATTGAACTTTTATTTTCTCTAAATCGAATGGTTTTTGCATTTGACATGAATGCTCAGTGACTACTCGCTATCACACCACTTTTTTGATTTGCAAGTGTGTATATTAAAAGATGGTAGTTATTGAGTGTGTCAGGACCAAAAGAAACCTTTTAATTTTTCTTTTTCAATTTCATTTCCGGCTTGTTTTTACCTTTAACAATCAGAAGATCATAATTTTCAACAAAACAATTATGATACTGAATCTCCTTTGCACGCATCTCAAAACGTTTCACTAACAATTGATTGTCAGTAATGTTAACATCTGTCAACATCAGAAACACAATATTTTCCGTTCCTATCATAGGATAACATCAAAATTATGTTACTAGCGAACATATCAAATGCCAATCGACAATATTCTGAAACATAACAACTACATTACATTTAATAACCAAACATCAAGATTTTCGATTTCCATCGAACAATTTCGAAAAGAAGGAAAACGGACGAATGTAGACAGAAAATTTTGCCAACATCGTTTGCCACGCTGTGTGACTCACATATGTGGTATGTGGAAATTTTCAGTATTCACTTGATACCGCAACATTTTGTCGACTTCAATTGAATTTCAAACTTCATCAAACAACCGAGAGGGAAAAGCCACGAAAATTAATTATTGTTCTGCAGACCAGACATATCCGCACCCAACTAAATCGCAAAAGCCGGTCTGAAATTTCAATTTTCAACCGAACTTTGAATACGCAAGGATATGTGTTACATATGCGTCGTTTTCATTTATATTTCTCATGAATGTTGATTGTAGTTCTCATGAAGGCGCCGAGTGGTAAATCTAAAAAAATGTAACAATTAATTAAACTGTTTCCAATCCATTTTTCTTTTTGGTTATTACTAATTGTATAATTATTCTTTTTATTTGCGTTTCGTAATCGTTTTGTCATTTATCGTTTCTACAATTTTTTTGACGCTATTCAAAACACAATGCAACATCGTTCTCAATTTTTATGCGTAGATTGTTCAAAAAAAAATGATCTTATTGTTGATAATCAAAAAATAACTAATTTGTTATCTCTTTATCGTGAATTTTAGGAAGTAATTAATTTTCAAATGAACTAAAAATATTTTTAATGTGTTTTGAAGTTGAGACGAACAGTAGCAAAAGCAGCTCATAAAAAAATATTCAGCTGATATACCTTGATAAGGTAATTGAGGAGCGATATTTAGTATTATCTAATAATTTATCGCCACTTTCCCACATTTGAGCAAAATTTTCATGGCAAAAAAAAATAGATAGCCTCAATACGAAATATTCAAGTGGTATAATCCCAGTTTTTTATGTCGAGATAGTTAGGGCTTCGTAAAAAATAATTTCCTTCAAATTTAAAAAAAAAAATACGCATTTAAAATGAAACTTAGCCCGCAGGAGACTTAAGCTCGAATTTTTGTTGAAATTTACTTTAATAAAATTATTTATTTCATTTGATTGATATTTTATTTTAATAATAAAATAATAACTGATTCCTTAAATTTATTAAAATTCAAATAAATCGTTACTTTGTTCTTAATACCAGTGGAGGCTTTCATGACTTTTCATCTTCGTCGTTTCATCACTTTTTATCGTTTTATCTTTTATCTTCGAATATCTAACATTTAATTTACAATCTACTGTACTTGTCATTTCACAAATCGATGCACTCCACCTTTATTTTCATCACTGTCGTTGTTCTAGTTACCTATTCACTACTTCTGAGTGCTCTAATCCACCTCGCTTTCAAATGAATGTCACCCTGGTATACACACTTTCTAATAAGGTTCACACTAGTTTTCCCCTTAATTTTCACATATCCATCGCTCTTCGCAGGCTATCGTGTTTCATATCCGTTCCAATAATGAAGGATCTTCCGATAGTCCAATATTGTTCTGGGATTTTGTTTGCATTCTCAAACCCAACATTTTTCAAAAACACGAAGTATGTCTTTCAGAAGTATCATATCTATCTTAGTATATCCGCATCGGTGTTATTTAGTGATATCCTTCAAAGAAGTTGATTTAATTGACACGTTCATAGTGGTGTTTCAACTTCCTGAAAAATTCCTGAAAGTCAGTCAAAAAATAAAACCCATCCAGTGTATGCGTCCCAGTAGTTACAACCGTGTCTCTCAGTAGTTTCAGCGTCATTCTCAGTAGTTTCATCGTCTCTTTATGTCATCAAACCGATGTCCTTTAAGCGGAATTTGTAATATGCTATAGAGCTGAATGTGGCGAGATGCTACTACGAGATGACTGTAAGGAGGCTGTCAAAGAACTAAGGCTGTATGCTTTGTCAAATATCGTTGCAAAAGGATTGATGAATGCGCAGTCGCGTTGTATTTATGAAGCAGGCTATCAACGCTTGACTAAAAATAAAGCCGCGTTTTTTTGCTCCGAAGCGCAATTATTTCTATAGGTCAATATATTATTCCTTAGTGGTCAATCATAATAAACGAAACTAGTCAACATCGTTCTGACTTTGTCCCGATTCAGATGTGACTTTTTTGGCCTTGGCAATTCAGGAGACAGCCGATGGGAATATTGCCATTTAGCTACTGGATATACGTGGTCTGTGAGAAAAGTCATCAAAATGATTTTTCCTTTAACAAAGTTGTAATCTTTTTCCAAACAACTATATTATCCCCTTCAAAGTAATTTCCCTAGGGTATTCCCTTAGCTATTCACTGGCAAACTCCTTGTTTCCACTTTTAGTAGCAGTCAACAGTATAGCCTTAAAGTGGTGCGTCACGGTCTACTAAATGTTCTCCAAAGTCTCAAAATGCCGTTTTTAGAGACATGTTTAAATTTCGGAAGAAGCAAAAAGTCAAAAGTTTTCGAATGAATTGAGTCACTAGAGGATCAACTGAAAAACAAACACGTCACTCTAATTGTCATTCTGTGTAATTGTGAGTTTTTTTCATCACTATTTTGGCATAAGTCTCCCGTATATTCAAAACGTCTGTTAAAATTTTATGTACGACGAAAGCGTTAATATTTAAAAGTTCTCATCAAAACTCATCATCCTTATTTTTACAAGGCGCAAGAGCCTTATCGGCCGTTGCGCTTTATATATATCTTATCGAAGCGGTCATCGTTTCCATCTGTTTTTAGAGTTGAACGTCTCCCTGAGTCAAGTTGATATTCAACGTGTTTTCAGCTTTCCAAAACTGATTTGCGCAAGCCGAAAACATATAGTCTTGATAAGCAATTTTCCCAATAGGCCTGTTTCAACTTTTCAAAAGTCACATGCGCCAATCTTATTACAAAACTTGATAACATGACGTTGCTCCAAATGGCCATGCACGTTTTTTGTATCACACAACAGAAATACAAGTTCACTGATGGCGCTGTCAAAAATAATGTGTCAGCTGTACGGAGTCAAAACTCGGACTGAGAAAGTGACAGTGATAAACAAACTGGTCTTGAAAAGACAGTAGACACAACACTTTCAAATCACAACAGTGTTGTCAGTTTTATTACCTTTCTCTCAAATCTTGTAGCCGTAAGCATATTATTCTACCACTAGTAATGTTTCCTTGAGTACATTTTCGTTATTAAAAACCATTTTCGAGTTGTTCTAAGCGATTCTAAAGTGAAGACTTTCCCTTCTGTCGTTGCAGTTTTTCGGAAAGTTCCATACCATAGTTGCAGACAGTTTTTGTATTAGACTAGAAAGAAGACTATTCCAGTTTGGGTATAGTCAATTGTCGATCTCCTCAAATCGTAATTCACACACGCTCGACTTTTTCTGATGTTATGGCGGTCAAATATCGACGAAAGGACGAAAATCAATGCTAACTGACGTTGATACAGATTTGTTGATCCCCTTTTTCTGTCATATGAAACATGAAACAATTCAGACAAGATGAAAAAGTTTTTGTCAATAAATAAACGCTGTGTGAAAACTAAGGTGTCTTGAGAAAACTGCATTAAGAGAGTCCCTGAAGAGTTGTAGAGCAGACTGGAAAGTTTCGGTGCGGAAATATATGGATAGGCTTGAAGTGTTTGGGACAAACTTCGTACAAAACTAGCTTGCCGTAGAACTTTAACATCCTGATCTATGTCTTTCCAGCCAAAAACGACTGCATGGCCCTAATTTTCATTCTGGTCTATAGTCTGGTGCAGGGCACTCCTGGTTGCATTTCCGTGCTCAAACTTTGGGCTCTTTTGTACACGACAAATGACATCGTTTTGCGCTTGACGATTCAATCTCATCCCTTCGATTTATGCTTTACATTTGGGGGTCTACACCTCCAATATCGTTTGCTATACAAAGACAACCACAATTATTCGTTTTGCTATACTCTGAAAAGGGTTTATCCTTAAATCATAGCTGGTCTTCAGATGATCATGTGCTGTTGGGACTCGTATCCGAACAATACAATTATCAAAACTAGCTTATACCACTTTTATATTTGAAGTTCAGCAAGGATATGTAGAATTTAACGTCAAATAATGTTTTCGATGCTAAAGCCTGGCATTGGTCGCATCGTTCTTTGTTTTGAATTTGTCATAAGTTTGAATCAAGCAGTCATAGTGCTAGTGGATTGCGTCTTCTTAAGTTTTTAAAAAGAACGAAAATCTTACCCGTATTTCAGTTGGCTCCTTTTTTGAGAACGTGTGCTGTAGATGAATTTTCTCCAGTATATAACATATAACATATAACAAAGACAAATTTTCGTGATAACGATTTCGATTTCGCTTGTACAATGTGCTTTATTTCAACTTTTGTTTGAAGACACTGCTATCCAATCCTGAAGCAGTTTCGTCAATCGCTTTTCAAGAAAGGACAATAGGGGTATGTTCTACTCAGGAACCTCTTTTCATTCCAGCTGTAGTCCAATAACGTGTCAAGATACGAGATTCAAATCTTCCTCTTCGCAAATTTGGCATTCAACTCTTTTGCCTTCACTTTTCGATGGTGCATGCAATGTGTTGAGAAAGAAGGTCTGAACGAACAGCCAGTAATAACTTTCGAATTCGGCTTCAAAATTTGGAACCTGGAAGGTTTCATCAAAATCCTCACATTTGTCGGTTTAATACTAGTCTCGCCGTATTCAAAATAAACGCCATGTATTTCAGTATATCCGTATAATATATATATATATATTCTTAGGATTTGTTACATATTATTTTTGGGACCAGGGAATAATCTGAGGTCAGTAAGTCACCTAGTGTTAATTCGGGGCCAGTCTCCCCGCTTGCAGCTCCAGTTTAGCTGCTACTCGTTGTTAAACATATAGATTCCCTGCATGGTTGTTTTTATCTGACTGGATTCGGCGATAGGATTTTGTCTCACTGGACCACTGTACCTGTGGCAATAGTTCTGGAAAATTTGTAGTCAACTTTGCCAAATCCAGAGAAGTCCATTTCTACATAATGAAACCTCTAAACCGGGATTGTATTGCTGGAAACATGAATTCGTGGGTTGGTTTCTGCATCGTAAAGGTATCTCTTTATGGCTTAACCTGTCTTAATTTTAGGAGTTTTAGTTTCATTTTCCAATCTCCGGAGCTCACGTGGAAAACCTTTTGAGTGGCAAACATGTGGATATACTCTTTATGATCACCACTATTTATTAAGATCAATAGAGTCGGACACAAAGGTTCTCAATTATATTCTCCACATATTCCTTAGATCCTGTTGCCTTGTACTTAAAGTTCGATGTTGAGTCCATAGACTAGCATCATCTCGGCTACATTCTGGGTTACTCGGTCTGCATTTCACTTAATCGTTTTTCAAAAATTTTTAATATTTATTATAGTCTCCTTTTTAGTTTCGGGTTTCCACTGAACCATATCGTGGGCAGTCACCAGCTCAACTCCATCTCTTGTCACTTCCTTTGTATTTTCAGCAATGGAGGACCTTCTGACAAACCGGCAGAGAATGCCAGCGTCATCTTGTACAAAAAAGTCATTGTTGATTTATAAACTCTTACTAACTTAGGAAAGATTTTGATAAGTCAATGACATGAGAATGTACCGGAAGATATTTCCAATATGATTATTTGCTTTAGTCTCCGCCTACTCCAGTGGCCCACAATTTTTTTCAGACATACAACAATATTTGACGTTGATTTCTGCATAAGGGCAGGCATAAGAAAGTCTTCATGGTAAGGTGGTATTTAAGGCAATATTTTAAGTAAAATATATACAACAGGATTAAAACAGGATTAAACCCCGGCACCATAGTTGCTGGGATATTTAGACGTTTTGCGATTTTAATCTAAACAATTTTTGAAATGATTTTCTTTTCATTCAATTTCATTCAACTTTTCTTTCAATTTCATTTTCTTCGAAATTTTCTCATTTGAACAAAATATTCTACGATTAATCCTTTTTAAACTTCAGACTTTTTTCGGAGAATGTATAGTTGAATCGTCTGTTCGTAACTATGTAACCCAAAACATCGGACGTATTCCAGCTTTAAAAAAGGTTCCTTTAAAACCGTTGTACTATACCTTGGAAATCGGAAAAGTAATACATATTAAAATAAAGAAAATTGAGAATAGCTCTTAAGCTAATATTTCTTCCTTGCAATCCAATTAGGACGATATATTTCGTTATAACTGCCAGAAGCTGCAACTTGTTCCACGTATCAATATCATATTAAATAGACTGTACATCACACAACTACTCGTTCTATCCTTCTGCACAACTTACTTTTTAACTACCATTCTCGTCAAGTGTTCAAGGACTCACGTAAACGAAATGGTTTCAATAGAACATTTGCTTTTAATCCTTTCGAGATAAAGCATCTGAACCTGTCTCAGCAATTATCCATAGTCCACGCTATTGCTCACGCTTCGCTACGATACAATATTACCGAACAAGCAAACAGGGTCCTTTAATATTTATAACTTTATTTCAAAAGACTCACTGCTGAAGAGTGCTAGCTCAAAACAGTTTTTTTTATCTCCTTGCAGTGTATCCGAGAGATTATTGTTGTTGTTGTTGTTGCTGTCGTCGTCCTTCTTGCTCTTTTTATCGTTTAGAAATTATACAGGATATAAATTGTAGATAGATAGGTAACGGATCAATAGAAAATTTATTAGAGCATTTTGAAATTTAGGCACATCCGAAGGATTAAAAATGATTAGATCTTGATGAATTGCTGTTCGGAAGATGGCTCAGAGACAAAATATAATAGTGAGGATTAGACCAGGTTGCAAGGGATGGTGGTGATAGGTAGTAAACTGTCATTTCGCTGACATCTTTACAACTGAAATCCTCTATCTACTGCTTTTATTCGAGGGGATTTTCTCATTCAACTTTAAAAACTGTGCAAAACTTTCATCCTTTTCACGTTGTCTTTCAAGTGGGGTATTATGAAGTTCGAAGAGTATGACATTGAGATGGGGAAGATTGAAATCGAATTAATTAATCAACTTTGTGCTTAATAGGGGCTAGTCTCAGTTATGAAACAACTTTATATAAAAGCCTGAGAGTATTTTGAATTTGATTGAATAACCTTTGACGTACCTGAGATTTATTATAAGGAGTGTCATAAATATTCAATTTTTTTTTTATTACTCATTAGTAAGGAGAGTGTAGAGCTGGCCGGAGAGGGAAAAAGCACTGGGGAGAATTAACATTGCTGCAGAAATTGGTTTGGATAAATCAAAAAGAGGAAGAACGCCAGGCCGGGAAAGACTAGCAATGCTGCGGTCTGTTTCCTCAAAAATTTGCTCGGAATAAGTCTCTGTTGCCGGTCGGGAAAGGTATTATCAATGTTGATCCTTCCTGTAAAATCAAATATAATGTATTTACTATCGAGATTTTTCGTGGTCGCAGGAGGAAACAGAACATTATAGATCAGGGATAATGTGAGCATAGGATAAGATAGGATAGGATAGGATAAGAGCCCAAGAACAGGAAAGTTAATAGGGAGGACAGGAATATAGACAACAGGAAGAGGGATGCTACTAATTCATAAAAACCGAAGCGTGACACACTGTTCGGTCATACGTAACAAGCAAGCTTTAATACTCTCAGATGGGTATTACGAAGGAAGGGATACAAATATCCCATGTAGCATAAAGAAAACTCATGAAATAGAGGAGCTTAAACTTAAGCGACGTTGATCAGCGTACAGGGTTTGTGCGGAAAGTAATAGGACTGATTTTCTACCGCCGCGACTGTACTTCGGAGCGCACGCGCACCGACTGGTTTCGGTAGAGGGGGTTCCTAGCTAACGAACGAGCGGCTGGTCAGTTATCTCCGAGCACCTGGATAGTCAGGACAGTTCGTGCGACGTTTTTCCGTGAGTGGTGCAAGCCGAAAATGCAGCGTTCGTTAGAGCAGAGGTACGCAATAAAAATCTGTGTGAAACTCGGTAAATCTGCGACAGAGACGTTTGATATGATGAAGCAGGCCTACCCAGATGATGCTTTAGCTAAAAGTGGTGTGTTTCGGTTGCACAAGGCCTTTTCAGAGGGCCGGGAAGAGGTTGCCCATGAACACCGTGCTGGAAGAACTGCGACTTCGACAAGCACCGACAATGTGACTCGTGTACTCAGACCATCGGCTAAGTATTCGTTTAATTGTCCAGATGTCAAATTTACCAAAATCTGTGGTTCATGACATTATGGCGGAGCATATGAACATGCGCAAGTTGTGCGTGAAGATGGTCCCGAAAGTGCTCACTGACGACCAGAAATTGCGGCGAGTGGAAGTGTGCCAAGAAAATTTTAACATGTATGAAAGTTACCCCCAATTTGACTGACTTCTTTTTGTTTCCTAGCCTGAAAAGGCCGATGAAAGGCAGGCATTTTGAGACGACAGAGGGGATCCAAGCAGCTTGCACCGCGGCTCTCAAGGCTATTCCGGAGAATGTCTTCCGTGACGCCTTCAATGCTTGAAATTCGCGCTGGCAGCGCTGCATCGACGCAGTAGGAACCTACTTTGAAAGTTTTGAAAGAATTGTAACGATTGGCTCAATAAATTTTTTTGAATCGGATCAGGTCTATTTCTTTACGGACAAACCCTGTATGTATCGCGATGGTTGTCTTTCTGAATTTAGATGTGCTGCAAATTGAACATTTTCAGATCAATTGGATCTCACTATCTTGAGATTTTGTGCTGAAAATAGGATATAAATTGATGCAGTTTACCCGTCAATGTGTCTCTCTCGGTCAAACAACAGGCAATCATTGTTGAGGATTCGTCAAATAACGACAGGGGGAAGTTGAGAGGAGCAGACAAGTCGAATAAGAGGTTGAAAGTTAGGAAGAGTTGCAGTTTACTATGCCCTGCCTTTAATCCATTATTAGTTCATTTGTAACAGGTGGTCCTTTATTCGGGCTAATCAGATGTTTTTTGAAGAAAAATTTAATTGTGGGGTTTTGCCATGACAATTGACTTTATATTTGAACGGTTTACTAAAGCCCTTAATATGAATTTGAATCCACTAATTCATCTTTCAGTTTAAACTATTATTCCATAGCAATTAGACAGTTCTTTTTGCAACGATGTACATCTGTAACTTTTGGGAATCGTTGCAAGACGAAAACTACATAAAAACACTGGTGCTCATCCTGGACCTGAAGATTTGCCTCATATACAATATTTAGAAGCCTCTTTTAAACTAAGCTCGCAGTTTTTATCCATTTTGTCATAGTGAGAACTTGGAAATTATGTAAAGGATGTTTCGTCCTCTTCTTTACCTCTGGCTTAGCGCAATTTCTTACGGTTCCAGGCTAGGCACTCCGGTTGACAGGAGAGGTATCTAGTTAGAAGTAAAGTAGGTTTGATGTGTCAAAGGGAGTCTGACACTCAAGGCGCCTTCACCTCCCTACCCAAAAAAGTTTCTGCAGAACTCGTTTATTATAGTTTCAGTTAGTCAGTCTGAGGCCATACCCTGCAACATAATAGCTGATATATGCCCGTAGCAGAACGGCGGTGACCTTAGTAGCTTCATAAGATGTATGTGTACCTTCTTACGTATTCTTTTGACAAGGAAATTTTCGTTATGAGGAATTTACAGCGGCACTACCTCTGTTGTGGCGCCGCGTTTGTTAAAAACCATATTTTACGTCTAAACTTAAAAAAAAGTTGATGATTGTTTCCTGTCAAAAACGGAATGGCTCATCCAGCAACTCAGAATTATTTGCGAATTTGCTTGGTTTACTTTAGGGTATACTTAGTTTACTGAGTATACTTTAGGGTATTTCAAAGAATTCAATGACAACAAGTGAAAAAACGTGCGATACTATATTTTTTAAAGTTGAAGAGGGAGATTCCTTCCAAATGCTTCTGAACTACCCGAATTATATTTCTCTGTTGAACTCAGATGCAGGCTTGGAACCATTCAACATGTTTCTTTGGGCTAGGTTCCGTTTTTGTACTCAAGAGAGTCTTTACGGTAGCATGAATCCCTTCTCTAGTAAGAAAACAAGAATCGCTAGAAAGGATACCTTCTGTCTATTTTAATGATCAGGATTTCAAGACGATACTGTTCTAGGAAAAATACCATCTTTTTTCTTATAAGTAGAAGCACTTTATATTTTGGCGTTGAATAATTGTTCACATTTGAAGACTTTGAACAAGTGCCTTAAATTTATACTCACTTTAAATTTAGTAGCTTATAAACCCCAATCAAGTATTGTCAGAATGACGGAAAATTTTTCAATTCAATTTCCAAGACAAAGCCTTCTTAACTTCACTTACTCTAGTAACTCCTTTCCGTACACTTTTAGGAATGACTACATCCAACTAGGTTGTTGTTTTTTAATTAATTCAGTGAGCACTTCCTGTGATTCAATCCACGTTAATCGAACAATTAATCAAGGTGAGTGTGAGTATTGGCGAAGAACGTTACTGCGAATCCTTGAGCATTTCATCCAAATTTCTCACAAAGTTCCTGTTTCTGCATGCTACAAAGTCTGAAGTAATGTTTTGAGTAAAAATTAAAAACCCTTGCAAGCATTTAGGGACTATATTACTGAGTAGTTTTCAAATATATATAGCAATTCATCGAATTTTTCAGAAGGTAGACTGGCTACAAACGTCACATGTGTGATAGAATATTTCCAAACACAACTGTGAAACCGGAGTTTCATTCAAAGTTGTAGCTAGAAGGGCAATCGCACTTTCTAACTATGCACAGTAATGCACACAAATAATTTTATGAAAAATTAATATTTTCAATACAATAAAATCAATAGGGATAGCAATTTTCTCTACTCTTCAAAGCTACGCAACCCCTTCTACTAACATACTAAATTTTGTCGCTCTTAATTATACTTGTGTTGAGTGCATTTGGTGAGTCGAGTGTTTCTGTCTCTTTTCACGCGTTAGTTCCGCAAGTGCTAAGGCTAGTTAGTAGTTACGCTATGACGTTGACATTTTCGTTAGATTGTATCCATTTTTAAATTAGGTTTCTTAATTCATTCGTAAACCGAGAATTTGATTTGTTTTAAAGATCGATTGTCTCGAAAAGAGTTTCAATTTCTTTTACATGTAATTGAATTAAAGTTAATTCCATTGCTAAATCTTTCCTTCGATTTAAACTGACCTTAGACTGCGTAAATTCACCATGGAACCATATAAAAATCTAACCCTTAACGTTGGATCGGATCCTTCAACAACTCTTACCACATTTCAAAATCAGTCAAATGCAAATAATTACGTTCAACCTCGTTATTCTGATTCTTGTGACTATCAGTCTTTTATGACCAAGAAATTTAGCCATGCGAGAAGAACTCAGAACAGCAATCGTTTCCGTTCCGTTGTCCTTTCATCAAAACAATGCAACAATACAAAAAAAAAAAAGGACGAGAAGAGCAGAAATGGAATAAGCAGGACGATGAATGACGAACCATCTTTTCTCTTCAACAAAATCCTTTTCATTGTAGATTGCAACATAGGATTGAGATAATGCCAAGAAATAAGGCACGATTGTTCCAATTGTCAAAAAGAGCATCGCACTTGAAATTCTTCAATGCTTTCGTCGTAATGTAGTGCATGCTTTTAAAATGTAAATTATGTACATCATTTTCCTTTTTTATTTTGGATTCACTCTAACCCTATTCGTTCAGTTCTTATCCCCGATTTGAGTGAACCAGAAAAAGTAAAAAGGAGCAGAAGTAAAGTGCAGATAAAAAAAACCCATCTTATTCCTTTGCTATTAATCCACACAACTTGCATAGATAAAGCAATACAGAGCGTGAGCGTGAATTCAGTGTTAAGGATTGCATCCCTTTCATATTTATTGTATGCTCATTTGTTGAGGTTAGGTAACAATACAGGATGCGTCTGAACAAAAGTATTAGATTCGCTCCAATTCCGATATCAACTTTACTTTTGAGGGTGCATGGAATAATGCATATGCAGCCTTCAGCCAGCAGCAAGGATTGCAACGGGATTCCGTTAGATGTTGAAAAAAACTAAGGAGGGCTTTGAGGGGTTTATAGAGGACTTTAAGGCCTAGTATAAAACATTTCGATAGAACATAAATAGGCTTTACTGGCATTTTCGTCGTCACTGCAAAGACATCATTACTATATCAATATTTTTTAAAAATTCAACACAGTTTATTTCAATCTGAATTTCTTTGAAATCCAGAGGATAATCAAATGTGGCAAGAGTGTACTCGCTCATTTAAATTCCATTGTAGAAAAACCTGTCATGTGATAGAGTTTTGTATCCCTCATGTAACGAAGAAGAGTTGAAAACATCTAAAGTGTAGCGTTGAATGACCACGAGTGTTAACCCAAAAAACAAAACAGGTGAAAAAGATTTCCTTACAGCCAAAAAAGCATTGCACATGTTGCTTCATACAAATATGATTCTGTGGATTAATAACCCTCATTTTGACAGAGGCCAAAACTATGACAGCTGCTGTCAAAAAAGCCGCAGTAATCACACTATGAAACAGTAAGATCAATAATAGAGTTCAAAGTTGCTATGCTCATACGAGTGTGAAGCAGCATGGCTTAAAGAAAATTCATGACAGTTCATGTCCTGTCAAGCAAAGAATAACAGAATATGCTGAAAAGGATTGCCTTGCTCCTGAGGGATACTCTTACGATATTAGTTGCATTAAATCAGATAATACCATCATACGGCTGTAACAGTTTTAGTGCACTTTATAAAATAAAAGTTAGCTTTAATGAAGATGAAACGCTGAAACCACAGTGATATCGATCGAACTGACTCAAATTACAAATAAATAGAGACTATAGAACATGGTTTTGAACAAGCCATATAGAAAATACCTGCTGAACCCCCGGAGACGTTTAAATACAGTCCACATTGTAACGCCTACCGGGTTCTTCTTCTTTAGAGCTTCAAACGTTCCACACATCACGGTATCCTATTGAATTGAGTAACTGAAGCCAAAAAATCACGAAAGGGATCGCTAAAACACAAGGTTATCCATATATAAATCGAAGAAAAGTACTTATCCCCTGCAAAGCTTGGCCCAATAGTGACTACAGTCTGAAAATTGTCAGTGGCATTTTGACAGTCCAGGCACTGAAATGGTCTATATCTTATGAAGGTGACCGCAACAATTATTCGTCTATAGGTTCCATTCTTAACACAGAGTTTGGAAGATAAGGAACATGTAAAAATGGAAGAGCGAAATTCGAAAGGACAATGAACCCCATATGATCAATCACTCGCTGAAACTGTAAGACGGCTTACAGAAGTTTGGGAAAAAGTATAGACTTAGCTAAAGAGGAGGGATCTAAAGCAGTCTTAGATGCTAAAGAGCTTAAATTAAGCTGCAAGTTAAGTTGCAGGTAGCTGACAGTATGCAATGTAACAATAAGGCATGTATGCTTTGATATTAGATTCTATGGCTAACATTTATAGCTGATTTATGATTGAGAATACCATCTGTAACGTCTTTTGATCCTTATTTTCGATATTGTATAATCAAAAAACGACCTCAATTCATCTTTTTCCCTGCTGAAGCCAGGGGGAATCTCTTATTTCGTGGCACCTGTTCTTCTACCTCAGTTTTTTTATTATGTTATTAAATTTTATTAAAGCTGTGTTTGTATATAATATGGTCTCGGACGGTCTAGAAAAAAATATTACGCAATTTTCTCAGGAGTCACAATTCTCAGGAGTCACTCCTATGCAATTTATCACTCTTGGATCCCCACGCTTTGTTATATGTCTTCTTGGATTCGTCTGACAGGAATGTCATCGAGAAACCATGGACTGCGACTTGCAACACAATAACAATGCAATTCTTTATTGAGTTTTTGACTTTATTGACAGTTGATTGCTTCTATCTAGAGACCTGAAAAAAACTTCATAACATCTATGTTTTCATAAAATTATACCTAATTATTGATTGATTATCTTAGGCAGGGCGCTTATAACTAGATCGAGAGGAAACTTAAAATGAAAACATCTGCTAAGCTTACATCTAACAGAAAACTAAATTTCTTATATTGATAAAGATGGAAAGAGCTCAAGCTGGTTTCGAAAACGTTTAATATTTCTTCTTTTAACTAAGGACTAATTTATAAACTAATAAACCTTAGCAGATTCATGGATGAGGAGACTTGGTCTTGATTTTTGTAGACTTTACGTACAGCATTTGATGATGGTACTCAAGGAGTTCTTAGCTTTTTTCAACAGATTAGCTTCGCGCGAGTCCGAAGCCTTGTTAATTAGGCTAATATCAGCTATTTAGCGCAGCAATCTGGAGGGGTTTGTAGTAGGGTTTGCTTAGGGGCCTTTGTGAAATATCGCTTTTGGATGACATGAAACTTAACGTTACGGTATTTAGCGCATTAGTTTCATGTTGGAGCTCCGTAGCTCAGTATACGTTAGATACAATTTTTAAGGATAAGAACTCGAACACTCACGTGCGATTTGCGATTGAGATGCGCGCTACAATGACAGGGAAGACGACTGCCTTTTTACTTATGTGTTTGATATGATTTTTTGTATGGGGTGTACATATTGAAAAGTATGGGACTAAGACGGGAACGTTGTAGAACACCAACAAGAAATGGTTTCGTAGTGAATGTTGACCATGGCATTTAAACCTGGTGTGTCCTTCCTCTTTGGAAGGATGAAATCAGCTTATACAAGTATTTTAAGTATTATATAAGTTGGCCATCAAACTAAACAGAAACTTATATATACAATCTTTTGCTACAAAACACTCAACACATTTGGTATACATTTGGTATGCATGAATTATTCAGAATTGTTGGTTAATTTTTCAACATAGAGGTGTTATCTTTTTAGGTTACCTAAAAATTAATTTGTAATCTTATTTTTTATTTCAAAAATATTTCTTGCATTACTACAAAAAATTCGGGTTTACGCGATAACTGCGAGCCTTTTTCTATTATTTTTTTCCACATTTTATCATAATTTCCTCCCTAGAATCAATTTCTCCTTCTGGTAAAACTTCTGAAATTCACATTTGCAAGCCTCCTTTATACACAACTTAGAACTTGCCAAGGACGAAAGAATAGTAAATATCTACGCGTGCTGAAAAACTTGAAGAGGAGCTGTTTGGAAACTGTGTGGAAAATTTTTAAGCAAGAGCTGGCAAGCTTTCAGCACTTGTAATGACAGTGGCTCGAGTGACTGTCAACATTGGATGACCCACCTCAGCACGAAGTGACATATTGGAAAACTGAACACCCGATCCTTGGCCTTAGGTCGTGGCTTAGTCGAGGGCGTGGTGGGACTTGCTTGAAAATATATCAACGATCAAAGACTTTAAATTAAATGAAAGGTGTCTATTCTGCTGCAATAATTTAATATTTTGTTAAAATTATTATCCTAGCGGTTCATGGGGATACTTGCAGCTAAACATTTTAGCGATAGAGTTTTCTATGCTTCATGATTTCAGGATCTATCTGAACATGTGAAAAGAATTATTTCGACAGAGCAACGAACACATCCAATCAAAAATGATAGAAAAGTTTTAAAAATTTTGGGATACTTTTTTGAAAAAATTATGTGAAAGGATCAAAGTTCTAATTAATTATTTCTTTTTTTTAATTTAACTTAGGTATACAAGTCGAAAAAATATTTTATAAGCATATGTATATTATTTTTTTACAATAATATTTTATAAGCCTTGTCATTTTGAGTTTTCCTATTCTAAATTCAAACATAGCAAGAGTCTACACAAGACCAGTAGAATTCTGTAGCTTTTATTCTGTAGAATATCTCACTTTCTGGACATCATTTACTGAGTCTATCAACCGAAAAATGTTCAGACATTTGCAGATCTCATTCCATTAGGTTAATGTGTATTTTATAGACCGACAAAGAACCTTTCTCTTTCTGAGTTCCGAAGTATTCACGAATTCGTTTTTTTTTTGTATTTCCATCTTACAATTTCCCTAATGGAAATCGATAGAACCAATGAATTGAGCAACTTTTATGGCTCGTGTATCACTCAATTATTTCACTTTAGCCAACAAGAAAATTACTTGCAACGATGTCTTTTTCTTTTGTGACACTCTGAGAATTCATCATTAAATTTCATATGTATACTCATATGAACGGAACGATTCCAAGGATATTTTCAACAAAATATTTTTATACTCTCATGCGCTCGTATATCTCCCGTTTGAGAGTTTCCCAAATAAAAAAGGAAAGAAGACGCAGCAAAACCATCTTTCGAAATTGGGAACTTCTTCTGATATAGTCTCAAATATACACGCATATGGTTATGGATGTATATATCATATTTTGTCTAACAAAAAGAAATGCTCTATAGAATACCATCCCTGAATTTCCACCCTCTAATGTACGAATATGCTCCAACATCAAAGACGGAGAAGTCTGAAAATAACCTCGCAAAATGTTGTAGGGACTACCGACGAGATATGATATATTGATGAAGCAGAATGAGATGTTAAGGTGGAAATTTTGAAAAGACATAGGGATGCCCGAGGAAGACTCAATCTCCAACAGATGCGTCGGAGAGGTGAAGGAGAGCAAAAATTGTAGAAATGTTCGTTTAACGTCTTAACTCTGACATAAATCACAAAATTACAAGTCTAATGTATTGTATTTTCCGAGAATGAAAACAAAAAACAAAGAACTGAGGGTGGTTGCGAAAAACAGAAAAGTGCCCTTGGGAAAAGAATTAGGTAAATGGAAAAATAAGAGGGATGAACGTGTTGGAAGGTAATTTTAATACCTATGACTTTCTGGTTTTGTTATCATTCCCGTCAAAACCCAAAAGACCCACCACTAAAGCATGAGTTGAAATAACATCCTTTATTTGTTTCAGTTTTTGGTAGCAATAAGCAATAGCAGATGAATTATTAAAATTTCTTGTGGATGCCCTTACTTGCAAGAAGCTAAATATACTTGTGGATCTGTAAAGTTTTGTGGGATCCTCTAGAACGAGGAGGTCTAGGACCACAGTTTTGAGATAATGCAACCAGCTGATGAATTTTTAAAGTGTGAAAATTGATCGTGCCCTCAAAGACCATGCTCCTGCGACTGGATAGGGTTTCTTTTCAAAATATGTTTGAGTTCCTTGAAATAACAATCAAAAATAAAGTGAAGACTCAAATTGAATGAAAAGGCATATTGAACCAGATACAAATATGTGTTATACGAATTATTCGACGAGCCAAAAGTCTACAAAGCAATATGCTATAGAAAATCGAATAGCCTGGTCAAACGCCAAAAAACGTATTTGAGGAAGAAACCGAAAAATGAAGGCCAGTAGGAAAACCGTAACTGGGCGGAGCTTATCGAAAATGGCAGTGCAAAGCTGTGCGGATTCCAAAATTGGAACGTATGATCTTTATATGGATAAAGTTGGAAGTAGACCTAAGGTGGGCTGCGAGGTTTTGATGACAGGAAGGAACCTACTGAAAGAATCATTTACGATCAAGAGAAAGATGACCCACCTCGTGTGGAAGAGCATCTACCAGAAAAGATTATGACCATGAAGAGAATCCATCATTAACCCTTGCACCAACACAGAACGTCGTTTAACGACCTAAATATGGTGCCTCCAGCTGCTTTGGTGTATCGATTCTTTCGGTTTGTTCTACAAATTTTAAGCAAGTCATGTACTTCACATCGCTCGCTTTGAAAGTCGGTACAGTTCTACTAGGACTCATTACGCTGACGCAGCACAAACAGGAAACTACTCACGGCTAAGAATAGTTTTCAAATCTGGTACAATATTCACGGGTATCCACGTAGTACTTGGATGCAGGTCTCAGTGTCCAATGAATCCGAAAGGAGAGGTTTGAGGGTTGAAGAAGGGTCTAGTTTTTTTATATTCGGGCCGGCTAAAATTTCAACCTAGTAAATTGAACCTGATAATTCGACTACCAACTGAATAAGGTAGCGCTCAGTTCATTAATTTTTCTCATTGCAAGGTCCTTACATTGCAATTGTAAGTGTCCGGTCCTTTAGATTTTAGCACAAGCTCTGGGTGGTGTATGCTGTTGGGATATTCCTTCCGGGCAACGGCTAGATCTCCTAGGCAACTCTTGGAAAAGTTTGCCTTCTTCGCGCGAGCTTTATATACATTTGTGCTAACAGGGGTCAAACGTACAGTGTTTGTCAAGCAGAAATCAGGAAAAATCTTTCAAAAGCTGAATCTGTCTGCCCAACAACAACAACCCCCACGACAGCTTACTGTCCTGAATCGAGAAAAACAAGAGTTTTATTTGACTGTTAAGTGGTGGTTTGCACGTTAAAAAGATTTGCTAGTAATTCCAAAAACTTATATCTGTAAAACTGAATTTTAGCCTGGAGTTTTGATGATTCTACATCATTCCCAAAATGCACATTACCATTAGTCAAATAATTGTTGCCAGATTGGTGGACATCTCAGGTTAGACCAATTCAGGATACGTACTTACTTTGATAAATTTCACTTTATGCGTGTACCAGATGTATGCATACGTATTTTTCCAGTTTTCTTGGGGGAAAAAATATCTAATTTTCTAGGGAAAAAAAACACTGGTCCCACCAGACACAGAGCATGCTCTTCCTGACGAAACGATATCGCCTTGGAGTTGGAGGACCGGCTTCGCAAGGTGGATGCCATGAATTTTTCCGTTTCGAGTTTTCAAAATCCATCCATAAATTTTTCATTACCTGTCACAATTCGAAGCAAAAATGATGTCCTTTCGTAGCGCCGAAGCAGCATTTCACAAGTGAGGTTTTCCATTTGATTCATGCAAATCGCGTGGGATCCATTTACCGAGTTTATTGATCTTATCCATTGCTCGTGCGTGTCTGCTAATCGTTTCCTGTGACGCATGTAATGCTTCTAATAATTGCTATTGAGTTTAAGTTGCGTCACAATCCAATAACTCCTGCATTTCCTCCTCTTCGCATTTTTGTGGGCTACCATAGCGCTCACTGTCTGTCATATTGAAATTACCACTTTTAAATTGTCGAAACCATGTCTTATGTGTTCTGATTGATGGAGCGTTGCCATCGTATGTCTCTAAGCAGCAACCACTGACTTTCAACAGGCTTTTTTTCAAGAAGAACAAGAAAAGCAACGCGTGCCGCAAACGTTATTTTTTAGGCACAAAATTCGACATGATTGATGAACATTATAAAGTGATCAATCTAGTATTGGCAAACCAACTTGTGTGTGTTTGTAGCTAAAGTCAGACGATGGAAATGACGTATGTGTCAAATATATACGCTGGGTAGATTTTGCTGACGCCATCTCTAAGTGAAAACGAAAAAACTTATGCATACACCTGGTAGATGCCTTTGCTGAACTCTTGAAGCATATTTGTACCATAGAAAGTCTAAATATAAACTAGGTTTTATTAGTACATCAATCCATTTCGGCGTTTTAATTTTCATCTTTTGTGAGATTAACACACAGATGAAAGAATTCGTTGACATTCCTATATGAATATCATCTAGATTTGGTTAATTGTTGCCTTGTTCCTAGATTGGGTCACATATTTGGTTTTGTTTTATTTTATGTCTAGTCTCACCTTTTCTCATCCGCTCTTTAACTCTGTTTGTAGTCTATGAGGTTATGGTAGATATAAATACTATCTAATTGGGGTTGGACAGTGGCCCTAACATAAGTTTACTGGGGCCATTCCGTCCTGCTATAAATAGTTATGATGAAATTCCAAGATTTATGCGGAAAAGCATGAGTATTATCCAACACATTGTTTGGGTTCAGACATTTTTTGAAGGTTTTGAGTTAGCTTACGCTCTGAGTTTGAATTCAGGGTCAGCGATCCACCTTTTGATCCAACTTTGGATCCAAGAGATCCGGCAATGGAGCACTGAGCACACTGATTAATGGAGGCCCGATTATATGTTCTGTCACGTCTGTACATTTGTACTTAGAGGATTTGCAATCGCTTTTTAATAATTTTCGTCAATATTTTGTAGGAGCTTAAAAAAATTATATAATAATCTATAACTCCGAGATAATCTTATGAAGAAGATATGATTGAGGTGATTCGTCTTCGGGAAGATGAGCTGATAATCTACCAACTTCCTGATAATCCACCAACCAAGTTTGTTGTCACTGCAGGATGCCTGTTTCTAGCTCTTAGACGGATAGCTTGCATAAAAATATATTCCTCAATTTTCTGTCGAACTTGTCTTTGACAAGGCTTGTAGGTCCAGGTCAGGGACTCGGTTATTCAATGAAATACATTCTGCTCATCGGTTTTTGATGTTCTTGGGAACCCTCAAAATATATTTCTCTAGTTGTCACGCTTATTTTGTCTTCAGAAACTTATTTTACTTACATCGTTTTATACATTTCTTGAAGGATTACAATATTGCCTTGCGGTTTGCCTGTCTAATTGTTGTCTACCTAATCCATCAAAGTCCTCCTGGTAAATTGCTGTGATTGGCATTTGAATAAATTGGGAATAAGCTTGTTTTTATTTCATTTAAAATCAACTTTAAACTCCAATATGTTCATTTGGAATCAGTTTGTTATCCTATCCATTGTTTGAGCCTTATCAAAAGAGTGGAAAAAAAGCTTCTGTAAATTCCTGATATATCGATCACGAAAATTTTTCAGTGGAGTTTGAAAATTTTATCCAACTGACAGCAATTGAATGCCACAGAGACGGATCAAATTTATGTGTCAAAGAGGAAAACCTATCCCCGAAATAGCTGAAAATACATAAAGGAGCATGTTTGCCGGTAGAATGGAGAATTTCTTTGAAACATGCCAGAAACTGTATGACAAATTTTGTCAACGACGAAAGGATATTGAACTTCTGAAATTTCAAATGGTAAGCGCAAGTATTGAAGCGAAATTCATTCCGTTGGGTTTGGTCCTCATTCTGATCCTTTGATTGAGGAACGAGACACCGAAATAAAGCATCTACCGAAGTTTTTTGCTGTTAAAAGAAAAATGCTGGAAAAGATGATAAAACCTCTCATTTTTTGAGAATAATTTGAGATATTCAGTGTATAATTTGGGCGGTGCTTAGTTGTGGACAAAAATCGGTTAATATGAGAGCCACTAGATCCAACATAGCTGATAAATTTTCCAGCATTTTATTATCAATACAAGATAGACCACCAACTTGTTAAAAAGCAAATCAATGTCCTTTTTGTTTTTCAAAAATAATAAATGCCCATAAGAGTCCTTTATTGTACTCCTGGCAAATCATAAACTGAAATCTCTCCTCCTTAGTCTTATTGCAAAGTGTTCGTTTTTACCACTTATCAAAATTCAATTAAAAGATTTTTCGCTATAGTTCAATTTCATCCTTACAGTTTTCTGTTCAATGAAAAGTGAATTCCATTCACTTTGCACTTCCCATCCGTTTCATTTTACTACTTATCTTCACCGTCGAAGGATGAAACAAGTTTTTTTTTAATCAAAACTCATACTGAAGACTTTCAAGATTGAATTAGATGTGAAAAATGAACCGGATTCATACTACGACATAGCTTAAGAACGTATAATGTTCAGATATTTTGCTCATTGGTTGGTTTCGAAATTCAATACACCCAGCGAGGACGATGACGCTTGATAGCGTTATTCATACCAGCAATTCAATACACCTAGTTCCTTGAATGATCTATCTGACATTCTGAACAGAAAAACAGGAGGCGTTCATGAAAGTATGGTGGACGGAAATAAACATTTCTCTCAACAGGAAGAGATTACCTGAGATCAGAAACTAGAGAACGCAGAATACTTTGCTTTGGTAAATAGATGAAATTTTCTTCGAGCAAAATTTATTATCCAAATCCTTTCAATGGCAGCTGGATAGGATTTAAAGCTGGATTAAAAGGAAGCATACGATATAGTCAGCAATTGAGCGTAATAGAGCTTGAAAATTATTGTCTTGACTTAAACCAGTTGCTGTGGTTAAGAACGTACTTGCAAGGATAATAGAGGGACATGACTTTGTAGAGAAAATATGGCTTCCACCATCCACAGCAGATTGATGCCCTGTTAACTTTGTATTTGAATTTCAATTAAATTTAATCGTGACGAGCGGTTGAGATCTAAGGATGTCAACATTTAGATTTGTTAAACACCCCCGGGATAAAATGTTAATGTTGAATCGTCTCGACTCTTTGTTCCCTTTGTTTGCAGGTTAACGTAAGTCTTATTTCTGTTAAATCCTACTAAACAGTCTTTTGCCGCTTCTTATCTAGGTAGCGTAGAAGTAACTCCTTTTTTACGCATACAAACCTTTCATCTACTTTGACACAAATTTTGGTACAATATTATGTTTTTCCAAGAAACTTTGTTGAGCATCCACTTCGCATTGACATGTAAGCTTTCATCTGCTGAAGGAGCGAAATTCTTTGGAAATGCCATAGAAATGATTTGTATATAGCCTCAAACCAGATGCGAATCGAAAAATCATTTAATCTTGATGATAAAAGGATTTAAAGCGTTTTCAAGGAGCATCATGTATTCTTATATCTTCTAATTTGACAGAGAGTATGCTTTGATGTCAGCTAAAATTTCTAGGAATTATTGTTCTTTTCTTTCAATTTACGAAAAAGATTCGGTTTCTACGCTTTGGCTATGTTTGCTGAGAAATAGTTGTTATACCTGATATGTATGACGGAAAATGATCCATATATGTTTATTTATTTATTGTTATTATTATGTTATTGTTTTCTTTACGAAAAGCAGATAGATATTTTTTATCTATAAATTTGCTACAAATGCGTTTTTCTTTGTACTTAAATTCTGATCGCCAGGCTGAAGTTTTCAAAATTCAAGACTATTTAACACTCCTCTCAAGGGACTGTCAACTAGACTTTTGAACCTTTGGATAATATTCAGGTACATGACACAATTGCAATATTACAAACAAGTATTCGCAATCATTTGACCTACGATTTGAACAAGTTGTAAGTTCAAGTAGTAAGTTGAACAAATGTTTGACAGATGTCAAAGATACAATATCCTGTGTAAAAAGCTCCTAAGAAACGCAAAATCTATTCAGGTATATTTATTAAGATGTTAGTAGATCTTTTTAAAGGACATGAGTCCATGTACATAGCAGAAATACATGGAATTAACCGAAACTCTCAAGATCAAAGGATCAGTCTATGGTTTTAAATGACGTTGAATAAATCATCCAATTTAGTAGTCGCCAATGGTCAGCCAGGTCTGCGGCATCAGTGAAACAACTAATAAGGAACGGACTAAAGAGCGTAGAATGCAGATGTCAATACATTTGATTAGATGTTGAGACCCCAGAGGAAACAATTTAAAAGAAAGTTTCTTAAAAAATGAGACATTTAAATTTTTAATTTTTTGAACAAGATCCATTACTTAATCTTGCGGAAGTTGCTGAAACTTCAAACTCAACCATGATTGTTTCAAACTTTTATTCAAATAAATTTTCCTAGTTTTTTCCCATCTACAAACTTCAACTAAGTACCAAGATAACAAGAGATAAAAAACATTAAAATAGTTTAAAAAAAGGTTGTACTACATGTCTATGCGGGTACCTATTAAATAACTTATTGTCAGTGTATGTACAGAGCTTGGACTAAATCTGTTCATTGACATCGGAAGTATCAAGGATCTAAAAAATTTATAGAAATTAACTCAAATAAAGTCTTCAGTGAAAAAGGAAAAATAACATTGGATCAAGAGACATTTTTCGTTTATGTGGCTTGAACCCCGACGAAACCATGGAGCAAGAGTAGTCTTTTGAAGCAAGGACATGACTTTATTGGTGACAATTCTCTGATCCGGACGACCAATAGGCACCATCAAGGCAAGAATTGTTGAAAAAGTGAGTTCTGGAAGAAACCAAAAAATGCTAACAGAAGTACTGCGGGGAGCGAACCGAAAACTTTATGGTGCCGATTGTCACTGGAGATGAAACTTGATGGTGATTTACTACCATGAACTGAAGTCAAAGGGACATGCAATGCTCCAGAAATTTAGAATGCTTTTCCCTTAAAAGTATAAAGCATCGAAATTTGTCTACGGTACGATTTGTCTAAACGGTATTATGCTGCTCGACTTAAGAAAAATGGTGATTCTATAACGGCATTAGTAATGCAACAACTGCTGTCACTCATCTAAGAACCTTTAAACAGTTGTATCATCTGCTTTTTAATCGCCTGCGCTCTTCCAACAAGTATTTATTTGCAGAAACATCATAAGAGCTGAGTATGGAAAATTTGTTAACGGTATGAATGTCAAGTTGACATTTATATCACTATTTCGATACCAAAGACAAATACTTTTTTATAGGAAATTATACAGTTATACTATAGATCTGAAAACATGTTAGGGTGAACGAAGAGTATAGTGAAAAAATATCTACATGTTATATTTGAAACTGCTCCCTCCTCCTCCTCTGTTTTTCTTCCTAGTACACATTGTTATATCAATCAGTAACAAGTAGAAGTACAATAAGTGAAGAAATACTTAAAGAAGAAATATGAAATTTGGGTTTTTTTTGTACCAAGAATTAAGAAATAATACGGAAACGTCAAAAATCTCAAAATGTTGCTCAAAAAGGTGGAAAATTCAGTATGTAACTTTGAAATCTTGTGACTTTGAAGAATAAGTCATTCTTAGCAAAAAAACAACAGGCTTTGTTGTAAAAAAAAACAAGAGCATGGACAATTCACTCAGCAATTGATGGACACAAAAGCTTAAAAATAGAATATCAAGATTCATATTGTCCAATCATACACTGAAACTAACCAAGAATAGATGCATTCCAAATACAGAAATGATAAAACTCTCCGAATAGTGTTTTTTGGTTTAGCGAGTAAAGCGTTGAGAAAGTAGGTCGGGTTGGGTTAGCTGTTAACACTATTATAAAAATAAGGATGATTTTTTCAAAAGAATTATGAAAGTTCTCAAGACGTTTCAAGATACTTGACTAAACTGTACCCTCAAAGTAAAGCCTTACATCTGACACTTCTCAATAGGAGTCAGACCGTGGCTTCAAAGTGAAGTTCTACAACAGCTATCTCTTTCAAACAACTTCTGCAACCAATGAACAGAAATGAAAGATTCTATAGAAAAGCTTACATGATATACTTAAAAAAAACATATTCGCTTCTAGACTCTTTTAAAATTACCGATTTGAAAATAGAAAACTAGTTAGGATAGGCTCTGACGTCAATCTTGAACTCTGAAAAGAATGTTTAAACTCTGAATGAAGAAAAGTACTCAATTGTGACATCTTCAAGAGCGAAGCTGTACCTTTCATTGGCTGATTGTCACTTGAAATGCTACGATCTGTCATTGAAATTAGAAAGATGGGGGGGGGGGGGGGATCATGTCAACGATAATTAGAATAAAGTAATGTAAAGAATAATTGTTTTATATGATAATGAAGACCATCTTAAAAAAATTGACTTTGGAATGTTTCTTACTGAAAAAAGTAATTTTTCAACGAGAAACCGTAAATCACTTTTGTAGTAGTAGTCGTAGTAGTAGTCGTAGTAGTAGTATTAGTAGTAGTAGTAGTACTAGTAGCAGTAGTAGTAGTGATAGTAGTAGTAGAAGTAAGTAGAAGTAGTAGTGATAGTAGTAGTAGAAGTAGTTGTAGTGGTTGTAGTAGCAATTTTTTGAAAAAAGTTTTCTCTCCTAAACTTTTGTAGTATTTCTTGTTCTTTCAAATGGTCCTTATGGTCTGTTGGTCCATAATCTTTCTTTTATGTTCTCTGTAAGCATCATTGTAGCGAGTGTACGATATTTTTGAGTTAACCGATTTTGCCACTTCATCTTTATGTCCAATATTCATTACTGATTTCCAGTTAGTTATGCTGGCTTAGTCAAATCAATCTTTATACCTGTTATTTACTTTATGTACACCCTCTGCTGCATACTCGATCCCTGGATATTGTTTTTCATTGCAACTTGTTTTTCTTTTTTGAAAGTCCAATTTATTGTGAACGTCAATGCCTTCGACGGTCATGTCAATGTTTGAGACACTTTGGTAGCCCTTTCTCTAAAATTGACAAAGGATTTTACAAGTTTCACTGGTTGATTTTTCGCTTTGAAAATAGAGTTGTACGATTTCGAAGTGAAGGTTGAGTACACAACAATGCGTCATCAAATTGTCAATGATGACAAGAGTCAGCCATGAACTGTATGAAATTTTTGATGAGATTTTAAGACTGTGGAAGCTGCAATGGGCTGGCTGTATGAATCGGATAGACGAACAACGAATATTCCTTGAGAGTGGTTTTTCTTTTCATGTATTTGTTGGGTGAACAGAAGTGGGGAAACCCAGAAAACGCTGACCTGAATCTTTGGACGAAGACAGTTCGTCGCTACTCAGATTTCAAATTTGAAGGACGTGGTCTATGGACACGTGTGTTGCAGGAAGCGAAAGCTCGAAGAGGGGGCTGTTATGCTAAGAAGAAGAAGAAGACAACAGTCATACACAACCTTATGTCCATGTTTTATTAAAGGACCTTATATCATTAAGAAAACATCTTAAATGTAAATAAAATATAAATCTTAAATGTAAAATCTTAAATTGTAAATGGTGGAAATAATTGTAGTTAATGCATTTAATGTCAAAAATGCGTTTAACATAAAATGAAAGAAAAGAATGTTTTTTTGCCTGATTTCAAACCCAGATGGCCAACGTTTTAAATGACCATTTTTTCTTTCTTTTCTTCGAACTTATTATTTCTTATTCTCTTGCGTGCACGATGCGTCGTGTCGTTACTAAAGAAAAAGTTGCTGGCACGACGGGTGAACTTATGATGGTGCAATATACGCTTCAAATCCGGAACGTAGTAAATCCTTGGAAAGCAGAAGGATGAGTGACCGTATCATGCAGTGGCAGACAGTGAAAAAAAGAAGTTCTACAACTTGCCTAAAATTTTGGCCGTTCAAGATATGGCGCGCATATAAGTGGTCTCCAGCAAATGGGAAATTGAGAGTGCACAAAAATGGTCCCGACCGGTCAGTGAGCTTTTGACTTATGCAAACTACCCCTGCAAAGCAGCTTCATATACCAGCACTAACACTCTCGAGCTGCGTCTCTCGGAAAGAAATAGAATATTCACAAATTTTGAGACGGAAATTTTTGTTATTCACTGAAATGAGATGATTTTGGTTAAATACCGTCATAACGGGGTTTTTTTCGAAGCGCTTTAGGTACGGTATGACAACTCTCTGCCACTGTTTTCGCTACCGCGTTGGCATTGCTTGCACGAATCCGCGATTATGATGATATTCGCTCCCAAGGAGCAGGTCATCATGTAAGCGGAGAGTGCTTCAGAGACGCATGAGAAGAATGCTCCCTGCGAGAGCTAGCGAGAGCTGAATCAGACGACCAAAATGCCACTAGAATAGACATAATTAAAGCGTCACTAGCAACGGTAAAAAGGGAAGTAGACGAAATCTTCAGGAAAGATACGGCTTGAAATGGCAGGAACGACTGTAGGATGAGCCGAGCTCTTTGGCCTCACCCTAATAAAACGAGGACAAAACAACTCCTGGGGGAAAAAAGAAATGGCATTAGAGCATTGGTGGCAGTATTAACGGGCCATGATCTTCTAGGTCAACACGCCAAACGAATAGGAATACAAACGGATGACACCTGCCGAGCATGCGGTTGAGAGGAAGAAAGTACAGAAAACTTCGTCCTAGATTGCCCGAGCCTGACCAACGAACGCCTTAATTGGCTGAGATGTACTGGCGTAACAGAATTGGAACACTTGGCGACCACACAGCTGGGGGAACTCCTTGGTTTCTGTTGGACGACAGGATGGACCATCTGTAAACAATAGTACTACACGTGGTAAACTATGGCCGATGCTGGCCTTTGCTATTTCCAGCAAGTGGACCCCAGTACAAATATTAATAATAATAATAATAATAATGCTTCCTGCGTGTATTTGACGGTCATACCTGCAGAGAACAAATATTCGATGTCTGGGGACAGTCGCATATTTGTTAAGCAACTCTCGATTATGAATTAAACGGATTCCAAAATTGAAATCCAGGATATTCAGTGTCAGAAACGTCTTAGGGTGCCTAAGATGGACTGTTCCTGATACCATGAGGAAACAAATTAGATTGTTGCACGGCAACTTCGCGTTTCGTAGCATATAACGTAGCATAACGAGCAGAACTTACTCAAAGAAATACGTTGTCTATATGTCCAATAAACGTTAAAAATTAAAGAATTAATATTTAAAATATAATAGATTCTTCCAAAATCTGCATGATTTTAACTTCACGCAGACTAACCTAAATTTTTTTGACAAACAGAACATAAGTATTCCAGCACAATCGATTTTTTTGCATACCCAGCTCATGATCCTGAAATCGTGTTTATGTTAAATTTGTTTCAGCTTACCACCAAATTTCACCGCCTCATCTTCGCCTTCATTATACATGCATTGAGCACATTACATATACGCACTTTATGCTAATATCATTTGATTATGAATTTTATGCTTGACATCTTAATATTAAATCATCTAACGTGGGTAGAATACACCCCAAACCGACATTACTTCCAACTCGATATACATATTCCCAAAGGATACAAATGTGAAGGGTTATCGGAATCAGGATGTCAAGACAATGAAGACAGAAACGCTGAACGAAACATGTGAAATTCGGAGCAACGGTATGGAAAAACTGACACTATTTTCGACCCAAGGACATACATATTCGTATGCATACCTAAATAATCATATATTCACATACGTGTTTTGCATAGGCAACGTATGATTCCTTTCTGCTTTTCCGCGTTTCTTGAAAATTTCTCTGTTCGATATTGTTCATTTCTTGATACTACATTTCATTCGCTTTTAATTTCCCACAGCCAGACAATGAATATTACATGAAACCAAAGACTTCTTCTACTTCACGGGAGCATTTTGATTATTCGATGCATGGGAAAGGTTCACTCCCGCAGGGCTTTAAAGTGTCTAAAACTTTCTGAGGTTACCATCATCCCCCCACTCACATTCAATCTCACACGAAACAAATTCCCGAGAGAAGACATCCTGTCGTGTGACAAGCAGATATGATATATTAAACGTGCGAGATGATTTAAACTAGAACATAAAGTATTTATTACAGTTAAAATTTAATAGAAAGGACACGAAGACGATGAATAAACATGGGTAGTGTTGTTTGAAGAGGAAACTGGAAGACAACTGATCCGAGAATGAGATAGGTTAGAACGTTAGTACATCCAGGTGTTAAATATTATTTTCAATGGTATTTTCCACTTTAATTAAATGTTACATAATTGAGGGTGTTTTGATGTAGGTTCCCACCATATGTCTTCATTAGTTTATTACCGCAAAATAAGGTAGAGCTTAAAATTTCTAGAAAATTAAAAGGTGTTGGTAAGGGGAAAAACACATTTAGTCAGAACGGACTCTAAATGTAGGATGCATTTACCCTGAAAATTGGAAACATAAGAAGTTAGACTTCCTTATTATTTGTTGGCTCTATCAAGGCTCTGAAATTGAAGGCGCAGTTCTCTGTTCACTTCTCTTCTGCATTACCTGTCAGCATACCACAAGCTGGACATTATTTCTTTATCTCATCATGTCCTTTTTTTTCAAATGATAAAATCGATCATTAATTCTCATACAATTCAGTTGACTGTAAATTTGGTGGCTGTAAATCTGGCGGTTAAAATTGTTGTCCGAAAAAAATTCCAAAAAACTCCTGGGAAACTTCTTCCTGCTTGAGAAATTGTTCGCCATTTGATATCATTTCTGCTTAGCTCGTTTTAATTGAGGATACACAAGGATTGATTTCTTGCACCCCCCCCCTTCCTGGTCATTTTGATTGTTGTAGAAACAACAGAACTTGTAGTATCCTTTTTATTCATTGCTTTAGTAGCAATGGCAAAAGGGGAGTTATAGCCCAGCTAAAACTGGACAAACAAAGATGAAGTATAAGCGATACTCTCTCCCTTACTTTAAATGTACAAGGACCTCTTCAAAGAACCCCTAGAGTGGAGCAGAACCTTGATAAGGTGTAAAGCTTTAGTACCAATAGCAGTTAAAGTCCAGGGAGTTATAGCCCAGGCAAAACTGGATGGACACAGACGAAGTATAAGCGATACTCTTTTCCTCAACTTTATAAGGACCTCTTCCAACCCCAACCCCCAGGGTGAACAGAACTGGTGTAAGAAATCTAGTGGCATTGTTAAAAGGCCATCACCTTCTGGGTCAATATGATGAAGGATTAGGCATTAAAAAGAGACAGGAGAAAAGACTCAGCGACGAATTATCAAAAACGCTCCTCTCAATTTGAAAATCAGGCTCGGAGCCGTAATTTAATGTATTTGGAGGCAAGCGCCTTTTCTATGTCGCGCAGTTGTCTGGCTGGTATCAACAGAGTAAGGTAACGGTAAATCTAGGATGGACACCTTTGTGTCATCGGTTATTCATCCCGAAAGCAGCTGAAAATTTATTCAGAACGCTCCAGAGGCTGCATCATCTGTCACCCAATATTGACGCGGACAGTTGTCTTCACGTTTTCAGAAAAATTAGTTTTAATCTCGACGATAGACCTAGAGTTCTGAGTGATGCAGTGAGAGATGCAAAAAAACCACTATTTTTTCGGTCATCAGATCTTTGTATTTGCACATGAGAGAGAAACAGCAAGCGGTTCGGTTCTTTTCTTTGTCTCGCAGGACTAAAAGGACCTCACCTTCTATATGAGGTCATTGATAGGGTGCTAGGACGACCAATCACTACGGGCGTTAGTGATCAGGTTCGGTATTGTGAATCTCGAAAACCGGGTTTGTTGTTGTTACTTCCTGTAGATTTGTTTTGACAGACTACCTTAAAAGAGTAGGTGTGATAACTTTCGGTAGATTTATGCCCATTTGACGATCAAATAAAATCTAAACCATTCGAAAAGTCGAGATATTGATAAAGAAAGATACTATCTGTCTTTTCAAGAATGTTCAAGGCCAAAATTTTTGTAAAAACGTTTGCATCAAACAACCTGATTACATCTGGTAGGAAGCAGGGTTACTGATAGTACAGGTCAGTATGCACATCACCGCCTCGCTGAAGAGAATTATATCGACCAGTGACTGTCCACATTTGGGGATAATGGCAAAAGCCAAGTACTCCTCAATATTATTCAAAGAGCGCTCGAGGCGTCTTTGAAGCACGGCAGAAATCTATGCTGAACTACTTATCTTAAGGACGATTTACATAACAAAGCAGATCCATATTTCTAATTTTTTAAATGCCTGCACACTAATATATAAACTATCAAACAAAAATTGGAAATAAATCTGATTCTCAATCGAAGCGCGTCATACCAATTGCTATTTATATAAATCAGCTGTTAGAATCCTTTCCGAATGACAAGATTCAAAATATCCTTTGACAATAAGCAAATAATTTTTCACTTCCCCATCCATAAAAAGATTTAATCCAATATTCTTCCCCGAATTGCTGATGTGAATCAATGTAACGATGTCTTTATTTCAATATGATTATCCTCAAACTCTGAAATTGTGATATTAAATGAGCTGTAATGGTCATCAATCAAATAAGATTTATGGTAGGACATAAGTTGAAAGTGACGAAAGACTAATATTCAACATCTTTCTTAAAGATTGTACGAGAATCTCATAGTAAAGTCGTTGAATAGCGACTTTTGTTTTGATAAACATTGCTTTCTCTTAAACGATTCACTTTAAAGGATATGCGTGTTTACGCCTTTATGCGTGTTTAAATTACGCACAACAGAGAAAATACTGTATCTGTTTATTCTGATCCTCCATCCCCGTATCGTCACCCACGTACTATGTCATTCTATTTTTCATGACTATGAAGACAAAGTATACCGAGCCCTAGTCGGGAGGCAAACTTCGAAAGCGTTAAATCGAAGTGGATGAAATTTTATCCACTTATAGAAATAATATGTCCTTGTTTCAGATATGTATTATATTAACGTGTACCTGATTACACATTAATGGTTGGCAATATTCTTTGAGTGACTGAGACATCGAGAGAAACATATCCTATTACAGCTACAATGACTGAGTATTGGAAAGACCACATAAATTGTGAACCAATTGTCTAGGACGATACTCAAGCTTAATTTTTAGTGAATGCGTTTAACATTTGTATTCAATGTTAAGGATATCCTCGAAATGCGAAAGTATTTTGACTAAAGTGAAATGATAAATCACATTTTAGCGGTGAATTAAAAGGACTCATTAATTGTTAGTTCAAGTTACTCGATAATCAGTTTTGAATAAACTCATCACGAACAGCTCATTTAAAAATTAAATCTCTGAAATGAAGGTTGACGTAATAAATTCAGCTATTTGACATATATTTGACATATATTTGACATATATTTGACATATTTTTTGACATAAATTTGACATATAATTCATAGAGTTGACATCGCAATTTAAGGACTACAAGATTGTTGGGTCAGAACATAAAAAATATCTAAACAGGACTGTTAGCCTTAGGAAACTGGGTTAAATTTTTTTTGCAACTTTGAGTGAAGCCCGTTTACGTGGGGTGGGTTTTGAAGTTCGCGAACTGGAGAGCAAGAAGTGAGAAAATACGGAATGTCATTCTTCTCTACTTTCTACAAAATTTTGGTTTTTGCCCGAAATATAAACTGAAAACGCATCGCGCATTTCTTCATCGTCGAAGTCCTTGTTGAGGCATTTTGAACCAGTAACAATACGATTTAATATTCCATCCATGTCTTCACTACAGAGTTCCAAATCGCGCGGGAACACCCGTTGTAGTAAGGTTTCTGAGAAGGCGAAGGCATTTTCAGTATTCCTCCGGTGCTGACCTTTATCATGCCAAAATGAACGTGAAGAATTTTAAAAATTGTCGTATCCAGTACACCAACCATTTCCGCAAGCCACTTTTTCCTCAGTCTAACATTTTTCAATATCAATTTTTCGACTTTATAAATACTTTCCGGAGTAGTAACTTTGATAGGTTGTCACTGGATCGTTTTCACTTCTTATGTAACTTGTAACCCATGGTTTTATTTAGACAAAAGTCCCCATAAACGGACGTTATCTTTTTCAGTAAGGTGCCAACTGACATTCCTTACTTGGTAAGGAACTTAATGTCGGTGTGATACTCAAATTCTTCCATAATTCGCACTAACTTTCAGATTGAGATGTTTGATCGACGATAGTTCATGGATTACTTATCCGATTTAGATAAAACTGGCTATTTGTGCTGATAATGAATAATCGAACGTGTTTTCACTCCATTGTCCCACCTTTCCATTTCTTTTTAAGGTTTTTTTTTACTATTTTCAGTTTGCCTCGAAACACTTACTCACATTTCTTAGCATTAATTTAAGATTTGGCTGCATTAGATAGTTAATATTACAACACTACCACTAAACGGCGCTATCAGTCCGAAGGACACAAAAAAAAAACGATACGATCACCCTATACAGTGAATAAAGAGAACTTTGCATGATAGAGAGCTTTGAGAGCTTAGTCAAGTAGAGGGATAGCGATGGCTAGCTTTCTGAGAATTAACGTATGTGAAAATAATTTTTCCGGTGTAATAGTATATGTTAGTCATTGTATACGAATACAAAAGGTAATTCACATTTCTCCACACTTTCTTCTTCATCTCCAACAAGTCAAAAACGGTTAGATTGAGCGTTTGTTCTATGCGTTCTCACTTGTCAAAGATTGGTCTATGGTTTTTTACCTTTCAAGAAACCCATTCGAATGAATAATTTCAATCTAACCCAAGAAACTAAAACCTAATTTTATATAAACTATTCAAATCCAACGGCAATCAATTACATGTGATTCGTTCAAGGTACAGAATATTTGAAAATATTGTCAAACTTTGAGCTTGCACCAATTCGGGCACACACTTTATGTTTCGCCTCTATGTCGCAACAATCATCCGCTCGCCCCAAATTAATACACATATTAATTCAGTAGAAATATAAATTTTTGATTTGTTTTGTTTTGATTCAGGATATTGTAGAATAGTTTTGAATATTGTAATCACTATCTTAAGAAACTCTGCGCGCTAACGAGAGCGGTGGGTTAAAATTGAAAGGAATATCGTCCAATCAATTTTCGAAAGCCATCCTATTTTGCGTTTGAAATATTCGGTTATAATTTCTCTTGGTGGCTTAGGAGCTACAACATAGTCCTGCCGATAGTAGGAAGAAAGAAATTCATGGAAATGTAAACTAAGCTTTAGCTAAGCTTTCTCAGATGTTAACCAAAACGAACTAGGGGATTGAGAGTTCTCAAGAAAATCGTTCGTCTTCCTGTTACGTTGAACTCACTTCTTTTCCTGAATTTCTGCATGACTTCAACATCTTTCCATTTCCTTATTATCTTTTTGTCCTTTTTGTCACTAAGTCTCGTTCAAACTCGAACATTAGCGAGTCATTTGTGTGTTAGTCAACGAAATCTCTAAGCCAAAACGCCTTAAGGACACTCTTTTTTCTTTCATCGCCTCAAATTAAATCGGAGTTAAAGGACCAGGCAATTAAAATGAAAATTCATTGCCGCATTTAGGAGTGAAATTATACCCAAAGGAATAAAAGAAGAAAATCCGAAATCATCAAGTGATTTTCCAGGATTTATCCATTTTCGTTTTATTTTAGTTTACGATTGCTTAGATAGGAAACGTCCTACCAGCAATTTCCTCTTTTCCTCGGTAAATTATTGACATGAACACCCAGGTGGACTTAATTTAAAAAAAAAGGAAAGCTAATAAACTACTCGACGAACTTCAAACAGAACAAGCAAGCAAAGTAAGTAGCAGTAGGAGCTTACTTAGGTTTCACCACCAACATGGTAGGTAAACAGAGAAAAACACCAAGAGGATTGCATCATCATCAGCAACATCATTGGCACAAACAGAACGAGTACCAGTTCATCACTTGAACTTGAATGCTTTTCCAGGATAAGATTCTTAAATTAATTTAAAAAAAAGGAAGAAGAAAGCCTCAAGAGTTCAGAGAATAAATTAGAGTAGATCGTTTGATTAGATAGATGGAGGCGTAAGAATATCCTCTTTCACAAACACCGCATAAGTGCGGGGAGGATTATACTAGATATACTTTGATATGTAGGTGTAAATTTGCTCTTTGCGTGTACTTTAAAACATCATACACAGACATTTCATTTTCACTCAGAGTGTTATTTTTTCCTTGCGCCGCTTACGCTTGTGTGAAGCGCTGTAGCCTTGGGCCTTGTTATTTGTACACCGAACAAAGCATAAAAGACCAAGGATGAGGGTTTTGATTGGAATACTGTAATATTCAAAAATAAAACTTATAGGCTTTGATAAATGTTAAGTCGGAATTATTTTTCAGGAAAAAACTCAGTTATCTTTTCGCGAAAAGTAATTATCCTAGAGAAACCTTCTTTACCTTATTGCGATGAATACAAAAAAGGACACTTATAACTAGTAACAATATTTTCCCATAAAATGGGTCCTTAGTTTGGGACCACTGTTTTCAAATATGTTAAGTCCTTTGAATATAAATCAGAGTCAACGCAGTTCATGAAGGATCGATTTGGATCCGGTATGGGGCGATTCAATTCTTTCCATACAAAAGTATATCAATACATCGGCAAAAGTGGTAAAATCCATTGCTAGGTACGCGTAGAAATTGACTAGTAGTACAACCATGTCAAATCAAATTTTGACAGACACTAGGCCGGAAAACTGTCTTCCTTAAATACAAAACAATGAACCATTATATAAAGTGTACTTAGCAAATATGATATTATATACACTTTTACATTTGTCCCTATAAACAAACTTCAAGAGGGAAAGCCTTATCTACTGTATGCTTAGATTATGAGCTGCATTGGAGGAACCCTACTAGACAAAGTTCGTTCAAAATAGAGGATTTGGTGAGTACTGATTTGTGTCATCATATGAATGCCAGGTACCAGTACGGATTGATATGTTAATCATCCAAAGTAAACTCAGACCCAAGGAGCTGTTCAGCTCAAATTTTGGTTGGATGCTCATCAGACGTGTACATTTTGAAAAGTGTTGGACTTAGGCGTGAACCTTGTGGAAACCAGCAGGAGCGGTTTTAATAGTGGATGTTTGACCCTCGATCTTTAACTTGGTATGTTCTGTCTCTCAGTACGGATGAAAATAGTTTATGCAGGTATGGTGAGATAATGCGCTCTTTGAGCTTATGAATTAGGCCGTCATGCCAGACGGTATCGAAGGCTTTTTCAATATCGATGATCAGTAGACCCACCGACTGTTTTGTATTTAATGCTGCTTTTTCCTTTTTGGAGAAACGTTGTAACTGGTGTTCTGCTGAGTATCCATGCCTGAATGCAAACTGAAAATTAGGAAGGATGTTATTTTTTTCAATGTAGTCAGTCAATGTTTCCAAGATAAGCTTCTCAAATAGTTTACCAGGTGCCAGCAGTATGCTTTTTGACATGTAATTGTTATGTTCTCGCGGATCTTTACCAGGCTTCGGGGTGGGTATTATGTTGGCGTTTTTCCAGCAGTTTTGAAAATTCGAAGTGTTGAGACAGCAGTTGAATGTAAGGCAGATTAACACCATTGTTTTTTTCGGCAGATTTCTGATGGTTATACTGGGTATGGCGTCAAATCCAGGAGTTTCAGGATTCTTTAGCTTCTTAATTTGCTCAATTATATGCTTCGTTTTACAAGAGCTCCTGGAGATACGATGGTGGTGTTTGTGTCGCTTTTTATTGTGATTTAGCTAATATTATATCTGTCATTTTGTTGTTCATTCTATGGGAGATATTGTTAACATTGTTATTATTGTAAGTTAGCACATCTTTTGAAGTTATAGCAGGAATATTCTATGCACGTTCAAAGTTCGAGTATCATCAGAACTCTTATTTTTGTTTCTGATATAAGATTAACATCGGAATCAGATGTGATGCGTGCTTCTGAGGTAACAATCAGTGACAAACATGAATATGGCCAAAGGACCTCTTTCCTTGCTTCTAATTATGGGATGAGCTGGTTAGAACACAACAGGAATTCTTAGGCTGACTTATTTACTAGATCAGATACATGATTTTTTATATTATCCTTCCGAGTGAATCGAAAAAATGTCAGACTAGGAACTCGACTGTATTAGCTGTTGACTCAAACTAAGTAATTAGCTCTTTGGCACGCAACACCGGGGAATGATGTTGATGATATTAGCGGAGAAACCATGTTGTCTCCTGAGGTCGCTCTTACGAAGTAATTAACGCCTTAGTTGATAGCTTAAGAAGATAACCAAGCCCCCTATTCTCAATTGACTTTAGACTCTGATTCGCTGGTCCTCTACAGTTTAGGCATCAGAACTAGTTCAGTATGTAGGAATAAGAAGAAATGAGAAAAGGAATAAGAGTATCAAACACAAATGTAGTATCAAACGGAGTGTTCAATGGCTCAAATTTCGGTTGCTCCTCAACATAATTCAAAATTAAGTCCATCTCTCCTCTTGTCAGCGAACACTTTTTGATAAAAAACTCGTGACCCTGACTCTTTCAAAACGTTTCTCATACAACTTTTATACCGCTGTTATCGTTGAATTTTTAATCCTTAAGGGAATGAGGTATAATTCTCCGAAAATTACATCTAGATAAAAGAATGGACGTTGGAATACTTTGGAATCCGGTGCAAGAACAACACCTATCGTAACGTTTAATTATTTTAATTATATCTATTCTTTAGTACCCGTATCTTGCTAGGACGTCACGTCAGCTCCAAAATTTTTCCACCTTTTTTTGTAGCTTCCTGCAATCTTCTACTTTAGTTCACAAAATACGAGCCTCTTTCGCCAAAGTAATCGAGCCATTATTACGATTCCCCTGTCACTTCGAAAACACAGATGTCATGAAAGCTAAATCTGCGAGTTTGAATTTCTTCGGTTTCGGTGTATGCTACCTTTTTGATATCATCGTCTTTTGACTTTGTACGGATCCACCTACAGTCCATAGCTACGAAAATTCTCAAAAGTTTGTCCGAATCCGTTTTTGAAATTTTTTTTGAATTTTGAAAATAATAGTTTTTGCATTTCTTCCTTTGTTCGGTAATTACAATTCTGGTTAACGAAGACAGAGATGGTTGTTTTCTGTTAAGGATATTCTGGGTACTAGCATGATTGCGACGTCAATAAGACGTTTCGTGGTGACATTTCGGTCAGTTAATACCAGATCTTCAATATAATTTACATTAGTCTCAGGCATGGAACCTAGTCGACCAGCGTTCACAGAATTCGTCTTCTTTGAAAGAGTGTAGACTGAGCACAGTCCAGTCTACCCTTCTGATCAAACAAACACTTGTAGTGTTGAGAGGAGTTAAGACCAGTGGTTTTAAAAAGTCGGCGAAAATGTGGTTCATAGACTTTTTAGTCGAACACAGCTTATTTATTGAAAGTTCGCATTTTGATTCTACATTTCTATTCTTTTGCTTCTTTCCACAACTTATGGTAGTGGTTTCGGGATCTGAAGTTATATTTTTAAGGATTTATACCCATAACTAGTCAGGGAAAAGCAAGCTGCCAGAATTAATGATTTTTTATTTTCTTTGGATTATTCGTTGACAGTTTGACAGTTGACTAATATATCCTTATACGAACATTTCGTTGACAGTTTGACAGTTTTTGAATACCTGTCGCTCGTCATTTTCGTATTGCCCTTATTTTTAGCACAGTTTGGTTAGAATATTGGGTCTTAGAATATTGTTAGACTATTGTCGATTTTCCGGATCACAACTTGGCTTTGTACTCGGAGATTATTATGGGATTGGAGCTAACTTGTTTCTAATGTTTTTGATTTGAACTTTGTAGGATAAACAAAACCCTGAGATACAAACGTAGTTAAATCTAAATCACACATAGCATATAATACCTCAGTAACAATTTTTCTCCTGTCATTTCTCTCTCTCCAGAGAGAGTAATGGTCTTCTGAGCTGGAAAAGTTTATGCAGATTGCATACGTGCTACAAGTTACAAATTGAACAAGGCATCGGGATGTCGGATTTCGTAATAAGGGATGGACTTCTCAACCGAGGCAGTTTTGTATCCTTCAAATCACATGAGGACAAAAAACTCATTTTTGAAACAATAAAAGCAAAGTTCACATTCACCTTTGCCTCCCATTTCCGGGTATCAAAACGAAAAATACAGCCTTATTAGCTTCCTAGTATCGTTTATTGCTCAAATGTTATTTTGAAAAGACAATTGAAACTCAAAAAATCAAGCGATACACCGCTAAAATAAAAAGAAAAGGCCTGTTCTTTGAAAAGAAATAAGCAAGCCGTCTTAAATAAATCTGTCTTAATTTTTTATGAATTTTAATTTAATATATTATATTTTTTTTATAATTCTCATGCCTTTAGTCAAATAAATTTTTAATGGTTTTCCTAAGCCAAGTGCTTTCTGGACTCTCACAACTTGAAAAAACTCTCACACCAAGTCCTATTATATTCTATATATCTAACAATGATTGCTTTCGAATAAGACTGCGCCAAAGATTACTTATAATCAAAGAAACTTAGAAGGTCCATATGGTTCAGGCCCTTCAATCAAACATGCAAACCATAGCATTCTAGCTTCAATTGTTATTATAAAAGTTACGAGGTGAAAATTTACTATACATGAAAAAATACGAAAAAAACTTACACATCCAGTTCATTTTCTCCGAATATTCCACCTTATTCTTCAAATCCTTAACAATCGATCGTAGATCTTCGTCGCACAATTTGAATGCTGTCGCCAATTGATTAAGATGGTTTGCACTGATAGCAGTTAGCTGCAATGCCGAACAATTGGTGTTGCTGGTTGTTGAAATTGTAATAGCGTGTGTGGTTGTTGCAATCGTTGTTGTTACTATTGATTTGTTCGTCAAATCTAAATCAACGTTACTTACACCAACATCACCAGATGACGATTCATTTTTTTTCACCACTTCACCAACAACGACAACCACACCATTATGCCTATCTGGACTATCACTTTTACTAGCAATATCACCAATACTACCACCAATAACACTTGTTTCACTAACACCAATCTCACCAGTCTCACTATTGGAATCGCTTCTTATTTGATGTCCTCCATTACTGCAACCACTACTACTAGCTGTTGTAGAAGTTCCACCACATTGATTGCTATTTTTTGTCACTAGTGTTCCCGTTGGACTAGCTGGTAGAGCTGCAACTGTTGTTGCTGCTGTGGCTGTTGTTGAAGAGGACGAAGAGGATGTGCCGTCAGTAATTTCATCATATTTCTTTTGTGGACTCTGAGTGGTGTTGTTCATTCTAAATAGATCCTCCGCTCCGATCGATTGAATGTCTCTAATACGTGTATGCTCTTCATAAATTCGAATTAATAAATCTTCAATAAATTGTTTACGTTTAATATCAATACTAGACTTATGTCGACGACGATTTTGAGTTTCACCAACAATTGTACTACTATCGTCGTTACAATACGTTCCGTTTTGCTTTTGCAATTTCTTCGTTTTCTTACATTCAATTACAGTACCGAGGCCAGTTTGACCGCCACCACCACCACTATCCTTTCGGCGGTCAATTACAGTTGTATCTTCGCCTACTGAAGAATTATCGTCGTCCGCGTCCTCGTCGTCTTCGCCGTAATTGTCAAGATTGGCGAAACAGCTTGGAAAACGTTCTTCAAGTGTTCGAATATGCGACGCGATATGGCCAACTTCAACAACTAATTGAAGTTCGTCATCAAAATCGATAGAGTTGGTGGAACTGGTATCTTTATACATATATGTGCTGTGGTGGTATAAACGGTGGGTGAGAAAATATTATTTGAACGATGATTGAACCGTTGGTGAAACTTCTTCAAGATTTTCCTTGTGTATTATTGTTTCGCTCCTGTGTTCACCACTGCGTTTTGAGACGTATGAACATGTTTTTGAATGTTTTTTGACGTTGATGTAACGTTCTATTGGTGAATGGAATGAATGTCGGCTCCTTCTACGATTGGCAAATTTTTACACTGTTGATTCGGATCTGTAAGCAAAATAAAACCAAACGTTAAAAATTATTCAACTCCTTGTTTATCTTCTACTTATCAATATACAATTATACTCTCATAATCTTCTATACATGTGTTAAATTCGATTTGTGAGTAATCTGTAAGTTGTCATAACATTTTATCAAAAATTTGACATTAATAATTCGATAACTCATTAGAAGCATTAGAAACTAAAGCTATAAGTCAAACTAAACATTTTAAATAAATTTTAGTTACTTTAATAGAAAACAACATAACGTAGACAATTATACAATCTGTAATAAAAATTGGTGACCCCGACGTGATATCAAATACACCACTTATTTCGCCAAAATTCGTTAATGAGTTCAAAAATTTTAGTTTTTATTTAGTGGATTTATGTTAGGATCATGCGTCAAGCGAGTTGTTGGAAGTTCATATAGCACAGAAAAATGCATCTGTGTTGCTATTATGACAGGGTTTCGGCTCTGAAGATTAAGGAGCCTTGATCATAAGCCTCCAAACTTCGGGTAATATTAAATACATTTCAGACTGCACATGTAAAGAAGGTGCTAGGAAAGTTTCTTACTAGCTTCCTACTTATTCTTACGTATTTGCCCCGGTGAGCTATGGAAGGTTTGACAATTCGTTCAGGTAAGGTGACACAACATTTCTTTGCCATATACCTTTTCCTCGCTTTCTATAATTCGTTTATGCATTAATGGACTGCCAGATGGCTTAGTCATAGGCATAACCTGCAAAAAGAATATATGTTAAACTGAAGGACCTTATTAAAAAAAAAACCTAAAATGATCAACTTAGTCTTTTAAGGACTTTAAGGAATGTTCTGTCATACACAATATGGACGGGAATTCTAATATAAATGAAATTTCCTCGAAAAAGTCAATCAATAGCAAGACCTGGAATCCAGGGTAGGACACGTTATCAACAAACTATGAACGAGTGATATAAAGGTAATCTTACCTCAGGGATCAGACAATAAGTGCATAAGTAAGCAATATGTCTGGTAAAAAGATACGAGTTGACTTGCCAATTCTGGAGGTACTGGAAAATTATGGACCTCTTACTATTCAGCTCGGTTTTAAAATGGAGTTATAGTGTCATAGTGTTTTCAATACGCAAAGGATCCGTTTAGAAACCGATGCAGATCAGGACCCCGAAAATATTGAACAGTTTAGTCAATTATAGAATAGATAATATAATTATAGAAAAGTCAATTATAGAAGTCAATTTACAGTCCAAAGCGTGGATAAAGGGAAAAATGTTGAATAATTTTTAAGGCAATCGTCTTATCTAAATGAAAAACTGGATCGACAGGGTTTTGCAGGATTTGGCCTATTACTGACAATGCAAATTGAAGTTCTTGCGGCACCGAGTAGTGTATTTGTTATAGTTTTCATTTCACAAAATGCTCAAACTGATCAAAAAGAAAGGATACTTCCTTCTAATTTTGTGGATCGACTTCGTAAAAAAAATTCACAAAATTACAAGGAAGCATTCGAACTTTTTGATCAGACTGAGTCGTGATTTTACGTATTGTGCAGTAAAATCAATCCGTAGACTTCACACTAATCGTTAAAGGTGACGAAGAACTTTTAAGTCGAACCAGAAGTTTTGTTGCTTTTTGAAACTTACCCCAGATATTTCCAAACAATGACCTCGATGGATTGCTTAACAGATCACATAATAATCCCTGATGGCTTCTTAAGAAGAAGACTTAAGAGGAAGACAAATAGTTGATAAAATCCAGGAAAACCTCAAAGAAATCTCTAACTACAATCCCCAAATCTGCTGTAACACCAAAACTAAAGAAAGTTTCGATAGCTTGAAGAATAGAGATTTATAGAGCATTGGCTAATCTGGTTGAAGCACCACTAAAATGCGGTAAAGAGAATCTGACATGCTATTGGAAAAACTTCTCTGTTGTTGTGTTGTTGGTTCAACAAAGCCTGAGTACTAGTGCCTCATCTACGATCAAAGAGAGAGCGAGGTGAAATTTTGTGTTCTCTCCAAGGCAAAATATTCTCAGCCATCTTGATTCTTGTACCTGGTTCATTTTCTACAAAATTCTGATCGGAAATATAGCGAAATATGCAATTGGTTGGTTTTTTTATGAAGACACTTACACTTTGTTTAGAACTATCAGACGGGCAACGTCGCTGAATCTCTCTCTCTCTCTCTCTGAATTCTGAATTTTATCTCAACTTTAAACTGAAAATACTCTCTAAGCACCTCCCCTCCCTGACTTCTGAGCCTACTCAGGAGCCGATTTTGTACATTGTTTTGAGCTAGATCATGTTCTTCTATGCTTAAAATTTCTTCTTTAGCAAGCAGAGGTGGCGACGCCCCCTAGCGAGATTCTCCAGCAGTCTTTGTTAACTGTCAACTGACACTTTTAACTGTCATATTGCACCACGTGATTGCATTTGTCGACTGTTCTATAGATATCTCTAATACATTTTTTTGGAGATCCCTCTTCAACATCGCTCAAGAGGTTACCGCAGCACTGGCTCTATCTCAAGCAGGAAAAAAATTTGTCATTCACCTGCCTGTTTAAATACGATGCAAATGTATGTCAGGATTGTGAAGGTTTACGTCTCCAACCAAGGGATACCTAGACCGATAGGTAGATCCCAACAGTCAACAATTGACACGTTTATCATTGGATGCATCAGAAAGTACGTCGTGCACCTGGGAATGAAAAGCGAATTTCCAGACTTTCAAGCTTTTTCCAGCGATTTCTCTTATTTTTGGCACCAACAAATATAATTCTTGACAGGTTTGACGGACATAGTTAAGCTGTTATTGCCCAATATAGTTAACTTTTTTTTGTAACAATTTTCTCAAAAGCACTCAAATAATTATCAAGGAGAAACATTAAAACTATTCACAGTGTATGTCTGATTCGATTGAGACATTTCATCGTATATGATGATGTCAACAGCAATTAAAGTTGTATCCTTGTATCGTTATGTAATCATTGGCATTCCCCCCCCCCCCCCCCCAATTAGTTTTCATTGTTTAACTAATCTTTGATTAGAATCTAAATTGCTTTAGCACTTGTTCGAGTTGAGGGTGTTCAAATTAAGTGCTAATCATGTGACACGTTTACCAATTCTACATATTGGAAAACATATGGACAACTTTTATGAGAAATAAGGACACCAGACTCTGAATATCACATTTTATTGAGATACCACACCAGGTGATTATTGGTGTACACTTTCTTCCTAATTGGGAAGAAACAACTTTGAGCAGTCACTGACTAAGTTCACGTGATTTTAGCACGTGGTTCGTTCAAAGGATATTCGTCCGTCTTAAATTAAGGACTCAACACAACCCAAAATGTTCGGATTTTCAGAGTACGTCCAGTGTTGGATGAAAAGCAAACAACTATATTTTATCCAACCGAAACACTAAGCCTTACAGAATTCTTTATGAGCCTTCACGGTATACTAAGGTCTATTTTTAAACCATCTTAACAGCCTGTTATGGTTTTATGTTACACCCGGTCCCTCAATTTAAAAGCCAAAAGGGTATTTCTATTCCGTTTCTGCTCAAGGGAAATTCCTATTCACACTTAAGGACATCATTTCCATGTTAAGTCTGAAGATGTTAACGCCACATCAACTATATTTTTGCAACCTTTTTCCACCCTTCTGTTCCTCATTTACAAGTATCATCAACGAAACACCGTTGTAATTTTTCACAACATCTTTCCTTCACTGCCGAATGAAAGAACTTTTAAGGACTTTAGACAAGATGGATTTCGACTTTTGTGTCGATTTCGTGTGAACAAATCGTCATTTCTAAGCTTTGTCATATTCAATGGGTTGCCTAGCCTATAAAGTACCGGATTATAGATTTCAGTTGTAGGGAATTTTCCAAAGAAAAGCGACGACGATGGTGCGAATGGAGTGCCAACATGTATTGTCCTGGTTGTGTCGCACAGACAGACATATAAATAGGAACCTAACCCTCGTCATTGCGATAATCAGTACCGATGCCGTGATGGAATTTCAGACTAACATGCACGTAAAATTCAATTCACAGCCGTTTTTAATGCCCTAGGTGACTCTACCAATCGCCCATAGAGCATGCAAGGATAAAAAAGGATTTATCTGCTAAACAGAAAGGCTGTTCTCAAAGTGTCAATCTATTGGTTTTTCGACTTTGATTTACAAGGACAGAATATGCAAGAAAAATGAGAGATGTACATTGGGCAGACTCAAAGTCGAAAAAAATTTTAGTAAACAGGATATGCTAAACGAATTTTTGATAATATTGTGGGAAGTTTTACGAGTAAGAACTTTGATATTCGACTCCATATGGATATTTTCACAATCACGCAATAGTACTAAAGGACTTCGTTCTGGGAATGAGTTGTATGAAAGCAGTTCGCCCTACACGTAATACATCAAAGTCAAATCAGCTTCGAAATAAATCAAAACCGAAGGCTTGAATGACAAGTGTTTCAGGCGTCTTTTATTCCTTCCTTTTTTTTGTAGAAAATTGATTTTTGATGAGACATTGCTCGCTGGAGCCTAATTTTCCGAATGCTGAAAACTGTCAGCAACAGTTGCGAACAGGCATTATGCCTTCATCATCATTTTTCCTTTAGATCCTGATTCAAACTCACAGTCAGATAAATCCGGAAGCACAAAAGAATATGCTAAGCAAATTAGAAATGATGAATGGTGGTGAAACCATTCTATTGTGAATTTTTTGTTTGGCAATCTATTTTTCAACGTTGGATCTTATCAGCATGTATTCGCAAGGATGGCAGTTTCCTTGCGCTATTTTTAAGCGCGAATTAAAATCAAATGAACCAACTGAATATAACGTTCAAAATAGATTTCTATAAAGAATGTAATCCCTCGGTTCAGTTGAACTAACGTTGGAATCGTAAATTTTCTAAATGATTGCAGACAAAAGAATATCGAAACCTTTTTCTTACGCTACAGTCTCAGCAAGAAAGGGAAAAACGTAACAGGAAATTGTTTTTCACTCTTCGACAGGATTTCAGTTGAGCAGCTTACTCTTGTTCCTCAGGCACACAATTCTGCTACTGACTTCTATAATGTTTCAATAAATTGACCAGTCATACTATCAAAAGCTTTAGACCCTATTGTCCTCTACTATCTTCCTGTTCATAGAATCCACCCGACCCTTTATAAGCGTGCATATACAGTTTGACATGTAGTCAACGGTGTCACATCTCTTGCCATTGATTCCTTTTTGGGGATGGTCGTTTGAGTAGAAAGAAACTAAATGGAGATTTGTATGATTATGCTCAAAGGCATAACGAGAATGAAGTGAATAAAACCTAGAGACATTTTGGCATGGTTGAAAACAATCATATTGACAAGGACTTCATTGCTTTTCATTTATTGACGTTTGTAACCGATGGCTTTGAACAAGCTGCAATCACTTTTCGAGCGTTTTCATTTGTGATCATCTCCACTAGCTTTCTGATTGCAATTTCATCTCAGCTAGCCTTCAAAGCATTTCAGCCATTATTAACTCATATCCTTGCAGATAATCTCTGAAACTGAGGTTTTCAAGCCCTATGAGATACTTGTTATCAATTGAAGGTTTCGATATATGCTAATTTTTTTTTTTTTTCAAATATTAATATTCAATATTTATTTTAGGTGAACGAGTATGTTAAAGTTAAAATTTTATTTATTTAATTTAATTTAAATGAATTTAATTTAATTTTTTTCTACAAATGAAGTTTTTCACAGCCAAAATATTGTTCCTCGTATTTAACGACGTTTGTTCATCTTTTGAAAAAATCAAGAACTGTTCATATTTGAAACCAAGCATACTCCTGAAGTACTCTTCTCCTGTAGCCTATTGAAGACAAGACAAGCTTCATTTGGCCTTTTGTACTCAGATCAATCAAGGTTTGGTGAATATTAACCCAGAAAAAAAATACTCCCAGCTGCAATTTGTCAAATCATTTCCCATTATTAGCGGAGTTTACTACCTGGAGTCAATGTGATGAAAAAATAACGAGATGTATCAGATATTCTAGTTTTTGACGGCTGTCATTGTCCGTTTTATATGTCTCAGCTGGCGTAAAAAAAAGTTCGCTACTAATGGTTTAGCCACTCCCAGATCAAAATGTTCCTCTGAACGCAGAATTTCCAAGATAGGTGCGGCATATGTCATCCAGTATGTAATACCTCAAGGTTGTTCCCTATCTCCCTCAAATGCATTTTTGCCGTATCTTGTTTCAGATTGAAGCAATAATGCAATTCCTTAAATCTCGACGGTACAAAGTTTGACATGTTTTACACACAATTTTAAGCTTGTTCAATTTTTTTCTGTAAAGAAACAAGCCAAATAACTGTACTCTGTATACTGTATAAGTATAGTTATAGATCCTTCCCATGGTTTGTAGAAATTTTTATTTTAATTTAAATTTAGTTTATAGAAAATGGGGTACAGTTGTGTACCCAATTTTTTCAACTCAGCGTTAAAAATCAGCTCGAGATATCTACACCCATAAACAAATAGACGAGTTAAAAAGCCCTTTTAATCGGAAAGGTTCAATGAAATTTACCGAACTAAAATATGTAAAGGAAGTTAGTAACACAACTAATCTGTTCGTGACACAGCAACTACTTCCTTAGGTGCCTCCACAATAAGGTCCTCAATAATATGTTCAGTGCATTTGCCAAATTTTTCTTGTAGCTATTTTCCTGGCACTGTAAATGGTAAACACTGTAGACATATTATAAGGACATATTATTATAAGGACCTTGAATAAATTTGCGTACATTCATATGAACATTGTAGTGGCTGATTTTGATTTTGATTCATCTGAATGATAAATATTTGACTCTTCTAGTGACAATGGTATTCTAAAAAATTTCTGTGGCTCGTTCTTTTTCATAATACTTGTTATACCATAAATACGTGGAAACCTTTGGTGACAGAAGTGTTTCGATTCAAATCGAGTCCACACTGTAAAAATTATTTCTGCAGTGTTCTAGAGAAGGCATTTCTCAAAGGCTACATGAGATAATCGGTGACATCACTTCAAAGACTTGTCAAAGGCAATGTCACCGCGGTATTGCTTCAAAATTGTCTCATTAAGGCAGTTGTATTTCGTAAAATCATTTTGGTTATCATCTTCTACAGTTTGATGTATCGAAATCGGACCTGCTTGCTATTTTAGTTTTAAAAACCTTGACGTCTCCTTCAGCGGTTCCTTGTTCCATACGATCCAAAAGATGCTGCCTAGTATAGCCTTCGACTCTTTTAATCAATTTTGCCGAATTCCTTTAAACTGTCATTTTTGATCAAAAAGTTTATACATAACTTATTTGTCAATACAATATAAATTTAAGAAAATAAAAGACTTAATAAAATTTGGTCTTGTTTCAGTTAAAACCCACAACTTCAGTATTTTCAACTGACGATGCCGATGATTAATTGAAGTGAGATTCATGCTTCAATTACTGGTCAGCGTCTCACCAACCTTGCACTTTTGTTAAATGACATGATAATTGAAATTAAACCGTGGTCAATCAACGCAAATGATTTCATTGCAACTCAGAAATCTCTACAGTATTCTCCAATAATCAGAACATTGCAGCCTCTGGAAAAGGTCATTAAGTTTCAAATCCTGGACGATTTGAATTCTTACGAGGGTTTTATGAAAAATTTTCAACCTGAATATAAATAGGGCAGAAGTTTTCAACTAAAGTTGCGGAATGAGTTTGAGCATGTGTTGAAAAACGGTCATAGAAATTCCAGCCGATTCGCATAGTCAGCTTCTGCTTGACAACCGTTGTGAGGGTCTTCGCAAAAATGGAACGAGTTGACACCAACCTGTCATGAAATATTTGTTTTTGAAAGGCAACATATCCATGCAAATTCATGATGAACACTGTACAAATAGACGTGAAATTTTGGGTATCTGGATTTGATCATACCTACTTGACCAAAACGGCAACGAAGATAACCAGGTATAATGTCGAAAAATTACATCGAATAGGGCGGGAGAGACCGTTGAATTCTGGTTAGAGAGATACTAGAGGTTTTGAGCATGTCTTAAGAACGCGATTGTCATTGATTAACCCAACACATTTGCTTAATATATTGATTGATTTTCATGAGAACACACATCCTTAATTCTTTAGTCCTTGTCATGACTTAAAAAATGACCATGTGTGTTATATGATGAGTGTTCTGCGTGACTTATTTTAAGGCATTGTCCAAATTGAAAATTTGGCTTAGAGCACAAAGGTTTTCAGCGAACACGAAAGTGATAGCATATTTAAAACGCCAATGTGTTGAAAAGACAGAAACTACTATAGGGTGGCACCAAAATTTTTAACCTTGAACACGAAAAATAAACCATAGTATACTGATCAGCAATACACTGTGTTGAAAAATTTTGACCCATACTGTAAATTTTCTTGTATCTACAAAACCTTAATTGATCTTTTGTGCAAACGTCAAAAACTTTTTGAACGGATTGAATGAGAATTTTGGATGGTAATGGTTAGTATTCGAATTCGTAAAAGAATCGAGAATTAACGCAAGCATCGATCAGACTATTGCTACGGTAACATATGCAAAAAAAAACTTAAGGTTATCAAGAACACCAAAGAACATAAAAAAATAGTACAATGCTGAGTAAGAAAACATAAAGAATATGAAGTCAACCTTTTTTCGTCGACAAGCACAAGTAAAAGGAAAGTTCGAACACCGGCTCAAAATAGCATCAAAATGGCGCAGTGGCGGAAGCGCTAAACAGACCGCCGGAGACAATCAAAAACTTGTCAAGGCGGGTTCTTCAGCAATATATTCGGTCCAAAACCTAGGCCCAGTAAGCCTTTAGAAGCAGGTAAATCTATGCCTAATGCAAGAAAACCTCAACTTTTTAGGAAGAACATTCATGATAGGCTGTATTGCCGCAAAAATCTCAAAAACCTCGAAGTCGCTGATGACAGTTCCCATTGTGAAAGACTGCGTGTAAATATCCTTTTTACGGAAAAGCCGTAGACTTACCTGCATTCAATACCTAATCGACAGAAAAGGACAGTGAGGATCCCAACAATATTTCCGTATTACTGACACCCGCATTTGCCCTGAAAATCATGACAGTTAGCGGAGTGAAAAGTCGCGGAAAATGCCAACAAATCTGTTCAGAAATGAGTGTCTGCTTATGAAGAATTTAACAGAGAATATATTGCCCTGCTTTGCACACTCTATCTGACTGCCAACATATTAGCGACGGTCAGGAAGTGAATTCGATGCAAGATGGCGCCAAGGATCAAACTGCTGTGAAAATGTAGCGATTGATGAGCATATTTCTAATGTATTGATTGATTGGCATGGCGATCCTCCCGATCTAAACTCACATCAAACATTTATGGCCCAAATTAGAGGAGAGTGGATTTCAAGGTCCTAGCCGTTAAAAAGGCAGCAGCTAAAATGACGTGTACAAGTTGCGTGGAAAGCAAAAAATTTGTGTCAAAATTTCAGAAAACGCCTTTAAGAGTGTATAGGAGACGATGGGGGACATATTTTATACTAGGAATTTGATATTTAAAACTTTATAATACTAAACCAGTCTGTTTTCTTTCTAACTTTACATTAGAAATACAACGGTTAGAAAATCTTGCACTACCCTTGATTTGGAAGGGTTAAAGGAATTGAAGCACCACTCGAAAAACACAAGAAGTCAAAAGGAGACTGTGCCGAAATATAAAACTAATAAGAACCTATATCTTCTTTATTTGTTTGTTCGAAAAATTTTCAAATAATCGTCGTACACGGACGTAGATGCAGATTTTCGCATGTAATGCAAAATTGTTTTGACGCAGGTTTTGAGTATATTTTAGACAAGAATCTCTCATGAGTTGAAAGTCTAAATTGCTCTGTTGCAGACTTTTGTAGATGCTCTAAATTCTCTGGACCTGACGATGCCTAAGGTCGAACAGAACGTGTTACCATTAATTTTGGTCCCATCCTCTCCAACTTCCTAACCCGATTCCTGATTGTTTGGACAGTAGGAGCAAGATTTTCATCTAGCTTCCGTCGCAATATACAGTGGTGGCCAAAAGTCTACATACAGCACCTTCTACTGATTTTCTGAGTGATTGGAAGCTTTAATCAAAAAATCATTGATGCAGTTTTTTTTCACTATCGAAAATGTATATTTTTAAAGAACAAAACAAAAACTTTTCATAACAAACTTAAAAAGGAATTCTTAAAACGTCCACGTAGTCAATTTGTTTGTACAAATGTTAGCTTAATTTTTCTAAATATTATTTGTTTTAGTATTTTGTTGGCCCCACTTTGAGCATCAAGTACTACTTGCAGTCTTCGGGACATACAAGAGACTAAATTACTATAGATATTTTCTCCAATTATGCTAGGAGTGCATCCTTCAGTGAATCCTTGTTTTTTATGGAGTACTTTCGAATTTTTCGCTCAACATGCTCTATCCGATTTAAATCTGGGCTTTGCGGAAGATGATTAAGCTGTCTGGGAGCGTAAAATAACAATCAATCCCTAGCGATATGAGCTGTGTGCTTTGGATCGTTGTCTTGTTGGGAAATCCAACTCCTTCCAAGCAACAACTGATCCACAGATGGCTGTAAATGTTGTTCCAACAGGCTTTTATATACAAAGCGATCCACGGTGGATTCAATCAATGATAATCTTCCGACTCCAGATGCTACTTTGGCTCCCCAAACCATGACATTGCCTCCACCATGCTTGACGGTAGATACCAATTTTTTGGGATCTAAGGCAGTGTTGTCTTTCTTCTAAATTTTGGCGCGACCATCATAACCAAAAATATTAAATTTGCACTCATCAGTAAAAAGAACTTGCTTCCAAAAACGCATGCCCTTGTAAATATGAGCCTTTGCGAATCCTAGACGTAGAAGTCGATTTTGAGCTGATATTAATAGTTTTTTACGGAAAGTTCTGCTTCGAAAACCATTTCCGTGCAACTCACGCCTAATAGTCCTTGGATGGACAATCTTTTTACTCACCGAAACGATATGTTTCGCTAAATTTGCAGCACTTAATTTGGGATTTTTGCCCACTACCTTTGAAATTAGACTGAGGTCAATCCGCGAAAGATTTTTCGGTTGACCAGTTCAAGGTTTGTTCTGAATAGAACCGGTGTTTTCAAAGCTTTTTTTATCATTGCTTGCACTGAACTTCGTTTTAACTTCAATAGTTTCCCGTTTTCACCATACGACTCATTGTCTTTTCTATATTAAACAACAAATTTTCGCACACCACTGCAAATTTCGTTCCCGGACAACATTTTTTCGACCTTACACTTCAAAACTAGCGTAAAACTATCACAGCGTTGCAGCTGCACTTCCACAACAAATAAACGAATAAGTTCTTACAAAAAATGCTGTTATGTTTACCAGTACACTACACTGACTCTACGTAGACTTTTGTCACGTCATTTTCTTTTTATTTCTGTTTTTATGAATTTCTTTTTAAGTTTTTAATACAAAGTTTTTGTTTTTGTTGTTTAAAAATACATTTTTTCGATAATGAAAAAAAACTGCATGAATTGTTTTTTGATTAGCTTGGTTTAGAATTGGTTTATTGACTCAGAAACTCAGTATAAGGTGTTGTATGTAGACTTTTTGCCACCACTGTAGATATTCCAATATGGATTGCGGACTTAAAGCTAATTTTATAGTCAGGTGACAAATGTCTTCACACTAGAATGTGCCTCCACTATCGGAACGCAACCGAATTTTCAAATATTGAAAGACAATACTTCCGCACTGTCTATACGAGGGTGCGAGTAATAGAAGGGGAGCTTAAAGTAAATGTACTGAACGGAGATAAAATGCGCTAAGTTCATGTTCAGTATAAATAGCAAGTTTTCAGCAATACTTAAGTGTGAATTATGGAAGAAATTGAGTACCACACCATCATTAACTGCCTTACTAAGCAAGGAAAGTCGGTTAAAACCCTATTTGAATTCATAGTGTCCGTTTATGGTGAGCCTTGTTCGATGAAAATCATGATTTACAAGTGACACAGTTTCTTTAGAGAAGTAAGGAACTCACTTGAACCAGTGACAGCCTACCAAAGCGACTTATCCGTTAAGGATTCAAAAAGTCGAAAAATTAATATTGGAAGATGCTGTAGTAAAGAAAAACAGCTCGCAAAAATGGATACAACAATTCTTAAAATTGCTCACGATCGTCCTGGCATAACAAAGGTCAGCGCTGGATGAGTACTGAGACTGCTCTTTGGGAAAGAGAAGTGATAAGAAAGTGGAGGACGCAGTTTCAGCTTATTTTCCGGACATGACCGAAATATTTTTTATAAAGGACACATAAGCTAATTGAACGATCTGAGTGCAAATGTGCAAAAAAATGTGAATGTGCAAAACCCTAAGGCATGCATTGCTGGTCAAACCGACGGATGGGAGAACTTACGCAGACGTTTTGCTAAAATCAAGGGAGCTGTTAGACTCGATGACACTCAAACTGCCATCAGAACCGTCCGACCAACCAAATCTGGTGGCCTTCTTATAGAATTTGGACCTGAGACAACAAATAACGACTCATTACGGGATGCTGTCAGAAAGGCTCTAGGGGAAAAGGCAACAGTAGCTTCACTTGAACCAATGGCCACCCTCGAAATCATGGACATTGACTGCGTTACGGACAAGACGGAGGTGGAAGAGTGCCTCAAAAGGGTTTCACCCGAATTAACTGGGATCAAATTACGACTAACCCCTGAAAATAATAGAGGGCAGCGCATGGCCATAGTCGAATTAACCGAGAAACATGCCGAAAAACTCCTCTGCATGGGCAGAATAAAAATAGGTTGGGTCGTCTGCAGAATACGGCGAAGAGTAGTTCCTCTCCGCTGTTTCAAATGTCTAAGCTACGGTCATACAGCACAATGCTGCAAAGGGCCTGATAGGAGCTCCTTGTGCTATAAATGCGGCAACGCTAGACATAAAAGAACAGAATGCACGGGAGAGGCGCACTGTATCCTCTGTGAAATTGCTGATCCCACACCTGATGAACTGAGACATATTCCAGGGACAGGGAAGTGCCGGGTATTCAAAGAAGCCCTAACCAAAGCCAAAGCAGATAAGATAAGATAAGATAAACTTACATCGGAGCTCAAACGCCCAAGACCTGCTTGACCAATTCGCGAAGAGTATGAAAGTCGACCTATTGCTGCTTAGCGAACAACATCGAGATAAAAATTCATCAGCATGGTACCCTGATGAAGCTGGTACTTATGCCATATGGGTTCGAAATAGCACACAACTGAGAGTTCGGGGCCATGGGTGAAAAGATGGTTACGTATGGGTCCGTTGCCCAGGAATAACATTCCTTAGTGTTTACTTGACACCAAACGAACCAATAACATCTTTCCAGGCGAAGCTCAACACTTTGGAGGACACCGTCTTGAGCACAGAAGGTCATGTTCTTATCGGGGGAGACTTTAACGCCAAGGCTATTGAATGGGATATGCCTAAGTTAGATCCCAGAGGGAATCGAATCCTGGAGATGGCAGCCAGAGTAGGGCTAGCCGTGGTGAACACTGGTAACACTCTCACTTTCCGCCGCTTGGGCTGCGTGGGCACCATCCCGGACGTGACATTCTCCTCGGAGTTCCTCTCCCCTATGACACACATATGGAGAGTTCTAGAGGTCTATTCGGCCAGTGATCATCAGTACATAGCATTCGTGATCCGCGACAACGTTCGTAAACTCCCAGACACTCAGCGCTCCGCATTCGTATGGAATACTGAGAGGATGGACGTGGAGAAGTTTTTCGACACGCTCATGACATGCTTACCACCGCTTAGCTCATCGCCGGGGACCAGAGAACTGACTGCTGAAGACATGGTGAACTCCACAATGAGTACCATCACCTCGGCTTTTAAGTCATCTATGCCTCGCCGGAGACCTAGACACGGTGTACTGGTGGTCCACTGAAATAGCTGAGCTACGAAGGGAGTGTCACAAACTCCGGCGAAAAGCTCAACGAGCGCGAAGCCAAGACGAGGCATGCACTAGAATGACAGTATACCGGTCGGCCAGAAAATGCCTTCGCAAACTGATTAACTGGAGTAAGGCCCGTTGCTGGCAGAACCTCGTCGAAGACGTGAACAGGAACCCGTGGGGCTTGGGCTATAAACTAGTTATGCAGAAGCTCGGCGCTCTACGGGCCCCCTGCGTACTTGAAGCGGACATGATGGACGAGATAGTACCGGCACTTTTTCCCCAACATCCCGGCCGCGTTGATGCCGCCCACAGGGAAACAACATCAGACTGTCCATTCTTCACAAGAAACGAACTGAAACTAGCAGTTCTCTCCAGGAAGGCGAAGAAGGCTCCGGGCCCAGACGGTATTCCAGCTGAGGTACTGCAACTGGCCTATCACTCTTGTCCTGACTTGCTGGTCAGTACATTCAATGCCTGCTTGCGGGAAGGCGTTTTCCCTGAGCGTAGAAAGAGGGTAAGGCTCGTGCTGATCAGCAAGGGGAAGGGAAATCCCGAGTCGCCGTCAGCATACCGACAGTTATGCATGCTAGACATGGCCGGGAAAGTGCTCGAGAAACTGATAAAGAGAAGACTCGCTAACGTTATCCACGCCACTGGGGACTACCGTCGGGTAGTCCTTCTAGTGACGCTGGACATAAAGAATGCTTTCAACTCTGCTAGATGGACGGATATTCTGGATGCCCTGGATACTCCGGATAGTCCGAAAGTTCCTGAGGGATCGCAGCCTGATCTACAACACCGTGCAAGGTTTTCGGAGTATGCTAGTCACATCTGGTGTGACCCAAGGCTCCATCCTCGGTACGGACTTGTGGAACGTCTCCTACGACCGACTGCTCCGACTTGAACTGCCGGAAGAGTCGCGACTGATCGGCTATGCAGATGACGTTGCGGCACTAGTGGCTGGGTGCACGGTCAATCGAGCGCAATTAAGGCTGAATGTACTAATGCGCCAGGTGGGGAGCTGGATGACCACTCACGGGTTTAACGTAGCGTTAGAGAAAACCGAAGTGCTCATCCTGACCAAGAAGAGGATCCCCAGAGTAAGAATGGTCCGAGTCGGGGACGCATTAGTAGAGTCGAAACTATTAGTCATGTATCTGGGCTTGCTGATAGACTCTAAACTGAGTTTCTTCGAGCAAATTAAGGCAATTCGTCGACTAATGGCCAATTATGGGGGACCAAGTCCAACAAAAAGGCGTCTGCTAATGAGTGTAGTACAATCTACGCTTCTTTATGGAGCAGAGATATGGAGTGAAGCTCTCAACAAGGAACTGCACCCAAAACGGCTGGCACAGGTGCAGAGACGAGGAGCACTGCGGATTGCATCAGCATACCGTACATTCTCTGAGCCAGCGGTGTTGGTAATTGCAGGGGTGATACCAATCGCTCTTCTTGCTAGAGAGCGCAATAGAGTCGACCTCTGAAGGCACGAGGGTAATAAAGAAAAAGTTGCTCGCGATGAAAGACGATGCACTCTCGACGAATGGCAACAATCATGGGAACGTGAGCTAAAAGGAACTTGGACCGCTCGGCTCATCAAAGACTTGAGATCGTGGTTCAGTCAAACGCATGGTGAGACTGATTTCTACCTGACCCAGCTACTGAGTGGACACGGTTGTTTTCAGTCTTACCTGCACAAGATGGGTAAGTCACGGTCTCCAGATTGCATATTCTGCATTGGTGTGAAGGATGACGCCTGTCATAATTTCTTTTGATGCAGAAGATGGGACAAGCAGCGTGGTAATCTTGCCGAAAAAGTGGGAGAGCTCCATCTAGATAGCCTAATCGAAAAGATGCTGAAATCATTTGACAAATAGAATCAAGTGGCGTATTACGCTCGGGCAATCCTAGTAATGAAAAACGGCTTACTTGATCGGCTGGAGGCGTCGAGGGTTGAAGGTTTCCTTCACTAGCAATCTTCCTCCTCTTTCTCAACCAACTGGAGAAGGATCCCTGTAAACTAAAGGCGTAAAATAAGGAGGCCTAGCCCGAAGTAATGTGTTAAACGGTTCCAGGCTAGGCGCTCCGGTTGACAGGGAGAGGTGTTTAGTCGGTAGTCCAGTAGGTGCATTGGGAGTCCGACACTCAGGGCGTAAATAGCCTTATCCTCCCTACCCAAAAAAAACTAGTAAATGCAGAAGTTGAGTTCATAGAGTCAATATGCAACAAAACTCCTTTTTTAACGGGAATTTTTTTCGAATGCTTACCATATCTGAAAATAATTAGGAAAAATTGTTTTGCTTCCGATTTTGAAAATTTCTTGTTGATGTGAATTTATTATTCCTTCTAGTTTAAGAACTTCCTGGAACGCTGAGATTATTAAGTTTATACCCATTTAACTTTTCCTCATTTCATATCATGCATGCAAAATTTTAGCCGTGTATGCTTTTCAAAACGCAATCCTTGAGTATCATTTTCACTGAAAACCGGCCAACCTTGAGTTACTTTTCAACACAAAATCGCCCTCATCCAACAACTTATCTACAAGAGAAATTATTTACTTTCCAAGATAATTAATTCTGTTTGTAGGTGTTGCAATGAAAAGGCGGAAAAGGAGAACAAGAAGAAGTTTTTTTGAAACTAATTTTCTTCTTGACTTCATCTAATTATTAAGGGTTGAAACGTTTAATGAACTTCCCGACATATGTGTACCTACCAGCAAGTATGTATGCAAATGGAAAATAAAATTTAAAAAAAATAAAAAACTTTTTTTTGAGCTATGCTAAACAGACAAACTCATTAAAATACATGCCAGGGTCGGGTTGCGTTTTCCTGCGGGCTCTTAAAATTGTGCTGAGGGCGAGGACTCTCAATAACTTTCTTTTCAAATAAAAGTTACATTGTTGCTCTACTGTGGAAAGTTTGAGTTGATGACGCGTATGTAATGTTGAATTTGATGTTGAATGAATAATATGTTAGCTACGAAGATGACTAAATTACGCAGATTGAAAAATCTGAACATATGACGTACAGGAGATGTAATTTAATAGGAAAATTTTCAGTTTGAATAAAACTATTTAATCGGAGCATGGTTGGATGGTGATGATTGCAATATATTATTTGTACTATATGACCATTACTACCCTTATAATGAGGGTCAACACTCGAGAGTGATTTAATTAAATTATTTCTTATACCGAAACACTTGCTATGATGATAAATTTCGGTGAATTAAGCACATGTGTACCATACACATGTGCTTTATTGACAGAAATTAAGTCATCCCAACAGTCGCCATCCGAAAAGACTTCATTGTATTTTCATTGTTTTGTAGTTTATCTAAATTTAAAACAGGTATAAGATGATTCGAAAAAGTTATAACCCAAAGGTCCTTGTTTGCTCGAGCTCTTCATTAGTTCAGCAGGTTTGAATATTTACCAATTAAAATTTCATTCTAATTCAATATTTCAAGCAAGGTCAGCAAACTTCTAGGGATATTTATTGTTGCTCTTTATTAATTTTTATGCTAATTCGGATTATTTTGTTCGAAACAGGGGAAAAAAGAAGATTTAAGATGAAGAATAGCTGCCATAAATTTTGGGTTTTCATTCAGGAAATATTCCGTGAGAGTAAATTTTCTTTATCAGTTTTACATCAACCGATAAATGGGAAGATTATTAATTTTTTTTTTCATCTTTATTCTTGACAAAAAATTATGAATTCTCAAATTCAATGAATTGATTCAAAATCAAGATATAAAATAAATAATTTAATACTTTTTTCAATAAGAATTAAAAATAGTTGAATTTGAATTCACAAACCTTTAAAAAAATTAAAGAACCAGAAAATAATATTATTCTGAGCACTCGAAAAAAGTTGGCAGCGAAAACAAGGACTCTACCGATTCTTAAATGCAGAACTTTAGGAAACTATCTTTAGAGGATCAGCACGAACAAAGGCAAACTCTTTGGGGGTCGAAAATTATCATTCCTTTCCTTGCTTACTCATGAAAGCGAACATGTTCAGGGTGAATAGAATCGTTGTGTTGAAAAATAACTCATAATTATATTTATTTAAAAATAAAATAAATTAAGGAAAAAGAGGACCTTATTATGTGTATCAGGCAATCGAGCAATGATTAATAAAACCTGATTCATCAATTTCTCTTTATGCTTCCCACACATGGTACACGAAAATAATATAAGAGCATTTAAATGTAAATGCTTTGAATGAAATGCTTTTCCAACTGAAATGAGCCCTTATTTTCTCAATGTAGGGGTAGTTATGGCGTGAGCTGGTGTATTGGACATTGTTCTGTAAAAGCAGGACATTTTAGCTTGATAGTCCTTGTAAATATTCTATTCTTCTCTATTCTAAATAACCGCCTCAGATTCTGCCTATATATCATTATTAATTGTATATTATCGAATCGGAATTTGAATTTGAAATTGCTTTAATGTTCCATTTCACCACGCATCAATAACTTCTGCCTTACAACCCTATGTTTCTCCTGATCCCTATCACCCGCCTTTATCCCTTGCCCTAGCCGTTGCGCCTTCTGCACCCGTCAAACCTGTCCCGGTTCCTAAGTTCAACTTTTTAAAGACAAATTATGATGCATTAAAAACTGAACTTCTCTCGACTGATTGGATTGCCTTTTTTGATAATCTGGATAGTGGAGTCGGCTTCAGTCAAATTTTATGACTACCTTAATAATCTTATTAGATGTTTTACTCCTTTTCTAACCTCTCAACGAGCAAAATAAGAACTTTGGATTGCTCAAGGTGTAATTGTTGCTCTGAAAGCTAAAGATAAGGCTCGCTGTTATCTTAAATCGTCAGGTAATTTTGAAGCAAGGACCTATTTTTGTTCAATATCGTTCTATATCGTAGAATGAAACCAGAGCCGCTTTGAAGAATTATTTCATCAGCTTGAAAATGCACTCTGGTTAAATAATACAAAGCCTTTCTGGGCCTACATCAGGTCACTAAACTCTTAAAGTACTATTCCTAGTACAGTTCACTGGGTTCACACGATCTTGTAGTATCTACTCCCGAAGATATTTCGAAGTTATTCTCGTTGTTTTTTCCTACACTTTTTCTCTACCTATATCAACTGTTAGGTAGAGGGAAACCATTGCTACGAGAATCCTGTTCCTCTCTATCTATTGCGTACCAATCCTTGTGAAGTCGGAACAATCATCAACTCCATTGATCCTTACATAAGAACTGGTCCTGATGGCATTCCAAACATATTTGTTAAATTTCTAGCATCCTCTCTGTCAGTTGCATTTTCTCTTCTTTTCTCTATTTCAGTGTAAGCGCCGATGTATTTCCCACTCGTTGGAAACAAGCTATCATTGTTCCAATTCTTAAATGTGGTGATCCTTCTACCTATGATCGACCTGTGATCGACCCATATCCCTATATTATTGTTTTCCAAAACTATTGGAACGTTTTGTGCACAACCGACACAACCAACTGAATTGGCTTCCGTTATTGTCCCTGAGCAACATGGCTTCTTTAAAGGTCGTTCTACCACTACTTAAAGTTCGTTCTACCACTCCTAATTTAACTGTATTTATAAAGGACATTGCTAAGGCTTTGAACAGGCAGTTTCAAGTCGATGTGATTTTCACAGATTTTTCCAAGGCATTTGACACTATCAATTCTCTTGGTATCTCGGGCTCATTATTGTCCTGAATGTAGTCTTACTTGTACCTTCATTCATGTTATGTAAGTCTCTACCGCACAACTTCGCCGTCTTTTTATCTTTCATCTGGTGTTCCCTAAGGTTCTTTTCTAGGACCTTTTCTCTTCTTTCTTTTTATAAATGACCTTCCATCAGTGATCTCCTCTCCTTGCCTCCTGTATGCTGATGATTTTACGATCTATCAATCAATAAGGTAACCTCAGCATCATCAGCTTCTACAAAATGATTTGACCACTCTCTCCAACTGGTGTTCTTCTAACTTATTCGCAAGTGTCACAAAAAGACTTTTTCGTTGAAAACCACACCAATGCGTTTAACTTATATGTTGAATGAACAGCCTCTCTCTGTTGTTACCATTGTTTAACCACCAACTTACCAACTGTTACCAACTGTTACCAACTGTTTAACCACCTAGGAGTTACTTTCGACGAAAGCCTAAAATTTAACGCTCACGTCCTTAACGTGATTACGCGAGCAATGAAAGTCTCTGGCTTCATTCTGGGCATGTTCATAAATTCAACAATTTTTCCACTACTGTACGTTTGTTTGGTCCGTCCTATCCTAGAATATTGTTATGTAGTCTGGTTTCCCCCTTTATTCTTACCTTATTTCTACGGTTGAATACGTTCAACGTAAGTTTACTCACTTCGTGATCTATAAGCATGACATAACATATCATCCATATGAGTCCTATTTAATTCTTCTTCGTCTTCCTTCTTTGGAGTCTCAGTCTTATTTTTCTTGACCTTTGCTTTCTGTACCAACTTTGCCATCTTCAGATTGATAGTAGTTTATACACTTATTTATGCTTTTGACAATTCTCTGCGCTCAACGAGAACGAATAATCTGTTTGAGGTCCCATTTGCTCCTACTTATATCTACTTTTTCTCGCGAATTGTTTTTGTTCCTAGAACATGTAACGGCCTCGAGCTTAGTCCTTTTACTTCTTCGAACTTAGCTATTGAGTCTAGGCTAAGAGACTAATTTTTTTCTAATTGAACTATTAATTCTTATTGCTATTTGTTTAATTCTATTTTGTAAGGGGATAGTTTGTCTGTAAGATAAAATATAAATAAATAAAAATATAAATGACATCAACATTTTGTCATGGTCGTTAACAACCGCCAAAGAACGTTTCACGAAACTCGACAGCGAAGCACAAGTAGTAGGGACACAAATCAATGACAAGAAAACAAAGCTAATGACGCATTCGAGAAAAATACCTCACAGTAGGGGAAAACAGTTTTGAAAATGTGTCCGAATTTGTGTACCTAGGTGCCAAAACAACCAGAACGGCTAATAAAAGGGACGAAATACGCCAAAAAGTACAAATAAAATCTATTATTCAGTTCTGACAATTACGAAGACCAGCTGCTTACACAGGAGAACAAAGCTTTAAGTCTACAAATCTTTGATAAGACCTGTGCTGTACAATGGGTTTAAAACATGGACCCTAATCCAAACATTCAAAAATGTATTAAATGCCTTTGAACGACGGATCCTGAGGTGAATTATTGGAGCGAATTTAGACAGGGACCTATGGCAAATTCGATACAACCATGAGCTGTATGAAATTTTTGACGAGCCGGAGGTATCAACGCTTGTAAGACTGCGGAAGCTGCAAAGGGCTGGCCATATGAATCCAAGAAAGGTAGCTGTTGGAAGAACTCAAGAGTGGAGACCAGCAGGGAAACCGTAAAAACGTTGGTCTGATTTTGTGGACCAACACAGTTCAGCGCAGCTCGAATTTCAAAATTGGAGGTCGCGGTCAATGGATCAAGACAATTGGAGACGTTTGCCTCAATAAGCGAAGGCCTGAGAGGGGCTGTAGTGTTAAGAAGAAAAATAAATATCGATAATTAAATGGTAGGCATTTTTTAAAGTTTTCAGACAGGTTCACTCTGTTATATCTACATATGTTACCGATTGTAAAACCCGAATAAACGTAACATTTCATCTTATTCGGTGCACTCAACAACCTTCTTCAAAACAATTTTCACTTCTCTTGAAGAAAGTTCCATTAAATGCCTTTAGACAGCTCCCATGGACTCAAAACTATCTCCATCGAAACAATTCTGTAAAGACCAGAACAAATCAAATTGTTTTAGAGGCCTAATATCAGGCATGTAAAGAAACAATGAAGACGGATGCGGGCAGTTTCTCACTGCAACTCTTGCAGTTTTGCGACATCCGTTACATGACGTATGGTCAAAGCATTTTCTTTTTTGACAACGTGGTCTTCCCGATCGGTCTGAGAAAGACATTTTGCTCGAATCAACGCAATGATCTAGTGAGCTACTAACAGAATATTTTCGAAATAATTGTTTCGCCAGATCGTGGTAGATCCTAGAAAATCATTTTCCAGAAAAGCAAGTTGCAGGCCAGTGTTTGGTACAGGTACCAGACTTTTGACAGCTTTTTCTAGGTTATGTTTCATCTGAAGTCGTTATTATTCTCATTTGCTGCTTTTCAAACCAAGGAAGGATATTTTCCGTAGCATGACATATGAAAAAAGTCAAGTTCATCCGTGTTTCGGATTCAGAAAGATAACCAAACTTGTTTTCTCAATTGCCAAACCTGGTTGAAACGTCGATTTTTAGCCTCAAATCGATCTCTTGATTCGGGATTTGCCGGATCTCTTCTACTCAGACACGCATCAATGCCATCAATGTCTTCATCAATGTTTGCATCAATGCCAGGGTATTGTTCAGAGCACAATTAATTTTACAATTTTTTGCTGGAACACAAGGTCTTTGTGTCCTTTGTTAGCCTTTTTATGTAGTCTTGTCTACACGCTGAAGTAGCTTCGTTTGAAAACTTTCAGCTTCTCTATCATGCTTGTATTCTAACTAAACGAAATAGGTTATTTACAAATGATTCCTAGTCAAACTAATATTTTAGTAGCAAACCGACTTGACACTCGGCTTGACAGTACTCAATTAAACAGCTCAATGTTAAAAGGGAATGAAACACACTATGTGTCAGGCAATAACGATTTCCTCTTGTTAATTTATAAGTACATATTCTTTTCTATATCTTTCCAATATCCTTTTGTTAATTTATAAGTCCATATATGCTATTGTGTGGAATATGGCCAAATTCAAGTGTTGGCCATGCCTTCTCATAATGGTACCGATCCTTGGTCTAATATACATTGACTCTGCCGCATGAATCCGTTCGAATTTGAATAACATTGATTATGTTCATTGATATGTTATAAGGACATCTGGCGATTGCGCCTCATTGACATAAATCTTCGTTTCAGAAAATTTCTTAACAAACGTCTACTGGGGCTAAATCACACGATTTTGGTGGCCGTTTTACCCCTTCCATACCCTCAAATCGTAAGTATCCGTCCTCTTTTCGGCAAGTAGCGTCATTATGCTGGAACCACATATCGTCTACTTCCATATAATTCAATTTGAGCCATTTTCAATTTAAAAGTCAGTTATCGTTGTTATGTAGCTCTCTTTATGGATATCCCATACGTTGTTTTCAAAAAAGTATGACCCAATAACACAACCGACTTAAAACCGAGCAGCAACTATTTATGGAAGCTTTATCCCATGGTGAACCTAGTAACGGCTGACTTCGTTCCATATATACAGCGCTTGTTAAAAAAGTCAGTCATCCAAAAATGCGCTTGCTCGCTAAAGATGATTTTCGGCCTAAATCTGTGTCCTTTTCCAAATGCCCCAAACCCCAGTCACAGAACAAACAGCGTTACCTATGTTCGTTATCTTTGAGCTCATGGGTCAGTTGGATCATGTACGGGTGTAGATAGTCCCTATGAATAATGTGGCAAGTGCTAGTCAGCGAAAGGTCTAGTTCCCGCAAACGCAGAGGAATTGACTGCTACGTGTTCTCCTGCAAATTTTCATGGAAGTTCATCTGATTAAGATCTTTTGACAATTCATTGTTTATTAGACCGTTCGCCGTAAATTTGACCACAAAAAGTTTGCGAGTCGACTTTCAGCTGCATCTGTCTTAAAAAAGGTCACACAGAGAAGGAAGATCTGGTTGTAAGAAAGGTTCTCTCTGTTGCAAGATTAAAGACTCAATTCCAGTGTTCCCGACGGGCCTTGGCAATCCAGCTGTTCCGAGCTTTGTAAAAAAGCTAGAACTCGGTTCTAATTTCAATGCAGAGCTGGAATACCTTGCTGAGGATTCTGGATTTGCACTACTAAATAAATAAAATTCCATTGAGTTTAATATAGAAGAACAAGATCAAACAGCGAAAAGGTTCGCACAGTTGCTTGTTAACTCTCGGAATTCTGTACGTTCAAAAAAGGAGAAGTTTGTGGATCGGAAATGCTCCTAAAAAACCTGTTTCCAAAAAATTCAAATTCGATTGGAAGCAAATATTACTCTTTGACATAAGCCGGGCAGCGCAGGGAGGTAGTCACCTCTTATATTCGAATCCATATTTCATTCTTATGTTTCATCTTGGTTTGGAAAAAAATAGTAAAATGGCTTAAGCGAGCGAAGGAGGGATTTGTAGTTCCACAAGACTGCCTTAAACTAGGATGCAACGTTTTCACGAGCACTCAATTTGAGAATAATGTTTCATTGAACTCGATGAATCCTGGCTCGATTCGATTGGCAATTTGAGTGGATCATTAAACATATTGAAGGTCCAGGAACTTATTGATTCTCAAAGTGACGTTTAGAAAAGATCCAGGGAGGAATTGGAAATTGTTAACTTTTTTGGCATCCTGCCTAGTCTAAAAAATTTTGGAAATACTTGCAATAAATAGCATGCATTATAGAAATTCTCCCTGGTTTGTTTCGGATTAGATTCAAGGAATCTATGAACTCATCACTGCCATGTCATAAACGTGCGAGCTGGTGCAAGAGGACATGTCAGCCCACCCTTTTCAGCGCATTTTTACATGTGGTCCCTATGTTTGCCAGCAATCTCTTATCGCTGATAATGTCGACAAAATATGAAAAATACCCGGGGAATTGATTTTAATACTAAAAATTGTTCTTTTGCGTGTCATTTGAATTCAATACTTAACTTGCCATCATTCAAAATGCAGCAAAAAAGGACATTACAAAAAAAAAAACCTAGTAGACCACTTTCCGATAGTGAAAATAGCGCAAGGAATGGATTTCTCAGTCATTTGACTGAGGTGCCTTGATGAGACTGGGATGACCTGAACAGACTGAGATAGCTTGAACAGAAAATGAAGTAGCCATTGCAGAGAAGGACGATGACAAATGTCAACTGCTTACGTATGTTGGTCGGACAATTTTGAGAGATAATTCGTCCAATCAGTTTAGAATGTGTCATTTCAAGAGTCGTCTCTAAATCCCAATTAATTTTATATGCAAAAAAAGAACAGGGGGACAACAAAAATACAAATTGCACAAAGCCAAGTAATACACATTAAAAAATTCAAAAATGAAATAAATAAATAAAAGCAAAATGCGTAACCATCTTTGCTGAATTTACTGGAAAAACCGACACCTTCTTTCTGAAAAAGTTCATAAATTTTGCAAATATAATCGCATCGCTGCACTTCATCATTTTCTTAAATCAAGGATTTAATCAGTTGAACTCATCTCTTAAATGTCTTACAGCAAGGAACAAAAAAACTTTTGTTCACAGGTGTACTGAATGACGGCTTTATCAAGTGTGTAAAATGAAATCGAGAACAGGAGAAGGAGCAGAAGATAAAAAAAACATTGCGTACATCAGCTTACGTCGTTTCACTATTGGCTTTGATAAAAGTCAACAGCTGTAACAAATGTATCGGCAATAATTAGATTATATATATAGATTTAGAGTTATTTTCATTTTTAGTATCAAAGGAATAAAAATGGAAAATCTGGCGTAAATAATGATGGCTGATTACTACAGCAATATTACGCGGAAAATTTGTTCCATTAGTGAGGTATTGTTTTGCATATTGAAGCTATTTGCAGTAATCGATTCATCAGAAGCTGCGAAAGATACTTGTTTATCAAAAATTAATGTCCTATGTCCATTGGTCTCATTACTACAGATCTCTTATTACTACAGATTTCACTTTCCTTTCTATTTCCATAGCGATAGATTTTCGGTGATTGACTACCAGTATCATCATATCCTCTATTACTGTTACTACAACTGCTACCATTGCTATTAGTATTAGCATTTCAAATTCAGAAAAAATATCCCTAATACTACGCGCCCACTACTCCTGCCAGTTCTACTACTACTACTACTACTACTACTACTACTACTACTTCTACTACTATTCCTACTAGTCTTACTGCTTCCACTCCAATACAACTGTAACGACGAAAGCTAAAACTGGTACCATGACTGCTATCACTACTACCACTGCTACTGCTACTACTACTACTACTACTACTACTACTACTACTACTACTATTACTAATACTTCTAATATAACTTCGACTTCTGCTACTACTATTTCAACTACTAAAACTTCCAATACTGCTGCAACCACTACTACTGTAACTAATGCTGTTACGATTGATACCACGAGAACTACTACTTCTAATAATACTACTACTACTACTACTACTGCCAATACTAACACTAATAATACTACTACCGCCACTGCAACTACTAATACTGATAATACTACCACTACTAACACTTCTACTACCACTCCTTCTACTACCATTTCTACCTCTGCTACTACTACTTCTATTACTACTCCAACTACTACTCCTGCTGCTGCTAGTACTACTACTATTACTACTGCTACGACTACTACTACTGCTACTGCTACTACTACTGCTACTACTACTACTACTACTACTCCTACTACTACTACTACTACTACTATTACCACCACCACTACCATTCCTGTGATTGCGACAATTCTTGTTAACAATTTTTACATTGTTGTACGAATGAAAAATAGAAGACTCTTGCACTACTGGTACTTCAGGAAAAGAATTCTTTACTTTATATGTCCTTAATATTTTTTCGGTATGATTCAAAAGTTTCACTGCTTTACAGTCACTACTCGTATGTTTTCGTGTAAAAAAAATTGCATCAATATAATTGAATCAATAAATTCTTAAACCAGAATGCTAACGAAGATCATGCTTTATTTCCAGGCACCTGTTATTGCTGAGCTTTCGTTGAAATTTTAAGGATCTACAAAACAATCTAGACAAGCTAAAATGATACGAACTTAAAAGGTAAGGAACTTCAGAGTAAATTTGTCTAGCACCTTTGTGAGTGTTTCAAACAAAAATTACAAACCTTAATGATAACTATAAAATCAATTTTATCCAATTTTTTATTAGTGAGACAGTTCATGAGTGAGACAATAAGTAAAAGACGAAGTCCTTGGTATAAATGACTGTGAATATACCATAAATAGGATTAAATAATTCATCAACGAACGATCTCCTTACAAACTTCTCGCTCCAGCTGCAAGTTGTCAGGGATCATGATTATAATCAGAGCGTTTTGGCTAGAGTATACTGCATCACCCTCTGTACTTAACAGAGTTACGGGTCACACTTCATAGTACAGAGGGTGATGCAACATTTCATGGTCTTTACCTACTCCTTGATATAGATTGATCCCCAATTTTCAAGTTTTTAAGATTCATGATACCAAAAATTTTCATTCTTCCTATCTTGGCTTGTATGTCAAATACATGGATGGTATCGATAATTGAATGGTACACAAAAGAGGTGGTTCAATATGCAGAGGGCAGGGTAACGTATCGTTAGGTATGTGACAGCTTGCATACTTCGTGGTACGGATCTAGCCCCCGTTTTTAGGTTTTGACAGAACCTTGCAAAAATGCTAAGGTCGATTTTCGCTGTTCCCAATTATGGGTCTGTATAAGATACAATTCAGACACAGAGTTTTCAAAAAGTAGTTGCCAAGCTTCTTTTTTTACTACAAAGATTAAGACCTCATTTGATATTCTACACTGCTACACATCCGTTGGCTAGCATTACTTTGACTTACTAGAAGGAACCACTAATCATGAGTAAATTCCAAATCACGGTGCCCTATAGCAAACAGCACATATGTCAAAAGTCATACGTGGCACCCCGTAGGTGCTATCTGCCCATCAATGCCTCAATCATATCGTCTTTCACCGTTCATACGACCATAGCTTGCTAACATGGCGTAGGCGTGAAACCATTCTTCCTTCTGAGCTTGGAGATGCTTCCACCTACTGATGGCTAATCCTCCACAAAAATTCACACATTCAGCGAAGGAACCCTATTAGCACCTGAAACAGTTCACTGGAGACTGTGTGTGTGTGGTTTTCTGCACTGCGAGATGTGTTTTTGTCTGGTTGGATTAAAGGTACTCTCAATAATAATTTGACTATGAAACACCACCTTGAATTCTTTTTAAAGACTTCCCTTTCTAGACCCGTGCCCATTTAGCCTTCACGAAGAAGCAAGGAACATTACGACCTCATTCAGCTGTTGAAAATATGACTTATAAGAAAATCAGTTGAGCATACATGTTCTCAAGTATGTTAAGCATATAACGTAGTTACACATAATTGCCTCACAGGATACACGTGTTAAGCCACTAAAACTTAGAGTAAGAATGTCATTGTCAAAATTGTCATCATGTCAAAATTATCAGTGACATTTTTCGATTTCCTAAACTGCTTTCATGAACTGCAAAGGGTTTTTATTATTTTTTTCTACTAACTTAACTCTCTATTCCTCATATGGAATCCTTACAAATAGCTTCTCTTTTCAAGGAATATGTCAATCATTACAAGGTTGCATACAAATGGAATTTTCCTATGCAATAAGTCCTCACGCAACAGAAAACCTACAAAACAACGGCGTGGCCACAAACATTTCTACTACATACAACCTCCTTTGAAACCCCAGCGCTTCGAAATAAATAGGCCCAGCCTCCTTCAATTTGCGATGGCTCTGGTAGAGAGAAACACACTTTACTTAAGGTACGCAAACATATCCCTACTATAAATAGATTTTTTTTCGTCAGATAGCATTAAATTCGCCATTTTTTACCACAAGTTTAGATTATTGCTTCAATCGGTTTAATTCATTAAAACTTACACTGGATCACAGTTTTGAAATTCTAGGACAATCGAGATCTGACCTGGTCTGTGTCAGTTATACAGTTTTGATAGGCAATGTGTCATTGAGGGCTGACTGTCAAAAGCACTGACCGTCGAAACTGACTGTCAAAAGCACTGAAAAGAGCTATCATGTAGGCTCTCATTCCATGTCCTCTTCTGCAGGACTACACTTCCGGTAACCGAATGCATGTTTTGATGAAGCTAGATAAACATCACGCTTATGAAAGGAAAGTTTGTTGCACTACCCGCATTTGGACCGGTTTGCTTGCATCATCTTGACAGCTAAAAAATTGGACCTGTATTTCGAAAAAGATATTTTTCGAAATACAGTGTTAACCCTGCAACCATGAGCATAGTAGTTGACTTTTAGTTGGACTTGATATAGACCAAAACGGGTAGGGTTTCTTGGCGGTTCCCAATGACTTCTAGTTTTCAACTCGTTTGGGAATAACCTTCGTTCTACGGTAGTAGGTGACGGGATTATATAATTATTTTGATTATACCCTCAAAAAACATATCTTTTTCAAACTGTTTTCATTCAAAGCGATAGCCTATGCTCACCTATATATGTTCTGAGTGAAATGACTTTCCTGAAGTCTTAAAAAAGATACGCTCAAATTTTTCGATCACGTTTTTCTTGAAGTGAATCATAATCATTCAGCTAACAGACAAACTGTAAGATTCTTATGCAGGATTCATCTGTAAAAAAACAAAACTACCAAAAGCCTGATGGACATGTTAGCAAACCAGGAGTTAAGTCGATCTGATTCGCTCCTTTGTTGATTATCATTATTGTTGCATGATTGGGACCCATGGTACCATCTTTGCCGTATAATAGTACAAAGATTTCTATCCCTATAAAAATGGCTTTAAGTTTTTCTTAATTTAATTTGGAAGCAAATTGATGGAAAAAACCCAACAAAAAAGGACTACATCGATCGGCCAGAAACTCGAAACAAACAAGAAAAAATTCAAAAATCCAAAAAACTTTCAATGAGTTTAAAACTTTGTTATAGAGCCTGGAGGGAATGAACAATCAAAAACAAAAAAAGGTTCGTAAGAGGGACTAATTAGATCGATGTAGAATGTGTGAGTTAAAAGTTTGTCAGCTCTAAAAAGGATAATAGGGTCACTTTAAGTATGGAAAATTATTAAATCCCTCTTTATATTTATGCCAGAATACACTGTGATTGGTTCAAGGATACCTACCAGCTGGACCTTTTTTGACCGGCCCTAGTTTGTTTGCATTTCATTGGGTTATTCGGCAAAAATAATTGAATGAAGATTATGAGGCTTAACTGTTGGCAATAGAACAAATAAGTAAGTTGCGGCCTTCTCTGCTTCATATGTTCAAGAATTCTCAAAAAATCACATTAAGGTTTCGCTGACGCATAGTATTCTCCCACAATTCTGTTCCTTTGATGCCGTTATATCTGATCAAATCTCCGATCAAATACGACGTATCCACTGAGTTATTCCACCAATCTTCGAATCAATGTCATTTCAATACAGATAAGTCGCTTGCTGTCAATTCAAGGACAGAATCTTCGTTACTTCAGTGGAATCTAAATGTCACTTTTTTCAACATTTTTCAAATCACAATTTTCAACTAATCCAGACGCTCAATTTTACATTTGGACTACAGAAAAGAATTATTTCTCCCGATTTAATCACTTAGCCCCTCTCTAAGCTTATCAATTTCAATAATATCTCCAAAACAATTCAAGCTCATCTAAAGCGTTTTTTAAATCATTCTCACTTTTGACTTTCCCCCGTCTTCACTTTCCGCTTTTTTCTGCCCTGCAGTTGAAAATGCTTAAAATGGAACGAAAGCCACCACTCAATTCAATTTTTTTATTGAATATTCCAAAATGTTCGAACGATCTGAATAAAGGACGAAGGAGTAAATGTAAAAAGTATAAATCGAATAATAAAAATGGTAAAAATTGCCAGTCATTCTGAATAAATATCCACTTTGTAAAACTTCTTTCCTACCAACCAACGATTTGCCATCTTTCTGGTCTTCTTCGTTTTCAAACTCTTTCTTTTTGCTTGATTTTTCCATAACCCATTCCAACTCTCCTTTCTCCCATGGCATGCATATATATTTTCATAATCGTATGTCATAGTCCGATAATACCATGTACGGCACGCTACCGTTACTCCCGCCGGGCAAAGAACAGTGTAAGGTAGATGGGAACGCGATGATAGCAGTAAGGATAATGGGTGCCATGCAGGATTACATGAGGATAATATGGATCATGTATGTTCAAAATATGCCATGCTGACGGAGAGATGTGCTGTGTCCCACTAAAAAATGCGTATGTTCGGATTGTTAATGTTATGTGATAGCATTAAATTTTATTTTTTGTTTTTCTTCTTTCGTTGCACCTTTCTTTCAAAGCGACATTTTCCAAACTAATTTGAATAGGAATGTGACGTTCCGCGAAAGCTCGTGAGAGATGGTTTTATCGCTTATGGCAAAGAATGGGTGACACGTTTTGAGATACGATTTTTTTATGACAGCTTGTTATTATCTCCTGGTTACTTTCAAGTGTACTGGACTGGAGGAGTACGAGTATCAGTTATGAAACCCTAAGGCCTCCTAAACAGGAAAATTGTGATGATCTTCAACTAGGCATCTAAACATCTTGAGAGGCTTGGTAATAGGTGAAGTGTCCTTCTTGTAACTAGCCTAACATTACACCTCACGTTTCGTTCGATTTTTCTTTTTCTTCATTACAACAACACTCTCCTTAATCATTCACCAACATGTAATTGAAGAACAGCCCGGAATACCAGGGTAAAAACAATGGTCCCGGCGAACACTTCAAGTTGACACAACAAAGTAAGAAGAAAATATCACAAACACAACATAAATAATTTTCATCCAAGGATAGTGCGAGAATTGGAGAGCTAGCTGTTTGCCAAGACAACAAGACTAAAACGAAGGAAAAATAGCTGGGGAGCGTAAGCATAAGCTAGGACCCAAGTGAATCCACAACACTCAACAAACAAACGGCTAACTAGGTTGATAAGTTGAAGTGGAAACCACCAGAGGAACTTTGTTTTCAATCTAACTGATTGCCAGCATAGTCAGAAGGATAGCAAAACTATCACCGCACGGCCATTATGAAAACAAGCCACAACCAAGACGTGCGAATATGCACTTAAAGAAATATTCAAGTCAAATATATTTTATTTTCCAATATCGATTTTCTCTTCATATCCAACACTCCCTTGGCGTCTAATTTGCTGGTTTACCAAATATTTAACTTGCAAATCACAAATAAATTTCTTATTCTTCCTCGTCCTCTACTGGGAATGGAATGAGGAGGGAGACTGAGGGGAAAAAAACAGAAGAATAAAAATGAATGCAATAAAGGAATGAATTGGAAATTCACAGTATGTATGTACATCATCATTATACTGTGTAACGATGGCAATAAAACGTACTTAAGTCCTTGAATAAACTCCGAGGACGATTGAGGGTGGGAATTGGAGATATAGTAAGTGGGGATGGGTGACAGTAAATAAATTCAATTTGGACGTGAGCGCACTATCGGGGATATGTTCAGATCATGAATCTGTGACGGAGGGGGTTAGACTTTAAATGTTTTTCAGGTTTTCAATTCAGCTTTAACGTTCCTTCACATCCTTACTTTACATACTAAGCTGATCATTGTATGTTCAGAACTTTTTGACGGGTATTTCAAAATTTTCTATAATTTCATTTTGTAACGACACTGTAATTTCAATTTTCATCTTTTCCATTTTTGTTGGAAGTCAACTGTCAAAAAATTGGCTGAAACCAACTGTCAAAAACTGACTGTTGAAACCTGAAACTAAGCCTATTTCAATTTTTATCTGAATAAAACCTTGAATGTAGTAGGTAATATTTCCTTCCTTTTTGCTTATTTGTATCCAGCCGAATCAATGCCAAAGGATCTTGAAATTTCATGCTCATGAAATTTTCGACGGAAGAATCAGAAAGTTTGAACTTTCTTTCTGAAAACCTTTGATGATACTTTCATATTTGGACAGTTTGGCTCGTCATAGCGCCTAAAGTAATCTGTTTTGCCTGGCAATGTGCTCGTCCTTTTTATTTCTTTCCCTTTTTTGCGATTGGAATAAAATCCTCCTTTTCCTAAGTTGTTCTGCATTTAATGCTCATTTAGTTTTTTGAACTTTTTCAAAATGTTAGAGCTTTTCCAACAATACCTAAATTTCGACAAACTTTAGGGACCCAGGTGCCTTGATTTGAATTAAGTAGAAGGAAATAAATTCCTTCTACTTAATTATTTTACAGCCAGTTTTTTTCCACCATGTGTATCTTGAATGCTAGGATTTAGCATGTCTGAATTTCGACATTTGGTACGCCTTAAAGATATGATACAAAAGTGTATATTTCTTAATTTTTTGAGGTGGTAGTAGTTTCAACCGAGAATGCTCGTTACCATACCACCTTTTACACAATAATGCGTGCCTAACATTCACTACAAGTGTCAAATTCTTTGAGAAATACGATTAAAAATGGCTCCGCTCTTTGGGTACTAGTTTTGATCCGAGTTCGGCTGAGTTCAGTCTCATTCGGAAGATAATTGAATTCCTTAAGAAGGGAAATCTAGAAATCTGAACTGACCGATTTAGTTGCATCAGGAGAACAAAACGCGGAGCCCAAGCACTTCATTGTCGCTCGTCGCCAAAAAAATCAAGAAATTTTTATCATTTAACTTACAAGACCCCACAATACGTCCTTGCAACTTAATGGCAACTGATTTTTGCTATATTATAATTCACGACGGAGTCCTCTGCTGGATATGGCATAAGCTAGCATTAGCCCTCAGCTGTTCGCATATGACCAATTTCGTTATACTACAGAAAATAAAGAAATCTTCCAGCTTCATGGTCGCCTGGCGAAGAAGACGTGCGTCGGAAAAGTGGATTACCTAAAACAGGGCTTTGTGCATTCTCCTTTATTCTTTGTCACAGTTGAATATCGTTCGTATGACGTATTAACCCAAGAAGTCGTGGATCCTTTATAATGCCAGCAATGTTTTAAGCCATTACAATTGTCCAGCGCGTCCATAGTGGTTTGATTCTCATTTTGATACGTTCATATACAAGAGATCGACTCATTTTGCACTCATTTTTTTATCCCAAGCCATATCTACCTTTTTCCAGAGGGTTCGATGTCGTCCCTTTTTTGTTATTGCTAGGGAGACTTTACTTTTCACTGTAGTGACCAAAATTTCGAAAGCATCCCACTGGAAAATTTTGGTAGACCTTCTATTACTTCGGATAGGTTGCGGATGATCTCGGAATAAATTTTGATGCCTATTTAGCCATTCAATTTCCAGATGTGAAGTCCTGCCTGTTTCTAACGCTTCTGAAAGATGGGTATCTCTTTGCCACTTCCTCTTTCTTGGAAGGGCTGTTGATAATAAAAAGCGATACTACGGTCGGCTCCTATTTGGAATATCTACGACATTCCGAATGAAAATCATCTCATTTTAACCAAATAATTACTTAATATTTCTTTTGACCAAATATTCGTATTCACAAGTCCAGAACGTTTTTCTGTCAGGATTACAATATTTATCAATTTGGTGTAAATCCTTCATAGGATAAAAAAAGAAAGGCCCAGCATGTACCGAAATGATCGGTCCATGCATCAGCAAGTTCACCGCAACCAATACGACAACCCAAAGAGAAATGTGTCCTTCAGTTATTGTGTCTCAACATTGACTTCCTCTTTCAGTTTTCAACATCTTTTTCTGATGATCTTCGCTATCTTCCCAAAACGGGGAGATCTTTTCTTATCTCAGTAGCTTTTCTTCTCTTGCTCTCTCTTTCCTCTCTCTCCTCTCTTGATCTCTCTTCCTCCGAATGAGAGAATCTTTTTCTCTCATTCAGATTGCGTTGCAAGAAATGGGTAGTGTATCTTGAGGGCAAGAAAGGTTTGAACTCGTGCATTGTCCTTTGCAAATTGATGAGGTTCCTGTGCTTTGCATTTCCATTAGACTAGTCTTTCCATATGATTTAGTGCCTAAGGAACGAAAAGTCCACATTTTCTTTCACATAGGAATTTTAAATTAAAGGCACAAGTATTTCCTTCAAATCAAATTCTTATTTTCTGCTCTTCACGGATGACGAAATTTTAGATGTTGCGTTTCCAGTTTTCAGTCCCTCTTCCGGATTCACTATACCTCAGAATATTACCCATATTCGATTGCAGTATCAAAAACGTAATCTTTTCTCGCTCCTCTCTTTTTCTCCCTCTCTTTCTCGCTCCCTCTCTCTTGCTTTCTCTCTGTCTTTCTATTTCCCCCTATTTCCATCTCGCTCGATTTCTCCCTCTCGTTCACCCCCTCTTTCTTTCTCCCTCTCTTGCTGATACTGTTTCTTCCTTTCTCCCTCTCTCTCTAATACTTTCTCACTCTTTCTTCCTCTCTCTCTCTGATACTTTCTCTTTCTTTCTCCCTCTCTCTCTCTCTCTCTTTCATTTCGTTTTTAATCACGTTTAATAAATCACGTTTTGTGGAGAATTGACATTAATTGCGGAATATTTCAAATGAATTTAATTGAAATTTTCTGATAATTTTAAAAAAAGGAAAAACAAACACAATATCGAAAACGCTGACCAGTGCCACAGTAATACCTCACTGGTATCGAGCTACTACCAATGAAAAAAGAAAATACTTAAAAAGTGGAAACGCCGATTTTTGAATTCCAAGTGAAAAATTTTGGCGAAAAAAATTAATCAAACCGAAACAATTTGATTGAAACGATTAAATTAAATTTATTCATTGACTCGGGTTAGTAATTTTCACTATATACGAAAATCTCAAAGTGATAACTGCAGTTGAAGGAAAATCTAATTTTCCGTTGCATTCATGCTTCCTTAGATGGCTATTGTAAATATTATCCTGACATGAAAATAACGTCATGCAGCTATAGTTAATGTGAAAACTTTGTTCCCCATGTAGTGTCGTCTTTCATCCTGTAAAACTCAACATGTTTGCACGAAGAGTTTTAACAAATAAGTTTTCATCAAAGCATCCTAACGCTCAGTCATGAAAATATTGGAAAATGTGTGAAAAGACTCGTGAAACCACAAATGCATTCGAAACGAAACTAAAATTTTCATAGGAGTGCTGTTCGCATTGATAAAGATGCAATTTCCTGCGCTACAAAAGCGAAAGGATGTAAATGTTTGAGGAAGTAGCAGCTTGTAAGGGAAAAAATTAAGAGCAAATAGGAAATACACACGCAAAGGATATTGAATATTTGTTTGGAATATGTTGCGCATTCTGTGGTTAACGTAAGAATACGAGGAGAGACAAGAAATGATAGGAAATGGAGAACGAAGGAGAGCATCATCGTTTGCATACAAAGTACAAAATTGTTTTGAACTTATGCGGCAATTAGAGTGCAATTCACGTTGCATTGCATATTGAAAGACACAACTTTGATTGCAATTCTTGACGTTTTCTTTTGATTTGAATTGATTGTAGTTGGTGAGAAAAACCATCAACGTATGATTGTGTTGGTGATGTAATTTAAACTTTTCGAATTTTCTCGGAAATACATCAGTGCGAACGTTTCAAATTCTATATGTCAATACAACCGCAAGGACATATTTGTTGTTATTCTACAACAAATGATGACTATGTTACATAAATTATACAATAGATTTGAAAAGTAGTCCACCCTACTTATAAATATCAACCAACATATGGTTCGTGGCGCCGTTGCTCCTTTGTTCGTTCGTATTCGCAATCATTCCTTTGATTTCAAATTTCTGAGATAATTCCACACATCGTCCCAATTATTTCCCAATTTGTTGGGAATTTCCCCAATTTCCCAAACGATTCCCTATTTCTAGTTACACATCATCTATTCTGCAAACGTCAGATGGATTGACAGCTATAACAAAAGTCCCACCAATAAAGCGTCATTACTCGGTTTTGGCAATTGGAAAACCGTCAAAACTAGAAATCAGAAAACTCTGAAATTGCTGGTTGCAAGGGTAACCATGTAATAAGTCAACGTAATTTTGCTAACAAACTCATGGATCCCAGTGGACTTTTGGAAATTTTGGCCGTTTTTTGACTCATGCACTCTGGGTCCGATTCTGGCGCGAAAATTTATATTTGATCCTCTACTCGTTTATTTCTTTTTCGTTGATGATTTATTTCTTTTTCGTTTGCTCTGGAGAAGTTCGCATCCTCCAAATGTCAATAGTTGAAAATAACACGAAATAGAGCCTGCGTCTCTCTCTATAATCCTAATTTTTTTGGATCAACATACTATTCGAGTGATGTGGATATATTTCTGGCAACTTCCGCATAAGTTAGAAAGTTAAATACTGTCAGATGGACAATATATAGCTGTTGATTGACTGTCGTAACCCTCCCCATTAGGGGAGCATTATAAAAGGGTAAGTGAAATATATGTTCTCATAGCCAGTGCAAACATAATTTCTCAAAACAAAGGAAGTACACTTCCGGTTGTTACAAGAAAAGATAAGAAGGATTGAGATATTTCTGTTAACAGAAGGAACCTGGACTCTTTTCTTAAAGGGTCGAATTTTCTTGTGTTTTATATTCTATCAATAATGATAAATCTGAATTTTGTGGTCTTCATGCTGGACCGCACAACTCAATGATAAAAGCTGCAGGAGTTGAGATTGAACCTCTTCACAACTAAGACGCACCGACTCAAAAGAAAATTGGAAAAGTTTACCGCTAATAAAAGACGGTCCACTGTGGAAACTCTATAGTAACGTACGTAATAGACGTACATCTATAAAAATGTACCAACGGTTTGGACAAATATCATAGCATTCTTAATCACTAAGAAATCCAAATATAAAAAAGTCGCAGTTTTAGAAATTTCAATAAGAGCATCAAAAAACACCTGTAGAATCTTGGCTTTATAAAGTCTAGGTCAAGCAGAGAAACAACTTTGTTCGAAGTGGCAAAGGCATTCGACGAAGTCTGGTATGCGGGACTAATATTCAATATACATGGACTTCACATACCCCTTGCTATCATACAAACGATAGGCGTTTTCCTACAAGACAGAATTTCCCGCGTCAGAATTGACAACCACTTGTCCAGCTTGGGCCTAATTGAAGCTGGAGTTCCACAAGGATCCCCACTGTCGCCCATACTTTATAGCATCTACACGGCAGATCTTCAAACTCACCATCGTCAAGTTCTCTATCTTTGCCGATAAAACTCCTGTATATTATAAATCAAAACGAGCAGAAGTCATCACGATAAAAGTAAAACAGTCCATCAACGTACTTTTGAGATACTTTCGCAAATGGAGGATACAAATCAGCACAGACAATACTCAAAACATTTTTATCACACGAACAATACACCAAAGACTCTCAACAATACAAGAGAAACACATAGAATGGAACTTTCCAGAATTTCCTGGACAGAACATAGGCAAACAAAACGAAGACTAGTTTATAGTATCCTTACATCTGCCCTTGTGAAATCAAAGCATTTAATATGAAAACAAAGGCTCTTCATTTTTACACAGTCAAATGATCGACGGTTCTCTATGGCAGTACTACTTTCTGCCAGACGACAAAAACCAGCAACAAAACGCTTCAATCGTGTCAGCACTTCGCTCTCAGGAGAATCTTCGGATACCCATGGTACGTAAGAAACATAAGTATACAGAAAGAACTAGGACTATAGACAGTTGAAAAATCCTGACGGGACAGAGCTCATCAGCTCTTCGACAAAATTGTCAATCACGACAATAATACCTTGAATATCCTTAGATTCTTGACGTATCAAACTAGATAGTCGAACGAACCATTATGGAAAATAATTTATCGAAAAGTCCACCAATCCCACTGGACGCCAAATCTGGATAATTATGTCCCCAGAAGTTAGAAATGAAGCAGCTACAAGTAACTCAGATCTCCTAGTGAGACCCAATTTAAATGTTGCATCGAAGAAAACGACCGTAGATTCACAATTAATGAAAAGGACCGCACTGTACGTCCCACAATAATCATATTCCCGCCAAGTGGAATAACTAAGGTTGTGTTAGATATGGTCCAGGGAGGCTAAACAATTCAGAATGAAAGGACACTGCAGCGACCCATATGGAGAAGTGCATAAGGTGGGTTTTGAAAGAGGGTAACCAGCTGCATACCTTGATCTTTCTACAGTACAGGGAGAGGAACGTTGAGGCTGATGAATCTTATTGTCATTCGCTGGCTGGAGCAACCCCATGCGTGGAAAACAGCTGTGTGGAAAATGTAGTCAAGTAGCATCAACCATGGTTAGAGGATGTTCTTAAGGAAGGTGTCCTTTCACCGTCACTTTGCACTTTTGTAGCAGATAATCTTAGCTAGACTGTCAAAAGCCGAGGTGGTATAACTATTATGAATAAACCAGAGCGAATAAAGAAAGGTTATTGTGTTATTTCATTGACAATGCCTTTTGTATCAGTAAATCGTATCAGTAAATCGGTTTAACGCTCAATCCTGAAATGAAAACCAACCTAATGCCTTTCTTACGCTAACCAAATACGGACCGATTTCCCAATATATATCAAAAATTGATTGGAAATTCATGACAAAATGAAATAAAGTATCTTGAAGTATCGAACAATCGCAGATTCACATGTCTTCAAAGACTACTCTGGAGGTGCGCAGAAATATTACAGGTAAGACCTGGTGTATAGCTGGAACTCTGCTGTGGATCTATACTAAGCGAAGCATTCAAATATAAACTACCCTCTCCAAAAATTAATTTATTTAAAGATATTTCATTTTCGGAATGAAGTTTATTTTCTACATAGTTCCCCTCCATAGTTTCACGTCATTTTCGAAAAATGACTTTGGGCGGGTATCCAACCAAATGCTCACAAGCTTTTGCAAAACGCTTTCCTCCCAGGGCCGCCATGACATGCCCAATCATTCGGAACTCATATGGTGTTCTAAAGCCATTAAAACCCAAAAATTGACTAAAATCTAATGGGAAACGCAGACGATTTCAACTCGATTTTCGGGTTCTTAGGACTGCGGTCTTGCATTGTCATGCAGCAGAAAGACCTCTCAGATGGGCTTGCGGCGTACCTATCCGAGAAGTCGCCATCTTTATAACGGAGATGTGACACGAAATTGGTTAAGAAGGGCACAATAGTAGGTAGTGTTTTGAAGGAGCATTGGCTTTGAAGGAAATCAGTCAGTTAAACTCCTTGAGAGTCTCAAAAAGCCGTTGCCAAAATGTTCTCGGTTCACAAGTGTGTTTGGCTTTGAATGGTCCCGGCTTCTTCTTTCCTCCCACTTTATTTCAGCCCTTTTCGATTTGGAGGCATATCGAACCCACGTTTCGTTACACGTTACAAGAATGCGTTGCAAGAAAGCCTACCCTTCACCTCGAAAACGACCAGGAAGCCTCTGACAAACTTCAACTTTTGCATAATTGTGTTCTTGGGTTAGCAGACGTGGAAACCATCTCGCCGATATTTTTCGAAATTCAAGGACATTTCGTACACTTCCAATACTTATTTCTGCTACCTTATTGACTACTACAACAGTACCACGACGGTTTTTTCAAGATATTTGCGAACAGCTGCAGCGTTGTCAGGTTCCAGGGCTGAAACGTCTTGGGTGATTCACATTATCCACTTGTTCACGCACTTCTTTATATTCGGTACACCAGACTTTCATTCGTGACTATGATAATGCGTTTTCTCTAAACGGTGCACGCAATCGATCCTGAATTTCTTAAGACTTAAGGTTTTCTTAAGGTTTAAGGAATTCTGAACACCTTTCCCTATCACAAAACCTTATTAGGATGTATTGTGCCACCAAAGGATAAACTTCTCTTTCGCTCATTTTGAAGCCAATTAAAGAAACTCTGTTTGGCCTCAAGTCATCTAGAGGAGACCCCCCAAATCTTCGCCTACCTCCACCACACTTTTTAAGCCCTCAGAAGGAAAAGGCTCGTTTATATTTGAGTGCTTCTTGTATGATGATAAGACCAGTCTTCAAATACGGAGCAATGACCTGGGTAGAACGAATTCAGGAATTCTGGATCGAATTCAGCACGTGGTATCATCCTAGCTATGAGTTCATATCCTGTGAAGAGAAAGCTACCAGCCCTTAGTGGGGATCTTCACAGGGTTTTGCAAACCCGGATAATGTTTGAAGGAAATGGATTCAAGGCCTGACTTTAGATGCAAATTTTTCACTAGGATACACTATCCAGAGCAGTAGAGGCGATTTGAAGGTGAATGTGGTCGTGAATTTGGTTAATTAGGCCGAGAGACAAGGAGTGAGGAGTGTTTTGGAGTTTTGAGTTTTGGCAACCTGGATGGGAGGGGCGGGGGCGAGGATACAATGATTGAAATCAAAGTCATCGGACCGTTGCAGTTGAGATTGTTTACCTAAGTTTACCAAGAAATTTCTGCCTCAAGATGGTCTAAGTTTATTTTCAGTTTACTGAAGGCACAGTGAAACTTTGGGAAATGACATGTAGGAACAGGAGACCGTATGTCTATTATTATCATTGGATGGTTTTTTTAAAAGTCAGTTTAAGTTACTTACTAGTATCGATTGCACTGACATGTTAAACTCAGGTCAAGGCGTTAATTTAAGTGAATAGGATGAATGAATTCAATTAGATGATAACAAGATGTACTGAAACGCTTCAAAAATTAGTTGTTTCAATACAGAAGATAGTTGAACATTTTTTAATGAGAAAATAGACCCGCCAACAAAAAACGTGCTTTCTTTTGCGGGACTAATTGTTTTTATAAATAAATGTTTGTAAAGAAAACTGAGCTCTGAATAGCTTTCATAGTTTTGATGTAAAGATGAAGTGGAAATCACCAGAGAGACTGATGAAGACCCGAATATACCCTAAAGTTTCATCAAAACGATAATTGTTCGCAAGTGTGTGTCATGTAATTTTCCTATAGGTTTAACTGATAATAATCTGATTAGAATATAACTTCAACGAAAAAATTGAAAAATTATTTAAATTATGTTAAAAACTAAAAAAAAACTTGTAAAGTACAATCAAGCTCCGTACGTCAAATGCACCATGGGACTCATTCCTCTGAGTCTCAGCCCTTGATCAGGAATGGATGTTTTCATTTTAACCTAATCACGTAGAGTTGGTAGAACTGGATCTCCTAATTTTTATCGTGTAAGCGAAAAGAATGACCCTGCTAAATACAAACTATGGAAGGGATAGTGTGATAGTCTTTCTGAAGAAGAAGTAAAAGAGCTCTGTTTTGGCAGTCTCAATGACAGGATTTATTAGGTTGCTGCAGATGGAATAGTCGATTAATTAATAAATCTTCAAACAGCTGTAACTTTTTATAAAGACAATTTATTTAATCAAAATCTATACCTATAGATGCAAAACACTTTTCCCAGCGAGATACAAGTACATTTATTCCAGTTTTGTAGAAGTCCGAGTTTCTGGTTTGAAGAAACTCCTCGAAGGAATTTTTGACAGCAGCTTCATTATTAAAGCTTTTTCTTGTCAAAAAGTGTTCCAAACGTTTAAAGAAATGGTAATCTGTTGGTGAGAGGTCTAGTGAATATGGGGGGTGAGGAAGAGTCTCTCAGTCTAACTCGTTTAATTTTTGGACCGTTGTTCTCGATACATGAGGTCGTGCGTTATCATGAAGCAGTATCACACCATCCCTGTTGACATGCCTAGGTCGTAGTTGACATGCCTATGACTATCAATTTCTGATGCATTTCATCCAGTTGAACACAATATTTCTCAGCATTGATGGTACGAATAGTGGATAATTCCAGCTACAAACCACCATACAGTTAACATTATTTTCTTTGGATGGAGGCTTGGTTTCAATGCATCTTGGCGCTTCATTGGCATCTAGCCATTGAGCCGATCGACGGCGATTATCGTTTTAAATCCACTTTTCACCGCAGGTCACAATACGGTGCAAGAACGGTTCCTTTTTGTTGCGGGAGAGAAGAGAACTTGAAATCTCCATTGGACACGTCATGTTTCACTTGGTAAAATCATGCGGAACCCATTTGTCAAGCTTTTTAACTTTTCCAAGTTGTTACAAGTGGCGGAAAACTGTCGAATTGTGAATGCCTAATTTCACGGCAAGATCCGTTGTGGTTTGGCGGGGGTCAGACTCCAGTAATGCACACAGCTCGTCGTTATTGATCGATTGTCCTGGGTGTCCATGTGGCTCACTTCTATCTCCGGATCGAAATTTTTCGAGCCACCGCCGAGTGGTTCGTTCGCTAACTGTATCAAGCCCAAATGCGCTGTTACTTCCGTTGCGTTGTGTTCTAATTTAATTAAGCCGTTTTTGACATGTTCACTTTCTCTTTTTGTTTTTACGATCGCTATGAAGTGCAAAACAGAAATGGCTTCATAAACCAAGGGAGCAGTGTTAACACTTCAATATGTCATATCATTTACGCCACCTTGAGCCAACATAATACACTAAAATTGCAGCATTTATGTCATTGCTCAATCCGCGCATAAATAAACTTTACATTTCCACCGTAAAAAAGATCGCGCATCGATCAAAATATTTGTCAATCAGAATAATACCATATAGTCCTTACCAGTTACAAGTAAAGAATAAAATATTCTAAGAATAACATCTTAATAATTTGGTTCATTTTTATTTATTCATCAACTCAGAAAATACCTTTTTCAGGCTTGGTATACATAATCTGATGCACTGACATTTCAATTTGTCATATTCAAATCATTTCTATTCTACGCTCCTCCCAAAAACGTCTTAAGCAAGCAAGTAGTCTTTAAGCAAGCAAATAAAAAAGTAGCACAACTTCAAATTTCCATGAACCTATCGTACCACCTACTTTGTTTTCTACTTCGCAGCACTTCCTTCCAAGCAATCACCCTAAATAGATTATTTTCGCTTGTAGATACAAGTGAATTTCTTGTTCCATTACTTTGCACACCACAATACCTCTTCATTTTCACGCTCAAACCACTACTAGAGATTAAAAACGCTTTACTTTTGCATACGCCAAAGCTTTCCGTCAAGCACTCTCGTCTGTTTTCGTCGCCTTATCTAATCCATGTAGCCTGAAGGGATGAATTATAATAACGAATATTCTCCGCGAGACATAATTAATACCATCATATGCACTGAGTAACGGTATGAACAATGTTAATCGTTTGTAAAAGGATACGAAATATTTTAAGATGAAAGGAAGGGTACTAAAAGTATAATTAAGGGGAGAATTTATTAGGGGATTTTCTAATTCATGCGACGACAGGACTTAAAGTGCGCAAGACACAGCACTTGTTGGTCACCTCGACAATTTCATCGCCGGGGAACAGGTGAAAAATTCGCTGTTTTGAAAATCCTTGGATTTTTCCACCTGGCAATCCAATCCACACTCCTAATGTACACCTTCCAATGGCAATAAAAAAAGAAATTTCTGCTTGTCAACTCAGGGTGGAAATAAGACACCTAACAAGTACTTTTAAGTATTATAATCTTCACTCGTACCTCCAAGCGGCTGCTTCCTCCCTCATTTTTTTTTCTACCAAGTCCCTAGAAACTGTGCAATCTTTTTTTCGCTTCTTTTTTGAAAAGTTTGTCAAGAATTTTCGGAAAATTATCCTGTTTTGAACCGAATATTCTAGGTAACATGCAACAGGTCGGAATAAGGTCAAACAACTACGTTAGGGTATAGCAAAGCGGCGGGGGTGGTGTAATAAAACGACAAATATAGTGACTCTACAGCAATGGTAAACGATGATGTTGATGATGATGATGATGATGACGCAGAGGACGATGGTAGTTAAGAAGTAAATAAACGACAACGGTTGGTCGATGGATGGTGCGTGACCTCGCCATCAAACTGGAACGAAAAAAAACCCCTGTATTGCGTGAAGCCAATTACATTTCATCCCTTAAGGATAATAAAACTTTTAACACTGGGTAGGTTCGTGTTGGAGGTGGATATGGTCGTGAGTTTGGATAAGTAGGTCGGGAGACGGGAGGACTTTCGAGTGTGGGCAAAGGTGGGTAAGAGTGACGAGGATTCGAGGATTAAAATCAATGTGCACGACCGAATATAAGTTCATCTTGTTCGCTTTTGGATCAAATGTCTCAAGGAGGAAACAACAGTCAACAAGATGGAGGAAGGATAAGAGTATGTTTGAATTTTCAAGGATGTTCCGCTCGTTCGATATTTTTGAGAATTACCCTGCAGTGGAATAAATGCCTGCAAGGACAGTTTTAACGCCTTCATAAAATTTAAGGTTTTTTTTTTGAAATTCTTACAAAAAAAAACAGGATATGATATTGAAAAGTTATTTTGACTGCAAGTCTGCATTGGCCTTTTCAACAACGAGTTTTGTTTGAGACTAAATTACCAAAGGAAGTCACTAACAGGAGACTGCAAAGTCTTTGCACTAATGCTGTAGACTATAAGTATAGGATAATGAATTATTTAGCTTTATAATATGCGTTTCATATAAAAGTTGGTAGTCTACGTTAGTATTCCGGTAGCAATGCGACATAAGCATAATTTGTGTGATAGCATAAACTGAAAAACTGTTGTCACCTGTGCGGACGAAACTTACTAGTGAAGTTGCCCCTATGTTCCTCACTCTTTACAACAACCGATGACTTAGCTTCTGCATCACGATATTATCTTATGGAATTTCTGAAACTTCTTCTAACAAAATTTTTGGTATTAAAAATAGTTCGAAACGTGCCTACAACTAAAGCTTCCGAAACAAGTGCCCTGATATTTTTTTGCGCAGGTTTAATGGGCACGAGTGCGATGAATTTGCTGAAAGAAGGATAGAAAACTTCGTTTCACAATTGCTATATGACGTAGAAACACTGATAGAACCATGGGCTTCACTCGAGTAGAGAGAGATATCTAAACTGTCAGTTAGGAGTTAATAAAGCACGTCAAATCATGTCCGAACCCACTTGGTACATTTTTGGAACAATATAAACATTTGGAAAATCGTTAGGCCAGTCTTGAAAAGATTCACTGCGCGAGAAACTTAACTAAAAGGGCATTATTTTCTAAATAAAACCATTTCCTTCAAAGGTGCTTTTAAATAAATTGAAATTCGGTCAATTTCATTGTCAGGACTTCCATTATCTACTGAACCTGATTTGACATTAGGGGTGGCGCAAGGTTCCGCTCTGGGCCCGGACCTCTGGAATGTCTCGTACCAAGAGCTTTTGAGGCTGCAGTTACCGGGGGAGTCGCGCCTAGTTGGCTACGTAGATGACGTAATAGTACTAGTCGCCGGACATACTGTCGGACAGACGCAGCTCAAACTGGGTGCGGTAATATGCCGAATGAGCGAGTGGATGACAGACCGTGGGCTTAGCCTAACGCTGGAAAAGACCGAGGTTGTCGTCCTCACGAAGAAGCGTATCCCTCGTGTTATCCCCGTTCGGGTGGGGGAAATGATCATCGAGTCAAAAGAATCAATCAGAAACCTTAACTTCATGATTGACTCGAAGATGAGTTTTTTCGAGCAGATTCGAGCGTCAGCGGATAAGGCTTCCGTGCGAGTATCGGCGCTCAATCGCATTATGGCCAACACGCAGGGGCCAACCTCGAGCAAAAGACGTCTACTGATGAGTGCGATGGAGTCAGTGCTCTTGTATGGCTCCGAGGTTTGGGCTGACGCACTTAGTAAAGAGACGCACCGAAGACATCTGGCACAGGTGCAGAGGCAAGGAGCTTACCGTCAGCCGAGAGAAACGGAGAAAAACCCTAACCTTGTGGCAGCAAACATGGGAAAACGAAACGCGAGGCAGGTGGACCGCACGGCTGATAAGTGACTTAGGGCCGTGGTTCTACAGAATGCATGGTGAGACTGATTATTATCTGACGCAACTACTCAGTGGTCACGGGTATTATCAGTCTTACCTGTATAAGATGGGAAAGACAGCATCCCCAACTTGTGTGTTCTGCCCGGGGATGACGGATGACGCCTGCCATACGTTCTTTACGTGCAATAGATTCACAAGACTCCGTTCGCATCTCTCGGAGAAAATTGGCGTGATTTCCCCAGAAAATTTAACGGGACAAATGATGCAATCAAAGGACAATTGGAACTGTGTGTCGCATTACGTACGGACAATACTTATTATAAAGAAGGGCATGATGGATCGCTTGTTGAGGGAGGGGAGATCTCTGTAACGCAATTCTCTCTAATCGCAATTCCTTTCTATCCATCCGTGGAGAAAGAGAGATTTCCCTTAGCCTGAAGGCACCGCTAAGCGATAATTAATGAGCCCTAGTCCGAAGTAATGTGACAAACAGTTCCAGGCTAGATTCTCGGTGTGACAGGGGAGGTGTTTAGTCGGTAGTCCGGTAGCGGGGGAGTCCGACACTCAGGGCGTAAATAGCCTTCACCTCCCAAACAAAACAAAGAAAAAAAATCTAATGAACATAAACAGTTCCTTTAAATTTCCACATAAGCATTAGATTGTAATTTACTCAAAATTATTTGAAAGGATTTTTATAATCGGAGGACGCGTTCAAGGGTGTGAGACAGTTGGAGCCTCTTAGTGTAGGAAGCAAGGGCCCGAGGGGGGCTGTATTGCTTCGAAGAAAAGAAGAAGAATTTGAAAGCACCTCCGAAATAAATCACTTTTAATCTTTGAAATTCTTTGAAACTTCATTCAAATAAGCGCTATCAAAGTTCGGGGTCTTCTCCTAATAAGCCACCAAATGTTATTGTGCTCTCACCAGAATAACCATGATTTGCTTTTTGACCCGATTGGACTTACACTGACCATTTTTTAACGGTTGCAATGCCTTAATGATGAGTTATCGTCTGTGGTGATTCCAAATGTCATTCATTCTTGTCATTCAATTTAGATGAACGACTTCCGTTTCTTAAAACCTTCTATCGGAGTGTATCCTTGAGCTAGCAATGCTTGCGTATCTGAAAACTACGCTTACTGCACTATATATGAGCTGTCATACAAATTCGGACACTTGGATATACGCCTACCGTTCCAAAAAAAAATCTGCCTATAAAAAGATTTATGCTCAGAAAGTTATGTTTTAAGTAATTCCTGCTCATAGAGGTATAACCTAATTATACTTGTATGTTCCTTATACCTCTATGTTCCTTATACCTATATGCTCCTGTTCATTCAAAGAATAAAGAGTATGAAATGAAAGTTGAAAAACTAGGTTCCATATAAAGTATTTGACAAGCCTTTGCTGATGTTGTGGTACATCTTGGATCGAGGTGGTAAATACCATGCAACGCTAGGGTTTAGCAAATCCTCTGTATCCATTTTAGGTCTCCAAGAATACTCAAACATTGGAGCTTTGACCAGAAATTAGAGAAGTGATAGGATACGAAAAACAACAGCCGCAGACAACTTGAAAATTGAACTAATTAACATCTGACATTGTTCTTAAAATGTGCCAGATATACGTCAAAAATATCTTGTAATGTCAAAAATATTTCAAGATAAGTGAGCAGTTAGGAAGCCTTCCAACGAAAAATCCTTTTTTTTTGACATTTTTTGCGCAAAATGAAAACAAATCCAATGGAATAAGGATCATCAATCTTGGTCAGTCAGTGGCTGGAAGATTTTATTCTTCTGATTTGCCTGATTATAGCAAAAGCAATAAAAAACACTAGAAGTCAAGATTGTGATATTGATAAGAATGCTCAGCTCACGTAAATACTGATCACCAATTTCATTCCCTGCGAAAAGTACATAAGCTTTTAGTATCTAAGAGAAAAATACAGTGAAAACTTGAATAAGTGAAGTGATACCAGTGGAAACGTTGATCTGCTTTTGAGTTGGTTAGTAATGTTACGTCACTACCACATGATCCTTAGCTTATAAAGAAGATCCTTAAGGCTCATTAAGCTTGTAAGGCTCGTTTTTATTGGTTTCTTATTGTCGCTTGGATATTTTATTTCTATGGAATTTCATGGTTAGTTATAATTATTGATATTGATAATCGATAGAAAGATTGTTTTCAGTTATTAAATAAAAAAAAATAAAAAACCATATTTAGCTTTGATTCGAAAATCTAATTGAACGAATAAAACCTTAATTCATTCTTTAATTTTTATGTGTTTTATTAACCATTTCAGTGCTAAGGATTTTGGTTATATTTAATTAAAATTGCGGTAATAAAATCCGATTAATTTATTACATATTACAATGTTAATTTTTGACTAACGATAAAAAACAAGACTGAACGCACGAACAACCCTCCCCGACCGGGCGCTTAACGCAAACTGACGAAATCGTCGACATAGCGACGAACCGCGCTCTCGAGTCAAGCGCGCTCGTCGCTATGTCGATGAATCGCACCGAAACGGTTAAACACGCATCTAAGGAGCGTAAATGCGTTTTTTGGTTATCTTCCTTACATCGGGTTAAACGGTTGAATCAAACACGAGATCTTTACTTCGTCAAACAGTTGTTCTTCTTGTTGTACTTCTTCTTACTCCTTAAATCCTTGCGCGACTTTTTTTTGTCATCCTACCAGTTTTCTCTTCATATGTACCCTCCGTGTAAACACGGGTAGAACAATGATCGCTATCGATGCCACAACGCGCCGAGCTTTCTTCTCTGCTTTTAAGATTAGGAACTCAAGAACTTCGGAAATATTTTCCTACTTTATTCCTGCATGAAAACATTCGAAGTTTATACTTTTTATGTGACCATATTTCATGTTTATTGCTGCTTCCTCCAATCAATTCCTTCGGCTTTCGTTTGTATTCAGGCTAAAGTGGGTATTTTGCAGTGATAATTTTAGTTAGTTATAAGTAAGAGGAGAATGCAATGACAATTCTGTCATAATGTAAGGAACACCACGTCAAAAAGGTTTTTTTGAAAAAGTCAAATAGGTATGAATTCAGGACTTTTCCAAACGGATTTCTTCTTCTGTTTTTCGGTCTCTTTTTCCCTTTTTCCTCTCTCTATCTCTCTCTGTCTATCTTGCTTTCTCTGTTTCTCTCTGTATCTCTTTATCTCTTTCCTTCTCTCTTTCGTGTGCCATATAAATCTTACGCACTCTGTTCACTATTTTACAACCTGAAACACACTATGAAGTTTAGTTTGTATAGATTTCTCCAGGGGTAACCTTCGGCGATTGTCTCACTGATAGGACCTGAAATTTTGGGAGCAACCCAGGTTTCAATACGGTCTTGCGTCAACAGCATCTTCAATAACATCCCAAGTAAGTGCCTACGAAGGATGTGTTGTACATTATAGACCAGTTGTTTGAATTTATTGATGGTTCTTTTGTTATTTTTGTTTGAAACCTTCGTTATTTTCAGCGGTTCAGAACGATGGTTAACGATCTAAACCGAGCACAAAAGATGTGGTCTAAAACTTTATTACCCATGAACAAGGATACACTAGACTCCTTTTACAATCAATCATCTTTTCAATCGTTTTCCACAACACAAAACATCGACTAAGCTCTTTGCATGAAGGACTTTTCATCGAGTAAGAATTGTGAAACGCTACACTAAAGACAATAAATAAGGAATAAAAATTAAAAGGACGAATTTTCATTTCATTTCGCATGAACACAAGCGATTTAATTTAATGCAAAACTTCAAATGCTACTGAAATAACATTTCATGCTGCGTGTTTTTGTACGATTAAATAAGTGTCTAATGTTGAATTCCTTGTAATTCCTTTTCACACGCAACATCAACAATCCATATCCAAAAATACTTGCCGCATGCATGAATTGAAAGCGGCTCAGCTTGTACAATACCAAAATTTTCCTTGCCTGAAGCAATTATCGATTATAACATACAACTCCAAGTCCCATCGAAAAGGCTTAAAATACATTCCTGAACAACCTATACGAGCATTCTATCTTAAAGAACCCACACTTCATTTCTGATAGATTTGTTGTTTGGAACCACACTATATATGTTATCCGTTGCGTCCAAGGATGCATGTATACACATACATATGCCGGTATGAATGTGATCACTAATGAATTTATGAAGATAGATGTGGTCAGAGTAGGAGACAAAATATTTGAACTTTTCATGCTCGTCCTGAGCTCCATAAATTTCTCTGGGTTGATCTGTGAATGTATTTCGATCTGCGAGTATGTTATGTGTGCTGTAGGATATAAATTTGCATTAGCTTTAGGGACACGTTGGCAACGTCGGTCGGGCAGAACAATATTTACTAACTTCACTAACTACTCTTCGACTTGGTTGTTTGATATACTAACGATATACTTAAGCTGGTATTGTGCTCCATTGGATGGAAATGGTTTTTGTACCTCTGTTGATTTTACCGAGAATGAGCATGATTTCAGCAGAAAAGATGTCTTTATTGTGGTCAAGAATGCTATTGCCTGCAGAATGTAATTAAAAGTTTGGTTGCCAGGAGCATTCGAATTTTCAAATAAAATTCGTAATTATCATTCTATTACACTGAGTTTCAAGTTCTCAGTAAAATATTTGCAAAGATGAAGTAGGGAGTGTTTTCCTTCTTTGCTACTATTTTACTGAAGAGGGAGAGTGGATAAAGTCTAAGTTTCCAAAAACAAACAAATAATTGGATTTCTAGGAGACTTTTAGAGACTTTTAGAAATTAAGAGATGGTGATCAAAATAAACAAAAACGTAGCATAAGCGAATTCAGTGTAATTGGAACCAACTTGGAAAATGCAATGAAGATCCTTGCAAGAGCTTTTCAGATCAATTTTTAATAGTTTGCAATACTCATTACGTTTACTACCAGATCAGATACCTATTGATATTGTAATCAGACATTCAAGAGCACATTCCTCTCCACAAGGACATGCATCGATACTTCGATATATTTGTTCACCCTTGCAACAAGGGAGTTCGAAACTAACTTCGCAAACAAGAATCGAACATCAATTTTGGGGGCTTATGGGGGATGGGGGCTTATTTATTATTCGGCCAATATTGAACTTATCGAATTCCATCGACAAATAAAAAAGAAATCTCACAAATTTTGGGAGCTCTCATTGAAATGCAAGCAACAAGGTTTGTGTCTCAAATCGAAGTGCTATTCTTGTTTATACATCAAAATCTGATAATATTATTGGATTTCAAGTTGCTCTTTAAGACAGAATATCAGCCTGCGTTGCCCTTTAGCTCTCTGCATATGGTTCAGTTTTTGCATATAGTACCCCTTTTTGGCCAACAGAAACCAAGAAGAATCGCCAGTTCTGTGGTCACCAGAACTTCCAGCTCTACTTCTACTTCTTGCTTCCAACCCAGGCACGTGGCAACACACTGACAAATTAGAATCGGTTAATCTAAAAAGAATGTGTTTCACTGTTTTTGTTTCTTCTCCGAAAGTGCAATATATGCTGTTCGCTTCAGTGGTCTAGGAATATCCCCCGGAAAATTTTAATCTGTAAGCAATACCAATAGGAGTCCTGCACCATTTCTGCTGCAAAGCTAAATTTGTTCAGTTGTCATTTTGTTAGGATGAAGTCTAGGGGTTCGACCTATTTTTGTTTCTGTCATCTCAACACAAATCTCTTTGCCCTCCGAGAATTGCTTATTATTCTTTTTTTGTAGTTGTTAGGATTCGTGCAAGGGTAGTTCCATTGCCCCTTCCAAAGCATCACATAAATTACCATTTCTATGGCAGCAGATTAGGATATGTCTGTCAAAGGCATCAGCTAGTACATAATATCCATAGCAGCTACCAATGGCTTTAAACGATGTCCAGGCAAACCATGCACTGGAGATTTTTAAGTTCATCCGGTCAAACGGTAAGGAAACTTCAGGGAATTATTAATCTCGTGATAGTAGTGAAGACATACGGAAGAACATGGTGTTTTCCTTTCCATTTTCCACCCAGGAATTCGTTTAGAGTCTGTTTGTCTGCGCCCCTTGCTTAACCCGGAGCAATGAGAGTCCTTTGCTTCCATTTTTATGTTGTAATGACCGTTCATCCGAATCAATTTACGTACGTAACAACTATCAAATAACTAAAACCGATGCAGAGTGATTACTTTAGTATCGCGTCTATTAATTTGTGAATAAAAAAGTTTTTTTTCCACAAATTTTTGCGCCAAAAAACACAAGGATTTGCATCTCACACAAGCACAAAAATAATGCCTTCGTAGGCAAAACTAGATATTTCAGGATTATAGTCCTAAATGTTTAATTTAGATAAATAGGAGAAAAGATTAAAAAAAGAAAGAATATGCGAAATTTTTTTTCCAGTTGCACGATCCTGTTAAGGAATCCATGCCTGAAAAAAATAAACAAATTTTATAGAAAGATGCCTGCTGAATTGAATTTAATACAAGTAAGTAGTTTTTGGCTACCAGAAAACAAGCATACTGCTGGTTTTCCAAAAGTACCATAAATTTTTGACACTCGCAGTAAATTGCAAAATTTACTCTTTCAAAAAATATCGACGGATCAAAGATGAACATAAGTTAAAACTGTCAACTGATTCAATCACGTCAGAAATGAAGCGATTTTTGTGTTTTTCAAGCATCATAAGTTGTCTGAGGGAAGAAATTTTCAGAACAACAATGAAGCATGCTTTGGGCGTTGCACCAACTAAGGAGGTATGACATTCTTTACTATGTCATATCCATCGGCCTACGATTCATCTCCTATCATTATCCATGACCAAAAGTTTCCGCCTACTTCTGAATGAGCTAGCCCCTCCCGAACAAAACCTACGAGCGACCGACTTTTTGTTCGTCTATGATCGATGCTTCATAACGCCCACTGAATGCTCATAACAAGGTCTAACTGGTATCCCTGCAACTTTGGTGAAAATCCTGATGTGTAGGTGTCAATTCGCCTGTATCGAGATATTAACTTTGCCTACATTTAGGTCGTTAGTTGGCATTGAAATATGTAGAGGGCGTAATCAACTTAAATCAGCTGTCAATCACACTTGAAACATGGTTAGTCATTGCAACCTTTGTGTGTGCAACACAATGCAGTTTTGGGTACAAAAAATAATTTAATGGAAAGTTTTTCAAGTCAAATGAATGAAACCAATTTAATAGCGTGGAGCTCGACATAAACCTTAAGGGAATAACGACATCTGTCACCTCGAAACGCCAAGTGAATACATTTGGAATCAAGTATCAGCAGCGCAATTTTAATTCTTCTATATGAATATAATTTTTTTTTTTGAAACGCATCAGACTTATATTTAAATAATTAAACTAATGTCAGCTCTACAAGAGTTGGTGTAGAAAAAGAAGGAAGGAAAAACATTTGAAATTTTTCGGAGAAAAGTCTTAGGGAATTTGTTACGACCAAAGAAGATGATTTTCTTGTAAAACTTTGCAAATCTTTTATTTTAGACAGCGTTGCTACAAAGACATTTTATTTCATTTTGTACATGCCAGCGCATCATGTCCTGACTTTGAACTAACTAATCCTTTTTGGGAAATCAGATCTAGAAAATAAGCTACTTTGTAAATCGATTAAAGATTTAAAGAAGATTCATGTTGCTTAGTTCGTGTTATATCGGTCTTCAACCCAGTTAACGATCCTTTATCATACTGATGATTTTTTTGTAATGGTCGGAGAAAATTTTGTAATGAAAAGTAATGTAATGTAATGAGAATGAGAAAAATTGTAATGGTCGGAGATTTTTTTGTAATGGTCGGAGGATCGAACGCTTGTTATTAAGGCTTTCCTGGCGTTGAAAATCGTAAAAACTCAACTGCCACTCCAGAATGTAAGTTCTTTTTTCATTCTCTAATTTAATTCTCTAAAACACTTTCTTCTTTTCTTTTTGAAGCGTTTCGTGACGAGTAAAATTTGAAGAGTAAAAAGATATCCTTTTTCCTTCTTTTTTTTAATTTGTGTAGATTTGTGTTTTACGGTTAATTACACCGATCAACTTTAAAAAATGGACAGACACTCTGATGGGTGATCCTTACTTATTTCGGGTCAAAAAAATTTTTATTCGTAGTACAAAGTCTTTATCATTATTTTGCTGTAATTTAAGGGTAGAGTTGGCATTCTTCGCTGTGAAATGAGCACATTAGACAAAATTTACCGATTTCACCTAAATTTCGGCCAAAGTAGGGGTGTGGCAGAAAAATGGAAGGTGATGGAAAAAAACGGAGGTCATATCCGAATTCAGCGACTTGAAATTCGTAAAGATCACCCATCAGAGTGTGTTTACAATTTTTCCAAACAGAAAAGAAAACAAAGCATCCAAACAGAAATTTTGCGCACCGACTGAAGTTATTTAATGTGTCCTGATTAACCTCAAGTCTGAACTGTACGAAGTTAACGATCAGGGTTTATCCTGATCGTACAACCCAGCAATTCATCATTGATATCTGATAGCCTTTCTGATCTGTGTTTAATTTTCGATAAAAAAATGCCTTGTACGAAACTGCGCAAACAATCTACGGCATGATCGAGCTTTTCTCGGGGTGTGTGCTAAAAAGTCACAAGGACTTTCTGCTGTCTTTGTCACGTTGTTCTCTTTTGGAACATAAATAGTTCCGCCCATGTTGACAGCTTTGCAAGTTAACAAACTGGCCAAAGCATGGAAAATTGTGTATACATCGCCGAACTTATGCTGATCTTATCGCTAAAGCGGCTTTAACGGGATTAGAACCCTAGCAAATGATCAACAACGCATAAAATAGCACCTGACAACCCATAAAAGAGCACTTAACAACTCATAAAAGGGCATTGGTTCAAAAGTGACAGATTTCTCCACAGTATCCAACACAACCGATTTGAGCTGTCGCGCCATTCATGCTTGAATCGTGAAAATGATTATTTAGCCAATTTAATAAACATACCCAAGCATGGTCTCTTTTTATTTGATTAATTTGACCTTCTTTAGTACATTTCTGTCGTATTAATTTATCATTGAGGATATTTATTGCAACTTTTAACGCTATTAAACAGTATAGCAAAGATACTTGCAACAAAAAGAACTTGTGCACGACCTTTTACGGTTTATGGGTCCTTTACTTTTGAATTGTATAAAATGAATAAATGGAAGTAAATTTGAGATACAGCATCATTCGTTAGCTAATTTCGAAAATTATCGAGGATTTATCCTATTCAGAGTCACATATACCACTACCCAATTTCAACAAATCTTATATACTCTGAAATCAACAACTCTCCCAACTACGGAGCTATTTATTATTTACGGATCATTAAACAATCGGAAGCTATCATATTATGTACGCATTGCCACGTTGATAATTTTCAACCCATGGTTTGTGTTTCAGTCCAAAGGACACTAATTTGCAAGCTATCAAAAACATGTTGCCTGTAGTGGAAAGTAATGTGTACTCGTGGCAAATAGCATAATGATTAATATTCTTCATCATCTGAATCATTAATCAACAATAGATTCCCTTTAATCAGATTTAGGAAAAATGGTGCAGACGTTTCAAATTTTGCGTTTTCATATCCTGCAATTTCATAAAATAAATTCAAATTGTTGAATGAGCTTTTGATAAAGTTCTCTCATGACTAAAGCTTATAGTTACCTCCATCAACGTCCAAAGTGAGCTGGAGCGTATTGTTTATATTATATCTTTATTATTTTAAATTAATTAAAGAAATTATTTTAGCTCTAACATATCAAAGTCAATTACGCAGCCGTCCGCCTTTGAACCCCGAGCGTTAGATTCAAATCAAACCATTTTATTGCGAGCGCATACATACACGACAAGGTGATTTGGTTAGTACCACGCTTAACCTTGATCGTTGCCAGCAACGTGGAAAACAGAAACTTTACACAGAGGACCACTACGCGACATTAAAGAATATCTGATATCTCGGAGTACCGAAAACTGGCTGATAACATTTGTAAACTACTCTTCTAGGACTATTTGTTGATTGATTTAACTTTCTTACCACACCCCGAATGAAAATGAAAAAAACCACCGAACTGAATGTTTTCTTTTAAACGTTCGCGCTGCGATTAGGCATAATGTCTAAACTTTGTAGAAAATACAAACCAGATGTCCTGACAACGTGCAATAGAATTTTCCACATATTACCAATACCACATCCTACATAGGTGGAAGCATACATTCTGTGGACCCCCTATTCAGTTTTTTAATGCGGTTTTATGGCTCTATTCTTTCGCACCACTCCAAACAATCCTTATCAATATCTTCCTTGGCGTGAAATTATACAAAGTTTAATAATTTCCGCAAATTCTTTTCTATTATAATCGTTACCCACTGTGCCGACTTAATTGTTTATTGTGCGAAATACGCTTTGAAATATATTTTAATCGCAAAAACTCGTGAATTAAAACCAAAAAACCCACAAAAACAATGTAATGGCGTGTACTAGTGTATGTTGATTGATAATTTACCAAGCCAAGACTTGAATTATAATAAAATCAAGGCGAATATAAAACAAAGAATACGAAAATCGTTTGGAAAATTAATTAATTTCCCCCAACGATTAGTGGTCGACGGATAATGAGATTGCGCTATTTTATTTCGCTAATTGTTTTGGTTTCGTTATCTATGTATATGTAAAGATATTTGTATGAGGATCCGCGAAGGGAAAGTGTCTTTTGGTAGGGAGTTTTTGTTTTGTGAAAAAAGTAACATGCGAATTTCGGTCATGGCTTGAATTTGTGAATTTATTCACATGCGAATTGTCGTTTTTTTACTGTATTATTGTATGTGGATTCTGCGGCATACAATATAGTCAAATTATAGATAAAATGTATAGATACTTAACCAGTTTTGATGTTCTAGTAATCAAGGTAACATTTTTGCTGATAGTTTTGAACCCATCCAGTAAGCACTTCCTGAGGGACATTGAATTCCTCAGTATGAAAAGGTACACACGAATCCAGCTCAGAACAAGACAAGTAAGATTTTTTACCTTTGACAAAGCCTTATCTTCAATCTTGCCCAGCTTATGACTAATAAAATGTAAATAGACAGTATGTGAAGAGGACACAATAAAAAACCTCTAAATAAATGAAGAAAAAGGCTTTCCCCTAAGAGCACGTTTGTCATACATTTGAACGGGTTGATCTCATTGTATTCTTGCGATTTGGATCCAATTGTATCCTTGCTGACAGTACATGTCCACATTTAACATTAGATTTCGTTCCTGAAGTGCCCAAAAAATGACTCCTCGAGGATTCCGACAAACAGACAAAAAGGCCTTCCGAAATGACTCCTCTTGAATTCCAACAAATAGATAATAAAGTCTTCCGTGAATGCAAGCCTAGTTTGGATGTGATTACTGGTCCCTGTCGGTCCCCGTTTCACGTTATTGTACTGAGGCCAGTTCCATCTTCAGTAACCATTTTCGGAGAAATCCTTCATTGACAATAATAATCCTTCCTTTGAAAACATATCAGGCGATTTCCTTTTCCGTGTTCCTTTGCAAAAGGAAAAGGAAGTTCGTGGTATTCCCAAGCATCCAAGTTGACCACTTATTCTAGCACATGGAACCTTCTATATACTTTCTCTCTCTTCGTGGGCTTGTCTCCCTTATGTGGATGTAGAACCTCTCAAATAATTTTGCAATGATCACCTTACCACCGCCATGTGTGACTTTCAATGGACCACCATCTGTCACCTCCTTGGGCCATCTTGATCGTGACTGATTTCATTTGATCGTCCTGGTCAATACATTTTTTCTGGAAAAATTTATTCCAAACCAGGAAAATTACGCACGCATAATCAAAAGAACCGGAAACGACTTCAACACAAGAAACAATCCTTTATCTGGTAAAATCCATAATTAATGAGTTCGATCGAACAAAATTTTCTGATGAATATTTTCTCCTTCCGTTAAAAGATACAAAATTTAAAACGTTTTCAATGTGCAAATATAAAATATATTATTATTATCCACCTAGCTATCTTGATTTTCACCAACAGAGACTTGGTTTTCTTTCCTTGACTAAAGGATTGATTTTGGTGTGAATGTTTAACGATGCTCTTCATATTTTGATAATGCAAATAATTTGACCAAATTTAAAAGTCCGTAGTGAATGGCTCCTTTTTAATCCTATCAGTACACAGAAGGTGGTAGCTGGAAAGAGGTTGTCAATCGAAATGGCTCTAAGAGCCTAGTAAGAAAAAGGGATAAGGCATGCAAGAAGCAAGTGAATCAAACAACTTAGCTATGACTTGGGGCTGTAGTATGTTCGAGGGCGTGGTGAGACTGGTTGGTAATAGACACAAATCCTAAGCTGAGACAGGTGTTATGCAGGTGCCTCAAAATTTTCACTCACCTAAATTGGGAAAGAAACGGTCCTTTGATTACTTATTTTGCCCGTGGATTATACATGACACCTGTTGGACTTTCTCCTCATGCCGTACATGGTCTCACCTTCCAATACCTCTTCCTGAAAATAGGCAAGCTCTGTTTCATGAGTGAGATTTTGAATCCAAAATACAAAAGGAACTGAATGCCAGAACTCTCTATTATTCATATTCGACCTTTAATACGTCTGACACTGTCTCAGTAAGCCATCTCATTCGTGTTCGATCTTACTAACTCGAAGGTACTACTCAGTGAGACTAAAGAAGACTAGTCTGTAGTAATGTGACAAACAATTCCCGGATAGACTACTGGTTTGAAAGGGGAGGGGGTGTGATTTATTGGACAGGTCAATTGATTTGCGCAACTGAAAGTTCAACCATTATCTTGTTCCTCTTTTCATTATTTTTAAAACGAAGGCATGTTTACTTATGTAGTTTGAGTCACCGAGAGAAATCGCTAACCAAAAGGAAAAAAGAAGGATCTTTGCATTGTGGTAGAAACTATGAGGCAGTTGATCTGAGGCCGTCATGCTGCAGAAAGCATAGTGAGACAAATTATTATCTGAAGCAATTATTCAGTGGGCGCTGATATTTTCAGTCCGACATGGACACTATGGGAAAGTCATCGTGTCCTGTTTGCCTCTTCTGTCCGGGGACTACAAATAACGCCTGCCACATTTTCGCATGCGAAAAATGGACCAGGTTCCGTTGACATCTTTCCGATATTCGTGCTCTCTCCAGAAAACATACCGGAAATTGCTACATTACGTCCGGACGATTCCCTTTATAAACATGGGCATCATGGATTGCTTGTCGGTACAGAGATAAGCGGCGTCTTTCTGACAACTCACCCTCTCCCTTCCATCCGCCCTTACTGAAAGATAGATTCCCTTGACCTGGCTTGGTCCGGCTTGGCCGGCGCGACAAAAGTAATGGGACCAACAATTCTGCTGTCTAGACCAAGCAGGCTCAATCCGAAATAATATCATAAACAGTTCCAGGGCAGGTTCTCGGTATGACAGGTGTTACCACTGGGAGTCCGACTCTCAGGTCGTGACTCAAACTAACGCACGGAACAATGCAGTCTGAAACAAAAGAGGAGCCACGTTCCAGTTGATGGTAACTTCATTGACAAGGATTTCGTCAAGCACGAAAGTAGATGGATTGGCAAGGATGGAAAATAAGATAACATCCCTTTCACGGAAGAGAAATCCTGAGCTGGAGAGCCAGATTCAGTGAGGAATAATTCCGTTGTTATAATTTATAACCACCATTCACACTTTTAAGCTATTCCAAATGCCGCATTCGCCTCAAAGTCCTGTAATACCTATCATCCGGAATCGCGAGAGCATAGAGTCTTTTCAAAAAATTATCCTCAGTATTTAACGAAATAATCGCAATATAATTAAGATAATTCACTAAAAATTTGCACTGAATTCACTAATGATTCTCTCCACTGCTTGCTTCGAGAGAAAAAGATTCATCGATGCAACCACCCATTTCTGAAGAAAGCTGGATCCTTATACTGCTGTCAACAAGGGCGATTCTTGCTGGTTTCTACGGAAGTAAAGAAGAAATTCAGCGTTACCTCAAGCATACTAGTTGTTGCAAAAGGATAGTAAAGTGCTTCACAGATTTACCAACAGAAGAACGCAACAATTGCAATTGAAAATAGTTGGGGCGGTCATTTATACGGAATTAGGAGACAATAAAGATAGTAGCGCCAGGAAGAACTCAAGCGACTGGAGTTTGACATATTGCAGAAGAAAATGACAGCCGAGAATAAACGTCATATCAGGTGTGTGTAGCAGGTTCAATTCTTTTCACTCATTTCTGGAATGTGACTTTAAATGTGCTCCAAGCTGGAGTAAGCGGCCATTTTGCTGCTCTTAGCTGAAGAATAGCTGAATCAATGATAAAAAGTGAGGAATCCTGTTCCTGGATTGTTACGAAGAAACATTATGTTTGAGTGGCAGGCAAAATCGTTGAGCCAGACACTAAGTAAGAAGACCGTGTAATTCATCAGGAACTTGAAGCCGTGGCTTGACTGATGGTATGGCGAGGCTGATTGTATCCTTATGCAGCTGCTTATTAGGCACTCAAATTTGAACCCTGCTCACACATTCTCGAACTAACTTTTCTAATTGTTTAATTTGCTCATGAATCACAGAGTATCACAATAATCAACCATTTTGTCGTACGAAATGTATCATTTGGGCCGGATCCTCCCAGAGCGGGTGCTATGATAAGGAAAAACATTAATAATATATTTCTTTCAGAATACTTAACACGGGATTTAGTACCTTTGAAGACATCTATTATGGTCATGGATCATAGTTATTGCATCAGCCTATTTTCCAGGAGATGCAGAAAATATTCCACCACTGCAAGTACAAAGGCTAGTAGCACACTGTGAGAGAAAAAATATTCCACTCTTGATCGGATGCGATAATTTGGGGAAGCACTGACACGCACCTACCCGTATTCGCTAGCTGTTTCGGTCCCTCACGGGGTGAATTGTCGAATGTAAAGTGGATGCCCACAAGGAGGTGTTCTTTCACCACTACTATTATGGACTCTTGTCCATAATAGTAGTGGTGAAGTGTACACTACCATAATAGTAGTGCAGATTACTGCAGACTATTAGAAGCTGGAGTGATATGTCACGCGGATTCGGGCGATATCGGATTTCTAACCGGAAAATACTATGGCACACTGTGTGATATAAAGCTGGGAAACTTCGAATTGTGAACAGCTGGTGCCAGGAGATCGGTCTAAGGCTTAACCCCGATAAAACCACACTGGTGTCGTTTACAAGAAAAAGAAATATAGACCAACGCCGCACTTTAAATCTACATGGGGCGGAGATTGGGTATAAGAATGAAATCAAGTTACTTGGATTGCTATTAGACGCCAGGGTCAGGTGGAACGGACACACTCAGGCAGTGTCTGCAAAGGCGGTTTGAGCTCTGATGGTGTGCAAGAACATGGCAGGCAAGTCCTGGGGTAACCCGGAAATCCTGCGGTGCATGACCAATCATCACCTATGGAGCGGTGGCCTGGGCACACAACATCCAAGAACGCAAAACGAGGCTTGCGCCCAATAAAGTTCAGAGTTTGGCATGCGTCTGTATCACCAGGAGCATAGAGTGATGTCCCACGGCAGCTCTCCAGAAAATCTTAAGCCTATCGTCACATCCTTTGGTAATAGAAACAGTAGCGACATCTACAATGACAAGAATCTTCCAAGAAGGGAGAAAAATTGCCTCCGAATAGGACACAAGGACCAGGCTAAACTAGTAAAGGTGTCAGGTGGTATACGGATGGTTCCAAGACATGTGAGGGAACAGGAATTGGAGTGTTTGGGACTGGCACCAAATACCACCACCCAATACAAAGCAGGCCCAGTATATTTCTGGCTGTAAGCGCACAAATCAGCATAGACAGAGGATACAAAGGGAAAGCTACAGCTATAATATCCTATAGCAAAGCAGCCTTAAAAGCACTAGAATCCCCGGTGATTACATCGAGAATGGTTCCAGATTGTTGCAATACACTCAACAAATTGAGGGCGGACAATAGAATCATCCTATACTGGATGGCGGTGCATGCAGGTTTCAAAGGCAATGAGCAGGCGGACCAACTGGCGAGGACATCAAGAGCATTCATCGGTCCTGAACCCTCTAGCGCAACTGAAATGAATTTCGCTCACAGGGCTCTAAAGGAAACCGAGGATAGAGAATGCTATAGCCTCTGGAATGGACTTCCAGGGCTTCGAATGTTTTGAGTTTTGAGCGTCTATCGAAATGAATCAAAGAAAGCGAAGGATCCTGACTGGGATCTTCACAGGGCACTGAACACTCGGAAGGCATCTCAAAAGGATGGGCTTGACAGCGAATGATGAGTGCAGATTTTGCAATCTTGCGGAGGAGACATCAGCGCATCCGCTGGCACACTGCGACCACACTTCTGCTATCCCGCAGAAGAAGAGACTGTTTAGGAAGCTGCTTCCTAGTCGATGAGGAATTGGGACGCCTGAGGCTAGAGCAGATCTTTGACTTTCTCAGAAAGATCGATCTGCTTGAGGCGCTTTGCGATCACTGGAAGCCGAGGCAGAATAAGCCTGTTAGTGTTCACGTGCGCCATCCCCGACAGTAAATCAATCTGTTAATTAATCATTTGAAACGTAGAATTGACGGAAGTCGGTCTCTTCAATAAATTCAGAAGTAGTTGGAATCCAAGGACGAAGAGAATAGCGTGTCACACTAAGCGCACGTATCTTTCTTCTCCACGAAGAACATTCTTCAACGCGTGCTTAAGCCAAGGAGAGAAAGGTCAAAATTTTTCCTTAATTCCGATCTCCTTTGCGCCTTCCATATGAATCAAGGATCATGTTATCTTTAAAGTGGGACCAGGCGAAGAAATAGAGGCCTACCTTAAAGTAATGTCAGACAAAGTTCCAGATTATGTTGCAGAGGTATCAGAGGAGTGGTTCAGTGGGTAGTACAGAAATTTCGAGCATTGTGCTTGTAAGCCTCCTAGTTTCTGGACATGAAAAGACGTCCCTTTATTCTACAACAACAATTATTATACTATTCTGTAAAAAGACGGATAGGTCTCTCAGTGAACTGATGTTTCAGACGGACATTACTTGCCGTATGAGTATGAGGAGTATTAAAATTCGATGAAGAACGTACAGTCCGGGCCGTTTTGACGATCTCGCGATTTTTTGATAAGATTTTAAGTTATGAAGGAATTTATGTAAGAAATTCATACACAGAAGCATTGGTTACAAAATAATTATGACAGAATATCATTCTCAAGTCCTATGAATAATTATTCAATCTCTGTGAGGAACAATACAACATACAACTAGCAAAATAATTACTAAGTCGTGTCAAAGGAAACCAAGTATAGTACTAAATGTTGATAGGCGAAAACTAATAAATGAATTGGAAACACAAAGACAATATTTATTTTTGTCGACCTTCTGTCACATGAAATAAACAGAAAAAATAGCCACTATCAAGATAAAACTCTCATAAATATCATAATCATATTATCATCGCAACACAAGTTACTATCTAAACTTACTGAAGGTGATATCTACAATTTTTCAATGTTTCTATGGCTAAAGTAATCACATGAAACAACCCCTATCAAGGTAGTCGCAACCAATGCAACTAAAGTGATATCAAAAACTTGGTCGTTTATGTAATGGCCATTTCAGGCTTTTCATTTTAATGCAACTCATATGACCATGCATCTGTAGTTTCCACATATGTTCCCATACATTCCGCTTGGTATCTTTCAAATTCATTTTGCAAAGTGCAACACCAAACACACTCAATTTTCCAATCTAATCATCGTCAAGTGAATGAATGAATAGTTTACGTACTTGACGTCACGGCTGCACTACCCATGAATATCCTAATGACATGTAATACCTCATATGTGCTGCAAAACTCCAAAATAAAAGCAAACACAATAAAGAAATAAAAATTAAAAAATCGACTCATACAAATGTTGGTTGCTTATCACACTTTACCAGCCAACTTACTGATTTTACTTCCATGCCGGGGCTACCCAGCGTCACCTGTAACTAAAACGTATCTACAAATTGTTCTACGATAAAAGGAAACTACACGCTCGGTATGGAAAGCTCACATGAGAAACACTCGAAATTCGACGTACAGCGAAAACTTAGCTTGCGAATATACGCGAATGTGTTAAAACATGTGGGCGGGTAATTGCAGTAATGGAAATTAATTTGCAATAGTCGTTAAATTTATTTACCCACTTTAAAATTTGAATGCAAGGTAGTAGATATTGAATCCATGTGTGTGTGCTGACTTAATACTTAATTAGGGACAAAATGCGTTGCTGAATTCAACATGTATGTTACTATGAACAGCGCGAAAATCAATGAAAAGTTTACATAAACTTTATATGGGTAAATTTGTATAGTACTGACGAGTATAAACTTTTGTAAGGTTGAGTGGGTTTTCGACGCGTCATGACCTAGTAAATTTGGTTTTGAGGGAAAGTTGAACTGAATACGATACGTCTGTGCCAGTCAGAATCAATTAACTATTTTGTTTTCCATGGAAACTGTTAATAAAATGTTGGATGTAAGGATTCCAGAGCAGGCGGGATATCTACGAGAATAAAACGAGAATAGTTTTCATCACTTTTCTGAAATTTCCCATGAGATCCTTAATATTCAAAAAAATCTCCCGACAATATCTCAAACAACGCTGTTAGACTTAAAGGATACCTACAATGTATATGAACTTCTTGTTTCAGGAAACCAAGTCAATCATCAAAACGATACAAAGTCATTAATCATTCTCAAAGGATCTTGTAAGCACTAACCTGGAAGCTGACAGCATAATAAATAATTTTGATCACCTGAAAAGAGATAAAATTGTTAATGATATAACATTCATTAAGGTAATAACAAGAATAAACGTTTAAATTTTAAACAGCCCCTGCCTTCGCTAAGTGTCAGATTTACTTTTGTGAATTAAGTGCAAAAGAGAATGTGCGTCATTCGCTAGGATTTCAAAGTACAAAAGATAAAATCGTAGCTGTGTAGGAATGTTTACGACTAAGAAACATTTGATAGCTACTACCAAAAATATATTCTTGCATCTTACATAAATTTTGTACTTATACTTCTTTAAATTTCAAAAATTTAGCAAAAAGTGATTGACCTATGCTTTCTGATCCATAAACCACATACGAGACACGCAATGTGCTTCGCGGATCAATTTTTTAAGTTTAAAGTGTGGTAAGAGAATGAAATTTGAACACTTCATTCAAAACAATACTTTATTAGCGCAACTAATTCATTATTATTCGATTTAAATCAAACTTGACGTAAAAATTCGAAAATTTGGCGCGAAATTCGCTTAGACGCATCTCCGACGCATCAACAAGGGCCTCGAATACCTTGCTCCGTTCACTTGATTTAAATTGAAAATTCTATTGGGCATTTTTTCAATGAGGTTTTTCATTGTGCTCGTGGGCAGTTCAATCCAAAAATTTCGCTTCTCAGGTCTCTGACATGACAGTATTTCAAAGAAATCAAACAGTATGACATACCTCCGACGTTTTCAACTGGGTTCAACTCTCGACTTAAAGCCGGCAACTGCATCAAAGGGAGATTCTTAGTCGAAAACCATTTCTTCTTAGTATGGTTTGAAACATGGACGACAGGATTGTCCTGTTGGAATAATGAATGTTCTTCGTCAAAATTATCAAAATAAGGTATCATGAAAGCGGAGTCGAGCATCTCTGTATACTTTTCTACATTAGTTTTTGTACAAACAACACATCATTGGACTTCTCACTAGTATATTATTGATTGATTTATTGTCCGGGATGCTGCACGTCGACCTTTACAGCTTCGATGCTTCCAGAGCGCCTCAAGCAGATCGATCTTGCTGACAAGGTCAATGATCTGTTTCGGCCTCATGTGTCCCAATTCCTCCTCGACTAGGAAACACCTTCCTAAACTGTCTCTTCTCCTGCGGGACAGTGCGTTGCAGTGTGCCAGAAAACGCACTCTTGTCTGCTCCGCAAGATTGCGAAATCTGCACTCATCATTCGCTGTCAAGCCCATCATTTTAAGATGCCCTCCGATTGTGCAGTGCCCCGTTAGGATCCCAGTCAGGATCCTTAGCAGTCTTCTATTCATTTCCATGCACGCTCGAAACTTCTTCTCGTCATAAACGTCGAGGAACACCTTCGACATTCGAAGCCATGGAAGTCCATTCCAGAGTCTATTGCATTCTCTATCGTCAGTTTCCTTTAGGGCCCTGTGAATGAAATTCATTTCAGTTGCGCTAGAGGTTTCAGGACTGATGAATGCTGTCGGTACTTTTTTCCTTGCCAGTTGGTCCGCCTGCTTATTACCCTCAATACCTGCATGCCACGGCACCCAGTCTTTTTTTTCGGGGGGGGGGGGGGGGGGAGGCAGGTGAAGGCTATTTACGCTCTGAGTGTCGCACTCCCAATGGCCCAACGGACCTACTGGACTACCGACTAAACACCTCCCCTGTCAACCGGAGCGCCTAGCCTGGAACCGTTTGACACATTACTTCGGACTCGGCCTCCCAATTTTACGTCTGTTAGCGCCTTCGGGCTAAAGGAGTTCCTTCTCCAGCGGGTATGGCCAGAGAATCCTCCACCCTCGACGCCTTCAGCCGGTCAACTTTGCCTTATTTCATTACTAGAGCGTCAGCAGTGATTGATTCAGCGAGTGATATGAGCATGTCTTTGATTAGGCTATCTGGATAGAGCTCTCCCACTTTTTCGGCAAGACCACCGCGCTGTTTGTCCCATCTTCTGCATGAAAAGAAAGTATGACAGGCGTCAACCTTCCTACCGATGCAGAATATACAATCTGGAGACCGTGACTTACCAATCCAGTATAGAGTAACTCTATTGTCCGCACTCAATTTTTTTAGTGTATTGCAACAATCTAGAACCATTCTCGATGTAATCACCGGGGATTCTAGTGCTTTTGAGGCTGCTTAGCTATCGGATATTATAGCTATGGTATGGTGCTAGAAATAAAGAAACCTTCCTTTTAATTTTATGTTTTTTTATTTACCTTTCGGAATCGATTTTCGACCGTGATCGTTCGGTCTTCATCAGCGATTGATTTTCTTAACCTATACATGGTGCTTATATACTAATCTTAGGTAGAATAAAATTTAGTTCAGAGGGAAATCTCACTTAAACTAAGTAATTAAATTTTAATTAGGCAATCAGCCTAAATAGCCAAGATTTGCAGTTGCCTTCATCACCGTTCATTAGGGTATTCCTTTCCCTAAATATCGCTAGGCTTTCCAAGGCATCTAGTTCCCTCATGTCTCTAGCTTCTCTAACTGGTGTTACGTCGTTGATGGTGATTTCGTGCCCTTTCGTGATGATGTGTTCCGCAACTGCTGACCTGAAATTGCTCTGCTTTCCTTTCTTCTTTGCTGCTATTGCTTCGCTTAGATGCTCTCGGACTCTGGTGTTGATCAATCTCCTTGTTTGTCCGATGTAAACTTCCTGGCAGTTAGAGCATTCGATTCGGTATATACCCGATTTCTCATGCGGCTGTCGCTTGTCCTTTGTGGATCAGATGAAATGCGACTGCTAAACATGGGATTAAACTATGCAATAAAAACAACGAGAATACCAAAAGAAGACATCATTGTAGAAATGGAGGCAGCTATAAGTAAATTGCCAGAAGCGCATAAAGTACCAGCGAGGAAAGATATAGCAAATGCAATATCTGGAGCTAAAAAGGCAACACAAAGTGCAGAGGAAACCATAGCATTGGAACTGAAGAAAAAACCTGTTTATTTCATTAAGGCAGACAAAGGAAACACAGTTGTCATAATGGACAAGGAAAAATATGAGGAAGCGGTCACGCAAAAATTAAACAACGGCAATTTCTTTGAACTCCGTCGAAACCCACTGGAGGAGTCCATTAAACGATTCGAGAGAGTGATAAAAAGCTGCGAGCCGCTAATCGGAGAGTTATCAAAAGTAAGAGTCACGAATCCCACACTACCAAGAATCAAATGCTTGCCGAAAATCCACAAAGAAGGAAATGAAATGAGAGAGATTATATCCGCCATGAATGCCCCCACTCAAAAGCTAGCAAAATGGTTAGTGGAAGAGTTTAAACAGATGAAGCAAATAGAGAGCAACTCGGTTAAAAATAGCAAGGCATTCACAGAGAAATTGCTGACATTTGGTCCACCAGCAGAAGATGAGGTGATGGTGTCTTTTGACGTGAAAGCACTTTTCCCCAGTGTACCAGTGATGGAAACACTAGGATACATCGAGGAGTGGTTGCTAAGGCAAGACAAGTCTATGGCATGGAAGGCGAAAACAAGACAATACATTCAACTATGCAAACTGTGCATGACAGAAAATTATTTCATGTTCAAAGGGAAGTTCTACAAAACTAAAGGAGGAGTCGCCATGGGAAATCCACTTTCACCATTTTTCAGTGAAATATTTATGACTCGATTGGAAGAGGGACTCAAAATGAAGGGCCAATTACCAAGATGCTGGATAAGATATGTAGACGACATTTTCGCCTATGTCAAAGAGAATCAATTATCAGAAGTTCTTATGGATTTGAATAACGCACACAAGATGATCAGCTTCACAACCGAAGAAGAAAAGGACGGAAAATTAGCATTCCTAGACACACTAATATCAAGAACCAGTGGTAACTTAAACTTTGAGGTTTATAGAAAGTCAACGCACACACAGAGAACGATTCCGAACTCATCAAACCACACCCAACAACTGAAAGTATCACCTTATCGAGCCATGATTAACCGGATGTTCGATCTACCACTAAGCATAGCAGCAGAGGAAAAAGAAATGCAGTACATTTTACAAACAGCAATGTTAAATGGGTTCCAACCATCAACAATAAAAAGGATTGCGGAGAAAATCAGAAGAACTCGACAAAGGAAAAAGAGATCAACATTAGTTAACCCAGACTCTGAAACAACCTATTGGAAGGCAGTCACATTCCACGCAGATATTACTAAAAAATTAAAAAAGAACCTCAAACGACACAAATAAATACGGCTCATCGAATCCAGCAGTAAAAACCAGCTCAAAAATATCCTTGGATCCACAAAGGACAAGCGACAGCCGCATGAGAAATCGGGTATATACCGAATCGAATGCTCTAACTGCCAGGAAGTTTACATCGGACAAACAAGGAGATTGATCAACACCAGAGTCCGAGAGCATCTAAGCGAAGCAATAGCAGCAAAGAAGAAAGGAAAGCAGAGCAATTTCAGGTCAGCAGTTGCGGAACACATCATCACGAAAGGGCACGAAATCACCATCAACGACGTAACACCAGTTAGAGAAGCTAGAGACATGAGGGAACTAGATGCCTTGGAAAGCCTAGCGATATTTAGGGAAAGGAATACCCTAATGAACGGTGATGAAGGCAACTGCAAATCTTGGCTATTTAGGCTGATTGCCTAATTAAAATTTAATTACTTAGTTTAAGTGAGATTTCCCTCTGAACTAAATTTTATTCTACCTAAGATTAGTATATAAGCACCATGTATAGGTTAAGAAAATCAATCGCTGATGAAGACCGAACGATCACGGTCGAAAATCGATTCCGAAAGGTAAATAAAAAAACATAAAATTAAAAGGAAGGTTTCTTTATTTCTAGCACAAAAATATTTTATGAAGATGGAAGCAATAACAAATATGGTATGGTCCTTTGTATACTCTGTTTATGCTGAGTTGTGCCTCAGCCAGAAAGACACTTGGCATGCTTCCCATCGGTTGGTAGTATTTGATGCCAGGCCCAAATACTCCAATTACTGTTCCCTCAGATGTCTTAGAACCATCCGTATACCACCTGATTACACCACCTGTCTTATGAGGTGCATATTGGATTCGACGCTCCATTCTCTCTTGTCACTCAGAACTACACAGAAATTGTTGCGAAAATTGAATGCCGACGTCACACGATCCGACGGTACATATATGAATTGGGACACCTTTACTAGTTTAGCCTGGTCCTCGTGCCCGATTCTGAAGTAATTTTCTTTTACTTCATGGAAGATTCATGCCATTGTAGATGTCGCTACTGTTTTTATCACCAAATGAAGTGGCGATAGCGTTTACATTTTCTGAAGAGCTATCGTGAGACATGACTCTATGGCCCAGGTTATACAGACACATGCTCAACGCTGAACTCGATTGAGTGAAAGCCTCGTCTTGCGTTCTTGGATATTATCTGCCCAGGCGATCGCTCCATAGGTGATGATTGGTCCCACGATCATGGTATACATCCACCGCAGGATTCCCGGGTTACCCCTAGTCTTGCCTGCCATGTTCCTGCTCACCATCAGAGCTCTGACAGCCTTTGCAGATACTGCCTTAATGTGTCCGTTCTACCTAAGCCTACCGTCCAATAGCAATCCGAGATACTTAATTTTATTCTCATACCCGATCTCCTCATATTCTTGTGAATAGCACCAGTGTAGTTTTATCGGGGTTAAGCCTTAGACATATCTTCTGGCACTAGCTAGCTCACAATTTGAAGTGCCCCCTACACTATATCACACAGTGTCCCTCCATATTTTCCTCTGGTTAGAATTGCGATATCATCTGCTTACGCGTGACATATCACCCCAGCTTCTAACAATCTGCCTAAAACTTCATCTGCCACAAAAGTCCTTATTAGTGGTGAAAGAACATCTTCTTGTGGAAAATCTCCTTGCATCCACGATCCGTACGTACGTTGATGGTGCTTGATCTCACTTTACATAGCACGGTTCACCCCGCAAATGATCAAGACAGCCTGCAAATAAAGGTAGGATTAACCTCACTTTTTATCAACGCCCTCTTTACCGCATCGTGGCTGGTATTGTCAAAGGCCCCTCAATATCAAGAAAGGTCCCTTTAATATCTCTCCAGTAAGAAAAGGCTGCCCAAATCATGAGGCTTCCATCGCCAAAATTTCATTTCATCCTTGTTGGATGAAATTAGCTGTCAGATTCTGTCAATAATAGCGAAAACCATCCGGCCAATCTAAATTGAATTTCCTCTCATTCGAAAATATGACATTTCCCCCATTGGTTTGTCCAACTTATATTTTCCTTCGTGTAGACAAGACGAGCCTGCTTATGTACAGTCAATCGTGATTTTTTCGGTTTCTCATAAGCAATAAATTCAACTCGTTTTTTTACTGATAAGTCCAAATTAGAAAAAATGGGATAAACTCAGTCTGTATTTTCAAGCTTATTCGCTTATTTGCTTTATTTGCCTCTTGGATAATTCCGAATTTCGTTTAGATTTATTACAACATCAATACGACACATCCTTTTTAGAAAGATCCAAACAACCCTCTCAGACCTTGATTTTTTTAGAGCGATTTGCATATTTGTTAAACATAATTTCCTGCAGGTCGTCATTTCTTCTTTTTTCAGTCGTCAGTTACGTCCCTTTACCTATTCCACTCAAAAATCTGAAATTAAAGAAGAGCGAAATCTGAAAAAAATCACTGAAATCTATCCATTACACTTGCTTTAATCTGAATTCCCACTACAAAATGTAGCTTTTTAAAAATCGACACAATTTGTCATAGTTTCTTCGCATATAACTTTTTTTCGGGTAGTACGGTGAAGATTGTTTAAGCCCTGAGTGTGGAACTCCCAGACGCGGAATGCTTCTGGACTACTCACTAAATACCTCCCCTGTCAACCATAGAACCTAGCATGAAACCGTTTGACACATTACTTCGGGCTAAGCCTCATGTTCCTACGCCTAGAGGCGCCTTTAGATTATGGGATACTCTTCTCGAACGGGAAGGAAATGAGAAGAAGGAAGTGCCAGAAAAAAGATCCCCAATCCCCGACGCCTCCCAGCGGCTGCCACTTCCGACTACTTCCTGGCTGCCTGAACATATTGTGCCATGCGATTCCATTTGTCAACCATTTTTAGCATTTTTCCGACCAGAATTTCCGGACAGAGCTCTCCTACTTCGCTGAAGAGGTCACCGCGCTGCTTACTTCTTACATACAACGTTATACTGCCTACATACCTAAAATGAATTAATCCACTTTTAAGAGTAAAGATCCCATTTTGAAATTCTGAGTGCGTTTAAGAAAATTGCGCGAACTGCATAAATCAGCTCTCAACACTGCTTTTGCAGCGCGTGTAGCTTGATAACAAAGCGAAGGAGGACTTCCATAATGCTATCTTTGTACTATTGAGTTTGCTATTGAAGCCTTTCGGTTTTTACAAGCATGACTCAAACCAAAATCTCAACTTCAAACTATCTTTCTAGACTGTAATTTAATTTCCGATTTATTTCCCAAACATTTGCTATCATTTTGATGCATTCAGAGGTCAGCTTGGCTGTTACTTTTATTTTATTGCCGAAGGAATCGGTTTGGTGTATTTCGACCCCCTTGGCGCGAACCGAATCGCAGTCTACATATTAAGAGAAATTTGAAGAGATCCAAAAAAGTAAATTCTGACGAATTAGGTTAACCAAGGTATGTGGGAACCTTAGATTTGAACATTGTTGACTTGCTGATTGCTATGACTTGATTACATGATTACTAAAACCTACCCTTTTTGGATTTCCGTTGTCAATTGTCCAATCCCGAGTCCAATTTGTCCAGTTTATTCAAAGAAAATTGAACCTGATTCTGATCCTGCTCAATTGACACAATGACCTATTTCGGTCAAAGTTTTGCCTTGGATCTCGAATCTGATTATTTTCTATTTATATCTCCAGACCTTTCATTTCAACGTTTTTTAAAACAATTACCTTATATCCTACTTCCTAACTTCCTTCTACTTTATATCCTTCCTTCCTTCCTTCTATCCTATAACAATGACCTATTTTTATATCCTATCCAAATGTCCTACTTTCGAAATCAGCAAGACCTAACATTTTCTACTCATTAATTTTTGAAAACAATTCGATTATGACGGCTACTGTCAACTTCAATTGATTGCTTGAACCGATTTCTCAAAATTTAAACACCAAGTTGATATGATTTGGGGTGAAGCGCGTCTACTTCTTCAACAATCTGCTCCCTTAGCTCTAGCAGATTTTGAAGGCGGCATTTGAACAATTTTTCCTATCTCCTAAGATATTTTTCCTATCCTTAGATATCCCCAAAGAAAGAAGTCGCCTGTGCCAGAATCGGGTGACCGCGTAAGTCATAAGACTAGAGTCGTGGAAAACATTTTCTAATAAAGCATTGATTGGGCTGCAGCTCTATTCTGTTGGTACCAATAGCCCTGAATCCTTTTCTTCAAAAACCGCTTCCAATAGGCGCTGCAGAAAATTTTCATAATACCCGGAATTCAAGAACACAGTTAGTCCTCGTTCTACAAAAAAGGTACTGGCCTATAACACCAAATCGTGATACGGCACACTAAATCGTTTTTCACTGTTTTGCCTAGGATTGCGTTGTACCGACTCTGTGCTCTATGAGTACTTTCTCCCGTAGATTTGGAGGTTGGCGTGGTCTACTGGGTTCAATTCTTGGGCCATCATTATTTTGAAATGGGGGAAATTCAAATCTGAATGCAAAACCTTCTTGGAACAGTGTTCTGAACCTCCCAACGCAAGAGTGTGCCTTCGAATAGAACATATTGTCGATTGGTCGACTGCTGTTCTCACCACTTTCAAAATTTCTGGTGTTTTGGTGGATCTTCCTCGGCCATATGTACCTTTCTTAAGTGAGCTACAATTTCCGTCAACCACTGAATCCAGGACCGAACTGTGTATGCAGTAGAAACAGCATTCTTCCGCGGAATATTGAACCGTTTCCGAAAAGCTGTTCGCAATCCGAGTTCGGTTTCTACCTCAGTATCAATCTTGTCAACAAATTTAAGGTTAAGATAAATCTGTTATTTGATCATCTATCATTAAGTTCCCCAATGATGAGACAAAAATCTTTTGACCAATTTCCCTAGTTAATCCCAAACGGTACCCAGTAAACAATTCAAATGTAGGATAGAATACTTAACGCGTCCTTTACTAAAAAGTGTTTGGAACAAACGGTCGATGTTACTCACATGATAGTTGTATGAGTTGATCCAGGTTTGAGTTGCTACGTTTGGCCCATTGTCAAGTTCCAGAGATCACACCAGAGTTCACACCAGTAACAAAGGGGTATGCCTATGGGACATAGGCATCAGGGATATGGGACATCTTATTTTATTGGATATATATTACCCGGAAGAGTGTATATTATACCGGAGGGAACAGACCTTCGAAAAGCGTTGCTAACTACCCTGTTCAGTTAAGGAAATGCCGTAGTTTAAAGTTTAAAATAGATTATTTGTTCAGTTGGGAGAGGAATCAGCGTAACAGATGAGAATTCTTGAATAGAAGGAACAAAAGGCTCTATGAGAAGAGATTCGAGAAGACGAGCAGTAAACAGCATTTCTATCCTCAGATCTATATGAAGCAGGTAATTCGGCAACTACAAACGGTCAACTCCCCAAAAACATAGAAATAGCACAGCCTAAATCGAATATGAAGTGAAATTCTATAAGCTCGAAAAAAGCGTTCACAAATTCAGTTCAGTAGTTTCAATATGTATCTATGACACATGCCCTAAAAAAGTAAAAATATCCTCACCGATAGCGAACACTTGCTCTAATCCTTGTTTTGACCCCCCTTCCCCACTCAGGTAGCACAAATTGAGTAGACAGATGTTGACAAGATATTAAAAGATATAAAAAAAGCTCCAAAAGGTTCATATGTATTGCCTTATAAACGTCAAAATTTTAAGAATTGATTTTGTTTTTAGCCTATCACATATAAACTTTAAAGCAAAAAATTTTATGCAAAAACTACCCGTAAATATTGCTTGGTCAAATGTCATATTGACATTTACATCTCTGGTAGCTATTTTTCTGGTTCTTCTGGCCAACAATAGCATGCTTCACTTGAAACGTACTGGAGTTGGTTTTGTTGTTTCGGGCAGGAATTTGACTTCATAAAGTAATAACTGAAAAGGGATGTTTTTTTATTTCCCTCTTTTTCAAGACCCTTTTTCAAAATTATAAATTTGTTGGACAGACGGATTTCGAGATGGAAACAAACAGAGAGAGGGGAACGATAAAAATCTTGTTGTACTCATTGGGGAGTATCAAAAAACCAACACAATATCAGAAAATTTGCCCTATTAAGTGCCCGTTCCACCCCGTCAAAACTTTTTCGACTCAGATTTATTAGTTGTCACTCACGAGTTTAAAGTTTATCAGCTGTAAGGCCACCAACGTATATTAATGGACAACAATATATGAAACGCTAAGCGTTAGCTTCTACGAATATGAATAGTGATATCGCTAGTTCCAAAGAATTGTGGTTTCACTGGATCCATGAAGAATTCAAATTCGCGGTCGGTAGAGTTTTTGCTTTTAATGCTGATATGTCCAAGTATGTCCAAGTAGTCTGTTCACTATGGATTTCCTCTTTAAACCTTGAATCAAATTCAGTTTTTACACATGAAAAATTTCAAAGCTGATAAGGATAATTACAAATAGACGCGAGGATATAGCATGTCGGTTAGATGCAATAAATCTACATTATGACAAAACCACAAAACCTACAAAGCCACTTGATTATTATTGTAGATAATTGACTACAATCTATCCACACTAGACCACAAGCTGATTTATCCTGTTAAGGAATAAATTCTTCTGTCTTGTTAACGAAACAGAAACCTACTGAGTTGATCCGTGATTTCTCTCTTGTCTTCCCTTATTTTATGCTATCATGTTTCGAAAGAATTCCCTAAATTCCCTGGATTGGAAATTTTTGATCCGATACTAAAGCATTGGTGTTAGTGTCGCCTACCTATCTAACGAAGGAAAATAAATCCTTTGAACATACACACGTTGGCTGGTAGGAAAGTCACAGTAATTTTAATTCGACGGATAATTCTATACGCTACCTTGTATGTACTTTTCTTAGATCTGTTTCTCTCCTTCCTTCCTTCCTTCCTCCCAATTCTGTTATTCTCCTTTTTAGATTTCCTAGGAAGTCCTGACACTCAAAAATAGACGATGCGTACAGTTGATAAAATTGATGTGGAATTGTAAGCAGAAAATCCAACAAATTGGTGAAATTTGCACAGCGAAATAAACATAAGGATTCAACGTATCTCTTGACATTTGAAATTCTAACCGAATTGGCAATGAGTGGCTTATTCAGCTCCTGCACAACTGAATGAATTATGCTCTGATAACTGAATAAAAACAAAATTTTTGACAGTATGCAAAAACGTTAACCATTTCGGGTGTGGTCTTCTTTATCAACCAACTTTTCACTATTTTTTTCTCTATAAGACCACTTGCTATCTTCCATTTAATTTAAATTCCTACGCTTTGTTCACAGGATGAAACAATTAGACAATACTCGACAACGATGACAATCCTGTTACTTTCCTTTGCGAACGATTGGATGCGAATTTTTTTCCTGGATGAGTAAGTGTGAAACATTCCAGCGACGTCACTTTTGCACACTGTCCCATTTATCAGCTCACACTCTCTCTCTCTCTCTTTGTCTCCTTCTCGAAATCCGTCTGTCCAAAAATTCCTCAAAATAATGAAGGTGTCCTAATTGGATTTTGGTTCGTGTAAGGGCACTTGTCTTAATCCCCTCATGATACACTTCAATGATGGGATTAACGTAGTTAAAAGAAAATGAAAGGGATGGTAGATAGAGAAGGATGTTGCGAAAGAGAGAATGAGAGACTGAAAGAAATCAACGCAGAATATTAGATCCTAGAGAATATTAATTAATTCTATCTCAGTGGATTTGAGCTGGGATATTCTTGACTACACTTGTTATTATTTCAAAGAATTAATTTTTCCAGTGATTTAAAACTGTCCAAGCAGTTTCACGCTAATTATCCTCATTATATTTTCTGCACAGAAATCGAGAGACTGAAACCTTTTAAATTTTTTAACATGAATCCATCTTGTTGAATTTCATTTATTCTATATTATTCCATATAATAATGACTTGGTTAGGTTTTCTATGAAGTTGTGACCAGGTAAGTCGTCCTAATGTTTTTGTTTTTTGGGTTGGGGGGTGAAGGCAATTTACGCCCGGAGTGTGGGACTCCTAGCAGCGCATGCTACCAGACTACCCACTAAACACCCCCCTGTTAAACGACCCTAACCTGAAACTGTTTGACACATTCCTTCGGGCTTGGCCTCTCTTTACTTCGCCCTAGGGCACCGTCAGTCTAGAGAAATCTCCCTCCAGCAGGAGGGGGCAGGATGGAGGAGGACTGCTGGAAAGGAGACCCCCCTAGACTATAGTTATCCATGGTACCTATTTTTGCTGTAAGTATTGCCCGAGAGTAATGTGCCACACAGGTCCATTTGTCGAAAGTTTTCAGCATTTCTCCGACCAGATTGTCTGGAGAAAGCTCTCCTATCACCTCCCACAGGTCCTGCCGCATTCTGTTCCACTTTCTACAGTTGACGATGGTGTGACATTCGTCGTCCCTTTCCCCTGGGCAGAAAATGCAGTCTGGGGACCGTGATTTACCAATCTTGTTCAGGTAAGAATGAAAATACCCATTCCCGGTAAGAAGCTGGGTAAGGTAATAATCAGTCTCACCGTGTCTTTGATTTAGCCACGATCCCACATTCCCTATATGTCGGGCAGTCCAGCGGCTATTAGATTCGCCATCCCAGGACTGTTGCCACTCGAGTATTGTGCGCTGCTTCTCCTCTCGGTTGACAGCATATCTTGAACCCTCGACTTTTCGGTCATCAATTCTCCGTCGCTCCCTAGCAAGGAGGGCAATGGATATTACTCCTGCGATCACCAAGACCGCCAACTCACAGACGGTGCGGTATGCAGACGCAACCCGCATAGCTCCTCGTCTCTGTGCCAAGCGCTTTCGGTACAGCTCCTTACTGAGAGGTCCGGCCCAAACCTCAGAGCCGTACAGTAGCACTGACTGTACAGCACTCATGAGGAGCCGGCGTTTGCTCGGTGTGGGCACACCGATGTTGCACATTAGTCGACTTAAAGCCGAAACGCCTATCGCGGACTTTTTCGCCGTTGCGCTGATCTGTTCCGAAAAGCTCACTTTCGAATCGATCAACATCCAAAATATTTTATTGCAAGTTTAGACCCAACAGTCGCATCTCCGATCTACAAAGGAATTACCTCATCATCACCTCAGAGCTGCTTTTGCTTTTGCTAGTGCCTTTCTGAAGATTGGGCACGCGCCTGTATCTGGAACTTGAGGGTGCTCTGTCGGTTGAGAGTTAAACAAACAGCGCGGAGTTTCAGCGCACTGTTTTATCTTATGCCCAGACGCTCCACACTTAAAGCAAAGCCTACTACGGTCAGGGCCCTTGCAATTCTAAGTGGCGTGCCCGTATCCAAGGCAGCTGTAGCATCGGACTGGGATGGCTCGACGGCGAAATCTGCACACCACCCAGCCGATGTTTAGTTTTCCTTTGGCCAGGAGTTGTGTAGCATTTTTCTCCGTTACGTCGAGTACGGTCAGCCTTTGCCCTCGGCGATTCTCTGGAGAAAGCTTTACTTTTACTAGAGTTATTCCAGGGAACTCTTTTTGAATGGCTTCTTCAACCTCAGCCGAGTCGGCGATGCAGTCCAGGTCCCTTACTGCCAATGAAGCCCTCAGCTCCAAGGTAGAGACGGTGGCTTTAGCCCCAAGGAAGTCTTTTATTTAATCGCGGAATATCGATTTATCGGAGGAGTCCGCTCCAAACTCGGCGAGTAGCCCTCCGGACCTCGTCAGTCGTAGAGTTTTAATAATCGTCCCTGTTTCCTCCGGCGTGACATTCTTGCGGATATCGCGTAGCACGTCAGAGTAGCTCCTTCCGTCAGTGGGCTTCACAAGAATGACGTCCCCAAGGACTCTTCGCTTTTTTCTTGCTGGTTTGTCTACGGTATTTGTCGTTGTTTGAACAGGCACTGTTTGCTGGCTAAGCCTATGTTCACGTTTTGCGGCTTTTTTTGCCGCCTTAGATATCACGAGTTAGAAGGTGCCGTTTCTTTGTGGCGTTACTTTTACTGGCTCAGCGTTCTCTTTACGCTTTTTCTCCTGTTCGCTCTCAAGAGAGCTAGCAGCAATCCTCTTAATATTGGGGAGGAAAGGTTGGGTGACTTTAAAACGATCACCGTTTGGTCTGGATGTTCTTCTTCCAGCTTTCCGTCGTAAACCTCCGGAGCCACATTTACTACCAGCTCATCTGAATGTCTCTGAATGAGACCGTGGTGGTAAACACAAGGTTTTTCCACTACGGGTAAACACGCCAAGATAATAGTTATGGTTGTGAAAACTATGTCCATCGGCTCGTTTGTTCGTCTCCTCTGCATAATTCTGTTTGTTGTTGTTGTTTTGCATCATTTTGTTCTAAAGGGTCCCCCTTCAGAGCCGCTATCTACGCTCGGATGTGTAGTCGCCTTAATGATCCCATGGTTATCTATGCAAGCAGGGAGGTCATGCGAGGGTCGGCACCAGCCCTTATGGAGTCAGGTGCTCAGAGCCAGATCAGCGCTAATCGGGAGTACGACTCAACCGAACTTACACCACCAACTCAATGGTGCGAGCTTCGAACGCACTCTGAGGCCTGCCAAGGTTTTATCGGGACGGAGACGGCGTGATATTAGCCTGGAGCCGTTCGCGCACGGGTTTCACCACCTTGGTTCAAGACAAATTTAACACAAGAAGGTAGTCTGGTTACCATTACGCTAAATCCTAGTAATTTCCCTGAACGAACCTATCACAGCTCGTTGGGCTGGTACAGCATCGGGATCGTGAAAAAAGCATCGGACCTATGACCGAAATTGACCTATGGAAACCTGATCACCCAATCAAATGTGATCCAAAATCAGGAGCTCTACACACTTATAGCACCCATTCTTCCAAGAAAGAAATGCCAAGAAATTTCCTTTCAAAATGGAGACCATGCTCTTTCGTGGCAGACATTATACCTTTTTTTTATCTAAAATCATATCTCCTCAATGGCCTGTTGAGCTCTCTTGGGCAATGAGCTCTCGATAACTTATTGACATGACTTAATTTTGAACTTCTAAAAGAGAAGAATTCCGGTTCTGCCGGTGCATGTTTCAATACTAGTTAATCGTTTGTCTTTGTAAAGTATATATCTTTATCAAAGTCGGGTTCAAAATCGAGTCCTCTTCGATTAAAAATTTTTTTCACGGTTTATTCGGGTCTCTAGTAGCATCTGTCAAATTTGGCCCATTCCCATGATTTCGAAAATTCCGTCAGAAGGATGTCCAATTTTTTCCCAGGGGCTGGACTTGCACGGATATGTGTAACCCCGACGGCTATACATGTCCATGCTGTGAATGAGGGACTGGGACACCATAATGCGCATCCGGACAAAGACGAGAATTCCCAGAATTAGGTCAATCTGTATTGCGGTAGCACTGGTCGAATCAAATAAAGGAGTGAAATAACAGAATTTATTCATATGCTTTATGGTTTCTAACAAATCAGGACAACAGCTGACTAGGCTAAGGGAAAATCTGTAATGGAGCGAGGATCTCAACAGAAAGTTACACAGAAAGCGGTTGGCACTGTTTCAAAGCGAAAGAAGGCTAGGAATCGCAAATCAGACAGGCTATGTTGGTGGTCCTAGGGGTGGTGTTTACTGTCCTTGACCTTGTCCTGACCACGCAGAGGCTAATTTAACAGGGAAGTGGTCCCTGGAGAAGAGAAACAAAATTATCTCAGCAATTGGAAACAGTTCTTCTAGCTCGACCAAAAGGGAAACTGGACTGTTTGCCTGTTGGCTGAGCTGCAGCCGTAGGTGAATGGCTGTTACCGGTCTTACTTGTACAATATTGATAAGTTACAGTCTATCAACTATAGATTTTCTGCAGGAGAGGTTGATGAAGCCTGTCACACATTTTTCGCATGCAAAATATAGAATAAGCAATACGCTCTCTTCTTGAAGTAAATAAGTTGCAAAATGGTTACAAGGTTGACATACAGAATCGGAAAGCTGGAGAGCCGGGGATGGGGGAATCACTTTTTCATCACACCCCTGGACTTCCTGCTTTACACTAGAGAAGGGACCCTTATAACCTAAATGTGTCTCTTAACGTAGAATGATGGAGCCTACCTCAAAGACATGTTTTAAATTGTTCCAGGTGAGGATTTCAGGTGGACAGAGTAGTTATTTAGTTGGTATCCCAGAAATATTGCACGTCTGGCAGTCCCACACCGTGTGCGTGAACAGTCTTCTTCTGTCTACCATAACAAAAATATCATTGCCAGTTAATGCACATATGACGTAGATGATTTTCCATCCGGATTCGTTAGCAAAAAGGATTTGTTCAGAGCAGATCCAATTTATTCTATATTTTATGAATAATCAAACGAAACCTGTTTTAAACCCTTATTTTACAATTCTCATGTTTAGTTCTTATACATATTTTCCTGTTTTCAGGATTGTCTCGGCACTGTTTCATCCTTTTTGCTTCAGGCGCTCGAAAAACGTTTGCAGTTTTACAAAAAGGTGAGTACGAAAGAACTTTCCCTTGCAATTTAAATTTAAAATCAAAATATCAATGAGAAAAACTCAGTACTGCGCTGCTAATTTAGCAAGGAAGTATTTTTGGAAACCCCAAAATTCACCTATTTATACTTAAATATTCTTGTTAATTCAAATAAAGTTATGAATTAGCAAATTCGTAGTACAACCTACGCATCGTATTATAAATATTCCATTCTTCGCTCCACACAAAGCAATCAAGTCAATTTTATGAACTTCCACCCTTTTTATGTTGCTTTTACAAATTGAAATCAAATTAGACCACAGATATTGATCTATTCATGATCAATTTGTTGCCTAACCATCCTCGCTAATTTTATTGTTGTCCTCTCCGCTCCTCGACAACGTTCTGATTATCATTGTCATTCTGCACGCAGTTTTTCATCTTTACCGACGTTATTCCCATCTTATCAATGTATCCATCTATGGCCTCTATAAAATCTTGTCTTCATCGTCTTCACTTTTCTACTGATTTCATTTTATTACTTATACAGCAGAAGCATTTCATCCTTCCAACTCATACTATAAACGCATCTTTTGTCTAACGACAACACTGTATCTACGGGATGGAGAATCTGACAATGCCAAGAACAAAATAAAAGATTGTTGTATCTGCTAGTCGTAGCGGCAGTAATAAGATGTCATAATTAATTTACTTCGCCGACAGAGTGAATATTCCATTAAATTATTGTCTATGTCTGCGTTGTGTGTGTTAAATGATTAGTAACAACCACGCTTCGGAAGCTATAAAAATAATAAATACTATAAAAATACAATTTCATTGATAGCCAGAACCATTCATGCAAATCAAGCTTAGAAAGAGATACATGTACGGAAATAACTTTTATGAATGAATGAATTTGCTTAAAATAATAAAAATGAGATGCTTATTAGTTTAAAGATCGCAGGATATAAAACTCCAACCAACCGGTTCGTGTCGTACAGAAAACTCCTGTAGAGCAATAAAAATCAAACTTGAAATGAAAGTGTGACGTGCTAGCTAAGCGGAAATCTTGCAGTCGGAATTCATGGACTAAGTTTTCCCGATACGTAATACGCAGCCCATGAAAAATTGTTCACAAGGATACCATGTTAAATTCTGATGCTTAACTGAGAGAACTCTGATAGAACTTTAAAGTTAGACGACTGGACGAAACACATCCCTGTCGTCCGGTGAGTCCTAGCCTAGAAGTGACTGTTGGTAGATCTTAGCATCATAGGTAGTCGCATTCAGATAAGGAAGATTTCACCTTCAGTAGGGCTAGATGAAAGAGAAAAGGATAACTAAGAGTCTTATGTATGACTAACAAACTTTTCAATGATTCGTATGACTAACGTCCTATCCACTACACTATGAAAACGCTCGCTTATCCCCTCGAAAAGGTTCAATCGAAGCCTCAACAATCTGCCACTTGCAAAGAATTTCTTGGTATCATGTGTGTTCTCTGAGAAAAATATACTAACAAGAGCCCCTGACATTCAAAACTTAGCAAGTATAACTATAAATGGCCACGCCCCCTGAGGAGTTACATAACATCATGCAGCCGCAATGTTTTAAGCAACTACAATTCTCCCCGAAGAGCTGAACCGAAAAAGCTTGTCCATCCATAAAGGTTGGGGCTTCAAAGCTACCCTTCCAGCTACTTTTTCCAGGGCTTTATTGAACGAGTCGCAAGGATACTTCATATCATAGGGTAGTATCTAGCAAGCTCGGCCGCTAAGCCTTTACCTAAGTTCTTAATGTCTTTAAGCTAATTTCGAGTATTTTTAATAAGCAACTAGGGACCATAAAAGCGGCAAAGCCCGTCAGATGAGCTGAAATCGTAACCAAACCCCCGCATCAGGGAGAAAGTTGCTTCAATCAAATCTGCATCATGCATCATCGTGCATTTTTCCTGCCACAAAGATAGGTCCCACGGTTGAGCGTCTAGCTTTGAAGCTGTACCGCTGAGAAGATTAAGCGTTCTCAGCTCGACTGGTCTCAATTCTATATCTGGTGTACATCTCGATCTCATTTCCTACATTCATGAGAGCCAATTTGCAAAGAGTATCTCCAGGTTGTCTTTTCCTCTGCTTCGCTTCTTCGTCATTTAAGTAATCAGGAGCAGATTGTTCTGAGCACCATATTATAGTATAGATAGTAAACCATTTGCAATATGGACTCTACACCACTACACCAGACTCTACACATGGGCCCAACTCTTTTGCAATGAAGAACTGGCCGAAATTAGGTCTTCCCTCCCACGAAGCACAACGCAATGCGAAGGAAATATTGCAACCCAAACCACAAGGGTCATTGTTTGTCAGTAGCAGACCGACTTGTATTCCGATCCTGCGGACGCTGAGCTTCGTTGCGACTCTTTTAAGCGATCTGTGTGGACTTCAAGCGCATACTAGATTAATCATATTGTGACTTTTATAGAGACGATGAAGCTCATATTAGAGCTCACCATGTTGAAAATCAGGATTCTTCTAGTTGCTGGTACAGGCTCACTTTTGAAAGGTACTTCTACCAAACTATTTCGAAGTATGTTATCTCTACGTTTCAAAGTTGTGGGTCAAGAAGCACGCTTACTAATTTCAAGTGCAATATACTAGAGATCACTTGGCGCATCGTCTTTCGTTACCTTCCATTACTGAACTACAGACACAAAGGACTTACATCCGAGATGGTTTCCACGCAGGCACCACTCGAAATTTCGTTTTATAGTCCACGACAAGTTCTAACCACAATTTTTCCCAGATACGTTCCCTTTTTGAATGGGGATATTGTATTCCCGACATAATTGCCTGAGCAAGAATTCAGTGTTTGAAACACCTTCCGTCAATTTGTAGAGCTTTTTCATGGAACCATAACATTGGTTTGGTCCGCATTGGATGAGCAGTGAAAAATCTCGTACCTGAACACCTGAGCCAAACACATGAGAACCAAATCACCCCTTGCGGTGACTTTCCATTTCAGAGAAGAATGTTATATCAATTCCAAAGATTGCTAAAAGATTGGATATAGACCGATTCAGCCTTTTTTCCGTTACACTGTTGGCAAGGCCTAATAGATTTGACCATCAGGTAAATTCCTTTTCTTCTATCACAAGCTGTAAAACATAGGGAATCCCGGTAAAATAGGGAATCCTATCAGAAATGGCGGTCAGTGTAATTTCGAACAACATAGACTTTTCAGATTCCGAAACCTCAACTAGATGTCAGAACTTTAGTTTTACCTGTTGTGCAGTATACTTCCACCCTTCAAACTTTTGACTAAGAGGTCCTAAGAGGTCTAGGAGGTGTCTTGCAATTTTTTTGAAAAGCGCCTGATAGCGATGCATCTTATATTTCACGGATGGATGAAATTTTGGTTCACGGTGTAGGCAACTAAAGCGATTTTGATATTTACCATACTAATGAATTCACAAAGTCCTTTTCCGAATGGTTTACGATGCGGTCTTCTACCCTCATTGATTAGCAACTGTCAACCTTATGTTTAAGTCGCTTATCCAGGTAAGTGCTTGTTTTTTTTCTAGTTGTGTGTCGCCTAAAAAAACAATCCAAGAACTTAACTTCCTTGAGGACGTCATCCTATTTCCTGCTACATACTATTTCCTGCTATTTCTTGACTAGTAGAATACTTTTGCGCTCTTTGCACCTGATTTTTTTTTAAATTTACATATTTGCTTGTCCATTATTTTGAATCTATCCAGCTTCATTTGGCTATAAGTTGTCGCTTAAGCTTTATTGCTGGATAGCGGATTTTCTACCTTACCCATCGGATTTTATACCTTAAGCTTTCTTAGACGGTTGTGTTGGAATACTGTTCAGTATGTCAAGAAATCCTTTGTATTTTGTTCAGTTTTGTCACTTTTCGAAAATAGTTTTTTGTGGTATCACGTCGTTTCGAGTTTAATTTGTGCAATATTTGTGCGGACCTTAGCTTTACTTTGTAGGAGAATATTGGGCTTGTAGACGTCAACTTCAACTGTCAAATAACTCCTTAAAAAAGCACAAGGAGAATATTGGGCTTGTAGACGTCAACTTCAACTGTCAAATAACTCCACAAAAAAGCACAAGATAAAGGTCGGATTCTGTCGAATCTTGCAATGGAGGTACCAAGTTATATTCGCTACCTTTTGAAATCAATCTTCCGGGGAATGTTTAGACCATAAAGCTATTGTTTAACCAACAGTGTGGCATATTGCATATTCTTGCTGGAGTTGGAAGTCCTCTACATAATTTTCACTGAGTTTGTTTTCCAAATTATTTTGTATAATTTCCAGGTAGCACACCGAAAATATCGGACCATTTCCATTTCCAAAAATTTATGGCACATTACTCTAATCGTATACTGCAAGGAACAGCGAGTATTAGTGAATAGAAAAGCCCATCAACTGTCATTAGTGGATAATTGATAATGTCAATTGTGGAAAACGTACATTTTGCATATTGACACTTCCCGAAAATGCACTTCGTCTGTCATGATCAAATGTCTCAAGAAATCGGGTTCAGCGTTCAAAATACTTTGCATCATTTGGTCATTTGACCGTATTGAATGCATCATGGCTTATCTTCTGGCTTCAATGTTTGTACCAATTTTTAAAATTTTCCGCAACGTGCCTGGGAAGGCGCCAAACTGTTGGGCGAGTTGACGATAACATGTGATTGGGTTTTGATCAACGTCGGCTGAAACTGAAATGTGACTGAAACAATCTGACAATTGACTGACGTTTCTTGCTATTTTTTTTTTTTTTGTTTGAAGGGGGTGTATTTAGGGTTGATTTTCACCTGCATTTGGGTCCAACAAAGAAAGCTAGAGAGATATGCTTCTTTCTCTCAAGAAGAGGTCCGGACAGAAGAGGGTGCATATTGATGCCCATTTTTCTTGTTAGCTGGCTATAGTTCCTAAATTGTTCTTGGTTGTGCCTGGTTACAGGATCGTCATTCTTGAGACACTACTTGACAATCATCTTATCAAAAGATTCAACTTAAAAATCTGACAAACCAACAAATCTTGCAGTTTTATTAGCTCTTTGAAAAATTATTCTAAATTTTTCTAAAGAAAATTCAGCTCCCAAGTGTTCTTAAGGGGTTGTACCTATGTGAATTTTTTTTTTCGATTTTTTTTTTATTGGCTAAAAGTATGCTAACACATCCCTAGAATTGAAATCAAAAAGGTCCAATTACTAATATACTTCAGAAAATTTTTGAGTATCAATTTTCTGAAGCAACTCCAATGCTCGAAAAACGTAAAATTTGTTCGCTTTATACTATATAGTAATTAATATACACTGTATAAGGCACGTTCCTTCGTAAACGACGCTAGGAAAGCTTCTGTTTACTCGATCGACTACACGCTGCATTTGAGGTTAAAGTACTGTGTTTTGATTGATATTTTTACTGTTGTTTTGTATAAAAAAAGTGTTAGAAATGAGTAGAAAACTGTACAGTGGCCGTAAAAGCAGTAAAGCAAATAGTTCATCGCAGAAGCGCAGCAAGATCAGCAACAGGCGTCCGCCTAATCGCCATTCGTTTGAGAACGATTCGGAGTATGTGAGCGCGTCATCAAAGAAATTAAAATTGAGCGATTTGAATAATGAAAGAGATGTAAATGGTCATTTTGGCTACAGACTTATTAACTTTTTTACTGTTTTTACCGCTCTGTCTGACGCAGTTTCATGTAAACAGTGTCATGGTGAAGTGCGATTTTCGGAGAAAGCATACCCGGACTTGGCTCAAAAATTATTGTTAGCTGCTCGAATTGCGGTGGTGTCTCCATCAATAGCTGCCCAGTAATAAACGATCGAGCTTATGAGATCAACACTCGTAATACTTTAGCCATGCGAATGTTAGGCATAGGGATCGATGGCATTAAAAAGTTCTGCTCGTTTATGGATCTCCCGAAGCAAGTCTTTCAAGCGACGTATTCTAATATTATTTCAAATATTTCAATAGCCACTGCACGTGTACGAGAGCTCTGCATAAAAAAGCAGCTGCAGAGGAGAAGCAGAAATCTATGGAGCACAATGAAGTTGATGAAAAAATGAGAGATGAAATTTGAAAAAAAAAGAGATGAAAAAAATCGATATTCAATTATTATCGTGTGTACTTCACTAGTAAAACTCATGGATTTTATGAAAAAAATTTTTATTGTTCAAGATGCAGATGGGGCTGAGAAACTTGTCCGGCCGCGTAACGTCTTTTGTAAATACTAGTGACTTTGACGTGACTGCCGCCATTTTGTATTGATTTTAAAATAAAAAAAAATTTTTTGCACTCCCGAAAAGTTGCCCTTTATATTGATATATTATTTATAAAAGCTTTTTTCAAAATCCTTGCAAAAAAAATCCTGAGAAAAGGCTTGTTTTTAGCCTTCACATAGGTATAACCCCTTAAGTGCAGAACCGTGATCATAGCGATTAACGCTTAGAGAATAGATTAGAGAATGAAGGTGGTCAATTGCTGGATCAAGAATAATAGATACTTCAAGTGGAATGTAATTCGAAAGATATTAAATCCAGCAATTATCCTACAAATCCTCCTGTTAATTGCGACTTCATATGTGGTAACACTCTTAGCCAATCGCTAATCACTACTTCATCACCTTAAAAGGAGCTTTGGTCCATTACAAATTTATACATGGATAATAAAATTCATCACTTATTTATTGAGAACTTTCTAATGTTCATTTTTATGGCATACAAGCAATAAATCACATATTGGATTTGGAAAATGAAGTCATAACAAATAGCATTTATCGTCCGACCGTAAAAAGCTGGATAAACATCGAAAAGCAATAAATTTGGACTAAAACAGGATTCATCCTAAGCCACCACTACTATTCTTCCTACCAAATGATTTACAGGAGACCGAGACTAATGCGGCGTGAGAGAATGAATTTTCCATGATTTCGTATTTGAAAATCGCATTTTCAGGATTATCGTCACGTTGCAATGATGTTATTAAATTTAGAGCAAATTTAAAGCTAAACCAAGCTATTTAGCTAGAGCTAAATAGAGCTAAATAGCAAGCTAAACCAAGGAGCAATTTTCAACTACATATTTGATTGAATTTGTTTGTGTAAACCACCAGCAACTAAATCTATAAATTTATTACAATGTAAACAAACAAATGAAGTAGAAAGAAGAACACATACTCATATTGAAATACAGACATGCAGATGTACGTATTTGGAATCTCTCACGATTCGAAACTCCTTTTGCCAATTTCACGTAGAACTTTATCGACTTGGCTCAATGCCCATATCCATATCACACTCTCTCAAAATTTATGTTTCATATTCAAATCAAAATTAAATCAACAAAAGGCCAATCAAACACCAAATGAAAACAAAGGAGGTGAATAGGAAGCTCTAACATATTAATTCAATATGAACCCCTTGACAATATCCATCTGGAAAATTATTCAAGAGGTGCAAAAAAATTTCCAAGGAGTGGGGATGTCAGACGTGAAAGAATTTCTTTTAGAGTTCGATTAGAATAGTACTAAATTTTCTTTCATCAAAATATATTGGACAAAAGTCATATTAGAGTTTATTTTCATAATTTTATTGTTTAAATCAATTAACCCTATCCTTAGCCACACACTCTTATATAATTGAAAATCTGATATCATTGAAAAGGAATCACAATGATCTACTGCTGCATGTGTGGGTACCCAACGTACATTTTACACACTCAGATTAAACTTAAATTTAGAATTGTATTGAAACGAATCAAATATTTCTTTTGAGCTTTTGTTATTGTTTATCTTTCAATTAAATAAATGAAAATATGGGTTGGAAAGAGGAACGTTCATTAAGGAAAGATAAATTTGATGAAAAGCTTAATGGCGCGCTGATTTTGAAGCCAATATCAGCATAGGGGCACGTGACCTAATTGCACAAAGATTACTTTTCCGCGAAAATGCCGTATGATGATTAGTAATGGCAATTTATTTAAAGAGTTGTTGGACTTAAATATCTAGCTTAGTTGAAAAACAAAAGAAAATTATATATCCAATTAGCATGGGAAAAAGCGCGACATTTAATTCGACCGTCCCACGATACAATGTCATGAGATCACGAATTTGAAATCCAGGACTGTGATTTGAGAAGAGCATTGTCCTTTTCGACACAGACATTTAATATATTCATCTAATTACTCAAAATAAAAAACTAATTAACTGCCACCAGAAGTCTGTAAATAATCGATTTCAATGATCATGAGGATAAGCAAATATTACCACCATATTCTGTCCAACAATGAAGAAATTATATTACGTCTACCACTTAGATAGTTAATTACTACCAAAACTTCCATTATTAGAGTTTTTCGTCGAAATACCCAATAAAAATCCCCAAGCGACAAATTAAAAACTCAACAGATGCTTTTAAAAATAATCTTGAATCCTTGAATATTGCAGTTTGAAGGAGAAGGAGTATTCGCAGTTATTTTTGGATAAAAGTAATTTGATATCATTTTATATTATATACAAAAGCAACATAAACCCATTCAATGCCATCAACCTAATAGTGACGTCTTCAAATCGAAATACTTAAATAAGTTTTAATTTTCTCCTTCTTTTCTTATGCAATTCTCTCGAAACTATTCGAAATTAAATCATCAAAATTTTGTATTAGTGCAGTCATTATAACTTGATGTGAATTTTATTACCTAGTTAATTTTGACAGTCATCTATTAATGCAATTTTGTCTCGCCCAATTTAATGACATTGACATCCAAATGTTCGATTCCGAATATTTGCATGTAAAAATGTTTTAATGAGCATATACATATAAGTTTTCAAATGGTATTTTTTTAAGCATGGTAACAGGTCTGACTCTTAGACAGATGAAGGTTCTTGAATGGCGTGTACAGCAAAAAATTCGTTGTAGCACCATTTAGATTAAACCTACATCAAGTTGATGCATCGTTTCAAACGCTATCTATGTCTGGTAAGATGGTAACAGTGCTGGCTCTTATACGGCGGTAGGGCTTTAAGTAAGTTTTGTCACACCATTCATTGTAAAAGGACCCCAAGCTCATGAATCTTTGCAAACACGAAGCCAAATTGCCAAATTTTGCCAAATTCTTTCACTCCTGAGACTTTTGCAGGCAGAGTAATGGAAACATGATATCTACAAATAACGTTTAACGAATATAAACAAGTTAGAAAAGACTGCTTCACTATTTTGAATTGCCCGCATCATCTTTCGGCTTTTCCGATATTTCGACTTGCTAGTTTTGGCCAATCTAGGAGGATGAATCACAATAAAAAAGATGGGTCTATAACATCAGACGACAGCGTAGTAAAACTACTATAAAAGCTCTAACACTACCTAGGAGCAAAACAAAGAAAAAGATACGAATACACTATGTAGTAATAAAGCGAGCTTTACAAGAAAGAGAGCTTAGAAATTAAGCAAGTGGAGAAATTGCGAGCTTAGCTTTTTGAGCTTAAATGTGCGCAAAAATAATTTTTCCGGTGTAATTGTTTATGTGGGTCATTATGTATGAATACAAAATTTAAGAAAATGTTAATGCACGTCCTTTCCATCTTCGTCTTTCGTCTTTGTCTTTCTTATCACAGGCAATGTTTTCAAACGAATACCAATGTGTCTGGAAAATTTGATTCAAATGCTATTAGATTGCGAGTTTATTTGTTGTATTTGTGCTTGTTAGTTCTTATGCTATACCGTACAGTCTCTGACTCAGTGGTGTTGATATACGCACTGGTGATATCCTTCGCACTAAAACTACCTTCTAAGTTACTAAGTTACTAAGAAATGTGATCGACAGGGAAGCAGTCACTATTGCTGAAAGATGACACAACTTGACAACTGACGATCAGTTCTGGTATTGTAACAAAAGACATATTGGAATATAGAGTAGTGTCAAATTAAAATGTTGCTTTTCCCTTTATTTTACTAAAATAAGTTTTTATTATTTAACATACACGCGTATTTCGGGAACTACTTGTTCCTTTCTTCAGTGTTTACTGAACCTTTCTTTCCCCAATATATATCTTATCTACTAATTTAACTTAAATTTCAAATCTAAGTAATGAAACGGATAAAGGAAACAAAGTGGTTCTTATGATCCAACAGGACTACGATCTACAAGGATTCAACAAACTAGATAACGGACATTAGCTCAAATTCAGGAAAGACCCTTACTAGATTCCATACGAATGTTAGATAAAGTCTTCAAAACCGCATAAGTTGAGTTCCCGGATATCAACAAATTGAAAATGCTGAATCCATCTCTACCACGGATCAGGGGCGTGCCAAAGGTGCGCGAAATAATTGCAGACTCGAACTCACCAACTTATAGCATAGCGAAATGGCTGATGAAGGAGTTAAGACACTTGAAAACGGGAGTTAAATCAAATCGTAACAACCTGGAATTAACCCAGGAGAAGGAGTTGAAGGAGGTAAAACTCAAAGAGACCAAATATTAGTATCGGTCAACTTTCGAACTCTCTTGCCCAGTATACCTAAAAAAGAAGCTATACGACACTTAGAGGACAACCTACTGCAGACAGATAACACATAGATATGGAAAAGAAGAGTGAAACAACCCACTGAAGAGAGATAACACATCAAGATAGAAAAGAAGAGTGAAACAATACATCAGCTTGGCAGCCCTCTGCATGAACGAGAATTATTTCACTTTCAGAGGTAAGTTTTATAAAACGACTTCAGGAGCAGGGAACCCATTGTCATCGCTATTGAGCGAAATTTTCATGGAAGCACTCGGAACAGAAATTGGATGCATTAAAAATCACACCCAGCATTTGCGTAATATACGTAGATTACTTAATCGTAGTGGTCAAGCAGGAGGAGCTTAAAGAACACACTCGAAAAACTCAATAGTGTCCACAAAAAAATCCAATTCAAAATGGAGGTAGATGCAAACAACCAACTCCATTTTGTAGACATAACGATCCACAGATCAGGTAACAGGCTCGAATTTAGCATGTATAGGTAGCCTTCGACGACCCAGAGGACCATCCCAGCAACATCAAAATATAGCCAGCAGCAAAAGTCAGCAGCGTATCATAGCATGGTACAGCGATTATTTACTATTCCAATCACAACCGAAAGATTCAAGGAAGAACAAAAGTTCATACAGGACACAGCAAATAAGAATGGGTATAGTAAAAAACTAGTGGACAACATCATCAAGCGTACCAGAATGAAGAGCTACATCAGAGCAAGCTGACAAGCTCCCTTTTTATCCAGGAGAAAGAGAAAAATCAAAGGAGAAAAGCGTACATCGGGTATTCAGAGGTATCGACTAAACTAAGCTAGCGATGAAAAATCGGGTATCGATACTCCAACAACGAGTAGGCGTTTGCAACTCAAAAATATTCTGAAGTCAGTGAAAGCCAAGATGACGTTGTCAGAATTTAGTGGAGTATACAAAACTTCATGCCCTCAGTGTCAAAAAATGGATATCGGCCGAACGAAGAGACTAGTCACAACACGTTTAGAATAAACCTGAGAGAGAGAGAGAACATCTGAGAATAAAGGACTAAACACTGATGTTGGAAATATAGCTTCAAAAATAATTCGTTTCATTACTTCGATTTTAGATTTTAGTTAAAAAAAGGAGATAATATATATATTGGGATATCGTCAAAGAAAGATTCAGTAAACACTGAAGAAGGGAACAAGTAGTTCCCGAAATACGCGTATATGTTAAATTAAAAACTTATTTAAGTGAAAAAAGGGAAAAGAAAAACTTTAATTGATACTACTCTATAAATTTCTTGACTACAAAAACCGGACCGTATACGTTTTACAACATATTGCAATGTTCTATCAAATATTTGAGGCCTAGAAACAATGGCAAGCGATGTGAAACTGACAACTACCTAGCCTGGAACCTGGTACCTAGCCTTAAATGAACAGGAATGCGTGGAGTCTCACCTTCGTCAGATTACTTTTCTACAGCCTGAAGTATTGCTTTAAAAATTTAAACAAAAGATTCTCTAGTTTGTCTAGTTCAGGCGAAGTTCTTATTAATCGGCAGCTCAAGGAATCCAGATCTCAGGATGGAAAAAACTATCTCTACCGACTAAAATTAATTTTGTGTTTCGAAACGCTCGATATCATCTAAAAAAACTTTTTTCATAACAGGAAAAAAGTTGTTAGAGTACTACATTATCCTTTCCCAAACGCAAAACCATCGTAAAGTTGCAATTTCCTCACTATGCTTCCAAAGAAGGCCTCATAATTATTCGTCTACTTTTCACGGTGAAAATTTATTTTTTTCGAAATTTGTCTTAAGTATACACAAATATATTAAGGATTTCCACCGAAAATTCTTCCACATATTCCGTAGCCTGAAGAAAAACAGTGGCTGCGTTGGTAAGCGATTGGCGACCTATGGTGGTGTCCGCCTCAGGGTAGCGTTGGTTTCCGGGTGGCAATAGAACTCTGGCTAGTTCATAGGGAATTCAATGGAATGCAATGTTCTATTGCCGAATGTACCATCCACATTCAGGTAGTAGCCGCTGAAACTCTCAGGAGCTGGAGGATTGAGGAGAATGTAGGATTGAGAAGGTCTTCTTGGCATCAAATTTAAAACATACCTGAATCGAGAACCAAAATCTAGAATGAAGTTTGAAGCCATGTGGTCACAATCGATTCCCCGTGAAAAAAAAACCCAGAACTTAATGCAAAAGAATTATATGCTTGGGGGTCTTGGTATATCGTTATTCGATATTTTCACCGTAGATCACTTAAAAATCATCCTCCGTAGATCAGAATTTCAAAGTTTATAAAGTCCGCATTTAAAATCGCAAATGGAATGATTATGGACATGCAATGGAACACAATTGTCAAAGCTGAGAAGGTTTCAGGTAATCGAGAATTTGGAGCCGTGGTCAGGAAACTAGAGCTGAACATAATTGATTTCACATCTATCAACGTGTTTCTACAAGGGCTTTTAACATCTGGCTAATATACTTTTACGTTCCAACTGAAGACAAAAAAAATCGGCGAAAATTCATATTGCAACTGTTCTGAAAGACTCTTCAATTTGTCGCCCTCCAACAGTATAGAGACAACCCCTTACCAACGCTGATTCCAGAGCCGAGAACAGAAAGAGACTCGGAGGATCAGCTAGAGATCATAGTCTCCATGGAACATCAAACTACATCAGTCAGCGCTTTATTACTTTTGCGTCTAAACATCAACATGCTTCCTAAATAAGCGCATCGACATCAGGACATGGATCTCCCCAGGCGCCAACCCATTCAACCAGATCGGCCACTTTCTACTTTGAGTTTGATTATCTTTTCAGCCTGCAAAATACTTCATATTACCGTGATGCGAACTGTGGTCAAGGATCATTATCTTTATATCGAATATTACGTCAGATTCTAATAAAAGCTCAATCTTAAACATCGAAATTTCAAAACTTCAGAATTAATTTCTAGGTCGATATATAAAGAGTCAGACTGGAGGAACAACCAAGACCGCTACTGTGGAATATCCTGAACAGGTGTATGACCAAAAACCTGTTCAGGATAGCAATCAATATCTGAAAAGTCCGGTGAAGTAGAAAGGACGAACCCTATGTAGCAGTTGAGAAACCACTCAACAGGACGAAAGAGGCATAGAAACAATCAACAGTCCGCAACACAAGGACGAACAAAAAATGTTGTTAAAACTTGAGATATGCAACGAATCAAATTATAAAACTAAAGTAAGGATATATAATGACGAAGAATAGGCTGAAGTTGATAACAACGAAAGAAACAAATGAAAATGTTTGCACCAGGACTTCAATCAAATTTAGCTAGATTTTTGTCAATTAGAGAAGACTTTCTGCTAAGGAAGGGGGTTCCTTGCTTAATAAGACATTCTGCTAAGTTAAAACGGAAAGCATTACGGTAGCTGGTGGAGAAGCCTAATCAAAACAATCCCGCGTATATCAATGTGAGCCTTTCAGTCAAAGCTGATACAATAATTACTGACCCCTGACGCTACAAAATAAATAATATTTTAATATTGGAGCTTGAAACCTGGTGATTTTTCAGTTTTCTTTACATCGTCTAAGTCTGAGCGACACTCAAAAAACAAGGATGCCATTGGTTGCGAAAGACAAGGAGCTTAAGGTGGGTTAAGGCGTTCTGCAACCAAGAACAGATGAGGAAGTGTTGTATGTTTGGTTAAAAATTAATAACTCCTTGCAAGGTGAATACTAAGAATGTTACAGGAATGGACGAATAACTACTGACCAATCAGGTAACAGATACTCGAAAACTATTGGGGATTAAATATTGACGTCAGTCAAAAATTTCTCTATCTTGAAGCATATTTTGCTATCATATGAAGCATATAAATTTCGATTTAAATCGCAATGTACTTTACAAAATCATTCTTTACTTAAGGATCTCAGAAAAAACTTGTACGTCGTTTAGTGCCTTTTCGACTCAAACAGCCTGTCAAGAGCTCTTAAAGCAAACGTCGAACTTATATATTATGACGGGCTGATCCTACTTTTGATTAATTCATGACTGAAGCACGTCTTCAGACTTTAATACATGTTTAGTTGCATATTATCCTTGTCAGATGACATCGTCATCATCATTTTCGTGTGCAAAGGAAAGTTTTCTGAATCTCAAATCAGGAGTTTAAAAATCACTCTACAAATTGATGTAAAGGAAATTAAAATGAGCACTCAAACAAGCAGATGGAGACACACGTAGACAAGTTAGAAAATGTAGACAATCTTGTCTACTTTGGCACTTTGGCACTACTTTGTCTATTTTGGCACGTAATTGATGATATTAAAGAGCGAAACTGTTTAGCCAACCAGCTCATAAGGAAAAATCGAGCTCGAACAAAGACTTTTATTCGGTCTTGGCGATAAGGATAGCCAACTGCATAAGAGCAAGTGAAGCTCTATGTATGCACCAACTATCTAAAAAAAGAAAAGTCTTTAGTGGAATCATTAGAGGAAAACAAGATATAGACAATCGCGAATCAGATGCAACAGAGAGCTGTACGAAATTTTTAAAATGTCAAAAGCCCTTACAATGAGTAACGATTTCAAGCCTCTCGTATATCGAGTAAAGGCATTTGACGGAGATGAGCGAAGGGTGAGGCCAATAAACAAACCTTGCAAGTGTTAGACATATTGAAATGAAAAACACGAGCGAAGGTTTCCACATTTCGAAAGTGGATTACGCGATAAAGATACGTTGAAAGTTCGAGGCGGCAGCTTCGATATTCAAGAACCAAGTTGGACTCTAGAGCCTTGATGACGACGAAACGCAAATTCTCAAAACCTTTTCTCGTGTTTCCGTGACCCAAAACTTCCCTAATTAAAAATTTAGTCTTTCAAGAGAAATTTAGTCTTTCAATCCTTGTTATTTTAGTATCACAAGGACTGGAATTTAAATTTTTATTTAAAAATAAATTCAAAATCAATCACCTACCATAAAGCGTTCACCAAACCATCCAAGTAATTTTATCTGCATAAAGTTTAAGTCAGCATACAATGAACAAACGCAGGAACATGCTAATAAATTTTATTTTTCTAACAAATACATCTCTTTGATGGCAAATACAAATAGTTTCGACTGGCAGGTGCTCTGCTGAAAGAACTAAAAAGTATTTAAAACTTTTTCTAAATTCAAAAACAAAGCCGCGAGCTTGCAAAAAAAATGTAAACATACTGAACAATCTGAAATAAAACATTCTCACATCCAATGGTAATCATTTCCTACACATCGTACTCATATAATCATCAAATCAACACCCATATGATCGTATTATTTCTTATATGACGTCAAACGCCACAATCATCACATATATTTGATATAATCGCTAATTGGGATGACTATCAAATAAACATGTCTTTCAAGACCAACCAAAATACCTCGAATTTTCCGATTAATAAATTTTCTCTTCTTACACGGAGACAAACACGCAATAAGAGAGAGCCTAGGAGAGGTAGCTTCATCTGTCACATGATTCAGGGGCATTCCATAAAAATATGTACGATGTAAATCTCCTAAAGTATTTTTTTTTTACATATGACCACGTATGCTCACATAACTTGGAAAAAAAACTTCCAAAAAAAGTAGCTCCGGAGGTCGTATACAAAACTCGAAAAAAAAGAACTTTTGAGGAAAACCGACTGACGGTGTATTGAGCAAAAGTAGGCAATCGCAAGACGTAATGGTGCCGTTGAAAATCCAAATGAAAATCCCCGATAATTTTCCCAATTTATGGACGTCTGTACCACGTATGCAAATACGATGAAGTCAACAGCAACCGAGCCGTGGGAAAGTGCCAATGAAAATATTTTGATCAGAAGCAGTTTTCCAAACGGAATTTCGGGAAATGTGAAGTCTATGTGGTGTGGTGAATGCTATAAGGAAATGAATGTGCTATTGACGAATACCAGATTTTCCATCACCTCCAACCCTTACACTATTCTTGGAAAGTGAAGTGATGATGAGACGACAACGACATCGAATATTATGGAAGTGATCTAAATAAATTTATTGATTGCTATGATGCAGAAGGAATCCTACACCAGGATATTGATTTTGCTCTTTTTAAATTTTTGGAGTACTTGATGTTTAACTTATTAATTTAGACACAGCAAAAACGAAGGGGGGGGGGGGGGGGGGGGGTATGTCAGAAAGTTTTGAAGATGACTTCTGTATAAGTTGATTGAAAAGTTTACGGATAGCATTTTATGGATGAGTTGATTCGGGAAAATTGGATAATTGTTGTAGGGACAGAAGTTTGGTGAAGATAATAAACAGATTTTGTGGATAAGCAAACCAAAATTTATTTACCACGAAATGCGGCGTTTAAACTTAAATAGAATACAATACGCAAATAACATATTTGGCTCTATAAAACGACTGGAAACCCTTATCATTCACATCATTGAAGCGTGATGCCCTGAGAATCAAAAAAAGTCCGAGAAAATCCACGGATTCTAAAATTGCTCCACCAATATCAGTACAGAATTTCAATGAAAAGAAATTGTAGCATTCAAATGAAAACAATGCATAAATTAATTGAAAAAACTACAATAAATCTGAACTTGCTTCCATAATTCAAAATATTTTACTGAAGAATAGAGAAAACCCTCCTTCTAAAGTTTGAATGTTAATAAGAACCTCCAGAGCTGACTTTCGAAAAACTTCACCGGTCCTCATCAACGGAAAGTTTTCGCTAGATTATCATATGTTATATTTCTATTTTCAACAAAATCACAGATCATGAATTCTTTTATGCTTTCACTCGACTTTTCCACTTGACAATCCAACCAAAACGAAGGTTCAGGAAAAAGGTTCAGAAAGACCAGTGTACTGCGTAGTTTTTCTTACCATTTGAATAGTCAAAGACAATGACGTTCCTAATTCTCACCGGCAAAATTAAACTAGCTCTGAAGTAATAACCCATTCTTGTGGGTCTAAAATAGCTGATGGTTTGAATATGTATCAGTAAACTACAGAAGAGAAAGAACAAATGTTCGTGAAAAACGTATGAGCGCAAGAACTGTCATTTTGACTGATAATTCTGCGTTAAAAACTTGAGAAAATGGTATTCAAGAACAAAAGTTTGACAGTGAATGAAATGTCTTCCTATACGATAATCCTTTTTATTATCATACATGAGACCGTCAGAAAAACGCTAAGATAGTAACCAATGAACCCATAACAAATTTCTATAAGAACTGACAGAAAGCCTAAGAAAAAGCAGTCCAACAGTGCCCGAGTTTTTGCTGAGATCATTTGTGACTGGCGATGAGGTGCGGATAACTCGTCACATAGTTTCAAACACAAGGACTATTGCTTCCCATCAATTGTAGCTTAACTTGAACATTTCATCAGTTAAAAACTACAAACCTGCAGTTTTGAGCAAAAAATTATTCGATCTGTGCTCCACAAATGAAAAAAAATTATTTGAAGTGGTAACTCTACTTCAGGATCAGACCATCTTCCTTAACCTTTAAGTATGGATGTCAAATATTTTTTACCCTAGCGCAGACGTGAAGGCTCTCATTTTACTATATACATATACAATTTTTTCTAAAAACTTACTCCGAATCGCAGCAAAACCGAATAAAGGTCTGAATCTTAGGTCTGAGGTCATTAATAAGAAAAATATAAGCATTTATCCATACTTAAACGTTAAGAGAAGACTCCTGCTAAGTGGAAACTCTCGAGAGAATTATATTGTAAATTCAAACGGAACAGTCAAAGCAAAAAGAAAGTGAAATCGAACACTCTCAATCGCTAATGAAACGCTGAAAGATCTTCTTAAATTGTGAAATGAGCTGGTGGGAGTTTTTTATGAAAGAAGTAAATTGTAACACGGCTGCTCACTTCATCAACTGAGATGTTTTTTTTTGTGAGTAGGGAGGTGAAGGCTATTTACGCTCTGTGTGTCGGACTCCCACTAGGACAAGACACCTACTGGACTACCGACTAAACACCTCCCCTGTCAACCGGAGCGCCTAGCCTGGAACCGTTTGACACATTACTTCAGGCTGGGCTTCCCAATTTTACATCTTATGGCATCTTTGGGCTACAGGAATTCCTTCTCCAGCGGGCAGGGAAAGAGGAGGAGGATCGCTAGAGAAGCAAACCTCGACGCCTCCAGCCGATCAAGTACGCCTTTTTTGTGGCTCGAATTGCCCGAGCGTAATGTACCGCTTGATTCCAGTTGTCAAATGATTTCAGCATCTCTTCGATAAGGCTATCTGAACGGAGCTCTTCCACTTTTTGGGAAGATCACCGCGCTGTTTGTCCAATCTTCTGCATGAGAAGAAAGTATGACAGACGTCATCCTTCACACCAATGCAGAATATGCAATCTGGGGACCGTGACTTACCAATCTTGTGCAGGTAAGACTGAAAACAACCGTGTCCGCGTAGTAGCTGGGTCAGGTAGAAGTCAGTCGCACCCTGCGTTTGACTGAGCCACGATTGTTGCCATTCGTCAAGAGTGCATCGTCTTTCACCGCGAGCAACTTTTTCTTTGTTACCCTCGTGCATTCGGAGATAAATTGTTTTACGCTCTCTAGCCAGGAGCGCGATGGGTATCACCCCTGCAATTACCAACACCGCTGACTCAGAGACTGTCCGATATGCTGATGCAATCCGCAGTGCTCCTCGTCTCTGCACCTGTGCCAGCCGTTTTGGGTGCAGTTCCTTGTTGAGAGCTTCACTCCATATCCATGCTCCATATAGAAGCGTAGATTGTACGAGACTTATCAGCAGTCGCCTTTTGTTGAACTTGGTCCCCTATGATTGGTCATTAGTCGACTAATTTCCGAGACCCCTGCTGTGACCTTGTTAGTCATTATCTTGACTTGCTTCGAGAAACGCAGCTTAGAGTCTATCAGTAAGCCCATACACCTAACTGATAGTTTCAACTTTACTGGTGTGTCCCCGACTCGGACCATTCTTACTCTGGGGATCCTCTTCTTGGTCACGATGACCACATCGGTTTTCTCTAACAATACGTTAAATCCGTGAGTGGTCATCCAGCTCCCTACCCGGATTAGGTTGGATAACGGACCCGGATAAGGCACATTCAGCCTTAATTGCGCTTGATGACGTTCCACAAGTCCGGACCGAGGATGGAGCCTTGGATCACACCTGATGTGACTAGCATCCTCCGTCGACCTTGCGCCGTGTCGTAGAACAGGCTGCGACCCTTCAAGTAATTTTGAACTATCCGCATCAGATATTCTGGTACTTAAAATGAGTTTTCCAAGACTTCCAGAATATCCGTCCATCTAGCGGAGTTGAATGCGTTCATTATGTCCAGCGTCACTAGAAGGACTACCCGACGATTGGACCGACTGCGTGCCTCCGCCTGTTGGACTGCAGTCACTACGTCCGCGACTGCATCTATAGTGGAACGCCCCATTTTGAAACCGTACTGCCTTGACGAAAGGTCCCCAGCCCTTTGCCGGCCGTAGCAACTTTACCCTGTGTTGCCGCACTTATAGCACAAGGAGTTGCTATGAGGCCCTTTGCAGCCTTGTGGTCTATGGCTCAGATGATAATTATGGGAAAATTATGGAAAACTGGAAAAATTTCCTGTTTTTTTTCTTTTTAAAATTTTCTTATAAGTAAAACTAAGAAGTCTAGTTAAATTTCTTTCATAATCTCTCATAATTTCTAAATTATGTTCCATTTTTCTGCCGTCATACACTCAATCGCATTTGATTTTTATACGTTTATTAGGAATTTTGAAATTCGATTTTTTTTGAAATTTTGACATTTGAAATAAATCCCCAATATTAATAGACAGAATAGAATAGCAGCGTAACGAAAAACATATAAATCGGAATGGTTACTCGTATCAAAAACGAACCAGGTTAACCACCAGATGAACTAGGGTATACACTAAAATGTTTCACATTTTCTACCATCTGTCCACAAGAGCGAATATGTCGCCCACCTGAATGCCGAGTTGCTGACCCAGAAGGTTGTGTCCTGTTGGCATTACCTCTAGGGGTCTTACGTCATTTCCATTCCTCCGTACGAGTCACTCTATCTTCGCTCTTTATTGTTCAGGCTGAATATCCGAGCTTATACTGCAATCGTTCCTGTCATTCGGAAAGGATATAGTCCTTCCCTTTCAGAAGATTTTGTCCAATTCCATTTCAACTGCTGTTTTTTGTCCCTGCAATTAAGTCCAATTTTAAGGCGTTTTGGTCCACTGAAACAAGTATTGCTAGTTCGTCCGTTACAACCTGGTGGTCCAGCAAACGACATTTTTTCAATAACCTTCGTCTAGCTGCAATTTTGAGTTTCTGGCAACAGTCTTGCACTGACTATAAGACAACGTGGTTAGAGACAAGTGCGAGCAATGCTAACTCGTTCTCCGAAAGGATGTGTAGTTTGCCATTCAGGTTAGTAATCATTGTGGCTGCCTTTATGACAAATTTTTTGAGTGGAAATCGTGGTATGAATCCCTATTTTAAAGCTTCTTTAAATTTTTGGTAAATTACACAGGTAAATTCCAGCTCCAGTGGACAATCGATTTGGAAACCTAGGTTTCTATGAGTTAATGTCGGTTTCGCCTTTCAAGTTTAAGATCTGTATCTTTTCTTACTCTTCCCTACTTGGAGTGTTACATATCAAAGAGGTCTTCATGTCAACTACTAGTTTGGTCATACCCAAGTTCAAATAACAATCACACAAACCAGAAGCTGGACCAGGTTAGTTGATGGCATAGTGACAATGACACTGAAGTACAAACGAATCGCCCAAACAACAAACACAGAAAAAACCACGATTTCGACATCCTTAATGGAAAAATCGTCATTTTCTATGGTTGTTTTTGTTCTCATTATGAGAAAATTGCTTCAGATGACAAACTGCGAAGATTCAAATGAATTCAACTAGTGGATTTGTGAGAGTGGATTTATGAACTGACTTTCAAAACCTAGCAGAAGAGGGTGTACTTTTCAGAAACATATCACGAAGTACAGTATCAGTATTGGAAATTATGACCCCTGGTTGGGTGATTGGAATATTTCCGAATCCATTAGTTCAAGCTAAAAAATGTTCAGCTTGAAATTAGGCGCCTTTCAAAAAACAAATAAAATGATCTCAACGCCGTCAGTAAAAGGCATCATGAATCTAAAATGTGAAAAACTATATAATTTATAAAATTTAGATGCAGATATCTTCAAAAATTCAACAAACACACGCGCTTTATCGGTAAGGTCAACAGGTTCCCAAAGAACAGGACGGAGAGGGCAAGAACTATCGCTGCCACATAAGTTCGGAGCAGGAACAGCTCCTGAAATGCGTTCTTGGCTGAAAAGCGAATAAGGACTTCATCGCATAAAATCTATATATGATAGCCAGTGTGCAGTTGAAAAATGATGTTCTATACTTAGCGGAATCGCTTTGATACTTCAAAAGAATTTTTATACTTTGAACATACAATTTAGGACCCTACAAAATCACCAAACCTATGTTCCTGGTCGTCGTCAATGATGTTTTAGCGAAGGGAAAAGTACATTTCATGTTTCTCTCTAACCTGTTGTCACCAGTTGTTCGAGCCGCAGCCCAACTCTACCAAGTGACTACTACTGCCTTTCCTCAGGAGCACTAGACAATCAGGTTTGGCAAGTTGACCCATAAGGTTGAAACTATACCCAATATCTCTTGGGTACTTACGTCCTTTCCGTTTTTACGTAAGAGGTACTATATCTTTTCTCTATATTGTTGTGGCGATAAGCCGATAAGCCGATAAGCTGCAGTCGTTCCTGCCATTGCGAACATAATCTTACTCTTTTAAAGAAAAACTAGATTCGAAATGACAGGATTATGGAATGATTACTGAACCAGGTCTTCCTAGTGAATCCTCTACATCGCGAATCTCTTCTCTCTTTAATCTCTTTAATACCTATACTTTCCTGTTGTATCGCTAATTTCAAAGCAAATTATGACAACTCTCGATATTATTCCTCACAACAAACACATGATCGTTTCAAATGGTACTGACAGACCTCTGCAATAAACATATTTGGGTACTTTGTTGTTGTCGGCCAATCTTTTATTGTCTTTTATCTTCTCTTGTTTTTTCAAACTACTGTTTCAACTATGAAAAATCAAGTTCTTTGTAATCTACATCGGTCCATTTATTTTGAAATTTCTGACGAACATGTTCCCGAAGCACAGGACTCTGAAGTTATTACTCAAAACTTTTCCATTATATCAACAATTTCATCGAATTCAATATTATTCACTCCTTTTACCTACGAACCAGTTATTCCTCAAAAAGTTCTTAAGCTGAAAACGTCAGACACATCAGTTAAACAAACACGCCTTCTATTATCCTCTTGTTATTTTGAACTCCTCAAAAGTCCTTGAATACGCTTTTGAATTAGATGTTTCGAATAACAATTAAAAAATCCTCTTGAATAACATTAAAATGCGTACTAAACTTATCCAGAAATTGAAAATTGGAAATGTTTCATGCAGAACTAAAGGTCAATCTTTATTATTTTCACTTTATTTTACTTTATCTTTACTTTATTTTCAATCCATTTTCTATAAAAGGCTCCTTCTCAATTAAAATTTTCCATTACAGAGTTAGAATTTGTTTTTGGACTGAAAGATGGAAAGATTTCAAATTAGTTTCGAAAATGTGATCCTTCCAGGTCTCATTAGGTGGCAACTCCTTGGCTAAAACGCATTGAGTGACAATCGATGTGCTTCAGCCAAAGAGTTGAACCAAGTTTTGTGAAAGCTGTTTAGTAATTTTGATTAGTATTATTGATAACCTTAATGCTTTTACTAGTTGCTTTTCACTTTTTTGAAAATGATTTCCTTTATTTTGAAGTCTTTTCACTTTTCTGAAAATGATTTCATACTCGTCTTTTGCGTGTTTTGAATCTTAATCCTGTTTTTCTGCCGCTGACGTGGATGGTATCGCTTGAAACTGCGGCTGGTTTATACAAAAAAGGTCGTCTGTGTTTTTATTTTTTAATCTGTTGCAAAAATTCTTAAAATTATCCAAACGATTTAGATCGATTTACTTAACGTTTAAGGAATAATCTTTAGCTAGATCAGTTTAAAGTTAGCATAAAAATGATTTATTTTCAAGGAAAACCATCAAGATCTGTGAATCCTTACATCGAGCACTTTTTGAACGTGTTATGATCATGAAAAAAAACGCAAACCAAACGATAAATCAGCTTTAAAACTAGATCAGAAAGATTTATTATCCTTTTATCTCCCTCTTCTGTCAACTTTACTCTCTAGCCCGTTTTCTGATAAAAATTTAGTGAATTGGTCCTTCAAATAATATTTTCTTTACGGCAATGAGAAGAGACGGACGGTCAGGTTCAGGATTCACGTATTACTGATACGTTACTTGGATTTGAGTTCCTGGTGTCGCATCTCTAGCGCAGCCTGGCGTGAAATAATGTTCCTTCAGGATAATCAAGTCAAAGTGCGATTCAATGATCAAACTTAATTAGGGAACCTCTAGGTCCAGGATGCAAAATTAGGGAATTTCGAAAAAATTGGCTATTAATTACTGATTGTAGTCTATGACGAATAATTCTGATCAGCAATAACAATCAAACGATTGAACAAATGCGCAAATTTCTCTTGAGATCATGGAGCCTAAATTGACGATTTAACATATTGGTTGTAAAATGTCCGGATGCACATTGGCAACTATCGGTCTTATATTACGATTTGTGAGTGATGATATTGAATCATCGGAAAAAAAATTATTATTCACTTTTTCACTTTCCTATCAAAAAAAGGTCTGAAAAGAACTTGCATGTTTTGAAATACATTTAAACAACTATTTTACACTCAAAATTAAAGCAACTACAATGATCTTCAATTCCTTAAATTGAAAAAACTCGAGGCGACACTGGATGACAAATCATGTAAAACTTAAATTACAAAATGATGTCAGTAAATACTCGCTCGCATAGAAAGATCCTGTTAAGCATAATCAGTGCAACTTTCAAAGTAACAAACCTCCATGCATTCAAGTTCACATCTAAAGGAACCTCGTCTGTGTAATTAGCGCTCAAACGACTGCAATACCATTGACATCAAAGCCATTCCCGAAAGATCCCTGCACATTACACACTATGCAAATAGATGAATTCTCAAGTGAGTTCACGCTGGTAATACCAGCTCAGGATTTCCTCAACCACTCAACTTTCTGCAAATATGATAGCATGAAACTGAATAGAACAAATTGTTAAAACTAAGCGTACTTTCATGTCACTTAACCTCCTTCTCATTTACCGATGCAAGCAAAGGATGATTTGAATGACGTTGAGTTCTTTTCTTCCTGTCTCACATATTCGTATGCATAACCGCCAGAAATCATGCACGGGCACCTTTTCGTATGCTTACTGTTCCATAAAACCAATTTCAACAAGTTTCTCGAAAAAACGACTCGGATTCTTATTTGCACCGCCCCATTGCCGCGCTAAAAACGGCTTCTCTTTGGCGCTACTATCGCCTCTTTGCTTATCACTCAACATACCACAATTCTCTCTCCTGTCTATACAACTTCTACATGTCTAGTTAGTTATAGAGTAAAAGTGTGCAATTAGTAAAAGAGAGTGTGCATTTCCGTATCTGAGGAGAGAAACACAAGAAAAGCGTCAAAATTTGGGTCAATGGGGTTGACAGGATGTTGTATGTGCCAAATCATTCCACATCCACTTTTATGAATACAACAAGAGTTTATGTGCATAATTTTTCAGTCTTTTGTTAAATACATGGTCTTGTGGGAAAGTCTCCTGTTGTTCTTCTGCCTTGCACTCCCCCAGGCTATTTTTATGGCTACGACTAAAAATATATCAGTCATGGGTGTTCTCTTCCTCACTTCTTCAAAAATCCTTGATGTTTACCGTCAACATATGAAATTTCAATATAAGTATACTTCACAATATGCTGGAAACAAACCAAACTCAATAGTTTTATCATGGCTCAAAGGAATAAAGTTCTTTTTAACGCAATCTTTCTCCCACTTGCAGCACAATCAAATGAATTTTTAATGAGAACATCTTCAAACCGAATCGGTTTAATCCATTTAAAATTTTAATGACTCTTTTTAGATTTGCCTCATCCATTATTCTAATAATTCACCGAAAAATCCCACTTTAGGACTAATCTGCATAGTGATCATCCACGCATACCAAATCAGATACTCCCATTTCACAATGAGCAAATTCAAGGTTATATCCCTTTTTCTACAACCCTTCCTTTCAACCGAAACAGAAAGATTCAACACCCGTGTGAAGACATCAAAAATTTTGAAAAGGATTAGCAAAAAAGTATTCAATATCGAAGTAGGACCTTTTCAAGTTTTTCTTCTCAGAAACTGACCGAATATCTTACATACCTGAACAAGTTACGTTCGATATTTAATTTTTGTAACGTCTCTGCTTAGATATCCTTTAAAATACTATTTCGTTGAATGTTTGTTTTTTCATTCTTTCGTAAAAGCGTAAACCACTTACTAACACTTAATTCCTTTCCGCAATATTTTTTAAGACCAGCACAAAAACAAAGTGCACATTCAACCACGAATTATTCACATCGAGATAACACTATGGCAATCAGAAAACACTATTCTATTACATGAGATACATTCACTGATATATCGCCGGGAAAACCATTTTTCAACGGTTAAAATTACACTTACACTATCAGGAATATCCACCCCTAACTTCAACAATCCGTTGCACATTAGCGCGTCTTCGTTAAATTCAAGAAATCAGTCAAAACAAGTGGTCAATCTACGAGCAATCAAGAGTTATCTATTCTCTGCTCGAGTATCTTTCTTATCTTTTTATTATGACTTTCTCTCCCTTCGTTTTCCGCCTCTATTTTCCGATGCTCATCATACTTTCGCTATCAATAATAGAAGCACAAATATCAGTTGCGCCGTCTGCATCCACAATCACTTCACATTATTATTTTTTTTTTTCTTTGAACCATTATTTAATATTTGATTATTCTCACACTTGAAATATTCTTCTTCATTTGATTGATAGGGAAACGTATCTATTTATCATTTTCCTCTGGCAAATGAAAAAGAAAAGCCAAACTGAAAAATTAATTTTAATTTTTTTCACATCATTTCTACGAGAATTTCTCGTCAACGAAGCAGAGCGGAACAATTCAAAACGAATGGAAGCCGAAACGAAACTGTTTTCCCAACACTGAAAAATTGAAACGTTTGCCAGTCAAACGCTTCGGAATATGGAAAATTTCTTTCGATGAAAAGCCACCGACAATGCTTGCTAGCTAGCTGGCTCACTGGCTCGCTGCTTGGCTACAGTTGTAGATGGGACGAACGATTGGAGCTTTTCAAAGAAAATCGTTCATTCCTCATACGTGTGTCGGCTGTACGTATTAGAACAGACTTTTACTCTAGGGGGATGGTATTCTGGATCTCCAGGTTGAAGTTGACGAGAAAAGCGCACGGAGAAAAACGCAAATCTGGCGGGGTACAGTTCACGAGTAAACGATAAACACGGAAGCTTCATACCCAGCATACCATGACAAGAGCGACACAGGATAATGTACATAGTATAAGTTTTTGGGAATTTATTTCTTGAATGCCAGACCCAGGGCCAAATAACTCAATTTTCCCAAATTTTTCGGTGTATTTCCACAACTGATTATTTATTTAGTATTGAAAATGTAAATGAGATCCTTTTTTCAGTGGACGTTACTTGAAAAGTAGCCGAGCAACTTATTATTATATGATCGCATCGAATTCATGTCCTTATGACATATCATATACAGTCCTTATGAAATTTCATACACCGTCATATCCATTTACCGTTATCTGCTCTACCAAGAAAATTCGGCGCGGAAAATCTCAGCATCGAGAATTAACGATACCGGGGATACCCACGGAGGCTCCTTATTATTGCCATGCTATGCAGTTTTGGGAAAAAATTTAACGAACTTTTAGCTTCCTTTAACGCGAAAACCCCCTCGTACATTTTTGCTATTACATTCCAGAAAAGCCTTGTAAAAAGATTATTTTCACCATCTCAAAAAACTATCTAAGCTGCTAAATACATCACCTCAATGATCACCTCTGTCAAAAACTATTTCTTCGTTTTCTGGATAGGATATTCTTTGAATCTCAAGCGTACTTTATTTACTTGTCTACAAAATTTATTGTCATTGAATTGTTCCAGTTTTTTTCGAAACTGAACGAAGTCCTGATATTTTTAACGAATCCTCTGACTGTTTACTGGTTCACTACGTTTCCATTTGTATGGAAACATTGAACCAGGATCAAGTATGGGGAAGCTTACATCGGGGTTGATCTGCAATAAAACGGAAACGTAAGGAACTGGACACAGATAAGTACAGGAACTTACATCGACCCGAATTTTTTTGCTGTGTCAGGATTATACATATTCCTTTCCCAAGACGTAAACTCTACCTTTAATTAACATTTAAGGTAGCGTTTATGCTGAAGCTCATCTTCGCTGTAGCATATACGCAAGCCTGTTTAGATTAGTTTTGCGGATTATCTCTGTTCTTTCTCTATAGTCCTTTGTGGCTTGCAAAATTGGGGTCGGTGGATGCAAGCCATTTCCGCATCCTTCTGTTGTAAATCCTTATGTTTCCGCAAGATACTTAACAATTGACAATGTGCTAAGAAATAGCAAACTCTATCTGAAGGACATCTTCAAAGCAACAATCACTGTCGTTGAGATCCTCATAGAAGGTCAAAAGCTGTTCAATACTTCAAAATGCAATAACCATCACATATCGGGATCGGCATTATGAAGGGTCTTTAGATCCTTGATCCTTTAGATCTTTAATTTCGTATCACTAAAGTAATACGAACAAAGAGAGAAAAGAGAAATTGCAAAAGAGAACTGTAGAGTATCTGTAAGAACGCAAAATTAAGGACCAACTAGTTCTGGGACCTGGACGAAATTGGTGATACCATAAACTTAATGAAGAGATGCAAACGTCGAGGAACTATCAATATTAGATTTGTCAAAATCTCTACCCCTAACGATGGATACCTTGAACAAGAATTTAGAACGGTAACAACAAAAATTTTACGGAAAGAATACGATTTAAATGAAAGATTGGATGCAGCCAGGATCACTCTCTGCATTGCTGGTATATAGTAGACCTTGAAGATTGGACACTGCAGTTGTTTGCATTTTTTTTTTTCAAAATTTGTTGAAACCCAGAAATATGAATTGATAGGACACCTTTTTATTGTTGCGCGGTTGTTAGTAGGAGTGGGATAGGAAAGATCTAAGGATAAGATGGAATGCACATTTAGCTGGCCTTAATTTTTAAGTCCAGAAGAAAAATCCAGAAATCAATCGATAAATCAAGATGGTATGGAGTGCTTTCGGGAAGGACTCGATTATATTCAAGTCTAAAATGAAGATGTACTTGAAAAAGAAAACCTTCGACCAATGTATCCTACCAGTCCTGCTATACGCTAATGCAACATGGACGCTAACAACAGGAATAACAAGGAGACTCCAGGTTGCTGAAAGAGCCATGGAAATATGCATACAGGGCATTACCTGAAAGGATCGCAAGAGACTATCGTGGATACGAGAAAGGAGCCAAGTAACTGACGAGATACATAGAGCAAAATCCTTGAAATGGCGATGGACCGGTCACTTGGCGAGAATGACGGACGGCAGGTGGACTATAAGAATAACGCAGTGGTACTTAACAGGAATCAAACGACCGAGAAGACTATGGGACTATGACATAAAGAAAATAGTCAGCACATCCTGGATGAGAATAACTGAAAACAGACAGACTTGGAAAGCAATAACACTTCATTGCTTTCCAATGTAAAAGAGGCTTGACCATAACTAGAAATCACCATAGAACCATAGAAATATGGTTGAACAAGCTGAATGTGATGATGATGATGAACTGTTAAGAACTATGAAGCGAATCCTTAAAAATTGCGATAACCATAGGCACGTTTGCAGGCCTTTTTGGATTAATTTTAAGATATAGTTCCCCGCTCCTTCGTCTATAGTTATTTTATTTTTTGTAAAGAAATTGAAGCTGCAGTTTTAGCTAATCTTCTCTAGAAAATTTTAGGTATCTTTAGCTACAAATGAGTGTTTTTCCGTTCGTTTAGAATTCGTCAGTAAATTGTTTTTTGTTTGTGTATTTCCAGATTATCGAGTACGATCAAAGATCAAATACGATCAAAGTACGATCCTTTATATAGCACCTTTACTGTTTTTTTATCATGATATACGTTTGGTTTTCTTATTTTTTCAGCCATGTGGCTTGCAAAGTTGGACTCGGTTGATGCAAGCTGTTTCTATGTCCTTCTATTGTAGTTCTTTGCATTCTCGCGAGATCTTATTATATGTTTAGGAACTGTTTTGGACACTTTATACCTTATTTAAAAAAAGAAGTCTTTTTTCAATGATTTTCAGTGTTTTCTGCTTCCACAGCTTATTCTTCTCTCTGACCATGTTCAAGGAAATTGGAACCAAGACAGTACCACATTCTGCATGTTAAAAGTAAACGGTTGTGTATAGAAGGAGAACGACAGGGAGCAGGCTAACAGCCTTATTAGTCATCCAGTATATATATCTCATCGGAGTCACGATTGTCTCCTCTTAATGCATGTTTCCTGCTCTTTTCTTGATTATACTCTTTTCTAAGTGATGTTGGGCTATCCCAAGCCAGCTCGTTTTTGGTAAATCTGTTTCCAAATAATTATTTTTTACTATTTTTCAGTAATACGAATAAAATATTCTCATTCAATTCTTATGCCTCAAAAAATCTACGCAACCGCACCAAAAAAAGAGTCAATTGCAGTGAAACGATTATAGGAATCCGTACAAAAAATCCATAAATCTAAATCTAAAATAGAGCCGGGCAGTACAAACATGAAACAAAAGATTTATGATGAATACTTGCGAGACTTATTTCAATCCTGTGTTTTTTAAACACACTCAACAATGAATCCTTACGTCGCCTGTCCTACATCTATAAATTCCAAATGAAAAGTGGGTCTTTATACTCCCAGAACAAAGTTTTTCATGTTCATCGCTGTTTCAAACCTTATAAATCCCAACTATGGGTGGGCCTGTTATAGGACCAGCAAGTTTCTTGATGTATTGGTTTGACACTAACTTCTCTTTGACTCGGTGTTCAACAAATTTCTGGTGGACGTGAGTTAAGAAAAGCACAGATGAGATCTCAGTTTCAACTTCAGATGTAATGAATTGGTTCCCTAGTGACTCTCGCGGATATCATTACTTAATGATTGATGAACAGGCCATCCTGATCCATGAAAATGTCAAACCTAACGTAGAATGACAGTGCTGACCGGGAGTTTTTGTAATTCGATTTTTTTTGTATCCTTATGACAGATGTATTTGTAAGCATTTAAAATGGATCCAAAATCTTTAAAGTGAAATTCGATGGAATATTGAATGAAAAGATGTAAGGATATCGTCAATTGATACTGTCGAAAATTTATGGATCATGTTGAGTGTGAGTACATCGTAATGTCAACATGATTTTAAGGTCATTTTTGGTCGAGTAAATGGTCAAAATCCAAAGTAAGTTGCTGAAAATTTATAACGATATCTATCCTTACAAAAATTTACCCCTAATCTACAAACGAAATTAGATACCTTATGAAAATGAGGTTTAACTTGTTAAGGCCATGTTCAATTACATTGTATAGGCTGGGACATAAATTGGTATATAATACTCAGATTTAAGTTATAATTATTATTCTTTTTCACGCCAAATTAAAATATTGAATGTTATTAGTCATTTTTATCGTCAAACATGTTAATTTCAAAAATAAGCTTTCAAAAGTAATGTTTAACCTGGAATTACATAAAATTTAGTAAGGTAGAAAATCGGAACAAAAACCAGCATTCCTTTAATATAAGGATTAAAACATCATAATTGTCTTAGTTTTGAGTGTTTACTATGCATAATTTCGTTGCTCTCACGATTTGTAAGGCAGAAAAATTATAAAATATGAAGAGCTCTGAATTGAACCCAAACAACGAAACACTTTTATTATTAAATTTTTTTGTTAAACGCTTTTTCTATTAACTATTAAAATGAGCAACAAAACAAAAACCGAAAATGAAAAAGACTAAAACGATTTTCTGTAAAGAATTCTGATGTCCTTCTCCTATTAAAATGCATTCAAAAGACTGATTTTTTTTCACAATGAGTGCGTTCAATGTTCACTCCTCAACGAGCTTTTGAAGCATCCAACCCCCGCTTCGATTTCGATAAATCCTGCGCACTTTCATCCCCTGCGTTGAAATATCGTATAAGTTAAAAGCTCAACTACATATAAAAGCTTATCAATTTTATCCTATTTTCGGTAAACCAAAGGAGAAAGGTGAATCCACCTGGCTGTAATCGACTTTCCCCCTTACACAAAATCACCTGCCAAACTTTCCGAAAGCTGTGCGAAACAGGTACCTGTATTGATTAGCCCTCAAAGTAAATACTGAAAATTTTCAACGATTTTTATATGCATGTGAAATCCTCCACTCGCAACAGGGAACTCTCTCTTTCTCTATCCTCTCTCTCTCTCTCTCTGCTCCTAGAAGTATTTAACCTAAACTTTTAGGCGCCTCTCTCCCTGTCGTGTCTCGCAACATGATTGCTGGGGGTTAGTTGTAGGACCAAAGCCACTACCGTCACGAAATAAACATAGCAACAAGTCTCCGCTAAGCTTCGAGGTCAAATAGTAATGACTATTATGTCTGCCTTGGCTTTGTATAGCTCTCGTTCCCAGGATATGGCGTCGTGAAATTCAGGAAAATTTTGTCAGGGAATTCCTACGCTCAGGTATATGTTTGTTAAGTTGTATGAATTAACCACAATTTTTCGTTTTTGCCCCCCTCAATTTCGCTACAGGAAAGACTGAAAGCCTCAAAGAAAAATATTTCGAAGTTGTTTGTCAGCAGGAAGTTAAAAAAAATTGTTTTTGACTAGGCCTCGATTTTTATGGCTTTTGCTTTTTTATCTTCTAGCAAATGTTGCGCTGAATTATTTTCTGCTTTCCTGTCACTTTTGCCGCTGCCGTGAGAAAACGGTGTAAGGAAAGCAGGTTTTTCATAGGCATAGAGAGAGAGGGAGGAAGGATATAGAGAGAACAGGTGAGAAATATAGGGAGCTTGCTTTCAGCGACCATTTTTTTTAATCACGCGATTTATAGTGATAGATAGGAAGAAACACGACAAACATTATTCCATATAGCTAGCTAGCTGTTGAGAGGTTCCAAACCAACAAAAAAAGGACGAAGGACGAAAATGAAGTGGCATGTCATGTCAGTTAAAATTATCCGGCGTCTGACCCGTAGAGGATATGACAACGCAATAGTGGATTGGGGGCGAGAGTAAAAAATAAACTGGTGAGAACCGTAATTGAAAATAATGGAAATATAGGGGGAAAATTGCTCTATTTAATTTTCCCCCTATATTTGTTGTATATGTGATGTGGGTAATTTGACGACCCCTTATCGAGTCTTACGTGCCCACTGCCGACATGTTGGTTAGCCATTGTATACAATGAAATGATTTTTTCAGATAATTAGTTCGTGTTGCAGAAAATGTGAAGTAATTATATGAAAGATATTTTCGAATTCAAATGGAATGACGGATAGGTAGAATGATCAGATAAGTTAAAATGAATTTAATGCCACAATCATTGAACACAATGAATAGTGAGAGCAGAATGATATGCGGTGATAGCTTGATGAGTTGTGAGGCAAATCAAGAAGTTCAACATAAATTAAACTTTTTTCTTTCCTTTCGTATCGAATATTACATTTTTATTTAGTATTTTATACTGCAGTTTATACTGAATGCTAAAACTTTTCAATTTTCAGGCATTTTATTGTATTGAAATAGTGCAAATCACATTGGTTTTGATGGTTAAGTGTATCTTTGTAACAATTAGCTGCTCCGAGCTTCAAAATCGATACGGCAGGTTCCCAAAATAGGAGCTATTACAAGAAAAAGTCTACAAAAATATTGAAGAAATTCAAATGCACTACCTACTCAATCTTTGTCATTTTTTGTATCCTTTTTCTTGCAATAGACTATTGCTGGTCTTCTTTTTTCAACTGCTTCGAAATATCCTGACAGTTTCATCTCAAAACTTTGAATATCGGTGAAAACACACCCTGCCCGCATCGCTCGAGTCGCCGAGATTTTTGAGAAAAAAATCAAAGAATGAATGAATTAAATGAACTTTTCGAGATATGTCTATTCACATTTATAAAAGAAATTTATAATCACCCAGCAATTGACAGTTGCAAATATTCATTTCGTTTTTTTAAAGCCCTCCAAGTCAAAAAGAGCTTTTTCAATTGTCAAACACTTTTTTCAAACATTTCGTCCCTAAATATGGCTCTGTCATCGGATGTATGCAATAAGACTAAGAAACGAGAAGCAAAAGTGCCTAAAGACCATGCAAACTTTGTGTAAGGCCTTGACAAATTTTTTCATCGTATCGAGGTGAGGCCTCCCGCCCGTTTATTTCCAAGAGTTTCAGTTAATCGACCGGTTCTCCACTCGAAAACCTGAGGAGCGATTCAATTTACTCGTTGATCAAATGTGACCAGCGTTTTCTGAGTTTTGCCACAATAAATTCGTGCAACAGTCACAAATAAGAAATACCTTCCTACTCATTCATTTCTCAGTCAGCCACGGCACATGTCAAGCTGACAGCAGCTTTGTCAAAATAAACTTGTCAGACTGCGAGTCTAACAAACTCTCACACTCTCAATCAGACTGACTTCTCAAATAGTTATAAGACCGATTTACCGTTGTTTTTCATGTTTGGACCAACGAAGCAATGTAAAAAACTAGTTAAATGACGACAGATATAATTATTGAGCCACATTTTTGGTCAACTACTAGTAAATAACTTCAGCGGCGAGCTCGTTCTAGTGGATTCCATAATAAGACACGAAATACTGGGAAATATCAATAGTGAAAAAATAGCTCTGTTACCAAATCCTTCATACGTCTTCCCGTGACGGCCGTCGGTGACATCTTCGGAAAGGTAATGGAAGACAATAATATACTGCAAGGTGGGCTTAGACGATGCAGGCATTTTTTAACCGATTGATTTCAACTCTAGAAGGACAAAAAAATTATAAATACCTTCTAAAATGAACTAGAAAAACCCATTGACTCACTGCCTACAAACGATGTGACACTAATTTTGAGATGACTTCAACGCGAAAGCAGGCATCAAAACAATACATTAGGGAACGAGAGGAGGGTATATCCTTCAGGATCTACACAATAAGTTCGACATCCTCCTACATCGAGGCATCTTGAACAGATCACATATCAACAGATAGCAACAGGATGAATCAAATTTCTTTGAATGGGAAATAGTTATATCAAGCAAAAAAAATGTATCAGCATCCCTGACGATTGGCAAAGAGGACTATAAAAATTAATTGTAAAAGAATAAACATAAACTTTTCAAGAAAAACCAATGATAATTAACGGAGATATAGCGAAGAATCTCGCCTGACAAGCGTATACAGTAGTGAAATGCTTCAAAGATGGATACCATCTGAAGATTTTGTTATGAAAAGCCGAGAACCGTAGGAAAATCTTTGACACTAATTGAGTCGTCTAGAAGCAATGGTCTAATAATTTGAAACAACTCTTATATTTCGTTGTTCGTCTCCATTATCCGTTGGTTCTGACATCACTGGTAGAAGTAAAATTCTACCAGCAAAAGCTAGAAGTATAACAATAAATCTGGTATTGAAGGAATTCCAGCAGGACTTGCAAATTATGGCAGTGACAGTGCTCAGAGTGCTATCCAGAAAGTGATTAAATAATTTAATCAGTTTGTGGATTTAAATACATCTGAGTTCAAAAGTAAATGCCGCAGGAGTGGAATAAATACTACCCATTTTTTTCTGGATAGTAACGCTAATAGATCACGATAAAGCAGACAAACTTAAGTGGGAAAGCTATAGAGGTGATTTTACAGCTGGATTATCGACCACCGACAAGCTCTCGAGGGTACAGGAAATACTGTACCTATGTCCATGAAATCCTGGGATATCCACATCGATGTCCAACAAAAATAGGTAAACTTTAAACAATCATTTGTTTTTGGCGTCTCAACGAAACTAGTTCGTCTAACCAAACTGTTGTTAACGTCAAATTGTTGTATTAAATGAACCAGCTGACCGATGTCTAACACATAAGTTGGGCCAACGCAGGGCAATGTGCTGGCCCCACTATGTTTTATCCTATCTCTAACTATAATTGATAAGGAAATTCTCTGGTATGAAATTCTCAGATGTACGCTAGTTTGAAAATCAAATCAAATTGAAACCTGCGCAAATGAAATGATTATCCTAAAACTACGTTCATTTCTTGAACGAATCCTGGTAACGATGCAACATGAAGGAGAGTGAGTGGGCCTAAACAAATGAAGGGTACCAAACTGACCTAATAGAATGTTCGTCCAATGGAAAGCGTAGATGATTTTTTAAAGCTTAGTAGAGAACTTGTAAGAAACGACAATGAATATGCTGATGTAAATAAGAGATTATAGGTCGTATATGATTTTCTCAGACTTTCCAACTTTCAAGGCCAGCGATAAGTTCCAATTATACAAAGCCGTAAAGAGCCCTGTGTTATGCGAGCCAAATATATTCAAAATTATAAGGCTACGAAAGCCACTATGGGCTGACCACGAGCACGAACTGGCTGAATGACGTGCAAATACCTAGGGAGATATTCGCTGATAAGCCTGAAGGACGAAGATCAAAAGGAAAACTCAAAAAGCGCTGGTCAGTTTCCTGATTTCTGGACGCGGCCGAAGGACTGAAACCGCTGGACGCGTCATTTTCAGGAAGCTAAGGTCAAAGAGGAGCTATAGTGTCGCGACGAGGACAAGATTTTAGAAGAAACAGCACACAAAGTCATTCCATAGTGGGTCTGGTTTCCCAGCAGTGTGGGAAGCAGGTCCGTTCTGCTGAGAACATGTCAGAAGGAGGTGTTCGAACCGTGCCAAATAATTGGATACCTGTCGCATTTTCATTAACAAGAAATATTGATCGTTGATCCAACACAAAGTATTAAAAGTTGAAAATCTCTAAATAAATATACTTTGACAACTTTTACGCAAATCGCGGTCATTTTTTATGATCGTCTGCACTATATGGGTTTTATCCTTTGGCAACTAACGTGAAAAAAACTCACACATAAAACGTGGGGTTAGATTCATCCCATTAAAGATTTGTTTCTGGTCAGTGCATATATTGAATAAAATACATGCGTAGAATCTCAATAAAATTCAATACAGTTAGTTGTGTCTTACATAAAATTTGAGGTATTTAAAAATCTTGGGGTTAAAATGAATCCATGTTGCATGCCAAATGTCAAAGAGGCTGATTTTCAGATCATGCAACAAAATCAACTCTACGGTTGATCAGGGAACGTTTAAGACCACCTTCTTTTTGCGCATTGATAAACGTGGTTTCTAGCAATTTCACGTATTTTATCCAATATTATTTAATTTTTATTTCATTTTTTATAATCATAATTTGATGAAATTCAAAATTAATTCATGACATGTTAGTTTGACGTTTGAAGTTTGACGAATTTTTTTCATTTATTTATTTTTTTTTTCGTTTTTTCATTTTTAATTTTTTTTTTTTCATTTTATATTTATGTCTATATATTATAATCCTATTTTATATGAAAAGGCTTCATTTGCGCTTTTGAATCGATGTTAGATGATTATGATAATAATAGAGAATTGAAAAAATGATGCGGAAAGATCGATTGGGTATCTTTCTACTCCTTTGGGAAAACCCCTCCTACACATACGACAAGGGACTGACCCGGTTCAACACAACTGACTAAATGCTTACTTCATTGTTTTTGTGTTTCATAAAGTGTATCCGGTTTGAGACACATTTCAAATGAAGGAACAATTTACAAAAACATTCAAAAATTTAGGACCAGGAAGGGTCTAGTAATCACAATGGTCGATAGCACGAACATCTAGAAATGTAAACACTAGACAAGAAACTGAATAGTCAGTAAATGTCTAAGGATATTTCAGAGATTCTTTTTGATGGTGGAGGTCCTTACAGCCAATCGTACCCGAAAAAGCTGTAAGCTTACTATAATATTATGAAAGTCAAAATCATTCAATTTCTGTGCAGCGTTTTGTGTGAACGTTATTTAATTTTGAGTATAACATCCTCATCATCCTGAATATTTACTCTTACATTTCTATATTCGCACCAACTAATATCGAATTTGATATATTCAAAACTGTCAATCTTTCGGCTTTAAATGTTGTTAAAGTTACTACTCCATATTCGCACCAATTTAGCCATAAAAATCTTACGTAGGACTTTATTAATGTAAAAATTTAATGCAAAACAAAACTAATTAATCTTTAGGTGGTTACACTAAATTTGTTATTGTTGTTGTTTTCAATATTGCCGCGAAGAATAAGACGCTTTGATGGTTATTATTTGCATAACCAGCAAAAGAAAAGAATGAAAATTTTGCAGAATAAACAGATCTTTTGAGCTGGAGTCTTAATGGTGAATGTAAATATTTGCAAATGTATTTAGAGCTAATTCCACACCAATGAAGATACAATTGAAATTATGATGTACATGTGACATGTTACTATATAAGCTGATGTAATTAAAGGTGTTTATTGAATTGAAAAATTATCATTGTGACGGTGATGATGCGCATTGATGGAAATTATTAAAATTAATTAAAAATTGCTATAAAGTGATGAGGAAATGGATAGCAAAATACGCACAATAAATTGTTTGTTTGAAATAAATTCTAGCAACTTCGTATGTTTCCTGACGTCTACTTTGTCAAAAAGCTGAAATTAGGCGAATCAAATTTCCACTTTTCAGCTAAGTGAAAAACGGCGCTCCGCGAGGCTTCACCTAACTATCATGCATAACTTACAGGATGCTCACCAAAGACAGTACGGCACCAAGTTGTTAACTGCATAGAAAAGACCTTTCGCGTTCGTGTGTTCCTGGAAGTAGTCCTGACAAGGACTTCTGTGAGAGGAAAGCCTTTACTCTTTTAGTGTTTGTGTAACAAAAAGGGGTTTTCAAAAAATCAAGAATCTTGCGATGCCTGTAGCTTGACGAAAGGAAAACTCGTCTCTTGAGGCCTGAGCTTGTCTCGGTATATTGACTCGTGAGAATCGAGAAGAACGGCTCAAATAATTTTTCACTTTCTCGGAAAGAGTTTGCTTGTGCCGCTATGGTGCGAAACAAAGACCTGCCGCGGGACCAGGATTTGCTTGGGACGTGAAGAATTTGCCAATGGCGGGGCGTCGCGAGCCGCCACAGACCTTTATCATCAAAGATAACACATTTGCGGCCTTCATTAATATTAAGGCTGACTTCAATGTGAAAACGGAAGCAAAGTCGAAACTTCTTTCAAAGATACGGAAAAGATTCGCATCTAATGCAAAGTATGGTGGAACTACTAACTGGCAGAATGGTTACAACTGATGAAGACGGCGTAACCTTGGAGTAATATACTATGGTGGTATCAGCACTTCCCTGGATACTCATAGTTAATCAAATAGCTGAAGATTTCAAGAAGAAAAGGCTTCAAAACGCTAGCATACGCTGACGACACTTTCTTACTAACCACTTGAAGATTCTCGGAAACCAGGGCAGGTCTGATGATGACCTCACTCCAATTTTCTGCGGGCGGGTAACGGATAAATGCATCAATACTGACAAAACTGAACTTATCTTCTGCGCAAAATGCCGAAAAATGGGAACATTTTCACCCCTCTTGTAGATAGAAAACACATAAGTTTGGTAAAAAAGGTAAAATAACATAACACATAAGGTCAGATAACTAGAAGTTATTTTGGGTACTAAGTTAACTATACATTAACTCTTAGAAGAAATTCAATGGAAATTTCTTAGAAGAAATTCAAATGGAAATTTCTTAGAAGAAATTCAATGTGAAGCGGACCGCTGTAGCTGGTCCGCTTCACAATGAAAAGACTTGTGGAAAAACCTGTTGGGAAAATCTTAGCTTCAAAGCCAAAAACTGGCTCTTAATATGCACAAAATCTGAGATCAAGAACCGCATGCGGAACACTGGTATGGTAGCCAAACCCATTGCAAAGGAACTATAGATGCTCTAGAGGAAGCTCTACGTTACGTAGTTACGTTACAGGACATCGTGTATGAAAATAAAATCGTGCGCTTCGCCGATGCTTCCAAAACGGATGAAGAAAACGGCAAAGGAATCTTCTTCCAAAATCATCGACTACTCAACCGAAGTTACAAACTTGAGAGCCATACCAAAGTTTTCCAGTCGTACCGAGCTACAGTACCTCCTTGGTATCTGCAGAAAGACAGAGTGGCCTTTCTGTTAACAAAAGCACGATACCAGCGAAGTTAATCGCCTATCCGGGCCTATGCTTTTTCTTCCTACAGAAGAAACCAATACCTTATAGCTACCTTATCAGAAACCCATGACGCGCTGCCTGAACTGTGTATAACACCAGCTTGTAGCAGATCTTCAATGTGTCTTTATGAAGAAGTCTCCCGAAAATTCGACCTCAATGAAACTGCAAATGAGGTATACAAAGATATTAGAGATTCATTTGCCCTGAATGCGTCATAAGGGGAGAATGAACCAATTTCGTGGAATGAGGAACTAACCAAACTAAGACTAGATGTTCCAAACTTTCAATATAGGATCAAACTTTTTACCAGCGGTTATTATCTAAAATCATTAAATTTTTATAACAATATGGGAAAGATTTCCAAGAAGCGAAACGCTTTTTTTCTGAAAATGTCAAAGAATTATCTGTTGCATCTGGGCTAAATTAAGTTCGGAGCATTCGGAGAAATTGATGGAGCCTTTACAGTTAACAGTGCAGGTCAGAAGAAGGAGAATCCGACTTTAATTCATTGATCAAGCTTAACTGATCTGAGGTTAATCCTTTTCAAACTAGCATATGTATAGTGGAGGCAAAGTACCTTATACATATGTTGGTGTTTAGGATATCTACTAGGAGACGTTCTTTCACCCCATTTATACACCAATGTGGCAGATAAGTCTTAGTTAGTAGATGAGCAGATGACTTTACAATTTTAACCTGGCTACGGAAGGATCTCATATGCGCATCGTATGCAAAAGAAGATTCGAAACAAGGGCACTTCGGGTGGTTAATAGCTTTTGCCAGGGAATAAAATTAGGGAACAATATCATGATAGTATCCTTCACAAGAAGACGAGAATTTGACTTTGCATTGCATATGCGGATGAACTAAAGTTGTGCTCAAGAGCTGAAGATGTTATCTCAAAATCTAATGGAGGAAGACAACTGTGCAACAGACATGTGTTAAGATAGCGTTTAAAAAAGTTACAAATGGTTACTGTGCTGATATGCAGGAGCATGACTGGGTAATACTAGACTAAGACTGAAAACCTGGACAATTTCAAATTTCAAACCTATGCTACTGGATTGCACATAGGGACAGTCTAATATACCATGTCACAAACAGCCCAGAGAAGAAGAGAGAACGACTACTTTTTTAGGCCTAAAGACCAAGAAAAACCAAGCGGTATGTGATAAAACATGTGCACAACTTGTACTCACCAGCGGTGAGTACAAGTTGTGCAATTTTGCCGATCAGTCAAGGATCTTGGCAGAGTTCCTATCCCTTACAGGTCTTACTCAATACTTTGGAGAAAAATTTTCCTTTTTAACGGAAAAGATCATCCTCTATTGTTCCGGAAAAACACTAATTGAAGGATTTGAATTTCTTTATCCCTTAGATGTAGCTAAGGATATCAGTTGTCAAAAGAGTTGCAGATTTTAATTACCAGTAAATATTTGGTTGAAATGATGTATTTTGACAGGGATGGATTTATTTTTCTGGTGCGTCTGTGGACGAATCAAAGACGGGAAATGACAGAATGTTTCGAATACAAAAAACAACAGTAAATAATTAGCAGGATCTAAATCTTGGTAACAATGGTCCGCACAGGATAGAGAAATTTCTAATTTTTATTTTATAGTGAATGACTTGGCCGTCCGCTCTCAAACTGTATAACATACAGTCTGCCAAATCTTCTGGACCACTTACTATACATCTCCCTTGTCACTATGCATGACCCTTGTGGCGGAATCTTGTTTTTCTATCTCCTTATTCGGCATTAAATTATAGGCGTACCTTTTGTTAAGAGTTATGAACTGCTGAAGGAGCGGCTTGAAAGGAACAGATAGATATTACAAAGAATGAACTTTGTGCAAGAGTTTTTGACAGAAAATTCTTTCGTTTCCAGCCGTCTCGATGCAGTCCGCCCACACCCTTCTGTGCAAAAACCTTTTTTATAACTGAATTGCAAAACTTCTCCAGGAAGAGGTAACACCGGTAGTAGCATATTGATGGATGAGTTCTACTTGGAAAGATATGAAAACATAAACAGGAACGAATTAAGGCGTCAGGCGACTCTAGAATTTTCTTTAGAGCAATTTTTTGTTTTTTGTTGTATATTTTCCCTTAAAACCTCAAAACTTCAAAAAAGGCCCCCTCTGTTTGTGACCGTTCGTGAAAAAGAGAAAAGAGACGTTAGGAGATCGGAGCAGGTATACGGCAGATGTTATCAAAACAACGACAATGCAAGATAATTCTAGACAAGCTTAAACTTGTCTAACGTCTTTTTCAGTCAGTTAGGCGCAGTCAAGCATTTGAAAAGGACGCTACGCACGCTTGTAGTGATACATTATTAATTTATTTTTAAGTGGTGTACAGTGGGAAGGAAGGAGGATGAACGGTATATGGCAACAGCAAGAGACCAAAAGCATCTCGAAGAAGACCATTAAATTGCCATAAGTTAGAAGCGCTAGATGACTTGAATGTCAGTACATCGGCAAAAAACTGAAACAGGCATCAATGATTAAAATTATTAAAAATTATTTATGATTTTTTGTTTGTTCTACTACTCAAAACTTCAAAAGCGTCCACTTCAAAATTTTATCTTATGAGTTGGCCGGAAACATAACTCAGACAATTTTCAACTGATTTACTTGAAATTTTAAAAATGTTTCGAAGAATATATTGTTTATAGAAGAACGTAAGATTTTTTTAAATCGCATAGTTGCTATTAACAATTATCTGATGATTTTTCAACCAAATGTTCCACTTGTCACTTAGGAAGTGCGCTATTTTCCAAAAATTAAAATATCTAGCGTGATAAGCGTATTAAATAAAGAAAAATAAACCGGCCAGTTGAAATTAAAAAATTACAGGAACTGTTTGTTCGGCCGTGATCCTTGAAAAAACGAAGTTGGCATCGAAAAAATGCTGCAAAGCTGACATTTTGAAATGGATCACTTCAAAAAAAATTGTTGTATACAGTTGTTTATATACATAATAAATATCTTTAATTGGAATCTCGATTTATTTTTTAGTATTTCTAGAATAAAAGCCTAAAAAAGCCTCATTTTTTAAGCCTCTAGAGTGGCCTTACCCCTTAAGAACGCAGATCGGATAATTTTGGGACACATCTCGCTAAATGGAATTCAAGAACTCAATCTTTAGAACCCAAAGCCAACTGGTACCATGGCTGATCGGAATACAATTATACTACCACAGGGTTGGCCGGGTCAACCAGTCAACTCAAATTCGGGGTGGGCTTTTGTTTCATATTGTTGCGCGTTGAGCAGGTGCGCGACCTGTTTGCTATTCGCAAATATTGCTAATAGTGAAATAAAACACTCGCGAACTATTTTAAAATTAATTCTTAAGATTTAATTAAGTTTCTTCTACACTTTATGATTAATTTACTAAAATCACTAATCTTTTTAATGAATTAAATTATTTAATTAACACTTATTCAACATAATTAAACACTAATTCAATTATTTAACACTTTTCTCACTTTTCTTATTTTGAGTTTTTCTGGCGCGCACTGTCGCGTACTCTCGCGTTTTTCATTCACAACTGCTTGTCTCGTCGTTCGCTGTAGTCGCTTATATACCACTACCAACCATCCCAGAACCTTCCATACAGATTGTTCTCGCGTGTACGCGTCGAGTCGCTTGCACCGGGATCTGTTGTACTTGATGCGCGTGACGTGCTTTATGCTTGCGCACACGAGAACAATCGATGTGTTGGTAGCAGATAGTCGTAAACATGTTTACGACTTTTTATTTACGCCGACTACAGTTCGCGTGACCTGAACACGTCACACTATCCCCGCCTTAAATCTTTTTCGCCCCGAAAAAGTGTGACATTAACCATCTCCGCGTCTTCCTGCTGATAATATGGGGCAAGGCGGTCCAGATGCACAATTTTCATTTTTGCCCTAGGTTTCTGGTGTTCTTGTATCCGGTATACCACATCGTTGATCCGTTTGACGATTCTATAGGGTCCTTCCCAATTCGGCTGTAGCTTTGGAGATCTGCCTTTACGACGCCGGGGGTTATATAGCCAAACCAAGTCGTCCGTCTGGAAACCAGATGAGTTTGCCATTAAGTCATATCTGGTTTTCATGCGATCAGTGGCTGACTCTATTTGTTTCCGCACTAATTGGTGTATCTGACTCAGCCGTTGCCTTAAGTCGCTTGTATACTCCGAAATAGGTTGGGGCTTCTCAGGGGGTGTCCCAAACTTCACATCAGCTGGTAGGCGAATCATTTTTCCAAAGATGACTTTTGCGGGTGCTTCTCCAGTCGATGCATGTTCCGCAGTTCGGTATGCCATCAAAAATAATGGAATGCGTCGATCCCAATCTCTCTGGTTTTCATCCACCATCTTGGCCAAATGTTTATTAAGCGTGTCATTGAAACGTTCGACCATTCCATCGGACTGAGGGTGAAGTGGCGTTGTCCGTGTTTTCCGTATACCCAGCAGTTCACACATTTCAGCAAAAACTTGTGACTCGAAGTTTCTGCCTTGGTCTGAATGTAGTTCATGGGGTACGCCATATCTACTAACCCACTGAGAAACGATTTGTTCCGCTACAGTAGTTGCTTCCTGGTTAGGAATTGGGTAGACTTCTGGCCACTTGCTGAAGTAATCAGCTACAACTAGTAAATACCGATTTCCCCATTCGGACTCGGGAAAGGGTCCTGCGATGTCCACAGCTATTCTTTCGAATGGTACCCCCACGTTATAGGTCTGCATTCGTCCTCGCGTTCTTCGACTTGGGCCTTTGACGGAAGCACATATTGTGCATTTTCGACACCAGTCAAGAACATCCTCTCGAGCGTGGAGCCAATAGAACCTTTCTCGCACCTTTGCCAGGGTTTTGTTTACCCCAAGGTGACCTCCCGATGTGTCTTCATGCATCTCCTTCATTACTCCTTTGACCCGACTCTTGGGAAGAACAATTTGCATCCTATGTGAAGTGCCATCTGCCGTTTCCCATTTCCGTTTCAAAACTCCATCTTCGACCTCAAGGGAGTTCCATTGAGCCCAATAACTTTTCAACACCGTGCCGCGTGCTGATATGTCCTTCCACTCAGGACGTCCAGTTGTCTCCTTCCATACCAACAATGGTCCAACATCATCATCTGCTAGCTGAGCGTCCCGCAGTGCGTGCTGTGTCCAACCCTCGTCGACTTCTGTTGTGACTACACGCAGATCCACGCCTTGTTCTTTTCCTTCAGATCGTCGGCAGTGTTTACAAGCTGCTGGACATGGGCGACGGGATAAAGCGTCGGCATTCCCATGCACTCCTCCTTTTCGATGGACGGTTTCGTGGTCATATTTCTGTGGTGTTTCCATCCTTGTAACCAACCCTTGTTCCACGAAGTTGGCTTTTGTTCGTTTCCCTGACCCTTCAGTTAGAGGGGCCTTATTTTCAGGCTCTGGCTCTGGTCGGCGTCTCCATATAGTGGCACAGCTTTGGCAATGGCTTGATGTTTTTCGCTGTTTGCAGCCCCACTGCAGGTGCCCTTGTTCACCACAAATCCAACATCTAGGTGAAACATACACCTTCGATCTATTGTTCGTGCCCACACGTTCACATCTGCATCTTTCTGTTGTAACCTGCCGGATCCTGACTGTGTTACGAGTGGCTGTTTTGGCAGCTTCGAAGTTCAAACAATATGCCAGTGCGTCCTTTACTGAGCACTTTTCGGCTAGGCGTACAGCTTGTTGCATTTCCCTGTCCTGCAACGCACTAATAAATGCTTCTGCTGCCACATCATCCCGAATATATTGGTTGTATGCGGGGTAAGCCAAAAGTGCAAGCCTTTCAGTATCCTGAGCCAACTGCTGTAGAGTTTCACCTGGTTTCTGCATCCGGTTGCGCAGCTGCGACCTGTAGATCTGCTTCAGGTGATTATCTCCATACCTCATGTCCAGTGCGTTCACGATGGCGACAGAGCTTGACTGCAACTCGACAGGGACAGTTTGAAGTACTTCCGCAGCTGGGCCTCTCAGAGCAAGAATTAAGGCTGTCGCTCGCTCCTGGTCATTCCAGTGATTCGCTTGAGCGGCTGCTTCAAACTGGGTTTTGTAAATGCTCCAAGCCATTTGTCCATCGAAAGTCGGCGCTTTCACACTCCTTGTTGTGATACTGGCTGTATTCGTTATCTGGCTCGGGTTACTCGCTATTGGGCTTGCGCTAGTCATTATTGGGCTCAGGTTACTCGATATCGGGATCGGGTTACTCACTATCGGGGCCGGGCTACTCGCTATCGTTGCTTTTGCTTGTTTTAAGTCTTCTTTTATTCTCTCAATCTCTTCCCGAACCGTCTCCACTTTGCTCATCCTTTCTTCCACTTTGTCCATCCTTTCTTGGAAACCTTCAATTTGATGGTTAAACTTTCGGTTTAGTTCACTTAAATCTTCTCTTATTTCAGCAGATTGCTTGTCGAATTTCTTGTTAAAGTCTTCTGATTGCTGGTCCAGTTTATGGTTAAAGTCTGCTGATTGCTGGTCCAGTTTCTCGTTTAACTCAGTTGACTGCCGGTCGAGCTTCTCATTTAAGTCAGTTGACTGCCGGTCGAGCTTCTCATTTAAGTCAGTTGACTGCCGGTCGAATTTCTCATTTAAGTCAGTTGACTGCCGGTCGAACTTTTCTTTTAAGTCAGTTGACTGCCGGTCGAGCTTTTCTTTTAAGTCAGTTGACTGCCGGTCGAGCTTCTCGTTCAACTCGGTTGATTGCTTTTGCATTACCATCAACATTCGCATCAACCCTTGCGCACTCAGAATTTGTTCTTCCTCCTCGCCTCCAGTGCAACTTTCAGCATCGGGAAACTCAAAGGACTCTGGATCCATCCCTTCCGCTGCCAGCGCTTCGTTCAACCGCGTGATCAGTCTAGCTTTGCTTCCTTCGGTTGAAATTTTCCGCTTTTCTAATTCCTCCTTCAGTTCCGGCAAAGTGAGAGCGTTGATTTTACGCGGCATTTTTCTTACAAGTTTACTTCAAATGTTCAAAAGTGTTCACTATAGTTCACGATTTTTTTTTTTAAGTGTTTGAGTTATTTTTCACTTCACTATTGCACGAATAATCCCACTTCTGACACCAGTGTTGCGCGTTGAGCAGGTGCGCGACCTGTTTGCTATTCGCAAATATTGCTAATAGTGAAATAAAACACTCGCGAACTATTTTAAAATTAATTCTTAAGATTTAATTAAGTTTCTTCTACACTTTATGATTAATTTACTAAAATCACTAATCTTTTTAATGAATTAAATTATTTAATTAACACTTATTCAACATAATTAAACACTAATTCAATTATTTAACACTTTTCTCACTTTTCTTATTTTGAGTTTTTCTGGCGCGCACTGTCGCGTACTCTCGCGTTTTTCATTCACAACTGCTTGTCTCGTCGTTCGCTGTAGTCGCTTATATACCACTATCAACCATCCCAGAACCTTCCATACAGATTGTTCTCGCGTGTACGCGTCGAGTCGCTTGCACCGGGATCTGTTGTACTTGATGCGCGTGACGTGCTTTATGCTTGCGCACACGAGAACAATCGATGTGTTGGTAGCAGATAGTCGTAAACATGTTTACGACTTTTTATTTACGCCGACTACAGTTCGCGTGACCTGAACACGTCACAATATCAACACTCTACACGATTTACTACAGACAGCATCACGTTGTTGATCCATTCTTTCATGATTGAACTATATTGCAATTGCGCTCTCCAGACTGATTACAATTTGAATCGCATAATCAAATTTCATTTCAATATTAAAATGACCTCCCATTATTACACTTATGTATACTATTTTCCACTCATCAATATTCATCCATATTTCATTTCATCTACTCCTAGTACTTGAATATTCAATTTCCAATTAATTGGACCACCCGAGATAACATTATGCAATCAATAATTTGTTTATATCATCCCATTCATGAACACAAAACTTCTATAGACACACAAACAAAAAGGACTTGATTCGAAATTATCCGAAATTGTCAGAATAAAAAAATTTTTAATTTCCAACCGTATTCGGGTGGTTGGTAAATATTTTGGTTGAACCATAATTCTCGGACCAAAAATGAATAGGAATAGGAAAAATTATCATGCATATGCTTTAAATTTTGTTTAAAACGTTATTTGACTACTTTATTGTTGATTATATTAAAATTAAGTGTTATGATTATGATATCATAAATTCTACGAGGTGCTCGTATACGCTGCATAATCAATGGAAATTCTGATAATTATGGCAGTGCTTTTTTGAATTCAATATTCCTAATAATCATTTGGAACCATGTGAATTATTTATTGAACTGAACTGTCCGATTTTATGGCGTAATACGCGACTTATATAGTACGGGTTGTGTCCTGCTTACTTTGCATTGGATACCGATCAAGGTTGTGGCCTGCTAACAATGCAACTAGGACACTTACACCATTTTTGTATTCCCTAAGTAATTGTTAAGTCTCCGTTTTGTGGAGGACGATTCAAAGGGTTTGACTTTACACCTACAGCAGCAACTTCATAGTAAAAAACAAAAAAACGTACTCGAAGACCGCACATAAGACAAGAATATTTTTTCTACAGGACGACATCAGCGTTAATATTAACACAGACACGTTTTACTTGAAAAAAAAAAAACAAAGAGAACTCCACATACGAGGCACGTCCAGAAAGTAAGTGGAAGCTGGTACACTGACAGTTGTAGGGAATACTTTTTTGACATGTTGGCAACACTGCCGCGTAGCCTGACCCCTCCCCTTCAAAACGAGACCAATCCGAGGTTAGTGTGTTGAAAACTCTTGACGCAGTAGCATCTCTCGCGAAAAATGTCGATCGTATCTCCCGCCAAGTGCGAAATTCGCGCCATCATTCGCTACCTCGTTGCGAAGGGAAAAGCTCCGGTTGAAATTTATAATGAAGTGAAAAATTTTTACGGTAATAAAGCTATGATTCGTACGAGTGTGTACAATTGGTGTTGTGAGTTTAAAAATGGCCGTACTTCCGCGCATGACGATCAGAGGAGCGGAAGGCGTTCAATTGTGACTGACGAACTTTTGGAAAAAATCGAGATTGCGGTCCGTGACGATCGCAGATTCACGTTAGATGAACTTTCTGCGATGTTTCCGCAAATCTCCAGATCCCTGATACACGAAACAATCACAGAAACTCTGGGATATCGGAAACTGTCTGCGAAGTGGGTCCCAAAACAGCTGGCAGAACAGCACAAGTTGAATCGAGTGCAGAGCTCCAATGAGTTTTTGGAACGCTATGAACTTGAAGGCGATGATTTTCTCTACTCTATTGTTACTGGAGACGAAACTTGGGTTGCCTACTACACGCCTGAAACTAAGCGGCAGTCTCAACAATGGCGCCACACCTTGTCACCCTCCGCCAAGAAATTCAAAACCACAATTTCAGCCAAAAATCATGGCATCCGTGTTTTGGGACCATAAAGGCATAATTTTGATTGAATATCTGCCTCACGGGGAGACCATCAACGCGGCAAGATACTGTGAGACGCTAAAAAAACTGAAAAGGGCGATTCAGAATACAAGGAGGGGCATGCTAACGAAGGGAGTCTACCTGCTGCACAACAATGCCAAACCTCACACGGCCAACGCCACGAACCAACTCCTGGACTCTTTTGTATGGGACGTTTTGAACCACCCCCCGTATTCCCCTGACTTGGCCCCTTCAGATTTCCATCTCTTCACTTCCCTTAAGGTGCACATGGGTGGGAACGGACGAGGAGATGAAAGGGGAGGTGGAGAAGTGGGCAAATGAGCTGGCGGGAGACTTCTTCGAGGCAGGCATCAAAAAATTGATCCCGCGGCTCACCGCTTGCATCGAGAGGGATGGTGACTACGTCGAAAAATAACTTACATATGTACAAGTGTAACCAAGTATGTTTTTGTTAAATTAATTTTTTTTTTGAACCCTACATAAATTGAGTACACTTAATTTCTGGACGTGCCTCGTACTAACAATCTCAGAATTGCCCTTTGAAGATCATTCAAAGACTAGCCATAAGATTTCGAAGGGGGGTTTCATGTGGGAAAACATGTGTGACTCAGACGGTCCGATCCAGAAAATTATTATCAAGGTTATTGTCAAGGAGAGGATACCAGGATACCAGCCCTTCCAAACAATACAAACATTGGTAGAGACACTTTTTTTTAGGACCATGAAAACTCCAGCCGACATTTGTTGCTGGACTGACGTTGGTGCTATCCCTACGAAGCTTCAAAGTCAAAGTCAAAAGCGTTTTATTTAATATTCATCGTTATAAATTTATTTAAAGAATATAAAACTAATTCAAAACAATAAAAATTTGAAATAATTTAATGACCCAAATGGCTATCTAAACTTAAACATTATCCTTTAGTAATGAAAAGAAAATAACACAATTTCGAATTCAAATTAATCAAAATTATTACATATTTTTAGATTCAATTGGCAAAAGGAGAAAACAAACCAACCACGTTCAAAAATCAATTACAATGTTAACACGACAGTGAACTTTTATCCTACGACTAATATATTATAACCTAATTCTCATCAAATTTAATCGAAACAATTTATCTTATACTATTGCAATGCTAACAATATTCCTAGCCTAAATATTAAATATCATCTCTAAAGCCTAATATAATACCATATACCTAAACTAAATACTGAAACCTATGCCTAATTATTAACACAACAGTAACACTAAATGTAGCTACCATAAGCTGGAACTCAAAAGCAAAGTAACGAAAAGATAATAAACAAGAAACAAATAACTTAGACATTGTAATTCAGCCACCAAAACCTAGACTGCTGATTTCTTGGAAGTTATTTGAGAAGAAAGTTTCCATTGATATGATTCACTTGTTTGTTGTGTACATATCGCTATAAGAAGAAAAGAAATTGTGAATCAAGAATGGAAGATGGAAAATAAAGTATAGAAATCTAGTATCAAGTGATAGAAAATAAAGACTTTAAATTGTGAATTTAATTATTGAAGAGAATAAAGAGAATCAGGAAGTACTAGCAGCTGCTTGAATTGTTTAGCTCGAGAAGTCACAAAGCCCAAGAGAACATTAGGACCGAGGCCAAGAAGATAGTAAGCAGGCAGCATAGGTATTCAGGACGCAGCGGAATTCCTTGAAGTCCCGTAATCAAGCGGAGGTGGTTAGGACGTAGCGCAGCAGAAGCAAGTGAAGTCCCGAAACCAAGCTGAGGTGGAGATTCGTGTTGGAGGAAGCAGAGGTGGTCAGAGGTAGCGCAGCAGAAGCATGTGAAGTCTTGAAACCAAACTGGGGTGGAGATCCGTGTTGGCGTTGTGCACAATTCATATAAATTAAATCCTTTATATTTACTCAATTATTTATTTGATCATTTCGTGCGGTGAGCTAGTCGGTTAAAAGTACCTTCCTTTGGCCGTCATTATGCGGCCTTTGTAATTTGAAATAACCCTGTCTGTTTAATCTTGTTCTTTTCTTTCGCTGCAGGTTCGACCTATTGGTTGTCCCAATATATCATTATATTATTATTAATTATATCATTTCTTTTTTTGAAAATACGTCACAATTTACATTCGCCAACTGTCGTTATAAAGTTGCATATCATGAAACATTTTTTGGAGATCGCCCTGCTCTATTGTAGCTTTTCGTTCTGCTATAAAGACTATGAGACATTTAAATCAAAGCCTTTCCTACATTGACAATAGCGGATGCGCAGTAACGCAGTAACTGCCCAGAATTCACCTCATCTTTTGCTGACTTGCAATCAACAATTGAATTTGGTTTGATAGTTAATTTTTCTGCGTTAACTCTTTTTATTTCCAAATTGGTTAGCTTTTTTTCGGCGACTAAAAGCCGAACCATATCTTTCCCACTTTGTCCGAAAACATTAATCCACAGAACTTTTTCTGTGTAAATTTTATTCGTGGATTTTGCAAAGGAACTACCAATTGGTTTCTTCTCCTTGTTTTTATTTTTTAAATATTGAATAAAATTTATGTTGTCTTTATTAGAAATGCCTTTTAATACATGCAACTTCCAATACCACTTACAACCCGTCCAGCGCTGGCTATAAAAAATAATAGTAATCGTTGGGATTTTTTCTGGGATAGTTTGTTTCGCATTCCACTTCGCCTTTGTTTTTTTATTTATTTCCTGTTGCGGGTCTTGTCGTTTCATCCCTTTGTTGAATAGATCTTCAAGGGACTGTAGTCGTAGCCTTGATTCGTGATTTTCTTTTCGTAGTCAGTGACAAGAGCCTCTCGTCTTCTCGTCCCTCCCTCCCTATCGTTCTCGTCCCTCTCGTCTTCTATTTTTTTTCGTTTTGCGTCCGCCATCTGCGGACTTTTCCTGATGTTTTCTTTTGTTGACGACAGCTACCAATTTCGCATCTGCTGTCTTCGCGGGTTCCTCCAAAGGTGGGAAGTCGTCGGGGCTCTCTATACCAGCAGGCCCGAAGTTGTTTTTGGATTTTTTACTGTTTTTAATATATCGAATCGAATCTAGCATTCTCTGACTGTCTCTGTGCAGAATTCATCGGTGATGCTTCTAAAAATGCACTTAGCCTAAGTCGCCCACCGTGGGTGCGATATGAGGGACGAGCACAAGTATGAGTCTACAGTCACATACTTGGGAGCTCGTCTAGGGGAAAGGCTATCCTTCTGGCCCTGAAGCATCGTCTCGCCAACCTTGCCTCCATGATACGAAGAGTTTGTAGGAAAGATTGGGGACTTAGGAGAAGAACTCTCAAGGGAATATATGGAAGTTTGTTTGTTACTTGTGCGACTTATGGTGCACCAGTATTCCTTGAGAGTGCTATGAGTGCAACTGGTATAAGCCTCATCATGCAATGCCAGAGAGTCGTTCTACTAGTATGCTTGTCTGTATGCCAAACGATGTCGACTGACGCCATGCAGGTACTACTGGGAGTTCCACCGCTTGACCTGGAAATCATCCGTCGAGGATTTACAGGTTGCGGAAGGGCTTCCCTGTTGGTGAACATGAGTGGTTGCGGGACGCTGAAATCAGGTTACAGAGTCGTGCCAACATTCGGGATATGTTGGAATTTGGTATGATCTCCACCTGGCAAACCAGGTGGAGGGATTGTCATAGTGGGCGTGTGACCTACATGTGGATGCCTGACGTCCTCTCGGCTATGAGGGTCCCACACCTAGACTTTTGCCTGGGTTTGGGATTCTTCCTGACTGGGCATGGTAGTATAAATGAATGGCTGTGTAGTCGTGGGCTGGTTAATGTTGCATGTTGTCAAACCGGTGGTGCGGAGAGTGAGACCTGGCACCATGTGCTATTTGAGTGTTGGGCATATGCTGACCTCCGTAGCGCATGTCGCACGGACTCGCTCAGATGTGTTGCAGACGTCCAGGATGCTGTAATGGATGGCACGTACTTCAAGTGTCTTAATGATTCCGCTCGCCGTGTGTTTGCAAGGCGACGGCGACTGTGCTCAGTCGGTGAGACTGTCGATACTGCTGGGTCATTGGTGTTGTAATGTGTTGGTGAACGTCCTGTTTGTGAGCGTCCACGGGTTAGGGGGACGCCCATGACAGGTTACTGTCAGTCCCTTACACAGTGAGGAGCCTATCCTGGCTGGAACGTGGTGGTTTGTGGTTTGCGGTGTGACTAGGCTACTGACTCAACTGGGCGACTGGAACCTCATCTCTGTGATGAGGGGCGTTGGTTGACGCATAAATCAACCCCGTCTATGGAGACCGTGAGGTTAGGCCTTTTCGTGGAAGGTACTCACGTTAAACACGTGTAATAGTATAAATACAAATTTTTCCGTTTTTGTTTTTGTTTTTTTCTTCTGATTAATTAATGTTAATTTTAATTTAATTTGTAAAAACAGTTTGACAGTTGCCTTGAAAAACAACACATCTGCACCCAATAAATGCTAGACGAATCTTTTCCCTACGAAGCTTAGAACTGAATTGGCTTAAACTTGGTAGCTGAGGTCAATGAAAGCTAGGAAAAAGGCGGAGAGCTGAGACCAACTGAATTCGTTTTCTTTAAATGTTTTGCTCATCTGTTGGGCTCTTACTTTTGGATTGCATTTCCTTCCGAAAACTTTATTTCTTTCCCTCCAAAATTGATGCGAAATATCGCCCTATTTGATGCAGAATATCATCTCCGTCTGTGGAAAGCGTCAGATTATGTGGGAAACTAAAAGTAGTGACTTAAATCTTGCTTCCACTTTTTGTTTGTTTGCACTCAAATTTGAAATTTGTCACCTGTAGCAACCCGCTAACCAAATTTTGACGGAAATTAGACAAGCAAGACAAGTAAGGAATGTATATTAAACCAATAAATAAAAATTCCACTTAATTTAGAAAATATGCATACTTGCTGTAAAAATAGATCCAGATCGAAATCTATTATTCAACAGGAAAATATTTCCCTTCTTTGTACACTCTCACAACATTTTCCATTTTGTATTTTTTCGGAAATGAATTTCTATTTGCTGTTTCCTTCTACTCTTCCTCCTCCTCATCTCTCTCTCTCTCTCTCTGTCATTCTTCCTCTATCTTTCCCTTTTTTGACAGATACACAAACAATTTATTTAATATTCCTAGGAAAGCAAAACGAATCGAATAAATTTGCGTATTTACTTGTTAAATTTTTCGAAAGAATTCTTTAGAAAAGATCCAAAAAAATGTGAAGATTGTGCACTTAATCATATCCTTAAGTATTTTTCTTCTTTTTCTTGTTACTCTTGTACAGTTTTTCTTTTATTCCAACCACTCAGCTCCGAACATCAGATGTTGACGAAGATATGAAGTATAAGCTAATGGTTGCGGAGGGATGACGGTGAAGATGATTTGCTTGTACCCTTAAACGTCCAAGTTCCTGTTCGCTTATTATGAGTTCACCCTCACTAAACTTGAATTTTTGCTATTTTTATCCTTCTTATCTTGATAAGAGAATAGCGATGAGAACCTTGTATCGTCCTTTGTATCTTTGTTGGTACGTTATCTATTCCAAGGCCGGAGTTCAATATTATTCTTGACCTTCGGATGGTACATCGTTCTTCAGCAATAACATCCCTTCACAATGTCTACCTCATCACAATTTTTTTGTTATCTAAAAAACCATTGCTTCGAGGCATGGTGTTTGACTCTTTTACGCTAGGTATCGCCGGTTTTCTTGAAAACGGATTAATTATATTGTTTGACCTAAGGCTTTGAGTTTAAACGATGACTTCTCACTGGACCAATCCTAATCGCTTTCACTCATTAAACTCAGCTATTGTCATACTTCTGTCGTCGAGTTTTTGTGAAAAACTTCTGCCACGAAGCAAATACAAATACCGGAACGACTACACAGTCTTTAAGGACTGCTTCAAAGTAACAACAAGTATGCAAGCCATAAAAGAGAGAGACAGAGAAAAAAACCATCTTTTAAGAAATTAACAAATCGATGCGTCCAGCTGGCGGCAATGGCGGCAACAACAACAAAAAGTTATCGGTCTTTACTCAATTCCCTAGGAGTTGAACTCCTTCTCCTGTATTACGCCTTCTTACTAGCAAGCAGCTACAAATTAACGAGCAGCATAATCAAGGAGCATGAACAAAGACCAAAGGACAACAGAAACGATAAATTGTTAAACTTTATGCAAAGAAATGTATGACTTTCCAGTATTCAGACGACTTTATTGTTGACTGTGTGGGGACAAGATGATACGATAGCTAGATAGCCTTAAGGAATTTCAACAGATTGTCGTTGTTGTTGGCGTTGTTGTTCTCCTGCCCCATAGAAAACTATCAAGGACTTTTTGGTCAGTAGCAGTTTGTCAAATTATTTCATTGCTTTGACGCCAATCGTCTTATTGTCAGGTTCTAATTCCTATATTGCTCGAGGTTTGTTTCCTTATTGTGGAAGGGGGCGACGGTTTTTCTGAGTTGAAACAGACGAAAAGTTGGCATGATGGGAACCAAATTAAACTTACAACTTAATTTCTGCACGACTTCATTTAATGTTCGCTTTTCCTTTCAAAGAGGTTCTGTCGTGTTCTTTGTTTCTGAATAAAAGGGCTATTAAATTGATGTTTAATGGATTTGAATTTCTTTTCGGATTAGAAGTGGAGAAAAACAAGGATAAAATGACACTTCGATATAAGAAGAAAGTCAAAACGACGTAACGATTTATTGGTGACAAGCCGATGATAAGATTGACAGGATAACGTTCCGAGAACAAGAAAAACAGAACAATCACCGGCAACAAGTAGGAGTTAGGTTTTTGTTTTGACGTTAAAGCTTTAGTCAACAGAATGAGGAACAATTTGTTGATAAGCTTTTCTGCGAATTTGCAGTTAAAAATTGATTTACTCTCCCAACGACAATGTATAATTTACACGTGAACTGTTCAAAGTCTTTGTTCGCAGAAATCATTTGTTGCCTCAATCCATGTTGGTTTTATACGTTCTACTTTATTATTTATTAAGACGTAAACAAAAGACGTAAACACTAGAAAAAGCTACAACTACAGATTTTTTAGTTTTCTACATTTTACACAGGACAAAATGAAAGCTCCCATCGGTTCCGCTTCCATAAGTTTAGGAAAAGAAAACTACTTCACATCTTTTGTGTTTAGAATGACGTTTACAAGTGACTTAAAATGACAGATGGAATTCATTGCAAATTACTACACCCACTTTTCGTTATTTGGTAATGAATCAACTCTAGATGAAAGGGAATAGTGACCATTGCTGCGACTGGAAAACAGATTCGGACTTCTCATCTTTTGTATTCAGGTACTACGAACTGGTATACGTCGATATACATTTGATTGACGATAAGAAAGAATGAAAATTTAAGCTTAATCTTGGCAAATGCTCCGGATGAGCAGCTTGCTTTTATACAGTAAAGTTGATCCATGTCAAAAAACTAGATATTCCTATGTTTTTAATTCTTGCTTCAGAGACCTGAACGAATCAAAGTCTTTAGAATACCAAAATACGTCTTCGGTAGTGTGGTTCTAGGATATCTCGCGTTAATCTAGCTATGAGGCTTGGCATTTGACCAAAAAACGAGAATTTTGAATTGCCGCGCTTATCCAATCGGTAAATTAGAATTTTCTCAACGTTGGCAATACTTTTATTGGTGTTCTGTCAAACATTGACGCATATTGTAAGATTAGTATTCAATTGGTCTACACCAAGAAGACGAACAATTGTTGTGTGCCAATTTTCTAATTGATTAAAAATAAGTGTGCCTAAAATTTTATGTTAAAACCAAATTTCGTTTGCCAGTTCGTTGAAAATGCTACAAAAGGCGTATGGCGAAGCGTGTATGTCGAGAGAGCGGCAGAGACAGTCAATAAATAATACTATTTAAGCGTTATGTGTCGTTCGCGTGAAGCCATTCGCCAAAAAAACCGATTTGTGGAAGGGCAATTCATGGATTTTACACCACAATAATGCGCAATCCCATACGCCCTTGACTATTTAGCCGGGAATTCCACCAATTTTCGTTTCGAAATTCTTTTGCGACCGGAATGTTTGGCCGAAGATTCGAGCAATGTCATCAGCCAAGGACCGTACAGTCCAGACATGTCAACATGTGACTTTTTTCTATTTCCCAAACTCAAATTTCCATTGCGGTTAATGCGTATTGAGACCCTAGAGACCATAAAAGAGAACTCGCTGCGACAGCTGAAGACAATGCCTTTGACGAACTATAAAAAATATATGGAAAACTTGATCAAACGTTGACATGCATGTACTGCCGCAGAAAGAGAGTATTTGGAAGGGGATAGTAAAAAAATTTTGCGTTTTTCTTCGAAATTCCCGTTCTTTTTTGATCATTAGTTATCCTATAGGTCCACCTGAGAATAAACTGTCAAAACAACCTTACCCTTGTATCAAAACGAAACAATGAGCACATTTATGAATTCTTAATAAAGATCTTAAATTTATTTCGCTCGATAAGGCTAAAAAAGGTATATCGTTGTTTTTTTTTAGAAAATAGCCTAGATATTCATGGAAAATGATAAAAATGATTTGTAATCCTATTTGTAATTTTCAGAGGTATAGAACTTTGAAATGAAACAAAAAACGTAAAAATTATTTGGTTGTCATGAAACGGATTCTACTGGAAATATTCTCTTGCCAGGACTACCGTACAGAAAGTCCAAACGAGGGATCCAATTTTCGCCTACTCTGACACATAATTAGGGGCCGTATCTCACCGATAGCGTAGCGAATGTTTTCTTCGAAATGATCAAGCTTCTTGGACTTGTCGGTCTAAACGAATAAATCGGCTTATACGATCTTGTGAATTAAATCACAAGACCTAAAAGGCCAGTTCACAGACCCAACACGAGAAAATATAGGCTCATTAAATGCTTCTCTTAATAAGTCGAAGGACTTATGGATGAAACGAACCGAATGGCATGTCGAGCCATCCTGATAAAACCAGAGGACTTCCGGGCTACACCTAGTCAATTCCGGAACGAGAAAGTAATCGATCATGACTCTATAGCGGTCACAATTGAGTACAATGTTATTCTCAGCAGCATTTTGAAGAGATATTGACCAATGATTCCCTTGCCAATAAGGCACACCATACAGTGACTTTCTCCGGATGTAACGGTATTTGGATAATCGCCTGTGGTTGCACATCACTCCAAGTCCAGTAATCTTGCCTATCGATGTAACCATTCAACCAGAAATGAACCTCTTCGCTATAAAAAATTGTTCTTATGAAGTTTGGTAACTGCAGCAATTTGTTTTTGGGTCCATATACTGAGTCTAGCCAATGGCCGGTCGTTATTCAGTTGAATTTTGTAAGCCAGCAAAACAAGATTCTTCCGTTAAAATCTTCCATAATGTAGATAGGTACATGTTCAATCGGTGAGCACGATGCCGAGTGGTCTAACTTGGGTCTTCTACAGCTAACATACTACAGCTGCTATGGTTTCTTCATTACGCACTGTACGACCTATGACTGGATGCATATTATCAGTGAGAGCAAACTTGGTGCAGAAACGATCCATGGGTAATCGGTGATTATTTGTTGTGATGGACAACTTTGTCGACCAAAAAATTGATGAAATGCGTGATGCGATACTCCAACAACTCCCAGACGCTGCTAAGGCATCAAACTATACATGATAATATGGCAAACTAAATCCACAATTCGCATGACAGCTACCACATCTTAGGTGGCGTTTAAAAGTGTTGCCACCTTGAAGTTCTAAGCCTTTAAAAAATTGCCGTGTAGCTCGAAATAGGTCGTTGCCTAAAATATTTTGAATTAAATATTTACGGAGCACATAGGAAACCACAAACACCTCGATCCTAGTGTGGATAACCGAGTGATCTCTGCACTCTTGTGACGGCATATGTCCAGATTGCCAATAAGGCGAATTAAATTACGTGCAGCATGCATTGGTGTGTAGAGTTAACCCTTTACGTTCGCCAGATTTCGTTGTTACTGGAAATAATCAAAAGTGAAAATTTTGAAGATTTCCTCGGCTATATAACACAAAGACGATTCGGACAAGGAGACGAAGGACAAATTATTTAAAATTTCTACATCTACAATTAACCTGTGCTCGATCCATGATCAGAAGCGGGAATATTCAAAATAACCGAATTAATAAAATTTTTCGTTAAAGTTTTTACAACAGATAAACAGTCAATTTCTCATTGCTATCAACATATCCGCAGCTTTCACCACTCATCATAAAAAATCAAGTGTAGTGTATTACGAAAGAAAACTATGGTAAATTACTCATACTTCTACTTTCAAAGCGAAACATGCGTGCATCTAACAACCATATCCTGCTGACAAATCTCCAACCATCAGCATATTCATTTATCATGTCTTCGTTGACTGACAGATTGACTAGCATGGATACTACTATCGAACTAGAGCCATGAATGATTTTTCTATTCAACGGAAAAAATTTATCTTGGAGGTTACACTCCCTTATAAAAGCTTCACGGGAGAATGAGTAAGCGCTTTTTTAAATTCACTGATACCATCCGGGATAAAAACCTTTTTCTCATCCTTCAGTCTTGCCTTTGGCATGTTCCCGTCGATATAAAATTATATTATTAGATAGGAAAATCGTAAAGCCTGTTCGGTTTTCTTTTTTCTTACCACGGATACAACAACGCAGACCTTTAATTTAGGTCAACCTAAATATTCACGTCATTGGATTCGCTCTATCTTTCTCCGTAGGATGACAGAAAGTAAGTTCACTCCTGTGTTCTGTTGTGGGTGGATTTTCCAAATTATTGGTAGTTGATGGGAAAATACACGTAGGAAAAACTAGTAGTGGAAAGAATTTACTGCTGATACATGGGATGAAAAGAGTCGATCATAAAACGGAAAACAGAATGAGTTGCACAGGTAAATCTGTTCCTTTTTTTTCACTCGACAACACTTTGTGCTAATGGAAAACCAGTAGGAGGATGAAAACATAGTAGAATACATACAAGTATATACAAACAAGTCAAGGATTTCCGGGCGCATAGACAGCCATACTTGTTGCTGTTGTTTCTTTGCCGCTGTAACTACAAGTCAAGTCCTTGTCATGTCAAGTCCTTGCAAAAGTATATTCCAAAGTGGCCTTGTACGATTTTTCACAGAACGATTTACTGCCTTGATGGCCGACTCGTTTATCTGTTCCTGCAGATGTTTTGACTATTTTTTTATTGAGATTATCTACTTTGTGGATAGTCCGAATACTGAGAAGCTCACAAATAAATCAGACAAATGCAAATTTTCTAATCTGTTACCAAAGCAATAACTCAACAACATCTTTTTCAAAATAAAAACTGTAACAAGGATATATGCATCGGCCAAAATCATTTGGACTCTTAAGCGAAAAACTATTATCATTGCAATCCCTGAAAATTTAATCCCTAACCATAACCGCCAAAATTTATTTTTGAATCTAATGTTCAGCTCTTTAATCCGACGTAGCAGAAGGAACTTATAGTTCAAATGATACCAGCAGAGTTCCTGCAGTAAAGCCAGAAGGCGTATAACTAATCTTGACGTGATGAGTAGAGCGATTTGACAGACAACGTTAACCGAATCTGTAGGAATGTATATCCTGTATACGTTTTCATGGCTATAACGAATGTGAATCAGTAAAAGAACTCCGAGTGAAATGACAAAACAATGTTCAATTAGCCTACCTAGAGGGTAAAATGCCAATATCTATGTACAATCAATTGAATCCTTGCTCATAACAAGACACGACTACTCATTCGCAGAACTGTGCGTTCAGGCAAAATTCTAGTTCATTTTTTGTGCTGATGAATGCATGCCGTAGTGACAGGAAAGGATAAATATTTGAAATTGAACAAGATGGTTAACAAACAAAACTTGATGCAATTCGATGCACTAATTTAATTTAATAGCGCGATTTCCATTCTTAACCGTGTTTTCTTTTATAATTATTAAATTTTTCATTTATTTATTGCACATTTAGATAATTTTTTTTAAAGATGGGAGTGACTCCCTCCCTCATAAAGTTGTTCTTTATCTGTAACAAAGATAGATGACAAACGATGAAAATAAGCACCATAAGGGGAGACCACTTTCAATTCAACGGTTTGGCTTTATCTATAAATATCTTTAGAAATTATCACATAACAATGTGGAGAAATTCAGATCCATGTGTAAATTCAGTTGAAACTAAGCCAATTTTTTGAAAAGAATTTTAATATTCTATAGGTTCGGAGTTTACGGTTGTAAGGAATCTTATAGTTTACGGGAATTAGGTAATTTTCCTCTTTATACCACATTAAAAAGTGGTACAGAATGTTGAGAAAATATCCTTTTAAACGGCAATTTTGGCCCAGATATCGTTTCTATTAGTTTTATGCAGAAACACTCCTATCAAAGATTTTACATAGCTAGATGTGCCAATAAAGAGAGAGCTGAGAATAGACCCAAAAACCTCAAGCCCTAAGCGTCTGAAGTCCCAAAACATAGGTATCCGCTCAACGAATTCTTCCGTGAGCGCGATACAACAAACACTGCCGACTTTTGCGAGCTCAACGATTGAAAAAGATGAAGGATACATATCAGCGACAAACACAAGATTTGGGAGATCCTTTTCCTCCACGGGATTGCCGAGCCTAACACTGCAGCTCCATTTGTCCTCAAATTAATAGAAACATAAAGGAGTCATACAATCATACTTTGTACTGGTTGGCCTTATCGTTCATTTGCTTGGATAACTTAAAGAAATTCTAGAAAATTATAACAATATAAGCATGACGTGAACGGAGGAACTCTTGTACAGCTGATTTCTGATGCCATGTGCTTTCTTTCGCAACGTTGCGATAAATTCTGCAGAGAAAAATGCGTTCTTCTGAGCTGAAAAATACGAATTCCTTAAGTGGAAAACTGTGCTTACAAGTAAAGTACTATTGCCTTTGGTTTTCGACAAATGAATTTGTAAAGCGAAAATTCTCTTATATACGAGGTCCGTCTCACAAGTTCCCGGACTTAGGATCAAGAATAAAGAAAACTGGTGGTGACATCTTTTAGATCTTTTCGACATTTCATCTAAATCCATCATAGACGTTGTGTCAAAATAACATGACATTTGAATGAATAGAACCCAATAAATGAATAGAACGCTCTAAGTGACAGTTCTTTTGTATCATCGGTCGAATAATGAATTGTCAACAAAGAGCGAATATGAAATTCTGTTTTAATCTCGGTTAATCGGCAACCCAGTTGGATCAAATGATGCAAAATGCTTATGATAGTCAGTGTTTATCCCTGCCTCTATCTTCGAGTGGTTTAAAAGTTTAAAAGAAGGCCGGGATGTGCTGGATGACGACGAAAGTTCTGGTCATCCAAAATCAGTTGCGAACGAAATGAACGTTGAATTTGTGCGTGAATTTATTAAAAATGAGCCGAAATCTTCACTGCCGTACATGGAAATGGAGCTTCATATGTCGCATGAGTCGATGCATCGTATTTTGAAGGAGCACCTGGACCTCAGAAAGATTTGAGCACGATTCGTTCCTCACAAGCTGACCGATCACCAAAAATTGCTTCGCATTCAACATTGCAAAGACTTGATTGAAAAAGACAAAAAGGACCCAAACTACCGAAAATCCATTTTTACGGGTGACGAGACGTGGTGTTATCAATATGATCCCGAAACCAAGCGACAAAGTGTTCGGAACTGGCTGCATCCGGATGACCCCAAGCCCAAAAAATCGCGTTTGGAGAAATCTAAAGTCAATCAAAGTTGATTTGTTTCACAATTCCAAAGGAATTGTCCGTATTCGCCTGATTTAGTACCCTGTGACTTTTTCTGTTCAGAAAATAACGTTTGACCATGAAAAGAAATCGTTTTGCGAACATTGCAGACATCCAAAAGTCGACGACCGCCATTCTAAACATGATACCAAAGAATGATTGAAATGAATCTTTTGACAGTCTTATAGACTGTGCAAAGCGCTTTAGAGGCCGAATGGAACTACTTTAAATAAAATAAATCCGTTTTGCCGAAATTATTCGTAATTTTTTTTTAGTCATGACCAGTCCAGGAAATTTTGAGACACACTTTGTGTAATGCACTGACTTAGTAGACGAATTTCAATGGCGGTTAAATCGGTTCAAATCCTCTCACGAAATTGAATCCTGTAGTTTTGGTATGACTCCTGTATAGTGAAGCTTACTACACTAATTTCCAGAGGAACAATACCCACAGGACCAAAGACCACTGAGCTTGCTTTACTTTGCTCAGAACTTCAAACTCAGCTTGCTTCGCTTTGCTTTGAACTTCAAACCAAGCGAATGACGTAAAAAATATCATAGCCCGATATACGCTCTGTACAAGCAATTTGACATATGTCAAATGTGCTGTTTTGGCTCTGTTTCTTGATAAAAATTGTTTAAATCAGCTTTGGAAGGTTTCAAGAATAATTTCAATGGCCTTTGAAATTTTTGTTTACTTGAACAAAACAAACTGTGGCAGAATTGCTAATGACATTCATTATGAATTAAAATATAAATTCAAGTTATTTTGCAAATTGTCAGAGATTTTTCCAAGGAATGCTGTCAAAGTCTATCGTCGAAGTGAAAATTGGCTGATTCCAAATTTTGTTCGCTTTGCATGCGTTCTGCTGGCACTAGTTTCATGAAAATGCAATAACTTTATACGAGCTGTCAAAGCGTGCAAAGAAAGTGAAACAAAAAAGGGCTCATTGAGCCCACAGTGAGCTATGTCAAATACAATTAAGATCGATATTTGTGTATACAAAGGATTTTATTTATCACACCTGTGTAGGCTTGTCCCAAAAGATTACTTCTAACTCACTTTTAGACTCACAAATCTTTGTGTGTCTATTGGATTTCCAGGCTTCTATGTCGACCACTTATTATTTTACTTTATTTTATCATCAGTACCACGAATTTTAACATTTTGCTCGTTCTAGTTAGTTGAAGAAATTCCTATGAAAACACAGATTCCTCATGTTTTCCCTATACAATCTGGGGCGATACCATACTAACCATACCATACCTTCAATGGAGTCATAATAGCTGCGAATGGATTCCTATTTGGTAGTATCATTTGTAAATCTACTTTTTTTGAATGTCATAAAGGCGCATGACAAGATTCTCGTCTGGAATCTCTTCGGTCCACGTTGCATCTTCTCCAATAAATATCCTTGGGATGTTTATTTAATGGCCCTTATTGTCTTCTTTTGCTGAGTAGTATTGGGAGTAATGGTTTACTGGTATACGCTGAATTAAGTCAATTTATCGATCACGTCTCGAAAACACTTCATATGTCGTTTCGAGATCCTTGCTAATGATGATCTTGTCATAGCCATTTAGCTTGGCCTTAACTGCTTACCGTGTTTGCAGCTGGCGTTACAGCTCTTTTAGGAAGTTTTTGGTACTGGGTAAGCTCGTTTTTGTTAACGCGTGAAGTAGGCCCGTCACAAAAGTGGTTTAGCGTTAATTGATCGTGCTGGAGTGGGCTGCATGACTTTCTGTCATGCAGACCTGACCTTAAAATGTTCACGCGGCTGTTTCAGAGCTCTGACATTCATGGAATAACATTCTGCCGTTGGATGAATCGGTTCATGAATGTGAGACAGTTTTAACTATGTTGTAAGACAGAAACATTAACTATGTTGTACCAACCGTGTAGGCTTAATGCTGATGTCAAGTAACACTTAATTTTTACTTATTGGCACTGTATGGATGCTTAAACCATACGACACAAGCAGATTATAAAAAACAGCCATATGAAACTTTCCTTGTAGCTTTCCTTGCCGCTTCTTGCTACCATTTTACCTTCGTAGTTTGAATTTGCTAATGCGTAGGCGCTGTTGAAGCTGCCTTCCTTGTTTAAGCTGTGGTGAATGGTCAACAGCTTGCCATGTAGTCCCGGATTCTCATTAATATTTTCAGGTTGTTGTTCTCTTTTCTCTTTCTTCCTCTCCTCTGGATTAGGCAAGCAGGGTTTCAATTTGGCTCAACGCATGATAAGACATCAGCCACGGTTAGTCTTCTGCCGGAGATGTCTCGGATATTTAAGGACAATGGATTGATTTAAACCAGGTGTCACTCTTGCCAAAGTAAGGCTCTTGCCAAATATTTGCTCAAAGTTGAGTATCAAAGAATTGTGACTCCTAGATTGGATGAAACGTTCTTCCAGCACGTGGCTAAAATTTTGTGGCGCTACATATACATACGGCTAGCAGTTCTCAATCTGAGGCGTTTTGGTTCTTCTGTATTGGCGTAAATATTATTCCAAAAACAAATGGTTCTCACTTAACATTTAGCATCACCTACCGACGTTTCCGAAGAATTTGATGGTATGATTATAGTGCTGATCAACGGATGTGTTTATTTTGCATTAAATGCGGGGTCCTTCTTTCCATATTCAAAGGCTTTGGCTTCCCATTTCAAATGGCTTCCCATTTCAAAGGCTTCCCATTTCAAAGACTTCCAATTTCAATTTCAATCTTTCAATTTTTGCTTCATAATTCTGAGAAGCTTGGCTCAGCATGTTTAGTGGCTCAATAATATTTTCCATTGAGGCTCGTCTCATATGGCACCTTCGCACTAACTACGAAGGGCACACTATTTCTGGCCTTAGACTGGGTTCCATAGCATGTTTGCTGGTTGCGCCAATAGGCGTAATTACGAGCATTAGCTCTTAATTTCGGCTCAAGCTCGCTCTTATAGCCTTCGTATAATTTCATCATTTGTCCGTGTTTATCCTCCGTAAAAAAATGGTCGCGACGGTCTTGATACTCTTTACGGATTTGATCATCCGTTTCTTCAAATGTGGCCCATGCCTCCTCAAAGAGCTGTAGTTTTTCTCCAACTACCTTAGACGTCCTTCGTTCTTCCACCAAGCGTTGATATGCGAGTTAGTTGGCATCGACCTTCTTCATTAGCGTTTATTGCTTTTTGGCAAATTGTTCCATTTTGTGCTCAATTTCGCCCTTTAAATTGTCCCTGCTTTGATTTGAAGAGCACTGCTGGATTATGTCTAATTGCTTTTACTCTCCTCAGATCGATCCGTTTCTCATTCTACTGGTATCCATCCATAGCGAATTTGAAGAAAATGTGCTACACTATAGTGAATTTTTCTTGTGATTTCTTGCGCCATCGGGTGATAAGGCCAAGTTCATATCGGACAGCACTCGTATAAGGACAAGACATCATATTTGCAAAAACATAACTCAGTATAATGGGTTAAGGTAAAGCAACCCTTGTCGCCAATCAAGCAGCTTAAAAAGCGCCAAAATCACCGTCTTTGACGAAGAAAGTAAAGCGTGCATCAGCAACTTATTTTTAACAGCCTAATCGGAGCCTTCCGGAGCGAAACAAATAATTATTAATGATACAAAAATTAAGTAAAGCAGTACGCAGTATAAAATTCACACAATTTCTTTCGGGCTTGCACCGCATTTCTGATTATTATGCTAATCATGTTCTAATCGTTACACTAATACCCATCGCTATCCTTGTTAGAGAGCGTAAAAGAGTCTACCTTCGAAGGCACGATGGTAATAAAGAAAAAGTTGCTCGCGATAAAAGACGATTCACCCTCGACGAATGGCAACAATCATGAGAACGTGAGCTAAAAGAAAGATGGACCGCGTGGCTCATCAACGACTTGAAATCGTGGCTCAGTCGAGCACATGGTGAGACTGACTGCTACCTGGCCCAGCTACTGAGCGGACACGGTTGTTTTCAGTCTTACCTGCACAAGATAGGTAATTCACGGTCTCCAGATTGCATATTCTGCATTGGTGTGAAGGATGACGCCTGTCATAATTTCTTTTCATGCAGAAGATGGGACAAGCAGCGCGGTAATCTTGCCGAAAAAGTGGGGCAGCTCCATCCAGATAACCTAATCGAAGAGATGCTGAAATCATTTGACAAATGAAATCAAGTGGTGTATTACTCTCGGGCAATCCTAGTAATGAAAAAAGGCATACTTGATCGGCTGGAGGCGTCGGGGGTGGAAGGTTTTCTTCTCTAGCAATCCTCCTCCTCTTTCTCACCCAACTGGAAAAGGAATCCCTGTAAACCGAAGGCGTAAAATTGGGAGGCCTAGCCCGAAGTAATGTGTCAAACGGTTCCAGACTAGGCGCTCCGGTTGACAGGGAAGGTGTTTAGTTGGTAGTCCAGTAGGTCCGATGTGTCACTGGCAGCCCGACGCTCAGGGCGTAAATAGCATTCACCTCCCTACCAAAAACATGCTTCTTCTTTGAAGTTTCCTTCCAGTTTCATCTTTCCAGAGTTTAAGTGGTGTTTTCCAATCGATATTACAAATCAAGATGTCATAAAGCAGATCCTGTGTCCCGGTAGCATCAAACATCCAGCTTTAGTGGAATTCCAACATGTCGAGGGATTACCTTAGCTGTTTAGCTGATTTAGCGGGATCTTAGAAACGCTAGTATTTTCCTGATAAGGAACAAGTATCTGTACTTGTTTTGGCTTAGGATGTTGACTTATGCTTTAGATGGGTTTATTCCAATATTGTCTACGAAGTCTGCGAAGGGTTATTGCATTTCCATTTCCCGATGTTGAAAATTTGAACTCCCGAAACATTTCGTTCACATCACCCTGAACACCTTCGCTGTATTCTTTTGATCTGAAACTCATGAATGGAAAAGATCCGAATGAAGTTATGATCGTCCTCTTTTCGATGACAACAAAATCTTTTTACTTCGAATAGTTTCAAGTCCTTAATGTGTAGTACTTTGACAACCGATGGGGCATGCAGGAGGATATGTCAGTGTCACTTTTCGTCACCAAATAGATAAGATGACAGACTTATGAAGCATATTACCTCGGAACCTATTACGAAAAATTTCATCCAATGAATGTTATCCTACCGGTTTTTTGCGATGCTGAAAGACGTATCCAAAAAACTGGAAGGATAGCTGCAATATGTTGGTATTAAAATGACCACAATATGTTGATACCAAAAAGACCACAATTTCAACGCACGATTTTAAAGTTTTCAGACAACTTGAACGCAATCTCCTATATTTTCTTCTATTAATACAACAGGAAGAAAGCAAAATATATCAGTGGTGGACATGGTTAGCTAAGTCTGAATAATTAAATCAAGGCAGTGTAGTTAAATAAAGCCGCTGCGAATTTGATTAGCGAAAAAGCTTCTACAAAATAATTGATCAACTTTTTCGTTCAAGCAAAAAAGACTTAATAACTAATTAGCAAAATACAAACCATACAAAATAACAAAAACTAATTCAATTAATTTCAGTGCATGGAAACATACCACAAGTCTCACCAATCCTTAAAAACTCCTTCAATAGACATTATATTAATACACCCAAAAATTACCCCCACTATGATCCCAAAGGGTGACATGAAAATTCGAGGAACAGATTTACGAGGATTTTATTGTTTTTAATGTTGTAAAATTTCCCATTTTATGATGAAACGGATTACCCAGGCTTTCCGGGTACCAGCACATCTTTAATACATTTCATCTCACACTCCCAGTCCCGCTTGTTTGTTTCCATTTTAACGCCTTCACTGTTTTAATACAGTTGTTGAATTGTTCGGTTGCTCTTGGTAACATTAATCCTTTGTATATTTCATCACTTACCATTATCCCTACCCAAGCATCGTATGTTTTCGTGTTAGTGTTTGTTCCTTGTCTAAGGATTAAAGTTTTTGTATGCGTTGTATGCATCTCCTTAAATGTTGGCGTCGTTTTTTTTATTTCTTCTTCGAAAAGGATAATAAGGATCAATTTAAAAATTGTAGTCTGCTGTTTAGTCGCTGGTAAACATAATGGTTACTAGGTAACTGCGGATTAGTTCGGACATAAAATGTAATTTAAAAGGTTCTGTTAATCGTCAAGGACTCTAGGACTTGAAAAACGTATGTTTGGCATAGGAATGAATAGTGAAAGGTTCAAGGCATAGTCACTTTTTTTCACTTAAAAATCTGTTCACCGTTTAGTCTCGAATTTAACATATCACTATTTAATCCTTTTATAACTTTATAAACTCTATGTCCTTAAACAATGACTTGCGAGACAAGTGAAGTCTGAATTAAATCAAGCAATATAAATCGATTGGTTGCACTAAAGTCTACCCAGCAATATTAAGTCTTATATGCTCTCACGACAAGATGCAAACAGGAAGATTGTATTATCGTGTCACGAACGAAATATAATAATAAAACAAAATAAGGTTAGCGTGAATCATTTTTTATCATATTTCCATTATGTTGCAAGTTCCGCCAGGATTTTCAAATGAAAAGTGGGAGACGCTGCATGATTTATTGAGAGCATTAAAATATAATTGGATGTTGGATGTCAAGAAAAGGAATCTTTAGATGTAATAAGTTAAAACAGCTTAAATAGGAAGTACCTCAGTTTAATGGACAAACAGATGGTGTACAATAAAAATGGACATTTGTTTAGTGGATTAAGCTTTTAGTCTTTTAAGAATTAAAATTATTTAAATTAGAAAATATAAATGGTCCAAGCATGTTACAATGGCAACAAAGTTCAATGTGAAAAAATATCCTAAACTCCAAAAAAGGATTCAAGGCAATGGGCGTACTTTAATTATGAAAATAAAAATTATAGTGATGAACTATATGCGGAATACCAATCACCGTACATAGTCGTTAGCGAATTAATAATTTTAAATACCATTAAAATTAGGAACCTCCAGGAACTTCTGGAAGATTCAATGAATTTTGGATTGTGGAAATGCGAAATGTGTTTAAAATTTTCATTGTCTCTAACACATTCAGCTGGCAATGCTTGAAAGAAGAAATTGGCGTATAAATCTGGGACGAATATTTTGTAGCAAGAGTTTGAAGCTTTTTGTTTTTTTATCAGAAATTGTGATCACATCTGGGCTCCAAAAACTGACGTCCTGAAGACGTCCATAAACTGAGTTCTATGTCCAATTATGAACCTTTGGCACACCCATGGTCGACCTATACTGAGGATATACCTAGAAAGTTGGCTCTTCCGTAAAACACCGTACTATACACTTGAAAGAGATCAGCTTGGTTTGCTATAAGAATAACAATTTTGTGGCATATTATCGTAAAAGTTCTAGACTTGCAGCAATGTAAGGATAACTAGTACCGGAGCAAAAACCACATGACATTAAAGCATGTCATTTAATTGTCCTGACTTTCGTCATGTTTTCGCCAAAAAACCACGATGGATCGTTTGAATGTTTGAGCAACAATCAGAGTAGGCTCAGATGAGGCACATTTTCACTTGACAAATCACAGCAAATTGCTATTTGGCCAAACAGAAGTATCAGAAACCTACTCTTTACTTTGTCCTCCACTATAGTTTAGATGACTTAAGCAATAACCGGTAGCAATTTGTTTGAAAGTTACGCCACAGCAAATTCTGAACTCTACTCGAATTTCTTACTAGAAACTCGAGTTTCTTATGTTATGTTTTATGATGTTTGAAGCATAACTAAGGTTATACCTAGGGAATGTTCAGTAATTTCATAGAATCAAGAACTGCCTTCATATGATTTATTTCTCTGAGGCCACGGGAAGAATCATATATTGAATAGTCAAAAAAGTATTGAGCCTTTTTTGTCACTGGATTGTGTTCGTGTGCATAAATCGGGCAATACTAATCAGATTGAGTCAAACTGACATGCGTCAAAGGTGACATTCCATTCTACAATTTCGATAGACAGTTTTATATTCCGTTTTTCGTGTCAAAAGTTGTATTCATTTAAAAATTAGTTAAATTTCAGAAAAATATTTATATTTTATATATATTTTACAATATCACTACGATCAACGTGAGAATGCACCACAGGCTCGTGAAAAAATGTGTGGTGTCTACGGTTAAGATACTTTATCAAAAGCCACAGCCAAGAGATATTTCGCTCGCTTTCGTTCGGGAAGTGTTAATGCTAAAGATGCACCTCTCTCAGGTCGACCAATCATTGAAAAAGTCGATAAAATCTTACGAAAAATTGAAAAGGACCGACACATAAGCAGCAATGACATTACTAAGAAACTGAGTATCGACCACCAAATAGTTTTGAACCCTTTGCGTAAGGCTGGATACACAAAGAAGCTCGACGTTTGGGTGCCGCATGAATTAACGCAAAAAAATTTGATCGACCAAATTTCCATTTGCGAAATGCTAATAAAACGCAACGAGATCGAGCTATTTTTGAAGCAAATCATTACGGGCGAAGAAAAATGGGTAAGATACGAGAATGTCGTTCGAAAAAGATCATGGTCAAAAAAAGTTGAATCATCAAAAACGACTTCAAAGCCAGGATTGATACCAAATAAGGTTATGCTGTGTGTATAGTGGGATTGGAAGGGAATTGTTTATCATGAGGTGCTAGAACCTAACCAAACGCACGATTCGGCTGAGTACTGTCACCAATTAAACAGATTGCAACAAGCAATTCAAAAAAACCGGCCAGAATTGATCAATAGAAAGGACGTTGTCTTCCAACATGACAATGCCAGACCACACACATCTTTGATGCCCCGGTAGAAATTGACAGACCAGCTTGGCTGGGAAGTTTTGATGCATCCGCCGTATAGTCCAGAACTTGCACCTTCAGACTACCATTTGTTTCTCTCTCTGTAGAACTTTCTTAATGAAAAGAAATTAACTTCAAAAAGGGACTGTGAAAATCACTTAGCAAGGTTTTTCGCTGATAAACCACAGAAGTTCTACACAGATGAAATAATGGCTTAACCCAAAAAATGACAAAATTTAATAGATAATAATGGACAATATGTACTTAAATAAAATCCATTTTAAATTATAAACCTATGTTCTATTAAATCTTGTCATTTTCAGGCATATCGTTATTTTAAATGAATCAATAGCTTTTTTCTTACCCAGTAAATGACATCTGTCATGAAATAACTGAAAGCAAATATTAATATTTTTGCAAATATTTCCCAGGCGGCTTAAGAAAACGGAATTTTTTGGGTTTGGTGGTTTGGTGGATTTAGAATCTGGAAAAAATCTGACATATCCTCAAAATGCAAGTTTTTTTAAAGCCCCTATGAGTTGTATATTTCCTTTATGGATAATAACAAAGAATTTTACTTAACAGAGATAAAGAAATCGTTCAAGAGCAACACTTTATTCCAGAAAAACAACCAGTAGATAAAAACACTACACAATAAATCATTCTATGGAACACATATCACTGACAAGCGAGGTCCTGCATATGAGAATGGTAAGAGATCTCATAATACTAGTTAAAGGTAGAAAGATATAAGGCTTTCAACGAGCGTGACAGACACGATAATAGCCAAAATCCATCACTTTCAAAAGCCACTACCGCTCACAGAAAATTCGTTGACTCGTTTTTGAAGGTACGCCTGTGAGTATGAGCCTAGGGAAGGTTAAAAAACAATAATTAAGAAAATCTCATGAAGCTAGGGGAAATTAGACAGGAGTTCCAGAAGGTTCGTCGATTTCTCCGACTTTAAATATTAAAGTAGAAATTCGTGTTGTGGATGTTGTGGATGTTGTGGATTTCACGTGTGAAAAAGCAATCATCTCGCCAAAATTGGAATGATCAATCAATATATCTCAATCAATCTCTCAATCTTCTCTTGGATCATATTTTCTTGAAGCTGAGATTAAAATTATTTCAAAATTAAAATTAACTCAAATAAATTCAAATACTCACTCCCAAAAGGATACGACCGATATTTTTTTGTTGCTAGTTCCGTTTCCTGTCAGAGAACATTGACAATGAACAAAATTTTGAATCCTTTTCGTGGAGCCGCAAACAAAAGAATCTTGACTTTCCCTAGTATATTAGGATTACAGCCACCTAAAGGAATGTAACGATATGAAGATCAAAACGGAGTGGAATGTAACGATATGAAGATCAAAACAGTTGAAAAGTTCGTTAATTACGCAAAACACTTCTCACTTCAAAGTTTCTCAAATTAAAATTCCTCTACCAGATACCAAATATTTTGTACTAATGTTGATTTACAATCGGAATACTGTTGTAATTCACCTCTCAAATGTGGCAATTCCGACAAGATGACACACTAGACAGTTCTAAATTAAGACCTTTCACTTCGAAGTGTGGCAATGCTGGCAGGGTGAGACTCTTACGAGGAGAAAAATAGGCAGATAACCGTTCAAGCAGTGTGAAAAGAAGAAAGAAATAGAACGGGACTGAGAGAGCGTGGAGGTAACAAGTCGTTGGGAAAGGAAAACGAAAAAATCGAAATATTTGTGTATTGAAGATTCATCGAAAAGGAAAAAGTGACCGAGTCCGGAGCGCTATACGTTGAAAATTTTGTGAAAACATGCAAATAAAAAAAGAGCAAAACTCAAAATGTGTCCAGAAAAGTGTACCGCACTACAACTTTTATCTGTCCAAATTCTTACTACCTCCGCTGGCGCAAATAATTATCCTTATGGTTTGTGAAATAACGCCCTATGAAATCATCATAAACTATCACAAGCAGCGGCTTAAATGGCTTATCAGTATCAAAATTTGCCGATGAATCCGCTTATGCAAATTTTGTAAAACTAAGGGTGCCGAAAAAACGAGTTACTTGCAACATTTTCGTTTTTCTTCTGTTTTTATTTTCATGTCGGCGCATTTATTTGAGTGCGTAGAGAAGTCGTGAAAATTTTTTTGTGATTGAACTGGGCGGTAGAATCGACGATCACGACAACAGGTTGTCCTCATTAGGGTTTTGTTTTGTCGAAAATGTTATAACAGGAGGCGGAATCGGACGCAACCGAAGGACATTTTAAATGTCCAGCATCACCAAAACATTCAATCTCAAGGAGTGAATTTTTGAGGCATTAACTCGGATGCATAACTACAACATTTTTGAACAGTGAACACACGTGGTTGAATTAGGACTGCTATTTCCTTGTGCTTAGAGCTCACTCAACAAATAAATTGGAGGTTTATATTTTTCATTTTTCTAAACAAAAACGGTGAGATTATTATGATTTGGTGGTACAACCGAAAATTAAATTTATAAGCGGTCAAAGGAAGTGAAATTTCAAGCAACACCAAGATTGTCTCGGATTCGAGTAGAGTAATTCGATGGAAGTATTTTAATACAAATAACACGTTCCTCATAGATTGGAATATCCAATAAAATCCTTAAAAAATCGATAAATTTTCAATTATTAGAAATTCAAATAAGTTTTGAGGGACCTACAAAAGATGGAGTAACAAGCAGTGAAACACAACCCGACCATCTTGCAACTGTATTGATATTAGAGCGTTGTCACTTTCGTCTAAAAATTAGTGTCATTTTTCTGAATTGTACACAACACATTCAATTTGTGCTCATTCAATTTGTGCAAAATTGAGGTTTTATGTTGATTTAAAATTTGTGTAGCAAATGGGAGACATGTTGCGTTAATAAAACCATGTGGATTCCTGTTCTGATGTTATTTAAGAAGTTTTTTTGCACAAGGATATGTGAAATACCTCAAACAAACAAACAACTAACAAAAACCATTCATAAAATATGGGTATGGTACAAAAATTAAAAAGAAAAATAAATGCCAAGTTATTCCAAGCGAAGACATTTGGAATCTTTTCACTTGCGAACTAATGTTTCACTGGGAAAGTCGGGAAGGATTTTTCATTTAATCTGAAAAACTAAACGAAAAGGGAATATTTTTCCAACAAGTGATCCGTATAGCGCCTGAATTATGACGAGAACTTATTGCTAACGCTGGACAATACTTTGAAAAATGCAACAAGAAACCCAAAACATATTTGCTCCTGCTAATAAAATGCTAGAACTTTCGTAACTACCTGCAATATTCCTCCTTTGAATTATTTCAATTGCATTCCTGAGAAAAATCGCCAGAAAAACTAAATCTAATTGCAGATAGTTTTCTGGATGCAAAAATCGGATTCCTAGAACTACTGGGTTCACAAAACCAACGAGTATTATTTAAGCTTAATCGGCATTATGCCATCACCATCACGGCAGTTTCTTGCGTAGACAGTGTAAGAATGCAAGTCATTAGTAATTTCGCGCCTAAATTCATAATTCCGAGTAATAATAATTTGTAATCATATTTTAAAGACAGAATACGAAAGGTCATTTACCGTACAACTATAAAGCCATGCCTTAAGGCATTTCGTCTACGAACTACGATCCACATATCAATGAAATTTTCATGTGAGTAGCACAAACCTACTCGTGGTTTTTTTTTTTTTTTATGGTTGAACGTCTGAAACACAGAAAAACTTTGGTTTTAAGCAAAAACACGTCTAACTCCATCAATCAAAAACTCAGCAGACAACAAAGTGCTTTGGTTAAAAAAACGTGCTCGTCTAATGTTCTTCTCATCAGCAAGAACCCAACTAGCATCACTAATTATATCCGATCAATTAAATTGCAAAACCAGTTAAATACCTTTATAATTAACTACCTGTAGCGCGTAGAAAGATATCACACACTCGAAGCTGAGTGGGAAGGAAAAAAACTCATTCATAAGACAATTTTCTTATCATGGGGTAAAATTCCATTCAACCCCCATTTCGAAATGTAAGCACCCGAAACTGACACATTATTCATCTGGGAATCAAGAAACCGAGGCATATGTAAACGAGCATATCATGTACCCGAATATCACACATTATTTTTGTGCGTTTCTAAGCACATAACGCGGAGATTGAAACTGAAAAATCAAATGTAACTGAAATATGATATGAGTGAATTTTCAAGTGGGAAACGCTTATCAAATCTCAAATATACTAAATAATCAGCTTTCGTTTGAAGCTTCAGCAGCGCTTGAATAATAAACATAATAATACAACAATAGCAATAAAAACACAAACGACATGGCATGGACACATTCAATAAATCTTAATCAGCGTTAAAACAAATAAAGATACATTAGCCGCGATCGTCTTTCACACACAGATACCGCGTCATGTGTGTCGAAGTAATTCTGAAATACACTTAAAAATGATGCAGTAAAATTAAGAAAACATAAATTCCACTAAGTGTCAGTAATAAGTGCAATTGAATTGAAATCGGAATCGAGTTTACGCGGAAAATGTGATCCAGAGAATAAATTAACTTACTTAGTCCTGGGGACGATTTTCTCCGTCTTCTTTTCGAATGCTCAATTCTCGCTACGTTCAAATGGGAGGAAGTAATAGAATTTCCACGAGCGAGTGTCACCATCAATCACAATTCACAATTTGATATTAAATTTTGAGCCTATCACCAACAATTTGGCCGATTTATGAAACCGATCTGAATCGCTTTCTAATGCAATCACAAAATCAATATCACTAAGTATTCGTTTCGAAACCACTGCAAGGAGAAGGAGCCTTCAATGCCGCGAGTAAATCGCAACCCAAAAAAGTAACGAATCAAACATTTTATATTTCATATTGCATATCTTTTTTCACATGCATATATTATTTATATTCATTGGCACATTAGTATGTTTCACATGTGCAATAAAAAAAAACACTCAAAGAATATAATTTAAACAAACAATTCAAATCAAAGATGAAATGCACGCGAACAGGATTGTTGCCAAGAAAGTGGGAACGAGTCGCGGGTGTCAGCTTGCTTATATCTTTTTTGTGATGACAACGTACGATATTGTGTATCTTAGATTTTTGCTAGATACTCGCGTTAAATCACTATTAGTATTCTCACTTATTATTCGCACCGTTCGCTGATATATTACGAATTTGTATGGGCTGTGTATGGATCCAGCAGTTTTGGTTGGTTCACTGGAAGATTTTCAGGAAATGCAGACAGACGACATGAAACGCAACAACCAAAATCGCGATCGACACATTCTGTCCATTGTAGCCACTGAGTTTTCGTTAGTGCCCTCGAAAGGACTCAATTTTCACAAGCACTTGAACAATAGCTCATCAATGCGAAGAGATATGTAGCACAATCCACCACATCCTTGACTTCCGCGACATGCAAATTTCAATCGGACGAACCCAAACAAAACCAGTACGTATCGTTGGTGTCTAGCCTTTTGAAATTCGCCGATGCTAGACAAACTTGTCGATAGATACTATCTGCAAATTCGAATGTGTAAATATCGATCAGGCTGAGTTCGAAGCAATCTCGGAAGCATTCCGCACTATCAGCTACGCACTCTAGTAACATACTAAGTTTTGAATTTATCAACAATTTCTTACATTCTCTCTCTCCGTCTCCCTTCGGCAATCTCACGATTGCGCGCTTGTCGGTTCTTTCTCTTCTTTCCCTTGAGACCAAGACGATCAGAAAACTTGATCGCAAGAAGAAAATCCGAAAACAAGAATCTAGTCTGACTGGTGGTGTTGATTTTGATAGTTATAATATGCATAAATGCTATAATCAAACGCAACAGGAAAAACAATTACAAAATGTAGTGGATCTACATGAATATTTCAACAAGGCATGGAAATCTTCGACGATCGATTCCTTAGATTTCCGGGGCACAAGGAGAGAGAGACTAAGATTTCAGGGGGCAGCACCACCAAATGTCTTTTGCCCAGTAGGTTGATTGGATTCTGGCCCCGATAGAAAGTTTTCCACCCAGAGAATAGGTTCGCTTTTTCGTTTGCAGTATACCCGCCAACCGATCGTTCTATACTACCCAACCGACTTGGTAAGCGTTGAGCAAGTAAGCAAATCTATAGTCAGACATATCATACTCGTACGCGGAGTCTCTGGTATTTTAACTATGATATAGATAAGAAATCGCAAAGCGGCGACCAAGACGACAACCACAACGATTGCCGCCAATGAAACTTTTAATCTTCGCCAGACATACAGTGCTTCGCCAAAATACCGTAACCAAATTTTCAAGACGTTCGATCTCTTGGTTAAGGAGAGCTTATACGGACCTTTACATCGGCATAAGAGGATAACAAGGTTACACCATAACTTAAACCCTTTCAAAGGACTCACGATTCTGGTTTTTGACCGACATCTTGCGGATGCAAAAGATTTTGGGGCTACAAAGGTCAAAACTTTTAATTGTTTTATTGGAAGTTGAGTACATTTAAGTATAATATATAAATCCAATGAAGAGGAAGACCTTCAAAAAAGCTGACTGTTGGAAATTTCGAAGACATATTAACGACAATATATCGATTTCAAAAAATACGTTAAATTGTTTGAACACAGTGCATGCGGTCCAAGAAAAAATCAACGAATTTAACAACACTATTTGGAGGGGTATAGAATACAGTGTGCCAAAATCTAATGCCAAATATACAACCTTCGAATTAGATCAGGAAGCTGTGAAGCTTATTCGGACCCGAAATAACCTAAGAAGACAATGGCAAAGATTTAGAGATCCTTGAAGTTAGATGTGAACACACTCACTACAGCAATCCGGAAGAAAATCTCAAACATACGGAATCGGTACTAGAATCAAATGCTCCTGAGCTCAAAGTATAACTCAAGGGGACTTTGGCGCTTAAATAAAATATTCATAAGAAAATCTCACAACCTCCACTTCCCACTTAAAGACGCAAGTGGCTAGCAGACTTACTCTTGTGAAGAAAAAGCAGAAATTCTTGCTGATAAATTTCATAATTACCACAACATCTCAAACAAAATGCTCAATGATATCATAGAAACGATGAAAGATAACTCTCTGCAAAGTATATCTAACACATAAGACTTGCCCCCTGGCGCCTACATCAAGACTGGAGAAATAGTTAGGTAACTTAAAAAACTTAAGAATCGTACAGCTCCTGGGACCGATGGAGTTCCTAATTCTGTGATGAAAAAAATGCCAAAGAAAGGGATTGTTCTCATTTGCCTCTTATTTAATGCATGCCTCAAACTATCTTACTTCCACTCGCCTGGAAACAAACTGTTGTAGTACCACTTCTTAAGCCTGGGAAGGATCCACATGAGCCAGATAGCTCCAGTCCAATAAGCCTTTTGCCAGCCTTTGGTAAATTCTTAGAAAATTTAATCCTCAAAAGACTAACAGACTTTGTGGAAAATGCCAACATACTTGCTAACTTTCAATTTGGTTTCAGACACGACTATTAAACGGAGCACCAGCTCTATCGCGTCTCAAAGGACATTAAGACAGCTCTAATAGGAAAACAATCAGTTGAAATGGTAACCATTGATATTGAGAAAGCATTCGATAGAGTCTGGCACGGATGTTGACTATATAAGCTCCAAAAGTACAAAACTCCAACAAACTTACGTAATTTGATAGCTTCTTACCTCAAAGATAGATCATTTAAGGTAAAGGTTCGAGATCGCACCTCTACTGTGCGAAACATCTCTGCTGGTGTTCCCCAAGGCTCATGTCTAAGCCCTACCCTTTTTAACATCTATACCTCCGATTTCCCTACTAGCGAGCACTATCAAATAGCTGCCTTTGCGGACGATACCTGTTTTTATACTTCAGGAACTCACCCAAATAGCATAACAGCTAACTTAGAGAAAATGCTTGAAAATGCTGAAAGTAAATTATTTTTAGATACGGTCCCGGAAAACGAATTGTCACATAACTTATTGATACCATTCTTTCTTCTACACCTATAATTCGATTGTTTCTGACAGTTTGTGTATTCGGTAGTTCTGCATTTTAACCAACACAGGTTCATTTTGCCACCTTTGTACCTATTCTGATTCACATAGTGCATTTAAATCAGTTCAATCTTTCAATGACAGTCAATGATCCACTTCAGCAGCAGATGTCCTAATTCTTCTTTGAATAAATAATAGCTTCCTAGGTTGTCGCTACTTCTGCGGAACCATACTCTGCAGTCTTACAATAGATATACTGGTGTCTCTTCTGAGAATTTCAGAGTTTACCCGATCCGATTTTCTTGAGAAGTTCTCTGAGTATGAAACACAAAATTCCAGTTCATCGCTTAATACTTAGTTTTTTCTAGTCGACTTTGCTGAAAAATCTATATTTTTCGTCGTAGACGTCGTCGAGGAAAAGCCTTAATTATAAGCCTGGAAATCTTGATCAGAACCTCCTTACAAAAGTCTTCTCTAGAGTCTTGATTTATTTTAAAGTCTCTCCGAAATAAAGTGATTTCAAGTTGCAAACAATTGACGACCGATGAACCCCATGAAAGCTCTCTTCTATGCTAGTTGTTAATCCGGCAAAATCTATCGCGAAATCTTACTTTCAATGCACCCAACTATAATGATTTTAGAGCATGTAAGGCTGCTCGCTTGTCAGATAGCATAAGTATAGTTTTACCTCTGTATCCTTATCTTCATCTCTTGAGTTGTGCACTCAAAACCCCCCCAAAAAAAACAGTAGCACAGACTTTTGCCAGAAAGAAACTTGTCATTAGTTATGAATCCTTGGAGCTGGGCCCAAAGAATTGAATTTTCATCGTCACTAATGTCCTTGATCCACCTGTATTCGCGGTCGTGGTCCTTCTCATGTGTGGTTGGATTTAAGGCTCTAACCCCTCTTCTCACAAAACGGTGATTCAAATTTGTTGTCAAAATTGAATGGTGTCGTTATAGCATTCGACTTAGTACGTATGAAACATTTTGGCTCATTTTATTTTTTCAATTTGATAGTTTTTTCTGTGCAAGATGATCCTCGATATGACTGATCTCACTACTGCTTCTGCAGAAAGTGGACCGGCGAAAGATTAACGATTCTCGGCCGAGTTCGACAAAGATGCATACAAGACACTGACATCGAATGAATACATGACTCTTCCTGTATTCTTTGACACTGTCTACGAAAAAATTCATCTCAAAAGCAATAATGGGTTTGCCCACCATAGTTTTTGCTTTCCATTTGTTAGATTATACCGACCGTTACTTACCGTATTGTCTTGTCATCAACCCCGTCCAGAAGCTTTTTCGAGTCTTTATATCTCGGTTTTTATATCAACGCACTTCGAACAATGCTTTTTAATTTTCAGAACTAAGGATTTGACAGGTTTGGTCCCCTACGAGCCTAACGTTCGTGACTCATATAACGCGGCAGACAGGTTTAATTCTCCTCGAACTGTCATTATGCTTCACTTGCACGTTACTAAAAAGTAACGATACTAATGACATTTATACGATATTAATAAATTGACGAATTGCAACTCTCGAGGAAATGATTTTATTAGATTTCACCTGCGGAGATCAGTGGGGAAACCGAAGAAACGCTGGTATGACTCTGTTGACGAAGACAGTTCATCGCTGCTTGGATTTCAAAATTGGATGACCCTTCTCAGTCAAGAGACTGAGACAATTGCAGGCCCTTGTTGCACGAGAGGGGCTTTCGTGCTACGAAGTAGAAGATAGGGCCTATTAAAGGCGGAAACTAACAATAAATTTTGCGACTCCATGAAATAAATAAGGATTAATAATGTACTGGTTTAAACATGGGACTTTGACTATATTTTTACTATTGCGCATGTCTGTGTCCTTTAACGCAATTTATTGACTCAAATCAACATACATAGGCATTTTCTGATGCAAAAATTTATCACATATGTTTCTGAAGTTAGCTCCTAAGATCAACTTTTGTGCTGCACCAATTATGATCAGCCCCTAATAGTCACCTTTCCATGGTTGGTATCCAACAACCATTGGGCCTTAAATTAATGCAATATTATTGAATTATTATAATGCAATTATATTATAATGCAATTAATTAATGTCCAGCGATAAATCTGAGGTTTCTGCAGAAAACTTGCAATAAATGTTATCACGTTGCTGGATAACACGTGTTTATTCTGTAGAAACAGGATAATTGATTTTACAGTGCGTGATGACTCTTCAGCTGTGGCCAAATCTGAATCAACATATGATGCATCATCGATTCTTTCATGCCCTTCCCACAAAATGTGTTGTCTATCGAGAAGATCACCTAACATTCTTATTTATGACAATAGTTGTATTATGTGCAGTCCAACAAAATGATTTCTCACAGTGTCCAGCAACTGCAACAGGCCATTTACTGGTGGAGGGTTACGGTTGTCTTTCTCCAATCGAGATCAAACAATAATTATTGACTCTTCAGCAGAACCTTAAATGCCTCAGTTTATACCACTCTAATGTCCTTATGCTGAAATCGCCGTCAATAAGAACTTTGGCCACAGTGCCAATGTTTGTAATCAAACTCTCCCTTGACCCTATTGAGCCACATGGAAATAATTGCCTACTCGCAAAGTGGTTATCCCCGTATTACATTGATTGTCTATAGCCCTGCTGAGTTCTTTGGTGAAACCTTTTGTCCTTCCTAACACTTTCTTGGCATCATGTAAATATTTATGACATTAACCATACTCAATCGAAACAAGCACTTAAGACCCTATAAACAATTCTTCTCCATTTTTGCTTTCATTTTGTGACACTGTCCTCAAAGGAATCCATAATGGTCTATTCTCTAAACAACTCAGTCAAATCAGGTAAATCTCCATTTCTTGTAAACTTGTTCATGGATGGCTTAATAGAATGAGAAAAGTCCTTTTAATTTTTTGGTTTAATTCTTTTTTACGCAGTACAATCCCTTAATCAAAGACTACGTACGTCGTCATCGTGTCACTACAATAGCTCTCGGGACCCTCTTCTTCCAAATAAGACGAATCCAAACGCACTGGGCAATAGGCCGCATGATAATTATTCAATTGATCCTTTCAGGATTTTTCAAGAATTGTGGAACACTCCACTGTTATCAGTTTCGCGAATCTTTCTTTGCCATGAATCTCAACAGGTATGAGTGTTGTTTTAGGTATGAGTATGTAGTGAGTGTTATGTCATGATTAAGACTTTGATCCTTCGGTTCTCTTAGAACTCTAAGCCTACCTGGTTGTGTGGTTTTTGGGACCGTTCATGAAAGATCCTATCTTTACTCCACGCAAATTTATGTCTATCACCAGCTATATAAGAACTTTCCAGGTTTCACGGCGGATTCCGTCTAAAATCCTATTTTCAACTCATTGAAGCCCAATTTGACCAATGCTTTTTGACATTCTGAGCGCGATACTTTGCAGATCACACGTATATCGTGTTTTTTTATTTTTCTAGTATGATAAATTGGTGAATCTTCTTAAGATAAAATGCTCGATCAATCGATATTGATATCAGTGGAAATAATGCCAGTTTATGCAGCTTGTTTTCAACGGCTTAATTTTGCTGAGTATCCTGAGTATACTCTTATGTTTTTTTCCTTGTGTGTGCTTTTTTTTATTGCTGAGATCAACAAAATCTTACACCTGTATGATCCTTTCTCCATCTAGTCGAAAATCAAAGGAGGGCTTGAATTTTTTTGACCTGTGTCCGAAATGCATGGCCTCCGAGGCAGCGCTTAGTTCCTCATTCGAGTGAAATTTCTGCCTAGCGAGTGACTTTTTCAATTTGGGAAACAATAAGAAGTTGCACGGGGTAAAATCAGGAGAATATGGCGAATCGTGCAGCAGTTCGGAGCCCAAATTGATCAATTTAGCCGTGGCGTGTGCGGAGATGCGAATCGGTGCATTGTCGTGGTAGAAGAGAACTTTTTTCTTTGTCAAATAGAGCCATTTAAAACAAAATTGGCATTAAATTGGCCCAATAATTCGACATAGTACTGCCCTGTGACCATTTTGCCCTTCTCCAGGTAGTCAATGTATATCACACCTTGCGAATCCCAAAAAACGGTAGCTATCACCTTTCCTGCCGATGGAACAGTCTTCACCTTCTTCGGAGCAGGATTATCGGGTAAAGTCCACTGGTTCGTCTGTTCCTTGGTTTCAGGTGTATATCAGTGGATCCATGCTTCGTCGACGGTCACGTAACGACGCAAAAACACCTTCGAATTGCGCCCAAACACTGCTCTGAAGTAGTCACACGGTTGCGTTTGTTATCCGTAGTGAGGAAACGCGACACCCACATTGCCGACTGCTTCCTAATACCCAAAATTTCATGTAGGATATGCGCCACGTGGTCTTTTGTGATGCCTACTGTCTCACCTATCTCGCGCACCTTCAATCGGCGGTCTGCCAAAACGAGATCGTGGATTTTCGTCACGTTATCCTCCGTGGTTACTGATTTCGAGGCACATGGGCGTTGCTCATCAAAAACCCACGTGCAACCGTGCTGAAATTCGTTAAACCAATTTTTGACAGTCGCCATCGAAGGAGAAGCGTCTCTACACACTGAATCTAAGCGTTCTTTGATTTCGCTTTGTGATTTTTTTCCAAAAACAAAAATCGAATCACTGACCGATATTGCTCCTTTTCCATTTTTTTTAAATCAACGGACACACTTGCTTTCACACGCTCTCAAAACAGAACTAAAAGTCCGATCCGGCTGAAATTTCGTCAGTAGCTGTATACAAGAAGATACTACAATATAGTGTATATCTTTGCGACAGTGGCGCCATCGGGTAGTGAGGCTAAGTACTTATCGGAGCTCAAAAGTAAATAAGCTTAAGTATTAAGATAGTCCATGGACAATAACTGGTGTTTTCCATTTAGGCTTACTCTGTCAATCGAGACTACTAAATACAAAAAAAACCATGGGGACACTAACCAGAGCTAAGAGTCTTTAGTAGGAAAAATTAGGATCAAGTGAATAAAGATAATAAGAAAAATAAGTATGGTGCAAACCGTTTGCATTCAGCCTACTAAAGAAATTATAATTGCATATATGAATTGCACATATGAAAATATATGGATAGAATTGACCAAAGAGTCTACCATGATTTCGCAACCACGGTTAATTTATTTTATGCTTTTAAGAGGAAGATTTCAAAGAGGAAATAAATTTCATAAACAAGCTCATATTTATCTAATGGTTCTAATTCATGCATTCCCATCAATTTTTCGATTCATTTTGAATAAAATCCTTGCAATGCAAATAAAATGTTTGCTAATAATCAAAACAAATAAAAAAAAATTGGCGAAACAATATTTTTTCAAATGACTGTTAATAATTATACAATATAAACAGATTAGCCATATCTACATACTACACATGACAAGTATGTGCCGCCACACATATGAAATTATTCATTCACAACCGGCAGTGTTTAGCGTACGACAAACAGACAAACCAAATCGACCCTTGCAAATTCCCCATCTTAGCTAGTGGATATCTACGCACCTAGCTTAAGCAAGCAGCTATGATTTATGCTCTCTGTGAAACGATGAATGAGACGAGAACGACGTCAAAGATTCAACACAGTTTTTTTTAATAATTATGGTTTTCGTTGTATTTATCACGGGGAAATAATACATTAGATAAAAGTAAGAGATTCAAAGAGATAGATACTAACAATAGAATCTCTAAGCTGTTGTCAGTTCCAAAATAAGAACTAACTCAGCACTAAATATTTATCACCCAAAATTTTAAAGTTTGCAGGATGTGTATTATATCCTGTCAAAATTCAATTCAGTTTTCACCCTTTTCCCGAATTGAAACTCTAAATTCTCATGTGAACATAAGGAAGAATTGATTTGTTGAAGGTTATCCTACTTTAGTTGCTATTGTAAATGGCAATAAGATAGAAATCTGACATATATAGTGTCCGTCAACCCAAAACTCACCATATTCCCAGAAATTTAATTTTTGTACATCTTGCACCACCACGCTTACAAGGAACAGTTTACGTATATATTGTTTCTATTGAAGTCTAGTGCTGATCCTATGACAAGAGCACTTGTCTCCCATTCAGCTGATCTTTGGTTCAATTCCGGTACATCTTTCATCATTAACACTCGTCAAAATCAACATCAAAATCACTAGACTTCATTACTGTTCCTTTCTTTCTTACTTGTTTCTTTTTCATAGTTTTTTGAATCACTATTACATGCATATGGTACCGTGAATCGGCAGGGGTCTGAAAGGATTGCATTCACCTATAAAAGTTTTCTGGAACAGAAGAAACATATGCGATCATGCTTGTATACCCAGATATCTTCACCCAGACATCATAGTTGTTTTACACAGTACAAAAGCCATCAATTAAAGGAATGAAGTCCGTTAAGTCAGATAAAAAGAAGAACATTTTCGATACCAAAGCAGGCTGTAACCAGATCTAACAAATTTCGTTCTAATAGTCCGACGTCTTTCATCTTGAAGGCTTTTATCCTTAGAGCCTTTCGTAAATGAGTATAGAAAACTCACGTCCTATTCAACGAATTCACTGGTATGCCCCAGCTGCCTACCATGCAGACTAGCAACAAAATTTCACAGATATCAGCCCGATTTTAAAACTTTGAAAGGCGGAGCAACTTATCTAACAACTAAAGTTAAGTCAAAGTGACTAATGGTGATGTTGTGCCAAAGGAATGGTCAAACCTGGATACTCCACAAAATCCATAAAGTCCATCTCCATAAACCGTTGAGACGGTGACTCACAATCAATCAAAAATTTAAATCGTAAGACCGAAGAAATATCAACGTGATCATAGGAGGAGTATTCAAGTACGAATGAGAACGATACACTTATTACAGGTAATTTGAGAAAATTATTAGTACTTGCTATAGCTTAATTCTTTGTATATATGTATCTACCTCACGCCAAATGAGACAATGTCATCCTTTCAGTGCAAGTTTGACGAATTGAAGGGAGCCGTTTCGAGCATAGAAGGGTGAACCCTTGTTCGTGGCAACTTCAATGCCAAGGAGGTTGAATGGGGAATGCCTCATCCAGACTCCAGAGGGAAACGAATCTTAGAAATGCCGGCTAGGACTGGACTTGTCGTCATGAACGTTGCGAACACACCAACCTTTCGCCGGAGAGGCTGCTGGGGAACCATCCCGAATGTGACGTTCGCTTCGGAGTCCTTTGTGCCTATGATACGCAAATGGAGGGTACTGGAGGACTACGGCGAGTGATCACCAGTATATTGCATTCGAAATTGGCGAGCGTGCTCCTCGACGCGCAGTTACCCGACCTTCCGTCGTAGGTTGGAACATCGCAAAAATGGACGTCGAGGAGTTTGCCGGAGTTCTCATGGAATGAAATCATGACTTGGGGTGTCTCAGCCCAAAACGCGGTGAACTCTACTATGAAACTCATCACTTCTGCGTGCGACGTCTCTATGCCCCGGTGACGGCCACGATACGGTAGGCCTGCAGTGTACTGGTGGACAACAGATATCCCTGAAAAGCGAAAAGAATGTCATAGACTCCGCCGCGAAGCCCAACGCTCAAGGGATCTGGATGAGTCACATTCCCCAATGATAGCATACATGGATGGATCTGTCTCCTAAGCAATACGGCTTCAGGGCTAGGGGTTCCACGATCGGCGCGAATATAGAAGTGGTGAATGCGGTCCAGCGGCCAGAAGCCCACAACCACTACTCGAAGCGCATACTATTACTGGTGACGCTTGACTAAGGAACGCCTTCAATTCCACTAGGTGGATAGATATTCTCAGAGCTTTAGAATCATTCAGAGTGCCGAGGTGTCTAATGCGGATATTGAGGGACTAGTTCAAAGACCACAAGCTCGTCTATGACACATTGAGGGGTCGGCGAAGAATGGACGTAACATCCGGGGTGGCGCAAGGTTCCAATCTTAGGCCAGACGTATGGAATGTCTCTTACAACGACCTATTGAGGCTGCCCTTATCGGATGAGTCGCGTTTAATCGGCTATGCTGACGATGTAACGGCATTAGTCGTCGGACGCAGTGTCGAGCAAGCGCAACTCAGACTAGGTATGATAATGCGTCGAGTGAGCGAGTGGATGACAGACCGTGGGTTCGATTTAGCGCTGAAAAAAACCGATGTCGTCATTCTGACCAAAAAGCAGATCCCCAGAGTTACACCAATCCGAATTAGCGAAGAGACCATCGGGTCCAAGAAGACCATCAAATACCTTGGGATGATGATTGACTCAAGGATGAGCTTCTTCGATCTTATCAGAACGTTAGCCGACAAGGCAGCAGATGGAGAATCGGCGCTCAGCCGACTAATGGCCAACATTGGGGGACCCGTCGCGACCAGGAAACGCCTACTGATGAGCGCAGTGCAGTCGGTGCTGCTATACGGCTCCGAGGTTTGGGCTGAAGCTCTCAGTAAGAAGTCGTACCGGAGCGACTGATGCAGGTGCAAAGACGAGGCGTTCTGCGGTTTGCACCTGCGAACCGCACTTTCTCTGAGCCGGCATTGCTGGTCATCGCGGGTACGACACTTATTGTGTTCCTTGCTAAGGAACGGAGGAGGCTCTACCTGTGCAGGGGAGAAGAAGGTAGAGACTGCTTCACCCAAGGAGAGAAGAAGGACTCTCGCTGTGTGGCAGGAAGGGTGGGTAAATGAAACACGGGGCAGGTGGACCGCGCGCCTAATCAGGGACTTGGAGCCGTGACTCAACCGAAAGCATTGCGAGACTGATTACTACCTGACACAGCTTCTTAGCGGGCACGGGTTTTTTTAGTCTTGCATGCACAAAATGAGAAAGTCACGGTCTCCTGTCTGCCTGTTTTCCCGGAGATTGTGGTTGATGCTTGCCACATCTTCTTCACATGCGAACGGTGGGAGAGACAGCGTTTATATCTCAGGGAGAGAATAGGGGAGATCTCTCCAGATACCCTGGTGGAGAAGATGCTGGTGTCTGAAGACAAATGGAATTGTGTGTCGCACTACGTTCGGGCGGTTCTCACTATGAAGAAGGACATATTCGATCGCTTGTCAGCGCAGAGGGAAGCGGCTCACTCTCTCAGTAATCCCTCTCCTTTCTGTTCATCCCTAAGTGAGAAATCTCTCTAATCCGAAGGCGCCGCTAGGCGAGACTTAAGATGCCTAGTGCGAAGTAATGTGACAAACAGTTCCAGGCTAGGTTCTCGATGTGACAGGGAAGGTGTTTAGTCGGTAGTTCAGTTACTGTGCGCCACTGAGAGTCCGATACTCAGCGCGTAAATAGCCTTCACCTCCCAAGCAAAACAAAATTATTTTGTATATACACACGTAAAGTACACACTTTACATTTTGAAAAGAACACGACAAAAGTGGTTAAAAGAAGAAGGAGACTGAGATAAAAGAAGATTGCAAAAAGAACAAAATAACAATGTTTGACAGGCCTCATCTACCTGACCTGCCCAAAAAACGCAGTTAGGAGACCGTGACGTGTCAATCTTATGCAGGTAAGACCGAAATCATCCATTTCCTGGCTGAATCAAGTAGGAATCACTCTCATCATGCGCTTAATTGAGCCACGGCCTCAAGTCAGAGATCAGTCGTGCAGTCTACCTTCTCTTTGTGACTTACTCCCAAGACTCTTGCCAACTACTGAGAGAGCGTTGTCTCTCTTCCCTTGTGATCTTTTTTCTGTTATCTCCTCTTCTGCGATGGTCGATGGGTACACTCCTCCGATTAGCAGCACTGCCGTCCCGGAGACTGTTTGATATGCGCATGTGATTCGCAGTGCTCCTTGTTTCGGCATCCGTGCCAATCGCTCTCTGTATAGCTCCTTGCTGAATGCGACGCCCCATATTTTTGACCCATAGAGTACAACCGACTTCATTAGGAGATCCTTGATTGGCCATAATCGATCGGGTAAGTGCCGTTACACACGCAGCAACCTTATCATCTGTTGCCTTGATTTTTTGGAAAAACTCATCTTCGAGTGTATCAGGACGCCCAGATATTCAACTGCTGATTTCGATTCCAGCAGCGCTTCCCCAGCACTGACGGACCTTACTCTGGGGCCTATCTCTCTTTTTGTCAGGATGACTGTTTCTTTGTCAGGATGACTGTTTCTTTGTCAGGATGACTGCTTCAATTTTTCACAGTGACAGCGTAAACCGAGATCCAGTCCCTTATTCACCACATTAGCATATTTAGTCTAAGTTGCGCATGGGCGACTGTGCGTCCAGCAAATAGCACCGCGACTTCATCCACATAGCCGACCAAGCGTGGCTCATCCGGCAGTTCAAGCCGCAGCAGTCCCTCATAGGAGATATTCCACAGGTCGGGGCCAAGGATGGAGTCTTGAGCGACACCTGAAGTAAGTATTGTCTTTCGGCTACCCTCTTTCGAGGCTGCGGTTCTGCAGGTTGTCCCTAAGAACCCGTATCAGATATACTGGTAGTAGGAAAAGGTTTTCTAGAGCTTCGAGAATACCCATTCATCTCGCGGAGTTAAAAGCACTTAAGACATCCAGAGCATTCAGCAGGACTACGCGGAAGTTCTATATGCCTCCACACGTTGGACCGCGCTCACCACTTCTCTGTTTGCATCGATGGTGAAGATAAGTCCTCGGCAGCAAGAATCACATCAACGAGTCTTCTCCTAATTAGTTTTTCGAAATATTTTCCGGCCATGTCTAGCATAGGTAGTGGGAGCGGTATGCGGCTTAGGAAACGGTATTACCTTTCCTCTTACTAATCAACACAAGCCTCGCCATCTTCTAGGACTCTTGGAACACCCCGTTGTGCGGGTATGCGTTGAACGTGTTGAAGGGCAGGACAACAGTCCATGACAACATCCATGGCATCTCAGCTGAAACCCCATCTGGTCCTGGAGCCTTTCCTGCCTTCATAGAGAAGACTGCTTTCTCCAGTTCTATTTTCGTGAAAAGTCGAATTCCCATTGGTATGTCGTCGTAGACGGCCTCAACGATGGCGGGTTGGATAATTTTGTCTATCTTCTCTGCTTCGTATAAGTGAGGCGACCTTTGGGCACCGAGCTCTGCATATGATACAATATGGTTGGTACAAAAATTGCATGAAGTGCCATATGTGATATATTAAACGGAATAAAAACTTCCTACAGATACATAGAAAAAAGTTTTATATTTCTAGCGGATGCAGCACTAGTTGCATGGAGAACTGTATCTCCTTTGAAAAATACAAGGACTTTGACCAGGACTGACCATTTCCAACCCGAGATTCAAAAGAAGACAACGACGCAAGCCAATGACGAATGATTACAATCAGATACTGGTCACTAGCTCAATTACATCCGGGGGTTTTCCTGAAATCTTTTCAGCTCTCACAGCAAAAAAAGTATTTACATGAGTAGGCAAATGATTCTCAGTCGTCAAGTCAAGTATCAACGATTTACCACCTCCTGGTGATTTCAAATTATATCTATTCAATACAATGTCCAACAAATGGGTCCCACTTTCTATGAAGTCATCCAATTAAGCTGTCCCAACTATCAAAGCTCCTCCAACATCCAATTCCACCAATCGTTCGTCTCAAGCATCAAACGGACGTAGATATTTCATTTTTATTTTTTATTCTTCTTCTAATGTATATTTTACACTACAACCAATTTGTAAATGGAAGTCATCGGCGGACAGCACCAGTATGTCTCGAGATCCGGAATCGTCCACCCCCTTGTCGGTCCAATAAACAGGTCATCTTCCCTCTTGAACTCGCCGGCAACATACAGCAGATCCTCCTTGGACACAGATTCTGTATCTTAGTTTGTATCTTGTACACACACTCGAAGAATCAGGAAAAAGAATCACAATCAGTTGGCTCTGTAGTTGGGGCCGATTAAATTAGAAGTGATTGTTGTAGCATAGAGTCGAGATTTATTTGAATGAATCAAACGAGTCGACAATACAACAGCAACAACGAGTCAATTTGAAAAGAAACCACCCACTTAATTGACGTTGAGTGGAAGATGCGCGCGGCTAATGAACCACATTAAGATTTTACATGCATGCATGCTCGTATGAGCCCAACATGCTGGAGCGGAACAATAGCACAATTGGAGCGATATGATGGGGATTATGGTGAAATGATGTGGCGATTATGAGCTCGCATGGTTTAAGTACCGCGATGGTTATTCATTGAACCACAGCATACTTCGCAGAAACGCGCGAAAGCTATATGAATCCATTATTCCTGGAAAATCTCATCAGCCACCTCCCGGTCAGGACACAGATCTTACCTTGATTCGAGCTTTCGCAAAAACCATATCAAATTGGGCAAGTCCTGGAGCTTTCTCGGAACTCATTTCCGTCTAACAATAACCCCGGAGCCGCAAATGTATATGTTTCCTTTTGATGCACAAGAAACCTGTATCCTATTACATATACAGGTGCATCACACCTATCAATCAATAAATTTTTATCTCTTTTTCTGTTTACATTCAGGCCTCAGCATCAGCGTAACATTCTACAAGATCCATTGCACTCTGGCAAATTAGCGAAAAAAACAACAGGATTCCGCGATAACAACATTAACCGTCTTCCAATCAACATTAACAACAATGAAGTCAAAGAGTGCTATGAATATATGCACATACTCGCATGTGCTACATATGAACGTGCGTACTAAACAAAAAAGTCAACCGTCTACTACTCATATCCACCTATATAGAAATGATTATACAATATTGCAGATGGAGAAGTGGCCTTCAAGGTATTTCTTATTTGCAGATCCATATATTTGTATATCTTTTCATTTTCTGCCTTTTTCAGTTTCTGCCTCTTTCCAAACCGGATCCTCAATGTGTAAATTGTATTTGGTAAGTACATACGACGAACCTGCATCAGTGCCGTGCTAATTATGAAACAATTCTTTTTTTCTCGTAGATTTTCGTTCGACGGAGGCACGTATAGGAGTCAATTGTGAATAAAAACATCAACAACAAAAATACTAACCCGCGCCACGAAAATATCAAATTGAATTTTTATAGACCGCCTCTTGTTTGATAACTAGTTGCAGCCCGAGCTAATAATAGAAATATGTCGCGCATTCATTGCAACACCGCTAAGGATTAGAAAAGCAACAGGGTGGCTCAAAAATGAGAAGAAAGATTAATTTATAATTTATATTGATGTTTCTTGTGGTACACTTCGCTGATGGTAAGCCACACTCTTCTGCGCTATCGCGTCTACAGCGAGGACCTTTCTTCACAGTTCCTTCATTTCTCGATTAGGCGAAACCGTCCACTCTGACTCTGCCGCATCAATTTCTATCCCCCACAATCATGGCACTGAAACCAAGAAAGAACAAAAGCTCCACTTTAAATGCTGGTTCTTCTGTTGATCAAAAATATAGAATGCTTCCTTTAATTTTGTGAATTTTTTATTTACGAAATCGATTTTTCCTTTTGTCATTTTTGTCATCCTTTTGTCCGCTAACAGGCGAACACATTGGAGTTCTTTACCTGCTCAATCTTAGTCTTCCTTCGACATGAATTCCTTCATTTTTGATCTATTTCACTGTTACAAATCTAAAGAAAATTTAAGAATCCAGAACAGTGTCAGCACTACCCGAGCAGATTGTGCCACGCGATTCCATTTGTCAACCGTTGTCAGCATTTTTCCGACCATCGTTTCAGGACAGAACTCTCCAATTTCGCTTAAGTGGTCATCGTGTTGCTTACTCCATCTTTTGCAAGAGAAGAATGTGTGACAGGTGTCATGCACCTCTCCTGCACAAAACACGCGGTTAGGAGACCGTGATCTGTCATTCTTGTACAGGTAAGACCGGAAACATCCATGATCTTGTAAAAGCTGGGTCAAATCTGTCTCCCCATGCACACGATTGACGCCCTCAGGTAAGGGATCAGGTGTCTTGCTGCCAACGACAAAGAGGGCGTTGTCTATCTTCCCTGGTAACCTCTTCTCTATTGTCTTCGCTTCTGCGCAGGAAAACATTTCTTCGCTCTTTCGCAAGGAGCACGATGGGTTTCAGCCCTGCGATTACCAGCACTGCCGTCCCCTGAGGACTGTTTAATATGCGCATTCGATTCGCAGCACTTTTTGTCCCTGTACCTGTGATAAACACTCACAGTGTAACTCCTTGCTGAGATCGTCGCCGCATAGTTCTGACACAAAGAGTAGAACCAGCTGCACAGCGCTCATTAGAAGTCGTTTCTTTGATGTAGTGGACCCCCTGTGTTGGTGTTACACGCACAGCAACGTTGTCAACTCATCTTCGAATTGATCAGGACGCCAAGGTATTTCAATGCTAATTTCGATTCGACCAGCGCTTCCTCAACATTGAAAGCCTTGCTCTGAAGATTCTCTTCTTAGTCTGGATGACCACTTCGGTTTTTTCCACTGCCAGCGTGAAACCGTGCGCGGTCATCCAGTCCTTTATTATTATTATTATTGTACTGGGGTCCACTTGCTGAAAATTAGCATAGGCCAGAAATCGACCCTTAGCTCTCCATGTATAGTACTATTGTTTACAGATTGTCCATCATGTCGTTCTACAGAAGCCAAGGAGTTCCCCCAGTTCTGTGGGCACCAAGTGTTTCAATTCTGTTACGCCAGTACACCTCAGCCAAGTAAGGCATTTGTTGGCCAGACTCGGGCAATCTAGGAGGAAGTCTTCTGTATTTTCTTCCTCCTCGCCACAATGTCGACAGGTGTCATACGTTTGGATTCCTATTCGTTTGGCGAGTTGACCTAGAAGATTATGGCCCGTTAATACTGTGACCAATGTTCTAACGCCATTTCGATTTGTTTCCTAGGAGTTGTTTTGTCCTCATTTGATTAGGGTGAGGCCAAAGAGCTCAGCTTATTCTGCAGTTGTTCTTGTCATTCCAAGTCGTATCTGCCTCTTTCCAGAGGATTTCGTCTAGTTCCCTTTTTGCCGTTGCTAGTGGCACTTTAATTGTGCCTATTCTAGTGGTATTTTGGTCGGCTGATGCAGCTCTCGCTAGCTCATCCGCTCTTTCGTTTCCCTCTACACCGCTGTGTCCAGGGAGCCATGTCAGTTTTACATTTACTCGGGTTGTTGCGGTTTTAAGAGCCTGCCTACAATCCTGCACCAGTTGTGAAACTACGCGGTTAGAAGCAAGCGCCTGCAGTGTCGACTTACTGTCCGAGAGTATTTGTATTCTTCCATGAAGGTTGTTTGTTGCCGCTTCTATAGCCGCTTTTATTGCAAACACTTCCGACTAGAAAACTGTGGTGTAGCTCTCCAGTTTATAACTTCTGTTGAGTTGCGGGTGATCTGGGAAAAAGATTCCGGCGCCGCTTCCCTCATCCGTTTTGTAACCATCGGTGTAGATCAGAATCTCACTTCTACATGTGAAATCCTGCACCGTTTTCCACGCTTCTCTGGTCGAAATGCTGATCTTGTATGGAATTGTTGTGTCCAACATAGGTTGAATTCTATCCAGCTCCCTTTTACTTGACGGGGCCATTCTCTCCATTTTTTTCAAAATTGCATACGTGCCCCGTTTGAGTGTGGTTAGATAACCCATATGTGGATTTTAATCTGATGCTTGCCTCTCTGAAGATGAATTTGTCGAGTGGCATGAGATTAAGCATTATCTCCATTGCGGCAGTTGGCGTATTCCTAATACGCCGTATACGCTAATACGCGTATTCCTAATGCACCTGTGATGCCAAGGCAGGCCTTTCGCTGGATGTTCTCTAGCTCTTTCGCAATGGTTTTCTTTTATGATGCCTGCCACCAAACCAATGCCCCGTAGGTGGTTATTGGCCTCACTACTGTTGTGTAGATCCAGTGGGCAATTTTGGGTTTTATTCCCCAGGTTTTCCCCACTAGTCTTTTCATTGTGAAGAGCGCCGCTGTAGCTCTCCGTCTGACTGCTCCTATGTGTGGAGTCCAAGTTAGCTTACTATCCAAGGTTATTCCTAATTATTTCACCTTGTTTACTAAACTGATATGTTTTCCGTCAATGGTCGGGGGTGAAAATGTCTCCGGTTTACGGCGCTATGTGTAAAGCATAAGCTCTGTTTTGTCGGCATTGATCCGCAGTCACTCAAAAAGATGTGAAAGTGCGGTCTGCATCAATTCCGACATGGTTTCCGGGAAGTTTCCACTTATCAGTATAACGATATCGTCAGCGTACGCTATCGTTTTGAAACCCTTCCCGTTGAGGTCTTCCACTATTTGGTTAACTGTGAGTACCCAAGCAAGTGGTGATACTATGCCGCCTTGTGGTGTACCCCTGTTAGTCCATTTATTCAAGGTTACGCCGTTTTCTTCGGCTGTAATCTTCCTTTTAGCGAGTAGTTCCGTCATCCATTTAGTAAGATATGGGTCTATTGCATATTTTTGAATGGCTCCTACTATGCTCTCAGCTTTTACAATGTTGAAGGCTCCCTCGATATCAATGAAGACCGCCAAAGTGTAATCTTTGATGGCAAGGTTTGTCTCTATTCTGCTTACGACTTCGTGTAGTGCCGTCTCTGTTGAGCGCCCTGGGAGGTATGCATGTTGGTTGGGGCAAAGCTCCGTCATGTTCACGGTGCTTTTTATGTTCCCATACACCAGGCGTTCCAGGGTTTTCAGCATGAAAGACGTTAAGCTGATAGGTCGGTAATCCGTTGCTTTGTAGTGGCTGGCTTTTGCCGGCTTGGGTATAAAAACTACCTTAGCTTCTCTCCAGTTCAAAGGAATATAGCCTTTGGATATGGAGACTCTATATATTTTCATCTGAGTTGCGCATGGTCAACTGTGCGTCATGCGACTAGCGTCGTGATCAAACGTAAATCATCCGGCAGTTCAAGCCGTCAGCAAGCAATACGTCATAGGAGATATTCCACAGGTCCCGGCCAAGGATGGAGCCCTGAGTGGCACCTAAAGTAAGTATCGTCTTTTGGCTACCTACCTTCAAGTTGTAGAGTAAGCAGCGGTCCTTCATATAGTCCCTCATCCGTATAAATCCACATCAGATATACTGGTACTTGGAAACGAGTTTCAAGCGCTTCCAGAATATCCACCCATCTAGGGCAGCTAAGTACATTTCAGACATCCAGAATAATCAGCAGGACGACCCGTCGTGTGGAAATGCTGTTTTCCTCCTCACATTGGACCGCGCACACCACTTCTCCGATTGCATTGGTGATGGAGCAACCTGTTCTGAAGCCATACTGCCGTGGAGATAGGTCCTCGGCATTGCAAATCACGTCAGCGATTAGTTTTTGCAAACTTTTCCGGCCGTGTCTAGCATACACCGTGGGCGGTATGCAGCTGAGGACTCGGTCTTCCCTTTCCCCTTGATAATCAGAACAAGCCTCGACACTTCCAGGACTCTAGGAACACTCCTTCACACAGGCATGCGTTGAACGTGCTCAGGAGCAGGGTAAAAGTGCAAAACCATTATAAGCTCTTTAGTTCGAATTCCATCTTATCCTGGACCCTTCCTTGCCTTCATGGACAACACTGCTTTCTCCAATTCCATCTTCGTGAAAATTGGTATTACATCATGGACGGCCTCAACGATGGCGGGGTGGATAGGCAAAAGAGCCCGCACAATTTCGTCCATCTTTTCGGCCTCGAAAGAGTACGACGCCCTTTTTGCACCAAACTGCCGGATAACTATTTTGTAGCCCAGGCCCACGTCTTGGTTCCCCGTTCACGTCATCCACCAGGTTTTGCCAACGGCTTGCCTTGCTGCTGCTGATGTGTTTGCAGAGACATTTTCTACCTGATTTATTTTCTTCTAACAAGCTGCTGATCGGATACATGCTTCGTCTCAGGTCCGTGCTCGCTAGGCCCTACATCGTAGTTGGTGACACTCTCTTCGTTTTTCGGCAATTCCAGGTGACCGCCAGTACACTGGGAGCTTGCCTTGCCGGACTCTTCTTTATGGCGTGAAAGACCACCAGGTAAACGTAATGATTCTCATAGTTGAGTTCACCACATTTTCACAGGTCATCTACTCCCCAGCGTTGCTTCCGTCAGCGGTGATTGTGCCAATGGCATTTTAACAAACTTCTCAGTACCCGCTTTCACAGTATTCCACCTGAAGACTGAGCGCATTGTCTTTGGGAAGCGCAGTCATATATTTCCAGTGCTTTGTACTGCTGATTACGACGACCACATGGCCCTCTGTAATCGGAGCAGCATCCTTCAAAGCATTGGGCCTAAGTTGAAAGGATGCCTACCAATCATTCGGCGTTAGGTATATGCTAAAAAGTCTAGTTCCAGAACACCAACCCCAAAAAACAACATTTCGCCCCTGGCTCTGCACTTGGAATCGAGCACTATTCCTAACCCAGATGGTGGCTGTATTTGTCAGGATACCGTATTGGTGAGCGTCTGCTGTGATTTTGCTCGCTCAGCAGCTACAAGTCGGCTGTCCCTGTCGCTCGCAAACAGTTCGAGCAGATCCTGGACGATTATGTTTCGATGGAGAATAGTTTGAAGGATACGAATAATTGCAGAAGCGCTTTGGCCTTGGTTAAGGCTTCTTGGAGGGCCCGACACTTCCCTGTGTCTTGGATGAATTTCAAATAATCTAGGCTCGTGTCATACTCCTGGTAAAGAACACAGTGTACCTCTTCTGTGCACTCCTTTTATGCCCGCAATTGTAGCACAAAGAGTTCGAATCCTTTACAATCAGTTCCATTACATGCATGTGCGGCAAAGTGCCCGCACATGTATGTAATGATTCCATTCCGAACAATCGCTTTTTACCGATTAACCCATCCTCGAGGGAGGCTACAGTTGTTTTTCCTCCAAAGGCTCTTTTGTCTGTGTCATAGAACGCGTCTTTATTGTTTCCATTTGGTCCAAACTCAACCAGTAAGTCGCCTGGCTGAATTGGCCGTACAACTTTGATTGGAGTTTGGATGTCTTCCGGTTTCAACGAAAAAAGAAGAAAAAAACCAAAGGACAACGAGGGGATTCATCGTTCCCGCTTCCAGAGACTTTCATAAGTGCCTTAGCCTTGTAGCTTGGCACCTACGACTACGACTAGGACATCGGAAAAAACGAAAACTGTAACGAATAAATATGCCAAAAGGCTCCGACTTACATTCTATGGTTTATCGGGGAAGAGTTGTATGGTCAGTCAAAAAAATTTTCTGAATATTAATTCCTAGCCCCGGTCGTAAATAGTCTTCACGTTCCTACCAAGAAGATCAAGTTCATATTTATAGGAATCGTTTTTAATTGTTTTTACAACAAACACTAAGAAATGTAAACGAGTTTCTTTTATTTTAGGATGACAAACTCGGCCGCGGGAGTGAGAGAACTGGGACAACTCCAGAGAGGATCCTAACAATGCAGTTGATCATATGCAATAAGCAAGAATCTATTTGTAAATTACTATAAGATATATGCCACTATAAGCATACAAAGTAATACTTATCAAAAATGTGCAAAAAAATAATTCATGCTTGAAACAGAATTCATTTCCAAGAAAATAATTTCTATATATTTACGATTTGTCCGAGAACTTTATTTCTAATAGAAAGAATGATAATTTTCTTCCATTTTCAATGAAATAATGCTAATAACAGCTAATAATACAGAGAAAATGATGCGCCTGGCAGTATTGAAATCAAATTTATCATACGAATGTTTGCAATTAATGAATGAATTAATAGATGGCAGTTGTGCACAATAATTTAATCGAAACGGTTTGTATGTGGACTAACCCAATTTGCTAGAAAGTGTTTGTGTATTAGCTAACCTCATAATACGCCCTCGTATATGCAAAACAGAAAAGTGGTTTAGTTTGAATAAATTTATTTAATTGGTTTGTTATCAAAATAATATTAAGTAAAAGATTTGAAAATTCTCGACTAGTAATTAATAATTGCTTAATTAATATGTTAGTCATAATTTAAAATCATTGATTTCATAACAAACGAAAATTGTAAGTTTCGAACTCTATGGAATTTTCATGTCCAATTAGAATTGTAAAATTCTCAGTCAAAACAAATTAATTTCATTAACAGTGTCAATGTGGACTCGGATCGCAAATCAATTAAAATTGGATGCTAAGGTTCATCATAAAATTTGGGATCCCAATATTTCATCAACTATTGTCATTTTCTAAATAAAGAATGTGAGCTTTGATTTTGTGTCTATTATTTATTTTTTTATTTTCCAGTATTCGTTACACGTGTTTATATTTTAATTTTTTTCCGTTCGGATGTCACTTCATTTTCAAAAATTTTTCAAAAAAATTTTCCATACAAAATCGATCCAAAGTACTAGGCGCCCATAAATCAGAAGAAAGTAATTTCAGTCCAGGTTGCAAATTTCCACCAAAAGATGTCGCCCAACAGGTGGTGAGCAACTCCGAGACAACAACCAAATACGGAACAATGGTTTTTGAGTTCGCTAGAACACCAATACGCCTTGGTATATGCATTATGTAATTTTTTGCTCAATCTCGTTTTGCGCCCAGTTGGCGGTTATTTTCGACGGTTATTTTTCTGAAATTTAAAAATTTGAATTTTTAACGAAATGTTAAAACCAGTAAGAACTTATAAGGAGAATTATAATTTTATAGATAAAACCGGTACAAGTTTTTAACCGATTTATGTCTTGTTAAAATTATAGAATTATAATTGTAAATTATAATGAAAATTATAATTATAGAATTATAATTCTATAAATATGTTTAAAAACAAATATAATTTCATATATAATAAAACCGGTATTATTTCATTGCGGTATTATTATTTATTAAATTATAATTCTATATTTATATATACTTATATATAAAATTATAGGATTATAATAACAAATTATAATTCTATAATTATAATGTTTGAAAACAATTATAATTTAATATATACGAAAACCAGTATAATTTCATGCCGGTGTTGTTATATATAATTATACTATACTATACTATTATATTATTATTAACTATTATATTATATCCGTGTAGAAAGAGATTTCCCTTAGCCTGAAGGCACCGCTAAGCGATGATTAATGAGGCCTAGTCCGAAGTAATGTGACAAACAGTTCCAGGCTAGGTTCTCGGTGTGACAGGGGAAGTGTTTAGTCGGTAGTCCGGTAGCGGGAGAGTCCGACACTCAGGGTGTAAATAGCCTTCACCTCCCAAACAAAATAATTATATTAAACTATACTATTATATTATACTATATCGTGCAATATTTGGATTAGCTGTTTATGTTTTATATTCTAATTGAAAAATTTCAGTTAGACCTATGTAAATTTATGCAAATCAATGGCACCACACCATATGATAAGTGTGGATGTTGATTGTGGTAATTTTTTTTCTGGCTGGCATCGAATACGTCCTGGTAAGCCGCGGTCTTCCCTCCTTCTAATGAATGAAAAGTGATGGTGTTGTTTCTGCGATCGCTGGAGTAAACATGAATGTCGTTTTCAAACGATCAATTGAAATCCTAATTTTTTGCATCTACTAAGACTAAAAACAGTTCTAAAAATGACCATTCGATGACAGAATTCAGTTGAACTTAAGGTTGTTGTAAAGATCGTTTCGGCGTAGCGATGCAAACAAATACATACCTACATATGCTTATATTCTTGTGGATAAAGATACTTCCATTTCGATGATGATTAGCAGGGGTCGGTTGAAGGCTCCTCACAACTTTTCTATGAAATAGTATTCACGAACTCTCGGGATATTCTAAATGTCGTTCCATATGACATTACCGCTCCTGACGATCTGATGTCTGCTTGTAGATCGTACGTACTCCCAGTAAGACCGTTGCTGTTTGTTTTGCTGGGATCCAAGTTGCATCTACATTAATGCAGCCTTCAAAACTATATGTTGTTGTCCGAATATGTTTATAGCCCAGAAGATTTGTCAGCGCGGTCATTAAACAACATTAATTCACACAGACTACATCGATTCATAGTTAGTGTTCGTGGAGTTGCGAATCGCGCTGTCCACTCCATGTAAAACGCTAACGCTACTACCTCTGGCGTTATTACAAAAATTTGGACCGCCTTCATCCTTCTCGGGAACCTGTCGATCATACTGTTAAAATATATTGAATAATACGAACATAATCTAAAGGTTTTACCGACCTACCTTAGATCTTTGACACTGTATACAGGCCTTTGATCAACTGGACAAGTCCTTCTTCATGTTTGGTCATACAATGTTCAATGCAGATGATTAGTAATTTTTGTACTTGCATGCGACTGTCTATGCACCGAGTCGAATACTTTTCGATGATTATAACCTGCATTCTCCATTGTTTAACAATTGTTGCGAATGTTCAAAGCAAAAAGATATGCGGACAACTGTGACAATCGTATTGTGAAAGACAATCTTATTTGTGAAAGATTAATTTAAACGTGAGAATGACCAACTTGGGAGACGATGAACTTTCGTGTCATCAAAAAACTGCAGCTACTAGTGATGACATCCTTCAAATTCACCAAATGGTGCAAAACAATCAAGGTCTGAGATGTAGTGGAGGCTAGCAATATGTACAAAGAACATGTTTGCCACATATTGCAACAAGATTCAAAGCTCTTGTTACGCGTTACTTTAAACAAAAATGAACATATCCGAAGCGAAGTTGGTGCAGTTTGTGTTCAATCATCGCTTTGTCGCTCTGCAGTTTTAATTGACTACCTTAAATTAAACTTAAATACACTATTTTACGCCTGAAATAAAAATACAACGACAAAAAAACTGATTGCGAGGAGAGAACATACTCTACAGACAGATAAAAAACCTTTTTTTGTCGGCTTAAAAGGGATCGGCGACTGATTTTTATGTTACTCATGAAATTACATTAGAACTCCAATTATCCGATAAAGGGAATCTTTTATAGAAAACGAGGTCTATTCCGGTACTGTATGCAATATAATTAATTACTCTAGTGTAACTACACTGCAAACAACGTATAGAATATATATTTTTTTTTTGGTTTGGGGGGTGAAGGCAATTTACGCCCGGAGTGTGGGACTTCTAGCAGCGCATGCTACCAGACTACCCACTAAACACCCCCCCCCCTGTCAAGAGATCCTAGCCTGGAACCGTTTGACACATTACTTCGGGCTAGGCCTCTTTTTACTTCGCCCTAGGGCGCCGTCAGCCTACAGAAATCTCCCTCCAGCGGGAGGGGGCAGGATGGAGGAGGACTGCTGGAAAGGAGACCTCCCTAGACCCCGCGCCCCAGGTTATCTATCGTATATTTTTTGGCAATAAGTATTGCCCGAGAGTAATGTGCCACGCAGGTCCATTTGTCGAAACTTCTCAGCATTTCTCCGACCAGATTGTCTGGATAAAGCCCTCCCATCACCTCCCACAAGTCCTGCCGCATCCTGTTCCACCTTCTACAGTTGAAGAAGGTCTGACATGCGGGTTCTCTTTCCCTTGGGCAGAAAATGCAGTCTGGGGACCGTGATACACCAATCTTGTGCAAGTAAGACTGAAAATACCCATGCCCGCTAAGAAGCTGGGTAAGGTAATAATCAGTCTCACCGTCTCTTTGATTTAACCACGATCCCACGTTCCCTATAAGGCGGGCAGTCCAGCGACTATTAGATTCGTCTTCCCAGGACTGTTGCCACTCGAGTATTGTGCGCTGCTTCTCCTCTCGGTTGACAGCATATCTTGAACCCTCCACTTTTCGGTCATCAATTTTCCGTCGTTCTGTAGCAAGGAGGGCGATGGGTATCACTCCTGCGATCACCAACACCGCCGACTCAGAGACAGTGCGGTATGCAGACGCAACCCGCAAAGCTCCTCGTCTCTGTACCTGGGCCAAGCGCTTTCGGTACAGCTCCTTACTGAGAGCTCCGGCCCAAACCTCAGAGCCGTACAGTAGCACTGACTGTACAGCACTCATGAGAAGTCGGCGTTTGCTCGGTGTGGGCCCACCGATGTTGCACATTAGTCGACTCAAAGCTGAGACGCCTTTCGCGGCCTTTTTCGCCGTTGCCCTGATCTGTTCCGAAAATATTTACGTGAAATTGCTGCGGAATAAAGGTTAGTTATCGGATTTTGCTAAGAACATGCAATTCAATTGTTTTAGATTCTTTTTAGAGAGATAGTCTTGAGTTTTGTTTCGATGCAGTAAATGCAACACTGTGCTAAACTATTATATTTTATTTCTTTTTTCCTGAGAGGAATATCTTCTCTTTTCAGGCCCAATATGAGTTTGACGTTCCTACGTCCAGGCTCTGGGCCTTTGTCAACTGTCAAATTGGAAACATTCTAAACCAATGGCAAAATAGTGAGGATGGCTTAGACTTTTGGGATGACTACGATGTAGCTGATCCATGGTACATGTTGGCGCACAAAATTTACGCCAAGTCTAGGATGACGAACCCGAGAAACCCTTTCTAGAAGATCTGGAAGATGTCATCTTTCTACTGAGCTCGGAGACCAGTAGAAGCACTACAGTTCAACTATGTGAGATACCGCCTGATGTTTCAGTACCCAGTGCCAACTCCAAAGTCAATACAACTTCACGAAGCACATGTGGTCCAAAAACAAATATCAAATGGAAAACTAAAAACTTAGAGCGGAATGAAGACCAGATCAGGTTTTGGGAATCTTCCAAGTTACCAAATGAAAGACTAGAATTGCAGACGCCTTATCAGGTATTTTTTTTTACCTATTTACTAATGCCATTTTGGATCTCATACGAGACGAAACAAACCTGCCAGAGAGATTCCTGCCAACCAAAACTATTGACTGTTTTTTGACAATTATTATACATCGATATCCTTGATTGAATTCTTGTCACACCGTGGTAAACAATCTATGGGCACCGTTCGGAGCAATCGTATCCCGAACTGTTAACCCCCAGAAGAAAAGCAGCTGAAGAAACAGTCTAGAGAACAGCCTTAAAAAATAGCCACATCGGTTGAACAGGTGCTATAGCTATAATGGTGTTGACATATCAGTGGTAGCCTGGAGGGATAATAAAATTGTGAATCTTTGCTGGCGAAATTCCCACATCTGTCGTAAGTAGATTCGACAGATCGCAAAAGGAACAAATCAATGTTGAACGGCCCTATATTGTGGCAGGATATAATCGGTGTTGAATTCATGGGCTTCGTAATGGGCCATTATATAATTAGACTTCGGAGCAAACGTTGGTTTATAAGGCTCTTTCATAATTTCCTGGACATGGCCATGATTATGGCGATCTTGATCTTGGCGATTGCATAGAAGAATTCATGCTGACACGGAAAATAATGTCAAGGTGCTAAATGCTGCTGATTTACGACTAGAAGTTGCTGAAACTTTAGCCAAATCTACGATGGTGGTTCAAATAAAATCGAGACAAATGCTGTTTTTCTAGGTACTGTCCCTCACTAGTTACGCATTTTGTCCACCTTTCCGGAAGTTTTTTGATGCCGGTATTCCTTAGGCAACTCAGGCAACCATGTGCACGAACTCCTTTAGCTCGTCGTCGGTGTTGAATCTTTGACCTCCGAGGGCTTCTTTCAGTGGTCCAAACATGTGGTAGTCGCAGGGTGATAAATATTGTATCGAGCGTGAGACGCCTGGTATGAGGGCGCGCGTTATCCTGGAGAAGAATCGCGTTTCGTGCTGGAATGTTCCTCCGTTTCGAGCGATAAGCGGATTTCACGGGTGTTTTCAGAAGGTAAGAATAGTATGCAGCATTGATGGAACGTTGGGTTCGCAAGAAATCGGCGTACAGCACGCCCCGCCGGTCCCAGAACACAGTACACATAACCTTAGCCGCGGACCTGGTTGTCTTTGCTTTGACTGACGCCCCTTTCTCCTACTTCTTCCACTCTTTAGACGATACCTTACTTTCGGGAATGTAATAGTGTACACATGTCTCGTTTAAAGTGAAGATTCGCGTTAAAAAAACCGTCCCCTTCCGCCTAATATCGCGTCAGCAAGCGGCGACAAACTTCCAACCGTGTGAATTTTTGCTTGAAGTTCAACAGTTTAGGAACCCATCGTGCCGTTATTTTTCGATATTGAAGGCGTTCGTGGATGATACACTCTACACCGTCAATACTGATGCCGAGTTCAGCCGAAATGTCTCGAACGTTAATCCTACGGTCCTCCAAAATGAGTTGTTCTACGCAGCGAATGTTGCCTGGTGTGATGCTGGTTCGCGGTCGACGATCATGGGGCTCATTCTCGACGGTTTCGCGGCAATCCTTGAATGCTTTGACCCATTTAAATACAGCAGCCCTACTCAGACACTGACTTCTGAACTGATTTCGCAAACGCAGAAAATTTCCGTGTTATAAACGCCTTCCCACACTAACAAACGAATGACAATACGTTGCGCAACGGGGGTCGGCACTTGACGTTCACTCATAGTCCTAGCACGCGCGTGAAACATGCGATCCCGACAAAATCTATGCCACACTGTTTGTAAGGGACCCAGCTATCACATACTCAAGCCAAGATCTTCAAAACATACATGTGCATTATCTACAGCGTTTGTCTCGATCATATTTGAACCACCCTGGTAAAAGTACGAACCTGATGTCTGACGACTAGCGATGTAGGAGCACTCATCCAGGACAAAAAAAGGGCCTTGTCAGCATATACCGCCTGAAGATATCACATTGGATCAGTTAGGGTACTGGCCGTCTTGGACCGACAAAAGGCTTCGGTGCAAATATCCAGGATGTACTGGAACAGCCAAAATGGAATGTGAAAAATGTTGCGCAGCCTTATGTTTTAATAAAAATAATAACTGTTTCCGTTCTTTCCACAGTGCGTGTATTTTTTTTCAATGATTTTTTCAAAAATAAATACATTTTCTTACATATAAATTTTTTCACTATTTTTACCATTATTACATAGCTCAACCTATCATTTTTTCAATTATAAAAAACGAAAACACGTTCTTGAGCCGTAACGAGTTAAATGTAAGCAAGGACTGGACTCCAAATTCTAACATTATTATTCTGGACTTCAAAAATGATCATCGGAAAATGGAACGAAAAGTGAAATTTGGAGGATGGTCAAATAATTTCGATGATTCTGCCACCTAAAATCTGCATAAACACCTACCAGACGGCGGCTGAAATACATTTTTTTTTAAGTTGATTCAAATGGAATTTGCATTTAGGAAAGAACATTTTCCCCCCATCAACATGACCTAAGAGAACATTATTTTTCCTTCTTCATATCTAGATTAATTACTTTCACTGATTCCATTTGCATTTAATGCTTATTCAGATGCGACATTAAACCCTTGCAAATTTATTCTCATTAGGAATTTAAATTCAAAGTATGCGCGATAAAAACGTTTTTTTTTTTGCAAGCTATCAAGGCTGGCTATTCACATGCATAATTTGCATAAATTAATAAATAATAAATTAACAAAAGATTTTTGTTGCAAATATGTAAACGTAACATTTATTGAATCAAAAATCTCAGTTTTAAGTATCGATGGTTAAGCATTGATTCAGATATGAAAATTTTATGCTCTAATGGCGCAAACATTGAGTTGAAAATTCAATCTCAGATGGTTGCAATTAAAATTACAATAAAATCTACGGCTAAGAATTTATCAACAACACAAAAGCAGCAAATCAGACCTAGTTGAATGTTGTATTCAAGGATATATGCGGACTCTGGTCAAATCTAGAATCTGAAGGCTCAAAATTTTTATTCTGCGCTATTTTGCTGCATATTAATTTTTAATTAAAACGGCTTCACTCAAACCCCTTTGGATCCTTTTTCTCAAATCCAAATACACATAAAATACAAGCAGTCGGTCATGAAAGGGTCAGGTAAAATTGAATAATTGCCAAGAATTTTGACACCCTATTGATCGGTAAAATGTGGTAGTTGGATTCGCTGGGTAGGATATTTGGTTGACAGGAGAGATAATCGAGGTAGGCTATAATAATAAATTAAAGATCAGAAAGCAGCCAACCGAAACTAGGCTCAACGATGACCTTAGAAATAGATACTCTGGCCTCCTGCATATAGTGAAATAGAAAATATAAATAAATAGTGAGTAGTGAATAGAAATAGTGAAATAATAATAATTAAAGTACTTAGAAACACCTTTATTACTTTTTAAATACGAGAGTTCTTCGGAATGAATTTTGAATGAAAATTTCGTGCATCCTTGTTGAGGCTATTATTCGCCAAACGAAGGAAAATTCCAAATTCAAATTTTAAAAAAATCAAAAACAATTTTAATCAAATTTCATTTGAAACGTCACCAATTTGACATTTGTCATATGAACATTATTCTTTCTCGCATCGCGTGCATTGTAAATTGAATGCGTTGCGCGACGACGAGCGAGAATCACATCGCGCTCTCGCATCGCCGTCACGCAATATTGTATCTGGGCCTTTACGAAAACTGCTTGACATTTGCTGCGAGACTATCGTCGCGCTCTCGCATTGTCGTCTCGCAGTATTGTATTTCGGCCTTGATGCATACTTCCTCGTAACGGGCGGACAAAATATCATACGGATGCGCGCGCATGCTCATTTGATAGACATAACCTTCCCCTCCATATGAACGGTTGCGCGTTCATTTTTGTTACAATGGCAAGGAAAACACGTGCTATGTGTACGCGCTTGAAACAACGCGCAGTGATTGAATTTTTGACGGCGGAAAATATTACACCTACTGGAAGTTATCGGCGTTTACAGGCTGTTTCTGGAGCTGAGACGATGGACAGAAGTACTGTGAATCGGTGGGCTATAAAAGGCTGCATTTCTTCAGCCTTCAGCGAACAACATTATGTTCACTGCTTTATGGGCCGCTCGAGAAGCTGTTATAATGAAATACCTTGAAAAAGGGTGTACTGTAAATTCGGAACGCTACATTCAAACGATACAGACATTACGGAAGCATGTTTGATGAGTACGATGCACCAGTGACCGAGGTTTATTGCACCATGACAATGCCTGACCGCATACGTCACACGCCACTCAAGAAGCGTCGAAGCGCCTGAAATTTGATGTTGTTATTCACGCTCCATACTCCCCCGATTTGGCTCCGTTTGATTTTTACTTATTTCCTCTATTAAAAGGGGATTTTATGGGAAAAAGATACGCCAATAATGAAGAAGTGAAAGCCGCTGTAAGCAGATGGATACGAAAACAACCGAAAGAATTCTTTAGGAACGGATTTGAAAAATGGGTTCCGCGATGGGAGCGCTGTGTGCAGCGAGATGGCGACTACGTGGATAAATAAATATGTCATTTTAAAGCTGAGGAATTCTTCTTTAATTCTTTGTTTATTTTAATTTTGTGAATAACTCATTTCATTCTCGAGTTATAAACAAGTGTGCATTAGTTTTCAGCCACCCCTCGTAATAAGGTCATATCTTTTCAAAATTTTATTGAAAAATCGAATACTTTGTAATTATTTTCATAGCTTTAGTAATAACCTTTGAAAATAATGCTTTATTACATAGATTAAGCTGTTCTCGAGTAAATATGTTTAAACCTGCTAATACATAAGCATAAATTGTAAAGAAAATAAATTATTGCGCTGGAGAAATTCGAACGAATACGGTCGAAAATCGATTTTGCAAACAAAAAAATTGGCGAAATTAAAAGGAAGCATTTTATTGTTTTGATAAACGATAGTTTAAGATAAAGATAAAAAAAATAAAAGATAAAAGATAGTTTACAAATTCAATGGTTTTAAATTCATAATGAACGTGTCCAGAGGACACGATTTTCAATTTTTCGGCCAATATATTCGCTGGGTACTTTTTAAAGCACTAACATCACTAAACAGAGCACTAAATTTTTGGTCAAAAGGAGGTTTTGTGCCAGTTCATTAAAGCCTCGAGAAGATAATCGTGTTTAAATTTTTTTCAACTCTTCTCGTCAGCTATCGCTCGGTTATACGAACAACATTTGTCTGCAGGATTCGCATCTGCAGGACCAGATTTCTGACGCAGTTTTTGGAGTCAATGGAACAGAAAGCAAAAGGGGCTGAAAAAAGGAATCAGTATCTCCCTGCATACACATAAGGATTGCAATAAAAACTTTTGTAGCAAGCAATAACTCTTCCTTTCACAATCAATTTATAGGATATGTTAAGTGATCAAATAAGACGAAATGGTTCATCAACGTCCTTTTAATGACAGATCATAAACCATCCAAAGTATTTTTGAATTTTTCACAGGAATATCGTTTGAAAGTTGTGTTTCGTTAATGATAAAGTCTATAGTAATGTTCCGTGAATAATGTATAGTAATGTCGTCGTCGTTGTAGCACTACAGCCCATTTCGGGCCTTGGCTTCCCGCAGGTGTCGCCTCCAGTTGTCTCGGTCCATCGACCGCGTCCTCCAATTTCGGAATCCGAGTAGCGTGCTGCTATCTTCGTCTACAGAGTCGGACCAGCGCTTTCTTGGCTTTCCCACTGGCCTGCGTCCCTCAGTTTTTCCGACAAATACCTTTCTAGGTATCCGACCTTCATTCATTCGCTGCACATGGCCAGCCCATTGCAGCTTCCGCAGTTTTATCACAGTGGAGACTTCTGGCTCGTCGAAGAGTTCGTTCAACTCATGGTTGTACCTAATTCGCCATTGTCCTCCTTCCTGCGTTGCTCCCACGATTCGTCTTAGGACCCTCCTTTCGAAAGCGTTTAGTATGTTTGCGGAAGCTCGAGTGAGGATCCATGTCTCACATCCGTAGCACAACACAGGTCTTATCACAGATTTGTATACTTGCAGCTTTGTTTTCCTATGTATGAAGCTGGCCTTCAGAATACCCAAAACTGAGTAGCACGCTTTATAAGCGAGCTGAATTCTATGCTTTATTTCCGCCGTTTCATTACCATCCTTCACTAGCTTGGAGCCAAGATATGTAAATTCGTCCACATTTTCGAGGTTGAATTCGTTGATTGTTATGTTTTGCCGGTTGGGGGTGTTTCTCCTGGTGTGTATCATAACTTTTGTTTTGGACTCGTTGATTTGCAGCCCCACCTGATTCGCTTCTTGGTCTAGTTTGAGCAGGAGTTCCTTGGCAGATGAAAAGGATCTTGACAGGATATTGATGTCATCCGCATAGGCTACAAGTTGGCTCGATTTGTATAGTAGTGTTCCTTTCGTATCCACAGGTAGTTTCCGTACGACGTATTCTAGAGCTAGGTTGAATAGCAGTGGAGCCAGTCCATCGCCCTGCTTCAATCCTACCTTTGTCTCAAAGGCATTAGTCAGCTGGTTATTGATTCTGACTTGTGCTGTTGTTTATGCCATTGTCATTCTTGTCAGGCGGACTAGCTTCGCTGGGATTTCAAGCTGAAGCATTATTTGGTACAGTACTTCTCGATCAATACTGTCGTATGCTTGCTTAAAGTCCACGAAAATTTGGTGGACGTCGATGTTAAATTCCCAGCACTTTTCAAGGATCTGCCTAACTGTAAACAGTTGGTCAGTAGTTGATCGGCCGGCTCTAAAACCACCTTGATACTCCCCAATTATTTTTTCAGCATATGGTGTTAATCTACCTTCAAGTATTTTTGTGAGGATTTTGTAAGATGTACAGAATAGTGATATACCTCTGTAATTTTCGCACTGTAGTTTGTCTCCTTTTTTGTGGATAGGGATGATGATGGATTGGCACCACTCTTGCGGCATCTGCTCTTGATCCCAGACGTGTTGGATCATCTTGTGGATGATTTTCTGTGCCGCAACACCGCCGTTCTTTATCAGTTCTGCTGGAATTTCATCAATGCCCGGCGCTTTACTGGTTTTCTGGCTTTTGATGGCATACTTGACTTCTTCCAGAGTTGGAGGGGCCAAAGGAGACGGTTCGAAGATGTTTGACGACTCTGCTGTTCTTGAACCGTGTGTAGGATTAAGGAGCTCCATGAAATAGGCAGCCCATCTTTCCTTAATACTATCGTCGTCAGCAATGATGTTACCGCTTTCATCGTTACAGAGTGAAGTCTTGGGCTGATATCCTCGTCTTAAGCTTTTCACTACTTTGTAGGCGTTTCTCGATCTATTGCTCGCCAAATTTGCATCTATTGACCTTAATTGGTCATCAAAATATTTACTTTTCTTATTTCTAATAATCTTATTGGCTACTCGTCGGAGGTTCTCGTAAGTTTCCCTCTTCGTCCTGGTATTTCTATTAACATATTCTTTATACGCCTGGTTTTTTCTTTTCTAACGCATTCTGGCATTTATCATCAAACCAGTCATTTCTTCTGTGACGGGCTATAGTATAGTAATATAGTATAGTAATGTACAGGAGCAAACAAACTGAAAAGGTGTTGCAAATTCTACTTTGTTGTAAAAACGTCAGAAAATTTAGCTAGCGAGTGTATGTCTACTGTATTGTACAAAAGGTAACGTACGATTACCCAATACTAACATTCATTCACTTTACTTCAACATATGCAATGATTATTAAAAATTATTTATTTAAGATTAGAACTACGTAAGTACCACTTTCAAAAATTACTACAAAAAATTTGAATTCAATCAACAAATTAAGAAATAGAAACAAAATCTTAAAACGGTCGTAAATCCTTCTTGCAAAAATTAACTAGAATCAATTCATAGTTTAAATAAATAATAATATTCAATAATATATATAACATATTTAATGATATTTTTTCGGGTATCCTTATGTTTTCATTACAACTTCAAAACGGCTGGGCATTGATAAAACTAAATTTTCAGTCATATCTGTTGATTCCTACTCGTTTCCTGACAAACTATTTGCTCCAGAAGGTATTTCGAATGAATATTATGTTGCCTGATTTTTGTTTCTAATTCAACCCACAGATTCCCGATAGGGTGGGTGTCAGGTGATTGAGGAAATCTTCCTTCGATTATGAACAACCTGACCATATGACACACGTTCTAAACTCACATTTACACGCTGTTTGCTGTGTGCTGTAGATCATTATCCTGCTGCACGTAGTATTTGTCACTTATATTATGTTTTTCAGCGCTCTGCGCTCAATAATTTTATTAAATATCTAAATAATTATAATAGACAATTGTTGTTTTCATGAACTCTTACTTTAGACTCATCCACCTAGACTCTGCATATTGTTGAAGGATACATTTTTTGGCAGATTCACCTCGTTTTGATTTGTTCACACCAATTTCTTGACTTTGTTTCCAAAAAAAATTATATTCCACCTCATCGAAGAAATGTTCGCACAATTGTTCAGCGTTATCCTTTGATTTCATGTCGGGAATGCTTTTAAACAATAACATACATCTTTTCTCTGCTAGTTGATTTTCGTGTTCGACCATTTATTGCTTTCGGGAGTATTGTTTCTACCTTTCTGAACCATTCTACAACATCTTGCACAGTTGATGTTACCCCACCTACTAGGTCCGGTAATTGTTGATAAGTTTTCCTTTATTCTAAAGGCATATTATATTTTCTTTCTCCGAAATATGCAACTGTTTGCGCTTCATAGAATATATTTTCACTATTGCCAATGTTGTTTTTCTTTATTATACTTTGATCACTTCAATGCTTGCAACTATATGACAATTGCGAAATGCGTGATTCGCTGAGGACGAATCACTGAGAACATTCTCTAAGGACAGGCCTTTTCAGGAAAAGAACAAAGAAAAAACAAATATGGCGATCCTATGTTTGCTTTTGCAACAAAGATTTTCGACCATTGCAGGTTTTTTGTTCGTTTCCATAGTTTCTAATTTTTTGGTGGTTTCTGACAGCAATCTATACATAGTGCAAGTGTTAAATATGTAAAAAAAAATATCTAATCATTGTTTATGTTTAAGGAAAGTGAATAAATCTTATCATTATACAATCGTGGCTTAACTTTTGGAAATCACTGAATTTTTTTCTGTATTGTTCTGTATTCTGTATTGTTTCTACCAATGCCCTCACTGGTCTACATTTATGATCCCCAGTGGAAAGCGTAATAACAAGCTGCGATAACACTTTGAATCATAGCGTAAACGCAAAACAGCGAGAATCCATCGACAAACCAACTCCCTTTTGAATAGAACCCAATCAAAATCAGTAAAATTTTATTTGTATTGGTAAATGTAATCTCATTATTGCATTTAACAAGAATAAATCTTAATGATTTCGAGTTAAAATGCAATACGTACATAAATCGACTGCTGCTTTTCCTCTCTCTTTCTACCAGAAGCCACCCGGGAACGTTTCCAATGCTTGTGTGTGCGCTAAACTTCGGATCAAATTGTACTCGGCCATGATTGGTGGAATTTTAGTTGTATTGGTTAATACCTTTTCATTTAACTTCGCTCGACAAGAATCAAGCTGTCAAAAAGCTTGAGCAAAAACGCAATACAACTATAAATACATTATTTCTTACTCTATCTCTTTCTGCCAGAAACCGCATGAGAGTGTTGCCGCTGCTTACGCCCAAAGATCAGCGTTTTTCACCAAAACTTAAGGACTTGCTTAGTTCCTATACAGTGGCGCTTTTTCACGTGCAAGGGACTTTTTGGAACGATTTTATTGCATAATTTTTGTGAATTCGACCTTCAAATTGCAACACGTAAGTGTAAGAACTGTAGGCTAAGAAATCTCACAAAATTCTTACTCTACTATGGTCCGTACGTTTGGAAGACACTATGATGACATCATTTGGAGTGAGGATAGCAATGAAATTTGTTTGATGAAACATCCGCAAAATCTTCGAATTTAGCAAAACAATACAAGGTAGCGTGCTGCTCGCTAGCATGTCACTATAACAACACTAATTCACACTTAGTGCTTGCAAAGTGTGAATTAAAATGAATTATTTTAGGTTTGGAAAATTTTTTTCCCAATTATATTGTTATTTTAAATTTGTACTTATTAATGTGTTTCTAGCAGAGCCAATAGAGGAACATTCGATGCGTGTAATATTCTTAGCTAATAATTCCGGTTAATTAGCGAGGACTTCCTGAGTTTTAGTTCTTATTTGAACGCAGTCGAACAAGTTGATGAACTTCATTCTACGTTAACTAGTGCGAAGGCAAAAGTAAAAACAAAAAAAAATCGCCTTCGAACAAAATTAACAACAAATAATCTAAGATCTAAAGTCCAACAACAAATAAGCATCATAACAAATCATCTAACGCAATCGGACATGTGTAAAAGTAAACAAGAAAAGTTGCACCTATCACTTCCATCTGCCTCCAACCATCCCATACGGGGAGTCTAACAAGAACACGTTCCATGCTTACTCAACCGCCCTAAGGAACAACGATCTTCTCATATTCCCATCTTACACCGGCTATATCAGATCTGGCGACCTGCTTAGTGGATGCAACTTCAATGCAACTGCAGCTGGAATTCCATCAAAGCCAAGCTGTATGCACATATGAATGCATGCGCGCATGCATGCATCCTCCCCGTCCGGCTAACACAACAATACGATCTGAATCGATTCGTTGTCGTTTGTGATTGGATTCCAGTAACAGGAAAAGTCAAAGAACTTGCGGCCAGTCGAGGTGTGTCTTTCCTTGAAATGCAAGTACGTCTCTGGCGGTAAGGTCGTCTGCTGAACGGGGCAATAATGGCCAGGAGACGCGGATAGACTGCTACATATGGAGACATAGATGGCAATGGGTGGTATCGTGGTTGCTATTGGAACCAAAGCGAAGAACCAAGGAATCGTGTTACTGAAGAAAAGCCTACAACTTGTACCGCCGATGAAGCTTGCTTGTACATGGGTATCCGATACAAAATACCGGTACCGGTTAGGAAAATAGAACCTGTTCCGCGAAAATCACATTCGTAAAAAAGATGACCGAGCTGTTATTGATTGTGCATAGGAAAACCACTTGCTAGGTGGAAGCTGGTGATGGTAACGAAGACGATGACAACGTAACCGACGACTGGCGAAGATTCCATTGGCAGTATCTGCATTGGCTGCAAAGCGCATCAGCATGACATCAACATGGTCATCAACAGCATCGTACTGATCCTCATCATCATCGATCAGCTGAAGAAGTAGAGAAAGAATGCTGGTGGCCTCGAATTCTTGCTTGCAACGTTGGAAGATGAATTGACTTGGGATTTAAGGTGTCGAGAAAGTAAAGACTACGATCCAGAATTCACTATCATCAACGTATGAAGTTAAGGGTTGAAAAGTTTGAAGCTTACCGAGATAATATTCCAATATCGGTTACATCTGTAGATGTTACTTTTAACTCTCGTCCGCTATTTGCCATTAGAAGCCCGACAGAACGTAATCTGATAAGCTCTATTTTGAACTAATAATAACACTCCTAACTTTTATTTTATTACCACCAAGTTTAAATTTGACCGCGTCCGCCAAATTCTGTTTGATATCAGCTCAAATGCTATTCCAAGATATTTAACATATTGTTGCTGTTAACGTCTTCCACTGCTATGCCATTGTAGACATCCTAAAATCCACTAAAATAGTGCATCGAACCCATTCGAGTAATCTACTGTAGGACTATTCTTTGGGCCATCAAACAGATCTTCCCAGAATCATTGTGTTAAAAGTACAGATGCCTCATACAAACAAAGGGGTGCAATGCATAACCATCATCCGTTTGACTGACAACAACTATTGTCGAAGAGGAAACCAGAAATATACTGATTGGTCTGCAGGATGTGGCGTAAAGCAGTTACCTCGTGTGCTTTAGTTTAGCCAAACTACATGCAGCCAAGAGGAACTCAGTTAATGCTCGCTATCCTTTAATATAAAACGGAGAGCACAATGAAAAACTAGAGGAACACAGTGCCGCTGCAAGGATCGAAAATTTCATAATGAGGTTCGTAATGAGTAAGTGGATATATAAAAAAACTCGCAAACATTTTATTAATTTTCAATGTACAGTAGACCCCGGATAATCCAGCGCCTTTCCAAACCGGCCTCTTTCTCATGCGGCGTCCCTATAATCCCACGTGCCACTAGGTATGCATTTAAGGACCTGAGCATTCCATAGAATTGTACATGGTTGAACAACACTTATTTTGTCAGGATGCGATGTATGGTCGATGCATGAATATGAATTGGCTTTCCGCAGTTTGCTTGTGTCGTGAACGCTGATAATATATGAACATATATCGCTTAAATTATGTCAACACGTGCCACAATTAGCACATGTGGCCAAAAGCGCAAGCACAAGCCTTGAATAATTTCGGAAAAAAGTGCAAGGCTAATGCGTCCAAATAATGGTGAATTTGTTGTTAAGTTGTCAATTGAGTATGAAGTGTGATGGTCTGCAATTTACGATTTAAAACGCGAAAAAAATTTTAAGGTCATGTCTTTCACTGTCTGCAGGCTTGGCAAGAGGCATCCAGAGAACATCCAGACTTCGAAGAAGCTTTGTATATGTGGTTCCTCCAGAAAAGAAGCTGCCATATGCCTCATTCTGGGGAATTTTATTGGGCCCCAGTCATACTTACAATGAAAATGAAATATTTTTACAGTCAGATAATAAAAACGATGACATTGTAGCTGACACAGGTTGGTTGGAACGTTTTACATACCGTCACGGACTTGCTTATACCGTCAAAACTTACTTATAAAAGTTCTCCTTCACACATTGAAGCTGGTGGTAATCGGCAAGTCACAGAATCTGCATGCGTTATTATGGTCGAAAAAGTGTTTGGATGATAAAAGAGCTCTTCAAACCATACTTCGATGAACCCACAATAGGGTTCGAAATACGTATTTGGAAAAAATAAAATACTCTATGGACACAGGTGAAATTAATGTTTTATTTTATAATTAATTATATTCCATAGCAAAAAATCATCCGACAAACAATACAAAGCTTCCGACCAGAAGTTAGAAAATGGTTAGAGGATCAAAAGGCTTTACTATTTCTGGACCACCCTCCTGGCCATCTTTCTGAAGAAGAACCAGCAACTGATAAATGCAACAGCGCAATGTTTCTTCCACAGAACTGCAATCCAACTACAACTCACCCAACCGATGGAGTAACAGCGTGTGATCCGATTCTTCAAATAAAACTACAAGAACAAAAAAATAGTTGCTGACAGCCATATCATAAGACCAGCCCATATAAAAAACCGTAGAAGACTTAAAAAGGTCATTGTTTTTTGGAGTCTTGGAATTCAATGTCTCTATCAGTCTTTGCATTATCTTGGAAGAACTTATAGCCAGGAATCGTCACAACATTCAGCTCTATTCAAGCAAGTGGTCCTTCGGAAATCAAAGAGCTGCCAAAAGGGATAGTACCTCAGAAGATTTGTAAATTTGGTATCACATCCTGAACGAAGATAATAGTGTTTTTCAACACATGTCTAATGATGAAGGAAAAGGATCAAGAAAATGATGACGTAGTCGAGTTAACCACTTCAAAGATTACAGCAAAAAATGCAATCAACACATTTGAAATAGGTATGGAATAGGCCCAAGAAAATTGTGCATCATATTAAGAAATTTTAATTCTCAGAAGGTTGCGAGGCAAGGATTCGGACTTATGTTTCGATATTTTATAATTATTATTTATTTGCGGAAATAATTTAAATAATTTATGCAAATAATATTGATAATTAGATAAACAGTGCAAATAATTATTTCCATAAAATATTAAGATATTTTTTTTTCTGGTTAAACATCTATACAAGAATTAAAATACATTAATTTTGCTTGGGTTTGCTTTGTATTACATATTACCGGGAGCATTACTACATTATGTTATTCTGTATGTATAGAGTTTCTTATATCCAAAATAAAATTGATATTTAGTCAGTTCAAAAAGTTATTCGAGTTCCCTTAATCATTTTCATTATTTGTCGGACTACAAGGTGCTATTTTCGGATTACAAGGTATTGGTGACAGCCCTTTATAATGCGAATAATTTGGTAATTCGACACCGACCTGCAGAACGTTTGTCGAAGTACCGGGGGTCTACTGTATTATCTAATGAGTGACAATTACTGGTTCGATATCACCCTTCAATGTGTGTGAAGATTGTGGTGAAGACAAGACTGTGTGAAGTGCGCAGAACAGAGGAATCATTAGTTGAAAGCTCGGACTATATAATGTACACTATTGGTAGTCCAGGAGGACAGGGAGGAGTCGGTTTTCTAGTGAAAAAAAGATTACAAGAAACATATACAAGATTTCACTTCAAACACAGATAGAGTTGCCATTGTGAACATTACTCTACCAAATTACAACAAAACATGTACAATAATTCAGATCTACGCACCGACAGAAAGAGCAACAAAAGAACACACTGCATTTTACAATACTGTCTCTAATAAACTACATAAATATTCAAACAAAATGATCATACTAATGGGAGACTTCAACACACAAATAGGAACAAAACAAAACATAGATGAATATGTACTAGACGAATTCGGCCATGGAGAAAGGAGTGAAAGTGGCGGTAGACTCGTGAATTTATTATTAGAACATAACTTGACCCTTCTGAACAGCATACTTAAGAAAAACAAAAATAACAAATGGACATGATCTCCTAGAGGATTGTATAGAAATGAAAAAGATTACATCATCAGCAGCCATCCAAAACTATTCACAGAACACATCAGTTGTATCGAGACTCAATTTCAATACTAAGCATCGTATGGCCCGGGCCTCAATGAGAATTACACCACTCATAGTGTCAAGAAAACATATCCAAAATCACCACAATAAAACTTGCAGAAAAGAGAAAAGAAAAAACAACCAAACAGAAAGACATTTTAAGTGATTCAACAGTACAGCTTATAAAGAAGAGGAAAAGAATTTTCTCTGGTGAAGAGAAGACACAAAATATCAAAAGAATAACATACTTAAGCAAGAAAATCAGGGAAAATATTAGAAAACAAAAGGAAAATCAAGCGGCTTAAAGTACTAGAAAAACATATTATTGCAACGGGAGGAACGAAGAAAGCCTTAAAAGAGCTACGTGAAAAGAATCTGTGGATACCTAACCTGAAAAAGAACCAAACTAAAATAACAAATAGAAAAGACATCAGCAACATAGCAACAGAATTTTATAAAAATCTCTACTCTAGAAAACACAAAAAGGTGGAACAAAATAAATGCGAATCTCCTAAATTAGAACTGAAACCAACTCCTGTACCTGAACCTGAAATTTTAGCAGCGGAAGTTAGGAAAGCTATACTGAGTCAAAAGTCGGATAAAGCCTCAGGGCCAGGTAGGATCACCAATGAGATATTGAAAGGCACTCTAGAAGAACTTGTTCCCATCCTGACAAAAATTTTCAATGATGTATTAACATCAGGCATAACTCAAGAGCAATGACAAACGTCACATATAACCCTTATTCATAAAAAAGGTCCAAAAGAAGATATTGAAAACTATAGTCCAATAAGCCTGATGTACAATATATATAAAGTTTTTTCGAAGATTGTATTGGACCGGATAACAATCAAACTGGACGAAAGCCAACCAAAGGAACAAGCTGGTTTTCGAAGACATTTTGCTACTATAGATCGCAGACACACAGTCAAACAAGTTCTAGAAAAATACAATGAGTACAATAAACCCCTGTATGTGGCCTTTATAGATTACACGAAGGCTTTCGACAGTATTAGTCACGAAATAATATGGAAAAGCTTAGAGAACCAAGGCATCCCTAAAGTATATATAAATATTATTAAAAACATATACAGCAACAGTTAAGCAAAAATTCAATTGGAACCTCTTCACACACCCTTCAAGATCGAACGAGGAGTCCGACAGGGAGACCCACTGTCTCCTAAGCTTTTCTCCGTAGTATTGGAAAACATATTCCAAAAATTGGAGTGGAAAGAATTCGGTTTAAACATAAATGGAAAAAAAATAAGCCATACAAGATTTGCAGACGACATCATCCTACTGGAAGAAAACCCACATAACTTCGAGAATATGATAAAGAACTTAAATAAAGAAAGCGAAAAAGTTGGACTTTTCATAAATGTGGTTGCTAGAAAAAGTTGCTAACTAACTCTGAAACACACGAGATTCAATTAAAAGCTTAACCTCTGGAATATGTAGGCGAATATATATACATTTGGGACAAATTATTTCACACAAAGATATGACAAGCAAAGAAATAACCAGAAGAATAGCCAACAGCTGGAAAAAGTATTGGTCATTAAAAGAAATAATAAAATCCACTGAGATTAGCAATACAATAAAACGAAGAGTCTTTAACACCTGAATACTACCTTGCATGACATATGGTTGTGAAACTTGGGCACTTACAAAACACAATAGAGGCTTGCTAAAATACTGTCAAAGAGCAATGGAACGAAGCATGCCGGGAATAAAACGTAAGGACAGGCACAGAAATACGTTTATAAGATCCAAAAGTAAAGTTGTTGATGTTCTTGAAAAATAGACCAACTAAAATGGAGGTGGACCGCTCATATGATGCGGAGCAGACACGAAAAATGGAGCAAAGACGTCACCAACTGGTACCCTAGAGACGGCAAAAGAAGTAGAGACAGACAAAATACAAGATGGGAAGACGACATAAAGTTAACAGCGGGGCCTTACTGCAGAAGAGTAGCAAGGGATAGACACCAGTGGAAAATGTTAGAGGAGGCCTATGCCATGAGGCACATTGAGCTCAGAGACATACTATAACAACACGAAGTAAAACAAATAAAAGGTCAGGACGAAGAGACTATATATATAGATAGATCACCTTCAATGTACGTGGTTGTCATTGCTTGCTTTTTTGAATATTCTCCTGATCTACAAAGAAGTCTAATCAAGGTCAAGATCCATAAAAGTCTAGTATTCGTTGCCTGACTCTAACCAGGGTCAAACAATTAATGAACATGGAAATAAACAATTGTTTGTTGTCTCGCCCTTATATAATATAATATATTCACTTTATCATTAAATTACTTTATTTCACCTCTGAAAAACAAAAGTGTACTGACTTTTTCGTCGAAAAAGTTCAAAATTGCGCGCTCCACCCCATTTTCACTTGAAAATGTCTTCGTTCGAAGCCATTTCTCACTGTTGGGAACAGCGAATAAACATTATGGTTGAATTTGGGCTATGAGGTCGATGATCGACGATGTCGAAGTTGTGACTGCTTAAAACTTTATCGTTCTTTCTTATGTTTGGAACAGCGCCTTCAACAGAGTTCAAATGTCGCGACAGCCCTCATCCAGTGATGTGTACAAACTTCAGAACACGATGCGTCAACATTGCTGCTATTTCGCAAATGGTAAGAGCGGTCATAGCAAACATAAGATCAAAAGTCTGTTTTGCTGACAAACCCCTTCAAAGCTGCAGAATCCACTTAACTACTGCTAGGTAGATGGGTACTAGAAGAACCGTTCGAAAGTCCTTTCGTAAACCAAATATTTAATGCGAAAGCTGAGTGAAAAACATATCTGTTGTTACGGGTTAAGTTGATTTCACCCCCTCCCAAGACTTCCGCGTCACCATCACCACGCGAAACGGACAAATTGGGTACCCCAAAGTTGGGGAAAGATAAGAAGCGCCACCACGATTCGACCCACGACGCTGGAAGCAGTGTAAGTAAGAAGAATTCAAATATTAATATAAGATTGGATTGTATTTAGTTAAGCTAGTGTTAAGGAAACAGCGAGTATTATGGAAAGTTCGTAGAAGAATTCAACAAGCGAAAATGGCAAGATCGAGTAACTCATGACCCCGGGCAATTGATCAATCTGTGACCAAATAATAAAAAGGGCGTAACTTACCCATCGCAACTTCCGCACACACATCACTTGTCACTTACTTTGTTTTGTAAACATGGGAAACTGTCACCGTCGGGGTGAATGGAGGATAAGGCAGTTCGCGACGAAAGAAACTGCGGTGACCTCCGGCGAATTTACATGTACAGCGGTTGCAAGTGAAGCGGCGAAAAAAAGGTTATTGTCCTAGGAGCGGAATCTTTGGTTAGCCGTTAGGGATTGATGCAATATAAGGGGGAAGCTTGATAGCGGTCGCTCTCTTTTTTTGTCTGGGTCTGGAAAAGGACTAAGGGTGCGAGACGCGGAGTTGAGCCGAGATGAAAATTGGTGCGAACAAAATGAATAGAACAAGAATGGTAAAAGAAAGGTGAAGTAACGGTTTAAGTAAAGGAACAGTGAAAGTGAAGGACGTGTTTAAAAAGGACTAAAGGAAAAAGAAAAAAAAAGAAAAGACTACTAAAGACTAAAATTATAGTGTGCAGGGGGCCCGTAGCGTAAGTAGGTTAAGCAGTAGTTCTGAGTTCATACAAGTGTGTTTTCATCAGAGAAAGAAAAACTGTGTTTCCGCTCTATTTCGTTGTTTGTTTTTTTTCCTCTCTTCCAGGTGGTAAGTGGCGGCGAGGAGTGGTGCGTTTGAGAGGTGGAGCGCGCGTTGATTTGGTCGGTGGTTCCACGGAGGAGGCTACGTGGGGTGGTTGGTGTTTCTCTTGTTTTTCCTTTATTTTATGTTTCGTGGAGTGACGATTCCCCTCCTTTTCTTTGGTTCTGTTTTGGCCAACACTTTATACGGTTTGACGGTTTGCGTAGACGAAATGAAAGCCCTATAGGACATTAATACCTTCTAACCTCACAAACGATCAGTCGCTTTCAAAACATATATGGTCATGCTAATGAAAACGAAATATAGCATAATAAGGACCCACTGAGGAATGTACAGAACCTATCGATTGTGTATATAAAGGCACCCAATACCTTGAGTTAGATCTAGATCTTAGAGCAAAGCAATTACTATGCGAACTCAAAAACCAGACTTTGCCGAAAACCATGCACTACCACTGCTAAAACCAAAGACTACAGATTAAACAGCCTAACGTCATTTATGTTGAGATCCCGGGTGCTTTGAATGTCTGGGTACACCAAAAGCACCGTGAACATTGCGAGGCGAGTAGTGAGGAAATGGAGAGAGCCCTGGCTACCACAGTATATAGCCTGGCGGCCTTCAACGAAATCGTTGGAGCCTTCAATGTACTTAAAACAAGAAGTATAATGGGACCCAACCAAAGATACGGAGCTACCTTAAAGAAATCGATACGGATTGGTACACCACAAAGTCGGCCATCCGTACCACCTTTGACATAAGTACTCATCATTTATCAGAAAGTATGGAACGATTTTTCTAGATTTTCGTTCTAGATGTTATTCATAAGCGCTTCATGTTGTTGATGCAGAATCAAGCAACAAAATTTAAGCACATGGCAAATGGTGAACTGAAAACTCTCCTTATGTAAAAATGTAAGAAGGGTCATCTGCAAACAAACTGCAAATCAATGCTAGATCCAACAGCGAGCCCCTATACTGCGAGGGAGCGTTTTTAAGTTCGCAAAACATAGCAGTAGATCAATAGTATAAATAGGAAGCTTGGTCTTGCTTGGATCTGCCGGGCGTTGCTTTTTTGATGTCGAGAACACGTTCTGGCTGTATGCAGCCATCTTCAGCTCGTTCTGATGTCCTTGTCGCGGTGTGCATCTTTTTATGGTCCAATTTTGGGTCCAAGGGATGGGTTATAAAGTTTGCGTCTTTTCGGGGTCATGGGATTGTCGTTATCGGGTTCGTCACGTTTCCTTTTCATGATAAGGTTGGATCGAGGACCGAAATTTATGTGTGGGAGATGGTCATTATTCGTTCGTTAATTTTATTTCCGTGGGTTGTTTCACATCAAAAAAGCATGACCCGGCGGATCTAAGCTAATTTTGCCCTGCGGCAACATTCAAACGAGCTTCAATAAATAGGATCTTAATCAGATTTTATCTTAATCAGACAAATAATCCTTGAACTATCGTCGATCAAACATCTCGATTCGGAACTAAGTATGAATTATGTGCAAAATCACGTAACGCACCGTAATTTTGTTCCTTACCAAGCAAGGATACTTGAAGAGATGGCGCCCGTTTATGGGGAGTCTTATTTGAGTAAAACCGTTCACAAGTCGAACAGTCTCTTTACACAAGGTAGCGACTCACTTGAAGACGGTCCACCGCTCGGACGACGGATCGAAGTGACTGAAAATGAATTAAAAAATTTGAAAATAATTCAAAAAACCGAAAAATTAATACTAGAAGATGCGAGGCAAAAGCAAAAAAGGTTGCTTTTTAACTTGCTAGGAGTATCGCATTCGAAAATTTTTAAAATTCTTCACGATTATTTTGTCGTGACAACGGTCAGCGCTACATGAATGTCGAGAATGTTCACGCCGCTTCAGGATCAACACAACACACGTGTTTTCACGCGTTTTTGGACCTCTCTAGTGAAGACAAGGCAAGGATTTGGAATCGAATTGTTACTGGAGAAAGAACCTGGGTTTATAATTACGAACCTGAGCCCAAATCGGACTCTATGCAGGTCCTGCCACAAAAATGGCACATCGCCACCCTAGAAATTTAAGGTGTTTACAGGTGGCTGGTAAAATATTGGCGACAATCTTTTGAGGCTCAGAAGGGATCCTGTTTTCAGATTACAAAGATGAATACGTCTCCATAACTAATACTACGAGAATACTACGGTTCTTTCATATAGAGGTTAATAGAATGTGTCAAAGAAAAAAGAAATAGAAAGTTGACCAGAGAGGTCCTCCCCTCGACGAGCGCGAAACGACAACGCACCCCTTTTCACTATTACCATGTGCGCCCTGAACAAGGTGGGCTTAGGTATTTCAGATCACCTACCTTACTGCTCTGATCTGTTCCTGTTCCAAAAATTTTAAAAAAATTTTCAAGCAATGAAGAAGTGCAGGAAGACAGAATCAGAAAAAGAAAAAAGAAAATTGAAAAAGAACATAATATTCTGTATTTTGTCATTTTACCCAAAATTACGCGAACTTGAAAGCGTATATTTATAAAAATTAACACTTTAAAAACAAATAAATTTTTAATCTCAAATTTCAGAATCCATAAGTGTTAAATTTTCTTTCATTGAACTTCAACGCCTTGTACTTGTATTGAGACATTCTATATTTTCATATAATTCTCTTTCATTATATCCACTTTTTAAGAAATTTAACCCTTTTTTTCATGGTTTCACAAAGCATCATTGCGGAATTTCAAATTTAGTGAGTCGTCTCGGAAGTTATAACAAACAAAACTCAACCCTCCTAATTTAATAATATGAAATGCAAACAAATGCAATGAGCTTTTAAAGAAAATTCACTTACAAGAGCCACGTCTTGAATTCATAATCAAACTTTCGGATTAGATATTCAAGAATCAAACACTTTTCCTCAAATAATCCTTGTATAGAAGTTGCGAACTTGAAAAGGAGAATATATTTGTTTTTTGCTTAAGAAGTATTTGTAGAACAGATAGGATTAGGCAATGTATTCACCAACAATCGTACAACTGCTTGATTAATAGTGTAAATTAGGAACTATATGACGTAACAGAATTCATCAGGCGAAATAGACCCACTCGTCGACATGTGAGTCAGTTAATACATTTTAACTCTAATTTTCGATTCATGAAACGCATTTATTTTTATGATCTATTCAAGTACCATCAAGCATATGTTCATAGCTTTCTTGACTGACTATGTTCAAGAAAAAGTCTGATAAACTGATGTGCATATAAGTGCAAAATTGATGTCAGAAGTTGTGTCCTTTGCGACATAGTTTAAACATTGAAACCAATAAATTGACGTTCTTCTTAGTTGCGTGAATTTAAATTTGTAACTGATCACCAAGAAATCAGCACGAATTATTTACTTTTCTCTGCAATTTACTGAACGTTTTTCAGGGTAGTCACATAAAGCCTCTTTATTTTGTACAAAACCTTTGAAAAGATAGCAAATAAAATAGCAGGATAATTTAAACGAGAATTCAAACGAATCTGAGATAAACTCCAATGATTGGAGGCAGTTTCACTCCTTTGATTTCCATGCTTCCCCATTTATTTATCCCGTCAGTTTAGTTCGCACCACTCATTTATTTTCCTTCCTTTCCATTCGGGAGATGAAGTCGAAAATTTCAATTATTCAGCTGGAAACCTTAAAACAAACCAAACAAATTTTATTCTCTACCAAGAACATAGCCCGACATTAAATCAAGGACTCAACTACAATGCTGAAGTGAACTGTTTCCATTACACGAATGAAACGAATAATTTAATCAGTCTACCTCAAGGCTCACCTCACTTCAACTCATTTTTCAACTAAATACTCTACAACGAAACCGGTGAGAAGTCCTTTTTTATTGTCCAGATCATTGGCGAGGAAACTTGAAATTCCTATGATTTCATATCGGCTGAGAATCTTATTAAGAATTATAGAAGGGAAACTCTGATTGGTACAAGGAGAACGTAATGGGGTGAGATAAAATTCATGATAGAAATATGGTTGTATAAAAGAGTATTTGCGAAACGCCTTGAAAATGTAATAAGTATAAAATTAATTAATTTTTCATCGGCATCGACCAAGCAAAAGTCAGTTTTCTGTAGCCTTAACGATCTATTCATTGGAAAACTATAAATTTTCAAATTATTACGTAAATATGCGGTGAAACCAGTGAAGTGATAAAAATTGTAAATACAATGGATATTTATCGCGTTTATTTATGAGAAATTTTTGCCTGAAAAAAAATAGAACAATAATAATTCAAAGTTGTAGTTGATTTATGCAAGGTTTCTTACATTTTACAACGGGAGAGTAAATTTATATTTGTTCATAAAATGAAGCATTACAGTTTAATTAATCATAATATTTGGTTTTTAATAATTTGAAACCGCATTAATTAATAACCGCATCTTAGAATCTTTAAGGAATGGTGATGCAGCTTATGGATACTTACGAAGGAATATTTCCAGTCAGAACAATGTTCTGAATAGTATCCTATTTCATTATCAACTACTCAGCTTCTCCCAGCATAAAACAATCCAATATTCTGTGGCATTGCATCAGTAGACTCATGTACAAAACTCAAAGATAAACCAAACCTTAAGCACAACTACAAAAGGACGCATTTCAAATCAGCTTAACACATTCAGAAATCTAAGCTGAGACAAAGCCGTACAGCAGTTTCCTAAGACGATTAACGATTAGAAAAATAACAAAGAACCATTTGCGGACTAGTTTCAAGGTTGTGACTGATATGGTAACAACACTGGTGCTCAAAAACAGGGAAGAAATTTCCATGAAGCTGGTGATCCCAGACTAAAACGACCAGAATCCATTTTCATCGGATTTGTTTGAAACACTAAGATTCGATGGCTCGGATGTACTCAAAGTCAGCTAAAAGGTCTATAAACTTTTTTTTGGCAGATAAAGTCAACTCTCAAGCCAATATTCAAAATATTGGACAAAGTAAACCACTCCCTTGAATGCATCAAAGCCAAAAAACGGACGATTCTCCCGAAAAAAATTGGAGGGATTATTAGGACGTAGACCAAACAATCCAACCAATGTAGAAATAATCCCTAAGTTCGTAGTGAACAAATCTAGCGAGGTATTTTCCGATGAACAACTAAAACTTTTGAACTTAGGGCAGCAGCTTCAGCCTTTGCAGCATCAACCAGTCGTGGCGTATTAGAAGAGGTCATAAAAGATGTAGAGGCAGCCATAAAATTTGACAACATGGTAATCAAAAACAATGTGAGACAACAGGTGACACAAACTTTGCTGAAAAAAAAGCAGACGTAATATCCTACAAGAAAAATTGATGAAGGAATTAAACAGCAACCCGGTCTTTTTCATTCAGGCGGATAAAGGCAACAAGATTGTTATCATGAAAAACAAGAATATGATGCGTCTGTCTACAAAATACACAACAATGGAAAGTTTCTTGAATTAAGGAAGAACCCCCTTCCAAACTCGATCAAAAGAATAAACAAGACCTTGAAGGACTGCGAACGTATCATCGAAAATCCACAACAGCTTACAGTCTCGAATCCATGACTGCCACGAATCAGATGTCTACCAAAAATACATAGACCCGGAGGTCAGATGACAGAAATAATTGCAGCGATGAACTCACCCACTCACAAAGTATCCAAATGGCTATTACACCGGTTTAATACTATCTTGGACAACAACTTCTGCGTAAGTACCGTCAAAAAAAGCCAGGAAGTGGTGACTAAACTTCAAAACTGTGGCCAAATACTCTTATAATATATAGATAATAGATTAATAGATAAAGAACTCCTAGTTTCCTTCGACGTCAAGGCCCTTTTTCCAAGTATTCTGGTAAGAGAAGCATTGGTTCTACTGGAACAGTACCTTTCGGCAGTGAAACAAACTCCAAATGATCGGGAGTGAAGAAATGAGGTGCGTTGAGGTGCGTAAGAAATAAGGTGCGTAATGAAGCTCACACATCTATGAATGAATGAGAACTACTTCACCTTCAGAGGACGGCTTTTGAAAGGTAGAAGTGGGGTAGCTATGGGAAACCCACTATCTCCGCTCATCAGCGACATCTTTATGATCTACATTGAGACAACTCTGGAAGCACTAGGTCTGTTACCTAGACTCTAGATCCGGTATGTCGACGACGAGCTGGCCATAGTGGACAAGGACAAACCGTAGAAAACACTTACTGACGTAAACTCTATCCACAAGAATATACAGTACAGCTTGGAACCTGAAAGCGAAATTACCCTGGTGTTTTTGGATATAAAGATCACCAGAAATAATGGGAAATTCAAATTTGGCATACATAGAAAAACAACGCTGGCTTAAAGGACCATTCCTGCAACTTCGTCACATTCATTTGCCCAAAAGATCGCACCATACCACAGCATGATATATCGGATACTGACCATCCCATTTCTCGAGCGGGGAAAGACGCAGAGAAGAAAACTATATAATGACAACAGCAAAAATCAACGGATATAGCAATGATGTCATCCAAAATATAATAAACAAAAAAGAAAGGCAAATCACACGCGACGGACTAACAACTCTCTTTTCACAAACCAAACGGTTAGATGCGACCAGAAGAGCAGCTGTTAGACATACTAACACCACATCAAAATTTAAAAAAATACTCAAATCTTAAAAAAAATTGACATATCAACCTGCAAAAAGTATATTAGAAAGCCGATTCACTTCCGCAAAAGACTCACTTCAACTTGAAAAGCGGAATGGAATATATAGAATTACTTGTCCTGAATGTAACAAGTGCTATATTGGACAAACAAGGCGCTCGGTTATGGTTCGCTGTAAGGAACATTTGAGCGAAGCTGACAACGCAACCAGAAAACAAAAGAAAACCATCGACATCAAATCATCCGTAGCCAGACACATAGTGGAGACAGGACACACGATCACGATCGAGGACATCAAGATTCGACAGGTACGCCAGATACAACAATTAGAAACTGTAGAGTCTGGAAATTAATAAAACCAAAAAAGACAACAGAATCAACAATGGTTTAGGCAACGCATTTTCACCCCTCTTTAAATTCCTACATCCCTAGTTAGTGTTTCAGTTAACATGTCTTGATCATAAAGCTTCCTATTCGTTTTTTTAAATGCCATTAAAAAAAGTCTAGAACAAGAAATTTTATGAATAGATCTTCTTACAACTGCTGACAGTAGTAGTATATGTAACGTGTTGTAGAAAAAATGTTTGTAGTAACCACTGAGGAAGAACCTACAATAGGGCTTGATTTGGCTTGAATGGCACAATTTGGAAAATAATAAAATACTCTATGGACACAGGTAAAATTATTGTTATACTTTATAATTAATGGCTTGAGGTCCAATGTTGAATACGAGTAGAGACACATTGTGCGCCAGATCACATCAGAGTGACAGCTGCTGACGGTGCAGGATGTTTCGACATATCAAGAGAAACCGGAACCCTCATAGTAGTGGTATTCAACGTTGCTGACAAGTCCTGTATACAAAAAAACGCGGTAAGCATATCTGTAGTGAGGCTAGCAACGGGAAATCAGAGCTAGAAATAAATAGAAGACTGAGCTAGTCTTATCACAAAGAAACTACTTTAGTGTTCTTAAATGACAGTCACAATCCATCTTGAAAATTTGACGGACTAGACTGCAATACTAACATTAGATATCACATGATCTAGTCTGAGAATTTTCGTCGACACACTTACCTTTTCCAATCATTTGTCTTCCTCAGCCAAAACTGACAGGTTTGAGGAAACTGTTGTTGAAGAAGACTATGAGGTTGATGTGGGTGTGCTTATGCCGTCTATGGCCCAACGTACAACTTATCATAAATGGCAATCTCTATTATGGTGGAAGGAAAAGAATGTCAACAAAAAATCCGCTCAAAATACCACTCATTGCTGGGAACACAATAAAGTGCATCTGATCATGACCATTGACACCGACTAACTAAATAACTAACGACCCAATCCAAGAAGGGTTCTCGTCTGGAACTACGTTAGAAGTCGGAGCTGTAAGCTAAAATCTTCGAAACTCAAGTCAAAGTCCCAAAGCGGACGATGGTTCCATTGGCATACTTTTCAAGTGGGTCCTTGACTATGGCATAGACAATCTCATGACGTTTTAGTATCGGGTTATTGATCAATAAAATACTATGTGTTAATACTTATAATACGATGTGAAGTTATATGTTCATCAAGGGTTAAAAATGCAAATGGACACTTACAGAGTGGTAAACTTATGCCTAACCTTATTTTCCTAGGTCATTGATTGATACAAAAGTAAAGAGGACGTTTGAACATCATATGTATCTATTCCTATTTGCAAAGACATAGGAATCGTACAGACAGTTCCGAGCTTAGCTCTATCTGAGTTGGCACCTGATGAGAAGCGGCAGGGACGCGTGTTTGAAACCAGCTTCAGCTCTTTCCACCTTTGTTTCCAAATATAAAATTCACTTTCGAGTTATTCGATAAATTTGATCAGAACTTCCGCACCCATGAGTCTTCGTTGAGTTAGCTTAGCAAGAGTATAAATCACTTACAATGTTGTAAATGAAAATGGAACAATTGATCTACCAAAAACTTCTGAAATTGGTTTGGTTGGTAATAAGTGAGGTTTACCTAACGTCCTTTTTCTATTTGGTTTTTTCTAGATAAAGCGCATACGAATGATCACAAATTTTTTATTCTGACCGGAATTGTTTGAGATGAACCTTACAGATGAGCCACGGCATACCTTTGAAGATTATATCCTTGCTATTGTAGGCTCAATTAAGAAGAACTTCTGAGAAGCGTTGAGAAGAGTCGACACATCCGTCTCAATATTGACTTTACTTTAAAACCACGGCTTCGGTGCTTGGCAAAAATAACCAATAAAGCGACTGCGCAAATCAGCTCCGAGGGTGATGTCAGTATTATTAACTCTGTAAAGTTAGCAACCACAGCAACGACTATAAATAACGCAGTAGAGGATGGTGGTACACAGATGCCTCGAATGTCAAGGCAGAAAAAATCGAAAACTTTCATTCAGCAATTCTAGCGAGTACGACAGCTATCAAAGAAACAACAAATGACACTATAGAAAGTGAGAAGAATCATAAAAAGGGTAAAAACTATGTCCGACGCAACGAGAAACACGAGCAAGGACGTTCGCTCTCCCAGCGCTATAGCAATAACACAGTAACAAATACTAATAAAAGAGTAATTGGTACGCAAATTAAAGGTGAAGGTTGAAGTGCTTATGGCGCGATCATCGCTGTCGGAAGCAACGCTAGAGGACGGAGAACCCGCGGCAAGAGATGTTGTTAACTCAACTATGAGAATCATTACATCCGCCTGCAGGTCTTCAATGCCCCAACGAAGACCCCGGCACAGCAAGCCTCCAGTATACTGGTGGTCACCTGAAATTGCCGAAAAACGAAGCGAGTGTCACAAACTACGACGCAGGACACAGCGAGCTCGAACCCGGGAAGAGGCATGTATCCAATTAGCTGCTTACAAGTCATCTAGAAAATGCCTCCGTAGACTTATCAACAGCAGCAAGGCCAGTCGCTGGCAAAACCTGGTGAACGATGTGAACAGAGACCCAAGGGGCCTGGGCTACAAAATAGTAATGCGGAAGCTCGGTGTCCAAAGGTCACCTCACTCATACAAGGCAGAAAAGATGGACGAAATCGTGCGGGCTCTCTTCCCCATCCATCCCGCCATCGTTGAAGCCGTTCACTATGAAACACCAATGGAAATTCCATTTTTCACGAAGATGGAATTGGAGAAAGCAGTCTTGTCTATGAAGGCCAGAAAGGCTCCAGGACCAGATGGGATTCCACAGAGGTGCTACAAATGGTCTTCCACTTTTCCCCTGACCTGCTCCTCCGCATGTTCAACGCATGCCTGCGCGAAGGGCTGTTCCCAGAGTGCTGGAAGGTGGCGAGACTTGTGCTCATTACGAAGGGAAAAGTGGATCCCGAGTCGCCAGCAGCATACCGCCCACTGTGTATGCTTGACACGGTCGGAAAAGTTTTTGAAAAACTTATCAGGGGAAGACTCGCTGACGTGATTCGTATTGCCGGGGATCTATCTCCACGGCAGTATGGCTTCAGAGCAGGCCGCTCCACCATCGATGCAATTGGAGAAGTAGTGAGCGCGGTCCAACGTGCGGAGTCTCACAGTATTTCCACACGACGGGTCGTCCTGCTGGTGACTCTGGATGTCCGAAATTCATTTGACAGCGCTAGATGGGTGGATATTCTGGAAGCGCTAGAAAATCGTTTTCAAGTACCAGTGTACCTGATGCGGATTCTCAGGAACTATTTGAAGGACCGCAGCCTACTTTACGACTCGAAGGAGGGTAGGCGAAGTACAAATCTTACTTCAGGTGTCGCTCAGGGCTCTATTCTTGGCCCGGACCTGTGGAACATCTCCTACGATGGACTCCTGCAGCTTGAACTGCCGGACGAGTCACGTTTGATCGGCTTTGCGGACGATGTCGCGGCGCTGGTCGCTGGACGCACAGTAGACCATGCGCAACTCAGACTCAATACGTTAATGCGGAGGGTAATGGACTGGATGACCGCTCACGGATTAAAGCTGGCACTGGAAAAAACCGAAGTGGTCATCCTAACGAACAAGAGAATCCCCAGAATACGGCCTATCAGTATAGGGGACGAGCTGGTCGAATTGAAATCAGCAGTAAAGTACCTGGGCGTCCTGATAGATTCGAAGATGAGTTTTTCCCTACAAATCAAGGCAGTAGCTGACAAGGCTGCAGCGCGTGTGACGGCACTCACCCGATTAATGGCCAACATAGGGGGGCCCACCTCATCAAGGAGACGGCTCTTAATGAGCGTTGTGCAGTCGCTTCTACTCTACGGATCAGAACTGTGGGGCGACGCTCTCAGCAAGGAGTTACACCGGAAGCGGTTGGCACAGGTGCAGAGACAAGGAGCATTACGAATCGCATGCGCATACCGAACGGTCTCCGGGGCGGCAGTGCTGGTAATCGCAGGGGTGATACCCATCACCCTCCTTGCGAGAGAGCGCAGAAGTATTTACCTGCGCAGAGGCGAAGATCAAAGAGAAGAGAATACCAAGGAAGAGAGACGTCGCTCTCTCAGCGATTGGCAACAGTCCTGGGAGCAAGAAACAAGGGGAAGGTGGACTGCACCTCTGATCCCTGACGTAAGGCCGTGGTACAGTTGAGTGCATGGTGAGACCGATTTCTACTTGACCCAACTCTTAAGCGGGCCCGGTTGTTTTCGGTCCTACCTGTACAAAATTGACAGAGCACGGTCTCCTAACTGTGTGTTTTGTGCAGGAGAGTTGGATGACGCCTGTCACACATTCTTCTACTGCAAAAGGTGGAGCCAGCAGCGAGGGGTCCTTCTCAGCGAAATCGGAGAGCTCTGTCCGGAAACTATCGTCGGAGTCGCTGGAAACAGTTGACAATTGGAATCGCGTGGCGCAATATGCTCGGGCAGTGCTTACATTAAAAAGAGCTTTATTGGAGTGCTTGGAGGCATCGGGGATGGATGGATCTCTTTTGTAGCACTTCCTTCCTCTCCTGTCCTTCCCGTTAGAGAAGAGATACCCATAATGCGAAGGCGCCTCTAGGCGTAGGAACACGAGGCCTAGCCCGAAGTAATGTGTCAAACGGTTCCAGGCTAGGTTCTCAGGTTGACAGGGGAGGTGTTTAGTGGGTAGTCCAAATGCATTTTGCGTCTGGGAGTCCCACACTCAGGGCGTAAACAGCCTTCACCTCCCTACCACAAAAAAAAGGTGATTGGAGAAGATGAGGAAGGATGAGGCACTTAATAAATATAGTTTGTAAAAAGGATTCCCCAAGACTGTAACAAAGGCGACACAAAGCAGTTAAAAGACTGCAATTCTCAATGCGATAGCACGAGAAGCTTCTCAAAGTAAGAAAATTAAAGAAATATATCGAAAATACAATGACCGGAAAATCAAGAATAAAGCAATGCGTAGACCCCGAAGTCAGCCCTGCTAATGAAATCAATAAATGAAAGGAAATAATTAGAACTGCAAAGCTGAATGACATTCAGGTTTTGATCATGCGAAGTCAGTTACCTACTTTTAAAATTTGGAGCAGAGAGCGCGATGTACAGGATACGTTAAAATGCAATGCTTTTCTGCTGAATTAAATGGCCTGATGGAAACTGCTGGCCAGCAAATGTTGGAAAACTAGGAATAAAAGGGAAAATTTAGGTAATAAATTGCCTACTTCGCAATAATGAATAAATTGTCATCATGCCAGGACGAGGTTGAACATTTCTCAAGAACAGAAAAATATTGGAGTCTCCAAAGAGTTCTAGCTGAAGCCAACGCACAAATGCAATGAGCAGTTTGTTTGCAGGCGAATTTACACCGGAGAATAAAATCCAAAAATTAATTTATAAGGGACATATAATTTATAAGGAACATAAAAGTTGATCTTCGTTTACTCGCTACAAGTCTTCACCAGAGTATTCTGATGAATCTGGTACCAATTCTATTTGGGTTCGGTACAAAACTCGGTACAAGACAGACTTGCGGCGGAATAATCTACTGGAGGGCGGACTTTTGCATGATAGCATGGCTTTCAACCTAAGTTCTCATTAATTTGGTGAGCGCGGTGCAACGCAGTAAGGTATTAATCCGGACCATCACATATTATTCTTACTGGTGGCATTTGAAATTAGATACGCATTTAAGTTCCCTAGATATCGTTGAAAAATGCTCAATTTCTAAGCTCCAGATTACTTTTTGCGAGTTCTAAGCAGCTTACCATAAGGCCCGGGGATTTCTTTTTGGCACAAGGGAAACTCGATGAGAGGGCACAATGCTCCTCCTTTTATCACTACCAGTTGAGTCTTGGTTGCTACTGTAGCACTAATTGCTGGAAGCGTAGTCGAGCAAGAGCAAGTTAGACTTACCATGCCAACGCAACTATTGTGGGATTTGATGATTATTCCTGGACCTAAAGAAGCTCAAATGATTATTCTGGCAAAGAAATAACCCTAAGGCAGGAGTGATCAACTCCTCTGTAATAACCCTAAGGCAGAAGAGTCAAAACTAGCAATTAAGTATCGGGTTTATCGTCAAATCGGCACTTAGTGCAACAAATTTCGGGTTGGCCATGGTGAACGCGGGCGGTGGACTTGGCTAAACAAGAAAATAACTCTTTTCAAATGCGAAACCAAAACAGGAATGATCTGTGCTACTTACTGTACGATTCAGAATTGTGGGGAGATGCTCTCAAAAATGTATTGCACCAAAAACTTTTCTCGGAGACATCGAGCATGGCGGATTACGTCCGACGATATTTAAAGGAAGGAAACAACGTGGCACATACTCAAGAAGTGGGCTTTACAGCACTTTACGCTTGCACGGGCGTACTAGTCATATTTGTTCACCTGGTAGCGATAGAAGTGAAGGTATCCCTCTTCAGAAATGTCTCCCCCCATCAAGCTAGAAGAGCGATCCTTACAGCCTGATCGTACTTTAATACATTGAAAAACTTGGCCTCGCTTGACGCAATGTGTCGAATGGCTGCAGCATTCTTGCAGAGAACCATACATCATTAGCAAAATGTCCAATATACAATAATCTGCATTTTCGAATGTTTGCAACGATCATCAGCATTCCCCTTATTTATGGACCTTTAATTCATTATTAATGGCAGCTTTTAAAAAATCGAAACCTAATAAACTTACATTTTATTCACTTATGACCGTTACTCGGTGAATTTATTTGATTCTGCTACTTCCCTACATTGTGCGCAATATATTGCATTCGTACTCTCCTAACTTCTTCATAAATGTATGCATGCTTGCATTTCTTAAAAGAAATTCCAGACAACACGTTTGTAGACTGCAAAAAAATCTGTACGCATATGACGTATCGGCAGGAGTATGCACCCAAAATCCAAGTATGCATACCTATATGGTGGAGCAGAAATCATATAGCACATACCACATACACCTACTTGACTCATGGTTATTGACTCTTACCAGTGATTCGGGTGCATTATAATTTGTTTTCTTATTCATTAAGATTTGCCTTAAAACAACGAAAAAACAAAAACTGTCGATGATGTATGTTTCACCGAGTATGGAAAATGAAAGTATGTACACACATCTAGTGTTTATTTAACGTTATAAGTTTGAATATATGCACATGTGTTGCAAATGTGGCGATAAATGCGGTTATGGATGCGATGACATATATTAACGATGAATATGAATGAATTAACGACGAGAGGTTGACGGAGCTCACTTGAAGTGAATTAGGGTCGTTTGATTTACACGCATTAGGTGCATTATGAATTAGAATTGCAGCACAATTTCCCTTTCAGGCCCGAATTCACCATGGAAAGGGTATACCCGCATTTAGTCCATTTTCAATCTGTCGTAGAACCCTCGAGGAATTAATTACAGTCATTTTCTGCAATTAATGTACACTGTGTTCATTCATTTCAATGCACGAATATTTCCCACACCGACTATAAATGCACTCGTGCAATCATTGATTTAATCCCTGCAAGCTTTTATACAATTTCCATATTTTAAAAAATTGCATTCCGCTCAATGCAAACAATATGCACAAACTAATCGATAAATCACAGCAAGTTGAATGAATACTTTATTAAATGCTATTTGTTGTAGTTTTTTCTGAAGCTGTTTGAATGTTACGTACATATTCATGCCATACTACTCAAGCCTGTTGATTTTTCCGATTTTGTTTTTAAATTAAGTGAACACAACTGAGAGTGAAATCAACTTCGGGCGGGAAAAAAATAGCAACAAAAGAGCAAGTAACAGCAACACTGCAATACAAACACATATTTTAAATTGATCTGGGATGCAATCCACATATGATTCTACATACGAGTACAGCAACCCACACATAAACTTCCTGAATTTTTATTCGCGCTTTTATCGGCATTATCAATAAACAACACATGGACAACCAGCGAAGGCTGCTGCATGTACAGGGGAAATTTAAATACATTATTATCATATATATGAATGAAAAAAGAGTATTTTATACGAAGGCTAAGATTCCGAATTCTGTTTTCAGCACAAACAACATCTTCTATGCCTTCTCTCTTATCGTATGGAATTGAGGACTGCATAAACATAGGTGAACACATTTCCCCTAAAGCAGAGGCTACTAAACTTTTGATTTTGTACCCAGCAGACTGCAAACCTGTGCCATGTTGATTTCCATACCACCAACACCAAGCCATCAATCGTTTTACACACTTACAGCATTTATTTAGAGTAAAACTTTGTTCTAATTTTTTAATTTCACAATTTTTAAACTACAAAATATTTGAATTGTACAATATATAGATTTTTGTGAACGTGCTGTTCATGTCCTTTTGAAAAATTGTAACTTCACCAATTTTTTCAAGAACCGAAATGATATGAGCGTTTTTGAAGGGACCAGCGGAAACAGTGAAAAATAGGTTAGAAACGCGCAATCGAGGACCAGAACGTGACCAAAATATAATAAATCATCGTACACTACCACTAAAAGCTGTCGGAATTGCAGAAAACATTTAAACTGATTGAGTTTGACCAACTGATTGAGTTTCACTATTATCAATCAACAATTTACAATCTAAATATTACGGGTATGCAAGAGTGTTTTCAGCATTCCCATATAGATTTTCTTTGAACTTTTAACCATAAATCCTTCATCCCGTTGCGACAGCTGGTAGCATGCCGGAATTCTCATTTTCGCGACTATAACAAGAAATCATCGTTGCATTTGGATTTTATTGGGTGGTTGCATTGAAAGTGTCGGTTTAGGGATGACTCATCTATATACGAGGTCTGTTCAAAAAGTACCCGGAATTTTCGTTTTTTCAAAAAAATATTTATTTATTCGTCTACATCAATGTGGTCCCCTTCAAAGTAGTCCCCCCCCCAGATATAATATACTTATGCCAGCGTTTTTACCAATCTTCAAAGCACTTTTGATATTCACTTTTTGGTATGTCCTTGAGCACTCTCAGCGATTCGGCCTTTATTTCTTCAATCGAGGAAAAACGCCGTCCTTTCATGGGTCTCTTCAACTTTGGGAGCAGGAAAAAATCACACGGAGCCATATCTGGTGAATACGGAGGTTGGGGCATGACTACGGTATTGTTTTTGGCCAAAAAATCACGAACAAGCAACGACGAGTGAGCAGGTGCGTTATCGTGGTGCAAAAGTCATGAATTCTTTTTCCATAAATCAGGGCGTTTTTTTCGGATTGCTTCACGCAAACGTCGCATAACTTCAAGGTTATACTCCTTATTATCCGTATGACCTTGTGGTAAGAACTCTTGATGCACTATACCATTATAATCGAAGAAAACAGTAAGTGAAACCTTGACATTTGATCGAACTTGACGTGCTTTTTTCGCTCCAATCGCGGTGGACGATTGTGCTTTGGTTTCGACATCATAACCGTACACCCATGTTTCATCACCAGTTATGACCCTTTCAAGCAAACTTGGATCGTCGTTGACGTCATTTAACAGCTCCTGAGCGATGTTCATGCGATTGTTTTTTTGGTCAAAATTCAGCAGTTTTGGAATGAATTTTGCTGCCACTCGTTTCATGCCCAAAACTTTTGAAAGAATGTTATGACATGAGCCAATTGATATGCCAACTTCATCAGCAACTTCTCTAATTGTTATTCGGCGATCATTTATAACCATTTTTTCCACATTTTCATCGATTATTGACATGCTGGGTCGACCGGAGCGTTCGTCATCTTAAATGTCTTCGCGGCCATCTTGGAAACGCTTATATCACTCGTAAACACTTGTTTTTTTTTCATAGTAGACTCACCATAGGCTTTTTGTAACATTTCACACACTTTGTTGCACTTTATTTCATTTTTTACGCAAAATTTAATACAAATTCATTGACTCTTCAATTCTTCTATTGTTTAAACAAGCAAAAATCGCCGAGCTCATAAAAACACGTCGAACTTTAGCGACTACCACAGACAAAGTAAACAGTGAATATGGCTGAAAATTTTATCATACTTTAGGGGCATGTATACCAACACAAAAAATTTTGACAATCGGACTCTCCAGACCCGCGAAATTTAAAAATTCCGGGTACTTTTTGAACAGGCCTCGTACCTCTTTATTCCAGAATGTCAGGTCGTTTTCCCGGAATCCGTATAACTACCTGAAAAGAGATGTTGGCTTCCATTAAAAATTTCGAGTGTAATTCAAATGTATGAAGCCTTTTGGAAAATATTGAAGTATAAAGATGGTCAGTGAAACTGTAAAAGTAAGCTGTGCTCTCTACTACGAGTTCAAATACCGGACAAATGGAGCAGCAGTTGCCCGCAAGATATGTGACGCATTTGGAGACGATATTGTGTCAGAAAGTACAGCTCAAAGACGACGAGCATCCTGGAGCAATGTTTCGGATAAATGACACGGAGCTTCTTGCCGACATAGACGACAATCCCCGCCAAACGTTGCACAAATTAAGCGTAAAGTTCGACGTTGACATAAGCACCATTAGTCGCCATCTTCGACGTCTGGGAAACAAACGACGGCTTGATCAGTGGGTTCCTCATCAACTTACCGACAACAATAAAAGGCATCGTATAGAGATCTGTACTTCGCTGGTGTTGCGCAACGAATAGGAGGAGTTTTTGAATCGAGTGATTACGTGCGATGAGAAATGGATTATGTATGACAATAGCCGACGCACGTATCAGTGGTTATCGCCAGACAACCCTCCTGGAACTAGCCCAAGACCAAACCTTCGTCAGCGGAAGACCTTGTTGTGCGTATGATGGCATCACACAGGTATCGTGTGGTACCAAGTGTTGGAACCTGGTCAAAGCATTAAAGCTGGAGTGTACTGTCATCAATTAAGAGAAGTTCATCAGGAATTGCGACTGACGCATGCAGCGCTCATGAATAGGAGGGGAGTCTTGTTCCTCCAGGATAACGCACGACTACATACAGCGGCATTCACCAGGGACACCATTAAGGAAATTGGCTGGGAATCTTTACCACATCCACCATATTCTCTCGACATTTCGCCATTAGATTTTCACCTTTTCTTTTCACTTCATGCGAGGACGACAATTCATCAACCGGGAGGATTAAGAAATAGCATTACGAAATTTCTTCGATAGGCGAGACAGACTTTTATCAAACACGAATATATTAATATTGAGAAAGGTGGAAAGAGCTCAAGCTGGTTTCGAACACGCGTGCCTGCCGCTTCTCGTCAGATGCCAACTCACAGGCCGGGACGCATCGATTGGCACTACCAGCTTAGGTGGACATCCACCTAAGGACTCGTTGGTACTGCTTCTAATGCATCAGGAGGTTCAACCATCAGCCAGCATTCATCGAATATATTTATAAATTATCAGCTGCCCTAACTTCTAACTAAACGAGTGTAACCAACGCTTCGTAGAATTTTCCACAAGTCTTCGTACCTTAGTCTCAACTACGCAGGGAAGGGTCTTACTAGGAATTCGATCACCATTAATTCGCCACATTTGCTGAGCCCATTTGATCATGGCGTTAATTTCGTCTATACTAGGAAGTTACTCTGAAGTTTGTATAAGAAAGGAAGCCACTATTATGAGCTACTAATATGCGGATGGAGTCCAAAAATTGCTATTAAAGAAATCAGTTAGAGTACAGTACGAACAAAGGTCCTTTTCGATGAAAATAATGCACCTATACATGAAGATGAACTAGAGATGGCTCACACACAGAAGAAAGCTTTGCTCAAACATCTATCCTTTTCGCTTTAACACTAGTGACTGCATTATTTTTCATCAGTTCAAAGGAAAGCTGACGATCGACAAATTTGAAGATGATGCTGGGTCGATAGCTACTGCAGGGGCGTTTGGAAGGAATAAGGTAAAAATATTTGCGAAAGGGTGTTCAAGATTTAAAAAAGAGTAAGTGGATTCGTTTGAAGACTACAAACTGAAGAGAATTTTATACAATAACGATTGTTTTGAATGCTTCTGATCTTCACTTCTTGACAATCCCTAGTTTGTAAATTCGTAAATAAATATTATTAATGTTGATTTTGGGACAAATATCAAACATTTTTTTTTTTCGAAATTTGAAAAATGTTCCCAAAAAGTGTTCTTTTCTTTGGCAAATCATAAGCAAAAACTAAAAAAAAAATCCAAGCAATAACTTTAGAAATCAAAGTATAAAAAACATGCGAAAGTCATCCTGTGAATACTTGTTTTATGTTGTTTTCGTTTTGTGTAATTTTTTTGAAATTCTTCAGGCATCCCTATGAAAATGTTATTTACGAATTTCATGTTTTTTCCGTTTTCGAAATACTACAAAATGCGACAAAAATAACATAAGAAAATACAACTCATTTTAAATGAAAAGAAACGAAGATAACCTCTTTCAGAACCTCTGCAAATCTATCTCTTCAGGAATTGCAGAACATTAAACGAAAAAAAGCCTAAAAACTACGCGTGTGAAACACTACACACACACTCACACCAATTTTATTATAAACATTTAAAATGCTTTAAGTTGCAATAATTCACACATTAGTAGGTCTGTCGCTGAAAATCTCAACTGAAAACCTTATCAAGCATCAGAATGCACTTTAATTAAACAATTTCACAACTGCAGCATGTTACAACCTAATTAATCCTATTATGGCAATTCAACTATGTACTATGGGTTGATCTTTCATGATACTAAAAATAATAGCATGAATATTCCTTTTTGCAACAAAAAAGGACATATAATGTGTACTGATTCGAGGACAGAAGATTGCAGGAATATACGAATGCACGTATATGGAAATTAGAATGTGTCTAATGTAATAGGAAAGTATCTTTTTCGCGATCGAATTCTAACAGCTGCATGCACATTACGAAGCTACAATGAAATTGCAATGATAGAAGGAATCGCAGGAGAAATTGGCAATGATTAGAACCGAAAACTAAATAAACAAATGACTTCGACAACAAACTTTTAATGAGCCATAATACCTTCATATTTTGTCAAACCAGACTTTTGTTTGTGATAAAAATGAAGTACAAAAGTCTTTTTACAGGATTGCTTATTTCAGCCGCAGCCAAAGGGATTGACTCCAAATTCAGCGTTACATGATAAAACGAACAATCCAATTCATGGTAATTAGATTCAATTGTAATGTATAACTTTGATTGTTGTAATCCACCACTCAAGTGTGTCAATTCCGACAAGATGACACACTTGAGAGTTCTCATTTAAGACCTTTCACCGCGAAGTGTGACAATGCCGTCAGGGTGACACACTGGCGGGATAAAAGCTACCACGACGGAACACGTGGTGTGATGAGAAAAACGAGACTGAGCGGCGTGAAAAAGTAGAACGTGCAAGTGGAAAGCATTAGAACAGATTTAAATTTCCCTACCGAATCAATTGATTCAGTATCTCGGGTTCTATCGAGTTTGTAGAAAACGGGAACGAACCAGAATAATTATTGTGGATTTACGCCGCTACGTACCATCTACTAAAATCCATGCCAAGGAGACGAAAACGAGTAACAAAATACTGAGCTTAAATATACATAAACATATTCGAATTGATTTTATTGAGATACTTTTACCATGGATACTTTTTTAAAAATTAATCTAAGCTCTTGCACTGGTTCGAAAAATACTTTTTTCATTGTATTAGGGATACAGTGGTAGCAGTTAATTGGAATATATTTGGCTTCTAATTCTTCTACTAAATGTTTAAAGTAAAATTTAAAGTTGAATATTACTAAGTTCATATTGCTATTTTTGTTTTTGTTATTTTATTAATTTATATTGTCTCATAAAACTATTCTTCACCCCGAGTGCCCTGTTCAGGAATTAGGTAATTATATTCAAAAAAGAAGGAAAAGAAATTTGTTGAATTTTTGAAGTATGAATTCTGAGACCTAACTAGAACATTATTATTTTCGGGCACTGCGGTATTTCGGTATTCCGGGTAGCGGAGGCGCGATCGATTAGCTTTTGTTTGTTTGGGGAAAATTTAAAAGGTAGAGTAACGTTAAACTTGCAATGTCACGCTCGGAAAATGTGGTCTTACGGTGGCTGGTTCATTAATAGAACCAAAGCGGAAGTTCACTCGGGACCGACCCACGTCCGCATACCTGACCGCATAGAGCTAGTCCGCCAGCAGCCGCCAGCAGCCACCAACGTAGCTAACTTCCGAGTGGCCAAAAAGCGGACCTTTGGGGTAGAGTTCGTTGCCATGCCTCTAGGACTTCACGTCCTGATGTCGATGCGAGGCGTCCTGCAGACGTCGCCGTGGCGATTGCGGAAAATAAACTCCATTACATGATACCTATAATCGGTATAATGTATAACCCGTAATTTATACAAACTAGAGAAAGTATTAACATAGGTTTTACTAAACAGGAAGTCAGAACACCCTCATAACCACTCTCTCCCACCGATTAATGGAAATAAAATGATAACCGCCACTGATATTCATATGACTTCCTGATTAGTTGTAAGAATAATCGGTAACATTTAGTTTTGATAATAGTATCGTTTAAGTGTTCTTCTCGACGTCATTGAACTGCAAGCAGATACTCAATTTTCCACTACATTTTCATACATATTACATGTTAAATTTTCAATTGTTCGTCAGAAGTTTCGTCTAAAATAGCGAATCAAATGCCTCAATTAAAACAATCTTCATAGTAAAAAGGACTTGAGTGTAAGAGCACTATCAAGAAAGCGATGATTAGATTGTATTACAATTTCTTGAAATAACTGCTCCCGGGAATTCTTCTCAACGATTGTATGGCACGGTGTGCAACAAGTACCACATTCTTATTGAAATTAAATATTATCTATGTCTTCAAATTTTCAGTTTGTATCAGAAATATTTTTTAAGCACAGTCATGTAGCATTCAACCCTTAATGTTACATAATTTCTATCTCCAAGAAAAAGGGGCTAACTACACCTTTAAGGGAAAGAACAAACAGTGATTTTTTGAACATGTAGAGAAGATTTGTGAACCGCTTGAGGATTTTTCTCAGCCCGAATTCTGCATTTGAGCTTGCTCACCAATCCGTTAAAACAGAATTACGCCCTAAAATGGTGAATCGGACGAAATCCAAAAAGGCCATTGAACTCCATACGCCTTCAAATGAAAATTTTCATTTAAAATTCATCGATCTTTCATCTGGGAAAGATCGGCTTTTTGTCGTTTAAAATCTCCGTCAATCGAGTCCAACCAGCGATTCCTGGGTGTTCCCAATGCCATTCATCCCTTAGCTTTACCTACGAACAATTTCCTAGCTATCCTCTCACTGTTAGCTTTCGACAAATTGTCCAGGTACTTTGGGTTCTGCAGTTTCATCTCAGGCTATTCTTAAAGTTTATATGGCTCGTGGCTGTACCTTATTCGCCATTGTTCTCCTTCATCGTTTGCGCCTGTAATGTACGTAAGGATCCATCTTTCAGATGCAATACTTTCATTTGCTGATTTCTGCTTACATCTCACAACAATAGCAGAACACTGGTTTTAATATTGCTTTGCATATTTGGAACTTCATCTTCCTGTATAGGCAGCTAGCCTTAAAAGTAAGGAAAACACAGAAGGACCCCTTATATGGGAGCTCATATTCAATATAGTGTCAAGCATATTCAATTTTAGTGCCTTCAGCTGATTGTTTGTTGTCTTTAAAAACTGTTACGCAAAGGTCCGTCAATCGACAGTCTTGGTGTTTCTGTTATTTATTTCTGTTGTTATAAGATTTTCTAGATCGAATAATTCTTTAAATGATGCTTGAAGCTGTTGAATAAACAAATATATTCGTCATGTTTCAGTTTTTCTTTCTTCACATCGGGAAGCAATAAAGTCGCTAAGAAAAGGTTGTAAAAATGTACCACATGTGCACAATTTATTGCTTGCTAAGGGGTTAAGGATCGAGGCAATAAACTTAATCCTTTGAAATAACCCAAACAGCACGTTCGTTCAGGTTTGTGCGCACAAAATAATCAACATTGTTTTCCGTACACCTTTGAAGTTTCACATGCCGCTCGTTCGCACTACTTTATGAATGATAAATAATACATCGATTGTTACTGAAGCGCTTGCCTTTTCTCGTATCCTTTGATAAATCTGAAGTCCTTTTTGGCAAATGTTGAACTCATCATTTTTTATTTTTATTATTAACAATCTAAGCCGAAATCGCTTCCTTTGCTCTATTCGGTCATTCAACGGAGCACCAGCTGTATCGCGTCTCAAATGACATTAAGACAGCTCTAATTGCTAAACAATCAGTTGGAATGGTCACCATTGATATTGATAGCTTCCTACCTCAAAGTTAGATCATTTAAGGTAAAGGTTCGAGATAGCACCTCTACTGTGAGAAGGTAGAGAACACCCTGCTGGTGTTCCCCAAGGCTCCTGTCTGAGCCGTACTCTTTTAAACATCTATATCTCCGATCTCCCTACAAGCGAGCACTGTCAAATAGCTGCCTTTGCGGACGATACTTGCTTTTATACTTCAGGACCTCAACCCAAGTAAGGTACTTAGCTACACACACACACACAGCTAACTAGAGATAATGCTTGAAAAAGTATATCAGTTCTTCTACAGGTGGAAAATAAGCATCAATATCGACAAAACTATAACAAAACAAAAAACAAAAACTCATATTTAAAGACTACATTGAACGAATAAGCCTTAAAGCCTCTAATTCTGTACCACAATTGTATCCACTACTCAACAGAAGGTCCCAACTGAACATAAATAATAAGATGATAATTTTAAAAATGGTAATTCAGCCTATAATATTATACGGAGCGCCTACTTGGAGCCAATGCGCAAAATATTTGAAATCAAAGCTTCAAGTCACTCAAAATAGATACTTAAAAATGGCGCTAAATAAGCCTTTTTATTTCTCATCACGCATATTACATGAGCTTGCTAATATTAGCCCTGTCAATAAACTCGCGCTCTCACGCAGAGATAATCTACTAGCTAAGGTAGAACACGCTTCGAATCCATACATTCAAGCACTCAGGATTAAATTAATAGATTATCCTTAGAAATCATGCGTCCTCAACCGAGTATTCATAGTTATTACTAAGATCCAAAGTAGTATGTAAATAGGTTTTAACATAGGTAGTAGTAGTTTAAGTTAGAATTAAGTTTAAAAGAGGTTTTTGTTGTATTTTCCTCTACTATTATAAATATATCATATGAATAAGAAACATTTGTAGTACAAACAGATAAAATACTGTAGATGCAATGAATACTAAATTCAGAACTCTCACTTTAAGTATTAGCTTAGTCCTGTAAATTTCTAGAAACAATAAAGAACTTATTAAATCAAAAAAAAAATAAACCCAATGCCTGGGACAACGAATCTGCTCAAGACTCTCGTGAAGAATAGACCGTGAATTGCAGCGAAAAGGTAGTACATGATCTGTTCAAATCAGTTTAGAGGTCCGCTGATCGTCACTCAGTGTTTATCATGAGATAAACATCGAGAAATTTTCGTGACGGACATACCACCTCGATCTTAAACAAGAGCTCCTGTCGTCGTCCTAGGATGGTTTCTTTGAAAACATATAGAAAAGTTTCGTGACGGTCACAGGAGCACATTGAACGACTTCTTATGATTGTCATATGTGTTTGTTCCAAACAGGTTGTCTACTGGGATTGGAAAGTGACAAGACGCGACATTGCTAGTGGCATTCACCCTGAAATTTAAATTTGAACTCAAATCCAAATAAAACTATAATTCTGTGATTTATGCACAAGCGAACGTGAACAAGTGAACGTGATACTTAATAATTAATTTAAAAAAATATATGGTACAACTCCCGCTACCCACAAACTGCAACGCCCGCCGGGCCAAAAAAGGACGCTAACGAGCGCCATTTTATAGTGGAAAGTGATAAAAACAAAATAAAACTAAAAAAAAAGAGTGAAAATTACGCCTCAGCCGCACGGATCCCCCAAGCTACTGCCTAAAGAGCAGGCGGCTAAGAAAAATGGAGCACCGAGTAAGCTTCAAGTGAAAATTTCCTACTATCACCGCAAATTAAAGAAGTGATAAGCAGAGAATTAAAAATCTTACTGAAAAGTGGAGACCATCAGTCAACAGAGGACGCTATGGTTCAAAAGACGAAAATCCCAAAAGCAACAACAACACGAAGGGAAGAGACCAACGCTGCTCGCCTGGACATTGAAATGGAAGGTGAAGGCCCGATCTGCTCCAACAACGATGTTCAAGCCGCACTGAAAAACTGAAAGGTCTTAGTTCTCTTTTCACCGAGAAAGAGATCCTGGAGGATATCAACGAGCAAATGCCCGAGCCCAAAGCCCTCTCCGTCTCTCAGATGACAACTACATGGTCGAGACAGAACAACGTGTCTCTCAACCTCTTTAGAATTATACTAGCGTCAGAGGAAGACCTCCGCAAACTTATTAGAATCAAGTTCATCCTTAATTGCAAGGCAACCTGGGAAAAGCCTAGAAAAGGTGACCTAACTCAATGCTTTCGCTGCCAGAGGTTTGGTCATGTTGCCGCCAATTACGGCTACTCCCAAAGGTGCGTTGCGTGCGGTCAAGAGCACGAAGGTCAGTTGTATCCTAGAGAAAGTCTTATAAACCCAAGAGATCAAGCTGCAACAGACCCCACCGTCCCCCCAGTTTTCTGCGTCCTATGCTCAAGCACGGGCCATCCAGCTAACTATAACAACTGCCCCGAGCGGGTCAAGCTCAGGGCCAAAATTGCCGGAAAACGAGCAACAAAAAACCAACCTCAGTTTATCTTCAACCCCAACAGCTTCCACCAGCTTCCACCAGCTTAGCCCACAAGCACCCACTCTCAATATAGAACCTTCCACAGGACTTCTCCCTAGACAGCAGTACTCCGAAGTCTTAAAAAGACCTGCAACTCATCCTGAGCCAGAACATCTGGACCAGCCTCGCAACAAGAATGTACTAAACTTAATTGCACAGGAAACTGTAAAGCATTTAGGCGTTTCCTTTGGAGTACTAATTAAAAAGGCTCGCGAATTTTGGTTGACCTACAAGCACCTCCCAAATGAAGAAAAAACAGAAGCCTTACTCAACTTCTATATGAATGTGGTCGGGGAACAGTAAGCTCAGAACACTGGCAATTAACATAAACTCTCTCCAGAGGCACGAAAAACACATAGCACTGGAGCACATTTTAGAAGAATATAGGCCTGACTTAGTGTTCCTGAACGAAACACGACTCCTAGAAAAACATAAACCATGCTTCCCACATTACAATATCTTTCGCAACGATGAAGGCAGAGGTACCGCCATTTTAGCACGCACCAATCAAACCATCTACCAAGTCGATTGCCATGTCATGCCATTATCCTGCACCCTAGCCACGCTCCACCTCCGGGGACAACGGGGCCACATCCGCAAAGTCTTGCTCGGGTCAATTTACATCCCATGCGACAGCGGACATACGCTAGCACCTAAGCTGAACCAAATAAACACCATAGGGCAGGGATACGACGAAATAATTATCGGGGGTGATCTCAACGCGAGACATCCATCGTGGGGCGACCACACAATTAACATTAACGGCTCAGTCATCTTCGGCTGGCTATCGTCTGGGCACCAAACGTCGCTAAGCATCATCAACGCGGGTGTGCCAACATTCCCATGAGGAAGCTCTTTCCTAGACAACTTCATCTTATCGGCTTCGCTCTTAGGCTTGAACGGCCTACCCGTAAATTGCACTAGCATCCCGGCACCATCTGACCATCATGCCTTACTTCTTGACATCGCTCAACTCGGCGCAAGGATGTCACCACCTCAAGCATTCACCCGATCATATCGGGGCGTAGAATGGCAGATTTTTGACGAACAACTCTCCGACCACCTAGAAGGAAAATTTCCCGATCATCGAATATATAACAACAATGAAATAAATGACTCAATTCAAACGCTTTCCTGCTGTATTCTAGAGTCGATAAACACACATGCACCAGCTAAACCACCCTTCTCGTCCAAATACGGTAACATATCCCCCCAAATTAGGAACTTAATACGAACTAGGGCTAGGTGACAGTAACGCCTAAAGAGGATCTTCCACCGAAACTTAAATCGAATTAATTCAGAATATATCACACTAAAGTCCCAAATCAACTGCCTGGAGACACTGATAAGGGAAAACGTGAACGCTGAAATGAACAAAGCGTTTAAAGACAGGCTATCCGCTATGAAACCTTCCCCCAATATATTCAAGGAGATTATTGCCCTTACGGGCCGACAAACTGCAAAGTTCTCAATAAACAGAGACCCTATCCAGTCAAATGGACAACTGTTTATCACGACGGAACAGAAACTAACCGCTTGCGCACTACACTACGCCCACCTATACAGGAAGGGACGTCCACGGACCATCGCACCAACACAACTGTAGAGAAAACGGTCAACGACTTCCTAAACGGATACCAAGGCTCGTACCTCACCATTTTTTCGCCAACAAACAGAGCCGCTAACCCCTCAAGCGAGCCGTTCAAACGTTTCTTTGCAAGCCCCGAACAGGTGTTAATCGCCCTCCGCTCAATCAATTCCAAAAAGTCCAGCGGCCCCGATTATATCCCCAATTATGTACTAAGGGAATGCTCCAATGCCATTCATAGGCCACTCACCATCATTATCAACCAATGCATTAACAATAGATACTTCCCAATATCCCTCCTTTCAAACCTTGGAAAAATTTTGGAAAAAATCATCCTGTTCTCCTTTAAAGTCTTCGCAAAGCCCCTTGTACCAGCACAAAAATTTGGTTTTAAAGAAAAGGTGTCAACCGAACAAGCGGCCCTCCTCCTACACGACTATATATCATCTGGTTTAAGGAAGAAAGAGGCAACTGTGGCTTGCTCAATTGACCTTGAGAAAGCATTCGACTCAGTATGGGACAAGGGTCTTTTATACAAACTCCTTAAAGCACAATGCCCCACCTCACTGACTCGGATTATAGCAAACTTCTTAGACCAAAGAACGCTCCTAGTAAAAATTTCCAACGCCTTCTCCAATTGTATCAACGTACGCTCCGGCGTCCCCCAAGGATCAATACTCGGCCCCCACCTCTTTAACTTCTTTCTTCACGACATCCCAACACAACCGCAACCCATAAACAATACTCAGTATTCTGCTCATAGAAATATCACCAACCCCCTCCCACAAACAATTCTATACGCGGACGACATTCTTGTTCTTGATACCCACACTTCCCCTCTAAAGGCCCAGCAAGCCATCGCTCTACACGTAGAATCCCTACAGAAGTACTTTTCAAAATGGGCCCTCTCTATCAGTGCTGAAAAATGCGAAATCATATGCTTCCGGAACGCTTCTGGCAAAGGACACCGATCTGCGCCAGCTGAGAGTAAAGAACTTTATTTACAAATTGATAACGTCCCCGTTCCCCTAAGAAACTGCATAAAATATTTGGGCGTTCTTTTCCACCACCGCCTCAAGTTTAATCCCCACGCCCGCAGAGCCATCGAAAAAGCCACTTGGGCTTCCGCAGCGCTAGCCCCCTTACTCTCCAAAAAGTCAGTCCAAGTAAGCACTAAACTCTTAATGTACAAAACGCTAATCAGACCCACTATTAGCTACTGCTTCCCTGTCTGGCTTACTATTTCGCCTACTGTAGCAGAAGAGCTGCAAACTTTCGAACGGAAAATTCTGAGGAAGTGTCTGTCCAAATATAGAAGACCAAACAAAAAGCACTACCGGAGCACCCTCCTATACAGCGAAACGAAAATTAAGCCTATCATGCAATACATGATTGAGACGAGCTCGAAACGCCTAAAGAAATGGGCAACTCACCCTGAACTTATAATAAGAGAATTAGTCTCCCGGAACATTGCTGAAAACATCGCTTCCCCATACCTCTCGCCGATCAAACTGCTTAGCTCCAACTCTTCTTACTTGACAAACCCTAGCTTTGTATTAAACCACAAGCCTCCGTTCTATGTACGGACAGAACAAGGTGATCGCGGCTAACCAATTTACACCAGCAACGAGCGAACTTCACAATTGACCAACGTCAACCGCACCATCGAAGGCAAGATACAAACACTTCATCGTGATCGGCGCCAAGATGTCGAACTCACACCTTCATACGACACTACCTCCATATCAAACACCCTTAGATTGTAAATAAGAAAATGTACGTAGAATTAAGTTAGAATAAGCTATGTTTAAGGTTCACCAGAACAAAGAAAAAAAGCCTTATGAGCTAAGGATAAACTTAAAATACATGTAATCTAAGCCTATACCAAGAATCGGTTACGACCAGATCTATAGAATAGTTGTTTGACAAACTGTCGCTGTCAAACATTAGACATAACCATATCAGATAATGAAAATCATATACGTATAAAGTCTCAATAAAAAAAAAATATCTCTATTTCTTTGTTCCAAACATATAGAAGGTTTCATGACGGTCACAGAAGCACACTGGGCTAATTTCTGTGATCGTCACAGAGTGTTTATCGTGAGATAAACACCGAGAATGTTTTGTGACGGTCGCAACGGGCATTCCATCTCGAGGTTGGACAACAGCTCCTGTGACCGTCACACGAAGTATTCTTTGAAAACATCTGAATCTCACTCCTGAGCGATTGACAGGTGACATCGGTAAGCATCAAATGTTTTAGACTTATCATAAACAGAAAGTTTCATGATTATTACCGATTACTTCAATCCTTAGCGAGTATCGCAACATTTCTGTGGGTTAAGTTAAGGACTTGACCCAACCAACAAAACAAAAGCATTATTCACATTTGTTTATTGATTTCAGAACTTGGAACAACTAATACAGCTGTGCTACAGTATTGTCATCAAACAGAGGTAAAATATTAACGGAAGGCCCAATAATGTTAACCTGTCAATAAGTTTCAACTCAGTGTGGCTAAATTTAAAAGTTACAAAGATATACAGGGAGAATCTGATTTCCCATCGAATGTAGGGAGAACTATGCACATGCCATTCTTTTTCTCTTTAGAGGCGCCTCATAGAGGTAACTGGAATAAAAATGTCTGCCCAAACAGATATGCATCGTATTCATAAATTCACTATATAGATAACAGTTCGAATTGATCATGAAACTTAATCTAGTCTATGCTAACCAATCAAACCTTATTTAACATATTCTTTTTTTTTTTTTCAAATATTGCAAATATTGCAAATATTGCTTGTTGCTAGTCCTCGCATCAAGCTCCATCTAACTACTAACCTTAACATACTGACTTTGTTATTTTTTAAGCATTTAATATTGTACAATTTCCATACGTGCAATTTACTTTTTTTTGTGCAACAATTTATGAACATGTCCCGGCACAGTAATTAGTATTCCAACCGTCTATCTATACATATGGATTAAATCAATCAAATCATCAGTAAGAATGGACTTATAACAATAAGCCAATTGGTTTTTTATGGAAAACAGATAAAATAACAATTCACCAACCATATTTGCTATCATGTGTGTTCCTTAGCGGAATCAGAAACAAAAACATATAGATTGACTTTATATCATTATCTTTTTGATAGTAAGATTTTAGCAACAATTCTATGAACAATTTTCGTCGTAGTAATTAAATTAAATGCAATTTAAATTTGAATGATGGCAAAAGATTGGCGAACGCATATGCAGAATAATAGTATAATTACGGAAATTGAAAAAAAAATGTAGTTAATAAAAATTCTATTGAGGTTCTATTTCGATAACCGCACTAGCATTTATCGATCTTAAACTGATTTCATATTGACGTATTCTATGTTACGTACAAAGGTGGCGGTCAATTTATGCAGCATTTATTTGATATGGAAAATTTTATTACCAATAACACTACTTAGTTTTTGTCGGTCAGATAATAAATATTAACGATCACCCACAGGTGATAAATTATAAAATTAATATTCGTAACTCTGTTTCAGACTAAGCCTCTATGGCTCTCGGGAAAAGATTTCATAAGTAATTTTATTAGTCCTTATTAATTTGTTGGCCAATATATTTTATATTTATAGGATTATCTATATTGTATTAAGTTATATTTTACATTTATCTTAACATCTTTTCGTGTAATTTGAATACAGATATGCATCAAATATAGGAAACATATGTGCTATACTTCTCACCGAGCATGTAGCAACCCTTATCCTTGCCATGAGGGTTCCATTTTTAAGGAAGAACACAATCAGATAGAGTAAGAAGGTGGCCGTATTGTACTCTTGAACTTGATGTACCAGACCCTCATGCCATGTCGTGGCAAACGTCTTTTCAATGTCAATTGTGAGGATACCAATCGATCCCTTTTTATCCGATTTTAACGTATTATTTTAAGTTATTTTGACTTGATCTCCCTTGGAACGTGGTAAGAGTGATGTCGCGGGGAATATTCATGACCAAGTTTTAGCAGTATATTGACGCTCCCTTTGAAAATAATCTTTAAAAAATAAGATCGAAAAACGAATCGGAACATTATTCGAAGACCGGCTGAAGACTTGTGGGTCTACAGTTTTGCGGCTCATATAGATCTATGACAGGCTAGAGTAATAGGGCTTTTGTCAGTTGTCAGTTAATAGGGTTTTTGTCAGTTACACTTTTTATTAGCATTTCAATTTTCACCACTTATTATTTGCATTGACATATTATTTGCATTATTATTTTTATTTTCATAATTATTATATTCGAAACTTGGAAAGATCAAAGTCCCGACGATTTGACTTATACTTTAGATTTGAACTGCAGTGGAACTGCGTAAAACTTGCCAATCCACGGGACAAGAGGGAAAGGAGTGAACCTTTGGGTGTAGACAAAATATCATCGCAAGAAACAGGAAGTAGGATGGTTCTGTGGCCTATTTAACATGGCTGCCATTGGTTGTCGGATGGCATGCCACTCCGAACTCAAATCTGTGTCAAGGAGGATGCTTTTGTTCAGGCCAACTTTTGGAGTCTATTTAACGCTAATCGAGCTAACAATAGCCATCCAGAGCAAGCTCGATGAACTTTAGGACGCTGTCTTGGACACTGAACTTCGGGGCTACAGTGAATGTCAGACGCTTATTTTTTACGGTCAATGCCAAGGCAGATGAGGGAGAATGCTTCATTCCAATTCCAAAAGGAAAATAAATTCGAGAAATAGTGGGTAGAACTTGACGAGAATTTTGGTATCACACAAACTATTCGCCGAAGTGCTACGTGGCAACGATCCCGGATCTGATTTTCGCTTCACATACCTTTATACCTATGACCCAGATATGAAAGTTGCTGAAAGATACCATGGAGTAAATCAGAAAGCGTGTTGTCTACACATAGTCTATCCAAAGCATTAATCATTGGGAAACATTGTGAACGGATGGTGGGACTTACAATTTGGAATTGCGATTGGAACCTGGGTTTGTCTATCTTTGACCTTTTTATCTCTTAATTTTGACACAAACATCGTAGGCCTGCGTGTCTGTTAGTCATCACTGATTACAAAAATCGAAGAAAATATATTAAGTTAAGGGAAGCCAAATTCATTCCCGAATAGTGACATACAGGTCAACTAGGAAACTCCAGCATCTATGATCGCTATGAGATCTCTATATTAGTATTCTCTTTCTCTCTCTCTCTCTTTCTCTGTCTTGCATCCGTTCCAAAATGGGATCTTCCTTACACAAAGGCACTCGACGAGAGTAAGGATTTTTAGACTGCCATGGTGTAATAAACAGTTCAGACTAAAGTCCTTGGTAAGAGGCGAAGGCGTTTCAACAGTCGTGTTGTTTTGTTTCACAGAGAGTCCGACACTCAAGGCGCAATCTTCACCGCCCAAATAAATGAAAAAAATGATGACATTTTCAAGCATAAACAATTGATGAACTTTCAGATCATTCTCGTTTTAACATATCTTATTTATTTTATTATTTATTTAAGTGTTACTACTATGCTTGATTACAATTTCTACCTGACATTTTTCTCTCATAATAGCAAAAAAAAAGACTAGAACACCGTTTATTACCGGCAACAAAAATCATCGTACGGCTATTTTAATCGTTTTCCGTACCCAACATTAGGGGTACGGAAATATTTATCATAATCGTGATTAAATACTGACAAGAAGTTTCAAGTTTAACTGCACTATGTCACCAATAAAAAATAAACGAAAGGAGACATCATGTGATTTTTGAGAAGTTGTTGTTAATTTGTGGGCTTCTGAAAAGAAATCTTTAAGTGAAATAGCAAAAATCACCAAGAAATCGACATCAACAATTCAACACATCATAGAAAATTATAAAAAAAACCGGAACAGTGGAATACAAGAAAAGGCAAGATCGTCCGCGTAAGCTATATCAAAGAAGCGAAAGGGTAATAGTGATTGCAGTGCGCAAAAATCCTAGAGCTAGTGGTGTGAGAATAAAAGAAGAGTTGTCAGAAAAGTTCAATGTAGAGATAAGTGTTAGAAAAGTACAGAGAACTTTGTGAAGAATCGGGTATTCTTCGAGAATTGCAAGGAAGAAACCATTTATTACGACCTTTCTTCTGGAAACGAGTTATTTTTCAGATGAAAGCAAGTTTAACATATTTGGTCACGATGGTCCAGCAAAAGTTTGGCGGAAGAAAGGCACTCCGCTAGATGCGAAAAACTTGCGGAGCACCGTGAAACATGGTGGAGGTAACGTACTTGTTTGGGGATGCATGAGTTGGTCAGGAGTCGGAAATCTGGTTTTTATTGATGGGAGAATGGACCAGCATGTGTACTTAAATATTTTAAAAAACAACCTACGCCAATCTATAAGTAAAATGAATTTGGGTCCCAACTATGTTTCCAACAAGATAATGACCCAAAGCATACAGCTCGTACTGTACGTGAGTGACTAATATATAATACCCCTAGCCAATTGCATTCTCCACCGCAGAGCCCAGACGTAAACCCTATCGAGCATTTGTGGGACTACCTCGAAAAACAGTTGCATAAACATCACATTTCTTCAAAGTCTTCTCTAAAGAAGAAGCTTTGCAAGATGAATGGAATAGTATTCCTCAAAATATTACCTAGAAACTTGTTGAATCCATGCCATCGCGTATGCAAGCGGTCCTGGAGGCTAAAGGAGGCCCAACCAGGTACTGACGCCTTACTGTGAATAAATATCCTTAAGTAAAAGTAATTGTACGATGACTTTTGTCGCTTGAAAATTTTAATTTTTAGAAACAATCAATTGATATTTCCAAATCTTTGAAAATATTTAAATGAATAATTGTTTGATTTGAATTTTCTTGTTGCTATGTATGGCTTAATCTAAAGTTTATGTAAATTTTTTTTTAATAAATGGATTATTTGTCTTATCTATTATGTTTTAATATGCCGTACGATGAATTATGTCACTTAGTGTATGTATATATATATATATATATATATATATATATATATATATATAAAATTATAATATATACACCTTATGACAACGCAAAAGGTAGATGAGACATCAGTTGGTGGAAACGTCGACATAGTGGCAAAAGGCCCAGACGAAAACGAAAGAGTTAGCTTCCAAGCGCTGGATCAGTCCGTTATAATAGAGTTGCATAACGGGTGGACACAAGCAAAATAATTGCAGCAATAAAAATAAAATGAAATAAAACCCTGTGGAAAGTGAAAGGCTTGACTTTGAATGACTCGTGAACCAAAAATTCCTATTGATAATTATGATTGGCGTAAGAAGTGACATAGTTGAGTCCACAACGTTTTGAATAAGTGCAGAACTAAAAGGCAATAAAACTAATGAGAGGAAAAGGACAAACAAGCACTGCAAAAAATAGCGAATTACCCAATAAAGGTCTAATTCACATTCTTGTAGAGCCATTTAACCCACTTGTAAAAATTTTACTTAATGGCTTAAACACTTAGTCAAAATTCATGAATCATGATTCATATCTGTTTAATCTTAAATTTTTTAAACAGGCATATATTGAATACCTGTAGTGTATTTTAATATAATTCACTAGAAATTTGTGATAATTCTACAGCCGTGATTTGCATTAATAGGTTCGGATAAAACATAGATTTCAAAATCCGGAATTGATTTTATAATATGTTATTTATGTTGAGCTGAACATTAATTAAATCAAACAGACATTACACACATGTTGCATTTAAAAAGGCATATCACAGCGTGGGTAGTCGGAATTTATCATTTATAAATACACAAATAACAAAGACGCTGTGGCATGTTAAATCCATTTTTTATCATAAACACTGCCATGGAACGTGTCTCGATAAAAGTGCCAAATCGTGTTACTAGCCATCTATCATGCTTATACAGACAAACATATCAAAAATTCGACGAATCAATTAATCCTATAAATAAATAAAACCCAATGGTTCCTGCTGGTCTTCTAGCGAATTTTCGTTTTTATTTAGTATAACTAGATAACACTGAATAAAGGATGTGGAACGAGATCGCAAATGTTTGTCTCGCAAAATGCCCTATTTTACTTTCCCATTTTGGGTTGACCATATTTGAATTAGATTTCCATTCAAAGGATACATAGTAACCTCAATTTCGAAATAACGAATTCTGAAACCATCATCGTACATATGAATGTTGTAAATTTATGTGGGATATAAGATAAAATAATTTTACGTAGGCAGTAAAAGATACTTAAAAGTTTTACACCAAAAATACAAGGAAAACTGCAAAGGCGAACCATATTACTTAGGAATCCATTCAAGTACGTCTACCATCTAGACTAAATGGAGGTAATCTATGGAGTTTTTAATTATTTTCTTACTTTTCTGAATTTTCATGATGTTGTCTTCGGTGTTTTATTCTCCGTATACGCTCAATTCACTCTTTTTACTTTAAAGACCAACTCTTAACCTTTTTTATAGCTATCACCTCCAATATCTTTCTCACATTATACATAACGAATCAGTAATACAATCGTTTCTATATGGTGCAATCGGTGCTCTTTAGGTGAAATTCTCAAATTTTTAGAACTGCCATGTTTGTTACATTTTAAATTATCTTTAATTGCTACTTCAGCTTTTTCGCTGTTGCTTTAAATTCGCATCTCTGGATTGATCCAGATCCAGATTGATCCACTTATCGATTCAATTAGAGTGCTCGTTTATTAAATTTTAAATAAATTAGTTTAACCTTCGGCTTTTATTACACAATCATATAACTTCACATAAGTAGAAAAAAGGCGCTTTATTTCATTTCAAAAATTAAGGTAACTTTTCGTTCTACAATATTTGCGTGATAAGATCAAACTGAAGCTATTCAACAATACGGGTTGACATTTCATTCATTATTATTCTCGAAATTCCACTTTTGTTTCGGAAAATTCGAGATAGTACTACAAATTTGATGTGAATCCGCTAACCACATATACTGCCTTTAAGAAAGAAAGAAAGACTCACAAGCAGAAGCAAAAGATATGCGCATTGCTTTGTGACCAAGATTGGCGTGGGGTCGTAGCCATTTTAGGCTACGAACCTACGCCAACTTATGGACGAAGATGGTCATATATCGATAGTGACAATACGAAGAATATTATACGAACGCAACTTGAAATTCCCACTGAAGTACTGCTAGGACTACACGAAATATGACCCTGAACCATTAAAGAATTTTCCAAAAATGAGTTTAACTTTGCGTTGAAGCACCTAGTGTGATCACCGTCTCAGTCGTGGTAAACCCTTGATAGGTATCGGAATACTTTTGAAACCCGCATCATTAAGTTGGTGGTGTAGGCTCGGTTGAGATGGAATCCCCAATCCTCGCAAAGCCTCCCGATATTTCGGGTCCGCAGTGAGACTCATAAGCCATTATTTCTAACAAAGACCCAAAATTAAGGCAACTCCTAAGCAAAAACTTTGGAGAACAGTAGAGCAGATACCAGGAAATATGGTACAACCAGCGATCTTATATACAGCAAACAACCATGCGCATTACAGAGCGATCAATAAAAGAAAAGAGAGACTCCCCCAAACTCGGACAAGCAAACACACTATAAAAGAAAGAGAAAGGTTTGGGAAACCCATAATTGCTACCATCACCATCGCACTACCGAAACGCATCATTGTCATCTGTGATGCATAAAAAAACCTGAGTCTTGGAGTGAGAAGACATCCTAACCCTCCAATCCCTAATACAGATGATGATGGCTGAACGCAGAAGAGAAGTAAAAGTCTAAGCCATTTGACCATCAAAATGTTTGCCAGCAGCCTAATCAAAGAGGATCGGGATAAATAAGGAAAGACGGAAACGTTGCATCTAAGCAGCAAGGAGCGTCGGAGAAGGGGTTCCAGTTATCACTTCCCAAGGCAGACAAGCAAGCGTTATAGAAAACGACCTTTAGGTTGAAAATTTGAAAAAAGAACTAAGAAGAGTCGCTATCCTTTTGGGCACTAGTCTAACCCACCGACGGTAGATCCTAGTCGGATTTCGTGCATTGCATCGAGGGAGTGGTAAAGCTAGAAAAAAAACTACAATCCATGCTATGCGACCTACTTGGTTGGGCGACCAACTTATGCAGTTCGGACCACTTACAACAAGCGACACGCTTTCTATGATGCAGTGAAAAAAATCTTCAGCGAAAAAGGAGCCGTAGCGTCACTCGATCCTCGAACACTTAAAATCAGGAACATTGACTGCGTTGCGGATCTAATCAAATAGAAGATGCGGTATAACTCAATTTTTCTACACTAAAGCTTCTATCTAAATACGAATAACTGAGTGATCTTTTTTAATGCTTCTAACATCTTGTTTTTGGCCTGATATCGTACAGGCAAATGAAGAACAATGACAAATAAAACTTAATAGGCATAACACTGAAGAAGGGGCCATATCGGCCCCAATAACACATCTTAATCCGCACCCCGGCACATCTTAACATCTGCAAACTTACAAAATATCGCTAGAAGTGAAATGTAAATCAGTATCGCAATGAGGCACTTTACTTTCAGAATATGCGCAGCGCAAAACTAAAACAAAATCTCTTTTCGTGCTATTATATATATTCAATTACGCACAATTTCCTTCCCAGGCAAATTGGAACTACCAGTTAACCTTCCGCCAAACAAATTGCTTTCCACAATAAATAAATCATTGCCTGATACATCTCCATGTTTCGATAGCATAACGGGTTTGATTATTTGCGTACAAGTTTTAACCACTTCATTTCTCCACCAATAGCGTTTAACACTACTAAAGGAAAAAACTTTGAGTAAAACTTCATAATTTTTGTTAATGTTGGCACTGAAGTAAGAGATCGAGTAGAGAAGAAATTAATGATTGCCTTACAATAAACAATTTGAAAAAGAATCTTTTAATTATCCATTTTTATATTCAGAACTCATTAATGATATTATACATTCACTATTATGGTAAAATACAAAATGTACATAGTTACTAGGCGTACAATTTCAAGATGTTTAAATGTCAATGCAAGCACGAATTGTTGAGCGAAAGCAGATAAATATGAAAAGGATTTTAGTAGCGTTGTTTGTGTGTACAATAATTCCAAAATTATGTAATACTGTCCTTATGAAAATTGCAACTATTGACAATTACCTGCATCAGGAAAGTTAAAAATTAAGCCTTACAGCATTGCATATTGCGTTTCTGTTATACACTTACATTGCGCACGACTTTCACCTAACTTCATAAAAATTTGTTTTAAATATAAAAATGTACTAAAAAATCATACGTTTAATTGAAACATAACGGAAAAACGGTTTCAATAAAAATTCATAAAAGTACTAATACATATTATAAGGGATAACTGCATATTGCCTATCTAAAACCAATTCAAATACTTTTGCATTTGTCTACATTGTATACTAGTGTTTTTGAAGTTTAATCAACAAAAAACAACATTCAAAACTTTTTACGTGACTATAGAGTGTTCTTATGTTTTTTAACGCGTACTTTAACTCTAACAGTGTATTTTGTATACTAACTTTTAACTTTTGTCTGAGTCCGATACGGAGCACCGGGTACGTGTAAATTTAAACTTTTTCGAAACATAATTATCAGATATTTTCATACCTAAAAGGCGATTTGTATTACAGAATTTATTTTTTATGCTACTAAGCTCTTATTGACGATAAAAGTATGTCGCTCTTAAACTTATTGTAAGCTTTTAAAATTAAACGTACTTATAATTCAAAAACTATTTAATAGCCATAATCTACGATAAATCGATTAGAACTCAAAAAAAGTATGTTTAAGATTCCCGCTATCAAAATCACTTATCGAACGTCTTTTCGTTCTTGTTTGATGAAAGCTACTTGGTTGGCGTATAATTAACATACCACTATTTTCAGTTTTACGTCTAATTATTACATCATTTGACTTAGACGATGGGATGAATTCCTGATCGTTAGCTGCTATAAAATCTGTAATGAAGATTTTACTCCAATTTACTACATTTCAAGTAAAGCAAAGTCCACAACTAATAACAATTAAGGGGGCAACAACCAGTACGATATTGTCTTCTGGTTCCGGCAGACCTTGCATGAACTTATTTTAAGATCCATTTTTATGTTTTCAATCAGCGTGTCTGACAGCAAACTCCTTTGAATAGGATAAAAATGAGTCATGCCAGTTGGATAGCGATTTTCGATAGAAAATAGTCCCTATGTCCTTTTCTCGTTTACAATTGCTGTGTTTATATCAGCCAGTAGCTGATAGTCTGCGTTTATTTCAGAGCACGGAGTCAGAAACGCTAAAGTTTGTATCGAATTGGATCTCTTGGTTATCTCAAATAACTTATACGACTTGAAATTTTTATGTTTTTTGTACATTTTAGCTTTTTGTTCAAAGAATATAAAACAAGGTCTGACGGAACATTATGATAAAACAATAGCAATGCACTTATAAATGAGGCGTGATTTCAATTAAAGCCAATACCATGGACAGTATATCATTGCGCATGAATTTTACAATGGAAAATGTTAGATATTAATTAAACCATCAAATATTATAAGTATTACAGAAATTAAACTAGATTAACTCATGCAAGTTAGGAGATACTCTTTTTAAGGAAAATTAAATAGAATAGTTAATTTAAGCAACTTCATTTGAATTTAATTTTAGATTACCTATATCTGATACCAAGATTTTCCAAAGAACGTAACTTTATCCCTGATATTCAAATAGTTAATTCAATAGCCCCTTAAGAACATAGCCACACCTAAATAGGCCCTTGAGAAGCAACCGAACCAATTTCATTAGCCATCGAATAGAGGGTCCTAATAAATCTCATTGGAACGATACTAGGTAGCGACAAACAGAGAATCAGAAACACAATGTTCGAAATATTTTACGAGCTCGAAGTCTTCAAAATCATAACACTGCAGAAACTCAAAATCAAAACATGACACTGCATGCTAGGCATTTGCAGCGCATGGAAGCTGTAGTTCTTTCGGCAAAAGTATTTGACGGACAAAACCCGATGGACAACCCGCTGCATGTATTCAATCGACGAGCAAAGTGTGAAATTTTTCCGATTCCGAAATTAGAGGAAACGAAAAAAAGACCGAGAGGGTTGGTGATGCGATATCTTGAAGGCCAAGCTTCTAGATAGGCTGTAAAACCTTGTCGACGACGAAGGGATGTATGCTCTCCCGAAAATTGAAACGGCGAAAGCTACATTGTAAGTTGGCTAAATAACAACTCAAAATCAAATTGTTTGCACCAGTGCATACGGCTATGCAGCACTGATAAGAAATACCTAAAGAGAAAAATACCTTCTTTATATGTGGAAACCACTTGAATTTATATTCATCATTCTCTCACTCATTATTCTCATTATTCTCTCACGTTTATCTAGCAAGTAAGTATTATTTCAATATGATTATATTATTTTTATTATTGTAAAATTTTCTAGGGTAAACCGACTTTAATGTGATTTAAATTTCTTCAGTATTAACGCATCCTCAGGGTTTTCGGATGTATGAAAGTCATCCACAATCAGCTTTACAAATACATAATGTTAAACTAATTTTTCCTACTCTTCTTTTTCAACGTATTTAAAAGTAATGCAGGAATTTGCAGCATTTCTTTCAGGGCGCCAGAAAATTTTAATCTGTCGTTTTTTTGATATAGTTCAACACAACTCAACTTAGGGCACCAGTCAAGAGTCAAGAAGCCACAAGTGCCATCAAGATAAGTAAGTAAACCCGTCATGCCGCTCATATGATGCCATTCGGTCGTTAAGAGTTAACAAACAATAGAAATGAAAATATTTAAATGCAGTTAATCAAATGTAAGTCGTATGATTCAGATAGTGTTTAAAATCTAAAAATATAATTTAAGATTTAATTTTATGATATCAAGTGCAAGAAAAGCAACACGTAATTCTATAACCTTCACACAAAACTATTATAAACATGCAATGTGATAAATCGTGCATAAAAATGTTTCTAAATACCTCTAGCACGCTTCCCGAAATCGTAGTTTTCTTTAAAAGCACCTGAACAAAGAAGATTGGTATTAGCAAAGACATCACTAGTAGCGTTAGCGAAAAAAACTTACCATCAAATGTTTCTTGTCCAAATTCAATATCACTTTTTACAAACAAATGTAAAATTTCTTTTTCTTTGAAAGCCTTCCGTTTAACACCTTCACCTTCCAATTCAGTAACATATATTAAATCCTCCTTATATATCTTTTCTATTGGCTTTTCACGTAGCCTAGAACTTCGACGAACCGACATTGGCGATGATGAACTTATTGATTTCGCCCGACTTCGTAAACTGCGTCGTTCACTTTTACAAACTGGAAGACGTTCCAAACATGTTGATTTAGCACGACACCTTAATCGTGAACGCCACGGTATTTGAGTTAACGATGAAATTTTAACTTCGTCAGATTCCTTTGTTGCTACTGATTGAGATGTTGGTGTGATTGATTCTTCATCTATTGATCCTATTTCAACTGTATAAATCGAATTTGTTGATTTAGCTTCTTCCACTTCCCCAACATTCAAAGGCGATGTCGATATCACGTCTGCCGATTTATCCACAAATGATTTCCTTCTCGAGCATCTATCTTTACTTTTCGCCGCATTATTAACCGGGCCGTCATAATTTCCGGTGGATTCAGTCTCATCCTCGATCAATAACGACGGCATAGGTTCAAATCCAGGAAATGATTCTGACGCATGACTTTCACTGCTGTTTATTTTCTTCAAAGTAGTTGGTCTGGTTTGAGATTTGTTTTCGTGTTGAGTTATTTTGCCTACCGATGAATTTATCGATGGTTTATGCTGTATGACATCTTGCACTGGGGAATCAGTAATTCGTAATACAAAACGTTCATCACTGTCTGCAAACGATTGATTTATTTCATCGAAGAAAACGGAGTCCAGCGAAGACGAGCTACGTTTCGATCGTTTTGTCTTAATTGATAAATCATCTGAATCTATTCTACGCAAGTTTGGTTTACGTTTTCGCACAGAGCGATAAATTAGGTTGATATCTTCATCCGAAATATCATCTGGAGTATTATTATTGACGCCATTGCCTTTGCTATTCGTTTTATCATCAGACAAAACTGAATCTCCTGATAAGTCTGAAGCCTCACTACTGTCGATACTACCTTTCCCTCCGCCCTCTTTTCTTCGTACAAAGGTTATCAAAAGCGAATCAACGGAGTCATCACCATCCGAGTCATCATTCGCCCATTTACTTTTCTTATCTACGGTTACGACGTCAATCTCTTCTTCATCATCACTCTGATTGTTGTTTTTGCTCGATGAATGCTGCTCATCCACTCGTTGCATGTTGCTTGCATCATCGATCGAGCAATCAGCAATTGAAGACGACATCATTCCAGTGCAAGCAGTACAAATATAGGTATCTGAAGCTTCGGGCATACATGGTTGATGTATAGCGTTTGATCCACAAGTATTACACATAAGAAGTGTATAGGGATAATTTTTATAGGTTCGGCTGCGAGGACATTTGCAATTTTCAGCTGAACAGGAATCGGGACGGACAAGTAAATCAGCAAAAGCGTTGGGTTCCAATTCCCACGTTGCATCTCTGAAAAACAATATGAACAGTAAGTATACATTTTCCAATCGAAACATATTTTCCTCAAACAAAATAATCATACTTACTGGTCGGGTACAAATATTCCTTTGTGCACAAGTTTCGATCGGAAAACATCTCTATTATTGCATAATGGACATTTAAAGAAGTATCCCGCATTCAAAGCAAATTTCGCAATACACCACTTGTGAAACCATCCTGATCGACAACATGGCGCTAATATGCTAAGGGCACGATTATATTGTCCCATACTTTCACAACATATCACACAATCATCATTTTTTGTACATTTTTTACGTTCAGCACTATGGTGTTTGGAGCAAATGGTTCTGAAGTCGTCTTTGAAGTGGCATATTGCCAAGTTCTCCAGACCACAGTACAAATGAAAGACACGATGGCATTTCGGAGCACAACAAGCAAGATTGGCGCTAGGCTTGTTGCAATAAAAACATATCTGAAAAAAAGAAATAATAAACTGAATTTGAAATTGTCGCAAACAATGTCCGATTTGGGCCATTGTACCATCGATAATATTTATGTAGAAAAGTTGAAAAAGGAACGAATGAAGGAAAAACGGTCGAAGAGATCAAATGCTACAAAACAATTGCAAATTGAACAACTTGAAAACCAGTTTAAGACATGACAGCTTATTATGTTACATAACGACATCCTTTACGCACTAAAGTATTAGCGATCTACCAAATCTGCAGATAAATTTAGCCTTCAGTTGACTTTTTAGCCGAGATTCGCATAAAAGAATAAATGAACGATATACAACATAAGGAGCATTAGACCATCGTTATGCATTTGATTATTGGTGACACAAAAACTACTACGGTCACGTTCTGAGGTAATAATCAAGATCAAGACTATTACTAATACAACCAATTTATATATGATTAGCTTATGTAGTATTTTTTCTATATATTAACAGTATATTTACTGTTTAGTAACTAAAGCGTGTATTTTCCTAGAATCAAGGAGTAGGACGACAACGTTCAAAAAGTTTGCAGAACGGTTACCGACCTCGAAGAGTTATACAGAAGAATACATTCGAGTGAGAACGAGTTTTGACTTGAAGTTGATAGAACTATGGGGAAGATTTAAGACTAAACAGTTGGAAATATTATTCGCAATGATTTTAAGGCAGGTTGGATATTCAGCAAAGGAAATATGGCAGAGGCAACATGGAGCAAGGCAATGGAACTACAACAGACGTGTTTTCAACGACTTGTCTCATCTGGCATATGCCGATAGTCAATGGCGATGAGAATGAAATGAAAACCAAAATGTGATAGACCATGTGATAGACCAAAAATAGACCAATTTAGAAATAGATTTGTGGTGAAAATCCTGTAGTGTAGGCAAACTGGGCTCAGTGTATCGCCTTCGCATTAGATGATTGGTTATATCGCTTTTTGAAAGAGAAGATGAGAAGACGAAAAGGAAGAAACTTCTGATGATTCTAAAACGTAAAATTTAGCACAATATTCGTTATTTTCGAATTCCCTAGTTACTTCTATGGTTACCGAAATGTAGGCAGAAACAAAGCCGATGAAAAAATCAGGAAGGGATGTTACTGGGTTGAGTGACAGCAATCTGCATATGTACGATATGCAGCTTCAAAAACTTTTTCAGGACGAAGAAATTTAAGCGGTGAAATGATAAGAAATGTTTCGGTTAAAAATTAATCGTTTAACACTGATTATAAATAAATCAAAGTTTAAGTCTAATTTTGAATTTTGCGAGGATTGCTAATTTGGTTGAAGAAATGGTATTATGACATTAGCAAAGAATTTGAATAGTATATTTCAAATTTTTATGTAACAATCTGTTTGTAACTATTTGTACGTTTACTAATTGAAACAAGTTATAGAGATTTATTAAAGTAAAAGCTTGTTTCGGAAAAAGAAGGCAGAAATTAAATAAATTTAATTTATTTATTATGCATTGCCATCACGGGTCTAAGTGAATTTTTGACTTAATGTAAATCGAGCCAACGTCGAGTTGGCAGATTTAAACATTATGTTATGACTTGAGGTAGAGTTGCCCCGAATATAACTGAAAAAACCAGCGCCTAAAGAATTTCAGTCGGCTCGCCTAAATAGCTTCAACATTATTGATTCTTCCATTCGTGTCTTTCATTCGCGCTGAAAATCCGATATAGTAAGTAGCAAATAAATATATTTCATTTTAATGAGGAAAATCTCAATTTTCTACAGAACTAAACCTTGCATATTTGTATTGTTTATATTATTTACGTGTATGGGTAACGAAAATTTTGCAATTTATTATATCTGTTCAGGTTTGTTATATTTAACCTCAGTTTTTCACCTGCCTATAGTGACCAGTCTGAAGGTTTATCCTTGCTAAGTCTGTAACTAAAGAAGGCAATGTCCTCTAATGATTCGATAGTACCTTCACTTCAATAGCAGAAGCAATTTTATGCGGATATGATGTTCAAAATTCGTCCAATTGATGACCGTCTTGAATAAAGCGCAATTTGATTTGAAACGGAATTTTCAGATGATAAACGTAAAATATGCTGAAAAGATAATAAGCGTGATACCTCATAGCAAGGGCGATTAGTTCTGCTTTGAGTGCTGCTCCCTGTTACGATTATAAGACCAAATTTAGTACCATCAGCCAACGCCGTAGGAAGATAACAACCATTCTTGCAATAGGTACCATCAGCAGAAATGGCCTTCATTGCAAGCGTGATGGTAAACGGTACAGGAGAGAAGAGATTATTTTTGGCTCCGACGGTGCCCGTTCCATTCGTCCTATATCTGTCCAAGCACTGATCTTGGAAAATTTCCGGAACGTCTTATTTCACGGAAAAATGGTGTCAACAGACCACCCAAATCGTGCGATTTTGGAATTTTTCTTATGAAGATTTGAGAATTCTCGTCATCGAGGTAAAGCCAAGACCAATACTTCAATCAGTCTGACGAAGGTGGAAAGTTACCGATGAAATTCACATGAATATCATATTGTTTCTAGTATATTCTGTATTCTTTCAAACAAGTCCAATTTTTAAGCGAATAAATCCTGAACATTTTTTTTTGTAACTTTTCTCTTCCACCCCATATCTGCTTTACTTTGCGTGCACATTATTTAAACGTGATTTTAAATGCATTTATCTTCTCTTAGATGGGCTCAGTCTGACATAAAGGCAAATAGGAAAGGACCTGAAATTTTTGGGTTCATAGTCTCTTTTTTAAACGATGCATAGTTTAACGCATCGCAATCATTTTTAGTGTTACTTTCAAGATGTCTAAAATTAATTTCGCAGAGAAGTTCTAACAATTCATTATATCGACCGGACTTTATAACCTACATGGAACCAAAAATAATAGGACGATCAATATTAATTATATTGCGAATCTTTACGTCCTAAAATGGAACGTCTATACGTCTTTAAATCTAACGTCTATAAATGGAATTTTCAAAAAGAAAAGATCACTACACTACAGAAATCACCATAGAACAATAGAATAGGACTCTCCCCTACCTGTTTGCTAATTCGTCGTTCCTCGGTTCTTATATCCTCTGGCAAAAATCCCAAAATCCCTTGATTGTCAGCCCCATTCTGAAGCAGTTGTGTTGTTAAAAGCTGAAATAATATCTCACTTAAATTTAAACACAACCATACCAATAACAAATGCTATACCAAGCAATAATAATGTGCCGATATGTTTTTGTATGTTTTGAATTCTCCCAATTTTACGGGATCGTCCAATGTCATCTTACACAAGATACATTTCTTCGCTACTTTCGGCATTTTAGCAAATGAATATTTTCAAAACATTAGAATTCGATTCCAATGAACTATTATCTTTCAATGCTTAACAACACACAATAAATGCACGTAAATAAAGTCTTATTTCTGCCTCGACCGCCAACCACACATTCAACTTCCAAATAACTAAATTATGGCGGGAAAGTTGACACCAACACCGATACGGGGCTGCTTACACTGGCTTTGACATTCGATGATTACATGAATGGAATGCGATTATGTTCGACATATGTCGAGAATTTTTGCTTTTGGTTATCATGTGCGTGATATCAACAAGTTGTCAAATAAATATTAAATCTTATCAATTATACTAGGCCCCAAAACAATAAATAATCTTTGTAAGCAATTAAATTTATAAGAACGACAATTATTTCGCACTAAATCCGCTACCACTTGCACTTGCTCAAATCTATTTTGACAATCAACAGACCGCTTGGTTTCGGATCAGTATTCCTTGTAAGCTTGCGATGTTTTTGAAAGGTTATTAAATGGCAACGTTGAACAATTCTCTAATTTGATAGGAGAGATCTAGACGGTAGATAAATGAAACAAAACTGTTGAAATGATAAATGAAATAGTTTGTCATTTGTTCGGGAAACTTGTAAATAGTGTTAAACATATTAATTTTGAAATTTGCTGGGTTTGTTTAGTAACGTACGAAAGTCCAGTTTTACGTTTTATTTGGACATTCATATCATATACATTTGATTGTGTTTTTCTCTTTATAAACCTTTTTTCAGTAAAACATTTCAGAATTTGTGAACTCTGGAAGAGTTTTTCGATTTTTTCTTCTTCAAAGTATTCCAGTTGCTTAGTGTAAGCACAGATATATTACCAACTGGTCGTTTGTTATGTTCAAAACCTGAATCACCTTCAGTGGTATTATTCAATTCTTTTATTAAGATTGAAGGGCTGTGATCTCTAGCCAACGTTTTTCCTAAATTCATATTCCATATTAGACATAGATGGTTGCATTTTAGACATTTTAATGGTTGCTTCTCATTTCATGGAAGCCCCTTAACTAGAAGCGAGCATCGTAAGCCCCACACAATTCAATTTATATATGTGTCAATAATTAAGCAGAATATCTACAATATGCTGCTTGCTGAGGCCTAACTCTTCTGCTATACTTTTTGATTCCTCCCAATACAAAGTTTAAGACTTCTACTCTTTTATATCTATTTTATTCTCTTGGCCCTCTTTAAATAATCATGCTGAACCTCTTTTTGTAGCAGAGGATCTTTCAATTTCCCTGTATAATGTGAAATCCGTTCAAACATTATCTTTTATTTGCATTTAGACATGATTTGATAAATTTTATTATGGTACGATATTTCAATTTCAATCTTCAAACGACTCTAAAGAAAGAGACTTGATCATATTCATAGCTCACTAATTGTAGCTACATGAACCAAGTTGTTCATAAATTGTAATTTTACATCGCTAAGGTAGTGAATAGTAGTTTTTTTTATGTTTAAAATGGCTCACACAATACATACTCGTAAACCTTTATCAACTTGAATGAGAATTCAAAAATTCAAATGTCTAATCATGATTGTGTCCTGGGAGTACTAGACGCCAAAAAATTGCAGACGTTCAAAAATTAACGTACATTTGATTCCGGTGCGCATCTGCATCACCCTAAATAGATCTATCCATCTATTTTTTTGTTTACGATTATCTGCTTCGTCTTCGGGTGCCCTGATTCCTCTTCCTTTTCCCACCCAACTAAACTAGACTGCAAATCCCACTATAACTAAGTAATTCTACAAGCTTAATAAAATTGCTATTGGTTCTAAAGTTTAAAATTTTGGAAATAATCATTCAAATAATTTTAAAAATTTTCAGAAAAGTTATCTCCTCAATCCAGGAACCCGTGTTGGTCAAAGTTTCCGTTTCATTTCATAACCATTATTTCGCACCCCACCATTCGTATGTTTCAATTTCATGGGTCCCGCTTACAAATTTTCTCTACACCGAATGTCAATCTGCTGTCATTTTGTAAATTTGCGATAATTTTTTGTTTACATATCTCCGAGCATCCCCCTTATTTCATTTTAGGCGACTTTATTTTGCTTATTTTTCGTCGCCATCCAACGTCCAGAATAAACTCTAGAAATTAATAAATTTATTGTGTGCAGTGACTTAGCAAGTAGAATAATTGAAGGCAAGCAAAGGAAATATTACATCAATCATCATAATCACAAAATGAATTGAAATGATTCCGCGACAATTCAATTACGATCCCGATTTTAGGAAGCGACAAATCGACACATTGAAAATTTTCAACGATAAGTAAGTTCTCAATTTGCTAATACGATATTTGGTTTGTTTGAATCCGATTTCGGATGCTCTGAATGTTTCTTATTTCCAATATTTGTTTGATCTTTGTATTAAACAAGCGCTAATTGTGTTTCGAGTGTGAACATGAGCTCTTATCTTCTGCATTTTTTTCTCTCGTTTTGGATAGTGTGCAAGTGATCAAAGAAAATGAAGAATATTCTACAGCATTTTTGTCTGGTGGCCGACAAATTACAATAAATGTGAGGCTTGGACCAAATTTTCCAAATGAACGTCCGCGAATTTTGGTCGTACCGCCTGTACAACACCATTGGTGTAATGGGAACGGTGAAATTGAAAAGGCTCCCGGATTGTTAAATGTAAGTAAATTATTTTGCGATTCTATTTATAGTTAGTAAATATTTAGTTGGCACTTGGATATTGTAAGTTGAATAGTTCTAAACTCATATGAAAAGAATATTTTAGCAAGCTTTGAATTATTCAATTGGATTACAAGGTCAAAGTCGAAGCTTTAATTTCTTTTGTGCTGAATATTAATCTTTTACATTAACACAGCTAAACTTCAGATAAACAACTGTGACAAGTGCAGAATTTGTTGCTGCTTTATATCTCGGCATTACGTGGAACGAATGCCTAGGAATTCGTCATTCTTTGATTCGATTCGAATTCCTAATCTTCGTTTTAGGCATTACAGACAATGACAATGCATTTGTATCTGGAAAGCCCGTAGATCGTCTCGAAACATCACTGGCCAAATAACATTCATATTTTCAGCATGCATGTTGCGATTCCCTAACCACATTAGAAACAAAATAATTGGTCAGCAATCCTAATAAGAATCGATCAGTAGTGCCAAAATGATTCATTTGCCAATCAAAAAAAGTTACATCGAAGTTGTTAGACGAAGCCTAGACACCTCAAATAGAAGGGAGGTAAAGTCTAATTTCGTCTGAAGTGTAGGATTCGTAGCAACACAAGGCTTCAAAACTACACACTAAACACCTTTGTTGGCATCACCAACCCAAGATGGAATCATTCGACAAATTACTTCAAACTAGCACCCATTTAATATGTTCTAAAGCATAATCCAGTTACACTGACGGCCATCAGGGCGGGGATCGAAGGAGGAAGAAGAAAAACTAGAAACAGGACCCCGTTGTTATGATACCAGATAATCATTATCTCTCATTTATGGAACGAGCTGCACGTAATGTGCCACAATGATCCATTTGACAAATGAAGTAAGCTTTTCTTCGATTAGACATACTTGCCAACTTTATGCAGATAAGATCGAAGACGTTTCTGACTGCTCGAAATCTGAGCCAGATAAAAGTCAGTCTTGCCATGCTCTTGGTTGAACTGTAGAAAAGTGCAGACGTTTGCGCGTACTTTTCGGGCGAAAGGCGGTATCCATCTACTTGTCTTCCCACTTCTTTAGTGTGCATGTTCCTTTTAATGCATGATAATTTCTTTGCTGCTCTCATTTTTTTTTAGTAAGGTGATCACCTCACTATCTCTAAGAAGCAAGAAGTTGGCTATAAGTCGAGTGGGCAGCAATCTAATCACTGCTCAGTTTGGTTAGACATTTTCTGATTCGCTCAGTTAAATTTAGTTTCTTTTTGGGTTGGGGGGTAAAGGCAATTTACGCCCGTAGTGTGGGACTCCTAGCACCGCATGCTACCAGACTAACCACTAAACATCCCCCCTGTCAAGAGACTCTAGCCTGGAACCGTTTGACACATTACTTCGGGCTAGGCCTCTTTTTTTACTTCACCCTAGGGCGCCGTCAGCCTAGAGAAATCTCCCCCCGCGGGAGGGGGCAGGATGGAGGAGGACCGCTGGAAAGGAGACCCCCCTAGACCTACGCCGAACTTAAATCCGTTGTTTTAAGTTCATCCTTGAATCTCTTTTGAAATTATTTCAGTGTTGGCTTGCTGCAGATGCGATAATTTAGATTTAAATTATTTAAATTGTTTAGCATAAAAACATTTTAAACATTTTTTTCTATTTAAAAACAATTTAACTTCATGGTTAATGCTCCCTTGGGGACTCTTGCTGATGAGTGCTCTTGTAAGAGTATTTTCTAATTGAAGCTTTTGCTAGTAGATATTCAGCTCGCAACGCCTGTAGTGGATGCTCAGCTCGACACATCTATTCGTGTATGCTATTTCAATGTTTCTTTCCGAATATAAATTGATGCAGTAATATCGTTGGGAGAAAAATATGAAAGAAACTTTTGCTAAATCACCAATTTCTAGTATTGTCAACAATGTTGGCGCTCTCTACAGCACATGCCAAATTATCATTTTGAAGAGCCAGATAAGAAGAAATTTTTCCTGATAATTGCACCTCTTATTTCAGAAAGTGTGCTCATTTGAATGGAATAAGAAGTCCCAGGAGATTTAGTAAAGAAAGGCGATTGTCTAGACGTTCATTATCATTATGTATGCACGCAGAGTTTACAATGTAGCAACATTTGAATGAAATGAAAAAGTTTTCTTAGTTAAGGGAATAAAACTCCAAATATACAAGGTGGTGATGTATTACGCTACGGTTGTAATCGTGGACCTTGACGCGACAATCCGCTCACAATGTACATGCTTTCAAGACGGCTCAAAAAGTTCCTGATAATTAATTAAAAATCAAAATGAGCCTCTTTTTTATCCAATTTGTTACTAATTTTATTTTCGCCTTATTAATTTCAACCATTTCTTACAGTACACACCACATTCCGATCTGGGACGTATTGTTCAAGCAATAACACGAGAATTTGAAAAATTTCCACCACCATTCATCAATGAAAATCAACAAACGAGTCCCGATCGTGATGCGGCGAATGTTGAAAATAAAAAGCCAAAATCCATATCAACGTCAAGTGATTGCAGTATACCTGAACTTTCCAAGTTATCATTGGATGAGTTGAAAAAATTAGATTCGGATCCGGAATTTTTCGATGATTTCATTGAAGAATTGTCAGTCGTTCAAACATTAAATAATGAATTAGACACAATGATAAGTGAAGTGGAAAGAATTTCAAGTAAGTAAAGTGTATGATACGTTAGAAATTTTTAATGAATTTATCACGTCATGCTTCGTTTCCGAACAGAAGAAAATCAATCAAAAGATTCTCATTTGAATGATATGAAGACTAAATTACAAAATGATTTTCACACATTGAAAAATTTGGGTGAAAAATATGAGAAACTTAACTCTCAGTATATGAAGAAGTCTCAGGAATTCGCACCGCAACATATAAGAGTAAGATATGATTTATTTTGTCATGAATTTCCCTTATTTTTTTTTTTGCATAGCTAAAATAAAATCAATTTGTTTTTTTTTTCATTCTAGGAACTTCTACAAATTGCCGTATCAAATTCCGATTCAGATTGTGAAAAACATGTCGAAAATTTTCTGTCTGGGAAGATCGACGTTCAAACATTCCTTAATCAATATACTGAATCCAAAAAAATCAGTGCAATGCGTAAAGCGAAAGAAGAACGTTTGGCCCATCAGCTGAATGCATTGGAACGTGCAGCACTTTAAAACACAAAAAAGCAACTAATGTTATAAAGAAGAAAGAGAGAGAAGATAAAAAAAAATAATAATCACAAGAAAACAATACAAATGATCATTTTCAAATACTTAAATTAATATATTCCTGAAATACTATGCATAAGAACGAACATTATTTACATGTACTTTAAACATCCATGCTCGTATTATCTATGTATGCATTCATTTAGAGATATACCCTTCGTAAATATATATCTTCGTAAGTAATTTTTCATAAATTACCAAACAATCGATACATGTAAAGCATAGCAAACATTATAATAATGATGTACCTCAAAACACTTGCAAGACACTATAATGGAATACAAACGAAAAAAAAAAACAATTTAAACAAAATACCAATGATTGTATCAATTAAACGATAGATATGATGATCAAACGGAAAAGTATTGAAAATATTTAAGATAAACGTGGATAAAAAACTTACGAAAAATTGTGGTTTGACTTTAGTCGGATTGTTATAAGTAATTAATGTTATGTACGTAGTACTTATTAACTAATGTGTTGTTATTATGAAAATTCCAATTTTTCTATTTTCGTTTTCACATGTCATTAGAATTACAAATTTGTGTTAATTTTTATCGTTTATCCTTATATTTGTGTTTACTATGAAATATCATTTTATTGTAGCTGTTATTATGTATGGAAATCATTATTTTCGCTTATTATATTATAAATGTGAGTTTTAAATTATTATATTTATTTAAAATTGCAACATGCTTCGCTTGGTACATAAACATTAAGAAGAAACAAAGATGAAATGCAGTATTACTCATCGGGTCTATCAGATTGAAAATCTTCGCTTTAGGCTAGTTAACAGAATTTACAAATTCATGCCTTTTGATTTGTTTCATTTTTTAATATCTTCAGACTTTAAACAAACAGGCATTATCAATGTCTTTTCCTTTTCAATCACTACAGATGAGGACATCATTCTCATCATTACACTGTTAACAAATATATAAATGATCGCATTATCGTTCTATTTTGTCATCATTTTTACTTTTGTGTTGCGAAAATATTTTGCTTTGCCGCTTACTAAAGTTATTTTATAATATTGAATGAAAATAGGATTGGCTGTTTGTAATCTTGCAATTATTTATTCACTGAAATCAACTAGTTTCAGTATTTATGAGTATGATATCGCATGAATCATGCTGTTGGTTGTCATATCATATTTTCTTGTGTTTGTTGATAATTTCCTTGCTTATCGGCAATAAACATAGTTTTTTCGTTTTTACAAAACCGTACTTTAATAAAATTATCTACAATAGGGTGAACGATGGCTTCAGTGTATGTGAGGTGTTAATTTTATAAGGAGATGGATCAATAGGGAACCTTTTAAACTATAATTAAAAAATTGAATTCGATTTAATTCATGGTGAACTATTTCTTTTGCTTTATTTGTTACACGTACATAAGCTAAGACTTGGTTTAATGTTCAATAGTTACAGTGCGATGAATATGTAGGCTTAAATTTATTACAAAGTAACTTTTATTTGCATTATAGAGATAGATTAGTAGGTAGAAAGTATGCGAAGATCACTGAATGATGAAAGGATAACAGAGTGGATAAGTAATGAATGAGTGAGTGATCAGACTTACTTAAGATAAGATGATAACTTGCTGGTCTAAATTGATCAGGATCGCCACAAGTTTGGTCCCAGCAAGCCTAATGATTCAAACTTCTAGAGATCGGCCCAGGTTAAGTCACTGATAGCAAAATTAGTTCAAAGAAACTCACTCACTGTAATTACGAATGCATTAAACTAAGATGATAACTTGCTGGTCTAAATTGATCAGGATCGCCACAAGTTTGGTCCCAGCAAGCCTAATGATTCGAATGCACTCTACTAGGTGTCAAAAACAAGACTGTCTGGCTGACTGGACGACAGGACGACGATGGACCATCGACCCGCCATTTCTCCTTTTGTAACAACAATTCTGGTTTGTTGTTGATATTGTAGGAGGGATGATGTAGGAAAGGGAGTGATAAAAAAAAGGTTCGGGCAAAACCCTACGAGTTTAACATGTGTGCGCCTTATGGCAGTAAGGCCATAATGTGATATGGCGCCGTGATAAATCTGGATGCGGAAAGGATTAGAAAAAACCCAAGCAATAAAATTTTATAAGTTTGTTCAGGCTTTAGGTTTTTTCAACAAGCAAAAAAAAAATACATTAAATTCTAACATGAGGCATTCGTAAAACTTGATCTGATCCTAATAAATGAAAATAAATATAATTCAAAACTATGCAAGGACTATACACGGTAAGAATCAAACAGTACTAAAGAAATTTCCTACAGTGTAAGAAATGGAACCGATATTTTAGTCGATAAAAAGGTAATAATTTTAGACTTTTTTGTTGTCTCCTGACTGTACACTACAGCTTGTATATTATATGGCACTACACTCATTAGTTAGCCTATCAAGACCCTAAACCTAACCTTATTTAGACCTGTTGCTTAGTAGATCTATGGCGATACATTTATTCAGTGTTTGAAAAAACATCAGAATTAGAAAACTTTCAATATTTCTGACGCTCTTTCTTTGTTTTTGCACATGCTATGTAAAGCAGTCATATCGATTAGGAATATTTTTGATTCGTTCAGATTGTTTTGAAAACTAAAATAAATTGTTAGGAATAAACACAACTGAATCGACCCTAACACACAATTGTGTTCAGTGTTCTATTAGCTAGCCCGTAATTAGTTTTTTGCTCAAGCGAAACATAACTAGAAAAAATAGTGATATAATACTAGTAAATGGAGGCAGTATATACATGTATTCATTCATTTTTAATTGCTCATATTTTGAAAAACATTGAGCGACTAATTTAAGGGATTTTAGGGACTGACGACAGGCATTTCAGGATGGCTTCAAATAAGCCAATACAATAAAAGCTTGCGATCGTATAAAAAAATATAGTTCTTCTCGTGTTCGAAATGCTATTCGCCTGCATGTAGAACATCAGCATGGTTTTAAAAGTGATACTGAGATATGAGTTGATATCGAACTTTTCCTGGCATTTTGGGTTCCGTATCAAGCATTCGATTGTAAATACGTCAACGAAATTCAACGCATACTTCGATTGCAAACAAAGCAAAAGGGAATGAGCGGAGTGCATTTTAATGTTTTTTTTTACTTTTTATTGCAAGACGCCCTTCTTTGACAACTTGATTCGGGCTACTTGTGAGTTTAACGCGTTTAGTGCAGCCTTTTGCAGCCTGCAAGAATGATGCCACCAAAAGGGGACAATATACAATGGCAACAGTTTTTGGAAGATGTCAAAATCGACGTTAGTTATAAAAAGAAGTCTACAATAACCAGAAAATTTTAAAAGTAACACGACAGTCTCAAGAATGAAACGAAAAGATTTAGGCTCAAATTGTTTTTACTTTACTGGATTTAATCGTAAAACGTATTCAATAGAAAATGAAGCTACTATAGAATAAAGCAGTGAACAAACCCCCCATTAATAATCAAAAAAATACACAGAAAAATAAAAGAAGGAGAGATAAATCAAACTGAGAAGACATTAAAAAAGAACATCTTCAAAGCGAAACAGTGTCAAACCATGGATTCTCTTACGACAGTCATAATTACTATGAACCCCTATCAGGTGCTTTCGAAACAGTCTATTTTAAAGAAGGTATGCAGGAAAGGGCAACAAATGAACTACTCTTAGATATCAAAAAAAAATGCAATGCTTCCTGATGCAATACTCGTTTTTTGACGATGCAATTTATTTTTCGATTGTATTAAATGCAGGAATCTAGCGATCATAAAGAAATATATTATATCAATATATATTAATCAAATATTGGGAAAAAACAACTCAATGCCTCCAAACTCCTTTGCATACACAAGTAACAAATCATCCACCATCTGCCTAAATTATCTGATGCTCAAACTCTCAAACAAGACCCCCTTCAAGTTTAAAATATTAACCGTAATTGACATATCAAATGCTTATGAGAAAGTTGACATACACATTCTAATAAAAACACTGCGAAATCTACAAATACCATCTGGGTTCATAAATTGGATCCAACAGTTGTACACGAATAGAAAAATTAAATTAAATAACCACACAATAAGAATCACAAATGGCCTCCCACAGGGTGACGTACTAAGCCCAACTTTATTCAATATATTTACACACTCATTACACAACATTACGGACCGGAACACGACAATACTACAATATGCTGACGACTTCGCCATATTACATGAAGGGAACAACGTCGAGGAGACCTTTTTAACAATGCAGAGCAAAATTGACAAATTCTTAGAAAAATGTGATGCTCTCAGACTCACCATAAATCCAGACAAAATTCAAAATATATTTTTTGGCAAAAGCAATAACCCTGAAAGTACCCTATAAATACTTAACATCAATACACCCTGGATGAATAACATTAGGTACCTAGGTAAACTTATAAATAAATCTAGAAATTTTAAAGACATTAATAATTATTACAACACATATAAAAAAAAAACCAGCTTAATAAAACGACTATGCAGACCCATGAACACCTTCAGTCCCAAAACTGCCCTAAACATCTACAGGACACTAATTACACCCAAAATAGAATACGCGATAACAACCATAGCCCATGCCCCGGAGTACGTTTTTAGAAACATCGATAAAATCAAAGCCAAGATACTAAAACAGTGCCTAGGTCTACCTCCTAGCACCCCTAATAGCTACGCGTTCGACATGGCCAAGGAATTGAACACCCGAGAGAGAGTAGATTATCTTACGGCAAAAGAACTTGGCAAACTAATGCACTTGAATCTAATAGACACAACACTAATAAACATAGAAGCACCATCACTAAATAGCTATAATTACATAGCCAACAAATTCCCTCAAATCACCGCAAATTTCAGACCAATCAAAAGAACCAACCTACCCCCTAATACTAAAACCTTTAGGGACCCAGAAGACACACCTTTCGCTAACTACAAAAACATTAGACATTCAGACCTAAATGACATCTTCAATACATTCATAAGTAAAATAAGGATAACAAACAACTTAATAATTATCACAGACGCCGCCAAAAATCGGTTTGGAACAGGCATCGCCTATACAGAAATATTACACGGTACAGGAAACTCATACAGTCTCAATAACTCCATCTCTGTCCTAAATGCTGAAATCACTGCCATTCACACAGCCCTATTGGAAACAAACTTCCGTCCAAACTCTAGGTGTACAGTCTTCACTGACTCCAATAATGCTCTTACAAACCTAAATTTCAATAAAAATAACAAAAGAATAATTCAGAATATATGGGAACAAATCAATAAACACAATGAGGTCTTTTTCACTTTTATATGGGCTCCAGGACACAAGGACATAGAGCTACTCCAAAAAACTGACTCACTAGCCAAAGAAGGCATACTAAAAACAAATCCCCTACACACCTACAAGGACCTGGATGATGTCCTTAATGAAATACATGAAATATTATATGACAAGTGATTAGATAATACAGACAAGCTACTAAAAAATTTCAAACCTAGCCCATGGAGCAAAGCCCCGCATCTAAGACACCTCACCAAACCCTGGTTCCACAACAAAAATATAAACCCCATTGTTATAAAATCAATAAATAGATCTATGGTAAACCGAACATACAACAGGGAAAGACGATTTAAGATTAAAAAAGCGCCCTCGGAGGAATGCCATCACTGCAATGAGACAGATACACCGAGCCGCAAAACTTTCAGATGCACCAGATATGAAGCTTTCAGAGCCAATTTCAATTTCTTTACTAAATATAATAACATAGAAAATTTATTATGCAAAAACGATGAGTTTTTGCTAGAACAACTATGCAGCTTCCTTGATTCCACAAATATCATCCTTTAAATACAAAGTCCGTATAAACCTAGGAAACTCCTAATTAACCACTCCCACCTTTACCTAATTTCCTACCCCCCGTGTTCCAACGGGTAAAATATCACAATAAATAAGCGGATACGCTGGCCAGTGCCTAGAGAGCCAGGGCCAATTTTTGATTTTTCGGCTCTGCCGAAAACGGAAGGAAAAAAAAAGAAATATATTTGTCACATCTAGAAAACCTGTCATTTGAAACTAGTAAACTGTTCTTTTTCATCAACACCACGTCGAATACGTTCTTCCTAATGCTTGGTGGTTTCTGAACATAATCAAAGACGTTACATACTCCCAAATAAGATAAACTAGAGATGTCATATCACAAGATCTTGGAGGTCGATGTTCCGGGGGATGTTCGGCATGTAACGCCTGTTGGAGCGAAATGTTGCTGCATTTCAAAAGGAATAGGTCCCACTGATTACATTAATGTGTAAAGCATAGCTCACGGTTAAATTCAATGAAGCTTCAAAGTGTTACCTTCTACTATTAGTTACCAAAGTCAAAGTGTTACCTTCTACTAATTCTCCACTCACTTGACATATCTAGTCAACAAAAACTGAGAATCGTCACCGAACATAGTTTAACAGCAAATATCTGGAACAATGAGCCTCCTAAAATCACTCCTTATAGGGTTCATGGTGATGACTTTCATTTCCAATTGGAGACGAGAGAAGAAATCAAAAACCGTTAACAATCGTTGAAACGAAAGTCATGAATTTCGGATCCGACTTGATCGGCCAATCATCCTTGCATCCTTCATTTCAATGAGATACCGATCTTCGTTTTAATACCGAATTCTGGCATCCTTGATAGTCTTGGTAACGATAACAACTTATGTTACATAACTCAGAAAAGAAATAATAAGAAATAAAGTGGTTCTGGCGGTATTACTAATCTAATAGTATCCGACATTAGTGAGATGTGACAACCAGAGACGTTTTTCGTTTTTACTGGAAAACAGCTTCGATTTTTAAAATGGCAAGGACCCGGCGTGCCCAAAAAACTGATCAGCTCGCTGCCTAAAATCAGCATCGATATTGAACGGAACTAAACTTACATTGATCGGTAGCAGTTTGGACTCCAAACCGGGCATTCAACTTTATATGTAATAAAAATATCAAAGATGGAAACTTTACAATAGAGGATGTATCTTGCTGTGCATCATTGATATTGAGAAAATCTTCAATGTGATATGGTAAATTGGAATAATTTTTATGCTTTTTCAGAACAGCATTTAAATGTTAGGTCGGCATAAAGTAACAACCTAAAAATAAATGAAAATGCGATGATAGAACGCGATTTCAAAGATTTGAATGTTCAAGGAATATCTCAGTCAGGAACAGTAACTACGCCTAAGCTTTTTGGAAAGGCTTTGACTCTTACCTTATCAAATTTCTATTTTTTATTTTCTCTCTGCTTATTTTCTACTCTGTTGGTAAGAAGTAGCACTTTTTTGCATCTCTCCCTTCCCTTCAAGAGAATGCTGGTTACACAAATTGATAAAAAAATTAGCGTCTGGCTACATAAACTTTTTTTGGAAGAGATGTGAATATAGACGGTTAGAGACGTCTGTGGCCTAAAAGGATATCCTTTATCACTCGTGGTTGTAATTTTCTTTTATAGTCAAAACTTTTAAAATTCCAACTTTTAAATTCAACTCCAAACTATTGTAGAATGCCAAATATGCCACATCTAATCAGAATCGATACATAAATTGCAATAATTATTGAGGACGGAATTTCCGTCCGCCGTGCGAAAAACATTAAACAATTGCAGAGTGCAATATACCGTCCGACGGTAGGTTAAATGCGATCGATGAAGTGCAAAGTGTGTTTGCGAATTGTGTGACATCTCAGGATCGCAATTTGATCTTACCACGAGTACAAGCACTCCAAAGGACACATGAGTAAAGCAATTGCTAAGAGAGATAAATACAACAACAAATGCCGCAAAATCAAATTATCAAGGACCACATCAAACCGGTGCATGGGGTAAATACACTTACATTGGGCCACTAAAACTTTAAGTAATAAAATATTGAAGATAGGAAAACCGGTGCAACGTCCTAAAATAGGACTGAACCAATTTATGGGATCGAATCCAACCAATAAGGAATACCTTCAAGATATATTCAAAAGGAAGATTACCGACATAGGGTGAAAGTCAGTATCAAAGAGGGGAAGGCGTACTTTTTCATGGCTCGATCATCTAAAAATTCTTTCTCGAATATTTGTTGGCTAGATAAAAGGAGTCAGTGTTCAGAGAATTTATACCAACTAATCGTCAAGCTCCCATTGAACGAGAACAGTGAGAACGCATTAGCATGGTCAACATCTTCAAACTGCGCGATTTTTTTCGACGAAACATGATAGAATGCCACGGAAAGAACGGACTTAACACGAAGTACTCAAATCGGTTATTGTATGACTTAACATATCTATTTACTTATTAAATAAATAAATGTTTGTTTATTTATTAAATAAATAAATAGATATATTTATTTTTATTTTTTGTTTCTTTGTTTTATTATAACAAAAGCAATCCCAATGAAGTAACATTTCTCGAATTTTAAAGACTCACTCTTACCTTAATCATACCATAATACTACAAGCAAGAGCGAAAAGGAAGTAAGGCGAAATTTTCTCGAAGGATATAGATTCGACTTGGAACGAAAAAATCATTGCAGGATAAGATCCACAACATTACCTTGATCAAATGGGGAACATCTCCAAGAGAAGAACTGGACGAATGTAAGAATATCTAGATCAACATCTAAACTGATAGACCTTCGATCGAACGGCGTGATTGCACAAAGTGGGAACCACTTCACACGTGTAGAGGATTTTTTTTCTCTTTTGGGTAGGGAGATGAAGACTATTTACGCCCTGAGTGTCGGACTCCTAGTAAACCTACTGGATTACCGACTAAACACCTCCCCTGTCAACCGGAGGGCCTAGCCTGGAACCGTTTGACACATTACTTCGGGCTAGGCCTCCCAATTTTAAGTCTTTATGGCGCCTTCGGGTTACAGGGATTCCTTTTCCAGCGGGGAGGGAAAGAGGAGGAGGATTGCTAGAGAAGGAAACCCTCCACCCTCGCACCTCCAGCCGATCAAGTATGCCTTTTTTCATGGCTAGAATTGCCCCGAGCGTAATGTGCCACTTGATTGCATTTGTCAAATGATTTCAGCATCTCTTCGATTAGGCTATCTGGATGGAGCTCTCCCACTTTTTCGGCAAGATCACCGCGCTCTTTGTCTCATCTTCTGCATGAAAAGAAAGTATGACAGGCGTCATCCTTCACACCAATGCAGAATATGCAATCTGGAGACCGTGACTTACCTGTCTTGTGCAGGTAAGACTGAAAACAACCGTGTCCACTCAGTAGCTGGGTCAGGTAGAAATCACTCTCACCATGCGTTCGACTGAGCCACGATCTCAAGTCTTTGATGAGCCGAGCGGTCCACCTTCCTTTTAGCTCACGTTCCCATGATTGTTGCCATTCGTCGAGAATGCATCGTCTTTCATCGCGAGCAACTTTTTCTTTATTACCCTCGTGCCTTCGAAGGTAGACTCTATTGTGCTCTCTAGCAAGGAGAGCGATTGGTATCACCCCTGCAATTACCAACACCGCTGGCTCAGAGACTGTACGATATGCTGATGCAATCCGCAGTTGCCTTAATTTGCTCCGAGAAACTCAGTTTAGAGTCTATCAGCAAGCCCAGATACTTGACTGATAGTTTCGACTCTACTAATGCGTCCCCGACTCGGACCATTCTTACTCTGAGGATCCTCTTCTTGGTCAGGATGAGCACTTCGGTTTTCTCTAACGCTAGGTTAAATCCGTGAGTGGTCATCCAGCTCCCCACCCGGCGCATTAGTACATTCAGCCTTAATTGCGCTTGATCGACCGTGCACCCAGCCACTAGTACCGCAATGTCATCTGCATAACCGATCAGTCGCGACTCTTCCGGCAGTTCAAGTCTGAGCAGTCCGTCGTAGGAGACGTTCCACAAGTCCGGACCGAGGATGGAGCCTTGGGCCACATCTGATGTGACTAGCATACTCCGACAACCTTGCACCGTGTTGTAGATCAGGCTGCGATCCTTCAGGTAGTTTCGGACTATCCGCATCAGATATTCTGGAACTTGGAAAGAGTTTTCCAGGGCTTCCAGAATATCCGTCCATCTAGCGGAGTTGAAAGCATTCTTTATGTCCAGCGTCATTAGAAGGACTACCCGACGGTTGGATTGACTGCGTGCCTCCGCCTGTTGGACCGCACTTACCACTTCTGCGACTGCATCTATAGTGGAAAGTCCCGTTCTGAAACCATACTGACTTGGAGAAAGATCCCCAGTGGCGTGGATAACGTTAGCGAGTCTTCTCTTTATCAGTTTCTCGAGCACTTTCCCGGTCGTGTCTAGCATGCATGACGGTCGGTATGCTGACGGCGACACGGGATTTCCCTTCCCCTTGCTGATCAGCACGAGTCTTGCTGTCTTCCAACGCTCAGGGAAAACGCCTTCCCACAAGCAGGCATTGAACGTACTGAGCAACAAGTCAGGACAAGAGTGATAGGCCAGTTACAGTACCTCGGCTGGAATACCGTCAGGGCCCGGAGCCTTCTTCGCCTTCATGGAGAGAACTGCTAGTTCCAGTTCGTTTCTCGTGAAGAGTGGATAGTCTGATGTTATTTCCCTGTTGGCGGCATCAACGCGAACGGGATGTTGGGGAAAAAGAGCCCGTACTATCTCGTCCATCATGTGCGCTTCAAGTACGCAGGGGGGCCATAGAGCGCCGAGCTTCCGCATAACTAGTTTATAGCCCAGGCTCCACGGGTTCCTGTTCACGTCTTCGACGAGGTTCTGCCAGCAACGGGCCTTACTCCTGTTAATCAGTTTGCGAAGGCATTTTCTGGCCGACCGATATACTGCCATTCTGGTGCATGCCTCGTTCTGGCTTCGTCCAGGCCCTAGCTTTTCGCCGGAGTTTGTGACACTCCCTTCGTTGCTCAGCTATTTCAGTGGACCACCAGTGCACTGGAGGCTTTCCGTGTCTAGGTCTCCGGCGGGGCATAGATGGCTTACAAGCGGAGATGATGGTACTCATTGTGGAGTTCACCATGTCTTCAGCAGTCAGTTCTCTGGTCCCCGGCGATGAGCCAAGCGGTGGTATGCATGTCATGAGCGTGTCAACAAACTTCTCCACGTCCATCCTCTCAGTATTCCACACGAAGGCGGAGCGCTGAGTAGCTGGGAGTTTAGGAACGTTGTCGTGGATCTCGAATGCTATGTACTGATGATCACTGGCCGAATAGTCCTCTAGAACTCTCCAATTGTGTGTCATAGAGGAGAGGGACTCCGAGGCGAATGTCACTTCCGGGATGGTGCCTACGCAGCCCAAGCGGCGGAAAGTAGGAGTGTTACCAGTGTTCACCACGGCTAGCCCTACTCTGGCCACCATCTCCAGGATTCGATTCCCCCTGGGATCTGACTTAGGCATGCCCCATTCAATGGCCTTGGCGTTAAAGTCTCCCCCGATAAGAACATGACCTTCTGTGCTCAAGACGGTGTCCTCTAAACTGTTGAGCTTCGCCTGGAAAGATGTTATTGGTTCGTTCAGTGTCAAGACCCGGCCCCGAATTGAGAGTTCGGGGCCATGGGCGAAAATATGGTTTCGTGTGGGTCCGTTGCTCAGGAATAACATTCTTTAGTGTGTACTTGACACGTGTAGAGGATAACTTAAGTTCTTGGAAATGTCATTTTTAAATTCTATCGGATACAAAGGCAGCCACGTGCCATTATTAGAATTTTCTTCGAATTAGCGAATGTTTTGATCTTCCTACTACAAATTATTTTTTTCATCGTTTGTGAAATTTTTTGAGGTAAAGTGTTGCGAAGTATGACGTGTTGTAAAGTATTCTCAATGGAGGAAAAAGCTCCTATCCTCCGTTCCTATGGCGTTTGGAGGCTGGAGACTCAAACGCGGAAATCTCTAAATACCTAGGGATAAGCCACTCAACTTTAACCTCAATCAAGAAAAATCGAGAGGCGATAGAAAATTCGTTTAATGGGGGATGTTCGAGCAATAAAAGGGCTAGACGCAGTACACATGCAGATATTGAAGAAGCTCTTTTAGTGGTGGTTAAACAACAAAGGTCAAATATTATACTAATAAACGGGCCAATTCTACAGAACAAAGCGAATACGTTTGCTCATATGACTGGGGAAAGATGTTAATATTTCGACGGCATGGATACAAAGATTTCGGAAAAGACGTAGCATCGTCTTCCGAAAAATTTGTAGTGAATCTGAAGCCATTCCCAACGATGTGACAGACACATGGCTAGAAACCGTATTCCCGGAAGTCATTAAAGGGTACGAAGACGACGAAATCTTTGATGCAGATGAGATTGGGTTGTTTTTTAAACTAATTCCAGATCCAACGATGAAATTTAAAGGGGAAAAGTGCAGTAGTGGAAAACTATCCAAAGAAAGGATTACAGTTATGATTGCTGCCAATATGAGTGGTACAGTAAAAAGGATACTTTTAGTGGTCGCTAAGTACGCAAAGCCAAGATGCTTCAAAAATGTGAAAACTTTACCGGTGCTGTACAAAAATTACAAAAATGCATGGATGTTGCGAGAATTATTTGCAGATTGGTAAACAGATTGGGACAATGAATGAAATTTGAAAATGAAAAAAAATCTCCTATTTATTGATAACTGTCCAGCGCATGATAAATTCTCTTTGAAAGCCATCAAGTTAGTATTTTTACCTCCAAATACTACACAGCAATCCTACAGCCGATGGACTAAGGGGTGATAAAGCTACTCAAGACCAATTACAGGAAACAGATTGTTTTAAAATTAATTCATGATCTTGAAAATAATACGACAGAAACAAAACTTAACATGTTAGACGCGATTTATAATCTTGGACAAGCCATGGACTAAAGTTTCATCTCAAGCGATTGATAACTGTTTCAAACATGCAACATGGCAAAGGAACACAACACTATTGAACGACATAGAACGAAGTGAAACCCTAGCCGAATGGGTTGAGAAGCTCGATCTGGCAATTCCAGAGATTACATTAAATGAATTTGAAAGCGTCGATAATGAAGTCTACATATCGACCAATGTAACTGATGAAATCTTAGCTAACGCGATGAAAACAAGTAAGGATGTCAAAGTTTTATTTTGTTTGCATAAATTTTATACTTTTGCTCTTTCAGAGAATTCAACGGTCGAATCTGATCCAGATGAGGCAGATGAAACCATCTTGAACGATGCTTGTGTTGCTTTAGAGACAGTGTCGACTTTTATTTCTTTAAACGATATCACAGAAAATATCACAAAATCCAATACTTTTGCATTGGGGAAAAAAAATTATAGCTTATAAAGCACTCAAGGAGAGCACAGACAACCATTAATGATTATTTCAAAAAAATATGAATAATGTGTTCATGAAATATTATGTATTTTAGCCAATACATGACTATATCTATATTTTCAATACATTTTATGTTGTATGTAGACATATATTCTGTATTTGTTTATTTAATATTTAATATTTGTTCAATGATCGAAAGGCGAAAAAAGTCTGGTCCATTGGAAGATGTCACAAGCAATTTCCACTGTATGGTGTGGTCTTCTGCAGTAGATTACATGTATATTTTATATTTCAAGTGAGTTTCTTCCATATAATGGATCAGTTTAAGTTATTAAGTTCTCAGTTTACCTTCTTCTCTATGGTGGATTGTTTTATGATGAAAATTGTTTGGGCATCTGGGAAGTTCCTTCTTGTTTGCTCATGATTCAATTATATTAAAGCATTCGTTCATATACAGTCTGTAGTCTACACTGTTAAACTTTTCTGCGTTTGGAAGTCTATATGCCAGCACTGGTTGGTAGTTACTGATTGTGTGAATTTGAGCGGTGTCTTGACAAATATGCTGGAAAGGTCAGGGTCCTCGTCAACGACTTTAATGTCGCGAGAGACGACCAGTGGCGCTGAATTTATTTCGTAGGGTAAAACTCTCAAAATGTTATACCAAAAACGTACTACGCCAAAAAGCGTGTTTTTACCAGACATTCGGGAGATTTTGCAGTAATTGTGGCTCCAGATCTACTTTCTTCAGGCAAGTATGCTTTTTCTATACGATTATTTGGTTTTGAATGAGGATTTCAGCTAAAATGTTCATTTAAACACTTTTTCCGGGCTTCATCAACCATGCTAAAGAATTTAGCACTACTCTTTTAATGTTGCTTGCTGTATAAAGCATACATTTTATAACACTTATCTTTGTTATATAAAAATATTAAAATGGGTTGAAACTGAATTACTTTCTCTGTCCATTTCAAATAAGAAAATTTATGCAACTCAGTAACTAATTTACTTTAAATAATTGTCTTCAAAAGAGTTAATTAAATCAAATAATTTTTTATACAAATAAAATAAACTAAAAGATCAATTGTTCTGATGATGCATGATTCGAGCCTATGATCAGGTGTAATATTGAATAATAAATAAATCTGTATTATTGAGTTGGCTATTGTTAAGCATCTCTAACTTTCGTATTGTTGTCTTTATTTCAAGACCTGGAGTAGAAGAATTTCGGTCTTGAGTCAACCTTAGCTTTCAAATATGCAAAGCGAATCGAGACATACTTTGAATGATTGTAACAACAATTGAGTTCAAAACAAGGATTTGCTCGTTCTTCGTATGAATGCAACAGGTGCTTTTCCAGCCATTCACGATATGCCATCGTTTAAATATGTGGGCATCAAATTATTGAGAATAGAACTTTATCAGCAATTCCTTGACTGAAATCTTAAATTGAATTTATCGTCTGATTAAACGCAGTATCGCATTGTTTAGAAGTTGAGATAAAGAAGAAATCGTATAAGAAACTCCTGATAGATGTTTAATCGGAGAAATGTCCATACTGGCACCAACTTTGGTTGAACAAGGATATTAATAAGAGCGACTCCAACTTCAGTTACCTTGCTTCTGATGAGAAATCAATGCGAATTAATTATATTAATTCAACAAAACGAATTAATCTCCACACATGATACTAACTCCATCGAATAATCTTTTCAATTGGACACAATCGCTGCAAAACTTTTCTTCTTCTAATGAACTGCAAATATGTATCTTCTTAACTCTAATTACGAAGTACATATGAGATATAAAATGAATTTTATACACATTACTTGTGCGCATCCTCCAGAATCAAAGGACATCCTTCGCTATTCGTTTTCTCTCTTACATGCTAGTTTATTGTCGTGTGTACGAACGAACGAACGTACAGATACCTGAGAAACATCCTTTCGATAGTATATTATCATTATCTTGCGTGACAATCAGACGTCAGAGAGCAACGATAGAGGATAAAAAACCACATAAGGGTACAATAAAGTGAAAAGAGTAACTGCATTACTATTCGGTCCAACAAATAAATAAACATTCTTGAACAATTGTGACGGACAGCAGGCACGGGAGGAGTTGAAAGCGCCAACAGGTAGGAGAAATCATGTTTCATTCATGTCCTGAAATACTTGAAAATAAAACTAATTCAATTGGTTTTCAATGTTTTCAGGAAAAGGACTATAATTGTGATCTAACATCAACAATTTATTATTTATCAAACAATCTATCTTGCCTTTGTTTGTTTAACTTTAGCTGCTAGTTGTGATTCCGATAAGTAATAAGTCCTGATTGTTTTATGATTGTCTACCCGTTTTTGGTGCTTTCCTTATCGCATTCGTATATAATACTAAATGCAGCACGGATCTATCTATTGTGTTTGAATAACAATGAAAATCTAAAAAGTGAATGAATGCATGTAATGCGCTCCATCAATTGAAGACTTGACTGGATATATAGATACATATTCAAGTGTATAAGCAAACATTTACGTGTATGTACCTGAAGTAAATGCAGAGCGTACTGTGGAAATCAAACAAAAAACGAGCTAAAGGATAAAAAGCATTTGCGTGGAAAATCATATTGCATTGGTATGTATGGTGTCTTTTACTTGTAGATATTACTTATCCATTTATCATAATGTTACCGTTTCAATTTGGATTTCCATAAACGAAAATACCTCTCGAGAGATTGCTTTTCTTTTCTTACCTCTGACAATCACAAGTCAAATCAGGATTGAAAGTGAGAGAAGTGCTAGTACGTATACGCAAAGCAGATTTATATATTTGGTTTCCCCGCGGCTGTTTATTGCATATACTATACCACAATTAAGTATTATGGTGGAAGATATTGGGTGGGGTTGTAAGAGTTTGAGGAAAGGTTTATGTTTGAAGGTAAAAAATGAAAGAGTTGACTGCAAGTGTGATTTGATTTGATAAATTCGTAATGTTTACAATAAAACTGAATATACAATACACAAATGTTTACCATTCAATTTCAAAGTAAGAAATTTATTTAGAATAACTCGAAATTTAATTAGAAATTCTTACGCGGACGAAGCAAAAGACGGGGAACGACTGAATATTCCGAACACAATAAAATTGAAATTCTTACTTTGTTAAAAACAACAATTCTAGAAAAATTGGACACACGAAAGTTTAACTAAACTTTTGTTTTTAAATTAAATTAAATTAAATTTTAAATTAAATAAAGCAATTCAATGAACATCCAATTTCTATCTGTATATTCGTTAGAATATTAGTTTTTTTTATTTCATTTTTGACGATGAATTAAAATTTGAATAGCTCTTTTTTGGCGAAAAAAATATTTTTTTTTGTTATCTAATTTTTGTATCGCATATATTGTCAATCACCAATGTTACTATAAAATGTTCTCTATCATACTTGATTGATAATAGTATCAGTATCCTGTCGATTTAAGTACGTGTCAAGAGAGTATTTGAGGAAATTTATCAGCAAGGTTTTGTCAAAAAATAAAAAAAAAGAGTATTCAACAATGCTTGAAGAAATATACGGAAACTGTGCTCTGGCGAAAACAACAGCAATTGTCTTAGACACTTTCATTCCAACAGTTTTAATGTTAAAGAAAATTATGATGCAGAATGGAAGTATTATTCAATGAAGACCCAAGGTTTTTTTACTACCGACAAAACACCTCCCCTGTCACACCGAGAACGTAGCCTTGTATTACAGAGCACTGAGAATATCTATCCAGCTAGCGGAATTGAAAGCGTTCCTTACGTCAAGCGCCACGAGTAATAGTATGCGCTTTGAGTAGTGATTGTAGGGCTTCTGCCCACTGGACCGCGTTCACCACTTCTACAATCGCGCCAATCGTGGATCGCCCAGCCCTGAAGCCGTATTGCTGAGGAGACAGATCCCCTGCGGCTCGGTTGGCCTCTCCGAGTCTCTTTTTGATGAGCTTCTCGAGCACTTTCCCGGCGTCGTTCAGCATACATAGGGGCCGATATGCAGATGGTAGCTCCGGATTCCCCTTCCCCTTGCTGATCAGCACAAGCCTCGCCTCCTTCCAGCATTTTGGGAATGGGCATTGGATTGGGCGGGCATTGAATATGCTGAACTACATGTCAGGGCAAAGATGGTACACAAGCTGTAACACTTCTGCTGGGATGCCGTGTGGTCCCGTCATCTTTCGCATTTTTAATGTGAGCATCGTACTGTCCAGCTCCTTCGCAGTGAAAAGCGGACAATCAACAGGACTTTCGTCGCATGTAGCATCGAAACGGACGGAGTGCACAGGGAAAAGTGCTCGGACAACCTCGTTCATTGTCTCTGCCTCAAGCACACAGTGCGTCCGGGAGTCACCGAGCTTCTGCATGACCAGCTTATAACCCAGGCTTCACGGGTCTCTGTTGTGATGTCCTCAATGAGGTTTTGCCAACAGCGAGCTTTGCGTTTATTGATTAACTTGCGAAGGAGTTTTCTAGCGGACCTGTATGCCATCATTCGGGAATGTGACTTATCCAGATCCCTTGGGCGTTGGGCTTCGCGGTGGAGTCTACGACATTCTTTTCGCTTTTCAGCGATATCTGTTGTCCACTAGTACACAGCAGGCTTATCGTGTCATGGTCGTCGCCGGGGCATCGAGACGTCGCACGCATACGTGATGAGTTTCATAGTAGAGTTCCCCGCGTTTTCGGCTGAGACTCCCCTAGTCCCCGTCGTGATCCCCGTCATGATTTCACTTCCCATGAGAGCTCCGGTAAACTCCTTGAAGTCCATTTTGGCGATATTCCAACCTACGACGGAAGGTCGTAAGACCCAAGGTTAATACAACAGAAATCTTATGAATGGGCTCAAAAGCAGTTTTTGTTGTTGCAAAACCAAATTGTTTTGTTACCAAGATGCAAACTTTCAACAGCATAACTACTAGGTCTCATTATTCCTACGCCTCTGTTGCACGATGTACAGGGATCCCTCTTACGGCGAAAAACGGAAGGTAAATGAATTGCTGATGGGGAGTCTACTGCTCCGCATGCCACTAGGTGATAAAATATTAAATTTAGATTAATCGGAAGTCATTTGAGCAAACTGATCGCAATGATCTCATCCATGCCTCTGAGGAAGTTTCCATCCTGCTTATTTCATCTCTTCATCAGGCGAATGTACGACCGACATGATCTTTCTCTATTATAGAAAATAATAGGCCGCGATAGGCGTTTCGGCTCTAAGTCGACTCATATGCAACATCGGCGGGCCCACACCGAGCAAACGCCGACTCCTCATGAGTGCTGTACAGTCAGTGCTACTGGATGGCTCTGAGGTTAGGACCGGAGCTCTCAGCAAGGAGCTGTACCGAAAGCGCGTGGCGCAGGTACAGAGACGAGGAGCTTTGCGGGTTGTGTCTGCATACCACACTGTCTCTGAGTCGGCGGTGTTGATAATCGCAGGAGTGATACCCATCGCCCTCCTTGCTAGAGAGCGACGGAGAATTTAAGACAGAAAAGGGGATGGTTCTAGATATGCTGTCAGCCAAGAGGAGAGGCAGGGCACAATAATTGAGTGACAACAGTCCTGGGCAGGTGACTCTAATGGCCGCTGGACTGCCCGCCTTATAGGGGTCGAGGGATCGTGGCTCAATCGAAGGCACGGTGAGATTGATTATTACCTTATCCAGCTTCTTAGCGGGCATGGGTATTTTCAGTCTTACCTGAACAAGATTGGTAAGTCACGGTCCCCAGACTGCATTTTCTGCCCAGGGGAAAGAGATGACGCATGTCACACCTTCTTCAACTATAGAAGGTGGAACAGGATGCGGTAGGACTTGTGTGAGGTAATGGGAGAAGTTTCTCCAGACTATCTGGTCGGAGAAATGCTGAAAAAACTTTTGACAAATCGACCTGTGTGGCACATTACTCTCGGGTGATACTTACATCGAAAAAAAGAATCATGGATTGTCTTGGGATGCGAGGTCTGGAGGGTCTCCTTTCCAGCAGTCCTCCTCCATCCTGCCCCCTCCCGCTGGGGGAGATTTTCTCTAGGCTGACGGCGCCCTAAGGCGAAGAAAAAAGAGGCCTAGTCCGAATTAATGTGTCAAACAGTTCCAGGCTAGGGTATCTTGACGGGGGAGTATTTAGTAGGTAGTCTGGTAGAATGTGCTACAAGGAGTCCCACACTCCGGGCGTAAATTGCCTTCATCCCCCCACCCAAAAAAAAAAACAAAAAAAAAATATACAAAATAATACATTTAATCAAAATGTTTTAAATGAAAATGGTGTCAGGGGCCGTACCCTACCGATTTTTGTTACCCTAATTTATGCGGAGGAATACAGCATAAAGTGTATCAACATTTATAGATACTTAATTGCTAGTTTCGACTCTTCTTGTACTGCCTTGATGCTCGTCGTTCCGTTTTCATTGTTTGCCATTCTGTTCTCCGCATGTTCTAGGTTTGGTCCACTGGGTAGAGGCAGAGATGGTCATCCAGTTCTTCAGTCAGCAATTTAACATACCCAAAGTTTTAGCATTCCTTAGTTGCTCTGTTCAATTAAGCTTTCAGCAACTATCGCTGCAACAGACAAAACCAAAAGACAACAACATACCTTTTCGGTATTCTAGGCAAGTCCAACGGCTGCTAATGACCAGCCTTGTTGCATCACTGTGGTTTTATTATTTTGAACACCTTCAGAATTCCAGAATTTCTTGTAAATTCATTCTATTTTCATTCATTCTAAATTCATTCTTCTCAGGTCTCTTCTTTTCAAGGCGTTCACTATTTTTCAGCATGCTTTCACAAGAGTCCACGCTTCGCGCATAAGGCATACCCCAAGAGGCATTAAAAAAAATCTTTGTTTATTAAGCTTGTCATTAGGATGCATTAGAATGCTTTATTCACCACTTAGATTCGTGGTTTAATTTCGACAGTTTCGTCCTTGTGTGTAGGCAATGACAAGGTATAAGATGTTGTCCATGTGTTCTAATTCGACTTGACATTTTTTCGCGAGCATAATCTTTTTTGAGTCATCCATGTTTAATTTTTATTCATCTGTAGACCAACTTAGTTTATTGCTGTTTTCTTCCTTTGCTGATGAAAAGTACCGTGATGAAATATTTTATAAAAGTAGTAATTTTATAGAATCTACTATCTGACTATACATAAAGATATTTGACGTTTCATATTAACTTGGAGCTTTCATATGACTTTTCCTAGCGTGAAATCAAATAAAATTGGGGCCAACCATGCTTTTGTACAGGTTTTGCTTCTGTCAGGTTGTTGTCAATTCTGACTTGCTTGTTCAAAATAGTCTATTCCGACTGGATTTCAGTAAACTGTATGCGCATGTAATCTTAAAGACATTTTCATTCTCTAAAACAACCTCAGAAAATTTGATGTCGCTTCTGTCAGAACTTTGTCTTGTGGAGATCTGAGAAATTATTTTAGCAATGCTAAGGAAATGAGAGGTTTTCATCCAGTTTCTGGTGGAACTATTGTTAATTTTTTTCTGTCATTTTTGCATGAAATCAGAACTCCTCAATTTCTATAAATTGAGTGCGTTTAATAGTTCTTCTTTTTTCCTAAAAGTCCACTGGCTTCATACTATCTTCCTGAATGATTTCTATAATTATGACGCATCTGTTGAATCGTGACAACAACTCGGGACAATCCACTTCACTTAAATTCTATGATTTTTATTTTTAATCAATGACTCATTCCTATTAATATCGCCTCATGATCACTGAATTTGTACTGGAGTGCTTGCAGTCCCCCAAGGTGGATTTGGATTGAAAACGTGATGGTCTATTTTGACGTCAGCAATGCAGATATCCAAGAATGAATTTGTTCTTGGTTGCAGCAAAAGCATACCAATAAGCATGATAATCTTCTAAAGTCTTTATAATCGTGAAATCCAACAACTATGGGTCCCGAGCTAACAGATGTGCGTTCAATTCGACAAACGTCCTGGGCCTCGGACTTTGATTTGGTCAAATCAATCTTTGGATGTGTTTTGTCAATGGCATTGATTCCGAAGAGTTGGAAAATCGAACAATGAGCGAAGAACAGCATTAATGTGCGCAATAATAATTGACAAAATTGATTGTGGACTCCAAACAAGCAGAATATTGTATCGATCAGAACTAAACAGAACTGTACCATATCATGCTTAGTTTTGCTTTCCGCCCGTCCTGAACGACATTGACTACAAATCTACGATCAGAAAATAAAGCCAATAGCCCACACATGAAATACGAAACCAAAACCCCTTTGTCACAACTTTGTCTACCTGGACTGAAAACTTGCAATAGATGTAATGAAAAGAAAAGGAGAATACATCTTGCGTGTAAGACATTCTTCTCAGTTTGACCAATTTTTAAGGCCGGTTACATAGTAACACAATGCTCCAATTTCACAAAGCTGTTATGAGGCCTGTACGAACCAAGGTTCGTTTTTTTTCGTTTTTTATTTATAAAAACATTCGAATCATCTATTGAAACACATGTTAAGAGCGAATCGCCAGGAGATCAATAGCGAACAAAGCAGGCTCAGCTACCACAAGCTGTGCCTACATTTTGATGAATCAGAGAACTCTACGATTAAATAACTGCACAACCCGTAATAAGCTGGCGACTTATAGCAGAAACCTAAGAAGGTACTCGAGCATATGAAGTGGCTGTTAGAGCCGATTGATGAAGATCCGGAGGACGCGGTCAATGGACCGAGACTGTTGAAAGTTCAACAACGACGACGTTGTGGCTCAAACACAACAAAGAGATATGGTTAGGGACAGGACGAATGATTGCTTTGTGCTCAAAAATCTCCACTAATAATTTAAACATTGGTTTAATATCTAAACGACTTGGAGCTTTTTTTTTTGTTTCATTGAATAAAACTGGACCGCATTTTCTTAATCATTATACGCTTCTCTTTATTTACGAAAAAAAATCTGAAAGAAAAACCAATAAATAATAAAGAACGCCTATGTAAGTATACAAAATATTTTGTCATACAAATAACTCTTTGGACTAATATAAAATCGTCAACAAAAGCAGTTGATTTATTCTCGCTTCCACTTCTCGTCGATGTTTTAGTTAATTGCCGGTTACAATTTCCTTATATTAAAATCATTAGTCTCAATTTATTCAAACTAGAAATCAATGTGTGGTTATGTTAAATCTTAATGAAGATATTCAAAAAAGGGGTAGATAGAAACACAAATGTTTGAAAAAATTGCACTGGTATGAAACATTAGTTGTTTTTAATTATATTTCTTATCAATCTAATTTTATTGTAACTTAAATATAGTTTAAGTTTCTATTGCGCACAAAATTAGCAAATTAAAAATCCCAGAATTGATGCATTCTCGGATGATGTGATTTTAAAACTAAAGGACAAAAGATTTAGATAGAACAATATGTGAAACACATATGAATAATAAAATGTTATTAACAAACACATTCAAGATAAAACGCGGTGGAATATGGCATTATATAATATACAAAAATTTATTTTACGACTAGTTGGCATCAACTTTTTTTTTTATATTTTTATGCATTATGTTTTTATATTATCTCTTCATTTCTTTAAATCAGACTTGTACTTTTCATGTAATGAACAATAGAGGATAGACGAGGAATAATGTCGCCTTTCACTTTGTTTGATAGAACATTCTTGTGTATGACTACAGGGCATACGAATTTTCGAAACATTTGCTTTTTTCATTGAATATTTTTTAGTTAAGTGATATTAGTATCAAAACATGGTTTGCCGGCTTAAACTCTACAATGAAGCTTCGATTCCGTAAAAGAATTCCAAACGAAAGAAAATGGTAAAGAATGGGTGAAGGTTGCGCTGTAAATAAAATTTAATTACCACATGATTTCGAGTGAATCCGAAAAACCAGTGCAGCTTGCAAATCACGTCGATAAATATATATTTTTAGTTTTCTGATTACGCTCTTGAAACGTTTAGGCACTTTAATTCGTAAAGTACATGAACATACCCTCGCTCGCTGAATCCCACATTTTTGCCCAAACAAACGATCTTTTGATACTAATTGCCTCTGTTATTTTCCTAACACCTCTGCCGTAAGTACTCCAGCTCAAAGTCAATTGTCTATTCCGTAAATAGTTTGCTCGACGTAGTTCCGCATGTCGGTGCTCATTTCTAATAGTTTGCTGTCACCTGTCGACACGGAGAAGCACTGCAGTCGATGGATGCAGTCCAGAACATCCTGATAGTTGCGACATACGTCGTCGCGCGTGCTGCCTACTTCCGCTCGCAGCGGCGGATTGAATCTGCTTTCACTAATCATCTCGTCTTCGAAGCTAATTTCATCTTTAATATCGTTACCCTCGTCCTCATCCATTTCCGCACCTTCCACATAACCATCTTCGCAGTCGCTCTCGACAATTTCTATCGTTTCACACTCGCCCAACTTTGGTAGCGTCGAGCTGTTACGTGCCCCGGTCTCTGGAGTGTTTTCCTCTTCGGGCCAGTAGGGGGTCTTGAGCAGCTCCGACATTTCTTTCGTCGACGCGAGAAGCGATTGCTGCTGCGGATCCCTTTTGTGCGCTGGAGGACCTGAAAAGCGGATATTGTGACGCATTTTGAAGCACTGAAGCCACCCGTTCGATGCCCGAAACCCATCGAAGCCGAGCTGTTGGGCTATTTTGCGGGCCTGGTTTTGTATCATCGGACCATTGAGAGCGATATTATTAGCCTTGGACTCGACATACCAGTCCCATACGCGATTGTTTACTTCCATATTGACCGAGTTTTTAATGGGAGCTGAAATATGAAAATCAGTTTGAACAGCATTCAAAGCGCTTTCGGTCAAGGTCTTTGAAAAACGAACCTTTTGCATATTGCGACAGATACTCTTCCTTTCGACTGATTATCTTGTAAAAGTGCACTCGATCAATTTGGTACTTTCGACGGATTTCTTGCTCGGTGCACTCGTTCCGATTGTACATGGAAATGATATCGACTTTATCGCGCAAACTTAAACGACTCCGCTGGGACGACATTGGTGTGATTGGGTTACGCGTTTCTCGCGCAAATTTAGAGGAAAAAATGTTTTGGAAAAGTCAAACGATGGAAAACAAGAAACAGCTCGCGAGTCAGATAGCACACACCACACTCCACTCAAAATGTCAACATGTCCACAAAAGAGACAAGAGAGAAACGTCAATAATTTATGGGTGCGTTCGGTGGCTGAACGAAGTGGAAAATTGTTGAACGAGAAAGATGAAAAGAAGCGAAAGCTGCTGAAGATAAGTTGAACGCTCGTGGGAATTGTGCAGTCGATTATGTGGAGGATTCGTTTCGAGTTACATGCGGTAGAACGTTTTTAGGTTTTTAAATGGTGGAGAATGTCAAAATATAAAAGGTTTTAGTGGCAAACTGAGATTAGATGCGAAGATAGTGTTGTATATGAAGGAGCCAAAAGGATATGTACACTATAAATTTACCGTTATCATATCGGGGGTGTAGCTCAGATGGTAGAGCGCTCGCTTAGCATGCGAGAGGTACGGGGATCGATGCCCCGCACCTCCAATGAAAAGTTTATTTTTAATCCCTAAATTTCATTGTTGATCCTTTTTTGATAAATACTTGAATAGTTGTAACTAGTAGAAAACTCAAATGTTTATATTTAAATATTAAATGCAAAAATGTTTAACCGATAACAACCCGCAAGTATCCGGTTATCTAATGTATAAAACGTTAAGTATTTGAGTGAAACACTATCACTATTACAATAATATTTTCATCAATAAACAGAATACAGACATTTATATGTACTTCATGATGATACCAAAGCGCATACTCAATCTCCAATTCATGAATCCGTAAATTCGTTACATAAATAGTCTGTTATTTTTCTTTGGGGCTCTAGAACCTTCTGCATGTCTGTATGAACTTAAAAATCTACCAAACTATTTAAAATATTTTGTGGTACACCATAAAGCTGGAGACAAGTCCGTCGATTTTTAACTTGGGTTGGTTTTGCACTATTGATATTGTAATTGCAGTTAACTTGTCCACAGTTTCACTATCAAAGCTCCCATTATTCTTTATGGCTTAAATATTAGGTTGCTGCAGATGAAATAGCCGATTTAGTAATAAATTTTTTAACAGCTGTCAATTTTTATACAGACAATTTATTTAATCAAAATAGGTACCAATAGATGCAATACACTTTTCCCAATGAGATACATGTATGTTTATTCCAGTTTTGTAGAAGTCCGAGTTTCTGGTTCGAAGAAACTCCTCGAAGCTATTTTTGACCGCAGCTTCATTATTAAATCTTTTTCTTGTCAAAAAGTGATCCAAATGTTTAAAGAAATGGTAATCTGTTGGTGAGAGGCTTGGTGAATATGGAGGGTGAGGAAGACTCTCATAGCAAAACTTGTTTAATTTTTGGACCATTGTTCTCGACACATGAGGTCGTGCGTTATCATGGAGCAGTATCACTTCATCCCTGTTGACATGCCTAGGTCGTTGGACTATCAATTTCTGTTGCACTTCATCCAGTTGAGCACAATTTTTCTCAGCATTGATGGTGCGAATAGTGGTTAATTCCAGCTACTGACCACCAAACAGTTACCATGATTTTCTCTGGATGGAGACTTGGTTTTGGCATGTATCTTGGCGCTTCATCGGCATCTAGCCATTCGGCCGATCGGTGACGATTAGCGTATAAAATCCACTTTTCGTTGCAGGTCCCAATTCGGTGCAAGAACGGTCCCGTTTTGTTGCGGGAGAGAAGAGAACTGGAGAAATGGAGATTTCATTCGAAACGACATGTTTTGCTCGGTGAGATCACGCTGAACCCATTTGTCAAGCTTTTTCACTTTTCCAAGTTGTTGCAAGTGGCGGGAAACTGTTGAATTGTGGAGCCTAATTTCTCGGCAAGATCCCTTATGATTTGGCCGTCAGACGATCAGACGCCCCAAATGCACGCAGTTCGTCGTTATCGATCGATTGTCCTGGTGTCCGAGTGGCTCACTTCCAAGTTCCATATCTCCGGATAGAAATTTTTTGAACCACCGCCGAGTGGTTCGTTCGTTAACTGTATCAGGTCAAAATGCGCCGATGATATTCGTCGTTGCTTCCGTTGCGTTGTTCTCTAATTTAAATTCGTGTAGTAAAAGTAGCCGTTTTTGATTCACTTCCATGTTCACATTCTCTTTTTGTTTTTACGATCACTATAAAGTGCAAAACAGAAATGACTCCATAAACCATGATAGCAGTATTCATACTTCAATATGTCATATCATTTGCGCCGTCTTGTGCCAACATAATACACTAAAATTGCAGCCAACTTTATGCATTGCTAAATCTGCTGTTTCATTTGCAGTAACCTAATATAAGTAACTAACCCGTCATCCGTTAAAAATGTAGGAGTGAGGTCATCTGATGGGTAATCCACCCTCAGTGAGGTAATTCAATCGGACATGGAAATCTTGAGGTTGTTTATATGTACTCTTGCTTGGAATGCATCTTAATAGCAATTCATTAAGTGGTAACAAATCTTCCTGATCGAATTCCTCGTTACTTATGATGGCCAATAGTCCTGCATGTTTATATGTATTTTTTCATTGTTTCAGTAAATTTTTGTTTTGTGCCAAGACTTTTGTAAAAGGTTGATCAGCAAGTTATGTGACCAGCTTCGAGGCTTCGAACAATGTTCAACAAAATTGCGCTTGGATAATGACTTTTCAACAAATGGATGACACCCTGGTCTATGGGCTGTAATTTTGGAGTGATGTTTGGTGGCGTAAACACAAGCTCAATGGAATTCAGCTGCCCAATTTTTGAATGCGCAGGACAATTATCGACTCATAGTATGATTTTTCGTTTTTTCTTCGTTAGATCTTGGTCCCTTTCGCGTACATAATTGATGAAAATTGCAAATGGTGCCCAATAATAAACGGGCAACCATTCAATGTTTTTGAAACACCGGTGCGTTTGAAACACTTTTGGGACTTCTCGATAACGAGTAGTTTTGGTTTTTCCATGCCTGACATGTTGGCATACACTAAAACATTGATGGCCGAAATACAATACTGCGTGACGGCGATGCGTGAGCGCGATGCGATTCTCCCTCGTCGTCACGCAACGCATTCAATTTACAATTTACACGCGGTGCGGGGAACATTAATGCTCATATGACAAATGTCAAATTGGTGACATTTTAAATGAAATTTGCTGGAAATTGTTTTTGATTTTTTTAAAAGTTTTGAATTTGGAATATTCTTTCGTTTAGCAAATAAAAGCCTTAACTAGGATGCACGAAATTTTCATTCGAAATTCATTCATAATAACCAATGTACTTAACAAGTAATTAAAGCGTTTGAATTTCAAATTTCAATTGCATTTGACAAACGTCGCGCACCGCGTTGCGAGGAATTTTCGTTTTTCCGAATATTTCCCGCCTCGCATCGACGCATCGAAATCATTGTACGATGTCGCATACAAATGCATGTTACGAAAACTGCTTGACATTTGCTGCGAGACTCTCGTCGCGCTCTCGTATCGCAGTCTCGCACTATTGTATTTCGGCCATTGCCAATATGCCACCTAGGTACTATTCGCCTCTAAATTTTATAGTTTTATCGGGAGTAGACACCGGCATTGTCAGCGTTAATAATGCCATCATCGCCACACCACTCTTTAATTCTAAGCCAAATAGATCTTATCAAATTGTTCACAACATTCACATCCGGATTCACCAAAAATTTTGCTGCTACAAACATTATGGCCTTTTTTTCTGATTAAATGCAGGACTGAAGGCAACTCGTCCTTTTTCACACGACACCTAACGCTTTGTTTTTTTCCAATTTCGTGGATTATGTTGACTTTTGTATTTTTAAGGGGGAAAACCTTTCGCTTTTCACTCATATGTATTTGGTCCCACAGTTAAAAAAAAGCACACGATCGCGATTAAATAACACTAAAACAACGGCGGTATCAACTACGAGCTAACAGATTAATTCAGGAATGCGAAAATTACCGACAGCTATCTGAAATCCAAAGTTCAACTATGCATAATGAGAAATCCCAAATAACGCAAGTATATAACCAGCGCTGAGCTATTGATATGTGGATATTTCCCTAATTGTTCGACCAGTAGTACGTTATATCCGATAATAATGGTACAATTCTGCATACATTACAATTACTACATACAAATGTTCGATATAGCCGAGTTCATAATAACCAAGTCTATTTCTAAGGAAAATAGTGAAAGATAAATGGGACGGATCTATTCCGAGGTCCATTTGTGATATGCGAGGGTTTTTTTCTAAACTGGTCCTTTATAATCTAGGGTGTCTGTATACATATATGCATAACTATATATCGGCTTGCGACGACTGTTATAATCACCTTTCGCAAGACCCGATTTTTGAATCAAAATTTTCTGGAAGGGATGGATGAAGTCATGAGTATCTCATTTTGTCAGGAAGCGTAGTATTTGCTTGATTTCTTAAGATAAGTACAAAGATTTCGCAGGGTTTACAGGATATAGCTCTGAGGATCTTCTCACAAATGGAAAATTATGTAAGTTAAATCCTTTATGGATTATGCAAGCTTGTGTAGAAGCCAAGATGCCATTGTGTTTTTGTAAGTTAATCTTCTCCAAGTGATTTTCATTAGTTAGGTTCTAGTATCATGCCTTATGCTTCTAAAACATCTAGTACCCATATTATATAGTCTAAGGTAGAATATAGTCATAGTATCTATCTATATGATATATTATAATATTATGTATCCAAGATTTCTAAGATAGCGAAGATATTCGATCTTCCAACATAAATTCAATCCTTTTTAGTCTAGGATCTATTTCCAGCTGCTGATTAGGAATTATTTTCAACCGATTTGTCTCCACAAACATCACATATCGATCCATTCGGTGATCTGTAGATCATCACCAATCAAAAAGCTTTAGCAAATTGAAGTTGATCTCATCTCTGCCTTTAAGCATTTACTAAATAGTTTCTTATCAGTTTCTTATCACAAACAACTTTTTCTATCGAGATCTCTATCTCTATTATTAACGCATGTAACATTATCAATAATTCATTTTGATCGCGAGCATCAGGAAAAGTTCAAATTTTGCAATACTGATGATGATTGGGGAGAAAGTTGTGAAAGTGTTGAGAAAGTTTATAGACAGGATCGCAGAAAACATACGAGTGAAAGTTTGGTTCAAATACTTTAATCTACTTTCACTTTAAGAATATCATACGAATGTAATCTCTTATATATATGAATTGTGAGAAACGCAATCCCCTCTACAAAAAAAACAAGCATACAATCTTAGATAATATTTATCTATACTCGTACAAAATTGATATAAAGCTGATAAGGCTGTAATGCAATACCAATACTCCATTACATTCTTTTCTAAAACCAACGTTCTTGTAAACTTATCGGTAATGTCTAAGAGATTATTAAAATATCCTTAAAACTAGTATAATCCTGAAGAAAGTTAGTAATTTGCAGGGTGAAATGATATTAAATACGACGCTTTATCAATAAAAATTGTGGTTGCCTTCCAGCCCCTAAAGCAACCATCATAAAATACTCTTACATATTGTAATGACGTATACGTTTCAACTAGATTACAAAATTTCGACATCCTTATCAAATGTATATGAACCCAATTTCAAGTCGATGATAAATCTAATCTACGACCTTGGCACTTTCATTTTGGAAAGTTTCAAAAGCAGTGAAAGTTAGCTTACAATATACAAATCACACTTACCTTGTTATTTTTCTGTGGCTCTGGTTTTTCTGTTCCTCTTTTTCTACTTGTTTTAAAAGATCAGTATCTGAAACAAAGTAAATTTCTTCAGGCATCGTTATATATATATATATATATATATATATATGGAGAAAGTTTACTAAAATGACCACAAAAAAATATCAATAATAATTCAAACATTTGTAAATAATTCAAACAAATGTAAAAACATGAAAGTTTTAATTCATTCGTTATCCATGAAACGGTCAAGTGAGTTTTTCTCAACCGTGAATATACAAAAAATTACTCAATAATGTAATTCTCTCATTACGCTTAACTACTACGGGCTGCTACAATTACAACTACTATTTCATCTATCAACCTCTTTCATCTACCTTGAAGCAATTTCGTAAATGCCTCAATTTTTGTTTATAAAACACTAAAAAATTTGACCACCAAGCAGCTCGAGGTTCTAAAAATATCCTTACAAAGCCAAACAAACGTACAAGGATAAAATTAAATGGCCCTGCGCCCGATCATATTCTTATATGTCACATTTTGCTTTCTAACGCTTTCTCTACGTGGTTCAGATCCTCATTTGAACGATGAACGTCCTCATCAAACAGGTAAAAGAGAAATTTTTTCAAATAGATACAAAGCGTTATCTGTGATTATCGGTTTCTTCTTCGATAACACATTCACAATGAAAGTACAGAAATTATTTGAAGTCATCTTTGTGCTGCTTGTTTTCTGCGCACCTGTTCTTGTACTTTTTTCTTTATAAAAAATGCAATTCAAGATTTTCGTCGCTTCCTTCTATGAGCCATTTTTCTTGCAAGAAAAAGTGGTGAAAGTTCTGTTAATTACATTTTTTTTCATTTTTGCATTCCATTTGCTTCGTCTTATTTTAAATTTTTTTCCCAGTTTTTTTGCACCTCTATCTATAGTACGAAAACTGCTTTGGATAAGTATAACTCTTTTGGATTACCATCTTATGTCCTTCAAGGACATAAGATGGTAATCCAAAAGAGTTCCTTTTATTTCATTAATTCCTTTTATTTCATTTCCTCTCGATAGAGAAACTCATTAGAAAATCCCTGCACATATTCAAAGGAAGTGAAAAATAATTATACCGAGTAGTATTCGTGGAGGAAGTGGTAGTAGTAGCAGTAGTGGTGGAAGCAGTAGTACTAGTAGTGGGTGGTAGAAGCAGTAGTAGAACCAGTAGCAGTACTAGAAGTAGCAGCAACAGCACAAGTAGTGATGGTAGTAATGATCGATTTATCCGCGTAGTAATAAGTAGCATCCTTAGTAATAATTGTTGCCGTAATTATAGTACTAGGAAGCGGAGCATGGGTATTATATTTGGAAAATAATTTGATCATGTCAGCAATGTTGTAAACGTAACATTCCTGGAATTCAGTACCTTCATTTAGGTTTCTATACTCGCTAATACATTTAAAAAATTTTGAAAATTTTTCAAAGCAGTTTATTCTTTATTTATTTTGAAATTTTTTCAAATTATAAAGCTTTTATTTTCTCATAAGCGAAGAATATAAAAATTTCTTAGTGTAAAATTTCTCCCGGAAACCCGGTACAAACTCTCTGCTACCATTAAATCAATCTCACACAAGATTAGAAATAAAGACTTGACAGTTACAAAAACGGATAAAAGCAACTCCACAGTCATTATTGAAAAAGCCAATTATCATCAAAAGCACTTTAATTTCATAGAGAAAGGTAAGCACGCCATACCAAAAAAGGACCCCACAAATCAAATTCAAACGTCCCTTAAAAATGTCTTAAGAACCATTGAAACCCATTTTTCAGTAAACTACAATGATGAATTTCGACTGGCAGTTACGCACCTGATAGCCCCAAAACGCAATGGTCTCGCTACTCTACGGTGTAACAAAACGACCCCATTAGGTCAGATGTCTCATTCATAAAAAGACCTTTGAGACAAATAGAAATTTCAAAGAGCTAAAGCTACTAATTTCGATGCTTCTAATGACGGTGTCGTTGAAGGGCGTGAAAGTTGGCGCTAAAATCTGAGTATGGGGCGCTGTTTTAGATCCAATAAAGAGTCGATATTCGTTTGCAGAAAAATCGGGACTGCTTATTATCCTTAAATATCAAGTAAAAATTGAATTTGAATGAGAGTGTATGGTTCGAGTAGTTAAAAACTTGGGTTATGGGTGCCCCCAGTAAAAACTGGGGGAATTCACAATACATTACAGAGAGATACAAGGACTTTCTTTAACCAATCTTCCATTTCTCAAGTACAAAAACACAAAAAAACCCACAAAACAATGTTTGATTTCTCAAATTAATTATAATTTCCACATCATGAAGTGAGCGATTGGAGATTATTAAAAGTGCAAAGACATAAATTCTGCAACTGTTCTTCTCAGTTTCTCACTGCAAGATGGCGAATAAATCGCATTGACCCCATATCTGTCCTAGTATGTTAAAAATTCATGGTGGACACTTTCACTTGCTTGTTCTGACCATAAGCCCAAACCAATGTTGGCGTCCAGGAATTCCAGAGACTCTTTCAGTTGAGTTAGGATAACGTGGAGACTCAGGGTGATGGCAACCCCTGTACTTTCGACAGCTTTTTGCAAATCTTCAACTAATATCTCAACATCACAATTTCCTCTTGCTACACGAAAACAGTTTTGAACCAAGTTATCCATTGTTTTGAAAGCTACAATGAACGGCACAATCTGAAAGTAACTACATTCCTTATATATTTCAGCATCATTCAACCTGGCAGCCTCCTTCAGCAAGCTCCTGCAAGCGTTTCCTTCGAAAACCTCTCCATGATTGCCTTTGGAAATCATGTTCAATTCTTTGGGCCAAAGAAGCGCCCTGTCCCTGCCCACAATTGGTACCAAACCAGATGGTTCACAAACTCTTGTAGATGGTGGTACACACTTTTCCAACACAGTCAAATTGTCACTTTCTCTAAACAAAGGAGGACTGTAATGTTTGAATATCTTGCAAGTTTGTTCGTTTTTCCATCAGCTTAAAATCGACTGTGGTCGTCTTTTAAATGTTCATATATTTTCAAAATATCAGCACAAGGCATCATGTTCCTCTGTTCGGGGTCGCAATCTCTTAATTCACCCAAAGTCACAAAACAGTACGGACAAGGGTACGTAGAGATGGCCGTTTGCTGCCCATTGACAATCAAAAGTAACTTAAAATCGGCTACAAATTTAAATGGAACATAATTCAGCTGAGTCAAATCAAATAACAGTTTGAGGTTTTCGTACGATTCTTTTATTCTTTTACGCCCGGAGTGTGGGACTCCTAGCAGCGCATGCTACCAGACTACCCACTAAAAACCCCCCCTGTCAAGAGATCCTAGCATGGAACCATTTGACACATTACTTCGGGCTAGGCCTCTTTTTACTTCGCCCTAGGGCGCCGTCAGTCTAGAGAAATCTCCCTCCAGCGGGAGGGGGCAAGATGGAGGAGGACTGCTGGAAAGGAGACCTCCCTAGACCCCGCTCGCAAGGTTATCTATCGTATATTTCTTGGCAATAAGTATTGCCCGAGAGTAATGTGCCACGAAGGTCCATTTGTCGAAACTTTTCAGCATTTCTCCGACCAGATTGTCTGGAGAAAGCTCGCCCATCACCTCCCACAAGTCCTACCGCATCCTGTTCCACCTTCTACAGTTGAAGAAGGTGTGACATGCGTCATCCCTTTCCCCTGGGCAGAAAATGCAGTCTGGGGACCGTGATTTACCAATCTTGTGCAAGTAAGACTGAAAATACCCATGCCCGCTAAGAAGCTGGGTAAGGTAATAATCAGTCTCACTGTGCCTTCGATTTAGCCACGATCCCACGTCCCCTATAAGGCGGGCAGTCCAGCGGCCATTGGAGTCGCCTTCCCATGACTATTGCCACTCGAGTATTGTGCGCTGCCTCTCTTCTCGGCTGACAGCATATCTTGAGCCCTCCACTTTACGGTCATAAATTCTCCGTCGTTCTCTAGCAAGGAGGGCGATGGGTATCACTCCTGCGATTACCAACACCGCCGACTCAGAGACAGTGCGGTATGCAGACGCAACCCGCAAAGCTCCTCGTCTCTGTACCTGGGCCAAGCGCTTTCGGTACAGCTCCTTACTGAGAGCTCCAGCCCAAACCTCAGAGCCGTACAGTAGCACTGACTGTACAGCACTCTTGAGAAGTCGGCGTTTGCTCGGTGTGGGCCCACCGATGTTGCACATTAGTCGACTCAAAGCTGAGACGCCTATCGCGGCCTTTTTCGCCGTTGCCCTGATCTGTTCCGAAAAGCTCATTTTGGAATCGATCAATAGTCAAAAATATTTTATTGCAACTTTAGACTCAACAGCCGCATCTCCGATCCGCAAAGGAATTACCGTGGGAATTCTTTTCTTCGTGAGAATATGGATGGAATATGGATGCTGTTGCAAATGCGGAAATTAGTACGTTGATATAATATTTTTTAGTGTAAAGAATAAAAAAAATTTTCACAAGCTATGGCAGACTTTCTCACGAATAACATTGACGAAGCAATTTAAAATCTAAATTCGGAAGTCCGTTTCTGGTATAGAAACGTTTGTAATATCTTCATGAGATTTGTTGGTAATAACTACAAGCTCACTATCAATTATTGTTACTAACAACTATATGAATTGACACTGAAGAATTTTTAATTTGAATGATTTTATTAGTCACTGAAGGAGGGAGCAACTAACTCTCGAAATATATATCCGTCAAAGTAAAATAAAAACATAGCATTTTGGAATGGAAAATCAAAAATGGTTGGGAAGTGCTGAACAGGGGAAAATACACATACTTTAACAAAATACGAGTATATCCAACGGTTTCCTTTTAAGTGGAGCATAATCGGATTAATATTAATTTTCTCCATTTGACATTCACCAGAAATTTTCTGAACAGCATTGAGTTCAACATAGAAGTGAATTCTATTTGTATCTTTGGAAAACCTACCTTCTCTGAAGCAACGTTTTCAGCCGACTCATGTCACCCTTTATCAAATTAAATCTCAGCTTTCTGATCAATGATTGACCGTGCTTCCTCCGAGCCGTTTTCTATATAACAATTGATTTCCGAAATTTTTATCATGAAAAAATTAACAAGGAATATTGGTTTGTCGACCCGGATCAAGTCTTTGTTCAACTCATCATTAAAAATAATAATGAAGAAACAATACATAAAATTCACCCGAAAACGCACAAAACGTCCATAGAACATGTGAGGCCTTTACATACTTTGGCTTAATACCGATCAATATCTCTCAATTCTTTAATTGTTTGTATAAATTATATAAATATAAATTGTTCATTTACTAAACAATAGTATAAAAATTGCCTTTAAGCACATTTTTATAAGGCTAAACAGTCGTCGGACAATTGCCGAGATCGGTAAAATTTTTTTCCGATTTTTTCAATATGGATTTTCGTTGAACGGTAAATCAGAAATATTTGATTCCATTTCGGCAGCACATAGCATTTACGAGTCACATTATCGCGACTATAAAAAGGAATCACCGTTGCATTTGGTTTTACTTTCCATGCAAAAGTAGTACGATAAGCATGGAAGCTGATAAAGTGCTTAACGGAGACTCGTTGGAATATATAATACGCAAAATTTATGGTGGAAGCTTACTAATAGAACGAGCATATAAACGGTGGGTTCAGTGATTTCGTAATGGAAAACTACAGTTTGAAGATATGTCATAAACAAGACGGCACTAGCAGGTGACAGATGGCAAGTAAAAAGATGACCATCGCAGAATTATCGGAGAGGTTCCAGATCCACAAAATCAATACAGAGAGGAGAATATATGTGCCAATATATGTGGTATAGTTGTATGATTGGGTACCCTCGTACTTTCCAAAAAAATCGAAGAAAACTTATAAAGGCTTTCCCCGACTGATGGTTTTTGGCGATGAAAAGTGATTCCTGTACCTCAACGTGAAACGATGCCGGCCAGTTTGCAAAAAAGGTGAACAACCAACATCCACTTCCAAATCAGGCTTGCACGCAGGGAATGTCTTATTGTTTAACTCTGGGTAGCTTGGGTCCGCCGGGCCTTGCTTTGTGGGTCTCGAGGACGCGTTTCGGCTGCATACAGCCATCTTCAGCTCGTTCTGATGTCTTTGTCGCGGTGTCCATCTTTTTATATGTGAAACTTTTTTCGGAGGGGTAGGTCTGGTTAATTAGGTGTTAACGAGGGTCATTAAGTTTGGATCTTTTCAGGATCGTGGGATTATCGTTGTCGGGTTCGTCGCGTTTTCTTTTTTTGACAAGGATTGGGTCGAGGACTGAAAAAAAATTGTGTCGGAGTTGGTCATTATTTGTTCGTTGATTATATTTCCGTGGGTTTTTTTTGTGTTTGTAGATCTCTAATTTCTCTAGTACGTCAAGTCTAAGTCCCTTCTTTTGTTTGTGTAGTAGCGTCATTGAGTTTGACATGGTATCGGGTTCGTGTGTGTGATTCTGTAGGTGTGTTGCGTAGTTGGAGTCTGCTTTGTTATGTGTAAACGAACGTATGTGCTCCTTATATCTAGTTGTTAGTTTCCGTGTCGTTTTTCCTATGTATACCATGTCGCAGTCCCTGCATGTTAGTTTGTATATGCCGCTGTTGTTGTATGTTGGTGGGATGTTGGGCTTCGGTGTTAGTTTGTTTCCGATGTTGCTGTTGGTTTTGAACGCTGTATGTATTTTGTATTTTTTAAAGAAGCTTGCTAGCTGGTATGTCTACTTGCCTGCGTACGTCAATGTGGTCCATTTGTGTGCTTCCTTCGGTTCGTCTGATGGTTGGCGTTTTTTCGTCTTTTTCTGTGCAATCAGTTTGTTTATATCACGTTTCCTGTATCCGTTATTGTCGGCTATCTTATATATGTTGTTCAATTCGTCGGTGTAGTCGCTGGAATTCATAGGGATGGAGTGTAGTCTCTGCACCATTGATCTGTATGCTGCTAGTTTGTGTTGGATGGGATGGTTAGATGAAGCGTGTATGGTGTGCTCTGTAGTAGTCGGTTTTCTGTAAATTTTGTGTTCCAAATGCTTCTCTGCGTATGATGGTTAGGTCCATGTAGTTGAGTTCTCTGTTTGACTCTTTTTCCATTGTGAACTTTATGTTGGGGTCGATGTTGTTCATGTATGTGAGGAGTTCGTCTTCCGAGTTCGAGTCGATGATGATAAAGCAGTCGTCCACATACCGTTTGCAGTATACGATCTTGAATTTTTCTACTATTTTTGGTATGTGTACTTCCTCTATGCTTTGAAGGAAAACTTCGGACATTATAGATGATATTGGGTGTCCCATGCCCAGTCCGTCTTCTGCAATGTAGATGCTGTTGTCGAACTCAAAGTAGTTCTGCTGGAGTGTGATCCTGACGAGGTTCACCAGTTCTTCAGTGAACCGTCGGCTGTTGTTCAGTTGTATTCTTCCTCTTGCGAGAGCCAGCGTTTCATCGACGGGTATGGAGGTGTAGAGGTTGGTGATGTCCAACGAAAGAAGCCGATAATTGTTGTTCAGTGTTAAAGATTTGTTCGAGGTGGCTAGTTCCTGACTGTTCTTGATGGTGTATACGTCTTCAAGATTGAGGGCGTCTACCAGTACAGATGCTAGATGTTTTGACATTGTCTTATTGTTTGTTTGTGGGATTCCCAAAAAGTCGTTTAGTGGAACTTCTGGGGTCAAATAAAAGATTAAATGTGGACCTGTACTGTCAGCACTTTTAGCGGCTACAGAAAGTAATGCGTTATAAGTGCCTTGCATTAGTCAATAATGATGTTGATGAAAGATGTCAAAATCATGCGAGATCGCACACAGTTGCTGTTACCCAGCGCAAATTAATGAAATTGACTGGTAAATATTATCTCAACCACCATTTTTCCCGATCTTCCTCCAACGAATTATCACTTGTTCGATTCTTGGACGACTACCTGCAGGGAAGGGAAAACAATACTGAAGATGATAGTAGTAGTAGTAGTAGTAGTAGTAGTAGTAGTAGTAGTAGTAGTAGTATTAGTAGTAGTTGTTGTTGTAGCAGTAGTAAAAGTAGTAGTAGTAGCAGTAGTAGTAGTAATTGTAGCAGTAGTAGTAGTAGCATCATTTTTGGACGTTAAGGGAAAAGATTTTTACAGGACAGGTATGTAGTGACTTCCAGAACGTTGGAAGGTCTTGTCTCATAATAATGGTCACTATATAGTGCATAGATTAAATAAATTAGTGATTGAAGTCAATAAATTAGACAATCAGAAAAACCTTTCACAATCAAGTTAGTATTTAAGCATCTTTTTGCATAATATCTTCTAATCTGTTAATCCTTTGGTATCAGAATTTGTTCTAACATACTTTACATTTTCGATTAGGCATGGATAATTGGAAAGTTTGATGTTGAATAAAATTTCTTTCGCATTCTCCATTACTCATAGTTCCGCATATTTAAAATTCATTTTGCCATTTACAGCACTAGTGAATAACAAATGCATACACATATATTATCGATTTCGTTACGAATTAGTTAAAATACAATCAGGCAAAACTTCGATTAAGAAAAATCCGAAGAAGTCAGTATTTGAAATTTTTGATATATCTCGTTTTGAAAGAGATGATTAGAAAGTAGATTGCAATTTCCAAAGTAACGAACTTATTACGGATACTACAAAGTTACCCCACACTTGTCTTTAATCGACATACTTTCGTCAGGAAGAAAGTTGTTGATCAGGCTTACAGAATCAGTTAGGTGTGTAGCCTACAGTCTGAGTTTAACTTTATTCCCTCCCAAAACAAAAACGATATACTCAAGTTACAATACATCGATAACTTAACCAAACCCAATAAATATAAAATATATACTAGTGTACATTATTGACGCACTTATGATAGATTACAAATTCCATATGATATTTAATCCAGTACTACATAGAACACATTCAGAGCAGGAGCAAAGCTACAAGCAACAAAGCACTCAAATTCACATAATTAAAAGAAAAACCCTTATTCGGGGTCTCCCAATAATTCGTCATACAAGTATGCATCATAAAAATGCTAGATTACTAATTGTTTATAGTGATTATTCATCTTTGGAGTTTACCATTTTATGTTAACTACATTAAAGATTCATCAAAGCTTAAAGAATTGTTTTGGATTTTTTCAGGTGTTTTATCGCCGACTTGAGTGCAGACATTTATTCAAAAGTGTAGTGCATTAGTAACCAGCAGAACAGACTACGAGTAGCTGCAGAATTGTAAAGATCCTGCACGGTCGGCTTATTTTGATTTTAAAGTTTCATCAAGTTGGAAGGAAAAATTTTCTCCGCAGTAAATAACTTTTTTACTGGTTCAACCATTGCCAAGGAAATAAGACATTTAATGGTAAGTGAGTGCAAAATTAGACAACATCGGTGGACTGTATATAAGTTAGAAAAGTGTTCTATGAAAAAAATGAATGAAAGTGGTGATCAGTTCATGAATTCAATTTCATTTTGATAATGTGCTTTAGTTCAAGGATGCAATAAAGCAGGTAAACCTTTCCCACAAATGAGTCGAACTAAATAGAAAAATGGTGTAATGGCACCAATTTTTATTGGTTTTTATTATTATAACTTAATGGCTTTAATTAAAACATAAAGTCTCATTTAAATGAGTAGACCTACGATCCCAGCCCGCCTAACCACCTAGTAAGAATAACAGTGTTCCAACGATGCTACTTATTAGATTGACCAAGCACATTTACTAAATTAATAATTAATTGATTATAAAAAATACATAACTGAAGTGTTAATCCTTGTGGGAGAACATATCAGATCAGGTCTGTATTTATATCTGGACGTTAGACGGACAGTGCAATATCTGAATGCAATCAGTGTCCATCATTTATTCTCGAGTTTATCAACAGGATTTGTCAATTCATACACAGTATGTACAGTGGCTCAATAAAGAAGTCGGACACACACCCATTTACACTTGAAAAGGGAATAAACGACAGAAGAATGTATTTTAGAAAAAAACAAAATTTACTTTTTAGCTCTATATTATTAACTTACAAAAAATGAAAACATTGAAAACATAACTCAATTTTGTGATTATTAAAAATATAAAAAGTTGAAATGCAGCCAAAATTCACGTCAACAAAGAACTCGGACAGCACTCTCCTTCATTTTAAGTTTAGAAGGGGGGTTCCCCGGATTTTGTGCAGTTGACAGCTCTTAGCATCTTAATGAAACAAATTGGAACCGTAAATTTTATACGTGGGTGAAATTGTGGGAATTGTGAAACTTCACGGGGGTGAAATTGTGTAAAATGGGAAGGCAACGTGGTCAAACTTCTTTAGAAGTAAGAGAACTCATTTCGAAACATTATAAAGAAGGATTACCATTCCGTACTATAGGGGAAATCGTAAATAGATCACACTCCACTGTTCACGATATAATTAAACGATTTAAATCATGCAGATCAGTGGAAAATAAACAAAAAAGTGGTAGACCTAGAGTTTTCGAAGTCAGATGAGCGATGGATTGTACAACAAATTCATAAAAATTCGAAATTAAGTGCTCCAAAATTAGCTCAACAAGTATCGAAATATTTTAATAAAAGTGTACATCCTGAAACGATAACGTTAGTTTGGAGACGAAGAAATCTACATGGAAGAGTAGCCCGTAAAGAACCATTTGTTAGTAAGTGCAATAGGAAAAGAGACTCAAGTTTGCCAAAACATATAAAAATAAAGACCTATCATTTTGGGAAACAGTGATATTCGCGGACGAAAGTAAATTTAATGTATTTCGCTCAGATGGTCAATGCTATGTTTGGCGAAAAGCTAACCAAGAGCTCAAAGAGTGCAATCTACGATCTACTGTGAAACATGGAGGTGGCTCGATAATGATGTGGGGCTGCATGTCCGCTGCTGGTCCAGGTAAACTTTCTGAATCATTCTGAAAGAAAATTTAGTGGAAAGTGCTGAAAAAACCAGGATAACGACCCAAAGCACAAAGCACTCAATGTGCGTTTATGACTGCTGTACAATTGTCCACATGTACTGGAAACACCTCCACAATCTCCTGACATTAATGTTATCGAGCATTTATGGGCTTATTTAGAACACCAATTAAAAAGCTATTCAATTGAAAATAAAGAGGACTTGAAAGTAGCTTTTCAGGCAGAATGGGCCAAAATCGAACCTTCCTTTTGCAAAAAACTTGTCGAATCCATGCCTATAAGATTGGAAACCATAGTGAAAAATAAAGGATTGCCAACTAAATATTAATAATAATAATAAAATTCAAAAATCTCACATAGAATTAACTGTCCGAATTCTTTTTTGACAAGAATTTTGGCTGCATTTCGACTTTTTATTTTTTTAATAATCAAAAAATTGAGTTATGTTTTCAATGTTCTTATTTTTCGTAAGTTAATAATATAGAGCTAAAAAAATAAATTTGGTTTTTTTTCTAAAATACATTCTTATGTCGTTTATTCCCTTTTCAAGTGTAAATGGGTATGTGTCCGACTTCTTTATTGAGCCACTGTATTTATCACCGGTTCTTTTTTAAATTTGTCAAATTCTTGCATAACAGAAAATGACGAAGTCAGAGCCAGTGTCAATATTTGTATTAATGAAAAAATGTCCTGATATAGTGTCAAGAACCATACGAACTTATTGACGTTTTCTGTTTGTCAATAATTTTTTTAAATTTTTGGTGAAGCCTCCTTCTTAAAAATGATCAGTGATTATTTGCAACTAGAATTTGGATACCCAAGTACGCAAGGCTACCCAGCAAACAATTCCCATGTAAGCCGGTAACCAAGCCAGGAACTATTTGACACATGTTTCCAGCCTATGCTTGATTTTACTGGGCCTCAAAACGTCACTGGCTGCAAGAATGTCATTTACACTAGGTAGGGAGGTGACGAGGAATTTGTGCAAAAAGGACTTCTTCGCTCTTGATTTCACTAGCCGCTGGCTGAAATATATCCATTTCTAATAAAACTACGTAACAATAAACTTCCTTTTGTGAAACAAAGTTGTCATCATCAAACTGTTCAGGGAAACGTCTCCAATTCCAATAAGGAGTTCTCGAGTTTAACTAATCCATCTCATACATGAAAAGAATGTATGATCGACGTAACCTTTCGCTCGTTCACCACTTATACGACCGTGACTGACCAGTCTTATCCAGGTGAGACTGAAAATAGCTATGATCTATATATAAAACGTTGATTTATACATAAAGGATGTATTAGGTATTTGTTCATGTTAGAAAATGTTTGCATATCTAAACATATTACCAACTTGAATAGGCAACCTGTGGAGATAAACAGTAAAGGAAAAATTTGCTGATGAGTAAACAATATCAATGAAATAATCTCCTTAAACGAGAACTCATACACAATAAATTCGCATTGGAAGAGAATTCCAGATCCAGGAGGCGAAATAGCTCGGAACAAAAGGAATTCGATAGAAAATTTCGACCTTGTTCTTTGCTCAAGATATTTTCCATTCATCGGCAAGGTGCATGAATATCTACAATAAAAAACTAAAAGACAAATATCCAAGATACAAGGGTGTTAAGTTCACTGATGTAGTCAAAATGAGAAAAAGCTTACGTTTGTTGTATGTTTGGGAGAATCACAGACTCGAAAGATTTTTACGGTAATTCCTAAGATACTTTTTGGATAATGTAACAATTTTTGGATAATTTCTGCAACCTAAAGAAAAACATGACAATAAACGAAGAACTTTTTGGCATGTGAGGACGCGACAGATATGTTGACAAGCTAGATAAAGTCGATATCATGCCTATTATAGTTGCTAATGCTAAACGAACGTAAGTGTTAAAGTTTATGGCAAAACTTTAACATTTTGCACAACCAGTATGCTCGCTTCAAATATCAAGGAAGTTCATCGATGCTTCATAAAATGCTGGAGAAATTTGACGGTAAAGGTTTTTTTATAATAATATTGGACAACAATTTCACAAACTTGCCTCCGAGGAAGGATTTATTACACAAAGTAGTAACAATTGCTCGTATTATGAATGATTAAAGGTCAAGAAATCGAAAAGAGTACAATACTTCAAAGCCAAGGTCCTCTAAGAACTCAATTATTGTACTTCACAAGGACACATCTCTTGTTGCTTACGTTAATAAAGATAAGAAAAATGTGTTTCTATTTCTATTAAAAGACGACCATCGATTCCACGACTAAGCAAAGATGCGAGTCCAAATTTATTAAGATTCATGTTTAATAATTATTTACTGCCATAAGGGTGGTGTGGATATAGCTGAGAAAGAGCGTTTTAGGAAACGCTTCCAACTATATATAGCACTTGAATTATGGAGGTTTTAGTCCTATGACCACTTACGCAATCAAGGCTTTTCCATGTAACCAAATGAATGTAAATGCTAGGACAACGAAAACGCGCCTTTTTACAAAACTAACTGTCAAAATCTGAAGAAAGCTCTTTCGATTTACGTGTAACTATAGAAAATACAGCCCAGTAACTTTTATCCAAAGAAAAGGCATTGAACATAATTCGTGTTTGAAGATAATTCGTGTACAAGGTGGCCTTGGTGTGGCTATGACGATGGAAAACTGGGATTATTTAAATCACATTGAAAGAGACCTGTTCAAAAAATGTTGCGAAAACTATTGAAGTATTACCTACAACCCTCTCATTGGGGCATTTCAAATGTGCGTAATAAGAATTTTTAGCTATCCAAAAAGACGTTAGGAGATTTGGTTCTCAGCGGTGAAAAAAGTTCGCAGTTTCGGAGCAGATGATATGAACCATTGTCTAAATAAGGCTCCATGTTGTGAAATATAGCGAGGGCAACAATACTTCAATTGATAAATCCCATTCATAATATTTGTCATTATTATTTATTGCCATTTATTATTTAATTCTTGCCTTCTATTTCGCAAACTTTATGCCAAATCCTTGTAGCTTTGTGATTTGTTGTTTGACTTTTGATCCTGGGGCCAAGACAAGGCTTGAGCAGCCATTAAAACCTAAACCTAAGACAAAGTTATGTTAATTTTAGTTGGTATCACAAGAATTAAGCGTAAATCTCTCGTAGCAATATTTACATCATTCATCCCAAGCAAATAAAAGAAGAATACAAGAAAATAAAAGAACATAAATCTATTCAGTAATTGATAGAATTCTGTGTTGCTTGGGTCCGCCGGCCCTTGCTTGATTGGTTTCGAGGGCGCGGACTCGTTCAGAGAACGAGCTGAAGATGGCTGTATACAGCCGAAACGCGTCCTCGAAACCAATCAAGCAAGGGCCGGCGGACCCAAGCAACACAGAATTAATTTTGGCATGCGGCAATATCCAAACGAACTTCAATTGATAGAATCTTTAACTCTATTGCCTTTCAGTTGATTTTATTGATGCTACTACGGCACAATTACAAATATTTTACTTCATCGTGTTGCGAAAACAATTAAAAGATAATTTATTGACGTAGAGATGCTTTGCGTAGAAGTTGAATGAAATATAGTAGTAATAATAGTAGCGCAAAAGCATTATACTCTTTTTTCTATCTAATGTTTTGCTAATCGAAGCATGAGAAACGATATTAACGATCATAAAATTAATAAAGAATTATTATAATTTTCATTATTTCGATTTTAAATATACTTAACTAATCAAACAAAGTTTGTGGATTTTCTTTTTAAGTTTGCTTGAATTTTTATTATTACAAATAATTTTTATTTTTATTTTATTTATCATTAATAATTATTTTATTCATTTACAAGTACACTTTCGTGATATTTGCCTGGAATTCGCTCGTTTAAATTTTGTTCTAAAACAATTGAAAGATGGTTTATTCTATTGGATGTATTTCCTGTGGAACGTCTGTGCTACGTTTGATAAGAAGAAAAGGATCGTATACTTGCAACAAATCTAGAAATCACAATTCAAGCTTGAACGCTTCTGATGCGATCAATCAAATTATGGTGAGCAAACTTTTATTTTATTTTTTATTTTTAGTATTATTCATTGACTTAAATTACCAAGGGAAATTAAATGGAAACGATAATTGCATTTTGTTCATTACTCTGCATCATGTTATTCCGACTCGAGGTGGAAAATTATTCAATGGATCACTCTATCTACTATCTCTCTCTCTACTGATCTTTTATCAATATTAAATTTTCAAATTTCAAAGAAATTAATTTGAAAAGTAGATTCAAAAGATTCAATTATTTATTGGTCATTGATCAATGATTGCGGGTACATTATTGATTGGAAGGATTTCCTATATACTTTCTTAACGGTGGTAATAAAATAAACTTAAAAATAAAACGAAAAATGAATAACTATTATTGTCATGACAGAAGTTATCGTTTGATCCTGAATTATAAATTTTCTTTCGAAAATACCAAAATGATGGATGTTCAACCAATATTTATTGGTAGTACCTCTTTTTACCTCTTTTTAAGGCAGTTTGATACTGAAAAATTTGCTATATTTTATCTATGTTCGGCTACGAACGATACCCTTTATTGTATTTAATATTTAAATAAAATTCAGTGTTATATCTTTCATTCTATCCCTTTTTTGGAGCATAGTTTGTGTGCTACCCTACAAAACACGAAACTGATATAGACAGTCTTGCGACACACCGACTTCGGCTGCTGGTACCTATACATATTATACCTTTAAAATATGGGATTTCTGGAAAACTGTCATTATACGTACCAGAAGAACTAAACAACTTTGCTTATAGTACCATCCGAATGCATGCTATATTGGAAAAAGAATTGATCGATTCTAGACACTCAAAGTCGTTTTCATAAAAACATATTGAAAATACAGTGGGTCACAGCTTATTTTATGCGGTTCATACTTTAACTTATGAGACTCTGTAACTACGAAACTGGAAAGAATATAAACTTAAAATTTACGCTGTTTGAAATAGAAACTTGTACATTTTACATATAAACTTCATTTAATGGCAATTTTTATTATTTTCAAGGTACAGATCAAAATACTTCCAAAAACATCAAAATTTCATCTCACAGCTAATTTTATGCAGTTACTGATAATATTAAAAAAATGTAAAAATACGTAGAAATTATCTAGATTTTAATATTTTGTGTGATACCCCTGTTTGGTCCACAACAGCTTTAAGACGATTTGGCATTGAATGAACTAATTTACGGGTAACATCTGGTGATATTTTACTCCATTCAAACTTCAAAGCCCGTTTCAGATCATTCTTGTTGGAAATTGCATGTTTCCTGATATTTTGTTCCAATATTGCCCATAAATTTTCAACAACATTCATGTCTGGTAATTGTGCTGGTGGCGTCATTAAATGGGGACAGTTGTATATCAGCCATGACTCAACAATACCCGATTTATGTTTTGCGTCATCGTCTTGGTAGAATTGAAAATTGCACCGAATACCCAAATTTTCCGCACTTTGCAACAAATTATCTTTAAGAATCTGAAGATGCATGTGCTTGTCCATTGTTGTTTCAATAAAAGCCAGCTGTCCTGGACCGGAAGCCGACATACAGCCCCATACCATAACACTTCCTCCACCATGCATAACAGTTGGCTTTAGGTTTTCTTTATTGTACTCTTTATTTGGCTTTCTCCATACGTAAGACATGCCATCTGTGCCCAATAGATTAAATTTTGATTCATCGGCAAAGATGTCTGAATTCCAGAACTCCTGGCTCTTACCAAGGTGCTCTTTAGCAAAGTTTAATCGACTGAGCTTATGTTTAAGATTGATAAATGGTTTTTTCCGGACAACTCGACCATGAAAATCGTGATCCCGCAGTACTCGGCGCACAGTTTCCACACTACACTTTTTGCCAAGGCTCTCGTTCACTTCGGTGGTCAGTTTTACCGCGGAGAGTCCAGGATTAGCCCTAATTTTCCGTACAATGTACCGCTCGTCAGCTTCATTGAACATTTTATTTGGTGCTTTTCTTCCTTTATCATGCACCCGGTTCTCGTGCAGGAAACGCTCAATAATTTTTTGGACAGTACATGAGTTCATATTTACCATAGAAGCAATTTTCCGCTGTGATTCGCCGTTTTTAAAATGGTTTATGACCAACTCCCTCTGTTGTATTGTCGTACGAGGACCCATTTTGTATTCTATTCGTGATAACCTTTTTAAAAACAAAATCACACTTCAGACAACAACAAGGCAACTAAAAGACTATTATCAAGGAGGACACACGAAAAAGCCTTCAGAACTTAATGGCAGAATGAAAAATCAGTAGCTCTTAGCGACTGCATAAAATAAGCTGTGACATGTAATTTCGATGCTTATTTGTTTTTCTTCGAATTTTAACAGCGAGTGACGCATTTTTTTTTTGGTCGGTGTTCGTTTCATATTCTATGAAACTGTGTATAATTGTACACAGATTGATCATATTTTATGAAACCATTCTACTTTGGTTTTTCATTATAAAACTTTTTCGTTTGAAAAATATGCCGTATGAAAATGAAAATTAGCTACTGCATAAAATAAGCTGTGACCCATTGTACATACGTTGATATTTATTTGCTTCTAGTGTCAGACTACTCTTCCACTTATTTGTTAAGGATAGCTTTAAAGCAGGAATGGCTTGTGACTATTTGTATTGGCTGACACTCTATGTCAGTAAGAGTACTCAAGTTAAGCATTCTATTCAACAGCAAGAACCAATGTGAAGGTCTATAGCTCCCTATAGCTCGTAATTAACGCATAGAGTTTATGCAGTAACTTTTAAGACTAGAAAAACTTGGTTCAAATGATGCTGAAGTAGCCGGTGAAGACACAGCAAATCACAAGAGCTTATTAATCTCCAAAATATCATGTTAGTAATTATTTTTTGAAATAAATTCTAAGTTTCAACGTTATCTGTTGAAAGACCAATAATACTGAGATCAGAGTAGCGAACTGAAAGTTCATTATGAAGCTTTTATTTTTCAAACATTTTCGGATAATGTAAAAAAAGACACTCTGGTAAATCCATTGTAAATTTGTTTTTAATACCCTGAGAATTAATCGAATTTCGAATTTTTTCCGATTTTTTATTTTATTCTATTATTTCAGCGTAAAAGCGTTTGAAAATACCATCATGATCTAATTTTCTTTTCTTTGATCGTTGGTCCACTAAGGTGAAAACATCATCGAAAATATTTTCAAAATATGCATCCTTCTCCCGATACCATTTAAAGGTAGTTGGTGAGCAAATTATTAATTCTACTTTTGTAATAATAAACATCTAGACCTTTGACTGTAAGACATTGAAAACATCTATGTTAAAGGTAAGAAAATTTGTTGAAAACACTTTTAAACTCCATCAATTCTCGCAAAATATCTCGATTGCGGACAAAATCATCACTCTCTAAACTTTCTTCAAAGACTTCCACCAGATCACATCGGTTATTTAGCAAAATATCAATATACTGCTTGGTAATCGTTTTTCTTAAATTTTATCTAATACATGAGTCTGTTTGTTAGAGATCCCAAAAAAATAGAAAAACCTTAATATCTTCCTTATTTTTAACTTTTACCTGGATGTACTCTTCCCCCATTTTATACTTTAGTTTTTCCACTTCACTGGCAATAGCACGTTACTGAAATATTTGCACTCTACCAAAAATTTCTGAAAATTTGTAAAAAGTCGCTACTTTCTTTTTGGATGTTTGCCGAATTATCCTGCCAATTTAATCATTAAAATAAAATAATGTTATATAAAATAAAATACAATGTTCATCCTTGTGTGATTTTATATCTCCCATTGATTCCCACTGGGAGAAGAAATACAAATGTCTTCGACACAGTTTTTTTGAAATTTTCTGAGATTCGGCTTGCCCATCAAAGCAACGAAGGAAACGTATGAAAGACAGTCGAAATTTTCTTTCGCACACAAGGCAAAACGTGTAGGCCAAAGTCTCTGTCGCATTGGGCCAACGAAAATTTGCCCACCCTGGGACCGAGCGGTACATCACTCCGTTTGGAACCGTGAAGTTTTGTTTCCACTACGGACTCTGCTTTGGCTAACGCAGAGGACGGGCTCGCCCAGTACCAACGTTTATGAATGAATGCAAAGGCCGAAATACAATAGTCCGAGACTGCGATACGAGAGCGCGACGAAAGTTTCGCAGCAAATGTCAAGCAGTTTTCGTAACATGCATTTGTATGCGACATCGTACAATGATTGCGATGCGTCGATGCGAGGCGGGAAATATTCGGGAAAACGAAAATTCCTCGCAACGAGCTGCGTGACGTTTAAATAAAATTTGAAATTCAAACGCGTTAATTAGTTTTTAAGTACTAGAGCTATTCTGAATGAATTTTGAATGAAAATTTCGTGAACTCTTGTAGAGGCTATTGTTTGCTAGACGAAGGAAAAATCCAAATTCAAAACTTTTAAAAAATCAAAAACAATTTCATTTGAAACGTCACCAATTTGACATTTGTCATATGAACATTATTCTTCCTCGCATCACGTGCGTTGTAAATTGAATGCGTTGCGTGGCGACGAGCGAAAATCGCATCGCGCTCACGCAGTATTGTATTTCGGCCTTGAATGTAATTCTGGTGTGTAAATTTGTGTGCGTTGTAATGCGATTAAAATGAAAATTGTTAGCTTTTATTTGTATTCAATAATGAATGAATGACAATCTGCGCGAGAAAATATTCGAAAAGTGTGATGAGTTCAAATTTCAAGTTAGATTAATTTTTTAATTTTTGTTAAATTTTGGAATAGTTGATTTTTTCTTGAATAAGAAAATTTTCTTGAAGGAATTTGCAGGTGGGCCTCGCCCACCCTGCAAATTCCCTGACAAGCCGCCACTACTTTAAAGTCCAAATCACATTTGGACGTGAAATTGTCTTATACATATGGTAATCAAATGCGGAGGTCCTAGCCAACTTAAGCCAAAGTTTCCCAAAGTTTATTCTCGCTCAATTCAATCAGCATAATACGTCCTTGTTTCGTAATTCTCTTTTTCTTTCATTCCTTATCAAAATTTTCACATCGTGCTTTAATAATAATTTTGCAGAACACACCTACACCTTGTTTTAATTCGATTCATCATGCTATCACCTACTAGTATTGATTGGCTATTTTCAAGCAACTTTTCAACTTTTCTCTTTTACAACTAAAATATAACCAGCTAACGATTAGATATAATTTATGGTTTCCACGCGATAATTTTTTAATTATATTAAAGAAAAATAAAAACTTTTTCTAGATAATCAGTCATATTTTTCGGGAAAAAACCGATATCCGCACCATTGCAGAATTTTGTGTCGAATGGATTACGGATTATGGATTAAATATTCAGGCGTTAAGCATACGTAACACAAAGTTAGAAATGAAATTGTTCGTTCTGACTTTTCGTTTACGAAAATTTTGAGGCAAGAATATATTTCTTCCTTGTTTTTGAAATGTTTTATAGTCCGAAGTAATGATATTTCTAACACATAAACCGGTTCCTTTTCGACTTTTGAAATATCTTTTTTGTTTTAGAAATCTCAAATTTCGAGCGTTCCAAAGGATTTCTACTTGACATTTTCCTTTTTCATCTTAACCCTTTGTTTACTAATGGTTTCGTATGAAACTACTTTTTTTCGTGTTTTGTATATAAATTTCTTTCTATTACATAGGATATAAAACCAAGTTTGCTGCTCGCGATTCAGAGGAAATGACGTAAAAGGAATTCTCTGCATTGTTTGAGAGCATTCCATCTGATGTAGCGTCGGAAGTTTCTCGACCTATTGATGATGAATACGAAGAAAAGTTGATAGACTTTTTACCAGTGAACGTAATCATCGCAGAGGATGTGGAAACCGAAGAATCTGTCTGGGAAAGTGATAATGAGGTTCCCCTTATCAGCCTTAAAACCTTAAGTGGACCCACAGTTTGGAAAAAAAATCGATTTTTGCGCACATGCAAAAGAAAAATTTATGGAGAATAGTGGTCCCAGCGTCCCGGAAGAACTTGAAACACCACTGGATGTATTTCTTCATATTTTCCCGGAAGAATTGATTGAGAAAATGGTATATGAAACAAATTTGTATGCTGTTCAAAAATGCGGTGGGAGCAATTCGTTCCAGATAACTGATCCACGTGAAAAGAAAATTTCTTTGCGATCAATTTGCTAATGGGTGTAAAGAAACTGCCAAGTTATTTGGATTATTGGTCGTCAATGTCGGAAATAAGAGACCATTTCAAAAGCGCTCTGATGCCTAGAGACCGATTTTCTTGGCTTCTCCGCAATATTCAACTGAACGACCAAACAAAACAACCTGTGAGAAGTAGTGACCAGTAAAACAAATTGTATAAAATAAGACCACTGATTGAACATCGTGGAAGCCTTTCGAGTATCAATCTGTGGTCGAGTTCAGGGTGATACAAAGGCCGTAGCAGTATCCGTCAGTATATGCCGATCAAGCCCATAAAACGAGGATACAAAACATGGATTCGGGAAGATCAGTCAGGATATGTCTGCCAATTCCAAATATACACTGCCAACTTCTCGGCAATTGCGAAAAAAAATTGGGTTCATGTGGCGTGCATGACTTGACATAGTGTTTAGTTGGTAAATATCACAATGTGTTCTTCAATGACTTTAGTGAGTTTGATGAAGAACTTGAAATCTCGTGGTACATATGCATGTGTAACTTTAAGAAAAGGTAGAAGAGATTTGCTGAAAGATTTAAAACATGACAAAGGTTTACAGAGTGGTGAGTCTGGCTGGCGTGTTAGTAAGGATGGCGTAGCTTTTTGTAAGTGGAAAGACACGAAAGCGGTTTATTTGCTGAGCAACTACCATGATCCTTCAGTAAATGATACTGCGTCGAGAAGAGAAAGGGATGGAAGTCGTCGAAAAGTTACATGCCCAAAAATGCTGGTCGATTATAATAAGCATATGGGTTACGTGGATAAAACAGATATCCAAAATCCAAAAAATGGTGGCATCGATTGATGTGGCATTTCCACCGAAACAATTTAGGACATCCGCGCCACAAGAGTATGATAAATGTAGTCACATACCAGAACACGATTTAAAAACAAATTTTTAAAATGTCATAAATCCCTATATAGCAAAGGTATTTCTTTTGAGGCGAATATGCGTCCACCAGGCTTGGATTAGCAGGAGGCATAAAAAACATTGTTTGTGGAAAATTTAATAATTCCGTAAACAAAGGGTGAATCTAGCAGAGTCAAATTCTTTTCCAAAGTTACTCAAAACAGCACTCCATGTTTTTCTGAAATCAGAAAATACTATCTTTTGAATATTATGCTATCTGAACAACAATGATATTTGCAAGGACTGTATCAAAGAGACGGTTGACGAAAAATACAAATAAAAACAAAATGATGTCGAATAATTAATGGCGAGGTATGGTGGGCGGGCAGTGTACAGTGATTAGGTTGCAGATACGATGTTACATCGTACCTATTTCCATAAATCGCACGTAATACATATAGTAATATATCCGAAATATATGAACTTCTTCAAGAACGATGGTCTCACAAGGCTTCTATGTGTGGAAACTCATCCTTCTATATTCCATCTATAGGGCATTGACCATCTTTCTACATATAGGACGAACAAGGCGACGTATTATAGTGTTCATTCCTAATTTTTAGATAATTATTCCTTCTTGAAAGTGCTCCTTTACGTTACGGGTTTCAAACTTCCTTTTATGCGAAACATACTCCTTGCATAAATACGGACGAATTTATAATTTTTATAAATTCCACTGTTTTTGCTGATTTGCCATTTTTTCTTTGGTGATCCCGTTGTTGTTGTAATTGGTGTAATTGGTTGTAATTGTTTGTTAGAGTTTTGTGTGTGTTATCTTTCTTGTGACTGCTGTTATTACTGTACCAAAGAATCTCGAAAACGTATTTGGGCTATTCTTTAATCTTTTGGATATGCCTTCAATCTTTTGGATATGTCTAACAAGATCACGCTCGATCCTTTTTATTTTTGCCATTTCGCTTCTATACCGCATCTCCTAGTTTTTAAAATCTGAACTTCTGAAAGCATACTGTGGACCAAGATGTCATAAAGGGTGCGTTCCAAGATCATGAAGCTGATTTAGTACTGGTCAAAGTAGGCCACACAGAGCGGACCCAACATTGCCACAGGGAATGTAGAACCATGTGAGGAAAAATCTCCAATATGGATTCTGGGAGCATCAATTTCCGATTAAGCTTTATGTGGATCTTATCACAAGAGCGACGGATGCTGATGACGATTCAAAAGGTTTATTAAGAACATATTAGATCACGTACAAAGTTTCTTGAGCAGGTTAAATACGGACATGGAGAGGTTGAAATTAGAGACTGCAGTGCACGACCTGCATTGAGCCGAAGGGCAGACAATGGGCAGAACAGTCGGGAAGTTTAGAATTGTGGCCCACGCTATTTGTACAACTAATAGCTAATAAACTGAAGTTAACCAAAACTTCAGCTCATCAACCATTGTACAAACACGTCCCCTGTCAACCTGAGAGCCTAACCTAGAGTCGTTTTAGGGGCAGGTTACATTAATGCTTAATTAAGAATATTTATTTAATGTAACACAACTCCTTTCGGTAAATATATTGTTCTCAGATCAAGTGCGATGCTTTAAATGCACCCTGAACGATTCCATTTTAGGAAGACAAAGGGATTGAATTCTTTTGTATCGATCTCATAGTATTTATTTTTATGCTTGTTAGATTAAAATCCATTTGGTGTGCTGATAATTTCAAACTCATAAATTGATGTCCGCGGATTGCCTCTTTTGCCTTAATTCTGTAAAATTTCATTTCATTTTTTTTTTAAAGTTGGCTGTTTGTTCCTCTTTTGTCAAAATAATTAATTGTACTTGTATTTAAGCTGAGGTTCTCCTCTGGGTAATTAAATTTTTATTTTTTATGCATATTTAAATTAACTTTCCGCTATACATAAATTATTATGAAAAATATTAAAATTGTTTATTCATTCAATAAGACATTTAATATGTTTTCACGGCCCATCAATTTAATTATTATTACATAGTGATAATAAAAAATCGGATAAAAACCTGGGAAATTGTTGACCGCACTACGATATATGAATCGTTAAGTGGTAGTTAACATATCATCCGTTAAAAGTTATGCATAAACCTCGAAAGCCAAATTAAGTCGTCAATCAATCTTTTATGTGGTTTGTTTTGTTAATATTACTATCTAACTATTGTCTCAGATAACACTGGTCAACACTAGTCATGCCACACGAATTCTGATGGCTCATATTGTTTTTGCCACCTACACTCATTAATAAACAGCAATAGTTTTATTTCGATTGGTCTTAGATTTCTTGTGATGTGTTGATTCACATAACTAGTACTACGGTGATAAACGCAAACAAACGCTCGCAAATAAAAAGTCGTTAAATTAATTGTTTTCGTATTAGTTTAAATTTAGTGACTTACAAGTAATTGCTGTGATTGTGTGAATATGCCGAGACAGTGTAATAACGATCCTTACTCTTTTGTTATATTTGTGGAGAATTAACTTTCAAAAAACCAAGACAAAATTTCACTAAAAATATGATGGAGAGTTATTGTCAGTATTTTGGTTTCCCTGTGGCTCATGAAGACAAATCCAGGGCTCCCCATATTTGTTGCATAAGAATTTGAGTGATTGGAAGAAAGGGTCCCGCTCTATGCCGTTTGCTATATCCATGATTTGGACCGAACCAAAAGATCACCTTTTGGACTGCTATTTTTATCTTACAGATATAAAAGGTATTAATTCTAAAAAATCACACACAGTGAGTTACCCTAATTGACAGTCAACTAAGAGACAATAAAGTCTTGTGGATTAACATGGACACCTGCCTTGATGGCTTAAGCCCACGGTCTCCATAGACGGGGTTGAAACAATGTGTCAACCACCTACCCTAGGATCTAAAACAAGTTTCAGTCCTAGGTCCCAATTTATTTAAGCTACCTGGATTCCCGAACGCAACTGCTGAGTGCTTTCCTCCACTCTCTAGCGTTCGAAACCACAACCACCACGTTTCAGCAAGGATAGGCACCTCACCGTGTAGGAGGCTGACAGTAACCTGTCGTGGGCGTCCCCCTAACCCGTGATTCAGATAACCTCTGAAGAGGTCGCGCTTCTCTACTGTCCGAGAAAAACTCTCAGTTTTTGCTCCAGGCGCAAGGGACTGATTGCCCTTCCTCACACCTCGGGTACGTGGGGACGATACTCCCCAAAGATTGAATGGAACAAGCCGAAACCTATACCATCAGCCCCCTGCATCATCCGGAGTCCTATAGCACAAGTCTATAAGGTCCGGGTTAACACAGTAACAACATATAGTCAACGTTTACTGTACATATTACTCAACATTATCGATTTCACTTTTAGCATGTGTACTATAGGTTGCAATGCGAGCTTTTCGACCTGCTATCAACATTTAAACTCACTTCGTCTACATAACACTCAGTCCGTTATATTTAGTTTCTCAAAGTCGTCAGTCAGTCTAGCAAACACACATCACATATCGAGAATTACATCATGTCCGACAATTAAATTGTTCCATCAGTTGCTTCAATTCCATCTCTTCCGTCAATTCCATCTACACACTCTTCCGACATTCAACTATTTCACCAATCAATCCATTACATCTTCTTCCACTACATATCTTCATCAAATACATCACTACCATCTTTCAGCAAATCCAACAATTTACATCAGAACATCAAACACTTGCATTTTAGTCAACATCGAGTCCGTCAATTTTAGTACACTCCTTACTTTCATCTAGAGTCAGGTCTATTCGTCAATCATCATAGCCATCAATTCATCTCAGCAGCTAACATCCATCGGTTCAGCTTCACTTAACTTTCACACAGTACACCCTGGATTCCCAACATTTGGAACCCCTATTTGGTGACGTCACTGGTACTCGTTAGATCAACGTCTCCTCGGCGATATAGACAACCTCTACCTCGTTTTTTGTCAGTTACATCAAGTCCTCGTTACATCAGTTCAACAGTTTCAATAACAGTGGCTAGGTTGCTACACTTTCCCTAGGTACACTACGGGCCGGGTCGAATCCCGTAAGTGACGTCTTCGGTACTAGCTATATTCAAATCCTTCCGACTGCCTTCATCCCCACATACAGCATCTCATCCCCTCACACAGCGTTTCCAACATTTTATATTCTAACTTTTACAAACATTCATCTTTCTTTCGTACGTCTGCCGCACTTTTTATTTACAACGATTTCACTCAACAAGACCAACGCCACAATCAACTAAGAGACCAGTACTTCATAGTGGCAATTCACCTATATCAGTTACATCTGTATCCGTTACGATTAACGATTCACAGCCACCATTGATGGCGATGAATCTGAATTTGAAGAAATCTCAAACAAGCTACACTTGATAACTCAAGAAGACCTAAACGAATTGTTTCGCGACTTGAATTGTCAAAAAAGCAACCGAAATCTTGGGATCTCGTTTAAAAGAATGGAGTTTGCTACATCATGAAAATAAAACAAGCCGTTTTCGAAATCATACATCAAATCTTTAGGTCATACTATTCTCAAGATGGAGACTTGGTGTATTGTAATGTTATAAATGAGGTGATTGAGTATTTAAAAATCGACTTTAATCCCTCTCATTGGCGTTTATTCATTGACATTTCTAAATGTTGGAGGTTAAGGATTGGTAATTTATGAAATAAAAGTTGTAATACAGTTGATCTGATAACTAATATTCTTTATTTTGAAAGAATTGCATCAAGAGGAATCGTTTTACTGCACAGAGAGACGTTTCTCAACTGACACCTTATCCCTAACTCAACACGTAATTTTACAACCATAGAGTCCTAGACCCTTCTCCTTCTTGTTCAAATAAATGGACACATGGCTTAAGAAAAATGCGCAGATGATAAACTTATGCCATAGTTATGTACAGATCTTAATAAACAAATACAAGAAAGAATTCCTTGTTTGACCCAAGTGTTACTACAAAAGTTTTGTTATATTTAAAACTGGAAAGACAACAGACATTTGAAACTAGAATTGAACAGCTATTTGATTATAATAAATATAAAACATAGTTGATTAATTTTTAAAGAATTCAACACTAAAAGTAGCTTAAAGGCAGTTTTACTGCATAAAGGAAGCGTATTTTCTTCTGTACCACTGGCCCATGCTGCAAATATGAAAGAAAACTATGAAAACATGAAGTGATTACTGGAAAAAATCAAATATAGTAATTATTCTTTCAAAATCTATGGTGATTTCAAAGTTGTTGCCCTCTTACTCGGACTTCAGCTGGATTATACCAAATTCGGGTGTTTTCTTTGTGAATGGGATAGTCGGGAAAATAGAAACCATTATCATAAAAAAGTATGACCTACGCGATCATCTTTAATGTGAAATATTCACCTCTTGTAGAGCCGTCTAAAGTTCTTCTTACACCATTGCACATTAAATTAGGCCTAATTAAAAATTTTGTTATGCCGATGGATCGCAATGGGAGCGAATTTTTGTATGTAAAAGAAAAATTCCTTAAAATAAGTGATGCAAAGATCAAAGAGGATATTTTCGTTGGACCTCAAATTTGAGAGCTAATAAAAGATCCAGTATTTGATGAAAAATTCAACGTTCTAGAAAAACGAGCATGGATACCTTTTAAAAACGTTGTTACAGATTTTCTAAATAACCATAAGAATGAGAAATGCAAAGAGTTTGTTTGCGAGTTGTTGTTGGCTTTCCTAGCATTGGGTTGCAACATGTCACTCAAAATTCATTTCCTCGACTCAAATCTGGATTTTTTTCCTGAGAATTTGGGAGCTGTGAGCGATGAGCACGGGGAGAGAATCCATCAGGCCATTTCACGGATGGAAAAGCGCTTTCAGGGCAAATGAAACACAAGGATGTTAGCCGAATACTGTTTGACATTAAAAAGGGATTATCCAGGAGCTAAATTTGCCAAAAAAAAATCCTAAATCGTAAATGCATAATAGAACTGTTTTACTTTTTTGTTTCGGACTGTCATTATTTGTTGAAATATTTAAATGACATTAATCAATATAACTCTTGGACAATGATTATTTATAGTTACTTATTTTTACTAACAATCATTGATCTAAGTAAAAAATATGAGTAAAGTTCGTGTGGCACGACAAAGTTCAAATTTTGTTCCCCAGTGTAATCATTACAATCCGAATCAATCAAAATATTTTAAAGACTTAAAGATCATTTAAAATATTTGGTTCAAAATAATTTTTTCATATCTATCACAATATTTAATGCTTAACAATTTCTTTTTTCAGACGCGTCACTCTGGGGACTCCCCCGAACGGGATACAGACGAGGTTGAAGATTGTTCAAGTGCAGATAAAAGTTGCGAACGAAGTGAAAATATTCAGTCAACTATGCAAGAAATTGATAATCGTAGGAACGATCAAATACTAGAAGATGATATAGAACGGCAACAGCAATCGCCAGGACAATTAAAAAGTGCAACATCAAGTACGGATGGTGTCTTTTTCAATTCACGCCATTTGAAAGCTGCAAGCTATGAACAATCTAATCGTCGATTTATTTCGAAATCACAAATGAAAGGTAGTAAAATTTAATTGTCAGATTGCTTTTTATGGTTGATATGATAATTAATCGATTAGCTGAAAATATTAAATTTTATCATAGAATTCCGGGAAGCGTTTCGTCTGTTCGATAAAGATGGTGACGGTTGTATAACAAAGGAGGAGTTAGGGACGGTTATGAGGTCGCTGGGGCAATTTGCTCGTGTTGAAGAATTGCAGGAAATGCTATTAGAAATCGATGTCGATGGTATGTATTTTTCTGCTTATAATTTTCCGTGTGCAACTTGTGTTATCAGATTGCACATGATATACACTCCGAATGTGCACTATCTTATGCACTTTATGCATATTTGCACGAACGATAAGAAGTGTTATTGCATTATTGATTTACTATTGATTTATTTTTGGTAATAGCGATGTTTTCGTTCTATATCGACATTTTTTGCGTTTCAGTAATAAAAACCTAATAATACAGCATGCTTGGGTATAATTGCTTTTGCTTTACTGCAAAATCGTTTTTGTTTTCCTACATTCTATAAATGAATATTAACTATCATAGCTATTACCATTTTCCCACCAATAAGAAAATTTGATTCCTGTACAATTCTTATCTTTAGTAATATTGCAACCTATATAAATTGTTTTGTATATTGGATTATTTCTATATTATTGACGATCTTGGGAGTATCCCCTTTTCATAATTCTATTATCTATTGAAAAATAGATAAAAGATTAATGAAAAGGTGAAAGGAAAATGGTGATAAGATTCATTAAATAGGTAAAGAAGTAATGAAAGGAATTCAATAATAGAAAGCGTTTTCCGTCTTTATTTCCAATAAGTGCCAGTCGTGCTCAGACTAGGATTTATGGTCATATTTTCGGATATTTTTATTCGAAAAGTCGTAGATGGAGAAAAATTTGCTATTAGCACGAAGTCCTGACCATATTTGATCAAAATATGTTCGCAATTTGCTTGATTTGATAGACAAATACGGCGAAAATACTAATATCTGTTGAGAAGGGTATCAGAAATGTTACTTTGTATTAGGTATGATCTTTACTACCAGTATTTATGATTGTATTATTACAATGGCATACTAGTGTTTTGTAAGTGTATTTTAACAAAAGTGTTTTAACATGCCTCTAAATCATTACAAAATTTCCAAGCCCCCCTGGTATACAAGCAGCCAAACAAACAATCATAATGGAACTGCAAGGCTAGTGATCTCGTCTCCTCAGCGTGAGAAGCAAGTTAATAAGAATATTCTGGTGATTTCTCATTGGCTAATAAACAATCTTTATGAGTAAATAACAAAATATAAACAACAAGTAATTCATAGTTGATTACATCAATATTTAATAGAAAAATTAAATTGCATTCAGACAGTGGCAATAGCAAATTTGAATGTAAAAACCAACAATTTAATAACTCAATATCCTGCTTAACAAGGAAAAATAAGGCTTCAATATTACTGCAACATTATTAATTGTGCAAAGAAATGTATATACAAATTTTTTTACAATCAAATCTGACGTAAACGAGTGAGAATACTCGTTGTGCTCTTCTATGCTCGCTGCTATTCGTTTAAAAGGCATCTATTATTATTATTTATACTGGGCTCCACTTGCTGGAAAGTAGCATAGGCCAGAAACGGCCCTTAGCTCCCAATGTATAGTACTTATGTTTACAGATGGTCCATTTTGTCGTCCTACAGAAAAAAAGGAGTTCCCCCAGTTCTGTGGTCGCCAAGTGTTCCAATTCTGTTACACCAATATACCTCAGCCAAATAAGGCGTTTGTTGGCCAGACTCGGGCAATCTAGGAGGAAGTGAAGAGGAAAGCATCTATCGATTCACAGTAAATCATTGAAACGGAACTATTTTTTTTTTTCATTAGAAAGACATAAGAAAATCTTCTGCTGTATTGGATTTAAGATTATTCCTCCCTCTAGGCAACATAACTGATGGTTTAGTTGCCTACTTTCACAATGTCAATATATATAGCAATAATGAATACCCAACATTATAACATTATAACAAAACATTATAACTTATTGTCTGCTTTTTCTTTCACTCCATTGTCGTAGTATATCCCAAATGTCCTTTTTACGCACGGCATTCAAGAAATAAATTGACAACCTTGCCTAATATTTCATTCGAATTCCAGGTGATGGCAATGTAAGTTTTGAAGAATTCGTCGATATACTGTCCAACATGACAACAGATCAAACAGGAGTGTCTCCTGCCGATCAGGAAGAACGTGAATTGCGTGACGCTTTCCGTGTATTTGATAAACATAATCGGGGCTACATTACAGCATCAGATTTGCGCGCCGTTCTCCAATGTTTAGGAGAAGATTTGGATGAAGATGAAAGTAATTTAAAGTTTCTTTGGTAATTTGTGCGTTTCATGGTACTTTTCTTTCTAATTATCAGTTGAAGATATGATTAAAGAAGTCGATGTTGACGGTGATGGTAAAATTGACTTCTATGAATTTGTACATGCGCTAGGCGAACCGGAAGACTCACAAGAAAATGATGACGAAGATGAAATAACGTCTCCTCTTCCAACTCCTCGTTCAACTTTATCATCATATGACCAAGTTGCCACACAATTAAATTAAATGTTCAAGGTTGTGCTGCTAACAATTTTTCAAAATCTCTTTGAATTTTAACTTTTAACTGACAATTGTAAGTAGAAGTAGGAACTTCTTCAAAATTTCTCACTGGAATTTAAATAGTTTTAAAGGAACTCATAACGTAATAGTAATTTTATCCTAAGCATCCGATTGCGAAACAAACGATGAGGAGCGCGAAAAAGTTGCATACGTTTATATTTAATTTAGGAACAATTCTTGAAAAAAAAATACTTCGTGCACTTTTGTGACAGATTATTTGTATCATATGTAATCTTTCATATACTCATATCTATTAGTTTATTGAATAGTTTAATTCTACTCGCTTTAATTGAATTTTTCATAAAAACGTTTCTCGACGAACCTTTACATAAAATGTTATGACCCAAAGTAAAATTTTTTCGACAGCAGCAATTAATTGCTAGCTAATGTTTATAACCAATATTTAAAATTCCTCAGATTTTCGGCCATTTTCCATATCATCTTTCTACAAAATGATGTAATAAAATCTGCATAAAGAACTTACCGAAAGTATTAAAGGTGCCAAGCTAAATCAAATTTAAACATGAATCTGCTCTTTTAGATAAAAATCCTTGTAATCAAAAAAATATCATCTAATAAACATGAATTTATCGAATTAAACAAATATGAACTAAGCGCTTGGTCTTGTCTTAATTTCTTCGAGGACATTTTTAGCCCGTCTGAGTCATAAGTTTCTGAACATTGTTCAGGAGATGCGCAATGTGCCCATAAAATAATCAAGACAAAGTCCTAATTTTATAACGACAAAAAGTACTAATTTATCCCAGGTTGTAATGAAAACCCTTCCAAAATGATATCCAAAGTTAAATCCACCAAATTTCGTGGTCAATTAATTTTATTAAAATTCTTAGGCTTAATATTTATAAAATTAAATGGAAACCATAAGCAAGCGTCAAATACTACGAATTAAACATTTTGATTATTTCAATTAAGTTGAACTCAACCTTCCAATAACCTAGACAGAGGATTTAAATCGAAATCAAAGTTTAAAAAATTGTATCAGAAACATTTCCATGATTCTAAACTGAAATCTCGCGCTATATTCATTAAACCTATGAGATATTTGATGTGAACAAACCTTTCTCCGTTCCCCGCTATCATCCCTTTTCGGCAATATATGGCACTTCGTAAACGACATTATGAACACAGTAATAAACACATATACTTTGTACGATTTTCTATCTCGATTCAATATTAATGTATTAATGAAAGCCTCCCCCAATTTACATGAACTAATTATTGCGATTTAAAATGATCTGCAAACGTAACTAGCGAATTACAAACGTTTTACCAGCACTCAACACAAAGACAACATGATCGCAATCAGGTGCAAAATGGCGGCAATTTTTCGAATTTTCCCCAAAAACCCGCAAGTGACTTATCCACAAAAAACAGCACCACTCGCGATTTCCTCAAACCAGATGGCTCTCGTTGCGGGTAATCCGAGGCATATGTAATCATGTGCACAGCAATTCTCTGAGCTGTGAGCAAGAGTGCCAGAAGTGTTCTTTGCATTAACCTTAAATTGCAAATAATATGCAATCTGCGAGGATTTTGCAGCACGCAATAGACTCCTCTTGCCTAGAACCACAGTCAGCCGGGGAAAACTAAGAAATGATATCACTTGACACCGTGAAAGTGAGGGAATGACTCTTCCTGTAGATAGACATGTATAAATTCTAATTAATGTCGACAATGAAAAACGTTAGTGATTTCTTCGAAAGACAACGGAACGATTCTGAGAAAGATGTCGCTGTTAGTTATCAGTAAGTTATAGGTATACGGAGTCTGATGGCGATAAATCGATGTATCCTTTAAATGGTTAAACGGAATAATTTGGAGGAACACACGAAGAATATATTGGGAGGGATCTTATGAAAAGTTAAGTATTTTACTAAACTATGGAAAAGTCTCGAACTGTCCTCAAAAACAGAACCATTAGCATCCAAATAGGAAGGAGACTTACATCCATAAAAAGTTGTATTTACCGATTAGAGAGATTCTCGAGAAAACACATATTGAAATCCAGTGTAGCCAAATGGAAAATCGAACAAGGTTTGTTATGAGTCCTGCATTGGATATACAGTGAAAGTTAGTGAAAGATACTAACTCAACGCAAATTCACCCGGTGTAACAACGGTGGTAAACAGCAGATCGAAATGTTGAATGGAGGCTATTATATACATCTAACAAAAAAACAATGATCACATTCTGAAAATTTCCTGTAATATTTTATTTCTAGTAAAAAATCTTTTAAGCTGCAACTATCAACTAATTCTTACAAAAATGCATTGTTGCATTACAGTATTATGCATACATGTTGCTTCGCCACTTATTTTTATTTGTATACACATTCTGAAGATTCATCAAATAATACTATGCATATAGAAAAAAAAATAATAAATCCTTCAATTTTTGAGAGCGTAAAAGATTGGTAAAGGAGAGAAAGTAAGTACAGGTGCATAGGCTGAAGGTTTCTTGCTTTTGCTATGTCACAGGCAGGTTAGGGGAAATCAATTCTGCAAAAAATTAAATTATTAGTATCAATCTGCGTGTAGCAAACCTATCGATATAACATCGTAGCAAACTGAATCAAAAGAATAAACGTGAAAGTAAGTAACGAAATGAAGAAAATCGAATTATTTATGAGTTATTAACTCAGGGGGCATATGTCCCGAATCGCCAAGTCCACGCAAAGTAACACGACCTGATGGTAAAATTGAGATCCATGTAATTGAACCATGATTCAGACTGATTCGTAGCCAAGCTTCTGGTGGGAATTGTAGCGCTCTGAAAACAAATTGAGCCGATTAATATCCAAACTCATTTGAGCATAGGCTATACTTATTACCTGCAAGTAAAGTATCGAATAACATTACCATGTCCTACAATCAATGTGTACGAATGATCCTTCTGTTCTGGCTCAGCACGATAGAAATACTTTCGGAATGCTGCCTCAATACGTGCTCCATCGCGATAGAACTGCTACAATTCAACAAAACGCAATCAATTTCACGTATATCACAACCATTTAGAATGCTTAAAGTAATATCTTACCGCTGGTTCAGGTTTCCAATGGTTTACTGGTGGCTCGGGCGGTATGGGAGCGCCTTCTCGAATTAACGAACAATGTTCGATTGGTGCTTTTTCTAAGCATTGAGTTATGATTTCAGCTGTTTCCTGGGCACGAACTTGCGTCGAAACAACTATTTTATCCCATTTGATGTTTAGCTTATTCAAACGTTCGCCGGTGTGCTTTGCTTGCATGCGACCGACTTGCGTTAAAATTCGTTCCGCTTCTACAGGAGCCTTATCATGATATTCTCCATGGCGCACCAAAATTATATGACGTGTTGCTTTTGATTTGGCCTTTTCAATCGCTTCATTGTATCTATTCTCAGCATCGGGAGTTGCATTTTTTCCTAAGGGTTCAACGAGTGACGCAGGCTCTCTTCTATCCCAATTATAATCCCATATAGCACATTTGCTAGGTTTTGCGTTTGTAGTCCACGAAGCCTCGACGAGCCGTTTTCGTTCGTGTTCCGTTGTGTACATGTAAAGTGCAACGCCACTAGCTGATCCAACTACCAATGCCGAAAGTTTCTGCAAATGCACCCATGGTCCCATTTTATCTAACGAAACGGCAGACACTGCGGTGAGAAGGAAATTAGTTTTCGAATTCACAAAATATTTATACATTTTAAAAAATATTTAGGATTAGGAAATATGCAAGACTTGATTGGGACTTCTTTAGTTCTTCGCCAGGATCTTTAAGGATGTATTCTAAAGGGGGAATTGGGGAAATTTGATTAGTTGCGAAAAGAATCTTATCCTGAACTAGAGCATGAAATGAATCACCTAATTATTGCAATGTATCTATTAGTGAATAATAGAAATGTAAAAACAGCTTTCTATTAGCAAAAATGCCACTACTTTATCTCAAAACTAGGAACTAAAATGTATCAGAAATCAAGACTCTGTGCCCTCATTTCAATATAAACGTCAAGAGTGCATGTTTAATTTGATGACATTTATGAAACGTTGAACTGGTCGAAGGTTGTTTTGGTTGGCAGTAGACGTTCAATGTTGTGGCGCGATAATTTATACGTGTTTTGTTGTCGACTGTTGATATGTCATTAAAATGTCAATTTTGACAATGACACTTGACAATTGATAGATCGAGTGGACGTCACACGCGAAAACGGAGTCGCACGTGTTGGACGTATATTCGAAGGCATTGGCAATGGAAGTCAAAAACGACGAGGAGAACGCGTCCTCAGTGAAAGCTATCGACTTGATAATATTTGATTCATTTAATGGTCTGACAAGTGCTGATGAAAATGAACGTGTGAAATCTGGCTTGCAGCTTTTGCATCACCTAACAAAAGCACAAAATACAGAAAAGGTAACCTAAATGTTTAATAGTATGGCGAATGAATTAAATTTTTAATGTTTTAGAGGGAAAAAGAGCTGAAGTATATAATAAAGAGATTGGTTAGAGGTGTTGGCGCTTCTACGAATATATCGCGCGCGGGATTTTTCACGACGCTTGTTGGATTTTTGGAAACAGTCAACGCCAATGAAATAAATGTTAATGCAATACTGGACATAGCCAAACAGGAGTTGCATTTTGGAAAATCAGTGAATCATAAGGTGATTATACTTTTAATTTGGTTTCAATGTTGATTAATTTCTTACATTGCCTATGACTCTAGTTTGAATTGATTAAATGATGTTGATCTTCAAAAAGACTTTAAACCTAAGTTGGTGCATCTTATTTGCAAACAATCTCCCTCATTTATATGTACTATGACATATTAGCAATCTAATTTTAACATTCTTCATTTTTCTCCTAGTGGAAAATGATAACGAGCTCTCTAATCAGAATAGTTGCAAACTTCTAAGTTCAAACAGCTTTCTCTTTAAGTGTATAAATTATAATATTTAAAGATGGATACGGATTGGTTCACTGCAATTTTTCTCACTTTTTAATCGTCTGTTACGCTATCATTCAATGCATTTATGCTTCCGAAAACGAAACCATAAATATGTTTAAAGTGTCATGGAACATTGAAATAAGTCCACATACCTCACACGCTATTATATAGGTATTGGATGTTTGCGAACATCCAAAAGATTGCGTGATCCATTTAGAAATTTTGAACCGTTTCCATAACTAATCTGAATTTATATAGCTTTATAACACTGTAACGACTTAGTATTAAATAAAAGCAGTAATTAAATCGATAAATTGAGAAATAAAAAGCTAAGTGCTTCATCGATACCCCTATCTAACGTGTAATTAAGCAGTTCATCTGTTTTTTAATTGGATATCATGGTGGAGACAGTCGTATTCATTGTGGCAGTCAATTGGATGGAACCATATTTGAAACTACTTCCATTTTTTTTTTTTTTTTCTCTGTTTTCGGCAGAGCCGAAAAACCAAAAATTGGCCCTGGCTCTCTAGGCACTGGCCAGCGTATTCACTTATTTATTGTGATATTTTACCCGTTGGAAACCGGGGGGTAGGAAATTAGGTAAAGGTGGGAGTGGTTAATAAGGATTTTCCTAGGTTTATACGGACTTTGTATTTAAAGGATGATATTTGTGGAATCAAGGAAGCTGCATAGTTGTTCTAGCAAAAACTCATCGTTTTTGCATAATAAATTTTCTATGTTATTATATTTAGTAAAGAAATTGAAATTGGCTCTGAAAGCTTCATATCTGGTGCATCTGAAAGTTTTGTGGCTCGGTGTATCTGTCTCATTGCAGTGATGGCATTCCTCCGAGGGCGCTTTTTTAATCTTAAATAGTCTTTCCCTGTTGTATGTTTAAACTAAACTAGTTTATTTTTAAACTACTTCCATTACATAGTCTACTGCTTACTTTTGTGACAGCCGTCTTTTGGTATTCCAAAAACTACTCGTCGTGACAGTTCGCCAGACGGCCCAACGACGATCACATATCTCTGAACGTCCTTATTTGCTGGCGTTTCTTGTGAAATTGTTTGAAAGGCTCTATTTTAGGATCTTTTGCAGCTTGGTTCTCTTTGATCTTACCGATTAAATGGTCGGGGTCTATTGCCGCAGAATATTTTTTTAACCTCCTACTGTGTTTTCCAAGTTCGGGATCAACCCTCAGTTCCCTTTTTCCAGCGGCTTGTTCGGTTTCGCCCGAATGTGTCTTTTTGGTAGGCAATTTTGCCTTTCATTGCGCATTTATTTTAAGTGCCCTGACTTTTGCTCGTGTTTGCCGTCATTAGCTTTATTTTGCTGTTGCAATTTTTTTCCTTAGTTCAATACAATCAAGGTCAAAATGCGCTTTATTGCGTTTATCATATGATACAAAGAATATAAAGCAAAATTTAAAATTCAATAAAACTTACCGGCACAAAAAGCACTCTAAATTCAAACACATTAAAATTGGAAAATTTTGTGAAAAAGAATATTAAATACTTTTTTTAATTAGTTGGAGAAATGGGCAAAAAACCAACCAACGCTTTTACAATTTTTATAATTCAATAAGAACACAAAAGCGACTTTTGCCTTATAACTTGATTTAACTTAAATCTCATAAAATACTCTAACAATGATCCTCATTCTAACATACAATAACAACAAAATACCTATTTTAAAATATAACTATCACTGTTTATTAACAACACAAACACAAAAAACTACAGAACACTAACACGTAGCAATAATGAGCTAGTAAACAAAAAAAAACGCGAACTACTGCGAATTTAGATATTGTCACTCAGCCACTAAAACTCAGATCTCAGCGTTTCAGATCAATAAATTTCAACATACGTTGCAACTGAGTTGCTCCATCGCCAGTGTTGAACCCTCGTACTCAAATTCGGAGGATATTCTATCTACTTTTCAGTGGCCCGTCTATATACATGGTATATAATCGCAACACCGTCAGAATCAAAAAAATAGCGATTCATGTCCATATACACAAATCCTTCTGGAGGAATGAAGCCAGTAGTGAGACACGTCTTAATGTACCCGTCTGTAGAGTGGAATAGTTGCGAAATCCAAGGATTTTCGCTTACAGTAACAGAATTCGCGATGTGATTCCGAATCTGCTTCAAAATGAAAATATCGACCCTTGTCACTTTGGTAGTTTGAAAAAGTTTTCGATTTGATGTGTAATGTTTCCAATCTGTCTTAGGTTTTCTCTACAGACCAGTACATACGCGAAGACATTTCCTTTGGAAAACTCGTAACTTTTCCAACATACTAGCACTCTGGTTGTACCAGATCTGGCATCCGTATATCAAGACTGGTCGAATCAAAGCCTTATAGCAGATAACTTTGACCTTTCGATCAATGTATCTGGAATGAAAGAGTCGTCGAAGGGACATGTACACTTTGAGCGCTTTGCTGTGCATGATTTTAACATGTTGATTATAGTACAGATGCTGATCCAGATGAACACCGACGTATCTTACGCGGGATTTATGCGGAACCCGTTCAGAACTTTCCTCGCCCGCCATAATGTGGAAATACCTCCTATTACGTTTTAGGTCTTGACTGGCCGACATCAGCAATGTTCGAAACAAAATCGTTTCGCATTTTTGCGCATTCACTTTCATTCGCCAATTGTCCGTGTAGAACTGTACGTCGTTAAACATTTTTTGAAGGTGTTCTGAACAACTGAAGCTTGTTGTTCATTGTGTTGGCGACACGTTGAAATCAAAGCTGTTCAAGAGATTACGAATAAATAAACAGAAGAGCTTTGGCGCAGTTACTGTTCCTTGCCGTAGACCATTCAGGATCTTGAAATCGTGCATCGTTGTCAGATTCATCCATTAGTAACGAAAAACGTTTTCCCGTACAACATATTACACGCCATGGCGACCAGGTGTCTGGGAAACATGTCCTAAAGGAGCATGAAAATTAGTCATTCTAACCAAACTGTATCGAAGGCTTTCTCCATATCAATGAGACACGCTCAAATGTCTGAGGTTACTTTCGTTATCACATGTATAGTCGAATACCTGGCTCGGAATCCAAACTGGCAATTCGGCATCAATTCATATTTCTCGATGTGGGCGTTTAGTGCTTGATTGAGTATCACTTCGAACACCTTGTTGATGTAAGGCAGCAAGTTAATTGGGCGGTAGCTCTTGGGGCATGAAACTTCCTTCCCTTTCCTTGAAATCAGGAACACTTTGGCCTTTTGCCACTAATTTGGGAAATACAAATTGTTTAACATACTGTTGAACTATATGCAACAATTTCTAATAGCCACCTCAGGCAAATGTCGAAGTACTGTATTTGAAATACCGTCAATACCGCTTGATCTCTTACCTGTTTACTTTGCCAAATATACAAGTCCTCATAGTTAATGGAACAATCAATAAGATGATATCACGGTATATGGTCGGACGTCAATGTTTCATTGAACTCAAGAATGGATTAGACTAGATTTGAAGTCGGAAACTTTCGCTTCAACGATCTCAATAAGTATTTGGGTCCCTCTCTCAGGGTTTTGTATATGGACAAACTCAAAATACGTTCCGATCAGAGCAAATTTATCTATATCATCGTTTACAATCCTACTTCCATCATTATCCGGAGTCGTCGTATTTATATCACTGCTAGTGACTTTGAGATTCGCGACTTTTTCCGAAAAAAGTTGTTCGCTTTTGTGAAAACGCCATCTGGATCCTGTGGGCTAATGCCCCTTAGCTTCTCCGTCCGTTGGTTATTGATCTCACTCCTGTAGAAAGAACAGATTAAGCTCCAGACATTCTTAAGGTGTAATTTCAGCAAAGCCGATGAGGGATGGTTGTCCTGAAATCGCCGATAAATATTGTTGATATCAAATACATTTTCTGTTCTCGCGTCTTGCTCCAATCCTTCCGGGGCCAGACTTGCCTGGCATGTATCTGTACGATATTAGGCCTTTAGCAACCTTCAAAGACATCGTCTTAGTGTTTCCGTTCGACTTTATTCCATTTTTTATCTCAACCCTCGTCCCAATGTAGATGTGATTTAAACACGACCTTATTTTGTGTTATAAACGAAGAATTGAGATTAAGATCATCATACATCTTAGGATTGGAATTGGAAGATTTAGTTTAGAATTTCGGAAATAGAGCAAAAGTGCAAAAAGATTTATGTGGTATTTATCTCTTTACGTACGAACAAATTTGAAAATTCTACAAAATTAAACAATTGCTCGCTAAAAAGTGCGTGCGATTTTGTCTAATGTTTCTTTACCTTTTGAATGACTTCGATCTGAATTGAACAATCGTAGACGACTTTTCAATGGCTTGTAAGGCTTTAATGGCTTTCAATGTGTGTAAGACAAGGAATACCAAATCTCTGAAGTTGCTAAAACTACAAATTTCACAATATGAGCGCAAACTATGTTCCTTATAATATTTTTCATATTCGATGAAGATGCATGAAAAGTTTCTCCGCCATTTTAATGCGTATTGGAAACTTTTGTATTATAAAATACACTCCATTTTTCCCGCGCATTTATTCACTCCATATAAATTCATTGAACTTTAGGAAGACGCAGATGCTGTAGTTGGACAAATACTGACATGTGGCGCTCTGATACGTTCGAAAAAGGTCAGCAATGATACAGACGAAGGGATTCAAATTCTTTTTCAAACATTATTGACAGCCTCGAAATACAGAACATATCATAACACATTAGCTTACAACTTTATTGTTGAAATGCTTGAGCACGTAAGTTAAATTGTAAAAAAATTATTCATCCGCTAAGAAAAAATTATAATTTAATTTTTAGATTTCAGAAGAGCAATTCACAACAACGGTATGGCCGATTTTATCTGAGGATCTTACCAAATCCTGGGACAAACATACAATCCAGTCAGTTCATTGTTTAATTGTTGCAATGAAAAGATTTCCGAAAATTTTAACGACAAAATTTCTCAAAGCTAATTTCGGTGGTTCGAACCTTTTAAACGCGAGCACTGGAAATTATCTTTTCAAGCTATTCTGGGAAAATACGTCGGCTGCAGCGATCACTCATCCATCATATGAATGCTTTGGCAGTTATATTGCTGGTAGTAAATATTTAGAAACATTCTGGTTGACGGAAGTGGATACTTCTTTAAAATCCCCTACAAAACTACGAGAAATCGAAACGTTAAAAATATTATCTGACATGTTGACAGCAGCCGAACCTGATCATTTTCACGTATCAAAATTGCTCACCGAAAACTTCATTGCAATGATGCTTGAATCCTTGAAGAGAGTGAAGTTTAAAAAGGAGGACGCCCTGAAAACTTTCTATGATGCATTCTTTGACAGTCTTTTCAAATGGAGTGGCAAATTGCAAGATGATAACGAGAAGGTTGCAATAATAAAAAAATTGATACTTTATCCGGGTAGTGTAACACTGGAGAAATACACAACTCAACGATTAATTCATCAAATAATATCAACTCTTGGGGACGAGGGCGTAAAACAAATTTTTGACGTATACAAAAGCATATTCTTGGCGACTGCAAAAAAAGGTGAAAATAAATCCGAACTTAATTGGTCGAATGCAGAAAGACAATGTGCAGGTTATATGCTCCAGCATTTGATCGGACACAAAAATATTCAGTCATCCTCAGAATGGCGACAAATGCAATTGAAATTCTTGATGACATGCAGTTTATTCTACACAAACGATGGCGTGAAGGTTATCAGTAAAGCGGAAGATGTTGAAAACATCACATCCGATCTAGCTGCACAAGCAAAAAATGTGTTTTACTCCAGCCTACAATCGAAACTTTCACGTTTGCAAGACGAAAAGAATATTTTGTTTTCATTGGCCGAAGCCTGTAATAAAATTCTGGAGAAAAAGAACCCGACCAAGTATCTTCGGTCTTCGGTGGATGAAAAGATTATCAAAGCGTGGAAGGAAATGTACGCTGAAGTTTCAAAGAAAGACAATGCCGACAACAAATTGAAGCTTGTCTTTCAGATTCTGCTATTGCACATGGGCTTGCAACTTTTCCACGAACCCGAGATGGCCGAGAGCGCCATATGGGATTTAGAAAAATGTATGCAAAAAATGAGTGCAAGTTCGAAGAAGAAATCAAAAAAATCGAAAATAACCAACGAAGGAAAGAGTGACGAAGAACCAGAATGGATTGAAGTAGTGATTGATCTATTTCTGCATTTACTATCTCACAACGCTAGTACGCTAAGAAATGTAGTGAACGCAGTGCTTCCACATTTATGTGATAACTTGTCGTTGACAGCAGTGCATCAGATACTATCAGTGCTAGACATGAAAGACGGTAGGAATCCGCTGAGTGAAAGAAATGAGGATGACGATGGGAATATGAATGAGGCAGAAGATAATGAGGAGTCAGATGAAAGTGAGGCCATGGATAGTGACGATCAGGAAAATGAAAATAATGATGATGACGGTGATGATGAGGATGAAGAAATTGTAGATGAAGAGGAGGAAGAAAGTACTTATACCGATGCATTGCGGAACGCCGTTTCACAAGCATTGATTGGAAATAAGTCGGATGACCATGATTCAATCGATTTGAATGATATGGATGAAGAAGAGGGCAAGCGATTAGATGAAGCCTTAGGCAATATATTTAAGTCAATGGTAAAGCCGAAACAGTACAAGAAAACAAAAGGTTATCGAGTTGAGCTCACTACGACTATGCATTTCCGGATTCGTGTTCTTGAACTGATCGAGATTTATATTCATCATAAGCCGAAGTTGTTAATAACAGTTGAAATAATGATTACACTATTCAATATGATTGAATTTTGCACTGACAATGAATTGAAACCCCTGGCGAATAAGATCGAGAAAGTTTTAGGTAAACTCACCGCATTACGACATTTCGGCTCAGTCGATGACATCACAGAGAAGAATATCAGCGATTATTTACGGATAGTCATTGAGAAAAAAGTAAATGCTCCTGCATTCGACGTGCATAACAGAATGAAGGCCAAATGCTGTGTATTCTTGATTGCGTGTGCGAAACTATTGCGAGAGAAACACGAGGCGCAAGCATCGTCTAAGTCTGAAGTACTGCAACTTCTTGAAGAATATTTGGACGACTTTATAAAATCTCGCAATCCAACAATAACCGCAACACTGTTGACGGATGTGTTTAAAATGCGTTGGATCGGAATTTGGCAACTTGCCACGCATTTAATACAAACTGGACTAGCTGATTCGACAAGGACATATAGAAGAATACAAATTATAGAGTTGGTAGATACATTATACAAAAATCATGAGTTGATTCGACTGGATCGAAAGGCAGCAACGAAAGCTTTTAAAGTGATCGAAAGGAAAATTCAATCATTGATTGTAGTCCTTTCCAAACAAGATAATCTATCTCTCAGAGAATTCAATGTTATTCTCAATGTCCTGTTTTCTGCTCATCGATGTCATATTAAAATTCCCCTTAAAAGCAGTTTTGATGCGGAGTCGTTAAGTGAAAACATTCAAACCATACGAAAAAAGATTAAACTGGAGAATGCACATAATTATGCTCGTTTTTGTAACGTGTACAAAGTGAAAGTTATACGAAATGATGAAGTTATAACAAATAATCAAAGTACAAAAGGAATGAATGGTCACGCAACAATCCAAGAAAATGGAGATCACGAAATGGAAAGTGAAGATTCGAACGGCACTGATGAAGAAATTTCAAAAACGTCGTCAGAAAAAGCGAAAATAAAAATAAAGAACAGCGTAACAGAAAAGAACAATAAAAAAATATTGAATGGCAAAAGCAAACGAAAAGCTGCGACAAATGTGGATAAAAGGAAAGAAAAACGACTGAGAAAGGAGGAGAGATTGCGAACAATGTCCAAAGGATTAGACGATCATAGTGAAGATGATGATTCTAATGAAATTGGGAAGACCAACGGAAGCAATAAAGCGAGTAGTAGCAGTGAGTAATAAGTGAAATTTAGATGTTATAAGTAAATTATAATTTAAGTAAATATAGTTACGAATGTTTTGTAAATTTTCGTTCTTTATTTGTACTTTTAGAAGAAAATTAAAAACTATTTTAAAAATTTATGTATCTATTTTGCAATAGTCGCCTTCTGCATATAAGGCTATGTAATCTCTGGGGTCCACTGTCCGATCTAACATAGATCTTCGCTGTTTCTCAGCTTTCCGCATGCGGGGCGGTGTTTGCAGATGGAGTGGAGAGCCCCTGATCGGTAGACGGCAGCTGTTCCCACCATTCAGCATGATCGCTCCCGCGTAAAATGAAGTGCTTTTGCATTATGTTTGAACGATCTAGAAATAACTTTTTAATACCTATAACACGGTGAACCTCCATACAAATATTCGCAAAATATCAGAGCACTTGTATGCGTGGGTGGGGACTCCTGGGGCTAGTAATTACGTACCGGCTCGCCACACCTCGTGCTTATGTCAGATCTTCGATAGGAAATGATCGGTGAGAAAATTTGTACTTCCGTGCAAAAATCTCAATGCAATAATCGTACAACCTCTTCGACAAAATAGCATGGAACAGAACAGCGATTTACGAAGGACTGACACTCGACCAAGGTGTGTCCGGAAATAAGGATATTTTAATACCATTAATATTGCTTTAAAAGTTGATCGGGTTGAATCACTGCGCTGATCACATTTTGCACGAATATAACTAGTCACTATATGTTCATTTCTTTCATAGCGTTGAAGAATAATAAAAATAAGTCGCCCATTGTTGTTGGGTTCTATTTTTAATAACTTTAAAATGTTTTCAATATTTGTTGGGAATATTTTATGGATTTTATGTTCACGCAATGAACTAATATACGAATAAGTTCCAACACATCCACCGTAAAAAAAACTTGGGGATTTTTTCATCGTTTCAGAATAACGCTTTGCTTATAAGAGTCCATAGTTTGTCTTCGATATATATGGAGCCTATACAGATTTTAACTAATTAAAACTAACGAAATAAGATTTAGCTAAAACTAATATGGATAGTCTTTTTCTAAGTTCCTGAGTTATGCTTCTCGTGGATTGCTAGAAATATTCGTATAAGGATTATTTTTGCTCCCAATCTGAAGCAATTGTTGAACCCTACCGATAATCTAAAATTGGGCGACGGGGCTGCATAACTCATTGTAAAAACGTTCGAGTGTGTTCTGAGGAGTTTTGAGCGTCATAAGTGTGTAATTAGAAGTTCATCAACAGCGTACCTTGTATCCTTAGTCCATGCTTATTCGTTATCATGCAGTGGGCATTCATTTACAGTGTTTTACACGTTCGTCAGGTTTGAAGTCTTAGCTTCTTCACCACAACCAAATAAACTGCGCATTCCTTGATCATTTTGCAAGTATTCTGACAAAAAACATTTCTAAAATTCATTCCGCTCAATAGTCATGGGCTTGGCGGTAAAGTCGAGATGGTAAATAAACACATTTTTCAGAACTTTTCAATGACGCCAATCCTCATTCGGACAAGGATTACTAGTTTACTTGAGACTTCCTTTTTCATAAATCAGCGAAGTATAGGTTACGCGTTTCAGTGGAAGAATTTACTTAAAAAGATATCACTTTGCCCAAGGTTGTAATATCCGGACTCAGAAAGTTCATATTTTTAAATATATATCAATCTCATGAATTATATCCGTTTCAGCAGCTATAGTAGCATTGAAATATTCTGAAATTTAACGAAAAAATTTTAATGAAATAATAAACGAATCATGACAGGACACTACAAGTTGTGTTTAGAACTGTTTTTTATTAGTAATGGAACCCAGCAACCGTAGAAAAATTAACAAAATATAAAATTTCGGGTGGTTGAAGGAAACATTTCTTCATTGCACGTGTAATAGCACATACAATAATAGTAACTTGTTCAACATTTTTACCCAATTGTGGGTAAATTTTTTTATTAGAATATTAAATATACGAAAGCATTGTAAAATAATACCAGCCAAAATAATAAATTGAAGCTAGATTTCATTTTCCGGCTCCTTTTTAGCGTTTCAAATTTTAAGTGAAATTTTCACAGCGTTTGAATGGTGTGGCGGAGGAAAATGAGCGGCAAAATTTTTATACCAGTCGTGGATTACACTCTTGTGCAATCTCAGATTGCAATTCCAGGTACATTCTGAAGAATGTTCCGTAAAAGTGACGGAATAGTTTGAGTGCTCGTGTATTACGTAAAATTATCAGCAACAACTTTGGGTGAAAATTATAAATTGATTTGATAAAATTTAGCTTTAATGAATTCTCCGATATAAACAAATACCGGGCATGCAAAGCTTAATTTGTGCGCGGGACAAGTGAAGCGGCGTTATCGGTAAGCTGTCGAGGAACGATTTCCCCACGGCGAGTTGCATTTAATCAAGAACTGCATTCGCGGAAGAGGGAGAGAGACTATTGCTTGCAGTGCGATCTGTCTCGCTCGCGTCGCATATTGAATGCACCGCCGCAAACGTCATTCGGGAATAGTTTTAGTTGCATCGCAGCTTTGTCGGCAGTGTAATGCACTCGTGCTTGGCATCCACATAAAAATCTAATAACTCATTTGTTGCAAGTTGAAGAAGTAGTTTCGAAATTCGCGTAAAGTGACCAATCCGTCTCGTGTTCAGTTTTTGGATTGAATCACAAGCCGGTGTTAGAGACGCGTGTAGTGCTTCGGTGGGAAAATTTCGAAGGAATTCCCGCGGAAAGTGATAGTGGTCGAGAGGATTGGTAATTGTGTGCGTATTATTAGCCTTGCCGCTTGGTTGTGTTGAGGATTGTGTCCAGAAAAAGTGTGGTGAGAGTTGAGTTAGATGAACGACTTCACATTCTCCACGCGCCAACTACCGTCATAACGATATATCGTGCATCTCGTTTTTGATACAGTGATTTCTGGCTAGGCGACTGGGTAGGAAGAAGGTGAGGTGAATAGAGTATTAGACGATTGTTGGCAGAGAAGTTCGCCGTAAAATTTCGACCATTTTAAAAATAAAACATGGCTGGAAGAGCTGGTTATGATCACGCTAGGTAAATATAACGTTTCAATCGTTTTATCGTATTATATATAATGTAAATTGCGACTATAAACGGGCTTGGTATGTCGGGCGGTATGTTTTTGGTGAATTGAACGAAAGAATTCGAGTTTTGTGCGTGTTTGAAAGGAGTGGAAGATTCCACTCAGTGAATGTGTCTGCCGCTGCAGTGTGCTAAGGGCAAATGCAGAGGCACGTTTGCATCTCGTTTAAGGACAATCAAGTTGACGATAGCAAATTTGTGAATTGGGTGATTGAATGATAGTTTAATATTATGAAGTGCTTGCCATAATTAGTAAATGAAAGTGATGTGAAATTTACGAGAATACGCGACATCAATTCGCCGTGAAATTGTGACACATTCACTTAATGTTATATGGTATATTTGTATGGTGAGAAGTACCACTGTCAACGTTGACATTTGTGCACGTAATAACGAATATGACTTTTCGTGAATTTTAGGCGATCGGCAGATTAATTGAATGATATGTTGATGATCGATACAAATGTTCTGTCCTCAGCTTAAACTTTAATCACGTACGCCATAGGCAAAATTAAGGCATTTTTTTTTAGACAAAAGTTGATTCTTGTGTCAGTTTGAGCAAGGATCAAAATATCGAAAACATGGAGTTTAAACATTAAAAGCTTGCTTTTTTGCATTTGTATTGCAAATCTAGTAAAAAGATACATAGTAGTTGTTCCTTTCCGTGCTTTGGATAATTTTCTTTTTTGATATTACTGAGCAAATTGAAATGGGTGTGAAGATAATCTGGTACTCAGTAATCTATGACTTGTTCTACTATAAATACTACAAAAAATCTACCTTAAACATATCTAAGAAATGTTGACTCGTTAAATTAAAAATCTAAATTGAAATCTATGATTCGCACTGGATTCATTAGAAATTTGGACATTTTGCACTTTCGTACGGACTGTTGCGCCTCGGATTAGCTTCAAAATTGACATCGAAATGTTTCCTTATTAATCATTTAGACTCCTTCGGCCTTCATGATTGCTTTTCGTTGACATGTTCTATGCGCTACATTTATTAAAATAAGTTTGCTGCATTTTTTGAATGTTACCTCAACCCCGTTTTCACTTGCACAAGATTTGTATTCACTAAAATGTTATCAACATTTTGCTTATCTTGCTTATCGAATAAGAGTTTAAGTTAGCATCAGGAAACAGATCAAAGAGAGAAAGATATCCACATTAAATTATTGTGTTTATGTTGAGAATCTTCAAATTGTAAAAAAACTTAAAATCACATTTTCATAGTTAAATTCTCCGAAATGTGGTACGACGTGATTCATTCACGATTTGTGTTAATAAATAAATAAATAATAAATAAATCTAAAATGTTAATAAATAAATCTAATCTATTTTTTGCAATTTCTACATTTTTGTTCCCATGTGGGTGATTTGCATCCTCCATCTGCAGGAGTTAAGCCCTTCAATGTTGTTTTTAATCCAACCCTCCAATAAACCCTTTGATTCTTAACGTCGTAAATCGACATCCAAATCTGATCGTGGGGGAGGGCAGATGTTCTCGCCTATGTCTCTGTATTTCCTCCATATCCCGATACGAGTTGTGACAATTAAGTGATGAGGCTGATTCCATAAAAACCGTATATGTAAATATTATTCTACAACTCTGCCATCCCCTTCAAAGTAGTCCCCTTGGGCAGCTATACAACGATTCCAGCGCGTTTTCCATGCTTCGTAACATATCTGGAACGCTTCGACTGGGATCTCCGCGAGTACCCTCGTCACGGCTGCCTGGATGTACATAATCATCTCAAAATGGTTTCCTTTGACCACAGATTTTGTTCTAGGGAACAAAATAGTCACAGGGTGACATATCGGGCGAATAAGGCGGCTGTAGCAACACGGCGATCCCTTTAGAGGCCAAATACTGGGACACGTTGAGGGCGGTGTGGCATGGCACGTTGTCGTGATGAAGGATCCAGTTACGAACGATGTCTGGGCGCACACTGTTGAATCATTTTCGCAATCTTTCGAGTATTTGGCGATAGTAGACTTGATTTACGGTTTGCCCCGATGGAACAAATTCTTTGTGGACGATTCCACGGCTATCAAAAAAGGCAATAATCGTTTTCACCTTCGACTTGCTCATGCGAGATTTTTTCGGGCGGGGGGGGGGGGGGGGGCTTGCGGAGACAACCATTGTGAGCTTTGGCGTTTGGTTTCCAGGTCGTATTGGAAACACCAGCTCTCATCGTCTGTAATAACTCGATCAAGCAGCATGTGATCGTTTTCCACTTGTTCCAAACAGTCTTCTGCGACGGTCATTCGATGCTCATTTTGCTCCTGAGAAAGGTTCCTTGGAACCATTTTCGCACACAACTTTTCCATCCCAAAATCGTCGGTTAAAATTGGCCTGACTGTTTCACGGTTCATAACCAGTTCCGAGGCCTACATGCGAATGTCCATCTTCACGGATTAGGACGCGCACACGCTGCGCATTCGCGTCAGTCCGCTCCGCGCCTCGTCTTCCACGCTTTCACGCCCCTCCTTAAACTCTTTATGCCATTGAAACACCTGGGCAGAACTAAGAGCACTATCACCATTACACTTTTACTTTTAGCGTACGGTTCCGAAGCTGTTTCACCCAATTTTGCGCAAAATTTTATCATGACGCGTTGCTCTTGATTTCGTTTCTCCATTTTCGTGACGAGCACCACCAACACACGTCTACTCAACACGACACAGCAGGCAAACTAAACAAGCTAGAGCGATGGTAAATATATCAATGGGGAGAGAATGGATACCGGGGATGGGGAAGGGAATTTCAAGGACACAGGTTTACCACAAGCGCGACAATAAAATCAGTCTCATTACTTAATTGTCACACCACGTAGACACAAAATTACTCAAATAGTCCACAACAATTACTTATTTTACGTGCTTTAAAAAGGCAAACGAAGAAAAATAGCGGACAAATAGCTGCCTGATTTTTCGGGGACGCAAACATCGATCCGAACATGCTATTCCAAATAATTCTTATTTTGGTATCACAGAAAACCATTCCGTCGTACCAAAAGGAGCTTAACGTCAACACAAGTCTGAATGGTAAACTATCAGTTGATTAATATCTGCATGGAATAAAGCAAGGTGGTACGCTGGCCCCACTGCTGTTCTAGCAGTCTTCTATCTATCTCTAGACATTCTTGAAAGGAAAGTTTATTGGGACGAGAAATACACTGCTCTCTACAGTTTGAGCTTCCCAAGATAAGTTGGCCCAAGGCCCTGTGCGGTCATTTACGGCACTGCACAACAATTGTCTGGTGACAAGTTAATAGTCAACAAAAATATTTTTTTGTTTTCCATTTGAAAACCATTTCCATTTTCCATTTGAAAACATTTTTTCCAGTTGATCTCTTGTTATAGAATATATTCTTAGTTCTTTTTCAATTAAAAGCTAGTACGTTTATTTGCTACAGGTCACAATGACTTACATATTTAAATACCTCTACAATATTGACTAAATCAGAATTTATAGAATTTTTTATGTATTAAAGGAAACTAAACGTAAGGAAAAAACGTTGAATTATATTTTGTCGAGAATTTAACATTCCAAGCCATATTTCCTGTTCTGTTTTTTTTAACATCACTATCAATTTCAGGGGCTTTGGCGATCGTCCGCGAAAACAATTGCCCACAGAACCACCATTCACTGCATACGTTGGAAACTTGCCAAAAGGACTTGTTCAAGGCGATATTGGAAAAATTTTTCAAGAATTGGACATTAAAAATGTTAGATTGGTCAAAGACAAGGATACGGATCAATTCAAAGGCTTTGGATATGTTGAATTCAATACATTGGAAGATTTAGAAAAAGCAATTGAGTTAAATGGACGAATTAAATTGAGTGAAACTGAGGTGCCGCTAAGGATTGATGTTGCAGACCAAAGAAAAAGTGACAGGTAAAGGTTTTCTTTTTTTGAAATATTGTTTAATTTAGTTTTTATGTTTTTAATTACTGTTGTCTTGGGACGTTTGTACGGAGAATGTAAAAGGTGTCAGAACTTCATTGTTACTGTGAAGTTTATATCCGAATTGTGATTGTACTCCTTAAGCTAATTTGAAATCTTAAACACTGACAAATGTCATATTGAAAGTATTTGGCTTGCATGTACAACATATTTTTCTAATTCAGAATATATCTGAATATATATGAATAGAAATTAAAAAAAAAAAAAACAGTTTTAACGATGATTGCATTCCTGGTAGCGGGCTTTGTTTTATAATATTTGAAATCAGGTTGTAAGGGTTCGCATTTTCTTATCATGAATGCTTTGCTAATTATCTGAAAGAGTTCATAGTTATCGCGTCAATTTTAAGCTCATTAAATGACTGATTTGCGCAAATTTGAAATATATGTTGGTTTTTTGCTTGAATTCATTGTTTACACGTTATAATGGTACAGAAGATAGATTTATATTTATGTAATCTTATCTAAAACCATCTTTTAGACAATTGCAGTGAAAATACTGATACAGTTGCGAATTGCGCCGAATTTAAAGTCATAGAAGATTAAGAAAACAAATTTTATACCGAATACAGCTCTTAGCATGAATTTGAATTTAGAGCAAGCAAAAATTTGTTAAAGTGAAACTAATTCAGGTAGTTAATATCTTCAAATAAACACACGAACTAGAAACACTAAAGGAGTTGAGTTTTTAGTTCGCCATGCTTTAAATATCGAAATAAGAAACAGTCCCAAGTGTATTACGAATACAGTGTAGCATTCCAAGTTTATGGAAGCTAATCAATTAGGAAAACTTGCTCCGGGCGTTCAGAAAAGGTGCCCACGAGTTTCCCAAATGAATTCCAATGAATTTTCCGCTCGAGACTATTTATGAATCGACCGATTGCATTTAATGTGCGCTAATTTTATCCGACCGTGTTATTCCATTCCGTTCGTGTAGTTCCATTTGTCGATGGATGAGTTTCCAGAGAATGTCCATTAATTCTCTCCTCAAGAAGATAGCTCCTTTGCCGAACGTCTCAAAAATAGGTAATAGACTTCGTCCGCGGCAGAACTAGCAGTTCAGACACCACATCTTTCACATCTTGTGCAGGTAAGACAGTGTATATTCATGCCCACTGATGTCTCATCGTGATCCCGACTAAACCACTTCTTCACGTATTACCCAGCATCTCAGTTTCTAGTTGGTCTGCACAGAGCGAGAGTCCGTAGCCGTTCTTTGCATGTGAAGGCTTCCGTCTCCGGCTCATCCCTCCAAACAAAGATTTTTCTGCGTTCTCTCACTAAAAGAGCAAAGGATGTTTCCCTCGAAATACCAATCACCATCGGAGCGATATTAAGATGCGGCACGATATTCCCATTCGATTCGTAAGGCTCGCCGCCTCTGCATTTGAATTAAACGTTTCCAGTGAGTTCGCTTTTTGTGGACGTCGTTTGAAAGTTGTCTTAACAGGCACGCAGGGATGATGTAGGGATGGTTCGCCTATGTTGGCCATATGCCCGCTGAGTCAGCCTTGCCTGCTGGCGCCTTTATTTGTCCAAAGAAGTTCAATTTGATTCTTTCCTTCTTGCAAAAGAGCTACTCTGGGAATCCGTATTTTTTCAGAATGACCATCACTGCTTCATTCCAGGCCAAGCTAAACCCAAGGTTGTTCATCCACCCATCTCATGAATGCTCAGTTTGGCGAATCCAAAACGGGTGATCGGTATAGACTGCAATCTTAAACGGTCAAAAGACGATCAAAGGAATTACATATTTATTCATGGTTGTATTCATACAATGCTCGGCCTCAAGTCGGATAAGTCTTGAAAAGGTATTCGAAAACGGTCAAGTTGAATAATTTTCCGTACCGGCGGGTTCACCGAACACTGGGTGCACCAAGTACTAGCTATTCTGAGAAATGAAGTGCGATTTAGTTGGTCACTGGCTCACCACACGAGATGGAAGTAGAATAATGCCCAAGACGTGATGAAAGCTGGCAGCCACTGATCGATAATATTCAATTTAATCTGTTCTTTCTTTTTGTTTCAAAATAAATTGATTTTTATCCAGGAAAAAAAGACCGAATTTACTTGTACTTCCAGAATATTCAAGGAATTTGGTTAACAAATGCAGAAAACGATCTCCCAGTAATTAAATGAAACTCCTCGGCACAAATGATGGGCACTAATAAATAATAAACTTAGAATCTTTCGGAACTTCCTTGCACTACGCCAACAACTTTTTTCTCGCCACTTAAAAGGATTGAAAAGAAATTAAAGTGTACATTGATAACTTAGAAAAAGACTGATTTGGGAAGGCGGTAGGGAGACCAGCAGGAAGACCGGCGGAGACGATAATTCTGAAGCAGACACCTGCAAATAAAACAGAAATTGCCAAATAATTAAATGAATGAAAATCAGACAAAAAATTTGAAGGAATTGACATAATTCTAGGTGACTAGTCAATTGGAACCCTGAGTGTATATTACGGGGAAACCGAGGAAACGCTGGTCTGTTGACGAAGACAGTTCATCGCTGCTCAGATTTTAAAATTTTGAAGACGCGTTCAATGGACCAAGACAGTTGCAAAGCGAAAGCCCGAGAACGGTCGTAGTGCTAAGAAAAAGAGTGAATATAGGTGTCCGCAAAACCCGTGTTCCTAGCTAAGATTGAAGTTTATACGCAATCTCGATTAAAAGGGAATTTATGGTTTTATTTACAATATCTTAGGCCGAAAATATTTAAAATAAGTTCATTTTCCAAGCTTTTGATGGGAATTGGATTAATACTATTTATGGATTTGATATTTAGTTTTCTATTGTTTTAATCTAATAAATACATTGCGACGTGCGACAGCTAATTGATAATGCTTTTTGTTTAACAGGGGAGGAGGCTTCACAAAACGAGGTCCACCGCGGCAAGGTGGTGCTGCTGGAGGTGGCCAATTTGGACGCGGTGGTGGCAGTAGCGGTGGAGGTGTTGGCCGCCAAGGTGGTGATCGTGATCGTGAACGTGGTTTTAACGATAATTATGGTCCTAGTGATAGAAATCGTGGATCTGGTAATAGAGGTTTTAATGGTGAGCCGTTTTCGTAAGATCAACGAGCGGTTCGCTATAATTGAAGTTTTAATATGTTTCTTTTATTTGTTTCTCTTGTCGATTCGTACAGATCGTGCACCAAATCGAGGACGTTACGGGAACTTTAGCAATGATGATCGGAATTTCGATCGCGGTCAGAGAGAAGGAAGCTACAGTGGCAATCGTAATGGCGGCGATCGGTATAGTAATTTCAGTCGGCCACGCGCTGGCGAACGAGATCGTCATCACTCTGGTACTGAACCACCGCAAATGAATGCATCCAATCCGAATTTGAGTAAGTATAAATAAAGGAGGGCCAGCTGATTGAATCAGGATTATCTGATGTACCACGACAATAAACAAAGCATTTAATTTATAGTAGTGTTGAGTTTTTAATGTAATCATAACAAGAGAAGTTTTTGGTTTAAAAGTCGGTGTGTGTATGGTGTGTGCAAGTATCAATAAAATTGGTTTTATTGAAGCATGTTATTTTTGAAACCTTCCATAAACTAGAACCTTGAAACTGAATTTTCTAAAGTGTTGTGAAAAAAAAAACAAACGTAAAATTGGCTGGTGTAATTTTTGTTGTTGTTGAGAGCAGTGCAAAGTACATTGTAGTTTGCTTGCTTCCGTTTTATATAGCTGAACATTCAAACGACAAAATATTTGTGAAAGCGCTGTCCTTTTAGATGCATGCTCGTTCATGTGATTTACTTCGACTTTTATAAGTAAATTGCGAATTAAAATTGATTTAAGTCTTTACTAGAATAGCTTTATACTTTACAAGATTGTTTCCAATGTATATATCTGCACGTGAAAGTCCATAAGTTCGTTTTGTATTGATTGACATTATTTTACTTTGTAAGGATGACTAGAGTTTTGTGTTGTTTGAGGTTGATTTCTAGTCAGATATTATGTTTCGAATCGATTGGCTTATGTTTAATTTCCTCGAAAAAAATATCTCAGATTCATAATCCTGATTCACTCTTAATGAAACATTCGAAGTGCATATAGGGGTAGGTAATGTTGAAATATGCAATCCCTCTTTAGATGACGATGATCGGCCGAGGTTGAAGCTGGCTCCACGTACCGTAAAAGAGCCGATCAACGCAATGGCGGACACAAAGCAAGCCGCATTGATCTTTGGCAATGCTAGACCACGCGAAGAGAAGGGCAAACCTGAAGATCAGTCTTAAAATGCGAATGATGCGAAACATGCAACATAAAATGAAGCAAAAAAACAGAAAACTAAGAAAAAACCTTAAAAAGTAATCCTTCTGTATTTAAATAACATTATATACATAACAAAGGAATAAGAGAACATTATATATTATTACGAAATAACAAGACAAGAAGCTCTGATTATTGAAAAAAAAATCAATATGTATAAAAATGAAGATGATGATTATTTCATCTACTTTAGCGTTTTCTCAGCTGATTTGTTTATGATAACTATCTTAATAAACTTTAAGAGAACTTTGTCACACTGAAAATTAAAAAAAAAAAAAAGAAGAAAAAAAAATATTTATTTCATGGGTGAGAATGAATAAGGAGAAGCTAAAATGATTATTGTATACACATGCCTTCTTGTGTTGGCATTACATAGAAATGTGTCGCTTGCTTATAAATGTTTCCCCCTGCTGTTTATTATTTTTATCAACTCTAATCCTTTGTTTTCCTCGACATTTGTTATAAGGCTTCTTATAAATATACACGAAAATTTCAATAATTTACAATTCAATCGTTTCATACTCGTTATTTTTACAGTAAAATAAATCTAATCCAATTTATTAGAAAATTTCTAAAACTGTTTACATGCAAAAAAGTATATATAAAAATCCTATGAAATTTCCATGTGAGAAAGAACAGCTAACTGAAACGAACGATAAATAAATTCATTATTATAAACCTTTAAAATATAATGAAACGAAATTGAAATGAAAAATTGACAAATATTTTTGCACGAGCTTTATTGATGTAAAAAAAAACCAAGAAAAAAGCAGAAATAAAAAAGCAATTATATTTATGTAGTTTTGTTTCGGATTTTTCTATTGAACAATTGTATCAACCTTTTTGCAGTAAATGAAACATAAAATGTATATTTACTTTGTTCTTTTTTCAATACATTTAATATACAGGTATGCATACATATGTCTGTTATGTATAAAGTAAATATAATTAACTATTAAGAATTAAAAGATGAAATATCTACAAAAATAAGATTTTTATTGTCTATTTATTCTTTTCTTTTTCGTTTTCTAATTGAATAATAGTGATGATAATGATGATCGCTTTCTTTACATGTTTTTAAATTAATCACAATAAATATAAAGTTGTAGAAAATATTTAAGATTGAAAAAAAAAAAATTGAGAGGAAGAATAATCGAATAGATAAATAAAAATGTAGTAATGTACTGTGAATTTCTAAAAGAAGGAATGAAGAAATTCTTTTTTAAGAAATGGATTTTGATTATTTCATTCATTCGGTCTTGTCAAGATTGGATAGTTTTTTTTTTATCACGTTTGCAGAGATTGGTGTTTGATTATTGCTTTTCCAAATTTAATTCTTTCGTATCAATGGTACAGGCTTACAATACTCTGATACGGTGCAATTTTGTGTGTGCAAGAATGTAGTTTACAAATGTCCTAAGGAGAATGGCAGGAACTTGGTAAAAAGTGATTCCAATACACATTGAAAATCAATCGTTTCAAGCAAATTTTTGGACCAGATTAATATGATTTCAAAATCCAGCTTTTGTTTCAGTGCTTCGAGAATAAAATCGTAGAATTAAAGAACTTCAGATTAACATCAAGCAAATTATCGGGAACCATGAGTCGAAAGGTTGGATTGCAATTAGCTTAGGGTTAGTGTTCCCTTCATAAAAAAAATTGCAAGAAATGATTTACCAGTGACTGACATACAACTACAGGGTTTCCACCACAAAGCTTTCTGACGTGCAGATCAGACCCTTAAACCAGAAATCGCAGTAGAATTCGTTAGGATATACAAATGGGACAAAAAAGTGCACAACATATCTCAAAAGTATATTACCACTTCAGTTGCGCATATTAATGAACCTTGTATTGATAAAATCAAATTTATTGAATCAGAATGGTCGAATTAATCCATTGAAGTCCCTAAACCTCTTAGAGATCCTCTAAATAAAATGGGTGTCTAGAGTTGCGTCTGTGGCGACTTTGTGCTGCCTGGACAAGCATCTAATGCTCAGCTACGGTAATTAGAACTCAGTTTTTTGTTCTTTATCCGAAATTAATACGAGCGTAATTCGAATTGGGGTTTCTAGCCCTAAATACCTTGAGCAGTAGACTTCCTTGGATCCGTTTGCTGATGGTCAATAGTAAACCGAACGATCTGAATAAGTCACAGGGTAAAAACAAGAACCGCATTGAAACCAGGAAAGATTCGTTCTTGTTTGGAATTAAGGACATGCATTACATATATCACACTCATAGGAACTCAGCGGAGTTCTATTATGAAGCCATCCTTTGAATGCTACATAAATAATTTCTTTGTCAATGTTCCATAGAATAGTTTTGCTCAATTTGATAATGACGTGATAAATAATTTAATTTTTTTATAATCTAAATCGGTTTTCTTAAAACTTATATCCACCAATTTGATGGAATGTGGGACTAGGCAAATTGCAATTGGAGGTTCGAAGATACTACCATGATGCAAGGCGAACACTATGGAAAAGAAGTCTGTAAAGCAAAACGACCAAGTTCTAGATTTTTTTATGAAAATGCCAACACCCAATGCTTGGCTACCTAAAGCCCCGACAAAGCAATGTATATATAATAGTTAGTAGTGAAAAAGAGCGAACGGGTCTCCTCATACAGACTTGTATTCCTGTACACGTTCTAACGAACGAATGTATGGACAGGATGATCTATGAAAGCATACCTTGAAGCTCGGTACAGAAAGACGCATTGAATATCTGCACGATGGTGTGAACGGTTGGCGATAACATAATACAGTCCTTCAAATCACCGAGTATAGGTTCAGAAAGGACAGAATTTGCTCGTATGGCCAAAAATGGGACAGAACCAACCGAACGTTTTGTTTTCGAAACTATAGGAAAAGGCATGGCTAATCATATACAGGCATATATCCAACAAGAAACCCACGATATCCTTATGGACATGCATACATCGCTGGCAAAGAATTGTCTCGAAAATTTAAAGAATCTGTGTTATGTAAAGAAGTAGTACAAGCAACATTACTTGATATTGAAGGGAAAAATGAACATATCACCCTTGCATGTAACTTATCTGGTCAATTCAAGTAAAGAGCGAATTGTTATATGTAAATTGAAACATCAAAGTACGTACAAATGGAGCATGTCTAGAAGAATGGGCTCTTCAACTCTGACTGAGCCCCTGCCTGTCGGAAGCTGTGATGGCATTTCACGCGGAGGAAAGGACGAAGCGATACTTGGAATTTTGAATAAAATGTCATTAATAGATTTAAGTCTTAATCCTAAAAAATACCATGCTTGCACAATTCACAAAGAAGCGAAATAATGATAAAGATCAAACCATATATCGAAATGGGGCGAAGTTTGGAATCAAAAATTAATTTAAATACTTACGAATTCTGCTTATGTGAGTCGGGCTTATTAAGGCATTGTTTCAAAAGGCTATTAAAGCTGTCCATGTGCTGATTCATAGCAGGAACCTGGTCATCTCCGACAAATGTACACTATGATGGTAAGACCATTAATAACTAACGGAGCAGTTGTCTGAGAAGTCCATGAATACAAAACGGTCGTTGCACTCGAATTAGTTAATGGTTGGGCATGCGTCTCCCTCCATTAACGATTAGGTCATATCCAACAGCGGCCTTTGGAAGAATTTCAAGTCTACCGCCGTTTCATTGAGTGAGAGAAACGCTAACAGCGGTCATATCATCAAGAACCTCCTTGGTAGGAAGACAGAATGACTACCGAATTGGGAATAATGGTCATGCAAAATGTGCAAGGATGTCTAAGTTCAACGACGGATAGCGTGATGATAATATTCTGTTTTTACTATAAAAATTGTATAAGTTATTAGTTATACGTTAATAAGTTACTTACTTTTATATTTACTTTTCTTAAAGTTTTAAGAAAATTTATGCTGTTTTATGTTCCTCCGTCAAATGATATTTTGCAATTTAATCCAATTTAATTTAATTTTAATAAAATTTTCATATATAATTAAACAATAAATCAAATATAATTATTAATAAGCTTTCAAGATAAGTTGCAATGGACAATGTTTCGTTTTAGTGCAATGGACAATGTTTCCATTAAAATTTTATTGTAGTGAAGCTTGAATATGGTGAACATATTTTTATGGAGAAAAGTGGTTTTACAGGTAATTATTATTCCAAAACATTAAACTTTTATTGTAGTTCAGCTTGATTTTAAAGGAAAATCGTAAAATTTAGAAAATATTAATTTTCTAAATTTTACCATTTCACTTTTAAACCAAGCTATACAATATTAAAATTTTAAATATTTTGATTGATATTTCGCGCACGAAATAGTTCACAATAGACTGACTAATTAATGTCAATACACTCTCAACGGATCTGCGAATAATGTCGCGTTTGGCTGTATGTCATTTCATGCGTTTCTCTACTCAGTCGATACGCGCAGGTCGAACCGGTTAAGCTTTCGCGATCTTTTTGAGGGTGACGTTTTGTTAGTTTGGTTCCATTTCCGGTCCGTTTCCACTACGTTTGAGATCCAGGCATATATATTGCTACGTCAGTTTAAGATGTCACTAAAGAATTTTTGGTTTTTGCAATTGTTTCTTAATTTTCCGATATACCAGGTATCAATGTCAGTTTATAACTCGGTTCGGAAGTGTCGGGACGCAAATAAATAACTTTAAGAGCAAAGATTTAGCCATTTGACGTGCATTCAGTGATATTCAGCCCATTTTTCGCTTTTGTGAGCTCATATATTTGCTAACTATTTTCAACTAACGATCATTCATGGATTTGCACTAAATAAAATCGAACTTTCATCATATAAACAACAAAAAACTTTTATTGACGACAATATATAAATTCTATATCATATTCTTATATTCTCATTATTTTTTCTTTAATTTCTATATGTATATTAAATCTACTTCATTTTTATTTTACATTTCTATCGAGATTATGTTTTATCTTTTGTATTATTAAGTTTAATCGTATGCATTTTTTTCAATTATTATTATTATATCTTCCTTTATTTAAGATTTATATACTTTAATTGGTATATAGTTAACGCAATACTCTTTATGACTACCACTTATACAATTGCAAACGTACTTTCTATAGATCTGTCAATTTTTCCTTCTTAAAATAACCGCATACGTTTAATTCATATGCATAAACGGAAAATTAAAACATTATCAATTTAGAGCTTATATCCTTACTAATTTCAAGAATTGTATAAATTTTGTTTTTCAAACGTAACACGTACACGCACAGATAAAAAGCGTCCTTACATTTAATTGCTTACAATCTGTTTTATATCCTAATTGTTTCTTATATGATACTGAAAACAGTCTGCACTTAGTTTTATTAATAAAAGCTCAACTAATAATAAAATTGAAATATCTAATGGGAGTGAAATTGAATAGACTAATGATGTGAAAACGCTAAGATACCTTCTAGTGTTGTTCTATTTGATTTTTTGTTTAACAGTTAATATAAAATTGTTCTATGTGTTGTGAAAGTTATTTATTATAAATTGACTAGTTAAAATAGTGTCTGTGTGTGTGTGTGTAAATGTGTTTTTCTAGCTAGTGATAACAATAAAGTGAAAAATAATCGTTGCAATAATAATACGTAATCATCCGTACTCAAACTCAAGTCTGAAGGAGCAGGATAGGACAATTCAGTGTTGTAGCACGGTAAGTACCCTTGATATTCTATGGATAACTATTTTAAAGAAACATAATACTCATTTTTTGTAAGATAAAGTATGAAAATTTATTCTTCAATAAGAAAAATCAACGGGAAACTTTTAGACAATTCGGATATTCATACTCCATTTTTTTTTCCTGTAAATCGCTATGATCGGAGGCTTTTTCCTTAAATGACAAGAATAAAACTGTAGGGTAACGACATTAATGAACAATTTTCATCAGTGAACCCAACCCTTTGTTATCAAGTAATGCCCTGTGGCACCAGGTTTGACGAATTTCACGAGAATCCTGCCTCTTCTCTACAAAAAATTATTAGAAGAAATTCCTTATGCATGTGGGTGCCCTACTTTCACGATCCGGTGTTGTACAATCTAGGCATAGAAACTACCGAACTTGAAATGTCCTATTTCCCTGAATATCCTAATGAACGAAAAAATATGTCCAGAGAATGAAAACTTAGAAAAAAATTATACTTCCTCATCGAGGAACTAATACCCATTTTGGTGTGCCAGGTTGAAAGTTGCGTCTTGAAGTCTGATCACCACGGGCAATAGATCAATAATAGATCAAGTATAACAAATCCTACCATGTTGTGAGGAAACCACTTGTAAATTCAAAACTAGTGTGAAATATGCAGGAAATATGTGCGGTTCGAGTTGATTGGGTCTTCAATGCCAACAATAAATCGTCTAGTTATTAGTTTTTAAGAAAAGGCGACTATAAGAATTCTTACTGGTGCTGGAAGATTTGGTACGACGCATGCGCTCAAAATATTGAATTTGTGCTAGAGAATGTATAGGAAAATTTGGCAATTTTTACAAAAAAAAACCGTCTAGACAAATTGTAAAGAGAATTCTGTCTTCATCACATATGCTCTCATGTAAAGTTTGTCTTGAGCTAGAAATAAAGGCAACAAATTCAATATTTTTAGAAATAGAGGTGGAAAGAGCTCAAGCTGGTTTCAAAAACAACGTTTCGTATTCGACAAATTTGATCAGAACTTTCGCACCCATAAGTCTTCGCTGAGTTAGCTTAGAGGGTATAAATCACTTATAAGTTCTAAGTGAAAATTGATAAATTGATCTATCAAAAAACTTCTAGAATGGGCAACAAATTATAAGCAAAAGACAAAGCAAAAGATAGGTCCGACTTCAAACGCAATTTAATAATAAGCAAGGATGCCCATTTGCAATGAAATCTCTTTGTAAACAAGCACAACTGCAGAATGTTTACCATGAAGAAATCAAGAGAACTGTTTGAGGATTCTTTGGGTGACCTAAAGGACGATCGACTCATGTTCATTATTAAAATAAGAGCGGTGATAAGGCCTAAGGTGATAACGTTGCAAAAAGGTAAAAAACATATTGAGACCAACAGTATAAAATCATTCTGGAAGGTGCATCAATCGCCCACCGCTTTTTTCGGATTGATTTTTGCCTTTTGGAATATTCAATTGTACGACTATAAGTGAACTATCCAAACCCCTATATGATCTTGAAAACAATATTCGAAGTAAAATCTAACCGGTCAAACCGCAGATTTTGAATTAAGTAATGGAATATGTTGTGAGAACAGCTCAAATTTTCGAACGAGAAAGGAGCTATCACTTCTAAGATATCATTTATAATAACTATTAAAAATACGTTAACCATCTGTGTACTTTAGGGTCAAGATCATTGCCATTCCTTTCCAATTTTTATTCTTTTTTTTTTGATTTTCCATTAAAAATGCTATATTTTGTTGTTTTTTTCGACAAATATATACTCCGCGAGTGAGTTGCTCCCTTCGTCATTGTCAATAATTTTCTGATGAAGGCACTGAAGAAGGAGGCAACTCGCTCCCAAAATATATATTTGTCGGAAAAATACAACAAAATATAGCATTTTTAAAGAAAAATCAACAAATAAAGGATAGTGTGGAAGTGCTAAACGCGGAAAAACGTATACAGTTTAAATTTTGATTTGACGAATTCAGAATATAACATGCACCTTGCGCCACCCTACAAGTTTTGTCGGAATGTCCTCTTCGAAAATCGTTGATTTGTTGGCATAATCCTTTTTCTGAGGACATGGGTATTTGCTTGGTCAATTCATGAATTGTAAAATTATGAGCTACCTTTTGAGCTTTTGTATCATTTGAAATAACTCAATCACTAGCTTCATGATCAAAGCGCTAAGTCCATTCGATTTTGCAAAATTATTCAAACTTTTATCCTTTTTTTTAAACCCAAACACAGCCTTACTGCATACACTGGAAAACGAAACTACAAGTGTATGAATCTGTATTCGATTATGTACTGTTCTGTATGTTGAATATGAGTTCTCACTCAAGCCTTCGCAAAAACCTTTAAACGCCTCAGAAAGGCTAGCCCTTAAGTAAAAATCGGTAAGCAAAACGATATAATTACCAACGTTACGAAATACTAAAGGAGCAAGGAGTCCTTACAATTATCAAATTGTGGAAATCAAAAAGAGTGGGGCACGTGTCACGGACAGTGTTTTGACAAAGGGTTAATATCAGAATAGCTATTCAGTTGCAAAATTAAGTAGTAAACGTTGGTCGGTAAATCAAGGAAGCACTGATCCAATCTATTTCCCCACTTCTGTTGATTGTTTAGGGAAGCAATTCGATTTCGAAACAGCTGTTGTAGCAAAGTGTAGAGTTTTGATACCATGTTATGATGGTTTCTAACATTTGACATCAGACAACAAAAGTAACGATTAAATTACCAAGTTTATTGTTTGAATCTGGTATTATTTGGTATATTGGCATTTTTGCAATGCACTTATTGTTAAATCGTTGTCCCAAGCAAGTGTCATAAATAGATCTTAATATTTTTCATTTTTTCTGTATTAATACGACAATCCATTTAATTTTCTTGGCACATCACAGCTAATTTAGTAATTTGATATTGTAATCTCTTATAAAATTATCTTCAAACTCCAGAAAACACAGTCCCCTGGGGTGTCCCATTTCCAAAATTAGAAATCTTCTGACAAATATTTATTTTCTTTGTCATTGTTAAATAAGTAAATAAGATATAAATAATACTTTAATCTTCAAAAAACACAATTTTACTTTGAAAATAAATAATTAATTGAAAAAATTAACAACGAATGTTGTCCTTGAATTTTTAAAACAGTCCTCTGGTACAATTTGAAAATTGTGCAGAAATCACATTTTGAATTGGCGCAGACGTTAAGATCGTGAAACTGAACGCAATCGGTGTGAAGTTCGTTCAGTTGTAGAGCTAAGCGGGAAGTTGCCATTTTATTTCGTGCCTCTATTTCGATTGTCAGTGAGTAATGTGTCTTGGCCGCTATTGAACCAATTCACCAGTTCTTTTCCGTATTGTCTTAGGAGGTTTAATTACGATGATTGTATAAAATTAATAACATAACAAGTATGTAGCCGCGTCTGTTTCTTAAACGTCATATATTTGAAACGATTTTATGGTATTTTACATACACTAGGCGACATAATTCATCGTATGATGACATTTTCAAGCATAAGCAATTGATGAACTTTCAGATCATTTTCGTCTTAACATATCTTATTTATTATATAATAGCATAATAGCAAAAAAAGACTAGAACACCGTTTATTATCAGCGTCAAAAGTCATCGTACGGCTATTTTAATCGTTTTCCGTACCCAACATTAGGGGTGTACTGCATGGAAATTAGTTCAGTCTCAACGCAGTAATCGTGATAAAGTACTGACAAGTAGATTCAAGTTTAGTTGCACTATGTCACCAATAAAAAATAAACGAAAGGAGACATCATGTGATTTTAGAGAAATTGTTGTTAATTTGTGGCCTTCTGAAAAGAAATCTTTAAGTGAAATAGCAAAAATCACCAAGAAATGGAAATAGAAATATCAAATAATCATAGAAAATTATAAAAAAAACCGGAACAGTGGAATACAAGAAAAGGCAAGGTCGTCCGCGTAAGCTATCTCAAACAAGCGAAAGGATAATAGTGATTGCAGTGCGCAAAAATTCTAGAGCAAGTGGTGTGAAAATAAAAGAACAGTTGTTAGAAAAGTTCAATATAGAGATAAATGTTAGAAAAGTACAGAGAACTTTGAGAAGAAACGGGTATTCTTCGAGAATTCCAAGGAAGAAACCATTTATTAGTGAAGCAAATAAGCTTAAAAGAAAAGACTTTGCTATTCTTCACAAAAATGACGACCTTTTCCGAGTTATTTTTCAGATGAAAGTAAGTTTAACATATTTGGTCACGATGGTCCAGCAAAAGTTTGGCGGAAGAAAGGCACTGCGCTAGATGCGAAAAACTTGCGGAGCACCGTGAAACATGGTGGAGGTGACGTACTTGTTTGGGGGTGCATGAGTTGGTCAGGAGTCGGAAATCTGGTTTTTATTGATGGGAGAAAGGACCAGCATGTGTACTTAAATATTTTAAAAAACAACCTACGCCAATCTGTAGGTATAATGAATTTGGGTCCAAACTATATTTTCCAACAAGATAACGACCCAAAGCATACAGCTCGTATTGTACGTGAGTGGCTACTATATAATACCCCTAGCCAATTGCACCGCAGCAATCTTAACCGCAGAGCCCAAACGGAAACCCTATCGAGCATTTGTGGGACTACCTCGAAAAACAGTCGCTTAAACATCACATTTCTTCAAAGTCTTCTCTAAAGAAGAGGCTTTGCAAGATGAATGGAATAGTATTCCTCGAAATATTACCCAGAAACTTGTCGATTCCATGCCATCGCATATGCAAGCGGTCCTGGAGGCTAAAGGAGGCCCAACCAGGTACTGACGCCTTAATCGTACGATGACTTTTGTCGCTTGAACATTTTAATTTTTAGAAATAATCAATTGATATTTTCAAATCTTTGGAAATATTTAAATGAATAATTGTTTGATTTGAATTTTCTTGTTGCAATGTTTGTCTTAATCTAAAGTTGATGTAAATTTTTTTTTAATAAATGGATTATTTTTCTTATCTATTATGTTTTAATATGCCGTACGATGAATTATGTCGCTTAGTGTATATATGTAAAAAGGACAGTCCCCTGGCCACAGTCCTCTGACATTTTATAATACAGGGCACCATTCTATACCACAGGGGGCTATTTCCTTGACTTAAGTCTAAGTTGACAGACTGCGTTTTAATGAACATTAACATTAAAAATATCGTCTTTTTTGCTGCATACTATCCCAAAATGCCACCCAAAACACAGCCATCGAAAACAAAAGAAGAAATATTGGAACGAAAACGTATAGCAGAACGTTTAAGGTATCAACGACGTAAAAATGACTCTCAAAAAAGAGAAGAAATGAAAGAAAATGAAAGGCGGAAACATTAAATGAAGAAAGATAAAGCACAAGAAAATTAGTGAAGGATACGAGTCGCCGTGAGCACAAGGTTGCAAAAAAACTTGGAGGGAGCATTGTATGAAAGCAATAATAAACACTTTTATTATGGAAAATACGCCTGATTCGAAGTGTTCTGCGTCAGAACCTCCGCTACCTTTAAAACCAAAAAATGCATCATTCATTGCACGAAAGAAACAGGCCAAAAAGAAACGCGAAAAAATAATGAGAGAGAAAGTCCTTAAGATTTAGCAATACAAAAAGAAGGTGGAAAAGTATAAGAAGCGGTTACAGTGGGTAGAAAATAAGTTAGCAAATAGCAGTAAAAATACTGAGACAATAAACACAAAATTTACAAGAATATGTGATACTCCATCAACTTGCAGAGAAGTTGTTAAAAAGGCTCTGTTTGGGGAAGTATTGAATGAACAATTGAAAAAGAGCTTCGCTAGGTTAAAAACACATAAAGAAATACAAATTTTTGGAGAAATCTGGTAAAATAGTAAAGAAATACAAACTATGGAGCAGCAAAGACAGTGCTGTATCGTATAAGAGACTTCAGAACTCGAAAATTCAATTAACTTTATTATTCAGAGCATGGGCTCGTGTAGATAGCATTTCATCCGATCTTATAAAGGCATTGCAAAATTTTTTATGAAAATGATGATAATAGCCGAATCGGTGCAGGAAAACGGGAATGTGTGACCAGAAAAGGAGTCAAAAAACAAAAAAGATACTTGACGGATTCAATCTCAAATTTAGATAATAAATTTAAGAGTAACAACTCTGATGTAATCAGTAACCAGACATTTTTTCGCTTACGTCCTTTCTGGGTGGTTATACCAAAGATAAACTAACGATATACATGGCTTTGCATTACACATGCTAATCTTGACTTGAAATTGTCAGCTTCGTACATTCGAAAAATATTGCGTTACGATTATCACAATAAATTACTGGATAACATTTGTTGTAATCGTTATGATGAGCAATGTTTATCATGGGAATGCCTGCGCTGTGTCAACAAGAATCTCGATTGTAAAGTTTTTGATGATAGCCGAAACCGATAACCGAAAAATAATATTATAGGGATCCTAAATTGAATAAAGTAGGATCTGTAACAAAATATATAAAAAGGACATTCATAGTTCGTCCAACTGAACTTATACAAGAACTAGAAGATGACTTAGATGGGTATTATAGCCACGGAAGAATCATACTTCGCCAGTACAAGGTCCTCAAAAACTTAAAAGAAAATCTTAACGAGTACCAAGTTGTAATACTTATGGATTTTTCGGAAAATTACTGCACCAAGTACAATGCAGAGATACAGGCATATCATTTTGGGGGGTCTAGACATCAGCTGAGACTTCACACTGTTGTTGTTTACACCAAAGGTTTTTTTTCACCAAAATCCTATTGTAGTGTTTCCCAAAACACTACACTCTCACCCACTGCTGTATGGGCACATTTGCGCCCAATTTTTAAATCCTTATCACCGCACATATCCTGCATTAATTTTGTGAGCGACGGACCCGTTACACAATACCTTTATAAAACTATGTTCTATATTTCGGCCACAAGGTCTCGTGCAGAGGTCCCAAGTGTAGAGAAGTTTTCCTGGAGCTTTTCAGAGAGTGGTCACGGCAAAAGTGCTGCTGATGGAATTGGCGCTACTTGCAAAAGGACTGCTGATGCCATCGTTGCTGCAGGAGGTGATATTGATAGTTTGGAATCTTTTATAGACTCTGTGCAACAAAGATATCCTGCAATTACATTGTTTACGATTGACAACGAGCCAATCAATAATATGACTGAAGATATTCAGAAAGAGGCCGCTAATTTGAAAAGTTTTAATGGTACCCTCAAAATACATCAAGTGAGGAGTAAAATATCACGATGTCGTTTGGGATGTCCTTTTGGGTTAAATTTATAATGAAAAGTTTGAGCTGCTTTTATGAAGACGTATGTCAGCATTTAACTTAGGGGCTATGAAGTACAACTTAATGAAAAACCTTCGCTTTGACGACGTTTACACTGACTCTGAATCCTGCGACTCAACCAGACTGGGCAACGTCCCACCGAAACCAACATTTCAAGTCCGCATGATAAATTCAATACTGATTTTGAGAATATTCCAGTGCCTAGTTCAATCAGCCAATACAACATCGGTGATTATAATTACGAGTAGTTACATACGGACGTACTTCAAAAATAAAATATCTCAAAGAGTTAAACTCAAAACTTTGATTTGATTTTGTCATTAGAGACCAGAAGGCTGTTGTTTTTGTTCAATTTTAATTTTTTACTGTAGGTTAAAATATTTAATACAATTGAACAACATTTGAAATGTTTAATGCAAGTGAGCATTAAGAAAAATCATCAAAGTAAGTGTAATTTGTTTGAAAATTCTTGATTTATTCGTAAAAAATACAGATTGTAGGAAATATAATGAAAAATAAAAACTTTTCTAGTTGGAATTTAATAAAAAATTTTTTTTTTAATGTAATTAACACTCTTCTGGTTGGTTGGTTATAACATTCCCCTGCCACGAATTTGTAAAAAATCGTCGATAACTCATAAATAAAAAGGAAAATGTGTTAGCTTTTTGACAGATACGTACTTAATTTAGTTTTGCCCTTCATTGTATAAATATTGGTAAGTCTATAAATTATTGAACCTTTTTTTGTCATTTTTCGATTGTATATTTCTTTTATTTAAAATGGATTTTATTTAAGTACATATTGTCCACTATTATCTATCACCTTTTATCATTTTTTGGGTAGAGCCATTATTCCGTCTGTGTAGAACTTGTGTGGTTTGTCAGCGAAAAACTTGGCCAAGTGATTTTCACAGTCCCTTTTTGAAGTGAATTTCTTTTCATTAAGGAAGTTTTGCAGAGATCGAAACAAATGGTAGTCTGATGGTGCAAGGTCTAGACTATACGGTGGATGTATCAAAACTTCCAAGTCAAGCTCTGTCAATTTTTGCCCTATCATCAAAGACGTTTGTGGTCTGGCATAGTCATGATGGAAGACAACGCCCTTTCTATTGATCTATTCTGGCGGGTTTTTTTGAATTGCTTGTTGCAATCTGGTTAATTGCTGACAGTACAGAGCTGAATTGAGCGTTTGGCTAGGTTCTAGCACCTCAAAATAAATAGTTCCCTTCCAATTCCACCATACACATAGCATAACCTTATTTGGTGTCAATCCTGGCTTTGAAGTCGTTTGTGATGATACACCATTTTTTGACCATGATCTTTTTGGAACGACATTCTCGTACCCATTTTTCATTGTCCGTAATGATTTGCTTCAAAAATGGCACGATTTCATTGCGATTTATTAGCATTTCACAAATGGAAATTCGATCGATCAAATGTTTTTGTGTTAATTCATGCGGTAACCGTACGTCGAGCTTCTTTGTGTATCCAGTCTTACGCAAATGGTTCAAAACTGTTTGGTGATGGATATTCAATTCCTTAGCAATGTCATGGCTGCTTATTTGTCGGTCTTCTTCAATTTATTGTATGATTTCATCGACTTTTTTAAGTGGTTGGTCGACCTGAGGAAGTTGCATTTTCGACATCAAAATTTCCCGAACGAAAGCAAGCGAACCATCTTGTGACTGTGGCTTTTGATAAAGTATCTTGACCGTAGACACCACAAATTTTTTCACGAGCTTGTGATGTATTCTTACACTGATCGTAGTGATATTGTAGAATATAACGATTTTTTTCAAAAATTTCACTCATTTTTAAATGAATACAACTTTTAACACGAATGACGACATACAAAACTGTCCATATAAGAATTGTAGACTGGAATGTCACTTTTCAAACGCATGTCAGTTTGACTTTATCGGATTAGTACTGCCTGGTATATGGAACACCATCTAGTGACAAAAAAGACTCAATACAACATATTTTCACATGATTTAATAAAATTTGCTTGGGACACTCTTGTATGGTCTAGTTTCCAAATAGTAAAGAAACACCCATATAGGTATATCTGGTATATACTGGTAGTATTTTTGAATCGTCTTTAGTAATAAGAATATGTCTGGAGTTATATGTCTCTTATAACCAAGAATCATAGACTAGGCTGAGAAAGACCCGTGGATACTTTGGTTGTACTTGAGATAGTTTCGAAGAGGAATCTGGAATGGATCAGAGCTCACCAGTACATTTTTGATGAACTGGTTCACCTAAACTCCTCAAAATCTGTGATTTATAGTAAAATTTCCCTGTTTATGATAATTTAAATTATTTGCTGGTACTATTTGCTTGATTATTGTGCTTTAAAACCAATAACGGTGTCATAAAGTAGTAGTAACACCTGCCTAGTACATGGGACGTCTTTGTTGGTTGACAATAAAGGCGCTGTTTGTTGACCATACTTGCGAAATATATTGAGTCTGTCTACGACAACCTTTAAGCGAAAGTTAGCCCTAGGTATTTACCAGTTTATTTTTAAATGATTTCTTCATTTTTAACAATTAAGTAATTCAGTACTCATCATCTTCTTCTTGGGATGAGTACTGCCTCTGTTTTATATGAGCTAATATTATTATACCACCTAAGGTAAAACCCTAAGAAGACATCAGTTGGATGTTAAAATTTGGACGGATGAAATTGCATTTAGTTCCTGTAACATATGCACACGTCTCACATGTTAGTACTCAAGGCTTATTTAGTGTTTGAAGAAAGGTTGGCGATCATTTGGAGTGACTAAATTATATCGAACTGCAGAAATAGAATTCAAATTTTAACTGTTTGCACGTATGAAAGATTCTTGCTGACTTGGACACGAGGATCACTTTTAAAATTGGGTCAAAGGTATGTTGTAGCAGTCTCAACATAATGAGCGATGTTTATATCCTGCGGTTGAATCTTGCACTGATATGTTGGGTAGCTTTTGTCAGTTGGAATTCCTCGGAATAGTTTTGTAGCGTTGTAAAGACCAATGGTTTTTCTGGGATAATGTCTTTCTCCTGTATCCTTTTTTTTGAATTGAGTTAACAGCACTTTTGAAACATTTTTTCACAACGAAGATTGAAGCTTATAGTTCTTCATTTCAGGGAGTTAATTTGATTTGATTTTGTGCTCAAAAAAAAACTATGAATAATGCGGCTATTCGTCTATACGCCCTATAAATGTAGTAGTACTCTAGAATAACAATATATCGTGGTATACGCTCAAATAGAACATTTCAATCTATGGTTTTGACTTTGTATATCTTGATGGGATATCTGGTATGGAGCAGATAAAACCAGTACGTTTTGCCAACACTATAATTCATGATGCCATACGGAAACTCTATCTAATTAATGCGATCTTTTTTAGTATTTAAATACTGCCCCCCCCCTCCCTCCTACATGCAAAAATACTTATTAATTCCATGCCAGGTTTTAGTAGGCAAGTAAGCAAATCAGGAAAGTAAGCAAATCATAATAATAAAAAGTTAGATTGGAGGACATTGTTGGCCATCCTGAAGAAATTTTGCGTAAGAGACTCAGTTTAGTTTCGTCCTAGATGTTATAAGAAAGTGTTATTTATCGATTTATGAGCAAACTAATATTTTAAATATAGAAAAAGGCAAGGCGGCGTTTACGGGAATAAGTCAGTGTTTTTTGGTACTACTTCGAGAAGTTTACAAAAAGAAATCTGCTTGAAGATTGTTGGAGCATGTTATAAAGGCATTTTGATTATTACACGAAGTAAAACCCTATTTTTTTCAAATCTTTACTTTTTTTTCTGAAAAGCTCTGAAAAGAGAACCACATGTGGACACAATGCTCCAAAAGGAGGACGGATCGTGGACAACAAATAGCATAGACCGTCTCAAGCTCCTACTAAACCAACACTTTCCGGGCTCAACTGATGAGACAGAAAAATTAAACAACGTGACTCCTTATCGTGCCCCCCTCCCCTAAAAGAAATAGTATGCGAAAAAAAGGTCTTTTAGGGCATTAATACCTTCGCACCTTACAAATCACCAGGAACCGACAAAGTGTATCCGATCATGCTTATGAAAGCGGATATCACAATAATACGGATTTTGATGAAAATATATAGAGCCTCCATATCCAAAGGCTGTATTCCTCTGGACTGGAGAGAAGCCAAAGTAGTTTTCATACCCAAGCCGGCAAAAGCCAGCCACTACAAAGCAACGGATTACCGACCTATCAGCTTAACGTCTTTCATGTTGAAAACCCTGCAACGCCTGGTGGATGGGTACATAAAAAGCACCGTGAACATAACGGAGCTTTGCCCCAACCAACACGCATACCTCCCAGGGCGCTCAACAGAGACGGCACTACACGAAGTCGTAAGCAGAATAGAGAGGAACCTTACCATCAAAGATTACACCTTGGCGGCTTTCATTGATATCGAAAGAGCCTTCAAAAATGTAAAAACCGAGAGCATGGTAGCAGCCATCTAAAGATCTGCAATAGACCCATATCTTACTAAATGGATGACGGAACTACTAGCTAAAAGGAAGATTACAGCCGAAGAAGACGGAGCTACCTTGAATAAATGGACTAACACGGGTACACCACAAGGCGGCATAGTATCACCACTTGCCTGGGTACTCACAGTTAACCAAATAGTGGAAGACCTCAACAGGAAGGGTTTCAAAACGATAGCGTACGCTGACGATATCGTTAAACTGATAAGTGGAAAGTTCCCGGAAACTATTTCGGAATTGATGCAGACCGCACTCTCACAGCTTTTTGTGTGGGCGAAGCTAAACGGACTGCGCATCAATGCCGACAAAACGGAGCTTATGCTTTACACAAAGCACCGTAAACCGGAGACATTTTCACCCCCGACCATTGACGGAAAACATATCAGTTTAGTAAACAAGGTGAAATACTTAGGAGTAACCTTGGGTAGCAAACTTACTTGGACTCCACATATAGGAGCAGTCAGACGGAGAGCTCTTCACAATAAAAAGACTAGTGGGGAAAACCTGGGGAATAAAACCCAAAATTGCCCACTGGATCTACACAACAGTAGTCAGGCCTATAACCACCTTTGGGGCATTGGTTTGGTGGCAGGTACTACAAAAGAAAACCATTGCAAAAGAGCTAGAGAAGATCCAGCGAATGGCCTGCCTAGGCATCACAGGTGCCATTAGGACTACGCCAACTGCTGCAATGGAGATAATGCTTAATCTCATGCCACTCGACAAATTCATCTTGAGAGAGGCATCACTTGCGAGCATCAGATTTAAATCCACATATGGGTTATGTAACCACACACAAACGGGGCACGTATGCAAATTTGGAAAAAATGGAGAGAATGGCCCCGTCAAATAAAAGGGAGCTGGATAGAATTCAACCAATATTGGACACAACAATTCCATACAAAATCAACATTCCGACCAGAGAAGCGTGGAAAACGGTGCTGGATTTCACATCTGGAAGTGAGATCATGATCTACACCGATGGTTCCAAAACGGATGAAGGAAGCGGCGCCGGAATCTTTTTCCCAGATCACCTGCAACTCACCCGAAGTTATAAACTGGAAAGACACACCACCGTTTTCCAGTCGGAAGTGTTTGCAATAAAAGCGGCTATAGAAGCGGCAATAAACAATCTTAATGGAAGTATACAAATACTCTCGGACAGTAAGTTGGCACTGCACGCGCTTGCCTCTAACCGCGTAGTTTCACAACTGGTGCAGGACTGGTGCAATCCTCTGGAAAGAGACAGATACGGCTTGGAATGACAGGAACGACTGCAGGATAAGCCGAGCTCTTTGGCCTCACCCTAATCAAATGAGGACAAAACAACTCCTAGGGAAAAACCGAAATGGCGTTAGAACATTGGTAGCAGTATTAACGGGCCATAATCTTCTAGGTCAACACGCCAAACGAATAGGAATCCAAACGGATGACACCTGCTGAGCTTGCGGCGAGGAGGAAGAAAGTACAGAACACTTCCTCCTAGACTGCCCGAGTCTGGCCAACAAACGCCTTACTTGGTTGAGGTGTACTGGCGTAACATAATTGGAACACTTGGCTTCTGTAACACGACAGGATGGACCATCTGTAAACAATAGTACTACACATGGGGAGCTAAGGGCCGAATTCTGGCCCATGCTAAATTCCAGCAAGTGGACCACAGTACAATAATAAATAAAACCTATTTATGATCTAGAAATCGGAGTTTAATAATTTCAATTAAATTTTTGAACGATTTTTCTAATGAGTGCAATGCAGTGATGCATATCCGAGCTGAATTGATAACGGAATCATAACGAAAACCTAACAATGTCAAAAATATTACCACACATAATATTAACGTCCCTTTGTAAGTTTAAAAGCCAACACATGTGGCAAGTAAGAATGCGTTTTTACACAGTATTGAATTGAAATATAAAAACGAATCAAACTTGAGCTGATGATTTTGTTAGGAATTTCAGAATTCTAAAGGAGTAGGAACTATTTTAATAACACAGAGAATTATTGCGATATAAAAGAACAGAATAGAGACAACACTACAATTGAAAAGTTACTTAAAATCAATTTCTTTCTAATAAATTATTTGCTTTTAAATATTTTCACAAAGATCTAAGAGCTTATTTAAAAAACAATTTGACGCTATTTAAAAGGAAACCTTGAATCATGTAAATTTGTAGTTAAAAATTGCATAAGTCCTTACAACTAGAAGCACCATATTATTTTAATTATGTCCTTATTCTCTTAAGTTATACCAAGCTTATACCATGTTCTCTGTATTTACTATGGTAATTGTATATATTCTTAACAATTTAAATATTACAACAAATCTTTTTACATCAAATAATATCCTTAAATTCTATTTCTTAATATATGTAAATCTTACGACTTTTATATCCTAGATAATGTGATACACTTAGTGGTGGCTTTCAGTATTTTCTCATATCTTATTCACACTGTTTTTGCGGATGTGATATATGATCGGGACTATTAATTGCTGTAATCATATATGAGTTGATAGTGATGTCCGCATGATTTTCTTTATCCCAATCATATTTTACTTATTTATCTGTGTTTAAAAGTGAAATTTAAATGGATGTACATATTTGAATTCGGGGGGGGGGGGCGGTTGGAAATGGAGCTAAAGATTCTATTAACAAAATCAATTCGTTTGAGTAATTTTCTTAAGAACTAGCTACTGAAATGGCAGTAATGGCGTTCATTTTGAAAATCTATTTACAGGATGTTTTACGTGAAAAGTATTTACAAAGTATTCTATCTGCTTTAGCGGAGAGGATGCCAGATTAGCAGCTATATTTATTTATCGTACACATTGTTTTTTGATGGTTTAGTAATGAATTGTTATTTCAAACTCAAATGTGATTAATTTGCCTTCAATCAATTTATTTCTCTCGCGGTCTTTTGCATGGCTGTGAGTCCTGCTGTCTTTCCGGATTTGAGATTTTTGTGAAATTTTCAAAATACAAAAACTTATTAACATCATTCTCTTATGGTCTATTTTGATTATTTCATTGAATTTTCATTGTACGTCTATGGGTTATTTAGAGTTTATGGTATTGATGGTGTATTAACTGATAGTGTATTGGTAACAATGCTCCGTTTAATGCAGGTCTGGTAAGATCAGCCTTACTTCTTCTCTTGAAACTACGTAAATAATTTTATCATAAAATTATATAATAATATTCGTCTTATTTATATGTAAGTCTTATGTTTTCAAGCTAATGTACAATTATGCTCTATTGGTATGCATTTATTGAGAAAGGATCTTACATTTTAACTCTGATAAAATCGTATATGCATTTCAATTTGAACGACTTTTCGTCCTTGTTTTGTAAATTACTATCATATATGATTTACGTGCAAAAATATTTTCTTATATATTCGCCTGATTTTGCAAATTGTGGTAGATTCTATTTTTTGCCATGAGGATAGCAAATACTTGAAACAAATGAATGAGACAATGATAAGAGATATAACTTCCGTAACTATGCCATTGACAACAAATGATAATTCTACAGATATTTCAAATGTTTAACGAACAAAAAATTGTACTTTAATATTTTAAAAATCAATAAATAAAAACTAAATCTCGATCATTGCATCTGTCAACTTTTTCAAAAAAGGACTCCATGTGATTTTATTAAGAAAAATGACATATGCTATAGATTTCAGTGCAGAATCTGAATGCTAGTTGTGGTTACCAATAATCATCCAACTTTCGATAGACTTGCTGAAGCTTTAGAAAATATCATTAGATTAATTTTAGATTATTTCCTGGTCGTTACAATATTTTTTTTTTGTTTATTTCTCACGCAAACTATTAACCAAATTATTGTGTATGTGTTTTCGGGACGCGGAAAGTCCCCGATTCGATCCCGGACAAAACCAGTTGTTTTATTGGGTGTGACTAATTCCATTATTTAAATTAAGTGGAACTTTGATAACTGATGGAAACTGATTATTGGCTGCCCTGTAGATGACTATTGAAAATGATAAACGAATTTCATATGCTCCACTTTGGCAAAACGAAAACATCCCTAGTTTTCTCTAACCGTAATTCCTGATGTAGACTAGTTCTGCTAGTACGGACATTAAATTAAGTAGTGGTTAAATAGAGGGTATCGTGTCCTATAACACTGCTCCTGACCACAAACTAACTGACTCAATCTGGAAAGACTTACGAAATATTCTGACTTATCTAGCAGTGATTCATCCCTTCCATGGCAAATCTACACAATGGTAAGGATGGTAAGGTGTACAAATTTTTTGTTAAAATTCAAGCGGGTTCATTCCAATACTCATACTCAATCTCACTCAATCATACTACTGTGGGAAAAAGATTGTAAGACCGTTTAATTTGAATTTCGCGCGAAAACCCATTTGTCGAAATATTTTTTTCTAGGTTGGAATGACTGTCTGTGACATCTGTGCCAAATGTCACACCAAAGGAATCATCAGTTTTAAGTATACGCTTGTCTTTCTGAAGTACAAAAAGTGCATTCGGCGATTTTTACAATGAGTGAAACTATTCAACAAGGAAGTGCCATTAAATTTTGTGTGCGGAATCAAATTTCTGGTGCCGAAACGTTCAGAATGTTACAAAATGCCTTCAGTGATAATTGTTTGTCGCGAGCAAGTGTTTTTGATTGGTACAAATTGTTCAAAGAGTGTCGAGAACGGGTTTATTGACGAACCACGTCCAGGACGACCATCAACATCAACTGATGATCAACACGTCATTAAAATCAAGTAATTGGTGCTCGAGAATCAACGATTTACACTCAGAGACCTTTCTGGCATCGTTGCAATATCAGAAGGATCAGTGGAAACCATTTTAAAAGATCATTTGGGCCTAAGAAAAGTGAAAGCACGATTGGTTTCAAAATCACTCAATTTTTTTGACAAACAGTGTCGCGTTGACGTCTGTGAAACAATCTTTTCCGACTGAATGTCATGAAATGTATTATAACTGGTGATGAGTCTTAGATATATGCTTACGGCACGGAAACAGGCGATCAATCGGCCGAATATCTTGCTAAAGGTGAGCCAAAACCGAAAAAACCACGTCTAAGCAAGGCAAAAATTAAGGTCATGTTGACAGTTTTCTTCGTTTATCGAGGAGTAATGCACTCCGAATTCCTTCTGACCGGCCAAAAGGTCAACAAGGAATACTAATTGAGTGTTATGCGTCATTTGCGTGAAGCTGTTTATAAAAAGAAGCCGGAATTATGGGCCGAAAACTCTTGGTTTTTGCACCAAGATAATGGACCGTGGCATACTGCACTTATTCTTCGTGAGTTTTTCGCCATAATTCAACCAATATTGTTCCACAACCATCGCATTCGTCTGATTTAGCTCCGTCTGACTTCTGGCCGTTCAGCAAACTCAAACGACTGCTTCGGGGAAACCGTTTTGAGTCAATTGAAGACATCAAACGTGAATCGCTACGCGCATTGAAAGCTATTCCGGATATTGAGGATTTCCGGAATATTTCTGTTTCGAGGATTGTTTCACAGATTTCTGTTTCGAGGGTTGGCAAAAACGTTGGTATAAGTGCATTATGGCCGGGGGGGGGATAACTTTTAGGGGGGATTTTGAAGAATAAATAAAGAAGTTTAGAATTATGAATAAAGCCTTACTCTTTTTTACCCACAGTAGTATGTTACGTTTCCATACGCATTACACCTTAGTAAGGCAAAATTTAGACAGAGCCATTCATTTGAGATTCATTCATTTAAAAAAGTTTGTCGAAAGTAGTCGAAAAAACTCGCAATTGCCGGAAGGAGAACATGCTGCTATACTTTTGTGATATGCGAATATCGAAATCGGAATAGTGATTCCTCTCTTCGTGAGTAAATTGTTGGGTAGAAGCTCTTTTTGGTAAAGATCATCTTGTGAATTAGTAATAACAATTAGAAATTTTTAACACATGTTTATGTGTTTTATTTTAACAAGGGCGAAACGTTCAACCACGGATGAGTTTCATGACACAAGTAGAAGTCAAGATGAGCTCTAGAAAGACTTCTATACAGACGTGTTAGAAAGAGTAACAATAGGACAATAAGACAGCAGTGATAGTGATATTGTCGAACCAAATCGCCGCCGAAGCATAGATAGCTACAGCAATAATAGTGATCTATTTGACATTATTAAAGAAACAACCAATTATGCTAACGAAAAGCGCGAAATCAAAACTAAGATAAAGAGGAGGGATCAATACCGGAGAAGAACTAAGAGCACGGGTAATCCTTGGTTACAATGAAAGCTAACCAGTTTACAAACGAAATTCGAAACCGTATCCATCAGTTTCGAAACGAACAATGGGAGAGTTTTATGCAGAGTCTCGAGTCCGGCGAGAATGCCAGGCAACTGGAGGATGTCCAAATACTTTCGGACACGAAACAAGATAGTTGTGCCACCAATACACGGCCCAAATGCAATAAAATACGTCAAATACGGTAAAGCAGAAGCTTTTGCAAATACGGTAGAGCTTCAATTCCGCGAAAATACCTTCTGGAATGAGGATCTTGACGAAGAGAACGCAATTTTAAACCAAGTAAGAAAGCTTCTCAAAAATGTACCACAAACAGAAGAGGTGGTACGGCAATTTGACACACAGGAAACGAAAGACTTAAGACTAAGACTTGACAAACGGAAAACACCAGGACCCGACGCAGTCACGAATATAATGTTGAAGTGGCTCCCAGAAAACTTTTGATGCATCTCGGGAGACACAATCAACACTATTTTCCGTTTGCGTAGGTTTCCTACGACCTGGAAATCGGCTATCATAACAGTCATACCCAAACCAGGGATAATCATGCTTTTCCCCAAAATTGGAGACTCGTAAGACTTCTCTCGTCAATCTCCAAAATTTAGGAAAAGGCATTACTGACGAGACAAAATGACGACAATATCTCCTATGAACAATATTCCCCGAGTGCGACAATATTCAGAGAGTGCTTTCAGATAAGCACTATCGACGGAACTCTAGTTAGCAAGGGTGGTTCAGCACATTAGAAACGGTATGAACCACTGGAAGTCAACAGGTTTAATTTTGACATAGCCAAAGTCTTTGATAAAGTCTTCATGCAGGATTCATCTTCAAAATGCATGAGCTCTACATCCCCCTTCGATACATTCAACGCATCCACGCCTTCTTAAATGGCCGATCTTTTAGAGTCAAGATGGAAGACCATCTTTCAAGCCTGCAAACGATTTGAGCTGTAGTTCCGCAAGGATCACCCATCTCACCAATACTTTATAATGTGTACACCGCGGATATTCTCCTCGGGTCAAACAATGTACAGGTATCACTATATGGGGATGATACCTGCATAAACTATACTTCAAGACATGCATAAGTAATCTCTTCAAAATTGCAATTTTCAGTCGACATAATGCAAGAATACTTCCATAAATAGAAAATTATGATAAATAAAGACAAGACACAAGCCATTTTCATCACCAGAGGAGAGATATCACCGTTTTCTTCACGCAGAGGACAAAGACCAATGAACTCACACATAGACACCGATATTATCTCCTGAGACATAACAGCTGAGTACTTAGGGCTAACACTAGACCACAGATTCACCTGGAAAGACCACATACAGAAAAAGAGAGCTCACTATGCCTAGGCATACTTTCCTTCCTACACCCACTCCTTAGATCCGGCCGATTAGACGTAAAGAATAAAGCACTTATCTACAGGTAATGAGACCGACACTATTTTACGGCAGTATTGCTTTCTGTCAGACAGCCAAGATCTACAAAAAAGCGCTCCAATCCTTGAAAAATAGAGCCTTACGGTGGATATTCTCAATCCCATGGTACAATAGGAACACGGACATACACAAGGACTTATGACTAGACGCAGTTGAGAAATACATACGGGACAGAGAACTGAAACTTTTTGACAAGAGAGACAAGATTCCGAACCGAACCATGTAAAATCCTCAAAATCCCGGATGACAAAAATCGTAAAACATATTCTTTATACTCATACTCATACTTTATATTCATACTTTTGATCGGTAGCTAAAGACAGCGACTAGATTTTTGAATTGAGTGGTGGTGAGTATTCTTATACTCAAAGATAGGAATGAAGCAAGAGTGCTCAATCACACTAGCTCCACGTAATCCTTACTTCAGTTCACAGAGACATACTCCTTTTACAGGTCAACAAATATGTGCTCAGATAAGGGCTTGTGAAGAAGATTTAACATGATGTTGTTTTTGACAGCTACGACATGTCTTACATGTCGAGGGTACTGCTGCTTTTTAGAGCGATCCTGTGGAAAATATCAGAAAAGTATAGCTAAAAGTGAATATAGATGCCGGGAATGTGCATAAGGCAGCTCCATCATTATATTGTTCACATGCAGAGCTAGGTTTAAAGCGATCTGTTGGAATATGGGGATGTTTATATTGGGAGTCACCTTCGCATATCATTCTATGGTGGGCCTGAAAATACGATAGGCACATTATTCGCCTCTATTCCAAAAAAATTAGCTTAAATTATGTATAAACGCAAAAAATATGGGGAAAACCAGGTACGGGCTTATAAATTACATTTGAAACGTACATGTATGTAGGTACTGATATAGTATGTATGATTTGAACTACTAAGTGAGAATGAAGGGAGAAAAAGAAATAATTCAACGAATATTGGATTTGAAGGGACATTCTTCGCCATTTACAAGAGTGGACAATTCAGTGGAAAATTTGAATTCAATTATTGTGATGACATTGAATGTTGCTTTCAATGCATTTATCCTTTTTGATCTAGCCGATAAACAAGGACATAATACACGAAAGCCGATAACATTTCTCTATCAATGTTTCAAGATTCAATTAGATATCTCCAGAAAATTTCCAGACGAAAGTAATTTTATGCCTCTTTTTACAATCATGTCTTACCACTGTTTTTTTAACAATGCATTAATGCTCTTTTACATATCAGATTTCTTAATTAAATTATTTGCTTAATTATTTTTGTCGCTTACATACTACACCTTCATCCATATTAGGACCTTGCAAAGATAGTACATGTGCTATAAAGAAGATTTTGTTAAAACTTTTTTTTTATCTGAATTGAACATAAATATTATACATACACCGAAGAGAAATAAAAGGAGCATTTTAATAAGCCATTAGAGTAATAGAATAGAAGTTTCAATTTTTCATGGTTTTTTTTGTGGTTGCATTAAAATTTTCCTTAAAATTTAAAGTTTAATGATTATAGTTGAACTTATTAACTATTAATATTATGTGTAGCGATTCTACTATTTAATTTGATCTAATTGAATAATAGATTATTATTATTTTTTTTGAATATCTATTCTAGTTGTATTTAAAATAGCTAATCTACATGTATGTCTGTTGTTAATTCTTTGTTTGCGATTTTTGCATTTAATTTTTTATTATTATTTTGAATGTTTCATGTGTATATAATATAGATCTTTTTCTCGTCAATAATATTGAAGGCATTTAAATTCAGACTTCCTAGTGTAAGAGAATTAATCCACGTTTTATGCTTTTCACATTTTGAATACAGTCGTACTTGTCGTCGTTTGTTTTTAATCTTTTGTCTTTTCCGTTTTTAAGGACTCGTTTGTAGATTTAATGATCAAATCGTGAGATGACTTTCACATTTGGTAGAGTTGTGCCATTGGAATGTTATATTGAATTTACTATTTCCTTTCATAAACATTTGCTTGTTTACAATTTCAATCAAAATACAAGTTGGAATCATTTGAAAAAAATTTCATGATGATTTTCCTTGCATTTCGGCCCCGTACAAGCTTAATTTTCGAATAATTTTGTTAATATTTCCAAGCTTCCCGTTGGCTTAACAAGAACGGCATCGCAATTGAAAGTTGAGGAAGCATATAGAACGCTTCTTTGTTCTTCCATTCGTTACATGCTGTATTGTTTCACCAATATTGCTGGATTATAGCAAATTGTTTTCTGAAAATGAGAACAAGAATCCAGTTCAATTAATAACATATCAAAATTTTGATGGTTTATTCAAAACGAAAAAAAAAAACAACAAAAAATTCATTAAGACAGAAAGAAACTAATATCAATTTTTTTTAACGAAATGGCACAGTGTTCTATCCGGTAAACAAACCTTTCTTTCGGTATATCCTTTAGAGTATCTTATTTTATTTCGTTATTCGATATTGTTGTTAGTAAAATTTACATTGATTTTTTTTTTTAAGTTTTGTTGGAAAATAAATAAAAATCAGTCATTTTCGATTATGCGTATAATTTTCTTCGAATTCACATACTAATAATTGTAACACTCAATTTTTTTCTGTTTTGTGTCAAAGGAAAAGAAGGCGTTAAGATTGCTCTTCCAAAAAATAAAATCGAACAGAGTCAGATTAGATTATGGTTACGAATGTCAGTACCTTTTTTTTAATGAACATGAAAATGGTTATGAATGCTTACGAAGGTCAGTAGTTGTTTTCTAAAAGGATCAATAATTACATCTAATAAGCTTAGGCTTCTTCCTTTATGGGGCCATAACCTGACCATATAAAAGCTCGGAAAAACAGAATAAAACCGCTCATTTATAAACTTTGTATGTTGCTCCTGACGTATAATGACTTGGGATTCCATTTTTATCATACGATTCACTCGAACTGCGAATACAATGAAGTTTTGATTCATTTTTGGCAGTTGTCTAGTGTTATTAAACTTATTTTAAATATTCCGGACTTACCGGGCTTTGCGAATTTTTGACTGAGGATAATTTTCGGCTTCTTTTAAATATCTTCATCATATACGTTGCCACAGAAAGTTTTCCTCAGCACGAGTGGAAGATGACTTACTAATTCAAAAATGAGGAATGAGGCTTGCCTGATTTAGAAAAACACTTTCTTGTGGCAACACATTTACAAATTTTAATTTTATTTCTTTAATAATATAACGCGGATGTGAACCATTTTTCAAAGTTTATGTCGAATTGCGTTCCTATATTGTCTAGCATTAGATATCAATGCAAGAAAGTCCATACCGACTTTGAATCACAAGTCTGTTAGTCAAATAACTTGCATGTGTGCATTTGTCAAAATCTGCGTCAAAATTTTGTAATAATTTCGCGGTTTTGACCATCGCTGCAAATCTTTAATGGAATCTCCTCAGCCAAAGGTACACGTAATGTCTCGAAACGAATTAATCAAAACAAAATCTTCATACTATGACAAATATCATTATAGCAGAATAAGGCTGTCTGAATTTAATTATATTTTCAATTTAGTAGAGTTCTTCACGTAAGGATACAATTTTTGCAGTCCATTGCTTAGACAAACCCAGGAGACGTATAGAAGTTTTTTGTTAGTTCAAGAAGTGTCTCAATACCAGATACATTGGATAACGGATAAGAAAACGCATTACGAAAATTTATTTACAAAAAGGACTCATTGTACATTTTAAATAATAAATAGTAAATTTGTCCAAGAAGGACAAGATGTGTGCAACATTTTTGGAAGACATGTATTGCATTAAGGTTCAAGAGATAAAGCCAACAAGTCGGTGTTAGGATCATAACGACGGAGCGACGAACAATACAAGGAAGGATTTTTTATAAAAAAATAATAACTTTGCAATTACGAGATCAATATATTTATCTTTTTTATTGCACGACGCGTTTCACTGCACTAGTCAGCATTATCAAGGGCATTGACAATTTCGGACTTAAGCCTACCTTTTATATCCTATAAAATCATGATTGAAAAAAGTAATTATGCTAATGCATCAAAGAGGGTAGATTTAAATGTGTTGGTTTTGTGATTAAGGACAGTAAAATCATTAATTCTTAAGTGTTTATGAATTTATAATGCTTCAAAAATTTTGAATTTATGGGACTTAGATCAACTATGGAGGATCTTCAAATTTTCAATTGAAGGGAATTCATGGTTGATTTCCAGGAAGTGGTTTGCTACGTTAGAATTGGATTTTTGATGAATGCAGGATTTGAAATGCCCATTAAACATGGCTTTAAAGGATCTGTCTGTTTGGCCAATATACCCACAATTACATTCTCCACATGTAATTTTATAGACTCTTGGATTTATTGATCTCATAATTGCAAATTGATTATTTTTTATAAAAAATTCTTGTCTAGGAATGGATCAAAAAGTAAATCAATGTTACATCGAACAAATGAAAGGGAGTTAAAATTATCCTATCGTGAGATAAACATGGAAATGGGTATTTCGCCATCGATTTCATGAATTCGACATCGTATAGGTTGGAAGCTCGCACCAAAAGGAAGAAATGACTTAATTTTCATAGAAACAAAACGTGACAATAAAATTTCTTTTTTAGTTTTCACTGAAGTATATCAGCAGCTTTGAAACTTTTTTTTCCTAATATCTTCGAGGATATATCAGGAAGAAAGAATCATAAATTTTCTGCAAACAAAATCATGTTCCTTTCTGCTTTTGAGAAATTTATTGATATCAGTTGGGATCAGTAACACAAGACTTTAGTGCTTGCTTGGTTCATGCATTTGTAGTTTATACGTATTAAGGACGAATTCGCATGAGAAATTAGTGAGAAGAGTGTAAAAATGTTTAATCAAGTGGCAGGCCGTTATTTGAAGCACTGCGCTTTTTTTAAAGAAGCTCTCACTTTTCCTAAATTGAGGCAAAAGTTGAGGACTCTGTTGAAAATTAATGGCTATGTTGAAAGTTAATGAAGAGGAAAAAAGTGCGAAAAGTAAAGGCAAAAGTTGAGGACTCTGTCGAAAGTTAATGAAGAGGAAAAAAGTGCGAAAAATCAAGGAGTGTGAAGTTTGCATCGTTGCAACCGCAACGTTGTCATAATTTTTGACAATTAGTTTTTTTGAAAAATTGTTTTTCATAATTTTTGACAATTTGTCATAATTTTTGACAATTTCAATCATCATTTTTTGACAAAAAAGATGGTTGAATTGTAATGAAAACCGAGTAGAGTGCAAAAAAGTCAATAATGCGAATGAAACTTTCCAAAATTTTAAGTCAAATTATCCGAAAAGCATTTAAAAAATTCAAAAAACTGGAGACCGTTGCGTTTGCAACGATGCAAACTTCAGACACCTAACAATTATCACTGCTTTGAAACCGTTCGAACAGTTTGAGCATTCCGATGTGTGTAATAAAGAGCGTCAATAGTTTATCCATTAAATCCTTCGAAAACTAATCTTTTCAAATTAGGGGGAAAATTTTTTAGAATCGTTGAACGGAAGCAAAACGCATGTCATATACGATGTAGTAGCGTCACATAGATGATAACTTTGCAATCGCATACGACAATCAAGTAGAAAGATTATTAGAAAAAATAATTAAAATCCACAGATATGTAAATTTTACTAAAGTTAATACATGATAGACAGCTGTTTAACTTTCTTAAAGCAACGACTTTCACAAATTTCAAACATTTAGAAAAGAGACGCATACTCAGAGGAGGATACGCAACGACCACCATATAACTATAAAACCCCTATAAAGTAACTAACAAAGCTTACATTTTACATTTTTTCTTGGGAAGTTCTAGTGCTTACTGAAAACAGGAAACAAAGGAACCCAAATGAAAATGCTCTACGTATTGAAGTATCTACCCGAACTGCGGAACAGCTTGACTAGGCGGGACTTGGAAATTTGTGGAAAATCTGTTTTGTGTATTCGTATATGTGGGTGTGACAGTAAAGGCTGCGGGGAAAGAATCCTTTCTTCTGCATTCAGAATTGGCGATAGTTCATAAAAAATTAACATTAAACATTTTATCATCAAGCAGTAGCCTAGCTACTGCTTGAATCTGGAAAAAAAGAAATAAAAGTTGAAAGTTTGTTATTTTTTTATTGATTTAAATCATTTTGCATTCAAAAATAAAAATCCTTCACCCTATGTTCTACAATATCAGGGAGGTGATGGCTCCATCAAGCGGGACGAAAATGAATATAACCAAAGCAGTATTGGACATACCTTATAGCATCTTACTGAGTTATACTTCTGATTAAAGAAGAGTGGAAAGCGGCACAGAATCTCAAAGCACGAGAGCATCAATCTCAAAGCTAGAAGTTACGATTTCGCAGTGTGAAAAGTAAAATCGTGCTAGAGTAAAAGCGGCCAAACAAATGAAAATTAAGTTCAGCATAAGTTGCAAAGTTTCCATCAAATAAAATGGAATGGTTTAATATAGAACGTATTAAGGATTTCAATGACTGGAACAGAGCAAGCACCACAGGGGAGCAATTAGATATCCTGAATATAGGATTAATGTGAACTGAACGTGGACTTGACCAATCTTATTCAAAGGTTATAGCCAAAAAGGAATTACAAAAATATTTTTGTTTTTGTAAAGGAATTAAAAAAAATTGAGATATAAAAAATGTAATGGCTGGCTGTGTTTTATGAACTTCTGCAAAATTAAAATATAACTGAGAATTTAAATTGATTTAGTCCGTATTATCTCTGAATGTTATGATTAATTTTGAAATTTTATCGTTATGATTGTTTGCCATCTAATTGTGGAAGCTTCAGAGTGCTTAAAAACAGGTCAATATTTTGTCAATGACCATGGGGCAACCGATGTTGCAATATTTGGCAGGTCACCTTTTCATTGAATTAGGACTGACCCTAAATTGTACATCGTTTTTCGGGATGGAACCATAAAATGAGAGAGAGAGAGAGAGAGAGGCGTTGAGAAATCGTCTGAGAGGCGGGAAAAAGTGATACTGAATGATGTACTATACTTGAATTCAACTGTTCATTGTATTTTCTCATTGATTCCCTTAAATTTTCGTTTCTATTTATCGCCTCAAAGCGCTGAAGAACGAAGTTTCACAATTATATTGGATCATATTGAAAAGTATCCACTTTTATCATTACAAGATGATGTTCTCCTTTTGTTGTCCTATTGACACTGAATTAATTAATCAAGATACTGAAAAAAGGGAGCAACTCACTCCCGAAATATATATTTGTCGAAATAAAACAAAATATGCCATTTTTAATGGAAAATCAACAAATAAAGGATTGTTTGGAAGTGCTGAACACGGAAAAATACAATCAGTATAAGATACATACACAGTTGGTTTACGGTTAAGGGTTTTTTTTGACGTTTAAGTTAAGGGTTAAGGGTTTTTTTGACGTTTTAGGTTTTTGTTTCGTACAAATCCGAGGGGGAAGGGGAAGTTGCATCGACCTGAAAATATGTGGAACATCTTAACAACGATCCTATTCGATGATTTATTGTTATAGATACTTCTTTATTACCATAGATTTATTGCTATATAAGCTAAATATTGGGCTGATGACTGTGGAAATATTGTAAGTGAATGTTGAACCCAGAAATGAATAGCTAGATTTCTTTCCGGAATAGTCTGGTCGGCCAGTCACTGGAAACGTTGATGAAAATGCTTCAGGTTCAGAAAATGGTTCATCAAATTTGATAGTTAAGTTGACAAGAGATTGCAAAGGCTATGAATATCAATCCCATGTTTGTTTGGAGTCAATAGAAGCGATAAGTTACGCATAGATTTTAGATATTTAGTACCACATGACACAAAATAAAGGACCGAATCATTTATAAAACGAAGTGTTAGAGGCAAAAGTGTATTGAAAAATATAATGCAAGCCATCATAGTGAAAATGGAGTGATACTATTCAAACGACTTCAAAATCTGGGTTGATGGCCAAAAAGAATTTCGATGCGATTTCTGTAGATTACGGTCTCCTACGAAGTACCCCAACGAGATCCATTAGTAAATTTGATTCTCTCCGTTGTCAACACAATCGATTGAACTTGATAATCAATGAAGCGATCGGGAAGCGATCGAAATTGGCCAACTTCAAGGAAGTTGTGTTCCATCATGATAATGCCACGTTACATAATTCCTTATTGACATGGAACAAAGTAGCACGTGGTAGTTGCAAGGTCTCAGTGCAACCATCTGACTTTAATTTGTCTTCGTCTACTTTTTTAATAATCTCTCTTAACGATAAAAAATTGATCGACTGAGGCTGAATCGCTTAAAATCAGCCAACCAAGTTTTCCCTGATAATCACATTAAATTCATCACGTCACCAATGGGATTATGAAACTACCCCCCGCTCAACCCAAAAAAAAAAATGCAAAAAGGCTTTAATAATATCCAATACATACTTGATTAACACTTTTCGTTCAATATGAATTGAAAATTCGTTCAATATAACAATTTCTTGTACGATAATCGGAAGGAGGACAGAAAGGTTTTAGTTGAAAGTTGAATGGGAGAAGGAGCTACAAGGACTAGCAAATATTGTGAGCTTCATTTCGCATGGTTGGAGAATAATAAAAACTATAAAAAAAACAACTCAAAAACACAAAATAGTATAGTCGGCGTAGCAAATGACCACAATAAAACAGAAAAGGGGCAAGAAAAGAAAGGAAATATTTAAATAATATTTGGTATAAACAAGATTTTTTCTCTCCTAAATTAGCCATTGGAGAAGTTAACAACGTGAGTATTCGAAAGTCCGGCGCCTGCCGTGTCAATTTTCGAAATAGATTCAGGCGTTCATTTTTAAGAAAGATTTCATTAGTTCCTTGTTTAGAATATTTCACAGGAGCTCGCATTTCTGTCTAATAAATGCATACAAAAGATCATAGTCAATGAGAATCATATAGATGCAGAACAAGGCAATTGCCAATGATTCGAAATAATTAAAATCCAGGAAAAGGCTGGATGTCAATCACTCTTAGTGTAATTTTGAAATTTTTATCATATATTAAATTCAGTAATTTTTCTTGCTGCTATGGATAGTATGAAGGATAAAATGTGCAAAGTGTTTGATATCAATTGTCAAAACGACCCATTAGTACCATTTAAAAAAAACGGTCTTTCACCTTTCTCACAATTCAATATCTTCAGGTTCTCTTAAGCTCTTCTTTTCCTTTGATTTTTTTTTTGGAATCTTTTAAAAAATGCAACATCAAAATTAAATCAATTTTTTTTTCTATTTATTCGCTAATGTTGTTGTTTTTCTCCAATATTAACAAATATTATGCTTATATGTTCATTCAATCAACTATTTATAATTTTCAGTTGTTTCTTTTTTATATCTTCTTCATTCTTTTATGCATGGTGTGTGTGTGTGTGTTGTGTTTTTAATTCATAATAATATTAATAATAATAATATAATAACATGTATGTACTCATATATAAATGTAAATGGTTTCACGTTCTCGCTTCCGTTCAGCTCATTTTGCTTTCTCTATTATCTAAATATTTAATTTAATTTACAAAATAAAATTCATACAATAATAAAATGTAAATATGTATATAGGCAGTAAAAATAAGAGTTTTGACTTAAACGGTAAATTGTTTTGTTTGATTTCTAAAAAATAAAACGATAAAAACGATATCAACCGTGTGTTGAAGTTTCAAGATAAAAAATAAGAAATATAAAATTACAATAGCAAAATGATATCGATATAATATAGTAGAGTAGATGTTTATTGTAAAAGGATTTTTGTATATAATTGTGAAGAACTACATGGTGAAACGCGCGATTGGTTTTGTTGCTTTTGTTTTTATTTTTTTTTTATTTTAAGTTTTCTTTTGTTTTTCATCTAATGTAATGTAGTGGTGAGAAACTAAATTATTTATATAGATATATATATATATATTTCTGCATTCAGTTGTTTTCTACAATAAAAAAAATGGTATAAGTTGCATTTTTCAGTTTAGTTTGTTTAGCATTTCTCGTGTTTGTTGTGTTTATTTGTTTGTTTTTAATCTAACTTTCTTGCATGATCATTCTATAAGTTTACACAATAGATATTTTAGTAAATATAATAATAAAATTAATATAAAATTACGTTAATATAATTAATTAGATATTTAATACAATAAAAAAAAGTAACTAATCCGTAATCATTAAACTGTAAAATTGATTTACGTAGAATTTGTTTTTCTTTTTTGTTATAAAACGCTTTCTCTCATATCATTTCTAAATATTTTTGTTTTTATTTGTTGTTTTTTTTTTATTTAAGATTTTCCGTTTAAAATGTATTTAATATATTTAATAGTTAATTATTTTAATTCAGTCGTCAGGTAACATTGTTTTAAATACAACAACAGTAACAGCTTCATGATGGCGTCTAGTTGTAAGGCCGGTAGATGTTGATGTTCCACTATCCCCATTACCACTGCTCCCGCCAACACAATCTTCACCACTTGTTGTGGTGGTTGCAGCGGCGGTGGAACTTAAAGGTATTAATTGTGTTTGGTGTTGATGCTGTTGATGATGTCGATGATTGTATAATTGATTAGATGAAGGATGATGATGCTGATGATGTTGGGATTGGTGAACTTGATGATGCGAATGATGATGATGTTGTTGTTGTTGTTGTTGTTGTTGATGATGATGATGATGATGATTGTGTGTTTGCAATTGATGATGCGTTAGTGGATTAGTTGTGGATGTGGTGGTCAACTCTTCGGTCTGAGTTTGGGTGGTGGCCGTGGCGGTAACTGTCGATTGGGTTGCAATTGATATTGTGGGACTACTTCGGCTCATTCGCATAGCGCTAGCATTGCTACTATTATCATTGTTACAGCTTATTGCATTACTACTTAAACTAGAATTGTTATTGTTCTTACTACTCGTCGAACTACTATTTGTTATCGATTTAACATATTGAGGTAACAGCTGCTGTTGTTGTTGCTTTTGTTGCTGCTCATGTTGGTGAAAGATACTTTGTTGCTTTCGCTGGTGTTGTTGTTGCAACATCTGTTGGTGTTCGTGCAGCAACTGCTGTTTATGTGGCAGTGATAGTTGTTGGCGCGATTGTTGTTGTTGTTTTGTTATCGTTGATGTTTGATGTGAACTATGTTGTTGATGTTGCTGTTGCTGCTGCTGCTGCTGTTGTTGTTGATGTTGTTGTTGTCGTTGATTGCCAACTAGATTGATTCTGTTAACTGATGCTATAGACGACGATAATTTGATTGACGATGATGTTGTTGTAGTCGTTTGCTTGGCTGTAAGATGCGTATGTAAAATTGACTTGTAATGCGTTGGCAGTGATGAAACTATTGTTGCCGATGATGGTGTTGACGAGGATGATGATGAAGCCGCTGGTGAATATGTCGTCGTGCATAAAGACGACATTGGTGTTGACGATGATGCTGCTAATGATGATGATATTGTTAAAAGAGGTGATTTGATAACATGTTGTTGTTGTTGCTGTTGCTGTTGCGGCGATGCTGTATCATGGATTGGTAATGGCAGATGTGGTGTATGGGGCGGGGACTCGTCAGGTGGCAAGAGTCCACGTTCCAACATTTGCTACCTTATACTTGCTGAGTTCAATACGAATGGTACATAAAACATTTTACTTTCAAGCAGTAAGCTAGCTGCTGCTTGGATCTGGAATAAAAGAAAAATGAATTATAAGTTGTCAGTTTATTATTTTTTTTTGGTTTGAATCATTTTGCAATCAAAAATGAAAATCCATCACTCGATGTTCTGCAATATCATGAAGAGGATGGCTCCAGCAAGCGGGAAGAAATATGAATATAACCAAACCAGTATTGCACAAACATTACAGCCTCTTACTGAGTTAACCTTCTGATTAGGGAAGAACGAGAAACGGCACAAGCTGTCTCTGAAGTGAGTGAAACATAATCTTTTCTGCTGAGACGGAAATGATTGGTAGCACTGAAATTTGAATTCACTTTTATGACTAACTAAAGCTCAAACGAATCTCAAAGCTAGAGATCATCAATCTCAACGCTAGAAGCCACAACTTCCCAGTGTGAGGAGTAAAAGCGATCTACAGTAGAAATGGCAACAGAAATGAAAAACCTTCACAGGAAACTTAATATCTTAATATCTTCACGAATAAAAATGAGCATTGTAGGCACTTTCTTCCTACTGCAGGTAACCGTAAGAAAGTGATGTTGACTTGTCTCTGAACGTTTGGATGGGAAAAAACGAGCGAACGAGCTCGCATGAACAGTTTTTCCTTTCGAGTACCTGGTAAAAGTGCAATAAGCAACAGTGGAAAGGAAAGCCATCAGGAAAGAGATATACTAGGCTTTGAATCGAAGAACATCAAAGACTGCATGATAATCCTCGCTGTGTGGCTTCACCCGATCAAAACACGGGCTAAACAATTCCCAGAAAAGAAATGAAGCAGCGTAAGAGTCCTAGTCGTTTTCCTAATAGGCCACAATCTTTTGGTTAGATATAACAAATGAGTTGGCATTCAAACAGATGAAAGATGGTGAGCATACAAGAGGAAGAAAAAAGCATGTAGCAGGCTGTCTCTTAGACTTCTTTTAGTCTTCTTTTTGTCTTTAGCAGGCTGTCTTTTAGTCTTTAGAATATCCTTAATCCCGGGATCCAATAATGTAGAAGGCAGAATAATGATTAAATACCATACAATCGTTAATCAGCTGGTAGAATGAATAAACATGAAGGTTCGAGGCAATAGCATGGAAGATCAATCCTGATGTCAAGATTTTCGGGTTATTTATCCATTTCTTACAGCACTGAATGATACTAGAACAACTTGTGTGTTGTATATCTTTGCGCGTCATTTTACTTTTGCCAATAATTTCAAAGCAAGAAGATTTTCGAGATTCTTGCAATAAAACAAATGGATCCCAAGCGTTAGACTGGAGCGTAGATGCCTACAGTACTAGCACTTCGGCCAAACTCCCAATCTAACGATAATCGCCCAAAATGGGTTGAATTTTATCAGGATTCCTTGAACGTTTTACGTAAAATTTCAAGCTTTTTCGTCTCAGAGAAGTTGTCTGACGATTCAACATTGTATTTAGTGTGGTTATACCTTGAGTGCCAATTTATGTTTGACGTATTCGTATTTGTTAGCAAAACTGAATGCAGATAGGATATATAGATGTCTGCCCGGTCAGATGTGTATCAACATCTCCCCCATTTTTAACCTATCTGTAATGACTCTAGCATACAATTGAATATTAAACCAAAGTCCTTAAATTTTTAAGATATTTACCAGGTATGCGCCTATGAAACCGGTAATTATTTTTAAAAAAAACACGTTTATGGTGAGGAAATGATTACAATTTTATTCTTCAAAGTAATGGCCATCGCTAGCTACACATTTTTCCCATCTCTCAGGCAATTTATGGATGCCTCGCCAAAAAATGTTTCGTCTTTTGCCTGAAACCAATCATCGATCCATTTTTTGGCTTCTGCGTGAGAATTGAAGCGCCGTTCCGTTAATGCGGTTCCCATCGATGCGAACATGTGATAGTCCGAAGGCGCCAAGTCTGGTGAGTAAGCCGCATGAGCAAGAGCTTCCCAGTTGTACGATGCAACCAATTCTTTGGTGGCTCTAGTGCGGTGTGGTGGTGCGTTGTCATCGAGGAAAATCACTTTGTGTTGCCTGGCTTCATATTCTGGGCGTTTTTGGCGTATAGCACGGTTCAAATCGGCCAATTGTTGTTGGTAACGTTCACCGTTAACCGTTACACCAGGTTTTAGAAAGTCATACCATATGACACCACGCTGGTCCCAGAAAACACATAGCATGGCAATCTTTCCGAAGCGATCTGGCCTTGCGGTCGATTGCGCACTTTCGCCGCGGTTAACATACGATCTTTTTCGTTTAGGATTCTACAAATAGACCCACTTTTCATCACCAGTTACGATTCTATGCAAAAACGACTTTCTTTTGTACCGGGCGAGCAGCATTTCACAAGTGGTTTTTCGATTTTCTTGCTGCCTTTCAGTCAGTTCATGTGGCACCCATCTACCGACCTTTAAAATTTTTCTCATTGCTTTTAAACGTTTTCCAACGGTCCGACGGTCAACACCCAATTGTTCTGCGAGCTGTTCTTGCGTTTGGCCATCATCTTCATCGAGCAATGCTTGCAATTCGTCGTCTTTAAACTTTTTTGGTGGCCGGCCACGCTCCTTATTTCTCACATCAAAATCACCACTTTTAAATTTATTGAACCACTCGTTACACTATGTGCGACCAAAAGCATGCTCGCCGTAAGCTTCCACAAGCATTTGATGCGATTCAGAAGCGGTTTTCTTCAAATGGTAACACAAAATTAACTGTGTCCGCAAATCGTAATTTGTAGGCATGTAATCCGACATTTTCCGGAGCGTCAAACAATGCGTTGTTGGATGAAACTTGACAAATTGTGAACTGAATATTGTTGACATATGACAGAAGAAGTAAACATGACATTTGGTACGGTTCCGAAGTTTATAAATATTCGGCTATTTACCGCTAGATGTCGTTACCGGTTTCATAGGCGCATACCTGGTATTTCCTTACTCCTTTTTTCATGCTGTCGCCTAAGTTTTTGAGGGTTTTTCAGTTGTTGTAGCCTAGACTGTACTGCACAACATCTAGGTGAGGTTATTGGGTTTCAGGAGCTTGTATATTATTTAGGACTTTGGTTTATGGGTCAGACAGTGCCGTAAACATTCTAAAGTTAATTGAGCTCACCATGGTAGGTTCCTTACTTCTTAAATTGGATTGAAAGTAGATAACACTGTGAAAAGCAGTAGGGTTACCCTCAGAATGGGTCTTCTTAGGTTGCAGCACAAAAAATAGCGTCCTAAATTTGTGTGGGTCAATAATCGCATCTTTATTTTGTTGTGAGGACCAATAAGGCTGTTTTCTCAGGAGAAATCTCAATCCATTATCAACTCCATTGAACAATAAGGGTTGTGGCAAGGGTGTGTATGGGATTGGGACTTTCACGCCACTATATTTTTTCGCTGCTATATTTTTTTCTGATTGAGGGAGCTGAAGATAAATGGTTGTTGATCGGAACTGGAGAAGAGAACAATTCACTTGAAGGTAAACGCCCTATCTGGCTTGTGATTAGATGGATTTGGACGATTTTAGGGATAGTATGGGTGTAAAAAGATTGGTCTTTCAACTGTTTAGATCAGTTGATTTAACATTTTAAGTGAGACGTATTCCGTATGTTTTGAGACTCAAAATTTTGTCAGGAACGTTCTTAAGTTTTGCTATCATCTAGTTTATATTCGACTTAGGCTCTAAATGTGTGACATTCGGTTCTCGGTGGGCGGAGTTATTGTCTTGTATTTGATGGAAATGCTAATTTCAGTTGATGCATGCATACAATTCGATATCGAATAAACTTTTAGTTCGTCCGAAATAAATCAAGTATTTTATTATTGTTACATGTTCAATTATCGCAGGATTTGTTTTCTGGGCTAGTGAAAATGAAGACCTGGCGAAGCTTGATCAGTTTATAACTATATATGATCGGATATTTGCTTGAGGTGGGGGTATTCTTGTTCCGGACGGAGATGCGAAGAAACCGGTCATGATAGTCAGAGCGTGCCAGGATACCAAAGGAATTATTGACTCACAAGTTGCATGAAAGTTAAGTTGAAGTTCGCGAGTAATAAATGTCCTTGAAAATATTGACACCAAAATGGTTTAGGGATGGAAATGTCAGTTGTCGCCCGGTAAGCTACACAACGTTGCACGAAGTATGGGTTGATGGGTTTGATTTTTAAAAAATATTAGCGGTTTTTGAAATAGTGTCTGAAATAAGTATCATATTACATCATATCACAGTCATGAGATTATTGTTAACATATGCATTAAACACCGATTTAACACGCACGAGATAAAAGGAGAATTCATTTCAATGTTAGTATTCTGAGTTATAAAAAGGTTCTGGTTAATTTTGAATATGTTTATAGTGGTAACTACTTGTCCCATAGTCCGGCCTCATTTTACGGCCTGCCCCGTATTTATCGTTGATACTTCCGCGGAACTCGCTTCTAAGCTAAGAACGAAAGGATATTTAAAATCGTTTGACGAGTATCAAATCACTTGCAAAACTTTACTTTAATGAAAAGGTGGATATGGGTTGAGGGTTTAGCATTTCGGTAATCACACTGAATGCTATGAAGGCAAAAGTATTCAACGCTTTAATTTAATATTTAAGAAGCATACAAATAACCGGATTGTCCCTGATTTAGATTTCTCACTTATATGAGATAATTTCATTATAATTAATTAAGATGTTAATAAACAATTACAGATAAGACAAAGGTCAACTTTACTGTACACAGAGTTTTTAATTCAGAAGATTTCGTTTTACTTGAAGACAGGATTTGTTTAAATAATTTCAAAATTTTTTTAAGTGCAATTGTGAAGGATTCATGGCCTCGGTAGCGCAGTAGGTAGCGTGTAAGTCTCATAATCTTAAGGTCGTGAGTTCGATCCTCACCCGGGGCACAACGTTTTGCTCGGAAAACTTATATTTCCATGTAGATTGAAGGATGCTTAACGGTGCGCACAAGAAAACAATGTCGCATTGCAATAGCCTCTCCCACTCCTAATTTTATATTATTTTTAAATAATGTATCTGGTCTGTATCAGTTGATCGCTATCAATCAACTGTCGAAGCACAAAAAAAAATCCACGACCAAAATGGAAATCAACTTTCAGGTTGTGTGACGAGTTGTATTATCCTTATAATAATTCGAGGAGAAAGGGTAACTCCGAAAGAATAAGACTTTTGAAAGAATATCGGGCTGCCCCTGGATTTGTTGGTGTCAGTAACAACATGACGCAGGATATACATTCCATTATCAAACAGACAATTATTTAGCGTTACTTCTCCTTGGGGATATAGTGACTTAGCACTGTAGCTCTGACCCTTTCTGTGAGCATATTGTGCATTCATAAGGAGTACTGGTACTGGTTTATGAGGAGTAGGATTAGTAGATTTGGATGGAGGAGGATTAGTACTTTAATGATGGTTCTAGAGTAGCACGGAGCGAAGGATACATTTTCTTGTATCTTTTAGGAGTTTCCTGAGGTAATTCCATAATAAAATTTCTTATTTCTCTTGTTTTTGTTTAACCGTTTCGCTACGGCAGTGTGCTCCGTCGGAGTGACACCGCTATACGAGCCACCGTGCCGCCGCAGTAGCGGCACTGTACGGAGCACTACGCCGCAAAAGTGTATATTCCGCTAAGGTAAACTGGTGTTTTAATTTACATCGTTCGGTGCATCTTCGTCTTTCTCTTGATCAGAAGATTCTTTAAGTTTTATACACAATCACTTGCAGATATTTCAATTGTTAACAATGAAAATCTACTTATAAATTAAAAATTACACTTGACACAGGCCGTTACGCGGATGTCGTCTACAGGCGACACTCGAAACATCGCGTGGATGCCGGTTATAGACGACGCTCGTACACACAGATCGTCGTGCGGATGTCGTTTATAGACGACGCTCGTAGCGAAAGGGTTGAGTGCTCTGTGGAGTATCCAAGCCTTAATCCAAAATATCTCGTATATATCCATCTTTGTAGGATCCGAACACATTTTACCAATAGCTCGATTCTGCAAGGATAAGGGTGCTTTAAGTTGCACTATTGCACTAGTTGCAACATGGAAGAAGGCAATAATGCTGAATAGGAGCTCTTTCGTTCTAACTGTTTGTATATAAATAATTTATATTCTATAACGAAGCGACCTGATTCGAGGAGAAATGTGAAAATGCGAATTTAGTGGTTCCGCTTACTATTAGTAAATTGTTAATAATCTGGTTAATTATAAGGCCTTAGTACTTTTCAGTCCAGCCTCAATCGTATAACGTCTAAGTTAAAATGTTACATTGGAGACTCTTGTCATAATTATTTATATTCTCTGTGTCTTGTCGTTAACTTATCAGTCTTCCTTCTGTGAAATTATTCCAAATGTAAATCAGTGAACTATTGCACTTTTGTATTAAGGACTTCTGAAGGACAGCTGAATTTTGAATTTTTTATTAAGGAATTCTGAGTGGCTCAAAACAACGAGTAAAACATTTGTATATAAATCTTTCTTCACATTTCCTGGCAGTCGGGCTAAGTAAATGGACTAAGGTGTATTGGTAAGTTGGGCGATCCTTGTGGAACTCCATCTTGAACCGTTCTTTGATTGAATGATTACTTTTAATTCTCTTCATTTGCACTTTGAAGGAGTAATTGTTCGCTTTGAAAAAAGTGTTATTTTGAATAATACATTTTGAATATTGTTTCCATATGCTAGATTTTATCAATGCTTGACTTTATCATTTGCTACAACTAATGTAGCCAATTATTTCGATCGTTTGTTATTTATTCGATCATGAGAATTTGCAACAATACTAGAAAGCAGAATTTCCGAGGAGGTTGCGATTAAAGCTTAATTGTTAGTTGCTAAAACAAACTTAACTTAATTGTTTATCGGTATGAATGCGTTTTAATTCAACAATTAAGTTTTCAATCGGACGTTAGAAGATTTTTTAACTCGAATTTCGTGGAAACTGCTACACTTCCTTTCAGGATCATTATTCAATTGTACGCTTCTATGCTTACACCTATTGTCAAGATCACAATTGTTAGGCTGTCAATTATCAGGTTCTCTGTGACATAACCATTCTATTTGTAATATCGTCACATACAAGGGCCCTATTTAAGTCTTTTTTCATGTCACCTTCTTAATAAAGCTCAAGTCGCATTCTCGTATAAATGATCTGATTCTACAAGAATTTTTCCTTCAGACAAAATCTTCGCTTCATAATGAAGTTTCTTTCGAATCATAATTTCCCTGAAACTGGAGGTCTCACGTGTTTAGAAAAAAATTTGGAAACCGTTTATAATATTTTCAAGCGGGAGAATTTGATTGTCTTTTGACAGACATTCTCCTAGGATCCTTCTTTACTTTTAAATGCTTATTTAAATGCTCATTGCTTAAATGCTCCTATACAAAGTTCATGTGGTTATTTTTTAGCTACGAATGGCTCCTTGAGAACAAAAAAAAGATATCTACTTCGTTTTGAAATACAAACCGAGTTTTATCTTGAAAAATCTTGGAAAAATGCAATTTATTCTTCAATATGATCTCCTTTTTGGTTCGATACACTTGACCCAGCGATTTTCCAACTTATTTAACCCATCTGAAAAAAAAAAAACGTTTCTCGAGGTCTGCAAAGTAGGCATTTGTGGGGGCGATTACTTCCTCATTCGAGTGAAATTTCAAGTTGGGAAACAAAAAGAAGTCGCACGTGGCCAAATCTGGAGAATATGGTGGATGAGGCAGCAGTTTGTAGCCCAATTTGATCAATCTAGCCGTGGCGCGTGTGGACGTGTGAGCCGGTGAATTGTCGTGGTGGAAGAGCATTTTTTTCTTCGCCAAATAGGGCCGTTTTTTTAATTTGGCTTCGAATCGGCCCAATAATTCGACATAGTACTGCCCTGTGACCGTTTGGCCCTTCTCCAGGTAGTCGATGTATATCACACCATTTGAATCCCAGAAAACGGTGGCCATTACCTTTCCGAACGTTGGAACAACCTTTGCTTTCTTTGGTGCAGGTTCACCGGGTAAAGTCCACTGTTCCTTGATCTCTGGTGTGTGGTGGATCCATGTTTCGTCGACGGTCACGTAACGACGCAAAAACTCCTTCGGATTGCACGTAAACAGCGTCAAACACTGCTCTGAAGTGGTCACACGGTTGCGTTTGTTATCCGGAGTGAGCGAACGCGGCACCATCTTGCCGACAGCTTATTCATACCCAAAATTTCTCGTAGGATATGCGCATCGCGGTTTTTTGAGATGCCAACTATCCCAGCTATCCCAGTTGTGTTCGGGAATCCAGGTAGCTTAAATAAATTGGGACCTAGGACTGGGACTTGTCTCAGATTCTAGGGGTGGTGGTTGACACATTGTTTCAACCCCGTCTGTGGAGACCGTGGAATTAAGCCGTCAAGGCAGGTGTCCACGTAAAACACTTTGACTTCATATCCCAGCTATCCCGTGTATCTTCAATCGGTGGTTTCCCTAAACGAGATCGTGGATTTTCGCCAGGTTATCTCGTGGTTGCTATTTTCGGGGCACTTGGGCGTGGCTCAGCAAAAACCGACGTGCGACCGCGCTGAAATTCGTTGAACAAATTTTCGATGGTCGCCATCGAAGAAGTAGCGTCTCCACACACTGCATCCAAGCGCTCTTTAATTTCACTGCGCGATTTCCTTTCCAAAAACAAGAATCGAATCACCGGCCGATATTGCTCCTTTTTCATTTTTTTTTTAAATCAACGGATACGCTTGCTTTCACACGCTCTCAAAACAGAGCTACAAGTCCGATCCGGCTGAAATTTACTCAGTAGCCGTTTACAGGAAGTTACTACACTATAGTGTATTTCTCTCGCGATAGTGGCGCCCTCGGGCAGTGAAGCTAAGTAATTATCGGACCGCCTTCATAGCTTACTATTCGATTTATACGTTGCTTGGACTTTCTTATTTTATTATATTTCTTCGATTTATTTATTATTTAATTACAATCTATTTCTTAATTTTTCCTTCATTTTGTTTCATTTTGTTCTTGTTAGTTTGACAATTTCAACTATGTTAAAATATTATTGACGGGTAAAAAGACTAATTTTATATGGAGCACGATTTAGCTTCCATTTTGTAATAGCAAATCAAATCAAATCAAATCATCATTATTTTATAAGGATAATTGAATGTGTCAATGCGAAACTACAAATGTGAAACTACAAAATAAAATAGAACCGAACGTACCTCTGGTATATGTGCTAATAATTCGGCCAACCGTCCTGGATTATGTGGCGATGAATGTTGTAGAAACGTACGTAAAACTTGAACATATCGCTCTTGTATACTCTCCAGTTCGACTTCTGTAATACACGAAAAAAACACAAATTGTAGATGAAATCATGTCCTAGTTGTAAAATTGAATCGTTCCACACCTTTACCTTTATTCAGTAGAATATACACTTTCAAACAAACATACTCTTCCATCTTAAGTTTGATCCTGCGAAACATAATAGTGATTTGAGTCATCTTCTCCACCATATGGCCCACATCTAATTTGAGTTGATCCATTGCAATCGGTTGTCCCATCAGAGTCGTGAGACATGTTTGAAGGATATTCAAATGCGAATTGACTTCCTGAACAAATTTAGGATCATCTTTGTGTAGCGGAATTGCAATGGGTGTGATTTGTGTTGGCGTGGAGGGTTGACTCGATCCTTGCTTCTTCCCATGTAGTGCTTGGTAAGCGGCCGTTGTCAGGATTAACAGCTCGTGCCACTTGTCAGTCAATAGTTTGGTGTGAATTTCCACTGGAATTTCTAAATAGAATGGCAGCTTCTTCGTCCACGATACCAACTTGTGAACAATTGAGTCTCCAATGTTGCATAGTTTTTCACTAATTTCAGACTTATCTTCGAGAAATTCAGAGAAATGGGGCAGTGTTGCTATATCTTCCATAGCATCGCAATCGATTAGTGTTTGTATCATGTTCAATGCATGATCGTATGAGATCTGTCGATCCTTGGACGAACTCACAGCATTATCGAGTCGATGCCGAAGATGTACAATCTCACTAGGATTTGTGAGGGCAGTCTTTAAAATCGTTCCGTTTACTAAATGCGACGGCAGTTGTATGTTATCATGATGTTCGTGCTTTATCGCTATCTGCTGATGACTTGTTGAATTTAGGAACATTGGTTTCACATCATCGATCGAGGACGAGCTATTGCTCGTACTTGTGGTTGTTGTCGCGGATGAACCAATTTTCGATCCACTCAGCGATGTCTGCGACGATTGCGAATGTGGCGAGGGATGAAGATGATGTTGTGGAGAGGTTTGATGGGGATGATCATGCTGTTGCTGTTGTTGGCTATGTTGGTGCTGTAGTTGTTTTTGTTTTTTGTGCTTTTTATATTTGACTTTGTAAAGATTATAGACGGCACCACTGTTACGGCCACCGGGCATACGATCTTCACGTACAGCTGAAATTAAAAAGGATAAAATGAATTTATTTGACTTGGCAGGGTGAGTCACATTATTTCTTTAAAGTACTTGCTTTGAGCTTTAAAATTCAAGTGATTTTCTTGTACTGATTTGACATCTGTTACTATCCTGTCGGTAATTTCGAAGTTGTTAGTTCTTTAAATTAGGATAAATTTTCGGTAGTTTTCTTTTACCATAAGTTGCAAACATGAATAGCTCCGGTTGGAAAAAATCTAGCATTCAAATTCTGACATAGTTTTTAGACGTCACAAGTTTAGAAGCCTTACACATGCGTATAACAATGATAGCACAGCTTCAATTAAGAACTCCGGTGAAACAGTTCACAAATATTTTCTAAAAACTTGGCTCGGTTTTATTCTTCAGTGGTAAGTTATATTCAGTTTTAAAGATGAATTTCTATTCGTCTCCCAACACTTACAGCACAGAACCATCAAAACGATTATTCAGCGCATGATGAGGTCCAAAAATACATACTAAATTTTGGTTTGGTAATTAACTGGTCTGAGAAAATCTTGTCTCACTTGAATTTGAATGGTTTCCTATGAATTCTACAATATTTTTGTATATACGAATGTCCTTACCTTGCAGCACCATTCCTTGTTCAATGCATTTCTTAAAACGACAATACTGACATCGATTCCTTTGGGCTTTGGTAATTTCGCATGTGCCATCGGCCACGCATGTATAGACTCGTCGATTTTGAACAGTTCTTTTGAAGAATCCTTTACATCTGCAAGATATTATAAAAATTTAATAATTTTTAGGTTCCACTAAGCCTAAAAAAAAGGCTCAACTCACCCTTCACACGTTATGATACCATAATGCAATCCAGTTGCCTTATCCTCACAAATCATACAAACTAATGGTTGCTCGTCTTCATCCCCGGTTGGATCATTTTGAGAATCAGGCGCTCGTGATCCTAAGGCATGCGGTCCAGCCCACTGTTGTTGCGCGCTTAAGTTCAACGCATGTAGCTGCTGACCGGCTGGTAACTGACTATAATCGCCTGCCCACAATCGTTCCATGTTCAGCGCGTGAGGGGTGCGAAATTGTTGGGGTCGGGGCCGATTCTCCTGTATACGTGATTGACCTAGACTGAGGAGAAGTTGGGCAGCCTCTTCACTATTCTGCGACGGGCCGGGCGTTTGAGACGGCGGGGTGGTTGGGGATTGTTGAAGTGATTGGGGTGGATGCTCGTAGCCCCACACCATTGTTCGTACACCGCAACTCTCACCCATTATCACAGTTGGGGTACCGCGAGGTGGCGTTTGTGATGGCCCCTGTGGCGAGAGTTGTGAGGGTGGATGATGCGGGGACGGCGATTGTCCAGGACCTGGCGGTCGCAAACCTGTCAACGGCCCACCTATGACCTCAGGTTTCACTCCATTGATGCGAGTATTTGGAACCCATACCATTCGCTGGTTGGGTTGCATTAAATTTGGTAATTGTTGTTCGTTCTTCACGCGAAATAAAATAGCTGCATCGCGATTCGGATGTCGCAGCTGCAATGTTGGATGGATTAATTGCTGTGGTACACCAACGTTTCCACTATTAGCAAGTTGTTGCCCACTTGGCTGTGCATGTTGTTGTTGCTGCTGCTGCTGCTGTTGTTGTTGCTGTTGTTGCTGATGAATTCGATGATGTACTCCAATAAAGTTGGCAGTGCCTATAGATCGATCCATCATTACTGGGGAGCCGGGCATTCCAGAATCCTCTTTTTTAATTCTAATTTGTTGTTGATGCTGCTGGTGATTCTGTTGTTGTTGCTGTTGGTGTTGCTGTTGGTGTTGTTGTTGTCTGTGCTGCTGTTGCTGCGACGAGTGGACAGACATTTGATGACGTGATGGAGGGGAGAGGGAATTCGGTGACATTTGCGAACGGGACAACAGCTGCGAGGATGCATGGAGTATTTGCATCTGTTGGTGAATGGGTGATGTTGTTGAAATAGACATTGGTGAATTGTCAACACCTCCACCACCATCATTTTGTTGACGAACAAGATTGCTACTACTCGAGCAATTAGCAAATGATGTGGGCGGACTTTGCTTCCTTGACATTGGTGACTGAAGCATTTGGTAAAATTGCTGTTGTTGTTGTTGAAATTGTTGCTGTTGGTGTTGTTGCATCATATTGTGTTGTTGCTCGGTTTTTATTCTTGATGGGGTCACCAGAACGGTGACATGTTGCTGCGATTGTGTTGGCGCTTTTTGTGGTTGTTGAAAAGGCATAAGCTTTGGTGGAGGCGATGATACTCTTTCACTTTTTACTGAACGTATTACTCCTGGATTTAGACCTAGATTCCCATTATTACTGCTGCTATTATTACTATGGGTTCCATTAGTTTGCACAACATTTGTTGTTGTTGTAGTGGATGGCCTTTCTTCAACTGAATCAGGCGACGCTCGGCTACTTCCTCCACCATTACTTGTGTTGCTACCATTGTGAGCTCCATTACCCTGCAACAGAGAAGGCGTGGTAGTCGTAGGCGGTGTCGGTGTAGATACAGGCGTCGGTGGTGTGGGGGCAGCAGTCGGTGTTGCCATTTCTGTTGAGGCTGATACTGAACAATTGTTAGCTGATGACGTTGTCAGCTGTGTTTGTTGATGCTGTTCTTGCTGATGAAGCTGTTGGTGTTGTTGATGCTGTTGTTGGTGTTGTTGCTGTGTTTGAAGATGATGATTTTGTGTTGTTGTTGATGGAGCTGTTGTGGCTACACCGGTTGCCGTTTGATTTACTGATGCCATTCCTGTACTAGCCGTTACCATTGCGGATGATTGATCACACATTTTTGGTGAAAGCGGTGCTAATAGATCAGGTGATGAAGTACTTGTGTCGGCTACTGATTCACCGTCGCTACTGCATCTTGAATCAACTTTTCTTCGTTTCAGCTTTAGATCCTGAAATAGGCTCATTTTATCGAGCTCGCTGTACGGGCCACGGCTCAGTGTCATAATTCCTGTGAGAAGAAGAAAGGAATGTTTAGAACGTTTGTGGGAAAAACAACCGGGAAATGTCAAATCTATAGGCACTGTCATTTGGCTACTTGGGGACTTAAGTGAATGATTCAATGCATAAATGAAATCATGAAATTTGCTACATATGCAGAATGGTACAAATGAAATGTGACCTATAATCCTCAAAGGAATAAAACTGAGTAACTAGAATTGGTTTACGTTGCTAATTGATTTATCTGTTTTAAGAAATATCATCTAAGTACTTCGTTGACACAGAGATATTTCTTAAAATCATATGAATACATCGTATGTGGATGCAACAACAAATGTGCGCGAAAATTTTGCTGAACGTTAAACCAGCTTGATTCGATTGCTTGCTTATTAGTAGCAAACGTTGAATCGATTTAAAGAAACACCTTCAAGGCCTTTATGTATGAGACAGACACATTGTTGTGATTCATTTAACTCATTTGTATTATTTATGTAACAAAATGATAATATCCCGAAGAATTCATTTTAATAAAATTTTAAGCAAAGAAAAATGAAAAAAACAAATAATCAAATTAATGATTATTGTCTATGGTTTATTTCAAGCGGTTGTTAAGATATTGTACAATAGATACAGTTATGTCATTTCATATAATGAAAATTTATTTTCGAACTATGTTTCATCGGTTGATGTCCTCCAAATATTTTTTCAAGTAGTTTAGTCGAAAAAATAAAAGAAATCTATGCACGTGTAACCTTCAGTTATCGCGGAAAGGTGTGAAATCAAAGCAAGCAAAAGTAGATATTGTTGACAAAAAAAGGATACATACATGGCTGGATGCATACTCCAGAATTTCCAAAGATACTACATGTACAAGAAGATCTTATAAGGACTAATTAAATCAAGTGAAGCCATAAACTTTGCGGAAGAATCGTTTCAAGACAGATGATATAGTAAAAACCCGACGAATTTATATCTTCAGAGGTAAACCGACTAATTCAGACTGATATCATGATAATGATGAGCACATCGCTCTTTTGCATACAAGAAATCTTCCTTGAGAAACTAATGCGCATTTAGGCTTTCTCGAACTTCTTTGTGATGTTTTACGTTTTGTTAACCTATTGCGCAGTTGTGGAAAAACGAAAAATTTCTACAGGTATGCGTTAAATTAAAGAAGAAAATTGCAAATTAGAATGGATTGGTTAAGTTCGATCGCACGTTTTTCGAATATGATATGGAAGAGGAAATTATATGTCTGTTATGTCAAAATAATTTACGTCGTTTCGGAGGAAATTTTGTAAATTTAAATGGAATGTAAACTTTGCTGTAGTAAACAATTTCAACGCTTATTGAATAGTTATGGCGTTGTACTGGAGACTGCGTAATTCATTTTCATCCATATTATGATTCCACGATTAAGGATCTTAGAAACAATGAATTTTAAAGGTGCTGACCATATGTGAGTCATTAACGTTAGAGTTTCTATTGAAATAGATCTGTTTTGAGAGGAAATCAACAAAACACGGTTTTTTCAAGACGAGGAACGCGAATGTTCCTCTGTCAATTGAATTTTGAAAAAATTCTGAAACTATAATCAAATTTTAAGGATTCATCGTATCTGAATATTAAGTTGTATAACAGAAATTTTCTACATAACTTTTCTCTGAATAATGCCTTTGCGATAATGGTACTGATAGCGAATAATGTTGATTCAAAATTCTCTGATATCCGATAAGAATGTGTAAAAGGAGAGCATATAGAAGCACTCTTTTATGGGACAGTCAACTGCCAAAGGGCAAGGCACTGTGAATGCTCATAGATGAGTGTGCACTATCAATTGCACTAACTTCTAACAACATGTATGACAAGCCAATCATGTCAATGTTTGAAACAATTTCAAACAATGTTTGGCAAACGTTGTTCATAATACTGCGAGGGAAGGATTTCTGATACCAACTTTTTTTTTGTAAGAAAGGCCGAACCTGTCAATACTCTGGATTGAGTTAAAATAAAATGATTTTAAACTTGGCAAATAGATGTGCGCATACCGTGGCTAAATAATGAGGACCGCGATTATTCAGGGGTTCGTTGGGAGAGCTAGAGTTTCTTGTTCAAAATGATTGTTCTTTGCAATTTTAATGATAACCCTGTCTCTAATTCAATACGAGTTTAGCATAGCACCTAAACAGGATGCGATCGCTTTATTTTTGCATTACAACGAAACGAGGAAGGAACGTGACTGGAAGAAGAATGTAGAAAATATAATTGTTGGAGATTTTTATTTTTCTATTCATTTCCTTCACGTTGGCATTTAATATATCACTAGTAGACAAAAAATAGACATATGACATGCTACAAAATGTTGTCCCATAGTCAGGGAATAGTTGTTACCAGACCAACAGAACGACCCAACTTGAACTATTGCACAATATTTTAATAAAGGTTCAAGGTCCCTCTACTCGCAGTTGCATAGGACCTGATGTCTAATAAAAAAACTCCGAAAATCAACATCAGAGTCTTTGAAGTTCACTGAAACATACTTAAAAGGATTAGCATTTCGGAGAAATTATCAACCTTCATCTCAGAAAATATCCAATTTCACAGTGTCACAGCGTCTGATATTCAGTCAAATTTTTGCACAGGTTAATTTTTTTTTTCTGGCAATCAATTTTTTTTTGGTTCATCTTACAAGTTCGTTGGCCTAATGAAGTTCTATTAGTTGGTATATAGTTAAAATAAATGGTAGTCAGCCTTGAACTTATTGATCAGAAACGTAACCTGCTTCATTAGGAGAGGGTCCTCTATTGAATTTAATATGATTTTGTGTCTGTCTAACCCCCTTCCTGCGGTTTCTGGCTCACTATATTATGCCAATGAACTTTATTGCGATTAGAAGACATGAAATCGTGTGCACATATGCATATATGAAAAGACTTATGATGCTTTGAGTGCTCTGAATTGGAAAATGTTAAGAGATGTTAGTGATTATCGTGATTTATATAAGCAGAATATGGTTTGAAAGATCTATAAATATGATCTGACAGGAAGAAACAAGAATTGATGCTTAAAATGAAGCCTGAATCGGTTTCGAGTTGTTGAGAAGAACTCAAATTGGATACAAAATATATTGTCAGAGGATTTTGAATTACTCCTTTTTATTTTGGAAACATGAAAGAAATTAATTTTCAAGCCAAGCTAGGACTCTTAATATTTTTGAGCAAAACTTTTTAGATTGTAGCGATCTATCGATATTGTGGCGGAAAATACTCGTTTGTTTGTCATGTGACAAAGCTCCTTATTTCTAGTTTTTCATTCGTTAGTTAGCTCCAAGTACAAGTTGACCATTATTAGCCATTATAGTTAATGTGAAATATTAAAAGCAATTCTTTCCGAATTTTTCGACGATGCCTCTGGGATGCAGATTACAGAGAATACAAGCGATGTGTGACCTGAAGACCTTTTTAAAGAAAAGGGTAATGATGAACAGGGTATTTATAGGTCTAAATTCACAATTGACATGACTAGCGAAATTTGTTCTCAGAATTCAAATTCTACAAGGATTTAAGTGCGACGACTATAATTAATTTTTCAAAATTTTAAGTGAAAATCTTATTCAAACAAATCTGTGTTCAGTTGTCCCAAATTCGAGTCATAGGAGAAATTATGCATGATTCCAGCACTAAGATATATATTTGCAGAAATTGACTCATTAGAGCTTGTCCGCTAATCGACAATATGTTCGTGTTAACGCTCATTTACGAGTGACAAACTCCTGACCGCGTATGCATAACAAATATGCATTTATTTTTCACTGCATATACTATGCAAAAATCTTTGCACTTTTTCCATTGAATATATCATTGCAGAGCAACGCTTTCCTAACATGCATCGTTGCGTGGAGGAGACAAATTTCTTAACATGTACACTCTAAAATGAAATAAGACGAGAAGCATGCACCGTATGTGGGAGTCTTTTTGTTTTATTTCAGCAATAGGACTTTCCGAGCTATGGTTTGCTTAACTTTATGCTTACGAAGCGTATCAAAAGCACAATCGAAATCTACTTTAGCTCGGGATTTTTAAGGAAGTTAATGTTTTCTTTACCTTCTTTCTTTTTTTTCTTTCTCTATTTAAATGAAAGTTCCCAAACGCATGGGAAACGTAAAGTACTTGAATGATTCGCAGCAAATGAAATGATTTTCAAATAGTTTACATATAAACTATACGAGTAAGATATTCACGGGCAAAGTAAGATAGTTGCGAAAGTATTGTTTATTCAATTCGAACGGATGTTTAAGGTTATAGAGCTAAACAGTTCGACGACCTTAACGCATATGCATATTCGTGTAGTATGGATACATTTTGTTTAGTTACACGACATTCATATCGAAAGCTTTCTAAATTCGTCACAATACAACACACTAAACATGTTGTTTGCATTGAATAAGTGCAGGTCGGAAACTTTCTTCGTCGCATAATTATTATTTGGATGTGAAATATCATTAAATTGATACTAATGGAGAATGCATCGAACATGCTATTTGAATAATATGGTTGAAACGTGATGTTGAGACACAGCTAACAAAATAAGAAATAGGTTATTTGAAAGTGTAGGGATTTGATCCTTCCTTGGTATTTTCAACGGCCATTTATTGAATTGAATAATATTAAAAAATTAACTGATAATTAAATATCTACGATGAGAATCTATGCAGAATTGTAGCTTTCTAGGAACTGCAAGGCCTGTCTCAAAAGTTTCCCGACTGGTCAAGAATAAAGAAAACTGGTGGTGGCATCTTTTGGATCTTTTCGGCATTTCATCTAACATCCATCATAGACGTTGTGTTTGACATTTGAGTCGATTTCATGACACTTGGATGAATAGAACCGAAGTTATTGCGCTCGAAGTGACAGTTCTTTTGTATTATCGGTCGAAAGATGAATTACGAACAAAGATCGAATATTAAATTCTGTTTTAAACTCAGCAAAACGGCAGCCAAAACGCATCAAATGATACAAAATGCTTATGGTAGTGAGTGTTTATCCCGTACCTCTATCTTCCAGTGGTTTAAACGTTTTAAAGAAGGCCGAGATGTGCTGGATTACGATGAACGTTCTGGCCGTCAAAGATCAGTTGTGAACGATTCTAACGTTGAATTTGTGCATGAATTTATTAAAAATGAGCTAAAATCCTCATTGCGTTAAATGGAAATGAAAGCTTAATATGTCGCGTGACTCGATTAATCGCATTTTGACGGAGCACTTGGACCTCAGGAAGATTTATGCACGATTCGTTCCTCATAAGCTGACCGATGACCAAAAATTGCTTCGCATTCAACATTGCAAAGACTTGATCAAGGAAGGCAAAAAGGACCCAAACTACCGAAAATCTATTGTTACGGGTGACGTGACGTAGTTTTATCAATTCGATCCCGAAACCAAACGACAAAGTGCCGAATGACAGCATCCCGATTACTCCAACTCCAAAAAATCGCGTTTGCAAAAGTCAAATCAATGTTGACTTTTATTTTACGATTCTAAGGAGATTGTCCACAAAGACTTCATTCCACAAGGCCGTGTTTTAATGGTTAATGTTGTGGTTAAGGTTAATGCTGTGTTTTATCTTGGTGTTATGTAGCGTTTGCTTTCGCGACTACGTCGTGTTCGGCCAGAATATCGTGAATGTGGACGTTGGCGTTTGTTACATGATAATGCGCCGGCTTATCGTTCAACGCTTGTGACCGATTTTTTGATAAAAAATGGCTTACTTTCCATAAATCCCTCGCCACATTCGCCTGATTTGGCACCATGTGACTTTTTTCCGTTCGTAAAATTACATTTGGCTATGACAGGGAAGCGTTTTGCTCAGTTCCTTAAAAATGTCATGGCTGCTTATATGTCGGTCTTCTTAAATTTTTTGTAAGATTTCATCGACTTTTTCAGTGATTGTTCGACCTGAAGGAGGTGTATCTGTGACAAAATTTCCCGAACGAAAGCGACCGAACCATCTCTTAACTGTGGTTTTTGATAAAGTATCTTGACCGTACCCACAACAAATTTCAGAAAATTGCACTCATTTTTAAATGAATACAACATTTGACAGGAATGTCGAAATACAAAACTGTCCATATGAAAATTGTAGACTGGAATGTCACCTTTCAAACGCATGTCAGTTTGACTTTGAACGAACAACATCTAGTGACAAAAAAAGACTCAATACTTTTAAGACTATCTAATATATATCATACTGGAAGGGGTTACTTTCAAGGGGCTGTGTTTTAGTAATTTCAAGCTGAATATGAAGTGGCTTGTAGAAACGCGTCTTCACTGAAATATCAAAAAGGCCTACTGAGACAAAATAGCAAAAAATTCACAGAGTATTGATAATGTCAATAAATTAACCAGCCATGAGTAAATTAAACGCTTTATTCTAAATTAAATCAAAAGCAGAAGATTTTTGCAAGTCATTTCAAGCAATTCTAGGAAAATGAAAATTATGAAATTGACACAAAGTATGTACCAAAGATACCGAAAGTGATGACTGAAAAACAAATTTATTGGATCTCACTTCATTTTAAGAATGCAGATTTCAAATTGTTGGATTCGGAACGCCAGTAATTTTTCATGGGTGCCTTTTGCCATGAAAAATTACTGGCGTTCCGTTGAAGGATTAGGAGTCTAGTCCGACTGAAATGCAGCAGCTTGCGGTTTTGATAGCAGGGTAAAAGCTGTGCAAAGTAACTAAATTGGTAGGACTTTCTGTCTATGACCAAGACTCTATTAACTTTTTGACGGGCAGGTATTTACAAGCCACTATGTTTCCTTTATTTGTCAAAGGAATGGTGACAGTAGAATGGAGTATGAAGGCCAAACATTTGTGTTATAGTAGAATCATATAATTGATAGGAAATTTTATTGGGTTCTAAATTGAAAGATTTCTGAAATATTACTGAAAACTATTACTGAAAATTTCCATATTTTGTGACAATTTTCAAGAAATATATCGAATTAGAAAAAGGGTCAAGAGAGGCAGAAACACCAAAATATGGTCCAAATTACTTTTGACCTAAGAAAAGTTAATACAAACGAAATGTTATGACCATTACTGAGAAATTTCCGTTTTTGGAAAATCTTAGGTAGACCTAACCTATTATTTTGGATCATTTTGACGTCTGAAAAAATTTCCTAGGAGACGTTCCATCTGTGTCTGACTAATAGTTTTATTGAATTAAAAGTTACACTCTTGTGGACCCATAAAATATCTTGTCATCGTACAATTAACTATTTGACGCCTGAAGAGGTAGATTTTAAATGAAAAAAATATCTGTCTTTCACAACATATTCGCCGAAATGGTTCCCTCCATCCATCCATGGCAAAGTTCATTGGCCGAAATTCATTCAAGTATGTCCCCAACAATAAAAGCAATACAACCACAAGAAAAAAACTCAACACGTTCAGATGGAACTGATGAAGCTTGAAAATGAAAACGTGAAAGTGTTTTTTTTTATTCAAATATAATTACATCCATATATGTATTAGCACATAAATACATATCCGTGAATATACTCATACCAATAACGTATTTTTTTTTATACTCTTAAGTTGACTTTGTGCGCTGCTGGTTTTTTTTGCCGATAGTATTATTTGATTTACTACTTATATTATGAAAATGTTTCACTTTCACTGCCAAAAATTCACTGTCGAGTGCCATTGATATTTCAAGCTTAAATTTTTAACTTTTGCTATAGGTACGTCTGTCTATCTTTCTTTCTTCACTTTCATCTTCGTCTTGGTTATGAATGCTGAATGTTTTTGAATGTTTTTGAATGTTTCTTTTGTTGTTGGTTTTACCAATATGAATCTTGTACTTGGCACATTATTGCTAATTTGTTATGAACGTTGCATATTGTATTAGTAAAGTGAATGTATGGATTTTTGCGGATGGTAGCGGATAAACTAAGTTAAGGATCAATTGTAGATAGGATATTGATTGGTTGAGCTCAGCAAGATAAAATCGAATGTCGTATATTTATCCAGAAGCTCTATAAGTAACCATTCACAGCAGAAAGTACCTCAATTTTAATTGTTTTTTGTATGAAATGTGTTAATTTAGCAACATAAAAATTATATTATCCAACTACTGACAGAGATTTACGTACCCTGTAATCTCGCATTGAGAATAATTCTGTAGTTCTTGTGTAGATCATGCTAAAGTCTTAACTATTTGGATCAAGGAAACAATGCATGTTCCGGGCAATTTATTGATTCATTCAAGAAATGTTCATGTATGAACTGATTAAGCCAAACCAGTCATATATCCTTTATTTTAAATCATCATCAATATTGAAATACATTTTGAATTTTAAGGTACTTTTCATTTTATAAAGTAACTGAAATCTAAACCGTCATTTCCCATATTTTTAGTATGATTTCTTTAGTATAGGATTTCTTTAGTCTGAATTCATTTAAAACCATCGAGAATATATTCACTATTTTAAAATATTCAAAAGGACCGCGGAACAACAAAGTAATTGTTTTCCATAAAGTTGATTCCCTGGAATGTTTGACGGGACACCTTTGACATATTCATATCAGGTGATCAATATGAAAGTTCTTCAGATTATCGGGATAGCATTGGGTCTAGATAAGTCTTTAAAACCTACATGACCGCTTAAATATATGTCTAAGGATCGGATGAGTATTTCTTTGGGGGTTTAGGGGAGTGTAAAAATTCGCTTTGGTAATGTGCATTACAACGACTTCTTTCTGAGATTGAATGATAACATGGAAGTGATTCTATCGAAATCACCCTTGACTTTGACTATTTCGAAGAAACAACGAAGGAGCCTATCAAAGCGAGCCTTGCTAGCCTGGTACCGGAAAAACCAAATTTCAAAGACACTTTCACGTGCGGAATTAGGTCCTACTGCAAAGAAAATCAATACTCAATCACTCTGCAACCGGAGCTACCTAGGTTGTACAGAATAGAGTCTTGTTGTCGTCAAATTGTGTCGACAAAATGCTATCGAGTCCTCGGAAAATATTGTGGTCTAGATCCTGTTGTTTGATTCAATTGCTGATAACTAGTGTAGATCGCAGCAACGCCAAAAATTTGAGTGTAGTATAAATATTGAAAGCAATTCAGGGGCAACTTACCTTCTATTTTTCAAAACATTATTATATGATTTAGGAAAGAAAATTGACCGGGGTTGCGAAAAATTATACAGTGAGGACATTTTGTCAAAATTCGCTTCGCTACATAGCGTTTTGGTGTTTTTGAATGTGCATTACATAGACTTCATTGAAGGTTATCATGGAAGTGGTTTTATCGAAATCGCCCTTGATTTTGACTATTTCCAAGATTTTTGATGTGAGAGATGAGCCACAATTTTGTCGTCAAATCTCTGACGAAATTCTTAAAAATGCAAGAGAAATTCATAAAAAATTCAAGATAAGCTTATTATAAATATCGATATTGGAATGGAGCTAGACACTGACCACTAAACTGTTCAAATCCTTCTACACGAATCTTGCAAGAAAAACAAGTTCGGTATAAGGGTTTCTCCTTAGTTGATTGTGAAAAAACCTGATGGACCGAACTAGCTTGCGACGTTGAAACACTGAGAAGACTAGACATTTCTAATACCATTCATAGTCGGTGAGCAAAGGAAAACAGACAAATGTATTGCGCAGGATAATCAAAAATGTCAAAACTAAGGAACTTATATAGACCTTTACAACTCTAGCATTCACAAAGAAAAAGCTTGCGCTATGAGTGTAGCGAAACTGGAAAGGAATCGCCTCTCATAAGTTTTCTAATTGGTCCGGCGATTGAGTTTAGACTTTACTATGCCAGGCAATTGACATACGCGGCCCGATTTGCATAATATAAAAGTTGTTACCTTTCAGTACGGAAACGTCTGTATTTACACTTTTGGACACTTTTGATGCAGCCAACTTATGGTTTACACGAAGGAGTCTTAGTCAATGAACTTGTGCTGTTTTCAAAAGAAGTTTATGAACCTTCAAGAAAATCAGGATTTTTGCATAATCGGCTTCATGGGTATACCATTAAAATGCAGAGTCAATAATGTCAGTCAGTCAATAATGTCAGTCTCAATAATGTTTAAATAGATTTGGTTGAAATGAATTGATTTGCTCAATACCAGGTGCGCAAGTTTAAAATGTCGTTTTTCATGAAAAATACACAACTATTTCAGAAAAATGGAAAAACATTTTTTATTCAAAGTATTCGCCCTCGCTTTTGACACATTTTATCCATATTTCGTGCAATTTATGGATACCATTCCGAAAGAGAGCTTCAACTCTCATTGATATCCATTCATCGATCCATTTTTGTACATACTCGAAAGTCTTGAAGTGTATTCAGGCCAGTGCGTATCCCATCGAAGAGAAGAGGTGATAATCAGAAGGAGCCAGGTCTGGTGAAGCCAGCGGATGGGGTAGGAGATCCCAACCAAGCGAGGAAATCGTTACTTTGACCACTTTGGCTCAATGTGCAGGAGCCTTGTCATGCTACAGAATTACTTTGCCCGTATCTGCAAGCCCATTATGGGCGTTTTTCAATCAATATCTGGTTTAAATTGATCATTTGTTGTCGGCAGCGAACGGTATCAACTGTTTCGCCAGATTTGAGAAGCTCGTAGTACATAACTCCCTTCTGATCCCACCATACACACAGAGCATTGTCTTCCTCCCAAAACGAGCCGGTCTTGCACTCGACGTTGATGGTTGTCCTGGCGTTACCCACGATTTCTTACATTTGGGATTCTCAAAATATATCCACTTTTCATCGCCAGTTACAACCCGATGCATAAATCCTTTATGCATCGGGTCCAATATCCAATAATCCAATAATCCTTTCGTTCGTGGCGTAAATGCAGTATTTCGCACACAGTTTTTCCTCTTTCCATCTGTTGTTCGTTCAGTTTGTATGGAACCCATTTTCCAACCTTTTAAATCTTTCTCATGCGTCTCTGGCGATCGGAAATGGCTTGTTGAATGACATTCAACTGCTCCACTATCATTTGTTGTGATTGTGTATCATATTCGTCAAATAATGCTTGTAATTCGTCGTCTTCAAACTATTTTGGTCGATTTTCACGTTCTTTGTCAATAACATTGAAATCGCCGATTTTGAAACGTTGAAACCAGCGTTCACAAGTCTTGACAGTTGGAGCAAGATCACCGTAAGTCTCTTGACGAATTCAATGAATTTCCGATGCCTTTTTCTTTTGAATGAACAAGCGAATCGTTACATGCCGCAAATGCTCTTTATTTGGCTCAAAATTTGACATTTTTAACACGAAAAAGAAGTATGTTAGTAACTCGTAAACAACAAAACGAATATGACGTTTTGTAGCGGTTTACTTTGGGTTCGACAAGTTACTTCAATAGGTTTCATGCGCCATCTCTTGACAACAAAACGACATTTGAAACTAGCGCACCTGGTTTACGAAAATCAGTTGAATTTGATCAAAGAAAAACGATTTAAGCTTGTTCGCATGTCTAGACCATATATAAAGACAAAACGGAATTTTGTACTGGATAGAATTCAGGATATTTTCAAAAAAAACTACAGATCAGTTAAATTTTTTTTCATGGATAAAAGACGTTTTCTACGGTTGGAAATATTGCATTTGACAATTTTGATGAAAAATAAGTTCGATATGGTTTGGAATTAGCTGATATAAGTATGGCAGCACCATTAAGGAGTCGAACATGATGCTTTCTTGCTAAGAGTGACACTTTCTTCGAAAATATTCTTCTCCATTACAAATTAACTACAAAAACAAAACAACCGAATTATTCTGCCATTGTACTACGTTAATTCCAGGGCGAGTGGCCTCCTCAACTTATACAATGTTCAAATGTTCATATGGCATAATTAAAATTTATTAAGAGGACAATCATTTAACTTTATTTATAACAACTCAAATTCGAATGTTGACTAAAGCTGTCTTGTGTCCAGAAAACCCCAAACAGCCTATCATAGCCGGAACGAGTAATATTGATTCGAAGCATAAACAGAATATGAAACTATTTCAGTAATATCAAATTTGATCAAGTTCAAATCAGAAACAATTTTATTTGAATTTAGCCTTCTTGGGTCTGTTGAACTCTTTGTAGTACGTTGTCATCTATCCATTTTTAAGTTTTGATGATTGATTTTTTTGGGGTTTTTTTTTTCAAGATGTTTTGTTTTAATGGAAACAAAATAAAATGAGTTCAATAAATTATAGTTAAATTCCTGATTTTTCATCCGCATACGTTTTATTCGATGCCATTAATTTATTGAAAACTTCATAATACAATTTTTCAGGAAAGAGTTTGGGTTTTTTTAGATTTATAATGTATGACTACGAATGACGTCAAGTATATAACCAATCAATATTGCAGAACTTAAATACTAAGTTGATCACCTCGGTACGCTATATATATAGCCAATCATAACCACAGGTACATATGTATATACGAGGCATCTATTTATCACGCAGGTTTACATACTACCATGCATATGCATAAGCAAATATTTAAATTTTGAAAAGGTCAGTTCAGTCCAACGACCGTTTGTTTTCAGGAACCAATTAGTTGTAGAGACCTTCTGCAGTGTCATGTAGATACATATGTGTATGCATATGAAGTAGATCTCATTTACAGCTTCGACCTTTCAGAAATCAGTTGTTGAAAACATATATGTACACATATATGAAGAGACAAGATCGTTTAGCAGCCTTGATAATTTAAAATTTGAAATATGCAAATTTTACATTTGGTTTCTTTTTTAAAAAAAGATTCATGTAAACTGCAATAATTTGTTTTTTTGAAGTTATAAAATATATTTGACTGACAAAATTTGTCAATTTTAAATGGAAATTTGTTTTTTCAAGAATATCATGATTAATTAAAATCCCGTTAAATATAAATTGAATTATTCAATGATTATTTGATATCCATATTCAATGAATATCGATTTTAAAATCATGGATGGTAAGACACCCTTTTTAACCTGTCAAACAAAAATGACAAGGTCAAATGTCATATCGTAATTTCAACATGGCTAAATTAAATAAAAAGACATGATTTTGTTTAAATCCACATTGGAGTGAAGTGTTGTTATTGATGTATTCTGGAGATGAAGGCTTTTAACGTCCAGATTGTCTGACACCTATTAGTACAGAACTTCTGGGCGAAGTACCAAAAACTTGCCCTGTCAGAGAGTTTTATCAACGAAATTTGTTAAAGAGTTACTTATAAGTATCCATTGATTTTCGAAATCTGAGGTTCATATGAAATGCAGACATCTGAAATTTCCATATCGAACTCAATCGGAAAATCTCAATTGAAATTTTTCGCTTTTTCACAGTCAATAAGAGACTTTGAAATCGTTTGGGCCACATGTAGTTCAAAATTTGGGAGTGAATTTGAAAAAAAAATCAATTTTTGCAATGTTTTTGGCAAGCATTATTTCGACCTCAGTGGATATTTTGCTTCATAAGAGTCTGATCTCTCAAAGAATAAGTTGCTTTTTGTCCTTATAAAGCTCCTGTAGGCTGCCTTGATTTGTTCACTATCCAATAACTATGCAGTCGACGACTTTTCTTTGAATACTTACTGGGAGGCTGCGTTGCGTTGAGATAATTTTTGGCAACGATCGTAGCTTTTCCATAAGTACTGTATTCCTGGAACTTCATTGTTATGAAAAAAGAAGGAAACTGTGTCAAATTTTGACACTAACGTTTCGTTAAGTGGTTCTGCTCAATTTGTTTTTGAACCAAATATCCAATTCTTTTTTGTAGCCCGAAAAATAATGAAAAAAAGAATTTCAAACTAGAGAACAATGAAATGGATAAAGAATAAATTGGATGAAATTTTCCAGATGTCTGCAGAATAATAAACCAGTACATCATATGCCAACGCTTAACAGTTTTGCTTTTTGAAAAAGCATCATTTGACGGTCGTTTAAGATAAATTTTCATAGTTTGGAGTTTTTTCCTAAGTTTTCGATCATTTCAGGCGTGGTATCTCTTGGTAATACTTGCTAAGTGTTACACCGGGACAGACCACCGTCAAGATATCAATACGCAGAAATTTTTCGAATAAATTCTTTGGTTCTTCCCACTTTTTACAAGGACTTTAATTATGGTGTGTCGATTTGATTTCATCAAATACGGTCATGGTTCATATTGCTGATGTATTCATTGCAATAATTCAAATTGTAATGATCCTAACGATTTAAGTAGTTATTATATGTTGCAACCTTATGTACGAGGGGCGGCTAAAAAGTTCGCGATCTAGGGTACTTAACAATGAGTAATTAGCTTGTTACTCATGTCACTAGTTGCGACACTCAGTAGTATTATAAAAGCAATCACTAATGAAGCTTGAAATAGTAGTAGTACTACTACATAGTCCAATCATTCATCGAACAAAAAACATCACCATGTCAGCCGAATCTGGAAATTCTCGGAATTTTGAACACCGCGCCGCAATAAAATTCCTCGTAGCGAAGGAAAATACACCGGAAAACATTTTTGAAGAGATGTCATAGGTTTTTCAGGATTCTGCGCCGTCATATGCGATGGTGAAAAAATGGGCTTGACTATTTCAATAAGGACGAGAAAGGGGGCGGGAAAAGGGGCAAGCCGCCCGTGCCGCCCTCCTGTCACGGTACTGACCGAAGGAAACGTCTGAATAATCGAAAAAATCGTTCTGCCCTACCGAAGAATTAAATTGTGACACATTGCTGAAACCTTCAGATTAGCAAAAAACGAATTGGAGAAATTTGACACGAACATTTGAATATGAGAAAAATTAGCGCACGCTGCGTACCGAAAATGTTCACACCGCTCCACAAGCAACGTCGACTCGCAATTTGCAAAGATTTTTTGCAGCTAGTCAGCGATAACAAGGGAGACATTTGACAACGGATAGTCACCGTAGATGAAACATGGACTCACCAACATGGTCCGGAGTCCAAACAAGAGTCCATACAATGGATAAAAAAAGGAGAAAGGCCGCCGAAGAAATTCAAGGTGGAAAAGTCGGTGTCCAAGCTAATGGTGACTGTTTTCTGGGATAGCGAGGGAATATGGCTTATCGACTACCTACCCAGGGAAACTAAGACCAATATTGCGCCAATTTATTGACTTGGGTTCGTGAGGTTATTGTACAAAAACAACGTGGGAAACTGACGAGCGGAGTACTCTAAGACTAAGACAACGTGCCCGGTCATACCGCACATATTGCGAGGCAAGCCTTGAAAGACAAGGGTTCTCAGGGATTGACCATCCTTCATATAGACCAGACCTGACACCAAGAGATTTTTCCTATATCAGATATATCAGCCATCCCCCGTAGTTATTAGGTGTTGCTTAACTAGTACGATAGAAGTGGAGAATAACTTGGCACGCATATGTCTTGAGGTAGGTTCATAGCTATTCTCGGCTTCGTAGGTATTTTCTATAAATTTTTAAAGCCATTTAAGTAATAAAGCTTAAAACGAAATCGGTTTTTTTAGTAGCAATAAATAGAGTCAGCCCTGTTTTTAAAATACAGTTGGATTCCCTTGCGTCCAATAGAGCTTTAGGGCAAATAGTCTACTTTGAAGTCTACTTTGGCAGTGAATACAATAGAAAGGACAACATTGGATTAAGAGTATTTGGGATGAAGAGAGAAACTGCACCATGGTTCTGATACCTTATGCTCGAAATCACTCAAGAAAATAGTGATAATTTACGGAAGTAAAGTCTTGATCCTCACAAGCAGCCCCTGTTTAAAAATGATCGGACATAAGAAACATCAAAGAACCTTCGAAGACAAGTAAGCCGAAATAAAGACTTCGTTACAAAAATAAATACGGCTTCACTTCTGCGGTAAATCTTCAGGAATTATCATTAGCTGGGCAAGAAATTATGGCGATCTACGAAGTAGGTAGAGAAACAGATAGGTAGAGAAACAGGTAAAACAGTGGCAAGTCTCAGGATAAAATGACAACGTATTCTATGTAGCAGTCATAAGAAGCACAACAGCAGCTAGGAAGTATGTTAGCTAGGAAGAATGGCAGATCATTGGTTGTTCAAGCTTTATATCTGACAGTAACACAAAATGTGAAATCTTTGGCAGGGAATAAGAGATAACCATAGCAAGATATAGCAGATAAAATAAAAATCATTTTAAATCCACATATACCGTCAATTTAATTCGGTTCTTCTTCCATAAAATTATTTTGATGCTTTGTTAGCACTTACTTCAGTGAAACTCCTATATGCTAATTGAGCATCTGGATTAGGGATTATAGTGATTAAAGATGCTTTTTCATTTAAATTTGAATAAACACATTCAGAAACAAGAAGATTTTAGTTACTGTAGTGCTGAGTGCTGGTCCTTGCCGTAAATTATTAAATATAAAAGTCGCGGAATGGAAAAAGGAGAAAGGCTAAAGACGCTTTTGGAGGCCAAGGACGTTTTTGACGGCCAAGGACACTTTTGGGGGGCCAATAACGCTATTGGAGGCCAAGAGAGCTTCGTCCATGATAATGAAAGATAAAAGCACAAGCGAAGGAGTAGAAATAAGATGTAGGCCCAAGTTGAACTGATCATGATGAAAATAATATTCTACATAAGAAGGATTTTAAGTTATTTATACAGAATTCCTTGAGTAGAATACGGGAAATGTCCACTTGAAAGACTAAGAATGATAGAGAATTCAACAGATTCTGCATTGATCCTTTGCTATCGTATGGATTCGATTTTGTAAGCATTATTTGGAAAAGCAACAAAGGACGAAAAAAACGTACTAAACGAACTATCTTATTACTTCCTATCAGTGGAACCAAAAAAAGGCTTTCGAAAAAACGTTTCAAGATAATCGCTATAACCTTCTTGTTTAAAAAACCGTTTAATCGCTCTGAAAATTTTTAGTTTTTTTGAAAATTTGCTTTACGTTATTTCCAAATACACTGAAAATGAACCAACATCCTTTTTCGCCCAAAGTCCAAAAAGATATTTGGGAAAGTTAGTTCTTAACTTAGTTCCCTAATTGATTGAACTAAATAAGAAAAATTAGAAGATTTAGAAGGTGGGCATGGGCGCTATCGCATACTTTGATTTAAAAAGAAAGTCCAAGAAAGTAATAGCAAACGAGCAAATACAAAACTCAAAATCTTTTATAAGTCTTAATTAAAAATTAAATAATTTTAAAACGAAAACCTTCAAAAGTTTACGTTTAAATATTAATTTTAAAACAATGTTGACAATGGTGTATCCGATTTGATAAATGATTTATTCATGTGATAATGTTTTCTTATCATTATGCATTACAAAACTACTGTGTGAAGGAATTAAAATCAAGGACAAGGTTGTATGATTAATAATTTTGATACCAGTACAGGCCACTGCCAAAGGGCTTAAGTCTTACAATGACGTCGGTTGTATGTAAAAATATTCCTCGCTAAGAAGGAAAAATTTCAATCTATACTGCAGCATAATATGGCACAATGACTGATAGCATGTACAGTTATCAAAAAAAAGATAGCCATATGAATACCATATAGTCACACATATGTATGTATAACTAATGAAATGCATCAAGTTAATCGTAGATTTGCCATTGAGTGTTTACTACGAAAAAGTATTGACAATAATTGAAATACGATAAGATACTGTACTGGGTGATTGATAAGAAATAGTAGGTCAGACAATATTTCTTTTTTTTTTTCAATTTATATTATTAGTCCTGTTTATATGTGGCGGAATTTGATTTCAAGTACATGGACATGTGATACATAAAGTTGGCGTAACCTGCGATTTCGGTAGTAAAGTACTTTCATTCATGATGTGGTTATATAGAGAAGAGAAAATATTCACAGATCATGTTAATATAGAAGGATATGCAAGCCGTACTATAATTTATTCAGTATATTTATGCTATATTTACCCGCATTTAAATAATTTATAAAGAAGAAGTTATCCTCTAGCAGTCAATTCTAGTAAAATTAGTGTGAATGTATTTTCTAAAATTATTTTAAGATCCACCGTGCCTTTCTGTTCTTTTAAAGAGGACAGACTTTGCTCCTTTTACCACTTCAGCTTTTTATAGCGCTTCGCTTTCTAACCATCTTCAGCACGGGGCCAGAAAATAGAAGCCGAGCCAAAAAAATTTAAACATTTCCAAATTAGTCAAAAAAAAAATCTACAAAAATGTTATAGGTTACTAGGTACCCGAAATTTGCTTAAAAATGTTTATCAGTTGCTCCTTATGTGTTTAACACTAACTTTTTTGTACCGTTGTACTCCTGAACGGAGAATCAACTTTAAATGTTATACGAGTAAGACAAAACTGCAATTGTTTCTCTTGCCTTCTTTTCGGAAGACAGCGAGCTGCCGATTTACAGCGCATTTACGAGGATGGTTCATTAAATACCAGTGTTTGACGACAGAGGGCGTTCCTGAGAGAAATTGGTATTCTAATCATGTGCTGCTATTTATCAAACTGATTGAGGGGTTAGTTTGGATTTGGCAGCCATTCGAGTAAGACGTAATTCGTGATTTTCGCTAAGATGGAATAAGAGCAGTATCGTTCAGTAGTTTTGTTTTTGGATGAAAAAAAAAGCGATGAGATAAAAGCAAAGTTGGATGCTATTTATGGGGACACTTCGCCATGTATGACAACAGTTAGATATTGGTTCAACGAATTTAAACGTGGGTGAAAACGTTCGGCAGACCTTGTTACCGAGGAAATCCTTCAAAAAGTCTGCGACATAATTCTCACTGATCGACGAAGGAAAGTGTGCGAAGTAGCAAAGCCCGTAGGTGTGTGAAGCTGAACGGCAATGAACATTTACATGATAAACAGGCGATTTAAAAATTGTCGACCGAATGGGTGCTGCGATTGTTCACGGTGCACAGGAAGCGGATGCGGCTTTTAAGTTTCAAGCCGTTTTTGAAACGATTTAAGCGAGGTCCGAAGGAGTTTTTGCGTCGAGTTGTAACCATTGATCAAACCTGCATTCATTATTTTGCATAAGAAACTAAGCAACAATCAAAACAATGGATTTCTCCCGGTGAGTCTGCTTCAAAGAAGGCGCATCTGCCGGAAAGGTCATGGCGAAGATTTTTTAGAATGCGAACGGGGTCATTCTCATGGATTTTTTTTAGAAAAAGGAAGAAAGATCACTGAACTGTGCTATTGGACCGCTTCGATAAAAATTGAAGGAGAACCGGTCGCATTTGGCGAAAAGAAGGTGCGGTTTCGTAGCAAAGTATGTTTCAAGATGTCCAAACGTTCCAAATAACAGTTCCAGGCTAGGCGCTAGGGAAGGTGTTTAGTCGGTTGTCCAGAAGGTCCACTGGGAGTCCGACACTCAGGGCGTAAATAGCCTTCACCTCCCTACCCAAAAAAAAATATGTCCAAACATTTACAAATGCTTGAGAGATTGGGATCAATGATAAAAAGTGTGAGACTATTTTGTTTCGTGGATCACTGTCAAATGCCGGCACAACGTACCAGCATATTCATCCGAAGTTGTCCCCGCCAAACCGCATGCATTACCTTAAGATTGCTGCCGCACTCCCCTTATTCACCCCACCTGGCTCTCGGCCGCTTTTTGTTCCTTAACCTGAAGTAATGGCTAGCGGGGGAAAAAAATTAGCTCAAACGAGGAAGTCATTGGCGAGAAAGAGGTGTATTTGGGAGAGTTCGACAAATCCTTTTTTTGGAGGAGTTAAAAAAATGGCAGGAACGTTGGGAGAAGTGTATCTTTCTAAATAGCGACTATGTTGAACAGAAAGCAATTTCTTTGAAAAAATTGGTGTCATCATTTCTAACACGGGTTCTTATTGAACCGCCCTCGTACTGCATTATTAATTTTAATTTCTTTACGAAACAATGTTGTGGGGCGTGTATGATTTTTCTGAATTCTTTCCTTTAGGCTCGATGCTCATTGATCACATTGATCAGTTGCTGCATGCGATACAGAAGATATTCCCAGGAAGAAATTTCTGCTGAATATTCAAATCCTACGTAGGATTTTTAAGGTCATGAAATTTTCTTGGCCAAGAAATTTGTGGAAAATGGCCTAGAAGAGGGAGTAAGCGGTTGTTGAAGATACATTCGCTGATAAATTATATTGCGAGATATACGAGATGATACGAGTTCTGTAGACTGTTGTAATCTCAAAAAAAATCAAGGCAAAACCAAGTGGAACTTCAAGACAGCAACGTCAACAGGAACAGGACAGGAACTTCAAGACATCGCAGCTTTATTGCTCGGATGTTTTTCGAACGAAAAAAAAATAAATATGTTTTATAACTAAAAACTTATTTCATATATTTTCCACTAAAACTGATTTCTGTTATTCTTTTAGCCTTATAAAATCAAATATTGTACATTATACAGATGAGTAAAGATTATAAATATAAAATAACTTTACCCTTGTTATATAAGGCAGAGTCACATCTGTATTTCATTGAATTGGATAAGGATCTGAACACTTATACAACTCTGTGTCAAATTAAAATTAAGATACAAATCATATACAGTTGTTGAAGTCTTTTAAAATTGTTTGTTGGTCCTTTGAGAACTATGACCCCAATGTACATAGATGTAACCAAAATATTGTATACATTATTGCTGTGGCTGCATCTTTAGTCTTAAAAGTGAAAAGTAGAAATTTCTATCCTTTATTTGATGATTTCCCATTCCAAAATTCTATGTTTTTTTTTAAATTTTGACAGATATATATTTCGGGAGTAAGTTGCTTCCATTTTTCAGTGTCATTTCTTTTCCTTATTAAAGAAATATATCTGTCAAAATTAAAACAAAACATATCATTTTGGAATGTAAATCAACAAATAAAGGAAAGTTTGGAAGTGGTAAAAACGGGACAATACACACAGTATATAATTTATATATATAATTTCTTTCAAATGAAAGGTTTCTTCGAATTAATCTGTTTTTTTTCAGGTATTTGATGTCTGAAAACACTGTCAAATTTTTTGATTTTTTTGTTTCTAGTAGAGGATTAAACAAACAAAATGTGAAAAAAGTAGAATGTAAAAAATTGAAAAAATACACATAAAATTTACCAAAATTTCAAGTCAAATTGTCAAAAAAAAAAAAAACATTCAAAATGTGAAAAAATGTTAGCTGTTGCGTATGCAACAATGCAAACCCTGACACCATGATTCGGGGTATGTATTTTCGGTTGCATTTGTTCATTTCGACTTGCTTCACTTTTCTTATTTGCCTCGATCTGAAAACGTGTTAACGAAATTAAGGACTCGTCGCAAAATCTCAATTGTTATTGTTCAAACAACCCCAGAAGGATCAAACGTATTAGACGCTTGACTACACCTGTTATAACGATAGATAGATCAATGGGAGCGGTAGTAGTTTTCTGACTATAATTGTGCCTTTTGTCAAAAGGAAGCCATCTTATGCTAGGCTGAAGGGATGCAGAGCGGTCTGAAAACCTTTTCTTTATGTCAAGGGAAAGGAAGCTCAATTAAGTCATAGACGATATCTATTGGGCAACTAATAATTGGAACAGAGTTATCTATAGCGATGAATCAAAATTTGAAGTTCTTATTTCCATTCCTTCATTGTCGTTTTGGCATGGGTAGCAGTAAAACTATGTAACGTCCTTTTAGCTAAGCTAGATATCACAGGGCGTTTGAAGTGATTTGGTCATGTATGCGGTGCTGCTGTAGGAGGCATCGTAACTATACTCAGAGTCACATGGGCATAAGGAAATACTATGCAACTATGAACCTTATCCGTTTCGGAGGTTTAATAATCAAAACTCATTTCCTCTGGTAGCAAGCCTGTCCTCTGTAATTCAGTCTGGTAGTCCTCTGGTAATTCACAAGCTCAGCATGTTATTATTAAGTTTCCTTCCTGAAATACAAGGAAGGCATACCGTTCAAACTGTTCGAGGATGTGAGCTCTGTCACATAAGTCCACAATAAAACGTCATGAATATTCGAGGATATTTTTTTTTACAGACCCTACATGTATATCATTAATTTGAACATATTTATACAGGCATGACTATTACGATACGATCATGAATGAATCGTAAATAATTTATAAAAATCGAAAAGATACTCTACAATTGGAAAGATTTATTAATAGGAAAAGTTTCAAGTGTTGTCGTGTAGCACATATGAAACTAATAGATTTGTTATGGCTAGTTTTCAATATAATGTTCAAACAGTTACGAACATCCTTCAAAATTTTAAATCGCTTCCTGCTTATATTTTTGGAATGCACTCAGTTGAGTATGTCGATAGCAATGCGTTAGGTTGTAAATCAGCAAGAAAGTAAAAAGTAAGGATATGAGTTTATTCTATGTGTGGTATGATCCTTTCGTTGAAAATAAATTAGGAAGGAGTTGAAACTCGAAAGAACGTATGATAGTGGTTAGAAATATTAGAAAGTTCCCATGAGCCCTAGCAATGGATTTTCGAATCGGAATGTATGGTGGGCAATCAGTTTGATTCCTTGCTGTTTGTTAAAGGAATAAACGTGATAAAATTGATAACAGACAGGATGCTCCATTGGGAAAAAAGTTAAGACGATTACAACTAGCAATGGTAGTATCTTCATGCTTGGTTATAAGTTGATTTAAATTTACTTATATCGTATCAAACTTGTTAACCAGTAGAAAGTTCTCAGTTATCAAGAAATTGAAATAATTTGCTGTTACTCAGCAATTGTCCTTCATTGTTTCCCGACCGCGATAAAGTTGTATGAGCAGTTCGAGATCAAGGAAACAATATATTCATATTCCATGAAATTTTATAATAAAATCGCGTATACATCAATCATTTGATTTATTTAATGCAACCACTTCCTTGTCGCAGTGGAGATATTCTGTTTGATCAAGTGAATCATCGTGAATAGCAGCGGAGATCGTTGAATAAATGATTTAATTAAATCCTTCGATTGGAACTTGTTTTACATTACATCTGGCTGACACTTTTCTAACCAGATAGTTTTCAAGGAGGCGAACTACTCCCTCCTCCCCTGGCCTTCTCAACCCTTCTACAATTTAAATCCAAGTCCAAGTTGTTCCAAATCAAGAGTTCAAATACTTTTTTATCTTTGTATTGTCTTCAGGTATTCATGCTCGAATCGCACGATTTTCTACAAGTTTAGGTTAACAACTGCAAATGAGAACTGTTGAAAAAGGAATAGCAACAAATGCAATAACATCAATATGGATGACTATAGTGAATTATTATAGTATGTGGTACGGTGGCAATTTGTCATAATCTTATCGAAGCTAATTAAAAAAAACGAACAAGAGTTATAGTGAATGACCTACATCGATGGTTGGCATCTATAAAAGTCTTAACATACGATATACTATGTGTATCTAAATGTTAATATAGTAGTCATTTATGAGTATTTACAGTACACAGGAAAATGTTATAATAAAAATACTGCGTACTGAAAAGTGCGTAGAGAGAGACATATTATTGTCGGTTGTTGTCTTATTTTATGACCGAACTTAGAGCTTAAGTTCTTGGGTATTTTTTTCCAATTTCAAGGAGGCATGGAAATAGATTCTAGGATTCGATAGGCAAGTTTAGTTGAATCATGTTTGAGTTTTGAACAATGTGTTATTAGTTCTATTATATTGCATAGATTCACAGAATCTTATCATTTGCCTTAGTTTAACGTTTCAAATTAAGCTGTGGACTACATGGTAGTCAAAAATGTTTCGCTACTAGTAAGTTTTTGGAGTAAATCAATAAAATCTGAAAGAAAATTTCCACTAAGCTAATGAAAGTGGCGTGTTACGATAGAATTGGCTAAAATTTTCCTTTTCCTATTTTTCGTTTTATATATTAATGCAAATAAATGAAATATAAAATCTGATATTAACTAAATAGTTTTAACAAATTCAAATATTAGACGTTTGATTTAAGATAATTTTCTGTATTTTCTGACAATTTTTCGTGGTAGTCTAATAATCCTCACACTACCACGTAATATTCATCACACAGGCTTATACAAGGACCTTAACATAATCGAAGAATCACTAAAACCGTTTGACTGACGTTTGACGACTGACAATCATCCAAACTAGTCTCCTGTTCCTTTGTTGTAGCAATACAGGCCCTCTCGTGACCGCCCGCAGCAATACACGCCTGTAGGCCTGTAGCGACACAGGCATCCCGCAGCAAGCGTCTTCAACTGTCTCAGTCCATTGATCGCGTCCTCCAACTTTAAAACCCGCGCAGCGATGAATTGTCTTCATAAACAGAGTCGGACCAGCGTTTCCTCGGTTTCTCCACTAGTCTCCGCCCTTTAGGTCTCCCAATGAATACCTATTTAGATATCCATTGTTCGTATGGATACCCTTTTTGGGTATCCATAAGCAATCGTCTCCAGTTTCTCTTGATCCCGAATGTTATTTGCAAATTTAAAATATATTTTAGGCAAAGATGGCAAAAAAAGCTAAAATCTATAAAAAATAAGTGTCAATGAAAAATTGGTACCAATGAACGTTCGGTGCTTTAAAAAGGATAACATTTAAGGTGTCCATTTGCATAAATTTCCTGTAACACATGTTTGACAGAAGAGTTTTCATACTGATCGGGCTACTAAATATATTTCATGATTTCCAGAGCAAGTATGGAAATGTCAAAGCGATTGCTTTTCAAGTGTAGATTAGTCACTCTCATACACTGGCACAATACCGATCTTTTGTCGGAACCACCTTTTTGGATAATTTTTCATAAATTTATAGATTTCATATCCTTTTTCAGAATTGTATGTTATATATGATACTTGTGAGTGATTTTTGTTATCGCAAGAATAGCTAGAATAACTTTAGTGATGTTTTATATTGTAGCTAGCTTATATGAAGCTTAAATTTAGCTTTGTGATTAGCTTCGTTTAGCTTTAATTAAAGCTTTAATTTAAGAAGATGGTAGGACAAAACCACAGTTGTTCATATATGTTTTAAGGTTACTATAAACAAGGTAATTTTTTTCTAAGTACGCTTGATATTGATGCTTTTGAGTGACTTTCGTTCATAACAAGCTGAAAATGAGGTGACGAAATCACGAGAAAATGTCAAAAAGAACACGTATCGGCCTCATCGAGGTACTTTCAGTACCTTTTCAAATCAGAGTCGTAGAAGCCGACCGAAAAAAGTCACGACTTTCCCTTATTTAAAAATCAGCGGAACATTGGCGTGAACAGAAAGGTAACATTAGGGGTGGCACGTTTTTTGCTAGCCCAGACCAATGGAATGTCTCATTCGACGAGCTTTTGAGGCTGCAGTTGCCGAATGAAAAGCATTTGACGGGCTATGCTAATATGGTTACGACAATAATCGTAGTACGCATTCTCGAAAAAAAGGCAACCCAGACTAGATATAATGACGACTTAGCGAGCAAATTACAGGCAAATGACAGGGTTAAGCCTCTTCTTGAAAAAACGTAGGCAGTCATTTTGACCAATAAACAAATCCTCAGATTTACACCTATTATTTTGGTGTAGAAAAATATCCTGTCTGGTTGACTGACTTGAAAATGAGCCTTTTGGATCGAATAAGAGTACCAGCGGATGAGGCCGCGATTGGAGTCATATGGAGCCGGTGCTGGTATATGACTCCAAGGTTTAAGTTGAAGCTCTTATCAAAGCATCGTACCGGAAGAGTTTAATGCAGGAGCCCAAGCGAAGAACATTGTCGGTTACGTCAGCAATACGTACTTGTCAGTGATCTCTAAGCTCAGATGGTCCTTCTTTTAAAATAAGCAAGAACAATATTTAAACCTTCTTTAAATGGCCTTTCCTGGTCAGTTTGGGCAGTGTGAAAGGTGCACACTGTCATTAACCCCTCTCATTTCTATCCGTCCTTGCTGAAGAAGGGCTTTTTTTTTAAAAAAAAAGGTGCCTTGAGACAAGAAGCAGGTAGGGTAGACCGCAGTAATGTGACATAAAGTTTCAAGCTAGATTTTGAATGTGACAAGGGAGGTGTTCAGTCGGTAGGCCAGTCGCTGTGAGCCATTGGAAGTCCAGGGATGAAGTCGTAAATATCTTTCCTTTATTGTTGTGTTTATTATTTTATTTATTTTTATGACCACTATTATTATAACAGGAACACAATCTAACAGTAATACAATACAATGGTAGCATAATATAGTGGGAAAGATATTGACATCCAAAGACAATTGGAGCTGCGTGTTACATTACGTACGTATCTTCTTATAAAAAGGGCATCTTGGATTGCTTCACCATACAGCGGAAAGGGTGCGCGGCACTCCGACAGCAAGTCCCCTCTCCCTTCCAACCATTCCCGCTGAAAGAGGGATTTCTCTAACCTGAAGGCGCCACTAGACGACACGAAGGAAGCTCAGTCCAAAATTAGGTGACAAACACTAACAGGTAGGCTCTCATTGTGACAGGAGAGGTGTTTAGACTGTAGTCTTTTTGCCGCTGAGAATTTTACGCTTAGGGCGTATGAACCCGCAACCGCAAACAATTATTATTATTCTCATTGCTTACTTTATTTCGAAGACACTTTAACTTAAAAATACAATATTAAATAAAAAAAGGAAATGGTATAACAGTTTACGTGAAGTGTAGACAAAAATATTGACAAACATCTATCAAAACACTCCGATTTGCCCACTAGTACATGTGGGTATTGTCATCATCAATGGCACGGCAGTACAGTTCAGATTTTGTTTCGAAAAATTCGGCTCATTGGTTTGTGATAGGAAAACGAAACCAATTTACCCATATAGTGTGGAATCCGCAAGGACACAAATTTTCTAGGCTATCTATTGAGTAACTCGGGTGTTAATCTGTGATACAAGCCAAGAATCGTTTAATACATTCTTTCCACTGTCAAAAGTCTTTCCTGAAGTCTAGTGCAGTGAATAATGTTTGTAGGCCTCCTACTTTCAGACAAAATTTTGACTTGAATTTTAGGGTAAAAAAAAATGTTTTATTTTTTTTTATTTTTAAGAGGAAACCTTTACCTTGACTTGAATTTTAGGGTAAAAAAAAAGTTTTGTTTTTTTGTTTTTAAGAGGAAACCTTTACCAAAACCTTTGCTTTTTTAGAGGAAACCAATAAACCTGTGCTCCTTTTTAGAGGAGCAAGGTATATTGGGAAGGATAAATAATAAAATCGATCTTCAACACATTTTTCTCTTTATTGGATATCGAGGAATATTCAAAAGCCGCTTAAAATCAATACAGCCAGTTAAATTTTCTGAGGAAAACCAAAAAGGATTAATTGAAAACCAGTTAAATATCAATCGATTTTTAATACCAATTTGATCGTTACGTGAATTATGTGATCGTTATGTGGATTATCTTGCAAAAGTAATCTCAAATCTGCTTTCAAGCATTCTAAAGCAGGTTAGTATGAGCCCTTTGACTAGTTTTTTTTTGGTTCATGGTCCTTATAACATAAAGCCTTTATGGGTTTCTCAGAAGATCCTTATTTCATGAGGACTATTTTGTAATATGTTTAAGGTATCATATCAGATCTACGACTGTGTTTCACAATTTGGCTTCCGTGTATATCATTTATGGTATCATCACTATTCATTTTCAGTACTATAATGATCAATGGTGCAACATCCCAAATGGTTGTAAATGAAATTGCATTATGTTTAGAAGTCTCAAATTCAAAGGCATTGATTGAGGTTCTTTTAATATTTTTTAGTATTGATAATTCGTAAATTTCATGGCGCGATAGCCCAAAAAATTAAAAGTATTATATTTTGAAGCACTAAACAAATATACAAACAAATTTATGAAGGTAAATTAGAACATCGTATACCATTACCGAATGGAAACCATACGGAAACGGATTTGTAATATTTGTAGTAGTTGTAGCAGTAGTAGTAGTAATAATAGTAGTATTAGTAATAGTAGTAGTAGTCGTAGTAGTAGTAGTAGTAGTAGTAGTAATATTTGTACTTCATAATATAGAAGACCAGCTGATTCTTCAAACAACACCCTTAGATGTTTAGCGAAATATTTGAGATTTATAAGCTATGCCTTGATGATAAAATCTATTGCAGAAAGGATGCAAATGTTATCCAAATATATGTCAATTATTTATCAACACAAACTTTTGGTGCTTATTAATGCTGGGGCCTTAATTTTTTATTATAATTATTATTATTATAATTGTTATTATTATCATTGTAATTATTATTGTTAATATTATTGCTATTATTATTATTATTATTATTATTATTATTATTATTATTATTATTATTATTATTATTATTATTATTATTATTATTATTATTATTATACTAAAGATAAAGTTAGATTCGATTTTATAATGCAAATGGAAGAATAACTTTTGCTTAGACTTCTGAATTGAATTGAGGAGGTATTCAATTTAGAATTCATCTGAATTAAACTCCTCCTCAATTCAGAGGAATTGAAGAGAAAATCCTAGCAGTGGAAATTCTGCACCGAGGAGAGATGCTTCTTCTTCGATGACGATAATTTAAGGCAACTTGTTGCAGAGATCTTACTAGACAAATGTGAACACCTCAAAAAATTTTTTGCACAGTTCGGCAAGTTTTTTGGATCGAAGCCAAGAAGATATTTCTATGTGTCGTGGTGGGGTAGTAAATAAGGTAAAGTTTGACTAGAGCGTGCCGGCTTTTAGTCTTTCGGCTGTATCCTTAGAAAACTCATGTTCGAAGATTAAAAACATCTTGAAAACATTCATTTCTGCGTGGTCCCATGGGTCTCGTTCGATAAAATGACTGAGCAAAAATTGATTTACTATCAGCGCCTTAAAGCTTAATGATTTTCAAGATAATTTCTGCTGAAAAGCTTAGAGAACTTTGGTAATCGTCTAATTTCTAATGTCCATTACCATTCAACACCTGATATACATCGAAAAATGAGAAGTACCAAATGTAGTTAGTTGGCTATCAAGTTCTGTACTCAAACCGTGAGACCTACTAACTCCTGCGGGGCGAGAAAAGCTAAGAGCTTGCTAGACGCAGGGTGGTTGGGTAGACGAAGCAAGATGGGCCTCATAGTCTTCATCATACACGATTCTATTAACGAACAAATCCACGTCACGGCATACTGGCGGAATCAGGCGAAAAGTGCAAGAACCTTGGATAGTGTAGAGTTCTACATACTCATATTCATATGTTGGCGGTGGACTAACAGGCAGGCAGCCGAGCTGGCAAGCTGTGGTAGCGACAGAAGCACGACTAACATGCTGGGAACGACAATGCTTGCTTGTTGGAAGACTCGGAATATTGCAAAGCCGCAACGTAGGCGACGACGAGTGTGCGAAAAAGCTTCATATAAATGCTGGCTATGGTGGAGGTAGATGGCCTTCCGAGAACGCGAGGGAACCGCGATGCGGAATATACAGCGTTAGAATCAGCAGAACTGACCTATTCCAATACTTAACCTATTTTCAAGTCACGTCTGCCGAGGTGGAGGCATTAGCAACGTTGGAGGAATGGCAGCACACGAATTGTTTGTTAATGTTTTTTTTTGCGCCCAATGCGGGTGGTGGGTTGATGGAAGTCGTAACAGGTCATAGTGCCAGTTTTAATGTGTCAGTCAGTCAGTTAGTATGAAAGGAAGAGCGGATTGTGGTGCTAGAATTGTTCTAGCCTGGGGATGGATTGCCCTCATGCTTGCTTGGTAAGGCAGCACCGTTCTGAATGGGCTGGTTCTGTTTGAAGTTGTTTATTACGAAGCCGGCTTTTAGGTCAAACAATCATAGTCATGCATTCTTTCACTTTACATCGTGCATCACACATGCTGCTGTCAACAAGGAAGAGTTTCACTTTATTTAAGAATAGAGAAGGCTTTTGGCTAAGCGCCAAAAGTCGCCACAATAAAACGTTTTTTTTTTTTACTACTCGAAAAAGTCATTTGTTCTTAATTCCTTAAAAAGGAGAGAATGAGATGCCACGCGGAAATGAATTTGATAGTCGCCGACCGAGCGACCGACTTACCGAGAAAAGCTTGTTTTGTTTATTTTCATCGCGTTTCCTTGCAAAAAAGAATGAATCCGTTAAGTACGTCAATTACACTTGCACGACGATGCGTATGAAAATTCGTCTAAGATGGAAGCATAATGCTATGGCGAGAGATTTAATGAAGAAGTTTGAGTTGAAGGATATCGTTTGTAAGAAATGAAATTAGAAAGGATATGGATTTGTCGCGGTACGCTGACGTACACAAAAGAGACTTCTGGTGATACGTAAAATTTTGGGGTCCGATTACACACGCAGAAATGGGGGCTGGGGTGTGAAGTTTGGATCCCTTTAACCCGGCGTCGTCTAGGTTGGGTCATAATGACCCATTGTGTTTCAGAAATCCGGTATTTTTTGAATATGGTCGTGGCAGAGTCGTGCTGATTATTTATTTCATTGAAAAGACACCTCTTTCAAGTTATTTTCAAGGACACAAATCAGCTATGGTATAGAATTCGGGTAAATTTGAACCATTGAAATTTGACTACTTTCCCACCTGGATGACGCCGGATTAAAGGATGCTTAAATGCTACAGATTCAAGTAATTGTTCCTTTAACGTTTGAGAGGCAATACTCAAAATGACAAGACTTGCGTAACGTTAATCAGGATAAATTTAACTGGAATACGAACTTAATTGCAAAACCATCCATCAGGGTAGAGATCACAAACGCCTGTTGTCGAGGATCCTAGAATAAGATTAATTTACATTCTACCATCTCGACCATATTTTCTGTACTCAAGGCATATGTGCACGCAAAATTGTGCTTTAGAACTTTGCGAATTTCCCCTCATGCATGTACAAGTGAATGTGTGCAATGCACAAGGACGTTTTCCGAACGTGGCGCTTCGATCTGGCGTATCTTCTCACGGTGAGTGCAGTCGAAGAGGCGTTCATGATATGATTATCAAATGCTTGCATTCGGTTGCTCTGTGCTAGCAGCGAGCATACTTGTAAGTTCTGTCGTCAGATAACACATGAGTATTTGTTTTGGCGCATTCTTATTGGTATTGCATATGTAAGTTCTCCTTTTCCAATTAGATTCGCGAATGCTTATATGTTTTCCACTGCTGATCGACTGCATTGTGTACACTTACGTTGCACGTTAGTTTCATCGTTCGCATGAATGCCATTGGGGTGATTGACGCTTTGGCACAGATTTTCTTACTACTACTAAGTTCGTTATGAGTTGCGGCTTAATGTAGAGGGTTATGTCCATATATTTGCATACGAGAACATTTGTTTAGTGCTAAAGTGCGTGAATTTGGTGTTTGTTGTTAATCTAAAGGATTTTTTTTTGTTGTTGTTCGTATTCAGTTTATTTTCAATCGCAATTTTGTTACGTATGGTCAGGGCACAATGTGAGCCCAGTTTGGAATAATTTGAAAGGAGTTGATAGACTGCTGCTTTTAAAAAAATGCAAGTGGTTATTGAAATTACTCTTATTTTCATTGATTTTCATTGGGTTCCTGTTTTTCGTAAAATAATTTGAAGGATAGTTGAGTTAAGGCTCCATCAAACTGATAACAAACAAATTTAACTACCCTGAGCTGAACTTTTAAAGTAAAATCAAAATGTGTGCTTGATTTTGCTTATATTTTAACTGAAATGAAATTAAGCAGAACGCCGAAAGTTGGCTTACACCAATGACAAAGTCCACAAAAATGTGATCATTAAACAATAGCAAGCGTTACAAGCGCTCTGAAGTAGTTGTCTCAACAGTAGAATCAATCAGTTTGTAGATTTTTTGGTATCCTTTAGAGTACCTAAATGTTCATTCTTTTTGAAATTTTCGTTGCTTATAATTTAATTTCATATATTCTGATCAAACTCTTTTGTAGGCAAATGAATAAATGAAATATAAACATCTGATGCTCAGTTTTCTCCATTCAATAGTCAGAAAAAATAAATATAAAATATATTTAATGTTTGTATAACATATTATGCACGAAGGATATACTTTTAATTATATATAATTTCTATTTTTTGAGTTTATAACCGCGATTTTTTATCCGACATCCACTCAATACCTTTAGGATCAGATATAATTGTAATAGTCCAAAACAAGGCACTATATATTTGGCGAAAAATAAGTTTTATTCCTTGTCTTAGTCAATTTTTGAACATATTTATTTGGTCTGGATAAGCGACACGTTGTAGCTTTATGGGATAAAGCTACAAGGATAAATTTATGGGATAATGAAATAACAAAAAATTATACAGAATTTTGAGTTCCTTTGATTGTTGCCGGAGGCCAAAATGAGGTAGGTGTTGCTTGAGTCCGCTGGGCCTTGCTTTTTTGATGTTTTTGATATCCTGCTTTTTCCTCGCGTCCTCGACATCGGCCCGGCGAACCCAAGTAATACCAAGAATTTAAGTCCTTATTTGTCAGCCCAAATATATATTAATTGAAAATTGCCGAGTTTATGCCTCCAAATACCGTTCAACATATGAAGATATGAAAGGATCTGATGAAGTTTGACGTAATATATAAGCTTATATAAATAAATTAAAATATAAACTAATCCATGAAAGAGCAGGACACACTACCAATGAACATGAAATCTTCTCTCCAGACGCTAAAATAGTGCAGAAAATTGCGGCGAGAATTTTGTTTTTCAAGAGTTTTGAGAATCTTTCTAATACAGCACTGTCACAAATATGACATATTTAACAATCAGCCTCTTGGCTATAATTCTGTGGTTTTATTAAGGAGAATTAATAAGTGTTGGCATCAATAAGGGTAAATTATTAAAGTACATCCTACCGTATTCCCGTTATACTGACAAAAAAATATGAGTTTTCACTGATACCAAGCTGATTTTATACTGAAAATCCAGCGCATGGAATTCAGCAGGTTCAAAAAACTGTTACATATAGCATTTTGACAAAATCTTAAATGATCCACAAAAAAATATTGAAATTCTAGCGATAACATCCATATGATAAGCATGATGAATGTATTCACGGCAATAGAACTCACATGAATCGAAAGAAATGCAAAATTATCAACAAATTAAAAAAAAATCTTCATTTCCTTCTGGCAGACTTTGAAGTCCTAACTCTGAATATTGGATCAATATTGATTTATTATAACAGTAGGAATGCTTTAAGTTATACGAGTCTGTTCAGGATTATTACTCCAGATCTACCTACCAGACGTTTACAATATAAATTAATAAAATAAATAAATGAAAAAACGCAACATTAAAATGTCAACCTAAAAAATAAAACGAAAATTCTCCTTTTAATTTTGCGTTTTTATTTTTGTTCGAATTTTCGAAGTCGATTTTCGAAGTCGACCGTAATCGTTCGGTCTTCTTCAGCGACTGTCGCTGTCACTGAAGAAGACCGAACGATTACTGTTGACTTTTACGTACAGTGACTGTCGCTGTCGCTGAAGAAGTCACTGAAAAAGTTGCTGAAGTAGACTGAACGATTACGGTCGAAAGGCGACTTCGAAAATTCGAACATAAATAAAAGCACAAAAATAAAAGGAAAACTTGATTAATTTATTTAGGTTAAATGTATTTTGCGAAGATGGAATCAATCCCAAATATTAAAATGTTGGTTATAAAATATTGAATATTATTTATAATATAAACGATCGAAATATTTTGCTAAATCAATCAAGGCAACATCTAACATGTCCAATAACAACTACAGGATTGTAAGCCACAATATTAAATATTGCAAAAAAGTTGGTGCTTGGCACCGCAGGGTCCATATAAGAAAAATGGATGTGATCAGAAGCATCCAACAAATGAAAATCGCAGGAAGATGACTCAAGTTCTGATCAGAACTAGAGAATTTCAGAGCCTGTAGGCGGAGGGTCATTTTAGGCTGAATATTATCACCTAAGGACTCGAACAGAAGACTAATTGTATTGAAAGGGGGTGAATGATCGCCTATGGTATTCGGATGTGATATTTTCAGGCATTTATATTTTCAATTTTAGGCTAATACAAATTTTTCAGTCATCTCAAAAAAAGTTCAAAAATGTTTAACGTTTGCTAACACAAAGTTATTATTTTAAAACATTTCAAAAGGATTTTTGAGTGGTAAAATTAGATAAAATTTTCAAAATTGGATTGAAAATCATTGAGAGTGATCAAAACAAACTTCAATTTCATCTTAATTTTTCGCATTTTCCTTTTAGTATGGAAAAAAAAAAACGAAAACTCACAAAATGAATAGACTTTCATTGCAAAAATTGATTCAATTTCAGTCAAGATCCTTTGACTGATTTGTCAATTTCAATACTAGTAAATGGCTTCATTCTCTTTGAGTCCATCCAAAGTGTGATAAATTCAGCTCAAATGGAATGTACCATATACCATAAAAAGTCAAAACGAATTTTCCGGCGTTCAAACTAAAACTTTTCAATTAACTGACACACTGATTTGAAATTTATAAACCCTGTTCTAATCACTTATCGCAGCGTCGTATCAAACTATTAGAAATTTAATTCCGCTTTCTTACTAAACCAGGAAATGCACTGCTCATAGACTGCATGTACATTTATTTCTATACGATAACATTCTTGGCATGCAAGGACAACATGCTTTTATTCATAAATTAAAACTAATATTCTTACAATTCTAAACTGAACGTTGTTTTTTTTATATACGAGGAAATATTATGACATTGACTTTGACGTGATTGGTTTTAATGACGAATATCAATGAAAAGAAATAGTAAACTGCATTTAAAATTAATCGAAAAATTATGGAAAATTGAACAGTGAAGTAGACATATTTTTTGGATATAAATTGGTTTGAAAATAGAATCTGGTATTTTTTTTGGGAAATTTTTATTATTTTGAAAGTATCCGGAAGAGTTTTATCCAAATTAGGTATTATCTCGTGTCGGTTGTCGTGAATCGACAACCAGTATCAGTGAACGTACAAATAAATCACTGCATTTTCTTTTTTATGTATTTATGATTTTCATTAAACTATTCATTGGTTATTTTGATGCGATTCCCTTGCCAATAAAATATGTTTTATTGCATTGTGAAAGTGCTATTAATGGATTTATTCTGTCATAATTTTCTCCAGTAGCATAGAGAAAAGTAACACACTATTGTGAAAAGTAGCCAAGTACGTGTTGGAAAGGTGATAAAAAAAGTTATTAAATTAGCTAAACGGTTGTTAATGACCGAATTTTTATTTGAACTAGAAAGAACTTAAAATATATTTGAAAACATGGCGGTATTAAACTTAGAAGATGGTAATTAATCAAATCAAATTTAATTTGACTGAAAAAAAACAACAAAAAATCATAGAATTTTGTTTGTACTAACAGTCCTGATAGTTTGATCCTTCTTAGTCTCTTCGACGTATTGCCTCTTGATATTTATTTTGGTGATTGTCTGTCGGGTTACCTATCCTCTTATATATCTCGTTAATTTTTACCAATTTTCTCCTGGAAAAGATGATGAAAAATCTAAGCATCCGCCAAAAAGGACAAAAATGGTGTTTTCAGTACAATTTCGATACAAAATGGCGGGCATTCTGATGACATCAATATCAGTTTGTCTAATGAAGTTACCAAAAGGAGAATTGGTCCCTTTTTTCTGGAAATTTTGACCTCTCCTTCGCTATATACTTTCAAACAATCGAGGGTTGTATGTTTCCACTAAAGGTATCTTATAAAGAAATACATTTTCAACTTGTAACTTCTTCAAGGGGGCACAACTCTTCAAGACTACATCGGGTTGCTGGACAATTTTGACTGCATTGGGCTCCCGGACAGTCAGTCTATCTGATTAGCACTTGATTGTTTCACAAAACATGTGTGTATATGAAAATAGTCAACCCCACATGAGAACATACTACATATTTGGAAAGAGTTTAAAAAGCTCAACAACAAACAAACAAATATCAACTTCCGATTTTGTTTGTTAGTTTAATAGATTTGAAGTTGTTTGAAAGGATAATTTGATCACGTTAATGAAGATCCAGGATTAATTATCACTTTGTGAGAGTGAGTTTTTCAGCAAAAAATAAGTATAAGGTTAAAAATGCCACGCGAAACGGTTGCAACTTTGATGAAAAAATAGCGAAAGGTGTTGGTAAAAACTAAGTAGGTAAAACTAAGTAAACTGAAGTGAATGTTTCCTTAAAACCTTCAAAAAGTATTAAATTCCTTTTAATAAAAACAAACGAATTGGAAGTATGGATGCAATGGAAATTTCCCTGCAGATCCCTAATATCAATGGTCGAAAACGTGAACTTTCTTCATATATAATGTACGCAATTAAAAAAAAAAAAATACTAAAAAAATGTAACTATTATACTCAAAAATTGAATCGTTAACTTGTCAGTTTGAATTTGTACTAATCTCACAAAAATGCTAAAATCGAGTATGAAGTTATGTGAAACGGTACAGTACCGTTATATATTATGGTTTTCGAAGGCGCAGGACTAAAGATTCCTTGCGATAACTGAACAACGGCAACCTAATAGCACAGTTGCGCCGAGGATCAACCAATTCCCAGAGAGCATCAAAGGTTCCTTGAGACAACAGTCAATCTCAATAAATGTGTTGACAAAGTAAAGAACACAATGGTATCGTAACTGATCCTTTTAATTCGTATTTGTTCAATATATTGATGTTGATAAAATCTTGGTCATTGAATCCAATTAAGGTGAATTTTGGGCTAGAAAATGTTGTACGTGATCCTATTTGTCTGAACTGGATTACTATCACATAGTACGTGAATTTCGAGTACGGTTGAGCGATCCTTCAAAATTTTTGGTGAGTTTTATGAGCTTCTTTCGCATTTTAAACGAATGACTAGGCCTGACTACAATCAAAGAGATCGTAAGCAGGATATTTTTTTATTTGGTATTTGGTTGAGTTTGGCTCTAGTATAATAATTGTTAGTGAAAAAGTGCGAAGGAGATCCAGCGTGCCTGAATCTTAGATACAATCTTGTATCTGAGATGCAATTACATTGATTACGGCCGGATAAATATGAAAAAAGGCTTAAAATTTACTTGCAGTGCAATTTTGTCACAGGTTTGTGTGTGTACAATAACACATTTTCCATGAATAAAAATGTTATCTTCTAATCTTATGTCTAATGTTATCTATGAATGTAAAAGTTATCTATAAATTTGACTCCTGGTTTCTTTAAATTTGACTACTTTTCTAATCTTTCACTGATTTGGTTTGTATGAATTTGCCTCCTTTTCTACACCTTGATTGATTTGGTTTCCATAAATTTGACTCCCTTTGATTCTTGCCTGTAAAGTGATTTTTTGGAAAATTCTATCCCATTCACGCATTTATTCTAAGAAGGAAGATATCACAGAGTGTTCCACGTGGATATGAAAATGCGAAAATCTTTTGATGAAAATGCGCGGTCTAAGAGGTCACAGGTTAGAGTTAAGTGCAAATTTGATTTGTATTTGAGGTATTTATATTCGTGATGCAAAACTTGAACGACCCGTGCTCCTAGCTGCGATAGGTCCTTTAGTGGTAAAAACCATGGTGACCAGCATTTCTAACCAAATTACTGGCAATGTTTTACCGGGCGCGTAATAGAATAGTTAAGATGGATTTTAGGCTGTTGATCTACTGGTTATTATTATAAGTATTATTATTACTCTTCGACCAAAGCAAGACAGTGGTGGACACTGCGACTATGGGCGTGTCTGCTTTCAGCAGCTCCGAGGAGCAACACTGAAATCCAAGAAAAAAATAAAATGCAGTTAATAAGGATGGTTGTAGCATCTGTGTTATAGCACGGCTTCAAAGTTTGCGCTGAAACTCTTAGTAACTATTAAGAATGATACCATTTGAGAGAAGCGTAAAGGCTTGGAGCACCACAGAACTCACTCTGTTGAAGGATATATGAGCAAACGCAGTGCGAGACAGGTGCTCAGTAAATCCCATCAGTGTTTCGACGCCGTAGTTTGATCGAAAGTATTGCGAGAATGATTATGATAAATACGATAAAAGGACATCTACCAGACTCCCCATAATCCATTCCTCTTGTCTCTTTCTTCCTCTCTCTCTCCCGGACTCTCTCTCTCTCTGACTTTCCTATACACCCCTGCAGACAATAGGATCTTCCTTACTAGGAGACTAAGGAAACGTAACCCGAAGTTATGTTACAAATAGTTTCAACTAATGTTCTGTATCATGGCAGTAGTTTTATCTTTAATAAGGCTACTTTGTGCCTTTGGAAATCCAAAACTCAGGGCGTAAAAAACCTTCACCCTCATGTAGAAAATTTCTTTTGTATTTTTTTCCTTTTTGGTAAAAACGAATGATTAATTCCAGGGCTTGATTTTTGGTGAAAAAGATAGAGGTTTCACATCAGACATTGTTAATTTGGAACAATCCTTTTGAAGCTTATGGGTCTTTTCGAAAATTAGTTCGTGAAGGGAATAATATTTATAAATCAAGTCGTTATTTTTTGACATAAATCTTTCAATTCCTCTGACATGATTCTCCATGATATCATTTGAATAAATGTAAATTTATCTAAACACAGAAGAAGTATTTTGGCTACAACCCAGCCTCAGACAAAGCTTCTATAAGAACCAGCCCAGTCAGGAAACTACGGAAGCGTTGTGAAGGTTTCATTTGATGTTGATAAGTAGTTGTTTCAAGAAGCATCGACTCTAAGAACGTGGTTTTTGACACGAAGCTTTGCAATGAAAAGACCAAGGCTCAAAATAGTCCCTGAAATTGTCGCTTATGTTAGTGTCTGTCATATTTTTTATCACCAGGATGACATATGTAGATTTTTTCGGTACAAAGGACATTTTGAAATTATATAGTTGCAGAGCAGATTACAGTATTTGCTAACCTTTAAGAGTGGTTTAAAGCTGAATTCATCACGAATGTGGATAACCCACGCTGGGTTTTTGAAATGTTGAAAGTCTAGGCGTTTTCTTTTTTAAAAATTGTTAATTTTTCACCTGTATGTACCACGATATTAGTTAGTGTGATGAAACTTTTTGAACATGAGTTGATTTCATCAGTAGCGTGACATTAGTAGTATTTTAAAATCTTTATTGAAATAAGGTATGCTATATATATAGATACGCCCTCATATTTATATCCGGAAGTAAATAGGATCCAAATACGCTGGAAATTGAAAACTGAAATCTTTCAGTCAGCAGGATGATAGGCTGAATAATTTAGTGCTTTTTTTTCTGAAACGTTATCGGAAGCATAAATTAATGAAGAAATATTTCGTTTAGGGAAAATTTGGAGGCCAAGTTATGACCAGAATTTAATTTCATGTGATGTAATTCAGGGATATAGTGCAGGTGGTATTTTTATTGGTGTTTTGATGGTCCATTGATAGGACTCAGTAGATGTCAGTATTAGCTATTACTGCATCATCAAAAGTCAAGGTGTTAAATCGAAGAGAGCCCCTAACCGAGTGTTTGTTAGGTTTTGGCTCTCTTGCTATGGTCTTGAGTTGTAAAAAAGTCCCCTATTAGGCTCTGTGCAAAAATAAACCGGACAACAAAACTACAAATAAGGATTCCAATGATTTCAAAGCACAGATAGTAACCTGATCATTTAAAAAACTATTTGGATAAAAGTCTTCATGAGAATTTCAATTAAAAATTTTAGCAGATTTGTTTAAAAGAGAATTTTGATATAGCGTGTCAAAATTCTCTTTTAAACAAAGAGAAAATATTTAGAAAAATGAGCGCAAGTTGACACAAGTTGGGCTAATTTTTTTAAAAAATTCCCTCCACTAGTTTACACAGATCAAATCAACTTTATTAAAAGTCCGTCTTTTATTTTTAACCCAAGACGATAAAGTAAATACAGTCATATAGATATTTCCTGCACAAGAAGTTTAAAAGGTTTTCCAAGAGATGGCGTTACTCATATTAAATCGAATCGGACAATATCGCAACCAACTTCATTTTAAAGCCTCATCATTAGGCTGTCATTTCTCTGAAGTGTAAACAGCATAGCTTTTCGGTGCTCCGAATATCTCAACCTTTGTGCCAACAAAACACAATTTGCGGGAAGGATTACTTCTTTGCCCTTATTTTAAAAAAAAAATCTGCAGCTGAATGTCGTCGTGTGCTGCAGGAAGCCTATGGAGAACATGCTCCATCGAATTCTACTTGTGAGTTCTAATTTCGACGTTTAAGAAGTAGCGATTTTAATACCGATGACAAAGAGCGCGAAGGACGATCAGAAAAGCCTGGAATACCTAAATGAAGGCTCTTTTGATTGAAGACTCGTTCCAAACGCAAGAATAGCTCGCAGAAGCATTGGAAGTGACTCAACAAACCATATCTGTTCGTTTAAAAGCCACAAAAATGATCCAGAAGGAAGAATATTGGGTGCCGTATGAAGACGAGATATGTTGGACGACGTGTTTTCACTTGTGATCACAGCTGGCCCAATGGCAAAAAATGGGATTTTTGCATAGTATAGTAATTTGTAATGAAAAATGGGTTTGTTACGATAACCCTAAGCGCAAAAATCATACGGGCTGTCCGGATATACGTCAAAATCGACGCCAAAGCCGAATATTCACGGTGACAAGGTATTTGATAGGATCAATTGGGCGTAGCGTACAATGAGCTGTTAAAACCCGGTGAACCCATCACAGGGCAACTCTATCGACTACCATTGCTGCGTTTGAGCCGAGCATTGAAACAAAAGCGACCGCGATATGAGCAAAGACACGATAAAGTTATTCTTCAGCATGACAATGCTCGACCACATGTTGCAAGGCCAGTCAAAACATGCCTTGAACCGTTTAAATGGGAAGTCCTACCCCCCATGCCGTATAGCCCAGACATTGTTCCTTTCGACTACGATTTGTTTTCGTCGATGACGCATTCCCTTTACGAACAGCACTTTCGCTCTTTTGAAGAACTCCAAAATGGATCGATTCGTGGATAGCCTCAAAAGATGAGTCCGTTCTTTCGACAAGGAATCCGTATGTTACCAGAAAGATGGGAAAAAGTCGTGGCGAGCGATAGAAAATACTTTGAAAAATGAATTTTTAGCAAATTTTTAGCGTCAAACTAGGAAAAAGTCCTTTAAAACTTTTTTGTACATGAAGTGTTAATTCTAATTTTAGTTGAGCACGATGTACGTACGAAAATTTTTGTATACTTAAGTGATATGTGTTGTTTCTAGTTAAAGTCGATATAAAAGAGCTGAAAAAGAGCTGTTTTATCACTTTAAGAAAATTATACTAACGGCTAGTGCTAGTCAATTGCGCAGTAGGTTCTAATCTAGCACGTATTGTATATACGATTGATCTTGTTGACACTATGACTACAGTCACCCTATATGATTTCCATGTAAGGGCCAAGGTAATTTTAAGTAAATAAATCAAGTGAAGTTAACATATCTACGAATTGTCATGCTTTTTGGCCGAGGGAGATTATTTTTCGTTTGTTTGTGGATAAAGTGCAAGCAAGCTTTTTACCATTTATTTTTGAGTTGGTATTTCGTACCGAAGATTCCACACTAAGAGTGATAAAATACTGGCAAATATTCAAAATTCATTCTCTAATTGAGTTTAATTTATACCTGTAGCCTAAATAGTTTTTTACATGACATGGCAACAGTACCTTAGAAATAGACAAAATTACTGTGAGCCAAGGTTTTTCAATGACTTAAATTCAGTAATTATTTCAATTTACCTTTTAATTGACTAATGAAAAATAGGCCCATATTTTGGAGTTTCTGAACTAGCCGCGCAATTGGAAACTTGAAAATTTCATTGATTTCGAATTTCATTTGAAAACCAATGGAAAATCATTGAACGCGTGCGAAGAGGGAATAATAGTTCGTCAAAGCTCAAAACACAGTACGGAGCAAAGTACAGAAGCGAACCAATTAAAGCAACAACACAAAATAGGTTTATTTTTAAGATGGGCCCAAATAGTATATATCTGTACGTGAATTGTCCAGTTTTTGGAGCTTTAAACCGCTTTTCTTTCAACTATTTTACATATTAGCGAGAATCAAGTTGGTCTTTTTGGAATTTTGTCAAACGCCTTAAAAAATATTCAACAAATAAAACAGATAAAGCCAAATCCATAAGCCAATTGCTATAATTGATTGAAATAAATAAATATTCACAAAAAAAAAGCTAATAAATTTTCCAACCAAATAAAAATCGTAACAAATTCAACTTGTTGGCAAAACAAAAAATAAAACCAAAACGAAATCAAGAGAAATAATTTTGAAATTTTGCAAATCAATTGTCATTACCTATCGAAGTCATTTCTCTAAGAATTTCTTTCCTCACTATCAATCTTGTCTTAAGTAATTTCTCTTTTTATTTTCCGAAAGATTTTCTCTTTCTGTGATTCGAAAAATAGTTTGAATACTGTCTAGTAGAATGTTCTTCTAATTTCTTTGGTTCGCATTGGAATTGTCTCTTAGAGGCAAGAACAGAGCTTTCGAGACCAAAAAAAAATTGTTTATAGATAAACTATATATTAAAACTTGCATGTAGAATCCATTCATACGTTAGATACGACGAAGAAGCTCTTAATGTTTTCCACGAATAAAGAAAAAAAAAATGTGTGTGTTTGAGTATTCCATTCACTACATTAAATATTTAATACATTTTCACTACACAATTTAAAACAAGAAAAAAAATGCAAAACTTTTTACTACATTTTCACTTGTTTTGCTGAATTTTTCTGATTGGTTGCAGCAAAATTAATAGACTAGTCCGAATGCACTAAATTTTGACAAACTTTTGTTGGCCAGACAAACTTTTTTCGGTTGCTAAGTTGGTTTGGATGTAGTAAAAAATTATCTAAGCATCGTTAACTTTTTCATTTGTTATTAATTTAATGGGAAATACTAACGGCATCTAGGCACACGCGATTTTTCATTTAAAATTTTCGATTCACATCTTTTAATTTCTTGTAGATATTGATGGTATAGTGGAGAAGAAATTGCCGAAGATGCTGATGGCGCTGACACAGGTGATGGCGCTGTTGATGTTATCGATGATTTTAGATAGTTTTTCAGAATATGATGTTGACTTTGCAACACCAGTTCCGGCGCTGGTGAAATTGTATTTGGCTGTGATGTTGGCGATGTTAATAATCCATAGTATATCGAGTTGAACAACACTTGGTAAAGATTCATTTGAGACATGAAGGATTTTGTGAATCTTGAAAATATTTCTAAATGCACATTGGTGAAAGCACTGAACGTTTACCAACAGCTCGTTTTACGCAGACCTTGGGCATATAACGTGAATTTCCGCGAACTAATCGCACTTTATTTGTTTACTGTCTTGTCGTCAGCGAAAATAGCAATGTCCTTGATATTGAAAACACCAATCTTATTACGTCGTAGTAGAACTTCAAAGCCGTCTTTTCCCCGCACCCAATCTCAGACAATAACACAATTACATCGCACATAGAGCCGCACTCAACACGGTTTGTTAGAAAATTGTAACAGCCTTCCAATCCCGATATCAAATATTCAACAATTGTTGTGATTAAACGATTATTAACGATAATTCATTTAAAATGCTCAATTAGTTATTGTATTGATTCATCATTGATCACTTAGCGTGCATGCAAGGCATAGTATTTATTGGGCGGCATTCATTAATGAAACTTGAAAAAATATATACGAATAAGTGCGGAAGTCTTTAAAATGCGTTTTCATTATTTTTTCCGATTCATTTTTTTTTTTTTCGCGTAGTTTGGGGGTTGTTGGTGTTTTTTCTATTGATGCACAGCAAAACGGTGTGGCGCAGCGCACTTGCTTCACTGATTTACACTATCGCTGTTATTATTCCGTTGAAAATATATCATGGGACCGAGGGAACCAATTTTTTTGAGCCTCAACCGCCAGCATTTCAATTTAGAAACTCTATTTTTTTTCCTCTTTTGCTATTATTATTATTGTTTATAATTATTGTATTAAACGGTCACTAATGGCTGCAAGTTCCCGTTGCTGAAGTTGTGACGGTTTTAACTTTCAAAATCCACAAACTTAATGGAACTTCCGCATTTGGTACTTGGCCATTGTTGCTCGGATATTGAATCGGTCACAAAATTATTATTTGCAATTTTTTTTTTGCACAAACCCGAACTACTTTCGTCTCATTGGATAAACAATTATTTGAGTCGAGTTTTCAGACACTGAAATTTCGGGCATATAATTATCCATTTGTTCTCAAAGGCTAAGCAATGATAGGCCGAATAGGTATCCATTTTCAGCAATCGCTATGAATTTGACGAAACGATATAATCGCACGATATTTTTGAGGATAACACATGATGCGGGTTTTATGTCTCGGTTGCGTTCAATCAAAGAAGTGGAGTTGATGTACACCACAGGTTTTAACATTACACTTTCAATTAACACAAAATATCACAGTACATATTTGTAAAGGCACTCTTGTCGGTATGCCAAACTTAAAAATCAGATTTCGGAGCACTAAATGCGTTGAACATTTTTTTTAAAAAAATTTTTAATCGAGGAACAATCCACTTTAAAATCAAATGCATCGGTTAAATGCAGAGGCATTATTTTGGATAAAAAAAATAATAAAACCAAGTTCACTGAAGACCTTCTAACGCGACGACCTATCCATTTTTCACGGACTAGAAGTTTGCTCGAGCCATGGTCTAGTGGTAACGTTAGCTTAAAATTAAACGCGGAACGCAAGATACGAAACTAATAGCATTCAAAAGCAACGAAGACTGATCGCGCAGTCCTAAGCTGAACGGTGCCATGCCAAAACGGAGTTGTACGATTCCACATATGTGAACAATGTGTCCCCAGCAAGCGCTAAACGCTATTAGAATTACATTCCTCTCTCTCCGAGGTGCACAATCGGCCAGTTCACTACTCTTCATATGCACGGAAACCAGCTAAATTGTAAATAGCGGGCAAGTTATGTTTTCAACTTGCTCGCTTCCTAGTGAGAGTGGTTCGTCTGTCTGATCATCGCGGGTCTAGCGAACCGCGGATGAGAAAGCTTTTGGGAAAAAAGTAGCGTATCTCTATACAATCAGGCAAGCTTCAGCAATAATCGTGGTAATACCATTATCTCAGCAACTCTGGCGCTAGTTTTTCAAAACAGATAAAAGTCAAAAATCGTAGCCTATTCACTGACCGAGCCATTGCTAGCTTTCTGCAATGTATACAGCGGTAGCCCCCAAACAAATTGGCGCTCGCAGCCCCACATACGCGAGACACATTCACTATGAATCAGTTGATTAGTCTAGCCAAAGCTTAGACTGGAAATCTAGTGGCCAACGCCTCCCTCTCTGCTGCTACTGCTGCTGCTACTGCTGCTGCTGGCTCCCACAATCTGCGTTTGATTGCTTACGCTAGTTCAACCGCTAGAAAATGAAATCGTTTACATGCTGCGAAACCAAGTTACTATGACGGAAAGCACATACGAACGCGAGGCCTATTGGGGCCATTGTATGCTCCCCATCTAATGATCACACCAAAGAGTATCCGCGAGTACATAAAAGCTTCCCGTTGGAAGATGTTTTCACTTTTATTCATGACTATGGGCGAGCTGAAAGTCGTATGGGAACGAGGTATGAATTCCTCCTCATCATAGATTCTTTGCACACGGTCGTAGTACGTCTTGATTGGTCTGCGAACGTAGTGCAGCTATTGAAAGTTTTTACGTCTTGAGGGAATACCAAGACGACGGTACCGATATTTTGGTGCCGACAAAGTTGGTGGACGATTAGCAATTGAGCTTTTTTTTCATGACTTAGACTTTTTCCACCGCCCGATCGCACCTTCCAATGAGTTTGCGCAGATACAAAGAACTTTCACTATTTGACTCACTTTAGAATCTCTGAGTCTCCCGAAAATTTTCCATAGGTATACCCAATTTGGGAATCTGTAAGGGTTGTTGATTTAATTTTGAAGTTGAAATGTGTAAAGGTATTAGGAGGTATATAACCTTGTTGTTAGAATACGCAAAAGGATGCTTAAATTTGTTTCCTTTTCCAGGAGTGCTTCTTTGGTTTCATCAAATAGCCTTGAATTTGAAGTCTTTTATTCAAAATCCGATAAATATGACATTTCTCTTTGATTGCTTCAAACAAAAGCTGTGGATTTAGACGATCCTCTGCCCCTCCTATCTCCAGTAGAAAACTCTGGATAAGCAAAGAAAATCTCAATACGAAACGTCCACTACCGTCCACCACTCCTTCATCACATAGAAAGTGAAACCATCAATTTTCTTTCAACAGCTTCAACTTCCTGATCATGCCATGCTTCCATTCACATTCATCCAAGACATTTTTCTTTCACTACACCACTTTTCATCTTGAACTCAACATTTTTCCTGGTTCACAACGACAAATCATCTGACCAATTCCAATTCATTATTATTTCAGTTGAAACGCCGACCGGTTTTTCAAAACGACCATGACAGCGAAGAAGAGGGGAACGCCTCGTGAGCCAACCAGCAACGATGCAATAGATGGTGAGAAAAAATAAAAATTCTTAAAGACATTAGCCAATCGTCTTCGCGTCCTAGCTGTTGCATATAACACTAACACACTCTATAGTATATAGCGCACACTCCACCACAAACAACATTTCTTTTTCCTCGTCTTCATCTTCGTCTTCTTCTTCTTCTTGTGTTACTGCGTCTTCTTACATCGCGATCTATGATTTACCTCGCGATCGTATTGCCACCAGCAACGGTCATCATGAACAATCTATATACCTGGTAACGGTTTCAGTTGTGGAGAGAATTTTTTCTTGAGTTTCTTAACTTTCGATTTTCAACGTGTACAGGTAGCAATGGCGGAATGTTGAGATTTTATTGTCTTTCCTCATCATTTTCATTTCTGTACAGTGGTTTGTATGGTTGGTTCGCTGTGGAGAGGTTTGATGGCTGCGTTGCGTTCTTGGGTGATAGTTTTGCCAATGTAATAGTTACAAGAAGCTCAAGAGGTGAATGAACATTATAACATCGAGAGAATGATGAACATGATAAAAGATATGCGGAATAGAGTTTTGATTACATCAACGGTGTATTCTCATATGACGCTGTAGTGATCTTGCTGCTAGCAGAGAAAATCAAAAGTGTACTAGTTATATATGTACTTTCGTTTTCCATCTTTGTTTGGAATATTGTTGAATTGATGATATTGCAAATAATCGACGCCTAATTTCTCGAGACAGCCGAGAAAGCCACGTTTTTTGACAGTAGGAGCCAGTTCGTTAATATTATGACGTACGGTGAAGTGGAGTTAATCTCTTGCTTGTCCTACTTAAATTAGACGTTCCTGCGAGTTGGAGTTATCTTGACTCCTATCCTATCCTATATGAGGACTGTACACCCATTAATTTTCCCTAGAGACAAATTGCAAGAAAAAGGATTTTTTCGTTGAATTCTAACTAGTCTTTAACTTTTGCATAAATCGATGACCTATTACTTCCAGGAATATCTAGTAACGTTTGTTTCATTTCATTTGTTTCATTTGTTCCATTTTCAAATAAATCCTAATTTATCTTAGAAATGTCACTTTGTTCCAAGAAATTTCAGGAAACGTGATCTTAGCGTGATTTTCACTCTCTCATTTGAAGATGTGGATTTTATTTTCTATTTATTTCCCATCCAGCCATTTGGTCTACCAGATTGTCTAGTCTATTCAAGGATGTGAATAGTTTTGATTGACTTATTCTAGAGATCATTTAAGTGGAAGTCTGAGATGTTCAAAATTTCGGTTAATTGTGTATATCCTGAGTTTGGTTAGAATATGAAGCAACAGCTCTCGAAAAATATTTTTTAGTGGAGGATGGATGTCACGAATAAACGACGATGCACAGTTTTAGAGACTATGCTCGATCATCTCTGATGTTCAAGGATGTTGGTTCAAGATAAGGAATAAATGGTTAGAAAAGGTTATTAGAGAACGGTGTACACTAAAACGAACCCATATAACCTTCCCGAAGACCCCTATCTGAACGCCAAACATTGGAGAAATATCCTGTTTAGAGCGAAGCCTGTTGGGAAGGAAACGAAGACCCTTATCTGAACGCTAAACAATAGAGAAATATTCTGTTGATAGGGAACCAAGCAAACCTATTCGGGATGGTCTGCTTCCCTTTCGGGATGTTCGGGACGGGTACAAAAAAAAAACAAAACTAAGCATGACAGTGGCAAATATTCGACTTGAGGTTTTGTTTCGGTTCTTGGTTTGTTGATGGTCAAGTTTTTCCAATAAAAAGAACCGTAACTAGAGGAAAAAATAGTAATAGACGTTTAATATACCGTTATCTTTGTCACCGATTCTCGGAAGACAACATGTCAATCATCTGGCGTTTCCAGGACGACAGCAACACGAAAGCGAAAACTATTGATAATGGCTGGAAAATCAATCAAATAATATTTTGAATTCGCCAACCCAGTAAGACGAATTCAACTCGATGGTAGTTTTTCAAAAAATGTGCGCTGTATTGACGGAAGGATAGACTACTTGTGAAGTGTTACGGTTTGGTGGATTCTATGTCTTGATCAATCGACCCAGTTTCAATCAGAATAACTGCCTTATTAACAAAATAATCCAAAATAGTGGTTCCATTGTAACTGACTTATTAACAAAATAATGCAGACATCGCTGTGGATTTCCGAAAAAACCACCAAGTTATTTGCGTTTGTAAGTCTGATCCTGGCCAAGCAATGATAGTAAACAGAATTGATTAAAAGATTCGGGATTTATTTTGGAAATATTTTTTTTTTTAATTATACATTTTAATGAAATAATCAATTTTTAATTTAGTTTCCATAAATTTTGAATTTCGATCGTTGCATCTAAAAAAATAGACTAAAAAGGACTGAAGTATACATTGTCAGCTCCTTGAAAATTATTTTTCCTCTCTGATAATTATTTTTCGAAATGAGTTTCTAGAGAAATTGCGTCCAGCTTTTGACATACACTGGGAATATTTATGGGGAAAGACCATTTTATTGTGGAATGGCACTATAATTGTCAGCTTACAGACTAAGTACATTTATTGAGAAACCTTGACGAGAAACTTTTTGAAAGAAGGATGTGTATAGTTTCAAACCTGGTATATCCTACTTGGTCTACATAGAGATAGTAGGGAGTAGTGAAAAATAGTATAGTCATAGTAGGAAGTTTAGGTTAATAATTAATGAATAATGTTTTGAAGCTATAAAGGAGAAAATTCAGTTTTACTACGGAGTTTTCTGTCTGCGATTTGAAGTCAAAAACGGAGAAAATTGTTTAATTATTTGATTATTAACATTTTAAATTGTGAAAACTCTCTCTAAATGACTCTCATATATAAAAATAGACCAACATTATTCTCGATATGTTCTTAAAGGTCCGTTTTATCGGTCAAATGTCAAAAGATAACGTTTTTTAGCAGAAGGAAGGAACCACATTGAGTCTACGGTCGTTTACCAGGAGATTTGTAGCAAATGCTTTATTTGACAAAAGTCAAATAAGGGAGTACCTGTTCATATAAAACGAATCTCTCGGATTCGAAAATTAATGTGAAAACGGCAATACTTTTGTATTAATACGTTTTATTGATACTTCATATGAAGGGGATGCGATGGCCTTAAAAAACAAGTCCTCGGGACGACTGCTGTGTTATCACTAGTAGAATTCATTTAAAATTTCAAATTTAGATACAGAAATTACAAATACAACAGAATCGAAAAAAAAAACAAAAAAAATGTTTTCAAAAAGAAAAATACTTTAGGATAATTTTCATTTTTATTTGGTTTTTTTTTTCAACTAATTGATTTTTTTTCATACTATTGAGTTTACATTATTAATTCATTAAAAGGAGAAATAAGAAATTGACAATCAATATCGTACCTATAAATGATTTTATCGCTGATTCAGAAAACAACGACACATTTCGTTCAAAAGTGCTTAAGGTATAACTAGAAACCAGTCTAAAAAGCAGAGACTGACTAGAAAAACAAGAACAAAACGATTTTAATGTCTCCATTTTAATGATCACATGGAAATGAAGCGTAAGATACACGATAGTAAATTTACTACAGTCAAAACTAAACATTTTTGCGTTCCTTTTGCTTGTCCATATTTCTTTATGTTGTTATCAATGATCAGTTTTAATTAATTTTGAAATTTGACTCCGAAAAATTTGACGATTTTGAACATTCGTAAAGTTATGAAAGAGCAAATAAAATGACATTAATGTGTTAAAATGTAAATTCTTTCATTTATAAATGGGAGAAAGGATAAAGGAGATGAACGAGTATAACTTATATTCAATATACTTCGCAATGATTTTTCTGTGTTCCTCACCAATGATTTGCGTTTCGACTACTTGCCATATTTGGTGTTTATTCTTTTTTCGTGTGCATCATATACTGAAACATTTTTAGGAGTTCGATGTTCAAAAATATACTTAACAAATAGTTGAAACTCTACGGATTTTTTTCGAAATGAGCGAAATGAGCAAAATGAGCGAAAAAGTTTCTATGAAATCAAGTTCAAACGCTCCTTTTCTTGCATTTAACATTCGAAAAAATCCAAAATGTATCAATTTGTTCCTTCTGAAGTTAAATCGGAGAAAGCATGCGTATTTATAAATCTATATTGGAAACCTTCAAATTGTTTTGACAAGATGATCTAGTACAATTATCTCAAGTTTGCATTTATAACCGCTGAAGTAAACGAACATTCAGATAAAATTTCGTATTTTCAATGAGCAAATAACTCACCATTGCTCAGGATTAACGCATTAACACTTGTTAGAAGATTAAATATGAATTTTTTCGAATTTTTTACTCAAAATGTACGATCCTGATTGTTAGCAGTGTGAAGCGAATTTATCTGTCATGACTATTCCTATGCCCTAGGTCTGTTGAACCGCATTAAATTAAACGTCAATTCGCGCTCCGCATCTTTACAGCACGAATGTACCAGTAAATTCTCGCTCAGGACAACCCAACACAATTTTTGAGTGCTTCAAATCACTTCGCAGACACATACTCTAACATATCATTAACCCTCCAGCTATCGCAGGCTCGTTAATACATAAAGTGTCACAATAGCCTGGCATCGGTTTCCGCTAGCCTATCGCCTAAATTTACCCTCGGATCAGGTTGAAATTTCTCTACTATTTCAGCACAAAAATTGTGTAGAAAAAATTAGAAAACTGAAAAAACTTCTTCGAGGATCTAAAAGGCACATTCTAACGAATTATCCAAACAATAATAACCTTAAAAATTTAATTTAAAAATATTCGTGCTTGAAGTACTATAAACTCAGATTTTACAGAAGCGACTGTCGTTTATGCAGTCGTAATTTTGCGCAATCCATAATTTGTGAAATACTTTTAAGATTTTTAATAATTTTTAAAAATACTTCTAACCGTACTGGACGAGCTCGAACTGGCTTACAACGTAGTTTACTAGTCTGTGTCTGATTCATGATCTCAACAGTGTCAATAGTAAGTTTTTGAAGCATGTTTAATTGACCGAGATCAACAATTTTTAAGGGATCTACGATCAATTCAGATTTATGCGTGTTGACAATAAAATTTCATAGTTGCAAAAAAACAATCCGTTATTAGTGTATCCTAGTATGACAAGTGGATAATAAGGCCGGCAAGTGAAACCTGACCTTCACTAATTGTATATTATTTTTGACACGACCAAAAACCCAGAGTGCGTATGTTGCAGAACACTCAAAAACGTCATCAATGCCTACAGATCAAATGTTCATAATGGATCCGTCATTATTTGAAAAACAATGAGCTGCTCTGAAAGCAGAATTCTAAGAATTCTGTGCAGACTCGGCAGAAGTCTGGTCACATGAAATTATATTTAGGAAGATTTGATCTTGAAAATTGATCGATTTGATCGTCACCATAACGAGTTTGGATACCCATCCATTTTTTCACAAAAATTGGTGATCTTCCCAAAGAACGTCATAAAAAAAACTCTAGCAATAGATTTGATCTGTCAAGGAGGTAGAGGGAGTCCATGACTGTTTGTTGTCAGTCCCTGAAAAGATGTAAACTCCCGTTTGGCGTCAACGCTAAAGGACTAGAGTGTGTTTAACATATCAATCAATCAAGTACATGTTTCTTAGACCTTAATGAATGAATTTCAACAAAATACGAACGCTGTTAATACAATTTTATATTGTAAGTGAAATATCTGTGGTTGACGCGTGATTTGAACCTCTTCTTTGGAAATCCTTAGGTTGAGAACCTATAGTATGTAGTTACGAAAGTGTACCATTTTTCGACATAGTGTAATAGATTGAGCCTTTGTGCTAACACTCCGCACAATCCTAAAGGTCTTCTGCAAAAGCTGATTTTCACGCTTCTTTCGAAGGAGAAAATCTAACAGCTACCTACCGTCCTTATAAGGTCACCTACGGTCTTTTGCCTCACGATCGATTTCAATCAATTTATTGGGCTGTAACTTGGTTGGGTGAAATCGGGTATGTGCACGATTTACACAAAACATCTCAGGAGTGTCAAAAGGGTGTGCGAAAATTGACCAAGAGGCGCTGACACCAGATAAATGAACTGAGAAGGATCGATCGCTGCACCTATAAAGTGTTGCACAGTTTCTTTGAAATGATCTTACCTTTTGATCAATAATGTTTCAGTAATCGGTTTGCCGAGTAAGCTCTGGCCAGCGATTGCCATAATAGAATCACAACCAGTGTAAACACTCTCTGGTGCTTTCCAGTAGACAGAGATAGAAAAAATTACAAATAATTTTGTATTTGTATTGCGGTTTTATTCATAAACATTGAGAGAGGCTTTATTTTTTTTTGAATACATGAGATAATATTTACCAGTTTCAATAAAATTCTACTTATTTTCGTTAGTCCGTGAGTTCGTTATTTCGTGAGTCCCGTTATGTTGCAAATTTCTTTAAAGTTTTCTAGCTGTTTTGCGCTCACGCTATGATTAAACTTCAACATTGACATCCCCTCACGAAAAACCCTCGGCTCCTGTGGAGACATGCGCATGGTACAGAGAGATTCGAAATTTTATCTTACACTCTGCGTTTCAGCTGCAATAGGCTCAGCAAAATGAGATGTTTGACAGTGCAAGAGTCTGTTTTTTTTTCAACTGAACCAGTTCGCTCAAAATTCCTAATGTGATAAATAGGGCACTTGACTGGTTGACTGCGTGTCTCACACATGCTTCTAAATACATTAAACGTAGCCCAGCGGATTCGTCAATATTTCCTTCATATTGTATATGCCAAAAAATTCTTTGCAACACAGTTAAAGTTTGAACTTTGACTTTTCTATCAGTGAGATCAAAGTGACAGTTGAAGGTTTTAATGTCCTTATTGGTATTTTTATTGGTACTAAGAGCAAACTACAGGCGAACATGCTTGCACCAACCTGGAAAATAACAAAAACAATGAACCTTTTTTTTGCTGAATCGCGAAACCAAAGGGCTGTCCATATTGCATATGTTGATTTGGGAAGCCAAAGCGCTATCTGCATTCCCTGTTGTTCTAGAAATATGATTAAGTGTTAGAATGCTGATTTGGGAAGCCAAAGCGCTATCTGCATTCCCTGTTGTTATAGAAACATGGTTAAGAGTTGGGTCAGGCGAGGTTCTGGTCAGTTGTTTCAAAGATTTTCTCATGGTTACCTCTTTTAAATTCATTTCTTTTCACATTTCGAACGACACAAACTATTCAGAATTGTCCAATCCTATTGGTCTTCAAACTTCTGCTGTAGTGGATAATAATCGTTAGCACGTTTTTCACTCTCCATTTTTTCAAGAATTGAAGAATTTATTTGTAATAAAGTGATAAGTTAAAGCATAATACATGATCATGCAAAGTGAACAAGAAATAGTAATAAAATCAATATGTGAATAAGGATGTTTTATTCACTTGCCACAATAGTCAGCTCCAGGATGCAAATTTGATTGATTAAACGTCAAAAAATTGTGGTCTTGAACAAGCAGATTTTAAGGTTGTGCCTGTAATTTACTATTCCAGTAAGATTGTCTGAACTCTGAAGTCGTGACAATTATCGTTACTATTCCCACTTCACCTTAACTTTTGATAACAAAGTCTGATATACAGGACAAAACTGAATCTTTGCGAGTCGTAGGTACTAAACGTCTATATGGTCTGTCAAAGGAACTTTTTTATCAGACGGATAATGGTGACAGAATTTATTCAAAGCATACTTGGATATTTTTGAATACAATTGGCAAAATATTTATCCTATGGTATGAGGAAGCCTGTAACAATGGAGACTACTAAGATCATAAAAACAATTGAGCCGGTATAAAGGGTACGTAAATATCACTAAAAATTTCTGTTCATTTATCTAAAGTTAAAAATTTATTTACAATTCACAACAGTTTCAAAAGGAGTATGATTATCACTTAAGCCAAATAAAATCTATATTTAGTAACGCATTCAGTTTTGAGTTTCTGAACATAACCAATGAAATTGATGAATTTTGAAATGATTTGATGATTCTTTTTTAAAGAGTTTCACAGCGCATTAAAATGTTATGAATGATTTAATTTACACGTGATATAATGGGGTGAAATGATGTGAATTAATTAGTTTTTTTAATGCAAAATTTTGCTGAGAAAAAAAAAACTTATGAGCAAACAACCCCTATAGCCTATAGATTATCTTGTTTTTAATAATAATTTACGTACCCGACCACACCGGTGGGCCAGGCATATTTGATTGCGTTGTCACTTTAATGGTGGTAGCTGTAGTAGAAGCAGCAGTGGTAGTAGAAGTTGATGTAGATATCAAATTTCCTGGCTTCGTTGTTGTCTTTGTTGATGACGTAGACGTTGGTGAACTGATTTCAATTAAATTTTTTTAATTTGTTAAAAAATTTTTGTTTTTTAACTTTTCAAGAAACTTTGAATGACTAAAACAATTAACATCTATGTATATATAGGACTCAACTATATATTAGAATTTTAATTTTGAACCAATGAACCACACGTTTTTTTATTGATGACAACATGGTGCTATTTATTTTTATTTTTTTTTTTTTAATCCGTGCTTTTCCGGGTAACAAGAATGTCCATTAGATGAGATGATGGTAAATGTTTTGTTTTAATCTGTATTCTAATTGGGAATGCTTATGATATTTTGAAAACTTCACTATTTTGTGGAACATGAAATTTTTGAAAAAGCGAAATACGTCGGCGAAATAAAAGATAAGCATTGACTCGAAGAATTTTCCCGAGAATTAAAGTTCGAAATTAACGAAAACATCTCAAGGAAGCGAACTTATATTGCGGGAAAAAAACAAAATTAAACGGAAAACATTGATTATTGATCTATTATTATTTTCAATTTTTTTTTGGATGAATTAACAATCACTACCTTATAAATACAATTGCGTAACTATTTGATTTATTTTTCGTGATCATGTGTGATCGATCGTTGATGTGTGAAATAGATCGCGTTATTCCATGAACATTTTCTCCGGGTGGAATTTCATCTTTTCAACTTCAACTGAATTGCACATTGGCTGAATGAATAAACATTGTAACGACGGAACATTCCTTTTTAAAAGCTAGTATACACAGTAATAAGCACATCACAACTATATAATTATTTTCTTTTTGTATGTAAAATAGAAGCGATAGTTCGAATCATAACACTTTATTTTGGGTTTTTTGTGGTTGTTTTTCAAATTTTCTTTCGATTAAAAACTACAAAAATATGTCACTTTTGCTATTCCAGCTCGTCAAAGAAGGCTCGCTTTGAAAATATCCGTTTTAAAGTGTAACTTGTTAACATTTAAAGCTTCAGGATCTTTTGTTTTGTAAACACATTTTTTTTTATTTTTTTCCAAACAGTCGATGTTTATTTAATAAAACGTATCCATGCATCGCTTAATATTAGCCGCAGTGGAAACAGAAGGACTGTTTTTGATTTTTAAGACTTGCGTTAGGGTTAGTTTAGGGGGCGAAAGGCTTGACGAAGCATACAACGTTCTAAAGAGATCACATTGAATAATTAATTCGTAATATCCGCGCGGTTTACCGACCAATAGTTGTTCGTTATACGTCGATGATTGTGTCAAGGATCGATCACTAATTTTTCTTTGAATATTGAACGCGCTTTCGATTCGGTTGAATATAATTTTTCACGCGTTCCCTACGCACGGCACGTATTAAAATCTAGTGTGTAAAAGGGGCAGTGTAACCGTCCGTTTCGAGTAGTGAACGTATCGTTGCGGACTGTATAATGCTGTCTACTACTGTCATGCCAACAAATTCTGTATGGTTTGTTAGGGGAGCTTTACTGTGCACTCAATGGATATGCTACATACGTACATACACATACACCGAAAACAGGTGATCCACAAAATGCACACATAACGACAACAACCACAACAACAACAACAACTAAACAGCAAGAATTGCCATCTATCGTTCATAGGCAAGTGCAACGAAACACAAGAAGCAAAGAAGTTCCTAAAGTTAAGCTCCCCATTCTAGGAACAAGAAGCCAGTGCAGGGGATGTTCGAGCCCTTCAACGTTAATTTGAATTTGTGAGAATTCAACGCATAGCTGTGTGCAAGCCGTTGCCGCCAATCCCTCGCTGTTGTTCCATGCGCTTAAGCTTTTTAGGGGAGTAAGATGTTAACATACGGCTTCGCCACATGACGACGTCATCACATGACTCCCCAACTTCCAGCATTCCAACCAATGTTTGTTTTCGTTTCGTTTCGCCTTGTGTTTTGTGGCCCTAAACGTTTGTGTTTGGTGTTTCGTTATGCAGCCACTGTGCTTTCGGGTTGTTACAAAATGCAACAGTATGCGTTTTGTTGATTGCGAGATGCAACGGGCTGGCAAGCTCCACTAAATGGGGGACCGAGCGTATGATGGTCGTAAGCTTTCATTTCGCCTCCTCCGAAACGATGAAGTGGAGCGACGTTATTCAATATCATAGCGCCAAAGGTAAGAACTTTTATTTGCATTGGTATTTTAAATGTAAACCGCCACGAAGTCCGGCGACTTGGCACGATAACGAAAGCCGACGACCGGCCAAATGCGTGTGACCCAGAAATGAAAATATGCACCAATACTAAGCCGCATGCGGTGGCGGTTTTTCTTTCAAGTGTTTTTCACATTTCTTAAGGAAGAATACGTGTTCGTGATAAGGGAAGCGTGTGGGACAAAGATCGAGGAAGGACGATGGGGATTCGATTGATTTTGGATGTTTTTTTTGTCGGGATAGATAGCGGAAGCATGTGAGTAACTATGGAAATAGGTGCTAGGACGTGTACAATCAGTTCGGAGAATGTTTACAAGTAATATTAACCAATTGAAAGACAAAAGGGATGTTTGGTTGCGACTTATACTCAGGTCTTATATTGTAATACTGAGAGTACTGTACTGGTGACATTCAGACTTATGTTAGCAGCTACCATTCTACATTTACTATGTGCAGCAGAAGTCAAGGTATCCTTATCTCAATGCGTTTTAATTACCAACAAATTTATGTCGCCCCGCGAGCATTGTACAATTAAATGCCAAAGCAATTTTAGAATCTTTCGTCGCCGGGTAAAATAATATTGTCCTTTTATCGAACGGAGACGCTGGGAGAAATAGCTCATGAAGTTATCAAAAGTCTTGAAGGATGCAAAAACAAGCAGAATCAGATTAATGTAATTTGAATGAGATCAACAAATGCTGATTTTTTTCTAATGGTCTTTACGCGTTAATACCATATGGACACAACTTAGTAAAGGAAACACGTCTTATCAAATAAAATATCCTCCATTTCACTCCTTTTCAATACCCAATCCATGCAATTCTTTCCACTGCCATACTGAGGGTTATATGCAAACGCCAATTTGCTGCTACCTAAGTTTGATAGTGAGTAATCCAGTAAGGCCGATTATCGAATAGAGAAAATTTTCGAATGCGATTTACACCACTTAGGAGTGGGAATGAGTGGGAAAGCTTAACCATAATCCATAAAGGATTCGAAATAAATGTACGGAAATTTTCAAATTTTTGGCAGTAAATAATATCGTTGTTTGAGTCATGACGATATGACTAAGATCAGAAAATCGAAAAACACAATTTCCTTCTTATGTTACTCATAGAAACGAATCAACAAAATAGAATTGGAAAAGGAGTAGCTACAGCGATCAAAAAAAGGTGAATTTCACATTCCATCATGCCCACAATTTATTCTCTTTTTCCGTTTTTATAAATTTTCATCGAAAGTTTAAGCCTTAAAATATACGAAATATATTTTCTGGGCACTAAACACGGACCAGATAAACCAATGCATTTTGGGAGTGTCTTTGAAACATTTAAGGACCGCAATCATAGGGATTTTCATTTTGGTGGTTCTGACAATGAAGCTCATTTACCTGGAAACTACAGGACAAAATGTTTTTTTGCAGCATTTGGAAAGCTATTTGAGAATTCAACTTCGAAGCGGTTTCCTTAGTTCATTGGCAATAAAAACGTAATTTCCAACTTCCACTTTGGCTTCAGACGTGAAAATCAACTTTTAAGAATTCCAAAAGGGATCAAAGCCGCTATTGGATGCAAGACATGAAAGGCTCTTATATCTGCTTGATGAGTACGAATTCCCGTCCTTCATTGTAGTGGTTCTCTCCGGCATGATAGGAAGTTCCATGCCGAAATTCGAGGTGTCCTACAAGGTTCGTGTCTCAGCTCCCCATTATACAATAAAGGCAAATCCGAATTTCCAACAAACATACCGCCATGATTATAAATTAACGACACTATTACCAAGAATACCGGGATGACGCTCGAGAAAATGTATCAATATATCCTCAAACAGAAAATTAAAAACATCAAAACATCATTTAAAACAAATCAAATCAAAATCAAAGCCATCTTTATCAGGAAAAAAGCGGAAATCTTTTATTTTTTCTGACAGAAAACTAGCACCCTAATTTTCTTTTTTAAAATAAAGTAAAATGATCCTATGAATTGAGGAGCTTATATGTCACGGGCTTGTATTGGACAAACAGCTCGCAATTCGTCATCAAATCGGACATATACTTTACTTACTTTACAGCATGTACTTTCACAACTTTATCCAAGGCTTATTAGGAAGTCCAGATCAGATATAAAAAACAATGCAATGATTTTTGTTAAATGATAAAACAATCTGTAACCACATCGTTTGTATCACTATTGTTATAATATATCAATAATGAAATAATATAAAAGTTTCAATATAAAAAATATCAATAAAGTACATAAACTCAGCAGAAAACATCTACGTTCACCAGCTCGCCAAAATGTTCTCACAAAGAAATAAAAAGTTATCTTAGATTTTTTAATAATTGTTTTTCATATATTGAATTTCAATTATGTATACAAAACTTTAGCAAAACTTCATTAAATTTCGCTTTGCGAAGCTGCCATAAATGAAACACATGTTGCCAGAACCCAGAAACAGGTTGAAAAAGTCTACGTTTACCTTTTAAAAAAAACGTGTCATTTAGCCTATCTATGTTGAAATTGGACTTGTAGAATAGCTTCGTCGTCTCCTTTTTTGCATGGAGTTTATAAGCTTGCCTGTTTCTGCAGGAGTTATTTTATCCGATTCTTCCTTGAAAAGAGTTTTCACCATTTCCTTGTTTTTATATGTTGACTCCTTTCCATTAGATACTAAAGCTGTTTCATGTGATTGAGATCCGGTGACTGTGGGGGCGTATGGGGATGCTTCGGAGCGTTGTAGAGGATCCCTATGTTGTTTGGAGTTAAAACCTGGCTGCAGTCCAAGTTTTGTCGCGTTCTCCGTTGAATGGTCCTTGAATGCATTCATATATTTGTACTTGGTCATAATAGATTCAATAAATTCCATTTGACCAATATCGCTGCTTGACAGGCACCTCCAAACGATCATTTTTTTCTCTATACAAGTATTAATCTATTCCTTAACAATATTCATCTATTCCAAAACACAGGATCGCTATGAAGAAGCTCTTTCGCAAGAGGATTTCGTTTTAAACGATAGATTCTCCATCGAAATCCATCCATGCTACCCAGCCTTTTTGAGGATTTTTGCAGCGGTATCGGCGCAAACCTCCTTATTGTATATCTCGTTTGCCTTCACTGCTGTTTGATTTGCTCGTGGACCAGGATTTACCTTTATCAGAAAGATGAGTCTATGTTGTTCTCTTGATAAAAGTTTTGGATCAATCACAGTTTGGACTTTCCACTATTTTTTCTATTTTTCTGTAACTGTCTTCTTATTTCCACAGCTCCACTATGATTTTACCCTCACTCACATTAATTTCCATTCTCCTACCTTCTTTGCAGCGGACCTGCAAAACAATCAAGCACTGACAAAAGGATTAACTAGTCTTTAAAACTAACCTGGAGAAATGATATATACGGGGGAATTCCCATTTAAACCAAAACGAATGTAGGACCGGCTTTGTCCCTTTTTATGACAAAGCTGTACCACTTTCAGCTGTTTGAGAGCCAATTGAAAAACAAGTTCCTAGAAGTGATCCTTAGAGAGTGTCACCATGTGAACGCCACGATTATTTAATAATAAGCTCATTTTTTTGACTTCTAAATAACTAAGTTGATTGACGTAAACTTTTTCTTTATATGTATATATATTGCTACCTGATGAAATCTTTTCTTAGTGTTTTAAATGATTTGATGCTTATACGTTCACCTGAGAATGTTGGTAATTTTGTACAAGTTAAGAACAAAGAAGAGGAACTAAAACAATCATGAGGGAAAAGTCTCAACAAATAAGTAAAACAAGATGAATCCTTCATAAAATTTCCAGGTGAAAAATACATATATTGATGCTTGCATCTGAAAAGCCAACCTTCTTCTCATGAAAAGGGGCATGGCTCTAGCCTGCAGTTAGTCCTAGTTCTAAGTATGAAGAGCTTATCAGAGCTAACTGTGCAACAAGCACTAGATTTGATCGCTATTGACCTGTTTTCTAGGATATGCCAGAGAAACAACGAAAGGTTCAGTGCAAGTTTCTTCTTTATGACAAGACAAGTGTAATAAATTTTGAATATTAAGTTTCGCGATAATGCGAAAGAATGGCTTAGTATTAGAGGAAAGATAAAGTAATTAAAAACTACCATGGAAGAGGAAAACCTTCAAAGTAAATACCGGCAAGTAGGGGTTCAAGTTGTCGAAGTCGAAAGTGTCCTATCATAGAAAAAAAACGAGCGGAAAATCAAACCTATGGTGTCAGCCAACTGCTTTTCCAAGTAATTCAAAAATAGTTGATGAGTTGGGAGAATTACTAGCAGGATCCAGCAAGTGATAGGATATATTCGTGTGTGATCGGGAGATCTCAATTAAAGAAAGATTAAAAAAGTTTTATTTGATGTATAATATAACTTCTGAATTAAGATTATCCTGGAAACTAACTATTCGGGTAACCTGGGTGATATATAGAACTTGGGAATAGAGCATAAGCGGGTCTGTTCTGCATGATTTTTGTCATGATGTCAGGTTTTAAGTGGAATTAATTCATTCTATTTATCAGAAATAATAAACTAGCTGTAAGAGGGTGCAACTTTTCCCGAACGGGTGAAACTGACGTTTCTCCTCCTTTTTCCATGCACGGCCTTCGCTTCACGCAACAAGCGCCTCAAACTGTCTCAGTCCATTGACCGCGTCCTCCGAAGCCTCCAATTAAAGCGATGTTTGTTCGCATGAAATTTGCCAGGGGAGTCATTCCCAACATACTCGAACAACCTCTAAGAAATCAAGTTTTACTATATTTCAAATACAGAGCTCCCATACTTCAGGATATTGCAAAAGTTTCCGGTCTTCCTCAGTAAAACAGTTGGAAAACTGTATGAAATTCTTTAATTTTTCTTAGGGTTACATAGCTTGAGTTGGTTCCTGTAGAGACAAACAAGAAATAAAAAAACCAATTCAGTGATGATACAAAGATAAAATTCTTTGATTTAGGAGATCAGTATGTGTCCTTGCAGAACCGCTATTAGTCATGCATTTTTTGACCTATTGGTATAGTCAAAAGACGATTCAAAATATAAATTTACTTGTTAGAGCATTTGAAAACACCAAGTTTACCCAAGGACCTTGATTTGAACGACCCTTTGTCCAAATTTCTTTATCATCGTAAATGATCAACGGATGGGATTGAAATGCAGTAATGCAGTTTCCCGTAATAATATTGCTAAGTATTTAAATTCAAATGCTCATTCATATTCAAGGATCAATTGATCTACAGCTGCAACGACATATGAAAAATCTTTGGAATACATAAGGCCGAACGATCCAACGTCTAATAAGGAAACACGGAAAACATGAAAAAGTGGCCGAACGTTGGGAATATCCATATAAGTCAACAGGAAGTTTCAGACATTAACTAATAAGGAGTGGGAAGCCAAACAGCGACAAACAGTTTTAGAGCTCTTTGTAGGCAACTGAAAATTGTCGGGACGTGTCGTATTGTGGTAGCTGATCCAGTCCATTTACTTATCTTCTGTGAAAGGTTGAAGAACCTTGCATTTGCTGATAACAATGCCTGAGAAATAACCTTCCAATACTTTTTAAGATCGAATGGCGGGTTCTCTCTGCGTCCAATACTTAATCAACAAAAAACAGGGACTATGATCATTGCCCCAGGCCACCCCTATCAATCTCGAAAATTAGACCCAAGATAGTCTATATCTTATATTGAAAGGAAATGAAAATACCGTGGAAAAATTCATGATAGTCTAAAAGTTTGAAAATTCATGTTAAAAGTCTGAAAATTCGTGGTAACCAGGACAGTAGACATTTGCAGAAAGTACCAAGTTCATTTCATCAAGCAAGGAGTGTCTGTTAATAAAATACTTCAAGGGTGATATTTTCAATGCTTTTGTACTATTTTATAGCAATTATTGTCAACTAAAAGACAGAAGGACAGTGATTCTGATGTACAGAGGAGTCAAATGGCTTTAAAATTTTTGAAATGAGTGAATTGATAGGTCCGGTAGTTCCCGTGGTTTGACAGTGTTCCTAATCATATTTTAAAAAGCAAAACGAATTCAACCGAACAACATGCTATATTTCCCACGTCCTGATGCAGTTCTGAAAATTAATTACTGGAATTGTATTTTGTGGAAGGCAGATTAAGGCTGTTTTTGCAATGAATTTGGGCTACTCACTGAATACGTCTGCTGTCAACAGTTCCTAGCTTGGAGTTACGTCACTAAATAAGTCGGGCGTTATTTTTCTAAGTGTAGATGCGCCTTAAGATTATGGGAATTCCTTCTCTTACGAGAGGAAATTAGGGTAAAGAAAAGCTAGAACGAGATGCCTCCTTTTCGATGTCATGGAATGTCCGTTGCAAATCTGGAAAGTTGTTTTTTGCTATTGCCTTGAATTGTATCTTTGTGGTCAAGCCTTTCACGCCAAAAGTGAATCATTTTTCATATTGTGAGGTGACTGGAATATGCGGGGAAACATCTGTTTTCGGTCATATATATTTTCGTGTGTCAATTAACTACGCGGTTTTTGGGGAAATACAGTGTTTTTTTTGTGCTTATTGGATTGTCGGAGCCGAAACAAATTGTTCAAAAGTTTGTGATGAATTTGGATAATCTACGACTCTAACATTTACGACGCTCAATATTTTCAATTTTTCAATATTATTTGAAGCTCCACTTTTCGAGTCGTTTGATGGTCTTTCGTGTGTTTGACAGTCGATTGAAGCTGACGAGCGTCTTGGACATGTTTTAGGGATACTTGACACGTCAAATGTCAATAAAATCAACACGTTAGTGCGACTCAACCGGATTCTGATCCGTGGGGAGGTTTTTGGATAGACGAGAATATTTGTTGACCTAGAAAATATTCGTAAGTTTAAAAAGTATTGAGCCTTTTTTATCATTTTTCGATTAAATATTTCTTTAATTTAGAATGGATTTTATTTAAGTACATATTGTCCATTATTATTCATGAACTTTTGCCTTTTTTTGGGTAGAGCCATTATCTCATCTGTGTAGAACTTCTGTGGTTTATCGGCGAAACACTTGGCCAAGTAATTGTCACAATCCCTTTCTGAAGTGAATTTCTTTTCATTGAGGAAGTTTGGCAGAGACCGAAACAAATGGTAGTCTAATGGTGCAAGGTCTGGACTATACGGTAAATTCATCAAAAACTTCTCAGCCAAGCTCTGTCAAATTTTGCCGGGTGATCAAAGATATGTATGGTCTGGCATTGTCATGTCTTTCTATTGATCAATTCTGATGGGTTTTTTTGAATTGCTTGTTGCAATTTGGTTAATTGCTGACAGTACAGAGCCGAATTGAGCGTTTGGCTAGACTCTAGCACCTGATGATAAACAATTCCCTTCCAATCCCACTATGCACACAGCATAAACTTATTTGGTGTCAATCCTGGCTTTGAAATCGTTTGTGATGATTCACTTCTGTTGACCATGATGTTTTTCGAACGACATTCTCCTATCTTACCCATTTTTCATCGTCCGTAATTATTTGCTTCAAAAATGATTCGATTTCGTTGTGTTTTATTAGTATTTCGCAAATGGAAATTTGGTCGATCGAATTTTTTTGTGATAATTCATGTGGCAACCAAATGTCGAGCTTCTTTGTTTATCCAGCCTCACGCAATTGGTGCAAAACTGTTTGGTGATGGATAATCAGTTACTTAGCAATGTCATGGCTGCTTATGTGTCGGACTTCTTCAATTTTTTGGAAGATTTCATCGACTTTTTCAGTGATTGGTCGACCTGTGCGAGATGCATCTTTGACATCAAAATTTCCCGAACGAAAGCGAGCAAACCGTCACTTGGCTGTGGCTTTTGATAAAGTATCTTGACAGTCAAAACCAACGATTTTTCAAGAGCCTGCGATGCATTCACACCTTGATCGTAGTGATATTGTAAATTATAACGAATTTTTTCAAAAATTTCACTCATTTTTGAATGAATACAACTTTTGACTAGAATGACGAAATACAAAACCTTACGTAGAAAAATGTAGACTGGAATGTCACTTTTTGAACCCATGTCAGTTTGATTAAATCTGATGAGTATTGCCCGATATATGACAACGAACACCATCTAGTGACAAAAAAGGCTCAATACTTTTTGGACTATCTAATATAATACGTGGCGTTACTACGAAATTTTTACTGCGTGCAATGACGGTGGATTAAAAAGACAACCGCATCCTAATTTATAAGGAACAGCATGATCGTTCAGAAGAAAAAGAAAACTTCTAGGTAACTATCATAGTTGGTGATTAATTAGGGGTTGAGGCTATCACACTGTAAAGAACATGCAAAAAGGCTAGTTCGAACTTATATAGTTCCATCAGAAGTCACGGTGATGCTGACAGTTTCCCAGGACTGTTGTCTACCGCATGTCGAAGGGTCCAAATGTCTATAGTAAACTGAATTGGCTGCATTGAGTGCCTGAAACTTCAGAGGGTTGCATTTTATCGAAGGACGGTGCAAATGATGTGGTAACTCGTTTATTGACGAAGACAGCACTTTAGCCCGTTGAACTTTCTGAACACGTAGGTTTTTCGCCAAATACGTGGTCGCTCTTTTCGAAATTTGAATTTTCCCCAGCATATGGCGAAAAGTTGACCATATACTCAGTGGTGGATCGCAGTAGCGAAATCGGTTCCATGCTTAATTCAATAATTGACTGGCCTTATTCCGAAAATAATTTACATGCTTATCCATTCACTACCAGTGAATGTCAGGCAATTTATTTAAACAAATAAAATTTCTTCATCACTTCCTTAAATGGTAATACCCCAAAACGGACATACTTGAATCCACAAAAAAGCCAGATTTTTCCCTTTACTATGATGTCTGTCGAAGCAAACAACTCGCAAACTACATCATCATCGATAAATACTGAATTTACTTTCTTTTCTTCCCAGTACGTTTCAATAGTATTCAGAAACAGACGATATTAAGACAAATAGGCGGAAAGGTGGAAAGCCGGAAAGAAGTCAAGCATTAAGATGCATTTCATATATCTGATGCATGCGTGAAGCAAACGAACAGATCCTGAGATTAATCCAAGTTGATGTCAAAAGATCATGATATATGAATAGTTTAGTGGATTTTCAAGGGAAGGAAAGGCTTTCTTTTCCTGTACAACAACCGGCTGGCGTGTAAATTTATTTGAATTATTGCTGTTTCTAAGTTACAAACGACGAACTGGTAGAAATTAAGCCTGGTGGTAAAAATTAGCAATTAATTTATCGCTTAATAAACTGAAATTTGAGTTGGTTTGATGTTATGTACAGTTCTCTCTGTAAATTGCTTTTAATTCAATTACTTTATTTTCAAATCCTAGTAAGCAAAACAGCATAAACGAGCGTTTACACTACTATATTCAAATTAATTGCAGAGGTTTTCTGTGCAATTTGCCACGCAATTCAGTAGATTCAGGAAATTGACAACATAATGCACTCTATTATTGTCGCAGTCCTCTTCGCAACAAACTTCCTGATACGGATTTGTAATCATCAATGGATGAATTATGCGTTCAATAATTTTAGACTGGCGAATCTAATGGGAACAGCCGACAGGCATTATTAGCTTTTTGCAATTTACTTCCTCTTCACATATTCGTAATATATCGCGACAATAAGACCTAATCAATGCATTTTCTTCACCGAACAGAGCAAATATGTTCAAGGCTATTTACATCTGTACCGATGTGGTAGGTTAAAGTATTCCAAATATTTCTAGCTCTTGCAGAAAACACAAGACGGGTTTTTTTTTCGAACAGCGGAAGTCACTGTCCGTAGTATGCGTGCAGGATTGATAACTAATGGTCAAATGATAGTCTTAATTAATTAAGACCCCAACTAAGATAGCATTTAATTAGTAACAACCATGAGAAAAAACTTTGGCATTTGTTTAATTTTGGAAGTAATAGAGAAAATTTTGAGTTTTTGAATTCTTCATTGTGCGTGTAGTGCTTGGATAAATTAAAATCAAGCCTTGTCGATCGCGAGATGAACTGGTTTGCATTTTTTCAAAAACTTCATTCGAAAAAACATGCTTGAACTTCGTTCAAGCTGACATGGTAGTCGTTGCAGATCAATTGACGTTTGATTGTATGAGTGTTATAATTGATCTTGAAAAATTTTTAGCCCTGGCCATATACTTGGAAATTGGCAAAGCATGATAGATGATGAATTTCCGAAAAATTCGTCTTGATGGTGAATTTTTGATTTTAGTCAAGGCCAAAATAGAATCGTCGAAGAAAATTCGTGAAGTCGATTTAATTTATTTAATTTTTTTTGTCTGTTGACCACATTTTCAACACGCAAGAAGTGGATGACGTGGGAATAAATATAAGTTCAATGTTTTCAATGTAAATTTTTGAGGATATACACTTAAAAAGCATGATAAATCCAAGTATGATGTTAAAATACATTCCGACTGACACTACAGCGACTAAGTATACAATTTTACTACTTTCTTTTTCGCTATGATACAGCCACTATGGTACTGAAGCCACAGAAAATCCGCATTCTAGAGTTAAATGAAGGATATTATAGGCAGTCTCTACAAGAAACTAAATTTTTTGACGTTAACGCTAAACTCCAAAGTGTTAAAAATTTTCAATCAAAAAATCGAATGCTCCAAGAACGAATTCAAAAGACAAACATTTATGGTTAAATTGAGTGTTAACGTATAACCAGTTATAATTTTCCACCTCATCTTGACGTGTGAGGACGTGTGAGTCGTTTTAGGGCACTCTGTAACGGCAGTCCAAAGCCTGTGAACAGCAGGAACAGGTAATTAGCAGGATGTCGTGCTTTACAAATTCAACTACATAAGCATCGATTCTCGAGGCATCTTTTCACTTAGAAATTTTCGAAAAAAGGTATAGATATAAAGTAGAGATATTCCTAAGTCTCATACGAAGATTGGAGGAACCCACTGTACCGTATTTTTGGGTAACCTTTACTTTGCAACCTCCAAAAGTGCATCTACTTCGCTGGGAGGATTACAGCAAACCAGTACTACGCGCTGGAGCAGTTAATCTTTTTTCTGGTTCTTCTACCTTTGCTTGAGTTTATTCATTTCTGATGTCTATTGATTTCTTTTTGTCATATAAAACACATGGAATCAAATTACAATCTAAATATTTATAACATTACTTAACATTTCTTATATTTTAATTATTAGTATTTTAACTATTAGATACATTTTCGATATTGTTGTTTCGACCATTTTTTCGACAAAGTTTTCAGTTTATTTCAACATTGAAGAATACAGTCACGTCATTCAAAATAAGTACCATTTGAAGCTATGACCTTCTCCCATCTTTCTTATAGTAGATCTATTCCTCGACGGAAAATCTCCATCCTTCAATACGATCCATTTATCGAGCCACTTTTTGATGCCTTGGTAAGAAGTAAATCGTTCTCCAGTGAGGGCCGAGTGCATGGAGCGGAACAAATAGAAATCCAAAGGATCAATGTCTGGGTAAGGGTATTACCGAATTCAAACCATCCATCATATTTTTTGACCGGCTTGGCTATGTGTGGCCTTGCATTGTCATGCAGAAAAATCAGCTTGTCATGTCGGTCATTCTATTCTGGCCGTTTTTCCTTGAGAACTCGATTCAAACGGATGAGCTGCCGTCGGTACACATCCCCAGTGATTGTTTCAGGCGGTTTTAGAAGTTCGTAATAAATGACGCCACTATGGCCCCACTACATGCACACCATGACCTTGAAAGCGCTAATATTCCATTGTGGCGTCGATGGACCTGATTCACCTGGCATTACACAATGTTTTGGTCGCTTAGAGCTATCATAGTATATCCATTTCTCATCCCCTGTCACAATTGGATGCATGAAACCCTTTCTCCTTTGTCGGAGAAGAAGCATCTCACACGTCACAAAACGCTGTTCGATGTCTCTCTCACTCTCAGTTGGTGCGCCACCCAAGTCCCAACTTTTTGGATCATTCTCATGGCGTGCAAGCCCTTACCGACGATAGATCCGTCAACATTTAAGTCCGGCGACAATTCTTCTAGGCTTCGACTTGAATCTTCATCCAACGATTCCCGTAGTTGTGAAGCTTCACACTTTTTCGGTGCCCTTTTACGATCCTTATCAGTCACGTTAAAATCACCATTTTTAAAACACCGAAACCACTCTCTGCAAGTCGTCTCAGATGGAGCATTATTCCCGCAATAATCGAGCATTGTACCATAACTTTCCGTAGTACTTTTTTTGAGAAAGAAATAATGAACGAAGACTTCCCACAAATGCAGCTTTTTCGGTATGAAAGTCGACGTTTTCAACACGAGAAAAAAAATGGCGTTCACGCATTGCAGGAATCGCGACTTCTGCGTTCGTGAGTCTTCGCACACAACTCCCAATACTAAGAACACTACCACAGCAGACACTAATATAGTATCTGTCTACTAAACACGGAAACTTATTCACCGTATCCAATATCTGTCAGAAGTATATATTTACGGAGTTCTAGAAAAAATATAGTCATCTTCAATAAATGGTTGGCGAGTTGAGATTGGTTGGTCCAAGCTTAAAACTTTTTCAGCAAGAGATCATGGCCCTTTGAACCATAATCATAATTTTTCAGTATCCTTTACAATAGTTGACAATGGATATTGCCTGTGAAAAAGAGAGAACCTTAAGTGTTCTCCTACATATAAAGTATTCCTACATGGTACTATGTCTCTACGTGGTACTATGTCTCCTCTGCTAGTGATACTGGAGAGCTCTTATTTTGTCAGAAATAACAACGAGTGTGTTTCCTGACACAACGTCCTGCACATTTCTTCAGTTGATTATTTTCTGTTTGACTCTAGGTTCATAGGGATATAGTAGCGTACGAAAGCATTGAAGGATCAGAGTATGGCCCAGAATTGTACCCAGAGCAAAAGTCAATGTTATAAACTTAATACTTTTGATTGATTTTTATCTCTTAAAACCTTTTTTAATTATAGGGAGTTGAGCGTCAGGAGGTAGGGAAGTATCTTTTTTCAAATAAATAATCGTGGTAAGTCAGCGCCATACTTAAGCATCTAGTTGGAAACATCTTCCATGCCGGACGGCTTTTCACTATCAGAAGCTTAAAGGATGATAATTATTTCGTCTTAAGTTTTCACCCATTTCTTTAATTTTGGACATATTGGGATTAAAAGCTCTGTGATTCCTTTAAGATAAAAATCGTCCTTTAAAAAAAAATCGTTGACAACGAGTCAATACACACATAAAGGAATGTACGCAGTCTCACTTCAGTAGCAACAGCTGTCAATTTGTCATTTTCATTGAAACTTGTCGGTTTTATTGCCTGATGTCCTTTTTCTATATCTTTGATCCCTCAGCGATGAGCATGCATTAAATTTGATCGGTAGTATTGTGTGACTGTTGAATAAGGTCTTTGCTTATGACAGAAAGGTCTTTCCTTGTAATAGAAAGACTGGTTAGGATTTCTGAGTGTGTTTTGACCTGTTTGAAAGCTTGAGTGGGAAGATTTCAACACGATTAGTCGGCTTTTGAGCAGCGTTTGTGATAAATTTGCTCTGATAATAATGTTCAGGCAGTTGGTTTTCGTACTTCCTCTTCGACAGTGTTCTTTCAGTACTACGCACTTACCGTTCCTATGAATCAGTGATGCCACCATGACAGGATGTTATAAACCGAATATGTCAAAATTGATTCTGTGAATCTTGTTCCGACTGAAGACGCAAATCAGCCACAACGACGCTAGTTCACAACAATCCGATTAATATGACTGGCAAATATGCTTAAAATATCAAAATCAAGTGTTGAAAATGTTGTAATCAATGTATGAGTTTCTGAACATGAACTTAGTTAAACCAGTTTGACACAAAAGACAAACTGTGATTCTCCGCTGAAAAATTATGAACTGGATCCATTTTGAAGTGGATTGATGGGAGATGAGTAGTGAATTGCTTAAAGTAAAGTGGATCAAAAACGGTCTTGATTCGGTAATCGCACAGAAAGAAACAGCTTCCAAGGCAATACTATATATATAGAAGATCATGTTGTTAACTTTTTAGGGTTAGAAATGTGTTGTCTAGTACGAGGAATCCTCAAAAACCGAAATTCTGCAATTATTTCCAGAAAAAACTTAGCTAGAAAAATGACTTTCAGAAATTTCTTAACTGTCAAAAGTCGCTTATAATGGTGAGAAAATCTTTCGCTATGACTATTCAACTCCAAAGCCTACTTTGCAGTTCAGGTAGAAGCTTTTGACGCTCTAAATGGTTTATCCGACAAACTTAATGAACCTTGCTCCCATCGATTTTCCTTTCCTTCAGTTTTGATTTCACTTCTTTGATTTTGAATTGTAATTCGTTGCACTTTTGTGGCGCAGTCAAGATCGAAACCTGGTCTTGAAACCTGTCACCGGTTCAAGCGCAGGTATCGTTGCTTTCCTTCCCAGGACCTTTCAGACTGTGTCAACGAGTACCGTGTTTATTTTTGTACCTCTGAACCGAGTTCTACCTTTTTGTTGGATCAATCGTTGTTTAGATCTATCAATCTATCAATCGTTGTTTAGATGTCATCTGTTCAATTCAAAAAAATTTTCAGATAACTTCCGAATCGATTCTAGAGAGATTATCCATTGGTTTTAGCAAAGTTGTATTCATTAGGAATGAAGGTAAATGTTTTTTGGATCTGGTTGAACAATTCCAAAAATTTCTCAAAAAACGTCTGGTATCTGTTTTTTTTACTAGAGGGATTTGCTTTCGGAGAGAACGTATCGTCTTGAAATTCATTTTTGAACTCCCTTCTTTGTGAAAGGTTTCGCATGATATCTTTAGAAAAGGAGACTTTTGGTTGCTTGCGGGGGGAATTTTCTAAACTAGTTTTTATAAAAGATCGTGTCCATTTAGGTCCGATTTTATTTTATTTTTATCAGCCACCTGGGTTTGAGCTATGGGTCAAACTTATTTCGACACAATCAACTGCGCCAGTGTTGGGATAGAGTGAGTAGTAGCAAATGTTACTTCCTGTTCTGCTACCAGCCCTAGAGAACCCCAGATAGGGCTAATCTAGCCCTAGAAATCTGCTGTGAATGTCCTTGCTTATATTTTTGTTTGGTTTACACGTAGTTTTAAATGTTTGAATTATATGTCAGCCGCCTTTTATTGATCAGCAGCAATCAGTTTTCGTATCAAAGGTCAGCATATGAGTGAGTGCTTCAGCGTCAATGGCAACAGTATCTCGACAGGGAAGATTTGCGTCCTTACCGATCTGCCCTATTATTTTGACAAGAAGGGCTGGTTGAGTTATACCTCAGCCGTTCTTGCGCATGTTCCACCTTGACGATACTGTACCATGCAACCAAGTTTATCATATCTCAGTCACTCGAATTGAAAGATCGATGGCATATATGCCATAGTCAGTAAAGCGTAGCAGGGGTGTAATTTTTTAAGACCACTTAGATTAACATAGTCAGCATATTACATGAGTAGGTGGTCCATCTAGTTTGCAACCATCCATTCCCTTAGACTGTATCAACAGACAGGTAGAACCTCATATTGAGCATGCATGGCGGAATAGGCTCGGTCAGGTGGTGTTTCATGTTGACATTGTGTCCCGGTTTTCCGATTTTTTAAGACTTATTACGATAGAAGGTCTCTTTTTTTGACCTTTCATTTCAATTCATTTTATGCTATTTTGATTCGGATTTTTTGATCGAAGGGTTCTCAAAGATAGACTCCTGAGATCGAAGATAAAAATGTATGGTGGAAAATCTAAAATCTAGTTCGTCAAAGTTAATCCAATTGTTGCCGCAGGCAAAAATTATCCTGGTGTTGCTTGGGTTCGTCGGGCCTTGCTTTTTCGGTGTCGAGGACGCCTTTCGGCTGTATGCAGCCATTTTCGTCTCGTTAAGATGTCTTTGTTGCGGTGTGCATCTTTTCATAGGTTCAATTTTTATCAGAGGTATGGGTCGGGTTAATTAGAAGTTAATAAGGGTTACTAAGTTTGGGTCTTTTCGGGTTCATAGGGTTGTCAATATCGGCTTTATAGGGTTGTCAATATTGGGTTCGTCACGTTTTCTTTCCTTGATAAGGATTGGGACGATGACTAAAAAAAGTTGTGTCAAGGTTGGTCATTATTTTTGCGTTGATTATATTAACGCGGGTATTTTTGTGTTTGTAGATTTCCAGTTTTTCTAATACGTCTAGTCAAGGTCCTTTTTTTTGTTTGTGTAGTAGCGTCATTGAATTTGCCATGGTATCGGGCTTATATGTGTGTGATTCTGTAGGTATTTTGCGTAGTTGAAGGCTGTTTTGTTATGTTTATACCAACATAGTTGTTCCTTATACCTATTTGTTGGTTTCCGTGTTATTTTTCCTATGTAAACCTTGTCGCAGTCCCTGCATGTCAGTTTGTATATACCGATGTTGTTGGGCTTCGGTGTTAGTTTGTTTCCGATGTTGTTGTTGGTTTTTAATGCGGTACGTGGTTTGTAATTTTTAAAGGAGCTTGCCAATTGGTATTTCTCCTTGTCAAAGTATGTCAATGTGCCCCATTTGTGTGCGTCCTTTGGAGTTTTTCTTTCTGCTTGTGATCTGGGATCAGTTTGTTGATATTACGTTTCTTGTGTCAGTTATCGTCAGCTATCCTATAAATGTTGTTTAATTTGTCGGTGTAGTCGCTGAAATTCTTAGGGGTGGAGTGTAGTTTCTGTACTATTGATCTGTACGCTGTTAGTTTGTGCTGGTCGGGATGGTTAAATGAAGCATGTATGGTATGGTCGGTAGCAGTTGGTATCCTGTAAATCCTGTTCTAAATGGGTTTCTTTTCGTATGATGGTTTGGTCCATGTAGTTGGGTTCTCTGTTAGACTTTTTGAACTTTATGTTGCGGTGGATGTTGTTCATATACGTGAGGAATTCGTCTTCTCCCTTTGAGTCGATGATAATAATGTATTTGTCCACATACCTTTTTTAGTATATGACTTAGAATTTTTCTACTGTTCTCAGTACATTGACTTCCTAGATGTTTTGCAGGAATACTTTGGACATGATTAACGATTTTGGATGCCCCATGGTCCAGTCCGTCTTCTACAATGAAGACATTGTTATCGAACTCAAAGTAGTTCTGCTGGAGTGTGATCCTGATGAGGTTCACCAGTTCTTTATTGAATCCTCGGTTGTTTTTTATTTGTATTATTTTTTCTCTTGCGATAACCAGTTCCTCTACGGGTATGGATGTGTTTAAATGTTGGTGCTGTCCAACGATAGAAGCCGATAATTGTCATTCAGCCTTAAAGATAAGATCGAGGTGGCTAATTCGTGACTGTTTTTATGGTTTAAAGGTATTTAAGGTTAAGGGCGCTTACCAGTACCGATGCTAGATGTTTGGATAGTTTGCAGAGGGGAGCTGGACGGTAGTTAACGATGGGCCTGATAGGGATTTGAAGCTTGAGTAGTACTTTGCGGAGTGGTGTTGAACGGTTTGGGTCTATGTATCGTTATTTAGCGTTTGAGGGGTTGATCAGTGGTGCTCGTAAAAGTGCATTCTGAATGTGTGTTTGGTACTTGCTTGTGTGCTAGTGTATTCGTTCGCGTTGATGATTTCCTGCGTTATTTCAATGTAGTCAGCCGTCTTCGAAAGAACTTCAAATAGTTTGGTCGTTAAAAATGGGCTAAATAAAGGGTTTGTTGACCGACCTAACACTAGCCGCAATTGTAAGCTATCCAGAGATTCAATGCATATGTAAGAGATAGTCCATGGCCCGCCGGTCCATGCAGAGCTATTGGTCAGGCAACATTTCGTTCGAACGATCGAGGATGAGCTGATGATGGCTACAAATAGCTGAAGCTTGGTGTTCCTCACCAAGAAGCATGGTCCGATGGACAAAGTAATTTGGTTGGTCCTTATAAATGACAGTTGTGTTCTTGCTTTATTTGCACGCTAGGAAATTTATGATTTGAACAGAGGTAGTAAAATGTATTCAAGTTATTGTCCTAAAGATCTCTAGCATTGTGCCGGAAAAATTATCTAATTTGTATTCTACTTGTCTTATCTTACGTTAGTAAAATGTAAACATATTTTCTAAGAAAAATCCATAGCAAATTAATTATAATTATATGTCTCTGACTAAATTGTGGGAATAGCAAACTCTGTGAAATGTGATTTCGGGTGAATTTGTTTGTTTTCTTGTTGGGTTTGACTTAGTCTTTTTTTCTTTCTTATTTTTATAAATACTACTTAAAACAAAACAATATTAAAGCAAAATGAATACAATTGATACGTAATTCTACAGAACTAAAGCAAATCGCAATCAAAGCCTATACACATCCCACAAACAATATTTATCTTCTGTTTTTGTTGTGGACATTTAAACAAACAACCAGCAAAAGGAACAGCTAACAATTATTTAGTAGCATTGTTGTAACATTGAAGAAGGTCGAATGATAGCCATGAACAACTCTTGTACACCTTTAAGCACTACTATACATCAGCCAAAATAATGCATATATGTATCTACTGCAAAAAGTCAAGAAGATAAAAAATTTGTGGTCACAATTTTTTTTTTCTATTCGTACACATTCAGTACGTTCCAGTCAACTATCTACAAAATTTTTCGTGGTATTTGTATCTTATTGCATGCGCTTACAAGGATTTTATATACACGCTTGGATTTTTTTTTTCGTTTTTATTTATCAGGTTACATATTAGGCATAGCAAGTTTAACAAATGTTTGTATACCCATGAGAAACATGTGTAGATGCACACATTCTCATGTATGAGTGACTGGTTTTGACTTATTGAATTTTTATTAATTTTTTCAAGTTCAAAGACAACGTTAATCGATTTGTATTGAACATAGAGTGTGATTTGAAAAAATGTTAAGCAAAAGATGGTAACGAAACGGAATGCCTTAGAAAAAGAAAAGGAAAAAACAATGAAGATAAATAATAATTAGTTTTAAGGTTGGCAATTATTAACTATGATTTCATTGATGATTATATTCTTTGATTTTTTTCTTTCGTCCAAAAGAAAATGTCTGACTTTGTAGGAAATTACTAACAAGCATGTTGAATGGAAAACAAAACAACAGTTGAATGAATGTTTGAATGCATACGAACATACATAAAATACATATCTAATGTGATGATGATGTTGAAATAGTGACAATTATATTTTGATGACAGGATATTTACCTTGTACGAGAAGAATTCAACGCTGCAAAAGAAATGCTCGCGTCATTACACAAGATACCTAAAAATAAAAGAAAATTCGTGAGAAAAATTTATGGTATATGTTGTTAATAATTGTGTAACGCGACTAACATTTTGTATTTAATTTCATAAAGAGTCGTTAAATAATTAAAAAAACATGTGATTTGTTTCATATTTGCCGTTTGTCATGGAATTTCATTCAAATTCAAACATTTTTCAGTTCTATGATTCTTGCAATTTCACACACATCGAACTTTTAATGCTAATGCATTTCCTCAATTGATAAAAACCTTGCGTTGGTTTCCAATCATTTTTTGAAATATAAACTTGGCTAATGTGGCCAATCATTTATTCAGTAAACTTATGTTCTATAATTTAACACCCAGGACTAATTTGGAGCACATAATTTCGTTCAAACAAAAGATTGCCACTCTTTCATAAACTCTGCGAGAATAACCACAAAGTTCCAGGATATAAATATCTATATATAAGAAAATGTTTCATCCTTATGAGAGGGAATTGGTGTACCTGAGCGCTAAAAATATAAATTAAGGTTGGTTGAGTTTAATGTTAAGGTTGAGTGTCGGTTGGGCCAAGTATGTCGAAAATATTCTGAGTTAAAATAATAATAATAAAATTTTGAAAAATGTTTTTTGCAAAAAAATAAATCGTTGAATAATGTCCTTCGTATCCTGGAAAACCAACACTAGTAACCAGAAGAAAATTCTGGAAGCATACTCCAATCGATTTAATAATAGTGACTTTAGATTGAGAAACTTCAATTTTATCATAAACGAAATAAAACAACAAAGTCAAGCTAGTCCTTATTTGACTACAAATATTTAGAGGAAAGAAATGAATAAATCGGAACTAAGAAACTCATAAAAGCCATTAATTTACAAAAAAAATATTTGTGAATTCATTAGTAATAGCTGAACATTCATACTACTAAAAATTGAGGCTTATATAGTTCAAAAATAGCAAACAAAATGAAAATCCTTGGATCAGATCTTATATAGAATCCAGAGGCTAAAGAAAATTCATGAAGTTGAAAATGGAAATTCAGTGTGACTTTAAATTTTTCGTCGTTTTATCCAAAATATAGCCAACGAATAAAATGTAGTGTGATAGTATTAACGAAAATCTATTTTTTCAAGTTTCTGCTGCTGAACAAGTTTAGTTTATGTCAAAAAATTTTTTTATAGGATTTATCTGATATGATAATAATGTCGTGTGGGTTATTTTTATTTGGGTGTTGTGGTACGTTTCCTGATGTTTTTTTCCCAAATTTCCCATCGATTCACTGTAAGATTAAGGTCTGGAGTCTGGACTTTCACAGTCATTGCCGTGTGCTTTGGATCATTATCCTGTTGAAAGACTCAAGGAGATTTAAATCAAATTTTCGCACATTAAACTTTCACTACATTCCTTTTTTCAGTATCTGATGAAAATCCTTGCTATTCATTATCGACTCAATGAAATGAAGTACATCCGCCCCAGCAGCCAACATGTATCCCCAAGCCATCAGTGAACCTCCGCCATGATTCACGGTAGAAATGAGGTTTTAGGGAAGGAGCTCGCTGTTTGATGATCTTCAGACCTTACCTATGTTTTTGATTCAAATATATTAAATTTATTTTCGTTGGTAAAAATGAAATTATCCCAAGACTTTTGGGGCCTTTTTAAATGATTTTTTGCGACCATTTAAGACGATTAGCAGCAGCGATGTTTGATTTCTTCCTGGATAATCTTCCCTGCAATCATTTGGCTCTACGAACTGTTGATGCTGTTTGCATGTATCACATTCTTTGGACATGCATCTTGAGCTATTTGTACTGCATTGGACCTCTTGGTTTTCCTCACTTGTCTCACTATTGCTTATATTACAGCATCCGATAGAACACGAGGACGGCCGGAGCTGGTAGAGTGTTCGTATTTCCTCGCAGGTAACAGCTCTCGATAATTTTCTGTACTTTAGTAATTTTATTTACAATTTAAGCAAATTCTCCCCACTGTTTTCGATGCTGTACGATTAAATTATGCAGACTACCGACTAAACACCTCCCCTGTCACACCGGAAACCTAGCCTTAAACTGTTTGTCACATTACTTCAGACTAGGCCTCATTAATCGTCACCTAGCGGTACCTTCTGGATGGATGGGAAAGAAGAGGATTGCCGTCGGAGAGATTCCCCTTCCATCTGCGCAGCCAAGCGGTCCATGATGCCATTCTTCATAAGAAAAACCGTCCGTACGAAATGCAACATGCAGTTCCAATTGTCTTTTGACTCCATCATTTCTCCCGTTGCGTTTTCTGGAGAGAGCAAGTCTATTTTCTGCGAGAGATTCGAACGGAGTCTTGTCCACTTTCTGCATCCAAAGAGCGTGTTGCAGTCATCATCTGTCATCCCAGGGCAGAACAAGCAAGCTGAGGATGGTGTCTTTCCCATCTTATACAGGTAGGACTGAAAATATCTGTGGCTAGTGAGGAGTTGCGTCAGATAATAATCAGTCTCGCCATGCGTTCTGCAGAACCACGACCCCTAGTCGCTGATGAGCCGTGCGGTCTATCTGCTTCACGTTTTTTTTTCCTATATTTGCTGCCACAAAGTGAGGATCCTTCTCCTTTCGGCTCGGCTGACGACTTCTTTTGCCGATTCCCACGCTTTCGTTCATTCGCGAGTAGCATTACAGGAACCACCCTCGAGATCACCAGCACTGCTGGTTCAGAGACAGTGCGATATGCAGCTGCAATGCGCAAAGCTTGTCGCCTTCTCCCACTTGCTTTGAAAACTGTTGCGATATATGGTTTGTAACGCATATCCCAATTAGTTTTATCATTGCTGTCGAAATTCGCATTTCTTTCCTTACTCTACACGTTTTTCAGGTTCTCGACAATGGTATCTAGAATTTTCCTTTTCTTGACTTGCTGGCATCTCTTGACAATGTTCTTAGAGATCATCACTTGAAATCCTTCCTTATACTTGCCTGCGAATACAAGACGTTAAAGATATGGTTTTCCCTCATCCTATTTTAGAATTTAAACCTTCGAAAATGGTTAACATTTTGAATGGTTTCCATTGCCCAGAATTTATCGTTTCTTTGCACAATTTCGATAAGAAATTAAGTTCTATAGACAAACTTTACTTCCTAGGTGTGACTTCAAATATATTGCATTGCCTGAATGACATAATATCCTTACAGTTTAACGCTCTACTATTTCTCGGTGTCACAGAGATCATTAGGATCCTGTTGCTTTGACTACTTATTTAAACGTTAACTTGCTTCCTTGGAGGTTTTAAGTTATGAGTATTAAAGTAACAAAATCGTCTTGAGTATTTCTAACAAGAACACTTTTCGATTCCGAAATTGTATGTTTCGGATTGGATTTACATTTTACGTTACAACAGCGTACGCAATTAAAAGCTTTATAATAAGATCTTGTTTACATAATACAACAAATATGATAAAATTAACTATCAATTAATGTTTTACTACTCTTTATTTATGCGCATAAAATAAATGCGATGAATTAAGGTAAATTTCTCAAATTTCAGCCGCATTGAACCAGACTGCAAGTGTAGATTATATCCTGAGATCCTGCAAGGATCATTGAATCATTGAATTTATAACTATAATTAATTATAAAATAATAAATTATAATTATAATTAATTATAAAATATAATTTATAAAGTCTCCAAACCGAGATTTTCTCCACACATTGCCCCAATTGCATATATTCTGAAAGTGACAAAACGCGACAAATTCGCTCAGCAACGTAACGAGCATTCTCTTGTTCTCATACACTCAGGCAACTCACCTAGCGGCTCGCGTTGGCCAGTTTGACGGAGCAAATTGATTGAGTGAGTTGTGTAGTGATTTGTGCATTCCGAAAAAGGTTATGTCTTTTACAAAAGGTTTGTTTGGTTATTTTATGTCCGAAAGGATTATTTTATGAACGTAAACCGTTACAGAGTGGTCAAACTTTACGAAAACAGATCAAACCGTGCAACCGTGAACTCCACGATCAAAACATCATTGCAGCTATGTAACATCGACAAAATGCGTGGCGTGACGCATTTTCCAGGTAGGATGCAACTTCGTCAAATATCAAATACTTAATTATTCATTAGCCTAGCCATCATTTTTATTTCATATTATATTGCCTTGCAACTGTTTTTAGATCGTTTCGTTCAATCAAATTTTTACATATGAACTTTACAATTTAATTTTACCCGATTTACCTTGGAAATGTACCGTTAATTGTGTTGCACTTATAGGCACGAGGGGTAAATGTCACTCATTCGAACACTTCTACGTTTCTAATGTGATCAGAAATCGGCTTGTGATTAATTATATTTTATACTTAAATAATTAGCATTTAAAGACGACAGAATATTCAATAAGATTTATTTGTTTTACAAAACTGAAAATTAACATACATTTCCAAGAAAAAGGTAATATTTTAAGAACTCAAATTTGAAACTTTTGGCGTTGATGTTCGCAATTCGGGTACTTGTTGATTGCATGTTCTCTGCAATTTGCTAAGCCACATTTGAAATAAGTAGTTATGTCCCAATTGCAATGCTTTCTCGATCCCCGTTGATTTTCTTCAATTTTGATACTTTGACTTGAATCTGGGACTTTTTGGATTCGATAGTTATTGAAAAACACAATTTTCCTTTAAACCATAGAATTTATTTAATAAGTTTTTGTAAACATATACCGATATTTCGGAAGCCAGTTGCTTTCTTCCTCAGTGCTAACTTGGATTTTGTCAACTTTTTGGATTATTTGTCATTTTTTTGTGAAACGGCTCAGTCAATTCTTTATGCAAGCTGAGTAAGAAATCAGGTCTGGACGTTGTGGTTTCGCTACAACTGCGAAGATTATGGTTCTATGCCACAAATGAATTTGTTGTGACTATAGTCAACATGTTACAAAAAAATGTAAGCGGCTACCTTTTACATTATCATTTACATGATTAGTCTGGGTACTCTGACACATCTGGTCAACACTTTCAGTTTCAAATTGTAGAAGTAATGCCAAAGGTGGATTAAAATCATTCTCAATATTGTTTAGAACATCGAACGTTCAGCTCTTGGTAGAAATAACTCTCAGATGAAACGTGATTTTTAAAAGCCAAATAAAACACCAAATTATCATCAGATTACAAAAGCTTTTGATAAAAGGATAATGGTAACCATGCTCTTGAAATTATTTTAATTTTTTTTTATCTGGTTGGGAGGTGAAGGCTTTTGACGCTCTGAGTGTCGAACTCCCAGGGGCAACCGGACTACCGACGAAAAACATACCCAGTCACACTGAGAACTTGAAACTGTTTGTCACATTACTTCGGACTAGGCCTCTTTGGTCTCGCCAGTGGCGCCGTCAGATTAGGGAGATTCCTCTTTTTGCAGAGATGGATGCGAAGAAGAGGGATTGCCGATGAGGGATTACGAGGAGACACTTGTGCCCATTTATACCGCCAGGCGATCTATGTTGGTGTTGGTTGTGAGAACCAGCCGCACGTAACGTAACATGTGGTTCTAATCGTCTGTACATGTCAGCATCTTACCCGTTGAGTTTTCTGTAAGGAGCACGAATTTGTTCTCAGAAAGATACAAACGGAGCCTTCATGATTCTACTCGCCTTCGATCTTCAGCAAGTAGCACTAGAAGGACCATCCTCCCGATAGTCAGTATCGCCGGCTGAGGCAGTGCGGTACGCAGCTGCCTCCTCTGTTCCTGTGCGCGGCACTCACAGTGTGGCTTCTCATTACCTGACTGAGCAATACTGACTCCATTGCACTCATGAATGGACATCTTTTGTTCGAGTTTGGTTCCCGAGTGTTCGCTAAAAGGTGACAGAAAGCTGGCACTCCTGCAACAGCCTTATCCGCTTAGACTTAATCAAAAAAGCTCATGTTCGAGTCGATCATCAAACCAAGGTATATTATTTATGATTCCTACGACTCGGTGATCGTTTGTCCAACCCGAACTTGAATGATACAAGAGATCGGCTTCTTGTTCACTAGGACAACCTTAGTTAATTCCAGCCTTAGACTCACCCCATGGCCGGTTATCCTATCGCTCATTCGGCGCAGAATCTTAACTAGTTTGAGTTACGCTTGTTTGACTTTACGCCCGGTTATTAGCGCTGCTATGTCCTCAATGGTCAAAATTCCAATGCAATCCATTGAAAATTCACGAAATTTGTAGGGTTTGTACAAAAGATTGTTAAAAATTTATGTCTTGTAATAAAATTTAGTGCTTTCTTTTCAAGTAATCTTATTTGGGATTCTTATTTGGGATTTGGGAGTAATTTTATTTGGGATTCGGTGCGCCAACAAATCCTCGAATTATTCGGGTATTTGTATATTATTTCTTTGTGTATTATCCTACAACGAATCCTTCGAATTCGCATGCAAAGTTCTGCTTTCGCTTAAGCTATCAGAAAAATTTAAAGTGGGTGTCAACATTTTTAAAGATATTTTCTAGCGACGAATTTATTCGGGTTGATTTTTCATGTCGAAGGTCAGAAACTTGCGCCATCCTATAGTTTGTGCGTTCGAAACTAATATCAACCCCTCATGAAATAGAACAAATTATGTAAGAGCGCTGCGATTTTGAAGTTTTATATTGATTGTTTGAGTATTTAACTGCGATTTATTTTTCGTTATTGTGCCATCAATAGCCATTTAGAAGTCATATAGAAAACGTTGAGCACGCGGATCGCTTGTTAACCGATTGTCTGAGGTTGACATTTCTATTGATACCTTTCATTTTTCTTAGAATGCCAAGAACGTCATATTCACCAGCTGGTGTTTTTGGAGGCACACTTTCTTTGCCAAGATAAACGTTTATTTTATTTTAAGTTTATTTTGACCTCCGAACGAAATTCAGTCGTTGCCCGTCTGTTTCCATGTAACGATCACATACGCATTTTGGCGATGTGCCATCACTGATGCTGGTTTCATTCTAATTATTTCCGTAATAATCCCATTCTTATTGGGCTTTCAGAGAACGTACATTTTGAAGGGACATCTTCCTCTGAATGCAACAGTCTAGTTATATAGCTACCTGGTTTATAATTGGTTCTAAAGTATTGCAGTAATTTTTCCCAGACATAAAATGGAGCTGGTTTATTTTGTTCTCTTCTAAGTTGTCTTGCTGGTTTGTCATTGGATTTTAAGCAAATTAGGATTAATTTAGATCACCTGTCAGTTATAGTAGCTCTGGATCTGTCCCCACAGTTACACAGTAGATGTATGATTGCAGCGGACAATACTTATAAGCCAAGGAAATGCTCCAAGTTTGATAGTTTCTAGATGTGACAAACTTGCGCGTGATTTTTGATTATACTTCTCTGTTTGGGTGTGAGTTACTTTATTTGGATTGCTCAAAATTCCTTCCAAAGATCGACCGATAAACCTCTCATTTCTTCCCAAATTATTTTATCGGTTTTACTTCGCTCGGGATTCGTTTGGATTGTACTTTTTCTTGCTTGCTTGCTTGTTTGCTTTTCACTTGGAATTTTATAGTTCTTCGCTTGCTGGCTGCTTCCGCAGGACTATATTTGACATTTTGTACCGATTTGCACAAAGTATTCTACATCTGCAACACCATCGTCACTATCTTCATCGATGTCAATAAAATTGCCCTCTAAGCTATCTCGTTTGAAATTCTCATTCTACAAGGGATTCGAATGTTTCCTTATCCGCTTCGAAGATTTTCCATCCATAATCACGCTGACGAAAAGAAAATTGGAATATTAACTTATTTCGTTAAAATACAATAATTTTGAGGACACGAGTTTTAATTGAGAACATATTCGGAGAATCAAAGCAGCCATAATTATATATTAAAACATTCATAAAAATAATTAAATATAAATGTATTAATGATTGGAAATTACTCATCTTTAGACCTTTTTGATCTCGATAAAAACGACGGGCACCTTTTTTCAATGTATGGAGGAGAAGGACTCAAAAGAAAACTGCATCCACTAACTGTAGCAAACAGAACTATTGGGAGGAACCAATATGATTGTGTGAAAATAAATTGGTCTGAGTACATTTCTAGGATTAAAGAATACATTTCTTCCCCTCGGGACTTCGGATTTTCATACGCAGAGATTTAGTTGATAACTAAGCACTAGTTTAGCTACTAACAAAAAAGCAAAACAAATGTAGTTGTTTTTTCACCGAGTCGTTAGAATAAGTTCCTATATTCGTTTCCTATCAACGTATTCAATCAAACTGCTGAAACCCAACAGTTTTCCGCTGCACCCAGACGATTGCATTCATTTGCCTTCTGTAAAATAATACTATTGTGTTATTCCATCGTGTCCTTTGCCACTACGATAACATTGCGCCCCTAGTTTGTCTTTTAGCAAGTACTACTTCCAGAAAATGTACCTTTACATGGATTTTCATTGATTGGCTAATCTGGCGAATATATTCCGCGAGCCAAAAGGGGTACGTGATTTCAAATCTTTTTTCATTGTCGATTAATGCCTTATCCTTGCTGACCCTAGGATAACTTCTAGCTTTTATGCTATAGAGGATGTTTCTGTGTCTATATTGGCTTTCTTTAACGTTTTGGAACTTTTTTTTTTCATTGCTGTTATCGTCAGGGGCTTATCTTTCTTGTATCTACAGTATTTAACCGAAAAACATAAAAAATAATTGTTTTTTTATTGCGCTATAAATTAGTTTTTTTGGATTTAGTTCGATTTTGGAGTCTGATCAAGTATGAAATAAAATAAAATAAATATATTTTAACCGTTTTCTATCAAGCAGATCGAATCATAATCCACTGAGCCACCACCACCAGATCCACCAATCCACACAAACATAGTCCACTTTTTATCAAACATTTATTTGCTCTCAATGAATAAAAAAATTATTATTAATTTATTATGTATTCAGCACTATTCTCTATAACCAAATCTTATCTTCCTGGCAGTTGATCAATTTCTTCGTTGTAAAATGTGGTTCGGTCAGACTGAAATAAGTTTTCGACAGTCTGCCTGACTTGTTCTTCAAAATAGAAGGATTGTCTATGCAACATGTTTTGTAGAAAAACAGAAAATCGGTAATCTGTCGGTACGAAATTCAGGAAATAATGTGGATATAGTAAAGTAACCATCCTGGCTCATGAATTTTTCCTTGAGTCACCCTTGCCTCGTGCCGGAGAATAATTTCCTTGCATTTAGCGACTGCTGAACGCTTTTCATGGAGTTTGTCCTGAATTTTTGCATCTGCTGAACGTATCTATCCGCAAAAATCGTTAAATTTCATAACAATTCTTATAATAATAAGTATGCATTAACAATCCCATTATACATACATTAAAATCTTTTTACCATATACATGTGTTTTCGGATCTAGCCAGTACTTTGTGGTCTATGTTATCATAGGTAACACATTTTTCTACGCTTATTAGAATCCTGCTTGAAAAAGACTCAATTACTACAGGTGGGAGCAGTTTTGTGGTGATTCTTTATTCCGTTCACTGAGATTTTGAGATAGCCATACTCTTAACTTGCTGATTCATATTGATTTCTCCAGATGGTGGTTAATCATTGATTGTGCAGGATTCAAACTTTCCGCTATACTTTTGTTGATTGACGTGGATTTTGCTCCAATATACCTTTAAAAGTTTGTCGCAAAAGTCGCAGGTCACAGTCGACACGCCCTCGATTCGTCTTTTAAGGTCGTTTCTCCAGAACAGAATTTTACCGTTTTTAGGTCGTATCCCCAAAACAGATCGTTATAGATCAATTTCTAACCGATCAATTATTAGTCCCTCCCCTTGAACACTGCTGTCATTATTTTTTGTCACGGTGACTCAACGGGGGTATGAACAAGACGTTCCACTGGAGCTAGTTGCATCGGAAGTTACGAGATCTAATGTGCCTCACTGGCTGGATTTGACAAGCTGTTGACATCGGAACTCGTAGCTTCTTGGAGATATCGTTGTTGGACTCTGAATTTTTTTGAGCGAAAGAGTTGCGGATCTACATTGAGCCCTGTCAATGATATCAGTTAGGAAAACCTGTTAATGTTGAAGTCTCACTTTCCAAAAACGAGCTGAAAACGAGCACGTGATGGCTGCGAATAGCCGAAACGCGTCCTCCAACAACACAGTATAAAAGTGGATATAATAGCTCATTTTTTACTATTTAAATTTTTTACCGAAAAAATGTGCTTTAATTAATTTAATTTAATGTTTAAGTCTTCAATGTCAATGAAGTAGTCAACTACGGGAGTTGAATACTGTTTTACTTAAATACCATAAAATTTGATTAATAATTTTATACAACTTTGGCTTAAATCATTTAGCCACCTAATCCAATTTTTGTATTCTTGAAAACTTGAAAAAGCTTTTTCGTTCCTGATTTTGTATTCCGTCATCAAAATTTTTTGCTCGTGTAGGATGAGACAAAGCTGAAGTAACTGATATATTCAATATAGGTGTTAGAAAAAGTCAGTGAGTTGATTGAGGTAAGATTGCGTGACTGTAGGTCAGGATGGTAACGACATTTGGATAGGGTTCTCAGTAGGCGCGTAACAATGAAATGAATCTGCTGATCTATCCTCAGGGTATTTGCAATGTTCAATAGGGAATATCATTATGAATATCTGAATACTAATTTTTGAGAGAATGTTTTGACACAGTGTCTAAATCCTTAGATAATGACAATCCTATCAATCCTGTCATAACAAACATGACAATCCTGTCATGTTTGGATAAGGAGCGCTCTATTTTGCGAATTCTTTCCTTGTGGTAGGCAGAGAAATCGCAACACTGATTGAAGCCATACGTGAGGATTGGCGGAGTATAAGTTGAATAGCAGAATACTTTTCCTTTATCGCGAGATTTCTATTCAGGAGCGGCTACAAGGATCTGAAAAGATTTTTCGCCTGAATGAGTGTTCTGTCTATATGGGGAATCGAGGAGATGCTACAGTTAAAACAAATTCCTAAATATGTGGTTTGTGATTTCGTGGGAAAAATTATACATTCGGACTTGTTACTTTAAAATCTAGATTTGGGATTTTCCAGCGAAAATTCTTATTGAAGCGATTATTTCCATTTTTCTGATTTGTCTGATTTTGAGCTGATGCGTGCATTATCCCTTTAAATGGTTCCTGGTAGGTCATATGAAGTAATAAATAGGACGTCAGCATATTGTAAGATTTGAATCGGAGTTCTGTGTTTAGCGAAGGCTAAGGGAAGTCATCTGTGATAACTGAAAATAGCATGGTCGAAATAACTGAGCCCTGTGGGATATCGATAGTATTATTAGAAATTCGGGGTGAGTTTCATTGACTTTGACAGAAGAAATACGATTAAATAGAAAATGATGGAGAATTTTGAAAAAAAGTGTGGGCAGGAGGTTGACCCCTTCGTAGATGAGATCTTGCCAAGCAGAATTAAAGGCTTTAAGAAAATCGAGCAGGCAGGGAATTGTTGGGAAATTCTAGTTTGATTCATTCCAAAATATGATCGGTCGACGTGTAAATTGAAAATATGGAACTACCGGAAAAATGCATAAAAAAATTTCAAGGTGGATAAGCCGGTATCGAAGATCATGTCTAGCAATTTTGGGAATAGTAGCGCAATATCAGTAATTTATTTCGTTTAAGGTATTGTTTATATGTTATCGTTTGAGGAATTTATATAGAATGAACGTGGCTGTTAGAAAGAATCATTTTGAAGAGAAACCGGAAGAATCAATATCCTTGCAACATATTTACGGTGTTGAAAATATAAAACATTATTTCACATTCAATAAGTACCGGAAAAATATCGGCGGCTCTTCGTAGTTAGTCATGTGCGATGTATTAAATAAGGTTTTTGCAAATAAAAATTACGACAAATAAGGTTAGGTTAGGATGAGAAGGATGCAATTTTTTGCATGAGGAAGGAAAAAAACGAAGAAAGATTGTAAGGATCGTAAAATTCTCGCGTGGCACTGTCGAGCATACTTTTGAACCTTTCGAGGTAACTGGATGCCGTGATAATAAGCCGAAATCGGGGGGGTTTGAAAGTGTCTTTGGGCTATTGCATCGAAATTTGTCTATGACGTTCGCGCAAAAAAAGGACGTTGTCTAAGCTGTCTTCTGCTGCGCTGAATGTCAGTTAACGATAAATTCTCGCAGTGAAAAAAGGAAAAACGAAACTTTTGCTGCAGTTGTAAGCTCTCACAATCAGCAAATTGTGTAGTTATGAATGATAAGTTGGGCCAAGTGGGTCAGTACCAAATAAAGATGATTTTTTTTTCATAGAATAAAATGGTACCTTTAACTCGGTAAAGGAGTTTCAGTACCAAATTTTTCTGTAATATTTGGGTAAGATTATTTGTGTACGAACTTCCAGATATGATATCCTTCAAGCAAACGAAATGTAGTTTTGCTATTTTCTTCAAAAATTTTGACTATATACATTTAACCATATTTTGGGATGCAGAAAATCCAAGTATGGGATAGAATTCCTTCTATATTTTCATTCCAGTTTCTAGGAAGAGTTTCAAGCTAAATCTTTCAAAATACTTCCATTTGGTAGATAAATTATTTTTAGACACCACAGCAGCATCACAAAGTTGGAAAAGTTTATTTTGATTTCATTTCATAAGATCTTCGAATCGTCCGTTCATTCACCCTAAAACTTTGTGAGTTCGTGGCTTTTCAACCAAGTAACACACCTAAATCTCTACCATAATGATTTCTATACAAACATTTCAGAAAAAAAAACAGTGAACACTCTCGTTCCAATTACAAACCAAAAGGTTTCGCAAATCACATTAAAAACAATTAGTAAAATATCGAAGAAATGACTGGAAGAAAAAATTTCCATTGCGCAGAGCATACGTAATCAGCGACCGTTGCATGTATACAACATTCAGCTGAAAAGTATAATGAACTATGGCAATGGTGGATGATGCAACGAAGTTTATGAGCCGAACGGACAATTATTGTTAACAAAATAATACAAACTAATAAAACCACCAAGAAAAAAATGCAAATTAAATAAAAGAAATGTCTGTTGGAAAAGTGCGGAGAAGAACAAAACATTTCATAGTGTTACGCTATGTTTTATATTTATACGCGCCTGAGATGATGTTAGGTCTTTTTTTGCTCCTCTATTTGCCGCCAACAACAAATAATAATTATAATCTACAAAATTTTCAGATTTGTACGGGTGTAATTTGCTTTGCTGAACTTTTTTATGCTTGTGGGAAGCGGCATGCGATTATTTCGGCACTCCACTATGACTTTCGCTTCTTTACGTAAGCGTTACATTGAACTTTGTGTCGATTTTGGTGCGTTCCGAAACGCTTTCCCCATTCTTCCGAAAATCCAAATAAAATTTGACGGTTACCAGTTAGTCAAGTCAGTCAAGTTAAATTGAAGTTCGCGTGCTTTCCCCCCTTCCTGAACCTCTTTGATCATCGGAGTCGGCAGCTTCGACCACTTTGTGGTTTTCCTTCTCACTCTCTCCGTTTGAAAACTCGAAAAAAATTCCACTTTTGACAATCAGCCACTTCAAGAAATAATATTAACCATAAGCCAAAAGCCAGTTACGTCGCGGTTGTACCGTTGTATTTAAAATTTCACTCTTTTTAGGCACGACGCACGAAATCATGGGGCTCAAGTTCGTTGAACTTGGTGCTCGCAGTGAGCGCAGCGGCCCCAAATGTGGGCGCGTTTAGCCTTTCCCTTGACATAACCTGAGGCAACTTATGTTACCTTCATTTACATGCCATTCAAAAAAACAGTTAAACTGTGTCTTTTATTCGGCACCAGTCGAAAACGCGACGGCCAAATGTGAGTGAAATGCGTGCTGGTGTGCTATGGAGACTTTTGAGGAGTCATATTGTCGCCAGTTAACGTCTTTCTTGATTTTTGCCTTAAGCTACATTACGAATCACACATGTACGAGTATAACTAAACGTGCTTTGGATGTATCTTAAGATACATATTTATTCGATTTTCATTTCTTAAGTCACACCGCATATATAATGGCTGACCGAGTGGAGCGGACAATGCGTCCAAAATGCTTAATAAGCCAATATATGAAAGTGATCACCAACAATGGGAAAAAGATCAGAGCATCGTGGATGGCGCGAAAAAGACAGCCATCATGCTGGCTACATTGATGCATGCGTAACAGCTGAAAATCGAAAATTGAGCTTATGATGGTCAGTTACGTGGAGCTCTTTTGATGCAGTAGATGGACACCAGCAAAAAAGCTACCATGTATGAAAGTTAAGGTTGCGGTAAATTTGGCGTTTTTTTTTCTTCTTTTCTCTTTCTGGTTTGCTCAACGATGTAAGAAAATACCAGCTGAAAACCAGTTCGACTGAAATTTGACCATCAAAGTTCCGATTAAGGTTATGTCCTGAAAAAATATCGTTATGATGTTAAATAGCTCATATGTGAATATATTCGCTCACATGTTATCGTTACATAAGCTGTTTGGTTTGTGGACAAGCTTCTTGTACTTTTACAATAATCAGTGTGTACTGGCTTTAACTATATGAAAAAAGTACTGTAGAGAAGACTCTTGACAGTTTTATCGCAGCTGGTAGTATAAATTGGAACAGGATTGATATTATTAATTCTTTAGTTTCTTTAGGCTCGTCTTTATATCTGTAATGAGCAAGGATTATGTAAGGACACTTTTCAAACTAGAAACAAATTCCGTTGTCACGTCTTCAAAAAAGTTGTAAAGTTCTGATTCGATAACTAGGAGCCCTGAACCTAGCGTAGCAATGACTAAACGCGTTTACTATTTACTCGTTTGAAAATTGGTAACCATTTGGTATCTCCTGTAGCTAAATCCCGCTTAATTTTTGAGCAAAAAATGATAGGTCCCCCTTTAAATATGTTTTGACTTTTGTTTCTTTATTAATGTATTTATTATTATTTCTTTAAAACCAATGGTCAATTACATTAAAACAGTTAAAAAATCGTATGAGTAATACATTGTAATTCATAATAGAGTATTACATTGTGATACAAAATCAACGATGAATGTTTAGATCTCAAAAAAATGTTTAGCCTCGAAGCGAATCATCATCTTAAAAAGGAAGGTTTCCTTTCAGACCTAGGCCTCACATATAAGTCGCTGTTAATAATCTTTATCAATCGACCTCGTTCTGCGATAGCATCATCCGACTCACTTTCTTCCTCAATCGAATTCCACCAGCACTTTCTCGTTTTTTCCAGTGGTCTTTGCCCTTCAGTTTTAACTGCGAATATCTTGCGAGGTATCTGCTTGTGATTCATCAGTGTCCGCAATATCACACCCTTATTTAGATCGAAACAGTGACACAGAGAGGGGAAATAAGCTTGACACCATATACAGGAGAAGTTGAATCACAGAAATTTACACAGAAATGTAAAGATCATCTGAAGAAATTGTCGAACTATGTTTATACTAGTTAAGAGTTTAGAAAGAGATATCAAGGTTCGCTCGTTTGGGTTCTGGAGGTAGTTTCTTAGCGCTACGGAAATTAATGAAATTTAGAACTGCAGACGATTGCATAGGAGATTAGACAAAATTTTTCCGACTTTTCCACATAAACAAGCTCCAAATTTTCAAATTGAATCCTCCAGACAGTACAAAGAAGTAAGAAACAAAATCTAATGTAAGAATTTGTTTAGTTGGCTAAAAAGTCTGCATTGTCCTTAATTCGGAAGTTATAAGGAATGTCCCTAGTTATCCCTAGTTATTATACCCCGGAAGTTATAAGGAATTAATAAGATAAAACTCTAATGCATATACATTTGCATTATACATTGTCATACATAAACATTGTCATACATAAACATTGTCATTTCCAACACTAAGGCGAACATGACGAGCATCTGTTTTGCAAGAGAAAGATGTACCATAATCATGATTAAATACTTTTTGTATGGTAAGTAATCCAACACAACTGATCCTTCACACCCCCCCCCCTATTTTGGATAAACAACAACAATAGTTTATAAATTTTTGAAAATCTCATGTACGCTGTTACCAATGGAGCACTAAATCTAGGAAATTACCCATGAGCTGTACAAAAGCTGACCTATCCCACCTACTCGCTCCACGTAGCTCCTTATAGGAGAAAGAATAAGAGTTTTCCAGGTTAACAGTCAGTATGATCAGCATATAGCTCGTCCTATTTAAAAATAAGCTAACATGTAGAAATGTAGAATGAAGCGCTGCCTTAATTTGAATTGATAAAATGGAAGCTACACAAACGTACAACGGGCTACACTTAGGAACAACAAATGGAATGGTGGCGATATTAGAAAGGATTAAAACATAAGTTTTCCCACGATTTTCCAAAATCGTGACTCTTCAAAACTTCCAAAATCGTCAAAACTTCAATAAGTTGTCATTTTGAAGTAGCGTTTATTGTGCAAACACGACTGCAGCAAAATATAATGGATCAAAGAAAAATTATGTCCGACCCGCATTCAAGTAAATTCGTTCTTCTTCCGGATAATAATACACATAATAATTACACCCTGATGAAAAACAAGGAAGACAACGTCAAAGCATCGTCCTATGTATGACTCGATCCTAAAGATATTATGAAATTGCACTGTCGGGAACAAGGAGATTGTAATGAAAAACAGTCAGGCATAGTATAAACAGCCTAAAAATCATGTTACGACCTGGGTTTTCATGACGGTTTGTTATCTTGCTTTTAGATGGGTATCTTTGATACTATCCACTTGTTTAATACATAAACGCATCCAAAAAGGAAATAGAGCTCCTCAAACAGTAGCATACGCGAACCTGATCTCGATTAGATTATCCTGTCACAGCTCTTACCCATAATCCAACCGACGGCAGAATCAATCAAGAAATGAATTGTAGTCTGGTAAAGTCTGTGAAGACTTGGCGATTGACAAAGATACATGAAACAAAACAAAATATAACTTTAAAATCAGTGCGCAGCCTATGTATACTGAGTGAACGTGGAAGGACAATTCTATTCGCTACTACAAACCAGCTCGAACAGATAAATAGACGAGACCTGGAATGAGCTCGGAGAACGTCACGTAGAAGTCATTGAATTTGTGACCAGGCAAAGAAGTGTTCACAGTTCAAGTCAAAACTACAATGATAATATATTACAATTTTTGAGAAACAGCCAGGACTCGCGAACAAAAAAGGGATAAATCTAAGGCAAGGTTTTCCGTCAAGAACTTTTTGAGAATGTTATATTGGGCAAATAATAGCAGATGATAGGAAAATATCTTTGGGTGCAGTTAACTCCTTGTTTGCAGTCGAACTATCTGAGTCAATAAGATTGCTTCATGTAGTACATACCGAACCCCTAATGCAGACAAACCTTGAATAGGCAATTTAAGGCCAAAAATAAACCATTCGCTAAGCATTAACGACGGAATGGTAGAACTCATTGCACAAGGGTCAAGGTTTCTGTTGGTTAGAAACATCTGGAACCAAGACTTATTACCGAAAAGAACGCTTTAAATGTGCGGTTGGTCTTCCTTGACTAAATGAGAGGTTACTCAACACTTTGAACGTCGTTCAAAAGTTTGACAAAAATATTTGAATGTTAGATTAAGTTTTACTGACATGCCGTTTGATGAACAACAAGGAGTTTTGGATCTGAATGATTAACAGCTGACGAACAATGAACAATATAGATAATGCTGGAAGGTTTTGGAAGTTAAACGTCGATGATAAATCAAAATATACTGCATAAAAATTTGCTTTCCTACTGTGTTACTCTAATTAACCAACTAGTTCAGAGATTACCTCAGAAGGCAATAAATAGAAGTAATCAAGGAACTAAGAATAATCATCACAAACAATACAAACACGTAACGCACTCTATAACCTGAATTGGCACCAATTTTATAAGCAAAAGCCGCCGCATTGAATGGTTTGACTAAAAGAAAAACCACAAAAGAAAATTGCAATGCTGTTGTTCGTTGACTTCCTAGTATGATGTAACATTTTAACTTTTAATTTTCCTCCAACAAACACTTATTGCACTGCACTTTCGTTGCATTACATCGTACACACGTTTTGCTTCTTCTTTGCAACATGACTTTAATCGTGCCATCATTATTTCCATATTAACTTCTTCAATCCACCAAACCACCGCGCCACATCATTGTTGCTGTTATTGTTTCAGCTGCAGCTTTCCTATACTCCTAATGCAATCCAATGCAACAAAGCCGCACCGTTTCAACCTTAGACAACTTACAAAAACAAGATGGCGACGTCTATGACGCGTTCTTCTAACAGTAATACTGCATTTATGTCGTTAGCGTCAAGGCGGCCATGTGCAAAATTCAAAATTGTAGAAAGCGGAAATCAGAGGTGTTTTGATTTTCTTTCAAGTCCTTTCAAAATTAATTGCATGCTTCTAATAAGTAGAAAATTATTATGCGGTCGAATAATCGGTTGCAGCTTTTTCTGCTGCACCACGGAAGGAGTCCAGTGAGTGCAAGTTACTGGAAACCGTATCACATCATTGTCGGCACCGCAATAAATGCAACTTAATCCGACTAACTTGCTAACTAACTAACCAAGCATGGCAACCAATATGGTCTGAACTAATGAAGATCGTTAGTAGAGTTGCATAGTTATGTGGCCGCAAAAAGAAAGTGATCTAACGGCAAATAGCAATGGCGCACGATGCACTCGCGCGATGCACAAAAGGTATGGCATTGCTAACCTAACCTCACTAATTGAAAGTGAAACTGCTAATTTGAAAGTGAAATTATATTTTCAACTTTGGCAGTTTGTTTGTAGTTGAAATGGTGGAAATTGGTTAGGCTACCATTTGCGATCGTCTGCATTCGCGTATAATTTTTAGATGAAATTAATATTTGAATCGCACATTTTTGTTAAGCCTGTGTTCCGATCCTAACCTAGACTTTCCTTTGTTGTTCCTTGATAATTTGTGTTATTATTGAAATTGATCCTTTTAAATTTGTCCATCATGCAAAATGAAAATAAATTTTCTTTGAATGTTTTCATTTTCCGATGTTAAGCTTGCTCTCCTAAGAAAGTAAACGAGAAAGGCTGTTAATCTGCAGAGTACTAGACCTGAGTCAAAACTTTGTAGTGGCCGAATTATTTTTCAATGCACTGTAGCTGCATCAAATGCAACTCTTTCTATCATCGCAGCATGGCATCTAGCGCACAAGATCAAGTTGGATTTGTGAAATAAAGAAAATGCGGAAGCCGATTGCGGCTAAGTAATTTTTCTTATAAAACTAGACGCAGCCATTGAAGTCGTCTTTCTACACACATGATCGTGTGTCTTGATTGTTGCTTCTTGCATTAACTTTGGTCGGTTGGTTGGATGATCATGTGTGCGGACAAACAGCCGTTCCTGTATTATCAAACGTTCGGGTCAATGTAATTTTACGTAATCTACAAACGGTTAATGTTTCACTTTTTCTTCGTACCAATTGCATTTTAACTTCTAATGGTTTTCCATTTCGATGCCATCCAAGACTGTGCAGACGGTTAATGAAGCTGGCAGTCAGGCAGGCAGGCTGTCTCAGCGTAAATTTTAAGTGGTTTCTGGTTTTTCACACTTGGCGATACCGTCAAGAGTGAATGAGTTGTGTGGTGGTTGATGAAGTCAAGTTTTATCTGTTTTTGTTTTTCTCATAAAGGTGCGCAAGTAAAAGTGCTTCTGCACATACTTGACTCTTGAAGATTTGCAATTACCTTTGGGATTATGTAATGTTGTTGTTTTTCAGGAAAACGTTCGCAGAATTGGTTAGAAACACGATGCTGAGCGGAAGAGATTAGTTGTTTGATTAGATAAGGAGATATTTCATAGTGACTTGTAGATTTTGCTGAATTTCCACCAAAAAGGAAGCTGGTAGTTTCATATTTTGTAAGTTTCATGAAATCGAAACCTTGTTTGAGCAGGTTTCCTGACAACTTTCTCGGCTATTTGTCAATGTGTCTGTTCTATGTGCAAGTTTAATAGAGTTTGACATGCAATTTAAAGTGATGGGTTTTGTCCCGAAGACGATATGATTCGAAAATTATCCATAATTCTTTGAAAAAGAAATGTTTGTATACTTCCCCGGGACAAAGGGATTTCATGTTTTCCAGATTGAAAATAGCGAATGAATTTTTTGGAATACATTTTGATCAAGACTGTAAACCGTTACCTGAAGAGACTTTTGAATGTTAACTAAACTGCTCTCTCTCTCTCTCTCTCTTTCTCGGAAACTTTATCAGTGACAGCTCAGTTGTTTGTTGAAACACCTTCAATCAAGGGTACTTAAAATGAGTACCCTGGTATACCTTTTTGTAGCATTTGCAGTTTCTTTGAATTCCGGATGGAGCTTCTTTAAAACTCGATCGATGCTAACTCTCGTTGAAACGGGTACATTAAGTGTTCCCAGCAGACTTGATTCCTAAGCAAGATCTCAGTCATGTGTTCCCATTAACAAAATACTAGTGCAAACCGCGTTTATAGCCTTACACGATTTAGCTAGGCCAAGTTCAAAGCTAACCTAGTATTTTGAACTGTTTTCACTCTCGAATTCGTCCTGAAGGTACGGATATACTTAGTTTTGAGATAATTGAGTAAATTTTTAAGAACAAATTCCTAAATAAACCAACTAAGATATTTGCCTAACTGGAAAACCGGGCAGGCAATAGTGTGTTTCTATTTCGAATATCATAGGCGGACCGATTAATTGTACATTCACATAGTCTTACCCGTATGCCAATCGAGCTCCTTGTCATAATTAGATTCCTTTTAAACGAGTGCCAAGAGTTCTTCTGGTCAATCCAAATTGGTGAATCTGCTTATTCACATCCATCCAACATGAAATTGAAAAGGCATGAAAAGAAATGTCACCATACATGTTGACTGCCATTTATCACTTCATTTGCTAGACGAATTTGTTTAAGAAATTCATTTGAATAACTTGTAGTTTTATAATTGATCATCATATGTTTAATTTAAGACATAAATACCGTAATTTTTTAAGGGCCTATTTCTCAACCCCCCGAAAATTATTGCAGAGCACTTCCCTTGCGCTCACGGAAAATTTGGTGATTCTTAAACCAGAGCGTCGCTAAACGCTAAAAATTGCATGGAGCTATAACGAGGTTGTATGGCGGCTGACGCAGTTGTGAGTTGTCCCTTGAATCTTAAAAACAGGAACTATAAATGAGCAGGTACAGTGCTCTTTTGCCCGCATCAAACGATAATCGATACGAGAAAGTTCGTTATAATATAAAGGATGAATTAAGCGATCGCCGTCAAATTGCACTGGATGGCAGCATCCGTTAGTAGTCTCTGATTGTTGTTTGTCTCCACTTCGCGATAATCAATTGAGTATTAGAGGACAACTGACTAGTGAAAAAATCAAGTTTTTTTAGCTCCGCAAGATCCCAATAGATTACTTCTAGAGTATCGTATCAAATTAATTATGAACTGAAGACATTTGCCAACTGAGCCAGGAGGGCGCTTGCCTACTTGTGTAGATCCTGGGTTCGAGTCCCACGAATTAAGCTGCAAATTCAAATTAAATATCAAATCCTTGAGTAATAACGCTTATGTAGGTCGCCTATATACATATGTGCGAAGGACCGATGACGGCAACGAAAGAGAAGGGAGTCAACATGAACAATTCCAGCTTTTGAATGAGAGTTTGGACAAAAAATAACAAAATTTGTTAGAAGAAGTTCCTATCGTACGATAGATTTTGAACGATTTTGTACAATTATCATGAAAGTTGTTATTTTGTAATTGTGTTCTAGGACAATTAGATTCACAGTCGAAGTGCAATCGCAAATTTTGAACCTCTGTTGAAACTCTGCTAAAAAAAACCAAAAACCTTCAGAAATTCGTTTCGATTGCTGAAGTTGCATGTAAAATGTTTCTGAACGATACATGTGAGTTTAGAAGAATATTTACACAAAACACCTTGAAATTTTGTATATTGCCAGAAAATGAGATTAACGATTAATTACGTTTTAAACACTTAAGATCTAAGACAAATTCTGCAAATTATGCACTTATTTCAGCGTTCGATATACTAAAACTAGAATTACAATTATGTTTCAACCGTTCTACAAGAAATAAGAATATTTTCCTTGACACAGCTGTCAGTTCTCTAAAACCATTAAGAATGAACCTATTGACGAAAAAAAGGCGGTAGTACATCCTATTTTTCCTTTATTTCATTTCTTATTTCTTTATTTCTTCTTCTTACTTACATTTCCTAAGTTTTGGTTTATTTAGTTCCTTCTCAACATAAATACAAGCGAAATAAAATCTAAGATACTCTACATATTCCTGACCGATTACTGAGATTCTAACTCTCTATTATATCAAGTGATAGAAAGATATCTATAGGACCACAGAAGAAGAAGTTCTGTTGAGATTGAACCAGCTGTCTGTTCTTCAAAACAATAAAATATCAACCTAAGGATGGAAAATAACAAACATTTTATGAAAAAAAAAACCTGTGCATCATAATATGATGGTCATGTTATCTGATGAGGTGCAAAATAATCGGTGAAAGATTATTGAAAAAAATGATTAAAAAAACCATGGTGAAAGATTATGGCATACAACTTATTATGTTTATTTGTGAGTTCAGCTATGTGTTGTGTACTTCATGTTACTTGAAGCCAATTATGCCATAGCTATAACTTGTACATACAACGTAATGTAATGTACATACAACGCTACCATTCCCAACAAACTCCAGATCTAATGGTATTCCACCGAAATAAGTGGAACTACATTTGGATTCCTCTAAATACTGCGTAAAATAAGACAATCCCTCTCACAGCATTTGAGGAAATCGCAATACACATATAAATCTGCTTGTTTGTTTTCTATCTCTGTCTGATACAAGTCAGCCGAGAGTGTTATAACTACCTGTATATAAGTACCCTACGCTATAACTAGGACCCCCTGCCAAACTTGATTGATGCGATTGCGCTGAACACTCGAGAATGTTCCAAACTGTTCCAGACACGGCAGTCTTATTCTGATGTTTGTCCGGCGTTCGTTAAAACCTCAATCGGAATGTCTCATAGGATATAGTTTATAGTCGGATATTCTCCGACTATCACCTTTTCTGATCGATGAAATATGTCACGACTGACTAAAACTTCGCCTAATATAAAGAAATTGGATGAAATATAGAAAACCTCAAAAGATAAAGGATTCTTCTGACATCGTATTCATATGCTATCAGGTAAACGGGAAAAAGTTGTCGCTGCAATGAGCAATAAACAAGAATTTTTCTGATTCCAGATAAACAATTAATAAGATAAAATTAACGGATTTTTCATGATACATGCTCAATTCTTGATAAAAAAATGGCTGATTCTGACTAAAAACTGATTCGACTCCAGACTCATCAATTGATTGGCTCAATAAGTTAAAAATATAAAGAAAATTGAGCACTTTTCCAAAGTAAATGAAAATTTTTCAAAACTGAAATTAAGGTACATACGTAACACAGGAGAGTGACGGTCATATTTGCGTCCTATGATTTACATAAAAGTACTTTATACCAAGATGATTAGGCTTACGGAATCCTTACTCAAATAAACAAAACTTGAATAAACTGCTGAGAAAAATTAGAAGTAATTTTAATTGATAGGTGATGGAGTAAACATTGACTCTTCTGGCAGTCATTTATACTTCATTTTACTACATCTGATCTAGCAACAAACCTGTCAGCAAAGGCCCAACAGTTCAGTGTAGAATCTATATTTAACAGTACACACATTACAAAGTGTAAAACAAATCAACAAACAATTTTCAAAATCGGGTCAAACAGTAAACAAACAGCCTAAATTTAAAAATACAAAACCAACCAAGAATTCCAAAAAAAAACTTGAAATTCTAAATTTTCGTGCATTTTACCCATCTGATCTGAGCCTCTGTAGCTGCTGATTAAGATGAAGATGCTATTACTTTTGTGAAGCATCCAAGTTGGTCGGTCAGTTGATGATAGAAAGACGGAGGAAAGCTGAAAAAGATGCTCAAAATGACGAACACGTTAATGTCATTGCCAAAAACTTAAAGATTGTATATTTAGCGGGAGCACATATGCTTAGCTGCACGCTCTTGCTTGAGCATGTGAGCTGATAGATGGTGATGATGGCCAGTAATTGTTGGCCATCCAGCCCACACTTGAACCCTAAATTGAAATGAACTCAAGCGTGAAGCTATTGGAGCTCGCAACTTCCCTCAAGCAAAACATCCAAAAACTGTTGGGACAACGTTATGTGCATTCCGAACTAAGGTTTTGATATGTGTCTTCTTGCACTGTACAGTTGTCGGGAGGTTACTCACTTAACTTTGGGATGATCACTTTCTTTGTTTTCTTCAGGCGGGTACTTCAGATTCCTCTGGTGCTGACAGTGATGCAATCTAAGAGATTCAGCATTTTTGTTCACCAAGATCCATAACATACTGCACGAAGAAACTGGCATGCGTCATATGTGTAATTTTGTGGCGCTTCGATTTCAATGAGAATATAGATTTAATTTTGAATGTCGAGTTCAAATTCGGACCCTCACAGCCCGTTCTGACGCAACATCCTTCATACTGTGTGATCTAATTACATGAGTCTGTTTAGATAATGATCATAAGACCACCGGACTGTGGAGCATCTATCAGGCCCATCAGTCTTATTGGTTGGTCCCGCTCTGTAAGCTTCGTGAATGGATAGCACCCACATCGACGTACTTGATATGATGCGCTTGCTGTAACATTTGGAATTTCGACATATCCAACTAGCTAAGCTTTCACATGCCCTATCTCCACCAACTATCTCCACCTCCACTATCGTCCTTCGGTCGCGCCCGTCTTAAGCTCGACAGACATGAATTGTATGATACCATTCAGCCGAAATGGGTTCCCCGGTTTTGCTCGTTTCTAGGTCAACACGTATCCACCACGATTTTGAATAATCGTGCAAGTGAATGAATAGTGCGTGGGAATAGGCCGCAAGCATGATCATTGCCTCGGACAGAGTGTTCTTATTTTAAAATGCGTTCGCTCGCGTTGGAAAAATTGTAAAAAGTCTAATTTCCGCGGCGACCTGAATGGCTTAGACAGGCGAAAAGATGGACAGATGGATATGCAAATGGATAGATAGTGTCGGTTTGTCCCAAACATTTGAAAAGATTATCCCCCAACACGTATCACTTCCCTTCAAACATTTATTTTAAAATATTTCTGGACGTGTAACTAATTTATTTAAATTCTTGCTGAGCGCGAAGTAAAAAAAGAAGCATATTTCGAAACTTATTTTCTTTAGAAAAATTTGGAACAAGCTTAAAATATGATACATTAGAGTGAAAATGCGCTCGCACTTGCCATGTCCTCCCTTTTCGTTGTGTTGCAATAACTCCCTATGCTATTCTTAACACAGATTGCCAAGTTGTCTGCTATCACAGTCGGACGGAAATTGATTTCGAAATGTTTTTGGTCTACTTTTGAGTGTTATGTTTTTCTTTTTCGAAATAGAAATGTTGGAATCTCAATTATCGGTCAGGGATATGTAGAGTATCTGCGATAGAGCACGTAATTTGATCAAGTTGAAGGTCTTAAGCGATTGTTATTTTACTAGTATTTATTTTGGAAATGAACCAAATAAATCAAAAAACTATAAAAAACATGTATAAGTGTGGGTAAACCATGAAAAATTAAAGCATTTTTCTTCAAACCATATCCGATGTTATTGAGAACCCAAAAGGATCTTGCTAGAACCTGATCGCTTTGGGACACCTTTATAAATTAAAAATTTTGTTGGTCAAACTTACCAAACAGATCGTATAGAACAATTTCACGGGATTTATGGGGAAAATTCTTATAATTCTTGAGCGGTCCGGCTTACTTAGAAGAGACAGCGGTTTTAAGTCCCCTGTGATCCCTTCTGTTGACTTCTGTAGCACAAGTGGCGAACGTTCTGTTATGTATGTTAAACAGAACCCATTCATTGTTGTTCTTTATTACCTGAGGTCTTTACCTTCATGAGGCAGGTTCGCCTCCTAATTTCCCGATATTTTGATTGCATTGACCCAGTGCTATCGAGGTTTGTCTTCTAGAGTTCCTTCTACGAGCGTCTCTTTAAATACATTTTTTCGAAATCAGCGAGTCCGTCCATATGCTGCAAGTGACTGTGTTACTGTGGAGATTTCTGACTCGCCTACATTTCGTACAATTCGTTATAGTGTCTAGTTCGCCCAGATTTACATTTCTCCAGGGCTTTCTTTAAACGTTCTTATGTCGTTATGGCGTTCAGGATTTTTTGAACGCCTTCGTTAGTAGGGACTCATGCTTCGCGTCTTTCAGCATATCGCAGGCTGTGCTATAAATTTTATTCGGAGAGTTTCATTTCCCTACGTATATAAGTGGGTTTTTAAGTTACGAAAACCGAATAGAAATACTTCCTGGATCCGCCATTTATTCTCGTCAGCTTCCTTCCCGTTGTTCGCCAATTGCAAGTTGTCCACATGTTCTTTGTCGTCTGTGGTGTCCCTTTTGGACACTAATTTCGTTAAAGTCATGATATTTCTTTTATTTGAATTAGTCTGTCGACCTTTGCTGTTGATTTGATATTAAAAATTAGCAGATGAGAAGGCGCGCAATATTATGTTGATGTCATTTGCATACGCCATTATTTGACTAGTCTTGAATATCGGTGTGCATGTGGTGTCAATTGGAAAAACCTCTCTGATGACTTACTCCAGTGGCAAATTTAAAGGGCGAGGTGTCATACCGTTACCCTGCTTCAGTTGGATTTAAATATTCTTGGTTCAAATATCCCTACCCGGTTGGCGTTAATTCTGAATAATGCCGTTGAGTTAACCTTCATTACATTAGGTTATCATAGGGCACCCTTTTTTATGACCATTGATACTTTATGTTCTTAACCAACTGATTGAAATCGTTGAAGATAGTAATTTTTTATATCTTCACTGTTGTTGATGTGGCTAGAGCTATCCAAGTATATCTTGTTCCACTATATTCTGTTTTTCTCTATAGCCCAGTTCTTTATTCTCATGCTGACGTTTGATTGGTTGATTTACTGTTGGGGATGGTGCAAGTCAACCCTTACAGGTTTATTATGCCCCCGTTTTCGGTGCTCCTAGAGCGCCTTAAGCGGATCAATCTTTCTTAGAAAGTCAATGATCTGCTTCGGCCTCGGGCTTCCAAATTCCCCCTCGACAAGGAAGGAGTTGCCTAAACTGTCTCTTCTATTGCGGTACAGTGCGTCACAGTGTGCCAGCAGTTTCACTGGTGTCTCCTCCGCAAGATTGCAAAATCTGCACTCATCATTCGCTGTCAAGCCCATTCTTTTGAAATGCCCTCCGAGTGTGCAGTGCCCCACGAAGAGCCCATTCAGGACCCTTAGCTTTCTCTTATTCATTTCGATGCATGCTCGAAACTTCTCGTCATAAACGTCGAGGAACAGCTTTGACATTCGAAGCCCTGGAAGTACATTCCAAAGTTTATTGCATTCTTCATCTGTTTCCTTTAGGGCCCTGTGAATAAAATTCATTTCAGTTGCGCTAAAGGGTTCAGGACCGATGAATGTTGTCGATGGTTCTTTACTCGCCAGTTGGTCTGCCTGATAATTACGCTCGATATCTGCGTGCCCGGCACCCAGTATAGGGTAACCCTTTTGTTCGCACTGAATTTTTTGAGTATATTGCAACAATCTAGAACCATTCTCGATGTAATCACCGGAGATTCTAGTGCTTTTGAGGCTGCTTGGCTATCGAATATTATAGCGATGGTTTTGCCTTTGTATCCTCTGTCTATGTTGAGCTCTGCGCTTACAGCGATGGCATTGACCTCAGCCGGATAGATACTCGGCATACTTCCCATTGGTTGGTAATATTTGGTGTTAGGCCCAAATACTCCAATTCCTGTTCCCTCAGATGTCTTGGAACCGTGTCCGTATACCACCTGACTGCATTCCGTCTTATGAGATGCATATTGCATATTCAAGATTCATTCTCTCTTGTCACTCAGCACTACACAAAAATGGTTGTGAATGCTGAATGCCGACGCTATGCGATCCGACGGTGCATATATAAATGGAGACACCTTCACTTGTTTAGCTTGGCCCTAGTGCCCAATTCTTAGGTCATTTTCTCTACCTGCATGGAAAATTCTTGTCCTTGTAGATGTCGCTACAGTTTCTATCACCAAATAAAGTGGCGATAGGTTTAAGATTTTCTGGAGAGCTGCCGTGGGACATGACTTTATGGCTCCGGTGATACAGCCGCATGCCAAACGCTGAACTCTATCGAGTGCGAGCCTCGTCTTGCGTTCTTGGATTTTGTCTGTCCAGGCCACCGCTCACCATCATGGTGTACATCCATCACAGGATTCCCAGGTTACCCCAGGACTTGCCTGCCATGTTCCTGCACACCATCATAGCTCTAACAGGCTTTCCGTTCCTTCTGAGCCTGCCCTCCAACAGCAATCCGAACAGGATGACCTTAAACTCCTACGCATTCTATATCTTATTTTACAGCGTTTTTCTTCACGTTTTACTCAATCGTGCGTTGACACTTCTATGCTCTGATTTTTTCATGTTTCGACTTCTCGTTTTCTCCATTCGGCTTCACTCAGCCTCTTCTTCTATCCAACCAATGACTGAGGGCAATGTTTGCTTGTGACATCATATTATTTATCATATTTTTCTCCTTCTCATCGTGCTGATGATCGCAATTCTCATCGTTCGAATCCGCTGCTTTCATGGCTTCAACATTTGTCAAATCATAAATGCTGAGGCTACTTACTTGAAATTAGTTGCATAGAAAGCGTGTTGTTCAATACCACTATGATTGCTCTTCAGCGAATGAGACATCCTGCAATGAACTTGAATATCATAAGGATAACGCAATCCAACGAAAAACCGAAAATGTCTATTTTCGCGATTTTAGCCACGACTTAGCCATGCTGCCCTCAGAGCTTATAAGGGTGGATTAACCTTCTAAATACTTAGACTTTTCTGACTTGTTCCTTTTCACCAAAACTCACATGATTTTTTAAAGGAAGCAGATTTTAAATGCCCTCCAAACTGAAGACAGATGCGATGAAAATGTCGGAGTCGTTTTAAAAGTAGAAAAACTATTGCGTTCAATAAATCCATTCGGGGGAAAGTGTCCTTTGAAAGAAACCCAGAGACGTAATCATTAAAGGTACACTTTGTTTCATGGTGGCAGGCCGAAACTTCTGTTTCAAGGTCGCATTGTCATTATACGATTCCCAAATAATATAATTTGGAGATAAATTTAAATTTCTGCAGTCTATAATTACTGCTTGTGGAATTTCCGATTGAAGATGACAAAAAACACCTGCGTAAGACCAATCGGTTGTGAATGTTTTTGATAACCATTACCCATCCAACTGACGAATCATATAAAGAATGCTTTCTACGGTTTTAGAATTTCAATTTCCTCGTTAAGGACAATTTTTTGGGTGGAAAGCTGAAAAAATTCAAAATCCAAAATCCAAAATTGGTGGTATTACTCAAGATCCTCTAAACGATTTGAATCCAACGTAATAAAAGCCTGTAGAACCCTTGGGAATGACTCAGCAAGAAGTTTCTGTTGGAAAAAAATCCATGAAATTGATTCAAAAATACAACAAAATCAGGTGCCTTGTGACACAACCAAAGACAACCCAGGAAAGGTATGACTGAAAGGAGTCTTTTGTCGTATTATGACTTTGTATTAAGATTGGGAAAGGATGTGACGTAAATAAAAATATTTCAAACCCCTTAAGTATTGTATCTTATCGTTCTCAGCTAATTTTCCGGACGTGCCTCCATTTGGTCTTCTGGTTGTTCCTGCGAAGTACAAACCAATTAGGTTCCAAAACGAGACAATTTTCGAGAAATAATTTTAAGATTCCCTGAGCGGTCGGGAACGGCAGTAAGTCGCAATGGGCGATATATTGATTAATTTACCAACCCTTTTTGTGTCAAGATAAAAGTAGTTTTGAACTCAAAATCAATCTATAGTATTGACGAAAAATGCATGAGAATGGCTACTAGAGCTAGTCCTTGGCAGCAAACATTGACACCGAACACACTGCTGGAAATTTGATAACCAGTAGAAAATTAAGAGATATTTCCACTGTTGTGAAGATAGATTTAGTTTCCTGAGTAAAGTCGAATGAAGAAGGTAGGTCTTGCATAGAAAAGGATCCGTTCCATTAACGCTGATCCCGTCTTTTAATAAGGAAGTAATAAACCGTCTCAATGGTAAAGTTAGACTTCAAAAGCTTTGTGTTGACTTGATTTCAGCCTATAATAACATTAAATAAATTCAATTGCGCTCAAGAACATAATATAATTCTGCTCTAATACGTGATCATGACCTTACATTACCCGGACATTCCGGGTATCACTTTTATTATAATGCCCTGCATAAAAACAATTAACATTCCACATAAAAGTAACACAACATAAGAAGAACTCAAAACAATGTTACCTAGACCCTGAACAGCACACAATAAATTCATTTATCATCCATTTTACTGAATCACGTATAAATAAATTCATTTTTTATTTGTTTTGATTCCTTCCTATATACGATTTAATCAAAAGAACGCAAGTATTTCCCATCAACATGCCAGACACGATCAATACAATTTGTTCTACTAACAATTCTGCACCTTCAGTAACGCAAACCGACGTTACTTTAAATGCAATAATTAACTAATATCATGCGCGACATATGTATTATGTGTCAATAAAATGCACATACGAGTAACGAAATACGATTGATATATTTTAATTGCATGGAAAGCGCCTTGAAAGGACCGTTAAACTAGCAAGTATATGAAGAAATATGGTCAAGTGCAAAGTTAAAATGTCACTTCCGCATAGAAAAGAGCATTTGTTGGTATTGAAAAACAGAATAAAAGAGTAAAAAGGCAATATCCAGATTCAATTTGTTGTAAATTGAGAAGATTGTGTCTATATACTTACATATGGTGTTTTGGTTTAGTGGCACTATATGATTGGGTGCCTGAAATTAACCATAAGCTGAATCGTGATATCTTAAGATACTTCAATCTAAATTGTGTTGAATCAAAGAACTACAGACACAAAATTAGGAGACTCTAAATAAAAATTTTTCTAAAAATTCTGGCTTCCGTTTCGATGAAGGGATATATATTTTCTGAAAGGATTACAGTGGTGTTTTACTATATTCTGTTGTTTTTTTTACTTTCTCCTTATTATAATCCTTGATAGAAGTTTAACTGTTCATTGGATTGATTCGCTGGAAAGGCTCTGGATTGCCATATAGGCTTAAATTAGTTAGTGTTCTCACGTTCATTGGAGTCTAATCATCTAGAATTGTATATCTGTACACTTTAGCCGATGGATAGATCGAAGGAGTTTCCTGCAACAGCTGAACAATGGAACTTAGGCACCCACATTCGGTTATGTACCGAAATTAAATTTGATTTGCAGTCAACAATTTTTTCGGAAAAACAACAAGAAAATCTGGTAAAACCGTAAATCAAGATGTAGACACTTTATAGTCACTAAAAAAATTGTTTATTGCTACTTAAACTCGATGATTTCATGATACTAGTCTGCAAACTGTTTTAACGTAAATCATTTTGAATAAACTTTATATAAATTATTTAGCAATTAAGTTTAGATTAATTGCCACTGTTTTTGAAACACAGAGAACGTCTACAAGACTTTGTATGTTACCTAATGGGCTTTCTCCCATTGGATGTGTCAACATCTGTTTCAATATCCTCAAGCGCTGTTAATTTCAAATGCAGATATTTTCGTTCTAAAGTCAGGGTTACAATTATTTACCATGTATGGCGTCACTGACGACTACAACAATTACTTATCACGCTAAAGAATAAGTTGCATGTTAGTATGTAGTTAGCGTCCCGCGTAACGTGAAGTTAATTCTGATTTTTTTTTTCTTCATTTATTTTATTTAATTAATCGACTGTGGTCAGACAATTATTGTTTTAAGTTGTCTATTATTAAAGTATTTTGGAATGCTAATATGATAATGCTTGCAAAAATTTACATATATAACGGGCAGTAAGATCGATCAGAGAGGACTGTGGGAGGATTATAGATGATATGATATGATATTATTATCATAAAAATATAAATTTATGCAATGCATATATTATCTTCATACATAAATATCTGGGTTGAGAAAATCAATCTGTATTATTAAGTGCTATTAATAATACACTCGTATTAAAAGTATCGGACTCACAAATTTAATAATACAATCCCTCCTCCATGAATACTGACTTGTCTCTTAGGGGGTTATGGGAGACTACCCGTCATCCAGATACATTTCGAAACCACTAAAGACATCCAAAACTGAAACGAAATAATGGAGATATGCAAAAGTGTACGCAGAACTTGGGACAGATCTAGCAGTAAGGAATAATGAAGTAAAGCATTCAAAAACCTGTCAGCTGATAGTGGACTATGAGTTTTACCGGAGATCAATCTTGTCGGTAGAATATCCGTGCGCAGAATATATGAATCATCAATATGTCATAAGCGCTATCCATCACTATAAATACAATTTTCATATCAATCAATATAAATCATAAGCGCTGTTCTGATCAGCAACGTCAAAGTCCAAAAAACCTCTGTAAGGACAGTAAGAATGGGATTTAGATCTATAACGACAGAGCGTACAAACCGAATATGGAGTGACGCCATGAAAAAATTAAAAAATACAGAGTTGAAGTCTCAACTAGAACTCAGGATTTGACACCATACATTTTCAAGGACTTCAACAAGTCTGTAGATTATGATATAGGCCTGTAATCGCCTATATAATGCCCTGCAACGAAACTTTGTAAGACAATTGAAAATCATCCAAATATTATGTTGGTAGTCCTGAAATCTCTGGTCGGATATCTCAATACAGAAAAAAATTTCAAATGAAAAACTCCGGGAAAAAATTAACCAATAGACAAATAGTAGGGATGTAGTAATGTAGTATTAATGTTAAAAAATGGACAAAAATACTCAAAAGCGACAAGTCTCGGGAACACACATACTGTGAAAAGAAGACAAGCAAAGGTTGTGACAAAAGTGTCACCTATCTTGCCAAATTGAGATAGGCGGATCATTGCACATATTTTTGAACTGTTAACAGTTTTCTATGGAGAAGTGGTTTTTAGACCGATTTATTATTTCGATTTTTTTTGTATTTAATCTGACAGATATGTCCCATTTGTCGTACAGATTTTCTTGCTTGCTTTAGCACAGGCTAATTGAGCTTCCTTCAAATGATATAGAAGGGATGTTCACTTGAAGGATTGCACGAAGTATTACTCTGAAGTAATCGAGTTATGTAGAAGTTGTTTAAGTAGTTGTATGTATCACGTGCGTATCCTTACAAGGGCATAATTTGCAATGAGTAAAGTGTTTCGAACCTCTTTAAGTTTGGGTTTGCTCTTGGATTTTCAACATCTCTATGGTCTTGGAGAACTCTATGAGTTTGATCGCGCAGCAGAGGCTCATCGGAATATTAGCAGCAGGTATGGAGAAAAAGTGCTAAATTGAATAAAGAATAAAACCAGAATTTATAGAGAAAACGGAAGAAGTTGCGAGTGGTTTCTGGGCTTTCGTAATGGAGATCAATAGTTTGAAGATCTGGACGGCCCAATGAGATGACAGATCTTGATCTATTGGAAGTTATGCAAAGAGATGCTGAAATGACTATTGCAGAATTATCGGAGAGGTACCATGTCCACAGAATCGCTATTAGAGAGAAGAATCCACGCGCTGGAATTTCTCATCCTGGGCGTCAAACTAATGAAAGATACCATTGACGGGTGTTTACTAAAGATGAAAACTGGGTCCTGTGACATAATGACGTGAAACGGTGCTGGACGGTTTACTTAAGGGATGATACACTATAATTTACACTTTGAAATCGGGCTTGTATTCTGGTTCTTATGGCCTGTTTGGTTAGATTTTCGGGGAGTCATTTATTCGGAAGTCTTGGAACGAAATCAAACGTTAAATGCTGACTTGTACTGTCAGCGGTTAGAGCGTGATAAGCATCCTGTATGAGTCAATCGTAGCGGAGTCATCTATGAACACGATAAGGTGAGACCGCATCCCGCTGCAGGTTGGCAAAAAATTCCTACTACACCCACCATATTCTTCCGATCTTGCTCCAACAGATTATCACTTATTTTGATCCCTGACCAACTACCTGAAGAAAGGGAATATGAAACAGAACAAAATCTTCGAACAAGATTAGGAAACTTTTCCGAGGCTAAGGTGAACGATTTTTGCAGGGTAGGGAATACAGAATCTTCCAGAGCGTTGGAGACACGTCATTGATAATAATGGTGATTATATATTGAATGAAATTGTAATGGATTCGTGTTTAAGAAGAAGAAAAAAATTATTGGATTCGAAACCGAAAAAATACCTCTGCACAGAACCAATACTTGATACACTCAACTCATGGTACAACGTTATCTTGTGTCTATCCATCTTACATACATTTTCTTTTTCATTTTCTTGTTTGTTATTACTTAGAAGAAAAGGATGTCCGGACAATACTACTTAAGAGAAACATTGCGACCGTTTATTATCAACCAATATATTATCGTTTTGATCAAGACTGCTGGTACATTCAAAACCTTCTTAAGGCTCGCCATTCATAGTTATAGTCAAGTTTTTATTCTTTCACTTTGCAGTATTCTTTGTTTTTTGACCCCATGCACTGAGTGATATTAACATTCTTTTAACATGAGCAGAGCCGCTAACATCGAAACTTCAACAACGTGTTGATAGAGAGTCGGAGTATGACTATATGAATAATTTAAACAAGTAACGAATGTGATACACATACGTATGCTATATGTTAGCACTGGCGTTTTAAAGAAAAGCCGGACTGTATAACAAAAAGTGACCTACACTAATCATCTGCAGAACAAAATAATTTAAAAAAAAACATCCTTACTTCCTCTTATTTTCTTCACAAGTGAAACCAACTCATGATGAAATTTATTATTGATATATAAGCGGTAACAGTGACAGATATCACAAGAGATGAAACGGACTTCAGTTCATGGGGAATCCGGCCGTAAAATGAATATTTTCGATTTTTTATTACATTAGCAATATACAGTGGCTCAATAAAGAAATCGGACACACACCCATTTACACTTGAAAAGGGAATAAACGACAGAAGAATGTATTTTAGAAAAAAAACAAAATTTATTTTTTTAGCTCTATATTAACTTACGAAAAATAAAAACATTGAAAACATAACTCAATTTTGTGATTATTAAAAAAGTAAAAAGTTGAAATACAGCCAAAATTCACGTCAAAAAAGTACTCGGACAGCACTCTCATTCTTTTTGAGTTTAAAAGGGGGATTCCCCGGATCTTGTGTAGTTGACAGCTCTTAGCATCTGAGTGAAACAAATTGAAACCGTAAATTTTATACGTGGGTGAAATTGTGTGTATTGTGAACCTTCACGGGGGTGAAATTGTGTAGAATGGGAAGGCAACGTGGTCAAACTTTTTAGAAGTAAGAGAACTCATTTTGAAACATTATAAAGAAGAATAATATTGAGAAAGGTGGAAAGAGCTCAAGCTGGTTTCGAACACAAAACCTGGTTAAATCACTTACAATGTTGTAAGTGAAAATGGAAAAATTGATCTACCAAAAACTTCTGAAATTATAAAGAAGGATTACCGGTCCGTACCATAGGGGAAATCGTAAATAGATCACACTCCACTGTTCACAATATAATTAAACGATTTAAATCATGCAGATCAGTGGAAAATAAACAAAAAAGTGTTAGACCTAGAGTATTTTCGATGTCAGATGAGCGATGGATTGTACAACAAATTCATAAAAATTCGAAATGAAGTGCTCCAAAATTAGCTCAACAAGTATTGAAATATCTTAATAAAAGTGTACATCCTGAAACGATAAGGTTAGTTTTGAGACGACGAAATCTACATGGAAGAGTTGCCCGTAAAAAACCATTCGTTAGTAAGTGCAATAGGAAAAAGAGACTCAAGTTTGCCAAAACATATAAAAATAAAGACCTATCATTTTGGGAAACAGTGATATTCGCGGACGAAAGTAAATTTAATGTATTTCGCTCAGATGGTCAATGCTATGTTTGGCGAAAAGCTAACCAAGAGCTCAAAGAGTGCAATCTACGATCTACTGTGAAACATGGAGGTGGCTCGATAATGGTGTGGGGCTGCATGTCCGCTGCTGGTCCAGGTAAACTTTCTGTAATCGATGGAATTATGGATCAAACAAAGTATTTGATCATTCTGAAAGAAAATTTAGTGGAAAGTGCTGAAAAATTCGGAATAAAAGATAACTTCCAATATTACCAGGATAACGACCCAAAGCACAAAGCACTCAATGTGCGTTTATGGCTGCTGTACAATTGTCCACATGTACTGGAAACACCTCCACAATCTCCTGACATTAATGTTATCGAGCATTTATGGGCTTATTTAGAATACCAATTAAAAAGCTATTCAATTAAAAATAAAGAGGACTTGAAAGTAGCTCTTCAGGCAGAATGGGCCAAAATCGACCCTTCCTTTTGCAAAAAACTTGTCGAATCCATGCCTATAAGATTGGAAACCGTAGTGAAAAATAAAGGATTGCCAACTAAATATTAAAAATAATAATAAAAATCAAAAATCTCACAAAGAATTAACTGTCCGAGTTCTTCTTTCACATGAATTTTGGCTGCATTTCGACTTTTTATTTTTTTAATAATCACAAAATCGTGTTATGTTTTCAATGTTCTTATTTTTCGTAAGTTGATAATATAGAGCTAAAAAAATTAATTTTTTTTTTCTCTAAAATACATTCTTCTGTCGTTTATTCCCTTTTCAAGTGTAAATGGGTGTGTGTCCGACTTCTTTATTGAGCCACTGTAGATAGTTACAAAGACTTGAGGAACTGACAAATACATACATGACAAAGCACTGAACCTTTTAAATTTAGTAAACAATCATAAGAAAGGTGATAATAAGCTCCTGGAAAATTTTCCCAGGAGGAGCAGAGAAGTGTATCCTAGGCTGCGATTCATTATAGACGCGACACGAATAGAATTGTAGCAGTGCTAGTTGAAGTATTTAACTCAAAGGGTTTGGTCAGTTTTTCGACAAAGGGTACATTTATGGGTAATTTGGTTGTGTTAGTTGAGCTTCATAAATTTTAAATCACAAAACATAAAGATATACATGTCAACAAATAACTATTTGCAAAATGGATTTCAAGCTATCGATTTCGTCCTCAAAACCAAAACTTGCATCGTCGAGTGGAAATAAGTTCAGACAGTTATAAAATTTTACTTTACGCTAAAAATCCGAAAAAGTGTACAGGACGAAAACATTCCTGAAACAAGATTCAAATGTTTCAAATGTCAAAAAAGATTGTTTCAAAATGTGCATTGAAGGCGCCATTGATATAAGGAAAATAAGCCTCGAAGTGTCACGATGATCGAACTTCCTTAAGAGTGGACCGAAGGTCCTTGAGGAATTGACTTTAAGAGAAAATTTCAGCAGTTTGATCGGAATGCGTTATCACTTTAAAGAAACTTGTGTATTTTCCTTTTTTTACTATTTTATGCTAACGCAAAATTACGTGAGAAATCACAAAGTTACAAAACAATTTCGAGAAATTTTTGGCAAGTTTGCACGAAACTCTTTGGAGTGAAGAAATATAAAACAATTACTGACATGTAAAAGACCAGAACAGTCCACTCATGGTATAAAAAATCCTTTTAAAAAACGAACAAAAGACAATCGTTTCGGAAGAAAAATATAAGAAAAAAATATTCAATGCAAATTCAAAATTTATGCTACATGATTTGAAACGATGTTTTTTACATACAACTATTTATTGAACAAGCCTGAAAATTTAGTTGATCACCATATGTAGAATTATCAACAATTTTCTACCTACTCCAAAATGTCGAGTCCCAAACAGCGAAATCTGAATCATTTCAAACTAGAAATTTAGTCATATCTCTATTCACTATAAAACTATCCACTACTTTCAATGCATAGATATAAATCTCTTCAAGGCATTCAACAATTAACCGGACACAAGAATAGCTGCAGCTTCAACATGCACTGGCCGATCATTAGATATGACATGCATATGCACCTATTCTATCCTGCAAGACGTCGAAAAAATCTATAAATAATTTTGTATAGAAAATTATAATAAATATTGGAATTTTTCTCAAGTTAGGACAGTAATTACAAACGCTTCGAAGTTACTGGGCTTAGTCACATTTTTGCATCTATTTTGATGTTTTATTTTTCAACTTACAGTTCAAAGTTTTTTTTTTGGATGTTATTCTTGGTAAATTATTTTAGTTTTTTTCTCGGTCCACTGCCGATTAAATAATGTAATGTTTACGTAAAGAACTAATGAACTTTAGAGGTTGACATTGGTAATATGATTGGATAATTCAATCAAGTCATGGCTGAGATATAAGTAGGCTTGCAACCTGCTGCAGACTAGACAGACTAGAATAACACAAAAAAAAACAATAACACTACTTTGAATTTTTGTACAGTGTATGTCTGCGGATTTCTTCAATGAATTGCAAATAGGAAATTAACATTAATAACGGGACTTTGTTGAGAAGACTGAAGATGGCAAAGGACAATTGAAACGCATATTCAAAGCAAAGGCTTAGGACCTGGTGTAGCCACATGATGAAAACATCAATTCTTATTAAAATTTAAAAAAATTATTGCAGAACTAGTCACTGGCCGATTTTCTTATCATTGCTATCAAAATATTAAAATATGAATTTCTATCCGCTCAACTTCATGTTTAGTTTAAACTTGAGTAAATCATTTTTTTTTTAAAATATCCTCGAAAACCGATCTCCTTGAAAAAAAGAAATTAAACCTTCTAAGAAATTTTTCCAAAATTGTTCCATAAAAGTTTCGCGTTCTGCACTCATGGCATACAGTACCGTCCAAAAGTTTTTGAACGCCAACATATATCTGTGTTAAAATAAGCAAAAGGAAAGCAATGCAACAAGGATATACTAAAATTTGTTTAACCACTTCCTCTGTTCTCTTCAAAGTAAATTAAGCCCACACTGTTCTTGTTATATTGTCGTCATTCATCTCAAAAATATTAGTAACTTACTTGCATTAGCACGGTTTTTTTTCTTCTCCGGCTATAAACGATCGATTTATTAGCATTTAATAGTAATTTCCTACAAAACAAACCGCTGATAAAGACAAACGATCGCGGTCTCAAAGCGATTATGTAAGGACAATTGTTTAACAAATGGAAAATTTATTGTTCAGTAGAAACTTTCACAAAATAGACATATCAAGTTGCTAGCTCTGACGGATCATAGAAAATAAAAATAAATATCCTTCAGACTTCCAACGGAATCTTAATTAAATCATTAATAAATTCATGAAGGTCAACTTGTTACAATAGATTCGTTCTCAGGCAAACCACTCCAATGACTTCAAAAAACAGGATCAAATTTAAAATTCCAGTTGTTTACATCCCTTCAATACACCTCCAAAACAGAAATGATCTTCAATCATATAGGTCACGATTTTGTGGTGGCTAGCACATCATGTAGACTCCTAAAGTTCAAAGGATCTTTCACATAGGACATCTAATACAGACAGGACATTACATTTTTTGACTGTAAATCACTTATTTATTTACTTCAAAGTAGACAGTGGAGATAGTTATAACAGGTCGTTTTCATAATGAAAAACAATATAACAACTCGAAAAAGGATCTTCAAAACCAAAAATTATACTTTAATACTATTTAACGAGGCTGTCCATGCATGAATGATGGGTTATGGTTTAAGCTAATCACTATAACAAAAAGTTTCATGTTGTCCTTTACATACTCCTCACCTTCCCTTTCTACTAGTATTCTCGGCAGTACTCTCTAAACTACAAAGGAAACATTGTTTTCTATGTATCATACATGGAATATAATATCTTCGTCACAGTAAAATAGTTTTCTAATATCTTAGATCCTGCGAAAATATTGAGGAGGGACCAAATTGTATTTCGACCCTCGCAAAACAATGATTCGAGATTGAAGATAACCAGACAACATAATTAGGGAAAAATGTTTCATCTGTAAAAATCATGAAAATCATCTAATCGCAAAAACCTCAATTTCAGTGTCGAAATAGGATGAATAACTAGAATTGGATGCAAGTGGATTATAACCATTTTTACCACAAACTGTAACCAAGTACTTAAAGCAAGTTAATCTGTCGCTCTTACTCCTACTTAGAATCGCAGTTTTATTTAGTCTTATTTTATTCGAGGTCAACATATTGTTATTTTTCTTCTACTACTTTCCTTGGACTTGTACGGATTTCAATAAATTCGTTTGTTGTCTTTTATTTGTTTTTGGATTTTTTTTTTAAGTTTCCATGCATTAACGACGGGTTTCGTACGTTATTCAATAAATTCTCAGGTATATTGCACCAAGCTACCGACTCGATCATTCTTACAAATTCCACATACATGCAGCATGCACTTAAGTACTTGCATAGCGTTCAGAATTGTAGAGTTAGATTTATTGTACTTAACTCATAGAAAATGTAAAGGTCAGTTTTTATGTAAAGTCACAGCATTGTGTTCAGCATAAGATATTTTCTAGGTCATTTATTTACTGAGGTTTGACTAAGATGCGCGAGCAGTTAACGCAAATCAGGACTCTATTAAAGTTTTAATATTATAGCAAGGGACGCTGAATCGATAGTTCTCTATAAATGCAAACAGAATACACGAAGTAATAATTATTGGGTTCATTTACTTTGCAAGTTGGACGAATATCAAATCCGTTTCTATGCGAAAATGATGTCAAAACAATTTCAAACAGACAAATGTTGCGAACCACAACATTAAAACTAAGTCATTGCACTTCCAATAATTTATCACTCTCCAATCACCGAGCAATTGACTTCAATCTTCATTAATCATTAACAAAAAACGTGCGCACTTAATAGCCAATAAAAAATTTATTACCATAAAATGACACTAATATGTATAACATGTATTAGCTTGAACAGCTACGTGCTTCCTTCTTGTTTTCTTGCATATAAGTACAACCCTATAATTGGTCGTATCGTGTAACTTATACCACTGACCGACATTCTAAACCCCTTTCCTTTCTCATTCATCACCTCCTATCCAAAACGAAAAAGGAATTTTCACATGCCTAACACCCTCACCACTAGTATTTCAACCAGGCCACGATACCACCGACCTATGGAGTCCTTCAAACGCTGTTGAAAGTTCTTTGACATCTTGCTTGAGCAAAAATGAAAATTCTTTAAGAGCTTTCTTTAGCCTCTTCTGCCACCAGCAAAGTTTTAAGGCCGTTGCTAGCGATTAACTGTTGGTGTAATGTTAGCGCGAATGTCCTTTATTTTTGTTTGTAAGAATAACAAGTTCGTATTATTGCATGCTCGTTATAGCAGAATTTCTGATGGAAAGGGATCTATCAGAGAAGTCAGATAAATTTACTCTTGAGTTGAATTGAATAAAAAGTGATGTTGTATATCTAATGTTTAGTTAAATTAAATTGTTAATTTCACGAACACAACGGAGACCTTTCCCTATACTTGGCTTCAATTAAAGACACTTAGACTCACATTTCAACACATAATTATCCTGAATGCAGCTTATATTATAAATTATCGCTATGATAATTCGGCTGCACATGTTTTGCAATGAAATATATTTTAATCTTATTTCTTGATGGCTGGCGATTTAACTTGACAATTTCCATTTAATTCGTAACATTAAAAGTAGGATAGGTATGATCACTAAATCTTCAAAAGGAATAATATAATATTTCAAAAATTTGCTTTCCACATTATACTTTTTGGCAGCAAATCTTATTTGAGGCAAACAAATCGAAAAAATCATAGTATCAGTTCAAATTTGTTAGGAACTCATATTCGAAAACTTTTCGTGTTTCCATAGTTTTGAAAAGCGACTAAATTTTGTGGGTTCCTCTTATTGTAAACGCTGAATTTACTTTGACTTTACACAACCATAGACTTATGCGTTTGCCACATAGTTTTTGAAAGTGATAACGTTCTCGAACAGGAAACAGAATACTTTGCTCACAGGTTCAAATTTGGCGCCCCTACTCTAACTCTATTCCATTTACAATATCCAAGCAATACAAATATTTCTTGCAACAAACCATAAACGATCTGACAGTGAGAAGAATTCGAAGTTCCTATTTGCCCATAAGTTTCGAAGGATACACAACACCCTTTAAAGTTTGAAATGCGCAGGTTTATTCGCAACGCTTGATTTCTTGGGTTTTGTACTCCGAGACCAGCTTGTCTTGCTAGTTGTCTTGCTTAAAAACAGTTGAAGATTTAGATGATTCATACCTGATGCCTTCTGAATTCGTCTCAACAGGATTACCATTATATAGAAATTAAAGACTACAGATTCTACTGAACTCATTATTTTTTCTGTTGACTGTACTAGTGAAATATTTAATTGACATCAAATTAGGCAAAATGAATCGGAAAACTTCAGAGAACAACCTTCCACGGCTTCTATCTTCGGTCCCGAACCGTAGTTTTTAATTATTTGGAATAATTTGGGTTTATGTGTAAAGGTTATGGAATTTGCGGCTTATCCAATTTGATCACGTGAATGACAAATTTTTGGGTCTTATTTTATGTTCAACTGTGGTTTTCTTCTTGAAAAAACTTGATTTACACCTTAGCCTAGCCTGATCCTCTATTCACTTCCTTCCTTCTTTGCTATAATACCTATAGCGACGGAAAATGAAATTTTATTTTCCAGTTCTACGACTTTTTCATTCACCATCCTGAATGAATCGGCATGAAACTAAACATAGAAAACATTGCGTGATTGAAACGCATTTACTTCCTGTTTGTTACAGAAAAGATTCGAAATTGGGACAAGCAACCACAGCAGGTTCATTACTTCCTTGTACATAATACAAGCGAAATGCATGCTATGCCATGATGCCACACACTATTTCTGAACACGATTCCATAACAGTGCACTCTACATATTGCACTTTCACTCCTATATTAGTGAATAAGTGCATAGACAAATGCATTGGCTTGTTATATTTGATTGCAAGTTGCGTTTTGCCCGAGTTGATTTTTCTTTTCAGTTTACTTCCTTGTTTTAAGGCGATTTCTTTACGATAAGATTAGTTTCCTCGTTGAGGAGCAGGTTTTCGGTGAAAACTTGCCGTACAAATCATCCTTGATCTCTGCCGGTAGTTTTGGGAGAGTTATTTTCAGATTTGCACGAAGGATCCAATCGGATACAGCTTCGTTTTTCTTTTGCACGCACCTGTGCCGATAAAGTATGAGTAGTTGGTAACGCTTTCATTCATTTTATTACCCTTGCATACATTATAAAATCGCAAACGAAGGAGAATTACTACTGGTGTGAACCAGGAAAAACTTTTTCACTTGGACCAACAGACGGACAACGATCGTGGACAGCTAGAAAATGCATAGAAAAACATTCATGTCAACATTATAAATAGTTGATGTATATTGCTTGTAGTCGGTTTGAAAAGCAACAAATATGTCACACTTTTATGCAGGAAACGGCTACAAATGAAACAAACTCTATGTTGCTAAGGAATCGGGCCATTGATTGTGTGGAATTTCATAGGTCGTCGGACGGCCCCGACTTGTGAGTGCATAGCCCTCAGCCACTGATTTGCCCTGAAAACGTTTTAAGCATTTATGTGAAAATTACATTTGCATTTTCTTTTCATTGCAATTTATGCATATACATAGCATATGTACATATGTGTTCTGCTAGTGTGAAAATGTGGATGAATATAGTGGACATCGTTGCCGAGTATTTAAATGTACTGCGAGTGAATGTCGAAAGAAGGAAGTTGAACGGATTGACCTCAAAGTTCTATCGTTGAACCTCGACTTTTTCATTATAGATCAAAGGCATGAAAGTATTTGCCGACGCGGCCGCGTCATTGCTGCTTGTAACGTGATGGTGCTCCTTCATCAACTCATGCTTGCATATGATGGTTATTTGTTAATTTGCTTGAAGGCAAATGATAATAAAAATGCAGGTTACTTTCGATGGAAAAGGATTTTGGGAAGTAAATAGTTGAGTGTAAAATGTCATGAAGACTCGGATAAGAGAAAGTAGAAGAAACTTTCGGCATATGTGAAGATGATATTTAAAAAAATTGAACTCCTTTATTTCAAAAATTCAAAAAAATTCAAAAAAGTAGCGTTCCACATATGTAAAAGATTCATGATATGAACATTAGGGGTGAGAGCGAAGTTTGAACTACCGCTGTCCGCCAGGAAGTAATCCTTCATTGATACGGTCTATCATCCGATTGGAATGACAACCATGTAGGGTAGAACACAAAGGAAAAATCATTTGGTTTAGCCCAATTCACTGAATTCAAGTTAGGGACAGGTAACTCTTTTATTTGGGAATGACTAGGACATATTACATACTAATCTTCACCTATTACTACTTCTACTATAACTGGTACTTTTGCTACTATTACTGCTGCTACTGTTATCACTACTACTAATACTATTATACTATATATATATATATATACAACAACAACTACTGATACAAAAACAATAATAACAACAACTACTACTACTTCTGTTGCTGCTGCTGCAATTTCGTACTATCGTCGAATGCTGAACTCACCTCAGATCTGCCGAAAGGGAGGCCACCTCCAATGGAAATGAAGCCTATCAAAGATCGTTCATTACCTATGCTTACGCTCAATACTTTTGGATAGTTACCATCCATACCATTATGTTACCTTCAATCAAATTGCGCTCCACTATCGCCTTCCATATGGAATCAGTCCTGTAGCATGGCGTTACTACTGAGAAACGCCAACACTTTGAAAACAAAATCCTATCTAATGGGTACTATCCGTCTTTATCCCATGCGTTTAGTATTTATAAGCAAAACTACATGAAAATAAGACATAAAGACGAAGGTATGCTGAGATGCCCATTACAATTCTCTTAAAACTTGTATCCTAGCAAATAAAGTGGCATATACAATTTCAAAATCCACCCAAAATGATCCCAAAAATTTTTAGTTCAGAAAGCGTCAGATTTCAGATAGACATGTGTCCCAAGTATTCAGTTTATATCGCCTTGAGCTTCGTAAAAATGTTATTTCCTGCTGCTTTGTGTCAAATGAACACAAATCATTAAGCAACATTTCTGCGAGGGTTTTTTTTCCCTGTTTTATTTTAAAATCGCAAATGAAGCCCATGGACTTCCTTTGGAACTTGAGGATAACCTTCAAATTGATAAGTAATCTTGAAGGTAGTTTCGACATTTCAAAGACTGTGAGTTCTGCGTTCTGAAAAAGCCTCGACCGCGACAACCAAAAAATTCGAACGAACGACTGGAGGCCGAACTAATTATTAAGATTTACTTGTTTTTCGTTATGTTTACGTTCGTTTAATTACAAGCCGAGCTTTCAAAACCATCATGCAGGATATCTCGTCCGAACAAAAGGATGTTGTCTACTATGAGCAGCGACAACGTTTGGATTTTATCACGCGTTTTGTTCAAGATCGCCCAAAATGCGAACACAGACACAGATTGTCTTGAGCGTAGTAACGCTTTAACACATGACGAACTCATAAGAAAAGTATTTTAAAATGCTCAACTCTAGCATTTTCCCGCAACTGCTTTGCCCTTTGGTTTCTCAAACAGAAACGACTCAGGGAAACAGAAGTTTCTGAGGAGCAGATCTAAAGTATGGGTTAAGTGCTGTGTTCACTTGTGCATTTCTTCGTGCAACAGCATTGCTTCCCGAAGCCTTCAACGTATTTTTTCTTTGTAGCATCCCGCAAACTTATGATTCGATTATATAATTTGATCTTTGTAATACGAACCTGTAATGGTGGCTTCCTTTCCAAATTATTTGCAATTGCAGCTCCCTTGGCATCCTTAAAATGCAGACACCAGAAATACTTCAACTTAGCATCAGGCGTTGATTTTTTTTTTAAGACCGTGCTTGGATTTCGTTGGAGGATTAAGTTCTAGAATTCAAATCTCTTACATGGTTGTAAGTCGTGTCAGAATCCTCTCCGGATCAGATTCATAGTTTTAAGATCTACTTCTGCCGCGCCAACTCGTTCTTTAACTAAATAACCGATATCTGGCATTAGCACTTTAGTTAAGAATTTTTTATTGTTTGCTATACGAGATTGAGTTTGGTTACCGCCGAGGCCAGTCGGAATATAAGCAGAATTTATGGAAAATATAAGTTAACAGAACGAGTGGTCGATAGTGGTTCCAGTGCTTTCGTATTGGAAAATGGCAGTTTGAAGATCAGACACGATCAGGATGACTCCAGCAGGCGGCAGATATTGGAACTCATACATGGAGGTGATAAGGTAATCACCGCTGAATTATCGGAAATTTTTTCCGTCAAAAGAAACAAGGAAGACCGAATCGTTTGCTATGTTCCCCACCTTACTCGTCAAAATAATAAAGGGATTCTCCGACGGATGGTTACTGAAAATGGAAAGTTGATCCTAAACAATACTGTGAAACGGCGTCGGACAGGTTCAAAATGGTGAATCACCAGCATCCACTTCATAATCAGTCTGTATCCTGGGAAGAAATTCTCGACGAGTCATTTATTGGCAGCTTCTGGAACGAAATCAAACGTAAAATGCGGACTTGTACATTTAATATTTGCATTGGCAAGGAAAAGCAATGCGTGATAAGCGTGTCCTGCAGTCGAATCAATCGTCGCGGAGCACTCTTTCAACATGAAAAGCGACACCGCACACCATATTCTCCCGAGATCTTGCTTCAATGCATTATCATTTGTTTCGGTCCCTGGGAAATCAATTGCACGAAAGCAGTGAAGGAACACTGAAAAGGATTTTTGTACAGGACTAGCAAACTTAAGCCAGGGGAAAGATTCTTACAGGGGATGGGTACAGAAATTTCGAAAATGTTGGAGGCAAGTCTGCATGTTTTCGAATTTTTCAAATTATAACATTGTGATTCAAAAGTGAAATATGTGGTGATTGTTTTTGTTCTGTTCCTCATTGTGGAAATGTCTGCTAAGGAAAAACAAACAGATAGATTTACTCGAGAACTTATTGTTAAGTATCCTGTATCCTGCGATTATATATCCTTGTAGGAGAAAGGAGAAATTAGAAGTCGGTACATTCAACAATTCAAAAAATTACAAATAAATGGAAATACGAAGGAAACCAAGTCCTGTCACAATCCGGGAAGTAGAAGAAAGTAAACTCATTCACAGAATGATGAAAGGCTCGTTTTTGCAAGGTAAGGGTACATACCAAAACAGGTTTTCCGTAATTTACCGCGGAACCGTCCCTCAAAAAGGCACTTTCCACGGAAACGTTTTCTCGTGTTTTAAATGGAAATAATTTCAAAGAAAGTCTCGCTCAGAAAAAATCATTTATATCTATGAAAAATCAAAGAGAGCGCTTTGAGTTTGCAGAAACTCATGTCAATTTGCCTAATAACTTTTGGGAAAGCGTCATTTTCACCGATGAAACGCACGTAAATTAATTTTTCTTGACCCTGGCAAGAGACTATCATATAGTATGGAGAGCACCTAACGCCGAACTCAAGAAAAACCATCTTTGTCCAACAATGATGTATGCAGGTGGGAAGTGTAATGTTACAGTGTCCCTTGGATGCAAATGGAACTAGGAATTTGAACTATGAACAAATGAAATGCCTCGATTTACTGAAAAAAATTGCACCAGCCACCACAAAGTCTGAATTTATTTACGGAGTTCTGTTTTCAACAGGATCATGATCCGAAGCATACTTCCCACATTATTGGAGAAGGGCTTTCGTAGAATGTGCCAAAGCATCGAAAAAGATGCATCAGGATCCCCGGATCTAAATCCGATGGAGAATTGATGGCATAAAATAAATAATGGCTTAACAAGTACGAATTCTACGAACAAAGATGAGTTCAGGCCGAAGCTATCCGATACCTGAGAAAACATCCTTTTATCTCAAACAAAAACGTTGGAAGAATCAGTTCCTCGGTGGCTATAGGGTCTTATGGATGCAAGCAGTAGTCATACAAAAAATTAAGCAAATGAGCGTTTTTTTTTCTTATATTTATATCTTTTTTTACTTTTGTATCTTTTCTTGGTTCTTTTGTATCTTTTTGTATTTTTTTTATATTACCTGTTTGTTATGTTATGTGTACCCTCAATTTTGTGAGTAGTTAATTTTCTGGTAGTTTTCATCATAGTTCACGAAAACAAATGTTTTGATTTATTTATTTATTACTCGAAATAAAATAAAGTGTGTATTGATACCTTGATATTTACAGAAATCACTAAATTATAATTGCAACGCAGATGTTATCTGCATGTCACTTAACTTTGTAAGTAACTCTAGGTCCTGTACCGAGCCCATAAAGGCCCAATTTAGTAAATAAAATAATAATAAATCATTATAATTCATGTTATGTATTCGCTTTTGTTCACATGACTTTCATTTACGAGATATATCTGAAAGATATATTATTTTTTTTAGAGATTGTTGATTGCTCTTGTATTATGGCGGCTACATAACCGAAGAAAACTGTGAAAATTGAGACCTGTAATTAAATTAAGGCGGCCTTATTACAGGCAAAAATTATCGTTTATATATAAATCTAAGTCTAAATCCAAGTTTGTCTCGAGTCGAGCAACCATGAAGCAAAAGTCATCCAATCATCTGGTTAAGAATAAAATCAACTGATCCCAACTACTTACGACATTAAATTTCACGCGAAACCTAAGAGGCTGGCATAAGGTGAAGATCAATTACGAGGTAAATGGAAATATGGTCAGCGGCCGGCCGTAGCACCAAATGCAACATTCAGTGCAAATCGTCGCATTTGATTTTCATTTAGTGTTTTTATTTGAATCTATTCTTGGCATCAAAACCTTCCCCTCCGTCCATCATCATAGAAGAAACATAACAAAAATCTCCCATCTTATGTTATTGCAACGTTGCAATAGTTCACCCTTGTAACGTTATAGCATTCATTTTCATCTGCACTACGTGATCCTATCAACCAGCCTAGCGAGCCACAGCTATCTCGGACTATCTATCTAGCTTGCTAGTAAGCTTCAGCTAGCTTGATTGCTATTCCACAAAAATTCGTAGCGCAAATATTAGATAGAGTCCCATAGCTCTATGCATGTGTTGCATTCAATTTCGAATATTCCGTCGTTGTGCGCAAGTATGTGTGCTAGAAAGAAAAAGCGTTTTTCCTGGTGGTGACGGAAAACACACCAAACTAACCTAGTTTTCAAGTTTGGGTCAAAGACCTGCCACGAGGTCGACTCCGTAGCAACTATGACGATGATACTTATGCTTTTCTGCTGTTTTTCCTCCCCACTACATGCAAGCCTTTCGCATACTCCCCCGTGTTTCACCACCCTTTGACGGCGCTCGCACTGCGATGTGATGGAAAGCCAGAGGCTAGAGGGAGTGTATAGTGCAGATACATAATATAGATATTAGTTTATTGCCTAGGTAGAGCATGAGCATAGTGCAAGTGCAGCATTAAGTTCATGTATTGCTGCTATTGAATCGTGGTGTCCCCATCCTCCTCCCCTTGGGTGGAAAACACTAGTATGAGGTTCAATTGCGAGAACAGTGGCGTAGGCACGTGATTTTCTATTCAAATTTGTTAAATTGTACCCGTAGAGAGTTGATAAAGCAAACAATTGGACGTGAAACGAAATATTTCTTATGCAATTAATTAATTAGGGAGGATTTTCAGCAGTTTGACACATGATTAGATGTTCTTGGGGAAGGAGCAGCAGGAATGTTTGCTCCATCATCGAAGCATCTCGTTTTACCCATGGAATTTTCCGCCCTTTCAAACTGTTCAGCATGCCACGGAGCCATCCTACTTCAATAATTATCCAAACATTTCGCCCTGATTCTTTGGGAACAGTTCAACAACTCTTTCAAGGACGATCATGCTGAAGGAGAGCTTTCCGCTTGGAAAGATTGCTACATTTCATTTCCACTGATGCAAGCTAGCGGAAAATTCGCAGCACATCTACATCTACACATTGAAAATGTAACACACAATCACAATTCTCTCCCGCGTCCTTTAACCATTATGTCCATTTCTTATACATTAAATTACACGGCGTTTGTGCAACGCAATACACCAAGTACAAGAGCTTTTCATGAGCAAGCTCCTTGCCCGAGTATTGATGCATTTTTCGGTGCAGGGAACTTCTGAAGGTCATATCCTATTTTCGAATCAACACATTAAATACATATGTATACATTATACATGCAGGATAGATTATATACTTGAATTATATATGCCTGAAAATGTTTACAAATCCTGGGATTCTGGGCTAACTTTAGTCCCGGTCGAAACGAGCCGGGAATGGAGTGCATGAGTTAAATCAATCCTTTCGGTTAGGGGTGTGCAAAACGTTGCAGTTTCCGGGGACTTGTATATACTTTAGTGCATTGTATTCCTTTGAATTTGTCGATTTGCCAGGGTTAAATTCTGAGAAAGGACACTGAACTTGGTACATGAGGATGCTGACGCCGCGCAGATGATGGTGCTGATGGCGAGGACATCAGTATCAAGTTTCCAACTGATATGGATTTTTTTTTTTGCATAAGAAAATAAGCTGTTGTAAATGGAATATGCACTAGATTTTTTTAATGATACATTAACTACGTGTCCTTGAACGATATGGATGTGTGTCAAAAAATTTGAACCTGGATGATTTGTATGCTTCATTTGCTTCAAGGTTGTGGAAGAATCTTGAAGTTTTCAACTAAGTATTGGACTTCTGTTTATTGCATTTGAATGCTTAACTATAGGTTAAAGTAAAAGGTGTTTGATTACGAATACATACAAACGTTTCCCTCTATAGTACGTACCTGAAAAAGACAAAAAGAAGTAATTAGAAATCGGTTTCAACAAAAATAATTCAATTAATAATATTCAATTTAAAATCTAATCCGCACCACCACAAGAAATCTTTCCGAGATTAAAGTCACGAACCTCTGAATCTTACGCAGGAGCAATTTTCTTAACAGCCTTCACTGCAATGCACGAAAAGTTTGAAGCTGACTAAAATTCTGGACGCAAACACCACAGGCTTCCATATCCTCTAGGGATTGGTAATGTTATCCAGATTCACTATTGTGAAGGAAAAGCAGAGTTATTTGCTGACGAGTTCCACAAATAACACAATATTTCGCATAGAATGAGCAGCAATATCATGCAAATAGCGGTTGCCAAAACGACAAAAAGTCTCAAAGAACGCTAATATACTCTTATGAAAACAAAACAATTTTTTTACTTAATTCAGGAGCTAAAGTATTGTTAAGCCCCTAGACTCCAAAATACCAAATACAGCCTGTCTGAAACCGTCGCGCTTATCAAATTGCTGGAAACATACCAGCGTCCTAAAGCTTCCATGAAACTAGGAAAAGACGCCCAAGATCCTAACAGCTGCAGGCCAATAAGTTCATTATTGGCGCTAGGAAAGCTTCCTGAGAGGCTTGTCTTGAAAAGTATTCCTGATTGCGTAACAAATAATTTCTCAATTTGGCTTCAAACATGGGTCATGACAGCTGCTGTGTGTCTTTTAAGTCATAAGAACAGCGCCGGATACAAACCAGTTGTAGGGTCTGCTGACGAATATTGTTGAAAAAGCCTTTGATAGAGTTTGGGATGACAGCCTTTTCTTCATGAGCTCAGAGAGTGAAACACTCTACTATACTTGTAAAGTTTGTGGTTCTCCACTACAGAAAGTGTTTCTAATGGAGTTCCACAAGGTTCTAGTCCCGGTGTCATACTTTTCAATATATGCTACATATACCCAACACTCATTAGCAGACGCCTTTTTGTTGCACTTGATGTCCCATGATTGGCCATTAGTTGACTTATTGCCAAGACCCCTGCTGCGGCCTTGTTTGTTGTTGCCTTGATTTGCTCCGAGAAACTATATTTAGAGTCTATCAGCAAGCCCAGATACTTGACCGATAGTTTCGACTCTACGAGTGTCCCTGGCACGGACCATTCTTATTCTCTATATCCTCTTCTTGATCAGGATGACCGCTTCGGTTTCGTCTAACGCTAAGTTAAACCCGTGAGTGGTCATCCAGCTCCGCACTCGACGCATTAGTATATTTAGCCTTAATTGCGCTTGATCGACCGTGCGCCCAGTCACTAGTGCCGCATCATAATCTGCATAGTCAATCAGTCGCAACTCTTCCGGCAGTTCAACTCTGAGCAGTCCGTCGTAGGGGACGTTCCACAAGTTCGGACCAAGGATGGAGCCTTGGGCCACATCTGATGTGATTAGCATCTTCCGACAACCTTGCACCGTGTTGTAGATCAGGCTGCAATCCTTCAGGTAATTTCGAACTATCCGCATCAGATATTCTGGTACTTTGAGAGAGTTTTCCAGGGCTTCCAGAATATCCTTGCATCTAGCGGAGTTGAAAGCACTAATTATGTGCAGCGTCACTAGAAGAACTACCCGACGGTTGGATCGACTGCGTGCCTCCGCTTGTTGGACCACACTTACCACTTCCGCGACTGCATCTCGCTCGTTTCTCGTGAAGATTGGACAGTCTGATGTCTGATGTAGCTTCGCCTAGGAAGATGTAATTGGTTCGTTCGGTGTCAAGTACACACTAAAGAATGTTATTCCTGGGCAATGGATCCACACGAAACCATCTTTTCGCCCAAGGCCCTGAACTCTCAGTTGGGTGCTGTTTCGAACCCATATAGCATAAGTATCAGAGTCATCAGGGTACCATGCTGATGAATTTTTATCTCGGTGCTGTTTGCTAAGCAGCAATAGATCGACTTTCATATCCCTCGCGAATTGGTCCAGCAGGTCTTGGGCGTTTGAGCTTCGATGTAAGTTTATCGACAGGACACGAGTCAATGCAGAGCTGCTTTGGCTTTGGTTAGGGCTTCCTTGAATACTCGACACTTCCCTGTCCCTGGACTATGTCTCAGGCCATCAGGTCTAGGATCAGCGTTCTCGCAGATGATACAGTGCGCCTCTCCCGTGCATTCTGTTCTTTTATGTGCTGCGTTGCCGCACTTATAGCGCAAGGAGCTCCTATCAGGCCCTTTGCAGCCTTGTGCTGTATGACCGTAGCTTAGGCATTTGAAACAGCGGATAGGAACTGCTCTTCGCCGTATCCTGCAGACCACCCAACCTATTTTTATTTTGCTCATGCAGAGGAGTTTTTCGGCATGCTTCTTGGTTAAGTCGACTAATGCCATGCGCTTCTCTATTATTTTTAGGGGTTAGTCGTAATTTGAGCCCACTTAATTCGGGTGAAACACCTTTGAGGCACTCTTTCACCTCCGTCCTGTCCGTAACGCAGTCAATGTCCCTGATTTCGAGGGTGGCCATTGGTTCAAGTGAAGCTACTGTTGCCTTTTCCCCAAGAGCCTTTTTAACTGCGTCCCGGAATGACTCGTTATTTGTTGTCTCAGGTCCAAATTCTACAAGGAGGCCACCAGATCTGGTTGGCCGGACGGTTCTGATGGCAGTTTGAGTGTCATCGGGTCTTACAGCTCCCTTGATTTCCTGCAAAATGTCTGCGTAAGTTCTCCCATTAGTCGGTTTCACCAGCAGTACTGCCTTAGGGTTTTGCGGCGTGGCTTGCTTCGTGGTTCTTGTTTCTTGTTTGGGGTTTCTTTGCCTTTGTCCCCAGGGAGGAGCTTATCATTGGTGACTTTTTCGAGGCGGAGCCCTTCTGGACGCTTTTTTGGTGGTCTTGGTTGCCACCACCTGGAATCCATCATTCGACGCAACCTGTCTGTTCACTGTGTTCGTCATTCCTCCTTTTGTCTCGGTCCCCTTGGATTTGGCCACTGGCAACTCTTTTGGTAGCGCTATGCGCGGGAATCACTTACGTTTCGATAAAGGTACGGGTCTTTTGCACTTCCCCCGCTTTAAGGTATTTGCGTATGTAGTGCCCGACTCGGTCTAAGAGCTCTTCCAGCTCTAAAATACCGTCCCTAATGTCCTTGCTTATGTTTTTCTGTGTATGGCAGGAAGCTTTGATCTTTTTAACTATGTTTCCTGCCTTACTCATGAGGCGATCTTCTTCGTGCCGATCAAATACAATGAGATTGTCTTGCCAGGCATTTGTTTATACTTTTCCCCTTGTCTTACAGGACTTTCCGGCGTGCGTATTGTTGTTCCGAAGTTTTGCGAGTCACTATAGTCAATAATTGAAAAAGGAAATACAATAAACGCATTGGAACGTTCAAGTACTTTCTCGTCTTGAGAAAGCAACAATACAGCAATAAATATAATAAACTAAACAACAAATTATTCGACTTTTCATGAACGATCAATCCGGAAGTGATGATTGTTCGATTCCCTACAACCAGAGGCTGTATAAACGGGCATGACAGGCATAGGAGCAGGATTTAGTGAGTGATATGAAGTGGCTCACGGACTGGACAGTCAGCGTTTCGAAAATCGACGAAAAAGCACTCACCAACGACTCGCGAAACTACTATTATTATTCGAAGTCCTTTGTTGAATGTCGTACTAGCCAGCGATGGCCTTTGGCTCGCTCCATGTTTAAGTTCTAGAGAAAGTTCTTCCGTTCGTCATGCAGAAACCAAGGAGAGCAGCTAGTTCCGTGTTGCCAGGCATTACAACCCTCTTAAATGATTCCATCCCTGCATGCAGGACGTTTCTCAACCAGGTTCGTTCTGACTAGGAACAAGTGCTAACCAATTTTTGGTACAGGACCTTATTGAACCTTTCCAACTATCCTATCAATCAATCTAATTCTTGATTCACTTTAAACATTCCTCACTCACTGCCGACCGACATTACAACTTCAGGATGACTGTCCGTGGAGCCTTTATACTATTCCCAAAATTAAGACTCAATCTAAAATGAGCTCTCAAAACGACTGAGGAATGCACGAAAAACCAACACCCACAACATCACATCAACTCATGTTGGAAATATTGAAAGGACTTAGTAAAGCTCCACACAAGTCATCGGAACCCCCTCGACGCGTTCTCGGTAATGTATTATTTTGTTATTCCTTACTGTTTTCTTCTCTATAATGAAGAAATCACTCGTTTTGCAAATAAAACCGTTCTAAGATGGTAATTCAAGAAAGTAAACAAAAATTACAATTTTTTCTTGGGCATTAATTGTTTATTGGTCAACATTAAGCATGCCTTATTGCTATTTAATTCAATTAATTCATCTATATTCAATATTTTTTAGGTTTTTGCTGATGAGACGTCATTAAAACATCGGATGGGTTGATCACGCTCTTGTTTTACACATGAAAGGATGTGATGACTTGTTGTCTAATATATCAACTACCTCTGAAATTGCGGATATGATGTTTTTACACCTATTGATGATGGTATGCATCTTACTGTATAGTATATATATTTAATGTAAATATGAAATTATGTAAAATAATGTAAATAATAAAAACATGTCTTTACCACTTATACATTTTTACATAATCCTGTATTTACATACGTTTTTTACTTAAATAAAATTAAAAAATGTAAATAATATGAATATACTTACATTATTCATATATTTTTACATAAAATTATGTAAAAATACATAAATAACATGAACATATTTATATTATTCATATATTTTTGCGTAATTTAACATTAAATAATATTCAGCTTAATCTTTCTCCTTGACTTTATACTAATTTTAACAATTTTTCACTTTCAAATTGCAGGAAAAACGGCCGGTATAGCATTAATCAACTAGCCGGCAAAAGAAACGAAAATGAAAAAATTACATATAGCATATACCAAGGCGTATTAATGATCTAGCAAAAACATCAACCTTGAGCTGGGTGTGGTCCTGGATAAAAGTACTTTTGGGCGACATCTATTGGGAAAAAATTTCACTCCAACCTAAAATTACTTGCTTCTGATTTATGGGCGCCTAGTACTTTGGTCGGATTTTTATGAAATTTTTTTGAAAATACAAGTGATATCGAAACGAAAGAGAATGAAATCGCATACGAATGGAAATACTAGAAAATGGAAAAAGGAAACCATAGATAAGAAACATCTCAATATGTTTGTTTGGAAAATGATCATAGTTGATGTAATATCGAACCAACAATTGTGATGATTAACTTAAGGAGCGGAATTAAGTTGTTTTGCGAGCCGAGTCCACACTGGCACAGTTAATGAAAATATTTTGCGTTTACGGAGAGCATACAAATTCTGATTTGAAATGAAAATTTCATAGAGTTCAATTGTTTATTGTTTTGAATTAAATGCTTTCAAATTCTAATTAAATTGTGAAATAAACTAATTGTATACACTATTATTCAATTTTCAAATATTTTCGATGTAGAAATTTTAGAATAAACGCTGTAGAACAATTACATGTGACATTTCTGTTTTGCATACAAAACACAAAAAATGTCGCAAGAAAAAATTGATTCGAACGTTGCCAGACCTTGCAGCTTCTTTTTCTGTATTTAATATTAATTCATCGTCTTTGATTCATAAATACAATTTTCTGTTGGGTCCATTTTTGCACGAAACACGAATTTGCATATTGCATATATTACGGCGTATTGTAGGAACCAGCAAATACATCAACCTTCACTTGGATTTGGTTGGTGACATGAACTAATGAGCGACATCTATTTGTAAGTGTCGGAAATCTGAATTATTGAAAAATTACTTGCTTCTGATTTATGGGCACCTGGTACTTGGATCGGATTTTGTGAGAAAATTCGATTTTGGAAATTTTCAAAATCTGACAACGGGTGAGGTTAACATTTGAAAGCTTGACGGCAAGTGTGAAAAACATTTAATATCACTTTTTAATGAAAATGAAGAGTGAAAATTTCAATTGAATAAAATTATTTTATTTTGTCATTTTCCAAAATATAGGAAGGTAAAAGGACAAATTTCGAAGTATGAGTTTTATTTTACACTTTTGTGCTGGGTTTGCTGAAGTTTTGAATGTTTTGGATAAAAGTATTTTGAAAATGATTTGAGCGTTTTACAATTTTTTATTGGAAGGATCATGTCTCAGACTTTTAAAAATGAAAAAAAGAACAAATCGAATATACTTAAAAATAAAAATATGTGGAATTTGCATTCTTGGAAAATGTTTTATTTATTAAAATAATAACTAAAAATAAACGAATTCTTGATTTTAAAATTCTTGACGTGTTTTCCTGCCTATGTTCACAGTGCTTTATAATTTCAAGTGCTTGATACATAAATGTTTACTAATGACATCTGAAAAAACTACTTTGTTTCGGTTCTCTCTGATAAATGTTCGTTGCAAAGCTCCTAATCTTGAAAAATAGAAACTTGAATATCATATTTCTTAGATTTTGTTTATGAAGACATGAAAAATGACGCTAATAAACACCAAGTGTTGAATCACTGAAAATAATTGGCAGTTTGATTTACATGGAATACAATGAATATTATAGAAATACCCTTTCGAGTATCAAACAATACTAATGTCATTTATAAACCATCGAAGTGGTACAATTTGTGTTGTAATCTGCAGGTATTGGATTGTTGTTATGTGTAACTACACTAAATTATTAAAATAAACTGTAATTATCCAAAAAAAAAAAAGTGATGGAAAAGAATTAGTACCACAAACTCCTCCGAATTACCATAGAACTTGCTTCCGCTCTCCGTTCTTGTAAGGATAAACTATAAGCTCATGTTCCCGATAAATAACCTTTCAAACGGGCAGAGTAACAGCTATGTCAAAATAGAAAAATGGACTATACATGATTATCTCATCTGAGAATTAAGAATTTGCTCATGAAAACGAATCTCACAACACCATGATTATCATTTACTCTTCGTAGACCTTTAAAGGATCGGTTTAGTCCGAAGTGCACCTGGATATGTTAAAAGAGTCGTTCCAACTAAAGGTTGCATTACACATCGAGCTAGGTTTCCCAATTCCCAATGTTGGTTTCAGGAAGAAAACCAAATAAGTGAAAAAAAGGATTCATAGAAACAAAAGTAGTAGTTGGAAGAAGATAACGAACTGCCGAAACTAGACTTTATGTTTGTAGGCGATAATGTCATTTTCAAAGCATTAACAAACGTAGACTGGTCTTAATTTATAAGAACTCAAACGTATGGACTATACGTTCTGAATTGTGTTTCGAACAAGGATTGAAAAACTGGACCACGACTTTACTATGCATCTAAGAGTTCTCTGCACTCATTGTTAGATGTTACGACTGACTGTCAGATGTTCCGAAATGATAACTAACAGAGATGTTTCAACAGGAGAATTGCTTAAGGTCTAGTGCAGTATCTATTATTTTGTAGTACCACTCCCTTCATGTAAAGAGAATCCTTTTGGACTTTTACGTGGAGGCTTTGACTACTGGAATTTTTTCCCCGTAGACGAAGGCTGAAAACTTTACGGCTGGTCTTGACGGACCACTAGATGACCCGCTCCCTCCGGTTAACCAGAGAACCTAAACTGGAACCTTTTGACTCTTCACTACTGGATCTCCCTTTTTCGATGCCCTAAAGCTGAGTCAACGGACAAGACGAAGACGATCAATCTTTCTTGAACCGGAAAAAATGGAGAAGTTTCTAGTTCGTAGGTGAGGGTCAGAGTTCTAAGATTAGAATCTTCCTCTACAAATCCAACCAGACAACCAAATATTTCCTTTGAAATATGATATTTAGGTCAGATGTGTCCAACGAAATGAGCATTTCTCTATCAAACAGTAAGAAGACATCGGAAATTTCTAATAAATTGGTTAGATAAATGTGCGACAGGCATTATCTTCCTTTGCTACGCAATAAATGAAATCACATTATTATGCCTGATCTAATGACTGAGTACTTAAGACTTAATATTCTCCAGATAAGACCGAAAATGTACTTTTCGTCCTTACTTTGGCTCGTTCTGTCTCTTCTCAACAGCAATCTCTTTCCGCTTGTTCTATTTTCTACATAAAAAGGATATTTCTGCCCTCTCTACAAAGAAGAGCAACGGATATCATCAACAATAACACCGCCAACTTCAACAGATTCAACCAAACAAGCTCTGTATCACTGCACTGTAGCCATCATCCCATATGATACGATACTCATGGAGAGTCACCTTCTTGTTGAGCTAGACGCTCCTGTGTCACCTAGTTTTCTCGTGAAAACTAAGCTGTATGCCTACGTGTACATCTACAAGTATTGAATCAACTAGCACGTTTTCCTATCCTGAACGATCTCATCATAGGGTTCCTTTTCTTTCCTCCTGTGATACCCTCAATATACAAACGATTATGCAGGTCTCCTCTCATCTAATTAGCAATTCTCAGCTCTTTAGCATACCTAATCTATGATCCTGTCAGAAACATTGCGTTGTACGTCAAGCAGCATCATCCACATAGCCAAACAGTGTCGTCTATCCAGCTCACGTCACCGTAGTACATCGTACTAAATATCCACAATATCGGCCCAAACCCAGAACCTTCGGTGGCACCTTATGAAGCTTTTATTGTTCACCATATTGGCCTCCTGAAATACAAAACGTTACAATCCTTGAAGTAGTTTCTTAGGATTTGTATCAGATATTTTAAACCTTGGGAATTTCCCAGTACTCCCACAATGTCGCCCCATCCCGCGGAGTTGAACGCGTCTCAAGCAACAAGCCTTTCCATACATATGATGTTGGTTCCTGCGAACCTTTAACCACGCTTACTTCTTCAACAATCGCACCATTGATCAAGCGCCCAACTGAATACAACAAAAGCAATACTTTTATTTTGAAACGTAACCAGGAACATGGACAACGACGGTGAATTCTTGCTCCAAAAGTTTCTCTATCACTTTCCCAGCGATGTCTAATATTCACAGCGGTACTGACAGGATATCTGTGTTCTGCTTCCCTTTTTTCATAAGTACGAGTCTCGCTTCTTTCCAGCCCTCCTCGAGCAAGAAGTCAGGACATACGGCCAATACTAGTTCGAAGACTTTAACAAGGATATCGTCCGCTTCACGTATCTTTCCTGCTTTTGTAGATACAATAGCCTACAATTTATGTGGAATATGTACATTCCAATACTGATTGACCGTCTATTATCTCTAGTTACATTCTTATTGTGTAAGGAACTGGACTGTCTCGTCTATCTCTTCAGTTTCATGCAAGACAAATGTATAAGAGCAGGGTAATAGGATACAATGGATCCTTAACGCCATATGTACCTCATAAGATCGAGGATGATTCGATTATGTATGTTTAGTTCCAAGACATCTGACGGAGACAGAATTAACGTATTGGTATCAGGCACCAAATATCGCAAACTATCGTAAAGTATACCAATAACCTTTCAGGCGGTGATCCATGCTATCGCTGAAAGTGCGCAACCAAGCACAGAAAGAGGATACAAAGACAAAATTACAACTAAACTATACTATAACTAGAATCACCGATGATTGCATTGAGAATTGAGTTTGTGTTTAACAAAATGAGTTGCAACCATAGACATCCCTAGTTGGTTACTAGCGCACGCAGGTATCGAGGATAATGAGCAGGAGCAAATATGAATGAGAGGTTCGAAACCTTTTCGTGAAAGTAAAAGAGTTTCATTTACACAAGCCTAAAAGGAAAATGTGGTTAGCAAATGCTAGCGAGATGTACCTCAAGGCTTCAATATTGAAGCTCTTTCTCGAAATGTATTCTCTAGCTTCGATCGGGATTCCTAAGAGAAAGCTAAAGGTTCTTCCTGGAATCTTCATGGCTCATTGTCCACTCGGTAGATATTTTAAGATAATAAGGTTTTAAAACTATAAACAGTAAAGTAATCAACATTTTACAATTTTTTTTGTTTTGAATTGCTTTCCAAGCCGAAGGTAAATGCTGGTACCAGCACCAGCATATCTACAGGTGTTCTGCGAAGCTCGTTCCCCCAGGATATGAGATCCGGGAAACTTATTCTGAAACGAAGAGGAACTTAGACGCTTGGATCCAAAGCAAAGCTTTGTCTTTTTTAACAAAGGTGGTACAGCTTTAAGAGTTTTCTTGGTGCATAGGAAATAGGGAATTAGTAGTCCTTTAAAGAGTGACACGTATGAAATTTCCAACTGCGCAATCAATCAAGAAAGGTGTCCATATGTCACCGAACTTCCGAGGCACCACTAACGAGAACTTGCAAGCAGGAGACCTTTCTTGTGTTGCTGAGAATGCAAACGCATTATTCGCGAACCCGTTTGATGAAGGTAGACTGGTGTTTGCCTATTACTTTAGTTTCTCTGACAGTGATCCCGAAGCCATCAACAAATCTTGATTGTTTGGGTTATACATGAAATACTGTCGCTCCCAATCACTTTTCTTTTTTGGTCCACATACGGATTGCGGCGGTGTGGCATTTTCGATTCGTTTTTCTTTTTGTTCTAAATTAGTCGATCCCAAATGCTTGTTGGATATCGATTCCGCGTCTTCTGAGCTTCTATCCAGAGCTTAGGGTGTCCACAAGGCTCTGTTGCGGGTCCATTTATATGCAACTTAGTGATAGATGACTTTCTGGCACAATTTGAATGTCTAGGTCTCCTTCTAGCTGACGCTGATAGTCGGTTACAGCCGGAGATGAGTATGGTGCGGTATACCCAGATTGTCCATGACTGATGTGAATGTATTGCACTAACGGTTTTCACTTACCAGACCTCGATGATGTTCCTGAAAAATGCACTAAGTCGAGGGGGTCCTCTTTGGGTGTAATACAGGACAGGTGCTCTCAATCATACCACTACGGTCAGATGGACATGGTCATACTGATTGGTGAAAGAATGTCCGTCTGGCCTTATTTCAGAGACCTTAAGCGACTCCTCTATCTACTTGTATCGACACTGCAACGTATATGTCTAGGATCAGCGTATATGGGAGTGGCGTCTGAGGCATTGCCCATTCGCAGAATATGCCCTCGTATAGTTGTTGCTTATGCAACATATGGGCCACGGTTGTTCTTCGAATCTGCGATGAGTTCAACTGGCAGAAGACTCATCAGATCTTGTCAGCGTGTGATGTTATTTTATTGTATCCCTGTGTTTCGGCCAGTGTCAACTGAAGCCATGCAGGTTCTAATGGGGGCTGGCCGTTAGTTTATCCATAAACGATTAATTTCTAGACTCCATAGTGTTTTTCCAGTTGAAGGGCATTAATAGTTCTGGAGCATGAACCCAAATCGAATGACCGTGACCTCTCTGCGTAGATTGTTGCCAGAAGGCATGCTATCCAGCTGTTAGACGAGGTTAAATAAATGTACGAAAGAGCGTGTGACTTATATCTTAGTCCTCAATATCACGGCAGCATGGGAAAACCTTGACTTCAATTTCGGTTGTGGCTTAGGGTTCCTGCGGACATCGGGCAAGGGAGTGTCGTCTTGGATTACCTGTCGAGAATGTATGCCCTTTGTTTTGTTGTAAGGACGAGTGCTAACGACACGTGCTGTTCAAGTACACGGCCAATGCAGGCCTGCGCAGTGCATGTCGCTTGGGGTTGATCACTAGCCTCGAAGATTTTTGTGCTTCTCTCTATGGATTCGTCGAAGTTCTCTCAATTGGAACTCTTTGCAAAGCTTGCCTTTAGTAATCCGATGCAGTAACGTGCAGTGTAGACGAATGGCGATTCTGAAGGGATTTAAAGAAATTGTTGTGTCCTTGTGCTGTCCTGTACGTTGTTCATTTCTTGAATGTAGTTCAAGCCTGGATGTTACTTTGCAGGGAGTCTGAATTAATGCAGACTACATGCATTTATCCAAGTCTTGAGACTGCCGCTGCCACGAACCCGAAGTGGGGTCACCATCGACGGATGCAGGATTCAAATGGTAACCATTATAAAACTAGAGGAAGGCGGAAATTGATCAGAGGTTGGATCTGAATCACGGATTAGGGGGAAGCCTTGACAGTGCACTGTGGTCCTCCTACACGATGAGGACCCTATCCTGGCTGAAACACGGTGGTTTGCGGTCTTATGTGGCTACAAACTAGTATTGAGTACTCACTGTTGTGTTGTGGCTTGGTTATCCTGTGTTAGGGTAGGAAATGGTACCACATATTGAAGCGGGGAGGTCGTTAGTTGACGTAATTTTTGAATCCCGTCTATGGAGACGGTGGAAAACCACCCTAACGACAGGTGTCCACTTTGAACACTTGGAGTTCGATCCAGAGCTTATGACAGTGCACTCTTTGTAGTTCATCAGTTTAACTTGATCACCTGTACACTGGAAACCAACCGCGCCGGGTCTCTGACGGTGCATAGAGGAGGACCAATAAGCAGACCCAGGAATTTCGGCTATTAGTGTTTCACGCCCTCAGACGATTCTGTCTGAAGGAGTGTGGTTGCAGATCTTTTAATTTACTCTTATTTCTATTCGAGGTGGTTGTAGATCTTTTAATTTCCTTCTAATTCTATTCGAGAATGCAAAATATGGATATAGAAAAGGCATATGAGCATCGGAAAGCTCAATCACTAATCTCAAAGATGATATATTGTTGATTACTCGCTAACTAATCTTTCCTTAGTCTTTTTTTTTACTCCCTCGATACTTGCTACGCCAAATTGACATGACATCTGAATTAGTTCCTACACAGCTCCAACGCCAGAAGGTAAGTGAAATGCTAGTGTTGATCCGTTGCAAGAAGTATCGTCGATACCATTTTCAAACCATGTTTAACCCGTAATGTACGAAACACATGTGCAGAAATTGTGCTTTTTTCACTAGTTTTTGATTGCGTTCTTGGATACCGCCAATCCTGCCTTAATTTTCCTGCGGTTAGCCTGTATCTTAGATGGTATCCACGTTAAACAATAAGACTTCATTTACGTTGTTCTCTTTCGTTTTTACAACTTCTCATTTTTGCCTATCGTAGGATTATTCCTCAACGTTGTGATCCTTTTACCGAGTTTTACGATTCAGAAAAAACTCATTTTTTAAAGGAAAGGAACGTAAAATTTACGTTAATGTAAATTCTCAAAATAGTAACCAATGCTATAAATATAATTATTAGCCTATTAATGATAGTCAACGGCGCTACTGTCCATATTTTGAAGCTTGGTCTTAAAGTATTTTGGTGGCACCTCATTTCCTGACCTGGGGATCACCTCATCTGATCAACTGATCAAACTAACATAGATTAGTATTGGTCTCCAGAAAGTGATTTGGGTAAAATGTATGCAGCTGTAAAGGAGGTTCCAAATGACAGTATCTGGCATCGGGGATGAGCTCTTCCTGTATATCCCATCCGGTCTATCGATACTGTCAAATTGTTTTTTTTTTCACTTAAATTCCTGAAAAATTTCAATTAAATTCCTGAAAAATGTTTGATATATCATCACAATTCTTATAAATTTCATGGAATCGTTTATGTTTTAAAGATAAGTTACCATTTTGTAGGTCACTGTATACTGATAAAATTTCACAGCTCTTCTTCGACCCTCAACTTCAAACGCATTTTGGCGAGACAGTATAGGGACTAGTAATAATTCATTTTATTGCAAACGATAATGACATTTCCATAGCTGCACCCTCTTAAGCTATATTTTGAGTGCAACCTACTTTTGATTATTATTTAGAAAAAAAACCAGTACGGGTAAAAATCACCTAGTCTAAAGTGTTATCTTCCAACATGGCGGCAGAAATATCACTAAATTATTTGTTAGAAAATTTTAAAATTGGATGCAATAAAAATTCTCTGGCTTGGTAGAGAGTGAAAATTAAACAGTCGACTTGTATTCTGTAAGGCTCCATCATGGTCGTCATTTGAAACTTGAATTGATAAGATTGCGCTTGGCAAGGTAGGATGGATGCCTTATTTTGAAAATTGAAGATTTTCGGACCCACTCAAAAATGAAACTACAACCAACAAGTGCAGCTGATTTTCAGCGTATTTTCGCTGATACTCGCAAATTCAATTAGCGCCACTTTCATTGCCAGCATAAATAAAATATTCCAAGTACGGAGTAAATAAGCTCCAATCGCCTAATCTAACATATAATATTGAAATAACAACAAAAGCGACATCAGTTCAACTGTACTAACCCATATTAACATTTCACATTTCTCAAATGGTAAACATCGACTTTCCACGATGCATCATTTCAAACTCTTTTTTTTTATGGTACACCTAAGCTCATATTTGACTATTCTCATATTATCACCTGTTATCACATACCAATTTTTACCGTTAAAATTAGGCAAAGTTCATCGACATTTGATCCACATATTCACATATGTTCTGTACATGCAATTAAAAACAACGACGATATTCACGAGTACGACAACAATTGCTTTCAGTCGTTTCCTGCATTTTCCGCATTGTATTCGACACTTTCGACGTTTCAATTTTGTATTTTATTTTTAAAGTTTAATTTTTTTCTTTCTTTGATAATTTTTGTGTATTTTCTAATTCGTGTTACCTGTATAGGTAGGTGGGTTGGTTAGTCAAGCTGCAAATGTGTTGGGAGTTTTTTTTTACCTATGACAATGACTTTTATTGCAAGAGATGTGTTGGAAATGTTTGGAAAATATGCAAAACTTTAATAATGATTGTAGGAAATGGAAAGCAGAGTAGTGGAAAAATTAGTTTGAAAATGAAGTTATCTAAGCGAGATATTTAAATTAGGAAGTCAAATGAGGTTGATTGAGGAAAAAGTAGAGCATTGTAATGGAATTTCGGAATTCAAATTGTATCATAGATAAGGACAATTAATTTTCTGAGTGTAACTTGCGAAAAAAAAAACATTAGCACAAAATATATTGGATAGTCTAAAAAGTATTGAGCCTTTTGTCACTAAATAATGTTCGTTGTCATATATCGGGTAACACCAATCAAATTTAGTCAAACTGACATGCGTTTGAAAGGTGACATTCCAGTCTACAATTTTCATTTTGACAGTTTTGTATTTTGTCATTCGTGTCAAAAGTTGTATTCATTTAAAAATGAGTGAAATTGCTGAAAAAAATCGTTATATTTTACAATATTACTACGATCAAGGTGAGAATGCATCCCAGGCTCGTCAAAAAAATTATGGTGTCTACGGTCACGATACTTTATCAAAAGCCACAGCCTAGAGATAGTTCGCTCGCTTTCGTTCGGAAAATTTTAATGTCAAAAATGTCGACCACGCTCAGGTCGACCAATCACTGAAAGCGTCGATGAAATCTTCCAAAAAATTGAAGAAGTCCGACACATAAGCAGCCATGACATTGCTAAGGAACTGAATATCCATCACCAAACAGTTTTGAACCAATTGCGTAAGACTGGATACACAAAGAAGCTCGACGTTTGGGTGCCGCATGAATTAACACAAAAAAATTGGACCGACCGAATTTCCATTTGCGAAATGCTAATAAAACGCAACGAAATCGAGCCATTTTTGAAGCAAATCATTACGGGCGATGAAAAATGGGTAAGATACGAGAATTTCATTCGAAAAAGATCATGGTCAAAAAAAGGTGAATCATCACAAACGACTTCAAATCCAGGATTGCCACCATATAAGATTTTGCTGTGTGTATGTGGGATTGGAAGGAAATAGTTTATCATGAGGTGCTAGAACCTAGCCAAACACTCAATTCGGCCAGCAATTAACCAGATCGCAACAAACAATTCAAACACACTGGCTATAATTGATCAATAGAAAGGGCGTTGTCTTCCATCATGGCAATGCCGGACCACACACATCCTTGATGATCCGGCAAATACTGACATAGCTTGGCCGGAAGTTTTGACGCATCCACCGTATAGTCCAGACCTTGCACCATCAGACTACCATATGTTTGAGTCTCTGCAAAACTTCCTTAATGAAAAGAAATTCACTTCAAAAAGGGACTGTGCGAATCACTTGGCAAAGTTTTCTGCCTATAAACCACAGAAACGGAATTCTTTTCTTTCTTTCTTCTTTTTTTTGGGTTGGCGGGTGAAGGCAATTTACGCCCGGAGTGTGGGACTCCTAGGAGTGCATGCTACCAGACTACGCACTAAACACCCCCCCTGTCAAGAGACTCTAGCCTGGAACCGTTTGACACATTACTTAGAGCTAGGCTCCTTTTTATTTCGCCCTAGGACGCCGTCAGCCTAGAGAAATCTCCCCCTAGCGGGAGGGGGCAGGATGGAAGAGGGCTGCTGGAAAGGAGACCGACGGAGACGGACGGAATAATGGCTCTACCCAAAAAATGGCAAAGGGTCATAGATAATAATGGACAATATGTACTTAAATAAAATCTATTTTAAATAAAAGAAATATTAAATCGAAAAATGACAAAAAAAGGCTCAATACTTTTTAGACTTACCAATATTGACAATGCAAATGTTTCTATTTATAGTAAAAAAATAGATGGCCTTCCTTGAAAGTACTGAGGTGTTATTTCAGTCTTTCGTTATTTTGAGAATATTTTTTCTAATTTGAGCTTGAAATGGGTATAATGGATCCAAGTTTCGATTAGTTTCGATTCATTAATTGGCTAACTAACACAAAATCCCGTATACTGTTTACATATAAAGAGTTTGAAGAATTTAAATTTGAATACATATTCTAGATTACATTTCCCGGCAGAGGATCGGAGGACCACCAAGGAACTATTTGACCGACTGTCAACATATTTTTTCAGTTTCAATGATTTGTTGCGTAAACATTCCCCAATAGTATCTATTTCTAATGTCCTTGCACAGTAAACGTTCTGTGTAAAAACGTAAAGTAAAAACGTTACAAATCTGCTTACGTACACAATTCTGAAAGGATTGGAGTTCATTTTTGTTAGTCTTTGTCGTTTGGTTGAACGCGATACTACGATAAAAGAACATTGGTTTTATTTCTCTGCTTGCAAATGGGCAGTATAATGTTAAAACGAAACTTTTTTGACTTTTTGACTAACAAGAGCGGATAGTTAAAAACGTAGTCCACAGCAGGGTCCTCATTTTTGTCTATGTGGTCGCAGAAGGAAAATCTATTATCAAATATGAGTGCTAAGTACGGGACCCTTAGTTTGTAGTTTAGAGTCATCATTGGCCTGACTGCCAGACGTGATCGAAATTGCTTATGTCGTGTATGAATGAATTTGAACTTTCTATCTACGAAAAAACTTCAACCAACCACAGATTGAACTTGGGTTCTGTCCTCTCTACTAATCAGTGCCTAATACCAGGTAACCACAAAAGTTTTTTCGGTTTTTATCTGTCGCCAAAAAAGTTCGCCAATTTCAAACCAAACATTTTTATTCGGAGTAGTCACCATTTGCTTCAGTGAAGATCATAAATGCAACTTTTATAAAAGTTCACATTCTTTAAGAGAGCAGCGATGAGCATATGGTGAGCCTCTGTTGTTTGTTCGCGGCGGTCAGTTGGTGGGAAAACCAGTTACTGAGCTGCAACGTTTTTCACATACCTTGAACCTTTCCGCTAACTCCTGGCATGGTCAACTTGAATCCACTTGAATAGCCTCCTTCAATTATGTATCGTCAAATCAAAATGGCCGAGCGGAGCGACGCTGATCTTCCAGGGTCGTATCCCCACTTCTGAACGTTTTCTATCAGATTTGCGCAGTACGCTCTGTCACTGTGTTCCGCCCAAATGCACTACAAATTTTTCTGGTCACTTCTGCAGCGTTTGCGCCCAATTTAAACTCATAATCGCGTTTGACACCATCATCTTCACTGCTACCAAACACCAATTCTGTCGGCTACATGAAATCGTCTACTAATGTAAACAAAGCACTACTGAATGAGCTTTCAGGAAACCATAGACATGTCCTCTTTCGGAAAATGGCCATGGCTCCCTGGACATCTGAATGTGTCGCCTAGCGTTAACCGAAAGAACTTTTGTAGTTACCTGGTCTATACAGCCGGCATGCCTCAGCCTGCCCCTTGTCCTAACCAAATCCAAACCATCCAATACACCGATGACATAATAATTTATACATCCTATTGCTCACATAGATAACCGTCTTTAATCTCGCAACTTTTGTTCAGTAGATGGAAATTCAGGTAAACTGAAATAAATACGAATCCATCACAAATAAAGGAGATGCTTGTCCTTTCAAGGAAGCCCGAATAATACTCGTCTCCCATACTTAAACTAGACAATTTCAGTAAGCCTTTTTTAAAACATATAATCTATTTTTTAGTCTCTATCAATCAACAATTATCCTAGATCGGAAAAAAACCATTGCTTACGCAAATAACCCATTCAGAACCCTTTTCTCGCTTATGCGCAGAAGTTCTTTGCTCGTCCAAAATATCATAATTATGCGTTAACGCATACTCATCCACCACATTCCTCGAATTCGGCTCCTTTTTTGGAGCAATCTCTTCTCTAACATTGTCTCCTCCTCCCGTCCTTCTCGCTAGAGAATAGATCAACACGATCTTAAGGCTTCTGTAGACATTGAAACCTGACGACTACCTCGATCTAATGTGTCAAATAATTTCAGGCAAGGATCTCACATTGAGTGGGTTGTCCAAAAGCATTGCAAGCCTGACAGTTCCACACTCTGGGCATAAACAGCCTTCTTCTCGTTAAGATGAAAAATTGGCGGAGAGGACATGTTCTAGCCTCGAATTTCCATTTCAGTGAAAAGTGGAATAAATTTTCCTATTGAAGTATGAACAATTGACACATCAAGTATATCGAATTAGGAAGAAACGGATATATATGACGGACATTTAACTCATATGTTTGTATTAAAGTCAAAATATAGTTCCTGTTTGAATTTCTCCTTTTGTTGCCACGCACCAGAATGAAAAAAAACACTAACTATCCACTATAGTTACAGAACCCGATACCATGACAAATCCGGTGCCATTACTTCAATAACAAAGAAAGGATCAAGACTAGACTTGTTAAAAACACTATGAATTTGCAAAATTAAATTATTTTAAAGTTGAACTTTATAATAAGTTGTACTATTTATGCATATATGTATATTTGTATATATATAAGATATACATTGTGACAAAAAAGTACCCGGAAATTGTAAATAAAACGCAAAATATGTAATTATGCATCAATATTTCAATTTTTCGCCATCTTTGAAGGCGACAAAATAGCCTTCAAAGTAATCTCCATCAGATGCAATACACCTATGCCTACGATTTGTGTAGTCCTCGAAACACTTTTTGGGATGGCCTGCAGCTCATTCAGCGAATTTTGTTTTATCTCTTCGATCGACTGAAAACGGGTTCCACGGAGCGGAAATTTCAGTTTGGGGAACAAGAAAAAGTCACTCGGAGTCAAGTCCGGTGAATACGGTGGTTGATCGATGGTGTTTATTGCGTTTTTGGCTTTAAATTCGGTCACAATCGTGGCTCGATGCGATGGTGCATTATCATCGTGTAAAATCCATGAATTGTTCTTCCAGAATTCCGGCCGTTTTCGACGGATTTTCTCACACAAACGCCTCAATACAGCCAAATAGAACTCCTTATTGACCTTCTGTCCCTCCGGAAGAAATTCATGGTGCACCAAACCACGAATATCGAAAAAAAAACAATGAGCATCACCTTGATTTTTGAGCGGCTTTGGCGTTTTTTCGGTTTCGGCTTTATTTTTCCCCTCCGATGATTGTTGACTTGTTTGCATGTCAAACTCATACACCCATGTCTCATCGCCAGTTATAATGCTCTCCATGAATGTGAATTCGGAATTCGCACAATGAAGCATGTGTCCAAAGGGACCTGTTTACGGTACTCTTTTTGAAGAAAATTCAGCTTTATCGGGACGACTCGAGCACGAACGCGTTTCATACCCAAAATATCTACCAAAATCATTCGAACGGACTCGCGAGAGATGTCGAGTTTCTTGCCGTCTTTCTAACACTTGCATGACGATTTTCGAGCACCATATCCTTAATTTTTTTAATGTTGTCCTCAGTTGAAGAGGTCGAAGGTCGTGCAGAACGAGGCATGTCTTCAACGATCGACGGTCTTTGAAGGCTTTGTACTACTCGTAGGTTTGTGTTTTGCAACATTCGTAACGATTCCGCACACGAAATTTGGTTAGAAACACAAAATTTCAGGCAAATTCTTTGTTCAATATTTTTATCCATACTGAAAATCGCAACGCACGAAAATCTGAGGTGTACCGACTTAAGTAGCTGCTGTAAACAAACTGGTTGACAGATTGCGCTCATATTGGCACAGTTAATTAAGGACAGTCCCACCAACTTAACAAAATACATTTGTTTGAAATATCATTTACCCGGAGAATTTAAAATACAATTTCCGGATAGTTTTTTGTCACAATGTATATTACTTATATGGATATGTATAGTTTTATTATAATATTGACGTATGTATATTATAAATATTATATCGTCCTAGATGTCATCTTAAGAAGAATATGAGAACGTGATGAAACTGATAAACACGTTTATAACGTTGGAACTCAAACTCTTCTCTTCACCACGTCGTACAATGGTTCCCTACTTGTCTTGCAACCGATGCTGTTTATCAATTTTCCTTAAATATACCTTAATGGGCTCATAAGCCCATTAAGGTTTATTTAACACACCTTGATCGGTTCATGCGAAATTTTCCATAAATTTGTGCAACATTTTGGATTATTATCCTGTATGACTGTAAGCGGAGACTAAATCAAAATGCGGCACATGTTGATCCTTTTCATACTTACTCGGCATTGAAACGTCTTTCTTTTGGATTATTATAATAAAGAGGTAGTTTTTGCCCCCGACTAGGTTAACTAGATTTTGGTCCAAACAATTTGTTCTGTTCCACTTACGAAGGGAGCAAGCAATAAGCTGGGCAGTCAACTGATTACCAATTTAATATATTTCCACATGTATTTCCATATATGTCCATAAGTTTTCCAAAAAATCATCACATATTGTCTCCATTGTGAAAAAATGTACTTACTATCGAGTCTATAACTAGGTGCCAGTAGGCATCGATATAGGTATGGTTTTCTTGTAAATTCACCAAAAATGTTTTTGTGGTGAAACCTTTTTGAAAAACCTATCATTTTTTTATACCCTTCCCTGTCTTTTTCCTGCAATTCTTCTGAAAGAATTCGACCCCTTTTGACCGATTGCTTCAACCACAATCGTTTGATTCTCGATGAAACCTTACCTTTCTTTTTTTGGGTAAACCTCGCATTAAAACTTTTTGCAACTTCAAATGACTGTGAATGAATGTGAAGCCTAAGTAACTCACTCTAAGGCAGAAGAAGTTTTAAGATAATAATTTAAAACCAGACATTTTGACTTGAATGATATTAAATGGCAATCTATTATTCATGACCTTTAACTTGTTTTTGAAATGTCTACGAAATCTTCCATGCAGTCAAATCAGGACGAACATATCGATCAACAAGCAGTTTAATTGAATTTCATTGAACGATTGATGCTTCCTGCAACGATTCACCTCATAGACAAAGTTCGACAATCATTCACCATCGTAACGATAAGGAAGACATGAGAAAAACTAATTTTCACTGACCCAGAAAAATTATGCAACTTTTGCAATTTTACTTTCAACTGAAACTATGTACTGTGCTTCTGCCGATACGTTTTCTATTTCTATACAGCAAAGCAATCTAAGGGTATAACGCGGCGAAATCTGTCTTGCTTTTTCCCATCTGGTTTTCCTTCTAGTTCATCAAGTTGTTCTATCGCGTAAAAGATAGCATAAAAATAACTTATGGCTTTTCATCGTATATACACTTAGGAAACAAACTTGAGTGTAGTACATGGTCACTTAATCGATCAATCGTTTGAACGAAGCTGTGAAAACTACAGGACTCTCAAATGTCCTATGTATGGAACCAGTAGTAAAGAGTTCCCTCCATAATGTACATATGTATGTTTGAGGTAACCAAACATCTCCTACTTTACCACCAAATGTGTTCCATTCAAAAAAGTAGAAGAAGCCCGATGTCATACCCATGCGGAGCAGCAAGAAATTCGCTCCTGTTGACTATGGTTTTCTGTCACCATAGAAGCATGGTCAGCTCGGAGAAGTCAGAAACAGAAAATTAATGATGAGGAAATGAGGAGAAACTAAGAAAAGAAATTTGTTCACATTCGTTCCATGTAGTTTATTATTCACATTTGCCATAGTTTCCCCAAAATAGTCCGCTTTATTTCATGGATTAATTAGAGGAGGGATCGTTTCACTGTTTCCTTCTTTAAAGGGGTTGGTTGGTTGTTTGTAGTTTTGAATAAAGTACATACATATACCAGCTCAAGTCGACAAAGACTATATTTCACATTGAACATGAACTATCGACGAAAAGTTTTTTATTAATATTAGATCTTGTCGCAATTTTACTGAAATCCTGTCACATTTTTACTGAAATGTCACAATTTTACTGAAATCATTCCTAACATCTTAAATGAACGGCATTGCTTTCACACACTGAAGCGGATCAATTCAAAAGAATAGGATTTGAAAAAAACCGTGAAGTGTAATCCTTGGAACAACCATCATCTTTTTGAGCCCCAATTTTAAAATTATCCTCAAATACAAACTCAAAAAGGAAATCTGCTTCTTCTTAATTTTGTGATTCTTTTGTTATCGAAATCGATTTTCGGTCGTAACCAGTCGACCTTCTTCAGCGACTATACGACTTGGTACTGAAGAACGCCCAATGAAGAACGCTTAACGTTGTTAACAGTTTGAAGAAGAATTTCCACAAAACTAATAAATTATTGTATCTAAAACAAGGATATAAAAGGACTCGAAGAATCGTTATAAATTCAAAATAAATAATCTCTCATAGTACAGTGCAAAAATATTGTGAAATGGTGCGAAAATGAGAAATAGCGAACAGCTAGAATCTCCTGGGAAAGCCCGATGTTTTGTGCCTATAATATCGACGAAATTCTCGAAGCGAGCAACAAACGATCTACCATTGGATGTTCTAAGACCGGAGTCAACTGGAAAATTTCTAGAGAAATTTTTATGAAAAAATTGAAAACCACAGCGCAATGTTCGGTAACTTACGCAAAATCGGTACAAATCGTCAAGAATCCCTAAAAATTGTCAAAAGTATGCATGGTTCCGTTTTCCCGATCTTCTCGAGCTAGATGCAAAAGAACATCTCTTACTTCACACAATCTGAGATTAACATAAATGTGAATATTCAGGCTCCACTAATCACCAATAGCGTACAAAAACGACTTAGAAGAGTTAATGTATATGTGTTTACCATATGTAAAAAATACGTATCTGAGTGTACAATTCCTTAGAATACTTCCAACAGTTGATAGTCTGTAATGCGCCGTTCCCAACACTGTTGATTGTCTAAATATGGTTAGAAAATCTATCATGTTCAATGCTTAAAATGAATACGATTAAAGTTGGGTTAGGTGTCCCGGGAATCAGTCGACTAATGGCCAGTGTTAAGGGACTAAGTCCTACAAAATGATGACTTTTAATGGTCCCCTACGCATCTATATAGAGCGGTAATATTGAGGGAGTGTCTCAATATGGAGCTGCACAGAAAACGGCTGGCGCAGGTGCAGAGACGAGAAGCACCTTGGACACCTTGTATCAGCATACCGGACACTCTTTGAGTCAACGGTGTTGAACATCACAGGGTAGATGCCAATTGCCCTCCTTGACAGAGACCGTAAAAGAATCCATCGCCAAAGACCAGAGTGCAAAATAATCAATCGCTACCAACGAAAGACGACCTACTCTCGAAAAGTGGCAACGACCTGGGCAGAGTGAGAAAAAAGGAAGATGGAAAGCGAGGCTCATCCACAATTTGAGACCGAAGCTCAGTCGAAAGCACGGTGAGATTGACTTCTATCCGATCACGGTTATTTACAATCTTACCTGCATAAGATTCATAAGTCACGAACTTGAGATTACATACTTTGCGTTGGAGAAAATAATGACGGCTGTCACACTTTCTTTTCAGGCAGAAGATGGGACAGACTGCGCGGTGATTAGAAGGAATAGGAAGGCTCCGACTGGATGAACTAATCGAAGAGATGTTGAAATCGGCTGATAAATGTAACCGGATGGTACAGTACGCTCGGACAATCCTAATAACTAAATCCTGATAACCTATCCTAATAACCTAATAACCAACCACAAAAGGTATACTTGATCGGTGGCGGCGTCGAGTCTGGTGTGACCGATTCTCTATCGATCCTCCTTCTTCCTTGTCTTCCACTAGAGAAAGAATCCCTGGAACTGAAAGGCGTCTTATGTGTAGAATAGGGTGACATAGTCCGAAGTAATGTCTCAATCGGTTCCAGACTAGGTCTCCGATTGACAGGGAAGATGATTAGACGGTAGTCCAGTAGGGTTTATGCCAGTGGGAGTCAAATACTAAAGACGTAAATAGACTTCACCTCACCACCCAAAAAAGTGAATAGTTTTAGAGGCTAAAATCTCGAACCTCTTCTCTTTGCATAGAGAATCGAGCAGAATTAGTCGTTTTCAAACTTTTAACGAACCGTGACTATTATATAGTGTTATAATCGTAAATGTGACAGTCAATGAAAGATAATGAACCTGCAATTTTCCAGCCGACATGTTTTATCGAATTTTAACACATTTGTATAAACAAATGTTTACTTTTAAATTTTACACAGAGAAACTCTTATAGTAAAAAAAAAAGACAGAGAGACGCGCTACTTGGCACTAGCGAGTGTCTAAATTTGCCTTTTCTGTATACCATTGCGAATCAAAACTATTTTATAAATGAAGACCAACGTTCTCACGCGAATTGCGTTATGAGTTTTAAGGAACTAATTGTAATCTTAGAGAACGGGATGTGTAAGAAGTTTGCATTACAATTTCACTTTTTAACATTTTTTGTCAATTTCACTTTTATTTCACTTTCAACGCTGTTTTTTCACTTTTTATTCTTTTTAGATGTTTAAGCTGCAACAAAAACCTAAAATTCTAATCTAGAAATAAACTATCTCCACGTAACCAGCGCCAATTTGAAAAAGAAGAAAACAGAGGAATATTTTCATGTCCAATTTTTTATATTGGACTATCTGATCCATCTGATCTGGACTATCTGATCCAAAGGGAACCAGAATCTTGGTGTGTAGTCCGGACGGTGTAGTGATGAAAGATCCAATTTTACTACGAGAATTATACTTCAGTTTATATATTTGGCACTGGAATAACAATGCGTCCAACTCTGATAGATTTCTATGTAAATAGAATTTAAGAATTCCGAGCGTGTTACTGACCACATCACCTTCTCTTGCACCGGAAGTTTCGAACAGAAACTTTTTCACGTTTAGATTGTAAAAACAGGACTCAAGAGTCATTGATTGTACTGAGTTGTTATTATGACATCCATTCTCAGTCTATTTATTTCAACTTGTATAAATAGCTTATAGCCAAAAAAGGATAAATCTTTTATATATTGTCAATCGCCTAACGACGATCAACCTAATGGTTTTTATCTTTTCTCTTTTAGAATTACATTCCCACTGGCTTTGAAAAATATACGACCAAGTCAAAAATCGGAGACTACACCGTGAACTATTCAATTTGGGATACATCAGGAAGCGGCTCATATGATAGTGTTCGTCCACTAGCCTATCAAGATGCCTATCAAGATGCTCAAGTATTCATTTCATGTTTCAACGTCAGTAAACCTGAATCGCTGGAACATGCCATACACAAATGGCTAACCGAAGTTCGAGCACATTGCAGTTTGGCAGCTTCTATTATCCTTTGTGGATGCAAAGCTGATATGCGATTAATGGAAGCTCCCGATACAAATCTTTATATGAATCAAGCACAAATAACTCGCAATCAGGCTTGCATGGCCTGTCAACATATTGGAGCAACAGGATACGTTAGAACATCGAGCTAATATCTCCCGGGACAAAACCGGTTGAGGAAGTCTTTCATAAGCCCGCGGAATATGCTTTAGGTATTTCAGCAACGAGTGCAAGTATGTAATGAAAAACACCAAAAAAAAACGTAAGACGTATAGTGTTTGCACGTTGGGAAAGTCAAATGCAATACCGGAGGATACACGGTCAGAATTTGCAACAAAAAATTCGAAAATTGTAGTCACATTTAAATTTAATCTTATGTAATCGTGAATGTATGTATATATCTAAATATTAAGAACTATTGAGCAAAGAAAACATGAAAGGTGAAAGGAACCTGTAGAACTTTGAAATATGTTTTATGCAGAGTCGTTATCAAAATAAGAAATCTAAATTCTTGCGCACCATCACAGTGAAATATTGATTTTTTTGCCAAGTCTAAAGTCTAAAATTAACGTCTCAAATAACGTCTAAAATTCCGTGCAAATTTACGACACGTAGAACGGGAAGGTATAAATGGAGTAAGCCCCGAGGTCCTAGCCGAAAATTTCTTAGTTTTCATAAGCCTGTAGCTCTTTTAGTTTGTTCCTGTCCTACCCTTGCTGAAGGTGCCAATTGTTTTTTGAAGGCTTCGCACTGCCAAAACCCACCTGCCTACATGCAAGGTTGTGATCCTGTCCCTATCCAAACGAGCCATGAGGTGTAAGAGGAGACGAAGGACACTTTACTTAATTGAAGCGGACTCATGTGGTCTCAGTAAAAACAAACTCCTCGAATATTCTCGCACTGCGCTAGCCAAAATGCTCTAGCTAAATTCTCATTCCAGGCTCCTACAGCTCACGATCACGGAAGCTCACAAAGAATTTTGTTGGATCCAGCTATCATAGAGATATTTTCGCCATTTTGAGAGAAGGTGTCAAATTGTTTCGATTATTGAGCATCCTGAGCTTGAGCGGTTCAATGATGTTATGTTTCGGATAAAGTGCAGAGCCATATTTGTAATATTGTATCACAATTTTTTTTCTCCAACAGACAGCTATCTTCAGTTTCTCATACATTATATCGAAAAGTATCGTATTCATTTGACAATATCGTATTAATACCGAAATCACAGTAACACAAAGTTACTGGTCCCAGGCTAGGCGCTCCGGTTGACAGGGGAGGTGTTTAGTCGTAGTCGATAGTCCAGTAGGTCCACTGAGAGTCCGACACTCAGGGCGTAAATAGCCTTCACCTCCCTACCCAAAAAAAACAATAACACAAAAAAAAACATTTCAGAAAAATTGGCATAGAAAATACTGATAGAGTAATCAAATCGTTCCGAGCAGAAACGGTTTTTGATTAATCCAAATCAGAAGAACACGCAGGACGAACATCAGGAATCATATTATTTGTCCTGCGTATCAAAATACAAATTGAAACTTTCCTTGCTTCTTATCCTTGGTCTGGTAATCAAATAAAAGTACGCTGCCTTTGGACACTGTTTTTTTGATTATATTAAAACAATTATAGTTTTAGAACAAAATAATACCACCACAGAATATTGAATTGCTTTTCATTTTGTGTCCAAGTTAAGGATCGTATGAGCGAATCGTATTGGGCATGCCCAAAATAATCTTAATTGGTCTTCTGCAACTAACGATTATATTTTGCAAATGTTATTCTTTGACAATATGCAAATAATCCCGAAGTAATATCGTATAGGTTCAATTCACATTAACTTCTACAGCTTAATTGACCCCTGCAATCACCTAACATGTTCCTAACCATTGTCGTTCAAAGTTAGAAACCGTCGCCGCTCAAATAGCACACATCCCCTTACGAAGATGTTATCCACCAGAGCTTTTTCCCATACGACTCAGCTTGCTCCACCGCTCAGCACTGAGCTCCAACACACATTGGAAGATATGCGCTTGCCGCCAGACTAGCCACCTTCCATCCACGTTCCTGGCTTGGTCATACGTAATCAACATGTATCCATATGCTTATTTACAGATGCACAAGTATATGTCTGTGCTTCTAAATGTGTGCCATGTCGTCGCCATGCCTCCATACGTAATTTTATATATAGACCAAGCATTCGGGTTCAATGGCTGACCCAATTTCGACAGAACGGGAATCGTTGTAGCGATAGTTGTAGCGAGGCGTTGACGTTGTTGATTCAATATCGCCGCCGAGCAACGTCGCATAACGTTGTCGTCGCGTTCCCCAATGTATTGCAGCGTTCAGTTGGATTCGCATTCATGTGTGCGCATTTCATGTGGGGTCGGCGGATGGCTGGGATGGGTCTGGGCCTGGCAAGCGGTTTTAGAATGAGCGGCTTGGCCTGGGCTGATAGACAAAACCGGGGGTCCTTTATGTGTTGGCACGGAGGGCATGCTAGTTGCTAGTTTGCTATAGAACAGAGAATGCAAATCGGTATCCCTTATGTGCCAACCAGTCCCAGCGCTACTAATAGATACTTGTATCCGTCTTTATTGTCGTTCTGGGTGAAACAATTCCGTCCGGACCAGTATTGTGGCTCTTTGTGTAGACTGTACATTAGCGAGTCTCATGTTCAGCTGTTATCCTGATATTTTCAAGTTTAGTTATGTGGGAATGATGTAGCGCAAGGGGCGTGATATAAAACAATTTGAAACATGAAATGAACAAAATTAATCCAGGAAATTACGTTATCTTCTAATTAAGTTACGTATCCCCGCGAAATTAAGAAACGAAGGAAGCTTGAGATTAGCTTGAAAGACAGAAGACATTTCCCTTTTCCTCCCAGGATTCTTGCAAATTATTTGTATGCCTGGACAAGCCCTACGCAGGGTACGTAATATGTATGTCCTACTTGATATCAAAAGAGAAAACCTAGGATAGGAGTTCTATTATCAACACAAAACCAATTAATATTCTGCTTCTATCTACGGCTTACATTTGTGTGGTAAGTTAAAAACTACTTGCAACAGTGAGGCTTTAATGTATTTATTTTTGCTAGAAGGTAGTCGGTAAGGTAATTACGCGTAAGCTATCGAGCTATATGCGTTTGTTCGAAAAGGCGAGGGAATGAAGTAAGGGTTAATATTTATCTTTATCTCTACGCTCTTGCCACACAGACAATGATTAAATAGTGTCGTGAAAATCTATGTATGGAATAGCGTAATGGAAAATTTTTAGGATGGATCCGCATGTAACATATTTTATCTTTCTGCGTTTAGAAAATATCAGAGTCAAGTTGGTGCGCGGACTTTTGAATCAACAACGGTCACGTGTAACCTTCAAATTCTTTTGGAAATTTTTCGGGTTCAATAGGCAAATGGATAAAATAATTAGTTATCATTAAGACTCATGCTTCTCGTTAGTGAAACAATAATGAGTATTGAAAGTAACAAAACAACATTTTAATTGCATCATACAAACCAGCATGAGCTGAAATCAGCAACGAAACGATTCTGATAAATCAGAAACGCAAAATAAGATGCATATCTCGAAAATCCCGAAAATAATAAGCGTGATTTGGATATTTGTTATTGATTTCTATTTAAGCTTTTATCTACTGAGAAAATACTTTCCACTATCATAGCGAGCTGAAGATGGTGCAGGTGAGCTAAAATTTGTCCTAAAAGCAAAATTAGGCAAGATTGGAGCAGCAAAATTTGAAATTTGAATTGGCCTCTTGCAACAATACAACGAATTCCAAAAACTACTGTCTTTTGAACTTCTTAATTACTTTGTTCCAAATTTTTCATTAATTTTTAGCCAAAATCTTATTGAAATTAATTCCACTAACCAAATGCTGGTGTCTAGAACTTTCCCAAGCTTTCAAGCATTTCTCGAATAATTTTTCAAAGAAGCATCAGCCTGTATCAGTGATCATACCTTTATCCTAGTTAGAGTGGCAAGCAGCCACTGCACTGAATTTTCGTGGCCCTACGTATCATCAAGAGGAAAATTGGATCACGACAAGTGTTACTTCTAATACGTTACCCTCCGACTTGTTCAGATTCAGAACACTCTAAATTACTGCCAAAGAAAGCATTCATTGGATATGATCAATATTCATATACCTTCTATCAAAAAAGTACTGGGAATCGGTCATTTAAAACGCCCGAGCTGAATTGATTTTGAAATTTTTTTTTTCTTTTTTTGTCTGTTAGGACTGTCATTCATTATTATGCCAAGTTTGAACGCGATCAGTCAACGCTTTTGTTTACAGAAGCTGGTTAAGTCAGTCAAATTCGTTAGTGTGTGCCGTTTTTTAACATGAACGAAATTCTTGAACAAAGAGTTTGCCATAAATATTGTGTGGCAAACGAAATTTCTTTTGCTGACGCATTGAAAATGTTGGAAAAGACTTATGGTGATTCAATTTTATTCAAAACCCGTGTTTTTGACTACTACAAAGCGTTAAAAGAGGACCGTGAAATCGTCGAAGACATGCCTCGTTCTGGACGACCTTCGCCCATTTTAACCCGAAATTAACGTCGATGTAGCGATGGAAATTGTGGTCGAAAATCGTCATGCCAGCTTAAGAGCGATAGCCACCATCCTCAACATATCTCACAAGTCTGTTCGTACCATTATGATTGAGCATTTGGGTATGAGATTCGTCGCTACACGGCTTGTTCCAAAAGAACTCAATTTTCTTCAAAAACAGTACCGTGAACAAATCTCTTTGGACATGCTTGAACGCTTGAATTCCGACCCAACATTCATGGAGCGGGTCATAACAAGTGATGAGACATGTGTGTATGAATTTGACACCCTCACCAGTCAACAGGCTTCCGATAGGCGCGCTCAAAATGAGTCGAAACCACAAAAAAAGCACGTCTAAGTCGGTCAAAAATTATGGTGATGCTCATTGTCTTCTTCGATATTCGTGGTCTGGTTCACCATGATTTTGTTCCACAGGGTCAGACGGTAAAAAAGGAGTTTTATTCGAGCATACGAAGGTGCTTACGTGAACGAATTCGGAAGAAACGACCAGAATTATGGGTATACAACTCGTGGATTTTTCACGACGATAACGCCCCGTCGCACCGAGCTATAATTGTGAAAGAATAAAAGGCAAAAAATTCGATCGCCACCATCGATCAACCACTGTTCTCGCCTGATTTGGCTCCGTGCTCTCTTTTTCTGTTCCCGAAACTAAAATTGCCCATCCTTGGAACACGTTTCGAGTCAAGCCATCAAACCGGCGCGTGGATTGAAGACCATCCCAGAAAGTGCATATAAGAAATGTTTTGAAGAATGGAAACAACGATGGCGCATGTGTAAAGCCTCTAGTAGGGAATACTTTGAAGGTGATAAAATAAACTTTGATGATTAAATGTAAAATGAGTGTTTTCTTTACAAATTCCCGGTACTTTTTTGACAGAAGGTATATATACATATATATATATATATACATATATATAATATCGGCGATATCACATCTCGGAATTTTCAAAGACAACGTAGCTGGAATTAAATTAAACCAGAGTATGTTACCAATGCGCAGGCGGCGAAATATAAAGTTAAATCAACTAGGAAATTGCATTCATCCTTAGAAAATTGGCTTTCAAGCTATATTGGGCTATATATGCTAATCTAATATTATTTCAGATAAGCAACTCAGCTGCCTCAGTTGAAGCTAGCAGTGACAGCCCTTGATGAAGTGTTTCAGTTTCATCTGCCGAAACCACTCAAAAACTTTATAATACCAGTGGCACATCAATATCCTATCCCAATTTTATCATAATATTAGCATTTACACTTAAAATTTTGCCGATTGAGGCCATCGTGGCAGAAATTGTAGTCAAATAAGACAAATTTGTATTGGAAGACCCCGTACGAAGAAGTGTTGCTCGCAGCACTAGTCGAACTATGGGAAACAACCATTAAAACATCCTGCAAGTGAAGTTTGGGGCGACGAAACTCAATCGAAAACGTGTTACACAGAATTGCTTCTATTATTACTCTAAAAACGCGAAAGCAACAAATGTTCGCGTCAGTTTTTGGAACCCTGTAATGCGAAAGTGGAATAAGTTAACGTGCTGCAAAATATTTGTGGAGATGAAACGTGAGTTTAATCACTATGAAACCGAGTCAAAGCAAGGATCAAAACTGTGGCATAAAAAAGTGCATCACATCTGAAAAAAGTTATGCATCTCACTAGGATAAAGAAACGGTAACAATTTTTTTTTTCGGCATGAAGAATGTATCTTGTTGTGTTGTGTTTGATCTAGTGATGTTTGACCAGGTTTCTATGGAGGGATATTTCTACGCTTCTTTTCAATACAGATGAAAGAAAACTAGCAAAGACAGAAGGAAGAAAAGGGAATGATAAGTAAAACACATGTAAAGGAAGAAACTTTTCAAACGCCTGTTTTTTGGACCACACCGCGCCTATGGAAGCTTCAGCTCCCCTTCGCACTTCCGATTTCAAAATGCTGCATTATTCTATCCACAGCTTAAATCAAGTCTGAGAAGCTTTTCTTCTGGAAAACCAAAATTGTGCTACATAAAATAAATTAATTAAATTCATTCAATTAATTGAGTCTGCGGTATCGATGGTGTTAACAAGTAACAATATTGATCTGAAAATTCTATAAGGGAAAAGGAGGGATAAAATATAAAGAGTAAATGGATTTCGTCGTTATTGGGCGAACTTTTTAAACTTTCTTTCATCTCCTTCCGTCTTCCAAGTTGAAAAAATTTAAAAAAAGCGTCTAAGCAGATGAATTAAAAATTATTAAATACTATTTAAAATTTCTAGATTATACAAATAAGAATATAGAAGAAAATACCGCTGAAGCTCCTGCAAAAACTAGACGAAATGAATATTTATATTCGAAATTTCTCAAACGAAAACGCGGTCCATTTATAGTCCTGAAAATTACCCTTCGGTGAAAACATAAATTGTACATATTGACTATTCCTCTGCGGCCTTCATATTAATTCTGAAAGGGTAGACACCAGACCTGTTTAGGGTGCAACATCATTATAAGTAAAAGCAGTTGAACTGGTTGTTGATTTTTATTTCATCCTGGCGATGTTTATTTAAATCTCTTCATTATTATTGAAAACGTTCAATCTTCCTTTTCATTACACCCAGGCAAAAGATTTTCAACTACACTCAGCACATATGGATCTGTTATCATGTGTTACAATGTAAAAGATTTTTTCTTTGAATCGTATCCCAGTCAAAAATCTCGCATCACCAACGTGATTGTAACCAATCCAGTTGACTTGAATCATGAACAGGGAAAGTAAAACAAGTTACTCAGCTTTTTCACGGATTTTTTATTTTTCATCTGTCAATTTTTCCAAGCCAACATGTGTACACGTCCAGTTACTCTTAACCATATGTACAAATGAACGTAAACAAATCCGGTAGGATTTATAACAAGCATGAGGTTAACATATTGCGACCTTTGCCGAGTGTCATACCATTTCTCCCGGTATTTTCACTTGAATGGTCAACACGATGGATCATCTTTTCCATCAACAGTTCTGCGCTTTGTGTAAATAAAGCTATTAATATTCCATCAATATTTTCAGAGATAGTGTAGCTTGCATCAAACATATATGTAAATGCATATGTTTCTGATGGCAGTTAAGATGACTCCGACTCGACCCCTTCATTGCGCGTGGAGTCGATTCATGCAATCGCAATTTTACTTGAATTTAATCTCTCATGCATATTTTTGGTTTCTTTTATCTGCTTACGGTACTCGTACACATTACAAGTGGGTATTTAATCCGTGAAACTATACGAAAACATGCGCATGATGTTGTTGCTCATGTTGGGGGGGGGGGGGGGGGCAAGTTTCGATTGATGCCAAAAAACTTTGCGATGAACTTTTTAGAGGATCATGGCCAAAATCGCTTTCCCTTTCATCAAAACACAATAGCAGCAAAATGACGCGACGCATCGACGCAACGCATTTTCAACACTTACAGTACGTACGTGCAGAATAAAAAGAAAAATTATATGGAAACTGGCACTCATTTTTTTTCATGGTAGATTCTCCGTATCGATAAATAATGTATCTGTCGGTCACGATCGCATGATCAACATTCATAGAAGGGAAACAAAAGTAATGGTAAGTGATACGAAAAATCATGATAGTATAATTCATTATTTTTCCTAGGAATTTTGTATTTGGTATGCTGACATCATGTGGAGTGATGGCATGTGAATAAATAAGTGCACGCATAAATTTCATCCAGTTCGTTATTGCAGTTTATTGGATGAAGTTTTCAGCGAAAAAGGACACTGTTTCAGCTTAAAAGACTTCCCGACGCGTATATTGTTTGAAAAATTGGCACAAGGACAAGCAAGATCTTAGCGTGTAACATCGAACCGCATCGGGATAAGAACATTCTATGCAGAAATTGGAATTGACTGACTACCAGCGGGAAGACGCTCAAAATAACTTAAGGATAGGAAAGGTTGAGTAATCTAGTTTTTCCAAGCGTATCATTACGATATTTTAGATATCCATATTGATAATTTGGGTAACTCATAAAGGAATAGATTATTCCACTATATTCACGTTTTTGTCTGATAAGGATGAAGGATGGGGAGGATTCTGCGAAGGAAGTTCCATCGTTCCCCAACTGTTTACTTCTAACTTCTGCTTCGGTGTGTGGTTTCGTAAAAAATCATTAAAATTGTTTACAATATTAAATTATTTTAATTTCAAAATATGAGGCTATAAGGCTGTCATTGTAAACACTGATTCATGCAGCTGTGCTTATAAATTTGTTAAGATTAAAAATTTAAAATTTATTTATTTGAAATTTCCGACGAATTTGTTAAGATTTGTTAAGAGAGTGGAAAATATCTCAGATGTGTCCTTCTGTATAATCTGGATAAGTAGGATCCACTTACCCCTAAGCATCCAGGAAATGTTGCTGCGAAGTTGGGCTGCTTATTTTTATTAATATTTTATGTAAGATATGGCTTTTAGCCTCGTTCCCGATCTACTTGTCCCTTGATTTTCCTAACTTCGCATTTCCTATTCACTTTTTTCTATTCATAATTTTCTTGCTAATTTAAATATTCCCCAAATACTTGCCGTCCACTTAAAGGATAGGGGGCAGCCAGTTGTCCGACCTTGTAAAATGAAATTGTGCATTTCAAAATCTCAACCACAGCTTACTTTTGACAAACGGTGGAAAAATCATGTGTACTTCTCATATTTTGAAGCATTATAATTGTCGGTATATCAAAAGATGTACCGTGGTCTTTTGATAAATATAATACAACGATATAATAGTCAATGTATCAAAAGAGGATATTCAATATATTGGCTAGTGACTAGTGTTTTGAATATTAGGATGAAAAATCTCCATTTTGTAAGGTCGCAAAATGGTGCGAAACCTGATCTGGTGAAACCAGATCTTGACAAGATCAGCATCACATAATTTTTTCATACTAGGATTACGAGATTTGAGCTCAATAAGGATCTCACGACCTTTCGTTCACTTCTTTCATTTGAAGAAATTATATAATAGTTGGAGTACATCGTTGGCGTGTTATGGTTAAAACATATGGTTACCCTTCGTCACAAGAAGAGAGGTTGTTTTGAGTATTTTGAGAGGTTTAAGGACGATACATTTGACGTCGAGGAAAATGAACTTAGCGGGGAAAAAATTGAGAAAGAATCGTGTAAAATGCAGAAAGAACTGAAAGCACTCGATCATGAATAGCTCACAAATTAATTTGGTATCGAAGTAAAAATTTTAAAAGTGATTCTAAAGTAAGAGGAATGAAAAGTATTTAAAGCGAGCAATAGTGAAAACTGATTTCGCAAAAACAGTAGTTTGCTTGCGTGGGATAAATTAAAACCATTTTTTGGATAGTTTTGTTATGGTAGTGAACGAGATGAAGACACCTATCATGCTAATCATGAAGTAATATCTATTGTCCCAAGGGCATGTATGCATTATCACTGCTTAAGTTACTTAAGTAAATTTCTAGGTTTTCTTTTTGTTCGATAAAAAAAAACGGAAAATTCAAGGTAATTCGAAAAAATAAAGAAAAAAATCGCGTGTAATTAAAATCAGAGTCAATATGGTTTGCCTGGTTTTGTGGGTCGTCCCGTGGGCTCTGTACATACATTTCAAAAAGAAATAACACGTTCATTCCCTCGAATAAATAGGAAAGTCAAAATATATAATGCTACGGGCAAATTATTATTAGAAATGATGAAGAATATGACTCGATATAGAAATAGAAAACGAATAAAAAGAATGGCAAATATAAATGCGGTACAACAACACTTAAAACAAAAATAGGGAAAAAATAAGGAAGTAAAACTTAAAAACAAATTTAAACGACATTGAAAGGAATGATTTTAATTTTTTTTTAAATTTTTTTTGCTGATTTTCGTTTGTAAAAAATTATTGTTTTTAAAGAGAGAGCGCATGTGAATGTTGTTATATTTTTAAATCAATTTGTATAACTTGTTATTGAGGTGATTAGCAAATGAATTGTTGAGGTAATTCTTTATAATAATATTTAAAAATTAAAAAACACATATACAATTTTACAATTTCTGAAAAAATGTAAAATAATAATAAATGAATACCAGTACCAAATACAATGCAGTACCAAAATCATTTCGAGGATGTCATTACAGAGCCAAGTACTGCAATATGATCGGTGAAGATAGTTGATTAATTTTAGGATATTTTCTTTTGAGGATTAGATTTCAATTAACAGGCAGTCGCAAATACGATGTCGATTCACAAATTGCAAAAATTTTATTTTAATTCGTAATCATTATAATACCAGCCATATCTTGAACATGCTAATAAAAAATACAATACTGGTAAGTAAGCCAATCGTTTGTACAAACTTAGTGATCACAGAACTCTATTCGTCTGGAAATGCGGACATAGGAGTTTTTCGTCTCATAACTAACTAAAATAAATAAAAGGATTTGTGGTCGATATTTTATTTAGACAGAAATCATAAATGCGATGCTAAACAAAGATATTATACACATAAACTGACATTGATATTATACTCTGCACTAAACCACGTCTATGAAATATTCAAGGATATTTAGGATAGTCAAGAACAATCATATTGAAGTACTTCAAATCGTGGGATAAATTTTCAGAGAACTTCCCGATTAGCACATACCTGATATTACTCTATAATTAGCAATTTTGTACCTAAGAATTCGCGTGTCCATTTAAATTTCGACGGTTAATTTAAAGATTTAAATCTGTAGGTACTTACAACCCGATCAACCCTCATTTCTTATCAGGACAACTATAACAACTTAACGGTTTCTATTAAGTCCTGAAAAACGTCAAAACAAGTTCCCTGAAGAACTTTAGAAGCTATAATATTTTGGGTTGCTCTTAGAATATCATGTATTCACTGGATATAATTTTTTGGAGGTATTCTATGCAGTAGTGTATTCAGTCAATGGGTTGAAATGAAAGCTATTCCAGTCAAAAATTGAACCCTCATATAACCCCATATAACATCAACCCTCATGATAACGCTCAATGATACTGGGAGGATTTTATGCAGAACACAAAAAAGAATTGTGTTCACAGCCATGATCGTTAGTTAGAATAGTAAGTTAATATCTGATTATTCACTAGTTATAGAGGAAAGGAAAAAAGGGCAGACGATTCCTTAAATTTCATGATATTCCATCATATAATTTAAACATCATCATCACATTCACCTTGTTCAACAATATTTCAAAGCTATGGTACAGGCTCCTTTATAACTGACTCCTCATTGCTTTCCTAGTCTGTCTGTTTTTAGCTATTCACATCCAAGATATGTCGGCGATTTTCTTTGTATCACAGGACCATCGAATCTTTTGGCGTGCTCTCGGTCGATTGATTCCTCTTGGGTACCAGTGCATTATTCTTGTAGTACATCGGCCGTCCGTCAGTCTCGCCAAGTGACTGACCAATCGCCATTTCAAGGATTTCGCTCTATCTATCACGCCTATTACTTGGGTCCTTTCTCGTACCAAGGTGCAATACCTTCGTGTAATGCCCAGCATGCATCTTTCCATTGCAACCTGAAGTTTCCTCGTTGTCCCTGTTGTTTGCGCCCATGTTTCAGTACTCTATAGCAGGACCATTAGGATACATTGGTCAAAGACTTTCTTTTCCAAGTACATTCATTTTAGATTCATTTTAGATTTGCATATAATCGACTAATTCCCGAAAGCGCTCCATGCTATCTTGATTCGTCGATTGATTTCTGGTAGTAGTGAACCGGATTTGTGTATTATCGGACCAAGGTATACATATTCTTCGACTATTTCTAGTGTGGTGTTGTTCACTTTTGTATGTCCTTGAGTGCTCATATAATCGTTGAACATGGTGTTGGTTTTGCTTCGGTTCATTTTCAAGCATAGTTTTCCGCTCGCCGCGTTGATTTCATTCAGCTGTTCTTGTAAATCCTCTTGGCCGTTGGCTATCAGGACTACGTCATCTGAGAACCTCAAGTGGTCTCACCTCCAAAACATATAGTTAACTATAATTTATCTTAATTTATCATAATTTATATTAAAGAATCGTTTTTCGGTCGTAATCGTTTGGTCTTCTTCAGCAATTGATTCTTTCAATAAAGACATTCTTCATAGATTCTACTTTTGGGTCTCCAGGACACGGAATATCGTATGAAAAGATTTGAAGAAAAATTAGAAGAACAAAATATAATCGTTAGCCATCATGATGATCATTCCCTGAATAACAATAAGTTTCACCATGTTATCAAATTGTACTCGAGATCCTGCAGGTGGAAGTCCCAAGCAAATTCGATTATTTTTATATAAACTTCTTTATATCAAGTACTACATGGGATGAAAAGTATTTGGCTCGACATAGAGTGGGTGCCACAAACTCAAAATGTGATTTTTGTAGAGTACGTGTCTTAACGTCAACCTTGTCGAAATTACATGATATTTGATTTACTCCTTGTCAAGTTATAGCTTCCGAAGTGACCCTTCCCCCGAATTTACGAAATAAAAAATGGCAAAAGGAAATTTCGTGTTTTCAAAAAACGTTGAATTTTGAAAGGAAAAAATGCAGTGAAAACAAAGACATGGCTGGATAAATTTTATATTACATCTGCGCTACCATATTCAAGTATTAAGTATTGATACACTGAATTTCGTCTTTGCCGTACAAGGACCAGTGTTATATCGCGATTGGGAAAGACACATGGGGCAGCTACTTTGGAAAACATTAAAGAAGTCACGGATCTTGTATTAAATGATAGCATAATTAAATTGAGTGATATAGCAGGCATCACTGGTATCTCAAAGGAATACGTTGGATACACCATTCATGAATATCTACTCATTCGAATGTTGTGCGCGCGGTGGGGGCCGAGTTTCATAACAAGTGACCAAAGAGAAAAATGTTAGTCTTTCAAACCAAGTTCATCTTGGAGCAGTTTTGCACCTATGGAACTTTTGAGACGATTTGTGGCAATAATTGAGACAACGATTTATCACTGCACACCTGAGTCCAATCGGCAATCGACGAAATTGTTATTCCCAGGTGAAAGTCATAGCAAGCGCTCGAAGACGCAACCATCAGCTGACACGTTACCATCCTGAATTTTTTTAAAACCACGAGTTATAATCTCTATGGAGTTTTGTCAAAAGGATATACAATCAACAAATAATAATACTATTCATTATTGGATTGATTAGACAACGAAATCAGGTCTAAAGGACCTCATTTAACCCTCCGAGTACACACCTATTTTTTCGATCATCGAGTACATATGGGGTCAATTTGACCCCAAACCTTCTTTGAACGTATACAGTATCGCCCCCACTATAAATATTAGTTTGAAAAAAATTTCAGAAATAGTTTGAAAGCTTTTTTTAGTAAACACTATACATTAGAGAGGCCTTAAATGTCCTTAGCCTACCTAAAAAAATTCGCGAACAACCTGAAAAAACGAAAATTAGCATTTTTACATAAAAAATCGTAACTTTTTCAATTTGTAATATTTTTGGCTAAAAATTTACGTGAAAACTCTCAAGACATAACAAAATAAAGGAAAAATGAGCCCTATAGTGTCCCTTAAAAAGAAAGTATTTATTTTGCATATTTACGATGACAATTTTGAAGATTTTAAAATTTTCATATTTTTTCAAAAAAAAAGAGGTTCATAACTTCGTCAGTTTTCAATATTTTGAGCTAAAAATTCATGTGAATACTCTCAAGACATAGTAGAATAAGGAAAAAACCAGCCCTATATATAGGGTTGCAACAAAAAGGTTTTCGTTACGCATACTGTAATGGTAATTTTGAGGGTATAAAAAATCATGCTTTTTAACTTTTTTCAGTAGGAAAAACTTTTTTTATTCTTCAAAACATATAATAATAAAGATTAAATAAGTAAAAAATAAAAAAATCAGTTATAACCAGCACAATCGTTGCATAAGTATACTCGATGCTCGTTTCACATCGGTCGGCTGCAGGATGGGCACGCATCACTTGTTTTGTGGTCCTGCTGACGAGTGTACAAAGAACACCTTGCTCTTTTTTTCAGCTGAACACGCTCTACTGTGACAGGTGGGATATTTATTCCTAAAATATTTTGAACCCCTTTTCTAATATCTGTACGCATACAAGGGTTTTTAATTTTTTCTCGTAAGTATGGGTCGTCTTCGGAGGAACCACCACCGCCAAAATCATCATCGCTGTCTTCAGCCTACAAACGATCACGCACACTAGATCGCAGATTATATTCCATATTGCTTTAAAAAAAAATAAAAATACTTTCAAACTTTTTTTTGTCATTTTGAATTCATCTATCCATTTATAAAGTAAAAAAAAAAATTCAATTTTTACCTCAAAATTGATGTTGAGTACACAATAGGGTCAAATTGACCCCGGGCTGATTTCAAAGGTTTCTCAACAATAACTAACGTCTTCGAAAGGTAAGCAAACTATGTAAACTTATAGTCAAGACACTGAAATATACTTAGAAGCCCATAATACCCCCATTCTCCCGCAGGCCTAGGCGCTGCAATCGGTCAAAGTAGCGTCCGGGGTCAAATTGACCCCATGTGTACTCGGAGGGTTAACAAAAAAAAATCTTGTTTCACCAAGACAACGCTTCAGCTCATTCTGTTCGCGAAATGACCGATAAATTGAAGGAATTACGTTAAGATGTGGTTTGACAACCACCGTCTTTGCCTGATTTAGCGCCCCAGCGACTATTTCCTGTTTCGCCGGTTGAAAAATTGAATCATCGGGAAAAGATTTTATTCAAATCAGGAGCTCGAGGGTGAAACCAACTTCTATTTTCAGGGACTTTACGTGAACCACTTTAAAAAAAAAGTCATCAAAATATTGGAAGATCGTTGGATGAAGTTCATTACTCTAAATGGAGATTATGTCGATGAATAAAATCGTTTTTGGACTAGAAATAGCGTTTTCCTTTTACCAGACCGTACTCCTCAGCCCATGCAGTATAATATTCATTATTGTTTGAAATGCTATATTCTTGCAGATACTATTTCTTATTCATTTCAGCAAGTGCGAAGCAAACCATTTGTACTGGTTTGTAGACTTCCAAATCATTTTATGATTCCTTTGATGTATTGCATGCACTCACTGCCATTAAATCCAATTTGCAAACACTTTCTTTGTCTATTTATTATGGAAATCATCAAAACTACTAACCTCTAATTATAGGATTGTGTATAACATCTCTTAAACTTCCCCGGTAGCGAATAATCCACATCAAGGCCAAGCCGAAGAAAGTGAAAGTTTAGCAACGATTTGTTTTTTTTTTTTTGTAATTTCATTTTTATTTTGGCAACCGATGTGTCTATTGTACATACATCTCAGTGCAACAAATGTTACTAAAATTCATGCCTGCAAGACTATCTACGAATAATGGTATAAGTTTGATGACCTCCTCTGAATCGCTTCCAGCTATGGATACTAAAATGATTGTAACGACATGAGGAGGAAGCGGAGCTTAGTACGCGGCTTCGATGCATGCTTTACAAACGACAACGTTAGATATTAGACCGTCGCGTATTGGTGTAATAAAATGGAAATGATCATGTAAGTTTAATAAATTCGAGTAGGCAAGCTGATGGGATGGATGCGGAAGCCTGTGGGGAGCACGGACTATAAGCACGAATACTAATCCAACTTACTCGCCTAGCGTAGCCTATCCTAGCCAAGCTAGCTAGTCTGGCTGGGCTAGGCTGTATCGCATGCTTGAATGCGCGATCAATGGATAACCACTGCCGCGAATATCTCTTTCATTTCAAAGCCATAGACTCGCCTGAAGAGGTCGATGTCGCTTTTATGTAACATGGGAAAATCGTGAAATCGTTTTTATGCTGTACCGACTTAATGAATACCTGAATTGGTTGCACTGCTGTTTTTTTTTATCATTTGCAATTTGCTTTGCTTGCTTGCTTGGTTGCTTGGTTGCTGGTTTACAGCACGGAATGTACAGGGAGACCGTACATTTAATCTTAGATAAATAGTGGAACCAGATTTGGAATCATTTCAAAACACGTAAGACCAATTTACGGCTCCATCTTGTATTTGGTGGTAAACTTCACCTTCAAAGCTGGGCATCAGCTCCGAAGATACTATGCATTTCGAAATCAAAATGTCGCAGTGCCCAATTTTACATTCGTTCCAAGGTTAGACTGGCCAAACTCTTTTGGGCTAGCTGGCTGCAACATTTTTTAATCCTCGCTTGGCCAATCTATTTTTGCTGCCATGTGAGCCTGAATTAATCACATGTCGTCCATTTTAATATAACTGAACACACTTTACCGTTCTGCCATGCAAGTTACACAGACAAACTACTATCTTCAAATTATCCTTGATTTTTGTTGGTTTTCTTCGTGCTTTTTTTCCTCTCTCGTTCTCGTACGCTACCCAAAATATCGAGACTTTGGCGAGGGCAAAGACTATCCCTGAACTTGATGTACTCGTAGTAGTAGATAGCGAATTTTTTCAGGCGATTTGTTCCTCGCTGATTATTATTTTTGGTGTGCGCTGTTAGTTGGCATTTAGGAAACAAGTTTGAAATAACGCGGAATCGGTGGTAGCCATCAAAGTGCTAGTATGCAATATTAGTTGCTGGTGGTGGCGAAGAAAGATCAACGATTGTGCAAAAATTATACCATCTAACTTGCCTATACGATTTGCCCATCGGGAAATATAAATAAAAAATTTATATGAAGTATTTTATGGTTAACAATATGATTAGCATGACGGCAATATGGCAGTCAGATCATTGCCATTGTCAAGTATAAGGCAACGCGTTGAAGGACTTTTTTTCTATTTCGGTTAGCGTGTTTCCATGGTGTGTGTGTGGGCTAGAATGCTGTTTAGATTTTTTGTTTTGGAGGGAATATCATAGAAGCCATGATTGCATGAATTATTTCAAATGGACTATGAATTTGTATTGGAAAGTCCAAGAACACAATTTACGTATGTTCAATTAAGTAGTTATCGATAATATTTATTCATTGATCAGAATACGGAAGAAAGGCGAGCAAATCAAAAATATGAAGTATTTAAAATAAACCAAAAAATTAAAGTTATTGAAGTCTTTGGAATACTTTATTTGTTTTTCCTTGTGCACCATATTCTAAGATGCTCTACAGAATTTAATTTAACATTGTGTCAACGGCATTTACCCAGTTCTTGCATTTAGAGAAAATTAATGATTTATTATACAGGGCAACTTCTCTTTTCAGTCGACAGTCAAGTTAATTTTCTAGCCAAAGAAATAGTGTCGTTTTTCTTAATATTCGTGGAAATCCTATTAAGAATGTTAACGCCAATGCTTTGATGTATATGTGCAACGTCACAATTCTAATATATATGTCTGGATATCATCTCATATATTTAATCCTTTCTTATGTAAGTGCAATGTAGATCATGGAATTTGAGGTTCGTGGTAGTTTGAGTACAACACTCTTCTGCTCGTCTTAAGAAGATGGCTCTGGCTATTTTGAATAAAAGTTTCATAAGCACAGTTCGTTTCAGTACTTACAAGGAACTTAGACATCGGAAATAATATTTAATTGCTCAAACCCTTGCTTAAATGTGCTTAATTTCCCGTTCACTTGATAGAATTAGCTAAAATAAAAAGGCACATAAAGGTACATAAAAAGCACCGTGAACATAACGGAGCTTTGCCTCAACCAACATGCATACCTCCCAGGGCGCTCAACAGAGACGGCACAACACGAAGTCGTAAACAGAATAGAGAGGAACCTTACCATCAAAGATTACACTTTGGCGGCCTTCATTGATATCGAGGGAGCCTTCAATAATGTAAAAGCTGAGAGCATAGTAGCAGCCATCCAAAGATATGCAATAGACCCATATCTAACTAAATGGATGACGGAACTACTAGCTAAAAGGAAGATTACAGCCGAAGAAAACGGCGTAACCTTGAATAAATTGACTAACAGGAGTACACCACAAGGCGGCATAGTATCACCACTTGCCTAGGTACTCACAGTTAACCAAATAGTGGAACACCTCAACGGGAAGGGTTTCAAAACGATAGCGTACGCTGACGATATCGTTCTCTGATAAGTGGAAAATTCCCGGAAACCATGTCGGAATTGAAGCAGACCGCACTCTCACATCTTTTTGTGTGGGCGAAGCCAAACGGACTGCGCATCAATGCCGACAAAATGGAGCTTATGCTTTACACAAAGCGCCGTAAACCGCAGACATTTTCACCCCCGACCATTGACGGAAAACATATCAGTTTAGTAAACAAGGTGAAATACTTAGGAGTAACCTTGCATAGTAAGCTAACTTGGACTCCACACATAGGAGCACTCAGACGGAGAGCTACAGCGGCGCTCTTCACAATGAAAAGACTAGTGGGGAAAACCTGGGGAATAAAACCCAAAATTGCCCACAGGATCTACACAACAGTAGTGAGGCCAATAACCACCTACGGCGCATTGGTTTGGTGGCAGGCATTACAAAAGAAAACCATTGCAAAAGAGCTACAGAAGATCCAGCGAATCCTGCCTTGGCATCACAGGTGCCATTAGGACTATGCCAACTGCTGCAATGGAGATAATGCTTAATCTCATGTCACTCGACAAATTCATCTTCAGAGAGGCAGCACTTACAAGCATCAGATTGAAATCCACATATGGGTTATCTAACCACACTCAAACGGGGCACTTATTCATTTTGGAAAAAATGGAGAGAATGGCCCCGTCAAGTAAAAGGGAGCTGGATAGAATTCAACCAATAGTGGACACAACAATTCCATACAAGATCAGCATTCCGACCAGAGAAGCGTGGAAAACGGTGCAGGATTTCACATCTGGAAGTGAGATTATGATCTACACCGATGGTTCCAAAACGGATGAGGGAAGCGGCCCCGGAATCTGTTTCCTAGATCAACCGCAACTCAACCGAAGTTATAAACTGGAGAGCCACACCATAGTTTTCCAGTTGGAAGTGTTTGCAATAAAAGTAGCTATAGAAGCGGCAACAAACAACCTTAATGGAAGAATACAAATAGTCTCGGACAGTAAGTCTGCACTGCAGGCGCTTGTCTCGAACCGTGTAGTTTCACAACTGGTGCAGGATTGTAGGCAGGCTCTCAAAACCGCAACAACCCGAGTAAATGTAAAACTGGACACAGCGGTGTAGAGGGAAACGAAAGAGCGAATGAGCTAGCGAGAGCTGAATCAGCCGACCAAAATGCCACTAGAATAGACACAATTAAAGTGCCACTAGCAAAGGTAAAAAGGGAACTAGACGAAATCCTTTGGAAAGAAACAGATACGACTTGGAATGACAGGAAAGACTGCAGAATAAGCCGAGCTCTTTGGCGTCACCCTACTCAAATGAGGACAAAACAACTCGTAGGAAAAAACCGAAATGGCGTTAGAACATGGGTGGCAGTATTAACGGGCCATAATCTTCTAGGTCAACACGCCAAACGAATAGGAATTCAAACGGATGACACCTGCCGAGCTTGCAGCGTCGAGGAAAAAAGTACAGAACACTTCCTCCTAGATTGCCCGAGTCTGCCCAACAAACGCCTTACTTGGCTGAGGTGTACTGGCGTAACAGAATTGGAACACTTGGCGACCACAGAACTGGAGGAACTCCTTGGCTTCTGTAGGACGACAGGATGGACCATCTGTAAACAATAGTACTACACATGGGGAGGAATGTCACACCGAGATAATAATAATAATAACAATAATAATAGAATTAGCTTAAAGTTCTAGAGGAAAAGGTTTCTGCTTTCATTTGAAGGAAAATACATCGAATCCTTTTATATGTTTATGGCGACAATGCTCGACAACTAGTATATGATGTACGGAAAAGGGTTCATGCTTCTAAATTTCTGATTACAATTGATTTTCAATTGATGAAAACAAGCCTTGCTCTGGGCAACTAGAAAATTTTGAAGGCACAAAATTGGAAAGCAAAAAGGCAAGGCACTAAAGTGTCTTATAAATTGGAATAGCGAGATGTTGATAAGCAATTTTTAAGAACAAATCACCAAGTATCAGTTGCTACCATATATTTCTACATCAACAACTCAATATTTACAATTCAAAGATCATTCTGTACCTCATATTGGATCAAAAAAGTATTTTTTTGTACTGTAAGCAGCCGGAAATCGATATGCACCACATAAGCAACCAGCTTTTGACACCCATATTTAAATGGTATGATCGGCAAAATGTATAGCGGGCATATTGAATGGAAAGTTTAAAAGAAATGGTAAATTAACGTCACAAGTCTTCAGGTCTTTCGAAATGCGGACGAGGTATATCCTACTGAATTCATGGTAGCCCACGGACAATGCTACCTCTGATTATTGATTTTTGCGTCGAAAGCAGGGCATTTCGAGTCACTGTTTCATTTATTCCTAACGCAATTGAAACTGGCTCCAAAGTCGAAAAACCTCAAATAATCGAGAATTTCTTCGAAAAAGTATCCACAAATTACCTCAGAACATTTGGAAGATAAGAATGAACGCACAAAAGGTGAGTCAACCTGGATCAGACGACTTCTGACAAAGCTCGCTGGAATATTTTTCAAAAGATTTCACTATAGTTGTATAGTATAGAGTACGCCTATCAAGAGCTCCCTTAAACGCCTTGCGTTACATATTTCAGTGTTGCCTGGAGCATCAGTACCTTAAATGACCAGACAGTGCTTCGGTAAGGAAGACGAGTAATCATAATTACTTGAAGTGCCGTAAAAAATGTGTGAGAAAAACGGCCCATCTGGCGGTTAGGTCTATTCTTTGGTGTCAAGTTTTTGGACTAAGTTAGAACTAGTCTTTGCTTTCAAAATTTTTTAGGCAGAACATATTTCTGACCAGCATTTCATAAACTAAATTATGTTTCCTGAATCGTTAGATCTCGAAAATGAATTTGCTTAGAGCCTTTTCCATCTAGGCACAACATAATGTGCAATCTGTCTCTACAAATGAGCCAGTCTTTCTTAAGCTAATTCAGTTAAGGCCTATCAGCTTTTGAAAACTGTCTTTTGTTAATAGATACTTTAAACTCTGGGTAGCTTGGGCCGGGCCTTGCTTCGTGGTTCTCGAGGACGCGTTTCGGCTGCATACAGCCATCTTCAGCTCGTTCTCCGAACGAGAAGATGGTCCAAACGAGAGCTCGTTCGAGAACGAGCTAAAGATGGCTGTATGCCATAATCCCTTTTCATAAATATTCATAATCCCTTTTTAGATAAATTTTATTTTGAAAATTCATTATGAAAATGGTGATAGCTCTGCAAGCAAAATTTTAAAATTCAAATTTTAAAAGATAAAATGTTAGCAATTTCGTTATAGTTGAGCAATAGCTCCAACTTAATCTCTGTCGACTGAACTCCTTTCCTTCTTAATTTACACTGGAGAAGTGCATCCTGCCACTTACACTTCAGAACAAGTAGCATCTTTACTCTTACTGACAGTTGTTCAAAAGAGGCAAACCACTTTACAAATCGTGCTTGTTACTTGTGGCTGAGTATAATCGTTGGTCTTTCAAGGTACACTAGGAAGCCAAATTTGGTTCTAGTGTTTAATCGTTGAATTTTACAGCATAGGTCCAAAGTGTATTCATTCCAATATTTGCTATAGGAGCTTTACTTGACTATAACGCACTTCGTGACAACCATATAGCACTTTTCACGTTAGGTACTCCTACCCCATACATGGTTCTCCAATAGTGATTTTAAGGAACTCTCAACAGGAAAGTTCTGCCATTTTTGCTCCTGAACACAACAATTGATATGCGCGAAATTATGTCTTCATGCGGACGGAAGAAATCCTTCACAGATTTGGGTAGTTTTTGACGGTTGGTGCGTAGCAAAAACTAATTGATATTCAGTCCGTTTGAACCCTCAAATCAATACAACATTGAGAGAACGATCGGTATGAGGTCAAACGTGATTCATAGGAACTTTTCACTGATAAGGATGTAATCGACAATGAAGGCATTTTTGACTATCTATTCTAGGGTAAATTACTCATGGTAACAAAGGTAGTTGTTATGTCTGAAGTTCTAAGAGATGGAATTGCTTTGAATTAAATAAAAGACGGGAATGAAAAAGGAGAATTAAAACATAAATAATTTCCGTAAGGACCTCTATTTCGTGCAATTTATCAAATCTTGCATAACGCAATCATTTGATGCCTCAAAATGACTGGACAGGCAAATTATAGTCAGCCAATTCCAGCAAACTTCAACATAACGAGGGAAAAATTGACCAAAATGGAAAACGATTGCAGAAGCTATGAATCTGGAGTCATTATAAAAAGTAGTTACACCACATCCCTGGCATATACTACACTAAACAAATAACGTGATGTACATACAAGTAGATTAGCGCTGAGATTTCTGCGGATGCAAACAAATTGCTTGGCTTCAGTAAATTTATTGCCCACAGATATTCATTATCATGCAAACTTTAAACGTCGCATCATCATTAAAAATTAAAATAAATACAAATTTGGCGTGTCACAAAGTCATCGCCATTTGCAGACCAAAAGTGTGGTTATGTATGCCAAAGCGCGTAGATGATGTGCGAAAAAAAATACATCGCACGCTCGCGCGCACTTCAATTATTTGCATTACAAGTAGTTTAGAGATACTTTCACTTTTTACCGCACGTATGTAATTGTTGCCGTTGGTTAAGACAAAACGCGAAAAACAGGTAGTGGTAAAATTGTTCAAACGGTGGCATTAGATGTCGTAGATGCACGACAGAAACAGTAGTTGATGTTTAAGGAAGGGTATGGTATAGCGGTTATGGCGCGGCAGATTATAACGATTAGATTAGATTCAAGTTGACGATTACGTGATAGAGCAATGAAAACAACCTGGATGACGCAGTTTGGTGAGCGGTTGAGTTGAATGAGCTTGGATTGAATGCGGAAAGTGCAAGGCAAAGAAGAATTGCCATATTTAACGTATTCATTGGCCAATTATTGTGGATATCGTTGTCCTGGTTCAATCAATCGAATAAAGTGAGATCAAAGGATAAACCTGGTAAGAGAACGGCACTCACTTCAAATCCTGATCCATATTGAAATCATGCGTAGGGCGCTAAGAGGATTTTCGATTCACTCAAAATACAGAAAAGCTAATTGAGACTAAAAGTGAGTCTCCTTTTCAGTTTAAAGTCGAATGCGATATACACTACGTAAGACGTCTCATCAATAAGGATAGATGCGAAAAAGCTATTGGACAATTTTTGGGTAGGAAATTTAGCATATTAAGGGAAAATATGACATACGAATCGATGGTTCAGCATTTGGGTCCCACATTTTAGGATGCATCAAGCAGAGAAGGTATGGCAGCAGTAACATTAAGTTGCTGGTCAATGTTCAATGACCAATTCATGAATTTTTTGGCTCATATTCTTTGGTTATATTCTTTGGAAATTGTCTTGAGTAGCTTTCAGAACCCGAAGACTAGCTAGCTTAAGCTACTAGCTTTGTAATGTATACGATCGAAGAGTTTGCTTCATCCTACACGTGTAATGGTCTTATCATGTAACTGCGCTCTAAATATTGTAACATCGGCAGCCATCAGACTATCAATTATTGCTTTACTACTTCTTGCATTGCTATTACTACAGCTAGTCGATTGCTGTTACTGCTGCCGTCATTCGTATTACATCCAGGCTCACTATGTATGCATCCAACCATGTGTAGTATAGGAGTATTTCCCAATATGGCCGCTAGCATGCAGCTTCAGTATCAAAGTCAAATTGTGAAACACCAAACATTTTCTTCACATAGTAGACATTGAGAGGTTGTATGGTGAATAAATGGGAGTTCAGTGAACTTTTTCATTTGTAACTTGCAACCTCACCATACAAAATCCAATCCAACGACTACAGATACTGTTGCAAGTATCTTGAATTGAGATTTCAGCTAGGGCTAGGAAAAACCAGCTGGGTTTGCCAGCGCTCGAATCTTTCGGTCATACAAAATATCGGATTGAAAATTTTTTTAGATGATTTGTTGCTTGGTAAAATTGTTGTACATATTGCCATTAACATTGGCAGCAGTAACTACGTTAGGCTCTTTCGTTACTATTAAATATTTTTACTGGAGCTTATAACATTGGCATCCAAGTGTTATTTTTTCTCCTTTTTTTATTATTAATCAAATGACTTTACATACGCTGATATTAAAGCAAAGTCCAATGACTGTTGGGAATGTGATGATTGATAGATGTTTGTAATAATTGGACAAATAAAAAACAATGCAACTGAAAATGGAAAATGTTGCAATGATATTTTCCATCATGTTGTTACAGTTTAATGTTTCTTGTGTTTGGGTCATTGACTTGGACGTTTTTCGTTGTGCAAAAAGATGATTTTAAATATGAAACATTGGTGAATGGCTTAAGATTTACTGGCTTAGTGCCTAAGAACTAAAGAGCGTATTGAATATTTATCAAATTGCATAATATTTTATTCAAAGTTGAAGTGCATGCAGTTTATAATTATGAACATGGAAGAGAAAGGCTAAAACCAAGTCCACTGTTCTTAGTTCACGAGGTTAAAATTTAGAAAGTACGATTACATCTTAATACGCTTGGATTGTCTTAAATTTTGTACACTCTTACGGATTTTCTAGACACTCCTTGTTTCGCTCCTTGCAATCTACAATCAACTGAAGTGCCACTAATTGACATTAGGTGATGGATTTCTCACGAAGCTCATTTTCGAAGAAACGTTGAAAAGTTAAATTCCACAAAGGACTTTGACAAAGGACAGGTAAATTCATTTCTACTACTGTATCATGCACACAGGAGCATACGGAACTGTCTTTATTAAATAATTTTAATATTCATAGCGTTACTGCGGTACTAACTTACAAAATAAGCTTACAAGTGGTACAGGACCCGACAGAACTGAAGAAATGAGGAATAACCTTATTCTTGAGAAATACAGAACATCATTTGGAGGTGCTAGTCAAATGTTAAAGGGACGTTCCCATTAAAGATTTGTTCGTACAAAATAAAATTATAGCATACTTTCGCTCTTTTCCTTGATAGATTTCCACAACATTTATTCAGTTTTGGATGGGGAGGAAGAGGTTGCTATTTTCGAAATAAGTTTAACCTTCTGAAAATCATGTGCATAAAAGTAGTGAAAATAGCAAAAAAACAAGTGGGGTTTTCTCAGACTCCAAGTGTTGTACGGGCCAATAATTGTGTAATTTGTAATTATTTTTTTATTTTATTCAAAAATTTTACTTTCTGTATATTTCAGGGTAATAATAATGCAAAAACCAGTAAAACAATCAGCATTTTCTTTGACATTATTACAACATAGGAGCTTTTCAAGAGTTGTGCAGATCTTTTTATAACTGGGGTCTATTAAACGCGACATGGTTCACGGAAGGTTAAAGGATTACAAGACAATTGGTATGGGGTATACTCAGACAATGTTTTATAGTTTCTAGGATTGATTCAGTGTAACAATATATGCTTAGCGCAGCTTTGTGTTCCTTGGCAGTGTCATGCAGTCAGAGTTACATTCCTGCTTGTCTGATTGAATCTTATCTTCCTGATATCTGGATATATCTCTGAATATCTTATGAAAACCATAGTCTGGTAAAAGTATGCAGCATTTATTGTCTGATACCAACGAAATCCCAAAACTCTTTTCATCACTGACTTTTGCAGTAAATAAATATGACAAGAATTGTCTCAAATGACTTTTGTGCTGCAGTTTTCAACGGCAATGTTTCGTCAAACCTACTGTGTTATATAAAGGTAATCATCGTTCAGCACTATCTCTGCAGATTTTCCAATTTGCTTGACACAAATTTGGCTGACATTTCAGTGACAGTAGTTTCACAGCTTGTCTGAGCAAAGATATACAACGTGGTCATGTAGTTTACTGGCAGGGTTGGCGAAGAATGACAAAATTACATGGTATGGGTTTGTTGATCGGATTGTTATTTTCAAATACAATACAATACAATATAAAATACAAAAAATATAAAAAAATATAATAATAAAATTGTAAAAGTAAAAAAACGAAGCATGATTTAAATACTTACTGTGCGTTGAAATAGTTCGCTTTTCCTGAAAAAAAGGAAAACAAAAATCATCAATGTGTTCAAAAGATCTTCACATACGAGGTGTGTTAAAAAAGTAAGGTGGTACTTACAAAAAGTAAGTAAAGTATTTTTATGAAAAAATATTTATTTGTTGGTCAATATTTATGTTGTCCCCTTATCTAATCCCCCTTAGATACAATACACTTCTGCCATAGCTTTCTCTAATCCTTGAAGCACTTCTCATAAGCACTTTTCGGTATAGCCTTGAGCTCTTCTCAGCGGTGCAATCTTTATCCCCTCAATCGTTGCAAATCCCCGTCATTTTATTGGTCTTTTCAGTTTTGGGAACAAAAAAAATCAACATGGGCCCAAATTCGGTGAATATGGTGGCTGAGACATGATTGTAGTGTTGTTTTTGGCCAAAAAATCTCTCACTAAAGAAAATATGAGTGAGTAGGAGCATTATTGGGATGAAAAAGCCATGAATTGTTTTTCCATAATTCCGGATTTTCACACCGTATTGCTTCTCGCAAGCGGCGCATCACTTCAAGATAATACCCTTTATTGCCCATACGGTAAGAACCATATACGGTAAGAACTCCTGATGCATTACGCCACGGTTATCGGAAAAAATCGTGAGCAAAACTTGGACCATTGATCGAACTTGGCGTGCTTTTTTTGGTCTTGGCTCACCTGGGCTATTTTATTGGAACGATTGGGCTTTGGTTTCCAAACCATAACCTCATAACCTCAAATACTCATGATTCGTCACCAGTTATGACCCTTTTGAGCAAATCAAGATCATCATTGACGTCTGTCAACAGCTCATGAGCGATTCTCATGCGAAGATTCTTTTGGTCAAAACTAAGCAGTTTCGGAACAAACTTCGCTGACATACGTCTCAAGCCCAGAATGTTCGAAAAAAATTTCATAGCTTGAGCCAACCGATATGTCAACATTCTCAGCAAGGTCTCTGATAGTTATTCGACAGTTTTCCAAAATTATTTTCTTCACTGCCTGAAGGTTTTCATCTGTTTTCATAGCATGGAATTCCCATCGAATCTTTCAGGTCAAAGGTTCTTTAAAATTCAGACTATAGTCACACGAAAATTGTACGTAGACATTTCTTCTTCGTAAAAGTCCTTCTAATATACTTTACTATTCGTGAAAAGTCAGAAGGCTTTCTCATTTTAAATTTACTTTTAGTGTAATCACTAAAGCGTAATCTTCGATCATCTTTGCATGAACTTTTTTTCGAATTGAGGATATTTGACACACCTTACGGAACAAGTCCTTAATTGTTATTTAAGTGGACTGTAAAGATTTGCAACATCATCTGAATTTTTCGAATTACTGGCACCACTACCACCTCAATAGAAGCAACACAGTTTTATAGTGTTATAAAATAAAATATGGGATTATAAACTAATTTCGTTTTTGTTTTCGAAATAGTCGATTTGAGCCATCAATCATTCACTACGTAAAACCTAAACCAACTGAAAATCCAAACGTTGGAACTTGGCCAACAGAAAGGGAAATTAACAACAAAATTTTGATACTTTTACTATGCAACTATTCAAAATGTTGCTGAATGTCTTTAAGTGTGGAAAAATGTGTCAAATTCGAATTATTGCACACAAAAATGAAAATCAAGATGATGTTATTGCTTGTGACTCCATTTTTGATTTTCTGAAAATACAATAAAATATAATCAAGAACTTGTATGCAAGTTCTTGTAATTATACCACAATATATTGCTCCTGTTTTTTTTTGGCAGTGCCTATAATTAGAAGTTTTTGGTAGAAACAAAAATAATTGTTGCAAGTTTTATTCAACCTTTTCATATGTCGTGGTCACGCTAGTAACGAAACTTCATTATTCATATACTAATATAGAGTGCACGTCGGAAACATCTAAAGATACTTTGTTGCCTGGTATTTTAGTTAGCAATCATGTGTGATGAAAATAGAATGAATTAGATACACTATCATGACATAAGTAGAAAAGTGTTTACGAATGTGAATACAAATAACAAGGGATCAAATGGGCTTAGCAGGGTCCAAACAAATAGTAAAATAAGTTACAACGTGATGTTGTCATTGTGAGAACAGAATGATATTCAAAGTCAAAACATATCAACATTTAGATGCAGTCGTTGAGTTATAATGCATTGTAGCTTAATATGATAGTGTTTATGAGATATTAAAGAGATTAGATCCTTTGTAATGATGAGAAAAGTAGACGACAAGAAGGTAAGATTAATTAAGTCTTCTTGACACTGCAATATGATCCTAACACAGTAGACTCAATAGTGTCCTCTTGTATGTAATTATAAACTTGCAGATAGGTACAATCTAGAATAATGAACTTGAATTGACAAAGGAATTGAAATCAAACCAAAAAGAGTGCTCAAATTTAAATCTGAAATTCTCATGTATCATATTCCTGACACTGCTATATTCCAGTATCAAGGTTTTAGCCTTTGATGAATGTAAGGTCAAATTAAAGGGACACTGACCTTCTAACGACACAGTAAAAATTGACCACATATGTAAGTATGTACAAGGAAATTTAATCCTTTCATCTCTGGTTGCATCAGGTTTATGGGGGAGAAGGAGATTTTCAACAGAAACGAGTCAAGTAGAAGTAATAAGATACATTTTGTAGATGTGAGTTATGTTGGCTATTATGGTAAATTTTTGATTTCATACATATAAAGACTTGGCTACACTAGTTCCATGCTACTATAAAAAAACCAAATTCTTGGTAAAAAGTTGTCAAGTTCATTGCCAAACATAATGGTGTAATTAATATGACAATGCGGTTAAGGGAGCATAAAATAAGGACTAATTTATTTGTTCCAAAATCGAAGGCCTCAATTATGAGCAAAAATAATATACATCGTCTGGTTGTAACTTGCTGTGCTTTGTAACTGAAACTTTCTTGAAAGAAGAAGTTTTACAGGAGGATTTACAGGCGCAGAATTGATTTCTCATTAGTTAACTTTAAGCCGAATAATAAAATTAAAATTAAAAGTTCAACGAGCCAACTCTAGGCTCAATATGTCTCGTTACCGATGATGATAGCTGTCAATTTTTGAAAAAGGAGACTGATTCTCAGTGTGACTTTCTATGAATTTTTTTGATTGTGCCTGTTTTTCCAGGACTTTTGTTGGACTTTTTAATTTGATTATTTATTTTACTTATTAATTTATTAATATTAATATTTATTAATTAATATGAGGTTATTAATATTTCCTTTTTTTCATTCTTTTAAGATATTTCTATATAATCATTGAAAAAGAAATCGAGACCATGATGTCATTCATGAGATGGTCCGGGAATCAGGCAATGCAGGATGGTCTGAGATTGCCAACAGTTATTCATGGCATGACACAGAACATAGTTTTGAAAGTAACAAACTTGAAGACCGAAGTGGAAACCACAAGATAGCAACATCTTTAGTCAAATGGCTTTTGTTCTTATCCTGAACAGGAATGTTCTTAGGTTTTTCAATGTTTGCGAATTTGTCAGCGATCTGATCTAACTGATAAAATTTTGAGAACGAAAAGCCGAAATGATAAAAATTGTCATCAGCAATAATTAAATGAAACGACAGGATACCCAGGAATAAAAAAGATAAGCTTACAAATTTTGAGACGTCAATTAATTGGATTTACAATCCAGTGCAATGTCACGCTTGTGGTGGCACTTTGATTATGTCCTTAATACTAAAACGAATATAATTAGTAGTCAAACATTTAAAGAGGCATGTTACTTATTTGTACATCCAGCAGGAAATCTTTTACACTTTCGGTACATTAAATCAAATTTGACTTATCATAAAGGTTGCAATAATTTTTTAAAAAGTGAATAGGAAATTTGTGAGAACCGTTGCGAAAATGATGATGGTAGCATTTTTGTTGTGGCTCTTCTCTGCAGAACTTGAGCCGATGGTAACTTAGCTCACCAATTTCATAAAGCTGATTAGATATTAGATAACGAGACACTGACACTCCCTTTACCGTGCTCCCAATCTAAAGAATGTCCTCTCATCTTATTCGGATATCTTTAACTGCTTATTTCGAAGCTTCACAGATTGCTGGTATTAAGGATAAGTTACTTTAATATTTTTCAAAAATATCTGCGTCACTGTCATTTTCTATAAAGTTATCTTTATTGGTTTTTTTTCGGGAGTTAAATGTGGTGAAAATAATTTGTGGTGAAAAAATCGAAAAATCTTTAGGAATCAACAAGAAAAGGTTGATCCTGTGAAAGATATATCCGCACTAAAGTTGATGAGATAGAAATAGATAGGTGGAACTTTGAAAATTGTTTTCAGATGTTCTGCTTACTTCACCGGTTTTTTTATTTGCAGGACTACCCAAAACATAAGCTAAAAAAAGGATGAGCCATTTACTATTACTAAAATAAGCCAAGATATGGTCTTAGATTTTGAAATTGAACTTACTGACTGACACTTCAATGTAGGCTTGTTTTCAATAAAAATATTGTAAAAATAATGGTGCGACCAAAAACGCTATTCTAGTCAAGTATTTGCACATTCAATTTATGGATATCATAAATCAGAGACTTCGAACAAATAAGATAAATATATTATCGACGTAGACATTGTGAAGCAATGGAAGGAGTGTGAAAATGGGGTATCGTGAAGGGCAAAGGCGGTGATAAGCGACGGAGATGAGTATGTGCCCGATTACAAATTTCACCAGCTTGCGGATTGGTTCTTGTTCTTGCATTAACATTTCGAAAAAAATGACCGGGCTTCCCAAAGGAGTCTTAAGACGACTTACTTTCCAAATCAATTGTGTTAGTAACCCGAACATGAGGTGCCATGAAGGCGCAAAATATCATGCGATACCAGTGAAATTTTGACAGCAAGAAACAAATTTAGTAGGTAGTTTGTTCTTCCTAACAGAAAGTTTGGTCCGGAAGACAATTTCTATGAAAAACAGAGGAAAGAAATTGTTTCGTCTGTTTGAGGAAACAATGTTCTTCTCTCTGAAGAATAACAATAGGAGGTAGGTACCTATAAACGTCATATGTCCAAATATTTTTTTATTTTCAATTTACAATTCATGTTCAATTTGTATTCGTGGACACGAAGTTTAATATCTTCAGCAGAAAATTACCAGGATCATTCATTAGTTAACATTATAATTCAAACAATATTGACCAGTTCTTCCATTACACACCAACCGATGTGGGGAGTTTTACTAACCCCTTTCAGCGACAGTCCTTCTTTGTTCCTGGGTCAGACGACGCCGTTCGAACTAGTTCTCGACGTCATAATGAAGCTAATGTTCAGAAAATGTAATTTTAATTCAGACAATATAACAAAGTTAATGCTCATTTGAAGTTAATTTTCAGAAAATTCAAATTGAAAAATTTATGTTTTTTCGACGTATCACGTCATATCTTCTGACGTACAATACTATGAACTAGTTCAAACGATGTCGTCTGTCTAAGCCATTAGAATGCTAACGATCTGATAGAAAATTGGCCAAATTTCATTTAAAACTTTAGTCAACATAAAAATTTCAGTCAGTCAAAAGTCAGTCTTTTCTAACTAATTGAACTAGTCAAATCAGTAAAACTACTAACATGTGGCTTGGCAGGTATTTTGTAAACCAATGATAAATTATTGTGGGGTTTGTTAAAGGGAAAACGAAGGATTCTTTTATCTACTAAGATGTAAGATTGATCAACGCTAATAACTTTTTAACTTTTGTTTTAGCATACAAGAACAAGGTTCAGTAGTTGGTTCTGTATTGTTCTCACTACGCTTTATCAAAGGAAAGCTTTTGACAAAGTCTAACACGTCAGACTGTTATACAAAAAGCATGCATTTAAAATGCCATCAACATATTACTTACCATGTTCTCTGAATTATCAGCCTAAGGCTTAGTATAAGAAATTGGTAAAAGACTATCATGGACTGATTATACAAACAAAAAACGAGGATAGTCATGAACTTATCACACGTGATAATATTCTCTTCGGTTTCAGACAACAAAATAGGTTCTAGTCCTTTCGACAAACACCAGCGAGGTGATCTTTTGGAATACCATAGAATTCCAAAAAAAAACAGTTACGCTTAAGGACTGAAACAAAGAAACAGTTTATTGTTAAAAAGCGAAAGTGAATATAAAATCTTTAGCCCAATAAGGCGCCCTCATAAAGCTTGAGTGTTCCTATGGCTTCACAATTCTAAAATAATCATTTTAAAGTAGAACAAAGTGATAGACGTTAGCGCAAAATGTGCAGAACTCTAGCCTTAATAGCGCGATTGAAACAGGAACGCAACTGAACCATTCCCATCAAAGTGTCCTCAAAGGTAGATGAAGGGAGTATTTCCATTGTGCGGTTGGACATATTTCGTGCTAAATTAAAGCTTTCCGCTCAGGAAAATTCAGCCAAAATGAGGTTTATGCCCTCAGCAAATTTACAAAATTATTTCGCTATACATCCTGTAAGCGCGTCGGTTTCGATATTCATTTGCTCATTCTCCGCCTTTAGCAAGGACTAAATGTTTCTGTTAGTCAGCTTTTATTTGTTAAAAGCGATATTTCGACATTACTTTTTTTTGCCTTTGTAATAACGTTCGTGGCTGTGATACTTTATTTTGTCCTTATTCACACTAATTCCGTTTATGAGGGGAAATTCAGTCAGGATACATTGCAATCCAATTCATATCTTTTGTCTTCATGACAAAACATCTTTCATCGCAAGAATCACAAACGAACGATGATTTGTCCTAACCTTTCTCTGCACCACATCCTTGCAATTGTTCCTTGACTTTGACCTTATATATCTCTTCGGCATAATGTGCCATCATCAATGACTGATCGTAGCTCATTTAGGCATAACACTCGAAATGAATGTATGTAGTATTCATTCATCCATTGCTGGTACAATTTCGCATAAAATTAAATCACAAGGAAACAACCTCATGCGATGCCAACATGAAACCGGAAACCCGGAAAAAGTATTTGTTTGCTTGCAAATTAAACCATCATCATTATCATTGCCATAGTCATCAGAGTCATGACTGTTGTCATTGCAGTGGTTCACTGTTGGTTGCTTTGCGCTGTTACTATTCGCGAAGTGAAAGTTTTTTTCGCACAAAAACTTCGAGTATGAAATGAGAAATTGAATGTCGTCGTTATTTTTTTTTTCTTCCTGTTCGTGCTGTTGTCTTTTCTTTCTTTCTTGAGGTTTGGTTAGGCTTTGTACACTACCCAGTGTTAAGCGATAAGTACGTGGTGGTGAATAGAGGCAGGTCGCCATCATCATCAGGTAATGTAATGAAAATTGTGATGGTGATGTGAAAATTGAAAGGAGTAAGGCGGGTGGGTGGGTAAGCATGAAAAAGGAAGGTAGTCGAAATACCTACAAACATGCCAGCAACTAGGTTTAGTGTTGCTTTGAGGTTTTTAATAATACAGCTTGAAGCAAGCAGGAAGCGGGGGTAGAACTTGAAAGCAATAATATGTATATTGCGAAACCGGCACAAAGGTGGATGAACTTCTTCTCGTCATAGTCATCCATCGACGCGAAAAAAAAAGAGTCGTGGCGGAAAATGAAAATGAGTGTTAGAGTTTACTTTTTAGGCATTAGCCGGACTTTAACAAGCATGTTGGCTAGCAAACTGAGGATTGTAAATAGCGAAAAGCGTGGAGGCGCGAGTACCTAATGGTGTGTGGTCTGCTTTTTCTTCCTTTGTGCAATTGATTACCTTTGCATGATTTGGTAGGTATGGATTTCATGATTGCAGACTACTTTGTTGTGATAAGCGAAGTCATAAAGTAAAGCGTATTGGGAACAGCGGCTTATCAAATGTGCTAGTACGGAAGAAGTCGAGAAATGCTTAGGGTAAATTAGCTGGTATAGAAACCCACTTTCATGCTTATCAGGAGTTTTCAAATTTCCAGATGACCTCTAAATATTTATTACTTTTATTTACGGATATATTCAACTTTGTCCGACAATTCACGATCGAAATCTCAACAATATCTACAAAAAATTTGTATTTGTTTTTCAAAGCAAATAATGTTACACAAAGTTCCTTTATCCTAATTAAAATCATAATAATCTAAAAATATAAAAAATGCAAATTACTTGAAATATCGACGAAAAGTTTTGTTTCAGGTCAAGTTTCAGAGCAATCAAGGACGAATAGCAGCATAGACATACAAGACAATTATGATCACCATAAAAAAAATAATCAAAAAATTCCAATATTTTGGAATCATGATAATTATGCTGTACAAATTCAACAATCCTCCTGTAGAGCCAGTGTTAAATGAAGTTGAGTAGTTGAGTATAAGGAAAATTCATTCAAATAAGAAAATTTTGTTTTTTAATGTTCCCACTGGGAAAACCAAAGAAGTTTTCCGTTTTATTATACATTTTGTCATTTTATACGAATTTTCAAAGTCGACTTTCAACCGTAGTCTTTCTGTCTTCTTCAGCGACATGGTCTGGTTTCAAATTTATTAGAAAATTACGCTGTTTTTTCTTAATTAACGTTTATTTGACTTTATTCATGTTAATGTCGTCACCACCGTTGATACTCATATGAAATCTCAAGCCCGCACGACCCTCTGACATTGTTTAAACTATTGCAACCGGATGTTGATCATCATGGAATTATATTTATTTAATGGAAATTATAATTATAATACAAGCAAAACACGTTAACCAAAATTTAAGAACATTGACGTTACCACAATTGTAAATTTACCAGGTAACCACAAAAGTTCTTTCGATTTACGCTAGGCGACACATTCGGGTGTCGAGGGAGCCACGACCATTTACCGAAAGAGGGCGTGTTTATGTTTTCGTTGTGGCGACACTGCCACTCAAACCATCGAATATGAAACGAAGTGAGGATCGGCAGGATATTAATCTTTGACAGTTAATCCTATAATCTATCTCGCAAGTGAACCGCCATATTTTATAGACGCGATTTTTTCTAGCTAATAAATATATTTTATTACATTGTATCCAACGTGTTTTTATTTGGACCTAGGTTGAGTGAATCCCTAAATCCTGAAGGTTCATCCAGTAGTGCTTTGTTTACATCAGTAGACGAATTCATGTATTCGACAGAATTGGTGTTTGGTAGCAGTGAAGTAGTCGGTATCAAACGCGGATATTAAGGCCTATGTACTTTATGAGTTTAAATTGGGCGAAAACGCTGCAGAAGGGACCAGAAAAATTTGTAGTGCGTTTGGGCAGCATACAGTGACAGAGCGTACTACACAAATCTGTTAAAAAATGTTCAGAAGTGGTGATACAACCTTAGAAGATCAGCCTCGCTTCGGTCGGCCATCTTCATTTGACGAGACGCAATTGAAGGAGGCTATTTAAGTGGATTCAAGTTTAACATACCAGGAGTTAGCGGAATGGTTCAAGGTATCCGATGAAACCATCCGTCAACACCTGCATCAACTTGGAAAAACGTGGCGGCTCAGTAATTGGGTTCCCACCAACTGACAACCACGAACAAACAGCAGAGGCTCACCATATGCTCCTTGCTCCTCTCTCGTCACAAGAAGTAACCGTTTCTCGACAGCATTGTTTCGTGTAGTGAAAAATGGGTTCTTTATGATAACAGGAAGCGAATGTACCATTGGTTATCACCAAATGACCCTCCCCCCCTGACCGCCAAACCCAATCTTCACCAAAGGAAGGTCATGTTGAGCGTATGATGGACTACAGCTGGTGTCGTTCATTTTGGGTTCCTCCCGAGCGGCCAAACCATGAATAAAGGTGTGTACTCGGCCCAGCTACGAAGGATTGTAGCGACATTTGAAAAAAAACAACCGTCTTTGGTGAACAGGAAAGGTGTTCTGTTTCATAAGGTCAACGCCAGGCCGCATACAGCAAAGACGATTGTGGAAGTGATCAACTCGCTTGGATGGGAAATTCTTCCACATCCACCATACTCCCCTGACATCGCTTCATCGGACTACCACTTGTTCCGAGCCATGGACAACCATATGCGAAATCAGCAGTTCCGAACTAGAGAGGATGTCAAAAACGAAATAAAGTTGTTTTTTGCGTCAAAGAATGTGAACTTTAACAAGTTCAGGACTAACAAAATTATAAATTTGACATGAAAAAGTGATTATCACATCGTTTTAAACACTACTATGCAATACCTCAACAGATCCTAAGAACACTGGTGGCAATGTTAACAGGACACACTCTTCTGAGACAAAAAGGCAAACTAATGTATATATTCAGATGGCTTCTACTGATAGCGATTAGCAAAAAAAAGAGTTTTGAATATTCCTTTGCGATTGTGCAAACCAACTCACAATTAACTCAACTGACTGCGTTGAAATCATTCCATAGTAGTTCTAGTAATCACAGAACTTATGGGGTTCCTTGCCTATATACAGTGCCCCCAAAAAATATCCGTACAAGTTAGAAATTTTCCTCCTTCCTCAATTCATACTTTAATCCATGACACAAAAAGAAAAAGGAAATATTATTAATTGAACAAAACATCAGCTTGATCATTTTACCAAATAAAATAGAAAACGCAACGCAAAATGACAAGTAAAACGAAGGATTAAAAAGGAACACAAAAATATGACGTCCCAAAAAGATCGGCATAATAAGGGAACTTGGCACACATGTGCACTTTTATGCAAAAAGAACACTTTTGAGTGACTTCTTCATAGGAAATCGTCTTCTGTGGTAAGGTCGTAATAGATCCGGGAAGATCATATCTAATTTTGATTACAAACTGCGTGTTGTTCGGAGCTTAAAAAAAACTTTTAAGCTTTTTAAAAACTTTTTGTGCTTTTTAAATTAAAATGGGCAAATACACGTCCCCTGAGACAATCCAGTTGATGGTTTTGGATCATGAGGAAGGTAAAACTGTGCAGAAATATGTTCGAGCATCAGCATGAAACGTGGAACTGTTTCCAATATTCTCCGGAGGTATAAAGAGGAAGGCAGAATTAACTTGAAGCATAGTCCTGGTCGCCCAAAGGTTCTAACGACGCTTGAAGAACGTGCTATCGTCCGGAAAATAAAAGCAAATAATCCAAAACTGAGTCCTCCGAAAATTGTGAATGAAGTGTTTGCAGACTTTAAGAAAAAAGTAAAATGTGAGACAGTTCGAGAAGTTTTGAGAAACGAACGTGTTGCACGGAAGAAGCCATTCATCAGCGAAATGAATAAGAAAAGCGTTTAAATTTCGCTAAAGGAAATATTTTGAAGGAAGTCAATTATTGCGAGGATGTAATTTTTGCCAATGATGGACGAACGGATGGACGTGTAATGGTGTGGCACAAGCCCAATGATGAATTGAGTCCAATTAACCTCAGGCCTGCAGTGAAGCATGGAGGCGGCAGTTTTGTGGAGGGTGTGTTTTGTGGAGGGCAGTTTTGCATATTGTGGTGTTGGCGAATTGGTATTTATTGATGGTATCATGGATTCTTGTCGATATTTAAACATTTTGAAGGAAAATTTGCGGAAATGTGCCGCCGTAATGGGCATTTTGGATATTTAAATACTACGAAGACAATGATCCCTAACATAAGGCCCACATTGTTCAAGAATGGCAGCTGTATGTCCAAAAAGTGGTTCATCTTCCTCCTCGGTCACTGGATTTTAATCCCATTGAAAATCTCTGGAATGATTTGAACCGTAGAATTCATAGCACGCCAATTCGGTCAAAGGCGAAGCTCGAAAAAAGGCTTAAGGAAGAATGGATTAAAATAGATGTGGAACACTTGCGGAAAATCTTCTTCGATATGCCAAATCGATTGAAATGTTTCAATGAACAAAACGAATCCGCAACAAAATATTAACTTTATAAAATTTTTGTTAACTTTTACACCATAGCTCTTTGGCGGATTTTTTTGAGGGGTGAAATTTTCTGTTTTTTTTTTTAATGGAACTTCCTAATTTTTGGTGATTTATTTATGTGATCTGTAAAGCTGTTATGTTCTGCTCATAATAAAATGTTTAAAAAAATTTTACTGTGTGTAAAAAAGAGTAAAATTTTCCACTTGTACGGGTCTTTTTTGGAGTTTCTGTATATAAATCAACTAGACCATATGAAGACGCAAAGGGCAACGCTGGATAATGCTGTGATGAAAAATAAGAGAACTTGAAAAATTTCTTAACGAATTGGCCCAAACCAAATCACATACTGCGCAACTGACTGAAGTAAAATTATTCAACAGTAGATCTAGTACCCACAGAACTCGCGACATGAAGGAGCGAAGGACGACGCCGTCTTATGCTATATCATGGGACACGCAGACCACAAATTTCCCATTTAAAAATTTTATGTTTATTGAATTTCATTGATTTGACGGTCCCCAAGTCAACCTGGGTCGATTTAAAATTGAGTGCCCTATTACTGGCTCATTATAAGGATGAAATAATAAAAACCTAACGCTAGGTTAATTTCCTTGCACCCAAAATTTCCTGTATTTGGTTTACCTGAACTGCAGCAATAAATATACCTTATATCAATTTTTATCCAAAAAATCGTATATCAAAATGCACTCACTGGGCGTCAAGCATGCAAGCTACCACAAATAACACGAAAGGATCCAAAAATAATGCCTTGTAACTCGATCAACATTAATGAAAATTCTTATTCTATCTTTCATCTTGTTTTCGTAACATATTTTGAGCCACCTAAGAAGAATTCACTAGTTTTACTTCCCTATCATGTCAACATGTTTACAAAATATTATTTCCTAATAATCGGTCAGCCGATATCGGCGTCAACCACCAGAGCTTGTCCATGAACATTGTGAGATTAATACATACAAATTATATTACAACACTATTGTACAATACCATTTTCCTGCAGCCGAATGAAAAACAATATAAAATTGGACTGTAAACATGTAACATATAAATATACCACACATGAAGGCATACTCAAAAGATTTCTTTCTTCATATTCTTTGAGTATATTTTTTGCCTCTTCTTTTTCTTTAATGATCGTTTTCCATTTCATTCAAGTCCAAATCATAAAAAATCCAACAAACTAACGAAATTCTTTTCCATTGTATTTTGTTGTTGCTAATATTATTGTTATTAACGTTACTACCAAATTTCCCCATACGCACAACACCACACACGCCGACCGACCATTTAATAACAAGGTCGTGGATTCGTGCTGTCCGGTGAGTCAATTATTCCATATAGACGGGCTACAATGTGTAGTAAGTTGTGAATTTATTTACAAATATTAACAAATAATACAAAACAAATGAAATAAAAATATCAGCGTGTAAATATGACGAATGTACTTGGATGCAATGCAGGAAAAATGCATTCCCATTCACACGAAATGCAAGAAGCAACACAACCGACCTAACCATGGTGCACCAGCAGAAAGTGAGCTTGATGTTGAAATCTTTTTCGTGACCCTGATACAGTTTGCGCCAGTTCCTAATTGGACATAAACGCCTAAACAGACTTGAAGGTTACCAGGGCCGATTCAAATACAGTCCATGCAGAAAATGTCTTCTGCAGTGTTAATGTATTTTTGCTTAAAAATATTAACGGAAAATTCAGTTCTTGGGTTGTTTTTGCCTGATTCCCTTGCAAATTAAAAATTTAAATAGATAAAATTTGCAAAAAACTTGCACTGTAGTCGAAATATCCTTTATTTTTTCTTCGAACTGTACTATATTTAGTAGCTGGTTGTTAACTTCTAGCTTACACCATATGCAACCATATCATATGGTTGCTGTATGAAATTGATGAGCTTGTTGAATAAAAATGAATGAGAACGAATTGCACAATTTGTTTTATATTTCGTTTGTTCTTTTTGTACTTCATTAGTTGAATGTGCGAATGTGTGCATGCAAGTATGAATATCCTCTTTGTAGGTCACCTGTTAAGCGTGAAAATTCCCCGAACATTTATATGTTCAGGTATATGTAGGAACTAGCTGCATGTACTTCTTTGAATTTTTATCTTATTATCGAAGAAAGGAGTTATAGTTACATACACAGCACATATTCTCACAATATTCAATTTTTTTCCTCAAATTATTGTGCCATTCAACAGTAGATGAGGCCTGTGGGATTTAACCAAGCAGTAAAAGTTTTTTGCTATTTTGCTAGAAAATAAAATATCTTGCAATAATTTCATCAACAAAAAAGAAATAAAGTCGGAAAAACTGTCCCAATTGATTTGAAAAAACGAGAACTACTTTCGCAACGAATTGCCAATAAATCTTTCAAATCATTTCATCAATCATAATTTCATCAATCATCAAAAGTTACAGAAGAAGACTTGCGTTAAATGCTTAATTTACTTTATTTCTTTCTTCTTAATTAAAAAGTAATAAAGTAAATTTGACACAAGTAAAATGCTTGACAAATAGATCCTAAAGTGTCCGTCTCTATTCCCATTGAGGGTCACCAATTGATGTCAAAAAATTAGTTGCGTAAATTAGTAGTGAGTACCTTGAAAATTATGACGCAAATAGGCATATCTAAATTGTGAAACGTCAGGTATAAAAATGTCGAACAGCATGGAAGAGGTCAGAGCAAGAAGCATATCTCTGGAAAAACAGGAGCATAGCATAACCGCAAGACAGTGATAAAGCGTCATTTAAAAATCACCCAAACATTAGATCAAAGCCCTTCAAAATGACATTTGACAAATGTTATTTGCACACAAAGCTGGGTTAAAATAGAATACATCGAAAAAATCATTGTCAATTACAATCACAAAAAATTGAAACCATATGAGTAATGCACATATACAAGAATATTGTAACATTCCTCCCTACTAGTCTATATAGTTTAGCTTCACGCTTTGGTTCGCATGGGTTCGCCTTATTTACTGAAATTCACCGAATTCACTGAATTTCCTGGGTTCGCCTTTACAAATACTGAAGGCATTTGCTCCTTCTTCTACGCTCTTTTCCCTAGGACTACGGTATAGCTCTCTTCCCTACGGACTAGGATATCTACTCGTTGAATGAAAAGGAAGCTTTGAAAAAAAGGCATAGAAAAGGAAGTTGCGTCTGGCTTTCGTAAAACGACACAGGTCGCAGAGGAGTTCAGAATGCCCTATGTCCTTTGGAAAGATTAAAGCAAATTATATTTTGTATCGACTGATGGAATACACAGTATGCAAGGTGCAATAACTCATACCCTCCGTAAGGATGGGAATTTAACGGCTTAAAGATGTTGTTTGTTTTCACGAAATCGTACAATGAGGTCAAGGAAGAGAGAATAATAAGGATCGTTTTGTAAAAGCCTGTTTTGTGAGGACATGAGAACCACTGATCGCAAGGCACATTCTTCTGGATTCCTTATGAAACATTGAAACGGTGAAAAATTACACAGCTCCTTGAAGCATATAAAGAACTCATACAACACGGGTAGAAATATTTTTAAAAAACCCAGATCAACGCCGGGCAAAAATCAGAAGGAGAGATAAACAACATCGAGAAGCGAGCGATATGGAAGTACTTCAAAAAAACCGTCAAAATCGCACACTTACTCTCAAAAAAGCAAGTGCGTTAAGTCACCCTGAAAGCTCTGTACCATGCATCAAACATAAAGATGATTTCGTCTCCATCCCACCAAAAAAATGTTGATTCATTAGATCAAACATACAGATAGCGACAAAAAAATGAACTTCGATACCCTAACGATTGCTCAAATATTGTCTCCCAACTATTTATCGCTCTCAGATAAGATACATTTTCATGATAACTGTCAAACTGACAAGCTGAATTCCCGCATTGAAATGCATTGCAATAGTCACTATTTGGGCCATGTTATCAGTACAAATGTTGGCTGGTCCACAATTTTACACGGATTAAAGAGGATCTTTATTTAGAGCAATGTTTAGTGTTGATTTAAAACTTTTCACTACAATTTTGCAATTTTTTGTTTGGGGTTGAATAGGCGCACGTGATTTTAGCAAAATGACGTATTGAAAAATTGAAAAAAAGGTATATTCAGACTAGGTAACATTTTTGACTATTGACTATCCAGACTTTTGCGTTAACGTAATCCTGATTCGATATCACAGGATTTTCTCGTGTAAGACAATTTTGCTATTTTAAATTAAATTTGCTATTTTTAACTTCATTTGAACAATTACAACTCTTCATTGCAGTTTCGCATATTTTTCTGGAGGATAGTTGTTACGTGACACACGTAATTCCAGCAGCGTTGGCGTTTCGAAAATATTTTGATATAGTATATATTGATATCCAGACAAGGTAACATAGAATTGTGATCATGTAGCCCTTATTTGAAATCACATGACTTTCTCTTGTTTGACTATGTCGGACTCAAACTTGCGTTTTGTCATAAAGCCCATAAGCGATACTATTACTGGATAGCAATTACCGATTTCAGTCCAGTTTGACAGTCTTTTTTGCGTTCGATCGACACATGTGACTAGAGCTGAACGGAGATTTGGAAAATATGATTATTGATATCCAGACAAGCTAACACTGATCGGCTTGGACGTAGTCCTGATTTGACAACGGAGATTTTACTTTTGTCTAGCTATGTTTGGCATAACTTTGCGTTTTTTATACAGCATACAGTGGCTCAATTAAGTAATCGGACAGAGCTACGAGACGAAGACTTATGTCAGTAGCTCTTTGTAAATTCCATTTAGGAGAAAATGGAATGCATATACATTTATTTGTTAAAAATAGCTTTTTATTATGCCAACAAAAAAGTTATAAGCCAAAATTCAAAATATGCGATTGTTCAATTCCAATTAAATATTCGGACACCTGGCAACGCTGGTTTTCTTTTGACATTGGAGATGATAATTCCCAGAACTATAACAGATTAAGTGTGAATAACAGTATTCAAAGTGTAAACCAAAATGATAACTTACTTGTTGCAATTTTTTTATGGTGAATTCTTATACAAAACTAGCATGGGTCGTCGGGGTAAAGAAACTACTAACGAAGTTCGGAAATTGGTAATCAAACATCACAAAATGGGATACCTGTGTGAGAAATTGGGGAAATCATAGGTAGAATCCATTCAAGAGTTCATGACATCATTAAACGGTTTTAAATTGATAAAAATCTTGAAAATAATCCTAGATCCGGACGGGCGAAAAAATTTTCAGAGGCAGATGAAAGGTGGATCATGCAGTAAGTAAACAAAAATTCAAAGCTGAGTGCGAAAAAATTGACATCAAAAGTGTCTAACTACCTCTCCATTACCACAAGTACAGAATCTGTGAGAAAAGTTCTACAGACAGACGATTTTAACGGCAGAGTTCCACACAAAAAAAAAACCTTTTGTAAATAAGAAAAATCAGCAAAAGCGGCTTAAGTTTGCTAGAAAGCATAAATCACTTGACTTTTCCTTTTGGAGCACAGTGTCATTTTCTGACGAGAGCCAATTTAATGTTTTCCGGTCAGATGGACAAACATATGTGTGAAGACGACCAAATGAGGAGTTCAAATCTGTTAACCTTCAACCGAACGTAAAACATGGAGCTGAATTATTGATGGTTTGGGGCTTTATTGCCACCTCTGGACCAGGAAAGCTAATTTTGATTGATGGCATAATGGACCAACACAAGTACATATCCATTTTAAAAGATAATCTTGAAGAAAGTGTGGATAAATTGGGCATTTCTGAGACATTTTCGTTCTGTCAAGACAATGACCCAAAACACAAAGCTCACAATACGCGCATTCCTTTGTTGTATAATTGTCCTCACGTGATAAAAACGCACAAACAACTTGCGGATATAAATGTTATCGAACATGTTTGGGCCTATTTAGAAACCAAATTGAAATCGCGGCTACATTTTCGAAAACCGAACTTAAAGTGGCTCTGAAGGGCCTATGGGAAAAAATCGATTCCTCTTATATCAGGTCGTTGGCGGAATCTATTCCAAGAAGGCCAAGAAGGCCTGAAAGCCATTCGGAAAACCAAAGGTTATTTAACAAAATAATAAAATTCGAATAAAATTTTTTTATACTTAATTTGCTATCATTATTTGAAGTGTCTGAATTTTTAATTGGAATTTAACAATCATATATTTATTATATATTTTGGGTTATAATTTTTTTTTTTTTTGTGAATAAAATAGAAATTTATTTTTTTCTTATTCTGTAAACTTTTATTACCTAGTAAATGTATATGCATTTCATTTTTTCCTAAATTGATTTCTCATATAGTTACCGACTAAAATTGTCACACCGCAGTACTGTCCGATAACTTAATCGAACCACTGTATGTATATTATTTAGGCTATGCAAAAAATGATAAGAAGACTATAATCACAGACGGTACTAAACTCAATTTGCTATTGCGTATTTGGCTGCTTTAATGTGGTCAATGATATTATGATATTTTGTTTGATATTCAGTTTATGTCTCTAAATTTCCTAAATAGGACTCGCTTACTTGGTTCCGCTACGAAAACATTGTATACAGGGATTAAAACGTCCTCTGTCCAATGTATCATAAATTACGCACCTATAAAAATCAAATTTTTACTGCTGCGTCCATTAAAAAAATTCTCTTAATATTACCTTTAAACTTACACATATATGATACATGGACTTGATATGGTTGGTACAGAAATCGCGTCAAGTATCATATGTAATACTTTGAACTGGGAACCTGTTAAGATCCATCAAATTGAGTTGTATGGCGTCCAATCATGTCTATTTATCTCATTCAGACTGAAACACTAGCAATAACTTGGTCAGGTCGACCTACACTGACACTTCTGATAGGAAAAGGTTTTCCACTTTATGCTTCAAACTTTTTTGGAAAACAACTTCTATACGAAAAGGCTTCCTGTTCCTCGAAACAGGGAATAGAAAACGTAAGAAAGAATATATGATTGATGTTGTCTACCGAATCATTGACCATCATAAACGAGAGTTTTCTGGAAAACTTATCCTATAGCCCTCCAAGTGTCGATACCTAACTCGAATTGATTTGTTTCTCTGGCGTTACTAGAATTTATTCGCAAAATGAGGCAAGAAATTTCCGCCATTCTGAAAAGAATATAATTAAGAAGAGATTTCGCGATTCAAATCAGAATATTATCAAGGAGAAGCTACTAATACAATGTACTGCGAAGTTTTCAAAAATTCGTGGTTTTGCTTCCGAGAACTATTGCGTCTAGATGGCAAGCATTGGTTCAACATTACCTACAGAATATAAATAACCCATCCTCTTGTATCAATTCAAATGTATTTTGGGTTTGATACGGGTATTAAATTTTTAAATGAATTTTTCATATCCACTCAACTACTGATTCAAATTTTATATCAAACATACAAATTCATTAGATTTTACCCAATTTCGAGTTACTCTCAAAATAAATTCGTGGTACTCAAGGCAGGATATTTGACATACGCTTGGTAGTAAATTACAAAGTCTCCAGGAAGCCTTCGACAGCGACCCCGAGTCAGTTGACAGTGTTTTGAACAGCTTGGCGCCAAAATCATGATTTTCAATATAATAAATCGAATTCAATATGGAACTGAGAAAACAAACCGGGTGAGGACATCTTTGATCGGTGTTAGGACAATGAAAATGTTAAAATAGCATAATAGTAAATAAAATTTCGGGGAAGTTTTCAATAAAGCAAACCAAACTACATTATGCATTACACTTTCAATTAAAAACGAACTCGGTATTCTCACTTTGGCATAAGTTCGTGCTGATACAGGCTAGAACAAACCCTACAAGAACTAAGCGAATATTTTTCAAATTAATGTTGTAAACCCAAAACCAACCAATAAGCAGTGTCAGAAGTGGAGATATTCATTTGTCAAGTCAATATTGACTCATGATTTAATTGTTTTAAGTCTTGCAACTTTTTTCTGCGCATATTAAGTGAGGTTTTGCACCTAGCCGATAGGATTTTATGATTTTATTCAAAATTAGGCTTCCTTAAATTTAATTTCAATCTAGTTTATGTCAAGCATTTTTCACGCTTACACTTTCACACCAAAGTGTATGATCTATATAAATTTTCACTCCATTTATACTTCCGCAATGAAACAAGGCCAAACTGAGGATCTCATGTACTCAAATTCAACACCACGCTAAAGAAAAGCAAACAAAAAGTTAAAATAGATTAATAAGAGTTCAAATTTGCATTATATGGAGCACATATTCTAAACAATTAAAAGCCTACTCATTCAGTACATTTTTTTTACATAAAACCTTAGATACAAATATTGTACATTACAATGACCAGTGTATACGATCCATTGTACAAACAAACTCAGTTCATATGTAATAAACAGTCAAGTAATTGTTAAAAATAAAATCATCCAAAAAAATCTACGAAAAAAAATGGAAACAGATGATGATGTTAACAAAGAGCGAAATAAAAAAAAAAACTCATACCAGAAGTACTTTTGTTCGCGCAATAAGCGCGAACGTGTGCCGCGTCGTGTGTGGACGAATGAGGCGGAGTGCGAAGATAGCGGGGATCAAACAGAGCGCAAGCACATGAAAAAGAAAGTAGGTGAAAGGTCGAAGACCTGGCACACATGTCCGCCGTTGCCTCGCTATCGTCTTGGCCGTCGTTGCTTGAATGTCGGTCCAGAACGCGTCATTATATCGCAATCCAATGTGTAACAGTGTTAGTGCATTCCGTCGTCGTCATTGACTGGATTGCAAGCGAGTGGAGCTAAGGCGGAAAGTGTAAGTTTGATGATAGACCTAGAGCTTTAGCTAACGCAAAGATACTTTTCCAGCACGAACACACTGCGAATTCCATATGTTGGATTTGCATTCGTTCAACGGGAGCAACACATGCGCAGCTTGCAGGCAGTCAACGAGAGCTTAATGGTAGCTCTGTCGTGCTTGCGATGCACAATTGCATCCACTAAATTTATAACATTCTGTCGACACAAACAAGAATTTCGGCCCTCTGGTAGTAATACAACCTACAAGGAAGACAGCAGTAAAATGGTCCTATATAGGCAGTAGTTTTTGATGTAATAAACCCATAATTCTTCAATGAGGAAAAACTGCACAATCTCTGGTAAACCATTCTATCAGGAGCTCGTGTGCATCCGCTTCGCAGAAAGATACATTTGCTTTCCCATCTATCTACACACATGCAAGCATCTGCTGTTGCACCAGCAGAAACACACGAAACAGAAACCAAAATGGACAATGCACATGCCTGAAGCTTACAACGTTTCATTTTCGTTTTCCTTTTCATTTGAATCCAGAAAATGTTCGTTAGACGAATGTGAATCTGTATCTGCAAGACTTTAGTTGGGCAGCAAAAAGAACTTTCACTTTTCAAAAAAGTTATTTATGAATTGTCTAGCGGAATCGTTCCGTTTTCCTGTTGCATATCTTTTTTTTATCTAATATAATCTTTGTTGTTATTTCGTTTTGTTTTTTATCTCCTTAGTTCCGTGTCTCGCTTTTGCCATTATTTTTGCAAGAATTTTCCCAACACAATTTGATGGCATAAATGCTGGCCGTTAAAATTGAAAATATTTTGGCAACATGAAAATCATGGTACCCATGTATTTGCTCTCTACTTAGTGTGTTTGGCCTGAATTTCATATTAGTCATTGTCAATGGCTCGATATATTTTAGTAAAAAGGAAAATGAACTCAATTTTCGTCGGAAAAAGAGGTTAAAAGTGAGTTTATTTATGGCTTGAATAAGTGGTTTATCCGCGAACAGCTTGAAACGAAAGATTGGAATGGAGGAGGTGAAACAATTTTTATAAGTCACATGTCATATACTTCATAATGTACTTTATCTGTTTCACAAAATTAGAATCTTTTCGAATTTGAGTCGGAGTTTGATTTCTCTACATGTAACTGCACATAACCACTCAGGATGGTAATTGAAGACCGAGTTCTATGGTGCGAAGAATCAAAGGTATATCTTCGATGATTCCTAGAATTGCTTATCAAATTTTCTTCATTTAATTTTCTGGATTAGATTTCCAAAAAATGGGAGATACTGACCCTAAATGGAATAATGTATGCCAACAATTTTATTGTTGTTAATATTCTAAATTCAGAATGATATTCCAACTTTATTATGTATTCTGTATACTTTTAGGGAACCTTTATATTTATAATGTTCGTTTTCAATGGAAAATACTATGTAAAAATTTACAAGGTCCCACTTCTGACATCACTCGCAAGCAAATAAAGCAAATAATACGAAAAACTAAAGTCTAATTATGTGAAATTGAGTCTAAATAAAACATAAAAAGATAAATTGAATCCAAACGGGTAACTGAAGTTCATCCGATTGGGAATAATAAAAGTATTTATTAAAGTTATCTTTCATCTTCGTAGTTATCTCATATATCAAAGTATCTTATGCTTGCTCTGTTTGGGTTTCAATGGAGTATTTGTTTATAATATATTACTTCCTTTTAATGTCCCCACATATATAATTGACGACATTATTCGGCTTTACTGAGCCAGAATGTCCGGAGAACGGATGAAGCGAGCAGGAGCTTTACCTGAAAATATCTAAGGTAAGAGGAACGACAAAAACATGACGGATAAGTCTGTAGAAGCATCACAAAAACTTGGGTTTCTTCGCTTGACAATTTATATAAGCCTCAAATAGAAAGGAAAGATGAAGAATAAAACTCTGCGCAAATACTCTATAAATATCTTGTGATCCGCCGTTAAAAAGTTATAAAAATCAAGTAATATTAATCCCTTAGAAGTATTATAAGAACGAATCTACTAAGTTGTCTCATTGTTCCAAACGCGACCCTAACAAATTTTTTACTTTTTGTTTCAAGTAGATAATTAAACTGAAATGAAAACTATTACGGGTAGTTTGACATAAAATTTACGAAAATATGACATAAAATATGGGAAAAATTTTAAGCCAAAGCTCCCAAAAAACAGTCCAAAAGTGAAATACTAAATATTGGAGACAGTTGTGTTTGCAACGATGCAAATTGCAGACGCCTGTCTAGTAACGGTTTTTAAGGAATATAAGCTTTTAAGGAATAAGTTTTTTTTAAAAAGTTTAAAAAAAGAACATCATGTTCGAAATTAAATTTGGATTCCCCAATTTTTTTCGAAATTAAATAGGTTTGTGATACTTGTTTCGCTCGTTTTACTTTTTATTTTCTCTTTTTTTTCGTATAATAATTGATTTTCGTGGTTTGCAGTATGGTTGGATGAATTGCAGCTCGCTATTATCTTACAATACTACATGCCGTCCCAAGGTAATTTTATGCATGATATATGTATGACGTTATACGTATATCCACCAAAAATAACGAAGAACAAATTTGGGATATCTCAAAGTCAACACAAACCTAAATCACAATACTAAAATACAAAATGAAGACAGAAAATGATTGAAGAATAAATTATATTGACATAACAATGAAGAATAACAAAACATCCAACAAATTCACGTATGCGATATATACGAGATCCAAAGCCACTGACACAAAATAACCGACTTATCTAACTACCCCCAACAGGATAAAATCGACTGGAAAAAGTACTGGAGCGGGCAGCGCTAGCAAAACAACAATGAGTTTAACCCAACATACACGATATGAGAAAACAATATATACAAAAAGGACCTGGTGGACGAAATAAAAGGAATTTCTAAGCACCTTTAAATCCAAAGAAAAGAAAACGGAAGCGACAGGAAAGAATGGACAAAACTGACATACATGTTATTAAATTATTCAAAAAATAGATCAACATCAACGCAGCCTTCAAAACAAGGGGCAGTTTGGGACAAATATTACGCACAAAAAATGTATACAAATTAACTAAAATGTACATTAACTAACTTTAACATGCCAAAATAGCTGCATCGGTCTATCAGGACGTAATGTAAGAACAAAATTTTTTTAAGCATATAAGGGACTGCAACAAAATAATACAGAAACTGGATGCAACAAATGATTCCAACTTTGCTAACGACATGGTTAACAATAAATGTATAGCAACTGACGTTAAGAAAACAGTGAAAATTCTACACGAAGAACATGAAGGATGGCGGTTGAACGATCTTTCAAATAAAATCAAACAAAAAATAATCGATTGGACGAATCCTAAACGATGAAACTGGCACTCATTCGAGTATTATTTTCGAGCCGTTAAGAAAACCTTCACAAAAATCAATGAAATACCACATAATGAGAGGAGCGCCGGACAATATGAAGTCTCCTTCATAATAAAAAAAAGACCTCCACCTGCTTGTGTAAATGACAGACCGGTAAATAAGGACACTTAAGGCCAACAAACTCGGAATCAAACCACACCCCGAAGACGGCACACCACCCAATGCTTTGTTAAAGAAACAAAAAGACAGACAGGCTAGGCCAATAATTCGTTCTGAAGGCAAATTAGCCCAATACCAGCCCCGATACATTGATATATGAGAGGTTTCCGAATGCGTTAAAGATCCCGACCTCTAATCATTATGAACTTATACAAAAGAATTTGAATATTAGTATTACTAATTCAGGATATTTTCGCATGCTTAGCAATGCAAAAGCAAAACATTAGCTTTGCGTTGCTTTATAACATTTGTTGGTTTTGGCTTGTTTTGAAAGACCCGACAATTTGACTGCTACTTGGTTTGGGACTCAAACGTATAACTTTATGTTTCGTGATCTTTCACGGTCCATTCAATTTGTTTTGAAGCACCACGATTGCATTTTTTGACCATTTCCTCACACCTATGGTCAACAGTATTTTTAAAGAGATTGTCAAATTATTTGGCATCCAACGTGGGATCTAAGTTTTTTTCAGTCATATCAAGTCATATCTTGTGCACCATGAAGGATGTAGTGCCAAAGGATGCTTCAAACTCATGGTATGTCACCTGACTAAAATCCATTATCAATTTTATTACTGCATCCCTTTGTTGATACTGCATCTGCTTGACGCTTGTCGTTGACCGATTGAACAGTGCATAGGGACGATCACCAAAAGTCAATTTAACCTGATCTTATTTGGAAAACAAGATCGGAAATAGTAAATCATGGGTTGAAAATTTTCATGATGATTTTTTCCAGTTTCTACATATAAAATAAGTACCGCTTGTACGTCAAAACGTTCTGAGTACGTGTTTGCTTGCAAGTGTCAAAATTTATGAATATGAAAATAGCTTTTTTTGGTCAACGGTAGCATCGCTATCGCCACATATTTTTCATTAGTTTAATAAAGTAAGGAACAACGGTCAATCGTCTAAAAAAAACATTTCTTCAATCTTGTCGTCAATCAAGCCTACATTTCTTGTAACCTAAAATCATTCCAAGTTCACATAAATAAAGTTCATTACTACTGTATCTAACACCATCATTAGCAACAATATTACGCATATTAAATCTATTGTTTCCCTCCACTTCATCACATAGACACATCAGTTTTTAAGCGATGAAGAAACCTCAAACAACACCAGATAGAACTTTATCTTCAAATAAACAACGTTTACGCTTCATTCAACAAATTATTTTGAAAGTATGTCTTTGACCGCTCCAATTGATAACCAACTTTTCTTATCTTTATAAAATAGGCTTAGATCGACTAAATTTTCGCTTCAGCCGTCACTCAAAAACTCAAAAATGTCTGCTGATAATCCTACTGAAGTTCAACACAACAGAAAGGTATGCAGACATAGTCTTTCAAAAGTATTTAGGGAGAATTTCATTCAAGGTGGAGTCATTATGGGAAGGGTAGTTTAGAATCTAACCAATCTAACTACCGAGACATGTTCAATTAAATCTGAAGAAAAACACTGATCGTCTGCAGCAATAAGAAAAAAAAATATGTGTTTGTATATATAAATAAGAAACGAAAACGCTTAAAAAGACACGAATCGAATGTCAACTGTCAAGTCCACCATTTGATGAAATGTAGGTCAACTTGCTTAACTTGCTGTTGCGATCGTAACAATCGACAGCAGTAGCAGCAATATAAGCCGCGCAATAGTAGAAGCAACTCATCACAGTGCGAGCGAACAAAAAAGCTTGAGTTTTATAATAAAAGCCTAAAAATATGTGCATGTACTCGTATGTATATATATATACCGAATTTCTGTACACATGTGCTAATGGACCAGTCGTTACATATGAAGTGATTCGCGTTTCTAGTGCACAGATAGTACGTTTGCACGAAAATCTGAACTCTTGTATCAGCTCTTAACAAAAAAAAAAAAAAAACGAATTTTATTCAATAATTGCGCATTACTGCAGCCTACCCATAGTTTACGTTGGGCTAAGTTCAAAATTTTTCATATCTCAATTTACGCATTACATTTTTCCTAATATCTTTGAAATTTTGAGTCAAATTAGAGATTGTAATGGCACTTGGGCCGAATATTTTGAAGTACTTGAAAAATTATCTTCAACCCAACGCTCGCGGGGGGATAAGTCGGATGCATTTCAGTAAATGCAATTTATCGCACTTTGATATTGCCCAACTAAAATAAATGTCTTCAGTTGCAGTCCGACAAAAAGATGACGAGTAATGCAACACTGAACGCTCGTTCTCTCTCTCTGAAAATCTGAAAAAAATCAGTTTTCTTGCTTATATCCTTTGAGAAAAATACCTTCCAGCTCAACATATTAATAATCGAGAATAAATGTGGCAAGTCCAGTTCATTTTCACTGTATTCAGTCACGTATGCATCCTTCATTCTGCAGAGCTGTCACAATTTCGTCCTTCAAACTTCAATGATTCGTTGCAACCTATTTCTCAGTAATCCAAAGTTCATTACTCCTGCATTGTTGCAAGGACTTTTCCAACCCCCATCATCAAGGCTGTTCCCATCCCACTTTTTGGGTAGTACAACGCCACTCGCAATTAAATTGCAACGTACCCATACGTACGTAAAACAAAGCTTTTTCGCTTGTGTCCTTTCGTCAATGGAATCTCATTTATCATCTCACGTTGCATTTAGTAATGTCCTAACAACATATTTCTAATTTTCCGCTTCAATAGGTTAAGGAATTTTATTTGAATACGTTGTCCCATGCACATTTCAACCCCTCACATTGACTCTCCTCCCCGCTCAATCCTTTGGCCCTCCTGCATCCTTAAACTGGTGGAAATAGTTTGCCGCCAGCACTGCCACTGTACTGTAATCGTCACAAGATTCTTAATGGAAATAGAAAAAAAAAGAAGAAATAATAACAATAGCACTATCAAATAAGAGCTTGCGCTTTCGCCAACACATTGACATTGCAAGTGCGTCCTACACTCATACCCATCCATAAAATCTGATGCGAAACAAATACGAGTATATAAAAATACATTGACGCCACTTGGCGCTGTGCTATGTATTATTTACGCTGCTGGTGTCGCCGCATAACCAACACACTGATACCTAGCAAAGGCCAATGGCCGGAATTTGTTGACCTACTAACGAGAATACACTGTCATTGCCGTCGAGTTTACTTCTTCGCGAGCGCGGAATAATCAAAACTGCGTCGCCCTCCCCTCTATGTACCACCTCCTAAAAGCATACACCGGCCCAAAAGCTCGTCGTATGCCCCTCTCCGTCGCCCCTCCTCTTCCATTTCAAGCAACAACCCGATGCGTTACCGCTCCGTCTTTGGCTTGAGTCACATATTGTTTGCAGCTCTCACGTCATAGTCAGACAGTTAGATTGTGCAAATATCCCTTCCTACTTCCCTCCCACTTCTTTATATTCCGAACGTTACTCATGCAGTAGGGGGGCTGACTACGTTGCCTCGAAGGATGAGCTTCCATTGGAAGTGTACAGTTGAGTCTACGGGAATGAAAAAAAAGCTTTTGCATGGTGCAGAGTTCTGGCTGGTGGAGAGACATGTGCTCATACATGTGAATGGGGAAAGTGTTATGATATGTCGTTAGATACTTGAAGTAAAATAAATTTACGTAGGAAGATAACGTTAGTTTTGCACTTGACTGCATTATTTGCTAGAAATCGAAAGTTACGCGCAAGCTCAATTGGATTAAAAGCGCGAAGAATTTAAATGATCTGTTCAGCGATAAAATGTTGGTCGGCTGGCGCTAAAGATGCGCTAAGTTGCAGGAAGAAGAAATTAAATTTTTTTCCATTTGTGGTTCCTTTGCACTATTTGACGTTTTTGACAAATAGTGAGCATTTAATTTCATTCTTTTAGGACACTGGACCCCAAATTTATTGAACTTCGATTGCAAAACAATTACAGTCAGTCCAAGAAGTCTGCGTTCAAGATTTAAACAGGAAGAATTTGGCCTGAAAATTGCCGAATTAAAATTCAGTTTATTTTATAATAATACAAATTTGCATTCTAATCATAAATAGAAGGACGGCTGAAAGAGGGACGACTGATAAGTCCGCGGCCTAAGGTACCTAATGAAAGAAAATATATGGTTTCAATTTTTATTTTTTAATATAATCTCCCTCAAATGAAATACATTTTAGCAAGTCCGTAAGTCCTTTTTAAAATTAGAAAACAGGAAAAAATCCCTAGGTGCTAGGTTTGGTCTATATGGAAGTTGGTCAATCTCTCAGAATCCCTTGTCTTTCAGGACTCGCCTCGCAACATGTGCGGTGTGAACGGGCGCGTTGTCTTGCAGAAAGAGCACTCCACTCGTCAGTTTCCCATGTTGTTTTTGTGCAATAGCCTCATGAACCTTAGTCAATAAATTGGCGTAATATTGGTCATGCATCTTAGTTCTCCTGGGTAGGTAGTCGATTGGCAAAATTCCATCACTATCCCAGCTTTTTAACCTTGAAATTTTTCGGGGGCCTCTCTCCTTTTTTCATCCATTGCATGGACTTTTGTTTGGACTCTTCGGTGACTATCCGTTGCCAAATGTCTTCCTTGTTATCGCCGACTACCTCCAAACATCTTTACAACTTGCTAGTCGACGTTGCTTGTAGAGCGGTATGAGCATTTCCGGCACCCAGCACGCGCTAATTTTTCTCATATTTAAATGTTCATGTAAAATTTCTCAAACTCGTTCTTGGCTAATCTGCAGTTCTTCAGCAATCTGCCACAACTTAATTCTTTAGTCGGCCAGAACGACTTTTCGGACGTTTTCGTCGATCGTACCGTGACAGGGCAGCCCGGGAGAGGGTCGTCTTCACAGCTCTCTCGTCCTTCTTGAAAAAGGCTGGCCCATTTTTCATCATCGTATATGAAGGCGCAGACTCCTGAAGAACCGATGACATTTCTTCAAAATGTCTTTCGGCGTATTTCCCTTCTTTACGAGAAATTCCGAAAATTTCAAGGTTCGGCTAACGTGGTGATGTTTTTTGTTGAATAAATTATTGAACTATAAGTGCAAACTTTATTAGTGATTGCTTTTATAATACGACTGAGTGTCGCAAGTAGTGACATGAGAAACACGCTAATTATACATCGTGAAAAACCCAGGGCCGCGAACGTTTCAGCCGCTCCTCGTTGGACAGTAAAATTTACGAAAAAAGTCTAACCTTAAAAAGTTAAAGAGAAAGTTTTCCTTTTAATTTTTCGTTTGAACTTTTTTTTTGAATTTTCGACGTCTCAAAAATTTTGAAAAAAGTCTACTTACAATAACGAACATATCTGCTATCACACGCATGTAACGAAAATTTTGAATCTTTAACCCAGTACAGGACATCATTTATAATCTTTTTCTTTTAGTGCAGTTTTAAGTGCGAAAATTGAAACTTTATACGTCTGAAAGACATTTTGAGAGGAAGTTTAGCAAAAAGTAAAAATCTTGATAGGAGCCAGTGCATTGAAAATAGAAGTTCGTAGATTAAATTGTGTGATGTAGGCAAAATCTTCCGAAAAATCGGAACTAATATCAGCTAAACCCATTTAACTTTTCAAGGAATTATAAGAAGTTACGAATGTAGGTGTCTCAAGTTTGCATCGTTGGAAATGCAACGGTCTCCAATTTTTTCACTTTTTGACTGTTTTTTGTATAGTTTAACGTAAAATTTTGGTCTATTGTATTCGAATTTTTGAATATCTTGCACTACTATAGGTATCCATTTCAGTTTGACCATCTTATTAAAAGAAATAGTGGAAAAATTTGACAGCGTTGCGTTTTTAACGATGCAAACTTCAGACACCTTACAAATGTTGACATTTCAAATGTTCACATCCAAGATTCGGTCGTCCTAAAATGTTAAGTCCAAGGAAGGAAATGAAATGTTATGTTTGATTGAAATTTAACATAAGTCAAAACTAGAAATAAGCGGCTCCGCAAGTATCCATATCTAATGATTTGTTCGGAGATTTCCATCACAGTAAATTTAAAGATAATTTCAAGAGCCTTTTCTTAATAGAAGCAGCAGTAGAGCAGCAGCACTTAGAATAACCTATAAATTTGCTCACATATGATACATGGACTTAGTATGTTTGATTCAGAAATGTCAATTATCATATGTGATATATTGGACAGGGAACCTGTTAATACAAGTCTTTGTAAGAATACCCTCAAATAATTAAGTCGTTACAGTAGTACCCGAGTGCCGAGTAAAGTGATACACATTTTTTTTTAACTTGTCGGTGATTGTTGATAAAAATGAATAAAATTGAAACTTATGCAACGATAATATATGACTGCTTGATAAATTTTTCTACCTAACACGGTTTTCAAGAGCGACGAAAAAATTCAGAAGGGGATGCTCCACCCTATTCTGCAGTCGCAAGGTGGTATGCAGTATTCAAACGTGGATGAACATCGATTGAAAATTAACTTTGCACACGCCGCCCTCTGACGTATGTTACCCAAGAAATTGTTAAATAAACTGATCAAAAAGATAGAATGCTTCCTTTTAATTTTATTTTTGATTTAATTTTTTATTTACCGACAGAAGTTGCTGTCGCCGAGGAAGCCCGAACGATCACGATCAAAAATCGATTTCGTAACTACCAAATTTTCAATTTGAAGACGAAGCATTCTTCCTTTTGATCAGTTTTAGCCCAGCCCCTATTACAAATATGGTTGAATAAATTGAAAAAATTGTACTAGATAGTCGTCTTGAAGTACATTTTTGCTGAAAACATCCCTTCTGAAAAGATCTCAATTGGAAGTGCACATAATATTTCACACGATGATTTGGGAATGGGAAAGGTATTCCCGCGTTGAGTTCCCAAAATACAATGTGGCACACAAAAGCAATTGCGACTGGAGATTTTGAAGCGTTCATTGGCATTGTTTCAACAAGATACTGATCGGTTTTTAAGCTCGATTCATAACAGTGAATAAAATATGCCTTCACCATTCTTCTTCTTCTTCATTTTCTTCTTAGCAATAGACTTCTTAGGCCTTCGTTTCCCGTAATAAGCGCCTCCAACTGTCTTGGTCTCCTGCCTACACTCTCCAATTTTGAAATCCGAGCAGCGATTTTGACTGTCTTCGTCAAGAGAGTCAAATTAGTGTTTCCTCGGTTTCTCCACTGGTCGCTGCCCTTCACTTCTCCCGACGAATATCTTTTTGGGTATCCATTATTCGTCAATACAAATCATATGGCCAGCGCATTTCAAATTCTGAAGCCTTAGAATCGTTGGGACTTCCGGCTCGTCAAAAATTTCATATAGCACATGGTTGTATCGAGTCCGTCATAGATCCCCGTCTAGCTTTGCTCAAGTTATCCGCCTCAGAACCCGTTGCTCAAAGGCGATCAATATATTTGCGGACCATAACGATCCTTAAAAAACTACAATCTAAGGCAAGGAAAAGACCGGCATCTCCCACCCCAAAGAAATTCAAGACCAAATCGTCTACAGGCAAGATCATCGGCGCTTTTTTTTGGGACAACTAAAGAATTGTAATGATTTAACACATTGGTCATGAAGCTACTGTGTAGGAAATGTAAGCACAGGTATTTTTTTAAGCAGAGGAAATTATTTAGCAAGAAAGATTTTTTCCATCAAGACAACATACCAGCATTCTAGTTGGCAGTTACTGTGCTACCATGATTACAACAACTACAAGATACTGGCATTGAAATTCTCGAACTTCCCCCATTCACCAGACTTACCTCCTAGTGATTATTACTTTTTTCCAGGAGTAAAGTAATATTTATAATATTATTAATAATAGTTTGATTTGAAATTTAATAGATGATGATGACGTGGTAGCAGCTATAATAGATTTTGTAGGCTAGCTCTGGAAACGATAAATTTAAAATATATTAACCTAAAGGGCGATTATGTGGAAAGTAAAATTATATTGTACTCAACTTCTTTTTAAACATGTTCATTCTGATTACTTTTTGAACAACAAACCCTCGAAATTAAGGGTCAAATTTTCCTTGTGTGTTGAAACTTTAAATAAAAAGGAAAAAACTATTGAATGCTAGACGTATAACTTTTACTTGAAGGCGTGCAGATTTTTGAGGGATTTTATATGGGAAAATCTAAAGAAATTTATACAGCCATGGACATACAAATTAGCACTAATTGGTAAGAGGATTAAATAAACCAGTTTTTGAAAAATAATGAGAAATGTTCCAACTTTTATCAACGCTACTGTTTACCACGTGCATGCAGCAGAATTCTAAGAAAATTTTTTACCGTTATCATACAAAAGTTTTTATACGCGTTACTTTTAGTAAGTTTCGAGACTATGTTGCGTGGACATTGAAATAGCACAAATTGCAGTGGACGGTATATTTGTTCGCGCATTAGTTTAACATTGCAACTGGTTTGCTCACTTATTGTATTCTTTTTTCAAGTGAGTTCAGTTCCGTGTTAAAATGGGTAGAGGAATGCGTTGTACAGTGGAAAAATAATGTATAAACTGAACAATGGTGGTAAAAAGCCTGCTGAGATAATCGAAATAATGAAAATGGAATGAAAATGAAAAATTCCAGGAAAATGGTCTACAATGCGATTCGTTTAGCAAAGACAAATTGTATTTATTTAAAGGAAAATAAACAAACGAGAACCAAAAGCACGGAAATCTACAGGTTCTATAGATACAGCTCAATTATGCCGGGCAGATTATGCTTGAAATAAATGAAGAGTGTGACATAAACAGATCGGATAGATTACCGAGAAGGCGATTAAATAAAGCTAATCTCTTTGGATGCATACGTAGAAAAAAACCTCTTTTTTTAAAAAAAAAACATTAAAAAAACGTTTGATCTTTGCTAAACATCACAACAATAAGGATTCCTAATTTCAGATAAACGTACTATAGAGTGACGAAACCAAAGTAAACAGAATTGCGCCAGATGGTGGGACAATTTTCCATCATCCGAAAGGTCAAGCATTGAATTCGAAAACACATAGAAGACCATAAAGCACGGCAGGGGTAATATAATAGTGTAGAAACTTTCTCATGGCATGGACCTCTGGGCAAAATAATCGGAAACATAAATTTCAGTATCTGGACATTTTAACAAATACGATGGAACCATATACGTTCGACTTAATGCCAGTAAAATTGTCATTTATGCATGATAATGATCCTAAACATCCAGTTCGTATATTAAAAGATTAGTTTTCTAGATAAAAAATTAGCGTTTTAGATTGACCAGCTCAAAGTCCTGACCTTAATCCAATAGACAATATATGGAACGATGTTAAGGATTGCTCTAAAAAAAATTTAAAAACTCTGATGAACTCTGGAATGGTGTAAAGAAAGCTTGGGATTCTATTCGAAAGGATCAATGTCAGAAGCTTGTCGAGAGTATGGGGCGTAGATGTCAGGCTGTAATCAAAAATTCTGGCTAAATTATTTAATACTAAGAAGGGTGAAAATAAAACTAAACATTTATTGTTATTATTCTAAAGAATTTTGCATTTAATTTCAGGAAATATTTTATTGTGCTATTTACGTGTCCAACATATTTTCGAAGTTGGTATCATTTCTCAGTTCTTGTATTAAATCTATGAATTATTTTGCTTAGTTTGAAATGTGTTTGATTTGTTAATAATCACGCTATTAAATGAAGGAAAGAATATTCTTGATTTTTTGTTTTACTAAATTCAATTTCAAATTAATTTTTTGGTCGTATATGAGCTATTTGTATGTCCATGGCTGTAAATGCCTTTTGAGGTGGCAGTTTATGGATACTTTTCGAGAAATTTACGCCACAATAGGTCTTCAAAATTAGCATTTTGCCAAGTTCTCTTGATCAATCAATTCTTGATTCAAAGCTTCCACATGCAATAAACTGGCAAGAAGGTAAAAACTGAACCTATTCTCAATGTTCTGTTCTTTCCTACACGTTGTTATTTCATAAACTTGAAATGTTAAATCCTTGAATAGTCCGGACCATAGTCACACTGACCAATTTCCGGAGAATTCATACTTCCCACAATATTTAGCCATCACGTGCGCAGGCACGTTCCGATCCGGTAACCAAATTAAATTTCAAAACACATTCAACCCAAAAACGTCTGAATCAGCATCGCACGACAACAGTTTTATCTAGAAACATCAATTACGTAAGCCTGCTCAGCGAAAATGCAACAAGCACATGTCGAGCAAGCTTGCATCCATATGTGTGCACACACAATGCACTTTCTTCGAATCGCACGAGCACACAGCCAGTGAGCAATCTAGAATTTTTGCAAACATTTTTGCACAACCATGACTTTATTGAGGCAGGTCAAATGTAAGGTCTTTGGAATAATTGCAATCAAGTTGAAGTGCTGCCGCGCAAAGTTCGCCACTCGGCGGATTTGTAGTATGACGAGGGTACGAGGGTAGTAAAATATACGTGGTATGTAGTATTCTGTGTGTGGACATGCAAGTGCCGCGAGCATGTGGATATTTCGATATTACGTTGAACGGCAGGCAGAATATTGTAGCTATTTATTTTTGCATTATATAATTTTTGCAGTCGAGCTTAACCGCACTCACCAAACCATTTATTGTCCTAGGAGTGGAGGGTCCAAGTGTTTGTGTTGATTGTGTGAACAAGTGCAAAACTGAGAGCTTTGTTGCACGCTAATCCGGATTTGATCGCGGATATTGTTATTAGTTGGCGTGTGCATGTGCACTGTTATTATGCAAAATAATGTTGCACTCTCATGCATGCGTGGACGTAAGCTTCGGAACATTTCCGGCCACTAACCGCAAATACTACAAACCAATTTGGAACCCACGGAAGGATGACCGTGAGACATTCTGTTCTGTTTGGAGTTGACCATCTGCTTCTAAAGATTTTCCCCCCCCCCCCCCAGAAATCTTGATAAGGACTCGACAAGATGAAATATTCTTGCTCAAAGGCTCTATTCTCCCTCAATATTCTCAACACGTTGATGGAGTCAATAATATTTTTTCCATACTGAAAATACCATCTAAGCCCTTCGGCGTGTATCTAAGCGTCTTTGTTCATCTTTTAAACGGCTCTTAGCCGTGTAGGTGACCGTTGCCAGTATGTAGAAAGTCATACCCACTCCTATGCCACTCATACATCCACAGGTGCATGGCAAACTACAAATGCATCAAAGCTTCTCTAGTAGCTGCTTCGTTATATTAATTGTTTTGCCTTTTTTTTCTTGTCCTGTTGCAGTTCACGTTGTTGCTGTTTTGCACGATGCATATTTTCTATATCTAATGCTTCAAATGCCAAAAGTTCAATGGATTGCATTGAAAGAGTCATCGGTGTAGCGTCAGCGTCGTCGCCGTTGTTGTCTGCTAACAACAAATGCACTTCGAATGCAATACAGTGCATTCGCAACTTATAATGCAATCTAACGTAATGCAACAGCAGAATGAACGAAACCAAGTGTGATGATGGTTTTTCCAACTTGTCTAACGTTAATGTGCATGCAACTAGAAGCTCTATTCGCCTGTTTGTTGTATTCGATATCAAGGTGAAAAAAGCAATATGTAAAAGTTATGGATAAATTACAAGGTAGGTTGTACGTGTCCCTGATGGGTTATACGAGTAATATCTATTATATTTAGTGTAAATAGAAAATATTTCGTTCGCTATGCATTCGATATAGTTGGGGTGAAGGGTATTCAGTTTTTCGTTCAAGTTAAAATTGTCGTGGGGCTGGTAGGCGTAATCCAACAACTTCGAACAAAAACATTAACAGAATATACTCAAATAAAATATTTTCTATTTTGACAAACATCCACCTCAATAGTGTGAGGTGGCCTTCTCTACCGAATCAAAACAACTTCAGCATTATCAACACAAATGTCAAATGATTATTTCAAATTTACGGGTCCAAGGAAGTTTTGCACCATGTAAGGAGCAAACTAAACCGAAAAACACTTTGGTAATACCCTTAGGATATGAAAGTGAATACTAAACGTACAGGCAAGGAGATCATATGGTAGCAATGCATCAAGATTCGGCCAAAAAAAGTTCAAAAATATTCCATTTGCAAGAGTAAATACGTTTCATTTAAAAATATCAAAGGTTACAAGAAAAAACCATATTTTCTTATTCGCAATTAACAGCATGCAATCAATAAAAAAATCATCATGTGGTCTTTTCTGACACATCTGATCCTTAATGCAAGATTCAATTTTCAAAATTTTAGTCACAAAATAGACCAAATAACCAGAAACTAACAAATAATTGAAGAGTTGAGTGAGAAATAGATTAACAAATAACACAACTCGCCTGTAGAAAAACTGCGAAAATCGAGGGAATGAAATGGGAATTACGACAAAAACTTTACCATTTTATCTATACTATGGAAATAATATAAACAAGGACGATAGCTAGTAATAGAAAATCAAACATTCCTTAGAAGGCCAGAAAGATGTGGCGCGTTATCTGCATAAGTATTTCTGGCGGACTAGGACAATATCTGTGATTTACTTGGTTCTATTCAGATGCTAGTTCAATCAGTTGGCTCTCGATAAGGTCATCCTAACGTCGACATCATTTGCAAGCACCAAATTCATCTTCACATTTTATAAACCATAAAAAGAATGGTCTCGTCAAGCAGGGGAGACCGTGTAAAATTAAAGCAATTGTCGACGAAACAAAAACTGAAAACGAGAGAGAATTTATTTTAGAAGGCAGTGCAATCATAGCCTACATGGATGGCTCAAAGAGAGATGAAGAATCCGAGGACTCAAAATTCACTTCCACGGAAATTTTTTGCTAGAAAATCATATCATGGTTTCCAATCGGACGTTTTTATAGTTAAGGCAAGCATAGTATGAGCAACCTCAACAGCTGAAGACACAAACTCCGAAGGAGCAAATCAGCACTGTTGTCGCTTACCTCCAACCGCGTAGCTTCACAGTCCTGGGGCAGGATTATAAGTGAGCCCTACATGGTGCAGCTAATTGAAATCAAATTAAACTCACATGAATTCCTGATCACAGAAATCTGAAAGCAAACAAATAAATAGATGAGTTCACAAAAGCTGTGTTAACCAGTCTGAAAGTAACAAATGCGGACACTATCAGTCAGATTCCTGGAACAAACTGGATAAGCAAGTGAGACAGAATCCTTCGGTAGAAGACAGACTTGGATTAGCACGGCTGAAACAGAATAAAACGATGCTTTTGCCATCAACAAAATACAGACAAAATGCAGAGCGAAAAACTCCTAGGAAAGCCCAGAAATCATCTGACAACCTTAGCGGCATTCAAAATGCATGTTTTCCCTTCGTCAACCGATTTCGGCTGCTACCAGGTGTGTTTGACTTCTTTTCACATGCGGTAATAAGTTCATCTGAATGTCATGTAAGACAAAAAATCGCAGAGAAACAGTTGAGGTACCGGGAATACTGGTTTTATTTGTTTTCCTCTAACAAATCAACGAATCAGAGATATACAAGGTCTGGACCGGTCAAGAATAAAGAAAACTAGTGGTGGCATCTTTTAAATGTTCTCGTAATTTTATCTAACATCGATCAATGACGATGTGTCAAAATTTCATGACATTTGGATGTTATTGCGCTCGAATAATGGATTTTGAACAAAGAGCGAATATTAAATTCTGTTTTAAGCTCGGTAAAACGGCAGCCCAGACGCATCAAATGATGCACAATGTTTATGGTAGTTAGTATTTATCCCTTACCTCTATCTTCGAGTGGCTTAAACGTTCTAAATAAGGTCGGGATGTGCTGGATGATGACGAACGTTCTGGCCATCCAAGATTAATTGTGAACGAAATGAACGTTGAAATTGTGCGTGAATTTATTAAAAATCAGCCAAAATCCTCATTGCGTTACATGGAAATGGAGCATAATATTTCCCGTGAGCCGATTCATCGCATTTTGACGGAGTCCTTGGGGCTCTAAAAGATTTATACTGGATTCGTTCCTCACAAGCTTGCGTTCAACATTTCAATGACTTGATTGAGAAAGACAAAAAGGACCCAAACTATCGCAAATCCACTGTAACGGGTGTACGAGACATGGCGTTATCAATATGATCCCGAAACCAGGGGACAAAATGCCAAATGGCTGCATCCAAATGATCGCGAACCCATAAAATCGCGTTTGGAGAAGTTAAAAGTCAAATCAATGTTGACGTGTTTTTATGATTCCAAGGGGAATATCCATAAAGAGTTCATTCCACAAAAACGAAACGATTAATTATGTGTTTTGTTTTGGTGTTATTAAGCGTTTACTTTCGCAAATACGTCGTGTTCGGCCAGCATATCTTTAATATGGTATTTGGCGTTTGTTACATGATATTGCGCCGGTTCATCGTTCAACGCGTGTGACTTTTTTTTTTTTTTTTGATAGAAAATGGAATTTTTACTATTAACCACTCGCCATATTCGCCTGATTTGGCACCATGTGACTTTTTTCTGTTGGGGAAATTATCCATCCAAAAGTGACATCCGAAGAGACATCCAAAAGTCGACGACCGCCATTCTAAACATCATATCAAAGAATGCCCGAAATAAATCTTTTGACGCGCTTATAGACCGTGCAAGGCCGTGTAGAGAGGCCGAAGAGAACTACTGTGAATAGCATAAATCCTTTTTGCCGAAATTATTTGTAGTTTTCTTTATTCTTCATCAGTGCGGGCAATTTGGAGACACACCTTGTAAGTCTTCTTTCTGAAAAGTTTCTCCGTATTAAAGAAAGTATTCATTGAATTTAGTGCATCAAAAAAGTACGAAGACGTATAATATTTATTTTTTTTTTGTGAATAAAATGTTACGAGAAATCGTTTCAAAGTACAAATAAATGCAAGGCAAGTCCTGCAACTCAAATTTAAAAAAAATATATGATGCCTTTAATTAGGAAATATCCGATTATTAAAAACATCCAATTGATGATTCGAAGTCAATGATATTTTACGTCGACAATCCTTTTTTTTTTGTATTGAGAACAGTACTATTATCCGGCTTTCCGACGCATTTTTGTTTTTAATTTAAATTTAAATTGAGTTTGATAGGCCATGTATAAACAAAGCATTCCCATTTATTTCGAATATGCGTTTCGCTGTTTAACTAGTGCAACTGTGTAAAAGTGCTGCTTCGGGCTTTATTACGGTTCAAGCTTCTTTTATCCCGAGGATTAAAATTTTATCAATGCGATTTTGCAAGAGTTTTTCGTCGTAACCGATCTCCTTTGTTTTGTCCATAGACACCATCTTCGGTCTATCTTTTTTTGTACGTTTGTTACTATCCCATATCATTATTTATAAGTGTTTCATTTAAGCAAGCAGGGAGAGATCTTAAGATGCAAAGAGCGAGAATGAGTTTAATGAGTTTACTTACAGTTAATGAAGAACTGCATATGTCTTCCAAATTATATTACTTGTTGAGAAATGCATCTTATTTACCTGTAAGAAGAGAAGAATGTTTTAATTTGAATTTCAAATACATAAATTTAAATTCAAATTAATAGAAAATTAAAGGATTAACAAGATTTAAATGGTCAACGTTTTCATTAAAGCACTAAAACCGGATGAACATAATATTCCTCCCGATCCATCCGATCCCCTAATATTTTAGTAGTTGAAATCCTTACCGTTTGTGCAACAGATACTGTGCAGTACAAACTGTAGTAGGTTGGTCAGCAGATTGGTCTTGAAATCTGTTGATCCTTATGCGTCTTACAGACCGAGTTCTGAAGTGAACTGTTGTGCCACATTTATAACATCCGATAATTCCAAAAGTTAGCAAATCGGTTACCGAGGATCACATGCATTCAGGATTTTAAAGACGACTCACTTTCGACGTATGGCGATAATCTGGGGAACGTGAGACAAAAGGAAGTTGGTCGGCGCGAGAAACCAACAACTTAAAATTAGGACTCGGTCCATATATTGAGCAGAGACGGTTGTTTTCAATCTTAGCTGCATAATATTGATAAGTCGTGGTGTCCAGGTTGCATTTTCTGCATTGGAGAGGATGACGAAGCCTGCCATAGTTTATTTTCGAGTGGAAGAGCTCCATCCGGATAGCCTAATCGAAGATTAGATGTTGGTTTCGACCGACAAATATTACCAAATGGTACATTCCGCCGCTCGGGCAATCCTAACAAATGCTGACAAATCCTAACCTAAATGCTGCCTTGTAGTGTTCCCAACAGCAGACATTAGATGAAGAATATAAGACATCCCTCACAAAAGATCTGGATTGGGTAAAAAATCTCCCAAATTGTCCCAAAATCGTGGTTTTGACGTGACTGAGAAAGATCGTGAAGAGGCACCAAAAAAGTTTGAAGATTCACAACCGCGAGAATTGTTGGATAAAGTCGAAGCCAAGAAGAATTGTCGTAGGAGTAAAATGTTGACAGATCTACTGTCAGTAAGCGCTTGTACGCCATGGGAATGATCCAAAAAGCTGGGACTTGAGTGCGGCATCAACTGAGAGAGAGGGACACCGAATGGCGTTTGGTGACGTGCGAGATGCTTCTTCAACGACAAAAAAAGAGTTTCATGCATCGAATTGTGACAGGAAATGAGAAGTGGATGTACTACGACAACCCTAAGGCACGAAACCATTGGGCATTGCTAGGTGAACCAGGTCCACCCACACAAAAATGGAATTTTCACGCTTCCAAGGTCATGTTGTGCATCTGGTGGGACCACAGTGGCGTCATCTATTACGAACTCCTGAAACTATCTGAAACAATCACGGGGGATGTGTATCGATGCCAAATCATCCGTCTGAATCGAGCTTTTAAGGAAAAAAGGCCAGAATGGAATGTTAGACATGACAAGCTTTTTTTGCTGCATGAAAATGCAAGGCCACACGTAGCCAAGCCGGTCAAAAAATATTTGGAAGGTGTGAATTGCGAAATCTTGCCCCACCCGCCGTATTCCTCAGACATTGCTCCTATGGGAGCATCCTTCGATCGAATCGAAGGATGAGGATTTTTTTCCGCCGAGGAATTCATCGACTACCATAAAGGTGGGAGAAGGTCATAGCTGCTAATGGTGCATCAAAGTATGCACCATTAGCAGCTATGATCTATATCTATATGATCTATATGATCTATAGCTATATTCTTTAATGTTGAAATAAACTAAAAACTTTTGACAAAAAACCGGTGGAAACTTATTCCCATACCCAAAAGAAACCACAACTTAAGCTGTAAAGATAGCGCATTTAGAACTATTATACAATGAGTAACCTCATTTACGACCTGTGTCGTTGGTGTCCTGTTTGTGTTGGACTCCCAGTGGACCTCCTGGACTACCGACTAAACACCTCCCCTGTCAACCGGAGCGCCTAACCTGGAACGTCCATATTACGTAAAGGAACTGCGAATCAATTGAACTTATTGTTAATGCACAATATTCACATTTGAGAAGACACATTATTAGACGTACCCTCCGCGAAGTGGTGAAGTATTCCCATTGAGTCTTTTGACTTTATGATACTACTATTTCCGCAAAGGGTGTCTGAACATTTAATAGCCTCCAAAGAGTGTCGAACAACATAAGAGAATTTATGATTAGTTAGTAGTGTGGTAGTAATCTATCTACCCATTTCCCAGTTCACCCAGGGTTGGGAATTTTAAACTACATGCATGATGCTTACAGTGGAATCGACACTTACTATTTGAGTTCTTTTATGCAAGAAAAAAAGAAAAAATCCACCAAAAGACTTTGCAATGCAGGATATTAATATAATTCAAAGTTTCTATACAGAATTCCCGGTCATGGAAGTGGGACCCAATGGGGGTTTTTCAGACCTACTCAGAAAATTCTCAGAAAATTCCCAGAAAAAAAAAGGCCTGGAGTCATAGCTTCAAAGATACAGGGAGGAACAAAAGTCCGCTAACATTTAAATCGGTAGCTACGTGTAGGGCATGTGGCTTACGCATTAACAGTGCGACCAATTGGAATTTAGTGTCATTGTGTCGTTCCCCGGAGCTCAACGTGCGTTTAGCGTATGTTAACGCTATCGAAACAACGATCCTTCGACTCTGGCTCAAAAAAAATATCGTGTCCATTACATCATACGGCAAAAATAGAGACTTTATCGATTCAACTGATTAAAAACTGGGTGCAAAAGTTCGAGGAGACGGACTCAACCATAAGTTTACCACGATTTGGCCGACCCAGAACATCAAGGGATCCCAATATCGTTGAGCGTGTAAGACCGTTCGCCAACAGCTTAGATACTCTACTTGAAAGCGGTCTAGTGTCTTCAATTTGTCCACAACATCTTTAAGGCGCATTCTTCACAAAAACTATCATTTAAATCCGTATAAAATTCAAATTATGCAGGAATTCAAGCTCCTGCAAGCATGCTCACTGGTTGCAATTTGATAATGAAATGCTAAAGAAGTTCACCAAAATTATTTTTTCAGACGAGACGCGTTTCCATCTAAATCGGTTTGTAGACAGGCAGAATCGCATGCAATGGAGTGACACTAATCCACAGTTGAAGAATCACAAAACCCTACATTCAAACAAAGTTACTGTATGGGCAGTTTTATCAGCAAGCGAAATTATGGGTCCATATTTTTGTGAAGACCAAAGAGGAAAACCTGTTACAGTGAATACAGAACGGTGTATTGGAGTGCTACAGAACTGTTCTGCTCCAGCCCTACATGATTTCACAGCCCTATATGGTTTCAATAAACGTTCCTGGTTTCAATAAGATGGAGCAACATGCCATCCCTTATTGTATGCAGATCCCAAAATTTTTGGGACAAAAGTAATATCCAAAAGAGGTGACATTAACTGGCCAGTTCGTAGCCCGGACTTATCCCAATAGAACTATTTCCTTTGGAGATACCCTAAAAGTAAAGTTTATAACAACTACATTGGGTCCTTTGAATAATTAAAATCAAATATCCATGACGAAATTCAAAACATTTCACAAAACACTAGTAGGGTAGTAAATAAAAAATTTCCGCTACTGGTTGCAGCAGTGTCGAAATAATTAAGGCTCACATCTGGATGATATTATGTTTCGAGGAATAAATTCACACCCTTTGCACTTTTATAATAAATAAACAGTTTTTATCTCACATGACTAATTTTGTTTATCATCGATTAAAATATTAGGTGTATAAATATGAAATGCGGATTTGAATAACAGATGGCATAATCATTACATATGGTTTGTGTCGAGGATAAATAATATGGCATTTTGGAGTGTAAACATCTAACAACAAATTTTCCAGTATGTCATAGGTTTTCATTGTACAAACAACATAGTTTTTTTCGCTTCAAAAATGTCGAATTACGTGCCAGAAAAAGAGGTTTTGCGGGGAAGTCTAATAACCTTCTTTCATCTGAAGAAAATGGCAGCAGAAACTTATCGATTGTTAGTGGAAGCATATGGTGAACATGCTCCAAGCCAAGACACTTGTTAACGATGGTTTAAAAGATTTTAAAGTGGCGATTTCGATGTCAGCAACAAAGACCGTGGAAAACCACCAAAAAAATTCGAAGATACAGATTTGCAAGCATTATTGGATGAACACAACACGTAAACTGAAAAACAGTTGGCAGAAGCGTGGGAAGTTACTCAGGCAGTCATTTCACAACGTTTAAAAGCCATAGGAAAGATCCAAAAAGCTGGAAAATGGGTGCCGTATCAATTGAAAGAAAGAGACATCGAAAGGGAAAAACCATTTGTGAAATTTTGGTTGCCAGACAGAAAAGAAAAGGTTTTTTTTTTGCATCGGATTGTTACTGGCGATAAAAAGTGGATTTATTTCGACAATCCCAAGCGGAAAAAATCATGGGTAGACCCAGGCCAGCCATCAACTTTACAACCATTCCGAAATATTCATGGAAAGACCAATTTGTTGTGTATTTGGTGGGATAATAAGGGACCTTTGTGTTATGAACTGCTGAAACCTGGTGAGACTATTAGTGGCGAACGTTACCGACAACAACTGATCAAATTGAACCGCGCACTTAAGGAAAAACGACGAGAATTTCACCAAAGACATGATAAAGTCATTTTTCAACATGACAATGCTCGGCCGCATGTTGCAAAATCTGTCCAGAACTACTTGGGAAACATTAATTGGGAAGTTCTGCCCCACCCGCCGTATTCACCAGACTTGGCTCCTTCTGACTCCTTCTGACTACTACTTGTTTCGATCGATGCAGCACGGACTTTCGGAACAGCACTTCCATTCTTACGAAGAAGTTAAAAATTGGCTTGATGAGTGGTTAGCCTCAAAAAATGAGAAGTGGTACTGGGACGGAATACATCAATTGACAGAAAGATGGGAAAAAGTCGTAGCTAACGATGGCCAATACTTTGATTACTGGATTCATTCGTTCTGTTATTCAAAAAAATGCATATTTCAAGCAGAAAAAATCCGCATTTCATATTTATACACATATTATAAAAAGACTTTTGGTTCACCCTGTATATTTCAAACTTAGACTGTTCATGTTCAGTAGGTTGCATTGTTTAGTCATATTTTAATCTCAGGATTCACATTGCTATTGTCTGTGTCTCCAAAAATTCCAAGATTCGATTTCAAGAGTCTGCGAATTCTATTCGAGTTGAATATTGGTCAGTTTAGATCTTCTTGCAGATCCTTGACGTCAATTTCCGCAAACAAGAATACGAATTCATACATTTTTTTATAGAAATCTAAAAGGTTCAGAATTGAAAGAAAACGCGTCAGTCCCAGGTTATAGAAATATCACATTCAATCAATCCGGAATGCTTGCAGACTTTTCCAGGAGCTGTTTAAATAGTTCTCAAGCTCGACAAGGAAAGAAACAACGAAAGAAATGTATTTCAAAGTAACAAGCAACTTTCGTATGCTAGTAACATTTCAGCTTTTATATAAAGGACCGACTGCTGAACATGAAATATCCTAATTAATAAATAACTCTCCTGGCGAATTTCGCTGGTGTTCATTCCCAGTCACAACTATCATCCTCGCATGTTTTCATCATTTCTTGTCTGCTTTTAGTTTGTCGTCGTCCTCATAGAGCTTTGCCCTAGTTAAAGGTCATTCTGAGGGTGATTCCAACAATAAACGGTTGCATTACATATTTCTCGTATCTATTTATACAATATCTGGAGTAGCGAGCAATAAAAGTCGCTAGCACTAGCAGCGCGGTAGCAGCTCTAGCGCTAGTATGTTAGTTTAGTTACTTAAGTGAGCCACAACAAGAGATAGTTCACATGTAGATGGATTTTCATAACGTGACTCTGAATGATTCTTTATCACGGCCAGCAAGACACTTCGGGGATAGGAAGAGCCAGAACCGAAGTAGAGGTGGAGCACGATGGAATGAAGTGGTATGTTACATATGCCACACAGGATGGGGACGTGCCAAACTTTTTGTCAATGGAGAGAGACAGCAGAGACTAAGGGCCACAGTATTGTGTATAGCGTCATACATGGTTAGAAGGAATGTTTTGATGAATAGGTTATTTTTCACTATTCAGATTAATTGCAGAATTTACAACAATGCAATGTTTAACTAGATTTGAATCTAACATGAGTCGCTTGTCTACATGTTGGAACAGTCCCACGGCGACAAATCTCGCTATGCTTGACTGCAAAGGAAAAATATTGCAGAGGACAATCATTAACGTATCCGATTGTTCAATTGAGAATGCGATGTCGATTTTTAAAGTGTCCAACACACTCAAAACATGTTGAAATATAATTAGATCGACCCAATCAATCTTATAGCGACCTATATTTCATCGTTCTGGAAAATTCCGTTTGTCACGTTTTCTGGATTAAAAGTGGGAGAGTGTTTGCAGGGGAAGAGTTTTGGAGGACGGTTTGTTGATTTATAGATAGTTCTTGCATTGCATTCGGGGAAAATCAGGTAGGATTAGGATTTAAGCTGTAACATTTATCGAATTGCGTATATTAAAAAAACAACGACTAGGATCAATGTAAAATAAAATAAATCTCGAGATAGTCGGGAAAGAAGTATTTGGGGTTACACGGAAGGAATCTTGAAAGCAGGTGAATAGAAAAGTTAGACAGAGTATTATGTTTCCTTTGCGAATTTGAAATAATTTATGATTATCTGCGAATTTAAGTTTAAAGGGATGAATGTTGATAGGAAATTGATTCAAATTTTCAATTTAAATCAGACTCGATTCAGCACAAGACGCACGATGAACAAACTCTGGGCAAAAGAAATTTTTCCAAAAAAAAAACCCCGGAATATGTCAGTCTCCATGTACTGTCGACAAAGCGCTCCGACAACTTCAGGCAGTTTTCAAAATTGAAAGGGATCTATATCGGCAACATCTTTTTAGTTTTTTTTTTGGGGGGGGGGGGCTATGAGCTGACTAGCGATGAAAGTAAATTGATTCATGAACTATATTGTAGCGGACATTTTCGCAAGAACCTGTAATAACGCTCAAATTTTGGTACCATTTAACACGGTTTCATTGAACAGACGGTTGAAACTATTTTGACAAATTCTATGGATTCACTGATGGCCTTTAAGTTTTCTAAAAGCTAAAAACCTTCAGTTCAGCTCCAGGACGTGGAAACTTCGAGCAAAGCTTGCTTTTCCGTCAAATAGGGATAAATGCATTTAAGAGGGATCATTAAACCAGCTCGAATGGTTTTTCAAGTATTTCAGACCATCAGAAACGTCTGGTAGATTGCACAGAGGGGATTTGAACCACAAAAACTGACCGAAATTATTTCACAACATTTTTGGTTGCATTTTGGTGTCATTTGGCTATTAGTGCTATTTTGTTAAATTTTGAGTATTTAGAAAAAAAAACTGTTTATTCCTTCAAATAAAATCAAATTATATATAAGGGAGTATATAAGGTATCATTTGTTAACAAACTGCTCGAAAAACATGCAAGAATTTATCTGAAGAGGCATCCCGTGCTTCTTCGTGTGAAGTATCATGAAAAGTTCTGTGATCTATCTGAAAATTAAGCGCTAGAACATGATTGTTCTGTTTTTCACAAGGGAATGGCATTCCAAGAGCTGTTGGAGTAAAAGGCTTAGACATTTGGAGCATTTGATCTTAGGCTTCCTAAGCAATGATCAGAACACAAAAGTAGGCGCCTGATGGCATTTATATTTCACTGATAATTATAAAACTTTCTAGAATAAAGTTGCCGAATTCTCGGAAATATTTATTCCGTGCTTGAGAGGCCTCTTCTGAAAGACAGCCAATCGGCAGCAAAGCGTGTTTAACAACGATTGGACCGTATATTAATATCTTGTGGATAGTGACATCGGATACCATTAATACAAATTTACAGAAAATTGGGCAGTGCCATTACAATGTAATCAAAAGTTAGCAGTATCGGTGTCATGTCTACTAGATGGAACTTTTCCGAAACTATCTTGGAAATGTCTGAAGTTTGCATCGCTGCATACGCAACGCTGTTAATATTGTTATACTATTTCTTCTCAGAAGAAGACTGAGCTGGAATTAAAATCTATTAAAATGTAAAAATTAATCATGGAAACAAAATTTGCCAAAAATTTAAGTCAAAATATCCAAAAAAACATTCGAAAATTGAACAAAGGAGACCGTTGCGTTTGCAACGATGCCAAATTCGGACAACTTGTCACCAGAAGATACTTTAACATTGCCAAAAAATCGTCTGCTTGTATCGCTTTCATTGCTGCATCCATAGCCCGGCTTGGGAACATCTACAATAAGACCATCCCTCGTTTCAAATTGTTCTTTAATTACGTGTTTTCTTTGTTTGATTATGTCCTTCCCTGCGATCTGCGATCTTTTGAACAGATATTTTAAATGAAAAATGGAGAAGTAATTCAAAAATAATATCCACACGTGCAAAAGAGAAAAGATCAAATTCCAAATTGACTGATTCTACCGATCCTGTTTTTTGTTAATCATTAAAGTCGTTCGAAGTAGGTTTGCAGATGCTCAGATCCCATAGTTGATGCAGTTTGAGTAGATGCATCACACACCTTTCCATCTACCACAGCAAATACAATCAAGTCGAGAGGCTTAACGTAGACACCTGTCTGATGGCTTAATTCCACGGTCTCCAAGATCCCCCAAGATACCCTCAAGATCTGAAACAAGTTTCATTCCCAGATCCAAATTTATTCAAAGCTTCCTGGATTTTCGAACACAACTGGTGAATGCTCACCTTACGCTTTAGTGTTCGAAACCACAACAACCGCGTTTCAGCCAAGGAAAGGCTCCTCACCGGGAGCTGACAGTAACCTGTCATGGGCGTCCCCCCGTCAATAAATAATAAGACTGGAGTCTTGAGAGAGAAAGGGTACAGCAAGGAATTTAACACGATATACACCTTAGTAGTAGTACAATGGATAAGTAATAGTAAGTAAAGCAAGTAAGTAGTAAGTAGTAAAAATAATAAATTGTAACAAGTAATAAAAAATAATGGATACCCGAAAGACATGGTGAACGTGATACGGACCTTCAAAATACCCAAAAAGCATAGAAAAGAAGAACAAAGTGGCAAGAAATCTTGGACAACATTAACATACATGGGAAAACCAACATACAAATTAGCGAATTTCTTCAGGAAATACAACATAAATACGGCTTTCAAAACAAGGAGCAATTCGGGACAAATACTAGGAAAAATTATAAGCGAAGAGAACCAGCTGAACAAACAGGGTCTTTATAAATTAACTTTTGAATGCCAACATGGCTTCATGGGTAAATCAGGACGTAAAATAAGGGCAAGATTTCGCGAGAAGATAAGGGACTACAACAAAAGGATACGGATTAACAACATGATTAACATGATTAACAACAAATATATACCAACTCGTGTCAAGGAAACAGTGAAGGTAGTACATGTACAACATACAGGAAGACGATTGAGCGTACTAGAAAAACTGCTCTACGTTAAAACTGCTCTACGAAAATCAGAAAATTAACATGCGACAACAAAGGACAAAGACGCCCGGGACAAAATTATAAAACCTCCTCAAAACTAAAAAAATCACGGGCTTTTTCTGCCTACAAAAAAAGACCCCTAACTGCTTGCGTAAACGGTGGACCTATAAATAAGAGGGCACTTAGCACGGAACACAACGGAACATCACCGAATCGCGTCTGTGGACGAAACAAAGGAAGTGAAGTGAAATGACGGAATGTTCCGAGGACAGAAAGCTTCATTTAATTTTGTCTTTAAAATAATTCTCCTCTCTAATCCTCCTATCTCCTCACTAGTCAAATCAGTGTTTATTAGTGTGACTCTTATTCTTTTTGGCCTACAAAAATTTAGGGATGAATGTTTCCGGGAATGAGTGTAGGGTTTTGGCTAAAGATTTTTCAGTATGATGACACAGACGCAGACGAACTAACGATGACTGAAACATATTTTGATCAAATTTTGATATTTGATATTTTGATATTTTGATATTTGATTTGATATTTGGTTTGCTGTTACTCATCACTGCCCAATTTTTGAATCTACTCGAGATTCAAAGAAGTCAGTTCTTACCGCGAAAGTCAATTTATGACTTCATCCAAGGATAAGAAAAGTTCTCTCCTGTGTGATTAAGCAAAGTCTGAAGTTGAATTTCAGCACTTGAAATGACTCTTGGCATGAAAAGCATTCCCTTGGCCCTTTTGCCTCATACTATAACAAGTTCTAAAATTTTTGATCATTTGTTCTTACAATATCGTGTAGCTTTCTTGACAGTGATGCAACCAAAAAAAGGTAAGACCTGAGTAGGTATAAGTGGCCTAAACAATGTTCCTGGCTTGTTGCTTTTTCAAAATGGTTTTTCTATATTTTGCACCTTTTTTAGGGGATATCATTACGTCTCTCACTACAGCAAACCCAAGTGTGCTCCCTCATTGACAGAGTATCATTTGACCAGCACATAAGAGTTCAGAGACTGCTATATCCTTTCTTAAATAATCGGGTTAGGAACGTTTTTATAAGCCCAAAAACAGGCTACCATTTGCTTCGCAGTTCTCCTTGAATGAACAACGTTCGTCGGCTATTAGGTTTGTTTTGAAAGACCCAAACTACTGCAATCAACTGGTGTTTTGTTTAAAGCTTATAATTAGTCACCTGTCAAGATCTTATTGTTACATCTTTTGGAGCATCGCGATTTAATTTTTGATGACACATGAGTATTTTTGTGAGAAATTGTCAAATTATGTGGGATTCAACGTTAGCAACTTTTTTGTCAGCCAAGTGGTCATGTAATACCTTATGTACGCTGGTGGAACTGGCCCAGAGATTCCTCACGCTATGTTACAAGACGACATACCATTATCAATTTGCGGACTTCTTCCCTATTTTAAAGTAAAGTCCCTTGACCAGTTTAATTATAGCAATTATTCACAGTCCTGAAGCTTCACCATCAGAGGTCAATATAAATTGGTGGGTGCATTCTTATCTTGATAATCCTCGTTGGAAATCGTAGGAAATCATCGAACAGAACTGTTCACGATTTAATTCCATTTATTCGTCGAAATGAATTTTTCCAGATGTTATAAAAAAAGCATTCCTACGTCAAAACATTCTAAGGACATACATATATGCTGAACATTGTCCATGATTACGTATATGGCAATGGTTTGCTATGGTCAGCACTAGCTTTGTCAAAGGACAGAAATATAAATAGCAACATCCGTATCAGTTTTTAATATTCGGTGACCAATTTATGCTGAAAACAACGCTGCCTTTCATGCTAGCGCAAAAGGGGTTTCGATAATCCTTTTCCATTTTTTCCTCTCTGAAGTATGGGGTGTATGGAGTTAGTGCGATTTGGCACCGTTTCTCTCTTATGTGTGAGCGTTATATGTCCACTAACGGGATCGCGGCCTGTATCAAATTGTTGCGGACTCTATACTCTACTATATTATTTGCCGAATATTTGGATATCTGGAGTTATCTTTATTTCGGAGGTGTCTTAGGAACGCCAAGGTACTGTTTTTGTGGTTGTCAATTGTCTCGAATAGCGTTAGTGCTTTGTCCCGTACGTATTTTTCTACAATTTCTATTTTGACGTCATTGTATATGTCTGTATTTCTGATGTACCATATAGTTCCCCGGAAGATTCTTCTTATTTCCCGGTTCTGGAAGGACTGGAGCGCCATTTTGTTGGACTTTGGCGTCTAGTAGAAAGCGGTACTACCGTATTTTAGTGTCGGTCGTATGCTCTGTTTGCAGATAGCACCCGGTTGTTCGAGCTGAGTTTCTTGGATTTGAGAACTGGCAAGAGTTTGGATAGGAGACCTACGCAGTTTCCTCGTTTGTTTTGTATGTGTTGTCTCCTGGTAAGTCTATCACCAAGAGTAAGTCCAAGGTATGAAGCCGTTCTTTTTCATTGTATGGGGTCATTGTATGGGATTGTGATTGTCTGTGGAGTTTGTCGCTTCTTCCAGGATATGAATATGGCGCATGTGTTTTCCGGGTTGGTTTTGATTTTCCATCCGCGTAAATATTCCAATGTAGTGGTGGTTGAGCGTTGCAATTTTGACGATATGACATTTGCTTATCGGCTTGTAATGAAAATACAAGCTTCATCAGCATACAGTGACATATTTACTAATGGGGGCAGGTTGGGAAGGTCTGCTGTGTATATGTTATAGAGGACAAGTGAGATGGGTGATTCTTGAAGAACTCCAGCTTTAAATCGACGCAGGGTTAATATATGGTTTTCGATTTTGACACGGAATGTTTTGCCCTCGAAGAATGAGCCTATGATTTGGGTGAGCTGCACAGACAGGGTGAGCCCATGCATTTTAAATATAAGTCCTGTATGCCAGGCTTTATCAAAGGCTTTGGCTACGTCTCACATAACCATCCCTGTTGATTTTCTACGCTCTGAACCACCCTTACGAGCTGCAGTTCAGTAGAAAGCTGAATTGTTCTTCCGTCTAATTATCCATGTCTTTCAATGAACTTATTTCGTTTAGATAGTTCGACTTCCTTTTTAATATTTCCTTTGCGTATTGGTGTAAAATGTGTGAAAACACATAAAATTACAAATAGCTGGAGGAAATAAAAATCTAAACGCTTACACAGCCTTATCCTCAAATCGGTCCCTTGCCGACAATGGTAACAAGGACGTTTATTTCGATGTTAGTCTGCTGCAGTTAGAAATAAGTTGAAAATTTGAACTCTGATTTTAAATTAAATTAGATTTTATTGTTATAGGTGCCTATGAGTACATAATATGGATAATGCTGAATTTAATGAAACAAAACTCTAAATATTTTTCTCAATCAAAAGTTTTAGTTGACTGATGTATGCATAAATCAATTTTCAAACTGATGCTGACAAACTCTTCGACGAAGTGGGTAACGAATGATGGCATTTCAACAAACTGAACCAGGTCAACAACCATTTTAAACAAAATCATAAACTTTAATGACTTTAATGACCACCGATAAACATATGACTAATTCCTTACAAATCTCGGCAAAATTTTACTGTCCAAAAACCTATTCCATCTTGCTATTTCTACCATCAAGGACAACGTGTCTAATACGACATCAGTTCGACTGAAAATATTTCAACGACAAATGATGAATCACCGCCATCCAACGTATGAGTAAATTAATCGCGAAAAACATTAAAATTCCTATCCGGCAACATTGCAATTTTAACACTTTCATAAAATACACCATTCTGCATAAAATTTTGCCATCCGCCATAGACTCAGGCCAATTTTCGCAATAAAGCTGCCGTGAACTTACTAGCACCAGCAGCGAACTACTTAAAAATTTTCTGTTTGTTATTTGGATTTCAAGCTCACATTTGCGTATGTCTGTTTGCTGGTGCGTTTCGCGCATAGATTCAGCCTTCGTTCGCCTAACGCTGCAATGTGTGCGAAAAACACGCAAAATGCACATGATTGCAACACAACTGAAGCACTAAAGTACGGCGACGCACTTTGTAGACGTAAAATAGGACACCAGAGTACGTGAACCCTGGTTGCATTAGATAATAGCTCCACCGCTCAAGTCGATACAGATGCCGTATCAGCCAGTTGCCTGTTGCTCTATCTGCGCCACATACGTATCAGTACAGTTTCTATGGCTCTGGGTGGTTTTGTTGATGGCGTTCTTCTCTCTGGCTTTGGATCTGTTGCAAATAAGAAACTTACACACCTCGCTAGGCTGCGCTAATCCCTAGATGTGTGATACCGTGTCACCCTTATCTCCCCCGACAAGGAGGAATGCGTGCCAGGCTAGCAAAACCGCCGGGACCAACGATTCTGCCCACATTTCGTCAAATTGGTTTGTTTGGTGTTTTTGCGCGAAACCATTAGCAAACACACGCACGTACGCAACCCAGTCTCAACCTGCAATAAATGCAGCTGAGTACGATTTGCAGAAGTATGTCATTGAAATCGAAATTTTATCGAATTGTTGCACGGATATTGGGAGACTTGCGTCTAAATAGCCTCCTGCGAATCGATGTGGAATTCGCCCAAATGATTCATATGGCAATTAAGTCATTTTGATATATATGTACTGAAACAGAACTATGCTGGAATGTTTCATGGCAAAATGGTCTCATTTTCAACGTAGTTTTGAAATTTGTACACCTCGTTCGATAGGATACAACTTTTTTATGAAAACCTGCAAAATTAATACTAGATTTGAATTAAATCTAAATCCTTGAGATAGCAATTTCACCAAACGCATCCCGATCCACTTATTTTAAGAATTTCTCTTCCTTTCCTCATTGTTTTGGCAGTCAAAACGTTTGGTCTGCACAATAAAGGCAAACAAATCCTTTCTTTAAAAAAACTCGAAAAAGAACCATTATTTGACCAAATTATTCAAGGATCTTTGGAATCTTTGGGTAGCAGAGATTTGTGCGTACTTTCAAGGGAAGGCTGAATCAGTGCGAAATTAGACTTTATTTTTTTGATTTTCCATTCCAAAGTGTTACTAAGTTACTGTCCTAAGTTAACACAAAGTCCTAATTATCTATGGACGAGGTTGTTCGAGGGATTTTTCTTGTGCATCACGTCTGTCCCAACGACTCAGACGGAGGAAGTCCGGCAGAATGCCCATTTTTTAGTACCATCGAGCTGGACGTGGCGGTGAAATAATTAAAACTAAAAAGACCCCGGGGCCAGACAGTATCCCAGCGGAAGTGGTGCAGCTTGTCCATCAAATTCGCCCTGACATGTTGCTCAGCACATTCAACGCCTACTTGTAGCAGGACGTGTTCCCTAATTGCTGGAAAGAAGCAAGGCTCGTGTTAATCAACAAGGAGAAAGGGAATCCGGAGCAACCATCTTCATACCAGCCCCTATGTATGATGAACGCTGCCGGGAAAGTGCTCGAGAGGCTCATCAGAGAAAGACTTGGGAAGGCTATCCGAGCTGCTGGGGATCGATCTCCTGAGCAGTACGGCTTCAGGGCTGGCCGGTCCACGATCGGCGCAATAACAGAGCTGCTGAATGCGGTCCAGCAGGCAGAAGCCCACAATCACCACTCGAGGCGAATTGTCCTATTTGTAACACTTGACGTGAGGAATGCCTTCAATTCTGCTAGATGGGCAGATATTCTCGGTGCTCTGGAATATTTCTGGATGCCCAAGTATCTTACGCGGATATTGAAGGACTATCTTAAATACCAGAAGCTCGTCTATGACACATTGGGGGTCGGCGAAGAATGGAAGTGACATCAGGAGTGGCGCAAGGCCCGGCTATTCCATTTTTGGCCCGTACCTATAAAATGTCTCGTAAAACGAGCTTTTGAGGTTGCAGCTACTGTAGGCGTCACGTTTGATTGGCTACGCAGATGATGTGGCAGTACTGGTCGCCGGACGTACTGTCGAACAGGCGCAACTAAAACTGAGTGCGATAATGCGTCGAGTGAACGAGTGGTTGACAGACCGTGGGTTTAGCCTAGCGTTTGAAACTGAGATTATCATACTAACCACGAAGCACATCTCTCGTGTGATTCCCGTTCGGGTCGGAGAAACAATCATCGAGTCAAAGGAATCAGTAAAATATGATGATGAATATGATGATTGACTCGAAAATGAGCGAATTCGAACGACAGCAGATAAGGCTGCTGTGAGATTGTCAGCTCTCAGTCGCCTTATGGCCAACACGGGGCGACCAACCTCAAGTAAGAGACGGCTACTTATGAGTGCACTGGAGTCAGTGCTATTGTACAGTTCCGAAGTCTGGGCCTGGCTTTTAGCAAGGAGTCGTACCGAAGGCGTTTCGCACAGGTACAGAGGCGAGGAGCTTTCCGTATTCCAGCTGCATATCACACTGTCTCTGAACCATCAGTGCTGGATATCTCGAGGTAGGTTCCTGTTATGCTACTCGCGGAAGAAAGAAAGCGAGTGTACCTACGTAGAGGGGAGTCAGTAAGAGAAGTCGCCAGCCGAGAGGAAAGTAGAAGGACCCTAACCATGTGGCAGCAACCATCGGTAAGCGAAACGCGAGGCAGGTGGGCCGCACGGCATTTCAGTGACTTTAAAACGTGGTTCTACAGAATGCATTGTGATGATGATGACTGTTACCTGACGCAACTACTCATTGGTCACGGATATTTTCAGTCTTCCCTGTATAAGATGGGAAAGTTATCGTCCCCAGCTTGCTTGTTTTGCCCAGGGATGACATATGACGCCTAATACACGTTCTTTACAATAAGGACAATATTTTGTTCGCACGTTCTTTACAATCTGGACAATACTTTGTTCGCAATATTGCAATATGGACAATACTTTGTTTTTGTTTGCGTAACGGGAAAATGATGCAATCAAACAGACAGTTCCTCTGATAAAGAAGGGCATCGTGCATCATTTGGCGCCACGAACGGAAGGGAGTATCTCTCTGATAGCAATCCTCTTCCTTTCGAATCATCCTTGCTGAAAAAGGGATTTCCCTTAGTCAGAAGCCGCCACTAGGCGATGATTAATTATTAAAACGCTTAGTCCGAAGTAATGTGCCAAACAGTTCTAGGCTAGATTCTCGGTGTGACAGGGAAGGTGCTTAATCAGTAGTCCGGTTGCGACTAGGAGTCTGACAGTCAGGGTGAAAAATAGCCTTCACCAGAGTATCCATTTCTAAGGTTCCATCATTGAACCTAGTTTCAGTTGGCTGCCTCATAATCCACAATGATTCGTAGCCGTTCAGATTTCGCATGTTTCTTACTTCCTTTACTATCTTGAGATCGTTCCATTCTATTTGATGTGCTTCGCAAATGTGTTTCGCTACTGAAGATTTGACGTTTGTCGCGTTTCCTTGTCTTATCGCTAAGTGTGCCACGTTTGTGGGCTCCTCGAATCGTATTTTAACATTTCGTCTTGTTTGTCCAATATATGCTTTATCACAGATTGTATTTAATTTTGTAGATACTGCTCTTCTCTTCCATGTTTTTCCTGTCCTTTGTGTTTGTGAACCTACTCTATAGTTGAAACTGGACACTTCGGATTACCTGGATGTTGACTTCCTTGAATAATCTGCTTAAGGTTCCAGTAAGGTCTGAGTTTAGGAGCACTTGCCTTTGTTGTCCTTTTTGTTTTCGGCTTCTACTGTGAATTTAGAGTGTACAGAAGCTATTTGGTATTATTCTTGCTTCAATTGTCTGCATTATTCCTGAAATCGTCCTTGTTTCCTATCCGTTTTTCTTCGCTGTATCCAGAATTTTTTTCCATAATTCGGTTTTTCATGCTCAAGGGTACTGACATCATCCTATGAATCCATGCTTGGCATTTTTTGTGAGTTATCGTGCCAAACAGTCCAACTGATCCACGGAGCTCGCACTTTCACCGCCGAGGGGTTTTTTAGGGGACTTACCGCGTTTTTCCTGTTGATGTTCTCGCTCATGTTATAAGTGGTGGCGGCGTTCCCACGTGGAGCGATTTTAAAGGAGCCAGGAAAGGCGGTGGCTGGGTAGCAGAAGAGAAATTGCTGTTCCGTGTAGTCTGCTATTGTTGCGATGCTTTTGTTGTTAGTGTTAGTGTACGTCAGACCGAAAAAAAAGAAACCGCATAAAGAAATATTTATTTCCATTCGCCCAGAATAAATGATTGCATGAAATCTGAAATTCTCCTGTTTTCATTTCAATAATATCGAACGGCACCGAGATCCACACGTTTATTTTTGACAGTTCAAAGAAGACCCGAACAGAAGTTGGCTTAAGTTAGCAACAGAAGAAAAAAAGACTCGTTCGGTAAAGGGGGCGTTCCGAAAAAAGTTGCGCCTTAACAATGAGATGCATGTTTTGATGTCCTCGGTACGGTCCTTTGAGTGCTTGTATCTTTCGGTATATTAAGGAGAAGCACCTCAGACCCTCAGAAGAGCCTTCAAGAATTTCTGTAGTGCCACGAGCGGAAATAATTATAGAAATCAAACAACCGGAGAGCTAAGGACCAATGCTGTTCTAGGTTGTTATCACTGACAGTCAATCCTGAAGGTAGTTTGTTCATAAATGGTCCCCTGGTTCACTTCCAAATAAATAGATGGATTCCCTTTACAAAACATTCGATGCAAATATCAATATGACAAGTAGCACTATCAATAGTACTATCATCATCCAAGTTCATTGCACTCAACCATACAATTATTACAACACCTCATTCTTCTCCATCTGCACCGAGTGCAATAAAAAATGGAAGCCCTTCATCGTTACACAAAAAAGAAAAGAAAACAAACAACCAAGGTACAACGGCCTCCAAAAACTGTACCAACAACCGCCTGAACCACATGTGAACTCGAAAAAATAAATAAATAAAAAATAAGCGTAGATAAGACGAAAAGCAGTCACTGACATCGCTAACACTAGAGAGGTCATCTGCCTGAGCCCTTCTCAGCTTTCATGAAAAAGGTTTAACAAAACAGGCATGCCAATGACTGTAGGCTTTTACATGCATTACTGAACATCCAAACCCATCTAATACTTAGACTCAGTTGAATAGAAAATAGAAAACAGAAAAAAAGGAAAGTCAAAATCTGGCGCTTCAAAAAAAATTACTGTGTCTAGTGATCATACATACAAGCTTCTGTACAAAAAAACTAGTGAAAAATTGAATGAAAACTGCTTGTTATGTTTCTTTAGCAATATTTTTTCGAAATAAACAGACGTAGTATATTCTTTTCTACTGTCAACAGCAGCAATCACAACAACAGGGATGCTTTCAGTTGTATGTTCAAACCCACCCCACCCGATGCTACTTAGAGAGTGCAACCTGAAAAAAATACGTCACCCATCTATTGTGAAGCTTTGAAAGTCGCTTTCTCAACGTGGCCCATTAGTTTTCCTTGGTAAGCGGCAAAACATGAAACCAAAGTCTGATGTTGATGACAAAAAGATATTTCCTGGAGCGTTGGAGAAGTGAAAACTAGTATAGTTATCCGTTGGGGATGAAGTGCACTAACCTAGTGCAACTATTTTTCAAATACAAGTTTCCTGCAAACTGCATAAATGCACCGCTCCTATTTCGTCATGCTCGTATTAACAGTGTGCAAGCAGGAGCCCCCCAAGAGCCAAGAACAAAAAGAGATGCGAAGCTTTCGCCTTCTGCATTATGCATTACACTATCATCACCATAATCACAACGTAGCTTGCTAGTTCGTTTCGCCAATTCCTCACAGCTCCTAAGAGTTGCATCGTTCCAAGAAGTGTATATCTATTTATCGTTGCTCAAGTGTGTGAGCCCGAGTGCATGCTATATGCAATTTATGCATACAGTCTGAAGTTGCCGTGTTTTTTTCGCAGTACCTAGTGCACACTATTCCGAGTGTAGGCAATGACCCTAAATTAGGACAAACTAATACCAGGGACGATGACGACGACAAGCATGAACCATCTACAAACTACACTTATACGCTCCGTGCGTCCTAAGCTCTTGCGACCAAACTAGCTAAACTGTTGGGTTAGGTTAGTGATAGTTTGTCATGCCCTTTCCGTCACCGACTGCAGTCGTGGTGTACTAGCGACCGCGTCTCATCCGCATCCTGATTGGGGGAGTGGAAGGAAATGGGTCGCGATTTGGAGAACGACGGGCAATGGTATCATAAGGAGGTTACACTCCCCAAGTAGAAGTGTTAGCCGTTGTATAGCACGAAAGGTAAATAGCATTCACCATTTGATTTCAATCTCAAGTGCGCTTCAAATGCAAGATACTTTGTTTGTGAAGTGAAATCACCCGTGGCCGCGCACAAGTGCAAAGGGTTGAAAAGTGCAAGATTTATTGCATTAAATGCAACTTATTTGTCGCTATGCGTTAGAAAGTAGCCGCCTAAAGGCAAAGTATGTATGTTAGCGGATGATTAGCATACGTTGGGCACCATTTTCTTCATAGAAACAAAAAAAGACATTATAACTAGTCCTCGTTGCGGCTTTAGTTATAGACGAGACTTATTTGGGAAGTTATTCAGTGGGCTTAAGAATTTCCCACCTGGATTCGAAACTGCACGAAAAAAAATGAGTTTAATAAGATCCTTTTTTTTCGAGGAGTTTGTAAATGAAAGAGCTTTGGCGAGGAACTACTCCAATATCGGGAATGAAATATTTTAAGATCGATTATAATAGATCAATTTTCGACGAAAAAGGCGCTTCTAGATAACATGAATGAAATGATGCACAAAGTAAGTCCTAAAGTACCTGTAAGCAGACCTGATTTCCATAGATTTTCCAGTAGACTTATCATTAGATCAAAAGATACCCTAAGCAACTGTAGACCAATAAAGGATGCACGGAACATAAAAGTCAAAGTCGCAAAACCCCCATGATCAAAATTATGCAATACCAAACTAAGATAGAAACCAACTTAAGCAATTTAAAACTTACAGACCTCTACTGTGTGCGCAATTTTTCTCAAGGATTTTGACAAAACTTTGAGAGAGCGCCTGTTTCAGCAATTCAAAAGGGAAGTGTCTAAATGTCATTCGACTTGGAGTTATCGCCGTAACTCGATTGAAATTTCAAAATTTTAAAGACTTTTTAACGTTTAAAGCTTTCTTTTGGTCCCGGAACTTTGCTTAGGGTACATCTTGCTTAAGGTACATCTTCGGGGACAACTATTGTTTATATAATAGCACATAGCAACGCGCGCCCTTAAGTCATCGCATATGATTCAACAGCCAGTCAGATACACCCACAGAAAACAAGAAGAGTCGACAGTTGGCAGATCCAACAAATGAGTTACGTGATTCAACTTCTGTCAAAATTACCAAAGTGGACTGAGATGCTTGTCACTTAGGTCCGCGCAATCTGGAAGAAAGTACGCCAAGTTTCCCTTCTACTCGCCACCAGCTCAACGAATCTGATCTGTATGAATGCCCATTCGTTGTATAAATCTCTATTAACACTACCCAAGAATCTCAATTCATTCCTTTTCATCCCTAGGAGTTGTTTGGTTCGCGTATCTTTGGGTAAAGCCAAAGAATACTGTTTAACATGAAGTCCCTTCTGAGATTTTCTATCAAACAAATTTTGTCCCATTGCCTTTTCACTAATCATTGTGGTGCTAAAAAAGTGTCCACTTTTCCAGGTATCCTAACTTTATGTCATAACAAACGCAACATTCTCCAATTTATTATAATTTATACTATTTGAATTTTATGCCTAATTGACTACAATATTTTTTTCCTTCGTTATGTTGACTTTTTAGTATTTAACTAGTTTTTAATTTCAATCCAACCATCGTCAAAATTCAAGTGCAGAAATTCGTGACCCTCCCGATTGAAACGATGCAAACTTCAGGTACCTCAGTCCTGATGCAATTTGACGGGGCCGTACGTAATAACAGACCTGAAGGTCTCCACTCGCAACAATACATATATGACCATAAGCTTGCCGACTTGTCCCGAAAATTTGTCTAGAATTTTCAAAGTTCGCATCGCATATTTTTTTGAAAAAAAAAAAAAAATCGTAATCGCGGGCGTTGGACACTTGCGCAAACGGTTTAGTGTAAAAAGAGATGTGAGTCGCGAAAGTAAGTTCGTAGCAAATGATTGAAATTTAGTGTTTTCTAGCGTTTCAGTCATACTTCTGAGTGAAACGTCAAAGTCGTTGCAACTTACGTGTGCACCCCTACTATAAACAGCATCGTAATCTCGCCGAAGCCGGTCTCAAGCCCATATTGAAAAGAAAGACATTTCAAGAGCGCTGCTTGTTGGTCTCCCGTGCAGCACAACCCAATTAAGATAGGGGCCTATTATTACAAACGGCCCCAATTTCGACCGACTCACGTTGAGATACGATATGATCTTTATAACACATACATGTACTGAAAATTGTTATTTCACTAGAAGATTGATTGAATGATTGATTTACTGTCGGGGATGGTGCACGTCAACCCTTACAGGTTTATTATGCCTCCGCTTTCGGTGCTCCTAGAGCGCCTAAAACAGATCGATCTTTGCGAGAAAGTTAATGATCTTCAGTTCTTACCAATTGTTTTCCAAAAAACGCTATAGTTATATAGCATTTTTTGGAAAACAATTGCTAAGAACTGATTGGAAGCGCTAAACAAGGGAGAATACATAATTTTACAGAAATTTTACAGAATACAGAAATTTTAATGATCTTCTTCGGCCTTAGGCGTCCCAATTCCTCCTCGACAAGGAAGCACGTTCCTCACCTGTCTCTTCTCCTGCGGGACAGTGCGTCTCCTCCACAAGATTGCAAAATATGCACACATCATTCGCTGTCAAGCCCATCCTTTTGAGATGCCCTCCGAGTGTGCAGTGCCCCGTGAAGATCGCAGTCAGGACCCTTAGCTTTCTTTTATTCATCTCGATGCAAACTTGAAACTTCTCCTCGTCATAAACGTCGAGGAACAGCTTCGACATTTGAAGCCCTGGAAGTCCATTCCAGAGCCTATTGCATTCTCTATCCTCAGTTTTCTTTAGGGCCCTGTGAATGAAAATGAAGTGAATGAAATTCATTTCAGTTGCGCTAAAGAGATCAGGACCGATGAACACTTTCGATGCTGCTTTCCTCAACAGTTGGTCCGCCTGCTCATTACCCTCGATACCTGCGTGCCCGGCATCCAGTAAAGGGACAACCTATTGTCCGCACTTGCAAATATTGCGTCAATCTAGAACCATTCTCGATGTAATCACTAGGGATTCTAGTGCATTTAAGGCTGCTTGGCTATCGGATATTATAGCTATGTTTTTGCCATTGTATCCTCTGTATATGCTGAGTTATGCGATTACAGCGATGGCATAGACCTCACCCAAAAAGATACTTGGTATACTTCCCATCGGTTGGTAGTATTTAGTGCCAGGCCCAAATACTCCAATTCCTGTTCCTTCAGATGTCTTGAAACCATCCGTATACCACCAGATAGCATTCCGTCTTACGAGGTGTATATTGGATTCAAAACTTCATTCTCTCTTGTCACTCAGCACTACACAAAAATTGTTGTGAAAGCTGAATGCCGACGTCATGTGATCCAACGGTGCATATATGAATGGGGACACCTTCACCAGTTTAGCTTGGTCCTTGTGCACAATTCTGAGGTCATTTTCTTTTCCTTCATGGAAGATTCTTGCCATTGTAGATGTCGCTACTGCTTTTATCACTAAATGAAGTCGCGATAGGTTTAAAATTTTCTAGAGAGCTGCCGTGGGACATGACTTTATGGCTCCGGTGATTCGGATACATGCCCAATGCCGAACTCGATCGAGTGTAAGCCTCTTCTTGCGTTCTTGGATTTTGTCTGCACAAGCCATCGCTCCATAGATGATGATTGGTCTCATCATTATGGTGTCCATCCACCGCAGGATTCCCGGGTTACCCCAGGACTTGCCGGTCATGTTCCTGCACACCATCAGAGCTCTGACAGCCTTTGCAGACACAGCTTTACTGTGCCCGTTACACGGGAGCCTGCCGTCCATCAGCAACCCGAGAGACTTGATTTCATTCTGATACCCAATCTCCATCCCATTTAGATATTTATTGCGGAGTTGGTCCATATTTCTTCTTCTTGTGAACGGCATCAGTGTGGTTCTATCGGAGCTAAGCCTTAGACCTATCTCCTGGCACCAGCTATTCACAATTTGTAGTGCCCCCTGCATTATATCACACAGTATTCCTTCGTAATTTTTTTTTATTATTATTATTGTACTGGGGTCCACTTGTTGGAAAATAGCATAGGCCAGAAATCGACCCTGAGCTCCCCATGTGTAGTATTATTGTTTACAGATGGTCCATCCTGTTGTCCTACAGAAGCCAAGGGGTTCCCCCAGTTATGTGGTCGCCAAGTGTTCCAATTCTGTTACGCCAGTACACCTTAGCCATATAGAGTCATGTGGGTCAAGTGTGCGCAGCGTCTAAGTGTGCGCATTCAAAATATCTCGAAAACTATAAAGAGCTAAGGAACGGTAACCCCTCTCTCTAGTAACTCGTGGGACGTCCTGCAAAGTGCTCGTAGCGCAGTGGCTGCTCGCGCGTCGTTTTGTTCTGACAGGTAAATGAAGTTTTTTGCTAAAATATTTACGATATTTTGTCACATTTGACGCGTTATCTTTTGTAGTCATGAAAACTTTTTGAAAATATGCTATTTGCTATCGAGTGCAACATAATATCTAGTTTTTTATTTGCCAGTGTTTAAGTTGTTATGATCACGCAATAATCATTGACATTCATACAATTCTGTTTCGATGGTTTAGGTTAAGTGTGCGCAGAAACCTGTCGTGAAAGTGTGCGCATGCGCACACTTACCCTGCTTGTATATCTTTGTACATGTGTTGCTATGTTTTGTTTCAGAGTACAAATATAAATTTAAAATGCCTCGAAATTATGTGAAGAAAGCTTCGGATAGATGCGTCGTCACAGATGAACAGCTGGAAGCCGCCAAATTATTAATTTCAGAGGGTGCCAGTAAAAGAAAAGCTGCATCTCAAGTCGGACTTAAGGAAAGTACTCTGCGAAAACGTTTGAAAGCTGGGAAGACAGCAACCAGCATGGGAAGATTTTCTTTGACATTCACCAAGGAGCAAGAGACTGATATATACAAATATATTAAACAAAGTGATGATCTTTATTATGGTCTCACAATGCAGAACCTCCAGAAGTTGATTTATGAGTATGCTGAAATAAATAAAATTACGCATAGATTTAACACATCTTCAAAATTAGCTGGTCGAGACTGGGTATATGGATTCCTTAAAAGGTTTCCTGAATTGAAATTGCGACAGCCAGTCCCAACTAGTATTGCCAGAGCTATGGGATTCAATAAAACTCAAGTACAAAGATTTTATGATAACTTGCAGAGCCTCTACAATAAACACAAATTTGCACCCAGCCGAATATATAATTTGGATGAATGTGGAGTGAATACTGTACCAAAGAAAATACCAAAAGTAATATCGGTGAAAGGAAAAAAGCTGGTGGGAAAAATAGTTTCTGCTGAAAGAGGCCAAACGATTACACTAGTTTGCGCAATGAGTGCAACTGGGAACTATGTTCCTCCAGCATTTATTTTTCCCCGGAAAAAAATGAAAGGTTATTTGCTTAATAATGCACCCGAAGGTAGTATTGGAATGGTTTCTGATTCAGGATTCATAAATACGGGCCTGTTTCTAGAATATCTACACCACTTTAAAGACAATGTTCAGCCAACCAAAGATAATCCTATCTTGTTAATTTTGGACAACCATAGCAGCCATATCTCTTTGGATGCTATACTGTTTTGTCGTGATAATGGCATTCACATGCTTACTCTCCCACCTCACAGTAGTCACAAGATGCAGCCCTTAGATCGTGGGTTTTTTGGACCTCTGAAAACAAAATTCGCTTACGCATGTGATAAATGGCTAAGTCACCATCCAGGCCGCGTGATTGGACAAACAGAAATAGCTCAATTGGTGAATGAGGCCTTCCAAAAAGTAGCAACGCTTAGCAATGCGGTTTCAGGTTTTAAAGTTTCTGGAATCTGGCCAATAGACAAAGACATTTTTTCGGAGGAAGATTTCGCGGCAGCTTCTGTAACTGACATGATTCCTTCCCAAAATTTAGAAGAGATGTTGCCAACTACAGCAGTACAGGAATCTTCACAAGAAGATTCAATTCCATCATCATCATTTTCACCAACATGTGTAGCTTCAACCAGCAGTGAATTCATACCATTGTCGTCTATACAAGCTCTGCCGAAAGCAACATCACAAAATCGACGACGAAAAGGCAAAAGGTCAATAATTGCTACTGATAGTCCCTTTAAATCTGAATTAGAAACTAAGAAAAAAGAGGAAGAAGATAAATTATCCAAAAAGAAGATACGACTAGATTTAAAAGAACGACTAAAAACTAAGAAAACTACTACAAAATCATCTGAGACTGCCAAAAAAAAGAATGTTAAAAATAAGACTCTCAAGAAACCAAAAAATGACGAAAATGAGTATTACTGCCCCCTATGTGGCGAAAAGTATTCTGATCCACCGACTGAAGACTGGATTGAATGTAGCCTTTGTGGAGCCTGGTGGCACGAACAGTGCACCAGCTTTGAACACGGTACCTTTACTTGTGATACATGTTTGACGAAGTAACTAATGATTTCTAAGTTCAAATTGATCTCATATTTAGACTTATTTTGTTTTATTTCAATATTTATTTTATTGTTGTTGCGTACACTTACCCACAGTGCTGCGTACACATACCCCTATACTGGGGTAAGTGTGCGCGTATGGAACGGTTTTTGTTTTCTATAGTTTCTTAAAATATAAGCTACTGACAATACTGTTATTGTGTCTAAGTTGATTACAAATAAACAGTCTTACTAATTAACACAATTTTATTTCATTCTACATATAATTTTCGAGTTTTTGAAGCGTCAAAGTTTAAATGCGCACACTTGACCCACATGACTCTAAGGCGTTTGTTGGCCAGACTCGGGCAATCTAGGAGGAAGTGTTCTATACTTTCTTCCTCCTCGCCGCAAGCTCGGCAGGTGTCATCCGTTTGGCGTGTTGACCTAGAAAATTATGGCCCGTTAATACTGCCACCAGTGTTCTGACGCCATTTCGGTTTTTTCCTACGAGTTGTTTTGTCCTCGTTTGATTAGGGTGAGGCCAAAGAGTTCGGCTTATTCTGCAGTCGTTCCTGTCATTCCAAGCCGTATCTGCCTCTTTCCAGAGGATTTCGTGTTGTTCCCTCTTTACCGTTGCTAGTGGCACTTTAATTGTGTCTATTCTAGTAGCATTTTGGTCAGCTGATTCAGCTCTCGCTAGCTCATTCACTCTTTCGTTTCCCTCTACACCGCTGTGTCCAGGTACCCATGTCAGTTTTACATTTACTCGGGTTGTTGCGGTTTTGAGAGCCTGCCTACAATCCTGCACCAGTTGTGGAACTACACGGTTCGAGACAAGCACCTGCAGTGCAGACTTACTGTCCGAGAGTATTTGTATTCTTCCATTAAGATTGTTTGTTGCCGCTTCTATGGCCGCTTTTATTGCAAACAGTTCCGACTGGAAAACTGTGGTGTGGCTCTCCAGTTTATAACTTCGGTTGAGTCGCGGTTGATCTGGGTAAAAGATTCCGGCGAAGGAGGATTAAAACAAAGAAAGTAGCCAGGAGAAAGTTCAAACTGCAGAGCCCTAAAGGATATAATTATTGAGCAACTGCAGAAAACTGAGATCTAGCCTTGCAAAAAAATTTTTGGGTATTTTGCCAAGACGTCTTGAGACCGGTAAAATGAAGAAAAATATTCCACAAAATATTAAATAAGAGAGAAAAAAAAACTCAAAAACAGCCAATATCCGAACGTGTCGACTATGGTGTGAGTCAAAGGAAAACAAATCAAACAATCAAAGGAAAAGGAGTCGAATTTGTTGTAAGCCAGAGAAAAGTAAAAGGGAATGTACACAGAAATTTTTTAATTTTCTATTTTACGAACCGAATTGATGTGATTTTTCTCCTTGATTTGGTTTTATTTTGTGTTAGTTGAAGAACAATAAAATTAAAACGACTCGACCTTAAATGTAGCATTTCCTTTCTACATATGAAGCTTAACATCCAGCGTTTCCGTAGGTCGTCCAACTTTGAGTGCGAGTGACTGTATATTTTTATGCAAATATTCCCTATGACTTATTTTTCATTCCAGGTAACTTTCGTACATTTTTGACAGTGCGAAATGTAAAATTCATCACTTCAAAATGCGAAGCTTACTCAACCTGTTCTTAAAATATTTTCGCAAATGGAAGATTAAAATGGGTTCAGGCATTAATTCCAGCCAATTTATATCCCAATGATGAGAACGGAAATACTTTAAAGCTTGCGGGCAAGCATCTAGGATTTAACTTTGAACGGTGAAGTTGTCATCATCTAAACCAATAAACTATAAACAATATAATATTGTTGACATACTTATGATTATTCTCAAAATATATGCAGATTGATATTACAAATCGTATCTTTTAGGTGATATAATCGACTTCATGTTATGATAACTCTGCAAAGTGTTTTTCGGAATTAATCCAGTCCGTTGACACGTTCAAGAAAGAGTTGAAATTCCTGAAAAATTCACAGTAGGACACGAGTAAACTGGAAAGATTGACGATCACTTAAGCAATTTTTTTGGCAGTATCGCGCCCAAATATTTGATAAATTTAAATTCAATAACAAAATTGAAATCATAAAGAAACATTTGTGGTGGATAGGTGAGAAATAGTAAGGAGACTATCCTCACAGATGGGACTCGTTTTCGGATGCTCGCCGGAAGGCGTTCACGAAATCAAAATAAAAATCAATGGGACAACAGTTCAAATTTGAAAATTGTGCCTTAAACGATGTTAGTGGCAAAGTATCTAAGACTATCCAAGTTAAAATTAAAAAACATTATAATCAAATAAACCTAATAGCAAAAATCTATTATTGCCGTCCTGCTTTGTTAATAAAAAGTTCATAATGCAACTGCTAATCTCCAGTTTTTGGGATATACACAATTTTCCATCCAACACAAGGAATATTGTTTCCAAATTATCTCACAAATTAATTGGATGAATTAATCTTATGGTATGGTAGCTCCCTCTTCCGTCAAACCCCACAAGTATTTTTCCAACGAATTGAATTTAAAAACGAAAAACCAGTAATTATCATGTTCCAATTAGCGGTCATTTGTTTCTTCACTTTAATCGAATATGTTAATCAAGTCTCAACTTCATGATACATCAAAACTTATACACAATCAAAATGAATAAGTACATCAGATTACATTCCCATTGAGCAGCTGTTACTGCAATTTAAATCGCCCCGTCATGACTAAATTTAATTCTCATATTAGTCAATAATATTGCACAATAGTTTATTGCACCGTAAATAATGCATTGCATATGATGTACATTCTTATTCCGCTCAATTTTAAACGGCTAAATCTCTTTCTCTCGCTCGCCATTTGTCCCTATCAACCTCTCTTAAAATTCATTGTCTTCAACTCTTGTATTAAGAGCAGTTTGTGTACAAATGTGGTTGCGGCGATCTCTTCAATGCTTTCCAGTCGTACAGAGAACCTGGAAAGTGACAAAGAGTCTTTGAAGAGAAGAAGGAAATATACTCTTGAAAATCGCTATAAAAGAGTATAATTTACCAACGACCTTGCTGCGAGAGCAACAAGAGAAATGCCTTTCGGGGGCAATAAACTTATTTTGGCAGAAATCAGCTGGTTCTGACGACAACGACCGAAATGACGATGGTGGTGCGGATGATGATGATGATGATGCTATTGCCGTTGCTGTTGCTGTTGCTGTTGCTGTTGCTATTGCTGCTGCTGTTCCAATGGGGTTGCAAATGGGAATGGGATGTGTGTGATTGCGCTTTCTCAGTTCGTTGGCCTTTAGTGTTTTGGATGTGGCTGGGCTATATATTTACATATGGTTGGATGTTGAACTTGATAGAGATTTTTCTTCTTTCATTTCAGCAGAGACAAAAATCGATGGCAATGATGATGATCTTGGTATTTCGACGTTAAAAATTGTTTTGGAATCGGATTATTTTATTAAAGAGTTGCATTAAATTTAGGTATCTTGTTCATATTTTTTTGAAATTTTGCAAAATTGTTCAGGGATTTTATTGAAACAACATTTTCCAGCAGTGTTTAATCATGGAAATATGATGGAATTTTCACGGAAATACTAACCTCACATCCCCCTTGTGTATAAACAGTAGGAACTGGTGATAATACGGGAAAAGCACGATGATAATATGTTTGTTTTCTAAGAATATTCACACAACATAAATGTATATTTACTCCTCAATAAGAACAAAAAGTCTAGTTTATTAATTTGAGGAGTTTTGGTCGATTACATAGAAAAAAATATGGGACAAACTGTCAAATGTAGCGAGACCAAAAATGGAATGTTTTTTCTGCTGAAGAAATTAATTGACCAAGGATTAATTGATGATTTAATTGAATTAATTGATCTCTAATGTCGCGGAAGAAATCTGGAACTCGGCAAACCATGAAATCATGGCAAAATTTGAAAAATATCATTTCAAATGACAAGTATTCATTTGTTAGCGTTTTCGGTTTCTTTAGCAGTCATAATCATCTATGGTGCAATTACCTAGTTCATTCGTCTTTTCATAGCTCGGCAGAAATATGTCTCGACATGCCACTTTTCGATACCAGGAACATGCGCAAACACTACAACGATGCAAGAAGTCTCATTACCATGACCAGTAAGAGCTCGAGCCACAAGTGCCAGGTAAACACAGATTTCATTCTCTAATTTTTTAATTTTCATTTAACGGTCTCTTATTTTGCCACTTTTTGACTGTTTTTTGTGGAGATTTCGACTAAAGTTTTGGTTAAATTTTATTCGAATATTTGCATTTGAAGCACTCTACTAGGTGTTCATTTTTTTTAATCATCTACTAAAAAGATATAGTGAGGAAATTTGATAGCTTTGTGTTTGCAACGATGCAATCTTCAGACACTTAGATACCGTTCGTACCCTGTAAAATAGATTATGACAGTCCACTGCTACGTGAGTCATAACCTAACACCTGGAAATCAGCTATAAAACGGCAAGTACCGTTCTTAAATGCGAGCTATTCAGTTTGAATTAACGAGGACATATGAGGGGTTTGCACCAACATTTGCAATGAGTCATGAACATTTGGAGTCTTGACGTCTGTTAAAACAATAACCTTAGATGTGGAAATTGCTCAAAGAAGCAAAAAGGAAACTTCAAATTTTAGATTTTTTGAGGGGACGCGACTTTTTGGCAGATTATGCGGTGACGCCAGTGCTTTGCTGTAGACGGAAATTAGCTTAATAGGAAAGACAGAGCTGATGATTTCGATAAACAGACTGTAACTCCTGTAAGACCGTAGAATTAAGCCACAGAGACAAGTGTCTACGTTAAACCTATCAAATACATGTCACTCCTGTAACACCGATCTTCTTCTTACTACAGCCCCTGGTGGGCCTTCGCTTCCTGCAAAAGCCTCCAACTGCCTTTTTCTTGTTTTGGTTTTTCGGATTTCAATCCTTATATTTTCTTTTCCAGAATCTCCTGCCAATAACTTGAATTTTAAGTAAGCCAATTGTCAGGAAAAGGCTCTATGGGTGGCCAAAAAACATTTAATGTGACCATTTTGTTTGTTTTCCGTTTACGAGTCCAAATTTCAATCCGATTCAGTATAAATGTCAAAATTTCATAAGGAGGCTCAGACGAAACTCACAACCAAAAAACAGCTAACGAAAGCTCCTTAATTGTTTTACTCTCTGCTGAGATTGAATAGATGTCACCTATGGGAAGATTACATCGTTGCAAACGCTACGGTCTCCAATTTTGACACCTTGACTCGAGTGAGACACTATTGCAGTGCCAGTAGAGTCCGTTTTACGAAAAGATATTGATGCAAATGTAAAATCCAAAATGCAGTCAAATTATCCAAACAAAAAAATCTGGAAAAAAGGAAGCCTCTGCATTTGCAACATGGCAAACCTCAGACACCGTTTATTTTCACAGGATGTGAACACAGGCGAAGCGGCCCTGCCCTTTCAAACATGACAATTAAAACCTTTGTTCTCAGACAATTTTACAATAAATAAATCATGGTTTGTCTTATTGTTTTCTGCTTGTTTTCGCACAGACATAGTAAGTAATAAACTGTCAAACTGACAAACGTGCGCTCTTTGAACACGTTTGAAATTTTTAGTGAAAAAAGTTGATGGATTAAAGTGTATAAATCATTGTATTATAAGTTAAAGGAAAAAAAATATCCATTGTATGCTTTTAACTTTGAGTAGTTTACTAGAAAGGGAATCTGAAGCTTAAAAAACACTGTGAATCGCTTGTTCCTCCTGAATGGCATCGGAAGTTTCAGCGGTCGTTTTTGGAAGATTGATTCCGCCTGCAATTTCCTATAGAACGACTATAGAAAAATGATATTCTACCATGGTAGTTGAGGTGAACCCAAAAGCAACTTCTTCTTCCATGGCAGTTCAGGAGAAACCAGATTCCTTTTTATTAACTTTTGAATGTAAGATGCTTGAAATGCACCGGTTACTTTTGTTGTGTCGGTCATAAAACTGAATCGCAACTTGTCTTGCCTATGGTGGCTTGTAACCATTCTGGTTGATAGGACTTTATATTACTGTAATCGATAGAATATAATCAGCCCAATAGTCAGGGTTCATTCTTAATGAACAGGACAAGAGAATCAGGATCCCCATTTGTTTTTGTGATAAGGGTTGTTTGACGTATTCAGGCAAAAATGACATAAAGTTCCGTCACTGAATAAAATTGTGTAAGAGTGCCTCCATCAATAGTGCAAGAGCCACCTTTGGATTCGCTTCAGTCCCAATCGAGCTGTTGCGGTACGTTTTATATGAGTGCAAGCCCTTTACAAATAGACTTTCAACTAGGGTAAATACACAGATACACAGGAGCTTTTTTGACATCTATTAAAAGAAAAAAAAATCGAAAAGAAGTTGAATATTTGTCAATTTTCATTATTTGTCGAAACAACAAAATATTTGTCAAAATTCATTAGAAAATAAAAAAAAGTGTTCGGGAAACGGACAACAAAATAGTTTTTGGATCCTAGATAGCTCCGACATTCAGAGGAAATCAGTCTCAATACGAGTGATATGTAGGCAGAAGAAAAATCAACCTAACACATCTGAAAGATGCGAGAATTGCGTTGGATCGCACAAGGATTATGTAGTTAGAATAGTTACTCTCTACGCAAAGATTCCGGGTTCGAGTTCAACTTCTTACAGCAATATTTTAAATTGTAGCTGTGGAGACGAATAAGGTACCTTAAGTTGACACCGGTCAATGGTCTCCAATTTTTTTAAGTTTTGAACATTTTTCTGGATAATTTGACTTAAAGTTTTGGTAAATTATAAACGCATTTCTCTATTTCACGCATGCAATAAGTTTTCGTTTTACTTTAATGACCTACTAAAAACAAATAGTGAAAAAATGTGACAGCGTGCCTTTGCAGCGATGCAAACTTCAGACAGACACCTTCAAAGTGCAGCACGTATCGAAGTACTCAAAACAAATGCCTGATTTCGTTTAAAAATTAATGACAGCTGTACTGTGTCAAAAAGGCATGTCAATAAGAAACATGTACATATCGTTTAAAAAATTCAGCTGGTTCTTGAAATTCTGAAATGTTCTGGGAACTTTTTTTTGAGACGCTGCTATGCCATCAATAGAAAATAATTGTTTTACTTAGGATAAAAGCAAATGTCAAGGATATATGTATATAGATGAAAAAACGATGGAAAAGGATTGATCTTTTCAGTCAAAAAAAAAACATACTTTGAAATAAATGGGGTTTATAAAACGACTCCATTTTGTTTGTTTCACATATAGAACTCGTAGAAATACTTTTTCAAAAATCTGACGCTGAGACAAGTTTTTGAATGGCTACACAGAAGTAATTCTGCGTTTTAGCCGATGAACTCAGTACTTACGACTTAAAAGAAGATTCGCATAATATTCGAGAAGAACATAGTAAACTCTAAATTTTCATACCGTCTTCGAAAACTTAAAACATCACATCCTTACATACTCTTTATTGGCCAAGATATTTTAATGAGTTGAACCCTATGTGTCGAACAGTCGAACATCGAGTCGAACATCATAACAACATGGTCACGTTCTTTGAAATCGATGGACTCCCTGTTGGTTCGTCAATGGATGAACAGAAAATTTAATTTCAATCACATCTTACGCTATTATTATAACCACACACTTCACGTCATGACGGTTTAATAAAGCGTCAGGACGAACTGCAACTGCACTTTTTTATATTCCTCTCACATATATTCTTGCACACACTAGCAGGACACCAAGCATCCAATCAACTCTTATACCAAACAATTCAGTCCAGACCTATCTCAATACAATCCCACCTGACCGAGTCACTGCGCTCTTTCTGCATTCAGTCCAGACCATTCTATCCATTCCGACCATTCATTCATTCTAGGATCGTTATCCTTCCGATTATATTCCCCTTTTTTAATCTACACTCATTGCCGCCGACCACCTACAGACTATACAACATACAATTACACTTGAGCACTTGTTCACTCTTTCCAAGCTCGATTTTTCGCAATTTTATTTTTTATCCTTTGACTGTTTTGTGTTATTCCGCGACTTGAAAATTACCGTCAAACAAACGCCTGGGAATACTGCACACAAGGATACTGCACTGAACGTAGAATCGCAGACGGAACTGCTGGTGAGACCAAAAGTAAGGACAAGGGTGATTTGGGTACATGTGAAAACTAAAGCGTTGTAGACCAGTCGAGACGAGATTTCGTAGGTTCGCCAAACCCAATGAAAATTTGCGCAACCATAGGCTGGATGAAAAACAAACTACTAACAAAATAGCTAAGAAAGAAAACCCACTAAAAGGGGTGTCTGGACTCAATGCTGTTGGCTGACTGGCTGACGGCGTGTGCAACCCTATAGATGATCCTGTAGCTATAGATGTTTTTTTTTTCGAAATGGTGCACACTGAATTCCATTCTAGTTTGTGTCGTAAGTTTGCAAAACAGACAGGACCTACCTCAACATTCGCAACGAATCTCAACTGGATCGAATTCACATGCCGTGATGTACAGAGAATGATGCAATAGGGCACCATGGCAAAGGACATACTGTATATACTACAGGGTAACGCCACATGGTGCCTAGACAATTGATATTTAAAATTCCCTCGAAACCAGACAGACGTGGGCACATTTCAAGGAGACTGGTTTCTAACATATAGCTGCAACGATGTGAATATAGTGTATGCTCGTTTTGCTCTTGGGTGCTTGATTTTGTTGCACTCCTAGCGCCAGGATAGAATACTCTTGCCATGGAAATGATTACTGAACAAGAAAGAGAGACAGATTATTCTGTTGTAATCATACAAAGTTCATACGCTCAAACGATATCCAGAGCTACAGGAAGATATCATTGTGAGTTGAATGCACTGAAGTTGGAGTAAAAGGGTGGTGCAGTTGCATTGCAAAGTTGGGAAGGATTTCTTGGTGGCAAAATGCTCTGAAATGGGTTGCACTTGAATTTTGTAGAGGTTGTTGTACTATGGGTGCTCATGTGTATGGTTTTGTTGAGATAGGTCCTGGAGTTGATTCTGTCGGCGGAGTCAGTATTGATTTTTATGACGTAGTACTTGCAACGTCTACATTTCAGGATTGTTAAAGTATGTTTTCTAGTCTTGCCAATTCCAGAAATGACTTGCAAACTTTTGGGAATATTAAGATTGTTACATGGGTGGCAAGTAAATCAGACTACTTTAGCATTCAGCAGCTTTAATTTTATGTTTGGCATCGCCAATAGCCCCAGAATCAATACCTTGTTCTCCACTGTAAAATGTATTGATGATGAACTCACTTAATGTAGAGTTGCATAACTCTCATATAACTTTTATATGACGTCCTTTTTCTTGTCCTACTACCGCTTGTCAGCACTACATCCAGCGCATTTTGAGCGGTACTAATGCACTGTGGTGAGAAGAATTTACCTTGTTTTTCTAAACACGAATACATATATTCAAAAAATTAACAAGATACCACAGATAACAAGAATAATCACAGGTTTTAATGCCGCAGATCCTAAAATACAAGTTGCCGACATCTTTTTTAGTAACTTGATCGTATTATGAAGATCTTGACCGTCGAATTTTGAAGACCATCTTGGAGCTTGGCCTCAGGTAAGTCACCCTTTGCCATGTCCGATCTTTTGACTGCGTCCTCCAATCGAAAGATCTGAATAGTTATTTACTTTATTCGCGAATCGAGTCCTAGCAGTGTTTTCTCGAATTTCCATATAGATTTATCTGCAACTACCTAAGCTTTCACTCCTTATTCGCCCGCAGAACATGGCTAGTATATTCACGACTATTTTCGCTGCAACAATCTTCCATACTGGACAGTCGTAACTTACTCCATGTAGCTCCTCTTCTCGGTTTGCCCTCACAATGCGCATTGACATCCTTGCTTCAAATGCACTTAATTTGTTTGCAGATGTTTACGTCAGAGCTGGACATACCAAGGCCCTTATCAAATGCTTTGTATATTGAAAGCTTGTTATGGAAATTATATTATAAAATGGCGAAAGTGAGAATTGTGAAGAATGTATTGTATGCGACCTGTATTTCATTTCATCTGATTTATAACCATTTTTCACAACTTTTGAGGTGAAGTATGCACAGGCGCCCGTGTTTTCTACCCTTCCGACACTCTCTTAAGCTAGTTTTCTGTCGTTTTTCTTGTTTGAAGCATACACTTCGGCTTGGTCAATATAAATTTAAGCTATATCTGCTCTGCTTCTTAATGTATCATTGAGGGATTTCATCAGAAGAACATCTTAGGATGTCCATAACATCCCCGTGGGCAGGATTACATACAAAAGAACGCAGTAGGATGTCCGTGACATCACCGTGGGCTATTGTTTGCTTCAATCTATAGAGCAGCATGGATCTAGTTTTCCTTAGCATTTATTCTAGAGCTATCTCAAACAGCGGTGACGCCAGCTCATCTTTCTGCTTCAGTCCAAACTTTGTGTCAACGCCATCAGTCAAATTTTTTTAAAAAAGTATTTGAGAGTCAGTTGCAAACGAAGATCTTATATGCATCTTTATTGAATAATTATTTATATGATATATCTATCTATTTTACTAAGATCGAATACATAATATCAGCAATTAATAAAACTGCAATTTTTGATTTAAGATTTGATGATTTCTACACAGAACAATTATATTTTGAAACCCTTGTTATTTCAACAATTAGAGCCCTTGGCTCGATGGCATACCAAACCCTCATATCGACAACACTTTGAACTGGCATTTAAATATTCAGAACTCATTATTAGAAATGTTATAACATTGTCTGACAACTGAAAATTTCTGGGTGCGACGCATCGAAAGTGTTTAAAAAAACATCGAATTTTCGGCGATTTAAAGTGTGATGCCGGAAGTCTCTCTGATTAGTACGCTCAACTGGTGGAACAAAAATGGATCCAAATTATTCATAAGTACAATACATTCGACAATTTAGAAAATGATTGCAAAATATGCTACAATAAAACTAGAAAATGCTAACCAAGATAGTCTTATATTTAGTTTAAATTAACTGACTGGGTAAGCCTACATTCGAAATAAACTTACGGAGCTACAGAAATCTAACTATTTTTTAAATAGAGCCAACAGATATAGTCGCGAATATCGCTTCTTCGTGATGATTCTCACGCTTGCGAAGGAAATAAGCCGAAATTAGTGTTGAGGCTCCTTCAACTTCCAACTCCAACTTTCTCGATCATTTGCAACACACCTGTAACTTGACTGAAATCCAACTTCAATTTAATTTCTTCCTCAAAGAGGGAGCATTTAAGCAGCCAATACGCTAATAAACGATATCACGTTTCTTTATAAATGCTTCCATATCATACGTAATTGCCATCCTTAGCATCAAAAAAAAATAAGCACTCGTAATCAAAACCAAAATTATGTCCGATTGCCATTCTCTGTAATTCGTTTTCCCTTGCATTTCCTCTTAATGCGTTCTTTGACCTTATCATTTCACATCAACAATACAAAGTAAACCCTAATAACTCACTCAACTCACCAAAATATTGTGCCGCCATATGCGCTACATCCCTTCATTCATCTCACGAAAATTGAAGAAAGCTAACAAGAAAAAAGCCAAGGGACGAACTAGTCAATCACCTTGTTACTATAACCATCAATTTTAAGCCAGTCAAGTTTCATATTAACCTCTGTCAGGTTTTCGTGTCTCGAACCGCACATAAGACTCGTATTCAAGCACTACATGACAGGAGCGAATAAATTGTATTGCTTGTAAGTAATCGATCGATAATAACGATTGAATCCTTCAAAAACTATTCACTAGCTAAAGGTAAAAACACACACATACATTCTCTTAAAAAAAGGGATGAGCCACTAATTCAGTCATTCATCCTGACGAAATTGAAAATCTATTTCTGTGAATGTTTCTTTGCGAGAAGGATATCTATGGAATGTTTATGGAATCATAAAACAATAGTATAATCAAAGAATTTTAAGAAAATCATAGAAAAGCTTGCAATTCAATACGATGCACATCATTCTCTTTATTTTTGTTTGCCGATTGATGAAAGTTAGAGCTACTTTTTACTGAGAAAATGCTTCACATAGTATGGTTTGAGTGGTAAGTTTTTGAAAACTTGCTTCGGCAGGTGTATCGACCTGGCGGATTACATCCAGTAATGTCCTTCCCGAGAAAAAGGTGCAGCTTAAATTTAAAATCCCATATTTAAGATCGTCGAATAAACATCCAAGTCATCCACTGTTCATCACGAATTGCATGCAATATACCAACTTCAGTGAAAATACCACCAAATCTACCAAGGAATAATACTCCGAAGGGAATACGATACGAAGCAAAGCAAAAAACGTTGCGTTCTTATTGCGCAAACTCAACATCGCTCATATGGGCTAGGGGTTGGTGACCTCGCCTCAGGGTCGCTTCAGGACATTCAACCCAGAAAATGTGTAAATAACATTGAACAGCTGCAATCTACTTTCTTCATGTCCTTTTCCCCCTTTTCTTCTCCTCTAATCCTTCGTTCGTTGTTCGCGACCTTCTTTTCAGATGCTGCGCTTTACTTCATCATCATCATGCGCTTCAATTCGATGTGTTAGAGAACGAACTATTGAAGAATGCATCGTACTTTGGTACAGTAGGCAACGATTTCAATGCTACATAAGGCATTCATCATCCTAGCTCCTGGTAAGGATAAAATACGAGTAGATTTTACCCTCGCCCAAGCAATATGGTGTCTGTCGACTAAGTAGTATCAACTTTAATCTAACTAGATTATGATGAGAATGCCGATGAATGATTGTGGGTTTTGGATAATGGGAAGGGCTGAATGGTTGTCCGCAATGTGGAATTGATGAAGGGTATGATGTCTATATACTCGGTAAAGGTTTCAATTAATTACGCAACTACTATAATATTCCCGAAAAAAAGTTCGGTTAAAGCATTAAAAGTCAAATGAGATGGAAATTATTGCTGACCTAAGAAACCATTGGAGTCCAATGAGTTTATCTTGGAAGAGATGACTACCAAAGTTTTAAGGACTTCTTTTTAGAGGCAATCAAGTTGAATGCTGGGGAGAGGCGTTTTATGTTTTTTAAACGTTTGAAAAATTACTTTTGAGTTGACTTCGGTGCTTCTAAAGTGACCCGTTCCAATGGCTCGAGGTAATCATAAGTTCCTAGATGAATATCTAGGGATCTGACATAATCTGATCAAAACATTAAAAACTTCATTTAAAACTTCAATAACACTTCATACTTCATCTGATTATAATTTTTAAAGATACTTAAAATTGTCCCTTTTTAACAAAATTCAGTTTTTCATACAAATACTTCTGTACGTCTTCAACATTCAACGGATATCGAATGCACTGGGCACGAAAACATCAATATATCCTACTACTTTTCAAAGGGAATAATTCCTTTCATAATTTAAGAGCCTTTGAAATCAGGGGTTTATTGAGGAATGGTTGGAGACTTGCTAGATACTTAATATTTCTATGACATTTCCATCGCGCAGAGATGTCCGAAATGACATTGTTTCATGGTTGTTATGAAGCTGTCGCGAAGAGCAATGAATGATTGGATCTCGATCTCTCCTTCGACCAGTTTGAACTAAAATAATGAGTAAAGAACAGGAAAATGTCTAGTAGAAATACCAAGGAAATGATAAGATAACGTGGAAGCTAACAGCAAATCACTGCTAAAGATCACAAACTGCAAGATTAAGTCGCAAGATCAAAAGGATTAAAGGGAGCTTCGACTGGACAAGAAGGCTGGACTCAAGCTGACGTGCCATCGATGATCATAAGCTGGAATCAAAAAGAAAAATATGTTAACAATGTAATTTATACTCGCATCTCAAATCTGGTCTGCCATTTAAACGGCTCGGCCTAAAGTGAAAGAAGCACCAACCTATTAATAGTCCGACGTGAAAAGAGGATTTAAGGGATAAGCACGACAATACTTTAAACTTTTATAATTTTGTGAAAAGTATTCTGATTCTTTTCGATGACTCGAGACATTTCGTTATTGGACAACAATGGATGCAAGCAGTAAGACTACAATTTATTTCAAACTAATTTTTGAACTCAATTCTAGCCTAAATCATAGCTCAGAAATTCTTTTAACGACAGTACCAAAAAAGTTTACTTGATTGCTAATATGGTCCTTTAATTTGGTATATGCTACCAATGGACGAAAATTTAAATTTTAAGGCAACAACGTACCTAACCCTAACGAATCAAGCGTTGATTCTTCAAACATGAAAAATTGAGAAGCTACTTTTTCATTCACGTTAAAAACTTTAAATAAACTGTTGATGTAAGAACATTTAAGAAAAGTGGTCACGTAAGGCTTAGAGTGCTAGATTAAGATGTTTTTTTTTCGTTTTCTCATAGACTAAGTATTTACGCCGAAGATTCAACTGGAAAACAGGAAAATATGTCATGTAATTGAAAGCAATCAACTCAGCAGCATCGAACAAGATGTGAAAAAAGGATGTGGAACGATATGGCCTCAGTTTTTGCAAGCCAATTGTCTTACATAATTGCCATGAATTACGTGTAACTGAAAATGTAGATCATTGGTAGACAATCACCTGACGATTGACTAACACCGACAACCAAGAGGAAGAAAATAAGGTGTAAACATTAGGTACCCGAACTATGCATCGCTAAAAACTCATCAGGTTGTTTTCATTTTCAAAACGAGTAGTGTCAGTGACGCAAAATAAGGTTCAAATCTTGGAAAATTTAAAGAGTACCCTTTTTTGGGGTAGAGAGGTGAAGGCTATTTACGCCCTGAGTGTCGGACCCCCAGTGGACCTACTGGACTACCGACTAAACATCTCCCCTGTCAACCGGAGCGCCTAGCCTGGATCCGTTTGACACATTACTTCCGGCTAGGCCTCCTAATTTTACGCCTTTTGGCGCCTTCGGGTTACAGGGATTCCTTCTCCAGTTGGATGGGAAAGAGGAGGAGGATTGCTAGAGAAGGAAATCCTCCACCCTCGACACCTCTAGCCGATCAACTATGCCTTTTTTCATGACTAGAATGGCCCGAGTGTAATGTGCCACTTGATTACATTTGTCAAATGATTTCAGCATCTCTTCGATTAGGTTATCTGGATGGAGCTCTCCCACTTTTTCGGCAAGATCACCGCGCTGTTTGTCCCATCTTCTGCATGAAAAAAAAGTATGGCAGGCGTCATCCTACACACGAATGCAGAATATGCAATCTGGAGACCATGACTTACCTACCTTGTGCAGGTAAGACTGAAGACAACCGTGTCCGCTCAGTAGCTGGGTCAGATAGAAGTCAGTCTCACCATGCGTTCGGCTGAGCCACGATCTCAAGTCGTTGATGAGCCCCACGGTCAATCTTCCTTTTAGCTCATGTTCCCATGATTGTTGCCATTCGCCGAGAGTGCATCGTCTTTCATCGCGAGCAACTTATTCTTTATTACGCTCGTGCCTTCGGAGGTAGACTATTTTACGCTCTCTAGCAAAAAGAGCGATGGGTAAAAAAGTACCCTTAGAGAAAACAGAAACGGATTAAGAATAAAAAGGATTAATAGGATTAAGAATAAAGCATATCATAATCATTACACAATAATCAGCACCCTTTATATTAAGATTACCTAGCCTAGAATATTAATATGATGAGATACTAAAGTCATATAGTAAATATAAATCAATGTTGACCCAAATTTTAAATTTATATCAGTAGACTTAACCTTTAAGTATGGACTTGAAAATTTTTTAACACTGATGCAGACGTGGAGTCACTCTGGCTAGTATAGACACACTTTTTTGTAGAAACTGATTCCGAAGGACGGCAAAACCCTATCTATATCATATCTATCTATCTATATCTGCATTTATAAATGCAGAATAATCGATGTCCTCTTTATTTTTTTAATTTCCGTTTTTCATATTGTCAAAAGGCAAATACTAAACGGAAACACTGAGTGAGTGCTCGAAAAATGCAAGGAGTTAAATGCAGGTACTCACGGTTTGAGGAAATGGCTGCCATCCCATACTAAAGCACACAGTACCCAATATTGTTTAATTTCAGATTCACATCGAATAAAATAATCGATTGTGTGTTGAGTTGGCATCATTAAAAATGCATCGGGGTCGAGTTTTTTCAGTTTCGGATTTTTTTTGGATAGCTCGATTGCAAATTTTTTTTAAGTCTTGTTTCGCAATTTCGATTCACTCAATGGACAAGCCTAGCAGAATCCAAAAATCATCGAAAAAAATCGAAAAAAGAAAAAAAACGAGGTCCATACAATTGCAATCATCCATACCTCACACACACCTCCGAAATCTTTGAGAATAGAAATCTAAGGCGTATATGGCAACCCATAAAGGATGGACCAAACTAGGCTGATCAAGGATGCATCAAACAATCTCCTCTATGGGAAGTCACAAGAAGCAATCCCAGCAATGAGCTACATACATATGGATCTGACAACAACACTACGTAAAGGGTCGAACAACTCACAATCATTCCATCCAAAGGTGATCTATGCCTATGGGAAAACTATAACAAGCCAATAGTGAATAGTGAAGAGCTTCTTCGATTCACTAATTGGAGGAATGTAAAGGCTGAATCACAGTAGTCTTTAGAAATCCCCAATACTTCGTTTGGGCTGTTACGCCAAAGATGATGAATTGAATCGGTTTTGAAGAATTTGACAGATATAATTTCTCTTTGTTTCTGATCTCTGTCTCATTGTGAAAAAGGCCTGTGAATGATACATCTACCCAGTCAAAGTAACACTAAAATCAAGTACTAGTTCCGTTTCAAAAATAATTTTGCTTTCCTTGATTGATTCAGATTGGAATTTATCTATAATAAATACGCATTGCTACTATTTCCCTATCTTGGTAAAATGTTCTTATATTGTTATATGATATATATGCTGTTTTCATTAAGCCTAGTATACCTGGTACACTAGTAATATTCTGTTTAGTATTTTTGCGATTTGAATGGTTTTTTAAAAGAAAATTAAATAAATCTCTCGTTGAACATGAAGAAAACTATAAACTTACTGTTTTGTGTCAGTAGTAATCTGTATAAAAATCCTTTATTACCTGAAAGGGAGAGAAAATTTGATTATAGATTTTTTATGAGATGAATGAATGAGATTGTTTTGTATCGATTTTTAAATCTTCAAATATTTTTATTTAAATTTTTCGCTTTCGGTAACGGTTAAAAACATATAGGATTTCATGTGTAGATATCGCCAAAAATTGAGATGTCTGAAGTTTGAATCGTTCCAAATGCAACTCTATCAAAATTTTTCACAATTTTTTGTTAGTAGATGATTGAACTGTAATGAAAACCTAGTACAGTGCCAAGAAGTCAAAAATTCGAATGGAACTTTTCAAAATTTTAATTAAAAGTATCCAAAAAACATTTAAAAAGTGAAAAAATCGGAGACTGTTGCGTTTGAAACTTCAGAGGCTTGAAAAATTGTTGCAAGACCTCTGATGATGCATAACACTCACAAGATAAAAGATTTCCTAATTGTCATGGCATTATTTTGGCAGCTTATAACGGTTTCTTTGAACATGTTGGTTCTTTTTAGAATAAAGCCGGTCTTTTGCCGGTTGTCATAATTAAGGTTTGCACTTTAAAAATGCATTTAAGGATAGAATCAAAAAGATTCATTGCTTCTCAAAGTGTGCTTTGTGCAAAAATGGTCAGTATTATGCTCAATTTGTGCTCTCGATTTACTGTTTAATTTAAAACTAAGACAGAAAATTCTTTATTTATCATAATAAACCACAAAAACGACATCTTAGTGCCCATAGCATAAAACATATAGCCATGTTTATAGTAAGTGTTGAAAAAATTGAACTGTGTCTGCTTTTCGTCTCTCCCAAAAAAAGTGGCTTTTCACAGGGGTCTAAACTTTGCATCGTTACAAAGGGAACGGCTAAAAGGTAATTTAAATAGGGAGGTCGCAAGTCGGACTTTTGAGCCTGGAATAGCCATTACCGGTACACCTTTGAGTGGTTCATTCGTCTTTATTATATCCAGCAAGAATCGCTTCCTCGTACGATGATGGTAATAAGGCATCATCGAGCTTTTTTTCTTAAACAACATAGAAGGCCATACCGTTACTGTGAATGGAGACATGTTATATAACATTCTTCCCAATTTTTTTTAATCCTCATGAATGTAAACATCATATTGAATAGCTTAAATATAAAATATTTGTAGCTTTCTTTAACAAAGCCCCTTAGAAAAAGGTCTTTCTTTGAAAAGAGAGGGGTCCGGATTCTTTCTGTGCTCAGCTGAGGCACTGGTTAAGTCAAATATCATGCATAGGGGTGAGGAAGAAGTACCAGTATATAAGCACGTTTTGCTCCTTTACAAATTGATCTTCAACCCTTTCATCCAATAAAGCTTGGGCCCTAAATGCAGAAGCATGTTCAGAGGAACGAAAAGTAATATAATTACTTCTTTATAGAAAGCTTTCTAGCCATTCTTACCAGTCTTCCTCTGCTCAAGCTATAAGCCAAGCCATTTCCGTATTTCCGTACCCCTATAAAAGCAAATTCTTGGACTGATGATTGATTGAAACCAAAAGTTAAATTTCTATGAGTGCTAATGCTAGTACTATACTAGTTGCATTTAGCTATCCACAATGAATGATTGATTCGCTTGAAAAAGTTTTGAAGTTTTGGTTGTATTTAATGAATATGTTCTAAGGATAGCTTGGGGTTTGCATAGCATAGCATGGATATTTTCTAAGGTATCTGAAGTTTCCATAGCATGCAGCGATCTCGAATTGTTTCACTTTTATTTTGGTAAGTGGACTGCAATTTTTGTAAATTATTTAGATCATGTAAATGTTTAGGTTAGATTAGGCATCTAGCGCATTTTGGATTAGGCATCTAGCGCATTTAAAATGGACCCATCATTGAATAGAGGATTTGATAAAGTATAGTTCCTGCTGTAGGACTATATATGCTGCTAATATACCTCAATTTCTTTTCTGCCCGGAAAAAATGTATTTTTTGAAGAGCGTTTCGAGAAGGGAAGAGGGTTTAGAAGTTTAGTTTACCTCTTTGTCTCAATTTTGCAACGTTATGTTCATGTTATCAAGCTACAAAAACGATCCAGTTGAGTTTTTAATGTAAATTTCATCGACAATTGCCGTCACGCCTACTTCAAGTTTAGCTCGATTGATCACTCTCGTTCTTCATCCCAACTAAACTACGGCTTAAGGAATGTTTTTAATTAGAATTCCAGTCAAATTTATCAAATTAAAAAGCCATGTATTCCAATTCAAAAGGTCATTAGCTCTTCCCCACGTTCCACAATGAAACGAATGCAAGTACAACTCAGACCACACTTACGTTGCTGATAAAGAAGAACTTGGCTGTTGTTTGCGAAATTCAAAGAGATTATAAACGAATAAATGATTGAAAAGATAATTTTTTGACGAGTCCTCGGCTCCCTGTTATACGACCGGCTGAGTAGGTGGATGACAAAGTGTCAGGGCCGCCAGCTCATTGAACTTGACTCTTGATTTAATATTATATCAAGTACATTCCATGATTCACTTCGATTCACAAAGGGAGAGTTTATTGTGATTGCAAATACAAAGCGTAATGGTGATGACCAAGTTCAAGGTTGATTTCCTTGTTTCCTTCAAAAATATTCTGCTGACGAATTTTTCGGGAATGTTCTTTTTTTGATCAATCAAAAAGTCCTTTGATGTCGTATGAAATTCCGTCAAGGAAGGACAAAAAACAGATCTTTTGTGAAATCTAAAAATAGCCAGCCCAGCCAGATCACTTTCTCGATATATTTGTGACTTGCGTCTGAGTTTCGCCTCCAATAGTTCCGCATGCTGATTCTCCTGATGCCTCATGCGACTGATATACGGCCCTCGATAGAGTTCTGGTATCAGGCGTACACATGTTCCCATATGTATTCACATACATATTCCGTCCAAGAACGCGAGCCTCCTCGAGCGCTGACTACTTTGTATCTTTAGTTGAAACTTGGGCGCAATCAGAGTATCTGAGAAATGCGCGCAATGTTCTGTTGAGCGCCAACTGCTCCACTCGTTCGTTGCTCGATCGTTTTACTCACACACGTCACCCGGTCTGCCTGCCGCCCCGCTTAGCTCGTTTCGTTCTGGAGGAGTCATCGCAAGGTCCAAACAATTCCCCAAAGTTTATTGACCGTTGAACTTGAAAATGTTCATCGACATTTGGTTGTTGTGGTTTTTCAGATTCTTCTTATCGGTCATGTGCATTGTAAATGGTTGAAATTGTCGTTTTTCTTTTTTTCAATTCGTTTGCGTGCGAGAGAGTATTTTTATTTTTTATCGATGTTTTTTTCTGGCTTTTAAAGGAATATGACATATGCTCATTTTAAAATTAGCGCGCGTACGATTGATTTTTGCTAGTTAAGTGCGCGGGTCGATGGGATTTTTCGGGGCCCAGGCAAATACATGTAGGGGGTAGTAATTCTTTTTTTAATGTAAATGGGTTTATGCCCCAAGGTATATTGACGGATCTACGTGAAACCAGTCACTTGGTTTAAACGTTGCTCCAACAGGTGTCCAGGTGAGTTGACTATCTACCGCTGGTGATTGTGGTTGCCTGGTTAATCAGCTTCTTATCTTGCACGCATTATAAGTTGCTTCGCAAATGTGCCGAAATAAATGAAATTTCGCATGTGTGAATGAAATCGAGCATATACCATGGATACAACTAATTTGGCAACTTTTTTTGGGTATTCGGCAACTTTAAACATAATTTCATAATGTGTTGCAAGAAAAATTGTGAACATTTTTTTGAGATATTTCCATTAAATGATGTATACTTTTGAAATAAATATATAATTATTTACATAAGCATATTATATTTAAAATTAATTTTCAAATAATAATAATTCATTCGCGAAACCAACTTAAAACACTCAATAATCACGTAAGATAATGCTTTACAGGCAATTTCCAGCCAGAGAACAAAGGCCAACAAAACGGCAATCAAATCCTTACAAGACTTGGCCGGTATTAGAAAAATAATGTCAATTTCTTTGGTAAATTCAGAACAAAGATAATTATAATCACCCTAACACAGGTAAATATAACGAATAATCAGAAAAAACATCCTACGTGTGGGGAAAAATATTTTATTCTACGGTCCCATATGTTATAGTCTCTACAATGAACTAGTGATTTTCTTCTGGGCTCTCACTGCCCAGAATATGCGTTTATTAGGATTGAAGAAAAATCACATAAGCACCACGCAACTCTCAGATCTCGGCTAGTAAAATTAAACAGTAAGTCAACTCAATTTTAAAGATGATTGGCTGTCAAGTTAAAATAGAAAAGGCTCAATTGATGGTGTATGATTAACAGCAGCTTGCTTTGAAATCACTCAAGTCCTTCGAAATGTATCACAGTGGAGATTTAAATAGAACTCGAGCAGACCAAGAGCCTTTGAATTCTTCTCCTATGGCACTACGGTCTGATATCATCTTCCTTCCTTCACATACATTAGTCTCGATCCCTCGACAACGTCCTTCAAATGCTTAAAGTGGACAACATTTAGTCAGCATTGGCAATAAAATTCAAATTAAATTGTCAAACCCATCAAAAGCTTACGCCTCGTTACCTTAGCGAAGAAATGATCTGATAAACTTTTCATGAGCCTTATTTTTTGATTCGTCTTGTCCTCTATGAACGTCTTCATTTATTTTAAACGATCGCATACATAATATGGCATGTTTTCAAATATGACCCATCTTATTGTTTCGACCGTCTAATCATTATTCTTGTTCAAGTTTACTTCAGGATAAATTATTATGAACACAGCCCGTCACCCTTAGATAAGAACGTGTGATGCTATTTTATATAGTTCTCGAATACTCAGTTTGAATTTTCCCTTGAGCTGTTGAGTTCTACAATGCGACTTTTATACACAGGACAAATTTTTGAAGTTTTCCACAGTGTAGAAGTAGCGTTCTGCGATCAAAACAATTGTATTTTTTGCTTGGAGTCCACAAATATTTGATGTACATCCATTTTCTACTCCCAGAATTTTCCAAAGGTAATCTTAACGGACAACATTTGATCCTTTATTGATTTCTCTTATTGAAAGCTTCATTTTTTCACCTATTGATTTATCGCAAATGATCTTAGCCGATTTTTTGATATGTTCTTCAAAGTTATGAGTGTCTTGCATAAAAGATCCCTGTACAATGTTCACAGTATTTCTTACCATTTTTTCGATAGATTGGATAAATAAAGTTTTTTTTTTTGCAAATCTTCTGGGCTATGTTGGGCTTCCAGATCTTGTACAATAACTGGAGTAAGACCGCCATTAACTTTTCACTGACAGTAATAAAGAGCTCTAGCGCAATGTCATCCACTCCTGTTGATTCATTGCACTTTAGTGTCGGCAGAGCCGTATTCACTTCTTGACTTGTTTTTGGATTTTCGCTACGAGCTCTTGTACGATTTCCCTGAAACATGATTTGCATTTGTGATTGTTATAAGGCCATGTTAGAATATTTTACCAGGGTTATTGGGCCTTTTGTTGTCTATTGTATGTAGTATGGTCTTATATTTTTTTTCATGTCCAGTTTAACTTGGCAAAGTAGGAGTCAAAATCACCAAGGTACACTTGTGTATTTTTGAGTGCAGTAGCATGTTAGTAATTCATATACAAAATGGGAGATTGAAAAAGTCAATGTTTGACATCTACTTCTGCAAGAAATGATTTGGTGGTGCCTGCCGCAAGTCCTATTCTGCACGAAGTATTTTAAACTTCATGATCGACTAAAGGGGAGAAGTTGGAGGACAACTGACTCTGCAAAAACGGAAGTATATAGCACTATTGTATCGAAGGACATACCCATTTTTTCTTGCCAAAGGAGTTTTGTATACCGGAAACATATCAAAACATTCCGGCATCCATGACGAACGGATCTACACTAGGTTGGGATGATCATCTTGAGAAATTCGGCTTTTTTATTGTGCATCTTTTGGCTTTGACTGCTAGAACTGAATGTTACTTGATGATAAAGAGAAGTTAAAGTGTATTCATAAGGAGAAACTAAATTCATAGAGATTTCTTGTCAAAGAAACGATCACGCATTTTAATCTCATTCAAAGGCCTTATATATCATAAACGATGGGCCTAAAGCATTCTAGAGAATGCTTAGGACCTTCAGGACATGGGCACAATTTTCATGAGATAATCTTCACTTCAATCGAATGCGTACTAAAAATATAGCCAAGACAGATTTACGACAGGATCTGATCTACTTCTAGGACACACCCCTTCAATCCTTTATAAATAACTCACAAGCCATTCCAGCTATCTGTAGTAAAATTTTCAGCAGTAGTCAAATTTCGTAGTTTTGCAGCAAATTTCGGATGAACGCAGAATCGTTTACTTTATATAAAATTGTGAACATTCGTCAGCTTGCATTTTTTCTCGTCGCTGCACTAAAATTTTCCGGGGCAATTTTTCATCTAGAACTGAATGGAAATTATGAGACTTTCAGTAGTGCAGTAAATGCAGATATATGTGACTTTTTATTGCGGATAAGAACGAATCATCCAAGAAAGCCAACAATCACAACAATTTATAGTCATTTAATTGCCCCATTCTTTATATTCAAACCGTTCTAAATGTACCCTGTGCCAAGTTCATGAAAATAAATATTTCCATGCATTTATCTTGCCAACAATTAACCTTAATCGCATACTCAGTACAAACAAACAATGCGTACAATACTTGACAATAATAATTATATGAAAATAATCACCCTACAGCGTTAATCATATTGCGTACTAAATAGGCTGCAAGGCACAAAAACTGGCAATAAATAAATTAAATAAAATGCATTATCACTTCAATGCGACAATATTAAATCTCTCACTCACCAAGGTCCATATCTCACATTATTATCGCTACGCCACTGCACGGTGCTGAGCTGTTTTCTTCGTCTTATCCACAAACAACACCCAATAAGAGTCGCCGCTACCCAATAGCAAGAACTAAACTCACACAAAATAACACTCTTTAGGCGTTAATCTTCCAACTAGCCTCCACTGTGGGCATTAAACGCCTTTACTCTATATCTACAATCTACACTCTCACGTCGCTGTAGCACACTATCGTACACAATCGGGCAACAGCATGGCTAGGTCGGTCGTTCACCCTGAAAATCAGCACTTCAAAGCATAAATCGAGAGAGCTGGAGACACACCAGCTTACCAACACTTGCACGAATCTTTACATCGACGACTCCCCGTATCGGAACAGCTCCAACCGAAGAGCGCGAGCACAAAAAACACTACACAAGAGAGACACAACCTACAGCGAATCACTCATTGTGAGAGAAAATGCACGTTGACAAAATGAAAACAGAGAGGTAGACAGTTCATTCAACCGGCCCCGGTTCACATGCTCCAACGCTCAAATCCAAATACTGCAACCGAAATGTTCGCCGCCGACCACTAAATTTCACATGCAGGACTCCAATAAATAGCGAAACTGTCTCGTCAGGACTCTCGCCAAAAATGATCTTAGAAAATTAACGAAATTATCCAATTTCCGCACAATTGAAACTTGCAAGACCACGCACCGTTCGAAACTCGTTCAAACAAACTGCTCGGTCCGAAGAGAACTGAATTATTGTCCAGATAAGACTTCTTCCGACCCAGCCGGCTAATACGATATGTGTATTATCAATGTGTGAGCGAACAACATCAACGCCACGCAACACTCAACGATGAGTAAACGTTGAACTCGTGATGCGTGAAGCCATTATTCATGAGTGAGGTAATTCTGTGGTGGCTTTGACCTGCAAAGACAAACAATCTTCGTCGCGTTTCTCTCGTTTTATTTTTGGCCCAGCATTTATTTGGGGACGTTCCTTGAACTTTAGAATCGCATTCGATCGTCGATTACATGTGTATAATATAAGCGAGCATTCATAGATAGTTACACGCTAAGCGAACGGAATAAGTTGTGATTGGAATAGGCGTGCGAGAGAATGAGTTTTAGTGTGCGGGAGGGTAGGTGCGCGCGTAATTTGAATTTAATGTCATTTTTGCGGTTGAGTTGGTTTGGTTGTTTGACCAGGCTAGAACACGGATAGGAATAGGAATTGAGTAGCGATTACAAATCAAATTATTTTTAGGATAGTCGCGGGTTGCTTCATGCTGACGTTACTACTTGTGGGGAAAGTAGTTTCTTGACACTTGCATGAAGAGGAAACTTTCATGAATGAGGTTCGAAATTATTGAATCAAGAAAGAAGGTTTTTATACTGTTTGGGATTCTTTGCTGGTCAAAGATAGATAAGAATAACGGAAATTGGCACACATCGAGTTATTGATCAAAAGCCACGAGTCGCTGATCATTAGAACAAACTGTCAAATTCCTACCGATAAGCCACATACGAATTTAATCACGTATTACAATTGTTAAAATGATTAGACATATATAAACTATTTTAGAATATTCCATCCAACTTATTCTCCCATCTATTTTTGACTGTGATAAGACAAAGGGCTGGAAAAGGTTTTGTAACAGCTCAAATATCTTTACACTATGTCTCGGTTAAATTTCATATCTCAAGGAAGATCTATTTCATAACCACACAATTCTGTTCTTCTAAAGAAATAATTATAAATCAACTGTATTCAATTTTTAATATGTTAAATAATTTAATTTATTTCTAAACCGTGAAAGTTGGCGAAATAAAATACTTTTTAATAATTAAAACTCTTAAAACGCAAGAATTTCGATAGAAAATATGCCCGTCCTGTGTAGTCTTTTATTTTTGAATTTTGTTTTACCCACAGGAACCCGAACTTACTCAACCCTATACAGACAATCTTACGAGGACAATAATATCGAACTCATAAAACTATATTCAGCACTTCAAAGTTTCTACATACCAAGCCATTATTAGGAAGGTGTTTAACTTAGCCCTACTAACTGTAGTCTAGTAGAATAAATGGCAGTATATTTCATTAATTGCAAGGATAGGGTTATTTGCCCCGTAACAATCACAAGAATTGCAGAGAAAATAATGAAGATTTGACAAAGGAAAGACCAACTAAATTAAAACAATTAAGTATACCTTAATCCTGATATTGCCAGCCGCCAAAAATCACTATCAACCTGAAGCCATGAATATTCTTCGGAAACGTTTATAATACACATGGTTTATGCAAAGTATCCGTGTTAAATAAACTAATCGCTTGCGAAAACCGTCAGACGACTTTCAAAAGTCGATTTTTAAGTTAAAAGATCTCTGCTTAAAAAATATTTAAATATTCCCTGTCCAGAATCCCTAAATTATGCAATATGCTACTTTTACTTTTAAGATATGTTACCACAATTTTGAACTTCCGGGATATATTCCCTGGGCAGCGCGTTCTTTGATTATGAGCCAAAATGGATCCTGGAAGCAATAGCATCACAACCAAATGATTGTACTAAATTTGGGTTCTGGAAGCAATTACATCAGAACCGAACGAGAGTATTACCAAATCGTGATGCAATAATAAAAAGCTAAGCAAATTTAAATTGTTGAGTACTTCCGATGCAACTTAAATTCTTTTGCTGAGGTAGAAATCCCAACTCTGAATAAATATAAACCATACATTCGTCAAATCTTTATGCTACGCTACTCGATTTTGTTTCAGGAAAAACATATTTTCCTTTAAACACTCAGAAGAGCCCTCAAAGCACACCGAAAGAGATTTTATAATTTTTGATAATTATCTTAATATTGGAGCCTGTTTTGGCGTAAATTCTTATAGCGGTTGCTACCACGAATTCACAGACAAATACCATCATCATGTTTCATTCTTTTCTTTATTTCTTTTAAGGCTAATCTTCATACTGATAGGAATTGCTCCTAACCTAGTTGTAACGTGGAATAAGGCCTTAAGAGCGCTTAGTCAAAGATATATGCGGAATGAACTATTGCCTGACTATTTCTTTTGAGTGACAGATTATGACACCTCAATTTCTATACACCTGGTCCCGTGAGTTTGGCTGTGGTATCGTTTGGGTTCGAGATAAACTGATTCTGCAAAACCTTGCGGCACACGTTCTACGGAAGCTCAATAGTTCCCGTAGAACCAAAGGAAAGAAAGATCGGACAATTACTATCTTTACATTCAATAAAATGTGCGTACCCTATAAGCGCAATGAGATAAACGAAAAAATAAGTTTTGTGGCTACATCAGGCAGCTCAATGAATAGTGGCTTATGTTCCCTCTCAAATAGGTTCGGTCCAATTTCATGCGCATTGGTATTGAGCGAAATTCTAATCATTTCTGCTAAGCTCTAAAAGTAGATATTTACCCGAAGACCGTGATACCAGGACGTCAGGATACCCTATCACTTGTACTTCTAGAACTGCATGCACAGGAGCAGCAAAAGTACTCTGTGCAGCGTGTTTCTCCTGAAGTGTATTTTTGCCAGGATAATTTCCATATTTCTTAATTAATATTTAGGATACGTACCATCTTTTCTTAATTTTGAGATCTGCTGACGTTGAGCAATAGATACATCATTATCATATGGATGGAGACGGGAAATATTCAATGTACACAAACGCATTTAAGTTCAATTTTCAAAACCTATTCTTGTTTGCAAACTTAGTCAATCGATCTTAAGGCATCATATCGACAGTACCACTTGATTTTTTTCTACATTAAAAAATATCTAACCACATCATGCGTGAAATTTCGGATGAAAACTGTTGGCCGTACTAAAATTTTTTCTCTATATTTTTTATTAAATTCTCCAAATTATTTGGGAAATTATTTTTACTCTTCAAGTAATCTTAAATTAATCGAATATTACAGGAAAATATTTCATATATAAGTTTCATGATTACATTTTTTGATTTTTAAATTTTTAATTTTTTGGTTTAGTTTTTTCAGTATTTTTATTTACTCTTCGCAAGTACGTTGATAATTTAGAATTGTTCACACCTAAGCACGTATGAAGTAATTGCCGTTGTTCATCGTGCGTATTTTCTTTTTCTTGGAAAATTATATTTATCAAAAGACATAAAATTCGGTTAAAAACCTTTGAATATTGCAGAGAATACATAGAGTAGGACCATTTTAGTTTTAACATAATTTAGGAGTCAGTTTAACGAACCCTATTTTAGAGTTTTCGATAAAACCCGTTCTCGATTTCAATAGAACCGATTATATGAAATGCTTTAGGGGAAACTTTCAACATGTTTTAAGTTTACATATGAGTACATCATCTACTTCCAAAACTTTAACGTTTGGTCTCATTTCCAGAATTTATATTACTTGAAATTCAGCCAGTGTGTGCATGTTCGAAGCTTAAGATTAAATTTCTGGTCTGGATTCTATATTTGTCGGAAATTCTATTTTGATGAGTTGATGATTTATAAATACCCAAATATCTCGAAAAACATCCATAAACCTATGCTCGTGAAAATTCCTTCAGCAAATGCAACAGTATGTGCTCGAAACAATCATAGTAGAACACCGCGTTAAATTTCAAAATGGGATACACGTGACTCAAATTACACACCCTACCTAACGCTTTCATCAAAGCAACACAAACCCTCATATTTCATTCTGCTACAGTTCTGCAGGATTGGGACTTGCGTCGATGTAGCCATGAAAAATCTCCACGAAAATATCTGACCGACAAAAAACCAGCTCTTCTACCAACAACCCCCTATCATGTACATGCCTTGAACCCTCCGTAAAATTCCGTCATACCGAAATTCTAAACAATTGAAACATGGGCCATCGCAATATTACACCACTTTCCAGAGGGACCCCAAATGTTAACATGACGAAGAAAGCACAGCTGAAATGTAAAGACCGAAAAGAAAAGAGCCGCGCAACGAGCAGCAGCAGATGACAATATGCGAGGCCAATGACCTCCCAAACTATGGCAAAGACCACGAGCACCAGCAGTAGCAACGGTGGTAGTAACAGCGGCAAGATTATGCCAAAATCGAGTTCATGCGCATTAGGGCGCCGCGGATGGGAGCTTCGCAGGCCGCCGCCTCTACTACCAGCCAGCCATCCTGGAGGGAGCTCAACACCCTCAACTTCTTCCTACTCTACGTCTCTACGCGTATGTACATCATGTAAAAACGTTAACGTTGTTATCACTATTGTGATATCACAATCAGCCGGTGGAAAGAACTCTGTGGGAAAATTCTCGATTCGATTCTGAAGTCATACCCGCCGCTGAAGCTTCCCACAACGCCTTATCTGTCCATCCCCAAAGAAAACAAGAACTTTTCTCGTGACTCCGAACCGGCCTGAGAAATTTGTGATGAGCCGAATTGATGACATCAATTAATATATTTGTTGTATCTCAAATTTCGGCAAAATGTCTTTGATTGATTTGTTTTACTAATTGATTGGGTGGAGTGCAGAGCAGTGGTTTAATGTTGCCGATTCACATGTGGGTCTGCCGCTAGCAGTTATTGCTTGTTGATTAATTTCGTGATGATTTCAATTATTTCATTTCGCAGTCATTTACTTTCCTGAACTTAGCTCCCTGCACGCAAATGGTGACAACGCCTTCATCTGTTTTCCGTTTGAAGTTCAATGTAAACTTGACAAGCGTGAGTTTTGGTAAAGGGGTTACATCGTTCGGCAGTTACACCTGGCTGTCCTTTTCCTGTCGGAAGTTCGCAAACAATTCAATTCCGTACACGCCGCAAATTACAAGAAGAAAAACCGATATCGACGGCTGGCTATGTTTCAGCTCCCCACAATTTGTTATCCTGCTGCTTTTGCACACAAGGCGGCAGCGTGTATCCGTGAATCGATTGTGGGTAGAAGGACTACTATACATATCCAACAGACTCCGCGAACAAGTGCCCATTCAAACGATACCCTGAAGACTATCCAAAAAATGTGACTTGCTTGCAAGAAGAAACCCGACATTGAACATTACACTCTCGACAGGATTTTGGCATTGGAGCTTTAAAGTTGGGTTGCATCCCAGTGCGCGACAAACAGCGCATCCTCTCCCTACAACCTCTCGCAATGTCACCCTCAGCCGGGGCGAGACTGAAACCCGCGATTTTCAATATCAATCTGAAATATTGATGAAGCCACCCAAAATTAGAAGTTTTCACCACCCGAAACGGAAGCATTAGATTTATTTTTGTCGATGGGGGAGTGTCTTTATCGTTGGCAAAAAAAAGTACGCAGCGGAAGTGAAGTACAAAGGACGAAGCTTATCAACGTTTTATCATGTTTAAGTTATTTTGTACGTTTAAGGGAGCATGTTTGGGGGAAATGGTATGTGCTCTGGTCTCGTGAGAGAACAAAATTATGTGCAGATGTTTTCCAGGATGCGGGAAGTTAGAGGAGCCGCTGATCGATTTTGAAAGTCAAGGTGGATGTTAAAGACGTGCTCTTTTGTTAAATGGCTGCCTTCATGAAATAACGTCGACTACAGCGGTATGCGAATACGTGTGGATTTTTGTTCTGAATTTTGCTTTATTAAGTAACAGAACATGGTGGTTAACAACTATACAAGACCGAAAAGGGACGATAATATAGTTGGTTTTGCATTTAACCTTTCTTGATTAAAAGTTAACCCCAAAAAGATAATTTTTCACGGTTTGAAAACGGGAACGATACCAAAGGGTCTTCTTGGTTTAAAAACAGGATATACATGGCGTGAGGTCATATTTATTTATTAGCATTAAATGTTAGGTATACGAATGTAGTCAGCCCCATCCTTATCGATAATATTATCATTATAATTATATACATTATAGAATTGTATCTTGCGGAAGTGCTTTAAAAAAAGTTACGTAACGACAAAAATGACGAAGCTGCAATCGCCAGGTACAAAGCCTTGTGTTGGTTACTGATGCATGGTGCAACTCATCCTCAGAATCTTTAAAAGTTATGCTCCCGTTACCTTTGGGGGCATGCAAAGAACCTGAGCTGATGATTGACAATAATAGCAAAAGAGTTATCGAGTTGCACGGAAGTAGAATGATTACGATATACTTAGATAGGCAGTCCGGAATTATGTCAGTGTTATTATGTAATATCAAATCCAAAATGCTTGAATAAGTGTACAGGAAAGGTTCAGCGCCTAGAGAAGCGTAGAGAACCGATGCATTTCCCGACATATAAGAATTCAATGCATAATGACCGAGCAATCGAACTAACGATACGCATTGTGAACTCCTTAACGCAGTGATATACACCCTAAGCAAGAAACTGATAGGCTAACTCGAAACTACATGTTCAACGCTCTTGACGCTAACAAAAACTCCTTGAGAAGACTTTGGTAGGATGAATCCTGATTTCCCCGTGAAAGAATCAGGATCAGTCTGTACGATGCTGGCATGGCTCTATACTGGCCATGTAACAACGGCATTTGAGGGGAATTTGGGCAACCAGGCTACCAACAAGTGTGATTGACATATGTTTCAGTGCCCTCCTGCTTAGCCCACAGTCTCAGTGTTGTGTCCAGGATTACGATCAGATCCCTGTACGCCCAATAACACAGTATAGTTAAGTTCAATTTATTTAACTGATTTTAATTCATTTTTATTCTGACTTACAGCTGAAGTAATTTTCGAATGTAACAAGCTTAAGTGCAAGATTTCGTCTACATCCACATCCTTAATATTGCTCATACTTGTAACTTTTCCAATTGCTTACTGTATGGGAAAGCCACGACCTCCTGACTGCCTGTTTTGCCCGGGGCTGTTTTGTCTAAGGATAAATGGAACTGTGTGTCGCACTACGCTCGGGCGGTTCTCACTCTGAAGAAGGGCATCGTCGATCGCTTGTCGGCGCAGAGGGAAAAGGGCTCACCCTCTCAGTAATCCCTCTCCTTTCTGTCCATCCCCGCTGAGGGAGGGATCTCTCGAATCCGAAGGTGAAGACTTAAGAGGCCTAGTCCGAAGTAATGTGACAAACAGTTCCAGGCTAGGTTCCCGATGTGACAGGGGAGGTGTTTAGTCGGTAGTTCAGTTGCTGTGTGCCACTGAGAGTCCAACACTCAGGGCGTAAATAGCCTTTACTTCCCAACCCCCTCCCCAAAAAAATTGCATGCCGTACACGATGAATGCTGATACACATGGCATTATAGTGTGTTCGATACACCAACAATAACACTTCTAAGAAATTATCAATAACTAAATCTTTCAGGAAAGTTAATTCCTCGATCCCCAACTTAAAAAGAATTCTCAATTAATGCAACACACCGACTCAATTATGTATATGAAATCGAAATCCCACATATTGTACATGTTACCCATTATAAGTGAATCAACTTCTTTTTTGCTTAATGACCTGAGAGGATTAGTCATGGGAATGAATTTCGACACAGGTCTTAATTGACTCACATCTTCATGGCCCCACCGCAAATGTTCACTGCTCACCTGTTCGTACCATTGCTAAGATATCCATTTATCGACACAACCGTTATTCTACACATGCTGCTTATTTGGCGGCACCTCCACGCCTGAAGCTTTTCGGCTGGTGCAAGCAGTTCAACCGAGAGGGAGGTCGCTCTTCGCGGCAAATGATTGTCATGAGCAGTTAAATGATAATGATGTTAATGGCAACGGTAATAATGCTAGTCGTATTGGGAAGCACAGTTTTTTGTAAAGAACTTCCAACTTGTGGCTGCAATGGATCTTCACTTCGCAGGTGAGAAGGAACTCACATTAGATTCCAGTTAAACTTGACCTTTGCTGAAACCGCGTGGTACTGGTTAACTTGATGCCGCCTTGATGAGTTGATTGGCCTCTCAAACGTAACGTTCGGGCAGCTCGAGCAGCACAGCTGATTCCGCAAAATGTTAACAATGTATGACATCAATCCGTTGAGAAACACCCCCTTACGTCGCTGAAATTCTGCTTTAGCTGGTCTTGTTGATGATGAGAGGTCGACCGTTCATTGGCCTTGGCACTCAAAAATTTTCATTTTGAATTCTAATTCTGATTCAATGCTTTCCACAGCTTTCGGCATTCTTTCTTTTTGGTTTTGTTCCGCAGCATCTTAAAGATCTCAGTACAATACACATACACACGCGAAAACATATGTGGTAGATACTTTTCATAAGAAGAAAATAGATTTCTGTTGGAATTTCTGTTGGGAGAGTGATTTCAGATGTATGGCGATGACTTGTTTTTTGTTTCTTTGTGGAGGGCAGGATGATTCGAATGATTTCTTTCTTCCACTGATTCTTCTCATTTTGTTTCAGCTCGAATTTGAATTAGTTTAGTTAAGTGGATATTGATTTAAGCTTCATTGATTCTTGATTTAGTGGGAAGTTATGAGACCATGGTCCCTGAATATTTATTTGTTAAGTTCGATGAAATGAATTAAATGAGAGATAAATGGACTATGAGTTGTAATTGGGTGGAGTCAAGGTCAACTAGTGATTAATTTCCCTGTTGCTCTAACTTTTTCCCATAGAGAGTAGCAGTTCAAATTTAAGTTATCAAGCCACAGAAATGGTATTTGATACTTTCAATATAGAAATTATGTTTGAGTTCAAATTTCAATATCAGGAAAGCTGATTCAGAACTAATTTTGATCGTTAATATATCGCCGTAAAACAAGAGTAAATGTCTAGAATAAGTCTTATTTTCACTTTGTTTTCTTTTTTAACGGCGATAGACCTAACTTTTTCACTCAAAATTTTCTCACAGGAAGAAACTTTTTGGGACAAATGAAGCTTTGGATTATTTCCTGAAAAAGAAACCTCCACTAAAGTGTATGTTTATCATATTACTAAATCACTAAACAAATATTAATATGCGTCAGAAGCTACGAGATTGGTAATTTTTGGAGTCCATCACTGAAATACACGTTCCCAGGTAGATATGAATACAATTTTGGATAATATATTAAAAATGGAGCCGTTTCCCACTAAGCATTGACTCCATCGACTGAAACAGATAATAATATTGCGAAATAAAAATTTTCAGCGTATTTTCGCAGCCCAAATTTTTCAAATTGTCCTTGCCAAATTTTTTGGAGCGCGTGATACTTTTTGGGACCTAAATCTAATAATAAATTATATTTCAATAATGATGTTTCTCAACAGTATTTATTTGCTTCGTCTCTGTCAATTTTCAAAACTCATGTGATCACATGACCGGAATGGTTGGTTGGAGGATATCCTGGACAACGCTCGATTGCGTAAGAAAGCCTGTGTTTCCTTATTTCCTTATTTAAATTGGAAATATTCGTATTGCAAACAATATTTGGCTTGGAACTGGGAATTTTGCATAATGGACTTCCTTGTTTTCGAAGATTCTTCATTTCTTCTAACTTATTCTCTTCTGTTGCTCATTCAACATTTCATGCTACTGTCAATCCTGCTCGAGGTTAGCCTATTTATCATAGCGTTCAGCGTCTTGAGCATTAAAAAATACCAAGTAATTCAAGCAACTTTCCGTACATTCCATTCGAAAAAGGCTTATTCTCGATATCAACGCACAGTATTTGATGAATTTTATAATGTGATGATTTTCAGCAACTGATTCCTTTAAATGATCAAAACATAACACAAATTTCATCATAAAACAAAACATAAAACAGCCATCAGTTTGGAATCGATATCCTTTGCCGTGAACAAATTTTCAAGAATTTTCAAAATGTCCAGTTATTATCCTTGTTCCGAATCACCCAGGATAAAATATGCAAAATTATTTTTAATTCTGCAAATCGACTTGTATCGCCTGATACAAAAAGACATCCGTTTGCTCGTGTGTATTTTCTTGCTCAATATATTAGTTCTTATCATATATCGCTGCAGTTCTCGACTCCTGTCGCTCATCATTTCGTCAAATTATCTTTCATATAAAAATTTGCTTATCCAAAAAAGACAGTTTAATATCTCTCTTGTCTAATGTGGGAAAGTTACTTGAGAGAGTAATCCTCCAAAGCATCACACAGTTCGCTGAAGGGGCAGGAACTGTTCCGGAAAGACAATTTGGCTTCAAAAGAGGTCACTCAACGATAGACGAATATTGGCTGTTTTCCAAGCCAGTATAAAACGGACCTGGCAGGAAAAAAATTGTTGTTGCAGCGTGTCTAATCGACGTAGAAAAAGCCTTTGATTCGGTTTGGATCGACGGACTTATCTACAAACTTATCCAACTGGGCTTTCCGGTTAATGTTACAAAAATTTTAGGCAGCTTCATGAGGGGACGAACTGCCTTTGCGGTGTCTGGTGGAGCTAGCTCTGAACCTTTTATCATTTATTCGGGGGTCCCACAGGGGTCCATTCTGGGTCCCGTTCTCTTCAATATATTTACGCCCGACATCCTAGGGATCAGGGATGAATTTCAATTTGGAATCGAAAAAAAGCAAGCTGATTGTTTTCAAGGACCCACATCAAAAATCTGGACGTCGCACGAGGAGTTTCTGTGACACCACAATAAAGCTAAACGGGCACTGCTCGAAGCAAACTATGTATCTGGAGGTAATTTTTGATAGGAACAACAACTTAAGTGCTCACGTGGACGCGGTATTAAAGAAAACTGGATATGCATACCATCTCCTTTTACCTGTTTTCAGGAAACAGTCATCAACCAACAAGCGGGTGAAGTTACTAGCGTACAAGTCGCTTACCAGGCCCATACTAATGTATGCGGTGCTGATCTGGCAGGTTACAGCGACGTACAAATGGAACAAGATAGGATTACTGGAGCGCAGAATCCTTCGAGCTTGCACTAGGATGTATAAACGGGAGGACAGACGGCCCTACCCCAACCGATTACTGTACCGGGATGCAGCCTTGGAACCCATCAACCTCTATGTCAAGTGGTTGATTGAGCAAGCGGCGAAACGTATGGCGGAGCATGGGACCACCACGATCAGCAATGCGGCAGATAATCAACCGATGAAAGCAGCCAACGGTTAGCAATAAGTAGTAAATAAGAAACATTCTAGTCAAATATTGTTTTAGAGTATAAGAAATTATAATAAAAACAATATTATGTAAATGTAAGCAAAAAGATGGATATTATACACTTAGGGTGTAAGTGTATGAATTAAAAAGGAAATGTTAATATAACAACTAATTTAAGCAATCAAAAAAAAAATAAATTCTAGTTAGGATTGAACTCTGGGTACAGCCATTAGGCAAAACCCGTAGGTTAAGTAATAGGTTAAGAATAATTGTAAATAATTGTATATAACCAAACAATTCACCCAATAAATTATTGAACTTAAAAAAAAAAGATAGTTTATGATGATTACTAGACATTTTCGAAAAACGAGTATACCCATTAGAATACTAGCACGGTTATTACCAACAATTTCAACTTGTAGGTCACTCTTTTGTCACATCCAAACCAAACATCTCGTTAGATAATGCTTTCAACCATGTCTATATGAGTGTATGTAGCATTACCACAATGAATTTAGCGGAAGACACATTTCTTAGGAACCATCCGTCTGTCACACGTTGATTCCTTAGCTGTCACCGCAAACCAAAGGTTCATTGATCTTTCGTGTACCACAGATTCCATCGTGTACGGTATCCGCTTGGATAGAGGATTCGATGATGTCCGTGAATTTCATCCCAAGGATTCTCAAGGAATCGATAAGATAAGCGTACATAAAGTGCTCCTGGAAAAAGAAACAAGAAATCTCGTTTCTAACCAAGATTGCAAGAATATACTATAACATCACCCCCTTCCATTTGAGTGAAGATTCCTTTTAGAAAAGTTGTATCCTATTTGTAAATCGATTCCTAAAAGCAGACATTACAACGGAAATTTGCGATAATGGCCATTACGACACCGACGAAGATTGCGACAGGAGGGGAATGAAAAAATACTGCGACCGTGAAAAGCGCGTGTCAAATTTCCTCCATTTTCTTTCTCTCATGGTTTGGTTTGTGGGTCAAACTCTACCTCATTTCAGAATGCAGAAGGTGGCAGCAGAAGTACATCCTCCTTGCAAAACGGATACATATACTACATTCTATAGCAATGCAAATACTAAAGATGTTTATGTGGATATTCTTGTACATAACAGAAATATTCAAGAGCACGATGCATGACATGATTGCAAACAGGGTAGGGGTTTAAATGAAGTTTTCATTGGAGGGTGTGTATAATGCACTAACCTTGAATTTTGCGCAGTGTGTAATAGTACGAGTTCAAACATTTTCGGGAGGAAGTTGTAGTTTCCTGGTAATGTTTCCGTCGGTTATATGCCGAAAGGTACCATTGCCTTGTCCATGAGCATCCAGGAGAGAGTATTCACCTTTTGTTATATACTAGAATGGATGTATTGATAGTCTGGAAAATTTCAAACAACATTTTCATCTTTAAATCGATTAAATTTTTTTCAAGCCCACAAAAGAAGTCAGAACAAGATCTATCAACACATGTATGCACTTTTGGATATGTCCATAAAGATTTTCAAAGAACTCATCGATATTCAGGAATAGGAAGTATGCCGACATAGGCTTTCAGGGCGTGGTTTACCTCTCGCTGTTTTTTGCAGTTTTTCGATTTCAGTGTAGAATTATCCCAAATTATGTATGAGAAAAATAATTGAATGGCGGTAGTGTTTATCTTCTATCTAAGAAAATGTGCATTGCTTGGTCGAATTCAATTTGGAACCATCAAATACTCAAAAAGTTTGCGTGGTATCATTTCAGGTGAATACTTTACGGTTTTAAGAATTAATCGATATAGATACGTCTATTTATCAGTCAATCGCACAAAGTTTATGGCGTTAAAGCTCGCTAACAAACCATTTATTGAAATACAAGTTAGGGAACAGCAAAAGATTTTTGGTAGGTTTGAAGATCTGGTAGGTTTGAAGTTCGTATCGCTCGATATGACGAAGGAGTGAGCATCAGAATGATCCGCAAAGCGAAATTTCATATTTGAAAGTCACATGGGTTGCAAATACTGATTCACCAAAGTTAGGGAACTATATTACTCAGACTGGAAAAAAAATATAAGAATGCAGCTTAGCTTTGAAATGTATGGAAATATGGAAATGTAATATTTGCTAAGCAAATTAGTTCATAAACTGAGACAAAATTAAGGCCTGTGATAAATGCAAAGCAATCACAAGCTATTACCAGAAGCAACCAGCATGCCTAACATTTGTAGTGCAACCATTGGTTCCTAAATTAATCAGTAGAACCCTATAGCGGCTGGTAGTGGATAGATGGAAAAGACCACGCATGATGAGAAGCTTACGTTTATCATTTGAAACTTTATTTATTTATTTCTTTTGAATATTGTTAAAACAACACACATAGTGCACTGTGTAGTTAGAAAGTACAGGATTAAATAAAGGAGAGATACACATAGTGAATTGTGTGGCTAGAAAATATAATCCTAGACTGCATTACCAATAATCTTATACTATTTACAATTCGGAGCAAACGTTTCTTAGAAGGCATATTCCTACTAGGAAAGAGCAAATAATTGAAACGCTTTCATATTGATCTGGGGTTCTACAGGAATCAGTAAAATTCTATGAAGTGAGTAGTCTATTTTATCATTACTTTCATTGTTTATTCATTCATATTTCCTAAGCAAATACAAATAAAATGACTTTAATAAGAATGGCATGACACCTTAGTCACCAAGGCATTGGCATTTTTCCGCTCTAAATATGCGCATCCAGCGCTATGATCGGACGTGGAAATAGGCGGTGACATGAATGATTCAGTTAAAGGAAAGAGGTGTAGTTACATATCGAAAGGATGTTGCACTCAACCATCAGCTTCATCAACTTTCTCTTCCTTTCCAAGTAGAAAGGGGTTTCGAACTTTTGAGGCACAAAAGCCAATTCTGTATTACATAATTTGGGGATGAAATTCTTATGGAAAATATGCTAATCCTCTAAGTAACTTATCAAATAACTGCTAACCTGCTGACTTTATTTAGTTTGTTTCATATGTGATTTGATATGTATTTGTCTCGAAACATTTTCAGAGTGAAGAGTCTACAACATTTTTCTAGTTTGATTCTTTGTTTTCAATTAAAAATTGGGCTTAGCTTGTGCATTTTCATTAATAATTAAACCGAAAACTGTTAAATTATAGCAAATGAAAATATGTTTAAATTATTAAATAATATGTTAAAGTGAAAGCATTGTTACTAACACAGCCAGCAACATGCCCAACATTTTCCGAATACGACTTATATCAAAAATTCAACATCTCCGTCCTTATTACGCATTGAAAAGTTCATTTCATAAAATGCTTAAAATATTTTTAGCAAGAAATCCTCCGCTCAAAGATTTTGAGTGAAAACGCAAACCGAATCTAAATCTTCTAACCCTATTTCTATCTCCGTCTGTCACAAGCCGCCCGGGAGTGTTCTCGCTGATTGTGGTTTCGATATAATGCAGATAAACGCACAAGGCTTCTCGCCTCTGCACTTGTAATTTTCGATATAATCCCTTCGTAGGATTGTCAACACAAGGCTAGGAACGATTCAGGATTACTAACACCATTGACTAAGTCGGTGGGCGTATTTTACTTAAGGCAGGTTACTCGGTGTTGATGCTCCCGTTACTGCTACCCCGTCGTCGCTCTACAAAAAAATATTAGAAACAGCAGTAATCGTTTTAATTGCTAATCAGATAATTTAAAACCACTCCAGCTTTATGGATTAGTCTTCCACGTTAATCAAGCAACTTGTCCTAGAGTTCTTCATTGTACAAGGTCTGAGCATGAATATAGAAGCAAAATATGTTTTTTTAACAAAGGTTAGTCATTCAATCGGTATGCAATGGATAATGACTCACTAAGCATTATAATTTCAAAAAAATTCTTGAATCATATCCTTTTTATTCATAGGGAATATAAAACACAACTTCCCTTGCCGCTTCAAATCCATTTAATTGAAACTAGATGAGTTAATAACCTTCTTCATTGGGTTCTTACCCTTTTCTTATCGTTCATCGCTCCCATTAACAGCAAAAAATCATACGCATGTACGAACTTACGCTACTCATGCATACTCTACATACGCATTGAAATTTCCAGTGAACAATCAGCTATTAAAGGAACAATATAAAGGTGAACTATGGAAAAACAAATGAGTTTTTATTCGCTCCAATGTGAACAAACAGGATTGGATGAATAAGTAGAAAAGGCTAAGACAAAATAAATTTCAATATTTTCCCACGCGTACATTTATCGCTCTGTTGTACTCGGTATAGAGTCCGTGTGTATTCAATATTGGGAGCAAAAAACTTATCTTTGTTCGCAACCCACAAAAAAGGACGAATGGCCGTTTTCATACTGTTCAGTTCGTCAGGAAGTTTCACCTTGTATTAGTCCTACTAAAAAATCAATTGCCGCTGGGCAAAAGGATACCAACTGTTAAATGCCTAAATCAAAACAATCATATTTGATGTTATACCTCTGAGGCACCCGTAAGGAAAAGTTTACAATCCTTTTCGCTTTGGGTAGGCGTAAAGGAATCTATAACTTTTGTCCGCTGTCATTTAAGGGAGCATATTAAATAAAATCAAATCACTTTTCATTCAATTAAGCAAGTATTTTTTTTTAAGGATGATCAAGTTCAAAGACCGACTTTAAAGTGTGAATATCTCGAACGCTCAATAACAAAATTTGAAATTTTTCTATATTTCCCATTCACATCATTTACAGGCAGGCTTATATTTGTCACTATGACGTCATTCGAGCAACGAATTCGTTTCTCATGCTTCGAGAGAAATTCAATATAAGGCGTGTATACACGAAAGGACATCGAGCTGAAAATTTTCAAAAGCATTCCTTGGTTGCTTTTGTTCTCTCTTTTCGCGTCCATACTCATTATATTGGTCGGACGAGTGCAATAAACTTTAGGAGGACATGTGAGAAATAAATACTTGCCAAAATATAATCAAAACAGGTCTTCAATCTCACCATTGAAGGAAGAGTGTACAAATTTAGGGTACCTTTTTTTGGCAGCAACCAACTTCATGCCATCAACCTGAATACAAGTTCGCAAGACATTGAACTTGAATGTTATTCGAAAGGATGTTGTATGTTTTGTTATGAGGTTTATTTAAAAAAGGTTGTTATGATTGGAAATAAGCTATGGGGCTTTCAATGTGTGCAGGTTTATATTTTGAGAATTAATTGTGAAAGAATGGATAGGCTTGCTTGAGGAGAAATATATGCTTGTTCTAAAAATACCTGATGGGAAAATAATTAAATATGCTGATTGAAATACAAAGAAGTTTATTCACCTTGCGTTTTCTATGGAATTCGTTAGTATGTGGGCTAGAAAAGTTATTTTCTTGCTAACAAAATATTATGAAATATAAATTTTCAGAGAGGAATTGCCTATCAAAGTAAATTGATATATTTAGGAAAACCGTTTGGTTCCTTGAAAATTTATGAACTCTATGCAAGAGTTCATTTCATCCACATGTTGTATAAGGTGCTGTAAATTGGCAACAAGGACCAACATATTTATTTTGTGTAGCAACAAATTAAACAAATTAAAGGAGTTTTCCCATAGATACTTAGAAGACAACCAGAAGCTCAATAATCAAACAATTACGAACGAAACAAACGAAACAACGAAAATATTCATTTTCTCGCTTTTAAACAAATCTTCAACAATCTTCAGTATTGTCAATCTTTGTCAGCATATTGAAAATTATATTGAATATTAAGTTATCTGTCAACATTTGAACAGGTTGTACGTACCTTCATTCAAAACTTCGGGATTAACTCCAAGAAATGAAAAATCAAAGCGATTCAAAATAAACAGAAGTCTGGTCGGACATTTTTCACTGGACTCTAACGTTTTAATCCCAGGAATATCATGATTTTAAAAAACCTAGTTCATTGGTCTCAGCAGGAATAAACTGAAACCAGCAAGATGAAATGATATAAAAACAAAATAAAAAAAGAATTTGAGTTGATACACAGATGGACTCTTGTCATAATGTGATTAGTTATTGCGAGAAAAGCTAGGCCACGGACTCAGATTCAGTTCTCAGGTTGACAATGGAGTTCATTAGTGGGTAGTCCAGAAGCATGTTTCATCTGGGAGTCCCACACTCAGAGCGTAAACAGCCTTCACCCTCCAACTACAAAATCAAAATGTATCTGTTCTATATAGGCGACACTTAGATGATCACCCGATGAGCTGAATATTAATGATTTCCTCGGACAAAAAAAAAAAACGCAACACAAGTTTATCTTCAACTTTATTTTTTTTTTTCCACGATTAATTATTTACATGTTCCGTTTGGAATCTTTCTTAAGACTAATGTAGACTTGAGAACTAACTTCTTATATACCTATGCAGTCGCCTCAATATCCTATCTATTAGTTAATTATTTCGCACATGTGTTAAAGGATTAGGATAGGTTTTATGACGGTAAAAAGATCTAAGGATGTTTGCCGCGCTAAATACGAAAGGAAAAATGTGATGGTTTTATGACATTGAAAAGATCTAAGGATGTTTGCCGCGCTAAATACGATCGGAAAAATGTGATGGTTTTATAACATTGAAAAGTCTATTTAATGAGAGGTGTAATATGTAGCGGAAACATATGTGCGAAATTTACATGAAGGATATGTAACACCCCCACCGTTAGATTGAGGCTCCGACGAAAATAGCTAATTACGGTTTAGGTGTGCGACTGTTACAAAAATTATTGCAATTACAATCATGAAATCTGACCCCAGACTTATAATATTGTCAGTTTTGTTCTAAATACAAAGTTATCAATAGTATTTGTATTATCAATTTGCTTCAAATACAAATCTACGATTTTGATATAAAAATTAATTTTGAAAAACTATTTCATTGTATACTTTGAAAAAGTAACTGTAATTTAAAGATTAAAATCCGTAATATGATTTATGATTTTTTTTTTTTTTTTTTTTTTTTTTTTTTTTTTTTTTTCAAACGTTTTTGTAGTGTAATTTATATTATTAGGCTCTATGGTATATTTTTTTTTTTTTTTTTTTTTTTTTTATGCATACATCTTTTACTTCTTCTAAATTATTATATATATATTTTTTTTTTTTTTTTTTTTTTTTCATTAGGGTTTACTTAAAAATGAGATCGTAGAGATCGTAATTCAATAACAAGGACCTATTCTGAGTGGTTGGAATTGGTTTGAATAATGTGTAGCACGTTATTGTGATATTCGATGGGTTTGTGGTACATTCCAGAAGGATACTATAGGTAGTAACAACATTTTCCTGGGAGAATGACATGCATAAGGGTTTTAGTTATTGGTGGTAGATTTAGAAGTCGAGGGTCGGTTTTTATTATGTTTCTTATTAGGTTTTGCTTTTATGGTTGGGTGTTCTATATTTTGGTATTTCTTTTTTGTCTTTATGTGAGTGCGAAAGTATTTGTTTTGGTTATTTGTGTCTACAATGTGGTCTTCGTCTATTTTTTCAGAGTTAATTTTCCTAAATTTAGTGTGATTTTTACCTCCTCTGGTTTCCTTAATAAAATTTGGACCGGTATCTATTTCCACATTTTCTCGGTTTCGATTGAGCTTATCAATTATTTTTTGTTTTCTTTGGTGGATTATCTCGTGGATTGCGGGATATTCATCTTGGTGGATATTACCGTTGATGAAGTCAATGGGTTTCCTGTTTGTAGAGGAGTGTATGGTGTTGTTGTAAAAGGTAATTATTTTCAGAATTTTTTCTTCTACTGTACTCTGGTTATTAATAGGGTCGTGTTTGAGAAGGCGAATGTGTTCGTTGATGGTATTGTGGAGTCTTTCTATATCAGCATTGGAAGTATGGTTGCTACTAGAGGTATAATGAACTTCAACCTTTTCATTTGATAGAAATTCTCTCAAAGGGATTGCTTTAAACCCTAACTCATTGTCAACTATTATTTCTTTTATTGTACCAAACTGACTGAAATAATAGGCAAGAGCTCTCTTAAATTCGGTCCAAGTTCTTCCAATAATTTTAATAGCACATGCATGCTTGGAGAATTTATCAATTATTGTTAAGAATAGAAATTTTTCTAATGTGTAAAACACATCTACATGAATTACTTCTCCAGGTTTTTGTGGAGTTTCTGTTAGTTTGAATAGGGGCTTAGGTGGATTTCGGACGTACTTTTCGCAATTGCATATTTCACAGTTATTTATGAAATTTGTGACTCTATCCTTCAGTTTCGGACAGTAGTATTTTAGTTTGAGTTCTTTAGTCACTTCTTCGATTCCTCTATGATTATTTCTAAGGTGTTCTTCTTCTATAATTTTGGCTAGGTTTTCTTCGTCTGTTACGTCTTCTAAGAGGACGTTACATCTAATGATTTTGAATTTTCCATCGGTAATAAAATTGTTGCTAAATGTGGAATATATGTTTTGGAAGAAATCTTCGTTTTCAATTAGAATAGCGTTTAATCCATTGGGATTAAAATGGTTCTTTAGCAATGTGATAGCGTCTTGCTCATCCAGCTGTTTGGCGTTGATAGTAGTCCTGTTTTTGTTGAAGATTTTTTTCTTTTTAATTCTAAGGGAGCCTGAGTCTGATTTATTTATGATTATTTGGTTTTTGAAAACGTTGATACAAGAAGAGCTCGTTGGGATTATAGTTTGATTTTCGACTAAGTTTATTTCTGGTTTAGGTATCCTGGACAGAGTGTCGGCATTTACGTTCTTTGCTCCTTCCTTGTATTTGATGGTGTAATCAAACTCTGAAAGTTTAAGTCTCCATCTTACGAGTTTAGAGTTGGGCTCTTTTATAGAAAAGAGCCAAGTGAGAGGTCGATGGTCAGTTTCAATTATAAACTTACGTCCAAAAAGATATGGGCGGTAGTATTTTGTGGCCCAAAGAATAGCGAGAAGTTCTTTCTCAATGGTGCTATAGTTAATTTCGTGGTCATTTAGTGTGCAGCTAGCGTAACTAATTGGTCGTCCTTCTTGAGATAGGACGGCACCAAGAGCATAGTTACTAGCATCAGTTGTAAGTGTGAAGATTTTATTGAAGTCTGGATATACTAAAATGGGTTCGTTTGTTAAAAGATTCTTGATCGTTTCGAAAGCATGGATATATTCTGGATTTTGTATGTCTAACTTAGCATCCTTTTTGAGGCATTTTGTCATGGGTTTTATAATACGGGAATAATCTTTTATGAATTTACGATAATACCCAGCCAGACCAAGGAATTGTTTGATCTGTTTCGGGGTTTTAGGTATAGGAAAATTTTGAACGCATTCAACTTTTTGCGGGTTGGGTTTAATTCCTTCTCTGGTGACTACATGGCCTAGGAAGTTGGTTTCGTGTTTGAAAAATTCAGATTTATCTAATTGTACCTTTAAATTAGTTTCTCTAAATCTAGTAAATATTTTGTTGAGTGAATCAACATGTTCTTGCAAAGAAGTAGAGAATATTATTACGTCGTCTAAATATACGAGACATATATTGTTTATGTAATCTGCAAGTATGCAATTCATAAGACGTTGGAATGTGGCAGGGGCTGTCTTCAACCCGAAAGGCATTCGTAGAAATTCATAGTGCCCACCCTCGACACTAAAGGCGGTTTTATGTATATCCTTTTCTTCGATTTCTATTTGATAGAAACCTTTTGCCAAATCTAGCGTGGTAAAATACTGGCTTCTTCCCAGTTTTTCCAAGATTTCTTCGATATTGGGAATGGGGTACTTGTCATCGATCGTAACTTCGTTGAGTTTTCGATAATCTATTACAAGTCTCCATTTAGGTTTCCCACTTGCATCCATTTTTTTTGGAACGATCCAAACTGGTGCTGAATAGGGTGATTTGCTAGGTCGTATGATACGTTTCTCTAACATTTCTTTGATTTGCTTCCGTACTTCCTCCTTGTGAATATACGGATACCTGTATGTTTTTGCGTATATTGGGATATTATTTGAGGTGCGAATTTCATGTTTAATTAAATTAGTGAAGGATAAATCAGACTCTTCGTTATAAAAGATGTCTGAAAATTTCTTTACTAATGGCAGTAATTTACCTTTTTCTTCATTATTCAGATGATCAATTCTAATCTGTTCAGAAATGGAGAAAGATCCCTTAACCTCGTTATCAATTACATTAAAGTTTTCGAAGGTTACAGGTGTGGTTTCTTGTGGGGTAAATTTAACTTTTGTGGGATGTTCGTTTAGTATCTTTACTAAACCTAATACTTTAGAATTTACTGCGTCGTAAATACCTTCCTCAAGTTGGACTTTTCCATCTTTGGAAGTCTTTCCAGGGAGGTGTATTAGACCGTGTTGTTGGTCTACAGGCACGGATACTTCGTAGAGTCCGGCCCTATTAAAGAGATAATATTGCTCATCTTCTTTGATTTCGAAGAAGATGGGGATAGTTTTTTCTCCGGCGCGTAATATTTGATTCTTATAATCTATAATTACATCGAGTTGTTTTAGTACATTATTGCCTAAGATTCCGTCATAAAATTCGTGGAATTGACAGACGAATAGTTCAATTTCTTGAGCCTTGTCTCCCAATTCTTCAAAGAGCGGAATTTTGACTTTTTCGTGAATATTAATAACATGTTGGAGGGTTTTTAAGTTTGTATCTGGTGTATTTATTTTCCACTTAGGATGACAGAGACCGGGGTTTATAATAGAGTGTGTAGCTCCGGTATCTATGATAAATTTTAAGGGTTTTGTCTTTGTCTTCACAACTATATAAGGTAATTTTCGTCCGAGGCTTGTGGAAGAAAATTTTGTGCCATTTCAGTAATATTTATGTCCATGGGTTCTGGCGATGGTTGCCGTTCGAAATACCGAGGATTTCCTGATGCGTTAGGATTATATGGATATTGGGTTTCGCTTTGATGAACTCTGTAGTTGTGTTCATGAGGTCGTCTTTGTTGTTCGCTTTGTTGATTATTATTATTAAATCGGTTGTTATTGTTGTTGAATCTATTGTGATAATTGTTATTATTGTTAGCGTTGTTGTTATTATTGTAGTTACTAACATTATTATTAAACCTATGATAGTTGTTGTTGTTGTTATTATTATTATTCCTGTTTTGTCTATTATCATTTTGATTATTATTATTAGGCCTGTTATTGTTATTATTATTACGGGAACTGTTATTTGGAATATTTGGTTTATTATTATTATTGTTATTGATTTGGTTTTTGTCATTGTTTCCGTCTGTAGTCTGGTTTTTGTAAATTTGTCCATTTGAACCATAGTATGCGTACCCAGCCGTAAAGAGAATGTCCATGGCAGATTCAAGGGTTTCGGGATTTCTGCAAAATAATATTGTCTTCATGGGTTCGGGTAATTTGTTTTTGAAGACGTTGAGTGCTGTTTTCATATTATTTCTAGCACACTCGTTGGTTGCAGTGCTTGTTCCTAAGACTATACGGGTTTTATTATTAAGTCGCCTAAGTTTGCTTCTAATATCATTATAAAATTCGAGTGTATTAGTTTTAAAGATTGCGCCTCTAAGGTTGTCGAAGAGTTCGTCCATACTCAGACGATCTCCAAAGTTATTTTGGAGGATTTGTTTAATTTCCGACCAAAGGACAGCGTGACAGTTAATGTCGATTGTTTCCTTTGCTCTCCCTTTAAGCTTACTTTTAATGATGTCACTGAAAAGAAGTTGAGAAACTTCATTGTAAGCTTCTAGAATGGGTTTCACTCTGTCTACTAAATTTATGAATGTTTGTAAGTTCTCGTGTTTACCATCATATTCGGGGAGACTGTTTAGATATTTAAGGGGGTTGATTTGTATTGCAGGGGCTTCGTTGTTCGTCATTTTTTTCTTTACACCAGATTCCAAACCACTCTTACAAAAATGATTATAAACTGAGATTTTGGGGCAGTTTTTGGTATAAAAAAAAAATACAAGATTTTTAGATAATGGTCTATACAATATATATATACATCGGATTTTAAGAATATAAAAATTTTATTTTTGAATATGTAAAATTCACAGTGTAAAATTTACTTGGTTTTGTGCTGGAGCTCCTGTGGACCGACTATAAGACTCCTTTCAGCGTGATTCCTTGTAATCTGCTAGTTGTTTATTTTTTTTTTTTTTTTCAGCAGGTCGAGTTTTCCTTAAAACTTTTTATTCGCTTTCAAGAATTTTTCTTTTTTTTCGAAGAGCACGGGTTCCTTGTCTGTTAGCACTATCGTGAACGATTTTTGGTTTTTTTTTTTCAGCAGGTCGAGTTTTCCTTAAAACTTTTTATTCACTTTCAAGAATTTTTCTTTTTTTTCGAAGAGCACGGGTTCCTTGTCTGTTAGCACTATCGTGAACAATTTTTGGTTTTTTTTTTTTTTTTCAGCAGGTCGAGTTTTCCTTAAAACTTTTTATTCACTTTCAAGAATTTTTCTTTTTTTTCGAAGAGCACGGGTTCCTTGTCTGTTAGCACTATCGTGAACGATTTTTGGTTTTTTTTTTTTTCGAGATCACTTTTATTTTCGCGTCTGCGTTAATCGTGAATTTTCCTCCTCTTGGGGAATATCTTTAGACAGACGTGATACTATACGCGACTGATTTTTTAAAAAAAATCGAGTAATCTTTTTACTCCGCGTATCCTACCGACTGCGCCATTAATGATTTCCTCGGACAAAAAAAAAAACGCAACACAAGTTTATCTTCAACTTTATTTTTTTTTTTCCACGATTAATTATTTACATGTTCCGTTTGGAATCTTTCTTAAGACTAATGTAGACTTGAGAACTAACTTCTTATATACCTATGCAGTCGCCTCAATATCCTATCTATTAGTTAATTATTTCGCACATGTGTTAAAGGATTAGGATAGGTTTTATGACGGTAAAAAGATCTAAGGATGTTTGCCGCGCTAAATACGAAAGGAAAAATGTGATGGTTTTATGACATTGAAAAGATCTAAGGATGTTTGCCGCGCTAAATACGATCGGAAAAATGTGATGGTTTTATAACATTGAAAAGTCTATTTAATGAGAGGTGTAATATGTAGCGGAAACATATGTGCGAAATTTACATGAAGGATATGTAACACTGAATCTCGGAAACCTTGCCACTACCCCGATGGTTTTTTGGTTTGAGGTCTTGCGCCAATATCATCTTACTTGGATGGAAGCTAGAAAGTCATTTACTACAACCTGTCGAAGGTCGCAACGAATTTTTTAAATATTTTATGCCCCAGAAAAATGAAAATTCGGTGATTTAAACTTTATTTGTTTCAGACACCGCGGAGCGGATACTACAATTTTAGTATTCAGACTTATCTTCATTAAGAGTGAACTCACTTAGCAATTTTTCAACCAGGCGGCAAATCACGAGCACACATGAACCGAAGTGACAACCTTGTTTTGCACGAAATGCCCTCCGAGGAGCAACAAAACGTATCATTCTTGATAACATGATTGGACATTTTTAGATAAAAATTGCACTAAAGTTGCAAGAAATGCTCATGATAACTGACAGCAGTTGACATGTGCTGTAGTTTGAAGCTAGTATAAGCTATTAAATCGGTACAAACAATTACTATAACCGGTATAAACCATTAATCATATAACATTTTGTGGGAAATCCAATCTGTTTTTTGTGGTTGAGAGATGAAGGCTAGTTACGCCCTGAGTGTCGGACTCTCAGTGGCACACAGCAACTGAACTACCGACTAGACACCTCCCCTGTCACACCGAGAACCTAACCTGGAACTCTTTGTCACATTACTTCGGACTAGGCCTCTTAAGTCTTCACCTTCGGATTCGAGTGATCCCTCCCTCAGCAGGGACGGACAGAAAGGAGAGGGATTACTGATACTGTGAGGCCTCTTCCTTCTACGCCGACAAGCGATCGACAATGCCCTTCTTCATAGTGTAAACCGCCCGAGCTTAGTGTGGCACACAGTTCCATTCGTCTTTAGACACCAGAATCTTTTCCACCAGGGTATCTGGAGAGATCTCCCCTATTCTCTCCCTGAGATGTAAACGCTGTCTCACCCACCGTTTGCATGTGAAGAAGGTGTGGCAAGCATCATCCACAGTACCCGGGCAAAACAGGCAGTCAGGAGACCGTGACTTTCCCATAATCCAATCTTACATATAAGGTGAAGGTGACTATAAATAATGTTGGGTATCTGGAAAAGCGACTAATGTTGATCGTGAGATCATGCAGGAAATTTATCAGAATGAGAAAAGAGTAGAATAGATTTAATTAGAATAAATTTAAGGAATAATATGGTTTTGATAGGGTAAATACTATGAAAAAATCATAGTGTAATTTGTCTTGTGGAGTGCGCTGCCTTCCAATTGTCGGGCGTCATATAGTGACGAGTGAAAATAGCTATGAGTGAAAGTAAGTGAAGAGATTACGCCGGTAGTGTTGAATAGAGAATAATAATATATTAACAATAATGTGTCCTTTAATTAAAACATTTATTATTCTGTAAACATATCGAGACATTAAGGTATCGGCTCTGCTTTTAGGAAAGACCATTCAACACAGACCTGAGTTTTATAGTTTCATATTTAATGGTTTCCATATGTCGCTGGTTTTCAGCATTCCCAAAGAGCCGCCATATGGCTCTATTTTTCCGAAAAATTCTTGCCTAGCATGTAAATTCTCTTGTTATCCACCAATTTAAGCATCTATATCTAATCCAATTTAATCAACTGCTCAATTAAAAACATGTTTACCTGTCATCTGATTTGACACTAATACATTTTTCAATCTTTCCGCTTGGTCTCCCCCACCAATTTTCCCATAAAACGAACATCAATTCTACCATACAAGTGTTAATCATGAAAAGAATAAACCTTATGTATGATATGTGTGACATATGCCATCATACATTATGTCAGAAGCCATCGCTCACTCAGAACCTCTGAATGACCGACTCGCGTCTACCAACCATCTTCTGCACATGCATTTCGTTACATTGCATCGTTGCAGCGAGTTCGCTGCCCTTTTGATCGAATTTCTAAATACAACAACGGGCCAGGCGCGAGGCCGTCAGCCCAAAAGAATCAAGCAAGTACCTACGTATGTTAGTTTATAGTAAACTAACGTTGTGGATACATCTCAGCCGATAGTGCCCACACGAGCTGGCTCACTAGACTTAGAACGAATTGCGGAAATGATTTCCCTGCTCGACCCAATATAGCATTCACCTATAAATAGCTGAGCTGTTCCTGCAGCAGCAATTACTTCTGCTGCTACTGCTGCTGCAATTGCAACTCCGGGTTCTTGCTCCATTGGCGGAGCAACACGTGTACACACTCGTAGGGTTTGGATGATCTACTTTGAAGAAAAGCGAAAAGTAGCAAAAATATATAAACAAAACATACTAGCCGGCCGCCTATCTAACTCCAGCAGGACTCCAAGTTAGGTGCACTGAATATTTGCCCGATTGCCGTTCGCATTTGTTTGCAGTGAATGGCCGACACATAAAGTAAATCGCGGAAGAGGATTGCAATATGGCACTCACTCATTCGATGCACTTTGAATGCTCCTACTATGGTGGCACGTATGCATATATGTGTGCATGCATACTGCAATGTAGCAGCAACGAACAAAACAATGTCCGCTTGATTCACTCGCATATTGCTTCATAATACTCGGGCGTACCAGCTACCGGGCAGGAGCGGTACAGGCTTCACTTTTGTATTGTTCAAGAGAAATGCAATTTGGCGCGATTTATTTGCATGATTTGCTTACATGTACACTAGTGCATTGAAAAAGTTCCGTCATACAAATGCAAGTATATTGAACAGCAGTACACTGAACTTTGGTAATTAAGACATACTTGTTCGTGTTGGCTTGCGGCACCAAGCTTATGCGGTGTAGCATAAATCGGGTGAAAGGTCGTCAAGAACTTTTCCATTCAAAATTTGCCAGTCAGAAACGCAATCCTTCCACGTATGCATGCCCAATAAAGGCTAATATAAACAATACCGCCAGTCAAATATGTTACCAAGTTTACAATTTCTTTAAGAAAACTATTTTTCAAACCAGCAAACAGGTTTCAATGTACAACCGAACATTAAAACTAATCTGTCTTAATTTTCCTCAAAGGTGATTCCGAATTCATAGAACAAAACATTGCTGATGGAGAAGAGCGTACGTAAATTTTTGCATAATGTAAAACGTATACGCTACCTCAGGCATAGCTAGGACTACCATCGAGGAATAATAGAATAATAACGTTAGGTTATAACGAAAAAGTAACGTTATGACTATCGAATCACTTCCACGTTCGCATAGTTAATGATAAGATAAAACTGACCGCATCTTCATTTGTCATTTAAGGGATCAACTGAAGGACCTGAGCGCAACAACGCAATGATCCAAAGTGATCTGTAAACATTCAATCAATTATTTTATAGTTTATATAATTTATAACTCATAATTTATTTACAAGGATATTCTCTCGAAAATATGTTCAAATCCAAACAATTGGATTTGCACTTCTGATACCAAATATCAGCCTCCTTAGCTGTGAAAAAGACTTTTGGGAGGCTAATTTTTTGATTTCCATACGGAATCCACAGATGTTCTAGCAGAAATAGCTCTTTTGAATAGATTACAAATGAATATCGGCGAAATATTATTCTACGGGATGATCAATTTGGTTTTAGAGATACAAAGTCACCAAACTAAAAATCCCTAGGGTGGTTCAGGATTTCCGCGGTGGATCGAATTAGAGACAAGCAACAGGCTCGACTATATTTGATGTAAGAAAATCTTTGGATATGGTCAAGTATGCGAGACTAATATCCCAAATGTCCTATCCACTTAAAAAATTCACTTCTAAGGATCATAAGTGAAGTGCTTCTAGGCAGATCACTTTAAGACAGAATTGAGCGGTTTATTTACAAGCTGCGTGCGTTTGAAATAGTAGTTTCACAAGGACTTTCCGTCACTCCAGAACGTACCCTATATACTAGGAACTCAACATATATATTGCGTTGCTGGCGGGGATTTTAAAAGAGAGTTTGATGTTGACCCAGCTACTGAGCGGACACGGTTGTTTTCAGTCTTACCTGCACAAGATTGGTAAGTCGCGGTCTCCAGATTACATATTCTGCATTGCGGAGAAGGATGACGCCTGTCATATTTTCTTTTCATGCAGAAGGTGGGACAAACAGCTCGGAGATCTTGCCCAAAAAGTGGGAAAGCTCCATCCAGATAACTTTTTCGAAGGGAGGCTGAAATCAGTTGACAAATGGAATCAAGTGGCACATTACGCTCGGGCAATTCTAGCCACGAAAAAAGGCATAGTTGATCGGCTAGAGGCGTCGAGGGTGGAGGGTTTCCTTCTCCAGCAATCCTCCTCCTTTTTCCCTCCCCGCTTGAGAAAAAATCCCTGTAACCTCAAGGCGACAAAAGACGTAAAATTGGGAGGCCTAGCCCGAAGTAATGAGTCAACCAGTTCCAGGCTAGGCGCTCCGGTTTACTGGGTAGGTGTTTAGTCGGTAGTCCAGTAGGTCCGTTGGGCCACTGGGAGTCTGACACTAAGGGCGTAAATAGCCTTCAATTACCTTACCAAAAAAATGTACCGATAAGACGGGAATTTTCGCTCCTCCAGGCAAGCTGAAGCTATTACACTAAAACTGTAAACATCTATTGATATTCCTTAGTCATATTTTATTCAAGTTTAAGACTTAAGCTCACTAAGGACAATCGAGTCGAAAAATGAAATTACCAAGAACTAACATTTGACCACAAACTAACCTAAACTGAGAACATACAGAACAAACGAAGCCAGATTATATGGACTGTTCTATCCTTTTATGCTCTTTTCAAATGAGAAGTAATTGTTGATATATAACCCACTATACTTCACTTCCCTTCTGTAAGGGCAACACAAGGACTCTTTTTCTTTGAATAACCTGTCCAATTCTATGGAATATTAGAAAGATTAAAAAGGGCAGCAACGCTCACCTCTGGCTCTTATCCATCATTGTCCTTTTCCTCATCTGAATTGAACATCAGAACTTTCCTCATCCAGTAACTGAGAATAGAATACGTTCACGGATAGAATTAAAGGAAGACATTTCATAGAGTTTGATGATATTTGATTATTAATTGATAATTATTATTAATTGATAATTATTATTAATTAACCAAACATTTTTAATATTTATAAGAGTTTATATTTCACAAAATACCCAAACTGATCAAAGGAATAATTGGTTTCTTTTTAATTTTGTGATTCTTTTATTTTCGAAACCCATTTTCGATCGCAATCGTTCGGTCTTCTGAAGAAAATCGATTTAGAAAATAAATGAATCAAAATAGTAAAAGGAACAATTTTAAGAAGCACCGTTGGATATAGAATATGTTGAAAATAAAGTCTCGGATGACACAAAAGTCATAAATTGCTGTACAATGTAATTTCTTGGTCAATAAAAGCGAAATGACTAGTGCACCTTCCAGAAAAACCCCTCAGCTATTACCTTATCTGCGTCTGATAGAATTATTTTTAAATAATCTTCTGTCAAACGTTCAATTTTCTTTCTTGCAAATAAGCATGCATTGCTTTCATTAAGTTTGAAGTTAGACTCACCAGAAAGATGACTATGCCACAATTCAACAGTCCAACCAATGTCTTCCTGCTCCAGCTGAAACCTTTCGGACGACGGAATGGGATCAAGGCAGGCGTATCAACTGGTCGTTGTGCGCAAATTTTCTAATTTCTAATTTTCTAATTTTCTAATTTTTTCTTTCAAAATTTCAAATTATAAATTGACATAGATGAGATGTTCTTCTTACGTTTATCTTGAACTTAAAAGCGGTTTTATGACAATTTATGACATAATTCTTGACATTGTAGCCCTATAAAATGGTATTGGGCTGTTTTTTTCCATGATCTTCCTGATTCGCTTACCATTTTTTCCGGTCTCAGAAACCTAGCTATGTAATCACCTTGTAATTGCTAGTATTGTGCGTTATGTGAGTCCAAAACCAGCAGCTTTCAGTGTAGAATGTAGGTTTATTACACGATCTTGCGGATCTTTAGTAACCCTTATGAGATACTTCGGCAGCTCAAAAGTTTCGTGTAAGAATATCTATCCATCAATGCAATATAATACATGTTTATTCACAAAAATCGTTTTAAAGTAACTTTACCAACTAAAGAAATGTTCACTTTTGTTTTGCGCAAGGTTTATTATTTGCAAGGATTAAATATCAACAGATTTTACTAATTCTTCTAAGCAAGCAAAGGCTACCGTATTCACAACATGATAATCGAGGTTATAGTTGTAAAGACGGTGACTTTTGAGCGATGCAGATTGTTAAAATTTCGTATTTGGACTGTAACCCGAAGATGTCAGAACTAATTTGAAAATGCCGAATTTCCTATTAAAACAATAAAAATGAGCTGAACAACCAGTTTTTGACTAGCCTAGCAAATCCTACCTCAACATCAACAATATCGTTACCACCTTCAACACCTCACACAAGCATTAATCACGTCAACCTTCAACTTAAACTCGTCTTATCAGTTGATATATTATCACATTTTTCTGTTCAGTCTTATAAACATTGCATCCCAAGTACAGATTGGTCATAAAATATTTCCATAATAAACGTACAGACCTCTCTTTTTTACTATTATAAATATCAACATATAATTTTCCTTCCACATAATTATCGCAGACAACGACACGACATCGACTTCAATGTTACTTTTCCGCATTACTTTCTATTTCAATTGTGCATGATGCACTCGACCAACCTCTTGAAATTGCAATCCCGTCAATCCCAGCCTATGCAGCTCAGTTAGCTTGCTTGGTAAGTAAATAGACGGACAGATAGTAAGATAGTAAGATAGTAGACTGTAATAGCTGACTAGAGGAATTGTGCAAAGTTCATGGAAAATGAAAGTTTTTCATGTTGATCTTGTATTTCATAGTGGAAACTTAAGTATAACAAAGGGGTAATGAAAACACAATGTTTCTCTTGAGTTGGTCCTATTTGCCAGCAGTGATTCGGTTGAAAATTCGAAAGATGTGTTGGAGTTTTCTCAAACGCCAACTATACAATATCGGTCAATCTATTCTACTACCTATCTACCTAAATATGTATCTATCTATCCATCTATCTATCTACGAGTAGCTGATCATCTGTGTCCGAATGCATATTAACGTGGAGAAAACGAAAGGCAGCTTCCTAGGAATCAAGGATTGATTCATCGTTTGTCTGATTATTTTCAGCAAAAAAGTCCTATCAGGTAAGTCCATATAATTCATAAAAAAAATTAACGATTTCCAAGGAAAATCACCAGCCGTGCGTCATCATTTCAACAAACGCTGACACCACCCGTCCTAAAAATGAGATCACTCAGCATCACTATCTGAATAAACTGTCTAGCACTTTCCAATCCTCCCATATGTGATGCGCAGGAATCTTTATTTATGCCATGGTTCTCAAGTGAACACTAAACCAACGAGAAGTTCAACGACATCATTTGTCTCCAAAGTAACATACTCACAACAGCCATCCAAATTTACATCTTGGAAGATTCAACTAAGAAAACCAGCAGGCAGCGATTGTACGGTAATGGACCAAAGATCATTTCTACAATAACGTTCAAATTTGACTTTGGGCCCAGTTACGAGACTAACAGACATTTTTGCATTCTTCTTTAGCTTTTTGGAGAGCAGCGAAATTAAAACGAACGAATCACCAGCAAACACCAATAATGGGGTAAACCGTGTATGATCACGTTTTCTTGTATGTACCAAATGGAGCACAGTTTGTGACGTAGCTGAAATCTGTTTTGCTAATTTTTATTTCGACGCAAACAGTCATACGTAAGTCATTTCTCACGATCCTTGCTATCTCCTCTGTAACTGTTTCATTTGTATAACTTGTCATTGCGGAAGACATCGCATTGTAAATCAGACGTAAGAAATTTGGTTTTAAGATGAAGTTTTTCTTTTGAAATTTTTGCCTCCTTTGTATTGTTACCAAGCGAGATGGCGGACAGTATAAAGGAAGTTATTTACATTTTAACAGTGGTGAGTCGAAATTGAATTGGAATTGAAGATCCGTCAATGATTTTCAAAATCAAATTAAAAATTTTTCTCATTTAAATAGTTTTTTGATGATTCAGCAAGAATTTTTCATATAAGACAACGTTCAATTTGAACTTATATTTATTCTTCATAACCACTAGGATTAGTATATCTATACTTATTTTCGAAGCTTATTCACTTCAAAATCTAAACCCCAAGTTTATCTCGAAGAAATCGAAAAAATTCTGTACCTTAACTATAAACTTGTTAAGTTCCTTAAAGTTCGCTAAGTTAAGGAATTAAGGGAAGGAATTAACTATTTATAGTTAAGTTATTAAGTACTTATCGAAAATTCCAAGGTTCACGTTCTTGTTCATTTTGGTAATCGTAACATGCCAAGGGATATCTAACGTTCTTCTGAGCTTGTTGGAAAAAAAATTAACCTTTGTACGCCATTTTCTTACTTATTTGAAATGGCAAAAAATGAGCGTTTTTAGGGCAAATTACTTCCTCCATTATTATTATTATTATCCTTATTCTTATTTTCAGTGGTTAAACCATTCGGCCACTGAAGAATTTAAAACTACAAATATCACGGAGGCAAGCATGATCGCCCGGAGGCCAAAACTGATGCAGACTCCGCGCCAAAGAGTATCCAAGCCTACCCAGTGCAGGGAGAAGACATCCGGCAAGCAAACTTCTATCGAGTGCTTTGCATTAGCGCAAAAGGTGCTTGTCCACACCACTCCTCCTGCTCAAGGTGACGGAACGAATGATACAAGACGCGTAGTGGAGGCTTTGGGGACGGGAACCATCGACCCCATGTGCCATTCTCCGGAGGTTGTCGAAAGTCACAGAACATCGAAAACAGAACATCGTGGAATGTGACAATACGGATGCTCAGCAGCTAAAAAATCCTCTACCTGACAGTGCACCGAAAACATCACCTGAGAACGAACTAATCACTCACAATCGACCGAAGTGAGGAAGAGCAAGATGAGAAATGCAACGATCATCCAAAAAAATGTCAATACGGACATCAAAAACGGGAGTGATGAACTGGAAGACTTTGTTGATAGAATCCAGCACTATCGCCGCATAGGCTACGTGCGAAGAGCGAGCTCAAAGAGTTCAAGAAAGTTTCTAAAACTAACATCCCGCTACCGAAAATACTTTTCCTTTCGTAAAAGGCAAAAAGGCGGCATGTAACCCACTTAAACCTGATTGCAGGAAAAGGATAAAGGGCTGAAACCAGTCGACACAAGACTGGTGTCTCCTCAAGGGGAGGAGAGAGGTGCCGATTTTCGCAGAAGACGACGAAAAAAACACAGTGCGTGACATCAAAATATTTGAGACAGAAGCCAGAAAGGCATGAAAGCACAAAACACAGCGCGATGTCAAAAAAGACCAGGCGTAAGCAGCGTAGGGATGCTCTATTGATCAAGCCTAAAGACGCGAGGACTTACGACGAAGTCCTCAAGAAGACCAGGCAAAATGTGGAAACTAAAAAAATGGTGTCTGCATACGAACGGTAAGAAAGACCAAAACAGGTGGCCTCCTCGTAGAACTCGGTACGGAATCCACCGACAAGGACCTGTTCGAAAGCACCATCAAGGACTTCCTTGACCCTAAAGCTGTTATCTTGACATTACAGCCATCAGCCTCTTTTGAAATAAGAGAAGGGAATAATAAATGAGGGCATCATGGATCGCATGGTGGCGCAGAGGAACGAGGAATCTTTCTGATCGCAAGCCTGTTCCTTCCCATCCCTCCGTGCAAGAATAGGAATTTCCCATAACCTGAAGACGTGATGATTAACGAGGCCTAGTCCGAAGTAATGTGAGAAACAATTTAAGGCTAGGGATAAATAGCCTCAATCACCCAACCGCAAAAAAATAAAAATATTAATATTATTAATGTATTTATGCGCACCATCTATTTATTTGTAATACCTTCGTTTGCATAGGCTCTTTTTTCGTATCTTTTCTTTTGCTGTCTAGAGCTTTAAGCACTATCGGAAGCATTCTTGCCATAACAAGCACAGCCAACTTGCCAGCATTGTGTCTGTATCTGCATGTGACGCAATTTGGCTTTTTACTAAAAACGTCAGCCCCGATTTGAAAGAATACAATACAATTGATTTTACTGCATTCATGAGTTCATTTCTTTAAGTCGAAGTTGGGTCCCCAGGGTTGACCACAATGACTCTAAGAGCCGACATCATTACAGCGACCTTGTCGGCCGTCGCCTTATTTCGTCAAAGAAGCTCAGAGTCCAGTCAATGCACAAGCTGAGTTATTTGAACAATTCTTTCCTTTTCTTTCCATTTTTCCTACTTTTACGGAACAACACTATGCATCTGTTTCTTGTGATCATAAAAACCTCAGCATACGTTCTTCAACCCTTCGGCCGACTCCGCAATCAGCAATCCAGTAGCTCACTCGACGCAGCATCATACCCAGTTTGAGATTGACGTGTCTGGTGAATAATATCGATACGTTATCTGCAAAGAATAGCTGAACAAGAACAACTCATCCGGCATCTACATCCTTAAGAGCTCCTCATGCGAGACATCCCATAGGTCTAGGTAGAAAATTGAGGGCCATCCTAAAAATCACGTCTACTCTTCGCCATCCCTAAATGTGTCGTACACGATTAGTGATTCTTCACTATCCGCATGAGAAACTTTGCTACACTGGAAGGTTCCTGTTTGCTCAGGATATTTATTCACTGAAAGGAATTAAAAGCATTCATCACATTCAAGCATCATAAGTAACAGTATTATCCTTGAGTAGTGGTTGTGGGCTTCTGACCGCTGCACCATTCATGGATCGTAAGCCCTGATGCCGTATTGCTGATATGATAGATCTCATGCGGCTCGAAAGGCCTTAATACGTCTCTATCTGTTCAGATTCTCGAGCAGCGTTTAACATCCATCAGGGGCGGTATCCAGAGGGTTCCAATTTCCATTCCTGTTTAGCATAAGCGTTGGCTACATCCTATAGGCGCTGAATAAAGTAAATAGCTTGTCAGTTTCTTAGGGGCCAGCATGAAACACCCCTCCTTGGAACCTGGTTGATGTCATCAACAGCAGTTGATGACCATGACCTTGCTGCCAGTTTCCAAACCGACTTGAGTCCCAAAATTCGAAAATGTGACTCAACCTGATCTTATGAACGAGATTATTTCACAAGGCTGGTAAACAACGTATTAATATTCAAAATTTCATTTATGTCGGGAGCTGAAGGTTTTTACATCCTGAGAGTCCTTATGGCACTCAGCAACTGGACTACCGACTAAAAACCTCCCTCATCACATTGGGAACCTAGCCTGGAAAACATTACATTGAACTGAGCCTCACCAAGTCTCACCAAATGCCGCCTTTAGGTCTAAAAGATCCCTTTTTCAGCAGGGATGCACGGAAAGAACAAGGATTTTTCGTCAAGTGAACCCCCTTCTTTCTGCATCGAAGAGCAACCGAAATGGCCGCTTTTAAGTATGACCAAGGAATGCCCTCAGGTCTGAAAGATTCTTTTTTCAGCAGGGATGGACGGAAAAATGAACCGGCTTCCTTCTGCGAAAACAAGCAACCGAAGACATTCTTCCTTATAAAAAAAACCTCCTAAGTGTAGCGTAACACGCATTTCCATTTCTCCTTTGATACTAGCAACTTTTCCTCGGCTATTCTCGCCCCAAGACATTAATGATGCTTCGTCCACCTTTCACATGCGAAAGTCGGTTCACATGATCGGCAGACCCCGGACAAAACAGGTAGTTAGGAGACAGTGACTTTTCGCGTATTTCATTACATTTGCACTCTTCCTGCTACAGTGTGAAATACCTTTCTATCTCATCCTGTGATGCAGCTTAGGTACTTTTTTCCCTCAAACAAATAGATCCTCCTCAGATAGATTTCGTTCCTTAGCAGCGAGAACAGGTTGTATCGGACCCGCGGTAACAAGCATTACCGGCTCAGAGACCGTACGACTTGGAGATGAAATCCGTCCGCAAATAATCATTATAACAATAATAAAGATGTCCTGTACTGTTTTTCAAACCGTCCACGTAATTTGGATTTTAGCGATATTCTGTACTAGATTTGCTCATACTAATTTGTAGAAAGAATGACATCCTTCAATTTCCAACTGACTTTAACACGACCTACATTTTCCAAAGATAACAAACTTCATAAGCTCCTCTCCTCGTAGCAATTTCAACATATTCAAATCGATCTAGCAGCGATCATTTCTTCGCAATCATTTTCCCATAGTCAATCACATTGAACGCTTTTCATTTTCCCGCGCAAAAGGTCATTGATCTTTCATTTATTTGAATTGAACTAAGACTATGTGATCTTTACCTTTCTTATGTTTTCCTTTGCCTGTGATCCCTGTCTGCCAGGTAAGGGAAAAATTTGATCTTGTCATTTAATCAGACAATGAACAAAGATCGCCAGAGTAGCAGATATCCAACTTCTTTGATATGAATGTGTGCAAGGTAACGGAGAGATGTAGACCTTCTTCTTTACCTGAGATAATTTCTTCGTTTCAATTCCACCTTTGCAACTGTTGGTTTGCGCCGTTTTGTCTTTGGCAAACGAAAAGGCTTGCACCATGCTTTCGAGTCTGGTAGTCAGTGTATCATCCACAACAGATGGGAATTGATCTCGTGGTGTAATGTGGCAGTGGCGCTGAAAGCAGTAAATCGTACATCATGATGCCAACCAAGTACCACCTATCTAACCGCTGTAGTACAGCTCTCTAATGTGTGTTCATGACTTGCGGCGATAGTGAAAAGAGAAAGTGAATTATATGGAGTATCTATTCGATTGAATTGTATGTAATTAAAGGTTGTTGAACCTTGGTAAGACGACACAACCCGACGGAATCACTTCGTATGCGCTACTATGAAAGTATACATATGTACATATGCTGATGATATGGAAAATATGATCGACTGGCGGATAACAATGTGGGACGTATTAGGAATTCTTTTTGAATTTCATTGGGAATTATTTTAAGCTCAAAATTGGGAGCTGAAATATTCCTGCGATTGAATCAAAGACTTTTACAGATTGTTACAGTTCAAAGGAATTTAGTTCACATGAAACATACACGGTATGATGATCATAAGATAATTGGAAAATTGCATTCAGAGCATATGAAAAAATGTTAGCACACAATTTTCAAATATATAACAAATATAATATGCGCATGATATTTTTAATAGCAGGCAAACAAACTTACAACATGCGAATAACCTTTGATTTCTTTTCTAGAAATGGCTGAGCCGCACTCAGCATATTAGTCAACAGTTTGCAATATTACCAACGTTCAACTGCAACGATCGTTCTTCAGTGAAACAAAACGACATTAAAGATAAATTTCTGCAAGATTTGCTTAAAAACTCGTCACCTTGCAAAAACAACTCATAATAAAAGAACAAAAAACAATCCAAAAGCCAATATACATCGCACTGCAAACTAAATCCTAAATGGTGAAACGTGTCACTAACATTCTGCATATGACCACTGTATGTGATCGTAGGAGATTCAACTTGGAGTTGATAAAACCCACGTCGTAGATGTATCCTCGGCACTTAAAGCCTTTGATATTTTCTATTGGAGTATTTTGCACTCTGTACTCGGAACTGCTTCTCCTCATGGTGACACTTTGTTGCAAAAGACAAAAGCAAAAACAATAACGAATAATACAACTATAATCCGTATAGTTTATGCTATCGTAGGTTAGTTACTTTCTCTAGAAAATTAATGAGCTCATGCTTAAGGTAAATTGCTCTTCATTTCTCACATACTGGTACCGCGGACATGTGAACATAAGTGAATGCTGTTTATAGTGCGCAAGAACAAAGATATGAGTAAAATGAAGGATTTTTACTTTATTTCCTCTTCAACTTGAATAATTACATTAAGATTAAGTTTAGTTTGTTGTGTGGTTGATGGATTAAGTTTAGACTGACCACTTGATACCTTATTCAAAAGTCCTTTATTGATGAATGCAAGACAGAGAACTAAGTGAAATTGTGCTTATGTACAGTTTATACGCAGATGACAATGAGTATAATACACAATAATTAAAATATTGTCTGAATTGAATTAAATTCAATATGTTTTAATGAAACCAGCTGTGTTTGCAATCAAACTCACACAGTGATAACGTGAATGGAGGCGTACGTTCAACTAATCAACAAAATTTTTGATATTGATGAATTGTTTTTAACGTTAAAAATAAAATGAATGTTTGCTATTAATGGTAAAAACATATGGGGTTTTCAATGACAATTAAATGATAATGAGATGACTAAAAGATGAATGATTTTAACAATAAAATAATAAACGTTACGCTCAAATGGCATTTTTCCACATATGAATTGTTTACATAATATTATTAGACAATGATTGCTGTTTATATCGATGTGATTTTTGAATGAACTTCACGTATTTGATCAATTACTTATCAATTATAGCTCAGATAACTCAAATATTTGAAGAATCCGTAAAATTGACAAAAAATTTTCTCATCATATTTAATATAAAATATTTAAAAGAATAAAATAGGTTTGTTCTTTTGCGCTTAAAAATAATCCAACTCAGAAGCAATTGATATCGTAAATCTCACATAATTTAGATAAATAATTAAATAAGTTAGCATAAATGACAGAGGAATCCAGAAATCCAAACGGTCCTTTTTGGAAAATATTATTTTTATGTACTGCTTTATAGTGCTCAGAATGTGCACAAGCCTTATATCTCTTTAAATCCTTTGTAACATTTCGGGTTAAAGAAAAAAATGACTGTTGTCAACTTTATGTCTCACTACTGTGTATATATACCTATGGTTCCAGTAAAACGACTACATGTGCTAGTGGGTATTAACACCTTCGGGATTGAACGTCTTCGTAATGTCTTCACGAACAACTACAACCAAACCCAAAAAAAAACGAAGCTCAAACTACAAAGCTCACACCATCACCCCAAATAAGCGCTAATACTGCAAACAAATTCCCAATCTAAGGGTTTTCGACAATTGTAAGTATAGAACATAAAAGCGATATTGCGGCGGAATGGGGATTAACATCCTTTTGGATTTTGCATTCATACAACAGCTTAGGTGTCTATTAAAAATGGAACGCTGACAAATATTTTCACCATTTCATTATTTTCTTTTTAAATAGATGATTAAACTGAAATGAATAGCTGTTCGAGTGCAAAAAACTCAAGTAGTTATGTGACCAAAGTTTAACAAAATTGCACCTCCTAATTATTCAGAAAGCATTGTTAAACTTAAAAAAAAATGGAATGGAAACTTCAGACACCTCAACAGCTTACATATATACTATTACACCAAAAAAATGCTCACAAAGCTAAAAATCGCTATTCCTTCATAAACGTTGTACATTAAGCTTTCAAGCTCTCTATCTTGCAAAGCTCGCTTTATTTGCTACATGGGATATTAGTATCTGTTTTAACATGATGCTCCTTTCAACTTTTAGGGCTTTCTATTAGTTACTTTGACCACACGAAAATCTAACTATCGAATACCAAACAACAGAGAAACACTAACAGATAGAGATATTGGCGGCATTCGGGCGTAGGAATCACACGATATGCAAACAGAAGCGCCCCTGAATGGAGGAATATCTTCATGATGCACATGAAAACAAAATTGGGATTTAGGACTGAAACTTGTTTCAGATCTTAGAGGTGATGGTTGACACATTGTTTCAGCCCTGTCTTAGAGACCGCGAGGTTAAGCCTAATAGTGGCAGGTACTCATGTAAAACAACTCGACTTTATGCCTGAAAAATAAGAGGGGTGGTGTTAAGCTATTATGATAATGATAATGAGGTTAAAGGTATGATGCTACCATTGAGGCATCGAATTTGAGCAGAAACGAAGAGGACGATTCTATTGCACTGGATATTAACAATCTATAAGCTGGACTCTGGCTTGAGGCAAAATTGATTTAAAAAATATTTGTGCCTCTTGTCCAAAAAAACAACAAAAACAAGACCAATGAAAATGGTGTATAAGAGGTGAAGAGCTCCTAGCCCGTATGTTTCAGTTGAGAAAAAGGTGAATAAAAGCTGTATAAGAGCATCGATCGAAATACAATTGGTTTCCACGAATAGTGCCACCTTAAAAATAGCCAGAAATGGAAGTTTAGCTCCAATGCACACTCTACTACTTTGCTCTACTCTCTGCTCCGCTCACTCTGGTTACTTAGCAAGCGCATTTTACTTGCATTCTCGGGTATGTGAAATTCTGACGCAAATGAATTCAGAAACGATTTTGGAAGTGAATTTTTAATGGTACCTGCCTGGGAACCCATGCAGGTGACTGCAATTCAACCAGAATGTGGCGAATGTTTCTAGGGCCACCGGACTCTCGTCTTTATCAGAAGGATCTAGATCTGCTGAAGCGAATGAAGCGCTGAAGCAGAACTAGCGAATCTGAACAAGATCCGGCAGTTTCTCCTAGTATTAATTTCTCATTTGCAGCGCTTATTTTTCGCGCTAAAACCCTTTTCTTTCAAGTGTCTGAAGTTTGCATCGTTGCAAACACAACGCTGTCGAAATTTTCCCTTTTTTGATTTTAAGTAGATGATAAAACTGAAATGAGTACTTAGTAGAATTAAGGAATTTTACAAAATGCCAACATAGTTCACGAAAACTGTAGGTTAAATTATCAAAATAAAACAAAAACCATTCAAAAAGTGTAAAAACTAAAGACCATTGCGTTTGCAACGATACGAACTTCAGACACCTCTTCTTTCTGCTGTATTTTTAGAATTCTATGCGTAAAATTCGCATATGATGGAACATCTGATAGTTTTTGAGATCAAACGTTTTGAACCCTCTGGTTTCAGAGCGCTGTAATTAAGGTGTCTTGAGTTCACATCGTTGCAAACGCAACGCTGTCAAATTTTTCCACTATTTATTTTTAAAAGATTGTCAAACTGAAATGGGAACCTATAGTAGTGCAAGATATTCAAAAATGCGAATAAAATTGACCAAAATTTTACGTAAAATTATCCAAAACACATTCAAAAAGTGTAAAAATTGAAGACCATTGCGATTGCAACGATGCGAACTTCAGACACCTTTTCATTATTTGCATGTGTGCATCGGGGCAATATTTAGCTCATCCTATCCTATTTACCGACCGCAAAAGTTGTGTTCTGCGGTAAGTTAAATTTTGAAACTATGATATCTGTCAACACCGTACCAATATTTTTTCCCCCCAATTTTTATAGGTATTACTAGGCATAGATCAACTTTCCACAAGGAATTTTTTTTAATTTTTATTCATATAAGCATACATGCATGATTACTATTACAATAATGTTAATACCATGTACAGTTATGAAAGCAATGAATAACCTAATAATTAATGAATATTCTTATATTTTGGCCATATTTGTAAATTTGGGTTTCCTTGGATTTTGATTTATGATAAATTCACGGAAAAATAATGTAATAATAATAAGAAGAATAATAATGCACCTTGAAAACTATATTCAACAGAAGAACAGAATGCCTTCACTCACCTTGTATTATAAATTGGTCCATCTGTTAAGTAATCCATTATCCGAGCCAGTCTATGAGTTCAGCTTGCAAAACGGTTCAAATGCACTTTCTAATATTTTGCTAGTTTTCCAGTACTCATACATAAAGTACTCACTACTTAATTTTTTTAACTTCACTATATCAATATCTACAGAAACGTTTCAAATGTTAATTCACAAAACTTCTTCACATTATCAATGGGCTAATAAACACCTTTTCAACTAAATCTTCTTCGTTTTCACTCAATTTATCTAAATTAAAACAAAAACTTTTCAACTTTCAAATTCATCAACGATTTCAAACAAAACACAAACGTTTCACCGAAAACAACTCGTTTTTCTTTTTTTCCTTTTCTTTTGCTTTTTTATTGCACAACTCGTAACACAAATCAAATAGCGACCAAACAATTGCCGAATCCTCCCGGATCGTAGCAGCTGATTTTCAATTGGCAACGGAAAAAGGTCAACGACTGATTGTTGGGAAATTATTTTTTCACACTGGTTTTATGGCAGTTTGATTACAATTTGAATATTTCCTGCAATCGTGTGTGAAAGACAACAAAAAAAAAAATATGTCATTCGATAGATTCGCAGATTAGAAACGAAAGCGCCAAATCATGCGAGAAATCAAGGAGAATAATTGCGATAGTTGATGGCCGATCGAGCGCGCTCACTTGCTCGACAATCACTCGTAGGTGGCTCAGATTTGGAAGCAAAGAGGAAAAAAATTCGTGAAATCAATGAAGATATGACAAAGTTTTTGACTACGACTCGGTTCGGATAGTGGGTATTAATTTGAACGGAGAAAATTAAAGTTTGTTGTCCGCGATATATTGCTCGGTGATTGGAATTTTAAAATTATGAAAGATTCATGTTCATGTTGGGATCTGCTATAAATGATTTCTATAAAAGTCCAGACAATGCGACCACTTCACTGCAGCTGCAAACAAACTTTGCGATTTACCTTGTCGCGTAGAAGTCTGAGTAAAATCGGGAAAATCAGTCCCACCAGTGTCTCTACTGTCAGTGATACAGCAAGTTGTGGCTTCGTCTGGAAACGGTTGCAACAACGTCGTCCCGTGAAAGTTGGCTAGAAGATGTAAATGCGAATAGTTTATGATTAATAACATGCAATAGTTGCAACTTTTCCGGTTGACTCAATGTGAGGAAAAGACAACTTAAGGCTTTTCCATTCGAATTCAAGTTCACTTCGAGATGACACTTCGGCTCAATGAAAGTTCTATCGTTTACATGTTAGTCGCTTAGTGTAAAAACCTCATAACCGGACATTGACACTTGTACTTTGCAGTTCCGACTGCGTTTGTTTGGATCACAAAATCTCTGGTTAACTGCCCACTGGCAAACTTTTCCGGGTTTCCGATTGGCGTACAATTAAGAAGACGAAATATGCGCCGCACTGAGCACCGCATGCGATTGAAACACGAAATGGATATAAAACTTTGACGGAACGATTATTTCGCCGGTTGATGACAGCAAAGAAGGCAACGGCCACTGTCATTGAATGCACAATTCTCTTTAGCTAGATGTCTCTCTGTCTTTAAGCTCTTACCCATCGTTACTTTTCAAACTCCGAACTGAGTCAGATATGATTTTCCAATTTCTCCGCCACTACAAAACCCCGCTCACTTTTCATTCAAGCCAACTGACAGCCAAATCTCTTCCACACTCGTTCAAAACACTGAGCCGGCATCTGAGGTCAATGACCGCACTGGGAAAACACGCGTGTGTTACCTAACTCACACACAGTCACAAGCCAAAACCGCGCCGAGGCAACACTACTACCCATTCCTCGACTCTCTTTCTCTTCTTCGCCCATTTGCATCGTCGTACTATCCACTCCAATTCATCCGCACTCACACACACAACCAAACAAACACGGTCCTCACCCGAATGGGACACTCTTCTTCTTCTTCGCGTCTTCAACTTGGTTTCCTTTTATTTTCTTCGATTTTCTCGTTGCTGCTACTGCTGCTGCTGCTACTACTGAGGTCGTCGACGTCGGGAAAACATCAATAAATGGCCGAGTTTTTTGCACTCTACAACGCTTCAATGTGCGCCAGTGGAAAATCGATTTTCCTGCTCACTTGCGACTTTTTCCGCCTTTGCTGCGTTGCATGATAGAAATGTGGGGGTGGGTTGGGGATGTGGGGTTTGTGACTTTATGCGATTGAACTCTAAGTAAATTTTCGTTCACTTCACTTCCTCTTGCTGTCTCACTTTCGCTGGTGCATTATGCTAGCAACCTTGCTCACTTCCGCGACACCCGAAGTTTTCCTTCTTTGCATTTCTTTTCCAGCGCTTTCCATGCTGCTTAAAAATTCATCATATTAAAGGCGTACACCTTAATTGCCGTGGTACAATTTAAAGTCCTTCGATTCAACACTTCCGGTCACTTTGCGCGAACATTCACTCGTCAGTCGCTTTTAGCGGGAAAGCTTGCATAACTCTAACCTGTGCAGTTTTTGGCTTTGTTTTTTTTTTTTTTGCTTTCGCGACTCCTTTTTCGACACCTGGACTTATGTCCGTTTATTTAAAGGTTCACTGGGTTACCACGAAATGCGTGTCGCTATTTTGTGGATGAGAAAGTTGAACGCAAACCTGTCGCGGGTCGGGGCTGGGGCTGGGGCTGTGTTTCGTATCACCTGGCGCACCAACATTAATTTCGTCGCGACGCGTTCGACATCCTCTTTGGGCGCTTCGATTTTTCCGCACACGCACACCATCGATTGCTTGTCCGTTACGCCCGTAGTGCGATCACGTCTCACTCCTGCTCCTTAGATAAACGTACGTTGCGGGGTCGACGCACGTCACGAGGAAGCGAAATTTCTGTTCACTTTCGGGGTTCAATGGCCCTGGTGCGAACCAAAACAATGCGAGCAATATTCCGGAGTGAATGGAACCAGGCCGAATGAGAGCATGTTGGAGCGCATGCATAGTAAAGGGACGCCATATAGAATGCCAATGTGCATTACTCTCTGTTATTTGCTAGAACTGAGAACGATTTGAATTCCAACGTGAAATTCTCTCTTTGTTGTCTCTCTTAACGGCCAGGGTCAATGACTTGTTGACAATTGGAATGTTTCGTTACATGCCAAGATGTTGCCCAATTCATGCTGGAAACTAAGATTGGAACACAAGTTATTTCCGAAGAAGTGAGAAATGTTTATTCGAAATTCACTAAAATTAGCAATTTTCAAACTGCAAGCTGATAGGTCTTAAGTTGAAATTCAATCTTTGTCTTTTCATTACTATGCCCATGCTTCACTAATAACATTTCAAATCACTGACACTAGACGTTTCCTTCTAGTTCTCTTAAATTCATTTTACTGTTACAGGCGACACCTATGACTTAGCATCGACGATTTAGTAGTGTCTGAACATGACATTTGCTTCTGTACCCCGAAAATTCCCGAACCCACTATGGTTGGTGTACTTGCATGAATTTTGGTTTGTGTACTATTTCCCCGTGACACAATTTATTATTATGCTGCTGGCAAATTTAATCTTGGAACTGAATACTTAGAACCGAATAAAATGTCCGTTCCATTATATTTCATTTCCCATCTTTCCATCGTTGAATTTCATTATTTTCATTTGATTTCAACGATTATTTGGAAATCAACCATGGCCAGAAGGACAAAAAATACGATAAAATAATAAAAGATTATCATGAGGTCGGAGTTTTATTCTCCGTTAAGTAGAAAGGACAGAGAAGATTAATTGGGATACAACTGAAGTGTTTTTTTTTCCAGTTTATCATTCATTTCTCAATCGGGCATTGTCTACCCTATCTTGTCTTCGAGGCAATTATCAGGATTAAACATTATTAAGTTTGATAAAGGAATTATATTAAGTTGTATAAAGGAAACAGTCACCAGCAGAGGAGAAAAATTAGAGGGCCGGGTAAGTTTCGTGAGAAAATTTTCGAGTTACGGCATCAGAAGTGAAGAAATTGCTGGAGGAGCTGAAGGATCGTTACGAAAAAAACTTTCGACTTTCAAACGAGGCTACCGTTGCTGTCAGCAATAGAAATCGCGTCTCATTTGAGGCATTTGCCAGTGGGAGAACATGGACTCCCATGAAAGGAGTCAGGGAATAAAGGCAACTGAAAAGCTGACTATTGTGTGGATCCTGGGAGAAATAGTTAAGGACATGGATGGGTAAGGCCACCCAAGCAAACCGGTCTGTTCGGGTTTGCAGTGCGGCGTCAAAACGCTCAACTCGAAAGAAAAGTTTTCGTTAGAATGGTGTAAGAATACGGACAGGGCCTTACCTCATTAATGGGAGGAGTTAAACTGCAGATGATTAGTACCACATTCCTTACAAATGCGAAGATAAGGCTTTTGTAACGACAGAACCTATACGGATCGTTCAAGATTCCTCGTCAAAAATGAGTAAATGTTGAAAGTGATCCCTAGTTTATTCTAGAGATACATAAAATGAATGAAGACGACTTGTATCCTCCATTCAACAAATGAGCTTGGGTTTTTCATCTGATTTTTCTCTGTTTCAAAAAGTGGCACTCTGATACACTCAGAAATAGGAAGAAAAAACCGATGAAACTTGAACGTGAAGGAACTATATGAAGTATGAGATCTCTGCCTCAGGACAATAGCGGTATATAGAAGTAGAACACCCGGGAAAGTATATATCAAAGTCTCTGTAGGTTGGCAGTATCCCATTTGTGGGGCAAAGCTAATTGCTTATCTTGCCAAAGAAAAGATAAGAACTAATGCTAACCTACGTCTAACACAATACAAAGACGGTGGATCAAACAGTACTCATCCTTGAGAAGCAGCATCTCTGTTTATAGGTAAAGTTAAGTGTCAGTCACTTGCTTCCCCATAAAATTTAGGAAAAAGCCTGCCATTCTGGCGAATAATATTCAGTTGGTTTATGTTTTTCTGAAATTTCATTCCAGCAGGGGTTACTTTACTGCGGCGCAAAAGAAGGGCGAGAAGAGCCACGTTAGAATTCCTTCTGCCTAGCCCAGCCCAGGACAAGTTAGCGCCGACAGAAGAACTGAAAGCATTTGCACTTGTCAAAGGAGCTCAGTGGGAGGACCCTTGTCAAAGGAGCTCAGTGGGAGGGCACTTGTCAAAGAAGCTCAGTGGGAGGGTTACGACATTTTAGCTGGCAACAACACTAATTGCCCGGCTCATGAAGGCTAAGTACAACATCGATTATAGCGGCAAATCGTTAGTATCCAATGTAGTCTTTCCCAATCTTCTAAACGGTAACAGATAGGATACCAACACCTCTACCGTCCTATTGACAGTGTTCTTGCCAAACCAGTACCGGGGTAAACCCCTAAAATAAGTCGACTTGATGCTCTAAATTAATCTAGTCTTTACGGAATTATGAGGCTTAATAAACTCAACTAAGGCTTATACGGTGATACAAACAGAAGGAAAGTAAAGTTAAAGTAAGTTAAGATTGCCCGAGATCCAATGAAGTTGGAACAGGAAGTAAAATTCTAACAGTCGCGTTGAGAATGCCGCAGTTCTGAGTGGTTCTTGTTGAAAATGTACCAAAACTGTTCAATGTTGAGAAGCGTAACGATCATCCGGGAGCTTAATCAATGCATAATAAAGCCGTAGAAGATTTTACGAGTTCAGTAAGGTAACATTGTAGCACTTACCAAACCGACTTTGAAAAACGGCGTCCAATGTTGTCGCAGACGTACTACATTGGGACTAAAGCGGAACGTAGTACGCAGAATCACATTACAACAAAAAATCATGAGATACGAACGTAAGGTGACTGTAGTAGACAAAGCCACAAAATTATTGAAACCATCCAGACATTCCGAGATTGGGTGCAGAACGTCTTGGATAATGTTTAGGCTATAGCTTAGATAACATTGTAGGCTGTAGATCAGGTCTGCCTACTGCCTTCTGAATACTTTTCTTATTTTCTTATATTATATTTTCTTATATTTCTTATTCCTAGCGATTACGAATTAATTCGGTCCTTGAACAGCTGACAGCTGAGAAGGAAATAAAGACAAGGCTGATAAAAGGTCTCGCTATAGGCCCTACAACATTTTTCATGAAGCAAAAAGGCAGCTTTGTATAGCAATTGGTTACAGTAACGCGTAGAACGATAGAAACAAGTCGTTGTAGGTAGTTTCAATCATGCATCAGATTACATCAGATAAAACAGATAATGAAAATTGGTGAACTATACGTTCAAAATTCATGAAATCATTGCTCACACCCCCCTCCATAATACTAGTCGAAATGCTTGTCTAGAAATGAATAACTTTCTTAAAAGGTTCTCAGTCCAATATATCACATACAGTGGCTCAGTTAAGCAATCGAACAGTACCACGGTGTGACGATTTTTGTTGGTAACAGTATGAAAAATCAATGTAGGAAAACAGATATGCATATATATTTACTAGTTAACAATAGTTTACAAAATATGCAAAAAAATAAATTTCTATTTTATTTCCAAAAAATGTTATAAGCCAAAATTCATAATATATGATTGTTATATTCCATAAAAATATTCGGACACTTCAAATAATGAATATTTAAATCAGGTATAAAAAACTTTTTTTTCTTATTTTAGTATTTATGTTGGAAAACCTTATTCTGAATAACTTCCAGTCTTCTTGGAATAGATTTCACCAACGACCTGCAACAAGAGGAATCATTTTTTTACATTCTTCCTTGAGGGCCACTTTCGAAGCCGAAAATTGTCTCCGAAATCCACAATTTATCTACACTTTCTTTGAGATTTGCTTTTCAAATGGATATGTACTTGGGTTAGTCCATTATGCCATCAATAGAAACTAGCTTTCCTGGTCCAGAGGCAGCCATACAGTCCCAAACCATCAATGATCCATCTCCATGTTTTACAGTCGGTTGAAGGTTCCCAGGTTTGAACTCCTCATTTGGTTGTCTTCACACATATGCTTGTCCATATGATCGGAAAACATTAAATTTGCTCTCGTTAGTAATTAACACTGTGCTCCAATAGGATGCTCTTATGCTCTTTAGCGAACTTAATTCGCTTTAGCTGATTTTTCTTAGTTTTCAAAAGGTTTTTTGCGTGGAACTCTGCCGTTAAAATCGTCACTCCGTAGAACTTTTCTCACAGATTCTGTACTTGCAGTAATGGAGATGTAGTTTGACACTTCTGATGTTAATTTTTTCGCACTCAGCTTGAGATTTTTGTTTACTTGCTGCACGATTCGTCGTTCATCTGCCTCTGAAATCTTGTTCGGCCGTCCGGATCTAGGATTATTGTCAATACTTCTATCAATTTCAAACCGTTTAATGATGTCATGAGCTATCGAATGGCTTGCACCTATGATTTCCCAAATTTTTTGCACTGACATCCCATTTTTGTGATGTTTGATGACCAATTTGCGAACTCCGTTGGTAGTTTCTTTCCCCCAACGATCCATGCTAGTTTTGTATAAGAATCCACTAGAAAAATTTTGCCACAAGTCATTTCGTCATTTCATTTTTTCGTTTACACTTTAACTACTGTTATTCACACTTAATCTGTAATTAATTCGGAGAGTTCCCATCTCAAATGTCAAAAGAAAACCAACGTTGCCAGGTGTCCGAATATTTAATTGGAATTTAACAATCAAAAATTATGAATTTTGGCTTATAACTTTTTTGTTGATATAATGAATGGCTATCTTTTTGACAAATAAATGTATATGCATTCGATTCCTAAATGGGATTTATAAAGAGTTACTGACATAAGTGTTCGTCTCGTGGCTCTGTCCGATTACTTAATTGAGCGACTGCATGTTACAAGAGGCAATTTTTGTACCATACCAGGTTAAGCATGATTTTCAAGCCATTATTTAAATGGACGCAGCAGTTTCAATTCAGCATTCAATTTTCAAAAATTACCTATAAATTTGCTCAAATATAATGCATGAACTTGGTATGAGTGGTACAAACATTACGACATGTCTCATATGTGATAAATTGGACAAGGACCGTCTTAAAATGAAATAGGTAAGAAGAGTAATTGTTAATGAGAAGTATGCGTAGAAAGTGGGATAAAAATTTATAAGCCATGAAGATGTTGAACAAAACCATGTACATGTACATCCCATGTACATCCAATTAATGAAGTGCCATAAGTTATCCTAGTTTTAATAGAATTTTTAATGAATTTAATACATATATAAGAAGACAATCCCCAGAATACGGCCTATCAGTATAGGGGACGAGCTGGTCGAATCGAAATCAGCAGTAAAGTACCTGGGCGTCCTGATAGATTCGAAGATGAGTTTTTGCCAACAAATCAGGGCAGCAGCTGACAAGGATGCAATGCAGCGCGTGTGACGGCACTCACCCGGTTAATAGCCAACATAGAGGGGCCCACCACATCAAGGAGACGAGTCTTAATGAGCGTTGTGGAGTCGCTTCTACTCTACGGATCAGAACTGTGGGGCGACGCTCTCAGCAAGGAGTTACACCGGAAGCGGTTGGCACAGGTGCAGAGACAAGGAGCATTGCGAATTGCATGCACATACCGAACGGTCCCCGGGGCGGCAGTGCTGGTAATCGCAGGGGTGATACCCATCACCCTCCTTGCGAGAGAGCGCAGAAGTATTTACCTGCGCAGAGGCGAAGATCGAAGAGAAGAGATCACCAAGGAAGAGAGACGTCGCTCTCTCAGCGATTGGCAACAGTCCTGGGAGCAAGAAACAAGGGGAAGGTGGACTGCACGTCTGATCCCTGACCTGAGGCCGTGGTACAGTCGAGTGCATGGTGAAACCGATTTCTACTTGACCCAGCTCTTAAGCGGCCACGGTTGTTTTCGGTCCTACCTGTACAAAATTGACAGAGCACGGTCTTCTAACTGTGTGTTTTGTGCAGGAGAGTTGGATGACGCCTGTCACACATTCTTCTACTGCAAAAGGTGGAGCCAGCAGCGAGGGGTCCTACTCAGCGAAATCGGAGAGCTCTGTCCGGAAACTATCGTCGGAGTAATGCTGGAAAGAGTTGACAATTGGAATCGCGTGGCGCAATATGCTCGGGCAGTGCTTACATTAAAAAAAGCTTTATTGGAGCGCTTGGAGGCATCGGGGATGGATGGATCTCTTTTGTAGCACTTCCTTCCTCTCCTGTCCTTCCCGTTAGAGAATAGATACCCATAATGCGAAGGCGCCTCTAGGCGTAGGAACACGAGGCCTTGCCCGAAGTAATGTGTCAAACGGTTCCAGGCTAGGTTCTCAGATTGACAGGGGAGGTGTTTAGTGGGTAGTCCAAATGCATTTTGCGTCTGGGAGTCCCACACTCAGGGCGTAAACAGCCTTCACCTCCCTACCACAAAAAAAATACATATGTATGTATATGCGGGCAGACGTCATACGACTTTATTTATGTTATATATTTGTGTTCGCGTCAGAACAAATTCCTTCTCAAAGCAAACATTTATGGCAACAATTTTTCCACTTGTTCAAACAGCCCGGGCACCTTTTTCCTTTAACTACTTCGTCGCGTTGACTTTATCCCTTAAATTATCGTTCACTTATCTTTCAAAGACCATTTCATTTCTTGGCAACGCAAAAGTGGCAAGTCTGTATCAATGTCGTGTCTTGCGTGTGGTAGAAAACACCAAAAATTACAAAAATCAACGCTCAGCATCTGTTAGATCCAAATTGATGGGAGATGTTCTTCGGGTCTAGGAGAGGTTTCAATAATTCCGTCGGAATGATTGGACTTTCTTCTCGATATTACAACCGAAAATCAATAATTCATTACATCCATCTTTGACAAGATATGTTTTCCTTCTGCGATCAAGCAGCTCCTGCCACACCAGGAGTTGGTAGCCTTTTTGGTTGCTCAACATCGAGCGTAGCACAAATTTCGCGATAACGTTATGCGTCTTCAATTTTCCCATCGAAACCTTGTATCAAGCTTCAAATAATATCCCAAACTCTTCGGCAAGTTCCCCCTCATTGGCAGTCGTCAATTTACTGGGACGACCACGGCAGTGACTTGGTCGACGTATGGATCTCTAGTAGGCAAGGCAATAGTTCGAGGGTAGGTTGAGATTATCCTCTTAAGTCGACTGTCCAACTCATTTAGAATGTTCATGCCACTTGGATAATGGTGTTCGTTTGAAACCTCACTTTTCGCCATTTTGAACGTTGTAAATGTTTAAATCGAAATTTCTTCAAATTTTATTCAAAACTCTGCAACAAGTTGTTGCTCTTTCAGTTAATTCGTTTCGTGGAATTCGGCAAACGAAACTTTACATTTTCCATAAAACCGCGTAACTGATATCGAAACGAGGATATCATTCATCGTGGATGGGCAATTTCAACAGCTAATTTCTAAATATCTAACGACATTAAGCCAATTGCATTGGAACCAAACCAACTCAACTTTAATTCCAACACTTCAAATACTTTATGAACAGACCTCGCATAAACGTTTAAATCCTTATCTAACAGATACTATCATATTCATTGTTGCGAGTATGTCGGCAATTGTTCACTTACGGAGGTATGGCTTAAATTCTTCTCGAACACATGAACGAGAATCTTTGAATCATAAAAATTTCCTGGTTCTAATGCAATCAGCAGGGCGAGTAGATTTAGTTCAAGGAAGTATTCTGCCTAACATTCGGGTTAAATACTGATTACAGCAAACCTGAAGACAGTAAGCGCTTGGGTTATTCCTAATTACTCAGTAAAGAAAAACTAGAAATAGGATGATAGTTCAAACCATAGTAACCAAGCTTTCCCGAACACCACTTTAGGAGGCTTAATGTGCCCCGTTGCGCAAACTAATACCTTAACAGCTTGTGCAAATTTCAGGAGCAGTAAAGCTTAGACGACTTATCGCAGGAATTTCCGTTCATTATTTATACATCCTAGTCCTAGTGAAAAATAATTCTGCTTATACTAGGTCCAGGTATGTATAAATATTCACGAAAATACTGTTCTAAATCTTAGCATGTTTGCTTTTGTTTAGAATAGAAATAAACAAGATTCAATGATTAGACTCACCTGCCTACTTGACTTGAGTTTGAGTTAGATTCTTGCTAGATCTTCGACTTGCAACAAAACACGATAAAAACAAGCTTCGTTTCAACAAAAGATTCTCAAACCGGAAAAGTACTTAATTTGTTTCTTTGAACTCGATATAGCTTCGTAAACAAACCCTTAGAACCACGATAATTTCCTAGTAGTAATAAATAAATTGGAGCTAATTAATACGATTTTGGATTTCAAGTTTATTTTCACTTAAAATTAAAATTAAACATAAGAGCAGTATGTCGAATGCAATTTTTAAGTATGCTAAAGGATTCATATTAGGTAGCATTAAAAGAAAAAAAATTGTCAGATGGATGCATGGTTCAATTTCGATTGAGTTCCGCCATGTATAGAATAATCTTGACATGTCTGTTGGCAGCTAGCGCTTGTATGAGTCCAAGTATGTAATTAAAACGTAGAAATCACCAGTTGAAAACAAAAAAAAAATGCTTGCAAGAGAAACAATGTATCAAGTGTCCTTACATCTCCCACAAAAACAGACAAAAAATCTTCTTGACATATTTGTTTTCGGGCAGCATAAATGTTTATTTCCAATTTCTCTGAAATATTATCACTTAACAGTATTAGCAGTTCATTTGATTAAAATTGATCAATTGATTGGACTAATATTTTCTTCCTTTTTGTGCTATTTTATTTGTGTGCTCTTAAATTCTATTTTCTTTATCCTTTTTTGTAATCCGTCGAAAATTTCAGGTGGCCAATTTGCTGAAACAAATTTCCATTTATTAGATATTTATTATGCATCGGGAATCACTACTTTTTTCATCGGAAGTTACATACGTGAAAAGCAAACATTTATTATTTCTTTGGTTACTGTAATTCTCTATTGTATATATATATATATAGTTTGTATATAAATGTGTAGATAGTATAAAATTTCTTCTAATTTCACATTGAAAATGGTCGGATGGAACGGTCATCTTTTATTTTAGTATCGCTTTCACAATTTTCGTCAGGATACAATTTGAATTTCATAAGATTTCACCTGTTGGATACTAATATATCGTTAAAATAAAACAGAAGTATTTATTAAAATTTTTAATTCCACGAAGTAGCCAAAGCGTTCGCTCCATGATGAATACTCTCTTTGTAATAAATAGCTTCTTTGAATATGTTGAGTAAATACTGATCGAAAGGATATACCCTGCCGTATTCAAGTCACAGAGCTGCCGGCTGCTACTGCTGTCCTATTTACTTCTAAAAGCCAAACCAAGATCCGAATCCGCGCACGACATCGGAACGTTATATAAAGCTAAAGCGATAAATGTTCTTTTGGAAAATGGAAAGCACAGGGACTAACTTTACGAAAAAGTTTTAATTTAAACATAACATATATATTAGAAGAAAGATCGAAAGGATTCTTTTATAAATACACTTTTATAAGAGATATTATTTATGTACAAAACAAAAAAAACAATACTATTCTCTGGTGTTTGTTTAAATGAACGTGTTTAAAACAAATTGTCAATATTTAAATAAATACAAAGCAAAAATAAAGAACAAAAAAAAATAAACTGTACAATGCCTATCAACTAGAAAACATAGATGTTTCATATTCAAGTTTCGTAGTAGCAACAATAGATGTATTGTTGCTACTACGAAACTTACGAAAAAAAATTGGTTACATACAAACAATTTTCGCTTCGGATCCTTTGCCAGGACCTGACAATATTGATCGGCTGTTTGTGAAAATATTCCATGCAAACAGCCGTGCCCCATGCCGATCTCGTTAAAATGAATATAAAAATTTCATTCAACTAGAGTATGTACTGTTAAGAGTAGGATGGACGAAAAAGATTCAGCCGAGCGAATTCCATTCTCTCATTCCACCTTTTATTGTTTACTTAAATGCATTGGAATCAATGCGAGGGTTCGCGTTATGAGTATAAAAGCCTCGCATTTTTTATTGCTTAACAATTGCCATTGGATTGATGTTGATTTTGCTGCTGTTGTGTTTCATAGCGTTGTCGTAATGCCGAGAGAGCACTCAACAAGCGATTGTTGGCTGCATCTAGAGCTGCAATCTGTTGTCCTTGTGCTTCAATAACACGTTGCTTGTGTGATAAGGCCAGTGACATTTTCATTTGCTCACGTCTTAGTTCTTCCTCCATTGATATCAATCTGCAAGATCAAATGGTTCAAAATTAGCTTTGTGATTAACTTAAAATGGATGTTGAAAAATGTCTAATCTATGTAGTCCTTGCTAATATTAAATTGAAATGAAATTTATGTACGTGAAGTTGCTGTAAAAGTACTTAACATAGCTAGAAAAGTGTCATTGCGGAGGTTTCTGGTTATCACAAGGAACGAATGAAATATATCAATTTATAAATACTCTAAAATCAGACGATCCTTATCATAAACATTTTCAAAAAATTCTGAAAAAACCATTGGACGTATCAACAACAAACATTGAATAATAAATTATGTCGAAAATTAAATTTTATTGGTGAATGGAGGCAATAAAGCTGCTTTTATTATGTATTAAAATAGTTATATTTTAAGGATTCAATTCAGTAGAGTATTTCACAGCGTTCATGGATTGATTGCTTAAACATAACGATCCGCAAGAAGTTACTCAAGAAATAAAGAAGTGCTGGAGAGATACAACTGGGATCAATAGAAGATTCTCAGCTGCCTCCGACCTCCACGGCATCAACTGCCTCACCCTATGCGAACTGTGGAAGATAAACCTCTTCAAAATCGGTATAAAAACCAACCAATCGATGGGAATACTAAGCGAAAGCTGGTATTAGTTCACTGCCAGCCTTGATGACCTAGAGGGCGCGGTCGGGAGATCATGAGGATTGGGCCCAATCAATCGACTTGAACTCATGCGCCACTTTTGATGTCGGAAGATGATCATTAAAAGTGAAAAGTGAAAAGTTAGCAGGAAAGTCAAGCATGTCACCAAACACCTGCAAAAATTAACCATAAAAAGGACCAAAGAAAATATATGACAAATCAAAGCACTCGAACGCTCGACAAAGCGCTCAAGGCAATACAAACCTGTAAATGGAAAGTTTAAAAATTCGTTTGTTGGAATTTGTATGGCTATCCTTATATTTAACAAAAGATAATTAAAAAATAGGTACACTAAGGGCAATTGATACTTATGTGGACTGACACGTGCAAAATAAATCGGAATTCTGTTGTTGATTCCTTTCTTTTTTGCGTATCAGTCCTTCTTTGAGTCCAGGAGAACCACAAAAGCTACAGGACATGCCTGGGGCAACAAAAGAACGTGTTTAGTATAGAAATATTATGTTAATCTCCTGACAGATAATATCACAGGCATACTATGGAAGTATCGATTGTACTGAACGACAGAACCTAACAAACAGCGCTCCTATACTTTCCGCATAGAGCGATTGGAACAATCATTGGAACAACATGGTGTAATAGGATAACAGATATAACCAAGGATCTAAATAAACACACTGTTAACAATGAAATCCGCAATATGGCAAAGAAATTCATTTGACGCAATAATTTTAAAAATCTTGCAAAGTTCGTTTAACACTTTTTGGGCCTAGGGCAAGATGATTTGGTGAGACCAATACGAGTTTAAACAAGCATTAAAAACTTATTGAAAATAAGATAAAATAAAACAATTAAAACCTGATACCCACAGACAAAATTGAAATCAGGATGCTCAATCGCGTGACGATAGCACAAGAGAGGGTGGAAGAATAATCGCTTATTATAGCCGCTCGTTTCAAGGAAAAGAAGGAGCAGCAATTATTTGGGCGTCAGGTTCAGCCATTATGAACTTCTAATCATTTTCACATGTCAAAAAAGTTTGTTTCTTTGCTATATCAAAAGCAACTTGAATTCGAATTGAATATGTTGGAGTAAAACGACTCCACTACTGAATGATGCAGGAATTGACACAGAAATGCTCTGTTAACACGACAAGGCTGAAAAGTTGAGTGAAGACGCAAGTTGCGGTGTCTGCTGTACAATTTGTAGGTACCCAAATCTTCGATCATCTTCCCTGTAGCGCAAATTTTAGCACCAAGCGATTTCTATCTGCTTTCGAGCTGGGCGAAAAAATATTTTGCGGCTATGAAGCCAAAAAAGTTACAAATTTCAGCTTATTTCAACGACACAGACAAAATAAATAATACAAAATTTTCAGAAAAAATCAAATAATATTCCCAATGATCCTCAAGATTTTCGGCTTTTTCCAAGACTTAAAACTCAGTTCAAAAAGGGTGTAGGGTCGGCTTTTCGCCAGCAAAAAGGGAATCAATCGAATGCAAGGAATGCACTCAATGACATTCCAAGAATTGACGTCAGTGACATACGAGCATGGATTCCGCAAGATTAAGAGGATCATTCAATGTCTTATGTTTGAAAATTATAAAGTTTTTACAACATGACAACCAGATCCTTATATTGTTCAGAATTATGTTTGCTTTCGCAGATATTCCGAAGATATCCTGAACAGCTGCTTGTACTGATACAACTGAATAAATATTTATTTAATTAAAACTTATTTTAGTATCATTATTAACATTGCAACAGTCAATTTCAGTCAGTCAGTCCGTATAAATTGAAGATTGTGGCCTTAACTGAAATGCCTTTAAGCGAAATCAATGTGGTGAACGATCAAAAAAGTTATCAATCCTGTAACAAACCAAATAAACTCAAATTTATCTTCATTCGCCATTTACTGAGCGTCGGTAAGCGCGTCGCCATCTTTCTAACATGAATTTCTTATTTTTCATCTGTCTCTCAACCGCCATTTTATAGAATACGGGTTTCTATGAAATACGGGTTGTCAAAAAGCTCCTTCAATTCTTTGGAAGAACAGTACCAGTTCAACTATTTAATAATTGATCTTGTTGAGCATGGACCAGAACATGGAGTCCATTGGCTGGTCAAAAAGTCTGTAGGCCTTGTGCCTGTACTTTGTTCGCCATCGATCTTCTTCACTATCTGCTCCTTTAGTGCGCCTTTTAACTTATCTTTCAAATGTATTTATTTGCTTGAGGATGTTTGCGTCCACGCATCACAACTACAGAATAACACAGATGTTATTATTACTTTGTAGATTTGGGGTTTTGTTCTTTTTTGTCTGATTCGCTTGCTTTGTTTCTAGTTGCATAGTTTGCTTGTTTCCTACAGCAGATGTTGAAGACAGTTTAAGATCATTAATTCAAATCATCTGCGTTTCGTTGCTTATAATTGAATAACAGATCAGCGTACGGCTAGCATTTGCGAACATTCGTTCAGGCGAACTAGGTTTTGGACAAAATCAAGCTCGATTCAAAACAAAATGTTTCGGTCGACAAACACATCCAACCCTAGGAATCGTATGGAACCCTAGGCGCAATATTTTTTAATTTTTCTGGGTCTCAACAACCTTAGCATCAAACAGTGATAAGATAAAATATATCCACCCTTAACTTTGGGGACACAGCCAGGTTGCCGCGTAAAGAAGAAATAAAAAGACATAAACTAAGACACCATGGTCTACACTCTACGTACGTTTCCTTAGTTCTTAATTCATTTTAAGGAAGGATTTAGGTTAAAATACATTCCATGATGGTAGCAATTAATTTGAGAAAAATATGCAAACATGATAGGATGCAATCTAATGTTTGACAAAAGTAAAAATGCTGACAAAATAGTGAATTTTCCAGACGATATCTAGTGAATTAAGACATAAACATGCAGAAGATGAGCAATTGTTTCTACTTTTTGATTTTAGAACACATATAGCTGATGTTTTCAAATACCTATAACATTCACGTTGCATGCTGCCCCTCTGTTCATTTGAGCTCATAGTACTATTATTCTCCATCCAGTTCATACAACCATCCTTGCTATATGCCTTCATGGCCGTTTGCCTATTTAAAATAAAACTTTATTTGTTATACATTATCTTCTCAAATGATCCAGAAATTTTATATTTATGTATTTTCTTTTATTTTTCAGTTCCGAACAGCATAATTTCGATTAGGAATCCGAATAGCCGCCATTTGAATAGGGAGAATTCATAAAAGCCGAAATGGTACTGGTTTTAAAATGGGAAAAATCCTTTAATCGGCGACAAAATGGTATAATTCTCGTGCTACAATAGATATAATTAGACGAGATTGGCTTCTCCTAACTTTACATGTGTGTGTTCTGAATGTAAGGTAATAGATGGGGGATAATTAATTTAATTGATGATTTATAACTTGACCAAGGATCACGTCGAAATCATTTTATCGTATGGATGAATTTTTTAGTTTTTTGACCTCTTTATTATCTTTATTTTAAATGTTATTCATTTTTAGATCTAACGTTTCACCTATTTTTAATAGAATTACGTAAAAAATAAACAGGAAATAGAATTAATTCAAAGTGAAATAGCTTTTGACGACATAAAATAAGTATTATTCACAAAGCTAACAGTCTCTGGCGGAAGCAGCGTAAAGTTGATGCACTCTATTGGGAATTAAGAGAGATCTGAAACTAGGACAACTTTCTGTGCAATTTTCTCTATTTGACGCTACTGTACGATTAATGCCTGCAATAGAATGCACTTACAATGTAAATTCGGTCACGAAACACCTATCGATGAAATTTTAATACTTCGCTTAGCGCCTTTTTGACTTAATGATTCGGTTAATAATCGCTTTGCGATTTTGTACTTTATTGATTCGTGACACTCACTCACTTAGTTCCCACATAAAAAAAATTTGTAGGTATAGCGAAACTTCAAGTTTGAAACGATTCCGAACCTCACACTAGACAATATTCAGTTAGGTGTAACTGATCAGGAAGTGCAAGGAAAAAATAAAATTTTAACTAGTTGATGGTTGATGAGTATATACTTAATATTAATTTTTATTTGAGGCTTATCTACTTAATTAAATGGCGAAAAAGGCAATTTTCGAGCTTAGGCTTTAGGCAGTCATGTAATTACTTCATTTCGAACCCTTATTTGTTCAAAATGACTTTGTTGGAATAATGTTTGAATCAACTTACAGCGAGTTCGTTTCAGCTTTTTCGTGTATCTTAATTCATGTTGAGAAAGTCTGTTCTGTTCCCTTGCAAAGCGAAACAAAAGAAAATGTATGCTGAAAAAGATTCTAGTCTATCTCATTGCTGTATTTCTTTTAAGTATATTGACTAAAAATTAGAAGGAAGAAATGAAGTGGAAGTAAAAGTTTAGTAGCTTTTCAGACTCCCAAGGATACCGGGTATATTAAAACAATACGTGAAAATTCTACAGAGGGAATTTTTGAGCCCATCCAAGTGCTTTAACGATTAAAGACAATTTCTGAATGAATGGAAGTTTAGTCAGGATAATGACGAAACGAATTAGCTGAAAACTTTATGTGATGATCAATTTTTTAAGCGAATCCAATGATATACAAAATGTGCTAAATAAAGATCCCTTGATTAATATCGACGGTTTAATAAAAGTTGAAACCACCTTATAAGCCTCTACGCTTGAACGAGTCTGGTAGTAGTTCTGGGGGTCTATCTGTAATGCACACACTTAATATTATTATTTTTGTTGGGTTTAGTAAGTTTTCCTAGCAACCAAAATACTAACTACTAGTAGTTTGAGTAGAATAATGGGTGCCTGATAATTCTCAAACCTAATAGAGTAACTAATATGAATTAATTTAACATAATGGACGACTTTCCTGATGCAGAAACATCCGCTTGATCTCATGATTTCACCTAATGACAACTCCCAGAAACTTTAAATTCTAAAATCTAACAGCACTCACCTTTCGATTATACTACGCATCCTTGAGTCACCCGATAAACTAGCTGCACTTCCTGTTTTTTGCAAACCGTACAAATCATCATTTGAACCGCCCAATTCTGCTGCGTCTTGATCTAACTTGTGACGTAGAGTATCTAACGAGGCTTGAAGGAGTTGAATTTCACATTGTTCAGCTGAACGTGGTGGTCGTCGGCGTTTTCCTTCAGCTACGTTACGACCACCAGCTAAAATACAAATTAAAAAATATCATTTTAAAGATCATTTCCATATGGAAAGGAATTCTACCTTCAGTATCGGTTGAACTATCCGAAATAGCTGACTCCAAACTCAATCTCCGCTGTAATCGATAGCCACCCGATGCTGCAACTCGAGCATGACCATTGTGGAATAGTCCATCTCGACTTGACACATACGGTGCCACTGGTAAATATGAATCGTTCGTATGCGAATCTTCACGTTTGTACTGCATTAATGGATTTGTTCGTGGCATTCGACCACTTGTTCCACTGCTGCTGCTTCCGCTCAATGTTCTATGTGATAGACAATGATCCTTGCCAACGCTGCCTATATGATGCTCGCTTCCTATGCCTACACCTGAACTATTGATGAGATTCTTGAAGTTAGTTTGATTGCAGCTGCTTGCAAAGTTGTCATTGCTCAAATTCTCTTCACTGCTGGACGGTGTCAGAGATGAAGAAACAGCACAAGCTGTTACAGCGCTCTTCCTCGAATGAGGACTATTGCCGTTGTACGACGTGTACGAAGGTGCGTTCCTGTGATGATGATGGTGGTGATGATGAGGATGCGGCTTGTTGAGTTGGTATACAGGATTTTGAAAAGCCAACGCTTGAAGATTGTCGTTGTTGTTCTCGCTGAGGCTAGGATTATTGTACTTACTATTTGGTGGATACTTTGAACTCCGGTTCGCTATCAACGAGATTCCGCTTTTTGGAGGCATCCCATTGTTGAAATCGTGATGCTCCACAGAACTAGATGATTGCGATGGAGTATTAATACTTTGGTAACCAGAACTGCACTCTCCGATTGATATATTGCTTCCCTTTGACGTAAGGTTTTCTTTGGTTGCTTTACTTTTACTGGGCACGTCGTTGGCATGCTCTTCGGCATATTTCAACAAATCGTCCAAATCTTCGAGTTTCATTGGCATGTTGCCCGTCGAATTAGTTTGTTGATTGCTTATTCCTATCAATGGTGGTCGATTGTTATGTATGTCATTCATTCCCAAATTAATATGAAGGGTGTTCTTGCCAGGCGACCGCTCGTTGAGAGCCAAACTCAATTGTGAGTTCGTTGATTGCAGCCGATTGCGGCTCGCCAAGTTATTTGCGTTCGATTTAAGCAGAGGCGTTGGACTCTTTCGAACAAATGCACTAGCTGGCTCGATTTGGATAAGGTTAACCCCAGATTCTTCATAGTTATTGTTTGATGTCGTAGTTGCGTGTGTGTTGTTCCGAGGAAGAGTACTCGCCCTCATTACACTGGGACTAACCCGTTCCATATTTTCGCTTCCATTACTAGCCAAATTCCCATTGCTTGGGAAGTAGTGCGAAGAGCTGTTTGTCGTTATAAATGCTACCCCATTGGTGTTCCGGTCAATTGTGCTGGTTGCCGATGGGTGTGGATGGATTGTAGCTGGTGTTATAATCCCAATGCTGGCAACTCCGTTTTGGGAAGATGCGATTGATGTTTGAGATACCGAGTGTTGCAAGTTACTGTGCATCTGATGGGAGACACTGTTAATGCTCAACTGGCTATTATTAGTGACATTGTTTTTTTGCAACAACGGCGACACTGTCGGATCATTGTACCGAAATATATTTTTCTCTAGCGATTTCGGAGTTAGGACACCCCTCATAATGCCTCTTTCTGCAGGTACTCGGTTTATAATAGGCTGTTGGTTTTGTTGTGAATCAACAGGGTTGCAATTTTCCTGGTTATGCAGCCCGCTGTTCATTAAGCCATTCTCTTTGGTTTTCGTTATTTCGTCCAAGATAGACTTTAGAGGGTCAAGCTCTTCTTGTCGCTCGCTGGGTAACTTTTGTATACTTTCCGCCAAAAGTTGATGGAGGATTGATAGTTGTTTTCCTTGATCGATGTATCCAGCCCATTCTAGAATCGAATCCTGATTACTGTTCTCCAGCCGAGTTGAAATTTGGTGAAGAAACTCCTTCATGTTTGGAGCTTCTTGCTCAAGAAAATCATTCAGAAATTCCATGAAATTTTCCTTTCCTTGGAAACGAGTGAAGTTTGCAAGCGTTTGCAAAGTTTTCGCGACAAGTGTTAAGTTCCTTGTCACTCTTGACGAAGGTAATTCATTGGTGATGTTAAACAAACTGGGCGACAGAATTGCAGGACATAGGAAACGCAGAAAAATTGACGCTGATATCAAATTGTCTGCCATGTCTTCTCGATCAAGCATTTTCAATCGCTCCCTGAATGTGGCAAAGCATTCACGCAGCTGAGGAGGAAAACTTTTATGCGATTTAGATATACTGTCCCATGTGGAACGAACAGCATTGCGCAACGATTGTTGTTGCCTTGATAACGATCCTGTAGCCTTAAGAGGGTCTACTTCACAATCACAGTTCGATTGGATGATCTCATTCAGCGGCTCGGATAATGTATCTTGGAGGTATTGTTCCCCGGTAAGCTTCAAAAAAGCTTCCATACTCTTTGTCGCCAAAGAGTTGCCGCGAAATGTTAACCTCTGATCTCCAACTCTCAACAAGTCCAGAGCAACGACGTCAGTGAGGAATGCTCCTGCCATTCCTTGAGCGTGCATCAGAAGCACTAAAGCTTGTCCAATATCTTCTTTGGCTTTAACTCCGATCACAGGCTCCAATATCTCGCAAACCTTTTTATAATTCTCTTTCAAATATCCCAAGAAATCTGTGTACACTGATAAGGGTAGAATATCGATACTTTGGAAACGACATTTTATCCTCAATGTTGGTACAATATCTTTTGATGAGTTCCGACTAATGCTATCATGCTTTTCCGACAAGATTGCATACCAATCTTCCGAAAATAATCGTGTGGTCACTTCGTGAATTGGAATCTTCACCGAACCGACAAGATTATGTTTGTCACGTTTCTTTTTCTTTTCAATCTCACGAAACACATTCACTGTAATCACATTGATGTCCGGTATGTCGGGAAAATCAAAATATTCACCCCAAAATAGTAAATCTGTTTGTAATTTAACACTTGTTCGGCCGTAAAGCGTCTTATCTAGATTTATTTCACAGAAATATTTCTTTTTAGCTGGCAAATTTTTTGCCTCGTAGATCCACATTTTCAGTGAATTATCTGTTCGTCGAGTATGTTCGGCATTTGGAGCAATTGATTTACGTAGACTGTAGATCCATAGATCTCGTTCCTGTCGTGATCCACAGCTGTAGTAACGTTCGCCACGTGGTCCACCGCGAACTTGAAAACAGTGTTGACGTCCAAGCACTGATTGGTGAACGGGAGCAACGCCTACGGCTCCGGTGCAAGAGAGGTCTAAAATGATAAAGGCAAAGAAGAATGTTGAGATTTTATGCTAGGTTATAAAGTTATATTGTTTAAGCAAATAGCGAAAGGTAACAAATTTAGGGATTTAACTGGGGGAACTTTTGAAAAGTTGAGCTGGCAAACAAAAACAAGGAGAAACAAGAAAAATTCAAAACCATAAAGTTAAAAAAAAAAAAACAGGGGAAACGATAGGAAAGAAATGAGGGGAAAATAAAAAAGGAATTGGAAGGAGAAAAGACAAACTAGAGAAAAATTTAGGAAATAAGTGAAGAGATTGGATGGAAATAATGAAAGCAATAATCAAAATAATTATAAAGCGACAAAAAGAAAAAATTATTGAACAAAAAAAGGGAAACGGGTCGAATGAGAATGAGACTAAGGGAAGAAAACCAGAATAACAGTGATGAAAAATGTTGATGAGGGAGAAAAATGGAAACAAAAAAAAAACTATTGGGGGAAAACAATACAAAAAATAGTAAAACAGAAATAAACACGGAGAAAATAAATGAAGACCATATTTAAGGATATAAAAGAAAAAGGGCAGTAATATAAAACAGAAAAATAAACGAGAAATATGCATACATAGGAAAGTGAAGAAGACAGAGTATTTAAACGGATAAAACAGTCCGAAAAAAGTTTAAAGGAAACCGACAAAGATCAAGTCTAAAAGACATAATAAATAAAAACACAAAATCAATAATTTCTTTGAAGTATAAGAATAAAAACAATATAAAGGGACACATTATAACTTAAAAAAGAATGATGAAAAGAAAACAAATGAGAAAAAAAAGAATAAATAAGGAGAAAATAGAAGGAAAACAGAACAAGAAAATTGGGTTATAATTCCAAACAAGACCAGAAGCAATAAATGAAGACAAGGCATACGAAAAAATGAAGATCAAATGGTGGCAAGAAAAGAAGACAAACGAAGAAAGGAAGGGTAAATGGAAAAACAAACAATATGAGAACAAATTAAGTGTTAAGCGAAAAAATGGGAGAAAACCAGTAACATAAATTAAAAAATCAAGTAAGTCTGAATTTTAAATTCGAAGATTTTTCAATAGTATTTACCTATTGTCGACATCACAGCATGACTGGATAATAAACTTTCATGCGACCTTGAGCCTCTTAATCCACCAGGTCCTCGTTTCGAGCGTTCCAGTTTCGTTACTGATTTTGTACGTTTCAATGGATTCGATCTAAAATAAACAAATTAAAATACAATTAGATACAGATTCAAACACATTACGTTATAATGTATCATTATTAACCATTTCATTAATGATTGAAAGGCCTTGATAAAGCGATAGCAATTGTGAATAAACTAATTTTCTCACAAGCTCATGAATGTTATTTTTTTTTTCATTAAATCTTCAACTAAACAAAAGCTGATCGCCATCACATTGTCGATGATCTTGACTTCCATCACCGATATACACATTTATAATTACGGAGAACAAAAAGACAAGATATATTAGTAAAGAGTTGATTATCAATAAAAATGTACAAAAATACAAACTTATATTTGTTGCTGGTAAATCCGAATTGAGAGTATCTGAACTGATTGCAACAATTCAATGCCATTATCTCATCTGAGTAAACACAACACAATTACCAAGTATTAGCACAGTAGTGGTACATTGAAATGATCGATGGAATATTAACAACGAGAAAGACGGTGGCAAAAGGTGGTTAGTTCAATTAAATCGCGAAGAGCTACTACCAATTGTGAAAACATGATAAAAGCACGATCTTCGATTTGAATCTGATCCCAAAATAGCGATGATAGTGGCAATGAAGAGGAGATAGCGAATGATGTTCGTCTAATTTACACATGTTCGTTGAGTTTTGTGATATTTTGCCCCTAGCGAAATGAATGATGGCAAGGTGTAAGGTGATATTTGCTAATTAAGATTTAATTGAGGAAGTGATGGAAAACTCAATTACAATTGCTATTGGCTGGATAGTTCATCACATTTGGCTTGATCAATACCTTTCAGCTTCAGAAAGTCTCAAGAAAGTCTTCTTTTCTTTGTCAACATTAGAAGAAATTCTTTTGATGAAAGTGAGCCATCATCTTCCAACTGGTTTTAACGATTATTTCTATTATCGTCAACGTGATTACATTATAATACCATATGATGAAATCTTCAAAACGCTTGAATTTAAAGATTCTGAATTGTGCTTTAAATACTCTCATAATAAAAATCGTTAATAGTAAACACAATCGGATGTGAAAAGTGCATGCAATGAATTGGGGATTCAGTTTTCAACAAAGCGTGATACTGACCACAACACTTAAAGCAACAATTCAGAACATGACAGTTTAAAGCTTGATGTCTTATAAAAACACTGTCAAATATATTTATACGAGTGTAGTATTTGTTTTATTAAACCATGATCTCCAAGCCAATCACTTCTTCATTTTAGATGGCTTGTAATGAGAGTCTCTTCCTGAAAATCATTTTTAAGATACTTTGAGTATCACATGGTGAAAGTGATACCCAGGTGATGATTATAACTTCTTCTGAATCACGATTTCCAATTAAAATATGCATGATGTATGATACTTCTTTCACCACTCATATAATTGTTCTCAGTCATTCTTCTTGTTCTCTATCCACTCTTGGATGTTACTTTCGAACATTCTTCGCTGTGTTACTTATTAGTCTCAAATATTGATAATAATCTTAATCATAACATCAAATAATAGTACGGCAGAATCTGAAAGCTAGATTCTGTTGATGCCGAACAAGAATAGATATCCTGGATTGTATCAGATAAGCGGCTACGACAATCGAAATGAGAAACAAATGAGTCTTTTTGATGATGATATCACGGGTATGGTATAGATTTGTGAAACAAGCAGAGATAAAATTTCTGTAAATACATTATCATAAGGATCTTCGCTCGCTGAAGTTATAAGTTCAAAATCGTAAGGAAACCACTAAGTTGGCGTGGATTTTCGGAGACCTTGTCGAGGACCCTAATGAGCGTAGGAGGTCAAGAAGGTTAAACGAACTACCATTCAGGTGACAATAAACAATCAACCATTTCAGTACGTATTTTTCAAATTGCCAGGCGCCTTCCCACGACAAATGGTTTCTGATTAAGCTAGCTCTGCTTCTCTCCGCCTCTTTCTGACGATTAATTTCGCAATTGGACAATTTTTTGCCGATGATTTTTTCGAAAAGAAGTAATAAAACCAATCTGACGGGAAAAAATGAATTTCTATGTGTCAAAATATAACAAATTAACGCACTGGTTTATAAGACCTACTCAATAGAAGCTGTCATTTCCCTGGTAGATATTTTTTGGAAACTGCATCTTTGAGGTTTGTTGGAGCACATATGACGGAGAACATATCTGATGCCGAAGAAAATATTTAACAGATTTCGATTTAAACAGAATCAAAAACTGTGAAACACCTCCAATGCAAGCCATACATGATTGATATCACAAACCCAGTGTTTCTCCTTAAAAACAGCGAGTATAAGAAATGTTAAATGAATTTGTTACATCTGTTGTTATAAAATTACTGGCTTTTGATTCTGTGCTTAGCATAAATGGAAAGCAACGAAAATATATTTTCCATGTTCAATTTTTTTGAGGGTAGTACCATCATTTGTCCATTATACACAAGACCTGCTTAAAAAAACATATTTAGACTTGAATTGCACGGCTATTGAATCTAAGGGAACGAATTTGTGCGCTGAATTGATTTCAACGTTTGTGTGACAACAAATCACGATCGTTTCCAAAGCAATTCGATACCAAGTTCCCCAGGAATAGCTTGATGGTTTCGAAGAAATTCGATAGTACTTGTCACGGATCAACATGTCGCAGATCATGGGTTTAGGTTTAAACACGAGGTAAATTGTAACTTTGGATGGGTCAAACGTTCCCACAGGTCTAAAAATCTGTCAAGTTCCATCCTAAGGTGACTTTGTTTTCGATATTAAGTTGATCATTTTTCTTGGGTTTCTAGTTCAGTCTTCAAACTTCAAATCCTGAACGGAAACTTAGCGGTTTCGAACAGAAGAAAATGAAACTGTCGAAACCTTCGGCGGAACTAGTAAAAGGATTCAGTGATCACTACATGATACTATTCCTGAAAGGTATCAAAAAAATTTCGTCATGGTCACGAATCCACAGGAAATGGGATTTGGATCGTTATATCTTTATCTTTGCTGTGGCGCATCTGTGATTCGCTTCCTTTAACTTGTTTTGTGAAAATAAAACACTGAGATTAACAATTAATTTTTGGTCCAATACATTTTTCCATTTTGAATAAGGTTGAATTTGTTTACTAGGAAACCTAGTAAACAAAATAACGACTTTGAGTGATTCACGTGAAATTCTTCACTGAAGGACGTGTATAATACCCAATCTAAAAGGGCCTCACGAAATTATTGACTTACATTCAGGTGAAATTATTGACCTACACGTGAGAAAAAGTATTCATTTTGCGAGCACGTAAGTGAATTATGTTTTTAAAGCTAAGCAATTCTGTTCTTCAATCCGCTTCTAGTCCTTCAATCCGATCATTTTGTAGCTTTGAAAGGAAAAAATATAACAATAAAACGTTAAAGCGGAGAAATAGTGATGTTATTTTTTCAGAGAAGGGTTGTCGCAGAGTTAATTTGACAAGGAGAACGCGTTATCTCAAAGCACGACGAAAAACTTAAGTAAAATATAATATATAACATAACAACGTAGCAAATAAGCAAAGAAAACCCCGCCGAAAATTTGGAACATTACTGCTGATCAGCGTATATTGAATACGTAAAACATAAGACTTAAGTGTACCGACTGCTTGGCCTGGCCTTAACATTTCAGGCTACGTAGTCAAATTCTAAGGAAGAAACTACACGCAAGCAATGTGAATACTGCAAAGAGACAATCGTTTGCAAAGGACAATGCAAAAAAATTACATAAAATTCTGAGAACATTTTGTTGGGCAGTGGCACCAATTGTGTTGATCATTTTAATGTAAACGACTGTGGAGAAAGGCAGCTCGACACTATCGTGTGGAAGTAATTTAAGGTTATATATTATTTTTTTTTTTAAAGAGGATTCATTTTTGATTTAATGCATCATTAAACGAATGTATCAGTTATTAATTTGGTGACTTTCTGTTTACCAGATCCCCGCCATAGACAGTCACAAGCCCGACTGAGCAAGGACGAGAGATCTCTTGTTTTCCTAATCCACAGCTTCCATGATTCCTCATCCCAAATCGGAGGAATTAAGTGTAGCTAATGGTCCCGGGGTCGTATATTGAGTTTAATGGTTCCCCAATGATGGGAAATTAAATGCCGAGGAATGCCAATAATTGTAAATACACCTACACCTATTAAATACCACGTATTCTTCTTTTTAAGGACGTAAGAGGGTGAAGGAGAGCATTCCATGCCTGATAACGGAAGCAATGTAATAAACATGCCGCCGGAGCGAAAGTTGGGCGACGGATTAACTCCCCGTCCCTATATTAACCTTGAAATACTTACGAAACCTGCAGCAGTGCCTCGGAATGGATTAGACTTACGACAAGGACCTCGCAACCGAAAAGGAACTATGGCATTGGATCTTGGATTATCAGATCACTGAAAACCCCTGGTTCTGTTAAGGACGTTTTCCAACAGGCCATCCAATATAAATTGATTATACTGGCAATCCAGGAAACGAAAAATACAGCAACCGATGGCCCGATAAAGGCTACAGAGCTAGGAAGAAGAAGACCGTTTTCCAGATCCTAACAACATTATGTCAGAATGGAATTCAAACATGCATTAAGAGTTCATGGAACTGAGGACTTAATACATAAAACATGTTTCATGGTTACCATCTGGAGAAAGATTTTGCGTTATTGTTTAGCTAAACAACAAATATTCTCAACATTCTCGTTGTCTAAATAGCTAATAACTCAGCATAGAATGCCTGGGAGTGGTTGGATGAGGATTATTTGTGAAGAAACTAGATCTAGACTTCTTAACTCTAATGAATGCTTAGGACAAACGATAACATTCGAACTAGTTCACAACATCGTAATGACTTTCTTTTGAACGTGATGTCATTATCACGTCAAAAACTAGTTCAAACAGCATCGTCTGTCCCAGGCTTATGGAATAAAGGAAAATTTGTTTTGAAGGTAAATCTGACTAATTAAGCGTGGTACTGTCCGCAAAACTTTCAGTTTAGTATAAGATGCTTGATATAGCCTTAATGATCCGAAATCAGTAAAAAAAATGTAGGATTGCGTGCCTGAGAGGCATGGGGTTGCCAATAAAGGCAACCCGGCGGGCTAGCATTTTCAAATGTTTTTGTTTTTTTCAATACTTTTGAAAGTATCGCATTGAGAGAATATGTTGTAAAATTTTTGATAATGATTTTGACAGTATTTCAAGGTATGCAGTCGTTTAAGCAAGCGTCGATAAGCGTTTATATCACGGGGCAAGCGGTTGCTTGGTCTCATGAATTAATCCATTGTGCGCAGCAATGTAAACACTAAGTAATACGAAAATTCTAACTCTGATTAAAAAAAATAATAATAAAAACCGTCACTGAGGCCTTTGTTAACAGACTAATAATCGATTTTATTTTCATTTTTACGACGACTGACAGAACTGAAATCAACGCTATCCAGGTCCATTACTTTGTGGTCTTTTGCAGCATTGGTTTGTTAACAAAATTATTTTTTTATAAATTTAAATGAGTTTTGGGTTATTAAACAAACATACTTCGTTTTTCTATTTTCATTATTTCCCCCAAAAAATACTCAGATAAAGCCTAAATTTATGCGCGCTAGATCACCAGATTTCGTTAAGGCCAGAAATTCTTTTAGAATTTTCAAAAAATTGATTTTTTATTTTTAATGTGTTTCGAATATATAATACCCAAAGAATATGCAGACCAATGGAAAACCTGAAATAATCAAAATTTACGGAGTTATCACATGTAGTGTCGAGAGGACGGACAGCTTGTGGTCAGATAAATAGCGAGTGGGGCGCTCGGACCGTTAGAGGCAGAGCAACCCTTGCTTGACTCCCTTTTCTGTACTCTCCTAGCAACCTTTGCTTTCTGGTTTACCTTTTTTTTTTGACCAGGCAAATGTTTCGGGAAATTTTATACATTATCACTAGAATTAATAGTTTTCACATCTTGAAACTTTAAACACGATTATCTCGAAACTACGTTTTCAAAAATTGCTCGTGTTGTAGCTTAACGCTTTTAGTGCCGGGCGAAATAGAGGTGCCTATGCGAAGAAAACCGGCCGAATTTCACAGTTTTACAAGGGTTCGGAAAAATGCTTGTAAAAACCAAACGAGAAACAATATTTACATGATTCAAAAAGCTGCGTATTGTGGATGAAATACAGAACTAAACAATTACACTAGTTTTTTCGAACTCATTTGAAAATTATAGAAAAAACAAAGGTATAAAAGTTTGTAAATGAAATGAATTTGAGATCTCTTGTAGAAAACGTATTTGCACATACAAACAGTCATCTTTTCATCATAATTTTATATGGGTCAATTATTATAAAGTATATACTTTGTATTTCCAATATATATTTTGTAACAAGATGAACAATATTACATAACAAAAACAAAACATAGTTTGAAGGTACACAGTAGGCGCCGGACGGATTTTCTCTTTCGAACTATGTAATTGTTATCGGTAATATAACATTGCTGAAACAAAATTATGTTGTCATAAATATTTATATTTATATATTGTAAATGTGTAAAATTTTGTTATTGTAACTCACACAAATAATTTATTTAACATTCGTGACTACTGATGCACACTCCATGCAGTCCTTTATCGCACTTATTACACACTGTGCGTGATTTTCTTTTTGGTCCACCATCCTTCCTGCTGCACACCACGCAAACCCTTTCTAGTTTTCCTGGTAGTTTGCGTACACCTATGCGGGGCACATTGGTTGATGTCTCCGCTAATGGTGTGTCGTGTGGTATCCTTTTTAGTGCCAGCCATTCAGTGGTTATAGATTGGATAATATCAGTGATGAAATCTAGTCGAGTTTTGATTTTTCCGTCTGTATTCTGCTGATGTAGTATGTACGCATTGAGCACCATTCGGGAGAAAATGCAGAAAACCACCTTCTTCCACTATTTTATGGATCTTCGTTCATCTAAGTATGAATATAACATCATATCTGACGTGTCTACGCCTCCCATGTGTTTATTGTATTCTGCTATGATTGCCGGTTTTTCAACTTGTATTTGTGCATTGTTTTTTCGGATTGTCGTCGTTTTGTTTTGAGCCTTTTCGAATGTGGATAGGAGTAAAACATTTTTCTTCTGGGACTTTTTCTCGCGGTACGCTAATAGTAGTACTTCATTGTTTCGGGCGTACTTAGATCCGCCCTCTTGCAATTTAGCCTTCATAGATGATGGAATATATTTCCTGTTGTTGCGTATTGTGCCGGTCAGATATGGCACTTTTTGAAATAATGCTCTTGCTAACAAAATACTTGTGAAAAAGTTGTCTGCTACCACGTGATAACCTTTCATAAAATAGTTTCCCATATCCAATAATTTATGGATTACAACGTGGCCAAGACCATTCTTCTTTATTTCTTCTTTATCCGTTTGATCCCTAGCTCCTCTGTAGCAGTAAAACGATAAACAGTAATGGGTTACTGCATCAGTCAACATCCAAAACTTTATGCCCCATCTGTGATGCTTTTTATTTGGCATATATTGAATCAACGACGTCCTACACTTTGTGCCGACTAACGATTCATCAATACTTAGATGCTGATTAGGCGAATAATGAAATTTGAATTTGTTATTTGCGTGGACCACGACTGGTTGAAATTTCGTTGTAGGGTCATATTCGGGACTATTACGTGCTGGTAATTTTTCGTTATCTACCACATGGAAAAACCTACAAACTAATTGAAACCGGTTGCGACTGAACATTTTGCCAAACCACGGGATATGTCTGTGATTTGTAGACCAATAACTAAAAAGTGTCGGTCTACGTGTTACACCCATTTCCAGAAGCACAGCAATGTGGTGACACTGTGGTTGCCTCTGACACTGTGGTTGCCTTCCACTCTGTTGCTCTGGATCCTGAGGGAACATTGATCCTATTCAGGAACTGCCTCGCATATCGGTTGGTCTCACTTCTCAATAAACTCAAAAATTCTTCGGTGAAAAAAAGATCAAAATATGTTCTCGGCATGGAATTTCTTGTTGGCATATGTCTAGGTCCAGCAATTTCCATAAATTGTGGCCGAGGATTATATTCGCTATCGTTGGCCACGGAAACTTCGCGGAAATCTCTCAGCTCTTTCTCAGCATCGTTTCCCTCTAATTCAGAATCGTTATCTTCGCTTGCTTCACTATCACTGTAGATCCTACGTGGATGCCGACTTCTTGGTGCTACGATTTCTTCCTCGTCACTATGTGATAGATCCGCCTGGTCAACCATTCGGACTAATTCCGCGTCGTCCATGATGGTGTATTTTTTATAAAAAGGTTGGTGGCAAAATGTTCGAAATTCTGTCTTGCTAATTGTTGGTTTGTCAAAGGCAACAATGTACTACACAAGCGGAAAGCAACGGCAGTAACAAAAATGACACTTTGAAACTGCAACTAGGACGAAATAAACTATTCGCAACAACGATCGAGGAGAAACTAACTGACCCTACGTCTTGCTGCGGCATCGTGACGTTATTTCGTGAGAGTCTCCAAACAGTTGTTTATATAAAACGCCTTCGACAAGTTCCGATAAGGGCCCAACGCCACAGCCACTTAGGCCGCAGGTCGGATGTCGCCTGAGCGGCGACCATCGGTGTTTATGTTAGATTTCGGTACCTCCAAGCGATAGGAAAAAGGTCGTCCACAAAGAATTCAAACAAAAAAATATTTCTTTTAATTATCTTGTAATGAAATTAGATCATTTATAACGCATTACAAATTTATTTTGAGATAGAGTTCTCCCGCAATGCGAGTAGTAAACCGCTACAAGGCGCGAGCTGATATATCGCCTCTGGCACTTCTCGCAAGTGCATCAGGAGCCGATATATCGGCTCCCGGCACTAAAAGGGTTAAAATGTTATCGACCGATTTCGATGAAATTTTGGCAGATTACTCTCAGTAATATTATCGGAAGTATATATCTAAAGTTTGAAAGGTAGCGTGTAGATAAATATTATTTTTTTGGGTCAAATGTGTCGAAAAAATGATCGAAAACAAATTTTCGATTTTGCACTTTTTCACATTTTTAGGTATAACCTTCCCCTTAATATCTCAGTAAACGAATGACACTTGTCAAATCTTTTTCAAATCAACAGCAAAAGAGTGACAACTGCGGCACTTTTCGATGTCACGGAAAACAGGCGTCCGAAAACCCTTAATAATGCGGCCATTTTTTTGGTAAGTTCAAAAAAAAAAAGTGTCACAAACTTGAATGCCACAATAAAAGTATGTCATAATTTGAAGATGATTATTTTGCTTTGTCTCGAAAAAATTCTCGAAAAATACTTGTTTTTCACGCTTCTAAAGGAATTTTTGGACATTTTTACTACGTTTTCTTTATAAAAATTTGAGTTTTATGACATTAAAACACCCAAATAAACTGTTAAACTGGCACGAAATCGATACAAATTTGATTACACTGGTGAAATTATCTTAAATTCAGAAATAGTTGCAAATAAGTGATACCACTCACCGTTTGGCGAAGAAATTTGTAAAGCGTGATGTTGTTTGCGTTTCTTGTGGTGGCTGTTTTTGTCCCAATATAGGTGTAGCCGGTGCCGATCCTCGTCGACATGCTTTTTCATAAGAAGTATCTGTAAGATAAAGTTCAATTTTAATTTGTTTATTTATTGAGAGGCAAATAAAGAATAATAAAAAAAGTTTATTACTTGAACGTTTAACAATATTTAATGACACTTAGTCATTGCTTATACATTGCGTCCAATATTTTGGAAGATAGAAGTTCGAAGACGACGAGAACCAGAGTCACTACATTTAGTGGATATCAACCAATTGTATATTTCATTAACAACATTAATTCCAACAAAACACGTTTAAAAATAAGTGTTATTAAAAAATGTAGATAGGTGTGTGTATTATCAGTATTAAATTATTCCCTCGTATCACATACGATATTTCAAGGTAAACAACTTTCAGAAATGTATCTCATGTCGCATAAAGTTAAAGTTTAGCATTGACATTCAAATGACTTTTTTTTTAAAGAATGCAAAAGAAATAAGACGAAGCAATCAACAAGAGGAATTTTGTGTTTAATAGATGGTATCATGAGAATTAGCAAGAGTTGCATATAGTAAACGAATTTTTTTTGTGGGCCGTTTATTTTTTTTTTATTTACATTTTTGTAAAAAAAACCTTACATTGTAAATAATGGTTAGTATGGTTTTTTACCATATCACCTCAAATGCTAATTAATTGGAACGTGTGAAAAATGCGTCTGAGTGGCATAGCAAAATTTACCAAGCATTTATAATGGGATTTATTTAAGCTAAGTTCATTGCATATGCGTACACATATCGCAAAAAGTGTCTAATAACAATTCGTGAAATTATAGTGATCGTAGGTGGAACTGAAACTAACCAAGACGATTGATGCAAATGAATCAAAATTGTTGCATTCCAAATGGTATTTTTGGAGTTATTTAACTTGAAGGTGATTGAACTAGTTGTGTTACGTCATAAGTGAAATCTTATTCAATCAATTTAGAAGTTAGATCACGTGTAATTTTATTCAAGATACGTTGCAAAATTTTCTTAATGTCTCTGCTGCCGTACTGCTTGGAATGCATTCTTGAATTTCAATAGGGTTGTAAAAAGTCTATTCAAGTAGTATTTCGCTTGCAGCTCAATCTCAATGGGTTTAACGTTAAAACAAACAAATAATGCAACAAAAATTTATTCAATAAATCCGAGGCTTTTCATTGAAACAATATATTAAAGCAAGAAACATACATAACGCAGCAAGTATACATATACGAGCGCGTTGCATAAAACGTTATTAGAGAAAGCAAAATTCAAATAACCTCCTAACAATTAATAAACAAGCATTCATTCACACTTACAGACACTCTTCCGCCACAATTTTTGATAAAGTCCAAACTACTCATATGTTGTATTTCTTCAAAACAATCGACATTATGAAACGCTTGATCGTTTTCGGAAGCAAATATTATCTAAGTTCAGCTCCATTCAACCTTATCAACAATTACAACTTGCTAACAAATTGTTTGTATGTGAAACAAAAAAAAAATCGTTATTTTTTTGATAGGACTGAACATTGTTTGAATCATTTTTAAGAATAAATTTGATCTGTTACGAATGTGATACGAAGCAAGCTCAGCAGTTCAATTTCAAGAGTGAGTCCATACTATGTACATCGCGCCCCATTGAATATCAACAATTATCTTTGGCACTTGATAATTCAATCGAACGAATGAATCTCAGGGTAACATGAGAGCTCCTTCAAGACTGAAAATATTTCTCATCTCCCATTGATGCGAACGATGTGATAATGTGAGAATCAATCATTTTATTTGAATAAAGTTAGGACCTTGAAAGATTCAATTTACAAAAGAGCATTCATAAAACAGATTCATTTCAAGATCATCCGGAATTTCCAACTAATGAAAACAGTATAGTCAAGTGTTCCAATGTCATCTTGAGGGTTCTCCTTGTTATCGATGTTATTTATTTAATTTACGCTTCTCTGTCCAACAAATACATTTATCTGATAATTAAAAGCATTCATTTAACCATAATGTCTTCAATGGCATTCAATAATTCTTGTTGCGTTCTCGGTATCAATGAAAAAGAAGTATTTATGAAAAGAAAAAAAAACTGCGATCGCCTAGCAATAAATAATTGAATTATCAATTTCAATAAACAACAAAATTGAAGATTAGATAGAAGTGTATCTTTCTGTCCACTCGCAACTATCACATTTTATTTTTGGTTGTCACATTGTCTAGGCCTCTAAAACGGAAACTCCATAGGAGGTAGACTATAATCTGGAATGTGTCGGTTCCACCCGACTTGCTCTTTACGAATTTCTTAAGGATTTTATTTTCATTATGGGTGGTCCACTAAATGAAGGTAATTTTAACCATGTTTTGGGAATGAGAAGTGATTAAAGTGTGCACCTTTGCTTTATGTTATCAACTAATAGAAGACCACAAATGATGGCGGAGGGTACACCTGGGACACGGATTATTCTTGCTTTCCAATCAACTAAGGAATTTTAATGGAAAACACCATCGAAATATATATTTTCAGATTGATTTGAAGCCATTGCTGTAATTAGTTTGTGGTTTAAGCATCTTTGGAGTTTTTATTCTTAAAAAAAAAACTGAAAGCCTGAAATTTAAGATTCTTTTCAAGATTGTCACCTTTTACGATTATGATATTCAGAAGATTTTTCTCACAAGAAAGTTAAGTAGAGATGAGTTAATTGCTAACGCAGGATAACAACGGCTACTAGTTTGTCAGCATACAAAATTTCTAAAAAATTTCTATAATCTGCACCAGTGTCGAAAAATACACAGGACAAAACAGCCTTTGAATTTCCTTCAGATTGATTTTAAATCAATATGGAGGTTTATTACCACTATTATGTATAACGCCCATAAAGATATAGAGGATCTAAACCCTCTATGTATAAATAAGACAAAGTTTAGCATTTATGAATTGACGTGAGACATGAGGAGTTAGACTGGTTCTCTTTATCCTGCTATCAATGTTGCGATTGCTGTTTATGATCGATTTAGACGTTAGTCTGTTGCTGGAGTAAGTTGATTAGACGTGGGCACCGATAAGCTGCAAGCATCGACTGCAGGAAAATCCCAAAAAAGTGGAAACAGCAACGTCAAATTTTTTATAGAAAACTACTTGAACAAATTGTCTAAAAAGGTGAAAAGTAACATAGCTAAATGCAGTTCATACCATTGTTTTTGCTGAAAAAAATGGAGAATATCAAAAATGGATCTCGATTGCTCATTTGAAAACTACTGGAAGGCTTAAGCGCATTTTAAAGGGCGGCTTACAGCATCGACTAAAATGGTCTAGACATAGACAGTAAGTTCCAGGAAAACTATAACTAGGAACAATAACGAGAAAAAATTTTTTTTACAGAAGCAGCTGCCCCGAGAGTCAAAAAAAATATCAAAAAAATTGAAATCTTTTTGAAAAAAAATGTTCCAGATGTAAGAATAATAATCCCTGCATAATAATGAAGGGAAGAATAAAAAAACAGCCAAAAAACACATATTTGAAGAATCCTGAATCGATGAATTTTGTCTGGAGCTGTCTGGAGCGATGTATATGAGTCTATTGATTCCGAATATCAGAAGTGGTCAACGCCGCTTACCACTAGCATTTATTTTCCATTCACGGCTTTATTTTGTATGATACAAACAAGGATCCTCTATTCGATTTGAAAGTACGGTGCAGCTAGCCAATTTCAACATTGAAAATTCGGATACTTATTTCCAAATAGCCTAGTGACCACTAATTTTGGTACTGTGCACTTTATGCATCGAAAGCAAAAAAAAGGGAAATAATCACTCAAAACCAAGATGTGAGATATTTATTTGCTGCCCAGATATTTTCATCTGACCCTGCATAAATGTTTGACCAATACATTACCGAGTCGAGATCGAAATAGAAGCCTAGAAGGCTCGTTTTCCTCCCCTTTGAAAATAACAAATAACATTTATCTCAAAAAGTGCAGCGTGCTAGCGAAAAGTGTGAAAAAGAACAGAATAAAACAGAATAATTTTCGGAAGTTGTAAGCTGAAATGGGAAACGTAAGATTTCCAAGAACATCTGTAACAGGATATGGCAATAATTCCCAGAAGTTTTCGTACCATACTATGGTTCATCCCCCCCTCCCCACTTGATTGTTAAACAAAATAATGCATCAAAATGCAATTTATTAATCGGAAATTTCCACTCATTGTGTATAAAATGCATTTTGATTTTTTTAAGGAGGTGAAGCCTAATTACGTGCAGAATATAAGCTTCCCAACAACACACAGCTTCCAGTCGACACATTCGATACCTCCTACGTCATCTTGAGAACACAGCTTCAAACAATTCCTAGTTTTTGATTGTGTTCCTTGGTCTTGAACAACTCCCCGTCAAAGTGACGTCACAACTTGGTACCTCGTTTCACCTATGACCAGTGAAACCTAGACCTCGTTTCACCTATGGTCTAGGTTTCACCTAGACCATAGTCTATGACGCTGGAATAGATATTTGGGTTGAAGTTAATAATTTTAATTTTACAACTACCTTATATATTTACATTTTTCAAAGAATGGTGTTTCGTACGTTTTATCATGTTTGAGATAATTGACGGGTGTCATCCTGGAACAAATCCTCTTCCTTGGAGGGGATGCAATTATGAAGGCATTTTTTGAGTGTTTTAGAAGACGAGAAAATGAATTGTTCTCCACAAAATATTGACTGAATCGACTGAAAAAATTTGTAAATGAAAGGATCCATGCCTAGTGCAAAGCGTAGGAGTTATAATTATTTCCAGATCCTCCCTTGTAATTAGTTTTTAAATGATTCAACGCTTTGTAGTCTAAACATATTTATATTGGAAGAACCTTTTTTTTTTCTTCATAGTTAGGATAACTGTAATGGAACAATTACTCAGGATGTATCACCATGTCCACAATTCATGGTATATAATACGTGAGGTGCAAACCTGAATCTTGTCATAAGGACACCCCGTTTTCTTTTTGATAGATCAGGTTCACTTGGTCCTACCAAAAACCCTGATGTACGTTATGAACCCCATAGAAATTCTAGAAATTCCTTCTTTTGGGAAGTATCAGACAATTTTAGAGAGCAGTTTGTCATACTAAAGTGAAATCAAATTTCAACAAAACCCAATGACAATTTTTCATAAATTTGAATGGAATCACCTATCAACTGAAAGGAGAGACCAATCAAGTCATATTGTATTGAAAATCAATCATTTTTCACTACAAAATATTTCGGGGTATGATATTCCATGAGATAATTATTTAATTACTACAGCTCTTAGTTACCTCGTAGTTTTTCATTTTACATTATTTTAATCAGCACTTCAATACAATTTCTGTAACTTATATTATTGGAGCATTATGGAAACCTTCAATTTTCAAAATAAATATAAGCTTTCAATTGTGGATACTTTCAATTAAACTGACGATGAATGGGTTGATAGGGTCAGAAACGACTTTTTATATAATTATGCTTAATATGAGTCTCAATAATTTCGAAAAATTCATTTGTAGTGCGTGAGTTACTACTGATAAATAATTCAAAGCAATTAAAAAGTACAATGTCAACGAGGTTCATTTGAAATGAAAATATAAAGCCAAGGAACATATAGGCTTCTATTATTGAAGTGTAGACCTCATCGTTGATTAAATAGACCATGGAGAAACTAAATGATCTTCAGCCCAAACTCGACTTTTTCCTAGTCTAAGTCGTCAAAATACACTTCAGTTGATTTTGAAGAGCGGCCATTTGTCACTCTTGTCCATAGTTCACTGACTATGGAAAAAATTATCAATTAATCACTGAAAATCAATAAATGCAACGACGTATGTACGTGAGAGCTTAGAAACGATTTGAACTTCTTAGTTTGAATTAATGAGTATTTATTTTATTTTAATTCAAAAAGCAATAAAGATGAGAATGTGCCCTTGTAGAGGAAATTTACTTAAGAAGACAGTTCGATGATATCACAAAAAAATCAGCATTAAAAATCAAGAAGAAAAAAAAGCTTTTTCATTGCGTAAAAGTTTTAGTGATATGCGAAACTTTAGGACCTAGTTCGATGAACAATAATAAATAATAACTTTATTCAAAAATTCAAACTTTCGAAATAAACGTAAAAAGTGATAATTTAATTGAAATCCCTATTTGATATGATAAAAAAAAAATAGCTCAAGGAATTAAAGTTCATTAGTTGTCAATAACAAATAAAAAAAACCTTCGATATTTTCAAAATAATGGTCAATATCAAAGCACCGAATGTTATAATGCTAGTTTATCAAACAAATGCAAATGATATCAATTATTCATACTAGAGGGGAGTTCAAACAGGTATACACCTTTGAATTTAGATAAAACACAGATAAATGGTTTTGAATGCAATGAAATTTTTTAAATTGGAAATATTTTCTCCAATTTTGATTTGAATATAATTCCGGGCGTTTGAGCGCCTGGACTGGCATGGAGGAAGTCCGAACGAGAGGTCTAATTATTGACTGTTTTAACAACAAATTACGGTCGTATCTCGCCAATAACGCGGCGAATGTTGTATTCCAAATGGTCAAGCGACTTGACGCATGCTAGTGATTTGACGCATCCCTACAAGAAATAGTCCAGCGGTGTCAAATGACAAGATCTTGCAGGCCAGTTCACATGTCCAAACGATATATTATGTGCTCATCGAATGCTTCTTTTAATAAGTCGTTGGTTGCATAAGCTGCAAGGCATGTCACGCTACCCTGTTGTAACCCCAGGCCCGCTGCATTATGTCGAGTTAATTCCGAAACGAGAAAGTCATTGATCATGGCTCTACAGCGGTCACCACCATTGACATCACCAATATTATTTCCAACATTTTTAAGACATATAGACTAATAATTCCATTGGCCCATAAAGCACACATTCTTGGAATGTAACGGTGTTTGGACAAACGCCATTAGTTGCTCTTCACTCCGATGTGTGGCATTTTTATATATTGACAAAGTCATTCAACTAGAAATCAGCCTCATCGCTAAACAAAATTTTTTTTTATGAAATTCGGGATCTGCAGCGATTTGTTTTTACCATGTACTGAATCTATACCGTTCCCTCTGGTCATTCAGATTCAATTCTTGCACGAATTGGATTTTGTAAGCCAGCAACATCCTTGCGTTAAACCTTCCATGATATGGATAATCACAGGTTTAATTGTAAAGTATTATGTCAAATGGACTCACTTGGGTCTTCATCGATACTACGCGCTACAGCTGTTACGCTTTTACCATCAAGCACTGTATGACGTCTGGATGTATGCGTATTATCAGTGAGCGTATACGCGATGCGGAAATGATCCATGATTAATCGAAATAATTTTTCTGATAATTTCGGCCATAAAATTGACGGATTGAGCGATGAGTTTCTCGAACAGCTCCGTTCTTTTTTTCGAAATAAATCGGCACGATTTGCAGAAATTGCCAAGGCGTCAAGCTGAGCATAAATCGCATGACAACTGTCACACCATACGTAGAACTAAAAGTGTTACCAACTTAAAGTTCTATGCCTCTAAAAAAATGCCCACTATAACCGCAATTAACGCTTTAATCATGTGCTGAATTGGTGTTCAATTTTGACAGTTTCTTTGCCGTGTCTTCTAAATTGGAAGCCAATGTACAGATAGTCTGCATTTTGATTCGATTTTATTGATTACGTTGAATTCGATTGAACAATAGATCAAAACTGGTTTGGCTCGCTAGAGTTTTAGTGTTTGGTTTGAAACTCTATGCGAATTCCAAATGCATTATTTTAATGCATTTTTCACTAGTTTTATAGTAGAAGTTCCACAAAAATTTCAAGTTTTCTAGCTTGTCCTAATCACTTTGGTGGCTGTAGAGGGTGTTGAAATTAACAATAGCAACTCTTCCCCTCTTGCAGATGTCAACATTTTATATTTGTCGAAAGGGCATTTTTCTACAGCGAATTAGATCGGATATGATTGCCGATCACGCTGAAGAATTATGCACGAATCGAGCAATAATAAGCCAGATTCTAGAATCTTAAGATCAACATATTTTCATAAGTCTACTAGACGACAAGGATCATTGAGCTTAGCGAATCAATTACTGAAGTTGATGCTTTTGGCGGTGTTTCAGATTTCAGGATGTTTGTTGAGAAAGAAAAGATTGAAGAAAGGATATACTTTCGTTGTACCCAATTGAAAGCAAATTGGAGACATATGCTTGAAGTTTCCTGAATAGATCCTATCATTCATTGGTCAATTACAGTACATTAATTATAAGCTAGCGGCGAGGATTCACTGCTGAAAGTGGTTTAAATCTGGATTTATCTGATTTGACTGGAAGCAAAACCATTGAAGAAAGTTTGGTGGAAGAGTTGAAGTTTGTTTTGAAAATATTATTACGTGGGATACAACCAGCTTCAGTTATTCCATCCAACTTCTTCAACTTCTTGAACAACAACTTCGTTTTGACGTCAATTCAAAAAATTGTGTATTCGTTTGCCAATATTCTAACAAATGTCATATAGTATGCGTGATATGTACCAAATTAGCCGACATACATTGACATCAGAATGTTTGATCGAGCTCCTTCCGGTGGAGTGTAACTAATTATCAGGGACACTCAGGACTTCGTTTTCTTGCCGATTTGCAGCAATTGGCAAGAAACCAAAATGTACTTTACACTCGACTTAGTTTACACATATCTTAAACATTTAACACGAAGTACTTATTAACAATGCATGTTTTAGGTTTGCTTAATTTTTTAATCGTGAATGACGACACACTTGTTTCGATACGATGATGCGACAGGCCTTAAGCAAGTTGTTAACAAAGAAACAAACGTATGTTACAACATACCATACTGGGTTTTATACGCTCCTCAGTTGCTCATGCAACTTTTAACTGCCCTCAAGAATGAAAATCCCGCTTAAAGAGCGTCGGTTCTACAGCACATGGATCTTTCAGTAGGATATGTCGAGTTTATTGGACGCTATTCTGAAATTTCACTTTCAAAACTTATCCTGAACGGGGAAAAAGTTCAGGAGAAGTTCTGAAAAGGAAAATGAGAGGAGCATGTTGTTCAGTTGAATGGGGATTAATTTGAAGAATCAGTTGAATGGGGATTAATTTGCAGAATCCCTTAAACTTGATCATACCAGAAAAACCTTCCTTCGAAGATTACGAAACTGGGGGACATATTGTTCGCATATACTGGGTCTTGTATACGTTGTTTTTAAATGTTTTGAGCTGATCTATTAAGATACGTTAAAGAAAATTGCTAAAGATTTTTAAGATACGTTAAAGAAAATTTAATTTAAGATTGAATAATCGTTTTGTTTTGAAGTGTAAGGTCAAAAAAAATTGTCCGGAAAAGAAATTTGTAGTGATTTGCGAAAATTGGTCGTTCAATATAGAATGGACGATAAGTCGTATGGTGAAATAGCGAATTTATTGAAGTTAAAACGAAGTTCAGTGCAAACAATAATAAAAAAACTTCGAAAACACCGGTTCTATTGAGAACAAACCAAGAACTGGTCGACCGAAAAAACTTTCGCGGAAAGACCTCAGTCTAATTTTAAAGGAAGTGGGCAAAAATCCCAAATCAAGTGCTGCAAATTTAGCGGAACACGATCAGTAAAAAGATTGTCTATCCAAGTACTTTTAGGCGGGAGTTGAATGCGAATGGTTTTCGAAGCAGAACTCCCCGTGAAAAAACCATTTATATCAGCTCAAAAACGACTTCTACGCCTAGAAATCGCAAAGGCTCATATTAACAAGGGCATGGATTTTTGGAAGCAAGTCCTTTTTACTGATGAGTCCAAATTTAATATTTTTGGATGTGATGGTCGTGCCAAAATCTGGAAGAAAGACAACACTGCCTTAGATCCCAAAAACTTAGTACCTACAGTCAAGCATGGTGGAGGCAATGTCATGGTTTCGGGAACCATAGCAGCATCTGGAGTCGGAAGAATATCATATATTGAATCCACCATGGATCGCTATGTATACAAAAGCCTGTTGGAACAACATTTACAGCCATCCGTGGAGAAGTTGTGCCTTAAAAAGAGTTGGATTTTTCAACAAGGCAACGATATAAAGCACACAGCTCATATCGTTAGGGATTGGTTGTTATATTACGCTCAACAAAGCTTAATGATCCTCCCCAAAGCCCGTATTTAAATCCGATAGAGCATGTATGAGGGCTTTTTGAACGGGAATTCGGAAGTACTCCAATAAAAAATGCACTCCTAGCAATGCTGAAGGATGCACTCCTAGCAGAATGAGAGAAAATAACGTAGGAGGAAACTAGTAATTTAGTCGCCTCTATGGCCCGACAACTGCAAGCTGTACTTGATGATCAAGGAGGCCCAACAAAATACTAAAACAAATAATAATTAGAAAATTTATGCTAACATTTGTACAAAAATTGACTGTACGTGAACTTCTGTCACGTAATTTTTTCGTTTTTATAAATTTCTTTCTAAGTTTTTTATAAAAATTTTGTTTTTTAAAAATATATTTTTTCGATAGTGAAAAAAAGCATCAATGGTTTTCTGATTAAAGCTTCCAATCACTCAGAAATTCAGTATATGGTCCTTTATCTGTACTTTCGGCCGCCACTGTACTTGACAAGAAAACTTGCTTCAAGTATCTTTGTCGAAGATATGAAATAGCACACAAATTCATAATCGTTTAATTAATATCAAACTTATGTATGTATATAAGTAAAATCATCTTCATCTAACATGAATTGATACATGTTTGCATTTTTAACATCTTCTTTCTGTTCTACAAAATTGCACCAAATACGTGTTTGAGTTGCGTGTACAATTGTCTGACTTGCTTCAATTACAGAACTCAAGATACGGATTGAGGTAAAGATAATTCTCTACTCCGAACACTTATTGACATAGTGACATGATAAATATATTTTAAAGTATTAAAGGAAGCAAAGAAAATACTCCATGTAACAAATTTTCAACAGCACATCAAATTGACTTTTCCTTTAATAAATAAAGAACAGAAAAAAAAAACTAAAAACTTTACTATCATCGTTACGAAAATGAAAGTTTTTCTGTTATCAAAATAGCTTATCTCACGAAAATCTATAAATAATTATCCCATCCAAAATTGGATAGAGGCGGAAAAATGAAAAGTGAAATGATCTAAACTTCGCCCAGAAAGCAAAGTTATGCTAATGAATCCTAAGAAAGCAAAAAAAAAAACAGAGAATAGCCACCTTAGCGACGAATATTATAAAATAAGCTCCATAATGAACGATACAAAACTGGATGAATGAACGCCATATGTAAATTTTTCTTTAAATAACCAACGTACGATCACAAAGGAGTCGACAGTCTCATTCATAACATTTGTTTGGATTAGAATTGAATACATCGCGATAAACATTTTCTCTAAATTTCATAAGTCCACACACACGAAATACGGTAGAATCTTTTGAAATATTACAAATCATGACTAGAAAAAATGAAAATTTCTTCGGTGTTTACAAAAAAAAAAACAAGAATCACTGAATCTCAAAAGCGTTAAGACGTTTTATTTATTCGTTGCATTCAGATTAAGGAACAGAAGCAGACACGATCTTTAGTATTTCTTAACTTTGTTATAACTACAATTTACAGCCGACATAATATCAAAACATGTTGACTTTTAGTTAAGGTTTTATCTTTTTGTGATCAAACAATCAATGATTGCATTCAAACTTAAATTTTCCACAACAACTTTACATTTTGCCTTGCATATTTCACTGTAAATATAATTTTCTAAACACTGTCACGTAAAAATAAGGAAAATCGAATAAATATCAAGTCGACCAAGAGAATGAGGAACTAAAAGTACGATAAAACTTTCGAGATACCAGAAAATTTACATAACAACAAAATTGTTGTTAGATTGCAATGTTATTTGGTTTTGAAGAAAATCTATAGCTGCAAAAGTTTCTGAGTTGCCGTTTAGCATAATATCTTTGAACATTCAGCGCTAAAGTTCATTCAGCATAAAATCTGGGAACCTTCAGCGCTAAATTTCATCTGGATATCATAAGGAAGTGATACAGCTTGTGGCAGATTGCTTACAGAATTGTAAACAAACGAGCAATCAAAGAAATTCAGCCTGATGGTGCTTTTCTAACCAATTTAGTTTACAATATTTTTGCAATGTAAACTACTACGCTGACTCTTTACATAAATTTTATATTTTTTTATCGGGCTACTACGTTCAAAAATTCTTATTTTTGTGTCAGTCAAATTGAAATGCATTGCAATGATCGCCGACATACTGTGCAACAAGTATCTATTGTAAAGATACTCGGCACTTTGTCTGAACCAAATAGCATGCTAGTGGCTGTTAAATTCAGTTGGGAAATCGTTTTCACTTGCGTCAATAAAATCTAATCTAATTTATTCATGTTTTGCTTTATATCGTATGCAAGTGAATAGGTGTCGAAAGACGGTTTATCTTTCTATTCACATTTTCTACCAGCCACCAATGTAAAATGTTCCATCATAATTCAAGTGAAGAGAAGAGAAGAGCAATTCATGGTCAAAGCTAGTAGTTACTTAGTAAGTACTTGAAGTACTTATGATGGGAATCTTTAAATGTTGATGACGATGATGATGATGATGTTGTTTGGGTTACTTGTTAGATATACCACATTAGCTTGATACAATCAAGTCGTTCATATTTTGTTCCATACATGAATTCATATTTCTGTATGGATGCTAAATACTATTTGGTTGAGCGGGTTGGAAATTGGTTAAATAAGGTTACATCCGGGTAAGTGAATTTCTCAAGGGCTGCGATAAGTGTAAGTTTATTCTCATGGTAATTTACACAAGTCTTTTTAGTACTTTAGCCAAATAGTCAGCTTAAATGATGAGATAATAAAATATGGAAGATGGGATTAAGAGGGAGTTACTAATATGATATTATAAAGTTAATTGTTTCTTCGTTAAGAAGAGGTTTTGACATGTACCCATGTGCTAAGCATACAGTAGTTAGTCAACAAAAGCAATGCAATTAAAAAGTGTGAGAAAATATTTCTTTTCAGTAAATTTACAATTCAGCTTGCATAGATTGGTTTTGGAATTGTCCACTATTGTGTTGCAACAGATAGATTATCTAGTCCTTCAACCTTTATGAATTCATAAATTGTTGAACACATAATATAGCTCGGTTCGGTTTATTCAATGACTGGAAGTCAGATTGCTTTATAATTCTAAGCATATTAAAACTTGGAATAATTCGATGCATTTCATGATGCAAGCTATGAATACTTGAAAGCTGGAAACAGTGGACCATACTCTAACAGTCAATCTTTCTATTATCCTCATCATTCTTCCTGTATGGGATTCTCTTCTTTAGTGTTTGCTATGTCTGAAATTTAAGTTATTTTGTTTTACTTACAAGAAGAATGTTTCACTTACAAGGACTGCAACGTGTGCATCGACGTGCACAAACAAATAGCTTTCCGATTATTTTTCCGACAAACATTGATTATTCATATGCCACCTAACCTAATTTTTATTTGTAGTCTTTCAACAGTCATCGGTAAGCTCATGAAAGCCGCGAAGTAGTCTTAATTTTGTGGTTTTGAAGCACAATTAGTTGATGAGCCCACATTTTCACTCATCATCAATTTTCATAAGCCGCTAATTTTTCAAATATGAGGGCTCGATATGAATGGGCAGCACTCAAAAAGAATTAATTCAACTTTTTGACAACATTTTTGCTTAACAACTTCTCAAGCGACAGAGAATGCGAGTTTTTAGGGTTGTTTTTCTGTCCATGGAAGAGCTTCAATACTATCACTTTCCATCTATATGAGACATTAGATAACTTGATTAAGTAGGCCTAGTAACATTCAGCTGTATAAATTTGACCTAGGAGGAGCAGGAATTCAATTTTGGTTTCCGTATTCATCGTCACGCATAATGAAGATGCAATTTGATTGCATGGAACCGAAATTATATTCTTCCAGGAGTGAGTCCGAACTATTCTGAATCCTCATTTTACGTTTCCTATGAATTTTCATCCATTATCATCCAGTGGAAGTTTTTCCTATACGAAATTACTTTATCACACCTGGATGAGGATAGTCCTTTCAAATTAATATTTCGAGCACAAAATTTTGAAAACAATATTTTTAAGACTGTATAATTCACAGGTTTATCCTGACATTAAATAGGCCGAAATGGCCGAAGCATATGTCAAAGAAACAGTCATGACTATGCTACATATATGCATATTTAAGACACATTAAAAACATAATAAACCCTGAACAACTTGCTTTAAAGGCGATCATCTTGTTTTAATTTTATTGCGGGTTTATTTTTCAGTAGATCTCGTTTTTGCGATTACTTGTCTTTCAGCGTGGACTTCTAAATATTCGAATCATATTCACTTTTTGTCACGATCGATATCTGCCCTAGAACTTAACTTAGATTCTTTGTCTGTCCTTCATTTTCATCAAAATATTTTCAAAACCAGTGTCAAATATAAAAAACATTTTTATTTCAGTCGGTTTAGGGTCAATATCTATCGACTTTTAAAAAAAGGATAAAGACAAAAATTAGGGGTTCATACTACTTAAAAACTTTCAAAAATAAAAAAAAAACTTTGTTTGTTTTTTGCGAAAGTCCTTAGAAGCTTCAGAAGTATTGTATAAAAGTTTGATGATGATTAGAACTGTCCTTTTGAAGATATAGCTCTCCAAATCTCTCCAACCATTGCAATTTCGTTCAGCTATATTCAAGTGAGGATTATTATTCTGTTCTTATTATATTTTCCTTTTCTTATCAAATTTTATTATGGTCTTATGATAAATTGGTCTTAAAAGTTAAATATACTAGTTTTGATGTAAGCTGTGTGCTGTAAGTAATGCAATGCAGTCTTTCCATATTTTGAAATTTTCCGACGTACGTTTAGTGTAAAGTTTGTAATTTGTAACGTGGTCTCAGTTGAAAATCTGTCTCACATATTTTTGTCGAACTCCTTTAACTCCTAAAATGAGATTTATGTAATGCATTTGATGGGTTTCTACATCCGTGGCTTCAAAATATAATGTTCTCTGTTCAAATTGGGGAAAAAATGCTACAACATGAATGCAGCCGTATCGAGCGTTTATGATTTGGTTTTGCACTAAGCAAGAAATCAAGGATGCTTCTGCGGCGGGGAATCCTCCAGATATTCTTTGAGGTTGGTTTCCAGATATTCTTTGAGGTTGGTTTTCAGATATTCTTTGAGGATGGTTCTTGAGGAAGAAAGAGGACTTTCTTCGATTGTTTGTGTCACAAGTGTAATTGGAAAATACAGCGACAATGTTTTAGATACAAATGTACGCTGAAGCTATTGTAAAATGTTTGAGAAGTGAAAAAACGACAAAGGACCCATGTTTCAGATTTGCTATGAAAAATATGTATAGTGCTAACCCTGAAGATGATGCCGGATGTAGAAAATAGACCCACGAGGGCGGTTCAATAAGTACCCGTGTTTGACGGCAGAGGACGTTCCTAAGGGATGTTGGCATTATGATCGTGCGCTACCATCTATCAAAACGCGATAAAACACATTTCAGTCTGATTGATAGGTTAGTTTGGATTTGGCAGCCATTCGAGTATGAAATGTTCCGTTTATTTCGCTAAGATGGAAAAACAGCAGCAACGTTCGGTAATTCGCTTTTTTTGCAGGAGATAAAAACAAAGTTGGATGCTGTTTATGGGGACACTTCGCCATCTATGACTACAGTTATATATTGGTTCAACGAAATTAAACGTGGGCGAACATCCGTTTTTGATAAGGAGCGACCAAGGAAGAGGTTACCGAGGTTATCACTCAAAAAGTCTACGACAGGATTCTCGCTGATCGACGAACGAAAGTGCACGAAGTAGCAGAGGCCGTAGGTGTGCCAATCGAAATAGCAATTAATATTTTACATGATATGTTTGCGATGAAAAAATTGCTCACGGTGGACAACAAGCGGATGTGAGTGTTAACGTTCGAAGCAGTGTTTGGAACAATTTAAGCCAGATTTGAAGGAGTTTTGCGTCGAGTTGTTACCGTTGATAAAACCTGGATTTTTCATTACACACCAGAAACTAAGCAACAATCAAAACAATGTATTCCTCCCGGTGAACTTGCTTCAAAGAAGGCGTAGATGGTCCTGACGGCCGGAAAGGTTATGGCGACAAATTGTTGGGTTGCGAACGGAGTCATCCTCATGTATTTTTTTGAATAAGGAAGAACGATCACTGGACAATGCTACAGTGAGTTATTGGACCGCTAAGACAAAAAATTAAAGGAGACATGACCTCATTTGGCGAAAAAAAGATGCTGTTTTATCATAATAACGCACCAGCATATTCATCTGGAGTTGTCGCCGCCAAACTGCATGAATTGCTTTACGAATTGATCTGCCTCTCTGCGACTTTTTCTTGTTCCCGAACATGAAGGAATGGCTCGCGGGAAAAAATTAACTCAAACGAAGAAGCGATCGCCGAGACAGAAGCGTATTTTGGATATTACGACAAATCCTATTTTTTCAACGTCTCCAAGAAAAGGGGACAATGTCGAAAAGTAACAAACATTTTTTTTTTTTGAAAAAATAGTTTTTTCATTTCTAACACGAGTAACTATTGAACCGCCCTCGTAGATGGTATGGGGTATGGTAGAAGTGTTTGTGAGGACACAAGAAAGGTACGGCTTCGACAAAAAAGGAAACTGCGTGAAAACAACAGCTCCAAAAAACAAACAGGTTCTAAAACTCAAGCTTTGACAATTAAAGTCACGAAAAATTTTTCGTTGAACCCAAAGTACTGTGAACAAAACTTCGTTGTGTGTTCTTAATAAAGGACTAAAACCTGTTGAATCCATCGATATCCGCTACTAAAGATGCGTTCGTATAAGTGAACGTCAATGCCTTAGCTCGTCTAAAGAGGCCAGTAGTGAGCGGGAAAAGGCTGAATTGGTAGAGAATTTTACTTTAGAACCACAAGAAGAAATTGATTATTTTTGAAAAAAAAATTGAAGCATTTTTCACCAGGGAACGCTTTCGCATGCTGCGTGGTGAGTTCCTCTGACATAAATCGACCAATTTGTTTTTATTTTAAAAAATGTAACCACGTATATTACACTTTGTGTTAGGTTGTCATAGCAAGAATTTTCAACTACTTTTTCAACAAAAAATCTCCTTAAAAAACGTATTTTTACAATCTTTTGCTTCCAAACGTCCACTATTTTGGTTTTTTTCGGTTTTTTAATTCTAGTTCGGGCCATAGCTTTAAGTTTGAGACGTCCTTACTTAGCCTAAACTTCTGTTTTACTTGAATCAAATTCTAGATTCCGACAAAGTAAGCAGTTTACCTTTTTTCCAGTTAGTTTTTTTATATTATTTTTATACTTATTGTCACTTTTTTTTTTAAATAAAAAATTTTTTTTTTTGGCTTAGAAGTGGATTTATATGATCCAAAGACACTTACACCCTTCCACATTGTAATTTTTCAAACACAAATTCACAAAAAGGCCTTTTTCGAGGGAATAGCGTGGAATGACGATTATGGTAAAAACGTGAAATCACTAAAGAGAATGACAAAACTGCCTTCCGTGTTTCGATTCTAGCTTTAGAATTGAAGGAAATTTTAATATTTTGCATAATAATTGCAAGAAAGTTATTGAATACATTTCTATGTAGCCAAACTTTCGATCTAAAGGATATACAGTATTCGAATTGTTTCATATATTAGAATGGAAAGTTTACCTAAATATTTGTATTCCCTACATTTGATGCACTGCCTGCCACGACCGTAGTTCAGATAAACTTTATACTTGCTAATTTTTCTAATATCACTTTCACCATTTAAAGCCACCATTATACTCTCTAATTATTTCGGCCAAAATAAACAAATCGGATAATTGCCTCCTTTAATTAACCACGTACTCCATAAAAGCCCACACCAAATCACAAACACTACACTGCCTAGTAGTTTGTCCCATTAAACTTGAGTAAACTTTAATATCCACACTTGGGTTAATTAAAATGCAGGATATTAATGAAATTAAAACACCTGTTGTATTCACCGAGCAAAGGGATATCCTTTCTATCTTAGACTATTTATAAAAGCACTTTTATCACTGGTCTTGCGCATAAACTATTCTCAACTCAGTTAATTAGAAGACTAAACAGTCTGAGGTCAGGATGGTCTAGAAAACGAAAAAGGTGAAACGCTACGGAAACGAGCTATCACACGTGAGAGCGTATATCCAAATTATACACTATTCCACTTTATTCGATAGCCTTCATTTCAGCACTGAAATTTACTGGTGGATTCGAAGCGAAGCACTGGTCTGCAAAAATTCATGAAGCATTTTTCGGGCAATGTGGCTAATGAATGAAAAAAACTACTACAGTCTTTCCCGTACTATCATCATCAATCGGTGGCACTTTGGATGGTTGAGCGCACAAAACATATGTTTAGTTTAGATTAACTAGTTTTGACCGATCATACATTTAACCGCCGTATTTAAGATGTATTTTGAATATTCATTTGTCGTTTGAAATGATCCTCATACTCATTTCTTAATACTTATGGGCATAATATTCGCTACAGAATGGCGAATGATGTATTTTTCTCAGCAGGTGAACTGGAAATGATTGGTGAAGTGTTTTGTTGACCTCAGAGGAAATCTATCGTGAAATGTAGGCCCCCTTAAATTATTGTAATTTTCTTTCCTAAACTTTTACAGAAGCCAAAGATGACGGTCAATGAATTTTATTCACGGTTGGCATCTAAGAAGCGCCACAAGAAGCAGCGAATGAAGAAAACACAAAAAAAAAAACACTCAATAATTTATTTATTCATTTTTTCGCTGCTATCCATTGACTTGATTGAGTTTTGGCTAATCAGGTCAATGTGATAGCTGTGCGGCGTAACACAGAGTTCAAAACCAAAAGCAAAAAAGTTATTATGGATTTGTCGAATTTCGAACTGTGTCGATTGTAATAGGTGTACGCGAATCGATCGAATTTAACTGCTCATACAAATCGATTCGTACTATGGATGATTTGAATAGGTTGTGGCCACATTCCAAAATTGGTGGAAAAATTAGGACACACTCATATAGCCCGTTTGCTAGGTTGGTCGTCTATCCGTGTCATCATTATTCACATCTGTTAGTATAACACTAATTCTGTTTGTCCCACTCCTCCACGTGTCATGCAAAAGAGATATCAAAGAAATGTTTGTTCGTAGGAGATAATAGTGGGCTAGGTTTAGGTCATTGTTGTTCACATCTTTACATCTTTTCAGATACTTTCATACTAGACCCGATGTATGCCTAGCAAGTGATTTACGATTTATTTCGCATCATCACAAGCCTCAGAACGTGCCATAATAAATTATGACTATTTCTACACGCTTCACTTTCTTTCAATTTTCTATCAACAAAGAGTCAGTCATACATATGAGTGTATATTTTCAACATCTAATAAAGTGCCAGAGGTGAATTTCAGATATAAATTATGTCCATTTCATTGAGTTTCAGCGGTTTCACTGGCGGAATATTCCGCCGCTTTCGGTTGTAGGAAGTTTCGCTCCGTGAGCTGCCGGCAAAAAATAGTTAAAAGTAAAAGTTTTATGCTTATGGATAGGGATCAATGATCTGCAAAATTTTCATTAATATATAATTTTCAAATAGCAAATATTCCAGTAGATCTGCAACACACACTTTCATTGCTATCTATATTTGCATTTCTAATAGCGCCTCCGTGTGTTTATAGAAAAGCCATAAAGCTAATTGAATACAAACTAACCAAACTAATCATGTGTGAGGATATCGATAATTCATTGCTTTCCTTCTAATACTTTTTCTCCAAGTACTCACTCAACACTTGCCGGAATCAACACGAACACCATCGTCGTCTTAGTACAATTTTTCAAACAATGCCCATTGCTAGACTTTGTTATTTTTAACCAATCACTAGCCTTCGTTTCGCTGTCACAGATCATATGTGTGCCTAATTGCAACATGCAGAAAACAATTTTCAAAGTTTATCGTTTCATTAACCCAAAACAAAAGACCATAATTCAAAGACACCCCAAACCAAAATGCAAATACAGACCAACCAGTACAACATCGCAAATATTTACTCATTAAAATTGTTTAGAGGTGGAAGTCGACTTGAATCAACATTTATCAGAGCAAATGCGCTTAGTCAGAAATTACATTGAAAATTCACCTGTACAATAATCAGAAAAATTTTCAACTCTACATTTTTAATCGCTCCGCCAATGTTTGTGCTTAGACATGCATATCCGTTGGATGAATCAAAATTTTCCTTGCGATTCTCGGTATACATAAATGCATACTTTCGTTGGAAGTATTTTTCGACTTTATTATAGCGATAAAATTAAATGAGGAAGTTAAAAATCATTAATGGAATACATGTTTATGGTTTAATGATCATGAATTGGTTTGATGATTGAACGTTTAGATGTATTAGACAGGTGGAAAAATGTTGAGTTTGTTTTATCGCTGATGAATGCCCTTCCCCATTTCGATTCTAGTACAAAAAAGAAAGCCTGAATTTATTTCTAATTTCTACCTAAGCGCTATTAAAGTGAATAAAAAACTGTTTAAATACTTAATTCAGTAACTGCAGTCGTGTATGCATTAATTGTATAGATTTTGGAAAGTGTTATACAAGGTGTGTCTCAAAAAGTCTCGGATTGGTCAAGAACGAGGAAAACTACGAATTATTTCGATAAAAAGGGATTTATTTTATTCAAAGTTCTTCCCTTCGGCCTCTCTACAACTCTATAAGCTCTATAAGCGTGTCAAAAGATTTATTTCAATCATTCTTTGATATCATGTTTAGAATGGCGTTCGTCGACTTTCTTATGTCTTCAATGTTCGCAAAACACTTTCCATTCATGGCCAATTGTAATTTTCTGAACAGAAAAAATCACATGTTGCCAAATCAAGCGAATACGGCGAGTTGTTGATGGAAAGAATGCCATTTATTAACAACAAAAAAATGTCACAAGCGTTGAACGATGAGCCGGTGCATTATCATATAACAAACGCCAACTTCCACATTCACGATATTCTGGCCGAACACGATGTATTCGCGAATGCACACGCTTCATAACACTAAGATATAACACCATTAACCGTTTGGCCTTGTGGACTGAATTCTTTGTGGACAATCTCCTTGGAATCGTAAAAACAAATAAACATTGATTTGACTTTTCACTTCTCCAAACGCGCATTTTTGGGTTTGGGACCATCCGAATGCTGCCATTCGGCACTTTGTCGTTTGTTTTCGGGATCATATTGATAACATATTGATATGACGTCTCGGGATCATATTGATATGACGTCTCGTCACCCGTTAGGATTTTCGGTAGTTTGGGTCCGTTTTTTCTTCCTTAATCAAGTCTTTGCAATGTTGAATGCGAAGCAATTTTCGGTCATCGGTCAGCTTGTGAGGAACGAATCGTGTACAAATCTTTCCGCGGCATAAGAGCTCCGTCAAAAAATTCGATTACGACTCACGGGACATATAAAGCTCCATTTCCGTGTAACAAAATGAAGATTTTGACCCGTTTTTAATAAATGCACGCACAAATTCAACGTTCATTTGGTTCACAACTGATCTTGGACGGCGTCGTCATCCAACACATGTTGGCCTACTTTAAAAAGTTTCAAGCCACTCAAAGATAGAGGAACGGGATAAACACTCACTACCATAACCATTTTGCATCATTTGACGCATATGGACCGCCGTTTTACTGAGTTTAAAACAAAATTTAATATTCGCTCTTTGTTCAAAATTCATTTTCCGTGCTGTCACTTGGAGCGCAATAACTTGGATTCTTTTCATGCAAATGTCATGAAACTTTGACGCAACGTCTATGATGGATTTTAGATGATATACCGATCTAAAAGATGTTCTTTATTCTAGACCAGTCCGGGAACTTGTGAGACAGACCTTGTATATTTAAATTAGTAATATAATCTTTATTATTCGACGGGAAACGTTTTTATCCTGTTGGAAGAGACAAATTAAACAGAGATGCAAGTGTCTTACTTCCAACTTGGGATCGATACAAGCGGCATCTTATCACCACTACATTCTGCAGGTTTGTACTAATTCGTACTAATACTATATAGTCAGACGAGTCAAGCTTTGAGGTGACATTTAGAAACGCAATGTATTTTCATCTAAATGCATCGTATTCATTCAGGGATAGATGCACTTTCCTATCGGGAATCTTACAGATGATTTTTCACAGCCACCTTTCAAAAATATCAATATTTCTCAAATCTATATTTCAAAAATTTAATAGCACCCTAGAAGCTCTAAGATGATTTAATACGACTTATTTGCTCTTCATTAGCGATATCATAAATTGTTAGATATTAATAGATCTCAGAACGCTCGTATGTTTGTGTCTGAGATATTTTTCTATAGAAGTTTACAAAGACTTTAATTTTCAACGACTTTTTAGGCCTAGTCCTAAACTTTAACTTCAACAAAGAAAGTCAAAAAGTCAAGTTGAACACTTGAAAGAGTTATTTCCCCAGGCTTTGCAGTGAGTTTAATGACAGTTTAACTAGACTTAGCACATACGTTTGCCATAATCTAACACATGGTATTATAATCCATTTTAAGTTAGTCAAAGCCAAAACGGCCATAGTCAATATCTTTATCAACTTCCCTCTGGTCTTGTTTTGCTGGAACGAGTTGAAGACATCTTAAGAGAGTCCAAAAGTATCCTCAAACACGTTAAGGTGAGACTAAGCGTATCTGCAATTTGCTTAATAATTATTTGCTCGTTAAATTTCAGTTAACCTTGGAAAATCAATCATTTGAAATTGAAACCACTTAATTTTGTTGATTTTGTAATTTTCACATGACAAGCCAACCCTTGATCATCGCGATAAGATAGTCCTTCTATATTTATTTTGAATAATTTAATGTGATAAATCCACACTTCAACTCAACTTTTCATGAGCTATGAGAGCTTCGGTTGACAAACTGTGGAGCGAATGATAGCTCCAGTTTGTTAGATTACATTTTTGAAGCAGCATTTTGTTGAATAAATAATTAATGGAAAATTTGAGGTCTCCAAATGCATTTGATATGGAGGTCTATTATATCGAGATGAAGAGAAAATGCTGCGATTGAAATTTGTCAAGACTGGAGCTTGCAAATTGCGAAGAAATATATAAGGTTGATAATAGGAAATATACACTCCATCACGTTGGCAGCATCAACCGATTTCTATATGTCGTTATTTCATGCCAGATGATAATAATAGTCACATTAATATTCGAAACCAGTTGAAAATTGGACGAATTGTTTGTCAAATAGAATTTAGCTTTCAGGGTTGATTCCGATAAGTTGAATCATCTTCCAAACTGATTTGTCCTTTCTGGTCTCCCATAGGAAGGATAATTTGTTTGTAAAATGCATATATGGAATGGAAACATGATTAGAGGAGGAATCCCCATGTGGAACCATATGTTACAGAATCCAATTTTATTCAAAAATAAGGATAATGAAATAATTTTTATGTATTCTTTTTTATTTAATTTCACCTTTGGGTACAGAGTTTCATTTCAGTTGCAAAATTCAGAACATTTTGTATTTGAAGGTATTTCCAATCTAAAAATATCTAGAAAAAGATATTATTCTTTTCTTCATATTTCAGTTTCTTCATATTTTTAACCTAAATATTACTGTGAAATCCCACATATTGACGTGATATCACAAATTGCACTTGCCAATCGGTTATTGCATATGAGTTATCGATTATTCATACGTTGATAAAAAGTGAACTGAGATAATAAAATGAATTCATTTTCAATTCTGAGTAATTCAAAATAAAAAAAAAATCACCCGGAGGCATTTATTATTTGTCGCAATTTTTAAAGAAATATTCAATGAATATATACTACAGTGGCTCAATTAAGTAATCGGACAGAGCTACGAGACGAAGACTTATGTGAGTAACTCTTTGTTAATTCCATTTACGAGAAAACAGAATGCATATACATTTATTTGTTAACAATAGTTTATAATCTAAGAAGAAGAAAATAGCTTTTTCATGGCTTATAAATTCTTTAACTCACTTTACACGCATATTTCTGATTAACAATTACTCTTTTTACCCATTTCATTTTAAGAGAGTCGCTGTCCAATGTATCGCATATGAGACATGTCGCCATTTTTGTACCACACATACCAAGTTCATGCATCATATATGAGCGAATTTATAGGTTATTTTTGAAAATTGAATGCTGAATTGAAACTGCCGCGTCCATTCAAAAAATTCTCTAAAAATCATAATTAACCTGGTTCGGTACAAAAATTGCCTCATATAACATACAGTGGCTCAATTAAGTAATCGAACAGAGCTACGAGACGAAAACCGATGTCAGTAACTCTTTGCAAATCCCATTCAGGAAAAAAAGGGATTGTTTGTTAAAAAAAAATAGCTTTTTATTATACCAACAAAAAAGTTATAAGCCAAAATTCTGAATATGTGAATGTCAATTCCAATTAAATATTCGGACACCTGGCAACACTGGTTTTCTTTTGACATTTGAGATGGCAATTCTTCGAATTATAACAGATAATATGTGAATAACTATAGTCAAAGTGTAAACGAAAAGAATAAATTACTTGTTGCGAAATGTTTATAGTGAATTGTTATACAAAACTAGCACGGTGTCGCCGCGTTAAAGGAACTACTAACGAAGTTCGGAAATTGGTCATCAAACATTACAAAAACGGGATGTCTGTAGGAAAAATTTGGGAAATCATAGGTGGAAGCCATTCGACAATTCATGACATCATTAAACGGTTTGCAATCAATAAATCCAGACGGCCGGAAACATTTTCAGAGCCAGATGAACGGTGGATCGTGCAGCAAGTAAAGAAAAATCTCAAGTTGAGCGCGAAAAAATTGGCATCAGAAGTGTCTCACTATCTCCACATTACTGCAAGTACAGAATCTGTGAGAAAAGTTCTACGGAGTGATGATTTTAACGGCAGAGTTCCACGCAAAAAACCTTTTGTAAATGAGAAAAATCAGCTAAAGCGACTTAAGTTCGCTAAAGAGCATAACTCGCGTGAATTTTACTATTGGAGCACAGCGTTATTTACTGACGAGAGCAAATTTAATGTTTTCCGATCAGATGGACAAACGTGTGTTGTGAGGAGGAGTTCAAAATGAGGAGTTCAAACGTGGTAACCTTCCACCGACCGTAAAACATGGAGCTAGATCATTGATGGTTTGGGGCTGTATGTCTGCTTCTGAACCAGGAAAGCTAAATTTTATTGATGGCGTAATGGACTAACACAAGTACATATCCATTTTAAAAGAAAATCTTAAATAAAGTGTGTATAAATTGGGCATTTCTGAGACGTTTTCGTTCTATCAAGACAATCACTCAAAACACAACGCTCACAATACGTGCATTTGGTTGTTGTATAATTGTCCTCACATGATGAAAACGCTCCCACAATCTCCAGATATAAATGTTATCAAACATTTGTTGGCCTACATAGAAAGCAAATTGAAATCGAGGGTTTTTTCCTATTCGCCCTCCAGAGCCACTTTAAGCTCAACCCTCGAAGAAATTACTTTCGAAGGTTGAGCTTAAAGTGGCTCTGGAGGATGAATGGGAAAAAATTGATTCCTGTTTTTGCAGGTCGTTGGTTGATTCTATTCTCCAAGAAGACTGGAAGCCATTCGGAAAGCTTTTTTTACTTAATTTAATAACATTATTTCAAGTGTCCGAATATTTTATTGGAATTTAACAATCATATATTTTGAATTTTGGCTTATAATTTTTTTTCTATTTTGGAAATAAAATAGAAATTTATTTTTTCCTTATTATGTAAACTATTCTTACGTAGCAAATACATATGCAATTCATTTTTCGGCAAATTGATTTTTCAAACAGTTACCGACAAAAATCTTCACACCGCGGTACTGTCCGATTACTTTATTGAACCACTGTATCACTGAGTCAGACAATCAAATTAATTGGTCTATTAGTTTAAACGCGTTAGTTCTTCTTTATACTATCTATATATCTGCGTTGTACTATATGCCAGGTATTTTATTTGTACTATCTATGAAGGGAATCTAAATACACATTTGACAATCCTTACTTTTAAAAAACCAATAAGAAATGGACATGGACATAATTAAAATAAGGAATAAGAATCTTGGATTTTAATTGGCAACTAGCTCGCTCATGAACAATGAGAAAACCGGGGTTAGATTTTTTGGAAAATCATATTAACACATTGCGATCGGGAAACGAGATTTCTCGTTCTTAAAAAAATTACGTAGACATCGGGAAACGAGATTTCTCGTTTTTTAAAAAATTAGACATCGGGAAACGAAAAAATTTCATTTGTGTACTTTGCTGGTAATTTTTAAGCATTTATTTTAGTTCTATTTTTTACCATAATGGATATGGATGATATATTTGAAAGTGAAATGTATAATGATTTATCAGACGTACCCAGTGATTGTGGAAGTGTAGATAACGAATTTGAAGACGATTCAGATAGTGATATTGTCCCAATTAAAATAAGTATAAATGTATTATTTTATCTGACAGTAGTTCTGAATCAGAAGAAGATGAAAGTATTGACAGTGAAGCAAAAATTGATATTAGTCAGGTGTGGAGTGATATTGATACACCACCAAGAGAATGTATAGTATGTAAAACACATGGAGTAAGGAGCGAAACACGATATACATGCAAATTCTGTGAAGTACCGTTACACAAAGGAAGCTGTTTCACCAAATATCATACCAAAAAACAATACTAATAATACTTATGTACAACATCTAAAAATTTCAATAAAATATATTAATTAGACAAATAATAACCGCAGTTTTAATTCACACACCGAACTAGTTTGATTTCATTAAAAATACCCCGATTTATAGACAAGTTTGAGCAAAAATCGCCCGATGGCAATGTGTTAAGGGCAAAAGCAAAGTATTTTTATACCATTTCGAATTACTTATCATGGACTGCTTCCCATATTTACTATCTTGCACATTTTCGCTTGTTATTTCAATTGATATTTCAGATAATTTTTGGATTTGTGTTTTTCATGATAATAGAAAGGACAATCAACTTTTTGTTTGGCTTTTGAATTTATACTACTAAAAGTTTCGCGTGATCCTTGCCATGATTAGGTAAAGTACCTGGATTATTTTTATTTGAAGCCTACTCTAAGGATTTTTTCACACAGTGACTGGTATTCAAAACGGTGGATTGAAACTTAATATGACAATCAATTTAAACTTCCATCTAGTTTAATAATTTATTAAAGAGAAATTGTTGCTTGCAACATAAATGCCCAAAGGAAATTCAAACATCAGCCCGCTTAATTTTGTTCTTTTTTTGGTAGTTATCAATTCAATGAAATATTCAAGACAAACGGCAAAGTTGCATCAACTTACAGGAAGATTTTTTTCTTTTGTTCATCGTATAATGGATGAGTTAGTCGTGCCTTTTATGCTATGATCCCTATCATCACCTAAGATCACTCAACTTAGGGCCCTGCAACTCTGAAAATTCCTCAAGCATTCCAACCGGTACATTAAGGCTTCAGTTTTGATAGAAGAATGCCAACAGCGCCCAAGATACAACCTAGGCTCATACCAATATATTTTTTTTAACCAATTTATTCGTTCTCTTTGACCTCGTACTTTTCTTCAGCTGTCAATCTAAGTATAATTACATCGCCTTGGAATGCAGTCAGTCAAGCAGACTTCTTTTTTTTTCTTCTTCTTATTCCTAATATGTTTTATGCTCTAATCCGATGTATGTATGTTATGTTCGTCAAAACCCATTTCATATCCGATAGACAGGGAATCAAGTTGTACAAGTGGTTACTCTACGTCTTCCTTCTTAACGTGTAAGAAAAATCATGAGTTCCAAACGAAAGAATGAGTGCTGCTCAGAGAGTTGTGGATTGAGTGCAGATATGTGAAAATACAAAAAGATATTGATGTAAGATAGTAACGTACGCTGAATCCTATGTTTAGTGTATAGACAGTTTGTGCAATGGTTAATTTTCAAACAGTTTATATGAAGTTTTATTGAAAATATCTCAGGTTCACACATTGGGCAGACTCCACTAGATTCGTTGATACTATGGAAAAGTCAAGGAGCACCATGGCTACGACAATTTATTTATAGTATAGCTTGCTGGAAAAGTTATTTTATATATCATATATGACCGTTTTTCAGCCCTCGTGTTTCTTCCAACTTGAATTGTATTACTTTGTCAGGATTATCACACACTCATGCCACCGCCCTGTGTATTTTGTTATGTGTAATCAAATGAATGAAAAGAGACATCTTTTATAGTTATTATGGTTGTACGGATCATAAGATAGGAAGATTGATGATCAGGGTAAACATTCATATGTGCACATGCGCTATGCTTCTCATAGGAAACCATAGCAGTGAAAGACCATATACGTGCATGAAAGATCGGTACGAAATAACGAACGTCCGAACGCATAACTCCAGGGGGTCCGCGACCAGGCTCATACTTTGATGTGCATTAGCAATTCATAGTACCCATGGATTGTTTGTTGTAGGTTGAGATACAGCAGATAATCAAAGAGATAACTGAAAATAAAACCTCCAACTATTTAGTGCCCTATTCCCAAATACCCATTTGACTCCAGGATTGAATCGGTCATAGTACGATGGATTTGGCCTCTAGAAATTCATTCTCTTTTAAAACTGCTACAAAATATTGCTTATTCAGCTATCTTTATACCAGGCTGTGACTTTGCTTGCATCACATACCAAAGAACTGCTACTGTGTCCAGTGTTAAAGCTAAAATTCATCAGGGTCAGACTAATTCCCGGACCTCGACAAAAAAACACTGACAAAGCACTTCAAAGGAAGGCAAATTACGCATGACTGTAATTGATTGAGATCGTGATCGACAAATTGATAACAATTGATACAAATGGAGATATATTCAAATTAGGCTCTAGTAAACTTACTTTATTTTATCTTCCCGATCGTCTACGTGCTTGAACTTACACCTTGAACTCTATGCAAATTAGAATACAGCGCATGTTAAACTAATTGGTATTCCCTATTCGAAAACCAAGCACGGTTGACATGAGTCTGATCCTATTTAGTTAATTTTATCCTAACAACGACGTGTGGTTTAATTAAGCAGCTTTTCAGTTGCAGTTGTGTAAGAAACTTAAATTTATATTAAAAACAATTTTTTTCTACTGCAGACGAAACCTTTTGGAAAATTTGAAATGAATATAAACGATTGATAAATTAATCGATAAATTGATCGATTACACTATTTGCTCATCATCAGTAGGCTGAGAGAGTGGTATGGCTAGGACCAACTTCATCATCATTTTCTACTTCGTAATAGTTTTTATGTAATGAACAATATCTCCCATTTTTTTTTAAATTGCATTTTGCAATATTAATTACTTATTGCCTATGATTTTATTGAAAAAAGCAGTTTCAGACTTGTGTGATTAAACCAGCATGAGTTGATTGGGTTTTGAACTGATTATTAATAAAAATAGGTGGAGAGTAAGGCAATTAAATTATTAGATGGTTGATTAAACATTGGAATCATGTAACTAGGACAGTTTGCGCGCTTGAACTTCTGTAAATGTTTGAACAAAGGTTTTTCTTTTTTGATACATTCGAAGCTTTCAGTGTTTGATTACGAAAAACGAAATTATGTTGTTTCATTGAAATTCACCATAAGAAACACGAATAATGAAGCATAAAACAAAGATTGATTCGTGTTGGCTTTCAGCACAATAACTTTTTTATGTAACAAATAAAAATTTTGATTAATTACAACGGATGTGTAAATCATCATATATCAAGTAAAATAATTAAAAATTTATTAAGGTCGGCTTATGATTGAATTGAGCTACATGGTAAAGTGCAAAATAGCTTACAGAGACAACCTTTGCGCAAAAAACCATTTTTACCTATTTTTTGAATCTTTCGGGCGTTGCTGAATTGTTTTGGTTGACTTAATGATGGTTGCAATATCACTCCATTCTGGGTGACTCAAAATAGATGAAAAGCAAATTTATTGTCATAGGTTCGGAAAACTAGCATTTAATTAAAACCATTGAAAGCGAAATAAAGCAAAGGAATGTAGAAATAAAACAAGAGTCAAGACTTTCTTAAAATCCAATACGTATAATGAAGGATGTTTAAATGTGAAGACTAGATCAACAGTAAATAGGTTAAATGTAGTCAAGTACATGATATTTATTCCGCCAAAATTCAAGTACGACTTCAACGTGTCATCCTATTGTGAATTCGTGTCAAAATTTCTCGGAATCAGTTAGTGAAGGTAATTTCCATAAGGAAAAGAGCTACAAACCTCGATTATATTCTGAATAATTTCAGATTATGATGCAAGCTAGCATTGGTACCACTTTAAATCTAATCTTTTTTTTATTGAAAATTAAAAATTAAATTAAAATAAAATTAAAAATTAAATTATATTTAAATTTTTATAGTACCCGTCAATGTTTTCTTGCAAAAATATTTAATATACACATTTCCAAATGATATAATAAATTTCTAATCCCGCTATAACATATATGAATCAACATGGCGCCCACCGACGACACACAGTCTGCAAATTCACACTTTGCCGGTCCACAAGTGGAAGATTTCCCTTATATGACCACCATTATGTGATTCGCTTACTTTAAATGGTCTGTAATTAATCTAATTTTTACAATTTTCCTTTCATTATTGCAATTTTCTCCACTGAATGCCATTCAAATTAAGAACATAAAAATTTTTGGTTTTATTATTCTTGTTTCTACTCATTTTCGCTGCCCAGAGAAAGATATCTAAAATTTAAGGAATATTTTTGACTTACCATGCACCATTTTATGCTCTCAATGTAACGTGACGTTTTTTTAACGAATTAACGATCCACCCCCGAAACACTTCATTAATTCAAATAAATTACAATTACATTAATTCACTGAAAATTTCACGAATCCTCGCGGATCAAAAAAAAAATCACGAACTAGAACGCGATACGCACACACCAACGTCTCCGCGGAACAACCGAAAAGGGCGAATCAATCGGTGACGACGATCGCGACACCCTCACTTGATGGACACACTTAATTAGAGCAAAACTGTGGAATCCTATTCCTAGAACTATAATTACCGCGAATATTAATTGCATATTTTTCGGAACCTCCAATACTAATATGGTGTTGCAACTGTAAAATGCAGGAAACATGGTGGGGGGCTAGCGAGATCTAATCGATAGACAATTTGCAGGGTTCGATCAATACCGCGAAAACTGCTCGTGTGTGATGTACCGTGCGGTTTTTTTGTATTAGGGGTAGTAGAAGTATTTCGAAACGCGATTTCAATCGCATTGTAGTGAATTATTGTCTTAATTCTGAGGTGTAAATATAGTTCTTTCATATTTGTTAATACACAGGACATATAGGATGAATGGCAAGGTGAAAAGATTTCATGATTTGTAATATATTTATGTGAATTCATCTCGTCAAATAGGCATAATTTTATTGAGGGATGCGATGTGAGTACATCACATATTCCTAAACTTTTCAGAAGAACATATAACTTAGCGATATCAATAAAATTGAGAGCAGTTTTGGTTCAATTTTACATTTGGGAACATACTACTATGGGCAAAAAATAGTAAGACTTTTTAATTTAAATTTCGCACGGAAACCCATTCGTCGAAATATTTTTTTCCCCTAGATTGGTATGACTGTCAGTAACATCTGTGCCAAATGTCACATCATAATAATCATTGTTGTTTGGTATACGCTTGTCTTTCGGAAGTGGAAAAAGTGCATTTGGCGATTTTTAAAATGAGTGAAATTATTAAACAAAGAAGTGCCATTAAATTTTGTGTGCCGAATCAAATTTCTGGTGCCAAAACGCTCAGAATGTTGCAAAAGGCCTTCACCTTGCAAAAATGTGACAATTATATGTCGCGAGCAAGTGTTTTTGATTGGCACAAATTGTTCAAAGAGCGTCGAGAAAGCGTTGATGAAGAACCACGCCCAGGACGGCCATCAACATCAACTGATGATCAACACGTCAATAAGTCAAGGAATTGGTACTAGATAATCGACCTTACTGGCATCGTTGGAATATCGGAAGGATCAGTGAAAACCATTTTAAAAAATCATTTGTGCCTAAAAAAAGTGAAAGCACGATTGGTTCCAAAATCACTCAATTTTCTTGACAAACAGCGTCGTGTTGACGTCTGTGAAACAATGCTTTCTGACTGCCAGGATGTCATGAAAAGTAATATAACTGGCGATGAGTCTTGGATCTACGCTGGCGACCGGAAACCAAGGGATAAATCGGCCGAATATCGTGCCAAAGATGAGCCGAAACCGAAACACCACGTCAAAGAAAGTCAAAAGTCAAGGACATGTTGACAGTTTTCTTCGGATATCGAGGTGTGGTGCACTCCGAATTCTTTCCGAACTGTCAACCGATCGCCAAACCTTAAGATGTCCTCAGCGTGTGAGTGACTTGAACTATGAATTTGTATCGTAAGGAGATAGTTAACGAGAACCGTTAATGATCAAGAAAGCCGATGTCTGATGATAAGTACATTTACGCCTGTTAAAACTGTAGAGCCCAGATATGTCTCTGGTAGCAAACAGCTTGCTCTAATCAAAAATTTAACTCATGAACCTAATTAACACGTTCAAAATTCACAGTATTTGATCGAATTAACTATTTTTAATCATTTTCCTGTCCACTATGTAGGCCCATATTAAACACCCGCATGTTAAGGTGGCAATAGCGATTAACTACCTTGCATAATTCCTAAAGGGAGTAGGCCTGTATGTTTCAAGCCTGTCTTAAGCCAAATATTGCCTCTAGCTTTACACCATTTAACAACTGACTTTTCACTATTTTGTCAGCAATATTTATATCAATTCAATTCAGCTTAATCTGCCCAGGGAAGGCGACAGCGCCTTTCATGTATGGCGCGACACTTTTTTGTAAAAAAAAAAACCATAATATGTTATGTGTGAAGAAAAACGTCCGATACGATAACGCTAGGGAAATTCTTGGCACCAAATGTTTGATTACGTGATTGTATGTTGCAATGTAATGTATGTACAAGATAACTATATCACCTCATAACAGTGTGTTGCGAGTTCTAGCTTGTTCTTCCAGTTCAGACCACGCTAGCTAACCAACCTAGACATCCATCGTCACATATTTCAGATAATTCGAGAGAGAAAATGCAATAAGATAGCAACAAACATGTGGAATTTTGTATGTAAAGCATAGAAAATATGAACGGCTGCTGCGCCAACTTACGTATAAAAGATATATATAGTAAATGCATTCAGCACGTAAAGATATGCAAGTGGATTTGAGTAGTCAAATAAGGAAATTAGAAAGCTGACCAGTGTCAGTGTCAATCATCTTCAAATGGAGGGTCTGAACAATCAGTCTAAGCTATTGTTCATTGGATTTATTTAAATACTAGTAACAAGTTACACAAATAGGATCGAATGTAAGCAACAACAAATTTATCCAATAGCGTTTCAGTTTATTAATTTATATTTTTATCGCTTGCAGCAATATAGTTTGCAAGCGATTTAATTTCATATTGACGAAGAAATTGGAATGTGGAAAGTCAGGTGCGCTTGTTAAAATTAGAATGTTATTAGAAGTAATTTCGAGACAAAACCACTAGCAACCCTGTCAGTTTTTGCATTCTTAACGAATCAAGAATTGTTTTCAGAATATACACCTCATAATTATCCTTTTTCAAGTATCTGAAGTTTGCATAGTCTCGATGTTTTTCAATTTTTGACCTTTCTTGATGAGTGGGCTGAAATAAAAATGAAAAGGCGGCGAGAAACTTAAAATTGTTAGAAGAAAAATTAAAAAAGCTTCAATCCATTATCCTTAGAAGTTTCAAAAAGTGAAAAAATTCGAGGTTGTTGCGTTTGCAGCGATGCAAACTACAGACAACACCTTTTGGGCTTTGAAATCTTTTTGGAACGAATAAGTAGCAACATTTTAAAACTCATTTTCTTAAATTTATGTTAGATATGAATCTGCGAAATAGAAAGCTTAAAGACCCTTTAAGAAAAGAAATAATTTTTCAAAGCCGTGAAAAGGACGAAAATCTGCTACAAAATCGATCTGGTATTCAATTTTACATACAATTCAATTTTCAAATCAAAGAGCAAGAAATAGCGCATGTTCTATATCAATTCGAATACGATGCAACTGACCTATGATAGTGAGAGCATAAAGGACTTAAGATTGTATCATACAATTATTCGAAGAAGTCTTATTTCAAAATGTCTTGTTGACAATTAGGGAAGATAATGTTATGTTTTACTGATCTTTATATTTTTCATGTTTTGTTTTTATTAACTTATTTAAAGCTTATTGGTTGCTTACCACTGATGTCCACGATGCAAAGAGTCAAATCAGACTTACCTGAAAAGAAAACAAAATTGAATTAAATTTATATTTGTATTTAAAATTATTTATAAATGCAATAAGGGAATAAGAGAAGTGAATTCATGGATTTATAATTTTTTGAATACTTTTCAGTTGCTTTAATTAAGTAAAGCTAAATTTAGTTTTTGGCATATTATCTTCTTTATTTATTTATTATTCATTTGCGAACAATGTCCAACCATTGCAATAAGGCCTAAATTTCTAAACTAATTTGAAAAAGCTGACATACCGATTTAAGCAATTACTTTGGCGAAGAGGCATTTTCAATAATTAAAAACAAATGAAAAACAAAAGATACCAGGCTTAGGAGATTTAGTCTTTTTACGATCCTAACCTACACAAAATTGGTCCTTACACAGTCCTTCTTCTCATTGTTTCAGAAGCAGTCTCATTTTCTGTTAAATAAATGGAATGTCAGAAGTTTTTTCCACCTTTATTTATAAATATTAAACGGAATGTGTTTTCAACATTGACGAGAACAAAGCCTATAAATCCTTCCGCATATTGATTTTATTTAAAAAAAAAAAAGGGAGCAGGGAATTCATTTGAGATCCATATGATCCTCTTTGCAGCGTATTCAGTAATTTTTAAATATTCAGCTATGGACAGAACACTGAAGAAATGGCGATATTAACCTAGAAAAAGTTGTCTGTACCTTTTTTTTCAAATAAGTTCATCTACCATAGGAAAACCGATAAAATCCCTTTTTCTTGTTCTATTTTTTTCTTTCTTTTTTTCAACAAAAAATGGTTATAATCTTTTATTTATTTTATTATTTAATCTTTTATTTTCTAAATTTTCAAAGAATTTGGATTATGCCAACAACATCGTTCTGACGGAGCCGTACAACGAAAATCGACAATCGACATCGACAAAATATATTTCAGTCTCTGGCACAACACAGAAACCTAAACAAAATTGGTATTTAGTGGTCTTTCAGCAAAGATTTGCTACACTTTAAACACTCACATGCAACTCGAAACGGTGGAACTTGATAGTCAATGACTGGGTCTCCTGTTTTGTCTAATGAATGTTTTGATCACTTTGTCAATACTAGTTTGAAGTAAGAAACCTAAAAGGGTGTAGGGGCAAAGTGGACCTAAGACAATCGTTTGAGTTTGACCAAAAGTAACATCGCCGCTGAAGCCTGTCACCGTACATGAGTTTTTCACAGCCAAAAAGCCACAGATCAAAGCATCTGTCAAATCTGTTTTATGCCAAGATATACCAGGTCTTGAACGAAAGTTTACCGATGAAAATTTTGACAGTACTCCACTAATAGAATTTTGAATCTCATAACGCTTTTGATCTCTTAGCCAATACTAGTTTGGGATGCAGACTCTTTACTCAAAATAATTTGATTTCGTTGATAATGTGCTCATTTCTTGCTAATTTTATCTTAGTCTGAGCATTTTTTAAGAAATTGTTTCTTCTTTATCATAATGATTAATGCAAGATTATTTTTTACGTAGGTATTTTATTTTTGAAACGTCAAAAAAGTAATATTATAGGAATTATCTTGAAGCTTTGGAGTATTTCATTGGAAAGATGTATTCCGACGGGGATGGATTTATTGTTTTGTATTCGGTTTTGTCCTCATTTATATGTCCGTCGTTTATGCAACCAGGTAGGTGTCCTTTCATGCAGATAGAAAAAAGTCCGTGATAGTCTTATTTTAAGGGGGCTTTATGACCTCGTTTCGAGCTTCTTCGTCTGTTGTGGTCGTGTGGCGGTTTTCTTTTGATTTTTGTAGAACACTTTTAGCGACTGCAAGATTATGTCTAAAAGAGTGTTTAATTATTCATTGATGACGCGTCCGTTTTTTGTTTGTATATTTCAAAGTTTTGTAGTCCGTTCAACCGTCGTCCTTTATGCTGTGCATGTAGCACTTTCACTGTTTTCTTGACGCGGGTTGGTATACATTTGTTGTCAATCATTTGGTTTGCGAATTTGGACTCAGTTTTCGCGTCCGATTTCCATAGCCTTTTGCTGAAGTCCCTCATGTGTGCTCGAAATCATGTCTTTATTTTCCGTACTGATTGACCGATGTAGCTGTGTTAATTTGTAAACACCCCGTTTGTCCAGGGGGTCCTCTTCATTTATGTTCGTTCGTAGTATTTTTCTTAAATTGCTCCTTGTTTTGAAGGCCGTGTTGATGCTGAGTTTGTTCAATCTTCTATCTTGAAGATTGAAGAGTTCTTTCTCTTGGTTTTATAGTAGTTCAATTCAACACTGACGTAACAACACTTTAGTTCAATTCTTGTATGGGATGTGTCGGTTAATTCCTTTTGCGGAGATGATGAGAGTCGCTGCTATAAGAATCAAGAAGTTAGGATATAAGGTTTGCGTCATGCTCACTCACAAAAAAAAACACTTTTTCAAGTAATAAAGCGACAATTTAAGGGGAGATATACACCTAGAAAGTCGAAAAAATCTATTTTTTTAGCGAGTCTATAGCGCCGAGTCGGTAAGCGGGTAGTGGCAAATGACTCTCAGAACAAAAGGCTTAGACTTCCTTTGTGATTGAATTGTATAGTGTTTTAAGGCATGTTTGGCTCCAAGTTGAATGAAAATATAATTCATTGTAAGAAATAGACACGTCATCAGTTGCATGGAGAATAGAGACCCTTCATAGCTGCGAAAACGATGAACAGTGGGGCCAAAATTGTTAATATTGCTGCATGTACGTTTCAAAATGGTGACTATGGTCATTATTGGAAATTATGAGTGTACTGGGAGATCCAGTTTGATCAGGAATGCACTTGTACGCTGCGCAAGAAGACGAAAATCGCATAGCAAAAGCCGATTTCTAAGCATACACACAGCCAAAAGAAGGTCGAATACGGCGTCAACAAGAAAATTTAGATGCCATGGGAATTTTGTCGTCCGTAGAAGACCTACACTATGGGCCTGGTATCGATGATTCCATGTAAGTTGACAAACTTTATGATTTATTCATCCCCAAAACCTCAAACGCGTTTTTCTCAAAAACACGTTTTTCAAATCGTTACCCTAAATTTCTCAAAAATCAATAAACCGATTGACTTGATATTTTTTGTGGTTAATTTATACACCATTATCTGGTACTTGTCATAGGATTTTTTTATTCCGTTACATACTTTTTGTTTTATAGCTAAAGTTATTACAAATTTGAGGCCCAAAAATCATTATCTACATTCAAATGACCGCTATTTTGTTATAAATCAATATTTTCAAAATTGGCTATGACAAGTACTAGATTAAAGTATCTTATTTAATAATCTTTTTTGGATTTTTTGTTTCAGATGATTTTCGAAGATACGCCAGTGGGTACCGTGAACGCCGATTTTTTCAAGGACCTCCAAGGATCATACGATATCCTTGTATACGTTTGATATTTTTGCATAAAAAAAAATTTTACATATTTTTGAATGTGTGTACTTTTAGATAATAAAAACTCTGATCCAAAATTCTAAGTATTATCCTTTGAACAAAATTTACAATTATGACCTTTTTTAAGGGTCCTAGGTGTATATCTCACCTTAAGTAGCTAAAAGTATGCTAGAAGTTGTTAATGAATGTCAATGAAGTTAATTAACAAAAACCAATTTTTTTTAAAATATTCTAAAGAAGTTTTACAAAGGCTTTTTGCGCTTTATTATGCTGCTGATATTTCATATATATTAAGAGATTTGTACATGGGTGGCAATTAAATTGGTGTGCCAATTTTTCAAAAACGCGGAATTCGCCATGTTTCATATTATGTGATAATAGACGTAAAAAATTGTTCATCAGGAAGGAACACTAGGCGAATTAAAAAAATCAAAATGAATAATTTCAATTATCAAAACGAATAATTTCAAAACAGCAAACAAGGATTTCTTAGAAAGTTTGATTAGAGAAATTACAATAGGATTTGATTGTCTGAAAAATATAAAAATCATGCAAAGCGCTAAGGAGCAGAAATTTGATTTAAAACGAATAATACCAATGAATTACCCAACAAATCTTTGACTCCACTTTGACCTCAGGTAAAAGTCGTAACGCCAACATAATGAAGTTCACTTATGTCAAGGAATGAAATGGTGAAAATGCATAGCATAAGCTTAAACCCACACGACTTTACAATGGGAACTAAACAATTCATTGAACCGCGAAAACACCAATCGAACATACATACAACGAAAAACATCTCAGAAATTCAGTATATCCGCGCATTAGATAGATCTACATCGCACATATACAAACTATGGTAGATTTATTTGAATTGATTGACAAAAGTTTTTATTATCCGTTGTCATACATTGTCAAGCAAGTATGAAAGCAACTAAATAGTTGGTATTACGTCTTGCTAGCGTCAAACTATCAAGAAAGCACAGCTTATATGGAATTAAACATAGAAATTCCGCCTCTATCACTTCCTTTATTTGTTACTATTTCAGAGTAAAGTAAGGTTGCACCATGATTTCTATTGATGCGGTAGTATTGTAGCGGTTCACTAACCTACAACTTAACTTTGCTTTAAAAATATCTTGAAAGTAAATACAAGCAGTCTCCGAAAACGCTAATCTATCTATGAATAAACAAAAAACCAACGCTTTAAAGAAATTGTATGTAGGTCGAAATCAAAACACGTCTTGAGTCTACTTACTGACTTCTTTAGATGGCGGTGCTTTTTTTTGTTGTTGTTTTAGCGCGGCTATACCGCATATTATTCAAAAGAGAGTAGAAAAAAAGTCGGCACCGATAACCACATTCGTACGTATGTAAAGGCGGTGGTTTGCGGTCCGTTTTACTAGCAAACATGCAATTACCCAATTACATACTCGATTCGAAATATCTAAATTAAATAATCAACACAAAATTTCTATCTGTATCTACGCTGACTGTGTGTGCCAAGTCAAACAGTCTTGCTTGCATTTCGATATTTGCTTTTGTTGATATAGCGCCATAATTTGTTATCGGTCCGATAGGGGAGACACAAGAGCTTTATTGCTGGAATCTTAGGAAAAACCAGAAAGAAAACCGAAAATTTTGGTTTTCCGTTGGGTTGTGAATGTTCTTAAATCCGAGGTCAAGTGACCAACAACTGAAAATCGAGCAAAGTAAGGATTTGAGACTTCATACCGAGATGCAATTCTAACGCAATCTTTGAACTTTCCCTTGAAATTAATCAGCGAGTAAACAAATATTTAATTATTGAAAATATCAAGCAAGGCCAATTACACACCCTTGTATACAAAAGTCTAACAAGCCCGTCAATTATATTTAAAATATGAGCCACATTTTATTGCATATTCGGTTGAGATGATAAGAACGCGCTTGTTCAGCAATATATTATCGAGCTAAGTACTGAAAAATATCAGAGCACTGACACAATGCAGTATTTACATATCGTTATCATTACTTTGCCAAGATATGCAATCGAAGCAGCTGCTACATGTGATTTTACAGCTATAACTATTTCTGTGTTTAATATAGACAACTTTCCAGATAGTTTTCCAAATAAAATGAAGGAGTTTATCATTAATATACGCAAATAAATTTCAAATTATCAAATCGATGTCTTTTCTTCCTTCTTGTGCATTTCGCAAGGACATCAGAAGTCCACCGAAACAAGGATATACGCGATTTCCAGGGTGGCATTACATGCACCACCCGATCCTAGACGTCCTTCAAATGAAGCCCCTTCTACCTGCGATCTGTGTTTCCAGAAAATTTTGGCGAATTCCTTTTTCTGAATCATACGCAAGTTTTTGAAGGGATAAGAAGAACACTGCAATTGGTCACAGCATTATCAAAAATAAGGACTAAAGGTTTTTGAATTGTACAATATCAGCTGTAAAACGTTTTCCCGGTTTTAATAAACACACTTTAGTGGATACGAATTTCTTCTACCTTATTACAAATGGTAAGTGGAGGAGGAGTAAGTTCAACATTGGCTTGACATATAATCAAGACTAGCCAATGTTTCATGGTATTTTATTTTTGTGAAAATGGACTGGGAAAAGTACATCTAAGACATTATGTATCATGAACTCGAGTGAAAACCATCTCTGATGGGTTTCGAATTCGACTGTCAAAAATGAAGGCATCTGTCAAATCTCGTTTTGAAAGTTTCAAAACAACCGTATCTGTGAAAAAAAAACCAGGCCGAGATCTGGACATCCGTGAAAATTTGAACAATGATGGAGATATGAACAAGACGGTCGATAGATAGAAATATAGATGGATCGATAGATAACTATGTCCAATATTTGACACTAACAAATTGTCAAATAACTATTCTATGGACCGTGGAGGTGATAAACAATGTCAAAAAACAAAATTTAATAAACGTCTTCCGCGCACTGTGATTCAAAAAGAAATAAAATGGATCGTTTGACGGTATGCGCTTTTCAATTATCACGATTTAGATAGCTGAATGGTCTGAAAAAACTTGGATTGTGAAGTTAAAAGTGAATAGATTTTTGCGAAAATATAAGTCTTAAAAATTCTGTCTGCAAGTGGAGCGAATCATCACCAGGGGAAAGATGACGAAGGTCCAAGAAGTTTTGTACTATCGCCGAAGGGGCACTTTCCGCTTTATCAGGAGTTTGTTATAACTTTCAAATGAAGGCTGTTAACTTTCACACTAGTGAAGCTTACAAATCATGCTGAATGTCCAGCCATCCATGTCGGATGTTGACAGTCCCCAAGACGATTCAGAGGGAACTCTATCTGACACAGGTCCCCTTGGAACTGTTCGTGACGTTAAATATTGCATGGTGTCATTTGTGTTGATAAAATTCGGTAAAAAAAAACTTTTTCCAACAATTATGTGCGAGTTGCCTATTCTTAGAAATAGGTTTCTAACGATGATCAAGGCACTTTCCCTTCAATCGGATAGTTGTTAAATCTTTCATATTAAGATCCTTTCATACCAGTGAAGATTACGAATTGTGCTGTCATTCTGTCGGATGCTGACAATCCTCAAGAAGATTCCGAGAGGAGTGTATTTTACTCAGATCCCCTTGGAACTGTTCGCGACGTTCAATATTGCATCATGTCTGTTGGGTTGACAAAAATTCGGTTTAACAAAAAAACATCCAAAAATTTATTCATGAGTTGCTTATTCCTGGAGATAGGTTTCAGACAGAAATCGATTCAATTTCCAATTTTTACGTTTTTTACATATAAATAATGTGAGTAGCTTCTAAGAGTTGATAAAGAAAAGCAACTAACGTTCGCACCGCAATTTACGTTCCAGACCATTGGAGAATTGCTGTCGCAAAAGTCATACCAGATGATTCATTACTTTCGCGGTAAAAAATTGAATTCTGAGGATCCTGGGAAATATATTTAGTCAAGGTTTATCAAAGCCACATTTACAGGAACGGTAAGTTTTTGTTCTGAGCAACAAAATTAAAAGAACAAGCGTCTAAAAAACGAGGTTTCGTTAATTAAAATGATCAGTTGGAGGACGAACACCCGATAAAATAAAGATCGTTCAAAACCCTGATTCGAGGTTACAGGAAGCTTTCGCAGAGCACGGAAGATAAAGAGATTCTCCTAGAAAAAACTCGCACACAGACGAGCGCGTATGCCAGACAAGTGCCATTGACAGCTGGACACGAGGTTGCAAATGAAGCACAATATGTGCTTCATATATTTATATACATTGACATATTTCATATGTCAAAATATTTTGACATATGAAATATGTCTGAATGTTTGGATGAATTGTAGTGGTACCAAGAAAAAATGTAAAAAAGGACACAATACCGCAATATTTTTCAAAGCATTTTTGAGATAGAGATGTGCAAATCGAGTAGATAGAGATGTGTAAATGGAGACGCCCAGAATGTAGTAAACCCAACAGCTCAAGGCTAAATTTTACAACCAAAGATACTATATAAGAAACAAAAAGATATTTCAAATTCGGATTGTTGGCAAATCAATAAATTTTAAATGGAACCATGAATTTTATGCCAGTTTTTTAAAATAGTGCAAAAAAGTTGAAATCTCCTGATCGATAAATTGCTAACTAATAGGTTGCCTGCGAAACCGTTCCATCCTTGGGAAGATGATTGGAGTGGTTATTACGACACTAGTCGCAACCTGTCAAAAATATCAAAAAAGTCCTGACTAAAGGTAGACAATATTTTCAATGACTCGTAAGTTTTCCTTTTCAAATAAATTAGAGTTTTATGATTATATGTATATCATTTTATGGTACGATAATAAAATCGTATTGAAAGTCTTTCGATTTCTCAAAGCCCTATACTGTGTAGAGAAGAAATATTACATTTTTCTATAAAGCTAACGAACTTTCAATGAAAGCCACTATTATGAAGGCAAAAAGCTATAATTTTTTAATATTTATGGAATAAATCCTATTCCATTTCTGTTTTCTTATTTATTAGAACGAACATGTTTTCCCGCAAGTTTGTCTATGTAGAAAACATATTAAATTATTTAATAATCTTTTTGCGGTTATCAACCCATAGGCTTGGCGGTTAAAACACCATCTGATCATATTTATATGTATATTGATTTGCAAGCAATAAGTTCGACATTTTTAGGTCATGGGAAATTGCAAATACAAAACTCAGTATTGAATGTGTTTTATACTTTTGAATTTTCCGCGGTGGTTTCCATATGATTGCATATGTACCAACTTATAGCTTTATGGCATAGCTTGTTTTGAATTTAATTATTTTTTGTATAATTCATAAATGTTTTTAATATTATTGAGTTGTGCAGAGAGTTCGGAGATTGAAACGTAGCACTTTGCTATGTTCCGATAATTTAACTGAAGTGAAAAAACGTGCAGAGTATCAGTAGAATGAATATTACGAAGAAATATTACAAAAAGTTAGTCAAATTATAAAAAAAAAGTTTCTTTTTGTTACCTGTTCAAAAAGTTTTAAAGGATTTTTTTTCCAAGTTTGACGCTTTATTGTGGTAAAATTTGCTACAAATGCATTTTAAAAGTATTGTCCATCGCTAGTAACTACTTTTTTCCATCTTGCTGGTAACATACGGTTTCCTCGTCGAAGAAACGTCTCATCTTTTTAGGCTATATACGAATAGATCCAATTTTAGAGTTCTTCAAAAGAGCGGAAGTGCTGTCTCTCAATGGGATGCGTCTCACAAAAATCACTTTCTTTTGCCGTTGGTGCAGCTGCTCACAAGTGAAACGACGTCATTCGACGTCTCTCAGCTTTAATTCCTACAGCACCCAATATCATATCTTCTAATCATTTCCATGGCTTTTGAGCGAACAGATCTGGCGCTTTTAGTCACTCCCAATGCTACTGCGAGTTATTCTTGCGTTTGGCAAGAGTCTTCATCCAAACAGCCTCAAACTTTTCTGGTCGTCCTTTGCGCTCTTCTTCATCGGTATTAAAATCACCACTGCTGAAACGTCGAAACCAGTACTCAAAAGTAGAATTAGATGGAAGATGATCTCCACGGGGTTTTATGCAGCACAAAACGACTCTCAGCTGCAGATTTCTTCAAATTAAAGCAAAAAACAATCCTTCCTGCAAAATGTGTCAAAAAATGTCGGCACAAACGTTGCCATACTCGGAGCACAGAAAACTATGTTGTTTACACTTCAGAGAAATGAAACATACTGAAAAAGAAAGCCTAATGATGAGCCTTGAAAACGAAGCTGGTTGCAATATTGTCCGATTCGATTTACTGTCAGTGACGCCATCTCCTTTGAAACTTTTTTGTACAGGCAATATATTCAACAACAAATAAAAAATATTCAAAATATAAATAATATTATATTTATATTTTGTAATATTTTAGTAATACTATTTTTATTATTTTCTCTTCTACGCGGATAGGGTTGAAATAAATCAAAATCGGACAAAAATTTTGACTTGTGCCATCAGTTATAAAGTTTTTATGGCCAGCCAGAACACCTCTGTCGACGCGAAGTTTTAAATGCGATAGCTGGATAATAGTAATTATGACATGTAAGCTACGGAGATAGATATTGTTCTGGCAGGAATACATGAAAAACAACCCCTAAGCAAAGAAAGGAACCAATGGCAAAATTCTTGTTATTTAATCTAGTCAAACGTTGCTCGATTTAAGAAATTGGAGGACAATTTCGAACGATCGAGAATATTGGTGGCCAATTTAGAGTGAGGATTTAAGAAGGGCGTTAAATCAAGCATGAACGTGAAATACTTAGATTAAACTGACGGAATTTTATGTTAGCTTTCTCGGCTTGCTTTGTACAATCAGTTTAATTGCTATAGACTTCCGATAAATGATGTTTGGAGGATGGGTTCCTTGGTTGCCAAACTTTCCTTCACAGATTTATCACGAAAGTCCACAAGTGACAGAAAATTGGGACGTCCTTTTTGTGTTTAAAACAAAAAACCGAAAATTTTTCAGTGGGTCTCATAATCGATAAGCTTACAAATGCTATTTCGGTGGCCTTTGGTGACTCAAATATGAAAGTACCGGCTTCGAAAGGATCCCAGATGGAACATTTACATATCATCAGTCATTTATCGAAACAAAAACCATGTACCCTATTTTAAGCGTTAAGGCTTGTTGGGGGTGCTCAGTTTGAAAGAGTTTTCTATGATTCCCTAATTCCGCTTTTTCGCTATTACTACACAATTATGTAACTACGAAAATTCACTGATGCCGCCTTCTTAGAGGCGGCAACTATTCCTTTCAAATATGTTTCCAGCAACCCGACTTTATTCTCGAAAAAATCAATTGAATGTCTAAGCCAGTAATTCAAAAAATGATGGGAGTAAACAGAGCTATTCGGAGTCTTCTAACAATGTAATTTTTAAGCTGATTCGAATGTAAGTCTGGAAGATTTATATTTCAATATCTTATTTCAACTTGCTTACCAAAATATATTATCAGTGACATCTAATGATTTTATAGGTTTGCCAAAATATTTTTTGCGTTCTAAACATACTAACGATAGCAAAAGTCGTGAAACGTCGATTTACGATACGTAAGTGTAGATACCGCTTCACTAAGCATTTATTTAGCCTTCGTTGTAGTTCAGCGATTACTCATCACACATTACGTATAAGTAGAAATTTTTTCTGCCGAGTCATACAAGTAGAATTGCTTTACAAATGGTAATTTCATACGTTACTTGTATTCAGTATTTTTCTCAGCGCAATACTGGTCTCGCTATTCCGTCTACAATAACATACGAGTAAATTTCTTTTGTTTACAATGATATCATCTGAGCTTTTTCTTATCAGGCAAAGCCAATCGTTACATATATGTAGTATCGTGATTTTGCGTATGTAGATAATTTTTAAACTTACTCCGTTTGACTGGCATATTTGTCTCTGACGTTTGTCCTTATGGCACTCAAAACACAGATGCACACTTCTTAGATTTAAGCTTGCAAAACTAATGGAAAAATAATTTTATTTAGTGAATTCAAAAAACAAAATGTCTTCTTAATGCGCATTTACATTGCAAAATTGCTTTTCACACCGAATCACTTTTGTCACGTCTAAAAGTTGCAAATCGATGTGTAGAGTTCGGATTTACACGGGAGACAGCAAACCGATTCCTTGATGTACCAAAATTCAATTAAAAGCCATTTGGAATTTGATATATTCAAATCGCGGTAGAATAGAAGAAACAAATCGATGAAATATGAATCCGCGACATTTTTCGCGATCACTTAATCAGGATAAGTTTCGACTGAAGTTCATTTTAATGAAACCTCTACGTGGGCTGGCTGGCTGTCAGTAGAAAATCGAACATATCTAATAAATATCTTATCGGAATATTTGATATTTTTTCAAGGTATCGGCAATGGAAACGTGTACTTTGCAGAGTTTATAACGTCTTCGAAATGATAACGACTGGTATATGTACACATTTTTTTGTTTACATAGATAAACTTGATTGTTTAATTTTTTAATGCAATCTATTCAATCGGTTTTTAAATCTAAATTTGTTTCTTTTTATCATAATTCATCAAAATTATTATAATTTATAATTAATAAATCAAAATTAAAAAAAAAAATTGTTCATATCGGTTAACCTACTTCGGTTACCCTTGCATTAAGACACTGACAGTACATCATGACTTCAAAATTTTCTTGAGAAAGACGAAAATGCACCGTTTTCTTCCTGGACTTATGCATAACGGCTTGTAAGAAATGTCTGATTAAGTAACGGTCATCTGTTTTTTTTATTCAAATCTGGAGTTGTCAAAAGGTCTCCGCCAACTTATTTGAAACAAGTGGTTTCCAAACACCAAAAATCGAGATTATTTCAAGAGCTAACTACTTGTAACACCATCATCAGTGAACATTTGTGTAAAAGAGAACCAGTGAGAGTCGGTTATCAGTTGCTGGGCTTCAAAATTTTTAACTAATCCTTTCTTCATAAGATGTATGTATATATTACATCATAAGTCCAGTATAGTCCAGGTCCAATCAGAGTCTAACTAAATTCTCTTGCTCAACTTGACTAAGGATCGACACACAAGAAAAAATATTTAGATAGTGAAGACAGTTTAATACACAGTTGATAGCAGCTTGAATTTATTTTTATTTAAATTATTTTTTTTCTTTCAATTAAAATTCATAGTTTACCTTATGGGCAACAGAGAAACAATAATATAAGTCTTACGACAAAAATTTATCCTTAAAACTGCATTCTCCAACAGTCAATAGGGACTCAATAGGGGAAAATTGGTTCGAACAATACTGGTAGTCCCATGTAACACGACATATTTATACAATTTCGAGAACGATATAGACAGCTCCTGGATTCAATCAGGACCATACTCGTATATAAAAATGACGTTTGTCGTTTTTGTATGTGTTATTCACGTTGTGATACGAATAGCATATAGTAAACACAATTAGCTTACGGCTGTAGAAGGACGGGAACACAGACGATTATACGAAATCAGCTTCAAACGCTGTTGGCCAACGCAAAAAAACCCGAATCTGCTCCCAAGGATAAAGAACGCTCGTCTAGAATTGGCTCAAGCGCATAGAAGCTATACACTAGTGAAATTGGAGGTTAAATATTCACATCAAATCTGTCAACTATTTTTGCTCAAAACAACCTTACTGTAAGGTACTCTTGAGTGATGAAACTATTGTGTAAAAAGATCTATCTTGTGAGAAATAGTCCTTACGAACGATGTAGTGAAAAGCGCGTTAAATTAAAAAAAAATCTGCAAGTAACATAGCTTTGGTCGTGCATCTTGAGCAATTGATCGGCTCCTCTGTATTTTATTTCTGGAGCTATGGACGCAATAGATGTCTAAAGTTTGCATCGTTTCAAACGCGACGGTCTCCATTTTTTTTCACTTTTTGAAGCTTTATTGGATACTTAGAAAGTTTAATTCGCCTTTTCTACTTCTTCGCACTCTACAAGGTTTTCATTGCATTCCAATCATCTACCAACAACAAATTGTCAAAAATTTTGACAGAGTTGCGTTTGCAACAAAACAAAAAACCCAAACGCCCGGAGCTTGATATCATCTGGAAGGGTGAAAGTTCAACCATTATCTCGCAATTTCCTCGGACCTAAGCTTTATCGAAAATTTGTTGGAGCATGCTCAAACCGATTTTTTATTGATCGGCAACTAAGATTTTGGTTGATCGAAACTCAAAAAGAAACCCTGTAGCTTGGGCAAAACAATGAGAGCATCAACAATATGATACGATGGTTTTGTTGTATGCTTGAAAGAATTGAAGCATGAAAGGGTAGAAATACCTTCTATTATTTTACATTAAAATAAAACCCTATCAGTAAAGTTTTGTCTCAATATTTATCGATTCGTTTTAGTCATTTTAAAAATTGAAAAAAATCCGAAAAACTTAAAAAGTAATTAAATAACCTAATCTAATTCGATGATTAGGGGCTGTGACAGAGAAAATCATTCAACTATGTTTCTTTCCTATAACTTTTTTTTTCATTTCTCATAGTCCTGCAACCCCGGACAACACGGTCTTTCTATAGCACGGATTTATCGTATCATTCTTTATCCTAACACGGTTCATGGATTAAGCTGGTTTCAGTATGACACACATGCGTTGTAACGGGTTCTAAGTATTAATGAAAACTTTCGAAAAATATAGAATATATTGAAAAAAATTGAAACTAAAATTTACTTTTTTGAAAGCAAAAAAATCTCGGCGCAATAACCGAATACTCGCGATTAAAAATTTAAAGAAAATTATCGTCCGAGCGAGTATGAATTATAAATTTTGCTGCAGAGCTCCTGATTATAGCTCCTTAGATTATATTTCACAGGAGCTCTTACCGAATTATATTAGGAGGATTACCGAAATATCATTGAAGGGCTGAATGGCACATAAAAAATAAACATTCTTAACAATTACGGATGAGTTAGTTCTTCGATGCTAGATATTTCTCATACTCATAAGGATAGTACTCGTTATTATGAAAAAATCAGTTGTTTGTTTCTGTATTCTTGATCCCTAGACGCCCTTCAGTACTAGTCTTGTTTGATATGAAACGAATTAGAACAGCAACGTAATTTTTTTGAAATGCAACCTGCGTAGTACATAGAGGCTGCCTGTATATAACTTGGCAAAGATACATTCTGACAGCTCTACTGGAAAGGATAGAAGTCCGAAGGAAGTCAAAACTAAGAAGATTTTATAAGACTTACTACTTATAATAATTTACTCTACAAACTCTTATGTCACACTGGTGGCACAGAGACGGAGGTGGCAATACTAATGTATGTCGGTAGATAATAACACTAACTAACTGTAAAATACATTGCGGCATTCGAGATCTTACACAGTAATATTTTGTCAGGTTTTGTTAGTCGAGTGTAGGTCGTACACGGTATTTGTTCTTTTTGTATAATTCAGTACACATATATTTCCTCCTGAAAATGGATTTTGATGGATAAGTGGCAGTCAGTCAGGGTAATGACAGTGAATTAGAATTTACTAGTATAGTTGTGCGAGATAATAAATAATGAATGAAATAAATATACGTTGAATCCTATCACTGTAAATTACTTTAATTCATTTAGCGAAAAATAATGCTAAGTTGACACGCGACAACTTTGAAAACAAATCGAGTGTAATAGGTTAAAATGTTATGAAATCTCTTTTTCTGTTTTAATGAATTTTTTTTAGATTAATTCCCGAGTTCAAAGAAATTTAAAGTGGTTGTAGTCAAAAAATAAAGTTCGATTTAATTCTGATGATTTCCATTTGATACTGATTCGGTAAATACTTATTCATTTATGCTTCAGACAAGCATAATTTTGATAAATTACGGACCAATTATTAGTCATTGTTACCATTTTCTGTTCGCTTTTTATTTTCATCGAATTTCTGTTTTTAACTGTCGTTTTTCAGAGGGATAAATAGCAGAAAATTGTAAGACCGGACCACGAAAAATTGCTCCATCTCATATTATCCTTATCTAATTTTGGTAAGATTGACAAGGTCAATGTTTGGTAAAATTGTTGAGGCAAATCCCATTCACACAATTCACCCTTTTAATGTCATTTAATCTCACGAATCTCACGGCACAATCTCACGAATCTTTCAACAACAGAGTTGTAGAAGAGTTATTCTCACATTTTATCCAGTCAAACACAATGAAAAGGATAAAATCTATTTCCGACATCAATTTCCAACATTTTTCCGTTTCACATCAAAATTACAACATTGAAAATTCCTCACGTCACCTACAATATCTTAATTATCTAATTAGAAACGTACATCCACAGTATGAGCTCCTTTGCTAATCATATTATGATCAAAAATGCAACATACCACTAAAGGCAGTCTTCCGTAAAATTCAGGCAGCTGACATTCATTCCCAGTAAAATTATTCACTTGTCCTTATTGTTTTTAGGGCGGAAACGTAGATTGTCTGTTCGCTCTTTTATGTCTCTCTCTCATTCTCTGCTTCTTTTATTGTCATTTCATCGAACCCTGTCTGCCAGCTACTCAGCTCATTAACTTCATAGAATTTTTTCAGTTAACGCTATAACCACATTCGGTTTCTTTATCCATAATTAAAAGCAACCCTGCCTATGCATATGCCTTCCTTAATTGTTAACCCAACGCCTGTAGATTTCAGGCGACTGATATGAGCTGTATAGAAAAGAAAAGATAAAAGGGAAAGATTTAAGATAGTTCGGAGGTATTAAATACACGAATAACGGTTTTTTCGTTAGGATATCCGAGTTGGATAACAATCTTGCAAATATGCAAGCAATATGGACATATTTCCATTGTAATTCTTCGTGGATTGAAACTCCTCTATGGCAAGGAATATCGAATCAGTTCGAAGTACTTGTTCGATTATTTACATGAATGAATTTTCATTTCGCTTGAATGGATCGGCTCAGTAAAACAGCAACAAAAAAATTGAACAGTGCTTAACCGATGTCAATGATTTGCATCTGTTGGAACTCCAAAAGGCTTCAGCGGTTTCATGTTACCATTAATATATTATATTGAACTTTGAAAAAATACTAAATACCCGTTCGTTAAAGGGTTCATTCTATGACACTTCAAAAACATTTCTTTGTATCAGTCTTTTAAATTCAGCATTTGCTTCTTCGGCACAAAACCATATGTAAAAAGCTAGCGAAATGCCACATATGGTGTTGGAAACAGTTTAAGTATGAAGTTATAACAAAAAAAAATGGTTCGTTAAACTGACCGGTTTTTTTTGTTGTTATTGTTCTCATACAATTTGTTTACACTCAATGGACTCGAAACATATGCTCTAAACATTGACTCATTTACGGATACAATGTCCCTTGCGAAGAGTTTACAAGTCTAAGGAACTATTTATGAGCATGACTTCAACTCTGGTTTCCTTACACGCCTTACAACATTGACGATGCTTAGCGTTGTTTCAGTGATTTGAAATAGATATTTCATGATAGAAAATTGCTTCTCAGACAGTTCAATTGAATGACTTGAAATTATTCTTCCTTCCATTACAGTCGAACATCGGCAAATTCAATCATAAATTCCTCCATAACGAACAATCAAAGACGTAATGATAGTGACGATAATCTCTTCCTGTTTCCGACAAGCAATTCTTTCCGCGTGAACGAAATGGTGTCTGAAGAAAACGCAATGGAAAAGTATCTGAGAACGCAAAATCAAAGATCGCTATCTTCCAGAAACGCATACTGAATCAACTGAAAGACATTCCAGCTTCGTCTTCTCGATATGTAGAAAAAAATTTAGGTATTTAATTGATTTCCAACCCGAACTTCACGAAGACGCAGAACAAGAATAAATGATATATACGCAAGAGCAATGGAATGTTGATTAGTCAGGGAATGTGATGAAGCTGTTTTAATTTTTCTTTTTCAAACCCTTCTTGTTCTTCATCTAGATTTGCTTCTTTTACAATCGAGACTCTACACACAGTTGTTTCAATCTAGCGATTATCAGCGCTAGCATATGTGACCACTACTTTTGAGCCTTCTTAGTATTGTGATTCGATTCGTCACGATGAAATGTATTTAGATAAAAGATACTTTGGACGAAACTAATTAAATTTAATGTGAAGTTAAAGGAATTATCAAAAGGTTTATTTCTGGTCTATCTCTGAAGGAAATTACTCGGGAGTTTCATTGGTGGTGAGGTCATAACTCATTCAACCACTTTGATAGAACTTTTCTTAACAAATACTTTGAATACACGTAAATTAACATAGAAACCTATAATGGGTCCAATATCACGACTGGATAGTGGCATGAATTATGGTGGTCGATTCATTTTGAGAATAGAGATAGAATGTTCGTGGTTTGGTTTCTCCTTTTTCCTAAGATATATAATTTGAATAATTCTAGCGGAAAATAAAAGTCATTTTCATGGGCATTTACTGAGTCTACTCTCATGGATTTGGTTCTTTGCAAACTCATGAGAATTTCGTACAATAGGGTTGTCCTTTCTTCTTTTGAAGCATAAAAAAATTATATTAGCATTAGCAATCGGACTTCATAACTAGACAGAAAGAAAGACGTAAGAGGTCTGCGTTGAATAATTTTCAAAACTTGATCGTTAACAAGTTTGACAGTGGAAGTTGGTGAGTCCATGATTTCTCTTAATCGCAAATTTCACATTCTCCTAGAATCTCCTGCATTTTTGTATACGTTGCAACTACAACAACGTTTCAAGGATTGTTATTTCGAAATTAACTATGGAGCACTCTTATGTTAATTGAGCCTGTTTTCAGCATTTTTTTTTTGGGTAGGGAGGTGAAGGCTATTTACTCCCTAAGTGTCAGACTCCCAATGGCCCAACTGGACTACCGACTAAACCCCTCCCCTGTCAACTGGAACGCCTAGCCTGGAACCGCAGTGAAAACGGAGCCAATCACTAGTATCTGCAGCATAAATTTGGAAGACATTATCAAAGGTTTACCCGACAGATACCCGAAACCACGATGAAAATGAACTTGATGAAAAAATAAAAAGTCGACAGACAAACTAGTGGATAAGATTTATGTTTCTCGAAGTCTTAGCGAGACTAGTACATCTGCTAAAATGTGAATTTAAAATTTTTGAGTCATATGTGAATTTCTATATTTGTGGAATATATTGTGAAAGTTTTTAACCCGACCCTACAGACTTGTGCTATAGTACACCGAGGTAGTGAGGAAGGGCTGTCAGTCCTGTGCACCTGGAGCAAAAACTGAGAGTTTTTCTCTAACCGTAGAATAGCTCAACCTGATCAGAGGTTTCACTGCACCACGGGTTGGGGGGACGCCCATTACAGATTCCTGTCATCCCCCCACATGGTGAGAAGCCTATCCTTGGTAAGAAAATGGTGGTTGTTGTTTCGAAGGATAAAGAGTACAGTGAGCATTCACCAGTTGTATTCGGGAATCCAGGGAAAAGTTCGGGAAATAAATTCGGACCAGGGACTGAAACTTGCTTCAGATGTTAGCGGTGGTGGTTGACACATTTTTCCAACCCCGTCTATGGAGACAGTGAAATTAAGCCATAAAGGTAGGTGTCCACGCAAAACCTCTCGACTTCATGAAAGATACCCGAACAGAAGTTTACTAAGATCACAAGTAAAATACAGCCCGGGACAGATGACGAAACACCACCCCTCACAGGACGAGTTTATCTCGGTTGAAATTTGGTGGTTCGAGAATTCATTAAGCTTATTTTAGGTGGGAACGTTTCACGTTTTGGATAGTTACAATGAAATTTTTGTAATTTGTGAGAAGAAGTGAGGCCGTTTGCAACAATGACGAACAAACACCTCCTTGGAACGTGTGTTTCAGCATTGGGGGCACAGAAATCCTGATTCTCTTTCATGGAAGCTGTAGACTGAGGTCTAACATCTGCAAGCATTCAGCTTCAAGCTTGTCAAACCTAAAGGATGTTTTTTTATATCTCAGTTTTGATTTGATTTTTATATCTCAAAAGAAAAATCTTGTTTTTCAATTATAAGCATACTAAATTATATTTTTAAGAAATGGAAGAAGAAATGATAGCGACAGGCTTTGATGGTTGTTTTAAATCCCATGAAGTACACTAACCATCATTCACTTGCTCATCAATGAAAGGAAAAAAACACGTTGAAAGACTGCTAAATTTAGCTCTAGATTTTCCGGATGAAGAACAGTCACAAAGTTGTTTGTCGGCCAAACATTGCTGATTGAGCAAAGGACATAAACGAGGTCAATGTTCAGAAAAGTCGTAGTCTCTAAAGAATCTATTCATGACAGTCAATAAATTGTTTTTCAGCCAGGCATTGCTGATTAAGGAAAGGACATAAACAATTTAGATGTTTGGAAAAATTGAAGTCTCGTATGGACCTATATATGACGATGAGCATTTTCTTGTAGGAACTCGACTTGATCCAAAATAGAACAATAAGTTTTACCTGTTATATGTGCCAAAATAATGAGGCCTTATGAACAATTCCCAGCACATTCTAGTAAAATTTTCAGTTCAGATGGCGGACACAAATGATCCTTTCGCCAAAAGCAGATACAGGCAATAAGACCTTTCCCCAGTTTTAAATAATGGGTAGCTAGCATTCTAGATGTTAACCTTACAGAAGCCATCAAACGCTCTTAGCAATCAGGATATAAGAAACAGATTTCAAAATTTTTCAATTTATTTGTCAGAAAACCTTATTCCTGCAGCAAATTATTTTTTTCAAAGTTAAAATAAATTTTAATTGAGCGATATTAGACATGAGATTCATCAAACCACATCATTTAATTTATTCGGTAAAGACTCTATCTGATCCCTGAACATGCAGAAATCGCGATAAATGAATCATTTGCCGATCCATTTGCCAGACAACGAGGTTGGAGCAAGTATCGGTGGTAGGTGTTCCAGGAGGTTTGAACAAAATCGTGAGAATCCTAAACGGAAGCCGAAAAATTTTGTGCGTTTCGGCTTAATTGGGAAATTTCTGCAACACACACTTGAGGTCTTGTAAATTTGCTATGAAGCAACAGTTGAATTGCACTTTATATTGATTTATTTCCGACGGGACTGAATTATTTGTTCATCAGGATGAGAACAAGGCAAGACATCGAAGACGGTACATCGTCGAAACACTTCATTGGATGAAATGAAATGAAAGAAATGCGTAAAGTATGTGAGGCTCAAGCAGCCTGAAAAATAACTTAAGCTGATGTGGTACATCTGAAATACATCTGACAACTGGTTTTCAGTTAATGTCAAAATCCTTTATATGTGGATTCTTTGCTGTCGTGACATGCAATAAATATTTCTCCGATGCCATCCAGCAGTTGAGAAACGAGCCTAGAAGACAATTTTGTAAGCTCTTTCAAAGGCTCGCAGACATGCTTCCTGTTCTGCGGTTCTGGTAATTTAATTTCCTACCTGTTCATGTTTTGTGAGCATTTTTCTTCACAAACTGCCTGATAATGTTTTCACAGACAGTCTGAACTTGGACTTTATTTTATCCATAGGTACGGTAAAATGAAAATCTCATCCTTTTACAATATCAATATAAAAGATATTTTCTAGATAAAATATGAATTATTAACAAAAACGATAAAATTAGCAATTGAAGATTGTCTTTCACGGCCTTCCTGGTTTTCAAAAAGTTGACGAAACCTCTTCCTACATAAGCTACGTTAACCTTCGGCATATAACCCAATGGGGTTATTTTAACCCCCAAGACTTTTAAAATGCGTCAAATTTTATGTAAAACCTAACGAAATGTATTGAATTTTACATTAGCTGACAAGAACAAGCAACAGAAACAATATTTTATGGGATAAATCTGACCCCTGTTTGCGTTCTTGTTGGTTCGGCAAATTTACTTCTTTTCAGAAAGGGTAGGAATGTCGCAAATACTTTTCGAAAAATAGATCAATATGTCGAAAAACGCGCTTTGAGGACGAGTAGGATACTATTACGGAACGTATATGTTAAAATTGGCTCCACTAGTGTCCTTCCGGAGCTATGTCCAATCGAAGAAACGAATCATTTAGGGGAACCAATAAAGGTTGACGACGATAAGCTGAATGGGTGAGTATATCCTTGAAATATTCAAATCAAGAGCAAAAAATGAATCAACTACCAAAAAATTTATCACGTTGATTACATCTGCAGGCACAGTATTTGGGTTTCTCTAACTTTATGAAGCCAATTAGAGCCCTGCTAATTTCAACTGCGATAAGGCAGCAAATATTGACCGTCAAATGGAAAGGTTCTATTCATCTTCCCCACTCGCCGGACTTTGCTGGTTCAGATTTTTAGTTGTTCCGGTGAAATTTCCGGAATTCCGGTCAAGTTTCCGAAGAAGCACAGCACAGCGGGAGGAGCATATAAATAACTGGACGAATCTGCGTTCTGGATTGAATCCAAGTGTTCCAATTAGGAGTGGAAGAAAATTTAGGTCGAATTAACCCCAAAAAACTTGCAAGAAGTGGAAAAATGGAGACCGTTGCTTTTGCAAAGATAAAAATCTCAGATTACTTCCCTTTTTTTCAGTTTATCAATTTCTGACAGATTCTATCCAATCCCAATTCGATCCCATTAAATCCAAGTAATATACATTAATTCGAGCTCGTTTAATGTAATTTTTCCTTAAAGTAAAGTGAGGTATCGCCAAGGTAAATTCGTTACGAAGGCTAGTGCAATGCTTCTAAATGGAAATCAGTAGATATGCACTTTAGACTCAAGAGGTCCTTAGCTTTGGACGAGGGGATCTGTAATATATGCTCACTTTAGGTCATTCATCAGACTTTCTTCGGATTAAATGATCTCATGCTTTGTCATTATGTTTAGTAATTTGAATCCTGAATTGAAATATCAATACAATATCGGTAAGCATCTAACGATAAAATGAAAAGACAAAATGAGAAGTAGAGACGGATCTCACGTGTCTCATTTCTCACAAATTCAAACCTGTTACAATAAACGTCGTGACTTGATAGAATATTCTACCGTTTTCGTGCATGTTACATATGTATCTAAACAATGATTTTACGTAATACTTAAGATGTACGATACACAAGACGAGGGTTGTTTGGTATGACTTTGAGAATTAGATAGATAACAACAGCAGTCATTTGATCATTTTCCACGCAAACAATTACAGGAGATGCTGAAAACATTACTTTGATGCAGATTCACGATGCATACGTAATTTTGAAATGCTGTCAAAGAATAAAATTAACTATTCACGTCTAACCATAAGACATACACCTTGGATTGCCGCGTGGAAAATTAATATTCCACTTCATTTTACCGGCCGCCACCTCATTTCACTATGGAAACAAATTGAGAAAGTCCCAACAACTTACTAACGCAATCAACTATTCAACCATTGAATCCTTGCTATTGCTACTAAATTTATCATTGACTCATCATAAGCATTACTGCTCAATCATTCATCACTCAGTTTAGTAGTCGTAACCAAAAAAGAAAGAAACACACATGAACAGACTCATGAGATTTTTCCATTGAAAAACAAAAGAGTCATGATTACCCCCCAAAAAAAAACTACAACAACAAAATAACGAAAAGTCTGCATATTTATTTCTTTTTTAACAATCATAATGTTATTCATCTTCAAGAAATTGTACAAGAAACGCCAAGGTGAACCAGGTAAACGTAAACGTTACCTACTAACTTCTTGCTTCTACACATTCATCAGGTTCGAGTCTGACTAAACATTTGAGTATTCACTAGCTCATAGCCATTATTGCAAGCCAGCCTTACTGGCTTGCAAACTTTCAATCATATTACAAACATATGAAAAGAATATAATTCAAAGTAACATTTCTAGTTTTCACACTTGATATCATCAAAACTCGCGTTTTCTTACGCAACAGAAATCCATTAGTGAACTTGTTTGATTTTCTCTCCTTAGTATATTTTTGCCAAATTTCATAACAATCGATCAATTAAACGTGCAATTACACTTACCTAGCTACCAACAACGACCATTTATCTATCTCTCATAGCGTTGCTAATTTTTATGGAGGCTTTCCAATGTGAAATTGCAATTTTAATTATCAATTCGTTACAGTCAATAATAATAAATTTATTATTTGTTGTACATGTGTGAGTATGTTGCGATTTAGCTTGTCGTACGAGCAAGTAAATTTCTAGTGTGCAAGAATTGTTAGGATGGTCTTGATGGCTCATTTTCATACACGGAAAACATTTTGGAAATTAGAAGGACATTTTGTAGTTGATGAGCAATACTATATGGAATTTTGTGAGTTCCTCGATGGGTAGCTTACATTCTTAGAAATTCCTGATGATTTCTTTGAACGTAGATGGGAAATTTCCAATACGTGTAATCTTATTTCAGATGGAACTAGTTTTTGCAATCAGCTATTAGAGAGAAGAAGGCTTCAGAAAATCCTGTCTTTCAGGTTTGGCTACAGGCTCGTGTTTCGGGTGATTAATATTTATGTTGTTTTGATGAATCAAGAAAGTATGATATCCCAAGAAAGTATGTTACAAAGTTATTTATTTTATTACGATATAGTTTTTAGTGAAGGATGTTTAAGGATGTTCATCGATTATAAAAAATGTCTGGAGTTAGTTCTCTCTGTAGTTAGGAGAAATGTGGTGTTCTGGGGTCATTAAAACCTAGAAACTATCAGAATAAACGAGTGCTGGAATTTTGAAAAAAAGAGGCGCGGGACTCAAAAAAATTTTTTTTTCAAACAACATTGTTATACCTTAAAGTTGTTCCCTTGGCCGGCTATACACCACCCAAATCGAAATTCCCACTCTTAATAGCAATGCAGGAAGTCTCAACCTTTTAGTACGGATGTCAAAAAAATTGAACACTAGAGCGGACGTGGAGCACATACAATTTTTTCTAGAATCTGATTCCGAACCGCTGTATAACCCTTTCATTATCTAAATGTAGGTCTTTAATGAGAAAAAAAAGTATTTCTGATCAATTTTCAAGTGTAATAAAAATAAAGTTGAGAACCGTGAGGAACCTCTGAAACTCCACGTTCATACTTAGAGATCAAAATGTTATGGCTTTCAATTGTTTTAACACAGTCTTTTGGATGTTCTTCAAAGTTTCGAATTTTAATGACGTGTTTTTAGGGCATACTTCATCAACGGGAAAAGGATGAGTCACAAGGACTTAAATCAGGTGAATCAGGGGGTTGAAGTACGTCAGAATTGCGTTTTGAAGTCAAAAATATTGTTCAGTTGTGAGGTTTCTTGGCATGATTTCCCTACAAATCCTTCGCATGCCCAAGTCATCTATGATAATTTAGGTATCTGAAGTTTCGATCGTTTCAAGTGCAACGCTGTCAAATTTCTTCACTATTTCTTTTCAGTAGATGATTAAAACGAAATGAACACATAAAGGAATGCTTCCAATCCAGATATGCGAATAAAATTGACCAAAATTTTGAGCCGAATTCTCCAAAGAAAAAACATTCAAAAAGTGGCACAATTTTTGACCCTTGCGTTAGTAACGATGCAAACTTCAGACACCTGAAAATTTGCAGTAGTTCACTCATCTTTGTCGTAAAACGATGGTCTGATCTCAGATGAGCCTGCACAGGTTCAACGTTTTCGTCAATTTGTGAAGTTCAAAATCTCTTTGAGCATGGTTGAGCTTCATTGTGTTTTCGGTATTCCGAAATCACCAGACTTAACATAAAGCTTTTTTTGATGTCAATACGTTCCTCTCAATTCCAATGCTCTTTAAAACACAACAAAAATACAAGTTCACTGACGGCGCCGTCATAAATAATGTGTCAGCTGTACCGAATTGAAACTTGGAATGAGGAAACGCTGTCCTTTTGGAAGGGATAAATAAAGACGTCTAGCACAGGTCGGTAGCAACAAACTGTAATCTGTTATTACAATTCTCATTACTTTTCTCTCACATGTCGTGTAGGTGAAGTCTTTGAATTTTAAGGCTTGCAGTATATTTATCTAAAATGTCAGAAATAAAAGACTGAAAAACAAAAATAGCTTGCTTTTCTACAATGCAAACTTCTCAAACCTTATAAGTAATAGAAAGAAAACAAGTAGCCTCTCCTTCTACAATGATGTTTATTTTCCGTAGATACGCGTATTTCGGGAGTGACTTACTCCCGTCTTCAGTACTTAGCTACGTACTGTACTGTACTGAAGACGAGAGTAAGTCGCTCCCGAAATACGCGTATCTACGGAAAATAAACATCATTGTAAAAGGAGAGGCTACTTGTTTTCTTTCATATATCTACAAGAATCGGGAACAGTTATTTCTTACAAGTAATCTCCGAAAATTTCACAAAACCTGTACCGATAAATATTTTTAACTCCCTAAAATCTCTATTCTTCCCTCATTTTCTCTTTTCCCTCCATTCATTTGAATCTATTGGTAGTTTTTCTTTACAAAAAGGAGTTGTTGGAATAAAATTGCAAATATTGATTGATAAATATACACCAAAAATGTAATTTTTGGATTTTATTATAATATAATATGTTATACATTCATTATATTCTATAAATTAATTTGCAGGATTTGAAGGATTCATAACTATGAAGGCGTCATAATGTCAAAATCTGTTTATACAGGTTTCTAAACTTTGCATCGTTACTAGCCCAACGGTCTTGAATCTGTTCACTTTTTTGATTTTTTTATATTTTTAAGCCTTACATTCTTCGTAATTTTTTTTAGGTGTCTGAAGTTTGCATCGTTACAAACGCAACGCTGTCAAATTTTTCTAATATAGCTTTTGATAAGATGGTCGAACTGAAATGGAAACCACTTTAGGAGTGCAAGATTTTCAAAAATGCTAAAAAAATAAAATTGATCAAAATGATCCCAAAAAAAAAAGTCAAAAAATTAAAAAATTTGCTACAGATATTACATGTACACGATATTACATGTTACAGTAATAAAGATATTACATGAAACATCATGGAATCCTTTCTGTTGAACATTGTCGCATTTGTTTTTGGAAATGCTTTTTTTTAAAATTATCAAATTTTTAACCAGTTTTCTCCCACTTAATCTGTTGGTTCATTTTCAACATCTCAAAATGTCTTCGTCCCTAAATATCGTTCCTTAACTGCGCACAACATTCTCTGAATAGGTATCTGAAGTTTGTATCGGTGCAAACGCAACGGGCTTGATTTTCATTACTTTCTGAATATTTTGTGAATGATCTGTTTCACTAACTTTATACATATTTTTGAGTGATTACGCGCTCGCCTAGGTTTTTATTTCAGTTTAATTTCAAAACGTCAAAAAATTTGACAGTGTTGCGTTTACAACGATGCAAACTGTCTCAACATTGGTCAACGTTGTCAACATAACTCAAAATGTTCAGAACCCTTCAATATAGCTCGTATCCACTGAACTCAACAAAAGTTTAGCTCGTCTCCACAAAACTCAACAGAAGTTTTGTCGACTTGATCATTGCTTTTTGTGAATTTGAGTTGAAAATAAAATGGCTGTTTCGGTTCGTAACATATCCTGTCAAATGTCAAAGAATGACTAATTCTATGTTATTTGCAAATTGACAGAGTTCATTGTTTTTTTAACATTCACGACCTATTATTTTTCATTTCGGCGATTCAAATATGCTTTGACCTATTCGAATTTTACAGCAAACAGACATTTAAAAAGGATTATTGTACAAACTTTATGTCGCTTGATGTCAAAAATTGATTGCTTTTGAATAGAAGCGAGTGGAAAAGGGCGTTTCTAACGATAGATTAATGTAAAATGTAATAAAAATTCAAAGTGGCTTTAAATTTAAAAATATCTTGTGAAAAGTCATAACATTTCTTTTGCATAACCTTTTGAAGGTGGTATTCAAGTTTCAAAATTGATGCCGTGTATTCATTCTTATTCCTGGCTCAAACTAATCCTCTCCCCTTAAAATACTCAAAGAATGGTCAATGGAACCTTATTAAAACCACAACAACTACAACGCAACCACTTTCTCATGACGACTTATCTGACACCTCCGCCTTCTTCTGTATAAAAGGGAGATTTCAAGGATAAATAACGAGTTGAATATAGTTCTCGAGAGTTGAAATGTATTCTCACTGCGATCTATACGATATCAAGCGAAAGTGGTAAGCCAAAAAATAACACAATTTAATTTTTAGAGTCTTGTTGAGGTATCGGATACGAAGACTTAAAAATTGAAATTCAAATGTCAAATGAAAACATTAAGACCAATTTCCGTTTTTTCGAGACTTTGGGAATCGGTCATCGTTTTCTGGAGTTTTTTTAACATTTTGTATGCCCTTGTTCAGTGGAAAATTTATGATTTTATTGATTTCTTTCTCAGTGTAGGAGAATGGCAAAACTACTTCATGGACAAACGGACATTTTAGTTTCAATTGCTGGAGAATGGTCTGAATCTGCATAAATTCTACCCAAATAACTAACATCTAGATATATTCTGCTCTAGAATCTATCTAGATGGTTTTTTTTTGTCGCCTCTATTATTATTAGTATACGTTATTTATTTAATTATTATTTATTATAATCAAATTGATTACCATCTGAAAGAGGAAAAAGTTATTGTCAAAATGTTCTACCCTTACCTCAATAAGCTCGAAATCATTTCAATTATTTACGACTTGCACTCGGCAAATAGTTTGAAGGAATAATCAATACAAACACTAACATGTTTACATTTTCCTCCTAAAAAGAATTTATAAATAACCCTGACTCATATGGTCCATATGTTGAGTGCAACAATGTATTAATAGACACACAGAGGGCTAGAACATTGTTTTCAAGATCGCGTGTAAGTATAATTGAACGAAGGCTGTTGCATTTAAGTTTTCATGAACTAAAAACCTCTGGAAAATTTAATGTTATTTTTCACGGCTTAGAAATTCTTAACTAATTCTATATGAAAAAACAAATTCTCGCACTTTTTAATGGATGATGATGTTGGAATGCAAGAATTATTATTTTGTTTATTGAGAACAATTCTTCGGACTTGTGGCGCCAGTTTGGTTTTGATTGAAAAGTATTTTCAAATATCGAATCAATATGCGATTTACGATGCCTGTTTTTCTGGCTTAGATTTGAAAATAAAAAAGTAGGACACAAACGAAAATTTAAGAAGTATATTTTTAACTCAAAGATAAACATTTGTTGAACCATAGAAACGTACTTGTTTTCGATTTTGATTGGTTTCGATTTTTATGTTATAAGAGGGAAGGATTGTCACAACTTTTTTGAAAAACATTTCATCCGGCCATTTTCCAACCTTTTCTATTTTCCGGCCTCAGTAACCATAGTTGTCTTACTATAATTTTTTTCACAACAGACACGGATGTCTTCCTTCAGTTTATTACTGTTACATGTTTTGCTTGATGCAGCAAGAGATGGAGTTTCAAAATTACCTTAGAAAGTGCATAACATCCTTCAAATGAAGATAAATTGATTGATGACAGATATTTGTATTTGACAAGATTCGCCCATAAACAAAGGTGTGTTCTTTTTTCAAAATCGTCTAACAATTAAAAAGAATTTACTGGTTTTGTTGGTGACAAAAAGTAATAAAGCCAATCAATCCGGTAGGGTACAAACACCGACAACGCTTAACGCTTTGCTCCTATAAAATTGGAGAATGTTTCGGATTGCATTAATAAGGCCAAAAATTTTTTGGAAGACTGTGATTAGAAGATGCGTGAGATAGCTGACAACGACGTGATTGAATTCCAGATGAATCAAGGAATGATATCTTAGAAAACTCTCAAGAGAACTTAGTCATTTATAAGACACTATTGCCAGTGAAACCCTGTTGTATAATTGGCACGGTCTTTTTCAGCAAGGAAGTCAATCGATTTGAGGTGAAACCCTAACTGTCTTTTGAGGCCAAAACATGGAAAATCGCCGTTTGAAGAAGAAGCCCACAACAATGCAGATCCTGAAGTTTGTATCATTACAAACGACACAGTCTCGCTTTTTCCCCTTTTTTGCGACATTTGAAACGATCTAGTTTTTGTCTCAGTATGAATGTTTTTTTGAACATTTGATTGATTTTTTTTTTTGTAATTTCCTTTCGTAATTTTAACTATACTGACTCTCTGCTAGTGTTTCACTTCAGTCAAATCGTCGGTAAATAGCAAAAACTGACAAAAAAAGAGACCATTGCGTTTGTAACGATGCATACTTCTATACTTCATATACTTCAGACGAGGCAGCCATTTTCACAATCCTAGATTGCTATGACAGAATTCAGTTCCAAAATCGGTTCCAAAAATACGTACCTAACCTTAAAAGCGCACTAAGTTGCCTATGAAGATCAGAAGAGATTAATTATCGCGCAGATTTTTCCTGAAGCCAAATAAGCACAGGATTCACCCCTATGAAACGTATTAAAAGCAAAATTCGTTGCAGTGACATCAATCAGGGCACATAATCTGGTAAATTTATAAAGTATCACGATTGGCCGAAAAAATCGTTGCGATTTCTTTAGGGAGACACAGAAGACTATCTTTTCATTGCATATAGAAACATGGTATTTCTAACAGTATTCTGATATTTTACTCAATTATTGAAGGAAGCTTTCGATGAAAACAGAAAATGAAACTTGATGGTAAGTGTCTTTTTTTCTTTGGCATCTTGCCGATACGGTTTTGAACGTTTTGATCGACCGCCCTTAGTTGGTGATCTGGTACCCAGTGACTACCAAATAATCTCAAAAATGGATGTACAGGTAAAATTTACCGATAATGAAGAAGTCAAGCCATTAATTTTTCAATGATTGCATAACCAAAAGTACTGAACAGTGCACTCTATTGGATGTTTTAAATAACTTGGAGGTAGAATACTCTCAGACAGCTTCTGTCAGAAGGAGATAGACTCACAAATAGAAGATTTATAGTTGTATTGCGTTTTCACTCAAGCATTTCGAGATTATTATTCTTGTTCAACGAAAAAGTGAGAATGGAAATGAGTTATTAACTAATACAAATCTACTATTTTCGGTTCGATCCTGTTGAAGCGGTAGTATGTTCACAGAATCCTGGCTGTTTTGTTATTATGCTATGGCGTAAACGTTAGACGTGGTAAACGTCAGCGTTTAGATTGAAATCTTACGACCGAATTACTTGCGGGAGGTTTCGAAGTGTTGTTTGGGTAGATAAAGGAAAGCGAAAACACACCGAATCAAGCAACGTACGTACATCGCATTCGTACCGAAACCATGCGACGTAAAAAGGACCTAACTCATGCAGCCTTGATTGAAACTTGCGGAAGATTTACTGCGAAATGTAGTTTAGTACCAAAAAAAGGTGTGTTCTTTATTCAAAATCGTCTAACAATTAAAAATGAATTGACTGGTTTTGTTGGTGACAAAAAGTAATAAAGCCAATCAATCCGGTAGGGTACAAACACCGAAAACGCTTAACGCTTTGCTCCTTTAAAATCGGAGAATGGACAAATATTCAAAAATCTTTAAAATACATTCAAAACTGTGAATTTAAAATCAAAAAATAGTAACCAAATTCCAGCGGATATTAGGGTCACTGCAGCATACTGCAGACATGTCATAACAACTTATTGCTTCCTTATTTCAATTATTTTTTTACGAATAACAGCCAAGAGTGCATTACTTTTGGGACAATCCCCGTATTAACAGGCTATAGATATGGAAAACATATAAAGACAAACCGGGAATGTATTGAGAAGGAAGAATGGCTTCTTCTGTCATTTCAACTTTCTTCGCTGTTGTCCCGTAATCTTTTACTATCCGCACGCCGATGGATTTAATGACTTATCTTCATTTTGGATTTCAAATAAGAACAGTGAAGATGAACCAAGTAAGGAAACGATAAATTAAAAAGACAAATGTAGTTGCTTACCAGAATGAACAGCTGTGTCTTCTTCGAGTGCAACCACAGGACTCATTATTCGCACCCTCGTTGTACTCCCTTCTGAAATCGTAACCGTTCCTTGCGTCTCGTTCGGATCGTATTCCTTTATCAGGAAATACTCCCTCATAATCTCGGCGCATTTATCTGAGCGCATAAAGCGCTCGAGCCGATCAAGCGGCAACGTTTGAACATTATATTCTGCAGAATGCACTGCTGACAACCCTCCACCATCCGCGCAAGACGATTTCGTCGAAGAAACGGATGACGAGGTGAGCGACTTAAGCAGGGAATTACTACGTGAAAGTTTCGTGGAATGTGCACGTCTAATGAAGCTTAGCGACTTCTTCGGCGTAACTTGCGGTGACGTCACGGACGTGTCCGATGAGTAATTCTTTGTAGCCGCAACTGAAGTGGCTGAACAAGTCGCTGTTACCATTGTTGTTGATGATGAGATGGAGATTGCTGTGGAACAAGATGACGATGATGCTGAAGGTAAGATTTTCGGATCGGATTTTAGCAGGAAAAGATTCTTCGGTGGAAACGTGTTAGTGATGATTCCAGCTGCGGCCGGAGAAAGATTCTGAGGAAGGGTTTTGGATTTGATCTTTGCAGCAGTGTTCGATGGCGAGGTAGAAGCTGGCATTTGTGATGCAAGGATAAGATTTGATTCGGATGTTTGAGGAACTGATAGGATGTTTGAACGAGATCGACATTTCATATCCTTTATTGGGGTTGATGTGTTTGTTTGCATTCGACTTATTTCCGGATCATCGTCTCCATCGTGTTCTCGATTTTTATCCGAATCGGGTGGTTGTTTTGATGTGATGTTATTTTTTCGCAGCAAATTGTTGTAGTCCTCGTCATCCAAACTGATCCCGTTTAGAACGATTCCATAGCGTTTGGTGCGTACATTATTTGGGGTCTGATTGGTTTGACTGTTGTTTGCGCTACTGCCACTGTCTGAGCGACGAGTTTTCGTACCCATCAGAGCATCCGTCAAACTCCAATTGAAGCCACACGGTGGACTCATTTCCTTTCCGTAGATATGCGAATCAGCTAAATGTTTTCCTAGCAAGCTACTTAACTTATCACTATTTACAATGATTTTCTCATCGGTTTCCGGACGAATTAGTGGAACATAGAACGTTGAACGACGTCTGGCTGTGTCGGCTGCTGAAAAGGACGAATGCTCAGCACTTTGTAACATTGTGGCCTCACACTTTCAGACCCAAGAATACTAATAAACCGGACACTTATCACGAAGGATCATGGAGGTCTACGTTTAGTTGTAAGGATCATCGAACTTTTATTTTCATTTGTTCCGGACTGAAGCTCAGTTAGTAAGATTTTATAGCTACTAAAGCACTAGTTTAACGCTACAGACGCTACTGTTTCATGTTTTGTTCTCCCACAACTTCTTTCAAGCAATTTTTCACACTTCCAACTTGGATTCTTAACTTAAGCTTGAGCAATCGGTTTCCCACTTCGTTGGTTTTGCTTCTACTTGTTCCTTTTTTTATTCCAACGGTTATCACACTTGTAGGAAAGAACTAACAATGGTAATACCATCAAATAAAATTTTGAAATGCTACAACAAAATCACAGGAGCACAAAAAACGGGTAGTAGGAGAAAAACCGGATTTTCTTCATATCAAATAAAATCTTCCCGCGTTCAAGATTACACTGACTCAAAAGGCAAACACTAGGAGATTCAACGCGCAACCGAACTGCACCAACTTACAACGAAAAGATCACCAAGAAGAAGAAAAAGTTACGAACTCCGACAACATCATCGTCACCTTTTGCAGAGGAAAATCGATAAGGGTAGAAGAACTCGCGTTCGCCACAGAAAAAAAGTATCTACGATTTTGCATCGCAGGACAACCATGAAATATTCTCACGCAAACTTAAAATTTTCTTAACGTTTGATGCGGCACTTCAATAATGAGGTTAATTATAATCGTGATAATACACAAAACAATTATTAATCGAAAAATCAAGAAAAAGTCTCTTTCACATACGCGCACGCTTAGAACAATCTTTTTCCCTTTAACACTGCAATATGTGGTGCGACACGCATGGAAATCTGCCGTGCACTAGCAACGGTCTCCGTATACAACGCGACCAAGACGACGACCACGACGACGGCGTTCACGGCTACGACGTACTTCTCCTTCAACTATACAAGTCCAACTGCCAGTTTTTCTTGCGCGAAGGTACTATCAAATTCCAATCTGTACTGTTTTGCTTGAGATACATTTAAGTTGACGCAGCGTAGAATTTTCTTTCCAGCGATCCACCGTTCCAGTGCGCGTTGTTGTCAGGTTTACGCGCGCATTTTCGCCGCACAACAATCCACCGCGCAGACAAATGGTAAACAAGTGTGTGAATATCTGAGTTTCATAACCGCGGCTTAATTCGACACAGCCCCATACATTTGATATCAATTTTTTTGATGTATCTAACCTTGCAGATACTTCTACGTTATCTTCATCTAGAGCAAGTGTGTGAAATAGAAGGCTTGCTATTGCAATTGTCTGTTGCATAGCTGAGTCAGAAGTGCGCAACAATAGCAAATATCCCAAACTAGAAAGGAAAAGAAAAACTCCATGGGAACTGGAAATATCTTAAATCTGAATTTTTTTCGAGTGTCCAGAATGGCGGAAGTGAAGAATGTGCAATTCGTTCTGAATTGTCATCGGAGGTTTTTTGAGGGAAGAATAGTTAAATTCTAATCATAAATTTCTCTTATACTATTAGTAAATGGAAATTTATGCAAAAGATAACACTCATATAAATAAATTAAATTGATGGAAATTTTAATTCGGCGAAACGAAAAATTCATGGGAAGCTTATCGAAACGGAAGTGGCTAAAGATGAAATGAAGCTAACGAAAATGTGTCAAGCCACAGACCGTTTTTTCTAAGTTATAAGGAAACCAGTTAAAATGCAAGTATGGCGATTAACTTAATTTTCTTATTATTAATAATAAATAACATATGACTCAAGGCAGCAAGCGGAAATTTGCAAGAATTAGATATCTGTTGGGTATGGGAATAAGTTTTCGCCATTTTTCGACAAAGCTTTTAGTTTATTTCAACTTTAAAGAATATAGTCATGTCATTCAAAGTATGCACCATTTGAAGCTATGACCTTCTCTCATCTTTCTGGTGGAAGATGGATTCCTCGGCGGGAAAAAATCCCCTTCCTTTACTTCGATCCAATCATCGAGCCATGTTTTGATGCCTTCATAAGAAGTAAATCGTCCTCCAGTGAGGGTATTCTGTTAGTAGAAGTTAGAGTAAGTATTCCGTTTTGGCGACGATGGACCTGATTCACCTGGCATTAACCCATGTTTAGGTCGCTTAGGGCTGTCGTAGTTCATCCATTTCTCATCCCTTTTCACAATTCGATGCATGAAACCCTTTCTTTTTGGTCGTTGAAGAAGCATCTCGCACGTCATCAAACGCCGTTCGATGTCCCTCTCTCTCAGTTGATGCGGCATCCAAGTTCCAGCTGTTTTGAACATTTCCCGTGCGTGCAAGCGCTTACCGACAGTAGATGATCCGTCAACAGTTAACTCCTGCGACAATTCTTCTAGACTTAAACTTGAATCTTCATCCAACAATTCCTGTAGTTGTCAATCTTCAAACTGTTTCGGTGCCCCTTCATGATCTTTATCAGTCACGTCAAAATCATCATTTTTAAAACGCTGAAACCACTTTCTGCAAGTCATCTCAGATGGAGCATGATCACCGTAAACATCGGCAATTTCACGAACAGTTTCTGATGCACTTTTCTTTAGAATTAAATAATGAACAGTGGCTTCCCGCAACTGTAGCTTTTTCGGTATGAAAATCGACATTTGCAACACGAGATGTAATGTGGTGGTCACGCTTTGAAGGAATGGCGACAACTGCCTTTGTGAGCTAACTTCCAATTCCAAGAACACTACCACAGCAGACACTAAAATGTAAGGAAATCTGTTTACCAACGGCGGAAACTTATTCTCATACCCGAAAATTGGGACAATATACTGGAGAAAGTCTTTTAAAACCAAATTGCCGGGCTTTCAAATTATTGAGAAAATTCCAATGTGTCCTTCATTTCCTCCAAAAAATGATGCGGTATATTTAAGAGTATTTTCGACCGAAGAAAAATATATTTTCATGATTATTTTGGCCTTCTTTTGTTATTTATACTCTTCTATACTTCCGTGAAATTTTCAAAAACTAAATTAAAATTTAAATTAAATTAAAAATTAAAACTGAAAATTAAGTTTAAGACGAATATCGAGAATTTTGACGTTGAAATACGTGAGTACAATATAAAATCGATAAATTGAACGACTGTCTGCAATGAGACAACAGTTCAAAATTAAAAAAAAAAAAAAACTATTTTATACACGAAGTTAAGAGTGTAAAAGTTTTAGTGAGATAAGAGAGAGACTAACTGAAGTAACCGGAACACAATTAAATGTACCATTCAGTAAAGCCTTAACGAAATGGTCATTTGTTCAAGGAAGCCAGTCGCAATATCTCTTTTTGCAAAAATAATGCCTTAGCATCAGTGCTGGAACATCACAATTGGGCCGTAGAGGATTGAAAAACACTTGACTTTCCATTTGAGTCAAATTTGGATAGAGTTCGACTGGGGGGAGGGTCAAGGATTCAAAAAAAGTCCACTAAAGTTCAAAAACTCTTGGAAATTTAATAAGTGACATTCATGGAAAAACCTTCTGCAACTTACTTAACCTTTTTTAACAACATGTCCCGACTGTCCGGGTAAATATGGTACAAGTCACACCGTCTTGTTAAGAGTAAACGTTTCTTACGCCAGAGTACTAAAATTTCTGCGAGAAATTTATTTTTTGCAAGTGTGTTCGTCACTAAAATTCACATGGCTTCCCACTTCATCTTCAAAAAAATAAGATCCGGCCACAAAGTTGACCCCAAAAACCACATCATAATGTGGTTTTCTGAATATAAAGGGAAGATTGATGAATCGCTTAAGGATTTTACTCAGCTCAAATTATATCAGTGTTGCCTAATTCACAAAGCCATCGATTCTGAAACGCATTTCATCCGAAAAGATCAGATTTCTTCCGAAATCTAAATCGACTTTCGACTGCTCAAAACAAAAATTCGAAAAAATTCAACGGACATCATGATCAGTGGGTCTCAATTTTTAAGTCAGTACACAATTATAGACTGTTATACTATTTAAAATAATGTTTTCGACAGCGATGGTGATCTTCGGTGTTTGTTGCCTGAACGGGCTTCTGTCATTCCCCATACCGAAGATGAATCTCCAAAATGGGTATGTTGTCAAAAACAGAAAAGAGACTCGGAACGACGGAAGTTCATTATAAGCCTTAAATTGAAAATTTGTCCGCGAAATTCTCCACGTTATCTGAGGAAATCAGGATTCCTGCGAACAACGCAAAACCGAAATATGCGGGCTCTCCTTCTCACTCTGCCTTGGAGCTTTGATATTGTCCGTTGTGTAGGCGGTTTAACGATACAGAGCTCGACTCATCTTCAACTGAACCCATTACTCATTACTCTCAAATTTTTTGACGGGGCTTAAAATCGAATATTCGATAGGTTGATTCTTGGGCCATACTTTTATGTCAATGCATCAAACGTTCTGAATATTCCACTGAGCAAAGCAGTTAAAGTAAGCTCCTATTTGAACTTTATGACCTCTCTCCTTGTCAAACCCTATATTTTCTAAATTACTAATGAGTTTTTATTTTTAGGACACCAAATTCAAACACAACCATGCAAACCATGGTCGCCATGTCAATCCCGTTACTATCACAATTTCGGTTTAATTGAAAAATTGTAACGTCAGCTGACTGTTCCTGTTCAGCTTCAAAAACGCCAGCGCGGAGAGAATTGAGCCACCATTGAAACAATTGTAGCAAAAAACGATATTGTGCTAAATTGACAAAAGCCATGAACGAAAAGGTTTTTCGAGGGTATTCTGGTGCTTTGCTAGTAAACAGGAAGCACAGACGCACTAGAAGCCTGCCTTAAGTGTTAGAGTAGTGCTTTTGATATTTTCAACCGCAAGCTGCATCCCTGGGTTTCAATTCAAAAGGGTTATGTAAAAGAAGGAAGAGGAGAAGAAACAGAAAGCAGATCGGAGAGCCCTACAGTGTCCAGATTTAAGATTTTAGCGCTACTAGAAGAGATTTTGAAGGAACTATAGTTGAAACTGGAGCAATTGAAGAAAGCTCAATTTGAACTGTAGCGTATTGCAAATTTGACTTTCAGTATCGTATCAACATGAAAAACCCGATTAGATGAAAATCATATTGGCAGGTTCAAAAAATTAACTTTCCGGTAGAGGAAATCGAGAGTCGAAATGTGCAAAATAGGAACTTTGCGGGACCGTTTAAACGTTAAAAAAACGACAAAATTTAAAGCAGACACGCGGGTTTCATGAATTACGAGCTATTTGACATCTAAGCAAACCATGTTTCCTCCCGATTGAGAGAATCAAGACGTCAAGATGTTTCAAATAGGAAATCTACGGTCTCCAAAATTAGGGTCTTTTCAACTACTTTGAAAATTTTTCTGTAGATGATTCTGAAAAATTTATTAGTTTTCTCTATTTCTCCTCGAATTCTTGGATTTGAGTATTCACAGAAACTTGTTGCATTACATTTTAATATCTCCGTTTTTCAAGGGGGTACTTTTGGGGTTATTTATGAAATCCATTTTTATAGCATGCGTTTTTTTTTCAAGAAAAATCAACAAATGCAACCATGAGTGGTTAGAGTTTGTCTTAGAAGTGTTTAGAATTTGTTCACATGTCACTCATTAAGAAAAAGTATAAGTCAGCACTGTATATCTTTTGATATTTCAGGTATACTAACCTACTAACCTTTATTTACTCACGAATTGTCATGAAAATTGAGGGAGGTTTCAAGAATTTGGAGGTAAAAGCTTTAACTGACTGGACAAAAGGTGATAGATTCTGACAGAAGGTGATAGGTGATAGACAGTTCGTTATACTGAAGAAAACGGCGCTGTTTATGGGCAACACCATATCTAAGATCCTGAGTGCGATTCGTATCGCTTGAAGGAGGTTCTAGTAAAAATGGATAGGAAAGGCCTTTTTTGGAAACGTGCATGGAGGAGCTGTGCGGAAATTTCTAAACTGCCCACAAATGATGCACTAAATAAGCCTTCTGGTAATTTTATATTCAACTACCATTTGAGCTTAATTTGATCAAGATGTTGATCCTTTTGAAAGTATTAAGACAAATCTTTGTATTATCAATTTGAAAATTGGTATTTGAATGTGTAATATGATGCTTTACACATATCACAGTCAGTATCGAGCGTGTTCAATAAGGACGAAAAGGAGGGCAATAATCAGCTTGGCGCATTTGAACTGCGGCCAACTTCAAACGGCTATGACATTCGAATCAATTTGATAATGACGACCATATCTTACTCGTTCTCGTCCTTTTTCGGTATTAAAAATTGGGCGAATGCATTAGCAAGAGAAAAAATATTCGGGATGGAAAGTAAATGTATTCGCGACCGTTAGAGCACTCAAACTGCTGTGATTAATTATTTTCCATCCATCAACCTCAAATTTTAGAACTGTCAAAACTTAGTAATGAGGAGAAACTTGAAAGAGTTAAAGAGTAAAAGAGAAAGAAAGCAATTGTATTGTAGGTGGAAATTGGCGTTCGAATTGTAAAAGAAAGTGTCTGTGAAAATCCGCCAAAATCAAGAAAGACATTGTAACTGCAAGAAAGGTTACGCCGTTCCCGAATCGTCCAGAACAGGCTATTCGCTTTTGATTATCCAAAACTGTGAAATAAAGGACGTCTGCAAAATACAAAACTGACTTATTTGATAAACTATTTGGCATCAAAGGAAAAACACAAACATATCAATGTCAATACACCGTTTATGTATTTAACCATAGACTGGTGCAGTTAAACTGTCAGTGTTGGAAAACGTGGTGATGACTGAAAAAAAAAACAGAAAGCAACACACAGTTGGAATAATTAAATATCCTTTGGAAACGAGAATTTCAAAGTAACGCAGAGATGTAACTTCTAAATGAACCAAATTTTCTTGATGACGTTATTCTACGCTTTTTTGTAAACGAATTTACTTTGGGGATTTATTTAATTTATGAATTCATTTATGTTTCTAATTTCCGACAGGACACTCTTCGTTTAGGGCGGAGCTTAAATGACTCGTAAGTATCTGAAAACAATCTTTTAACATGAATTCGATGGAGTTTTGGAAATCACTTCATTTAACTTGGTGTATTTTTGTGCCTGAAAGGAGTATAAAATGACAGCCTATGATTGATTCGTGAACAATAACGGTACATGCATTTAGAATAAAAAAAATCAGAAAAAGGATAGTATACTTTTAGCAAATAGAACAAGGTATTACACCTTCCGTCTATTTCATAGCGAATTTTTTGAGGAAACAAAAAGTTGACATTGATTTGGCATACTTCAATATTTAAGACCTTGCCTCAGCTGGCAATATAGGAAACTCCAAACTAAGATACAAACTAAGATTTCATAATTTCCCTCAAATAAGATACGTATTAATCTTCATATGATTCATTGCTTTTTTGCTTCGCGTAATAGTTGAGTAATACGATATCTGATTTACGATACGATATGTAAAAGAACGCGGATATCATAAAAACTAAATGGAGCTATTCAAAGAAAAGTTGTTTTGATTCGTAAAAACAGGTAAATCGACTACGAAAACGAGATAGACTATCTTGCAGTAAAGTTGCGCAAGTTTCATTTAAAATCGAAGGTAACATAAAAATTAACTTACATATACTAAACAATAAAATCTCGCAACCATCAATCAACTTTGATTTAACATGTGTAAATTTTTCGGACCACTTATCCTTCTCAAGCACACTTGAAGCTTACCGTTTTCGATTTCTTTTACTTTTCGATTAGTGATAGCAGTTAGGAAATACTCCTTTTTCCTTTGATTCCCAACAAAAAATCTTCACAAAAAGTCATAAAAAATCGAACATAACATATCCAAAAAAATATCTAGCTCTTTTAGGTCAATGTATCAATTAGATAATATGTTTTCAAATCAATAACGTTGTTTATACCAAGGTCCGAAAACTACTGAAACAATCAAAAAACATATTTTTTTTTTGTATTTTTCCCATCAATCATTGCAAAGTTTAGCATGGATAACAAAGAAAAAGTTCACCGGGCAGACATGAAATTGATGCATGAAACAAATTAAAAAGTGATGATGAGCTTTAAATTAAATTGCATCTAAAGGGCAACAATTATTTGAAAAAGAAAAAAAAATACAAGCAAGTCGCGAATCTACGCTTCTTCTTTGTCTACTGCGTCCCACATTAAAAATTTTCAACATCAAAATGAGTAACTTCAAAGAGTCCATTCACCCATAAATGAACTATCTTATAGCCTATTTAATGGTTTGCAAGACTTTTTTGGACTATCATTAAGTTATTCATCACTTTAACAGCCTTTTCTTTTATAATTCTTCTTACGAAAAGAAGTTTAACACCTGAATTATACAGTTATTGTAATAGTCATATTGTTTTTCCTCCGGGAATTACAAAAGAAATTATGCATTAAAAATAGTTAGAAATAGGTTTATTTTATTCTCAAGCTATGAAATATCTTATAAATCTTTCCCATTACATTCTCGCATATGCGTTTTGGTTTTTAACTCCAGGAAAATATTTTACTAAACTATCTTTGGCAGCCTTTAATTGTTCCTAAGAAGGGTAAGAGCAGGGTTCGTGTGTTGAAACACTAATTCATCAAATCAATTTGTATCGTAAACCCATAAAATCTTTGAATGTTTACTTTAAAGGTTTAATTTCCTTAACTTTTATCTAGATCTTATTCGTTGTGAATGTTTAACTGTTGCTCCTAAACTTTCTTGCGAGATTTCTTTCATTTCTACAGAACTTATTTGTTTATCTAATCAAGTTCAACGAAATGATTTTATTACAGGTAGCAGCTAACCACAGGTGATGCTGAAGTGATATGTTGACATACATGCAATGTTAGCATGCCAAAACACGTGCGAATGAACGAAAGAAGCAAAGACGTAGAAAACTAAGAAAATCTTCCACAAGGAATTCATTTGAAACATCAAACCGCGCAATTGATTAACGAGTTTTAGAAAGTAAAATATTTTTGTTTTTTTGGTGGATGCGTATGTGTGTAAAATATTAAAGAATTCGATCTCGTATATATTGGAATATATTTCCCTGGAAAAATGGCAAATAATTGCATAGTTTTGAATGATTTGAATGTTTTCACTTTTTATTATAATTAGAGTTTAGTGTTTTTCTTTTGATTGCCGCTATTGCTAATGAAAATCGCTTTGACTTTGAATATGATTTTCCAAAGAGTTTTTATTTAACATTTTGATTCTAAAATGGTTATTTTAAATATACAAATAAGTTTAGGTACAAATTCATTTCAGGTTACTTCAAAAGCTGCTTATTCTTTACATGATTATTTATTGTTTAATTTATTTGTGTATATACGATTATCAATTTTTTGTGTTAAATCTATAAAATTTATGTCCCTAAATTAGTTTGAAATTCGTTGTTTAAAAAAATGCCCCGTTTAGCATTAGGATTTTCGCTAGCTTTTAATCGACATAGAAAGTCTACAAAATTCAGAATTCTCCAAAAAATTTTCATAATTACTGATGACACAACCTTGCCTGACCCCTTTAACATATATTTGACAGGAAACTGACAGGAAACTGACAGGAAACTGGAAATGATTGCACCGCGCTGCCGCTCAATTCCTTGTTAGAAAACAAATACTCCGAAAGAAACTTTTCAAGACATGTGAGCAATCCTTTCTACCCTTAATAAACGATTGTAAAAAACGGGTTTGACTATTTCAAATCGAGAGATTGGAGAAGAGCACACCACCCGGGTGATTTCATGACCGATAAAATGTCTAAAAGTCGAAAAATTACTTCTGAATGATCGTTGAATCCAATTGTGATAAAAATCAGAAAAATTACAGACTAGCAAGGTTTGAGTTGGAGAAACTTCACATGAATAGCAACATTCACGTGGAAAAAATTGTCTGACAGCTCTTTACAAGTAGCACCGATTCTAAATTATTTATGTAAATAAATTATATTGAAATAGATGAAATTTTTGTTACGAGAGCGTTCAAATTCCAAAAAGGAGCCAATGCAGTAGATACGAGAGGAAAGTCGCCGACATTTTATGAGTTCTATGGAAAAATTTTATTTGTTAATTACTACCCTAAAGGCCCTGTATTACGTTTATTTACTGGAACATGAAGTGGTCTTACAACAAGGACGAAACAATCTCACTAACGTAGTGCTATTTCTGCGGGACTAAGCGCTTGTACACAGTCTTCGCTTGTATACAGTTTTGAAGATCTGGAGTCCATATAAATAAATCACCAACACATACACTCAGGACATGGCTCTTTGTGACCATCTACTGAACAAATTAAAAAAAATCCGAAACAAGGACGCCATTTTTTGAATGTCCGTGAGGTATCTGTGGCTGTAGAAAAGAATTTTGACGATAAATTGAAGAGATATATTTCTAGCCATATAAAAGCATAATAATCATGATGTGTTGAGTGTATTCAACGAGTGAAATACAGAGTTCAGTAATTCACACGATGAGGATAATATTGAAATAGGAAAGAAATACAAAGCCGTATCCTATATTTAGTAAGTAACTTGCACAATGAGCCGCCGCACGTAAGTTTGTAGCTAGAACTCAAGTTAAGTCGTATTTGGATTTTGTTAAGTCAAGTTAAGTCATGCTTAAGTTTTGTTATACGTGGTCTTTCTCTACTTAATTTCAGACGAATTCACTGCAAACTATTCAAGCTGGAGTTCCACAAGGATCACCGAATTCACCAATACTGTACAATCCGTACACCGTACATGTTTAAGTAATGGTTATATGCGGTATTATATGTAGTATCGTATTATCTGGCAGGTATATATATGCAGTATCGTATTATACGATGCCTGCATATATATATACCTCAAGGACTGGAAAAGAGATGGCTCCAAAAATCCAAAACTCAATTAAAATAATGTAAGAATACTTCCTTAAATGTAAAACCAAGACACACAAAGACAAGACCTACGAAATTTTATTAACAAGAAGCAGTACCCAGCAATCAATGATTCTACATGTAGACTCCAATAGAATACCATGGAAAAACTCAATACTTATGAATCATACTCGACTACAGGATGACTTAGAAAGCCTCAATTCCATAACAAGCCTCAATTCCATAACAAATGACTAAAAAGATTAGAGTGTTGTTTTAGGTTGTAGTAAGTGTTCAACACTCAAAGATAGGAAGGGACCAAGAGTGCTCAATCGCAGTAGCTCCCTGTAACCCATGCTCCAAACCACTACCCGCTGAACTTTCATGTTGGAGTATTTCTAGTAGTGTTTGATGTTTGTGAAAATTGGAAATATTTGATAATTTGATTATAATTCTCATTAAGTGTTGGCTTGGACTGGAGAAAGTTTTCGACAGCCTCTCTGACTTGTTAATCAGAATTGACGTTTTAAAAAGGGGGAAAAAACCTTTAGAGAACAGAAAAGGCGGTAGTCTGCTGGAGCATGATTCGGGTAGTAAGAAGGATGTGGTAAAACAGACCATCCAAGCTCCAGAATTTTTCCTAGAATCACCCTTTCTGTATGTGGTGGCGCATTGTCCTGTAAAAGAATGACGTTTTTACAGGCAACTCTTAATGGAGTTTCTATTGCACTCTTTGGGACTGATGAACGTATCTTTTTGTAGGAATCGTTTATCTCGACTTCAACAACTCTTGGTGAATTATCCTTTGACAATCCCACCATACACACTTTAAAACTATTACGCCGTCAATGTTGGCGTTAGGATCAGATAGAGGTTGTTGATTTCCATTAACCTTCTGTCTTTTGCGGACTTTACTGTGATAGTTAAACAATTCTTCATCGTCTGTTACAATACTGTTTAAAGCATTGCACTTTTTGAATATGTGAGCGGATTTGTGGCGATTGACGTGCGATCTTCTTTATTCCGTACACTGTTATTGTGAGGTAGATAGTCATACCCTTAACTTGCTGGCTTTCCCCTAATTTCTCCAAGTGGCGGTTGCCAGTTGGCTGGTTCTGTATTCAATTATTCTACTGTACTTTTTGTTGTATGGCATGGACTCCAATAACGCCTTTAAAAGGTTTTCGCCATGTCGCCCTCGCTCCAACTTTTAATATCGTACCTCCAGAACGGAATTATATAAACCAAGGTGGAGCATTTTAAGGCTATAAAGCGAGCAATATAGCACTCTCCGATAGATTTCAACTTGATGCGCTGGTCAGTTAGTGAATACATGTACAGGGTAGACCAATAGTTCGTTAACATTTAAATCGGTAGCCGCGTCGCATAGTGACGCCAGTGGCTAGCAAAAGGGTTAAGCATCGAAAGAGCGGCCAATGGGTATTTAGTAACATGAAGGATGGATGCAGTGAAATGGAGGATACAGAAGTTCGAGGAAACGGGTTCAACAAGAAATTTAATATTACCAGGCCGAACTGAAAATCGTAGAGCATGTAAGAGCGCCTTTTCGTAAACAAATTGGACTCTCTACTCAAAAGCGGTCCAGTGTCCTTAATTTTTCCAAAACATCTTTAAGTCGCATTCTTCACAAAGACTTACAATTAAATCCGTCAAAAATTCAAGTTATGCTGGAATTAAAGGCTCAGGATTATGCTCACATGTTGCAGTTTGCTAAATGTTAAAGAAGTTCACGAGCTTCATCAATATTAGTTTTTCAGATGAGGCGCACTTCCAACTTAAAAATTGCAGGTACTGAAGTGATACTAATCAACAGTTGAAGCAGCAAAAACCTTTGCATCCACTCAAAGTTACTGGTCCATACTTTTATGAAGATCAAAGAGGAAACCCTGTCAAAGTGAATACAGAGCGGTATAATGCAATGCTATCGAACTTTTTTGCGCCAGCGCTACAGGATTTCAATAGTTTTGATCAACGTACGTGGTTTCAGCAAGATGGAGCAACATGTCAAAATTTAGACGACTCATAGGCCACACTCATTCCCAATGGACTATTTCGTTTGGGCATACATTAAAAGTAATGTTTCTAACAAAAACCCAGGGTCTATTGAAAAATTAAACAACAAATATTCAAGAGGAAATTCAGAACATTTCACAAAATACTTGTAAGGCAGTTGCTGAAAATTTCCGCTCCAGGTTGCAGCAGTGTCAAAATAATCAAAGGTGACATGTGGATAATATTATTTTAGAAACAGTTTTCATGTCATGTTACTAATTTTACCATCGTTTGAAATATAAAAAGACTTCTGGTCCGCCCTATATATATATATATAGATATATATATATATATATATATATATATATTATAGTTTTCATGTACAGCTCTTTAACTTTTTACCAATTTTGTAGATAATAATATAATAATTGAATATTATGCACCAATAAAATTAAATACGAAATAAATGAGTAGAAGGCAATGAAGGATAGGTTTTTGCAAACCATCAGAAATATAGAGGTGTCTAAACTGCTGAAGTTTGGATCGTGCATCGATCTCAAACATTTTCAAGTTTTGCGGTGATTTTACTGAAACCAAAATTCACTAGTGTCAAAAGAATCAAAAAAATGCTTCATGACAAACACATTTTTAGTTTATTTTCCAAAATGATTTATCAATACGTGAACTCTGGTCACAATATTGTCGAATTTAATCAAATCAATTTCGAAAAAATTTAACCAGCATGAATTTTAAGCGGTTACACGAAAATGCATCGATAAAATCTATTAGGATTCCTCTGATTTAAATATTGAAAGAATTTTAAGATGCATTTAATTTAATGTGCTATTCATCCCGAATCACAATAAATCTATCTGTTAGATTCTAAAGAAAAGAACATTAATGTGGAACCTACTTAATGGTATCGAATTCTCCAAAGCAACATTTTAAACTCTCAAGCATAGCTAAAAGCCGCTTTTACATTTACAAATTTTATAGCCAATTTTATTACCTTCAAATATTTGACTCCAATGAAAACTACTTACACTATTATCTTAAGATAGATGACTATGCCGCCCCACGTATCTAAAAACTTCCAATTTACCTATGAAATTTGTTCCCCATTCGTCCCATTATCGAAATAAATAAAATCCAGTAGCCACTAGGTTTAAACATTTTATATTAACCGGAACCTATAACATAAAACATAATGGGCATAATCTTCTTTAAGGCTTTACTATATATGCATATGTACGAGTATATGTTGAGTTTATTCTTTCAAAGGTATCGCCTAAAGCCTTTATTTTGTTTAACGTATTTCTTTGCACGGCTACAGCCATGATCTATGCATTTTACTGCGACTACTGTGCACGAAACGATCATTAATCCGTGCACACCTTCTTGTGCGCCATCAAGTCCACATGTCCTTTGTTAGGGGTCATCAAGGTAGATTGAAGGTGCAACACATACTAAATACAAGGTAAGCCAGACACTAAACAAATGCATGGCATTTTTTTAACCATTGCTCGTGTGCATGAATAAATTTTTTAGTTGTGTGTTAATTTATCTTGGAGTCTTGCGAAGCTGCTTATAATTTACAAAGTAACATAAATGGTGCAGATGTTAAGATTTGTCCTCAGCAGAGGTGCGTCACCCTTTAATGATAACTTTACAGCAAGCATTTGCAAGGAATCGAATTTTAGTCAAGGAAAGTTCAGAAAATCTGCAAATCTATCTGTGAACACTTTGAAGCTCTTTCCTCAAATCCTTTCAGTCTCTTCTCACAACTTCTGCGGAAAATCTCAAAACTCTAGAGTCTACTCTCAAAAATCTGCTTCCAACGAAGTATGTTAAATTCTTCCTTCTATTTTCTCCAACATACGTAAATATACATATGTGAACAACATTTCGTGCTTAATAATACATACATGCTGATGTGTCTCCTCAACTGGACATTCCCAATAAGATCACTACAAAAAGGTGCAGAACGCTGTTTAGATTTTCAGGAATTTGTATGTACAGTAGAACGCCGATTATCCGAACGCCGATTAACCGAATCGCCAATTATCCGAATCGGTCCTAAGCGTAATATGAAAAATTAAAATCAAGTACTGTAGTAGGTAAATAATATAATTTTTGTTTTGTTTTGTTCTAACAAGTAGAAACTCGCAGGAGTCCAGATATATTTCAATTGTTATGGTTGAAAACTGGAGGCAAGTCATTACATGTTTTGCGTCGCGCGGCTTCCATGAAATGGAACGTTTGTTTTTTTTTCAACTCAATATCATTGAATTACTGTCAGTAAGCTCCTCCCTCTCTTATTGTGCGGATCGCTGTTTTAAACAGTTATATGATAAGCGAATAACCAAAATGAGTGCAAAGCGGAAACGTGTCGTCCTATCACTAAAGGACAAAGTCGAAATAATCAATCAGTTAAAAAAAGGTGTGGCGGGAAAAGTACTGGCAGATAGATTTGGTGTCAGGGTGGCTACAATAACTGATATTAAAAATAACAGTGAAAACATTTTAAGTTTTGTGACTGCGTTGGAAACTGGTGATGGATGTTCTCCGCCAAAAGTAATGAAAAAGGCAAAGGATGAACAGCTTGAGAATGCTGTTTTTACGTGGTTTCTGCAGCAACGATCTATTGGACAACCGATTTCAGGATCGATTTTATGTGGAACGGCGCGAATGTTCAGTGAAAAAATGGGTGTAGCTGATTTCAAGGCAAGCACTGGATGGATCCGCAATTTCATGAATGGCATTCGATGGCAAAGATGACATTCAGGAACTGGATATTGCTGGTGAAAAACTTTCTGCTGATAGTGAAGCTGCTAATAAATTTGTGTTCACTTTTAAAAAAGAAACTTGAAACTACGACCCTGATCTTGTTTACAATGCTGATGAGACTGGATTGAATAGGAAAGCTTTGCTGAGAAAAACCCTAGCATCTAAAAGAGAACAGAGTGCTCCCGGTCACAAAGTCAGTAAAGATCGCGTTACCATAATGGTATGCGCTAACTCTACTGGTACCCATCGCCTTCCTCTATTATTGATTGGCAAAGCAAAGAAGCCGAGGGCTTTCAAGAACGTAGCCAAGTTACCAGTGACCTACACTTATCAGAAGAGTGCATGGATGGACAGCAGTATTTTTTTGGAGTGGTATGATAAAACTTTTATTCCTGAAACAAAAAAGTTTAAAATGGAAACAGGAAAAAAGCAAAATGTTTTGCTAATTATTATCAATACACCAACGCATCCATCACTTGAGCTTCTCGTGAGAGAAGAAGGGAACTTTAAGTGTCTCTTTTTACCACCTAACGTCACAAGTCTGCTGCAGCCCATGGACCAGGGTGTGATTGAGTGCACGAAACGATTTTACAGACAACAGTTGCTTCGTAAATTGCTTCTAGCTGAAGAGAATGACGAAGAACGAGTTTTGGATTCGTACAAAAAAATCAACTTGAAAGATTGTTGCTACATGATTGCAGATTCCTGGAACATGGTTAAAAGTGTTTCACTGAATCGAACTTGGAATAAAATTAACGGAACATCAACAAAAGAGCAACTCGAGTTAGAAAAGCAAGCGAAGGAACGAGAATCAACCGCTAAAGTTATTGAAGACAGACAGGAATTACCGTCAGTGGAAGAGTTTGTAATGAAATCGAGGGATGTTCGGAATGTGATGTCGCTGATATGGAAGAGTAGTTGCACTGTGATAAGAACGATCAAGGGTTCCAGATACAGACAGACGATGAAATCGCAGCGAGTGCCATGGACGAACAGGATAATGAAGAGGATGACAATGAGACCGAAGGGGAAGAGACACAAGACCAAAGTGTACCATCTTACAATTAGGCGTTTATGTGCTTCGAAAACGCCCTTAAGTGGATGGAGTGGCAACCCAAATGCCCCGGTATACAACTTCTTGCCGTCCAGCGTCTGCGTGACCTTGCCGCACAGAAACGAGCTTCAACGTCGAAGCAACTTACTCTGATCGAGATGTTCAAGTGAGCGCACGGGATTTCGTATATTATCTGCCGCGGCGCGGATGCTCTCTCTCTCTCTCTTTCTTTAGTGCACTACTTACATAATGTAGAACTGTGTTTGTTAAACTGAATAAAATTTATTCTATGGGTAAGAGTTCGTTTTTCTTTATTAACAGTCTATGTCCGATTATCCGAATTTTCGATTGTCCGAATCGACCCCGGTCCCAATTAATTCGGATAATCGGCGTTCTACTGTACATATATTCAATCACACTGTTGTTCGCCCGGAGCAGCTGTTTCTGCAGGATCTCCTGGTTTTATTGTTGTAAAAAGCATTCAAACTGTTTAAATCCTCACATGGTAAAGGTATAAGATAGGTCAATTTGTGTGTATACTTCCAATGTTTTGTCATTGCTTCTTATCAATCTTGTCTGGCTCTGATCCTTTGTTTTTTATTGGAATACGCACTTTTGACATTTTGATTGTAGTCATCCAGATGTGTTTGGAGAATTTATACAGGTGAATGTGGTAAATGCGGTTTCTATACTTTGAAGAATTTTATATCCATCAGGGAAACTATCGTACTAAACTTTTCGATCTGTTTTATTATTTGATAATTTTGATATTGGTTTTTGAATAGCTAGTTGGAAATGCATGAAAGTTTAGTAGGATGAGATGTACTCCGGATGGTTTAGCAGTGAGAATAGTGACGTTCCCTGCAACACGAGAAGACAGACTATAGAACATAACCAAAAGGGTTAGCTTCACTTAAAATTTGCACCAAAAATCTAAAACTCCTCCTCCTTTTTTTTGGAAACAAGTGTCAGATAAGACTCTTATAATTAGATACAATATTCAATTTGATTTTGCGCATTGAATTTAAAAATAATAGAGCAACTGATTCTTCGGGTACTCTAAACTAGGATAGCGAAGCTAACTTACCAATTAAGTATATATTTTGTTTTGTGGAACCAGTCAAATAATGTTAGGAATCAAGTTTCTTGAGGAATATCTAAGTCTTTAAACTTTTAATTCTCCGATTTTCTCAAACAGGATGACAATTTGATACCATTTGTGTCATTACTACTTGGTTCGACGCGCAGTTAAGTACTTAGCCTCACTGCCCGAATGTGCCACTATCGCAAAAGAAATACACTATAGTATAGAATCTTCCTGTAGACGGCTACTGGATCGGCCAGGACGGGCAGACGATCTGAATAGGATTTCGGCCTGATCAGACTTATAGTTCTGTTTTGAGAAAAAATGGAAAAGGAGCAATATCGATCGGTCATTCGATTCTTGTTTTTGGAAAGGAAATCACTCAGTCAAATTAAAGTGCTTGGATGCAGTGTATGGGGACGCTTCTCCTTCAATAGCGACCGACAAAAAATGGTTCAGTGAATTTTAGCGCGATCACACGTCGGTTTTTGATGAGCCACGCCCAGGTGCCCCGAAAACAGCAACCACGGTGGATCACGTGACTAAAATCCATGATCTCGTTTTGGCAGATCGCCGATTTAAAGTGCACGCGATAGCTGAGACACTAAGCGTCACAAAAGACCGTGTGGCACATATCCCACATGAACTTTTGAGTATCAGGAAACTGTCGGCAAGATGGGTACCTAGTTTGCTTCCTCCGGATAACAAGCGCAAACCGTGTGACCACTTCAGAGCAGTGTTTGGCGCTGTTTAAGCGCAATCAAAACGAGTTTTTGCTTCGTTACGTGACCATCGACGAAGCATGAATTCACTGGTACACGCAGAGACCAAGGAACAGCCAAAACAGTGGTCTTTACCCGGTGAACCTGCTCCGAAGAAGGCGAAGACTGTCCAATCGACCAGAAAGGTGATGTCCATTGTTTTCTGGATTTCGCAAGGTGTGGTCGACTACCTGGAGGTGGGCGAAACGGTCACAGGGCAGTACTATATCAAATTATTGGGCCGATTCGACGCCGAACAAAAAAAGAACCATTTGGCGAAGAAAAAAGTGCCCTTCAACCACGACAATGCACCGGCTCTCACCTCCGCATTTGCTACGGCTAAATTGATCAAATCTGGCTACAAACTGCTGCCCCACCCACCATATTCTCTTGGTTTGGCCCCGTGTGACTTTTTTTTGTTTCCTAACTTAAAAAATTCACTCACCGGGCAGAAATTTCACTTGAATGAAGAAGTAATCGTCCCCACACAGGCCTACTTTGCAGATCTCGAGAAACCTTTTTTTTCAGACGGGTTAAAGAAGTTGGAGCATCGCTGGTATATACAAAAACGAGTACCCCATAGACATAATAAAACAAGCTTTACAGGATAGAGAGCTTGGAAATTAAACGACGCAGGTGAGTGTGAAGATTGTGCTGGGTAGCTTTCTGAACTTCAATACATGTGACAACGATTTTCCGGTGACAAAATTTTTATGATTCATTGTTTATGAGAACTAAATTTGACAGAATTTAAATGCGCATCTCTCCGCTCTTTTGATTGTTTGTCCCATCTTTGAGTACTTTTTGCGAAAGTTGCTTTAAGGATCAATAATCTTCATATAGTTGTGCAATGATAACATTCTCAACACGTGTTTTATTCCTTCTTTAGAACAAGCGTCAAGACCACAGTTGGCCCATGTTCCATTCAGAATGAAAAAATGATCGAGAACAATGAGCTTCGGTTGATTTTGGTGACAGGTATTGATAGTTCTGATCCAACAAACAAAAAAAAACTATCTGTCCCTCTCCTTAAAATCCTCAAATAGATTATTAGGAGGGGAACAAAAATACGACGCCAGAAATTTTAGCAATTTAGCAAATTTTTAAAGGTTTCGATCAACGTTTTTATCTGTTTTATATTCAGAAAAAAATTCTCCAGGCTTACTCCTGAAACAATCAGAATAGCTGTGTGATACGGAGAGTGCTGAGTTAGTTGGTATATAAGTTGTTTATGGAATTGTTTTCGAAACACGTTGTGCCAAAGTCCTTTTTTATGCTTTTGCCGAAACAGGTTTTGTCGATGTCCTTAAATTTAGCTGGAAGTCTTCAGACACGTAGTGCCGAAGTGCCTTTTTTGAATTTATTAAGCATTTAGCTTGATGCCTTTAACATGAGGGTTGAAAGTTAGTTTTATTATATGTGTAGATGAATCTAAATTCCTAGCTACATAAGAGTTTAGAGAATTTGTTGATTGCAAAAAAAAAAAAACGTAAATAAAAATGCAAAAATTGATGTTCTTTCTTTTTTAAACAGAGCTCAAAAGCGCGATTTTTTCGTAGGAAATAGTTTTTTACAGAATTTAATTCTTTTGGTCGTCGTGGGTCAAGGCTATCTGAAAAGCAAAATTGAAAATTCTAAAAAGGCCCTTCGAAACAACGTGTTTTGAAAAGAAAAAACTCAACTGACACCATGAAGGACTAATTATTCAGCAATTATCTTATCATACAGCAATTCTGATTGTTTTTAGGGAGGAAACTTGACTGCAGAAACGCTATATCTTATTAGTAATGAAATGAAATGAAACCTTATTTCTTTTGAGTCTTTGCCAGATCCAAACATGCCTTTTTTTGCTCAATCCGACCTGGACCTGTATGACGTGGATAATTTATCTGACTCTGGTAGGTGGTTCTTTCTAACAAAAGTCTCTGATCAAACCATCAAAAGTTTATATTTGGCCCAAAATACGCGTATTCAAAACAAAGGAATCTAGTCAAACCAAAAAAAAAAAAATGAATATTTGAGCCGAAATATAATGCGCTTAAAAATTCAACAAGGACAATGGATAATTTCGTATCGATTGTCAGTGAAGAAGACAAATCTTTGAATTAGCAATGGAGATGCTTATAGACGGTTATTATTGCTGTTCCTTTGTGTTATATGGCCGCTGCTTCTTCGGGAATAAGCACTAAGGTATACTGAACACCTCTAACCTTAAACTACTGAGGTCAAAACAACTAAGACTCTCAATCCAAAAAAGTAGAGAGTATTATGGAAAATTGAAAACAACATCGTATCAGTACAGCTCAGTACAGGTTTTCCTTCATATCCCTCATGAAAATACAAAGAAAACTATTGGGTATCATAATTCTCCAGTCTGATGTGCACGCGAAGAAGCTGCCATTCAATTCTGAAATTATTTCTGTGAAATATCATATAATTTATTCCAAGTGTTGAGAAATTGAAACCCTTGCAGTCCTAACTATTTCATTTCATCACTTGTTGATTTATATTCTTCTCTTGCATATTCTAACCTCATTATCCGATCAAATTTCGTCCCTTTTCTCACGAGATATGCAAAATATTCAAATCAATACACAAGTATAGGTAGCATCCCTTTCGGGATGGCTTCAATTTCACTTTGTAATTTCTAATCGGAGAAAAAAAACACCTTGTTGAAAAATAAATACGATAAATGATCGCCACCGCTTGTAAGATAGGACTAAAGTGGAAAAATGATTTTTTTTTCTTATTTTTTTATTTCATAGTCGATTAACTATTTCCGATGTCTTTCATATTTCATTTTTATTCTTTTATTAAAGCCTAAGTAATCCCAGGATATCCTTCCTTTCGTCCTTATTAAAGATTTCTTCTCTATACTTTTGTGAAATTGTTTTTTTTGTGCATGTCATTTACAGGAAGGAATTAGAAACCGGAAGATTATACGATATGACCATTCATGCGACTGGCTGATATCCTTGTAGTCGGAAGAAGTTTGAAAGAAGGAAGAAACAAAAACAACGATTTGTTTGGTGTATATTTTTTTTTGTGGTCTATGTTTGGGATAGTTCGTTAGTTCCGGTCCAGTCTCACCTGGACGAATGTAATTGGTTCGTATGAGGGGATGATAAAATCAACTTTTCATCCGTCTGAACCAATTAGTCTATAAATTTATCATAACATTCACATCAGTTACTATTCACATGAGGAGGTCAACCCTTTTCATTTGGACTCTATGGCGTCGAACGCGTCGGGGGTTATGCGAATATAAAAGAAAGTCGAGCAGCTGTGCTACATGTGAAGTGTCCTATGTGAAGGCTATTTTCAATTGTGATTAAGAGTATGTGAATATGGATGGGTTAGGGATGTGTAAAGTCCTATGGAATTAAATAAAGTAGACTCAAAAGATATAAATATAGAATTTTTCAATGGGCTAATATACTAACTAAATTTTTCATATAACCGCAGAAAGTTGTTTCTCAAAATTTTAAATTTGTTGATGTATGAAACGCCCACATATGATGTACATTTAGACCTAGCCATTGTAAATTACTCTCAAACCTTTTTGCATGTCATGTAACTATCGGTTGACCATAAATCTAAGCAAATGTTAACAAAACAAAAGTGTATCTAATTGGTCGTCAAATTATGTCGGTTGTAACGACTCGCACAAAAACCTTTCTGTCAGGTTATATTTTCACTTTGGTGTCTGATGTGAAGAAAATTTCACAGATGACTGATTTCCTAAGTCATAACGGAAACATGGGTCATCTTCAACTTTCATAATTGGGGTTCATTACGTGTACTTTAAAGACCATGTGTGTGCATACCACCAACATTCGTATATAATACTCGACAACTTTCCTACTACCTTTGGGAGTTCTTCTATTTTGTACAGGTACGGTATAATTGCTTACGTTCGTTTGAACCATGTGTACTTGGTCGGTTAAATATTTCTGGTTGAGCCCTTTTCAAAGTACCATTGTTGCGGACATGTTAACAATACAAATGAAGAAATGTTTTTCGGGTTCTCAAACGAGGTCTGCATATTTTGAATTCGAATGGTAGCAAATGTAGGCGAAATAAATAATGAAGTAAGAATAACATTATGAATGGCCGGATGGGTTATTCTGATCGCATCACAAGCATACAGGGTCACTGGTATAACTTTTGATAGACACACGCTGTTATGGAGACATGACATTGATTTTAATACTTATCAGGATGTTTTTGTAATTTACATTTAATGTTAATGTACGTTCACTTCAATGACAATGTCATAATTTTTTTATTTCAATTTATCAATTTTAAGCAATATCCTTGTTTTCCCAATAATTTATGCATAAATTTGATATTAGAGTCCAAGATCCAATTCAAATACCCGAAGGACTTTTATGAATTTCAAAAGAACATATAAAGTAAAGCTGGATATAAATTTGAAGATCGAGTTCAAAGTAAATAAGGGTGCGAATATTTGTCGACTGGATAGTACAGACAGCTTCATGAAACGCGTCTGATGATAATCAGGAATGAACGGATGGACGCCATCTCCTATCATCTTCCTAAATGTTCAAGGGAAACGAGAGACATTGTCTTGAGCTGAAACATAGGAAAAAAGAAACAAGAGAAACTCAAAGTGCATTGTAATTTGTTTCGTACAATTCACATCTCACATCCGAACGTAAATGCGGAGGAAACAAAAAGGAATCCTCTTGTTCCTTTCATTAAATGTGTTGGGAAAAGACATTTTCGCTTTTGATTTTCCAATCACAAAAGATTGATAGCCATCAACTGACATTTCCTAACGCTTTTCTCAGTTTTGAACGCGCTTTGAAAACTTTTTTTTGGTTCAGATCCTTAATCTTTTCAATTATATTCAAAACCCTTTCTGTTGAAGATTAATACCAATAGTTCCATTTATAGGATGAGGAGTTATACTAGGTATCAAGTGTAGGGAACAAACTGGTTAAGACAAAAAAAGTTAAGACAAACTGCGAGACTTGAAAGGATCACAACCATGATGCTATGTTCACGAAGTTATACGGTTTTCCATACCATTAAGATTCCTTGAAACTAGTTTATTAACTTTAATTGATCATCAACTTGACGGTTATCCTGAAAACAATTGGAACTAACAATTATGAGTCCACAACGGCCGCATAATATTGTAGTTTAGTATTTTGGGCGTCTGGTAAATTTTCCTGGGATTCTTACCGCTCTATGAGCGTAAATTGTGTATCCTTCCGCTGAGAAAAAAATGTGTCTGGTGAGAATATAACACACTTAGGTCGCAGAGTAGAATGCCAGTCATGTCTTCACAAGATATTCATCGTGTGTCAGAACTCGGACTCAACTATTGACACCTTGCTTTCAAGCATAGCTTCCCGGAGAGGCCAGTTCAACTTCTGACACCTTGCTTCCCAGCATAGCATCCCAAAGATTTCAGTTCCCAACATAAAATCACGGAGAATCCAGCAGAGATTTTTTAACTCGTTTGATGAATTGCGAGATTCAGAGAAAGTCTCAAGCGAAGGTTTCGAATTTTGAGATTCGTATATTCTCAATAGGACTGATATTGAAGTTAAAAGTACAAATGAAAGGAGGATTATTTTTGAAAGATTACAGAAGCTTACTATGACTGGAATTCATTTAGGAAAGGTCCATCTTTCAAATCCTGAAAGAGGGACTTAAATACTTTCAGAACTTGATGAAGTAAGTTTTAGAAATGATGACGAAGATAAGAGTTTCAAACTTGAAATGTCTGCAGGGCGAATCCAATCTTCAGTTCAATGACTCATTGATCTTTGACCTCATACGGACCGGAAATCTTCTTGACTATTTGATCAGCTATAAAAACTTGTGTTTCTTATTTGTTTCAGGAAAGACAACAAACAATTTTATGGTACTGACGTTGTTCGGCATTTGCCTGAGGTTGTTGTTAGAAATTTTTGGATATTATTCAATAAAACGTTGAACAATCCATATTTCAAGAATGCATGCAAAAATGTCAAAGTATTTCGAGTCTTGAAGAAAGCATAAGAATTTTCCTGCTCTAGAACTGATCGCCCGATCAGTTTGCACAGTGTTTGGAGTGTTACTGAATCAAGTATTAAACAACGCCAATATCGATAGATACGGGTTATTGCTGAACTGTCAGTTTTACTTCCGTGCCAGGATTGCGGCCATTGATCCGATAACGAAAGTAACCTTAGAGATCTGTTGAAAACCAAACAAAAAGAAATGAGTTGCAGCATGTCAAATTGAAATGGAGAAAGCCTTCGATATCATTGGTTGAATAGACTTATTTTTGAACTCCTTTAGTACTGATTTCCCGGACACCTTGTAGCACTTATTCACAATTGTTGTACGGCAAATTGTTTCTTTTTAATGATGAAAATCTGATGACCATGCGCGATTTTAAGGTCATAGAGTGGTCTTCAGCAAGGAAGAGATATTGCACCCATGTTGTTTTCATTATTCATTCGCGAGCTATTGAATGGTTTTGATTTCAACATTTTGCCAGTTTAATCAACGCCAGACCACCGGTTTCGTCGTAAATGAATAAATCGATTAGCTGTTGTGTTTCCATTCTTCTTTTTGAAAGAGAGTCAAATCTACACCCTAAGTGATAATTTTTGACTAAAATCAACTAAATATATGCCCTCTTGCATGATGCTTTCAACACTGAAAAGCCAAGAATTTTGTATGTGCATTATTTGTTTATTTCCGATCGAATGAATTTCAAGCTAAAAATTGAGCCCTATAGATGTGATGGAAAAATTATGACCGCCGTGGGAATCGAAAGGCTTTCTTTGCCGGGTTCGGTTTTTTTTCTTCCATAGACTTTTACAAAACAAAAATAGAAATACTGGTTGATATCTGTTTCCTCTGTTTGCCGTTGCGATAATTTTCTATTTCATATTTATAATCGCATTATCGGATCGAAAATGAAACTTCCCCGATGTCATTTCCATCTATCTTTCCCCGGGGTCGTACAAAGAAAAAAAAAACACATACTGGCGTTCCCAATACCCATCGAGGCTCGTGATGTTGCAAATGACAAGCCTCTTTTCAATAACCAACATCTCTACGCCCTTTATTTAACACATTCTACTTTACAGGATGCAATAAAACATTTGTGAATTTATCGCAATAGATTCGATTGTAATCAGATTAAAGAATGCGAAAAAGATACATATTAAACGCTAACTGACTGTCTGACCCGCGACCCTCTTAAACCATAACCCATCGTTTTAAGATAAAAATCTGAGGTAATAGAGTCCTATAGGGGTCCAGGAGACAATAGAATATACTCGTATATGAAAAGCAGCTGTTTCCATTGAATGAAACGAACCGATTTCCAGTCATCGAGTTCCTGCTCTTAATGCAGATTGTGCACACATCTAGATACAAAGTCTACATACAGCTTTCAAAGAGTTATTTGACATTTTTAACACCTTTGAGAATTGATACCAAAAGCAATTGTGTTGTTGCGAATCTAATATGGTTGCAAATTTCCATATGTCATTCTACCTTCAATGTCAATTTTTTTCACCAACCATTTATTAAAAGTCTTTGACTAGATGATGACATGTATCTTTGCAACTTTTTTTCATATTATGATTCATCTATACCAACAGTATTCAAATGAACCATAGGAAAGTAGACATTGATTAATATCCTAGCGAAGTTCTCGCGAAAAATAAATGCATTGGACATACTAGTCTTCACAGATGCAATCAGTAGTCGATAATAGATACGTGATGGCTTCACTTAAAAAAATCCGGAAATTCGTGACTTGAATGCATTAACAGTTTGGCTTCCGTACGAATGAATGTGATATCTATCGAATCATGATGATGATAATGATTTTTATTATACTCCCAGAATGATTTGCAATGCACTCAATTGCAAAAATCCAGCCTGCACGTATAAGAACACTTTGAAAGAGGAATTTGGGAAAGTTATTGTTGCTGATGCTTATTTTGGTTCAGGGGCAAAGAGAGAAGATCTTTTTTTTTTAATTAGGCGTACATTAGAAGTTTTTTCAGTTAAAATCTTTTACTTTGTTCTTATTCTCCGGACCTGGTAAGCACAGTGAAAAGAGACAGAGGCGTCATTTCCTGATGTTAGGTTTATCGTCGAATAAGTCATCAAACAAACTGCAACTTGCCGCCTTTTTTGCCTGAAAAGAAGAGGAACACAGTTGGGTAACCTCTTGGAGAGCTCGCGCATACCCAAAATCTAGCTTTATTAATAACTGTCAGAAACGTATCCCTCGAGCCAAATTTTTTTTTTAAAGTCGGTTCGTTCACACGTTTTATATTCACCAAGGCTTTCCCTAAAGGGCGCATGCATACACTGATACCCTTAAAGACAAGGACCTACACGTTTGTGATCATCGTTCTGGGATATAAGTTTTCTTGTCTAAACAAAATATTTACGAGAATGCTTCCATAGTATCAAGTGGTAGTAGAGCACGGAAGAGGCTAGTTCTATCGGGTATAGCATTGAAGTCAATATAAGAGCCTGACCGATGAAACGTCATGTATCTTGTCATGCATCCTTGGTGGGTTGTTCTGACGTAGAAATAGTCAACAGCAGTAAGTGATATCTACCCTCTATCCCTTCTACCCTCTTCATGATTACCCAGGCCAGGCTGGTATGACCCTACTGATGCTGTGAATATCTAAGCACAGTTACCAGACCACCATTAGAAAAATAGAGATCCTAAAGCTGACAATCCCTGAAGCGAAGGATGCCAACAGCAGTTGCACTTACGAAAGTTGGCAGTATTTAGATTCGGACGAACAAGTTGGTCAGATAACTACCAGTTCTCCTTGACGCCAAGCTATTATAATGGGACTGCATTCGTAAGGCATGTGATAAAGCCGCCATCCTGGTATTGTCACTGAGTAGACTGGAAGCAAGTAGCGGTGAAGTAAAAAGTGTAATTGACGCTCTGTTCGGCAATTTTTGGCATACAGTGAGGTGTTTAGTATTGGCATATACGAATCAAACATATATGCTTTTGCGAACATCTTCAATGAATGGGAAAGGTTAGAAAACTTTCTTATTGTTTACTAAATTGAAACAATCGATACAGGCTACACATTTTCGTCCCAGAAGTAAGAAGGCTTATGTCTATCAGACAGATCACATGTGAAAGTCGGTACCTAGAAGCAGAATGACAAAAATATCTGACATAAGATTTTATGGACCTTATGTGAAGCTAGTGGGTAAGCAATCCCTTTGTTAAATTTACTTACATCAGCGGTAATAGTAATAAGTATTATGTGTTTTAAAGACCAGTATGCTTGAGTGACATTGTTTGAATTGTTTATACCTGCTGTCTTCGGGATTCCTTATTTTTGAGGCACTATACCAGACAGTGGTGGAGTAATGTACGACGACAATATACGACAATTCTTTATTAGATTCGATTTAATTGCAAGCTTCAATAGCAAATCTATGGGTGCACGTTTTTGAGTATAGTAATACTCATGTCAAAAAACAAAAAAAAAACAATTTGGCAAATTTAAGGAGAAATTACATTAAGTCATACATACCAGTTGTATGCATAAGTTTTTTCAGGGTTTACTAAAAGATGGCGCCAGTGAAAAGTACTCAGCGTATAAATTTGACAAATACGTCATTTCGATCGTCTGACATCTAGCTGCAAACACACACAATTTGAGTACGTCAAAACTAGCGTGTGGGACACGCATTACTTTTCTTAGTTAACGAAAAGAAAAAGGGCTGGTAAAAGTCTTCGTTTGCTGATAAAATCACATGGTGGATACGCTCCATCAATAAGCACATGTGAGACAAAGTTTAGACAATTCAAAAGCGGTAGTTTCAATGTGTAATACATTGAGTGTTCTGGTAGAAGAGAAAAATGCGAAGAAGAGGAATTGCAGGTGTTATTGGGTGGTGACTCAACGACAACTAGCAGAAGCATTAAATATGCCACAGGAAACGGTTACGTCACATATGTCACAGGTTAAAGCAATGAGTATCAACAAACTCGGTAAATGGGTCCCGTACAATTTGAATTAACGTCAAATGGAAAATCGCAAGGTCAAATGTGAAATGCTGGTTTGGCGCGACGAAAGGAAGTCATTTTTTCATCGAATTGTGACTGGCGACGAAAAATGGAATTGTTTTGAAAACCCGTTACGGAAAAAATCATGGCTTTTACTCGACGTAGTTAGTCCTTCAACACCAAATTGTTCGGCAAGAAGACCATGCTCTGTGTCTGGCAGGACCAGAGTGGTACTGACAACGCTATTGTCATTAAATGATAAATTTAAACCACGCCTTAATCGTAAAGCGACCGGAATGGATCAGAAGATATGGCAAAGTGATTTTTTTACACGACATAACCTTTTGTTACGTACATAACCTCCATAATGCCGAACAATAGGAATCTAATTTATGGTCTCAAAAGCCGTATTCCTTTTTTTACATTTCTTCTACGTTTAACTGTGACAATAACATCCCAATTTGCTAAATTACGACGTCCTACGATGTCCTTCCCAATATGGGTCGCATTGAACGGTAGACACAGAGGTCGGTTTTTCTGACCGAATTTCGAATATCGCTTGAAATTTCTTGTCGCAATGACGTTTTGCGGTCCCTGCAGAATGATTTCAGGAATATTGGAGTTTTTGTGTATAAGTGGGTCAGCACTGGCTGCCATAGATTTTTGACAATTTATTTTTTTAGGTGTTTATAAATTTCTTCGCAAGTTTTTGATTAAAAGTTTTGTTTTTGTTTTTCAACAATATTTTAATGTTATTAACAAATGTGTATCAATGGGTTATTTTTATCAAAGCCTCCAGTTAAGCAGGATCTAAATTTAACGGAGTTGTAGAAATTTCATCACGGGATGTGTTTAATAAACGCAAGCCAGGTGCCGATTGACCGTTCTTTGCCATCCCGACATTTTCTAAAGGATCCAATCAAAATTAGTCTAAAATTATGCACAGTCGCGCGAAGGAAATAGCCACCAGCTCCCTAATTTGTTGCATGTCACAATTCACTAAATTATACACCCTCCAGCTATCAATAAGCTTAAATGGATGACCATCAAATCGGTCGACTTGGTTGCATTTGGATTCCACATTTGCTGCATATGCTACCATCTTCAGTGCAACAAACAAATCTAATGTGGTGTTGATGCATTTACGAGGACCTTGCTGCTGCTATCTGCCTGACGGTGCATGCATGCGTGCCACATACATCTCGATCAGCCTTCTCAATAAAAAACAAAACTATGCGCACATATGATGCATATGCTTGTCGCACAGCTTCAAGAGCAGCGAACTACATTCACGACACATGCACACTATTACAGATGTATTCGCGGCTACAACAAGAACAACTGCATCATCAGCAGCAGCAGCAGCTGAATTCCAAGGAAACCTGTCCAAGAATTCTTTTATTATTATTATTGCATGCTGTATGCAATATGTACATTATACATGACGTATTCACATTCATATGTGTGCCTATGGCTATGGATATCTTTTGTCGATATTTTGTTTTTGTTGTTTAGTTGTAGGACTCTTGCACACAGATATTATCGGCGTTTTTATAATGCGAACGTGTGAAGAATATATGATTGTAAATCATGCAAAGCGAAGACCAATGCGGGAGACAGAAACTATGAGTCAGAAGGGAATTAATAGTTTGAGCATGAAGCCAAATTTTATTTATTTTATTTATTTTTATTCAAATTATGATTATAATTCCGGTGCGGAAAAATATTAAATGTGGAAAAGGAAGTCTAGTAGAAAAAAAAAGATTGAGAGAGTTCTTGTGATTTGCAGAAACTTAAAGGACTCATTTTGAAAGGTTATTGAAGTAATATCAGTATATTACAATTTAACGACTGCAATAAGCTGCAGTTTATAAACTAAAATAATAATTTACTGAAGTTAGTTTCGCATTAATCAAAGGCGTTAAAAAATGATTAACTCTTTAAATTAATACAAATGCAGGAGAAAAAACTTAAACATTCAACTTTCAAACCAGAAGGTACATGTAGTGATCATATGTGATCACAAGTTTTCAGTCAATATTGCATACTTTCTGGCGAATAACTGTGAACTGTTCGTGCACTAAGTTCATACAGTAACCACTCGTCAGCTTTCCTTCTTATAGTGTATCTGAAGACATGGGGGAGCTTTCGTAAAGCCCATCATGCGTAATGAGTATTGAGAACGTACAGTACGGCATCGTAATTTTCGTCCAAAGCGAATTTTTGAACAGAAACTTTTGAAAATACTTAAATTGACGTTCAAATTGTAATTTATCTTGCAAATTATTTCAAAGATATAAGTTTATAAAGATATAAGATACATAAGATTATATTATAAGATCATTTTGCACTCGCCTGAGTACTTTTTGGACTTTTTGGACTTTTGGACTTTTTGGACTGCAAATTTCATAGATTTTAATGAAAACATGCGTTTCGTGTCAAAATCCCTAAGGGAGCTACGAAAGGATGAAAGATTGAAAAATTCTATTGCACAGCTTCATTTCTTGAAAAACTTCCACTGAACAAACGAAGACAAATAAGTGATTTTCGAATATCCGATTTAGAGACAGTTTACAATTAAAAGAAAAGGCTCCAGGTTAGTTGAGAACTACTTAAACACTTTTTGAGATCGGCAAGAATCGCTTCATTTCTATCCATGAACCATTTTAAATTTTCCTTCTGTACAAGAGCGCATCGCAGATTTCAAGGGAATCTGTATAGTATATTTTTATGAAACGGCCTTTAAAGGTAAGCTTGCTGTGATGCTTTTTTGAATTCTTGAAACATATTTCGGAACACATTGCTGAATATGTTTCTTTCCAATTGTACCTACACACTTATCTTCTCCATCTTCATTCTCAATCATTGTTACTTCCATTTGGATCAGTCCTAAGGAAAACACTGAACGGATAATATTGAAATATCAATCCCGGATCTGATGCAGATCCAAATTTTGTCATAAAATCTATCAAATCTATCAGGAATTCTTAATCAACATCTTAGTCATTCAAGCGACTCTAATGACTTAATTCTATAGTTTTTAAAAAAGACTGAACAGGTACGAACTAGGAGGAATAATAAGGAACCAAAGCCAAAGGAATAAGGAAGATTAACTTTCATAAAATGAAGACCGATTTCAATTCTTCCCCATTCTCAACTTATGAAACCTCTTTCACAACTGGTCGCAATGTCCCTCAGAACATTGGTTCACGTTGTCAGTCTAATAGTCTCTAACTATAAGGCTCTAGGAATCTGCAGAAATATTTAGGATAATTGCTTATAATCTTGCCGCAAATCACCAATCAGATGTTAAAATATTTAACAATGTTCTAAACTGTACAAATTTCGCTGTTTTACGCTGCTCTTATATTGGCGCTTCTCAAGAGGAGTATTATAACAGAAGAGTGGCTTTAAGTGCATTATAATATCTGACATATCCCGTCAACTGTTGTCTGTAACGTTTGTCCTTTTACATGAGTAGTGTCATGTCAAGCTGCTCCATTATTTGGGTTCGGTTCAATGAATTATATTTATATTATTAGGTATCAAGAAATTTTAATGCTACTCAAAGAACATGCAAAATATTGTGCACACATTCTGATGTATAGATGCCAAATTGGAAACGATTTCACTTTTATGATTATAGTAGGAGGTTTTAATTCGCCGAACGGAGAGGTAGGTGAATGCAAATAGCAAATTTTGTCTTAATCGGATCATTCCTGAACTGTCCTTGATCAAGCATCTGAATTTGAAAGAAAGTGTGAATTATGGGAAAAATCGAGTACCGCGCTAACATTAAGTTCCTTACCAAGCAAGGAAAGCTAGTTGAAACCATACTCGAAGAGATAGCGTTTGTTTGCAGGCTCTCTCCGATTAAAGCCATGGTTTACAAGTGACTTGAACATCTCCTTAAGGAACACAGAGACTCATTTGAAGACGACCCATGGGCGATCGCAGTGACTTCTGCGGAATTAATTCAAAAAGTCGATAAATTAATATTGGAAGATGCTGGACTAATGGAAAAACAGCTTGCAGAAATGTATCGAATACGACGAGTTTTAATATTTTTCATCAGTTCTTCATTCTTTTCAAATTCGATCATCTTGGCATGCCAAAGGTTAGCGCTAGATGGGTGCGAAGCATAGTAACGCCGTCTAAGAAACTACACAGTGTAATGATCCCGCGCATTTTTGGACCTCAGTAGTGAAGACAAGGACTGGCTATTGAATTGAATTGTTACTAAGGCTAAACTAAAGTTCATAATAATCAAACTGAGTCCAAACAGGACTCTATGCAGTGGCACAAAAAGGGCACATCATCACCCAATAAATATAAGGTGTAACATTCGACTGGTGAAATCATGAAAACTATCTAATGGGACTCAGTAGGGATCCTGTTGACAGATTACAAAGATTAAGGCATCTCCATAACCGGAGAATACTTTACATTTTAATCATTTAGAGGTTGAAAGAATGTATCAATGAAAAAAGAAGGGAAAAATTGACCAAAGCTGTCTTCATTCTAACGAATACGCGCCTGTTCACACGTGGCGTGTTGTGTTGGTTGCCCTGTACAAGAAAGGCTTCTATATTTTGGGTCACCCACCTCAGATTTCTGATCTGACTCTCAATGATTATTATCACTTTCCGAAGCCTAAAAAAGAACTTCGTGGGAAGAAATTTTACAGCGGTCATGACGCAGTTTCTTCAATTTATTTTTCGGACAAAAACAAAAGATTTTTAAAAGACCTGAAAAGTGTCTTGAAATTACCGAATACATTAAAAAAAAAAATCTGTATTTTTAATTCTGATTTCTTACCCTCCGCTCCGCCACACATATAAACGCCTCCCCGTATTGGCACAATATTTCAAGACAAACGTTCAATTTGTCAATGCAGAGTTCGAGGATTGGGATTCCTAAGGGCGATTAAAAATGATTCCAACTTTCATCGTTTTGGTGTATCTTTGATTGAATGGCTTTGTAAAAATGCAAAATTTTGGTCCGTTGTGCGAATCAAACCTACAAGAAGTTCTTGAGTTTTCGTTCTATCCCTAAAAAATCCAAACCTGGTGAAAATGAATACTTCGAAAATACTAATGGCCCAGCGCTGTTGTGGATGAGGACCGCTGTCGTGATATATTAGGTAATCGAATTTTTCATTTCAGAAATTGGTTTCAATGACAACAACAAGACATTTTCAACAAGAATCAAAGATTTTTCAATCAGGATTTATGGAGACATAAACTCAGTGAGTTGTTAAATCGGTCTGAAAATGGCCCTTTCAGTTCATCGTCCGGATTTTTAGATGTTGCAAGCTTGATCGACTCGATATTTTTTCAATTTTCGATTTTTTTTTCTGGTAAATTGAACCAAAAGTTTTACAAATTTTTTTCGCATTTTAGAACCTTTTTTTTCATGCTACTAGTTTTCCATTTTATATATATGTTAAAAAAGTCAAAAAGGGAAATCGTTCCAGACCGTTGTGTTTGCAACGATGTAGACTTCAGAAGTCTAGGATTTTTTGAAATTAACATGAAAACAGTATTTGATTTGAAGCTAACACAAAATCCATTCATTGGTAGGAAAAAAAAAAGAGATTTGCCAGAAAAACCCCTTCCAGAGAGTGTGGTAGTTCCATCAGTTGGATCCTGTTACAAAATTTTGACTTAAAAATTTATAGTGCACCACGTTCCGGGCAGTTTAGTGTCATGCTTGATGTTGGGCTACTAACAAGACAATGAGGTCTCAGTTTGCCAAGAACAGCTTTTTCGTTCAAAAGAAGATAAAACAATGGATTACAGGTTTTAAATAATAGGTTAAATATTTATATCGACAATGGGCCCCTATCGTTTCTAATATGTAACTGGAATGCCATCTAACTCAAAGAATTCGCCAAATTTTTTATTGTCGACGTTACATTCATTCGACGGTAAAAGCGGCGGCATAAATCAAGTATACTCCGCCGAAGTTCTAATGTTAAGGACCTGTTGGAAAGTTTTATTAGGAAAGAATAATAAAACGTGAGTCGTGGTTAAGAGCTTAAAAAGAAGGCGGTTTTGTCGTTTTTTTTTGAGCCGTATCATTGCTAATAGAGGGAGGGTGGTTCTTCTGTAAATTTATCCTTTTTCGGATTATATGAAGCTCAATGTCTTGATCCTTTTTCTGAATCAACCATGTATGTTGAATTGTTATGAAAGAGCGGTGCGCACGCCCAGTCAACTTCTCATGGAAATCGAAGTGTTTTGCAAAACTGAATAATCCCTTTAATTCCACTTTGTTTTCGTGTTTACGTGTTTTCGTTTCCCGAAACTCAAAAAAAGTCTTCGATAGAAAGGAGATTTAGGATGTTTCCCGACATTTAGACTAATATGTTGAAGGAATTGAAACACTTCACAGAGACACATACTAGAATGTTCAAACGTGGTTCAGGAGATGTCCAAATCGAAGGACGGTGAGAACTCAGAAGTGTAACTTCTAAGCAAAGAACATTTTGGTTTACAATGTCCGTCTGCGTTACGACGTTTGGGATAAATCTCTGGGACCATTTAAAATTACTTGTGATAAACAAACGTGCCACCATGCTCGCCTTATTACCCGATATCCTGCTTTCAGAAAATCAATGTATTACTGTGGATTAAATAATCTAATATGCATAGTTGAGCAAGATTTGGTTTGCATCATTAATGACACAGTCTTTTAAGACATACAAGATTGATAAGTTGAATTATATGTCAATTTGTCTAGAATTCAAATTAGTTCATATTTCTATCACATTTATTGGGAAATCGTTTTATCATAAAATGATATTAACACAAAAAGAAAAAAATTGGTTGGATAGGCCCCTTATATCATAAAGACAGCGTCAATTATAACAAACCATGGCAATATTTTTTGGTTTGCGGAGTTCAATAGGTGGTTCACGTTTTTGCAATGATCAAAATTGGCACAAAACCGAAAAAGATATAATTTCTAGTGTACCATAAATTAACTTTCAACAAAAATATTTTAACCAGCAATCAAAACGGAAAAACGAATAAGTTGGCCTACGTTTCGGGCAAATATCCAAGGGATAAGGATCGAAAAACCAGTCAGTTGTAAACTTTGTTGATAATTTCTAGGTGGAGAATATCTGGACCAGTTTTCTAGTGAGCCGTAGACAAAAGGGCACACAAACTTTTCATGTGCCGGTTGTTCAATTTATACTAGCTTGCCTAAAGATATTTTTCACTACAAAGGTTTCCATTTTTATTGGAGTCCTGAAACTACGGATTAGAGTTTTTCTCAGTATAAGAAGGGTTAAGGAATAATTATTCCCGTTATTTTTTCTGGAGAAAACGGGAAGGATGCTGAAATCTAAAGACAATTCGAACTTGGTGTCACACTACGTTCTTATAAAGAAGGAGAAGTACACAGAGGGTTCTTATACAGTAGGGCATTATTATTAATCGAAACTCCCATAGTGTCGGTAAATAATGTCAATTTAGATAACAGATGGCGAAACTTTTACATATGGTTTGTGTCTATAATAGCTTACATGGTATTTTGAAGGGTAAACATCTGTAATTGATTGTCATATAATAGTTGAACGAAATAGCGTAAACAACAAAGTTTTTTTGCTTCGAAAATGTCAAATTTTGTGCCTGAAAAAGTTGTTTTGCGAGGAAGTTTAATAACATTGCTCGAAACATTGCACTGATAGCTCGAAAACACCACAAAGTTCTGTTCCACGAAGACAATGCCAGACCTCATCGGACAAACACCGTTTAAGAAAAATTAGAAAGGCTCGGTTGGGAACACCTTCATCACCCCCCTCCCCCCTAGTACTCTCTTGACTTTGCTCCTTCTGACTACCATTTGTTCCGATCCATTCAGATTAGCTTGGACGACGTACGCTTTCGAAATGCTGAAGAAGTGCGAAAATGGGTCGATGAATGGATTGGCTCGAACGATGAGGACTTCTTCAAACGTGGAATCAACAAACTTCCCAGAAGATGCGAAGAAGTCGGAGCCAACGATGGGCAATATATTGGTTAATGTACTCATTCATTTAGTTATTGAAATAAATGCTTTTTTCAAGTCAAAACATCGACATTATTAACCAATAGATCGCCTGGTAACGCAGAGAGAAGGGAGCTCTGTGACAACAATTGCTTTCTTTCCCATCTATCCTTGCTGAAAGGGGGATTTTCACCTAAACTGAAGGCGCGAGTCTAGTCTAGGCGAGACTAAAGAGGCCTAGTTCAAAGTAATGTGACTAACACTTCAAGGCTAGGCTGGGAAAGTCACCGTCCCTTGTATGCTTGTTTTGCCCGGGGATGACAGAACACGAAATCCTCTTCCTTCCCACCCACCACTGTTGCAAGAGGGATTTCTCCTAACCTGAAGACGCCGCTAGTTGGGACCAAAGATGCCTAATCGAAAGTAATGTGACAACTTTTCTCCAGGCTAGCATCGCGGTGTGATAGGGGAGATAGTTAGTCTGTAATCCAGTTGCCACCTGGAAACCCCAGATTTAGGGCATAAATTGCTTTAATAAATGGCTAGTAACTACATGATGACTATGGTTTTTCTTTTAAATAAACCATGAAAAGCTTTTGTATTCTAGTAGAGATTTAATGTTTGATTTGGCTTCCAAGAACCACGTTTCATTCGAGAGATATTTTTAACAAGGCCTGAACACTCGAAGACCCATCAAACTTTGGCACGAATTCTGTATTTTGAAGTTATGGACGATGAGTTTTTATGGCTGATTAAGGTTTTTGATGAACTTTAACACATCATTGAAGTTCAGTAATAAACTTTTATGAATGTCTTTCAGTGAATTTTAATTCAAAAAGCATTGATCAGAAAATGATTCGGAAAAGACGTTGAACTTTTGTGTGAGAAAATCGCTGAATTTCATTAAAAGATATTTTTACTTACAAGTAGGCACTCCAATCTTTATTAGTAAAATTCTTACCTGGAAGGAAAGAAAGAAATTATTTGTCATTATTAAATTAATTATGAAACATATAAATAATAAAGTAACACGTGAACTAACATATTCCCACATAAAAGAACAATTCAAAGCAGACAACATAACATTTTACAGCTTCACATACCCATAATGTATAATAACAAAAATAACATTTGGAAACAAAGTTACCACTTTTTAATAGTAGCTCTTCGTCACCTACTTCTTTCTTACTCGACTATCTGCAACAAGCAAACATAACCTAATTAAATGAATAAATATAACTTCATGAATAACCAATTGAATCTAATTATTGCGGCTTTTGCTGCTGCTGCGTCGGGAATACTTCACTCATATCCCTGGTTTATATTTTACCAGACCAACTTTCTCACCTCACTCTAATATAGCATATAATTCACTTAGAGCTCCATGCTCCGCTTGCATAAATCACGTCCCTAATATGCACTAACGGTAATATTGCACATCATAATATCAAATAATGTGTTCGACATACACATGCATCATAATTTTGAATTATCGCATCGCTGAGCCACCAACCATAGAACTAACTTTAAACTAACTTTATCTTGGATGAATCTAACAATCTATGGTAGTCGAATAGTAGCTGAGTAGGATCTGCAAAGAGCGATCATGAAGTTTATGACGGTACGTGAATTCATTTGGTTTTAGTACCTGGCTGGGCTGGTAGTTCCAATCAAGTACATTTTATGCAATTTTGAAAAGAAATTATGCAGAAGCAGCAACGGTAGCAGCAGAGATTGCAAATGCACTGAGAAATTTTATATCTAGTGCATCGTGATGAGTTTATCAGTTTCATATCACTCAGGCGGAGTATGGCGTTGAGTTAAGGCATGGTACTATGGATTTATTACGGAACGTGCAGATGGAGGTAGATGACATTACGACTAGATCATTTGTATTTGATGATGCCGCCGCATGATGACATATTTCTTTTGAAAAATAGAATGAGCATAAATTAAATAAAATAAAACTAGGGCTTTTTTCCGCGGAAAACCGAAATTAATTTTAGTTGTTCATGCATCATTTTGTTTTGCTGCCTTGAATGCAGAAAGGTTGTGTCTGCAGATGGAAAAAGTTGAATTGGGTTAAAACTGAAAGTCAACCCCATTTCGAAACGCTCATCAAAGTAGTTGTTTCAACTGGTTGGATTAATATGATAACTTTGTTGATTGTAGGAGCGAACGGCAGACTAGGATTATTTCATTTAAATGCTATTATTTTATATTTTATATTATATGTAGATGAAACCTAAGTCCACTACTCCTTCAGAACTGCGTTATCAGTCTAATTGGTTCTTGATTTCCTAGATCTAAGCGCGAAGCTTCAAAAGGAAATATCAATGATGTGACGAAATATAACGTTTAAGGTATTATGCTTTGAGTACGTTCAGTAAAGCGCCCCGTAAGACATTAAGAAAGCAGGAGCAGCAAATTTCTGGGAAACATATGATGGGAAATACCATCATTGATATTAAAAGCATGATGCGACGCTATGCCGCATCTGATACTGCTACTGATGCCACCAGAGCTCCAGATTTTAGCGCATGCCGGAAAAGCCCGTCTCAATACAATGCACAGGACGGTTCCATTGCACTGTACCGTTATGAGGAAGACCGTCTCATACCAAAGGCATGAGGCGGTCTTTGAGGCACTTCATTGTAAAGAACCTCAAAGCTGCAATCTCCAGAAAAACATAAATGAGGTCATGAGAGACGGTATCTAAGAGCTGGAAGAGCTCGTAGAAAAAATCGGGCACTAGACGCACTAGACGCGCATAGCACTACCAAAAGGTCTGCCAACAGCCCAATCCTAGCAAGAGAACTGGACCATCACACAAACGAACGCCTCATGCGAAAGGCCGGAAATATTCTAAAAAACATCATAGCTTACCGCAATACGCAGAAAAACATAGATAAGGACATTAGGTACGGTATGTTAAAGCTGGAAGAGCTTTTAGACCGCATCGAGCACTATAAACGCCAGCGCCTAAAAGCGATGGCAGACCGAAAGGTTAAGACTACAAGGTCTGCCAACATTCCAATTTAATCGAACCGAGACAAAAGAAGGACGAACAAAAACAGGCTTCACCGAATGACGGATTCCAAGCGTGGCAAATGAGTCCACGCGGAAAGCGTCCAAAAGGCTACTCCACGATAAACCTTATCACTGGCTGTGAATAAATGTAAGGAATCTTCGGAAAATAAAGAAGAACCGAGACGTAAGCAACGAACACAGACGTTTTGTAGGAATTAGGGAAGCTGCGAAACCCGATTATACGCAAACTGTCTTTGAGACAGTTCGGCCGTCCGGATCCGGTGGCTTCCTTGTAGAATTTGGACCTTAAACAACAAATAATGACTCATTCCATGACATAGTTAAAAGTCCTTGGGGAAAAAGCAATGCTAGCTTCACTTGAACAAATAGGCGCACCATAGAAATATAGTCTGTGTTACGTTATATGATTGAGGTAGAAGAGTGCCTCAAACGTTTTTAACGAGGAAATAAGACTTAAACCTTGTGAAAAATAGAGGGCAGTGCATGGCTTTGGTCAACATGATTCAAAAACAAGCCGGAAAGCATCTCAGTATGGTTAAAATGAAAATAAGGCGAATAGACTGCAGGATATGGTGCAAAGCATATCCTCTCCGCTGTTTCAAATGCTTAATTATGCGCATACTGCACAAGGTTGCAGAGGGCCTGAAACTCCTTCGATACCAGTGCGCAACGCAGGGCATAAATAAATAGAATGCACGGGAAAGGGATTCTCATTGTATTCTGTACGATAAAGGCGACCTCAGACCTGATGACCAGAAATATATACGAGGACTAAGAATGTGCCGGGTCTTCAAAGCTCTACTAAGAAGAGCTTAAATCATGCTATTTCCCTCCCAAAAAAATCCTTAATATAATAAGAATCCATCCGTCCATCTATGTATAATTTCTCATACTTTTGCCACGGATGTCATAAATTGATTTACTAACTCTCTCATATATCATTTTCCAATTAGACCGGAAATTATATGCTAGTTGTGATTTTCCAATTGTGCATATGTACATGTGCATTGATATATGTGCAAGTATGTTGCATTCGGATGTGCATCCGATTATTTACTCCCTTTTCTTGCATTCAAGCATATGCACATATTCTTTCATACGCGGAGTATTGAACTTCTTACATCAACAAATGATTGTTGTTAGGTCGAATATATTGTGTGCATGTATCAATTGTTGTTCACATCTTCACTTCCGACGGACGTTACCGCGCAAGAATGCAATAACGAATGCATTGCACAGTGCATATCTAACATTCAATCTACACTTATCTGTTAGCTTCTAATGATATGTTATCTAATGAAGGTAGGTAGTTAAGCACTTAAGATACTATTTTATGCCGCCAAGCGAAATTATGAGAATGAAAGATGTGGGAACAGTGAATAGGTGAAATTATGAATAATCTCGCGGAATTCATTACTTTGTTTTTAGACGGAAGTTATCAGGATACAGTAAAAATAGATACAAAGGATTCTGTATAAAGGAATGTTATGGATGTGTTATTCGATCTTTCAACTTGAGTCGATTCGTCTTTAGATTTTGAAATAAGGTGGATCAAATATAATCAGAGGCAAACGTGTTTTCTGGAACTGGATCCATGCGCTCCATCTGAAGGAGACCACCGTCACAAAAATGATGTTGGGTCGTGATTGCAATACTTAGACATTCCGCAAGGTGCGCTCTTAGTACCGCTACTGAATCACTTTTATCAATACCAATGATACTTGGATTAGGGAACTAATGCATTGAAGATAAGTGTTCTAACCAATAAACTATCCCCGTAAACACGAAGTGTGTCTGCAGTGTGGGTAGAGTCCTTTGAGAATTCTTTCGAAAGTTCGACATAGACAAATAAAAAGATTTAAGACCATAGTAATAAATGGATGCTGGAGGAGTTTGATAAATTTACCAGGCAGTCGAAAAGCAAATGAAACCCACCTTCTTCCCTTTAAATACTTTGTGGCTTATGTCCATTTACACTGAAGCAACTCACGGGTGAGTGACATTCTTATGTTTGACATATATAGATGATCTACGATATATGTGTGGCTTAGCACAAAGAAAATTACTGTTGTACATTACAGATAAAAATGCCTAAAGGTCCAAACGCAGCAGTTTACATTTGCCTAAACACCCAGTCAATCTGGTAACTCTGACCAACCATGATTTCGCAGGAGCAGTTTTCAGTTAGAAATTCCAAAAGAGTTTTTATGTATTTAAACTTAACTTTGACTCGATAAATTTCCGAAGAGACCACCTGAGGTACGCCAAGTTAGTATTCAGATTACTGTCAATTATGAATCAGGGGTTTTTGTAAATGTTTTAGCCTGAAAGGAAAGCGCTTTCATCTTTGGTACGCAGTATTCTATCATTAAATCTTTGTAATAATACAAAATTCCGTCTTACAACTAAGATAGACGAAGGCGTTTTTACTTGCTTTTGACGTCAACATCCGGAGACCTTTTAATATATATACTGAACATTGAAGTCAATATGAATTCATGAACTAGTTCAAATGGTGTCGTCTGTATTAGGCGTTAAGAATACTGATAGAATTTCTGAGGTTCACGAGGGGAGGCTATCACTGTGTCCAGCGTAGTTTTTCGGATAGCTCGACTCTTTTGCTGGGAAAAATGGCTGAGTTTAATCTGACTTCTGCCTATAAAAAAGGGGTTCTCTGCCTCATTTCTCGTTTTGGCAGCATGCATAATTATTATAATAATTTGTAAGATGAATACATTCTGCAATTTTGTGTTATATTCTAACTTCACAGAAAACTACCCAAAATTTTGCCTATGCAAAACCACGCGGTTTTTCGGCAAACTCAGTTATTGACTAGTTTACTAGTTTAGGACCAATTTTTACAAAAGTCTCCTAGGCTCTAAGGTTATGGATCAACTTTTCTCATTGTTTTTTTTTTTGGAAGAGAACTTAACTTACTGCGTTGCAGTCTTTTATGTCCTACAGTTTATTAACAATGTTCTGAAAAGAGTCTGCGACAAGGCTAATTTAGGCAGAATTATTTTAAGCATTCTAGTTTCAGTATGGTAAGTATATCAACATAAGTATTAATCCTTTCTACACAATCGTTTACTTTTGAAAAGACTTTCTCAGGATGGAGAAGTATTGCCAGTATATTTTTATTTTTCTGAGATCCTGTTTTGTGGTTGAAAGGTGAAGGATCTCATTTTTCTGAGATCCTGTTTTGTGGTTGAAAGGTGAAGGCTTAATACGCCCTGAGTGTTGGATCCAATGGCAACTGGACTACGAGCTAAACACTTCCCCTGTCGGAACCGAGAACCTAACCTGGAACTTTTTGTCACTAAAAAATCAATTTTTTTTATGGTTCGGATGTGAAGGCTATTTACGCTTCGAATACCAGACTCAAAGTGGCAACTAGACTATCGACTAAACACTTCCCTTGTCACAACGAAGGCGTAGCCTAGAATTGTTTACCCCATAACGTCGGACAAGGCCTCGTTAGTTTGCCTATCAGCATCATCAGGATAGAAAAAATTCCTCATTTAGCAGGGATGGATAAGAAGGAAAAGATTTGCCGTTAATGAGACCCTCTCTCCTCTCTGTCGTCAGGCGATCTTTCGATGGCGATGTCCTTCTTTAATATATCTTTAAAATAAGAGAAACTATCCGAACGTAATGTGACACAGTTCCAATTGTTTTTACATGTCAACATTTTAAGCGTTATATTTTGTGCAGAGAGCACGCTTTTTTTTCAGAGAGATGAAGAAAATCCCTGGACCATTCCTCACATGCGAAGAAGATGTGGCAGGCATCATCTGTGTGTGTCCCGGGCAGCAAGAAATAATGAGTCTCACTATGTTTTCGGTAAAACCACAGCCCCACTGATGAGTTGTGGGTTCCATGTGCCTCGCGCTTCGTTTTCTCATGTTTCAATCAAAGCTAGGATCCTTCTCCTTTCCTGTCGGCTAGTAACTTCTATCTTTAACTCTCCGCTATGTAAAAAGATAGGCTTCCGCTCAGCATAAAGGGTAAAGAGAACAGGAATAACACGAGAGATCCGTTTTGTGGTCAGTATAAGGATCACGAGCAGCACGTGCTGCTATGTTATCCATGAAGCTAATCAGACGTGACTTGTCCAGTAGTTGCAATTTCAAAAGCTCCCCGTACCAGTCATTCCACACATCCAGGCCATGGATGGAACCTTGTGACAAGGCCTGATGTTACATCCATACTTCGCAAAGCCCCCCCTGTGGCAAAGATGAGCTGCCGGTCTTTAAGGTGGTCTGAAGAAAGTCTTTCGTCACATACTTCGGTGCCCTTAAATATTCTAGTGCACCGAGCATCCGTTGATGTCTTCAACGAGCTTTTACCAGCGCGAGCTTTGTTTTCGTTGATCAACCAACGGAAGAGTTTCCTAGCTGAACTGTATGTCAGCGTTCGAAACGATTTAAATTGGAGGGCAATTTTTTTTTCAAATTCTAAAATGATTGCCAAGTTCTGCTATTAAGGTTGGTAAGACAGGATTGATTTAATATGGATTGGTGGCGCATAATTTAGTTGAAAATCATAGCTTTATGATTTATTCTATGTTCTAAAATAAAATTAGCGATATAATGCGTGCAGAACTGTTGAATATAGTAGTAATAGAAAACGAGAAGTACAAATACGTTTCGACTGTTTGAAAAAAGGTGGGAAATGTCGTATGTCAACACCTTTTATTTTAAGGAATATATAGATGAGATGGACAGATTGATGCATCACGTGGTAGCGCTGCCTTAGCTGAGAAGGTATGTCGTTTGAAAATGAAAAAGTCGAAGGCAAAGAATTGTCCGAAGACAGAAATTGATCAAAGATGTCGAATGGGATGCGTTATCGAAGAGGATGCATGTAAAACACAAGAAAAATTTTGCAATTACATTAGGAGAGATCCAAGATCACGATGTCAATTTTTTGGAAATCATTGGGCATGGTTAAGAAACGAAAAAAATGAAAAATTTTAAACGCAGATTTTTGAAATGAAACACTTACTGTTAAATACATGTAACACTGTTAAACAAAAAGGTTTTTTTAAACATTATCTAGAAACTGGCGGTGAAAAACGCACAGGACGACCAGAGAAAGAAGAAGGGATCATGAAGACCATTTGTCAGTCCTTAAACGTACACGGCCAAGCTGAAACACTCGTTGTAAAGATCAAGTTATGAATTACATGAGACCAATTTGATTCCTCGTATAATGAGTTGGGCATAGTGAACCAAGCTTTTATTGGGATTCCCTAAAAGGCTCGATTGGTAAGTCTGAAGCCACAGCTCAAGGAAAAAAGCCCAGTACTAGCTACTGCACATACTAAGCAATCATTCGCATATTATCATGCAGGAGATATCCTACAGCTCCAACATTCGTCTATGAATAATGATAGCAGTGAAAGCCTACTTGGAATCACTAAATTGGGAAGATCCTGGCTAACGAAGATCTTGGAGAATCCTGACGTACTTAACGTACCCCGCAGCTTCTGTCCCGTTATCGCTCGTTCCTATTGCTGCCAAATTAATTGTTTGAACAGCACTTTTATGAAGATACGAAAAGGACGTGAATTCAATTACTCAAAATGTAAAGCGATCTACCAAGATGCATCTGTGTGCTGTTGGAGTATGGGAAAAAGTGTTAGCAATCGATGCACAAGACATTGAGTATAACATAGTGAATCTTTCTTTCACAGTACATGCCAACTTTAAAAAATTCACAATTCCAGACGGTATCAGTTTCCAATAAAATAATCTTGTATGTTATTCGGTAATCAAACCGAAAAGAAAAACAAAGATAAGTTGAAAACAAGTAAACATGCTGATTTTCCTAATGATTTTACTAGAAATCATTTTTAACTTTACATGATTCCTGTTGACCTTTCACGATATAAACGAACCTTCATTGACCAAGAGTCAATGAGCAAATCAAATGTTCAAAATCGTACTCATACAAAAATAATCTGACAAAAATTCAATGTTACAAAAGAAAGCATGACCATCTAATTTCTTTTACTTAAGTTTGAATACACCAAAAGAAGTGCCAATACAAGTGTGCACTTTTGAGCACTAAAACCATTGGAAAACGTAAGAAATTCCATTCATTTATCCGGACAACAACCGACATGCATCTTCAGTCCAAGACAATTCAATTGCCTTGAACGACCGTCAGACAGACATACAGACAGACCGATTTCAACACCTTTTGTGTATTTTAATTTGCAATTTTAAATCGGATACACATATCTTCCTTTTATTTTCGTCGTTTTTCGCGCCACGCATATTTTACCTTTGGAAAAGTTACAAAGACAACAAACGGTCGTAAACATTCAACAGCAAAAAATTATGTACAATAAATTTTTGCGCAACCGACGAATTTCAGTCTTGTTAGTAATCTTTTTTTCTCCTTCTTCTTTTTTTCTTAATCATTCAACCATTCAATTTTGTTAATGCATGTTTGTTTAGCTGGAAATTTATAAAGCTCAAATTCAAGGTAAAATTGCGCTTTGGCCAGTGGCGGTAAGTGGTGCGCCGAAATAATAAAGTTATGCAATTTCACCCAGAAATCAAGTTGCCTTTAATAATTTTCGTAGATCCACCAATTTATTTATTTCCGTGAGTTTTCATCACTTGTAAACTGAAGATCGAGTGAATTTCAGTGTTTTTCTTTGAGACGTACATACATGGGCATTTGTTGTTGCAGATGCCCATGTGCAATGGCTGGTGCTTGGCGCCCGCCCGCCCAGGTGGATACCAATCCAGCATTGAAATTCAGGTGATTTATGAGACATTCGTTTGCCTTTCGTTAGGATTTTTTGGGATCTGAACTGCTGAAATGCCTTTCGAAATGCAATGGTTTTACTTTAACATAATATAAATGAGTTAAATGTTAAAACAATGATGTGAATACGACGTGACCCTAATGAATTTTGGTGAATATTTCTCTTCTCTTTTTCAGACGCATCGATTGCCTGCAATATTTATAAGATGTGGTTGCGAATGAGGTGGATTTTGACATGAGGAAATACTAGAAAATGAGAATTTCAATTTGGCAAACAATGAGAAATTACTTACATCATTTTCATTCAAGGTGTTCTTGTAAAGAGAAAGCAAGAAAATATAATTGATGAAGTACGTTCGCCCAAAATAGATTTTCATATTATCAACATTCACTGGCAATGATTTCCACATACCACATGTATCATATCAATTCTAGTTATAATTTGCCCTCAAAATGTGATTATAAATTTCCAGCTAACTGTAAATACGAGGGTGGTGGCTGGAAAGAAATGTACACTTGCTTATAACTCGAGAATGAAATGAGATATTCATAAAGGTCAAAAAAGGATTCAAAGAAGAATACTTTAGCTTTAAAATGACATATTTATTTTTACACATAGTCGCCACCTCGTTCCACACAGCGCTTCCATCACAGAACCCATTTTTCGAATCCGTTCCTAAAGCATTCTTCCGCTTGTTTTCGTATCCAACTGCCTCCAGCGGCTTTCACATCTTCATTATTGGCGTATCTGTTTTTCTTAAGGTCCCTTTTTAATAGAGGAAATAATTAAAAATCACACAGAGCCGAATCCGGGGAGTATGGAGGATCAGTAACAACATTAAATTTCAGGCGCTCCAACGCTTCTTGAGTGACGTGTGATTTGTGCGGTCTGGCATTATCATGGTGCAGTTAAAACTTGGTCACTGGTGCATCGTACTCGTTGAAGACGCTTTCGTAAACTGTGTAACGTTTGAATGTAGCGTTACTAATTTACAGTACACCCTTTTTCGAGGCATTCCATCATCACAGCTCCTCAAGCATCCCAGAGAGCAGGAAGCACGACCTTTTCCGTTGCAGGCTGAAAAATTTCTGCTTTTAGGGCCTACCTTTTCACAGTTAATCTGTAAACCGTCTCAACTACATAAACAGCTTGTAAATGCCGGTGAATTTCCGTAGGCTTAATTCTTCCCGCCATCAAAAACTCAATCACTGCACGTTGTTTCAAGCTTGGGTTGCAATTGTAACTCGTATGAACCCGCAACCGTTCGCTCGATAGTTAGAAAACTTGGAACGTATGGAGGGAATGAGCTGACTCCTTATGATTCGCCCGTTACGAGCAAGTGTGCATTACTTTTCAGTCACCCCTTGTGGATGGAGAAAGTCATGGATAGTTGAATTTCTCGTAAACCTCATGTCAAGGTTTCTACATGAAGTACGTTTGAAAACTCAGGCTGTTGCTGAAAACAGCAGTTTTGGATCTCATCCTCTCTTTTATAAAGTATCTTTTTGGAATTTCCAAAATTTCTGAATTCAGCAACATAAATGCGAACTAGGAAATCAAGGGCTTTAGTTTATATGTGAAATATGCACTACATTATTACTGAAGCTATCCCTTACTTTTCTTTACATTTTAATATCTTTATGTATAGCTAAAAGGAGGCTGATAAATTTGTAATCAAATATACTCAGCGTTAAATCATCACGTCATAGTATTACTCATTAACAATGCAAAAAAACTTGCTTTCTGGAAAAGAAGTGAACTGAAACTAGTGCAACAGAAACTAGGAATTTTTACAACATCCTTTAATTATCCGTGTAAATGAAGGAATATTACCGAAAGAAATTTCTGAAGAAGTAGTATTGGTCCATTAGGATTCTCCATCAGCAGACGGCGGTGAAAATTGCCATCAAAGATAGAATGACCCTTGAAGACGACCCCCGCCGTGGTCTTTCAGAAAATGTCCAAAAAGGCGAAAAATGAACTCTGATTGATTATATTGCTCTCAGAAGAACGACAGACTAGCAAAGAAGACACTGGAGTACACATAATGAGTAACTTTCAGGTTGGACTAGAAATCCTTACATCATACGTAAAGCATTGACGATAAGGATTGATATTGAGGTTGTGGCAGAAGGATTAAGATGAAATTTTGGTTTAAACCAACCTGGTTTTTACATGAAAGCTAATATATTCCGCTAGGATAACAATAACAAACAAATTTTGATTTTATTGCATTCTCAACTAATTATCCGTTCAACTTGAGTTTGTATTGCATTTTAAGATTATTTAAACAAATGAAACCTTACTCACATGATGGGAATTAGTTCGTAAAGATGGTGAGTTATTGCTATGCTGAACGTACTTTTGTTCAGAAGAAAGTATGTCAAAATACATCTTCGCAAATCCAAAATATATTCGGTTTCGCCTCGAATGGGAAAATACTTTTTTCTTTTAGTAGGAGTTTCAATATCCTCTTTCATTCGTGACTATGATCCCAAGTCAAAATAGCGGGACAAAATAAAGAAAGGCTACCAAAGAAATTCAATGTTGAATGTTCGGCTCTGAAAGTTACAGCTATCACTTTCCAAAAGGGCCAGAGATTTTTACCGACTTATTATGTGCTTGAAAGAACTAAAGGGAACTATGCCTAAGTGGTATAGAAAATTAAGTTGGCAACCCTTTCAAATGCATCGTATGGCATGACAGTTGTCATGTGTTTTATGGTTAGTTTAGTTTGTCATTTTATGATGAATGGGTTGATTCCTCCTCGTGCGACATAATCGTCTATCAACAACGATTAACCAATAAGCAATTGATTAGATTAACTATGAATAGTTTCCGTGCTACGTTTACTCTCACTGACAATAGTTCTCCATCCAGACGGTATACAGAGCCTAGTGAACAAACTATAGCAGCTGTAATGCGTAGTATCGATAAAACCCCAAGTGGAACCATACGACATTGTTGTCGAAAATTAAACCTGTGCCCCGCCACATTATGGGAGATTTTAACGAAGGATCTTTGTTTGCGGGCTTACGAAATTCAACTCGTGCAAGAACTAAAGTCCAACGACCACCGCGCACGGCATAGATTCGATGTATGGACCCAAGCACAAATTGCTGCAGATCCTAAATTTCATAAGAAAATTTCGTTTAACGATGAAGCTGATTTCTGGTTGAAAGGCTACGTTTATAAACAAAACTGCCGCATTTGGAGTGCCTTCAAACAACGTCACATCCGAATATGTCAAAGTGACACCTCATGCTTATAAAATCCTTTTGATGTTAGTCCATTCAGTTTTTGAGTTGACGATTTGGTCGAGTTCGTTCAGGTATTTTTTGATATTAAAGATATGTCCACCAAAGACAAGTTCGTCGTCAAAATGTCGATAAATTCACAGGGATAATCGATGTTGGGTGGCTGATTAGAAGGTGTTGCATTGCCTAAAAATTAGAGATATATAATGAAACTGTGCTAAGCGTTTTTAAGTCAAGCTTTTTTTTGTATCCAGCTTAGTGATTCAAAAAGAAGCTTAATGTTTGGGTACTACACCATTTAACACAATAAAAAAATTATTGGATCAAATTTGCAACTGCAAAACCTTGGCAAAATGGAATGAATTCGACTCATTTTTTAAAGTAGGAAAGCAAAATGGGTCACATAGGATAACATTGTGTGAAAACGATATTGGTGACATTATTATAGTTTCCTGTGCAGAGAAACAGCTAAATACGGTGGCTAAACAGGACTAACGACTAGGATGGTTCTGTTAAGCGTTTGATGGGACTGGAAAGTAAAATTAAAATATATTTGCATCAGTACTAAGTGGATTATTGGCCTTACATAGTTATTTTATTGTTTTTCATCAATTGCACCTTTAAAATTAATGCCGAAGAGCCTTAAATCCACACGCGCTAGAGCACTGGGTTCCCTTGAAAGTCGCCAAATTAATAAGAATACGTAGCTAAGAAGACATTTTAGAATCGACCAATCCAGAAAATTATTATTATAATTATTTCTTTTTTGTTTTTTGTTTTAGTTGCAGAATGTATTTCTCTGCGCAATGTGATCAAGAGTCCATTGGATATTAGAAGGAAAATATGAATGTCTTAAATGCGAATACCACGGTTTTATGGACAATTACGTTAAAGAGATGCAATGATATTACCTAGAGTTGTCCACGAAACTGGTTGCCACCCAAAAGCTACGAAAAAAAGGCTCTCAACTCGAAATACACTTGCTGAACCACAGAAACAAAATCAAGAAATGTCTTACTCATAGACATAATCACGCAGAGAAAAGAAGGGATCTCGACTAGATCTAGATCTAGACTAATGCAAATTATTTCTGAATTCTAAATTAAGTTTGCCTTCATGAAGCACATTTTACAGAAATACATCTGAAACTTGAAGGAAACAACTAGTAATCAAAGGTAATCTGATGATTACAATAAATTTTTAATATTTTTTTTTCTTTTGAAAAAATAATATGAATCACTCTCGTTATCAACAAATTTTGACATGATTAACAAACGTATCGATTAAAATCAATATCTCAAAAAAAAAAAAAAAATAAATATCTCAACATGACACTCTCCGCAAGGACGGTCAAATTCGCACAAGTGCAGAGACAAGGAGCACTACTTGCACTCCTTGCGAGAGAGCGCAGAAGTGAAGACAGCAGAAAAGATGTCACCAGGGAAAAGAGATAACGCTTTCTCAGTAATTGGCAACAGTCTTGAGAGGAAGGGGAAGGTGGACTGCGTATCTGATCCCTGGAATCAGGCCGTGGCTCAGTCGAGTGCATGGTCAGACCGATTTCTACTTGACCCAGCTCTTAAGTGGGGATGGGTGTTTTCGGTCCTGGCTGTACAAGATTAACATGTCTCGGTCTTTGAACTGCGAATTTTGTTCAGGAGAGTTGGATGATGCCTGTCACATATTCTTCTCTTCAGGAAGTCTTCAGCGAAATCGGAGAGCCTGTCCGAAAACGGAATAGTGATCGGAATAGTGCTGAAAATGGTTGACAAATGGAAAAAAATTCAGTACTTTCCTCCACCCAATTCAATAGTTTCTTCACGCGTTAGCCTTTCACAGTGCGGTCTTGCATTGTCGTGGAATGACGCACTTTCTGTCGACAATCGCCGTATATTTTTCATTTTAGGATTGGTTCACTCGACCCAATTGTTCACAATAAACGTATGCATTAACAGTTTGTCAAAATTTCAGCACTTCAAAGTGACCAACTCCGTGAGTATTCCACTTAACAGAAAGAAACAAAGGGCACTACCTTTTACGTCATGGATTATCATATAGGGCCCATTTTTCGTCCCCAGTGATTCAATGTTCAAAAAACGGTCCTATAAGGTGCCATCGAAAAAAAACGTTGCATACGATGGATCGGTTGGTTTTTCCATGGGATATCCAAACATATGCTCTAGTTCTTTTCCCAATCTGCTTTAAATGTTCCTCGGTTGGCGATCAAGGATTGTTCAGAGTGTTTGACAGTTCGTAGATTGTTTGACATTATTCGTTACCACGTTGTTGTGCAATAATGTTGGTCTTCCTGATTGATAGGTGTCAGAGGGATCAAAATGGATTGGATCTGAAATTGGAACATTATTTTTGGTATTTGCGAACGAATAATACACTTGGTTAAACATAGCCAATGTGTTTAGTCGTAACTGTTGCGAAACAGCACAAGTATACAGCGGGTCCTTTGGTAGTTGGCTTTTTAATTACCCTCCAAATTGAAAAAAAAAAGTTTAAAAATAAATTATTTAGAAACGAAAAGATCGCAACAACCCTTAAATGATTTTGGGACGTCTTCAAGGGGCACAATGAGCTGACAAATGACAATCACATATCGATATGCGCAGACACAACATTATTATCTTTTACTACTATCTCCTTTGAGTTCGTTTATCTGACAAATTGAATGTTAATGTTAATCAATTCAAATTTTGCGCTCAATTTCTACTTAATTACAATTAATCACACATGACAAAAAGCTAATAGCTAACAATTATTCTGGCCTAGAACTATAACGTACATTGTGATTATTCATCTAATTGTTGATAACCAACGTATTTAACTACACTACTTCCTTCACGTATGAAAATAAAGCATACAATGTTCATACATGCATAGTTAAATCTTTGATTAACACTACGCAAAAAGGTCATAATAATTGTCATTCTGCACATCTTATCTTTTCCATTCATTGACGAAGGAATTTCTTTTCTTTTGTTGATTCAAGACAACTCTCTGCGTATCTTTTAACATTGAATCTATTCGTCTAGAATCATCGCAAAGATAGATAACGTGATGATGACGCCATAGAGTTGCATCATTGTAAATCTCAAATGTATACAATAGAATAGTTTAACCCTATTGCAAGAAAACTCGCGCTCCGTTATTACTTTAACAATTTTATGAAGTTGTTTCAAGTCTATTGCAAATATAATCAGTCAAATGAGCTTGAGCATTGTTAATACATCGGAATGGTTACAACATTTTTTCACATAAATCGGAGTTGTTAAGTACATGGAACTTGTCTGTTGGGGACAATTAAGGCTACATAGAAAAGTAAAGAAACTGCATTCGTAACAATAAGAACCCCGAAATATCAAAATAATTCAAGGATTTATAGGAGTTTTCTATTTGGATGGCGTTATAATAATTCTGAAAATGATGAAGGCTAGACACGGCAACCCAATTTTCTTTGGTTAATCAGCATCAACATCTACAAACGGGACAATCGCCGAGAAGAATAAACAATATATTATATTTAAATTTTTTATTTTATGAACGAGCAACGTTATAAATTCATGGGAGTCTCCATGATTAACATTATGCATTTTGTGCTTTTGATTATTCTTGCAATTAACCTTCCTTACCACATCATCGTCATCATTACCGCGGAATCCGAACTGAACAGACGACGATTGTGAAGCGGGTGCCGTTTCGGAATAAAAAATTACGTAGATACGCCGATACACGTACAACAAAGTTCCGCATTCAAAATAAAAGGAGTTTCAAAATTTACATTATCGTTTCCTTAGTACATCTTTTATATAAGACATCGACTTTGCTGCCACTTTTCAGACGTTTGAATGGAAGAATCGTTGCATTGTTCCAAAGAAAAGCTTTTCACATCGTTTCATTATAAATTCAACTATAGTTGGCATAGTTGGGAAGTCACTAGTCTGTACTGTATGTCTGTCTGTCTGTCTGTCTGTCTGTCTGTCTCTCTGTCCACTAAGTGCTGTAATTTATTTTAAATGATTTTTCTTTCAAAAGGAGTTTAAGTTTCTTAAATTCTTCAAATTGCTCAAGCAATGACACACAGAGTAGAAGAGTATCATTATCACTTTTGAAAACTTTTGAAATTATTTGGAGAAAGTTTTCAATTGTTTGAGAAAAGTTATAGTTGCACTTCTTCTGTTGAAAATGAAATTGAAATTCACTTCGCGAAGGTTAACTGAAGGAGTGCAAATGCTGGAATTTAGCTCTAGGTGACTGCTGAAAACACTTCTTCAAGCATAATATTACGTTAAACACTTATTGTAGGTTTCAAGTTGTTTGGGTCTTTTGAGAAATCGAATATGCTCGGTCATATACCTCCTGGACAGTTTACAAGACACTTATAACTTTCGTTGAATGTTTAAACTGGTGTTCGTACATCTGCCAACAACTAACACATTCTTAATATGCAACGCAAATGCAATTCAACTTCAGGATGACTAAGAGGTCGGCGAATAGCAACTATGAAATTCGTTGTTCCGTTGTCGTAGGACAGTTCATATATCCTTTTTGATTCTTGACCATCATCATCTGTATTTTCTTCTTCCTTTCCTCATCTTCCCTCGCAAAAATTTGCTGACCATGGTGCAACCGAACTGAATGTGGTAACGAGCAAAAGAAGCATGTCCTCAGGAGAAAAGACAGCAACAAGATATCCATCCAGAAAGCGAACGCTAGACGAAACAACAAAGCATCAACATCGACTGGATCAGAAAAGGATAAATCTTTTCAAAGGAGGGGTTTTAAAGGCTCAATCTCAGATCTGAAGTTTGAAGATCTTATAAATTCCTCCTTTTTGGATGGGACAACAAAGCTTCCGTTTAAACAACACTGTTGGCAATTATGCTACCTATGACGAACACTTTAAGGATAATAAAAGTCTATAATCGTTATGTTGGCTGAATCACTTCCCTCCTCACAAAAGCTGACATTAGTTTCATGATCTCAAGGCATTGATATGGTTCAATCTACATCGCTGGAGACTTAAACCTCTACACATGGCGTCTGAAGAGCTATAATAAGCAAACAAGGTGGGATCGGACTTCACTAGTTCACCACAGCAAATCAATTGAAATTGCTTATCCCCAAAGAATTTTCCCACTACAGGAAAATACATGGTCACGCATTAGACATCGCAATATCACGTAGTCTCACAAATGACGTTCTCCTGTAAGTTCTCAAAAAACTTTCATCAGGCAATCAGACAATATAGGAAACCTCTTCCTCGACGATTCCAAACTGAACTGCAAAACTGTCCAAACTTTAAAAAAATGGCTGAAAGAAACAAACTGTCCTCCACCTAAAACAGCCCGGAACATAGAAAGAGTCATAGAAACTCATGATTGAGGCAGACGTTGCCGTTTGGACTAGTCCTTCACGTCATAATGACGTCAAGGTCAGAAGAATATCTTAACTATTCAGAAAGTTGACATCATTACGACATCAAAGACTAATATAAAGGGGGTCGGCTTTCTCAGGCATGACAGATAAGATCACTCAAGGAAAAGTGGAAAACACGATCACAAATCCGAAAAAGAAAACGAATTCTACCAATTTCCACAACATATCATGAGTTTTGGCCGTATGGAGAAGAACAAAAGCTCGGAGAAGAGCTAGGTATATCGGTGATCCTAGACTGACAGTGAAGGCTTTAAAACGAAGTACGTTACTAAATCAAAGAATTTAAATACGAGCAGTGGGAGAGGTTTTTGTAAAATTTTAATCCTTGTTCCGACGCCTTTTGAAGTGTATTTTTGACTGCAAGACAAAATGCAAGTACAGCTAATAAACGGCTCAACCGGAATTCAATACGAGATTGAAGGTGAAACTGAAATATCCGCAAACACCCTCGAATTCCTGTTGAAAGAAAACTCATCGGACTGGAGGGACTTTGACTTTGCGGATGGTTGATCAAACTTAGTTAATAGGCTTTACAGAACACATCATATACTCGGCAGAGCTCGCATTCGTAAGGTTAGTCTGGCATAAGGAAACAGATGTCAGATGAACAGGAAGTCAACAGGACTGATTATTTTGGACGTAGGTAAGGACTTTGACAAACTGTGGCTTGGAGGACTAAGATATATTGCATTAAATAATCCTGCCACTAAAGCTTGGACACTTTTCCCAAGCATTGACACTTTCTAGTGGGAAAGAGTTCCCTTTCGTAAAACGTATCAACTCTTTGACCATTTGATCTTGGAGTAGACCAAGGATCATCCATTTCATCTGTCCTTTACAATATATATACAGCAGATCTTCTCATCGTGGCCCCAACAGATAGTTTTACACTATGTGATAGGCTTTCACTGTATGTTGATGACACCTGTATCTTTACTACAGGACGACAAGAAAGATTCAAAATGTCAAAATTGCAACTCTCAACAAACAACGTCCTTGGAATAATTTGGAAGATGGAAGATCAACAGATCAAGATCAACCCAACCCAGATAAACAAAATCATACGATCGACGCTACTCTACCGTAATTCAGCCTTCGATTAGATGGCAAAGGCAAACAAAAACTACTTTAGTTCTTCCAATGCCGAGTGATTAGAAGATTCTTAGGAATACCGTGGTACATTAGAAACATGAACATATACAAAGACATTAAAATAGGGACAGCAGAAAAAATGCGCAAAAAGGACAAGGCTCTAAAGATTTTCAGCACAATAGACAATCATTCAATCAATTGGTTCCGACAGACCGCGTTAATTTGAGTTGGTATATAGTCCTTAGAGATAAGACAGAGCCGGTTAAATCGCGCCAACTTCATGCACTCCAGAGGCACTGATAACTTTCGCATACCCGCTATGTTTTACAGGGGGTAAAAAAATAAAAGGCACTTCAATTGTATTATCAGGAAGCTATGATGTCGTTTCTAGTGTGTGGAATACCTTACCCTCATTCGAGAAAGAAGCAAACTGACGTTTATGAAAACAAGAGCCTACGTATTGAAAGCCACTTGAAGATATCTTCTTGTTCACACATTCAAAAGTACGTAAATATTGCTGTACCATTCAAAGTTATTAAAAAGCAGAAAACATTTGTTTATATTTATGTGAAGCTTTATAAACAATTGCGAATCGTAGATGTTTTACCTGAACGCCGGAAAACGAGAGCACCGTCCAATAAAACAGACAAAACGTTGTCACTTTGTGCAGGAATGTTTCCACTTTACGCTCGCGGGATAAGCTTGGTTAGACCTGACTAGCAAAATTAATTCAGGTATGCCTATTTTATAGCATATGAGAACAAATCATATTGATTTTCATTTTGAAGGTTAATTTGATTAGTAAAAACGAACGCACGTTGTTTTGATATTATCCTTTTACAAATATACTATAAACGAAACACCGGAAGAAGATTAGTACGGTATCAAAACAACTATCTTCCGAACAAAAACGGAAATTAGTGAGGACCTGTTTCTTATTTTCAAGGCGTTATTTTCTTATGACGTTTGGACTCAATACTCCAAAATAAATAACTCTAATTTTTTGTTTTGAGCTTTCTTGAGCTTTAAAAGCGTTGAAGAATTGCGTTCAAGAAGTTTTCAACACTTATAAGAACCTCCACTATACAAGATTTGTGCAGAAAAGAACGGGAATTTTAAAATTTCCGTAGTTTCGAGGGTCCAATTATTGTTGGTAGTGTTTAGCTCTTTACATTGTTTACTTGGTATGTAGCAGCCGCTAAGGTAACACGAGTTTAACTGACCTCGACGATTTTCACTTGTTTAAAAAAATGGATCAAAGAATTTGTATCAAATTTTGTGTGAAAAATCAGTGTATCAAAGTGTGTGAAATGCTGACAGACATTACACGCACTTTTGTTTGTGAAATAACCTGTGGTAAGTCTTTTATAAGCCAACCATGAGTTTACGAGTGGTATAATCGTTTCCAAGATGACCTTGAAGACGTTGAACAGATCATACAATATACATGAACAACCGATGAAAACGTCGAGAAAGCGAATCACAATCGAAAAATTGACTGAGTATGTTAGAATATAAATTTGCTTCTGCCATGAAATTTTTTCAATTTATTAAAAACGTGAGACAGCCAAATTTAATTCGAAATTGTTGAGTTTTGAGCAGAAACAGCGAGCCATGGAGCCCGCTCAGGATTAACTAAATGTAGACAATGTAGAAACACTGAATTGTGTCATACGCCTCGACAAGTGTGGTCGAATGTGGAGGCGATCCTGATAATGTTCTTCGATTTGAATCGCAGAGTGCATAAAATGAATTCTTGCCACGATGTCAAAAGGTCAATAAGGAGAACTACCTACAGGTTCAACGCCGATTGCGTGAAGGGATTCAAAAAAAAAGCAATTCATTGCTTTTGGATCATGATAATTTACCTGCTCACAATTCATTATTTGTCCATTAAATTTTGACTAAAACAACACCAGAACGATGGCGCCTGGTTTCTATATTTGCCAGACATGGCTCTGTGTGAATTTTTCCTATTTCCAAAAAAAAGGAAGGTCGTTCCACATACATTGAGACATTTAAAGCGCATTGCTGAAAGAGCTGAAGGTTATTCTAAATGTGGAGTTTAAGAAGGGTTTGGAGGATGGAAATTAGCGCTGGTACAAGAGCATAATATCTAATGGGGACTATTTGGAAGGTGCTAACATTAAAGTAGAACAAATCATAATAAATAAGTTCTATTTTCACAAAACGAAATGCACCCTTTTTTATATAAGACACCCCTTATATAACCAACATGTCTGTGGATAGTTGAAAATTCTACGAGTTACAAAAGACCACATTGGTATTATTTTTTTGTCTTGACATTGGTTTTGTAGAAACATTTCAGGAGATCATTGGTATTACATTGGCTTACAACTGCATTGGGTTTGTATAAATTGAAACAAACAAAAATCCCCTGCAAATTTTGAATTCAAATGGACGTTATATGTAATGTCCATCAAAATAAATTAGACCTTATCAAAAAATACATATTTATTGCCGTTTCGATTTTTTGAGGTTTGATAAAGCATTGAATAAAGTGAATATGACATTAACCCAGATGATTAGTCACCCTCAATAAGGGAAATCCTTCATATTAGGAGCAGTAATATAAGGACTGTCAGACTGATCTTGTCATCGGGAATCGAAATGCGAAATAGGAACAAATCGTTGGTTTGGCAACCCAAGAATCTTCTTGGCTTTTAGAAACCTGATGGTTCAGACCTTTAGTACGGGTAGCTGGGATGGGCATCGGTACGGCACTGACAAGGAGCAAGCATAGTTCCCATCAAACCACTTTTCCCATGCCTTTAGTGTTCATAACTGAAACATGATTTCAGGTGTTGAAAGGTGAAAGAGGTGAGAACTTTTATGACCAAAGAACCAAAGATCTACTAAGAAGCTAGCATCGCTCTCTGCAACGTGAGTTATTTTATGCAGTGGAGAAGGCTGCGGTTTACGTTCAAACCCACTCTCTGACGTACAAACCCACTATCGTTGATGGTAACGTTCAATTCGCCCTGTCATTGGTTCCTGTCCTTTTCACCCTACAATCAGGCAGTTCTTACACAACTCAATTCCAAAAGTACTTATTGATCCATTGATATAGATTTTTAGTGAATTACAATTTGGTACATTAAGACGAATTGAGGACCTGGGGAAGTGAAGGACCTAAACGAAATGGCAATCTTGCGCAGAGCTCTCATTGGAATGCTTGCGCGAATAATATAATTTTTTACTTCGCAAAACCGTGTGGCACGAATACCTGTACGCTTCGATAGCAGTAAAAGAAAACAATTTCGAAATATTTATGAATAGCTATTGTATTTTAATTATCATTATCACATATGGATTTGTCGTACCACTTATACTTTCCTGTTATTATAAAGATCTTTCTTTTAGCACCATAAAACCGCCACGGCACCGACAATGCTAGACCTTGAGACACCGCGACTAACACTATAAGCTCCATGCGAAAGTTCTCACTCGAAAAAAGAACCAAAACAAACTAGTCAAACAATGCCAGGTGTAATTATTATTCTGAACAAATATTCTCTTGAAAAAAAAATTTTTATTTCACCCATTAAAATAATCAATCCCGAGAAATCGTAAAAATTCTAAGTAAGCGTGATGATTGTACCACTACAGGTGAGTATGTATCTTGCAGGCTGCAGATAATTATTCTAGTCCTAATTTACATTCATATTCACACGGCCGTTGACTTGCAATGTAACCTGCTATTTGTTTCTTTTCAGCTATTGTTGCCCAAATCGAATCGTAGATACTCCAATCTGTTTTTTTTTAATGATTCATTCAAATTTCAATTAAATGTAATGGGCGGTCTTAAAAAGATCAAGCTTGGCTACTGCCTTATTGTTCTGACTATTTCGGTTTCCGCATATGATGTGTTACTGCAACAAGGGTACTAACAATTGGAAAATTTCCAAGAAAACATTTTACACCATTGACTCATTCGATCCTAACATTAACTGACGCTTTCCATGTTTGGGGAGTTCCACAAAAATGAAAAACTTAAAAAAAAAATGTTGGCGGCTCTTTCAATCAATTTCAATTTAATTCGATTTGAAAATTGTAGGCTTCAGAAGATCTTTTTAGGACATTAGTGCAAGTTTACGCGGACTTGTCTTTAAACAAGGAATTTTTCATGCTTCAACGATTCACTGGAAGAATTTGAAAATTGATAAATAAATTTTCGGTGTGGTGGAAACATTTGATGAGAATTCAATTAAAAATGATCACGTAGATCAAAAAGATATGGCCATGGAATTAAAAGCAATTAGTTTGGTTGAATTTGATCTGGCAACTGGAAATCTAAAGTTCAGGGACCTAAGAATGTTACAATTATGGATTTAAACAGTTTTTGGGGTTCAGATCACATGGCTGAGTTGGCTTTGGCTGTTAACATATGGAGTGAATCAAATCGAGGGATAAAATCAGAATTTTTGACTGAATTACTGTTTTAGTTAGATTACTGGAAGAACTGTCGAAGATATTGTGCTTTTGGTGTTGTCAGGGTGGTGTTTACAAGACAATGTTTCCACGAAATCACTTTTTCAAACGTGTCCTGCTCTATCTGCTCCCATCAATTTTGTACATGACATTTGAGCATTGAAGTGTTGTCTAATTACTCGCCATTTTCATAAAAGCGACATACAGAAAAAGGCCAAACGTTTTCAAGGGATTCAGGTCCGGAGAACAGCCTGGCCTTAGTCTCGACAAAATCTCTATTTTACCCAGATAATCCCATTTTAGCCAACTTCGAATCATGGATTACAGCATTGTCTTGTTGAAAAATGAAATCCGGACCCATCAATGTCCCTTTTGTCTAACATTTTGACGTAGTCTTCTGACATCATTTTCCTTGTAATACACGCCGATTGCGGCTTTCCCCCTAAAGGAAAACGCTCCCCAAACCATCATCGTACCACGACAAAAGTTCTTGAAACTATTCTCATCCGAAAAGAGCACGTTTTGCTGTTACTCAGTCCAGGAAACGTATTTTTCCGAATTTTTTCCTTTTGACGTACCGTCAAATTTGATTTTCCTTGCCTTTTATGACCCATCATGGTTTCGCTACTTGAGAAACCTCGGTGTATGCGACGTGTGATACCAGGGGAGCTTCAACTTCTAGCGGATTTGTAATGTTTTTTTTTTTGCTGATCCGCTGAAATTTTGCAAATACTCTGTTTATCCTTCGCGGCTAGCTGAGCTTTCTTTCCACGTTTTTCGATTTAGCCACGTTTATTTAGTTTATTGACCGTAGTTTTAGTTGTAGTTGACTTTTAGTTTTAGTTGTAGTTTTAAGTTATTTGTTGTGTCAGTAGTTTTCACCGATTCCTCTAAAAGAGAGGAATTGGTGTGTAACATGCGATGGTTTGATTGATTCATGATTGGCAGAATTACACGAAAAAATCACGATCTCAATAGACACACACTTTGATAAATGGAATCAATGTTGTAGAAACCAAAGCAGTAAATGTTAAAAGAGAGCCAAATATCCTTTACTACAATGTGAAATTTATATTTCTTTTAACGTAGATGGTTCGAATATAAACGAGACTTTTTCAAAAATAAATTTACTTTAAATTAAAGAAAAAATAGGTTTTATAATTACTTTTCTACATAATTCCCTTCTTATCGTACAAATTTCACAAAAACTGTTCATCGTGTTGATTGTTTGCAAAACGACCTCCTCGAAGTGCCCCCTTCAGAGCCCTAACATATGGAAATCGAAGGGTGAAACATCGTTGCTGAGAGAGGGTTTTCAAGCGCAAATTAATTTATTCCAGTTAATATTTGGATTGTAAGGGCTGTAGGGTGCGGTCATGCAGAAGCATGGTAGTCTCGGATGAGCTGATGGCGTCTTTTTGACCAATACGTGGCCCGAACTTGTATATGAAGGTCACACTTGTCGGCAGCGTCTATCGGGCGACGATCCCGAAGAAAATCCAATGAGTGAAACTCCTTGAGAGCCCCAAAAAACCGATGCGTGTTTTGGTTTTTGATAGTCCTGGCTCCTCCTTTTTTGTCTGCTCCATATGAACACTTTTCGACTCGGGAGCGTAGTGATGAACCCGCGTATCAACATACCTGAAAATGACATGCAAGAAAGCCTGTCCTTCGTCTTGAAAATGAAGACGAACCCTCTGCATACTTTAACTCTCACACTTTTGTGTTTCTGGGTAAACAGACGTGGAATCCACCTCGACGAGACATTTCTCTTTAAGGTGATCTCGAAGGATGGTGTGTACTCTTGCAACACTAATTCCCATTTCCATATTCAGATTTTTTCATTTCCATATTGAATAAGTTCGCGAAACAGCAGCAACGTTGTCAGGCGTATGTGTTTTCGAGTGTCTTTGGTGCCTCACATTTTCCACTTTTTCACGTCGTTCTTTGAATTCAGCACACAAGTCTTTCATTCGTGGCCATGAAAGTACCTTTCCTCCAAACTGTGCACGCAATCGATCCCGAAATTCAGTCGGCTTAACGCCTTCCTTTGTCAAAAACTTCACTATGATGCGTTGCGCAATCGAAGGATGAACTTCTCTTAAGTTCATTTTGAGGACAACTAGAGCTGTCGACAATCGAGACAACTAGAGTCAACCGATCAATCTGTCAGTCTGGCTTTGCATAATTTAAAGAGGATCCTCTAACCCTTTCTGAGTCTTCGTCTACCTTCACCACATTTTTTAAGCAATCAGAAGCAAAAGGTTTGTTTATATTTGAATGCCCTTCGTATATTTTGCACGATTCTAACTAAATATATGGTTTTACATGTCAATACGTCACGAAAAAACCAGCACTATGGAGGTGAAAGATGGTAAAGAGTACACAGATGAATTGAAGCGCATTTTTGATGTTGTAAGCAGAAAAATGATTTTAAAAAATATTGGTAGTGCTTTGAACGAACACACAAATGATCGTTCAAAGGATCAATCCGGTTTAATAGTTTGTACTTTTGTAATGTATCCTTAATATGCCATGGGATTTTTCGGATGTATGAATATATTCAAAAATAATATCGATGGAATGTTGCAGTTTTAACACCATAAATTTTGCTTTTTATAAGTGTCATCGGCATATCGTGGTACTATACTTTGTTTGACAGACGGCTGAATTCCGCAAAGTACAAATTAGTGATCCTTGTGGAACTTCAGTTTGAATTGGTCGCTTATAGATCAGTAATTCTCGATTTTGATCTGGATTCATATATTATAGACGAATTACTGAATTTTTTTAGTAAATAGAAGTGGTCTTCCCAAAACTTGTAGTTGCAAAGTAAGTCTTGCATGCCAAGATTTTTCGAATGTCATGGAGATATTAGACCTGAACAATTTAGTTACTTTTTGCGTTCGATCCTGCTTTCTTTGATTGATCCTCGCTTGATACTAGAGTTCACTGATGATTGCTCGTCAGGAAGTCGAAGTCGAGTCGGGCAGTCGAAGCCTGTATCTAATTAATTCTAATAATACTAATGAATTAAAATCTAGTATTCTAAGAATACGTTTCTTGGCTAAATTGGAGAACAAAGATATAAAATTTATAGGTCTCCAGTGCGGTGAAATAGTGTGGTCTTTGCTGTTTGCGCGTTGACTGTAATGAAAGCTGAACTCCGTATTTTGGGCTTTTCTAGTAAACGAAACTAATTTTTGCTTTTTCTGTTGATTCCTCGGAGAAGATTTTATCGTGGTATTTTAGTGCACCACATTTTTCACAAAAAAAATATTTTTAGGCTAGCAATATCATTGATAAATCTCCGCGAAATCATCATTTTTTCAAGCCCTTTTTGAGTAAATTTTCAAGTCTTGGAAACGTGCAAATTGTACGTTTATTCATAGTTACTTTGATAAAAGCTCACCTATTGCGTCCTTTTTTGTTTTTATTTTTGCTCAACGAAAGTCTGATATTCTGATGTTCTTTTTTTCGACAACGATAGAAACATGCAACGTTTTCGACTAAGAATAGGGCGCGTAATTCAAACAGGCTACAAACGTCGGTTAAATATTGGGTAGTTTAAAAAGTATTGAGCCTTTTTTGTCACCAGATGGTGTTTGTTGTCATATATCGGGCAATACTTATCAAATCGGGTCAAACTGACATGCATTTGAAACTGGAATGTCATTCCAGTCTACAATTTTCATATGGACAGTTTTGTAGTTCGTCATTCGTGTTAAAAGTTGTATTCTTTTAAAAATGATTGAAATTTCTGAAAAAAAATCGTTATATTTTACAATATCACTACGATCAAGGTGAGAATGCATCGCAGGCTCGAGAAAAAATTTGTGGTGTCTAGAGTCAAAATACTTTATTAAAAGCCACAGCCAAGAGATGGTTCGCTCGCTTTCGTTCGGGAAATTTTGATGTCAAAGATGCACCTCGCTCAGGTCGACCAATCACTGTAAAAGTCGATTAAATCTTACAAAAAATTGGAGAAGACCGACAAAGCATGGCGTTACTAAGGAACTGAATATCCATCACCAAACAGTTTTGAACCATTTGCGTGAGGCTGAATAGACAAAGAAGCTCGACGTTTGGGTACCGCATGATTGACCGAATTCCAATTGCGAATTGTTAATAAAACGCAACGAAATCAAGCTATTTTTGAAGCAAATCATTAGTGCCAATGAAAAATGGGTAAGATAATAGAATGTCGTTCGAAAAAGATCATGGTCAAAAAAGGTGAATCATCACCAACAACTTCAATGCCAGGATTGACACCAAATGAGGTTATGCTACGGTGGGATTGGAAGGGAATTGTTTATCATAGGGTGCTAGAATCTGGCCAAACACTCAACTCGGCTCTGTACTGTCAGCAATTAATCAGATTGCAATAAGTAATTCAAAAAAACCGGCCAGAATTGATAAATAAAAAGGACGTTGTCTTCCATCATGACAATGCCAGACCACACACATCATTGATGACCCGGCAAAAATTCACATAGCTTGGCTGGGAAGTTTTGATGCATCCAACGTATAGTCCAGACCTTGCACTAGCAGACTACCATTTGTTTCGGTCTCTAGAAAACTTCTTTAATGAAAAGAAATTCCCATTTCACAGTCCCAAAAAGGGACTGTGAAAATCGATCGGCCAACTTTTTCACCGATGAACCACAGAAGTTCCACACAGACGGAATGATGGCTCTCCCCAAAAAAAAATGGCAAAATGCCATAGATAATAATGGACAATATGTACTTAAATCCATTTCAAATAGAAGAAATATTCAATCGAAAAATGAAAAAAAAGGGCTCAATACTTTTCGGACTTACCAATAGAAGACGTATACACACGATTTTTTTTTTTAATGGACTTATAAAGCATAGAAAATTATTGGAAACTACGTTTTGAATTCAAATATTTTTTTTACGCATTTTCTTAATCCTCTCTCAATTGTGTAGTTAATTTCTGTAGGGTGTGAAATATTCTATATATTGGGCGTTCCAAAAGGAGCACCTTTGCGTGAAAACAACTGACAAACAGATCAACTTTGACTAGGAAGTATGCTCAGACCACTTCTAAACGAAGTAGATAAAACAAAAATGTTTGTGTCATTCCACTTTAAAATTAGGCGAAGCGTACAAAGCCTACGGGTATAAAAATGGATCCCATAAATGATGTAAATTGAGTCATTCATTTGAAAATAGCTTCCTAAATAAATCAAGTTTTTTTCATTACATAGTCACCGAAGTATAATATGATCGTAAATGATCCATGCGTTCATTTCATTATTATACTTCATGTCTTTTTTAGGCTCATTTCACATTAGCGTTGGTTGGTTTCATGTCTACAATTTTGGAAACTTAATTTATAGGCGACCCGAATATCTTATTTCCTATTTTGTGTGGGCTTCCCAAATATTGATTTACAACAACCAAAAGTCGAACATGTATACCGCTAAATATTGTTCGATATTTGGGAATCCTCAGTTAAACGAAATCTTATGAAAAAGTCCTTAAAAAAAACTTCAAAATTCGTTTTGGCAATAATCAATAAGCGCCACTTAAAAATTTATAATTGCATCACATTTTTTGCTAGATCCAATCAAATAGGAGGATGTTGTTAGAGTTCATTTGTTTTTCAACTTGCATCAATTATTACATCAATGATTTACATGTCTTTTCATCGGTTTGAAGGTTAGGTAACTAATAGTGCACCGACAAATCAACTATTTATCAAACACATATTCCTTCAACCGTTAACATACTTGTTTTGCGGCTAGCATACATCGACAAAAAAAAAGTTATAACCGCGAAAATGATACATGATCTCGTAGTAATGTGAAACTATTAACCTCGAAACGTAAAAAAATAATGGCATTAAATCGCGCTCTGTGAAATTAGATAAACACAAAATGAATGTGAATTCAAATCTGCATATGTGTAGTATGTGTTGATATCAAATGCATATAAGTTCACTTTTCATAGGCTTAGAGAAAAAGATACAAATGTTTGTATTGTATTATAGTAACACATCAAAAGCTGAATCGGCTTTTAATGTGGCGTTTTCAAAAAAAAATCAGAGCCATATATTCATACGCACGATGTACGAGTATTTTTTTTATGGTCTTTATGGATCAAATGAACGTATCTTATGCTTTTATCCTAATTTTTACCTTCATTTGGCGATGTAGTTTCCGCTGCGGCTGGATCAAAATGAATGCGAGGCAGAGTTTTAGATTTTGACTCACCTGTAACGAAATTAAATTCGATGTTACAATAGATGTTCTAATTTAACTTATGTTGGTTTTTAAACTCAATATTTACAAGAAAAAACAAAAAACTAAAACAGCCAATTATCCCGGGGTCAGATCTATTAAACATTATGTACTGCATAGTAAGTTTTCCAGGAAACAGCTAATTTAATCGGAGAAATTCGGAGAACTTTACCTTTTTAAATTTCGAATTCAATGCTCTGCATGTATGGTATAATTTCAGTTTAATGATCAAAAATTAAGGCGTTAAAAGTTTTTACTCTTTTAAAAAAAAATTCGCTAGCATCTATCAGGCATGCTGCAAAGTACAGTGCACCAGATAAAGCGTGCGTGCCCAAAAAGAAGGTTAATCCTTTGAGAACAAAAAATCGTAATTCAGTCTTCAAAAATCTATTTTTTCGCTGCAAAGTAAATATAGCCCTATAATAATGCCATTTTTATTCAAATTTTCGAATCAATTTATAAGGTCCATTTTTTGACAAAGACCGCCGTTTTTTTAAAGTTCCTCAGTGGTGAATCTGACAAATTCTGTATTTACAAAACAATATGAGCTTTGTTGTCTGTCTATATTTCCAACCTTTGAGACCGAACAGAATCAAGCAAACGACGCAAAACACTTAAATCGAATTCTTTATTGGTAGTTTCGACGGTTGGCTTGATTACATAGCAAACTCTCAGTGTTGTAACCTAAGCAAACTGTCAAAAGGCCTCAATTTTTAAATGATTTTGATAAGTTTTTGATGAGTTTGAGTCACTATTTACATTCGTTTGAAAGGATATTGCTGCGTCGTAGTCTCGTCTCCCATAAAGATATATTTCATAATGTTTTTGAAATCAACAAGAACGTCATGAAACCGAGAACTGTCAAAGCAAGTCTTTGCTTTCGACTCCATTGCTCTTTTTCGAAACCAACCGAGAAACGATACACCCAAAAAGCTAATACAACGTTTAAAGTGGCATTTACCGAACCTACGAAGTGGGAATGCTTTTGTTTTTGCTAATTAAAGATTCTTGAACACAAGATGCTTGATAAGACGTACATGCAGTTCATCTAGTCATTATTTCTACAGAGTTTGCTGAACCTTCTTTAACCTGTCAGTAGATATTATTGGTCGGCTTATAAGGCAACAAAATGTCTAAGGATTTTAGCGCTCGTATTTTTAAGGCTTCAAATGTCATAAAATGCAGTTCCTGCTATGAGTTGTGATTGTTTTGATTAACATAAGACCCATTCCAATATTTAAGGCCGATGATCTTTTCACTTTTGAGCGAAAAATATCAGATAATCTCTTATAAAACAGTATTAATAATTTTTGACAAAAATATCCCTGAATTTTTCCGCTAAAAAATCACGAATTCATCAACCTTACGGCCTGATGAATCCATAGATGAGGGCGAGATCTATACAAGATGTAAATATATTTCTGCTGAGACAATTTAGTATATCGTAAACAATCACTACGTGAAATAATTGATGACGTTGGAGAAGAAGAATTCAGAGGGACAAATTACCTCATAGACTATATGCGAATACATTGTCAAAGTCTTTTTCTTTTTTTCATTGTTATGGTCGTTTTCAAAATATTACAATTGGCAATTGGTATGCATCAATAACTTAACCATAAATTTTAATATAAATTGATTATAGCGAAACGTCACCTTCAAAAAAAAAAATTCAAAATTGAAGCACTGAGATTTTTTTTTGAAAGACAACCTACTTTGACAGACCACAATCCTACTGTTTCATAACCGTAAGCTGCTCAAACTCAAAAATCGGTAATCATCCCGGGATGAAGCCGCAGCTTTGCAACAAGTACTGAGGAAAATTTTATACTAATATACTACAATCAAAGTTTTGATGTGGGAGACACATAATATCAAATATGTTCTCTTCAGTGAATTTTTACATTGTCCAAATATTGATAGAGACTGAAACGAGTTAGCGATACCCTTTATTTGGAGTATCGAAAGTAGTTAAAGTGACTTTAAAATGTCAGAATACGTCAAAATAACTTCATAAAAGCAGAAAATCAATTTGCATTAAAAATTAAGAAAAGTTTTGACAAAAGGAAAATCGTGCTTAGTATCACCAAATTTGCTTCAATCAATTTTAAATTAAATTTAAATTTTAAATAACTATTGCTGTATATCCTTTATTATTTTGTATTGTTATATTCAGTGGCCGTTTAAAACAGTGATCTTTATTATTGTTTGTAATAGGCCACTTTTACACACAGCATACATACGGCAGCGTTGGTCTCTAGCGATCTAGGTATTTTAAAAGTTATTAAACACGATGTTTCCAGCCCCATTGAAGAAGGCAAGAAGAACCTCTAATATTTCATGTATTCCAACACTGTTATGTGATTCTTATCCAATCATTTCAGGCGCTTGATAATCGAATTTGGCAAATCTAGAAGAAAGTGTTTAATAATCCTCAAACTCTCCATAAGCTTGGTAGATGTCCTTCCTTGAATGCCCATTTGCTTGGCACGTTGACCCAAAGAGTTGTGGGCTGTCTTCTACATATCCAAGGTTTGTTGAACATTTCTGTGCCTACTTAAGAGTTCTTTTTCCTCTCCCTTTCTTCCTTAATTCACGGTACGCATTTTAGAAAACAACTTCGAGATAGTTTTCACCAGTGCTACTCAAACTTCGTGAACCGAGTTAAACCGATGTCACTCCAGCTGTTTTCTCACCAACAAAGACGGGTGGAAAAAGATCGGAACGTCGAATCAGATCTCTTGGCGAGGGCGTCACGGTATGGTGGACGTATTTCAGCTTCCAGTTGTCGGAGATGGTCGATCGCGTCTCATTCAGTTTAAAAGGCGAGTTAGCACTTGTTTCAGAAATTGTTTCTCACTTTGTAGCATTGTCGTCGGTTCAAGCTGGCCTGACCTGTCAAATTGTCATCTTTAACGAGCTTCCTGTCTTCTTTAAACAGTTTTGCCGTTCAAAAACACTGTAATGGATTTTTGAAGTATCTCCGTAAGCCTGTTCAACTATTTGTAGGACCTCGCTTGCCGATTTCTCCGAGTTTGACACAAAATTGTATCGAATAAGGCTACAAAAAATGTACTCGACGCTTCACAATAACCGTCTATACTCAACCAATGTCCGAAAGTGATTATGGCTCGTGTTTTTCTATAGCTCAGTGTACTCTAACTGTACACTGGCCACAGCGCTGCACTCTCTGCAAAATTTCAATCCTTATATGATTAGTTTATTGCTCGTATTTTTTGTGATTTTGATTTACCATTCGAACAATTTTTGTCCCAATGAACGATAGGTTTGAGTTTGTTTCAGGATTAAAAGAAGAATATAACAGTGGTCAGACATTGTACTGATTCCCAAGAAAGTCAGGTACTTATCAATGACATTCATGGGGATAATACATATATTGTTTTATTCTTTTCAGTGTTCAAGGGGATGAAATAATTTCGTATGTGCTTCTAAATAATTTGTGCGGAAACAAATTGCGAGTAGATTGGTATACTAAAAGGATCAAGATCTACTTGATTCGGACAAAAACGTCACTTTGAGCGTTACTGATTGATTCCTCAAGTGATTGCTCAAAAATTAATGTTAGAAAGCTTATGAGGTTTGACAATTCCTTAATTTCAAGTTAGCCTTAACTCCTAGCCCTATTTTCAATTCAATGTTAAGATTAGGCTAACCATTCGCTATTGGAAGATCAAAAGTGTAAAGCAGATTAGAATTTGGTCGTCATATCAGGATAGTTTAGTACTAAAAGGTTAGTTGTAACGATTTTTTGTAGCGTAATAGGTCACTACTGAATTTGGGACGTGAGACGTGTTAAAATGATCTCATTGTAAGACTTGCATTACTCACGGAAGGTTATCTGGTCAGAATTACGTTGATCTTGATAATTTTCACGGAGGTACCAGTTCGACATCGGAATACAATTGGTTTTGTATGTCCTGTGTCAGCAGTGGGATTCGAACACAGTATCTGCTGAACAGAGAAGCTAGAGTACGCTCCTGTAAAATCTTCTGTAGAGTAATGGGGTTGCAACGATTGAATTTTTAATTTTGTATTATATAATTTCCACCAGGTTGCTCCGATAAAAGCTTGTGCGGTTCTATGATATGCTGAACAACTTATATATTCTAGGAAAATGTAGGAGAGTCAACGTCTTTTCGATGGAAAAAGGACTCAGACGCTTGTTGCCAACATGTTTGCTTGGCCAAAATGCTATGCGTGTCTTTTTCTTCACTGTTGGATTGAAAAGATTCCAACCCAGATGAATGACATCTTGTTAGTACATTTCTTTCGGATAGTGCTATCACTGGAAAAGGAAATATTCGTTGTCCAGTCGGCAACGGGTTAGAGATGATACATCTTTCAGCAACTTCCAGCCCGTGCTTTACACTGAAAGAGTGTATAGCTGTAGCTTGATGGCGCCTTTGGTAATAGAAGCCAAGTGGCTTAGTCTTGAAGAATATTCCAAAGGTATCTGAAATTTGCATTCTTGCAAACGCTACGCTGTCAAATTAATTCAATATTTGTTTTAAAACTGTAATGAAAACATTGTAGAGTGCCAGGAATTCAAAAACGCGAATCATGTTTACCAAAATCTTTAAGTCAAATTATCCAAGAATATTCATAAGGCAAAAAAATTGGAGACCATTGGGTTCGCAACCATGTAAACTTCAGATATCTTGTTCTAAAGGATTCCAGGATGATTTCTAATGTTAACACGAGAATTTTTGACGGAAACTCTAGAGAAGTCTTGTGCTGCTATGAGGTCTGTACTCAGGACGTAAAAACCTTCACTCCTTACCACAAGAATACATCAGCTTGCTACGGAATATCATCGCAATGTCGAAGGAAAAGGTGCAGGTTGTCAGGGTTACGGATGTTTCCCAGAAAAAGAATTTTGAGGCTAATCGTGTCCCAAAAATGTTGAACACTGAGTAATGATCCTAATTTATACATCGGATTGTTTGAATCTGTCTAGAGTTCATATCAATCGGAAAATCAGATTGGGTTATGATAGACAACGACTATAAAAGACCAGAGTCGCATCTGTATCAGCTGGACAGACTTTAGACGCCTATGGATTGGCAAGTGAATTATCTATGGAGGTCGATAAGCATTTCTAACGAAGGTTTTGATTTGAGACCAATATTTTCACGCATAACAGGGCGGGGATCGAACATGGTGATAGAGTAATGGTTAAAATTGGTCTAACTAGAAAATGACAAAACAAAAGCAAACTCATTCTGATCCTTATGATGGGATATAAATACACATTGCCATGATATATTACAAATAAAAAATAACTAGCTTCATAAGTGATAGTCACAACTGAAAGACTAAACATTAATCTATACGAGAAACAAGTCATGCGGTTTCGTTAACTATAATTTATATAAATTAGTGAAATTAATGAATAGTTTGCGGTTCAACTAAGCATTCCTTTCAGATCAAGTTAATATGCGTGCTGTGCCCTACTACTATACGATATTGTATCTATGATAAAAACAATCCACCGCAAGGTTATAAGTGAGTGTATTTTCAGGTTGGCTTACTTTTTCGAATACAATACAACATTTATCCATTCAGACGTCAAAATTATCTTTGTTTACTCATATATAATTGATGTAATAGTATCCACAGTATTTTAAGACTGAGCAGAGTCAAAAGCTTACAATATGCATGAAATTGGATAGTTAAATGGCGGTGACGTGCCTGCACCATCAAAGGTATAATTATTTTCTATTTCAGAATGCGTTGACATACAAAACGTTAAGATTTTCTGTATAGTAAAAAAAATATAATTATTGCTCAGCACATAAGTATTAACAATGCATACATGCAGATCGTGAGTAATATAAGTTTTACTTCAAGGTTAGAAATACTGAGATAAAACTGAAGAAATGCAGTCTGAAAACTTCAAATAAATCATGCATAGACGATTAGATACAATTTCCATTAACTGTAAATACCAAAAAACGTTGCAATCATATGCACACATTGAAAAAAAGAAATTGCATAGAACAAAAGCAATGCAAAGACCCGGTAACATATGTCTTATGTTCCAAGAGCCTCTCAATATGAACTAATTTCCTAATTAATGTACGTTCTAGATTCCGCTAGACAATACTTCAGAAGTTGTTTTTTTTTCCTCATATGCCTTGGCTGAAAATGGAATTGGTTGCTTTTGTACCATGAAAGCAGTTGTAGTGAAATTGTCTAAACTCAGCCCAAATTTTATAAAAACTAGTTGCTCGCCCAAATTTAAAAATACTAAAACACAGTTTACAAACATTTCTTTTGAAAATTTGAACATTTTGCTTTATAGAGTTATAAGATTTTTTTTTTTTTATTTTTATTCTCCATCTGTCTCATATTTAAGTGTTTTTGATTTTAAGACACTTTAGTAACCTGGATACTTGTTTTTATTTATATTTTGTGGCACAATTTGATCGTGGTAAAAAAATAGTGGAGTATAGGAAAATACATTTCTTGCCTGCGTAGAATTACACAAGCTTTTATTTTATGCTACATGTGCTGACCTGGACAACTTAAGGAAGTGGAAGCTTGAAAAAATATTTTTCGTTCTTTAAATTTGCAGAGATTTTTTTTTTACCCTGAGGTATAAATTAGATTTTATTCACTTCACAATTTCTGCTTCTCTGTTCTCTATCATAAACTCTCTAAAAACAAAGAATTGGTAATTGCTACCCTGAAGATGAATTGAATGCTATGAGTATGATTATGTTGGAAGCATCAACTGGAAAACAACAATTTATAAGTACGAAAAGTGGAGCATTAAGAACTTTTTATTTTAGTGAGTATAATTCTTCCTCGTAACGGAAGTATGACTCGTGTCGCAAAAAAAACCTTTCCGGCTTCAACGTTCAAAAGAAAATTAACTCGAACCCACAATTCCCAACCCCAATCGAAAAATGCTGAGATTCTCTTTGATTTGTCTCAAACCCACGTAGTTTTAATAAGTTTCTATAATGAAATAAAATAGAAATTCAAATGATAACTCTTTCTTAAGAGCCAACACAAAACAGGTACGAAAAAGGATATAAACGTACACACAGAAAAACACCCGAAATGAAATGAAATGAAAAAGGGCGTCATCGTTGGAGCGTCAAGCAGTGTCAGTCAATTCATAAGACATGCTCAAACTTTGAGTAGAGGAAAACGATGACAAGAACGAAGATTTCGATGACAATGAGGAAGCATACGACAAATGAAGACAAAAGCAAAGGAAGCGCAAGTTTATACAGGAAGACGACACTGGAAGAGCCCTAGACCATATGAAAATCTCCTTCTTTGCAACAGAAAAACAAGAAAAAACGAAAAAAAAACAAACAAATTTAGATGCAGCAATCAATGGTCTGTCAGCATTTCCAGTGAAACTACTGGTCCTCAAAACCCACCCATCTGTTGTGCAAATGGAATAGGTATCCCCAATCACGGGGCTCATACATGAGGCCTAAAGAGGATCCCGGAAATCGGGGATGGTTATGTCTTCGCTAAAGATTTAAAAAAAAAAAACGTTCGACTTCATTCCAAATAAAGGCCTTTACACCATAACCGCACAGCTGTCAGTGTCAAACCGAAGACACTTTTGATGGGGGATTAACACAGATATCTCTTATCCTACACATACACCTACGGAGCCCCACGAAATCTTAGATGGAATTTTAGAATTGGAAACAAAAGATGTCAAATCTGTCTCGAACTTGCTTCCACCAATTTTTTTCAACATTTGTATGATTCATTTCGAGCACAACCAGGGCATGAAATTTGATTATAAAATCAGTATATTTTATAAGGATCCATTTGCAAAAGGTTAGCAACAAAGAGCTACAGAACAAAGACCTTTTCGTCATGTGGCCTGAACTTCTTCTTATGTCAGGGGGAGAATGTCCTAAGCAACAAACTGAAACACCAGTATGTTGCAGTTGTGGACAAGAAGGAAATTCTGCCAATAACAAGCGAATGCCCAGCATATAAAAGCGTGCAACCTCGACAGAATGCTCAACAAAAGAAACATTTCAATGCCACGACAACCGCACCAAAGTGATCATCTGGGTACCCAAGTTAGCACCCTATTAAACAGGATGTAAGTTTGGCAGCAAAAGCAAAAGGAATGAACGCTGAAATAGTAAATTCTTATAAACAGCATCAAGACAGTGAATTTATGAAGGCAGTTATTGACTTAAATATGTCCTCTAAGGACAACTTAGCATCAATCAAATTGATATCATTCCAGTAATGGAACTTAAAGTTTAAGCTTTCAACGCTCGCTCATTGGTATCGTTCTAGCAGATAGCAACGACACAGAAAATCCTGTTTTTTCATGAGGTAGCCTTTTGTTGCATCTCAGAGATAAGATTAAGAAAGCAACATCTACAATGTTTTACTGAATATAACCTATTCATTCAGCAGTAAAGCCTGAAAAATCGACCAACATCCCATTAAGGGTGTCCTCTTCTGCTCTGCTGTTGCTGCTTTAGTTAAAACAGAGAACGTCAGGTCACTTTTTATTACCGCTTTATACATACTACCCTCTATCTTTGCAGGAAACTTGTAACCTGATCTGTAACTTTTTTGAGGTCAAGCCGTAGATTCAACTGCATTCAATGCGTGATTGACAGAATCGGACAGCAGGAAACAGCGATTCTGCAAATATTTCTATAATATAGACCCTAAAGATCGACCTGAAGATACAGACCTTTCAAAGTCTACATCACAGTCACCTGTTACCTGTCATACAGTCACCTGAACAGCCTAAATTTGTTGAACAAGGAGTGCCTATCAACAGGGAACTTAGTAACAAAAATACGTTGACTGTTCTTGCACGGTGCCTACATAGTTATCGAAAGGGAGTGACTTCGATAAAAATGGGATCAATCATACATCTCTACGAGGACTATTCTGATGTATGAATTGATTCAACGACGGTTATGCCCCTGATTGAAAAAAATTGGTGAATATTATCATCAACAAATAATTTAAGGAATATGCAATAAAGGTTAGAGGAATTGTCATCGATTTTCACAAATTTTGCACAAGTATTCACTTTATTTCAAAAATGCTCGTCAAGAAATTTAAGACTAAAGGAAACAAAAGAAAATAAAACTATTTATTCATGTATATTAAATTTGTAAGTACCATTGTCTCGCGTTGTGTTCAACTATTGTTGAAAGGTAGTATAGTAGCTGCAGAAATATAAAAATGCTAAAGATTTGCTTCATAAATCTATGCATGATCCTCCAGCGTTTTCTCCTCTTTTATTTTTTACTAGTAGACGTTTTTTGAGTATTCAAACCGAGCTCGGCGTGTATTTGTTTGATCCTAATGATCCTCCAGCGTTTTTCTCGGCGTGTACTCGTATAGTAGTATACAGATGCGCACGGTCTTCTTCGCTAAATGATCAGGAACAGCAAAGTCCACTATTGACAGGAGCTCGTTAACGATGCGATCAGAGATCTATTGGGATTAATCCGTTGGCTGTGGTGGCGGAACTCGGCGCCTAGCAAGGACTGTGTATTCTTAAGCCAAAGATAATAGACGACTACGTTAGAACACTATTCCCGACCCATAATCTTCTTAACTATGCACGATCCGCGAAGGGATTGCTCACCTGCCTTGATATTAGACAGTGCAACTGGCTGTAGCCATTTCGTCAATGAAAAAGCAGGAAGGATTCGAGCAGCTAAGGTATTGCATCTGATCCACAATCCTCGCTCCAATCAGCCGCATCGGATCTTTAACGTCTGCTTTTAGGTGGTATGTTTTTCATTGTAGTGGGAGGAGGCAAAGTTGCTGCTAATTAACAACAGGAAGAGAAACACTCTGCGCTACCATCCCAATACTACTCGCTGCGCATGCTAAATGTAGCTGGGAAGGTGATGGACGCAATTAGAGCGGCTGGCGATTTGTTTCTACACCAGTACGGCTTCTGATCCACGATAGATGCCATCATGGAAGTTATAATCCTGGTTTGGAACGCAGAAGCTCACAACATGGACTCAAGGGGAACTGTGTCGCTCATGACATTTGAAAAGAGAACCACTTTCAAAAACGCAAAATAAACTGACGTCGTTTGCGCTCTCGAATACACCTTCAGTGTACCGGAACATCTGATTTTGAAGGATTACCAGAGCGAGGGGTTTCGGGATTTGTAGGGCTGCGAACCGCACCTGCATACCGCATCGACTCAGATCCAGCGCTGGTGGTTTATGGGAGGTGGCGCCTACATAACTCGTTACAGCGTTGCAAAATCTGTCTGAAAAAGAATGAACAGGAGAGAGAGGCTTTCTCACGCGAGGATATGCGATATGCGGTCTCCCGCTTTGTGGCAAAGCATCTGAGAACATGATATGCAGGATAGGTGGACATCGCGACTTGTTAGTCATGTGAAGCTATGGTTTAGTCGAAAACATGGTACAACCGATTACAACTTGACTCAGTTGCACAGTTTGGACGGGTATTTCCTTGTTATCAGCAAAAAATGAGAACGACGTAGTTAGTTGACAGCTTGTTCTGTTCGGGTAGCGCAGACGTCACCAGACACATTTTTTTAAAGTGAATATGGTGGAGCCCTCTCTCCTTGGCGAAAAAATTGTTGAAGTGTTTCAGGAATGTCTAGTGACTGTGATTATAGCATAAAGAGACAAATGGAACTGTTAGTGCCTTTAAGGAGCAGATTCTTGGATCAATGATATACGGAACAAGTGAAGCACAACGTTTCTTCCAGTAACGCCTCCATTCCCTCCGGCTGAAGAAGAGGCTTCTTTAACCGAGGGGAGCCAATCGGCGAGAAAATAAGGGCCGAGTCCGTATTAATGATTAATGTACCAAACAGACCCAGGCTGTCTTCTCAGAGTGACAGAGAAAGTGTTTGGAAGGTTGTTCTAGTAGCCTATTGGTATCGGGAGTCCCTCAGTCCGGGCGTTAACAGCCTTCACCTGCCTACCGCAACAAAAAATGTACCACCGACCACAGATCTCATGAGTACACGATAACGTTTGATTCTTTTCATATTGCCAGCTCGTCGTAAGCCGTATGGTTTGAAGAAAAGGATACCAATCGTAAGTCATTCAATCATGCGCATCTTACTCATTGGTGCAAAAAAATCTCCGCATTGTTCCATGCATTACTGGGTCAGAATTTTACCTCAGCGTTTGCGCTGTGTGACGTTAGGACATTTTTGAGGCTTGGGTTTTAAAAAGTTTTCAGCGAGATACAGATGTGCTTCGTTTTTCTTTGTTCCGAGCACATATAACAGTTTTCTGCTTTAATTCCTAGAGAGTCCCTCTTGTGATTGTTGTTGTTACCGCATTTGAATTAGTTTACTAGCGTAGTAATTCAGGTGGAGATCGTGGCGCTGATCCTAAGCCCGAAAGTATGAAAAGTCCATATGAGAAAGGATCATCAAAAAACTAGAGACTGAAGCAAGGATGGGTGGATTGGGTGACAGCATATGTATACGGAAGTGAGAAGTTTAATATTAGATGGTAATCTGAATTTTTGACTAATTGAGGGTAGTCACTTTGGAGAAATTTCAGAGGTGGTTGTTCAGTAAGGCGCAGAGACTGATTCACTTCAAAACTATGTTGGAGACAGAACTAGTATTTATTATTTGCCTACTCTTGTTTTTAACCATCTTTCCAGAAAAAGACTCAATCCATAAGTTTCCAAGACATGCGATTTTACCTAATTTATCAGCTGTGTCAAAATGTTGACCCATAATCATCTTTTTGAATTTATCTCAATTCAAATAATTCAAACGACAAATTTTAATGCAAATTGGATGATGATGATGATGATTGCATGACAGTGTCAGTTCGGATGGTCTTTATCCATCTTCGGACCAAACGTAAGGAGTAGACGTTGAGACAACTTAAATGAACCCCAATATTAAGCGACATTTTAACCAAACGACAACGACAAAACCATCTTGTGCTTGACCATTTCCACAAGGAATTACACTAAGTGCGTCCAAGTGGTCACCTCTCGTAGATATATTTTATATTGTTTCTTAGTATGCCAACGAAGGCGGCCACTGCTGTCTCTTCAAATAAGTTGCAGTATGTTCTTAGTCAATGTTTGTTTAGTTTAGTTCCTAGTTGTTGCTGTTGTTGTCGCAGAAGTGGCTGTTTTTGTTCTGGCAACACAATTGTTATTATTCTTCGCGGTAGTCATACTTGCTGCATGCAACTATTTAATGGGCTAAGGTGTTTTTGCTGACTCGCTTATTTTCTGTAGACCGGACTTGATGACTGCAATCTAGTAATAGAGTTGCTACTGAACTAGTTTGTTGGCTCGGAGTGAATATTTTAATAAAATGCGACAGATGACTGCGGCATATGAAGTAGTTCCTGCGCTTATATAATGAATACCAGCAGATTAAGCAATGAAGCACTGGACTCCTATGAATCTGTTGGCAATCAACTTTCCACTGAAATACAAGAGATTTTAGGAATTGCCAAGATTCGTAGTATGCATCGAATTAATGGTACTCAAACATTCGTTAGCTCCTTTACCAACAAGTAAGGGTTAAAAACCGCGTTCTTTGCAATCCATCAACCAGCAAATATAAATTATGATGATGTATGTATTCCCTCCCTGAATGCTTCCTAATAACTATGGCATATCTCCAAAATTTATTCTTGCCTACGTTTGCGGATCTCATTTGCTGAAATTACTTTGTTATACGAAGCCACAACTATGTCGCACGTTTACAGAAATAATCACACATGTTGGCATGTGTATGTAGCAGACGACATAGGATAAGCTTGTTAAATTAAAGTTTCTGCTTATGAACCATTGTTTTTTTTTCCTGGTTTTACTTGGAATAAGATTGGAATAAGACAATGAACTTGCTAATTGGGTCTGACGAAGGAGAAAAAAATAAGCAAGCACAACAATGATACTTGTGCTCTATACACCGTCACTTTTTATACACCAACAGCGGTTATTTTTTGTTTAGGAGTCGTCTCATGGAGGTTTATCAGAACAAAGATTTGTATGCTCGCAAAACTGCTGAAGGACTGCAAATAAATTAATGAGCGCATACTAAGAATCGTCCACAACAAACGTATAACAATTTAGGTCCTCGAAGACTCAAGAAAATATGGAAAAAAAAAACAAATACAGTATGACCATAAACTATCAAGAATTTTTCCGGCTAGGGTAGTGGATGCTATTTGCGTCCTAAGTATCGAAATCCCAGGTGTATAAAGCATCTAGAAAACCGACTCAATTCCTCTGTTGCGATTCGTAAGCGAATTTAACTTGATTGGGTTTTACATGGTGTAAGACGAAGCTTCCTCAACCAAAGGGACGGTGGATAACGCCTCTGTAAGAGTCCCAAACACTGGGGGATCACCCTTGAGTTACATATGTTTACTAGGGGAGCGGTAGAACTTGTGCAGCTTGTAAAGCTGCGAAGTTTGTCCTGGAGTCGAAACGGAAGCGTGTGTCAAAGTGACAGAGGCGAGGACTTTTCGGGCTTTGGGACCCTGTTATCCAGTTGTGATAGTAATCGCTATAGTGCTCTGCATAGTTCTTATCGGTGAAGGGGAAATTAACTTACGTAAAGGGTAGTTGTAGAGAGGTTTTTGCAAGACAGGAGCAAATAAGGAACGTACATTTGTGTCCGGAGAAACGGGTAAACGAAACGTTAGAAAGTGGACCCCACGGAGCATCAGTGAATTGGCTTCTAGACTAGATTATCAGTGCTGCAGGCGAGATATTTGGTCGGCAGTCCAATCATTGTGTTTTTTTTTAATATAAAATGCAAAAATAAATTAATATAGTTCACTTTGTATCAAGCGAAAATCAAGTGTCATACACGGAATACAGTCAAATATACATAAACACATTCAACTGAAGCAATAAATCTTATGCCTGTGTCACATGCTATAGTTATAAACTAAACATTCTAATGGAAATCGAATGGAGCCGTATTGTAATATGATTCGTTGTAATATTTAGGTTGAGTAGCCTTTCCACTACATGTACAGCACCTCCGAGTCCCAAAAATGTTTTTTTAGAATATAATATTTAGCATAGCGCGCCGTGATATTGCATACGAATTCGATATATGATATAAATGAGGGCTAGTCCTTAAAGCAACTCGTTCGATGTCCCTTTTGTACACGTTTTAACGTTGACAATATCGTTTAAAAAATTTTGACATCAAACACATGTTGAATCAACTCACAGAGCCCCAAAATTTTCGAGTTTCGGCATAAAAGCTACTAAAGCGTACGTTTTTCTATGTAGACTTCTATTTCCCATTACTTGTACTTTCCATGACAGTCCACTTAAATTTCTAGAAGTCAAGAAGAGGAACATTCGATAATAAAACTTTTAGGATTCAAAGCATATGGTCCTTCCCATTGCCAAAATAATTTGAACGAACCGACAGTATAGATAAAAGGTTCATATTAAGAAAAAACATGATCCTTGAGCGTTGCGGAACTATTATTTAAGAGAACAACTCAACTGCATCCAAGACCCAATTGCCAAAATTTTTGAGAAACCAGTTGCTGTTTCAAAACTTAGAACAATGACAGAAAAGCTTCAATTAAATGCGTGATGATGCACAGCGTCATTGTGCGAAAAGCAGAAGGATGTTTTTGGATCAAATGACTTTTGGACTACAATTGAATTGATGATGGCTGACCAAAATCTAAACTCCAGAAATTAAAAAATTTTCGGAATTGACCAAATCGGAAAATAAAAAAATTGTTTTTATATATTTATGATAAATGTTACAAATAATTTGCAGAAAATAGCGTAGAGCCCTATAGGCAGTATTGATATATAATATAACCTGCGGTGCTAGTATTCGAAACTGGACCCTTGTGGAAGCATCTACTTGGCAAATAATCAGGTCAACTAGGAAGCTTTGCGAAGATTTCGTACAATGAGAAACAGGACATACTAAGGACTTTGGCAAGAATGCTATGATAATGAACAAATATGAGCGATGTACAAAATGGATCTTAAATAAAAATACAATGATCGGTTTTCTTCCTCACGTCAAATTTTGTCGAAGTTAAATTTTGCATAAGAGTGAAAAATTGTCATATTTTGCATGAAAGTGAAAAAAAGCCATATTTTGCACACACAAAAAAATACGGTGCTTGCCACAAATTTACTTCACGCAAGAGATTGGGTAGGCAACATGATCCAGTCTGATCCAGGAGATGGTTTGGTTCGAAAAAGGAATCATGTAATATAGTCTGTTTGGACAGTCCTGTTAATAAAGAAAAGATATATTTTCTCGCCTGGTGACATGTGAAGTAAGGGATCGCGGTTCTAGTTCTGTCTAGTCCTTCCTGCTATGAAAGGAGTTTCTACTGCAGAATACAGGAAAGAATTACAGTTGAGAGAACTCCTCTTCTATGTAGTTATGAATTCAACCACGTTTTTAAGTTTTACGCCATCATTTTCAAGATATGAATCAGTGCGTACCAGGGACGTAGGAATCAGCCTCAAGTTCTTTTCTGACCAAAATCTCAAATAACTTGAGTCTTAAAGTTTGGTGGCGAAGGTGTTCATTCACATCTTGAGACGCAGCTTATTTGATTATAGTTTCAATCAACAACAAAAAGAATTTATAGAATTCATAAAATGGAATCTTACTTACTACTTTGTGCATAACAGAATGTACAGAATATTCGCTTACCTGCAAGATAAAAAGAAATACATGTTAAAAATATTTAATTTTTAAGATAATATATATAAATATTATATTATAAATATTTAATCATTTTTAGTTTTTGGTTTTCAAACTTTGGAATTTGGTTTTCAAAAATAATAATGGCTTCTTCTTATTAATTATAGAAATATGTTTTCATGAGCATCCTTAAAACATAGTAACGAAGCTCAAGTCATTATCCCCTCCTGAAAATTACATACACATAAAGGATTCTAACATTTCAAAGCTTGAAAATAACGATTGTATCAATTGAAATCAACATTTTTGTCTGAATGATAAGAAACTACCTTAAAAGTGCACGCTTTTCCTTGGAAAATATCTACGATACAAGTTTGCGTGGCAACCTTTCAAAAATCTGTTTTGAATTACGTGAAATTTCCACTAATTATGTTAAAAATTTCACCCGGAGAGTGCAGTTGCAGGCGGTTCTCTTTGAAAAGGAAATCAGGACGAGCATGTCTTTGAAACAATTTCATTTATTTCTTATTTTAAATTATTTAAACATGTTATACCTATAAATAGAATCTTGTTGGTGTCTCTCCTCCTTGGTTTATGCACGAGCGCCACATTTCTATTTAACACCCATCCTATTATTGGTCGTACAAAAACAATGCAGACTCAATTTAAAAGTGGAAATGTTACAGAAAAAAATAAAAAAAAAGCAGAGTCATGGCACGACAATTGCTACCAAGTATTTATATTTATGGGACAAACCTGGTCACAAACCTAGCGCTTGGATTTTTACGTATGCAGAACTTCATTCCATATATCCACACATGATCACGCTGGTGCATACATTTAAGGTGAAGGTTGTTGCAAATGCATTTTTCGTCTGATGCATGTCTCGATCGTAGCGGAGACATACTACGACCATAAAAGGTTGCGAATAGTTCAGAATTAAATACACAAGTGGAAAAAATAAAAAAAATATATATATGTAATAAATTGAAAGTTCGTTGCATTTAACGATTTTATTATAAATTTAATCGACATCGGCATGAATTGTGAGCATTATTCGCTAAACATGGAATTTATGATACTTTGTATTAGAAATTTATTGCTTTGCTCGTAACTCAATTTATGGTTTTTTGTTGATTCTAAAATACATTTAATATGCTTTATAGATCTTAGGCAAAGTTTTTCTTCGCATTGTCCTACATTATGAGACACCTGGGGAGACATTTTCTTGATATTTGAGTCTTTGGTATAGTTTACTCCTCGCTTAGCTTTGTAAAAACTGAATGTTATATGCTCTGTTACTTCAATTGATACAACACTGCTTGGATTATAAAGAATGAGCATTTAAAGGAAAAGCCAAAAGGCGAGAGTAGCGAAAACATGCTAGTCTAAGAATGGTCAAAGGTGCATAAACCAAAGATACACCAGAGATAAAACACCTTTCCTGCACAAGCGCATATACCGATGCAAATATGACAAGCGAATTTCTTTTTATTCCATAAAAAAATAAGCCAGCTGCAAAATTGGTTGTAAGTCCTTAATTTTATCAGCCACCAGTAACAAACTAGCAAGAGTACAATTTTATACGTACAGGGAGTATGTAAGTGGGGACTCTGCTTTCAATTCGTTGGTTAAAAGAACTATATCATCGTTTGACAGGGACCACAAGAATCTGTGCTTAACTAGATTTTCCGATTCGAATCTGTCGGACGCTCCTATCGGCAGTACCCTGTTTGTGAGCCCTGAGAGACTCAGGATGCTCGCACTTGAGCAAAATTCCAAAAAAAATTGGTTCGGGCTAATGGAATTTCAAATTTATTTTTATAAAAAACTTATTATTCTTCTAGCAATCCTTTTTAACAATTGCATCAACATTTGTTACTTCCCTCAGCAATGGAAAAACGCCAAAATATCTGTCATTGCGAAAGAATCCAACAGTGCTGACGTAGTCTATACTCGTCCGATATCTCTTCTGTCCAACGTAGGGAAGTTACTGGAAAGAGTAATCCTTCAAGGCATCGCACAGTGCTCTGAAGAAGCAGGAACTGTACCGGAAACACAATTTGGCTTCAAAAGAGCTCATTCAACGGTAGACGCGTTGGCTGTTTTTCAAGCCAGTACAAAAAGAAAAAAGAAAAGAAATTGGCAGACCAGAAAGGCCGTAGTAGCGTGCCTCATTGATGTAGAAAAAGCCTTTGTTTCGGTTTGGATCGACGGGCTTATCGACAGACTCATTCAATTTGGCTTCCCGGTGAGCGTTTTAAAAATAGTAAGCAGTTTCATGAAGAGACGTACTGCCTTTGCAGTGTCTGGTGAAGCTAGTTCCAAACCCTTTGGTATCGAGTTAGGCGTCCCTCACGGGTCTATTCTAGACCCCTTTCTCTTTTATATATTGACGTCTGATACTCCCAGTATCAAAGATGAATTTAAACTTGGAATCGAGGTGAATCTCTTCGCTGACGACTAATTGGCGTGGTCATCTGAGCACAACCTCCGCTTTGCGTCAACGAGACTCTAAAGACATGTTAACTGCAGACCATGGCAAGTGGGGATGAGGGTTAACGCTAGTAAAAGCGAGCTGATTGTGTTCAAGGACCAACATCCAAAATATGGACATCGAACGCAGAACATCTGTGATACCAGGGTTAAGTTAAACGGTTAGGTGGTGCACTGTTCCAAGCAAGCGAAGTATCTGGAGGTGATTTTCGATACGAAAAACACCTTCAGTGCCCACGAAGACTCCGTTTGGAAGAAAACCATTTATGCATATCATGTTCTTATGCCTCTTTTCAGCAAACAGTCTGCGATCAACAAGCGGGTCAAGATACTTGCCTACAAGGCACTGATCAGGCCCATTCTCATGTTTGTGGTTCTGGTCTGGCAGGCAACAGCAGCGTACCAGTGGAGCAAGAAAGGGTTATTGGAACGAAAAATCCTTCGAGCTTGCACTGGCTTGTACAAAAGAGAGGACGGACGGCCCTATCCCAACCGACTACTACACGGCCCTACTACATCCCTAACCGGGATGCAGCGGTGGAACCGATCAATTTCTATGCTAAGAGGTTGATCGAGCGAGCGACCATATGTATTGCGGAGCATGAGACCGCCAAAATTAGGAACGCAGCAGATAGTCGAGCGTTGGAGGCAGCCAAAGGTTAGGATAAGTAATTATATTTAATATTTTTAATAATAGTTATAAGCAAAAAAAAATTGTGTAACTGTATATAGCGAACAACTGTACATTAATTTATAACCCCTTAAATACATTAAAGAAGCAAAAAAAAAATTTAAAAAAAAATTAAAATAACTGAGGTCACACTTGGGGTATAAGGGTTAGAATTAAAAATTTTAAATTTTAATATAAAGATAACATAAAGTTTAAATTTTAATAGTAAAAAATTTAATAGTATATCTGTTAGTATAGAGTCCTGGGCACATTCATTAGGCAAAGCCCGTAGGCTAAGCATGAGGATAAGAAAACTTTGTTAATGGTGATTGTAAATACTGTTTGAATTTGAATTTTTATACGTACGCCAATCACAAGTCATAGTGTAAACACATACAGCGCTAACACTTGCAGGCGGCGTGTCTTAGACAGAGATAGAAAATGCACAAGTAGATCTTTATATATGTATTTGCGATGCCACACATAAGTTTCAATAGGGGTATACATGTTTTACGCAAAAATGACAGAAAACTCACTAATCCAAATATTATTCCATTAATTTTGGTTGAATACCGTTAGATCGCGACTCCAATCGAAGTGTTAACGCTAAATATACTTACGTTATTACCAAGAGGAGATATACAAGAAGTTTACCCGGTTTAAGGGAAAATTTATTGAGATTTTTCAACCAACCGAAAAGATTGTTGGCCAAATTGGTTAGGAGTAAACACACTAAATTGAATTGCTTAGATAAAACTAAGTTTATTACAAGTATTGAGTGGGCGTTTTGGTGTTCGGATGCTTTCTCATACATGCGATTAAGGATAAACATTCTCTTCGTTAAAAACCCCAGGGAACTTTGGTAAGCCTTAGTTGTACCAAACTATTGACATACAAATTAAACAAACCCAAAATGGATAACGCTACCTTAATAGTGTGAAAAACATTGGACCATAACTAGGTGCGGTTTCAACGACCTTATTCATAGTTAAAATTACTGGGAATGCAAAAAGATGGGACATCTTAAGACCTGTTGCACTTTTTCAATCACGATCTGAGATGTGTGAAAAAAGGTTCCATGTAGCTGATGACAAGTCGCACATTCGAAATAACAGAAAAATTGTATACAATACACATATTCATCAAGTCTCGTATAAAGCTGTGACCAGAATTAAAACTAGGCAGTTCATAACACTAGAAAAATGTACTTAAATATTAAAGATATTCATTGAAATTCTCATCACATCAACACTAGCCATTTTCAGTTCCATTATTTATAGCGCATCTATTTTATCATAAATTTCAACTATACTCTTACCAATTTTGAATTTTCTACGCCGCCTAATACATTACTGCGTCTAATACATATGGATAAAATGCATTAGTTATATCCATTCCAGCTAAAATATTCTGAAAATATAGAGAGAGAGATGTACGAGTATATTTGAAAACACATGTCATGAACACGTGATTACAATAATACCCACACGAAAATCTCTATGTGAGATTGCAATTAAATTGTTTACATTAACCAAACAATTCATTGCGCCTGTGTTAGTTCGTTGCCTCTTATTTGTTGAGATGAAAGCTTAGGAATGACTAAACAAAATTTTCATTGCAATTTTCACCATGGAATTTGCAAAATTGAAAATAATTTTTTCATTCCTTATAGTTGATAAGAAAATTCGATGATTGGATGTTAGTTTTCTACCCTTTACGCAACCAGTAGCTTTTTATCGTTAATTCTTCGAAGCGAAAGCGAAAATCAAAGACTATTTGATTAATCTACGGGAAATGAGTGGGGTTATAAAAATTAAATGGTTACGGGCATTATTATAATTGAATTGAATTATAATCAAACTAACCTTACTACTGGGAAAATTCGATAACGATTTTCAGAAAAATAATTTTTTAACTTCACAAATTTGTTATTATGTAATTCTGAACTATTTCATATTGAATAGTGTATACACTACCGTCAAAAAATCTTTGAACAGCAGAAAGCAATGATTTTTATGAGCTCTAAGTCAATTGCAATCTATCACTATCATAATTTTATAAATGTTTTAAATGAATGAATGTATTGTTAATGCAATATAACCAAAGTGACATATTTTTTAAAAATTCGGATAAACGGGCACCGGATTTTGCTAATGTTGATTGAATTATCTTTCGCCATTGACCTTCTAACATTCCCTCAAAGTCATCCTTATATGTTCCCTCCTTGCCTATCAAGTTCATCCTGCAACATGTCTACCTTGAAGTCACGGATTGTTCTTTTTTCGTTTCAAACAAAGAAAATATGTTTTCATTTGATTTAAATATCTATTTCTTTCTGTTTCTGGTCAAAAATTGTCTGCACACATACATTTTTAGGATCGTTATCTTAATGAAAGACATTTAATTCTTTAGAATGAGGATCTAGATGAAATAACATAATTTTTCAAAGTCTTCTACAGCGAAAACACTAAAATATCCTCCAATTCTCACAGGAGCCTTGAAATGCTGGACTCGATTGATGGGAGTGTACGTTTTACTCACTCATCAGATCAACGGCGTGCATATACTCTTCTCTTGGAACTAAAACTTTCAGGTTTTGAGTGGTGACTTCAGAGGACATTTTCGCCATCAAAAATTTCTAATTCTTATATGTTGTCTGTCAGACGTCTGTCAAATTACGTGTCTAAAGTTTGCATCATTGCAATCGCAACGCTTTCAATTTTTTTCAGTATTTGTTTTCAGTAAACGATTCAGCTGAAATGATAACTTAGTAGAGTGTAACAAATTCAAATAGGCGTCGAAGTTAAAAGTCAAATTTTACAAAAAAAAACTTTGAAAAAGTGGATAAGTTGGAAACTGTTGTGCTTGGAACGATACTGACTTCAAACATTTTGGCAGAATGAAATATACAAAGGATCGTTTTATCGTTTATCTTGTCACGTAAGTACGTAATGATATAGTACGTGAATTGAAACTAGTATTTTTTTAATATCTCATATACGTATCTCGTATTCCTCGAATCTCTTCAAAAAATTCCTTTTATTTCCACTAGAAAATGTCTTGTGAAATGGAATAAATTTCGACCGAACTTTTTTTCGAAATTTCAAACGAAAAGTTTTGTTTATAGTATTAACAATGAAGTTATCTTAGCGACTCTAAGTCGTTAGCCCATGTTACAAACATGGGAGACAACGCACGCGCGGGCCACAATTTACATATAGGGCATACATATTTGTCACATATATTTAGCACGTAGATACGTGTCTATAAAACGCGATTTAATGTACATGCGTATTGTCAAAACCTTTTTGGACGAAACTGTCTGGGCTTGACGGGCCAACAAACTTACTCGCCAGGAAACCTCCTGATTGATCTTTATCGAAACAGCCCGCATAATCGCTAACTTTCTCCTATTGTGTATGTAGTCATGGAGGAGATAATTTTCCTAAAAAAAGCAAATAATCCTAACCTCATTGTTATAAAAATATAGCAAGCGATTTCGTTTCAAGTAATCCAAACGGATGCGTATAGTTTAACTTGGTACATTTGTTTTGATTCTGCCCAGAACTACTTTATCAGTGTTCAAGTTTTTTCGAGCAGTAGTGTGCAAGCAAAGTATGTACAGAAAGGTCTTATAACTTATGTGTAAAGATTGATTAAATTGAATATCTAAGTTTAATCGAAATTGTTTTTTTTTACACTATTTGAACTTGATAAATGAAATGTTAACATATGTGGTATGAAACATGAAAGAATTGCACAATTATGCAATCAAAACTGTAGATTATGCTTTCATTTGAATGCAATCAAATGGGTAGATAAAATTTAAAACGGTTTCTAATATCTTTTTAGTCAACAATATTATTTTCAATTCAATCTAGAGTTCTCTTGGCTGTATCGTTATTTTCGGGCTATTTTTTGAATTACCAAATATATTGACATTTTGATAAAGACATTCAATATCAATATTCAATGGAACTGCAACTCGGAATATTGGAAGAAATCAAATAAAAACAATTTTCAAATTAGGTGAATATTGGTTTATATTACATTGCAATATTGGGAATAATCAATAAAAACGAACGCCAAATTAGGTGAAAAGTTTGCTGGCTGAACTTTGGAACATTCGTATTTAATTCGCGTATTCTATTTGATTAACGATCAAACAGGGTATTGTTATTCAAAAACGGCAAAACCTTAAGCAATATCTAATAAACTTTTGTAGAAGTGATAGACAAGGTTTACCACATCATTTTAAACCTTTTTTTTATTTTCATCCTTGTTTTAATTTAAATGTCAAATCGTAATAGAAAAGGGATAAAATATAGAAAAGAAAAGCATAGAAAAGGGACAAAACTTCAAACTGGACTGGTGACAGTCCATCGAGTTAGCCAATCAACTATGGATGCCTGTGTTAGTGTATGTCGCCGCACAATACAGATCCTTATGTTTCGGTCATTATCAGCTGAAATTGCAAAAGGGGAATAAACGGTCATAGCTGAAGCCAGCTTGATACCGTACGGAATCTTATTTAAAAACCCAAATTAAAAGGACAATTATTTTCTCCATTTTTAAGACAGTTATAATACGACAAAATAGAGAAAAAATAGCTTAGAAAAGGAAGGATATTTATTTCGCTCACTTTAGTACATCTCTAGAAACAATATGCATTTCTATTATACTACAGGATTTGATAAGATTCTTTTGCGTCAACTGTTGAACGAGAAAACTGGCCAAAAACTGTTGGAAGTGCCAGTATCTAAGTTGAGTTGGGTTTGTGCAAGAACTCACAAATGGCATTGATCCTATACTTCATGACAATAATTATACTAGGTTCTCACTAGACGGAATTGTTAAGACCATGCGGAGAGATCTTAGATTTATCTAGATGTAAGGTCTTTAAGATCTATAATCTAGAGGTTAATTACCTATGAGACTGTGAAAAAACACGGATAAATTTATCTCTTTATCTCTTCTTCGTATCTTCACATTCCGACATGTATTGTCCGCTTGAAAATTAGACGGAGAACAAGAAGAACATGTCCTGAAAAAGAATAACAAAAGCTAAATCGTGCCACATTAATGTTTTTGGCTAAATTTGGATTTGCTGTCTTTCTTTACCGAGGAACCTTAGAACTACGTGTAATACCAGGGTCGAGAGAGAATCGCTGTACTAGTCAAAAAAATTCACTGCACTTTGAAATTTTTTGAAAAAATCATAATGAGTCCTTAATTACGTTCCAAAGATCACTTTGGCATGTCCAATTGCCCTTGGCAAGGAAGTTTTCGAAAATATATTGGGTAAAGTTCTAAACATGCCCGATATCAAGAAATAAGGTATTGAATAAAACGCAAGGATTGTGGCGTTAAAATAAGTGCATAAAATGTCAAATTGAAAAATTCTTTGATGAGCGCCAACGAATCAAAATTGCGAAGATTTTTGAAAAATTATTCCGAACCAGGACTATGAGCGCGAAAATGTGATAGTGGTAGAACAAAATGCACAACTCCCACGGACGATCGATATTTGACCGATCTCCAGAAGAACTCCATTGGACAAACCAATGAACAGCGTACAATTACGTCTACGGACTGATTAGAGAAGGCTCAACGAACTGAGCATTTTTTCACGGAAACCGACCAAGAAACCACTTTTTACAAAAAAAAAATGAATAAGCAGCGCTTAGCAAAGGTGATGGTAATTGGGAAATTTGACAATTTAACATGGGCAATTTGACAATTTGACATTGTCAATTTGACAGATGAGGATTGAAAAAGAATTATTTTTTCAGATGAGTCCAAATTTATCACTGAACGATCTGACGAAAAAGCTTGAGTTTTAAGGAGAAATTCATGTGAGTATATTATCCTCACAGTGTAGTATTCACCTAGTATTATAATATGGAGAATAATTACGCCGAAGTGAGTTGGAGCACAACTTGGTCTCCAAGGGTCTGTGAACGCTTCAAAGTACAGAGTCTTCTTCGACAATATTGCTATGCAACTTCAGAGCAACTGTACAGAGATATTTCAGATGCAGCTTTTCAGGATAATTCAGCCCCATGTCATCGTGCTCACTCCATAAGTATTCAAACCCTTTCGCCAAATATGATATTTTCCGAGTTTACGGATTAGTTTTCTTTAGAGTAGGTCACCGATTACAAAGTTTAGGAACAACATCGCGGTCTTGGCCGGGTGACAGTCCTTACCTTAACCCTTTTGAAAATGTTCGGGCTCATAAAGGAAGCAGAATTAAGAACAATAAGCTGCTACAATTAATACATTGAATAAGATGATTAAACGGTCAGGTTCGAGGAAATTTCAAGAGAATGTTTGGAAAAATTGTATGGATTATAGTCTCGGCGAGGTACCGCAGGTTTCTCAGTTAAAGGAGGGAGGTTAAGTCCTTACAAAGATTTATTTTCGCAAGTTCTGACGTCCCTAGATATAAAGAAATGATTCTGATAATTCTCTACGGGCAGAAATTGAATATTTTGTTCCAAAAATATATTACTAATCGCTCTATTACCAGCAAATAGTCGTTAAATCAATATAATAGTGAGGAAAATTACGCTTAAAGATATTCGGAAGAAATGATTAGATGAATGAAACGCTAAGACACTATGAAAATATAACAATTATTCAACATAATATTCCACTTAATCATGTGTTGAAACTATTTTTTTTGTCGCAGGGTGTAATACTGATAGAAATATCCGTAAAACGATGGCTCTCCGTTGCTATAAATGGCGGAGGCATGTAACGAATGTATTTGCAGGTTTTTTCCAGAAAGCAATAACGAATCCGCCTGCTTTTGACCCGACGCAACATAGACCGTCAACTTTTGATCGATCCCGAAAAAGAAAATTTCGCGCAAAGCACGAAGTGTAGTAGGAAGGGAGTGTAACGAATCTGATTCTGAAAGTGGATTTTCAAAACAATTTAATGCCTGAAAGTACGAGCCAGAAAGCCATCATCTGACTTAAAACAATTCCTCTGACGGCTACTCACAGAGAGATGAAAAATAATCCTAGCCAGGAGTTAGGGACGTGGCTCTGTGTCTCAGGAACACACCAAAGAGTCCGCGTTCTGAATAGAACGAAGGTGACGAGCTAAAACCATCAAAGATCAATTCCGGGGGTGAAAATAAACACAAAAATGCGAAAAGACGAATTTTTTTTGCCTTTTGTAGATTCTTTGTCTATATTAACAAAAAAAGAAACCTGAAATGTGAGATTCTTCATTACTGTGAGAGATCTTCATTACTGCTGTCTTCAGCGGGTCTAGTTTTGGAGCTCCAGATGGCTTAGGTGAGCGAAAATTCATCCTCTTGGAAAGGAAGCGAGACGGAGCTGTAGAAACTAGCAACTAGAATTAACTCGCAAGAAATGTGAAAGAAAATTTTGAGTTTATGTGTAAAAAAAAATTTTAAAAACTTTTGTGGCAGGGAAAGTAAAAAAAACCCGATAAGATCTGCACTTCAATCTGCTGAGAGATGAAAAAGAATTAAGTAAGGAGAAGGATCTCTGGTGATCGATAGACTTTATAACAGAAAAAAATGTGCTTTGTGTTTTTTCTGCTTACAACCTTCAAACTAGAGTTGCATGAATAAGGCTTACCTAAAGTCATGAAAGCTGTCAAGTCAATGTTTTAGTATCGTTTTGAATACGCGTCGAGAATACTACTCGTAAACCGTCAAAGATTTATTGTGCTACCGTGTTAGGTACAGTTAGAGCACGTCAAGTGGGTCTATTTTTCTAATCATACTTTGGTTTCTACTGTGGTCTCTTCGGATCTACTTTGGTCTTTTTGGATTTACTATAGTTTCTGGCATCCGAATATGTCTTTGATAAGGATGATTGACTTCCAAGATTTCCTGTTTTCATCCGGGAAATGAGATCTAGTACCAGTGGCACTGAATTAGCACTAACCGTTCGTATTCAAACACATGTTCTTGAGATAAACCCTGGACGAAATGTTTTGCAAAAGAAGGAACGCGATGTTTGCAACTCCCGGAATCCTACTGCCTATTCACTTTTTACGCTCATTGTCACTAAAACTGAAAGTGCCACTACACTAAAGCCTATACCATTTAATTTATTTTTGTTCCAACAATTTTCCGATTGCACTAAAGGATTCAGAACGATGATTGCTTTCGAAGCTTCCTTTTTACCTAATTGATATGCCTGATCATTACCATCAAATCTGGTGTGCCCAGGGCACACTGGTGATTCTAGCTGCCTGGCTACTAGGCATTGTATCTATAGTTTTTATATTTTATAGCATTGTATCCTTTGTCTATGCTGAGTTGTGTGCTTAAAGCGACGGCATAGGCCTGAGACTGAAATATACTCGGCATACTTCGCGACATACTCAGTGTGGGAATGCTTTGGACGCGCTGCTAGTTCTTCCTTTTGGGGTTATTACACGGTCTACAAACATTATTTTGTTTGTTTCAAATCTGAAATTTTTCAAAAAGGGAATTGTGAAACGTTATGAGCACAGACATCATGTAACACTCGGATAAACTGAATAAATTAGCACACTGTTTTGTCCTGTATGGTGCACTAATACAGTTACGAAATATGTGGAAAGTGAAGATTCAAAATGAGACAGAAGTCAGAGAAGATATTCCTTCATTTAAATACCTGCAGATGCTGAAAACATAATGAAAAAACTGGAGTTTATAATAGTTTTCTAAATACAAGCAAAGCAAATAATATGGGACAAAATTTGGGACCATAGACTAGTAGGAAAATTACAACACCAGATGAATTTATTGATGTTGCTCTGGAACCTGAAAAGACCTTTTATTTTATCTGTTTCTTGTAATGTTTATACGTCTCAAACGTACTAACTTAATTACGCACTAAATGTCTTTCGTAACAATTTCATTTCCAAATAAATTCATCAAAAAGTGAAATCACCAGACAAATAGCATTGAAATTTTCATGATCACGAATGACCCAAATAATTTTCAATTTTCTTAAGATTAATACTCATTCCTCATCAATGCTAGCAGATTATATATATTTAACTTTTAAACGAATACTTATTTAGTTGAAATAACTGCTAAATGTCTACCTTGATTATTATTCTTTTCTATTTCAACATCTTCACCTTAAACTAAAAATTATGTTGCATGCACAGCTATTGGTAGATGTTTTCTTTAATATGAAAATCATAATAGTGTAATCAGCTTTGTCGTAAGTTATTTCAGTTATGTTAATGCTTTACCATTGATTTTCGAGGAGAATAGAAATAAACAAAATGAAATGTAAACAAAGCTCAGTATGATTCAAACATTTGATTCCTCTATTACAATTTCAATTTTGACTAAACAGAAAAATGTTCGGCTAAATAAAGTGCAAAATAAGTTGATAGTCCTTTTTTTTTGCTTATTTTGGGTTTTTCGTTTCTAATAATTTGACTGTGTACGAAAATTTTCCTTCTAGTCATCAAATGGTTCACGATGTTAAATGATTAATTTATTATTAATTATAGGAAGAAATATGATGTTTAGATTCGAAATTTGATTCCCATATTGAATTTTGATTGCATTCATACCAAGAAATAACATTTATGTTACGTATTTGCTACACCGCTTTCAAGGAAAATAATGACTTATCGTAATGCTTCTTACCATCCATTAAATATCGCTGAAAGGAGTTATTGTAATCATTTTTTTGGGTATTTCGTTTACAACATTACTTCCACCTTTATCGTTACTTTCAACGAAACTTATGTATGTTTCCCTTGCAATAATCGTATGGAAGTATGTACTGTTACTGTCCCGCCCAAACCTAGACTAAGGCGGGAATTAGGCAAAGGTTGATACTGTCATATTCAAACGAAACAAGAGTGTGTCTGCCTGATTTTAAGCAGAGAAAATCACTTATGCGATTCCAAAAAATTTTGAAAAAAAAATGGAAGATTTTTTTTGATTTGCTTATTTTTTGTTATACCTAACAAATTTTTGACCACAATATCAAAGAACACGGGACCGGAAAGGATTTAGAAATGGAGTGAATGCAATGCTCAGGGTCCAAAAACATCTCTATAGTCTTTCCGTTACAGCCCATCTTGAGCCTTGGTGGACGAAATGTGACATCTCAATAACCCTCGGTTGGTATCCTTCAATAAGCGCATCCTAATTGCAATTAATTATATTTATCAAATGCGTCCAACCAGCGCTTCCTGGGCTTTTCCGCGAGTCTTCTTTCTAGCTCCCATGTTTTTATATCTCTTCCTAGCTAATATATACCGAGATAATTAATGAGTAATATGCATATAGCATACATTGGCTATCGAAATTTTGGATATCCTTATATCTGAATAATAAATACCGGTTCCTCTAAAATATAGAGAATATACACCTATTGCGCAATTCTTTCGAACGGAAATGTAGGCCAAAGTGCTGCTTATGATAAGCAGGAACTGCCTTCTCAATCAGTTACAGGTTTTTGTGGATAACTATCGTTTTAGCACTATCTGTAACATCATCTGATCTGTATCTATCTGTATCATCAATCTGTACAATCTTTCCTATTTTGGTGTTTAAATGGACAGTTTAAGGATCTCACCTCCATACTGTATCTTTTGAACTTGAAACTATGTTCTAAAAGAAAAAAAGTCCCAAGAGAAAAATATGCACCCCACGAAAAATTTTTCTGTACAGCTGACATCTGAAAGATATTTCTTAAATTAATAAATTTGAGGAGATGATGATATGTTCTCTAGAAGAATGTCAGAATGTCAGAATGTCTCGGCTACAGCACCCAAAAAGTTCATTTTGTTCCCAGCAGTGTTCTAGCATTCATATCGATTGAATAAACCCAGTGCAATGTTGACAACTGACATTCGTACGTCAGTGCTTTTGCCAAATACCTTTTTTCAGTCGTCCAAGCACCCCTTTTTTGGATTTTTGGTTTATTGGGTGTTTTGTACAACTCAGTGGTATTTTTAATTAACCACTGATTTTCACTACTTTTAAGTCTGATTATTTTTCTTACCACGGTCCTTTCGAGGACAATTATTTTTTTTACTAAATTCTTGTTTAACCTTCCTATAACCGCGCGTTGGTCTGTGAGACGGACGGAATGATTTTTTGAATTTATTTATATAACAGAAACGCTAGCGAGTCGCATCTTTTGCTTGCTGCATGATTTGTAGCGAATTTCACGTCAGTGCTTGCCACGCGCTTGTGGGGAACGCACGAGTGGGCGTAGTTGGCGCCAATCGGTCCGTGAGACCGACGCGGGTATAGGCGTAACTTTTTGTGTTAGTATAAAATTATTGTTTATCAGGTGTTTTTTTACTGTGTATGTATTTTTTTATTGTGTATCTATATTTTGACCAATTATATTATTTCACAGATTATATTCTGAGCCAGAATGGATGCAGAGCGAATCCGGTCACTGTTGGAAGAAGGAAGTTCTGACACTGATTACGAAGACGACAGCGAGGTGGAAGACGCAGTTGAGACACAAGAGGAAACCTATCACACAGAGCAAGAAGATGATGAAGAAAACGAGATCCAAGTTTTTGGCTGAGGAGGAAGACAGTCAAACTTCCAGAGATTTTTACGTCGGAAAAGATGGACGGACTAGATGGAACAAAACTCCTGCCTCAAATCATGTAAGACGAAGAGCTCGAAATATAGTTACACAACTTCCAGGACCTAGAAAAGAAGTTAAATATTTAAAGGATTCAGGTGAGATTTGGAGGTTATTTTTTCCGGACAATGTTATAAATATGATAGTAAAATGCTCTAATGAACAAATTAGTCGGATAAAACCTAATTTTACTCTAGAAAGAGACTGTTCTGACAAAGACAGTATTGAAGTTGAAGCACTCCTTGGTCTTTTGCATTTTGCTGGTGTCAGAAAGAACAATCGCTTGAATGCCAAAGATTTATTCAAAACAGATGGATCGTTCCCTGAGATTTTTCGCTTGACTATGAGTTGGAATAGATTGTATTTATTGATGCGTTGTCTCAGATTTGATGAAAGAGATTCACGAGCTGAAAAAGTTGCCATAGATAAATTAGCTCCTATAAGTTGTAGCTAGTTTCCAAAAAAATAACAGTGTATCTCAGTTTGTTACAATCGACGAAAAATTAGAGGCTTTTAGAGGTCATTGCAGCTTCAGGCAATACATCCCATCAAAGCCCAATAAATATGGCATAAAAATTTACGCACTGACGGATGCTAAAATGTTTTACACTTCCAAGTTGGAAGTTTACGTAGGGAAACGACCTGATGGTGTCTATAAAGTTGACAACTCATCTATGCCATTAGTTGTGCGACTGAGCGAAGGGATTCATAATACTGGCCGTAATATCGTCTGTGACAATTTCTTTACAAGTATTCCATTATTGGATAGACTTGAATCCGAATACAAATTGACATTGATCGGGACGATACGTAAAAATAAGAGAGAATTGCCTAAAGAATTCACGGAAATTCGTGGTCGAGCAGAAAAGTCCAGTTTATTCGGGCACCGAGGCAACTGCAGTCTTGTTTCCTATGGGTCTAAAAAAGGAAAAAATGTTCTTCTTGTGTCCAGCATGCATGAAGGCGTCGAAATAGATGAAGTGACTGGTAAACGTGAAATCATAATGGAGTACAATAAAACCAAAGGAGGAGTTTATACTGTAGACAAAATGTGTGGGAATTATAACGTAGCTCGAGGCACAAATAGATGGCCGATGGTAATTTTTTATAGTCTGATGAACGTACCAGGTATAAATATATATATTATTTACATGCAGAACAATCCTGACAAGAAAATCAACCGCAGAATATTTATTGAAGCCTTGTCATATCAACTTCTAAATTCGCATCTTCGTCGACGAGCTCTCAACACATCCTTGCCTAAAAGCATAAGACTTAGGCTCGCTGAAACTTGTCAATTAGATGGTCCCGAGTCTTCAGCGGCATCTAAGTATAAAAAAATTGGTCGTTGTGGAGATTGTTCTTCAAAAAAAAAAAAAATCGCAAAACACGATATAATTGTGCCACTTACAAAAAATACTTTTGTTTGGAACATGATGTTATGGTTGGTCCTGATTGTTATGGTGAGACTGAAAAGTAAGTCAACTTGTGATTTTGATTTTAATTTTTATTAGTATATTAAGTGTTTTTTTCAAATTTAAAAGTTTATGTTTCTTTTTTAAAAGAAAAAAAAATGTTTTAGTTGTGTTTTTGTAGTACCTAAGAAAAAACTTTGTATACGGCTGATTTTATAAGACTGATTGTCTGTTCAATAATTAATAATAAAGTGATTATATGATATATTTCTTTTCATTATATCCTTTACATTTAAGATCAAACTTTATTTATATAGGTTTTCTAAGGGAAATCATATAAAAAGGCGTTCCGAACTTTCGGTCTGTGAGACCGTACACGGGTATAGGTGTCACAAAAATTGGCGCGGGTATAAGAAGGTTAAGCGCCTATGTTCAGATCAATATCATAACATATGCCCCATTATTTATTAATGATTTAGGCACATAGAGCTTCGCTCGCGAGTAAATTTTAGCTAGCTTTCAAGAATAAAAGGATCGAATGAAATACTACATTCGCTTGACTCATTGTTGAGTCTCCACATTTTCCTTCCTATGTCTCGTCAATTGGCCGTCAAATGTGCCGAGGTATGCTGAATTGTTTATATGTTTTTTATTTGTCTACAGTTCCTACCATGCGCGTTCAGTGTCACCTAAGCACAAAAATGTTCGTTTTATTAATTCGTAGACCAACTTCGTTGGCAGCTGACTCTAGATTCAGAAAAATTTTCTGCGACGGAAGATAGCGGTCGTTGATCATTTCATCATATCGGATAAATATCGAGCAGATATTTGGGAATGTATTCGCGGATAAGGGTGCGGAACTAAGACCAATTGAGTAGCCTTAGAATTGTCAGTTGGACTCGATTGCTGATACCAGCCAATCTTCTCTCGAATTTCTAAATTGGAGGGCGCACTCGATGAACCGAGACTGTTAGAGGTGTCACTTCTAATTAAAAGCAAGATGTTTAAAAACCGCCCAAATGTCTGCCTTATGTCTTATTGCATTCGTAACCAGACAAAAAATCATGTCGTAGCGACGACCCAAGCCCGACAAGGGCTGTAGCGCCAACGACGATGTATGATTGAATGGAGCGCGACTTGATCTTGATTGAATCTGCAACGGCCATTTTTTTGCTGAACTTGTACTGCCAAGAAATGTTTAAATTAGTACTAACTAGTGCCAAATCAAACAGCTATGTGTGATCGAACCGGGATGAAAACTAATGGAGTATCTAGAAGAGTAATATGATAAAAATTTCAGTCTAATCAATCTCAACAAAAATCAAAAAAAAATTAAAGGACATCACTCCGTTAATAAGGGTGCAACCTTCTCATACATCCATATCATTCCAACTTGAAATAAACGCTCCTGTTACATTCGCAATTTTTGAAATGCAATGCCAAAAAGGATTTTTTGGTAATTTTGACCCACATTATTAAAAATTTCAATGCAGTTTTTTTGAAACCATGACCGCGTCACTTTGCTATCATCTGTTGGAGAATAACGATCTTAATAAAATGTAAATTGACAGTATCGATTTGCATCGAGAAAGTGCCTTAACTTGTCACATCAACTGAGGATATCCATAGAGCTTAGTGTGTATTGTGGACAAGGCTTTCTTTTGCAAAACACTCAGGGAGTAAATGTAACAAATTTTCCTGCCATAATTTTATGTTTAAGGCAATAAGCAAGCGTTTTAGCGCTATAACAAGAAGGTGATGTCATCCTCATATGCTCCTTAAGAGGATTCAAAGGAACACTTATTCTATGTTTACTAACAGCTACCAGATAACGAAAAGTTAGATCAAATCGATTGCATCGAGTTGCACTGATTGAGCTATAATTTCAGATTAATTTAAACACAGCCTAAATAGATTGAGATTTTGATATACATTAATAGATTTCGATGGAGATTAACAAAGGAGATTAACAAAGATGGAGATCAACAAAGCTAACCACTTGTGATTTTCTTTTTCTGTGTCGCTACAAATTGTGGCGTTCTGTATAGCCCAACACAAGTGTAAAGTAAATGACATGCTAATCAGCGGTATATTTTTATCTTTATATCAACCTTTTTTATCTCTTTTACTCTATATCATCGAATCATCAAAATTTAGACAATTTTGATTCTGAACATCGGGTAATAATTTAATCGATCTTCTCATCGTTTTCATTCAACACCAGTTTTTTTCTTAATTTTTTTGTAGATACGATTAGTAGAGGTGGAAATCTCTCCAGTTTCATGAATGTTTTATAAGCAAATTCAGATTACCATGGAAATTGTGCTTCGGTGAGTGACCAGTTTGTCCAAAATGACTGCATTTGCAAAAGAATCCTATGATTAAAACCAAAATTTTTTTTGACTAGCAACGAATATCAAAGATCGCGGCGACTTAAGTGTCTGAAGTGTCTGAAGAAGAATGGACCCGACAATAGGTTGCTAGGTTTTGAGGCACATCTCAGCGCCAATGTTTAACGTTCTGCCAAACGATTTCACGCAGAAAATTTTAATATTGCCTCGACACTGCGTTTACATGACACCTTTTCTCAGTTATCTTTGGGCTGAAAATGAATTTTACCGAGTAATTTGGGGATCGGCATTTGCAAATTTATCCTTAAGGTCAGAAATCCCTTTAGAATTTTCAAAAAATCGATTTTTTTTCATATTTCAACGGTATAATACCAAAGAATATACTGACCAAGGGAAGTATATTGCGGAGCTATCGCATATAGTGTCAAGCGGAGGGACAGCTTGCAATCAGATAAATAGCGAGTTCAGCGCTCGGATAGTTGGAAGCAGCGCTACCCTTGCTTTACTCCCTTTGCTCGACTCTACTAGCAACCTTTGCTTTCTGATTTACCTTTTTTTTGACCAGGCAAATGTTTCGGGAAATTTTATACGGGGGACATTATCACTACAAATAATAATTTTCACATTTTGAAACTTTAACGCGATTATCTCGAAACTACGTTTTCAAAAACTGCTCGTGTTGTAGCTCAACAAGTTATCGACCGGTTTTGGTGAAATTTTTGGAGATTACTCTCAGTAATAATATCGGAAGAATATAGGAAGTTTGAAAGGTTGCGTGTAAATAAATAATTTTTTTGGGTTCAAATATATCGGCAAAATGGTCTAAAATACGAACTTTGGAGTAAAAAGGCTCCCAAATTTTCGATTTTGCACTTTTTCATAGTTTTTTTAGGTAGATCCTTCCCCTTAATATGTCATTAAACGAATGACATTCCTTAAATCTTCTTCAGATCAACAGCAAAATAACGACCACTGCAGCACTTTTACAATGTCACGCAAAACAGGCGTCCGAAAACCCTTAATACCGCGGCCATTTTTTGGGAATCTCAAAAAAATATATGTGTCACAAATTTGAATGCCATAATAAAATTATGTCAAAATTTGAAAATGATCAGATTATTTTATCTCCTCTAAAAAAATTCTCGAAAAATACCTATTTTTCACGCATCTAAAGGGATTTCTGGCCGTAATCATTTTCAAATGTCCGCAATTAGAGCTTTATTAAAGTATTCACGGTGAGCTCTGAGAGCGTTTCAAGCTATTTTTGACCAGTGCATTGTTTAGAATCTTCAAGTTGAAAGGATTGACATGGTCGTTCGAATATTTTATAGCTGGGAACAATTGATTAAAAAGTTTGTTTTTAATTTTTGATGAATATTTCTTGCAGTTGAATGAGCTTCAAAACTGGCAAAATATCGCAAAGATAACTCCATTATATGATTACACATACTTAAAAATTTGATTCAAAAATTTTGACGAAATTTGACTCAGACATTTTGACTAAATTTGATTCAAAAATTTTGACCAAATTTGATTCAAAAATTTTGACCAAATTTGACTCAAAAATTTTGAACACATTTGCCTCAAAAATTTTGATAAAATTTGACTGGAATGGGTCATATTTATTGTGAATTTGCGAATAACATTTAAATATACGATTTTTAATAATTTTTGCAATTTATTTTCTGCAGGTAGGTTATATTGAAAAGCTGTTGACGCCTTTGGACAACAATTTATCTGTTTCCGAATCTGTTATAATCTAATTTGTGCGTGAATTATGATAAAATAATATTAAATTTACATACCCTCCGCCTGCTGCCGATAGCTAGAATCACTATGGCGATAATCACCACTAAATTCATCACGTTCACCGCGCAAACATGACGCTAATCCTCGTGACACTCTTCGATCGCGTTCCTTATCCAAAGATCGACAATAAAGATGTGTTTGTCGTGCACCGACGACACCTTGAACCTGATATTGAGATTGTTGTTGTTGCGGCTGTAATTGATCGCAACCGGGTAGGAATTCCATTTTCCCATTTTCATGTTGCAATTGATGTTGTTGTTGATGTTGATATTGCGATTGTTGTTCGTATTTTGGTGAACTAGGTTCATCAGATTTTACAATTGCAACACAATTCATTGTAAAATTAGTCCCATGCAATCGTACATCCAGAGGGTGGTAAGGTATAACTCTTGCAATATCTTATAATAATTATATTACACAATCACTTTGGTTCGTTTCAAAAGAGTTTAGTCGATTTAATTAGTGGTAATTGTATTTTTATCGCTTACAATTGCACGCATTGCCTTGCCTTTTCGAAAGGCATCACGATGTAATCAAATTAATTGAGAACAAAACATTATCATTCATGCCCGTACCTTGTTAACATGTTGGCTTTTGTATCTTTTAAGTTTCTTCTAAGAAGCACTGAAATAAGATCCACCAATGATAATCAACATGACTTTCACGAAGATGAATTTTTTAATGCCTGGTAGTAAACTTGTTCACAACAATCACAGATTGCTGACATATTTTCTTATAATTTTCTCCAACTGTCTTCACTCCGATAGAGTAATAAAACTATTATTAAACAATAAAAGTATGTCTATCTGCAGCTTCTACACATGAAGATCGATTTATCTCTACTTAACCGCACAGGCCGTTCACTGACTTCCTTTAAGAAGGCAAGCACCAACATTATGCTGATACAAAATGGATTTTTTTTTAAAGCCTTTGGTTATTTTTTTGATTTATATAAAAGCTCAACGGTACTTGGAATTCATATTATTCGATTGATGGGTGATAGGGACTTGAAAAATTCCTAGTCCGTTTGATTCGTTAAATCGTTTTGAAATTATCACAAAGCACCAATTTTTTTTTCTATTGTTGTACGCAGGAGAGTCTTAGACTTAACTCGTTGTTTCGTCTACTAAAGTCATTCAATAGTATCTGAAGTTATATTTCACAGTCGACTGGGGTCTGCAATTGCAGGGAATTAAAAGATTACTTTTTTTTCTCTCTGTTACAACGTAGCAAACATTTGTAATGGGTATTTATTATCTGCAGAGTGCGATCAATTCCAATGCCAAAACGCCATGTGTGTGCAAGCAATACTATTTGTTGAAATCGCGTCGGTTTAATCGGTTTACAGCGGGCAAATATTGAAGAAATTATTATTTATTTAGGGTTTTTAGCAGAAGCACTTATCCCTTAAATTACTAGTTGCTAAGATTTCCAATTTGGGTTGCTTAGAAATTACATTCGAATGCTCAAACATATTGAGTTAGCGTTTAGTAGAGAGTTTATTGCCTTGTTTGATTACGATTGCTTCATATCAAATTACATGTGTTTGATGGGTAATTATTTGAATGTACTCGAGACTTTTCGGATTTCATTTTGAACTTTGTAGAGTTTATTCCTAGGTGAGTCAGAAGACATGTTTTCAAATTCACGCTAAATATAGGTTTAAGCTTTTCATATCTTTGTTTCTCTCTAAATTTCCTAATTTCTACATGTGAACCTATTTTTCGGAATACCATTTTTTTATGTTTTACTCTTCACACTGTAGAATAAATAATATTAATTCGAATTTGACTTAAGTTTTGTAACGTGTCCCAATAATTTAACGTGTTACTCTAAATTCTGAATAACAAAAACGGGAATACGCAAAAGGAAATTTATTGAAAATAAGGCGTGGAGGAGGAGATGATTTTCACAGATAATATATCAGTGGTAGAAGGTGGTGAAAGCTCTGTGCCATTGAGGTATAAGATCAAAAAGCGACCAGCAAGAACCTTTGCCGCAAGGATTTTCCCTAACCTACGACCATTTCCATAAATTTACCGCGAAAAAATTTACAAAATATTGGTAATTCTAAAAATTATTTAGTCTTTTTTTGTCATTTTTCGATTGTATATTCCTTTTATTTAAAATTGATTTTATTTAAGTACATATTGTCCATTATTATCTATGACCTTTTGCCATTTTTTGGGTAGAGCCATTATTCCATCTGTGTAGAACTTCTGTGGTATATCTGCAAAAAAATTGGCCAAGTGATTTTCACAGTTCCTTTAGAAGTGAATTTCTTTTTATTAAGGAAGTTTTGCAGAGACCGAAATAAATGGTAGTCCGATGGGGCAAGGTTTGGACTATATGGTGGATGCAATAAAAACTTCCCAGCCAAGCTATGTCAATTTTTGCCGGGTCATCAATGATGTGTGTGGTCTGGCTTTGTCATAATGGAAGACAACGCCCTTTCTATTGATCAATTCTGGCCGGTTTTTTTGAATGGCTTGTTGCAATCTGGTTCATTGCTGACAGTACAGAGCCATATTGAGCGTTTGGCTAGACTCTAGCACCTGATGATAAACAATTACCTTCCAATCCCACCATACACACAGCATAATCTTTTTTTGGTATCAATCCTGGCTATGAAGTCGTTTGTGTTGATTCACCTTATTTTGACCATGATCTTTTTCGAACGAAATTCCCGTATCTTACCCATTTTTCATCGCCCGTAATGATTTGCTTCAAAAATGGCTCGATTTCTTTGTAGATCCATCCTTACGCAAATGGTTCAAAACTGTTTGGTGATGGATATTCAGTTCCTTAGCAACGCCATGGCTGCTTACTTGTCGGTCTTATCCACTTTTTTGTTAAATTTCATCGACTTTTACAGTGATTGGTCGACCTGAGCGAGGTGCATCTTTGACATCAAAATTTCCCGAACGAAAGCGAGCGAACCATCTCTTGGCTGTGGCTTTTGATAAAGTATCTTGACCGTAGACACCACAAATTTTTTCACGAGCCTGCGATGCATCCTCACCTTGATCGTAGTTATATAGTTAGTTATTATATATAATGAATACAACTTTGTCACACGAATGACAAAATACAAAAATGTCGATATGAAATTTATAGACTGGAATGTCACATTTCAAACGCATATCAGTTTGACTTAATCTAATTAGTATTGCCCGGCATATGACAACGGACAGCATCTAGTGACACAAAAGGCTCAATACTTTTTAGACTATCCAATATATGCACAAAAACAGTGTCAATTCAGGGCCGGAAATTTTGTACCCAGTGCAATTGAAATGAATGTCAAATAACCCATAGTTTGTATCATTTGTTCGTTTATTCGGTTTACTGCAGAATACTTAAAAAAGAAAAATTAGTTTTAATGAACAAATACGTTTAATATGAGCCCCCAGTAGTAATTGTTTTGGCTCATCAATGGATGCAGGAGAACAAACTTAACGGGACTTTCAACTTTTCACGAAGATTACTACCCGAAAAATTGGACGCAGTCCATTTAAATATTGATGGGGTTTCTATTTAAAGTCAATCAATGTCAGTCCTTCAAAATTATCTATAATAAAACTATTTTATATATAAATTTAAATAAAAACCTGACATTAAAGTGCAAGTTGTCACACTTGGTAGTTGATTTGACATATACTCGACTTCGGGTAAATTTTTAAAGCTGAATGACCAAGTTCCCAAAACGCGCTTAGACCCTTTATATGCGAAGAAATTGAAATGAGCTTGCGTGTTTTATTTGATACTGAATGCTTATTTGCATACTTTAGGAAAATTAAAATATTAGGTCTACCGGAAAGTTCGGTCTGATAGTGTTACTTCAAGTTCTAATTCATGCACACATGTTGATTTGACACATATATGACTATCTCTCTTTGATATCGCATTTAAAAACATTTACACTCCTCATCGCGTATTACTGCAGTTACACACAGCACTGTTATTATTAAGCGAGACACGATCGTCATAGGTACCGATAAACTTCACTTACGACACTGTATTTTGTGCGAATTACATCAGAAATGCTAGAACGTACAGAAAATATTTTGAAAAATTTCAAGCAAGTGATGTCGACCTTAATGACAAGCCAAAGTTCAGGACGGCCATCTTTGATCGATGATGACATTATCAAGACTATGATAGAGCACGATCCCTTCTTGACAACATCGTAGATTGCAGAGAAGCTAAGTTCAACTCAACAAATCATTTCCGGCCCTATCCAAAAGCTAAGATTGGTCTATAAATATGCTAGATTGGTGCCTCATCAGTTAAAGGAGAAAATTTTGAATTATCGAGTCGTCATATATATACCACTGCTTGCTCGGTGAACAAACTTTCTTAGACCGGATGATAGTTGGTGATGCAAAATAGATAGCATACGAAAAAATCAAAAGAAAAAGAGCATATTGGACACGTTGCGTTCGTAACGGTCTCAATTTTTTCAACTTTTTGGAAGTTTTTTGATAATTTGGTTTAAAATTTAGGAAAATTGTTTTCGCGTTCTTGACCTTTTTGCTCTACAAGGTTTTGATTTCATCTTAATCATCTACCAAAACCATGCGTTTTCAAACTTAAGACACATACAGGAGGAGGTATCCTAAGTAAGACCAATATTGAGTGGACTGACAACAACTTTTCGAAACTTTGACGAAAACAAAAAAAAATGTTAAAAAAACAACAACTGAATTTTAGTAGAGATAAATTTGAAAAATGTGTATGAGATTTGCATTGTTGCAAACGCGACGCTGTCAAAATTTTTGACAATATATTGTTGGTAGATGATTGAAGGATAATGAAAACCTAGTTGTGTGAAAAGAAGTCAAAAATGCGACTGAAACTTTCCTAAAATACAAAGTAATTTTTTTAAAAAACATTCAAAATTCAAAAAAGAACTGTGAAAACCCGTTGCGTTTGCAACGATGCAAACTTCAATCCCCTTTTCAAAAGAGGATTAGGGTCTTATTTCATAGGAAAATGTCAAAAACCGCATAAATCACTCTCATCAATCTCGCTTTGATACGTGCTTATGGTAAACCTCAGATCAGGTTGCACGACACATCGGTGGTAAGAAGCTTCCAATTTCTGCTCTAAATGCAGGGGTCTGGGTATGGAATACTGACAGCTATAGAAACAGGGAGACAAATTACGCAGATATATTCTATTCTGCATTTCCTCCAAGGAACCTTTCAAAATTATTAGATTTAAACTGAAGGGATATCACTAGTATATAATCAGGGAAAAATATATTATGACCAAGGTAAAATATATTATGACCAAGGTAAAATATATTATGACCAGTGAAGTAAGCATCTGAAAAGCGTTTGAATTATCTGAAGCTCTGTTTTCTAAAACACAAGAAAGCATATATCAAAGGAAGACAGAATATAAAACCTAAACTTGATCTACCAGAAACACATACGCGCATGATTATCATTACAACAGTTGAAGGAAGAGACGTAAATGACGACCTCCAATTGTAATTAAAATTGAAAAATTTGAGAAGGTTGACCAAATGCTTTTTAACAATATCGTTAAGTATTTGGTAAGGAACCCAATCGTTGACATAACGGACTAGCTATTATATAAGCCCAGCAACGTCTTCCCTAGATTCCAGCTTTCAGATATGAAAAATTGTAGATTCTAGTGAATCATTACTTATCCTTGTGAATAAGCAACGAAAAACCTGGCTCACAAAAGTAACCCGGCAAAAGATGTCCTTAGAGGAGTAAGACCTAGAAATTGTGATAAATTACATATTTTGCAGTCCAAATTGATTGAAACGACAATGGAAAGCACGTGATTTTAAGGAGATGAACCAGAGAGGCATGACACAATTAAACTTCATATTACTCATTGGATATGTACCAGTTCCTGAAAGCCAAGTCGCCACATTAAGCGGCGACTGCAACAAGGACCTGCATATGTCAAAATGCACAGTCCTAAAGCGAATTTTGAATAAGGCAAACAGCAAGGCCAGTTTTTTGTTAGTTGTTTGGGAAATTTATAGGTTTCATAGGCAACTTACCTATTTGAACAAATGTGAGGCTATGAAAATCGCAATCATATGCAAGGATAATCTTGAAAGGATAAAGAATAATGATGAAATTGTCCAGTAGTAAATACCAACGAATTCATAGAGAAAACTTTCTACTAACAGATAGGCCAAAAGTAGATTGCCTGTGTCATCAATGCTTCGGGTGGTGCATGTTCGTTAGCACTGTTATACCTAGTTTATGACCAATTCATTGGAGTCAATTGTTCATCATGATATGCATGTGAAGAAATGTTGGAATTATTCACAAGGATCTAGAAAATTTCTATAGCCCCTATATATTTGATGAAAAACCTAAAGCTTTTTGATTTATTGATTTGATCACAAGCTGCCCTAAATGATTGCCTCCACTTCATATTCTCGATATCGTAATAATTTGAAAATATATCTTTCAGGACACAATTTTTTTAGATCTATACAGCTTTAATATCTAAACGACGATGATCGCGTGTTCAAACATCTTTAAGTTTCTATAAAAACATAAACGATATTTTAATAAAATATGACAAGGACCCTCCTAGACTCTAAATGCCGCTTTCTTGATCTCACAAAAATATGCCAATAACCTCATAAATAAGCGAATTAAAAAAAATTTGAAAACGTACATTTGATAAAAATTTTAAACTGAAGAATAAATGTGTATTAAAAGCAGTGGAAAATTGGGTATTCAAGTTTGAGCGATTATATACGTCTGTCACGCAGAGTTTTTGACATGGTGCAACGATTATTTTGACGTTTCAAGTTTGCACAGTTTAGCTGGTAGTAACGGTTTTTTGCTGTGACAGATAGTCAAATTTGTATGTTAGTTGCGTGTTTTCAGACTGAATATGCTCATAGAGCAACTATTCGATTAAACTTGGAAAATCGAAGACTGAAACATTTGATTTGCTGAACTTGACTGATGACAATAATGGCAAGAAGCGTTTGGGGATTTACAAGTGACATGAACGCTTGTCGAAAGTATATTGAAGACTCCCTGCATTCTGGGTGTCTTTTTACATAAACTGACAACTAAACCGCCAAATTTTACGTTCGTTTATCAACGTGCAATATCAGCTGAATCTTGGTTCGAAATTTTGACAGGAAAATCAAAAAATTTGATGTGAGTTATACACAAGTGCCTGTGAACGTCTGAATCCTGTCCAAGGTTATTAGGAACTCTTTGATATTGGAATGGATTATTTTAAAATATTACTTCACATTTTTGTACCAGACTCGTATTATAGCTACCATCCAATCTAGTGGATGTAAAGAAAGTAGTTTAGAAGTTGATCAGTGCTAAGAACATGAATATCTGAAGTACATCAACCGTTTGGCATTTGTAGATCGCCAGGCTTTGACAGCTTTGATTGGTGGATCTCTGGTGAGGGCTAATGGATCTTTGATGAGGATGCATGTGTACAAAAACCGATAATTTCGGCCTGCGGGAACAACATGACAAACAAAACCAGATTCCTAATAAATTCTATATAAATCAATAACGATTACTATGACAAAGGACAAACAATGATAGATTAATATTATTTGACGTCATTTCCTTCTTTTAATATTAAAAGCAAAATACTGAAAGATAACATAAAAACATAACATAACATAAAAATTCGACGTAGAAGTATAACGAACTTGTATATCCATGATAAATAAGTTTGATATCTATTTAAGGATCACAATCTTCGCATGTTCTCATTAGCTCAAAAATTACCACCCATTTTGGAATCTTTATTTCAGCGTAAATTATTCAGAAATCCAATATGCTGTCTCCGAATGGCATTTACATCCTTTATTACTTAAAATAATGAATCATAATTATTCATTCAATAAATTTATTGACTTTATCTTTGCACAAGCACCAAAAATAGACACAACTAAGCCAAACAACTGCCACAACATCTCAGCTTCCATCTTTTGCGATCTTCTAAATGGAGTGAAATAAAATCAAAGATTTTCCAGTCGAGAATTTTGCAACGCAAAAAGGAAACTCACCAGCTAACACCAATTGAAAATCGCATAAAACTATAAAGCGAAAATCTAAATGAATCATATCATTCATGACTGCTCGCTTCCTACAAGGTCGTTGATGAAAGACCAGAACTTAGGCCAGTATATCATATGTTTGTATTGGCTTTGGGATCTTAATGAAACGGCTAGTTGGCTAGCTGGTATCCGAAAATAGCGATCTCCAAATACATATCTCGATCCACTGCCTCCACATTGCTGGCGAACATGTATCAGCACTAGCACTATGAAAAATTTAAATTGCCATAGAATTTTCAGCCCAGACAGCAAACACATATGAGCCAAGATATGTGGAGGATGGGTAAGAAAAAGCTATTGTTTTTAGAGGTCTAAGCATTATCTTTGTTTTTCCTTTTTTTGTGTTAATAACATTTATAAACGTTTAAATTTTTTTATGTATGATTCTCTTTACAGTACTTTCCTTTAGTTCGCATTTCATGTAGTACTGGGAATGTTATGTAGAATATATGTGGGACGCGGTGAGAGTTAAAGGGGCGTTCATCATAAAACATTTTACGAGATTTTTACAGAAGAAAGCCTTTTCAAATTCACACGTGGAAAACGAACTGTTTGAAAATTGAAATATAATGCGGAGCCCGCGGTCAGCTTCGATGCCCAGATTTGAAGCCAATTAAAATAGTGAAAAAGGTAATAAATTCAAAGTGAAAGAATTATTTATGGGACAGTCAGGTTAACACCTACAGACTATTTTATCAATCGTCTGAAATGCTTGGAGCAAGTAGAATTTTACAGTCGGCATAACTCAACACCTTAATTTGATTCTTTCTCCAAAACATTTTTGACATACCCTTATCTCTGGCTTATTACTTTGCTAGAGTTTGGAGTCATATGAAGATACTTAAGACTTAAACAAGTATTACATGCTTCGTTTCACAGTACTTTCAAAATCCTCTCCGGCTTCAATTCCAAAATTTTTTAAAAAAAAGCCAATGTTCGCGGTTCAAACTTGCTCGACATGGGGCAGAAGTTCTTATATCGTGATTCAATTTCTTCAAAACGATAATTTTTTATCCTTATAATCTTATACTGAACGTCCTGCATTGTAAGGACTGAAAACCGATATATCTTAAGCAATGGTAGTTAATTGCTCAAAGATAGGTTCGAATATTTGAATAACTAATTGGTAATGGAAACATAATCCTGATTTTTACAGCTGAAAAACGAACCAATGTCTCACTTATAAAGTACTTTGAGGCGCTTCTAGATTGAAGTTTACGAAACTGTAGGTCTATTTCAAAAACCAGTATCGAATTTCCAGTTTCCTCTCAGTACCAAACGCATGAGCTCAGATCCTAGAAAACGCTTATTCGTTTTCAAGCGATTTTTCAACATTCCTGCTTACATATTTCTTGCTGTGAAGGGTTAAGTTCGACAGATACTACGACGGTTCCTTTAAAAATATTTCCCTCTCAGTTTAATCTCGGCAAGGTGTCTATTTAGGCTGACAAATTCGTTCCAGTGACCCTAATGCAAAGGGCATGTAAGCTCGCTCCGCAGTATCGAGGATTTAGGGTTAAAGAAAGTAAGTAAGAAAGTAAGCGAAAGTAATTCTGTCAATTTCACTGTACTTAAGGACATAAGATAATGATGGATTGCTAAGCTGAACGTACTCCGCCTGGTCTTCCGCGTACAGAATTACTTTTTTGGTACTATGCGGAGCTACTTGAATGATCGCAAGCTCTCGTTTTGGGTGAGATTTGAACAACGTACCATTTCGTTGACTGCAGGCACAGCGCAAGGATCTATTCTCGGCCCTGATTTATGGAACGCTGGACACATGTGGTAAAGTTGACAACTTCCAGGTCACCGGGACCAGCTAAACTGAAGCTGAACCAGGTGGTAAAGAACGTCGAAGAATGGATTAGGGAGCAGGGCTTAGAAATTGGTCGCCAACATGGAGATAAATGATGCCGACTAGAAGAAGGATTTCACCAACATATCGATAGTGGTTGGCTCTGTGGCAGTACACACGAACAGTTTAGTCGAATATCTTGGTGTCACACTCAGTCTGAAGCTGACCTATTGGGAACATATCAGCGAGAAAATAAAGCCATAAAGTGACTTCGCTAGTCCAGTCACTGAGCAGACTAATGGCTAATATCGATGGCCCTAGAGAACAAATGCGGCGACTTTTGATGAGAACGGCAAACTATGGAGGTGAGGCAAACTGTCTGGGCTAATGCCATGAAAATCAAGTAGTAAAGGAAAATATTAGGTAGGGCCGAATGACTGGGAGCATTGGGAACCACCTGCAGCTACCGCACTGTATCCGAAGACGCTGTATTAGTCAGGAGTCATTCCCTTAGACATGCTGGCACTAGAGGTAAGGAAAGGTATCGAAGTAGTTTAGCAATATGCAGCGAAGAAGCTGAAGCTCAATCCCCCGCCAGAAGCCTACAAAAGTGGCAGCAACGCTGGATTTGCAAAGCAAAGCACTTGCAAGTGCTTCAGGCCGTTGAACTCCTAGATTTAATGCACTTCTTGAGCCTTAGATCAATCGGAAACAAGGAGAGTTTTCTCAGATTTTTCCGTGAATGTCCTCACAGAATGGGAAAAGTTATTACACCCTTTTTTCACCGATTTCACCAAGACCAAAGAGCCGACGCATTCCAATCGTTTTTCGCTTGTCAGCGCTTTTCTGAAGGGAGAACTCAACTTGCCTCTACGATTGGCCAGATTACCCCTCATACGATCGTTGAGGCGATGTTGCGATGGGAAAAGGTATGGAACGTGACAGCTCACTTTGTTGAGTCTATCCTTGAAATAAAAGAGGTATGAGGTGTGACCATTGGACTAACTCATCACCTGGAAAGCAGTGCTTGAACACAAGCTGATTTGAGGTTGTCTTAATGACACATTAGGACTCCACCCTGATGTAATGAGGCACCCTGAGTGGTTACAGAGTGGCTTCTAATCCGAACAGAAGCTATGGTGGATTATTTGGCCGATACGTGGATACTATCAGACATGTGATGACTCCCAGACATGTCTGAAGTGATTAAGGCATTTTCATCTCCATTACCGCAAAAAAGGCAGAAAAGAATAGACAGAAAAAGTAAACACATTTCGCTAAGAAGTCTTGAAAAATATCAGTGCAAGGTCTCCCGAAGTATCTCTCTACTGACAAATCTAAACTTCAAAATTCATTAGCCCTAACTTCGCTACCACAAAAAATAATTCAAATCTGTTAATTGCGATAAAAAAAACCTTTTTTTCTTTTCTTTTTTCTTTCGGGACAATTGAAAAATTGATATACTGAGGAAAGTTCCATATATCTAATAAATGATTTTGTCAGAAAACACCTTTATACACATTCAAGCGTCCTACAAAGAGGATTTCTGCAAGTTCTTAATGAATTCTTAAAAAATACTCAGACTTGATTACAATTCCGAGCATTTTGGTCAGGCAAGTCTTATGACCATAACTAGATAAATAAGTTTTAGCGGTCCCCAAGCAAAAGGCCATTTCATTTGGATTTTTTAGGATATATTTATATTTGGATATATTTAGGGAAGGAAATTTTTTTGAGCACATGCATCAAACACTGCGTAGACATTGCATGCACCAGAGAGTTCAAGAAATGCAATAACAGGACATAAACTTTGGGAGTGATTCCGTTGGTGCATGAGGCACTGAGTGATTTTATACCCAAGATACATTCAGCATTGTCATCCTGCCAAAATTAAGACTTCCCATCGTTGAAGGAAGACTTTAACTGTCGAAATAATTAGGTTTTCACTATAGCAAAAAAGCCAACAAATCAAAACGTCTACAAAGGACTCCTATGCGAAAATGCGAGCTAGTATGCGAACTAGGATGAGGTCAAACGCAACGAATGAAGTGCTGAAGGACGTCGAAGCGATCTTATAATTAGCCATAATAGTTCGGAAAATGAAATTTCATTGTATTTTGTCAAAATAACTAGCCATATCTTTCTGACATTTTTGAAACGAACTACTTGCCTAGCAAATTATATTTTATAGGTACTCATATGCCGAAAAAAATTTCGTTATCTCACTTTCATTTTCTGGGATATATACCAGCCTTCAAGATCTTTTTGTGAGTTTTTTGTGACAACGGGTTTCTTGTGTCTCTCTATAATGTTTCTCTATAAAATTGTGTCTCTCTTTCTCTATAATGTCTAAATGTGAATTTCTTTCAAATAAACGTAATCTTTTTGATTAATTTGTGTTTGATCCTTTTATATGACATGGTAAGGTTCAAGGAAGAAAAATGTTTAAGTTTAAGTCAATTATATTTAAAAATTTGTAATTTCAAATTGAAAGGGAAGGATCCTATCATCGCTTACTCCTTGAACAATTTTTATATATATCAGTCTTGGCGCAAAGTCGGCTCATGATTTCCGAAACCGTTACGAATAACGGTAACGAAATATAACTTGTTCAGATTACTTATATGTCTTGTTCAGCATCGATTTTCGCAAATATGTAAATTTAGCACTGATATATCAGTAACGAAAACGACTGCGAGTCATCTGTCACTTTAACTATAAAATTCAATGAGAATTTGAACTCACTTTTGAAAGTCGGGGCTATCGAAATAAACTTTGTTTCATTTTCATAATGGAAAAAGGTATTGTCTTCCAAAGCCCATTTCAGTTTGAGCAATCCAAGATTTAAGTCTTCACAACTGTCAAGTGAAATTTCATTTGACTGTTAATAAACCGAGTATGCAAGCCCCAAACAAAATTTTCGAAGATAAAAGATGCAATAGCAATTTTGTTTAGTAATGCAGGCTTCAAAGTCAAAAACTGAATAGCTAGGCTTGCATGTTTTAGTGTCCTTCACAGCAATTTGTAGAAACGTGACTTGTATGATAACGACTGTAATCTTGTGATAAATCTAAACAAAAAACAGCCCCAAAGAAGTGACATCATAACACTCAATCTTTTTTTGGGTTTTGCGTTCTTCATAGCTTGAATTCCTGATAATTAACAGTTCTAATATCTAAATCTATTTTAATCCTATCGCATTTCACGCACCTTCTTCGTCTTCCTGCACGATAAATTTTATCATCAGGAAAACAGACAAATTACCACCCCATTTTCATTTTAGTTTTGCTTTGTGTCACTCTTTTGCTTTCTCAATCCATTAAATATACATTTAATATTCAACTGCTGCACGCGAAGCGTCATTTTAACATTTGTTCATTTCTTCGTACTCACTCACGCTACATGTGTGTTAACATATGCTATTTATTGCATTTTTGTTTTTTTGCAATAAAGCATTTCGAGAAAAAGCTTTACACCCTCCAGCTAGCAAAGGCCTACAACAAAACAATTTTAAATTTAAAGACGGAGTGATTATCGCGATGATGTCGATGTATGGGATAAAAAAAGACATCAAACAAATAATAAAACATTCATAAAAGCCCTATTCGAGGCTCTTTTTCATTTTCTTATTTATGAATTCAAGGAAGATGACAGAATAACGTTGTTGCTGAAAAAGGATGGGACCGGCATCAAGAAAGCTAACAGGCGGGAGAGTTTGGTGGAAACAGAGCGACATTGGATGCATCAAAAAGATAGTTGAACGGAAGAAAGAAAGGAAAATACGCAATTTTTAGAATAAAAAGAAAAAAATAATTGCAAAAATGGCCATACATGCAAGTGTTCATATATACTACTAGACAATCTTGAAATTATTATGTGTTTCCTTCCAGACATCACCAAACGAACTACTCAACTATTCATTGAGAAGAGAAGCATCCATTCTATCTTTCTTTCTATCATTCACTGAAGGATTTAACAGTTCTTGGTCGACATCTTGCATGCATGTGATGATATGATATTATGATTCTTTGTGATGGATATTATACTGCTGAAGTACTAACGATGATCCTCTACTGCTGTTGATGCTCCACTTGCAGTGAATTATCATATATGTGATGCTGGAAGGATAGAATTCAAATGATGATGGAAATGGAGATGCAGATGAAAATGCGAATGATTATCATGATAGTTCTTCACTTGAAATTTTCCACCCATTTGTCATTGCCGGCTGTAGTTATGGTTGTATAAATTCTTTTTCCCTCCCATCTGACTTGGCCGTATTTGCTGAGGTTACTTTAAGCTGCCGGACGGAGTGAGACCGCGCCGTGTTGATTTATCCCAAGTTGTTTGGTATGCATGAAGAAATGCAACAGGCCTTGCAGTATCCGGTATGTTAATAAATTTATGAATTCAATTTTCTTTCGGGGTTTTTTTTGGATACTAGATGAAATTTTTGCTACAGGCTACTCATGGACATTATTTCGTCTTCAAGTGAGTCTCAATTAGAAAGAATTTCATTTTGCAGAAATTACAGGAATCACAGGATACAGCTCGTGTAATCACAGAATTATACAGGCTATGGATTTTAAGACTTTTCGCCCAGCGCAATCATAGAATAGGCTCATTTGCTCGTGAAGGGAATGTTTTCAAAAGTGAAAGTGAATGATTTCACTTTTGCTTATGCTTTTTTTGATTTATTTCCGAGTGATTTTCTGTGGTTTTTATTTTAAATCCATTGAAAATATTCAAACGTTGGAATGCATGAATTATTCTGAAGTTCGTTTTGGCAAAACAAAGCAAGGCCCGGCGGACCCAAGCCACCCAGAATTATTCTGAACCTACTGAATGACTTTTTAGCAGTCACGTTATTGTCTTTGTGAGTTTAAAAGACACTCACGTGCCAATACACTTATTTTCCCAAGATTCAAAGAAGAGTTGAGAGGAGGAATATCTCAACGGATAGTGGCAAGACGTAGAAAGTTAACAAGGAGATTCTTAGTCACTTCACCTTCACGATGCTGAGAATGCTACCGAAAAAGAAGAATAAGTATTCAAGAAGGTATTGATAAGAAGAGTATTCTCCCGTTTTAGCCCCTCTTCTTCAAACAATTTAGTGGGGATGATACGGGAGGAAATTTAAAAAAAGAAGGATTTAAAACTACCAAAGGTGATCATGACCAACACACCAACTCAACTATTCTCTAGCGATCATATCTTATCGTTAAATGTAGTAAACCTGATATTCAAGGGCTGAACGTTTTGGAGACCTACATATTTCATTTTAAAGCCGCCACTAAAAAAAATTATTATATTAGAAATCACGTCAGCTTTTGTGCTGAGATACTCTGGATCTCAGTCTAACATCTTAGCAATCATATGCTTGACATGCGATTAGGGACGTCCAACTAGATGCAAAATCTCCGCAGCGCCTAGTCCAGGATTTCGAACGGCTGGCAGTATTCGAAGGATTTCATTAGAGCATTGGAAAACAGGGAACTTAACACTGAAAAACAGTCGTTGAAGGGCACGCTTGCTTTCGGTCTTAAACATTAAAGCGGCCGACATTGGCACTCGTGTCTCAGCCAGAGTTCCTGAGATTACGCAAGATGAACGCAAAAGATCGAAGGTGTTTGGGATGCTTATATGTTCAAATTGACTCCCTACAATTAACAGCGTACAAAGAATTAATCTGTTCAACGCTTAGGCGCATACCTCGGTTCGAAAGAAAGCTCAACAAACTTGAGTAGTTACTACGATCAGTCAAATTTATCAAATACTAACGTGATCAAATTTATTGTGCTAAGGTAGATTGTTTTGAACGTGAACAGATATAAAGAAACACCAAATTTATCAGCGAAGAGGTCAGCCTACAACAAAAATTAGGAGGCTTTCAATTCCATTCCGCTAATTCAATTTTTCAATTCCTTATCATCAAAACCATGAAAGACTTCACTTTAGGCACTAAAGGTGCGACCACATACACTCACATTTGATTTGTGTAGACTAGTCTTGAAACGGAGAAAGGTGTCTAGTAGTCGTATTTGAAAGTTGATAGACGAATTACATGGTATAGGCTATTTCAGACCGTTCTGCAAGTGATTGACAACCGTTGTCAAAGTGTTGAGATCAGAGAGGCCGAGTGTCAAAAACGCAATTTTGACAACCGTTTTTCGAAGTAGAAAATTTGACGAACCTAGTTAATAACGACTTTAGACAGTTGTCGGTCTCGGAAGAGACTGTTGACACTAATAGAGAAACATGTTTTACTAGCCACTAGGTTTATAGCGATCTCCTGAAAATCTATTGGGCACAAGCAGATTCCGATTTCAACGAGGAAATTTTCGACGTGGGGTTCTAAAACGATAGAGACGTCAGAAAGAGTGCAAACAGTTCTTCCTGTTCGAAGAAGGATATTGATCAAGAGGAGGCTTGGAAAAGATGTTAAAAAGCGTATGAGGATTATGTCTACAAGAAAACGTTACATAATGGCACAGCAGAAACAATTCGAGGAAACAATTTGACAAGTGAAATAACTTACCAAGGTACATGTTATGCACCAGAGAGAAATCTACTTGACTACTGAACGTATTAGGACTAAGTACAGCCTCAAAACAAACTCCTTTGAAATCGAGCGCGACGATATGGGGACGTCGGAACAGATCTCCGAAGGGAAATTCTAATTGAGATGAAACATAGCGAATTATTAAAAGGATTAATGATGACGTATAGCGAATACAGAAGCCCAACTTTCTCGCTGAAAAATTCTATGACCAGATAACGGTAAGAATCTACGACGTCGAAACAGATCTCCGAAGGGAAATTCTAATTGAGATGAAACATAGCGAATTATTAAAAGGATTAATGATGACGTATAGCGAATACAGAAGGCCAATTTTCTCGCTGAAAAATTCTATGACCAGATAATGGTAAGAAGATCTGCCTCACACCTTTTTCCGGACGTTTATACCGGAGGTAGTGTTATAAAACTGATAAAACACTGCGAGCCACTGGTTTGCAAGACGCTGATTTTCAGTGAACTTATGATCTGTTCTGATTGCATGAATCCTGACGCAGTAAACACAGCAGAAGTCGTCTGAGTCCACCAACGTCCACCAACCTGTGGACTCTTACTTTGTTAAATAAAATTTAGAGCCTCACGCTTCATAGTACACACCAGCATTATGAATGCTTGAAATGTTCTTGTAGTCACGGTACCATCTCGTTAAACTTAAGGATATTTGATATCCATCGCTAATACTCGTGTAATTTTCTGGGTTGGGAGACTTTCCCAGTGTAATTTTTGGCTCTCCCAGGCAGATCTTGAACTTTTAGAGTTCCTCTCGAAAAATTAGGTGTACCATGCGCCTAAACTTTCGTCAAGCTTACCCGTATGTTCAGCAGGAAAATAAATTCGCGTAGCCTATATGGTTTTATGTGTTCACCATTTGATTTGAACACGATTTAACATATTACTATTCGCTCTCCAAAGGAACATCGAAGTTGATGTAATTGATGTTATCTGATAACTTCAAGCAAATATTTGATGAACACTAAGTGTCGTCAGTATATCGCGAAACTGTTCAGCACATAATTTGTACAAATATGTTTAGGAAACACACGATTTCAAACATTTATCATTTCACTAGCTGATTACAAATATTGTCTTAGCAACTTCTACACTAAATTTAATAAACAAAGAAGGGACTAGACTAGTTGCTAAGACGATTTCAGACAGACCGACTTTGGTCCAAATCAGCGGAAATGGCTTTTTTCTTTTATGTAGCCTTTAATTCTTTCAAATTGAGGAGGATCATCATTCTTTCAAAGAATTACACGGTTGCTTGCACGCCTGTAGACTTTGTTCATAATCATCCCCAACAAAGACCACACTAACTCACCGGAACCATGTAAAGTCATCATCAAGTGAATGTTACCTAAAAAAGAGATCTAAAAATTCTCTAACCGAATTAATTCCGTCTATATTCATATTCGTACCATGATGATTCATTCCCACAACAAATTGACATTTGTTTGCCTGAGGATGTTCATATACTCGAATTTAATTTGACGCCTTCTAGCGTGACATACATGCAAATCGTCGTTGTCGTCTTGGTAAATGACGAAATAACAATTCGCGTACACCACATATGTACCTAGAATACATTACATGTAATTCAAGCAAGACGTTGTAGTGAGAACAAAATTCTATAATACTCAAATAACGCACTTGATGCTACTTTAACACATTCACGCACTGTTAGCGCTCTACTTGCTTCGACGCAGCTTCTTGTCTTCACTGGTAATTATTTAAAGGTGTCAAAAGATACTTTATTTACTAACTATAGACTTTTTGGTGTGAAAAGAACCCGGCCAAAGAACGGCAAAAGATCCATCATCAAGACTATCATCAGTATCCAACATGATGATGAGTTCTTGGTCGGTTGAATATTCTTATATTACAGAAGGTAGAAAAGGCAGAAGAGCATTTATCTAAGTGCATGAGTTCACATTGTATCTATTTGTACTTGCTTCATGGTACGAATATGATATGTATTTGATGCTGAGGTTCACAGCTGTGCTTGAGAAAGGCTCAATTGTTGAGCCTTTGAATTTCAACATGTTTTACGTTTGTAAACCGTAAATGAAGTCAAGGAAGTTCTTTTCAATTTACTCATAATCGCGGAAATGAATAAAGAACGCAACATTGTTACAGAATCAAACGAACATGTGTGCTTCATATGATGGTGCAGATGTTATGCTACCACCTGCTGCTGTACGTGAAAACCAATTCTTGTGGTTTTGATGTTCATGTTTCACTAAAAAGTTAAAATAAAATCACTCGAATGTTCACGTTTAGAAAAACTTCTATGTGGCTTAGCTTTTGGGATAATCCTTCTTCCTTATCACATGAAAATGTGAGAGACAAATTGCGGATAATTCGCAGAAAAACTCCCTCCTAGAGAAACACAACTAACTTCTATACGATTAAATTTCCGCGTCAACATGAAAGGCTATTCTGAACAGAGAGATAGTGAGCCTTCTCACTTATCCTAACTTCGTTCTAAGGCTTTTTCACTTGTTGCTGTCAGATTAGGCTTCCAGGTTCATTCTTTCAGATTGGACGTAGGACACCACCAGGATAGAAAGTTCGATTGACATAGGAATTACCAGGAAAGTGGCTTCACTTTCCTCTTCGTAGACAAACCGTCGAAAACGCTCCATTTTGAAGAGCAGAGACGGCCTAGCGTAGCTGCAACCGTATGTTATGCTGTTCTATTTGTTTTCTGATCAACATCCTATCAAAAAAATCATGTGGAAAAGTTTCATCTACTTTTTCAGCATGATATAAGCGATGCCTCACATGGGAAGATGTTGTACTATTGAGAACTAGAGTATGAACTAGAACTAGAGAATGTACATGGAGAACTAGTACTCGACGTTGTACGTGTTCCTGGCAAAAAACTTAATCAAGAGACCGTGTATCTTCCATATTATAATGAAAATTAAAATTAAAATTAAACTTTGCCCCTAATAAGATGCTTTAGATATGCCCACCGTGACCCGCTCACAGAAAAAGTCTTTTCTTCTTTTTCCGTCTCTAAACCGCTTGTTCGCTTCATTCTTCAGAAACAAACATGATGTATAATTCAAATAGCACTTCCATCGAAAATCAGCAATTTTATCGAAAATCAGTATCACTAGTTCAGAGTCAATACCTTGCAAGACAAAAACGTCCTTGTCTCGCACCTTCATTATTGATTTTTTTCAATTTACTCATAAGAATCCTAACTCAAAGTGTCAGCTCAAATCTCGGAACAAAGAAGAAACACTGACTGAGACGACATCACACGAAGTTCTCCTTTATATCTTCTTTGAAAGTTCTGAGGATGCCTCTCCGTCCAGTTGAGCTTCTGCAGAAGGATCAATGCCAAGAAGCACCTTACGATAAGTGCATCCATAAATATTCATTCCTATCCACAATGGGAAAAGTAGAAAATCAAGTCACACGAGTATAATCGATTGAAACGATCAAACGGCCTTTTGCCATTTTGTCGATTATTTTGGCTCTAATTTAAGCACGGAAAACGTGATTGGGATTTAGACAACCTGTGTTTGTTAATCAATGGTCCGATTATTTTTCCGTGTTTATACTTTACTTTCACATTCCTTTTTTGATACAACACAAATCCAACAAACATCGAAAGAACCTTTCATTTTATTCCAAAAGAAAATTCTAAATTTTTGATGGGACTTCAGATTAGTGGGACTTCAGATAATGTAAATATTTCTGCAAACAAAATTCATCCCATGTTTATCACGTCGGGGTCACCATTTATAAAATTTTGCAAAAATAATCCATTGCGGTAATTGTGTCTGTAAATATTTGCTGGATTTTCCCTTTCAGACTGTTTAAGTTTGTATTGGATATCGTTTTACATTGAGGTGCTTTTTTTATTTACATCGATCTTTAATACCTTGTAAATCAGTTTATTTGATCAAAACGTGTTTTCAGAAGCTGACAGCAGATAGGGATATCGTTCTTTTTTTTACTTCGGAAAAGTTTGCCCGTTATTGCAGTTCCGTAACCCACAAACGATTCAACTATCTTTCTAACGTCAAAATTCTATTTTTAGACCATAAATCTTAGTATTGTTCATAGTACATAGTATCAGATTCATCGCAGCTAATAAGCTATTTAGTTCCGATTGTTTCACACGGACCTACGCTAAGTTTGTTTCAAACGTCATTGTTGTTCCTCGTTAGTATTACATTATTATAAAGGTTCAGTCCTTTAAATTCTTTTAGTTCCGTAACGGGAACGGACTTAAACGGAACTTAATAGTTCCGTCAATGGTAGTGTAACGAATAGAAAGCGCTAACACTCTTGGGGCATCATGAACAGAAAGAGACAAATACTTCATTTAGCGAACAAATCGAAGCCATGTAAGAAAGAGAGGGTGTAATTTAAGCAGCATAGGTGAGATGATACATGGGGATAACTTGTTTTCTGCACTGCAGTCTGTTATGAGCAAATATTTACCGATGTAATTGTATATGCAAGTGTATGCATACCAATTTTTATAGAATCAATCACCGTATCTTCGACTTCATGTCATATCTTCCTCTAGTTTCGTTTACAAATATTACTAGATCTAGAAGTACATCTGTCGAGTCGGGTTAGATTTTGAAGTTGTTCTAAGTGTCAACGCTTGACAGTAGTTATGCGATGAAAATGGTGTTGGAATGGTAACCATGATCCCACAGAAGAGATTTGATTTCATGCATTATTGCGAAACATTCCTTGCGTTCTTTTCTGGAACATTTGATTATCTGTGTACAGTTTGAGTGGCGCATACATACTTTGCTTTACAATGGTCCAAACTATTTAACTTACATTTCTTTCTACATTTCATTACAAAAGTTAATTGCTTTTAATGATCCTTTCAATTGGAACATTTGAAGGACAACTATGAATCAAACAGACTTCAGTCAGTAGAAAAGAAGTACCTGCGAAGTTTATTCAGCAACAATTAGTTCCTGTAAATCCGAGTTCTTTCAACTCCCTTAAATGCTTGTATATCTTCAAACCTGGGAAAACCATGGTAATTCCCTTTGCTGATATGCATGCCAAGTCGAATGCTCCCGGAATTCAAAATTACTTAATATTCCCATTCAAATAAATCAAAAAATCGATAGCATTCATACGCTCTCCACACGATCCTAACATGGTTTCAACTGCAGGTGCGACTTCCATAATTTATTCTGCAAATTTGCACATTTATTATGCATTCGGCAAGAACAATAAAATAGTCACTTACTACATATATGCACACACAAGTACAATCGAAAAAAAATATATGTTGCTACCATCATTTCCGGTAAATTATGAAACTGTGACAATCGTAAGGGAGATTTAAGGTTCTCACATATGCAATGTAAAATTAAGCATATATAGTAGAACCCACTATCCATAAATAATGAGTAGTACGTTCACAATCCGAGCTATGACCAAAACGTATTGTCAACGTGATGAAATTGTAATTGAATACAACATACGTCGCTGTGCATGCAGTACTTAATTAGATATGGACATATGAGACATTACAACACAGTTTCATACTGAGTCAACCAAAAGTCCCCAAAAACATGCATAAAATAATTTGAAATTCGAACGCTACTTGCAAACACCATGACGCGTTCATTTCCGTTTTCAGTCCTCAAATTGATTGAAATGGAAAATTTAAATGCACAAAGTTTTGGGACTTGCATAGTTACATATGTGTTAAAAGAGAAAGAGAGAGGGAGAGAAATTCATGAATTAATTATTGTGGTTTCTAGATTGAGGTAATGTATTCTGATAAGCTTAAATAATTTCTAAACGAAATCAGATCAAATGTGCTTTCTATTTGATTAATTTTACATAATCAATGCATGTATGCACGCACTTTTATATCCAATAGACGTTCTACATTCGAAGCATGTATGGTTGCAAGCACGGAATCTTATGAAAAGCATTCTTCAATTTCACAAGAGCTAGCGCCATGGAAATTCAGGCTGATTGAATGCAGAAAATTCAGAGAAATCACCGAGAGAGAGACCTAACATATGCTAATTTCATTGTAGTGCATCCTGATTAAACCTGAAATCACGGATGATTTATCGTTGAATTCTAGCAAATTGGATCTATGTTAGATTTCTCTACACACTAATCTACTTCGCTACTATACATTCTCACATTTTATCCACATTAATGATTGTTTTCAACTACAAAGTCGACGACTTACTCTTATATTCTACATTATCATCGTCAGGATCATCATTTTCATGCGTTTGCGCGTCTCAAGTTGTATTTTATAGCATCTAAACAAACATTCAATCTTGTACTTTATATTTAGAAGATGCTAAGCATAAACAACATACGCAACTCAGATAGAACCTCCAAGAAGTTGATTCGTGTGCGATAGAGGTGCCCCATCCCTATGTGCCGACGTGTGGCGTCTTGATCCGCCTTTATTTACGATTTGAAATTTTCTTGATCATCGTGAATTGCTCTCAGTGACTTACGTCACACTATTTATCCTAATTAAGCATATCACATATGCATGATTGCTATTCTAGGATTTGCTTTCTTGTAGATTTATGATATTTTACACAATTTGATGGTCTCAAGCATATGGAAGTGAAATAAGTTCTTAAGATGGTTTAGATTGTGGGCCTGGGGGTTTAATGATATCTCTGGAATTTATGATGTTGGCGAAACTATTTCCAAGAAATTACACCATTCCTTTAGATGGCTTTTAACGCGAAAATTCGATCGGATAACTTTCTTGATTTTTACTAGTTTTTTAAGTTTAACTACTTTGGTTATATCTTTGATTTTATTTATTTCGTTGTCGCCGTAATGGGTCACAATCCTGCATGTTTTGCTTCCGACTTTTTCGATATTTTGATCGCGTTCTCCAATTTTGCAGACCCAGCACCGTCGCTCCGTTCGAAATCTCCTAAAAACCTTTAAGATTTCTACCCTTTATTCTGCGATTCTGCAGTCAAACTTTTATTTCATCCTCAATCCGTCGATGCGCTGAAAACCGTTTGGAAAGGGTTTTCAGAATTGAATTTAAATCACCATTGGCTACCATATCCTTTTGCCCCAATGGTTCTGAACTTAGTTCCTTCTAAAGCTTTTTACCATTTTTCCTATGCTTGCATCAAAGTCCGTAGTTTGCCGCTACAGTAACAGCAGATCATATTATATATTCGGTTACGCATAGATTCGTTTTCATGCATAAGGTCTGTCCAATAAATACACGAGCTAAAGTCAGAATTGACAGTTTGATTTTTGAAATTCAGGAGGCATGTACTTTTTAACCCCGATTTTTAGCAACACACTTGGTCATTGTCGGTTCACGTTATTCCTGGAGTTCTCACAAATCAGACTTTTCAGCTGTCTCGCAAACTACGTTTTCACGTTCTTAGACTGCTTGGTCTGCTATTCACTCCTTGCTCTATGATTTCCATTAAATATGGCACCATTAAAACCATGGTTAGTAACCAGTGATACTTCTTTTAGGAAGATTGGAAGATTCTCTTAAGGCGATTGGAAGATTCTGTGACGTTTTCTATGCAGTACAACATTCGACTCTTCTCAGATTTTCGACTCTTCCGGTATCGGTTATTTTGCTACGATATTCACCAACAACTTTCTCAACCCTAAATATTTTAAAGCGTTTTCCATTAAGGACATAACAATTTTATCTATTAAAAAACACAGAAATATCTGCAATACGGAGTTCAAATTAATTGTGGATATAGTGAAAGCACTGCATTTTATAAATGAAATTGGATCTCGGTCATATGACCACTACGACAGTAGTCAATTCTTTAGACTCAATTTTCCACCACTCTGGCAAAAATTTCGACCAGACGTTAGCAAGTCCGCATTGGATATTGTCTTTGAGCTCGTTTAAAGTTGCTGAATTTTAGCATATACCAGTGACTTGATGAAGCCCCATAAAAATAAATCCAATGGCGTTAGATAGCACCAATGAGGTAACCCTTCGACCGAACTATTTCTCGAGATAACACGTTCACCAAATTAGCCCTTCAACAAATCAATTGTGAGGCGTGCTGTGTGGCTAGTGCAACCTTCTTGTTGAAATCACATAATGTTGATGTCAAGTTCATCCAATTGTGGCCACAAATAATCATCCTACATAAAACGATAGCGCTCTACACTGACAGTAACATTCTTCGATCTACAATGACAGAACAAATTGTTCTAGACCGTCCTTTTGAAACCATATTTCGTTGATGTCTATTTGATCCAATTCTGGGGACATATAAAATATTCAAAAATAACACGATAGCGCTCGATATAATAACAATAACACAATAGCATTGACGGTAGTTTTCATCCACGAAAGAATTCGGCCCAATTACAACTTCACCATTGAAAACCGCACCAAACGGTATCTTTTTGCGGATGCAACGGTATCTCAAGAAGCAAATGTGGGTTTGTTGCTGATCACTAACGATATTTTGCTTATTAACAAAACCCTTGAGTCAAAATAGGCTTCATTGCTGAAGACGTTTTTTCCATAAAATTCCACATTTTCTTCAAGCTTTGCCAGAGCTTTCCCCGATTGGTGAAGTTTCGCCGTTTCGAATGATCAAGTTCCTTTAGTTGCTTGAGTCAATTTGAACTTCTAAGCCTGTAGGCCAGGATCTTTTCGCAAAATATGCCACAGTGTCGGTTGACCGATGCTCAGTTCTTAAGAAATACGTGGAATCGGATGATTTCGCTCATTTTGAATTGATGCACTTACGGCAGCGATATTTCCTTCGAGCTTCCAGCGGTATGAAGTCTTTTTTCGATTCCTGAACGTCCAATAGTGAAAATTTCGACTCAAACTTATCAACTATAACACTCACAGCCTGTTGGTTGGGACGAATCTAACGGCCGTAACTTGGAGTAAGCGCTCTTAAAGTTGCGATCAACGACTTAGAATTTCAATAATTTTCAAACATTGCTGGTTAGTTAACTTTCTCATGATGAAAATGTTTACTTTAACTAACATTTTGACATTGACAGTTCATAAAAAACAGTTTAAGGGTGCGTTCATATATAGAGACAAAATTGTTATGTCCGTAAAGGAAAGCCCGATATTGTTTCGATATTGTTCGTTTCCGATATTGTTTCCCGAATTGTGTGCACAACCAGAAACAGACTCCAATTCATTTAATCACTAATCATTCTGACAGTGAAATGTCAGTCGAAAAGCACAAGTAATTACCCAGTTTCGACTTTTTCAATACTGATTGTTCAAGCTTCTGGTCATGCTTCCCCACGCCACGGTCTCTCCTGGAACGACTGTCTAATTGAGAAGAGCTGTTGAGCTGCTGCTGGTCAAATTATCATGAATTTTGACAGATATAATTACCTTAGTCCTATCAAAACTTCATACTGAACTTGTCTTTTGTAAGTTCATTAATTTATACCGTTGAAGGGAGCAAGACAAAGGTACGACAACGACGTTACCACTAACACTGACGCTCTAGTAGAAACCCCTGTGGGACTAGTTGGTTTACCATGGCCATAAATGACTTTAAAGCTACGACAATAGCTCAGTTCCTGAATTATTTGGACAAAATACATGCAGTAGGCTTTATTTTATTTATTGTTTATTTACTGAGTCATATAACCTTTTCCGGTACTTGCCATGTCTTTTATGGTTCTAATAGCAAATTATCAATACATTGAATCAGACAAATTAAAGTTCACAAATGAAATTTAATTTTTAAGCAGCTAGTCTCTGCAAATCTGCGGAAAGATTCAAATCCCTCAAAATCCTTTAAACAGGACGCACATTTCTTAAGGTTCCTACACAAAAGAGAGACCGTAATTTCGAAAAATTGAAAAAAAAAGGGGAAAGTTGTTTTGAGCGGTGCCGATCCATCTAAATTCGCTTCAGCTGGAGCATGCTATTGCTTATATTTATAACAAAATATTTATCAGACAATTTCCAAGAAAAAATGGAAGTTTTTATTGAAGGTCGTTGTTTTTGTTATGACACAATATTTTCCAACAGAATTTGGGATTTGAGGTAGATCACTTCGTTATTGTTGTTCTTACGTAACAGTTCCCTATAGGAAGGATTTGATACGGGTCATATCAAGGCCTAAAGTCGCAAAGTGATCTAGGGAGAATTAAGGCCAGTCATGCAACTTTCCGCGAAGGTACCTAACACAACTGTTAAGCTCCGACACCAGAAATACAATTGCAAATATCAGGGCCACTATCAACAGGATTCCAATCCGGAATCTGAGGCGATATAAGAAGTATCTCCGAGCCTAAAGTATGTGGTACAAGAAGAAGTATGAGGTCCATCCTTATAACGTATTCCAACAAAGGATGGATCTCAAGAAAGAAAAGAAAGTTTTATTTTTTGTGGTATAAATTTCCAAAAACCAAACAAAAATACAAACGAAAGAGCTGAGATAAACAATTATAGAATGAATTTGTTGGTCACGCTCAATGGCTGGCTGAAAGCAAAAGCTCAAATTCTAAGGAAAAGCCTACGTTCATCGTAACGAACGTTTGCTTTCGAAACATTTAAATTGCTTAAAATAAAGAAAAGTGTTTTTCGGTGTTGTATTTTGTTTATAATCTAACCAATGCGATTAACACTCACTACAAACATTTTTTAAGAGGCAAGATGTGTAACGCACGCCCTTTTATCGTATCCATCATAAACTTTTACAGCGACAAATGTAGGCAAACATAAAGTGGCATACAGGCATGTAATGAAAACTGGTGGTTCTACGCAACATTACAGCATCAAACATCACACAAATTTTCATTTTGGAACAAAGTGTAACATTGTAAAAGCGTGACAAAATGTTTTAATTTTATGCGAAGTCTTAAATGTTATGGTTGCCACAAAGATACATAGAAATGTTATAGTACATAAGAGATTTGTTTGTGCTGAACAGTTTTCTTAAGGATAATTGGTTGTTAGAATGTTGAAAATATGTTTGGCCATTAACAACGAACGTTAATATTTTGCAGGATCAAATTGGGATGAGTCTTCGTAACTAGGTAATTCCTATTCCCTAGCTATACCAGGATCTCCATGATGAAACGAACGTTATACTCTCTTTTCGAATTGTAACCAACATGTCCGACCGTGATTAACAGCATCCTGTAACGTGATAATGTGAAAGCCTAATTAGATACATTCGCCAGGCAATAATTCAATTTGTCCATTTTCCGTCAAATCAGCAATTGCTCATCCATGCTATTTGTTGCCTTACACACAACAATCAAACAAGGAACCACTCCCTATTGTGTGTGCCAACAATTTGTATTGTTGCAATTGTTGTGCAAAATGCTTAAGTACACAAACTTTGTGCGTTCGTTCCACAACATCATTTCGATATAGCCAAGGACTGATTTTAATGGTTTCGTTCGTTTTAATTACAATTGACGCCACGACTTGTTATTTTTGCACCATTGTATTGTATCATTTTATAGTGGGTCCCGAAACAAAAGCCACATTCGAGACAATTCGTTAAATGCAAGCAATTAAATACATTGCATGTATGTATCCCACCAAAGTTCTCACCAACTTCATTCCATGTCCCAGACGTTGGTCATACTGGTGGTAAGCATAGGACATAGGAAGTATAGCGTCAAACTTAAATGATTCGCTAACAATAACCGTCGAAACAACTAAAATGATGACGCGACAACCGACAATGACGACGTCAAGCTGTTTGAACAACTCTTTATAGTGTAACATGAATAGTATTCGCTTGGCTATGACTAAGGAACTAATCCCATAAACAACCATCTTTATTGTTCGCGATAATAACAGGGAAACAATGCAAGTATGTCACACCATGCAAACAATATCGTTGGACGTTTTTCCTTCTTCTTTTGGTTTTTCATCTTGCTGGAAATGGATATGTACATCCATGAAAAACTGGAACTAAACTTAATTGAACATCGAAAGCATGGGGAGCGGCCAGAGTATCGACAATGCGACGACCATGAGGAAAACAATGCAATTTTCCGCCCAATATGTGTAACCATAACCTCCCTTGAGTTCAGGGATGAACGGCCGATGAGTATTTTCAATGTATTTTAATTTTGTTATTCAGTGCGGTGGTTGATGTGCACTTAATGCGGTGATTCATCAGACGGAATTACCTTCGTCCTTTAATTGAAATGGTCGCTTTACATTCTAGGAAATCGGGACGTTTCAAAATTAAATTTATTCCTACGATGTTAATCAATTTATTGAATTTGGAAATTTAGTGAATAATTTATTGCCTCGAATGTAGTTGGAAATCCACTAAATAATAATACGAACAGGATACCAATTTCTTTCATTATTGTTGTCTACTAAAAATGAACTTAAATGCGGTTTTCCTCTATGTCGATCGCTAGTCTTCTAACAAATTAAATATCCACTTTATTATCTGCAATCTGGTTGAAGAGTGCTATTGGAAGTTGTTGAAAGTTGAGTTGGTTCACAGAAGCGCCCTAAGATGTGTTGGGGCACCAACCAAAGGAAAATCGGAACGACTCGTATGACGCGAAATACAAAGAAATAGATAATAAAAGGAACCAGACGTAGAAAAAGTACATTGAGGAACCAACCTGAGCAAAAGAAGACCGCTAGAACAGCCTTCGACGACAAGATATGGAGGTGCGCCGAAAAATGAAGCGGCTAAATTTCAAGATCCAAATTTTGAATGATGGCATGACGCTCCATGAACTCATATCAGCGTATTTTTCTATCAAACAACTGAGAGAAGGCTTCAATCTACAAACGAGTCCTTGCAATGTATTCAAGGATCAATGATAGACATCCCAGTCGAAGTCAAAAAAAAGATTGTTGCCATATTTCATGAAGCTGTTCACAGCGCCGCCAACAACCATAGTAGAACCATAGGTCATGGTCTCACCCCTAACCAGAAACAAACTACAGTACCACAGAAACCAGAGACCATAGAAAAAAATAAGGCTCCTGGAATAGATCAAATCCCAGCAGAGCTGCTTTACAGAGGAGAGGGCCCCTTCTTAGTAGCTCCTCTGACCTTAAAATATTATCAGAGACCTTAAAATATGATCAGATCACCTCTGACCCTAGAATATGGGCAGACCCGCTGTTTCAAGAGGGCATGCAAAAAAGTAATATTTGTCATGTGCGCAAAAAAGAAGCCAACTTAATGTGTAGAAATTATAGAGGCATTGCGATATTGTCTAGGTTATACAAAGGGCTCTCCGAAATCATAGAACGCTAATTGAAGCCGTACAATGAATGTAGCATAGGAGACTATTAGGAAGACTTTCAAAGTGGACAGTCTACTATTAATCAAATATCCTCAGTTAAACAGGTGCTCGAAAAGTGCTGGGAATATAACACTGACGTGCAACAATTCTTTGCCGACTTCAAGCTAACGTAAGACGTTTTCGACAGAAATTCTCTGTACAAAATAATGCCTGACATTTGTATCCCAACAAAACTAGTCCGTAAGGTAAAAGTTTCAATGCTCAACACAGAGTCCCAGATCAAACGGAGAGCGGAGGACAAACGGAGAGCTAAACGACGGCTTCAAAATGAACTCTGGCTTGAAACAAGAGGATGGACTTTCTCCAATGCTCTTTAATATTGCGCTGGAACACGTCAACAGAAAAACATCAGCTCCAACCCGTGGTTCACTTATCTTCACACAACTGGTAGCGTACGTTGATCATGTCAATACTATGTCATGATGAATCTCAGATGTCAAAGAAGCGTTTTTAAGTCTAGACCTGCAAGCAAACCGAATTGGACTACGAGCTAATGAAGCAAAAACTCAACTCATTACTTGAAACGAAGGAGGATATCCTAGACCGACAAAACCTTACCGTAAGAGAATATTTTAAAAATTTTAAAAATACTGATAACTCTGTGTTTCTTGGAGCCAACCTGAATAAAGAATATCGCCGAAAAGGACGAGATTGGATGCCGCACAATGGCAGCAAATAAAGCCTATCACTTTGGATTTCGCATTTTAAGGTCCAAATTTTTTCACAGACAAAATAAACCTTGCATCTACAAATCGTTAGTCAAACCTGTACTACTGTCTGGAAGTGAAGCATGGATGGACGAATCCCGACAGGCAGTGAACATATTTGGTCACAGGGTTCTCCAATGAGTCAACGCCGGAGTAAAAGAAGGTTAAAAGCCGAGGCTTCGTTAAAACTATGAGTTGTACAAAAAGGACATTGAAGGGTGGAGTAAAAGGCAATCTTTCAGGTCAATTCGTTGAAAAAACATGGTCACTTACAGCCTATGTTTGTTGGGTGATCACAACCAAGCTGATCAAGATATTATCTGTACCACGTCCAGCTACTGTTTTTTTTTTTTTTTCATTTCAATAAAAAAAAATTGTAAAAATTGAATCATATGTTTAACATAAATGAGATAAAAAGTGTCAAAGTATCAATGGGTAAATGAAGATTATGTTTTTTTAAGTGTTTTGCGTACTCGACGATTTGTTGCTATCGAAAAAAATGAATACTCAAAAAGAATTTGCATCAAAATGGCAAAAAAATGAAATTCAGTGCCCCAAAAATATGAATTGTTGACAGTGGCATACGGGTCAACTGTTCTGGGTTAAAAAAATATGTTTAGAAGTGGTAAAAACTCTTCCGAGATGGCCGGGAAGATGCAAATTACGAACCTCGCTCTGGACACGCAAGCAAGTCAACAACAGATGAAAACGTTCAAGCACCGACCAAAATTGTTTTCGAAAACTGTCGAATCACTATCAGAGAAGTTGCTGAATATGTTGGCATATCAGTTGGCTTTTTGGGCATGAGACGTGTCTCAGAGAAGTTTGTTCCGAAACTGTTTAATTTGGACCAAAAGATTCATTACATGAGAATCGCTCAAGAGCTGTTGACAGACGTCATTGATGATCCTGATTCGATCAAAAGATCATAACTGGTGACGAATTATGGTTATATGGTCCTGATATCGAAGCCAAAGCCCAATCGTCCCAAAGGAAGTGCCCAGGCGAGCCAAAACCAAAAAAGCACGCCAAGTTCGATCAAATGTCAAAGTTTTGCTCACTGGTTGTTTATCGATTACCGTGGCATAATGCATCAGGACTTCTTACAATATAGTGGTACGGTCAGTAAAGAGTGTTATCTTGAAGTTATGCGCCGCTTGCGAGAAGCAATACGCAGAAAATGTCCGGAATTATGGAATTACAATTCATGGCTATGGCATCACGATAATGCACCTGCTCACTCATCTTTGCTTGTGAGAGATTTTTTGGCCAAAAACAACACCACAATTATGTCTCAGCCACTATATTCACCGGATTCGCCAAAACTGAAGAGACCTATGAAAGGACGAAGATTTGCATCTTTTCGGAAGATAAAGACCGCAGGAAGAGCTCAAGGTTTATGAGAAGTGTTTATGAAAAGTACTTCGCGGATCGGAAAAAGCGTTGGCATAAGTGCATTGTCTCTGAAGGGGACAACATAAATCTTGGCGAAGAAATCAATACTTTTTTCTAAAAGTAGAAAGTTCCCTTACGTTTTGAACGCGAATGTTCCCTTACTTTTTTTTGAAATCGAATCGAATGACCGCTGAGAAGAAGACTAAGATGAATTTAACACGGTGACTTACATTTATATTGATATAATGACAGTAACTTTATGTTATGACTTTTTTGTAACTTCACCGACTTAGTTTTGCATATTTTTTCATACTTCTCTTTTGATATTTGCCGTCGAGTCGACTGAAGTGAAAAACAGTAGAGTGCCAGTAAAGCCAAAATTATGATCGGAAATTACAAAAAATTCATGACCAATTTCCAAAAAAATTTACAAAATTAAAGGAGATGATGCACACCCAAATAGTTTAATGCTCTAGAATTCTTATATTATGTAACAAAATTTTCTCGTTTGCATTGGCATTTTTGGGGACTTTAATCGATTGCGTCTGGAGCATAAAAAAGCTTGTCGTTTCTGACAGCATAGCAAACATATCCTGATCAAGGGTTTATCGTTTTTATTAAACCCAATTCAGAAGGAGATTTAAGGCACTTTACTACCATTTTATTTATGACAACCATAGTGAATGTCATTTTGACAAGATTTCAAAATGAGGACTTGATATCCATTTTCAATGAATCAGAAATCAGGAACGAGGGTCAGTTCATCGATATTATGGCTTTTTGAACAAGGAAACCTTGGAATCCGCAGGTTTTCAAATTGGAACCAGGAAAGCTCGGAATTCTCGGGTTTTCAAATTGGAGGACGCGGTTATTGAACTGATACAACTGCAATAACACTTGCACTTAAAAGCCTTAAAAACGATTAAAATGAGCTGCAATAACCAAAGAGACCATCGCATCTCTTTTTTGCAGGATATTCAATGGGAAATGAATCATTACATTCAACCGAAGCAATCCACAGATTTACTCTTCATTTATAACCGATCCTTTGTTTATATTCAGTATAAAGAACATAAAATAGATTGAAAAACATATTTTGGCATTTTGATGGTCTTTAAATATTTGCATCTTCTAGCATATATCGAACAGTCAGATACCATCGAAAACAAGTTCAAATGAGAGGAAACGTTTCTTGAAACCATCTATGATTTTCCCAATCAATCAGAAGCTACAAAAAATGTATTTTTCCCAAACGATTTTGCCGAAAGTCAAGGGAAATAAGACTGTTTTTCAAGTTCAACTAGACGCTTGCTCAAGTATGTTCAAATATGAACCACATACGTCAAGAAAGCACTATGATGAGTGCAGAAAGCTTCTGACAAAACAAATTGTTTGTATTTAATTATCGACAATTTGAAATATTTCGCGACAATGAACGCAATTGTTGTGGAAATTGAATGATATCACCCTAAAGATCATTTTCGAAAGGAATTTTGATTTTTTGTATTCTCAATATACACACGTGTAGAAGCATATGTTATTCTACCGTTTATTAATATTTTTTTCGCGTTTGTTTTTCGTTTGATTTTATAAGATTAAACTTGAAATATCATTTTTCATCACAGCAGTATTTCAACAAAAGTAGAATTCACAAATTATTAATTATATAGGTTAAATTTATTGGCTGCATATTCTAGAAAACAAAAAGACCGGCTACAAATTAGAGATAGTATCTTAGTTATTCTCTTGGGACCATCATCTTACATGTGTACGTTTTGTTCTATACCATACAGCCAAGTCGATGAGTTTTAATGAGCGATAAATTATTTCGATTACATACATGTGCTGCTATACGTTTCATTCTAATTTGAATAAATGTGTATATTCATTAAATTCTCTATAAATGCATCGAACAGTGAGTGTCCCATTGACACTTACATGTATCCCATATGTATACCATATTGGCCACAATATCGTCATTAGCATATTGTCCAATTAACACTAGATCTTCGCTATTGGGGGAGGCCATAAATAGGTTAATCAAGTGCGTGATGAAAAACATTTGGGCAAAGTTCTTATTCTTACGTCCATATGTTAGACAGAGTTGGGTTATATAAGTTTCGAGGCGTAGATACATTATTTTTAATATGTTCGGGCACATTTGTATGACCTTGTAGGAAATGACGAGGGAAATATTAGCAATTTTCAGAGGAAGAATATATAAATAAATGGATTTTTATGTTGGTCGAATTGGTCGGTTGTGAATCATTTAAACCAATACGTGCTGATTTTTCAACAATGTTCTGTCGTTTTCCCAATGCTCTTTTATTTGTAATTAATGTACGATTTATTAAATGTGAATAGCGTTGCTTTTTCTAGCGACGCTATTCTGATTTTCAATTGAAGAAAATCAGTTGTTAGGTTGTAAATATTCCGAGCAACAACAATAAGCAAAATGAAAATTTCGGCTCCTAATTGATATTCCTGAAAGAAAAAGACAGTTTTCAGCACGCAAATTGTGCTCATCCATATTTATGGTCCATTTAATTTATCATCAACATGATAACAAAATTCAAATAAAATTTTTGTCGCCATAATTCAATTTAATGTCGACCTTTAACGCAGGGGGTCTTCGTACTAGAAAAAACTAAATAAAATCCCACAACAAAGAATAGAACGACAAGAATAGCCATCGAAATATATGTGGTACTTCAAATTTATTTCGAATTAGCGTCATAGTCGTTCAAACGTTCACATTCGAACCTGAAAAAAAGCTGCTTTCGAACATTTCACATTCATGCGTGCTCTCATTAGCTTTTCTCTTAGACTTTCCATACCTCGCAGTGCCATCTCTATCTACTAGCGCTGCGAGTGTTCTGGTTTCCCTAAAACTTTATTTTAGATGCAAATCTAAAATTAAACCATAAACTATACAACATAGACTCTACACACTTCATGAACAATGTTTTAGCACAGCAAAGTGTCCGACAGCTGAAACGAAACAAAATATTCCTTAACGTTTCTATAAAAAATTTCTCCTCGATTTTCTTTTCAAATTTTATCCCCATGAACTTTCCAAAAATCAAACAATTTACGCAGATAGTTCTTTTTTTGTCAGAGATAATTTAAAGTTTTAATTTCGAATTTTATGGTTTATTGTTGCTAGTTTTCTTTCTCATAAATATTACTTAAAACTCATAAATATTAAATGTTTATTTAGATTTTTTTTTAATTTTTTATGCGTGCGTAAATTGATTACCAAGGACACTTAAATTTTCTTGATTTGATCTTCGATATTTCTTTTTCATGCTTTTCCAAGCGATACATTATTTCCGATTCGGAACGAATTACTGAAGGTAACACGACCAAGAAAAGATACAACGATGTGTTTATAACTTTTATTTTGGACCGGACGGAGAGATATTAAAATGTGTTTTTATTTCATTTAAAGGTGACAAAAAACATGCAAAGGTCATGTGTGTAACCTCCTTGAATGCGTTTCATGAGTACAACAGTTAATTCTAAATGGAATAGATTATATGAGGAAAATGGAAGTATACGTATACGTTTATGCACGAGGAAAAGGTGTCAGCCCATTTAATTAATCACACCTGAACATGGTTTTTTAGGCTAATTAGACAGGCAAATAAAAGAACTGCGAAATTATGTTAGGCGCGATTTTGCATAAGGATGGCCAACATGTGAGTTAGAACCTTTTCAAATGAATTCACATTCATGGTTGAATTTTTTCCAGTTCGTTTAAATATTGCGCGTTATGCGGTGTAAAGTTGCAAAATCTTGAGAAAAGTTTGTGCTCTTTTATAGTTTTGTTTTAGCTTTGAAAAACCTGAAGGAACGGTTCTGCCAAAATTTTTTTTTCTCTGCTATTGTCAACAATCACAACGGCTGGATTTAGAACAATGCAAAAAAGAGTATCTTTAGACCAGTGAAAACAGTCAATACTCCACACATGACAACCCCCTACCCCATATAGCTATGTTCACTCAGGAAAGTAAACAGAGCATTGCAGTAGGAAATTTGATCCCATCTTCTCATGCTCCCTCTGACAATAACATTTTCTTAGGATCATTATTGATCAAATTAAAAAAAAAGACATTTCTTTTAAGCATCTTGGCTTACATTTTGTTTCTCGTATCATGAATTCCTCTAAAAATGAGATTGAAAATTTCCAGGAAAGATGACAAATTGAGAAATTATATGAATATACTGTAAGGTTTGCCTTGGATTTCAAACCAATTCATTATTTAAAATTTTGCACTCGATTTATTTTCAAAGTTGTTGCGTGTCAACTTGTTATTTTTTTTTTGGCTAAATGAAATAAAGTAATTTACAGTGATGGAATTCAACTTATATTTATTTCATTTATTATTTATTATCTCGCACATCTATATTAGTAAATTCAAATTCACTGTCATTATCCTGACTGATGGCTACTTATCCATCAAAATCCATTTTGAGGGGGAAATATATGTGTACTGAATTATACAAAGAGAACAAATACCGTGTACAACTTACACTCGACTAGCAAAACTTGACAAAATATTAATGTGTAAGATTTCGAACGTCGCAATATATTTTCCAGTTAATAACACTATTGCCTACCGACATACATTAGTATTACCACCTCCGCCTGTGTGCCACCAGTGTGACATACGAGTTGTAGATTAATTTTGTATTGTCACCTCCAGTGTGACATACGAGTTGTCGAGTAAATTAGTATTGTCACCTCCAGTGTGACATACGAGTGTAAAGGGCTAAATTGTACGTGTTTTTTATTATTTTGTGTGGGAACTGATTTTTAAGAACATCCCAACACTGCGAACTTGTTGCTGAAGTTCGCATCGTTGCAAATGTATGGTCACCAATTTTTGAATGTTTTTTGGATAATTTGACCTAAAATTTTGATAAAGCTTATTTGCGTATTTGAATAATTTGCATTACACTAGGTTTTCAATCCAATCTTTTTATCTACTGAAATAGAAATAGTCAATAAAAATTGACAGCATTGCGTTCACAGCGATGCAAACTTCAGGAAACTTGAACTTGAGCCATCTGCTAACGTTCGACTACGCGATCCAAAGCTGAAACGGTTTCAATGATCTCAATAATTCAGAATCAACAAAGTAGTTCTTTCTGCGGCCATAATCCTACGGGCAACTCAAAAGCTTGTTTACTCAGTCGAATCAGTTAATGTCAAAATGACAGTTGCTAAGGAAGCATATTTAAGGAAGCTATTATGAAGCATATTTACCAGGAGAAAGTAACCAATTTCGATGATAGTCACACGCTACAGCGTCTTGCAGAAAGTTTGACTTGCACCTCCAATGAGACATATATACTTTACAGGTACTTTGACATAGGGTCTTCTGGCTTATTGTCACGAAGTGAACAATTGTGGAATCATATTGTGATTTGGTTACACAGATAAACCAGAATGACATCTTTTTTTGCCCTCTGATTAGTCTATATGAAATAATTCATCAACTTGCAAACGGGGTACTACTCATTATAAAATTGTAAACTCTACTAATGACTGCTGGAAGCAGATGCCTAACAGTGCAATTGAAAATGGCCGCCATAAACTGTCAAAATCATATCAACTCGATTGAAAAAACCTTTCAACTTTCAGAGCGAATAGATAAATATATATAATCTTAATCTTATAACGCACGAGAAAGTAACCTTAAGTTCGTAAATGTATCTACTTCTGCCGCTGCGCCCGTAAGGATGTGATACGTTAAATTGGAATTTTCGAGAATAACCATCCAAAACCAATGATCAAGTAAATTTACCGTTGGAAAAGCTCCAAATAAATATTCAGCCAAAAGACAGCCCTTTTCAAAAGTTTAAGGATTTCATTTTTTCATTAGATTAGGATTCATAGGCCATAGGTCTAACACTAAATCAGATATTCATAGCCTCCTAGCTTTGGGAAACAAGGCCTATCAAACTTCCTAGTCATTCTAGCGGTGTTTGAGTATGATGTTCCTCTTTCTATGGATAAGTATTCGTTCATAATTTGAAACTTCGTTTTCCACTTGCCCCGCATTGTTATTGTTTGATTTAGTAAAATTAAATTTATAATTTGGTCTCCGATAGACCGAAACTTACTCTGAAGGAAATAAGTCAGCAATAGATCAGCTTTTTTTGGTATAACGTGAAAGGGTGCAACGTTGTAGAAGTTTTGCCTGTTCATTTCGAATCCTCCAAGAAACATTTTGTTCCGCTTTTGTGAGACCAAATTTGAAAGCTTTGACAGATCTTTTTTAATAACTTATCTTTTTATTTGATGATTGTGCTCTGGGTCTATTTTTGACGTAGTATGGACGGACTTTCTCCTTAGCTTTCCGTGTGAAATATTAGTTTTTTATAGCTAACATTTTTACTGGCCCACCAAACTTGCAGGAACTTGAAGAACTATATATCCTTGGACGCTACGTGATCGTGATTGGTTTGACTTTAACCTTGAATCTGAAAATCTAAAGGGAAATATTCTAAGCTTTGCTTTCACTCCCAGCTTTCAGGACAGGAGTCGTTAGTTTGAGCATCTATTTTTTGGCATGTTGACCAAATGATGGTCTCTTAACAGGGCCAGTTTCTGACGTCGTTCCCGGTTATTGCTTCGAATTATTTGTTTGTTTTGTTAAAGTAAGGCGTAAAGCCCGGCTCATCCTGTACAACGTTTCAGTTCAAGTGGAATCCATTTCTCACCAGAGAGAATTACGTGGTCGAGGGTCGAGCGTACGAAAAAATAAAAATTTCCACCGGAAATAAGAACAACTGTATTAAATTTAGCTTTCTTTATTTTAAAGCCGATTACTAGTATTGTACCTTAGGGCTCCGCGACAACTGAGAGAGAGGTTACTCCTCATAGCAAATTTATAGTTTCGTATTTGCTGACACCTGCGTCTGGCTTCTTAGCATTTCCTAGAAACGACTGCAGATGCATGGAAATGTTTTTTATATATAACTCGTAATTGCTGACACCTGCGTCTGGCTTCTTAGCATTTCCTAGAAACGATTCTAATGTTTTCCAGCCGGTGTCAGTTTCACCTGAATCTGCATCTTGCAAATTGACTGCAGATGCATGGAAATGTTTTTTATATGTAACTAGTCTATCTAAATCCCTGAATAATCTGTTTGAGTCAGCTTTTTAAGGGAAAGGTACGATAACCACATTTGAGAGCCCGGTGTTGTACCTATAATAAATCTATAGACATAAATGTAATGTAAATAGATAAAATAAGATAAGATAAATATATACAACTAAAGCCACTCCAATACCAAATGGGAAAAATTATTATTCTGTTCTTTAATTTCGATTCGAAATAACGACAAGCCTCTTCAAGTAAAAAAAAGAAACCATTTTAATCATATGCAATAATGCACGATAATGACATAATTCATTTTGACATATTTTTATACACACATATAAGTAACATATGTGTTTTTAATGCATCGCAGACATTGTCTCAAATGTTCACTTAATGTCCAAATAAGACACATACTCTTTAAATTGAAGATCTTTCTCTGGTACGATGAAGAAAGCATTTTTTCATATGCTATATTAAGGCTACGCATATTGAAGCAAAGCATATGTGCATGCATGTTTCTTCGCATTGTTGCTTACTTACTTAACATTATTTGCATGCACAGTGAAATGTAATTAGGCTGCTTGATTTAATGATGCATAAAACATTCCTTAGTCAATGATTTATTGCCAACTTTAATCATATCTGAAGAGTTAACTTCCATGATTTGGTGAATTACTTTGAATTGCATGACGATTCTTTGAAAGTGAAAAAAGAAAAGTGAAACGAAAAATACTTATCGATATATATGTACATTTAATTTTCCATGGGTTGCTCAAACAAAAAGGAATATCAAAGATCGTTGACTTCGAAATATTAATTTGAGCAGAATACCTTCGACTTAGACAAGATTGCATATGTGAAAATTCGCAAAATGATTCTGCATCTCTACGGTAGAATTTCTTACTGAAATATGCAAAAACATAGTAAATCTGGCGTTGAGAGTTACATGAGGATAAGCTTATGCGAGTATACGGACACATACGAACTCCTGGAATTGCAGGAGCAGATTCGCCATTTAAATCACGCATCAACGCTTTGGTTTCTATCGGTGCTAAATTTTTAACAACAAACTTAAATTTTTACTCTACAATCGTCAAATATTTTAATATTCAAATATTTTGTTCCAGTTTTCAAATAAACCTCACATAATTGGCTTTTTCAATGAAAATTGAAAATTAGGGCAAACCCTTGTCAAACGATGGGTCTGACAACGATTATAGTGACAGATAGTATCCTGCCGATAAGTCACTTTATGTCGTTTTGATTTTAAACAAGACCTTACTTTTTACTGTTTTGAGTATGTCAAATTTTATGTTGACCAAACGCTAAATGCAACAGGGTTTAATTTTCTGCATAAATCAAAAAAATTGCAACCAAATTAATATTGTGGCCATGTTCTAAATGACAATCATGATGGCAATGGTTTTCAAAAGAATCGTAAAATCAAGGTTCAAGAGAAGCTTCCTTATGGCCTGCCAAAATAACTCGAAAATAAGAGCACTAGAGCCAGTGCTACACAATTTTCGAAAATGACAGTAAGCCGTCTACTTACGATTTAAACCCATAAAAATGATTCAAAAGCAAGGGAAGTAGGTATCCTGTGAAAGATGATGTTGAAAAGCGACGCAATTACTTCAAAAATAATAAAAAAACGTTTTCTTACATCGGTTTGCGACTGAAGATAAGGCAATATCACAACTGCTTGATGGAAAATACTCCGCTTTTCACGCTCAAACTCAAAACAATGCTGAAGCCGAATGTTTATGTTTCGACTGCATTGCAATCGATATATTGACAAAGAATTCATACATGTCGTCAGAAACGCAAAATAGAAGCAGGAAGAGTGATCAGCAGAACAGTTCCTCAAAGTGCGTCAAAATTTCTTCTGAATGGACAAACCAAGTAGGGTTTCAAATATATTGATAGGAGCTTTACAACTAACATCAGAACTGTGATAAAGCGGGGTATGAGGAAAGGTACTACGAAACAGGCAAATTTTTAACTGTCAAATAGGGCAGACTCAACATCGCTTTGGGAGCAGCAAAAAGCAGGATTATTTACTATATAAACCCGACAATAAGCATCAAGCAAAACTGAGGCGCTAGTGCAATGACCCACATCCTGCAAATAAGCTTGCACTTCTGTACAAAATTTTTTCAGGATATGATAGCTGTATTGCTCTTGTTTAGTGAAGAAAAGCTAGCATTGTTATTTGGAGAATATGGTTCCGTCGCAATATGGGTTAATAGTGCTCATTTCCGAGTACAAACTGATTAACAAAGGAATAGTTTAATTTGGGTTTCCTTTAGTCTCTATTTTAAACTTAATGCTAGATGAACCAATATTTTCTTTCCAACTGGCCTCCAAACTTTTAAAGACACTGTCATGAACGCAGAAGGCAAGATTCTTATCAGAGGAGATTTCAACGCTATTATCTCAAAAAGATTAAGGAAGAAACGAGTTGTAGGTATAGCAGCTAGGTAAAGACTTGTCGTGGAAAATATTAACCACATTTTTTCCGCAGAATTGTCAAAATAATTTCATCAGATTTAGCATTCAATTTCAAGTTTCTGATACTAAGAGCGGACGGACCACCACAAAATGTCATTTTAGACCTACCATATAATTGGGCTTCCTAAAGTTTGTGCGAGTAATCTTTCACGAATTCGTACGCTATTGGCTAGATATTAAGGACAACCTCAATATTGGTCTATTTTCATTTAATAGTGCTAGTCAAATGGAAGCACGGTTCTCGACAGATGTCCTCCACACACGAAACTAAAAAAAAGTTGAACAAGATAGTGATTGGTTTTGTTCTTACACATCCAGACCGTGTGGATGGTAATCCGTGTGGATTACCATGTCCTACTAGTCGACTACCCATTTTAGCTAGAAAATGGAATGCTGTCTAAGAAGGCGAGGAAGCACTTTGGCTATACGGTGCCTGAACTGGAACATAGTAAGTGCTACAACAGTTTTTCCTTGACTTGACAATACTAATCAGTATTTTGGATGTCTAATGTGTTAAGGCTTTTTTCGGAAAAATAAAAGATAGCGAGCCCCTCACGAGGGCTATGATTAGCCTTTTAATCGAAAAAATTATCATTCGCATACCATCCGTAATGTACGCTAGATACAGTTGTCAAAGTGCTGGAAATTTTGACAAGAGGAATGCTCGAGAAATATCTGTACAACCGAAGGATTTCCGAAAAAACCGCTTTATCAATAACTAAATCACATTAGCGGTGTACCAAGTGCTATGAACTGAGGCACACACCCAGGTTAATCTAATATTTTTTTTCAATATGTGACGTCTCAACCTCGATAGTTTGCTGGATCTGAACCCTCGGAAAGGAAATTGAATGCACTAAAAATCGTAAGAATACTCAGCAGAAAACGTCACGATGAAGTTAAACAGCGTGGAGTCACGTTTGAAACCGATTTCCAGACCAGACTTCGGACCAAAGTTTCGTCAACCGAATTCAAGTGCCGAATTCTCCACGACAAACTCAATTCACTTCAATTGTTTTCTCTCCTTGAATGATGTTTTTTTTTTTTTTGTTCATAATAATTTGACTTACAATTTTGTTAAACTTTATCCATACATTTGAATTTGAAACACTCTATCAAGTTTTCATTTCAGCTTTATCATCTACCAAACAAAAAGTGTTAAAAATTGACAGCAACTGAACTATGACAGCAACTGACAGAAATGTGTGAATACGGTTGCAAATTCGAGGAGCAATATAGATCAGATTCATTCCGTCTTCTTATCAAGAATTCACAGAAATATTTACATCCCAAGAAATTTGGACGATAGGAACGCTGTCTCTCATGATGTGAGATAACAAAGACTCAAAAATGACACCAATACAGAGCGCATGCAGAGTGCGTAGTTGAATGAAATGTGAGCCTTTTTTTCGATCAGTCTTCGGAGAGGCCCTCGATTCGTTTAATAAATGGAGCTTTTTGGCAAAGTACTCTCCACTCATCTGTACGATTTATATATACGTTGATTCACCTAACAGCCGGAGTGAGATGCTTTTTTGTAACTATATTTCTTTCTTCTATCAATCTGAAAGACAAATCCTTACAGACGGATGGAATAAGAATAATGATACGGAGAACCGGAGAACTACGTAACGCTCCATCAAAGATCAAAGGGCTCCAGGCTAAGTTCTCAGGTTTACCAAAAGATGGGTAGTGATAAAATGGAACTAAGTTCAGAAACCTTGTATAGCCGGAGGTCCTACATTTCAGGCCTAAATAGCCTTTATTTCTCTCAATTCCCGTTGCTTGTATAGTTAGTTAAGAAACGTTATGAGATCGTATCCTTCGACCAATACTTATTTTCGATGCTACAAGAATTTTCTTTGGATTTTAAACAATTCTTAAACATTAAGGGTTTTCGTATTATTTTTCGCTGATATTTTCATTTTAAAACTATTTTGGTTTGATTTTTCGCGTTCATTCAACTAAAGCCCCCCAAAGATACGCTTGTGTTGCATGGTTCAACCTCGTTAAAATGATTACAGTTTACTGATCCGCGTGTCATCTGCTAAAACTTTGTTACTATAAAATAAGCCCAAATAAGACATATTCCAATAAGTTTTTATGTTTGTCTATAAAAATGAATTTCGTTACCGTCAATTAATCGTTCCAAATTTTCAACATTTGATTGAAAAAAAAAACTAAAGCTCCCACCACATAATCAATTGATTTTTGTCAGTGTCTGCGATGTAAATTACAGATGTCCTACTAACAAACATAAATCACTATAGAAAAATGTTTACCATCAACACGACACGAATGTCTCATCACCTCTTTATTTTCATCATCCCAATGTGATTTTTATAGTTTTCGTGTCCATTTAGGCCAAACGTGTCAGCTAATCTCATTAAGTTTTGTTTTTCCAAACCAGACATAAAATTTGGTTTTCTGACTAAATATCTAAATACGCCTCAAAAATACGACGGGAGACACTGTAGGAAATCGGTGTGTAGTTCAGTTCAGATGAGTTCCTTGTAAGTATATAAACGATTTTAAACGTAAAAATAAAATTTAACAAGGGAATTGAACCCCTCGAAGAATGCCATTTTATCTATAATTCTTGTCAATAGAGAAAATTACTCAGACAACAAATGGTAAGTAGAAAAACCATTGAAACTACCATCAAAAGGAAAATGATTTCCCAATAAATGTTCCAAATGTTCAGACATGCATGAATGGATTTAACACGAGCTAAGAATGAAAATTATTTGAAAATTGTAGCGGCATAGGAAAAGTCCATCCGAATGCGGTTTGTCTGACGATTGTATGATGAATTTTTGTACAAAGTGATTAGATATTTATAAGTTCGGTCGATAAACAAAAGGAAAAACGAAAAACGTTTCCACGAAACTTGGATCCAAAAATCCAGTCGAAATCCATGTGTGTTCTTTACTCATATGCGCGTTCGTACGATAGTTGCAGTGAGAATCAAATCTAAATTCTCGGTTCCTCTCAGCTAGCATTGCGTCTTTATTACGGCCGCAGGCGTTGTGGATAAATAAACAATACTTCATGCCAATTTTAGATTGTTTCCGCTTAACACATGCCATTTGGCGGAATGATGTCTGGACTCGAAAATCTCATTGGCCACAGCTACACTTTGCGAAACAAATTTCACCAGCATCTGTGTTTTGTTTTCCAAATTTTTCTTGACCTACTTCATGAGACACAGGAGACTCCGGTTAACTGGAGACCACTATCCAATCTTCTTCATATATCATCCCCGAAAAAATCTGACCAAAGTCATCAATTTTACACAATTGTAACATCACACCTCCCACAAAACCATTCAGAAGATGAATGTAACTAACAGCTTGGCAAAGCAACTTAAATTCAAAGGCTGTTTAGCAGGAAAACCACAGAGCACACATCCAGGTTATATGGCAGCTTGATTTTTAACGGATTAAATAAATGAAAACAAAAAGAACATGTTGAGGTTTCTTTTGCATTTCTTCGCACGTCCAGGAAACACCAAACAAAAGTTAGATCCAAAACAAAATCCAAACCATACAATGTTTCCGGATGTTGTTGGAGCTATTTTACGTCTTTTCATTTTCCTTTTTCTTACAGCAATCAGGCTCGAGCTGAATAGAAACCATCAGTAATCGATGCTACTCCCTCCTGTAGCTTAAGACGTGCAGACTTGTGAAGAACAGCAAAGGTCTTACCACCGACTCAAGGTGAACGCTTTTTATCTTAGAAAGACTGGTAGTCACTAAACTGGTTTCAGTTTAGAAATGAAGAATCATTTGAGGAATTATGGGAATCAAAGTGGAAAAGAGTAACAGATTATCCACGAGTAATTAATTGGTTTATCATATCAATGGAACTTGGATGTTTCATTAATATACACTGATGACTTATTAATGAGGATGCGAACGGATAAGGTACAATAAATTCACCAGAGAACCGTTCGAGTCTTCCGGTTGAACTATTTGGAATTTGTGGTGGATCATTGCAGTGGTGTTTTTGATGAGAGAAAATTTAGGACGATTCAAGCATTAATAGCTTTGCAAATTAGGTTTGCATTCGGCATTCGCTCATTTTGGTTTCGAGAACGGTTAGAGTTCCGAAAAGCAAGGATAGGCAGCTAGAACCTAGACCAAATTCAAGATCCAGAACCCATTCATCTTTTTGCAGTTTTTGAAGATTTCGTTCTCAGCGTGTCAGTCTTCTTTTTAGCAGTTTTCAGCGAGTCAGTCTTCTTATTAGTAGTATTACTTCGATTTCTCAGTTTATTGAAGCAAGGAATCCTCCTGATCCGCAGCGCATTGAAGCATGCGAAAACAGGGTTCGAAAAGGACAGCGCTTTGATGTGTAGGAAAAAACAGGGTCCAGCCATAAGGAATGCATCATATAGCACTTAAAAACTACGTAGAATGTGTACTCCTTACTAATATCAAATGTTTATATTACTATTAAAGGCCATCATAAACTTCCTATTTGTAAGCAACACTGGAGAGAGAGAGAGAGCAGTGCAAAGTGAACCAAAGAGAAGGAACATGACTTTTATAAGGACAATACCCCTTTGATTATTACAATCATATATTGTTTTTTTTTTTTGTTTTTTGAATACAACGCGGCCCTGGATGATGCGTTTGCTGACAGCCGAGCATAAATTGAATTGCAAGAAACAATTGAGCAAAACTTGAAGCAATTTTTGAACATGCTTAAAAACAATTGAAAAGAGTTTCTATCCCGCGAATGTTTACATGAAACATGGATCCATCGTTACAGGATAGAAATGAAAGAACATTTACATATAGGCTCCAACCAGCCTTTCTAAAACTTTCCACTCGGCTGGAACAGCCATTGCTACCGTTTTTTTTAGATTTGCGAGGCGACAACTTGAAGGAATACTTCCAGTTGGTAAGCCAAAATACAGGACAATGCTACGCTGATTTATTCGATCGTTTTGATGCTGAGTTAAGGAAATACAGAAGTAAATCTTGCGTTTCCACTTGTTCGACACACCAACCTACTCATTCATAATCGCCGCAACAAAACTGATCTACATAATCCACACCCGCTCAATGCCCCAAATTTTACTACTTGCGATTTTTGGTTGTTATCAAACATTTAAAAAATTGTTTAACCGTCCTAGTGAAATAAGAACTGAAGTAAAATATTAAACAACCATCATAGTGAAATAAGAATTTGAGAGCTTCGCGTAACTACGTAACTGCCACGAAAGCATACAAGCTGCCAAAAATTTTAAGTATTGTAAAAAGGAGCAACCACCAGTAATCAGGATCCACTTCTAAAAGTTTCAAAAAGTATTTAAATAGGTGGATTTCATCCTGACTTTTCAAGCCTGAACCAGGCTAAAATCATAGAAATTATTTGTAATTGTTTATAACCGAATTCTGAGAATAGCTACGCAAGTTTCAAGGTACATCACATAGTTACAATCGATCAAAAATCCTTCGAAAACGCAACTTGTAATAGGTAACAAAACATTATCTCTGCAACACAACGGATTCTTAAGTGTGAATGAAACCTTCAACAATGTAATGGTCAAGCCTATTTAAGGAATTGTGAGCAAGAGACCAAGTAAGGAAAGCCATCAGTTAACCAATGCTGAGACCATAACGAGGGAGTTCACTGGTTGGAAAAAACATGTCAAAGCGGAGCTCTGTAAGGAGGAATGCTAGCCTTGTTACTCCATGTGACTACTCTAAATTGCATCCTCAAAACCATGACATTTGCAGGGGTAAGGGTTGCATAATATGCCGTGAACGTGATGTTATTAGATCTTGGTAATCGTTTCGGTTTCGTTCTCAAAGCTTATCATGAATAGTTTAGCAAAATTCTAAGGGGTGGTCACCTACCAAAGACTCTTTCCCCGAAAAATTTCAGTTTTAATCCGCAGAATACTTAAGTTTTTTGGGGAAGTGTTTGTGAAAGTTATCAAGAGTCTCCACAGGCCTACTGTTTCTGCGTTGGGAGACTTTGAAAAATTCAATTCACTCAAAAACGATCGAGAGATAAATCTGAAATGAGGATATGTTAAAGATTCCACTCTGCGCCAAGGCTTGGACCGCTTCACATAATAAATTTTTCCAAAGAGAATGGGTATCCTCTGCAAAGAGGATGGGCAAATGAGCCAGAGGTTAGTTAGGGGCACGATTTAAATATTTTATACCTGATACAGCTCCTCTATCGACATGGTCATATCCTGCATTACTTGAACAAAATGGATAAGACGTGCTCTGCCAGACCTGCCCTAGGAATGTGGACGGCGCCATTTTGAAGCCCCGATGATGAGCAAACCAGTGATATCTCCATTTCAAAGATTATATGAACTCTATCTGGAAAATCTGATGGATGCGGTAATACCATCAATTTACGAATGGATCCGTACGACAGAATATTCTCGACACCTTGGCACTTTGTTCGACACAGAAGGAAGTGGGGCCACTTTTATAGTACCCGCGGGCAAGGGAATTACTTCCGACTGAAAAACAAGCTCCTCTAATCGCAGGTGAGAAATGAGCGGCTTAGCCTGATTTAATGTGACGAACAGATCCAGACTGCTCTCTGCGAGTCCAATCTCTCTAATTACAGTCCAATCTCTCTCTGTAATGAGTCTTTCATTACAGTCCAATCATTAACAAAAACGAATACGTGAAAAAAAATCGAGAGGTATGCGTTTGCAAGGATACATATTTCAGATACCCTAAAAACGAAGGTGTCGGAAGTTGGCATCGTTGAGAGCCAAAGCTCCGAATTTATTTTCATGTTTTGTACTTTTTCGGACGTTTGAATTCAACATTTGTAGTTAATTTTCGTGCTTTGAACTCTACTGATATTATACTAAGTTTCCACTTGAGTCAAAACGTCGACAAATATGCAAAAGTGAAAAAAATGAGACTGTTGCGTTTCCAACGATACAAACTTCAGCAACCTTAAAAAAGAACTTATTATATTTATTCCTTTTCATCCTCGAGTGATTGCTACCGAAAAGAATTTAGGCAAACTGGTATAGGAAGACAGTATTAACCAGAGAACCAAAAGAGTAATGATCACATTCTTTGCCTTAAATAATTTGACAGGAGTGTGGGCCTAAGATCTGAGACTTGCCTTCGTTTCTCCAATACTGCCGGGAGACCTCTTCTACTCTGATGGATTTTGCTCTGGTGGTCTGCCCGGAAAAAAAAATTTACGCACGAAAAAACGATAATTACAAAGATAGGCACAGCTGCAAGTGTTGACAAACACCTCGCCACAACTTCTTAACATAACTCATACAAGTTATATACGATTCCCCTGCATGCAAGAGTTTTTGCAAATAAGTGCATGACGGAGCCCTTTACCTCAAAGTAGTGTCAAATCTAAACATATCAACCACAGGAAACGAATAAAGGCGGCCCACCAAAAAGAATGTAGAATATCCTCGGAATTTGAGCATGAGACCGCAACACTGGTCATGGAGATACACAGTAGTAGCAAGGTATGCACACACTGAAGGTGTCTGAAGTTTGCATCGTTGCAAACGTAACGCTGTCAAATTTTTCCACTAATACTTTTTATTAAATGGTTAAACTGAAAATAAATCTATAGGAGTGCAAAATATTCAAATATGCAAATAAAATTGGCTAAAATTTTACGTCAAAAAGTAAAAAAATTGGAGACCGCTGCATTTCCAACAATGCAAACTTCAGACACCTTTAAATTGATCAATCTTGGATGCACAGATCTGACTTTTGATGATTGAAAGGTAACATCCAAATTCCCAGTAGGGCGGGGTACTGATTTTGTTTTTCTTATTTCTACGTATTTGTGTTCTGTGATATTTTGTGTTGTAATTTGATCTATGTAATCGATTTTGAATAGAGATATTGTAGTATACGACTTTGCGCGACCCACTTTGACTTTTGACCATTTTGACGCGATTGACTAATTAAAAACAAAATCAAAAATGGTCGAAGAAATTCTGAAATAGATCAAGGTAACCATTTCGGGGTTTCGTTAAATTTTTACGAATTTAATGCCTGTACTCGTAAGAACTGAAAGAGTGCGAAAATAGTTTCGATGAAGGCCGAAACTGCAGAAGGTGATGACTGTCTTGATGACCAAAACAAGGCAGTTTGAAAACAAAGACTGTTTTGATTGCATTTGAAAATTTGTCATGTTTCGAAATGATGACCATCGCAGTTTCAGTGGATCTGTCACTGACATTGCCGAGGGATACACCAGTGACAAAGATGTGTCAAGATGGCCCTAATCTAGTTGGCTGAAGTTTGCATCGTTACGTCATGTTACGTCATGTTTCGAATATTTCTGGATAATTTGACTTAAAATTTTGCGAAACTATTTTTGACAGATTTTAATTTTGGCAATCTACTAGGTTTTCATTTAACTTTAATTTTAATTCTTTGAATTTAAATTTTTGAACGACATTTGACAGCATTGCGTTTGCAACGATACAAACTTCAGACACCTCCTAAACTGACTATATCATACTTGAAAAATATGTTGCTTCAATATTTGCAAAATATTGTTACTCCTTTTTGTAGAAATTTTCTTTTTTTCAATCCAATTTTTGAAAGATGTTTGGTTATATTTTTTGTGCTTAGCTAACTAATAGCAAGGTTTTTTTTTTAATTTCAGGAAGAATTTCTATGAATATACAAATATGCAAGGAATTTCGTAGCAAATAAGGCACTGTTTGTTGTAGTATTTAGTCCAGTAAAGGCCATTTAATTACAAAAATCAAATTAAAAGTATCGTAATCATTTAACAACGGATGTGTCGGGTTGTTCTTAAAACTTAAGTCGAGCGTGCAGTTCGGCGAAGTAGGGGGTTTGTAAGATGATCACTAAGATTTCTGAGGACAAGATTATACCATACGTTTTTAAGAAAAATTTAGAATATTTTTGTTTTTACTATTTCGTGGCAATAGAAATAAATTGTTTTAAAGTTTTAAAAAAATCATTCGAATGTGTAAATGACTGGCAGCGAAGCTCTAAGATATAAAACAAAGCTTGTCCAAGCCTTTTGAACGATCATCGAGTGATACAAAATTACATTAAAGTGATTATACCGAATTGCTCTAACCAAGACATTTTGACACCTCGTTCGAGGAAACCAGACTTTGAGGTTGTATGGATTTTTCAGGTAAGGCTCATTTTTTCCCAGGTGAAAATTCGATGAGTTTGTTTCTATAGCCACGAAATTGGCTGATGGACAGTGTTTGATGGTGAACATTCAGGAAATTCGATAATATTGAAATTATTTATCAAAAATTTTAGACAAAGTCGAGCAATGTGGACAGAACATAACAATTCTATTTAAATCTTTATCGGATTAAACACTTAAAGGAGATTCTCGTTCTTCTAAAAACGTACTCATATATTGTGTATTGAATGGACGATGAATCGACACGAAAAGAACATTCGTTATACAAAGGCTTCCGCAGAACCAGGTACTTCTTTGAAAGAATTCTATCGCAATGCTCTCCAAGTTCAATTAAAATGAAACAACACTACAAAAACAACTGATCGCAGATTAAACCATTTGGATCATCTCTGTACTCCATAACATACCGCAGTATCTATCCACTAACCATATGTTTTTTCAACATCTCTGATTTCATCGGTTACACTATATTAGGGTTTTCTCCAACAATTCTGTTGGTGTTCTTTCCGCTGTTAAGGCTTCTGCGTGTTATGGTACATGCCTTGTACCAACTCCTCCGCGCATTATATGCCAGAAACAGCAACAGATCTTAATATCTATACTTAACTTGTATTCCCATTTTTGTTTTTTCTATTCTTATTTTGTTTTCGAAAAAAATAAGAACATTGAAAGCCCGGACAAAAGCTACAAATGCTATTACGCCTGAAAATGGTTTAGAAGATAGCACAAAACGTATTTGTTATGGCAACGGATACGTTTACGCATGATTAGGGTGTTTCGTTGGCATTCGAATGATCGCATTAATCCTCGGTATGGAAGTTAAGTGTAGGTACTTGAAATTTCTGATCCACACAGTGCACTTGAAATTCACCGGATCGTTGCACCCACGCACGTATGCAACGACACATTGTACAAGATACTGACGATTGAGAATTGGTAAAACATTGGCGACAAACTGCGATTTGTTCCAAATAAGGACTCGACAAGCATGAACATATAGACAAAATTGTTAGTAGCAGGATTCCGTATTACGCACTTTACGATTTCCACTTCCACAAGCGGCACCTTTATTGCGTTCTACACACGCAATTCACACTTGTGTGCTTCCACCTAAAATTCTAACTTCACTTGATTCGATTCACCATCGCGAGCTGAGATAAAGATTCACATGCATTTTTGCTGTTAAAAATAATGCATGATCGCGATACGCACTTGCCGCCAACTTCCACGTACATCCATACTTTCAACACTCCACCAAAGTCGCGAATCAACTGAAAACATTCTCCAACTCTAAGCTTTGGCGAAGCACCACCTCACACTAACTCTTAAGAGAAGATGATGACGAAGTATGCTCGGTAGTTGGCCCCCCAATGTTTGCGATACACGGCCGATCCCCAACAAATTCAATTTTCCATATGTGCCACTGCCATGGCTTTTCCTAAAGATGCATTCACCACACACACTCACACTGGCTAGCCTGGCGGAATCCCCTCATATGAAAAACTTCATATGTTATTCGCGGATATTAGCATCTGCTACGAATAATCGCTGCCCATCGAGAGTTGATACGCATGCGAAAGTTTACTCGTGCGAACGAGATACAGATGAGACAATTTCGTGGAGAAAAACACGGAAAATCTTGCAGGAAATCAACGATAAGCCCAGATGAGCAACACGTGCACATATGTGGAGAGAAAACTTGCATTCAACTCTCTGTTTTGGGTTTTCACACTCAGCTGTGATGCACAGTTCAGGTGAAAAATATGAGGATCATAGAAACGTAGAAATTTCTCACAAGATTGGTAACACAGTTAGCAGCACTCAGGAGAAAGGACAGAATTGTACTATTACCACATGTATTGTTTTCTTTAAATTTATCAGTTCAGTTATGAATGCCCTTGTGAAGTTCCAGTGTATTCGAATTCTACAACTCCTTTTCCCTTTTTCCTTAAAAAATTTTAACCAATAGTCATAAGTGTTCCTTGAACATATGAAAGCAATTTCTAACAATCCTGAGCTGCTGAACTTTGCACATTATTGGTTTCCGGATAAAGTGCTAGAAATGTTTTGTGCTGGACAAAAAAAAACTTAAACAGAGCCTTAAACGATTGCAGATTCAAATAAATGTTTCGTCTGTTTTCCAAGAAATCAATTTTTATTCTTCAACTAGTAATTCGAGGAACCTTAAAAGATCGTTAATACTTACATTTTTTCTCTTTCTTTCTTTCTCATGCACCCTAAGTACTAGATCAAAATCCCGAAACGGGCATGATGCAGCTTTTAATGACTATAAACTCAGTTGTATTTCAGAGTTTGACAGGAGTGTTTCTAACGTCGATTATAGAGTTTTTATAGAACATCTTATTATTTGGAAGATCTGGAAGGGTATATTTTTGGAAACAAAAGAAAACCACCAATGAGGTTAGAAACATCGAATTATTACTTTGAAGATCATTGGAATAACTCATCAACTCAAAGAGTGTAATCGAAAACTTTTCAAAGCTTATATGGAGTGGAGTAGCGTGCAAGCTCTTGAAAGTTTCCGCCTGTTGTAGAACGCACAGCTTTATGAGAACTATCTATCGATGACAGGAGCATAATCATCATAAATTATTAGACGGTTGAATACACCTTGTGACCCTATAGCTGACACATAAAATGCACTGCATTCTCAAAAACATTCAAGTATCAAAAATATTTGTAAACATCTAAACATACTAAACGTCACATTGATGCTCGATTTAAATTCGTCGAGAATTTCATACAAAAAAAACGGTGGCAACCATTTCACCTTCAGCGATGAAAAGGAATTCAATGTCAATGGAACTGAGGTCTAATTTCTGGTGGCATGATTCACGCAAGGAAATAAGAATTATGCCAGGGAGATCTCAGAGAGCTGGATCAGTTATGGTTTTAGTAACTTTCATAAAAGATGGTAGTATCGAAACAGCATTCATCCTAGCGCAAGATAACAGACAGGTTCAGTCATTGCCCCTGTCTGCTATCAGAAGTAAAAAGAGAAATATCTACCGCCCTTTGTGACACAAGTCGAGTATGAAAACATTATCTTCTAGCAGGATGGTGTTCCCTGCGTCCGCCAAAATGTAGTTCAAGGATATACGATGGCCAGTGTTGATACGCAATTTGTAGGGAGTCTTAGCGAGGAAAGTATTCGACCAAGAGAAATCATTCATTGAAAATATTGTATGAATAATAAAAACGATGAAACGATAGCAGATGGAGTACAAAATAGTCTTTTTAATAGTGTTCTACGTCGATTACAACATAGAAATTTCATTACTCTTTTATCCCAACTATGTGTCCTTGAAAGCATGTTATTCACGAAAAATCACAAATATTTTTTGAGGTTTTTGACATAGATTTAGTAAAATTGGTTTTAAATATTTTTTTATGAGTTAAAAATCTGAGTGACACGTTTTACGTTCAGGCACTTAAAAGAACTCTCGAACTTAAGGATCAAAGTCCGTTTCTGATTTCGCCTTAGGCTTGTAACACTTTGTTATAGTTAGACTAATTTTTTTTTCTCAAAGTTTTGATCCGAGAACATCGCTTAAAACAATTTGGGAGCCTTTTTAATAGATGCAAATAGTAAGACTTGAACTCAGAAGCCTTCGTCCTATAAATCTACCCAAAAAAACCTGCTAAGAGTCAATTGGACATATCCGTCGTTGTTTTGGACACGTTATTTGCAGGCTACTGTACAGCAGATCCTGCTGGTGGAACCAATGAACAGCTAATCGTAGGAAGACGGCCTGCGAGAAATTAGGAAAGCTGTCAGCTGAAAGGCATCAAAACCCGCATTATTACCATAATTCCAACCCGATCTAGTGGTCTTTTCAAGAGCTAAGAATTCTGGGAGGGAAGGTTACTATGGTGTCCCGTGAAACGATGGGCAGCTTTCAAAATCAAAAACATTGATTACATTACGAGCTGGGTTGAAGAAGGTAGTGGTAGTGAATTGGGAGAATCCGAAGTAGGTTGTGGTAGTGAATTACCACATAATACTTTAAGATAACAAAAGAGGACAATGCACGGCTATCGTGAAATTGACCGATGAAGAAGTCCAAAACGTGTTAAGCAAGAGCGAAATAACAAAGGTAAGAAAAAAGGAGATTTGTAGATTCTGGCCAAAATCATTTCCTTTCCGCGACTCCTTAACGACGCTGTTGCACCGGACCTAATAGAAGCTCCCAGAGTCATAGCTGTGACATGTTGGCGCGCAAAAAAAAGAGAAACCACGGACAGTCTTCAGCAATGAGGCTGCTCTACGACCAGGACCTCACGAAGCGGGAACTTTTTAAGTTTTCCAGAAGCGCTGATTGTTGCGAAATAAACCATATTGGTTCCAAACAATTCACCACTTTTACCGAGCACAGGCCTATGGACAAATATATGGTTAAGTTAGGGCAGGAGCGTTTGAATTAGATGAAATTCTAGTTGAATTATGCTCTGAATAGTCTATAGAGTTTTTTCTGGCTTGTTGCTGATGAATGTTGTTGGAACAGTGCAAAGGAGCGAGGATCGTACTCATTACTATCATTTAAACGTCACACGTTGGGTCCTTTCGTAAACCTCTTGCAGGCTAGGAGAAATGGGAAGGATAATGCTGGGAAAATCTACAGCTCCGAAAGATTCGTTTTCGTGATTCAGGCTATTGGAGACGATCCTTTGAATGATTTTTTCGACAATACGATTGAAAAAGTGGTGAATGCGTTTCAACAGTAGGAAAAAAGTAACAGCCATACCGCTATTTAGTCTTTCTAATGACACTGAATGTTGGAAATGCGTTTCATACTGATAGATGGGCGAATATCCTAGAAACTCGTGAAAGAGTAATATCAGTGAGAGTTGTAAGAGAACGATTTGGACACTCTGGAAAGACACGTAATATTTAGAGAAACGAATGCGTTGATATTCATATGTAAATTTTGGGTTTTCAGGACAATTGGTTATGAAATTTAATAACTTGATTATTTAGCTTCATTGATATCCCTGTTTTCGTGGTGAAAGAGGGATTTCCTTTAACCAGTAGGCGCCACTAGACGATGATTAATGAGGCTTAGTCATGTGCAAAAAATATCCAGGCTTGGTTCTCAGTGTGACAGGGAAGGTTTTTAGTCAGTAGTCCGATTGGAGCTGGGAGTCCGATACTCAGGGTATCAACAACATTCACTTCCCAACCATAAAATAAATATCCTCTTTTAGTTAGATGCTATTCTGTGTAAGATTAATGGAAGAGTATCGCCCAGTATACGTAAATCATTTACATGTTTTCGAATAGAGAGAAGATTAGATTTTTCAGAGATAATTTGAAAAAACCAGAGAATTCTGCACGAGATGAATGTAAGATGGGAAAGGATGGCTGCTACATATTAACCCAGAGCAGTTGAAAACTCCTGAAAAATTTCAGGAGTTCAAATAAGACAATTCCTTATTTGAACTCCTGAAACTCCTCTTGATCGAATAACTAAATGATTTTTTGGCGTTGTTCCCTTCAGGGTGAAGTTAGCAAGTGCAAGTTACAATAAGTAGACTAATGTCCAGAGAGAGAGCTACATGACTACTTACGAATCCACTGTAGCCCTAGAGAATATCGAAGGGGAGATGTTGACGAAGAATGTATACAGAGTATTCTTCGTCAATATATCTTCGTAATACACAGAAAAAGAACGATCAGCATGAGGCAATGTAAATTACATTGAAACTAGCAGTGAAGTTTCCAGGCTGAATGATAGAACGAATCGATATAAAATTTGATAAAGCTTATGTAGGGATTTCCTCCTCTTTGCTCACATGGGCCCAACCAAGGAGAACCACCTCAACTACAAGACGGCTCTTGATAGGCAACTTATAGACGTTTTTTTGTATATTTCTGAATACCTTTACTTCCTTTGGAAAGGATCTGCAACGGCTGGCGCAGGTGCAAAGTTCAGGAACGCTACGTACTCCAGTGTAGAGTTTAGGAACGCTACGGACTCCATCTGTATCCAGAATAGTCTGTGAATTTCTGAGTGATGCCTATCGTTCTCCTTACTGATTATCATAAAACAATCGACATACTTAGACCAAGGATAACAGGAAGGATTGCGTTGAAGAGTGAGACCGCATACACTCAGAGGGTAATGAATATCCTAGACGAACAATTCTTTTGTAAGAAGACGATGATGGGTAATGCTTCTAAAAGGACTAAGGCCATCGTTAAACCGATTATTATGATAAATCTACATTGATTTCGTCCAAGAAACGGCAATTGGACTGCAAAAAGGGTTGGCGCTTCGGTCTTTCAAGAAATTCTTATGCTCTTTGCTTTCACGCCAGAGGGATCCTTTACGAACATCAAAGCCTAGGCAAATAGGAACAATAGGACTAGTCCGAATGAATGCCTCGAACAATGCAAAGAGTTGTTTTATGGGTAGTGCAGAATCTTAGTTCTGCTGGAAATCCTTCACTCCAGGTGCAAATAGCATGGTCCCTGTGATACTTAAACTTGGGGCTCATAGCATGACAGGTGAGCATCTCGTTAATACACCATATTCGTTGAAGATCGGTTTATTATATCAACAAAAAAAAACACAAGTACACTGAAAGGATGCAGAGCTTAGAATCAACAGATACTTTAGCTAACGTCTACATATAAACATAAACACTTAATAAACCGCCAAATCATCATTCAATTCCAGATGTATTGCTGGAAACAGTAGCTGCTACGCTTAAAATTTTCCATACATAATATCTAATTTCCTTCCAGACCATTTATCATTTAATACATCAGGCACGCATAATAACATCATTATTAAGTAATCAACGTGTCTGGTATGCACGCGCTTTGTTTTTTTTTTTTTTTTTGCCCAATGAAATTGAACTTAACCATTCCTAGGCGAGTTTAAACAGAAAAAAATCTGGGAAACTCGTAGACACCTCACAGCAGTTTCATATTTCTAATACTTTTTAATCTTTTAATGGCTTCTGCTTCAATTTAAGCAGCAGTTATACTCCATCCTTCAGTTTACATTGCACATATTTGATTTGCAGATGATAATAAAATGTTTAATTTTTTTGGCCCACTTGGTTAAGTTGGACCGCTCAGCAGTTCGTTGAACAAAAGGACACAGCCAGCATGAATGCAAAATGAAACGTAAGATCTTCAATAAATTAGGTTAGTAGTGGATTTTCGAAGAGTGGCAAGGAGGCAACGGAACAAAAATTAATTTAATAGCAATTATAATTGCATAAATTGTGGTTTTTTGGGTAGTAGTAGTCAGAGTGGGATCAATTTAATATGGAATGGCCGTCTGAAGATAGTTTGCTTTGAAGATAGTTAATGTGAGGTAAAAGTATCCAGCTGCGGATACTCGCTAATTTGTCTAACCAATTCCTTGCATCTATACTTTGGCGCCTTTAAAAACACAACCAATGAATCAAACGAGATAAAAAGTCAATGATCTTTTAGTTGTGAGTGCCACATCGCGACAATGTAGCTCCTACATTGTTATTCGTAATTATCTACAATTTTTTCGCGTTAAAAGGGAGGTTTGGACGATGGGAGTAAGGAATTTGGACTTTGCGGAGACTTTGAAAGGGAAAGTTTCGGCCGGGTTTTCCTGCAGAGAATTTCAATGTCGCTTAGATGTGGTAACACCAACTGTGTCGCAACAATTATAATATTATTTCACCGCTGAATGCTTACCAGCAAACTTTTTTGAAGAAAACGCTCTGATAAATAATTTCAGCTGGAAGTCAAAACGGTTTGAACATTGGCGAAAACCAAGATATAAGTAACATTTTGAAAATCATTTCAAAAATAACAAAAACGCGTCGTAAGGTACGTTTAAAAATATAGGTACAATTCATGGTGGTAATGTTATGCCAGAAAGAACAGGCCATGAATGGTTGGCTCGCTAAAGATATGAAAATTTTGATTTGGAACTATTTTGTCAAGAAAATCGGTGAAAAAAATCCTAAAAGTTCAGGCAATATAATTGCCCAGTTAAATAAATGTTTCCTCAAAACGTTTCAAAGGCATAATGATATGTGCAGGATATGGAGTATAGTTTGAGAGCTACTTCAAACACACTGACTTCCTTTTTGGTTTTGAATTTGACTCACTCATTTAACTCATACTGCTGTGAACCTCGGCTGCCGCGGTCGAAGTCATTTATTTGGCAGAGATCTTAGTGTCCTCCAGACAGATATCGGAGTCAGGCTGTGCCCAGTCTGTTGGAATGCTTGCGTGACGGATCAGACCGCGGCAGGCACAGTTCGCATTAATATTATTCAAACCAAGCTATGAAATTTTTGATATGCTTTTATTGCGACTCTAGTTCTTGTGGTAGAATGATGTTGGAAATTAAGCATACGATCAGATTCCTGATGAAACCTACTTCATCCAATATTTGAGTCTCCAAAATTTAGACACATGTCAAAAATATTGATCTATACAACTAATTAGGTTCTACCAGTACGGCTGCAACCACGAAATTGGGGCAGCGCAGTTGATCAATCAAACTCATCAAAAAGGACATTTCCCTGTGTACTTTGTAAGTTTTTCGAATGGAAGACGATCTCTTGTAACACAGGTTGCTGGGGGTAACCAGCGATAAGGACTTTTACTATAATTCTATTTGTGAGAGCTGAGGAATCACCAAATCTTGATTGCGTTACATGTTATTATCATGCTGTTGAAATTTAGTTCAAATCAACTGATAGATTGCCAAGAATTTTGGGATATGTTTTGTGAGACTCCATAGCCAGCAGTTTCCGGATAGCCTTGTAACTATCAGGGTGATGCTGATCGCCAACAATTTTAATGCTCTATTCGATATAATCTTGCCAATAGACTAAATTTCCCAATCTCAAAGTGCTTCCAAATGTATGAATTTCCTAGTAGTCTCAATAATATTGGAACTGTTAGGAAATCGGAGCGCTTTTTCGTTAGCCAGTGTTTCTCATAAAATGCAAAAAAAAACTACCATTAATTAACATAGAGAGAGAGAGTTAGAGCAATAGCGACCCAAACGAACAACAACCACGTGAATATATTTGGTAGGAATAAAATTTTTCCAATTATTCCCATAGAGATTTCCTAAGGTTTGTACAGCATAAATCCTTGATTAATCTTCTGCAAGAAGCAGCATCGGGGAATGGATTCTAGGACTATTAGTAGCCAAGACAAACGATCATGTCAACTGTGGACTCGATTGCTTCGTATTCAAGAATGACTTGAATATCAGTCTTGAGCTGGAGGGCCAAAACAATGTAAGCTAGTGATTAACTGGGAACAAGTCAAGTATAATAAGAAGCCGCGGTCACAACATAAAAGGAGACGTTTCGGTTCCTTGCAAGGCTGATAGCTCTTGATGATTCATTTCAAGAGATGGCTGGCATCTACCGGACTTTACAACTAATTAGGTTCTACCAGTACGGCTGCAACCACGAAATTGGGGCAGCGCAGTTGATCAATCAAACTCATCAAAAAGGACATTTCCCTGTGTACTTTGTAAGTTTTTCGAATGGAAGACGATCTCTTGTAACACAGGTTGCTGGGGGTAACCAGCGATAAGGACTTTTACTATAATTCTATTTGTGAGAGCTGAGGAATCACCAAATCTTGATTGCGTTACATGTTATTATCATGCTGTTGAAATTTAGTTCAAATCAACTGATAGATTGCCAAGAATTTTGGGATATGTTTTGTGAGACTCCATAGCCAGCAGTTTCCGGATAGCCTTGTAACTATCAGGGTGATGCTGATCGCCAACAATTTTAATGCTCTATTCGATATAATCTTGCCAATAGACTAAATTTCCCAATCTCAAAGTGCTTCCAAATGTATGAATTTCCTAGTAGTCTCAATAATATTGGAACTGTTAGGAAATCGGAGCGCTTTTTCGTTAGCCAGTGTTTCTCATAAAATGCAAAAAAAAACTACCATTAATTAACATAGAGAGAGAGAGTTAGAGCAATAGCGACCCAAACGAACAACAACCACGTGAATATATTTGGTAGGAATAAAATTTTTCCAATTATTCCCATAGAGATTTCCTAAGGTTTGTACAGCATAAATCCTTGATTAATCTTCTGCAAGAAGCAGCATCGGGGAATGGATTCTAGGACTATTAGTAGCCAAGACAAACGATCATGTCAACTGTGGACTCGATTGCTTCGTATTCAAGAATGACTTGAATATCAGTCTTGAGCTGGAGGGCCAAAACAATGTAAGCTAGTGATTAACTGGGAACAAGTCAAGTATAATAAGAAGCCGCGGTCACAACATAAAAGGAGACGTTTCGGTTCCTTGCAAGGCTGATAGCTCTTGATGATTCATTTCAAGAGATGGCTGGCATCTACCGAACCTTTCTTTGACCGATTGACGTAGTTCACAGACACAAATTTTTCTGTGAGCTTCTGGAGGGAAATTAAACGTTGATCAGTTGCTGTATGAACATCCTGTTTTTATCAGATCAAAGGATAAACATAGTTGTCAATCAGTAATCAAAGCGTGCTTTCTTTCAGTGATCAGATCAAAATGATACAAGATTATCTAAGAACGCTGGAGAGGATCTGAGAGAACTGATCGGTAAAGGTCCACTTGATCACAGGACATACAGTAATCTAGGACCATGAGCGACTCGATATCTTTCTGACAGGAGGAACCTATCTCGAAAAAGGTTTGAGATCATTATTCCCCAAGGGGTTTTTTTGGCACCGAAAGGAAAGGTTTTGGTGATAGACCTTATACGGAAAGCTCAAAACCTTCGCCGAAGATGAAATTGATCCACAACCAATCAATAGCACAAATACAAAGAAAGTGTTACGATAGAAGGAAAACTTACTACCACATTTAGCTGTCAAGCACACTCTCACTAGTGGTAAGAATAGACACAGGCTACTTACTTCTGGGTGCGATTACCTGCAGACAGGTTGTCGCAAAAGGTGATTTATGGATTTAACCAGAAAAAAAGTGGAACCATTTCTGCGTAATTTCACCCAGAAGAGTTAGTCCAGAAGCTTGCGAAGCCTACTAACTCGTTCCAGCTGAACCAGGTGAATTATGCTGCGGCTCATATCAATTCTTTCTCTTATCAAGATAATATGATGCTTTATGATGATGCACACACAGGCAGACCCCTCAGATCATGAGGGGTCTGCCTGTGTGTGGCTCTGGATGCTATGACAACCTAAGTTGAGCTTAACGCAAAACCTAAATAATGTAATGATTTTCATTACTTTCTCATCATGAAACAAACAATGAGCCAATAAGCTTACTACGGGCGCTAGGTAAACTTTTTGAGAATTACGAATTACGCTGAAAACAATAACATCCTCCCTAACTTTCAGTGTGGCTTCAGACATGGAAACTCAACACAGCACCAACTGCTACGTGTCTCCAAAAACATAAAAGCAGCACTAACAACAAAACAGTTGGCGGGCCGACTGACGTTCAATATTGAAAAAGCGTTTAATACCGTTTGAATTCTAATTCAAAAGCTTCAGGCGTGCAATACTCCTTCATTGCTGCTGAAACTGATTTCATCCTTCTTGAGAGATAGAACATACCAAGTGAACGTTTGATGATCAACATTGACTACTAAAACCGCTCCTTCTGGTGTTCCACAAGGTTCATGTCTGAGTCCAACACATTTCAATGTATATACGTCTGACATACTCACAAGCCAAAACTGCCAATTAGTTGCTTTTGCGGACCATATTTGTCTCTATACCTCTGGCAACAATCCTCACCTGATCATCTCCAACGTTGAAGAGATGCTGGGCAAAGTCTATGAATTCTTCTACAGGAGGAAAATTAAACTCAATGTGAAGAAAACATTGAAAATATTCTGTAGCACAAAATGTAAGACCACCATGCTGCCAAACAGATCAACAAATTTCCTAGGCCAAATGATCCCATGGTAGAAAGAACTGGTCTATTTGGGTCGAAATCTTGATGGCAAACCAACGTTTGAAAACCACCACATCGAGCCCATAAGTTCTGAGGTATTCAAGATTGTTCTTTCTCTGTACCCATCCCTCAATCGAAAATCGCTTATGGGTCTTCGTAACAAAATCCTCATTCTTAAAATGAGCATTTAACTAGTAGTAATCTACGGAACTCCCACATGGATGTGCCAATACCTTGAAGCTTAGCTTCAAGTCACCCAAAATCGTTATCTAAAAATGACTCTGAACAAACCTTAGTACTTCTCTTCCAGATTGCTACATCAAAGAGGTGATATCTCTATTAACAAGTTCGCAGACTCACGCAGAGCTAATCTGCTCAAATAAGGCTAAATACTCGGTTGTAAAGATGCAAACTTCAGATATATTTCAGCATAGAATTTCAGCTATATCACGGAAGAGGAAGGCTGAAAACGAATGAGACTGTTAGGGGTTGTGAGACCTTTAAGGTGTTCCTTAAATAGAAAGTGTGTGCTACTTCCCCACTACTATGCAGCCACTATCATTACTAAATTCTTAATGTTATTATCGCGGTTTTTGAGTAAGAAGTAAAGAATGCTACCAACAACAAAAAAAACTGGATCATGCCCTCACTACTTCTGATCTCATCATTGCAATTAAAGTTAAGTACGCAATGTGCGACCCAGTACATTATAACACATGATGAGCTCAATGAGCTTTTAATTTGCTGCATACTCAGTGTATCAAACTCGTATGTGTATTTTTCTATCTTTCAATTTCGTAACGCAAAACGGTCACAAATAACCCGCATTAACACTTAGATACACAAAATGTATGTATGCCATTGTATTCAGAGGTAATTAAACTCGCATGATGTGACTGAATATAAATGTTAGAGGTTTGACCAGTGTCATTTAAACCACAGGTTGCAATTTTTTTGTTATCTGATGTAGTAGCCTGAAGTAGAAGAAAAGTTACAGAAGAGTTGGAAAGCGTTGCTTTCTCAGATAAAGCATTGAATTGTCAACAGGTGAAAGCAGATAATTTTAGACTATCCAATACTAAAGGATAAGACAATTATATGAAACATTTCGCAGGACTCACGAATACAAATTTTGGGTCAAAAATTCTCAAGACTTTCAGTGAAAACAGATCTTTGACTAAACAAAATTAAGACCTTAGCTTGCAAATTGAAGTCATGGTAACACACCTAACTTCTATTTCACAATGGTCTCCAACTGCATCAGCACATAACATTACATGTGTGACTTTTTGGTTTCATTGTATCATTTCTGTTCCGTTAGGGCCTAATTACATGGGCCTACCGGTCATTTTCAATTCATAAAACTTACAGGTATTATTTGGTACGCTATTCGGTATCTTTCTGTACTGAATTTCGTTACACACTAGAGTAACTATTCCTTAGATACAACAATTCACGTATGTGTTTACAGGTGAATAACAAATTAGGAACAGATTGACTTACCTAAATCGCTATTGAGGGTCGTGTTCAGAGCAATATCCATTTGGTATCCATCGGAGTCTTCTGGTTCTTCGGTAACTGTCGGTGGTGCATCCCAGAGTGGTTTGATTGGCCGTCGTGTCCGATCAAGCCGTACTCTAGGAAATTCGGTGAAAAGGATGTCCGTAAGCTGTGATACGATGAAAAATTGAATTAGAACAGAAAATATGAAATTTTTTTTGGCTTTTTGATATGATGAATGAAATGAAAAATAAACTAATTTAAATTGACAAAATAGAATATAAATGACCCTAATCCACGAAATTATTATAACTACAAGAAACATTTCACCACTAACATAAAAACACAAACACAATTTGAAAATCAATTTACAAAATTACACTTTTAGGACATTCAAATTACGTGAAAAATTATTTCTTTGAAACAGAACTAAGTTGGACCAATCGATTGAAAGCGATAAACTTAGTCGTGCCATAAATTCAGCATGAAATATACTATGAATATAATCCTAGAGAGTATCCTCATTTTCTAACCTCACAAATAAATCAGGTGGGGAGAGAACGTTCCAAATTTCGAATAATTATTACACCTGTTTTTTTTATACATGGCATACCTACAACGATCTGTTAGTTTACATATTAGTCTCCCGTAAAGATTATTTTCAATTGTCACTAAATGCTGCTTGCTAGTCCTGTATGAAGATCCTTCCCAATATGTGATCATTTTAAATGAACAAAAATACGAGAGTCATTCAAATATTTTCGAGCCTTTTGCTGCTGAGGGCTCGAAAAAACGTAGTGAAGGAAAGCGAAGCGTCGGAAAAGGTTGGGGGATCTCGTCCAGATAATTCGAGGTCAAACGGATGGCTCGAACCAGTTTCCTTAGTTGTCCTCAAAATGAGCGAAAGAGAAATTCATCCGTCGGTTGTGCAACCCATCATTATATAGTTTATAACGAAACAAGGCATTTAGTCAGCTGAAAATCGATATCGATTGCGTGCACAGTTCTGGGAGAAATCGTTTTTATGACCATGAAAGTCTGGTGTGCCCAATTTAAAGAAGGGCGTGAAAAAGTGTAAAAAAATTAGTCACCAAAGACGTTCCAGCTCCAGCATTACGCCTGATAATGCCGCAGCTGTCCGCGAACTTATTGAAAGAAACAACACGCTACTGCAATAGGAATCAATAAGGCAACGAGAATCAGTGCTGGAAGTATACTGAGACCACTTTGAATTTCGAAAAATATTGGCGAATTGGTTACCCAAGAACTCAAAAATGCGAGTGTTGAAGTTGGTCAAAGGCTTCTTGCTTGTTTTCAAGACAAAGAACAAGAAACACATTGTGACGTGCAACGAAACAAGGGTTCGCTGCTACACTCTCGAATAGAAAAGGGCTTTTATGGAGTGAAAAAGAAAAAATTAGCCAGGAGCACCACGCTCGTCAGTTGGAGAAGTTAGGTCAGCAGTTTTTTGGGGCATTCACAGCGCTTCAGTTATTGATTTTCTTCACGATCGTCGCTCGATAAACGTTGCTTGCTATATCAAAAAAATGCCATCAGCCCTTCCGAGACTATCACGCTATCACTTCATGACAATGTAAGTTCGCACACTGTATCCCTATTTCACTACAGCTTCTCCCGAGCCTTCGCTTCCTGCAACAAACGCCTTCAGCTATCTCGGTCGATTGACCGCGTCCTCCGATTTCGAAAACCGAGCAACGATCAACTGTCAACAGTGTCAGACCCGCAATTCCTCCGCTTCCTCACTGGTCTCTACCCTTCAGTTCTCTCAACGAATACCTTTTTGGATATCGTTGTTCGTCTGCACAATTCATATGGCCTGCCCATTGCAGCTTCCGCATTCTTACAATCGTTGTGACCTCCGGCTCGGCAAAAACTCATTCATACAACTGATGATTGATTCCATCTTTGCAAAATATATTTAACCTAAAAACCAAAAAGGAAGAGTTTTCCTTTTAATTTTGCCTTTTTTATATTTCTTTGAATTTGAATTGAATTTTGAAAAACTTTCGACCGTAATCGTTCGGTCTTCTTCAGCGGTCTTCAGCGTTCGGTCTTCTTCAGCAACCCACCTAAAGTCATTGTTCTAAAATGGCATGAAAAACCTACACGTTCGTTGGGATGAGATCGTTAAGAAATAATGTTGCTAAATGATCATGAAAAGGTCGTCAAGAATACATTTTGCGCACAATATTTATTGCTTACTAGGGGAATAAGGATTAAGACTATCTCTGACTACTGTAAATATCTGCCCTTTCAACAGGTAGCCTGTTAACCTAGCCTGGAACCGTTTGCTGCATTACTTCGGGAGCGACATTTTATTCTATGCCTAGGCGACTTCGGGTTACAGAATTTCCTTGTCTAATGGGAAGGGGAAAAGGATGATCATTGCGTAAGAAGGACTCACTTCACCCTAGACGCCTCCAGCCCACCAAGTGCGGCCCTTTTCTTGTTGTTAGGATTGCCCGAGCGTAATGTACTACCTAGTTTCATTCGTCAGACGATTTCAGCATTTCTTCGATTAGGCTATCCTGATGGTGCCCTTCCACTTTTTCGACAAGACGACCGTGCAGTGTGTCCCATCTTCTGGGTGAATACAAAATATGACAGGCGTTATCTTTCTCTTAAATGCAGAATATGTAATCTGGAGTCCGTGACTTAGCAATCTCCTGCAGGTAAGACTGAAAACAACCATGTCTGCTGGATAGCTGGGTTAGACAGGAATCAACCATGATCTCAGCTGAGCCAAGATTTCAAACCGGTGATAACCCGTGCGGCCTTCCTTTTGGTTCGTGCTTTCAAGATTGTTACACTGGCACAGAACGCATGGTCTCATCGCTACCGGCTGATGTTGCCCTCGTGTCTTCGGAAGTAGATTCTTTACCGTTCTCTAAGGAATAAGGCAACAAACTTAACCGTGTGAAATAACATAAACAGCACGTTCGTATGTATTTGTGGGCACAAACCAATCGATATTGTCTCCCTTCATTGTTTTTCTTTAAATTTTTGTAGTTTTAGTTGTACCAGCTTGGAAACTGTAAACATTACATTAAATGTTACTGAAGTGCTTGCCTTTTCTCATTCTTTTCATTAAATCTCAAGTAATATATAATATTGAGATATCATTTTTTTCGTTGTTTCGGTTGTCTTCACTGACGCGATCACTGAGATCTCTTCAATAGATGTCATAGTTTGAATAAAAAGAATTCATAGAGACCTGAAGTCTCTATCAAGAAAACGGATCGCAAATTACAGTGATCGGTGGTAAGCGATTGATTCGAATCATTGTTTAAAACATACAGAGAATTTCGTGACGGTCACAGAAGCAGAAACGATCTGAACTCTTGTGAAAGTCGCATGATTTTCTCTTGGAAATATACTGAAAGTATCCTGACACTCACAGGAGCACAACCGAAATTTTCAATCTTTTTTTTTTAAATGACTTCTGCGGTGATCAAATGACAGAAGTTCCTTGATGGCCACAACAACGAATTGCGGTGATCATGAAGGACTTCACCCAGTCTATGAAAGTAGAAAATTTACTCTTATTAATTTCGGGACATACATTAATATTCTCATCGAAGATATTGTATTGGTGGTCTTGAAGGTCCTGACGGGACCAAAGTCAAGAAAATGTGTTGGGTGAGAAAATAGCCAGCCACCACCTGTTAATTCACGACGAATAGCTGCACTCAGAAGGACGAATAGCTGCACAGAACACTTTCCATGCCTTCTCTGTTAAAGAGAGAGACTTGAGCGGTATGCGTCGAAAATGCCGACTTATAAGCCAAGATATAACAAAGTTGGAACGACGAAACCTCAGGGTTGCGGGAGGCATCGTAGTCATCTCTGCTTTTGATACAATAAGAATCGATTTACAATCTTTCTCCATAGTCAGCTGACGTTAGACGCAACACAAGTGTACCTGCGTGAAAAAGGATAGTTATAGTATGGCTGTAGAAATCTGCCAAATTTTCGGCATGATTATTTTCAAATTTTCGGTTTCGAAAATGTACACGTGCTCTAAAGGATCAAATAAAGCCGCCAGGGAACACTCGACATTGATTCCTATCATAATTGCTGCACGCCGCACTAAGAGACAAAGCAGTCACAATAAAACTACAGAAGTGGTGAAATTAAGCGGCTTCAGTGGTCAAACTACTAGCCCGAAATCAAAGGAGGCAAGAACCCCTGACGGGATCGGAAATCGATGCACCAAAAAAGGATCGCGACAGCGTCAACGTGGTTATAAAGAATAAGAAATAGCAACTCATTTGATAACTAGAAAAGCATAATTTGATCTGACTATCTCATCTAGAACTTGCAAGGACTTAGAGGACGAGGAATGAGAGACGTACAACGCTTCGATAAGGATCAAAACAACGAATGTCACAAAGGTGGAGTTTTGGAGCAACTGGAGCTGATCTGAAGCATAAGCCCCAAAGTTTAGTAAGACTTTGCGCTATACTGGCTCAAACCAATTTTGAAACACACTAGAAACCTTTTTCAAGCTTAACTTATACCAGCACCAAGTTTATCTGCTAACAGAAATTGAAACCACAAATAAGCATTTAAAAAATGTAATGATGAATTTACATGATTTCAAGCAATTTTGATAATAGTTACCTCTTTGTTTGGAGTTGCAGGAAAGATCTTTAGATTGTTTGTAAAAGCAGATACAGTCATGCAAATACATTGAAAATATTGTTAGTAATGGAAGAAAACTAACAACTACAATTTCACGTTAGCAATGCTTTTTTAAATTTTTAATGAGAGTTTGTCTAATAATCTGTTTGAATATAAGTTTGATTATTTGATTTTTTAATAAGTTCGCAATGTTTCAAACTCGTTTTCAACACTCACCGATATTTCCTCGCTGCAATATGCTGTAAAAGCTTGCTCGTCTTGTTGTAAAACGCAATACAAAGGGCTCCATGGTAAATTTCGATTTTTCAATTGGGACAGTCCTTCGACTTCTGAAAAAAAGCAAATTTTTTTAATGTCAAAAAGTCGTATGATTACAATTACGTAAATTATTATGAAAGGAATTATGAAATAAACAGCGTACTTAACTAATATAATAATATACCGGGTGTATTCAAAAAAATTTTGCCCGGTTTTATTAAGAGATGGCGCCAGTGAAAAGTACCGCGCGTATTATTTTGACACATACTTTATCTCAATCGACTGACATTTAGCTACAAACACACACAAGTCGTATTTGTTTTATCGAGTTGATCAATCAATCGAGCTGATCAATTTCGTGCCTTTAACAGAGAATTTACGACACGCATTAATTTTCTTGTTTGACCAAAAGAAAAAGGCTGTTGAAAGTCGTCGTTTGCTAGTAAAATCATATAGTGGACACGCTCCATCAATAAGGATATGTGAGGCATGGTTTCGATCATTCATAAGTTGTAATTTCAATGTGAAAGACAATGAGCGCTTTGGTAGAGCACAAAAATGCGGATAGGAGGAAGTTCATGAGTTATTGAACGGCAATTAGCAGAAGCATTAGATGTGTCACAGGAAAATCAGATTTTAACGAGCAATGGGTAAGGTCAATAGACTCAGGAAATGGGTCCCTCACGATTTGAATGAACGTCAAATGGCAAATTGTAAAGTCACTTGTGAAATGCTGCTTCGACGTCACGAAAGAAAATGATTTTTGCATAAAATTGTGACGGGTGACGAAAAGAGGATTTATTTTGAAGAGCCGAAGCGGGAAAAATCGTGATTCTCACCAGGCGAAGTCGGTCCTTCATTACCAAGGCCAAATCGCTTCGACAAGAAGACCATGCTCTGTGTCTGGTGGGACCAGAGTGGTTTTATGAACTCTTGAACCCCGGCAAAACCGTTAATATACGAACGTCTGATGGGCGATTTTGTATGACGAGTGCTCAGAAACATATTTCAAGGACTCGACCGCTGCAGACACTGATGCTGACCGCTTTTTAATAAACCAAACTGGAATCGCAATGCATCTGGGAGATCCATTATCTTCCTAGCCCTAGATCCCCAGCCTTCCGAAGAAATTGAATACCAAACAAGAAGTAGAAATTATGTTGCATACATATAAAAAATTCTCTGAAAAAATATGAAAACTTTTAACGTTATAGGGACCGTATGAATAGGATTAAAAATATTAATTCGAAGCATGGTTTTATTTTCAGTTCAACAGTTCCTTTGATTATGTTCAGTTTGCTTTTAAAATACACTGAAAATTTCAAATTCCGTACAACCATTCGGTATTATTTAAGATAAAATTTTTGCACAATATTCCATAATGTTAAAGTTGAGTAAATTTGGTTTATTTTGCAGTAATTTCAACATACGTTTGGCAATTAACAATGTTCCTTCCACTTCTTCGTAGCAATCCCAAACTCTATCCAAGACACAGCTCGAAAAATCATTTCGTGCACTTGTTATCGCTAAAAGTCTACTAAGCATAGTCACAAGCCAACATGTGAAGTTTACTTTCGCGCACTGCATTCAAACCAAGCAACCGACATTTAGTGAAGGCTCAAACATTTTCTTCAAAGCGAAACATCTAAGACGCAAATCTTTCATAAACGTTCGCGTCCACAATATCCACCTGGAACGGATTCCGCTGTACTACTGCAAAGCTTTCTGCTTTGATGATAACAATAACATCAAAGGTGGAATTGTTTTTCCCCGCTGAAGCTTTTTCAATGGCATGGCTCCGTTAAAGAAATGCCATATTGACGTTAATAATAAATGTGTGTGTATAAGACATTAGAGAACTGCATGGAGATTTTAGAAAAGCGATAACAGTTGTCAGTAGGATAGTTTCTGTCACGTTTCCGTAAAGTCTTCGTGTTTAATGCAAAAAAAAAAGACTTTACTAAGCATTAAATATCACTTACAGTTAATTTTTACAGTTTATTACAAATGTGTGCATAAGCTACAACTTGGAACCAAAGTGAGTTCTGACAAATTCAACAAAGTCAGCTAGTTTCTAACTTTGTTTTTTTTAAGGTTAAATTGAACATTTTGATGGCCATTTCGATTGAGTACTAAATAATGTATATTTTTGATATCCCAGGATAATTTATTGTACAAAATTTATTTATCCTGAACGTGAAATATTAAATAAAAAGTTTTCCGGGAGAAAGTCTTGTTTCAATAACATGTTGAAGGTTGAGATCCCTTCACTTTAGATAAGTTCTATGGAAAGTTCGTTTATCGATGCGAATGTTTTGATGGTTTATTTTTGATAAGGATTCCTAAGACAATCAATTATCAAGAGATCGATCTAACTTTCGTTTACTTTTTGATCCATTTCTAGACAAGAACTTTTTATAAAAAACAATTAGTTTGCTGTTATTTAGATCAATATCTACTATTTAGTTAGATTATATTAGATAATACTAAATTAGATAATATTTAGATATTTACTAGTTAGCATTATCAAGTGCATTAACAATTTTGGACTTAAGTCTACCTTTTATATCCCTTAAAATTATGAATCAAAAAAGTAAGAAGGTGATTATGCTAATGCATCAAAGAGGGAAGATTTAAATATGTTGGTTTGGTCATTAAGGACAGTAAAATCATTAATTCTAAGGTGTTTATGAATTTCTAGTGCTTCTAAAATATTGAGTTTATGGGACTTAGATAAATTATGGGGGATATGTAAATTTTCAATTGAAGGGAATTCATGGTTGGTTTCGAGGAAGTGGTTTGCTGCGTTAGAATTGGATTTTTGGTGAATGTAGGATTTGAAATGGACATTAAATCTGGCTTTAAAGGATCTACCTGTTTGGCCAATATACCCACAATTACATTCCCCACATGTAATTTTATAGACTCGGGATTTATTAAATTTGTTCGTAGATTGTTTGGCATTGAAGAATCTTTTTTAGTATTATAATTTATTTCGTTTACGTTTTCGACCAGCACTCATTACACAGTGTTTATCAACTGGATCATCTGGCACAGAAAAGTCTAGTTCATTATGATCTATGTGGATATTAATAACCATTTTGTGGAATTACATCTATCAGCGCAAGGGGCATTGAAACACGTCCCGCACGCTGCCAACTAGCACCTAATACTCTTCTTACAAATGGCTATAATATTAATCTATTTATCAGTTTAATGAAGTGTACAAGAAAAGGTTATCAATGTCCGCCCGACACAAAAGAATATTCTTCAATTCTTCCTGGTCGTTTTTATAGCTTTTTCCTTCATCATTTATTGTATCTATTTTGAGCACGCAATGTTAGTTTAATGCCTAATTTTTTGTGTAGGAAAGGCCCTGACTTCAGGTACCGCCGCCGTTATTTTGATTGAATAATTGTTTCATCCCTTTCCTAGCAGTCAGCGACGATGATACGCCGTTGCAACACTTCTACAAGCTACGAAATAAAGACAATGAAGACTTGAGTAAACGAAATTCGACATTTTCGATTGAATCTATACTTGCAAATTTCGACCGATTTCTTTAAGAAAGTAACACCTTATTCTTCTTTTCATACGCATCTGCCTCAGTGTTCTGTTTATGTATTAAAAAAAAACACCAGCTTAAAAACAACGTTTGCATTACCAACTAAACACTTTCCAGTTCGATTTGAGAACGCTTGGACATTCTACGCACTAAGCCTAGTCCTTCTATTCCTTAAGGCGCTATCGATGTGCAAACTTCGTTTCCTGACGACAAGGAAGGAGAACTACAAAGTGAACTCATCTACACCGCATGTCACGAGGCTTACACATGTCTAATTTTTTATTTTTGGAATTTTAACAAGTAACAGAAGACATGGTTTCTGTATAACCGAACTTATCCATAAATGCATGATGTTGCCGAGTCAAACAGATCAAGAATCAAACAGAGTAATGATTAAGATAACAACATAGATGGCGATCTTCTTGTAGCAATTCAAAATTAACAAACTGCAACGTAGCCTATGGAAAAAGCATAAGGTCCTTCGTATATTCAACCGATTTTAAGTTCTTTAGAATTTGAAGCCTGGAAATCAAGAAGCACAAAATAGGAGAAAAACGAAGTTGCAAAGGAATGATAAGCATTTCACGAGGGTGGTGTTATAAGTTAGCGGAAAGGAGGAGTATGTCATAAGTAATTGTAATTAACGAAATGGGAACGGGTTCAGTAACTAATTATCAATACAAATAGTAACTTCTATCTTAATCGGATCAGTCATTCTTGAACTTCCGTTGATCAAACATCTCAATCTGGAATTAAGAGAGAATTATGACAAAATTCGAGTACTTTGCCGTCCTTACGTTCCTTACCAAGCAAAATGAATTAAAACCATACTACAAGAGATAACGTTCGTTCACTAGGACTATTGTTCGAGTAAAATCATGGTTCACAAGTGGCACAGTCTTTTTAAACAAGGCAAGACGGCGGCTGATCAAAGTGCCGGAAACAATCCAAATAGCCGTAAAAACTAAACTTGGAAGATACTAAATTGAAGAAGAAACAGGCTGCAGGATACGGAAATTTTTAAAATTCTTCACGATCATCATGGCAAAGGTCAGCGCTAGATAGGTGCCCAGAATGCTCACTCAACCTTAGAAACAATATCGCGTAGAGAATTCCCGCGCGTTTTCAACCTGTGTACTGAAGACAAGAATGGACTATTGTGTTCATCATTATGAACATTGGCGTTTTTGAGCCTCTGCAGTGAAGATTAGGATGGACAAAGCTTGGATTCAGAATTCTGAACCTGAGTTCAAATAGGCGTCTATGCAGTGGCACAAAAAGAGCATATTACCACACAAGGTATCACAGTCGGCTAGAAAAATCATGGTGATAGTCTGTTCGGACTCAGAAGGGATCCTTTTGACAGATTACAAAGATGAAGCTGTCTCCACAGCCGGAGAACACTATGCTTCAATCATAGATAAGTTGGCTGAATGTATCTTAGAAATAAAGAGTAACTTCACCAAAGGTGTCCTCCTTGTACACGACATTGCGCTTGGCCACAAGTCCCGTGTTGCTTTGGCTGCCACGCGGGAGGGGGGGGAGGGTTCGCTTCGAAATTTTCGGTCACCCACTCCACAGTGATTATGATCCGTATCTAAAGATTATAAAAAAATTTCGTAGAATAATTTTTTATGCAGAAGTGAAAGACGCAGTTTCAGCTTATTTTTCAGACATACACAAAACATTTTTTGCTAATGGGAAGATCACAAAAATATATATTAGAGTAGCAGGTAAATATATTGAAAAAGAAAAATATTCCGTATGTTATTATTCCCGCTTCTTATTCTCGTATACATGTGTTTTTACCATTGAATTAGTATCAGTTGGTACCGGTCTCACCGGAAACAACACCTCCCGAATAAAGCCCCTAAATAGGGTTTCTATTTATGTGTTCTATGTTCACTATCAACATATACTAACTACTTCGAAAACTACGATATAAAACAAGATTATAAAATTGTAGGTGGTGCGCCAAGCCTTGGTGTTTTAGGAAAAATAGTAATTTGTTTATGTCTTTCCGGACCATGAATGAAGCAATTTCTATACATCTTTTCGACACAGCAGCAAGATAACCGATTCTCAGCCTGTTGCTTATCTCTATGCTTAGCCTGTACCAGTGGCGAAGCGCCTTGCTCCATAATGGCCCTAGATAATTCGGATGACGTTATTGCATCTACTTATTATGAGTTCCTCAACTATTTCCCAGGGGGTTTCTAACACACATAAGGATTGGTATGCACATGACGGCTGTCCCTTGAATTGAATTGAAGATTCTTATCTCTTAGCAATCCATTAACACTACTTCAAATGGGCAATTCCTGGAAAGATGGAGCAACAAAAGGTGTCTGAAGTTTGCATCGTTGAAAATGCCAAGGCCTCGACATTTTTCGCTTTTTGAAAGTTTTATGGATAATATGATTTAAAATTTTGGTAATTTTAATCGCATTTGTGTGGGTTTTTGCAATCGATTAGGTTTTAATGTTAACATAATCAACTAGCTAAAACACATCGTGGGAAATTTTGACAGCGTCGCGTTTCCAAAAATGCAAACTTCAGACATCTGCAGCAAAACTGCGTAAAAGTCATAAACCAACTGTCGAGTTCTTCTACTACTATGTAAAGCCACTTGCAGAGAATCACTTGTCTTCATTGCCTTCTTAGAGACAATTGTCTCTTGCAGACCAAAGCATGTGAAGATTGGACATTAGACTATTGTTTTGTCTTGGGCAGCACCTACTGGAGCGCGAATTGAAGATAGGAGATCTCATAAAATGCTTTAAAATACAAACACTGAGTTGATAGTTCAATATAACATTTTAATCTTCGTACTAACCAATCTTTAATACGCCGATATACCTTATGATCAAAGTAGAATGGGTATTTGAAAAAAACGCAAAATTTTAATTTTTAATAAATTTCTTTACTATCCCTTTCAAAATACTCTCGTCCTGCGGTAACGGTAATTCAAGCATATCAACGATTGATTCTTTTCCATAAATTTTTTATAAGCCGCCAAAGCTCACGCAGAGAATTCTCTTTTATCGCCTCTATGGTCTTAAAACGTGTTCCCCGCAAAACGTGACTGTACGGTGCGTGGCTGTTGACAATGGTCACACTTTTGGGCGAAAATTTCGAAATAATCAAGTACATATGAGATGGTGCATTATCGTGGTGTAAAATTCATGAATTGTTCTTGCACAAATCGGAACTTTTTTATGAATGGCTTCACGGAAATGACACATATCTTTATTGGCCGTTTGGTTCTCCGGAAGGAATTGGTAGTGCACCACACCACAAATATCGGAGAAAATCGTCAGCAAAGCTTTGATAATCGACCGACATTGGCGCACTCTCTTCGATTTTGGCTCATTTTCGAGGCAACATTCGGACAATAGTTGTTCGGCCGACATATCAAATTAATAAGCCCATGTTTCGTCACCAGCAAGTTTGTAATCATCTCTTTGGCCATATCAATACGGTGCTATTTTTGAATGAAATTCAGCTTTTTGGCACCAGCCGAGAAGCGACGTGTTTGATGCCCAAAATATCAGTTAAAATAGGTTCGGCTGATCCATATGCGATGCTAACAACACAGCAATCTCTCTAATTGATACACGACGATTTTCCAACACGATTGCTTCACCAATTCGATTTTTTCTTCAGTAATAGACGTTAATGGTCGTCCAGGGATCTCATCGTGCTCTCTTGGTCGCCTTTGAACTTTTTATACCGTTTGCATGCTTGTGTTTTCGACATGCACGCTTCATCATATGCCTTTTGTAACATTTTCAAAGAATCGGCACACGAAATTTCATTTTTAACACAAAATTGGAGGCACACGCGCTGTTCTAATCTTTTAACCTATTATTAAAAATCGTCAAACAAAAATTTTTCGACTTCTTCGTATAGACGCCAATTGAATACTAATCGTACGATATGCGCCGAAATTTGACAGAACACCAATAAAAGTATAACTAACGGTATAAAAATAAAGTTTACCGATTGGATAAGCGCGACAATTCAAAATTTAGTATTCTCGTTCTTTTTTGATCATAAGGTACATTATCGTGTTTGATTTCAGTCATATATGTACATATAAATATCAATCAAACGCATTGACTGCAACAATTTGTGCATCGCTAAATTTCAATATTAATTAGCACTTTACTGCTAGCTTCAGACATATCTATTTGCAATTTTTCTGGTTTTCAACATTTCCTACGTTCATCATCTGATGAATCGTTATCTCAATGTGCATATAAGTCAACATATCATCTAGGCGACTTGATAACGTTTACATCACATGCGTGCGTACTAGCACATGTAATTGTTCACATGCTACTTCTTCACTGACATGCTATGTATGCATCCCATTTATCTAACTATCAGCTCAACCTGCGCAACTCATCAGGTTAGCAAATAATTACTTTATAAGCACCTAGCACTCATCTAAAAACCGTATACAACTAGTTACTATGCATATCATTAACTTTCTGCATCCTTGCGTTCATGCGTAGCCTTGAAACCGCATCATTATCAAGAGTAAATGCATCTTCAGTTGCTACCGCATCACGGGGATTTGTTTTCAATTTGTTTTACCGCAAAATAATAAGTTTTCACATGATACACATATGACAAGAAGAGATGTTGGATGCAAGGTACTAGAGTGCAGTCGGGTTTCATAGATAGTTCCTCGTTCAACCTGATTATATTGAATTTAAGTTCAGTTGCATTGTGACCAATAAATTAAGTAGCATCGAATCAGTTGGATATGTGAAATTTCCGCTCGAAGTGATGATTGCAACAAATGCAACATTGAACATATGTCGAAATAAATAGCATTCAAATTTCAAACAATGATACATTAAAGTTGAAATTAGTTTGACCTAAATATTTATTTATTTCCAGACTGTTTGTGCAATAGTTGTGTTAAATTTTTCCATTTATTAATTGATTAATAACAATGGGAAATAATGGAGTGCGATTGATCAGCGATTTCAATTGGTATTTTTTTTTCTGTCAAAGTCAAATTAAAAAAAATATCAAAGGCCAATATTTCATCAGATTAACATAATTAACGCAAGCTGGAAGGATTGGCTCTATTCGATTATTAATGTGTGTTATTTATTGGCTTTCATGTCTACTTTGTCCATGCCTCGTATGCCTTATATCATAAAGGACATGGATGCTCTACTTTCCGATAGCGTTACATGTCAACATTTTTCCTACTAACATCATTATCCTTTGTTTCCTTCATGCATTTACAACTCCAACTGCGAGCAGAACTTGTCGTTGGAATTAGGTTAGATTCTAATTTTATTATAGATATTGATAACTTCATGCACGTCGAAGAGGATCGAATAAGGGTGGAAACGTTTGCTTCCCTGTAGGTATGTTTTTCGATTTTCAGTAAATAATATATTACTGGGTTTACCCTTATTTGATAGATAACAAAATCATAGGATTGAACTGGATTTTCAAAAGATTTATTATTTCAAAATGCTTTATTGAATTCTATGAAGCTAATTTTTTATTGAAAATAAAGGATCATTCTGGCTTCCATTATTGGATATAATATTAACCCTCTCGAAAACGATGTGCCCGTTCACTCATCACTCATGAAACCAAAACGAGAATTCTGTTTCGAAAGGCGGAAAGTCAGATTCGCTATTTATCAATATATTACATCAAAGATCACGGTCTGCATGTGTTTTAACCATAACAAACGGAATCGAAGGCATAGTATTTAACAATCTCTACAGGATTATACCCAAATATCAAGAAACAACGAGAGCAAGGAACTAGTTGCTTCGTATCCTAATAGATGTCGCTAGCAGTAAGCCTGAAATGAGATTATTTGACATATATGTCACTTTACTTTCGAAACAACAGGAGTTCCATTCCGCATAGGTAATAATATCATGGTGTTATCTTCTTCATCTTCTTCTTAGCACTACAGCCCTTCTCGGGCCTTCGCTTCCTGATCATAGTGTTACAATTCATTGAATATGTCAAATTTAATACTTGGAAAAGAGTATTTGTTTTTCTTATTTCATCAAAAGTCAAAAAGTCGTTGGAAGTGATTGTTTCCTGATAGAAACACGGGGACAGTATGTTTCACGCCTGAAAACATGTAGGACGTGGTGTCAAAAACTTTAAAAGTAGTGATTCTATTCTGAAAATCAGTAAAATTTTGGACAAGACCAACACGTTTGTGGATGAAAAATTGCACGAGTTATCATTCAATGACCTAACCTAGACTGAAAAATAACTGTAGAAAAAACATTAAATGTTGCACATAAAACGTTAAGCGATCACTGATGAGCAATTGAAAAGGAATTGAATGACGCTACTGCCACCATGTTTGACAGTCTGTACAATAAGGCGCTTAAACGGTCCTGCAGCGGCTGGTGGAGAGGAAATTGGACAGCAGCCTCATCCAGGTAAATGTTGATTTCTTATCAATGACATTATATCGAAGCTTACTTTCCTCTTTGTTGTGAAAATCTCGATTTATAAATGTCTTGAAAAAAATTATTTCTTGCGGTTTTGACTGTCTTCAGTAGGTCGTTGTTATTTAAAAACACTTTTTCGTGAAACGTCGAACTTTCCTGCAATTTGGGGTAGAGAGTGTCGATCCTTGCTCATAGTACATTTAGCACGCAGCTTTCTAAGACATCCATTTCTAACTTTGACGTGAACGTCAAAAAGTACACTGACCTCTAACATAATAGTTTTTTTTTATATTTTCTTGAGTAATTTTTCATAGATTAGATCGATAAGATTTATTTAAGATCAATTGTATCTTTTGTGATGTCTCCCAATTTTCTTCTCTTATTTTTTGATCCGAGATTTATAAATAAATTTCAATTTTTTATTTGAGGTTAATTTTTTTAAGGTTAAGAATTTTTGGGTTAAGAAGTGTTCTGTTCTACAAACTTTGTCGATCCCGCAGGAAGCCTCATTATCCCCCTCAAAATTGTTGAGATTTACTTACAAAATATTCATTTAGATGCGTTTATATTGGGTCTATAACTTAATTCGTGCGTTTTTTTTTTCAAAATTTGAACGTTTATTTAAGAAAAACATGTACAATAGTATTTTTCAAAGTATTGCCCATCTGAAGCTATGACCTTTTCCCATCTTTCTGGCAATTTGTGGATCCCATCCCAAAAGAACAACAAGAAGAAATTCTTGTTGTTAACGCTTCAAATGAATGACATACACTGAAACGACGTACAATGACAGTATCTTTCCAACGCAGGTTCGGAAAATTGGAACGATGTAATATTATACAAGTTACGTAACCTCTTAGCAAACCGCACGAATTAAGTTATAAACACAATATTTCTTTTATGGATTGGAAAGATTCACCACGGAGAGAATCTCTCCTTTTAAGGAGAGGGACAACTATACCCGAACGGTTCAAAGACTGAGGAGTACGGAAGATGAGATGGAATGTCTCAATCAAACTGACAAAATCTTTGTCTTACGGTCAACGCAACATTCGGTCTTAAGTTGTCATAGAAAACGATGCTTCGTCGGTTCATCAATATTGGTCCTTTTTTTGCTATGACGGATTTTAATTGCTTGAGTCATTTGATAGATTTGTCAGTATCGTTCATCTCATCTTGAGGATGGAGGCTTATAGTGCATTTCACATTTCCAGAGCCAACAAATGTACAAAAGTACCTGCTTCAGATGAAGTCCAGGCTTCGAAACAACAAATGGTCAGTTTTTCTGAGAATATTTTCCGTCTAGGGAACGCCAAGTCAACATCAAGGTGGTTTACTTTCCTGAGAAAAAAAGACCATGTTAATGTTGACTTGACGGTCTATTTTCGTTAGACCAAGTGCTATACACATTTTTAGATACGAAATCCAGATCTCGTCTCCAGAATTCCAAGACTCTTTCAGAAAGTATTCATTTCATTTCGCTGTAGAAGCAAATCACATGCAGAGACGCGGTTCATCAGACCAGTCTCTGTCAATAGGTGTGGAACCCGAACTTCATATCGATTTGCATATCACATCTTTATTAAATGATTATATATCGTTCTCATTTGAATTTTAGTGGTATCCACTGTCTCACGCTCAATATATCATGGATTTCCAGTGAAAATGTCCGTATTCGTCGATGCTGGGTTGCCGCTGCTGACTTCTTCTTTCGACTTGAAATTGCCCACTTTATTAAACCAATTACGGAAGATCTAGTACCGTAATTGGTTACGGTACCGTACCGATCTAGTAGTAACAGTAGTAGTACCAATCCCGTAAACGGTGCAAATCTCGTCTGCAGTGTCCTTTGCTCTATTGTCCTTTTTTCAAGCATTGAAACATAACTTGCGACAAATGCTACTTTCGGCACTCCATATTGAATGGTGCACAAATTTCAAAAAAGGACTTTGACGCCAATGAAACTTACTCTAAAAGAACTCTGGAAGTACTGAAATCAACACTTTGAGCGGCTAAGGATTAAGCCGGCATACAAATATAGCCAGTTAGAGTCACTTATAGCTCGGATTAGAGGATATTTATGGGACACCCTAATATTAGAAGTCAATTAGATTCAAATAAATTAGATCGTTTCAATATATAGACAATACAGAAATACAAAAAAGAAACCATGAAAATAGAAATAAAATACAAATGAAGCTGCCAATTCTAAAAAATTAATAATTGACAGCTACCCTAGCCTTCAAAAAAAGATTCGTTTTAAACAAATGACAGTTGATAAGAAATGTAGTTAGTTAATGTTTCGTATGCTTATTTTGGGAGCCGACTTATTTGGAATTCATTTTAGGACTTTTTATTATTATTTTTTTCTTTAAATTCGCAAGCTTCTGTTCAATTTAGGTTAGACGGATGGTTTTATTAGATATCTTCCTATTTAATTAATTTACCCTTTATGCGTATCAGTACACTTGGAACCATATCCAAAACCCTACATGAAACCTATACTGTATTCGTGTGATCAATTTTTGAACTTCTATGCACCAACCGGAATACCTTCATTAACCGACCAAATTTTTTGATCCAATGCATTTATCCGCCGTAGTCAATCATTTGTATGGTTCTAGTGTTCTTAGCTTCAATGCTTCTTCGCTTGCTTCTTATTCTTACGCTTTGCAGTTTGGTCAGCGGAAACAATCGCTGGTAAGACCTAGTAGGTAAGTCCCGTAATGAGACATTAACCGCACACTGACCAAGCTGGGGAGGGATATATAGATATTCACATATAAAACCGAGTACATTCAGACAATATACGTATCGCCTGATATGGAGCACAAGAAGCAAAATGCACAACTAACTGCTGCGCTACCATACTAACATTGTGATTAAGTCGATCCACGATTATGGTTGAGACCCTGCTTTTTGTGTCTGTGTGTCTGTTCTGCGTTTGCCGGATTACCACTCCAATGCACGAGGCAATAAATCAATAATTACCTTTAAGGGGAGAGAAAGATAGTGAAAGCCTCAAATGGTTTTATTTATTCTTCCGCCAAGAGCAAGATACTTCTTATTTCCATAAATCACACTTTATCGCATACTGACCGGAATATACAGCTGACCGCCCACTAGGTACTAAATCTTGGCGTTTGGTCAGTCGATGGATACAAAGGACCTTGGTAAATGGCCGATGGTCAACAAGCAAGCGGTAAGATGATAGATTTTCGTATCAGTAAATTTCCAAAGGCAACACATTCGCTAACAGCTTTCAGATGATTTCGAAGACAATGGTAAGAATCGAGCTTAAAAGTGAATTCACTTGCGTTGAAATCTCTTTTAGCCGAAAATTCGGCGTTTGATTGCCTTTTGAGTGGATCTGAAGTGTGGTCTGTTCGTCTATTGAATGCCGGGCTGGGTTGGTCAGTCAGTCTGTCTGTCTGAACCCCTTTTGGGTATTCTTCGCAAGCAAAGACTTGGAGTTTTTCTTCAATTTTTTTTCCTTTTTTTTGGTTCATGTCATGGTGGCGCAATGGAAATTAAATGGGCTTTGGAATGATATATGAGTTTCGCTTATATGGTCAATCAACGGTGGACCCAATACCAGTTTGCGTTCCAGATGTGTGCAGTTTTTGCGTTTTTTATTTCCTTTAATTTCTTGACTAGTCGATTAATAAAAATGCCGAAACGAAATCATTCGGTTGTCTATCAACGATTTAATGTCAATATTTTAAAATAAATCTTCGAGGATGAATAATTTGTTTAGAGTTTCAGACGAGAAAGAGATACGGTGTGAAGATTTTTGTGGTTTTAGATAAATGGTTTGTTTTGTTTATTAGAATGGCAAAAAGATAAATACTATGTTTAGAGAATTAATGAACAGCGAAATTAGATATTCGTTTGATTATACTTCAGGTTATTGTACTCAAAGGATTTGTCAAATCGTTTTTCATTTACAAATTGTCATCTTCGGCGTTGTACTCGCTCATTGGTGTAATCCGTAACAAAAACAATGACAATGATATTTGATCAATAGAAGTAGATTCTCTGGCCGCCTTCGATTCCAACAAAGGGATACTAACGGTTTATATGTCTTCGTAACTCTCATTCGTGCTAACTTTTATTTGTGGTAGGGATTTCCAGCTGCACAAGGGTTTCGGAACCACCATTCAACTTCTCCTCTGTCAACCTGAAACCGATTAATGCATCGGTTGGGTCCTGCTTTCATACAGCTTAAGCTTTATTCCAGTTACGATACTATTTCGGGTAGAAAAGTGAGGAGATGAACTGATAGAAATGGTGCCCAATCCCCATTGGTCCAAGCCAAAAATTCTAGTCTCTATCAGCCTTAAGATTGTTCGAGCGTCTTATCCCATCTGGTTCCACTTGCCTAACGATTTAAACGCATTCACTGCCTCATTTCTGGCATAGCTTAAGTACACTGTATATATACGAAGGGCGGTTGAAAAGTTCGCGGCCTAGAGTACTTAACGATAAGTAATTAGCTTGTTACTCATGCCACTAGTTGCGACACTCAGTAGTATTATAAAAGCAATCACTAACAAAGTTTGCACGCATAGTTCAATTATTTATCCAACAACAAACATCACCATGTCAGCCGAATCTGGAAATTCTCGGAATTTTGAACACCGTGTCGTAATACAATTCCTCGTAAAGAAGGAAAATATACCGAATGATATTTTTGAAGTGATGTCATCGGTTGATCAGGATTCTGCGTCTTCATATACGATGGTGAAAAAATGGGCCCGCCTATACCAACAAGGACGAAAGAGCTGTAATGAGGACCCTCGCTCAGGCCGCCCTGTCACGGTAATGACCGAAGAAAACGTCCGAAAAGTCGAAAGGATGGTTCTGGCCGACCGAAGAATAAAATTTTGATCCGGAGTTCAAACAAGAGTCTATATAATGGATAAAAAAAGGAGAATGGCCGCCGAAGAAGTTGAAGGTGAAAAAGTCGGCGTCCAAGCTTATTGCGACTGTTTTCTAGGATAGCGAGGGAATTTTGCTTATCGACTACCTACCCAGGGGAACTACAATGAATAGCCTATATTACGTCAATTTATTGACTCAGGTTCGCGAGGTTATTGTACGGATACAACTTGGGAAACTTACGCGCGGAGTGCTCTATCTGAAAGACAACGCGCCCGTTGACACCGCACATGTTGCGAGGCAAGCTCTGTAATACACGGGGTTCTCAGAGATTAACTACCCTCCATATAGCCCAGACCTAACACCTAGCGATTTTTTCCTGTTGTCCAATTTGAAAAAAGACTTACAGGGCAGGAGATTTGCAGATGACAACGAAATGAAAGCTACGGCTGATCGTCATTTTGAAGAGAAAGATACAGAATATTTTTTGGTTGGGTTAAATGCCTTGTATGCCAGATGTGAGAAATGGATTTTTGAGGGAGATTATATTGCTTATATGCTATAGCTTATACACCGTATATTTTCTTTCATTAAGTACCTTAGGCCGCGGACTTATCAGCCGTCCCTCGTATATAGCTCTAACACTTCGATCAAACTTCCGATCTAACGATATTTGACCAAAATAAGTCGAATTTTATTTGAATTTGTCAATTTTCTCCTAGTTTTCCGTAAAGGAAACATACCCCATCTAAAGCTTTTGCATAGAAGCACATTGCAAATATCAATCTACTTGTACTTTGTCTATCTCTGTCTGGGAGGTGTGGCCCGAGAACGATAGCTATGCTATGTTTCTGGCAGCAAAATCATGTGCTGCAGGAACGCGGATTTTCTTCTACACAAATAATGTATTCAGGACATTGTCACTTATCAACTTTGTGCAGATTAAGTCAGGTCAGGTAAGAAATAGGACCACCATTATTTTGATCGAACCACAATCATCAATCTTAGATACGAGAATTGAGAGATAAACAATCTGAGTTGTAATCATTCCTTCAGTGTATACTGACTCTTTCGTGAACGACAGCTCATGCAGCAAGAAAACACGGGCATTACACCTGAGATCAGAAACACCGCCACCTCCGATATTTTTCTACATTCAAATTTATCGCTCTTGGTCTCTTTACCTGTGTCAGCTATTTTGACTGCACTTCCCTGCAAAGGACACAATGGATCGCACTATTCACCGATCGGTGTCATTTTTTGTAGCATACCAAGTTAAAGCAGCGCTTGCTCAACTGTGCGCCTGGCTGGTGTCTGAAGTTTCCATCGTTGAAAACACTTCAGTTTTATTACTTTTCGAATATTTCTTGGGTGATATGACTTGAATATTCGTAAATTTTGTGGTCGCCTTTTAGAAAGTTCGGCACCCTAGTAGCTTTTCAACTCAGATTAATCATCACCTAAAATGAAAAACTCTTAAAACTTTGACAGCGTTGCGTTTGCAACGATGCAAACTTCATATACGTGCGCCTGCCAACTAAGTCCAAGACATCATGCCCATTATCGACCAAGTACGACTCATTCAGGAAAATTTTCGAAAAAAAACCCCATTTAGGTAGGTAGTTTTTTAAACATCTAGTGATATTCGCTATTCAAAAATGGAACTTGACCGTCATAACCACCTTAGCGTAACCACTGAAGAGTGCTAACAACTCCGACAAATTCTCAATCTAAGGATATTCGATGCGAATAGCAGAGGTATTTGCAAGCAAAACTTGTTGGAAATAGAGGATAGACACGAAAGTGCGGAAACATGTGCATTACAATTCTGTTTTATTTCGTTTTCCTTCATAATGACTGTCAAATTTTATTATACCGGAATAATTATTCACATTCTGAGTCTACAATTAGACTTAAAACCCTAATCATCGCAATCTCTCCACTTATCTACGACTTTTAAATTCTAAGCTCCCTATCTTGCAAAGCTCTCTGTGTTTGCCACATGAAATATTCGTATCTCTTTCGTGGTGATGCCTGTCCGGACAGTTCGTACTTTTTAGTAATTTCACTATGATCAGATCATTGGCAATCTATTGAGACGTATTGAGACGAGCTGTTAGAGTTCCTGTCCCGATCATTTGAAATTCTTTCAAGTTATTGTTTTTTACATGTACATCCTAGCGGCCGTTGTGATATTAAAATTTAGAAATTTTAAAATCTATATGAAAAAAATATTGTTTAAAATTTTACACAATAGAAAACCACAAATTCGTTGGTCTTTCACTAGTATTTGGTAAGAAAATTGTTTGATTTTCGAAATTAAGTTATTGATTTGTGAAAGCAAAGGATTTCAAATTTTTTATCGTGGTTTTTTGGATATCTTTATCGTTCCGGAATGGTCCATAACTGTGGTCCTAAGAACAAAAAACTTTTCTTTTCTCACGAAACGAGAAGATTGCTCCTGAAACTGTGATACGAATCTATAAGATGGCGATTGAGAGCCCTTTTCTGCTAGACCCCGAAAGAAATTTGGCTGACAAAGGAGTACGATGAATTATAAAGAAAGCCAAAAACCACTTGTGAGGTGTCTGAAATTTTGCATTCATGCAAACATAACGGTCTGCTGTATTTCCCTATTTTTAAATTTTTTCGAAAATTTGAACGAAATTTTTGCTATTTCTTTTCGTAATTTGGATAAAAAAATCAAAACAGTGATACATTTCCGAACCGTCGCGGTTGCAACGATGCCAACTTGAGACACCTTTTGAATTGTCTTTTCGAAATAAGCATTGGGATGTGTTCGCCGAATTATACCACGAATAAAACTCGGGAGACGTGGAGGTTTACATATCAGGCGACCAACTAGCAACCAAAAAGGGCCAAAATGCGTAGTTTCCTTAAATTCTACTATTTAGTTTTTGACATAATTTCGAAAAACGTCTGCTACTAGCTGGCTTATAAGTCACGAAGAGCGCAAGTAAAGCTATTACGATAAAACGTCCATAAAAAAAGGACGGTTCTTGTATGTGTCAAAACAAAATAAATAGTGGAATACAAGACAAACACTCAAGTCAAATTAATAAAAAAATTTCTATTATTTGTTTGCTGCAATCAAAATTTGAAAATTTTACTTTTTTGATTGTTTTTTTCTTGTATTTAAGATTGTATTTCAGCGACAAATACAAGAAGGTTAAACAAAAGTCACCAGATCTTTCGGAGTAACCCACATGCGTGATACAATGAAACTTGTGTTGTGCAGACCCTTAAATATCAATCAGCCGTTATGATATGGTCTTGCATTTCAACAGATGTATGTGGCATTTGAGGTCATGGGAGACATATTAACTTCATGCTTCAATTTTTTGTGAAACAAAGGAACCTACTCCGCTTTTATACTTTTTGGCGCTCCATGTCACCATGCCAGGTACGTACGAAATGTATTCTATGGCGACAATGTCCTTGGTCCTCTGTGTTCCATGGGCAGGCTATTTTCTACCTGAAACCAACTGAATCTATATGAAGCCTTTCAAGGTATAAAGTTTATGCGTCTACTAAATTTTTTCCACTTTCTTAACGTGGTTTAGAAGACAAGAGCTCAGGGGCAAAGGTATGAATTTTTGAGGGAATGTGGTTGTAAAGTAGGTTAATTTTTTGATTCTATAAAATGATTTTTTTTTAATTTAACTAAGAATATATCCTTTGAATGATTAACGGTATATTCCTAATTTAAACAGCGCTTTAAATCAGCACAGCATTAAGCGTTCTCTACCTTTTTTCCGATGAAAACCAGTGAAAAACAAAATGTATTCGGAAATAAAACGTAATTATCCATAATTAAGTTTGTCAACCCTTTCCTTACCCAGTGAGTTTAATTTACGTCCCCTGTATTTGCTTCCAAATTATCTCTAACATCTGAGGGATGTTATAATTTTTACTGATTAGACCATAGTAACGCCTACTTGTGTTCAAAATTTTTTACGAACCGTGTAAAAGTGTCGGTTAGAAAAACTCATTTCCGCATGGAAGCCGTCTCCTGATAAATTAGACAGCTTACATTTTAACTAATTGGAAGGACTATTTGACGAACTGTTTTGCTCTACGTTCTACAAAAGTTCGTTATCAGAATCATTCCCGTTGAGGAGATAAATGTCATCACATTACCACTCTTTAAACATTTGTGATATATTGACATTAAACGGAATACCTTGCATTATTGGAAATCATTTACGCATTTGGATCGAGCAACCAATGGCATGAAAACGAATGGCAATGAATATGTCACGCAACAAGTCTTGTTTGTCAATAAGCTCCTTATGAAAAACATCGCGAGGTTCTTACTACCATGGAAAATAAACAATAGTGAAAAGAAACAGCCAATTCATTCGCAACTCTCATAGAGTAATACAAACTTGAATGGCATTCTCAAAACCAGAAAGGACTCAACTCGCACCTTCGCACACACGATAAGGTCAAGTCCGACATCAATAATCCTCTCTAAAATTACTCAAGGCACGAAGGTTCAACTTAGCCCAACTGACCCATTCATTATCACAACGCGTTGATTCTCTTCGTACAAATACTTTGTACATTGTAATAAACACGTAGGACCATACTCAAATGACGAGGACGCGGTGTAATTAAAACACCACCCACAGCAACTAGGTCGGAAGCAATGAAAAATTACCGTCAAGTGTATGAAGAACACTCGCTTTGCCTCAACATCAAGTCAGCATTCTATTTGCGTATAAATAAAGTACTTCTAAAGTGGACGCCGACTACGATGTTGCCTCCTCCTTATCTGTACAATACCTTAAATTCTCATGTGAGCCATTAGGCCTTACAGATTGGAACGTGATATGTATATTAAACGAATCGCATGTGAAGTAACTGTTTGCTGAATCACTGGCTTCCAAACAATGTTCTAGGAAGGAGGATAAGAGCTCGCACTTCTCGTCTTCACCTAACATCAATCGATATATCGATTTTGCACACACTCTAGTCCAATGTAACTATAGTACATAGCCTTGTTTTATCGTGTTGTCGAAGGCAGAGAATTAATATATCCTTGTTAAGAGGTCCTTGATAGTGTTGGTGTTGGAGTCAGTTGAGTAAAGACTGAAATCTAAATAAGATAATTTGTGTACAATAGGCTTGGGACTTGTAGCGTTCGATAAGATTCTTGGAATCACGAAGTCGATACTAAGATTTTCTGCAGAATATATTGGCACAGCGTTTTTGAGAGATAGAAAATTAAATGAAAACGGCAACACATTGTTTCACATTTGTAGATCTTGATTTTTTACCCTTGCTTCCACGCAGAGGACCTAAGCTTTAAATCCCACAAATTATTCTCAATACTTCTCTAATATATGCTCCCTTATCCTCTTATTCATTCAAATCACAATTTTTTTCTCGCCAAACCCTCGAATGATGTAGCTGCGTTGGTGTTTCGTGATTTATGCCCGTGGTATAAAATCTCCATAAGGGGTGAAACACAGCATGCAGGAAAATCATTCTTCGTTTGGAGTATGAATATGAGGCGGTTAGTTCCCTTCGACTTGCCTTCAAACAAAAAGATGTGCACGTTACCATAGTAACTGCAATGCACAGGAAACGATACAAAATAGTTCCAGGATGGATAGTCGCATAGCAACCGTGCGTTAAAATTAACTTCTCTTAGGCTATTCCTATTTTGAAGTCTTTCGTTACAACAACTATTCCGTGTCCACTTTTATTTTTTTATTATGTCGAGGTATCCTTCTAGTCTTAGTCTCAACATGAACATCAACTGTCGGTTCTCTGCTCGGATGAGAGCATCATTGCTCGTCATGGATGAAAGAGAATCCTTATTGAAGATGAAAGTTGATTGCTTGTCCCATACAAAAGTAGGAAATGGAATCGGACGTTGTATGGCAGGTTGACTATCAAAGTCAGTTCTGAAGGAAAGGGAGGAAGGAACCTTCATAAATAGAGCGATGATTCTAATGGCATACACACTCGCATACAACGAGTGAGAGGACGGTTGCAATTTCCTTCTTCAAGTCTTTATTGTGGATTCTTTGAAAATTCTGAAGGATAACAGTGCTTGTTGGCTATAGATATCGCAACCATGTTATTAGAGAAATAAATTCAATACTCGTACAGCACAAATGGTAGCATCTGAAATTACTTCCATCGAATTCCTTTCATCTTGTGTGTATTATCATATCATATGGATATCTTAATATTTTTTTTAGATATGATAAATTTTCGGTATAAATTTTAATCAGCAGTTGGATGCTTCACTTTTGCGACGTTCGCATTTTCAGCCAATGTCGTTTCAATGGAAATTCAATGAACTTGAAGGAACAAGTACATTTTTTCGTAAAAAAGAATTAAATGACGTATTCCTGATTCTGTTCTATTGATCTACGCATATTGTATTCGAAAATATCCAATCAATCCGATCGTAAGGATATCCCTTCAGTTTTTTGCAGTATAATCGTTTATTTTTCGATTGGATTTTATGGAAACGAATATTCTAACTCCAGCAATACATTTCTGAAAATATTTCAGCTTTAAGCTTTAACTGCAGTGACAGCAGAGAAATTATAGCAACACAAATAGAAAATTGTGGCAGTAAAAAGTGTGGGCTATATGATACCAGGAACAATGTCATGACTTAAATAGAGCTTTGTAGGAGCTAAAGCAATGTTTCATTGGTGAACAGAGCGTCATTATCGACATCAAAGGCTCGACATCTCAATTCAAATAAGGCAATTTTTTGTAGTTTGAAGATAACAGCTTTTTATGCCTGAGTTATACGACATAAGGCTACTTGACTACTCACTGAACACCTCCCCCTTCAATCTGAAAAGCTAGCCAGAGCCCGTTTGACAGTTTGCTTCAGAATAGGCCCCATTTATTCATACTTTAAAATTTTATCGAGTTACATGGAAGGGTTTGAAATGGAAAATGTGTTTGAAAAGGAAATCAAGATCACGCCGTTTTTTCGACAAAATTTTTAGTTTATTTCAACATTAAAAGATACAGTCACGTCATTCAAAGTATACACCATTTGAAACTATGACTTACTCCCATATATCTGGTAGTAGATGGATTCCTCGCCCGAAAAAATCCGCATTCTTCGATTTGATCCATGCCTTCATAAGAAGAAAATCGTTTTCACGTGAGGGGCCGATTTTGTGGAGCGGAACAAATGAAAATCCGAAGGATTAATGTCTGGGGAATACGGGAGGGGGTTCAAGAATTTCCAATTCACACCTTCCAAATATTTTTTGGCCGGCTTGGCTTCGTATGGCCTCGCATTGTGAATGCAAAGCAAAATCAGCTTGTCATATTGTCTGTCATTCCATTCTGACCGTTTTACTTTCAGAGCTCGATTCAGACGGATGAGTTGCCGTCGGTACACATCCTCAGTGATTGTTTCGTTGGTTTCAAGAGTTCGTAAAAGATGACGCCATTGTGGTACCACCAGATGCAAAAATGACCTTGGAAGCGTGATAATCCGTTTTGGCGTCGATGGACCTGGTTCACCTGGTATTGACCATTGACCAATTTCTCGTCTCCTGTTACAATTCGAAGAATGAAAGCCTTTCTTTGTTATCATCGAAGAATCATCAGGACGTCACCAAACGCCGTTCGATGTCCATCCCTCTCTCTCTCAGTTGATGCGACACCCAAGTCCAAGCTTTTTGATCATTTCCATGGCGTGCAAGCGCTTATTGACGGTAGCTCTGTCAACATATAACACATTCGACAAATTTTTCTAGGCTTCGACTTGAATTTTTATCCAACAATTACCGTAGTTCTGAATCGTCAAACTTTTTTCAACCACTTTTTCAAATTACTTTCTGCAAGTCGTCTCAGATGGAGCATCACCGTAAACATCGAGCATTATGGTATAAGTTTCCACAGCTTTTTTCTTGAGAATTAAATAATGAACTAAGACTTTCCGCATGTACAGCCTTTTCGGTATGAAAGACGACATTTTCAACACGAGGAAAAACGTCGTTCACGCTTGTCGTGTCGACTACTGCGTTTGTGAGCCTACGCCTACAACTACCACAGCAGACACTTAAAATAGTATCTGTAAGGACATCTGCCTCCGAACGGCGGAAACTTATTCCAATTTGTTTTGTGTTCGGGGGCCGAAGGCAATTTACGCCCGAAGTGTGGGACTCCTTGTAGCGCATGCTACCAGACTACCCACTAAACACCCACGTGTCAAGAGGTCCTAGCCTGGAACTGCTTGACACATTACATCGGGCCAGGCCTCTTCTTCTTCGCCCTAGGGCGCCATCAGTCTAGAGAAAATCTCCCCCCAGCGTGAGGGGGCAGGATGGAGGAGGACTGCTGGAACGGAGACCCCCAGACCCCGCGCCCCAAGGCAATTGATGATACCTTTTTTTTGCTGTTAGTATTGCCCGAGACAAATGTGCCACACAGGTCCATTTTTCAAAAGTTTTCAGCATTTCTCCGACCAGATTGTCTGGAGTAACCTCTCCCACTACTTCTCACAAGTCTTGCCGCATCCTGTTCCACCATGTACAGTTGAAGGTAATAATCAGTCGCACCGTGACTTATTAAACTTATTCTCATACCTAATACGATATATCTGAAGGTTACCTTATATAGCTTCTGATTATTTATTCTTATAACCAAAAGCAAACGTCACTTATGACTAAATTATGGCTTAATATCACAAGCACAATTAGATGGAGCCACCAACACCGTCTCTAGAAATGAGCTCCAAAGGGAACTATAGGATCCACTGGATAAAAATATTCAGAATAGAGGTATACTAGCAAAACTGATTTGAAAATCACCTTTGCTTAAAAATGGGATTAAAAAATAATCCCTATGACTATCCCCTAGCTTTGGTTTTTCACACTTCAAGGTTTCTTCTTAGTTACATGCCAAAAAGATTAGAAAAATTGATCGGTGGAAAGAGTACCTACGAAGTACTGGAGTGGTATACATTACTATCGTCAAAATTGGAAAAGTACAGTTATTTTATACCTTAAAGGATTCAATTTATCAAGATACAAATAGCCACATTTCTGGTGTGGAGGAGAGGACTGAATTTCAATATAAAAACGCAAGATATTTCTGTTCTTTCACTGCCAAAATAACGTTCTTTCGTTCTTTCACTGCCAAAATGACGTAATATGACTATGACTTAAGAAAATCTATCTTAGACTATTGCGCCCATTTACTAAGCAAAGTATGAAATTGGTCTACATAAAATATTGTCAAACGAATAATTTTTCGACTCATTATACTTCGGAGACCCTTCAGTAAGAGTCAGAAAACTGCTAGACCGAGGTTCTGATGATCTGTCAAATATTTCTTATGTTACGTATTATTATTATTATTATTGTACTGGGGTCCACTTGCTGGAAAACAGCATAGGCCAGAATCGGCCCTTAGCTCTCCATATGTAGTGATATTGTTTACAGATGATCAATCCTGTCGTCCTACAGAAGCCAAGGAGTTCCCCCAGTTCTGTGGTCGCCAAGTGTTCCAATTCTGTTACGCCAGTACACCTCAGCCAAGTAAGGCATTTGTTGCCCAGACTCGGGCAATCTAGGAGGAAGTGTTTTGTACTTTCTTCCTCCTCGCCGCAAGCTCGGCAGATGTCATCCGTTTGGATGCCTATTCGTTTGGCGTGTTGACCTAGAAGATGATGGCCCATTTATATTGCCACCAATGTTCTAACGCCATTTCGGTTTTTTCCTAGGAGTTGTTTTGTCCTCGTTTGATTAGCGTGAAAGAGCTAAAGAGCCAAAGAGCTCGGCTTATCCTACAGTCGTTCCTGTCATGTTACGTATTAAGTACGTATAGATTAAAGTGTGTAAAATAATTAGCATGAGGAAAAGAGCAGATCCCTGTAATTTAAAAATTTGAGTTTTCACAGTTTTGAGCATCCTTCAGACCTGTAGGATATTTTAAATTTGGACTCAACAATAAAGAGGATTTTCGTTCGAAAAAAAAGGTAGATTGTTTCAAAAACGAAGATATAAACATAGAAAAGATATTCCAACTTATTACAATGAGTTCAACAACTTCTACGAACGAATAAATAAAATTAAAATTAATTAATTATCATATTGTCCGTTTGCTGGAATTCCTTTTATTAGTTTGAGATTGCATTTCAGTAGACAGGAAACATTGTGTTCCCCGAAGCAAAAACTATAGGTTTTGTTTTGTGTTTTCTTGTTTTTGGGCTTTGTTTTTATTCCGACGTAGTGAGAAATTCAAGGAATTTTGTATGATGGAAGCTTAAATTATATTATTACATAACCTTGAAATCAAATTAACTGGGATAAAGAAATTTCAGAGCTCGAGTGTACCAAAACGATTTGAGGCGATATAAACAATATTATTCTTCACATTCCATCAAAGACGAATTAAAAACAAAGCATACAATAAAAACTCCCATTAAATTCTGATATACCTCACACCAGTCTACCTTCAGGATAAAGCTTTAGGTTTTGGTTTCCGTGATGGTTTGAAAACTATATTTGCCCACAGGATTTAGAGCCCTTATCAAATTAGCAATCAGATAAGGTCATCGGACAGCAAAGCTGACCGTAAAATAAATGACGAGGTCATTCCTACGAGATAAGTTCTCGGTATTCTATTTTTAAATCATCGAGAATAAAACCATTATTGTTATTAGAACTTTAGTAAGGAGAAGTCATTAACTTTAACCCAACATGGATAAACACGATGACTAACTTTTGTGGGTGGCGTGTCCATTTCTTACAAGATATTCAATTATTTTACAAAAGCAACAAAAATAAACCCGCGAAAAAATTAAACAGCACTCTACAAATGGAATGTTAACATACTTGTAATCTCATTCAATACAATACCATAATTAACATTTTCCTTCTCAAGCCTACCATTTTCAGCGCTAGCTTTAATTGCATGTACATATACAACGCGCACGCTTCCAGTGAAAAGTTCAATTTTATCTTGATGAACAATAACTTATGCCGGTTGAAAGGTAAATTCTGGGATCAATTTATCTTATAAATATTATTATAACAATGATTGCACGTATTAACGTAATCCATGTGCAATTCAATTAGTTATGTTGTTAACCTTGACATGAACAACAGTGTGACAGCAAAACTTGGAAAAAGAAAACTTAATAGAAAGACCGGCTCATTCGTTTCTTTGAATCTCATTATTTTAGTTTATAAGCGATAAAAATGCTGGTTTGATTCGATTTAATAGTTTAAATTGAACGGTTAATAAGAGTAATTATTGTTACTCCTATCCTCACAGCACAGTTAAAAATTCTTTAGTGGTCAATTACCGTAAAAAGGTTAGGAAATCTAGAAAGACCGAACACAGATTTATACAAGGATAGCTCCAGAAGTAACCAACCGGCTTGCTCGCGGAAAGAGCTCGAGGAAACGGTCAAAAGGACTATAAGTAGCTTGAAGGAGCCTTGTAGTTTGAGAAAACAAATGGAATATTAGGAAGCGAACAACTGTTCCCCTACGTACCCATTTCTTAGATATATTAAAATAGCGTTTTCTTTAAAAATCAAAACCAATGAAAAAATTAACCTTAGAACCGTAACGCTAAAATGGGAAAATGTTCAGAATAAAACTTAACATTTATTTATAAAAAAAAAAAAAACAATAATTTCACCTGTGTCCATAGAGTATTCTATTATTTTCCAGATACGTATTTTGAACCCTATTGTGGGTTCTTCCTCAGTGGCCACTTGAATACGTTTATGGGTTTTCGTTTGAAAATGAGTTCTTTTAGGAGAATAAAAGAGAAATACTATCCTTAAAGTAAGTGTTTACTTTCCGTTATTATTATTTTTATAACTTTTTCGACCAACTTTTTCGTCCTACTCGTTTAAATCATCGATAATATTTCTCACTTATATCATACGATACTTTCATATCATAGACCTCTTGTTCTACTTTGGACTATTTTGTCCGTCGTCTATTTCAGTGAAGTATCACATCATGCGGTCAAAGTTAACATGTGAGATAATGACCATCTTAGACATTCGCGTCAAAATTTTTTTCAAAATTGTCAAAAAATTGATATTCATTATCTGGAATTATGCGGCAAAGCATCTTTATAACCTTTACAGACCAGGCTTTTAGTAGATATCAAAACTGTTATCAGGCATCCACCGAAACGTGTTTATAATAAATTTTCCGCGCTAAAGCAGATCTGCAAAGCCCAGAGTAAATGTTTTTCATGTAAATATTTCGTCCTCTACTAGCTGGTCCTTTAGTAACCAAGTCGATCAAGTGCAACTTGAGCCAAATGGACTGAAACGAAAAGTGAGAACTAAAGCGACCATCATTCCAAAACAAAAGAATCCTTAGAGTACCACAAGGATTGTTCAATGTCAGGTTTACATTTGTAGGGAATCGATCAGCTAGGCCCTTTGATGAAACTGCGAGTAGATTTTTTTAGAGCCAACTTCGATAATGGGTAAAAAAGCCAAAGCAAGAGTTACAGCTACAGTGCTGTGCAAAAGTCTTCGTACAGCATTGAAATAAGAAAAGTTTTTAAATTTCAAAAAATGGAACAAAGATAGTTCAAATTATCCTTATATATTTACAAGCTACATATATACTAAAAGTAATTAAATAAACAAAAAACAATATTTCAGCATTTATAATAAAATACAACAAAAAGTTCATTATAAGTACTCAAAATTGCTGTGCAAATGTCTTCGTACAGTAAGAAAATGAAAAAAGTAGTTCTTTCAATCTTAAAATCTAGTACTTAGTAGGGTATCCTTTTGCATTTATAACAGCACTTAATCTTCGGGGCATTGACTGAACTAATTTTTTTGTAAATTCTCCCGTTATTTTTCCCCACTCGGTCATCAATGCTTTTTTCAAATCCGATTTGTTGGATATGGCATATTTTCGTACATTTTTTTCAAGTTCGGCCCATAAATGCTCAATCGGATTGAGATCCGGTGATTGAGCAGGTGTCTCCAACAAATGGGGAGCAGTTAATGCGAGCCATTGCCGCACAATATATGCCGTATGTTTCGGATCTCGATCTTGTTGAAAGTAGTAGTTCCCTTGAAAACCCATTTCACTGGCACTTTGCGTCAAATTGTCTTTCAAAATTGACAAATAACGGTACTCATCCATTCATTCATCAATAAATACAAGTCACGCCACTCCGGATGCCGACATACATCCCCACACCATGACATTACCGCCGCCATGCTTCACAGTTGCTTTCAGATTGTTTGCCTCCATTTCTTCTCCACTTTTTCTCCACACTAATTTTCGCCCATCTGATTGGAAAATATTAAATTTAGATTCGTCTGAGAAAATTACAGGTTCCCAGAACGAATTTTCAGAACTCAAATATTTTTTCGCAAATTGAACACGTTTGGCTCGATTTACTGCACTAATGTATGGCTTCTTCCTAGGAACCCGCGCGTTATAGCCGGCACGGTACAAAGCTCGGCGAACTGTTGATGGATCAGCGTGCTTTCCGAAATCGCGTTGAAGTGTATTTGCAAGTTCTGGTGATATTACAAAAGGATTTGTCTTTACCTGACGAACTACACTAGCTTCCTCTCTCACCGTTAACTTTTTAGGTCGACCACTTCTCACTTTATTTTGAACTCTAGCTTCTTCTGTGTAACGCTTAATTATATACTGAACTGTGGAACGACTTCTTTTTACAGTATTCCGATTTCACTAATAGATTTGCCGTCTTTATACAAATTAATAATAATTTCCCTTACACAGACACTGGTTTCTTTACGTTTTCCGTTTGTATCCATTTTGCGAAGTAACTTTGCAGGTAGCGAAAACTAAACTAAATTGCATGAAGGATTTTGTAGACAAATAACGGATTGATAACGGATTTTTTACGATTAAACATGTTTTGATAGGACTAGATTCCATTATTATGGAAAGCATAGGCAGTGTACGAAGATTTTTGCACAGCAATTTTGAGTACTTATAATGAACTTTTTGTTGTATTTTATTATAAATGCTGAAATATTGTTTTTTGTTTATTTAATTACTTATAGTATATATGTAGCTTGTAAATATATAAGAATTTGAACTATCTTTGTTCCATTTTTTGATATTTAAAAACTTTCTTTTATTTCAGTGCTGTACGAAGACTTTTGCACAGCACTGCATATATCAACTTCATTGCCAATATAAGGGCACCAAGTATAACAAACGGGTGACTCTAAATGAGTGTCATACAGTCTATTCTCTACACGGAGCAGTGATATCTAGCAAAGCTTTCAACAACTAGCTACACGATAAACGGATGATACCCATCGCCCTCCTTTACAGAGAGCACAAAAGGATCTACCTCTGCATAGACGAAAATCACAAAAAAAAACAGTGACAAGCAGTCTATCTAAGTGCCAGCAATGCTGTTAAGATAAGCTCAACGTTAGGCCGACATCGCGTCTCAACAAACTTCCAAATATTTAAAGATAACATCACTCTTCAAACATTTTTATCGAACTATAATACGAGGGCCAGTCAGAAAGTAAATTTAAGAGTCCGATAAGCGCAGGAAGGAGTGGTCAAAACAAAAAAACAAGGTTTTTTTCGGAAAATTCAGACATTTTTTATTTTTCTACATAGTCGCCATCTTCCTCAATACATTTTTTGTATATACAAACTAATTTCGTAGTTCCGACGTCGAAATGTTTGCGTCCAAATTTGTGAAGTACGCTGTGAATGGCCTCGGTGATGTCATCTGTCATGTCGAATTGTATGCCGCCAAACGCTGTTTTCATCGCCGGGAAAAGGTGGAAATCTTTTACGGCCAAGTCAGGGGAATAAGGAGTATGTTCAAAAACGTCCCATTTAAATGAGGTCAATTTTTCTTGGGTTAAACGGGCAGAATGCGAACGAGCATTATCGTGATTCAAAAACACTTGGCGAATCAACAAATCTGGCCGTTTGTTTTCGATTGCTTTTCGTAAATGATTTAAAACAATACAGTAGTACTCTGCGTTGATAGTCTTGCCTTTTTCGAGGTAATCAATCAAAAAATGCCTCGATAATCCCAAAAAACTGTCGCTAACTTCATCATAGAGTTCTTCTCTTCGGTTTAGGTACGCGTATACTATATGATTCTTGATAAATTTCACTAGCGGATAGTTTTTTTGCGGTCAAGAAACGTATCACACTACCCGGTTCACATTTGGACGCTACTTCTATCCGCGTCTCCATTTAAAATCGTTGTAAACAAAACAAAAAATGACTTATCGGACTCAGCGATGTGTCAAATTGGTTAGGATAGATGAGAGAACAAACTTCCTGAAATTTCGTTAGTTTATCTTTTCACCACGCGGAGCGCTGCGACCCTTAAACTTACTTTCTGACTGACCCTCGTAGTATTGGATTAAATTTAAGCGTTTCTCATTGATTTTTTTTTTTTAGAAAATATAGGAGAGACAGACAATATAGACAGCCTAGGACAAGAAGATGAACCTAATCTCTTAATGTGGTATGAGACAAATTGTAAAGTTCGGAACAACCTTCGACCCGTGCGACCTGGAGCCGAAAACATCTGCTTAAACTTACGTACAGCCTCTTCACATTAAGTATAAAGATAAGGAGATATCACAATGAACCTTATGATCAATTTAAGATGCCACAAGGTTGCCACAATAACCTGGCTAAATACAGAAGCAGTTTGAGTATAATTCCTCCGAAAAATGAGGACCTCTTCTGCATTATAATCACACAAAGAATATTTCTGCCAAGAAGGTATGCCGTTTTGGATGTCAACGCGACAAATGGACACATTCATTCGTATGTTTAAGATAAATAGTTAAAATTTTCACGATAGCAGATTTCATTATCATAAATTATATAACTTCATCAAATCGGCAAATTTACTTTTCTGAAGTATTTGCTTCCGATTATCGCCATCTGAGATTCACGACCGATAGCAGAGTTTTGCTCCTGATTGTTTTATTCTTTTCTTTGCTAATGCCTTCTTAACTTCGTATAACACTACTGATGTTTCGCCGAGTAGTGCAGCAATGGAGTAAATGACTGAATATTAAAACCGAACATAAAGTTAAGAATAAAATTACATTTTAAAATAAAAGCAAATGAGAATTAGTATTAAATACATTTTCAATATTTTTTGAAAATCCATCCCTTTTCATGCTATACGGTTCCTTTCCCCATTACATTGTCTATCAATTTGAATTTTCACCTACACTTCTTACCTACAAACTACCCCATCCGTCATCACTCCAAACGAAGTGGATGATCTATCTAAAAATAAGATTAATGTCAAAAATGTCAAGACAGTTTTCTCAAATTTTCTCTACTCATCTTCCATATACGCCATAAACATCTCAAGTCATTTCACTTCGTTTAAGTCAAAAATAAAGAACCAAACATATCGAACTTCCGTTTTACATCCCCATTTTCTCTCGGTTCCTTTTCTTCATTCTCACCGCGTTTGACATTTTCAAGATAATCATATAATACCTTCCGATAAATGGTTCGGTGTATCTACTACTACCAAGACTTTTAGACAAACGCCTCTTTGAAAAATATTCGTTGCACATGCTGTTGATATGAAAAGGGACAAGTTGGTATCGTTTTCAGCATATCCAAAGAATAATTTATTTTCAGCTCGTGCCACACTTTATGCGGCCTCCTTTTGGTTCAATATTGTGAGAAAACACCATATGGAGATATTGTATAGCGATATTTTAAACTTCTTTCCACACTATGCAATCTATTTTGGGTTGACGCTGGAGAGCTCAAGAGAAACATCTTGGATCATTCAGTTCGGCTTGAACTATCGCATCTTATGCAAATGAATTCGAAAATTTATTTGCTTTTGTCTTCTTTGACGATAATAGTTTAGAAGATATTCAAAACAATTAGATACTTGGGATTTTTCATTTCGGAGATTTTTCGAACATAAGGGTCCATGTTGGAGCTTCGTCAAAACACGGAAATTTCTCATTTACAGGAGACAAACTCAGCTATGTTGGATAGTTTGATTGCAATGAAATTGATACTTCTTTTTCGAACCGGAAGAAAAACACGTCTCATTTTCAGTTTAGTCGAAAAAAAAACAACTTATCAACATCGGAAGAAAGTTGCCCTTGCAATTCAATCGATTCTACTTCCCGCAGCCCCTCATACAAAAATCACATACTAAATACATTTACGAGATTGCTTTTTAATCATCTACAAATAATGATGACATCATATACTAATTGTACCGTCAAATGGCTAACAACTATCTTATCTACTAGTATAAAATCTATCATACACATATTTATCAATGGTTATTACATCATACTTTGATATTTTCTTCAGCGAAAGTTGTTTGAGATAAAAGATACGCCCGGCAGAGCCTACAACAATGCATTAAAACAATGTTAAGTTTTGCGTTTTTCAATTTCAGTGGGCCGTATTGAAAAATAACATGCAAGAATATTATGCCTGTTTGTATAATTCATGCGTCACATTATGTTGATATTAATACGCTTCATTAAATAATGAAGGTCGTACAAAGTTTATGGAAAATGTTTGGAAGAAGCATTAACAATTTAACTTCGAGGGAAGCCTGAAGCTCGTGGTTATTATTACATATGAGAAGGTAGTTAGGCAGGCAGGGAGGCAGGCAGACACATGTGTGACTATGTACATTTATGACGCTAAAGCCAATTATTTTCCCAGCGACATGTTTTCTCGAGGTGAAGAGGGTTCAGATCTTAATTAACAGGTTACACGAAATTCATAAATTTTCAGGTGACGAAATCTTTATTTTAATTTAAGCTTTATATGCACAAACGACTCTTGACTAAGATGTAAACAGGACTGTAAGTAAACAATTTTAAAATGCATCTTTATGAAGTCTCACCCATCCATGTTTCATAACCAAAGTGTTGTTACTTGTTTTCAACGTACGAAAATTTTAAATAAATTACGAGTGAAAGCATCTCCACTATCATTCTTTCGTAACATGGTCTGTAGAGACTTCAAGAAAACCTTTTAAATAGTAATAAGTGGTGCTCCTTTGACTTTTCCATCAATCCGATTTAAAAAATATAAATTTAAAGATCAGAAATTACGCGAAGTTATGGTATTAACTACTTTGAACATAGTAGGAAGTATTTACTAAGCAGCTAGAATGCAAAACTATCTCTTACGCTAAAAGTATCGTTAAGAAATATCAGGCAAGGTTTAGACCTGGAATAACGACCCCCGACCAACTATTCAAGCGAATCCTGGCAGAATGCTGTGAGTTCATCATTAATGTTCACTACATTTTCGCTGACATTAAATTGAAAATTTTTTATATTATTGTTTTATATTTCTATAAAATTTAAGATTTAAGATTTAGATTGAATTTAATTCTAATATCGAAAACATCACAAGTCCGATCAAACAAAAAGCTAACTCATGCCATTGACACGAAGATGCGATTGCCGCAAGGAGATGGGCTGGCCTCACCGCTGTATAATCTAGTTCTACATTATGTCATAAGTTAACTCATTATTGATGTAAGAGGTACGCGCCTGAATAAATCGAAGCAAATTATAGCTTACGCCAATGACATTTACATTCTTTCAACGTCCATGAAGAAATGATGATAAACTTGAACCAAAGAGCAAAACGAAGAGCATTTTGTCGAAAGAAACACTGACCTATATGTTCCGTGCTTGAAGAGCAGGAAATACGGACGAATTCGTTTACCTTGTGTTTGAGAGCAATAACTCAACTGAAAGAAATATAAGAATACAGCTTGCATTGACGTTCTTCTTAGCGGTGCCAATTTTAAAAGCAAGCTGCATATACCGGAGAACAAAGCTCCAAAAGGACAATGAGGGGTTAAGTTTGTCTTATGCTACGGTTATGACACATTAAAATCCAGAAACAAGGGGAATGTATTTGAAAGACGGCTCCTATGGCGCGTAGTAGCAGTAAAACGCGAAGGATCAATGACGAATAAGGTAGAACCACGAGTTGTACCAAGTTTTTGACAAGCGAAAAGTCTCCTAGGTTCTAAAACTGCGCAATCTCTGATCGACTGGCCGCGGAGTGCGGATGAATGAGGAGCGGATACCTGGGAAAGTAATCGGTGTATAAATAACAAATGCGATTTTTTCCTGCTTGAAGTATGCATTTATTTGAATAACACAACGAATGAATTCAATAATCAAAGTATTGGCCATCGTTAGCTACGACTTTTTACCATCTTTCTGTCAATTCATTGATTCCGTCCCAGTACTACTTCTCATTTTTTTAGGCTAACCACTCATCAAGCCAATTTTTAACTTCTTCGTAAGAATGGAAGTGCTGTTCCGAAAGTCCGTGCTGCATCGATCGAAACAAGTAGTAGTCAGAAGGAGCCGAGTCTGGTGAATACGGCGGGTGGGGTAGAACTTCCCAATTAATGTTTCCCAAGTAGTTCTGGACAGGTATTGCAACATGTTGAAAAATGACTTTATCATGTCTTTGGTGAAATTCTGGTGGTTTTTCCTTGAGTTCGCGGTTCAATTCGATCAGTTGTTGTCGGTAACGTTCGCCTGTAATAGTCTCACCAGGTTTCAGCAGTTCGTAAAACAAAGGTCCCTTACTATCTCACAAAATACACAGCAAAGTCTTCTTTCCATAAATATTTCGGACTGGTTGTGATGTTGATGGCTGGCCTGGGTCTTGCCATGATTTTTTCCGCTTAGGATTGTCGCAATAGATCCACTTTTCATCGGCGATAACAATCCGATGCAAAAAAAACCTTTTCTTTTCTGTCTGGCAAGCAAAATTCACAAATGGTTGTTCGCCTTTCGATGTCTCTTTCTTTCAATTGATACGGCACCCATTTTCCAGCTTTTTGGATCTTTCCCATGGCTTTTAAACGTTGTGAAATGGCTGTCTGAGTAACTTCCAACGCTTCTGCCAACTGTTTTTCAGTTTGTGTGTTGTCTTCATCCAATAATGCTTGCAAATCTGTATCTTCGAATTTTTTTGGTGGTTTTCCACGGTCTTTATTGCTGACATCGAAATCGCCACTTTTAAATCTTTTAAACCATCGTTCACAAGCGTCTTGGCTTGGGGCATGTTCACCATATTCTTCCATCAACAATCAATAAGTTTCTGCTGCCATTTTCTTCCAATGAAAGAAGGTTATAAGACTTCTCTACAAAAACTCTTTTTCTGGCACGTAATTCTACATTCATGAAGCGAAAAAAAAATTATGTTGTTTGTACAACCAAAACCTATGACATACTGGAATTTGTTGACAGATGTTTACCCTCCAAAATGCCATTTTAGTTATCCCAGACACAAACCATATGTAGTGGTTATGCCATCTGTTAGTAAAATCCGCATTTCATATTTATACACCTAATATATGCTGGGAAAATTGAAGGGCAGAAGACGAGGATAGTGAAAAACTTGTTCATGCTACCAAGTAGAGAAGATACTCCAGTCTCTAATCCTAGATAATTGCAGCGGATTATTGAAGGCATCGCGAGGATTAGGCTAGCAACTGAGCGACTACAAGCGACATAACCAAAAACTGAATTTGTTTAGATGTTACATACCCTGGTTTCCTTCAAACAATCTTCGTTACTAGCCCACACACATATCCTAAATGTTTATGACTGAGTAGCAGCCCTCCTACACTTATGTTACACTTTAAAACCCTCAATGAAGTTAGTGTCATTTACTGTGGAGTCTTCTTGGTAGTATCCCCATGATAATGCTACCTTTAGCAACGAAGAAATTTCGGAACGAGTTCGACGGGCTCTTTTGGATCTTGGTGAACTTCCTCTTATTCACTGGAGCGATTTTGCTATGTAAAAATAATTTAAACTCATTTCATCCATACCCATTCTACAAATTACTTTCGTGTTTAGCATAAATTGAACGTTTCTTTTTACATTTATTTGATTGATTACATTTTTCATTTATATTCAAATGTTAGCTGAGGGCTAGTATCATCAAAATTCGAGTCAAATCTTAAATGTTTCAATGGTCTACTTAGTAACTTCAATTTCCCAGTGCATAACAATTAGCTCGCTATGCAGAAGAAAATAAAGTACAACGTAAATGCCAAGGAAAACATGTTTTATTACTACAAGAATTGATCTTATGGGACTCATTTCGCGTATTTAAAAGCATAAAATAAACAAGAAAATGTTTAATGGCAGCTTAATGTACGTAGTTACACAAAAAAAAAACATACTTACAAATGAATATTACAAAACATTTACAACTCGCTGCTTCAAGTCAACCATTTGTTAATCTGGGATCCCTCTTATATCCACCCGAAAAAAGCTTGTACTCAGTTGTGATCATTTTCACAAATTTTTATTACTATTTGAACTACAAGTGTTACTCTTTTGTATTATGCAAAATGCCAATAGAATAGCTTGAGGTCATCAGAGAAAGAATAAGCAAAAAAAAAACAAACGAATCAAAGGGTATCATTCCCTTCCGCAGTTTGGTTTCAGGGGACGATCCAGAAGCCGGGAAATTGCTGAAGAGGTCACACAATCACCACTCACGGCATAATGTATCCCTTGTTAACCCACAATGTAAGGAATGCCTTCAATTTCGATAAATAGGTATATAATTTCAGTGCTCTGGAATATTTCAAAATGCCGACGTATCTGGTACAGATATTGGGGGCTACGTCAGAATTGGCAGCACGCTGACAATACATTGCGAAGAATTGTATTGAAGTTGAGGAAGAGCGCAAGATTTCATTCCTGGCGCAGACCTATGGGATGAAGTTACGTGGTTTAACGTCTACACCTGTCTTATGACTTAATTCTATGGTCTCCATAAACGGGCTTGAAAAAATGAGTCAGCCGACACCACCAAGATCTGAAACAAGTTTCATTCCAAGGATTGCCGAACACAACTAGTGAATGCTCACCCCTCTCTCTAGCCTTCGAAACCACAACCACTGCGTTTCAGCCAACAATAGGTTCCTCACTGTGCGGGGGGCTGACAGTAACCTGTCATAGGCGTCCCACCAACCCGTGTTTCAGATAATCTCTGATCAGGTTGCGCTTCTCTGCAGTCCGGGAAAAACTCTCAGTTTTTGCTCCAGACGCACGGGACTGATAGCCCTTCCTCAATACCTCGAGTATGTGGGAACGGTCTTCCCCAAAGACTGAATGGCACAAGCCGAAGCCTAGGCCATCAGTCTTCCTGTATCACCCGGAGTCCTATAGCACAAGCCAAACCTATGGAATGCTCGAATGTGGAGCAGGTCAGTTTTCGCCTAACGGATAAGTCGCGCTTAACCGATTCAACTGATGATGTATCGACAAAAGTCGCGAGACGAAACATTGAGCAGGCGCAACTCAAACAAGGTTTGATAATGCACCAAGTGAGCCAGCTGATGACAAATCATGGGTGAGTATATCATTATAGAAGCAATCGCGCTAACCAAGCAGTGGAACTCCACAGTTTTTTCCGTACAGATTGAAAAATTGATCATCAAGTCGAAGTGACGAATACAATACCTTGGCATTGACGATGCCAGTCCTCTTATGGCCAATACTGGGAGAACAAGCTAGAGTCAAAGACAAAAACTCATCCGAACGATAGAAGGAGGAGTACGATGGACTGATGTTATTAAGTGTCATCCCGAAAACCTCTTATGCAAATTCAGAGGCGAGGAGCTCTGCGAACTGTTGCTGCGGACTGCATTGTATCTGAACCGTCTATGAAGATTATCATGTGCGTAGTCCGCATAGTCCTTTTTGCTGATGAGCGAGAGAGCGTCTACATATGTAGGGAGGAAGCAACAGAGAAGCTGAAGGGAAAGATGAAAGACCTTAGATTAGCTTAGCAGATCTTATCAATAGCATGCCGTTTTGTTCAGCAGAGAGCATGGTGAGACCGGAGATTACCTGAAGCAATTGCACATCGTAAAAGTCATGGTTCCTTAATTACTTATTTGGCTCGGGGACCACAAACCACGCCCCATACACCTTTTCCCCGGAGAAGATGGTGAAAGGTTCTGAAGCAATTTGACATTTTCGAGAGAAAAGAGACGAGCTTTTTCTACAGGAAGTGTGAATAGGCGATATCTGCCCAGAAAAACATTCGTGGGAAAGAAGTTTGCATATAAACACAAATGGAACCGTGTGTTACATTACGTGCGGGTTACTAATAGGATTACGTTACCAGGTCTTATACGATTACTTGCTGGTGCAACGAGATAGCAGGTCTCTCTCTCAGTAATCTCCTTTCTTCCATCAGTTCCTGCTACTCCAAAGTGCAAACTTTACAATCTGATATTCGTGACGCTCTTTCATTTTGGTTTCTTCCAGAAAGTTTCATCTACATCAAAATGCATCTATAAACTGATACACATCGCCACAAGGACCACGAGCTGAAGATGTCTAAATACAGCCGAAACGCGTCCTACACAACGAAAAAGCAATGCCTGGCGGACCCAAGCAACAAGAATATAATTTTATTTTTTGGGTTTTCGAAATCCACTGTATTTAATGAGCGTTTTTTACCTCTTCAGAGAGAACTCTCATCCAAAATGTACAAAAGCCACATGCTTATTGGTACTCAAATTCAAATGGAACAGAATTGCAAGCATTGCTTGAATTTTCACAGTATACCAACCTATCTTCATGTGTAGTCCTAGTCCGAGGAGTATTAAACTAATTTCTGCTTGTCACACCTCATTATCTTGGAGTTGTCACGATATTAAATTTCAATTCTTTGTAGCAATCCAAACTAAAGCACCTGCTTAACACGATCTAACGCCCGTATTATCTATGACGAAAAGAAAGGTTAAGAGTTCTTCTTAGTTAACACGCATGTACAGTGAAGCAACCTTTATTTTTTCTTATAGCTAGATGCAATAAAAGCTGTGCCCTCATCTATAAGATATAACGAAACAATCTAAACCGGATTGGCTTTGCATGTTTCTTTTTTTTTTCTCCTTCGCATCCATTTTATTGTTGTTCATTTCATCGTTGCCGTCGTTGGTTTTTACGACTTCGGGGGCAATTTGCGAAGAGGTCGGATGACACACATTTCAAAGAAATAAACCAAACTTGTCCCCAACGATATTTACCAGTCTAGCCGGTCTAGCTACAAACCTAGGCCAGAGAAAATACTAATAAAATAGGCGATTACATAACCTAGAAAAGTATCTCTTACTCAGCCTAACCTAAGCTCAGATACTCGAATTATGCCAGTACGTATGAATGTCAATTGAGATGTGTAAGCGTTGCGATTTTCAATAAATCCGTTAGTGAGTCTCTTGCAAACCGGTCCAGGATTTCGCGCCAGAATGCCCACTCTGCAAAAATCATGTTGATAAGCAAGTTTTTATCTTAATGTTAACGTCATTATCACTAGGCAATCGCATATATCATGTCAGTCCAAAGAATCTAGTTCATCGGCTTTCTAGATAGATTCTCTTCAGTCTAGCGTATGTGGCCAAACATACTCTCCAACATATATAATTAGGCATGCTACATACTTAGCGGGTGTTAATCTTCGGCAATCTATTAAAACTTCATTTGATTTTAACTTGTTCCATAAATGGAACGTTTACGAACAAAAATTTAGTTCATCTACCAACGACAGATTGCCAAGAGTTATTCGGGTCACCAAACTGTCTTTTTGGAATTAAATCTGTTCCATTATGGCCAAAAACACGACACTAAATCATTCCCCAATCGCAGCACCAACAAGAGAACGAGAATGTGTTAAGAACGAATTAAAAATGCTCATTTGCAAGATAGTATCAATCGTTCTACTTTCTCATCTGCTTAACACTTCTTTAGTATCTTAAAACTAAAACATTGTGTGGCCCAGCTTGTAGCCGATACATTTGCAAATGCATATGAGATGATGTCAATGATTTTGAAATTTATACTGTCCCTTTCCAATCATTTTGTAATCGAAGATATGTAGCTGTTGCGCGAGGTCTGACAAAATCTTCAGTTTCGAAAATGATGGTCCCTGTTACTCGGTTAACATGTTCAGAAATTCTTTCGCCAGTGATATGTAGGTGGATATTTAGTCACCATGGAGGATGAAGAAATTGGTACTTAATTGTGTGAAAGCAAGGTGCGAAAAATGTGATTTGCTGCGGTTGAGGAGACCCTGAGATGTATGAGCTGGTGATTTCGAAAGTGCTGAATTGTTGGAAGAGATATTGTGGGTCGTTTTATTTTTATTGTTAATGAAACGAAACGATTCGGGCCGTACACACACGGTGGCCGAACATGCCGCGAAAAAGAAGCTAATTTTGTTCTGCGTTTATTATTTATATAGTTGCCATACTATCCAAGCAAACTAGACATCAGTGCTTTTGATCGAGATTTGGAATCCAGCTATTGGTCTATTGACCACATTCCTAATAGGATTTATCAATTTTTGTTTATACTAGGTTTGAACCGGTGCCATCTGTGTTAGCCCAGAAACATGAACCGGAACTTGTACTTATTTTAATATTGGTTAAAGTAAAAAATTAAATTATATGATGAAAAAATCATCAACGAAATGACGTCAAAACTCTTATTAATGCAACAAGATCTGTGTATTATTGTACACATATTGTAGTAATCATAGTCACTTTCAATAACCTGAATCTCAGGATATATTCCCAGGTTTATTTGTGGGCAGGTTAACCCTTTTAGTGCCACGGAACGCCGTCGCGCTGCTATCATTAGTTCCGAAAAATGCCAGCGTCGCGACAGCGCTCCTTTTGACAGTTCACTTTTGGCGCGCTCAGGTGACAGTCGTGTTACCGCATTCGTATTTTTATTCATTTTATTGCATTCTAACTATCTTCGATCACATATTTTTTTACATAAGCATCGTGATTATTATTTTTTTAATATTTCTAATTTTGATTTCAAAATGTCGGACACAAGTGAATTTTACGATACAGACGTTGAAATGATAGAACAATTTGAAAACTGCGTTGGTGATTATAAGAGCGATATCGGAAGTGATATTGTTGTTCCTGTCAATCGGAGGTTGCGTGTTATTAGTGACAGTAGTGATAGTGAGGATGCCCTGGAAAATAAAACCCAATCAAACGCGCAATTTGTGGAACTACGATCAAATGCCACGTTTACAAAACGAACTGAGCATGCATTTCTTGAAGTATGTGGACCCAAGCATGCTCCTCAAGGTGACGCAGCCCTATTGGAGTATTTCAATTTATTTTTCACAGAGTTTTTGTATAACAAGATGGTTATCGAAACTTATCGGTATGCTTTGCAATTTTTTGAATCACATCCAAATTTGAAACCTAATTCACGCGCAAAATTTTGGAAGCTTTGCACAATACCAGAAATGGAAGCATTTGTGGCAGTACTCCTAGAAATGGGTATCACAAGAAGGCCAACTATTTCTTCTTACTGGAATAAAAATTCACGTCATATCCCGTGGTTTTCTAACATGTTTTCCAGAAAAAGATTTCAATTACTTTTGAAATTTTTCCATTTAGTTGACAATGACACTCTAGCACCACCAGGACATCCCGAATACAACCCATGTGCCAGATTTGACTTCATGATAGAACATGCCAACACAGTTTTCAAATTGTGGATGCTTTGTGATTCTAGTACTAAATATTGTTTAGGTTTCTGTTGTTATCGTGGGGCGCAATCTAATGAAGATAAGGATGAAATAAAAAAGATAGGTCTTGGTTCTGTAGTGGTGGAAAAACTCCTAAGTTTGGGAAACTATTTCGATAAAGGATACCATCTATTTACTGGCAATTTCTATACCAGTATACAGTTAGCCAAATCACTTTTGGAGAAAGGGACATATATAACTGGCACTATAAGTCGCAACAGAAAGCATATACCCAAAGAAGCAAAAATAAAAAATAATAAGTTGGTGAGCCTAAATATTTTAGTAACGGAGAAATTCTAATGTGTTCTCATCGCGATAAACAGTCCAAAAAAATCCAGTTATCCTCGTTTCCATTGATAGCAGTATTGGAAACGGTACAGTAAAAAAGAGACGTGGAAATTGTGAAACAGAAAAAATCAAGCTAGTTATGATACATGCCTACAATCAATTCATGGGTGGTGTGGACGAATCTGATAAAATGCTATACTCATACTTAGATGAAAGAAGGACACTGAAATATTGGAAAAAAATAGTGTTCAATATTTTTGGACGAATGACTCTAAACTCATAAATAATTTATCAGCATAATTCCAATAATAAGAAAATGACCAGGCTGGAATTTACTTCTAGTATTATAAGTGCACTAGAGAAAAAATGGATGGAAGGAAAAAATAAAGCAGAAACACATACTTCGTCGAAACCTACTTTTGGTTTGGAAAAATTGCCAGGACGAAGTTTACGACGATGTGTGGTATGCAACAGTAAGGACAGAAGTGCAGTGAAAAGATCAAACTTAATTTGCTCCATGTGTAAAAAGGACTGCATGGTGTTTGTGTAGGAAAACACGTTTTTAAATAAATTTTCTTCATTCTTCATATACTTTCTGTAATTATCTTGTCAATCAATATGTAGTATTCAATTTCTGTGTTGTTTTTATCATAGTATAAAATATTCTAAAGAGAACGTTCAAAAAATTATGAATATTGGAGTATGTGACGGAAATGGTTAATATTTCTCTTTTTCATATAAATTATCTATAAAAATGCACTTTTTTACTGGCATTTTTCGCATATAGTGGTAAAATATGTATGACACTAAAAGGGTTAATTTCGAATTTCGACATTTCTTTTGGGCTCCTGCTAATAATTACAATCGGAATTTAGCAGATCTATGGACGTTCAATGAGAAATACCATTTTGTTGTCACTCGTATATTAATTAGATCACGTTCCAGGACACATTTTTTCATGCCTTCCAAAACGATTTCTGAACGATTCTTCAGCATTATTAGTGTAATTGTCTATTATATCAAAATATGACGGTGCCTTGTCGGCTATTTGTTTGTCAATTGTTTCCATACTACAATCCCTTTAAGTGTCCATTTTGCGAATGTTTGTGTTTTCACTTCTTTAAACTCCGACAAAACTACGGCTTTGCTGTGTACCAAACGGCGGAAACCGGCAACATTACGCGCCCCCTCCCCCACGACAGAAATTGACAGAACTCAAGCAACAGGAAAAATCTCTTAGAGAATATTTCCATCACCTAGAAAAAAGTTATAAAAGATACTACAGAAAGCGTAGCATTTTGCCTGTGGAGATTGATTGTCATATCAAGAGACACTTCAAAATATCTAGGAAACCAAAAAAAATCACATACTCATTATAAAAAATTTTTGATAAAAAAAAAGAGAGAAACAAGGAGCAATTTAGAACTTATACTATCAAAAACCCAAAAGGTATGGTAAATTAAAACTAACTTATTAGTGTCCAAAAAGTTGCATCGATTAATAAGGATATATACATGAGAACAAGATAAGGGATATAAGGGACCTTAACAAAAGGATACGGAAGTTCAACGCACCAACTTAGTCCAACTCTGCAAGTCACATGATAACCAAAAGAATGTTGATGAGCTGTCAAAAAAAACCCCAGTGAAGATTACACATGTACTGTATAAGGGTGGATGTTTAAATGTCCACGAAAACACTACACAAAACACACAAAAATCATGTGACGGAACCATAAACGAGTCACAAACCCTTTACAAACATCAGAAGAAAAAATCCAAACAACCAAATAGAGACACCTAAGGGTTTCAGCAAACGATGGGACCTATAAATAAGACCGTTTGAAATCGACAAAACGGGGAAAACGGAACGGGAAAACATGCAAAATAAACATCCTGGTTTAGACAGGTCTGAAAAAGATCAGGGTGTTGGAACAAATTTAATACGCATTGTGTAATCTCGATGGCAAACGACCTATTCGCCCGTGATGAAAGTTTATACGTATACGCTGGTATCTATTCGCTTAACTTCACAAGCTAGTTCAGGCATCAAAGGCAACTGGCCGATAGGAAAACCACGTTGGACTGATTAAATATAGTGAGTGTGGATGAAATTAAAATTCCACTGCCAACAGCAGGAAAAAGAAGGTCCGTTTACGAGGACAGAGAATTGGTGTGGGTTCACAGTACCTATTGTAGAATAAGCCGAACTTTTTGGCTTAACAACGACATGGCAACTCTTCGAAGAGAAGATTACCTAAGAACAGCTATGGCATTATAAACATGCTATAATCCTATATCCCCTCAGCTCTCAGCCGCCTTATGGCCAACACGGGGGGACCAACCTGGAGTAAGAGACGGCTACTTATGAGTACAACGGAGTCAGCGCTTTTGTACAGTTCCGAACCTATTCATGGACACATTAGAAGATGAGTTAAAAAAACGGAAAGGGAAATCCTAAATATTATTCAGAAAAAGAAAAGCCAATTGGCAAATGACAACCTTACAACGTTCTTCAAACAGAACAGAAAAATCAATCAGCGAGAGAAGAGATACCTAGTCGTCACGCACACTAAGTTGGATAGAAAAATTTGACAAATCATCAAACCTTGAGCCATATCAATAGCGTATATAACAGTAACAAACAGCAACACAAAACTTAGTTCGAGACTGGGAACATCAAAATCAGCACTTATAACTCGATGGTGGCGAAACACATAGTAGAATGTCAGCACAACGTGCAATGGGACGTTAAAAAAGCCACCAAAAATATAAAATTGGACGCATATGAAACGATTTTCATCGCCAGGAAAGTGCTCGAGAGGCTCGAGAGGTTCATTAGAATGAGACTTGAGGAGGCTATCCGAGCTGCTGGGGATCTATCTCCTCAGCAGTGGCTTCAGGACTCGCCGACCCACGATCGGTGAAATAACAGAAGTGGTGAATGCGATCTAGCAGGCAGAAGCCCACAATCACCACTCGAGGCGAATAGTACTATTTGTAACACTTGACGTGAGGAATGCCTTCAATTCTGCTAGATGGGCAGATATTCTTGGTTCTCAGGAATCTTTCAGGGTTCCGAAGTATCTGACACGGATATTGATGGATATGATACCTCAAAGACCGGAAGCTCGCCTATGATACATTGGGGGGTCGGTGAAGAATGGAAGTGACATCAGAGGTGGCGCAAGGTTCCATTCTTGGCCCGGACTTATGGAATGTCTTGTATGACGAGCTATTGCGGTTGCAACTACCGGAGGAGTCACGTTCGATTAGCTACGCAGATGATGTGGCAGTACTAGTCGCCGGACATACTGTCGAACGGTCGCAACTGGGTGCGATAATGCATCGAGTGAACGAGTTGTTGAGAAACCATGAGTTTAGCCTCGCGCTTGGAAAAACCAAGGTTGTTATACTGACCAAGAAGCACATATCTCGTGTTATTCACGCTCGGGTCGAAGAAACAATCATCGAATCAAAGGAATTAATAAAATACCTTGGCTATATTATTAACTCGAAAATGAGCTTCTTCGAGCGACAGCTGATAAGGCTGCTGTGGGAGTGTCAGCTCTCAGCCGCCTTATGGCCAACAGGGGGGGACCAACCTCGAGTAAGAGACGGCTACTTATGAGTGCAATGGAGTCAGCGCTTTTGTACGGTTCCGAAGTCTAGGCTGATGATCTTAGCAAGGAGTCGTACCGAAGGCGTCTCGCACAGGTACAGAGACGAAGAGCTTTGCGGTTGCAGCTGCATATCGCACTGTCTCTAAAACAGAGAGTCCTGGTTATCTCGAGGGTGGTTCCTGTTATGCTACTCGCGTAAGAACGAAAGCGAGTGCACCGACGTAGGATTGTACCTAAAAGACTATTTGAACTGCGTATCGCATTACTTACGGACAGTTCTTCTTATGAAGAAGAGCATCATGGACCGCTTTGCGGCGCAAACGGAAGGGGAATCTCTCTGTTGACAATCCTCTTCCTTCCCACCCATCCGTGCTGAAAGAGGGATGTGACAAACAGTTCCAGGCTACGTTCTCAGTGTGGCAGGGGAGGTATTCAGTCGGTAGTCCAGTTACCACCGGGAGTCCGACACTCAGGGCGTGAATAGCCTTCACCTCCCAACCATAAAAAAAAATCTGATCAGATATTTCATTTTTCGATCCGTTGGCTTTCACTCAAATTCAGGAATCATTCATGTTTCCAGCTCACCTCCGGATTTCATTCATTATCAAATATTTTATATCTTATTTTATATCTTAAGGTTTTAAGATATAATCTTATTTTATATCTTTTATATCTTAAGGCAACTCATACTCCTTTATCCGAACTGTGACTGTTTTGTCATCTGTGCCCTGTTTAGTTTCAGTTTTAATTTCAGCTCTTCAAAGTCGCCAAGGACAGGTGTCTGAAGTTTGCATCGTTGCAAACACTGTCAAATTGTTTCATTATTTGTTTTAGCCGATGATTAAACTAAAAAAAATACCTAGTAGAGGTTTGCGAATCAAATTCAAAGTCCAAAATTTAAGTCAAATAATCAAAAAAGAAAAAACATTCAAAAATCGAAAAATTTGAAGACCGTTGCGTTTTCAGCGACGAATTTCCTACTTTATAATTCTCAGTTCAAATCAGTAGAACCAAATCCCTGTACTTTTTTTGACTTTTATTTTATTTTGACTCTACGTTATCGGTCGCATCTGTCATTGCATGTCAGCCAAAATCGGGCTCATATTGAGCGATATAGATGTGTTTTGTGTAATTGATCTATCTTCCTTTTGTATATACATTTGTATGCTTTGGGATTGACTTCATGTGTTTTCTTCGGGATCGTTTGTTCAAAGTCTTTTACTAGTACTCTTTAATACGATGGACGCCGTCCATTTTTGTTCAATTTTCGTCCGTTTTCACCGCCATTCTATGAAGACTCTTTATGGGATTTCGAATAGCACGGACCTTAGTTTTTTACTAACTCTGGGACTGTTATTGAAGGACTGGAAAGACAAATCAGAGCAACTCTTCATGCTCATTCTGATTCTTATCAAATGCATTCATACACCTCATCACTTAAAACATTCTATCCAGGTGACTTTTTCAAAGGTAGTATCTTAATGAATAAGAAGTCAAAACTGACACGTGATTGTCAATCGAGGGTTCACTACTTTTTTGGGATTTACAACGGAAACAGGCCTATGCGCACTTTTAGAGGGAAACCATACAGATTTCACAGAAACAACTGATAAAAACTTACTAGACCGCTCCAAATAAGCCTGAGCATGTTGCTCAACAATGTTAAAGACTCATGCACACAATTAATTATTTAGATACCTATCCACCTCACTTTGCTGTATGTTCACTATATCCGCGATATATGTCATGTAACACTCTCTCATTCGTGTCTCAAATATGTAATTTACCAATAAACGATTTTGCAAGCATTCTTTCAGGTCAAAACGTGCTTCATGCTTTAATTTTATTTTCTTGGCATCAATCTAACCGTATCAACACTCTATTCAACATCTAGACCATATCTAAATTGACTCTAGATCTTCTTAAGATACGTTCGAAAGATTTATATATTTTATACTAAATGTTATTTGTATACAACAGTCCTTTAGTTTTATCGATAATAGTGTAAGGTCTATGTGCAATTGCTATTTTGAAAGCGAAGCAGTGGTAAAGTATGGGTCGTTAGTGTGAAATGAGGATATTTAATTTTCATGGAGTTGCCATATGAACATGTTTCAAATGAAACACAGGGGTGATGCCTATCAACTCTTGTAATGATTGCGACTATCTTGATTTTTTTTATATTGTGACTATCTTAGGCAATCTAAGAAAATCTGCTAGTAAACGTGTTTTATTTATTAACTGCTGAAATCACAAAGCTAGCACTGCAATATGAAGCCTTTAGCATTCAGTTCCGATTAGAGATGCAAATTGAAAACAGAAACATCTCAAGAACCTTTTATTAATTATGTTACTTTTCACTTAGGATTTCCAAAAGGATAAAGCCTCAGCACCATTTATTTGCTTCTGATACTTCTTAATCCCAACGATCACGTCTTTCGTTGCTCAATTTGGTCTATAACCATACATCCTTTCCCTTGTTTAACTTTCACGGCTACAAATTCTACATGTCATGAACATTAGAAAATATTAGGTCGATACTAGGTAACCGACATCTATGACCACATACACATCCCATAAACATTAGTTGCCTGCATAAATATGAAATCCTACTTATTTCTCTTTGACTTTATTGAATTTTGAAGTTTGCTAGTGGTTTGGCTTTCATTCCTCACTAGCATGCGCCTCAAGTCGATACTCATTCGTATTTATGGAGTGTGAGTTCAACTAGGTCCCGATACGACCGTACCAAACACACTATAAAGCGGGGACACACTGTATTTGGTATGAGAAACTTCTAATTTATGAAACTGTTGATTGATGGTCGTTGGTATGCTCTACAAGGTATCTATGATATGTGATTGCGTGACAATTACAGTAAACAATTGCTCACATAACTAACTTCACTTGGTTCCCCCTAATGTTAACTTGCAACGGATACAGGTATATTCCCTTCAGGGATAGTCTTAAACTTGGAATTACTTTCTATATTTGGAGAGTGACTTGTATGGTATTTGGATGGTATTTAGTTCAGGTGACATGGAATCAGGTCGATGTCATGATTTCTAACAATAAAATGGATAAAATTAAATGATTCGATTGTAAATTAAGTTTTGCACGCAACTTTATATGCTAAGGCGTTGACATGAGACAAGTATGTTGATGATTTGAGTCTTGAGACGGAAACGAGTGAGTATTTCAAATTGTGATATCCTAATTTATTTTTAAATAAGAATTGTGATTCCTAAAAATAAACAGCGAGTCCCGACTTCTTCGTTTCCCGACGGTAGTGCTGGCTGACTAGTATGATCTGAGCTCTGTATACGTAAACGAGATACTTGCGAAGATCAACCGCTTCTTCAAAGCCATATAGAATTCAATGAAGCATTGTCAATTCAACATTGATTTTTTCGCATCTAAGATATGTTGCAAAAGCGGACACGTCCGCGATTGAATAAGCTGCTTAGCGCCATCAACAACATGTTGGCGTATAATATGCATGGAACGTGAACTAGACAGTCCACTACCCTTTGACCAATCTAGTTACATTTTCACAACTTGCTCTGTTGGATTCGTCTCCTTGCATCTACACCTAGTAGTGATAGTAGCATACTATACCACCTCTGTCAACAAACGCACTGGAGTGCTGATAATCCTCAGATTCCGCAAATCACGCCTGATTCAATTCAATAACTACTCCCCTCGAGTCCTTAAAATTTCAAACGCGAGATTTTGACATCTATAGCTGCTTCTTCTCCGACCTGGCACCTGCCCTCTCCTCACTGACTGTGAGCCAACCGATATCGAAATGTTTTACTTTGACGCTGCGGGTTACGAGCTTCACGCTTCCTTGATCGTCCCTTTCCTTTTTGCCATCACAAATTTTGCGGTATCTCCTCATCTGTTCTGCATAACTTCTCCTCAGGGACATTCGAATCTCTTCACGCCCTTAGTCCCACATTTGGACGTTTACATTACAAAAAGTACTCGCTTAAGAATACCTCAATTACAGAAGCAAAATTTTGTTGATTTGTTTATGGTTAGGGAAATTTTTTGAGTTCAGTTAGTAATATGAAAAAAGCATGAAATATAGGAATCCAAGCATTCGTACAAATCGTAAGTTTTTAATAAAACCAACGTTTAACGCCGCTACGTGTCGTATCTTACATAAATTGTAATAAAAACTTTATCTTAAACATCAAAGCCAACATACCTAGGACCCTAACAACCATTTTCGGGCTAGTTTTTTCTATCTTATAACATATACGTGGGTTTTTTGAATTGATTCGATCATGAAAAAATATTCTTTTGATGAAAGCTTTTACAAAATCTTATATATTCTACTCACTGATGGATTTTTGGTAAATACACTTGAAGACCACTTACCTGAAAAGAGAAAAAAATCAAAAATTATTCATTTATCTAAAGGTCGTATGCTATTGATTTCAAAGCATGCATGGAAGATTTTGGCAGTGTCGGGTAATAATTCCGGCTTAGATAACAGATGGCGAAACTTTTACGTATGGTTTGTGTCTACAATAACTCATATGGTATTTCGGAGGGTAAACATCTGTCATCCATTTCCACTCAGTTGTTTTTTTTTTGAGTCGAATCGTTACTGGCGATGAAAAAGGGGTATATTACGACAACCCTAAACGTAAAGCATCGTATGTTCATCCCGACCAATCATCAACTTTACAACCAAACAGCAATATTTATTGCCAAAAGATTATGCAGTGTATTTAGTGGGAACAGAAGGGTGTCTTATATTATGAACTACTAAAGCCGCATGAATCAGTCACAGCTATCATCGCTAACTGTCAACTGACCAATTTGGCCCACGCACAAAACGAAAAACGACCATTGATGCGCATTCAAAATGCTGAAAAAGTGCGAAAATGGGTCGATGAATGGATTGCCTCGAAAGATGGATACTTCTACGAACGAGGATTCAACAAACTTCCCAGAAGATGGGAGGAAGTCATAGCTAACGATGGGCAATATGTTGGTTAATGTACTCATTCATTTAATTATTAAAATCAATCCCTTTTTCAATCGAAAATATCGACATTATAAACCGACACTCGCAATATCAATTGGGAATCAGCTAGTGAAAAGCATTTATTTTTAGAAAAACCTCTTTGAGATCATATGAATTTTTTCCCATTATTTTAAAAATACGCAAAAAGGCAAAAAACAACAACACACAAGAATGCGGTGTGGTCAATATCACGCATGAATGTGCGCTCCCTATTCTCCTATAAATGTCGGATGACAAGTTATTAATCCAGCAACGAAATTAAAAATTCCAATAGTTGCACTAGCCAGTTCTTATGGTATTGCCTTTTAAAGCAATCTACCATATTTTTAAGTGTGTCAATAATACAAAAACGATAACTAAATCTTCCTGTTTAATAAGCATCCATAACTTTACTATCATCATCCTTTTCATCATCTCAAAGACATTGGTAATTATTTTATTGGCAGACTAACCAACATTCTACTGGATTCACAGTCAAACTTGTTCACTTTTTCACCATGTCATATTCCCACGAGAAAAATCTGAGCTTTAAATTCATCTTGATAGCAAAACCGTCAAGGATGTTCAATTGAGCTACCACTGCTGGTAATTCGTTGTTGTTGCTCGTTGTTACCCGACCATGCACTGTACTTTTAAAAAAAGTCTTACATTCACTAATCACGCTAGCTAATAGATCTAGTTGAGTCTAGACGTATGCTCAGCAGACAGACATGCTCAGAAAAATATCTTACAGAATTTGCCGTGGTGCCGTACCATTCTTTAGATATCTGCAATGTTCAGATGTGCCTTTTTAGCTGTATCTTTTTCTCGTCTTTTCGCGATGCAGACAATATTAATTGCAAGTTTTTCCCCATCAAGTCTCACTTTCATTGAGCCACTACGCGGGAAAATCCATATAAAGATTCCAAGTACTGTTTAAAACGGGTTAATCATTATTTAGTAAGTGCTCAAAAGTATCTGCAGATGTAATAGATCTCAATTAAAAATTTAAGAGTTTTGCTGATCAAGTCAACACCAGCCAAAACTCATTGTTTATATGTATTATATACTAAATAAGGGAGCCGCGACGATTTTCATGTGATAACAATGTCGTCGAACTGTTTGGAATTTTATGCATGTGTATCTAAGTTTAGACTGAAGTTTCGAAATAAATACTCGTACCGTAGAAGTAGCAGAAGCAGTAGCATTCGCATGCAGATAAATACAAAAAACAAACCATAAGATGACAAGAAAGCAGAAATTAATTGGCCGATCAAAATTGCCAAACGATTTGCTGTATCGCGCTGTGAATGATTTTAATTAAGACTATTCATCGTTTAATTCAAAATTGGATTAAAGAAGGTTAACAAATGTTAATTTGGTTTTTGCAAGCTAGATTTGGTAACTGTGACGAATTTAATTGGTTTTTAATTTTATTAGTTTTTAATTTACCAGTCACCTTCTGCAATTTTTTACTGATAATTTCAATATTTAGATGATACAATCAGAAATTTTACTTCTATTACAATAATTTCTAATACATGTATGGTGGTGCAAAAAATAACATAAATATTATCTTGCGTTGACCCAAAATTATGTTCAAAGGCATGACTGCAGCTTGTTACAAAAATATCCCGTGAAATATCAAAGACACCCAAAACTGGTGTCAGAAGTGGGAGGTCTACTAAGCACAGAAAGTAGAGAAGAAGAAATTGGCACAGCTGAAAATAATTTTGATAACACAAGTCTATTGTTATGTTCGAGTGGAGCCTCTTAAATTCTTCTTCTTTTCTTCGAAAATTCTTCGAAAAAATGTATCGTAGAACAGCGTGAAATCAAATTATTTATGATAATTGCTCTGTGTCAACATGCGGAAAACTACAAATTGCAATGGGCTTACTATATACAAAGAATGCCAAACATTAAACGACTTAAGTGACTTCAGAAGGGATTAAGTACAAGGAAAACTTTGAATTGGAAGTGGGAATGGTGGACAGGCTCGTTGGAAATCGGCCGCAGTGGATGATCCTGCTAAACGGTCGAAACTGAAGAACAGAACAAGATTGTCGGATCGCGACCGTTGGAAGCGTCTTCTAGTAGAGATCAAGATCTGAAAAAACCATTCGTGGCATCGATGAACTTATTCTGTTCCTCAATCAACTGTCGCACTTATAATATATTCTGTAATATATGACGTCCGTGGCCACAAACCAATGGTCGTTTCGGTCCAATCATTTGTTTGCGTCAGTGTATTACAGTAATAGGTTATTTGTGGATATATTTACACTATATTTTCACGGTGTGGATGTTAAAAGCAGAAATGAGGGTTGCTCTGAATATCTGTTAGATTTACATGCTTTGCATGTGCATTGTGCTAATACTGTTTGTTGTTGGATATTGCATAATATTGTATTGCATGAGTCTTCCTATTTTCTTTCTACTTTTCAAACTTTTTTCAACTGTAATTTATCAGTCTAATACTCATCCATTTTTGTACAGATTTTGACAATTCATTTTTGGCATGAAGTAGATTAGACTATAAGTAGTATAAAATAGGACAGTTGACAATGTTATCAATTCATCCACCTAGCGTATTCTTGTATCCTATCCTATTTATCTGCTTCTTGGCTTCGATAAGTTTGGAAATGATTCTTTGTTCAAGAGTCTGTGAATTATGTCATGACAATTTTTCATTTTTTTTGTTTGTTTGGGAGGTGAAGGCTATTTACGCCCTGAGTGTCGGACTCCCCCCTGAGTACCGGACTACCGACTAAACACCTCCCCTGTCACACAGAGAACCTAGCCTGGAACTGTTTGTCACATTACTTCGGACTAGGCCTCATTAATCATCGCTTAGCGATGTCTTCAGGCTAAGGGAAATCTCTCTTCACGGATGGATAGGAAGGAATTGCGATTAGTAACTATAATATTGCGTTACAGAGATGTCCCCTCCCTCGCCAAGCGATCCATTATGTCCTTCTTTATAATGAGTACTGTCCGTACGTAATGCGACACAGAGTTCCAATTGTCCTTTGATTTCATCATTTTTCCCGTTAAATTTTCTGGGGAAATTGCGCCAATTTTTTCCGAGAGATGCAAACGGAGTTGTAAATCTATTACACGTAAAGAACGTGTGGCATGCGTCATCCGTCATCCCCGGGCAGAACACGCAAGTTGGGGATGGTGTCTTTCCCATCTTATACAGGTAACACTGAAAATACCCGTGACCACTGAGTAGTTCCGTCAGATAATAATCAGTCTCACCATGCATTCTGTAGAACCACGACCCCAAGTCACTTATCGGCCGTGCGGTCCACCTGCCTCGCGTTTCGTTTTCCCATGTTTGCTGCCATAAGATAAGGGTTCTTCTCCGTTCCTCTTGGCTGACGGTTTCTCATGACAACCTTGATGTAAAGAGTCTTTCACGCTTTCATCAACACACGTAGAGGGCGTTCCATGTAAAACACATGACTTATCTCAGCGAGAATTTGATCAACTGTAGGAACACTATGGTCCATGAGATTCTCAATGAATTATGAACAGTTCGTTGCAGGATCATATCAACCCAAAGTTGTCTGAAGTTTGCATCGTTGGAAACGCAACGGTCTTCACTTCTTTTTTTCTTTTTGAATGTTTTTGTGGATAGTTTGACTCAAAATTTTGGTAAATTTTATTCGCATTTATGTTTTTTTTCTATTCTAGTTGGTTTTCATTTCTGTTAATCCTTGAGAAAAATCAAAAAGTGAAAAAAATTGATAGCGCTGCGTTTGCAAAGATGCAAACTTCAGACAGCTTCAACCCAAATTCTCTGGATTCTTAAACCCTGCTCGTCGGTGTTTATATAGCCCTTAATTTCAAGTCGAAGCTTGTGCATACTTTAATTTGTGTAGTATAAGATTTTTGCACTTCTACTAAAGCCGGTGACTTAACACAACCTGTCTATTCAATGATTCCCCGATTTAAGCATGTTCAATAATTGCGATATGATTGATAGCGTCAATCAAATAGACAGGTCTTTAGTAACTTTAACTTAATACTCTAATCTTCTCTCTCTTTATGTCTATTCACATAATTTAGTCTTTACATAAATTATTTGTGTCTCATAATGATAAATTGACATTCATTTCTAAATACGATGCAAATAGTTATTCCTTTTGGAGAAAGCATGAAGAACATGTAAGAGACCTAAATAACTTGAAGGCTTTGGAAAGTGGTTGTCTACGTTGACTCACCAAAGATATTTATTATTTATTTGATTTTGATTAGACCAATTAACCTAATTTGAAACAGACCTCTTCGATTGCTGACGAAAGGAAATAAAGGTGATTGTAGGGTAATGATTGTTTCAGTTTATTCTTGGGGCGATATAGATTTGCAGGCTGCAGATGGAGAGGTACAAACAGGGGAAATTATTCATGTCTTCAAAATGAACAAGTCCGAGTAAATTAATTTGTCTTCTGGAATTGAGAAGGAAATTGTTTTCAAACATACACGTATTTGCAATTGTCTGGGAAACCTTTCCCTCACACGAAGCACCTACTTTTCAGCACACTCCAATATGCTCATAAGAATCGCATTCTCAATTCAATGGATCGTGACTATTTCCGCGAGAAAGATATTTACGTTAAATGGAAAGAAGATCGTGGTTATTTATGGCATGAGCAACGCTTGACTCCATGCGTCCACATGCATTTCGAGCACTACTCACCTCATTTACAAACGACCACAGCAAGCTTTCCTTAAACAAGTATCAGTAGAAACACACATGCTGTTATAATGTAACCAATTTCCTTGAATTCACTTTCCTTACTGTCGATACTATCAATGAATAAGCAATGGCCAACGGAACAAACAGTTTTACTATCATGTTAACGATTCAAAAAAGATGCAAATGCAACACCGAGTTTCCAACGCGATTAAAGATTCTTAATGTGTTAACATCAACTTTCTATCCGCTATTGGGACAGTTTTTGAACTAGTAGCATGTTTATAATGTTCAGACATGTTTAAAATAAATTGTGAAAAATACAGATATCGTACTTCTTAAAATTATTTTATAATCTATGGAATCAGTGCGAACGATGAATATTAACATTTTCATCAATTTAACACAAATTTAACATTTTTATATTTGGTCACTCCACGTAGATACGCGATAGGTGAGACTAAATGTGAGTATGATTTAATTAACAACATAAATACGTTTGGGACTGAAACTTTCGAATGCATTAATGTAAAAGAAAATATTTTCATACAAGCCGGCCAACTTGAAATTTGCTTTGAGCAAACTAGTAAATTTTTTACTTATGAAATGTTATGAAGTAAAAATGTCTGAGTTCGTCTGAGTGCATTTTAGAATAAAATTTATAATCCTTTTGAGATGAAACTGGAGCCTTCTGTCAAGCATTTAACTGTTATCTGATCTTCTGATTCAACGGAATCTAAGGTATTAGTGCGTTATATGTCTTTCTCTCGCTCATATACAAGGTGCGCAAGTTTAAATTGTCGTTTTGTTATCAACAGATGGCGCATGAAACCTATTGAAGTAACCTGTCGAACCCAAAGCGCCATTTTGTTGGTAAGACTGCCCGCTACAAAACGTCATATTCATTTAGTTGTTTAAGAATTAGTAGCATACTTCTTTTCGTGTTAAACATGTCGAATTTTGAGCCAAGTAAAGAACATTTGCGGCATGTAATGATTTTCTTGCTCAATCAATAGAAAAAGGCATCAGAAAGTCATCGAATTCTCGTACAAACTTACGGCGATTTTGCTCCAACCGTCAAGAGTTACGAACGCTGGTTTCATCGTTTCGAAAGTGGCAATTTCAATGTTATTAACAAAGAACGTGAAAATCGACCAAAAAAGTTTGAAGACGACGAATTACAAGCATTATTGGACGAAGACGATACACAAACACAACAGATGATGGCGGAGCAGTTGAATATCACTCGACAAGCCATTGTCGCCTCAGAGCCATGGGAAAGATTCATAAGTTTGGAAAATGGGTTCCACACAAACCGAACGAAAGACAGATGGAAAGAAGAAAAACTGTGTGCGAAATGCTGCATTAGCCACGAAAGAAAGGGTGTTTTGCAAAGGTTGTAACTGGCGATGACAAATAGAAATATTTTGACAATCCCAAACGTAAAAAATCATGGGTAACGCCAGGACAACCATCAACATCGAGTACAAGACCGGATCGTTTTGGGACGAAGACAATGCTGTGTTGGTGTTGGGGTCAGAAGGAAGTAGTGTACTACAAGCTTCTCAAACCCGGCGAAACAGTTAATACCGTCCACTACCGACGAAAAACGCTTGGTTTTTGGATTGGTCGAAAAACGTCCAGAATGGGCTCGAAAACACGGCAAAGGCATTCTGCAGCATGACAACGCTCCTACACATTCAACGATAGCGGTCAAAGAAACGATTTCCTCGCTTTATTCTCTCCTTCCCCACCTACCCAACCCGCTGTATTCACCAGACTTGGCGCGTTTTTATTAACACCTCTTCTCATCGATGGGACACGCACTGGCTGAACAGCACTTCAAGACTTTCGAGGATATACAAAATTGGCTCGACGAATGGATACCAATGAAAATTGAAGCTTCCTTTTGGAATGGTATCCATAAATTGCCCGAGAGATGGATAAAACATGTAAAAACCGAGGGCCAATACATAGAATAACAATGTTTTGCCATTATTCGTAAATAATTGCGTACTTTTCATAAAAAAAACGACATTTTAAAGATGCGCACCTGGCATTTCTATAATTCTATGATAGCTCCTGATTGTGTAAGTCTAATATTAAGTGAACCTCATCACAATCCCCCCTCAAGTTTTTCTGACAAGATAAGGATCTGACGTTGGCTTGCCGTGTCTTTCATGTTTCAAAATAACGTCGTAAAATTATTCCAGGCACCATTAAATAATTTTTTTTTGGAAATTTCAATCCAAGGTTGTCCAATGATTCTCACGGTGGCTAAACTATTGGGCTGTTCCCAAAAGTATAAGAGCTAGACTTCTATATTTCATCCCCTAATTACCATTAGATGTGCACAATATTAAGTTGTGTAGCTTGCGCTTAATATTTCATTGGCTTTCTAGCATATTTGTTAAAGCAAGTTGGTTACGTTCGGTATTAAAACGAAGCACGGATTGATTGAAGCAGCAAGAAAGTGACCCACTTTATTATTCATAATTGATATCACTTTTAATGGAATTCGCATTGAGTGGCCACAACATTCGGTGATGGTCCCTAACTTGTCTCAAATTTTATTGTTGTTTTCGAATGATTCGTCCGGCTGATCTATAGAATACAGAGGATTATCCTAGTTTTGGAATCACCAGGTCCGTCCAACTCAGTTGAGTAAGTCTGCTCTAGTCATTGGCTCATATATCTGGTTCCAACATTCTAGAAAAATCTGTCCCAAACCTTCCTAACTTCATCAGCTAACTACATCAACTTAAACGTCAACTTCGTGATGTAACTACATCACATGTCATCCGTTTTAACTCCTCCGTTTGACATCTTGAGCAGGAAAATTGTAGCCTGTTAACGATGTACGTTATGCCTTATTATGCCATTTTCTCGTTTCCAAAAATTTACTTTTTGGTCTAGTTACGATGAGGCCCAAGGACTCGGCTTATCCTCCTGTCATTTCTGTCGTTCTATTCTGAAAATATTGCTTTCCACTAGTTTTGACTGATTTCCTTTTTACCATAGCTTATGGTGATTTGATTGCTTTCGGTTTCACTACAATTCGCCGGCCTGACCTGGCTCTTGATGGCTTATCCGCTTTTTTCGGTTTCGTACAATTTTCACTTCAAAGTCCGCTTTCACGTCTACGGCAAGCTTTCACTTCCTCCCTCGTCTCAGTATTGATTTGGCATTCGAGAAAATGTGTAATTTGCGTTGAGCTTAATCATAGACGTTTCTTTGAATGCCGACTGATAAGGTTATAATTCATATTGAGTACTAGATGGTCGTGGAAGTAGATTGCAACTTCCTCTGTTCTAGAAACGTCGATTATATTATGAGATGCATTCAACCCGTGAGGTATCGTTTTACCCAGTACTGTTGGAATTCTATTCAGGTCTCTCCTACTAAACGGTGCCATTCTCCTCATGATCTGACCGATGTATGAGTGCAAGACCGGATCGTTTTGGGAGAAAGACATTGCTGTAAGTGTGGTGGGATCAGAAGAAAGTAGTGTACTACAAGCTTCTTAAACTCGGCGAAACAGTTAGTACCGTCCGCTACCGACGAAAAACGCCCAGAATGAGCTCGAAGACCCGGCAAAGTCATTCTGCAGCATGACAACGCTCCGGCACATTGAACCAAAGTGGTCAAAGAAACGATTTCTTCGCTTGATTGGGAACTCCTACCCCACCCCGTATTCATCAAACCTGGCGCCTTCTGAATATCACCTCATCTCATCGATGGGACACGCACTGGCTGAACAACACTTCAAGACTTTCGAGGATGTACAAAAATGACTCGACGAATGGATATGAATGAAATTTGAAGCTTTCTTTTGGAATGGTATCAAATGTCATTAATTGCCCGAGAATTGGATAAAATGTGTAAAAAGCGAGGGCTAATACTTGGAATTAAAAATGTTTTGCCAATTGTTCTGAAATAATTGCGTATTTTTCATGAAAAAAACGACATTTTAAACTTCCACACCATTAGTTAGCCGTGCATGAATATGCATTTGATACCGGGAAGTGATTCTCTTTTAAGGATATGGCCAATGAGGGCTTTTAATTTAAGCATGAAAAATGCAATTAAGGGTTTAAGAAATGAGAGGGATTGACGAGAATTCAAAAATTAGGCATCGTAAGTCAAAATTTTTCAATAAAACTTTTTTTAGTATGTATAGTGTAAAGTATGAAAGAGTAAATAAATTTAAAATTATATAAATAAATTTAAAATATACTGATGTAATTGCAGAAACGAGCACTTTGAAAGTCATGTCCTATCAAGCTTTCAAGCATAAATCTTGCATAGTCCCATTTGTTGTCTACAGGTGAGTGGCAACAGTTTGAAATTAGCATCTTCATAACTAACTTGAAAACCTTGACTTTATCCAACTTGCAGATACCGTTTAAAATAGTTCATTCTACACATGATAATATTTACATTACGTGATCAGAATAATCGGTTTCAGTAATACAAACGGCCTATGTGATTTTTCTAATAACTAATATGAATTCAAATCATGCAATTGCAAAATTGCTTATTGTTTGAATTTACGAGCAAAGTTAGTCAGGCCAGTTGTTTCGTTACTCACTACAGATTGGTGTTGCAATTTCAACTATCCTTACTCATGCCAATGCTATTCAGCCAGGTTGGTATCAACTCTCTTATTATTAAATTAAAAAATTGCATATATTAAATGTAATCAAGTAGGTAATATTTCCATGCGATATCACTATCTTCAACATCCATTCAAGTTAACTACCCGTCTACGTGGTGGCCAGTACCTGGACTCACCTGAAGAATTGTGCAACGGCCAACAGTCAGAAGACTTGCAACCATGCATGATTTACAAATCGGTAGAAAGGAAAACAGTGAAAAATACGGAAAAAAAAATTAAATTAATTTCAGTTTGGCATGCAGAAGAAAGGTAAAATTTACACTTCATTATTCTCATTACTCATTTTACTGAGTGATGCTGTCTGTACTTTCATACATGTACACAAATACTCACGCACACGCGGTAATTGTCTATAATGATAACTTTGCTGAAGAATTAAGAATGATTACTACAGGTCAAAGCTCCTGGCCTTATTTATTTAACATCTACATCATCATCGGCACCATCGTCATCATCATTTTCATTTCGTAATGGCCACAAGTTGATTGGAATACAATAACAATAATATGCAAACCTTTCCTTATTTTCTTTGAGTTTAATATTTTTCCTTTTTTTTGTTTTTGTCTTTCTTCATGCATTCTTATGTATATTTGCTTAGTGGTTGATGATAATGAGATAGTGCCAGAAAGAGTGTATACAAAATAATTTATAGTGATGAGCTATTATTTTTGCATTGTATGTTTTTCTCGGATTCGCAATGCCATTAATTTTCACACTTAATTAAAATTGGTTATCTCAATATTTGGGGTCAAAAATTGAAATGTGTGGCGGCTAATAGCATTTCGATGAGTGTGTTCTGTTTTAATTAACATTATGTCAGTTTGGAAAATGACATTGAAATTGATTATAGTAGAGCAAACAAGAGGCGGAGAAACGGGTAAACAAATCTATTTTGACCCATTTTCACGACAAAATCCTTGGGCACCAAAAAGTTTTGCCCTTTTTAACAACAATTAACAATTATAACAGGGCCGATTGGGCGTGATTCTCTCAAGTATTAGGCTGCTGCAGATGAAATGGCAGATTTAGTAATAAATTTTTAAACAGCTTTTTATGAAGCCAATTTTTGAATCAAAATAGGTACCAATAGATGCAATACTATTTTCCCAATGAGATACAAGTACATTTATTCCAGTTTTGCAGAAGTCCAAATTTCTGGTTCGAAGAAACTCCTCGAAGGCATTTTTGACAGCAGCTTCTTTATGAAATCTTTTTCCTGTCAAAAAGTGATCCTAATGTTTAAAGAAATGGTAATCTATTTATGAGAGGTCTGGTGAATATCAAGAGTGAGAGAGTTATCATGAAGCGATATCACTCCACCCCTGTTGCCTAGACAGCCTTGGTCGTTGGACTATTAATTTCTGATGAATTTCATCCCGTTAAGCACAGTATTTCTCAGCATTGATGGTTTCGCTAGGTTGCAGGAACGAATAGTGGATAACTCCAGCTGCAGACCACCATACAGTTACAACTATTTTCTTTGAATGAAGACTTGGTTTCGGCATAGCGTAACAACAAACAGCGCTAACACTCCAAACAAACAACCGATCTAACGGTATTCAAAAAATTCTGGAGAATTGCATTGGTGTTCGTAAAAATGTTTATTTTTCTCTATTTTGTCTATCTGTTATCATTGTGCTTGTAAACAAAACGAGCCAAAAAATAAATATTTTTAGTAACACTCACACAATTCTGCAAAATCTGTTAGATTGGTCGATGGTCGGAGTGTTATCGCTGTTTGTTGTTACGCTATGGTTTCGGCATGTGTCTTGGCGATTTATCAGCATCTAGCCATTGGGACGATCGGCGACGATTATAATATAAAATCCACTTTTCATAGCACGTCACAATTCGGTCCAAGAACAGTTCCTTTTTGTTGCGAGAGACAATAGAATTTGAAATCTCTATTTGACACGTCATGTTTTGCTCGGTAAGATTATGCGGAACCCATTTGTCAAGCTTTTTCACTTTTCCAAGTTCTTGCAAGTGGCGGCAAACTGTCGAATTGTGAACGCCTAATTTCTCGGCAAGATACCTTTTGGTTTTGCGCCGGTCAGACTCCACTAATGCACGCAGCTCATCGTTCGATTGTCCTAGGTGTCCGCGTGGCTCAATTCCAAGGTCCATATCTTCGGATCGAAATTTTTCGAACCACCACCGAGTGGTTCGCTCGCTAACTGTATCCGGCCTAAATGCGCTGTTGATTGTTCTCGTTGTTACCGTTGCGTTGTGATCTAGTTTAAATTCGTATAGGAAAGTAGCCGCGTTTGATTAACTTCTATGTTCACTTTTTCTTTGTTTTTCGATAAATGTGAAGCGCAAAACAGAAATGACTCCTTAAACCAAGATAGCAGTATTTATACTTCAATATATCATTTACGCGGCCTTGTGCCAACATAATACTCTAAAATTGCAGCAACTTTATGTCATCGCTAAGTCGGTCATTTCATCTCCAGCAACCTAATGTCTTGGAAGTATCTTTTAATAAATTATTTAGTATTTAGGACATAGTAAAGGCGCACGTTGTGTTCCTTTTTTCTCACAGTTGCTTTGTAATGCCTAGTTTTACGATTTTTCATGTATGTTTATTTGCAGAGCACTTTATGTCTACCTCTAGCAGAGCAAATGCAAATTTCTTGCAATCTTATTCATGGAACTTTACTAAAGGATAAAACTGATCCTATCAAGCTTAACAAAAAAACACTGCACATTTAATTTTAAAAAGAAATTCATAAGTTGAAGAAAAATAGCCAATGATAATTTCCATGCATTTTCGCGCGTTAGCGATACATTTATCTAAAAAAAAAATCCTGCAGATTGGGCATTGGAACCTGTAAACATACGAAAAAAGTAGACTTCCACTAAGATTTCCTTCTCCCTCTTCTGCCATCCATTACGATTTGGTTTGGAATCAAAATTTAGTGGCAGGCGCATATTTTGATTTGATTGAAACATGCAACACTTCCTCAGCGAACCCTACTGTAAGCCTCGGAAGGTTATCTGAACTTCGCCTCTGGTGAAAAAGCGAGATCGCAACTCTAGAACGTTTGTGCTGATTGTGACGTGACGTTTCCCATAATTAACTCTCACATCTTCTGCAATTTCTGATCGAATATAAGCAGTCTTCACTCACCGATGGTTTTGTATTTAACGCTTGCAGTTTTATCCAATCGATAAAAACCATGTTCTTGATTTTCCCTGCCCTCTTCTCCTTAAAATTCTTCTGTCAGACAAACGTAGGCGCTAGGGACGAACAGTAATGATTCAAAATTCGACAACTAGCGATCCGATCATTCTGTAATGAGATTCTTAAACATTGGATTCCGTTCAAACATCCAAGAAGCCCTCATCGTATTCAGGAAGGCGAATATACTTCATAGTATTCCCTCAAAAAAAAAAATATGCGTCGTATTTTGACTCGTCTGGAAATCAATATGGACGCAGATCAGGTAAATTACTACCAAATAGCCTTGATAGCTAACGAGTTCAGCAAGCAAATACCTCTGAGGTAAAGGTCCTCGATCAGAAATAAATTATCCAAAAACAGATTAAAGTTTGTAAATCTGTTAGCGATGTAAATATTTCAAAATATTTGAAACTTTACAAAAGTATTCAATGTAGGCGAAACAGGGAAATTCTAAACCAGTTTATTCGTTATTCGATTAACGACTTCATTCCCTCATCACCTCGTTAGGAAGGAATCTGCGGAAGAATTGCAAGTGACTTAAAAGTAGGAAAAAATAGATGCATATGCAAATGAAAATGAATCCGAAATTCGACAAAAAAAAATCAAGTAACGCGGCAGCTTTCCCCAACCCCGGCCACCTTCCACGCTCCAACGATCGGCAAATTCTCAAGGGATACGAAACCATACGAAATCACACGAACCGGATTCAATTCCTACATCTTCACACAGACTTCATGATACTAAGCATTCTTCAAACACAGCACAGATTCCTAAAAAAATCTGGCTCCAGCTAAGAATTCTCTAGCATCCTTAAGTCAGCAAAAAATCAACAAGGCGTTTCCGATATTTTTGTGGCAACCTGAAAAACGGTTAAAGCTTCCTAAGAACATTTCGGCAAAAGCACGGGCTGTCTTATAAATCAATATGTACATTATGTAGAAATTCCTTTTCTGTGCTTTCTTCAAAATATTATTCTCTCCCATGTTCACATTTACGTTTACAGCTTTTTTTAAATGTTTGGAGCAATCTTATAGACTTCATTTTCAGCGCCATCGTCGCATTCAACTTAACTTTAAAGATCATTTCAAATTTTCGTCTTTTCACGAGTCTTTCGAGCATTAGGAACATAAAAAAATTATCGAGTGATTATCCAAAATAATCTGAGTCTCGAAACACTAAATGTAGTGAAATGAGGTGTCTGAAGCTTGCATCGATGCAAGCGCAACGCTGTCAAATTTTTTAACTACATACTTTTTTTTAGTAGATGTTTAAATTGAAATGAAAACTTAGTAGAGTGCAAAAATTTCAAATAGGCGAATATTTACCAAAATTCTACGTCAAATTATCCAAAAACATCGACAAAGTAAAAAAATTTGGAGACCGTTGCGAATACAACGTTTCGAACTTCAGACACTTGTGAAGTGATGTGTTCAATGAACATTGTCGAAATGGAAAGACCACCTGTCAATCCTTTACGACTGACACTTTGCGGCAGATGATTTCGAAAGATGAAAACCTTGGTTTGCAACAAAACGCCAGAGAAGTATTCACAAGAAAGAAAACTGACTTGAACTTGTCTTCCTTCAATTTACTTTCGACGTATTACTTTAACTTTTGATTGAATTTAGCGAGCTCGTTTGACTCCAACTACGGTGACACCTAGTGAGACGATTGAATATCATAAGCCTTCATCCGTGATTCACTGTTCTGAGCCTTGACAAGAAGTTTTCATACACCATGCATCTTAGACAACAACCCTGTCAAAATCTCATAACATAATTCGAGTTCTTATAGGTTTAACAGACGCAAATCGAGTTTCACAGTTTGACATGAAGCATCTGTCACTAGGAGTCGACGTTTCAACAACTGCGATCTCAACCAGGACACTGCAAAATTCATAAATTCCGCGTTTTTTTCGAACAAAGTTGATATACAGGTGCGGAACTGAAAAACTATCCAGATGTGTTAGACTGGCAAAGAACGAGCTGAAGATGGCTGCATACAGTCGAAACGCGTTCGCGACAATGATTTTGAAAGCAAGGCTCGCAGCAACAAACAGCGAACTCCAAGTACTGTCTTCAGAAAATTTGTTAGCATCAACTTCCAGGAGCAATAGTTAGTGAAAAGCAATAACGCACTAACGAGAAATCTTCACCTAAGGATCTGTTAAAACTATCCTCAAGGGTACACGATAAAATTATTTGGTATAAAATCACGATTTACTTTTTGAAGAGATAGCCGTAAAATTTTGGAAAATTTTATTCGCATAATTACATTTGAAGCGCTCTCCTAGGTATTTATTTCTTTTAATCATCTACTAAAACGAGATAGTGAAGAAATTTGACAGCGTTGCGTTTGCAACGATGTAAACTTCAGACACCTGTAAATTTTCACAATTGCGATTAGGCCTTTGGGTAAGATTAGAGACAAAATCCCTAGCAACACCAGGTGAGTTTCGTTGGAACCAACCGAAGTCAAGCAATACAACCATGAATAAGAAACCCAGCCATGTCTTTGAAAAAAAAACTTCGCTTTGAAACTAGGCGGAAATTCAGGATATATTTTCACTATTTTAGAAATATCGACATATCCAACATATCCATATTGACGACTCTAAACCCCAAGCCATTCAAAATTATTAGTGACTTGCAATCACAATAACACAACTTTGGATATTCAAAAAGGTCCAGTAAACAAATCCCCAACGGAATACACTACGACAAAACTTTGTTACGATAAAATTGAACAAGCATCGACCGCGGAGACCATAGTCCAATATCTCCTAGTAACAGAATGAAAATTGGTTGTTGTGATTTTCTATTCCCGTAGCAACAATAGATAAACAAACCACAGAAATCAATTCAATACTCTCATTTAAATTAGATGATGTTCCAACGAACGTTTGTTTAGTACAATCGAATAAATCTCCAATTGATTCCCTAGAGCGCCGTCGTTCTACATACAATCCTTGTCTATTAGTTAGTATGAATCTAATCATATTACATATACAACGAAGGCTGATTTTACTTGGGGTAACAAATCATAAAAATGTTATACGAACCCCTATAATTTTTGAGTCATAATTTTTGACAAGCATCCAAATTGAATTGTTTTTGATTATCGCCAAGTCGTTATCTGTGCCTGATGGCACTTCTATTTCCGTCTATTTCTAAACATTAACCTGAACTACAAAAAGTCTGTAGAGAAAAATTAATAACCACTATCAAAGAGTCAGTTTTGTGACAACATGAAACAAAGTTAGCGACGAGACAGAATTTATAGAATTACTTACACTGAAGCATTGAAAGCTTTGTAATTGCATTTCATTGTCAAATAGTATAGAAGTCATTAAAAAAATTTTCTATGCGACTTGAATCAACCAATTAGCTCATACTACTAAATGTCGACCGAGGAATTAAAATTGAAACCGATTCTCTTCGAGGTCGCACTGTGAGTCAATTTGGTAGATAGTGTGGTTTTCGTTTCTTAAAAACAAAACCAAGTAGCAGCGAACATTAATCTCGCTTTTTATTAATTGTCATTTTGACTGATATGGTTCATAGACCGATTATCCGCTTATATGAAGGATTCCGACAAATTGAATCTTGATTGATGTGAAATGATGACCAACAAATGATCGTATGTAGGTGGTAGATGAATGAAGGGTATTAATTTTGGCTTAATTTTTTTTTTTTTGAAGCTTCGTTGCTCTGGTTTAAAATGAAGTATAGCTACTTTGGAAATAATGGAGAGTTTCTTGATGAATTTGAACACCTGCCAAGCGGGTAAGTGGCGCCTCACATTATTATTGAAGTGGAAAATCTACATCCCATATTTTGAGCATATAAATTTTTAATAATTTTTCACAAAAAACAATATTTGTGAGTTACAGTTAGATGTGGGCCGAAAAAAATCAAATATGGAATGATTTATGAACAGAAGCTTGCCTTAGTTTTAGATACATCCTAACCTGATTAACTTTTGGGTTCCCTGTAGGTTTCCTAGAATTCCTAGAATTTTCCTTGCGAGATTGTGTCAAAATTTTTGCGAAAGGAAGGGAAGGCATGACGCTACAAGTACTCAAATCGGCGAATGCCTCTATCAAAAAACTGAAAGAAGGCTTCAATCGAAGAAAGAGTCTTGGCAAAGTGCAAAAGGATCAATCAGATCCAACTCAGTCGGAATCAAAAACAGATAGCTACCGTATTCAATTACAAGCGGGAGTACTTGAAAACATATGGCCCATAGAAAAGATGGGATTCTAGTTGAACTGCTTCAGAGAGGAGGTCCTCATCCAAGTAAATTTATATCACTTGATCTTTAAAGTATGGTCAAAGGAGCAGTTAACAGAAAACTGACGAAAATGTACTATTTGTCCTGTGCATTAAAAAAGGGACAAGTTAATATGTGAAAATTAGAGAGGAATCGCGTTACTTTGTACGTCATATAAAGTGATCCCGAAATAAAGCGAAAATCAGGTACTAATTATGTACTCACGAATTGTTAAAGTATTATATGAAGGTAAAGGGAGGCTTTGAACCAACTTTTTGTAGACTTCAAGAAAGCATACGGCAGCATCGACTTAAATGCGCTGTAAGAAAGTGTTTTATGTGACTTAGATGTCCAAACAAAACCAGTCTGCATCGTCAAATGTCCAATTGTCAATCCAGAGTACCTGGTCAACATATTAGGGGAACTAACGAAGCTTCAAAATTGAATCAGGCTTGAAACAAGAGAAAAGACTTTCCCCGATGCTCTTTAATATTGCACTGGGATGCGTCATCAGAAGAAGAACAGCTGAGACTCCTGGTTCACGAATGTTCAAGATAACACAATTTGTAACATATGCTGATGATGTAAATATTATGGCACGATGAATCTTAAATTTCTAAGAAGCGTTTCTCAGTAATGAATCTGGAACAAGCCGTATTGGTCTACGAGGTAATGATCGCAAAATAAACCCATGACTAAAAAGAGGAAACAAAGTCAACCCCGATAAAACCTGAGATTACAACTTTGAGCCACCCTGAACTGAAAAGGCCGAATCTCTTTTGTTAGTCTGAATTTGAGCACAGACAAAACAAATTTAATTAAATAGGCAAGCCTGTATGCAAGCATAGTTTTCATAGTTGCAAACGCAAGAGTTTCCAATTTTCAAGCTTTTTGAATCTTTTTTGTATAATTTCACATACAACTTTGGTAAATTTATTTGAATTTTTGAATGTTATCTTGAAATTTTGTGGTCTATTAGGTTTTAACTTCAGTTTTTTTTTTGTGGTAGGGAGGTGAAGGCTGTTTACGCCCTGAGTGTGGGACTCCCAGACGCAAAATGCATTTGGACTACCCACTAAACACCTCCCCTGTCAACCTGAGAACCTAGCCTGGAACCGTTTGACACATTACTTCGGGCTAGGCCTCGTGTTCCTACGCCTAGAGCCGCTTTCGGATTATGGGAATCTCTTCTCTAACGGGAAGGATGGGAGAGGAAGGAAGTGCTAGAAAAGAGTTCCATCTATCCCCGATGCCTTGCAGCGTTCCAATAAAGCTTTTTTCAATATCAGCACTGCCCGATTATATTGCGTCACGCGATTCCAATTGTCAAATGTTTTCAGCATTACACCGACGATAGTTTCCGGACAAAGCTCTCAAATTTCGCTGAGTAGGACCCCTCGCTGCTGGCTCCACCTTTGGCAGTAGAAGAATGTGTGACAGGCGTCATCCGGTTCCCCTGTCCAAAACACACAGTTAGGAGACCGTGCTCTGTCAATTTTGTACAGGTAGGACCGAAAACAAACGTGCCCGCTTAAGAGCTGGGTCAAGTAGAAATCGGTCTCACCATGCACTCGACTGAACCACGACTTAGGTGGGGGATCAGACGTGCAGTACACCTTCCCCTTGTTTCTTGCTCCTAGGACTGTTGCCAATCGCTGAGAGAGCGACGTCTCTCTTCCCTGGTTATCTCTTCCCTTCGATCTTCGCCTCTGCGCAGGTAAATATTTCTGCGCTCTCTCGCAAGGAGGGTGATGGGTATCACCCCTGCGATTACCAGCACTGCCGCCCCGGAGACCGTTCGGTATGCCCATGCGATTCGCAGTACTCCTTGTCTCTGCACCTGTGCCAACCGCTTCCGGTGTAACTCCTTGCTGAGAGCGTCGTCCCACATTTCTGATCCGTAGAGTAGAAGCAACTGCACAACGCTCATTAAGAGTCGTCTCCTTGATGTGGTGGACCTCCCTATGTCGGCCATTAATCGGGTCTTTGTCAGCTGCTGCCCTGATTTGTTGGGAAAAACTCATCTTCGAGTCTATCAGGACGCCCAGGTACTTTACTGCTGATTTCGATTCGACCAGCTCGTCCCCTATACTGATAGGCCGTACTCGGGGGATTCTCTTCTTCGTTAGGATTTAATTTCAGTTTAATCACCAACTTCAAATTAATAGTGAAAAAATTGAGGGCTTTATGCTTGCAGCTTATGCTGACATATTAGACGGCCAAGTGAAAGAAATTGAGAGTGGAGACTACGTTACAGCGATGAGTTGTATTGCTAAACTACTTGTCCAAATATACGGAAACTTTAATCTGCGGGACCATTAGAAAATGGCACAAAATCGGCTGCCCAAACAAACATTGAAGGGTAGAAAAACGTTCGGCGTTAAGGGAAGCGAAGACAAACACTCATAGCCCATGTTTGTTGGCAGTGATCAATTGGAGAAATAGGTGTCCGAACCGTGACGCTTGGGAAAGGTAAATCCTAAAGGCAAGGTGTCTGAAGTTTGCATCGTTGCAAACGCAATACTGTCAAAAATTTTCACAATTCGTTGTGAGTAGATGAATGTACTGTAATGAAAACATATTAGAGTGCAAAGAAGTAGCAAAGGCGAATGAAACTTCCAAAAATTTCAAGTTAAAATATCCAAAAAAAAACATTCAAAAGGTGAAGATTTTTGAGACCGTTCCGTTTGCAACGATGTTAACTTAAGACACCTTAAAGGCAAGGGCCCGGCTTGGGCTTTCGCGACATGAACGATGATAATATTAATATGTCAATGAGTATGAATAAATTTAATAAGAAAATATAATTAAAAAGACATTACTCTGCATCTTCTTGTCTGTCTTCTATCTTTAAAAAGTTTGATTTGGAGTTTGCTCGAAGTGTGAGCCTTCTTCAGTGGTTACGCTTTGTACTGTTTCATGAGTTTTATACCTTTGCCCACTCACAGAACCTTACAGAGTTAATGGAAGTACACTACAACTCTCTCGGGTTAGAAAAACAATGAAAGCCCAACGATGAAAGCACGAAAAAATTTTACCTCGTAGCCAGCGTGTTCAAACCAGGATGTTCATTTGGTTATTTATGAAAAATTTACTAAGCTTAGTCCTAGTTTGATTGTTTCTTACAGAGTTCAATCTAATGACTGTGAAACGCAGAAAAGCTAGCAGAAACCGGTGTGCATTTTCAAATAGAATATGTATCAGAGCACTCACACGATATTAACTTGAATTAATTGAGTATTTTTTCACTTACTTTCGATATATTTTTTGAAATATTATTATGGGAACATCTTTCAGTATGTATCAAAATAAATTTTCTCATGTCAACAACAACTATACAAATCAATTATTTCTTTCACTAAAAGAGAATAGATCGTACCACGAAAATTTTAATCCGGATTTAATCAAATCAAACTGTAACCATGCGCTTAATAAAAAGCACGATGATATCAACATGACGGGTTTCGTTTAAGTTATTGCCTATTGTTTGTTGGTTTGAGCCGTTACAATAGTGTCGAATTTGAATATTGTCGTTTTGAAACACTGCAATCCACTTTGTCGTCATCGTGGCTAGAGAGATAGAAAAACCCGATTGGGTTTGGAAATAAACATAAAGTTCGCAATCATATCAGATCTTGTGAAAACAGTGCTGACCTTCGTATAATGCTGGAATCCATGCAATCCAATACAATGAATGACATCAAACTTTTGAAAATGAAATAAATAAGAAATAGTTTGATCCACTTTGCAATGATCTTTTGTAGGATTCACTCTGCCGAAATATTTCTTCCGGGTAGTAAATTATTTGAGATTTGCGCTTGGAGGTTATTTGCTGGACATTCGAGTAAAGCCAATTTTTTCAACGATTGCAATAAAAGCTACGTGAGCTCGAATTTCAAAGTGTTTATGAAGATGAATATAGAGAAGAAAAATATGTTGAGATGTAGCTGGTATCGTACGAAATATGCTATTAATTTCATTAACATAGTCTGCAATTCATGCCGTCGCCTGTCTACTGCTTACACCCTTCTGTGAAATTAAATCCCATTCAATTTAGCTAATATGTCTTTTCATTGTATTCAAAACACTTCATAAAGTCTTTACCTACTTCTCCATTCAGACAACACAAGTCTCGCCAACTTAGATGCCTCTGCTCTCTTCTGAATGTACGACTCAAGGTCAGGATATTTGTATTATAAAATCTTAAAGTTAACTTTGAATTCATTATGTGTGTTTCTTTGAAAGACCCAAGCGGATATTGTCTTTCATAGACTTTTAAGCAAAAAAGGGCACAAAAAACAGGCATGAAAACATTTCAACAGGGTGGGCGGGCACAGAGAATATACAAAATTAAGTACTTGGCATTTGCAGGCAGACAAATGGACTCCACGACAAATTTCATTTAGATGTGTTGAACGAATATGTGTCCACATATACTTCATATGGGAAACATGCTCAAGATTGAGGCTGAAAGCCATTGAAAATGACTAAATTTTCTTTGAAATAACAGAAATGCACTAACCACGAGCAAGTATTTGGGCTAATCAAGTGAATAAATAAGTATCCTTTGAGCCAAATTATATTCAGATTTTCGCTGGTCGTTTCAATTATAATTTATCAAATATTTTGTTTTTCTGTTTGCTTGTTATTTCATGTACTCTTATATATGCTCAATCCATGATTATCAGTCAAACTGACATTGACATTTCTTCTAATCGATACAGCAGTTTTTCTTTTCATATTCCTCGTAAATAATCATCGATTTCTAAATTCGCTCGAAAATACCTTTAGTTCTATCAAAACTATTTGTTTCAGCATTATCTTTTTCATACAGAAATCGTACTCCTGATCTCGATGATGTCTATGTTGCTTGTCAGTGTGTGTTTTGATTCTTGGGAAATATATTTTGTTAGTTTTCTTGCAATCTTTAGCAACTATTGAAAGATGTCTGTAGTTTGCATCGTTGCAAACGCAACAGCCTTCAGTCTTTTTTTTTTCAATTTTATTATATAAAAAATATATTTTTTTTGGACCTTTGACTTTTTGGAAAGTTTTACCCGCATTTTCAAAGTCTTCGCACTCTACTAGATATTCATTACAGTTCAATAATCTACCAACAACAAATTGTGAAAAATTATGACAGCGTTGCGTTTGCAAGGATGCAACCTTCAGACACGTCTTTTGAATCCCACAAGAAATAACGATTTTATTATTTTGCTTTGAACCTTCGTTAATAGTGTCCTGTATTTTTTTTTTCTTGTTTGGTATGCGAACATTCTGTGTCGAACGTGTCGGGAGATTGAACGGCCATGGATTTTTCCATTCTTTGAGATTCGCGTTCTTGAAAAACAAGTGCGAAAACTTAAAATCACAAAAAAAAATTACATTTATTTCAGTCCAACTATCCCCAAAAAAAAACCCAAAAATTGAGAAAAAGTCGAGACTGTTGCATCCACAACGATTCGAGCGTCAGTTACCTCTGTGTTCATAGCTTATTATATATTTTGTCTTATCCATAGGATTTAATCTCCGAAGCCTGGTTTTCCATTAGAAAATAAGCTACCAATATCTCCGATGATTTTTGAGGCGTGCCATTATATTTTGGGGATTTTCAAATGTCAATAAAACTTGAAGAAGAATTCCTGAGATTGTTTGAAAGAACAATAGTTGATCGGTGCGATATACTATTTTGGCAACTAATTAAAAATTTAACTTTTCCGGATATGCATCCTGAACTTTTTTATACGACTAATCAAAATCTTAAAAAAAAATGAACAGCGTTCATGTGCCTGTAATAATTTGTATTCAAATTAAACAGAATGAACATCCGCGTAAAGGCAACGTACTCAATTTCTTTTACTTTTCCAATTTTGTGGAGGATTGGATTGAAAGATTACAAGGAACTGCTTCGCTTCAAGAAACTCAAAATCGCGAGAGAGAAAAAATTACGAAAACTTCAGTTCAATTATCCTGAAAAATAAGTTCAAAAAGTGAAAAGGTTCGAGATTTTTAAGTTCACAACGATACAAACTTCAAACAACTTTGAAATTATATTTTCAAAACGTTCAGGACTTAATGTGTTCATATTACTGGAACGTAATCAACACATTATGGACAAAGAGGAGATGATATTGCCCACATAATGGGTAAAAAATTTCGCAACAAGTCTTAAGCTTATGTTTTCACAAAGAAACCAATGGCGAAATAAAGATACTTATGCAAGAAGATGATGTGATTAATAAGCTATCTGAAGTTTGCACCATTGCAAACTTATCTGAAACTCCGATTTTTCAATTTTTGAATATTTTTTTGATAATTTAACACAAAATTTTGTTAAATCTTATTTGCAATTATGAATTTTTTGCACTCTACTAAGTTTACATTTCAGTTTCATTATGAACGTAAGACAAATAGTCAAAAAATTTGACAGCGTTTCGGTTGAAACGATGACACATCTGAATGGAATACATTTGGATTTTGTCGTCTAATCTGAAACTTATGGTTTGATGGTGAATACTTCCTCCCATTCAATGAAACATTGCCCTCCAACCATAAACCAAATTCTCATCTCATTGCTTCCTTGATAAATCATGTGTTAAATACTTTGCGTCCATTTTGTTCTTTATTTGCTACTGCAAAGGGCATGTCATGTGTTGTGCATGTGTTTTATCCTTTCAAGGTCTCATTAATTCCTGGTTCACTGCCCAAAAGCTCCAAGGATCTTATAAGACCAGTTTTAACATACGTTTAAAATGGTATAATCAAGATGTAATTCAAATAAAAATTCAATTTCGAAAGGAAGTATTCATTTGTTTCAGATACTAAGCCTGGATCATTCTGGAAGCACTTTAGACATCTCAAATGTAAAGTGCCTGAACTATGCATCTTTGGAAACGAAGCCGTCACGAATGTCGACTTTGAGCAATTTTTGAATTTAATTTCTATTTTTTTTTTGATGATTTGATTGAAATTTTTATAAATTATGTTAGCTAGTTTGAATTATTTGTACAATAGTCAAAAAGAAAAAAGGCACGAAAAGGTCGTTGTACAGGTAGATATTGCATGTTTTTTTAATTACAGGGTGTGTTATCTATCGTTTGGAATTGGAACTTAAGGTAATTTTGAATTTGATGACTTCTGTCATGTGACAGAAAGTTAGTTTAATGTTTGACATTAATGAAATGGGTCGCTTTCCGTTTGAACTAAGTTAGGAAATACTAAAAATTTATTTCCGAAGTGGTGTGTCTTCTACTCTAACTTGAAAAATCATTACGAAAAAAATTTGTTACGTTACGTAGTTACATCAACAACAATCAAAAGCAACTCGCCATCGTTCTCAAGAATTGAACATTTTACGCACTTCTTTGAGAATTGAACGTTTCACGCACTTCTTTGAGAAGAATTTTGCATAAAGATTACGGTATAAGAGCGTAGAATGTACTATTCGTGCAAGACCTGAAGCCAAATGACCATCTGATGCGTTTTCAGTGTCGAAAGCCGTTTGATCGAAAATAAGCATTTTTACTGACAAATCGTCTTTTTTCGTGAAGCCTGTTTCCACCTCGGAGGATGTGTCAATAGGCAAAATTGTCGTATCTGGGATTCAGAAAATCCACACATCAGAGGCTAGAAAAACCAATGCATCGACAACGAGTGACTGTCTTGTGCGAATTTTGATCTGGCGGCATTATTGGGCCACTGTTCTTCGAAAATGAGCAAGTAAACGCCGTTACAGTGAATGGTGATTCCTTCTTCGCCATGGCAAGCTATTTTTTGATTTCCAAAATTGTATAGGTATAATAGACGACATTTGATTTCAACAATACGGCAGGACGTGTGACACAGTCAACGTCACAATGGATCTTTTGCGCACAGTTTTCGAAAATGCCGAAATCAGCCGAAATACTGATAACAATAAAGGCCCAATCAATCGAAAATGTACTGAAAAAATGGCCTTATCACATGGGGTATTGTAAGGTTAGCCGTGGCAGTCCTTTGAATGATGATGCCCTCCTTTCTTAAATAAAAAATTTAATCTTCCTAATTAGCTCATAGCTCTTTGAAAAAATATTTTTTAGTTTTTTATTTAAAGCGGATTCAAGTTTTAAATGTTAAGTGGCCCACCCTGTATATATGTGTTTGTTGTTTTTTAATTTCGAGTGTCCCTCAAACCATAATGTTTTTAAATACTTATTACATGTATGAATGTTATGCATTTTATAAAATTGCTTTTTGTAGTGAAAATAAAAAGATTTTATTTAACTAAGCATTAATTCATTTTTTCCTACATTAAATTTTTAAATGTTCGAATGACCGAATTTTCAGCAAATTGTGACATATATTGGTTAGCAAATAAAGGTTAATAATTTTATTCCACGTCTAAAAGATAAATCTAAATAATTCTGAATATGTACATATATAGTACACAGAGAGACGACTGAAGTGTGAGACAATGTTGGCGGGCCCATCATCAATTAATGCTGAAATGATTAAATAATATGCGGGATGGATAATCGTTTATTTCAATTCGTTGGGCGGCGTTTTACATTACATTAGCACATTATGCTGATCCTATTATATATAACTGAAGACATGATTCTCGCCTTTGTCAAAAGTTGATACGACCAAGTATTACTCACCCTTTAACGCCGTATGTTAGTTATGCATGATGCATGGATGCATGCACGTGCTCTTACATATAAGTTTATAACACTTGGTGGTTTGTCAATTAGTTGCTACGCTAAATTCTTTTATTAACTACCCTCAGCGGACTGCTTGCTGACCTATTCACATGAATATGCTGTTCAAATGGAATTAAACATAAGTGAAGTGAAAGACAAGAACGCAACAAAGTCAGTCAACTTACCAAGTGTGTAATGTGACAAAAGAGTGATTTTATTTCGGTTAATTGTTCATTATTAAGCATGAATGTTGAGTTTTAGTCGAATGATATCTAGGGTGGGTCGAGTCTTTTTAATAAATAAGGAAACACTGAATGTTGCATTGTATTACTAATTTTCCTGTTTAATTGATGGCCAACTTAAGTGCGATTTATTTCGATTAGGAACTTAAATTCTTTTCGCGTTTAAGAATTGTTCTTGCAGGAAGTGTTGCCTTTTCTCGCAAAACTGTAATTAGCGTGGAGAGAATTAATTATTTTTCCAACGTTCCTTGCTCGTCAGTGGTAATGCAAAACTGTAGGCGTCAATGAACTTGATTAGCAATAAATGATTTCATATTATTCAAAAATTCAAATGCACTCTTTAATGTTATGAAAATTTAGTTTCAGTTTTCCATGAGTTCAATTTGATTATTAATCTTTCGCTGAAATTTTAAAGTGCACAATCAAATCCGATTTTATTTTTTCTTATCATCAACATTTGACGTCAGCGGCTTTCTAGGCAAGATTGAGAGGGCAGTATGGAGATTGGGTCAGAAGCGTTCCCAAAAATTCGGAAATTGTTGTCATGTTGATCCGAGTGCTCTACGCAGATATAAACTTCGACTCAAAGTATTTAAACCGTCTATTCTATATTCCTATCTAGGATAGGATAAAATTGCCATTAGCTAAGTCGTCTGACGTTTGCATCATTGCAAACGCAACGTTGTCAAAATTTTTCACATTTTTTTGTTGGTAGATGATTGAACCGTCATGAAAACCAAGTAGAGTGCAAAAAAGTCAAAAATTCGAATGAAACTATCCAAAATTTTAAGGAAAGTTACCCAAAAAACATTCAAAAAGTGAAAGAATTGGGGACCGATGAGTTTGCAACAATACAAACTTCAGACACTTCATAAGCTAAAATTTGTATTTCACTTTTATATTTAGTTTTGCCGATGGCAACTACATTGTTCCTTCTAAAATATCTACAAATATTCTCCACCATTCCATTCGCCTTCTAATCTTTGAACTTTTATCGCTGCAGGCAGGTATTAAACAGAAATCTTTACGAATTTTGTAAAAGCCACCAACTTTGAAGAACACGTCTATTATGGAAGGAAAAAAGATCCTGACACCTTTCTAATCTGGGCATTAATAGCACTCCATGGATTAAGTCACAGCTTCATAGACTAAAAGCAAAAAAAAAAACTAAAAGCACTTATTCAAAATCCATCACAAATGAAAATTCATTAGCAAAGCGGTAATTAACAACCCCCAAATGGCCAATCTAGAAATTCCCTAATCCTTTGAGAGCATAATCCTCATCAAATACGAAAGATTTTTTTTCAATCTACCCAGTACAGAAGAATAGGAACGGTGCAGGATTTTACATAAGGACATAGTGTAATCATTCTATATATTAACGGGTTCAAAGCACAAAGTCAAACATACAACTTAGAGTCATATTTCAATTTTCCAGACGGAAATATTTATAATTTCGCCAGTCCTAGAAACGCAAATAAGAAATCTCAGTAAACTGACCACATCCTCTCAGATAGCAAGTCCAAACCGAAAGCTTTTCTTTCCAATTGCGTAGCTTCACAGCTAGTGCAGGACTACAACTAGACATTTGCAAGTACAACTTTCAAACCGAAGCACATTGAACGTGTATCCATGAGCAATGTGATCAAAGAAATAAAAAAAAAATAAATGGGCTTTCAGAAGCTGGTGTAGTCAGTAAAAATACCTTAAAAATGAAAGAGGAATTAGACACTGAAAAAGGTGACATGACGCTGCTTAGAAAATAATAATTCAGGCTTCAAAAATACCTAGTAAACAATATTTTCCCTTGACATCAATAAAGTATCCCTAAGCAATTTGCCTGTTGCAATAGTAATTTGGGACGTCTTCAAATGGCTATGGTTATGAACTTTACAACCGTCTTCCTACAAACATATGTTAGTATTTTAGGCACAATAGTCAACAATCGAGAAGACAATCTTCATTATACAAAAACTGCCTCCGCATTTGTGCTTATAAGTAATGATCTTTGCTTCACATCGGCCTGTAGTCTATAAAAATGCACGGTACGATGCAGCTTCTCTTCAGCAGTTGTCTCTTCCTTCCTTTTTTACGAAATATGCCTTAATGACGCAGAGATTCCATAATTGGCACAAAATCGTGATCCTTTTCGGACATAAACGGAACTCATGAGTTACGCGGAAATTTGACATGTCTGAGTAAATGGCGTAGCAAGTTAATCAGAGGGAACGTCTTCCGAATAGATGATTTTCGATGAAAATCGCGATAACCTCAAAGCGTCTCAAGCGTCAAATCTTCAAATTCCAATAGTTTTTTTTTTTGGTTGGGGGGTGAAGGCAATTTACGCCCGGAGTGTGGGACTCTTAGCAGCGCATGCTAACAGACTACCCACTAAACACCCCCCCTATCAAGAGATCCTAACCTGGAACCGTTTGACACATTACTTCGGGCTAGGCCTCTTTTTACTTCGCCCTAGGGCGCCGTCAGTCTAGAGAAATCTCCCTCCAGCGGGAGGGGGCAGGATGGAGGAGGACTGCTGGAAAGGAGACCTCCCTAGAACCCGCGCCCAAGGTTATCTATCGTATATTTTTTGGCAATAAGTATTGCCCGAGAGCAATGTGCCACGTAGGTCCATTTGTCGAAACTTTTCAGCATTTCTCCGACCAGATTGTCTGGAGAAAGCTCTCCCATCACCTCCCACAAGTCTTGCCGCATCCTGTTCCACCTTCTACAGTTGAAAAAGGTGTGACATGCGTCATCCCTTTCCCCCGGGCAGAAAATGCAGTCTGGGGACCGTGATTTACCAATCTTGTGCAAGTAAGACTGAAAATACCCATGCCCGCTAAGAAGCTGGGTAAGGTAATAATCAGTCTCACCGTGCCTTCGATTTAGCCACCATCCCACGTCCCCTATAAGGCGGGCAGTCCAGCGGCCATTGGAGTCGCCTTCCCATGACTGTTGCCACTCGAGTATTGTGCGCTGCCTCTCAAATTCCAATAGTAAAAAATGATCTGTTTGGCTTGTGTTCTTGCGACAATATATTCTGATTCGGGCGCAAGCCATTTTATGATGATTATCTTAGACGTTCCAAACGCAATACACATCTGTAACAATCCTGGAATGTCCAATTCTTCAGAATGGTATGGAATTGACACGTTTTCGTTCTTTGCAAAACTTATTTCAATGACAGCTAATCTTTCCCTATAGTAGTCATTTTTGTGGCTTATTGTCATAAAGTGTGAGCTAACTGCCCAATATTTGAATCAGCCGGCGTGAACCATGAATGGGGAGGGACGGCGACATGTTTAATAGAGGCTATATGTAATCTCTGAGATGACCCTTTCAGTAGGTCACCAACTTAGTGATTCTTGATACTTTGATTGGCCAATTTCGAGACGTTAGTCTTACGTCGAACAACACACAATAAAGACTCAATCTAACTGATGACAACTGTCAATATATGTCAATGATTATGAGCCAAAGATGGTCGCTATGAGCTGTCAAAAACACATTGGAAAGCCCTTTGAAACAGAAAAAATCTAAATCTCCTTCTGGATACTGTATGTATTTTCCCGTGCTTAGCACTTCCAAACTATCCTTTATTTTTCGATTTTCCATTCCAAAATGTTATGTTTTGTTTTAAATTTCACACATATATATTTCGGGAGTAAGTTGCTCCCTTCTTCAGTGTCATTTATTCCTTATGATCTTGGAAAACCATCAAATCCAAATTTGAAATAAAAAATCAAAAAATAAAGGACACTTATTGGAGCTTTAACGTTTCCTCAGCTCAATTTATGTAAAACGTCGGCGAATACCAACACCGGGTTAAAATCTTATTCAACAGAAAGTGTTCGTTGCATTTCACAGAAGAGTTAAATAAAATTGATACCAAGTGCATGGGACGACATGATGATGCGTGGAAGTCATATGGCAATTAAACTATTTGATATTTGTTGCAATTTTCATTGTGCGCTTGCCAATACCGTTTACCGCACCATGCATTTAGTGACATGTGTGTGGCGTACGTTTTTCGTGAAATTTCATTACAAAGGGAAGACATGGCAATGTTGATGACATCAACTACACACTCCAATCGTGTGGGTTATTAATACAACCTACAATAACCATGTTCTATCTCTGTATACAACTACGTCAAAAAATATATATACATAATTTATTATGCATGACACTATTTCGCGATGAAATGACCAACTTTGCAAATAGTCTTCTTCAGGGAAAAGAATCAAAATTATGCTATGAGCCGTTACATTATGTGTTCTGGAATTTACGTGTGGAGAAAAGCTTTATTGATTTTTTGATTCTGCATGCCAATTTGCATACATTAGCGAGTAAGACCGCGCTTATGAATTAATGAATAGATAATTTCAGTCTATTTAGGATGGCGTAGAAACTCTTTTACGAGCGATAGACATCACTTGTACTAAATTCCAAAATTTGCTCCTACTGCTTTTACACGCGTCATCTTTGTCATATTCTCAGCATATCCTTGCAGTTCTAAAGGTCTTCGTTTGCCTGTTTTGATCCAGAGGTCTTCGAGCTTTTCAAACAGGTTAAACAGGTTAAATTTCCACGAAAAATAAGATCAACAACTCACCAGATTTATTTCCTCATTCTACCTTTTCCAATTCCTACTTAACACAAATACATTACATGCAACACAAGACAATATTTATCACATTCAGTATCACCTGCATACATCATTTATACATGAGTTACACAAAACACAATCCGTGAATTAGTTGAAATGAGCAACAATTTTTTTTACTCCTGAACCTTTTGTTCATTCGAGTTTTCTTTTTTGTTGCCCGAGTTTTTCTTCATTGAGAAACTACTACCTGGCTCAGGCCTTCTGTCGCCAATTGAAAGAATCTTCGTTTCGTCAGGTGTACACCTTTTGGTATTTGTGGCTTCGAAGTGTACCTTTTAACATTCGGGTATACTTGGATGATGGCATACTTGGCATACTTAGCAGATGGGATGTTTGCCAATGGCCCAAATCACCTGCCGATGGTTTGTTCTGTGACATTGTGGTATACTGTCGCGATTTTGATGTATTATGGATCCTTTTTCACGATAAAAACATGCTGAAGCTGACACTTGCTTGGTTCCAATGATGTAGGACGCGATAATGTATCAAAACAGTGACTATGATGAGAAAGTGATAATTTTACGAAAATGTCGGCTACAAATAGTTGTAGAGGTAGTTGAGAAATCTTTTCAATTTATATTCCAACAGAGCAAGCACAGTAAAATCTGTTAATGTGTTTAGCAAGCTCTCGAACAAACGTTAAAAGAAGAAAGTCACTTTTTTGAGCGTATGCCAGAAGCAAATCGATTCTTGCGTCATTTTTGGACAATGTTTGTCGTAAAAACTACTCTTAAGCATTGTATTTGTTATTCAGTTTGCAAAACTCAATGTGTTTACCCGAATTCGCAATAAATTACATTTGAACATTTCAACTATTTTACCCCACACATTCATGCAAGTATAACTGATGCAAAGACAAAGAATGACATCATTTTAACATGAACGTTATAAAAACGAATAATCGACTGACTAAATCGGCATGCAATATAAAAATAGGGGACAATATAGAAATATATCACTCCATAAAATTTACCTTTTTTACATGGGATTATAATGAAACCCAACTAAACCCATTAAGTATTCCATCAGACTACAAGTGCATGTTCATATGAACAAACAAAAAATGCGAAATGAATGTCTCCGGTAATTTGGCTTGCAACAAAACCTTCGGAGACAAACTGAACTCACATGTTTTATTTACTACTTCATAAGAAGTTTGCTCTCTATAATTTGAAAAACAAAATGAGATTGTATATAAACTGCGTACAAAATGAATAATGTCTCTGAGCAAAAACAAGGACCATTAGAATAGAAAAGGAAAAAAACACCGGATTCGTCTGTTTATGAGACAAAATTTATCGCAGTTACTCAATATATCCTTTTGTTTCAGATTTGATTGAAAGATAAGAAGGAAAAAGGAGTTACGTCCTTAAAACGATCTTCAACGAACTTTTAACCGCCATGTTGTCGTCGTCGTCGTTCCCACTGGCCTGCCTCCCTCAGTTTCTCGGACAAATACCTTTCTAGGTATCCGACCTTCATTCATTCGCTGCACATGGCCAGCCCATTGTAGCTTCCGCAGTTTTATCACAGTGGAGACTTCTGGCTCGTCGAAGAGTTCGTACAACTCATGGTTGTACCTAATTCGCCATTGTCCTCCTTCCTGCGTTGCTCCCACGATTCGTCTTAGGACCCTCCTTTCGAAAGCGTTTAGTATGTTTGCGGAAGCTTGAGTGAGGGTCCATGTCTCACATCCGTAGCACAACACAGGTCTTACCACAGATTTGTATACTTGCAGCTTTGTTTTCCTATGTATGAAGCTGGCCTTCAGAATACCCAAAACTGAGTAGAATGCTTTATAAGCGAGCCGAATTCTACGCTTTATTTCCGCCGTTTCATTACCATCCTTCACTAGCTTGGAGCCAAGATATGTAAATTCGTCCACATTTTCCAGGTTGAATTCGTTGAGTGTTATGTTTTGCCGGTTGGAGGTGTTTCTCCTGGTTTGTATCATAACTTTTGTTTTGGACTCGTTGATTTGCAGCCCCACCTGCTTCGCTTCTTGGTCTAGTTTGAGCAGGAGTTCCTTGGCAGATGAAAAGGATCTTGACAGGATATTGATGTCATCCGCATAGGCTACCAGTTGGCTCGATTTGTAGAGTAATGTTCCTTTCGTATCCACAGGTAGTTTCCGTATGACGTATTCTAGAGCTAGGTTGAATAGCAGTGGAGCCAGCCCATCGCCCTGCTTCAATCCTACCTTTGTCTCAAAGGCATTAGTCAGCTGATTATTGATTCTGACTTGTGCTGTTGTTGATGCCATTGTCATTCTTGTCAGGCCGACTAGCTTCCATGTTGTCACCGATACCTAAGATTTGCTAAGTTGTAAACAAAAGGATCTCAAAAATTTTAACATACGGTATATAATTCTACACCAATGTCGTTATTTTATCATAATACTACAAAATCTTTTGTATTTTGAACAAAAAACGCAAAAAGTATTAAAAAACATCAATCCGTCAAAAACTTGTTCGGCTTTAGATATATAAAGCCAAAATATAAAAGCCTTTGTTGGAATCCAAAATTTTGACTCAAAATAGTTTGTCTCCAGTTTGGCTACTAAGCAACTACTAACCGTATATTTTTAGACTAGAATTGATAGCTTTTTTCGAAAAAAACATGTTATGGTAAATTTAACTGCTAAAGATTACTATTGTCATTTTTTATTAAAACATAAAGTAAAATAAAATCTGACTCAGAGAAGGCGTCTGTAGTCTGAATCGTTGTAAATGCCCCGCTGTCATCAAAAAGAAATTCGATACAAACATCGGGTAGTCATCCTAGTAACGCTGGATATAAGGAAGGCTTTCAACTCCGCTAGATGGAAGGGTATTCTGGAAGCCCTGGAAAACTCTTTCCAAGTACCAGAATATCTGATACGGATAGTCCGAAATTACCTGAAAGACCGCAGCCTGATCGACGACACGGCGCAAGGTCGTCGGAGAATGCTAGTCACATCAGGTGTGGAAGAGTCGCGACTGATCAGCTATGCAGATTATGTTGCGACACTAGTCGCTGGGCGCACGGTCGATCAAGCGCAATTAAGGCTAAATGTAGTAATGCGCCGGGTAGGGAGCTGGATGACCACTCACGGATTTAACCTAGAGTTAGAGAAAACCGAAGTGGTCATCCTGACCAAGAAGAGAATCCCCAGAGTAAGAATGGTCTGAGTCGGGGACATATTAGTAGAACCGAAACTATCAGTTAAGTATCTGGGCTTGCTGATTGACTCTGAACTGAGTTCCTCGGAGCAAATCAAGGCAACGGCTTACAAGGCCGCAACAGGGATCTCGGCAATTAGTCCACTAATGGCCAATCATAGGAGCACAAGTCCAGCAAAAACGCAACTGCCGATGAGTGTCGTGCAATCTACGCTTCTATAAGGAGCAGAGATATGGGGTGAAGCTCTCAACAAGGAACTGCTGGCACAGGTGCAGAGGCGATGAGCACTGCGGATCGCATCAGCATACCGGACAGTCTCTGAGTCAGCTGTGTTTGTAATTGCAGGGGTGATACTCATCGCTCTTCTTGCTAGAGAGTGTAAAAGAATCTACCTCCGAAGACACGAAGGTAACAAACAAAAAGTTGCTTGCGATGAAAGACGATGCAATCCCGACGAATGCCAACAATCTTGGGAACGTGAGATGGGAGGAAGACGGATCGCGCGGCTCATCAACAACATGAGATCATGGCTCAGTCAAACACAAGGTGACTCTGACTTACCTGCACAAGATAGGTAAGTCAGGGTCTCCAGATTGCTTATTCTGCATTGATGTGAAGGATGACGGCTGTCATACTTTCTTTTCATGCAGATGAAAGAAGATGGGACAAACAGCGCTCTGATCTTGCCGAAAAAGTGGGAGAGCTACATCCAGATAGCCTAATCGAAGAGATGCTGAAATCATTTGACAAATGGAATCAAGAAGCACATTACGATCGGGCAATTCTAGTAATGAAAAAAGGCATACTTGATCGGCTGGAGGCGTCGAGGATGCAGGGTTTCCTTCTCTAGCAATCATCCTCCTCTTTCCTATCCAACTGGAGAAGGAATCCCTGTAACCCGAAGCGCCAAAAGGCCTAGCTCGAAGTAATGTACCAAACGGTTCCAGGCTAGGCGCTCCGGTTGAAAGGGGAGGTGTTCAGTCGGAAGTGGACTCCACTAGGAGTCCGGCACTTAGGGTGTAAATAGCGTTCACCTCTCTACCCCCCAAAAAAAACTACGTCACTACTACGAAATTACTATGAGCCCAACACATTTTTTTTGAAAACGGAGTGAAATAATTTGTACATCCAATATAATGTCCGTTTGAAGAACATTGAAGAAAGTCCCAAAATCTTATTCAAAGTTAAATCGAACAAAAATCTATGTTGTAAACACTTCAATTCAAGAATATTACTATTGTAAAACAGTCCGTTTAACAAAGGAATTTAGATTTGTTAAGTATAGTATTAGGATCCTCGGAAAATAAGAAAAAACAGCGCTATCTATAGTTTCCGTACTAATATCCGTACGCTTTTTCGTACATAAATGCGAGAAAAGGTATGCCAGCTTTCTATGGCGGTGGCATTGAATCCATTGATCGGACGTATGTCTAAGCCTTGACAGCAATCAATTGACAATAAGGCTGAAATAGCATTATCCCCATTTCCCTTAAAAAATTAGTATTATTTTTTTCCTTAGCGTGACGATTCGAATTTTCCGAACTGAACGGATTTAACTGAGCTGCGGGAGGAAAAAGAGAGATTGCCTCATGCTACAAAAGTAGGTATCTAACACTTCAAAAGGATAGATGGGAAAACGTGACAAATGTCAGATGGACTGCATATCTCATCAATGATCTGCGACTGTCATTCGATCGAAGACGTTGTTAGGTAATGATTATCGTCATAACACATACACATAAGTGTATCAAATTTTTTACACTTTCTCGTTTTTTCAATGATTGGTCTGAAGCGTTTCAATTGTTCTTGTAGGGTGACACAAAGTGAAAATTGCGAGAAACTTCATAAAATAGTTATCCAATTGATGAATTTTACACAAAAATTGTGAAAATGTAGGAATGTTTAAAAAAATCCGAGTCCATTAGGTTTGTCACGAGGCAAACATCAAATAGCTTTATTTGAGCCAGCTATGAAGCGGACACGAATATGTTACTCCACATGATTGACGTTTTGCTCAGGCAACGTGGACAATGCCTCGGATACACTGCTCTCACGTAGAAGTTGGATCAAATGGCTTACATATCATTTTCAGAAAACAGACGCACTAAGAGACAGTTTGCAGGCATGAAGTCGGCTTTTAAAGACAAAAGGAATTTATTAAAACTACTGTCGATCGGGTCCCCTTATAAAGGAGAGTATCTTTGATCACCTTTTGGGGAACATGGGATAGGCTTCGGCTTCGCAATAATCGCCATATCGTTCAGCTGATATAAAGTTCAAGATGAAAAGTGAAGTTTGTGTAATGAAAAAGCTGAACATTGACAAACTGCGAAAAAAAATTATGCAACGAATAAGGTACGCTTCATTGCTGAAACGCCTATATCTATCAAAACCGTCTACTGGAAAGAGTAAAAATACATTAAAAACAATTGAAAAAACAAGACTAAAAATAGAATATAGTTTAACACTGACATTGAATTTATCAATCAGATTTTAGCTTCAAAACGATTTCATTGACCCTCAAATTGATTCGTCAAAGTTCATTGTACATCAACTGTGTCGATATCATAGTTAAATCTAATGATAACAATAATATCTGCAAGAAAGTGCCAGTTAAATGTGAAGTTTCAATGCCGTTGTTTGCTGTACGAAAGAAATAAACCAACTTAACCGATAAATTTCGTAAAACCTATTTTAAACACTTTATGGACGATCGAAACTAATCATTTTATACTAGAAATCGGGTTTTACTACAAATCCGCTTGCTACTGGCTTTTCGCACTTGCAATAAAGTTCACCAGAACGATAACATACATGCGCGCTTTCAACAAGAAGTGCATTAACTATTGATTTTACGAGCTTATAGCCACGATAAAAAGAAAGCAATCTACATGTTGTATTTTCCCGATATTGTACACTACATTGGCTTTTGGCTGCCATGTTTTCCCTGATACGTTTATGAGCCAATTGCAAACAATATGTAATCATCCAAAAGGTATGACGGAATGGATATCTGTCCATCTATCCTTGCCATAGCACATCTTGCATGCACCTCATTGAAATTCAGTATAGCACTCAACTCAAAACACGCTTTGACCCACATTGCAGCACTGTTAATATGAATCCAAATGCTCTCTGCAATCTATAAAGATAGTTCCCATAAAGATTCCCCACAAACGCATAGAGATAGCTATTGAATTTCTAATGCACAAATATTTGATTGCACACAAAACCTAAACTACTTTTGTGTATCGCAACAGCTCCTATTTGTATGGGAATATGTTTTGTGGATTATTTTATATGCTTTCCACATGGATATTAATTTTAGTTCAAACGGAAATTTAGATCGCATCATTGAACTTGCATCACGATTAATGCAAATTCGTCTAACTTGCTCGAAAAAAAGGGTCGAAACCCGTTCGATGGGGACACTTTTTCATGAATAAATTTAATTTGATGCTAATAAGAAATTTAAACATAAACTTGACAAAGATTTCAGGTTGATTTCCCATTGAAAAGTGACAACACAATGCTGAAGGATTTCTTGGCACGTATGCCATTGAACGCCATTTGGGTTGACTTTATACCGTCCTAGATTTGACATTTACCACAAGAGTTCGTTTCGAGCGGCATTGACTTATTGTTAAATCATTCATATGAAATCACACCTACTACCAATGCGTTTGCAATATGAAAGAAAAGCAATGCAAAGAAATCTAAAAATAAATGAGACACTCAGGATAAATTATTGCAACATATACTTCCGTTGAAATTAGGATTGTATGACACTCTAGACTCCCACCAGGAACTCTTTTGAGAAGATAAGCCGCTAAATCATCCAAAATACACTTTTTTCTTCGGTATCTGAAGTTTGCAGAAACGCAACGCTGTCAAATTTTATTTTCATATTTCTTTTTAGAAGATGGTCAAACTGAAATTGAAACCTATAGGAGTGCAAGAAATTCAAATATGCGAATTAAATTGTCAAAAATTTTACGTAAAATTACCAAAAAAAAAAAATTAAAAAGTGAAAAACTGAGACCGTTGCATTTCTTTGTTCTTTCATCGTAAGAACACTAGGATAGGGATACTAGGATACTGCGGAGGACCTTATACACTTCCCAGACTTTGAGGATTACAACCGAGCTCAGTTATATGTACCTTAAGTAGGTAGTTACAGCCAGAGTTAATCATTGTTCTCGTGGAAAGATTATATTTTCGAGCTCTTTTTCCTCAAAGCACTATCAAATTTAACCCTAAAACAAAATGGTTAAATAGCGCCATAACGCATACATACGAGATTGATGTTAAAACACCAAAACTACAAGATCAACCACAACTTGTCTATGGTTTTATACTATTCATGTACAGTTCTCTCTGGAATAAAAAAAAACCTCTTCACAATTACCAAAATAAACCATTTCACATTTCTTTTGTCTAATTTGAAAAACCAAAGCAGCACAAAACTTAATCTCCAATGTACTAAAAGCGTTAATAGGCCTTAACTGAGCATTTAATTACTGATGAAAATTTCGATAGTCGGAGAAGTTTTCCAATAAACCAAAGAACTGTACAAAAACTAAAATTTTTTATTGCAACAAAGTGTGTTTCTCGAACTGATTTTTTTTTTATTTTTCCACAAACAGATAGCAGAAACTAAATACTGCAATTATTACCATTATTAACAGAACACATATTGAGCGATTACTTTAATCAGCCTCCAACTGTATTTCTGTAATCCACTTTATAGGGTTTTACGATTGGATATGATACATGTTGTTATTACAACGTACTAAGATAACGTACTTGGAAATAGATAAAGGTTAACTGAATTTTCATATTGGGATTATAAGATCTATAAGAATTCATTTTGCTTTTGGAAAGCTAACAACACATAGAGATCAATAAGATTGAATCAATTGCAATGAATACTATATAATCCTTCTTGGGATTCAAAAACAGACCATCAAACAAATCGACTATTTTTATTATTAGCGGCATTTTACTATAGGAGTAGTCACATTGATAAAAGACGAAGAATAATCTATTTTCTAAGTAAGGATTAATTGTGCTAGCAAAGACGAAGCATAGATAGGCGATGATTCTTTAATGTTATGAAACTAGGGATACTTTTTTTTAATTGGCGCCCAAGTATTCGTCAAAAATTATGAAGATGGTGACAAAACATGAACTGCAAACCTAAAGCAACCCGCACAACAAATCAGAACCAACAGATAGCCGGCAACTACACAAAAGGAGAGAACTGATCTGTCTGTTCTCATCAGCGACGCCTTTTGAGGAGGATATGGAGGAAGTTGAAAAAACTATTCTGAAAGAACAGAAAAATGTCTAAGCAAACTACAGAAGAAAAAATACACTTAGCAAGATGGCGAGTTGCGATTATTTGCCCCTTCCCCTAGCTTTCAATGTCAAGAATTCCAAAACCATCCCAATCCCACAACCGATCAAACAGCCTCCCAAAAGCAATGGTAAGAAAGGGGCAGGAGATTCTTATGCTCAAGACACAGACTCAAAATAACAGACACAGTGGCTTCATTTGCATTCAGAGGACAAAAAACCACAAACAAAACAACGTATCCGGCGTTTGTATCGCATTTGACTCTTTTTACTTTTGACAGAAAGACAGAAATGCAAAAATGTAGGCTCTACTGCTCATTATTTTTCCACTATTTTTTTTAAGATGAATTGACTGACATAAACGACTGATAGAATACAAAAAAATCAAAAATGCGAATAAATGTTACGAAAAATTCAAATTATCCAAAAAGTTTTCAAAATCTGATAAAATAGGAGACCGTTGCGTTTGCAACGATGCCAACTTCAGCCACCTTAGTAGTTTTTCATTTCTTCACTTCATATTCAATATTAGGTGTCTGAAGCTTGCATCAATGCAAACGCAACGCTGTCAAATTCTTTAACTACAGACTTCTTTTCAGTAGATGTTTAAATTGAAATGAAAACTTAGTAGAATACAAAAATTTCAAATAGGCGAATATTTACCAAAATTCTACGTCAAATTATCCAAAAACTTCGACAAAATCAAAAAAATTTGGAGACCGTCGCGATTACAACGTTGCGAACTTCAAACACTTTCAAAATTACGAAAAAAAATATATATTTACAGTTTGACCGTCAAAAAAGTTCAAACAAAGTAACATTGCATTATGCGAGCCTTTCATGAAGTGGCAAAGGAAAGTTATACCCAACATTTATATGGAATCATTATCATTATATCCAATGGAATCATTAGAATACGTAATCGAAAAAATTTACGACAAATTAACCAAGCAAGACACGGTGAGACACAACTCCGCTAAACTAATATTGGCTTCACGAACTCAACTTCTGAATAAGGACGAGGAGTCAAATTTAGTAGAGTATCTTCTATATAGTTCAGAAATAAGAAGCGATACTCTCAGAAAGAAACGGCAGATGTAGATTCGATCCTAGGCAGTTGTTCCCTTACGTTTCTTGAGACGAAAGCCAACCGATTATCAAGCAAAATATAAGGTCAGATTTTACCGTTCTGAAATGAAAATGAGAGAGCGTAATAATCTTCCCTTGTAGTCATGGCAAGACCCAGTAATGACAATATTTTTCCAAAACTTTGGATACCCTTAAATCTACGTTCGTCCTTCCGCGAATTTACACCACGTGAATAGACACACTAAACACGTATGGAGCAATATGGTGACCGTTTATTTGCATATACATACAAATGGCTGGAAAAAGTTGAAAAACATGACAGAAAAACGTTTGCAAGCACCCAATAATTACTGAAAAATTTCTCCGTTCCAGATTTCAAGTACTGATGCAAATTACCAAGATAAAAATTTTATTTTCGGCCACACCCATTCCGTTCCCACAAGTTTATATTTTACAAAGGAGGTTTCATTATTTTTCAAAGGGGTTGACGAGGTATTTTCCATGACTGTACCCAAAATCGGACTTCAAATCAACGAAACCGATGCTTAATGTGAATAGAGCACCCTTTGCATAGTGTCCCTATCGAGTGTATTTCCTCCAGCTCCAGCTACTACTGACATTTGTAGATCTGAAAACGTGCTGTATGGAGACAAATTTGAGTTACATCAAGAAATAATTGCCGAAACTGATACGTACTTTGATAACAAGACACACTTTACGGCACAAAATGGGATAGAAATGTTAGGCAAGCGTGTGAATGAATGTACTACCTTTTCAAGTGAGTATGATGACAAATAATATCTTCAAGCGTTCAGTTGTGTAACGTTAGTACACCTCAATCAAAACATTTGTAGGTCCGACTTAGGCGTCTAGAATTAAGTGTTCGGTGCTATTTTTCGCCTTCACAGCAAGCTTCGCAAATGTCAAACTTTTGACTTGCTGTTCCGAAAAATTGTGGTCTGATCATTTTGCCCTAAAAATTCGCCAGAAGTTGTGCAGTAGAGTGCATGCAGCTTCTTTTTTACTCAGATATTACAGACATTTTGATAAAGAATTCCAGTTCGATTTTGCTCGTCTCATCCAAGTCTTGCTAGCCCATTCGCTTTTCCATTTTCTCTACACTCCTGTTAGCAGGAACCTTGATAATAAAGCTTTTCCTCTTGTTGTTTTGAGTGTCTACCCACAATCTTGCCTTAACCAGAAACTACCCGGTTAAAGGCAAACGACGTCTATCTCAGAGTATATGTATTCTCCTCCATCAGTTTTGGAACCGACGGTGTGGATCACAATTTCACTTCCTGTTATGGAGTCCTGCGCAGTTTTTTACTCAATTTCTAACCTGTTTGGTTACATTCTGCGTTTTCGTTATGTATACTACCGATTGAATTCTACTCCAGCAGGAGGATGATCATTACCTCTATTGAAGAAGCTGCAGAGATCCTATTGATACCAGTTATGGCCAGGCGGATCATTTGCTGGACCGTTTCTAGTAAATCTACAGAGGATCCCCCTAGATCGTTATTGATTCCACAACTGTTGTGCACATATAGTGTTCGATTTTGGTTTTTTTAGCACCATTTGTTCCTATCAATATAATAATGTGAAGAGCACCAAGGAAGCCTTTAGCGTTAATTTGCTAATACCAGATATTTCACCATGTATAATATCCTTATATGTAAACGATAGACGATGGGACAGTTTTCGATGTTTAAGTCCGTTTGAAAGGAAATGCGGACTGCATCCAAACATAGTTCAGACTTGTCCTCCGCGAAACGGTCTCATCGTTTTCGGGAACTTTCCATTGATCGATATAACTTTTCACCAGCGTTTGATACCTTTCTACAACCCTCCCAGTTAAGATGTTCAACAATTTGTTTAACGGTGAATTCCAAGAAAGCGATGATAAAATGCAATCTTGTTCTGTACGCTGTTTTCTTGGCAGAGCTACTAACAGAAAAAAGTCTTTAATGTTCTTTTTTGGTGGCAGCCCATTCACCCGTTCCATCAGATGTGGATCTATTGCATATCTTTGTACGACTTTTATGTTATCCGTTTTGTCATTATTGAACACTCGGTCAACATCGATTAAGTTGTCAATATGTGATATTTGAAACGTGCAATGTTAATAGTCCAATATTAATAGTTAATAATAGTCCTGGTATTTTCAATGTCTTATTTTTGTGATGGTACTGAAGTAAAAAGCCATTAGCATAAAATGAAGCAAAATTGCGAAAAAATTTCTGAAAGTTTCAGCCTTTTTATCCAAAAATATAAAACAAAAAATGAAAAATATCATCACGTTATGTCTGATCTATTAGGAATGTAAATAAATATCAGAAATTTTTAAATTTTTGAATCTTCGGTTAGTAATAAAACTGAGTTTCTTGTACGTCATTGTAATTTCGAATCTCCTTATATTACTAGTATTTCAATTCGGCCCGAATTTCAAATCGACCAAACCTAAAACTAAAAATTTGCAAGACCGCACGCTTTGCAGATATGCCAATTTCATTCGCCTCGTACATCAAACTATTGCTCCAAACCCCGAATTTAATGCCCAAAACGGAAGTGACACAAATTCTTAATTCAAGCTTATCACAATGTTTTATCATTGTTCACTAAATAGCTTCAAAACTTTCAATAACATACGGCTTTCCCAATGTTCCATACAATACATGGACACCTTCTACATCTCAACATTGTTCATGATTTATCTTATCGTTGGAACCATCTATAGTCTACATAAATTGCAAATAACTCTCAAACTCATTCGACTAAACTGCCAGCTATAAGCTTTCCAGCCTAGAGCCAACACAAATATCGCTGGAATATGATAACATGCTTTCTCTGCAATTCTAGAAACTCACCACAAACATCCAGCCATCCTTCGATTCGGCTTGGGTACGTGATGGAACTGGCTCGGGCTGCTGGTCGACGTCCCATTGTGCTTGTTGTTCTATTCCCTCTATATCTCTTTCACGTTATATATCCTTTATCCTTCACAATATCCGCCGGCGCCTTGCTTGTATTTTGATTGAACCCGACACGAAACACACAATAGCCAAAAATATTCGCACAACTATGGACCGGAGAGACAGAGGAAAAACCCGCAGCTTCCTTCCTTACTACATCATTTTCGTCGTCTCATTCAACCTTTTTCCCGCAATTTTCGCCTTCACTGACACACACACGAACTCATTTGCGCGGCAAAAAGGGGTCCCCTTCAACCACCCACTCTACTCCAATCACACCCGCTTGAATATTCTTTCGACGGGAACGGTTGTCACTGCATCTTACGCGAAACTTCCACTACCATCCCTGCACACAATAGGGTTGACGGGGATGACACTTGATTTTATCACTTGTGCTCCTTCGCAAACACCGACAAACAAGACGTCCCGCTCGTTTTACACAAGATACGACGATTTACAGAATCAGATTAACAACGAATCGATTGACTTTATTAATAGGCGCTCATTATCGGTCAACGTTTGCACAACCTGCCGTGCTGCAGATTCGCGGAAATGCGCTGGCGAGCCCACGAGGGTTTTGCGCGCGATAATAGCGTTCGTTCCCTAATTGCACTCACTCACGCACCGAAACTCGACGTACATCAGCCAGCACTAGACTCGTGTTTGTTGACATACTTACGAATTCTGAATATTGCCTCAAAGCAAAAAATAAAATTTATAACCCAACAAAACAAAATCAAGCGAATCTAGAACCCGTTCGGTGACTTTTTTCTTATCTCTTGCGCGATGTTCAAGCGGAAAAGACACGCAACACCGTCAAGGGGGATCAGCAAACAAAATTGCTAAACGACAGGTAGACCGGCTTGCAACGACTTCTCTCGCAAATCGGCAATCCAACAAGTAAATAGTAAATTAATTAACTGACGCCAAAATCGCCGCGACGACGTTCAATTGTTTGCTCACGTCCCCCAACCGACCGTTAAAATGCAAACAAAAATTCGCCAACCGCTTTTTAAATTTGTTAGTGCTACCTCGTAACTGTTAAGAACTTAAAATTATACAAGACGAGCAGTAAGGCAAACTGATTTCTTAACACTTTTAGCGTATCCTTCTTAGTTGCCCAATCTGTCTCTTCCTGAGCACCCTTTTGTCGCCTTTTCGAGTTTCACAAACTATTCCGAGAATCACAATTTGCAGTCACTCGATTACGATTACCATTGACAATGCGAATCTGCAAGGACAAAGTTTTCCAATCCAATTCAAGGTGAACGAGGTATAAGGCGCGGCGAGCGGAAGGACCTCATCGTGAGTCGGTGCTAAATCAGAGCCAGTTCAATTCAATCGACATCCAAAATGAAATTTGCAACAATCGTCCTATTATGCCGCCATCTAAACTGCACACGGACTCACGATTAACACAGCCCTCTCTTGTTGTCGCGTCAATTGCACTCACAGGCACCTGTCCCACGCAAACAAGAGATGAATGGAATATCCCTTATTGACTTCCCTATTCCACCTGACCGACCTGTCTTTCGTCAACAATTCAAACTTCAAATTTACTTCACTCGCAAATCTCCCGATTTCGTTCTTGCACTCGTCGAAGAACCGCTACTAGCAAGCGAACGCGGACAACACTCACGACAAGGTTCACATCTAAAAGATAACTGGAGGATCGGAACATGAGCGAACCATTTCCATGTGTGTTGGACTCTTTGATTTGCAGTTAAGCGCAACATTAGTTGGACGAAAACAATTTATGTATGTTGAAGATATTCTGCAAGTGTGAATCTTAATTGTTTCTTTTGTCGTCATTTTCGTACTTAAATTCAATTTAATTGAATGTGTACCCAATAAAAGCCCTGCGAATATCGTTAATTTTCAATTGAATGTACCATTGCTCGCGATACAAACTTTCATTTCCCCTCTGCAGCAAAGCGAGTGCGCGAAGAACGTGGTAAGAGCACGCGGAACATGTCGCGTTCCGTTCCCGTTTCTCAGTTTTCTGCACAAAATCGTTTGCGTCATCGTTCCCATATGATTTCAACCGCGATACCGGCAAAAGACGATGCAAAGACTTAGCAAAACAAGTCAATTAAATGATGGAGTAGAGCTTCTGTTTGTGTGGTTTGTTTGTACTAGATTTTCGCAATAAGTACCGTGTAAATCATATGAAAAAAGTACCTGCCATGAAAATTGACCATGCAGCATTTAATTTACGAATTAACGAATTATACATCCAAGAGAGAAAGTAAAGGGAGTATAAGGAAATTTGTGGTAGGAATTTTAACGCAGCAGGTAAAATTTTATGCACCATTACAATGATTAAAATAACGAAGGATGAGGATAAAAAAACTGTCTAACTCTGATGTCTGATGGGAATGTCTAACTCTGTCTGAATGGTGATTCAGAATCAGTTTCATCTTTTCCAAAATAATCAACGCTAACCGAACTTTTTTTCTATTTAGATAAGTTAAGGTACAAGGCGGGTAATTTTCATCCCAAGAAGGGGACAACAAGCATTGGCAAATTTACGAGACAACAATAATGGAATCAATTAGAAACAACAGGCAAGCACCTATGGACATGATTGAAAACCGTATTTGTATTCCTTTCTTATACGCAGGAATCATGTGAACAACAACAAACTTCTTATTTAAAGAATAAGTTTCTATAATAGACTGCAGCTTACAGTGATCAGGAGAGTTCCAGGCCTAAAGTAATCAGGAAAAATTTGGAAAATCGTTAGCATGTCAGGAAAGCTTAAATTTGCGTAGAACTGAGCGCTGCGAACTTTGATAAGCACATAATTGTAATGATAAGTAGATAGCAACCTAGCAATTGCTTGGCATACCGACGACTTGTTTGGTTTGAGCTGTTAAACTATAATAATTGAAAAAAGCGGAAAAGGCTATTACAAGATGGTGCAAACAACTTAGAAATAATATTGTGAGATAGCAGTTCACTACTATTGACGAAAAATTCGACGAACGTGAAACGAGGTTCACATACATCGTATAAACTAACACGTCCCTTTACTAATTGCGGTAGCTACCTAATTTTCGATAAGTTGATACCATACAGAGTTTGCTTGAATTTTCTGGCGTGGAAATCCGATCGCAGGTGTACTACTTATTCTTCTAAGAATATTGGATGGTTTCAATTGCTGCGATTGTGCATCCTTTGACGACAGTCATTTTTTGTTGTTGACTTGAATATCGCATATATCCTCAAGACTCATGGTTGTACGACTTTTTCTCTTGCCTATAACGAAAGGGCTTGCTACACACAGCGCTAACACTCTTGGTGGACTTCTCTCAGAAAAAGAGACAAAAAACACATGCACATTAATGTTTATATTGACAAAAACTTTAACAGGACTTATCTCGTTTTATGCCAAAGCGAGAAAACAACCAAAGTACATTTATTTTGATCAGCTACCAATAGAATGCGACGTTATTTGAAGTGCTAGTGTCGTATGTACTTACGCCATGCTACAAGTCTTAGTTCTACGAGGCCGGTCCGATAAGTATTTAGCCACACTACCCGAATGTGCCACTATCGCAAGAGGAAAACACCATAGTGTAGTACTTTCCTGACGTCGGCTACTGAAGAAATTTCAGCCGCATCAGACTTGTAGTTCTGTTTTGAGAGCGTTTCTGTTGATTTGAAAAAAATCGAAAAGGAGCAATATCAGTCGGTGATTCGATTCCTGTCTTTGGAAGGGAAACCACGCAATGAAATCAAAGAGCGCTTGGATTCAATATATGGGGACGCTTCTTCTTCGATGGCGACCGTCGAAAATTGGTTTAACGAATGTCAGCGATGTCGCACGTCGGTTTTTGTTAATCCACGCCAAGGTGCCCCGAAAACAGCGACCACGAAGGATAACGTGACGTAAATCCACAATCTAGTTTTGGTAAACCGCCGATTGAAGGGGCGTGAGATAGTTAGGATAGTAGGCATCTCAAAAGATCACGTGGCGCATATCCTTATTCGGCGTATTATTTGGCCGATTCGATGCGGAATTTAAAAAATCCGCCCCATTTGGCTAAGAAAAACTGCTCCTCCGCCGCGACAATGTATCGGCTTACACCTCCGCACTCGCCACGGCTTAATTGGATCAAATAGGGCTACGAACTGCTGCCCCATCCACCGTATTCTCCAGATTTGGCCCTGTTTTTGTTTCCCAACTTGAAAAAGTCACTTGCTTGGCAGATATTGTACTCGAATGAGGAAGTAATCGCTGCCGCGGAGGCCTACATTGCAGACATCGAGAAAACTTTTTTCAGACGGGTAAAAAAGTTCGGTATTGCTGGGTCAAGTGTGTCGAACTAAAAGGAGATTATACTGAAAAATAAATTGCATTTTTTCCAAAAAAAATTCTTTCATTTGTAGACCAAGTACTTATTAGACCGCCCTCGTAGTCTGTAACACACGTGTAAAAAGTGATTGAAGCAGTTTCATCGGGAAATAAGTTTTCTTCCTGTTGTATCCTTTATATAAAGCTTCTGCGTTTCTTGTTCATCGTTAAGTATATTTATTGTAATACAACATATTTTATTATATTTATGCAACAATGTTTGTTGTTAAGATCAGGATACTTCGTTCCATTTATATCAAAAATTTGTATTGTCATCGTTTGTTACATGCTACAGAAGTTAAGCAGCTTGAAACGTATGTTAATCATAAGCTCAGGCTAGTAGGATATTGCTACATCCAACTGAGATTTCGCTTATGCGCGGTCCATGTTGTAATGTTCATAGAGAAGGTTTAAGGACTAATACGACAGGCACTACTTCATCGCACATGTGTTACAGCGTACTTCCCGTCATATTTGTCGATTGTGGCTGCATGGCATTCAAAGATTCGCAGGATGCGATGCTTAGTACACTCGTCACTCCATGCATGAATGGCTTTGTACAAAGCTTTTCAACATTTAGCTGTACCTTATTTCGTTCAGAGTTGAGGGCTAGCCCAGCGTGCAAACAGAATTTAAGTTTATATTTTAGAGAATACGTTCTTAAGAAATCAGAGCCAAATCTAAAGTTCTTCCGTCAAACAATTTCTTACATAATCAGTTTTTGTTTTATTTTTATTTTCTGTATCTCAAACTCTGCAAATCGACCTAATAGTTTTACATATAAAGGGTCTCCCGAAAATCATATAGTCTCTCAAAAAGTAATTGAAAAAAAAACCATAAAATAGCGATCAGGTGGCTTCTGGCAGGAAGAGATAAAGCAAGTAAAAGAAGATTTAAAACTTATCGCATTTTCACTAGAGCGTTTTGGGAGTATTATTCTTGGTAAATGAATTAATGAGAATGGACTAAGAAAATATTTACCAGTGCATATGAATTTTTATTTATTTATTTATTTTTTTTTGAATGCCGATAGATGGGAACTTTGTTCGAAATGTTCCCGTTTCTTTGTTATTACGCTTTGATGGCGTAATAATAAAATAGTGATATCATTACGCTATTTCGATGCACTTTTCCTTCCATAAACATCGCGTTTGAATCGTCTCTCCTCGGTAATGCAATGATCCAAAAATATCCAAAAAGAACCACTGGATCGTATTCTATACTTCGACACTTGCCGTTCAAACCAAATGTTTGTAGTTGAGAAGAATAGATGGCAGATTGTTTGAAATTTATGCTATTTAGGTTTATTGTTCACAATTCCTCCGCAAGCACCCAACATACTTTACAAGCATATGTGAGCATGATGGTAAAGTTGGATTTATTCATATATTCTACGAAAACATTTTAATGAAAGAGCAACAGTCCAGAATGCACACTTTGGATTTGATATAAGTCAACGAAATCTGGCCGTAAATTCAGCCATATTTCAATCAGCTCCTTTGCAACATGTTACATGTTTGGAGCTAGATAGTTGGATTGGGCGCTACTTTTTTTATTATTTATTGGTTGTTATTAATTAGACGTGAGCAGAAAGCGACATAAAGAAGAAAAGTAAAGCTTTTCACAACGCGTGCAGGATTTAATGAGATAAATGGTTAGGACAGTGTAAAAATGGTGTGAAAAATGCGGGAAAGATATCTTGGAATACAAAACGTCCTTTCGCTAATTAACATGGTACTGAAGATATTTACCGAAATATGCCAACTGCGCTCAATGTTCCTACTTTCTCGTGCTATCTGCGTTAAAAACCAGTCTCCTCAGAAGACTAACCTTTGAAAATTTTCTACTTGATGATTACTGCAGATACTGCAAATGCAATAAGTATTTGGATGTGTAAAGCGCATTTTTACACAAATGTATATGCACTATTTCCACTTGCATTATCAGATTACCAACGCCAAGGTAGTTTCGCGTTTCCTCGTGAAATCTTATACCTTCAACACTTAACGCAAAAGATTGAATTGAATAGAAAGCATTTAGTTTATGACAAGATACATCTTCATATCTCTATCTTTAAGTGCCGTACGCCCGTTGAGTCTAAGTTGACGCGAAGTTACGGATTGTTGGACATTTGTTGATTAGTTATACGGAGATGTAAAGAATGCATTAACTCGGTCAATAAGTCTATCGGGTATGGATACAGCTTCCGATATGCACTGTGCACCTCATCTAGTTACAGCGAACCCGTATCTAGTTACCAGAAAGATTTTGCTTACGTGGGTGGGACTGTAATTTGTCGGTGATGCTTAGGAGTTGTTCTATCTCAAAGCCAACGATGAAACAAATGACAAAGTACTAGGCAAACTATTAGATTGAACCAAATTTCATATGTGCTATGGACACTTAAGCAAAGAAGCTCATCCTATTCGAAAGATCCCTTTGTTATAATAAATGCTCAATTCCAAGAATACAAAAACCAAAGCCAAGTAAATAATATTTACAGTAAACTTTGATATTTTATCAGTTTGTATTACAAAATCAATTACTATACCAAAAAATCCAACATTTTCCCAAATGATGATTTGCAATTCCAAATAAACATTTAATCGCTTTATGGTTCAAAGCCCACAAAGATTATTCTTTGGCTATCGAATCTCGATAAAAAGTTTTCAATCTTCTTGATCTGTTTGTATCTGCAGATGCAGCCGTTTCTGATCTAGTAAGTGCCAAACATTGATTGTGTTTACATAAATATCTTGATGGAATGATGGTTTAATCGGTGATGATTCTAGTTTTTTCTCAACACTTTCACAATATTTTACAAAGAATAGAAGCTGCGCAAACGATAGCAACATGTTGGATAGTTTTATATGGATTGGTAGCTTAAAGATTCAAAGAAACATTTGGGTTCTATATTAGAGCCTGGAACTGTATGAAAAAATTGAATTATATACACATATACTGGGGGTCAGGTTGTTAAAGACGACTTCAGTGGGCGCGACGGGTCTACGCCAGTAGATAGGCACACATGAACCACAAAGATACCAAAACAAAATTTGGAATTCAAAATGAGAAGTGTGCCCTCAGCACCCAATAAGGGAGTGGAAGAAATCTCCGACGACCGGACAGCTAGTTAGAAGGCGCCAAAAATGTGCACTACGGCAGCAGGACAATCATTTGACGAACGACTACAACTAGAGAAAAAGCGAGATTGCGCTGGAAAAAAAAAGCTCCAAGAAAGTTTACGCGCCAGATGATTTTTGGAGTGAAGAGAGCCCCAGCGACATATCCCTGTATAGATCACATACCCATGTAGAATAACGCAATCCTTACCTCTAGGCAATTTATGATAATGTAACAATGTAAATCTCTTGCTGATCATTTCCAACTCATGTTACGAAATGGTCCAGCTGCAAAGCAGGATTTGGGCTTTTCAATGGACAAATCCATGCATGTAAATGGGGGCCCTGGTTGCGAGTAAGTTCACTCGACTCGTAAGGTTCTGCTTATCACTGGTCATGTTTTGGGGGTAATCAAGAGACTCTTGTCTGTTGGATTGAAACAAAAATTCAATGAATGTCCTCGTATACTGTGGAAAGTTGCAAAGGATTTCAAGCTAAAATGCAACTGCATATACCAAGCCCTGTATGCCCAAGCGATACTTGGTTCCAAATATGCGAACTCCTGATAGAAAACAAAGACGCTTGCCCCGGTATGTCAGCTCACTTTGAGGACATACTTGTGTGACCAAAATGAACCAAATATAAAACAAAAGCTATATATGCTTAATCCTTGAAAAGTCGAAGCAAGCTTGTGCGTGCACTACCAAATTCAGAAAACTTACTGGGAAAATTACATCGCGACCCAAATCCAAAAAAAGACACAAAACTCGAAATGGACAGCCCATCAGAAAGAAACTCGAGGATGCAAAGTATGCCTCTTCCAAGAGCAAACAGGATTGCGCAAGGAAAAGGGTTAAGGCAAGGCGCCAAATGTTAAAACAGAGATAAATGGCGGAACGGATGAAGGGTCACCGCTCCCTGGAAGGATAGGGGGAGCCACACTCTACAACATCTATTCATGACACAAGTAATTCGCAGATGGTATCAATATAACCCCAGGAAAATCTAGGCGCGCGGGATGACCCACTATGGAAACCCCTGTGGCGTGGGGATGCAGTGGTATCTGCCGTTTTTTGCACAGTACACTTATCTGAAGAAGCCAGGCAGAAACCAACAAATCGGAATCTGGGACTAGCTGGACCAAACCCCCCCGTTTCACAAGCCGCGGAATAAAAACTTTGCACCGTAGTCGATTGTAAACAGGGTCAGATTGGAGAAGACGATACCTATGTAGGCTGAGGGAAAAGGAGGAAAGACTCCATTACCCCAAACTTCCAGAAATAGTCATTTGTTCAAATCTGGCATTGGTGTAGGTTCAGCCAACATCATAATGAAGATGACTTTTTAAAATGAAGGCGGGGGCAGAATAAATGTACGTGGGCTCCACATTGTTGAGCATATTATACCAAAAATCTATTGATTTTTATTAAAGTTGAGGTAGTCTAGAGTTTTCGAGAAACATCTAAAACAAATAATCACACATAAATCGGTTATTCCTCTTTGCTCAGTCTAGAGTTGACAAGAAACTTTGTTTATGTTATTTTACTACTACAGGAAACCTTTGTCTGTCGTGAGCTTTGTTATTTGTCCTACAGAAAACTGTGAAACGGCAAAAGAAAGCGATAGTGTAAAGTTGGAGACTTAATGCGCGTTTAGGTTGCTTTACATTCCAAAAGTAAATTAGTCCTAAAATTCAAAGTGCGTACGCGGTAAACAGCGTACAGCATTTCAAGTCTTAATATACGCTTCGTACCAGCGAATTGACACATGTATGTGCCTTTTTGCTCTGGTGCGTGATAATACTTTGGTTAAACAGCTCAAAAAAGTATCAAGAATGATGCTACCATCTTCCAAATTTTTATTCAAATCAAAACAAAAAAAATAAATATTTACTAAAATTATTCATCAAAATTCTGATTTATGATTATTTAGAATCAAATAAAAACGGGAATTCAATTTAAGGTTCATTCTGACAAACAAAGCTGCGGTAGCAAAGCGTCGAATTGAGAATTGACTAATTCCGTAGTTTGTTTGCTTTGCTTGATTTCTGAGTGGGGCTAGTCTCATACGAACACTTCTACGTCATTTGAGTTGTCCGAGCAAACGATACGCTTATTGCGCCTCGGCCTTATTAAACATCCGTCCTGAGAGGGAGGAGGGTACCTATAGTGCATGAGACCACTTTCACGGACTCACAAAATTCGATTAACCGATTCTTTCATCACCTATGGGATGTATGCATTTGACCGATCCTTATCTAATATGACAGTTGCACTCGCCTTATTGAACGATGATTAGTAATATAGAACACAATCTGTATCTACTCATGTGAAAGCAGGTTCCAGTCCTTACGTTAAGTTTTTGGTATGGACGCGAGTAACGAAGATTAACTCAAGGCAGGACCATAAAAATGAAGACAAAACAAATGCAAATCAAAGAAATATTTAACGTCTAAGGCTTCGAGAGAGAAGGTTACTGTCGAAGTTTTAGAAGTACGGAATTTATATACTGTGCTACTCATACATAGAGTGAATGTAAAGTTTTTAAAATTTAAAAGAAGAGTATAAGGAGGAATCTTTGAAGATAAGATCAAATACCCAAGGCCAATCAAATAGAAGTTCTTTCTCAAATAACGCTTTTACCGTTAGTTGTACCTCAATCCATGTCACGATGAGCCCATTCAGGTGTCTTTCCCAGGTGCTCCTTAAAATGTAAGGAGTAAGAGCGGCGTACTAACCCTTAGTGGTCTAGATCGGAACATATAAAATGGCTTCAATTAAATTACTGATTTTGTTCTTTGAGAAGGACTCCCAGAATCGGGGATGAATTTTCGGACGATGGTTTTCAATATGACTGGAGGCCTCATCGAAAGATTTCCCTCAAAAAAGAAAAGAATGGAGGTGGTTTCAAACACTTAAATATGCCGGCAAACTACTGTAACTGAGAAATGTATAAAATACTTAAAGCCCCTTGAGGATTCCCCGATCTTGCCGATTGTGAGCTATATTGCGCTTGTTCTGAGGTTTGTGTGGGAAAGCATATATTTATGTTAGATTGAGGGGTCATGCGAAGGTGGATGTTTCGGACGTTGGTTAAAGAAAGTGTTACGTCTTTTGCATATTGCCATTATCTAGGTAAACATGTTCTTGTTTTTTTATATACGATTTATCGAGGAGCGAGAAGTAACGCCTGAGTTGGTCATAACCTGTGCATCAATCAGTTTTTCTGTAAAAGTATAGTTCTAGCTTTTCCTATGAATCTATGTTTGGCCGTTTATGTAGCTGTTCCTGTTTCTTTTCTTCAGCAGGAATCAATGTTTGCTCTACTTGTTTGGCAAAATTTTTTTTAGCTCGGTTCAAAAGTTTTTTTCTAGCTTGATACATGTTTATTAAGTCCATGTTAACTTGTTTGTATCTGTCGGTGTTTATGTATTCGGTTAAGATTTCAATATATTTTCTGATTTCGCGATTATTTTCGTAACGCCTTTATGGGCTTTGATCTCTGGTAATGCTTGTTGATCATTTTGTCTAGTAGGCGCTTTATCGCGTCTTTATTTATCACATCGATTCGCTTTGCTAAAACAATGTTTTAAAAGTTTTTCGTGTTATTCGTCTTAAAATGAAACGAATTTTCATTTTTCAGCTACTCAAATTTATCATTCTTCTTAAAACGACAAATATTTAAAAATGAAACAACGAATCCAATAATTTAGAAGATGGTTTCTCCTACTTTCAAGAGGATTGTGTTTTGAATTTGAAATGCTTTTCACCACACTATTCTGTGCAGTAAAAAAAGGAAGAAAATTTTAATATTACAAGTAGATGAAATGATATATTCGTGTTGTCTAAAATGTTAGATGGAAACATGCAAAACATGGAAACAAAAAATGTAATGGGATGGCTGAAGAGTCCCAAGAGTTACTCGAGATTGTAAGATGCAAATAAAGCATGCATAGCATTGAAAATGTGACCCACCTTCTATAACAATTACGCCCAACAATCATTTTCAAGATTGCATATTCTATTGGAGCTGCAAATTCAGAGACAAATCGTTCGTATTTGCGTTACATTTTCCAGCATTCGATTGAAATTGAAACTATTCAGAAAATAAACCGACGCCATTAAAAGATTGTATAAGTTTAGTCCTTACATCATTCTCTTTAAGAACCGAAGAAAGCAACCGAAACAAATCTAGTATTATAAGGAATAGAAATTAAGTCATATACTGTAACGATGTCCAAAAAAGTTTTACCTTGCACACGTAAAAGATCTGTCATGGTCTTTCTGTAGCCTGTTAGTAACAAATTTCTCGAACCGAAAAATATAAACTAAATTTTAATTTACATATTAGTAACGATTGTTTCGATTTGATTATTCCAAGTTCGGAATTGACACCCCCATCAAGACAATTATACAAAAAAAAAATACACTTAGTAACATGATTCGTCAAAACACAACTGGAAGCTTGGCTATTCTGAATTTATTTTCTGCATTTATTAAAAAAAGAAAAGAAAGATAAATGTCATGTTCCGAACCAGAAAAACTCAATCTGTATTCTTTCTTACTTATTGATATTTTTCACTTATATAATTTGAAATATAATAGTTTTAGTTTTATAGATTTTTCTTTATAGTCTGCCATATTATATTTACTATGCGTTCTATAATTTTCACGACATAATTTCGGCTTTCCGAGTCACTCCTCTCTAATCGCAATTCTATCATATACTGCTGCTTTGACAATTCTAATATCTTTTTCATTGTGTCTCTCTTTCATGTTTTTTATTGCCCATATTCAAAAAATAAAAAAAAACAAAACAAAACACGATCATTTTCGATTATCTTCCAACAGAAAATAAATAAGATTTGTATAAAAGAGGCAGCGTACGAAGCAGAGAAAAAAATTCCTTTTCTATAAATAATTTTTAAAAAAAATGTCAGAATGTGAATATAAATAAATTGTCCTCTTCGAACGAAAAATAATGTTCTCAGTTTCCTTTTTTTCGCGGGTTTCATTCTTGTTTTTAAACTAAGTAAATCAAAAAATATTTTTTTTTTCTCTTATAAACTTTTTTTCTTCTAACATATATCATTAATTCTTGTGAATAAACAATCGAATTATTCATTAGTTTATCTGTTTTACGTGTATCTGCGAGTAGAGTAATATAATCTTGAAAGGCGTACAAATATAGCATTTTCGAACTAAACAAAAATAATATAACAATAAACTAAGAGAGGAAGTTCGCATTTGTATGATTTTAGCCTTTTTCACGTGCATATTTACAAAAATCTTTTTTTTTTCAAGTTCAAGACTTTTATGTTTTCCTTAATTTTTACTAAATGTAATAAATATTAATAAAAGAAAATGATAATAATAGTATATAAAATGTTCAATTGTTTTCTTTTTTAGTTTCAATGTATTTTCCCGTTATTTTCACTTAGCTCGGTAGAATGCATTCAGAACGAATGGAACGAAACGATTTTGTTAAGATTTTTTGTTTTTTACGTGTTTCTTAAAAAAAACTGTGAAGATTTTCTCGTTTCTCTCAATATCAGTATATGCCGCGCTCATTGCAAGAAAAATCATTCGGCGTCTTCCGCTTTAACTTTTTAATTTTAGTTGTAAGTGATTTCTCATTACCTCATCCTTTTTTATTTTATTCACTATAACACTATCAATTGTAAGTCTTTAGATATTATTTCTTTCTTTTATCTGTTTTTGATTTCAGGAAAGTCACAACGCTTTCCCGTTTAAACGTGTGAAACGTACAAGAGTACTTGCTTTCATTCTCGCCTCTCCGTTTTCAAATTCTTCAAAAATTCTGCATCCTCCTCTAGACGTTTTGCACAGTTATCTTTTTTCAAATCACGTCTTTATATCGTTTTTTATTTCTTTTTCTTTTTTCACAATTTCTTCTCCGCCTTGAATTTCCATATTAAGTATATAATACGAAAAGATGTCTACATCATTCGTCGTTATATTTCATAGCATAGTAGAATTAATAATATACATATAATTCGCTTTGTTAAATTTGCGATTTCGATTTGATAATTATATATAAGTATATATGTTATTAATTCAAATTTCTTGTAACTGTAATTACTTTTCACTTCCTCATTGCATTTATCTTGATCCATTTCTTTCTTTTCAACATTGCTTCTTCTTTTCATATATCCAGGAAAAAAACAAAATACCTTTAATGGTTTCTAGCTTATTTTAAATTAAACACATTTTTGTTGAACTTTCCCTTGTTGAAAGTCTGCTTCAGCATCGTTTGTTTATTATAGTATTTATTATTGTTCACGCTGTGGTTATTACTGTTGTTGCTTTGAACAGATTTCATTGATTTTCATTCAACATTACCACCCTCATCCTTTATACTCATTTCCTGTTGATTGCCTGTTGAACTTTCGACAATATTTTTCTCGTTAGTTGATTTGATGTTATGATCGTTGGGATTTGAGGAATGACCGCCTGTAAAGCAAATAAAGAATTGTCAATTTATTGAATTAATATTAAGAGTATTGTTTGTCTATTCAGCCAGCTATATGAGTTTCGTAAAGGCATAATGCAACCGTTGCCACTAAACACATTTGCAACATTTATCCAAATATATTTGATTTTGATATGAAATGTCAATGATGGCGATCTCATTTCAAATCTGGTAATTTTTATCTTCGGGAGGAACAAAAACTCCCTATCAAAGTATTATGTGTCGGCAAGCATATCTGTCAGGACGCTCGAATGCACAAACTAGTGTGCAGTGGTAGTGGGAAAACATGGCCAAAATGATACAGCTTGACGACTTTCATTGATATTGAAGGAGCCGTCAATAGCATTAAAACAAAATATCTAGTAGCAGGCATGTGGAAATACGGAATCGCCCCCATTTAAGCAAGTGAATGACGAAACCACAAAATAATACAAGTCATGGCCGAGGCAGAATTTGTGACTTTAAATAAATCATTAAACATGTAAATTCCACAGGGTTACATGGTTTCACAATTAGCAAGAGTACTTACGATTAATCAAGTTATCGAATATGCCAGCGCAATAGAAACTATGGTGTCCGCCGACATCATCATGCTTACTAAGAAGTTCTCGGAAACTATGACTGGTTTGAAACAGACCGAAAAGATGACGCGAATATTATATGATAAACCTCGCATAAATAAGAACTTTGCCATGTGGAAGCACAATATTCTTCCTTGCGTTGTGACACTTGCACTTAAAATTTATTGCAGTTTATATCGAACGCCCTTAATGAAATTCCTGCCATTGTAGGTGTACAAAGTACACAACACCCATTTCGAACCACCAGATATTCAGCATATCCTGTAAGTTATGAATATTCTTTGGTGTTGATGTTGAGACCGAAGACAACGATTGGACATACTGCAATATTTGTTCGTTTATGGATAGTCATCGAATATTTATTTGTGAGTCTGATGTGAAAAACCGTTCCATATTGTCTTCCAGTCACCTGGTCGCTGTGTTTTGTGGTGGCTAAGTGTTTTTTTTGCACTAAGCTCAGCACGATGTCAATTGCATTTTATTTAACAAATGCCTATCTAGCCATAAATCAAGCATCACTCAAATTGTGAAACATTGAAAACAGCTAGAACAATCTATTGAAAATACACCCCACCAATTACACTTTCAATAGTGACCCTGTATTTCAACCACTCTCAACGTGACCGTAAAAAAATCATTGGGTTTCAAATAGCCGCGTGAAAGGTACTTTTGGACACAAATTCTTTCCGTCAACACAAGAAATTGTTTAAGAGATTTAAAACTTACAATCGTGAAAACGGACTCGTGGAACGTCTGGTGGAATACAAAATTCAACTATTACTTTTTTAGTCCATAAATAAAGGAAACATCGCTTCAACACATTCTTGGACTCCTTAACTTGACTGTTCAACCGAACTAAACATGAACACAATCTACATGCTAGGTAATAATTAATACTCAAACATAATCTCACCTCTGTTAGGCCCGCTATTACTATAGTAATGTTTATTCATTGGACCACCTCCACCGCCACCACCGGGACCACCAGAATGACCTTGACGTACAGGCCGTTGAGATTGAGGTGGTTGCGATGTTTGTTGATGCGATGGATAATTTGTTGGTCGTTGAATAGGCGCAGGATATCTTTGCGCACCAGGTCCTGGTCGACCGCTATTCAAATTATTCGGACCAGAATTGCGATTCTGTTGATTTTGTGACTGTTGATGCTGCTGCTGTTGTTGTTGCATCATTTGATCCCACTGATAAGTAACAAAATTCTTAAGATTCTAAATCGATTTAATTTTCAGAAAATGCTTTCATCATCAAACTTTATTGTAGGCATACTCACAGTTGGCGCGTAGTTTTTATGATGTGGAGGGCTCTGTTGTGGTTGCACTTGTTTTGTCAAATTCAATGTTACATCAGCACTCAAAGGACTTTTCAATTGACGTCCCATCTAAAAGAGTTATCAGTTAAAATTACCAAAATTACCAACTCGATTCAATGCAACATTTCGACATTCAACTTACAGAATCCTGCATATGGTTTTGATTTTGATTCGACTTCATATAAGTAGGATTTTGAGGATTGGGTCCTCCACGGAATTGATTGATTGCTGTTGCTGCTAGCAGCGGCGAATTGATAAACTGTGAGCTAAAATTGGCTATCTGTTGTTGCGGTGGTGCATTTGATGGGCCAGGCGGTGCACCGTGAGCGCCGAATATTCCAGCGGCTTGCAAACCGTAGCTCTGTGTAGCACCCGTTGCCTGTGGGCCACCGAAAAATGCAGCACCCTGTCCGCCAGCGGAGTTCGTGTAGTAACTATTCGATTGCAATTGTGGGGGTGCTTGTTGTGGAGGATATAAATTCATATACTGTTGTCCGTACGGTTGGCCAACAGAAGCTGCTGCGGCAGCTACCGCTGCTGCATTGCTCTTCGAGCCAATTGCCCCGATTTGTTGCGAGGATGGTTTCACCGATGCTGACATTAACGAGTTCGAGCTAGAGGAGATTAGGACTGTGTTTGGGTTGTTTAATTGTTGCGATTGATTAAACGGTGTTTGAACTGTCCCGCCCATGCGGAATTGCGATGTTAAGCTTGGGTACATATCGGGCCCAGGAGCTGTCGGCATATTCGGCGGTGTTTGCATGTAGGCGCTGTACGGACCACTACCAGCTGTTCCATAGTGGGCAGGGAATTGAGAAAATTGCGAACGACCGGCTTCGATTTGGAATGGACCATATAGACCTCCTTGCGACGGCATAGGAGATGAATTGAACAACACAGCTGGTGGACTAGGAATTGTTGGCATCGCACCGAATTGCGACGGTTGATAGAAGGGTTGTGGAGCTTGGTGCATTTGTGTTGTACCTTGCTGCATTGTAGGTGGCGGCGATAACCCAAGGCCAGTTTGATGAAGTTGTTGCTGGTTAGGTTTTACCTTGCACACGTTTCCTTCGACTGCGTGCTTAAGCGACATATTCTGAGCATTATTCTGATTTTGTTGTTGCTGCTGCTGTTGTTGTTGGTTCACGTGTTGCGGACTTGGGCTGTAGCCGCCTGTTTCTGGCTCATTTGTGTTACCAGCAACGTTGCCAACAACTACTCCACCTGCCTCTTTCACGCCGAAATGCTGCTCTAAGTTTGGATCGAATGTGTTTGTGTAGGATGGAGGACCCGGCGAAGAAAGTGTATGTTGCACATGCATATTTCCTCCTGGATGAGTGGCAGCATGAAGAGCAGCAGCTGCTCCTGTGGTGGCAAAGTGATGCATATGCTGTTGGTGCTGTGATTGCACGAAATTTGACGACAAATGCGATTCCGCTTCCTGAGCCTGAGCAACAACTGTCGCTGCATGTTCAAGTACTGGAGGCATTGATGGAATCGACTCCCAAACTTTTTTTACACTTGCTATTTTCATATTTAAGTCAACTGTTGACGGTGAAATCGTGTTGTGAGATGTCGAACTTACCACGGACTGAATAACAGAAGAGGGCCGCGAAAGACCCAAACTTGACGCTTTCGAAGCAGCCGCCGCGGCGTTCTTTTCGTCCGTTAAATGACTGAATTCCGTGTCAAAAGCAAACCCTAATTTCATTTCCTTATCATAATCACTTTCGGATTTGTTGAACGATATCTGAGATAAAGCATTGATTGCTTCTTGTTGTTGTTGCTGCTGTTGCTGTGAAGTATGTTGCTGTTGATGATGAATCTGCTGTTGCTGAGACATTTGTTGTTGCTGTTGCGATATCTGTTGTATTTGTTGCGGGCTTTGCGTCTGTTGTTGAACTTGTTGCTGTTGAATACCTCTAGCCTGCTGATCATCTTGCAGGGAACTTGACGATTGGGACTTATAAATCTCATCTTGCTTCTTTTGATCTCCTTGCTGTATTTGCTGAACACCTTGGTTTGACGATTGGCGTTTAACTGGCGCAGATGCTGATTTATAATTAGTATTTTCGAAAATTATCGTATTCACTGGAGCCGTCGCACCATCTAGAACTGCTGCTTTCGGCGCTTCACCTTTGGCGTTGGCGTTTGCTTTTCCATCAGTCGGGATCGGTGCCTGTTGTCCGGCCACTTGACTTTCTGTTTCCTGATTACTCTTATTCTCTGGTCCTTGTGACTGCGACAACGGTTTGTCCCAAGCACTGTTCGAGCTCATATTATTCCCTAAATTTTGTTGACTGTTTGTGCTGCTTTCGCTATGGTTACTTTCACGCTTTCCACCGCCTCCGCCGGCTACACTGGTGTTGCTGACTCCACCACGCGTCTCCCACTGTTTGACCAGTCTAGGAGGCATGCTTGTTTTGGAATTATTACGAGGATCCCGGCTGTCACGATTATCACGAGGATCCCGGCTGTCACGATTATCACGAGTATCCCGGCTGTCACGGTTATCACGAGGATCCCGATTGTCACGTGGATCAGTTCCTAGTTTTCCTTTATTGAGCGATTGATCCTTACCGTGCTGCATTTGCTGAGGCATCGACTGTCCAGATTGATTTATATTCGAACTTGTTTGTGATTTGAAGTTTCCACCACCCATTGTCGGCGGTGACTGTTTTGAAGGGATTGATTTCTGCATTCCTCTGTCATCACGTTTCGGATGAGATGCTCTACCCGCATTGATATGCGAAGAGCTGTTGCTGCGCGGCGTGAATTCCTTCTCCTTCAAAGGCTGCTTGCTACCAGTGGGATCAGAAGCTTGATGTTGTAAATCTTTTCTACTTTCATCATCTTCAGCTTTATTGCATGGAGGTGAGTCGCTTTTAGAAATAGAATTGCTGCTGTTTGTTTCTCTTCTTGGCGGCAATGGTTGATAGTGCGAATTTCCAAATGTTTTAGGAGGTGACGATTTCTTTTCATCCCGACGTCCAGATGATTGATAACTAGGTGCTTTAGTTTTATTTTTTGATTCATCCGAACTATCACCAGATTTCTTCCCGCTACCCGATCCTGTTTGCGTAGGTTGACTTTGTTTTGCTTTATTTTCGTCAATATGTTCATGCTTTAAGCTATTTCCCTTTTCAATGTCTTTACTATCACTTGAGCTTTGACCTATTCCAACATTGCTGCTTAAACTGGATTTCGAGCTTTGCTGTCCGTACACATCATTTCTTTTTGGGCCGCCTGGTACACTTCCACCTCTTCGATATGAGTTATTTCCTGACATGCTTCCTCCTCGTCCTCGGCGTGAGGGTTCCCCTCTAGGAGCGAAACCGTCTTTAGACATGTGTTGCCCACTACTGCCACCTCCACGGGAACCACCACCAGAATCTGATTTTCCTGCAGAATCTTTGCGCGGGAACTTGGGGCTTCTTTCCATTCTATGGCCACCGCAGTCATCATCAAATTCGTCGGAATTATCTGATTCACTAAAGTGACTATTATAATTTCTTCTGTCTCCCATTCGAACGTTGCCCGAGCCACGCCTACCCCAACTACTGCCACTACCGCGATACATTCCGTAATTGCGGGATGGTGGACCACGAGAATCGCGTCCACTTTCTCGACTTGCTCCTGCGCCTCCACCCCCACCACGAGAGCTAGCTCTCTTTTGTCCCATCCCATGCGTTTTACCTGACATATCGTCTGTCTTTTCATCACTCGATTCTTTCTTAGAGGCACCGCCCATTGCATCGCTCTCTTTACTGCGTGACATATCTTCACCTAGAGCAGGACTCTTTTCTTTATTTGTGTCTATAGCCGGTTCAGTCTTTTTATCGTCCGTTATAATAGTTTTGTTTTCTTCTTGGGCTTGAATACCCACAATCGTGCAATTATCTTTCGCAGCCACCGAGTCCGGTTTCATCTCAGACTTCTCTGTGACAAGTGTGGAGCACTCCGACCAAGATTTGGGACTTTCAGATCGTCGCAAAATTTGGGTAGGAGTTGGTGGCTCACGAGGCCTTGACCCAGATTCTTCCCTTTTCATTAACTCCGAGTCACATTTAATATCTTCTTTCTTGCAATTGTTGCTTTCCGAAATGCTCTTCGTCTGAGGCCGCTGCAGTATATGCTTAGGCTGCGGCTGTTCTTCTTCTTTCTGCGAACCACTGTCGTACCTTGGATGATGATCGAGGGAAGAAATACTCTCGCGGTGTTGTTTTTGCATCTCGATATCGCTTTCCTCCGCCCACGAACCAACTGCCGTATATTCTCTTGAATCAGAACGTTGCGATTGAAAACTTTCGCTCAGTTTCTGTTGCTCATCACTGGAGGATACACTCGTTTTACGTTGCGATGAGTCTGAAATACTGCGTGCTAGTTGTGGCGTTACATTGCCTCCTGTACTACGGGCAGGCTGAGATTGTTGTTCGCCCGTTGAGTTCCGACTTATCGATTCCCTGCCGCTGCTGCTAAAACGATCATCATCTTCCGAATCACCACGTCTTCGACCTGATGATCCAATACCTCCTGATCCCATGTTGTATTCGTTCACACTTCGTCGATTCGACATCATTTCATCAGATGGATTGCGGCGAAGGACTTGCGGTTGCTGTTGTTGCTGCTGTTTGTAATTTTGTGAGTGAGGGTGACGAGGATCATATTGTTGTGCAAAAGGAACGGGCTTCTGATTTGTGTCCGCATTGTGCTCATACCCCCTTGCGGGCTGCTGATGATTGGCAGTGATTGATCTATTACTTGGGACACTTCCGCTCGAACCACTGGGCTGTGATGTACCCGGGCCCGTCATGCGTTCTTGTTGCTGTTGCTGCCTCAAAAATCTCGGTGGCAAATTTGTCTGAAAATGTACTGAAAACTGGCTTCCACTTTTTGCGCTAGCTCCTTGGCTTGATCTGGAGCCACCGCTGGTATAACCATCTTTATATCCGGGGTCTCGTTCACGTTGATTAATATCTCTTTCATATTTGTCATAACGGCCGAAGTCTCGTCCTTCTCGACCTTCACGCCCTTCCTTATCACCCCTGTATGGGCGACTACGGCCCTGATATTCTTCATCGTTTGCAACGCTCTTCGTTATATCATCACCAACCGTTTCGTCTTCGTTTTTCTTCACACCGATTTTCATTTCAAGCTCTTGTAATTTTTTCGCTGCTGCCTGCTTTCTTTCGTATTCGCGTTTCTCTTCTTCTTCTTTCCGCTGCTTGACGCGTTCGTAAACAGCAGGTTCTAAGCCACCACGGTGACCGTTTTGTTGAGGTCTTTGCTGATCAATACTAACTTTCCTGCTCGCTGAACTACTTCGGTTATCACCGCCACTATCACGTTCAACGACACGCTCTCTTTCCCTTTCTGCACCACGTTCTCGTCCTCGGTCGCGGTCACGCTCACGATCTCTGTCCTTTTCACGATCTCTCTCCCTTTCCCTGTCGCGATCCCAATCACGTTCACGATCCCTTTCGCGGTCACGTTCACGTTCCGTATCAGCTGCAACTTTGTCTCGACTATTTTCCATAAAACGATGTTCGCGCTCGTTCCGCTCATTTCGTTCCCTTTCTAAATGCTCCCTTTCCATGCGCTCTACATGTTCACGCTCGCGAGCCCATATCAATCGATTATCTTCCTCTTGTTGTTGTTTGATGATCGCGGCTCTCCTGTGACTTTCACGTCTGTCGGCGCCCGAAGCATCCATCGATTCATCGTCCGAGAATACTAATTTCTGGTTGTAATCAATATCATCTTGACGAGTCCACCCATCGTCTTTAGCTATCGAATCCATTCTTTCCAAATCTTCTTCCTTAATAATAGGTCGCTGAACCAGCACGTCTTCCGGTTCAATGTAGGGCAATAAATTATTTTCTGAGCCAGCATTTTGCTGTTCCGAACGTTGACTGAATCGCGGTGCAATAGCACCACTTTGTCCTCGTTTTGGTATCGGTGCCCTATTAGTGTACCGCTCTTCTTGAGATTGAACAGAATTATTCGCTTGGTAAGACGCTACATTTGGCGAACTCGATCGTTGTTCCTTTGGCCTAGCTACAGCCGCCGTACCACCACCCCCACCATCGCCACCCACGGGCCCACTACTAGCTGCATTAACTTGAGGTTGCCTAAATCGGTTGGAAGATGGTGGAGGATAAGTTCCATTTTGTTGATGAGGTCCGGTTCCGATACTCTGATTAATGGGACCCCTGTCACCACCACTGCCACTGCTCGCATTCACGACTGGTTGCACAGGTGGTGTAACAGGGCGTGCTCCAATGCTTGCCGTTGCTGAGTCTATTGCGACTCCACCAATTCCTCGATTCATAAACGACGGCATAAGAGCACGGAATTGAGGCGGAGCCGTCTGCAGGTGGGCCTGGCCCTGTGGGGTTCCATGCGAATCTCCACCTTTCCCACTTCCGCTCTGCTGCTGTATCCAACTGGCAGCATCTGTGTGTGGTCTTAAGCTTACTTGTTGCACATCCCCAATGCCAGAGTTTTGCACATCTCCGCCTTTGCCTCCTTGAATACTGCTGTTTGAATGTCCTACTCCCGCTCCACCTCCGCCGCCACTGCCATCTTTCCCGCCAAAGTAATGAGAATCTTTGTGGTGCGATTTGTGTGAAAGTGAGTTTGGTGCATTTCCATCTAACGACGGAAATTCGTGTTGAAATTGCGGACTTTGGTACAGTGGTGGCACTGATGAGCCACCTCCGTCGTGCCCTGTTGTCACAGACGACCATGTTACCGAAGAAGAGTTGCTTCCACCGAAATTTGATGAGTTTGATGAATACGATGATAGATGCGTCCCCGAAGAGTTCGCAGACAAAGAGGAGGAATTTAACGTTGGGGTATTTTGTAATTGCGACGATGATGATGTTGATTGTGGTTGTGAATTATTTATGGAAATGTTATTTACTGCTGACGAATTAACGTTGTTGTTGCTTCCTGATTGTACCGATGATCCACTATTTGAGCCACCAACTTGATTCCCACCTGAATATTTTCATTAATTAAATTACCAAATAGTAAAAATAACCATGTCGATTTGATGAAATCTACCTTGGTCTTGTGCTGGACTTCCTGGCGTTAGTGTTTCAGCCTTCAAGGACGGAAGATTAGCTGGTGGTCGCCTAGAGGTCGGTACTTTTCCCAGTATTTGCATTCCATGTTTACGAGGTACCTGATTCTTTTGTGTTGAAGGTTCAAGAGATTCGCCCTAAATACAATCATTTCAGTAATGATGCACAATTTTTTCATTTTATTCACTAAATATTTACTTACACGACTGTTTTTATATAATCGATTTATATCCAACGCTGCAAACTTGGGCTTTGCTTGGCGCTCCCCCTTACTTCCCCCCAGTGTGCTCATGCTGCCAGTGAATCGTCATCAGCGTAAAAGCCCCTAAATGAGGCTCCCAACCACCGATAACAGCTGTTTCACACAATATTCTCGTTTTATTAGCTATTCGCCGACGTTGATGTTTATTTATTTGGATTTTATATTTTTTATTGAAATTTCCCACAATGTTTGTAGGAACTTCTCGGTGCAGCTTATTGATGGGGGACGGTCCTTTACACGATGAAAATATCGCACGATAAGATTGATTTAAAGATGTCAACGTTATCGGGATAATTTTGAAATTAGGCGAGTGCCGTTTTTTTAGTGCTGTAAGCACTTAAAATATTCTCAGAATATATAAAATCCACGGATTCCTGGAAACAAAGAAAGTATTCAAAGATTTTATATGTTTCTTTTTATGTGTAAGTCGAAAATTTCAATGCAATATTTTATTTTGATATTGTCCTATTGTGAAAAACATTTATTAAATTTACTTTATAAATTATAAAATCGATATTTAGCAATATAATAGCAATAACCTAACATTCCTTGAATCTTTTGAACAAAGATTCAAAGCTTCTAGTAGCAATAATCAACTCAAAACTTTCGATCTACAATTTATAAGCAAAATGTTGGTCCTTGCTTTTAATATTTCCTGAAAAGTGGTTGCACTGGCTGAAGCATTCCAATAAAGCATCTAACTAATTACATAACAGTTGCCGAATGCAATGAGAGAGGCAATATAAATATTTGTATTTAGTAATAGGGGTTGGTCGAGAATGGTAACCAGATTTACAATATTGGAAATAATTGTCGTGGCTTAGATATATACCCGCACCAGTTAGGGTGGATGAAGTTTGCATCAATGCAAAGGCAACAACCTGCAATTTTAAACTTTTTTGATTTTTGTTCATCAAATATTAAGTTAATGAAACAAGGACTTTCATATAAACTACACAATGCGTAAGTGTCGGCGCATTGGGCACATAGGATTTTCATAGCCGAACGACAGAAAAACCGAGTTAGCATTTCAAAGATGCGAAAATATCCGTTTTGAATACCGACGAATCACACAACTTTCCTGTATGTCACAATTACAATTGATTAGCAGAAAAGAGTTTCTGAAGTGATACTATAAGGATTTAAGTTGAATCATTGCGGAAAATTGTCAATATAACGAAGATGAAAATTAGCTCCAAAACGAATATGCAGTTCAGCTTAAGCAACGTCTAGTTTAAAGGGTAATTCATGAAATAAAACAGCTGACAACATACTAACAACATACATACGTAGAAGCAACAGGGAATGATGGTATATATTTGATCATATATATTTTGGAGAGATTTTCTTTGTATTTATAAGTCATAGTATTCCGGATTGTCTCGTCCATTTCAAAGATATTCCAGGACTGAGGGAACAAGAAAAAGATACAAAGAGCGCTTGAGAATGGCGAAAAGAAGACGTCAACGTCGGAATTTGTTAAAACGCCGTTTGTACTAGGTAAAAGGCTGAATGGATTATGATGGATAACCAGTTGTTACCACTCTTCCACATTCTTTTCGTTATGGATGGAGAACTTTGACCAATGTAAGTCAACTGTCGAGTCTTTGGAAACTATTAAAGTTAAATAACATTCCTAGTATCAAAAAATTATCAGTAACAATTCGATGAGATCCATTCGTGCAATTAAACGAAATTGCAGAAGTTTCACACCAAGGCGATATATATTCATTTTTCTTATCAAAATTACGTAAAAAATTCTACTCTTCAGCTAGGGGCAGTATGTCTGGAATGACGTGAAGGATCGGAAACACTTAATACATTTATGCTCGTCAAAAAAGGTCATACGCTTCATAGCAACAACACTTACTTCGCTGATCCTCAATTGAAATCCAGGGCTTGCAGAATTTATTCCAGGACTCGGCAATCGGCTTTGGACATCTTTCAGGATATTTGCAAAAGAATTTGTGTCAACTAGCGAATTCTGAACTACTTGTGGTTCTTAGATATGACAAAATAATCAACCATCAACCCCCAAAATTGACGAAAAGATCCATATAATCAAATCTTCAAGTCAGCATGTCAGTAAACTTCAGCACTGTTCATGATATTGTTCAGACGAACACACACTTTTTTTCTTTCGATCTTGTCATTCTGACATCATCGCTTTTATGTACATCAGGTTCCTTTCTTATTTGCCTTGAGCGATAATTATTACTGTAGATAATGCTTTTCGTGTGTTAGATCATGCTGCAAAAAGGTTTGTAAAAACCTAGTGTTAGGAAAAGTGCGTTTCCATTCTGAGTAAAATAATTTGTTTTCAGCAAATATTGGTTGCTTCAAATAGTTTATAAATTTTCGAACATTTGTTACGACTACCCTGGACTTTTCTAAGAAAGCAACATACTTTTATGAAACCATTCGAGGCCCAGATCCGACTTGCCGCCCCATCGAGGATAATGATCGGCCCCATCCTGCGGATTGATACACATCTTGCTGACAGAAATTTTCCACTTTTTCATCGCAAATTTTATTAGTTACATACAAGGACCTTCTCAACATTGAATTTGTGTTCTTTCTGTAGATGTTTGACCAGGAATCAGAAATTGTACATAGCACCCGGGTTATTAGAGGATAATGAGCAGTGATTATCATTCCCAGCCGATCGTCTTTAACTTTAATAACTTTAACTAAACTACAATTGTCCTATTTATTTATGTCGAAATAAATCAAAATATGCATCGTTGCAAATGCAATTGCCTGAAGAATAATCAGATTACAGAAGAAAATTAATGAAAATTTAAAAATAACTACGCGAAGTTGTCTTTCAAGATATCCTTACATATATATGGCTAATACTTTGAAATTAAGGTAGTTCGCATCCTTGCAAATGTAATGGCCTCCAATTCTTTCTTTTCACTTTTTCAATGTTTTATTGGATAATTTCACTCAAAATTATGGTAAATTTTATTCGCACTCTACTAGATTTTCAAAATTGTGCAGCGTTCAGACATCTTGAAATTGCGTACATATGCTTTCTTGCAAAAACCAAACTTAGAGAAACAATTTTTTAAGTTTTATTCCACTAATCTAAAGGTTCAACATGGTTAGAAATGAGACCTTTTCACTAGATACGAAGCAAACTCCTCACAAATTCCCTAGTCTTATCGGTCGATTGATCTTTTGGCGGCAGGCTGCTATTCTTGGATTTTCCCCTTTGCAAAATACGAATAATAACTCTCATCCAAGTCCTAATTATATCCTGAACAGTTCCGGTTTCCTATAAATCTGTGGCAATGATCCCATTTGCATTTAATTTTAACTTATCACTTATAAATTCATAAATTTTTCAAGATTAGTTTGATTTGGAAAAATATCAGATTCTTGCAATAGTCAATGAATATAGTGTACTAGATCGATTAGTCCTTAAGGTTCAAGTTGCTGCTTTTAATTTCCATAACTTATTCTATTACTATATTATGTCTCGTTGCAACACGGTCAGTATTTTACAATTTAATCGACAATTGTAATCTTGCAAACTCCATGAGCGTTTTTATGCTATACTCGTCCCATACTGCATGCCCAGTAGCTTGGACTACGAATCCTGATCGAAGTTGGCTTTGCGAATCGCCAATATTATGGCATAACATGATCCAAGCGTGGTTGAAATCGAATTTCATTTTGATTTCGATAAAAATCTTTCATAAAATGCATTGTATTATTTTTTCTAGGTTTTGCCCCCATTTAATTAAAATTAACTTCCAACTTTATATAAATTCCAAAATAGGTTTTGGCCTTTTATCTAAATTCAATTATTTATAGGCACTATCCGCTCTTCAACCCGAGTTTATTAAAACAAATCAGCGAATTCAAATGTGGACCCTATCCGGTTTTCGTGGAATCGGAAACAAACCGGGCATTTCTGTAGGCTATTAACCTCGCTGCAGACAGCACTCCATTTTGGAGTCGCAACGTTGCGTTCCATTCGGAAATTCTTGGCAAATGAAACACGTACCCACACGAATACACATCCCAGATGCAGAGCTGTCAGTTGAGGCATCATCAGACTGTGGAAAATCCAGCTCGTAATCGAAAAAAACGCTTGCTCTCACTCTTACTTTGTTTTACCGTGACAATTTCAATTCTTACTAGCAAACCTATTCATTTTTCGTTCAATTTGAGACACATCCAATTCTATCATTCACGCACACTCATTAATACACCTGTCTGCAGAATGCATTTAATTCTAGCTGTTCCCATTCCCAAGAAGCTCTCATCCCCCCATCTTTTCGCTCCGTTTTTCATCATGCACCGAAACATTTATTCACTTGCTCGACAAATCGGAACGATTGACAACTGTTTTCGGTCATAACAATTGGAAATGGGCCTCCCAATGAAAATCGGCTTATCAAGAACAATCCGACACTAGTGTAGCCCGAACAGAACCCATCGTCAATTCTGACATTTAATTGCAATTCTAACTGTTGGGCAAAACACAAAACACTGCCAAGCCAACAATTCCTCATTTCATCGATTCAATCGCGCAGTGTCAATGTCGTCGCATTCAAATCAAGGACCGCGATGGAACAATGAGTTTTCAATGGCTAACCACCAATTCAAGACCATCTCGGCCACAACTCACCTCTCCACTTTTTGCTCTGGTTGCTTTGGTTCTTCGTGGGCTTTTGCTCCAACGTGAGTACCGCTGCTATTGTTAACTTGTGCTGCTACTCCGCTCCTCGACGGCTGGCCGTTCGCTGGTTTTGCTGGCTGGCTCGTTTGCTTGGCTGTGAATCGCAACACGCCGCAGCAGCTCAGAAAACTGTAAAACCAATTACAATTTTGCAATTATGCAAACTTTACGTAAAACACATAAATTTCCGTACAACTAGGCTCGACGCTTACAATTCGTTATAGCAATTCTCGTTCGCACGCACACGACTAACTTTTTCGCAAAAACAAAAATTGACAAATCCGCGAAAACACGAGCTTTGACGGGAGATGCGACGTCGTCGTCACTGCACAGTGGCTTCAAATTGCAACTACTTCCACTGTCGCTCAACGTTTCGTTACTTTTCTCCAAAAACTAATTGCCGGCAGCAATAAATTCTGTGCGAATTTCCAAATTTCGTGTCAATACACGACCACTGTTCCTCCTCCGTGCAGAGACAAAATCTTCCCGACTTAGCTTCGCATCGAGACAAACCGAGATGAAACTTTGACGGCCCGATTTCTCGTTGACGGCTAATCCGACGACGACAGAGACAGCAAACAACACGGTCGACGAATATCGGGCCGCGATTCGGAACACGACGATATGTTTTTGTGCAGCGCTCGTGTCCTCTTCCTTGTACCGTTCTCGTTCGTTCCAGCGGCTTCGGACAATTGTCCGACTATCGAAACACACAGCTCAAATGGCAAATTGCAAAACTTACGCTGATTTATCGTCCAGACCAGACGCCTCGCTGAGCTCGTCCTCGGCGCAATTCAATGGAAGCTCCTAGTTGCAGGCTTTCTCAATTCAATTTGCTTGATTTCTGCCTAGTATTCGCCGTCCACAGACTTATCCACTATACAATCCGAGCCCGACACCCGTCCCGCCGATGACTTGCTACCACAGCCGCAATGCCGCGTTTCCTTTAAGAGATGTCTAGTTTCTCACTTTTCAAATATTCCCAGCTTATTTATCGGCTTCTTCTTCCTTTGTGAATATACTGAACACGTTCTCCTTAATTTTCCACACGTTTTAATATAGAAAGCAAACCCGTTCGCGCGTACTTTTTCTTTCTTCCCGTCCGACGACGACTTGCGATTCGGCTTGAGATTTTTCGTTTGCGAAAATAACAAATTTTTACACCAATTCTTCACACTTTTGCACACTTTTCAATCGAATCACACGTTGACGATTTCGCGAAGCGATTCGAACACAACAATTGAATAAATTTAATGTGATTTCTCGCTTATTCCTGTTGTTAGAGATTTTACTCATGTGTACTTCGCCACGAACAGGATAGACTTTTTTCTTCGTTCTTTGAATGTGTAATTTCAAAATGGCGATTAGCTGCCACAGTGGGCTTTCGATCAATATTGTGACGTCATGTGGTGCATTGGTGCGAAGATTGGATAAATTTTCGTTGTATTTTTAGTATTTGTCGTGGGACATCTAGCGCGGTGTAGTGTAACGTTGCCGACATTGAAAATAAAATTCAATCACTGTTAAGAGTTGGCGTAAATTTCAAAATTAATTGACGGTATAAAATACAGGAGCGCAGCATTCAAAGTACCTGAATGAGATCAATTTGGATATAATTTCAGAAACCCCTTGGATAATTGCTATTCTATGGCGGATTGTTACAATTACGAGCTGAAAAGATTTGACACGTTGTTTTTGATCCGGCCGTACCACAGCGTAGGCTCATTGAGTAACATTGAGAACTCTTCGAAGATACTCCCGATCTAACGGCATTCAATTAAAATAAGTAGGATTTTATTAGTATTGGTAGGATTCGGTTAATTCCATCCCACAAGAATACTCCTCTAATTATAGATCTAATTAAACATTGGCGATTTCCACAATTGTCGCACCCACTTCACACATTTATTCGTTTTTCGTGTTCTAAGCTCACGAATAGTTGCACAAACCTCAACAGTGTATCAGCCTAGAAATTTAAATTATCATCAGACATGTTTCCATACACCTAAAATTGTTTAAAATATAAAAAAATATCAAAAGATCATAAATTCATTGATATAAAAACAATGCTGCATTTTTCTTACATACATATTAAATATGTTTGCTTTCGATTTCAAAGTGCATAAATCTACGTCAAAAACAATATCTACACAATGTCATCTCTAGATTCGTTTTCATCATCTAACCATTACACAAATTTACATTGTTAAGGCAAATTACATTCTTTCGTCGTTCCTAACCCTTATTGCATTTCAATTTACCCAATTCCATAAATGGTCATGAAAACAAATTATTTTACAAAAAACGAACTACTAAAAAGTATTGATTGGTTGATAACTTAGTTACATAATTCCGATAGTTATTTTTTTAATCATAACCATTCGCACTCATTTATTTTATTTACTGATCTTGAAAGTCTTTTATTTACTTTTTAGTGTTTAAATTAATACAATTCCAATCAGATTGAATAAATGGCCATTCTGAAATACTTTATATGGTATAGATAGATATTACATCGTATCTCTGTAGCAACCAATTCATTGATATACTTCCTTTGATTGTATAAAATCGTCATCCGATTCATAGTAAACTGTTGCACTATACATGGCTTTATATTTTTATAAATGCCAGAAACACTGGCTTAATATCAAATAATTATATTATAAAAATTAATAGCGTCGTCGAGATTTTCAATTTCATAATGTTTCGTCTTAGTCTTACATAAATCTCAGATTAATAAAATATTTATATTTCGTACCTTTATCGAAAGAAAGGATTCTTAAGTTTTGTGTTATCTGTTTTGGTTGTACATAGGATTTGTCGTTCCAACTGGAAATCGTAGTTCAGATCGCTTGTGGATGGAATACTTGGTAGAGTTGGCATCTGAAATAAATGCAGAAAATTGATGACTACATGTCAAGATTTTACAATGAGAAATAATTGTTACCGTCGAATTTTGGCTCAATCGTGGATTTAACATGAATGGTATGCCTTCAACTTCTGAATATGCTCCCAAGGTGCCTGCGAGTGAAGTAGGAGGCAATGGGGCTGTACGTTTTGGTGATGTTACTGGTTTAAATGAAGATATCTCCTCATATTCATGATCGATTAACGTAGAATCCTGAAAATTTTATTAAATTTTATTTGAAAAAAAAACCACATTTTGCATAAAAAGAAGATGTTTTGTATGACGTTTTTGATTAAACAATGGAAAGATGATAAGCTTATAATAGATATTAAGGCGCAATGGTTAGTGCAAGACTTGAGCCTTGAAGCAGATTAGAGCTGATTCATTTCACGACCAAACGGACACGAAAGGTGATTTGGTCAGAATAACACTTTACCTTAATAATTTTCCTGAAGGTACCTAAGTCCTAAGCTAAGTGGTAGTGTAACATAATGGTAATGTAGTGTTACATATCTTGTACTTTTGTAAATGGCTTCCATACTTTCCTGCAGATTAGACCGTACTACTCAGTAATTTTATTTTTTCCATTTTACTAAATTTTGACCAGAGATGAGCAGTGTGTTTCCGTAATTTGTGTATTAATTAGGTTTCCGTTCAAGAATTAAGCGAATGAGTATATTACACTATCACGACTGTTCCGTGTTAATTTTGATCTGGTGCACTTCGTAAAGCGAACTTTTTCAAAATAATAGCGACAAATTTTTGTTTAACAATTTTTTTTCTTTCAGAATAAAAAAAAGGTTCTTTCGCCCTTGATACAGCGATTTACACAGTTTAAATGATCACACATTAGAACATTATGTTGTCATTATGAGCGATAAAACCCTAAAAATCACAAGGTCTTGAATCAGGTAGTTTTTGGTCAACTAATCAGTCAAAAGAATACAATGAAGTAGCACATTATCGCATCTTAAAATTTGTCAAGTTCGTTCAACAAACGCAAACTTCCACTTTTGCGATGTTCTAAATGAATGCGATAAACTGGACGCATCGAAATGTTAAGGATAGAAGATTCTGTCGCTGATGTTCGGATATTAGAACCACTGCTTTCCAGTAAACTTCAGCGTTAAGTTTTTCATCGCAATCTCTTCATCTGTAGTACAAAATGTACTTCTGATCCTATCAAATGTAAAACTCCCTTTGACAAATGCTAGATTTTGTTGCATGACCAGCCTACGCACAGGACACTTAATTTTGAAGATACTTAATCAATTTTTCATCATAAATGACGATGCGTTGAACAATTTTCATTTTCGATACATGTGTCAATTCATATAGAATACATTTTCCAAATGCCTAGACAATTTCCGTGCAGTCAAGACAAAGTTAAGAAGCTTACTGAATCTCTATCATAGATTTTGCAAATTCTTCTTGTGCTTGATACAAATCAGACTATAACCCCTTAATGAAATTCTTATGCTTTGCCCATGGAGCCGATAAGAGGATTAATATATGTGCGATGTATGTGATAAAAGAATTATCATGACATGAAGAAATCCGCGCCAGGCGCTCCAATCGAATATATCCATCAAGCGTGACTTTTTACCAACTCAGCCATGTTTTGAACATGTATGTTCCTTTTCAGAACAAATTAAATATACCAAAAGTACAGTTTTTATTTCTATTTTTAGTAGTGTCACTTAATTTTTGTTTACATGTGCCAAGGTCGATAGCTACAGGGTATTAGGCGACTTTTTCTGACTATCATAGGATGCTTAAAATTCAATATTCGAAAGATATATAAATAAGAAGGTCGAAAACTTCCTCTATAACATTATTACGGGTAACGAAACGAGTTTCTTTCCATAACCGTTTGTAAACTACACGCCGGAGTACTTAGTGATCTGTTAACCTGCTTAATTACAAATTTTTCTTTTATCCATAACCAACAGATGAGTTAAGTTTATATGTTGCATTCAATGTTAAAATCAGCAGGCCCAACTGCAGGCGACAAAAGATTCATTTATTACATCTGCCAGCAGGTATTCGGAATCATTTTCTCGTCCTTCAACTCGATTCAAAATTCACATTTCATTGTCCGAAATTATCAGGACACTAAGAAAGACAAAGATATTGTGTTTCTGTTTCTTTATAATGGTAAAAATTGGTTAAACCTAATCTACTTAAGGTTGACAATGTTCAATGTCTTATCATTTATAATTAATTATTCAATTATAACATCGTTCTTATATTTTATGCAAGTGCAAATATGATGACGAACACAATTTTATATGGAGTGCGAATGCTATTCCAGAGTCGTTCTCAAACGAATGTTGTTTTATTCGTACATTTATTATAACTTTAAGAGATGTCTCCATAACATGTCTGAACCATGACAAGTTAATAATTCGTCAATATAACCGATGTGGCCCACGGAGTGTATAAAATGAATCACTTTCAAGTGTAGATTTATAGGAACAGCAAAAAATATAATTTTTAAATGTAAAAAATACATACAAATTAATAAGGAGCGGAATCAAAAAAATATTTAAACTTTGAAATAAAAGGAATACTCGCCGCTCTTTTTTTGTTTTGTTTTATTGTTCTTTCAATGGTTTCTTTTGGCTTAAACTGTCTTTATTTACTTTATCTTTATCAAGCAATTCGCCTTGCTCTCATTCATATCCTTTTCTTCATTCAAATAAATTACAATTCTCACAGTGATTCTATAGCGGCAACTCCCTAAATTACTGCAAACTGAAATATATGTTTAATTATCAACTGGAAAGTGTATTAAGTGATTTCCGCAAAAAATTTGAACCATTTTCCCTGCTCGGAATTTGTACAGAGAAAATGATATCGTAAGACATCTTTCATGCAATTGCCTAAATCCCATCAAAAGAAATAGGACGCGTGGGGAGCGACAAGCTTAAGAGATTTAAACCAAGATTCCAAATAAGCTATTAGATTAATCTTATGTTATCTAAAATCACTGGCACATTCAAGATAAACTTACACACCCCTCCCGCACAAATACACAGTCTCATTAACATTGGGTAAGATATAGTCGTATCCCTGGAGTCCATGTCAGGCTCTAATTGAGCCAAAAATATCAAAATATTGGGTTAGCGTGTACCCCAACGTGTTTAAGAAAGCTATAAAGATTATAGAGAACAACACATATGAGGTAGGGTCTACTATGTACGAAGCATCAGCCACTTCGATCGATTTAATGGAAAAAGCTGTAGGGTTTTTATTAATTTTTGAAATGACTAGAACGTCCTTCGCTTAACTATACAAATCTGTACTTTACACGATGACCCTGCATACGACTTCTAATACAAGAGATAGAGACAAAAACTAAACAGCAAGCATGTGCTACTTGTCTATAATAATATAATCGTTTGACTTCATTCGAAATTGTCGCATGAAACTTTGAAAATAATAAAACATCTAATAATAATTATAAAAGCCATGTCTGCTATCTTTTAACTCGCTATACCTACATATTCGGTTAATCTGATCTATAAAATTAAGCATTTGCGAAGGATACAGAAGATTAAATTGATACATTTTTCAGAAAAATATTTCAGAGCGATGAGATGAAACATTATCCTTGCAAATAATGAATTCAAAATACTTCAATGTATAAGAAGTATACTAAAATAGACAGAACAGATGAGAACATTCGGGAAAAGATGGATGTTTGCTAGATATATCAACCTTAAAAATAACATTGAAAAATATTTTTCTTATATTGTTTCTATTGGACTCCACCTCACAAGACGTTTTACGTATATCATATATCAGATAAAAAATTCAATTGATTCTAGTTTACGAGCAAAGCTTTGTTACATATTTTTCCAATTCGCTATGCGAATTTCATTAAAATTGTTGTAATGATGTTCATCGAAGCGAGTTTCTAATTTTTTTAAATGTTTATTAGGTTTGCCGTCAGTTAGGTTTTTCAATTTGTTTGGTTTTCGTTCAGTTTCGTTTTGCAGATCTGTCAGCTTTTGCTTTGTTTGGTTGTTTTTTCGTCTTTCGTGAGTATTTTTGAAATATTACAATTGAATTCCTCATTCATTTCGACGTACCTTTGCGAAACTTCTACTAAGATCTGATTCTTGATTCGATTTACTGCAGTTTATCTATCACCATGGTGATGGCGTTTTGTGATAAATCCACAAGTAATGAAATAGTCTTCTGAAAACACTCATTTGTCGGATGCAATCTCAGTGATTTAATCTTCCGTATTTTTTGAAAATTTAACAAACACGTTTACAGTCTTGTAGGACTAGTAAATCGAGTTCTTACATTACCTGAAGTCAATGTGCTTAAGAATTATGTCAAAAGCAACGTCTGCATGTTGAAAATGAGGCATGAAACTAGTCAAACCTATAAAGATAAACTGCCTTTATTCAGTCTTTGTTATTAGTTGATACACCAATACATTTGCCACATAAGCTTGCAAACTAAATCAAGTTCGATTCGAACTCGCCATAAATTTTTACAAGCTAATAATATAGTAAGCTGAGAACAACAAATTTAGGCTTATTTAAGGCTTACTCTGAAAGTAGCCGCTTTGATTTGATAATAGTGCGTCAGCATTTCAATTGTCGAGCTTTCTTTGTGGTGCGAATCCTGTCAAAAAACTTACTGATACGATATTGCCAACGAGACTGACGCGGCTCCATGCGTCGAATTCGAATTATTTTGAAAGTTGCTTTGATTCAGATTACAAGTTATGAACCCAAGTCGGTTACAATTGGGATACACCAAGTAATGCTAAAAACTAATGCCCATGGATCGTAGCTGTCGTGTTAAGGATTTATTTGTAAACAAAATTATGGTGTAGGCAAGCCAAAGTAAAGAACAGCATGTGAATAGCACCATGAGACGAAAACAACATACAAGTAAAATATGAGGAAAATCTTTGGAAAATTACGTGTGATAGCAGCTGTTATGTGCTGAAATTGCCTATACTAGTATGATTTTCTATTATAGACGGTGTCACAGTACACGAACTAATACATTGATAGAACAATCTTATTTTAATCTCACTTACCTTTATATCTGGCTTTCTATGAATACTGATTTTATCGATTGCGCTATGCAATTCATTTATGTTTAATTTGGCACACGGTGCTGGCGTGGGTACTGGTGGTGGTACACGTGTTGGAAGCGGTGCTGTCTTATAGCATATTAAAATTCCATTTATATCTCTGTTGAATAAATGATTTGTAAAAACTATTCATGTTTTGAATTTATGAAAACTAATTTACCCTGCCATTATGAAGCCATTGGGTGCTGTTTTCAATTTCGAACAAACTATTATATCTGTAACAGCATTTGATACAGTGCCACGTTTAGATAGTTTGTAAGCTATTTGCTTTTTGCGCCATGCTTTTTGTTCTGTATCGGCCGTACGTGAAAGAAGAGAGAATTCCTTTGGTGCAAGCTCTTTGTCTGAGATTACTCTAAGAACGGAGTTGAGTAATCAATTGGACTACGGATGAGATGTACCTACTTACTTGAGAGTTTCCAGTACGTAGTCGGGCAGGCCTTCACTTTTAGAAAGGCATAGATATCTGGATGTTTGCTTTCCGAATACAATATTTTTTTCACGCCACAAATCAGCATCGGAGTCTTGATCATATGTTCGATTTATTACCGTGAAATTTCTAGGACACCTGAAGAAATATTTAAAATATATTGTTTGCAATTGAATAGAGGGCTTCTAGTAATATTTCAAACCTAATTAAGAGCAAATTAGGTTTAATCAAATATTGCTAAGCGAAGTTTAGAATCTATGTTTAAATTCGTTGTCGTTTGTTTTCAAATTTGTACTTCTTGCAATAAAAATTTCTATTTTACTTAACTTCAGATATTTGGAAGTAGTTATTGTTATTTTTTACAGAAAGTACGTACAAAGTACGGAAGGAAATCCTCATTTGTGAAAAGTTTAGATAAAAACTTTTCATTTCAGAAAAGAAAAAATTGTGTAGTGATGAAACAGGGATACTCCTAACATTCGCCTTTCTATTTACAAATTTTTGGGTTCGGGTTCGGGTTCGGTTCGGGTATTTACGATAAAAAAGCATTAAATTTTTGTAATAACTAAACTCAGTAACATCCAACATGAGAGAAGCCGAAGATCATCAGAAGGCATCAGATGTAACTGAACAAAATTCAACATTAGATGTGCCATCATTGCAGCGTAAATTTGTTTATCAATTTAATTTTTGGGGGGATGTACTTTATCCAATAAAATGACGTCAGCTGCTTGAATTCTTTAAGGACAGTACTTGAAAAACGCAAGCCTGGTCAATCATTCATATTAGAGTCAGCAATGGACAGAAGCAATGTCAGGTATTCCCTAAGACCCAGCCATCTTTGTAAAACATCTGATCAGATGGAGTGAGCCTTGCGATTTATCAAGGCTCTTCGCACACTGTTTTTCATACAGGATCGGTTATTAGGAATTGTTTCACATTTCCTAACTACAAATCGTTAATGCTGCAATTGATTTCTGACTTTACTAATCAAACATCTGGGTAAATACACGCGATCCGAGTTTACTTTTTTTGAGTTTCAGTTTTCCACATGAAAGCTTTCCAGCGAACCCGAAACGTATGATATAACGTGAAAACAACAAATGATAACGTAAGTAAACGAAATTCTTTATTTCGCAAGGCAAATAATATATTCCTTCACTCGCTTCTATTCTTCCTTTTTTTATTCCCTTTTTCATAAGTATATTAAGTATGGTTTACTCAATGACATATAATCCAACACCACAAAAGACCCCACCAAGTGGAAAATAAACAAGAATTAACAAGATAAAAAAATGTTAACGTACTTGTCGCTATCTTCAACTATCTGCAATGATGTGATGGGTCGATTGTCCGGCAAAATACTCATAATTGACTTAATAACGTTTTTTTGCTGGAAGGCAGGCGGTGGCAGGCATGGGAGAACCCCCGATCCGGGCATTACCGGCGTACGTTTAACTCCACTTTTTTGCATTGTGTTCGACGTTTATTGTTAATATCTCAAATCCCTTTTCAAATATAATAACTCTTAATAGATTTAAATAATCACAGTTTTTTGAGTCATTCGACACACATTCACTGACTGTTTACTTTCGTGTAGACACAAATTTTGACGGTTTTAACTATTTTTACGATGATTTTACCGAGCCTCCAACACGAAAACACGTCAATTGGAATTACTCATCGCGGTCGTTTCGGCGAAAGTTTATTATAAATTAACACGTTTTCTTTTTATTTGGCACAATTAATATTGCAAGTGTTAACGAGGGTCAAAGCCCTTTGTCGCTTGAATAATTAAAGGAAGACACTGTTTAGAGGTTCAATGCAAAAGATAACAAAGACCAATCGTCTACTATTCAGCTTATCACAGATTTCTGGACCATTTGTTTTATAATCACTATATTATTATGAAACCATCCCGCTATATTATTCGTTAAACGAATGTTTCAATTCATTTATTTATTTTACTTGTTACCCTTTTGCTTTTGTTATGAATCTGGCAGTGAATTGTACAAGCTGGATTTACTATGCCCGTCAATATATCAGGGTTCAAAATGACAGATTCAGATTCAGAAGTTTATTGAGACTTTAACTATGACATGAGCTTATACTAAGAATACATTGACAAGGTAGGTTAATGACTGTTACATTATGTCACTTAAACTATGTGGTGAAGTTTAATTTTATTTATACATATGTTGGAGAAATTTGGGTAACGTGTGGTAATTCATTACGCTTGCTCAGGCGTATAACCTATCGCTTAGTTCTATAGCGACTTACAATAATATATAACTTAAAAACAAAAATGTTAAACAAAATTAAAATAAATAAATAAAAAAAAACAAAGGAAAGAGAAAAAAAAAATTAAAAAGTTAAAGTTAATAATTGATATTTACAATTAAAATAATAATAAAACTTAATGATAAGGGTAGGCTATGTTAAATCTTACATACCAAAGCAGGAGTGGTGTACCTTTAAGGGCTAGCTTAGAATTTTTTATTTTTGCAAATTTTTTGATTTTTGATTTTTTTTTTTTTTTTTATTCTATTTGTCTATTTTACTTAATATACTTAAATTGAGTTTGAATAGTTTCTTATTGCTAGGGTTCTATTCGGATGTACTTATCTATTTTTTTATTTATTTCTTGTTTATTTATATTTTTTCTTAACATAATTTGCATGGTGAGTGCTTAGGTTTTTTTTTTTTATTTTATCCAATATACAGATTTTTCGGAGGTTCGTTATAGAATGAAGGTTTCTGCATATTGTTCGAGGATCCCTGAAGCCATTGCACCCTTTCCTCTCCCAGCAGTGCGATAGGGGAGGCATAGTAATAAATCAATGCTGATGCTACCTTATTATCAGTTACGATTTTTCTAACAAGTGGGTTTGGGTGCTGAGAAAGTTTTTGAATTCTTTTGCTGGCTAGGTTAGTTACATAGTTTAGAAATGGTGTTATTTGCGTGCATTCATAGAGTAAGGAGTTTTTGTAGTATTTCAAATCAGCTTTTCTATACTTTCCAGAGCAAGCCCTGAGTATTTTTCTCTCAAACACTTGAAATTTTTCGGCTATTGTTGGCGACATCTGCATCCATATCGGAAACCCATATGTGAGTATCGGCCGAATCAGCGTTTTATACATGAGGATTTTAGATTGGGAATTGAGATGCGGGGATCTAAATAGGGACTTTAAGAGTTGAGAGGCTATCAATGCTTTATTGAGTACAATTTTGGCATGTGGGTTAACTTTAAGACGGTGATGGAAGGTTAAGCCAAGGTACTTGATAGAGTTTCTTATCGGAATTTGCGTATTGTTGATCCAAAGGGTAATATTTTTGCTTTCAGGGACTGTAAATGAGTGACCTTTCCCACTTGCATTGCGAAAGCAAATAAGATCAGACTTGTTGGGGTTAACTTTTAATCCCCAGGTGTGGAAAAAATTCAGTACCAAATTAAGATGATTTTTCACAGCGAACAGTGCCTCCATCGGTCTTTCTCCTGTTGCGTATAAAATGGTATCATCAGCATACATTAGAATCTTCGGCTGATAGGCACAAGGCTGAGCTTGCGTGCTGTAGGGAATGTCGTGCACAAAAAAGTTGAATAATTTTGGCCCAAGGATCGAACCCTGCGGGACTCCACTTTTAACGTCAACAAGTTTTGAAAGGGAGTTATCAATGGCCACAAAAAGCTTTCTTTCTGTTAAATAGCTAATCATGATTCTGAGAAGAGGAATAGGACACTGATTTGTAATCAGTTTGTACAATAGGCCATTTGTCCATACCTTGTCGAACGCTTTCTCTAGATCCAGTGCGCAGGCCACCGTAGCGTGTTTTTTTCTTAGCCCAACAATTATGTCATTTTGCAGTGCCAGGGCAGCATGTTCTGTAGAGTGCATGGAGGTGAAACCGAATTGTATGTTTGGCAGTCTAGGGGCGAAATAAGAATCGAAATTTTTTGCAATAATCTTTTCTAGGATTTTGCCAAATGGAGATAGTATTGATATGGGGCGGAGATTTGCAATTTCCCCGTTAAATCCTTTTTTTGGAACTGGAATTAATCTTGCAACCTTCCACGAGTTTGGAAAGTATCCATTATTAATGCAGTTATTGAAAACTATTGTGAGTTTGGGGGCTATGGTGCTTGCAGATTTTTTTAGTAAGAAATTAGAGACCCCATCTACTCCAGTAGATTTTTTACTTTTAAGTGAGTTGATGGCATCGAGTATCTCGGACTCTTTTGTGAAAAAGGCAGAGTTTGGTCCCTCAGCTGGGTTGGAAGATAGGTTGTTGTTTGTAAAAATTGTTAAGAAGGATCCCGTCATGCTAAATGCGAACTCTGCTACGCGTGTATTTACTTTGTGGTATTGGCTTGGTGGGAAATTTTCTGCCGAAGTTTGGTACAGTTCCTCATAGAAGTTGGCACAGGCTTCAAGCTTGCTGTTACGGTCTGCAAAAACTGAGTTCTGGTTGGTGAGGTTTACCTTGTCGATATTTATTGAAAAGTATTTTCTGCCAGTGATTCTGTTGATTTCAGAAAACATTTGAGGTCCCGGTTTGATGTTTTTCAACGTGTCCTGGAATTTCTGGTTCACCTCCGCAGATATTTGTGCTTTAATAAAGTTTGAAATGATATGTACCTGATGTTTTATTCGTACATATTGGGGAGTAACTCTATTTAAATGTCTATTATATATTCTCTTAAGTTTTTGCAGGCATCGGTTTCGAAGTCTGACAAGCGATAAGGTAGTCTCAGATAACGCACCGTATTTAAAATATTTGGGGGCACGTGTAGGTGCATGATTTTCAGCAATGGTAGTAAGAGACTTGGTTAGTTTGTCTATAATGTTGTCAATATCATGATTAGATATGAGCCTATCTTCAGGAATATATATAGCACTAATCGCATCACGGACATCCCTGTTGAACCAAGCCCAATCAACCAGGTTAAAATTTTGTATTTGTTTAGGTAAAACGGGATATTCCACTGTATCTTTAATCTCAATCACCAATTGTATGGCAAAGTGATCAGAAATCGAGGGAAGCGTGCTGCAATGGAGGTGTGTGGTTTTACTGAGTGTTGTCGAGGAGATTATAAAATTGTCAAGGAAGGATGAGGCACGGGGGTAAGTGGGAGTTCCCGCATTGATTAGTTGAAACATAGGGAGTGGGTCACGCCAAAGCCAGTTGTGTAGGATATTTCCGTTTGTATTGCAACGAGAGTCACCCCACTGTGTATGTCTAGAGTTCAAGTCACCCCCCAGAATCACGAAATCATATTCAGCAGCCACATCTTCAATTAAGTTTAGATCATTAATCATTGCCTGTCCTGCGTTTGGTGGTACATATAGAGCACCGGCGAGGAGTTTAATGTGGTGTTTTGTATTGCTAAGCAATGTGATCACGATGAACGAGGATTGCACTGCTTGCAACGGAATTGTTATATTGGAAAAGTGAAATGTATTTTTCACAAATATTGCTGTTCCCCTGGCGGAATCATTTCTGATTATGTTATAATTAACCGTTCGCAATTTATGATGTGCTGCTAATCGCGTTTCTGTAATAAGACCAATGTCAGATCCTGATTTATTTAAGAGATTTTCCAGAAACATTCTCTTATCGTGACATACTAGAGAATTGATGTTAAGGGCTTGGAAGTTTAGTTTAATGCTGCTGTGCATTGCGTGATGCAAGGTTACACACAAAATTAAGGTATGCATTTGCCTTCTCAGCGTGCGTTGTCAGCGTATTGTAATGGCTCATGAATGAAGATGCACTCTCTAGTAGAGAGCTGAACTCAATCCCAAACAATTCCGTTGAGAGGTTGAGTATTTGGCCGATGGCGCTTATTGGACTAGGGTTATGGTTCTGGGGCCGAGGCATTCCGGCATTAGTGGTTCCCCGAGCAACTGCTGCATAGGAGAGGTTTGGTCGTGTTGAACGAGGAGTATCTGCTTGGTTAGTAGAAACTGGTGGCTTTGTGGTTGTTTCAGGACTGTTATTAAAATTGTTATACCTTTTTCTTAAAGGTCCTGTTTGAACCGTTTGCAATTTTTTCTGATAGACTTCACAGCCAGAAAAATTTGCGGGATGTCCGTTTAGGCCACAGTTAACGCAAAACGGGGGAGGACTATCCTCATTTGAGGGGTTGCGTTCGCATGTTTCCTCTTTGGAATGTGCTTTATTACACTTAACACATCGTGCATCGTAAGCACAGTTGGCCGAAACGTGGCCGAATCGTTGGCAGCGGTAGCATTGTATCATGTTACCTTTGTGCTTGGGCTTTTCCCAAGAGATTTTCTGCGAGAGTAAATATTTGATTTTAATAATTTTTTTTAAATCTTCTTCCGTTTTAAGGTTTATACGGAATAGGTCTAGGGTTATACCTTCACGTTTGGACCAAGTCGTGGAGATATTTGTAATATTTTGAATGTTTAACCCTGGAGTATTCGCCAAGATGTCATTTTTGATTTCTTCACCAGAGAAATCAGCACTTACTCCCCTAAGTACGACAGAGTACTTACGTAGTGAATTCGGGGTGAAGGAGAAGGCCTCTGCCTCGGATTTTTTGAGACACTCAAGAAACTCCAAGTGAGTTTCTACTGAATTGACACGAACTTTGTGCCGGCTTTTTGAGAGCGTTTCGATTCTGATTTTTGCATTAATATTAATTTTTTTAATCGCGTCTACAATACTCTTTGCACTCACCTTGCTTACAAATATTGGAGGGCACCACTCAAGCTCCTTACTAATTTTATTATTAGTACTATTCTGATTGTTTTCATTCCGATCTTCTTGTAGTTCGGCGTAGCGGTTGGGTGTTGTAGGCACTTCTATCACTGTCTGCTTCTTTGTTTTAGCCGCATTTTTCTTCGCGACTTCCTTGAAACCATCGGCAGCCATGTTGAGCACCTCGATGATATTTTCCTTGCCTGTCATTTCCATGACTTCGTATTGCCGTAGAGTTTCCACGTCGGCACAGGATAGCAATTCAGACGGCAGGACTTTATTTCTGTTTTCCGGCTTATTTGCAGAAACTGTGGAAAGTTCGATTCTTTTCCGCTTCTGTTCAGGCGATCCACCGGCCAAAATCGATGTTGCCATTTTTCATTCTGAAATGAAAGAGAGAAAGAAAATAAATTAAAACGAAATTAAAAGAAGGTGTGTACGAAGCGTCTCAACACCACTTGGTAGCGCTACGTTTTTGTTTGCTTAAACTCTTGAATTATCCACAAAGAAACTGTAATGAAAAACCGTTGGATATGTCAGTTGTTTTATTTTTTTTCATTCGGCTTGAAAAATGGCGGTTATATCACGTCAACACCGAAAACTTAAACTTCAACTTGAACGTTGAACTCACACACTACAAAACACGTCTTGCTGCTTCAACTACCAGCAAGCCAATGGTTCAAAATGACAGCTATAGCTCAATCATATGTCATACAGGCATCCTCAAACTGTTCCCATAACATAACAAACCTATTTTGCCGTATATGTGTTGCTCAAAATTCAAACAATGATGACGTCTGTTAACAAAAATGATTTGTACAACTAAATTTATCCCTGTGCGACAAGATCTATATTGAACTGACGATAACAGAATGTGGTGACTTCTACTGCTCGGCGCTTTAACTTTTCCCAGCGGCATTATTTCGAAAGGCAATTTTATGTTTGATCACGATACATTTTTTTTGTACGAACTCGACGATCGACTAAACAGGGGAAGTAGAGTAAGAAAACGATTCATTATGTAGTGCATTAACTACGATTGCTGATCAAACTTTGATGAAATAAAGAAGAAAATTAGAACATCAATGTGAAAAGCCAGTGAAGGAGAGTCGTTCAGAACCTCGGGACCCTATCAATAATACATTATAAAAGGAGATTGGTAAAACATAACAAGGTAATACTAACCGAGACGGAACTCAAGAGTTTTCTTAAAATGCGCCAAATACTCCAAGCATGGATCCTTTGGCGAAGACCTAAAATACTCGTAACCATGGAAAATCTCTAATGGTTTCGAAAATTAACATATAACAGCTAGACGAAAAGTTTCCCAATATCAATGGTCTTAATTCGCTACCTCACATCTATAAACATCCCTTCAAATATTGTTGTTCTAAAATTATTGAGAAATTCGAATTCAAGTCTAGACGTGAAGGTAAAGCACGACCAAATCATTCTAACGTAACATGATTAAACCCCTCCGTGTAAAACAGTTTCAATGTAAAACAGGATCCTGCCTCCCAGATCTTACTAATAAGAAACAGCATCCGGTATCTCTTACCGGGATAAACCTTTCGGAACAAGCAGATTACAATACTATGGCATAGAAGAATTTCAAGAAATTCTAATGGAAACACATAGATCTTTAAGCCCAGGTCCAGAGAGGAATAATGATATAATGATAAGAACTCTTTCTTTACATCATCCACACAGTATGCTCCAGGTAATTAACAAAGCGTTGACTCAATGCCTCCACACTCTCCACCAAGCTGACCTGCATTATTGACGTATGAAAGCCTATTAGAAACTCGATCTCAATATTCTACGTAACGCTTGTCGACAATCACGACAAAGACCAAGCCATAAATTTATATTGGAACAAAAATCCTGATCGTACATTATACCTGACTTAATTCGTACAGTAAGATTAAATACATAAAAATTACCATAAGAAAAACAAACATTTTTTTTTCGAGAACAAAACGCGTACCTCCACGCTTATTTCGAAAAAAGCATCAGATGCCTCAACGAATCAACCTAAGCCATTAATCTCTTTAGCTCTTAATCAATACAAATCCTTGGTTGGCCCCAACCTGGAATATGGATTAACCACATTTGCACAGGCGCCTACATACCCCTTCAAAAGTTTTTTTTGTGGTAGGGAGGTGAAGGCTCTGTACGCCCTGAGTGTGAGACTCCCAGACGCAAACTGCTTTTGGACTACCCACTAAACACCTCCCCTGTCAACCTGAGAACCTAGCCTGGAACCGTTTGACACATTACTTCGGGCTAGGCGTCGTGTTCCTACGCCTAGAGGCGCCTTCGGGTTATGGGATTCTCTTCTCTTACGGGAAGGAAGGGAGAAGGGAAGGCAATGCTCCTTGTCTCTCCACCTGTGCCAACCGCTTCCGGTGTAACTTCTTGCTGAGAGCGTCGCCCCAAAGTTCTGATCCGTAGAGTAGAAGCGACTCCACAACGCTCATTAAGACTCGTCTCCTTGATGTGGTGGACCCCCCTATGTTGGCTATTAATCGGGTGACCGTCACACGCGCTGCATTGCATCTTTGTCAGCTGCTGCCCTGATTTGTTGGGAAAAACTCATCTTCGAGTCTATCAGGACGCCTAGGTACTTTACTGCGATTCAACCAGCTCGTCCCCTATACTGATAGGCCGAACTCTGGGGATTCTCTTCTTTGTTAGCATGACCGCTTCAGTTATTTTCAGTGTCAGCTTGAATGCGTGAGCGGTCATCCAGTCCATTACCCTCCGCATTAACATATTGAGTCTGAGTTGCGCATGGTCTACTGTGCCAGCAACCAGCGCCGCGACATCGTCCGCATAGCCGAACAAACGCGACTCATCCGGCAGTTCAAGCTGCAGCAGTCCATCATAGGAGATGTTCCACAGGTCCGGGCCAAGGATAGAGCCCTGAGCGACACCTGAAGTAAGAATTGTACTTCGCCTACCCTCTTTCGAGTCGTAGAGTAGGCTGCGGTCCTTTAAATAGTCCCTGAGAATCCGCATAAGGTACACTCGTACTTGAAAACGATTTTCTAGCACTTCCAGAATATCCACCCATCTAGCGCTGTTAAATGCATTTCGGACACCCAGAGTAACCAGCAGGACGACCCGTCCCGTGGAAATACTGTGAGACTCCGCACGTAGGACCGCGCTCACTACTTCTCCAATTGCATCGATGGTGGAGCGGCCTGCTCTGAAGCCATACCGCCGTGGAGATAGGTCCCCGGCAGTCAAAGTTCAAAAGTTTGGCTTCGTGTTAAAACCATGTTTAAGGCTTACTTTGGACTCACTTCCGCCAAAGTAGCTTTTGACATTGCTGCCGAACCACCAACAGAAGTAAGCCCCTAAATGAACAACTTTTTTGCAACAAAGATAGAATAAGCTGAATTTACATCGAATGCTAAATTATCTAAATATTGCTAAATTATCACTCGTCATGTCAGCTTTCACTTTTATCCAATAAGTGTAGTGCGGTGAATAAAAAAGGATCAAGTGAAGTGTAATGCATTACGAGTAATTTATGTCTTAAATATAAACTTATTTTAACTTGGAGTTATTAAGTGCTATAAACTTTTAAAATTACAATTTTTACAATGGAAATAAAATATCTATGGAGACACAAACACCCTAACACTATAGTGTTCAATTGGTATACACAAAATGACAACGATATCACAGACTTAATGGACTCGATGGATTATCGGTTACATTCCTTGAACTTATATTGGAATAAAATTATAGTTAAACATATACTGACTAAAAAAACAGACACAATGTTACCCCTTAAGTTCATTTCACAAACATTTTTCACAAGAGCCCACAAGAAAATTTAATATCGAATAATAAACTTAATTGAACATTAAAAGCATACATTTTACGTGAGCAGGGTAGAAAAGTAAACGTGAGAAACAGGCAAGTTTAATAGGAATAATAGGGAGGTAAGACAGACATTTTTTAAAAATTTTCAAAACGTTTTGGGTTAACAAATAATACCTGTTATTGTTTACATTAGTTTACATTAGTTTTTACAACGCTCAAAAGACTATCGGATATATACTTTTTTGTATATTGAAAATCATATTGAATATATACTTTTTCTATAGAAAAAGTTTCTCGCTGATGATCAAATTCTAATTTTCTCGACTACAAAAAATACTTCAATGTCGAAAATAATCAAAGTTCACTTGTTAAGGATATTATAAATTATTTTCTAGTTGAAAAAAGTAGATTAATGTATACACAAACATACGAATCAACCGTAGAAACATAACTCATAGAATGCAAGAGATATATCGTGGACTTGAGTTAAGTCTTCTGATTAAGTTAATTTCACCAATTGTTGGGTTTCACCCCTATTTATTCACGCGTTCCCGTGTAAAAAGAAGTTAAAAAACACTGTTGACAATAGTGTGTTAATCCTAAATTTATTTCTCACAAACCATTGTTTCGTTGGTCTAAATCTTAATAGCCACAGTTTGAATAATTATTCAAAAGATGAACAAAATTCAAAATCTTTCCTTGAAAATTAATAGAAAATATCCTTTATGATTTCAATTCGATTTAAATATTAATGTTGTTTTTTTTTCATTTTTACATGTATTTATATTCAATACCTTTATAAATATTTTGAATATTCAAATATACCAATACTATCACTATACCTGATAACTCAGCTTAAGATTGTAGTTTATGCATTGCAAAGAAAATTGTGGCAAATTATCTACAGTGAAATTATGATTAACAAATTAATTTATAATTCAAAAAATTCAAACCTCTTCTTCAGAAAATAATAAATTAACTGAGGAATTTAGTTGCATGCCTCTAGTGGAGCGCCCTTATATTTATTTTTAATTTTCAATTTTTGTAGAGTTTATGTATCAATTTCACATTTTCCATATTGATTGGTTGAAATTGAAATGCACTTTCTTATCAGTTATTAAATATAAACGAACAACCGCAGTCAATCCTACATGAGTAAGAAGGAAGAAAATCGCGAAGATCTTAGACATAAACACATACTTAAAGAGTGATAAGCGATAGAAGGCTACGGGTTTTATCAGCACGGGGGACCTTATAACGATGGCAAATTAGAATGGTAAAATGTGTTAATTTTACCACTGAAAGAGAGTTGCAAAGTTGATTTTGGATTAAGACTTTTGTGAGCACAGTGTTCCAAATAAAAAAAAAAGAGTTTTCCGATTTTGTTTTCTTTTAGGTTTTAAATTTTAAAAAACTTAATGTTGATTATTTTATCATTTATCTTGTGCTAACAAAATCAACTATTTAAATTCTAGCAGGAAATTCAGGTGGATTGTGATCAGGGGTATTATCTGCGCTTCGATATCTTATTCGTGCGCAGTGTCAATAATTAATAAAATTTTAAATTGAAATTGTTTCAAAATTTCCTTAGAGTTTGATCATAATCAATGAAAGAAAGGTTTTTAACAATCTATAAAAAGAGCATAATATGAAAAAAATTATATACGCTTTTTAATTGATCAATTTTACCCTTTAATCCGTCATTTACATCCCTTTATGCTGTGAAATATCCCTTTATTCTGTGAAATATCCCTTTATGCTGTGCATACGTAACGAGAACTCAATGGTGCGAAATTTCATGATCAACTTTTGTGGGATTTTTTTTGAAAGCGAAACCATAATAGAAAGAAGATGGAGTAACTCAAGAGAGTTTTGAACATGGGTCATAAGTGAATCGTATCAGTTTCCAACTCTTTGGTTGAGGCGCACCGATTAGCACTATTAGTTTGATGGAGTAGAAACCCAAATAACCAGATAAAAACAAAATTTTTGCTCGCACAGATTCAGTCAATGCCATTTATGCTGTACAGATCAAGGAAAGAAATCTAGACAAGTTGAAAGTAAATGACTCTTCCTTTTTCCAAGCGACTTTTGTTTTATTTTTCGAATTTCACAGAGTAAACTATACCTAATGCTTGACTACGGCATCCTTGGCTAATTTTGACCAGCTATGATAGACTTTAGATTCTGTATAAGCCGGTTGCAAATGAAATACGTATTTGGTAAGGGAGGAAAATTCTATATTCTAATGTTGAATTCTATGTTCTATGTTGAATTCTAATTAAACAATGCTTAATTGCTCAATATTTTAACTTGTACGTTGTACAAACACATTATTGGGGAGATTAGTGTTTATACTCGTTTTGAAGACCACCAGCGGGTGTGCTTATTTTACCCGTTTTATACTTAGGCATTTGGCTGATGGCTGCTGAGTACAAACAACATACTAATCGCTGAAACTTCGCAAAACTTGTGCTTTCACTATCCTATCTTAACATGCTAAAAGTTAAAACAACGACGGGAGAATGCAATATAATTTGTTCTAACCATTAATAGATGGATCATAAAGAGCCAAAAAGAGCGATGCTTAAATCACAGAATGTTTCAGTTATAACCCCACAAAGAAGGACAGCTAATAACCCAAAGACAAATGAAAAAGAAAAACAAGGATATTGAACATACCAATAAAATATTTGAAATTTCTGACAAGAAATAAATCATCGAAAATGCAGTTTGAGTAATTTAATGTCAATTTCCTAAAATCACAACTAATTCTGATAAGTTCTTATAAGTTTTCTACTATTTTTGTATCATCGTTGGCAGGCACGAACGTAGTCCATTAATTATTTCTATTCTAAACTTTAAGAAAACAGTTCGCAATTTTGAATAAGTCATTGACTATGAAAGAATAATAAGATACACTCACTGTCAGGGTGATGTATAGCTGAAAGGATATCTGACACAAACATGTTAAGTCTAATTCTATTCCATTAAAAAATGTCCATTGACTTGGATTAAGCAATGCTTAAGGTCACTGATCCATGTAAATCGATATTTCAATAATCCCATGTTGTCTACAACGAGTTAGTCATCCTATAAGGTTTTACACGTTCAGCTCTTAGAAAGCATTGAATTACCAAATTGGGGTTGTAGTACTCATGCAGCCACAATTATCAAGTGAATAACCCCTCACTTAAAAAATTTAATCCCCCGGTGAATAACACTCACTTAGTATCTCTTATAAGCTTTCACATCCTTTAAGCTTTAGTTGATTCCCTAATTAAAGGCATTTTACATAAAAATAACCTCGTACAGAAGTATGTCTCGGAGGCTTAAGGACATTATCAAACTGCATGGGTAGATGCCATACAGAAAGTTTTCCATCGCACATAGAAGGGAAATAGGGTCAGTCATGTGAGAGAATCAGGTCATCTCCATACTTTTCGAGCCACATACCGAAAGTAATTATTTTTTTTTGCGATTGACAAGATTTTAAACGGTCTCTCGTCAGAATATGTAAGCATACGTACGAATAACCATAGGTGCACTCCGCTTCAGCTACCCATGAACGTTGCATTCGAGACAGAGACAGGAAGTAAATTTCTTTCCAGTTTTTTATTTAGACTCATTTATTAATTTCCAGGAATAATATATCACGCTGCAAGTAGTGTTTCATTGAAGCTCACACAAAAACATCTTTACAACACACATTTAGAAATGCCACAGGACTAAGTATCCATGCATGCTTATTCCACTAAATGGTGCCACCGAATTAAATGAATGTCGTGGGGCTCGTATTGCTCTTTATCAAAATTGATTGACTAGAAAGATAAGAAGAGTTTCAATTGGGATGTTTACATGTCATGGGGAACATGTAATCTAGATGATCCACATAACTAACATTATGAAAATGAGCGAAGCAAAAGTATTATTTACGATTGCATGGATAACACTAATTCTCGCCAAACCGCTCTAATATGTGTTTAATCAGAAGCAGCATGTAAGAGCCTCTTAAACTTCTTAACGTTCCACTTTTAGAATAGCACTTGGTAGAACACATGGTTATCAACAATTAAGCTGCACACATGCCATTTTACCTCCTAACTATCCTGTTTCCTCTACCTTTGTTTTAGGCGGTTTGGAATCTGCAACAAAAGGCAAAAACCACAATGGAGTATACACTAAAGCGCATGTCATTGTCTTCCACCCCATGCATACCGAAAATGACAAAGTACTTGCACTGAAGTCAGAAAACATAGCACACAGGACATACTGCAAACCCCTAATGTACAATGTGCTCTCTGCATGGCATTTCGTTCGGCGGAACATTTCGATAAGAACATCTGATGTTCGTTGAAAGTTACCTTTGTAGATGTGTTGATTGTCGTCTTGGTTGAAAGGCGGCTTCTGGAATGAACATTATTATGATGGCTCATTTGCATGATATATTGCATACAAAAGCTGATCACATACTGAATAGTTCAGAAAATTGTTGAAATGTGCAACAATTCTTTCATGAGTTCGCTTGGTGGCATGTATCTCTGTCTAGTGGATGAGAGGATTTAATTGGTGGAATAGAAAGATCTGAGCGAAATGTGATGCAGTTATAGTGTTTTAGAATTCTTGTTCGGGATCTTTCAGAGGTAGATAACGTTAACCGTGCGTAATCTTTCAAAATGATTTATTATTTAATTCATTAATTAACCGAAAATTTGTATTCCCTTACAAAGCTTAAAAGCTATATGAGCCCACTCAGATCTATATGCTTAGTAATGGTAATTTTGATTGATAATTTCTTTGTCGTAGAGAGCTTAGGACTCCCAAACGCACAATGCCTCTAGACTATCCACTACACATCTCCCCTGTCAACGGAGAAATACGTCTGGAACTGTTTGACACATTACTTTGGACAAGGTTTCGTGTTCCTATGCCGACAGGCGCCTTCAGATTACAGGAGTTCCGCTCTAGTACGAAGGAAGGGCAGAGATGGCTAAACAAGAGATGCTTCTGTCACTGATGCTTCAGTATGCCTTTTTAATGGGCAGTATTGCCGGAGCATAATTTGCAGCAGGATAAATGTTTGTGGGTGGAGGGATTACGATTGTTATGAGACTAGAATATTAATGCGCATCTCTCCGCACCTTCGTTTCTATCTCCTATCTCCAAAAAGTTTTACTTACAAATACCAATGCATCTAGAAAATTGGCGTCGAAGACCATTAGTTTTGGAGTTTTTTTTCGTATTGCAGCGCTCTTTTTCTGAGCAGTGTTCAACATTCTCAATTCAAAATTAACTCCGCTTTAAATTCATACTACAGGATCTGGTTATTTTTAAATAAATAAATACAAAAAGTACGGTGTTGTAAATAGGAGCTTGAAGTAATATTCTAAAATCAGATCAACCTGGTTGAAAACTCTTAATATACTCCAAATACAAATGGGGTCCAGTCAAAATAAAGAGATTGAAGCGTTTGTCATCTATTCCCGGTACAACTTAATAAGCTCAATAGATAACTAACTATACTTTGGTTTGGCATGGGTTAAGAAAACTAAGGATCACTGCTTCGCGAATATCTGAATTAGTACAAGAGCCTGGAACAAAACAAATACCAAATTGATTCACTTATGTTTCTTTTAAGAACACCACAGAGCTATCGATTTGTTAATTATCATGCAAAATATCCAATCAGCCCACATTCCATATGCAGCAAGACCCACTTTCATACTTTTTTGAACGTTTATCTGATATTGCTAGCCGCGATGCTGCCATTCATTAGATGTTGAAAAATATTTTCTATTTTCATATTATTGTTATTATTTCGTTTTCTTTTCTCTACTTCATCAGTGAATTAAATGCTTGGGCCTGGACCGCGATGCTAAATCTCGAATTTCCGTAAATGCTGTTGTTGGTAATTGGCGCAAATCGTACTATTCAGATCTAGATTTTCGAATTCGTGAGTATTTGAGTCGTACAGATTGTAGATACGTTAATCGGTGAGTAGAATCGTGAATAATCAATGTAAATATAATAACTTTTTCCACATATCTTGTTCACACGTTCCTCGTGTTCTAATCATATTTGCATAATGTTGGATAAGTAATATGTGAGTGTGCGAAGTATGTAATTTAGCGGGCTTCCTTAACATTGGTAATTGAGTAAGTATTTACAAACGTTGTTTATCTCTGGTCTGCAATGCATCCAACAGATAAAAGTCTGGGCAAAGGAGTGTTGTGCAGCCCGTTGTTGCCTCTCACCCTTTCCTTGTTGGTTAATATGCCAGTTGTTGGCTGTTTCTTTGGTTCAGTGCCGCTGCTTCTGCTCTTCTCTTTCAGCCCATTCGTGTGGGACATAAAGTTAGCGGTCGTCCGGTACGCAGCGCGCATCTACCGGAGTTCAGTGAAGGTCGTCGTCAGTCAATAGAGGCAGTAGTTAGTTGTGTTGTTCTGATTCTTGTCGTGGTTGTTGGCGGCTAGCATGATTAGTTAGTCTCTAAATATCTGTTATCTAGCGAATTACAAAAACGAGCGCAACTCTTTCATCGACTTTCACACTCGATCCGGTGTTTTCACATTTCCGGTGATTATTGCGTTTTTTTCGCTGTGGGAGATTAAAAAAAAGAAAGAGTTTCGATGACGACAGAATCGTTGTGTGATTGAGGGGCCAAGTCCATGCGCGAAATACCCGACCTACAGACAATAGGAGTTTCCTTTGTGCGCGATTGAGGGCCGGGAAAGTGGTGCAGTGAAATGCATTCGTGTATCCTTCTTCTTGGGGCTTCTATTTGAAGCTTTTGTCGAATCTGTAAATTCACTTCAAATGAATTTTTGATAGCTATGCAGCGTCTAACTAATTAGAGCACCGTGTAAAATTTTGAAAATAAAAAAGTTGAAGTTGCGCTGAAACAAAAAACCTCTGACTCCAAACACCACAAAATAAATACCCAGCACCAATTGTTCGCATTTGAAATCGCCGCTGAACATAGCAATATATCTGCTTGTTTCATTGTACACGCTTTCAATTGGATAATTATAGCGCTCGTACCCAAAATAAAGATGCCACTCGAGGCGCATGCAATAACAACAAAGTAACACGAATTTAGAACTCAGCAAGTGTGACTATTGATTCGTGCTTGATAACAAACAGTAATTGATCGAGAATGGGAACAGTGCTAGGAAGGCGTGTTTTTCAGGAGGTCCCACGTGCAACAGTGCCTCCTCAAATGTTATTTTAATACGTTCCAATTGAACCACTTCACCTCGAGAGTCGTGTCTTATCCTTGCGGGGTTTAAACTGCCGCACAATTATCATAATGCTGGGCTAAACTCCGCAAAGAATCGCAATCAATGCTCCTGCGACACTTTAATTCTATCTATCCGTAGCGGAATTACGTAAGTGGATAGGGATACTTTGCATATATCTAGCAAATAACTATATCTAGATATATCGGTGTACTTTTTGTTTGTTGGGATCGGAAAGCGGCATCGAGGAGAAATTCTATAAATTCGTGGGACGTCATCAACTAGGCAAATATAGTGAACAGACAATTTCAATCGTCTTCACACATGCAATGGAACATTAACAGCTAACCGCATGGTAATGGATTACCATCTTCTTACTATTCATAATTTGCAAATGGTTGAGACACAATTCCCGAGTACTGTTGAGGTGTAATTCGATATCGTGTTAAAATCGCGAATAAAATATTTTCGAAAGAGTGCATCCAAGAGCGTACATCCAAGTGCAGTGTTCTGACCTCCCCAAAGTTTTTCCTCTTTGCTTGCAAAGTGCCATCCGACTGTCCTTATATTATTGAGGACAGGGCCCATTGTGCGATGTTAGTGAATTGTGTTTAATGCTTGCTGAATCGCATCCTTCAAAATGCATTTTCGAGAGGAAGATGAAAATCGATCAAAAAATATCATTCCAGATACGAAAGTCGGACAGACGTTGGTATGGCCATTTCTACTGCAGGTAAGCAATGAGCGTTACAACTTCATAGGTATAGGTAGCATATCTATCGCAATTCTACTCATATTACTCGAGATTATTTCTTGAAAAATGCTCCATTTATGCGGGGAAGAAAATGTAAAATTTATAGTTTCCATTTAGAAGCACATTGCTTGCAATAGTTAATGAAAAACGTACTCACAGGAATCAAGTTGAATACAATTACTTGCTTTACTTGTTATGAAGAATTTTAATAAGGAATTGTTGCACAGCATCTAGCAGTAGTTTTACATTCGAGATATTGTTACTAGCCAGTTCTATGAAAGGTTGATATACTTGCACGAGCTGTGCGCTCGACTGAAACAGTTTCTCATGCAAGCGCATAAAGTGTAACTCGGTATATCTTAAACGCAAATAACTTTATTTAAGTGTTGATAGGCACCTTGAATTGGATAGAATAACAAAGCAAAATGATTGACATAAAAATACCTTTAGGAGAAATTCTAAGCGTATTCGAACCGACGAATTTTTGGACTTTTCTACTAGTATTTTTAAGTATTAGAAGATAAAATTTTTCTCTCATTAAACTGAGCTCTATGATCATCACACTATAAAAACAACCCCTATAAAAATTATTACCACCATGCCACTTACATGATGACTATAGTATATTAAGCACAAATCTTCCGTTGCTTCGTTAAATTATGTTGAATATATTAGCAACTTGGAATGGCATTCCTAAGACCACAATCAAAAAGGCGCATTTGGGTCATTCCATATTAAATCAAGCATATATGTGACGTGAATACTACTAATTTGAATGAAATTTTGCGAACTAGGAGCATTGAAAATTTTAATTTTGTTGGTTATATTTTATCTCACACGTTTGCGGACCGTCTAAATACTCATATGAGCAATCTCTGTTCAAAGAATTGCAATGTTTGATGATGGAAATTGGTGAATAGGGGTTTGATGGACTGAAAACAAAATGTAAGAACTATTGCAAAAGGAATGCTTAGAGAGTCAGCTACTTTGATTGCAATCGATACTGCAATCGCAATTTGTCAATTAATACGAAAACCAGCACTTTACAATAGGTTGATATTGAGAAACTAAGCAAGTCTGCTTTAAACTGATTTGGTCCCCATTCCAGATAAGGAAAATTATAAGACCAACATCGAAATATGGATAGAAGTGAAGCCAACCTCTATAAACAAGACAGAAAAAACAAGATATATATTTCAGACGATAATGATTGGTCCAGCAATGAATGCCTTATAACAATAACATAAGTTAAGAGTCAACGGGATATCTGCAACAACTTCCAACGAGTAGCGAAGAAAATAGGTAGAAGTGAGAAACGCAAATTTTTATGAAAAATTAAAGGCAACTTTGTGCATTACTCAATCCGCGCTCGCCAGGAGAGTAGACCAGAAGAGATTTCGATACTAGGGTTCATTGCATTGTTCACAAGTGAATACAATCACTTCTAATAAATTTACACAAAAATGGCGAGTGTTCACAAAAAAAAAAACCGAATTATGAGCGACTGATCCATAAGGGTTGGCAGCTGGACTGTGAAACTGACAAAGCGGTGCACAGTACACGAGCGCTTGCTTGTGGCGTCACAAAATTTAACACAATTTCGAAAATATGCCATGCAATATTGCCGGACAAGCGTACTTTATAATGAAAAAGAAAAGGCATGGATGTCTAACCATGATCTTGTTCTTGTTAATGTGATCCATACAAGGACGAGAACGCTGGTATCGTGTCTAACAGCAATATAATTACTGAGAGATGGGCTTACTAATATATGCAGATTTTTAATCCTTATAAGACTTTAAGTAGTATTTCCGCCATCAAATGCCAGAAAATCAATAATACCACGGGCGTGGATTCAATTTCAACAGAACTTATCAATTATGGTGGTTGGAGAACCCAGAACGCAATCCTAGAACTGATCCAATATGTCTGGGATTAAGAGCAAAAACCGCATTATTCGTGCCAATCCTAATACTTATCTGCTAACTTACTAATAAGCAGTCAACGCAAAACCGCTTTTTATGACGAAAATACCATTGAGAAGAGGGTGATTCATTCAAGGGGATTTTTGAGTAGGCAAATTGAACACTGACATATGGTTGATAGTCAAGCAAGTTGTGGAGAAATCCCGGCTGTTCAACATTAATTTCTCGCCAATTTTTCGAAAATTTCAAATATTTCACAACATTGATTGAAATATACTCTAATAATTTGTGCTTTCTTTCAGTACGCTTTACAAATTAGTCCGTCTAACCAAAAACATACCGTTACATACAAAACATACCAAGATACAAAATTGTGAGATTGTCAGAATAAATAACCACTTGTGTGATTCCTTTCCACAAAGGTTGAGCTAAAGCAAAAAGAATGGACTGTCTCCTCTGCTCTTTAATCTAGCTGTATAGTGTGTAATGAGGCGAATACCCATTAACACAAAAAGATCTCTGTTTTATAAATTGAAGTGAATCCTAGCCTATGCAATTGGTATTGCCAACTCATTCCAGTGAAATTCAGTCAACCAAAAATCAAAGCAGGTTGAGGACACCAGAACAAAACAAGATTCTGAATTGGGCCAGGAAAGATTATGAATAGCCGATAGGTAAACAACGATTTTGAAAGAGAATATCGCTCACGTGTATGACATTGATTATTATTGAAAATTAACAGCCTTTATAATTTTCGTTTTAAAATGTTGAATTCTCCCTTTGTTAGTTAATTATACCTCAAATTTAAGCTCGAACGCAAAATTTTAATATCAAATTCAACAACATATAAAGTATTTATGATTTTTACCTAAATTAAGCAGTTATGCTTAAAACAAATAAAAAACGTACAATAACGTTCTCATGACAGATTCCATCGAAGGCTTTCTGGAAAATTGGGAAGCTTGAAAAGCTATGCTTTTCAATTACTTATATTAATCCGTTCAGAAGATCCTTCTCTGTTACTTTAGAAGAAGCGAAGGAATAAGTCCAACATTCTCAGAATAGTAAAATTTTTTAAAGCTATCTCAAGCATTCGAATATTCTCACACACGAAGCATAATTAACATTTGAATTTAATTATGAATTTATTCAATTCAATTATATTTTGTCAGTCGTTTTCACAATCGCCGAATCACAATCCCATTCAGAACATTGATTTCACCAGCCTTAAGGAATTATTCGAGAACATTTGTTATAATGTTGGGACAAACACCGGCATGAAAACACTTTACCTAATGATCCCTTAAAAATTTTCAATTTTTTTCAATTCTTAATCAATCATTCAATATATGAAATTGTCATCTTACTAAAAAAGCTCTTGAAACTCTGCACATGAACTACAAAATACAGGAAAAGCACGCCGCAAACAAAAGATAAACATTGTCACAAGTCTGCACATAGTACTTAAATCACATAGGTAAAATCCTTTCGGGATCATTGTCTGATCTAATATATCGCAAAGTCGATGTAGTGGGTAGCATTTCCTTGGTTATATTCCTATAGGTACGATATTTTATTATAGATACAACCGATTCAAGGAAGAAGCTCTTTTCAGTCAAAAATCATAACTCGTTTGGCGGAAATGCGGTTTTTTTTATTTATTTTCTATTTGATGAAATAGAGCCTTAACCAACTTTATTTAAACAGATTCAATGAAGTTATACCAATATTTATTTAATAATCTTAGAATGAATAAATTATAGTATATAGAATAAACTTTTTTACGAAATTTGAAGTTTGCATCGTTTGTAAACTAAATTATTAAAACGGGGACCCATCAAATAACTTTCTGCGTACGACTTACGAGCTGATTGAAAACAAAAAAGGAAAATTTTTAAGTTTTCAAATTATTAAATTTAATTATTGGGTCTATAACTTGGAAAGCTACTGTCATTGTACGTCTTTTCAGTGTATGTCATTCATTTGAAGCGTTAACAAGATTTTTTTTTCACTCAAATATGTCGAACTTTGTTCCTGAAAAAGTGTTTCTGCGGGGAGTTCGTCTTCATTACTTTAATCTGAAGAAAACTGCTGCCGAAAGTCATCGTATTTTGGTGGAAGTTTATGGTGCACATTCTCTAGCTGCCAAAAGTGGTTTGCACGATTTAAAAGTGGTGATTTTAGCTTGGAAGACGATGAACGTCCTGGGCAGCCAAAAAAGTTTGAAGATGAAGAACTGGAAGCATTACTCGATGGAGATTGTTGCCAAACACAAGAAGAGCTCGCAGAATCTTTGGGTATCACCCAAGCAGCCATTTCAAAACGTTTAAAAGCAGCTGAATATATTCAAAAGCAAGGAAATTGGGTTCCACATGGACTCAAGCCGAGAGACGTCGAAAGGCGGTTTTGCATGTCCGACATGCTGCTGGAACGCCACAAAAGGAAGTCATTTTTGCTTCGGATAGTTATTGGTGATGAAAAGTGGATCCATTACGACAACCCCAAGCGCAAAAAATCATATCCGGCCAACCAGCCAAATCAACGGCAAAGCCATATATCCATGGCGCGAAGGTAATGCTCTGTATTTGGTGGGATCAGAAGGTTGTGCTGTATTATGAGCTGCTAAAACCGGTTGAAACCATCAATGGAGCACGCTACCGAACACAATTAATCCGTTTGAAGAGAGCAGTAGCCGAAAAACGCCCGGAATATACGACCAGACACGAGGCAATAATTTTCCATCATGACAACGCTCGGCCCCACGTTGCTTTTCCGATTAAGAACTATTTGGAAAACAGTGGATGGGAAGTTTTACCCCACCCGCCTTATAGTCCAGACCTTGCCCCTTCCGACTACCATTTGTTCCGATCGATGCAGAACGCCCTCACTGGAATACGGTTCACATCAGAGCAGGATATCAAAAATTGGCTTGATTCATTCTTGGCTGCCAAGCCGGTGCAGTTCTTTTGGGATGGGATCCACAAATTGCCAGAAAGATGGGAAAAGGTCATAGCTTCAGATGGGCAATACTTTGAATAATACTATTGTACATGTTTTTCTTGAATAAACATTCAAATTTTGAAGAAAAAAAACCGCACGAATTAAGTTATAGACCCAATATATAGCATTTCTATATATATATTATAGCATATATACACCTATATATATGTATATATATATACAGAAATATGTACATGAATCACATCATTCTAATATTTTGCAGGGTGCTATGGAAAACCCAGCATGTCCATCAACTCCTTCAGAAACAATATCGGGGTTATTGTGGACAACTGTTGCTGTTTTTGGAATTGTATATGCCTTACTAGGTGAGCTTTATCATATAATCATATATAATTATATATATCTGTATAAATGACTTGTTGTCTGAATTATAATTACATATTTTGTCTTAGGATATCGATGTCTTCGCGCTATTGGGTTTTTAAGTGGATTAGCAGCAGGAGCTGGATGTATATTTTTACTACAAAAGCATGAAATTACATTATTTGTTAGTCCAGCATATTCAGCATTGGCTGTTATTGCTGGACTATTCGGTGCCGTTGTAGGTTCCGCACACCCAATTGCTTCAGCACTTGTTAGTGCTTTCGCTGGAGCAATAACAGCTGCAATAGCTATGGCAATATGTGTTGCAACGATGCCAAGTAATGAATTTGGGGTAAGTTGATTTGTGAAATTCTTAGAAAATTAGTCCACATGCCCTAAAGGAATGATTCATGTAGACAGACAGATATGACTAACAAGATGATATGACTAATACGAAATAATCAGGCTCTTCAAGGAATTCAGCAATGGCTGAATTCTCCAAGACTTGAACGATTGAAAACTTTTTTCGGCTTCACATCATTGGTTTGATGTGAAGCCGGCTGAAAGAATCTATTATTCTTTCAAACATATCTTCTTTGAATTGAGGATTTCATAATAGGCGAGAAATCATCAGACCTTCTTCTCCTGTTTTCTGTGTAGAATACAACCAATTGCTCTTGGTACATTTCATGTAAAAATAATGTGTGACAGATGTCATTTAGAATTCCTAGAAAAACAAAAAAAAAATTTAGGGGATAGCCCTTCCCCTTCTGATTTAAGACAGTTTTCTCCTGAAAACACCCCGAGTGCAAGTAATAAGATCGGAATGCCATCGCAGAGCCACGAAACTAGCTCAGTAATCAACGAGCTGAATCCTGCCACGGGTCTCGCTTGTCCACTTTTCATGTGAATCTACTTCTGATTCTTTTCATACCTCCACAAGATCCTTCTCTTCCTGACAGAACATCTATCTGCATATTCCTGCATGCTGGAAATTCATCCACCCTTAGACAAATTTTTGAGTAACTGTTTCGAGATATCAGCACTACAGTTGACTATCGATTAACCGTATAACCTGTCCGTCCCCTGTTATACTTCCAATCCAAACAGCATTATACTCATTGGAAATTGGATTTTATCCTTACTTCTCAGAAATTGTCAAAAAATGAATTCACTAGACGAACTGGAAACTATGTTCACAAATTAAAACTTGTTGTCATGCTGCCGAAGCATTTCTTTCTTCACACTTAAGCGAGACTATGAATTTTTATTTTCTCTGGGCTTTTTATTATTTCCTGTGACTACAAGTGGTTTAAATACAGATTTCCGAAATAACGTGAATATTTGTAGCTAACACATGATACTCTAATTGATGGTTATGATTAGGTTGAAATAATGTAGACCATAAAATAATTTTTAAACGATTTTTCAGCAAAGAGAAATCCTTGTAGCAGTTGCCGGTGGGGCAATAATTTTTGCGGTGCTCACTTTGTGCTGTGTTAAATACGTTACAATATTTGCCTCAAGTATAGTCGGGACCGCTATGATCATGGCATCAATAGATTTTTTCATGCATGGCTTGGACACAGTGCATTGGGTAAATCTTGGTAAATTAGTATAAAGAGTCATGACTAACATTTATTTCTAGCTTTTCTCAATGAAACCAGACCCACCACCGCCACCATGTTGGGGAGGTGTTTTGATTTGTTCTTGGCCAGTAGCTGCTATTGTCAGTATTATGGTGCAATGTTTTATAACTGGCTGGAGAATTGATCATCGCAAACCAGTGTTGCATCGGCGAAGAGCAAATCGAGCAAGAGCTAATTCGCGCCCACGAACAACTCGTGAAGAAGCCCGACAGCGAAAGTACAGATATTTATATCAAGTAAGGACTGCACGAGGAGACATTATATCACAGGTTAGATGCAATCATAGCCTTTACGAATTCATTGTAAAGCAAATTTTCATTTTCATTACATTAGAGTTATGTAGCCGCATTACAAAAACGCATTCAACCTGGAACGAACACTCCTTCAGAACATTCAACGAAAACTAGCTCAAATGAACGCAATACAATGCGCAGTGATCGCACACACTTGACAAATATCCCAGACTCTGAATCGGGTGATAAAGTGGAAATTATCAACGAACGTGGATGACCAAAATAATAGGGTGAACCCTAAAAGGGATTTGCTTTCCATTGTATTTAATTAAGTCATTGAGTAGACTTTTGCCGTAAGTAGAATGTAAAAACAAAACCAAAAAAAACATTTAACGACAATGATGATTATTATTGAATAACAATAATACCATTTTATAAGCACAAAGTAGAAAGTACGAGTATCATACCATTCATAAGCAAAATAAAAAATAACCCTTAGCCTAGATTTGAGAAATTCGTAATAGAGATATATCAGTGCATCTAATTGAATATGACTAGTAACACATATACGATATTTACGTTATGTTAGATTCTATTCTAGTTGCATACGATCGACGAAAATGTATTAAATTAAGTGCATTCTAATTTTTATACGAAAACAACTTGTGATGTGTTCATTTAGTTCAGATAATTTTTATAATATTTGTACGTTCCTTCAGTGTGAATTTTTACGCCAATCAGTCAATCCAATAAATACATCGCTCGGAAATTTATTAGGTAATTCTAAGTCACTGATTTCTATGTACTTGTATTCGTGTAGTCGTTGGTTCCACTGAAAATTCTCATATCTCCGAAAAGTACAAACTCTAGGCAAAGTGGTGCTACAATAATCATAGGACAAAACTACACAAATAAAAACCAGGCAAAATATAACGAAATTCAAAAGCAATTATGTGATTAATGATATGGTGAATATATTTTTATATAACTATGAAACTTAAATAGGGGATTCATGTTTCGTACACATTTTTCGTTGCCAATACAAAAATTATGAAAGAATAGTGAAAGTGTTGAAGATTCAAGAGGACTAAGTACGGGAATCAAAAGAATGTAATATGGAATGGATTATTGTAAAGCTTTTTATAATGAAACAACGGGTTAGTGCAAAGCGAAATAATGGAATTATGTTGTGCATGCAGGTACGTCGCTTTTCATCATAGGCAAAAGTCAGCTATGCGAAGAACAGGCCTGAACAATCAACAGGCAATACATACATTTCAAATAATTATCATTTTAAGTAAATGTCACATTGAAAGCCTATAACTACGCCAACAATAAATTTTTAAAGACAAATCACGTCAAAAATTGTGATCGGTTTCATTTTAAGCAGTTGTATCGTTGAATTTGAAACACGGGTTTCGGGTCGTAAACAATTTTTAAAGGCGATAATATGCATCGAGGCGAGTATCAGCATTAAAACAAATCAAATCTTTCTTGAAAGCAACAGTTAATACCGAAATTCATTCTAAATTCGATATTCTATCGATCAAACTACACGATTATTTTAATCTTGTGAACTATTCGAATTATACCATATATTATAGATATCAACACAAATAATCAAAACAAACATGTTCTCATGGAATAGCCAATAAAACGAATAGCTGCAATATTTAAATCAAAAATCCTATAAAAGCGTAGCTATTCATTAGAAAATCTATAAAAAATCAATATAAACCGAGAGATAACTGCCAAAATACCAAATTTATATCTGAAAAATAATTACAGGTAACAAATATTTGGATCAAAATACAGAAAAGGGTTGAAAATATTTTATTGTAAATAACTCTTAGTATTTATATTGAATAGAATTAGTATCTTTAATTCTATATTTATTACAAATTTACTAAAATACCATTGTGATGAGCTTTTTAGAAAAGCTTGAAAATTTTTGTAGCGTTTTTACACATTAAGTAGTCATGATTTTTTACAAGACACATAAATAGATATTCCTGACCACTATTATCTTTGTGTTTGAACCTTCTTCTATCTACTTTCGAAAAATCATTAATATGTACATTTCATATTATTTCCAGTAGCTTCAAGCACATTCGTTGCATTTCAGAAATATTCTTTTAACATTTTTCTATGAAAATGAATTATTCAGAATCATTTCGCATTCATCGTATATGTAATGTAACGTATATTGAGGAAAAGTGAAAATTTCACAATATATGTAGTAATCTTGCCACTTATTCCAAAAACTTTTCAATACACGAAAATGATGAAAAAAAAACAAAAAAAAATCTTTTAAGATTGAATTAGTCTTCCCCTTTTGAATCGGAGGCAAGTACTTATAAAAAATTACTAAAAAGCTCAAAAGATTGCATAAAGTGGAATTTGAACCGATAATAAACGATAAAATCACTCAAACAATTGACAGTTACAGTAAAGCAAAACAAATTTTTTGTAAATTGTAATTTTAAGTATAAATATGAAAATAAATGTGGGCATATATTTATGTATTCAACAATGTTAATGACTTTTTTGATTGATATTTTCTCTCAATGAATATTAATTCTGCTGTTTACCGGGTCGATTCAGTTTGGCCATCACTTTGAAAGTATGTACATAGAGAGAACACTCTTCCAGACTCTATTTGATACAAAAATCTTTTCTTTACGCTTTATGAAAAAATTGTACTGAATTATCTGTCGGCTGTGTGCGGATTTGATGCGCTTATTTTTGACGTTGAAAAATTCATAGCTTCAGACATTTTCTACAAGTCTCTCTAGCTATTAGCAGGGTACTTATAGTGTATCCATCTTTATTATTAAAAAATTTCAATGTTCAAATGAGCATGTATTTGAAAGCCATTCCTTATAAGAATATTCTTGTCACAACGTTCTGAAGGACTTGGGCTTCCGTCTGTTACTCCATGCTGTCTGATAAAAAGCGGAATTGTATAAGACAGCCTCGGTTGCATAACCTATCTGTATGATAAAAATCCCTTTTTGATGCAAAGCCGTTTGGTTTCCGCAGCTAATAAAGGGGGAATAACATACCGTAACGAAGTTCATATTCTGATACCGAATAAGAATGCGAGTGCGGAGTCATGAAAGCAAGCCAAAAACTTATGGAAACCCTCCTCAAAAACTGGTAAAAGTGAATCAAAATGATATGATTTGTTGATCAGAGTTTTGAATTACAATACGTCCTTTCACATCTACTAGCATGAAGTCTTCAAAAAAATAAAGCTGCAGATCGAAAACATCAAAGAACAAGTTGCATTGAAACTTTGTGTTATACTTGGAATTTTCTAGGGGATTTTCGGCAGACACACGCCCTCCAAATCAATGCCCTCCCTGGTGCAGACATATCGGCCATTCTGTTAAAAACTGTATGAAATCTGTTGAAAGTTATAACACGAATTTTACCAGAAAGGCGAACGTGCAAAGCTTTACTGCGTCAAATGACGAAGGGATAATCAGAAACAACTGGATTGCAAGTTGTGAATCATGAATTTACGGTTATAACAACAAACAAAGGTCCAATCGTGCCAGTGGGCGGGTGAAAAGTTCCGCAAAAGCAAAAAGCACACCCAAGTGTTTCAGTCAAGTTCTACCCAATGGAATATTTAAGTAAACTTTAATTTGTCGATTTGTGTATTTTCTATTAGCTAGGTTAAAAGACGGTTGCAAGTAGTAGCCGAAATGTATATTTTTAAAAGTTAAATAAAAAAATTGCTAATTGAAACGCTAATGGTACAAAACGTGTTTCAATGAAACTCAATTAAAAAGATTAAATTATCAGTTGTGAGTATGAAAGCCTCCCCCTAAGTCACCACACTGAACTAGGCGTACGCCATATTGTCGACCGCAACAAATACGGCTTGTATAGATATGAAGAAGTATAGATATATATATATATATATATAGCTTGTATAGATATATTGAAGACAAAATCCGATAAAAACAACTGTGAGATAAATGTTTGGTTATCTAATGAGCTTATTAGACACCAAAATCACAAGTTTGAATCAAAATTAACGAGACGTGGCCCTGATAAATATTGTATCCAGTTCAAGGCAACCTTCAAAATAATTCCTCTTTTGGATGCAAAACTTATTATCAGTGTTCCCACGTGTTGAAGCAACTGAATGAATTCAGTATTCGGACTGGCCTCCACTATACTCTTAGGGTTCGTTCAAATCTTCGAAATAACCAACATTCGTCGAGAGCCGTGTTGGATCAATGTTGAAGGTGATGCCGTCTATTTGGTAGTATCAGAAGCACGTTTTATACTACAAACTATCGAAACGTAGCGAACTCGTTCAGAAGCGGCTGGATATAAATATATAGAATAGGGTAGCCGTCAAAGAGCATATACATTTTAACACAACAGGCAGTACACCATACTCATCAGATATTACCCACCTTACAACCTCCTTTTCTTCTGTGCGAAGTAGAGGACTTGTTCGGAACACGTTACATTTAAGATTGAAATCGAGAATTGGCGAAAATAATGTTTCAAGTTCAAGAGACGCATAAAATTTTGCGAAAACTGTGGCATATGTTGAGCAATACTTGTAACGAAAGAAGTTTAATTGAAATTCCACCAAACTCGACACATAACATTTAATACCATTCTTTTATCTTTTTGTTAAATTTTTGGGTATGGCATTGACAATTAACTCTCTCGGCGTTGGAAGCAATTTCCGGGTTTCATTTATTTATTTAATTGACATGAAAAGAACTGAATGATAGTTTACTTACCATCTTTTGCTTGTCCTGCTCATGTTTTTGTTCACAAATGAGTCCAATAATTTTCTTCTTATGTGTTAATTGATAGTCTATCTTGATTAACAGCCATTATGTGTTTAGTTACAGTACAGTGAATCATCCATGTTAATGTTGGAAAGGACATTACATACGTAGTGACACGGTGACAAATAAAAACCAAATTTGAAATTAGAATATAAGGTAGGTTTTTAAATAGGTCTTGCTTCATTTTGATTTGGAAAATGTTGATAGGAGTCAAATGCTGGAATAGGATAGAAGTTACGATGCCAGATATTGGGAAAATTAAGACATAAAATACTTACCATTATTTCACACATTTCTTCAGCAATTGTATTCAATAATTTCAAAGAATGAATTAAAAAAATTTTTCTTCCATATCTCGTTTAGATGTGTCTTTATATATTTTTATCAATAATATAAACATTTTGTTTTATATTTTACAACGAAATTACCAACTGAGGATCGGCTATTAAGGAAAATCAGGCTTCACGCAGCTCAACAAGCAGCCATACATCTCCTTATGTCTTACCGATCCACATGGATACGTTGACGTTGCATGAAGATTTTCAGCACGTCTCACACCTCTTTTCACATTTTCCATTCGAATCATAGCAGTCCTTCGAATTCAGATTAGAGCTATTCACTGCCGGCGTTTGAGTCTGCTACTGATGTCTAGAAGATATATTTGAGTCCGATTGCAAGTCATATGTATGTATTGTATGCACTCACCTATAAAAATCTTAAGTTAATGTATTCACTTATCCCTCACCAATATCCTAAAATATTATTGAACATTTCCGAACACATCTCTTGGTGTTCAAACCATAAACTGTGTCATATTATGTATCCCATTCGGTCTCATTTACCACAAGAAATAAATCTTTAGAAGCAAACACTGTTTAGAATTGCTGCGACGTATTCCTCCAACGGAATTGCTTTCAAAACACAATTTTTATTAACGCAGTACGCATTTTCACTGTCGCAGTTATTGAAGAAGCAGTATTCAAATACTGAAAAACTGTTAGATTAAGAATTCATAAATTATTATATCGACTTACTAGTACATCTATACTTCCGACGAATGAAGAAATAAAATACCTTGACTGAATAACTGCCAAATTGCTTTGGAGTTTGGCCTATTTCATTGACAAATGACAAATCGACTAAAATAAATACGCAGTTCTTGTGAGGAATTATTGATATAAAATCGAAAAGAATCCTATGTGTGGCAAAAAAATTAAAACTTGGCTTGCATATAATTTCGTTTGAAAGTTTCAAAATTGTTAAAAATAGCTCAACTACCGGTAATTCAATGGCAATTTGAACCATGAAAACGAAATGGATCTAGATTCAGTATTCTTGCAATTGATCCGCCCAACAACGCTGAAATACCGGTTCAACAGGAAGCGCAACAATCCTATCGGCTATCTACCCTCTATGAATAGGATTCATGATATTAATTAACCTAAGTTTTACGTTTGACGAGAGATTGACTTATTTTCTTAGCTTGATTTCCACAAATTTTCCTACGTATCTAAATGCATCACATATATTTCCTGAATATTTCAAAATTTGATACAAGTTATAAAAATGGCTACAGAATCCCTCCTTTCCAATGACCAATTTGGTTATGTGTTCATCAGTTCTTTTAGTCAGTTCCACAAAAATCAGTTCTTTTACGAAGGGAACAAACCCCAGAATTCATTACTTTAGATTTTTCACAAGATAAATTTTGCCCAATAAATCAGAAAAAAATTGAATCGAAAACGAGTCAGCAAAATCAAATGAAAAAAGTAAAATAAACAGCATGAAACAAACAGAAAATTAAAAAGAACATGTGGAAAAACACCGGAGAAGGACAAGAAAGAAAAATAGAAGTTAACACAAAATCTGAAGACAGTAAAGATAGAATAAAATAAAGTATTACGCAAGTTCCCTGAAGAATGAAAATAAGGAATGAGAGTACAGTAAAGATAGAATAAAATAAAGTATAACGCAAGTTCCCTGAAGAATGAAAATAAGGAATGAGAGTACAGTAAAGATAGAATAAAATAAAGTATAACGCAAGTTCCCTGAAGAATGAAAATAAGGAATGAGAGTACAGTAAAGGTAGAATAAAATAAAGTATAACGCAAGTTCCCTGAAGAATGAAAATAAGGAATGACAAAACATGTAAAAAGTAAATTAAGTGCTGAAAAATACAGAAAATAAACGTTAAAATTAAAATATAAGTAAGGAGACAAAAATGAGGAACATCAAAGGGCGTTTAAAATAAAATATATTAGAAAAATGATGAAGTACAGAACAAGTGGGAAATAAAAAGAAAAGATGACAAAAAGTGAGAGACCGTGTATCATTTTATTCGATTATTTAAAACAAACTGGTCCAATATACGCTTGACGCGAAAAAGCGCACACTTAGAAATACGTTCTTGAATATTGAATTTCGCAAATATGATTTTAAAGAGGATGGGCTCCATTTTTATATGGAGCTCGTTATACTGACTGATTAGAAAAATTAACCTTATGTTGTCACCCAATAAAGTAATGTTGAAATTTTTTATTATTTAAAATGAAAACATTCAGGGTAAATTTGATATCCATATATTTAGATCAAAACTTGGTATTTTATGAGTATGTATGAAATATATAAAAATTGCTGCAATCGGACATATCCCTTTCCTATATTCCAATTTTATCTGTAAATCAATCATCACATAGCCATTCGCGATCACGTTTGATTAATACTCCATCGAATAGCTAAGCTACGTTATCATATGTAAAAATATACAACTAAACTAACGCAAAACGACTAATAGATAATAAATAAATGTGGAGCGTAGGATGACAAAGACAGCACAAATTGAATAATGCAAACTTGTACAACTCGACAGCATTTGAATTTTCATTACTTTCGTTGCAGAATATATACGCCCATCCATCCGTAAAAAAATTATCACTATGTGTATAACTTTCAAGCGAGCAAACAGTTTTGACTTCTATAAATTCGAAACATAATGTGAATGAGACCATTATAAAAAAATAGCATTGGTCCAAGATTCAACATAAATGGAGGATTGTAATGAACGCTGTGTCGAGTTGATTTATCAGATATTTAATGTTTTCAAATTTTTATCTTTTTTCAATGTTACATTTATACTTTACGTTCAAAATGTCATTAATTTGATACGAGATATTAATGATAGATAGTTTAACAAAGCAAGCGCATATGTACTCTGTTCTGATTTAGTATGATTGCATGCATGTTGCATATAGCTGCGGTTCATGATAAATCCAATATACAAAGCTTATTTACTTTCAAGAGAATACGTTACAAAGATAATTGGAGGAACGTAAAATTCAATATCATTTATAACATTCCACCATTGACGCACTTAGCATTTGAGGTATCTTCAGAGAATTCAGTTGTGCTTGCAAGACATATTGTTCCGACAAGCAAAATTTCTTAAAAACTCACTCGAACTTATTCAAGTAAATTATAGTATTTAAACTGACACAAAGCAAGGCCTTTTGTATACTGGATTTATTTTATATATTATTTCGCATCTCAAATCAGAGCAGACGTCAGCACACAGCAAATTTCACCTTTTTTCACAATTTTTCATGGTTTTACTCTAGTTTGGCTTAGAATATGCTAAATAATTTCATTTTCATGCAAAATTGTCATGATCTTATTCAGTGACTAAAATACTGCAACAACTAAAACTTTATTTTTAACCAAATTCACAATTTTTATTGGCTGCTTGGTTTCCAATCGATTAACATGGGGCTTTTTATCTTTAATAGCAACCCTTCAAAAATATTCAGCAGTGTTTGCATGATCTGTTCTTACTGGAAATTAAAAATGTACAATAAATTTTTTACCTGATTTTTAATTCAACTGGCTTTTTGTAAAAATTAAAAACAAATAAAACTGCCGATCAAAACTTTAGTTATGTCAGAAATTACTTTAAACTACTATTCATCCTTTGAATTAGGCTTTCGAAAAAAGTTTATTTCATTCTTGTGTGCCAAAAACTTTATAAAAAATAAACTATTGCCCAATTATTTTTGTAATTTAACAAATAAAACTTTTTACAGACATACTCGAAATGTAAAAGATCTAATTGAATTGACTTTACATTTACCAATCAATTTCGTCACAAATATGTCTAGCTATCATCTCGTATCAGTATCATAATCATTTTAATAAGCCCTGAAGAGCTTTCAATCATTTTAATTTGACCTTTACTCTACGTTAAATTACGTCATATGTACGAATCTTAAATGATATTTCAATTAAAATCTTCTCCTCCATCAATACAGAGAGACTCTTCTGTTTTCATATTTACGTTTTGTTCATTTTTGGTCTCTTTTAAATTTGTAAAATTACTTTCCGATATATATATGTATAAAGAATATTCAACTGTAGCATTATCATTCAATTTATGTTGCTGCTGACTGACTTTCATTTGTTTTTTTCATTAGCATTTGCATTGTTTGTATTTGCTTTTTCACCTTTGTCTTTGCCCGACGACTCGGTCATGATTTTGTCAATATCCTGCAAAGAATATGCCAAAAATAATGAACGTACTGCAGGACGATTGTTTGCATGAAAAGATATTCAAGAAGTTGTAATTTTGTTTCTTATTAATCTGTTCTAAACAAATTACCCTAATCAAAACAATTATGATTTAGAGATTCAAGAAAAACAAGAGGACTATTCAAAGTAAAGGGTTCACTAAAGTTAGATGCTGGATTTTAGCTTAGTTACAAAGTTCTTCAAAAGTTGAAGAACGTCTTTCAGACAAAATTTTATTTTTTCAAAATAAATTAGAATTCTGATATTCCATGAAGATGCAAACCATTGGAAAATCTCTTGACATATAATAAACTATAAACAAATAAGTTACAATGCAAAAGCCGTTTCGATTGAATTCATAGCAGATCTTAGTGAACTCAATAGCACCACCACAGTATGAAGTTATTGATAAAATTTCGAATAAAATATTTATTAACAAATTTAGATATAGATACAACGAAAGAGGAAACAAGAGTTATTTAATGTTGTATAGGCTGTAGGGAATTCTTGTTAATTGAGATCGGCTATAAAAAAAATTCGAAAACCAGTTTGAAATACTGGGAGTACTATGTTCAGTTTCATACATTCTCGCATGAGAAATAGGTCAGTAGCTATAGTAACAGCGACTGTTTATATCGTGAATATAATATTTATAAAATGTTCAGTTCGAATCCATCTGAAAGCACCAAGGCGAAGTACGGTTAAAAGCCGGATAACACTAGGAGATCTCATAAAATCAAAATGCCTCAAAACCTAATAAAAGAACAGACAACCTGGTAATGGAAAAATTTAAGAAATTCCAATGTCACGCACAAAGGTATTGGTGATAAGACTGCAAATCGCGAACATTTTATTTGTCATTATGTTTCTGTCCTACTTTCCCTGAAGGACAGGTAGTTTGATAATAAGGATCCGTTCTTTAAGAAATGAATTAGCGTTATTTCCGTCGAAAGCAGCAAATAAAATGTCTATTAAAAGAATTCCAATATTAACGGAAAAGCACAGTAAACCACTTCGGCCCTTGCTTGTATGGGGAATGTCCAATTAGTAAAAACCCTGACAGGAAATGTTCATTGAAGGATCGCGACACTGCATATAATTGCGCAAAGCTTTCATATGGGCAACTATTATCGCCAATTTTAAGTCGGCCGGTCTAATGGAGTGGTTCGTAGTATACTATTCGCGTTACACGTGTGAAGGATTCACCTACTATGTCCAGGTTACTTGTTGCTATTCCGTAATTTCAGTCTGCTATTCACAGTCTATAATTAACTACGTTAAATGTTGAAAATGTTATGTTCTAGGTGGCTTTCTACAAGTGGTACAAATCATTCGAGGAGGTAGAGAGAACGCCATGATAATCTTTTTCGATTCTGAGGTTTTCTGTATCAACATGCCAAGGCAAACGGTCACGGCAAACTATTTAGAATCAATTTTTCAGGTTGCTTATTTGAAAAAGGTGAAAAATGGTCTTCAGTACGTGTTCAAAAAGAAGCAAGAACATTAAAGTAAGTAGACCTTCCAAAGTATTTTCTTCAAAAAGAACAAGTATATGTGTATATTGTACATGTATATTATAATTTTTCTCTCGAATATTTTCTCATCAAAATTTCAACAGCCTATATACTGTTACAATTTCAATTGGATTCGGTTATTGTTACAATTTCAATTGAATTTGGTAAGCATTTTTGACTATTTCTTTATTCGTTAAAACGTTTATTTGTTGCCTAAACTGCAAATAACGTATTTCAATGAAAAATTTAAAAAAAAAATGTTCTTTCCTATTTCTCCTATTATATCCCAAGAGTTTTCTGAATTTGTCCCCAATGAAATTAATCTAAGTAACGACATCTCACGTGATCGTAGCAGGATGCAATACAGTGGATAATTGCTAGTGCTGACTGGCAACTTCAAACATTTATTTTTTACTCATAACAGCAAAATTAACACGGGAGTTGTTGATTTCCGAAAATTTCGTTTATTACTCATACCGCCGTTTCAAATCATTTTGCATGTTATAGATTCCTAATATAAAGCACTGTGAACTTGGTTCACGAGAGAATTTGTCGATATATTATTCATTTAAACACCAAATCAATGGCAATTGATGCATACCATTGTTTAATATGCACTATGTTTACCTTCCAAAAAAATCTTGCAATCACGTCATGCTCTAATAGGAGAAAAAAGAACAAACCGGAACAAAAAATTAAAAACAAAGGGAGCACTAGTAATTTCGATTGGCGTGGTAAATTTAACGTTTAATATTTACACGAGTGTGAGCACTGGCTTTGTTTGGGACAAGTATTCTTTTATAAGAATTGAGTTTTCAAATATTGAGTTGTCATGCAACATGAACCTGCAGTGTGTTTTTTACTATCAATTTTTTTTAATTCAGTGGAGAGTTTTTCCATTTACCAACGATTTTTGACATGGAAGGACAGAAATAACTCCAAATTTATTAATTTCAAGAATACATTTCAAACGTCTATAATAGAATGACGCAAAGAAAGATCTGTCATGAATTATTCCAGTCACATAACGTTTCCAAGCACCAAGAATCGAGTCATACAAATTGAATAGCGATTCAAAGCTCTTAATTTAAGCGTAAGATCCTTTCACGCTTTTAACATCAGAAGACAAGCCACACATGAATTGTGCAAGATACAATACGCAGAAATTAATAAGGCACTCACCTCAGAAAATTAAACTACCATACACCATAAAATTTAATTTGAAATATGAAAAAAAAATCATGATACCCGAATCTCCACATCTTGCAATCCCCCTTGCAACATTCTTCTCAAACTAATAGGTATGGTAATCAAATGGAAAGATTTGGTTGACTTCCTTCGAAATATGTCATTTTATGAGCGACCATCCCATTAAATCGATGAAATTTCTAATTTTATTTTGTAATTTGTATGCAGCGCAATTCCGTATTTTTAAAAAATTATAGAGAAACAACGAATCTAGTACTATCGGCGTACTACTATATGACTACTAATCAATTTGAAGTAGGTTCAATTGTTCTATTGTTGAATTGAAGTCAACGGTGATGCATTGGGTTTTAATAAGAGAGAAAGCACAAGCTCTAAAACATAAGTTCGTATTTTTGGGTTCAGCGCTGAAACAAAAATTCAGACGATATATCGTCTTGTCTGAGAATAAAATATTTTAAATTTATTGCTTAATTTCGAATCTGCCTTTATATTTTCCAAATATCCGGATAGTGTAGTGTTCAGAGCACACTCTTTCCTTTCTTGGAGACTATTCAAAAATTGAACCAGTCTCATTTCTTGCAGAAATTCTATCTGGATAGCTTTAATTCGGGTATGAGCAACAATAAGTTGGAAACTTTATAAAAATACTCTTAATCATTCGTACTAATAATGCTTACGATTCATAATGGGAAATGCATAAAGAATTCGTGCGTGAAGGTATAATGTCCAGAAGGCAATATGAAAAGCATGGAACATTTGAAGTGATTTTGGTCTTGTCACACGTTTCAAACCCCGATTTATTACCGAAAATTTGGCCGGTGATCAAAGATGAAGTCAACTGCAAATAACCCTTCAAGGGGATGCCAACAGAAAATAGCAAGGGCTAAAACTTTTAACATGTATCAGTACCGTCCGGCAACGAAGCCATTCTAACAGCATGTAATGCGTAGAATGTTTGGCTTTTAAATGAAATTCTTATCATAAAACTCATTTTGATTAACGTCGTTACAAGTCGTAAATTAAATCTATGCAAATTTGTAACAACTCAATTAAAGTCAGCCGTAAAATCTTTATGCTACACCTAAGTCTCCACACAACACAAAGCTCCACTTGACTGTTTCTTACTTTACCTGTTCAGGATGTTTTCCAATATATTCGAGCCTCGCCGTTTCATACATTTTCACAAACTTATCCCGTTGTACTTTGAACTCTGCAAAGAGTTTGTCATTTTTATTTCCTTTCAGTCGATTTTCTATATCTTCCTTTTTCTTGTGTTCTTCGCGAATTTCATCAGTTACCCATGGTTTATCAAGCGGGAATTGATTTATGATTTCATTCAACGTTTTCTTGGTTGTTGTAGACTTTTTCGGCTTCAAATTTGAACCGTTTGTTGTGATTGCAGGACCATTTCCAGTCTTCCGTTTAGCACTTCGTAAGTTTCTTCGGTTAGGCACCATTTTATTGTTCCGTCGTATAGGCCCCCCGGGAACTGGCGGCCCACTTCCACGTACGGGAGCGACACGCGGTGGAATAGGTCCACCTCGCATTGGTGGCGGGCGCATAGGACCTCCAAGCGGAGGTGGACCCATTGGTGGACAACCTGACAGCGGCGGTGGAATCAAAGGACGCGGTGGACCAAATCTTCCTGGAGCCATACTTGGTGGTGGTGGTGGCGGCGGTCCAATTATTGGCGGTCGCATACCAAGCGGTGGACGGCCACCCATTCTAGGTACCGGTGGAACTTGAAAATTGCGCATTCCGTGTGGACCTGAAGGTCCTGGCGGAGGAAGCTGTTGGGGAATTTGAGGTCCAGGTGGTATTCGAGGAGGCACCCAACCATTTGCACCGTTCTGATTGCGCAGCGGGTTCATTCGTTTCGGATTCGTCTGATTAGCTCGTCGGAGTCCGCGTTGCGGTTTGTTGTTGCCTTCCGCGCTCGGAGATGGTTTGGGTGGAGCCTTCTGAGGAATAGGTTGCCCAAGCGGCGTCGGTTCGTTGAAATCCACATAGCCTGGGTTATCCGGCATTTGACTTGTACTGAACATTGGATTTATCGCGGCTGCAGGCACTCGCGGATTATAACGTAGACCTTTGCCAATACCATTCATCCCGCCTGCCTTAAACTTACGTGTATTACCTTGTTTATTGCCTTTCCTTTGACCATTTGGTTGTTTCGTTGCAACCATTATGTCACCTGCTTCTGCAAATTTCCTTGCAAATATATTCCAACACTACGGAAAAACAAAATGTCTTCCCGGGCTTTTAGAACATTTATCAGCCAATTCACACGAAAACGCTCTACACTACTTTACTTTCCTTACCTAGCATTCACAATCATGCAATTATAATTTCAGAACTGTATTATCACGCCCTACATGTGTCCTATTGTGAACGCATCGACCCACCTCAACATTGACTTAAAGAATGTGCTCTGAAACCAACTTATGCACTCAAAAAATAGAATGAAGAAGAATCAAATGTCATCCGTTGAAATTTGACGTCTTCTGAATGGTCTCGCGGGAGATTAGTGCTGAGTGTTATGGCCAAAATTTGTCGGATTTGCATGGAATCCTCCGACGATTTGCTTGCGATAGCTATCGTGAAACAAGAGGATAACGAAATTGAAATTCTTAAAGCTGGAATCATGTTTGAAGACAGTTTCGGAATAGAAGTAATGCTGTGTAAGTACGGGAGATTGTTTTGTTTACTAAATTGTTGTTCCAATTTGCAGGTGACGGAATTACCAGACTATTTGAAGATATGTATGGGATGTAAGATCCAATTGACATACTTTTACGACTTTAAGCAACAAGCGTTGAGGAATCACGAAAGACTATTAAATTTAAAACAGACAGGGAAAAATTCGATTGAGATTACTGGATCCGTATCGGAGAACAATGAAGAAAGCTGCTTGGTTGACGTGATCAGCGACAATGAAAATAAAATTGACGCACTAGTGCCTGATGAAATAAAAAAGGAAGAGGTTGAGCTAATTCTAACTACAGAAGCTATCGACGACGATGAAGGAAATTATGACTTGAATATTGAATATTTGGAAGATGACTTGAATTTGTTCTGTGTAATGAATTTAAGCGGACAAGCAACAGCATCAAAAAACGACCAGGAGGACGATGGAAACAATCTGGCACATGATGCTAACAGCCTGCATGATCATACGGAAGATGCACAAGCCGAAGTATTGGAAAACCTAGAAGACTCGTGTGAGACAGAAAATGTAGAAAGGTAATTGTCATATAATTTCACGAAGAATTATATGGAATATTGTTGAAGTTACATATAATTCATTCTATCATTGGTCGCGACAGGATCCATACTGAAACCACGTCATCTTCTTACCTAATCCAGCAAAGTCTTCGCTTCTGTATTTTCATACTATACGAACAAATCCGGACAGCCTCACAGCATCTTTTTACAGGATACTGTTTTCTCAATAAAGTCGCAATTTCAATTCATATTTCGAAAAACAATTGAGACAAGAAAAAAAAGATCCCTGTGGAATCCACTTATTGGAATGATACTATACATAGTGCCATAAAATTTTACCCTTCAGCCGTCTTATTATTTTAACTGCAAATGTCTCGCTCAAGTTCAATTAATCGCCATAAAAATGAGAAATTTGAAATAAGTTTTGATTTGACAACAAAAAACCATAAAAATATTTCACATATATCAGCTATACTGCTGCCACGTCGATGAAATATTAAGATAACATTAACACAAGTTTTCGAATCAATTGTAACTAATGCTCAATACAAATGAAAGTTCTATTTACATCAACAGGAATAAATCGTCAAACACGTGCTATAAAGTAAAGTATGAATGCGAATTTTGTGGCAAAAAATTTCGAAATCTTGAAATTTTCTCTGGTCATTTGAATGTTCATCAAGGTTTACCAGCCTATTGGTAAGTATATTTGAGTTGGAATATTTAATTTAAACCAATAACACTTTTTTTTTCTCTGATATTTCACAGCTGTGATATTTGTGGAAAAGAATTTAAATTTAAAGTAAACTACGACTACCATATGAAAAATCACAATAATACACGAAGCTTTAAGTGTTCGTTTTGTACGAAATCATGTTTATCAAAATGGGATTTAAAAATGCATATGCGTACACATTTAGACGCTAGACCATATGAGTGTGCTATTTGTGGTGAGTTTTATTTTATTGATTTAAATAAATTATTCATATTTTTTTGTTATTATAAATTAATGCAGTGAAAGGTTTAGATTTTAGTTAGGGTTTAGTGGGCGAGAACTGAGCTTAACGTCTTCGTATCTGTTAAAAGTTTGATTTACTGAAACTTTGAATATTGTTGTATAAACTACTGATGTGCCATGATTCCATTCAGTATGCCTTGTGGGTGTTTGACCCGATCAGCAAATCGCGTCTCTAATATAATTTGCTAATGTTTTGCTTGGTCGTCCTAACAGGTCTGTAATACAACTTTACAAGTTAAGTGGCCAATGTGGGTCCTTTATTTTCTTTTCACGCAATAATAGATATTATTAACATACAACAAAGCTAAGAACGCAGCTTAGTTACGACTCCTAAAATACGAAGTACTGACATCTTTGATTCTGAAATTCGTTTTTGCCAACAAGTATCATAAACACTGATTACATCTGATACTGATTACATTTATAGGAAAAGGATTTCGCGTGCGATCTCATATGACTGATCATATGGAAACACATAATCAACAGAACACTTATGAATGTCCAACTTGTTTACAAAAGTACAAAACGAAAGCTTCATTGAAAATGCACGTAAGCACGGTTCATGTAAAAGCGACACAATATCCATGTAAGCTATGCGATCGCGTATTCTACCGAACATATCATTTGAAGGTAAGAGGATGGAACATGTCAATGGGATTTCTCATTTTGCGGAGAACATTTCTATTTTGCAGATACATCAAAAGGTGCATATGCGAAATTTGAAAAACTCGTGATTTTGTTTTGTACTATTAGAATGTTAATAGGCCTACGTAATAAAGTGAATCGTTAGAAGAGTGAATAATTTAATTTAAACGCTATATAGTCATTTTAATTACTTTATAGTTCGGTTCAAAAACTGCACTCTTATTCAAGAGTTTGCTAGTGTTTGTAAGTGAAATCAATCAATCTCTCTACATAGAAATAGCGAAGATACATTGGTGTAAGTGTTTTAAATCTTATTTATGGAATTACCTCAAAAGCGTATGCAGTAAAATGAAACTACTAATCTGAAATTGCGATGAGCTATCGTATCAAATCAATGATAAAAGATATAATATTCTTTTAATAATAGAATTTAATTTTTAGATGGGGAATTATATATACGAAAAGTGAAACACAACTGATATGTGGAAGCAAAAAGGGTTATTCGTAAATTATTAAATAAAACTTTAAATCAGAATGGACGTTATTAAGTTAAGCAAAAATAAGTGAGTTTTTTGGCGAATACGTGAAGTTTGATACTTTCAAATATTTATGCCCGAGATGTTTTACATAAGTTAAAAAAAGCTGTTTTCAAAAGTCCGAATGCAGCATAAAGCTTACGGTGCACATGCTGAGTTGCAAGCAATTTTGGATTAAGAGGCAATACAAACGCGAGGAAACTTTGCTAATTTGAAGGGGACTGAATCTAATATGTATTGCAGAGTAGATCAAATTCAATATGAACTGAAACCAAGCGAGATTAAAAGGCGGTTCATCGAGGCTAGAACGTTGCGTCTACAGCAGGCATCATTATTTCCGCATTGCGTCATTACTGGTGACGAAAAATGGATCTATGATGGCAATCCTAAACGCAAATGCCCTGTTTGTGGTCAAACAACCAGCAAACCCGTTATACTGCCGAATTTTTGCAGGTCGGACGTGTCATTGCGTATTATGTGCCAACAGAGTGGCTTTCCAGAATACGAGCAACTGATGCGCAGCAAAAATTTCATAATGACAACGCTTAACCCCATATATTTCGAAACTAGTCAAAATAGCCTGCAAAGTAGGCTCTGCCCCGGTTCCATCCGATCGATGGAGCTTTGGACCATTCACCGTTCATTTCACATGGAGAAGTAAAGAGATGGCCTCTCCAGTTGATGCGTAGCGGATAATATTTGGAATAAAACGAATAATTGAGTTTTTTCAATTGAATGATAAATGTTCATACAACCCTTTAAAACTTACTGGTACATTTATAGTAGAATGATAAAACATCAACTATATTTAAATTTACACATATTTAAATATGACGTGCATTTATTACTTTATGAGGAATCTTAATTGTTTTCACTTTAAATAAAGCCGCTTAATTTTAATTTATGCACAACAAACGCCTCCGAATTATATTTTAACGATTCCGGACTCCAATTTTCGTCTTTTGATCTATAAACATTGTCTAGCTGAATAAATGTTGGTCGATGCAAAATTAAAAACTACTCGCAACAATCGAAATCAGCACTTGTACTTCGATTTTCAATTAACAAATCCCGGTTCTTCAGATTTAATGTCCGCGTAGAATTCTATTTCATAATTTTCTTGTTCTCTTGCATCTACATCTATATGTTGAATTTCGATTTTGGGCTCAACAATATATTTCTGACGAATTGTTTCCATTTGTTGCAATTGTTCTATTGGTGTTACAAATTTTTCCACACGACGAATATTAGATTCCACTGTAATGCCATGAACATTTTTCTTGTGCTGTGTTAGATGATAGCCTTGAATGAAACCTTCCTCGCAAATTTCACATTTTATACGTTCGCCCGTGTGCCGACGTATATGCGATTTTAAATCGTTGCCTGTAAAGGAATAGCTTGAAATAACGTGAAATTCATAAATTTTTTTTACCTTGTGCGAAAGATTTAGTGCAATGCGGGCATTTATATGGACGTTCTCCCGTATGTACTCGCATATGTACTAGTAAATTATAGGCCCGCTGGAATCCTTTTCCACACACTGTGCATAAATGTGTTTTTTCGCCTGTATGGTATCTGAAATAAATTAGTTCTTTAAATTATACAATAAAGCTATCGTTTTACTACTTACCTTTCATGAACATTTAAGTCAGTGGCTCGCGGAAATCCTTTGCTACAGAATTTGCACTTGTAGGGTTTCTCACCTTTGTGACGACGCATGTGAATGATCAAGTAATCGTTGCGTACAAATCTTAAGCCACACTCGGAGCATAAAAATGGTTTCTCATGCACGTGCGTTTTTGCGTGTTCCGAAGATTGCGCCTTTGAATCAAAAACTTCTGGGCAAAATTTACACTTCCACTTGCGTTCTGTGTGGATTCTCATGTGAATAGTCAAATATTTCGCTGTCGTAAATCCTTTGTTGCAAATCGTGCAAAATTCTGTTTTTGCATTACACTCTCCCACCGTGTGTCTTATTTTTTCATGCTTAGACAAAGTCTCGCTTCGCATGAACCCACGCCCACAAAAAGTACAAGTGAACGGCTTTACTGTATGTTTGAAACTATGCATTCTTAAATGATCAGCACGAGCAAATCGTTTATCACATTCCTTACAGACAAATGGCCTATCGGTTGAATGTGTTAACAAATGGCGCCTTAAATGAGTTCCTCGTGAAAATATTTTATCGCAAATAACACATTTATGTTCTTTCCTTGGTTTCGGTTTTGGCCCTCGTTTTCGCGGTGGTCCATCACGTGCCCGTGTAGTGGCTTTCCTTTTCGCGTTTTTCCCTGACTTTTTGTGAAGTAATTCTAAAAGCGGCTTGTCGTCCAAACTGTTATTATCATCATATTCTATGCCATTTTGCGTATTGTAATCGACATCGTGCTCCTCATCATTAACATCGTGTTCCTCATCATAAGCATCATCATCATTTTCATCATCGTTTTCACCATTATTTTCATTCTCACTATTAATTGTATTCAAATCACCATCGTCGTTACTATTCTCATTTTCAGGAGCATCATATAAATTGCTTGAATCGTCATCATATTCAAATAATTGATGGTTGTCGGGATCCGTGTCTTGCGAATCCGTTTTTATGTTCTTGTTTTTGCTACTGGATCTATGTATGTAAATATGGCAGAAATTGATGAGTCAAGAATTGTTACTATTCAAATTGAATAAAACAGATATAGATCATTCAAAATAGCAAAAACATGCCAATATTGCCCAAAGCGACTGGAAAAATTCAAGTCTCAAAATCGAATCTAGTATAAAAGAGACAATTGTTCCAATAAAGGCTAAATGTAAAACCCGAACCAGCTAGATGAGTTTGGGAGACACAAGGAGAGAGACAAGCAGGTCAAAGCAGAATATCGTGACCGATGACCTTAACTTAGAAGTCTTTGGCCACGAAACATAGATAGTCCACTTGAAACAACTAGCTGAGCTGCAGAAAATCCTGCAAAACAGTTTACTTAAAAATTACAGCAAATCGCAACAAAGCCTAACTTCAAATTGCGTCACCACAGACGATTGCTGTTACTCGTATCGGATTAACAAGCATACATTTCGAGGAAACTACATTTGACATTACTTCACAATTCCATAAACGAATATTGAATATTGAAATTAACTCACATGTTCTCATCGCAAATGTGTCTGGCCACTGCTAGTGCCGTATCAAATTCTTCATTGCATTCGGTACATCGTGGCTTCTCATGTACATTTTCATGCTTCACTGATGTTTGTGATTCATGACAAAGAGCCATATGTTTCCTTAGTCGTGTTGCGCTCCCACAGTTTTTATTACAAATTGTACAGAGTTGTTCAATATTTGGGTGTATCGCAGACATATGCTTCCGTAGATGAACTTCTTGGGTAAAGGCTTTGTTACAAATAACACATCGATTTGTTGCTTCGTCAATAGATTGAGTGAGGCCCTAGTGTGAAATTCAATTTATTACTTATATATTTCATAAAGCCTTAAACAAATGAGTCCTTACACTTACCGCGTCAGTAATTTTTTCGACATTGTCATCCGACATTATGGTCGTTTTCTGATCTTCCTTTTCTTCGTTATCATCTTCTACAAATACCAGATCTGAAGGAACATTACTTGGACTGTCTTTTAACTGTGTTTGATAGGACTCCATGACTGACGTTAGAATTTCATAGGCTCGTTCACATTGTGTTTTAAATTGGAATGCAACCTGTGCATGGTCTATGCACTTTTCACAGATATTATTTGGTAGATTGTCGTCTTTTATAACCTGAAATAGTAGATATTTTAGTTTCTAATTCGAAGAATGAACCAAAGGTAGTTATTTAAGGTAGCCAAGGGTAGTAACTTATTATAAATAGTAAATCACTTAAAAATTATAAATAAACAAGCAATACAAACGCTTCTAATAGCAATCAGTGCTATAAACATATTTAGTGGCATCTAAGTTTTCATATACTACTGATCCAACTTCCTGTGTTAAATTTGAATAGGATCAATTATTGTTGCAACAAGATGAGTTAAAGGAGGAAAAAATCGCTTGAAAATGTCAATTCTGCAAGAAGACAATTTGAAAAAAAAAAATGCCAATTCGCAAGGAGCAAAAATCATGGAACACAGTTTTCAAATTCAAACAAATATGCGATAGTTATAACCTCGCAACACTGGAAATTGATAAGTGGGACATTGAAAGCGTTCAAAATATCAAAGCGGCGGACATTGATAACTTCCTGCACCAAAATTTTTACACTAGGAAGCCAATACTTCCGAAACTCAATTTTTCAGGTGCATCACAATATTCTAGAATCAAGAATCGATGCCGCAAAAGTAGACGAAAATTGCATTCTATTCTAATCACAAAAAGGGAATATGAGAACTGCAGTGATACTTCTTTGTACATCCTGCAGAAACTTCAAAAAAATTATGAAGCGTAAGATAATATAAAAATCTAAATAAAAAAGATAAAGATAATATAAAAAATAAAAAAGTGGATTACATAAAATTATCCTTAACCTCGCAATATCACCAAAAGATGTGCGACTCTCAACTATTATCGTTGTTAAACTCCATAGCGCAATCATAACCAAACTGGATAAAATACTCGAAAAACCTCTTCTGTTTAGTTTGTAACTTGAACATATGAACAGAAAATTTTGAAAATTCCTGTACAAGTCTTGTCACACAGGAGCGTATTCAAACGACAAAGATCGTCAAACGACTGGCTCCTTTTAATTAACGAATCTTTTAATCTACGATGGATTAAATACAATAATTCCTCATTCCCGAATAAGCCACAAACGATTCAGATTTGCTAATTAAAATAAGTAAAATGATCTTCATGATAGAATTGACGCCTGCAAAAGGAACCATAGATAAATTATTATATGGAGATTATCTTGATATCCCTTGAATCGAACGGATGGATGGAAAAAATGAAGAATAAATTTCTGTGAAGTGGCGGGGTATATTTAATCGGCGGGCCAAAGGACGAAGATGAGCATGTGAAATATTAAGGGAATTAAATCAATAGTTATAGTGCACGGTGATACAAAGATAGAGTAGGAATTTTGATCAAGGCATCCTGAAAGCAATGGCTCATGGGCTGAAGAGTGAAGGACATAAAATATCTATTGCCATGTATAAATAGCGCGTGCTGCCCTCTTCGCAGTTCCTTAACTTCCGCATTCATCATCGGTCACTTCAAATTCCTCAAAGAGGAATATAATCTGCTGTCAAAATCATCAAGCAACGTGGAGTTTGCTTCAACCAGAGTCTAGAAGGATATCATCGACAACAGTCTCGTATACAGAATCTGATGAGTCGAGAAATTATTACGATATCGTCTATATCATTCAACACAAGAACCCTTGAACTTGGTTGTTTTAGGCACATCCTTTTCACTTCAATAACATTAATGTACCCTTTATACTTGTGATAAGAAGTTACATTAACTGCATTTAAAAACGTCCACAATGAGTGAGGAAAAAAATGAGTTTGAAGTATGTTCGGAATTTGTGTTATTGGTCAAGTGATGACGGGAACGATTTAGAAGGGATAGTTCAGACGAATGGTTGCAGTTGAGAAAGGTTAAACACAAAGTGTTTCAAACAAAGGTTTCAGTAGAAAAATTAACTTTACTTTCATTGTTAAACAGGGTAACAGCACTGATAAAACTAATGGCTTTAATTTTTTAAATGAAAAAATTAAATAGGATCGTCAGATGTGACGAAGGGGAATGGAATAGATAAGTATTCAAAACATAATGAAAGGTTATAGAAGTAAGAAATCAATGTGTTTAATTTCAGCGGTGCTGGTTCAGATGAACAAATTTGGCAAATTGAAGGTAAGTTATATTCTAGAATGCGTATAAAGCAATATAAAAAAGAAGGCCATAATATCGATACATATGGAAAATTTCTTTCCATAAACAAATTAAAAAATAATAAGGTCGAAGGATGCCCGACATTCGGCGCATTTGAAAAGTGATAAGTAAGCACTTACAGGATAAATTGTAGTGTCCTCTACCATTTTTCTGATTTCTATTATCTCCTCTGTATCGTTCTCCATAAAAAGGCTTCTCATACTCCCGTCGCAACTTAAACATGTTCGGCAAACTTTATTGAAATCAATTACTTGAATGTCCATTTCGTTTACATTCAATTCTGCCATTGCAATTCTCTGTTGTCTTCGATTGGATACATTCAACCTTCTACAATTGAAGAATAGTTCTAGGATTTAACTAATGAAATACGGGGCATTTGAGATTTCTATTCTATCTTCAATTTAATATGTTTCACTCGCCCTACGAACACCGAAACTTATCTTCACACTTTGACAGCCTTTCGGAAAAACTGAAAGACGCCAATTCAATGCTACCAACTCCGATATTCACGACCAGCTGATAAATGTTGTGTGGTGAGTAGTGTCTGCCGGAATGCAATTACAACATAACAAGAAAACATCGTTGTACTGTGGATTGTTGATTTGTTATAAAGTATCCGGACGAATTTATTCTATCACGCGGCGAATAATTTAATCGTTTGCTAGCAATATGTTTTGAATAAATCAAACGTTCTTGTTGCGAATTGTTCCGAGTTCACCAGTCTATCTATGACGTCAAACAGGCCGCCATCTTACAGTTTCTGCCCTTGTACAGAAAAGTCAGAATCAGTGGCAAAACTCAAACGGGCCAGCGAAGAAAAAGCGCAATGCGAGGAGCATAGAGTTGGAAAGTGCGAACAGACGAGATTTGTCGGGTCGGTTGCTAGTTGGTGTCGCTGGAGCTCGGAGTTTCGGTGTTGAAGTACTTGCTTATAGTGTATTTAAATCAGTTTATGTAGAAATGAAAACGTGAAGGAAGAACAAATGAGTTACGGCTAACGAATTATTTACGTTTTTCCTGAGTGCACTCCGAGTGTCTGTGCGAAAGTGAGAAGAGCAAAAATGGAATTTAAAATCGTCATGGCATCAGCGGTAAAGCTCTGAAATCGGGCCTCGTCGAAGTGAAATTTGTAGTAATTTTGGAAAGAATTGAGAAATTCGTGAGGCGTTTGCACGATCTGGTGTGTTTGCATTTGGTGAAATAGGTGGTAATAGGCCGCTTTTGCTTGTTTTTCGTTGCTACCCCCGAATTGGCCGAGAAAAGTGTGTGTGTGCGAGAGTCGCATTGAGGCGTTCAGGACGCTTTTATGGCAGGGTGGTTACCTGCCCGTATTCTCATGAAGAAATATGCCGATCTCATGTGAATTAAGCTGCGGGTGACGTCTAGAGGAAAAATCCTAAGTATTTTCCATGTTTTAAGTGCAACAGTCAGAGCAGCAGTCGCCGCATCTTCATAGAGTTGGGCGGAGTGGAGAAAATCCTAGTCTGGTTTTCAGCCGAGCGAGGAACACCAGTGCGATTTGTGTGTGTGAAGAAAAAAGGTGACTCCACTTGAAAGCGTAGTCACCGTTCCTAGTTGCTGTAGCGTGTTTTGTGTCCTGTAGAAAATAATCGCTAATCTTGATCTTCCTTGAAACGCGGTGGAGGAGGTGGTGGTGGTGACGGTAAACTTATTAAACTTAGGCTATCGTCGTCGCCCCCGGTGCCGCCTTCCAAATCCCCACGACATAACCATCTTCAACGCCGTTCACAGTACAAGCCGCAGCAGCATCAAAGCAATCTCTGCAATTTCAATATTTAGCAGAGGCAAACTTCAAAATGGATCAGCCCAGTATCCTCGTTCGCATTTTGCACTCGATTCCGCACGTGAACGTGACTTTCCATCGAGTCAACGATACTTTCGATCCAGAGAGTAAAGTCTATTTGGCAGTAAGTATATCATGCACAATATTTATTGTTCCCGGAAAGTGAATCCTCCATCTAGTTCTAGGATTAAGATAGGAATCGTTAGGCCAAGTGTTGTATTAACTCACAAGTCGGTTGGACTGGATAAACGAAAGTTCCCATTAACATCCCATTAAATCGAAACGTAAAGCTTAAAAATACGCTCCAATACTCGATAGAGTCCGCAAGTCCATCCTCATGAATTCTTCGTTCAATAACTCAATTCCTTGCAACCGTGACTTTCTCAAACTCCCCAATTGTTCGTGTTTATCCGTGTCGGATATTTTGCCTACGTCACTGGCCAAGGTCCCAACTGGATCAGGCTATTACCCCCGGAAATTCGTGCTCTGGTTTTCGGGAGTGTCAAAGCGTGGAATTGTGGCTATTTCACTTATTTCGCACTGTTCGATATCAAAGTGGATGCCAAAACTCTAAATATCGTCAATTTGTTCGTTTTTTCGCCGAAATGTCGCCAATTGTTCTTGATAAAGCAAAAAAACGGGGAAGAAGAAAAAGTAAAGAAATTCATATTCGACATCTGTTCCAGCCTCGTAGCTCGGACATCCATAAATCATTCCGGCGAACCGATGCTAAAAAACAAAATTGTTCTCTCCACTATAAAGTTTGTTGTTTTTACATAATCGAATACAATATTTCGGGGAGTTGGTTCCTACAAACTATATATAGATAGAGTACAAATGATTGTATTGTATGTCCTACTTCCTGTCCTCATTTGCCCACTCGTTTTCCCAATAATATAGTGAACGAGAGTAAGCTGTGATGTAACAAGGGCGGCGGTGGATAGATATCTTTAAGGGATGGAAGGATATTGAATGGTATCAATGATGATGATGAGAACGATAGTAGAAGAGCGAACATCAGAGGTGATGGCTCATAGGGCATTGTGCCAAAAGGATGTGTGTGTCTATCGTTTCATCGAATTGGTTTTACGATTTCCTTTTGCATGTCGATCAGATGGACAAGTTATTCGTTATCCATTACTGTATAGGGATGCGAATGAAATTTAGGATAAGGCGCCTATCAATCAATCAACACGTTTATGACTAATGGGAATTCGTGAATGACTTGTTGGAGGAATAAATGGTTATTGAAGGTGCCTTTTGGTGGTCTTTTAAGTATAAAAGTTTTCTAAAAATAAATACTTGATTCCTCTAAATGCTAGAAAATATGATTCTATCTTTCTATCTATATTTCTTTCTATCGAGTATCCGTATGATTATACCTATACTATCGAATATCCGATACCTTACGAATGATATAACATTTTGATAAAATTAAATTGAAAAGCCGGTTGATTAAATATTATATAACCCCGTGAAAAATCGTGAATAAAAAGTTCTGAAAACTTAGCCTTTAGTCCTTTAAGTTTTATTTCAATTTCAGTATGAAACCTATACCAATGCCGTGTGAAATTGGTGTTAAAGTTCGTAACACTTAAGTAGTTTAAAAACAGAGAAACAGATCGATTTAGTAATCTCGGCAATCCTGGCCTGCGTAATATGACTGATAGCAATCAAGTGAATACAATTCTGCTGAACGCTTAAGGATCAGTGTCCAAGTCTTGTTCATTAGTAGAATAGAGTAGAGTACTCTACCAATGAGTAGAGCTTCTAGAGGTCAACAAATTTCCCTTCTGAGGTTGACCGCGTATGCTTCACCGAATTTGAATGGGAACTTGCAATGTATAATTTCTGACCTGGAATCATCCTTAAAGTGTTAATTTTCTTCTGTTCGTAAACTCGATTTTATTGTGCTCGTAAACGCATTTAGAGCAAATTTGCTCTATTTAGCCTCCATGGGATCGACATCACGGAAAGAGATGCGCAATCTCTATTAAGAGGAGGTGTCCGAAGTTTTCATCATCGCAAACGCAACGGGCTCAAATTTATTCACTTTTAGGATTTAGTTGTTTGTGAAATTAAAATTTGAAAATTAAGTTTGCTAATTTGAATGATTCCTCCACTAATTTTTTTACTTCAATGCATTCGTTGACAAAGGCCAAAACGGTCTTACTGCAACGGCCACACCTCCGAAAACTTGAAGAGTTCTGTCTAGAATGGTAATTTTTTTTGGGCTGAACACTTCTCAAATATCAACTGGTGACTTGCTTTATTACAAAGCCATTTTGGAATCCAAGTCGAATTCCATAGGAGACATTACCGAACAACTCTGAAAATAGATTTCCAAAAAGAAATCAAAACTTGGTTCATCTTTGAGTGGCCTGGGATCACTTTAAGCTCTAATTCGTATTCTCATATCATTCTTAAAAGGAATTCTTGTCCACTCGACTCGACCGTCATTACTCATTTGTTCATGTGTCTTCATGACCATATGTACCTGTTCCATGGAATTTCTGAGCAATAAAATTTTTTATGCTTTGAAACAAATCAGATGATGATTTTTTGACTGTGGCTGATAATATCAACGTTTCAGTGGATATCAGTTTTGTCTAATTGCTGAATTTGTGAATTGTTTAAAATCAACTTCATTTGCTGTTGAATGACTTGAACATATACATTTTAAGTAACTCCCAAAAATTGCTAATATTCTTATAATTGTTGAAATTATCTTCTTCAAATGCTTCACTTAAGACTAATTATCTTAACTATCCGGTCTATCCTGACATACACCAGCGTATCGAAGCAATTCCAAACGGTCAGAGTCCAAAATATCCTGATGGGGTTTTATTTTTACTCAAAACAGGCGCATCAAATTGCGATATTTTATTGTTAGAAAAAATCATTGACATTGATGAGGAAAAATGCGGGTTAAATACTGTGGGTGGTTGGTATTCTAGATTGGTTTCAACGTTTTAACTCGCTCCACCATGATTCTATGCCGCTACACTACTTCCTCAACTCAACTTCCAAATAAAGAGAAAAACATTTCACCGAAATAAAATTCAATCATGCTTAAATGATTTTGTAGATCACTTCGATAAATTGCTTTTAGTTTATTTAATGGCGGCAAGCCTTATGAAACTATAAGAGAATCTTAACGAATCTCGACAGGACAAGTGGTGGACTATTTCAATTGGAAGATGACTCTCCCTATATTGTTTCGAATAGTTTCATTCAAACGCACTTAAAATCAATTTAGTCCAAGTTCCAACTGAATAACAAGACAGAAATGAAAACCCATAATTTATATTATTTCATCTTGCTACGTTGGCTTATTTGTTTAGAGCGGGGATGATTCTTATGCTTATGCTAACACATTCAAGGGCTGAACAACATGTGACAACATACGTATATGCATATTAGGCTCTCTTCATTACTAGTTGATCTAATCACTCACCAAAAGGAAATGTAATGGGAAAATTGTTTTCTCGGTGATAAAATCTGTTGTCATCCTACACCCTGTTTTAACTTTGGTTCGGTTCCCTTTTGTAGCGTCGTGGTGAGGGGCAGAAAGAAAACAGAAAAGTTGCAGAAGGGTAAAATTACTTTACTGCTTTGTCACAAGTACACCACAATGTAATTGTGAATGTGCAGAAATGTTGCGAGTGACTAAATTACGGTTGGAAAATTTTCTAATTGACATTTTGATACAGAGCTCAGATTTTACCTTGGAATTCATTAAGGAGTATTCATCAAGGAAGAAGAGCTTTATTCTAACCAAACCAGTTGCGGAAGATGAAAAGATAATTTTTTGTTTAATTGTTCCGTTTGGCAGAGTCTTTAATGAATTAAATACCTTGCTGGAAACATCAAGCTCACGGTCCTTGTACCTTATGATTTCTTCCTGTCGAACCAATCTCTCTTTGATTTTCTTGTCAATCAAACGGTGATGCCAATTCCAGTGTCAATCAGACAAATGAAAGTAAACAACTTCAAAAACGAATTTATCGCAATGACTAATTTCCTCGATTGACCTTCACGCCTTACGAGTGGAAAATACGCTTGAGAAAGTACATATGAAGCAAATTCAAATCAACAACCTCTAACTGGATCTTTAAATGGAACCGCTATTTCATTATTTGGCAACTTGACTTAAGAGCTCAATCATGTTTGACAAATTCAAGACCCACTTCTTATGTGTAGGTAAACTTTGTTATGATGTGTGGCGAGTTAATGCAAATACTAGACGGTCTCTTGAGAGTTGAGTGCTATATATGTCCAAAAGTTAGTTTGGTAAATTTTTGATGAGAAAGACAAGCTACAGTGGATTTTGTAGGCTGACCAAACTGTAGTTTAAGAATATACCTCAAGTGTTTTGGGTTACAGAGGAATGTTTCAACATAGTACGAATAATTGTTTTTTTTTCAGGAAGTTAAATATAATGTGGACACCAAATATTTGAAAAGTTAATAGAATTTGTTTTTTTATCTAAGAAGAATGGATAAAACACTAAAACACTTGGGTAGACAGTTTTAAGTTTTGATAAGGACAATCTTTCTGGCCGACAACAAAATTACAGCCTAAAATTACAGTAAAAGCAAAATAAAAGTATTCATATTCATGACGCAGTGCCATTAGAAACGTTGAACATGCTGAACAAATTAACGAAATAGATGACGCAGCATCGCGCAGGTTTTGAAAATTTTATCAACAAACTATACTTAATTAAGATTTAATTCATATCTAAAAAGGATAAATTCTGGTTATGAAGAGTGGATTACAAATGATAACGCAATCATCAAAGCCGAAAAAATAATTCCATAACAATTGCATCCTCAAGAACAAGCACTCGAACAAAAAAGCACTACATCCTGTACTTTTACATAATCAGTTTGAGTATGAATACCAGAGAACCTGGAGACTTGAGCACGCTATTTCATTAAACTATAAAGTTTATGTTGCATCATAAATTAACACTGGCAGAACCAACAATTCAGTATTCTTACGAAACTGTTCATACCTTAGGTATCTCTGAAGATTTTCACTTTTTGAATCTTATTTTACTTGAATAATTTGATTGAAAGTTCTTATATTTTTTCATAAAATAGATTATTTCGCACTCCCAGCATTTAAATTGCATCTTGAAAGTATTTTAGTTTTTTTCAGTGGACTGGGCTTTATTAAGCGTAGTGAAAGCCATAGATGAAGCCTGTCACACGGAAAACCATATGAATTTAAATCCCCCTTCTCATTTTGAGATCCATTCAAGCTAGGGTCAGATATGTTTCATCATATCTCTGAAACTGATTCAATATGGGATCCTGACTTTGTTATTGGCCGTGATCATATTGTTATTGTTTTTGAAAAGTAGGGTGCCGTGGTGTCGGCTCTTGCTAACAATATATTCCAGGAACATATTAACTAACAGCAGTAAACAATGCAACTAACTGTTATTCAATCAATACAAAGTACTTGGTATATACTACAAATACTACGTGTATACTACAAAGTAGTATACACGTCTGCAAATGCAATAAAGATTTTCATGCTTCACCGACTCAACTGTGGCTAACACGTTTATTTGGATTCGTGTTCATCAAAGCGATATTATTGCATGTTAATTGTCAGTATGATTGATTGACTTTCATTTGCAATGAAATTCGTTTTTCTAATCTGAATGTCATTTAAGCAGTGTAAAATTAAAATTTATGCATAATTTATTATGAAAGACTATTTAAGATTAAAAAAGCGCCCTCGGAGGAATGCCATCACTGCAATGAGACAGATACACCGAGCCACAAAACTTTCAGATGCACCAGATATGAAGCTTTCAGAGCCAATTTCAATTTCTTTACTAAATATAATAACATAGAAAATTTATTATGCAAAAACGATGAGTTTTTGCTAGAACAACTATGCAGCTTCCTTGATTCCACAAATATCATCCTTTAAATACAAAGTCCGTATAAACCTAGGAAAATCCTAATTAACCACTCCCACCTTTACCTAATTTCCTACCCCCCGTGTTCCAACGGGTAAAATATCACAATAAATAAGCGAATACGCTGGCCAGTGCCTAGAGAGCCAGGGCCAATTTTTGGTTTTTCGGCTCTGCCGAAAACGGAAGGAAAAAAAAAAAAAAATATGCATAATTTTTCATATACAAACCATTTTACAGCATCGAATGTGAAAATATCCGGATAAAATCTTACCAGTTAGAAGCAAGTATCATCCAAATCGGATCAGATGCGCCCAATTAAAATGAAGTCAGTTCTTTTGCAACATATTTTGCACGTTCAATAGTAGGCACCAAGCTCACATACAAATATTCGGGAAAATTGTGCCTTTACACATTTTTCGCACATGGCCTGTTGAATTTTTCATTTTCCCAACATTTGTTTATCGATTGCCCTACCTACTTCAAGCATGTGTCCTACACGAGACACCCATTTATAGTTTTATAGAACTCTAGGCTTGCCACTGTCGTAAAAAGTAATTGTACCTAATTTCTGCTGATGGTTGTATGTAAATTGTATAGTAGCACAATGGGAAATCCGTGTGACATTTTCTCGGGTAATTTTTTTTAAGAAAGACAAGAAAATGGTTTGGCTTGTTGGATATAAAATACGAAAAGTGTTGTAATTTTAATGAGTCCCATAGAAGCGGTCAATAAGGATTTGGAACTTTGATAGGATGCTTACGTAGATATCGTCAGGAAGGTAGACTTTGACAGTATTCTAAATCGAGTTAATAGAATATGATAAAATGGAAACATAATGTAGGGTGGTCTGCAAAATATATTATTATATTTGACAAATTGGAATTTTGAGTCGTATTTGCTTCATAAACTCGATATGAGAATTCTACTTGAATGTTTTTCTTTGACTTGATAAGATAACAATTTCTACTAAAATGTATTTCCTGTAAACTGGTATCGTCTCAAACTGAAAATTGAAACTTTAAAAAGTTTAAAATTTTTTTTATTTTCCCATTTGGAATCATATCTTTCAATTTGTATATGTTGCTCAACGGACAAAAACAAATTATTACTCATTGTTAGATTACAATATGTGTTCTTGTTTGTTTGACTTTGTTTTGTTATCAAAAGCATTCCTGATATGATATGAAATTAAAACACTTCCAGTTCTAAATGACTAAGAAAGTTCTCTCATTAATCATTATGTTGAATAAAGTTTGCGAATGACGACTTGCTATACATCTGCATATATGAGTAAATATTTATAAACAAATTACTGAAAAAAATGAGCTTATGTGAAAATGGTTCAAACCAAATTGCGATATCAAACAAAATAATTTGGTAAGCCCACAGTGCGGTATGAGTTTTGAAACAAGCAAAAAATATATAGTAGACACTGATTTTCCAGTGAATTTGTAGACTGACCAAACTGTACTTGAAGAATATTCCTTAAGTGTTTTGGGTTACAGTGGAATGTTTAACGTATTTGAACATCGGAAAATTTCATAATAACTTATACTTCATAATAATTTTCCAATAAGCGATAAAATGCTTAGCTAGCAGTCAGTCCATCTTCTGATACAATCGTGCTTTTCTATTGAAAACTACATATTGGCTATGATCCAGCGATACAGCTAAATTTTCACTTGATTGATCGAGAACGACAAAAAATTTGCATCCAACCATAGCAAGAGTAACGCCGACTCGCATCCTGTAGGAAATTATCATATGAAGGCTGTATGATAAGTACTTGGCTTAGAAAAAGAAATTATCACAAAATTAAAAAAAAAAAAAAGAATTATATTTCCCTACTTAAGTTCTTTTCAATTCGATACACTCAGTGAAACGTTTTTTCAGTTCCCCGACAATACAAAACGTTGCAGGAGTCCTTGAAAACAGGCGTTTGTTTTACTAATCAGGGTGAGCTAAGTAGTTAAATTTGTTCCCACTGATAATTTTATGAAATTCAGGAGAAGAAACTACACGCAAGCCAAAGAATTTTTTTTTTTTTCAAATTAAAATAAATTATTCTCATCTGTCCGCGTCAATCGAATCCGATTCATCGGTTTAGTAGCAAATATCTTCTCAGGTAGCATCCTCCGAAGTTTTATAACCTTGGAGACCGGAAAAGTTGCGTAGACCTCGTTGTACTTTATCTGCCATTGATCTCTATATTAACTTACAACTATTATTCGCCTCAGGATTCTCTTTAAAATACATTTATTTCGTTTAAGAACGATCGAGTAAAAGCTTACGTTTCACAACCATGGCATCACACGCTTCTTATCACTGCGTTCAATTGGCTTTACTGTAAGGAACGTCTTATATGAATGTATTCATCTATTTACTGCAACTGAAAAGATATAGTCTTTCACAAATCGATAGCCTATTCCATGAATTCCTTCGGGAACTGAGCGTTTCTTGATTGCAAAACACATTCGATCGATAAAATGTTGACACTGTCTGAATCAATCTTACGGACACGGTGAATATATTTTCCACATATTCACAAATTGCAAAGTGTATATGTAGAAAATTCATGACAAGAGCGTAGGAATAACAAATAATTTAATTTAAATATAACAGGATACATTTTCTTCACATGAATATTTTTAAATTTCCAATTATTTTATAGCTTCGAAACGTGCATTTCCGCAATTTGTACAGAAATAAGTACTTTCTTGATTACCTATCAAGATATAATTAAATCAGTTCACGTTATTTCGTTTCAGTCCCATTAACACAAATCGTTTAAAGAAAATATAGATAATAAACACTTCAAAGAGTATCCAATAGAAATTTATTTTGGACACAAAGTCATATACACATGGACAATATGGTTCGGAAGAGTCTGTTAACATTTAACAATCTCTTGATTTATTCGTAATGTGAACAGTTTACTTTGTGATAAGATAATTCTTTTGAAATAAACAAGATGCGCTCATATGTATATTGAATTTGTATGAAAACGTTAGTTCAGTGAAAGAAGAGAAAATAAAAATCAATCCAAATATGTAGAAACAAACATGTGTCGGTATGAACACATCTAAATATTCTCTGATAATTTGAGAAAATTTATCGATTTCAATCAATTAAGTTGCGACGTGAAATTAGGAAATGAATAGATTTTATGGTGATAAGAATAATGGGTAAATGGAGCGTAGATAAGGCAAATGTACGCAGGAAATGCTTGCCAACATATAAACGATGAACCTTCATCGTGAAAGAAGCATGAAAAGAAACGGCGAAATGAATGAAAGGTAAGAGAAAAGACAGTTTTATTGTTTGAATATTGTGAAACATATATATATATATTTATAGTAATATTCGAAATTCAAAATGTTCTTAGAGGTTTCTAAGCAAATCTTTAATCAGCATATCTACCATCGCCTAATTAACACATAATAAATAATATGCAGTATACACACATCATGATATATTACCAGATTGAAACATTTTTACAGTCCCAAGAATGATACACTTAGTGAATGATGAAACTACTTACCAGTATTGCAAACACCACAACCAAAATTTAAAGTCAATATGCTTCTCACTCTTCGTAGGAAATAAGGGTAAATTATCCAACCTCTGCTACGATTTTCATGATTTGAAGACCAGTACCTTCCTGTTCCTGTAAATATGGGGATGCGTGTGACCTCTGACCCCAATGGTATTTGTAATTCTTCGAGACATTAGAATCGAGTTCGAATAAAAAAAATACTGCAACCCTTTACTTTACAGGTGCCTGAAGTTTGCATAGTTGCAAACGCAACTCACTCTTTATTTGACTAACTTTTATTGCAAAGGCGCTATTATACACTATGTTATTACCGCTTGCTTCAGAAATGGTGTTAAAAGTTTTTAAATATAGTGTATAAATTACTTTGGATTCTGAAGAACCATATTGTATGTCCTTCGAATGTAGACTTGAACGTAAATCGTTGTATGTATGTGTCCAACTCTCAGTAGTATAAGTACGAGTATTTTATCGTCGCAGAAGATGTTGTTTTTGAAACTTTCCATCGAAGACGAAATTTTGAAACTGCACAGGCGATTATTTAAAAAACAAAACAACTTTTTGCTAATTTATTAATCAGCAATCAACTGCATTTAGCTATGCAATTTAGGATTTTCGTTTACCACATTTTCACAAAATTGATTAAACTTCCGAGAAACAAAAATGACATATCACTCAAACATACTTTATGAAACATTCAATTTTTCTCTGTCTTTTGCCTCCTTGACATTATACCATCTTCTTCCTTTCTGTTAGTTTTCATCGATTTTCTTACTTGACATTCAAATGGTGGTTGGAGGCTTTTGTACAATATACTTTCCGCATTTCATAATCACGTCCATACATGCTATATACAGTAGAAAGATTTCAGGATTTCAGTTGAATGTTAGAAAGTGCATAGAGGCATTGGTGATCCTTGTACATGAGGCTGTTAAATAAAGCGATGACCGCCATTGTATACAACGTATGTGTGTGAAACGCTTACCTGTGAGACGACGACGATGATGATTATGATGACAAGCGATGGATTGGACATTGTAGCATATAAAGAAATTTTTCCCACCACCCAACAAGACGGGAAGGGAAGAGACACCTGACATAAAATGTGTTGCATTGGATATACTACACGGGAAGAGGAATGGAACCTAAGCACACGGGGTCATGATACTTATCTTCGGACAAGTACGCGATGAAAGAAGGACATATAGTCCTTCTTTCCATATATTTTAAGATGAAAAAAAAACTAGAGCTAAAGCTGAAGTTCTAAACATTTTACCCAGTAATAACACTCTTCTTGTGTTGGTTTTAAAGAAAGTAACTTAGGATTGTGGGCAACTTAAAATTTCAAGTAGGCTTGGGTGGTTTGAAAGCTTTTAAAATTTCAAATGAAGAACACGAAGTAGGACTGAAATTGCTAGATTCGTTGGCTGGTTGAGATTGTCATGAAACTTATATTGCATTGCATTTTTTATGATAAAAAAATATAACTTAAATTGCTGCTGAAGGTGTTACTTTAATTATTAACTATATGTTGCTTTTATATTGATAAATGTTGCATTAATGCTATCCATAGTACTCGAACCTCGTGAAATGGTCTGTAGCAGGTAGTTATTCTTCGTTATCCTTTTCAAATCATATTTAGAAAAAAAAAAAAAATTTCATTCGAATAAAGAACACGTTTCCGCCGGTGTTTTCACACATTGAAACAGTGTTGGATTTCAGAATCTTCATAACAATCTTCGAATATATTGAATCGCCATCAATCAGATGTATTTAGAAGTGCTTGAAGTTTGAACCGATGCATATTCGTCTCGAATAATTAACTTCTTGATTCGTTTGAAATTGCACGTTTGAATTGTAATGAAAGAGAGAGGGAGAAAAGAGTGAAAATGAGAAAGAAATTTATGCCTAAAATGTTATATAGGCGTTATGCCTAAAAACCTACAACATTTAAGGCATTCGTGTATGACTTTTTATATTTCTACTGTAAAACATGTCATTCGAATTTCTCTTTTCAAGTTGCCTGACTGAAAATGCATAATACAGACAATTTTTTTTCCCTTAGTATCGCTAAAAATAACCGATGGCCCTGTCACCGTAGCACTGGCCAGCGTTTATCGTTCTTTGTATGGTTCTTATAGTTATAGTTGATGTTGAATGTTACTTGCGTGCTTGATATGTCTGCATTCGCTATTTCTTTATAGGTTTTATGTTAGACGAAGTTTGTTACAACGGTGACTTAATTATGGAATATGGGGATTTCAGATGACGATATTCGGTTCTGATAGAAAGGAATCAAGTTCTTCCAGGAGGTTCATGTTATTTGTTGTTAATAGATCGTTGGTTTTGTTGTAATGCTTAAAAAGCTTATATTTTGCCCTGATTTCTTTATATCTGGTGCAGCTAAAAATGCGATGGTCAATATCGTCAATATGTTTGCAGTAGGTGCATAGGTTTGAAGTTGTTTGTTTGGTTTTGTAGAGTCTTTCCCTGTTGTAGGCTCTGTTCGTAAGAAGCCTGTTAATCGTTTTAATTGATCTTCCTGACAAATTTTGGCCATGGATCCATGGTTTGCCGCCTTTGAGGTGATGCGCCTGTTTCCATGCGCTTTGTCGGTAGTTTTCGCTTTGTCTATTAATCTTTGCACGCCAAGAGTCTTTCCTTTTGTATTTCATCCAATATTTCGTCTAGTTCCCAACGCGTCTCGATTTGTTAGCCGGTCAGTATGGTTTCTTTGGCTTTGCTGTCCGTAAGTGCAAAATCCTCCAGTCCGCTGTGCCCAGGTACCCATTGTAGCGTGTATGTCTTATAGGGGTTATTTTCAAAAATCTCCCATATGCCCTTTACAGTTGCCTTTTGATCCTTGATTTTTCCTATTTGGCGTAGAGCATTTATTGAATCTGTGTAGATATGTACTTTGCTTCTGTTATTGGATACGCTGTCTTGGAGTGCAACCAGAATTGCTACTAGCTCAGCATTCAGCACTGTTGTGGTGTCTTTAATGTTGAATGTCTTAGAGATGTTTTTATTGTGATAGGTGAAGGCAATTCCTACTCCAAACATATTTTTTGCTGCATCTGTTGTGTAAACTTCTGTATCATGCTCTATCTGTTTTTTAACATGATTTTGAAAAACTGTGTTTAGTTCGTTCTCTTTGATTTCTCGGTAATTTTGGAAAGGTGCTCTATTATCGCCAGTTATTATCTGGAAGTTTGTTGGTTTATGGATCTTTTTGGTTGGAATGATCTTATTGAGATGATGTTTGTATTTGTGGTATATGTAACTATAACTGTTTATGTTGGATAATGTTTTTTCTAATTTGTTTTTGCTTAGATGTAGGAGTTGTATTTGCTTTCCAATTTCTTTGGCCGTGAGGTATTCTGCTCTATCTTTTGAGTATAATTCAGTGGCTAATACAGAATATAATACAGACAATTACATCTTACATATTTCAATTAGCTTCAATTCTCTGTCAATTTATTCCGTATTTTCACTATTGTAACAGACTTGAACGCATGCATAATTGATTGGTTAATTGTTTAAATTTCAAATACCTACAATAAATTTGTTGATTTACTCCAGTCCAGTAAGAATCAATTTAATATTCACGTGGATTTAATTTAATTAACGAAGATAACGTCATTCCTGTTTGAATGATTAATTATAATTAACTATTAGTTATCTTGGTGGAAACGAGAAAAACATATACAAAGAATGTTTTAAAGTGTCGGGCATAAAGGTTATGCAAATAGTCCAATAATTTCTTGAAGCTTTCCATTCATATTAAAATCGCTAAACAATAATCCTTAATGATACTCGATGGTTGGTGCTCTTTTTAAGTGACTATTAATGAAGCCCACAAAGTCTCAATCGAAAGCAAACAACTGGGAATAATCTTCACACAAACTTGAGAAGGATATGAAGATGAAATAATTGAAATTGGCAATGACGACTACCAACCACACCGGATAGTCAATGAATAGCAGTGAGAAGAACGACAGTGTCTGTCTGGATAATACTTGACTATGAAGGATTCTTGAGAAATTTTGTTGTTCCCCCTTCTGCGTCCTTTTGCTTATGTATGTGAATTATAAATCTGATTCAGAATCGACGGTCTAAAGATAGAATTGAGACGTGAACATTTAACAACGATTACGTGAAATTTTCTAAGATTTATTGCAACGAACAAATCAAGGTAAACTGGTCAATGTCATTGCATCGCCGTCCATGTGCAAGCTAATTTCAATTTGCAATGGTTGAAAAAAAGAATCAATATGATTAGTGATGGCATTTTCTATGATATCATTTAAAAGGAATTTTTAAAGTAATACGAATGATGTAAGTTTATTTTTAAGCACATTGTAACAAAGAATGAATCAATGATGCTGAATCGATTCTACTTTGACAACGGAATACAAAATACATTGAAAATTAATATTAGTCTTAAAATATAAATGAATCAAATTGCATTCATCCTATTTGTCGCGCCACTAGTAAACAAACTGGAAATAATTTTTTATTTTGCAAATTGTCATTTTCCCACCATAAAACCTGACTAGCATTTTATTTGACCATTATTTTCAGCACAATTTTATGTGTGGTTTTAAACTAAATATCGAATGTGAGTCTTTAGCATTCTTACACTTGTATTTTTTATAACTACTTTTAAAATCTCGCTAAGGAAATCTCAGCGCAAACTATGCCACACTTAGTCACAAGCTTCTATGTAAAAAGAATTAAACGTATAAAATAGAAACGTGACTGTGATATAAATTCACACTCACACTTAACTTTCGGATGATCAAGAAAAAGAAGAACTTTATCCATTCTCGAGCCGTTGTCATAAAATTAGCATAATAAGAGAGGCGTAGGCTATTAATTCATATTATTAATTCCGATCACTAAGTAATAGTCACAATCTCATTTGCATACATATGTGATATGAAAAGAAAATTCAAAACAAAATCTCGGAAATAGCTAGGTTAGCCATCTGTATAGTGAATATACATATGGGTAACTCGATACTTGTTATACTTTCAATCGGAAATGCTTCAGCTCATTCACCTATTGATAGTATGCATATGCTATGTTTGCCTGGTTCACACATCTATGAACTTTGTAGCTTTAATGCGTTGCTTGTTGAGTAAACATACAATTTGATGTGCTTACGCATAAGCATATATGTAGGCTCGTACTTATATACATGTGATCATCATGGTCCCCTAAATAAGTTCAATTTGTAGATGAATGGAGCTAGATCTGACCGAAATTGTCATATGGTAGTCTAGTCAAGCTGCGTAAGTCATTTCCGTTTGTAGTAATCGACAAACTACACACTATGCGGAAATGATCACTATATGGAAAAGAGAGAATGCATGATCAATAATTTAAACTTTTCAATGACATAGGTGAGATTGAAATTAGTGGCAATGAAATTTGTAATGTCTTTTATTTAGGTTAATCATATCGAAGTTTAGCGCTTGTTAAGTCTTAGAGATTAATTTGGTACTCTGAACTGAAGTTGAACTTCAACACTAGTTGAATGAATACTGGTTCTGCTGGTCTATCTTTTGTAGGAGAAAGAAATTATGCCTATAAGAGTACAGAATAAATCATTAGCGAAGAGTACATCAGAAAAATAGAACAGCTTAGAGAACAGAGCAAATCCAGGAAACTAAGAAAACCTCTATAGAAAACCAAAAGACAACATGCAAAAACAATCGTGACAGTAAAAAGATTAATAAAGTAACAACCTCTGATATCCCGTACATACAAAGATTAATAAACCAAACCGCGTTTCCACGAAGATGTTGCTGAAATGACATAATCCAAGCAGTCGAACGAGACCAATAATTAACTACAGATTAACTCCGATATGCAAAATGATGGAACAACTTAACTTGAGAGGAGCAATTAGAATAACTTGAGGGCTGCGGCAGAAATGCTCAAAAATCAACGCAATTATCAAACTAAGCAACAAGAGATAACAAAAAAAAAACACACCGAACTATATCATTTGATATAATGATTTATATCTATTTCCATTGACGTAGAAAAAATTAGATTAAGAGCGGGCCCCACCTTCTGAAATGTATTGTGAAGAACTTACTTTAAGTTTGACACATTCGAAATGTTTATTAAGCCACGGCATAATCCTCGCCCCGTTTTCGTGTTTTTTTTTGTGACGGATTGCCTTCAATCCGTAATTGAGGCACCTCTATGGATAGTCTTGTTGCGCGACACAATTGGCTCATTGAGTTTGATAATAAAGGATGTCTGTGGCTTGTTATAAAAACGAAAAAGCTCGTCATTGCACAGGATTAATAAATGCGTAACACTTCTCTGATGTGAGATCTTCTCTATCTTCTTCTTCTGCTTCTCTGATGTGATTCTTCTCTTCTTCTCTGATTAAGATGTTATTACTAAATTTAAAGCGAATTGGTTGGACATTAAGTAAACGCTGTCCATGGAAACTATGAAGAAAAATGGAATGTATTAATTTTAGAATCACAGAAAATTTTAGGCGATGGCAAGTCAAAAAAGAGTTTTTTTTCCAAAAGTATTGGAAACTTGTTAAAAAGGGGACAACTTGTATTGATCAGTTATCTTGTATTGATCGCAGGTAATAATGATATTATTTTAACATATTTTGCTTTCGTGGGTGTTCATTATATATTTCTTAACCTATAGGTGTTACTCAAATTTTGTTATTGCGAATTTGTCGATAATTGCTCAAATCTGTTGTGATTTATTATTCAGTTATTTGGATCAAGGAACGAACATACAATTTAAAAGAAAATTCTGCAGTACATTTCAGGTCTGAAAACAAATAAAATGAGTCAAACATTTAATCTTTCGAACCCGACTCTCCCTCGTCAATATCGTTTTCAGGGTTGATTGTGCAACCGTTATGGGGAATTTAAATGTTAATAGAGTTCAAGAAGTTCGTTGTAGTTACGTATGAAGTCATTATAAAAGACTATATAAAAAATGATCAATGAGTACACAACGAACATTGAAAACACTTGAATAACAACTTAAATAGTTTTCTCTGCTCAGTTTTGAACACGAACGTTGAATGTTCACTAACCTCTGTTTTTGACTCGACTAATAAACAAAACTAATTCTTCGAATTAAACACATGTTAAAGATACATTTGGGCACAATTGTTTCTATTGGTGTTGCTATTTCATGTAAATTTATTTCGTGGTTCGCAAACTATTTCAATTGAACAAAATTGAAGTTAGTTCGATACAAGCAATCTCAGGATTCAAGCTCTAATTTTTATATTTATCGGCAGTCTGCGCTATTTAGAAGTGTTTCACAAAATACTTAAAGACTATTAATTTCACATGTATACACTGACTCACTATAAGTTGTCCTATGTATTCATACAAATTGATGCATTGTATGAAGTGACCACAATCGAAGTGTAAGTTTTAGTTAAACATGTTTGCAAAAAGCACTATCATTAATGAATTTATGATGTTACTTAACCGAATGTATGGAAATGTTATTAAAGAAATTAAATCAACATTCCCACATTGAGCCATGCCTTGCCTGCCTTATATTGCATGCTAAGATAATTCGACTCGCTCGAACGACATGTTTAACCCCATCACAACATTTGCACCTATGAGGTTACTTGAACTCGCACTTTCACCCCTATCGTCACCCGGTTTTCATTCAAACAGAAAAAGTTCTCTGATTACGGTAGCAGCTAAGAGAAAAGGGTTGAATGCCTTTATAACCCCAGGGGAAATGCTTAGAGAAAGAAAAAGCCTATGGTGAATGGCGTTTCCCCCTCTGGTTATTTTCTATTATTCTTCAATAACAAAGCAATACTTCTACTTCGTATACATACCACATGGATGTATATTCGTTTGAAAAGTGTTTTAATATTATTTTTCCATTTCATACCCATAAATAATAAGTCTTGTGAGCGACACTTTATTTCAAAGCCGATAGATACAATGACTTGTTGGCAATACTTGGAACTTTCAATCGTATGAATTAAGTAGTTCAGTCGAAATGTTATAACCGATAAATAAATATTTATTTTTATAGAATGCGTTTATGCATTGTTTTTCAATATATATATATTTTTTTTTATGTTTCAGAGTCTGGGAATTTTAGCATCAATACCTGCAGCACTACTTATATTATCATTACTTGGTTTATTATTATACTTGTTAACAAGATGTTGTGATCGTAAACAACGTAAACCTAGTTCCCAACGATGTCAAAACTGCACATTAATTACGATAACACTGTTGTGTTGTTCTGCCATTGGATTGGGTATGTTTTTTTAATATGATATGATATATATATATATATATATAGGTATGAAAATCTGGAATTGAATTCAACAATTACTTATTTCTTGCAGGTCTTTACGGCAACGATGACTTTCACAATGGACTATTGCAAGCATTTAATTCAGGCAGACAAGTTGAAAATTTAGTTAGTAATTTGAAAACACAGGTAAGATAAGATCTAGCATCTACTTGATGCTATTAATAAATCTCCGTGGTAACTAAAGTATACTCGTGGCTTCATTAACATAAATGAATGCGAAACAATTGGAATGATTTTGTTCAAGGCCGATGGACTCATGAATCTGTTCAAAGTTAACTATTTAGCTTGAATTATGCAAAAAATAAACGAATCCCAACATAATTAGAAAATAATAATAGTAAGTTGTTTCGGTTGAATTCTACTCTCTTATCCTAGTTTTTATTTATGCATTATAATTGTTCAATTCTTTGAACTTCAAAATGTAAAATCTTCAATTGCTGTCAAATTTAAGCCTAAATCGACCCCTTGCTATTCAATCTGAATGTTTTTAAATCTGAATGTTTATGCAATCCATAAGAAACGACTTGACTTGACTAATTGTCCTTTAAATTTTGACTCTGGTTACTGCTATTTGCCAACTAAGTATATGAATAACTTGGCTTACTGTGACGTGATCGCTTACCCTATCGCCTGTTGTGATCGCAGAAATTGTTTTTCCTCCGTTTCCCATGGAACATTAGTTGCACTATTTATGGGTTCGTTGGAGGATCTCGGGCCTGCCATAAGCGCTGCACAAGCTGTAAAGTTAACTGCATCTGATTTAGAGCCGTAGACAGCGATTTGACTTCTGAGTCTTTTGATATGAATTCCTGATCCCTAAGGGATCTTTATGGTTATGCTGGTTAGCCGATGCCCATTTCCGTCTCGCTTAATGGGGTCAACAGGCAAAGGCATGTGTATATAAATTTCCAGTATGGATGGCAGGTCACCTTTTTTTTTTGGTTCGTATTTAAAGACAATTAAAAACCGTTGCAAATTTTCCACGAAAAAAGAATGGCAAAACTTGGATACCCGGGTAAAATAGAGGGAAGAGTTCTTTATTTGGCAAATGTTATTTCCTTCGTTCGATCCGTATAGTTTGAATATGTTCAATTTTCGCTACACTATTTTCCTGCCCAATTCACTACATTTCATATTTACATTCAATGAAAAAGAAGTCGAATTATTGAAAATGAGCTATTACGAGAAATAGAAGAGATAAGTATTTAGTATCCCTGTAAAAAATCTCAAAATCAAATCCAATTGATATCCGACATCCTCTTATTTGAAAGATTTTTGATAATCATACAATCATTTGATGATTTACCCGTATCAAGGCGTTGATTCAGCTGTGTCGGAATAAGATTCAAGACGCGATTTAATCAACTTGCCGCCCTTGAGACGTTCGCGATACTCGTAATACTCCATAAGCTTCATAACAGAGGAACCGTATACAGTGATGTCTATGCACATATATGTTTCAATCTCAGATTTGCAAAAGTCCCCTAAACGAAAGGAACTGGTCAATGAACAAAAACCATGTAGAAGATATATTTGATCGAAAAAAGTAGTTACTTGTATCTTTTCTGTACAATTCAAGCAACGTAATGTTCTTATTAAATAGATCACGTAAATATCCAAAACATATTGATTGAAGGAGACCTCAAGTTGAAATTACTAATGCAAATTTAGAGAAATCTTGTATGGTCCATGTTGGCTAATTTTGCCCAGTGGAAGATCCAGAGGTGTTTCCACAGATGTTACAATGAATGCCATGTATATATAGGCCAAATCTTTGCTCCATATTCCGTTAATACTGATACGCAACAAACCCCGTTTTATTTCAAATTATCGCACGGGGTTTCAAAATAATAGATTTTGTCAGTCTTCACTGAAAACTCCTTCAAATCCTCATCAACCTTCGTTTTGACCACCGGCTTTATAGCGAAGTCCTAAATGTGTCACATAATTCAGTTGTTGTCATTGATGATCAGTTGCCCCAGCAAGAATGTAATGAATTTGATAGTGACTTGACACGGTTAGCAACATTGTTCCAAAAAGCAGACCTGCGCTAAAGAAGAATGAAGCATACATTGTGATGAAAGGTAATTTGCCACAATCTTAAATATCGAATAATGAAAGAACTTTAATATATTTGTCTATGAATTTAATTCCTCTTTAACAAAAACGGTCTCTCTTTGAGTTAATGACAAAATTTCTCTCTAGATAATTCAAAATGTTATTAATCTTTGAACACACAATTTTAATTTTTAAGGTTTTAAAATTTCTTTATTAACGTCTAGTGAGAAATACTTATTAAATGTGCCGAAAATACCCAAGTGGTAATAATCACTGCACTCAAAATTTTTTTATTTATTTATTTCCACTACAATAGAAGTCAGCAGTTAGTCTTTGTTTCGTTCTGAATTCCGGCTATTATGTACCTTGGTCTGATCTGGTTCACATTTGATTTGATATGGATATGGAATCGAAGCTTTTATGTTATATCGAGAGTGGTCCTTCAGAAGGAAGACTCAAAGAGAATCATAACAAGAAAATTTGTTAGATCTATCTATTAATAACAGGAAGAGTTGCTAGAAGTTGGGCATCAATGAATGAGTCAAAAATACAGCCAATTCATAAGCATATAATTGCAGTTACTAAAGAATAACACTTGTTGAAACTTCAAACTTTTTAAATTCAGTTTGTTACATAGATCCGAAATAAGTGTCGCAATATTTCAGATTGAAACCATAAAATACGACCTAGACAGCAAAGTCCAAACGCACAAACTTGAAGATGCGATCGAGAAACCAAGTTACAATCAAACAGCTGTATCAATACTACTGGATACGTGTCGATTAGTAAAAGATAACACATCAAGAGCAGTGACCAGTTTGGATATGGTCTTATATTTTATGAAACCGCCCGAATCGGAAATCTCTTTGAAAAATATTTTAAACGTAAGTATAATGGAGTTATTTTTTATACAAATAAATATTGATTGGGCGTTTTATTAACTTGTAATTTGCAGCAAGGCGAATTCTATGAATCCATACGTTGGCCAGCGACATTAGGATATTTAACAGCACTTCTACTTCTGTGTACTGTATTAGTAATTGGATTAGCCAGACGATCACGTTGTGCTTTAATTTTCTTCAGTGTACTTGGATTATTTGGCATTATTATTTGCTGGCTTTTAGCTGGCATATATTTAGCGACGTCAGTAACTCTAGGAGATTTTTGTATGCGCCCGAATGAATTCATGTGCCGACAAGTAGCTATGGTAGGTGGTGTAGTAAATCGAATCATATTCATTAAATGTGCATAGAAAAATGTTCACTTGAACAATTCTAATGAGTTGCGTCATATACAATATTATTGTTTTTTTAGGGAAGCCCTGACGATGTTTATTATTTAAATTGTGGGACATTAAGAAATCGTTTCATTCTACGCTTGAACGAATCGAGAGATTTAGTTGAAAAAGCAAAGGAATCTGTTCATAAAGTAGCGCGGTAAGTCTAATCAGTACTTTTTATATGGACTTTAAAATTTAGTAGTTTTTAACAGTCTAACTGTTTTTTTAAATATAGTAAAAATTAACATTAAACGGAAACTTTCAGAATGAGCAAAGAAGTTTATCCACGAATCGAAATTAGTGGTACAACTGATAGTATAAGCAAAGATCTTGAAGAAACGAAAAGAATGTTATCTGTTTTATCAGCGATGTTAGATCGCCGCTCAATAGATAAACATTATGCCGCTGCCTTGAGAGGCATATGCGGTGGTGGTCTATTTGGTCTAAGTCTTATGATGATCGCCGGACTTTTAACAGCAATCTTACTTACAATTCTTGTATACGCCGACTCACATGCTTGGATATATTTAACAAAAAGGTAAAGTACATGACAGCCTTTGATTTAGTTTTAAATCCGACAAAAAAATCTTCAAAAAATTTCAATTTTTTTTTTCTGTATCTTCTATCTATCTTTTCTCCCTTCAATCTATCTTTATGTGTAGCTCAATAATATTAAGTGGATTAAAATTTTCATTCTGCATATTCCTTAGACCGATTGAAGTTGACAAATCGGAGACTGCACCGCTGTTCCAAGAGCCGGTCCGGTGTCCAACATCACCTGTTGCTGGTGCAGGTATCGGTACAATCAATCGAACATTATTGCATCATCAACAAAATCATGCAATACCAAGTGCACCACTGAGCACTACCAGTGGAACGAGTCATCATAAAAACGGATCAGCTGGATATAGAGGGTTGGTGCCTACTACTTCCACTACATATGCTGGCGATTCGCCTCCACCTGAATATAATGAGTTGGTGCATGGAAAAAGGCATGGCTTCTTATTTTAATTTTTCTTATGATTTCCCTTCATTTCACAATGTAATTAATTTATATATGTATAATCATTTTTATTTTCAGCTACTAGGCGAAGCACATGATGTTCACATAATTTTTTTCAAATAATTATGTAGCTTTCGTTAATTTCTGTCAAATATTTTAACGTTCAATGTTATGAATGACTTGATGAATAATTTCATGCATTTTTATGTTGATAAATGCTATAACAAAAGCATTTTATTTAGTTTTTTGTTGCGTTAACAAGCGTCATTTGTATTTCATTGATTTTAGTTTGCTAATAAATATTTCAGAAGCAATTCATCAATAATTAAAACAAAAATTAATACTAAAGTCATTGTAAAAAGCCATAAAAACTGTAGATTTGAACATTTTTTGGTTGTTGTTTAGAATGTAGTTCGGATTTAAGCGTTGAAATATTGCACATCTTGCCACAAATCTAATAATATACTTGAAACTAACTAGGAAATATAGAACAAAAACGATTACAGAAAAGCATCGAAATGTGCTACTTCATATTACATATCTAACAAATCTGGTTCGGGCAAGGGAACTTAAGTGATATACATGGCAGAATTTAAAAATTACTACAACAATAAACTGTATTCTGCGAATTATGATATTTTATTTTGATGCAGTAGCCTTATTCGTGTTTTTGAAGATCTAACTAGATGTAGGTATTGTTCATAGGATATGATATATCATTAAAGAAATTGGTGAATACACTAACGAAAGAGAGCCTTTTAGCGGCTAATGCACCTAAAATGTTTCCATAAAAAATAATCGAATTTATTAAATCGATTGGGTGCAAGAATAGTTCAAATCAAACCATTGTTCGGCCCTTGAAGGAGTTTCAAGTCAATTCGCATCATAAGGCACCTCTTTAATGATGACACTCCAGTCAGATTGGGATGTTTTGGAAATCGAATGCAAAAAAAACTTATACTATGAGTTTCTACGTAGCACAATGTTCAATAGAACCTGTATAGACTTGCAAAATATTGTTTTCATTGTTACACTAAAAATATTGATAAATTGTTCTAGTTTTAAAATGCGTGTATACTTCAGAAATCATTTGTTGTCAATCGAATCCAATTTTGAATTTTTCTTTTCATTCAACAGCAGATCTGGTCATCATACCCTTGGTCGACTACCATCCCAACAAACATCTATGCTTGGTGGTCCGAATAATGGCAAATACGCAACGCTAAGCAAACAATGTAAAACTCTTGAATCAAATGACTTTTACTGAGAATCGCCTGCCTGCAATTTATCTGCAGGCAGTTCAACACTTAAATCACAACATTCGAATACGTTAACTTTACCAAATCGTAAAACAAGTAGCGATAAAACTGCAGATAAGGATGGTATGACGGAGAAAGATCCACGGGATGTCACTAACAATGGTTTTAATAGATTCGATCCAAAATACATAAGTATCGGACCGAAAGCAATACGTGGAAATAGTAATTTGACGGCAGTTGCGGCAGCCACAGCCAATAAATGCGCAACATTGCGACATGGCGGCCGATATGGTGGTTCATTGACAATGAAAGGAACAAGTCCTAGTCCGAATTTAAAGAGTGCGAAAACACCCAGCATTGCAACTGTTTCAAAAGATTATTCACAACAACCAGATTGTTCAACTCTTCCGTATAAGAAAAGTAATTTAAATACGTTTACGGAAATACCTGGTGCGAATCCGACTGCTAGCAGTGGTGTGGGACTGTTGAACCAGAAGGAGCTGTATAAAGATCCCGAAGTTAAGCTGCAGGTATTTAGTTAAAAACTTTATTCATATCATTATTTTCTATCACGCGTCCATTAATCTTTTTACAAATACCCTACCCTTTTTACAAATACCCTAAATGAAGCAAGATTGCCGCTTTTAAGATGCTTAGGCATAATAATCGTATTCTAATTATTTTTGGCAACGGGCCCCTAGCGATGCAGACAACGCCTAACAATATTTCCGCCTATGCAGATAGACTAATGTATAAATAAGGTTGAAAATCTACTTGTTATATAGTTAAGGTTAAAAATATCAAACTTATATGTGCCGCACATCACATGTTTGATTTTCAAGGATTTTTAGTGGGAAATACCTATTTCTTGTAGTGGGAAATGTAATTTCTACATTTCTAAAGATCATATGTTGTTTGAAATCATACCAGATTTTGTGAAATCGATGAGTTTACAGTAGTTGATGACTCAGTCGTCGATACCATAACTGAAAAGCCAATTGCTATGGTCTTCAATTTCTACTTAGGATAAATTTAACGCCAAAATAAATGATATTTTGACATCAGCGTATTGACTTTCTCATATGTTCTTCATAATTCATTTTTTTAACTGAATTTCGTGTTTTATCAGAGAGTTATTGTTTATTAATGTGTACTTTGCATTCAATTTGATTTTGTAGGAAAAATATTGAAAGTATAGTTGAAATTATATTCTTATAGCCTCAACAATATCAACAACAACCGCAAACACACCAGCAACTGCACCTACAACATCAACAACAATCACAGCTTGTTCAACAACCAGTTTCACAGCAGCAGCAACAACAACAACAGCTGCTACAGCAACATCAATCCCATCACCAACAATCTATCCAACAACCAACTGTCTATAGTATTGAAACATCTAGTTATCGATCATCGAGCGGTAAACTATCGAAAGGCATTTCGATATTAAATCAACCACTTCCAGACATTCCTCAGTCGAATTTGAAACTGCCAGACATAACGAAAAACACTTCCCAGCCACTTTGTGCTACAAACTTGAACAATTATCGTTCGCTTCAAAGGCCTTCGCGAAGTCAATTGCGTGAAAGTAGTCGCCTGGGTTCATCGGATGGTTCGACACACCAACAGCATCAGTTATCCAAAGCAACTCCCCCATCGTTGCCTCCTAAAAACCGGCATAAAGACGACCAACAACAATCTTCACGCTCAAATCGACAATACAACACACAAACCCTTCCATCGTCGAAATCATCGAATTTATCAAGACACAGCCAACAACAACAAAATCAGCAACATTCTTCGACACATAGCACGTTTGGTTACGATCGAGAACATAACATTGGACAATCGGAAAAGGTGCCAAGCAGGTATCAAGATGGTGGAAGAAGTAGTGGTGGAGGAGCTGGTGTTCCATATGTAGAACAATATAAATCAAATCTATCTTCAGCGGCGAAACAGCAACAACTGCTGCAGCAACAACATCAGCAATCTTCTCGGCATAGCTCATCAAATGTTTCGTCGTCGCATCATCATTCTCATCAACAAAATAACAATTTGCCCAGCTATCAGTCGACTCATCACATGCCATCTCAATCGCAACATCATCAATCTTCTTCGAGCAATAAGAACTTTGATCAACAAAATCAACAACAACCACCATCGAATGTCTATTATCGATCATTGAAACGAGGGGGAACTCATGCTAATAGTGATTTATATTCTGTTACTGAATTGTAGGAGTGTGCTTGTTGCGCCGGTGGTGTTGATGTAGCACGACGTTGCCCAGCCCTTGTGATTGTTACGACATCAACAAATTCGGCGCTATCGGATAAAGTTTCACTAACCACAACTACCGCAGCTTCGAAACATAGCAAACGTTCATCATCATCAACATCATCATCATCGAATCAAATGCAGCAGTTGCCATCATTAAAACGATATAACAATAATATGGTTACTTGCAACAGCAACTACTATTATAATAGTAACGAAAGGCATGTCTCAAATAAATCGAATGGAATATCTCGAGGTGCAGGAGCTGGAGGATTGAAAGGTCGAGGCTATAACAGCGGAAAAGGCAGTGGAGTTGAATACACCACCATCAAGCCTCAACCTCGACATGACGCGCATAACTTGAAGCGACATCAGAAATGTTCCAACGATGCATTATCATACGGTTCATCGCATTCGCATCATCGCCATTATCACGAGAAGACATTTAAAGTATGATTTCTAGAGAGATCTTAAGTTGAATTGTTACTTTAATTTTGGGATATGAGGTTTTAACCAAGTGGTAGGAACTGATTCAATCATAGACTGAGTGATGGTTACACGAGGTATGTTTTTTTTTATTTTTAGGAAAGAATTAAATGTTTAGGAAAGAATATTTCACATACATCAAATTGGTAGGGAAAGTTCCTCTATTCTTACGAAAATAATATGGATCCAATAACGACGAAATATTATATCAAAAATTCATACGAAATGCATTTATAGAATAATAACACAGAACAGGTATCATAAATTCTTGCATCGACTGCATGAGGTGAACTAAGGAGTATAAACTTTTGTAGTTTACTTTATAGACTCACAAACTATGTATGTATGATAATGTTGCTCAAAATATTCCAAACAATTTTAAAAATATTTCTTTTTGTCGTTTTGTTTCCATATGTACATTGAGTGACAAAAATGAAACATGTGTTCACGGCTTAAATCATGTGTAAAATTCATTTCTTTTCTGCATGGAAAAATTCACAGGACTTTGTTCAGTACAACAAGTTAACCATTGATAATCGGATCAAAAGTCGATGCAATGTAAAGTTAAGTAAGATCGAGTGTTGTGCACGTTCTTGGTGTTGGATTTTGCTTAACAGTTATATGGTAAGATTATCTTTCATAAATTAACATTTTCTACATTCCGCAAAAGGTTATCGTAACTATAAACTAGTATGTCAGTCGCACAGCCGAGATTCAAAGTATGAAATTTGCATTATTATTTTTTCAAACTGCTCACCAAAATATTTTTGTAAATATAAAAGAACCAATTTTGCAACACACATATACAATAGTTTGCGTATAACATAATCATCTGCTCATAATAACGCAAAATAAATAAATTCAAATCAAATCACGGCACGATCGTTTACCAGTAATAATATCCTGAAAAAGTATCGCGAACGCACAATTGTTTTTTAGTTAATTTAACTCAAAATAAATTTTGTTATTTTAACAATTGACTAGTTCCAGTTGGTGACATTTTCAACGGTTTATGTGTTCTAAGCTCTTTCAATTATAATACTCGCATTTTTTTAATGAAAATAGCAAACATCCTTTATTTAACGCGTAGTAATGAACTTCGGGATAAACTTTACTCTCTTCTATAGCCTTCTTCAGCTCCGTCATCTCATTTGTCTGGTATCTGGTGTGATGCGGGTGAGGAGTTCGTTGAGAGGGAAATACTTCCTTTTCTACGTGACCAAGATTCGTCCCAATAAGCAAAAATCGATCTGTTTCTGGGTCGTTCATTTTGACATGCGACAAACTCTATGACTCGTTTATTTAACGCATAATTGTAAATCCTACTAATTTATTTAACACCAATAACACGCACTTTGTCACTGTGTGTATAATTGATAAGTTTGCTTAAAATTTACAAAGCTATTATTCCGACACACTTCAAATAAGTTGTGCTGTTTGTCAAATTTCCGTTTTTAACCTTTCATAATCGGACCTAAGGCAAGCCTATGATTCTGGTAACTATCTTAGGTTTAAAGTATATCAATTTCTTGGGAAGCATACTATCCGATTTTTTCTTTCTCAAGTTTAGACCCAATAGATGAATGGAATCAAATGTGTTTCCCATAATCATTTTTCTTTATTCCGGTGTCTATCGCATAAACTTACGCTTTTTACAACGCACAATGTCTTGCTTTAGTATATGATTACAGCTCAATGCTTAAAGCACTAACCATAAATAATGTCATGATTCTCTTCAAAGATGCTCATCAGTAAATGAACTTGTTGTGCTGTCGTGTCTGATACGAGTATTTAATTTTTTGGACATTTTGGGACAACAAGATGGCATGTGTCCCGTACAAGCATTACATTTTAAGCATCAAAAGGTTTCAAGTCTTCCATATGTAACATAGCGATACAGAGTATTTCGAAAAATTTTCCGCACGTGTTTCAATTCCGACATTTCAGTCCATTAATCCAATTCAACACATTTGTATTCCGAACAGCGTTGAACTATCCTGGCCTGTACGGATGCGAATTTAAAAAAAAGTTCACCTAATTATTGTGCGTTCCTTACACCAGTGTCTTCAGCAACGTCTATTTTTCCTGTGTGGCTGCGGCGAGTTTTCTTCTGTATTTAATCATTGTCATCACACTTACATCTTTTTTTGTTAGTATATGAACCTGTTCCACCAAATGTTTCTCAAACATTCGTTTAAGATATGAAATTTCCCTTTTGTCTGCCCTGGGTTTAATTTGTTTGTTATTTTTTGTCAATTGAAGTCGCATGGTAGCGCACCATACCATTCAATTGGGTTGTCCTATATGTCCTATATTGAGCAGTAACAATCGTACAGTATCATCTAAAATATTATGCATCTGACGATTTTCTTTCTTTCCTTAAGCGAACCTATGCCTACTTTTAAGCTTGCTCCAACTTTTAGACGGTGTTTTATTGATTTACATGTGCTTCTGTATGCCCTTGGTCTAACCCTTACTGTTCATTTGAGCCTTTCGGAACTTCGTTGGTGAATAGTAAACAGTATCTTTTAGCAACAATGAATTTAAATACTAAATATTTTCAAATTCTACAGCATGTTCATTGAATCGATATATTTTCCGTTAATTATTAGCATCACGTTATTGCTCCTAAGTAAAACTAAAATAGTTCATTTCCGACCGTACAAATTAAAACATGCACAAATCTTAAAAGGCAATTCGGTTTCTATAAAAGAGACAACACTATTCACAGATAAACCGTTGAAAGCTTGTTTCAAAAATTTCCGCATGAATTATCCTTGTGAAATAAGCATAATTCTGGTTTGATTTGAATTATTGACGTCACAAATATTTTTCAATTGTAACACAACAAAATGTATCAAACTCAGCAAACCAAAAGGAAACCACGTCAAACCTGTTATATTTTGAAAATATTAAGATTCTCTAAACTCTTCCATCCGTAGAAGTCACTTTAACAAAATGTAGGTAAGCACTGCAACAACTAACTGATCGCAAATTTCTAATGTATCCTAAAAGGCGAGATGAACTTTAATTGTCCGTATGATGACCCGTCGGAACGTTATGTAAAATACAAATTTAAAATTCAAAGAAAACCCTACTAAATATATAAATATGTATTAAACGTTTTTTAACAAATCAAATTTTAATAATAAGAATACAATGAACCAAATCTATCGTTAGTATGAGTAATATTTACCATCTGAATTTCTAAAGAAAAACATTGATAAGAAATAACAATAGTATAGTAAGATTATTTAAAAAAAAAACGAATAAGATAAAAAAGGAAAGCAAAGACGAAAAATTTAACTACGTATTAATAGAAGATGAAAAACTGTTGTTAGTGACCCGTTGATTCGTAATTTTAAATGCTACATATTCGAATGAATAAGTTTCAAAGATATAGTAAAATTTTCAAAAATAAAGCTACTGAAACCGAAGAAATTAAACTAAATCGATAAAACCCTTAAATTTATAAAAAAAAGGAACTACAATCACTTCCAACAATTATTCAAATTTATTTGTCATCAAAGTTATTGACGGAGGGAAGTAGTGATTGTCGTAAGAGGCCAGGCACATTATTTGCCTATATTTCTGTGAAATATTGCCATAAAATGAAAGAAGAGAAAAATATTATAGGGACGATATATGAAATATTTATTAATAAGCATACACTATAAGAATTTTTGTATAATAAATTATTATTCTGTAAAAACGAAAATTAAATTTTAAGTAACGAAAAGAATTGTAAATTAATTTGTCGTATGAAAAATGTTTTCTGCTTTCTCATGAAAATTTTCATTTCATATGTGTGAAAATTGATATTCTAAAAATGATATAGATAATAACAATTATATATGTAGAAATTCTGAGTTAAATTGAGGCGAGATTAAGAATAAGAAGATTCATGAAAAATTTTGCGCAAGTCAATTTTCAATGTTAATAATTAAATTTAAAAAACAACAAATCATAACAAATGTTGTTTTTTTATTTTTTAAAAATTAGACAGAAGTATTTAATAAAAGATTATTTGTGAACTAATAAATGTGAAAAATCACAAAAGAAAAAAAATTGAACATTTCTACAATTCAAATGGAATTTTTACGATTCCTTTCAATTGGCTTCTCGTGGATTATTGAATTTTAACAATTCATGAGTTTTGTATTTTAATTTGTATGATTACTTGTTATTTCAATAATTATCGTATCAAATTTAAACACATTCATACATTTAAGACTGCTGAGAGTTATTATACTACCTCCGAATATTTTATTAAATCATTTTCAGAAACAGAGATAAGAATGAATCTCTGATTATGTTTTTGTTTTGTTTCCTTTTCTGTTTTTTTTATATCGTTTTTATATATACTTTTAAATATAAATACACACGTAAATACTTGTGATAATCAAATAGTTTAGGTATCTTGCGTTAATTTTTTTCTCTTTCGTAAAATACATGTATCGGCAGGATTTAACGTTTTTATTAGTTGCTGATTATTGAAAGGTTAAATATATTAACGAATAAATCGATTGTGACAAATGAGTATTGTATTAAAAAATGTTTGATACGTTGAGAGGAATTTAGAAGGTATGTTAATTTAAATTGAATTTTATGTTACTTCTACTATCTACTGAGATCATTTGGTTTTCATTAGAACCATGTTGCTGAGGCACATTGTGTTAAGTTTTGGGGTTCTAGCGGATTCAAAGTGCGCTATTGCTTAGTTAGTAATAATTATTCGATGAAGTGGTAAATATCAGGATGAAAAGCGTTATTTCACCGCTTGAATGGGACCATGATTGCATGGGGTATTTTTCTAGACATAAACATAAATCTTCCGGTTCGTTCTCATAGTGCTTCAGATACCATTCTACAGCTTCAAGATTTTAAAATTATCTATATTGCTCATTGCATAGGGTCGTACCACTTTATTAATTCTTCGAGTCGGATTGATTAGACTTTGCCTTCCCTCGACAAGTCGGTTGACGGTTGTCTGCCATTTATTGTTGGTTGCTTTTGGAGTAATATGACACGATTCATAGCTCATGGATCCAAATTTTCTGTCTATCCATGTGGATAGAAAGAAAACGCACCGTACTGGCTTTCAGTCAATATTCTAATTTTCAAGAGAGGAATTCTGCATCTTTCTTTGCAGTAACATCCGGTAGTAACATTATATTGCTTTCAAAGTTTATTACTACTTTCTATGGCTAACAAGATGTTGATGAATGCGCTATCATTGACATGGGGTGTTCTTTTGAAGTTCGTTTTGATATATCCTGCGATGTAAATTTCTAACTGGTCAAAGGTTAGATTTACTTTGCCGATAATAATACTATAGAGTGGTTTAGCCTTCATTGTGTTATATTGGATATTTTTGGTATTGATTGCTTGAAAATTAAAACTCCATATCGCACCTTGAAATTCTGTTATTTGTCATGACCTGCTTTACTGATCGCAAATACCATCTTTTCTTCTCCCATCTGAAGTTGGTATATAAAGAAAATTCAACCTTGACTAGATTAAAAATACATTTCTACTAATTGTAGCGTATTCCTCTTTTCCGAAGTGTATTAGTGTTTCATGTCAAATGACATGTCCTTAACAAGTATCGATATTCAAAAAATGCGTCAGATTTTCTTGGGATTTTTATGTAAAAAACCAAAGGATAGGAAAAAACAGGATAATTATCGATCATATGGATCAATGTTCATAATAGTGTCAGATGAACATGCATTTTTATATTGAAGTCAAAAGTGGGGGCCTACAAAAGTATTATCACTGTTCCTTCCCTTTTTTGTTTCCATTTCGCACTTCAATGTTGATTCCAGTTCAGGTTTCAACTATTCAGTTAATATTTTATTGGATCTTCCTTAAAATTCTCATTCTTTTATTTATTGTTGGTCAAAATAAACATACTTTCTCTTCTCAATGCGATAGGGACAAAAACAATACTCACATTGATTGTTTTATTTTCTACAAATATGCATGCATACAAGTAAACACACAAGTCATACACACAATTCAAACCCAAAATATAACAAACAAAACACATTCATTAGAAAATCTATGTTCAAGACTTAACTATATAAAATGGAACGAATTGTTGAATAAATTTTAATAAAAGTAATTATTAAGTGAATGAGTTAGTAAATGAAATATTTAAAGGAGATACAAATAATTAAATCAATTAAATGCATTATGAAAAAGTAGACGGGGTGGGAAAAGAATGAGAAAACATAGAAATACAGAAATGGCGAGGAAGATACAAGATCGCAAAGACGCAAATGAAATGAGAGATTTGTTGTTTAGTTAATAAGTAGTTTTTAAAAATAATACGAAAGAGAAAAAAATATTAAAAAACGAGCATGTTTAGAGGATAATAAGAATAAAAGTGAACAGAAAAGAAATTAAGGGAATAATGAAACCCAAACATAAATTAATGATTATTATAAACAATTAAATTATTTAAACACGAATTGTAGTTGGAATAATAAAAACAAAAAAGAAAATTCAATAGTTTAAACGTAATCTCCGGTCTTATGTCTTCAGAAAGATGCTTTCATATTTCAAAGAAGATTCCTATTCCGTTATTCCATACGATAAGACAATCAATTACATATATTGGGGAGTAACTTCAAGTAGAAAGGAACGGGGGGCACGAGAGACGAGGTCGCTTTAGTTATATTCAAGAGTCATGAGCAAGAACTACCGAAATTTACGGATTATTATTTTAAGGGATTAGCAAATCCTGAAAAAGATTATTTGTTAAAAAGTAACTTGATTAGTTGAAAGTGCTAATCCTTTCGTAGATTAACAATTTCATGAACTTCAGATGTTTTAATAATCACGTTGCGGTTATGAACTTCAAAGAATCGCAATGAAGACTGTACTGTAATGCCATGCTTTTTTCGAACTTCTTGTTATTCGACAACTTTACAATTTTACGGTTGTAATGCATAACCTTCTCCTACCTGAAACACTAGTTTGTTGACACGCATGCCGCCATACTTATAATTATAACGAGTAACTTGCGCAAAAATTGTGGACAACAAGAATGAAAAGATTTAGGGCACAGATTTAAGGTGGTCCAACCAGGCGCTGCAGTTTCAAATGAAGCTACTCGCGGGGTTGTCAGAATCTTTACCCTTTAGAATAGAGTCATTCTCCACTGCCTTACTAAAGACCAGGTTTAATTGCGGCTTCATGTATTCTATTCTGTTGCAAAACAAAATATAGGTTTTTAATATTTTATTGTATGCTTTTTTTTATAAAACACATCATACTTCTTATATTTATCACATACACACAATCATCAGTCGAAACAATTACAATATTATGTATCGAAAGTATGTCGTAAAACTTGACTAACATTATTATAGTTGCTCATTTTAAGACTATTTTACATCTCATATACCTTGTGATATTACATAACTGAAAATGATTCCTAAAGCATTGTTTGAATACAATGCAACAAAGAAGATGAGTTCTGTTGTACGACTTAACATAATCTCCTTTCATATCAATTCTCTTCAACAAATCGAAGAGATTTGGCATTGTATTTGTGATCTCTAACGAAAATCCACTAAGAAAATGTTACGAGGAAAATTGAAATATCGCAAAAACCTATGATTTTTAAATCTGATCAACTTTCGCTTTGTTTTCTTATTTTCTGTTTTATCAATTGTTTTTCTTTTTCTCCTTTTTTAAATTTCTCATTTGGTCTCGGAAGAGCATGAACTCTTTTTTTTTCGTTTTTAACTGGAATTGTCTTGTTCAACAAGAAATATTCATTGCAATAATTATTACGGTGAAAACAAATGGAAATTTTACAAAACGCGACGGTTAAATGCAATGCAAATTTAACAAATAAATTAAAGGAATAATTCGCTCTACATAATAATGATATAAGAAAATTAATTTACTATACTGACAGTTAATCTAACAGTCCTTTTCTAGCTTAGAGCTCGTCTTTTAAGTCTTCCTCTTCAGTGGGTGGGGCGCCGCCTCCTTGACCTTGGTACAATTTTGCAATAATTGGCTGCACGACATCTTCAAGTTCCTTCTTTTGCTTCTTATAATCTTCAGGATCGGCATCTTGATTATCTTCTAACCATTTGATTTTCTCATCGATTGCTTCTTCCATTTTCGACTTTTCATCACTTGACAATTTGGCACCCAATTTGTCCTTATCTTGCAGTTGATTTTTCAAACTGTAAGCATAGCTTTCGAGTTCGTTGCGAGATTCAACACGCTCTTTTAATTTTTTATCTTCGTCAGCGAATTTCTCAGCATCCTTGATCATTCGTTCGATATCTTCTGGCGTCAAACGGTTTTGGTCGTTGGTAATGACAATCTTTTCCTTGTTGCCAGTTCCCTTATCTTCAGCTGATACTTGAAGAATGCCGTTAGCATCGATTTCAAATGAGACTTCAATTTGTGGAATGCCACGCGGTGCTGGTGGGATGCCAGTCAAATCGAATTTGCCGAGCAGATGGTTATCCTTGGTCATTGGACGTTCACCTTCGTACACTTGAATGGTTACTGTATGTTGGTTGTCAGAAGCAGTTGAGAAGATTTGTGATTTCTTGGTTGGGATGACTGTGTTACGTGGGATCAATTTGGTCATGACTCCTCCAACCGTTTCAATACCCATAGTCAATGGATTGACGTCCAAAAGAACAATTGCGTCGGTATCTTGTTCACCTGAAAGCACGCCAGCTTGTACAGCAGCACCGTAGGCAACAGCTTCATCAGGGTTAATGCCACGAGATGGTTCCTTGCCACCGAAGAAGTCCTTGACCAATTGTTGTACTTTGGGGATACGTGTTGAGCCACCCACCAAGACAATTTCATGTACATCTTTCTTGTTCATGTCAGCATCCTCTAAGACCTTTTGCACTGGTTTCAATGTCGAACGGAACAAATCCATGTTCAATTCTTCGAATTTGGCACGGGTTAGGGTTTCTGAGAAATCTTCACCTTCAAAGAACGATTCAATTTCGATCCTGACTTGATGACTGGAAGACAAGGCACGTTTGGCTTTCTCAACTTCACGACGCAATTTTTGTACGGCACGATTATCCTTGCGGATATCCTTGCCTTTCTTCTTCTTGTACAATTTGATGAAGTGATCCATTACACGTTGATCGAAATCTTCACCGCCCAAGTGAGTATCACCGTTAGTTGAGACGACTTCAAACACTCCATTATCAATGGTCAACAATGATACATCGAAAGTACCGCCGCCCAAATCGAATACCAACACATTCTTTTCGCCATCCTTCTTGTCCAAGCCATAAGCGATAGCTGCAGCTGTTGGTTCGTTAATGATACGCATGACATTCAATCCAGCGATAACTCCGGCATCTTTAGTTGCTTGACGTTGAGCATCGTTGAAATATGCAGGAACTGTAACAACAGCATGGGTAACCTTTTTGCCAAGATATGCTTCGGCCGTTTCCTTCATTTTGCCCAAGACCATGGCAGAAATTTCTTCAGGTGCAAAAACTTTGTTGCCTTGCGATGTTGACACGCTAATGTGAGGTTTCGAGTTCTTTTCAATAACTTTGAATGGGAAGAATTTGATATCATGTTGGACATGTGTGTCGCTCCATTCACGTCCAATCAAGCGTTTTGCATCGAAGACTGTGTTTTCTGGGTTGGTAGTCAATTGATTTTTCGCCGCATCACCGATAAGACGTTCACCGTCAGCCGTGAAAGCAACATATGATGGAGTGATACGGTTACCTTGATCATTGGCAATAATTTCAACGCGTCCGTTCTTGTACACACCGACACTGCAAAAGAAATATTTTGAATATAGTTTAGTTCGAGCAGTTTTCCAGTGTTAATTATAAATATATTTTCATGATTCTTCTTTCTAAAAGCTTGTTGCTCTCCAGATACTGCATTTAACATACGAGAAAATATTAACTGCCGGGAGGAAAACGTTTTATTTAGTCCACATTAGAGTCTAATTAGCTACAATCAGCTGATTAGGTCTAGTTGTGGACACTTCATTAAACAGCAATGCGAACAATTCTTACCATGAATATGTTGTTCCTAAATCAATTCCGATTACAGTTCCAATATCTTTATCCTTCTCCTTCTTCTCCTCTCCCATCGACAGGCCAATAAAGGCCACAATGGCCAATAATATATGCAATCTCATGTTGGTTTGTTCTTCTGAAAGGAAAATTAACAGAATTTATGATTAGTAGAGGTTACGCTGTAAAAATATTATAAAATATGTAAATTTGGAAATCAAGTGGGATTTCCGGTGCTTTCTCTGACAATGCGAGATGTGGTAGAATAAATCGAATGGGGAATTCAATACTCCAAAATATTTTTGTATTCAATATAACCCTTTATAGAACAAAATTACAGGGCACAAGCTGTAGTAAAGTGAATCCACCCACCGCTCACGAAACCCAACATACAATTTTACATAATAATCATTTGAGTGGAAGTCAAGTATGTGTGAATCTACTGAAATTTGTTCCGAATGAACTGAACGCGCACACAGTGAAGATTGCTCGTAAATACTCGCTTTCCATCAGTTTTGCCATATGTTACCTCCTATCACTAGTCACGCGCAGCCTTGTGCCGGCCGGCGTTTTATGGGAGTTTTGTTTTTGCAAAACGTTTCGATCGCTTTGATCAAATGCGGTTGCTTTATAAGTTGAAGATGCCGGTTGATTTGTTGCTTCCGCACTAGAAACAAAACCTGTTCTGTACAGCGAAAGCTGGATGGAGAATATTTTGATATAAAAACTACCTTCGCGATTTATCTGTCGCGACAGTTAGCTCAAATCAATTCAATTACAGATCTCGAATTAAAAAACAGACATTTGAATTAGAGAATCCATGCGGTTAGGTTGATGCACGACTGGCGAGTTTAGAAGCCTTGAAAAGCATGTATTTACTGGGCAAAACAAGTCAATAGGGATTAAAAGTTGATCCCCAATATTTCTGAAAAAGAAATTTAATATTTTTTTTCATTGATGAGTAATCGTCTCCGAAAAATGGTAAGGAACATAAATGATTGCAGCTTCAGAAGGAAGCAACAAAATTCGTAATAATAAACCTTAGTCAAAATAAGCAGAGGCAAAGCACTATTAATTCTCACGTGAATACTTTATGATGGATAAACAAATATTTTCACATTTTATAAATCGCCGATACAACAGTTAAAAATGTCAAAATAGCTTTGTATTCTGAACGCATATGTATTTTTTCTCATTTGCAAAAAAATCGCTCATTTTTTATAAGATGGTTTGAGCAAATACACAAATCCATATGTTTCGAGCACTTATATAGTAATGCAAATTCTTGATATAGATATGCAATGATTTATTTCCTTTCAATTGTGTGCTCGACAATAAATTTGTGCTTTCTCTCATTAGCTGGCTAAGCACAAAGTACGCTCCAAGTGAGGCTGGAGGAAACCGAACTAGGTCAATGGAAAGCCTACACCAAACAAAATTCTTTTGATGATAATTATTCTGAAGATATTGCATTAAGCGATAACTCTGTATGCATAATGGGATGAACGAACATTAAGCCTGTAATATTACAGAAATGGAATGAAACAAATTTTTTATTCTAGAACAAATAAATAGGTAACGGGCACCAAAGATTCCTATTTTCAACTCATACACGTGGGATTTAAATATTCAACGGAAAGCAAGTTTCAATCAAAAAGCCAGAGTGCAAATAATCGAAACTTGAACATGTGGTTTAAAACAAATGCCACGAAAACTTTTTGCAGAATTTTTTTTAAGGTGGAATGAAACCAGGCTGTTACTATTTGCAAAGTGACGTACCAATGAAATTCTTACCCAAAATTGAAATGGAGTATAGAGATCACAAATGACATTGAACCCGCAGTGAACACCAGGTACTAGCGCTAACGAGTCAAACAGGCATACCACCACGTAGTAGGCCAAAGCCAAACCGTTATTCTCCATCATACGAAACAAATAAGCATGAAAAGTAGGCAATCTAACTGTTTATCCGGCTCTAATAAGTGAATCATGGAACGTGACCGGGAACTCAAGATGGACGAATATGAAAGGAATGAGAAAATGAACAGAATGGTATTGCTTGAATAAGGGAAGTATCAATCTTCTAAACAATTTTAAAATAACAAAATTGTGTCCTAAGATATCTTACGATATAAAGGAACGTCTAATTTATGTTGGAAAATAATTTAACCTGAACAAAATGCCACCGCACGGCCATTTCTAATTTCTCTACAACCTCTCCTCAAGAAAATTGACAAAACTCAAATATATTTTGAAAAAGTCTTGAAACAAACAGCACGTACCTATTGAGCAACGATTCAATTTAAAATCGTAGCTTTTAACACACAAAATTAGAATTCACAATTAATCTGTGAGCGCACACAAAGCACTAAGTAAACCCAACCACACCGGTCCGAATGTAATTTCACTTTAGCGAAAAACCACGTCAACCTTTCATCCATTGATGTGATGCAACGCAGCTCAACGCGCTTTCAGCAGAACTGATGACGTTGCGACCAGCCACGATTCGTTGCGATGCCGCATAGTCTACTATTCCAGAACTTTTCCTCAAATCACGTCTACGTATACAATGCCTGGAGGATGCTCAAAGTTTCATGAATGAAATATGATTGAATTCACACCAATCCAAACTTCCTCAGACGCCACTCAAATTTCCTAACCTCCCTAAAGTAACTATTTAATAGAATTCCTTGCTTAGTATCAGCAATCTTACATTTAATACACCGGTCGAAATCCCAATCACATTTTACACACACCCTTTTTACAGACTATCGGAAAATAACGTTTCAAATGACACTTATACTTACATTTCCAGCTATTCCGATTAGAATCCTTCGATGAAAGATATTTACAATTCACTTTAACCACACTCAATATCCCCTTAGTGGAAACACTTTATTATAAGTTCTTCACCAATTACACGTTATGCGTTTTTAACTCGTTGCTATGTGATTTCCTCTATTCGTTTCTATTCTCTTTGCTTGCTAAATCTGAACTGAATACGGTTCTCCGATGTTCGCTCTATTATTAGTGATCGAAAAACTAGCGTGTGTCAATTTCATTGGTTGATAATGGGGGAACGTCGGCACATTTGGAATAATTTGATTGGCCCACGTTGAGAGAAAGTCAATGGGAGATGTAGGGAATTTTCTCAAAACATCTCGAATTTCGAAATTGCACGAGAACAAGACGTGTTGTTTGTCAAAGATGGCCTTGCTTACCTGTAGTAATACGTGTTGGTCTTGTGCGAAGGCGGATTAATATTTCGATTGATTAATCTCGAGTCTGCTGAATTATTTTTCATTTTTGAAATATTAGTAAAATGGAAAATTTTACTGGATTGTTTGCGACCGGCATTATTTTTGTTCGAAGAGATGATACAATGTTAGGCAAAGTCTAGTAGGACATTGCTCCGGACGGAAAACAGCTGATGTCTTTAAAATGGCTATTTGACATTTGGTGTGATTTTTGTTGCCGCTACGCTCCCAGAATTGATCCTGTAATAACGCTTCTGGGATTAAATGGTGTAAGCGCATCACGATGTCTGGAAGAAGTTTGCCACAGTCAAAAGAAGCCCTTTTGAAATCTTATAACACCAGGCTGAAAGATGATGTGAAAAGCATGTTGGATAACTTCGAAGGTGAGTGGTGTTCAATTTGGGTTGATTTAATTAACAAATAAAACTAAATGAAAAAACACTGTCGGATCTTAACATAATAGGGAAATATTATTGGTAACAACATGATTTTTGCCCAGGTAACATTAAGAAAGCGTTTGGCACGTCAATCTTTAGTAGTTGTCAAGAAGGTATGAAGGACATGATTGACTTGCCACGGAAATTGCCGATTCCAAAACTTTAAAATGTGGTGCTGTTAGCGAATAGAAAGTTATAATCGTCGGAGCACAAAAGTAAAACAAAAATATTAAATCTATAAAATATGCAGTTCTTATATATTTCCATTCGAAAAAAGTATCCTACATATTTACAGCCGAAACTACATATAAATAAAACTACAAAGGCGTTAAATCAACAATCAAAAATATTTTGAAGGCGGAACTCACTGTACGCAAGATAGTCTGTCAATCTCTGAAAGTATCCAATCCGCAAATTGTCTTGAATTTTCGCATTATTACTTTTACTATTAAATTTCCACGAATTGTCTCTAAAACTCTAAGATAAGTCGGATTGTAATTTCAATCAAGAAACTGCGTTTATTAAATAAAACCCTAAAAACAGCAAATGTGGCATAACGAATTATATGCTTAGCGATTTTTAAAGTGTGTATGTTTGCTGTATCAAGAATAATTAAAATGAAGTACTGTTTAGCCGAAACTGCATAAATTAAAAACAATTTATGTCATCAAAGAAACAAAAGTTGCAATCAAACCACCAAACTTGATAAACATAGTCGTGTGTTAGCCTGATTCACGTTTGAGAACTTAGTTTTACCAAACTAGAATAACGCATAAATGACTGAAGGAAAAATATTTGAACGAGGTAGTGCTGAAACTCAAATAATACGACCAAACCATATCAAATGCATGTGGAGTCCTAACCGAGCTGACCACTACGCAATGACAAACTATTTATTTACCTTATTTGTTACTACAGGGTAAATACTCTGTTTCTGGGGATCTCTTAATTCTTGAATTTTATATTAACATGGAAAACTGTATAGAAGCCTGCGTGCACTATGTCAATCAGTCAAGCAGAGATTTCCGAAAAACGGCAAGCAGATAGTGTTCAATAAACAGAGGGCTCTTTGTTATGCTAACAGGCAGTCTCATAGATTGTGAAATGTGCACTCAAACCCGAAAAAAAATGAGAGGATCCCAAAAACAAATTTTTCGGACACTTGTTCGTCGTGGTGCGTCCTTTATAAAATAATCATACACAGCAGAATTGATCACATAAGATTCAATTGTTAAGTTAATAAAAGGAACTCAACTGTTTTCTTTTTGATTTGAACTGTATGTGACATACTTTATTTTCTTTAAGTATGTAGTGTAGTGTTAATCTTAATTTATAACATTTTTTTTGTCTAGAAATCGTCAAGCTCGCAAAAGGTGAAGGTGATACACAGCTATCAAAAATAACCCAATGTGAACAAGACACGTATGAAATGCAAGTTCGAGCCGCAAATATTGGTAAATTAAATAAGAATTTCTCTTGTCATATTCAAAGCATAAAAGTCAAGTTCATGAGCCTTGCTCATTTATATATGTCTCTATATAAATTGCAGTACGAGCAGGTGAATCCCTAATGAAACTGGTATCGGACATTAAACAGTATCTAATTTTAAATGATTTCCATTCGGTAAATGAAGCGATAACAGCGAATTCGCAATTATTTCGAAGTAAACAAGTGGATTGCGATAAGAAATTAACAACGTTGAGAGATGAAATGGCATTGGATTTATATGATTTAGAAGAAGAATATTACACGAGTATTTACAAATAAAGAATAAATTACGTTAAGGTATGTAGAGATGCGAGTTATAAGGTAATTGTCCAAGATATGCGAATAATTCTTGAAGCTTATCTGTCTACCTGTTGTTGAGAAAATTACATTGTCTATAATAAAATAAAGAATATATGTGTAGTCTATGTAGTAGTTTTTTATTTATTCTAGAGTAACGTATTTTCGAAATAATAATTCTTTGTTTTCCTGTAAGATATTTTTGCCGCCTTGGCGAAAAGTAGCATCCTAACTTTAAGTGTATATTTCGAATTTCGCGCATTTCCATGAAATGGTTTTTAAATACAAGAGTTTTTTTTTGTAAGGTTACTAATTGCTTTTATTGCAGCATCGATTCAACAGGGTAGTAATCAGCTGTGTAACTAAACGGTATCTACTGTGAACGCCAGGATTCGGCTAAAATATGTGAAAAAGACTACCAAGCTTAGAGGATCTAACTGTGCCGTCCTCATCACCAGCTTCGCAGTTTCTCTGTCGATTGAATCTCCCAAAGCTATATCCAGTTTTGTCCTTGTATCAAATACCTTGTATACCTTTGCTTGTATTTGTATTGTATACCTTGCAAAATACCTTTGCTTGTATCCGCAAGTTTAGTATATTCCAAACAGTCCAATTTCGCGAACCGCACAAACAACACGTAAATCATGATTGTTTCCTGTAGATTTTTATAAATGGAGTATGAGCAAACTAGACGTTAACTGTATAACCGAGCGACTTCATTAAAGCTAGATATTTGATCAAGTACTTGTGTTGTAAAGAGAAATTCCTTTCTTCTGTTCTCGGTCTTTCGAAGTAAACTTTTCCCTTTTTGTCGTCGTCTTTTAATTTGCTTAGATTTAATTTAATGCATCGAGCTCTGTTCTGATTCACCTATATTTCTTGTTATGGGTATTCTTCTTTTGTGTTCGTCTTTGCGTTTTAAAATTCTCTCGGACGAGCTTTGAATACTGCCTTAGTAATTTTTCTTGACAATTTTAATGATTTTATGTGATGAGTTGAGACCATCGCTATTATTTTAGATCTAACTCCAATTACTATTCATCACATCAACCAAACTGGAACGCTGTATTTTAAACAAACTCAATTGAAATATCTGATTTATTATTATCTTTACTAAAAATGGGGATTTCATTTTGATTTCTTAGAAATATTTCAACATCATTACACTGTCAAAGAAAATAACTTTCCAAATTTTCTATGAATAAGTTTGATTCCTTTCCAGGAAATGTAACTAGTCACAATCATATTCTGTCAATCGCTCGCATTCAAAATACATTCATCACTACACGATAAACATTTGTAATTTACATTTGTTAAAGCGTAAAAAAGTAGCTTTTATACAAAAATTTAGTTTTTATCCTTCTTTTTAGGCTTAAATCTATCTAAAACCGAGGTTTTCGTTGTTTCCAATGGGATGAAATCTTCAGCTGCAACTACATGTTCCTTGAAGACTTTATCACGAACTTGTTTGACATCCTTTATGAATTCCTGGTGAAAGAATCAACAACCAGTATAAATTTATAAATTCCAAACTGATTTCTTACCTTCCGTTTAATATCCTTGACGATTTGTTTATTTTTAGCCGCTTTCGCCGAACCACCTTTACCTTTCATTTTACGTCGTGACTGGAAATCAATTTTGGGAGGTTTGACAAACAATATTGATGTTTTCGCGTTCACTTTCTCTTTCAAAGTTTCAGTATCAACTCCGATAATTTCGGTGGGATCTAAAGCAATGAGATCGGCAGGAATTTTCTCCAGCAAAGCATGAACTTCATGTTCACGGCGTTGTTTCTTTGTCATAAATGGATTTGCTTCGCGTGCGTCAAAGTTCGGCTCACCCGAACCAGGTATCAATAACGATGTGAATCCTTTTCCTGTCCCAACGCCGAGTACATCTTCGAAAGGACAAAATCGAAGGCCATATATATAATCATTGACACGTTCGCGTAAATATGGTGTAGGATTTTCGCTTGTCGATATTGTTTCTCTATAAATCTCACAAACGTTTCCCATTGAAAGTGCGAGTACTCCTTTTTGTGATATGTTTATTTCATTTACTGGCATTCCACATTTATAAACTGTAAGTGGTCCACTTAATTGTCGTACATCCCAAATCTTAAGGTTGCGATCAAGACCCGATGTAGCCATGTGAATACCTTTTGTATCGACCGCGATAGCCGTCATAGGAGTTGAGTGCACGAGCAACTTTGCAAGAGGTTCTCGAACAGAGGGTGACCACATAGAAACAACTCCTTTACTTCCGCCCGTACACAAAACAGCATTGTACGGATTTTGACACATGATTCGAATATCGCCATCCCTTGAATTATATTGGCCTACAATTTGTCCAATCGAAACATCCAGCCACGAGAGGTATCCTTCGGCGTTTGCCGCAGCCAAAAGAAAGTGGTAGGGCAGAAATTCTAATCGATTTACATGAGACATTCGTTTTACGCAGTGGATTTCAACACCTTGATTGTCGTAGAAATATACCCAATTTTTTTGCGCACATGCGAACATGGTTTCCAGATGAAGCCACGATATGTCAGCCACTTCTTCCATCACATTCATTTCGCAATGAATTCTTTTCGTAACCCAATCAAATGCTGCTACATGACCACGGCGACCGCCTAATAATAAATGCCGGCCATTCTTTGTATACCTTAGATTGTAGGGACCGAAGTCTAAGGATAAGTTGAAATGTTTTGTTGCGGCGGTAATGTCGACCTGGAATTGAAAGTTTTAATTCAATTCTGACTGAGTAAAAAAATTCAATTTTTGAAAAACAAAGCCATATATTGTCGCGCCCTAGTTATTCATATTTCACAGCGGGAGCGAAACTGTTTATCGCCAGATTATTCATTTTTATCGTAGCATGACTGAAGAAACAATAATAAAATAGCTTGGTGACGACATTGTACCCTGTTTAACGTATGATGTATTCAACATCCTAGAAATCCTCGACATATTTAGACAAATTAAATGAGAAAGCTGATATAAAAATTAAGCGATGTAACGATAAGAAATATTATGTTATGAGTAATTTTGGAGAACGTTACCCTTTGGAGAAAAAGCATCATACACTTCAGACCTCAAGGATAAGAAGTGAATGAGTTTGCAAATCAGCCTGACGGTTTTTGCCATTATGTCCCCCTCAACGATGAAAATAAATCATGCAATTTTTGAGTTAATGGGCAAACTTTGAATAAACAAAGGTTTCAAATTGGAATCTTTAAAGCATTGTATATAGTGGACCTAGTGTGAAAGGTTATTCGACTACACCACTTTGAAAATTCACAGGAAACTCTTGTAAACCGTCACGGAATGTAAATCATAAAACACGCTTAAATAAAAGATATTTACGGCATATGATTACTTACATTTTTCACAATATCACCTTGTCTATAGTCAAGCGTTCTCTCCTCTTCATCAGGTTCAATAAATCTATAGAAGCACAACATTTAAAATCGAACGCAAGTAAATTTTGTACATCTTACCCTTCTACTTCATGCTTTAGAATTTCCGCTCTTGCAGCCTGTTCTGTTGCATATTCTAAATAAACTTCCTTCTTCTTTAACTTTTCTTTGAAGAAATTTGTCTTAACACCATCAGCGCTAGCCTGTGGTCCACGGCTATGTTTGTCCAGCAATTCCTTAGCTATTTTTGGTCGTTCGTACTTTGCGGTTTTTAAATGTTTTCCCTTCCTGAATTTAAAACGTCGTTCCTTGAGGGTAACTTCTATAACATCTCCGCCAACATTTTTCGCCTTCTTTTTAGCGTTTAGTTTGATTTTCTCAACATCACCGTCATCTACAGTTGTATCAAAATATCGCGCCGCTTTTGGTTTTTTTGATTTATGGGACGCAGTAGTCTTGGGCTTTTCTGATATCGATGTCATTATCAAATTCTTAGTTCGTGTAGATGAATCCCTGGTATGTTAAAATTATTTGCAAGGAAAAACAACGTGCTCAAAACCGTCAACTACATTTGCATGCCTATCTTATGTCAGTGTCAGAATACGTCAAACAGCCGGGCGTTTGAGCAAGCTTGCTTCATGACCGCCCTTTAAGTTTAAATTATGACACTGTCAAATTTATAGTCTCTATGTATCTCCGTCTTTTCTTCTCATATCTGTGAGTATCTTTCTAAAAACAGTTGTGGGAATAAGATTTTTTCCACCATACGAATAATTAATTATTCTGAAATGCTAATCAGTGAAACACGTGAAAATCCATTGGTTTGTATCTATATGAGAATGTATTAGCAATAAACTTAGACGTTAAAAAGTGCCAAGGAAAGGACATCTTAGCTTGAGAGGCTTGTGATAAAACTACAAGATGACGTTCGAAAAATTAATTGTATTTGTACGAATAACTTCATCCAAAAAATTTGCTATTCATTTAAAGTATTTTTGAAAGCCTTAACTTTGAATATTCAATTTGATTTATTGTTAATAATTTCCCCGTGAACTTTCCTTCGCAATCATCTCACAGCAAAGACAACAACCTGAGGTTAGCAGCAGCATTAACAATCTGGAACTTTTTTCATGGCTGTCGCCGCTGCCATCGACAAGCCCTACTGAAAGTGTGCGTGAAATAAGCAAGTTGCATTCCTCCCGGGTACTCTGCAATCTCGGTGAATTTGTGCTCAACTAATTGAACCATATCGGTAATTTTCTAATCTTAGATATATTGAAATTGATGAGACTTTGCTAACAAATAAATTGCTCGTAAAATGTAAAAGTACAAGTGAATTTCAAGTATGGGTGAATGTGGAGAATGGAGGTAGTCGCTACCTAGCGCGTACATGGACGTCTCAGCCGTCGGTCGGCGACGGTGAATTGCACGGTTCGACTGCTTTTCGGCCATTGACGACAAATCTCTTGTTTTTTGTGTTATCCTGACCAGCGATGAACGGGAATCATACATGTGGTTGATTTTAAAATAGCTAGACGAAGTGTTGAGTACCATTCATAATTTTTTGCAAAGAACACTCGTTCCCGGGGGCTCCAAGTGAAGAAAACAAAAAATCAAGTAGCTGTTTGTGGCGACATCTATACTCCACGTCTAAGCTGTCCGATTGACATCGAGATTAGTATTTTCGTCAGCGATTTCTACTTTCCGGAAAAAGGTTGTAGCCGTACGGAATAGTAATATTTTATTCGAAATCTTGAATAGTTGACCAATGCGGTCGGTTGCTAGTGTAGCATTGTGTTTGGGAAGTTTCTAGCCGGGATATTTTCTAGTCACAATCGCAGCAATTTACTCGAGTCAATCGAGGCTAGGCGGTAGTTTCAGTGATCGTTGTTGCCACCGACGCACCGATAAACGTCAAAGGAATTTGAAATTTTATATAATCCTCGGGACGGAAATGCATTTAGCTCGTACTTCTCAGTACAGGGCCTCTCGTGAACCACACAAATAGCTGGTTTTTTCTTTGAATTCCCGCTTCTAGCTTTTAATTGTGTTTGTTTGGTTAAAGTCCGCGTTATCCCCAAAGCCACCACATTGCACGCATAACTTGTGTAGATCAGGCGCGCTGTCGTTGCCTCGAATCGAGCAGTATCGTATTGTCGCTTGAATTGCTAAATTATTTTTTATAGCTCGGGCAGGAGATTTTCGTATTACGCGATATTTAGTTTGTTTTTATTAGTTTAATTGAATAAGTTCCTAGCAGAGGCTTTAACTGATTTGTAATTATCATGGCTGTCTCTGTTAATAGGAAAATGAGCAGTTCCGAAGAAGTGTCTTGGGTAACGTGGTTCTGTGGTCTACGTGGAAATGAATTCTTTTGTGAGGTGAGCGGTTGATTGAATATTGATGCTACTAAGGATTATTTAAGTGGATGCTTGTATTTTTTCCAGGTTGATGAAGATTACATTCAAGACAAATTCAATTTGACCGGACTAAATGAACAAGTGCCAAACTACAGACAAGCCTTGGACATGATTCTCGATCTCGAGCCAGGTAAGTGTTTTGTGGTTGAAATTTTAATACAAGGTTGATTTACGTAAATGGCTGTTACGTATGTTAGATTAATGCATAGGACAGTTCTTATCAGTGAAAGGAAAGAGCATTAAACTATGTAAGAGGTTACAGTGATCAATTTGTTAAAATTTTGAGTTCTCTTATCAGTTAATGGTGAATGACTCGTTGAATAAAACATCAAATCCGGATTATATACTGATAAAGTTTGTTTTGACTCTCAAAATATTGTGTATAAATATGCATACAATCTAATACTGCTGGGAGTGTTGAGCATGCATTAATCTTCCCATTCATTGTTTGGGTGGAAATGAATATAATCAGAATCGACGAGAACATGAGATGTTTTCATAAACTTTTGCATTCGTTGCTGAGAAATTAAATTGGTTGGAAGTGAATTGTTCATTCCATGTATAATTTATGTTTTTCCCTGTTACGAATTATTCGAAACCCATAGGTTGTGTAAAAAGTCAGTGTTTGTTTTGCAAGAAATTGCCATATAATTCATGACTAAAAGGCTCCTTAAGCATTCACGTGATTTGCTGAAAGCCAATCCTCTGAAAAGTACAACAGTCTTCAATTATAGGTATATAATCATACATAAAGGCGTGCAAAAATATCAAAATTTTAAACTATTCTATCCACTTGCGTTTTTATTGAATGTTCTCAGTGTCAGTTATTGAAAAATAAAATTTATGATAGCTTATTGATTGTTATGAGAAGGCTAATATAACATAATAATCGTATAAGGATCGTTTCTGTTTCTGTTTTCAGTATTCAATAGTTCAAAACTCAAATAGTTGAATTCAGTTGGTTAAAACTCAAATAGTTAAATAGTCCAAACTATGAGGGGTAAAGAGATTTTACGGACATTTCCCATACTTCCGAAAGAATAATGCTCATCGTTCAAAACTTACTACATTTCTGACACAATAAATAAATTTTTCCGGTGCCTAAGACATTTGTATCTTTTTGTTGATGACGTAGTTTATAATGTGTATGTTGCAAATGAAGATTTTGGTTTTAGTAATCCAATTTTTAGAGCCGTCGGTGTGTATTGTCATCTCACTCTCTTAGGCGGAAACGTGCGCCTTTTCCTCTAGCTGGACGGTTGGCCATGTAATCCACTACTGGTTCGATTGTTTCCGAACAGAAATACGAACAAAGCTACCTGATCAACCATGAATTTCGGTAGGTTCAAATATCTTATCAGAACGGTAGCTCAGAAAAAAATGTACGTCTTTTTCGTTGTAAAAGTCCGCGATTCTGCTCTGCAGCTCTTCCGCACTTGAAAACTCCTTCCATTCTGGGAAATCAAAAACTTCGGAATTCGCATTTTGACAGCAGCCAGCGCAAACGATTTTATCTTGATGAGATGAGAGATGTATCTTAGAATATCTGGAGGTGACGTGTGAAAATTGCTGATGCCGTTCTGAACAGATTGTGATATGCTAATGGGTCAATTAATAATCCCAAAAATTTTAATGAAACCTGATTTAGATCAAACATGTTTTTAATCAAAATTTTGCATTTTTCTTCAAGATTGTCGACTTTTAGTGCATTACGCTCCGTCCAGCCATCTACCAAGATTTAATACTTAATATGGATAGTGAATATATGCAATTGAATGGGTTTATCTTCAGTTTTTCAGAAATGTTGCTTACTTTGTAGTCATCCCTTCAAGTTTTGAACATCCAGTAGCCGCTAATGGCCACATTTACAACATGAGTACATGGGAATTTTCATCCGGGAATTGGGAGAGAGAAATATTAAACTATTGGTTTAATATTTCTCGGTTTAATATTAAACTATTGGTTTAATATTTCTCTCTCACCGAGTTTACGTTTTGCGTCTAATTTTGTTTATCACCATTAATAGGGTCTTGCCCGGATTGCTCGAGGAAATTTTAAAATTCAATTTAATTCTATTTAACCTAATTTAATTGCCCAATAATATATGAAGTCAAAGTGTTTTACGTGGACTCCTGCCTTGACGGCTTAATTCCACGGTCTCCACAGACGGGGTTGAAACAATGTGTCAACCACCACCCCTAGAATCTGAGACAAGTCCCAGTCCTAGGTCCCAATTTATTTAAGCTACCTGGATTCCCGAACACAACTGGTGTGTGCTCATCGCCACTCTCTAGCCTTCGAAACCACAACCACCACGTTTCAGCCAAGAATAGGCTCCTCAACCGTGTAGGGGGATGACAGTAACCTGTCATGGGCTCCCCCTAACCCGTGGTTCAGATAACCTCTGATCAGGTTGCGCTTCTCTACAGACCGAGAAAATCTCTCAGTTTTTGTTCCAGGCACAAGGGACTGATAACCCTTCCTCACACCTCGGGTGCGTGGGGACGGCACTCCCCAAAGACTGAATGAAACAGACCGAAACCTAAACCATGAGTCCCCCTGCGCTTCACCCGGATACCTATAGCACTAGTCTATAGGGTTGTTAACACATTAACAACATATATATAAACGTTTACAACAACAATACTCACATTATCAAGTTCACAACTTTAGCAGGTGTACTAGTCTCGCATAGACATCATCAACATAGTTGATGTTGTAATGCGAGCTTTTCGACCTGCTAACAACATTTTTAAACTGTGTTTACACGACAATCAGTCCGTTACATTCAGTTCATCAGTCGTCATTCTGTCAGGCAACATATAACACTTTCAACAACAGCATCTATACCAACAAACTTCTGACTCATTCCAACAGTCATCATCTTCATCATCTACTTCATCCTTTTCATCATCTACTTCATCCTCTTCTTCTTCTTACTCTTCTTCTTCTCTTTTTCTACTCACTGCCTTACTTCCTCCACCAGCTTTTTCTGCAATTCAAGCAAGAAAAACTTTCTTCTTTTTATTACATCTTCATCATCTTCTTTACTTCATTACATTCTTCATCATCATCTACTTCTATCAACTTTACTTCTACTTCATCCTCTTCTTCTTCTTACTCTTCTTCTTCTCTTTTTCTACTCACTGCCTTACTTCCTCCACCAGCTTTTTCTGCAATTCAAGCAAGAAAAACTTTTACAACTTCGACTTCTCTTTTCTTCTTTTTCAGCCTTCATTACAACTTCGTCATCTTCTTCTTCTTACTCTTCTTCTACCAACTTTACTTCCAAATCTTTTGCCTTAGTTCTCCAAACTACTTTTCTGCAGTTCCAGCAACAACTTCCATCATCCATTTCATCACTCTTCTTTCCATACTTCTTCATACATTACTTCATCCATACAATCAGACATTTGCACAACAATCAACACACAGTTCGTCAATTTAGTCACACATTCCTTCAACCTTCAGTCCAGAGTCAGATCGTCCATTACATCGTCAATCGTCAGTTACATCGTTCATCATGTCCTACATTCCATCAGTCTACTAGTTCAACGACAGAGGCAGGGCTGCTATAACTTTCCCTCGGTACTCATTATAGTCAGACCCTGCCAACTGCACATCCATCCGCCCATACAACGTTACAACAGCAGTGGCAAGGCTGCTATAACTTTCCCTCGGTACACTTACGGGCCCCAATCGTAAGTGACGTCTTCGGTACTCATTATAGTCAGACCTTGCCAACTGCACATCCATCCGCCCATACAACTTTATTCATCAGTTTCAACTAGACGTTTACAAACATATACAGTCATTTCGTACGTATGTCGTCACTTCATTTTATCAACAATTCCACTCAACAAAGGACCAACATCACAACACCTTCCCTCCCCATTTACACGGGCTTGGGACCGTCATGTGGTAGAACCTAGGTTCTGACCACAAGGCTGGGTTTGCCCAATAATATATATCAGTCCTGCGTATTTACTTATACTAATCATTTGCCTGTCTGCTTCCCAAATTTATGACCGTTCTACATGTTTTCTAAGTTTCGCTAAGCATTTACCTAGAAACAACTAAGCAGTAAACGTTTCAATTATATATTTGAATGTTATTGTAATTTGTTTCAATTTAATCCATTACAAACACATGTTTTCAGAAGATGAACTGGAAGAAAACCTACATCAATCGGATATGACAGAACAAGCAGCGGAAATGTTATATGGTTTAATACATGCTAGATATATTTTAACAAATCGCGGTATAGCCCAAATGATAGAAAAATATCAAAGCGGCGATTTTGGACATTGTCCACGAGTTTACTGTGAAAGTCAGCCGATGTTACCTTTAGGTAAGATTTACCTTCCAAGTAATGACATTTTTCAGAAAAATTTGATGGTTAATGTTATTTTTTATTAGGTTTATCTGATATTCCTGGTGAGGCTATGGTTAAAACATATTGTCCAAAATGTATTGATGTATACACTCCAAAATCATCAAGACATCATCACACAGATGGAGCCTATTTCGGAACAGGCTTTCCACATATGCTTTTTATGGTACATCCTGAATATCGGCCAAAACGCCCAACAAATCAATTTGTACCTCGGTGAGTATTTTTTCTAATACTATGATAGCACAATATTTCAACACTGGGATAAATACGAAGAAAATATGAGGTATTGAGAAAATAATAGCGAACTTTAGATAGAATATCATTCGTATGTTATCCTTAATGTATATCAATGGAAATTCGGACACAATTAACGTTTTCTAAGATTTTTATTGAATATTTTGAAATCGAATTGATGAGTCTCAACTATGTAGAGCTATATAATATGGTGTATATATACTATACATCACATAGTATATATACATGTTGATTTTAAAAACGATTGCATGTTTGACTTTGTTGAATGGGTGAAAGAGTTGACAACGAACCAAATGATTGAAAAAATTCACCGTATCGCTTTGGATAATGCAAAAATAAAGTTTTATGGGATGGCTTATATATCAAAAAATCGATATCAACCAGTGTAATTTTTTTCCTAAGAATTTAGGGATAGGAAAAAGCTGAAAACTGATCTGTTAGCTGCTAATCAAACGAAAAGCCGAAGGAATTTTTGATTCACTTGAACGATTCGACCAGTTGTTTTTTTTTTCTAAAATGTTTGTTCCGCTTTTATTGCACAATGTAGGCCCTAGGTGATAGAAAATTACTATCAAGGATTTCTACTTAGCATTTTGGTTTACACAATACTCGTGGAACTGTTCGTAGAATTGTAGTTTAATGGCCATCATCATAGATAGGAGGAGATAAAAAAATTTATATTTAAATAAGTAATCACATGTTCTCAGCGAAATATTTCTTGTCAAGATTTTTTGACGACACCAGCAGCCGCCCGAATCAACGAATCTTGAATGGTTACTTGACCTTCGTCACACATCTCAATCCATAGGAAAACGTTTTTTCCAAGCAGGAGGAAACTGAATACCATTCAACGCCGCAACGTTCGAAAAATACAAACCTGCGTCCCTGGACACTGAGGTGTATAGGCAATAAAAATAAGCAGATAATCTAGCAACAATTGGGCTATCGAAAATGTCAAAATGTCGCAAAATTTAACATACTCAGAGCACCAACGAGAAAGTGAACAGAAAATTGAACGAAACCCTCTGGAAGGAGATCGACTTAGCTTGGAATGACGGAAATGGCTGCAGGCTAAGTCGAGCCCTTTTCTGATCACACTTTTAAAAAGTTAGGGGTAAGAAGCAAATAAAAAAGACGAGTAGAATAGGCAATTTTTATTAAAATATTTTGCATATATGAAATGGTGAGCGTTCTATCGTCAGTGACTTTTTGGAACGCAGTCTGCTTTCGACTGAAATTAATTTGAAAGGAAGATTTTGTTGTCGCCGTTTCAAAAGCTAAAAATTAAAAATTTACACTTTCGAAAGATCAGGAGTAGATTTTTGACCGGTATAAAAGTTCTTTGTATAGGATCCAATTCTACTAGTAGTATCAAGAGTGTCAATAGAGAACGAAAATAGTTCCCTCTTCGCCGTTCATGTTTCACATGACTTCGACAGATGTAAATGGGCCAGTCTTCACGACGGCCATGTCATGGTAATTAACGATTTAGTGTGTACCTTATTGAGTAAGTTGATTTAATGTTTGATATATTGAGAACTCTGTGAGAACGACGATCTTCACAGAATAAGGGTTCCTGAATCGGGATCCATAAGATCTTCAGAAAGCCAACAAACACAAATCAAAGTAAATGACCCGACCTTGCATACGACTAAGGGAAAATCAAAGCTACGAACAAGATAATATAAGAAGTATTAAATAATACGAAACATGTTTGCAAGATGTGTAGTAATTGAATGTGAAAACGGATCGAAAACAAAATAAACAAAAATTTGGATGTGTCGGGCAAGAAATAATTAGCACAATAAACAAGTGTGAATCCAAGACATTTCCAGAGGGCGATTAGAAAATATATGCATAGCGTTTTGTTGTATTAGAACTCAAATGCCATGCGTAGAATTTATACAAATTGCTTTCTATGGCACTGTACTCTCCAAATTTTGCCTGAACCCCAGAATTTCAATATTCTGCCTCACTACATTACTGACAAATTGGAAATGGCGATTAAATTGCAGTTTTTGTAATTTCCGATTTATTTCCTTTGGACATAGAAATATCTTATAAACAAAAAAAAGTCGAGAAATCAAATCAAATGGCTGATAATTTTCTCGTTAGTTTATTAAAGACTTATTTTATCTACATTATATTCAAAATTATGTAGATCCAAAACTCGTGTCAATACGTGAGAAAATATAACGTATTCTGTTTTCATTATTTATTTAGGCAATTTAACGTTTAAGTTAATTTCCATAAATGTGTTCGTTTTAATCGTAATTTAATTAACTCAAGTTCAACGAAAATTCAATTAATGTACAAACAACCCTCTAACTATTTATATTTATATCTTTTCAGATTATATGGATTCAAAATTCACAGTCTAGCTTATCAAATTCAGTTACAAGCCGCTGCTAACTTCAAAATGCCGCTTCGGACAGTTAATCTAAAGTAAATTCCCTAAAAATTAAAGTCATTAAGTTTTTATTGTGAGGAGGGAAGGAGAAAACGTCTACAAAACAAACAAAAGCTAGGATGAACTGAGAAAAGAGAAACATTTTATACATTACATTTAAAAAAAAAACTTATAATAACAAATTTGATGCTATTTGTTGTTTTTGCTAATATTATACCCAAAATCATGCATATTCCAATTTATGATGCTGAAATTTAATACAATGGAAAAAGAGAATAGCTGATCACTTTCACCTTCACTTATTATTTTATTGTTTATGTATACCTATTTGATTTTTGAATATCTTGTTTCCATTTATAGTTTTGTTAGCAGTTTCTTTAAAAACCGCAAATTATCAAGATAAACTTACTCTCGCTTATTTAGCTTATAAGTTAGTTCTATCCCATGTCTAGTATCCGTCATGTGTAGTAGGATCTCTTTAATTTCCTCTTTCACGCTAAAATATCTTGAAATACATTCTAATAAGTTTTTCCTTATTTTCATGCTTGCCCTCACTCAAGAAATAAGGAATAAAAACATCGTTGGAAAAAAAACATGCCACACTGCAGAAAATGTGCAAATGAAGAAATAAAAAGGGGAAATGAAACTGGGAGGAATCAAAAATCTTGCAGAAACCACGAAAGCTTGTCTATTTTAATTCAACGTATTCAACGTATAGTTTTTAAATACTACGAATTTTTTGTCCGTTAATTTAAAAAATGGAAAATGTCGAAATTTATGTAGGGGGTAATAATTCAAAACTACCTACCGAGAATATGTGGATACAGAATTAAAAGGAGGCAAGTTTTGATTTTTCGATTAGAAGAAAATACAAATTGTAAACAAAAACGTTTTTCATGAAATCTGATGGTTTATTTGATTTACTTTTAGTTCTCCATCAAATTTGATTCATTGCGTTATCCGTTTTTTCTGTATTGGAAAATTATCTTGTGGAAATTGTATTAGTGAATATAAATGTTACTTTGAATAAGATTTACCAAATTAGTGTATATGGATGGTATATTAAATTTGAGGATATTCAGGTAGTGATAGTTGGGAAGAAAATTTTCGATTTCGTTTCCATTCAAGACTCAGTACTTGCATTAAGTACAAGTTAATGTATTTTCAAAGCTTAACCTCCTAGTTTATCATAATTTTTCCATAGGTTTATTGAAATTTTTAAACGTAGAAGGATGGAAATTGTGGATGGCTGTCTGATTACTGGAAGGGGATCTTGAAACTATTACTCTAAACACATGCACACAGTGAAAAAGATTATGTTGATGATTTCTTAAATTTCGTTGAACAACTGGAGAATTGGAGATATTGAAAAATCGGAGAAGAAATCGCTCGTTACAAAGTTTTCCACAACAAATCTTTAAGTTTAAATATTCAATTATTGTAATCTTGTGGTCGTTATTGTTCATGTTCGCGCCGGTGTTCAAGTATCATAGTTGCGCTTGATTGTCCTATAATTTTACAGTGTCCAACTATTATCCCTTTTTGAATGTGAGTTATCAATCGAGATCTACACATTCATTCTCTCCATTTTTTGTTTGTCTCACATCCTTTTTCCACTCTGCATCAATCACCCCCAGTGATAGTCTTTACAAATTTTTAAACACGTTTTCGGAATGCTATACCCACTCTTCATGTTTGTTTTAAATTTTTTTAGTGGTGTAGCACTTCGCTGACTACCGCTTGGAAATGAACTGGATTGCGTCATCGAACAGCCATTATGTTTAAGAGAAAATGTTTCTGACAGGGCTTATTTGTTTCTTTCCTAACTTGTCGACTTTTGGTTGCATCCTTTATTCATAGTGAAATCGGAATTAAGGGTAAATTTTTGCGACTATCTCGACTGTTGCGTGGTTCTCATTTTGACGACTAGGCGTCGCTCATGAAACATTACGTTGTTAGACCACTTTCGATACTCCATAGAGCTGTCCTACGCGATACCCCTTAAAGAAAATTCACTTGACAATTTTGAAACGTCAACAACGAAACTTCATTTTCGCGGTGTCCGGAGGATCCGTTAAACAGTTTTGATCTTAAATAGTATATCACAATGAAATTTATTCGAGACGTTGTTGAAGTCTCAAATGGAAATGAACCTGTTGATGCAAAGAAGAACATCGCAAAAGCGCTCACCGAAATAAAGAGATACCAAAGTAAAACGCGTAGTTTCATCGATGCAAATTACACAGATTTCCTGTCAAACTTGAGTACGAATGAATTGTACTTGGAGGATGGCGAGAAGCTCGTTAGGGAGGTAAGGGGTGGAATATGTTTTAAAACAAATACAAAATATCAGCAATAAATGTTATATATATATAGGTTGAACACCTGATGGAATCTCTTGAAAATGATACGAAAAGTGATTTATATGTAGCCACCGAGGAATTTCAGAAGTATGTGGATGAGCTGAAGGAAGCCGCGCTGGGATTAAAAGTTTCGTATAAAATTCTAAAAATTGATGAATTATTTCAAACGCTTGATTCAGCCAAAAGTAACGATGACTATTTGGATGCAATGAATATTTCCGAAAAGCTACGGAGCTTAATTACAGATCCATCAGACAAACTTTTTAGCCGACTTGAATGCTATCAAAACATAAAAATCAAATATCATATTGAATCGGAGATGTTGATGCACAAGTTGCGACAAAGTTTCGAACAATTAGTGCAACTATCAGAGAAATCATTTCAAAATACGAAAGCAGTTACCGTTAAAATATCGAAGAATAAGGCGCAACTGCAAGGAACTGTTGTTGCCCTATTCAATGCCAAATACAATCCAAAAAAATTGTGTGACTTCCTTATGGAAAACGTTTTTGAGCCGATAATCAAAAAACCAGTGTCTGTGGAATTGATTGAAGATGGTGACGACTTTGTTCAGTTAAATTTGTCATACAGCATGAAGGATCTTGCAGAGGAACTACGTCCAAATCATAACATAGTTTTTAAAAGCATTGATGTCGTTCTGAAATGTTTGCAATACACCAACATACAAATATCGAACTCGCTGAGTGTATTCAGAATATTTGGCGAGAATTTGAAAAGACAGTTTCTTGATTTGCTGATAAATGACTGTTTATTATTTTCGATACCTGATACGATGGATGAAATGAATGAATCGACGTTGGTGTCCGATATAATTGAATTTAATAACTATCTTGTTGGATTGGATTTTCTTGATTCATCACACGATCTTGAATTGGTGAAATATGCAGATAAAATTGGAATATTGTTTCAAAATAGATTTTGCACAAACATTCTGGACAATGCGATCGAAATTATGCACAAAGATTTGCATGATATGGTGCTTGTTGCTGAAAGTAATACTGAATCAGAAATCACTAAAAATCCTTCGCTGTTTCCACGTTGTATGGTTTCTAAGAGTACGCTGGTAAGTACGAGATCGATACAAGTTTCTGTATCATCGTAATGTTTCTGTTGTGTTGGTATTTCTGTTTCATTATCATTATAAAGAGGTCGTGAAATGTAACACACAGTTTAAACAGTTATTGCAAAAGTTTTTTGTTGCTTTATTATGTTTTCTTTGTAGTTGATGCATGATCACTTTAGCCTTTTTGATGGTTTTTTCTGAAAGGACGTCCTAAATTTATAAAAAATTGATAAATCGTAGAAAACTGACGATTTGAATGGAATTGTAAACTTATTTTTCAGGAAATTATAAATTTAATGGAAAAGGTCATTCGACAAGCTTCAACGGTTGATGATGAAACTTCTCAACGCTTACTTGCTACCATACCTACGATACTCATTCGATATTCAACAGAAGTGCCAATGTATCATGAGAAGCTACTGCAGAATATTCCACAACAAACTGCACTTTTTCATAACAACTGTATGTATTTGGCCTATTGGTTGACAAAATATGCATCGCGAGGTATTGATTCACTAGCGACAACAGTTAAAAGCTTACAACATTTAGGTTCTGAACATTTTCTTAATCAATTGAAAAACCAACGAAAACAGCTAATGGAAATTCTGCATGGGTTTGGTATGTTTTCCAATAAACTTTTGATGATTCAATAAAGTAATGATGAATTCACATCTCTATAGATTTATCAGAAGGAGTTTCAGAACTGGGATTAGGTCCTCATAAGTCCATTCGGCAATGTTTGCGACAATTAGATTTATTAAAAAATGTTTGGCAAACAATTTTACCAAATGCAGTGTATATAAAGACAATGAGCAATCTATTGAATGATTTATGTGCTGAAATAATACAAAGGATATTATCAATGGAAGATATATCAACGGCTATAGGAATTGAGCTTGTATATATATGCGGGATAATAATAGAACAAGCTCCTACAATATTTAAAGTAATATAAATATTTTTACTTGTTGATAATATTCCAGCTTGTACTAATGATATTCTACTTTAGGATCCTCTGCAAGTCAATGTCAATGTGAAATCATGGTCAAAACTAACACAACTAAAAATGATACTGGGTGCCTCATTAGTGGAAATAACAGATCAATGGTCGGAAGGCAAAGGTCCATTAACGTTAAATTTCAAATCGGAAGAGGTAAAACATTTAATTCGTGCTCTTTTCCAAAATACTGATCGTCGCGCAAAAGCTCTAGCTAGCATAATATAGATGTATGATTTCTGTGAAGTATCGTTTCTATCTAAAAAAGATATGTTAAAGAATGTTTTACAATTATAAAATGGGTGCATTTATATTATTTGGTGGCTTTTATGTAAGCATATTTTACTTTATCTAAATCATCATATGCTGACTTGGAGCCAATAAATGCCAATGAAATAAGCCAATAAAATACTTTTTACATGCTACTACTTCCACATGCTGATAATCGCACTCTGGTCAAAGTAGTTATGCAAAAGCTGTGAGTGTAAATAATTCAAATTCATATCTCAATATTTGAGGATAACGCATTGAAAGCTTGTTCAAAAGTGCTTTAAATGGACTCGGACAGACTATCCTCTGTCTTTAAATTTGTTAATATATTCTGTTCGGATGTGATAGTTTACCAAACAAACATTGAAGTAAGTGTTAGAGGAAGCAATAGATCTAGGTAGATTTATAGCTGTATTGTGTTTTCCAATCCAGTGTTCTAACAGCGTTATTCTTTATAAAACAAAATAATGCAAATGAAATCGGGATATCATTACTAATACGGATACTACGCTCGGGCGAATTACTTTAGAGCGGGAGTTTGTTTAAGTGATGCCATTGTTTTGTTATCTTGCTGTTGTCCACTTTATAAATTCAAGTCGGCTGGCTAAGGTTCCTCCCTCTTCCTACGATACAATTCATATATATGACGATTGACTGAATGTGGTCTCATCGCGTTTTTGATACCCAATTTAACATTTGAAAACTAAAAGCGATAGCCTATGTTGTTCACATCTGAGTTGAATTGCCGCATAAGACCACTGCTAACATCCTCACATACTGTTTGCTATCGCATTTTTCAATTTAGTTATACAAGTTTACGAATTAAAATTACGATTAAAAATTTTTAGAAGTTGAACCGTTTTCCCTCTATAATAAGTTCGCCAGATTATTTCATTTTTATCATCCTTTACCCCTTGAACTGTTTATTTCGAGGTCTGCTCGTCATAACGAATCAATTTCTGCAAAATGTTGAGTATATTCGTTATGAAGTTTAACCAATTGAAATAAATAAAAATCCTGTGGTAAGTACCGTTTGAAAACAGTTATAGCGAATTAAGATTCATTTCATAAGTATTTTTGAGTTGAGTTTGCAGTATTATAGTTCAAAAAATTAAAGTTAATTTTGACAGGTATATTGAAAGGTTCTTAATTGACAGGTATATTGAAAGGTGCAAAAGTTGTTTTATACGTTTGAATAATTTAATTGTGTAACAAATGATTCACACTGGAATCACACTTCCAGATTAATTTTTATGGTAGTTTCGAAAAAGTTTTTTGAAACAAATGAAACAGTTCAAAATATTCCGATTCTTAAGAAATTTATTAACTTCAAGACAATACTTAAATTATATTTACACATTTATCACTTTACAAAATTACGACTCAACTTGCATTAGCAATGGAATCACTTGTTCTTTATATAGACTATGATCTTTTCCATGTGATATCGCTAATATTTGTTCGGCCTCTAGCAAATGTTGTTTGGCTTCGCTGAGCCGTTCCTCGTACAAGAGCAGTTTCCCACATTTTAAATGCAACAGCCCAAGAAGCGGATTACATTCACCATAATATTTTCTGTAACAGCGATTAAATACGATTGAAGTTTTCAAAATATTTATTGCATATCATTATCGCTAAAATACCTGAAGCCTGGAATTAATTTCAATCCATAATCAAGAGCTTTTTCCCACTTTTGAACTTTTATTGCTGCCTCGAATGCCGAATCTAAGGTTCTCACATGCCACACATTTAGAGGATGTAGTATATTCTTCTGTTTATTCAAACATATAGTACAAACGTCTAGATCTGCGGAAAAAACAAGTATCAAGCATATCCATTTAAAAGTTTTAATCCAATACGGTTTCTAAATGCACTACTACTTACATGCTACTTCTTTCATATTTTGCAAATGACTCTTTGTCAACTCCATTACTTCCTTATAGTTTTCACGATGTGAAATTGTTATTTCTGTCTCACATTTCTTACACCTGTCCCAATTTATATCAACATATGCATCGCAAATTTTATTTAAACAAGCAGCGGAATTCATTTCATGCTCATCTTGATCGTCCAAACATTTATGACACCAACACAAGAAATAATAATTATCTTTCAATTCTTTCCGCCTCTCCTCGCGTGTTGCCAGCAAATCAATATAGCTTATGAATATCTGTTAAAGAAAATCACGAAAAATCTAAAATATTACATTATTATTTATTATTATTGTACGATATAACCTTTGACCAGTCCAAGCAGGGAATGTCTTCAATTAGGCGAATATTTAGTGTTGTTCCCTCGAATGTTGCTATAGCATTTGGTTTGCAGCTGTGATCTGTGATAGATACTCCCAGAAAAATGCCGGTTCCAATTGAATTCATTTCTGCATCGAGTATGTTGAATCCATTGGTAATGAGCTAATTATATCATACTTTCACTTATTGTTCTTCATTGAGTTAAAAACAAAACGAAATAGCATCAAATTGAAAAACAAAATTCCGGATTTGCAGTTGTTGCCATGTATGTCAATTTTTATGTCAATAGTATGGTATATAGAAGAAAAAAAAATAAAATTTTTTTACCCGGCCATACAATCCCAACAGTTCAGCCTCGTTTGGTACTAGTAAATCTCCCAAAAGTTCTGTCAATACTACTGCCAGAGATTCCAAATGTTCCACTCGTTTCGGATCCAACTTGATTTCTTGATAATCTAAAAAGGAAAAAAAATCCTTTAAATCAATCAATTTCCTGCTACATGCCAATTTGTTCTTGTCTTCTTCTTTTGTTGAATTGAACGTTGATCTCGATTTGGAGCGGATTATCTCTTCTCAGTTATTCTTCTGACAAAAGATCTCAAAATTAAAAAGAAGCAAGAACCGTACGATACATTTACTGATTTATTTAACTATAAAAATAATAACAATACCAACTAATATCTATTATTTAAATCGGAATTATTATTTTTGGGGATATTTTATCCCCATGGTACTTACCCTATTACCCTATTTATGGTATTTACCCTAAGTAATTGGTATGGTAAGACCCTAAGTAATTGGTATGTATTGGAGTGAAAGTTACTGAAGGATAATGCTGTAGTAAGTACAATTATTCCCATTTGTAGATTAATTTTTTCGTGTGCAGTCTTGTTTAAAAAATTAATTGATTTAAAAATAAATTTATTGCGCACAATCGTCTATTTCGGCGCTTCGTTGAAAATTCATTTCTGTTCAAAGTAAAGGGAATATTTTTGTTTTATTGCTTATATTCATGACATTTTATATGAAGTGTTTGCCAAGCACATCCATATGCCATTTCGAAATTATTCGTCAGTCACAAAGATTTCCAGATCTCAATCCACGGTCTTTTTCTATGTGGATAACTCAAGAGAGACCTTCAATAGTCCAGGAAATATAGCACTTATTGCCCAGGTTACAATCGAATAATTTAAAGAATGTATACGTCCATCGACATTTAGATGCAAAAATCCTTTGATTTTTCCAATCAAAATATATTATTTAGTTTCTTCTTTATTCAATATTGAAATTCTAATCCCACCATCGGAAGTCTTGTACTTAAGACTGTGGAGATATTTAAAAGGAAAACTAATGCATATTGATAATGTAAGTAACTACTTTCTATGCTCGATTGATTTGTATTTGTCTAATTTCTTTTTCATAGAACTATGAATGTTGAGTATTCGAATCGATTTGGCAATTTATTGCTAATTAAAATACTAGGATGCGATTTAAAATGTTTAAACCAGCTTCACTCTAAGTCAAGAAACTATATGTTCTATTAACATATTAAACGAGAAAAATTGTTGATACTAAAATTAGCCAAGCCCTGTAATGTCCCAATTTTCTTCCCTTTTTTAGCTCATGCATAATTTTACCTTTCAATTTAAACAACATAGATATCACAAGTGATACTTACGTGACATCAAATCGCGAAATTTCCGAAAACATTTGTCTGTGTAATAACCTCTGACCAGATCTCCACCATTTCTCAATCTTAAAATAATTCTCAAAAGAATGCGTGCTGCGTCCGGCACAATTTTTGGATAAGCCTTTTTCAAATAGGTACATTCCATTTTATGCATTGCCCAAGCATTACTCTGGCAGGTTTGATTACAATATGCCACATATTTGCAATTCGAACATTTGCGTACTTTATTTCTACAATTAAATTCATCAAAATTATTAGCATGGTGACAATAAAAGTATTATTATTTATGTATTACTTACAATTGCAAACATTGATCGCAACGTTCAGCACGATATTTCGATTTTAAAATCTGTACAAACGGAGATTCTGATAAAATACACGAGCCCTTTTTTAACGATAAATCTAACATTTTGGGATTCACTTTACACACTTCACACAACGTGACTCAACGACGTGTTATCTTTATGAGTTCAATATCTAATCTGTTGGTATAGGAGCGTTTCACCTCTTTATGATGAGTTTTGTGTTGGCGAAGATTAATTTTGAGAGATCTTCTCTGCATATGGACTATTTTTAGAAGAAAAGTGATTATTTTTGCACCTCTTGAAGAAGTTCTTAAGGGTGGTGAATGATGATTTTAATGGGGAAAAATATAAATGCTTATGTATTTGACACTGTAAAACGCCAAGGAATAAATGGTAACGAATAACCACTGAAAAAATAAAGATATTCTTGATTGAAAAAAAGAAGATTTTTACGACAAGAAACACTATGCAAACACGTGCAAATTGGCTTCGTAAAAATGAATTCTTTTACTCAGCTAAATTCGAAAAGCCTCAAAAAGTGCACAATATGTTATCCTATTTGAAATAGTTATTTTCACCAGACGCTATCTAGCAGACGCTGATTAAGAAATCTTTGTTCTGTTGTGATTGCTTGGTCTACTTCTTTATTATTATAGACTTTTACAACAAAAATTACTCCTACTAGTACTACTGTTACTATTAATACTACTCTTATGACTACTACCACTACTAATCCTATTAAAACTTTTACTATTGCTCAAGCAAAAACCGCCCTACGGACCTTTTAGACGAAAAGATATTGGCCTACCGTAAGAAATAGCTGTCATATTTTTTTTATGCTAACATATCTTTCTACTTTTCTAGTTTCTTAGAAGGATTTATAATTTTTGTATCCAGGTAACTACTTATGTTTATTATTTTCCTGAAACCTAGCACGCAATGCGATTGACAAAGTTAAATTGGAGGTACAAGAATTGCGAAGGACGAATAATTTTACATCTCTGCCTTAATTGATTCTGCAAGCTATTGCATAAACATTTTACAATTTTTATGCCATACTGTTTTCAAATACAAACATATCTCGACTCGTCAACCGTTACCTAATTGTAAATTTAGTATTCGTAACCTAAACAAATTTACACATTATCACTTCGTTTACTCTGTTTTATGCTTTCCATCTAGATGCCACCCTTATGAAAATCAAAAGAAATTTCAAGCCAAAATAGTTATCGTTGTCACGCGTTGCACATTGGCGTCAGTTGATAATGAACATTTTCGTATGTTTTAATCTAATCTACGAGACATTATGTGAAAGTCTCTCGACTCAAAACATAAGGATACAGGAATTGATGCATCGCTATTATGTGTAAAGGTGGAAAGAAAAACATACTATTTGATGAATTATTTTTACGTGTTGCAAACGAGTATGATTCGTCCGCTCATTGGATGAACGCGAGTACACACAAGAATGTACGCGCACCTGATGTAAAATAAAAAATGAGTCAATCTGGTGTGCTAGTTTTTCCTCGGCATAAATGTATATTAGAAAATGATGTGATGATTGACGTTTTTTCAAACTCAGTTCTTTTCTTTTTTTTTTTTCAAAGAGAAGGAAGTATGATTGTATTAACATGAGTTATTACATCATAAAAAGGCTTATTTATGTTTCTTAGAAAATAGAACAATAAGAAACGTGGAAACATGCCGAAATTTGAACTATAATACAATTTGTTTAAATTGGTACCGACTTTCAAGGATCACCGACAACACATCATCATGTACTCAAGTTGAAAATACAAATTTTACAAGTGAGTCGGAAGGCTACATTATAAAAACATTTAAAACATTTTTCAAAACAAAAAAAGAAGACACATTTAAAGAAGACGTATTTACATATTTCCTATTTATAGATATATATTTGAACAGAGTTTAAAAGGACTTGCTTTTATTTCTTGCTAATTTGACTATCCTGAAAGGTGCTCCAAATAATTAGGCCATAACATGCTTGTGTATTTCTAAGGAAAAACAAGATTACTTTCAGAAAAATCTAATTCAGTTTCTATTTCATTGCTGTTGTTTCTCCGCTAAAATGAAATACAGAAGAGTTTAATTTCCTGTTCGTAGCCAATGCGGCTACACAGAATGGGACATTTACATAAGACAAAAATAGGGAAACGAAATTTAACATATTATTAACGTGTACATTACAACATATATCATTTTAAAATAGAGGCAACTTCAAAGAGCGTCAAAATGCAGGAAGAGGATAACCAACTATTCACCAATAAGAAACCTTCAGCTTTTGAAACCTATAGAATGAATGTCTTTCTGATATGACTGTTAAGTTACCTACGTGACAGATCAAAGGGAGTAAGGCAAACTATTTATCTGGTGACAGAATCGTATAAACAAAAAACGTGAAAATTCTGTTAGTAATCCTTAAGTAAATCGGGCCCATATTTCGAAAGAACAAGTATAAAATGACGTTGTGTAACCATCTAAACTATCGATCGAAAGTGATCATTACAAGAAATTTTACACTAAACGATAGCAAGAATTTAACTTAAAATTCTAAATAAAAAAAGTCTAAGGTACTATCTACTTTTAAAAAACAATTTTCAAATCTTCGCTCCTTACAGAAGGCTTTCTTAACGAGGCTATGGTCCCTTGACTTTGATAGCTAGTGTAATTAATATAACGGAGGTAACTTAGAAGTAAATATTTCATAAGATGATGTTTTTTTTCTATTTCCGTCTTCCTACCTCGTAGGTAACAGTTGCTTGAGCGTTGGGTGCATCAACCAGCGTTGGACGTTTTTTGATCGTTTTTAGTAGTTTTGTTTCGCCAGGAAAGTGGATGTCATTGAGGGGCATATTTTGTTAAATCAGAACTAAATCTACTTGATATATATCAGCTAAATATATCAGTGGCTGTGATGGAATCATTATGCAAAACGAATAAACTCATGTATATGATATATAACTAGTATATAACAGTATATAACTATGTAAAACAGCACGGGCTTTCACACTAACACGTCAGGAATTGACGCATTGGAGGAAAATTTGTATTGATCAACGCTCGCCTGAAGAAACAGCTCTCAGTAACGGTTAGGTGTAATAGAAAAAACAACTTAAATTATCTTCATTGAGACCACGTTAGATGGGTTCCGAGAATGCCTAAGCGAATTTTTTAGGTAAGGAGGCGAAGATTATTTACCTAGTGGAACTAACGTTCTGTACTACGATGTACTGTAAACCACATCCCCCCCTGTCAACAGCAACACCATATAAAGCTTGCGCATCGCCTGAACTTACTTATTTTTGGAGCACTATAAAGAGCAAAAAGCAAAAGTTATGACGCGGATGAAATAAACTGTGACATCCTCAAAATTATACATTATTTCAGTCGACTAATATTTTCGGGACGAAGAACTTATCTTATTGATTGTCTATAATAACATGGTTTTCTCACGGTGTAATATGACGCTTGATTAATTCTTTGATTAAATCTTGATTAATACCCTAGTTTCAGTATAACGCTGCCATCCATTGATTATTATTTGATCCTTTAAAGACGATAAAGAAGCCGTTATGATAGCAAAACAAACTTGGTTCCACCAGTAGTAACAAGCCTCAACATAGATTTGAATGTATTATGGAAAAGGGAGAGTATACTGAGAAGGAAAATTAATTTTTTCCATATAGTCATACACAATATTAATATAAATAATAAAGATATATCAGCTATGTTCTATGAAATGAAAATAGTAGTAAATATAATCAAGCCACAAGCATGAATGTATTTACTATTTTACTTTATTGATGCTTACACAGAAAAAGTGTGCAGGTTTCCTTATCTTATAAACCCCTCTAAAGGCTGAAAATCTGAAATAGTTTACTGTATACGCAATTACATACATGTATTTAGATGCACATTAAGTCAGGCCTACCACACACCGAAATGTTGCATCCTTCCTGATAAATCCACACATTGGGCTGATTGTTTCCCTCCGCTAGGTTCTAACAGTTTTATAAATTCAAAGATTGTAATTCCCTAAAAATAAATCGGGAAATTCGCGGGAAAGTTATTTTTAGTAAGTCATAATATAAGCAATGTCACGAACGAGTTTGTCAAATAGTGCATACGGATTGTCAGAATACATTAACTTAGATACAAATCTGCATTATCATGTAAACAGTCAACATTTCAATAGTATATTGGTGATATGTCCGAACGTTTGAATACATTCTCTAAAGTTTAGAGTATGCAAGGTGATACATAAGGCAAATGTTTAATTCCGAAGGATGCTTGACCAAATAAATTACAGGTACTTATAACAGTTGGAATTTTAAACATTTGTATTTGGCGTGTTGAAAGCCCTTGACAGATCATCTGATGTATAAATGCAAACGGCGCGGCAGAGGTATCAGATTTTCTTTCTCTATCTTTCTCTATGCGGCGCGGACTTAACCAATACAGTGAATAACGTCATCGTTTTATTCATTCCTATTCGTTTGCCGCGTTCCAAAAATTACCAAACACTGCAGCTGATCTGAATTAGTTGATAGGTGCTACAAATATGTACAAGTCTATCACAAATATTTTTTAATCAATTTGAACTCCGTAAAGTACGACAAAGTTTCTAACAAATAAATTTCGCGGCGTGAATTATATTGTTCTACATTATAACTACTCATTGGTATCTAATTTGTTCGCGTTATATTGCAGCTAGTGGTGCATTTATTTACCTTTGAAATGAGCTTTCACGGAATATGCACAATTATTCTAGTCCTAATGAAAACATGCAACTGTCTGTTTGACCCTTTGTCGGTGACCTTTGCCGGTGCTGGTCTAGCAGCGCTTGGATATAATTTTGAAACACTGAAAAAACACTCGTATTGTCGGCTGTACGAATGTTGTTTTGATGATTATATTGTGGACGACATCGAAGGTTAGTATATCGGTGTCATTGCTTTAAACCAAGATAATACTATGAAAGTTCCAAATCTTTCTTCCTTGTCTTTAAAATTTCTAAAATCATTCACGATACAAAGTACCTAATATCTAAACATGTTCTATGCAAATCCTTGTTTAATAAAAGAGATCAAACGAAATTAAATAAAAAAAAAACAAATCCTGTGAAGCTTCAATTGAAGATGGTAGATGGATTCTATTTTTTTTTTTCATCATACTCCTACTCCTACATACTCCATGTTTTACAGTGTTTGCTTTGCCAAAGAGCAAAGATTTATCAAAGACAGTGTGATATGATCAGAATTAAAGACCTTGTTCATTACTCCAATGGTATCGCATAGTAGCCCTGTGTCTGATTCTGGTTCAAATATCGCAGCCAACAGTGTTATTTATGTTGATTGAATTATAGATAATATTTATATATTATGTGTAGAATAATGAAATCAATTTACATTTCAGCTTTAAAACTGGATTTGGAGAATAATCTTTTCGGCCAACACATTGTCATACAGCAACTTATTCCAGCTCTTAAGGCACATTTAGATAAGAAGCGCACACCAACAAAATCATTAGTGATAAGTTTCCATGGCACTCCGGGAACGGGGAAAAATTTTGTTTCCGATTTTATTGCAAAACACCTATACAAAAAAGGTTTGCAAAGTAAATATGTTTATAAATTTATAGGACGATCAGATTTTCCATTGGAATCGAAAGCTGAAATTTATAAGGTGATTATCACGAATGTGTGAAATTTAAATGAAATTTTATGAAACTTAAAATCCAATAAGTTTGTCTATTGTCAGTTGATTGTCACCTAAAAGAATTTTTTCCATTTCATGATCAAAGAGCGAGCTCAATACAAAAGTACGTGAAGCAGTTAAAAATTGTCCTCGCTCATTATTTATATTCGATGAAGTCGATAAAATGCCACCTGGTGTATTTGAATCGATCGCATCACTATTGGATCATCACACACATATAGACGGAGTTGATTTTCGTCGTTCAATTTTTTTATTTTTATCCAATACAGCCGGTGTCGAAATAGGAGATCGCTTGAGTGAACTTATGAGCGAAGGGAAATTTCGTTTCGATACTAAGTTACACGATTTTGAAAAAATTCTTGAATTAGTCGCATACAACTTGGATGGTGGCCTTAAAAAAGCTGGAATAATAGAGCAAAGTTTGATTGATCATTATATACCATTTCTACCGCTTGAATTGGGACATGTGCGTAGTTGTTTACGGGCGGAATTCAATCGATTAGATGTTAAACCGGATGAGAACGTGATACAGTAATATTAATAAGACCTATTTAGTTACTGAGGTAAAGTATAACTAATCTTTTTCCGCTTTTATTTCAGGTATCTTATCGATTCGTTTGTTGCTTTCGATCGACGAACAGGGTTGTTTGCAACTAGTGGATGTAAACGATTAAGTAAAAAGGTGGAAGTAGAAGTGAACAGTTGAATAAGCATGACCCTAGAATTGTTTATGATATTTTTTAAACCTGAATAAATTAAGCAAAATGTATAATATATGGAAAAGACATGAGTGTCGCTCATGAGCAATGTGAAGGACTTTCCATGCAGCAATGTTATGTTTGGTAAATATTTTCTTTGTTTTTGATTTATTATGAACTACTTACATTATAACATCTGTGAATACGTGAAACTGTGATGTAATCAAATTTAACTTTATGAGTTAACACGTTAGATGGTATCTACCATCACTGAAATCTATATCACATGCATCCGGCTTTGAACCATCTAGTTGTCCTTGCAACGTTCCGGGAATACAGTAAGATCAGTAAATTCAAAAAAGGAACTTTTAAAAAGTTGTAAGATAAATAATCAGTGGAATTGGATATGAAAATTTTCGTTCAATTCCAATCGGCAAATTAGAATAACTTAGTTATGATCTCAGTATTATCGCAAAAGCTATTGTCGAAAATGGGACCTGCACCAGCCACCAAGAAATTGTCTGATTATTGAATTACTTAACTAAACTAATTAGTTAAGTATTGCACTTACAGATACAGAATTGGTAGCGGTAATTTTCCATCAAGTATTCTTGTGCCACGATTTGTTAGCAGAACAAATGAGAAGATATTCGCGACAAAGTTTTTAATTGATTTAAAAAATTGGGTTAAAATGCGACTTGTGCAAAAACTTTCAGTCGCGTTAGTCTCCTGGAATGGAATAAACACTGGTTAAAACTATATTTCTCTCGCAAAACAGCTTCCACGATTGACCGCACGTGTGCATGAAAATAAGAGGCAAAATAAGTTCACTGAATCTCATAAGTAAATTCTATTTAAAGCAATCAAAAAACCTTAGTATCAAGCTGAAACACTATTCGGTTTAACACGTTTTTTGTCATATCATCATGTTTAATAAATTTAAATACAACGAGTTATTTTAACATAAAATGTTTCTTACAGTTACATCGGATTTAACCATTTCATTCTCAAATCTCTAACCAATGTTTCACTATCCATTCGTCGTGGATCGTCTTTGAATTCTTTGCTCGCCTGTATGCGACTATTGTCGATTTGAATTTCCTTTGTAACAATGCATTCTCCATTCTCTTTCAAAAAAGTGTGGTTTATATCATTTTCTGTTGGTTCACCATATGGAAACGTTATCGGTACTATTTTAATCAAATGTTTAACTTTCCAGAGTCGTTCACATATCTCTGGGATATTCTTGACAACAGCAAAGTTACCCATTTTTTCATCTAGCTTCAAATCCTTTAATATTTTCTTTTCCCAATGGGTATTACCTTCCATTGGTTTGATACGTTGTACCCGAAGTAGTTTTGCTGGCTGGGTTGGAGGATCTTGGTGATCGGGGCGTCTGAAATGATTTCGTCAAAACAAATTTTCGACGTGGTATAATTTTTAATAATTACCTAGGATAATATATAACATTTTCATAACGCTTGCCATCTTTGAACAGGACATGTTTATTTAATCGACCATAGCTACGAAACGAATGCAGTATACAAGATGGGATACTTAGTAGCCTTCCACTCATTTTGGGTACAGTGCACAATGTTGATGACAGTTCGAATTAAAGAGGTTATATTTGATGACAAATCTAGTACATTCCTATGAAGGCCGTCTAAGGCGGTTTAATTTTTCTAAATGCGGAAAATTACAAGCAGCCGGTTGAAATAAAGTCACTATAAAATTCAATTGAATTTTACCTGCGTACTGTATGCATATTACATACAATTGTGCTAAATTCAATGAAAATTTCGCCAATATGAATTCAAACACTTAGTAAACTTTAATCAACAAATAAAATCCCAGAGCTATTTAAGTAACAATTTTACTCTAAATATGAATATCGTAATCAATCATCTTCTGATCTAATTTCCACCATTTCTTCCAGAATCCTATGTCGACAATCCTTTCGGAAAACCTTGAATACTCTGGTTTAAGGTATGGACACATTGCCTTATAAATCGCAACACTCCTATCATAGTTATCAATCCAAATGAATGAGACTACACCTAGTGACAATCGTCGTACTATACCCTCATTACAGCATTGCTCCAAAAACTTCAAATACTCTGCTGCAGCAGGATTTTGACACGATGGATGAACCAACATCATATCAGCATTATACGATCGTAAGACATCTATGAATGAATCTTCATCTGGATTATTTTTAGTTGCAACATATCCACCAAAGATGATTGATCCTATAACTGCAGCTTTAAATGGTTTCGCTCGAATTTCTCTGCCAGTATCAACAGCAACATCTTTGTAATCAAGTGCCAGTTGACGCCAATACTTGAACCATTTCTTAATAATTGTCTCCTTTTTTTCCACTGGTAATTCTGCTGATCCTTGAATTTTTTGTGCACCAGATTGGACAATGCTGGAGAACTTCCTACTAAATGAAAATAATCGCAAGGACATGACTATCGAAATTTATCTGAGGAACTGAATTTATACTGAGCTAATATCTGCGAGGTTAGGTAGAGTGATACTTGACATATGTCAAAGTCATATTGCTCATGTTATAGGCGGTACATGCAGAAAGGGATTGTTTGAACTTTGTTTTGATTTCAAGATTTACTTAAAACCTGCGTTGGAAAACGTGCAAAAATTATGGATGCCTCTAAAAATGAAGACTCATATGAATCAAACGCTTGCGGCGACATTAGTGATCGAAAAACTGTAAGTAAAGAAGTTCGTCAAGTTATATAGGGATTCTTAATGTTAATTGGACGGTTCAGAAGATGTAAAAATAATGTATTTAATAACGATGGACAATAATAAGCTATCCAATAAGCCAACCAATTCAACCCATTTAGAAATAGTTGAATCCTTAATTTTTTGAAAACATACGAAACAATAAACAGAAATTACTTTGAGAAAAAGATACAAATGGGTATGTGAAATTACAAGATATTTTAAATCAAACTTAAGTTTGTAGGTTTAGCAAGGCTAAAACAATCATGGTCTGAAATAACGAGAAATAACTTGGATTACTGTTTGTAGTAATTTCTGCAATGTGCAAATTATAAACAATGATCGCGCTCCACACAGAAGACGGTTGATCAGCTTGATGACGGCGTCGATCGGAATCCTCTTTTAATAACAAATGAAGTATCCACTGATCATTCAATAAAGAACGTCACTTCTTCCAAGTCATAAGAGTAGAATATTGTTTGTAGTAGGTTATGAAATAATGACCTGATAAATGTGTAACGCTAAAAAATAACATTGCATATCAGTATTGTTATTTTATACAAATAATTGCAGCTAATTTTTTATTCTTTGCTATCCGACAGGTATCAAAGGCAGTTGAAACGAAAATCAATATGATCCTTCATCCTAAATATTATAGTAAACAAAAAATTGTTCACAGTTCTTTTGCCAGTCTCAGTTGCTCGCGATACAATATGGGATTGAAATTAATCAAAAAAACTGAAATGAAGTTTTCATTTCCCGAACCAGCATTTATCTCTTCTATTGGATTCCATGAAATGGACCCATGTTACAAAAGACAATATGCACGTAAACGGTATCTACACTCCTTCCATGGCATTGATCGAGCTTATACGTTATTTAAAGGTAGATCACTTACAGTGCCTCGAAATCGAATATTAAAGCAATAAATGAATTTCAATTGAAGGAAGACGAATATATCGTAAAGATGAAATAGATGATAAAGATAGGGAGATTGTTTCATACGCGGAAGTTAAAATGGCGGAATTAGTAGCACAAAATCCAGATAAATACTTTCAAGGACAATATGATTGGTTCTTTACTGGAGGGAATCTTGAAGTGATTAACAGTGATAGCAATCAATATGTTGTTCACGCAACGGGGAAGTCATTACAAAATTTATGTGAGTAGAATATATAATTAAATGTAAAATATTAGGATGTTATAGAAGATAGCTTTGAGATTGAATACATATTTGATAAATGATTTAAATTTGGGAGAATCCAATATCGCTTATATTGAAAAGATTCAGATTCAGAAATTATTAGATGCTGGATTGAGTTGTAAACTTGAATCAAACACGGTGTGTGCTAGTTTTATCCTGAGATATGATCAACCCCTTCAGAGCCATATTCTGGGTAAACTTGGTTAAAACGGCATAACTGATTGAATTTAAAAACTTGATGAATAATGTCATGCAAATTTACAATCATTCGATCTCCTCTTGTTTTGGCGATTTTCCAGTATGTTAGTTCCCTCACCATCAATCACTTTGCCATTGCTCAATATCGTTTTGGTAAAATAAAATCAAGAAAAGTTAATACAATCTCCCGAAAAAAATTATTATTTTCTATTGAAATTCTTCCATTTTTCTTTAAAATTTATTAATTTTTGGATGTTTTTTCATTCCATGAGTCTTTCAGCAGCCGTCGAAGAAGACTGAACGAATAAATGGTCGAAAATGTTAAACATAGCTTAAAAAACACAAGATTCAATGAAGATTTTTTATTCGTTCACTAGAAATACATTTTTCAAAAAATTTCACGAATTTCATAATATATAGCATCTTCAACCAACAAAAACTCAACATGATTTGACTATTCCTCCTTGGTTAATGTCTATGCTTCATTTGTTCGAATCTTATTTAAATCGTTTGGCTCGTTCTTTACCGGTAACTGATAAATAATCCAAAAAGAAGGGTAGGTGATAATGCAATTCTAGTTTAATCAAATCTCTTTGTTTTCTGAAAAATCTCTAGAAAAGCATTTTTGTGCCAATATGGCCACTCATAGAAATAATACATCCAATTCTTCTTTGTCTGTTGAACAGGTCTATTTATATATTTCTACTGACTAATATGTCAGACTTTCATTTAAAAAGGAACAAAAGATGGCTCAAGAAAGCCAAAACGTATCTAAGTAATCAATTCAAGGGCTAGAAATGGAGATCGAACTAGAAAACGAGCTAGATTTTGGTTTGAGAAACTTATGCATTTTGCCATTTTATATAACTATTATAAACATTCATAAAATATCACGGAATTGCGTGCAGCAAATATGTATGTTTTGTAACCACATATGTAAATAAGTGGTCTCGGTTCGTGTAACAAGATTTGTACATATCAATTGATTGAAGCGTCGGGTTTTGATAAAAAGTTTTCATTTGTGAATTCGCTACGCGCTCGCTACGCGATTTTCAGCGAATTGTGATTTATTTCATTGTGTGATTACGTTATTTCATCAACGACTATCGGAAAATGAATTCAATTTTATCCAATCGCATTTCACACTCGTTTTCATAAAAACTGGGACAGAAATTAAACTGGAAAAATGTTGGCTAATAATAATGTGCGCTCATATACAATTTGAAGCAAGTCGATTGAATTTTTTTGGTTTTCTTGCAGATGTTTCTAAGGTAGAAGCCGATATACACCACAACAGATTGACAAATATCTTTAGAAAGCGTTCAAAAATTTTAACTAAAGGCAATGTAAACCCAGAGATACTGGAACTTCAATGTTTCAATGCAACAAATATTTCAGCAAGACGCAGAAATTTTATATCTTTATATACCTTCGAGGATAATGCCTTAAAATACCGTTTTCACCTTTATAACGGCTCTGTACCGTTTATAAGCTCAACCAAAGAGTCAGACAATACAGCAAACATTGTAACATCTGATTTGCATAAAACAGTTGCCATATGGGATTTGAATACTTCATCGGTAATACCAAAGCAACTGTTGTACTCTCTGAAGGAACCAATAAAAGATCCTATTTTCAACTACGTTCGCTACATAGAAAATAATATTTACGCTATGATAGACGAAAAAAAGATTTACTTGTTAGATCCACGCCTATCCCCTGAAGAGAACGACAAGGGGTGTGCTATACATCCAGAGGAAGAAGTATGTGAGATAAATACAATAGTGAGTTCTAGTCAGTTTAACAATTTGATATATGTTGCATCAGCGCACAAATTGCAAGTACTCGACAAACGTACAATGGGAATGAATTTTAACGATAATAGACCCATTGTTATGAACTGGACACACCAAATGAGTGGATATCCTTTAATGCTTCGAACCAATTTGTCTGATAATACAGAAATGGTTCTACTTTCCAGCTATTTGAACGGTGATGTTCGTTTATGTGAAAATAATAGAGTCCAACTGAAGCCAACGTGTAGTGTTGATGGAAACGATAATTTCGCATATACCTGTGCGAGCCTGCCAGTAAAATTACCAAATCTGCAAGAAGCAAATAGAAGAGCTAGGCTCGAAGGACTTTGTCTGTCACCCTCATCTTCGATAGAACAACGTGTAAAGTATAGTCATTGTGGTATAGGTTTCTTGAAAACCGATTATAACTTGTCGATATTAATCGCCAATAGCAACGGTGATATTTTTTCACAAAGATTCATTGATGATTACGAAGAAGAAAGCTATAGTGAGAACAATTTGACAGTTATGAAACAGTGGCAAGATCAACTGCTTGATATAAATTCACGTACTCATATGCCTTTGACTGTGACCAGTGTAGAAAATTTAGAATCATTGAAGAAAGTGTTTCGTTGTGATGTTTTAGACGCGCCCGGTAAAAATCCTGAAATTTCGGAAGATCATATGAAAGACCGAGTACGTTTGGGTAAGTGGCAGAAATCTGTGAGCTCATTGCGGCGATATAAAGATGCATTGGCCGCTGATTTACTAACCGTATGGGATATTGATGAAGAAGAGAAAGAAGATCAAGGACGAATTGTATTGCCCCGGCATGAAGATGAGCCCGAAAGTATAGTCGATAAATGGCTTGAACAAAATACGATAGCAGAAGTTGCCGACAGTGCACTGAATGTATCCTTAAATATGTCTGAAATCGGTGTAGATTTAATGAACGAATCAGTTGCACGATCGTCACTAGCTGCAGATCGTAGTCATACACTGAAAAAAGAAAAGAAGCCGTTAAAAAGAAAATATGTTAAAGGCTTTTAATCAACTTAAGTTAATGTTTTGTATCTGTATTAATTGTGAGCTTTGTTTTTAATAAAAAAAAAATCAATTCAATAACACCAGGTATCAATTATATATTAAAATTAAAATTTAAAAACAAACAGGTTGAATCACTAAAGCTTTCCTCAGGGGGTGGCAAATAGCAATATCAGGGTTCATAACTGAAAATTATATTTCGCGTTTAATAAATTTTGTGACTTGCTACTGATTGTTACGTGACTGGTTCACAGTAGGGTGGAATTTATTATATATTAATCATTCCGTGATTGCGCAATTTCCAGCATAGACAGGAGCATGAAAACACGAAATCGTCTACTATCGACCCGTTCATGGAAACAAAAGTTAAAAATAGCCAGAGCAATGAGAAAAATTTTGAAAATTAAAGATGAACAAATGAAAAAAGTCGTGACGATCAACCGCATTATAATTGTCCACATGTGTGGGGCACAGAATTTATTGGAATCCCAACCTAGAGAAGTATTCGTCATTTATATTATACCAGCACCAGTGAAGATGACATTGATTTAGGAGTGTCTTTGTGTGAGGCGAGTTTTCGGTGTTGGTTCGTTTCTCCCCTTTATGTGACGTTTCATTCGTGATTTCATGCCGTCTTGTTTTTTTTAAAAATAATTGCACGTTTTTGGAACTTAACGAGATTTGACTCGTTTAAGGCACAAACATCTTTAGACATGGCATCGAGCCACATGAAATGAATACATTAGCATCAATGTCTCTTATTTCTATCCGACAATATTCAAGCACATGACCATTGGCTTGGTACAAGTTTTTCTCATTAGTTGTCGCAGTGGGGGATGCTCTCCATCTTCAAAGCTTAGTCAATTTGCGACCGAGTAATTTTGGAAAATAAACCCACTCTGGAGTTTCGCAAAGCGAAAGTTCGAAACGTATGAACAAGGCTTCGCAATAAAAAATAGGAGTCCAATTTATATATAATATCTCTATATTTAATTATCTATTAAATATATATTCATTATAAGTTTTAAAAATATAATATGTTAAAGAGTAGTATGATCCAGAATTCCATATCATATAAAATACATTACCAAACTACTTTTTAAAAACATTTTAAAAGAAATCTTTAGGAAACAAGGAATCAAAATTTGAGGCAATATATTTTGTTTAATTGAAAGAAAATATATAACGAAAATATATGACGTATAACGAAATAGGGACAAAAAATTATTTTGCGATGTAAAATTTGAACTTACAAAATAAGCAATCCATAATGCTTTCGCTTTCCACAAGCTATTGGATTCAATTTTTGTTTTGTATAATTATCTTTTTGCCTATAATTACTTAGAAGTAGAAACATGCAGGTGTTCGTTTTTAACTGTACATCGAATGAAATTCTTTAACAATTTTACATTTCATAAGTGGTGGTAATTTATCATCCGGTTTTATGGTTTATTTTAACCTTTTGCGATCTATCAGTTGATCTAAGCCTTTAAGATTTTCTTTTATAGTCATAACCGATGTAAATTGAATTTGATAACCAAACTTTATACTCACGAATCCGTTTTTAAAGTTAAAAACTGCAAATCAGGAGTTTCTGTGGCTTTTAATAAATTTCCAACTTATGTTGCATAATTTTAGAGGATTTTGGTAAATTAAGAATAATTTTGCAGGTGTTTATTGTTAGCACTAGTTTAAAGCACTAACACATTGTATGTGTGGATAAAATTGTGACTACTGAATTAACAAAAACTCAAGTAATGTTAGTTAATGCAAATCAATGCATAGATACTTTTTCCTTGTATTTTGTCACGTGTTAGCCACAATTTTGCATCATATCATTTATGATTTAGAATCTTAGAAAGAGTAATGTGCGAACAAGCAAACGAAAAATATATAAAATTAATATTAATTTTTAACTTAGTTATACTTTAGTACTTTTATAATGTTCAAAAGGTAAATTATAGGTGTTAGGGTAGTTATTTAAGCTTAAATCAGTAATAATTAATTGAATATTATCTGGTCGGATTACTGTATGCCGAATTCGAATCACTCGCCCTCTGACTTTCTACAACGGTGAATTGATCACATACTTGTTCACCGCCTATTATGAATTCACTTCCCTGTTGAATTATTCCCCCACCTCGATTAGACGTTCCGGGAGCGGACTGAAGAATAATCTCATTCAAACATTGGTTTTCAAGCGCCGATGATATTTGTGGTGTCCGGCATTCATTGCTCTTGAAGTTGCCGCTGCCGTCATTGAATATGCTCTGTGTATGCTGGTTATGTTGTGATACATTTATGACATTGGATGAAGTGAATAATTCATAAGTTAGTTGACTCGGATCCTGTGCGGATAATGTTGGCGATATTTGACTTTGTTGTGGCATACTTCCTCCATAAAGATTGCCTATGTTAATAGGATTTGACGTCTTTGGCGCGATAGCTGGATTTGTTATAGTTATGGGAAGTTCGAGTGATGACCTTACTGTTGACGATTGCGTACTTACGCCGATCACGGCCAAGCTATCATCAAGATTTTGTCCAATCAGTCCTGTTTCGTTGGATTTGCTATTTATCACAAGGTCGCTTTTTGAAGAAGGGATTTCCAAAGCAGACATTATCGGCGGCATAATGGCATTTGTTTCGTTTGTCGCTGCGGCTTTAGCATTATTTATTAGTTGATATTCGATTGGGTGTTCAACAAGTTTAATACCTTCAGAAGTTTCGATTTGTAGCACATTTCCTATCAGTTGCCCATCTTGGTAGACTTCGCGATCTAACGATTGGACCAAAATCTCCTGTCCCGGCACCTCGATACCTTCTTCTAATGCTGTGGCGTCGGTAAGGAGCAAATGTTGTCCGTCTATTTGAATTGTTTGATCTGCAAGACCTGCTTGATTTTCACTTCCATCTAGAGATTGTGTCACAAATAGAGTTTGACCATTGGCTAGCTGCACCGCAGCTATTTCTCCTTCTGGACTGCTCATTACTGTCACGATATTTTTCAAATCTACGTAGAATGCATTGTTGCCATCTTGAACCAATAGTTGATCCCCTATGATATTTTCTCCATCGTCTGTTTGCTGGATAACGATTTCTTGGTGCTCTCCCTGCAAGGTTGGATCTTGTTGCTGCTGCAGGTGTTGCTCAAGTTGAAGCTGCTGTTCTTGAAGTTGTAATTCTTGGTGAAATTGAAGTTGCAGCTGTTCTTGGTGTATTTGTTGTTCATGTTGAAGTTGGTTTAGCTGCAACTGTGGATCTGATTCTTGATGCAATATATGATGCGTTTGTTGGAGTTGCTCTTGTTGAAGTTTATACTGTTGCTGTATATGCTGCGCTTTCGGTTGTTGCTGCTGTTCATGATGTAGCTTTATTTGCTGTTGTTGTTGTTCATGGTGCATCTTTTTCTGTTGCGCTGCGCTCATATGTTCATGATCGCTTTTCTTGCGTTTGCCGTGGAACTGTTTACCATGCGGCTGTTGTGAATCAGTCTGCACCTGGTGTTGAGAGTGGTAAAGTTTCATTTGTTGTGTTTGAGGGGTGTTAAGTTGATCCTGCATTTGAATTTGATTTTGCGAATCAACAACTTGATTTTGCTGTATCATTTGATAGGACTGCTGCTGCTGCATTGAACTGGTACGTTGATTGTGATGAAGCTGTTGCCCTTGCGGTTGATGTTGTTTTCGTTGAGCCTGCTGTTGCTGGGACATAACATTTGTTTGAATTTGTTGATTAAATATCGGTTCTACAGTATCAGATAGATCATGCTTTGTATGATCTCGTATCAAATGTGCACCACTTTGATCAAATGAAGGGACGCCTATGAAAGAAATCGCGTTAAAATCTTTTCATGATAGGTCAATTAATTTTATTGATATTTTATTAACGAAAAATTTATATAACCAGATATGAAATCACCTGTTAATAAATTCTGCTGATTCATTCCATTTCCTTGACTGTTGCGGTTTTGTTTAGATGTCCTCGATGAACCGCTACTAGTTACATCTTTTGGACTATGAGATGACGATCGTTTTGCACTCATTCTATGGGTCGGTGTGTGCGGTTCACCAATTGGAACTAGCACAGGCATATCAACAACATTGGTTTCACGTAAACTTTTGCCGTGAATAACATTCACAGTCAATGGTTCGATTTCATTGAATCCATGCGCTGTCAGAACTTTACCAATTGGTTTTTGCTCCAGTCGTTTAATTTCAGCTAAATTGCATGCTGACTTCGATGAATCTTTTGAGCTTTCTGAAATATTAGCACCGCGTCTATTCTGAATGCCACCCGCGGATCTATTTTCAGTGTTTGTGGCTTTTTGTGAAGTGGCAGGATGATGTGCTGACGTACTAGCAGACGAGGTTATAGGGTACTGTGTTACACTTGTAATTAATTCCGGAACACGTTGTTGTTTTGTTTCAAAGTATCCTGAAGAATAGCTTACTGTGTTTGGATTACTCGAGACTAAATTGCCTTTACTTGTTATAAACAAAGGATCACCAGCACAGGTTTTTATGACAGGTCCCTTCGGAGATGATATCTCAGATCCAGTCATAACAATAGTTTGTGAACTTATGACTTGACCACGTTTATCGTTACAACTCGATTGATTCAATGTAAAGGATTTTGCGGTTTCTTCAATGTTCAACGGCGTTTGCTTTCGTGAATTTTTCTCTTTTGTTGAACTTTTGTGTCCTTTAGTGCTCGTTACTATTGTTTGTGATGTATTTACATCAAATGATTGCTGCACAGAATAAGGATCGTAAATATTGGGTGAAACAATTGATTGTTGCATTGAGAATCGCTGTTTGGATTTTCTACTTGCAGATGATCCTGCTCTAGAGGATTTTTTCTTACTCGTTATTGCAGGAGTAGAAGTAAAACTTGACAAAGCTGTTGTGGATAGTTGAATTTCTCCATAAGTTGAGGTCGACATCAATTCATGATTGCCGCTACTTTGACCCGATGTTGGAGTCGTTGCAATCGGAAGGATACCTTCCATTTCTAGCGAACTAAAATTTAAAAGTGACTCTTGATGTGTGAATTTATTGGATGGCGTCATCGTTTGCACATTTGATTTCTCCATAGGAGAATTGCTGAACTTATGATTTGGATCAGCCATTTCAAAATCATTTTTAGAATGCTCTTGCGAATCAAGTGTTGGCCTTTTTGTTCGATCGATTTTTGGGAACTTGGGAATGCAAACGTCTGAAACATTTTGCAAGTTTAACTGTCTCGATCGACTATGTTTTGGTCTATCTGCACTACTTGCATGAGCTTTAGATCCTTCGATATTTGTGATTTTACTTTCACCTTTCGATGTGAACCTCTCACTTTTGTTCTCTTTTGAATTCGAGTGTTTTGATTTCTTCGGAACATCAAATGCATCGGCTTGATCATCAAAACTATAAACTTTGAAACGTTCTTGGAATTCTTCGGACATTGCAGCCGCTGCAGAGCCTTTTGCCGTTTGATCTTTTAATCTAGGTAGTCGCCGTTTGCTTGAAACTTTTGATTCGCTACTAGGTAAGGACATTGAGAAAGAAGCTTTCTTACTTACACCTTCCGAAAATCCTCCTCCATGAGACTTTTCCTTATTTATATCTTTGTGTTGCCTTGATGACTGATGTTTTCTTTCTGTTGAGGGAATCAATGGTTCTGTGTCGAACTGAAACATGTTTATTGTCATAGGTGTGGATGATACTCTGTGTGAAATATCTGTTTTGAATTCTTGTGAGGATTTGGTCTTAAAATCTTGAACACTTTCAATGTATTCAACGGACACTTCGCTCGGCTCGAATATACCATCAGGCGGTCTTGAAATAATTACGCTGGTATCAATAATTTCATTTTTTTCGCGATTCTCTTTATTTTGATTATTGCTGCTAACACTATTCGTGTTTGTCTCTATAATGCTGGCGTCACCTTCGTTTTTATCTAGAACAACAGATGAATCAGATATCGATTCCATGGTTTGTTCTGCTTCTTTTCCCGCTATTTGACTATCTTGAATAACTTCTTCATATTCTGGAGTAATATCCAGCGTGGATGCGTTACTTACATTCAATGTTTTCGGTGGTGTGTATTTTAAGTGACTATTTCGTTTTTTGACCACTGTGTTGCTTACATTACAAACATCAGGAGACTCCTTTATTAATGAAATTGATGAAGAATCTGTTTGATCTTGTTGAGTACTTATTGTTTCGTTACTCTCGAAACTCTTATCTATTTCTACTTCATCTGGGGATCTGTTTTCCATATAATTTTCAATTCTTTCAATATTATCAACTGTTGGGCCGGATCGCGAGTCCGCACCTACATTTCCATCGGCTTCTAGGGATTGTTCAACAACATTTTTCGTTTCGTCTTTTATGCTTTCTATATGTGATTGCGAATCATCATTGGTCCTTTCACTGTCTAAAATAATATCTATACTGGAAGTTAAATTCGAAATTTCGTCCAGTATTTGCTCAGCAGCGTTCCTCTCCGTGCTATCTATTTGCTCACTTTCTGTATGTCGACTTTTATCTACGTCAGTTTCTGTGGTCGTTATTTCATTGGAAAAAATGCGGCATAAATCCTCGCCGTTTTCAGTTCTCATTACATCCTCCTCCTTAAAGTCATCATCATGCTTAGCAAGATTGTTGAACTTTATAATTTCTTCGCTTTCTTCGTTTGGTTCATACCTTGGTAATGAATCTGTATCAATTACAAGACGATTCTCTTCACTGTCAACTAAATTTTCGGTTGATTCAGTTGCTCCTGAGGCATTCAGCGTCAAAAGTTCTGATTTGTCTTCCAATTCAATTTCCTGAATATCTTCATTCTTCGCTTCTTCTTTGCCACTCTTCTTCTTGGTCTTATTTCGCTTGAGTTTTTTGTCCTTATCATCCTCTTCACAAGAATTTTCCTGAACACTGTATTGAGTAGATTCTATATAAGCAGAAGTTTCAGTAACTGATTTTTCCGGTTCTTTTCGTACGGTAGCCACTAACTCCAGATTTTCATTGCTGACTAAAATGTTCGTTTCAGTATCTTGAGTCACAACGTCTTCTACAGCTTCAACTTCATGAGAAACGATTGTCTGATTATCAGTTATTGGTGAATATTCTTCCGCCGATTCGGAACGCAAAATGTGTTGCTGTTCCGTTTGAGACTGTAATTCAGCTAGGTCGAGCTTTTCGAAGTCTAAGTCCATTTGTTTCCTACTATCACTTTCGCATTCAGTCAATTCATTTTGAGTTTGCACTTCTGGATTTGGAGATTTGTGAACAAATGATTTTTCATTAATCTCATTACATGCTTCGATAGTATTAAGTTGTTGGTTATTTTCCGAATGACTACACACTAAACTTGTTTCGATGCTTTCCTCAACTCGATTTATCACTTCTGTTGGAACTTGAACAGAAATACTATCATCTATAATTGTTTTTTGAGACCGACGTTTTTTCCGTTTCCCTCTCTCTTCAGTCAAGGGAATGTTTGAATCTGTTGGTAAGATAGAGTAACTATGTACCAGCACGTCGTTCGCATCTCTCGGTTTTTTTCCTTTTCCTTTTTTCTTGAGAGTAATCAAACTAGATAAGGGACACGAATCATCATCGTCAATGTTTTGTGTGATATTTTGTAAATTTGAGACGTCACGTTCTAATTGAGAGCTGTGCAAAATGTCTGTTTCTGTCGAAACGGTAATATTCTCTGATGCATCATCGGACGTTCGAATTTCTTGGATACTTGGGACACATTCTGGTTCTTGGAGTTCTTTATCCGGTGATTGTTTAGATTTGTTTCTTGCTGATCGGGATATCCTCTGATTGAAGGAAGTTTCGACTTCTTCATTGTGTTCAATATTTTCGATGACCTCATTTTGATTGAGCTTAAAAGCAATATCTGCAAAAAAGCGTTAATTTTGGTATTACTCATATGGCAACGGTGATTAAACTAAAAGAAAAGGGAAAATTCATTCAGATCTTTGATTTGAGAAGCATATGCTTCTTGTGAATATTTCCCAAAATTAGTTATCACTGCTGCTGATGCTTTTTCCATGTAAAATCTGCCTACCTTGTGTTAGAGAAAGAAAACAACAGGTATCGTAGGAGGGCAAAGAAATGAATGGGACTGTCGATGAGTGGTTCAGTTTTGTCGTCGTTATGTTTTCCTCCAAGTCTCATCTATTTAAATTTTCATGGTGGAATCAAATAGATTCGATCCCTCCAATACATGTTTTCAATAAAAAACTTAAATAAAAAACGGGTGCAACCATGAGGCATTAATAATCTACAAAAAAGTCAATTCACTGAATAAGATATCATGGATAAACAATTTGAGAAATATAGGAGTATAGGAAATTAAATAATTTGAAATTGGAATCTTATAATCTAAATGGATTTGAACATAATAATGAAAGAAATACAAGAGGCGGCGATACTTGTCATCGTGATCGGAAAGGAAAAAGAGGGACGAAGAATTCAGAAGGAAACCCCGGAAGAGTAACCAGACGGGTAGCATTAGATAGAATTACATCAACTATCGCACAGGGAAGCCGATACGAACGTTTGAAATGTACATGTACATGAACATCTAGGAGCGACCGTTGAATCATTAAATTGTACGCTTATGATTGAAGGAGAATATGCGTGCAGGTGACGAAACCTTAAAATTTGCTCGACGAACACCAATAATTCTGAAGACAGCACAAAGTTGGCACATGGCAGCCTTATGCAATTGTCATGAGCATTGCGAAAAGTTTTTCTCGCTACTCTATCGCAATGTATGTATGTATGTATGCAAATGTATGCTAATTTACAATTTCATGTGTATTTTGCGTGGAATTAATGTGCGATCACTGTTCCGAAAATTTACACTCTACTGTGTTAAAACAGCAAAAAGTAATACGCCGGGGCATCACTACATAGCACCACGTCGACTTCGTAGGACGATGTGCGACGTTTGCCAAATTGCTAACAAAATTATTAATTCTTTTCTTTTGCGAATAAGAAATCTATAGAAAAAAATCGTAAAGTACAGTTTCGGTTTCCTGGTTCCAATGCATCTTTGCTCTATTGGCTTTGCTGATCTACGATTTTATGGTTGGAATTTTTGTTGTTTACTATTTGACTACTAGTTAACTACTAATTCTATACAAACTCATTTCCTACTTTATTGTAAGTGCATTCTTGCACGAATTATTCTTGCCTAGAATGTTGTAGGTTTTATATTGCATTAGGAGAGCGACTTAAATTTTTAATCCCATTCACAAGCTCATTAGGCTTTAAATTTAAGTTAAAAAATTATGTAAAAGTCAAATTTTTTTAATACTTGTTCGTCCTTGTTTTCCACATAAACTGTGGGCAATAGTTTCTTACTCAACCAATGGGCCTTTTACTCAGTCTTTTAATTGGTTATGAACAAGTTTCATCGATGGTTACGATTGTGATGATCTCGATTGTCACAATCATGAGTTGAAGTTAAGAACTGGCTCCAATTAAACATGAGTTACAATGCAAAATGCATATTCATTAATATCCTTCCTTGAAGCTTACGCGAACATTTATTTCGTCTTTCAAAATAGGGTTTGGGAATATTATTGCCAATGGAATGATCAAAATCAAGCTTCATCTTTCATATCCTCTTTCAAATTCATTATATAAACTCAAAAAGACATTCAAAGTCAACTTAATAAAAAACAATTGCCAGATTGGACTCATTGTACTGGTAATTTAATCCGACATTTTTTAAAAATACATGAATACATGAATTTCAGCCATTATGTTTATTGTCGTGTGCATGACTATATTTTTATATGTTAAAATATTCTTAATGGCGTGAAATTATTCAAATCAAGTATTTTTTTGAGTTTGCTTTTTCGAATGACGTGTAGAATTAATTAATGTAATGTGAATATATTTGTTATAACGTTTTTAACTTTATAATTAATATCGTACAACTAAATAAAGCATGAGCATCTTATCGCAAAATAAATCGTCAATAAATATACGAACCTTCAATAGAAAATTCTGTTGGTGCACTTTCACTAACACCAACCTTCCTTTTTAGTCGTTTAGCAGCTGTTTTTCGTCCGATTTGATTCTTTGCTCTTACTGTCACAGCTTCAAAGTTTTTTTGTTCTACTGTACTGAATATATCCGATGTTTCTTCAACAACTTTGGAGGCGGCAGTCGTTTCAGAAATTTCAACTTGGGCCATTTCTACCACATTCATAGTCTTGTCATCTTGATTTGACGGATGGTTGACATGTGAAGCAACATATTCTGTTTGAACTTGCGCAGCTGGAATTTCTTCATCATTTGCTACTGTTTGTTGATCATAGTCTGGTAATATATCTGGAGAAACAGGCATTGCGTTTGTCGAAGTTTCGTTTAAATTTTCGGTGGGATGATAATCAATAGTTACAGTTTCTAATCTGTTCTCAGTGCATACTTTGTTTGGCATTGATATTAATGTTTCAGCAGCTGCTAGAACACTCAAATCATGTTCACTTTCCGCCATCAAAATATTTGAATTACCCTCTGAAACTTCAACGACAGTCGAATCAATTGATTCGTTATCATCTAAACCAACTGCGTCGTTTTGTGGTTCAATAATGGGTGTTTCATTAAGAACTGCTACAGGCTCCGCAGGATGGGAAATTACATCATGTTGGATAACAGTTAATTCAGTGTTTGGCGGTTCCTGCTCGGTTCTTGTGTCCTCATATTGAGCTGCTTCGGGAGGTTCAGATATTTTTCTTTCATTATTATCACTCGTTAGCAGTTCATCAGGAGTGCAATTCTCGGTTTCTGATGGGGGCCTATTCAACTCTATCGTGTCAACTGCTCGATCCCCTTCTAAGCTTATGGCTTCTGATTGATCCGATTTTTCGGGTAATGTGTGCACTAGCGATTCGTTAGCATTTTCAAACGAATTGTTTTCATAATTCTCTTCCGCCTGAGATTGAGCAGGTACTTCCAATCGTGGCTCCCTCGAAACATTTTCTGAAATATCATTTTCTGATTTAGAATCCCCGGAATAATCATTCGCATTAGCTTGCCCTTGAGAGCATTCCGGTTCGTGTACTTGTGGATTTGCTTTCACTTCCATTTCAACTTTATCTATTCTTGATCGATTTCTCGATTTGAAAATACGTTTTCCACGTTCTTTTGGCGGCAATCCGCGCACATCAGTTGGCATGGATTCGGTTTCAACTTTCGCCAACTCTGGCATTTTGGTTACATTCAGTAAGTTTTCAATATCTGCAGCTAATTGTGCATCTCTTTGTTCTTCAACTTTCTTGTCCTCTTCAACCAATGGAGCAACATCTTCCTCTACGGATTTGTGTTTATCTGGAGACATGTACTTTTGCTTGAGTTTGCTTAGAGATGATAGAAAATCTTCATTATCATCCACGTCCTCTTTAAAATCGAAACACGAAAGTTGCTTCACTTCTTTTGGCTTTTCCGTAATCGGAATGACTTTATTTTCATCGATTATCAACTCGGCAGGATCCTGAACGTGTTCATGAAGTTCTACAGATATCTCAGGTTCACAGTTCGTAATCGTCTCGGCTATTAATGTTGCTTCACAAATTTCCTTAGAAGGTGTTGCCGAATCCTGTGGTTGTTGTTCTATGTCAACATGCGAAATGGTTTCTGATTTATTCACATTTATTTCGTCATTTTCAAAAATAACTCCAGGTGAGTGATTATCACTTTCATTCACTGAAGCACTTGAACTATTGAATTCACTTAAAATTATGTCTCGCCTATCCTTTTTAGGAATATTACGATATTTAGGTACTACTGATGACTTTTCCGAAGCAGGACTATTCTCTTGTTCTTTACGTATTTCATGAACATTCTCCACGTTCAAAGTTAGCGATGTCTCCAACGTTTCGGGCGAAGAATTTTCAGTTAATGTGGAGCTTGAGTTGGCATTATCTTTTCGTGGCTTTTCCAACTCATTTACTTCATCCTCTTCATCGTCATCTTCGCTCCAGTCTGCTAATATTATGTGCTTTAGTCCCGGTTTTTTGGGCACACGACGTTTTTTAGGCGGTTCCATACGAACTATCTTATAAGAATCGTCATCATTGTCACTCATTTCATTTATATGCTGGAGATTTTTCAATGGTGATTTTTTTTGCTGTAGTTTATGGTTTGTATTTTTCTCATTTTCCTTTTCAATAATCTTCTGACTTTCCTTTGACGACTTGCCAATTGTAGGTTGACTTTTTGGACTCGTATCTAGAAACACTTACAAATTAATATAAATTCTTATGTTCGACAAATTTAGTTCACCTTTAGAATTTTTTGTATGCGTTTTCATGTGCATGATCATAATATTACAACGACTTGTAGTAAATGGGCACATTTTGCAACTGTATTGATCTGGATTAGTATTCGGCAAACGGGGTGGTATGGGATGAATTGTTGTGAATACAGCAGTCGCCTGTAATTAGATGAGTGTGTTGGAACTTCTCTTTCACTAACAAATTCAAGCTTTGTTACTTTTGGAAAATTTCGGAAGGCTGGCTGCGGTGAAATTACTTTTATTTTCCTAGAAATGGCAGGTTTGCTTGGTGACCTTTTATTGCCTTTCATTTTTGTCTTGGCTACAGAATCACTAAATACATTTGATAACGATATTTTCTTGACTGGGCTGAATTGTTCTCGAGAAATGATGTTAACATCTCCATCTGTTAATCGTTCCGCACGCGATACATCCATTGGGAATTTTTCCATGTATTTTTTATTGCTTCTAAGCAAATCTGTGATGTTTTCGAATGATAAGCACAAAAACTGTCGAGTATAATAACATTATATACTTACCCAATCCTTTTTGTATGAATTCATTCTTTCTAGGATTATCATATTTGCAAATGTTGTTAATATTTTTCACATATTCACTGTTAATGAATTATGAATATATGTTGAGAAGTTTAGACGAAAAACTTTATATTTTACTCACTATTTGGTCTCATCGAAGAACTGAACTATTACTAGCGGTCGTTTCTTCACGGCTTTCAATATTCCTTCCGGTAAACGTGATTCGCTACAAACTTCACCAGGCCACCAACAATTGCCTAGTTTTACCCACACTATGTCATGATCTTCATACTTTGTCGTTTCATCCATGATTCATATAAGCGATAGCCTACTAAGAAAATGAATTAAAATATATATTTTAACACCAATGATAGTTAGGATATGATGCTTATGTATGTAAAACTATTGTTCTTCAAATTGTATTTTTTTATTTTTGAAAATTCCTTAAACTATGCTAGTTCTCCGCTTTTCTGGCATCCAAAAAAGGGAGCTTATAATCTGATGAAGTTTCAACTTCCAGTGACTGTATCGAATTCTTTCGATATCATTTAAAAGACTACTCTATACTGAATGTTAAAATTAAGTTCTGATCGTTAATTCATCGTAGTTCTCAAATATTTCTAGTATTCCAAAGTTTCGGTGCACGTCAAAGTATATATCATGAATTGATCTAATAATTCAAGTTTCGGACGAAACGGATCGAAATTAGTTACGTCGAAATCGCAACGTTTAACGAATGCATTATGATAATTTTGTTTATGGTAGATTTACATTCATACAGACAAGACCCAAGAAATTTAATTAGAAGTAAGTGACGCCATTAACTGTAAACAAAGAACAGAGTACATTAAAATTAAGAACCAACTTCTTAGAACTCAGATTTGATCACATGCTGTTTCATCAAATTGTTTCATGCACTCTTTCATCAAATTAAAGAGGCTCAGCATTGAAAACTAGCTGCTGATGTAGAAGCAAAGACCGAGGTCACTTGCTTTCTACTAAAGACTGGCGAAACTGCACGAAAATCTTTTCAGAATATAGGAAGTAGATAGACCTTTGGAACAGCATGATTTACGATGTGTGGTCAAAAACGTAATGCATAAAGAAATGCTACTTTTGAAGATCGCAAAAGGTGATCGAAACCTTACACGCGCGTTTGAAACTTAATCTGATCTTAAGCCGGTGATAGGCTAAGGTCACTTCCGTTTAATATGACGCTGGAAGTCTTCCCCAGGGACCTGTTACTTGATGCGTTATGTGTTAGTTCATCATCATGTTGCAACTCATTGCATCTTAAAAGAAAATGTTCTGAACCACGATTCAGCATTCTTACGAAGTTGGCATTTATATTAATAAAAAGCAATGTTTTTATTATTTTTATATGCTATAAATAATATCGTTTATTCTTTGAATGATTGGCACATTGTTCATCCTAATTGGCCTCCTACATAAAAATGAAAAACGAATGACTAAATCACAAAAACACACGCCTGAACAGTAATTATTTTTTAGTCAAATTCCAAAAAGTGGTCAACTTTGTGCAATTCAGTTCATAATTTAGGAGACACGAGAACACATTTGTCGAGATTAAACGACGAATCTAGCGCCCGAAGAAGTCATTTTATTCGGTCCTGGAGATTTTGGAAAATAGCCACATATCTGCGTGTACAATTTTACTATAGCCGCGAAGAAAAAACGTAAGCATCATAACATCAATCTTAAAATCATAAAAATCAATCATGAAATCGAACGCTTTTGAAGGAGTTGTACTGAGTAGAATCATCGGAGCAGAATTGGATGAAGTCATGCAAAATGACGAATTGCACGGTATAGTCGACCATCTAGAATTTTTCGGTGTAATTAAGTGTCTGAAACTCCAGAGGCCTAGTCAATTGCAGCAAATCGACAACTCTCGTATATCGAGGTAGTTATTTCCCGCCTCGACCTCAGTAGACAAATACCAAAAGCGACGGGCAGATTAAAGCGATTGAGAAAGGGCAACAATTCGGAAATTGCAGGAATTGGAGGAAAGTTTGAAACCCGCATATTGTGATACTGACGCTAAGATTTAGTGTGATTTCTCTGATTCGGAATTCTTCGGTTATGTTCGAGGTATAACTTTAGTTTCTAAGTAATTCGTGTTGAAATATGTCAGAAGGTCTATAAGCATATGCGCAGGATTATTAGGTGCGTTTTATGATAGTGATCAGCATATGAGAGTTTTGCAACTGACTGCTCTGCTTTGCTTCTCCAGGAACTTCCCTTGCTACCAAAGGTGCTCCTGTTTTCTTCATTTAATAAGTTGTGTAGAATAAAGGATTCTTTACATGTTGACAATTCTTAAATTATCAAAGCTGGCTTGATGGCTTACACTATGATTGATTCACCTTTATTTTTGTACGGACTGTTGTTGGTATCCTGTTGAATCCTTTTCAGATTTCACCATCCAATACAACCACTTTCATATCGTCAAATTGTGGATTCGTAATATTATATTTGCATTGCTAGCCTGATATTACCTCCAAAATGAGGAAATTTGCAAAAGCGCAAGTTGCTTTTGCAGCACCTGGGCGACGCCCGGATGCAACAAAATTATTTAATAGAAGAACAAAAAGACAAAGTCCCTCGAAATTCGAAGATTCCCCTCTTCGTGGACTGCCGATGTGATATATGTAAACTTTGCGTTTTCAGTTTACAGATACACCGTGTATGCAAGTAGGTAGCGAATGTAATTTTGACCATTATATAAACAATAAGTTAATAATTTGTCGTACTACTTGTGTACTTTTAAGCAATTTGATTATGAAATGAAATGTGACACGGAGTTAATATTTGTAAAAGTGCATAGCAATGTCCTATTAGTTTTTTTAAATAATCTTTTACAACTGGAAAAAATATCAATTTATTTAGAAAAGAAGCTTCTGTATTTCGTAAGACTGCATTTTTTATTGTTTTGCGAGAATGCCCTTCTTAATTAGTTAATAAATGAATATGTCAAATTTTGTTTATATTTGAAATCGATGTGGATGTAGGATTATTTATTCGAACGCTCAAGCGGAACATTCTTATAAGTAGTCTTAGAGGCGTCGTTTATACAAGATTCAAAAATTTACTCTATAGTAGGCGAAGGAATCAAGAAGAAATAAACAAAGCTTTCTTGAACTTTCCTATTGTCAAATCCGGTACTTGCTGGCCCTACACGTCGGCACATATGGTTTTATAACTTTTGTTAGTTCAACTTAAGAAGAAATTTCAAGTATTTAGTTGAAAGTGAAAGTGACAATTGTTTTGGGTTCATATTTGTTGAATTTTATAATTTAGCGCCAGCTTCCGTTCTATATTGAAACAAACTAAATTCTCTTGAATTGTTATAAACATTTGTGTAATCAATTACCTTTTAGGTCGACGAAGAATTCAGTATGGGACACTTGCACTAGAGCCGTGTCGAAGATACCTCTCAATGCCCCATTGCAAATTGCTCCTTTGACGTTCAAATTTTACCAAATAGCACCAGTCCCTTCAACTATTCACCTTAGTCGATCCTTTTTGAACAACAAAACGCAAAGATGATGGTTTTTAACAGGACAGTTTATGAATAGTTATAATGCCAATTGTTATTCTACGTTTCGTTGGCTGTCCCCGACTATCGCATACAAACATACAATAATGTACTTAATGGCGTACACGAGAAATCACTATGAAGATGCGCTATTTGCTCATTGCCGTGCACATTCTATCAGTGACAATTTACACAATTTGACAATAAATGTAACGTAAGATGATGCGTAGATGTACTTAATTCAACTACGCTAGACGAACAATTAACAATTATTAGTCGCCTTAAAAAGTTAGTGGCAAATTTTACAGGGAACTCATTTCGAGTACGACCAAGTAGACATTTTTGCACCGCGATGTGTGAGAAAGGCGCACGTAGCGATTGAAAATTCATTGGTACACATCTGAGTGCATTGGAGTGAAAGAGTAGAGCAGAATTGTCACTGCGCGTTGTGATATGTCAGATATGGGTTGATGGATTGGGTGTTTTGGGCGTTGATTTAGGTAATAGGCTGAATAACGTAACAACGCCTAATATGATAAAAAGTCTTAGGATGTTGGATTTTTGATTGGAGCCGAAGAATAATTGAATGGGTTTAATGTGACCTGAATTTCAATTGAAGGTGGAGGGTGCTTAGTTGAGTGGGTAATCATCTGATTAGAGTGTAAAGTGTAAACAAATCCGACTTGGCCGAGCCACCTACGTTCTACTAATACAATTAAATTAAGTGCATTTCGGAAATTACGGTCATCGTCGTATAGTAGCGTTGCAATCGACTACAAGAGTGCAGCTAGGAGAGTTTGTTTATTGTTTTGACAGGAATTCGATATTGGAAAAAGTTGCCGCGCTTTAGAGTTCTTTTGGCGAATACTCGTATATCAATTTGTGATCACAATTCTGATTAATTTCGGTGGAGAGGATTTCTTTGTAAAACATTTAGCCGAAAGTATTAAATTTCATTCATTAGGTCAAATAATAAAATTTCCGAGCTTTAATTGAAATAGAATCTTACACCCATGAGAAATGTCGTGTAATTATGCTGATGGATTGTCACCATATGAGAATAAAGGAATCCTGGGATTGCCTGAGGTACGATTACATTGTTTTACACACACATTACACGCAAGGTTAAGTTCAAGACAATTGTTCAAAGTGAATTTCATAATCAAAACTTCGATTGACATAGCCAGTATCTTATTATCTCTTCCCTAGAGAATCACTAACTTTCTCACTTTCCCAAATAAAGTTCCAGATGCGTTTGATAAACCCAAAGGACTTACGAGTACTTGTGGTCCAGTCGAATCAAACTGAATTGGAAATTTATAAAAACGATCACACTTGTGGCCCTTTTCTAGTCTAACCCTGCTAAATACAGTACTTCCAATCGTCTCCTCATCAGTTCTTCGTGCTACAAGGTATGCGGTATGCTGCCAGTATCAGTAGCATAGTACGGTTTCCGTTTTCTAACTGAGCTATATGCGTTCTTTTGTGTCCTGATTACTCGTTTAAGGAAACGGGTGAATTTTTACTTGATCTAACTAACATCTATAATTCTTGAGAACAGCCAACTACGCGTCATCATCATTAAGCAATAAAGACAAGATGCAAAGGCGCAGGACGAAAATAAAATTTAATTCCCTACATAAATGTTTAGAAATCATTCTTACAAAAATCTTTTCCTTACAAATTCTTGCCTCTCTATTCTGCCTATCTCTTCTTTCAGTTCAAGCGACTATTTTGTGTTTCTCGGTGTTTCTCAACACCGAGAAAGGTGTACCTGAATTCCCACTACATTTAAATTTATCCAATACTAATTGTTCTAACCTTTTCTTATTCTTTAGGAGTTGGATAGTGAAGAAACAATCGAAAGAAATATTGATGTATTGATAAAATGGATAAAATCTTCCAAACATGTTGTTGTTCATACAGGAGCGGGTATAAGCACATCAGCTGGCATTCCAGACTTTCGGTAAGAATTTGAAGTTATTTTCATATTTTCCTGTACAAGTTGAGCATTTTTATATTACAGAGGACCTAATGGTGTCTGGACTCTCGAAGAAAAAGGCGAAAAACCAAATATAAACGTTTCATTCGATGAAGCTAAACCAACAAAAACGCATATGGCCTTAAAGGCTCTTGTTGAAGCCGGTTATATTCATTATATCGTCAGTCAAAACATTGATGGATTGCATTTGAAGTCAGGACTCGAGCGAAAATACATATCGGAATTACATGGCAATATGTTTATCGAACAATGTCACAAATGTCGCAGGTAGATGTTCTTTTTTACGATTTAATTTTTGTATCTAAACGATCGAGCATATTTCAGACAGTATATTCGTAATACACCGGCACCAACTGTTGGTCAAAAACATACAGGCGGTATTTGTAAAGGAGGGAAAAATATGCGTCCTTGTCGAGGAGGTATGCTAATTGATAATATATTGGATTGGGAGCACGATCTTCCAGATAGAGATCTTGATTTGGCTGATATAAATTCCACGTATGGGATCTTAAATTGATTGTTGCCAAAATTAAATATATATATTAAATGTCAAATTTTCAGTTTAGCTGATTTGAATATAACCTTGGGAACAACCTTGCAAATTATTCCAAGTGGTAATTTACCACTTAAAAATAAGAAACTTGACGGAAAACTAGTTATTTGTAATCTTCAACCGACAAAGCATGTGAGCTTTTATTATTCAGTAAAAGTAAAAATTTAAATTTTCAATGCCTACAGGATAAAAAAGCTGATATGAAGATATCAATGTATGTGGATGATCTGATGACAAAACTCCTAAAGCGATTAGGTTTAGAATTACCTGAATACACAACAGAAATTGACCCAACTAAAAAAGAAAATACTGACCTAGAATGGACTATATTAGCGGAAGAGGTGAAAGTTATGGAAAAGCTATATTCGGACAGAATGAAAGATAGACCCAAGAAAAGACAAAACGGTGGTTTCTTTGCGAATAGTGGTATAAAAACAATGAAGAAGAAAGTGAAACATGGAAATGATCATAAAAGTGAATCTGAACAAACGAATTTAAAGAATGAAGATGAATAATAAATGATAAAGCACATTTAATGCTTTTTGAACGAATAAAAATAATTCGGTAAGTAGAATTTTTTCTAAATATATCTAAATATATTTGTTGAATATTTTCTTATTAAATTGATCTTTAGATGTAGAGTTTAGTAGGAGTTTAAGAGTTTATAAGGGTCAGCCGTTTGAATGTTGGTCCTAGAATAATTTAGTACATTCAGTTTGTGACCTGTTGATGAAATAAGAGTTTATAAGTTAATTGTGTGTAGACAGGTAGGCAATATGCAATATAATGCCTTTCGTGTTATCTAGTGCGTTGTGCCACGGTCCAGATTTTGTTTCGCAGTCACCCCACGTTGGGGTCTACTACACATCATCACTAAATAAGGATTCGGGATAGGAAACTAAGATCACTTCGATAAATTAAGATTTTTAATGAATCATTACAATTTTATTGAAATATAAATAAAGGGGAACAAATAGAAAACTTGAAAGAAGAAGAAAGAAAACCCAACATAAGGCCCGGGCGTATATGGTTCACATACATGTATTGAGATTTCAAAAATTCGTGCAATGAAAAGTATATACACTGAAAGAAACCACGAAAAAGGAATGATGATATATTAGGTAATTTTTTTCGCTTCTGTACAGATCAAAATTGCAGTGATGATATTCCCCCGCACTTATTTAATAACAAATTGTTTGCCAATTTCCGAAAAAGTTAAGAAATAAAACAAAAAAGATTCAAAAATCAAATTATACATGTTGGATTTTACCTCAGCATCTACGAATCAAATAACTGGCCTCAATGCACCAAGCTGCGAAGACGATTGAGCTTAGAAGTTACAATATAAATATAATTGTAATATTTAAAAAATTAATAACTTATTACGTACTAATCAATGAAAAAATAAGTCGAAATGAGACAATTAACAAGCAATGACACTAAGAGCTGTATGTTGCAACGTCAAAATAACGAAGCAGCGCGGCTAAGCAACATCATCATAAATCCAAAGATTTCAAGGTCTCCTGAAAACCTTCAGGATAGATATAGTAAGCTTGTGCAATACAATATCTAAAAGACGGGTATTACGGAGTCTATATCTTTGTTTACTTGATGTTCTTGCTATTTTAGAACAATCCTTTATTGCATCCGCTCTTCATATGAAAATATATTTCTTAACGTAAGGTTTGTAGGGATTGGATATACCTTGTCTAATTGATCACTCAAGTCGGCCGTAATTATTGTCACTGTAAAGCCCATAAATCCTGCAGCAATCGTACAAAAATGGGCTTCGAATGTACATATGGCGTCATTGAAAGTCAATGCATTAATCATCAGAATCAAAACATTACTTTCGAAAGAGACGCTATGTTTTGATAGCAATTCCCAGAAGCGAAAAATTTATATGGATCCGCCGTGTGTGCAATGTTTTATTTTTGGCATGGGTGGCATGGGCTCGTATGAACGCTTGAACAAATAATTTTGTAAATATCAAAGGTACGTGACAAGCAGAATATTGTACATTATTTAACTGTATCGTGCATGGCCGATTTCTTGGAGGAAACCATGAAGTTTACAGTAAAACTATTTATCATTCTTTACAATATTAATTATTTTTTTGAATTTCGAAATATAACAAATTAGAAATCAAACATGAAAATAAAATATCCATGAGCGTTTTTTTCTTTTCATTTCTTTATACAATTCAACGGTTAAAATGGAGAATAACGAATAACGTCATGTTAACGCTAATATTACACACACAATCAGTCGGAATTTATTCATATTCACAGAGGTGTCCACATTTTGGACAACTTTTACGATTTGCAAACCATTGCTGTATGTGTTCTAAATGACCACCATGTGAACAACCTTGACACCATGCATACAATCCGCGTACCACTAAATGACAAACGCTACACTTTGAAGTTTCCGCCGATTTACATTTACCGCAGTACCATCCTGCAGATCCTACAAGAGGTCTTCCGCATTCACCACAATTGGTATGTACAGCTGTAGACTGTTGATTTACTTCACGAACCGAACGAATCCATGATAAATTGATTATGGATGATGCTTCATTCCATAGCTGATGGTTGTGGAGTTGTTCGACATATGAATGAAACCAATTTTCCTGCAAGGGAATCGTATATATGTTTACCAATTAATTTACAAGTGGGAATTGAAAACATCGCTAAGAGTATCAATATTTATTTAATAACTATTATATATTAGATGTCAGCTTTTATTTTGTATTCAGCCAAACATATTTTGTGAAAATGGAAGCTATTACGACAACTTTACTCTCAATACTTTAACCGACTAAAATATTGATTATCATTGAAATAATAATTAAACCATTACATTAGAGGCAAAGCTTTGTTCGCGCCGTACGCCGTGGTAGTGTTATATAAATCTTACTATACATTTAAAATTCAAAATAATCATACTATTAAACTGTTAATATTTTTAGAATCGGTTATTTCATCAAACATTAGGGTGATCTACAAGCCTCGGGTAAAATACTATACATATGCCAGAGGTGCTGCTCAGCCAGGGTCTGACCATTTGCATGAATTGATACAAGTGTCAGTCAGCAGCCAGTGGCTGTGAACGTCAACAAAACGACGGTAGTGGTAGTATTCATAGTCGCCAACATATTCACGGACAAGAAAAATACAAGAGTGTTTATGAGCTACTTTCGATGGCGGTTAGAAAGGCGAAAAATGTTAGATTTAACTGGCATAGTGAGCTTGTCGACTCTATTAATTTTTATTTTGTGCAACGAAACCTGCAGTTTCCATTGAGGACTCAATGAAGAGAGGACTCCATTGAAGAGACTCTAGATTATTTTAGCGCTGACTTGAACTTGGTGCTGAAGCACGCAGGAGTCGAGTGTATTAAGCCCACCGGCATCAATTGAGATAAGGAGATAATCGGTCTTGAACCGCAGTTAGTTTTATTTGGTGGGGTTTGATGGAAATTGAGGATAGAGAGGACACATAATAGGCTTCAACTAAGCAAATAATTACTAGCTTTCCCTGATCTCATTGACGAATAAACTAGAGTAATAGTTGTGGTGCGCAATAAAACAAGCGCATTGGAACTCTGCGATCAACCAATTTATCAAGCCAAACTTAAAAATGGAAAAATTAATTCATTTGAGATTAGTGTGAAAGTGAGTTAAATCAGAAATCAGTGCTCTGTAAATCAGGAATCAGTGAATAGTAATAATAAGGAAAGCATACGTGGCACATTTATGTGTGTAAAATAAATTATTAAATTAATCACCGAACTACGGAAATTAAAAGACGAGTAACAAAATTTGTAACTATCCAATTAATTAAATGCAACCTGTATTATAATAAACATACTCACATAAACGACTTCTTCAATCGGTAGACTATTTCGGCTGTCATTCATGGCCACAAGAATTGAAAGTGATGTTTGTATATCACCTACATCTGCTTGCAGGATAAGACAATCCGCAATCACTCGATGTGGTTCCCACATGGGTATTGTAGGTACATTTGTAATTTTCAAAGTAGCAGGAGGTTCCGGAGGCTAAAAAAATGAAAATACTCTGTATGCAATAATCTTGATTGTGTCTCTTTTAAATTATATATTTTATATGTTATGTGAAAAAAGACGAAAAAATTGTAATTTCATCTTACGGGTGATGGTTCCTGTCTTTGCTCTGCGCTTATATCCGGTTGCGGCCTAGCCGCTTGCAAATTGTGCAATGCCGTTTCAGGTATTGCTAGAGCTTTTGTAAAATCGTGGGGACCAACATATAGGAAGCCATCCCTAAGATGTTTCACATTTTCAAATGTAATTTGCGATTTTTCAAATATAATAGGATCCGTGCCGGTCACATTAAAGCACATTTTATGTGTTTCACTTTTCGGACTTATAAAATCCAAAAATTTCATATCATCATTGGAATTTCCATCTTGATCTTCATCTTCACCTTCACTCTTCTGATTTTCATCAATCCAACCATTGTCCCGTGTAATTTGTGCTTGTGTTGATCGGCGATTGTTAATCAAATGATTTTGACTAGATAATGTTGTTCTTGTTTCAATTTTATTTGCTTTTAAGTTTAGTGAGCCATAAATTACTTTGATGTAATTCCAGAGGATCGCAGCCTGTGACATGAAATTTACTTGTAATTATTTTTTAATTTATTTGATATTCAACACCTGCTTACACTGTGTTTTCCATATTTTTTGGATATAGAGGCGTTGTGATCACAAATATCTGAAAGTTTTTTACCGTTTAGCATATATTCTTTGGCACAGCCTATAAAGCATTCATAATCTTTGAGCATGAGCGGTTTATTGTTTTCCGGAGTGTATGTTGTATTCTACAAAATAAATATATTAGGAAAGTTTTATACATTATACATAAGATTATTACCAGTGGATGCATTACAAATGAGTAGAGTTGAGATTGTGCTATATGAAATTGGTCTTTCTCTATAGGTGCTTGATTTTTCGGGGTCCTGGAAATAATGCCAATACAATTAGAATCTTTTCAACTATTTTGACAACTCGCTTACATTAGGTTAGTTCTAGAACTCGATTGGGATAACGTAGGCGGTTTAGTTTTATATGCGTATAATAATTCTCCTTTATAATTAAGGCTCGCACCTTGAGGATTTGCCTTCAAGACTGGATATGTCGCATCCTTAAATGCATGTTTAAATATCGTTGAGTCTTTACTTGTTGACATAAGCACGTGTGGATCTGATCCTTTCCACGCAATTCCAGTTGTGATATTGGTGTGTTCGTTAAACGAAGCAAACGGTATGTAAGGTCTTCGAATGTCCCAAATATGAATACTATAATCAACAACTACAGCGCAACTAGCAATGTGGTGTCTGAAATAATGATTCTAATAATTTAAATTTTTTAATGTTAGCAGGATGTTTACAATCGATCAGGACGCCATTTGACACGACCCACAGCTGCTATGGTGTGAATAGTATATTCTGAGGATGCTTTTCCTTCCATGTTCCAAACCTAAACATTTCAAACATAAAGAAATGTAGCTGAATTGTCAAAGAAGTTGTAATATACAAATTGATTGTAAGGTAATTATGTTCAACTATATGCCAGTTTAGATATTAGATAATTGCTACTTCAGTTTTGATTTTCAAAAACAAAAATTTATGATTCTTTAATCATAATGCCAACTTTCAAAATTTTCGTCTTGTTGGCATTCGATGAGAAACTGAGTTTGAGCGAATACCTATGAAATATATAATTTCTAGCTGTTTGTTTCAATGGTTTCTCAAAATATTCAATTATTTTCGACTGAGGAGGACACCATCAATAATGTGTCTGAATACATTATTGATTATATTCAATTAAAACAAGCGAGCGTCCTCCGCAGAGTACCCGGAAGCAACGCTCAAAACTATTTATTATAACTAGAAAACCCTCCAATAGAACACGCACAGCATTTGATTAATAGTTTCTGTAAATGATGTCACCTGTCTCGTAGTAGCAATTTTCAGACGAATTTCGAAACAAAGCAATCATATGTAGCGCCCGATTTTGAATTGGAGTGTGAACTGTGTGAGTAATAATAGAGAAATAACCCTTCCAAAGAGCAATTATTTCAAAATATAGAGCAAAAAATACAATAAGAGCAAAGGGCAAGAAAATAAGAGCAAATTCTCATAGGTGAACAGCTTTGTGTTTTATTACTAGAGAAGGGAAAGCCAAGAAGATGGAAAGAAAATTAAATGTTCGTTGAACAGAACTTTGAAACTTAAAGACTTTCGAATATTGAACTAATTGCATTCATCACAAGCCATGCTTGAATATATTTTAATAACATCTGAGTTACCTTAATTTGTTTGTCTCGGCTTCCCGTAGCGAGCCAGTTTTTGTTCGGATGCCAGTCACAAGTATAAATTGGTTCACTGTGTGCGGTAAACTGCAGCGTACATTTATCTGACCTAAAGGAAACAATGGTAGTTTTATTACATTACAAGACAATGCACAGCAATGCAATATACTGCCAGAAGGCAGTGCTATATATTGCCTTTACAACCTACTTCCTAATATCCCACAACTGAACAGTTCCATTCTCCGAGACTGCAGCAAAAGTATTTGTCGAATGTGGGCTAAATTTCACATCTCTTACACTTTCCGAATTACTGAAGTATGTACTTATTGATTTGTCCAAACGTAAATCAAAACATTTAATTGTTCCATCTTGTGATCCGGACAGTAACAAATTTGGTTCAGTACTATGAAACGTGACTGTATGTGCCGTCCGTTCGTGTTCATTATAAACTAAAAGTTGCTTTTGGCGGCCGAATTTCGAAAGATCCCAAACCGAAACTACTCCATTCGTAGCGGCTGTGGCTAAAATGTTATTGTCCAATGTACTCCATGCCACGTCGTTCGATGAATAACTCAAGTTTTGATTTTTACCGCTGCGCATATTACAAACTTCGGTGAAGCCATCGAGTTCGATTGAAAATATCTTAAGCACTAGAAAAAAATGTTTAGTCTATTGAGCAGAAACGTATCGACTAGTTGTCTGCGAACTCGTGATAACCATCGAAAAGATGTCTTCGGTTGATACTTACAGCTTCTTCCAGCCACTGCAATTTGCGAACATTCTTTGTTAAGAGCCAAGCCGTTGGCGTGCCCATCTTGGCAAATACGAATCGAATTAGTTGACGATTGTGGCATATTTTTAATAGGCAGCAGTTTGTTTACATTGATAAAACGACTAAGAATTTGAAAATGCTCGATATCATATGTAGTTGACGTTCGATAACCCGACGTTGAGAATTTCAGAGAACTGCGATGTAAACAAAATCAGCTGTTCGATAAATGTTAAAGGTGACGCTTATTTATGGGAACGAAACGAAATTGAAATGGGGTAAAAAAGCTCCGAGCACTTCGAGGTGGAAAATTTAAACAATGACGTTACGCGTATTTCCTACAAGTCGACGATAAAGAATGAAAAGTACGTTAGTTCTATAAAGGAGTATTTTATTGATAGTAAGGTATTTTTTTTTTACCTTGCTTTTCATTCTCGTTTAAGGTTTCTTTATTTTCTTTAAATTGTCGCAGATAATACTGCTTTCATACAGTGTTCCTCTGCTAACTATTCCTTTTCTCTTCGTCCTCCAGATGTAAGAGTTTTTCTTGTAGCCCGATGGCCCTGACCGAAGGCTGGTTTCAGGCTAAGTTCTCCGTTTGACAGTGGCGGTAATTGGCGGGTAATCGAGAAATCTAATGCGAGTCTTCCACTCCAGGCTTAGTTTTCGAGATCTTGCTACAAAAAACTACTAGAAGAAACTTAGGAGAATAATTTAAAAATTTGACTGTTAAGCAGCAATTCGCTGGATTTTTACTTTTACATTGCCTGCAAAATGTAATTTCAACACAGGTCACCTAACATATTTGTGGAGTTGACATACCAGAATGGCTTAGGCATTTTATTCTGGTCATATTGGTGTTAAAGATGCGCTGTAATCCGAAAGATCTTCCTTCGAAAATGTAAATTAAATTATGGAAAAGGAGGAAGTTTGCCAACGTGTGAAAAGATGTTATCCTTCAGATGTCGAAGATTTACCTCAGCTAATTGTTTTGGAACAATTTGAAGCACCACTCTAGTTAAAACTGGCTGTCCTACGACTACTAAAGTGATTCGTCTATTTCGTAACTCTAGACCGTTTAGACAACAAGACCAGAACAAATGAGAAGTGAATTTTATGTTTTAAATCTGTACTGACCCAACCCCTCATTTACCTTTCGTACTGCTTCGTAGGTGGATCCATTAAGGCTTTGAATGAGAGCACATCAGTTACTGAACACAGCAGCTATCGGGGTTTGAGGGTTACTGACTAGTAAGGGTTGGTGATGAGTTTTAGGGCGTCTTATTTGGAATGATCTTCTTTGGTGAGTGTAATTTATTTACTTCTTATAGTTATATCATGTCTATTTTAGGTTAGTTATTAGAATATTTATTGGTGAATATTGTTGGATAATTTTACCGATAGTGTTTAGGATATGATATTTTGAATAAGATGCCCTGTAACAACCTAAGTTTTGACTTCACCTCTAATCCATACAGCACAATGTGTTGTCGGTATCTTCCTTTGTTACAATGATTGAAAGGGAAATATGTTTCAGAAAGTAACAAATATAAGCGTGATTTAACTTAATAAAACTCATCATATTTAGCCACTACAATTTATCGCATTCAAAAACATTATACAATTATTCACTAAAACTATGCTCTTAGCTCTGGAGCTTTATCCACCGCTGCCTTTTCTTCAATTTTCTTTAGTTCTGCCTCCCTTATTGCCGGCCGGACGACGGTGAAGTATCTGTAGGCTCTCATGCCAAGTAAACATGTGCCGTAAAGGGTAACACCAACACAAACCAGTACTGCTCCTCGATGTAGCCGGTCGAGTAGTTGACTAGGACGCGGAGCCTTCTTCATTTCAACAATTTGCAGTTTGAAAGGACACTTGCAGAGGTACAAAAAGTCACCTGTGATTTTAATGCCAGGCTATGTAAACAGCTGACTGAATGACAGATCAAGTAAGGAGGGTGAAATCGGTGTAGTATGCAAGCTGATTGCTTTTATAATTTTTCCCAAAGGCGAGGTAGCACTTGCTGTATAAGCTAGAGATGTTAGATATTCTAATTTGGTTTAGTATAGTCCCTGTTAAAAGGATTTGTGATAGATGAATCTATGGGTATATTAAGTGTGAATGTTTCAATACTGCTCGTGAGATGTCACTAGCATTAGTGTCAACGATGCAAAAGAATGCACAAATGTTTGCATAATATATACACTGGCACCACTGTCGTTCGTGTCGCACAAAACTCGCATTGGGGATAGTTGTCAAAAGTTGAAGTCGAAAAAAGTGTCCGGAACATCTAAAAACCGTGGAAAAAATGACGTCTAGAAGGTAATTATCCTGCAAGTATACTTGGCAATTGGTCGCGAAATGATTTGCAAGGTGTGCTATTGGATTATAACATTTTAGTGTGCGTATTGAGTGGTTTTGATCGGCGAGTTTTCAAAAATTGGGTCAACGAATTTGCAGTGTGAATTTGGTGGTCTGTTTGTCGCGTTGATCGTGTGTAGTCAGTCATCCAGATCAAATGTATCTACATGAAATAGATGCGGCTGCACCCAGAAAACAACCCGAGCTGCGATTCAAGCGTCCGCGCGATCCTCAACTAAATATCACAGTGACGATGGCACAATATACAATGGTCGTTTTTCCCATGCATTGTTTTCGGGCGGCAGGTGAGAAATTCTCATGGATCGGGTTGAGTGTGAATGCATGGCAGTAGTCTCGTCGCTGGATAAAATATCTTGCAAACGAAACGCCCGAGTGGTGTGCGAAATAATCAGTTGATGTGTGGCAATTGAAACATGCGAAGACTGAAAGCTTCACGCTATCCGCTCTGGCCGGGGACTGAACTGGATGGTTACGATTCGAAACCATTGCAACAGCTCCCAACAACCTCAAGTCGGAATGGCCAAGCCGCGGCGGAACCAAAGAGTCGGAAATCAGAAAATATCAGAAGAAGAGTGGAAGAACAGAGGAATTCGTGACAGATGGTGATTTAGCTTTCTTTTGGGTTTGGGCTTTGCCTAGCGCTGCTGGCCGCGGCCTGTAGCTGCTGCATGTGTACGATGTGTAGTGTGTGGTGGCCCTGAGATGTCATCTCGTTGATTGTTGTACGGACCAAGTGCGACGGCGGGCTGAAAGGTGAAAGATTCAGGAATGTAAGGAGCATGTGTGGAAAGCAATGGGTCTGGTTGAGCCAGGCAAGAGTGCGGGATGGGTGAGTGTGGCGAATTCCATAGTGTACAACTCGTGGAGCAGTCAGCTGTTGTTGGAGGTGACAGCAGCAGGCTCAAAAGCATTGCAATATTTTGAAACAGATTGGCAAAATTCCCTAATATATTTTTTGTTCTTTGGCAAGCAGATGTCAATTTTAAATGATACGTATTTCGGTTTTAGTTAAGACTTCTTTAGAACGTATGCTGCTGCTCTATTCTTAAAATCGGCAAATATCCCAAAATTTTCGACAGGGTTCCGTGAACGAGCTTCTTGTTTTTTGCTTTAAATTTATACTACGATTTCACTACGATTATACTACGATTTCAAAATATATGTAAAAAACTTGAGAGCTATCATTTTAGGTAGTGACAACAGGAACAAGAACCAATCATTGGATCTCACTAGAGGATCTATTACAATCTTTTGAATAAATGACCTGAGTCACAAGTCATTGTATATTTGAAATTGAATTCTTGTTTCCTGAAGCTATACGCATTTGTTTGATCTTTAGTTCCAATTTGAACTTACCGTAACTACGACACAAGTGTCTGTTGTGCATCACCTTTTTAATCTTCTATCGTTTCACTTCAATTTTTCGCATAACTGTTAAGTGAATTTTTATGTTTCCCCTTTATTTCTCTCGTTGTTTCCCACAGTATATGATGTCTTATGCAGTATATGATGGACTAGAAAACATGAAAATAAAAATGAACATATCATTCGAATATAATATTACATTCCTTACAACTGCTAACAACTGTAATCCTTACAATAGAATGGCCTCTATCCATTCGCAGCATTACATTGTTCACCACAACCACAACTCTGGCTTCCGTCTCCAAAAATTTTTTTATTTCCTTCGAGTCATAATGGAGCCAAACTATATTCAATGGCTCCAGAACTGAAGTTTCATGATGGTGCCGAGAATTTAGGTACTAGTGCGGCTGGATGCTAGTAGTCAGGGCTTTTATTTGGAAACTTAGCAGAATCACTCAAATATACGAACCTTTATGATGTTTCGGGAAAATAATTCAAAAATGTTATATTGTAGCTTGGATGTGCTCCTTTATTTACTAAAAGGTAACTGCAAACACTTTCTAACAACGTGTTAAGTCGATGATAAATGTCACTGAATTGAGATTGTGTTGAAAAAAATGTACGAACAACAAAACTTAAAAGAAAAATTTAAGAAAAACATTAAAAAACTGTAAAGTGGGATAAAAAGAACCCCGAGCAAGTCATAAGCACGCGATGTTCCGTAAAAAGTAAAAATATGATGAAATAGGTACCACCCCCCTTGAATTGAAATAATGCGAGCATTATTGAATCGTTGTTGTGGCACAGAGTGACGGAAAAAGAGCCTTTTCACGAAAAAAGAGCCGAGTCAAGCTGTGATACATAAGAAAATACAAGGCCGCTTGGGACAGTAAATGGGAATGAATTCTCTATAATAACCAATAAAGAATAATACGTAGTTTCGAACCAATGAACCAGCTCGAGCTATGACACGCGACAAGAACGATAGTTTTCTTGGTGACGTTCGATAGTAAAAATACTAATGCCTCATCAACGAGATTGAATGTTGATGTGCTATTGAGAGTAGCTTCTGTATTCAAAATTAGCTCTTTATCATGATGCAGGACTTTTGACAGTTTTTCTATTTATAACCAGAGATAATATGCAAACCAATCGATCTCTGTAAGAGTTGCCAAACTATTGTCGCGTTATCTCTGGAAGACAGGAAATTATGGCATTTGTGCTGTGGAATTCCAGCAAATGTATTTTCCTTCCAATGTCAGTGAGCCCCTAGATCTTTACAAAAAGTTGCCGGCTAGATGCAGGAGCTCAAATCCGCTCGTCACGACCCTGCCGTACTAGGCTAATATTAATACCTATCCCATAGGTACGGAAAATGATTGATCTGGGAACTAAATCAGGAAAAGCAAGAACCACCACAGATTGTAAAAAGTGGCCGGATAATATTTGATTCAACAGTGCAAGTAGTGGTGAGAATAATGAGACAGAAAGAGGGCAGTGAAGAGGATCAATTAATTCAATTCAATTAAAACTCTTGAAATGAGACGGCTATGATCCGTCTCACGGCAAATTGGTGTCATCAACTTTGAACCTGATGATTGCAAACTTCTGGGTCGGTGTGCAAAACGATAGGATGAGACTTGCCAATCATGCGGCGAGTAAGAGGAAAGCTTAGAATTTTGCCTAGATAGCCCGAGCTTGACATAATTTAATGACTAATTTGATTGAATCTAATCATTTCAAAAGAAATTTATTTTTTTCATTCCAATTTAAATTGCTGTGTGGAATGAGAATGCTCGGCATCTTGCAAATGGCCATGAAATTGCGCTGATTCTTTCCCAAAAAGTGGCGTTGAGATATAATTTGGTACTTATCCGTCTTTTTTTCAATAAAAATTCCAGAAATTCTTGTTTGAATTTACTTTCGTTTCCAAAGCTGTAAGCGAAATTGGACGATCAAAATACAAAAGCTCTATTTAATAAAGAAAAAGAAAATAAATACTGCCATGAATACGATTAGATAACGTAATGCATATCTTATGAGAAACAGATTATGACTAGTGTATGCAGAAATGTTTAACGTATTACTAACTTTTTAATGAGCAGTCGGAACATTTAGTGGTTTTTTTTTTTTCTGGAGTATACAGTATAACATGCGCACACCAGGGATGTGCTACAGAAAGTAAGTTATAGTGTATTGTGGTATGTGAATCTTTTGAACAGTCTTCAGAACTTACACCGGCTAAATGAACTTTAAGGTCTATAAATAGCTTAATCGTATTAATATATATCTTCTACTTGAATGTGATTTATGCCTAAACTTGAAAACGAATTGCACCCAAACGATTTAAAACTACTGTGAGCAAGTTATTGCATAGACGAAATCGACTTAAGTTGTCAGCTCTTATCGGTGTTAGAAACAGTAACAAAAAAATTGATGAATATGATTGATTACACAATGCGATAGGAAACTGGAGACTGATTGTCTAGTATGATTTTGAAAAGCTCGAATCAGATAATATTGACAAATGATGTAATTGAGGAGCGTTTATTAACCTTTAATGTTACTAGGTTTCGACAAAGAACGTAAACCATGGAAGGTTTTGTCAGAATTCAAAATCCAAAAGCGTTAGGACTTAAGTGCGGTCCAAACATGCAAATCTTATGCTTTCATCAATATTGGATACAAAAAATAACTATGGTTTGCATTTACAATAATACAGTGAGTGGTTGATTAACAATAGCATTTCGAGGAAAGTGATTTTATTATATATTTGGCTGGACAAAAGTGACTTGATACATTCATGTTTACTTCAAAGTAATTTTTAAGTAGTAATAATTATCAGATTTAGACGAAACCGGTGCAATTGCGTTCAATTCGTTGTCATCGCGAGGCCAGTTCATGTCACCTTTCGTAAGAACTCTTCTCTCGTGGCGGACAACGCCGACACGAACATGCTTTTTCAAAGACGAAAAAAACGTTTTTGGTTTTTATTCTTTGGATAAATATATATTTCGGGAGTAAATCGCTCCCTTGCTCAGTCTCAATGGGTTCCTAAAATTACAAGACAACATATTATATCGGCTGGATCGAATATTTGTTTTTGGAATTATGTGTATTCAGTTTCAGTTTACCATCCAATAGTCATAACATTGATGAAGAGACTTGAATTTGCTTCGAAAAGACTGGTTAAAACCATTGTAAGTTTGGTTAACGTCAGTCCTTGCACAGGAGCTGAACTTGATTGCCTTCGAAGCATAATGCAATGCAATGTAATAATCGTAATGTCTCCATGATGGACTTCCCCTACTTGGTTTTATGAACCACATACTTGCTGTGCACTGTTCAATACAACACAGGTCATCGTTGGTCCTTATAGCTTCCCCTATGGTCCCTTTGGTTCACTGAAACCATGGAAATCACTTAGGGTTCGATTTGGATGCAGCGTTTGATTCTTGTTCATACAATCTGGAAGAATGGTGACAGTTGGAAAAAGTCATCATTCCCAATAAGAAACTACATTAAACATGAAAAGCCTCTTCTTCGTAGAAGAATCAAACCGCTGCTGGGAGTTTCATAACATTCTAAATGAGGCATCTACCGTTATGTACATGACAACATGGGCGATATCCGAACATCGGGTACATTTAATTAGCCTTCACAAGTTAGGGGCAACAAAATTAGTCTATCATGCTTGCAACCCGTAGAGGTTGCCCGGACGCTCTGATTGCGACCAATGCCGAATATAGCAATGAGTTGAGACATCATTCTCACATGTATTGAGGAATAGCTTACCAGATATATTTGTAATAAGGAGAGTAAGGCATGTACTGGGGTCAGAGTAATATTGTGAAGTTCTCAGCTATAATAGTATATCGGAAAATGGATTTTGTACTACATATCGTTGTGTAGCTTCCTTGGACGGATTTAATTCGGTTGTAATTTGTTGTAATTTATGAAAGTATTTTGATAGAATCGGACGAAAGTTTATATTTTCACTATGAAAGTATTTAACCATATCATATGAAGTGTAAACATTTTAAAATATAATGCAACAAGCACACTTGCTATATATTATATATTCATATCTGGTGTGAGCATAAGTTATTTAACCTTTGCATGAATAAAATTTGAAAATTGATTCATTTTACAGTCATTTTACAATGATTTTTGTTACTTAAATTCTAAAAGTGTTTTCTTTTCAAATCTTTAAGATGGTTTCATCCAACCATATCGGGTGTCGAAGCAGAAAATCTTCTTATGCAACACGGTTTTGACGGTTCGTTTCTGGCACGATTATCTTCATCAAGTCCGGGCGCGTTTACATTATCGGTTCGTCGCGGTCAGGATGTAACACATATTAAAATTCAAAATAATGGCGACTTTTTCGACTTATACGGAGGTAAATAAATTCATATTAGTTTTCTATGATGGCTTTCTTATGATTAATATTTAATATATTTGGTTTTTTAAATTTATTTTTCAGGCGAGAAGTTTGCTACACTTCCTGAGCTGGTTCAGTATTATATGGAAACCGGTGAACTGCGTGAGAAAAACGGTCAAGTGATTGAATTAAAGCAGCCTTTAATATGTGCTGAACCGACAACGGAACGGTAAGTGTTATAATGTAGAAAATGAATTATATAATTAGAATAATGTCTGCCCAAAGTATTTGAAATTTCCAATCTAATGAAATAATTGTTCAGGGTATAAATTCGTCCTTTTCCTTGTTCCTTTTTTGTAATCGTATACGAATTTATTCGTGGAGAAACTAAATGTACTGATTAAACAATGTATTAACAATGTAACAATGGTTAACGGTGTTTACTACTTTTTCTCTCCACTGAGGCGACTTCGAATATTCATCAACATTTTTTTGTATTTATAATTTTTTTTCTCTTGTGATGCGTTTCAATTTAAAAACCTGTTTTCGGTTTTTGTGAAAGAAGATAATTATCTGCTTAATTGTTTGGCAAACCTTTATACAACCAAGAATCAGGGAGGGACGTTCGGAGAACAGTAATATAGTGTGGGTGCAGTTAAATATTATTATTGGGCGTTTTCAATAAATTGCTTATTTGCAACACGAGATCAAGATTTATCATTTCTTTGCTCGTATTTCAGTTGCAAGCAACTGACATTAACACCTAACTAATGTCATCTAGTTCAGAAAAAATTTGGTTATTTTAAATCCGGGTGTTCGTTCAGATTTCATTTTCCTCCGTTAAGTTACATATCTTGTAACTGGCTTTACGCTTGTCAATAGAGAAATTTCATGCACAATTTGGAATTAAAATGTACAGAAATCATAATGTAATAATTTGTTCCTCGCATTCATCCGCGGATATTTCTTTAATAAAATAAGAGAATTCCTAAAAGCAAATTATAACAGCAGAACAAGGACAATTGTTGTTTATGTACAAGTTTAAATTCTCCATTTCCGAAGAATTTATAGAAGGTCGGTTCAACAGAATAGCGGGTTTTCTGTAAATACAACAAACTATGTAAACACAGCAAAATAAATACACGGCTGGTTTGCTTTGTACTTTCTTTTTAATACTAGTAGAAATAGAATTGCAACTTTTTTTTATTTTTCGTTGAATAAATATGCTTGCACATGTGCACTTATCTAATTTGCAAAGAACACTTGTTTGATTTATCAGACATGTGATATAATTCTACGTTGTTCACTTATTTAGGGTTTATTTGAATTATTTATTCATGACGGATTATTATTAGAACATATGGTTGCAAATATGCATACATACATTTCGAATATTATCCTAAAGAACTTGTGAAGCATTATTCTTACAACCAGTATTATTTTTAAAGACTGTTTTTTTTTTGTTTTTGTGCTTTCGCATTTAAAGTAAACACCGAAAATTCGAGTTCTATAGATTGATACCCAGGCTTCGAGAGCTGGACAGAAAAATAAAGTAATAGGAATTGGTAAAGTTATAACAAACATTAAAAATTTAAACCGAAATTGAATATTGTTGCAATCTTTTTCCTTATAATAATGAATTTCGATGTTTTGCAAGGACTAAAATAAAACTTGAATTCAGGGTTATAATGTCTTGATCATTTTTCACGATTTTCCAAATCATTTACAACCTTTCTCAATCATTTATCAGAAATATCACTGAAACCGATAAACGGCTTCTTCCTACGTTTACCACTTTGTTTTTGTAAGGAAAAAATGCAACTCATAGCGAACCAAACCTAATAGTAAGATGGTTGGTAATGTCACGAATTTTATGTGTAAATATTGCAAATATTCTCATTGCCAAAGTAAGTTTGCTGGTTGCTGTGTCATTTCAACGAAACCAATTTTTTTCAATCCCTAGCCTAAGTTTTATCTGACATATTCAACTAATGCAACATGTTATGAACAACTGATGAAAAAAAGAACTACAATCAAATCAAACCCCGGCCTCTCGGATCACACTTTGTGTTTACCGTCCCGTTTGCTCGTCTTCTTGTTTCGGAGAGCCGCTTGTTGCAACCAATCGTTGCAACCAGCCGCTCTCCCATTTATTCATGTTTCTCATCGTAGTCGATGGACTTCAACATCGATAATAGTGTTATTGTGTTTTATGCATCCATTTTCAACTAAAAAACGAAGCATAGCTGAGATCAACCATGATAGAATTGTGTGTGGTAGCTTCGGAAAAATATCTAGGATTATGGTCATATCAACACTTGCAGTGAATGACCTGTACAAGTAAAATTCTTCCATCACTTCGATATCTTTAAGAAAAATATTTTCGGTCAACGAAGATCAAAGTTACTGACTGGCTGTTTTCGACGCTCAACTTATCAGGAACCCATAAATCGGATTTCTTTCTGTAATCAGCTTCGGGAGAATGTCGTGGTCAATGCCAATTCATATACCAACAAGAACATATTGTTTACCCTTTTTTGATTTTTGGATTTTGGATTCAATATATTATAGTTATCTTGCTGGATATTTTCCGAGAATTTTCATCAGAATTTTCTGTTTTCAGGGACTTGAGTGTGATAAGACATCTTCACACAAAAATTTCGAATCATTTCGCCGGAGTAGAAGTTCATAAATTGTACGTCACAAATTTAATTTAGAATCGTTTTTCTTTTTAATGTCATAATGAAAAATTTATTTCATTGATTTATACATATTCAACCGAAACCAATTTTCCAATCACTACACCAATTTCAATGCTTGCAACGTGCCCGTTCATCAATTTATTGCATGATTTGGTTGAGTTTTAGCCGACCGACCTTTCAAAATTTGGCGATAAAGATAGCAGCCACAAGCCCAACATCTCTGCTGACATTTCAATAGAAAATAAACTATGAAAGGTAAAATTCCAAAGGTTTAGTGCACAAACTTCTGGAAATCACCTGCAGTGATCAATTTACAGAATATCCTGTCTTTGGTCTCGTACATATGCGTTAATCCATCAGTTCCAGGTGCCCTTTCTTACCTGCTTACCGAATCACTTATCACCTATTTTCAATTGAAAAAGATACCGCTCCTTTCAGTTGTGACCGTTTTGTTCCGTTGTCACGTTATGTACTGCGGAAGAAGAACACATCGTCCACATTTTCATAGACGTCTGATCCCTTCCTGCATATGATCGCAAGTTACCTGTAGTTAATGAGCATCCATAGACTGCTATCTTTCTATCTTTCGCCTCAATCATCATTTCAAGCATTAAAAATAATAATGAATACGAATCCATCTCTGAAATCCTCAAAATCAAAATCAAATATTCCTCAAATATTATTGGGACTGTAACTGAATCTTACCACCACCATCTAGAGTATCTAAACAATCCGTTCACGTTAAATAAAGCGCATCATTTAATTAATTCATCATAGACAAGCTCATCAATGATTACTATGATGCTAGCGCGTTAGTAATTTATTATCATCTTGTAACTATTGTACAGGCATTGATTGTAACAAAAATGAAAACCAATTACATTCGGAACAAAAGAAAAATGAAAATATCAGAAATAATTGTTAAAGATGTTTTCATTGCTGTCAGTATTCAATATTCAATTTATTATATTGGTTGATTTGTAGTTGTGCTTACAGTCACTGCTAGTTTTTAAGCAGACCAAAAATGAAGAAGTCACTTTTAAATAAATATTCATTAGACTCCTAATTAGGATATGGGTGATGAGTTAGTTTGTTGAGGATACAAGTTTTGTTTTTGGTTCGTTCGTAATTTTAATTTATTAAAGTGTTGTGTGCTTTTGTTTCATTTACAACTTCTATAAGGAGTTGTATCGCTACTACTTTATAGGGGCTTCTTTGTTTTTTTTTATTGTAAGCATGTGGAAATATGAGTTGAGTGTTAAATTGATGTGATAATTACTTCACTTAGAAGTATTTATTGGCTGGTCGGTTCATAGATTTATTGAGTAGCGTTGGAAATGAAAAAGGAGGATTCCATCTAAAACTGAAGATTCTGTTTTCTTATCAAATCATTCCTCTGGTTTGACTAGCTTTTAAATTTGTAGATGTGATTTGTATGAAAATCGAATCATTAAATATAATTTAAACAATTTTCTTTGAAAGGCTTATGGTGGAAATAATCATTTTAAATATTAATATGTTCATTATGTGTAAATTGTCAATGCATTGGATGAGTAGAGTAAATGTTTGCAATAAGTTGCATTTTTTGCCTTATAAATAAGGATTATATAATTTAAATAATGACCTTAATTAAACGAGAAGGTTTCATTAAATATTTTTCAACTAAGGAAACAAGTATTGCGCATGTTCAATATTCGTCCGAATAATTTTATCATTGTTAAGCATTTTTTGATGAATCAAGTCAATTTTGTCTATTAAGAAGAAAAGTGAGACACTGAACATACTTGATTCATAAAGATCGTAGGATAAACTCATTTATGCATCAACATCAATAGTCTACCCAAAATTCTTGACAAGAAGCCAAAAGTGCATCCTGTCTAGAGCACACTGTTTTCTTTTAAAAACCCATAATTAGGAACGAATTTACAGAAGGTTTGTCAGTTTCCGAAACCCTTATCTGTCTTTTTTCATACTGAAGTGAAGTACTGAATTTTAGACTCAATAGTTCTGCTAAGGTACTGTGATTTTAAGTACTGTGATGATCCTACAAACACATAAGTAACGGTAACAGCGTGTCATCTTGCTGGGGTTATTCTGTCTAAACCTTAATAATAATATCGATATATTTTCGGCGGATCATTCATATAGTCTCAAATGTGATTTCATCTTAATCTTAATAACTCGACTTACTACCATTCTCGATAGATTGAAGATATGTTCCTTGTTAATAGATATTAAGTGCACTAAATAAATACTATCACGATTGCATTTGAGTATAGTAATGCTATCTAGGCCTATTTTAAACAAGTTACATATGTTTATATAGCAATTAAATATTCGAAACGATTTTGAAACACTTGTGGCCCCTATCCTATGTGTGTGGCCGGTACAACCTGCACTATAAACGCTATGAAATAAAGTAAAAATAATTGACTTTATTAAATGTCCAAATTTCGAGCCCACATGACAATTTGTTAACTTTATCATCGCGATAAGAGACCAAATTTTAAAGTTTATCGTCAGAAAATATTAAGTGTGTTGAACGTATCGTGGTCCACCATAAATGGTAACAAACTGAAATGTATATGGTGTTGTCAACAAACTCTGAATGAAATAAAAACGATTTTCCGGAAAATGTGGGTGAAATTGAAACCAAGAAGAAACTAGTGATCCACTGGCTGGCTTTGTTGTTATTATAATTCCATTGAGAAAGACGGAAGGTAACGATAGAGGTATCTTTTTTCCTTATTGATGGTGGTTGGCGTGGATCGGTGGTAGTATGATGTCAGTAGAACAAATTTAAATGAAGCAGATGCTCATTAGTTTTATGAAAATAATGAATAATGAATGAGTCGTTGAAATTCGTTATGGCGGGCGAATTTCGGTGAAATGATTGACTAATCACCGCCCCCTCGTTTGATTCGTTTGAACGGTCAAGTGCGTTCTGTCACCTAAAATGTCTTTGCAAGCTTATTGAGTATTCGTGGAAAAATTTGAAAGTATTAGAAGGAAATAGTTGGGAGATTTAGGTGGTAATGTCAATTATGGTTACCTTTCTAGAGTGTAATCTTGACGACTACAACGTAGGTAAAGCGCGACGCAATCGTTACTTAAGAGCGCACATGTGATTTCGTGGGAGATGCTCGAGCCTCCTTACATGTAAAGCTTTGTTTGTTATGTTTGTTTTGTTTGCCATCATCATTACATGAATATTTATATAATCAAAATGTCATTAATTCATAAATGGTAAAGTTGAAATGCTGAAATTCTGTGGAGATGCATGTTATTTTACTTTTTAAATAATTTTGATTATTATCTCAGTCTGTTGTCAAGACCTTCAACCATTCCTTTCGCGGGTACACTTTATTTTTGGAGAGCTCCTTATTTTCGGTTGCAGGTATCGAATTTTTAACATAAATTTTGTTGGTGTTCTGAAAATAAAAATTTTATGTGTGCAGTTAATATCTTGATAACATATTGAACATAATTATTTTTAGTGCCACTCAAAATATTGACAGTTTTCAGAATACTATTTATTGATGGATATAATGGAGAATCATGATTCAATCAAGAAGTTGATTCGCATCAATAACGGAAATTCTGCTTAGTTAGGGCCGGTCATAAAAGTACAAACACCTCATATACATTTCATTACATCATTAAATCCTAAACTGAAATGAACTAAAGTATGAATTTTGTGATAAAAATGGTAATTATAATGTTTAATTAAAATTTTGGAGCATATTTCCTGATAATGTTCTGCATGCAATTCGACATCGGTAGCAGTAGCCGTTCTGTCGATTCAGGATTTTTTTTCACGAAGAAGATTGTAATATTCTTGAATCACGTCTTTCAAGTGATCATGGAAAATTCTTCACACGATAGACAATCACCTTAAAAAAACTTGGTAATCCTAAGGCTCCCGATTAAAAGGACTTGTGAAACTTAAATATATATACAAAAACTTAATAACAAACGATTTTAGTGACAAATTCAATATAAGGACCATCCATAACGAATTCTAAACCCGTTTGAAGCATGAGGAATATTCAATTCTCATAGAAAGGATCATCCTAAAGGTGATCAATCGTATCAAATTCAATGGCACCATCTTCTGTTAGAAAAAATTACATCGAAAGGAGCGGTTATATACTTTATTGATATAAAATTAGGGAGCGGTTGTATACATTACTGATGATAAATTTCAAAAATACGCAAATGAGATAACTTTCAATGAGTAAAACCTTAATTAACTAATCAGCATGAAATTTACTCTCGAAATATTAAGAGACATCCCACGCGAGCGTCATAATTTCTAGATTGAAATTCACTTGCTATTGTTTTCATCTTGCTTGCACATAAGAGTTATATATTTGAGACAATTAGATGTGTCAGTAAGTCAACACGCTACAATTATGGTAATTTCAAGTCTCCAATAAAAATATAGTTTATTCAACTGTTCTTTCATATTAGTATGCACATATACATACTTGTTTTGAAGAGCTGCTTGGGCGCATATCATATGCATATCATGGGCGCATATGTTGTGTATTGAATTTTCTGGCAACATGATTGGATGTATGCAAGCATGGGCATTGAAATGTATTTGTCAATTTTTCTTCTTCTTTCGATCATGAACTTGTACGAGTTTTGTTTTAATTCTGTGAAGCACTTTGTGTGTTTGGGTCACCTTTAGTAGTTAATCGTTACCTTAATGATGTCGGCACAAGCCGGTTAGATAGTGTTATTGGCCTCTGCTTTTGATTGCGTATTGTGTTTAATTACATTTCTATATGATGGCCCACAAGGAAACATAATGAAGGTTTACAATTAAAATTAAAAAAAATATTGTTTCTTGATTGAAACATGTCCTATCGCAAACGATTGCGGAAAGCGTTAATAAAGATATGGAAGTTATTTGGGAAACAAAAAACGATTCACAATCATCACAGGCTGTTTCGGATTTAAATCGCTTATGCTTAGAGCAGATAATGCCGTTTGAACTAGTTCTTGACGTCATAATGACATTCACGTCAGAAAAACTTCGTATATTTTCTAAATAGTCGTTGGCGTTGAAGTCAAGTCAACGAGTTTGTTTGTTTCTATACTGTTTTACTGCAGAAGCCAAACCATTGCTATCAATTGAAAGCCTCGAACCCCCTGGAAATTTGTGATTTTCGTTAAGAAACTTGATCGATTTCGTTTTTGAAGAATAAAAATATATACTTAGCGGGCCAATGCTGGGACTCTTATACCAGGAAAATACATATATGACCTATTTACCTGTTTGGTTTTTATATTTCGTCTGGATGAGAAGCCTTTTACTTTAACATCGAGTCTCATCGTGCTTTAATGAATGGTTTTCTGCAAGCATACCAGTTCCTTGTCATTACCTGGAAGATAGATTTTAGTTACGAAGCAAATTTTTCGAAGTCTGAGTGCGAATTTCCGCTGTTCTTAGTAAAGGTGGATATCACGAAATTATTGGAAAGTAAAAAGGTATGCTCTGCTCTTTGAAAATTTATCTGGAATGATTTCAGAATATTAAGCTTCCTGTTGCCGTTTTGTTGAATTTGTTGGTTTGTTCTACTCCATATGAAAATGATTAGTCAGTGAGCGTTGCTTAGTACCAATGTGCCCTTCTCCTCTCGTTTTATGGCCTTGCCTCCATATCTGATGGGCGCTTGGGACGTTAATGGGCGCTCCTCCTAAAGACCTTGTTCCATACATTTCGATAACATTCAAATCAATCATTTGAACATCTAAAATCAAAAAAAAAATACTCAAAAAGGATCGGACCTTTATTATAAAACAATAAATAGCTTCAAAGCGAAATCAAATTAATTCATCAAGATACATTTCTTCAGGCTTGAGGCATTTATCCCCACACCTCTCCTTTTCTTGACACCTTTTTTAATAGGACATTGGCAATCACTTTGATAGGAATTTCGGCAAACATTAATAAAGTATTTAAATTAAGGGTTTCCAAATACTTTTAGCCGTTTTACTTGGGTATTTATTCGGTCAAGATTAGACAAATATCAGCATTTTTATGTATTCTTACCACTTTCCTTCATCTACTATTTCTTATATTTTTTATCCATTCTTTTGTTTAAATAAATTCTACGTTTTAAGCAATTTTAAAGAATTCTAAGATCTTGCTTAACATACGATAATCATGTAGATGACAATAAATCTTCGTGAACTATTTTTAGTTTTGGCTGAAAGAAGCGCCAATTTAAGTTTACCAGAATACCATTTTCAGTGAAGGTCAAGCATTCGTGAAAATGAAAACATTGACTTATATATTATTCTGCATTTTATAGGTTCATTCTTGCGTATCACACAAGTTCGAATTACTTTTTTTATTTTTATTTGAGCGATATTTATCATTCTGTTCATGTGCTAAAAATACCCTCACAACATTTTCATCGAAAATCGTGCTCGCAAATACATCACTGACACGATATTCGTCAATCTTTGAATTCGATTGGAAAGGTTTTAAACCACGCACAACATAGGGTAGTTGTTCAACATAATGTTGGTCTCTATGATGATTTTAATCATTACCATTATCATCATCACCACCGTCATCATCATATATGTTAGCCGGTTGAGTTAATTGAAAACAATATTAATGGGGGTAAGAAAAAAGAACAACGTTGGTTTACATGCAGAGTATGTTAAGTAAGTTGATACGTAAAAAGAGGAGTCAAGTTGAAAATTCCCAACCGCAGAATAATAAAATGTTTTGTATTCCATTGCTTCTGTGTTAAGAAGACGTTGGCAGAATATTATAGGGTGAGGGTTTTGAATACGAATGAGATCGTAAGGGATTTCCTTGCGTATTTTTCAGAATTTTTTGAGGTATAGGTTTTGATTGTCTTTCAGAGTTGTGAAAGGTTGAAAGCAAACCATTAAAATGTGACGAAATAAAATAAATTTTAACCAGCGATTATAAATTCAATTTCAATTTTCTGTATCGAGTAGTTAATCATATCAGCATGATCTTTTTGAACCTATCCAGTCTTAGTTTTAAGTAACATCAATACACAAATAATTCATTTTTTTATTTCCGAAAAGAGTTCAATCTGTTGAAGCTAGCCATTTCTATATGTATGCGTAAACAGCGCTCCTTCGTTCTACTTTCGTATAGGTCATCAAACATGTTTCCTACCACTGATTTTCTGGACCTATATAAGATGGCTCAGATGAGCCAAAACGTCCACAAATTTGTGGAGGGTAGACCCAAAATAAATGAAAGAGAAAGCGAAATGTTTTATCTATTTTTTATAAGATGTACACCGTTTCTATCCCCCTTTTATTTCCAAAGTTTGTGGCACTATTTTTAAAAAATGGTATATATTTATGCTTAAATCGGTGGCTACTGTCAAAAATCTATTGGATAACGTTCGAATCCCGTGGCAAACGAATTCTTCTGTTGCTGAAATCCTCATGTATTTTATCAAAAAAAAGAAGAATAGATTCATTTCGATAAAATTTTTCAGTTCTTCATAAGAGTGAAAGTGCTAACCAACTAGGCCGTGAGCGTTGTTCTTTCCACCACTGCCGGTTTTCGACAACAAAATCATCGTTCTTAAAGCGTTGGAACAAATCTCAATACATTCGCTCAGAGATATTAGCCTCATCTCAGTAATCTCACCTGTCAGCAATCGATAAACCTCAGCCGTAGTTTTTTCCAATTAAAATAAAAAAGTAAAACTCACTTTTAGAGTCGCAGTTAAAGTTTCTATTGTGCTCCAAAATCGCATTAGTATTTTAGTATGTGATGTTTTTCGTATTGTATCGGATCTTATCGCTTAACTAGGATGGAAAAGTTACAGTCCACGTATTCAGATTGCCAATTACGAAAATAATAAATAAATACGAAAATAAACCTCACCAAGATAATGCTCCTTCTTAAAACGAGGTTGTGCAATGTCAAGATTCATGAGCACAGCTTTTTAGTGGCAAGGAGATGAAATAGCGTAGAATTCCGAGCACCACAAGGCTTGTGGGTCACCAAGTAAACACCTCCCATTTCAACCTGAGAATCCAGTCTGCAATCGTTTGACACGTTACTTTATACTATAATGGAAACCTTAATCGGAAATCAATTTGTTCTATGAATGCCATGTGATATCATTTTAATAAAATACTTTTTCAAAAAATTCTCGGTGATTGAGCTGAATTACTTGTGCATTGCGTAGGTAGCGATCCCAATTGCGAGAATCGCGGAGCTTGTCAAAAAGCTAAAGGTGTGAACGAAATGCGAATGCTTGATCGAGGCACTTTTAAATTTTCAAAATAGTTCATTTGCTGATAGAAGGAAAGGGTACAAATTGGACATAAATGCCATCAAAGACGCATGTATCGATAGCCTCAAGTTGGTTCGGTCGATGATCTATAATACTTATTCGTCATATTGTTCCATCGTAATAAAGTTGACTTGTTTTAATGATACATGATATAATAATAAATAATTAACGATCAAATCATATGAAATTAAACGAAATGAAACAAAAAACAAAATCTACCAGTACAGTTCATTAAGAACCCTAAATTTACACTCCATTGTTAGGAGCAAATGTTTATCAACATCTAATTACGGCGTAGTATCTTTGAAGCATAACAAAGTTTGAAAATTGTGTGTTAATGCATATTTGCTTCAACGCTACACAACTAATAGTTTATGACGAATATTTACATTGATGGTAACAACCATCATCATGGTAAGTAATGGGCGGTTAAATGGCATCAATTTGCATACAAGCAATTTTAAAAAGTGTAAATAACGGCCCACATTATAGATGAAAACAACGAACGATTTACAAAGCAATTATATCGTGAACCAAACAATTTTTTCTTCCTACTCCCTCCTACATCTGAAATTGGCTAAATTCAGATTGAAAGAAAGAATAAGTGGTGTGTAATCTTGTGCTAACCTTGACTTTGACTCATAAAAAGTTGAAGTGTTAATTATTATTGAAAAAGATGAAAAAAAAAAAAACGGAGAATAGGAATTGTCTTTTATGTCAGAAATTTTCCAACAGAATTTTTGTATTAGGTGCGAATATTTCCTAGACATGTGAGAAATAAAGGAATGAGAAGTATTCAAAAGTTCAGACTTGATTCCAAATTCTGCGAAAAAGCTGAAAAATTACTGATTCATACACTAAATAGGTGAATCGTAAGTTGTCAATAAGGTTCTAGTGTCATCTTCTAATGATTGAACCTTAAACGTGAGTGTTTACCATCTTCATCATTCGGCCCCAACTTAAAAATGAGCCCTTGCGCTTTCTTTCCATTCTCATTATTTCGTGTTCCACAAGAATCCATGTATTGGCCTTCTCTGTTTTATAGTTTTCAAAATGACCCAACCATCAATCGATTTCTCAAAATATTTGGATTTACGTAAAGCATTTTCATATTTTTATATAAAAATGTATCGTTTTGGTATGAATGTGAAAATTCCCTGTAGTCAATGACGCAGAGTTCTTAATATTGGAGTAACTTTCGATTACTTAGACATCTCTCACTCAGACAGAAGCTTCCAAACATTAACTTTCGTTTCAGTTCTTCGAAATCTGCATGTTGCACGAATTAACACCGAATGACACCCTCGATTGCATTGATTGTTTTTTTTTCTCAGCTGTTGTACAGATGGTTTCAATGACATTTGAATATTTTAGGAACATAGTTTTTACTATTTTATTTTTATCCTTCCACTCTGTTACTATAACAATATTATTGCTGAATAAGTCCGCGAAGTTTATACCTTTCACACGGCTGGGCATCACAACACTTTTCAATTAATTAATACCGGATGGAAAGTCAAACTCCTTTTGTTTATTAGAGAATATGCGGTGGTATTGATTTTCCGCATCTCGTTGTTATGTCTGACTGCCAAAATTTTTGGCAGTCATTTCATTCGAGACATACAATAGCAGTAGGAAGTTTTTGCAGCGCGAGCGGTTCAATGGAGGGAGGTGTAGGTTGCTCGGCAAGGACATTCAGCAATTGAATAAAACCAGTTGCAGTCGCCTACAGGATTGTTTGAGTATAGAAATCGGTTATTACGGAGCGTGTCTTTCGTCGTTGTCGATGTAAAAATGAGTCCAAATCTCGGTCAGCTATATTCGATAAAGTTTTGTTACTCGGGGGGAATTCGGAAGCGATACCATACAAGTGGTTATGTACCACGAATTGTTTAAAGAATGTAGGGCGCTCCTCGAAGACGACCATTGTGTCGAAAAATTCAAATTAATTTTAAATTGTTGTGACTTTGTTATGCGGGTTCAGTATCTTTATTTAATAGCCAACAACTTGTGTTCTCGCAAGAAGCAATCGGCACATTTTTTTTAAGTTCCACTTATTTTGCACGGAGGCAAGCTTATTTCCCCCAGTTGAGCATACGTCTACTGTTCCAATATCTAATTCAATCTTTTCTTATCTGAAAATAAATTAAAAGAAGATTTTACGGTTTATTTTCGAAAAAGAGAAACAAAAGTTACTTCAATTTAATTTTAATTAATTTTTTATTATATTTTTATTATATTTTATTTATTAAATTTTATATATCTTGTGAGGTATCGATTAAACAATATCAGATTTATGCTCGTTGTCTAGATGACATTTCGCCCAAATAAATTTCTGTCCATTCTTTTGCGAGTTGCAGGGCGTTAAAAATGGAAGCCAATATATTCGATAAAAATGTTCGGTAGATCTTACGGCTTAGAATGTGAAATTTTGGCGACAGCGATCCCGTTCAGGCATTTTTGATGGTGCAGGAACATTCCAGACCGCACGTCATAAGTGACCCGCAAAAAACTCTCGGAGCTTTGTTGGAAAGTTGTGATGCGTACACCATATAGTCTCGAATCATCTTTCTTGTATCTTGTATCGAATCCATCTTTTTCTTGTAATTCAAAACTTAGTACTATGAAATTGGAATTTCAACCAAGACTTCTTTGATATATACATTCTGGAGCTATCCTTAGAATTGCAACATTTTATGCAACAAAACGATGCATATTTGATCCAAATTTGACAATCTGAAACATTAAAGAAAGTGTTGAAGTTCACGTAAAAATAATGGATTTGTTTTCTACCAACCTAATATGGTCATAAGGTATTGTGAATAGTTCTCAGATGGAAATCAAACTTTTTTTCTGTCCATAGGTAATTTAATTTGGATCTTTTAGACAGTTATGATCACAAGAAGTGATAATAAGATTGATCTTGGCGATGGTATGATGTTTTTTTTTCATAATTCATAATTATGAACTATTATTAACAATAATAGACTCTAGATGGGGAACTTGTCAATGGCAGAAAAAATGGGCAACGCTAACAATTTATGAAAGATAATTGATCGCGTCGGTTTTTTTTTAACAATAAACATGTCCGAAAATGACAATGGAAAATTTATTTGTTTCAGTATTTATTAGACTGTGTACTTTTAAGTTTCTTACCATCGTCAAGTTATCCCTTAGTAAGATTTGTCGGTAGCTACAGGGAGGTATGTGCAATAATAAAGTTTACTTATGAAATTTACGCAACTTAATAATGGAAAATAAAAATACAAATATAACAGAGTATAACAAAATGGCATCTTTCTCAATTGCTAATGCATGTTACGTATACGTGTATGTAACCAATCAATTGACAAACGCACGCATGTCAATACAACACGCTAATTACATTGGTTTCCTTATTTTATGTTGAACCTTGACAATGCTCTTTCTATGCTTTGTGCGGTTGCTTAATTGAATAGTATATGGTCGATTATAATAATGCGTGCATATTTTACTTCTAATTTCACCATTTATCTCTAATAGAGTTAGACAAATTGTGTTGATTAGAAATGAAGTACCTTATAAGGTATCTTGGCGGAATCGCGAAAGTAAAAGTACTTACACATGCGAGCATACGTGCAATAAAATAAAAATGCATGTTCATTGCGTTACATAAGATGCTGCATTAATTTGATTTAACCAGATCCGTAAATGATCATAATTCATCTATTACATTCATCATAGATTCACTGATATTTTTGCAAATTGTAACATGATACAATGCGAATTGCGTTGCGAGATTGCTAATCGCATTAATTTAATTTCGTTTGTGGATGTTTATATTAAACATATTACTCCGCGCGTTTGTCGTCTATCCATTATATTACAAAAAGATACAATTTGATTTGTTTTGTGGAATTGCGTTAAGAATTTCAATCAAGTAATTTATGGTTGAATTAAAATAAATATGCAAAAGTGGATTTTTTTTGTGTGCACTGTGACATAAAGAAATTGCTTGATTTAATGTGTGATAAATTGAATGGTTCATTCTTATAGGGGCTAGTATAGGGTAAGGTAGACAGGCAGGTAGGCAGGAAGACTAACTTTAAGATACTTTGATATTATTCTGTAAGCAAATCTTATTGTGTGTGGTAAATAACAAACGAGTACTAATTTCGAGAACATCACGTTTACAATTCAAGGGTAAGTGCGCGAGTCTACGCGTAGAATTTAACCTGATATATGGCGGCGAATGCAATCTTCGGGTTGCTATGACGTATGTCACGTATGTTATTTTGTTTCCTCGAGGAGCTAAGAACGATGACGAGGACGAGAGAACATGCAAAAGATATATTGATCTGTAATGACGCAAATGCGTGTGAGAACCAAATGATTCAATAATTGATTGCGGGCATATTAAGTATCAGTAACTTCCCAAAGCGGATGAGGGAAGCAAAAGTGTAGTTTTTCATCGGAAAAATTGTTTTTTGTCAGGTGAATCACATAAATGGTGTATGAGGCAATTGATAATACGTGTGGTGAAACCAATTTCAAAATTGCTTCCATGGTCTGCCAAAATGCTTTCAATTGTCTAGTGTATTTACTCATTAAGCATTTAGAGTTTATTACATTGTATTCTGATTAGTGCACTAAGGAAGCAAATAATCGTGATGCACTAATGTGTAAATGAATATGACTAATATGAATGTGAAACACGTGAATGTAAATTGAATGATCACCCAAAGCGGAATACACATATAAATATTTTTTTGATCAAAAAATAACTGTTCCCGATTCTTGTAGATATATGAAAGAAAACGAGCAGCCTCTCCTTCTACAATAATGTTTATTTTTCGCATATACGCGTATTTCGGGAGCGACTTACTCCCGTCTTCAGTACTTAGCTACTTAAGTAGCTACGCCTGAAATACGCGTATATGCGAAAAATAAACATTATTGTAGAAGGAGAGGCTGCTCGTTTTCTTCCATTTTTTTGATCGTTTATTATAATTTATGAATTATAAATATTATATATAATTATAATTTTCTTCTTAATGAAAGTTGTTTACGCCGGAATTGTCGTGATCGGCAATGGGCCTGGTATAAACTCCTTTAATATCCGTTGACCGTTAGATGGCTGCGTACACTGGCCTAGGAAGCTCTAATCCAGATTCTACGAGTTCTCTATCTGGTATAAGGATAACTTTCGTTTACGCTGTCGACTGGCTTGGGAAACCCTAATCCAGGAAATTTGTTGCGCTGAGTTGTAAGATGCAAACACGTTGAGTTCTGATCTTACTCTGATTTTTATTGGAGTATGGGTTACAGGGAGCTAGTGCGATTTAGCACTCTTGCTCCATTCCTGTCTGTGAGTGTTAAACACTCACCGTAACCTGACACAACACTCTATTTTTTAGCTTACTAGTTGGTTATTGATCTGAGGCTTGGGTATTTGCCGATTCTTATTTCGTCTCGGATTTTGAGGATTTCCATGGTTCTGTTTGGATTCTCGTCTATTCTGTCGAATAGTTTCAGTGCTCTGTCTCGTATGTATTTTTCGACTGTGTCGATACGTAAGTCTTTGTGTGTGTCCGTATTCCGAACATACCATGGAATTCGGCAAATCCGCCGTAGGGCTCTATTTTGTAGGGACTGGAGCGCTTTTTTGTGTGGTTTTGCTGTTTGACAGAAAGTGGTACTGCCGTATAGTAGAGTTGGTCTGATGATTTGTTTGTATATTAGGATTTTGTTTTTTAAGTTTAACCGACCGGATGCGAGGAGTGGGTGTAAGGAGGAAAGGATGCCTATGCATTGTGATCTTTTTTTATGTATGTGGGTTTTCCAAGTCATCCTGTCGTCTAGAGTAAGTCCTAAGTATTTAGCTGTCCTGTTCCATGTTATTGTGTCGGAGTCTACGTGTAGAGTCGTTGGATGTTGTGCTCTGCGTCTTGTGAAGAATATTGCTTGGGTCTTTTCTTTGTTTGCCTTGATTTTCCATTTGCGGAAGTATTCTTGCATAATTTCGATTGAGTGTTGCAGTTTTAAAGTGATGACTTCTGCTTGTCTTGAGGTATAGTATATGCAGGTGTCGTCCGCATATAATGATACTTGGACATTATTTGGAAGGGTTTGGATGTCTGCGGTGTACAGATTGTACAATATTGGTGAAATAGGTGATCCTTGTGGAACTCCTGCTTGGATCGTCCGCAGGCTCGAGAGATGATCTTCCACCCGAACTCTGAAAGATCTGCCTTTTAGGAAGGTGTATATGAGTTGAATGTACGGTAGCGGGATAGAGAATTCATGCATTTTGAAGATAAGTCCTGCATGCCAGACTTTGTTGAAGGATTTCGCTATGTCAAACATTACAGACTAGCAGTTGAATCCGTTTCTGATGTGCTGGGTCACTCTCATCAGTTGGAGTTCCGTCGAATGTGCTTCTCTGAATCCATATTGTTCGTCCGGAATTATGCGTTCATAATCATTATCACTTCATTCAGTCTGGTCAATAGTGCCTTTTCGGCTACTTTGGAGATTGACGAGAGAAGGCTTATAGGTCTCCAATTTTGGGGGAAAGGTATGATTACTGTTATGATAGCCGATTTCCAGGTCGTAGGGAACCTACGCAAACAGAAAATAGTGTTGATTGTGTCTGTCCAAATGCTTAAAACATTGTCTGGGAGCCACTTCAATATTATGTTCGTAACTGCGTCGGGTCCTGGCGCTTTCCGTTTGTCAAGTTTTAGTGTAAAGTGTTTTGTCTCCTGTGTGTCAAGTGGCCGTATCACCTCTTCCGCTTGTGGTGGGTTTTTGAGAAGTTCTTTGACTTGGGTTAATATGGCGTCCTCTTCGTCAAGGTCTTCGTCCCAGGAGGTATTTTCACGGAATTGAAGCTCCAGCGTGTCTGCAAAGGCTTCTGCTTTACCGGATTTGTCGAATTTTAATCCGTTTGGGCCGTGTATTGGTGGCATAACTACCTTGTTCCGTGTCCGGAAGTATTTGGACATCCTCCAGAAGGCATTTTCGCCATCTGATTTTTATTGTAACTGATTTCCTTATATACTAATTTAACCTAAAGCATTCTCCTTGTGTCGGATTTCGTGTGGCTCATAAAACCATAAAATTTCTACATTCTTGCATTTTCCCAAAAACAATCAATTTTATTTTTACGTATCCTTTAATCCTAATTACCAATGCACTGAGTGCATTGCCTATGCTAACACAATAAACATATCCTTGAACAGTAATTACCAATGCATTTAGACACTGAATGCATTGCCTACGCTAAAACCATAAAACTATCCTTAAACAGTAATACATTGCCCACACAATGAGAATTCACACCTTATCCTAAATAAACATTACATATATTTTTATCTTTACATTTACGTATATCAACTATCCATACTAAACAAAAGTAAAACACCAGAATTTGCTCTCTATATTTAAAAAGGTTTTGTTATTTTAATTGAGTTAATAGTTTTGAACTAATAGTGAAATTAGAACTCGCAAGCTATGTAAAAAGAAGAATTGACTGGCAATAAATCGTATGGATCTAGCTTTTAATTTAATTTGAAAGATAAAGGACGTTTGTTTCCAAATTAGTAAGTGAATGTCGCGAGTAAGTTTTTTTGAATTAAAAACCAGAACGGGGTCGTACCTTATTTGTTTTTTGCTATCCAATCGATGTCCTTTGAGCGACATTTTCTGCTTTTATTGTGAGGAAAAATCGAAAGACGCAAGAGGCTATGTCGAGACTTTACGGAGGCCATAAAAGCTGTTCAACTTGGTGCTTTGTCAAATATTGTTGTATAAAGTTCGATGAATGTGTTGGCATATTATTATGGTCACGCGACCAATCATCGGTCGTTATTGTTATAAAGGTTATTGTTTTAATCTTTTTGAATCACGCCATCTTTTCAATACATCAGCGCTTCAATTTATAGTCATAATAATCAAAGAAAACAATCAAAATCGTCTTAATTTTGCTCTAACTTTGACGTGATTTTTTTTGCTTGGGAATTCAGAATCCTGTGAAGGATGTTGCTGACTCACAGCTTTAAACCAATGATTCGCTAGTACTAATCTTCTTGAGCACACTTTCATTATGAGAAAAAATTTACAAGTTGTCGATTTCAAATTGAAGATTTTTAGGATTAATTCAAGTATTTGGTAACCATTTTAACCATATTACTTTCGTCGAGGGCAAAAAACAAATGTGTGGTATTCATTTCCTATAGAAAATTTCATGCACGTTTATTTCTTACATTGCTGAAAATTTCGACTCTGGTCAGAGTTCAAAAATAATGACCTACTGCACTTCGTTCGTCAGAATCCTGTAACTATCAACCCTTGCCCAGTCTTACCTATATAACTTCAAGTTTCAGTAACGAACAGCTTATTCATAGCTACAATTTTAATCACGCTTTAATGTTTACAATATGGATGAAAGGCATTTACCCAACGATAGACCAAAATCATCTCTTGGTCCTCGTACGAAAAGCAAGACAAATTTTACAATGAAAAATACAGGGCTATATGTGGTGAATAAAGTAAATTGTTTTGAATAAAAGTCAGGGGAATGTTTCTATTATCCGTAATCCATATCATCATTGGCTCAAAATGATTAATAGTGAATAAATTATTGTTGTGAACAACTTTGAACGGATATTCGTTAATTAACATTTACTTCTAACTCGACACTAACGATGAGTAAAAAAATCCTAAATTTATAGAAAATCTTATTCAGCGCGACTTATAGACTTTTCCTCGAAGACTCACATATGGCGATTTATTTGCATTTTAAATAATAATTGACGCATATATGTTATGTTTAAAAGTTGTAGTTGAGATGAGATAGAGTTCGACTTATGTATAGAATAGTGAATATAATGAAATGAAATAGAATAGTGAATATTATCTTCCTCTCTACACATAAAAACTATATGATTTTCAAAGCATATAAAAACATTTAATTTTAACGATAACCTTGATCTTCACTACTTTACGTGACCATAAAGTTACTGTCTTCAAACGACTGTGGTGTATCACAATTCTCAGAAATACTCTTGTTTCAAACAATTCACTACGTCTCCCTGAAGAAACAAAATTTAATTATTAAAGCACCATTGGCTATTGCTTGGCTAGCACAAAATAAATTTTAATTAAAAACTAAAATTCGTTGAACATAAATCATTCTGTAAGACTCAACCTATTACATGCTGATGAATGAAGATACAAGTTTGCAATATTATCCGGTTAAATTATTAAGCAAAGAATTTACAAATATTTAAAACGTCTCGTGGTGCAAATAAAAGATGAATATGTTTTTATTTTATACAATTGCGGTTTTATAATGGAAAGTGTTAAGGTTTTAAACATCAAATAAAAAATACGAGAAAAATTATAAATATTATTGGAAACCTGTTACGAAATCATGCGGTGTATTTAGACACGGTCCTGTAGTTTCATTCATCGCATTCAGTCATGTGCTTCGATCCCAACTGGTGCAATAATTAAGATATTTGATTAAAGGAAAAAGTTGATAACCTTTGTAGGGGTATTCAACTTCTTTTTGGTTTAAGTTGTCTAGGCATGACTGTCTTACGTTAACATATGATATGTTTAGGATGTCAACAACATAAGATCGGTAGACACAAGGATTACTTGTAAAAATAATAAATGCCTCCAGACACATCAATCTTCGTTACATCTAAAAAAAAATAATGAGTCAAAAGTAGATTTCATAATCACTGCAACAATATTTTTGATTATATAAGGAAATTACATCTCCGCGCAAATGAAAGTATTAGGTCTGTAAGTTTTTTTCAAAGCAGTGTCTCACCCAGGTATAATTTCAACCATCCAAGGAATCAAACACAACTTGGCATGTCCGTACCATATCGAGTGTATTCGTTCACAACGTTGTTACGAAGATTATTGTACACTATTATCGTTGTCCTGCCGATTTCAGAATGCTGAAAATAAATTTCGTTTATTGTGATGGACATTTAACACGATTACCAGATGTACCCCGATATGAAATCAAGACGATGAAAGAATCGTACAAGCACTCTACCGCTTATGCATTCTAAGAGTTGGAAGACTCTTGAATGTTTCCATAGACTAAGTATACCGTATCTGTTAAGTCATATCTGTTCAGGGAAATAAACAATCTCCATCTCTCACTAAATCTGTCAAATCAAATGTCACAAAATTCAGAAGTGGTCACAAGTAAGTTCTCCCTCAGTTCTAGTACATGTACGTTTGGAAGGAAAACCTGCTGCCTGACGATCCATTAAGAAAAGCAGAGTTGTTCGTAACATATGACAACACACAAGAACTTCTAAAGTTATGGTCCTACAAATGCAGATTTGTCTCATCCTTTTACTCAGATACTGCGAAATGAAAATATGGCCATGGTCCAAAGTTGCTCTGAAAATTCAGCTTAAAGTCGATCAGACCATCTAAGTACTTAATTGCTGATTTCGGTTCAAGTAACATTTCTATGATCCTGATCATTTGGAACAGGTTTGCTCCTGTCCTAGACTGAATCTGTCCGTGGTGATCAGATTCTCACTCAGTGGTTTATTGTCGATGTTGGCTTTGACCATCCCTGTTATGGTTTCTATTTCACGGACTCGTCTTACTCTTGGATCTGATAGTTCATTCAGAAGTGTTTAATTACTGTAGGGTTGATGTCTCCTGCACGAGAATATTACGAGTAATCGAAATATTTTTTGCCAGAACATTGAACACTAAAAAGCCACCCGTGCGTTCATGCTCCTGCGTTCGAAAGTAAGCAGTATTTGGGAATCAGGTGGTGGATAAATTAAATTGGCCAGGGTTCCATATTGGAAAGTTCTGGCCGGGGTCTTACTCTCTGAATCCTTTTCGTTAAGCTTTTATATTCCATGTAAACTCACCCAGCAGTATATTATCATTAATGGGGTTTGCACGTCCGCCAGATCTGGAATTTTTGTTAAGATGTATTTGGGATATCTATGGCTATCTTTTGTCACGGTGTAAGCCTTTTCATATTTTAAGCCTATGAAGGCCTATGATTGGAGAAGAGGTCATAATAAGTCGCAGAAATATGGGTTGGTTAATAAGGTGCAATTGGGTTGCTATGTTTGAGTTTTTGGGCTCGCGAAAACGTGACTGATTCAGCTTAGTTTCGGTGGGAGCAGTTTGGATAATATTTGTGCGGAAATATGGTGCTTGATATCATCCGCCTTTGAATAGATATCATTGCAGAGGATGTCAGTGTTTCTCTTGAACACTAATTTATTTTTATATATTCGGTGAGTACAGTCGTAACCAAGAAAAAAGTGTTCAAAGCCACAAAAAAGAACAGCTCTTCGCCGTATCCTACAATCAAGCAACCTGTTTAAATTATTCTCTTGGATAGAAGTTAGACTTTTTCTATCTGTCAGTTCGACAATGCCCCTCGGCTTTTATCTGAGTCAGCCTTACTATAGCTGCGTTTAAACAAGGTAAGCTTGTTTTTTCGGCAATTTCCTTTTTGATGTCCAACTCTAGCCATCATAGCGCGGAACATTTCTTTGTTATCGCGTGTTTTATTGAAATTCTACCAGTAGGTCACCGAATCGTATTGTTCGTGCTGCCTTTATAGTCGTTTTGATGTCATCCAGCTTGACAGCTGGACAGCCCATTATATGTCGGGGGAAGAGAAAGTGTCATGGGTAATAATTATTCATTGGTCTTGTAAGATGTCTGAGGTTTCTTACGGAGAAAATTAGACATGAGTTAGTCACTAGTTATTGTATATTCATTGCTTGAATATCAAGCATCGGTCCTTTGGGAAGTCTTAGGAGCGAAGTTATAAGATTGGGCATAATGGCGATCTCGGATCGGAATAAGAATATGTTATGTAAAATATTATATAATAATATGCAAGACTTTGATTATTTTTATTATTAATATATAATCTTATATATAATATGTAATTTGGACTACATTGGTTATCCTTGCAACTATAACTGTTTCACAATCGTTTGGCCAATAAGAATAATATAAAAAGGTTTGTAAAAAAAGTATAATACTAAGTATAATATCGAAATACCCTCTTCTGTAGACATTTTCACTAGATACATCGTTGAATTTGGCGTTCAAAATTATAAATAAGGGAGCATACCCTTAAATAGATTACAAAAGAAATCATAATTCATTTAGTGAATGATGCCGGGCTATATGATCATACGTGTGTCCACGACATATTGCACACGTCATATGAATATTTGTTGAATTGGCATTCACCTCAGGTGTAATATCGTCAACTTTGTTCAATGTCAAAGATACGGAATCATCACTACGTCTTCCTTATGTATGTAAATGGCGAATCTTCATACCGTATCTAGCATTTCGTCTATAATTACTATAACAAGGTCAGGCCAGAGCAGCATTAGCGAAGATTTTTACCACACACTTTGCAGTATGAAGCATATCATGCGGCTAACCGTTACTGAATGGAAAACTGCGTAGGGGATCCATTAAGTTGCTCCTGTAATCTTTTCAAACCATTCCACTGATACTCTATTTGGGATCACACATGAGTAGTTTGTTACATTTTTTTATATGTTAACGATCGAAAGATAAATTTTTAAATTTACGACGTTGACTTGAATTCGGATTAAAATTCAGTTAAATATACAACACAAATCCATTACACCTCTCTAGCAAATCATGGTTAGATTTTTGCAGTGGTAAGGTGACCCAAAACAACCTCATGCTTGCAGTGTATAGTTGGAGAATATATATGAGTTGTAACAATCAAATTTGTCAAATGAGAGGACAAGGCGTTTAATATTCAAAATAATTGCAAATTTTTCACACGTTTCGAATGTTGTTATTTAAATAATTAGTTTATCTAGTTCCAGAGTAAACGATGCGTGAATTAAGCCAAGCGTGCACGTGTTGCTAGAGATATAGAGTAGAATAGTGAGAGTCGGGGACGAACGATGTTATAAAATGGCGACGTTATGAGCAGTAAGGTTGCATTAATAGATATTATAGTTTATTTGAAGAACGACTATCCGTGAGACGCGTGGTATAGTGGGTCGCACCCCTAACTATTGAATTATGGATATCACGTCTCGTGGAAAGCAATTGTTTCGATTCACATTTGGAATTTAATGAAATGCGAGTCATAAGGATAGTCTGGAAGCTTCTTATATTATGAAATAGCAAAAGAAAAACATTTCGAAGAGTTAAATATCAAATCAGATCATGATCCTTTCTTTTCAAATATAATTTTCACCTTATACTGTTCACCTTGAATTTCCATTTTCCTTTTCTATGCTGTTTTCCATGACAGCTTGCTTCCACTCTGTTTTCTTGAGATTCTCTGAAATTGGTGTTAAAACCTGCTCAACGCTGAAGTCTCAGCGGTAATGATAATATATTAGATACTACTATTTTCATTTGCACAGAGCACAGTTTTCTTTTGAGGCAGATACCCTTTAAAGGCTGCAAACTTTCCAGGTGCAAGTTTGAAATAGATCACGGTGACTCAAAATTCAACTGGAGAATTTATGTTTTTCTACTATACAAATATTGCGAAATACAATTTCAGTTTCAGGATTTTTTCAATTCCACATAATATATGTGATAATTTTCATCCATGGCGCAATAGCTCGAGTCGGCACTTGTCTTTAATTCTTTAATTGTCTTTAATTGCCACATGTTGTCCGAATATCGCGGCTATGTTCAATAGTTAGTACAAGCTGAGGATAACACGTTTTCTCTGTTTTACTGATTGAAACTTTCGTTGTGATCTATCCTTATGAGTTCAGCTAGATAATCGGTTAGTATTCTTCCTTTTCACATTGCTGCTTGACTAGTTCTTACAAATTTCATGAAATTAATTGAGTCTTAATATATATCAAAAAACTTATCATTGGAACAAAGTGTCCACATCTGTGCTGTATTATGTCCTTCTGGGTTTATTTTTTCTGGTTTCTGGGGTTTTAACAGATGTGAGTGCGAGTGTCCAATTGTCTGTTATAGGGCTAGGGCACTGAGTATTGCTCGGTTCTCCAGAGTAGAGTGATGGCAGATTTTCATTTCTTTATTTTCGTTTCGTTGTCACTGAATCTTGTTTTTAACGTTTGGTCTAAACTAAACTATATAAAATATCTAGCATATATACAATATTGATGAAATGATAATGAATTTGTAAAAGATATGCTAAAAATGTAAAAATTTTAGAATTCAAGAAATATTTCAATAATCTTTACGATTTGTTCGTTTGATACCGACAAATCAAGCAACTAATTTTTAAATTTCTTCTCCAATTATGCCAAGCTACGAAAGCTTATTTTTTTGTTGTTATCCAAATTCGAATCCTCTAATATAAATACATTACTCATTTAAACAAGATTCAAAATTATCACGAAAAACTCAATTGCGTATAATCACGTGAAATATTTTAGTAGTTACTGGCCAAGCCCCATGTGCAAATTGAATTAAAGTGAACGTACTCGGCATCTGTTGTACAAAATTAGTATCCTAGAAATATTATGTTAAATAAGAGAACATCAGTCGTGCGAAAGAATATACATATATCTTACACAACGACGATCGAGGCAATGCGTTATCGATGATCGTAATTATAAGAAAGTAAATATTTACATTTATCTTTTAATTATCACAATCAGCACTTATCCAAATTGTAACCAGATTTTTGAATAATGTGTTGGCATTTATTTATTTATTTCTCAGAAGTATTTGTGAAATTCCATGAAGTTTATTGTGGAGATACGAAAGTGTGTATGTGTGGGAGTATGGTCCCATTATATTTTAAGACGCAACAAGAAAATATTTCAATAGGAAAAGTAAACATAAACGCCTTGGAAAGTATACACAGAAAGTATCGAAATATATTTTAGTTTGGATTGGTAATAAACATTCGCAAAATTTTTCATAAATGATTAATTTAGTAAATAAAACGCGAGGTGTTAAGCTTATCTTATTTTCAATTGGTGTTGATGAAATATGAAGAACAAACTAAGGATGATTAACTTACTTTTGCGGAGTATGCATCTAAAATTGCCGGTCATTCTGTTAAATCATTTATTTCGAGTTCGAATATTTCAGAAAATTAATTGTCAATGCAAACATAGTTTACCTAATTTACACTCAAAAGTATCGCCTATATATATACCGATACTGTTAATAGTATTGGTCTCCTTTAGTTAGATTATCATTATAACAAAATGCATACAAATTACTTTGCTATCTTAAACAACCAGTCTTTTTTTCGCAATTAAAATTACCCATAAAAAAAGTTTACTTAACAGATGATTTTTCCAAATAGTTTGATCCTTTAAAACTGTTTCAATGATGATCCTAAATTAAAAGTTAGAGAATTTTAAAATTTATTTTAATACTCCTAATAAAATTAAGTAAAAGCGCGCTTGAAGGAAGAAGTAACGATAAAACTTAAATTGCCTTAACGTGTATTTTCGGTAAAAGTGCTGAACGGTCTTCTTGAAAGATGTCATTTTGCTGATTCGGATAATTCTTTCTATTTCGAAAACCTAAGCTCTAAATCTATGTTCTGTCTGGCTGTTGATATGATTTTGTCGGTGGATCGTCAAATGATCCATTTAGGAGTAAACTGTTTTTAACTCAAATTACAAAGGCATTGTAAAGGACTTTGACTCGGTTAAGAAAGGCTGCCAGGAATTGGGATTTCTGGCATCTTAAACCTCACATGGAATACCAACGTCCACAGCGGTATATATAATCTGAGAGTCAGCGTATTTGCAACTTCATCGGTTTTCTTCGAATTGTATACTTTCGATACGATTTTTATAGTTATGCTTAACACCCCCACATAATTGCAGTAGGGACTCTCAGCATCTCATGCTGGATGTCTTTCATTACAAGTATCCGTTTAGGTTTATCTACAATCACTACGTGTTCGAAGTTTGTTTCTTTCTTACATGCTCATTGTCGTTTTTACTCTTTGAGATTTTTGCTTGTTCTAAGATCTCCATTCTTATGTTTTCACACGCCATGAAGGACTCCGTACAAATTTTTTATCTTTTTTGATTTATATAATAAGATAACAGTGTGTATATTGGCAACTGTCGAAGTATTTCGTATTTTCCTTATTTTCTTGTTTCCACATGACGGTATTTGTCGAATGCATTTTTTCACCTCCCAGTAAGATGTTCTACAAATTGGGGAAATAAACTGATATACATTTATGGCGGAAAATAAATAAAATTTTCGAAAAAAATAACGATTCTTTGGCGCAATTAATGGTTTTTAAGTGCATTAAAAAGATCATCTGGATGAAATCATAAAAAACAAACCCAAGATACGTAATATTATCTTCATTGAAACACTTATATTTCGATCGTTCAATTCGATAGCACCCCATATCTTCACCGATCCTCCGCCATGCAGCCGCTTACTTAAAATTAATTCCTCCTTCCGCTTTAGCTTCCGGCGTTGAATGAGTGATCGCTTAATTAAGTTCATTGTGTTACGTACATTCTTTTCAACCTCTGCTCGTCTTCCGATTTTTCTTGCGATTTTCTTTTCGCCGAAAAATATAATACTTTACTTCGTACCATTCTTCTGAATATATAGCTTCCTTTTTTTGAACATGAACTTGTGAATGGAACCGATGAAATCAAGTACGTTTTCTATATAAGGATTAACTTCCGGTATATTAAAAAACATGAAATTAGATGTCATTAAGGACAAAAATTGATGGATATTCAATCGCAATTCGTTTTTTTTTTCATTAAGATATATTATACCAGGACAATGTTTTTGCATTATCAGTAATTTTATTTTAAATCATTTTCTTTGGCATAATTTTCTTATTCATTTATTAATTTTATCTCTTTTGAACCTAAAAATTTTCCCAAGTTTGATTGATGTATCCAAATCAGAAATTATCTCATGGAAACGATGTAGTCATTGTAACTTTTGTTCCTTTAAGTTTGTACGTGCTCTATTTAAGAATTTGTTAATCATTTCAAAGAAATGATTAACATTAAGAATTGAGCAGGAAGTATTTTGATTGTAAAAACGTTGGAAACTAACAATTGTAGTCAAAGTGCGTTGTTAATTGTAAGGCTAACAAATAAGAGATTAAGATAGGTATCTAACTTGTAGATGCGAGTATCTACATCCATAAATATGTATGCTTGTGAGCTTTGAAGTTAAAGCTCTTAATTCACAAATTCATGTTTATACCATATGTAGAAAACGCCGAAAGCAAGATATCTTCCTATGATAAAAACGTTTAACCTTCACTTAGAATCATTTTTGTCAGACATTTGTAAAGTTTCCATTTAAATATTTTTTATATCTTCCGTTTATTAAACTTTGCTTATACGGGTGAATTTGAAAGTAAAGAGTGATTATACGATGACAATGGCTGATGTCTAAACTATATCAGATTTAATTTGGTGTGCCTCCTATTTTTTTTCGAGCATTGATTTGTAATTAGTTTATTCGCGATGATGCCGCTACACTTGGGAGGTATGCTCGCATTTGTTAACAAAGCAAGGAAATAAATTGGGTGCAATGTATGCAGAAAAGTATTATTTGTTTGTAAATATGCAGAACTGATTGCTTCTTAAAACGATTGAAATGCAAACGGTCGTGCTTTAACAATTTTTTATTTAATTTTTATTGACTACCTGTGCCAAACGATGATAACTTAGCAAACTGTTTATGGAAATTCGTTAGGAAAGCACGTAGATTTTATTTTAGCCGGAGGTTATTTCCCATTCGATTGCATTTATTTCGTTCGTTTGGAATATTTATCCATGATCAAAGCTGTTGGCTTCAATATTATTCCGGGAATTTTTTGAATTTTAAAGCGATCCGACACTTGAATCTACTTTAAAACTTCCCCGAATATAATTGAAGGATCCTTGATTTCCTAAATTTCCTTGCTTTAAAATTGAATGAGAAGTTGATTTGTTTCTCACGAGTTTTCTTTTTTACTTATTTTCCTTGTTGCAGCCTTAGCCAGCGAATAAAATTTATTAAAGTGTGTTACTTTGTCTTCATGGGTCAGTCAATCTACAATCCCATTGAGGCGCTACGCTGTTCCAAACGGTACACTTAAATATGTTCGAAGGCTTCTCATGAACTGCGCCTGGGGCGAATATTCTGTGATTCTCTTCATGAAGTATTCTGCGCCATCGGATGAGTCTAATTTCCTAGACGCGAACTTCGTTTAACGGGCCAATCTTCTTTTGAGGTGTTAAATTGCAAGTTTTTTGAAATATTCTGGTATAATTTGAAGCTTGTCTTTGGTTAATTCTACAGGGATTGGTTGCAACAATCCAACAATTATAAATTTATTTACGTTTATTTGATTACGTTTTAACGACATTTTTCTCACAAAATTGTTTGTATTCACAAATCATTTTTCCAGTCCAATATGAATTCCCAATTCCCGCCTCAAGCGCTGACAGCTTATATTCGGCTATTGCAATCTTTGAATTTTTCTTAGAATAAAAAACCTTAGCTATTCCTGCTTGGAATTAACACCACTTAACTTTTTTATGTAATCGAATTGTTTAAATACTGTAAAACTCCCAAATGCACATGATTCATTGTCAATTAATATTTCAATGCAACAAAAGTTGCATTTTGCGGTTATGAAGATCTAAAGAAATGGTCACAATGTATATATTATGTGTATGCTAGTATGTAACGTGTTCATATGCGTCGGTTCAGGTGCATATTATTTTTAATAATTTAAATAGACACAATCGCATGAAATGCGTTCAATTCAGCCACAAAGGTTATTTAGTTGTACGGCCAGTTGGCCATGATTATAAACATTATTGCTGATGAACCTGAATTTGAGAGTTTCATAAATTGCAGAAATTAAATTCATAGTGGATGGTAGATGCTTTCTAAGTTATTGAATCGGGATATGATTTAACCCCTTGAGTACTGAATATTGTGAAGATTTTTACTCACAATAATATGGATTCATGTTTAAAAGTAAAACATTTCATTCTGAATACTTGTGTATATTGCGGATATAAATATATTGTAACAAGATTTCCATTACAAAATATGAATGAGTATCTAAATGAAACAAAATAGAATAAACTCAGGCTAATAAATTTTTGCCGTGTAGTATTTTTCAAAACATTTCGGTAAATACAAAGGTATTTGATCAGCACATCAGCAAGATGTGCCCGATAACTTTGGTTTCTTTTCGTATGTTATACTTATAAGATACACGGCAACGTTTTGTATGGTGTTTCCTTAATTTGGTTGCCGGAATTATCTCCGGAAAGTGTGCTCGATTTTTCGCCTGCAAACGATGCGATGCGATTTACTACTTGAAGGACGCCGATAGTAATTATAATGTGGCAGGACCACTCCCGCCAGTAATTCTTCAGTGATGTCTCAACGAAATTGAACAATGTTATTCATGTGAATTGAAAAAAGCTATGTCTTTTAGGTTAAACGCCATTTTTGGCAACTTTTCACGCATTTCTCATTAACAGGAAAGCAAGCAATTCAACATTTCCTATGCTTTACTATATTCGGCTACATATGACGGTTTGAAAATATTGTCCAAGTTCTCATCCCTATTTTTTCGCTTCCCTGTATCAAATAAATCAATATTTGAATCTTTTGTCCTATATTGCATGTATACGTGCTAACCAAACATGGAAGGTAATATTTTGTTAAAAAAATCTAATTGCTTTCTACTTTTAGGTTGAGGTTTTTATTTTAGAACAGACAGCTGTTTCGAGTGCCGATATGACCCCTACTTCAGTGTTACGTATAAAATAGGCAGAATAGACGTAACACTGAAGAAGGAACTTATCGGTCTCGAAACAGCTGTCTGTTCTAAAAAAAACGTCAACCTAAAAATGGAAAGTAATAAGAATATTTTTTAAATTTTTATGAAGGTTGCAGAAATCCGAATCAACAATTGGAGAAAAAAAATAGTTTGGTTTGCAGAAAACAAGCTCGTTTACCATGTTTACCATTTCTGTTGTTTCGCACAGTTCAAGTTTATTCATATAATTGAAAAATTCGTAATTTTGCTGATTCCAACGATTTTGTCCAACTTTTCGTTGCCTGTGAAGTGCAGGGATCTTGAGGTATCCTTACTTAAAAAATCGTTTCCCGTGGCATAATGGCTTTAAAAATTGGAGAAGTTACAATACTCCATTTTGACCAATATGAAGTCGACTTAGTTTTTTACTACTTGAGACATAATAACACATGTAACATGCGCAGTCTTATTTCTCATTTCATTTGACTGGCATATTTATTCGTTTCTTCTCTACTATCATTTTTAAATCAAATCAATAAGAAGATGTACTTTCAAATCGTATAAATATTCAGAAAAACATTGAACAATTGCAAAAAATGATACTGAACAAATTTGCAGAAATAAGATCGAACCGATCTCTTTGATCAGCTGATTTTCATGCAAAACTTTTCATGACTTTTAAGGAAATATTTGAATGAAAATAACTTTTTGAAAAGAAAAAGCGCGCAAATATTTACTTCGTCGGATCAGTTTCAAATTCAGCTGTATGAATGAGGTGAAGTAAAGCAAGAATCGAATCTTCAAAACGCTACCGGCGTCGATCATAGTTTTTTTTAAACCACTTCTTCATTCAATTTGAAATTATTTTCTTTTTATTTATATTTGAAGTATATTTCGGTTTTTTCTTATCCTGTATTTTATTAGACTTCCGTCAACGAATATTAACGATTCCGGTTTTCGTGTAAAATGTTCAAGGCTCGAAAAACATTTAATATTAATATTCACATATATTAATTATGTTAGTGAGTCATTCATTGCATTTAAATAAAGTTTATTTTTCTGCGATTACATTATCTCGGTTGAATTGAATGCATTCCATCTCTGAAGAATAGTCTTTTGTGTTAGAAATAGAAGGAGAAAAGAAATGCTAAATCGAACTGATTTCATTTATTGTTAATTTGAATTTAGTTTAGAAATCGATGAATATTTATTTTTATATTTTTCCTTAATTCCAGCTTTAAGTAGTAGTAGTAGTAGTAGTAGTAGTAGTAGTAGTAGTAGTAGTAGTAGTAGTAGTAGTAGTAGTAGTAGTAGTAGTAGTAGTAGTAGTAGTAGTAGTTGTTGTTGTTGTTGTTGTTGTTGCTGTTGTTGTTGTTGTTGTTGTTGTTGTTGTTGTTGTTGTTGTTGTAGTAGTAGTAGTCGTAATAGGTTTATTTTCAACTGATAGGGTTGGATGCAGATCTAAACATTTCCACACGCAACCTTTGAACGATCGCGTGATCGAATGAAGGATAGAATATAAATAAAGGATTCTTCGCCAGTCGAACATGGTTGAAAAGTAGCATAGATTTTTTTCTATGATTGTTAACTAAAACGCGCGTTAGTTAAATATAAATGTTAAATGTGGCACAGTCATTCTATGCCTTCATCGTTTAAGCAATGTGACTATCAACTTTACGAAATAAAACTACAAAAATTCGCAAATTTTAATAAAATTCATGCATCGTTTTGGCTGCTTTAACTGGAACGTAGTATTAAATATATGTTGACATCCTGATTTCAGAATATCAAAGATGCTCCAAACCTCAACAACTAATAATCAAGTGTATGTTGACGGTCATGCTTATGTTTGAAAAATGTTGAATGCAGATCACATGCACCATAACGAATTAAAGTATCCTCAGGAAATTTTACCGGACTTAGAATTGGTTGCAATCGAAGTTCACCTACCAAAGAAGAAAAATCTGGAAAGGAAACTGACGTTGATGAGAAAAACTGGAGACAAATTAGAACATGTACACAACTTTGTATAACTCTGTACACAATTTATGAGACCTGAGAAGTATAGTGTTGACTTTAAATGGCGATTCGATGCCCCGAATATTTCCTTGTATTCGATCCTAACAGACAGACGGGCTGAATATTTATACAAATCGATTGTACCGTCTGTATTGTGCTATAGGTGCGAGGCATGAACTTTGAATCACGTATATTGAAAAATCGCTGATGTCTCCGAAAACGTCCTTCAATAGTTTCAATTTTTAAATTAAAATTAATTTAGAAAAATCATTTTTCTATTGATGATTTAAATTCTCACCTGTTCAAGTGAACCCTTTTTGTTTCCACTTAAAATAATCTGCTTCGTCGGTATTCTTTCCACTAAACTAGGACGTTTTCACTCATCAGATTGACAGTTTCTTATATGCTATAATAATTTAGCGTTCATTGATTATAAGTTCCTTAGAGCTGATGCCAATTAGCATGTTAACCTCAACCCTGTTCGAATGAGTATTTAGATCCTTCACGATAAAAAAAAATTTGTACTTTTTCAACCAATTTCAAAATTAATTTTATATGAATAAGCAAACTTGTCAAATTAAACTTTCGTTTTTAATGCAAGTGAACCAGTTCATATATAAACTATCAACCAAACCAGCTTCTTATTCAAGAAGTCTTTTGGTTTTTGACATGAGACGATTTCGCGTGCAGCATCGTAGAATCATCGTAGAAACCGACTAAAATGTAATATTTTTATTTGAAAACTATGCAGTATTTATTTTTTTATACTGTTAAAAATCATATAGTCGAAGTGTAATCTAGGAAAGTTATCCCGTCTTCTGAGGGAAAAGCATCTTTGTTTTCACGGGAAACTTCAGTAACATTGTCTTTTTCTGCCATTTCCGTCATTTTTTATTTGCGTGGCCTTTAATTTCATTTTGGCTAATTTTTTGTATGTTTCTGTATATATTTCAACTTCTACAATTGATATTTTCGCGTTTTTATATTTTTTTCGTTGTTGCGTTGTATTTTTATATTTATTACGTTTGGATGCCGCTTCTTGTGAAACAAACATTTATTTAATTTATCCGACTAAATTCACGCAGAATTTTCGGTTCAATGGCATCACATATAATTTTTAATCTTATTTTAATTTGAACTCAACTTACCGATGACAACATTGACACACATCTTTATGCACGGATTAACGCATCTTTTCATTAGAAAAGGAGTTACTCTGTATAAGAACTACAGTCTTCCGATTTCACTTTTGCAAGCAAAATCCCACTTCTGACACCATTCATGTGCATATTGGGAGCTATTTTGTAGTTTGTTTCGCAAACATTTGTTGAGAGTACTTGATTTTAAATCAATGAAGATAATATTAAAAATTTTATGGAAGTTATGAAAAAACAATATATGTAGAAATTCTTTAAAAAAACGAAAAAAACTCTACATAATCCACAGATCGCCTACTCTTTTCACTCTCCTATGGGGAAAGTTCCGCATTTGGGCCCCGCCTGACTTCATCAGCATCTCACAAACTTATTACTCAGTCGCTTCATCACTCGCAATTTAAATTGCTTTTATTGTAATCCACTTCGTCGTAAAGATAAATTACACATCCATTCTCCTTGGAGACATATCGTTGTAATTTCCACATATGAACCAAACTACATTATTCAATGTGTGTAAGCATCACGTCAAGCCGGTTATTAGTAATTATAAACATCTCCAACATTTTCTCTGGCGCGTACTCCGCCGATAAAGCTACTATTCTCTTCACACTCTTCTACCTTTGAGCCTACATCAGAAATATACTAATTTATATATAGTATAACGTTAAGAGTGTTAACAAAGTTGCTGCTAGTGCTGCTGATGTGCTGTTGTTGTTTTTGTTGCTGGTTTTATTTTTTGTCATGTGTGCAGCGATAAAACTACAGATCTTGGAGCTATCCAAGCTTAGTCTCATTCAATATTCAGTTAACAAAAGATCGTTACACATATATAAATAAAAAAGACGTTCGGTGCGAAAAAGAATTCAAATGGTAAAGCTCGATCGGTACGGTTCTAAATGTGCACTTGTCTTAAGTTGTTGAGAACAGAATAAGACGGCGAAGAATTGGAAGTAAGATACGGAAAAACGCGGAATTGGTTATTATCAAATTAAAGTGAAATTGAAAATATATCTGAAATTTGATAAAGCACAAAAACAAAACAAATTCAGTTGGTTTTTAAAATCTTTAGAGCTTCAAGTTCGATTTATAAGAAAATGTGTACAGTGAGATTTTACCAATCTGATAGTGTTAACAACGATTGTTTTTGTCAGTTCTAAAAAATTATTTTATCAAAGTACCTGTCGCGAGACAGAACATAGTGTACACCCTGTTATTTAAATTCAGTCAAAGAAAGTGCGTAGTTAAAATGTCTTGCGGATTTATTTACGAGCATTTCGTTTCAATAAGTGCGACAACAGCTCCTTCTGATCCCAACAACAATTCACATGGAAGTGTGCAAAAGCCTCTAAAACCAAAACAATAAGCGATAAAATTTCAGTGACCCTTAAAATGTGCAAATTACAAAACAAATATAGGAATCGAAAAGGCTGACCTAAAAGTAAACTGACAAAAATTTCATGTGTAAGACTGACAGTATTTCATAGAATAAAAAAGTATTTATTTAAAACTAACTTCTTAAGATTGTTTTAAAATAAAAGCCAGGAAAAAGAAAAAGTAGTATATAAGTGTGTCAGGAACAAGATATTCAAGTACATATTCAAGGAGTGGAGCGAAAAGTTTACAGTGAAAATGTTTCAAAAGTACGTGTCGAAAATATCGAGTACCATTGGTACATTGCATTATATGCGCAGGAAATCTCATGGTGCAACAGAGACGTTGAATAAAAGTGGTCGTAATAAGCGTAAATTGTCGTTATCACCTGATTTCGATGAGGAAATGCTTTTAAATATCACAACATCGACACCATATATCTTTATACCAAGTACGGCTGATATAATTTTGGATGCAGCACTGAAGGAGTTGCGTGAAACATTGCTTTATTATCCGTTAGTATGATTTGATTTTATTTGTGAACAAATATAATTTTTAATCTATTGCACAGACAACTTGTGTTTGGTTTGGACATAAAATATTAAAAAGTTAATAATACATTAAGTCATTGACTGCACTTTTGGAATTAAAGCTGTAATCCTTGTGTATATTCTCGCTATGAGTATTTCATGTGCTGACTTTTTTCTTTTTCAAACATAAGAAACTAGTCCAGAGATGCCATAAAAATTTTATCCAAAAACTTGAACCGAAACAAACTGATGTGAATCATAGTCTTAAATATTTTTTTTGTTATTGATGAAAATTAAAGAGATGAAATACTCGCAGAACCACATCCAAATTTTTTGTCTCCCCTATAATTCGACTTAAGATTTACAAGTATATTTGCAATATATTATTATTTTCATTTTAATTGGGGGATTGATTGGATCCTTGTTATTAAGCTTATGCGTTGTAATCAACTTGAATATACTTTCTATACGTGCTAAATGTACTTGTGTGATAGCACGAGCTTATTTAGAGTGTTATATAAAAGTGAGCGTTCGCCAAACGTGATTTTTCTCAAGCTAAGTGCACACTGTTTTGTTCGATTTGATTTGACATAGTGTGTAAATCATTTATTTGATTGATAATTGTCGTAATTTATATAAGTACATGAACCTGTATTTGCTACTAGTATAAAAGTTTCTTGATATGTATTCTCGGCTCACTAGGAAATTGTATGAAAGTTGGTTCTTCATCTATATTAATACTAGGAAATAAAACTTTACCCACTTTTGAAAACTGAATTTTAAATAGATTCGGTTAGTAATTAGTTAGTTTAATCATGTAATCAGTTGTGAAATTGCAAGAAACAGATGCCGGAAACTTCAAAAGTAAAAATGACTTAACAATTCGTTTGAGTAAAGCCTTCTGTTTGAATGAATAAAAATAATTGATTGACTTCATTTGCGAATAATGTCAAAATTTCCAAAAAAATCTTTTCTCAATAACTCGCACATTTATTCTAAGAGTATTTCCACTTGTTAAAAGGATAATCTTAAGCAATCTTCCATTCGCGGATTCGATTTGTGTTTAGGAATGATAAAACGTGACAAAGTGCATACTACGGTGAGCAGGACATGTTGGGGTCAGTGGTCGAGTGGTAGGAGGATAGTTGGGATTGATAAACGACTGTAACTTATATACGTTGCTATGGATAGCATGCTTCAGATCTTTCAGAAATTCAATGCAGTAATATGTATGATCTGGATCACTCTCGAACGTTGGCTGAGGTACTCGTGGATTGTCATCCATCAAATTGACGTTGGATCAAACATAGCAAGCTTTCTTGGATGTGGGAAACATTATAACCACTTACTGGAACGTTCTGACCTTTGTTTCTATACAATAACCGTAGACCCGTCAAACCATAACCAATATTTGGTTACATCGTTGAAAAGTAGTTTTCATCTCCTTCTAAAGGCTTCTCAAACTTCTCAAATTAAAAATTTGTCGAAATAATCCGGTGCGTGTAATAAGTCCCAGTGATTTCATAGGCTTTTCTGCATGCTGCCTGATGGATCCGCTTCAAAGTCGTGGCTCTGTCCACGTTCGTGAGTTTGTTTCATGGTGACATCCCCGTAATCCGTGTTGAGCATAGCCAATGTTCCAGCTACAGATTTTCCAAATATAACGCACTTTCTGTAGCAAGTCACTGCTCCTTCAGCAGATTGACTCTGAAATCCGACAAACGAAAGATCGTATATTTTTGGAGAACTCTCGATTTTTTCGTCTGTCTAATTATTTATTGAAGTTTATCAGCTACTGTTTTGATCACTTCTTCTTAGCGAAGTCCTTCTCACCCATAAGACTTTTCCGTAATTGCATCTCCAACGATTACCTAGAAAAGTCGCCTTCACTTCCTTCATGCGCAAGATTCAGCATAATTTTGTTTCTTAATGAAACGTACCTAGAAACCATCTGATCTGGGATTAGGATCTTGCAAGAAGTTCTCGCATTGCACGTTTTGGATTAGATTTTTGTCATGAATTTCGTTGATCGATCAGATTTTTTTTTTAAAACCGAGGATATCATCTTGTACTTGTAAAACATCTTCCAAATTCAATTGTCTTCATTATTATTATTCTTCGGCCAATGTTGAATTCAGGAGACCATCGTTGAGCCTAGTTCCGCATATTGTTTAACGTGTGCGAATCACACGCGCCCGCACTGCAAAGCCTAGAAGATTCACTAATTCCGTATTCGCTAATTTTATAAGTTTTGTATCGTCTGTCATTTGTTTTTAGCTGAGTTTGATGCTATACTTCTGAGATCTTTAAGATTACTCATTCTTTGCGTTTTTGAGCACTAAAGGCAAAAGAATTCGGAGAATTCTTGGACTCATAGATGTTTGGAATGTGGAAGCCGTTTTTTTTTTCATAAACAAAAAAAATAAACTTTGGCTGATTACCTTGGCTGCCACATCCCTGTTTAAACCGGAATTGCTTACAGGACCTGAAAAATGATTGAATGATTTCTGGTCTATTTACTCTCAAAATGGACCATCGCATAAATCATTTGTCACCTTTACTGAACCCTTATTCAAAAGGAGCTTTATTCAAAAAAGTAATTTATTAATTTGTTTTATTATTTAGTTTTATAATGTAATAAATAGCACCAATTTCCTTGCTGCCAGATATGAAAGAGGTTTAAAAACTTTCTTAGTAGATGATTCTGATTTAATATCTAGGTTTTCCACTTACCCTAGAATGATAGAAAATAAATTCAGTGATATAATAAAATCTTGTGTCATTTAAGCAGAAGATAACAAAGAAATGTCAGCCAATGACACACTGTTCTTGGAAATCAAATTAAAACTAGTAATGCATGTTAACAAACAACGATACATTGTACACCCTGAATTTTTAGTATATTTGCTTATCACACTAGACAACATCTTTCGTTGAACTTCTAAACTTTTTCCTAATCTAATAATACTCATTTCATAAACCTTCTAATTCTGCCAATGTCAGAACGTGCTATTTTTTAACACAAGATTAACAAACTGTCACTTTAAGGCAGACGAATGTTGAAGAATTTTATTCTTCTAACCATTACCCCAAAAACGTTTAACAATAAAATATTGAAAAAAAAATTTAGCATAAATAAAAAACAAAAAAAAATTCAATAATATTCAAATTTTTTGGCGGGAAAAATTAACATAAATACTCAGAATAGGCAAGATTATCTTAAGATAGCAACTACCATGCATCTACTGTTAACCATAATGTGACCAACAGGAATGTTTGAGTGGAGCAGGTTCTGTCGTTTCTCCCGTTTCTTTTTGCGTATCTTCTTTCAAAGATACTTCATGCAGAAGGTCGTAGGAGATAAATTTATAGATACTCGTAGGTGTTTTGTAGATAATTATGACTCTCAGAATTTCAAAAATTGGAGTAGCGATGTGGTAAAATTGTTGCTTCTTGGCTTGATCTGGAGGAGCAAGTGCAGGTGAATATCTTGAGTTTTTCTTCTTTTTGTTGATTTAAGGTTTGTGAATATAATAACCTTGAAATGTTATCTCAAGGAAGATTGTTCAGTAATGAGGGCCTGTCACGCTATAAGAATGTTTTTTTTTTTGTCTTGCGTTCCGCTTGATTTGATGTCGATTTTGTTATTATAAAATATAAAAACAAAATGGGAATTATGGAATTATTCATCGCTTGTATGAATATGTTTTTAATATATAAAAAGCAAGCAAACAATGAAATGGAAATGTTTCGACATTTTGTTAAAAAATTTGTCGGTTCTTTCAATATTTACACGAAGGGTTAATATTTTGGATACTATAATCTTGAATCATAAAATGTAAATATTTAAATCAGAAGCTCAAATATCTTAAATTTCAATCATGACATTGCCGAGTCGTTTTTCATAATGCACCAATTAGCAAAGCTAAATTGATGTAACCTGAATAAATTAATGATGAACTTTCTAAGCAAAATTTATTTGAATAACTCTTTTGCGCCAGTTTTTGTTATGTTTATACTGTATGTAAATAATTGATGACGCAAAGAAAAAAGTTAATTCGAATTATTTATGTATGTTGCTAAACGGGCACTTTAATTGGAAGTAGAAAATGAACTGAAAAACGTTAGCCTTGACACTTAATCGAAATGATTAGAAATTTTCGGATGGTTATACAATATGAAAAATACTTAGCGGGACCTAATTTATTCGGTAGAATAATTACAATCAATTGTTCACTAAATATTTTGGAAGATTGTAAAAAAATTTTTAATCAAACAATTATTTAAATATAGTAGCCGTGTTGTTGAAAAATTAATGGCTAATATTTTGTTTAGGCTAAGCGAAAATGCTTTAGTGGTACTGAGTATATACATTTTCACGAGTCGGGTTTAAAATTTTTGATAAGTAGGAGATACATAGTAGGTGGTATCTATCTTACGAAACTTGACTATAGTTTGGTCTTCAATTCATGAAAGGAGTATTTTTTGGGTGATGAGCGATCTTAGTTTCACTTGTATTTCATCAGTTAAAAATCGATGGTTTGTCAAAAGGAGTTTTCAATATTGTCAAATGTCACCTTGTCAAAAGTACTATAATCTTGGTGTCATACGACAGACTTATTAAGAAAAATGTTTATAAGAATGGTTGCATACCATCATAAGAGATTTGTAAAAGTAAATAATTAGCTCTGGGTGGCTTGGGTCCGCCGGGCCTTGCTTTGTGGGTCTCGAGGACGCGTTTCGGCTGCATACAGCCATCTTCAGCTCGTTCTCGAACGAAACGTTCAGCCGAAACGCGTCCTCGAGACCCACAAAGCAAGGCCCGGCGGACCCAAGCCACCCAGAGTTAATTTTGGCCTGCGGCAACACCAAAACGAACTCCGTAAATAATTAGGTTTGAGTTTTTGAACTGTGTACGACGTCTCAAGGCTGGTTATGTGACTGTTGTTCATTTAAGGATATATGCGCCCTTTCTTCGCATTCCGCAATTGCCAATTTCAATCTTATCAGTCAAATAATCTTTTAAAGGATGCCAATTATTTACGGAAATATTGAAAATAAAATGATGCTATTATGGCTTACTGGTAGAACTAAATCGTATACCTCATTTCCTTCAAAAATGAAAATTTTTGCCAAAAATTCATTAAGGGCAAGAAAAGGTTTCCGTATTTAAGTCTTGTCTTTAAAAATAGAGAAAAATATGTTCCCGAAAAAGAAATTTGTATGGTGGTAGTTGAATTTAAGGATAGAATGCTTCTATCACTTGCAATCCTAAGTAACCAAACCAACAAAATGGGGATTACAAATGTTTGTATTAGCAAATGCAAATATGGGCTACGTATGTTCAATATTATCTTAATATTCGACTCTTAATATCGAGTTACTTATTCATCCAGAACTATGGGTACATACGAGAATTGTTTTGCATTTGTATAATAATTTGTTTTAATCGATCGATTTTACTACCCAAGTATCGCATCAGCAAAGTAACATTTAAAGAAAATATGTTAACTTACTAGAACAAGAAAAAGTAACAGAAAATTTTACCAGCAAAGGTATTTGAGCCTAATCTGAAAATCAAAATTCCGATTGCTTGCCGATTGAAAAATTCACTAGCCTTAGCTCGGAAGGATAAGCGCGTCGTCACCATATTAACTAGTTATTACTAGACAATGCAAATTATTACAATAATTCAATGTGGATGTAGTCCACAGCAAATAAAAAAGCCTCAGGTAGCTTGCGACTATTAAAAGTATCCGAGAGTCGTTAATCGCACGGAACATTACGCTAGAACATATTATTTTATACGGAAACCTATAAAACTGTAGAGGAAATTATTAGGAGGAAAGTACCACACAAAATATATAAATAATAAAAAAATAAAGATTCGTATTTGGACATTATAGATTTTTTCAGAACATTACTTTTGGTAATATAACATTAATTTTGAATAACTGAAAGCAATTACTTCATACAAAACATGTGGCACCAAGCCCACAAATATTAAATCTGAGTTGAGTCGGCCGTGCACAAACTTAAGGGTTGAATATTTCTAGACGAATTTTCTCCATTTGCTGATCCAGCTAATCGAAACTATCTGAGCGGTCTTGATTCAACTACGTATTACAAATCGAAATTCTTTTGGCTGGAAATTAGAAAAAAATTAAAGTAGGTCAGTCTTTCAGTACGAATGTATTATATGATCGCGAGAGATTCAGATTTGCAACTCTAAAATTATGAGAAAAAAAAGTATTGGTTACTCACTATTCTGGTCTCTTGCAAAAATTGCTCTTCTAAAATGTAAAACGTAAAAAAAGAATCAAGAAATGAATATTCTATCAAAAAAAAAAAAAAAAATGTAATGCTAAAAATCTTGTTTACTTTAGTCTTAATCGTAAACATGAAATGATAACACATGTGTATTCAATTTTGTTAATTCTCAAAGTACAACGTTGTTATTTAGATTAAAAAATAACGCATTTTAATGTTCACGTAACAATCGAGGTCGAATTAAAGCGCTAAGTTTATTCTTGGCTCTAATCGGGAAGGCTATGTACGACAACCTATTGATCGATATATTTATAAACCTGTGCATACGTGGAAGTAATGTAAAAATTGGTGTTATTACGATTCAATCAAATATAAAAATATTTTCAAAACCTTCGCCACCCAACAAAACTCTCATAGGTTTCCAATAATAGTCATCAAGGTAGAACTAATAAATTCACCTAAACAATATCAATAAGCTTGTGTGTGAGCTGCGCGCATAGAGTGCCGCACTTGTACGCATTAAATTATTATTGAAACGTTTCTATAAATTAGTTAATAGTAAACTCTTAAACTATCAATAATATATATAGAAGTGGAAAAAATTAATGGTTTACGGGGCTTTTTTTCTTAGCTTGTCTTCCCGTCGATCAGTCGTGCCAATAGTAGTTTTACTTGAGATTTTGCCGGAAGTAGATCATAAAAAAAGAAAAGTGTAGTTATTTTAGCTTAATGACTTAATGAAAATCCTTTGGTTGGTTAGATGCAATGAAAATTACCGACTTGTATGGCATTAATAATTTTTCCGATCGATTTCCTTAAAAAAAAAAAATAGTATATTGCCGTTGCAAGATTGCTTATCTGAATAAAGATCGGAATATCGGTTTGTGGATTGATTGTGCTTAATTTCAGATTTCCTATAGCGATTTTATTTGATTTGCATTTAAATCAAGTGAATTTGCTAGAATTGCAATCCGTTCATAATCAAATGTTGTGCGAACGGGAAATGAAATGTTAATAATTTGATTATTTTGCTTTCAAATATTTAATTATTTAAAATATCATTGAAAATGGATCGTAGTCCGTTTAATTTGTATTTATACAAGAACTTGAATCAGGTCGTATGGTTCAAGTTTAAATTTGATGACTTATGAATTTTTTACGATTTACTAAAACTTGATCCAGACATATTAAATTACAAAAATTTAAAGCATAATGAGAAAACGTACTTAAAAAAAGGATGCTTTTCGAAGACGTGCTCAAGCTAAGCGGAATAGAAGCAAAAACAAATGTATGATTCAAATTTCCTATTTTGTAAACGCACATTGGAACGAGGGGTTTTCAAAAATCATTTTATTCTTCATTTTTTGATTTTATAACCTAGAATTTAAAAAATTTCAACATGGACATATGTATATTACTTAACGTTTTCCTGTTTACTTTCAATTGAAAAAGAGTATGAAATATAATAAAACACAATGTTTTTAATTAAATCCCATCGCATAATGAAATCGATATAGAAACTGCCATTATCTGTCATCCTGTCACAATTTAAATATGAGATTCTTAATTATAGGAATTTAATATGTACTACATTGTCACTTTATTAAATACCTATCAACCTAAATATAACATAATAGTGCACTGACTCTGATGTATGTGATCCTTGAGACAATAAAACCTTATCAAACGATAAAATTTCACCACACTGTCTACCTTTTTGACAATCGGATAGTGAAGCTTCCACCATCGTAACTGAAATTCTCCCCGCTCCTTCTGCTCTATTATGATGTTTTAATTATTTCCTAGATAAGAGTATAAGCTACATATATATCTATATATGGTGGGAAACAGTTGATTGTTACTATCGCGTTATCTTATCCTGACCTATATCAATATTTAATGCTGCTGGATATGCTCAATAGTCTTTCATGTTACTATGTTAAAGCAAATCAAACGATAAACATTATTACGCGCCCCTTGAAATATGTCGCCTTTCTCCTTCTACTCTTTTTATCGTGTATTAAATCCTTTTGATATCTAATTAAGTATTCATTTCACGTTGCACTATAATGATTTTTATTCAATTTACGTCATTGAAATTTTATTGGGAATCCAATTATCATTACAACCACCAAATACAGAAAAAATATATTTATTTTAAATGCGGAGATTGATGGCTACGAGAGTATTGGCAGGTGGTACATCAATTTCAGTTTGCAACTGAAGTGTAGTTAAGTCGAATGAAATAGATATTGTTGTTAATTGACCTTACAAGAACCAGTGATAACAGTTATCAAGAGAACACAGGAGTCTAGCGCGCCTAATTTTAAGGCTTGTTTAGGATTTTTTTGTAAAGGCGAAGCTAGTAGTGAGAAACGATATAATCAACTCAGTACTTATACAAAAAAATATTATTGTAGAAAAAAGTTCTTTAACATAAATAAAATGCTGCTAAAGATGGCACCTACCAAAAAATTTGCCTGAGTAGCCGAGATGATTTCAGTTCTTTCAGTCGTTTGAAAAATAAAAATCAACATAATTACTAATCTGTTTACGTGTTGAAACGAATATCATATCACAGAAAAAAATTTTTGACAAAATAATTTAAAATAAAAAATACGACTTATTTTAACACGTTTTTAACAATAATAAAAGTTTATTATAATGAATATTTTTTTCTTTGTTCCAACAATAGCTACTGTTATACTTCAAAAATACAATCAAAATTAAAAGAGACAGTTTTGAATATCTCTAAACTAAATATTGTATACATTTTTACGAAAACATTCGTAAATATGTCCTCACAATTAATTTTCGATGCCAGCATCATACAAAATCCCTTTCATATTCTCATGTTCGTTTTCTTCTGCTTTTTGCTTGTGGGTCGATTTCGTCTCGTTCTGCTCTTGCTTTAGGGCCGATGATGATGGTGATTATTGGCAAAATGTCCAAACGTGATAAAATGCCACGTTTTGCTCCAGATTAATCCCCAGACACCGACACTTCGAGCGAGAACTTCTTCATTAATTTTTCTGCTTTTTGAAGAATAATATTGGTAACAGGCCCTGCCGCGATTTTTATCTTATTCATTTATTAAGAGTCTGAATTTAAAAACTATTGTATATTCAGTATGATTAAAAAAACGGTGTGGCTTTAACATGTCGTGAGGTATAGGTTCCAAAGATAGATATTATTGGATCATAAATAAAAGAAATGCCGAGTTGGACATTGAAAGAAGAAAACCAATGACTTAAGTTTCATCAAAACCTTCGTTTCGTATCTGTAATTGAAATAAACTGCAACCAAGTCGCTCATTAAATTTCGTGTTACTACTGTTACTATTATTACGTGTTACGTGTTACAACTATTCTCTAAATCTATTTAGATTTTTTGCAAATTGAATTTAACATTTCAGAATTTCTGAAACGAAATGAAAGGTTTGAAAACTATCTTCGTACACTCCAGATAAGTTAAAATGAAGAAAATCATATAGACTAGCAACATTTTAAAAATCTTTTTCTTCATACATTTTTTCACACATCTATCTGCGATGTTTCATTCCAACTGAAAATTCCCTCCATCTATTGATTTCGGTTATCATTCTCGAATTATGCTCAAATAAATACGTTCTGTATGAAGTGATAGATATTGCAAAACTGCGTGTAGTATAAACAGCCATCCACCTATGAAAATTAATGACATAATAACATATGAGTATGCATAATATTTCTCCACGCACGTCACATATTTGGTTGCTTTTTTGTTTCTTGTTTTGCTCGTATTGTGTTTGTTTATTCTCCTAATTTAGATGAGATATTTCTGGCTTAGGGAAAATCAATTATATATTGTTGATAATTGTACAAGGATAACGTTCAATGAAGTTGATAATGTGAAGATTGTGCTCTCAGATTCAGTATTCATTTAGTTCATTTGACGCTTAGTATGATTGATTGATTTCAATCGAATTCTTGCAGAATTCTGTGACATAGTTCAAGTTCCTTATAGGTATTCAGTGTTAAGTAGATTTCGTGGCGATAAAGCTTAATGTTTTATATAAGACTTGAAAGTTATGATAATGGATCAAATGCGAAAAACTACGCGCATCTTGATGAACGGTAATTGATAAAAGAAAGTTAAAGGTGCTTTTTTCTTTTTTATTTGGTGAAGGCTCTTTGAGGAAATGCAAGCAAAAATGTAAATTGTGGTGTCCGGTATAGGGTCAACTTAGTGTTTTAATTCACGGTCACAGTGACGCATCGATTGACTCCTAAATTTCTTGAAGTTTTAAATCCTACGTTTACAATAAGCAGGCATTGTAATGACTCATAAAATAAGATTGTCGCCTTGAGCAGTGATGTTCACTCTACCTTTTCAATTTCTCTCGAAGAATACGAAATGTTCAAGACTAATAAATTTCTTTGAAAATATAGTTTGTTGTATTTTTATAGAGGTGCTACCTACATGTGGACTTGTATGTAAATATGTTTGTATGTAAATTAGGAATGACGTTGGATATGGTCTCATTATTTATTTTTAACCCTTTGTAAGTCAACCTCGTATAATTTCTTAAAAAGTCGATCTTACGATAGATTTCCTTAAACGAAAATACCTCCTTTCCACTATAAATAATATACTTATATTGTTATACGTGGGAACACTCAAAACTAATTCACAGCTGGCTCTAAAATTTTTGTTATTGTTTATTGAAGAAGATATGAATATTACTATAAGATACATTTATTGAAAAAGCGATTACAGACCTTCCATATAATGCCCTCTCGACCGATGAATTAGCGTTTGCCAGTGATGTTGGGTCCTGGGGTTCTATTCAGCGTCTTGATTTTATAGAGGATCTCCTTGTCTCATCGAATTTTTCTCTTTTAACGAACACTGATGCCATTGTATTTTAAATGGTTTAAGCTACACACTGAAGCTTTGACTAGTTATTTATGATGCTTACAACGTACGTTGTAACGCTAGAGCGATTTCTGCACGACTTTCTGATAATCCTCGTAGTTTATATACTTACGGCTGGTCGCTTCCGTAACTCACGCTGGCCAATATCTGAGTTGTTGCTGTCCTAGCTAGCTCCTACAGCGGTATACTGGGCTTGACATCGGTACCTGGCGCTGTTGAACTTGCTTCTGTCGTAGTACCTTTCATGGTACCTCTACTGCAAATTATTGTCTTGTACATTTCGCTGAATGGCCGAACAATTTTCACCACGCAGGCCTATTTTGTTTCCGTTTGTAATATTGTCGGTCAAATCGGCACTGTTTGTTTGGCGATAATATTCACCCACAAAATTTGGTCAATCAATGGTCACAGATTCCCCTGTGTCTACTTATTCATCATACATCATGTCATGAGAAAAAAAAAATCACTGCCCCACATGTCCAAGAAGAAAATACAGGGAAAGCATAATAATTTACTAACGTGTTTTATTATTAACAATAGCACGCATCAAAGTAACCTTTTTTCACTGATTTGTCCTTTGGTGCATGTATAGAAAAACAGCTTTGCGAATGTTTCTTTGAATAGTTTGGATTTGAGAGAAAAATATAAGAAAGTTATAGCAATATTCGGTTGATTGACACCTTTAGACTTTCTTTATAAACACTGTATTAGTAAAGATATTTTTATTATGAAATAAACCAAATTATTGCATTATTCCGTCGCGTTCCACTTGTAAAATAATCGAAAAGTTGCTTTAAAGTAAAATTGACATTTGCACTATTGTTCGTTGATTTTTCACACAGGTTAAATCAAAGGATGTTCATGTGAAGAAATGTAGTCAATTGGTAAACATGTTCATGAACTGGATTTGCAAGTAAAAGTAAATTTACTTTATTTGCATCAAAAAACAAAAAAACCAAGTTTATAACCTTCAATTAGTATTGACCAAGTACATAATTAAATATTTCCTTTACGTGGCGCACTATGTTAAGCTTTTCAAATGTGTCTCAAATGCCACAAAAAATGATGTTAAATACTTAACTAGCTTGCAGTTAGTTTTTAATTGAATTTACTTTTTTCAAGTTTTCAATTTATAGATAATTTCATTCGTAACTCATGTTTTCAATCGATGAACTCATGAAATTATTTTGATTTACTAATTTCCAATCACAAATAATTTAATAGTATTTGCATTTGCAATTATCATGCCTGGAAAAATCGACTTTAGATCAATCATATAATTTATATTGATTAAGCATTGGCATAAATTTCCTTGATTTCTTTGAAGGAAATTTTCATTTTAATTATTTAGTTTGAATTTCAAATGTTCAATGGAACGGATCAATTATTTATTCACGGCGCTTTAACGTAGAAACTGCTTTCGAATCTTATTTTTTCGAAATGAAATATGCACTCTTTCTATGTTTATATATATGTGTGTGAATACAATTTATTGTGTGAAATAAATTTCAGTAAGAACTTTTCCTTATCTAACTCCCGGTCTAATATCTGGCTAACTACAGGGTGCGGCGCTTAAATCCGGACAAATTGTTTTTTCTGTTTTAAAACAAATTTATTTACTCATAACATTAAAAAAATTGGAAATTCATTTACAGAAATATGTTTGTACCTGTTGAAAGTAAAATTACTCTATATAACCTCCTTCAGCCCTAATGACCGCTTCTATCCTGGTCCTGAAACGGTCGCATGCTCTCTTCAAAGCAGCGCTGTCCATATTGGTGAATGCTGCTTCGATAGCGGTGCGTAGAGATGCGACATTAGGGTGCCTGGACTTGTTAGTAACCCTTTCGACTACGCTCCAAACATAAAAATCCAGGGGGTTCAAATCCGGGCTATTCGGGGGCCAGAACTCTTTGCTCCAGAACATGTCCAGGTTATCCGATAGCCAGTTTTGGACTAAATTGCTCGTGTGAGCCGGTGCGCCGTCCTGCTGAAAGACGTTTTGTCACCCAGTGGCCATAGATACTATCCAACGTTTCACGACATTTGTCAAAACTTCCAGATAAACTTCTTTATTGATAGTTTGTCCTTTTTCGAAGAAATGTGGTGGCATGACATCACCCTCGCTGGACACAACACCTAGGACGTGAACACTAGCTGGAAATTTTGTTCGAGCAACAATCGGGACGTCTTCGGGGTCGTGGGCGAGCCATCGATCATTTTTCCGGTTGACCTTAGCGTCAACAGTGAAAATTTTTTCATCAGAAAAGAATCTGATTCGTCCTGCCACATCATTTTTTAATGAACTCAATAGCAGGTTGCAGCGAGCAAGCCGTTTTGTTCTGACAGCATCTGACGCACCTTTATTGTGTACGACTTGTAACGCAGGTCCTCCTCAGCAATCCGACGCATGGTTCGTTCGCTGACATCCAATACTGATGCCAATTTCCGCAACGATTGCCCCGGATCCTCCCAAATCAGCGCCTGAGCCTTTTCCACGACTGCCGGAGTTCATGACATGCGTTTTCTCGAATGAGTTTTCCTCACAGGGTTAGCAGAAGGTTCTCGAGACACTTCAGAAACATTGTACTTAGATACAATATCGTAGACAGTTGATCTTGGGTACTTGAAGAATCGAATTATTTCTGACGGTGAACGCCCAGCTCGAAGACTTTCGATAATCGCGACTCTTCGGTTGTACTCCGCACTTGTACGTAACATCCCAGCCATTTTTAGGTTATGGCTATTTACTAGCTGCCCATGGCTTTTAAAAACGCCAATAGCGACCTCTGGCGGCATTACTATATGGCGGGAAATTTGAATTGAAATTTGTCCGGATTTAAGCGCCGCACCCTGTACAGTTGCTTTTAACATGTGTTTATTCGCTAAAAGAATGGCTACATCAACAAAAGATAAAGAAAAAAAGAACATTTCTGTTTCTTCTGGGAAAGATAGAAGATACATAAAATTGAAGCAAAACTAATACGAAAAAACTGAAAATGTCACAAAGTAGAGGTAGAAATCGGAATTTCGAAACACTTGAAAACCAAACAATTTGATTTTCGAAACAACACTTAGAGCTATGAGCAGCAACCAGAACCTAAGGTGGAAGATGGCACTAAAAATGAAATGGTTTGATTGTGCTTGAAATCGAGAAATGAAAGATACTCGCATATCAATGGGTGGGATGCGAGCGATCCCAGAATAATGATGTTGCAAAATTGCTCCAACCCCACTCCTGTCGCCTTTTCCTAGCACATTGCTTTCCTTCATTGGTAGCGCAGTTTGGTACAGACTGATGTTCTATTGGTAACGATGCGGTTTCCATACTATCGCAAGCAACGGCTTTATCGGCAATATCCTTGAACAAGTTGTAGTACTGCATGTTTCTTTAACGCAAAGTAATGGTTGATTGAGCTAAAACGGCTTTTATGTATCTTTTATCGGCCACTAAATCACTTTTCCCAAACGTTTCACTTCTTCCAAGGAGGTCGACTTATAGACCAGAGTGCTGAAGTGATTCGACTTCGATTATCGGCTGCCTTACAACCATATTCAATAATCTCCAGGCGAAGGGGTTTCGAGGTCCTTAGTGAAGCGTTATTACTTTCTAATTATTTTCTAGTCGACACGCATCGAAATTTCTTTAACAATTATTGGCATTTGCTATGAGAATCCGGAATTCCTTGCTCTGGTCATATTGTCTTTACCCCAGCAATGTTTTTTTTTTTATTTTTTACTTTAAACATGTCTTTCTAATAAAGAGAGATACAACATCAGAATGTAGATCCGTTGTGAAAATTAGCACACAACACATAGCACCCCAAGGAAATTACCACCAAAGCATTACCGCACCGATTGATCTCATTAGACGAATAGATAAAAAAAAGCTTTTCCAACTTGGTTAGCTTTAGGAAAGATACTTTGATTTTTCTAAATTTCCATCATGACACGATCGAGTGAGTCACACAGCACTGCAAGCAGCTTCTTTACAACTGAAATGCGAAATTGTTCGTGAAAATTCACTCTATTCTGTTTCAGTTGATTAGTGATCATCGCGGTGAGCTTAACTCGAGTGGAAAACGGTAGAATTAATTTGACGTTAAAGTATCTCCAACTGTACTGTCGCAGATTAATAAATTAATTTGTCGTTAAAGTAAAATGAAGTAATCAGAGAGATCGGCAATCGTTTCCGGTTTTTACGCCGATTAACAAGAGAGAGGGGTAGGACACTAAACCTTGGGACTATTAGAATGTATTTATCTCTAATGGATTTTTTATTTATTTCGTATGATTAAGCTTCTTTATTTTATTTTTTTTTTGGAATTAAATTGATCTACAATATAAGTTACGTTTAACTGATATAGCCTTTTGTTTGTATTCTGTAGATGGTTCCATGGAAATCTGTCGGGAAAGGAAGCTGAAAAGTTGATATTGGAACGTGGTAAAAGTGGATCGTTTCTAGTTCGTGAATCTCAAAGCAAACCCGGTGATTTTGTATTATCTGTAAGGACTGACGATAAAGTAACGCACGTGATGATTCGATGGCAGGTATGTACAATATAGAATGAAAATTTATTTGAAAATTAACAAGAAAATTAGGAACTCTAAAGCAGTATCGATCCTTCTTGAAATGTACTGTAACACCGATTTACATAAAATATTGTACGGAAATGAAATCAAAAATCAAGGATTCATTAGCACAAATGAAAGAATAAATATTTGAAAGGGTGCGCTAATGTTGGCGTAGAACTGTCTATCTAGTTTCAAATCTTTTTTATCAATTCTAGTTCATTGTTGCTTGTATAGTTTTTTTTTGTTGTTTTTTGTTATTGTTTTTGAATCTTTTCACTTCAACAACATTCTCATTAAAATATTCTCGTCGAATTGTATACAGTCACTAGGTTAAGTATCACATTGCGGCAAGGTTGAGTGATTCTGTAGTATGTCTACCGTTTGTGCTTACTTCCCCGCGTGTTATTGGGCCTGTCCGGTTTCTGCGTTATTCAAAGCTGTTGTCGACGCTGTTTAGTAGCCAGCCGAAGATTATACAATAGAGTGCAAATAATTGATTTTGTACGAGTCACATATGTACGTTATAATGCGGTAGTTATGTTATTTGATGGGAAGGTAAAGTGCGTTAAGACTTTGGTAGCTTTTTTTTGGAATAGTTAAGTAGTATCTGAACAATGCATTATCAAGGGTATACAGGGGTCGAAAAAGTTGAGTAATGATGGTCAGTAACAATTTATTGGGTCTTCTTCAGAATCATAATTGTGCCTTGATTTTGAATAGGGAAATTTGCTTGTATTAATTTAATTTGTCGGTCTGGACCATGGGGCGTCTAATTAGATTGGCTGATATTTCCAGTCACTGTTGAATTCTAGAACTAAGCGGTATTGCAAAGGTGTAAGTTTTTCCTTGGCATCAATCCAAAATGTTATACTGAACAAGATACTCAATTTTGACTTGAGATTCAATGATAATATATTTAGAATCAACTCTAAACGAAAGAATTCTATTGGGACTGAATATGCAAGAATCATATTGTCATGAAAACCATTCAAGTATTCAAATTCTATTGTTAAGTTGAATACAATAATAAACTCCCGAAACTTCTGGCGAGACCCAATAGACATGGCCATTCTCAGGAGTTGTCTTCCTTTTGGCCAATTTTGATCGCTTCCTGACGAATGAGCAAGCGGTTTAGTTACTCACAGTAAAGGTCCGAAAACGTTTCATCCAGCTCCAGTGGAAATGTAGAAAAATCTTCCTGGCTATTAATTCAGGCTTTAGAATCGACAGTCTCGCCGGTCTTCGATGATTGTCGTGTCATTTTTGGTTATTTTTTATGATCAAATCCTCATTACCTATATCACCTTTTGCAGAAATGAATCAATATTATAATATTGTTGCGACTCAGGAGCGGTATCATTCGATTTTTTCGCAATTTGTGCAGTCAATCTGAAAAATCAATCAAGCTTTCTCATAATAGTTGAAGAAGGGTATTCTTCAATTGGGAACGATAGTTCAACTATTCACATGTCAGGTCAAAAAGACTATATCTGTGATTTGAGCAACATTTTCGTCTACTTTAAATTGTTTTCGTTGCCTGTGTTGCGTTTTGATGAGAATGTGGCGAATTCCTTCTTTTGAGATAAGGGAAGACACTGGTTTGGTCAGAAATTTTCTGAACAGTAATACGTAGAAAATACATCTTGTCAAAAAAAACCGAAAAAAGCCTACGAAGAATTAATGGAGGCTGACAGCGGATATACATTTCAAATTGATGAACTAGGTCACGCGAAGCGTCTTCGAGACGAGGTTCCGACTTAACATTACGATAGTTAATGGAAATAATTTAAAATACAATTAAATTGTTAAATTCAACAATTTAAACTTTCTTCGTCTGCCTTGAGTGGGCCTTATTAACGGGGTTCGAATAATGCATCAACCAGCCCCCCCCCCCCCCCTTCAAGAGTTCCTATCCCGGGTCACATTACCCAAAACAAAAACAGTGAGTATGCAATACTACTTTCCGCCAAAGTATTCTTCTCACCTAGTAAGGGGATGACAGCAACTAGTGATGGGTTTCCCCCTAACTCGTGATTCAGATCAAATTTATGATTGAGTTGCGCCTTTCTCCCGTCTGAGAACCCTAGGTTTGTGAGATCGGTATTGCCATTTTTGATAATAAAAGTATAATTGTCTTTTGAATATGTCATACTTGAAATGGTTATTCGCCATTGATTTCGGTGCTTATTAATTCATCCGAAAATACAATAGTTTTGTTGAATGTGCTATTTGATCGTATGTCATATTTCGAGTTATATAGTTAGGCGTCATTTCATTCTGACTCTGACATTATGGGAAACGCAATGTTGGTTTTTTTAGTCATGTTGTTGCGGACATGCATTGAGAAATCAACGAATAAGATCTATCGCTTTAAAACCGTTGAGTGAAGAGATCTGTTGTTATATATTAAACTCTTTGCCACCACATAAAATGTATGTATATCATTGTAATATTTTTTATTGCTTTCGAGAAGTAACTTTTTAATTTAATTATTATTCTCTTCTTAATGTGCTTAGTCGCTTTCGAAGGGGAAGCTTTGTTCTGGTTGAGTGCGAAAAACGAGGCACATGATCTGTGCTGTTTATGATAGAATTTGCGGCGGTGCTTCCCTAAGAAAGAATAGTGTATATAACATGCAAAAAATATCCATCACATGTTATATTTAAATATTTGCTTAAAATCCCCATCGCTGTAAAACTTTTAATTTTGTCTTTTTTATTACATGAGATGGCTTCATCTAACTCCCACAGCTACAAATTTATTATATGCAACAATTTATTAAATTAGAATTTGTAGTCATCAAAGTGCATCAAAAGTTGCACTCTCGGCAAAAAGTCGACTTTCATTATTCGTTGTGCAATGACCAGAGTGAATAATTACATAGTTTCACGTTCCATTAAATGTGTGAGATTGAAATGAATTTCGATTTGATTAGATGGAAAAAATTTGCAGACTAATTGTTTTTAAGTTCATGTACGGAAATCATCTTGAAATGGATTCAAAGGCGGAGTTTTTGTAGAGATGTCATACGAATCTCAACACTTTTCAATCTCGCAGTTTGACTACTTTTCTGTACTGTAGACATAACTTTAAATTGATTTTCCAATGCTGCGTTCAATATTATTTCATCGAGTAACTATGGAAAAAGTTGGTAGACGTGACGAAACAAGGGAAACCACACTAGCGTTTCCATTGTTGGCTAATGTAAAGGTTTAACTAAAGATTGCTCTAATAAATTGATTCTGTCCGCGTGTCGCATGAGTCTATAGTTCCCTATTAAAACTTAACGTTTGAAAAATCAAAATTTATATCTACGTAAGTTAAATTTTTAATGTAATTCTTTTTTGGACATTTCAAAATACAAACCACATTTTCCATATAATTCTTAGAAAATTTAGTGTAAAATTTATGTGAATATTTCAGGTGTACGTTGATTCGTCTTTAAAATAATCACTTAATGATAGAACTACCTTTAATTACTAGAATTTACATTTAATTATAAACGCACTGTCTAAAATTATTATTATTCGCTATTTTTACAACTGAATTTACTTATGTTTTCGTTTTGTAAAAGTGCTAAGAAAATCTGAACAAGTTGAGTTCATGGCTAAGCGGATGGACAGTGTTTTTTTTATTTTGTGTTTATATTTCAAGAGGAAATACATTGGGTGGGTGTTAGTATATCTTTGGCTGCACAAGTTCATTTGAACGTTGCTTTTGACGAATATTGACCTGTTTTCTATCAGCACGGCATTCTGGAATGCGATTCCATGAGGGGAAGTTGAATATCCTTGATATGATTTCGACTAAATGATTTTTCATTCTATGACGATTCGAATTAGGATTGAATTGATGTGTTGCGAAATAAGAGAATACTGTCCATATGCCCAAAACGACGAAAATCTGACAGGTAAATTAGCTGAATTAATGAAATTTGATGTAGACGTTGAGGTCAAAGAAGATTGTGTAACAAATCCTCGGCAATTTTAAAATTGAGAATGGTCGTTCCGTGTCAAATCACTTCAAAATACCTAAACTTTTACTTGCGTGCGGAACATGAAGATCGCTCCTATTTAGTTCTTTAGTTCTACTTATAACTAACATATGATCAAATTTTCACATTTAACATATCAAGAAAAGCCAATATGTAAGCCAAAATGGAAAGGAGAGATTTTTTTAATTGCATTGTATTTCACATAAAAATCATTTGAGATGCTTGAAAGTGGCGAGTATCAACTGAATCCATCAGAGCAAAAACTTATATCCTAACTCGACACTAGAAACCGTACAGGTCAAGTCTCGGCTATAATGAAAAATTACCTCAACACTCAAATGATGTTCCGCGGCGAATATGAGAATTCTCGGTGGAAATCGGTTGTTTAGTCACATTTTGGATACTGAACTGAAGCTCTGAATTCCGAACTATCCCTTCAAAAACTGCGCGTTATGCACAAACAACGAAATAATTGGGCAAATTTTCACTTTTCTAATGTCAATTTAGATGAGAGCAAATAATTCTGCGGGTAAAAGAAAGAAAGTAAAAAAGGATAGCTTAATTATTTGTCTAATTTGTCAAAATCAAAATTATAAAAAGATGATTCATCTTATTAAGAATGTATTATTTGTACCTTCTAAAAATTTCCTAATAATAACAAAAAGCATAGCAGCAGCGAAATCATCAAGAACTTACATGAAATTCCGATGCAATAAATGGTGTACATCGAAGTCGACAAACGGCCCACAATAGCTTTATGTCACATAATTCCGATAGTATAATTAAATTTTACTCTTCTTTTTTCTTTATTTTTGCTTCTAGTATGTAATCTCCATTTTAACGATTATTGCTACTCGGATTTTGTACATTTTTAATTCTTTTAAACATTTTTAATATTCTTTTTGCTACTATTTCCCGCTCTCGAATTCAGTTATCGGATCATATGAGTTTTCAATTGCAAAAATTTAATTTATTGCAGGATAAGAAATACGATGTTGGCGGAGGTGAACAATTCTCAACGCTGTGTGAACTTATTGAACACTACAAACGAAATCCGATGGTAGAAACATGTGGAAATGTAGTGCATTTGAAACAACCGTTCAATGCTACACGAATAACAGCGGCAGGAATAAACGCTAGAGTAGAGCAGTTAGTGAAGGTATTTGTTGTTACGCTATGCACTTCAATATTATGTAATCGATTACAGTTCTATGAACTTTACAAGGAACATATAACCACGTTAAGATAATAAAGAATATTCTTTTTATAATTTTGAACTTTAACTCTGTTCGTTTGACATCATTTATTGTTTCCATTCATTTGTTTTTGGAACTTACAAAGACTTTCGATTCATTTCAGGGTGGATTTTGGGAAGAATTTGAATCACTTCAACAACAAGATAGCCGTGACACTCATCCGCGAAAAGAAGGTTACAAAGTCGAAAATCGTAATAAAAACCGGTATAAAAATATTCTTCCATGTAAGTATAAATGCTTTCGATATGTTTAGAAAACAATGATTGGTCAAACACAAAACAATGATCTATGAAGACAATCTTGTGTCTTCAAAGTTTTCATTCCTTTAAAAAGACAACTAATTTTCCAAATTCACTGTGTGTATCATACTTTTTGCATGCCGTTCGGTTAAAAACTTGTACTTTTTATATTGAAATGCTTTTAATACGGTCATGATATTCATAAATCAAAGATGCAACTAATGCAAGATGAAAACCAGCTCACTGTCTTGTAATCGTGCACAATAGATCGCATTAATTGTGCACAATGGATGGATTAACAAAAACATGAAAAATGTAGACTTCGTCGGAATATTCTTCTGGCTATTCTGAATTACCTTCAGTCGCTTACAAAAGTTCGTGAAAACGATTAACTCCTTCTCGATGAACATCTAGGGGATTGATATTATTATGCAGCGTAGACCTGACCACTTATCACAAGCGTATTATAACTACGATGTTTAAAAGCTGTCAAATACACGTGACAATCGTTCGCTGAAACTACAAGTTCTGAAAAATCACGTACAAGATAATTTCTTGACTACATTTAAGTCAATAGAAAGCACTGCGAAAATTACTTTCACGTGTGGCTTTGATTTTGTAAAATTGGTACTCGCCGTAACAATCATTCACATAAAGTTGGTTTTGCAATAAATTGTTTTCGCATTCCTTACTGCATTCGCCTCAACTATTATAAAAGTTTGATGAAATAGTGGTCTTCATATTCTAAACATTGCTCGTTTTCACAGTTATAATGTTTTTTATATATATAAATACTGCAGTAAATTTTGTTCGGTATCACAATCCTTTGATCAGTTGGGGCGAGACAGTAGTTTGTGGCGTATGCCGTGAATATTTTTTCTTTAGAATAATCTCGATGTTAGAATTGAATACGAAAAAATTGAATCAAACTGTATTGATATCATAATTTTGTAATTAGAAAATACTTGGTCCACTTACAATCTGAATTCGTATTTTTCAGTCGATGAAACCCGCGTAAAACTTCGTGATTGTGATCCAAATATTCCCGGGTCTGAATATATAAATGCAAATTATATACGCCTGTGTCCTGATTCAGAACAGAGCAGTGCAAATTCATCATCGGAAAACCTAAATAATGTTCATGCACTATGTTCCAATTGTGCAGCTGCACAGCAACAACAAAAAAACTGTTCCAGTTGTCAAATATTGAATAAGACATGTGTACAATGTGAAAGTAAAGCGAAATCATCATCGGTTACAAAATTATCCACAACAACAACATCAACGGTGAATTGTTCGAATTGTTGTAAAAAAGCTGATACTTTACCAAAACATAAACGAAGTGAATCGTTAACATCGCGTAGTTTATCAACAGCTGGCGGCATTGGAGGCAAAAAAGATGATAAGGATATGTATAAAACATATATAGCGACACAAGGTTGTTTGCAGAATACGATACAAGATTTTTGGAATATGATTTGGCAAGAGAATACACGGGTTATTGTAATGACTACCAAAGAAATGGAGAGAGGTAAGTCAACATTTATTTATGTAATCTACATGAGCGCAACAAAAAACCGTTGAATTGTTCATGTTCTTGTTTTAAATCGCTTGGGTACCGAAAATACTTCAGATCGTTCAAGATCTTAAATGTTTTCTGAAGCAACTTCGAGTCTGCATAGTTCAATAAAAAAAGGCACTCGAGCAATATAACTAGTACATACAAGTTCTATTGAATCTATTAAACAATATTTAAATTCTTGTTTTTTCCTTTAATTTTGAACAGGGAAAAATAAATGTGCTAGATATTGGCCTGATCAAGGCCAGACAAAAGAATGGGGACATGCCCGCGTTACATGTTTATCAGAAAGTTCAACAAATGATTATACACTAAGGGAGTTTAAATTCGCATGGCGCAATCGTGAAGAACGTAGGATATATCATTATCATTTTCAAGTTTGGCCTGATCATGGTGTGCCAGCGGATCCTGGTTGTGTGCTAAATTTCTTACAAGATGTTAACTCGCGACAAAATCAAATATCCCAAAGTGGCATAACACCGGTAGGTTAAATTGATTATTAATCAAAAGTCAAGAATGCTGTTGTTAATTTATCATTCTACTTTTCTATTTAATTTTAGGGACCAATTTGTGTTCATTGCTCAGCAGGAATTGGTCGGACTGGTACTTTTATTGTGATCGATATGATTTTAGACCAAATAGACAGAGAAGGTTAGTCATTTATATTTATTACTAGGCTTAGTATACTAGCATTAAAATTTACTTCTTTGTATCATTCATTGAATTGTAATAATGTCGCAATATTTTAAAAGAATAGGCGAAATAACTTTGAAATTTTATGGCATAATTGAAACTTAGCCTTCCAGTTACTTCGTAATTCTAAGGCTAGGAACAATATATATTTAAATATACGACCGATCAATCATCAGTTACTTTTAGTTGTTAATGAATTATGAACGTTAGTACTAAATGGTTCGGACTCTACACTCACATGTAGTGAGTGTCGCCCCGTATTGTTATTGCACCAATGCATATTTTCCACGATTCCACGATTTTGAATCATTCTCAATATATCTATCAAATATTTTGAAATTCTAACTATAACCGTTGGAAACATAACCAAACAACCACAGTGAGGTAAACCCGAAATTGGCTTCAAAAAAATATTTCTACCTGATGAATTATTCCTTCTTTCAAGAGTTAGTTTTATCTATTCAATATTTAATTTTGATTATCAGTTACTTATGAGTTAGCGGCAGAGAAAAACAAACGAGGAGATTTGAGTGCCCTTGAGCATTGTGGATGAGAAGGCTATAGCCACATCTTGTCGTTTTTTGCCTTGAGTAACTTATGGTGAACATAAGATATTTCAAGTCTACAATAGAAAAAGGTTGATCTACTGTTGAGCCTTGCAAAAGGTTTTAGTAATGAACATCATTAAAGAAAACATTGGATTTTGCGTTGACCCCACCCACCGGGACGATTGGAACTTTTAACTTCATCATTTTCTGAACAATCTATCAAAGACGCGGTTAGTGTTTTCTTTGTTCGTGATCTGAAGTGGCCCCACATTTCGCATAAACACTACTCAACTTCAATTCTCCGATAAATCTGAAAACTAGATCCAACAGATCGGACGGCAAATTACCTTTACCAAGATGTGAATTTTTTGACGCATGTGCTGTGATTTGTCGTGGATTCACGTCAAGAACGCTCATCCTGTTCAATCTTTAAAATATTCTAACATCAACGCTTGCCATGTTGAGTAAAGAAATAGTCTACTGCAGATTATTCATATTAAACACAAAATTTCATAACTTTTCCGTACATTCTAAAATCTGAGTATACATAAACGGGGCAAGGACCAGGAAATTAAAAATGATGTTTTCTGTCAACGCAGAATTTCGTTAATATCATGCTTCAAAGAAATTCCCATACATATTCCTTTGGCGCCAACTTGAGCTAAGGAATCGAATTCGAGTATTTTTTTTTTGAAAAGATCTCATATTAGTGATGCATTATCATAGAATAACAATAATTTTTATTTCAGGCCTAGATACCGAAATTGATATTCAACGCACAATACAATTGGTACGTTCGCAACGATCAGGTTTAGTACAAACCGAAGCACAATATAAATTCGTCTATTACGCTGTCCAGCACTATATACAAACATTATTCCAAAGGAAACGAGCCGAAGAACAAAGCTTACAAGTCGGGCGGGAATATACAAATATAAAGTACGTTGATGAGATTTATGTTTAGAATTATAATAAACTTGAATGTTGCACATAAGGATCAATAACAAATGCATCAAATCATTAAATCTCAATTTTTATGATCAAAAGATAAACAAATTCATGACATAGATGTAAGAAACAATATTGTATCACGTAGTGATAGGTGAGATTTTACTTCGTTATTTTGTAACTATCAGACTCGTATATTCGCGACATTTCTGATACACAAACATAGCTGTAATTGTGATAATTTATTGTCTTTTGTAAGAAATATAGAGCTTTAAATGCTTTAAGTTAGTGTACATGTTGATAAAGCAATTTTTAAGTGTTCATATTTATGATGTTTATTAACAAAAGAAAATAAATTTGACATAGAAAATAATAAAGAATAAAAAAATAATTATTTTGTACATAAAGCTATGAAGGAATAATTGCTTGTGGAATTATCAAGTTCAGTGTGATTGTTCGAATATCGGAAAACAACTTAATGATTTCGCAGATGTTTGGTTGGCTGAAAACATAGTTAATTTTTTCATTAATCCTTTGCATAGAGTTTTGTTTATGTGGGTAAACTACCTAAAACATCTTTAGCACATATCTTAACGAATTTGAGGTAAAATTCAAAGCTGAAACTCTAACCGTCGGAGTGACCTTGAAATACTTATGAATAATTAATGAGCACGCCTTATTTGTGGCGGTGATTTCCATATTTTGCAAGCAATGGTGTATAAAAGTTTGACTATACAAAGAAATATGATTCACATATGGCTTTGAATGCTGTTAAATATCCACTTTCGTTTTGATTACTCTTAACCAATGATCAGAAAACAATTTCCAATGTGAGCAATTGTTATTGATTCTTTACTTACCTTTATGTATATAAATATCAGTCAATCTATGCATGGAATTGAATAAATTGATGATTTTCTTTTTGTTTGATTTTTCAGATATACAGGTGAAATTGGTGACACGCAACGCTCTCCATTACCGCCATCAATGTCGAATTTAAGTCTAAATAATAAAATTGATAACTTCAATGTGAGTAAAACAACGTGTAAGCAAACAAAATCACCGATGGAATCGATAAACCCTAAATGTGATTTTGCGCCAACAGGTCAGTGAATAATCAGTTAAAATTAGTCTTTTATTGTAAAATGTTACTGGTTGATGATCCTTTTTTTCCAAATTTATGTTTTACTGCTTGCTATAACATACTTTCGATTTAATTCCGCCTAATAAAACATTTATTCCTGTTTCATAATCATAAAAATATCGAACGGATCTAAAAAGAAACAATCATACTGATGCTAAATTGGTAAATAATACAGAGTAAAAGATTGTATAAGATTAGTAAAGAGATTAAAAATGAGTATTTTCAGTCAAATCTAATAGACAATCAATTACAAATCATTTTCGCGAAGTTTATGAGGTAGATTGTTGGATAGAAATGAGATTTTACGTACATACAGAATTAGAAATGACTTGGGCAAGCATAGTGTTCAGTACGATGCACAAATATCGCTACAACTACTTTTTGTGTTTATCTACGACCGATCCATTACATTCTCTCATTCTGTTACATGTTGCTTATATTCTCAGGGCAATCGAACATTCATAATATAATATATATCATATTAACTTCACCTGGGATTTTGAATATAATTTTATTTGGATTATTTCCCCTACGAGATAGGCCTCCTTTGAGATAGCGTTTATATAACTTGCAATAATTGATGATGATCAAGTAACAAAAGAGTTCCGTGTTCTGCGTGCTCTTGTATTATAAAAAATGTTGACTCTGGTTTGAACTTATGTAATGTTTGTGGTAAATATGCACTACTCAGTTAACAAAATCAGCAAATGTGAGAAACTGATGCTGAAAGTATCGAACATAAAAAGCAATTTCTCTTACTTCCTACTAACTAACTCAATAAACCAAATCTCTCTTAATCTACTAAATACTAAGAAATTACGTGTTCAAGGGGCGAGGATACCGAAAAACAAATACATGCACAACCAAAAAGAACGTGATAGCACGCGAAAACAAAGATGAATGTATTGATAAACTATAAGATTTCAAACAATGATAGTATTCGACGTTGACTCCGTTTGGGATTTCGCGCAGAGGATTTTTCTGAAAATGTTCATTTATCTTCTTCTAAATTGGAACTTTTCATGAATCAACACGCGTTAAAATTAACCTATTCATTTCGAATCTCCTTGTCCTATCAAATTATTTTCTTTTGCTTCAATTCTGCTTTCACCCTGCTTTGCTTTGGTTCTTTTGCTGGATTTCAAAGGCATCTGTGTGTGTGTTAAAATTTATGCAACTTCAATTTGATTATAAATTTTTCATTTCTGCACCCTCTTTTGTTCATTCTTATTGTCCTGAAAGAATTCGTCTTTTTCTGTCATAAGTAGTTTATGCTTTCACTGACAATTAAAAACTTTTCAATCATATTTATTTGTCCATTCTACTTATAGTCTATGAGAACATTCCCAAAGATATTCGACAGCCACCACCAACGCCACCAAGGAAAACGTGACAAATGGACTTTTAATTTTTCTTTTAACTAATGTATATCTACAAATTATGTTCTATAACTCTTTGTCGGCTAGTTGTTTAATTATTACGATTATTATTTTTACATGAAATGTGACTATAATAAAGAATTAAAAAATGGCTTTTCGAAAAATGTGACTCGTCGTGCTCTGACTGCACGATCAATTTACTGTAATGTGTATGCAACCGACATGAAAGTCCTTGCGAAACATAATGATTCGTTACATAAACTTTCATTTTTATTTTGACTTATATTTCGAGTTTAATTTTTAATACGCATTGTAGCTTCAATGTTGCCATGCTACTTGCTTGTAATGTTTTTTCAATGTGAAATGAGAAAGAAAACGCAACAAACGTGCGAATTAAGTTTACATTTTCGTTCAGTAGATTAGTATTTTGCGATTGTTGAAATATTTTAATCTTCTCGTGATTCAATAGTTTGTTTAATTATGTTTTAGATGATTGTCATTTACAACGTAACGTGGATAAATATTCATAGAACATATTCCTATTTGTAAATTTAGCAACAAACATCAGTGTTTTTGATTTTCCGTTGAAATATGAATAATATATATAAAAATGAATAAGAACAGTTTATCGCAAAAAAAAAAATTGATAATCTTAACCATAAAATTAAGATAAATGAATACTTGAAAGTCATAAAACTATTCTGCAACATTATTAAGTTTACTTCCATATGTATATGTATTGTATTGACAAGACTGTTGCTTTTTGTGCAACTAAAAAATTTATAAATGCTTAAAATTTAAAATTTAATAATAATTGTTATTGTGCATATTCTGCAAATGCTTAGAAATTTTATAAATATGTGAGACGAAAAGATAAAATGAGCTAAAAGTATGCAACGTTTAAACGTTTTATTTTCTAATTATTACTCTCATTATTTTTCATTTAGTTTACCTTAATTTATAAAAAAGAATTAAAGAAAACAAAAATGCGAACATGAATAAGAAAATGAAAAGCATTGAAATATTTTATTGATTGACTCTCATAAATTTCGTTATAAGGAATATTATGCCTGACTCATTTCATTATAAAGAAAGAACAGAATCGAAAGGTACACCTGTTAACCGTGAACGTGTATGTAACGTGCGATTGAAATTATTGATTGATAAATTTAAAAAAAAAGGACGGATCATTTATATGAATATAGCTTGAAAAAATATGTTTTAGAGAACAAATCGGTTTTGAAGTAAATGAATAATGAAATGCTATAAATTATATAATTGAAATGCTAAAAATTATATAATTTAAATGCGGCTTGTACGGATAAGTAACATTAAAATGTTTGTAGAAAACAAAATAAAAAAGAAAAACAAAGCAAAAATTGAACGCGTAAAAGAATAATATTCTTAAGATGCACCATGTGATTTTTTTTAACGTTTTTACTTCTATATAATATTTTTGATAATTATTATGAAGAAGATGATAATGATAATAATGATTATAACGATGAATTTTTGTCTTTTATGAGATAGGTTCATTATTAATCTCTTTTTTTTTTTAAATTGTAATATGAAGCGACTTTATAATATTTTTTTGCATAAGTACGTGTTATTCAATGTTCGAAACAGTTTGTTTTCTTATTATTTTGTTTTGTATTTTTTACTTGAAAACTAAACTAGTTGTTTTATTTATGAAAAATATGGTGGGAATAGATGTGCAGGTATTTCAAAATTTCCCATTTCGTTAAAGATTCGATTAAATGTACCTATTTCGATGAAAGAAAAAATACAAGAGAAATAAACACACCCCAAAGAGATGTTCAATAAATCAAAGTACGAAGCGCTTTTCTCAATTTTATTTTTTACTAGGTGTGCAAGAATGTTATAAAGTTTTTAAGAGAATTTTATCTTTATTTAAAAAAATTTAAATTATTCGTTTCATTTGAAATATTGTCCATCGAACGTTTATGTAATTGGGCGGAATGACATTTATGGTATGATATTTCGTTCGTTCAAGACCACACCAAAGATGACATACCAAGAAGAAAAAGAAAAAAATCTATATGATTGCATATCCTTCCACTAGAAACCTTTTAATATTGCTTGTACGTCCCTGGTTTGTGATGTCTAGCAGAGATCAGCTGCCAGTTTCCTCTGATAGGTGTTTTACTTGTGCTCTACTCTCTGGAGATCGCCTGGATCTGGGATCACCCATCTCATCGCATGTCCAGCCCCGCTGGTTTGTTTCACATTCAAAATCAGCACTTATTGTTTATATTAAATATTGAAGAAACCTCTATTCTTCCTTCATATGAAAATGTGTGTTAAATGTCTTTCTTCTTCTGTTGCAAACATGCAACCAGGACAATGTGACTTTTATACAATGTGTAAGACAAGCTGCATATATTAATGCCCGTTCAGAAAGTAAGCGAGGGAGAATTCAGTCTAACCGTGTCTCATGCTGTGACTATGATGCACAGCCTTCCTCTATGCATTTCTACTTCTCGTTTTCCAGGATCGAAGCCGACAGAACGAGTAACGCTTCTGGCTTCACGACCATACACTTTACAATCATAATTGTTCTGCGTCTAGCACAACCTCTAGCATTTAGATACTCGAAAATGAGAGAATTTTCGGATAATTTCTATCATACAATGTATAAACTCTTTTCGTTATACTGTCGGTAACGTTAGATGAAGGACAATAGGTTATTATTTACATTACATATTTACAAATTACATTAACAGTTTAATGGGAATCTAATAACGCTGAAAGTTACATAAAAGGGAAACTTTCCTTCTAATATGATTTTTTTTAGTAATTTAACTTGCTGGGGTAAATTTGTTGGCGGACCGTGGTCGAGGGATTACGGACAACAGAACTAGTTGTTTTCTTTCGTTCTTTTTTCTGAGCAGAATTAATTTGAGAAGATGCAAGAAAGTACAAATATCTAAGGTCGTGCAGCCAACTTTTTCATTTGTTATGGTCTGATATTGATAAGCTCTTGATTTTTAACGTTTGTTTTCTGGATCAGATATATTTAATTCTCTCATAAAATGTATTTGATCGAATAGACGAATTAAAGATAAAACTCTTTTAAAGATTTAAACATGTAATTTTAGGTTAATCTGATCTCAATGCTATGGAAGGGAAATATTGAAATTGTTAAATTTTGTTAACTGAATTTCGAAGGTGCAATCCGAAATAATGTCTTTGGTCTTTTGAGAACAAATTATTGAATGCTATTTATTTTGTATTCTTTGTACAAGTATCATTAGCGACTTTCATGACTTTACTTTAGAACATTCTGGCGACTTCTGTGGGGTACGTTCGTTATCAGTAACAAATCACAAACCCCCCGGCTGCTAAGATTACCCAGAGCTTGTTACATACATGCAATGTTTTAACTGAAAGCAGGCTAGTGAAATAAACGAAGAGAAATTTGCACAAGAAAATGGCGAAGACTTGGTCGGGCGGCTCCTGGCTTCTACCAATGCATTCCCAGAATTTCATAAAAGTATTTTTAAAGAAGAAAAAACTGTTTCATTATGGAGCAAAATGACTGCGATTATCTGAGTAAAATGGCAAAACAAAATGCCTTCGACGAGTTATGAACACAGGTCAGATTCTTTTGAGCATTGTTGGCGACTTTAATGATAGAAAGAAACTGCTTAGAAAATTTTAAATTTGAACAGAATAAGAAAGCAGACAAGACTGCATTGACCATATTTCTTCTGAATATTGATGGTGCATACAGAAATATTTGACAGTTGAGGATTTTGCTCAGATTGCACATTAAACTTATTTAATAAGTTCGATTGCCTCCTGTGTCAATATTTCATGAAATTTGACTTCTCTCATAAGTCGCTTTCATTTAAACTAATATAAGTTTTCTTCTTCAAAACGTTATCTTTGATGGCTTTGTTTTGATTTATTAAATACTTTTCAATTTGATTCATTTTCAGCATTAAAAAAAGGATTAAACGGATGGCCTTGTACTATCATCATTATTCAGTTCTCTTTTCTCATTGTGGAAAGACTTATGATTCCATAAATTAAAATAATTTTGCAATTGTATTTAAAAAAGGCCTAAAATTTATGGAAGCATGAAACGAGCATAAAAAGTAACTAATTGTTTATATTCATTTGTATGCTTTGGTTTCATGTCATTAAAATAGATAGTATTGAATAAATATTTCAGAAAAATAAAAGTAATAATAATATGAAAAGTTAAACATAGAAATTTGTCTGTTAGAGAAAAGAAAAACGCTCCTAAACAATGATGGTGATGAAATTATCCTTCCTTTATGATAGTAATTATGATTATGAGAAAGAATCAATCGCGAGGAAGCAATTGAAGAATGAACAAAAATCCATTTATCTGAAAAATATCAAACAATAAGCCATAAGAAATGATTAAAAATTAATCTTTCGATAAATTCAGTCTGATACACCTGAAAAAGAATTCCAAAAATAAATAAATTGGTACAACCAGATTTGATAGAATGTATTTTTGAAGTTAAATATGCATTAAAAAACAATAAAGTAGGAAAACAATTCAACCGACTAATTAACGAGCTAAAATAGTATAACTAAAATTAGATTCCAAACATTGACTATGTACTGAAAAAATCACATAGCCGAAATAAAATGAGAAAACATTTATTTATAAAATCCTTGGATGAATTATTGTCGTGTTAATCTTAATTCAACGTATTTGTATGTGTTTATAAGTTTATTTGTTCAATAAGACATTAGTTGGCTTTGGTTTGTCGCACATATGACTCTGCATTTCCTCCTGCTGTTGCTGTAATTCAGCTTTGATTTCTGCTAGAGATTTAAGCATATAAATCGGAACCTCATCGTCACGGCGCTAATGAAAGGTGTAAATAATGTTGAATAGATATGTAATTTGACTAAAAATTACTAAACGAATTTCTACATTGCTTTAAATTTGAACAAAATTTTTCACTGAATTGAAAAGCATGCATATATTTACATAGTTTTTGTTTGTAAGTTAAGAAATTGTTACAATAGATGAGATCTTCTGTTAGTTTTGAAGAGGCAGTTATAACATATCACTTTATAGTCTATGATACGTCACATAGATTTCACCATTGTGGGTAGCTGTAGTTACATTTCAAATAACGAACTAAACGCGACAAAAAACGGCAGTGACTCTGACATAAAATTTATAAATGAATGACAAATCGCTCCCTTGTACTTTACGCGCCAATTGTGAAGCGGGGTTATTCTCTTTGTTAACTTGTTTATTTGAATTCTAATTTATGGTAACAATCCGAGTGATTCCCCACAAGGCCCTTATGGTTGAGGTTAGTATAGAGCTTTTAATTATTTAACTTTTTAACCATGTTATACTAACGATGCGGTTATGAGTTAGAATTTTCCAGTCAACTAAGTTTTTCATATTCAAAACAACTAATTGTGTGTGTGAATTGAGGGAACACGAATTCATCTACAGAAGAAAGAAGTGTTGTTAGACCGACGAAAACGATGGCCAAAAGAGATCTTTTAGAGCAATATTTATTAAGCCTCATAAATTTTACAATAACATTTTCATGGAATAGATCGTTGTCCTCTTTTCAAACAAATACCTTTAATAATAATTGGATTAGATATGCAGGAAACACAAGATATTTCCTGCGATTCCATGTTCCAGTACTTTTACTGCTTTCTCGTCTCTTCTACTTATTAATGGAAATATCTTATTATGAAAATATAATAAAATACTCTTTTTATTCGAAGATTCGATAACAATCATGAATAAAATTGTGAGAGAGTTCTTAATCGCAAGAGGTTTACTTTAATGGCCAAAGAAGGTGAGATAAGACTGCGGATTGATACTAAATGAAAGCGTCAGACAATCAATGAAAGCAATATACAAGTGTGAAAAATCGATGAAAATTCGTTTCATTGAATTAAAAATATTTTTAACATGTATGTAGTAATTCTCACTTGAAAAAGCATTTCGCCCTCAAAATCAATCAGCTTATGCTTCCTTGCTCGCATTAAAACACCGACAACTTTATTTGAAATATGAGTGTATAACTAAAATGAAGAAAATTTCCATCAAGAGATTCAAAAAAAAGTATTAAAACGCAAATACTTACAGAGAATAAATCACCGAAGCAAATAGCTTTCAAATCAGTCCTACCTTCTAAATATGGTTGTCCTTCTGATTCAATTATTTCACAAAGTTGTACTATTTCTTTTGAAATATGAATATTTGCCTTTTGTCCACGCATTTCCGTAAGGCTTCCAGCAATCGGTCTGCCAAACAAAAAAAAAAAAATAATGGAAGCTGTAATAAGCCAGTAATCAATAGAATGATTGTCGGTTCGAATGATTGTCGGAATGATGGTCGTATTTTACAAATTTATATGCCAAGGATTAGAATATTGTTACTGTTTGAATTTCTGACCGTCCAGTAATATACAAGGCCGGTTAGATATATGTTGCCTTGGTTGGACGGCACACTTGAGCCTCTTGATGTCCGAGTAACAGGACTTTTTGAGCGAATGTCGTTTCATGATATATATAGCACCATACCTGTTATACCTCTTCCTTACCTTGCATCTTGATATCCTGATGTCGACACATTCTGATTTAAATTAGCCTTATGTGTATTGGTCTGACGTAGGATTGCAGTAATTTCTCAAGAAACGTGCTCAATTTTCTGTGTGTTATTGGAACATAATATGCAAAGAGACGAATCAACGTTATTATTATGTTTGCGAAGATTACATCGAGAAATTATATATTAAAAAATAACTGTTCCCGATTCTTGTAGATATATGAAAGAAAATGAGCAGCCTCTCCTTCTACAATAATGTTTATTTTTCGCATATACGCGTATTTCGGGAGCGACTTACTCCCGTCTTCAGTACTTAGCTACTCGTAGCTACAGTATATACGCGTATATGCGAAAAATAAACATTATTGTAGAAGGAAATTATATATTTCCAACTAATATATGTTCCTGTTAGGGTATAGAAATGTGAACACTGATGGACGCAAGGAAAGCTTTTAAATTATTTACGGAGTTTAGAAGAACTAAAACAGCTCTTTTCGTTAGAATGAGTTATAGCACTTTTTGCCTAATTTCACAGAACGCGCACTTCTGTGTGCACTAACGAATGGCTAGTCTGTGAGTCAATACTTACACAATTAGACTTAGTCTTGACTAAGTTGCACTTTATCTTCCGTGTATTATGTATTGAGTTTGAATGCTATCATGTTACAATCTAGCCGAATCATATAACAAGCTATAGAACTTCTGCTTTCTTATCTTTAAAATTAATTCTACGATAGACCCTAACAAAACATAGTGTCAAACTGGTGTTTTTCCACGGAAAGTTAATTTTTAATCTGTTTACATTAGTCATATGCGTTCATTATAAAGTATGAACGAAGCTGTCGTGCCTATCGTTAAATTTTTCCTTGTGCATATTTTCTGCTAACTAAATCTACGCCTTTTGTGTACCAAATACAATCTCAATGATTAATCTGTTGAAAAAAACTTTCACATACCTTCCATATTCATCTTTTTTTAAACTTTTTTCAGCCATTGCGGTTGCACTGTTTGCTTAACTCAAGGAACTTTGGACAGACGAAACAAAATATTTTCCAAAATATTAAAGGGTACGAAAAGTAGAAGTAATAATGTCAAATTTGACAAATGAATTCGCGATCTAAATAATATATTGCACCAATTTCACTATTCCGATGTTGAACACTGTCAGACAAAATGCCGAATGGGAAGATTGCTAAAAATAAAATTCATTCTTCGTAAAAAGATCATTAGAAAATCAAGAGCGAACGATTAAGATGAAGTTAAAAAATAATGAACTCGTAAATCTACGAGGTGGAATATTTTCTTTTTTGGAACATGATTATCCGATTTGAATTTTCATAGCTTGTGTTTAAATACACAAATCAGTTAAATTGAAAATTAAGAAATAAGCAACAGCATTCATGTGTACGGCAGAGGCAATACGAAACTAGTGATATTAGTTCCGCATGTGCATTAAAATGAATGTTTTGGGAAACAATCAGTTCAATCAGTTCAATCATTTCATCATTTTCAAATAAGTCAATTAATTTAAAAAATCAAACTTGCATCTTGAAGATGTGAAAACGCGTTTCAACAGTGAAGGTTAAATGGTAGACACCACACTTTTCATCATAAGGTAGAAGAGTAGAGAATTGCAAAGGGTTATGTCAAGCAAGTATCAAGGGATTGGTTGGGGCTGGTAAGACTTCGTGTAGAAAATCTCGTCTCTGTATGAAATCACGGCTATACTTTCCGGCGTGTTTAATGTTACTTTACCAGTTAACACAGTGAACTTCGCGTCTTAATTTATTTAAAAAGTTGATGTGAATATCGTAGATTCCTTCACTCAACAACATTCCTCCTTCACGCAACAGTGACTTTTTCGAATCGTTTTTCATAAAATAAAGAAGTGGCGTAAAATATCGAAAATCGAATGCTTCAGTCGAGACTATTCTTAATCTCTACTATTCTCGATATGAATTGTACATATATAATTGCCGCTTTAGTTGGTTTCATACAAAAAGAGAGTCCCTGCTTGAAGTTTCCACTATATTGTTCCCGCTAGTTAATAAACAGTAAAATCACTTCTCAAATTATTCGTTGGTGAGTTTGTTTCATTCTTCAATCAGAGCGGATCTTTAAATTATTTTTCCGTGTTGTTTGATGAGCGTTGACCTTGTCTTTTAAAAGGCAACAATTTTTCTATCAAATTTATATGCAGTAATTGAGCGGAGCAATGCAAGGCTGAATGTTTTTTTTTTTGTATCCATTGTCTTGTTGCCTTAAATGTTCGACAGAGTGCCGTTCCTCCTCTTAGGCCGGCATATTAAGTCTGCTTCTGATGATTCGTATTCACATTTATCGTCAACTGATACAAAATACTGCAACAATCACGTCAGGCATTTTTTAAATGTTGTATCCTCGAAAAAATTTTAATCATCACAACACGAAACACATTATTTGTGCGATATCAGCCTGCTCCCATGTGACGGAAACAAGTTACTGCAAAATTTTGAGAGTATGCTTAACATTGCTGCATGAACAGTACGCGATTGTCGCAATCTTATTGCAGAAGGTGGGTAACCCTCACCTCTTTTCAGCAGAGGTTGTCCAAATTCATTTGGAGTACCTATGACTATGTGTAGAGGCTTCCTTTCTCGCATGCTCGTCCATATGTCCATCAAATAGTTTCAGACTGTTTTATTTTCACAGAGTCTTAGAGCTCTACGAAGGTTTTGTGTCCTTCTTGATTTAATATATAGATATCCATTATTAATCTCTTTGTTCCTTGTTTTCAGTGAGTGTGAAATTTCCGCAGCCTTTTGTATAAAAGTGCCTCCACTTCAGGCGTTAAAATAGTCAAGCAGTATGAAACTGGTGTTGATTAGTGAGGAGTGTATACTGCTGAGTCGACGTTAGTGTTCGATATGTAGGATTCTGTTTGAAATATCGTTCCATTTTCAAACCTGGTACTTGAAATTTCTACCGAGTATCTTCTATTAAAAAGGGCTCATGTATTCGATGCCAGCAAATTTTCGGGAAGCTGGAGTAGTAACATTCATTGTAGGGGTTCATGAGAACTTTGAAAGGATCCCCATTCTATTTGTAAAGGCTTTCTACACATTTGCATTTTTCAGGCATGTTCCTTTGTTCAAAGCAGGTCTATTAATAGAAAAGAATGGCGTTTCAAGGCTATCAGAACGCTGTTTAAAATAAGCGTCCTTTTTAGCTTCTTTGGACATGTATTCTAGCCACCACACTTCTTGGTTTTTATTCATTCGTACAAAGATGATTTCGTTTAATTGAACTGCCCAAGATATCTGCAAACCAAAGATACTGCGACTTTTGGTTCAGTTATCAGATGATTAAGGTGTATTCAGATGCAAGACAAGAATTGATTTGCTGCAGAAGCAAAGCAATATTCTTGATTCTTAAGTATAAAAAAAGGGTTGCAACTTTGCCGCTTGCCCGTTAGTTTGACATTAGCTCATCCCCGTTTCTGGTATGTTTTCGTCACACTTGTGGTTCGAGCTGAAATTTTTAACATTAGATATAATACTCACTAAAATATGGTCTTATGGTTTGTCCGAAATTTTGCCGAACTTTGGTAGTTGGAACAATTCTCAGGGAGCCAGGATTAGACATGCCTAGGGAAGATGACAATATTTTAAAAAAATTATATAAAATTTAATTTTATTGTCATTTTCAATGCTGTTATCGCTACATCTTAAATATTATGTACAACTTTGCCTTTCTAACATACGTTGCGAACAATTTAGTATCATGGCTTTTCGAATCAAGTAATTCTATCGTCTCTACCTATTAGTTACAACTGTATAAAAGATCTTACAATATAGCCGGTTATTTTACCTGTCTTAAATTGAAAAAGAAATATCTTAAATCATTTTCTTATCAACTAAAATCCAGGATACTAATTTATAAGCGCTCATTAGATTTTCAAACGGACAGGGTGAAATAATTTCAGATGCCGGATCCTTTTTGCACAATTTTTAAATTTTCTTCAGGGTTTGCGTGCAGAATTATGTCTACCAGATTCTTATATTAAACTGGATTTCATTGTTGTTTTGACTGAGCGGCAGGACTCACACCGCGACTTTTTTGATCCATTATTATTGTGGTTGGAAGAGGTGCAGGACTTACACTTCGGCTCAATTGACCTTGTTTTTCTTCGACCATTTGCCGAATTTCACTGATTGGCTTTAGCAAATAAATGGGAACCTCATCGTCGCGTCTCTAAATTAAAAAAAAATTATAAGTTTCCATAATTTTTTAACAGGAGTTTGAAAAAATTACTTGGAAAAGCATTTCACCTTCAAAATCAACCAAACCATGTTTACGTGCCCTCAGGAGGAGGCCGACACATTTATCTGAAATGTGGGTGTAAATCTGCAAGAATGTATTTAATTAGAAAATTCTATTATATAAAATAATCATTGAATAATAAGTAAATCATAATAGATAGTAATTTTAAAAATAATATAATTTGACTATTATACAAAACATTTAAATTTTAAGAGCGCAAATTGGTTCGGTGCATTGTGAAAAGATAACATCGGCTATTATGCATGATTTTGGTGATTTCAGAAAAGTTAGGCACCTATCAATACTTTTCGGTGTATATCACTTTGATTTTCATCAAAAACTAACGTTTTTGATGAAACACACTTAATTCTCTCCATATTACTGCCTCGAATATAATTTAAAGTCTAAAGTCTTTTAAAGACTAAAGTCTTCCGACTTTAGTCACTTGAAAAGACAAGAATTTTTTTCCGGATGTGGAATACGGAATGAGAATGAGAGCTGGGAAAATTTAGTTACTAGCTATCGAAAACACATTGACTAATCCGTACATTGATTTTTTCTGAGACTAATTTTATGATTAAAAAACAAAAAAGCGAAACCAAGACGAATTAATTTGTACTACCATCATAGTTATATTTAATATGTTGTATCAATACTTACATTGAATATTTCTCCAAAAAGAATAGCTTTCAATTCGGGGTTTTCTGGATTCGGTGTACCATCATCGTCAATAATTCTGCACAATTCATACATCTCTTTCCAGACATGTAAATTGGCTTTTTGTCCTCGCATCTCTGTTAAACTTCCAGCCAATGGTCTATTATAGATAAAATTTTTGATTCAGCGAAAATTTTCAACACCATAATTTAACATTTGATATCAACTTACTTTCCGTATTCATCTTTGTTAATTGTTGGCCTTGGTGATTTCCTACCATCTTCCCCTGAGAAAGGATTCAAAAACTGTGATTGCTGATGTTGATTTACTTTGTTATTAAACATTGCAACTTTTGATGATAGAGGCGAATCCTGAAATAAAATGAAGTAAAACTTAAGAAACTTCTATTGGCATTGTATTGCAAAGAATATTTACAAGCTTAGAAATAACACGCATGCCGCATAAAACGGCTACAATTTTGAAAAGACCAATGTGAATTTAATATCAGCTAAATTTTTTAAATGTCACTTCTAAATAAATGTTCCAAATATTTGACTATCAAATATTAGACAGGTAAGGATGAGTTCTTCGATTATAGGGAAATATTGTTTGTATTCTTATGATTAAAATATTCCGTCCTAAATTCAATACTGTCAAAACACAATAATAATCTAAATCAGTGGCTTCAGGATATGTAAACAAATAAGACAAATGGGGTAAAATTTAATTTGAAATCTATTAGTGATGTTCCTGTTTTAAATATGTTCATTGAACGCGGTGTTAATCAAGCAATCAAACTTTAATATCGACAAAAGATTAAATTTGTTCTACCGATTCGAGTGAAGTAATAAAACGATCTTTGGAAAGGAACGTTCTATTGCCGCTGAGCCCTTTCAACTGAAATTGGTTCAAGGGAACCAATTCTCTTTCTCAGTCAATTCTCTTCATTATGAGGTAATTTGGCAAAGGTCATAAAATAAATGGGTTGTCGTTAAGGGTGGAAGTTGAAGTGGAAACATTTCTAGCACTAGTATCTAATCAAATTCATGGAAGCTTTCAAAAGGATGTTTTGTCATTGATTCGAAATATTTAAAAAATCAAACTGAATAAAGACGTAGATAATTAATGCTTCATTACATTCTAGAAAGTTTGAATGAAAAGAACTAACCTTCATTCAATGAACAATTGAACTAACCATCATTCAAGTATCATTGCATCCAATCGCGCTAATCAGTTTGAATTATAAACGAGAGTTTTATTTATACCAAAAACAAAGAAAAGATGATCAGATAAAGCCGGGTTTTCTTTGTGACATCCAATTTTCCCTTTTTGGCGTCCGAAAGCCTTGTGTTTGCTGAAGACAAGCAAATTAATTATATTTCTGCACGAAAAAAATGCTTTTTGTATGCTCAAAGTTCAGGCAGCTGCCTGAAATTCTTTTGAATTTCAATATGCTAGAAATGTATTCCTACCGAATCGAAAACGAAAATAGAACTTTGAAATTATTTTGTATACTTCCGTTCACTTTGTTGACTTTTGTTGCTAATACCGCACAATTTAATAAATTTCTGCTCCACGCTATTTTTGGCAATATTTCAAAATCCGAAATAAATTTCAGACATGAACCCTTATTGTTAGAAAAAAGCTAAACAAATTTATTTTCAATAAATAAACACGCTTTTCGCCTTAAAAAAGCTTTTAAACTAACCTCAAGCTATTCTGGTATAGTGAAATTGAATCTTTTCACTAAAAATACGTATGGAAAAATATTTTCTTTCACAGTATTTTCTTTTCAAACAATCACAATCGATCAAACTTTGCAACGACAATTTCAGTTATTTTGAAATTCCTATGCATAAGAAAGATTTTAACATGCTTTTTCGGCAATATTCATAGAAGCTTTGAAATAGGTTTGTAAGTATTTTCTCAAGGACTTGCAGAAATGACATGAAAGCGTGCAGAGAAAAATCTAAACGCTTTTCGAAAACAAATCAACGTCGCCAAGGATTCAACTAACACGTGTTTGGTTTTTGATTACGTAAAAGAAAATAAAAAAACAACGGCTAAAGATGATTGCTCATTCTTTCTTTCCTGAAGTATTTAATATATATTGTTCATTCAAAGTACGATGAGGATGCCACATGCCACGCGAACTCAATAATTGAATAACAAAAGAAATATTTGCTGTCAGGATCGTAGATATTGCGGGGATAGCGGATTTACTCAGACAGTTTATTATAGCGCATTCGGTTGTTTCTCCCTTGAATTGTCGTAGGCCAGTTGTTTGTGCTAATATTTACATTGTGGTATTTCAAGTGCACACCATTATGTCGATCTGTTTTGGCACGCATTAGAGAATTCAATTATAAGTTCAAGAATTGAATGTTGGATGAGAAAAATATAGGATATGGTTCACATAGTTTTGTATCATCCCTATAACAGGTTAATAAAATTAAGTTATATTTTAATTAATGAATAAATTAATAAAATACATTTTATCCTATGAATAAATTTCAATTAATGTTTAAACTGAAACTAATCCGGAGCAGGCAGGTACAATCCATCCTTTTTCCCACCGCATAATCAAACTAATACACATATGAAAATTATAACCAATCCATGTAACCATAAAAATTTGTTGATTGGCATTTAATAGGCATTTAAAACTACAATTCAATTGTGTTCCTTCAGACATATCATTCGGAGAAATCGATTAAAAGTTTGATAGGCTTAAACTGTGTCAGACTACTGATTTCTCAGCTAGAACTATCAGCTTTACTAATAAATACTATCAGCAACCATACAGTATTGATCTAATAACAAATGGCACAATAACGTTAGTAGTTAGTAGTCATCAAAATACTCTTAACACTTCTTATTTGCGTTATCCTTGAATATATGTATGTATTTATATATAGAATAATAATAAAAATTTAAATAATAAATATAGTTATAAACAAATAAAATGATTCTGATGGCCTCTGTCCTTACAACATGAACCGTGAGAACGCTGCAGTATTGTGCACATCGTATATGAGATTGCTCAGATATCTCATACACTCTATTATTGTTCAACCCAGGCAGGACATCAGGAATCGCGTACGAGAAAAACTAGGAGCAGCAGAGAAGGCAATGAAACAATTGAAAAAAAATCCACTGCTTTAGGTGGCGAACTTCAGATATCGGGGATCGGAAGTAAATCCTTCACAATGGTTAATCACCAATTTGGTGCTATTACACCATCGATGATGATGCAATCTGCAATGACGAACTATCTTACATGTAACATAAACATTGCTACAAATGTAACGAAGAATATCGTTAGCATCATCCTCTTACAGCAGAAACATTCTTTGTATTAATAATTAGTAGAAGAGAACCTCATTTTTACGGGAAATCTACTCCTATGTCTAGGTAGGTAATGGTGGTGACTTGAGTCTCAGATTGATCACAGACATCATCGTGATACCACCTTATCCGCATACTTATTGTGAGGGGGCTGATTGTTCGTTATAGCATATGTTTCCGGTTTCAGTTCGTACGATTCAGAGGTGATTGCGAACTTTAGAACTTGCTTCGTATCACCTTAGCGACATAAAATATTTGGAGACATATTTGGAAACGCTGAGGTGAGATATCTAACCGTAATTGCCTATTCCCCAGACATTTCTCCTTCTGAGTGTTGGTTTATATATGTATTTATGTATATCTCGGTTCACGGGTTCACTTCTTGCGCAGATTGTAAAAATCGCCTCTTAACGCAGGACGTCAAAAATTTTCCGAATTTCGAATTTCACGGAAATGTGAAATTTACATCGACCTATGGATATACCGCTCCCAAATAAATTGTCAAGAATATACACAACGAACAAATAACACACTAACATTTTTCTAATGTTCAAGGAAAAGTACTGTCCTTAAATAAACATTTTGATTCGCTAGACTACCAAATAGTTCATGTTAATTTACCGTGACACATCAAATGCTGAGATCATCATTTATACGAAAATATTCAAGCTACCAGCACACATTCTTTATAAATGTATCGTTAAATAATTTGATAATTTACATTCGCATATAGTCTGAAAGTAGTTCTGGCACTTACATGAAAGAACCAAATGCCCCGGGTGCCCATCTTTAATTTGCAACAAATTTGTCGTTACAAATAGCAGAAAATGAAATTCATCTTCCCGTTCCTTTGAAACTTTTCCCAATACATACATACTCATTTGGCCCTGAAAAATATTCCGGAAAAGCTTTCCAATGTCCGATGAGCATAAACAAATATTCATTTGATTCTTTAACGTTACATCTGAAGTGCCTTTTACTTTTTGTGGAATTTTAATATGTTTTGTTTATGGGCTTGACCGCATCCATTATTCTTAAGCATGCTAAAACTTTCTCTGCTTCAATCTATGCATGTTTAGTTTCATAATTTATATTGCCATAAGATAAATTTACCATAAGCGTGTGAGAGGTCAAATGGAAAAACATATTTTCCCCGAATATGGATTCAGCTTTAAAATATAATTAATCGAAATCTAAAATTTTTCTTTTGTTTGCTTTGAATCATTTCCACGAATTTGTACTTTCAGGTCTTAAAATGACGTTTTAATAAATTCGAGGATGAGTTCCGACCAAAAATGATTTATAATTATGAAGACATTCAATAATTCAACGACTATATCTGAAAGACTTGCTGTGCATAATTGTTGGATTTCAATCGATCGCATTGATTCGAAAAGTATTTTCTATATTTATTTTGCCCAATTATCTAAACAAGATCGCTTTGAAGTTCAGTGCATATTTGGATTGCAACCAAATTGTATCTGTAGACGTTGCGAAGAAGCACGTCCGTACCATAAAAACATTCACCTTAGAAAAAACCATCATTAAAATGCCGCCACTTAATTAAAGAGGTATTGTGAATGAATTTCGCGATCGAGATGATTGTTTACAATCCTCTAAAGTTTTGATTTGGCTTCAAATAGAAAATGTCGTTTTCACATTTTAATTTGTATCATCCATTGAGCGCTAGTATCGGCTTTATATAATTTTCACAAGAGATTACATGAGTGGTTAATGTACTGATTAGTTCAATTTGGTATATTGTAACAAACTTTCAATGTAGCTATGATAAATTGAATAATTCATATTTGAGTGTAAAGGTATCTCAATTATCTTCACCAAATGTAGTTATTGTAGTTCAATCAAAATAAGGTAAATGTTGGGCGATCGAATCACCAAGACAATGCAGAGGATTTGTACTTAATGAAATGTGCAAACTATAATTAAGATGATCCAAGAGGGCATCGAACCAAGCACTTTGAGCCGCGTATCATTGGAATTAATTTTATATAATTCTACATATGGATCATTTGTTGGTTACAGACTCTTAATGTATTCTATATCAAAATATTTTAAATTTTATAGGTGGTATAGATTCTTCCTGGAGCCCTTAGAAGAGCTTAAATTCAGTAGTTCGTAGGTGCTCTGCTCTGTTGCATTGTTTCACCTTATCCGTTTGAGGTGCTTGTGTGTCAAGCTCGGGCATTTCAAAAGAGTGTGTTCCATTCTTTCCGTTTGAAGCTTGGCACAAGTCGATATGGAGAAAGATGTAGCCTATAAGAACTGGTAATTTGACGCCCGAAAACACTGCTTATTCTGCAATCATTTTTGTTATTCCAAGTCGAGTTTGTATCAGTCCAAAAGGATTCGTGTTACTGATGTGTTTCTGTTGCCAATTGTATTTTGATTGAGTACATACTGATAGATTTTTTCACTGACTAAGCCTATTCTCGTCGAACTATCCACTTTTTCATTTTCTCTCTACTCCTCTCTGTTCAGAGAACCACGCTCGTTTCGCTTCCTTTCGATTATCAGCGGTTTCGAGTAAAGAGGCAAATGCGCTTATTGCTAACTCGATATCCAAGGGTATGTGCAATTCGCCGTTTGGATTCATTATTGTCACATCTGTGTCATGGCGAAAATTCAGTGCCTTATTCTCTTCTTTTTGCCCATCTTTTTGTTTACTGCACTTTTAGTTATATCAATTTATGTCCTACCTGATTATTTCCATGGCAGAATTAAGTAATTTCCATTTTTGTATTCGTAAGTCTAGTAATTGATATATAGAGTAGACAAACTTAAGCTTCTAACAATATTAGATAAGTTAGACTGAGTTATGTTATGCGCCTCTTCATGAACATTAACTTATTCATCTGAATTTGTGTCGCTTTGGATTTGAATTTCCACGGGCTCCGTGTTAATCATTGAGCTCCGTGTTAATCATAGAGTATTGCAGAAACAGTCAGTAGGTACTGCAAATTTAGTTTGCACGGTTATCATTAAAGACATGTTTTCAAAATTGGACTCTCTCTCTAAAATTGACAATTTCAAATTTAAAGAACAAATAACATCTGCAACCTAGGAGCTTAGTGAAGATTCTACATCAATCAATATCGAAAAAACAATAAAGTGCTTGTTTCAGCGATTCCACTTTGTAATATCGATTTTTAAATATAATGAGTTCATCTTAGTTCTGTCTGTATTCATACAGAATTAAGAAGAAGACGACTGCGGACGATGAGTGCCGTAAGCGAAGTCCCAAAAGCAGATTAAAGAAACTTCACCATCCTGAATTTAGCCAGGACTATTCCGTTACATTATGATTTTCCGCACATTTTCGGCCACACCTGCTGGACAAACAAGCTAAGGTTGTAATTAGACTACGAACTATAAGTATAGGAATATAGGCTACTCACTTCTACATGATTTTTTGAAGTTCACAACTAATCGATTCATATTGCAATTTTAGAGGTTTTTAGAGGTTTAGAGATTTTTTTAGATTTCAATGCGGGAAATTTTCAATCATAGTTCTTTTAAACTATCTTGTTTATTAATATGTGTATTTATCAACCCATATAAATGTTTTGATGAACCAAACTTGATATTATATTACCAAATATCTAGTTACATTTTTCACCTCATTTGTATGTCTCCTGGATTTATCTCTAAATACACCTTAAATTCAAAAATAAATTTCGATTTGGACGGCCCTATGTTGATCGTTTGAATACGGTTCGTTCGATATGTGAACAGGAGGACATTACGATAGAAGTATCTAAGGACTGTTTGAACATATAGTCCTGTGCACACGACTATCATTGGGATCGGTGTGTGTGTTGAAATAGAGTTGAATTATATGCGTAAGTACCGATACACGTTAAGCTATCAGCCAAAGGTGTCATTAACTTACTAAGAATATAACATGCAAGAGGAAAATTGTAATTTGAGATTATTTACTCTAAATCAATTCTTATGAAAAAGGGTAAACTGCTATAAAACTTATGTTTCAACGAATATCTTGGTATACTCGTTCAGTAATGTGCATAAACAAAAACATATAACTTAATAAAAAGTTTTTTGCTTTATTTTGCAGCAGTAACGATACTAATAGTACTCGAACAATATATACAAAAGTACTCGAAATTTTCCAAATCCACTTGAGATTTCCAGTCTTTGTTTCTTTAAAGTAAAAATAAGGATGAAATTAAGCCATTCTGTAGTTTCCCTTGCTGTAATTATATTCTTTTGTAAGAACTGCCTATTGTAACTGCTTGCAAAGTAATTTTGCGCATCTTTACAAAGAATTAAACGTTAGAATAACAACAAACACATATATCATGGGCTCTGTATGTTTTTTGGAAAGATACTATAAATCTGCAATGATTTGCAAATATGGGTCATTTGTACTCTTTGAATTTCTCCACCATTCAATCAGATAAAAGAGAGCAATAATACACAAAAAACTTAGTTGATTAGTAGTATTAAATCGATGTAAATGACCACATTTTCTTCAATTCATGATGCCGATGATGCTGCTTTACCTTCACAAGAAAAAGAAAGTGCGATTTATTCTTTTCTTGCGGCATTCACTTTATCCATTCATACATCTATGTACGTTATTCATAAATAGTTTGAACTAATTCAGATTTGTGCTACTAAACAGTGTAATGTAAAATGCTATAAACAAAAAACAATTCTCACGATCATTAAAATTGCAGTGTTCGCCGTAAGTAAGTGTACTGAATACTTTATAATAATTTATTTCCATACAAAACGAGTTGAGTGCGAAAGCAAGGCACAGTCATAAAACCTTACCTTAATCGCAGACTCACCTAAAGAAAGGTGCTCTAGACTCAAGTCAATACGAGAAATAGGAAATGCTTCGACATTAACACCTATGTGTGGTTGAAATCCGCTTGTGAATGACCTTAAGTATTATTTCACTGTAATATACTAGTGAAATTCTTTTGTTGCATTTTTTTAATTAAGTAGAACTATTTGTTGGTTTTTTTCTGCATCATTTGATTGAAGCAAAAAGTGAAATAGTTCCATTTTGTAACTTGCTGGCTACTGCAATTACTGGCTTTTTCGCCCTGGTTTCAATTTACTTCGAAAAGACTTATTTTGAAAAACATGAATACCTGAAGAAAGTAATATTAAAATTATTTTCCTGCAGCTTTTGATGATATGTGTAATAAAACAGTCTCATCCGAAAGCGAAATCTAGAACACAATGAAACCACTTTTTATCAGAATTTAAGCGTAAGAAGTAAAGATTGTCGGGCACTGTCCAAGGATTTTATTTTGTTGTAAAATATCAAATAATATGAATTGAAATGTATAAAAAAAGGAATGTACAAATATGGGTGCCAAAATTCCTGAGAAAATCGATAGCTACAACCACATCTCATTTTAGATTTCTGTTGACGTCAATCTTTGAACTAGCTCATTTTCACAATACCGATGCAAAAAATCCAGCAAAGTGATAAAGACTTCAAGACAGTTGAACTGAACATTCAAATTCAATTTAAGTGTACTTTCAACACTTCTATAAATATCCCTAAGATCGCAAGAGAAAAATAAAATACCATGAGAATGCTTGTCTGCATTCATGAATTGCCATTACTTTGCGACATAATTAGTTTGGCAATGCTTTTTGGTGACTAATTCATCCGTGCGTCAGCAGATAAGCAACAACCCACGGAATATTTCGAGAAAAAACGAAAAATCAGTAAAACAGGAATACTAATGCTCCTTGAGCTTTAAATAAACTGCGACGAACCAAAGGTCATTAGTGTAAAATTCCAGATTTTCTGTAACGAGTAAACCTCCTTTTCATCTAAGATGGAAACGACAACGAAAAAAACAACAAATATTTATAAATAAAAACACATATGGTAATTAATGCTGGCATGGATTTTGTTTACCATAGCGTAGATTACCTGAGTATCGGATGGTTTTTACTTACGACTTTTTTTAAATAAACGATACCAGGTGTAATGTGAACTTACCTATATAGCTATAGATTAATATCCTTCATATTATAATTTAGTTAGAATTTAGTCTTGGATCAAGATAGTCACTAATTCGGAACCCGAGCTATTCAGAAACACCTCCAACTTGTGTCTGTTTGAAAATTTTTTCCAAAATTCTGGAAATTAGGCCAAAAAAGGAGTATTCTTCTACAGAGGAATATTGTCCTGTCTTTGCCTACTGGTTGCAGAAGACAAAGCTGTGAAACAAGTATTCTACAATCATCTTCTCTGACAAAAAGTATGGTGTGCAAAGTAATAGCTAACGAAATTAAAATGGGTTCTTTATTCCAGAATGATTCCGTTTTTTGAATATCAATTGTATTTCTTGGGATACAAGGTGTATTGACATCGGTATTGACAGAATCCTATTGACCATGCAGTTATACGCTGTCATTTGTACGCAAAAGCGCTGTTCAGGTTCCTTTGTTCCTTTGCCCTTATGAAATGTACTTACTTCTAGTTGATACGAAATTCAAATCAGCTTTACTTCCTGATAATTCTCATGTCTAAAACAGATGGTGAATTTTATAGTCAGTAGAATTATGAGGACCTCTTTTCATTTGTATCGTGAGCTTCTAGAAGACGCCCTTTCTTCCGTTATGATGTTCTTCTAGCGCAAGAAAATATTGCTTAGCAGAGAAGGCAATGGATTATCTACCGCTACTTCCGAAAGTGTTTGTTATAAATCCCTCTAAGTTCTAAATAATGTTCATTCAAACAAAGACTAGTTAATTTTATGTACACTTTTGCCTCATTGTTAGGGTCCACGGATGTGTCACACTTTAGAAGATAGTTTTCTAATTGCGGTGGTGTTTGCGTCACAAAGATTTTACGTCAAAGGATACCTTGATGTCCGAAGCTTATTTGTCTGTTCGAACTTTCTGATTTGTTCATCCGTTTGCTTCGTACCGTGCTTGCTGGTATTATATGGCAGGTAATTGCATCCCTCTACAATCCAATTTGCTATTCGAGTCGTTGCAGGACTTTAAGGCATGAACGAGTCTTCGGTCGAGTCTTTTAGGACTTGACTTTAGGCATGAACTTAATGCAAGACTGGAATAAGTTTGATCACGTGTTCCTCAAGTGCTTTTTAACTCCTTTCATCGATTCAGCCTGAGAGTCTGTGTTTTATTTGAGAATATTTGTTTTTGATTTGAGAATATATTTATATGGAAATACTCCTTTTAATATTTCGCATGACATAAATTTTAAAAAATTTTAAAAATAAAAATAAGTAAGAAATATAAATTGATACCGACGAGCCAGAAATGTCAATTTGTCGATGTTCAGAATATTTTATTTAAAAACTTTGGGTCACATTCTTACAAGATAGGGTCTGTACTGGTTCAAGGGTTCAAGGTTATTGAATTAAATTCATTATTATTTAATCAATTAATCGGTTTATTGAAAAAGAAGTTAAGAGGTCACTCAATATGATGTTTCCGCATATATTTTTTTTGGAGTATTTTATGTCCTTGGTTTTTGCTAATAATTTATATTTATACAAACAACATTTGAAGCATTGACGGATAATATTCGACGTGTCCGACCTGCGGTATCAGAATTCCTGGACAAAAGCGGGTTTGTTCAAACGCGCTTTGTAACTGCTTTTTGTGGTAGCCATTTGCGAAAAATAATTTTAATTTGTATCAAATTTTTGTTTTCTGTATATATTTATTTGCATCAAGGATAAAATATTGCATTATTCTAGCTCAGATAGTAGTTGTTCAAACAGTCTAACTACATTTGGCGTCATTTTGGACAATAGGAGTAATGAGCCGTATTTTTGCACGTTAAAAACTTCTCTTGTCAAAATATGACTGATATAATAGTTGCAGGCGTGCTGGGTGATTCTTATAATTCTTAAATTTGTTTAAACTAGACTAGTACTAATATTTTTTGTATGATGTCTCTACAGATATACTCTACATCAGATGTTCGTTGTATGAATCTCCTCAGAGCTTTTTGAGTTATGTTACATAAATTGTTTAATCTTCATTTTCATTTCTATACGAAACCCGCTGCGTAGCGCTATGTTCTACTTTACAACGAATACGGTCAATTCGATTCACAATAAACTTTCAATTATTAAGCAACACAAAGTAGTGTTTAAATTTGTTGTTTGTGTTAAGGTATCAACCTATTATATTATATACCTATTATATTGTTAAAGTAAAATTTCATTGAAAATCCATTATAACAGAGAAAGAACCAACGCTAAATTAAGTAAGTTTTTTCTCATTTGAAAGGAGATTTAAGCACTCGCAATATTCTTTGTAGCATGTCATTTAATTCGGATGACACCTTAGAACCACCTTAAATACTTTCAAAACCCAGATGAAGCGCCATTCATTCGCATTTTTAGAATATCAAGATTTACGATTAGATAGAAGATAGAATGCAAGCGTAATTCAATTTTATGTTTCACCGTAAGCAATTTGCTTTGTTATAGATACTTTGTATTCCCATAGGTCAGAGATACAGGTATCTGTATCTGAGTAATTTCAATACAGGGGCTCATTACCGGTTGCCGCACAGATAAGAATTGTTATAACTGATTTTCATACTCACCACAATGAAGCGGATAGCTCCAAGTTCGTGGTCAACATCAGCCATGATTGAGTGCTGATGAAACAATAAACGGAGTTGTTACTTTTCAATTCGAAACCCAACTTCAACGATGGGAGAGAACACTTTAGTTTGTTGTGTCTTTAAATTCGAAAGTAAATTTTTTGCACCGTCGGAATGAAAATATTTGCGAAAAAAGCAGAAACCAAACAAAAGTTCACTACACGCGTTAAACTAGGGCGAATTGCCTACTAGGAGAATGTTAAAACTATATCGATCGGTCACGACAAATCAAATACTTCATGGGCACTATTTCTTCGCGGGCACTATCTGCAATCGGATTTTATGCAACACAAACTAAACGGCATAAGTACAAGGCTATTGGATGCTCAACACTTCTCTTCCTTTCAAGTTCTTGGACAAAAGTGAAGCTTGGCCAAGATCATCATCTAGTTTTATATCTATAGATAGAAAGAGCAAGTGCAATGCCAAGATGTTTGTTGCTAATGTTGTGGCTCCTCAACATACTATTACACTACTATCTGTTCATTATTCATATTTCTTTGTCTGCACGTGTCGACGTCACCGAATAGTTGGCTTGAAAAGCGCTAAAAATGTTAAGTGGGAACGCGACTATGATCCGTATGATGTTCCCAAAACGCATGTAAGCATGCGCCAAAGATGTTGAGAGACTCTTTTGGGATGATCTTGGCATCTTCAGTTGGACTGAGTTGGAGCTTCTCATGTAAGATGGTGCATCTATTGATGCCTTCCTGCAAATAGTCTTTGGTTGAATCATTTGGATGGTGGGAGTTTCCTGCTGAGATAGTAAGAAATTTCGCGAAAATGACATAGAACGGCAACAGCAGATTGTGGTCATAAGGTCCTGACAAGAGTGCCACTGATGTGAACATTAATCAAGTTGAAAAATGATTACGCCGATTTGTTTTGAATATTTGAAATTGTTAAGTTTATTAATGTAGAAAAATCGTTTCATTCATGGATTTCATTGAATGATAAACATACTCATATTCATTCATAGGTGGAATGAAACAGGAATCAATGAATCAATGAAAAGTACACTGATTGAGTAGTATGAATAATTTTGAAAAATATACCAGTTTGGTATGAATTTTATTTACTGAGTGAGTTAATTGTTTGTTAATGCTGTATGAACTTTTGCTAAAGATTTTGTGCGATGCATATAAGTCCTGCTATTTACTTTTATGGCAATGAACTTCTACTTGTATTAGGGAGCAAAAATCTCACAGAAAAATGGGCGAAAACGTCAGTGATCCTTTCAAAAAGCAAAATAATAATTCACTTTTTAATTATAATTTTCGAGTTTAATTCAATTCACTTACATAAGGGTTTTCTTAATTATTGTTTTTCTTGTTAATTTGCCGTTTTCACCACAGGGTGAAAATTGAGAATATTGAAAATAATCATTTAATTTAGCGCGTCGGCGTTGATCGTCAAGACGTATGATCGTTACTTGAACTAGTTTGTCTTCCAAATCATGTTTGCCTTCCAAATCATGTTTGCCTTTCTTCATTCCACCGAAATCATTGTCTACGAACTTCATTTGGAAAAAATTGCACCTATAGCAGAGAATTTTTCACCTTGGTTTTCATTGATTATTCACCATTTCATAGCTTGCTTTTTTAAAACCCCTCCATTTTTTGCTTTCAATTGTGTCATGTGGAAGCTATTGAGTAATATAATTTTGCTTAACACTAAAAAACATACGTTTGAAGATACTTCCCTCAACAATTACGTAAATGTAACTGAACTCATAAAAAGCTGTAGAAGCAGAGAATCGGAGGAGCCGGTTAGTTGAACCTCTTGTAGCAGAAGCCTTGAATGCTGTCGGAGTCGGTTGAATTTTAAGATGCAGAGAGCGCTGGTAGAACGGACGAAAAAGCAGAAAAACAAGAGCTATCAGAGCAAACACTGCTACGAATGTTCATGCTAACGCGGAAGGAACGTTACTCGACCTCGAAAAGAGGCACAAGTCGATTTACATTTGCATTGCGGTTTTTCACGAAAGCTTTGAAAGGGGTAATGTTGTTTTATGCAAAAATCAATAACCAATCTAAATGTTATTCCATTATTTTGATGGAAGACCGTTAGATCGGTAATTTGTTCGAAGTGTTAGCGCTGTATGTACTTCCTCCTACACCGTACGTATGTTTCTAATGTCAATTTTTATTGTGATTAGTGGAAATTTCGTTGTTAATTTTCCATTTTTGTTTGCTTCCTTTTTTGTTTTCTGACTGGAACAGCCAGGAAACAAGTGAGGCCAAATTAGTGTGTATTGCGGATAAAGCTATTATTTTGATCACCTCTATGAAACCATTATTTCACTTTAGTTTTCTTATAGGGTTGATTTGAAATCATGTTGTCTTTTGCCTTGAGTAAAGAGGAACAGTATATAACAAAAAAATTTACTGCCATTACTGAGATAATCCCAGAATCGTAGCACAAACTACAGAGAACGGGACGTATAAACATCGGAAAAACGTCTATCGGATGTATTATATCTGGAGAGGACTACTAAACGTTTTAGAGAAATAATTGAATAGAAGTCAATGAAGAAAAAATGCATTGGTAAGTAAGAATCAGAAAACCCCCAAGAAAAAAAATCCTCAATTTTAGTTGTAATAATTTTAACCATAGAATCTTAGATAAAATTTATAAAACTGAAAGAAACATTTGGTTTCTGTATCGGTAAACAAAAACACATTAAATTATCCTTGTGGAATATTAAATACGCTGTGAAGGGTATATATAATACATTTTAATAAATTTTAATAATATGTAAATTGTTCATTGTGTAGTATTGTATACATCCTGAATCTTCCAATACTTTTTTTTACACTTTTGACTGTCAAGTAGTATAAACTGATTTGAATTTTCTGTACATATAGCAACTAAAATCAACAAAATCCATATGAGGTATGAAAACAACGCGGAATTCCTTTCTAAAAATATTAGCTTCGCTGCACTAGCGCTAAACAGTCATTATTGAAAACCACGTCATGCCAAGGACGTCAATCCTAGAAACAAATAACAAAGTTTTCACTGATGAATTCATCCATTGCCATGCTGACGAAGAGCGCGAAAATCATCATGTTATTTTTTATTGTTTCTCTTGTTTCTCTTTTGTTTATTTCAACAACATCCACTTTCGTAAATTAAAATTGGAATTATTCTGTTGAGCATACGTAGTATGTCGAACCCGTTGTAAATTATACATTGCACAAATTTGGCTTAATTAATCATCAACCTGTTGGAGGATTTCAGTTGAAAAATTAGATGGAAAGGTAGTGCTTCTATGTGGTTCAGGTTATGTTCAATGCTTTCGCATTCTTTTTAAAAATAACATTAGAAGCAAGTATGACCATATTTCATTCATTCATTTCACACAAGTGTTCTACAGAATATTGGGAATCGCCACAGAATGCTATTTATCCAGTACAGTTCGTGCAAATGGAAATTTTTGCTTAATACGTGAGGGGTGTTTATTTGCCCAATGGCAAATCTATATTGGTTGTGTTGATTCACACTACAAAACGAATGCTGTAAGAGAAGATATTATACATAGAAATTTTTACAAATATCCGGTGATAATTTATAAAGAAAAGAATGCTTAATGGGTTTGTTCCGTATGGGAAGTATTTCAAGAATGTTGTGTGGCCTTAAAGGACGTGGGTTGTGGTCGAAAAAAAGCTTTTTCGTTTGTCTTGAGTGAATCAATTCGAAAATATTGGACTTCGTAGATTCCGTTTTTAGAAAATGGAGATTAAAGTCGTTGTGTAATAGACTGAAAACATGCTAATTTTTTTATATGACGTCCTTCATATTTTTCAACTATTCCCACTATAATCCATGTGTATTTTCTTAAATATAAGTTTCTTTGAAGAGTCGTACCAAGTTTACCATGATAGAAATATAAATATATTGCATTCAATTGACAACATTATTGATATTCGTATCGTGTTTTTACTACTACTACTTCTACTACTTCTACTACTACTACTACTACTACTACTACTACTACTACTACTACTACTACTTCTACTACTATTATAAATAATAATTCTTTATGGGGGTTGTGATAGGTAATGTGAGTACACGAAGTGCGAGGCAGGTGATTTTGTAGAAAACATGGCGAGATTGATTATTATTTGACGCAACTGCTCAGCGGACACGGGTATTTTCAGTCTTACCTGCATAAGATGAAGATGAGAAAGTCACGGAAACTAGAGATAACCCCTGCGAATCTTTTTTTGTATGCGAATTATGGTGCACCGTTTGCACTTCTACGAGCAAATAGGCGTAGCTTCGCCAGAAAAGATAGTGGGATAGATGTGGAATCTAAAGAAAATTGAAAGTTCGTGTCACATTACGTACGGATGGTTCTTCATATAAAATAGAGCATCACGATCGCTTGTCGGTGCAGTGGAAAAAAGTGGGTGGGGGGCGTTTCTCTGCCAGTAATCTGCCTTCCTTACATCCGTCCCTGCTGAAAAAGGGATTTTGAGTCCTAGTACGAAGTAATGAGACAAACAGTTCCAAGTTATGGTTCTTGGGAGAACAGGGGAGGTGTTTGGTTGGTTGTTATGTGCCACTGAGAGTCTGACTTCTATTACTGCGTCTGCCAACACGAGACTGATAACCTTCCTTGTAAACAACTCTCGTCTCATGTGGTCGAACTAACGTGGATTTTATATGTTACATTACTTCGAACTGGGCCGCTTTTTTTCACTGGTTGGATTTTACTTTAGAACAGCCGACGTGGGAAAAGTAAACGAAGCTTATAACTTCGCGGTGAACGCAAAGTAGCACCAATTTTGATCTACCGGCGAAACTGCTGCGCCGCCTCCACAAATTAATAACTTATAGCGATAACTTATACTACATCAAGTGTTTCACCGCTGAAGTGCGATGGTCCCAGATTCCCCTCACGTCGGAATGTACACCGACATTCCTTATTTATTTCATAATATTGTACTCATCATCATATTATTGACTCAACAACCCACCGGGAAGACGAGGAATCCCCTTGAAAATGAGTATTCATAAGAGGTTCTACAATAGATGACTTGGATAGCTTAATGGCACTGTATAAGTTCGTGGTCTCCGTTTTCGAAATAACATGTATTATGTTATCATGAAATTATTTGTATTGAAAAAAGGATTATGAGAACTCTATGTCAGCTTACAATCACTGTTATTGGAAATATTTAAGTGGAAGTCATAATATATAGTTACGTTGAGCTCAAAAACGAAAACAAAAACAACTAAAAATAAGATATTTCTACATGTACTCTAGCCGTATTCTATTCCGATCCATTCAACATGCCTTTCAATTAATTCAGAGTATTTTAATCTCATACAGGCGAACGGACATTTCACTCAAGAGATCAAGTGCAAAATAATGTCTTAACAGAACTTATTTAAAAATTTGTGGCTAAAATTAAATTTTCAGTTGGAGTATTTCATTGAAGGTCTTATTTCTAACATTATGGTATTCGAATGATCCAATTAAAAATCTTTGGATGCAAAACGTGTTCATTAAAATTCATTGAAAATTTCATATCGTTCAAGAATTTTTCAATAGCTTGCGGACTCACTTTTGTATTTAATTTTATTTTTTTATTGTAAATGCACAAGTTTTAGTGAATTACAAAATAAGAAATGCCAAATGCTGTTTTCAACAATCGTATCCCGGATATACCATTGGTTATTCAAAAATTCTTGATTATTTTTGAAAATATTTTGTAAACACTAAATTTTGGCGTAGGAAATACATAGTTATCATTTGTGTATGTAATATATGTTTCTAAGATCATACATTTCCAAGATATACTCCTAGTTAGAATTTTGCATGTTATATTTAGTTTTGTTACGCGTTTTATTATGCTAGGATCACTCGGTTTCCTCATTAACAAGGCTTTAGTCTGTTACGAGAGTAAATGAAGACTATATTTCGGCACCGGAGTTGTTGTAGTCTTTCAAGTGATTCTTCGGGCATACTTGTTGTTTTTATGAATATCCAAATGGTTACAGATATTCTAACAGAAGTTTTCTAACTCCATTCACCTTTTTGTTACATGATTCGCTGCCATTCATTTGAAAAGCTCGTGAGTCATATTTTCACTATCAAGATAAAATATCCTAAATATCCCGCTTACCCATTGTAAGCTCAAAAAATTTGAACGTCGCTACTGGCATGTCGATCCTGAAGGTTGTGGCTTATCACAATACCACTGTGATTTGATCGCGGTTGATCCTGCACTAATTTTAATTGCACTACGCCAAATTTATCTCCTAGCTCTTAATATATTTTCTTTCCCTAGGTCCATTTTCCCTGCTGGTAGTAGCTCTCTGATTTTGTTCACTATTTTTAGATATCGACAGGCTCACATATTTATTGCTACCCCATTTGCTTCGACATATCTGTATTGATTTTACTTCCTTTCGGCTGGCTGCAACGACCATTGCTGATCTGCAATTCAGCACTAGCAATAAATCTACGCGGTGAGAGGCGTCTCCAAATGAATCGATGAGAGTTTGTTTGTTTTATGCGCAGTTTCATTTTGGAAACTCAATAAGTAAAGTCTGGAGTCCTAAATGCAAATGTAAATGCAAATGATGCATTCAGAAGGAATAATTTCCCTCTGATTTTCTTTTTGCAAATCCCTTCCACATCTGCAAAGGAAATGCTAACTGTCTGATCTTAGTACAATTCTTTCGTCTTCCTTAGGGCCTTACAAGTCGCTTGTTACCTCTATTTAAGTCTGGCCGTTGATTTCGACGATGAGAATATCTTTTTCGGTTGTCGATAGTATTAATGTATCACATGACACGATCAGCACAGAGCACTTCGCGTACTAGGAGGGCTTTTGTGCTAGATGTGATGCTGACGATGTTGAACCAATATCTATATAATATTGTTCTTGATCGGCCTGATGTTTTCAACAGTTTTGAATCCTTGAAGATGCTTCATGAATGAGGGGAGGACAATAATATAAATATGTTTGCTTTCGTTTTGGGTGTAGAGTAATCTATTTAATAATTTAGTAATTTAGTTATAGAGCCGATGATTATATTAGTTAATGCAGGTATATTGTGTAAGAACTTTGTTAAATAATTAGTGGTAGAGGCCAATCAACGCAAAGCTGAAGTTTTTGTAGAGTGACGAACCTCTGGACAAAAATGCAGCAGTTGCAGCACAATGGAGAAAACCCATAAGTGACAATCATATCACATAATATTTTAAGAAACTATTTTGGTTGTGGTTTCGACTAATATTACAAAGCAAAGCTTATATTACAATATATAAATTATATGTTAAAACACATAAAGTATATATTTAAAGTGTATATTATATTATTATACTGAACCTGAAAATAAAGCATAAATTCCACAGCTAAAGCAGTAGAATGATATCATTTAACGGAAGATAGGGAGACAGTTAAAATTGGTTTAAAGTATATTATATTTTAGATCCCTAGATCTTATAAATTTGTTCTTTAAAGTTCTGGGTAGCAAACGCAGGAAGATTGATAATCTAAAGTTCACTTTGGTTGTTTTACGTTACGGGTTTTGTAAGCGGTGAATACAGTGGGGAGAAGTAGTCAATGAACTTGCATTAAACCATTAAAAACATTAAAAATTCATGGAATCGTAGTGGACACGAAAAAAGGGGTTATAGTTAGAATGCAAGAAAGTAAAAAATGATAAAACTATTTATTGGCTACATTGACTCATTGATTCACTTCAATTATTTCTTTTCCTCTTGTTTTGCAATAATATTTTCAATTCGCTCAATATTTGGCTACACTCCTAACTGACTTGTCTGACATCTATCTAGCGCGCGTAGTTCATCCATCAAGCGTCAATGATGACAAAAGCCTAAGTTGCTCAATTGTGGTTGCTGTACTTGCTGATAATCAGAACCATGACAATGAACGCAACTGACTTCAAACGTATTGTTGCAAAATGTCGGACTTGAAGTAAGTTTTGTCGCTTAGCGAAATTGTCATGAGTTTTCAAGTTTATCGCGGCTAGATTATCTCAAATATCTTCAGAATTATCCACAGCAGTGTAAAAGCTCCCAATTATAGTTTTAAAGTGGCAAAAGATTCCAAATTTCCTTTTTAAAGTCCAATTTCATTGTTAGGTTATGTTTCGTATTTTGATGAAGATTCATTGAATTGTTTACGCTCCTAAATTCGTCACTTAATTAGTGTTGTAAATAATAGTCTATCAATGACAACTGGTTTTTGTACAACTTAAAAATCCTTGAATGTTACATCCTTGAAGGAACTGTCCAGCAGCAATTAGATGCCAGACAGATACCTCCAGCTGCTCTTTTGACAGATTTTTGGCTTGTTCCGTGTCGTCTTTGTGCATTTCACACTTTACATGTTTTTCTCAACTAAATATCGTGAAATTCTTTGCAGCGACGACTTATTAAATTATGACATAGGGGAAGATATCGATGAACAAGTCCTGCTTGCTGCCGACGAAGACGATTTACTTTTGTCCGATGAGGGTAAGAAAATCATTTACAATTGGAGCGAACTGACTTATATGTATTTTTACAATCACGGCAGAAATTGATGAAGAAAAAGCCATATTAAAAGATGAAGCAGTACAATGGGTTGAATCGAAATTGAAAACGGCCAAGCCACAAACATCTACAAAAAATATAGACAAAGTTGAAGAATGTGTAACGACTACAACAACGCCGAAGAAACCCGTTGTGGAAAAAGTGCGTGTAGAAGAGTCAGATGTTTCAACAAGTGAAGAGTCACCTGTGAAGAATCAAGCACCTGAAAAAGAAATTACAGAAACAAGTGCGGAAATTCAAGTATCGAAAAACGATGAAGTCTCGTCGACGAATAAAGAAATTGAAGATCAAACAGTTTCGCAAACGACAACTGAACCAGTCCATAAGAAAGAAGACCTTAACACAGAAAAGTGTGATGAACAAAACAATGCAAATACATTCAATATAAGCGACAATGGCCAATCTTCTGACCCTCGGGAAGATCCAGATGAAGAACGTGGTGAACGAACGAATATCAAGTTAAGTGTTGAACGAGGGGAACGAAGTGGAACTTCACCAGGTAGATGCATTTGCTTTCTTATTGAGTTTATTTTATTAATTATGAATCGTTTGATAGATAAAATACAAACCGGGCGTTATGTGCCAAAGCGCGGACGTGGCGGATTGTCGATGCGGGGTCACTTTCCTGGTTCCCGTCCCCCTGTAAGATATCCCCACCTTAATTATCCACACTATCCTAACGAAAACATAAATCCCCAGATAACACCTGGTGGACAGTACTCTGGTCCATACGGTCCACTTGACCCTCAAATAAGTGGCGTTCGACAACCTCCGCCGTATGCGCCTGGCCTACCCCCTCATATGGAATTCCGTCCGATGGCACCGAATTTTCGACCGATTGGGCCAAACTTTCGACCTCAAAACCCAAATGATTTTGGAGCATATCGCGGAATGCGTCCAGATTATATGAATGGTGTGCAGTACAACAACTTTGGACCGCATGGTATGCGTCCAATGTTTAGACCCAACGGTGCATCCCAAGTGCCTCCACATTTGAGGCAACGAATGCCTATGCAAAGACCGCCTGGTGCACCGGTTCCTGGACAGAGTAATTTTATACCGCAGCCGCATCCGCCAATGGCTCCAGTGGGATCTCAGCTTGGATCTGGAATGAACGCTACTGTTGGCAGTGCTGCTCATGCCGGCGCATCAACTATGTCTGGTCATGTTGCACCAGTTGCAACCCCAGCCGTTCTACCTAGGAAAGTGCTTATAAATCCGAATTTCAAAGGAGGCGTTGAAGCTGCGACAAGTAAGTATTAAACTGCCTTATTTAGCTGAGTGCCAATATTAAGACTGCGGTAGAATGGTTTCAATTTAATTTTTGTATTGCAGATCAATTAATGAAAGACACACAATTTATCCAAGCGATTAGTAGCCATGTTTCTCATTTACAAAGTGACGAAGAACTACTAAGGCAACAAGAAGAGTTTATCAATAAGAATCGAATTCATATTGAAAAAAGGCGCCATGAACGATCACCAGAACGAAATCGTAGCAGGGAACGAAGTTATTCACCACCGAGACGTGGTGATAGAGAGAGGCGTGGCGATAGTAGAGAAAGGCGTGCTGGATCACGAGGGCGTAATCGACGTGCAGGCAGTAGAGAATTTGAATCAAGAAATCCTCCAAAAAGAAGGCGAAGTGATAGTTTCGAGAGGAGAAAAGAGAAAGAAAAGGAATTAATGGAGGTTTGTTTTTGGATTTCAATTACTTTCATAAGCATCTTAAGAAGAATATATCACGTCTGCATTCACAGGAAGAGGATGAAGAAACGCGAGCTTATCGGTTGGAAATTGAAAAACAAAAAGAAATGCGTGAGAAAATTTGGAGGGACAAGGAAATGCGAAGAAGAAAAGCGGCAGAAGAAAAACAAAATGAGGTAAAAGCTTCACATTTTTAAACTATTGAAAAAAAAATTGGGTTTTACTTTTAATTTGGTTCAGAAACACTTTTTTTCAATGTCTAACTGAAATTTTAAGGACAAAAATTTTGAATACATTTAAACCTCCTCAAACAAATTGTTATGTGAAAATAAAACATCTCTTACAGGACAAAACAACAAATGACGAGCCCCCAACAAAGCTTAAGCCCATCATAGTAACCGAAAGTAAAATAATATCTCTAAAGCGAAAACCTAAATCAAACGATGAAAATGAAAAGCAATTGCAACAACAACAAACAACAAATGCTTCACAAAAACCAAAACCAATTCAAAGAACAATACCAACTGCAAAGATTCTTCCAGAAGCCATAAAGAAATCATTAGAATCGCCTACAAAGGAAACTCCACAAAAACATTCACACTCATCGTCAAGTTCAGGATCAGCCACTTTAGCCGTAATCAAGCCGGTTGTGAAGAAAGCATTGAAAAGGCCACAAATAGAAATCAATAAAGAAGCCATGTTTGATGACGAAGAGTTGCTTGAGGATGAACTTTTAGCTGATACACCTTCACCGCCTGCCTCCCCTAAATCCTTGTCACCTATCGATCCATTTTCGGAAACTTCTCGCGGAGGTAGTGCATTTATTTCATCCAATCGTCGAGTTATTTTAAAGTCGACGAAAGAGCAGAGTAGCAGTAATTCGTCTACAAGCGAACAAACGAAAAAAGGGATATTTGATCGTTTAGAGAAACGTAAAATTATGATTAAGAATGCCGAGTGACCAAATAGGAAAAAAGATGAAAAAGTAAGTTATTTTTTTATGTATATGTAGCGTAATGCTTCTGATATTTGAGTACAAATGTTGTTAATCGTTTGCTATCGAAACTTATTAGAGTACGCGAAAAAATAACATCATTTTTGGGATTGGACAAATTCGTTTTGGGGCAAATAATGCTATTTCTGCTAGTAATTGTACTCTCCATCCTATCTCTTTGAATTTCCTTATTAGAGTACCATATTGTCTTTTAATATCAATCTCTAGGACTAGCAGGAAAAGCAAGCGAACCTAGACCCATCATAGTTTAGAAATAAAACTAAATATCAGATGAGATGCATATGTAATGCTGTTCATACGTTTACTCTAAACTTGGGAATTTATTGTGAAAGAATTGTAAATTTTTCATTCGTAGTTGTACGATTCCATGCGCCTTCAATCGGAGTAAGTGATAATCGAAAGGACAATTCCTCTGCAATACTGTGGAAAATGACTACTGTTCAATGTTTCTAAGTAAGTTCTGATCGGCGCCGCGACCATGTGGACGATTATTATCATGCACAAAAATAAATTGTCATGTCGCGATTGTTAGATTGGTTTGCCTTGAATGCTCGTCGCAATCTCGCCAATTGACTTAGTTAAAAATCACTAGAAAAATAGTAAATTCCGTTCGGTTCTAGCAACTGCTAATACACGGCAATTAGTTTCTCCATATACATCATAAATTTGCTTCATGAGTACTCGGGTCGACTGCCAAAGTTGAATCATGGTCATGCGTTCTGCTGTCTCAGAAGCAGTATTTTATATGTCCAAATCAGTGTTGAAAGTTCCTCTGTTTCAGTTCATATGCAACTCAATTCCCTTGTTTTTGAGTTACAAAGTTTTTTGCGTTTGAAACCACTACTTGATGAGAGCTTCAAATTGGTGTCTTCGTTGCATTCCTTACGTTCGATGTCGAATCCCCGTTATTAAACTTAAGTCAATTACAACTTCTCTCTCTCTCTCATACAACAATCTCACCACATGCTGCTTTAAGTAATCAATATGTCTCAGCTGCTGATTTCTTTCAAATAATAAAGGAGATCTAAAGTCCAGTCAACAGAAACACTCATATTTTTTAATCAAGAGTCAAAACCACAGCAAAACTTCATAGCTGTGATTCTAATACAAAATCGCAAACACTGCTAAGTTAGGGCGTGGCCAAAGGTCTAATTTGGCAATATAACGTTTAAGACTTGGCTTTTAAATTATAACTAACATGTGGAGCTGTCTGTTGTCAAACGGTGGAATCTTATTTTAATTCCAATAAGAATATATTAATCGTTTGGGAAGTGAGACACACAAAATCTTGTGTATCAGGTCGAGTAACTTCATTAAACTATTAATCAAGTATTGTCATATAACCTACAATTCTGTTGGAAGAGTATACGATTTCCTTTACAAATTCGTTTTATATTATGCGCAGGAACATCAGATTCAACAAGAGATTCCCAATTGAATTTCCCTACATTTCCAATCATGAACAAAACTGGAAAACGTCGAGGTGCCCGGAAACAAGCTACGTTACTCTGTCCCCTGAAAAAATAGTACTAGGAAAAGAAAGAAAATTTCAAAACGACGGCACCACGAACCCGTACCGACGAAAATTCTTTATGGCGCTATTTCACAATCCCAATTAACAAATCGCCGACACATTCCTCCTGAAACAAGAAAATAGCCAGTGGAAGGAAAGAGTGGTTTCATTTTTGTTTATTTCTTATTGTATGTACATGAAATCGTTTTACATTTGTATATCACCAATCTATTTCAAAAGATAATTTCAACTTTTTGGCTTTATTCTGATTCATTTCAACTTTACCTAATGTATGTCGTTTTATGATGGTTTGTTCGAAATTAATTAAATTGATACGACGCTAGGCATAATGTCATTTTTGGAAGCAGATGATTCTTATTGCATGTTGCCTCTTTGATTTAATTAATTATTTTTAAATGAATATATAACTTTCAATTATTCTGGGGGTATTCTCAGTTTCTACTTGAAAATCCGACTATAACTTTCCTATTTCAAACTTTCCCTATTGATATATACCTATTTTAGCGTAACGCTTAGATAACGCAAAACTATTCAGGGAAAGTAGAAACAAATTGTTCATAAACTAGAGGTAGATATTTATATTACACTATTTACGACTCGTGAAGAGATACCCAATCATATTCATACCATAAGGTGTCCACGCACGGTTTTAGCTTCTCAACGCTCGGAACTGAGATTTTCTGTTTGTGTGGGTCATGGATTTAATTCTTGTTTCACAGTGAGTATGAGGCCTAATCGACTGAGTTCCTTATCTTTGCTTCCTTGAAACTCTCATAAAACAAACAAAAAAGCTGAAAAAAATAAAGAAGCATTCTAACAAACAAGAAAACTTGGCTTTGGTAGAAATCATTATTTATACTATTTGTGATCAATATAAGAAATGACGGCCCAGGTTAGAAAGTTCTTAGACTACCCAATTATTTCATACGGTTCCCGAATAGTGTGGCTTTAAATATAACGTTCAGATCATTTAAAATTTAAATTAAAGTCATGTGTCCTTTTTACTCCTTAAAAACGAACATGATATTCACATTAACGTGCTTTCTATCCGCATATTTACATATTCAAATTGATTTATTCGTTCTAGGAAGTAAAACATATAAAATTCCGGAAAATTCGCATCCGTTGTAGCAAAAAAATTCGTTTGACAAATATTTTATCCTTCAACATCAACTTTTCGTGTATGCAAATAAAGAATAAGTGGATTCCGCGCCGGTTAGCTAATAAAATATCTCAAAAATAAAATAAACGAGGAAGTATTTCACAGGGCAATTAACACAACGTCTTAATGGAACTTGTATGCGTTGCTCCTTTGTCGTCCTGCAGTAATACCCTTCTGTAGGTATCAAAAAACAAAAAAAAAACGGGAATTGTTGTTACAGCTCAAGCTTTATTAACTTACAAAAGCGAAAAGGTTTTATTAATTACATAAAAAATAATTTGCGATGTTTACATGGAGCCTATCGGCTGACAACTACTGACTCTAATGAGTCGTACAAAAATTATCTTGGCTATTCCTTGGCCACGCCCATACACATACATACAATGTACACGCGAATATATATAGAGAATTAAAAAGCGTTCTAGTGTTAACGCATTCTACGTGAATTTGACTATATCTAACACGGCTTCTTCAGATTCGACGTACAATCACACTCAACAAACACTCATTCCCATACTTAACATATGTTTGAAATGCACTGGCCCCTGTAATGCCTTTGTAAGACCATCGGCAGGCATTTCTTCTGTAGGTATGTACATCAATTCGAGTTTCTGTTCGCGGAGTGCTTGACGAACAAAATGATATCGCGTTGAAATGTGTTTCGTTCTCGGATGATACACTGCGTTCTCAGCCAACGCTTTTGCTCCGCGATTATTAGTCCCAATCACTATATTTGACAGTTCAAGCAATTTCATATCAATCATTCTTAAATACATCGCTTCTCTGGTCGCCTCTGACAAGGCTATGTACTCGGCTTCGGTTGAGGAAATCGCAACAGTCTTTTGTTTACAAGACCGCCAGGTGATTGCCATGCCGCTTAGTGTAAACAAATACCCCGTATATGATATTCTGTCTCTTACATCTGTTGTGTGGTCCGCGTCAGAAAACCCAACAATTCCAAGGTTATTTTTCGTAAACACAAGTCCATGATTTTGTGTACCCCTCAGGTACCGCAACACACGCTTCGCAGCGGCCCAATGTTCTTCACCATATTTCGCATTGAATTGTGCCAATCTATTTACAGTGAACGCAACGCAAGCCTCGTGGCAACGGCCAAGTACATTAGCGAACCGATTAACTGTCTATACGGTATTTCTTTAGATTTTTCATGTTATCGCGACACTCCAATCGTCAGATTCGCTCACGACTCGCTCGGTGTATTCACATGCTTCGCTTCACTCATGCCAAACTTTTCCAATAAGTCTTTCACATACCCCGTTTGACTTAATTTTATTTCACCGGCACTTTGTTTGATTTCAATACCGAGACAACAACTAGCAACACCTAAGTCCTTGATATCGAAGGCCTTACTTAATCCCGTTCGGATTTCTTGCAATCTTTTCTCACTGTTTGACGCATACAAAATATCATCAACATACACAACTACAAACGTGCGCTCGCTCCCATTCGTATTATAATACAAGCACGTGTCATTTGCCGTTGATTTTAATGTCAGATTTTTAAGCACTGCGTCCAATTTCCTGTTCCACTGTCGACCGGCTTGACGCAAGCCGTACAACGCTTTGTTTAATCGACACACTTTTCCACCTTCTCGTAATTCACTAATCATTTTACGAGCTTTCACACCAACTTCACTGCCACCATCTTTTCGCACTATTTCACGTAGCGCTTCCTCGATGTACTCTGGTGTCTCCATGAATGTTTCCTCGTCCAGCTTCCCATTCAGGTACGCAGCAACTACATCCAGTTGAAACACTTGGAGATTTTCTCTCGCTGCCAGAGCCATTAACAGTCTTACTGAGTCTAGGCGGGCTACCGGCGCGAACGTTTCAACAAAGTCAATTCCTTCACGTTGAGTGAATCCGCGTGCGACAACTCTTGCTTTTCTGCGCTCTAAGCTTCCATCTGGCATTACTTTGTTTCGTAGCACAATTCGACATGTAATGACCTTTCTATTCTTTGGTCGATTTATTAGTGTCCATGTATCGTGTTTTATGAGCGCTTTTATTTCTTCAGCTATTGCCCTTAACCTCTCTTTAGCTTCGTGGCTATTCATCACGCTTTCCAACGACAGATCAACTAGGTTTGCTTTCTCTATCGCTTGAATTTCATCATCTGCGGCATCTGTGAATACTTCGTCTTCGACATCGAACTCGTTTTCATTCTCCACGTCGATTTCTCCATCATCAGATTCTTTACTGCGCGCTGTCGATTCGCTTGCAGCTGATCTTAACGCATACACTTTTGTTGGTCTTCCTCGGCTGCCTGAGCGTACAATTCTCGGTCTGCCGACTCTTCGCGGGACAGATGACCTTGCTGTCGGCCGTGCTGGCGAATCTATAACAATTTTTGGTACTGACGGTTTGTCATTCATCACATTTTCGTCGGAGAAATTTGGAATTTTAACATTATTGGCTTCCCCGTTGTCGACGCTCTTTAATTGCTCATTGACGTTCTCCTCGTTCTCCGTCATCCCCTCTTCGACGAATTTCACATCTTTTGCTAGCACAACCTTTCTGTCTTCAGGCACGTACACTCGATACCCCTTTGTTTCGTCGGAGTATCCCACCAGTACGCCGTCTTTGGCCTTGGGTTCAAATTTTCCCCTACCAGGTTCCTTCTGTAGCACGTACGTTTTTGCTCCATATGCGCTTAGGTTGCTTAAGTCAGGTATCTTTTTGAACCAATATTCGTACGGAGTTTGACCTTTTAAGCTTGCTGTTGGGCATCTGTTTCTAAGATAATTCGCTGCAGCAAGCGCCTCAGCCCAAACTGCACATTTTAGTCCGGTTTGCATAAGTAAACACCGCGCCATTTCAACGAAAGTTATATTCTTGCGCTCAGCAACACCGTTCTACTGTGGTTTGTGCGCCACTGTTAATCGCCGCGAAATACCGTTTTGTTTTAAATATTTGTCGAACTCGCTATTGCAGTACTCGCGTCCAGTGTCCGTCATCAGACATTTTATACGCTTTCCAGTCTGATTTTCAACTCGCGCTTAATATTCTTTAAATGCTTGCAATACGTCACTTTTATTTCTGAGAAATACCACCTCACACCATCGACTGTGATCATTTATAAATGTGACAAAGTATTTTGAACGTTTGAACGACTATGTTCTCGCAGGCCCCCACACATCAGAGTGCACTATACTCAACACATCTGAACTTCTCTGGGATTGTTTTGGAAACGGTAAAGCAGTCAGTTTCCCGCGCATACAAACGTCACACGGCTTTGTTAGTTTCTCACTCTTAATATTTATTCCTGTTGCTATGCCACTCTTTGATAACTCGAGCACATCACGCACATTCCAATGGCCATGCCTTCGATGCCACACATCTACACTCGCAGCACAATCACTCACAAGATTTTCTCGTTCTAATTTTTCACAGAAGAAATATAAATCTCTTTCGCGCTTGGCGACAATTTTTGTTTTTCTGTCCTTTCCGCGCACTACAGCACTGTCTTTCTCGAACAAAACACTGTATCCATGGTCTGTGATTTTTGTCACTGACAGTAGATTTGTGCGTAGCTCTTTCGCTAGCAACACATCATTGAGTTTCACGGACTCTCTTCGCATTCCGTTTGTTGTGACGATATTCGTCGTCCCCCGCGCGTTTGCGTCTATTTTGGCGTTACTCGCTAACAACAACTGTTCCTTCCGTGCACTTGTACTTTCTTGGAGAGTGTTTTCGTCGTTACACATATGCGATGTACAGCCACTGTCTAAACACCAGCGTCTTACATGGGATTTCTCTCTCGCGGCAAGCAACTGTTCAGCTGCTACACTTTGAAATGCTACTCAAACCACTTCAGCTTTTGACGATGATTCACATGATGTATTGTCTTGCTGACCTTTTTCAGGACACTCAGCCGCCTTATGACCGAAAATGTGACATCTAAAGCAGTTGATTCGGGAGTTTTTATTGTATCTCGCTTTCTTCTCTGGCGTTTGGCGGGAACTTACATTCTTCCTACCACCTCGGCCATTTTGATGCCTTCCCCTTCCTTTTTGTACCCACATAGCTTCTGCCGCTTCGTCGTTCTGCTTTTGCTTCCTTGAATCGAATTCTTCTAGAACTTTCTGCCGAATAATTTCTGAACTCGGCACAGCATCTCGCGACTCCATCGAGCATTTTAGCACGTTAAAGCTCGGCGGTAAGCTATTTAGCAGCATGTATGATAATAGCTCTGGGTTTATGGGAATTTCCATTGACTCCAATTGCGCTGTGACATCGAAGAACTCCATTAGCTGCGCTCTGAGATCATCGCCTTTGGCCATCTTGAACGTTGATATACGCTTCAGCAGGCTTGCTTTCTTTACTGGCCCTGTGGATGCAAATTCTGATTGCAGTCTGTTCCACACCTGAGCTGCCGTATTCAACCCTTTTACCAGTCGCAATAAGCTCGGATCGATCGCGATTATCAAGTCGGCCTTCGCCTTGGCGTCTTCATCATCCCATTTTTCTTGCGCCATTCTCGACGCTTCTTCCTCCGCTCCAGCTTTTAGCCTCGGTTTCGGTATCTTGCCGCACACATGCTTCCAAGTACCATTTTTCACTGCCACTGCTTCCATTTGCACTGACCAGCTCTCATAATTGTCTTTGTTGGGCGGTTTTATATTAAACGTCGACGATGCCATCTTGGAATCACGCTTGTGCCTTTTTCACTGTACACTTTCCCGCGCTTTTTATTTTTTTTTCAACGCGTTTGGATTATCGTGTAACTTTCTCGGCGCGCACCTTGGCCCATAACATGTTGAGGTGCAGGAAAGAACAAAAAAAAACGGGAATTGTTGTTACAGCTCAAGCTTTATTAACTTACAAAAGCGAAAGGATTTTATTAATTACATATAGAATAATTTGCGATGTTTACATGGAGCCTATCGGCTGACAACTACTGACTCTAATGAGTCGTACAAAAATTATCTTGGCTATTCCTTGGCCACGCCCATACACATACATACAATGTACACGCGAATATATATAGAGAATTAAAAAGCGTTCTAGTGTTAACGCATTCTACGTGAATTTGACTATATCTAACAGTAATCAATGCTCTAAGACATACTTGCTGAATCTCTACGTTAAAGTGTGACATAAGAAAAGTACTCAAACAATGTTATTTTAAAAATACTATAATGAGGCTTCTCTTAGAGGGAATACAAATACGACAAAGCGGGAATTTAATGTATTATGAAGTTGCATTGAATTTTCTGATATAAAATTGTTAAGTTCACATTCCTTTGTTTTTGTTCGACGGACAGATCTGCAAACTTACTCTCGAACCCACTTTAACTTAATAATTAACCTTACAACTGTAGGATCATCAAAACTTAAGTTTAATATTTCTCTTCAACAGTTTAATAGGAGATCTCTGGCTTTGAAGTTTTAAATTATTGCGAATAACTTCACAACGGAAAATAGGTTACAATGCTTATGAAATAAGTTGAGGAAAATATCGTATTTGTCATTGGAACCTTTACGTTTAAGACTAATAAAACAAATAACCACAAAATAGTACCAATTGTATTTGTTCGATCATGAAATATTTCTAAAATAGATTCTTAGCTTGATTAAAGCAAAAAGAAAAGAGAATACTTTCACTCAATTACTGTAGTAATTATCCCCACTAACATTTAAATAAATTTTCAAATAAACAAGAACAAGAAAAAATTACGATTTGCCGGAATATAAAAATATTATTACAATTTTCTCATTGTATCAGTTATTTTCAAGATATTTAATTAATATATAACAATTGCTATATGCCACATCATGTGTTTTGTAAACTACCTTTGATAATAAAATGGATTCATGCATGCGCGAATCTTGATCTTGATGATTCATGAGCACTTAAGTTAATTTATATGATATACAAGATATTCCTATTGTGGACGGGAAAAACTAGCGCATTAAATCAATACACGAACAACAACTCACGCAAGTATACAAGCTAGTAGAATTTCCTTGGAATTATAACTACAATATATTGAACATTTTCTTGTACCTATCAAATGTCTAACTATTTGTTACACATTTAATTCACAATTATTTTTATTCGGGGAGTAACTCTAAATTATTATTATAGCATATATGTTTTGTATTTGATTTACTAAGTCTTATAACTGCAGTTATTGTGCACCGCCCCAGAAAAACACAAATCAGTTTTTAGTTATATAAGAATATACATAATCGGTTTTTTTCTGCCAGAATATTTAACATTGAATAAGTTTTGATCGATGTATTTGAATAAGATACTAAAGAAAATAGTGTTAAGAAGTTGTAAGTATATTTGCTGACCACTTATAAGCATCTTTAAAAAAAGGTGATTTTTATGTATTAAACAGAGTCGACTAGTTGGTAGTGAGAATCAGATATCTAAATTTAATCACTAGATCACTAAATTTGCATCTATCCAAAAAAAAGGTGTTCAGCCAGCTTTAGTGTTTTGAATCGACACTTGATAAAATTGAACTTGATCTGTATGTAATTTAAGCACATAAAAATGAATGAATTTATTTTGTATGAAACTCAATTCCCTGTTTTGCTTTCTCCACCTAAAATTAATTTTTATGTTAAACATGACCTAAATAATGTTTCAATATTCTTATTACCTTAGAACATATTTGTGTATGCATTGTAGAAAGCTAGCAAGCAAAATAATCTTATCAAGCAATTAATATAAAAACAAATTGTAAGTATGATTATGTATGTAGGTATAATATTTGACAAAAATGTTTAACAACATATAGATTTAATAGCTTTAGTCCTAAGTTGATATAAGAACAAATCTTATTAAAAAAAACATTTCTGAATAAAATATTTAAGTCCTCTATCAAAAAAAATTATGGTCGATAAACATTAGTATGTGTGAAATGAAAACAAAAAACAAAAATCATTACAAAATATAATAATCCTGCTATACGAATTATTCGAAATGAATTTCCATGTTTTTCGTTACATACCTAGTTTTGCTAATATAATCCTAGGGAAGCCAATTGTGATATTTCCATCATTATTTCGTATAAATCTTTTTTAGTTAACTTTTTTGTTTATACAGTTTTGAGTTTTCCAAATACTTTTGATTTTTCTAGTTACAAGCCGTAAAGACGATGAAAGTGAATTAAAATAGAAAAGAAAAAAGACAGTGAAAAAAGAAAAGAATAATACAAAAGCATAACGAAAAAAGCACAAATCGAAAGAAAAAAAAACAAAATAAAATTTAATTTAATTTGCAAAATTTCCGTCGTTTTATTTAATGAAAACATATACGCACTTACAAAATAGTTCTATAGTGTTGTATTAACAAATTCAAAAATATTTTTGTGTGATTTTTAACCAGTAATAATAATAATTCCAATCAGTTGAATAACTATCTCCGAACCTATCATACGCAACGTATAGCACCATCCATATTACTAAGGTATTAATTTTCCAATTCGCCAGTAAATTTCCACCGTCGATATGTTAGATGGCCTTTTATGTTTGATTGACGTCCTTTACTTCTGTTATGTTATGTTAATTATATTTTGAACGGACCTTGTCGTTAGAGAATAGAAAGTCTTTTTATGGATAGGAGTCTTCCTTAATAAATAAAACAATAGCAAATATTTGTTTGATAGTGATCTTGCCGTGAGGAGGGCTGCTCTTAGTCCGTCAATGTTTTTATGAGAAAGATTTTCCTCTTTCACCATTAAAGGTGTAATGTTCGGTGTCGCATTCAGTAAACTGTCCATCTCGATGGTATCTGCATAATTTTCTTTGTAAACAGCAAAAAAAAAACATGGTATTGTAGGACCAACGCGACCTTTACGAGAAGGTGATCTGGTTGGACCCACTTTCAAATGATCAAAACTTCAAATATATTCATTCCTAGTGGGATTTCAACCCAGCATGTGTCGCAAAGAGATTTGAACCCAGCATGTTCGGCAAAGGTGAGTACTCTTACAACTAAACCAAACGGTCGTAATCTTTTATGTTTTATATTTTTTATCATTTTATAGAATTGACGTCATTGATGGATTAAGGATGAGATTTTGATGGATGAAGATGTGCTGTGCGATTGTTGATGGGATGTTTCATTTTGATTTCGAATTCTAAACTTTGCTTCATTTTAAGGTATTTATACAAATAACATTTTAATTGAAATCATATGATTTTTTTAAAAGTATTGAAAATATTGTAATCAACAATAGCTCTTTATTTCGTGTAACTGCTTTACAGTTGTGTCCAGCCTTTTAATAATTATTTTGTGGTCGCAACCCGTTATCGCAATATTACCTTATTGGATATTTCATGTAAATGGGATACCGAAACAATGAGTGGTGCTGAAACTATACTTAAGATAGTTTCTATACTTTCAGAATCAATTCACGCATTTTTAAAATTTTTCAAGTAATGTCGTAATAGTCGGAATAAGTCCCCGCATTAAACAAATTACTAAATTCTAGAAGTTTTTGGTAGATAAATTTATCAATTTCACTTAGAACTTATAAGTGATTTATACCCTTGCTAGGCTAACTCAGCGAAGATTCATGGGCGCGAAAGTTCTGATCAAATTTGTCGAATACCTCGAAAGTGAATTAATATTTAGAAAGAAAGGTGGAAAGAGCTCAAGCTGGTTTCGAACACGTGTCCCTGTCGCTTCTCGTCAGGTGCCAACGCACAGGCTGGGACCAGCTTGAGCTCTTTCCATTTTTCTTTCTAAAAATTACTATACCTTATTGCTCCAACCAACAATGTTGACCAAAACTAGTTACCTAACACCAACCAGCAGTCAAACGGCCAGATTTGAAATGTGATGATAAATATGGTCATTGCGTATAAGTTCAAGGCACAATATCAAATAAATTAGAAAAAAAAATTTTAAAAAGGATAAGGATAGAACTCACACACACCGCTAATGACTTACTACGGTAAGTCTCGACGGAATCAAAATTAATGGAGACCAACATTGGCGTCCTCCACGATAGTCAACACTACAGCCTCCGTATTTAAAAGTTCCAGCTAGTTTCTATTCAGCGGAGCGAAGTTACATGATTTTTTCATGGCAGTTGGTGTTAACGTCGTCAACCTATCCTTTGAAAATATTGTTATTTTCACATGCGGAAGATCGACATCGTGTTTCAGAGGTTATTTCGTAACACTGACGTCTGTACTTCGCGGAATGTGCCAGGTCTGTTTCTGGTTTCCCCCTTAGAGGCATATAAAAGCCATCGGTCCTGGAATAGACCCGCATTACGACCTGCAAGTAACCAAGAATATGAAACTTGTGATCGAAGATATTCGAGTGCACTCAGAAAAATTAAATCTCCAATTTTATCCAACACTTTTTATTTGACGCTTGATTATGTTGATTTAATATTTTTGCTCTTATCAATATAGGATTTATAATAAAAATCGGCAAACATTGCCATCATGAATATATTTTGTACAAGTGGTAGAAAAAGAAACGTCTTTGGATATTTGCAATTCCCAAACAGCAGAGGATGTGCATAATGAATAATCAGTGCAACAAACTGAAGCAGTTGCATTTGTGTAATGCGCTTCTTCCAGGTAAGCGCCGATTTCATATAAGGATTTATACATGTTATGAAATAATAAAGATATAAAACGGTATGCACAAAACTGTTGAAAATACCAAGTAACGAGGCATGTCCAGCTGGCATATAGTTTGCAAATAAGTACCCCATCAGCACCATTAAACCATGATGATAAACATGCAGGAATGATGCTTGACTAAATTTTTTACGGAGAATAAAAAAAATCGTATCCAGAAGATCCACCACTTTGATCATATAATACATGTATGTAAGTTTTGCTTTATAAATAGCAACACTAGTGTTGCTATAGTCAACCAGGCCACATTTTATGTCTTTCTCGTAGTTTATAACCATATGCGTTATCTGAAAAAAATAATACGTCTGAATAATATTTTTACAAAAATGAATCATAAATAAGCTCCCATATATATTTGCCATTGCACCTAAAGAGACTAATTTCCTCTGATTCTATTTAAGTCGTATTCAGCATATTTACAATATTTTTAATATATTAAAAATGTGTGTAATTTAATATAATAATCAGTGTTCAATAAACCCTTTGGACTTAATGCACTGCGTGCTGTAGCGACATTGCAGGTAACGTAGGAAAGTGTTGAAAACGTCAGTAAGTAGATTGCAGATATGTTCATGTCATATTACTTATACTAAATAGAATAAAGATTTTTCGGATTAATGTGTATTACTTTCAGAACAACCCTCGTGGGATAATAAGCTCGAAAATGTCAACTCTACTGTGAGGAGAACTTGCTATGACAAAGAAATAAACAAAATAAATTGAAACTTGACCAGTTTATGCTTTTATTTCATTTTATATGTCCTTTTTGAGCCTTTTTATTGTATGCCTTCATATAAAAATCACAGAACAAAACCATCATAAATGCATTTTGAATAACACATAATAGAAGCCATGATTTCGGATATTTACAATTGCCGAATACCAAGGGATGCCCGAAGTGGATTAAGAGAATGGCAAATTGCATGATTTGAATTTGCGTAATGTATTTCTTCCATCCAATTGAATGTTTTAAGTTTTCATTAATACACGTGAGAAAATAATAAAAATACATGATTGTGTGGACGAAGCAATTGATGAGCCCCAGAACAGTGATGTGTCCTGCTGGCACGTAACTGAGACAAAACCAACCTCCTACCGCCATGATGCAATGATGATAAAGATGAAGGAAAGTCACCTGCCGATAGTTTTTACGCAAAACAAAGAAAATTGTGTCCAGAAAATCGGATATTTTAAGCAGGAAGTAGCAATAGCTTATTTTGGCTTTGTGCAATCCAACTGGTGTGTTACTATAGTCGACTAACATACACTTGAAATCGTGTTCGTAATAAATGATAAGCTGCGCTATCTGCAAATAAATTATGCATTTATACATGCGACCAGTAAAGCCTATTAATTGAACCGCTGCACAACTAGGACTAGTTCTTTTTTATTTACTCTCATTATTAGTTGCAATGCTCATCTTTATGCTCAAGCCAGAGTGAAGTCATAAAACTTACCAAAATACCAAGAACGAAGTTCACTACAACTTGAATCAAATTATATATAATCATGACACGTTTGAGTTGAAATGGTTCTCGATTCTCCATCAATTTAGGTCCGAGCTTCTTCACAAAATACCAGTAAGCAAATGCAACTGCAATAACTTTAAGTGGTGACCCCATAAGGAAATAATGATCCAAACGAGTATCTAGAACGAGAAAAAAAAAGAATAAGTCCTTGGGGTCTACTAGTATATACAGAGTACAACAAAAAAAGTGGAAAAATTGATTGAAGTATCCTGCATCCATGAGAATCACATTCGAGGTCAGAGTTCTCGTGATTCCATGGCCGTGAATGAAAAACGATTGAAAATGGATAATGGATTTAAAAAAAAAAGTAAACAATTTCCATATCACTGAGGAAATGAGACGCACGGATTCGAAAAAGATTAATGTTATTCTCAAGGATAACTTTGATTTACTACTTCAAGCCTTCGATGTATTATGGACAAGGAGCACAATAAATTCCTTACACTCCCGCTTACACAACCTGTATTTCTTGCGCTCCGTAAAACTGCTACTTTCCTCATTTCATGCACATGAACAAAAATAATTGCGAATAAAATTGAATTAATTTAAACTCATTTACATCAGCGTTCATTATAACTTTAAATATCTGCATTCACTTCTGACAATTTAATTCTACTACTTAATTTATTTCTAAATTTGTACCCTCCTCATTTCATTTTTTACAAATTTTTAAAGTCGAGATTTCTTACAAACGCCGGCTGAAATACCAGGCACCCATAATTCAAAAGCAAGTAATTATTCTACCAATAATTTCCGAAAACGCCTCGAAATATGTTAAACGAAAAATTTCAAATCAGAAAATAATACTCCAGAAAGTATGCTGGCATTTGAACAAAATATTATATTCTCATACTCCAGAAAGTATTCTAGCATTCGTACAAATTATTTTTTCCGACGACCTGCAACTAGGCGCTATTCAAAATTTAAATTAATTTTTCAAGGTTGATGTATTTGCTACAATTAAACTACGCCATGAAATATGTGAAAAAGAAACTTCTTATTAATTCAATTGTCCTATAAGCCTCGAAATATGCTAAATTAAATATCACTCAAAATAAAAATGTTTTCAGGTTTGTACCACTAGGCGTGTGGCTAATTACAAAATCTAAGCTTCAGCTTTATGAAATTCACCTAAGCGTATGCTGAACTTGGAGCAATACATTACCTGAGAAAATTTACTTGTTCAAGGTTGACGTTTTTGCTAGAATTCAGATACGCCATGAAATATGTTCGATTAGAAGTGACGATAATTTAAAATTTTTCAAAACATTTCGAAATTACTCCATCTCATCAAATTTTCAGAAATTTTTTCAGCAAGATTTCATACAAACGTCGGCCAAAATACCAGGCACCCATAATTCAGAAGCAAGTAATTCTCCTACCAATAATTTATGAAAACGCCTCAGGATATGTGAAAAAAAATCAGCGCTAAACGAAAATCTGTCCAGGTAGTTATCCAGTAGGCGCCACACATGATGGAAAATTTCTATTTGGTGAATCCTAAGAGTATGCCGGGATTTAATGCAAAGCTTTGTAAAAAATTGATTGAAAGGTTCAAGGTTGATGTGTTTACGAAAATTCAATTACGTCATAAAGCTTGTTAGATGAAAATTGGCGCGAATTTAAGAATGAACAATATTCAAATTCGGGTCGCGGTTAGTTTTTTGGTACATGAAAGCTGATTGTAGTTTAATCGAAGTTGATTTCCTTGCTGGATTCTCGAACGCCATAAATCCTATAAAAATAAATAAATTCTATATAAAATAACCTTACTTAGCCTGCTGGCAATGTGTTCGAGGATAATACTTCATCACGTTAAAATGGTGTATACATGTACTTAATGTTAAAAGGATTTGAATTTATAAATTATACATATTGTATTCATTCTTAATTTTGGATTATAAACATATATGAATATATTTATATATGTACATACGAATATAAGTGTTAATCCTGTGTTGAAAAATGGAGGCATACCTAAGCAAATCCTAGCAGATGTTGGTGATTTCAACAGTTAGTTGTATTTAAGTAAATTTTGCATTTAAGTAAATAGTAATTTTATATTTGGCTAAGCAAGATCGTGATAACAATGCTTAGGTGGTTAAATTCAGAGTAAATGGCTGGTAAATAAAGTAAATGTAAATAAATCAATAAATCAATGGTAAATAAATCTGGCTGGTAAATAAATCAATAAATATTTTACAACAATTATAGCTGGAATTTTTTGATAAACAGAGTAGCAACCGTAAAATGTTTGAAATTATGCCACTATGCAGGATTTTGGAATGCGTGCTATTCCGGCTGGATGCGGTAATGTGCCGCTTTTGATGACCATTCATTAATTCATTTCAGAAAACTCAACTGGTCATCCTGACAAAGAGATTCTCTCGAGTTTTAACAGTCGATACGGAGTGTGTCATGAGTGGAGTCGACAACTATCAGTTAATTGCCCGAGTTTGCTGACCTACTCTATGAGCACAATATAATCGATGCATTGATATGGAACAAAGATATGCACATACACAGAGGGTAGCTCTTCACTAGGAGCTGCGACCGCTAGCATATTAGCAAAGACGAGGAGCAATAGAGTGGCACAAGCATTGCCGATAGTATTTCGGTTCGTTGGGGTGATTTCCGAATCTCCCTATGCCAGAAAAAACAAAACCTTCCAAGACCAGTGGCTAGTTTCCTTCACAGCTGAATACAACGATACAGCCTCGATGGTTGGTGGTAATCCTGAGGAGTTGAACTAAACATAAAGGTCGTTCTTTTCTAATACCTTTTGAAATCTTACGCTCCAGCTATCCTAACAAAGAAAAACTATACTTAAGAGTCAGGAGACGTGAAGGTAAGAAGGGTTCTTTCTCTTATAGTCCTCCTCTTAGTTCCTTCTTGCTGCAGAAGAGAATCCATGTTACCCGGAAGCATAACAATGCGTTAACATAAATGTGGACCAAGCAAGTGGTTCCAAGTTCTCTGAAAATTGAACACAAAACACAAGAATTTTCAAACAATCAATCCAGGCATTAGAACTCATTTCAACGATTTCTGTCGAATCTGAGTTTAGAGCCAAAACTTAAAACTAAAGGCGAAATGAAATGAAAGACCCTTGTGACTTTGAGGGTTAGTAACGTCTTGTGTGGAGTTTGGTGTTAGAGGTTCGGTTATGTTTTAGTTGATAGCTTTAACTGAAGAGAATAATCAGACTTTTAAACTATATATCGCTCAATCCTGCTGTCAGGACAATGATGTAGAATTTGAAGATCCGTTGCGAAATATGCTTTAACGTTGCGCGGACCACGTCAATTAGTCTCGATACTTTTTCAACGTAAGAACAAAACTTGAAACTGAGCAGATCTGCAGCTTCTTCATATTTTTTACTTTGCACTGTTCATTAGAATTTAATCGGTGGATATTATTTATCAATTTAAAAAATTCATTTAACACAATATTCACCTCTTGCTTCCACTACGTAATATTTATAATATTTATACATTTCTCTTAGCACCAACGCCATTTTTCATAATTCATACGCCGATTTTTCTATCGCGAAACAAATCGGATCAGGAAATATTTCCACAATATAGTTGTAATGATCACGCCCACCAAAGAAAAACTTATAACAATTTAATACGCTAACATGATTCGAACAGAAGAGCGTTCCCAATGCGTGGAGCCCTATAAGTACTACTCAATCAACATGTTAAGTATGCACACTATAAAGTACGTAGTACAATAAAAATGCAACGCTAAGGTTAAGTGAATTCAAACGAAGGTCGAGTTATGCAGAATATCGAGGAAAAGCTGCAAAACTGCACGTATTAGTTACGTAAAACTAGCTCGAGTAGTTTTCTTCAATGAAACTAGATTTCCTTGTGTATGTAAGAATTTCAGATGCACTATGGGTATTCTAATTGTTCGATTTGGGCGGCACGGAAGGATGAAATAAAATTCCTTTTAACACCGATGTAGTACCAGTTTGATGTAGTCCTTGCTCTCTGAATTGCATCACGTATAAATTTCAGAAAAGTAAGATCACTTTAGTTGACAAACGGATTTTAGGATGCTGTCATCTAACATTGATTCCTTTTGGTATGTGTTTATTTCGAAACCCTATCAATTACCACCAAAGCCTCTGGAGATGCGGCGAAATTTATCAGAATTTGAACGAATTTGTCTTTGAAAAAACATTGAAGACAAAATTCGTTCAATTTCAAGTGCGATTAACCTCAACTTTTGGGATGATACGAACTATGATGATACTTTATGATCCTCTATGAACACAAGGAATAAAAGAATATAACAAGAACCTCGAAACATATACGTTTTAAACTAAAAAAGACTCGTTTCCGGCTTCTGTCGGCTGGCATATTCCTCCACTGTGGATCCAGTGGAGCCTCTCTGTCCGTGACTTCTTTTTAAGGGGCCTGTCTCTCTCGTTAAGAACGTGATGGAGCCTGCTCGTTTTATGACTGTTGCGAGGAAGAGTTCTCCTTGCTCACTTGTCTATTATCAGGAAAACTACACTGGTTTGAAACCAATGCAGCAAAATGAAACACTGAAGTGGTTATAGGATTGAAAAAAGAAACAAAATCAGGCCACCCTGCTGAATGAACTGGTATCGGAAAATGAGCTAGATGCGGAGGATGGAGGGAGGAAGCTTGAATCCACTACCATATTCAGGAGAGGAAGAAAAATAGTTTAAATGCAAGTTACTCGCATAGCTAAGTTGAACTGTTACCATACCAAAGCGACTTTGGTTGTATGGGTTAGAACATTCACAAAACAAGTGTAGCGCTGACTAATCAGACGGGGCACAAGAAAATCATATCCAAGCTCTGAACAATGGCGATTTCTTTGAGGTGTATGCCATGGGCAAGACGGCACACACCACATTCCAACAATTACAGATGGTTCTTACAGGAGGATTTCCATTTAGGCATTGGGCTCTGCAAACCCAAACACGATTAGCCCATTTTACATCTACCGATGCCTGCGTCAAGAACCTTCCAGATATGGTTGAATTCCTGTTTAAAACTTAAGTGAGATTTATGGTCAGCTCAACCCCGTTAAAGTTAACAGAGAGAGTGTGGTGTTGCAATTATCTGCCTTCAAGGAGTAGTAAAGTAATATTATTATGATGTTTCACTATCAGTCTCCAATACTGCCGCGTATTCCATCGATTAATTAATCGAGTCGCTGGCTTCCAATTATAAGTTTTGAACTCGTTTTCATCGTAAACGTTTTCATCATCGTTTCCATCATCATCATACATCCATACCATCTCGACTATGTGCGAATATTTATAGTAACCAAACACCCCTCTCATGAATATTTAAATCACTATCTACGACACTTTTGGTCGTCAATGCCACGGAGACAATCTCCCAGTGAATTTAGCTTATCTCAAAAATCCTCTGTTCGGGCATGCGGAACAACTTACAAATTATAAAGATTATATCTCTGCATTTCTTCCACACGTGGCTATTATCATAACCGCGACTTTGGACCATCCAAAATCCAGGCGAGTGAGCTGCTCCGTTTATAGTAGATCCCATATAGTCACTATCACAGCCGAGGCGCTCGACGAGGTCGTTCCATTCCTGACAATTCTGCAGCTTTTCTTGGAGAACTTTAACATCCTTTCATACTTCTTGTGTGTGTAAAGAGGATATGTTTCTTGCAATCCCGATACACAGTCGATCGCATCATATCACTTAACATTTTCAGCATCAAACTTCTCGCTGCTTAACATAAATTTAACCTGGCCAGAGTATATTGCACTTGGCATCTGCGTATCGGAGACCAAGCTACCCGGTCATCTGGCTTCCGGGCACATTTAACTAAATCACTTAATCTATACTCATCATAAATTTAGTTACTATGTTATTTTGAACAAAGAACATTTTTTGATGATCATTGTTTCTGTCAAGTCATTCTTTATATATTAAACATTTCATTCGTTCCGGTGAATTAATAGTGTTATCAATAAGCGAAGTCATCGCCTAATAAAATGGCGTGCAATTCAATGATCATCACTTAATTTCTAAATAATATATAGAGGCATGTGTTTCACATGAAAGATTAAATATGATTAGATTTATTTATAAACAATTTTAATCTTATTAGTTTAAAAGTGAAAGATATCAGAATGCGTTAGGTCAGAAGACCTCTGTTGTTTTTTAAGCGAGAGTAAAATTAGAGTCTTTTTTCGATTCCATCATACTAGTGTAGATTAAAACGCTTCTTGCCCTTGGTTTTTCAAAGCATCTGTTACGAATTTCAAAACGAGTAAATTTGAAGAACGAGCAATGATCAAAATACAAAATCCAAAAAAATTCAATTGCAACGTTCAAATATCTGGAATAATATATATAAGAAATAGTTTAGGAGGAAAGCCAATGGCAAAAAGTTTGAATTTAATTTTCCTCCGCTTATAAATAATCCAAAACTACCCCATCTGCATGACTTGTTTGACATATCAGAAAAGATGCCATTGTTATGGATTATTATTAGGACTGTTATCGCACTAGAGACTTCAATCTAATAGTACACAGCGTATCGACCCATTCTTTGTGAAAAAAGGAACAATTACGCTCACATTCGTAACTCGTATCAAAGTCTCCGTATGAAGCATGTTATCAAATCCTCACGCGTAGATCTTCCTTTATGATTAAGGGCGGCTTGAAAACCAATGTAAAGTTTTATCTGAATCTGTATTTAGATGATCTCCAAAAAATTAAGTTATTGATCGTGCTATTTTGGTTTTTTTTTCACAATGGCAAAACCAAGCATTCATTTTTCCTTTTCATTCACATTCTCATCTTTTTCATTCACATATAAACATCTGCCGCCCATACACACAAAATAATTTGCGATTTTATCAATCTCATTTAATGGCACAGTCACACCTAGTAAGTATAACAAACTTTTTAAAAATTTTGCTGGCTGTACAAATGTTTAAATCATTTCATTTTCAAAACAAATAACATTTTGTTGTATTCGAAAATGCCTTTACTTCAGAACACATCGAAAGAACACATGAATGACAACATGATTATCTTTTTTCCTCATATTTTCCACCGCTCAAACGATTTTCGAGTTCGAGTTCTTTCGAGTTTCTTTCTTTATTTCGAGATTTTCTTTCGAGTTCACGAAAAAACGAGATGTTTTCTGTGAAAACAGTGATCTGAGGATCCGCTAAGTTGTTGAATAGCCGTTGAAACGAGTAGGTTTAAAAAGGCCTAAAAATTGTCAAGATTATGCCACCATTCCGGAAAGAAATTCCACTCTTCACAGAAATTCCATGATGCGGCAGCCCAAGTTGGGCGATGGACTCCAGGATTAACCTCCAGTTTATCACTCCATTCAAACATCGACTGTCAGTCGATTTTTGAATCGACTGAAATACAGAATCGACTTGAAACACAGACAGTGTTAATCATGTCTTCCCATCGAATCCTAGGTTTTCCTGCTGCACGTTTGGCTTGCGCTCCACCCTTCAATGACCGTTTGTGTAGCAGGTTTTCATAAATGTTTTCTTCGTGGCCCGTCCATAGCAGTTTGCATAACTTTACGCTTTACGACACAGATGGTTCGTCAAACACTCACTCTGAACCTTCTTGCCCTGAGTCGCAGATTTTCCGGAGCACTTTGCGTTCAAATAAGTCTAAAATAAGTTCACTGCCTTCTCGCATTCGCTCGTCTGGGCCCATGCTTCACTTCCATACAGCAGAAAAAGGCTCGACCAATGATTTGTAGATGCGATGCTTTTTATGTCTGTGAGCAAATGTGGACCTTCTAATTGGAAGTACGCAGCGATAGGCTTTATTGGCGGCGTCCAATGTCATCCTTTCTGGTGCTTTTTTTTATGTAACTCTTTGACATCTAACTATCAAGAGGAACTCCCTCTCAGCCATTCCAAATGCTTTTTGTTTTGATTTGTGAAGTTGAAGAATTATTTTCATTTTTTGAATATTCATTTTCATTTTTAATTCATCTGTTCGTTTGTATTCCAGGCGTTATTCTCGTATCGCATAACTCTAATTATTCAATTGATTTGAGCCCCTGTCGTTATAGAAGTACCAAATCGAAGCATTCATTGTACGGAGTACCCTTTTGGTTCTACCAGGTACCATTTCAAATTCAAGCCAACCCAGTTTTCTGTTTTATTTTCTTATTAAGTGTAAATAGGCCACAAATAAATTTATTTTCATCGTATATTGCAATAAGCCTGTAGACTAAACATGGCGTCATCACAATCAACCCAGGTCGTTTCACGATGGTTATTTTAAAGCCGAATAGGGTCATACTAACTCCGATAAGAAGAGTGCCAAGTTAGATGATTTTAAATGGAACCCGCGCCAATTATCGCATTCTACTAAACTTGGAGTCCATAATTTCGATAGACTGCGTTCAGATCTGAGCCAGTCGCAAGTACTTTCGCGCTTCTTGCGTTATTTTTTATTTGTTTTAAATTAGTTACTGCTGCTCATCAAATGTAATTTTCCAAAGAGTGTGTTTTGGCAAAGTGCTAAATATACCACTTGTATTGATCGGGTTAAAGCGTAGTGGAAGTGTGTTGAAGCTTTGTTTTTTCCTAATACACAAGCACACACAACAACCATGTTAGAAGTTTACACCTCCGATAGCAGCGATAGTGACTCACGCGAGAAGAAAACCTTTAACTTTAGCCGCCTAACTTTGTCCACCATCGAAGCAGAGGATGCGCTACAGGCACAATCAAGTTTAAATAAAAAGTTGACGGATATTGAAACCCTCCTGTTGCACAGCAATCGAATATCAGCGGTGCCAGCGGGTATTTTCAAATTAGTTAATCTCAACGTCCTCGATTTAAGTTCAAATTCTATAACACGATTGCCGGAGAATCTCAATCAATTGCCGTTGACCACGCTTATCGTTAAAAATAATTTGCTAACGAATAAGTCCTTGCCGAAATCGTTGAACTTCAAAAATGGCAATATCAAAGAAATAAACCTCAGTGGCAACATGTTAACACACTTCCCCGATCAAGCTCTGGAGTTGAAAGGATTGAAGTATTTGTATTTGGGCGGGAATAAAATTTCAACTATTCCTAAAGATATCAGGAAGATGAGTAGGTATGTATTAACACAAATGGAAAATTTTGTCCAGTTTAGATCTGATGGAAGCTTAAAGTATGTCTGTTCAAAATGAGTTCGGTAAATCTCGTGATTGGCTTTCAATTTCAGTTGAAACTGATTTTATAAAATGTTTAAACTAAACTATAAAAATCTTTATAAACGGCTACAAAAAAACTACAAACTCATTTAACGTAATTCAAATCCCATTCCGACCCCTTCCGACGGCCGCTGGTCAGGGTGAAAGAGGCGGTGTGCATACCAGTCGTTAACATTCACACTCACGATTTTCTCGCAACCGCTGTTGGCTGCACAATTCTCTTCAATCCCAGTGCCGAATTGACAAAAGAAAGATTTTCAAAATTCTCTTAAAAAATCACGAAGGGTTAAGCCTTACCTCAAACATCCCAGGAAATCTCAAGCTGCTCGAAATTCATCCAGCGATGTGTCAAAGTGAAGCTCTTGAACAGTGCGTTTTGAAACGTTCCAAAGAGTGAGTTCTCGGTCTAAAAAATTAAGATCATTTTCGAACTTCAGCCACAATTTGATAATTTCATTGGAAACGTCGGTTTCATACCGCGTATAATATTCGATATGAAATCGAACCCAAATAAATTCTTGATTTACTTCAAAGATAGGCCTTATTAACTTGAGCATAGAAATAAAGGGCTCTCGAAACCAATTTTCTGTCGTCTTTCTGATTGTTCAGATTCCCTTCTTTTCACGGCTTATTGTAAGACTTTTCATGACATCCAATTCCACTGTGCTCCGCGTTGCTTAATGACCAATACATCCTGATTGTTCTCTCATACCCTTTCGTGTCGAATCTTTATTAATGTCTATGTCTTTTCAGCTTGCAAGCTTTGTCTTTGGGAGGGAATCTCATTTCAGAGGTGCCAGAGACTGTTGGCTCGTTACAACAGTTGCAAGTCCTCACGCTTTGCGACAATATCATCGAATACCTCCCAACAAGCATAGCTCATCTGAAGAATTTAAAATCGCTTCTCCTTCATAAGAATCGTTTAAGACACTTGCCCAGAGATATTATAGCATTGAAAAATCTTACAGAGGTAAATACTGCTTGTAATGTAAGTTAAATCATACGAATCTACTAAATCTGGTCTATTTATAGCTAAGTCTGCGAGACAACCCTCTCGTTGTTCGTTTCGTTCAGGATATGGCCTTGACACCACCCAGCTTGTTGGAGCTAGCCGCAAGAACGGTGAAAACGTCACAAGTATTATTCGGACCGAATGATTTGCCCCGCACTTTGCTCGACTATCTGCGTTCAGCGACATGTTGCGTCAACCCCAATTGCAGGGGCGTGTTTTTTGACAACCGTGTCGAGCATATAAAATTTGTTGATTTCTGCGGCAAATATCGTGTACCCTTAATGCAATATCTCTGCTCATCTAAATGCATTGAATCTACACAGACACCAAGTCGAAATGAACCTGGAGCCAGTGGTTACATGATGAGAAAGGTTTTATTAGGATAAAATGGATTTTGCCATTGTTATGTTTTATTCTAACATAGCATTCACAAGAAATTTAAGAAACTGACTGCTAAATAGGCTCAGAAAAAAATTGTGATAATCATTTTTATTAGCGTAACAAACACGTACTCGTGAACTACTTTTGGAAACTCAAAACCATTTGTGACCAGACTTTTTAAACGTTTGTTTTTGTTGCACACTGTGTTTGCACTAAATTTACATACATATACATTACATATTGTCCTTAATAATAAATGTGGGAGCTTTGTTAATAGTCAATCTGTGTTGGTCTAAGAAATTTATCAAAATACAATAAAATGACCGGATCATTATCGACGATGTGACTGCTCAACAAAGCACGCAGAGGAAACATTTTTGTAACAATGGACTGGAATGATAATTTCAGATGGACAAATCTATCTATTCACGGAAAACCTTTAAACTTGTGCCCGGACTATGCCTTCACAAAGTTAACGATACCACTGTGTAATAAATTTTTTATTCCGTCTTAAATTGCCAAGGTTGCATAGAACGTTTGCAACGAGTTTAGTTCCCAAGTGAGTGAGTGGGTGCAATTTATTGATTTTTTTACATTTATCCCCAGGCTTGCTACTGCTATGTAAATGTATGTAATGTATGTAGCATTGCACCTTGTTTGGTAGTATGATGGTATGACTGGTGGTTGTAAAATTGCTAACAAGTACTAAAAAAATGCTAACTGTCCTTCAAAGTTCTTCAAAAGGATTTCTTAAATAAATATATTATCAAATTTATGGTCAATTGTGCATTTTCTAAACTTACCAGATATTTTTTGGCAATGAACCCACATTCCATGTCAGTATGGAAATTTGATTACCTCAGCATATTTTTATTTAAGTGTTGATTGGTAAAAAATATACTTTATATAATTTTCTCCAATATGTCTTTTATCATCTGATGAAACCGCTATTCGATGTTTGCGTAAAATTTTCCCATATGAGTGTTGTAACCGTGTGTTAAGCGAAACCCAAGTGTAATTTCAGGTAGACGAGCTCTACCGATTGAAACCCTCGATCTGCACAACATGCCTGCCCCGAAAGTTGGGTATTCCTTCATCGAGATATCAGATCAAAAAAATATTGATCAGATTCCTCATTAAGTTGTAAAATTTCGTAATAGTACGATCTATACAGTGATCGGCAGAAACAGCAGATTCCAAAGAAGCGGGGATAATCCATTATAATTACAATCCCTATCTGCAAAAAGAAGATGGTCTAATATGTGAACAACAAAGAAGCGTGTTATTACCTTGTTTGTAGAAAGTCATTGTTTACATTGGAAACATTATTGCAATGGTATCAATGGGGTTTTAGAGAACGGAAGACCGACTACTTGCCTGCTGTTCATTGTTAAGCAAGAAATGAAGAAAAGCTAGGAGTTCAATAGCCGTTCTACAAAATTTATTGGACTTCAAACAAGCATATGACAGTATCTCTCCGAACATACTGTGACCAGTCCGTCTGACCAAAATGACATTAACATCGACAAGATTACAAGTTATTCGATCCAAACTACCGTTTAAAAGTATGAACCGAAAAGATTTTACAAGTTATCCATTTTATTACACAATATTATTGATATCAATTCAAATCATTTCAAAAGCAATACAGAATCGCGAAAGAAATAAAATGTAAAAATGCAAACATTTCTACTAGAGAAAAATTGTGTTTTTCATTTTATTATTTTTAATTTTTCATTTATTCATACATAACTTCATTTTGTTGTTGATTTTATTTTAAATATTGTATTACTCTAATATTTAAACGTATTTTCTGGGTTCGCTCATGAAATTTGCTGTTACCATTCTCTCGTCTGCTTATAGTTTAGCCGTGATCCTTTTTTTCTATTTTCATTAATTGTAAAATTTATTTAAAATTCTTTATATGTTGTGTTGTTGTTTTTTTTTTCTTTTTTCCTGGTTTTTGCTTGCGCATTTCTTATTTTTTGTGTTTTTTTTCTTTCTCCATTATAATGAATTTAACTAAATACGATTTATTTAAATATATATATTTTAATAAAAATATTTCATGTTATCATATCTTCACTTAAGATCATTGTTTGCTTTTTTAAACTACATTTACCTTTTTGAAAGAAGTATTTTTTTGTCTTATCTTTTACCATGTTTTTTTATCTCTTTGCTTCCCTACAAATGTACATTTAAACTAAAGACATTTATTAACAGAACATTTTAATATACGTTGTGTTTTTACGATTTAAATAGATTTAAATTAAAAACTTATGCACATTGTTCGGGTCATTAATGTGATTTGATTTTTGTTACTTTAATGCATGCTAGTTAAAAACTTTAGTCAAAGAAGATTCTCTGGGATTCTTAACTGAATAATGTCTAGTAGCATCAATTTATAACCTTAATCATTTTCCTTTATTCGTTTTTATTCGGTTCGGTTTATTTGTTTCATATGTGGGTACTGATATTAAATATCTACTATATGTTTAATTTATTTGAAACGAGCTTGGTAAAACTAAAACACAGACCTAAGCCGATTTTATAATTTTTCTCTCTTTGACCTACTATTTTCTTATAGAATTGTTGCGAACTATTTCCCATTATATTTCTGCGGCTGAATTGATGTATGCGAGTTATTTATTCATACATGTGTTTGACATTATCTACTAAATATTCTGCAAGTTGTTACCAGTGGATTATTACACAGTTCATACTTAAAAATAAACTGTTGTATTTATATCATTAAATATCTATTACAATACATATTTATTAGCGTTTTTATCTTTCTTTTTAATTTCTTTATTACGTTCGGATTATTCTAAATGGAAAAAATAACATATACGTGTATATACTCGCTAGTTAACCGATTTTCTTGTTTGTTGCGTGCATATTTTACAGAGTTTGTTCCTTTGGATCTATGAATATTTGTGTTTCTACATTTCTTTTAAATCATACCATTAAACGTACTTTATTAATATATAAAGAGCATTCAAATTTATTTTTTCCTTCATCTTTTCGTAATTTCATACAGGTTTCTTAGAAGTGAACTCATTATTTCTTGTTTTTTTTTTGTTTCAATTTTTAATTCTTGTTCTTTAATATTTATTTGCATTTATTTTTAGACAATTAAAAATATATATAGTTATTACACTGTAAATATAAATCTGCTTCTTAATTTCATATAAATTATTCATATATTTCTTTGTTATACACAATCATTACTTTTACACAGTCATAAGAAGAAAAAAGAAACAAGTGTTAAAATTGCATTAAAAATAAAATTAAGCGGCTGCTCAATGTATTATTAACGAAATTGCATGTTTCATTTTATTTTGTCAATAGCAGTCACATATAACATTTCAAAATGAAAACGATAAATCCTAGAAAAAAAATAAATAATGAAGTTTGAATCTTAATTTCTTTGAATTCAAATAACACAACTACATTAAAATTGCAATTTTCATTGTTCGAAGTTGTCATCATGATAATTTTTTTTTTTTTGTATTTTTTATTACTTATTTTTATATATACTTTGTAACTATTATTCTCATACATATAATGAAAAAACGGTGAGTCGCATTATTTCTTTGCTTTTTAATCAAATCATTGAATTTATATATTTCTACTTTTTACAGTTAATAATTCATAGTTGCTAATAACTGCTTGAAAATTGAAGTCCGTTTTAGAATGTTTATGCAGGAATGGAGTGAGTTTGAAAGTAAATCGCAAAGTAAAGTTTAATCAAAAATTGTTAACAAGCATAGCGAATCTTATGGTTTTATTTTGTTTACCTTGAGTTGAGCTCTTTATGAGCTCTAACTCGCTTTATCTAAAATTTAATGTTAAAAATATATTCATATAATAACAGGGAAATTAAAATTCTTAAAGGATAATTTCCAAATAAATTGCTCCAACTTATTTCAATGGCGTCATTCACGAATATGTTAGCTGACAAAACTGATGAGCGGCAAGATTACGTGGAACGATGGTCTTATAGTTTGCAGGAACATGAAGGCAAGCCCATGGATAAACATGAGATCATTCGGTGGAATTATCCATGACGGTGAGATCAATTATCACCTATGGAGCTGTTGCCTGAGAGGACAAATTCCAAGACTGCAATTCGAGGCTTAAACTAGATCGGTTCAGAGTTAGGCATGCATCTGTATCACAGGAACCACCAAATCATATACTACCTAAGCTGTTGAGGGTGTATTAAATCATCGCCGCTGGACGTTGCTCTAGAGACAGTACTGAATTCTACAATGCCAAATACTCTTCTTCGACAGAAGAATGAAAAATCTTGATATTCGTGAGCATAAAGAACAAGTCATCGACGCGTCGTTCGATTGCAACATTATGAATGTTGCTGATATCAAGTCATATTGACAATGAATTTTACACACTGTGAAGTGGCAAGAGGGAATAGATTATCAAATTTAATACGATTAAATATGGACCGATCTAAGTCATTGGAGACAAAGGGAATCGGAGTCATATAAATAAAATCATATAAAATCTAGATCGGTTATTGAAATAGTTTAAGCCTTACAAGTGAAGACCTTATCCATCTTTTAAAAGAGCTCAAGCGAATCCGTGAAAGCAAAGATGTTTTTATCATTGAAGAAATTAACAGAAGCTTCTCAGCATTTCAAAAAGGCAAGTGACATATTGAAAAAATTTTTTGGGAGGATTCCAATCTTTAACAAAGAATTCATATGAATTTTTGGCAAAAAAATCGAGTGAAATAAGGTTATAAAATAAAAACCAACCAGCTGATTCACGTTGCCTACACAGTCGCAGTCGCGTTGCCTACACAGGTTTTATTCATAAGTTTTTTTTCGAAATGTTCATTATTTATAGTAACTTTAATGCAACAATATCATTATCAGGTTTTACTGAATACTATATAAAATACTATTTACGTAAGACGTGTGAGTGAATACATCAAACTTCTTTGAAGCCTGACTTCTACTCTCAAATCTTTTTCAATTCAAGCAATCAGCAAAAAATAATGACACATCATCGAAGAGCACGGAAAAACATAACTTTCAAAACGATCTGTATGTCTAAACTGCCCAGACAAAATCACTCCAAACTCATACACAGCACTTTCATAAACTGAATTATTTTTCTTATTTGTTCTAGTCCACGCTATTAAGAGGAGTAGCTCCGATAAGTGCTTGTTAAATTTCCTCGTGATTTTACTTTAAATAGTTTGAATTTATAATTTTTAAATTAATTTCCTTTGTTACTCTAATGGTGAATTTGTATCAATGTATGTTGGTAATATACGCCCTAGAAAATTTTCATCATTATTTGCATTTTTCGGCGACAGATTTGAATATGTTTTTGTTGGTTTTTAAAATTTTTTTCTCTAAGTATTTTAAATAGTTTTGCGTTTTAAATTTACTTTTACTATAAAATGATTTTTTCAAATGTTCTTTTTTCTGTATATTATTTTCATACTATTTATATATTTTACAATGGATCGTGTTAGTTTTTACTCATAAAGAGAATGAACAAATAAACGATAATTATTGTTTTTAACAAAATGAAGGCAAAATTCTGTAACTAGGAATTTCTTTCATCTTTCATGTTTTAGTTCCTTTTTTAATTTTTCATTCATTTCCTTTTCAAGTTTAGAAATGTTATAGGTTTTCTTTTTTTTCTTTTTTCGTCATTTTAGAAGTCGCAGATAAAGTAGGAAATTGAATAAGTCGGGTGAAATGAAATGTATATTTGCGATTTATAACCAAATTCGTACATCACGATTTTTTTGCTGTTAGTTATTTTTTTATCAACTTTATAAATGTGTAAGAAAAAAGCCACTTTGTTTTTTGCTTCTATGTTACTTAATTTTTTACGTTTATTTATTTTCTTTCTTTCTTCCACTTATTTGTTGGTTGTTTTTTTTTCTTTGTTTACATTGTTTATAAATTGCTAAACTTAAATATAAACATTCAAATTTGACTTAGCGTATCAAAGTTGTGTGGTGTTTATGTGGGTGTGTTGTATGTAAGTGAAATGTTTCAGAGAGGAGAAATTTGAAGGGTGTGAATGCGTAAATAGCATTTTCAACTATAATTAAGATTTGCATTGCATATGATTAGCGAACTACATTGTGTGCAGTGTGCATTTTTATTTGGCGTTTTCTGCTTGTTAAGTGTAAATTTATATTTATTGCTCAAAGGAAATGTTCTTTTCATAATGTAGGACAGCATTTTAGAGCAGATGGTGCGACAGTTAAACAATGAAATCGACGAAAGTGATTGGCGTTGCTTAACTTTTTGTGTTGGTAGCTGCTATGTTAGTACAATACGTATCGATGCTACGATCAATAGTAGAATTACAATTTTATGAAAAATGCGATTATTTATTGTTTGTTATACTTTTTTGTTTATAGTACGATTAGAAAAATCATTAATAATGAATATTTGTAGGATATAGTTTTTATATATTTATTGAGTGTCTTTCGCATGTCAAGTGCGTGTGAAAATAGATGAAAACCAATGCAAAATTTCCATTCGAACCTCCATTTATTCATATGGGTTGGAATTTAAAAACACTCAAGGTGAAGCACAAGGGCGTCTCATAATCCTTACCGAAAAAATACCACCATATTTGCGATAATTAGGATTAGCATATAGGGTTAGTTTTATGATCAGATAATTCGAAAAATGTGTGACAAAATAGATATGTTAACAAGACTACCATACTTCAAACAAAAGCATATGCTTTAAAATTAAAAATGTGCTTAAATAGATCATGACATCATCCTGGTCTAGTATAAGAAAGAAAGCTGCCAAATAGAATGAGAATTTGAAATGCTGGTACACCACCTGAACGCGGCAGAGTTCAACTCAAAATAATTGAAATTTTTCTATTGATCAACACAATTTTTTCATGTAATCCATGCATGATCTGGAGGTGTTTCATTAATCCACAATATAACGATACATTTCTATTCTATCTATCCTATTGACCAGAAGTGTATGTGACACGTTGATTCTTCACTACGAATCCTGTTCCACTCTCTTTTTTAATATGCAAGATGAAAGTTTATAACATATATACCCAATTGAACTATTTTAAAGGGTTGAGAGATCAATTTTACAAAACTGAGGCATAAACGGTTTTCAGCAACCAGTAGCGAACAAATTGTCCAATATGAATGAATGCAGAAAGGTTTCAAATTTAGATTATAATCCGTAGATTTAGAAATTACTACACAAATTTGCATAGCAGTGTTTAATTAAACAAGCTTTTTCTGATATTAACGCAAATCACCAAATAGAAATTTTCTTTACAGGACTTTGTTCCATTTTGTGAATTTGCATGCGGTTGCAATACGGATAAATCAGTTACAATATTCATTAAGTGAATTATAAGTGCGGAAATTCGAGCAAATTAGTTAGTTTTGATTGAATGAAATAATCCTTTAAAATCTAAAACTGGTTTTATGATATATCTTCAACACTGCTGATAAGTTGTATTCATGTTTTATTTTCTATTAATTAGTTTTGTTGATAATTTCTTTTTTAATCGGGATATAAACACATTTTTATCTGTCCCTTTTCTCTGAAATATAACATACTTGAACCTTCTATTTGAAACACACAACAATCATATTATGTCTAATTTCGAATAAATCGAAAAACAAAATATAATTGTTGAATTTCGTACTCAATTGTTTCGAATTAAACTTAACGCCGTCCATTAATTTACGCATATTTTTATGGTGCTTCGGACTTAAAGTTCAATAAATTGGTGTAGCAGCGCAGCTTTTCAAATTTGTGTACATCTATACGTATATATAAATGTACATGTGTATATTCAAATGTAAATTAATACACACCTGTATTTATTTACATATAAACAAACATATATTTATATATGTAAACCCACGCACATATTCATAGATGCTGTCCATTACGTGCAATTATAATATTCCAAAAAAATATCTAATTTTGCTTCCACTTGTCGACTATTATTTGTTTAGTTAGTTATGGTACTTTTCCTTGTTATTTAAATATTGGTCTGTAGCTATTTTCTTTTTTAATTTAAATCCTATGCTTTCGTTTTTCATTTTCTATTTATTTCATTCTCATTTTATGTATTTTATGTATTTTATTTTTTCTTTCTTTTTATAAATATTCGCTGCACATATATTTTACTGTTTATCATTTTGAATGAATCCTTGTTTGTACAGTTACCTAAATTTATATTCAAGAAATTTTTCCGATAGCTTTTCTATGGTAAGGGAATAGGAGGAGTAGCAATAGTAGCAGTTGTAGCTACAGTTCTAATAGAATAGAAGAAATATTTGTGGCGACCTAAGATAATCATGATTCAATTGGTGGTGATTGCAAAAGTGAATGTTCTCATGTAGTCTCTTTTTTAAGTTTTTCAATCAGAGAACTTGAAGCTGCTGTGGCTCATGTACTTACTAAATGTAGTTGATGTTATGGTATTTTATTCCTTTTTTTTTTGTTTTGACGCTTTTGATTTATCGTTATCATTTTGTTTTCATTTCTTGATTTTTTATTTTATCATTAATAATATTTCTTAATAAATTTATTGGAGTTTCCTCTAATAACGTCGTTATAACTGTAGCTTTAGTTATAATAGTAATAATAATAATTATAATATTTGATGTTGATATTGGCTAACCCATCGTCGATGTTGCCTGAATTTGTGTAGTACCACCTGCTGTTTGACTGGTTCCTGCATCTGTTTGTACTGTACCAGTTCCTACCAGTGCCCCACTACCACCACTTGTTACATTTGCGGAAGCCTGTGCCGTACCAGCTACGGAACTTGCACCAAGCGACGATTGGCTACCTGTAATGGGATATGAACATGATTTTAATTATTAGTGAATTTTAGTATTCGTTGAAATGTTTATCATTAAAAAAGTTAGTTAGAGTCTTGAGCTGGAAATAAAAAACTTCTTCTCGAAATGATTATCTTCTGCATGTAATTTAAAAATAAACAAATCTTTGACAAGAAAAAATATCAAAAACAAAAAAATTTATTTTTTGTTATATTGGAATGAAAATCAATTAACCTCTCGAGGTAAAACGGTTGGCACATCAAGATTTTGTCTACTTATTTATATTTTGCTAGGTATAAATTGTATATTTTTGGTCCACAGTATATGTTTAATTTTTTCTTAAAATTTGTTTTTAATCTTCTAGCTATTTTAGAAAATATAACGATTTAAATTAGTTTGTTTACACTTCAATGCTCTGATTGAAATATTCTACGAGTTTTTACCATTCCAGGACACGGAAATCCTCGAAAACTAGTCGCAGAATACTAATACAGAATATTAGAATACTAATCGAATAGTCGCAGGATACTAATCGTATGGACATTACAAGAAGGTGAAGGAGTAGGTGCCGTTTAGACAATAGAAGGAATCAATGAATTCGATGAAGAACAAGTCAAAACTTATGAACATCATGTTAGCAAAAAAATTCTCTCAAATTAGTTGAGCTCAGATCAGTCCATCTATTTGAGATGGCACAATTAAAAATAGGTCTACATCTTAGCTCGATATCGAGTAAAATTTTCTAAAATATGCGGGTCAGAATCAGAATACTGTTTTGATAGGAAGATAAATGTAGAACAGGATATTGACAACTAAATTAAGTCAGCGTCTTGAAATTGGAAATAACTTTCACTGACTTTTATACTCGTTATGACATTTGGAACACATATTTGTCCAACTTTATATCCAGTTGCGACTCGTTTTGCTTCTTTTTTAGTTCGCTAGTACACAATTAACTACCTGCAAAACATAAATGACCAATTTAAAAATTTAAATTGACTCTTTGAATTTTGCCGAGGCTCCAAGAGAGTTTTTCTAATCAGCAGTTTTGATCGGAGGATTAAAAAAAATGTGGTTCAGTTGTTGAAGTTTCAGTTTCCCATAAATTGCAAGGTTTTTCTGAGCGTCTAATTTTCCAACGTCGGTCCCTTGATGATTCCTTCGATTTTTCTTTCCTACATTTAATTAAAAATCAAGTTTAAACTTTCTTCTCTGATAATTTTGATAAACGAATATATATATATATATATAGCTTTCCATTTATTTCCAATGGCTTTTTTGAGTTTGTCATTTCTTTCCATCGCGGAGAAGTCAACGCTTCATAATCCGATTTAATTATATTTCAGTCTTTAATTTTCATTATTATTAACGGAAGAGTATACACGCGATAGTATTATTTTAAGGCAGAACTTCCTGCGTTGTCAAGCGTACTATCATAAATCTAAACCAATTAGTGTCGAAAATTGAAGAGGTGGCTACGGTCTAATTTACCAACAGTTTCTTCCAATGTTGCACTTTGATTGGGACACTCGATTTGATGCGACGATTGTTTACATACTTATGAATGTAAAATGTCTGAACTAGAAATTGTAGGAAGCGAACTTTCGTTCCTAAGCATCTGTAATTGGTGTGAGCAGTTCTAGTTTGAACGAGTGGGACGACTCGGAGTGAGCAACGCCAACCGCTCTACTCCTCCAGCCACTTATTAACAGAGACTGATTACAAAGTTCGGTAATCAAATATTGTCAAGGTAGTGAGTTTTCCTACCACAAATGAAATAATAAAGAAAGTGAAACACGTGGAAAATGAGCAAAACCAACGCGTTCTTGGACAAGTATTCCGTTAGACAAAATGAGCTTCAGAAACTACAGAATAGCAGAAATAAGGTGGCAGCTGTTAAACGAGGATCACATACAATGTGCAATTCCGTAAGGTATGTAGTAGTTCTGGTCTTCTGAGTACACGTCTGAAGTTGAGATAGCAAGAGTTTCATTACATTTTTGAGTCTGCAATTTTCTGTTGGCGACGTAGTGGGCTGATTGATTATTTTGAATGTGTGATTCAATTAATATTACTACCAACCGTGATCTACTGAACGAGATGAAGAATGAATACCGCCACTTAAAACTATTTCATCGAATTCAAGATATGCCCCTCTTTCACGTCAATATCAAGCCCACACTGCAGTTCTGACGGCGTCAAGACTACAAGAAATTCACAAGACTCAACTTGATAACACCTCTTAGAGCCTGATTCTATCACTCCGCAATTGAACCTTTGCGAACCGATCACTCTGCATTTGCTAACTTCTGGGTGGTCGCCGATTTAATGAAGAATGAAATAAGCTGTAAACAGTGCAACTCATAATAATATTCACGAATTTCACTTAATATCAAAATATAATTCTCTAAATTGGACCAATTTTTAATGCATAGAAAACCGAAGTGTGATGCGTCCTAAATCAAATAAATCAGAGGATATGATTGGATTTTTTTTTATAAAAGCAAATCACTTCAGCGGAAGATTTGATACAATTTTTTCACCATTTATTAAAAAATTTACCATTTTCTTACCTTGAAACCTCTCTCACGTTGCAGTGAAGTCGCCTAATAGATATGACTTTTTATACAGATTAACACTACCAATGGGCGTTCGTCGAACCTAAATCCCTCAACTCACATCAACACAGCAACTAGGTTACGATAAGTTTTTATCTTGCACGTTTCAAAAAATCACCATTTAATACATCCAAATTACTTTTTATCATTATTAATCAATATATTTGCAAATATAGTCTTCGTGTCCTTTTTCTATACAATATGAAAAATATATATACAAACTAAATGATACAAGGACTACAAACAAAAAAATTACAAATCACTACTTATTTAATCGTTTCTTTTTTTTAAAAAAAAGTTAGAGATACAACAACAAGAAGAGAAAATGTTGTTAATTAGTTGTGTCTACTATACAACAGAAATGAATATAACATCGACAACAAAACAACCAAAAAGAAAATCTAAAAAGATATGAAATAAAAAAATTAGGTGAAGAACAAAGAACGACAAATAGGAAATCTAATAAGACACAAGCGCTGTACTTATGAACAAAACCTGTTTTTCTTAATCAAAAACACTTTTTTTATTTAAAACTTAGTCTTTATAATAATTTTATGCGCAATTTCTCTTTATTTATGTTATTTATTTTAAAATCTAACACAAGTTAATGTTATTTATTTTGTATACTCCTTTCCTTTAAGACTTTTATGATAAGTTCTTACTTCTTTAGATGTCTAGAAAGTGATTTTTTTTCTCTTTTTATTTTACTGTTTTTTTTTTTAATCTTCAACTCGTTACTTCGGATGCAAAGAATCAAAATTGACATGTTAATTTTACCGGGCGAAAAATAATAGTGAACATTTCCGTACATATTTTCTTTCTTTTTTTAATTAAACTACTTCTGAGCGGCATTTTCATCTGCTTGGTAGAAAAAGTCCACAAAAAAGAAAAATAAAACAAACAAATCATAAGATTAGGAAGTATATATATGTATATATAAAAATAATAAAAAGAAACGTTAGAATTAATAAATCATTACAATAAACGCTTTCTTTTTTATCTTTTGATTTCTTTTCATAATGCAATATTAATAAAATATGTATATAGTATGTATATATATATATCTATATATATATAGAATTTTCTCTACTACACAGGCAAATAGTTATACGAGTAAGATGTTTTCTTTGTTTTTACTTTTTAATTTTAAATATTACATATCGTTGTCGCCTCACCTGTTCCAGACTGTGGTACTGCACCTCCAGTTTGGGCGGGCGTTGCTGAACCACTTGATGCGGTACCGCCACCTAAATTAGCAGCGGCAGCACCAGCAACAGCTGGGTTAGATGAAACATCGTCACTATCTTGTTGCTGTCGTTGTGGTAACAATTGTCGAATTAAACTTGGCTGTATTGAGAGTTCTGGAAAAGTTTATTGAGTATAATTTAACATTTCTGATGTATTGGTATTATTAAAATAATTAAAGAAAAATAACCTTCTTTCGGCTACTTTCATTTTGATTTAAGAAAGCAAGATTCAAGTCTCAAGTACAAAGGCATTGAAACTTCCGGCGAAATGTCTTCTATAGGTGTACCAGAAACAGGGGCTTAATTGTTACATAAAATAAGCAACAGAAACCGATCAGATGATGATGACTGATGAAACGACAGGTTGTGGTGCTTCACTGGCGAGCTATAGTTAGCAAAAGGAAAGCAGTTCCACCAGAAGCGGGCAGAAGACTTTCGATTTTGTCCAGTATATAAAGTTACCAAAAAGTCCTCAAACGCGCTATCATACAAATGCCATCAGGCTGGAGTGATTTTAGCGGCAATGAAAAATGTGTTCGATCAGTTGTTTCGTGGCAGCAAATAAAACTATTTAAATTGCACGGAGCGGCAGGAAAACTAATGAAACTAAACTCGAAACTCAAAGTAAAGAACAGGAAAGCAGCGGACTGGACAAAATATCCCTCGAGACGTTGATGCACTGATGTGTTTGGCAAAACTGCTGGATCTGCATTCAACTTTTCGTGATCAAGCACATTTTCATACGATGTCCTCATTGTTTGCAAAATGAAGATTACAGTGAAAAATCGTAGCTTTCTTTTGTCGTTTCCGCTACAAGCCCGAAAATTCTGCTGGTTGTAGGCGTCAAAAAAGAGCCCCAATATATGAGCTAAATCTGTAACTGACTCCATGTCTTTCAGGATTTTCTACCAAGCTGTTCACTAGGGCTGCAGAGAACTTACTTTCAACTGGTCGTAATTTTTACCAAATGAAAATATTCAACTTTTGAAGGCCATTTCATCATACATAAATCAATTGAAAAGGAGGAAACAGTGGACAGAGAAAAATTTAAACAATAATCTATAATAAGGTCCATTTTGTTAATAAATTACATTGTACATATTCATAACACACTCTTTACACAGCACAAGGGGTGTAAATGCTGCAAATAGATATTCAAACAAAAGACAAAGGAACAATATTTTTTAAAAATCTTATAGACAATTTTTATGGCCAACATAGTTGCAACGGATCCCTTCTCCCATCCTACTTTTCGAAAAGCAAATAAGGGTTTTACCAAGGGACGCATTCTAACATGCAATCTTCTACTTTGCCACGTAACATTTGCTTCAACAAAGTTTCTAACCCGCAACGATAATTAAACCTGCAGTAGGCAAAATCAAACTTACCGTGTTCTGTAAAATTAAATAGTGGTGGTAGTTCCTTTCCATTCGGCAGCGTTTGAACATCCTCACGCAATTCATCGAAGAACGGATGTGCACAGGCTTGCAGTGGCGTAATTCTTGCACTGGGCGTATATTCCAATAACCGCGAAACTAGATTAATAGCTTCTATTGGTGTTCGTGTACGAAATACCTAAAATTGTAATAAAGACAAACACATTTCGATTAGTCCAATCAACGCGTATTAGAAGTGGTTGTTAATTTGATCAGAATCAAGAATCGCATAGCGCAATCATCGTAGTAGGATCTCTAAGCTAAATCAATCATAACATTCTATAGGCGAAAGAGGAAATAACAAAACTTTAAAGTATAAACCACTTTTCAACGTAAGAACTGAAAAGCTAAACTTGATTTCATTCTTCTATTATTCGATAAAGATTCATAAAGTTATTTTCATCGAAAAAAGGGGAAATAATCAAAGAAAAGAAAAAACATTTCGCCAATTTGGTTAACTTTTAACATTTTTTCGTTTTATTTCATTTTTTTATGCAATTTACACGTGTCAGCAGCATTAGTAAGCAGCAAAAATTATGCACTTTGGCTGTTGAAATGAATTTGCTGATGGCAAAAAATTACAAATCTTGTATTTGTTTCGAATTTGTTGTGAATATTTGCTTAATTGTTATTTAGGGCTTTTTAAAAAAAATAAATAAAAATTAAGCAAATCTAATTTAATTAAGCCCATGTTTAAACTCTCGTCATTGGCTGACTTTTTAATGGGTTTATTTGTTGTTGACTTGTTCTTGTCTAAATAAAATGATAAATATAATTAAAGCGTTGATTATAAATAGAATATAATTCTTCATTGCCCATTGCCTAACCATTTTAGCGCAAACTCAAGAAAAAATGAATTTTCATTCTACATTTACATCCTCATTCAGTTCTTATCGAGCATGCTCATCAATAAAGGCCCATCACAACGATTAAAGTTTTAAAGTATGTCTACTACTGATAGTTGTTAGTTCTTTTTTCGCAAGTTCATGTGCTCGTCGATAAGCGAGTAATGACCCGTGATTATTACACGGATTAAGTGAATTTAAACTATACTGTTGTCTCCACTGTGTCTTTATCCTTCAGGCTATCCGAATGGATAGTAATACTTGTATTCTTTGTTTTCGCTTAGAATGATATTTCTATGCAATAGTAAGGCAGTCTATAACGAGTGTTATTTATCGCTTCTTAGTTGATTATTACCCACCGCGGGCTTCTGTTTTGTAGCTGAATGTTTACCCCAACAAGACTTGACTCTTACAGTAAAAAGTCGGGAGAATTTATTGGAACCAATTATGGTTGTGATTCTTAGTTTTACTCATAAGCTAGTTTTTTGTGGATATACTGAATACCTAATAGATTTCTCTAATGATTTTCTATTTTTGATTTATTAATTTCATCTTTAATTTTTTATTCAACATAGATCAACAACATATTTAACATGGATACAGACTTTTCTTTTAATATGTGGGGAATTTTTTGAGGATTTTTTTTTTTCCCTATATATAAAAATCCCTATATAACGGATTTTTATTTAAAATCCGTTACTAGAGCTAGAGCCTTTTAGTTAGATTTTTACTTTAAAAATCCAGCCATACTAAATATTACATTTATGCAAAATGTCGTCATATGACGAAGTTTTTAAATCATTTTGGAACCAACGATAAGGAACAGCGAAAAACTCAAATTTGTTAGGCGAATAAAATTTTTTGAGAGGTTATTTTCTTGCTTATTTTTGTAAATGCTAAATTTAATTATGAAAAGATTTGCAGTCTAAGCTATGTACAAGCAATGAAGTTACTTATCAGGATAAAGAGGAGCTGACGTCGTGTCACTTTTACATTTAGCGCCAAGATTTCATCACAAAAGGAAAATTTCATATTTTTCTAAAGCAGCATTGCAGTTAAATGCGAAAATTGTTCATAATACAGATAATACAGGTAGCTGCGGACAGGTAGAAAGGCATACACATAATGATTATAACCAAAATCAATCAATCGATGAGAAACTGAAACGTTTTAATGACTTCCATTGATTTGAAATTTGTAGAACGAAAAAATTATGCGCAGCAATAGACAAAATTCAAAAATGATTTTTATCCTTTGTAGCGTAAACGCATATGAGAATAATCCAATCAAGTTTTTTTTTTTTTTTGTTTGTTTTCAAAACAAATAAAAAATGCGTCATGATTACACAAAACTCATCTAATTTTAGTTGTTATCTTGACTCTCTTACTCTCAAACGTTGTTGTTGGTTGATTGCTTTTGGAAATATCGTACGCTCAAGGAGTGACTGCAAAAAGTTTCGGTGAAAAATTAAATTTTATTTTTCCATCAACATAAATCGCTGAAATTATACGTAGTGAGGACGGAATATTTCGGGTGGTAAGGGAATAAGAAAAATTCTATGTCTTGCAAGTAGAACTACACAACAACTATAGCTGTACAACGAGACTGGATACTGCACAAATATATTGCGTCACGTATAAGGAGGGCATTATTACAAACTTAAAACTGAGCTCACTAGCCATGCACACGATCTACGTTCAGTCTTATTACAAGGCATTGCCATAGATCAAATTGCAGCTAGATATTGCATTTGATTAACTGAACTAACGCACCCCTTCAGACGCATCATATATTATACGCTGATTAATAATTGAACGGACATACCTTTTGCCATGGATGACTTTTAATTTGTGGAAATTTGAATTCCGTATAATTTGGATTCATTTCTCGAATTTGCTCACGCGTTGGTGTTCCCAATACTTTGATAACTTCAACCAATTGATCGACACCAGAGTCTCCTGGAAAGATTGGCTGTCCGAGTAGTAATTCAGCTAGGACACAACCAGCACTCCACACATCTGAAAAGTTAAATAAAATGCATTACTTATTCCATCGGGGCTATATAATGTCTTATAAACATCGAAAGTAAAAGGGAAAGTTTCAATTACGTGAACATGAAAAATTAGCATATTCTATTCCCTTACCTATTTTCGTGGTATAATTTATTGCACCAAATATCAGTTCTGGTGCTCGATAATACCTAGAGCATATATACGATACATTTGGTTCGCCGTGCAATAATTGTTTAGCGCTACCAAAATCGCATAATTTAAGCACAGCCGTTTCAGGATCCAATAGCAAATTTTGTGGCTTAATATCACGATGACAAATACCCATCGAATGTATATATGCCAAACTTCTGAATAATTGATACATATAGAGCTGCAAATATATCAAAATTTCCATTAAATTATACCAATACAAGTATGTGAACATGATTAACTAACTTACCCTGATAAAATTAATTGGTATCGTTTGCTTAGTTTTAGCATACTGACGTGCAACTTTGTATACAGTTTCTGGTATATATTCGAGTACTAAATTCAAAAATACTTCGTCTCTCTATAATTGAACAGAAAAATCATAGCATGCTTTTAATAACTCTTTATAAATTAAGCAAAATAGATTATCGAATAACCGAAATTTAGGGTATTTTTTTATCTTATTTTAAAATTTCACAAGGGGTTAATGCTTTCAGGCATTTGTTGTACTTTCATTACAGGTTTTAGCAACAACTTCCAAACGCGTCTGGAAATTAAAGTTATGCTCTGGAGCTTGTGTATACTATATAAAGAATAGGAAACTTTAAAATACACTTTTGAACCTAATGTTGGCAAAAAAATTTAGCGAAGGATTTGTTCGTGCTTAATAAATCGAATGAGCAATTTCTAATATCCAATGAATATTTCTAAAAAAAATTGTATCTATTCTATTTATATTTTATCTAATTGATTTAGACCGCAAAACGACTTTGTTAAGTTAAGTAACTTTCTAAAGTTTTTTAATGCTTTCTTATGAAAAAACAAAATGAAGCGTTGCACGCTCACTCGTTCAATCTTTTCTACAGCATCAGCAGTATCATTACCAGCAATGAAAATTGAAGTAGTAAAAGCTCTAAACAAAAGCATTTGATTTTTTGTTTGTTTGTAATCTAATCTACCAAATAATTAATTTCTAAATAAACTTTTTGAAATTCTGCGTTTGTTATTCCAAATAATAATTTTCCTGATTTGATAAATAATGATCTGAAAAACATTTACCGACAGAAGCACACAATGGTGACATGAAATTCGACGAAAACTTGAAAGCAACCTCCATTTAATCCTCTCACAATTTACAATAGTACAACTTACTAAACAAATGTAGCAATATTTTTAAGCACATATATCGCAACACTAATTGATTTGCACTTCACTTTACTTTATCATTTTTTCCCCAATTTGTTCGGATTTTTTTCTGTTTTACATTCGTTTCTTTTTTTTTCTCTTTTTTTAACTCGAAAACTAAAAGAATATACCTGCGTCTGAAGTGCTCTAGCGAAAAAACCCACATCAAAAGGGTTGTTGTCAGCATGCTAGTATGTATTATTCATGATAATAATTTTGGACGTCAAGAAATTGTGGTTTTGTCAATTCATTTCATATAAATTAAATTTAGTTTAAAGAGGAAATTAATATAAATATTTATATTTTTTCACTGTTTCGAATACATATATATATAAATATACATGTGTCAAATAAGGTTAATTAACACGTTTGTACTGTGACGTTGGATAATTTTATTTTTATTTTTTTCTTGTTTTGTTTCTTGCACACATTTAACAAATATGTGTAGAGTCTATTTTAAACGTGGCGCATATGTGCCAAAGTCATAATTAACGTGTTGACCAAACTAGTTATTTGATAAAGATATATATTTACATTTATCCTGTATATTTATTCTCTTACCTGTTCACCACTCGAATAAAAAAAATATTTCAATTTAACAATATTACAATGTTCTAATTTTCTCATAATTTGAAGTTCTCGGTTCTGGAAATAAACAAAAAGAAATGTGTTTCTAAGTATCGTTATCAATTTACTCCTTTTTAAATGGCTTTACTTTATTTAAAAAAAAGTAAATTTTTTAAATAAAGTAAACTTCCAAGTAGTCACAATTTTTCCAATTTGATTTGACTTATTGGCTTCTGAAGATGTCGAGTAGAAAACCAATAAGCTAATAAAAGTTAAACTATGAGCGAATGTTTCTTTCATTTTGTATATAAGCATATAGGTTTGTCTATTAGTCGCTTGTGGTATTGAATGTTACTGCCCAGAGCTCTTTCAGGGGTAAATTTCGTTTTTGATTGTCTCTTTCATTTTATTTTTTTTAATGCTTCAATGTGGATACAAAATTAAGATTATATGATGCAAGTGATACTGCATTGCTTGAATACAGTTAACTATGCAAAGGACACTACAGATAAGTTGATAATTTTGATTTATTTGAAATTATGTTTTTAATGACGATGCTTACGAAAAGCAGAGGAAATTCTGACGCGTCCCAGAAAGAAACATGACGGGCGTCATCCAGAAGCAAATGTTAATGCTCTTGCATGCATAATGTGACATGCACGTCTAGAGGAATTATAGTTAAATGTTTATAGTTGTTGAATAAATTTCAAATTAGGAATTATATGGTAAGCAATATGTGTTAGTCAAATTCTTTGCACAAATTACTACAAATATCTGATGGTGCTTGCGCAGTACAATAGTATCGTGTATCATAAAAATGTAATCTGGAAGCGTTAAGGAACCGAATATGACCTCTAACGAGTCGAATTTGACATTCACGTTTGAATTTTGTGAGCTATAGCTTTATATTTGATTTAAGTAATATTCATTTTCCTTTCTAACTGGACTAACAGGACCCTGCACTGGAGGACAGGACACCTGCGAGACTTCTTTGATTTCTTTATATGTGCTTTGATGTCCTACATATTTGAGGTTTGATTAGAATTTTTTTTAAATCATTTAGGAACAATACAATTGTTACCCAATGTAGAAAATATATTATACAGATCTCAAGAGTTTGATATAAATTATATTCAGGAAAATGTTAGAAGCTGTCTTAATATCAATTCTGTATAGGAGAGAGTACCTATTGAAGTAAGCTAGTGAATCTAGTGCAAGTTCAGAACTCAATTCCAAAAATTATTGTGATTTAACGACGGGTCGTATGAACAACTGACAATTGGCTCTGATTGTAAGAATAAATTTTTGATGAAATTGCTTATTTACCTTAAATCGTCTGTCCTGTAGAACTTTCTTAATTGCAACCAATTCTCCGGTATCGCATAATCTTGCTTGAAATACAACACCAAAACTGCCATTTCCGATAATTTTTGTGTCTGTATAAGATACTTCTTGTACTCGATCTGTTCCTTGTCCGGGTGTAGCAACCACTGTGGTTATTTTAGATCCATCTTTACCTAAAATAAAACATCATAAGGCTATTAGTCAAACTATTTTTAAAATATTGTATCTCTTTTTCCTATGAAATAACAAATAATAAATCAAATCAACATTATACGTTCGAAAGATTGAAAGTTAATCGAATATACGCAACTTTTAAACCATTCACACCAAACACAGCTAAATGTTGACTTTAAATTAACTAGAACTGTCATAGTAGAACATTATCCTGTACAGGTGCCGACTATACACTAAATGAGGGAGCAAAGCACTCACGTTAATGCCGTGAAACGAATGAAACTTTCATCAATATTTTCACCCGACCTAAAATGTTCTAAAATCAATATCAACGTTACGAGCATATTGCACGTGGCGAAATAGGACAAGTTAAATAATTCAGTGGGATACACTGGCTAAATTCAGGATTCCTACATATGATTCTAATATCTGAGAGGAAAAATTCTATTCAGTGCAAGTTGGATGAAATGAAGTGGATAGATAAATGAAGATTGATAGTTTCAATGGATATAAGATGGCAAACACAAAAGAATTAAAATAATGACTCAAGATTTAGTAATACTAATACACAAGGAAATTCTTCGAAGCTAAATCAGCGTTTAGCAGCTTGCAAGCATCCAATTTTAATTATCTTGACATAAAAATTGATTTGGTTAATTAGTGGTTGTTAGAGTATCCAAACCTTCAGTACACCTACTAAAAGTTCCACATCGCTTCAAATACTTGTGCCACATATTGCAAACTTACACAGCCAACAGTTTTACGTGTCACGAACAATCTTTTATATCAACGTGCACTTTAATAATTAAGAGGTGTGTTAGTTTGGAATAAAAACGCAGGCCAGCATAGAGGATTCTTTCCTTCCAAGAATTCAGTATTAATATTAAAAATGCTCACACGAGCTTTTAATGCTTTAGGTCGAGTTTACACCATTTGGAATTGAGATTTGAATGTTTCTTATGAATATATCTCGTATTCCATTTCGATTTTTTGTCTTATTTTCGTTTCATCAGAGCAATGATGAAAGCAGTGTATCACGATCTGAGTGATACACATCAAATTATTCAGTTCTTGAAGCGTAATTCGAGTTCAGACATATTCTTGGCAAATAAAAATTGTTTGTAAGACTTAAGTATCTTTTTCCACGCTGCTTATTGAGAAAGTTTTATATAAATTTCTGACGAAGTTCTGTGTTTCATATGAGAACATCGAGAAGTGGACGGAAACAGTGGATCAGAAACACAAAAAAAAAATGAAGTAGTTATTAGATAGCTTTAGCGTTGATTAAAGTTTTACGGCTAGCAATCGATTTTCTAACAAGAACAACAAATATAGATTCTAATTATTTCATAAGGTTCTGAAAAACTGAAAATATTGCTTCAATGGATTTCGGTGGACATAAAACTAAAGGTTTCATTCAAGCGAAATGATAAAATTTTCTTTAATTTTATAAAATATTTTCCATAAATTTAATTGAAATAAAATAATTGAACTGGACAGTAGGGAATGGTTACTATACGTTAAATATTTTCAATTCAATAAGATTAAAGATATGTTTATGGAATAGAAAACGGTTTTCTTTCACTAGTAATAGCATCATTTTCAACAATTTTATAAAATTAAAATATGCTAAATTTTGTATGAGATGAATTTTCAACATAAACAATCGGTAACTATTAAATTCACAATTTTAGGGGAAATGTCCTAGAAAATATAAAAACAAAAGCAATAGAAGTAGAAATAGCAAGATGGAGTGTTGTGCTGTTTTCTAATAGTACACCACGAGTAAAACACATGGCCACCGATAACAGTACGACATGTCATATAGCATTTGTTTCACGATCCATCATTTTGATCAACAATAACGTACAATGGCAAAATTAAGACTTTAATGTACAATATGGATACAAAATCGATGACTAACAAGATAAAGGTTTATACCACTCTAGAAAAGAAGCCCTAAACGAGATACCACTGGAATATCATCAATGGGTCGATCTTAATTCTATTACAGGCTATGATCGTTTGAAAGAGTTTCTGGTTTCAGCTGACAAGACTCGGAGTGTCAGATCTCATGAAGATTAGCACCAACCCTAAGCAGTTTGCTTGCATCACAAAGATAACTAAGAGGTTATTATGGTATTTACATCTAGAACAAAGATTGTCGCTATGAGTTCAGTCCTAAATAGCACTGGAAATACAACGCTACCAAGAACTCGTCCTGTATCAAATACTCTAGCGCTAAGTGAGGCTAGCGCACAGGATTACTAATTGTAGCGAACATGTGAAAGTCACTCAGGGAACAATTTAATAAAAATATAAAAATAATTAATTTAAGGAAACTATGACACAAAATTAAATTAAAAATCAACATATATGAAATATAAATTAAAAATAATAAATAGTAAACTAAGGAATAACGAATATTTCAATATTTTATTTCATTTTTTTACCTTGCATTTAGAATAAAAAGAAGATAAAAATAAAGGAAAAAGTTCCCCAATTGATGCATAACAATAAATAGAAAACAACGATGAAATAACATAAAAGAGGTAAAATTTTTCGGTGGCGGACAAACGACCACGAAACATATAAATTCTGAAACAAATTATATATTGAAAGAAATTCTGCTTTCAGATCGAAGTTAAATTTTGCATCTCAAAATCTTGTGGTTTACTAGCCTATGCGAATGAACTTTATACATTATCAAAATGGATTTTTCAATATTTCATCATGGAATTTCCCAAAAAATTAATTGTGTTTGAGTATGGAAATTTGAAAACCACTTTAATTAAAGAGTAATCAAATATTTTTAAATATTGTCCATGCAGTTGGTAAATTTGTACGTGACACAAACGAATCCAAACCAAATTTTGGATTTTAGTTAATTTTCAACAGTTTAAGAGATCAAAAGAGTTTTCATGTGTCCAGCAACTTCGTTTAAGTTATACTACCTTTGTTACAATGAGTGTGATTGATCAGTAACCACTATAAGTGGTTTCATTCCATCTCCGAAACTGAAGAGAACCACAAAAGATGAATCAACGAAATAAAAATGAACGACTGAAGGCCGAAGCCTGAAGAACAAAAAACTTATCGAGGGAACATCAAGCAGCATTTGTTTGAAATCTTATGAGTTTTCGCCAATTGTTCCATCAAAATTGATTTAATTTTAACAACATGTTGTAGAAAATATAGTTTGCTTAATACGTTTACAAGGAATTGTTAATTGAATTTGAGATGAAGGTGTAATATAATGGCTGAAGAAAGTCACGATTAATCGAAAAGTGAACTCGAAACGCGGCACCATCGTAAGAAGGAATGAGGATTGCGATATCAGAGAGAGAGAGGGATACATGATACAGTGAGTAAATGAAAATTATTTTAAAGTATCTAAAAAAACAACAACTTTTTCATACCAGGTTTAAAAAAATACAATTGAAAAAGGACATAAAAGAATCATCGTTTTACGTAGTTCAACCGCGTCAGTAAAACCGGGATCATATTTTATTGTTAAAACGTAAGCAGCATTTCAGTAGTTGTAATACAAGTTTGTTTTTGTTCAAGTGCAAACTACTTTGGCGTTTCTTTCAACTGGAAAGCAATCTGCAAAATATTCTACCTCATTTGTTTATTACACTCAAGTTGTGTAAACAAGTATACAATATCCATATACAAAATTTCATGTATGTATCTACGCTTCAGATATTACTAAGCAAAATTAAATAATAAACATTTAAACGTAAGAATAATTTAGCTTGTCTTTCACATCACTTATCTGCATAATTACCAATATGAATATTTAAGATATTCTTGTCAATTTATTAAAGCGCAACCTCGCATGCTTCATGTTTATTATTCGAAATTGATAGCACATCTTAATTTATTGTGATATCTCAAGAGTTCTCCAAGCTCATTTCATATGATTTTCTTAAGCAATAGCTAAGTCACTTTTCATTCTTCATAGCAGAAATTTTATTAATTCAACAAACTTGGCCAGTGATCTTGTCTCCGTGTTTTGCAAACCGTCAGCCTATATGTACTTTATAATTTTACAAAATTGCGTTTCTTGCTTTATTTACTTCATACTAATTTATCTCGTAAGATGCTAAGAAAAATAAAATAAATCTTACTAAACAAACAGAAAAGCAGCAAGCAAGCAAAAGATCGTTTTGGCTCAATCTAGAAAATTTTCCACTTGCAATTAGTTCTGCTCTGAATAATTTGCATCTTTTCTATCAAGATTAGGCTGTTTGAAACGCACCCTCTCCCCTTTTCCCACCTTTCTGGCAGTACTTTTGTTGTATTTTCTATCATCGTTTATCATCTCTTGTATTCATGACGAGCTTATTGTAAGTATATGAACCTAGAGTTGTACAAGAAAATATATTATACGCAAGTATACATCCTACGCTAAGAAGCTTTTAGCGCTTTTCTATTCATTCTGACTGCGTGTTGGGATTTATTCTAATTTAGCTAATTTCGGCTATCAATAAACGTAAAAGAGCCAAGTTTTGTTGATTGCACTAATAAAGATTAAATGAAATGTATATTTTTTGACAAACAAGAATATCTTTCACTCTTTCAGGATAATCTACAGCAAAGTCATACATGTTGCCTAAATATAATAAAAAATATTTAGATAAACAATTTTGTAGCCTGCTATTTAGAATTTCGTCGTTCACATATCGTAAATATAGTCGCGACTTCAAACACTCAAGATAAGAATAAAATCATACGTAAATACATTACAAAATGCAGTGCAAATTACTTATCATCATACAACATCGTATTCCGTTAAAAGGAATAATAATCATAACAATTAGAGGGTCATGTTAATTTCATAAGAATCGCATTAAAAATATCTGACGCTATTGAAATTTTATTAGCGTACATATATGAAATATGACATGTTTTCAATCAAACTCATACGTACCTACATCATCATTTATGACACATTGCGTTACCGGTTTCATAATTTGTTCATTGGTAAGGCAAATATAATACGAACAATATAATGGTATTGACAAAAATAAATTCTTCACTTTTAAAATTTTTTTTATTTAAACGCGAAATTCAATTTTGCCACTCAAGATTTTAAAAAATTACTTTTGCATGTCCATATTTCAAAATAAATAAATCGGGAAATTCCATGATGACATAATCGGAAATCCATTTTGAGAATGAACACGGTCCATACCCTCAGGCCACTATACTACAAGATGCTCACATGCAGGGAAAGCATAACGCCTTTTTATCAAACATTGCGGATACTTGAATGTTATTTAAATTGTTATGTTAATAATTGGATAACTAAACAATGCTGAATTCATAATTAAGACTTGCTGAATAAAACGAAATAATATATATTTATAGGCTGACCAGGTCGAAGAGCCGATTATTCGCTTTTAATGAGAGCTATGATATTATGCAGGCAATTATGATAACATACAGGCAACGTCCTCACTTTTTCAAGTATCAGGTGTGTTGCCTCGATATCTAAAGAGTTCTCAAAAGAGATGAAGTCACTTCAACAACTGATGGTGGACATATTCGAAACATGTTTCACTTCTGCTGACAGCCGTCATCAATGAGATTTCCAGTCCACCGTGAGCAGCCGCAAGTCAGCACAAGGTAGGAAAATTGTCCAATAATTTTCATAGTATTGAGAAGTTTTACTGTGAAATGGAGAGAATTGCGCTCAAAACAGGAGCGCAATTTTTGTTTAAAAAAAATATTTACACCAAGTAATCGTTCTGTATCACATGGAAAGACTCTTCATTGCAGTACAGAAAAGAATTGACAGTATAATATCAAAAAGTTGGTAATGAACTAATGCATCAAAAAATGACTGGAGACTATAGCGTACGCATTAATGGTAACGCTCGATAAACTTTGGAACTAGAAGAAATCTAGTGATAATTTTACACGCTAGCTCGAGGTATCTGAAGTTTGCATCGCCTCAAACGCAAAAGTCTCCAATTTTTTCACTCTTTTGATGTTTTTTGAATAATTTAACTAAGAAATAGTGAAAAAATGGACAGCGTTGCGTTTGCAACAATGAAAACTTCAGACACCTCAAGATTGAAAGTATTCTGATCCAATAACAATCTGCCCTAACCCTTTACGGACACATTTACGAGCGCTAAACCATTACTTAGTCATACCAAAGTACTAGTGATGAATGTCAAAGGTGTATATCAAGAGACCAGTCAGGGAAAACCTCTACGTAAATTTGAATGGACATCGAAATACAGTGCGAAGATAATATAAATAATAACGTGGAACAATAAAAACCACACGTAAATAATATTTATAAATACGAATTCCAGGACGAAGAGGGAAGTATGAGTTTTATATATAAGACTTTCAGAAATTCAAATATTTTCAAGGTTAACCTAGCATAGGTGATGCTTTTTTCATTACTTGCTTTTTTAAGCACCTAAAAAAATTAAAAATGTTTAAGAGTGAAGTATTTCCATTGACTATACGCATTTATCAATCATTTATCTATCTATCTGGATGCAATCTGCATCCAGCGATAACTTCTATTTTTTTCTTTCCGAAACGTCGATGGCTGTGGCAAAAATGAAATAAGTGCTCGTAATGACAACATTTGCATTTGTTTGAAATAATTCTTCTTGATGACGAGGTAGTCCGAATTATATAATTCCTTGAATAATCGTCTAAACACGCATCGACAACTAGGATACCACATGATTGACACTTGACGGGCTCGTGACGAGGAAGCAAAAATTAAAGACATTCTTCAGGATTGTCCGAGTGTGGACAACAAAAACAATTTTTGGCTGAGGCTCACCAACGTAACAGAACTGGAACACACTTGTAGATGACCCATTAACAACTTGATGGCCAATAAGCAAACAATAGCACCATACGTGAGGAGGTAAGGGCTAACCCCTTTTTCAAACAGTTGACCCCGTGTAAATTTAATTTAAAACAAACCAAGCATTCGCCTGCTTCGCATCAGGACCAGGTTTCAAGTTTCAATTACAGATATATTATAACAATGTGATCTGCATATATTGTCATGTAACTTTATTTTGGCTGGATGCTAATGGATGCTAATACCAACCCATTCATATCGTGTTACGTAAAAGGGCTGAAACTGCATGAAATTTTACATGCAATACATCCTTGATGATGACAAATGTATCTTAAATGACAAAACTTGAAGAAAATAGCCATGCATAATCCTAATCGCAACTACAATTTGCCATGAAAAATACATGAATATAATTAACGAATATATTCTACAACCACCATCAATGGTATTCAATCTCACGGATGCCTACAACTTTGTAACTTTTGATTTCTTTACAATACCTTGAACTAATACTCCATTCAATGTCTCCTTCGATTCATCGATTTTTCGTGGTATCGACAACGCTACTTTATGCTCTGGCCAGAGATCTTGTAGTTTATCCACTATCATTTTCATTTCTGTTCAAAAATCGAAAAATAACCGATAAGGAGGAAAAATTTCAATAACAGAATGATGTTGGTTGGATGACAATTAATAGGTATGAAATGTGAAATTTATATTTTTCATTCCTTGATTTTCGCCAATTGTCAATCAGCTTCGAGGTAAATGAGGTGCAGCACACAGATAGGTGGTTTGAATGATGAGGAAAATAGAGAATGTATTCGTTTTTATTAAAAAAAAAAAAAAGAAACGAAATGTCCTCAGATTTTTGAAACTTTTACACGTCGTTAAACATCGTTTCGTTTTATAAAATTATTCGAATTCATATTCGAAATAATATTGAAACAAAACTTTTAAATTATTATGAGATAAATGTTGTGATTTTCAAATTCAATTGGATTTGATTCCATTGCTATATTCAGACTGGTCCGGGCTTCATGGAAGCAAATGAATCGATAACATCGGAAGGACTGAATGAAAAACTTAACACAGATTGCACACATTGAATGTTCTATGCATGTCGATCACCACAGATGAGAGATGTTTAAATCAAATAAGAAATTTTACTTGGATCTGTTTGATTCGAGTCATATGACGAACTTGACGATAACGATGAGGAACTCGACGAGGATCCTCGTCTGTCTGATTGACGATTCTTATTACTATCACCACCGCGACTTGCTCTTCTGCTATTAACCTCGTGACTTGATTTTCGACTCAACGTTTTCGAAGGTGCCTTGGATGTTGTATCATTATCTGAATCAGGAGGACTATCAACACTTTTTTCAAAACTTGGATGAACAATTGGCTTTTTGATAACTTTCTTTATTTTGATAATACGCTTTTTCTTAAGTCGTCCCACTTTGACCGGCCCATTTTCTGTCGATTCAGCTTGAGGAAGAGATATCGGCATTGGTAAAATCTTATCAATAACAATGTAACCAACAAATACAAAAACTAAAACAACAGTCGTCACTTCAAACGTCTTTTACACGTTCTATATTAATCTTCAGGTCACACTTATCGATTTTCACTGCAAACTCCACAGAAACGTTCCAAACTAAATTTTCTTTACTTCCGCGTGTAATTCAATTACAACTGACTTTCTCAGAACTCTTGGCTTTAATTCGCGACATGCAAAATTATTATTGGACTAATTAAATTGCACTTTGTCATTATCAAACAGTCTACGTAATATAGTGTTCTATGCACTCTTACTACTATTAAGTTTAAATCAAAATCTCAAACACCAATTTGCTCGCTCTCCGTTCTTTATGAAACTCTTTTGAAGCGTCAGGAAGACGAGCGTATCGGAAGAAAAGAAGGGAAAGAACGGGCGGAACACCGAGAAAACAAAAATTCAACGCAAGGCAATTATACAGTGACATGCATGCATGACAAAGTGTAGTCAAATATAATTATAGCATTAGATACAGATTGATTTTATCGAAAGTGGTGGTTTGGCTTCAGGATGCTACAGAGCATCTTTCAAGTGGTTGAGAATACATAAAAGTCGGGCAAGGTCCTGCACACTTCACAATATGGCACACATAGAACGGGGTCATAATTTTGCGATTAGGTAGGGCATAATTAACGCACCAGTGTTCGATCTATTTTAATTTACATTCAAATGCAATGAAAGGCGATGCATTGTAATGGATCAGATACATGGCAGGTTTCAAGCGAATTTAAAGGTTTTTTATATTAGTCATCAGTGTCAGCACTTGAATTTTGTCTTATCAACATGGTCAGGATATATTTAGATTTTATTTGAGTTATTGATATTGTAAACTTGCAACGTCTGATGCCGTTCAAAAGAAAAAAGTCATGTGAGCATCAATAGCAATCGTTCTTATTTTTCTTAATTGTAAATCGATAATAGAAAATTCTTGCAATGGAACATACATTAACGCCTTGCAGTCTTTGGCCGGTACACTTTCTTTACTGCTTGTAATGAAAAACAAAAATTGAAAATGCTCCAACCCTACTCGGAGTTTACAAATTTTAATTAAAAAAGTTTGATTTAACGCACCCTCATAATGGCAACTATTTTTCTAATTTGATTTATTGTAATATTCGATGTCATAAAATATTTCTTACGTTATTATTCAGGACAGGACAACGTAATGAAATAAACCACGGTAGCTTGGTACTGAAAATCTTAAATCGAACCCAAAATTTAAGATGAAATAATGCAACAACAAATAAATAAACAATAAGGAATACAAATTGCCTTAGTCTGGTATTTGTTGAGGCCGAAAATGCACGAATTTCTGAACATATCTGAACAACAACAAAATATAGTATACTGCATGTAACAAGTTGTTCCCATCTCAAAACGACTTAAAAAGTTTATTATTGGCAGATGTCTATTCTCTATCATAACCCAAAATTAACTGTCACCATAAAGTATTCACCCGGGCTTACATTACAAGTTTTTTGCAAGTTTTGCAAGCCTCAATTGGCAGCGATCCATACATGACCATAAGTTGAATGGACATTGTAGCGGAAATTTCTATGGAAGTTTGGCGATGTTTAGCCATGCTTGAATCGTACTCCAAAGGGGTTATCATCTGTTTATCGGGATATAAGATCAATAACCTATAACATATTCGTGCGAAAAAAGCATTGCAGATCAATTGGATGACTCTGTGCAAAAATACATGATTAAGAGATTTTAAATGGAAAAGTTGTCTTTTGTTTACATTCATTCACTTATGCTTATGAACGAAACGTCAACGTTTTGCTACGAAATTCAGTTACAATAGAGAAAAGAGCTTTGGTTGTACTATAACCAGCTACTGAAAAGAGAGAGGCGCATAGCCTAGTGTAAAGGTTATGCACACTATGTGTGCAATGTTGTAAAATTCCTTTTATTTGTCTACACGAATAATCGACCATTGAATAAAACCGATTCAAAACGATTAAATGTTAAAAAGCCTTTAGAAATAAAGGCTTTTTCTTTTTCGACTATTTTAAGTTTTTCTGTGAAGCTAATAATGGTTAATAAATTGATCCACCACTTTGTGATGGCATTTGGAGGGGTGGACGGAAACTTAAAAGGGGTAAGTGAATACAATCGATGAAAATGGTGGGATTCTCCTTGGATTTCGAAATGGGAAGACAAGTTGCATATATCCAAAAAAAATTGGAAACGAGACATGTTGGAGGACCGAGATGGACGGTAGAGCCTTGACAACAACGCCGCATTCTGGTATTCTACTTTTTTTCGTCTACGTTAACTGCATTGATATTATGTACAACTCTACATATTCATATTCGTTTAATTCTTCCTGCTCGGAGAAACACACTTTCATTTCTCTGTATTCTTCCCTTCCTGACAGATGGGCATAGTCGCCACTGTCATAACTTACTTTGTCCAATTACATCCTTATGAGTAAACATAACATTTTAACCATTTATCTCTGGCTCGTATACCTTAAAGATTTTGTCTATAAGCGTTTTGCATATCCAATTCACCTTTGCAGGATTGGCGTTAAGTTAGCTGTCGTCTTTGCACTACATTTATATACGCTCCTTAGAAGCAAAACTATTTTTCCAAACTCAACATACTATTCTCTTCACTTCTTACTGGCAGTAGCAACGAATGTCATCGATGTCGTTCAAATTTGTACAATAGCCAGTACAGATTCCCTACAATCATTTGTCTGATTATTCCAGAATTCTCGCGTAAATCGTCCAATAATATCCTTATTGTTCTATTCTTCCATAATTGTTAACTTCGACGGCAAGTTGTGAGCCAGTATGTTGTTTGCTTCACCCATCCGTAATTGTTGGTACGCTATTGAAATCCCTGCGCTGACAGCTTTTTCTCTTTCATCGTATTAACGTTTATTAAGAATATTAGATTTTTAAATGGAATTTTGCATTTTGATTGATAACTTTTTATAGTCCTAACTACCTGCATTCAATGAAACCTTCAATTGTGAACAATACGTACTGAGTTTTGAGTACGGCTCACAACCCATTTGTTAGGCTGATATAACTATGCAAGTCAAATTTATGTCCCATGATTTAAAACCCCTCATAAAACCTATAAGTTGACTTTAGTTCAATTATTTTGAAACAAAATTTCGTTCCATTCCAAATCAAGACATTTTTACCAAGTAACTTGCAAGCTAGCATGATAAAAAGGTAAATTTTTATTGGTGATGTGCACTCCCTTTTGAAGACCTTCTTTTATCTTGACTAAAAATGTCTTTGTAATTCTCCGACGCTTTTCCAAGTTAAACGCCTCTATGATTCCAGAATCAGTACAACTCAACTTGGACACACCTGCTCCAGTATGGAGATTTTTATCTTTGAAATTTTTTGTGGCAATTTCATGATCTTGAAATAACAGAGTGTTATATAAAGAATATAACACATTAAATGATCGGAAATAAAGTGAAAACTATGTGTGGGAATGCCCGGCCCACAACGAAACCGTGAATTATCATTGGAGGTCAAAAGCGGCATGCAATTATAGAATAGCCCTTTATTATTGACGATTATTAATACCTTGGAATGCGCTGCTCTATAAATGTTTTTGTTAATTTTTCCTTTTAGCTTTTTGAGCTGATGAAATATGAAAGGTCAACTCGATCAAACAGAACGGAACTATGAAAATTTTAATAGCGTCCCCTTCAAATCAAACCGGATAAACGGCGGATTTCATATCAAATACGTATGTGTAATAAATATTGCACTGAACTTTAAGCGTTCCTTTTGTGCTACTATGGAGGTCAGACACTTAAAAATGACAATCAAGCTAATGAAATGTTTTATTAAGCCGCAGACACTATCTAAGCTAACGAGTTTATTGATAAGTTTCGCGCATGAATGAATCGGTATGCTTGATCGGTATGTATAATTTCATTTATTTTTGTCACATCATTCCCTTCTTCCCTTACTTCAAACGCAAACATTTTTACCTAACAGAATAACATTAATAAATCGAATTCAACTTGTAAAACAATGAATATGAGAAGCTTTGAAAATTGTGTCCTTCAGAAAGTTGTGTTGACACACATAATTCATTGAAGACAAATATTTTGATATGAGACCTGTGCAAAAATTTTGACACATTTCTACATTCCAAGAAAATACTTTAATTAAGTTTGCAAATAATACAAAAATAACATGCATCAAGTGTTTCAATGTTACCACGTTGAAATAAATATTATCCAAATTTTAGAGGTTAGCCATGCTAAGTAGATCACCTGATTCAATGGAATTCAAAATTTCAACATTGAAGTTTTTTCATAGTTTTTGCCTTTATACAGAACTTTTATTAAAATTGATTTACATCTTTGTTTACAAATACTATCTTTACTTTAGAGATATATTCACACGTTATCAGCCAATATTAATAATTTCAAACAAAGCCTTATATTTTTCATTCGAAATAGCAGGAAAATTTAACGATCACCAGAAGAGGGCCGGTCTTAACTGGTTTGACTAAAATCGAGATTTCGGATGAACCGGTAGCAAAACTTTTTCTAGTTATATTTTTGGTTATTTGTTTGTCACACCTGTTTCAATATTGAATAAATTAAAAGATCTAATGATCTGAATAACTTAAAAAATCGCACATTGCAAAATGTGGACCCACTGTGTCTGCATCACACTTTTGCCGTTTCAATTTATTTATAAAGCTAGTATCAATGCTTTGGATGGAAGTGGCATTTAGAATCGGTTTAGTGTGATTGTGAACAAATGTTCTCGAAAACTACATCTCAAATGAAATCCAAAGTCCATTACATTGTGACTGAAATTAAAAATAAAATTGATACGGAAAAATTTGATGATGCAAAACATCATTGATGAAGCAGATATCGAAAATTACTAGGCAATTGGCTAGTGCTAGGATTTTCTTCGGCTAAAACAATTTATTTGAGCTAAAATTTGGTTCTCTTGCTTCCATTTTCCATTGTGTGGAAATTTTTGAGATAAAATTGGACAGCATATATAGAAATATGACAACACATACTCACATCCACGCATCAAATGTTTGTAGAAAATTATAATGACACATTTAGACAAAGCTTCACGCAAGGAGTATTATGCACAAGAAAACTTCCAATAATTATTAACATTTAAGTCAGCTAGTTCGTTTAACAATTGATTGGTCTTTCTCAATTCAAAAAAGAGTCTGTCAAAGGACTCGAAAGGTGTCTTCGGAAAAATGGATGTAAACCCGGATAAAATCAAAACGTTATACTACAATATACTACATACTATATACTATATACTACAAAACTACAATATATTTTATTTTTCTAGTTCATTTAATACGTGAATTTCTCTAAGTGCACCACATAAATTCTGATCACCGGATATTCATAAAACCAAAAATTTTTTTTAACTTACAACATTTCTCGACAACGTCCACTAATTTTGCAAGCGCGCTTGCAGCATTCGAAGCAGCCATTACACATGTGGTTGACATTTAAACGCTTAAAACAATCTCACAGAAAGTCTAATCCTCGTGTCAATGAACCTTGAATTACTATTCGTATCTATTGATTGCAATCAAATTGTTATGGGATTTCTCTTCGTTTCTTTTTAACAATTAAAAAAAAAAAGACTCCCAAGAAAAAAGCAAAAGAAGAGATTGAATAACTACGAGGACAAAATTCAAAAGGACACAAAAGGCGATTCTCTGATACGCATGAAGTTAATTAATCACAAAATTTCACCGTTGTTTCGTTAAACTATGATCCATTCGTTTTACAATGTTTCTCTACACATTGGTATGTTTAATGCTAATTGAATACTAGTCAATACTGAATATTATAAAACACCTCCTGAACTAGACAATTTAGTGCCACACAAATCTGACTGTTAATGAAAGAGTTACTAGTTTGAAAAAATTTCGAATTTTCATTCTAATTTGTGGTTTGTCGTTGGTAACATGACATTTTTCAAATTTCCCAAATAATGAGAGCCCATCGAATAAAAAGTCAAATGCATCGTAAAATATCAATAATTTCTGTCCCAATCTACACACAAACGAGATTATAGAAAGAAAAAATATTTTTAAATTTCCTATTCGATTTAAACAGACACATCTCCGACTAATACCAAGATGCAACTCGAACATAGTAACACTACCTACCAAGATCCCCATTCTTTTAATTTTTGAATGTTTTTGGATACTTTGACGTAAAATCTTATCGCATTTTTGAATTTTTTGCACTCTGCAAGATTTCAATTTCTGTTTAATCATCAACTTAAATGTAACAACAGACAATTTTACAGCGTTGCGTTTGCAAAAATGAAAACTTCAGAAACTTTTTCGACAGTTTTTACAAGCTTTAATAGAATAGTCATTGTAATAATAATAATTATAATATGTAATTTTAAAAAAATATGCAATTATATACATATATATTTTTATTCCGAACCACTTTGTACCAATCTTACTGAAATTGATCGAATTGAAATATGTGTTTCATCACCTGTCATTTTATGAAACAATGCTATTAATATATCACATTCATATTTTTTATGTGTTTTATCCAAAATTTCATAATGAACGAAACTTCATATTAAGTCGTTGTTGGTGCCATCTTTGAGAAGAAAAAAGGAGTAAATGTCATTCTTCTCTCTCAGACAGAATATACAGTGAATAGACTATGACAGTCTTGCGCAGTTAACATTAAAAAATTCGATGCCCACTGAAGATCTCGGACAGCTAAATACCACTCCTTTGACAGTAGGTTACAAGGATTGTATAACTCAAAAATAAATAAAAAAATTTGAATTTAAATTCGGAATGGCTTGTGAAACAAAAAACTTAACCACTAGGAATTATTTCAGATTTGCATATTCCCGCAAAACCTGAATAAGATCCTATTTACAATACACGGAATGGACGATTTCAAATCATATAATTATAATCTTTTGGTTGCTCTAAAGCATCTTAAGGCCCAGCTTCTATCAGTGGATTGTGAAGTCCTGAGTTCACAGTAACACTTATGTTTCCTATGCAGCTGATCTTGCAGGCAGACTACGTTAAAAAACGCAAAATAAGATTTCACGAGAACAAAAAATGAATCAATCAATAATGTCTTAAATTTAACTTCGTTTTATTTTTTGATTTTTACTCAATTTTTAGCTAAGCAGAAATTTTTTTAAAAATCATCAAATACTTACTCAAAGCATTTTTGAATTTTCGTCGCAACTTATTCCAACTGACACATCCTTGTCCACTATCTGCCATTGTACTGCTATTGTTACTGCTATCAATATTATTATAATTATTGTTATTATTGTTACTACTACGTATATCACAGTCATCAGTCTTTCTGATTTTATCAATCTTATCCTTCTTACATCGTCCTGTCACTTTTTCATCAGCTCCTTTAGCATCACCCCGAACACTTTGTCTCAATTCTTTCATCTTTTCCTTTTGCAAATACTTTGTACGTAGCTTCGGGCTACCAAACTCATCTAAATAATACATACAATCCTTAAGACCATCCTTTTTATTAATCAGTCTAGGATCTATCGCCGTTTCATCAACTGGCTTCATTAATGGAATTTGCTTTGAAATGCGCTGATGCTGATGGAGTTTCTGATCCGCGTCAGACAATTTTGTCGATTTTTTAGAAATAGATTTTGATGCATTATTGTTTTTGGTTGGGTGTGCTGCTTTTGATACAGCTGTAATATCCTTGCTTTCTTTGTTCATAGATTCAACAGTATCCTTCCATTGAGAATTTGTATTTAGAATTTTGTTTTTGTTGGCGTTGAATTTATTAATTGGATTGGATTTCATAAATTCAGTCGGTGTATCATTGGGAGTTTTTGGTTCATCATGAATTTCATTCTCATCTTTGGTTAAATTATTGATATCCTTTGATGATTCTGCTTCATGCAAATCAATTGAGGAGGATGATGATGCGGATGATCTCGACGAGACTTCCGGCAGCGAGGCCGATGAAACTGATGATATAGAATGGGATGCATGATTATGTGATATACTTTCGTGTCTTCCAACACTTTCGATTCCACTATCATGTGAAAGCAGTTTGAAAGGATGCTTGATTTTTGCATTAACCATCAAATTGTCCGATGATGCATTCGGTACTTGCAATGTTGCAATTTCAGCGTCAACTCCATTGTGGTCGCTGTTTAATGATAAATGACGATTGTAACCAGCCTCATTAGTGGTTGTAGTAGTCTCGAAAAATGTTTTCCGGGCAAGTAAAAGATGTTCGGAATTATATTTTGCTGGTTGATTTCCGACTGCGTTACATTTTAACGAATCGGCATTTCGTACCAGTACGTTTGGAACGTTGTTGTCCAGTTTCATGATATGTGTAGATGATCCTCTTAACTATTTTCAAAAATATGTACAATGTCTTTCGGATGCCAAGTTTATGAATATTAAAATGAAATATTTCACTAGGTTCCTTTTTTTGGCTGTTTCAAATTATTGGCCACACTTTACTTTATTTTCTTGTGAAACATACTACACAATCTCAAATAGTTACATTATAGAAGCTTCACTGACACATTCACTTAATTTTTGCTATTAATGTCACCATCTGTCGACAGAACAAGCTAAAGAAGAAAACAATAATTCAAGCGTTAGGACAAATTTTTCAAATATATATTTTGCACCATTTTATTGTCAAAATCTCGTACTGGCAATGTTTGTATACGTTGTTCACAGATCATATTTTTGCTTAGAGGCAATATAAATAATTAAAATTTTTCTTTCAAGATTCAGAAACCCCGGATTAGTTAGATACAATGATTTCGGACTCATACCATCAGTCTGAATTAGATAAACAGGTAACTTAACATAATCAATCCTTAGAACCAGTTCAACAATAGTGAAACAGAATGAAACAGAACAACGTACCACATGAATATTCAAACAATTAAACTGAAGGGTATTCTTTCTTTCCTCTTCATTTTATAACATGTTATATCATTGTTCTAGTTATAGTCCCAATTTATTTACACCACGTTTCCATCAAATATGTTTGAATCCTTGTAGAGTCTTGTTTCTCTTTATAAGGCACCTTAAAAGAAAGTGTTGCACTAATATGCAGATACATGAAAAAAATTTACATCAGAAGAGACATCAGAAGAGACATCACAAGGATCCTTAAAGCAAACACGACAACGCCGGATCTAATTTCTATACGAGAGTATTCTTTCTCCTAACTTGAGTCAAATTTAAAAACATACCATAAATTACAATTGAATCTAAAAAAAATCTATAAGTTGAATAAACTACCAGGTGAATACGTTTTTTAGGGCAGAATTATATAATATGACCATTCCAAGATGACCAACGCTTGTAGAATGCACAATCAATCCTAAATATGTGTCTTTCGGTCAGGTTTTTCGCATTTGAATATGAAGGATTAAATCTGAAAGTTGGAAATAACTTAGTTAAGTTTTCTCTGTTCTGGCTCTTCGAATGGGCAACACATGCTTTTATATTTTCACAGACGCCCAGTAGAACATGGGCCACGTAAAAATATGTATTAAGTATATTTGTCCTAGAGTGTGCAAACAAAATTATGTATGGGTTAATATAAGTAAAGCTTTCCATATTTTTTTAGTCCAGAATGGTAAGTTATTTGGCTGGTAAGTTAATCAGCTTTTTGGCTTAGTTATTTTTGTCTTCAGAATAATTCCTTCCTCCAGGATATATGAGCTTATTATTGATTAGAAAATCGATGAAATATCCCACTCTGACTGATAAAATGGGTAAAAAAAATTATTCTGCAAATCAGGATTACAAAAAATGTGCCGTTGATAACACTGTTCCACTTTCACCAATCTTCACTCGAAGAACATTTTCTAACAGTCTTGAAACAATTTTCGATGAAAACCACAATAGTCGTTTCTCTACTTTTTTATCGGAAATCGTTTTTTCCTTGTAAAATTTTTAGGCCATCTATAATAGGACAATTGATATGCCTGATCTGATCTGAATTTCCGAATGTATAGATGTATTCATGGTGTGCTTGTGATGCAAAAGGAATTATATTAATTGATAAATAATACAAAGAATTATTACAACGTTTATAGGACTAAGTGAAAAAGAAGCCACCTCGCTTGGGGAAGAAAAAATGTTTTTTTAATCACGAAAACGCTTGTCGTCCATTCTTCGATCGTCACAATGGTTAAAATCCACCGCCAAAATATTCACCAGTCACATTTTGGCTTCTAGCGACCATCATCTGCTTTCTACACATGAAAGATGTCTTGGAGGCATAAAGTTGACAACAACAAAGACGTCGTGTTAATTCTGAGGTACGAATCGGATTGTAAAAGTAGTATCATTAGAACTTCGTTATGTTTTTTCATCGATGAAAGATTTATCTCAACCATTTCAACGAAATTTCCTCAAACCTTATTTGATATGAGCATCGTTTTTCAAAATAAGAGTGTAACTACCACAAAGCACATCCTAATTAATGTATATCTCCAGGGAAAAACCATGTAAAGATACAAGTCAATAACAAAATCCTCTCAATCGACATCGTATACATCTAGAAATTTGCTCTCAAATCCACAATCTGACCTTTAAGGAAATAAGTATAAGTAATCACACAAAAATGTGGCGCAGTTCCGTTGATTTTTCAACCACTATACTCGAGTATTGTTATTTCCACTTCCACTTCCACTATTTTACACACATCAGTTCGCGATATTACCGTTGAGCTTTAATTCATTTCACCTTGAAAAATTCTCAAGCAGCCAACAGTAATCTGCACAAACACACCTCCTTCAACTTTCAGAATGCCATCACACATCAAAAGCTATTAAGCCATTAAAAAAACAGCAACAAGTCTAGATATTCGCAAAAAGAATTGAAACTTGAAGATTTGGTTAAAAGTGATTTGCATTTTTTATCGTCATAAGTCGCCACAAGGACCAAACACGATGGCAAGACAATATCGTCGAAATATTTCGCGTGAGGAACAGAAAATAGGAAAGAATCGATATCAGATGTTGGCAATAAATATTACAGATTAAATTTATTCGGATATTTTAAATGTTTCATTCGCACTAACAAACAATACACATCACTATACATGCGAGACTGTTTGGGTTTGAATCGGTACTTCGTCCCGATCGGGCTTGAAAAAGGAAATATCCAAACACGAATGTGTCATTAGCCAGTGTTTTATCGATTCAGGAATGTCGGCTGCACGCAATATTTAAATCTATGATTTCTATAATTTACTTTCGGGTCGAATTAGCCCCATCACTGAAATCGTTAAAGTATTTATCAGCTTCATTTTCGGGGCCATTAAATCATATTTTCATTCTTCGGCGTAGAAGTTGAATTCAGGTCATCCCATTCTACTGGCATCGCTGAATTTGTTTGTGAAAGGCTCCAATAAATTAGGCTGCACGGAAAAGAACTACCCCAACATACGAGTTTCTTATCAAGACCATTATTAGGGCTTGGTCCGATTCGAATTAGGAAATGATACACTAATTATTCGACTATTTGGCAATAGATGACGCGCACACGACTAGATTGCTAAGCTACCCGGATTACTTTGAAACATTCTATTTAGACTTAGGACTTCTTAGCTCACTCGTTCTGTTGGCAACAATGTGAGGGAAGAAGACATCAGAGACGTTTAACTTGTGGCGTTTGGTCCTCGCTCTCAAATGCAATTAACCTAAATTTTATGATGGGGTTGTTGTCTAGAACCTTGGGACAAGTGCCAGCAACAAAGAAATGTTGAAATATTTCCTAATAGAATATGAATGGAAAGTCGATGTATTATTTAATATAAATAGAAAACATTAAACAGAGGAAGTGCGACCCAGCTAAACTGATTTTTTGGTGTCACCATGTCAGTAACGGGTGCAGCTATATCCTGGTTTGTTTTTCCGCTGAACAGTATATACTACATTTATAGGGACAAACATGTTAATTGTTGTGTTGACAAGGAAATATAGGTCATTTGACAATTATTGACCTATACGACCTAAAATACTGAAACCCATCCGTTAATAAAATATTTTACAAAATAATTTTAGCGGTCCGAAAATAAATACTAGACTAGGCAATAACATCAGAGAAGTTGGCATATGGTGTTGAATATATACTCCTCAAAATAAAATAAGGAGCACTTGAATAGTTTTACTTCAAGAGCAATTTTGGCCCATTCTTGTAGGCTACTCAATCACAATGTACTGTAGCTTTTAATTTGGAGTTTTCGCGATGAGCTATCTCAACAAAAGCTCTCAAATAAGTCCCTTATCAGGAGACTGGGAGTGTACCCGAACAAAGTGGCTCGAAAAGAGTTCGTGCCACCATCACCCTATTGTAGGTTGTAGTCATTACAACCTATCACTCCGGACAACTGGTACCCATGTCAGCGACCAGACCATCAAGAACCGTTTGCATGAAGACTAGCAATGTTTACGTAGATCTGCAACCAGGACCTCTCGAGCAAACATGAAAGCTTTGGTGGCCCCAATGTGATGGTCTGGGCGGGACCTTAAAAAAAAACTAGGACCATAGAATGACTAGTCAAAAGCGTTAACAGTCCGTGCGGCATCACAAAAAAGAGAAAAAAAGGTCCCATGTAGCAAATAAAGAGAGCTTTGCAAAACACCTTAGAAAGTAGACAGGTGAAAAAGTTAGCTTGGTTGAAACTTTGTCGACAGGGTTATATTATTTACTAAATAAATTTTTGTGCATTTTGAGGTCTCATTTGCTTTTCGGAAATTTTTGCAACAGAAAAAAAGGTTGCAATCCACTCTAATACACACATTCTTTCGAAAAATTCCTCCATCTCCTTTCACGATTCGACAAATTAAGCTATGATATAAATATAAAATTTTTTTGGTGGGAACAACCGCATGTGGTGCTGATTTGCTTACTTTTGTCTTTTACTACGTCTAAAGTTTTTTTTTTCTAAATAGCGTCAATGCGGTCGATATGTTGGTGTCATCGTAATTTTTTTTTTTTTTTTTTTTTTTCAAATAACCGCGCACCTCTTTGCCCGGTCTCTTACATTTCACATGTAAACGATTTGATGTGTCTATATCGGTCTTTTATATCCTATCTATACTATCATGTTAGCATACGATACGACAAGTATGTATGCTAAAATAGATGAAAATAGATTCATTGGATAAACACCATGTTAAACAGAATAAAATGGCAAATATGCCGTCCGTTCGTGCAATGTACACATACGTACATTTAGAACATTAGAGGCCTGTAATCAAGCTTGAATGCTAGCTCCTGCTATTCTAGTATACTAAGGAAACACAAATTGATGACGTGCGTGCACAATAAAATTGTAGACCATTTAATATTCTCTCATTCCTTACGAACTTATATCTGTATATGTAGATACCATGCTGAAAATTATATACATATTTCGATAATTCTCCTATCTGCACGCATAGGGAAAAAAATGCGTTGGACGGTATTTAACCTTATGAGAGAATTTCTTTTTTCTTTTCCTTTTTTCAACGTCATAAAATAAAAGTATGGCGCATTTTTTTTTTGTTTTGTTTTTATTCCATTCTTCTGTGCAATTTCAAGGGCTTCGTAATAAATTTCGGGTGGGTGGACGCGATAAGGTATTATAGATTGCCTACTGTGTTGGTTTTCGGTTTTTTTTTCGTTTTGTTCAACGAATTGTATGTAGGTTTTGGGTTGTATATCTTCGATAAGATATGGAGGTGATTTTCAGGGACAATTTATTAGGCTTAAAGTTCACTATTAGGAATTGGGTTAGCTTAATGAATTCATGAGTGGTTAACATGATTGCAAAAAGCTGGAAAATTAATCTGTTAGAATTTATAACCACTACTTGTTTTATTATAATCAATGAAATTATTTTTACGGTACAAAAAAAAAATAAGTATTCGCTGATAATATATAAGTTTCTTGATCCTTTTGGGGATCTGTTGCCTTGACCTTGCACATGCAAGCATTGCTTCATCGAGACATCAAGTTTTTGTGCATTACTTTCTCCATCTAATTCTTTTTTGCGAAATTTCAAAAATATTTGTTTTAATACTGCTTTAGGAGGTGAAAGGGTTCGATTCTGGTTTGCTTCAATACTGGGTGATATAGGCAGAATGTGTCAACCAATCCTCGTTTTTGCGCAACCAGATTTACTCAAGGGTTCAAAGTTTCCTTTTTTCGTCAATGCTTAATTATTTAGCAATATCTCGAAAGCAGATTTTCGTTGAATTTTTGTAAGAATTCTTATCGAAATTTCTAGGATGGTAATAAGCAAACCGTCTCCATCGGTCGATAAAGCATCTTAACCGTGAACACAAGAGAAACTCTTGGGCTTATATAGCATTTTTTGATGTTTTCACCGTAAACTAATGTTAAAAATCAAAATAACATTCAATAAAATTGAATGTTGAATCTTTTTGTGACCCTTCTTCGACAATTTCAGTTAACTCATTGACTGAAAAACTTTTCTTGGTCTATTGATTTGAGATGGTCCCAATTTATTACATGTTGAGCTCGCTTCACTACATGAAGTCGAACAGTTTAACGTGGAAACCAGCATCGCGTCGTACTAATTCCACAACCTTCAAAGACGGAGTTGAAATATTGCGTCGATCCCCTCCCTCATCAAGATACCAGCTCCTACCTCAGCTCATGGTAGCCAAAATACAACCGGTGTGTGCTCAATACTAGTTTCCATCAACATAATCTACGAATCATTGTGTTCCAGCCAGGACAGGCTCCTGACCTTGTAAGCGGATGACAGTAATCTGTCATGGACTCCCCTTGGCCCATGTTTCGGGTCATACCTCTAATCCGAGTTTCGACCTGCTCCAATCTGTCGCGACACAAAATCTTAATTAAGGATCAACTCAATACTCAAATGAAAATTCTCCTGGATGCAAATCGTCAAATACTAAAAATATCGTCAAATTTTAAAATCGAAAATTGTTGGACATACGCGCACCTAGTCAGTTCAGTTAACAAGAATTGTCAAATCGATTTTGAGCATTGGTAGCATTTTGAAGCTTGTGTAGTTGTGTGATCAAAACTTCTTTACAAATCGTTTGATACCCAGACTTGGAAAAATTCAGGAAATTTCTTTAGAACTAAAAATAAAGCTCGTATTCTACCAAAAGCATAAGCTCGACGTTATCTTGCTTTACCCAGACTATCAAATGCTCCGCCATTTTAAACTGACGTATGAAGATTAAAATCAGTACAATCAACAATATGCACTATCATGTCAGACTGTTTGAACAGCTTACATCCACTATTATATTCCCTTTTGTTTTCCGCTTTCTAGAAATTAAGCCACATTGACATCACAACACATGATGAAGGATTTTATATATTATGGATACTTTTTTTCTTGTTTTTCAACAAGTTTCTACACTATATACGTTTATTTTATTACACAGATCGACTAAGCTTAACGAATACAATCTGCTCACTTTAATCACTGTCAAAACTTTCTGACAATAATATATTACACATACTGATAATGTAGAAAATTTTTGCAGATAGCTGATATAATTAACAAACATTATAAAGTACAGAGTCGCATGTGATACACTTGGTTCTAAGTATACCACATTGAAATATCAAATTGCTAACCCAATTTTCGTTAAACAAAAGACGATTAAATGAATAAAGTATAAAAGGAAATCATAAAGGGAGATAACTCAAGTGTTTTCCTTCTTTGTTTTCTTTAAAGTAACTTTTGTTCATCAGTTATTGTACATTACTTGATTGCATGATCTCGGTGTAAACTTATTGGTGGTAAGTGCATTCCACAGTCCATTGTTTTCCATAATATCAACCCTTAATCTCATCATGGTGTATTAAGAGAGAGAGATTTGTTTTCAAATAGACGCAATATTAAGTTTAAATTAGAATGAAGGACAGATACAATGAACAAGCATAAGGGCAAGTGATGTCAACCCATTGAAGCTTGTGCTCAAGAAATTATCTCAAACTGCTAATTGGGATCCTTTTGGAAAATGAAGCTAAACAAATTTGCGTGATTGTCAGTTGTTGTTGTGAACATCAAAAATGTTAAGTAGCATTTTGACTTATCTATAGTTCAAAGGAATTTTTAATTACTTTCTGTTTAACATAATTGTAGAGTTCTTAGAAATAATATTTTGGATTAGCTTCAAAACAGTGTTAGTAATTTTATTACATGTAAGCCGCAAAGCACGTCTAGCAATCGATAAACGCAGAAAACGATTAACCAGTCGATGATTATTCCAGCATCAAGGTGCGTGCAAAACAATATCAATATATCTCCTTGAGGTGATAAATGCTTTGATAAGAGACTATTCATTTAATTATCTTTATTCCCGCAGGACAATCCATTCCTTTGCTTTCAAATAAACATAAATACCCTACACAAAGTTTACTATGTACTTATATAGTCAATCAAAAATGATCGAAATTTTGCTAAGGAAGGATATTGACGCGCTCTTGAGAATAGCTTAGACCCACTGCAACACAGGAAATCTAGGATACCGAACAAGGGCGGCGAACGTCCAACCAGTTTCAGTAAAACAAAGCCACTTCACACAGTGTCCGACATTCCAAACTAAGAGCTTTTAACGTCAGTCGCAACAAGGTGAAAGTGTTTAGCTATTTCGGTAGTAAGAAAAACTTTATGTTAAGTTTACGATAAAAAGAAAATTCTTTGCCTCATGAAGCTGCCAGGATCACTCTGCACACTGATGACTCGGATCTATATCTGTCTGCAAATGACGCATGCCTACATACTGAATCTTAAAGTCAGTTGTACAGACAATGTGAAACGGTAGACGTTAGACTAATCACCATGTATTTGCCCAGTTTATACCCAAAGAAGACGGATGCTATTTGGAGTACGTTGCTTCAATGATCTGAGCAATCCACTCAATTGGTTATAAGGCTAATCCTCAAGTTAAAAACGATCACAGGCATGTTCGAACCAAACCAAGGGCCTGGTGAGGCTTCAGCCAAAATAAAAAAAATACTTAGCTATCCCTTGATTTCTTGTTACCGTTTGAGGTGAAGTAAGGAAGGGTCTGAAATCGGAGGCGGGAAGCGGGAAATAAGGGAGAATGAGAATGATATGAAGAGAGAAAAATAGAGCGGATGATCTCGCAAGAGTTGGACCAGTCGCTCAAAATGCAACTAGTTTAGACACGATCAAAGAGCTACTAGCAACACTGGAAAGGGAATTAGAGGAATCACTTTGGAAAGAGACAGATACGGCTTGAAATGGCAGAAACGACTGCGAAACAAACCGAACTCTATGCCTTCACACTTACTGCAAACTGGAAAAGGCAAAACAACTCCTAAGGAAAACAGAAATGGATTTAGAAGAAGGGTAATATTTACAAGCTGCAACCTCTTAGGTCAACAAACGAAATAAGACACCAAACGGATGATACCTACCGACCGTATACAACACTTTCCTCTAGATACTCCTTGCCTAATCAAAAACCACCTCACAACATGGCTGAGGAGTACTAACGTAATAAAATTGGGGCAGAGCTAGGGGCCATTGGACGGCAGGATGGACCATCTGTCAACAAAAAGAGAATACGCGGAGAGTGAAGTGGACTCAAAATAAATAACAATAAGTACTTTTCATTCGAGATTATATCCTCGTAGCAAAGATTAGAGCACGAGATTTTAAAATCAGCCCAGTTCAGCAATCATCAAATGTGACTTTCAAAATGAAGTTCAAACCCTGTGATTTTGTATTGGAATACCCAAAAGGTGAAGTAAGAAAGCGAATGCGATCTTAGTTCTATCGCAGGAGTCTATAGGAGTAATTGCTATATTAATAGTTTTTAGCCACTCATAGCAGTATGGCAAAAAAAAGTCGACAGGATAATATTCCTCTCTTAAAGGCCTTCGATACTAAACGCCTATTTTTTGGCTTTGGCTCTTACTGCTTGAGCTTTTTACAAATAACTTTAACTGGGTGAAAATAACTTTAATTGGGTGAAAATAATTCAAGCAATACTGAGCATATACTATGTAGCTGAATTATCCGCATTATAAATGTCAATATTTCACCTTAAGACCGCAAAATCTATAACACAATCATATATTTTCACCGTCATCATATCAGACATTAAATTAAATTACCTTGCAATTAAGGAGCGGTAACATATTCGATCAAGTCCGTCAAGCAATTGCCTATATCATTATTTATATTCGTGTATTACGCACATGGAAATACAGATATAACTTGATTCTACGCGCCATAACTGACTACACAGAATATCTTGAGAATATAGAATAGATTTCAGGTTACTGGTAGGCAAATTGGAACAACGTTGAACAACAAACCAATTAGTTTAATGGCTATAATGTTATTTATCCGCAGACACAACAAACATGATATTGATGGACAAATCGATAAAACTGATTATTGATTGAAAGTAATTTAATGAAACTTTTCTAGGAACGGGATAGCTGCGTTTTTGAGTTTTCTCGACAAATTACACCTCATATTAGACGCGATCCATTTTCATCGACATCTTGGTCTTTGTTTATAACTTATTTTTAAAGTAAACGACAAAGTTTAATAGCCGTTCAATAATTGAGCCTTCCTATTGTTCAACACATACAATGGCTCATCGTTGCAAATTTTATAGCCCTTGTAAACATAATTTTCTTCGCTATTTTTTGGTAACAACCGCCCGCAATTCAAATTTTCATATGTCCACATCATGTTCACTCAAAGTCACGTCCTACCTTCTACTGTAGCATTGACGAAACATGTTGACCCCCTTTTTGTTTTATTCTCACTGACGTGATCTACGACAAATTGTTTGCCTCACAATTTCAAAAATTTGTGCATATTTTTGATATTTTTCTATTTTAAGTTTTCATAATTCTCAGAACAGTCTAGACTTCTGGCTCTGGCTCGACTGAAGCGCATCGTTCACTTTTCCTTCATTTTTCGGACTTTTCTTATTAGCCTCCTTGCTTTCCACTGTCCATTTTTTGGGTTTTTGGTCTCATGGGTTGAATACAACTTATAACATTTCGCAAGTATATGTATATTCAAATCGTTAGATTGGCAAAATATATAAATTTCTCATAAAATTTCCATTTTAATGTTTGCAATGACTTGCACTAAGAATAGAAAGAAAATTTGATGGTACAAATAACGCAAACCCGAATATGCATATTGGAAACATCATGAAATCGAAAGTTTTGTTTTTTTTTTTGGATTTTTGGCACCCATGCCAAAAGCTACGTGTTATTGACGTCATATCATAACAACAGTGGTCCGTCGTGGGATTACTGTTTTAATTCGCTATGATCACACGGAGATTGGCAGGAAATTGTTAAAAATAAAATTCATACACAAATAATGAAATTCATGATTCATACTTCGTCATACAGAAAGAAGGTACGAGGAGTTAAATCTTTGTTTATCTTGTATTGTAAAAACCACCCAAGTAGAAATCTGAAACGGGCTTTCATCAAAGGAGATTTTTAACGTGTTCAATTAGTGAAAAGAGAAACGTTTCAGATGAAAATGATTAACAGCAGAAAGATATCAGGTTTATTTATAATAAAAATCGCACATACGGTGTGCTAATTTTTACGTTTGCTTTTTGTTTATTAAATTGGAAAATCAAGCTAAAAAACTCCAGTTGCGAAAATTTCATGAATAACATATCAGCAAGTAAAGTTTTTCATAGATTTTGGCCGAATGCGTGATTTTTACTTGTAGATTGAGGTGTGCAAACGAGTTTGGCGAATAAAAATGTGTTATATTTGGAAAAACATCAAACCAAAACGATTGTCCACAATTTCAATGCGCTTAATTCATGCGAGTTTGATTTGCGATCTTATTACATGTCAAAATAATTTTGCGAGTCACTGTTGTCGGCGCAGAAGACAAATAATTATGGTATACATTGGATCAGGCGTATAAGAACCTTCCGGTGCTTACTTTTCTTGTAAAAATACAAGTTAAAAACAGTAGCATAAGTAAGTGCACCAATTATCTAGATTACTAGAGTAATTCTGAAAGAATGTTTTGAGGGTTCTCGATTTCCCGCGATACCTTATAAGAATTTATCAAAAATAAAGAATAGAACAGACAAAATTAACAAATTTCCTAAGAATTAGTGTGAAATTATGGACACCAAAAGTTATTGAAGAGTTTTTAGATTGAATACAATTTTAAGAGGTAATTAGCCCCTTCTTTTTTTAAGTATTTGAGTGGAAGGAATTGTAAAAATAATAATAATATTAACTAATACAAGGATTCAAACACTGTTGCCTAATCCGTATCATCAAGCGTTTTGATTTCGTTTTATAACATTGATAACGCCTATTCACTTGTAAAGTCTTGGCAAATATGTTACTTATTTTGACATTTTTGACTGACAATCGAAAAGGATTGTTTCAGGACATTATTTAAACTTCTGATTCGCATGATTTTATCAAAATGTTAGAGTTAAGAATTTTTAATTACTACTAAATTATTACTAAGTCTATGAAGTGTGTATGTGAAGTTAGTATAGTTGCAAACGCAACAATCTCGATTTGACAATGTGAAAATGATTGGACTACAATGAAAAACTAGTTGGGTGTAAATAATGCAAAATAGCAAATATAATTTACAGATATTTCAGACCACAAATCCAAAATGAATCCAAAAAGTGAAAAAATTCGAGACAATTGCATTGTCAACCATTCTTCAGACAAAAAATAAAACTTCAGACAACTTGAGTACTCTAGAGGCAAAGGTGATTACTAATTTTCTCATTTATTTTATATATAATTACCTTCGGGATGAACTAGACCGGGTTTTTTGGTGACAGCCCGAAATGTGAGAGAAATTTTTGTCGAATAAACAAACTTTCAACATCTGCCATTTCACACAAAGTGAACATATTTCAAATCTCCGAATATCAATTCCCTTTTTCTTTTACATTCCCTAATTCATTTGTTAGTTGCAGATGATTCAGTAACGAGCTGCGAATCACGGCGAACTCCCATTTTTTAACCCCTACCAAGTTTGTAGTATCCAACATATTTATAAATATTTTGCCTTAAAAATAGTCTTTTTAAAACATATATACTTCATTTGGATTTGTTATCGATTATTTAAACGTTTGGCAAAAATTACTTTAGAAAAGTGCTTTTTTTCACCGATCCTTAGGTCTACCCTTAATACATGAACTTCCCGTACGATTGTGAAGGAGAAAACAGCAATTTCGGCTCCACGTTCAACGAGTTATACTATAATATTTCATTCTCATATCCTTGAGTTTTATTATTATTCTGGTGTTCACACTTTTTGATCGTCCTTCGAAGGCTCATATTCATTCCTTATGCATCTAACTTCCAACAGCAATCCATCTTTCTACAATTCGAAATGAAGGTGAAGTACTCATACATTTTTAAATAATTCGTCAATGATTTTCTCTTCCACACTTTCCAAAATTGAGACTTTCCTTTCTGCAGGATATGGAAAAAACATGGTGTGACACGTTAAAACAAAAAAGCGATATACATATATGAGCAGCCAGATCTATATGAAACTTCACACGTTTACATATGAATGTAGACCACTTTTAGGAAAAATGAAACAAAAACCTTAATAGGGCTGTATCTTATCTGACGAGAAAACACATTGAACCCTCCGGTTCAGAGCCCAATTATATGCTCTTCGAAAATGCCACCGAGTTGCTAGTTCCTCTGTTTGAAAAAAGAAGGTTGGTTTGCATAGGCGTTCAAAATTTGCTTCGTTGCAAACGCAGTGGTTTCAAAATTTTTCACTTTTTGGTTTTTGTCGTAACTGGATTCAAATGGAAAACTAATAGAGTCAATGTTGCGATGAAAATTTACGAAAATTGGGGTCTAAAACGAATGGAAGAAGTGAGAAAATTCCAGGTCGTTGCAAATCGCAGGTGTCTGGTTTACATAGGGTTAAAACTCCCACACTTCAAGAGCCAATGTTCAGAAGGATATTTGGTTAGAGCCATTCTACCCTGAGTGTCAACTATTCCAGCTAGGTGCACTATGAGTCGAATGTGATTCTGAGACATGTTGCAGGCAAAGTAACTATCTCACGAAATATCCTGAGCTTGATAGATAATATTAACCTGTTCTTACAATCAACTGGCGAGAGCCAATGTTACGCGGAGTTCATTCCCAAGGCAATGAGTGGTGGGCGAGAGAGTTTTGTATCAATATTGATTGTCGGAATTAACGACCCACCTTTTCCGCGAATAGGAGGCCATAATCAAACATAATTTTACATTTTTTTACACCCGAATTGGACATACCCAATTTCGTCATCCGCCAAAATGACCAAACAGACGGTTCTAAATAATAGCATGTTGAATCATCATTTTACAACAACACCAACAACAGCTCGCAAGATGGAGCGGAGGCAAAAGGAAACGACAACTTTAAATTTAGAAATTTCCACCTAATAACCATCACGTAGCACACATTGCAAATCCGCCTGCCTAATAACACTCAAGTCGAAGAAATCTATTCAAATTTTCTCAAGAGCGCTGGCCCATTGCTCGACATTAACTTCTAAGGGGGCCGACTTGAGCTAGTTAACTTGCATCCTCTCCTCATCAAATCTGTGTTTACCTACTAACTTTGCCGTTTGTAGATTACGTTCTGTACGGGTGGTACCGACCCTCTGAAAATCCACCACCTAGCAAACAGTGCAACAACTTTATCGTCATTTCTTCCCCATCCCCGCCCTACACATTCTTTTTCATACTTTATTACATATTTTAGTATGTCATCGTCGTCACTTGGCCGTGCCGTTCTTGCAACAAAACCAACAACAACAATAACAGCAACAACTCCTAGCCTATCACATACTTATTCATATGGGAACGTATGGCAAACAGTAAGAAGCGACACCATCACAACACAACAGAAGAAAAAAATCGTACAAGAAAAGAAACAGAAACAGAAAAACTACTTCATGAAAATTTTCCATTGACTTCGAAAGCATTTCAACTTGGTCTCGGAATTGCGAATGAATGTGTGATCGGAAAGATTAAAATCATTCAACTCTGACTCTGCACAAACTTGGTAAAATGTTTAACTAAATTCATTGCAATGGAAATCGATCGAACGATTGTCAATTGTTTAATGTTGTTAGCAATCGATTTGGTCATTGCCAGAACGAGATTTCAATTGAACTTTTTTCTCTTCTTCTCCTTCAATTTGACAATAAAATAGTGATGCAATTAATTGACGTAGTTTGATCAGCAAAAGTACCGGTAAAAGTTCTGCTAAAGTTCGACTAATCCAACAGTAGATTGGTGGCGGTGAAGTTCCAAGAAAAAAAAACTATCCGGAAACGGTTGCTCCACACGATCGCCAATGGTCACAACAACAAACAATAGACAAAAACAATTGAGGCCACTTGAAAATAACAATTAAAACACTTTTCATCACACTTTTCTTTTGCCGAAAAGTAAATTCGCGACCAAACGACACACAGAAACAAATGAGCGCAGCGCGTATCCACCCAGTCTTGATGCCGATCGCGAACTATTTAAACGCAAAACCAGCTTTCAAAATTCGCTTCCAAAAAGCTGCGAATTCGTCCAAGTCTACTTTGCCAAAGGAATCGACCGCTCAGCACACTTGGATGCTTTTCTGCAAAGTTTTTGCTTTTAGATGAAATTCTTTCGTAGATTTAGAAACTGAATTTTGCTCACTGGCGCAATCGCGAGACAAGACAAACGCTGGCGCTCCAACCGAATGATTGCCTATCTGTATCTCTACTGGGTAGGCTGGCTCGCGAGATCAAACCGTTGCCTCTTGACATCGCCGTGAGTCCGGTCCGCGACTTCAGCTACGAGTTTCACATACAATGATATTGCCCAGTTGGAAAGAGAATGGTAGTTAAGTTGTACGGCGTTTAGATTCGCAGCTTGAGTCAGATGATACAAGGATTAATTAAAATGCACAGAATGGAATCTAGATTGTATTTTACAAACATTTATGCAGGTTTATGGGCATTCTCATGATTTTAAGGGGGCATTCTGGCAGATTAGACAGACTCAGTTTAACCTTGGAAGCAAACCGGAAATAACACTGGCCAACACCATTTTTGTTTTTTAAAACTTTTATTGATTAAACTTTTATATTAATTAAGACAAAAATATTGGAAGATTGCTAAAAGTTTCACTTTTATTACTTCGATTAAAAAACAAGAAAATCACTAAATATGAATGTAAAATTTCTTTTCTACACTATCAAATGCTCGTTCAAACGATTCCCATGGAATCTCAATAAAAAAAACTGATGCAAACCCTTTCTTGGCTAATTTCTAGAGGTTAACTTGCTCTTGTTAAACCCCTAACTGCCGCTTTCGTTTGTAGTGGTGACCCAATAAAAATATTTTATGTCCTTTCTAAAATGTCACCTTTTGAAAAATTCACATACGAGAGAGTTTTCAGAAATGCTTTTGTCAGAAAAATACGATAGAAGATTCTTTTTTCGGGTACGATTAAAAGTAATTTCTGTTTTCCACAGAAAGCGAATGTGTTTCTCTTGAAACGAATAACGTTAAAACTTTATTTTCGTAAGTTCAAATCGTTTACTAAGTCATTAATAAAACGTCATCATGTTTTCTTCTGATAAAATCTTTGATCTTAGCCTGGATCAAAGTCTTTACTTGATGCATTTGTTCCGAGTTCAAGGAGATTTGGATCATCAGGAGATGTAGATACGCTCGGTTGCACCACTCGATATTTTGATTGAGGTCGTTGAGCAGAAGAAATGTTAGGATATGACCACTCTCTTCGACATCTAAGAGTAATACCATTTATTTTCAGAACGCAGAAGGAGTAATGCTGAAAATAGTTCTCTGCCATATAGATAAAGTGTTTCAGTAAAGGCCGTGAACATTATAAGGATGATCCAAGACTTTTGGAGGGATTTGCAAGGATTTGATTAGAACATGAAACGTGCCGCCTTTTTAAATCTTTTCCGATCGCCGATTCACTGGTGAAATGATGGTTAACGAACCGATGTTGGACAGGCAACCGGTGAACAAAAATCTAACAAAACAGATGGAGCGGAGGAAATAGTTTACAGTGCATTGCACGTTCAGATATACTTCTCCGTGAGTTGTTGCCTTGTAACTCTATAATTACGCAATGTACTTCTCCACCCGCCTACTCATCAGTCCAGAGCAGCCTTTCTTTTCGTTCCCAAAATCCGAAATATCATGAAGTACTTGGACGATATTGATAAAGAGAAAATGTGAAACAACAAGACAGATGAAGACCGTGAATGCTAAAGAATTCCAGCAATATTTCGGATAATTGACGCGGGAATTCGACGAATATTTCCCTGTATGTGGATAATATGTAATATCATTCCCTGCATAAATTCCCTGTATGTAACATCATTGAACCAGCGAAAAAACCCAAAAAAGGAGAATCAACAAAACGACTATTAGTCAATCAAAAATTTTATACCAAAGACAATACAAACTATATACAGAGTTAAATATATATAAATGATATTCAAATAGAACTTGATATAAGTTCTTAAAGACCTCTTACTACTAAGCTTGCGCTTTATGGAAACACAGGAATGAATTCAGGGAGCACGATGATAAGCAGTTTTCATTATTATTTTCATTAGTTTCATTCATTGTATCATGTCTAGTCATCCAGCGTTGAAGCAAGTTTTGGAAATTAAAAATAAAACTCGTTTTTTTTTACTTAACTTACCGCAATTCAGTTATCCTGAATCTGGTCCTAATGACCCTAAAATGGCAGTCGTATAGACAATGAAAATATTGAAAGCATGAAAATCTAAGTTCATTAAAACAAAGTGTGTAATTTCATTTTATGTTAAATATAATCGACAGTATGGAGGTATTATCATTAATATTCAGACTGGTATATTATTGTATCATCATAAATCATGTTGATCATGTATCATCTCAAATGGCTTTGAAATTAAAAATGATAAGGAAGGAAAAATATCGCGAAACTATTAAAATAGAATTTCCTTTAAATTCAATAGAAAGTTTTTGTGAAGACTAATACAATTAGAATTATAGTTTAAATACAGCGAGCCCAACTCCCCTTGAATGAATACTACCACTAACTATGAAGCTTAGAAAAAAGGTTTCAACACAAATCAAATCAACAGATTTGATTAAAATCAACGAATAACCGATTGAAAAATTAAACTGCAAATAAAATTTAATTCAATTAAAAATTAAATATCAAGATAAATATAAATTAAATTGAAAAAAAACATTTCATTAAATTTTTAGTTCATCTAAGGTTCCTTCACACATAAATAAAACTCTTGGCTTCCCATAATCATAACATTGAATTAATGGACTGCAGGAAAAAGTGAAGGAAAAACGTAAAGTAAACGTAAAAACAACGTAATGTCCAGGGATTTGATAATATTTAATGAATCTATCTTCAATGTTAATTGATTTTTTTAAGTTATTTAGAGCTGAAGAGAGACTAAAAGCATTCAGAAAACCCAGCCAGTTCTATAAGACGATTATCACAGCTACACTCACTGTCCATGTCTTGTCATTGTTTAGTTTAACATAAAAATGAAAGAAACAAAGATCTCTTATGGTTTAAATTCATTGTTTAAAATTTTTCGTCCTCAAAAAACCAAGATTGTCCTTCAAAATCTTTCCAAACACCGTTTTCATTTTGCTATTTCTAATCTCGATTTCAAATTTCTATATCATCCCACAAGTATTTTCCTACTGGACACATATACTTTTACAACATACACGCTAAATTATATCAGTATTAGTTTCAACGTTTCTCCCCACCAGCTATCACCCACAAAAAAATCTTTAAATATACACGATTTGGCGCCTATTTATCAAAAGTTAGCAATGGCCAAAAAAAACATTTTTTACGCTCTCCACATGAGAACAAATTTACGAAGAAATAAAAGCTCACAGTATTCATGTGTGTGCGACGAATTATCTAATACTTGGTTAGCTGATAGTGAAACAAAAAAAAGTAAGAAAAAAACAACAAATAAATAAATGAAAGCTTACTAGTTTTTAACTGGATCAGTTGGAAATGATTGTACGCATATCATTTTGGTATCACATGTCACAGTGTACTGATATCGTACGTTGATACCGAAAAACGGTGCAAGAATTGTATGCGATGTTGAAGGAAGTTTGAAAAGATTTACAAGAAAAAAGTTCTGCGTAAATGGAAAAAAGGATAATCAACTTGGTTTTATTCATATATTTAATTGCGAAATTATGATGTTTCGATATTCGCGAAACTAAGCTATTGCGTAAAACTTAGAAACGTGTCATTGTTAAAAAAATTAAGCTTACACATATCTTAATTTATAATATAAATAAAGATAAGTTTTGATAGCTATTCTGAATGGAACGAACCTTTATTCATCAGACCAATGGTTTGAAGCATATTTCTGCCCGACACTTTTGCGACTGTTATTACATTTAAAGTTACCCTTACGTAAAGCAGGTTAAGAAAAAAAAACCATCAGTTTTCGTACGGAAATCAAAGGGAGTTGATAATCGGAAAGTGTTTGGAGGTTTTGGACTAATTTTTAGCAGCAAAAGATTTAAAATTTTCGTGGTTAATTGGATACCTAAATCGTCCCGTGTATTTGATAACAAAGTCGAATATTAAAAAAACGATATAGTAGTCGGTAGTCGCCTATTATTTCCAATAAAAGTAATCTTAACTGCTTTGCTAAGGACAAACATTTTTTTCGCGATTGACCGGCAAATTTAGATTGACAGTTCGGAAAAATCAGGCACGTAGTAAGGGTCAAGAAATCTAGTTAATTTAAATGTAGGCGTTCAAAACGATATTTGAGTCCTTGGCCGGTAAACAGGTCGTACCTTTTCCAGAACGTTTTGCTGGCACGTTGTAAGGATATAAATCCTAACAATTTTGGAAACTCCATACCAAACATACTAAGCAACACCACCATGCTTAAATGTTCGATATGGTAAATATATCATAGATATCGAGTTCATTTTCTGATTCTGATGATCGCTCATTGAGTACATCGGGCGGATATTTCAGCAACGATTCGGAAGAAGAATCCAAAAACACATAAGTGACTTCATAGCAGCCAAAATTCTCATGTGGCCAAGCCAATGAGGCCGCCATAAAGGGGGAGGAGCTAGATGATTACATAAAATGTTGAAATTATCCACATAAGGATATTATCCTCATTTTAGACGAACAATTCAGCAATCAATGGAGCCAATATTTGATACTGTCATCATACATAACATGATTTTCCATCAGAAGGTCTTTACTCAATTATTAAGTGTCGCTTATCGTAATGAATCTGTTGAATGTATAATTGATTCATTGATTGCGCTTTCGTTTTTTCGGTATTTTCTCTTACTTAAATCATAGCCGCGTTATGTCTCACCTAAGCCATCTTCGAAGTAGTGTACCATGGATGTTAGTTGAAATTTTGTCAATTTTTCTCATAGATGTCGCTAGAGATATGTCATACTTTTCTATTGACATTAACCTTAAATAATACACAAGTTAAAATCTGCCAAAATAATAGCGTCATAGTTGTTTACCTCAATAAATATGTCGAGTTTCGATCCAAGTAAATCGCATTTGCGCCATTCGTTGCTTTTCTTATTTCATCGAAAGAAAAAAGCAGTTGAAGCTTATCGGTTGCTGGTAGAAACTTATGGTGAACATGCTCCAATGATTAGAACATGTGAGACATGATTTCGTCAATTTAAAAGTGGAGATTTTGAATTAACAGACAATGAACATCCTGGTGCAGCGAAAAAGTTCGAAGACGAGAAATTGCAGGCGTTATTGGATGAAGACCCAACCCAATCACAATAACAATTGGCAAAAACACTACATGTGACCCTAAGAGCAATTTGCCAACGTTTAAAAGCCATGGGAAAGATCCAAAAGTATCGAAAATGGGTACCACACCAACTGAACGATAGACAAATTGAAAATCGAAAAACCATTTATGAAATGCTGCTTCAAAGGTTCGAAAGGAAATCTTTTCTGCATCGAATTGTCACGGAGGATGAAAAATGGATTTATTTTGACAACCCGAAGCGGAAAAAATCATGGCTTACACCTGGTGAGGCCGGCTCATCGACTCCAAGGCCAAATCGCTTTGGCCATAAGACAACGCTCTGTGTTTGGTGGGACCAGTGTGGTGCGGTGTACTTCGAATTATTAAAACCTGACGAGACGGTGAATACGGATCGCTGCCGACAACAAATTATCAATTCGAATCTTGCATTGATCGGAAAACGGCCGATATGGGCCCGAATATATAGCGAAGTTATCCTACAATATGACAATGCACCGCCTCATACCGCTAAAGTTGTGAAGAACGCTCTAAAAGTATTGAATTAGGATATATTATCGCACCCGCCGTACTCCCCAGACCTCGCCCCGTCCGACTATCACCTTTTCGCTCCGGTGGGACAGTCACTCACAGAGCAGCGCTTCGCCAATTTTGGCGCTCGTCGAATGGTTTGCCTTTTTTTTGGAATCGTATCCATGATTTGCTTGAACGGTAGGCAAAATATGAAAAATCCAATGGTCAATACTTTGAATAAAAAATTGTTGAGATTCCCTTGAGAATTAAGTGTTTTCTCCATCGAAAAAACCGGCGAACTTCAACTAACACCCCTGGTAGATAATGCTGGTTTATATAAGTGTTGAGCTGCAAAACGATAATGAGTTGTCTTTTGGCGGTAAAATTACTAGCTATCGCTCTGAATGAAAAAGGTATCCGAAGGTATTTTGAAGAAGTGAACTCTGGGAAATCCAATCCCCCCCCCCCCGATTTTTTCCCTTGTTATCGCTCAATCCAATTTCCATGCAGTCAACCCGGTCGGGAAAACGATTTACTTCAAAGTAAATGCATACAGACACCTCCAATAAATTTATGATCAAAGGAATTAACGAATTATAGTTGGATTGGTGAATCTACTCTCATTAGAAATCTAGTTGTACTATTTCTATCTCAGTTTGAGAGAGTGTTAGCCCTGCATGTAGTTTCGCTGTGGTATCCATAAGATATCTAGAAAATGGGTTGAATTTGATCGAAACAATCGGGTTTTTCATCAAGGCCTGTTGCCCGTTTGCCTGTTGCCCGAGTAGTGCGAGAAAATGTCGCTCTCCTTCTCTATGTTTTTATAATTTTGTTAAGAAAGACAAACACTTATATCCATATCCAAAAGCTTCTTCATTTGATAGTTTAAGCTCTCTTAGCGTTTGGAGATTGTTGCAAATCTAAAAAATATCAGTATTAATAAAAAAAAAAAACTTGAATACTGCATAAAATCCATCCTTAAAGTCAGAAATCCCTTTAGAATTTTCAAAAAATCGATTTTTTTCTTTTATCATATTCCGAAAGTATAATACCCAAAGAATATACTGACCAAGGGAAAACCCCATATATTCAATATTTACAGATACAGATAAATAGCGAGTTCAGCGCTCGGATCGTTAGAGGCAGCACTACCCTTGCTTTACTCCCTTTGCTCTACTCTACTAGCAACCTTTGCTTTCTGATTTACCTTTTTTTGACAAGGCAAATGTTTCGGGAAATTTTAATACGGGGGATATTTCCACTACAATTAATAGTTTTGACATGTTGAAACTTTAAACTCGACTTTTCGAGATAATCGTTTTCTACGTTTTTCAAAAACTGCTCGTGTTGTAGCTCAAAAATTTATCGACCGATTTTGATGAAATATTAGGAGATTACTCTCAGTAATGTTATCGGAAGGATATATCTACAGTTTGAAACGAAATTTGTAAATAAATAAGTTTTTTGGGGTCAAATATATCGAAAAAGTGGTGGAAAATTCGAATTTAAGAGCAAAAAGACTTCCAAATTATCGATTTTGCACTTTTTCATAATTCTTTAGGTACATCCTTCCCCTTGATATGTCGGTAAACGAATGACACTTGGTAAATTTTTTTCAGCTAAACAGCAAAAGGGAGACAACTGCAGCACTTTTCGATGTCACGGAAAACAGGCGTCCGAAAACCCTTAATAACGCTCCGATTTTTTTTGGTAATCTCAAAAAAAAAGATGATATGTCACAAACTTGAATGCCATAGTAAAATTATGTCAAAATTTGGAAATGATTAGATTATTTTATCCCCTCTAAAAAAAATTCTCTAACAAAATACCTATTTTTCACACTTCTAAAGGGATTTCTGGCCTTAATATCCCCAATTTTGCTCCCCTCATTTTTTATCAAGGATCTATTATTCTTCTACATATTCTTCTATAGATATAGATAGATTTAGAGATATAGATAGATATAAAATTTTTAAAATCTTTGAAGTTGGCAATTACTGCGGAGTTACCTTCTATTCATCGGATCATCAGGTCGAATACTCTTGCTCTAGTATGATTTTATTCCAATTGATTGAATTATAAAAGAAAAAATATTCATTTATGCATAGTGTATATATATAATTCCTTTGAATATACATAAATACATTTCTGCTTATTTGTGAATTAACGCAACGTAGTGAGCATTTTTCTTTGTAAAGAATGTCTGGTCTTCTTTATTTGTTTCTTCCTTTTAGCATAAATGTCGTAACATTTGACTGCTGGAATGCGGAATGAAAGCTTCAAACCGTACGTGATATTGTCACCTAGTGTTTACGTATTGCAGTATGTAAATTTAAACCAATTTATATGCCAAATGTTGTGATTTAATGTAAAAAAACTACATATAGTTAACGTTTCCATTTGACTACAGTACAATATCGATTGGTTGGAGTTCGTTTTATTTACTCAGGGAAAGTTGACAAGAGATCCTGCAGTCCTCGTTCAACATTTAATCAACGTGCATCTTAGAACTTGTATTGAACGTGTGCAAAGTTTCAGACTCTACTTATGAAAAATGTTAAACTCAAAAATATATTTCGTACCAATACACAATTATCTAAGTAATATAAATAACTTTAAAAAAATTAGATGGCATCGTAAATATAAGACTGTATTATATTTCTTTAATGTAACTAAAAACTCCAGAAACTTTTCCGTCAAAAGACCGTGGCTGCTAAATTTATAGCAATACATTTCTACCATTACGCTTATCCTGTTCAAGGTTAATAGTAAACATTTCAATATTTTGCAACGCAATTGGGATTATATTTAGTTTTGTGGTATTAACATTTGAATAGAATTATTCTAATCCTGTGAATGGGAATACGTGCTAGACCTGCTTTATATAGCACCGAGGGTGGAACAGGAATGTTTTGCTTGGCGTCAATGATGATTGATTATTTTTTCATAATTTCTTATCGTGCAGATTAGTGTATGTGTTTTCAATGAATATTCAAATTTTTATTTATTTACCTACCTAGTTTAAAGCCTTGGATTTATGTATTGAATGTTTCTTCAACTTTGAAATTCACCATTTGCGTCAATATAAAGTTTTTGATAATGATTTCAACTCGACTTGCTGTCGATGTAATAGCGTTAGGTTCGTTGAACAGAGTATAATTGTATTTCACAACAGCCAGTACTTCCTAAGATTCTCATACGATGGATAAATTATAGGAATTTGAACACTTATTCCCGCGCGAATCTGACAGTGTACGATATCATGCCTGAAGAAAATAAAAAGAATTGCGGGTCATAAGCGCTTTAAAGGACCCAGACAGATACAGATGGCAGAAAGCACAACAAAATTCATCGAGGTATCAGAATAGGAACCAACAATCGACTGAGATGATCAGTCCGGGCGTCGCAATTAAATTAACCTCAAAATATATGACAATGACTGTCAAATCACAAAAACAATATCACGAATAAGATCTGAGTGATTCGATAAAACCTGATGATTTCAAAAGTTTTGGTATTACCATCTTCTTGGTTCGTTGCACAACTACCATTTATTGATTCCAATATTCTGGACGATTCCAACGAACACTAGATGACAATTCAATTTCTTGGTGAATTGCTTTAAACAATATTGGCATAGACGATTTATAAAGTATCAGGTATCAATGGAAACAAGGAAAATGTTCAAGGCAGGAGAGATGACATTTCATATACATTCTCCAACGCTTTGAAAAGGAGTTGGTTCTGGAGTCACTAAACTTAATCTTAATCTTAAGACTGGTCACTAAACTTAATCTGATCAATATTTAAGAAAAAGTTAAAGATGCTTTAGCGACAGTTATGGAGAAACAAGAAAATGATTCATCGAACAATTGTTCAAATTGCTTTATATTAATTTATTACAAAATACCAGGGAAGTTTTCTGATCAATAGCGGCCAAAATGTTCTCTAAAAATGCTGTTTTAATACTGCTTACTTTATACTTTTATTTTACTTTATACTTCCTTATACTACTTTAATACTTTACATTTTAGCTTAGAATGCTAGCCATCGCGATTTCTCAACTCATATAGGTTGTTTGACGTACAAGCTCTCAATCTTGCAAAGCTCGCTATATTTGCTACATGGAGAAATCGTATCAATTCAATTGTGATGCCCCTCATATGCGCTTTTAAGTAGTTACGATTTGCTTCGAACAATCTCCCGATCTAACCGATTTTATCAACTAAGTGGATTCATATATGGAATGTTCAATTTCCTCTCATTTTAACTTAAATCAGGATTATGTCTCTCAAACTTTTGGGCAAAATCTATTTGTGCTCTTTCTATCTCTGTCTGGGGGAAATCGACCGAGAGTGATAGGGCTTTATGTAGCTACGCTATGTCGACGCGAACAAGTACACCTGCTTGATAACATTTTACATTTATTGAACTCGATTCGCAACAAGTGGACCAAGATTTATACAAGGATTTTACATGACATGAGATGGGACTGATCAGGATTATAACCACGTTATCTACAGCAAGGAACAAGCATTCTGTACTCTTTTCTCTGATTCACTCGTTTAAGAGACTGCATCAGAAAATTAAATTTAATCTGTTCGTACGAAAAACTTCAACAATTGACAACGACCAGCGTTTTGAAAATTATTCTGTTCCATTGGCCCCATTAAATATGGAGAAATGTAGCAAATTTTTCTTTTGTAGTAATTGTAACCAACCTCAATGCACACCATTATTCAGATGAAAAAATTACAATCGTATAGCACATGGAGCGAATAGCTGAATCAGGAGCACCCAAAAGGCACTAAAGAAGAAAGCAACCAGGCACAAAAAAACCAGGACGCAATGCGATTTGGACTTTAGCGCCATTGAAGAAATATTTTTTGGCTACCGTAATTTTGTCTGAGAAAACCCTATTGTTTAAAGTCGAATTGACAGTGATAATGACCGTTTCTGACGGGCATAATAAGCTCAATTTTTTTTAAATTTTGGTCCATAATTTTGAAATTCTAATTGAAAGAATTTTTTAATACTTCCCCAAGGTAAGCCCATGCAAAAAGCAATTTTAAATAATTTCCATATCCGGAATACTTTCAATTCGCATCAAACTTGAGAGACAGATGATTTTCCGATTGCATCGAATGTCATGACAAGCCAAGGTTGAACCATTAATTGTGATGGACTTTCAATAAATTTTTTGCTGAATCATTAAATTTTGTGTAGGCGCCCTAAAGTGTAAGTTAATTGCATGCATTTAAGATGACCAAGCATTTTGTATTCACCATGAAATAACTATTCTTATTTGTGACTATAAATAGAAAATAATAAAGTACGAAACTTGTTATAGACTTGTTTTCAGGTCAAAGACTGAATTCTTCAGACTATTGATTCAAATTTTTATATATTTATCTTATTGAAGCTGAAATACTTGAACTACGTTGATAAAATATTTGGCTATTTTTTGGGAAATTTGGATTATTTTGATAAAAAGCACGTTTTTGTGAAAAATTTAGTATAAAATTTGATTTATCTCAACAACAGATGTGCATCTTAGCAAATTTCTTTGAACAGAACACTCTAAGGACACTTTAATTTGCTTAAGATACACGCGGCTTCAATGTTCAACATTTCAACAGCCTCGAAAGGGCAAGGAATTTGAAGGCAAAAGCTGGTCGAATCACCAAAATGCTATGCAACGTGTCGAATTTTCTCTAACACTAAGTTGTTTTTATTTCGTTCTCCTCCTTTTATACTGTTTGTTATTTTTATAAATGTTCAACATTTAAGCCTCGTGTATCTTACCACTTGTATTGAATGTGTACAAAATTTCAGACTGCATTATGACAAATGTGGACTCAAAAATATATTTCGTACCAACATGATTTTCGTATTGGCCATCAAAAATAAAATTTCATGGCATCGTTAATATAAGATTGTATTATCACCTAAAATCAATCATTTATTAAAAGATAAATAAAGATAAAAATAAAACGATAAAGATAAAACGGAATTCGATTTGAAAAACGAAATTATTTGAGCACGGACAAAATTGTAAAACAAAATTTATGTAAATTTTGATGTGAATTTTATGTAAATTGTAGACTGGGCGAATGCCCAGTCTACAATTAGTTAGACGGCCATTCTCTTAGACTTCTTCATTTGAAATTGCTTTTCACCATAAATGGTCCTTAATGACAAACCGTACGTTAACTTCTCTAGAGAAGCCTAAGAAGATATTCGACCTATGGAGAGAAGTCACCACTCCTCCCTCGTGATGTTTTTTGGTTGGCAAACAAATTTTCAAAAAAAAAAGCCTTTTGCGAGTAAGCGACCAAAAGAGCAGCCAGAAAAAATCGCATCAACGTTGAACACCGAAATACCGAGAATATTTTGATGTTTTCGTCAAAAAAAGTCTTTACTTCTCTTGTCGGTGTCGTAAGTCTGACCAGGAAATTGTTCTCGGCGTCAAAAAAAATGGTTAACGTGTTGGACATGTGAAAAAACTGTATAAAAGAGTAGCTGAGGCAAAAACCACTTAATGCAAAAGAGAAAAACCTGCAATTAGCTCAAATATTACAAATTAGAAAAATCAAATTGAAAAGGCACAAAAAGAATAAATGAACCAATAAACCCCAGGCTGCAGCGAATACAGAGATGATCTGTCAACGTACTATGGATAAGTAATGCGGCGTCTTTAAAAATTGTTTTCATTCAAGATATACGCAACGCGATCTGAGCCCCGTTTAAACAAAAAAATTTCAACAGATGATAAGCCGTAAATTAGGCATTTTGCCTGACTCGTAGTGTAATTTTCGAAAACATCATGCCAATAAAGATTTTACATTCATTCTTCAGCACTCTCTGGAGAAACTGGAGGGATTCCAAGACGTATCTACGAAATTTTAGAAGATAATTTAAAACAAAACAGTCATGACTGTTTTAATAAAACCGTCTGAGATATGGCACCTAAACAGGATTTTGAATTGAAATAAACTATAAAAATTGAAACAGTTTTGAAATAAACTATAAAAATTCTTTAAATTGCAACCCAATCAGCAGCACGAATATGTAACAAATGGTCTGCAACAATATTAAAATTCCTTGGAGAGGTATAAATTCAACTGGTTTTTGTGTTTCAAGCAAAGCATCTCTCAAAAATCGACAGCACGCTGGCACTGTCTTTTTTTAAACTCTACTAGTGCCGCGATTTTGATCGGACTTTTTTATCTCTGATTATCATACAAAATCTTTAAAAATAGCTTTTTTCACACCCTTAGGGAAGTTCAAATATTTCAAGAAGCCGTTGCCTTTCAAATTTCCATTAAGATCGATAGATTCTAAAACCTTGTATTCTTCTTGTAAGATAATAATTTCCTTCCCACAGCAAAAAGCGTTTCCTACAATAGGAAAACAATCGAATACATATTTACTTTATATTTAAAAAACAAAACCACTTAGAACAAGTTTTTCTAGTTCCTTAAATTCACAACTTATTGGAACGTGACTAAGTGTCCTTGAATTTTCATATACGGCAATACAAGTTTACTAATTAGCCAAACTCGGAAGTTCCAACTCGGATATGCAACTTGGTTTGGTATTTGCTCCCATTGCTCCCGATTAAAAAAGGCTCTGTTTTATGAACTATTTCTGAATCGTGATCATTAATTAGCACGGCGCATCCTTCAATGAGCTCACAACCAATAAATGAACAGGGCCATGCATCTAGAGTGAATTAGAGTTTTTTATTAGCTTTTAACTATGCAAACAAAGTTATTTTGAATAATGCGCAACTACTCATAACAAGGTTATCACACTTGGCTGGCAATAAATCTATGAAAAAGTACTCATCTGTTCAATCATAACAATAACAGTTCATATATTAACATTGCAATGCATTGCAACAATCTTTTCGTGTACCAAGGTGAACATGTCCGGGAAAGCTTCAAGCAACCGAGATAAATATTTCATTAACATTTTCACTAGTGTAACATTCTTGTATGCTTCGGTCATCTTTTTTTTCTGCTTCGAGGTATCGAAAAGTATTTATTGCACTCGTATAAATTATTACCAATCAAATAAATAATTTAAACAAATATTATAAACAACTACGTGCAGAAGACCAGTTCTGCCGAATGTAACGTTCGTGCGGTTACCAATGAAAGGGTTAACTAATTTTAGTAGACCTTTAGACGAGGTCATGTTTAACACACATTTGAGCGATGGGGAGCAATGTCCGTAGATACTCGCAATTTCATGCCAATTATTTACGAAATATTTTATCGATGTTGTTTGTTTTGTTGGTGTATCGAACAAAGTCAACACCACTAAGTTTGAATAAAAAATAAAATTAAGTACAAAAAAATAAATAACCGAAAAACGTAATGCGCAATTTTGTGCCTAATTGAAAATTGATCGAGTCCACAGCAAATTGACTCCTTTTGTTTATTTCTGTTCGTCTTTCCTCAACGAAAGCATTATTGGGTATTTATTTGGGTTTTGTGTTTTGGCTTGGGAGTTTTTAAATTTAAATTTAACTATGGTAATGACAGAATACAACCATACGCAAGCGCGATCGCCATGAGTAGGTTTTTCTCGATGAATCATCATTTGCGGTAATGGTCTCATTATCGGTATGGAGGCAATAGACGTAATGTTTTTGCAAGTTGTTGTTCTCCTTTCTTTTCTTTTGTTCAATAGTACGTGTAAATCGCATTATGATATGACACACAATGTACAACATATAATAAATGGCCTGATTTCGCGGCTGATTAGTCGTGCCCAATGTTTGCATTTAGCTTTTTATTGGACATCTTTCCGGTTGGAAGGTTATGCAGACAATGCCAATGGGAAAATAAAGTTAACACACTAAGGACCGGTCACGACTTTTCTCGTATTACGTATTCCTCCGTTTGTTACGGATGGCGCACGAAAACCACTGAGTTTTAGATAGACGCTGTCTTCAGATGTCACCTACTCAAATACACTGTATCTAGTTTGTGTATTTCAGTATTTGCATCAATGGATAATGAACTAACCTTGATAGTTAATCCCTTGGTTTTCCAAGGCTCTAACAAGAACATTAGATTGATGGAAACAGGACTGATTTTCCTATAAAAATAACAAACAGTATAAAAGGAGGAGAACAAAATAAAAACAACTTAGTGTTAGAGAAAATTTGACATGTTGCATAGCATTTTGGTGATTCGACCAGCCTTTGCCTACAAGTTCCTTGTCCTTTCAGAAAATAGGTGAAAAATAATCGAGTGTGAAATACTTTCGGAAGTTTTTGACAACAAATTATCAGACGTTCCTAGTGAGAACGAAGATGTGGATGACGCAGATCGCAAAGACGAATCAATGACATTATTAGATCTGAAAAAAAAAGGATCACTACATGTCAATAGCAGTGTATTTCTTCAGCCTCTGTGACCAATCTCGTTTTTGATAAAGAATTATCTGAACTCTTTTGCAAGAAACTATTCAGCTATCACGATCAAACCCCAATAAAATGGAAAACACCATTTCATTCTGTCAGTTCATAATTCTCATCTTAGCATACGGAGCCAAATTTATCAAGATAATTATTGTTATGATAGTACATACGTCTACTGCTGAATTGTTGCACCAAAACAAAACTAGAGCATATGGTTCAGGGAGAGCAAAGGCTTCCCCAATCGGCAAATCAGGACATCAACGATATGAAAAAGGCGAAATATTTTCTAGAAAAAGTGATATCCTTCTCATGGCATGAAAAGACATGTTGCTTATCGGAATGTTTCGATCATGCAACACTTCGATCTCGACAATTAGAGAAAACAAAATACAAAAACTTTAGGGAACATCGTATTATCTACCTGTATCCATGACTACAATAACCACACGAAAAGGATTGATGTGCGGTTCCGTTGCTTTCGTATGACTCGATCCTGAGAAAAATTATGAAATGGACGAAATAAGGAATTGCCCTACACTTCCCCTGAGGGCGAAGAAAGAGCACCACGTACAGATCCATCCGGAAAGTATTCAGGTGATATGAAACAGCATCAGCCAACTTGCATTTTTGCGAATGAAAAGAAATTTCTAACGAAACTCTGCAAAGTTTGTGCCGCCCACGGAAAACGAAGCAAATCAAGTTACAAATGTAAATTTTGTGTGGTTCCTCTTCAAAGAGAAAAACGTTGCGCGCAATATCATATTTTAAAAACGTACTAGATATTCTAGTGAGATTTTATTTTTTGAATACATTTTAAAAGAATTACAACAACATGATTTTCTGCATATCTAAAGTCCATCCCATTATTTCATAATTGTTAAAAATCTCGTAGAAATTAATTTTTGAAGCTGAAAAAAAAGGAGACTAGAACCCATGCTATTTATAAAATTTTAAACCCTTAAAAGATCGCTTCCTAAATAACAGAGTTATATTTATTTCAGAATGTACAAGTTGACCCAAAACGTGCGACCCCAGATGACTGTCTTACAGATTTCTCTGTGGTCCTTTATGTGTTAATATGAATGTTTAAGAACTTAAACAAAGCAACTTAGTATGTGGGTTACTGTTCCATTTGGCTCGGTTTATTCTCAAGAGAAGAACATCCGTTTTATTAGTCAGTGAATAAATTATTTAAATCGGAACACTCTTAGCTTGTTGACTTACAAAGAAATTCTATATATCTATTTAGACAAAGAGAAAACAAAGAATATGCCCCATTACACACTATTCTCAACAATGTGCCCTATATAATTTTTCTTCTTCACTTGTGCGAGCAAATATGCAATAACGAGCATACATGGCTTATAAAACTGTCATCCATGCATGTAAGATGCATGTTTTGAAGATTTATTATATAAATATTTATAGGATTACTCCGATTTTTTCTTTTGTTCTTTCAAGATTTCAAGATTTTCCTTCAGAAGAACTTGTTCATTTTCTCTATTTTCTTTTGCCTTACGAGCTATCAACCTCAAAAACAAGATATCCTAGAGACAACACAGAGACGGCCACTCGCACGAAAAAGTCTGCGAACTCTAAGCAATGTGTGGTTGTTCTTAATAATTGTTGTTTTTATAAACGAAATTAATCTTTTAAATAGAGATATGTTTTTATTCATTTGATGTATCCTTACACTTTTGAAAATTATAGATTTATATATCTTTCAAATAAACAAAAATTAAGTTATTATGCGTGCGCCTTTGCTTCTGGCCTTTTTTCTTTTCAAAATTTGCGGCACTATCGTAAAAAAAATGGCTATGTAATAGTATTTCAAAATATTACCTATCACTGGTTTCTACTAGTGTTTTTCGACTTTCTTTCGAAACTTTATCACGAAATCTTTGACGAGTTGTAATACAGTTGCTGGTTTGCTTTCGGTTAGAATGGTTAGAAGGACGGTTAGAATGGTTTTCAGGTTACCCGAATGAATATTATTCACAATATTTTGAATAAATGAATGATTCTTTCCAACTATTTTTATTGGGTTTTTCCTTATTTACACAGCGTTATGATAACTTTATTCTCACTTACAGAAATATCTAAATTCACTGTTTGTTTTTTCCCATGTTTAGCTCTCAAATTCATTTTTCACTGGTTATATAAAATAAACCCATCGTTGCTACAAACGACATGTTTTAGGATAAAACTGCAGGTTGTATCAATTATGGGCAAACTCTATGCTAACTAAGTTACTTTAGGTAAATTTTTATCACGGAAATTCCCAGGAACCCACCATCTGTATAAGAGTATCAAGAGTTTTTTCTGTAGAATTTCAAATGATTATTTTCATTCAGATTTTCATGAAGATCATATCTTTCATATCATATCAAGATCATATCTTTTTTTTCTAAATATAAGATTCACTTATTGACTGTGTAGCTGGGAGGACTCGACGTCAAACTTCAAACATTAAATTCAGATTCGTTTCCGTTGCCTCAAAAGTACCCCAAGGAGATCGATCTCCATTACAAAGTCAATAATTTACTTTTTGTTTTAATAATTTACGTCTCAATTAATCTTGAACAAAGAAATAGCTCTCTGTGTTGTCTGCTCTTCTGAGAGGTAGTGCTCCATGGTATAGTAGCATTTGCACTGGTATCTACTTGGTTGAATCACTAATTTGATGCATAATTAGTGTGCAACGCCCTGTAAAGATCCCAGAAATGAGCCTAAGGATTTTTCTCTAATCTGAAACATACTAAAGTACCGGATATTTTAAACGATAATAAAAACCTTGGATATTTGAATTCCTAGAAGATCTCTAAAGATCTTATTTTGTTTTCTATCCTCATTTTCCTTGAAGTCCCTATCAATAAAGCTTGTTTAAGTTGCGTTGTAATTTGCAGGATCAAGAATGCTGTCATAGCTTCTTTGATCCGTTATAGACTCACTTGCTCACTACTCTCGATTCCGGCGGGCTCCAGTGCCCAGTGTAGACTAGCTCCATTTGTGAACACTCCGTATGCTGAGTACGTTACAATAAATTAGAACCATCATAGTGGTAATCCTAACGAATTTATCGATGCTTGCTTATCAGAAAGTATAGCTATAGGTTTCCCTTCGAATCCTCTTTCTACGCTGAATTATACATTTACAGCATAGATCCCAGCCACAAAGATTTTAGCATATTGGCCCATTGATTGAGAATACTTGGTTTCAGACCTAAAAACTCCAATACCTTATTCCTCAAATGTCTTAGAATCATCCTCAAACTAATCACGTTCCGTTGCTAAGACTTGGCTTATGCAAACACATCCTTGCATAATATTCTGGCTAACGTATATTTAACATGCACGATGTTTATATTTTATATTCTGAAGCAGCTGGAATAAGCATCGAAAGGATAAGGCAGAATTCGAACTAACAACAGTACGCCTTGTACTCCTGTGAGTATAATAGTACTCGCGTGAATTTCCGCAGGAAGCAGTTTCCACCTCCAACAACGATTCCCTGAAATTATTCGTCGCATTTTCAATGGACATTTGATCGAATCGACATATATAGAATATATATAGTAGTCAGGGAAAGCTGAATATCAGTATCCAGTAATATGGTAGTATATTCAATTATAGGTTGGATGAAGCGTTGAATTGAAGAGTAAAACGATGAAGGCTAATTTTAGCTGATGCAAATGGATGTAATCAGTGCTGTACAGTCTGCGATACACCTTAATTCATAGGACTGTAAGATGTCAACGGGCGAAGACTTGTCAAAGAAATTGAGGAATAAACTACGTTCATGAATAAATCCTGGTGAAATAATAGTTTATATTGGATATGTTCTGCGTTCTGCGGTTTTTTGGAAAAATTTTTTTTGGTTTATTTAAAGATTGAAAAATAGAGTCACGTCATTCAAAGTATGCACCATTTGAAGCTATGACCTTCTCACATTTTTCTTTCAGTAGATGGATTCCTTTGCGGAAAAAGTCCCCATCCTTCGATTCCGATTATTACATTATCGATTCCGATATCGATTACTTCGATTCCGATTACATGGAACGGAACAAATGGAAATCCGAAGGAGACGGTGGATGGGGCAGGATTTCCCAATTCAAACCTTTCAAATATTTTTTGACCGGTTTGGCTACGTATGACTTTGCATTGTCATGCAGAATAATCATGTCTTGAAAAATCTTGTCATATCTGTCACTACATTCTGTCCGTTTTTCTTTCGGAGCTCGATTCAGACGGATAAGTTGCCGTCGCTACACATCTCCAGTAATTGTTTCATATGGTTTCAAGAGTTCTTAATAGATGACGCGACTGTGTTCATACCAAAAGCACAACATGACCCTGGAAGCGTGCATATTCCGTTTCGGAGTCGATAGACCTGGTTCACCTGGTATTACCCAATGTTTTGGCCGCATAGGGTTGTCATAGTATATCCCTTTCTAATCCACTGTCACAATTCGATGCATGAAACCTTTTCTTTTTTGTCGTTGAAGAAGCATCTCGCACGGGACCAAACGCCGTGCGATGTCCCTCTCTCTCAGTCGAGTCCCAGGTTTTTGGATCATTCGCATTTGGATCGTCCCAACTCCCAGCTTTTTGAATCAATCCCATGGCGTGCAAGCGCTTGCCGACCGTAGATCTGTCAACATTTAACTCCTGCGACAATTCTTCTAGGCTTCGACTTGAATCTTCATCCAACAATTCCCGTAGTTTTGAATCTTCAAACTTTTTTGGTGTCCTTCATGATATATATCAGTCACTTCAAAATCACCATTTTTAAAACGCTGAAACCTCTCTCTGCAAGTCGTCTCAGATGGAGCATGATCACCGTAAACATCGAGCATTATACAATAAGTTTCCGCAGTACTTTTCATGAGAATGAAATAATGAACTAAGACTTCCGGCATATGCAGATTTTTCCGTCATTTTCATTCAGTTTTTCGTTCATTTCCAACATAAAAAAGAAAACGGTGTTCACGCTTTGAAGGCATGTCGACTACTTCGTTCTTGAGCCTACGCATACACCTTTCACTTCCAGGAATATTGCCACAGCAGACACTAAAGTAGTATCTGTAAGGACATTTGTCTACCAACGGCGGAAACTTATTATTCCCATACCCAATATAACATCATAACTTCTGCTGATTTTCAAAATAAAATTAACGTATTGATATAGATCTTTGATTCAAACGTAATTGCGCTAAATGGAGGGACCGTTCGATGCTAAAGCTTGAAGACTAAAAAATAACTGTACCCGATTCTTGTAGTGGAATATGAAAGAAACCGCGAAATACGCGTATATACGAAAAATAAACATTATTGTAGAAGGAGAGGCTGCTTGGTTTCTTGCAGACTAGTTTTACTGGACCTTGGTCGATTTAATGCACGGAATTAAACAAGTCTAACATTTGGTACGCTTTTCCAGCCAGGCAAGGCAGATTAATAAGGAAGAATAATTTATTCTGTGTGTGTTTGGGGCAAATATTTCAGATTTTTTTTTGAATCGACGACAAATCACTGTCATCCTGGCACTATCCAGACGGTTGGGAGCCTACTCTGGGTGGAAAATCGTAATTGTTGCTTTGGAAGGTGGATAGTAGAATTTGAGCACAGGTCATCTTTGTTCGGGGGTATCCTGGGATCTTTTATTATCCCGAAGCGAGGATACCGAAGCGAAGATTGAGCTAAGCGATCGGGCGTTATTTGCCGCATGAATCAACACTTGTACATGGGAATCATGGAGCGACACCAACGATGGCAGGAAGCTACCTAATACTTTACTTCTTCATATGTTATGAATATGAACGGGTTATTTTTCTTCGAAATTTTCAAATTCATTGGATTAAAATATGCTCATCCACTATGAGTAGTTGATGGAACTAATGAAGAGAGGGTGCTTTCCCTATTATACGAATTTCTGTGTTCTAAATTGAGTTATTTATGGGGAACACATTTCGGATTTTTTATTATTTCAAAAATTTCTTTCAGAAATAAACCCAATGCACATAAAACGATCGATAATTTTTTGAATTTCATGCACCTGAAGCTATTGATAATAATTCTACCAGTCAGCCGCTGAGAAAAAAACTTCCTTCGAGATTCCTGGTATGATATTTATTAAAATAAACAACGAAATAAACAGAAGACGTAGATTTATTTTCATAACAAAGTATTTTCTGAAAAACAAAAAAAAAAAAAATTTGCGCGTGTGGCTCATCTACAGAACACTATCAACATATTCCCTCTTTGCATTTCATATAATTTCTCACAAATTACTATAAATGTTTCCGGAATGAAGATGAAATGAAAATTAATTAAAATTATATTTAAGTTAAAAATACTCTGCTGATGGTCACGTAGTTGTCCAGAATAATCTTACAATTTGCGAGGCTCGATTCAATCAATTACACTCTTAAAGTAATAGAAATATCCCCCACCCCTCTCCTACACAATAAAATAATTCAAGCAATGCCGCTCTCTGCTTATTTTCGGCAAACAGAATAAATTCTTTCCGGAGCGATGTTTGGGTTAAGACTAATTTTAAACTGCAAATTAACAAATTTTACAAAACGTAATTGACTTCCTGGAGTTTTCTTTTCCACTTTAATGGCTCAGTGAAATTTGTGTCTGCGTAATTGCTAAAGCAAATATAATAGCTTGAGGTGTGTATGCCTTTTGCTTAAATTTGACGCCTCAATAAGCATCGTTAAATAAAACTCACATATTCACACGTAATTTAGATAGATGGTAATAAAATTTCTGGTGAAGATTTTACGGAAAGGAGCATGCAAGTATAATAAGATTGAAATTAATTTGGCATCCAATGAAAATAATTTACAATTTTCACTTTTGTGGAATCATTCATAATAAGTGAAAATTATTATAACATGGTCATGCGAAATAGCGAAACAGATACATGTTTTCGTGGTACTGTTAACATTTAAGAACTTCATTCTGAAAATTATTTAGGTTTTTATCAGTGCATGGAAGCCAAACGGTTTCCTTGCTTTATTTAGATGTGTTTGATAAAATTAAAATACGAGCAAGCTTTGTTGTCGGAAACAATGTCTTTAAATAGTAACAGCCCAATTGGTCGCATGTGAAATATAGGATATTGCGTATTTCGGTGAGAATTATTAAAATTTCTTAGATTTTTGGCAAGGTTCAAAATATCGGAATATCTACAAGGAGATTCAACTTTGCGACATTGAGAACAAACGAAGTTCTCATGTTTGATTTAGGTCTTTGACTGGTTAGAGTAATAAATCACTTATATTTGGACATATTATGTTGGAACGATGGCCAATAGTTTCAATCATTCGAGCCTACTTTTTTCTCTGTGAAGAAAAATTTACTCTTTAGTTTTGTTTTCGATCAAATGTTTTATCTAAAATTAAAATTTGATGAATTTCATTGATGTCGAAAAGTCCTCTTTTCTTCGAAGTAGTTCTTATTAATAAAAATATACTACGAAGTATACTTCGAAGAAGTATTTCTACGTGCCACTAGCAGCATTGATGGTTTCGCGATTTCCCTGCAAACTATCAGCGCATGTACAGTGCGATAAATGTGTGCATTCAAGGGAATTATCAAGGCGATTCTGAACAATCACTTTGGCCCGTGCTTGTTTCGACCCGGAAGGTCCAGATTCCATTAGTGGACTTTTGCCCGATCAAATATTTTTATCTTGTGACATGGTTTGGCTTTGTTTAGAGCATAGCTTCAGGATTTGCAAGAAAGGCCAGTGAGATATCCACTAATCCAGAAATAATGATAAAACAAGAAACCTACCAAAATATTCAAAGCACTCAAAAATAAATAGATTTAACAGCAATAGAAGCCTTTATCGGTTTATTTGTTTTTGATGCTGCAAAGAAAGATAATCGCTTGTCTAGTGATGAGCGATTTGTGGTGTCGAAATCTGGACTAAAGAATGTATCAACAATAAGCAAATTGGTGTCCCTTCAGGATGTATATTCTTATCAACCCAGCCAAATGCGGCATCAATATTGCCATCATGCGCGACTGTAGGACGAATTACATGGTTCATGCGATTCGTTATCTTGGTGAGAATGAAGACACTGGAGGAGAATACTTCGTTAACGAAATGACAAACCCATGGATAAGCTTTGTTCAACAGGAATGTCGCTACAGGTAACCATTTTACAACTTGACAACTTGTTGACAACTTGAACAAACTTGACTTGTTCCATATAAATTTACTAGGATCGGGACATTTTTTTCAAATAAAAGAGAGACCCCCAAAGAAATTGCTAACTCGAGAAGCAAAAGGACAGGTACATCAATATTACTTTAAAATAATTCCTTGACATTGTTTTCTTACAAACTTAACAACATTGTGCATCTATTGTCTTCGTGTTCTGAAGAAAGTGCTGTTAACGATCAAGAAACCATCAATGGTAGAATTTCACAAACAAATTAAGGATGGCGTGGACACGTTAGACAAATTGTTCTCAAACATGTCTTGCAGCCGTTTCCGTTTTTTGGGATGCCCGACATGGCTTTCATGAATAGTTATACTAAATATAGCTGTAACAAAATTGAAACTAAAGAAAAGTCAAAGTGCAGAAAAAAATTTATAAAGGATTTGCACACCCAATTGATTTCTACTTAAAGAAATCCGCAAAATATCTACCTTCGGAAAAGAAAATTCAGATAAAATATTTATCAAGTTGTGCAGGGAGGTAAATCGAAAAATGCTGAAGACTGCTTCCCGCAGAAGAACCAAGACAAAGGTTAAAAAAGGAAAATTTGAGTCTTCTGTCCCTACCTAAAGCATCGTATGACAAAATGATGTGCGGCTACGAAATCTGTGTGGAGAACACCAAGTTGAAATGGATGCTAATGTTACAAACTCGAAGAAAAGAATTCCCACGGTAATTCCTTTGCAGATCGGAGATGCGACTGTTGAGTCTAAACTTGCAATAAAATATTTGAGACTATTGATCGATTCCAAAATGAGCTTTTCGGAACAGATCAGGGCAACGGCGAAAAAGGCCGCGATAGGCGTTTTAGCTCTAAGTCGGCTAATGCGCAACATCGGTGGGCCCACACCGAGCAAATGCCGACTTCTCATGAGTGCTGCACAGTTAGTGCTACTGTACGGCTCTGAGGTTTGGGCCGGAGCTCTCAGTAAGGAGCTGTACCGAAAGCGCTTGGCCCAGGTACAGAGACGAGGAGCTTTGCGGGTTGCGTCTGCAGACCGCACTGTCTCTAACTCGGCGGTGCTGGTGATCGCAGGAGTGATACCCATCGCCCTCCGTGCTAGGGAGCGACGGAGAATTTATGACCGAAAAATGGAGGGTTCAAGATATGCTGTCAACCGAGAGGAGAGGCAGCGCACAATACTCGAGTGGCAACAATCCTGGGAAGGCGACTCTAATGGCCGCTGGACTGCCCGCCTTATAGGGGACGTGGGATCGTGGTTAAATCGAAGGCACGGTGAGATTGATTATTACCTTACCCAGCTTCTTAGCGGGCATGGGTATTTTCAGTCTTACTTGCACAAGATTGGTAAATCACGGTCCCCAGACTGCATTTTCTGCCCCGGGGAAAGGGACGACGTATGTCACACCTTCTTCAATTGTAGAAAGTGGAACAGGAACAGGACTTTTGGGAGGTGATGGGAGAGCTTTCTCCAGACAATCTGGTCGGAGAAATGCTGAAAAGTTTCGACAAATGGACCTGTGTGGCACATTACTCTCGGGCAATACTTACTGCCAAAAAATTTACAATGGATAACCTTTGGCGCGGGGTCTAGGGGGGTCTCCTTTCCAGCAGTCCTCCTCCATCCTGCCCCCTCCCGCTGGGGGGAGATTTCTCTAGGCTGACGGCGCCCTAGGGCGAAGTAAAAAGAGGCCTAGCCCGAAGTAATGTGTCAAACGGTTCCAGGCTAGTCTCTTGACAGAGGGGGGGGGGGGGGTGTTTAGTGGGTAGTCTGGTAGCATGCGCTGCTAGGAGTCCCATACTCCGGGCGTAAATTGCCTTCACCCCCCAACCCAAAAAAAAAATGTTACAAACTGACATGTTACAGTCTACAGTATTGAAACGAGTACAAAAGTGTCACTTTTTGTCTAAAATTTAAGATTGCTGAGACTGTTTTATTTCATCTCATAAGCAAGTAACAATTTTTTTTTTATTTTTGATAAAAATATTTACCTAAAATAGCATAACTAAAAATGTGCTGATAATCTGATTTTAATAAAATAATCAGTTTATGATAGATTCTATTTATGCTTGTCGAATTTTTAATTTTATTTATGCTGCGTTGAATCAATATGATTAACAACGCTTCCAGCGTTTGTGACAAATTAATGTTAATCAAGTGATCTAAGTATAAAAATGCTATGATATACTTTAACTCAAAATAGCAACCAATTACATAATAAAAAAAATTCTACGGCTTATTAAACATACCCTCTCCGCAAGCTTAATATCTAGACAACCAGATGGAAAAGGATTAAACAATAAATTAATATGTGATAATTGTTATTAAGATTATGCGGTATCCAAAGAAAGGGAATTTTGATTTTCCTTACGTGCATACATATACAGCGTCTTGACTTCTGTTTAGTTCAAGACATAAATGAACTGCTTCAGACATGATTGAAATTCAAGCAAATCAAAAGGAATCAATTTACTTGCAAATAGGGTTGAACGAGAATATCAAGAATTACCGTGCAAAGTGCATATCATAAGAGTCAATAACTGGTTGATATATTACATACATGTGTGTATATTACACACATCTCACACACATATCACACAATTAAACAAATTTCTCACGAAACACAGTACTCCATGCTATGCTATGCTATGATGTTGTACTGCATCTTCAGTTTCAAGCAGAATCTTCTGCAGTAATTTATTCAATTCGATGTAGAGGTGCAATGATGCTAAATATAGAATCTGGTAACGCCAGATTATGATGCACTATTGCCAACGTACTGCATTTTCTATTGGAACGTTCGCATTTATTGTGTATATAGCATGGCTGTTCACCTCTTGTTAACACGAAGTAAAGTTCAATCAGAAATACATTGTCATTAAACCTTTAAGGAAAGTGTAAAAGGAGGGAACATATGACATGCAGAAAGTAACAGCCAACGCTAACAACAATAATACAATGTAATAAAATTTATGTAACTACCCATGTGGGAAATGTATGCTAAGAAAATTAAGTTAAAAATAGCAACCAAAGTTGATCCAAGGGCGCATAATTGGATACAAATGATAAGATGATGTTTGGTTTGGAAATCGATTGAACATTTTCATTCCTTGCGCTTCCTTTTCTTTGTTTTACCAGATTCGGGAGATGATGGATTAGGGGAGATTATAGAGCTCTTTATCGTGGGTATACTACCTGGAATATACAACATTAACATGCACGATTCAAAACCTGCTTCATCCGAAACTAATTCAGTAAAACCAGCGAAAAGTAAGTTAATATGACACATGACGCGAGAAATTGATGACTCGTTTAACTTTAATCTGCTCAAGAAATTCTTACAAGGAAGAACATCCGTATCTAATGCTTCTTCAACAGACCATACTCATTCAAGACATTCTCATTTAACCCAACGAAAAAGCGGACAGTTGCATCAGTTTGTTTGGAACTTGCAATATTTGTAACAGAATGCGACTCGTTCAATGGTATTTACCGCCTTGAAATAGTTATTTCACACTAACAAGGATAATCGAAAAAAATCAATAAATCTGAAGAAAAATAAAATAAAATAATTTTGTTCCACAATTGTTAAACTTCATGTCCAAAGGAATTTCAAGCGACAGTTACGAAGAAGTGTCTCAAATGTTCAGGAAGTTACAACTTACCACTCTGTAAATTAATAAAGTTCGAGCAATTTTTGAAGTGAACTTTTTTCACATATTTTCAATAAATATTTGCATGATTGTGAAACTTTTTAACACATTAAGTTCTTTGCCTGGATAAAATTCTGTATTGATTTATAGCATCAAATAATTTAGAATGGAATGGATTTTTCTCAATTTTCTCTTCTTTATAACCTTATAAATAATAACAAATTCATGACTATTCTTTCTACACGACTGTTTATGGCCGTCGCCAACGCATGTAAAGAAATCCTGTGAAGCATTCCAGTGATTACATAAACTTAAAATCTTTCACTTCCCTGCCACAATAAGACCGTTTTTGTGCTGATGAATGTTTCACAATCGACCATCATTCTAAAGCCACCCTGCGGTCTTATGTATTTTTAAATATTACAATGTCCTTTTCGGTTTTCTTGTTACGATCATTAAATTGAGGCAAACGTTTTTATATAAGGATTATACGTGAAATTTATTAAAGAAACAACAAAGCGGAAAACTAAATATATTTGCGTATACTCGTATTAGTTATTTTTAGTTTTCTCCTGGAATTTTTTGTAGGATGAAATTTCGAGTACTGCTAAACAATCAATCTGACATTCACATGAATGCGCAAAATCATCATATCTACCATATTCGTACAAATTTACAAGAAACGATGGTATAGTACTAGGATAAAGGAAGAAAGGATAAAAACGAGACGATAACAGACAATGTATAAGGATGAACAGACAGACTACCCACCGTATATTTAACTCTCTCAAAATCATTCACATTTAATTTGACCTAGAAAATTCCGTCTGATAAGGATGAAGCTAAAAATCTCAAGGAAAATGATGAATTTTCATAGTATTTTTTCACTACGACTAAAGGAGATGTTCTTTGTTTAGTGATCTAAATTCAAGATTTGGTTTTCACTCAGCAAGGATGATTGATTTCCATTACATACATACAATATTCCGGTTTTATAGCGAGATAATTTGATAATGTCCTTTCTTGAAACTTATTTCATTAAATTTATCAACGGCAATAATAATGAAATACTTTTAAGGCCGCATAAGTTTATAGACTCAACGCTCGAAAATCGATAAAACAAACAAAGAAGACGGGTTAGGATGGGGAATGTTGCGTACTACTTCCATACCGGAAGAATCTCCGATACTCATTTTATTGAATAATTTTATCATTCCCAGAAAATATCGAATTAATTCTAACCGTCATTTATATAACATTAGCTAAATTTGCCTTGTAGTAAGGACATTTACAAAAATGTTTCTCATAGCCCACTTTTCTGGTTTGATTACACAGTCATGAATGTAATGTATCATGTAAAGGTTATAGTGCTCACCTTTTGCGTAGTTAGCCGTTCTGCGGATGGCCCGGGGAAATTGCAGAGTTACTTAAAAGTATCCCGAAACGATATATTGAGAAAAAATTTTAAAATACAAAAAAATTCATTAATTTTGGTTGAATTTCAGTACATCAGAATTCGTTCGAAGTGTACTCACTATTTTGTGTTTGAATGTTAATTTTGTGTGTAAAACACACACACATACACACTATAATTATGTCCTATCTATATACGTTTTTCTCAAACACCAATGCATCGTGAAAATATTGGTCGAATCTGAAACATAGGCTTGAAGGACTCTAGTTAAAGCATGGCAACTTTTAGATGTTTTTGGCCACAAGTTCGGTGACTTAAGCCTGTAACTTAAAAAAATGAGTATCTTTAAGCCCTTGGCGGTATAGAGGGAAAAGAAGTCACGCTCAGAATAATTCTTATCTCTTCATCATTAACAATAGGAAAAGTGATAAAAATAAATAAAAATACTGCGACTTGATTCACATAAAGAAAACAAAAATCCCCAAAAAATATTCATGAATATAATTTGATGATCAAGAAAATTTCAATAAACTTTTTACATAAGTCGCACATACCGCGCACATTAATATCTATAAATATAATTGCAAATGAAAATGTTTGTTACCCTGTTCATGTTACTAATCCAAGACGCACACATCATTCTATAAAGAATATTCATATATATTCATATAAACATTTTACATTTATTATTCTATCCTTAATTTAACATTCTTTTGTTTTTCATATTTAAATTAGCAAAGAGAAACACAGCATAGATACAAGTGGGCAAATTAATTGGATAATTGCGCGAAGTCCTCTTTTCACAATAAGTCCGTTACAAATCCTTATAACGCGTCCTCCCTTCATCTACAGCAGTTCTTGCCGGTGCCAAAGCGGTTTCGATAGCAGCAGCTTGTGCAACACTTCCTCCGGCGACGGCAGTAGCGCCAAGAGCTGTACTTGCTGCAGCAGCTGTGCCCTCACTAGCAATCGCAATTAATGCTTTCAATATGTTTTTAATTGCCTTCAGAGGAGCCATAGCTGTTCTAAGAAGGATACCAGGACCTGCGACATTTCCAGCAGCAACAAGTGCGGATCCTGGACCAGCTGCCGTGATTGCCTTGATAGTTTGATTTATACTATTGATTATTTTCAGGATCCCTCTAAAAGATGATTTGGCTATTTGGTTTAGTATTTCAGCAATTTCGGCTGCTTCTACCCCAGCAGGTTTACCGCCTCCTCCCACATTAAAGAACGGTGTTAAAATAGAACTGAAAGGCGCATCAGCAGCTGCACCAGTCAGAAGCTTCATAAGGGCAATGAAAGGAGCTATGACGCTACCGGCTGATATCGCAGGAACAACAACAGCTGTGATCGCAACGACAGGTGCCATAGCAGCACTGATGGCCTTTACTGCTTCGATTAGTCGCCTGGTTATTCTAAGTGGACGCAAAACAGATCGAACTATGATAGCTGGAAAAGTTGATCCTATAGCGGCAAGAAGAGGTGCAATCGCAGTTGCAACGCCAATTATAGGGCCTATTAAACTTGAAAGGATGACTGCTGGTGTATTAAGCAATCCAACTCCAGCAAGGGTTAGGAAAAGTCGTCCGATCACTCTGAGAGGGAAAGTGATGGCCTGTCTCAACATGCGTGGTACAGTGAGAGCTTTAGCTACCATAGTAGGAATTTCAATTGCTGCTGCTGCCAAAACAGGTGCAATAGCTTTTCCAATTGCAACGGCAGGTCCAATTGTATTTACCGCTAGGATAAGTGACCGAAGACTTCCTACCAAGAGTATAGCATTTCTAATAGCTCTTCTCGCAATCATAGCAGGGAAAAATGCTGCTCCCGCTGCAAAGATTGGCGCAATTGCTTTTCCAGCAGCAACAGCAGGCGTAAGAACAACTGCTGCGATAATCAAGGGTATAAGATTAGTGTCTATTAGAATTGTAGGACCAAGGATAATTCCAGCCAGCAGAATGGGTATCAGCACAGTTAAAATTGCAGCAGGGGGCGAAATCACAGCCAAAATTGCTTCGAGTGGTGCAATTGCTCTAAGAATAGCACGGAGGGCTCTGTTTACTTTTCCCGCAGCTATAAGCGGGCCCAAAATTTGTCTTAGTAATATAGCAGGAGCAATTTCAGTTATACCGGCAATAACTGGAGCAATGCCTGCCAATGCCCCAGCAATTGGTGCTACCAAGGCTCCGAGTACAAGAGCTTGTGCAAATGTCGTTCTAGCGACAATAGCACGAATCAGACTTCTTTGCGTTATTAACGCAGGCGTCAAATCGGCTGCAACGATTATTCTCTTGACTTTCGCGTTCAAGGTCCGTATGGCTTGTCTGGCTATGTCAACAGGAACGGTAGCAACTGCAGCTGCAATGACAGGTCCAAGTATCCTTCCAGCGGTAACAGCAGGTGCAAGAGCGAATCTGCTAACAACGAATGGAACAACAATAGTGCTTGTAATAATCGCAGGAACAATTGCCATTCCGGCAGCTAGTAAAGGCACGAGGTTGGCTAGAAGAGCGAGAGGAGGTGCAATTAATCCCAATACAGCGACAGCAGGCGCAATTGCTTTCTCAACCGCAATCAATGGTCTAATTACTCGTCTGGCAGCTCGTAGAGGTCCGGTCACTCTTGCCAATGTTATTGCAGGAGCGATAGCAATTCCTGTTGCAAGTACAGGTGCGATAGCCGCTACTGTGGAAAGTATAGTCGAGAGTACTCTTGCAGCCACGGCTACTCCACTGAGAGCCTTTATAGCACCGGCACGTCGTAAAATATTACTTTTAATATCCCCAGACACGGTAATTAAAAACTGTTTTCTTGGAGCAACGGTAAGGGGATTAAGCGGGTTCAGAGGTTGGAAGGTTTTCCGTGCGGCGGCGTTCAGGGGGCTCAGTGGTGATAAGGCTTTCCGAATCGCAAAGTTTAATGGGCTTAAACGTGACAATGCCTTTCTCGCAGCCAAGTTTAGAAAGCTTAGTGGCCTTAACGCGTTTCTGATAGCAGCGCTGAGAGGGTTCAACGGCGAAGACGCTATCGCAGCAATGCTTATCGGAACCAATGGTAATAAAACATGCTTGATAATAATGTTCTTGGCGATGGCTCTTTTCGCAGCTTTACGAAGCATCGATAATGATGAAATAAGTTTTATAATACGAATCTTCAGCGGAATGCTCACAGACAGTGCTTTTTTTATAGCCACTTTAACAGCTTTTTTTATTATAGCTGCACTCACAGCGAGGATCATTGGCAACTTCGTCCTGATAGCTAAATTTATAGGATTCTGCGGCGATAATGCTTTCCTCAAAGCAAAATTAACCTGATTGATTTTTAATAGAGTTTTCCTTGCAGCAATATTTAAAGGGCTATAGGGCCCCAATAATTTCCTTACAGCAACATTCAAGGGGTTGAAAGGTGAAACAGCTTTTCGCACAGCAACACTTAAAGGAGTAATTGGTGATAACGCGACCACAACTGCAACTGCAGGCCTAGAAGCTGCAAGTACAGGTCCCATAGACAATGCTGATAAGAGCGAAATGGCAAGAGCATTTTGAGCTGCCAGGACTGATGCAGCGCCAATTGCAGCACCCGCTTGCGCTTTTGTTTTATGCGATGCAACGCCTGCCGCTATAGGTCCTAGTAGTTCGGTATTTGGCGGCGGCCAAATATTCGGCACTCCTTGAGCGATTGCCCCCGTTATTAGTGATATAACTGAAATTTTTCGTACAAGACCATTATAACACGTCATTTTTCAGGAATTTTCATTTGTACTAACCGGTAAGTAAGCCACCAAAGCTTATCCCTGCCAGTGCCATGATAAGACTGTTGTGACTAGTTACAAATCAAAATTAAAAGCTACTGCAGAGTCTGTGCAATTGCTACACAATATATACTGAGTACGATAAATACATTGTTAACTACTGTGTGCAATGAAAATTTTAAAATGCCACGACTAAAACATTTTGTAAGTGTTATAGAAGCAATCATAATTCAAATTCATTAGGGTTAAATATGTTCGTGGCATTTTTTAGGCACGTGCCAAACAATGTGCATGTGCAAATTAAAATTTTCCTCGTCAACCTCAACATAATCAGGTCAGGATTATCCTAATTAAACAGCTATTCGTCCTTATTATTATGATAGTCAGATTTCGTCCTGTATTTGGTGTTTCTTCAGATTAGATTCAGAATCCTCCCTGTCTGAGGGGCTATGCTAGATAGAGTTTTGAATTTTTAGTGAATATTTTTGGGGCACACATGACACAAGGCACAGCTCGAGCATAAAATTGCGTTTGAACATGAAATTTTTATTCTATGGGTCAGTGATCTCGCAAATTTTAAAGTGAGGCAGAAGGCGCGTGGAGAGCTATAAATTGAAGTACAAACACTGGATATTATCCCATATTCAGCGCTTCAAATCATGTCCCAGGTTTCTGGTATTTCTGTTTTTTCGAGAAGGTAAAACGCTTTAATTTTTTATCCTGAAATATATATATTTCTGGAATAAGTTGCTCATCTCAGGCACTTAGTGTCGATTGTAATCGATTTGTTCAATATTTCCTTTTAATCAAAAAAAATCTAGCAATGCAAACTATGTTAACATATGCTAGAACGGAACATTACACTGATGAAAGTCGCCAAAACGCGTATGCAGTCGAATCAAAGGAAGTGCCGGGCAACGACGGAATGTTCCGAATACAAGAAAAAATGCGCTATGTATTTGAAGAGCTGTTTTCAGGCCACATTGCATGGAGAAAGGGTGTATTATGCTTTCATGCCATTAATATCAAGATAGTAAAAATAAACAGAATCAACACAGTTATGCTTAAAATGTGGTAGCTTTTTGCGAAAGATACTAGTTGTGCACAGGCAGGACCTAACCAGATAACGTTATTCGTTTTTCGGTTCTAGAGTAGAGGTTCGCACCCAGTGAATAGTCCTCCTGAAAACTGGTAATTACCTGGCAAAGTAAAAGCTACGGAAAATGCTAGTCACACCAGGCGTAATTTAGCGCTTCATTTTCGGGTGAAACAGCTTTATTTTTAGTCATGTGGGACGCCGCCTCCGATAGACTGCTGAAATTGAAACTGCCCAAGAAGGCATAACTGATTGCCTATGCAGCCAATACTGATACTGAAGTAGTTGCACATCAGCCGCAGTATATAGATATAGATTTAACCTAGAACTAGAGAAAGCAGAAGTGGTCATCCTGACAAAGGATCCCTAGAGTAAGGATGGTCATTGTCAGGGATATATTAGTAGAGTAGAAATTACCAATCAAGTAAAAATGATTTAAGACTAAGTAAATCATTGGGTAGTTTCATTGAAAGTGTCGGCTTAGGGATGACTCGTCGATATACCTCTTTATTCCAAACGTCAGGTTATTTTCCCGGAATCCGTATACCTATCTGGAAAGGAATGTCGGCGGCCATTATAAAAGGTCGAGTTTGATTCAAATGTATTAAGTCTTTTGGAAAATATTGAAGTGTAAAGATAGTCGGTGAAACTGTAAAAGTAAGATGTGCTCTCTACTACGAGTTCAAATTACAGATAAATGCAGCAACGGCTTCCGCAGGACATGCAGGACTTGGAGACGATATTGTGTCAGAACGTACAGCTCTAAGGTGGTTTGCCCGATTCCGCACCGGGGTCACAGCCTTGAAGACGACGATCATCCTGGAGTGATGTTTCGGATAAATGACACGGAGCTTCTTGCCGACATAGAGGACAATCCCTACCTAACTTTGCATGAATTAAGCGTAAAGTTCGACGTTGACAACAGCACCATTAGTGGCCATCTTCGACGTCTGGGAAAGAAACGACGGCTTGATCAGTGGTTTCCGCATCAACTTACCGACAGCAACAAAAGGCAGCGTATGGGGATCTGTACTTCACTGTTGTTGCACAACGATCGGGAGACGTTTTTGAATCGAGTGATTACGTGCGATGAAAATTGGATTATGTATGACAATAGCCGGCGCACGTATCAGTGATTATCGCCAGACGACCCTCCTGGAACTATCCCAAGCCCAAGCCTTCATCAGCGGAAGACCTTGTTTTGTGTATGGTGGCATCACACAGGCATCGTGTGGTATCAACTGTTGGAACCTGGCCAAAGCATTACAGCAAAAGTGTACAGTCAGCAATTAAGAGAAGTTCATCAGGAATTGCGACGTACGCATGCAACGCTAGTGAATAGGAGGGGAGTCTTGTCGGCATCAGATTTTTACCTTTTCCGGGCGATGAATAACTTCACGCAAGGACGATAATTCACCAACCGGGCGGAGTTAGAAATTGCATTACGAAATTTCTCAGATGGGCGAGACAGAGACTTTCAATCAACAGGAATATATTGTTTACCTTCACGTTGGCAACGAGTCATAGATGCCACTGGTAACTATTTTCAAGATCCAATATATTACCTTTTATTTAAAAAAAATTACATATTTTACTTTGTGCAAAATCGATAATTTCAATGCAACCACCCAATAATTAATTTAAATAAAGATTTTATCAATAATTTATTTAAATAAATAAATGCCATTCTTGCATTTAAGAGAAAAGAGAAAAAAAGCTTAAACTCCGGAAATCTTGAAATTAAAAGATATACTCTTTTTTTGTCGACAATCTAGCTGTTTTGTTCCATTGGGAGTCCAATAATCACACCTTCGAAGCAGCCAGAAGGCAACTATAGATGTTATTCGTCAACGAAAAACGGAGGATCATCTGAGACAAAGGTTGTAGAAACAAAGTGAAAATTACAATACAGATGATTTTTGCCCATACCAAATTAGACTACATCTAATGATTATTCCGTAAGTTTATGTTTGTTTCAATCGTTTCAATTCCTGAAAACGATTCATTCTGATGTCGCATGAACGACAAGAGTCGGGATTTGGTATTTTTTTTACCTTATTTTAATTAATATTGAAGTTGTCTAAAAACAGACCGTGGTTATACTCATAAAGACCACAAATCATCAAAAGCAGGTACATGCTGGTGTATTATTAAAGTCATAAGAAAAATTACACTATTTCAGATAAAATCCTTTAAATTTCAAGTATATTTAAGTAAACATTCCCATCACAATACATTTCCAGTCTTTGTCGACCTTAACACCTTAACCTAATCCAACGCTCAAACATATTGGCGAATAAAATGGACATAGCAGTTCGGTAATTAGATCAAAACCTGGTGTCATGAAAGTTCGAGATTGCGCTTCCGCAGGCTTATCTCCAGCTACTGCTCCTTCAACTAAATTGATTGTTACGGCAAGGAACGCTAAAATTTATAGAAAAATAAAATTCTGTTTCTTAGAAAACTTGCAAAGCAAACCAACCGACAAACAAAAGGATTTGCTTTAACATGTTTGCTTATTTTTCGTTCGACAAGGTTTTCTACAACGGCAAAAGTTTGTAAACTGATGTTTTAAAGGTTTCCACAGAGTATATATACAACAATCTTAATAGTTGCTGTTATGGGACTAGCATGAATTTTTTTATTTTTATTTGAAAACGTGGAACAGTAATTCCACGCTTTTAAGGTTTTTAATCACTTCTAGTATCTCTTGATCTAGAGAAAGTGTGCATGACTTAGCAGATTGATTAAACTGGATCCAATTTAGTCTAGACCGGAGCAAAAATCTTCGGAAATATGTGATCTTCATTTAATTGAAACGACCGAAAATTTCTTTTAATGTCTTGAATCAACCATTGTTTGTTCTAGCAATTCAAAAGGAGGAAGTTCCAAAAACTTGAAGAAGTTCCAAAAACTGCAAAAAATGGCACAATGCAGCCAATTAAAAAAACAACCAACAAACTTGATTGTTTTTTTTTTCATTGAGAAGACAAGGACAAGCGAATTTGCCTTATTTTATGATGGCAACGCATAAAAAACAGTCAAGGACATTCTGTACTGGGTATCCACCGATATTCCTACTTTGGTTTTGGTTGAATTCTTACCAGTCAATCATTGCAATTCTTGCTTGAATTACAATCATCAGTTCTAAATGAATAATGCATATCAAATGTATATATGTTGATTGCTATTCAGCAATTGATTTTCTATATAAGTTTGCATTTGGCATGACGGCCTACTTCAGAAGGTCAAAGAGTGTAGAACCCACCATACTGGCACAAGCTGATTTCGTCCTTCCAGAGAAAATGAGCATACTAGGTTAAAGTTCGGGGGGTCAACATCTACATCAAAAACATTTCTTGCCTGTGTTCTGCAAGGTTCGCGTCTCATGTCCACATTTTTCAATATTTACACCTCAAACCTCCTCTCAAAACTTGCATTAAAAATCATATCGAGCACATTAGTACAATGGCATTCAAGTCTTCCCTGTCATTGTATTTCGATACTCTATCGAAAATCGCCCATGAATTTTCGAATTAGAACGCTCATCCTTTAAATGAGTATCCAAACTTTATTAAGCTGAAACCAATGCACTAAATACATTAAAGCAAAGCTTTAATTCAGTTCAAGCCATTTAAAAAAAAAACCCTTAACACGAAACAAACCCTGCTACTTCTCCTTCGGATCGCTATACATACCAGCTGATATTAGCTCTACAGGCAAACTTGCGTATTCGCGCAGTCAATCTGCACAAAAAAGCCAACTTCTCGAACGACTCTGTGCAATATAGAGCTTATAAAAAACGTCATGTCTCCGAGACCTAATGCTTTAATAAACTCTAGTCTGAAGTTAACATGTCAAACTATTCTAGACTAAGTTCTCAGGTTCACTGGGTAAATGTTTAAAGCACAGTTCAAAAACCTTCTTCTGCTGGGAGTCCTGCTCTATATGGATGGAGATAGACTTCATCTCCTTACCTGAAGAATCAGCTACTAGCGATACTTGATCGCAATTCCTGTTGCATTCAAAGGTAACCACTCGAATTTATTCACCCTCATTCTGATAAAGTAACAAACACTATAGTAAAGAAATGACAAAGAATAATCCTTTTCAAAATAGTAGTATTATAACCGCTGATTTTTAAAAATTTAGATCATTTTACTTTTTTTTTTTTCTCTTTACAAATAATGAAAACTTTCTTCAAGGAATAGCTAATTCCCTAAAAATATTTGTAATCCTTATGTTAATTGTTTTTCAGCTTGGAATACAATTAATCAATAGTAGCTGTAAGCTAGTTAGAAGTATCCTTCAGTTAGTATTGCAGATCGACACAAATTATCAACCGAATTCTCAATCCATTATAATTTCATTAAACAACACTACCTGAAAAACTATACATTTGGAGTTTGCCAATTTAGATACCTAAGTTTAGAAATAAATAACACAAAGATTGACTGTCCTTCGGCTCGGAAAATTTTTCGAACGATCAGGAAATAGGTATTTGGCTTGGTTAAAAATTTGAAGACAACCAAAAGTCAATTGACAGAGATTTATATAAGAAATAACAATAACAAACAAATTACAAAATTTTTTTTTTCAAAGTTTTATTAATATATTGGAATGCTCTATTTAGTCGTTGTAAACAACTGGACTGTTCTACTTAGTCCTAGCCAAGAGAAAGCCCTACACACAGCAAGGCTGGGAAAGGACAGGACCGAAGGAATACCATAGGTTCAGGTTCAGCTGCTGGGGCCGGGTTAGCATCTGCAACAGGGCTTGGTGCAGGTTCAGGGTCAGCAACAGGGTCAGCATTAGCAGCTGGCTCAGGATCAGCACTTGCCCTGGGAATTGGTTCTGGTTCAGCATTTGCAAAAGATCGCGGTACAGGTTCAGCATCTGCCTTAGATTTTGGTTCTGCATTTGGCCCAGCATCTGCTGTGGGTTCAGGTTCGGCTTTAGCCCAAGCATCTGCTGTGGGTTGAGGATCGGCTTCAGCCCAAGATTCTGGTTTCGCTCCTGCCCATCCGGCAGCATCAGCCCAAGTGTCTGCTGCGGGTCTAGGTTCGGCATCAGCCCAAGTGTCTGGTTTTGCTTCAGCCCATGCAGCGGCATCAGCCCAAGCATCTGCTTCGGGTCCATGCTCGGCATGAGCCCAAGCGTTTGGTTCGGCATCAGCCCAAGCATCTGCTTCGGGTCCATGCTCGGCATGAGCCCAAGCGTTTGGTTCGGCATCAGCCCAAGTGTCTGGTTTTGCTCCAGCCCATGCAGCGGCATCAGCCCAAGCATCTGCTTCGGGTCCATGCTCGGCATGAGCCCAAGCGTTTGGTTCTGCTTCAGCCCAAGCGTTTGGTTCAGCTCCAGCCCACGAAGCGGCAATAGGTTCGGCATTCGGTTCTGCTCCAGCCCACGAAGCGGCAATAGGTTCGGCATTTGGTTCTGCTCCAGCCCAAGCGTTTGGTTCAGCTCCAGCCCACGAAGCGGCAATAGGTTCGGCATTCGGTTCTGCTCCAGCCCACGAAGCGGCAATAGGTTCGGCATTTGGTTCTGGAAATGGCCAGGCTAGAGGCTCTGCTTTTGCAGATGGCCGTGCAAGAGGTTCCGCATTGGCTAAAGGCTCGGCACTTGCTCTCGCTACAGGATCTGGTTTTGCCAACGGTTCCGGCTCGGCCAACGGTTTTGCCTCAGGGTTCGGTGCGGGTATTGGATTTGGGCGGGCATTAGGATTTGGTGCCGCCAACGCAAGGTCCAACAGCGCTAAAAGCAACCATTTTTTAAATTTATAGAGAATTTTCCTGGTACAGTAAGGAATACTAACCAAAATACACAAATACAAATCCCAAAATTGCCTTCATTGTTATTTACTTTGTACTTTACGCCTTTCTTTCGATACTGACATTTATCGGGAATAATTGCAGCTTTTATATGATTAAGCTCGATTGTTTGCAAAGAAATTTTTATGAGAATATTTCATGTGCAATCGTGAGTTGTAAAAAAATTTTATTTCAATTTTAAAGTTCTTATTCATGCTACAAGTTCAAGTCATCTGGCCACTGAACGTGGTTATAGTTAATGTTTATATACATATTGTATCTTGCAAACTCCTTTTAGCTTTGCCTTGATTAGTTTGAGAATGCTTTTTGGTAGTCTTGAGCTATTTTGGATTCGTTCTGTTTATTTTGTGATTGTTGGGGTTTTATTAAATTGTAATTCATATATTTAATATTTAGCGTATCATATTGAATAATCGTAATATATTATTAATTATATTACAGGCCAGCGATCCATTCTACAATATAGGAATGTTGATATCTGAATCCTTTTCACTACCGACAGCTTCCAAAAATATCGATTCATTGGTAAATGAATTGATATCTGTATGCGAAGTAATGTGAGTGGGGATCGCTATCTGAAATGAGCCACCGAGCACCTTTTTTTCATAGGAAGGAGCACGATTTCGTTTCCGAAATTTTGTTACGTATATTCTATTGACAACTCGGCATAGACAAAACACTGCTGGGCTAGTATATTATCCTTTTGAAATTGAATATTGACAATGGTGTTCAACAATAGAATGTTCTCAAGTGTAAGATTTAGCTTTCAATTATTACAAATTGAGTATGTGGTTGAACAGATGACATGAGCCAAATCATTGTTTCATGACGTTAAATTAAAGAGATATTCAAGAAAAGATTTCAAGATGTACACAACCAATAAATTACACAGAAAGCTCAACGTATTTGTCTAATATGAGAATTCTAGCACGAAAAACACTAAGCAAAATGCAAAAAGGTAATCAAACATTCAGCGCAAAAGAAGAAGAATCACAATCAACTGCAACATATCTTAGTTCAAAAATTAAGACGATATAAGAACGAAGATAACAAACATTTGAAATGAACAAATCTACGTATGCATCAGCATTTTTATTTTTCACACCGAAAGAATTCAAAGAATTAGAGCTTGACGCTGATCACGTTTAGTCTCTGTAAGTGGAAGCTGATATCCTAATTGTCACTTATTATATTAAGTCATTGGCAGTTATATGGGACGTGAATTCCTACCATAGATGTTGTTTTTAACTTGGTTCTAGACCTTACATTTAAAAGACGTTCTGTGTTAAACATATATAAATAGTTTGTTTTGCATTTTTTTTTTCTATTTTCATCCGCTCGTCTTCTGCTCTAGCAAGTATTATTGGCATCAATTCAAAAATCGAAATCAATTTTAAATTCGAACCGAATTTTCACATCTGTTTGCCTTTAATCGATACAATTAAGCAATTTGTTTATAGTTTAGCTCCTGATACAACACTTCAATCAGTAAGAGTTCGCTTTGAATTTAATTTTCTTTGCTGGCTCAAGTATTTGCAACTTGTTAAATGGGTAGTTTAGTGTGGACTCTTTTGGCAACTTATAAATAAAATTCACTTGATGAAATATCAAAAATTGATTCATAATCATTGTGGGTAGTAAATTTTTAATTGTTTCAATTTATAAAGGTACGCTGCCAAGATATTTTATACAATAAAAGCTTAAAATTTTCGATTTTAAGGAAATGTGGTAAAATTTTTTATGAGGCATACAAATAAATCTATATTTAAGGGAAAAAAGCATTATAAGTGAAGATCTTGATTTTCCTTGATCCTAGTGAAGCTATAAACCAACTGCCACCGTCTTCCTCTCTCTAACAACATATATGTAAGTACAGTGAGTGTGTTTTAAAGCTTTTGAGATAAGTGACCACGATAAAATTCGCATTTTCGGTAATCTGAATTTTGAGGCACCCATTTATTTTCGCCGAATTTGCACTCTCAAGGGCGGAAAATAGCATTCCAAATAAGATATAAGATAGAATCATCAATTCGAATTTTCACTTTTCGTAAATCGACCATTCCGAGTCACCAAACTCTCAATTTTGACCCACTCTCATAATAGAATCTTTCATCATCGCTGAAGTTTGTTTGCTGCGTCGATAATCTTAAAATATGATAAACGCATAGATTTTCTCACTCGAAACGACACGTATTACCCTAATTAATCACGATTTCATGTTAATCAAAGAGCTGATGTGTTGTTGGTTAAAAAACAAATTTTTTGCTAACGTTCATTTTACTCGCGTGCATATTTGGCCGCGTAAACATTGCGCGGGTTAACTGCATTACGTTTTTTAGGCCATTTGTTTCGCTTAGTAATTTTAAAAGGATAAGGTTCTATAAGGTTAATACTAAGGTTACAATTAAGGTCTTCAGCTATACGTTTAGTTAAAAAAGAACAAAAGAACGTCTTCGGGCGTTCATAGTCTTTAAACTACTAAGGGCCCATTTTTTTTTTTTTTGGTTTTTTACTTATTCAAAGTAACAACAAATGACTATTGCTAAAAATCAATATCTAGGCTAAATTTTTATTAGGTTCATGGAGAAAGCCGGACAGACTCAAACTCCATTGAGTAATCTTCAATGCGACAAAATAAAAGAAATATCATCCTCTCAACATAGAATGTGAGGTGAAAAGCATACTCTACTCTGAGAGAGAGAGAGAGTTTAGGCAACTCTTGAGTTAGATCAACTCAGCCATCTACTTGTCTCCACAGGTTAATCTCTCTGCAATCCGAAAATATGTGAATAATACAACCAAGTAGAAGTGCGCCCATGAGGATATTAATAGCAATAATTATTACTCTACGTCTCACCAATAAATCGCTTAGAAGAACTACATGCCAGCACAAACATATGAGCTCGTCACTTTACAGGTCTCCTCAGCATCGAGAAACATGGGTATTCCAATAAACCAGGGTAAGCCAACTTCAATACTTCACCGCTCAGACCTCAGTATTTCTTATGAGGCTAGGGAAGAGACATTCATTTAGATCCCTAGAACAGAACCAAGAGAGCTGCTCATTTTCCATTATTTCCAAATATTATTAACTTGCTCAAACTTGTCAGTATTCTTTTATTTGCGATTAACTATAATTCTTCCTACACGTGGGCATATTTTGTACATATCGAACACATCTTGTCCTAAGCGAACTATTGGTATTTTTATAAGAACAGCTCAAGTTAGCGGAAGGCAGATGCGTCGACTTCGATCATCTGGAACAATTATCCATCTAGGACACCGATTTATATTCCGGCTTTATGACCAGATAACACGAAATAGAAAAAAAAAATTTTACCAGTCAGTTTCGGACGACGTTTGACATACACCAGAAGAAAAGCGATTTAAGAAATCTTTCATGGTTTTTCGATATGGTTGCTAAATTTGATTTGAATTTTTCAACCACAAATGGCGATGCAGGTAGCTGACAAGCGTAAAAACTAATAAGTCGAATTTTCAAAACATAATGGTCAAGCTAATAGTTTCAGAAGAATCCTTGAACCGAAGAATCGCGGGTTAAGCACATTAATAGGTTCCAGTCGTCTATGTGAATACATACACTGTTTCATTCAGATATACAGACTAAGCTAGCGACCGCCTCACAGTAGTGAGTATAGACATCAGCAACAAGGACTACCATGTATTGTATTGTCAATGAATTGACACAATTCTGTACCGAATACGCATCATTGTCAGACCAATTCGAGAAGGCTAAGAATTGTGATAATTGCTATTGGCAACACACAACATAAAATCAAGAAAGACAGGGATCAATAGAATCAATAGATTTCAATAGAACTTCATCCCAGATAAGATTTGAACCTCGCAGGCACTACTTAAATGGCTGAGCTACTCGAAAGGCAACTTAAAACATCAAACGTCACAAAAACTGCGAATGAAACACATGTCTTGCTCTTATTTCTCCCGTTAATTCACGCCGTTTGCAAACACAATTTGTCGCGAGCCTAGTAACTAGCATCTGTTATCCTCTAGCTGGAAACACTTATCTATTATCATGTGCAATGTCCCTTTTCGTAAGAACTTATTGCTGTCGAAATTGTTCAGCAACTCCATCTAGTGTCGGCTATAGTTAGAAACTTCTTGTTTAGGATGTGCATGACTATACGTCGAAATGTGGTACATCTACCAAGGATACTTGCCCGAAATTCCCTCCCCTTCACGCGAACTATAACTCTGCCGATTGAGCTTTTGATTGGGTATTAAAAAGCACCTTTCTACTACATCGTTTCTGAACCTGTGTTTATAGATTAGACACTAAACATTGGAAACGTGCTTGTGGTTTCTGGGGATGTTGAAAACTGTTGGGATTCTAATGGATAGAAAACCTCTGAGGTTGGGGAAGTTTTTCGCGCGGTGGAGAAAGTGCCTCAAGCGATGTTAAGACAAGTTTCCAGCTGGATAATATTGGTTTCCGAAGTTTCAGTAAGTACTCTTTATTACATGGCATTACGATACTGTAAAGTTGGAAATCTGGTTAAACAGTTTCAACACTTGTACCACATTTGACAGCTAGAAGAAATTCCTGAAATAAATCCCTTTTTATTAGAATCAAATGAAGCAATCAAGTTCGATTACTCAAAAATTCAATAAATAATAAAGTAATGCGCAGCTTTCAGAAGCCAATGTGACCAACGTTGAAATCTGTCAATTTTGGTTTTTCAATATATTGCATTGGTTATGAATTTCATACTTCGCGTCAATGCATTTATTGATTTCACTTCTTTTTGTGATGAAAAGAAATTTTCTAACTTCAAATCTTTTTATCAATAGATGGCAAGTTGTATCAAAAGAAAAATTTTCATACAAATTATTGATAAAATTTGACTGGAAAATTTTTAAGACGTAGTTTATTGTGTTCTGCTTATCATAAATTTTTTGTGGGTCATTATCATACAATCAATAATTCAATATCAATGAAACTTTAGCAATGAATCCGTTGTACATATGTTTGTATGTGATAATTAAGAAAATTGCTTTAAGCTGTAGAAATCAGATAAAAATATTCAGCAGAAGAATTTATTTGACAAACTAATTGTCGGTTTCGTATACCAGTTCATACTTAGTTTGGCTATTTTACGGCATTAATAAAAAATCTTTTTTTGGTTCTTTTGACACGCTATTAAAAGATAAAGAGTGATAAAACACCAGAAATGTGATTTTATTTATAACCCGCTAAAATTCACACTATTTAAAGTTGAGCTTGCTTATTGTAGATTTTTCAAGTGTAAATTTAGGTTTTTACTTGGTTCATTGCATGACCGTGTTAACACTTTTTCACTAGCCTTGAAAAAGAAACCTCTAATGCCCACTTTAGTTCGTTAACACTTACACGAAAAACCGATATATGCTTTTTATTGATAAATTGATTAGCACATACATCAATTAATCTCACTCATACAAAAATCAATATATAATTTAACCGGTAAAAATGAAATGAAAAATACAAAACAAATCGTATAGATTTCGAAATATTTTAGAAGTCTTTTAATAAAACAAAATTATTAATGTGTACTTACTGCTTATTTTCATTCCGCCCAACACTAAATTTGGGGGTTGTTTATTACCCTCAGCAAATGAGGTTGTCCTTGGACGTCCGCTCATATCGTCGTCGGTGGTGGTGCTATGTTTTTTCGTCGCTACCTAATATAGTCACCGCCGCCGTCGTCGTCTCGTCGTTTATTATATTTACAATGATGGCTGATGCAGTTTCACAAAAACAAAAACCACACTAAGAACAACACTGCAATTCACTTAAAAATTTCTCTCGTTTTTTTGCCAAATATTCCTTTCTATTTCACAATTTCCCTTTTAACTTTCTACGGCAAGACTTCCTTTGACTTTATCAAAACGAAACATCAACAACAATTTTACTTTGCCAAAAGTCTTTTAAAAAAACGATTCAAGAGGATATATTTAAATAGGAATTGGCCTAGATTTGGTGTTGCAATTTTTTATTCTAGATTATGTTTGTTTTGTGCTTTAACTCCTTAAGAAAGTTCTGTTTATTACTATTAATTTAATTTCACAGTTTTTCCTTTCATTTGTCAATCAAAGACAACAGTACACGCATCTAATGAAAATTATAATTTAGGTAAAAAATGTACTACACATTGGGACACTTCGAAATGGGAAGTTTTTTTATTGATTATTAATCTTGTTAAATTTTTGAAATGTTTGTATTCTCCCTTTTCTTGCCGAACTATAACTATACACTTTTCCAGTTTGCTATTATTCCTTTAAGCGTACGTTTCAAAATAAAATTTATTTTAAAACAAAATGAAAATTTTAATTCCTTCCATTAATGCGGCAAATGAAAACATCCGTGCCCCTAAAAAATAATGAAAAAAAAAAACAATCAATTAGTCATTGAAATAAAATAAAAATTAATGAGACTTGCAATGGGAAATACATTCGTTGAGTCTTAACAAAATTTTAAGGATCACGTTACACATCTCGATTTTTTTTCATGTTCTATTTATAGGTTTCAAAGAATCTGCACACAGACTCTATCTTACAACTCGCAGATCCCACCAAAAATTACGTTTCATTGAAATGGCATTATGTAGTTTTGGAATTTTATATTTCGTGTTATTTATGGAATAAAATGAAATACTTTTCACATTGTTTGACATGACATTTTGACATCTTTCGGTTATTTTGACAGTTCACCATTCGCAGAAGGATCTGTCCTTGGCAGAAAACTGAAGGTACTGGTTTACCGTTTCGTCTGAATGTAATGGAATTTCACGGACGGAGTTTTCGGAAGAGTCGAGCAAGTGGAAATCTGACGATTCTCATAGTCCGAGAGGGTATGTTAGACGGTGCAACACATCCTTTGTGCAATATTTTGTGACGGTGCGCCGTCGAAAGGCGAACATTAGATATAAGACGAAGGTTTTTAGGCGATTAGTCAATTTGTCAAATAACGACACTAATCCTCCGAGCGAAATGTTCGGCATCTTAGAGTAAACTCAAAAAACACCAAACCCTTCAGTCCCATCAAACTGAGAGCATAAACATCCCTCTATAAATCTTCTATAAAACTTTTATGAGCTCAAAGCGATTAAAATGTTTAACTTTCTAACACTCTATCTATCCTTCGTATATATTCTTGTTATCTGTTCTTCTTATATTTCCTAGCTCCTTTAGGTGCCTGCGAACACTTTTTAAGGTTTTCGTCAACGTTTCTGCAATCTCAATCTCTTGGTGTCGGCACCAAGTATTAAAGACAAGTATTTGTTGCATCTAAATGGCAAGAAACGATCGTGAATCGTGAGAAAAATTTATTCTCATTTGTCATTTTTTTTAAATAAACTCCAAAGTTATAATGGTAAACAAAGTACGTACGCTATAACCCTCTCGACATTTACAAAGCATATTGAAAACCTACATTTTCAAATCGAAATTGAACTACCTACTTAACAAATAAATAGAATTCTGTAGTCTGCATTTTCCAGTTGAGTTTTATTTTTGAACAGAAAGTTATTTCGAGGTCGTCTTAAGTGTTATGTTTATTTTGTATCTAATAGATTATTTATTTCAGACTTCTGTCATCATAATGAACGATCAGCAGCAGTTGACGAAACTTGGAAATCTACAAAAATGGCTCGGCAACTAGTTTGACACGTTGTCACGAAATTTCTTTCCAAGCGGCATTCATCGTCTATAAAATTAATTGAAATAATCAAAGGCCGAGGCAGAAGGAAAGAAAAAAATATTGAGAATGAACTCTCTCTTGTTCGTCTTGTTCTTGGAAAAAAGAAAAAGAAAAAGAAAAAGAAGAGAGCGAGAGAGAGAAAGCGAAACCAAGAGAATTGAAGCGATAAACCAGACCTGGATATTCCGGAAATCACAAATCCTTCAACAATAAATATTTCAAGTTCTTTTCAATAATCTTAAAATCGACAAAAAATAATACGAACTTTTCTTGGTACATTCTTTCTTCCAAATGGCCAACAATATCATGATTTATCACTTATTTTCGTTGCAACATTCGATTCCTAGAACAAACGGTATTTCATTTATTTAAATTTGGATAATCGGTGACTGGAAGATTTGGAAAGCAAAATCAGTTTACATTGATAAACGTCCTGGTCGTCCGTGCATAACAAGCAGTGACCCAAATGCCGAGCAATAGGAAAGTGATTATTGTAGAAAGTTTAAGAGAGTTTTGGAAGTCGGTTGAATCTTGTTGTTGAAGAAGAAAGAGTTGTAAGAAGGAAATCGGAGATACATCGAAACCTTAAAACATGTAGTATGCGTGCTCATAAGTCCTTCGTTATGAACACCGCCTTCTCTTCCATTTGTTTTATTTTTCTTGTTTCTGCAATTACAAAGAACCATAAAAGGAAAAAAATCCAACTCGATTTTCGGAACGTTTGGTCTTGTTATATTGTTTAGAACTGACGATTGAAAACGCTCAAATTGCTTGATCATTCAGAACAAAATGAAAACTTCTTGTCAAAGATCATTTCGGAAGGATAAAGATTGAGTGCTTAATTTTTGAAGACCTCTCATTCAACAAGACCTTCAATTTAATTGATGCTCGGTTGTTCTTGAAGGAAGAGCTGATTCAAAAAGAAAGAACCGACAAGGAATAGATTAAAGAAAAAAATAATTAAAGAAAAGACTAGGTTGAAAGAAAAATGAAGAGATGTTGAAGACTTTTGTTTTAAAAATGTGAAAATTTTTCTTTCTTGGAAGAACTCATCGACTTTTGATTTCTTGGAAGAACTCATCGGCTCTATAAGCACGTATCATTTGTAACATTTTTCGTGACGAACAATAACCTTTGTCCGACGGACAAATCCTTCTCGCATTAAGAACATAAAATTTAAGATGTATAATATAAATTAATAGAGATTAATTGATATTATACATCTTAAATTTATTATCATGGCAATCGTTATCAGCCGTTTTTATCGAAATATCAAATGTATAAGCTCACTTAACAATCAATATTAATTTTCTAAAATTGAAATTTTGACCAAAAGATTTGTTGACCAGCGTCATAGAGCTACAATCTTTATTAGGTCATGACATTCTCTAATCAAAGAGTGAACATACAGTACAGTTTACGAATTTTTCGTGGCTTCTAACAATCGAATTGACCCCTTTGAGGCCCCAAATAGAAAATCTTTGTTTACTAACAAAAAATTCAAGAGAAAAGCAAACAGCACACACACACAATGATAAAGCCAATATGTCCCCACCAGGCGGGTCAATCAGACAAGCTAAGAAACCAGTCGTGTGCGACCTTCATCGCCAATGTTTACAATCATTTCTTCCGCGAAATCAACGCTCGAAGACTTAAAAACCGCGAGATTCCAACTCTCTCTCTATTACATTTCTTTTCTACAACAAATATCAAAATGAAACATTGCCGAGAAAAATGAAATCGTAATCATTTCGCCAACAAAACGGCTCTTTTGAAGACAAGGAAACTGGCGTGTGCCACCTCTCCAGGGCACTGAAAAAAGGGGGAATGTGTACGTATACAGCTGAAGAAAAAATTGAGGATAGTGAATGCACCAAAAGTAACAGCAGCAGCAGCTTCCATATGTTATACTTGCTCCACTAACAAAGAGTTGGCAATCTAAAAGCTGATCTTAGGTTGAAAAATAGGTACCAAAAACAAAGTAAAAAAAAAAATAAAAGATACTTTTCGTTGTGAAACAAAATGAAAGGCATATTTCGTATGATATGTTGAAAGAGGGAAGTCACGAGCAGTGCGGGGGTTGGAGGTTGCATACAATAAATTCTGTTATTGTCAGTGGTCGCGGGGTTCAGTGAACCTAGCGCAACAACAAAATGAGGAAAGATGTACTTACACAAGGCCGTTCTCAGTTAAAAGAGATTGGAAGGCAATTGGCGAAAGAAAGATATAAGCGCACATGCACATGAGTGTGAACCGATGCGAGTGAAATTTTAGAATGGAAATTTGGTCATTCCGGTGATTTAACACATCAAAAATATGCCTGCAATAATTTGATCAACACATTAGGTAATTTGTCTCCTTGGCCATGACTGCTGCTGATCAAGCCAAGATACAAATAACAGATGGTGTGTGACATGAAGTAACCTTTAAGATACATGTAGAGATTGTCATGCCCGCCTATTGCTTTGAGAAACATGCTTTGGAACATCCGAGTACAACTTCACTGATTTATTTATGCTTGTCAAATCAATTCGAGATTCAAATTGAAATAATAGATTTTGAAGAAAATTTTGTACATTAAAGCTGAATATGTTATTTCGTGTTTAACCTTAACTTTAATGAAGGAAGTGCAAACGTTTTGTTTTAAGGCATTTCAGATTTGAATACACTTAATTTTTTGATATTTTTTATTTCCAAATCACATCATAAGTGTGGGAAGGATGTCTTTCCATTCGCCACCCAACATTTTCTCCGATTTTTTCTCATAGTTATTTGAAATGAGTTACATCTTCAATCAGAAATTGCAGGCATAACCGCGGATTGCTCGTTTATTTATTTATAATCAATCAGACTATAGTCCAGAGGCCTTCACCGCACTATACACCAATCAAATTTGTCTTCTTAACACAAGTGTATAATTTTTTTGCTTGCGTGACAGCGCGGTGCTGATTGACAACGAATGATAAAATGTCGGGAATCTCATCTGTCAATTTCGAGGAGTCCCATTAGGATTTACGTTTATCATAACGATTGATATCCTAAAGTAAAGGTGTCTCATGAGGTAGTGAGGCGTTGTAAAAGCGTTATTATTTAACAGTTGTCAAAAATTGACATTTGTCATTTTGAAACAGGGAAAATCTCGTATGGAACGTATCGTTGTGAAAGATAAAATGAATTTTTACAAGTTTATCGCGAAATTCTGCATAAAATCGCAGTTTGGATAAGCACGAATGCTTGGAAATTTTCATTGTGATAATGCGCACTTTGCGATTTTCTTTGCATATTGTGAACAAAAATTTTCAAGAGACTGGAAATGGGCTAAACACGTCAATTATTTATCGTCCTCTACAGAACTCTCATTTGGTAGCCTTCAAAATGTCCTTCCCAGCGAATAGCTTAAGAATGTGATTTGTATGTCGACATGCTTAGTATTGAAAAGTTAAGCGACGAATAAAGAAAGGCGTCAGATTTCACGGTTCAAACGGGTTCAAAGTTTTCCAAATTTCAATTTTCTTGATTTGGAAGCGAGCCTCCCCACAAATCAAAAGTGTCAAAATCAATGGATTCGATTAATAATATAATATAATAACTACTATTTAGCGCATTTCACATAATACAGGACCGTCTCTAAAAGACGGTCCTCGTCGCACGGCAGCCACGTATCGTACAGGGCGGGAATTGTTATTTTACATGAAAAATTACGTATAAGGAAGCTATCGGTGCAATGGATGCCACAAGCGATAACAAGCCGATACGAGTGGCAATGTCGAATTGAAATTTGATTTTTTTTCGGCGAAATTCTTAGAAATTGTTACATTCACACTGACACAACTATCTCGTATTTCAAAATAACTTTCGATTACCTTTTTTCAATTTGAACTAAAATTACAAGGAATGTGCATATGCCTTATTTTGTTTTATTTACGTAATCTGTGATTCATAATTTACTTCATTTATGGTGCAATTCTTTTCCTTATCAAAAATTTGTTAGGGCATCATTCTTGAAATGATAATTTCAAATATAATGAATTTAAGGTGGTACGTCTTACATTTTGTTGGACTACAGATCAATAAAAATTTTAATCTCAACCTTAATATTTCCAATCCAATCTAACATTGCCACTTGTAATAAACATGATACATTTGTTATCGGTTAATTACATTCGTATGCTAACAACGCCAATCGTAATCTCTGGAGTACTTGGTGGCGATGATAACAAAACAAGGACATATGATGTAAAATTATTTCTATTCAATAAGTTCAATGCGAGAAATTCGAGAAGTTATTGATAGAAAAGCAAAACCTCGAAGAGTGTTTTCATTCAATGTTTTTAGCTTAAATATATGTATACTAGTCAAAGATAATTTTTGCCGACTTTGATTGAGGTCCATTACTGAGGTATCCGCTTTCATTGTCCTTCTAGTGAGTTTTAGATTATCAGGAGTCGTAGAGTGAATTTCTCTTCCATTACTTATCTTCAGGAATGGCAGAAGCCGAAGCGAACTTTAACCGACCATATATTTTCAAATTCAAATTTCCAAATGAAGTACCTGGTTATAAACAGTTAGCACCACCTATAACGCGACAGCCCCATCGGTTCTTTACAGTTCGTCTACGCGTCCTTTTTGTGCTTCTTCCACTGCACATTTCCCTTATAACTTGCAGATTGGGCTTATGAGATCGAGATGTTGGAATGGAATACACCTCGCTCCAAGAATTAGATCAACCTATTCGAGAAGTCGGTCACTTCTACTATAGTGGAAGGTCAAATAACTACAAAAATACACTAAACTTAATTTGGCTCTCATCCTCAGCGTAGACATTCATTTATTGGAACGTTTAATAAAGCTCCAAGTGGACGACAATATCCAAGTTAAGATGGCGGGGAAGAGTTCAAAATTCCATTCTGCATTACATTGTTCCTCATATGTGAAACTGTCGACCATTCCTGGAATAGCACCCAAAAAGAGCTTTGTTAGTCAAATATTCGCCTTTTTTAGCCATGAATAAAGTTAAAGTTCCATCATCTGTTTAGTTGATCGTCTAATTCCCGCCTGTAATCAGGCCCATATTTTTCATGCGGGGTTACCTAACTTTTATGGACACTCAAATTATGGTTGATTTTCACTTCATTTGGAAACATAAAGTGACGATATAATTGATGAAATGAGTGACATAAGTTTTAAATGACCTATTTTTAAATGGTTTTTTTTTCTGAATCAGCAGTTCCCTTAAATTCTTCGACACTATATTCAATTGTTTTCCAAAAACCAGAACAGCCCAACAATTATGACATAGTACCAAATGCATGCTACCCTATTATTACGATACAAATTCAATAAAGGGCAGCTAAATTAAGCAAAATTTATTCTTGCACATTCGCTTTTAAATAATCAAATTTCGAAATAATCATCCCACATTAAAGAGGGGGATTGATAATCCCCTACTCTGTGTTTCGTCGTCATTCCCAATTTCACAAAAATGCAACACTGACACATGAGCAATAAAATGTGTGTTCATGGGAAACATGATTTCAACTTGGTTATATTTGTCAGGAATAGTATAATGTAGAAAAAAACGCTGACTACAAATAATAAACCCAAAAATTTGCCCGTTCTACTTTCATTTTCGAGTTCAATGAAAAGGTTGGCCTCATCGTCGAAGGCTGTCTAAGTTCCTACTCAGCATCCGATACAACTGCGAAGGAATGAGGGTTGTCGCAGGACGAAACGAACAATTTGTGAGCTTTCTTTATTATCAGTAGGATTGGGCTCGATGGTAGTTTCTTGAAATTGTGATAGTTCTATTCATGGGATTTCCCGAAAAATCCATTCAACCATTTCTATGGAGTTGCTTATGTGTCTTGAATTTCTCCTTTCTAAATGGACTTGAGCCACATTTGAAAGTGTCTGGTGTTGAATTTCGGTTCGAAACCGCTTGAGGTTAACTTGGCTAGAAAGGTTAACAGTTCCTTGATTTCTGTATAATCGTTCGGAAGGAAATATTCTCCTTTATTGTATTCGCGCTGGTGTGATTAGCAGATCTGTCACCTCTTATCCTCCCTTTTGAAATTCCAATGCTGAGACGTTCACGTAAACAAAACGCATTTCTTACAGCAATCTTAGATGAGGAATTTCTGGGATTTTATTTTTAGAAAGCGTTACGAAGTCGTAGCATGTATGACTACTACGAGTCACAAACATCTTATCACCGCCCTCCGCTGCTCAACTCAGGGTAACAAAGCGAAAAAACAAATTTGCCTTTTGCCAGAAGAAATGTTTCGAATTTTTGACTCTATGACTGAGAATACCGCCTGATGTTTTTTACGCGGGTACTTTTAATTATATTTAAATTGAAGAAAACAGAAAAGTCGTAGTTGAGAGATGAAAACAGGGAAAGTTATAGTGGCTGAATTGTCGTTGGGTTTGGGTGTGTCATGAATGAAAGGATGACGTCCGTAACAAGATTGTGTAAGGGACCTAATAGGAACACAAGTTCGTTCGTTTTGTCTCTCCGGGGTCACGCACTTGAAACATCACAAAGAAATCGGACAAACAGGCTCCGTCGCCCGTTAATGCAAGAAAGCAGGATATTAGAGAACATCTGTGTAAATAGATCTCACCACCCTTTTTCAGTACCGTACCATACACATTACATTACACCTTGACTATACTTGTTCGCGCCTTACCCAGCCCCCCGCGCGATAAAAATGACCGACTATCTCGGTATCTCCATCAGCCAACCACATTATTTACGGCGCAGCATCAGAACATTCTAATATCAGCACCGACCTCTTGAAAACCTCTTCTTACAACAGTGGCAGCAACTCAAGGCATTTCCCCGCCACTTTTCAAATTCCAAATTCCACCACGGCTAGTCGCCATGGTATGACCAGTTCATACAAAGCACACCCCTGCGTTTGGAGAAGTGCATGGTAGATTTGTGGGGCTTGTCGTCACTAATGTGTGTGGCGTTCGCGCATCAAATTGGAGAAATTCTACGTAAAATCATAAGAATGTGTGCCCGTATAGTAACGTTCCCTCATGCACGAGACGAAAACGAATGAGCACACACATGCACTACATTTGTGTCAAATCGATCACTGGAAAAGACTCAACTAATGTCATGATACGTCCAAACCAAATTCCCAATGCAAATCTTATCTAAATCTTCGATAAAAATTATGAGCGTGGCGACATTTCATCATGGTGCGATTATCCTTCACGAAGATATTGACGTTTGAGGACAAAATCGCAAGTAACCAATTCACTGGGGTCCTTCAAACGAAAAAATAACGACACATTCGGACCAACACAAGCGGCGCTCCACTGTCACTTTGCACTTATACACACTTCCAAGGTTTCTCATCTTTTTCTTCTTCGACGCCGCGGTCGCGCTCCCATTAACGCCCGCAACCCCCCGTCCTATCACCTACAGAGGCCGCGGCCGCCCCATCCCGTTCTTATAAGAGACCGACACCACGACCGCGAACAAGACGTTCGAAAACTCCAATTCAATCGGCGTACAGTTCCATTTCTTGCTGTTTCCGCTTATTCGCCGTTTTCCATACTATTTCATCGAAAACTTGCAAAACTTCAAACAAACAATATTTATACCGATCCTTGCGTCATTCTGGAGGCAATATTCCATTGCAATTTCGCCTTTTCCATCGAAAATCACACGCATGTCCGCACGATCGGGGTCACATACAACATACGACCGAACCAAATTTCGCTCAATTTTTTCACAATTCCCGATCGAATATCTCCACCATTACCACTTTCCCAGTTTGCCTACTTGCTATTCCTGCTCCAAACACTATTTTCAATTAAATTACCCATGAAATTATTCGATTTTCTGTCAAATAAACGCGATAAAAACGATACGAAAAAAATGTCCATCTCGTCGTAGCCTAGCTCCTCGACGGTGACATTTCGCACGACGTAGAGCCAATTCAGCGCTCAGCTAGTAGAGCTACCAACACCCCAAAAATTAAACCCAATTCAATTCAGCCCTAGCTTCGCACATGAACAAGCGAGACCGTGTGGTGAACTCATTGGGATGGCGAGACAAAACAATCTACCAAAGAAAGCACCACACAAAGGTTCTTGTCTTCAGTGCGTTGTCTCTTTCCACTTCCGTCGACTTTATATCTTTCATCTCCCAACACTGCATCACTCATCGCACTTGACAGACACTCATCCACACCACTGATTCAAAATTTCACAAATTTCACGGATCCATCGATAATTAAAGATTGCTCAGACAAAATCTTAACATCAGTTAATGTCAATCCGCAAACCGTTCCAACTATCGTTAGTCAGAAATGGTTCCAATCACAGCTTCGACCTTGTTCTTGGCTGCATGCGTCGGCAATAAGGCGAAATGAGACGACACGACCGAATCAAATCTCGCCCAAGTTAATCACATATTTGCAAACTCTCGTACGTAACTTCCTTGTTCGTATTCCAACCCGTAATCAAAACTTTTTTCGAGCTACTGCAAATCTCTAACATGTCAAACACTTGAAAATAAATTTCGCAACTTTGACAGTTCAACTTCACTTGCTTCTTCCTTTTCTTACACTTGCCGATAGCAGTGCTGACCTATATGTTCCTTCTCGCTCACACCTGTCACAGCGTTAAGGCGATTACTGCGTTTCCAAATTTTAACGCAATCGATATCCAGCACTTTGCCACAATTCAACACCTATCAGAGTCCTTACTTCATTTCCTAACGTTCACAATGCTACTTGCACAATTAACTACCAGAAACTTAAACTTCTGCTGAAATTTCAATAACAGTCCAACCACCTCTCGATACGAACGATAACCAGTCGATTCCTATTTCACCTCTGATCAATCTTCACCACACGGCTCATGAGCTGAGAGTACTTTTCTTCCGCCAACATTCCAACTTGCCTCCAAAACTAATTTCCAAAGCTTAGCAATTGCTCCAATCACGCAAAATTTTCACGTTTTTAAAACGTACTGCAATACACACTGCACTCAACACAGCACGTACAAGTGACAGTCACCGCCGACAAGACCCGAATCCTCAAACGTCAAACTATTCTTCGTTCAGACAATCAAATGCAACTTTGGCTCGTTATTGTAAAGCAATATCACCCCAAACACTCAACAATAATTCAATTAAAATTAATCTCCGACCACTAGCCATCCTTCTTCTAACTGATCAAGCTGCCACCGTACAAACCTGCAGTACTAGTGTCGAATGACCGGCCGTATTGGGCACTGCATGCATTCAATTGTAATATACACTATTTTTCACTTTTCCCCGACGACCAGGTACATTTTAACGATCTCGCGAACTTCATACATCGATCCACCGACAGGTTAAACAAAACGAATTGCTTGATCTCGATCTCGCGTACAGTACGTACGTGCAGAAAACAAAACGCCGAAATTGTTGGAAATGAAACTCCTTTTTTCGTTCGTATGTAATATGGCTGCCGCGCAACTCAAGTTCAATGTAGTGGTAGAATATTGCCGGAGCCTGTATATGCTCACTTTGTTCAATACTGATTTGACAGTTATGTCAAAATAGCTTCGTGGCTTCAACAATAGGTGGTAGTAATCAATGACGAATATGGCAGCACGGGTTGAAACCGAGATAGCTGCGAATATTCTAGTTAGAATATATTCTGTCGTTTTCGCCGAGACGGCATTCATTTGTACTGAAATGAAAAATTATGGTGCCACTGAATTTACATTTTAATTCAAATTGCCATTCATTTAATTGAATTTTACATTAATCTCTGCAATTTGATGTGTATTTTAGTGATAACGTTTTTTCAAACTTTTTATTCTTTCCTCTATGTATAGCACTCTCAAAAAATTCTGTCATCCATTACAATTAATTTCAACAGAATCTCCATTGGAGGGACATTGACGGACAAAAAATGGGACCAGGACTTGATATCTGCAAATACAGAATAGTACATGGAAAACAGATCAACGAACTAGTGACCACCTCTGGCAAAAAGAGATAACATGAAACCAACAACGGCAACCCAACGAACCTGAAAAGACTTATTTTCCACGCTAAACATTAAAGCTACAACCATGAGATTTCGAAAACATCGAATCGAGCTGAAGATGGTGGCCCACAACCGAAACGCATCTTCGGAAAGATTTAAGGCAAGGCCCAGCGGCCCAACCCTTTCAAGGACTCTCCTTCCCAAGGCATTTACTTATTTCAACGGTTCACGTAAGGGTAAGAAGAGCGCAAAAAACAGTTGCCACTACGAATTTCTAGTCTTTATGACGGGTGGCTTCCTTTGGGTGTTTGGAAAGTGCAATGTAATATGTTTCAATGGGTCATATAGATGATTATACACGTAGAGAACTTGATTGGTCGTTATCACAACGACTGGGACTGTTGAACATTTGTTTCACAGCCTTAAAAAGATGTTTCTCAGCTTTTTTGGTGATTAATAACAAATTTCATCTTTTGAGCAATTCAGCAAATCCTGGCCTGGTATGGCCGATCATTTTCAAATATATCACTGATTACGCAGCAACACTACTTTCATGCCATCCTCAAGTAAAACGGTAGCTGAGATAATGCAAGTAAAATCGTGATCGACACCAATGGCTAAAAAATAGATTAGTGAAGCGTTGTCGGAAGCATCTTCCGTGAGCATCCGTGAACCAAACGAAGTTAAAAATTTGAGAGCCATGCCATAGTTTTCCAGTAGGTTATTTTTTATAAAAGCGTCACAGAGGCGGCAATAAACAACCTCAACGGAGGAATGCAAACAGTCTGGGACAGCAAGTCGGCACTGCAGATGGTTGACTTTATCGCATAGGACTGTAGTCAGGCCCTAGAAGCCATAACAACCAGAGTAATCATGAAACTGATATGGGTACCTGAACTGAACACAGGTTTAGTGAAATGAAAGCGCAGATCATTTAGCAAAATGGGATCAGCCGACAGCTAGAATAAACCCCACCAAAGTGCCATTAGAAACAGAAAATAGGGAATTAGACGAAATCCGTTGGAAACAGACAGGTATGGCTTGGAATGACAGGAACCACTGCAGGATAAGCCAATTTCTTTGGCCTTGTCCTAATAAAAAGATGAAAAAACAACTCATACTTTATTACTCAAGAAGATTATCTTTTGAAGATTATCTTTTTGATTATCTAAGATTATTATCTTTCATATTGAAATGTCAATTTGAAGTGTCCACAAGGACGCACCATGAATTGTTATGATATTTTGCATTTTTTGCAGCGTGAATCTATGCAAGGCTACCTGTGTTTACAACATGACGTTTAACGATTTTGAGAACGTGCTGTTCGCTGTAGTCCTGCATTCCTTTTTATCTGTGGCGTCATTATAACGTCAAAAACTAATTCAAACGGCATCGCCTCTTCGAGACATTACGGAGCTGCTTGCCGAATTTAATAATACCAAGTTCTCAGCGCAGGCGACAATCTCATTACTTTCACACGTAAAATAAATGTTGAGGAATATTACGAAAGACCAGCTTTGTTGTTGCATATTACTGAAAAATGATCAATAAATGACGTAGAATGGTGAAAATGTTTAATGAAGTTGTTAAGAGATTGCAGAGAACTTCGCGTTCAAAATCAAAGAAGGAAAGCATGGGAACCCCTTTATGAAGATAACACAAAACTAAATGAGATTCCTCGAACTAGTAATCAGATCCCCTCGTTCAATATATAAACATAGCTTAACTTGGTTACCAAAGCATTTAAATGCATAATGAATGCACAAACTGCACCGCATGTATTATATAAGCACTTACTTATCCACTAGAATGAAGTAAATTTCCCTTTTCTATACGCTGTTTTTATTTCAATAATATATCGAGCCATTCAGTATTACCCGAGAATCCCTGAAGTAATGTAAGGGACTGCCTGATTATGACTATAAAGCAGCATCTAACAATACAGGTACAATATGCCATAAAGGTCATAAAGGCGTCCGTTTTATTATATCTGAACTTAATTACGTTACAATGCTTTTAATCATTTGGTTATCTGGCTTACAACTCAAAATATTTAAAATTTAAATTAGTTTCAAAACATCGTGCATAGCATTTAAAATTCACGAATGGGCTCTAACACTTAATTTGATACCAATCAACTATATCATTTTACGCAAAACTAACTCTGCCACGAAATACTCAAAACACCCATTCCATACACTTTAAGACATTTTTTGTACTTCACCTAGACCTGCAATGGAAATGACCGATACGATTCAATTTTCAAAGTCATTCACACGCACAATTAAACGTTCCACAGGTAAATAATTAACCCTTTCAACCCATATGTACTTGCGAGCATGATAATGAATTATTTTAGTTCCAAAAGAAATGTTAATGTTGGATCCTGCCAGCCGAATTTTCTTGCATTTAGCTATAGACTTCGATCGCGACGGCAGTCGATGCAATCCAGTGTTACGTGTTTTATACGGTTTTTAACAAATATCTCAACTTAAGAATGGCTCTTATCCTTCGGGAAGCATATAACTTTTTTAGTTACTATTTCAATGAATTTGAAGGTAATTATTTTTTAAGCGGAATTATCTAACAAAAACTTCATCATCTTTGAGCTATTGTGTTTTGAATCCTTTTAGACCCACGCGTTATAGGATATCCGTTGGTAGGATCACCTGTTCCTGTCATCGGAATCGTAATTTTGTATCTCTTATTCGTTTTGAAATGGGGCCCAGCATTCATGAAGGATCGAGAGCCATTCGACCTTAAGTCATTCATAAGAGTTTATAATATTTATCAAGTGCTCTTTAATCTTATTATGGCAATATATGTAAGGATTCTTCTTTGGTCACGTGATATTTGTTTGTGTTGTAAAAATAATTTGCTTTTAGGCATTGTGGAATTCATATCTTCGAAGTGATTTCAGTTTTACATGTCAGCCGGTAGATACAAAAAATACTGAACCCTATATGCAAAGATTGATATTCGCTTCATATATGTACTACATTAGTAAATACGTGGATTTATTGGATACGGTAAATTGACAAAATGCTAAACGAGAAATGGAATCATTAACAAAATTTCTATTGGCAGATAATATTCATTCTCCGGAAGAAAAATAATCAAGTAACATTCTTGCATGTCTACCATCACGCTGTGGTTATTGGTGGTGTTTATTGCTTCATAAAATTTATAGCAGGTAATATATCATTAATTTTCAAAAGCACCGATTTTATCCATTTTGCAATTCATTGATTAAATTTTGTTTTGATATAAATAAATTGCAATTTGCGATTTTTGAGGGAAATTTTAATACTGTCTTTTTATGCAGAAAATTCTAAATAATTATTGTACCATCTTTTGTTCTGTAAAAAACGCTTTGTCCGAAAACACGCGAACTAACGCCTTATAGTCTGCGTCTACCTTCAGAGTCTCCTCAGTTCGGAGAACGGAAAAACACAAGGAAGAGCACGATTCAAAAAGACCACGCAAATATTTGACTAACCAACTATTGTCAATTTGAGAATTGAATCAATTATGTGAAAACACATAAGCTTATATTTGACGAACGCGCAGCCTTTTGACTGGGGTATGCGAAATATATTTAATTGTGATAGTTTCTACGTTATCGCTAGACAAAAGTTTATTTAGACCTCTCATTGTAATTTTGATCCGTCTGTCTTTCTGTCACTTTAACGTCTGTTTTCAAGCTCTTAAACAACACCAAAAACACGGGGAATTCTCTGAGATTCATTTGATCGATCAGTTTAAGGAACAGAAATCTTTTTGGTTAGCCCGTCTTCTCTGCTAGAAAGCAAAACTATCATAAAGTATCGACTTTTAAAGCTAAGCTTCCTTTATTAAAAGGGGGATTATAGGAATAATAGCAAACTGTGACCATGTTGTCTTTTGTTGTGTACACGAGGTTTGGTTAATAATATTGGCGTCTGTAGTCCACTTGGTCTTACTTGGTCTCACTATATTTGTACAGAGCAGCCGATATATTAATTTGATTACGAATTAATATGAAATGACAAATTAATTTGAAATTTAGCGTTTTTCAGTGGATTGCGCAATTTTCTTGAACCTGGAAAAAAAAACAAATGAAACATTTAATAGCATTAACATGGCTAATTGCTAAATTGCTATTAACTGTTCTGCATGTAACATTTAGCATGAATGTTTAAAGAATGGACGGCAAGTGATTGAAGACCACGAGCACCCTTTCACGTGAATTGATACCCCATACGTTAGCAAAAATGCAATCCTGAGGAGGACAAAACGCCGACTTACCCTTCCTCAGGGTCATCATCTTTACGTGTTGCCAACTCGTTGCGAGATTTTTGTTCAGGTTACGAAATTTTTCCCACCAATGATAACGGATGATCAAGCAGCAAATTGCGTCGAGATTTTTCACAAACTACTTGACCGCTCACAACATGAAAACATTTTGTGACAGACCATTCGTCAAGAAACTTGACGTTATGCCGCGTAGACCTTGTATAATCTGTCCACAAAAGCATAAGCACTTCGTTGTTTCTTGTAATGTGATTTCTTCATCATCGAGTGTTACTTTTGTGATTTTTTTTTTTTGTAATGAAAATTGCCTACGTCTTATCTGAAGCGATCTGAATTTTCTATATACAAAAAAATTCTAATATGATTTATTCTTACATGGTATAAAAAAGAAAAGGCGTCGCCAGTGAACAAGACTGTTTTTACATTTTGGGGTAGCGATGGCTCATCTACAGCCAATAAGTTAATTCAGAATTGAAAAAATAGGTGGTAAATGAGGAACGCTAACTTTAATTAACCACAGACCTATAACATTTTCGAAGATTTTAACACCGAAATGTCTACTCTCTAAGATTGAAATAATAATTAACATGGCCTGCAATGGTTTTCAATGGCAAAGGTTATTTACGCCATGAGTGTGGGACTCCCAGACACGTATGAATTCTGGACTACCCATTCAATACCTCTTCTGCAAACTTCGGAACTTAGTAGCAAACCGTATGACGTATATCATCGGCTAACGTATATCACGGGCTGCACGGGCTTGTTAGTATCTTATGAGTAAATCCTTTTCATCGGTCTAAGTCACCAGACGATTAAAAAAGGGGATTATTGCTTGAATTTCAGATTTTTAATTGTCATTATTGGATTTATTAATCACAATAATAGAGTCTTCAAACGGTGTGCAAATAAAATTCAGCGATAAAAATAACGCTCGGCAATAAAAATTGAGTTAGATATCTATATAGATGTGGACATGTTAAGGGACTATTTATCCCGTATGGGACAATAGTTGAAACTATTAAACATATGTACACGGAGCTAATGAAGATCTACTGGAAAATCAAACCGCAGCCACCGTGTTAAAAATATTTTGGATCGACATTTTTAAACTTTCCTACATTATGAAATCCAACATTTTGCATTTATCAATAACAGATTCAGCAAAATTCGTTAAGGCATTTATCAATTCATTTTAAAAAATCAATTTAATTGAAATTTAACTGCTGAAATCCATGCCAATAATGAACTTTGCTATCCAATTTCAGGAAGTCATGCAGCTCTTCTTGGCGTTATCAATGGATTTGTGCATGTCATAATGTATGGATATTATTATCTATCATCGTTAGATAACAATTCGAGGAAATATGCATGGTGTAAAAAGTATATCACACAAATTCAATTGTTACAATTTGCTTATTTGATAATACATTTCTCGCTTCCCGTTTTGAAAGCTGATTGCGACTATCCAAAATTTATTTGTATGGTCGGCTTTGTACAGAATTGGTTCATGTTTGCATTATTCTTAGATTTCTACATAAAGACATACATTAAGAAGAAGAAATGATTGATGTAATGTTCGGCAAATAATAACTTAGTATGTAGTTAAGAATTTTACAAATTAATTTAAAAATGTAATTTTTTGAAAGAAACAAAATGAGTCGTTTTATTTTAGCAAAATTAATGTTCCCAGGACGGAAATCAACTTAGCTAGTATAGTTAATGAATGCAATAATAAAATTAACCCTAACCTAGATAGTGGTTCAATTTATAGAGCAGCGTGCTTCATGTATTAATGGGAAGTTTCCGTACGACATATTTTAGAACTAATTTAAACTGCAGTGGGATCAGTCTAAACTTTGTGTCCGCTTGATGCTTAATAATGATACCATCACAAGACAAAATAGCTATGAAGACAGACTTCGATCCAGAAGTGATGGCCTGATATTTTTTTTTTTTTTTTTTCATTTAGAACCATGGAAACTTTTCCAACAACAAACCACGATTTGAGGCCAGCGCTTTTGTTTTTCTTGTTTTGATTTGAAGAAAAATACTTAATGGATGCCGATTTATTCAAGCACCACTTACCCTATTAATAAAAAATGTGAGTACAGAATGTGGAATTTATGATTGGAATTCTGACAGCAGCCATAAATAAGACTAAGCGATGTGAAATGAAATGAACTAAATACATCAGACTTTAAATGGTGGTGACGAGAAAGACAAGATTGTAGAACTGAGAAGGTCATTGGATGTAAGAGACAATAATGTAAGGGACATTCCGATGCATGATCTCTGTATGTAAAGGATTGATCTAAACATTATATACTATAGAGTTAAGTCTAGGCAAACGATGCCGAACTTTCAATGGTAGAATGCTCTTCACAAGACGCAGAAAACTAGTAAAAAATGGCAAGGAAGTAAGAAAACATGATTTACATCTATGAACACAGATTAAAAAATAAGAACCCTTTCTATGCTCTCCGAACAAACCAAAAAAATATGAACTACAAAGAATAACTTTGAAGCGTATCAAAGATATAAACGTATCTACGATATTAATTGTAAATGTAAATAAGTTATTGTAATAAAGACTAAAATAAAAACAATATTTACATCAACGACGGAACAGAATTACATTTCTATAAAATTAAAATTTCGATATTTCCGAAGTTTTATGGAACGCATACCTCGAACCGGAAATGGAAGGCATTCGGAGCACGAAGGTTCATTGACCTTAAATTATGTTTCTAAATGCGATATGAGGCTTTTCCTAAGGTTTTCAGCAAAATCTTGCAATTACCAGTTGAACCGTAGCTGTTTGAACAATTACGCAGATTTCGCACATTATAGGGAGATAAAATGGTATCTCTTGATTCCTGATTATTTATGTGATGCTCCAACCGCTACAAAATCCTTACCTAACCATGTTTAAACAAGTGAATTGCTAATAAACATTTTCAAGTTTCTTTTCGTCATCTTCTTGATACTTTTGATATCATCTTTGCACTCTGACTTTTTATTTCGTAGTTGCTGTCGCTGGATTCGATGTCATCTCTGATTTCCATATTGTTGCGTTATCAAATTACTACCCATCTTTCTATAAACGCTAAGTTCTGTTGACTCGATCTCCAGAATCTCATCACTCGATATTTTCTTACTTCTCATTAGACTGGTAAATTTTTCGGAAATTGTGCGAATGAAATTGAACGAGAAGAAATCATTATTAAGAGAAAGAACCACAGTCAATACTTTTAAATATTTCCATTTACATTCAATTTACACATAAAATGACATAAGTTATAGTTTCATTTTATTTTTTAAATCTTAAACTATCTTAAACTATAAATTAAAATTAAATCAATTTCTTTGCACACGAAAATGAGATACACAAACTTGGTATTTTGAGAATAGTTCTAATATTGAACTCAAATAATTCACGTTCATCTGCTTAAAAAACGTTAGTGTTTCCTAATTTCCTGTAAATAGAATATATCTAACCTAATAAATCAACTTAATTCAGAATATAACAAAATCCACATTGATTTTCTCTTTTTGCGTTCCTTTTAAATATAACACTGCAGTCGCCTTTAGAATTTTACTATACAAAAAGTTTCGGCTTCCGCACACATAAAGTAATATATTTTTATAAAAAAATCTCTTGTTCGAATTATTTCGAAATATTATTATATACAATTCGTAGATGAGAATGCACATGAAAATCCATCACTATCCAATTGGTCGAATGTGAACCGAAATTATCCAAGTATTTTAAAACGTCTAGTATTCAAATATTGCAATAGCAATGCTTGCATACTTCGATTAAAAAAATACCTTTTATAATTTGAGCTTCATTTTTCCGGTTACATTTGTGCTCTTTTATATTATGTGACCAATAATTACTACACTCCGCTCCTTTAATCAGGTATGTCTATACTAATTATTGGTACAACAGGTTTTAAAAGATCGTTTTTCTTATTTAAAGCTTTTTTACTCTTCTTGTCATGTTTATCGAAATCATCTAGTTGTACATTTGAGTCGAGAGGTACAGTTTGACCACTCGATTCCGTATGATACGATATGTTACCATATTCTTGTAAAAATGGCAAAGCCGATAATAAAAATAGACTGAAATTCTTTCGTATACCGAACCACCATTTGTTGCCACCTTTGGCACTAAAACTAAGTATTATTAATGTGAAAACAGCTAATAGTAATGGTGCAAATACGACAATGTAGGGAAATTTCAATTCGCCTTCCAGTTTATCGGCGATAATTACCTAAAAATATTCAAAACCAATCAAATATTTGGTAATGATTCTATTGAATCTAGCAGATTAAATTAAACATCGACTGACTTTTCATGAAAATTAAATTCCCAACATTTTGAGGAAGGTAGAAAATTAAAGTGCACTAACCAAATATCAAATATGATCCAACAGTATTCTCATTTCAACATTATGTAACAAAATCACTTACTTGAAAACACAAAACCGGAAGTGCTGTGAACGTATTCCCGATTGCAGCATGCAATGCTGATTTTCTCTGTTGTACTGATATTTCTGGTGTTCTCATCATAATGCCACAAAATATGATATTATAAAGCACGCCTGCAGCAATTAATATCTTAATAGCTTACATTTCATAAATGAATCAAGTCATTGTTATACTTACTAACTAAACTGAGGCAGATTACAATCCATAAAGGAACAAATACAACTTCCCAGCTCCACGATACAAAGCCATCAAGTTTGAGCGGCAGTGAAACAAATTGCAGTGCATTCACAGCAAGAAATAATTCTAATTCAAACGATCGATCATGTTTTACCGCCCATACACATGCTCCTACACTAGCTAAGCTACCTATTATTAGTGGGATAAAAACAAGGACCCATAAATGACGTCCAGATGTTAGCCGATCGCATGCAAGTAGTTCAAACATCAGCAATATAAGATGCAACGACAGTGATATCAGCATGGCTTTGAATTGTGTATAGGAGTCACCTTCCAATCTGTAAAAAAACGAATCATTTAAAATGTTTTCAATAAAGTATATTTGTGAACTATCAAGTCATGTCATCACTACGTCTGTATGCGGTGCCGTCGAAGCTCAATCAAAACATAAATAATACTTTTTGAAGGACCATAACTAGAGGAATTGCGAGTTTTATGGAAAATTTTACGAAGTTCGAAGAGTTCTTAATAACCATATTCAAAGAAACTTAGTGATTGACCCCCGCAGCCTGTAAGACAGCGTGGAGAATGATGAATTATAAAAAAAACCTTTAAAATTCAGAATTTGCGTTTTGTACGACACGAAGCAATGGTAGCATAACTTCAATTCTAGTTACTTTTTGAAATGAGTATGGTATGAGGTACTCATGGTGAGTACATTTATGGCGTCGTTAAGTTGTTCGATGAGCAACAAATGCCCACTTTGGTCAATATGAGTTGATACGGAAATGCCAATTTCGGTTCTAATATAAAAATTCTACTACACAAGCGACGAAGATTGGACTTGTTTTCAGACTCCTTCAGGACCAATTCGTGCGGCATTTCTTCACCATTATCTACTTGTTCGAAATACTTGTTTAGAAAATCATTTCTTGTGACTGCCTGAAATCTGATGACGAAGTGCGATTTTATGATCTTGACTGATCACGGTGTCTGTTTTGAACTGATTCCCCTCTTTCAACTCAACTCATAATCAGAGCGTCAAGCACAACTCATTGCGTCTGTCTCCCTCGGACTCCACTTCATCTGCCCTATATTTGTTCCAGCAGACGAGATTGGCTTTTAATTGTTCTTATTGTTATAATGTTTGTTTATTTTTATTGAACGATGAACTTAGAAACTATCCGAACAATCTGATTGGTGTATTTCAATGTATGCCATCGTTTTACGACAATAATGTGCAAAAGAAATTATGATCGAAGTAAATCCTCTTAAATTGTTGCAGAGGTAGCATTGAAACCAAGCAAAGTGCTGCGGAGTGTTTGGCGGGACTACAAGAAGATTGTGTACTATGAATAATTGTAGCCTGAGAAAGCCATCGATTGTAAACCGCAGGGTGTACCGCTCATTAGATTAGAACAAGCAATTCAAATAAGAGGCCACAAAAGATCATTAGAAGAGGCATAGCTTTCCACCATGACCGTGCCCGACACTACGCATCATCGACGACTCGATAAAACTTTTAAGACATTGACATGGGAAATTCTTTTCGAAGCATACATTGTATATGCTGGAGTATATTGTATAGCCTGGCAAACATACCTGTCTATATTTTTCGCTCAAAAAGGCACATTTCCCATAGCAGTGGCATGAAAATTATGATCCTTCATTATTTTACAATTATTCTATTGAATTTATGCAAATTCATGTTCTTGACTTTTACAAATTAGAATCGTAAGTCAAGTTTTTTTTTTAATTTTAGTGCATTTTCATTTAGAAGATAGTAAATATGATAAATGGAAATCACGGAAATATGGATATGAAGATTTTCCCCTTTTTTATTTGCGTTTAATACCTTCCGTTTTGTGCAGCAGAAGGTATGCATTCTTTTGGATATAGTTCATATCGTCTAGCTTGTGCCTTTTGGCAAATATATGATTTTTTGTAACTGTGGCCATCTCTTTTTCTACTAGTAGCGTCACTATCAGTAGCAATATATAAACTCAACGTCTGGAGAACTACATTGTCTTTTGAAGTGACTGAATAATCGAACCCATCTATGGTATCTTTATCAACAATAACTTCTAAGGCAAGCCGTGCAAGTGTACAATCAAACAGATCATTAAGTGTTTTTAACCAGGTTTACGTTAGTATTAGGAAACGTAGCATGTATAAAAATCACCATGTAGAGTTTACAATGGTGAAGCAACTGTTTTTACTACAAAACACTTCAAGACGACCTTCCGTGATAGTTTAGCCTAAAGAGTTAGAAAACGATACACACATGTTTCCTTTTCTTTTGTTATTAAAGCAGTTTACAAGTTAAAAAAGCTTTTCACGACCCTCAACGTCAAGTCGGAGGCTTTTTGATCATTTTTCATCGGGAAATATCAGTCAAACTCATCAACAAATAAGTGCACCAATCTACTGGATACAATCAGTGATTAAATATCAACGATGTATTCAATTGTATAAATTTATAATGGTGAATTCTAGAAACAATGGAAAATTCGGCAAAAACTCATTCAAAGCTGAAGATATTAACCGGAATAATCCGGTTTTAACCGTCAGAGATGTTTGGATACCTGATAAAAGGAAATGGCTTGCATTTAATCGCATCCTCGTTTTTTCACGAGCATATAAAGGCACTAACTTTACTTTAACTGCGGACTAACATTGCTCTTCTTTTCGTCTGGCAAATATATTTGTATTCGTGCAGGTTTTGATACTATTTCGATAATAAGAGCAGATTCCATTCAAAGTAATATATGCTTCAATATCAACACCAAAACTTGAAGGTCTTCTTCTTCCACTCACCTGTAATGTGGATACCGACACCAAACAAATGCCCCAACTATCGCCCCAGCTGTTGCTATTGCCTTCCATGTCCACAAAGGTGTAAACACTGCCCAATATGGCCAATCTGATTATAGAACAAACAAACAAGCGTTACTCCAGACAATTCTCAAATCAAGCGAGAAATAAGAATAAGAAGAAAACTAGAACAGATGATTGATGAAATGTATAACTCACCAATGTAGCCATCTAGCTTCAAACAAAACAGCGCTATAAATGTAAACAAACTGCAATGTACGACGAATTTACTGAAATCAAAACAACAACCGACACATTAAACAAAATATCACATTTCATTAAACAACAATCAAATTAAACCAAAAGTGGAAGTTATCAACAAGTGGCATTTCACAAGGTCTCTTTCTAAAATCTCATCTCGACTATCACCTTGGATTGAAATCACGAAACAATGATTGTAGATTCATTTTAAACTATCGATACATAGCGTGCCAGTACGCGCAAAATATATATTTCGATTTTGCTAACTAACAAACTACAAAGAAAGCCCAACAATTCTAAAATTCCTTGAAGAAAAGTGGACGGCGGCCACTTCTCTTTAGTTCACTAGCTCCAAGCCAATAAACTTGTCGAAGCACTAAAACGGGATGACATACAATGTGACAGAGAGTAGAATGTCAAGTGTACTGTGAATCCTTAGCGAAAGAGAGGGACAAGCCGAAATATTTAAAGCGAAAACGAGATGAAAGAATTTATGACAAACCATATTTCATGGCTAATTGCCGTTGAGATCGAGCAATAAAATCAACTATTACATTTTCTTGGCTCAATTATTTAAAATTAAATTTAAAAACTGTAGGAATGTATGGAAAATTCAAAGAATTTTGAATGCATGTTTATTCGATTTTCACTCACTTAACACATGACGCAAATCGATCATTTAATGCTAGTAGGACTGTTTCAAAGAATATGATTTTTTTACCAAGCATATTATTTTCGAAAGTTACGATAGTAAAAAAACATCATTGAATTTTGATATTGTTTATCAAACTAGTTCAACCGCCAAAGCTATCTTATTCTTTCTCGCACAGTCATATGAGAATCATTCAGTAGCAGAAAGCCCTAGCAATGTTGATTTGACTCAATCCGTTGGCTCAATCAAAATCAAGCAACGCAGTTGAACACATAAAACGGCGTGATCACAAACAAATTATAAAGTACTATTAAGAATTGTAGCGATGGAACTTGGCAAAAATAGACAAAAAGTTACTTGTGACAGTTTTTCTTGTATTATTCTTCAGTTTTTATTTTTTCATTTATTCTTCAAGAGAGCAGCACAGATGAGCGGCAATTATGGTTTTTGCTTTGTTTTTCGGATTTGTATCTTGGACTGTAGTCCTCGATTCAAAGTAGGAGATCGATACACAAATAACGCAATTAAATGCTGAAAGATAAACAATAAAATATACGGGACCAATAATATCTAGGGAGCAGAAAGAAAAATGACACAGGAACAGAACATACCAAAAATAAGTTCAAAACCTACAATATTATCGGATACCGTATTGTCTACAAGACGAAACTTTTGAAATTTGAAATTGCAAGACAATGTTTCTGAAATGCCAAATATAATTTGTCGTGTAATAGCCTGACCACAGCTCGATAAGGGGGTTTCGACAGTTTATATCATCGTATTTAATTAAGAAAATGTTAAAAAACAATTTTCACACTGAAAATACATATTCAGCAAGTTAAGGTTGTTTCCCAAAAACATAAAGAAGACTTTTGAGCAAAAATATACTGCTAAGACTCCAAAAATTAATATTTTAAAGCCAAGCAACTCACGTTTGAATGTTTGTAATTGCTTCCATCAACATAAAATTGTTTTGCTAAAAATAAAGAAAAACCATCCTTTTAAGTTTATGTTTTTTTATTTACCTTGCGGAATCAATTTTCGACCGTGATCGTTCGGTCTTCATCAGCGATCAGGTTAGGAAATCACATAGGGCAGATATTATATTCTAGACAAAAAATAAGAAAAAGATACACAATGTCGTGCCCGCGGAGAAACATCATTTACATTAATGGTATCTATATACTATATAAAACTTAAAATATAATAATTAAAAGAAAGCAAATGCATTATTTTATTTGAACTCGAAAGATAGCTTGTAACGACGCCGGAAATTTTGAACTGAAATATGGCCGATGGGTACAAAATAATCTCAATTACAGTTGCATTAAGAGCACTCGATCACTCCAAGCACCCATCGTTACTATGTGAAGCCACTTACTTGTACATCTTCTTTAACCCAAATTTCAACTCATTTGTTCATCACACAAACTAATTGTTAAATCTTATACTGCTACATTTAAAACGAGATGTAAATTTTATTATATTTTTTCTTTTTTAGTAATGAAAGGTATATGGCATAGAACACGTAACATTAAGGAATATAAGATCATGCCGGATCGAACTCGAAGCAAATAGGTCAACGGAAATCGATTGGGTTCAGGGATAAGAGGTTAATCATCAATCATCTACAATTAACCATCAATCATTACATTGAAACAATGAATTTGTAACGTCATTCACAAGCAAACAACACAACACATGGCACAACAACACATGGCAAATATTTATTCGTTTATCAATTTAACTGTAACGAAACGGAAAATATCAGCATTTTTAAAGGTTATTCTAGGAAAACTTCATAATGACGTTTAGCCATCTAGAGAGAAAGTATTGCTTTAATTAGTTTGCCATCAAGCATATAAATGTCAACCAAGAAAGTGATTAAGCGCTCCCAATTTTATTCCTTAGTCCGAATTATATTCAAAGATTATTTAACAGGATATGTCGACAAATATACAGTGGGAAGTAGGTGAAAGTGACTGCTGCGGAAATGGTTGTGCCAATTGCATTCTTGATAGTGCGCCGCAAAAATTGACTAGGCCAAGTTTCGAGAATAAATTGAACATTTTGTTATCTTACCATCTGTATCAACTATTGTATTGTGAGGAAATCAAGCCCAATATTCTGTTAATGCATTTCAAATGTAGACAGGAAACAGCTGACTCAAACTTCATACTGCATGTACCAGCCGGTCACCATTTAATGATGCGCGCGCCTAACCCAAAAGTGGAGTGTAGTCCAACCAAGGATGATACAAAATCATTTATTACCCGGCCGTACTCGCCATTCTGGAGCGATATTGAAAAGCTTGAATTTAAAATTCTGGTTAATCTCAGTCCTAATGGAATAATGTCAAAATATATTCAACAACTTAAACCGTTGGATCTAGTTCTATTTCGAGGTCCTGTTGGTTCATTTCAACATAGTGCTTTGTATGAAAACTTACTTTTATTTTGTCATGGTGTTGCTATATCCCCAATACTTTCGATAATACGAGACATTTTATCGGACGAAGACGATATGACGAAAATTCAACTGTTTGCATGTTTTGAAAATTTGGAGACGATAATTTTTCGTGATGAGATTTACGATTTTGCTAGATACTGGAATTTTCGAAGTAAAATATTTTTATCGAAACCACAAAAGGGATTTGAAAACTACTTAAAATATAGTGAATGTGTGTTGGGTAGAAGATTGGGGGAGGAGGAGATAAAGAAAGGTATTCAAAGTTGCAAGAATACGAAATCAACGAAATGTGTCATTTGTGGGTCAAAAAATTTTCAGGAAAATATAAGTGCAATTCTTCAAGGCCAAGGAGTAGATCAAAATTTAATTGATATTTTATAACAATACTTCATGGATTCAATAAATTTGTTATTTATATTTTAAATCTTTTTATTTATATTGGAAATCATTGAACACTTGCAGCTTAGTTCAGTTCGTTTCTCGTGAACGTTATTTGGGAGAATTCAGATAATGGCTACGAATTTGGAACTGTTTTTGTAGTATTATTGTGTAGGACTGCAGCTCTTAAATTCAATGGGTGTTTTTTCCCAGGCTCTGGTTGTCATTGTTTACATACTCATATTTCATCGTCGTCGATCATTCCTTCTAAGGAGTTTTCGGTTCATAGGCAACGTTTTTTAAATTGTTGCCAAATTCTTTCGAAGATTTTGTTATCGCCAGCCCTTTCCAAAGCATTCTTCAAGGAAATCATAATTGGCCATGATCAAGCTTTTTCTATTCGAATGCATTATTTTAGCATCTGTTTTTGCCTCGATACAAAGAAAAGATATCATAAAAGAAGAAGCGCGTGATCAATGCGTTATTGTGATTCTGGAGGACAAAGATTTTATGAGGTCCCCTCAACGATCCTATTGATCGTTTCGTCGTCGCTGCCCGATTTGGTTTTAGCACCAAACTTGTTAAAAGACGTGAATAGATGGTTGCCACTGAAAATCCGCAATAATGCGATGTTCATTAACTACACAAAAACTACAAATATTGATATAATCAGGTCGTCTTGACAGTAACATTTCTACAAATTGAAAACAATAAACGAATCAGACGAGAGATATTAGTATGGGCGAATTTATCTTCTTAAAAGGACAAAATGATCATAATGGTCAGACATATGTGGAGACTTGCGTCAAACCAACCCAACGAACATCAAGATCAACCTTAAGACCTTGAAGTGAGCAGAATAGTCTTAGACGTGGAAAAGCGAGCCGACAGCCAAATAGTAGAGTAACAGATTAAAAATCGAATCATCGTTAGAATACCTCAATTTAAGTTGATACGAAAATGTCGCTAAACATGATGAAAGCATTAAGGCTTTGCAATGCTTGGAAAATATTCGAACACCTGATGAAATCTATCTTAGTTGTGTTGAGGTTTAATAAGTCATTTGTATACCTGAAAGACAATATTTTACACGAAAAACATTTAATGGTGATAATAAGAATCATGGAGGTCTTGTTCTCAAGTTTGAATGAGTTTCCAGAAACGCAACACACGTTGTATCATCAGAATGGGTAAAAGGGAATCCTGAGGAAAGAGAAGTTGTAAAAGCTGGCAGAGATAAATTAACAAATTCGCGAGGTTTGCTTCAGATCAGTAGGGACCCTACTAGTTGGTGATGTTTGGCCATCGTATTGAAAAAAGATTTCTAGACGTCTTGTCTGGATGACAAATCGGGGCATGACTTTGTCTTGAAAAACAGTCAGCCTAATGATGTTACAAATAAAAACTATGTTTATTTAAAAATGTTTGTAAAATTTTTCCATTCTAATGAATATTAAGACCGTACTCACATCGTGGTTGTAAGTTTTTCGTAAGCAAACTTTACCTGTAACATTTTGGCACCATACTTCACCTCTAGCCCAGATAAACTTAAACTAAATAACTTAAAAGTTACTATACACCCAAAAAACGAGAAAAAAATCTAATAGAAATAAATACGAAAAGTAACATTTCCACATAAATATTTCGATTGTTGGCTTCGCTTTAAACATAAGTGTGCATTCAATACTCATATTTTGAATTTTTAAGACAAAATGTTTATGCAAATAAACTTTTGTTTAGATACTCAGCAATTACATCTAAGTTTTGCAGTTTCTAGACAAACTGTCATTAAATTTTTGTTGCGAATCTTCTATCATCTACTACATTCTGTTTCTCATAATTGAACACCACCTGCGACTCAAACCGCCAATTTACTTTAACTGACAGATCGGTTCGTTTGGCTTATGTTTATGTTATCTGGCCAGATTATAAATTTGCGTGGAAGATGGATATGCCCGGATTGAGTATATTTCAAGGAGGTGGAAGCATTAAGCTGGACACTAGCATCAATCGCGCAGAAGAAGAGGAAGCACTAGAAGACCAGCGCCGACGAAATGAAGAGGTATAACATGACGACATGCTAAGCAAATAAATTCCTCATTTGAATTATAGCTTGGAAATCAACTACAAAATGCATTTGACGACCTAATAGAAGAAGACGAGTATTCAGTAGATCTAAGTGCGGATATTCAACATAATTATACAAACGCTCAACATGGAACAAATGACAATACAAAGCAGCCAAGCAATGAAGCGCAAAAGAAGTTTCTGTATCAAAATTTATTAGAGAATAATTTACAAGCACAACAAGAATTGCACCAAGAGTGCCGATATGAAGCAGAAAAATTGCAGAAAACTGTTGAATCAAAAACGCGGTAAGTCACACGGCTATTTAATTGCTTGTCAAATTTCATGTCTTGATTTTAGAGAAATAGAGAATCTAACCAAACTTCTCCAGGACGAGAAGAAAAAGAATGATGAACAGAAAAAACGATTATCATTGGCCGAAGCGGAAAAAGAACGAGCACGAATGAAAGCATCACAGACACATGAGTTGTTAATCGAGAGCAAGACTAGAATCTCCGAACTGGAAACAGATATTAAAAAGCACGATTTAAACATAGAAGACTTACTAAATAAAAACAAGAATCTTCTTGCTGAACTCGAATGTACGAAACTTCAACTGTCTGATGCGCAGCACAAGTATCGCATTGTCGAGCGAAACGCATCACATTCCGCCGACAAACGAGCAGAAAATATGGTAAAAGAAGCTAACGACAGGTACGTTGCACAGATGGGAATATTGCAACAGGAAATCGAAAACCTGAAAGAAAAACTTGCCATCAAGGATAGAGAATACTCATCCCTAGATGTTAGGTGAGCAATCCTATCGCTATATTCATTTCACTCAAGTTAACAGCACACGCATCTCATTTCAGATACAAAGAATTGCAAAAGAATCGAGAATCGCTCCTGACCGAAAAGTCTGAGCTCATGACCCAGTTGGCACGTAGCATGGAAGAGTCACAGAAACACTATCAAGAACTCGCCTCCAAGAAAACAATCGCTCAAGAAAATGAACGTCTTCAACGATTCGTCCACCAACTAGAAAATCAGATAGACACTATGCAAAAGACAATTAACGATTTGAGATCTCGTCTAGATGCTGCATCAGCAGATCTGAATTTAATGGAGGAACTTTTAGAGGAAAGTGGCGAAATTTCACAAAACAATCGTAGGAGAGGCGTTTCGCAAGATAGTCTCAGTGTTACGATGAACGATCGAATAATTCGTCTCAAGGACGAGCTATTTCGATGTTTAACCAGCCAAAAAGAAAAGCGAGAAGAAATTCGTAAGTTAAGGGACCAAATTAACAAACAAAGTGAAGAAATGAGCAAATTAAGATTAAGCGAAAATAAAGCATTGATACAAACTACGACCGCGAACGAAGAAAATGCAAGACTCAACAACAAGCTCCGGTTGATAGAGGCGGAGCTGAACGAATTGAGAAATGCAAGCAAGCAAGGTGATTCATTGGCCGACGATTTGCTGCAAAAACTTGCAAGGATGAAAGATGAGAACAAACTTGTTTCTGACGAACTGGAAAATGTGCGAAATGAATGTGAAAATATTAGGAAAAAGAACTATGAACTGCAAACTGAAGTTGATGACTTGCTCAGACAGCTAGAATCGAAAAAGGAGTCTGATCAATTGATTATCACATTGAAAGAAAAGGCTCGTCAATTTGAAGATTACATTAAAAACGAAAGCAATTCAAAGCGATCTTCTGGTTCGTCGGTGAAATTTCAAGATCGTGGTGTATCAACGTCTCCAGATTTGGATTCAGATGGTTTCGAAAATAGTATTCGGCATAAAATTGAATCGAATGTACGCAACGATATGGCTAAAGTATTTGCAGCCAAAATTAAACAGATCGAGGAAAAATTCTATGAAACTTGCAATGAAATGGAGGCACAAAACTCGCAATTGAAAAAAGATATTCACGCAATATATAAGGAACTTCAAACTAGAGAGACGGAAGTGGATATTCTAAAAACTGCTATACTGAAAGAGCGCGATAAAATGCGTGAAATTTTGGATTCAAAAACGATGCAACTGTCAGAAGTTAATGCAATTCTAGAGAAGTGTCGGGATGAGCTCAGAGCCAAGCAAAAGTATATTGATCAATTACAAGTAGAGCTCGAAGAGCGCACAAAGCTAATTGAGTCTGAGCGTCGCTCTATGAAAGCTGTGATGTCCCAATGGAATGCACAACGGAAAGATTTAGAGCGAAACCTAAATGAAATGAAAGAAAAGCATGAAACTATGGAGTCTAGATACATTGCTGCAAAGAAAACAGCAGCTAATTACAAGGTGAATACCAACTACTATAAAAGCATTTGAATTGAACTTTAAGATAATTCCAAAGAAAATAAATTACGTCTTTTCCATATAGCGTTATTCCGAAGAAAAAGAAAAGCATATGATCCGCGAATATGAGCGCCTCAAGACTGGCTTTGAAGAAAATATCAAAAAAGTTATGGAAGATGTGAGACTCAAGTACGAGACAACCTCAGAAGTATAAACATATTTAACAATCACTTCATATTTTCATTGTTCTACATTTCAGACTAGACAAAAAATGTATGAATCCAAATCAAGTAAATCCAAGTCAAATCTAACAAAAAATGTTCCTGGCCTATAGATTAGTATCCTTAGCATAAAGAAACATTGTGATATATTCGGGTAGCGGAGAAAACCTGACCAAGTTTCAATGCGACACAGGAGTTTCTCAATTTTTTGTTTTTTTTTCATTATTGCCAAACGTGTTTTTGTGTTAGAATATAGAGTAGAGATTGTATATGAATCGCAGGTATATCTATCTTATGACTTTCGTTTGCAAATGTTAGGAATCTGCAATTTATGGGATAAATCCTACGAATTGGCGTTGCTTTAAATGACAATTATTGTATCAATATGCATGTGACAATAGTTTTGTTATTTTTAGAATTAGAAAATTGTTTTAATTAATCGATTAATTTAGAAAAAATTTAATTAGGTTTTTAATAAACAATCGCTGAATGATGTCCTAAACATTTTCATAAAATTTAATGCAGGGTGCACCATTCACTGAAGCCATTTTTAAAAGAAAGTTTTGTATGTTTGGGTGTGTATAAAACAATTTTCATACTGAGTTCTACGGCCTCAACCTTATGAACCTATGAACTCTAAATTCGATTGCGGCAGCAGACACCACCTTCTATTATTGTGCGAGAAGAAGACTTGCTGGATTTGCATTTTAATTTCAAGAAAGGATGTCAAAGTAAACAGACAATGGTTACTTTACGAGTTTGATCTTGCGCGCTATACAGTGGGCGTGTATGAAAACATCAACAAGGTTCATCGACATGGCGATAGAACGAATGTTTTCAGTATTTTAATACCATGGCTATTTCGAAAAAAGGAACGACGATTATTGGTTCGATAACATACAAGGAGCTGACAAAAATTATTAAGATTAATTGAAACGGTGCCGGTTAACGGAATAACTGTTCCTTCAGTTATGTGTGTTAGAAAGTTGAATTAATGAAGGAATAGAAATATGTTAGAAATTTGAATACTTGGCTACCCCACCAACTTTTGAAAGTACAATGGCTTGTTTTCTATTTTACATGTTTGTCGTGTGGCAATTTTTGGACAAATGACTGTCGAAATATTTATACTAATACAAAAGGAAAGAATAAACATAGATGGGAATACTAAGTACTGTCGACTTTATAAGTTTGATATTTGTCTTTGGTCGGCAGGTGAAGCTTATTAAAGCCGCAAGTGTCAGAACACCCAGCAGCCCACCGCTTCTGGTCTGACCGGTATATATCTCCTCATTTCACCCTAAGAACATAGACTAGAACCATTTCATACACTACTTCATAGTGTGCCTCGTTTTTCCTATGGGCTAAGAGAAAAAGCTACAGAGATCCGTTTTCTGCGAGAAAGATTGAGAAGGGTATGGCCTAGGAAAGAAACCTAACTCTAGAAAATTTTTTCAATTTAATTTAATCAATTTAATTTAAATAAATTTTCCAAATCACGGCCACCGTGTTCGAGGCAGCGTCTTCCACAGATTCGAACATGGTTTACAAACTTGATATATGTTCGTTCGACGTTAAATATATACTAAAATATCTTGCTCATCATGTTGGCGATGTTATATGATTTATCAGGGCAAGATAAATAAGATCAATATACTTCCCTTGTAGGACATGAAACCTTTTATTTCAGCCACATCACGTTTATATTATTCGTTAATATTTATTTTAATTTGCTTTTATCAAATATTCAAACAATCTAAACTTCTTCCGGATGACTTTCTCTCTTATATATAAGATCGGTTGGAAAATTCTATTTCGAATAACTTTACTCGGCATTTTCAGTTTCCATATTTAAACGCGTAGCTATGACAGACTGTTTACATTTTAAATAAAAAAAGTTACGAGTAGAAGTTTTTTTTGTGTTCCACTCTTGATACTATTTGGAAAACTTCAAAGTTCATAACTGCCTTCACTTGATTTAATTTTGAATGTTTAATTTTCATTATCACCCTACAGTAGTGCAATACATAAGCTCAACTTTAATATGGTAAACTTCTTTCCAATCTAGTACAAAATTAAATAATTTCATTACTGACATTTGCTTTGTTTACGCTCGGAGTGGTGAAAGTAATCTCTGTTTTCGAAATGTCCAATTATTGCACTTCGTCTACAGAAACGCTAGAGGATAATTATACTTACAATCGCACATCGCAACAAACCCCGACAATGTTACGCGAACAAATATGTATCAAAGAGGAGATAATCGATGATCGATGGACTGATAATTGCGAAGCAGATACTCCAATGACTTATGAAGCCGCTCAAGTCACCTGTGATATATGCAAGGAATCCTTTGAAAATGAACCATTGTACAAAAGTCATGTGCAACATTGTTATATGAATCAAGATATTAAGACGGAACCAGATTGTGATGTTAAGCCGATTATTAATAATAAAGCTACTTCAAATGAAGTGAGCTACACTGAAACTGTCTTGAACATTTACACAGATCCGACATTAAACGACAAGCAACGTATTGCCTGCGAATTCTGTGGAATGAAATATAAGAATCGAGAAAATTTACAGAAGCATATGGAAAAGACAGGATGTGATACACAAGAGCGAATAGAATCTATTCAGTGCAGTACCTGCGGAATTTCTTTTGCCACTCGTAGCAATTTAACACGGCATCAAAAGCGAACGGGCTGCGTACAAAAGGAAGAATTACCTATAGGTGACACAGATGTTGAGCGATTTCCAGCTCTGAAGCCAGAGATATTAGCCCAACGACTTCCCAACCGTCTTTATTGCGACACTTGTGGTTTGTCATACAAGAGCCGCAGCAATCTTATGAGGCACCAAAAGAAATCAGGATGTCGGCAAGCGAAACGAGGTCTTTTGAAGGAAAAACTGAACCATTTTCCAAAATTTTGTTCAGAATATAATGTAAAGACCGAAGACGAGTGTAAGCCTGAAATCCCAGAAATTGCCGTGCATATTAAGGAAGAGTTGGATGACTTAAGCAGAAACAGTGAACAAGTGCACCTAGCGAACAACTTCATGCCGAACACAAATAGTCGGTTAATATCTGATCCTATTGGCACACAATTGTCGAATTCGCAAAGCCACTTGAGCGACGTTCCAAATGTGAGGCCCGAAATAACTTGTGACCTGTGCAATCGTTCCTTTGAGAACGTGAAAAGGCTCTACAGTCATGCAGACACTCATGAAATAGTTCCGCTCGTGTTGCAGGGTGATATGGAGTTTTTGAAATGTAAGTTTTGCTTAAAACAATTTACGAATCACTTGGAACGCAAAGCGCATGAAAGTACCCATACCGGAGATAAACCTTATGAATGTCCACATTGCCATCAGAAATTTGTTAGAAATCGAAATCTTATGCATCACATGAGAATACACACTGGTGAATTGCCTTTCCAATGCGAAAGCTGCTTACAAGTCTTCAGGGATAAACGCTATTTAACAAGACACATCGAGCGTAATCATTTGCAAGTTGAGAGACTCGCATGTGGTCTATGCGATACTAAAGTGTACGATAAAGTTCAATTGGCACTGCACATGAGGAAACATATTGATGGACATACATTTGCTTGTAAAAACTGTGGGAAAAATAAACAGTGCACAACCAATCAGGAGCAGGTCGAAGAGAAACCTTCGGAAATAGATACGGATGTATCAGATGAACATTCAGACCATGAATCAAGCATACCTAACAACCCTGAAATGTTTTGCGATTTGTGCAATCGCTACTTTAATGACAAAGACACATTTTTCACTCATGCCGAATCTCATGAAACCATTCCGACAGTATTGAAAGATGATGTGAGTTTCAGACAATGTAAATTTTGCTACAAGGAATTTTCAACACATATCGAACGCAAAACACATGAAGGTACACATAAACGAAAACGCCCCTACGAATGTCCAATCTGCGCTAAACGATTCATCTGCGATTTAAGTCGGAAAATTCACATACGTACACATTCGGGACCAGTGATTTTTGAGTGCGAGCAATGTTGTAAGTCGTTTAAGGACAAAAGTGGATTAAAACGGCACATCCGGCGAAAGCATTTAAAAATACGCAAGGTGATATGTGATCTCTGTGATCAAAGATTTTTTGACCGGGTGGCATTGGCGATACATATGCTGTCGCATATTAAGGAAGGAAATTATATTTGCAAATCCTGTAAGAATTGTGCACCAAAAAATGTTGTCAAATAAAAATATATTTTCAATGTTTTACATTGGATATTCTTGACAAAGTAAATTTAATGAAAATGTTTAGAATCATTACGATATCCCTCAGCATTTGCGCCTTTTATAAAGCCCCTTTGCTCTCCCATAAGAAGACGGATATAAATGAATTGACCAACGGCTTTGTTGAGAAATTAATAAGCAATTATTTATTTTTAACAATCCCTAATACTGAAAGAACTTTTTTTAGTTTAAGTTTATTATTTCCTTAATTTTTAGTGAAATATTACAAAAATCTACTTCACACTCAAACGTAGGCTCTACAAACACATATATTTCCTAGTTCTAGGGGGAGAATTTACCATGGGAAATGATGGGCGCCAGCTATCGACTTAGATGATATTTTTTGCCTATGCAGAACACAGACTAGTAACCAAAGGTTATTATAGAATTGAACAACGCACGTATATTTCACGATGGACTAAGAAAAAGACACAGAATTGGAACTTCGAGGCTCATGGAAGGTAAGCATGCAAAAAATGAGATAATAACGATCATACAATACTTAACTCAGCTGAGTAAGGTCGAATATCATGACCGAAAACAAATTTCCTAAAAACTCAAACCTCTTTTTAAAATAAGGCTATCGGAAAGTTTATAGACATCGTGACAAATTACAATTTGTTCAAACAAATCGACAGAAATCCAAAAAATAAAAGAATAAATACTACCATAAGATTCACTCAATTTATACCCAGATGAATAAATAAACATGGCAAAATTAAAGCCATGTAACATGGATGGGCATTGCTTTGAAAAATTGTTTTGTCTCAACCGAGGCACCTACAGCCTGAACTGAAGAAACCAAGTAACTCATGGTATATTTTTATTTTCCTGAAATTCGACTAATGTTGATATGAAGCATAGGCTCAGGGTAGAGCGCCAATACGATCACAAATTGTCCGGCGTTAGCAAAATAATAGACTTTTGAATTGAAGGCTTTTTAAATGTTCGCGGATTCTTGCTTTGTTTTCCTGCAAGGATCCGTTTCGGCTACATTTAGTCATCATCAGCACTTCCTGAAGTGTGTGTTGAGAAAATTAAAAAAAAAACACTAGAAAACAACGGAAATATTGATGATTTTTCTTGCGTCCCATCTAGAAGTTTTCTGGTGAACTAAGTTGCTGTACGCAGAGTATGGTGGGAGATTCCGTTTGGACGACATGATTGGCATGAGGACATGTAGAGTTTAATAGATCATACGTCATTTCAGCTATATCAAATAAAAATAATCTTCAGAATATTTTTTAAATTGAGCATCTTCGGAAGTCTTCAAAGTCACTTGTTTTTAACATGAACACGTTTTCCTATGGAATTTCCTGTTTCGCACAAACATTGTAACCAATCTAGTGCCATTGATTGAAAAGCCGGTTGCGAATATTATGATAAAAATAGAATATTTTGTTTGTGGACTGACATTTTTTTGGACGGATATTTTTTTTGAAATACCAAATATATGGTATTATTTTAATTGTATTAACGTAAATTTTTATTTTCACTTTGAAACACATTCACATTCGTTCTTGAACTAAAAATCCTTCAATGCGGGCATACCTTAAAGTTATAATTGTGACTGGATAGTATGTTGCTCACATAGTTGACATTGCTGTGTTTACAATCCAAATGTCAAAAATCACAATTTGTTTTCAAATGTGACGTACAAAATATATCAAAATGACCGCTTTAGCAATAGATACAATCTCTCTAAATGGAAATTCTCAACAGGTTAAAGAAGAGAATATATGCGCTTCGCAAAAATTTGCCATTAAACAAGAGGCAGATGTTTCTGTGTGCGACGAGTTGGAGAAAAAACTGAAAGTCAAGTGCGGCGAAGTTTTTGTATTGTTTGGTGAACAATTTATGCTCGTCTGCACATTCTGTGATGGAAATTTCAATAGCATGCAACTGCTCGGAGAGCATCTGTTTGAAAAGCATGCTGAAGAATTTTTCAAAAAAGATGAGGTAGAAATACAGGCTGAATTGTCCGGAGCGCTTACGACGGTGCCTATGGAATCAAACGTAACAAAGGGAAGTGTATACGAATCAATCAAGGATAATTTAAGTAATAAACTGAGCAAAACACAACATCTTGTTAATCGTCGCAATGCTATTAAAATTGACTGTAATTCTCGACTGAGATGTAACAACAAACGACCTCAAAATGATAAGACGAAATACCGCAACTTAAAGAAAAAATCTCAAATATATCGTTATAAGTGTGAAATATGTGGCGTCTCTTATAAAAATCGAAGGAATCTTGTGCGACACGCAAAGCAGGTTTCGTGCGTGAAAGTACAAACAAGCAAACCCCAGTTACTGCCTGCAGAAAAAGGTGAAACTGAAATTAACACTGATGTCTCAGAGGATGAAAATGTGAGAGATCGTCTCCATTCAAATCATAGCGATTCATTTGTTGATGTCGATGTTATAATATCCGAACAATCAGACCAAGATACCCATTCGAGTTCATTAGTTCTAAACCAACATTCGTGTAAAATATGCTCCCAAAGTTTCAGTAGAGAAGAACAATTAAAGTGTCACCTACAAATTCATTCAACTGGCATTTCAGGCAGTGACAATGATCCTGATTTGTTCTGTGAGATTTGTCAAAGACAATTTGATACGAAAAAAGCATTTTCTAATCATCAAAGACGTCACAAACAATTTCGTCAAACCAAACTGCAAGCTGTAGATTCGACTCACGACTGCGATTCTCATATAACTAAAAACCCAGATTTGTATTGCAACCATTGTCAACAGTTTTTCCGAAATAAAAAAGATTTGTACGCACACGCAGACTCTCATGATAGCATCCCAGCTGTTCTGCAAGGCGACGATGAATTTCTCAAGTGTAAATATTGCTGGAAACAATTCTCTAAATACTCTGAACGAAAAACTCACGAAACAACTCATAATGGACCAAGACCATATGAATGTCCGTACTGTCACAAAGGTTTCGTCTCCAACTTGAGTAGAAAATCACATTTTCGAGTTCATACTGGGGAATCACCACATCAATGTGATCAATGCTTCAAAGTATTCCGTGATAAATATGATCTTCGAAGACATATTCAGCGTCATTTGAATATTCGGGATGTTGCCTGTGAACTGTGTGAGAAAAGGTTTTATCACAAACACCAGTTAGCATTGCATATGCGAACACACACAAAAGAACGACCTTACGTTTGTGAAGACTGTGGAAAAACATTTGTCGTTTTGCCGCAACTCAAGGATCATCAACTGCGACACACTGGCATAAAAAATGTAAAGTGTGAAGTGTGCGGCCGATTATTTTATTCCAAAAGTGTACTCAAAGTACATATGGCTTCACATTCAGACGAGAAACCGTTTGTGTGCAACGTTTGTGGAAGGAGATTTTCACGAGCGAAGGCTATGCAAAAACACATGAAATTGCACTCAGATGTAAAAAAGTATGTTTGCAATATTTGTGGGAAGGCATATGCTCAAGATTCTGGATTATATGCGCACAAAAAAACACATGCGAGACAATTATAGTAAAAAGAAAATGTTTGTGGAAATAAAAAAATTGAAATTAATATCTTGTTGTTTAGCTTCTTCGGTTTAAAAATAATATTGATATTTATTGTTACTCGAAAAATCACACAGACATGATTGCCCCAGCAATCATGTCATGTGTACGAAATTTCACAATTTTTTCAATTATTCGTAATTTTTTTGATGTAAAATACTGCAGAATATTCGCCATTTCCCGGCTTTTCAAAAATTTCCTTATTCTGTTCGAGATATTCGCTGTATTGTATACTATGACAAATCTGGAAATAGGAAGAGATGATGAGTTTTACTAAGAAGAACGCATGATTTAAGGAAGAGGAACGGATGATTTAGTAAACTGCCACTGATAATAGTCTACCTCTGGTAAATGTTACGACATCGGTTATCAATGGTTTCGAATTAAACTTCTTGTGTCAATGTGTTCTTTTAAATTGACAATTGCGTAAGGAACAGAAAGAATTTAGGGCAGGATGTGGGAATTCAACATGTACCATACCAGCTTTAGCACCTTCAACAAAAAGAATTTGAGTTAAGACGAGGAAGTGAAAAATTTAGTGCATGAATGTCATCGTTTGAGTCAGATATTGTTGCTGTTTTTGAAATAAATATAACTTAGTTATTACCAAAGAGTACTACATAGGTCAAGATAAGGTCAGATTTGCGAGGTAACATTACATGGATTTCGCACGACGAAATTTTTGATTTTGGCGACGCTTAACTAATTTAAAAAAGGAGACATGAAAAATCTATTTTAAACAGTCATTTCATCGGTGCATTCTACAAGTTGCGCAGTACACTGCGCTGTTATTATATTTACCATTGCTTCCGCGCAGCAGAAAAATACTGTAATGGGAACAAAAAATATGGGTGGACGTATTTTTTTTCAGAAGCAACAGCATAACAAATAGGTACCAACACTTTCGGAGAAAAGTCTCGAAGAAAGAGCATGCAATGGCACATTTATATTCGTATTTTTTTACTCTTTACTGGATTTGTTTTTGATCAAATGAAATAAGGGTGCAATGAGAAAATATTTTTCATATAAATACAACTTGACTCCTCTCGGTTGAAACCCGTTAGATCGGGAATTTGTTCGGTGTGGTGTCGTTTTAAATCGAAAGATGAGACTTCACACTAAACAGTATGTCTCATCTCTCTCTAAGCCTGCTGTTGCTGGCGTCGGCGGCATGATATATTAGGGTCCTAATATGTTCTTTACCATTCATCGTGTGACTTTCACATAAAGTAGACAAGGTAACAAGACAGTTCACTGAGTATCTTATATTATACAAGTATTCGGATAAGAACTCTAGTACTGGGCATTGTTCTTTTGTTTGCTGGAATATGAAAATATTTTTCATAAAAACAATACACGAAACAAGGAGGCGCGCTGGGATTATTTCATTAGAAACTTAAAAGCCCTGCTGGTAGACACCGCAGCTAACTAAAGAATTGAAATGATGCGCATATAACTGTCAACCGTTCTTCAAGTAGCACAGGACACTCATGATAAAAATGAGCTTCTCAACACACCCTCTTGTTGCCAATTATGTCCTTTATACATAGCAAAATTTGCTATTATATTTGCATTGCGCGCTGCTGGAATTTCAAGTTTTCGAGTTAAAACGCAAAGTTTCATAATTACAATCTACTTTATTGAGAACTTCTAATACCATGGGTTTTTTTATGTGCATATAGACCCGAATCTTGGGCATATGCCTTTCCACAAATATTACAAACATACGCCTTCACATCTGAATGTAGTTTCTTATGTTTCTTCAGAGCTTTCGGTCTGGAAAACCATCTACCACAAACCTCACATCCATATGGTTTAGCATCTGAGTGGCCTGCCATATGATCATTTAATGCCCATTTGGAATAGAAACATTTGCCACATACTTCACATTTCCAATCTTTAACATCAGAATGTCGTATCCGGTGCTGTGTTAATTCTCCCATCGTTACAAATCTCTTTCCGCAATCCTCACAAACCAGTGGACGAAAGCCCGTATGCCGCCTTTGTTCATGCAAGCCCAATTGGAATCTTCGAAAGAATGATTCTCCGCATGTTTGACAAGTAAACTTGCGAGGATTTTTATGTTTATGTATGTGAGATTCGAGTTGATCCTTGTTGTCGAAACTTTTCGGGCATTCTTCGCATTGAAACGGTCTTTCGCCAGTGTGAATGCGTATGTGTCGTTTCCGCCCGCTACTTGTTTTAAAGCCGAGATTGCAGTGCCAACACAAATACGGTTTTTCTTCTTCGTTGTGTACTTTTTCGTGCTCTTGACATTCTGGTCTGGTAGGAAATTCTTTGTTGCAGTATCTACAACGCAAATACTGTGGATCATCGGGATGGGGTTTCGGAGCTTCTACTTTGCTATGTTGCCGGGCAATATGATACGAAAGCGCCCGATTTGATTTGAATAGTCGATCACATTTATCACAAGGTATGCTTCGAATGCAAGCAGTTGGGCTAGCTCCAACTTTTGCCTCCACAAGAGATTCACGAATTTCAGTGAGTGGCAGATCATCTTGATCATCATCAGATAAGTCACTTTCCGCCTTTCGTTTTCTTGGCTTTTTGCTTCGTTTTACTTTTCTGGGAGGCGTTTCTTGAGTTTTTGAAGTGCTTAAACAACTCTCTTGGCAAAATCCCCCACTGTAATGGTCATCTAATTGTTGCTTCGTTCCGAAATCTTTGCCACATATATTGCAAGAGTACTGTTCTGATTCTTTTAGTGGTTCCTGATCTGTTTCAAACGCAAAATCATTTTTAATTGAATCTACATCTGAATGAAATATGGCCTCATCTCCAACAGAATGCGTTGATTGCATTTGAACACTGCCAGCGACTCCAGGTTTTGTCGAATTCTCACTAATATCCGCTTCAAACTTAGATCGCACAAGATCATTTATCGACCGTATATTCTCCTCATGTTTTACCTCAATATGAGTACCAAAATCAATCATATTTTCAAATTTATCATGACAAAATCCACAACTCAAAACGAAATTTCCACTATACACAGCAAATATTTCGCCGCATTTGTTCTCGTAACTGAATTCGTCAGTCTCGTATTTGACATGTTCTTCTTTAACACTTATATCCATAAACCCCACATTGGGATTTATAAATTCAAATTGTGTTTCGGTCATTTTGTTTTACTTTAAATGAACCCCTATATTTGCATTTATTAAAAGCAGTCAACCGATACTTGAGAGTTTAATATAAACAACTTGACATTTCTCGATGACATTTGTCAACATACAAGAGATGATCACTTTCCAGCTGAAAAGTCCGTCTTCGTTTCAATCGAATGATTGTGAACTGTTAGTTGGCGGTTTACTTTAACACACGCCAAGCAAACCTGACTAGATTCATTTATTTACTGCAAAGGTCAACGTAATGAGCCCTTAAACTATTAACGCTACTGTGGCACTTTCATTTCCATTTTCAAGAGCTTGATTCACCAATATTTACTCCGCTTACGAGTAATACCAGATTGCAGACTGCATACTGAAGATATTCACAATGAAGCTGTCAAACAAGGATTGTTTACATATCTTTTCTTTAGCCCAATTTGTCAGTCCAATTTGTAGTAGTAATTAAAACAAACATCGATTTTAAAGAGATTAGAAATGAGTGATCTATTTGAATTTATCAACCCATTGTCAGAAGCAGCATGTACTCAACCAGCAGTCAAAATTGAACCAGACGAAGCACATCAGAAGAACAATATCGGCATAAGTAATAAATGCGGAGAGATATTTGCACTGTTTGGCGGTGACTTTATTTTAATTTGTGGATTTTGTCACGACAAGCATGAAAACATTATTACTTTTGGCATACACATAAGAGAACAACATCAAGATCAATTAACGGATATTGTAAATTACTTGAATAACAAACACGAATCGGTCGATAAAATCCCCAAAGATGAAGATAAGAATTCAGTAGAATCGAAACATTTGCATGGTATATCAAACGAATTAACGAATAATTTCAGCACAGTTGAAAATGCAGGAGCAGAAGATATAGAAAAATTGAATAGACCTTCTCGGTATGTTTGTGACGCTTGTGGTCAAAGTTACAAGCAAAAAGGACGCTTGCGAAACCACCAATTAAAAAACAAATGTAAAAGCAAACTTCCGGAAATTGTAGATCCGGATGAAGTATTTTGTTTCGAATGCAACAAAAACTTTTCCACAACAACACAATTCAAACAGCATACCCAAAGAGCGCATAAAGATGCTAGTGAAGGTAAGGAGAGTACTGAGTCGAGAGCAATAAAAGAATTGAATAGTGACACTGTGAATGGAACTCTTTCTGAAATTACATCGAATGCTGATGCAGAGGAGCCAGATGTTGCAAAAAATGAATTTTCCTCAATTGATGACGAATTCACTCAAGATAATTATTCCTCCGATGATGCATTGCATTCAAAACTTGAATTAACAGAACATGGTACCGAAGGTTGCGGTGATACATCTATGAAACCTGAAACCATAAAAAGTTGCAAAAAATTTGCTTGCGATGCATGCGACAAAGTATTTCGGTCGAAACAAGCGAAAACATATCACATAAATCGATGTCACAGCGCGCAAGAACTCAAATCACAATCTCATAGGTGTAAGTATTGCAATCAAGAGTTTTCCAGTAGACAAGAATGCACTGATCACGAAGGGACACACATCGGTGAGAAAAGATTTATTTGCTTTTATTGTCCACACACATTCAGGACAAACTATGGACGGAAACGCCACATGCGAGTCCATACCGGGGAGCGGCCATTTAAGTGTACCGAATGTCCAAAAGCTTTTCCTCATATGGTACAATTGGACTATCATATTCGAAAACATAAGAATCTTAAGGAGTATAGCTGTCACACTTGCGGCAAAGCATTCTTCCGTAAATTCGAGCTAAGCCTTCATGAACGGAAACACACCGGCTTCCGGCCGTTGGTTTGTGAAGACTGTGGAAAGACATTTAATGTGATGAGCGAGCTGAACGAGCATCGTAAACGGCATACCGACAGAAAAGATTGGAAATGTGAAGAGTGTGGGAAATGTTTCTATTCGAAATGGACGTTAAAGGATCACATGGCAGGTCATTCGGGTGAGACACCGTTTGGGTGCGATGTTTGTGGGCGGAAGTTTTCGAGAGCTAAAGCGCTGAAAAAACACAAGAAACTCCATTCTGACGTAAAATCGTATGTCTGTAATATTTGTGGGAAGGCTTATGCACAAGATTCTGGACTGTATGCCCACAAAAAAACGCACGGAATACGAAACTTAAATACGGACGCATATATCAATAAAAATGTTTAGTTTTTTGTAAATGGTGTTTTTTCATCTAAATTACTACCAAGTCGAAGTTTGTATAACAAATTAGCTGTTTCATCGTCTATTGCTGTTATATTGAATTGAACTGGTAGGTAGGTTGTTCCACCAAAGGATTATATATTTTTTGTGGTATGATTTTAGTTTAGTATTTATGGTAATATTAAATGACATCCGATTCGGCGAAAGCCTAAACATGTTTCTAGCACTACCAAGTCTGATTAACGACTAAATTTAATTCTATTCACATTTTCATTTAAGTTGCTTACCCTGCAAATTTTCATCCCAGTCAAAAACTGTTGATTTGTAAGAAAATTCATTTGGAAATAGAAAGCGGAAGAAAACTGTGAATATATTGTAGCTTTTTTCAAAACGATATGAAGGCTGTTTCTTTAAAATAAGATATCACTTAATATAAAATATCAGATATTACGCGGAACATATTTGCAGACTCGTTATTCTGCTTAATCAAAGTATGCGATATATGCTTAGAATAGAATTTTTAAATTTTCTTCGTGATTAAAATTTTGCTTGAATTTTTTCGGGATAACGAAATGAAATGCTAAACAAGAGGGGTTTCGGGGTTATCAAAACTCTACTAAAACAATCATTCAATCAGATTTTTGATCGCAAAATGAGCAAGGAGTCAGCTTGGTATGGACACCAATAGGATAATAACAAACTTGCTGCAACAATATATCTTTCAGATGTTGTCATCATATGGTTATCACTCATAGTACTAAAATGATTCATGTCAATTGTTTGTCTATAAATGAAACGTCAAAAACAAAATGTCAATAGTGTTATGGTCGAGATGTCGGCCCCTTGTAGGAGAGATTCACTTTCCTTGCGAAGTGAATCAATTTCCACTGATACAGAAAATATCAGCAATGAGCAACAAGAGGAAACAATTGTCAAAAAGGAAATAGCAGACGATATGTTTGGTGGACTTGATGGTCACGCAAAAACAAAGTGTGGGGAAATTTTCGCCTCCTACGTCGGAGGATTGACGTTCCTGTGTGCCTTTTGCAATGAGGAATTCAAAACTCTTAACTTGTTCGGTGATCATATTCAGAAAGACCATAGATGCCAAATAGTTTGGTCACATTTTGATACTGAGATGCATGCAGCAGAAGTTAACATCTTTCCAACCAAAGTGGAACCTGAAGAGTGCATTTCGGAGAAAGACGACAACTTTCGGGAAATCAACTCGGCAGAGAAAGAAGCCTTCAAGCAAAATGAAATATTTGGAAAACACAATTGTAATATGTGCAATCAACACTTTAAATCAAGGAGCGGCTTGGATAGGCATCAAACATCTAGGAGGTGTCGTAGCAAATCGCAACCCAGGAATAGCGAAAATAATACTGCAGCAGATAAGCCTGATATGCTTATAAAAAGTAGAAATTGTTTAGATAACGAAACAAATGTTTTGTATCGCAGGTCAGATGGCAGTGAAACTGGGTCAGACAACCAAGCAAACGACCCCAAAGGTAGAAGTGAAAGCGAGTCCGACGATACCAACGATGGGAGTTTCAGTGTACCTGAATCAGAAAATGAGGCAGCCACACGAACATTTTCTTGTGATAATTGTCACCGTACATTCAAATACAAACATAGTCTCACTAGACATAAGCAACATCCACTAGGGTGTAGTATACAGTCCAGTCTTTTTTGTGTTCCATGTAACCGGCAGCTGGGCTGCAGACGAACTTTTCAGCGCCATCAGAATCGCCACGCTCTTGAAGACAACACGAAACACAAAAAGGAGTTTGACGAAAAAAATGAAACGACAGAATTTCATTGTGAACTTTGCAATACTTATTTCAAAACGAAGCATATGTTACAAATCCACTCGGACGTCCACGATACACTACCAGCTGCGTTGTTAGATAATTTAGATTTTTTGAAGTGCAAGTACTGTAATAAGCAATACGAAAAATTTGCCAACCGTAAACAGTGTGAAAGTACGCATTCAGGCACTCGACCGTACGAGTGTCCGTATTGTAGCAAAAGTTTTCTGTCAAACTACGATCGAAAAGTCCATATTCGTACACACACAGGTGAAAATGTTTTCCAATGTCCTCATTGTCCTAAAGTATGCACAAACAGCACAGACATGAAACGACACGTTGAAAGGCACTCAAATGTACGAAAGTTTGGATGCGATTTATGCGAGAAACGTTTCTATCGGCGATTCGAAATGACGCGACACATGAGAACTCATACGAAAGAACGACCGTACGTATGCGAAGATTGCGGTGCAACATATCCTGTTTTAGCACAACTTAAAGATCATCAACTGCGACACACTGGCGTGAAGAATATTAAATGTGAAATATGTGGGCGATTATTCTATTCGAGGAGTGTTTTAAAAGTTCACATGCCAACACACTTTGATGAAAAGCCATTTGAATGCGATGTTTGTGGCCGGAAGTTCTCACGAGTGAAGGCCCTACAAAAACATCAGAAACTTCATTCGGGCATAAAGAAATATGTATGTAACATTTGTGGCAAGGCTTATGCACAGGACTCAGGGCTATATGCTCATAAGAAATCACATGGGGCAAATATTTCCTAGAATAAATGGGTGTATAAAATAAAATGTTGAAGTTTTGCATGGTTATTAATCTTTGCGTAAAATGGTTATTAAACTTGAGTTACGTAAAAACTCAAAAGCTCATTTTTCAATCGTGATTGTATTTGAATAACAATAAAACATTTCTATCATGTGACGACTTTCTTAAATTTGTATTATTTGTTCGAATAAGCACTTTGGATCACAGTTTTCATTTGTTGCAAATCGTTAGGTCTGTTGATGTATCTATCATCGGTGTAAACAAACAAATTAATCTTTCCTTTAAAAGGTAGAATACATTGCTTTAGAAGTATCATTTAACAAAATGTCATTTGATTACATTTAAATTTCGAATTGTGCGTCCATGTTCCCTATTTTTTTTTCCTTAATAACCAACAAAACTTGCGGTAGATAGGAACTTATATGAATAAAATTATAACGAATAGCGGTGGTAAGGTAACTGTATAAATAAGTTTCACCATTCTTTATTTTTGTGAAATTTTCCAAAATATGTGCAGCATTCTAACATGCAAATCAAATTAGATCAAACATGATCAAATCAAATGAGGGTGTAAAGTTTGTGCAGAGAACAACCCTATCACATATAAAGTAACACTCTTCCTAAAAAGCAGCCAACGGATATAAAAGTTTGTACATTCGTGTTGAGTGGCAAATCAATGTTGGATCGAACAATTATGGTCAATATCAATCCATATTGAATAGTCAAATACCACAATATTTTAAGTATAGTTTTTCCTTTTTTCCGATTAATTACGTTTTAAATGTTTGTTAAATGGAATCGAAGAGATTTGTTGTTGCGGGTGATGTCTGAAGATGTCTACTTTATAAAAAGTTGATCACGTAATGTTAGGCAGGAATTAAAGTTAACTAATAAAAACATAACTGAAAAATCACGTACTGCACAGAGCAATTACAACCCGTAGTTTTTTTCCAATTCAACCACGCTCTATCAGTCATCTGTCAGCTACAACCAACTATTATTGTGAATACACTTACTAAGCCATTCGTCCAATTTGTCAAACCAGACGAAAACAATTACCTCGACGTAATGAAAATTATTTTTTAAACATAACTTTCGCCACACGAATATACTTCATCAGAATGGATTCAGCTGATTTTGAATTTGTTAAAACTGATGAAGCTGTTCATGGCTCCAATGTGAACATCAAAAATGAACCATTGGACGAGATATTAGCACCTGATGTGAAACTCTTCGAAGTAGGTAGCAACAGCGACGTTGGCAAGTCCAAATGTGGCGAGATATTTACTATAAACCAGGGATATTTTATTCTAATATGTGCTTTTTGCAACGCCGAGTTCGAAAACATGCGGACATTTGGTGTTCATATGCGAAATAAGCATGAAGGCGGTTGTGGTTCTGGAGGAGCAAGTGCAACGTCGTTTGGCCCTGTAAATTCAGCAACAACAATCAAAGCACAACCACAGAAGCTGGAAGTTGAAATGGAAAATCAAGATGAAATGTTCGAAACGCTTCTTAATGCCGATGAACAAATGCCTGAGAGCAATGATGCAACTAATTTTATAAACGTCCTAACCGTTGTGGAGGACGGGGAGGTGCAACTATCTGATGTAGAAGACGGTGCAAAGCTAGATTCCGAGGATGGTGACGATGAAAGTTTTAAACTGTCTTCAGCAGCAGCGTCATCAGACTCTAGTGACAACGAGGAAAATCCCAAACGGAAAAAAGGCGACAATTCATCATTAAAGTGTGAAACATGCAACAAAAGCTACAAGAATAAAAACACTCTTCTTCGACATCAAAAGACCATGGGATGTAAACAAACCGTAACGCCGGTTGATCCGGACTTGTTTTGTGTACAATGTAATAGGCAACTTAAAACGCGAGCAACATTCATCAAGCATACGAAAGCCCATGAGAGCTCAGTGAAAAAAGAAGAGGGCGAGAATTCTGCGGTAGAGGATGAAAGTCCGGCTAAGTCCAAAACAAGCGAACCTCCCATTCAAGACCCTGCACTGTTTTGTGAGTTTTGTAATCGCTACTTCAAGACACGATCAAATCTTCGGACTCATGCGGAACGACACGACACTATTCCGATCGCGTTGCAAGGAGATCCAGACTTTCTTAAATGCAAGTATTGTGATGAGTCGTGCTCCGATTATAATTCTCGTAAGCAGCATGAAACCACTCATACCGGCGATCATCCATACATTTGTAGAATATGTCAAAAAACATTCGCAACTATTTACAAAAAAAATATACATGTGGCGTTGCATACGGGGGAGCGACCACATCAATGTCCTGAATGTCCTAACTCGTATCTAACAAAACGAGATGTTCTCCGTCACATCACTTATCGTCACATGAACGTGCGACGATTTAAATGCGATTTTTGCGATAAAAGTTGCTTTCGAAAAACCGAACTAGCTATTCATATGCGACGACATACCGGCGAGAAACCGTATGTGTGTGAGGATTGTGGCAATAGCTTTGCAGCTCTTAGCCAGTTGAAGAGTCATCAATTGCGTCATACGCAAACAAAAAATTTCAAATGTGATCAGTGTGGTCGTTTCTTTTATTCGAGCACGAGTTTAAAGGATCACCAGGCATCACATTCGGACGCCAAGCCATTTGGCTGTGATGTTTGCGGTCGACGATTTCCGCGGGCGAAAGCTTTGAAAAAACATAAAAAATTGCACTCCGACGTTAAGGCATACGTTTGCAATATTTGCGGAAAAGCATATGCACAAGACTCGGGACTGTACGCGCATAAGAAATCGCACGGCTTGTTTTCAAATCCGCAAGGTAATAATTTTTGTTAGTACTAACCGGGCTTTTTGTAGCACGTAGAAGATAAAATAATTTGAGTAATATGAAATCCAAGTTCAGATCAAAGTCCAAACATTTTTGTAACAATCTCGACAAATTTGTCTTGTCCCCCACTAAAGAGAACTTCAAAATGTATACTTCTTTTCAAATTGTTTTGTCATTAATTTAACGCGGCTATTTAACTTTACATATAATTTACCGCAAAATCGATTTTAACTAATCTAATTTATTTATACAGAATATTCATCGTTTTTTATTTATATTTTTAGGAACCCAGTTTTCAGTTCCGTTGACGTAATCTATTACTTGTTATTTAATTTACGCGTTCGTTATCAATTTATAGTTTTATGTGGAGCAACTGAATATTAAATACGAGAAAATGGCACATATGTTGTGAAAACTAGTAATACAAAAGTACTGATCAAATTAAGTGAGCAAAAAGATCAAACATATTATTTATCGTTTCCGAAACGTATTTTATTTGAAGATATGATTATGAAAATCTTTTATATTTTTAGGTTTGCAATCTTTTTAACTGATAAGACAATAAATAACTTTTTCCTAGAAATTTGTTGTTTTCTTCAAATTATGTGCCTATGATTCATTTAATCTAATGCGCTGCGCAACATAATGTGCTGCAAAAACTTTGGATATCTACTTATCACCAAAATCTATCATCAGGACTCGAATTGATTGCTTCGAGGATACATTTCAAGGCATGGAGTCGTTCTGAGAATGAGTAAAAGTACTTTTTATAAGTGATGAAGACTGGATTGAACATGCCGAAAAGAGTGAACGTCTTTATGTAAAGCCCATCATAAACATCTGAAGAAGTATATCTAGGAAAAGATAAATGCTCACGCGAGAAAATGCAATTGTTTTCTTGATTTTTGTATGCTTTCTGTATACGAGTATGACCGTTTCTGACACATTACGTTTCTATGATGTATTTCGGAAAACAGTAAATGAAATCTTCAGAATTATAATATACATCAAGGGACCTCTTGGCCTTTGAATTTTCACATTGCTCTGGGCCACCTTTTTTTTGAATAGCTGTCGGAAAGCTACTCTCAAATCAGGATTTGTCATTATCACTTATAGAGACGGATGTGTGTTTGCGCAAAACAGAAATGAGAAGGTTAACGGGTTGAGTAGATAATTTTAATAAAATATGATTGATCAAGTAAAAAACCATGGTCAACCAATATAAATGAAAAATTTTGCGATACAATGAAACTTAGTAAACACGTGAGTTGATATACACAATAACGTAGGTCACAATGCGCTAGACAACCAAAGTACAATAAGCAGCAAAGAGAGAAATACCCGAAACCTTCTGTAAAGAGAGCAACCCATAATCACTGAAATTACTGACATATTAGCCGAGTTGTTTTGCCTCACTGTAACAAAACGACGGCCTGGAACTGCGTAACGACACTAGTGCAATCGTAAACCAGTCACAGCCTTCTCGATCGATACCAATGCCTAACCATTAATTATGTACACTGAGCTTGCCGCCAAGAGGAAGATATATGGAGAATTTTTCTATAGATTTTCCAAGTCGGACTCAAAACAACTTATAATGGCGGAAATGCAATAACATTAAACAATTGAAACAATCGGCGATCGCTGAGCAAAAGTCCTTCCTTAATTCTTAAATAACACGAGTAAAGCTAAGGGTCAGAGCTTTTTTAAACAATCTACCCCGATGAAAATAAAAACATAAAGTTGTGTCCAATTTGGCTTTGCGATGGTCGTAAAAAAGATAAGTGGAAGTTGGTTTCTATAGAATATGTTGACGTATTAAAATCAAATGGTAATTTCGAATTTTGGATGGTGAAATCAAGAATTAACCGGCCTTTAACAAAAGATGACATTGAGAAGGCACAGAAACAAAAATTTAAACAAAGATTCAATTCTATCAAACTTCAAAGTCAAGATATGACTTTCTACTTCGGATCGACTATAAGGGGAAAACAATAGAAGATTGAACGAACTGAGAAGTATTAAGGGAAAATTTTTACTGGTTGATTTGTTATAAAAGCTGTTATCATCCATTACAATTATATGAATTGTATTGAAAGAAAAATATGATAATATAAATTGTTACAGCTCGTCAATGAAAGTGTTAAGTGCCTTTTAGATTATTATTAAGGAATATAGACGACTGATACTTATAGATGATATGAAGGACAAATAACCCAACAACATACAACTTATAGACGAATAGTAGGGAGAGGGCTAAGGATGTATTTTTATTCTGCACAAGCATTCCACAGGCTTCTGTTTAGGTAGGTGATTTCATGCATTGGTCAAAACTATTAGAATTTTAGGTTTGATAAATAAACCCAAGTTTTATTTACACCAAGACGGTGATTGCCATTAAATTTACATGCAGCGATGAGTTAATTAAAATTTGTGTTTTACTTATTTCGAAAACTTCAAATAATTTGGTAACTTAAGGACGACAATGCTGATGACTTTGATTAAACTTCTGTAATGCGAAGAGTGAGAAGAAGCTTAAAATGAGGTAGGATTATTTCTAAAGACGATTTTAGTGGAAGTCCATTAGTTTTAAGAGTATTGAGATTAGATGGAAAAATCCTCTACGTATTTTTTAATCAAATTCCGTACTTTTATAAAATATTTCCAAATATATATAATATAATAGAACAGAAAAAAATTAATCTATCATATACAGTACATAGTACACCGATGAAGTGACAATACTGACCGGCCAGCTTAATTTAAAAAAAATATACCAATTAGTTCGTTTCTGTGTCTACACAATGATTTAAGGTTGTTATGTATTTTCAAACGGAAATTGATAAAATAATATATATATATATAATTAATAATAAAATAATAATTGGGCAACCGATAGGTCGCACCTGCAGCGAAAGAAAGGAACAAGATTATAGGGTTAGTTGAAAATACAAAGGCCGCATAATGGCGGCCGAAGAAAGTTAATTTTCCACCGACTAGTTCACCGCGTGGGCGTGGGGGTTAGGACTTCATTTAAGCCCTGATCCTTCCATGCAACTCACACACACACACACACACACAGGGAAAGAGCTTAGTTCCTCATATTATATAAAATAAAAATTATAAAAAAATCAAACAACCTGTGAATTGTGCTGCGCTCAATGGTGCTGCGCTGACTGTGAACACCTCCTCCTTTACTGGTTGTGTATCTTCAACTGATTGAGTGTCTTCTATGGTTGAATGTCCTCAACTGGTTGGTGGTTGGTGTTCCTTGGCAGAATGTTCTCTGTGGTTGAGTGTCATCCACTGGCAGATTGGCCTCTACTGGTTGGCGATTAGTGCTCCTTGGCAGAATGTCCTCTGTGGTTGAGTGTCATCCACTGGCAGATTGGCTTCTACTGGTTGGCGATTAGTGCTCCTTGGCAGAATGTCCTCTGTGGTTGAGTGTCATCCACTGGCAGATTGGCCTCTACTGGTTGGTGGTCCTCGGCAGAATGGCTCTACTGGCTTGACCTCTACTGGCTTCAACTGGTTGAGACTGGTTGAGTGTCCTCTACTGGTTGCAACAGGTTGAGACTGGTTGAGTGTCCTCTACTGGCTGCAACTGGTATCATCGGCTAATCGGCTGAATGTCTTCACTTGTTAAGTATCTTCTATCGGCTGAATATCTTCACTTGTTAAGTATCTTCTATCGGCTGTCGTCTATCGGCTGAATCTCTCTTCTTCCTCACAATTTCCACTCCTTTTATATCGATACGAACACAACAACCCAGTGAATCGTATCGATCTTAAAAATAACTTCCAAGAATTTTTTTTGGGGGGTTTTTTTGTTTATTTTTTTTTATGGGGGGGTTTTTTTTTTTTGGTACTTGGAATTTTTTTTTCTGGGACTTTTTTTTTGTTTTTTTTTTTTTTGTTTTTAATAACGAATTATTATCTTACTAATATTATTTACTAAATATTATACTTATATTATTTTACTAAATCTAACATTAAATGTTTTTATTTTAATTTCTTAATTTATTTATTTACATATATATATATTTTTTTTTGTTTGCGTAATGTCGCCTACACATCGAAATACGTAACACGTGGGGACGACCTACCCCTTGAGAAGGGTCTCACTCCAAAAGCCGGGCTGCTATCCATGTAGGATTAAGGGACTATGGCCTAATGTCCTGGCAATGGTAGACTCCTAATGGTTTCCCATCTGGGGACTCCAGTTCATACGCGACTTGTCCAACTAAACGAACTACTCTGGCCGGTATGAATTTCGGTGCGAGCTTAGCTGCAAATTTTTCTACTGCACTACTGAGTACGTGATTTCGTACAAAAATCATTTGTCCGGGGGTAAAAGAACGGGTCCTTGCCCGCAAATTATAATGCCTTTGTCCTTTAGCGTAAGCTTCGCCTAATTTCTCTCTAACTCGTTCACGTATCACCCTCAATCTCTCGTGAGGGGTCATGAGCTCGACTTCTCCATCTTCAAAAGAAGACAACTTCCGGAGGAGCTCGTAGTCGGAGCCATGGCTCACTGACTGAAATCCGAACATCAGATAGTGAGGCGAACAACCGGTCGACTCGTGTACAGTGTTGCGGAATGCAGAGCTTGATTCTCGCAAATACTTATCCCATATAGAGTGGTCATCACCTATAAAGGAACGAATGGCAGCTAAAATGGACTGGTTGACCCGTTCGGAAGCATTCGATTGAGGCGAGTATTTTGGAGAGAAAACGTGCTGAATACCATATTCTTGAAGGAATTGCATGAAATGCTTAGAAGTAAACTGCACACCATTATCCGAATGAAGTAGTTCGGGCACACCAAATGTACAGAATATATCTAGAAGGAATTGAGTAGCGTTTTCGGTAGTGGCCTTGGGCATGGCTTTCATCCATACAAATTTTGTATAATGGTCGAGCACAACAAACAATTGGGTGTTTCCGCTCTTCGAACGTGGATAAGGTCCTAGGAAATCAATAAATAAGCGCTGCATCGGCCTATCAGATATGCGCTCTTGACCCATATGTGGTCTAAGGACCTTATTGTACGGCTTAATTTGCTTACAAGTACTACATTGGGAGATGTAAGAAGCGACGTCCTTACGAAGGGTTGGCCAATAATAATATCGCTGTAGTACTTCGGTGGTCTTACGTATGCCACAATGAGATGATTCCGGTCTATCGTGAGCTTGGGAAATCAGCCTAGATTGCTGACTCACGGGTACCCATAATTTGGTTCGAGGAATGTCTATATCCGGATCGTTAACTCTTCCTAACTTAATGTAGATACGACCATCTCTTATCCATAGGTTGGGGAACCGTGTAGGTTCTTTCGAAATTGAAAGTATTCGTTCTATATAATCAGATTCTGTGAAAGCAGAGTCTGGCAACAGTGAATCGATATGATGATGCTCTGGAAGGAAGGGAAGATACAGACACGAAAGTTCACTAAGACTCTCGTGAACTCGGGAAAGGGCATCGGGAACGGTATTAGCGGAACCCTTAACATGTTCAATATTGAAGTTGAAACCTTGCAACTTCAGACTCCAGCGAGCTAATCTGCCGGAAAGATCTTGTTGGCTCATGAGCCACTTCAAACTAGCGTGATCAGTGATGATGGTGAAGGGAAGTCCTTCAATGTAGGCACGGAATTTTTTTACGCTCTGTACGGCGGCGAGACACTCCAGCTCAGTGATAGTGTAATTTCGCTGCGCCGACGTCAATTTGGCAGACATGAAGGCAATGGGATGCTCTTCTCCCTTCTCGTCCTTCTGAAAGAGGACGCTACCAATTCCAGTGGTGCTTGCGTCGCACTGAATGAAGAAGGGTTTTGAAAAGTTAGGGTTAACTAGTACGGGCGCGGACACAAGAGCTTGTTTTAGTTGGTCAAAAGCAGTTTGAGCGGCGGCAGTCCATTTAAAGGACGATTTGTTTTTCAGCAGATCAGTTAGAGGGGCGGTAATGGAGGCAAACCTATGTATGAATCGGCGGTACCATCCGGCCATTCCCATGAGACGACGAATATCTTTAATAGAGTGAGGAGTTGGGTAATCTACAATGCTGGAGACTTTAGAGGGATCTGTCTTTAGGATACCATCGCTAACGATGTATCCAAGGTACCTTATTTCACGCTGGACGAATTTGCTCTTCCCAACATTTATTGTGAGCCCAGCTGATGAGAGTAACTTAGCTACTGTAGACAACAGATCCAAATGTTCCATGAAGGAAGAGCTGGTCACGAGCAAATCATCAAGGTAAACAAATATTTTGTCTTGAAGCTCATGCGGAATAACCTTGTGCATTAGACGGCACATGGTTTGGGGAGCGTTGCACAATCCGAAAGGCATGACCTTAAAATGGTATAAAGGGCGACCCGGCACCGTGAAAGCTGTCTTTTCCTGCGATTCAGGATCAAGAGGTATCTGCCAAAAGGCGTCCTTTAAATCGAGACTTGTAATAAACTTAGTGGATCTCAATCGAGATAATAATCCATCGATTAACGGCAAAGGATATGCGTCTTTAACGGTAACATCGTTAACACGTCGCGCATCCAGACACAAACGTACTTTTCCAGGTTTACGAACCAACGTTACTGGAGAGCTCCAGGAACTGTGACTCTCGCCTATCACACCCAATGCGAGCATTCGATCAAGTTCCTTGTACAGCAGATCCTGTACGACCGGTGAAACAGCATAATGCCGTTGCTTGATTGGCTTAGCAGTCCCAGTGTCAATGTTGTGTGTAACGAGTGACGTTTTTCCCAGACCAAGCTTATTGAAGGAAGGAAATTTGGCAACTACTTGTTGCAATAATAGCTTTTGCTCTGGTGTCAATTGGTGAAGGGTGTCAGCCTCTTCGGCTTGAAGAGAATTAGGGGCTTCTTGGAACGCACTGACATTTTTGAACGACGCTGGTTCTATCTGAAACGCATTCCAGAAGTCAATGCCAAGGTATAATTTACCGGCGAGGGAAGGGACGACTAAGAACTGCAAAAGTTTAGTCTCGTCATCATATGTGACGGGAACGTTTACGTATCCTGCTGCTGGAACTCGCTGTCCAGACGCTGTTTGGACACTGGTTTTCAGGGAGTGAATTTTGAGATTTAAGTCTCGAAGTAACTCAATGGACCGATGTCCTAAGACACTGACGCTAGCTCCACTGTCCATAAGACCGGTGAGCTGATATCCTAATATGATGATGTCACAATAGGGACGCGGATCGTTAAGATCGCGATCGGGTACTACCGAACTAATCGCTAGTTTACGAAGGGCGCGTTTCGCGCGAAAGTATTTGATAGCGCGAAGTCTTCTTCTATATCTTCGTGTAGTGGTGAACAGGGGAAAATGGTTGACGGGAGTGGGTTTGTTCAATCGAGTGGTCTGAGCTATAGAAGTCTGGTCATAATGTGATGATGGACTATTCGAACTCAGCGATTGCGACGCCATTTGGGATCTACATTGGTGGATGCGTCCACAGTATTGATTCGAATTTGAGTTGTTGCTTAAGGGTTGAATTTTCGAAAATTTGGAGCGGGCCGACCCCTCATATGCGGGCCGCTCCTGGAATAGTTTCCCGGAGGTTTACACTTTTGGCACTGAGTTTTTCGTACTCCCGGAGTACCGCATCCAAAACAAAACAATCTCTGGATCGGAAGTTGGCATTTGCTGAAGAAATGACCTATATCCTGACAGTTCCAACACAAACGGTATTCGGGATCACTAGCAGGGTCCAGAGATTTGATTACTTCTTCGGGCACTTCTGTTGGGAGATTTTGGTAGCGTGTGTGTGACAAGGCATGGACTTGGCGAACAGGACCCAAAGGTCGTTCTACCTTGCTCAAGTTCCAAACAGATTCTATTGAAGTGCAGCACTGTACCAGCTCATAGACTGATATAAATTGCCGACCTGCGAGATGGTCTCTCAACCGACGATGCATATTAAGATACAACAAGTGCTGCATATCCAAATCAGACATGCCTTTCTGTAACTGCAGCGACAACGTCTCTAAGGCATCGAAGAATTCAATGAAGGGTTCACCCTGCGCCTGATGACGTGCATCCATTTGACGCCGAATATCTATGTCTGCTCGAGCACGGGAAAATCGATTGAGGAAAGAATGGGTGAGAGAATCCCAATCTAAGGAATGTGGGTGCATTTCGTGATATTTCCAGTACCACTCGAGAGCAGGCCCTTTCAGGAAAATGTGGAAGCACTCTGCTAATTGGTTAAGCGGCACCTCTTGAGAGTCTCCCATAGCTTGTAATCTATACAGGAAAGAGTCAGCTCTCAGGCTAGATTGGCTGCCATCATACCCAATACCCCATTTGGATATTGGTATAGACATTTGGCTTATTGGACGTGAGCGTGCGGGAGAGCGCGTACCAAGATCACGTATATTGTCTCGGGGAATCTGTGCTGTAGTGGTAGTATGGACTGGACGGGAGGCTGGACTAACATCCAGTGATTGCTTCATGGGGCCTAGAACATTTGATTCCAGAACTTGCTCCAGCCGCTGGATTTCTTCAATCAGGTGCTCTATCTTAGGTTCCGAAATGAATGGATTATGACTCGTGGTCACGGGTGTCAGAGTTTCATATAATTCTGCCGTGAAAATGTGGGGTTTCTCAGACTCAGGAGACAAATTACGAAAGGGGTTTGAATCATTCAGTTTTGTATTTTGATCAAACGGACAATCATTTGTCTGCACACTCGAGGGTAGTCCAGTGTCCGCAAAAAGTCTTCCTGTCCTCACCGGGACATTGGTAATGGAGAAGCCCTGGGGCGTAGAGTGTCCTGACGGCAAAAATTTTTCCGATGGTGGAGACGACATAATTTGACTACTTTATACTTTTCAATTGTCCTTATTTAGTTCTTAATTCCTTACTTATATTATATGTATGTTTTTATTCATTAATGTGTGTATGTGTGTGCTTGAAGACATGCGTTTCCGGATCAGGACGCGAAGAAGGTTAGAAAGTTAAAGATGAAATGGAAGTATGTGAGCAATTCCAAGGGTTGCTGATGCTCATCCGGCCCCTGATTCAAACTCATAGAGCGATAAATATCAGTCGGCATAGAGTCAACAACACCGGAAGGTAAACGTGTTTAAAGAATATAGCAAAGGAAAACAATTAGTGGTGTTTCGAGGTACGTGTGCATCCGCCTGTTCTCCATTCAAACCAAAAACATATGGCGAAATTTACAAGAGATCAATAGATGCAAACGCTCCTTAAAAGTTGTTGTGCGTAATGTCAGCCAAGTCAACTTCAGGAGAGGCATTCCTAAATACTAATTCCTGAATCCTAATTCCATAATCTTAAAAGGAGAAACCAACCACCTTCTTCGTCGACCCTTAACGCTCCGTCTCAAAACTCATCGAGTCGAAATTTACGGAAGCGACAGTCAACATCACTCACGGAAACAGGAAAGAAGAAAGATAAGAAAAGAATACTTTTGGGGCGCCAGCTGCAGATGCAAGCAATCGGCGCGATATGTACTGAAGCGATGGTGCAGTGTGCCAGCGGAAGAGCAAAGTTTTTATTTACGAACTTCAAAAAAAAACGAAATCCTCCGCTGCCACACATTGCCATCACCTTGACCGAACAAAGCCACAAGTTTGGGCGCCATGTTATGTATTTTCAAAGGGAAATTAATAATAAAATATATGTTTATATAATTAATAGTAAAATAATAATTGGGCAACCGATAGGTCGCACCTGCAGCGAAAGAAAGGAACAAGATTATAGGGTTAGTTGAAAATACAAAGGCCGCATAATGGCGGCCGAAAAAAGTTAATTTTCCACCGACTAGTTCACCGCGTGGGCGTGGGGGTTAGGACTTCATTTAAGCCCTGATCCTTCCATGCAACTCACACACACACACACACAGGGAAAGAGCTTAGTTCCTCATATTATATAAAATAAAAATTATAAAAAAATCAAACAACCTGTGAATTGTGCTGCGCTCAATGGTGCTGCGCTGACTGTGAACACCTCCTCCTTTACTGGTTGTGTATCTTCAACTGATTGAGTGTCTTCTATGGTTGAATGTCCTCAACTGGTTGGTGGTTGGTGTTCCTTGGCAGAATGTTCTCTGTGGTTGAGTGTCATCCACTGGCAGATTGGCCTCTACTGGTTGGCGATTAGTGCTCCTTGGCAGAATGTCCTCTGTGGTTGAGTGTCATCCACTGGCAGATTGGCTTCTACTGGTTGGCGATTAGTGCTCCTTGGCAGAATGTCCTCTGTGGTTGAGTGTCATCCACTGGCAGATTGGCCTCTACTGGTTGGCGATTAGTGCTCCTTGGCAGAATGTCCTCTGTGGTTGAGTGTCATCCACTGGCAGATTGGCCTCTACTGGTTGGTGGTCCTCGGCAGAATGGCTCTACTGGCTTGACCTCTACTGGCTTCAACTGGTTGAGACTGGTTGAGTGTCCTCTACTGGTTGCAACAGGTTGAGACTGGTTGAGTGTCCTCTACTGGCTGCAACTGGTATCATCGGCTAATCGGCTGAATGTCTTCACTTGTTAAGTATCTTCTATCGGCTGAATATCTTCACTTGTTAAGTATCTTCTATCGGCTGTCGTCTATCGGCTGAATCTCTCTTCTTCCTCACAATTTCCACTCCTTTTATATCGATACGAACACAACAACCCAGTGAATCGTATCGATCTTAAAAATAACTTTCAAGAATTTTTTTTGGGGGGTTTTTTTGTTTATTTTTTTTTATGGGGGGGGTTTTTTTTTTTTTTTGGTACTTGGAATTTTTTTTTCTGGGACTTTTTTTTTGTTTTTTTTTTTTTGTTTTTAATAACGAATTATTATCTTACTAATATTATTTACTAAATATTATACTTATATTATTTTACTAAATCTAACATTAAATGTTTTTATTTTAATTTCTTAATTTATTTATTTACATATATATATATTTTTTTTTGTTTGCGTAATGTCGCCTACACATCGAAATACGTAACAAGGTGTTATTGAGATTTCATAGTAAGAGCTGAATCCCGTGACACCAAATACGTTAAACACTTATAATGTTTAGTTACTAATACTTTGGCTCTCATACAAGCCTCGATTTTTACAATTGATATGTGTATTTTGTGTCGATTAACTGGCGTTTTAATGGTTGTGTTAGTTTTATGTTAAAATTAAATGAATTGAATGAAACAGTTCTTTTGACTTAGATGTTATTTGGTGGCAGAAGGGTTAAGATATTTCAAGAATGGTGAATTTAGCGTTGAAGGCTCCTTTCGCTCTGGACAAACAATTTTGAAGGAGAATAAATAATTGGAGGCATTAGTCAAGCCACACGCTACAATTCTTGTAGAATTTTCAGAAGTGACCAAATAGTAATTTCATTTTATGATTGAATGATTCAGAACCAAGAGCAAGTTGAAAGGCAATCTTTAAACTGCAAGCCGTTGATTCAAAGCCAACCAAAAGAGGGGTTTTTGTTTCGTCGATTGTGCCTTTAGCTATGCTTAGACAATCGTTGGCATCGCCCTCAACAAGCGTACCAAAGCCGAATATTCTTCGATTGTGATTGATCTGTCGTAAAAGTTGTTAAAAATATTTGGTATTTTTCGCCACATTCGTTGGATTCTCCCAAGATTTTATTTACTGATTAGTGGCTATTTGGAAATATGTAGAGCGATTTAGCCCATCACCGGTTTACTTCCTTCAGAAAAATCGAGAATTGGCTTTTACTTGGACCGGTTACAAGTATAAGATATATTTGTCGAGCTTGAGCGATGGAACTTTAATAAATCTGTTTGACCATTCTTTCTTGAAATACATTTTAGATCATAAATAAAGCGGATTAAACTAAGTTGCATAATTTAATCCAATTTTGTAATTTTGTTGGCAGCATGAAGTAAGTACTATTGAAACAAAATAACAAGGTTTGTTAAAGGATTGTAACTTGACGGCGAAGAGCACCCTGGCTAATCAAAATTTAGATTCAATTAGATTCCTTGATTCTTTTTGAAGCAGAGAGATATTTTTGACTCAAGCTGAATTGCAGAAAGATTATTCAACACACCACTCATGATAAGATCAAAATTAAGGTCGAAAGCGTAAATTTATAATTTCCCAAGCAATTCAAAATCCTCATATAATGGATCTTCAAATAGATCAATTTATAAATTTCAATGTGCTCTACATCTACAATCTACAATTCTTTCAAGTATTGTAATATGTTAATTGAGTGTATTCACAGTTCTTTTTAAACAAAAGGTATAAACTGACATGCTCACTTACTTGCATTTCAACGTTTTCGGCCGAATGCTGTTCATTCTTAGTCGTTGCCAAAAAAGATAAATATGAACAGTGTAAGTGTCTGGCTGCCTTTTCAGCTTGCAAAAGCAACTGTTTACGAATGTAATCATCTGAAAATATAATTTATAAGTTAATGCATTAACACATTAAATTTAATTTATACCTTCAACATCATTATAACCACGAACTACAATATAAAATACATGGAAACAACAGGCGCTCTGAATTTTGCTTTGTAATTGATATGTGTACTGCATATCATATGGCAGCATAAAAAGTCCTTTCAGTTTTTGATTTTCCGCAGCTTTCATTTTCCAATCGATCCTACAAAATATCAATAACATAAAATCTTACCTCTAAAGTTAAAACTTAAGCGTATTCTTCTAACTCACCAACAATAATCATTATAATTCATAATTTTATTTATTGCTAGTCCGGTGATATGTTTCGTATTTTTGTTTAAAACAATCATGCTCGTATCATCGTTCATGATAGATAGTAATCGATTGCATAGTGTTGCCAGTGCTTCTTGGTCTGCGTGTAAATTTAAGCACCTTACAAGATCATTTGTTTTGGGCATAAAGTCCTTGAAACGAAAAATATATGCCACTTATAAAATTTAGCTTAAAGTTATTGTATTTTACATAATATATAATACGCTTTATTTATTTTAAGCAAATAAGAATTTTCTTATTTATCTTAGACCGAAATAAATAATAAAGCATACCTTAACAAATTGTATTGCATGTTGAATATATGTTGATGATAAATCTTGGAAACGTGCTTCTTCTGTATCCAGCCAAATAACTGACGGTACTATTGTTTCACAATCTTTTTTGTACGATATCGTACAGTAGTCCATTGCAAAATATTTAAATGGAAGAAAACTTTTCGGACTCGACAAAAAATAGTAACGACATTTCCGCGACAAGCCAAATCCTTGCTAATTTGATATTTTGTTAATTTCAATCAGATTTAATCATATGCAATTAAAATTTGAATTGCAAGTGGCACCAGAAGTTTTCCAGTGTTATGTCATCTCTTTCATTTATTATTCACTTTAATTATTTAACGGAAGTGCAAATAATTTTATTTGGATATGCTAGTTGATATCGTTTTTTGGACGAGAGACGCAGAACCTTATTATTATTGATTGCCTTTTAAATAACAGTTTGTCGATCATTCTCGTTTGGAATTAAAAAGCAGACAAGTGTATCTCATCCCAATGAATCTTGGCCTATTCATCGCTTACTTCTCTCTTCATAATGAATGAACGCAATTGTAGGAGAATATTGCTTAAATCAAATTTAAAGTAGAAATTTACACGGCTTTTGCTTTGCAATATAGGTATGTTAATAATTAATGAAATAATCACTCACATTATCAACTAGCATTTGCCATCTGGTGTGGAAATTTTCAATACCGAATTGCTAAAATATTAATTGGGTTTTAAACAAACTTATCAGATAGTTTTTGGGTATCATCCAAATTTGCAGTACTTTTGCGTTTTGGAACGTCTTGTAAGGGGTGGAATAAAAAGAAATCCTGTTACCGAATGAATTTGGAATTGGTGAGGCAGTATCTCACTATCCCAATTCATTAACTATGTCCACGTACGTTTGATCGTGGATTTTTGAATTGTAGAATAACGCCTATGTAACGCGACGTCACATTTCGTTTCCTCTAATAATGAGAAAAGTGCTACTGCAATTTACTCCTGTAGAATGGTCTGAGGATGGTATTTATGAAAAGAATGGTGTCTTCAAAACAACGAAGACACTGCCAAGCGGAGCTACATGGCAACGTTTAACATTATATAACAACATGTAAGATTGGACATTTGCCCTGACCTACTGTGTCGTCAAACTGCTTCATTCAAATCAGCATAACATGTTTTTTCCGGTTACTGATTGAACACCATACTCCGTGATTCCTGAGAGGTTTCAATTTTCTTCGTCAAGTTAAAAAATCTACTGCTGACAATAATCAAACACACCTTAGTACTGAACCAAGACGGATTTTAATGCACGAGCATATTATGAGCAAGGACGTGCGAAAGAAGGATTCGTGTTAGTAGGTAGTTTTACCTTCATTAATCAACAATTGGTTATAAAGTATGCTATATATATACTATAAATACTATAAAGTTTGCTGTAGATAAGTCAACAGTAAAATAGTGTTTTAATTTGATACAATCCAAGGATGGCAGGCCCAAACACAGAAATATATACTTTTTGCTTCTCCTCTGTTAATGGGTAGGCAAACTTGAAAACTTCTCGTGGCAATACCCATAACGTATTTTTTTGAAAGTATATAGATGATGTCCGTGTTGATGCTAGTTGGAGATAATGTGGAAATTTTAATGGGATATATTGATTTGATCTTAACACAACCTGGTAAACTCATTTGAGAATAGACTGTACTGATGGTTCCACAATTTCGTGGTGAAGGTTTCACGGTTTCATTTCAAACATTCTCCATTTTGTCTCAATAGAAAAGCAGTGCTTCAATAGTTCTTTCCTCATCAGCCATTGATAGGATATTTAAATTTTTTTTTATAAATTTTAGTAAGACCTTTTAAATTACTTTTAAATGCAATATTTCGTTGGATTAGCTCGATAGAAAATAAAAAGACGGTGGGCCCGTATTTTATATTTGATCTCTTCTAAGCTATCCTTAAAAATGTGGCCCTACTGTTTTTCACCCTCGTTTGTATGACATTAAGCAATTATTGATTGAGTTCCTAAATTATTTCCTTCATATGATGTTTTATTTTAAGTCCTTCAAAATTAATCATATTTAGGTGAAAGTTCGGAATGGCGGTGCAATTGGAAACATTCACAGGCACAACACGACGAGTGTAAAAATAAAGCCTTATTTTATCGCCTTTATTGGCAGCATGATAATACGCGACCCAATATAGCAACGCCAATAACCCTGCCAATAAAGGAAGGGTCTGCCGTTCGTGATTTATTTGTTTCTAACATGAATTTCGCTCATTTATGGCAGAACTATTAAAATTAGATTGGCGTATGGGCTCCCTTGTAAGACTGTTAATGTATCTGTCTCTTGTGATTTATTTCTTCTTAAAATAAATTTCCCTCATTTATAGCAGCGCTACTAAATTGAGGTTGGCTGATGGACTCCCTTGAATAATTGATTTTTACGATCGAAATTAATAGTAACTCGCTGCGTGACCCTCCAACTTGCCACCTGCGACTCTGTCGGACAAAACACGAGATATCGAATTATAAGGTTTAGAATGCAGGATATTTTTATATATGTTTTCTATATATATATATATAAAATTGAAATTTGTGTATCCTCTGTTTGAGCGTTCTCTTTTCATATACAATTACAACAATAGAATAGACATCTTCGGAAGTTTTACTTAAGACTTTGGAACCTTTCTGAGGATATAAGCTTTCGAATTCTACGGGCATTTAGAAATCTTCGGAATCCATATTTTAAAGTCATTAAACTGAACGAAATAAGTAATATAATAAAATTATTTAAACAACATAAAAAGATTTAGTATCAAGTGTGCACAGAACAATGTTTTCGGCTGTCCTTAAGCCTTTGAAGTCACGCAATCGCGCGTTCGCTCCAGTTCCCATTAAATTGGTTGCTACTTAAGTAAAATGGTTGTCTCTTTTAATTTGTACTCTAATTGTAATTAAACTTTACTTCGATCTTTTTTTGTCGAATGTTGTATCATCATCAAATCTTCGTTCTTTGTGAACGTTGCCCTTAAGTTGCCAAAAACTAGATATGCCTTTATAAAACATAAACGAATATTTATGTTTGTTAAAAGACGAGTGAGATGTTCTGATCTTTGAATGGATTACGATATAATATATATAGTTTGAAATAAAAATATGTGGAAATGATTATGTTTATAGTTTATAGTCCTAAGAGAATAACTGATTGCTAACATTTCGATACATCAAAGACGATTATTTTTGCTAACCAATAATCGGTTTGCTGTTCTTTCGCAGGACTGTTCCTATGGAAATATAGTTGAACATAATTAATCAATAAGCGTTAAGCACATATGCTATGTTATATAAACATATAATGTTGTGAACTGAGTTGATGCTGCTATTATTTCTTTCCAGGTATCACTAATAAAATATTCACGTGCGATGACTAACGAATAAATGATGTTCCGGGTAATTTTTCCTGTTTGGTTTTAACTACGAATATTAATGCATTTCATTTGTATAACATAGATAAATGTGTTTTGTCTTTTGCTGGTTCCTGAAAGCTTCGCTGGAACAAAACCTTTCAAACGGCAAGTAAATATCTGAGGTAAGACTACAAGAATGTGATTATAGTTATTGGTTTGTGGATTACTTGTAGAACTAGATCATTCTCCAGTTAATGAAGTTCCGGATCAACTCGACAAATTATTGGGGAGCATGAATAGCTCCTCATTTGATGGCGCTACATAGCGCTAGCTTTAATTCAACCATAATAAATCATGGTAGATTAATGTTTTATTCGTTACAGGACAAAGTCGTTCAATTTCTGGAAAGCATTTATTTTTATTCAAACATTACCTGTTCGATAGAGGTTTTCTTATAAACATTTTTACAACAAGTTAAAATAACAAAATATTATTCGCATATAAGAAAAAGTGCTTTCTTTCGTTTAGAATTAGGCTAGTTTGAAAGATATACTTAATTCATTTAACCGTATTTCTTCATTTTTTTGCCTTGATCCTGAAGATATTTTTTAAAATGTTGTATATGAAAATTTATTTTATGTTTAAGCAAAAGTTCAACCTACTCACAAAAAATGCCTCAAATTAAAATTATTCGAACAAAGAAAAAACATACAGCCAACAAATTCATTTTCAATCAAAAGATACCGCATTAAGGCATTAATTGTATTAGCAACTCACTACTATTCGGGAAATATAAATTAAAACAACAAAATATTAGTATCAAGTATTATCTACTTTTCGCTCTTCCTTCCTCGACCTTTCTTCTTTGCTATTTCTTTAGAGTCGGCTGAATGTGTTGTAGCCATTTCCTCATCGCTTTCATCTGAAAATTTGTAGAAAGTTTTGATTAATATTAATAATTCAGCTAGCCTGCTTCCGCATATGCAATCAATGATTGGGATGGTTCTTCTGTTGTGGATGTTAGATCAAAAAAATTTAACGGGAATTTAAGAAATGGCAATTAAATTATGTAAGCTGAAAGCAAAATCATAGTGTAAGGTGGTTTCAGAAAATCCTTAATCAGTTTCGATTCAAATTCTCAAATCATCCGCTAAATGTCAACATCTGTGGGGAAAAAATCAAAATAGAAAAGCTCAAAAATTAATAAGAATTATAACGTAGGTAAGAACCTTAAATTATGTAAATTTGAGGCTTTTAGTTGGACGATTTCGGCACGCGTGTAATAAATCATTACTCCAAATTTTAATAGAGGAGATTAGTTAAAAACAAATAGTTCTGTTGCATTTTTTGTGTGTGTTGGGTCACAACATGTGTGTTAGGTCTACAATTTGCAAAAAAGGTTATTCATTAATGGAAAACTAAATTCTAATTTCCATCCATAAATCAAATTTTCAAACAACATTGAATGCGCACTTTTCTACTAACGTCAAAAGATACAACATTCTCTCGATTGGAGATCTAATATCAGCTCACGAACATTTCATATAAAAAAAAAAACGATTTTAGACGGCATCTCCAAACTTGTCAGTTAACTTTATTATCACCCTCATGGTTACATTCATTGAATCAATTACTGCATTTAAACGATAAAATATCGTAAAAATTCGAAACATGTTGATCGACGGCTTTTATTGTAAGATAATGTCTGCAGGCTTAAAGTCTCCTTGGTTTTATGGTTGCGTGGTATGTATTCAGATTTATTTTTATTTTCAACTAGAAATTGAATTGGAAAAAGTTTATAGCAAATAAATGCTTATGAGAAACTTTGGGCTTTAGTTGCTCAAACCAGAATTGCGAGCTAAGCTGCTCAATCCTGCCAACTTCCAAGAATCCATACCCGAACATAGTTATAGTTATTTGAAAAAGCGTATAATAAATGGGTATGAAGCATCAAATATAGTTTCCGAAATCCTTCCAACCTACATTTTATCTAATTTTTAAAATAAAATACATATATAAAAATTAATCGTTATTATAAATTTTTGACATGCAGAAGATGTGAATTTCTTAAGATTTTAAATATTTTATTATCATGCTGGATGAATACAGAGATATCCATGTGGAACATTTCCAATAAATGTTAAAGTAAAACGTTATCTATCATCAGTGTGTGAACAATTTTATTATAGGAATCAATTTGTATCAATTGGGAGAAATTTCAATTTTCAAATCGATTTTCAGTAGAGAATTTTGATTTGAACAAATATTACAATAGGAAAAAAAATTGCCTGTTCAGTCCTTTCTCGGACACAGTTTGATCTCAATATTAATGAAATAAATTTGCATTGCTACAATAATTTGGTCCTAATGCATAAGTTAATACGTTATTACACATACAGATGCAGTACATAAAGTCAATTAAAAAAAAGAAACAATGGAAGTGTGGTCAAATGCATGATATAATCCAGTTAACAGATTATATTATATAATCATGTGAGTGATGGATGTTAAGGGAAATGGTTAAAAAATTAATTTTTGTTTAATCAATAAGATATGCACGGGCCGACAAGAAGAATATAGATATATGTGTAGATCAAGTAACATACCGTCAAGGTCGATTTTCATTGCATTTTCTTGATCTTCTTCAACGATTGCGTCCAAGTTTTTATCCTTGGGTGGTATCGGTTTTGACTTCTTTTCAGTCGTTGATCGTCTACTACGAGAAGAGCTTGCTATGCTTACTACATCGTCGTCATCCACCTTAATCCAGAATTAATTTGCTTAAAAAAACTCTACACTTAAATAATCATCAAATATTTACCTTTTGAATGGCACTAGACCGGGTTCTTCTTCTATTTTCCGTAGAAGTCATAGAATTCTTACTTTGCGTTGAAATTATAGATTCGGTTTCACTAATGTCATCCCGCTTTGATGGACTTTCATCAATTTTCGATCCACGTGGACGAGGTATTTTCTTTGGAACTGACTCTAATTTCTTTGTAATCGAAGCAGACTTCTCCAATACACTTTGTTGATTTCGAGTTAAGCGTCGAGATGTTGAATAAAGCTCGTTTTCCTCTTTCTCTGGGGATGTGCCCATATCAGATTTCTCTGCTGAGGTCTCTTTTCTTATTGTACCCTTTGTAAATAATTTACGTCCGCCTTGTTTTTTCACTTTTGCCGTATCCTCAGGTTTTCCTTCCAAAATTTCACTGTCATCGCTGCCTACTGCGGAAACGTTCATATTGTCTGTGAGTTGTGTACTTGCATTTTTCGATTGAACTTTTAATGCTTTTTCTTTAATGTCAACTTTTGGTGACGCCTTAGGAGTGTCTTTACTCAATGACGAACGCCTTGTCATACGCTGCGGCGTTTGGGGGTTTTCTTCTGATAGAACACCTCTTCGCCGGCTGCTGACTACTGTGTCCGGTGTATCCACGCTAGACGTGGAGGCCTTCCGAGATCGCTTCACCATTGATGTTGGAGTTCTTAATGCTTCGTTTGAATCCGATTCGGATAAAGTATTCTTTTTGGAGCTATGTCGCGGTGAGTCTAATATTGTGTCCTCTTCTATTCGATCTAAAAGGGTTGACCTCCGTCGCGTGAGAACGCGGGTAGGCGTGGGAGGATTGTCCGTGGAATTTGAACGCTTTCTCAGTTTAGACTTAGTGGGTGTGTCACCAGGGTCTTCGCGGGGTAATGATGCCGCCCTTAGTACTTTTTTAACAACTAATGGAGATTCAACTACAGGATTTGTATCTGATATTAAGCTATCTGAAATTGAAGCCCGACGAGCACTTCTCAATATACGACCCGAATTCGTTAAAGATTCGATTTCAAATGGTTTTTTGACAGGCGTATTTACATTTTGTTTGGCCTCCTGTTGGTTTTCATTGCCTGCTTTGTCAGTTTCATCGTCACTCATTTTAAGTTGAATATCATCAGTAATTTCAGGAGTTTGAGTTCGTGACCTGGAATTTTTTATAGAAAGCTTTTCCTTCTCAACTGATGTTTTTATTTGATTTTCACTGATTTCATCCATATCTTCCTCATTTGGCTTGGTTGGTTCTGGTTGAACTCCCTTTTCTGTAGAAATTGCTTCCTTTGTAGTGGAAACTGTCTCTTCATCTGACATATCCGCATCTCTTTTTTCCATCACTATCGGCTCGGCTACATTTTCAATTGCTTCAGGCTCTACTTTATTCTTTGCATTGTTTGAATCAGAGCTCTCAGTCTGGTCATGCGATGCACTTTCTTCGCTTTTATTTCTTTCGGATGTATTGATTTCATCTTGTATGGATCTATCTAATACCAAAACAGCTTCCTGAGTAGTATTGCTACTTTCATGTGCCATGCCACTGCTCAAACATTTTTTGCCAATAGCCTTAGCTTCGTCTGTTTCTATATTTGCGATTTTCGATGAAGTATCTTCTGGTCTTCCAGTCATTGCTTCGACAGTGTCATCTTCTTCATTCTTCTCATATTCTCCTGTTAACACGTTCAAACTCATTCCAGAATCAACAACATTTGTGATTGTTGACTCTGAAAACTCTACCAAATAATGACGTGCTGTGCTTTGTACACATTCTTGTTGGCTTGTCACATTGTCATAGCTATTTGCAATAGATTCAGTCTCATTCCTTTCAACTGTTGCTGCCATCTCAATATCAGAAACTGATGGAGCTGTGAATACCTCTGTTTCTGTTGAACTAATACTCTGTGAACGCAAAGGTGCAGCTTGATCGTCTAGATCGCCATATAATAATTGTTCATCATCTTGTACGCTTCCCGTATCAGCAGAAACTTCCTTATCCTTTCGTATTGGCGAATTAGTAAAAGCTCCATTCGAAGTCGTTGTTAAGGTCGATGCTTGCGATGAATCATCGCCACTTGAAATACTGATAATAGCACTTGATTTCGATTCGTCATCATTGCTACTGCTGCTGCTGCTACTATTTTCATCTTCCGAATCATTTTTTTGAAGCATATAATTTTCCATTACAACTTCTTCAATATCATCATCAGATTCATTTTGCAGACATTCTTCTACTGCTTCCATTTGTTCCTCAAAGCTTCTTTTCATTTCTATTTCTTCGAAATGGTCTTCGTGCACTTTATTCACTTCGTATTCCATATCTTCTACGATTGCTAGAATATCAGCTTGCTCTTTATCTCTAATCGAGTTGTTGCTTTCTTCGTTAAACATAGCCACATCTTCAACAACTTTTGCGACACTATCTGCTGGTACAGTTTGTTTATGTGTATCTATTTGGGTAGCCAAAAATTCAATACTCTTTTTTACTACATCTGGAAATGGTTTTTGATCGGACTCAGTCGTAGTTTTGTAGCTTCTGCGACCACCGATTCTTGTAACGCTTTTTCTTTCTTCACTTTTTGGGGGAGTCGCTTCATCTGTTGATATATCCGAACGAGTTATTTCTACTGTTGTTAGTAAATCATTCCCTGCCGTGTCATTCGTAGTTTCAGCTTTATCAACGACGTTTATAAATGTGTCCGCCCCGATAGTTTTAGTTTTATTGTCCATTTTGAATGTTTCTTTGAAACAACCAGATGTCGATGGATGGATCATAAGATTTCTGGATGAAGTAGCTGGAAGAGTCGACATGTCTGCCATTCTATGACTATCTAGAGATGCACTATCAGCAGAATAAACATACGATTCACAAATTTCTGTACTTTGCGCTAAAACTTTTCCTTTCTCCAACATATCGTCCAAACTATGTGTAGGGATTAAATAACTTGCCTTTTTGGCGTTTGACTCCAATAGAAATCGGCCAAGTGACTTTGAACTGATTTGTTTAGTCATTGTTTTTGAACTTTCTATTTGATAAACACCAGTAACTTTGGCTTTTGATCGATCTAAAAGGCGACTTGACATTCGAATTGGTGATGCAGGTATATCAGGTGTCCGTGATCGGCTACGGGATGCACGAGCTAGCGGTTTTCTAGCCTTAGGCCCTTCACGTACAAGTGCCTTTTCACATTCATCTTCTTCCTGCTCCTCAAAATGCCTTACGATTGGCGTGACATTCTCTTCATTATCGGATTCGCTTTCTCGATTACTATTATCTTTATTTTTCTTCTGCAATGAATTGTTCCGTGAGTGTTGAGGTGAGAAAAATTCCTCATTACTTGATGCTGATATCAGACTAACGTCTGACGATCGTAGTGTTTTACGCGGCGACGGTCCCGCTGGCCTGTTGAAATTGAAAAAAAAAGTTTTGATAACAAGCAAGGCATTGTGAAGTTTACGGTTAATTTATAAAGTTAATTTAACTTAAACTAAAGTAAATATAAATAATAGAAAATATATATATATATATATATATATATATTTTGTAAAAACGAAAACTAAATTTAAATGTACGGATTAAATAATTCATTGGAATTACGGAAAATACGGAAGTACGGAAAATATTCATTGATGAATATTTATTAATATATTACTATTAACAATTAATAATGAAATAAGTAAATTAAAATGAGCAAATAAAATAAAAATAAGCATAAAATAAAAAAATAAAACAAATCGGCCATAGCACCATAGCAAAACTTGACTGCTTAAACGATTCAACAATGCATGGAGTAGGAATAGTTGGAAGGAAGAGATTATTTTGTCTGTTTTTAAACATGGTTAAATGCATTAAAATTAAACGGAAACCAATTTCAAGCTAAAGAAAAAGTTATATAAGCAACAAACACAAAATTTGTGACGCAAATTTTCATATTGCACTTGTAGATTCACTATCGAAAATGCTATCTTAGCTTAACAAAATACACTAGAAAAAATATTAACAGATGAATATAAATTAAGCAACTGGATTACGCTTGGTAAGTGATTTGAATGATTTTTATATCTTAAGATTCACTTATTGTTCCCAAGTTGGGATTTATTTACATTTTAATTAATATAAACTTGTAGCTGTTAGAAGTTTTTGTGTCTTACCTTTTCTTGGACTCAATGGCTTTATCCACAGTGGCGGACACCATACTTGTAGATGGTACTCGTTGCGACATATCAAGTGATTCTTGACTGGTTTGCAAAATAGAATTGTTAGTTACATTCGCACTAGGTAAATCAAACCTGATCGATTTCTCTTCATCTATATATTCGTTGAATTCTGATTCTTTAGGTGACGCCGATCTTCTGGGTGTTGATTCGGCAGCTTTTTTCAATGGCGATGAGATCGCTGCAGAGGCATTTCTCACTTTCAAAATACTTTGAGGTGTACCAATGCGATCTAATTTACCGAATTCACTAGTATCTGACATTGAATCATCTCGAGTTTCTATCACTCGTTGACTACTTTTCACAATCGGTGTATTCAAACAGTTTGTTGAACTATCTTTATCATATCGACTGTGATTTGCATTTGATACGATTGTTTGTTCAGTTTCAGGCGATTTATTCTTCTTTATGTTTTTAAATCTTGTCAGCAGTGAAGCATTCATTGGTTCGGCTGTTTTGATTCCACTTAAGCTGTCGTTGATTTTCTGTCGTTTCTTTGGATTCAAGTTTGATTCTTCTTCAACGTCTTTATTGGTTTCGTTACTTATATTCAATCTTCGCTTTTGGGCACCTCTATAAACTTCAGGATAACTAATTGTGCTTTCACCTTGATAGCCTGTGAATGCTTCTAATTGTGGACGACGTATAAATGCTACGTTCCCTGGATATAGCAATCGTTTACGTTCGCGCTGAAGTTCTTCATCCCAATAATTTGTAGCTTCGTCAACGCTCATTATTGAGCTTTGATACACCCCGCCAAGTACATCATTTGCATTGTATCTTAGCAGCTGTGAACTTAATGTATCTAGTTTTTGAGCTTCAGGTGCGCTGGCCCTTAAACGATTACGAATACCGTAATATACTTCAGACAAACGTTTTGTTGCCGGCGTCATTGTTGTATTGTATGCTGCCAAAACAAGACTTGGCGTTTCCAAATCCACTGACTGCTGACCAACTTTACTACGTGATAATTCATCCAATTGCTGGATAGCTTCTATGTATTTCGATCGTTGAAGGAGGTGAACAAAATGTAGATTTTCGGTTTTAGCAGTTTTCGACTCTCTTAGAAACTCTTCTAGAATTGTATCTTCATCTTCGGTAAGAGCCAAGTCCAATAGCGCACACATCTTTCCGAGGTACAAACATCCCGTGAGAAATTGTCGAAATAGGTCGGGATCACTTTTTGAGCGCTGCAAATGAAATGCTTCGGCCACCATATCACTCGCCAGGAGAGTTTTAAGTTCGAGTAACGAAGATATGGGAGGGCCTGGTGCTTGCAATGCACGCAATGCCAGCTTTGATGCTTGGTGTACTAAGAGGGCTTCTATCAATAGTTCTTTTTGCCACTGTGTTAATTTGTGATCGTGAAGAAATGGTGAAACAATTTCCTCGAGTGCAATCTGTTTGGATAAAAGTATGGATAGGTGAACTGAGATAGGACGTTTTCACTTTCAACTTACATCAAACTGTCCATGGTCCAAATTCCAAAATGCCTGGATAATTTTGATGGCGGATGAACTTATTTTGAAAACCGACGGGAACTTCATGAAATTCTGTATCACTTCAGCATACCTTGCGCTAGACGAGCAACTTCTTTTATTTCAATGAAAACCAAAAAATTTATATCACTCACCTCTCATCCTCCAATACCATGTTCATATCAAGAAAGAAATAAATAAACAGGGCGTATTTACACTCTATAGAAACATCTGGTACCAATAGTACACGTAACATTGCCTGCAATGACGGCGGTGGATATAGTCCATTCCCACCACTTTCTAGCCAATGCTCGCGCAACACACTTGAATTACATTCGTGCTCAATAAAGGAATCGATGTAGAGTATACGACAACTTTGTGTCCGTGGCGACAGTAGTCCAGAATTGATTTTTTTGAATTTCATTCTTTGTGACATGTAAAAATTGCGCAATGTTTTGTAAGGATATGGCACAAGTGGTGGCCGTGAATCATAAGAACTTTCCAAATACGAGGCGCTTCCTTTGCGACTTGTTTTAGCCTCAGGCAGAAGTCCTACGTTAAGAAACCATTGCAGAACTTCTTGATACTCTGACGCCATCTTGATTGAATTGTATTGAGTCGTTAGTGAAGATGTTACTAAAGGAATGAATAAAAAGAATTGCTGAACATTGCTGAACATTTTTCTTTTTTAAAGCGTCTAATTACCATCTTCCGGGATATATTCAGTGCATTTCGTTAGAATAATTTTCATTAGTTCCGCCAGAAGTTTCAATTGACGTGAATAATACGATAATTCAACCTGCGATCTTTGATCGATACGAAGTCCTGAATGATCAAATAATGGTATACAAATGATATTACAACGATCCTTAACATTTTCAGCTCGTTTCCATATCCATGAGGTCATCGTTGAGAGTGATAAACTTTCTTCAGGCTTTCTCCCTAAGTGGCTACCATCTGCCCAACATTTCGCACATTCTTTCAATAATCCAAAACAATTGTACTCTAATGCGACAGTGAGAAGAACTTCTCTTTGTATATTCTACGTTAAAAAATCATTAGTATATAAGTTTGCCGTTGCAATTGTTACACCTACTAGAGACACACTTGAACTAATGCAATAGTCCGGAGAATTTTGGGGTACAAGTGAGGCTTTGGAAATTTCGTGGTAATATACGGACGGCTCCAGTAAAGCCGATGGTCCAGCCATATTAAGCATACCAAGAGCACGGTTTTGTAGTCCGGGCCAATGGAACTTTATGCTTTCATTTTCTCGCAAAACAATGCAATCTGTAATATCCAGAAGTTTCTTAACAAGGTTAGGGAAGAATAAAACTATTTACGTACCAAAACTCAATGAAATTGGGAAAAAGTGCTCTTCTGGCCGGTGAATAGAACTAAATGGGGCTATTGCTCGATTATCTAACCATACATCCAATAAATTACTTTCCTTCAAAGGAAACGATGCCAAATAGCTTAAATTATCACGCCAATCTCCTACGTGCGGCATTTGCTCTTTGTACCATTGATTCACATCGAATATCAGAATTTCTGATGTTTTGCGCGATTTCCAAGCGAGTAAACATAAAGAAATCGTTTCCTCATTTTCTGGCGAAGTGGCTTTTACTACCGACTGGCAAGAAACTGGTATACTTTCACGTTCAAACATAGGTAGTGTTAGACGAACGCTGCACGCTTGAAAGCCCTTTTAAAAATTTTATTAAAAGATTACTCTTAAATTGCTCGTTTTTTAAGGTTTTACCTCATACACATAAAATCCATCGTCGTCATCATCATCTAGAGTCTTACGATCATACATCACAGAGTGCAAAACAGCTATTGCCGAGTGTCGATTTTCATGAAAAGCCCAAATATAAACACATGCTCGTGGGTCGTCAGGTGGCTCTACGTATGCAAGTTTTGCCAACGGAGATAAATCTTCAGGCGGATATGCCAAATGGAAAGCGTGTAAATTTCTGAGATCATACAAGATCATTCGCCCGTCTTCTAAACCAGCGGCCAATGACAAAAGCGGCTCCATCAGTAGAAGAGAAAGAACCAATTCAGGAGTATTGAAAACTGAAAACCAGAATTTTACTCATATATAAAAACGATTTTTTTTCTCTTTTGACCCTACCCTCTAGCTGAATTCCAAATGCAACATTTTCCTGTCGTGAGCGGCGAAAATGTTGGGAAATGTTATCTGCATCCATATTCCAAAGTACAACGTGACATGGCACCAGGAAAAGATTGTCATCGCTCATTTTTACTGCATTCAAATCTGTAGAAAAAAAAATTGATTTAAAGAAGCTTTTCGAACATTTTTGTACATTCAGTTTTACTCTGTTCACATTTCCTCAAATTTAAGTCCAACAAAATTATTTTCCCGGTATCTGTCCCTATTGCTAAACATCCTTGAAATAATTGAAGAATTGTTCTTTCTGCTAAATTCGAACTGACCATATGAGAACATGTCACCCTATCAACTGTTTCAATTGATCGAAGAATTTTCGATTCTTGAACAGAATAAATTGCCACCATTCCGCCAGGATCCTCGCCAAATTGTAAGCCGACAGCCAAGAGACAATAACTTAAATTTGTTGCTTCGATTTCCGAAACACATGTGATGAAACATCGTCTATAACTGAAAGGATGAATTGGTAATTTTGTAAATATGTTTAACATACGATCTAAATGAAATAACGAAAATTTAATCAATGTAGATGAACTGACGGCGTAAAAATCGAAAACTCAATGAACCGTACATGAGAAAATAGTTAATTGAAATATATTATTGAAATTGATTCTAGAGAAAGGGTACATGCTGAAGTAGTTCAGAAAATTCGCATGAATTGAATCATTTTTTCTTATTCTGTGATTAAGAGTTTAGTTTTCCATCTTACTCGTCCAAATTCCTTATCGATTTTCAAGTTCCACTTAGCAAAAAGTGCACGTGCCATCCAAGCTCATGATCTAGTCGATAATGTGCTATGAGCGATTCGTAAGCCTTTAGCGTTCACCGATTTCTTCAATCGCCATTTTTCTTTGACAACTTTTTGGGTAGTTTCAGTGGTTTGGTAGCCTGCGACTTTAAAAAGTACGACAAGGTTCGATGTACGCACGACAGAAAACAACCAATAATGTAATTGTAAGTAAAATTAATTCTCAAAAAAACGACAACTTCATTATGCGCTACAAAGACATTGTCTATTTGCGAACATTGCCAATGATCGATGCTTCATTGCCACAAAACAAGGGTCCAGATAGGCGTTATTTCGTTACCACATTACATTTACATTATTATATACATTACATTTTTTCGGGTATCACTCATTACACAATCTTAAAAATGACTAATGACTATATTCAGCGAGCAAAAATTTCGTATTATCCAAAGAAAATTCGAATTAACGACGTTTTTTTTACATTGTTTGAATGTGAAATGCTCAGATAATTTTGCCAGTTCAGTTGACCAGAAAACCTGACTCTATATAAGGAATTGCACTATATAATCACTAAGCTATAGTATCAATTATGAATATACCTACTAAAACTTCATTTTTTTTTTTTCATAACCCACATTTGATGATGTTATTCGTACGACTTTTTGGAATACATATACCACAATTGAATTATAATTTTTTTAAATTAATTAAAAGTTAGCAAACATAAAATATGTATAATAATGTGATAAGGTTAGAAATTCCGCTTAAACAGTAAAACTAAACCAGTAACCACCCGATGTATTACTTATAAAAGATAATAATCAGGTATATTTGTCGTCGTTGGTTTGAGTGAGCTTTGGTATGCGAACTATCTAATCCTGCGACTTGAGTCTCATCCATAGAGAGGCATCAATTTAGAGTGCCGTTGGATTGAATGGGTAAGGTATGAAGTCAGAGTTTGTATAGATTTTTTGTAGTTTTCAGTGCATGATCCATCAACTCTTTTAAATGCTTCTGCCATGTTGGGTTCCTTTTTCAGGATACAGCCGGGAGATCTCATTTGTCCCCTCACTAACGCCTTTGCAGGTGCATAGCATTTATTTCAAAGTTTTCGTAAACAGTGTTTTTGCACTTTGTTTAAATGTCGCCCAATCCGTATCTTGGGTTTGAATAACTTTTATACACACACTCTAGTATTTTATATTCTGCCTGCTTATACTCTTGTGGGTGATGATGGCAGTGATTGGATGCTCCCATATTTGGACGTGATAAGCCGCAAGAAAGATAAATCAAAAACGATATCCGCTTACGACTCAACTTATTGGCACTAGAAGTTGGGCAACTTCAAAAACTTACCTTGCTATCGGCTACACAGTACACAGCGTGTGAACAATTTTTCAGTTTGATTGTTGCGGAAGGCACACGATTGAGAAGACAATAAACAATTAGATGCGGACAAAATACCCTTGGGTGCTCTCGGTTTCTATTGCTGAATATTTTTTCTCTACTCTCATCTACCTGAGTCAGTCCTTATTCGAAATCGTTAATACGGAACTGCTCCAATAATGTATTCGCCGGTCACAATGAAATTACATACCTGGTAGTTATATCGAAGCGATAACTGGAAATTTTGTTGCCATTTCGAAGGGAAAAAATTTCTAGCAAAGGACCTCGCGCCAACCATCCTAGCTGTCCTTTACGTATTACACCGCCTATTGAATCTAAAAGTATCATCATTAATGGTAAATCAACCGTTTGCGCATATCTCCAACAACAACAATTTTACATTTAGAATCAAAACTGACCTGAATTCTCATTGTTTTCCGTAAACACTGAACTTGAATTTAAATCTGCCTTCGAAAATTTTGTTGTTCTTCGTAGGATTAGTTCATTTTTAGTTGGCCGCATTTCTCTCTGCACTTGCCTCAATATTCGACAGTGAAATTGTAACCAAAATGCAAAGTACAGGATTTTCAATTAGATAACAATTTAACTTAAAATTATAATCGGTTTAATTTTAAATAGATATTAGCCAAGAACGGACTGACATTTACCGTATGCAACTTACAAAACGATCATACTAGTCAATCGCGCGTCAAGTGACAGTTTTTAGGTTAGAATTTATGTATTTATGACATTAGCCGCCGCTCTTATGATTCCCAGACCCTGTCAAACTGTTGCAATGCATGTGAGTATTTATTGTTATTGTGAATTACTTGCTAAAATATTTTTCGAATTACAATCATGTAAACAAAGCATGAACTTCCTCAGTTGCATTTTTGATATCTCGTTCAAACAGGATCAAAATATTCGGCTCAATCATGCAATTTTATATGATCATGGGATACCAAAATTGATTGAAGAACAAGAGGTGGATAAATAATGCTTGAGTTACAGACCGATTTTATGCTGTTAAAACTTTGTATCACACATTAAATTACACCTAAAAATCGCAATACAATAGAAGGACCTTAAAGGAATAATCAAAGCTAATCTAAGAAAGCAGCCAGTTAAATTTTCATAGAAAAAACTTGATTCAAAATTTGTTGGATGGGTGTTGCAGCATTTTTATCTTGAAAATACAGAACTAGAATCGGTTGATATGATAGGCGTAGAGCAAAACTCAAAACTGAATATGCTAACGGCAAACGTCACCTTGTTAGGGTTTTTTTCCAAAAAAAAAGTCAATGTCAATTAAACACAGACATTTCGCTCTTCAGTTGTATTTTCAGCGTATTTTTTTACTCCATACAATTTCTATTGACTCAGAACTGCGCCTTTCTATTATTGTTTGCTTCTCTCAAATTTTCATCATTTGTCCTTATACAAATTGATCACGTTTCGTAATACATTTCAATTGATTCATTTTAACATTACACTATGCTACTCCACCAAAAGAAATTTAAATGAACAAAGTAAGTGTATAAAAATGTCTGAATGTTGTTTGATTTTTGAAGCTTAATTGCATTAATCTAATAGCACTAATTTCTTTCTATATGCCTGTGTACAGTTTTTATTTCGATAATTCAAAATTAATACACCTTTCAAAAAATAAGATAATTTGGATATTGATAAGAAACATTGTAAATAAAACAATTTAAGTATAATCTTGGTTAGTCGTTTTCCTATTGTTGTTAAAATGTTTCCAATTTATCTATTTGTGTGTAATAAATATTAAGAAATTTTTTCAAGTTATAATGATATAATTAAAAAGTGAAAATCGACAGTATAAAGCCGATTTGAATATAAAAAAATTATACTTTTTGTTTGCAATCACTCTTGATAATATCATACACGGAGAATGCTTAATTCATCCGATTCAAGCTAACGACAATAAAGTCAACTTTTATCTTTTATCGAAAATCACATTTAATTTATGCATGACTATCCGACATGCATCAGATCGGAAACCTCAATTAATTTATAACTATTTAGTTGTTTATTTCGTTTCGTCTCCATGTATTAAACGTAATTCTCAGTTAATCCTTTTGACCCAAGATGTTATAACAAGAATTATGCAAGTTGATTTTATTGCATTTGTAATGCGTGTTCTTATTTTATTAACTACATCGATTTAAACAGGAATTTTGTTTTGTCGGTTATTTTTCAAATGTTTCGTTTTATTTTGTTTAAAAGTGTGTTGTGTATTGTTTTCATAGAAACACGTATTTAGGATGCATACGCGGATAAATTAAACAATTTCAATAAATATCTGTGTTTGTTTTGATTTCTCCGCATTATTTCTTCTTTCGTTCTTCTTTATTTGCATTATCTTTGCTAATTTTCGACTTGAGATGATCCTTGTAGTCGAGAATGTTTCCTTTCCATTTCGTAACCGTTTGATTTTCACATATCCAGATTTCTTCGGCAACCTAGGGAAATAGAAAAAATAGAGAATATGTGATAAAAATTCAAAAATAAAAAGGAAAAAATTCTACACAGTCTAAAGATGTGCTAGGTCCAACAGTCCAACGATAGATGATTTAATTTTGGCTATGTTCTGGTACTAAGGCTATGTTGGCTTTTCGTAAACCTTTTGCGCGCGAGTGTCGGCAAATAGACCCCCCACTCAGTCCCTGTCGACGTTGGCGTCAATTGCCGTGCACCGTCTGTTCGCCCTCCGACTCGAACCCCGAGTAGCGATGCGCTACTCTTGTTCACAGAATCGAAGAACCAGTGTCCAAGTTTGCCAACTTCTAGCTGAAGTCTTTGTTCACCACTTTTACGATGAATCCCTTAACAGACTTGCGCCCTCAAAGAATGGAGAACGGAAAAATAATTTGATATTGCCTTTTTTCTTCTGAGTTTAAAGCACCATTTGCGCTGTAGCAGGGAAGTATAATTCTGACTGCATTTTTCCTTGGAACAATGCAACATGTGAATACCACGAACATGTGATACCACTAGTTCAATAAGAAGAAGTAAGCAGCTGCCTGCTCTTTTCCAAATGATCATAAGTTCAAGGGAAGCCTATATGAGGACTTCACACAGGAAGAATTGACAGAAAGGGGCTTAAACACTTATACATAAAATAACGAGAATTTCAGCATTTGCATGTGATAAATAGTAGTATGTGCATTTGATGAAAGTCCTATGTTGATTAAAAAAATTACAAAAGTTTAGAACATTAGAATTAGAAGACATGCAGCCGTACAGTATCAGCGCAGTCAATCGCTGCTCTGAAACATTTCAGATAGCTCGTACTTGGTTATGCACGAGTTGGATGAACAAGTGTTGTCCGAACAGGGAGAATGGAACAAGCAACACCAAAACATTCTTAAATTTAAATTATCCTTTTTATTTTCGGACTGGCAACGAAAGTGAATTCATTGAAAACACCTCTTGCCTTAAATCAATATCACTTACCTGATTAATTAATCTGAAATCGTGACTAACTAGCACCATTCCACCCTCAAAATCATTGATGGCATCAGCCAAGGCATCAATTGTTTCCATATCCAAATGATTTGTAGGTTCGTCAAGTAATAGAAGATGTGGCACCTGCCAAGCTAGCCATGCGAATACAACACGACATCTTTGTCCATCAGACAACTGACGAATAGGACAAACCTGTTGTCGTCCGGTTAAACCATATCGTCCAATAATTTTACGCATTTCTTCCTTCTCTTTTACTTCAGGGAACGCCCGCATCATATATTCTAAGGGACTTACATCCAAATCCAATAGCTCATGCAAATGCTGATGATAGCGGGCAATTCGTAAATGTGAATTCTTACGAATCATGCCCGATGTAGGCACTAAATCTCCATAAAGTAATTTCAACAGTGTACTCTTGCCGGCACCATTTGGCCCAACGAGTGCCAATCGTGTATCCAAATCTATGCCAAACTCTAGATCTTTATAAATGTTTGGAGTGTTTTCGTTGTATCGGAAGCTAACGTTCTGAAAATTAATACCAAAAAAGTTCAGTTTATGAACGTTACCAAATGAACGAAATCAAATTACCTGAACCATAATAACAGGCGGTGGAATATTACCGCAAGCTGGAAAATAGAAGTTCAATGTTTTATCATCAATAACTTTCTCCGTGAGACCTTGTGCCACCATTTTCGCTAATGTCTTTTCTTTCGATTGTGCTTGACGTGCCAACTTAGCCGAACCGTGACCAAACCGGGCAATATAGTTCTTCATATGTGCAATTTGATCTTGTTCCCAATTGTATTGTTTCATTTGATTTTCTAATAATTCCATACGCGTTCGCACAAATGCTTCGTAATTGCCGGTGTAATATTTCAAACGTTTTTTTGTCATGTGAATGATATTTGTGCACACTCCATTCAGGAAATCTTGTGAATGGGAAATCAAAACCAATATACGTTTGTATGTTTTCAATTCTTCTTCAAGCCATACGCAAGCATCTAAATCCAAGTGGTTTGTCGGTTCATCCAGGAGCAATAAATGCGGCTTTACATACAAGGCACGTGCCAATGCAATTCGCATACGCCAACCTCCTGAAAAGTCCTTAGCCTGTTTCTGTTGCATTTCCTTAGTAAATCCCAGACCATGAAGAATACGAGCCGCTTTTGCTTCAGCTTGATCTGCCGCCATATCGTCCAATCGTTCATAGATGTCCATCAGTTGTTCTTGAGATTCATCATCCTCATTTGTCACGAGTTGATCAGCCAATTTTTCCAATTTAATGCGCTCTTCGTCAACTTCCATTACACATTGCAGTGCAGTTTTTGTGCTAGCCGGAATCTCTCGTGTAAGATGGAATATATCAATGTGTTCTGGAATTGGAACTTCACGATTGCCAAGCACCGATAAAAGTGACGATTTGCCACATCCATTTAATCCAATCAAACCATAACGACGTCCACAATTCAATTCAAGCATTGTATCTTGGAGCAGTTCACTGCCAAAGAACGTGATAGAAAAATTGGCAATTTTGATATCACGAGATCGAGGGTGTACAGCCAACGAGCCAGTACATGCTCGTGCAGCTGCACTAATGCGTGCTTCTTCTTCTAGTTTTGCGCAAAGCTTCTCTGTAAATATTCGAAAACGGGGCAAAATTATTACTATAAACTTTTTCTCCTTGTATAGTCTGCTTTTGACAGATATTCCAACAGCTTTGAGAGTTTATTTTTACGTTAAAATTAAAATTAACAGAATATACATTGAAAGCTTTCGTATGCTCCCAATACCGGAAGGTTTGGCTTGACTATTCCGACTCATTTGAACTTTCTTTGGCTCATTTTAAACGGAAATAACAGGATGCACCTTCTTGAAATGCCACAAATATAAAAGGCACGGTTGAGTTGTGTAGAGAAATCATAGTGGGTATTAAGTTTTTGGCCTTAATGATTCCTGCAGTGATCAGTATCCAGTAAATTGCTTATTTGATCAAGGAAAGCAAAAATATTATGATAATCATTCTCTCATTACGGGTATAAGCACGGAGGTTGTGAGTTCTGTAGTTGCAAAAGACTTTAAATTGAATCATATACGCGGCTTTGAAACTTGCTTCCGAAAATTCACTGTTCTTTAGATATACTAATCATTCTTACCATACATAGAAGTATGTAGATTTTAAAATCAAAAGAGTTTTGGCTAGTAATTTTTTTTCTCTTCCGAACGAAATTCTGTCTTTTCGCGTCTGTTTCCTTGTGTAGTTCACAAACTCATTTCGACACTGTCCCATCTTTGATGTGTGGTTTCGTGCTCGCCCTACAGTTCTTAAAAGTAGCGAATTGACCCAATGCCACAATGCATTAGCTACCGATTGAAAGAAATAACTCGATGTACTGAACAAATGAGTTCGCTTTTGGGGGAAATATATCGCGACGTTCACTTTTCTGACGAAAAAATCTTCACCATTGAGGATAAATTAGTTAACAAAATGAAGACCTTCGAACGTGATATGAAGCGAAAGAGAAACTGCCACGAATCCAGGGCGGTCACTAATCCATTGGCGTAATGGTTTGGTAGGGTACCGTTTGATGCGGTTACTGATATTCAGTTCTGTGAAACTGGAGTAAAAATGATCTCTTGCGTGTGTCGCTGTACAGAAATAGAACTTTCAACCAGATTCGGCTTAAGCGATCAAGGCCAAACGTCTACAAAAGTGGTTTGTCAGAGCATGTTCCCATTTTTCTTTTCAAATTAATGAACCCCTGGCAGCACAGGTTTTAATCCCCCCGGCTGATTTGTGGAAGTTGCTTGTGCGCGTCGGCATAGAATCATGAATGGTTTAAAAGTAAGTATTATGAACGCTGCACGAGAAATGCCGTCCTTTACTGGTCGTTAAACGAACGACACTGGCCACAAAGACTTGCGAAAGCATGTAAAAGTGCGGGGCAGTGACATTTTTTCAATGAAATTTCTATGGATCTCGTCATTGATATATACATTTTAATTACATTTTTAATTGATAGAACAGCGTATAGCCATTGTGTACAAATATCTTGTATATATATGTACAACTATCTAATAATATATATGTCTAATATATAAGGTTTGTTTGAATACCCCGTTGGCCACCTTTGAAAGCGCAGGATAGTTTCTATGGCTAGTTAAGTTTTTGTGGCTACTCGCCTCGGTCCACAAGGTGTATATCGATATCATTTTATGTATATATTTTATCTACTTAATTGGAATGATTTTTTTTACTTTTTACGCCGGAAGTTTCTTTGTTTAGTTCGAATTAGATCGATAGTCGTCGTCAGAATTATTTAAATACATTGAGAGATCTCGTTTAGCTCTTTGCAGCCTTACATACCCCACCAGCTTCGAGGTTGATAGGGATTGCATCGAAGGTGCTCACTCTTTCGTAGGAGATTTTTTACAATTCCAAATCTGTAGGCAAATATAACTGCGTAACAGTGTTGGATTTTGCTTTACATGAATACGTCAAAATATAGTCTGCGAAGCATAAGGGGACGATTTTGTTTCAACTGTGCCGTCTTATAGTGCGTGCAGATGTTGATATATATACCACCGATATTTTCTCAATTTTGATCCCTTGTCGGGTTATTTGTCCTCCGCGAATCCTGTATAAGCTTAGATCAACTGGTTACCCACCCTTCAAACAAAGCAATTCATTAATCAATTAGTATACACAGTATCGTTCCTTGTCACCATATAAAAGGATGGTACCAAAATTTGCGGATTAAGAAAGTTACAATAGTTAGCCCACTCTAAACTGTGTTAGTAGTTAGTTCATGTGAATGAATTGCAGGCTGTGGTTGCTACTTGCAATCGATTCACCGATTATCTTCAAGCTTTCAGCTAACGTCCTAGATAATCCAAGCTTCATTTTTAAACTTCTTAAATTTGTTTGTCATAGCCAAACAATGAAAGCCCGAGTTTCATATATTTTAAATTACCGAAATAGACATTTTTAATGTTGGATTTTTTTCATAACTGAACATCGAACTGTGATTAATCAAATATCCATGAAACTAATATATCTAATTGACTAGTTTCCGTTTCTCTAAATAATCACACCCAGAAAATTCAATAAATTAATGCTCTTTAAATACAGGTGCACATAAAGTTCTCACCCAGCAATAGAACTCACCTTCTTCCGTCATCTCAGCAGCTGTCCCATTGACACCATTCTGTTTAACATCGGCAGTCTTCTTAGCTGACGAAGCAGACGCGATTTTCTTGTTACGTGCGTCTTTTTTGCGTTGAGCATCTCGTTTTTTCGCGTCAGAAGGCATTTTACGACGATTCCGTGTTACCTTATCTCAAACAACTAGACTAATAGTACGAAATATACTAACGACAAGCTTACTTTGCTAAACGGCAATTTCTGTAAATACAAAAAAAAAAATTCAGATATAGATAAACAATTCACTTCCTGCGAAAGGATGTACATAGAATTCCAAATTGGAAATATTCAGTGACATTGGCACAGAGCAATCAAACAAAACTCGAATTGAATATCACTCGGAAAAAAAAAATTGCCAAGTGAACCTTCAAGTAATTTGAGGTTATGAGCTTGGAAGCTTTTGTTCTCATCCGATTCGCTTGCATATTTAGGAAAATTACAATTCTTTATGATACGAGGCACAACCGTAAAATTATTAAATGCAAAATAACCATTCTTAGCTTTATCACTTTGCTTTTCAGAAACGTGTAAAACATGTAAATACGGTATACTTTCAAGGCTATAAAAATCTACTCAATATGCGTTCTAAATCGATTTTTTCCCCAAATATGGTCTATTGATGCAACAAATAATTTATTGAGAATTCTTAACGGATTCGAACAAAGCTTCTAACATATTATAATGCTCACAATGCACCGAACGTTGTCCAATTCGTACATTAATTTACCAACACTTAACGAAATACTTTTTAGTGAAAACCGCGGCACTCGTCGTTCACGTGTGTCTCGCGGAGAAAGATTTCCACAGCAAAGGATTCTGACAGTGCAATTACATGTGTCAAAATGAAGCAGATGGTGGTTATATAGTTAGCAGATTAGACGCCCGGTATAATCAAAGCGCTAGTGTTCTATCTTGTCGAAGTACGCGCCCATTGCCTGCACAAGTTTTTGTGCATCGCGTTTTTTTTCAATAAAAAGCTAATGTGTATGTAATTTGTTCTTCAGCGTATCACAGATATATAGTCACCAATAATAAGCCTAATGTTTTGGTCACAGTTCTCTATCTTGTCGCCATTAAAGTATAATCGTTTTCCTCATTATCCACCGTTTTTATGATTTCCTCAATCCAATGTATGGAAAATTAACTTGGACTACTTAACGGAAGTTTCGATTGGATAATTATCACGTGGACTTAAAGAGATATCCATTCAAATTTGAAAGTCCTTCAATGTTATCAATGCCCTATTTTGTAAGACTCTAGATTTCCTTATTTTATTTTTTTTATAAAAGCTTTTTCTAAAACGAAGAACATCTAAGGAAGGATTTTGATATTGGAGGAATTATTGTACACAGGAACGATTTGAATAACTATATGAACATGAACAATTAAAAACTAACGATAGAACTAATTATGCGCGAATCACGAGGTAACAAAATAGCTTCACAATTTACAATTAAACAATAAAAAAATAAACTAAGCCATTTTAATCCAATCGGATATTAACAAACAGGGAGGTCGCAGCCAAAAGAAGGCGAGTAACTTCAAAGCAGTGATAACATGGCTCTAAAATGGTATAAGTATTAATAAGTCATAAATGTTTTATACGAGAACAGGAGTTTAAGAAAAATTTACATCTGAAATTTTATCTCTATCCTTCCATGCTTCGGGTATAAATTTAGTCTCAAAATACCCACACACGAAATGAATGTAACAGTACAGTCCTTTTCCCTACTCTATGAATAATCACTGTATACTCGATGCAAAAACCTATTCAAATTATTGAAAATATTTTGCAAACAAACAAAAAATAAATAAATAAAGAAAAACCAGTTCATGGGGAGCTTTGTTAATTATCAATTCTCTGTTTGGTTAGGAAAAAAATTGAAGAAAATATCTCATTTTCAATTTGTACAAATTCGCAATGACTTTTACTGGATCAATTGAAATTAAATAACAAATTGCACTCAATAGACTATTTTAATTGCAGTAAGCTAAGAATTTCTCACATTCATTCTCCGTTTGCATAGGATGAGTTTTTCTCTCTGAACTGGGTAAGCTTGGAATCGATTCATTTATTTTTAATAATCAGTGAAATTTTGCTTTAGTGCTATCAAAACGCTTGTGAACATTTATCATTTCGGATTAAAAATAATTTACCGGTGTTTACAATATTTACGCATTTTCCAATCTTATTTTTAATAAGAATCAGTCTACTTATAACATAAAATGGCTTTTTTGGCATCGAGTAATTTTAAAAACCTGGTCAAAATTAGACTTCTCCATTTGATGGGTGGTAGAGCAGCACGGAGGAAGTACTCATCAGATGTTGAAGGATGTTCTAAAGGGGGACTTGTGAGTAGTTAATTTACGGTTAGAATATCTTTCGGTAACAAAAACTATTTTCGCTTTCTTCAGCGAGGATTAGTCGTTGGCATGTTTGAAAAGGAATCTGATACAGATGAACCAAAGTTAACTACATGTGGAGAAAAATTTGATGACAAGGTATCTGGAAAATTAAGTGAACTATGCAGGGAGTGAGTATTTTGCTTTCAATAGCTTGATTTAACTGGTAAATCAACTGAATTTTCCCTCAGAGCTGCCATTGATGGCTCGCTCGGCAAGGGAAAAGTTTTCAACAATGTGGATCAAGAGTTTCGTTCAGTGGCTGTCGTTGGCCTTGGACGAGATGGTGTAGGATATAACGAGTTGGAGGCCATCGATGAAGGCATGGTTGGTAATTTATTATTGGGCTCAGAGATAGAAGGAATTTTAAACACCGCTTCCCACATATAATCACATTGCATATTCTATTGCTCTAGGAAAACGCAAGAATAGCAGCAGCAGTAGGAGCGAAACAATTACAGAAGCAAGGATGTACATCGATTAACGTTGATGGCATGGAGTACCCAGAACAAGCAGCTGAAGGAGCGGCATTGGCAGTGTGGCTTTACCAAGATAATAAACGCAAACAGGAGCGCAAACCAGTACCCAAGCTTGATCTCTACGAATCGCCAGATGTGGATTCTTGGACTCGTGGCCTATTCAAAGCAGAAGCTCAAAATTTGGCTAGGCGTTTGACCGATGCGCCAGCAAATCAGATGACCCCATCGACATTTGCACAGGCAGCCGTCGATGCTTTGTGTCCGTGCGGGGTCAATGTTGAAGTCCGTAATATGGATTGGATTGAGACACAGGGACTCAATTCTTTTCTAACAGTTGCTCGGAGTTCGTGTGAGCCACCAATTTTCCTTGAGATGACCTACTGTGGTGCATCCACCGAAGAACGTCCCGTACTACTCGTAGGAAAAGGGTTAACTTTCAATAGTGGAGGATTGTGCTTGCGATCGCCCGAAGAACTTTCGGATTGTCGCGGGTGCATGGCAGGAGCAGCAGTTGTTGTTGCAACCATTCGAGCTGCGTCTGCTCTATCATTGCCTATTAATATAACTGGAGTCGTACCACTTTGTGAAAATATGCCCTCTGGAATGGCTTATAAAGTGGGCGATATTATAAGCTGCCTAAATGGGAAGACTCTCGCTATACATGTAAGCTCGACTGTAGTATTTGTGGATTTCAGCCTGACAGTGCACTTTTCAGGATACTTCCAAAGCTGGGGTTGTGATGATGGCGGACACACTCACATATGCGCAAAATACCTATAAACCGAAATTAGTGGTCGATGTTGCTACAATTTCATGTAAGTAGACATCGACAGCTACTTTAAGCTATGCAAATATTTTTGCTCCTTCTTTTAGCTGGTGTCACAAAGGCTCTGGGAGGCTCAGCTGCCGGAATTTTTTCCAATTCCCACTACATATGGAAGCAATTTCATAAAGCTGGAGCTTTAACGGGCGACCGAGTTTGGCGATTGCCCCTTTGGCAGTATTATACGAAAAAAGTCAAAGGTACATGCTGTTCATGTTCGATTTTAAAGGGGTTTTTGATGATTGATCCTTGATAGATTATCTCAGTGTGGATGTGAGTAACAGAGGACACGGAAATGCCTCAGCATGTTTGGCTGCAGCTGTTTTGAAGGTATCTTAGTTAAGGCAAACTCTATTTTTATTTCATAGCATGATTTTTTAATTCTCGACAAGTATTAAACCCTTAAAATTTTCACAGGAATTTGTACCGTGTACCGATTGGGCGCATTTGGATATAAGGGGTGTTGGCATGCTCTCTCATTCGAACGCAGTGCCATATTTGGCAAAGGGTCGTATGACTGGTAGACCGACACGAACTTTGGTGCAATTCCTCTATCAAATGGCATGTCCTGATGAACAGGTTAAGGACCTGAGAAATACATAAGTCGAAACTTTCTGTCAATATAGAAAAAAGCGTATGAAAAAATCAAAAAGTGCAGAGTGGATTGAGAAATTTGCCTGCACGATATTTAGTTCAAAAAAAATGAAAATTTTGTCAGATGATTGTGTGGTTTTTCAACATGTTATAGTATAAGAAAAGTCAAGCAACCAAAAGATGCTAGTAGTTAATATGAAATTGTATTGAAAGTATGAAAATTTTTGGCGTTGGTTCTAATATTTGCTTTTTTATGTCAATGGTGTCTTGTGTAATAAAAAAGAGAACATGGTTCATTGAGCATTTGATTATTAAAGAATTGAAATTTAGACGCTGCGGCTCGTGAGGTGAACTTGAGTATTTGATTTAAGCAAAAACTGGTAGCATAACAAGTATATTAAACATGACATTTGACTTGGATTGCATCTTTTGGTACAGATTCTTCGTCTGGCAATCAAAGAATTCGTGTATTTAATCGCTGCTGTCAATTTGATTTTAAGACAGCGTAAAATCAGAAAGATCCACAAAACTCACCCCAGAAGGGGCTTCGAAGAGTGTTCGATCAACAGGGACACAAAGAAGCACGAAGCAGTCGAGTTACAAAAAATGGTAATTGTAGCAATATTTTTTAACAGAAATTAAAGTACACCAAAAAGGCACATGCAGAGGTTAGTTGGCGAACAGTCGGCCGTGCATGAGATATCCCCAGAAGTATGCGCGTGCTGAGGAAAGAATAATAAAGACAGTCCTGAAGCATCTGATAGTCCGTTTCGTTGGTTTATTACCGAGTTCAGTAAAGTTATCAGGGGCTTCGGTTCACCAAGCGTTATATACCAGGCTTGGGATCTTCTCAACGAATATGGTACCTAAAAGATTCTGAGAGATCTCGAACGACATTGATCCACATTTGATTGGCATGGAGACCGAAGTCGACCTCGCCGTAAAAAAGGGCCCTGGATTACAAACGCATTACTGAAAAGACATCCTGACAAAAATTACATGCTTTCTTGTTAGTCCTCAAAAATTACATTAGGACTTTCTTGTTAGTAGACTGTGATGTCAATGCAAGGCAGCATATTTACTAACAACAAACTGCTATTGTTAATTAGCTTTTTATTCTTGGTAGTACTCTGATTCCCAGTTTGAGAGTCTCACCACAGATATCTTCCGCGAATAATACTACGTATTTTAGAGTGTAAGAATCTGTTCTAGAGGGTATGATACGAGAGGATGAAGCATTCCTGGTGCTTAACTGTCTTTGTAAGTGGCTACTTTGTACATAATAAAAATGCTTAACTATCAAGCAAATAGAATTGAAGAATGCAATACAGAAGTCTAAGGAGCACGGAACATTCCTAGATCTCTACAGTTGTCAAGTATTAGCAGTATCCTAGAATCAGAAATGTAGAAGCACTTGAATAAAAAATTCATTAAATCGATAAATATAACTATAGATATAAAAATCTGAGAGTTCACACATCTGTTTGTTATCCTTTCGGAAAATACAATAAGATGTTACTCTACTTCTCGCCAAATACCACTGAAAAAAAATACTTGAAACCGTTGAGGCGCACACTTCAGTCAATACTACACGAATATCATTATCCTTCCAGAACGACTATCCCAATGAATAACAAGTGACCCAGCCATTTCCAACCCATTTCAGTTACCATAATAATTTCGTGTCAGCTAACATTGTAATGTACACAAAATGTACAACATCGGAAAATAGAAATTCATGAGCAGCATAAATCATGATGAGCGTACTTGTCCCAAAAGTGCCGGAGATTGTATCCTTAGTAAATCCACTCTCATCTTCAAGTATCATCGTGTCTGTCTGTCACATTCACGCACACCATAAGGAGTAATACAAATGCCTGCTAGCTCCTACCCACTACACGTTACATACATTTCCTAATTTCAAGATTATGTCACGTTCGCCAATCTTATAAACATCCGCAGAGCGTATCATTTTCGTACCCGTCTAACGGCGAAAGGCTTTTCCTTAAGATTTCTCCTTCTTTCATTCCTCTTGACTGATGCTGGTCGGTTCTGTTGTTTGGTCGATGTCGGTCGAACATTGTGCATAACAGTCGTGCGTAAGTTAAAGAAGATTCACCAGGATAAGTTTCGCTACTTCCGTGCGAAATCGCCTGGTTCGCAAAAGCTATATTTGGAATTAGGACAATTACGTGAGCAAAAAGTTTTATTTGTTTCGATTTTATTTGCAGGACAGGAACGTAAGCGGAAAAATGTCTTCGATCAGACCGGAAGTTCGGTAGTTTTATCAACACAGAAGAGGTAATTTGCTGAGAAACGGAGAGAGAATAGTAAAAAGTATTCACAATGAGATCGTCCTGGACATTCTAAGCAGAACTTAATTGATGGACGTGGTTTGCAAATAAACTGAAGAGGAAGCTCAGCTGTAATTCATCGTCTATACGAAAGGAGCACGTTCAAATAATTTATTTAAAAACAGTCGTGAATATTCAATTTTTGAAATATTCAATTGAAAGCTTTTTTGAAAATTCGCATTTTTCACCTGCGATTGCGGAAATTATCTCGAGTTGTCATTTTATATAATCTTGATCGTTGGTCATAAGGTTGTATCGACAGATTTGTAGGGCGCTGTGGATGGGGCGAGAGACATTTTCGACGATGTGCTTTCTGGAAATATATCCCTTTTCTACACTTTATATTCAGTTCGTATTAGGTAAGCTTGTTAGTGTATAGTTGATGAGGCATTCAGAGGTATATAATATTTGCTGATTAAGCTGGAGAAAAAGAAAGAGGAACGCAAAGCTTTGATTCTTTCCTGATCAGAAGTGGTTCTGCTAGTTTCCTTTAAATTTGCATGCACTTTGCTATGTTCAACATCCATGTGCTCAAATACTGTTGCCCATTAATATAGCAAGATTTCAGGCAAGATATGTGGATGTAGTCGTTGCCATCAAGGATCACAATTTTTAAACACTTAATCGACTAGTTAAGAATATATGCTTCGCTCACTCAATTTAATTAGAAGGACAAATACCTTTTCTGAATGTCTTAAAATAAATGAAACAAAAGATCTTAAAGTTTAACATATACTAGAAGCCAGCAAACATCGACAAAGTTAATCTAAATTTTCGGACTACTCCACAAATCACAGATAGTAGTACATCGCATGCGTTTTGTCAGGAATCAAGAAAGCAATTTAATCCGATAACAAACAAACTGCCATTGGAGCTATCCAGTGAACCCGATCAGGTGGTATCCTCATAGAGCTGGAACCAGTGACAACAAACAAAGGTTGATTCCATAGCGCACTTAATATTGCTTGTAGTGAAAAGGCGATGGTTATCTCACTTAAACGAGTGGCTGCCCTCAAAACTGGAAACATAAACTGCCTTGCACATATGATCAAGGTGGAAGAGTTGCTCAAAGAGGATTCGTCTGAGCTTAATAGGACCGAACAAAATAAGGCAAAAAATGAGAACAATAGTAAAGAACCACAATAGAAACAACGCATACGCATAGTTGTCCTGAGTGATAAAGAAGTCGAAAGATTTTAATGGTATGTAAAATAAAAATGATTGGATGTCATGCAGGAAACAAATGTGATACAAAAAAGCAATATAAATGCGTCACAAAAAAATATTCTTGTCTCTGCGAAAACCCTGACTCCAGAAATTACGATCCGGCCCATACCCAAGGAACAGGAAGGCTTGGGTAGTTGGCATGCGGGGGAAGTGAAAGTTGATTTCTTGCTGCTTAGCAAACAGCAAAGAGAGAAACATCTGGCTGTAAGGTATCATCATTGAAAATAATGCTCTTGTACGGAAGGGGCCTTAAATGCATGAGCCATTGAGTGAAGCACGTCCCAACCAAATCATAAAGGAGAACGAGTACTTAAAATGGCAGCAGGATCAAGTTATCCACTTACTTTCCACCGCTTGGTGTGCGTGAGTACCATTCGAGCCGCTATATTCGCTTTGGAGTCCTTAGCCGAGTACACAGGACTGTTCAATGCGTTGATCCCAAGCAAATTCCCGTGTGGGCTATCTAGGCCCCGTCGAACTTCCAGACACGGCGAGCCTCCGTTGTACAAATGGTCAACTGAAATCCTTAAAAACGATTACAGTATAGCAAACTCCACGCTTGGGCAAGGCGGGGACACCAGAATTTAAACATATATGCAAATTTTATTGAAAACATCTTTTCTGGACGAAGTCGCAAACTTTCTCCGCCACGACGTAGTATTCAATATACTACTTATATTTTCTGAAAGCCGATATATTCTTGGCTATTAATCGCTGAATTTTACCTTTTTTTGATGATGCGGCATGAAAAATTGCTTCTATCCTAGGTCAAATTCACCGGACATCGCTACTAAGATAAAACTAGCGCCGACACTTTTTAAAAACTTATTGCTTTTTTACAAAGTAGTCTTCCTGGTGACACTGGGAGTTTTCCTGGTGACACTGGAGAATCAGGAATGAATTCAACTCCATTAAATCGACGATTATTCTGGAACCCATGAAAACTCCTTCTAATTACCAGAATATCTGATACCGTAAGCGTTTTCGTAAGCAACCCATGCTGACGGAAGAAGCTAGTCATATCATGTGTGGCCTAGGACTCGGGATATTCTAACAATAAAGAAGGGAAAAGTTGGTAACAACAAAGAAGGGCTAGAATCGACGAAGGTGGAGGGGTTCTTTCTTCAGACACCATACTCCTCCTACTTTCCCGCTGAAGGATAAATTTCTATAACCTGAAGGCGTCATACGACGAGGGATATACAGGCCTAGTTCTCTAGTGTAAGTGCTGTAATTGGCAGGGCTGTGTTAACTGATAATGCAATTGCTTTGTGGCACTGGGAGCGTGGCCATGAATAGTCTTTACTTTTGTATCCTCAGACAAATATATATATTTATATATATAATTATACCCACTCAAAATGGTGGCCTTCAATTACACGATCTAGCTCTTGTTAACTTTTCCTACCTTCCCAAAAAGCTGCAGAAAAGGAAACGAAACATATTTGGAATCCCGAGAGACTAAATTTAGACAAACAAACAACTGAAGGATAAAAAGAAACAGTAATCGACAAACACAACGGACCTAGAAACATACAGTAGCATTTTATATAGCTTCAATTGCTTCCCGATTACATTGCGGAACAAATTAAGGAGAAATGATTTAGGTGTAGTCTATACTAGTAGTAAGAAACATTTGGGAACGCTACGTGGGACCACATAAGACTCAACAGACAATATAGTTAAATTGCAGACTTAGATTATGTCGCCAAAATAAAACATTTTACCAAATGCTTTCACTCCAATAACGTTTAAGCAGGAAAAACTTGAAGGATATTGAAAAAGGCCTCACTAACATTTGAGAGAATGCGAAATAGCCAACGAATAAACTTTATAGAATGTTGATCGCAGTTATCGTCATCAGCTCAGACATCGTTTCCGAAAGTCACCTCCTCTCCAATAAGGAAATAATATCCCAAACTTTCTAATGGAGTTAAATGGTAAAGTTCACGATGTTACGTAAATAAACTGTATTAGTTTCATATTGAATATACTCGGATTTCGTAAAAGGAAAAAACTTGCAAGAACCTGATTGCGATTAATGTCAAACTAACAACCCCTAAATAATTCGCTTTGATTTTTTTTCGCTGACCTATTGTAACACACGGGGGTGTATGGCCATCTTCTTTGATGTTCGTTAAAGCAATTCTTCTTGGGTGCGTATGGGGAGACGCAGAGCTCCCCAAATTGAATGCACTTTGCTGGATAAGATCACATGCGATCTGTGCACGCATTGTGCATCAATCAGAAGATGCTCCGTTGCCGGTCAGGGATGAGTGGATGCATGAGTCGAACCACACAGCAATCCATATACAGTTTTGTGTATGTTAGGCATGTACACACCACATTCCATCCGGCCCATATGATTTTTAGTAAGCAAAAACAAAAAAAAAAAAGGAATAAAAATCTATCTGGAAAGTAATGTTTGCGGTTCTTTGCGGTGTGCTTAGCTTCATCCCGAGTTTAAAGGATGGTTCGTCTTTTTGAAGACGTGCTGTAAACATTTTAACGAGAAATTTCCTTGCAGGCAATAAAAAGAGATATTTGTACGAGCAATAACATTTTCTAATACTACACAGATACCAGATTGTGTGTGGCTGGGTGAGGGATGCGAGCCGAAGATGAGTGGTATGAGTGAGTCAAATGAAAAGAAGTAGTAACCATAGATGAATGTATAGATGGATATATATGGATGGATAGATTGAACGCTAGCTGGGCCTCGATGTAAAGCCAAAACGGCGGTCTAAAAGACACACATAAAAGCAAGTGTTTACGCTGCGGCAAACATTAAAGGGTCCTTATTCGTCTTCTTCGGCATGTGCTGCGGCGATCTCATATGGATGCCATTTTCATGTCCTCTATCGTCTTTCCGACATTTAATGCTGTCGTTTCTCCTTTAAATGTCTTCTTGCTCATTTCTACATTTCAAGCCTCTATTGGCAAATAGGAAACATCAAATGAGAGAAACTCAAAGGGTTTGTCATTTTTCGGTTTTTAAATTCTTTTTACCACAATTGCTTAAGTACTCGCAATGTAATGATGATGGAGTCATACGTTGCTGTTGAGGTATGCTTGTGGTAAAAAGTAAGAAGGTAAAGGCAAACTTCGCTGTCTAGAAATCGAAAGGGTATTTTCGTATTGGCGACATCAAAGCGATTTTTGCCAGTCTTTTTATTTTTTTGAACTGAGACACGTAAAAAAGTTGAAGCTAAACTTGCTCGTTTTTATGATTTATATTTGTTGCACCTACGACAGACCTAGACTCATTCCCAGAGCTGAAATATTGGATCAAGAAGCGTTCCGGGGAAAATTATGCACCCAATCATGTGGCAATGCCTTTATAGTGCTTTGCAAAGGTATTTGCTATGCATTGTTCATCAAAGTAATCACTATATATATTACTATGGCAACTTGATAACTAGCAATTACTTGATTCTCTAGCTAGCCGACTATTGAGCCTTTAATTGTTTTCAATTACTTTACCTTTAATGTGTTTCACAGTAAATTAACTATTCGGGAGCTGTTATCAGCTCTGTTTTCTTTACTATATATACATCTAATGATATAAAAATATATCTCATAATTCTTGAACAATCTTTGTTTCTGTCCTGCTGAAGAACAAATATAGAAAATCAGCGTCGACGGTAGTGATAAGAAGAATTAATGTGATATCTATCCTTGAATTTTAATTTGATTACAACATTAAATTTGATTAAACATCTCCAGAGACAAATATTATCAAGAGCTGAGAATAAATATAAATAAAAATAAATCAATACTGGAAGAAATGCAAAAAGGACATCCGTTAAACACGTTTTTGTCAATCAGAATTACTAGTCTGAAATCGCATTAGATACTATTTCTGAATAGGCCTCTTTGTTACCTTGCCCTGAAAAAACATCGACGGAGAGGTACTGCTAAAAGATGCTCCTATCCTCATGCAACTAAATTAAATCGAAGGCGATTCATTTTATTATTTTAAACATAATAAATAAATTAAATTTGAAGTAAATATAAATACGAATAAAATGAAATCTAACTTATTTTTTTTGAATGCCGTCAGATCGGGTGTTTTTTCCGAGTGTTCTTGCTGGTTTGTTATTACGTCTATTTTCCACTAGGAGGAAACCAGAGGAAGGCTTGTCTATGAAAGCTAGAATGGCTCCAGAACCCGATGGGTTTCGACCTTAGATGCTGAAGATGGTCTTTCTCTTTTGTGAAACATATCTGTACCGGTGAAGCGCTGATCGAATTGAAACCAGCATCGAAATTTCAGGACGTATTGATAGGCTCAAGGATGACATTTTCTTTGCAAATCAGGGCAACGTCTGACAAGATTGCAACTCGTGTACCGGCCCTCATTCGGACAATGGTCAGCATAGAGGGGTTCACTGCATCAAAGCCTGCATCACTGCATCGCCCCTAACGAGGGCTATGCAATCTGTTCTACTCTATAGCGCAGAAGTATGGAGCAACTCTCTAGGTAAGGAGCTATAAAGAAAGCGGTAGGCATAGGTACAGAGAAAATAAGCGTTGCGAAATGCATGCACATTTCGAACGGTCTTCAGGACGGCTATGTTTGCGATCGAATGAATTTGATCCTCTTTGCTAGTGAACGCAATTAACATTTCCCGGCACAGAAGTGAATAAAACAGAAAAGAGATTATCAGGAGAAGGAGTTTACACTTTCCCAGCGATTGACAAACGTCGTTATGAGCGGGAAATAAAGAGAAAGTGGACGCCAGTTTTCAGACATCTGCCTTCAAATCGTAGCTTAATAGAGTGCATGGTGAAATTGACTTACGCTTGACTAAGATCTAGAGCGGGCATGTATTGCAGGTAAGACAGGATGTTCCCGGAACTAAATGTTTTGTAGAGGGAGGTGGTTGATGATTCTACACATGTTTTGTTTCAAAAAGATGGGGAGTGGGCAGCGTGCTCACATCTTCAACGAAATTGGACACGTCCTCCCGGAAACTGTAGTCCTTTGCAACAATCGGAATCATGTGGCACATTATTCTCGGGCAGACCTTATTGTTGAAAACAGATATTGGTGCGCCCGGAGGCGCCGACGATGAAGTAATCCCTAGTACGGTAGTAGAACAGAACATCGCACCGATGATGGCGCACCGACGAAACACGTCTGTGGACGAATCAAAGGAAGTGACGGGGAACGATGGAATGTTCCGAATACAAAAAAAAACCATTCCTAGTATTTTCTTCCTCTCGCTTTTTGCCCGCTAGAGAAGGGATTCATGGGAACATGAGGCCTAGCCCAAAGTACTGTCCAAAACATATTTCGACTAAGTTCTCAGACGATAGTGACTTCCTGGTGGGTAGTAATGAAGCGTTACGCGTCTAGGAATCTCAAAGACAGAACGGTAATAGCCTTCACCTCAATACTATCTGGTATATCAACTTATTGCTCAACACCTATTCCACCAAACAGCAACAGAGATAGAGATAGATAGAAAGAGAAGGGTGTATTTTAGAATTCGTCTTTCATTTTTGATAGTTAAGTTCCTTAATTTTTAATCAATATCAGCCAAGTCCTATTGGAATGTGAATATTTACATAAAGAAATAATTTGTTTTCTCTTACACTCTCCAATTTGTTATCGCGGAAATCACTTTGCTTTATGAGCGGATTATTCAAACAAATTAACGACTTCAATAGTTATCTGACATCCGGGCAATGGCTCGTCTTGACCTTCAATAACGAAATTGCACTCGTAGCGAAAGTGCGGCAACATAGCGTCTATGGGAAATGTTGTAAATCATAAATAAAGCGAATTCAAATTATCAAATTGTTCTCGCGCCTACCTCATTTTCAGTCACTACCCCAGGTGAGTGCTATCCGTGATTAACGTTGTCCGAGCGGAAGGAAATTGCAGAAAACTATACAAAATAAACTGAGGAATACTTTGTCCGGCCCGGACAAAGCTCCCTCGGAACATTTCTCACGATGGAAAGAATAGCGAAGCTCCTTCAGACCCCAACGGAATGCAAAATCGCAAAAATACTTCAGATTTTCAGGGGGCAGACATGCGTGCAAGATGGAAGTTATAAACTGAATTCGTGGAATGTAAACTCACAGTAACAGCGAGAATGTAAATGCATTCCAGCTGCCTTTCATGCACACGAAGGGGTACAATGTGAATTGGATATCTGCATCTGCACATATCCCATTACACTCTCCCGGTGTCAACCTCACAAATTCTTACTGGATGTGCACGGCGAAAAGTTCCATTCCAACAAGAACCGAATGGGAGAGCTTGAGAGAGCGATTCGTGGAATCCGAATCCGAGCCGTCGATTATCTTTGGAAACGCACAGGCGATCGCCGGCGGCGCGCTGCAATACGAATCGGTTCCCGGCGTGTTGAAAGGGTGCGAGCAAGTTTGAGAAACTTTTTTGTGAGTGGATTCAGTTTATTTTGAGCGTTTGGTCGTGATGCATGTGTTTGCCGAGTTGAGGTTCGTTCTGTGTGTTTCGCTTTGCCGGTAAAATGTCAAAATCGGACCGGTTCTTTTTATCTTGTCTCTAATATCTTGGAACATTCGAAGTCAAGCTGTGACTTGTGTTTTTGTTTTACCATCAATCGTAGCATCGAGTGCGCGTTTATTTGCCGGCACCTTTTCAGATCTGCGGGTAATTCGCGGGAATGTTGTAATTTTCCGACTGTTCCACAACAAAATTTAGACGAAAAGATTGTTTTCGCATTGAATTCATTCTTGGTGTTTAGCCGGTCTGCCCGCGACGTTGATGTTTGATTTGAAAACATTTTTGGGCAAAAATAATTGCAAAGGCAAATTCAATGAGAACGGAAGGAGGCAGTGTTTTGTTATTTGTGAGCGAAATGGTTGAGTTTAGTTGGTTGTAATTGAATTTGTTCGTGGTTAAATCAAGTTTAGATGCGAGTGAAGTTTCAATAGTAAACACTTATTCGGAATTTTGCGAAACTGAGAGGGAAAAATTATTGTGCATTTTGTGGTTTTTCTGCGGATGGATTATTGAAACAAGGCGAAAGGATGCAGCGGAAAATGAATTGGACTTTAGCACAAATGCTAACAGTTGTGTTTATTCTTGGTGAGTTTTTTTTTCTCTATAATAATAAACGTTTTCTCTTTATTTTATATGAATTTTAAATAAATAATAATTTTGAATGAAAATAATTCTTCGTTGTTCTTACGTTGCATTACAAGTTAGGTAAAAGCGATAGATTAACAGAGTGCCGAATAATGAAGACAAATTCATTTTGTCATCAAGTCGAACCCTCGACTCTTTGTTGAATTCTCAATACAGAGGTAATTTTTATTGCGCACTAAAGGCTTGAAATTCCAAGAACGTGAACATTTCATAAATGAACTATTTCATCTCGTAGTTTCATTTTATTTTCAATTATTCTTCTTTTATTTTTATTAATTATTTCGTAGGGTATCAGTTGTAATGTAAAACGGACTGGAACCTGGCACAGAATAGATATATCAGTTTTCATTTATACTAGGGTTAAATGGTGCCCTATCCATATTGTATTGTATCGGATAAGTATCAAGGAAATACCTAGAAGAATGTCCTTGATACTTGTCCTACTTCTTGAACCTTTACGTGAATGCCGAGGTAACCGGGTACCTTGTGCAATTTCAACCATGAATAAATTTTCAATCGGCATGCTAAGCGGCTGTGATTTTCTGATATTCTAACTATCTTTAAAATTACTGTTGCTTATTAAGATATTAATAATTAAGTTGCTTATATTGACCTTATTATTTACTACAAACTTAACTTCTTATTCTTAGCATTACAGCCCGTCTTGAGACTTTGCTTCCTGTAACTTTCTCGATCCATTGACCGCGTTCTCCAATCTTGAAATCCGAGTACTGATGAATTGTCTTCATGATTCTCCACTGGTCTCTGCCGTTGAGTTCTTTCAACGAGTACCTATTTAGGTATCCGTTGTATGCCCATACGATTCATATGGCCATCCCATTGCAGCTTCCACAGTCTACAATCGTTAAAACCTCCGGCTCGTCAAAAAATTCATACAGTTCGTAGTAGTATCGAATTCGTCATTGGTCCCAGTCTAGCTTCGTTCCAATTATACGCCTCAGGACGCGTCGCTCAAAGGAGTTCCACACATTTGCGGATCCTTGGGTTCGGGTTTTGTTTTCCTGTAACCGTCAGCCGTTCCTTTATAACCGTCAGACTTCGTACTGACGGTTATAAAGGACCGGCCTATAATAAGGCTTCATTTGCGAGCTGTGCTCCGGCGTATTCCGTCTATTTCATTATCGGCCCTCGTTAGTTTGGCACAGATTTTCGATACTGGATTCGCAAACTGTGATATTTTGGTTATTTGAGGTATTTTTTCTCGACTGCGTTATGAGCTTTGTTTTCTTCTCATTGGTTTGTAGCTCTACTAGTTTTGCTTCTTTGGCGGCTATTAACATCCGTGACAAAATGTTAATTTCATTCACATAGGCTACCGTGTGGCTTGACTTGCATGTGGTAAAAGTGTGTCTCTTGTATTTATAGCTAAAGCTAGGTGAATTGAATAGCAAAGAAGGCGGCCCATCTTGATGCCTTTGCTGGGTATATGTGTCAAAGGCGTCGGCGAATTGGTTAATCACGCGTACCTGGAAGATATTCGACGTCACTGTGATTATGGTAATGTCTACTTGTGTCTACTAATATGGCTAAGATACCAGAGCAAAGCATTTTTGTGTAATTATATGGAACATAATTAATTGGCTACACTCGTTTGGCATATTTTCTAATTGCCAAATTTGTAGATGGTTTTCTGAACACTGCTGCCACCATATTTAACGAGTTTTACTGGAATCTCATCGAAGCCCGGCGATTTATCCGAATTTGGTTGGGGCCACTGCAAGGTCTCCAGGGATATCTATAGACTCCAATGTTCCGGACCTGTGCTGATGATTAGGAAGTTTCTTGAAATATGTAGCCCATATTTTCTTAATCCTGCTTGCATTAGCGATGATGTTTTCGATGTCATCACGGCAGAGCGTGGTATCGGGCTGAAAACCTCGCTTAAAGCTTTTCACTACTTTGTATGCTTCACTTGTGTTGTTATTCGCCAAACTTACACCGATGCTCCTTAGTTGGTCGTCATCGTATTTTCTTTTCTTACTTTTAATTATCTTATTCGCTACTCTTCTGAGATTTTCGTACTCTTGTCCCTTCGTGCCGGTTTCTCTAGCTAAATTTCTTTTGTAAGCTTGATTCTTTTCATCTAACGATTCCTGACATTTGTCATCGAACCAATCATTTCTTTTGCGCCGTGCTTTATGCCCGATCGTCTGTTTTGCCGCGGTCTTAATTGCCGCTTTCACTTCCTACCATATTTCAAGCAAGGTATCTGACAAGATGGGAGCTAGCTGGTTGTCGAGGGTCTCCGCGAATTTTTTTGCAGCAGTCGCCGTTTTGAGCCTTACGATATCAAATTTCTGTAGAGGACTGGTTTTCGTCGAATACCCCTTTGACATGCGACATCGATATATTAGATTGATCAAGTAGTGATTCGAGTTACAATTGGCTTCTCAGAATGTGCAAACGTCAAGTATGCTCGAAGCCCAACGTTTTTGAAGCAACATGTTGTCGATTTGATTTTGTATATTGCCATCCGGATATACGCGGTTCTTGTTCTGTATTCGTCGATGTGTGAAGCAATTTAAACATATAACTCGATTTCTGCTACATGCAAACTCAACTAAGCGCTGTCCGTTGTCGTTTGTTTCATCGTGGAAGATATGTCCTCCAGTCGTTCCCTGATCAGCCAGCTCTTTGCCAACTTTAATGAGTCGACTAGTCTTTCCAGGAGATTTTAGAACGGTGTCTTCGTTTCATTGTACTTTTCTTCGGTCATTAAAAGTACATCAGCCAAATTTTGGAGGATTTCGGTTTATACGGATCGCACACAACCATTTATTTATAACTACCTGACAGTCAGTCAATTACATTTGATTTGATCTTCCTATCCGCAATGAATGCCACTCCAAATCCTTGCTTACAGCGGGCTTCAAACTTTTGAATATCGTGTGCAATATCATATGCTGAATATGACTTCCAGGCCAGTCCGTTACCTGTATTGCCAGTATGTTTGATTTAAATTGTCTGGCTTGTTGTAAAAAGTCCTTAAAAGCGCCAGCGTTACTCAGTGATCTAACATTCCAGAATCCAATGGCATTGTCTTTTTTTCTTGATTCCTTGGCATACCAGGCTTCAGTCTGACAGAAGCAGCATCTTTTATTTTGGAAATAAAACATCCCAAGGATATCAAATGCTATCAACATGCTTAGCAAGGCTGGTTCCCGTTGGATATCAGCAAAACTTATACATAGTCAAGGTGTCTGAAGTTTGCATCGTTGGAAATGCAACGGTCTCTATTTTTTTTACTTTTTGACTGTTCTTCGGATAATTTGAAGCTAAAATTTAGTCAATTTTATTCGCATATTTGAATCTTTTGCAATCCTATAGGTTTTCATTTCAGCTTCATCATGTATGAAAAAGAAAAAGTGGAAAAATTTGACAGCGTTGCATTTGCAACGATGCAAACTTCAGACACCTACATGGTCAGCAGGGTTCATGCCGAGTGTTAACGTTAATCGACTTACAGTCAAAGAGAGAGCTCGATGGCTAACTTCAAGATTTAGAATGCAAGCAAAGTTACAACTTACAAGCAAAGCAAGTTAGAAGGAAAGCCCCTGCAACGTAATTTTGTATTTGTATTAGTTTAATGCAGTTTGCATTTCGTCCTACCTTCGTCTTTATATCCCATTCGCAATCCGTTTTCCTTGCATTAATGTAGGCGTTCCAGAAACATTGGTTGCATATAACATGATTACGAGTTTGATCAGAGTAAACGCTGTATTTAGGCTATGATTTCTATAGGCTAGCTGCATCTTTGAGCACCTACCTGCAGTCTTTTCACTACCGGCAGAGCTACGGTAGAGAGAAAGTTAGTGCTGATTTGCCATCCATGAGAATGAGTACTATAACATTGCAAATATTTCCGACTAGAAATCCGTGGTATGAGCCTCTAGTGTGCGGTTTCAGTTATACTGCTGAGTTATAGACAGGCGTGTAAGGGATCTCTCTGCTTCATGTGTCTTGGTCCCGACGATGTAGATTATACCGCTGCGTAGTTCTAAGATGAAATCCTGCGCTGTTTCCAAGTCTTTCCAAAGCGGAAGATTTGCGCGATCCTTATGGTGTTTCAGGGTCAGGGTGAAGCCCTCGGAGTTTTCGTACTTCGAGCTATTTAGATACGATCCAGTTGCATCCTGATTGACGGAGCTATTTCCAGCACAATTTTTTTGAATTTTTGTATTCCAGGAAAGTTGGTTAGCACATTCATAGATTTTAATTTAGCTCTTAGGAAAAATTTGACGAGGGGCATCTATTTGATTATTTTCCAGTCGAATTTGTTAGAACAGGACCAGTGATGCCTAGGTAAACAATTCCGAAAGTTCCGGCTACTGCATTACATCTACGCAAGCAGACATTGGCTTAGTTACATATATACAGGTATCGCATCACCTATATACAGGTGCAGTGGACCCAGCTTAGTTTTTCCATATTTTCCCTGTTTAGATTGTTCCTGTTTGAACAGTCCACGTAAGTCTACTTTCCCGGCCTATTCGAAAATACTTTAGGCAAGTGTGTCCACTGCTAAAAGTTGTGGTAAAAGACCCTTTTTAGTGGTAAGCGAGCATGTTGCCAGTGTTCTGTGCTTCGTGGATAAAGACGTTTTTTTTTTGCGGTGATGTTCAGTACGTGTATCCTTCTTGCATTTGTGCAATAATGACAGCATCGTCAGTTACAAAAACCAAAGCGATTGAATTGATCAATTATTCAAGATGCGTTTGAGATCTCGTATCGGAAAAGTGCTTTAGTGAGCGCAAAAGAACAAAAAACGCTGCAACATTATCACCAATCCGCATCATCTTTACCTAATTGAATTTCATCGTCGATTTTGTTATTTTCGCGCAGCCTTTTCCATTCCATCATTTCTTCGGCAACCAACAATTAGCTCGAATCACAACATGAGATTTCAATTAGTATTTACGGTCCAACATTAATATTCCTACTGTATCTCCCGCATGGATTTGAAAAACAAAACCATCATTATCTGCATCATTAAAAGTTGGGATATATGCGGCATGTACGAGTATGTTAAGTCGTACAGTTGCAAAACCTGTTTCTTTCTTTTGCCAAGAAGATTATTTAAGAAATAAATTCACCAAAAAAACTGCAATCAGCATCAAAAGCTTGACGACAATGCCGACAACTATGACGACAGCTTGAGAATAAGTTTTCAGCCTTTGCAGAATGTTTGCTTGAGATTCAAACAGCAGGCACTTTATGGACCAGAGCAGTAGCAACAATAACAACAGCAACAACAAATATATAGACCTCCGCGATTGCATTCACGCGGATCATCTTCATCGGTTGGTGGAAGACGATGAGGTTGATGATGATGATGACGATGATTATCTTACCAAATACGGCGGACATTAATTATTCTGTTGACTGTTAAATTGGCCTCTTACAGATATTAGCGGCCATATCGATCGTTTCCATGGATCGATTTATAACCAAATGATAAGAAAAGAATTTCTGTAGAAATGGAAAATTGCTTAAGGTGGTGGTCCGATGACTAGAAATGGTCGAAGCATATACCCATGGTTTCTACAGCCGAAGTGGAAGAATTTCTGCGCTACGAAATTGTATTCGTACCTGTACCATTTGCTTGCGGAACAAATCGCGGCTAATCCTTACAAATCCAAGGAAGAACCCCTTAAACGGATACCTCTGTACCATTAAAAATACATTAGCAACGCAGTAACTCGTGCTTAGAACTGGTTTTTCGACAGGCAACAATTTTCAAACCACTCAACAAAGAGCGAACTCGTTCGGGATAACTTGATTCCAGGAGACCACAAGGCAATCGTCATCATTGACTTTACTTAAGGACAACCTGTAGCTGTAGGTATATCAACACTCCTCGTCAATCGTACACCATGTAGCAAACAAAGAAAACAAACACAAGATGTGTATGTACAGATTTGATCCCTGAGTTCCGCTGAGTACCTTTAGATTTTTCTTAATTCACTTGTAGATAGTCTGAGCGCAGTTGAAAATACTTATTGGATTTTTTACATGCTTGCCATACATCCGTATAAACTCAATGGAGGCTACTTGAGGATGTGGCAGCGGCGGCTCGCAATTATTTATTGCCGCAGTTGATCACTTGGTCATATGTGTATCTGCTGTGTCTGGACTTGCGAAAGCCTTTAATTGCAATCACTGATGTGCACTGATCGTTAAATGACAGCCGTTGTAGAGTTGAAGGAGTTCTTTTTTTAAAGCTTCCAAGAGATACCAATGATGATAACATTTAAAGATCGTTTCGAAGATCTTTTCATTTAGCCAGAATGACATCGGGTTGGTGGTTTAATGAGTAGTATCTTTAAATGGTTGCAGTGGTTCTTAACTAGATGGTTTTCTACATTAAAGAGGTCCTTCCTAAGGCACACGTTTCCTTATGAAATATTCTTCTAGCAAAACCAATTGCCGCGAGGGCAAGTAGTAGGTAGTAATAATAAAAAAGACATTAAACGGTTGAATAAGCGTCAAGCTTAAGCGGGCAGGCTTCCATTCTTAGGATAAAGTTACATTGTATGTTCGTTAGTTGTTCTCTAATGAATATTGATGCCAGTGTAATAAAATAAATTTAAGTTGTTTTCTATATTTCACCGTTCGTCTTTAACATTGCTTTAGAAAAAAAAAAAGAAAAAAAAAGTGTGACACTTGTTCCACGTACTAAACGCATGGCTAAGGGAACATCGATCTTCAATTTTTCAAATTATCTATACAAAATATTGAACAGACTCCAAGTCATCATGCATTTCACAGCTGATCATGCTGAAATACTGATCACTTATGTATCTAATCCACTTTTTCTTCCAAATGATCTAATTTCAAATTCTGATTAATTCAACGATTCGCTTACTGATCGTTGTTCAGTTTATTATCGCTTTCAACTTACAATCGCTTTCAACTTGCTTTCAAAAGCTCTCGGTAAAATCGTAAGTTACGATGCGTTAAGGAGAGCTTGGTGAAAAGAGAGATGAATCCTAATCTCATCCATTGGTAAGTGCAATCCCTCGAACCATAGTATGTAAAGTGGGATCAATCACCAACAACATATCGATCGTGCTTTCATCCCTATAAGTGTCAGAAGCTGAAGGATGATATCGAAATTTTAGATAACACGAAGGAGCCCAATGCGCATAATGCAGGGGTACTTCGAATTGGGAACAACTGGTGCAGTAGATAGGTTTAAGACATAACCCTGATAAAACTGTACTGGTGCCATTCACTAGAAGACGAAATAAGGACCGACTTCACATAATGTATCTAACTAGAACGGTGAGTTAGTATAAAAAATGAAATAAAGCATTCTGAATTGGACGGTAATCTCACGTGTAGCCAACATATCATTGCGGGGTCTGCCAAGGCTACCAAGACTCTGTAGGTTTGCAGAAATGCAACAAGCAAGTCTTGCGCAACCACGGAAACCAATGGTGTATGTCATGTCATCATGATGATAAGACCTGAAAAGTGGTGGTGTGGAAAGAGACAATCTAAGAACAGTTAGATTGTCTAGTTAGAAAGGTTCGGCTTTCACTTGATCGAAACGTTTTGCATGTGTATATATCACCTCAGCCATAAGGTCATGTCCAACAGCAGCCCTTGGCGAAATCTTAAACCTATCGCTACCGCAAAGAAGATAAAAGAAAAATAAGTTGTCCCCATTCATCTTTGCATGTCCGGATCGCATGACGACATCCTTCAGCTATCACTATAAATTTTTGCTGAGTGACAAGGACGAAATGGAACTTTAAATTCAATAGGTCGCGATTAGATGGTACACGGCTAGTATCAAAACACCTGAGGGCACGATAATTAGAGCACTTGGGCCATCCACCAAATATTCCCACTCGACAGAAAGTGTGCTAAGTATTCAGCAATACAGAGTGCAAAGGTATCTGATAGATTTAGATGCGCCGGAATCACCTCAGATTAGATCCTAAATTGTTATTATTGCTGCAATACAATCAATAAGCTCAGTGCGGACCATAATTATTCTATACTCGGTACCGGAGTAGCCAGGTTTGAAGAATAATTAAAAAAAGGTGCTTCGAAAGTATTTATCGGACATACCATCTTTCGTGTAACTGAAATGAATTTCTGTTCTGTAGAAAAAGAAAATGAGAACAGAAAATACTAAGACTTGTAAAGTTTCAAACGTCAAAGCTCTTCCTCGACATATATGACGAAAAGACACGAGGGAGCTTAAGGCACAGGGAAGCTATTGTTTTTCCAAAGTCGTTTGGCTTAAGGTCACGGTGTGTAGCTCGGTTTGAAGTCAAGAATAATGGAATGAACTGGTTCCAGTGTTTTTGTTTTCCAGTGCCAATTTTGTCCAAATGTTTTTCAAGCGTGTCTTTGAATCATTCGATCATTCCAACTGTTTGAAATGAATATTCTTGTTTTTTGTATTCGAAATTTGGTCCTTGCTCCGAACGAAGTTGACAAGACAAACACATGTACTAGCCCGATGCAATACGTTCTGCTTGGCAGGTGTCTCAAGTTTCCATGTATCTAAAACTAACCAAAATTTTAATTCAAAATTTCCAAATTAAAAAAAGCATTCAAAAAGTGAAAAAAAAAAAATTAAAAGCGATGCGTTTGAAACGAAAAGAGTGCACTTCCAGCCAATCATTGCATAATCGGCCACAGCAAGCGCATAACGATTTATCCTTTCGGGTTCTTGGTAATTGTGACAATTGTTGCAATACCCCATTCGTCACATTGTTCTTTCCCTCTTTTCTTTATTGTATAAATATGTATTGCAATAAAGGAGGATATATTTTGTTGCATCTGAACGACACGAGCTTCGACTTAATACGTAAACTTAGTTCGGATAAGATGAAAAAAGTTATTTGAAAAAACTTTTCACCTAACTTTACACACCAACGCTTTCATCAACTACCGCTGGAGACTGTAACTCAATCGTCAATATCGTATTTATGGTTAAGTACCATATCTCAACATCCAGACGATTAACGTTATACTAATATACTTAACCTTCGTATGAAACGTAAACAATATTATGTTAAAGGACGCATGTTAAATGTAGCATTTGCAAACAACTTCCTTAGGTTTAACACAAAAAAAAAAGTTTATAACGTATATGATTATAAAAACGCCTTTTTTGTTAATTTTCGTGGTCTGGCAAAAATGGTGCTGCCAAAGAGTAATGTTGGTGGTACTTTTTACTTGAGGAAATTGGTTTTGAATTTTTGATTTTGGTGTTTAAATGGTAAGACCAAGACCTTCAAGTAAACGAAAGAAAGAGATCGGTTCGGTTCATCAACGTCTATTATCCTGTATCAATTTCAATTATACAGCTATCCTTTAAACGAGTTCGTATTCTTATACCAATATGTAGATATATCGTCAATACACCACCTGGGTGAAGAACATCGCCTGGGTGTTGTCTGTGTTTATTTTAAGCTTTCATTTATGGAAGAACCTCAAAGACAAGTTTGTAGCTTGACGCAATTTTAAAATGACACATCATTATATATGTTACTTGTGCAAATACATGTCTGGATGTATTCAAGATAATCAATGTTTGAGGGTAAGTGACGATGATAAATTTGCTGTGGATGTATTATGAAGCATGGGTAACAGTTGCAATCCTTGTGGGACTTCAGTTTCGATTGAGAGTATATTGGAGAATGTATCGATTCAGATTTTGATCGGTCCGTTTTACAGGAAAGAGATGATGGTTGGTATATTCATTAGAATAATATGAAGGTAATTCATTTTCAATGGCATTCTTGCAATCTAGACTTTATCCAATTCCTTTGTTAAGGTGGAACATAACCAGACATTGTTTTTCATTATTGCAGTTTTGGAATAATGAATGAATGTTTTATATTGTTTTTCCAAATGCGCTTCTGTCGAGTGCCAGCTAAACTATTCGTCAAAGAGGCATTTGTTCTCGAGAGGAGCGTCAGAAAATTTTGCAAAGAATTGACTTTTTCAAAATTTTGACAAAATTTCATAAGCAAAAAATAACATGTTTGTTCACTCGATGATGATAAATGTGGACGATGATGTCCACAAATCGTTTGTTGTATACTCGACCAAACTTTTCCACTATATTCGCAGAGTAAACCTCGTTTATGCTTGTCAGGAAAGGAGTACCTTTGACATAGTTGTCCCATACTTACTTCGTTATCAGTAATGTGTCTGTTCCTATCAAACTTAAAGTACATAGTTTCGTTGGGTTGCTATCCTGATGAGGTTCAGGATTTCTTCGGTAAACCATCGTTTGTTATTCAGTTCTTTCTTCTTTGCGATATTCAGTGTTTCCATATTCGTCCAGGAATATGGATGTGTAAAGTTTGGTGATGTCAAATTGTTGGTCATCACTAATTCAGTAAAAGAAGTCGCATCGTGGATATTTTTTGATAGTCACATCGTGAAGAGCTGGTTTAAATAACGTTTCAAGAAAATACCAAATAGATAAAAACATTCGAAACAAATAATATCTCCAGGGTTAGTCCGACTGGTCGTGTGCGCAAATAGAACTATCAGTCTCTCATTAGGGATGTTTTTGTTTGTTTTTCTCATAGTTAAGCATATATACCATATAAACAATGATATCCTTTGATCATTTGTAAGGTGTTTCCTCTCAAGGACCTGTCAAATGCTGCAAACATTCTCATATTAGATGTGAAAGCTCTGTAAGCTTAAATTGTATCCGTATTCAATAGCACGAAGTCCATTTGGATACAACAATTAAAGGCAACCATCTACACATTGCACTTGATTGACCCCACGAACTTCTCCTGGGGGCTGAGAAAAGACAACAGCACACAAACGTTTCCAATCACGCTCATTAGCTGTCATCATATAATATACTTAACGGGGAACTGTGTACACTTTACTTTCGTACCATTCATGCATCCACTGAACTGGGATATGCACATGTATCTCATGGTCCCGTACTCCCACACTATAAGACATGCATGTTGGAAGGAATGTTCAGTATTTACATACTGTAGCGTGTCATATGATGCCCGAGATAACAGAAGGAAGGAAATACTATTTAGACATCTGGTGTCGGGGGTCAGGTTGCTTGCCTTCTTGTTCGGTTGCACGATTTGTTGCTTGCTTCTGCAGAGCAACAATCTTGTGCTCAATTTCACTATCGTCATCACCTTCGCATTTGCCCATACATATCAGCAGTGTCTTCGTCACATTCAATGAATTTCTTAATCCATAAAAAAAGGAGAAAAAAATTAATCAAAGCTAAAACTTGGTGTTGGCTTTCTTATGCCGACATGTTTATAGCCTCGGCCTGAGCCTCAGTGTTTCATGGCAATAGCTGCATCAGTTCCAGCTCCTTGGCCATTTATTTTGAATTTGAGAGGTTCGAAAAGAAAGACTTGCCACTGCTTGTAGTCTGCATGGTTCCCATGTGGATAGTTGCAGATACTGGCAGGCGATGTTGTTGTTCTTCAGCCGCCAGTCGCTGTTGCGGCATTGTTGCTCGTTTAGTCGGCAACTCCATAAATATGCACAGATCAAGACTTGGCTGTTTCAGATTGTATTGCTCATCGTATATTGGGTAAAATCAAGAATGCCATCGACCTGGGCACGACTCACCACAGAATATAGAATAGGATGGCATCTAGCTGGATAGTATTTTCTATTAAGGGCCGCAGTGGAACGGACGAAGTCGCTGCAGATGATTGCACGCCTGATAAGAACGGTATTAGCCTGTTCAAGTGGAATGGAAGAAGGAAGGACCCAGCGCTGCATAATAAATTAGTCTATAGTTAACAAGTTGCTTGGCGGTTAGCATTCAGCCGAGACCAATCGGATGCACTTGGAGAATTCAAGGGAGAACTATATTACCAGCGATTTATTGGTTCTTATTTCGTTTCAGGATTTGTGCTCCAATGAATTTAATACCTTACAAACTCACACTAACGCTGTGCGATGTTCATGCTGAAATGATGTTTATGCTCGTAGGAAACTTCTCGTACTTCTTAATTGGAGAATGAATGAAACGTAATGAGAGCACTCTCCACTATCTATGCAACTTCAACTTCCAGTCAGAACTCCAACGTGAGATTTTTCCTCGCAAAGGAAGAAAACAAAAAATCATCCAATTACAATTGTGTGAATCATCCTTGCCATGACGAACAGCACTTCACTACATTTGCCCTCGTTCAGGTTGCTCGGTCCGAATACGTTGTCACCATAAAGGCAACCCTTCTCTTTGCCCTGTAACTACATCACTTCACGTAACAATGATCCAAGAGGTAATACCACACCCACAATAGGCATCCTCATTTGAATTCAATTCCAAACAAGAAAACTTGTTTTTAATGAGCAAAGACCATTATCGTCCCCATTCCAGAGACGAGTTACAAAAGTAGTGACAAAAAGCTATCATAGGATTCCGAGAAACACGGCGAACCATATCTAAGGGGCTGTAGTTGGGTGCGAAGGACGCACCTTATGCACAAACCCTATGTCCTGCGGTCAGGCTTCAAGGATTGTTGGCAACAATTTGTGCAATAACAAGCAAACAGCTCCACGAGCTCGCCGTTGCCAATGGACTGTTGACGTTGGCAGCGTTCTTAATGTTGGAACTGTAGTCTTTTCTCTTCTAGTTTTCGAGGAAAAATAAAATGCGGAAAGGAAAATGAAAATGAAAAGCAAAACTTTATGTTGTTGTGAAAAGTTTTGCGAGTGAGTGGAGAATCGAGGAACTAGAAGGAAAACTGAATACGAGAAGTCTCTGTGCCGTAATCGAATCGACGGAATGTGTATTTGAAATCGGTGAAACTTGCAACGTATAGCTCGGTCAGGATATGTGCGATTGTACATGCAAACTGCTGTCTTAGTCACGTTAGCCATGAACAAGACAACAAAAGAGATTTGGCACGGACTATTGTATTACATTTGTTCGAAACGGGGGTGATAGTGGGCAGTAAATACTCTTCCACTTCATCCGCATTCAAATCCATAGTCAGCTAGTTGACTGAAAACATGAACGTTTCAAGCAGGTTATCCTTATCGCCATCGACGTCATTCCTATTGGAATTGTTCGAATTCCTCTCTGCTTGCGAGACGACAAAGAAAGCACCGAAGGCAACATTGAACCAAAATATTGTCGTTAAGGGAAAAATAAGATGGAAAAGAAGTTTGCATTTGGCTATCCTTTTATTGTTTGCGAGCTGAACAGGCCGGCAGACAGGCTGCATACTATGCCGTGTGCGACGAGAACTTGGAGTAAACAGAGCAAAAATTATGTTGAACAATGTTAGTGTGTGTACTTCCTTTGCATTGAAATGATTCTGATCCGTGAGTTTTGCAAAACAATAGAATGTAACGCAACAATACAGGCTTGCGAGACAATCAGATTTGAGGGTTTTGGAAACGGGTTACATTAACTTAGTGAAGTATGCTAATGGGAGTCAATTGGCTTAGGAAGCCTGAGATGAAAAGAGTACCAGGAAAATAATTCGGTCGCGGATGTCATGTATATTGAATAGCTTACTCTTCAGTTTCATTTCATTTCTAAATTTTTTTAGAAATTGATTCTCTTTTGCATGGAGAATAAACCATCATTAGCCCTACACATCGTTTGTATAGGCTTGTTTGGTTTATTTCTACTGATTCACATAGTGATCCTACAGAAGCCAAAAAAAACCGCCAATCCATTGTCGCTAGGTGTTCCAATTCAATTCTACCAAAACAGAAAGCAGAAAGTCCTCCAGTGCTTAGTCTTATGCAAGCTCGGTAGGTGTCAACTGTTTGAACGTCTTATCTTTTGATATGTTAAAGACAAGTTTGGTATGTGTTTCTGACAAGCCTTATCCATAATATAAGGTCACCCGATTAAGCAACCATGCAAGTAAATACAACTTCTTTATTTCCACTTCATAATGAAAAAGACTCAGACTGTAGTTAATCAGGTTACATTGGTCTTACCCATTGTCACCAGGAATGTAATCCATGTGCTAGTATTATCCATCTGCTAGCTTCCTTCTCTGTCTTATTTTACTGTTGTGTTTCTATATTTTCTAAAATAAGTTACGTAAATTTTATTGTTATTACTTTAAATCCCTTTAGAATTGAAATATGTTTATCATAGAAAACAACGTATGTTACTAAGTCTATGATGAAAAAAGTTTTGTGTTTGGTAGACGAAGATTATTTACGCTCTGAGTATTCGACTCCCAGCAGCACCAACGGAGTGTGCATCATTTTGTTCAAACGGTCCGGAGACCTTACCTAATTTTAATCTGATCACCACATTGCTTTTCTTAATCATGAAAGAATTGAATGTTTGTCAGGTATTGCTATTGCTAATTAGGTAAAATATGTTATAAAAACTTTTTGGCTTACCGATCGTTCACTACTTACCCTACAACATTCATATCCATTCCTTCAGAATATCCAGAAATCCTTTCATCGTGCATTAAAGAAGGATTATTCATGTAGCTGCTAATTATAAGAAGTTTCCGACACTTTCGTAAGAACCATCCATCTAGCGAAATTGAACGCGTTTCTAACATCAAATATCACCAGCAGGACTGCACGTCTGTTGACCCTGTTGAGTTGCTGCGTCCATTGGACCAGACCCATCACCTCATCAACGGAGTCGAATCACTTTCCCTCGAATATCTTTTTGATCTTTATAGAAACAATTAGCAATTAAACGGGCCAAAACTTGGTGAATAGCTGGGACGTGGAAGCAATTTGCATCTTAAATTGATCAATTTCAAGATCGTTTCACTGACTTGAAAATCGGTGCATTAGCTTGGTGAAGTGGCGGTTTTTTCTTGCCCGTCTATAAGGTCCGTTTGATTGACTTCTTCCATCTAATCGTTCTGATAAGGGAATGAAGAAGTCGTCCTTGATCATTAGGCCTCTCGGAAGAAGTAAGTTGATGAAAAAATTAGGCTGCCCAAAGCGCTGTTAAAATTAATCCCCTTTCCGAAAATACAAAATGAAATCTTGTCCTAAACTTATGCTAGCCGTTTTTTAACAACCAAGTCTCATTTCAACTACGAAAAATTCAATAAACGAATTTCCTAACATTGTACAGGGTGGGCCATATAACGTTTGCATTTTGAATCGGCTATAAAAAAAAGACTAATGGTTATTCTTCCAAACTTTTTTTTTATTGGAAAGCTTGAACTTTGTTATTTATGAATGAAAAACGATATCGTTCATATGACTGCCACGACTGGCTTTACAGTACGCCATTCGGTCAACCCAATTTTCAAGCACTTTTTCGATTGTTTCGGCTCGAATTTCATTAATGGCAACTTCAATTTCGTGTTTCAAGGCATCAATCGTCTCTGGATGATTAGCGTAACACTTGTCCTTGACAGCTCCCCACAAAAAATAGTCCAACGGGGTTAAATCGCAGCTCCGAGGCGGCCAATTGACTTCAGAATTTCGGCTGATTATTCGATTTTCGAAAACGGTGCGCAAAAGTTCGACTGTCATGTTGACTGTGTGGCATGTTGCGCCATCCTGTTGAAACCAAATGTCGTGCATGTCATACTCTTCAACTTTTGGAAACAAAAATTCGTTGAGCATGGCACGGTAACGCTCGCCATTGACAGTAACGGCGGCTCCTTGCTCATTTTCGAAGAAAATTGGCCCAATGATGCCGCCGGACCAAAACCCACACCAAACCGTAACTCTTTGTGGGTGCATTGGCTTCTCAATGGTGACGTGTGGATTTTCCGACCCCCAGATGCGACAATTTTGCCTATTGACATAGCCTCCGAGGTGAAAATGGGCTTAATCTGAAAAGACGATTTTTCGGTGAAAATGCTCACCTTCGGCCAAACGATCTTCTGCCCATTGGGCGAACCGAAAACGCAACGGATGGTCATTATGCTTAAGTTCTTGGACTAATTGAACTTTGTAAGCCTTCATACCGAGGTCTTTATGCAAAATTCTCCTCAGGGAGGTGCGTGAAATGTTCAATTCGTGAGAACGATGACGAGTTGAAGTTGATGAATGTTCACGGACATTTTCGGCTACAGCAGCAATGTTTTCGGCTGTGCGCACTGCACGAGAACAGGAACGGGTTGTTTTGTCCACCAACGATCCAGTTTCTCGAACACGATTCACAAATTGATCCACAAACTGCCTTGAAGGCCCCTCATTTTTATGGAATTTTTTTTCTTCAAATTTCTTACAGTTTGCACTGAAGACTCATCACTTTGGAAGTAAGTTTTCAATATTTCCCAATTTTGTTCAAGCGTATAGCGTCCCATTTCGTAAATGTCAAACCTTTAACTAAATTATGAACACAAATTGAATGACATTTGAGCTGTCATTCGCTGAATAAACAGTAGTTCAAAATGCAAACGTTAGATGGCCCACTCTTTAAATACCGCTTTCGTCAATATGGATGACTTTCGAATATCAAAAAATAAATTGTTTGACGGAAAGAATAAATGATGTAAACCAATAGGCAAACCTAGAATGTGCCGGAAGGATTCTTCCAGCGATGGCAGTTTGTAGCTATTTGTATTTCGAAACTGGAGGACTTGATAAAAATTTAAGAAAATAGTAAGATCCGAAATGGGCTGTAGGGCTGTGCATAGGAAATCCTTAAACAGATTATTGTTAAAATCGGAAATTGTGTTTCCGCCTTACAAAGCATGACACCTGACTTGCAATCGTAGTATGATCATCAAAATATGAGGATTACGTTAGGATTGTTAGATAGAGACTTATCAACAGACATCGGACAATACAAATGCCTTATACCCTAAGGTGAATTTTGAATTCGATGTATATTGGATGTGGATTGTTTGAGGAAATCGGAAACATCGTCGATGCAATGATTGGTTGTATAAATTGGCTCTCTCATCATGGGACTATGCAAACTAAATGATGCATCTGGAACATAGGCGTCGATTTTTGTGAGTTTATTGGAAATTAATGGGTTTGACCTTAAGCAATTGAAGCAGCATGAAAAAGAAGACCGTATCTTCGTGTAACTTTGGAACGAATGTTGATGGTTTATGCGAAGAAGTTAGCTATTTTACCTGGAGTTCTTGTAGATCCTATTTTTTTGATTTTCTTTATTCCTTATCTATCCGCGAAACCCTCAACCTCACAATAAGTCCTTGTATTTTCGCTTTCACCTCGAATCGAATGTCTCCCGCTTTACATAGTCCCATTAAGATAAGATGACCATCCGTGTTCTAAATGCTACTGCTTTCATTGCATTGGTTCAGTCGGTGTAAATGTGCCTGGAGATTGCATCCTTACAAACGCAACGGTTAAAAATTCTCCCTTTTTGATTTATTTGGATGATTGGACTGAAAGAAAAAAAATCCCAGCCATGGTTCTGTGCTCGTTAATACGTGCTGCTCTGAATTGACATGGGATAGATACTAGATCCGTCAGATAGAATTCTGACGACTTCTTATCGTGATAACGTTCACTGAGCAGCAACAGTTTGGCTTTTATGAACCTCGTCGTAAACTGACCAATTAGATCCTTGGCATTTATGATTCTGCAGTGTTAGTTCTGCTGTAGGACATAGCTTTTTACGTAATTGCCTGTAAACCTCAACACTTTCCTGTTCATCATCATCATCATTCATCATCTGGTCGCAGATCAGCATGCTTGCAAGGGATATAAAGTGCCTCCTCCGTTTTAAAATATTTATAGCTGAAATTAAGAAAGTAAAAAAGAGCATGAAAGCTGTGAGGAGGATTTTTCTTGAACGGACGGGATCTACTGGTCAATTCAGAATATTTTTGAAACATGACAGACAAATAAATATCATTATTTTATTTCTTGAAAATTAGACTAAGTCTTGCCTTAAGTGAGTCTTACAATGGTAGAAGGAACCATGCCAAAAAAGATGGAAGATCAAAATTTTGTGCAAACAGCATAGCATACACAAATTCGCTGCTTTTCAGTGATTTTCAGGTTCGGTCTTATGATTGCTTTCAACTTTTCTTGAAGCTTTTCACAGATCATAAGACTGACTGCGTCCAATCCGATAAGAACCATTAAAGGTGAATATAAAATTTCTAATTTTATTTTTTAATTTCTGTTATACATTAAAATTCAACTGATTTCATCTGAACATCAAATAGCATTTGTCATTTGCTTGTATAAAATCAATTACAATCAGCTCAGTCTAATTATGGTACAACATTGCACGCTAATGTTAATCACTAGCTCTTATCCTTTGAGCAAAGCATTGATATAATAATTAGTTTCAAGTTCTGAAAAAACAACCATGAAATGTGGACAAAAAAATTCGTTTTGCTTTCTATAGTAGATGAACAATTCAGTTCTCGAGTGTTTTATGTTTAACTTCTTCACAACAAGATAATCCTGCTTAGAAGAATTTCCGTGAACCTCATTATGAAGCATTCGATTCAGCTCAATTAAGATAAAGGCCAAAACGCACATTTACTTTTATCCATTCATTTTTGTTAGTTTGCCATCCATTCAGGTAAACATATCAGCATTGCTTGCTTTTTTTGTGATATTTTCTGCTTTTTTCGTTTTTGTTTCTTAACTTCGAACAAAACTTCATTCTTGTTTTGTCATGGTTTTTTCGTCAGAACAAAGCTCTTGGAATGAGACGTGCTCAAAACACGTAAGACAGCGATGATGACGGTTGAATCGATTTTTGAATCTATCTTGTCTTGCGAGTTGTCCGCTAAGAGGAATGTAGGTACGAAAAGTTCAAAGAAATAAGTGTGCAAAATATCCAAGAGGCATCACATTGAAATCAGCATCCAGCATTCCCGAATGTTATCCAATGGTTGCGATATAACGTTGAGATAAAATAAAATTCTGAACAACACAACCAAGGAGAATAAAAAACAAACGAAGTGGATTCGTAGGAGCTGCACAAAGCTTGGGGCCCTAACTGAAGAGACCAATTTAGTCTACACTAGCCATCATATCCGGAGCCTGGTGGGATGTGTGGTGCAGGCATATATTTATATGGGATCAATTTTATGCTGAGGAATTTCGAACCCATTCATAGCCTTTTATTGAAGCTCGTCTGTCCGGCCGTGCCGATTTCAGGTTTTCGGCTCTTAATTAACTGAATACGATCATCATATCAATAACCATGAGTTGAATTTAATACAACAAAAGCAAGTCGGCACTATGGCGACCGGCTTGGGTTGCTCTGAGAACTTCCTTAAACGAAGACGAAGAATTGTGGTTTAATGGCATCAACGCCGTCATCGCTCGCAGCAAGACCAAGATCAAGATGAATAATAAATACACGCCCGCCATCCGTAGCGCCTGACTCAAGCAATTTGATCACCTTTTAGGGTCGTAATTACATATTTCAAATGGAAAAAGAAAAGATCTGCAGTCACAGGATGAGAATTTATTGCTTTTAGGAGGGAACTTTGAAGAGGAATGGAAGAGTGAGTTCCGTGCAGTGAATTCTTGGTTTTCGATTAACACTAATTGTGCCCCGAAGAGAATTTCTTTAGGTTAGACGAGGCAAAATCCCTCGTTTCCGCGGAATACATTGTCTTGATGGAATCTTAGATGCTGGCTTTTTTTGTCTGTGCTCATTTTTGCTTTCCCTCAGAACCCAATGAGAAGAGCAAGGCTCTTTTCTGACGTCCAGCCTATACGCTTAACCTTGAATCAATCTAAACAATGTCTATTCCAATTTTAATTCGCCGAAAATATTCGAAAATCATACAAACAGGACTAAAGCACAAATGATGCATAACTAATAGGGCATAAACCTATGTCTCGCATGAACCTTCATACGACACAAGCGAACTCTCCATAGCTAAACTAACGTCGCTATATACGTGAAAGTGAACGTTAAATTGACTAAATTCGTGGAAGTTACCAATATCCAATTTCCCATGTGAAAAATAACAACAAACGACGAACATCTCTCATTCCCTCGACAGCAACAACGAAAAGGGAAAGTAGACACTATCATGTTCTGTATCCGCACAGAAGTGGATTAATTCCTTCCATTCATACACAGGCACACGCACACAAGGCCTCATTTACTCATTGACTTAATGTCCCATCACAAATAATCTACCCCATTGTGTAATGCAATTGCACGTTTTTTTTACTAGGCATATGCAGTTGAGCCTTATCGTTATTAGTTAGAGTAAGTTTCCATGCAAGGACGAGAGTTTTGGGTAGTGAAGTTTTCTTACAACGCCGGTACGCAAAAACATCATTTTTCTGCAGATCTTAGTTTAAGGATATACTCTAATACTTACGTATATTCCTTAACGCTGCTAATTAGATAAAATTTGCTGGTTTCGATGACTGTCATCCTCAAAATAGTAGTGGTGGACGACGTCCTTACGCAAGTCCTCTAAGATTGTAAGGCACAGAGCCGTGTGCCTAATGATAAGAAAATAGCACAGTTACCAAGCAGCGTGAACACTCTTGAAAGGCATCATGAAGAAAGAGATACTAATACCCTATTTAGCAAATAAAGGAAATTCAAGCAAGAAAGAGAGCGTACGAACGGCGGCGATTGTCAATCAACTATTCTATAGATCTTTTTGTAACCAATTCTGAACTTAAAATTAGATTGCTGTGACGCGTAAACTCTCCTTCTCAATGAGGTCGTCAGTCAGATAATATAGTTTTTGTAGTAAATGTAATATTTATACATCATATTTTATACAGACATTTTTTATTCATAAATATTTTATTTAGGCATTTATACATTAATATTAGCCATCTATAGGTGTTGGAAGTCGGAGACCGAGCTGAAATAAGACCTGAGGCGTCTGCGAAGATCTCTCTACCCTGGTGAAACAGATCGCTCAAAGTTGGGGATCGCCTCGTTCTGTCTGTACATAGAATTGAAGCCTGTGTCTCCATCTTGTCGGAGTGTTAGTTAATGTAGGAGAGTAGATAGAAGCTAAGCATCTAAAGTCCTGAATAAGTGGTCAGTTTCATTAAGCACTTAGAGCTTGTTTCATTCATATGTTACATGATCCGCTAAATTTTTGGGAAAAGATAAAGGAAAGTGCTCTGACTACATATTTAGTTTGGTCTTTTATATTTGGAAAAAATATTTCCTCAGTATTTTCCTTACGAAAATTTGCAGCTCTGCTGCTCCTGCGGGGAAAATAGCAAACCAGACAGAGAAGCGATAGCGAATCATGGGAATCTCCTTATGGGGGTTTTGTATGTTAAAAATTAGTACTAACCTACATTGACTTGCTAGAGAGCAAGAATTGTAGGGTTGCGGAAGCTCAAGTGACATTTTTGATGCCTGTGCGGGCGTAGGGATTGAATTTGAGGCGGTGATAAAGCAGCACATCCAAATATTTTGCAGAGTATTCTCCTTATGGGCCAGGGACGATATCGGTGTGTATAGAGAGTCTGTTAATTTTAGCTGGTGTAGACCAGCGTCCTTTGCCAGAGCCTTTGCAGAAGCATATGAGTTCGCATTTTTAACCGTTGATTATGCGTGTTCACTTTGAGAGAAATAATTCCATTGTACTAGTATGTGTAAGTCGTCGATTTGCGTCACGTTTAGTAATTCAGTTGACAGAGACATTTTTTCGCCGAATCGCTCGTGTTGTGTTTACAACTAAATACAACAACACCTTGAATCCTAGTAACTCGAGTATTGATTTAGGTCGATTGTGACAACAGTATTCACTAGATTCGCAAGGTCAGTGTAGTCTAAACAGGAGCCCTTTTGTATGACGAGGCATGATGAGCACCGCGATCATGATGAGATGCTTTGGACAGCCTTTCCGTGTATGTATTGGATCCAGCCGGCAAAGAATATGCCAGAAAAAACGGCGATGTCTGTCACCTGAATGATGACAGTGAAAGAACAAACAAAATCTACCACACCAACTGATATGTGCTATGTGAAGGCCCACTCTGAACAATTTTTTTTTGGAGGGTCGTTGTAAGGTTCAGCGAAATACATTATTCTTAGCACCCCTCACATCGTTCAATCATAGCGTAAGTTCATACAGCGCTAGCACTTCGAACAATATCCCGATCTAACGGTATTCTTACAGAATTAATGAAATTGTGCTTGGATTTGTAAACTTCCACTCCCATGAAGCGTGCATGGTTAAGGGCTAGTAATGCCATAGTATAAGCACAAAACAGCGAAAAAATTTCGACCACTCTCGATCTAATGGTATTGAACCAAAACCAGTAAGATTTTATTTGTCCTGTTAAATATTTTCTCATTAATTTAACAGCAGCAACACTCTCATAACGCTTGACCAAAGACCGCAAATAGAAACCTTATATTGATTGCTCTATCTCTTTCTGCTGGAAGCAAACGAGAGTGTTCTTGCTAGTTAATTGCCACAGAGTCATCCATCGAGGTTAATCTTAGACTTTTAGTACATTTGAATAATTTGAATCAACGTAACAGAGTCCTCGTTTGTCGGCTACCTAAGGCTGTTTATTTCGTGTGCCGAGAATATTTTCATTTAAGATATACGAATCATATTCAAACAATTGTTAATATTTTATCCTACATGACAAAATATACATCATACTTATTTGCTTACTAATGTTTTCTCAAAATTGTTCCATTCCAGATGTTATAACGAGCGAATCACGATTTATCACGGTGCCACAAAGTCAGACGGTGATTGAAGGAGATTCTGTAACATTTACATGTCATGCCACACCGGTGACAGGCTTGGAATATTCGTGGACGCATAATGGTAATAATTTTCTTCATGTCTAATTTTTCCTCCTAGTTCTTTTCCCTTCATTCTTCAGTAAGGAGGAAGAAAGAGATTTGCTTCTTCACATGCACGACATTGCATAGCCGAGATAATAAATGTACGCTAAATGCATCTTTGTTCTTCGACAATACATACCATATGGTTTGAACATATGAACATATAGGGACAAGCATATGTACATACGAGTATACTGTGTTAATTAACATGTATATCAAAAGTGTCAAGTGCCTTAAATATCCTCTTGGCTTATACATTTTGTACGTTGCTTGTTTATAATTTTCCACACCTTCTAAGGGTAATGCGTGTGAAAGATGAGTGCATATTCACAGTTATGTGAAAGTCATCATTACTAAATGAATGCAAAATGTGGGATATATATATGTTTATATGTGTATATACGTTGCTTTTATTCTAAATACTCAACACTTGGTTCAACGACGGGTTGAATGAAGGAGCACATGCTACCAATAAAAGATAGCAAGCTAGACTGTACTGTATATGTGCATAAAGAAAGTGCAGCAAGGACCAGACTACACTAGCTTTATTCCTATTCTGCTTCCTTCACTTCCCGCCGCATGTTTTATATTTATGATCTCATATCTCTTGACTCTTCCTAATGCAGGTCATACTCTTGAAAACTCCTCCCGAGTTCATCAAGTTGGCTCGAATCTGCACGTGAACAATGTCATCAAGGATGTGGATGCCGGAGACTATGTGTGCATAGCGACTTGCAATACAACTGGAGCTCGTCAAGCATCGCCACCTGCTTCTCTGAAAATAATTTGTAAGTACATGTTTTATTTGTTTGAATTATATTTTATGTATAAGGTTATTCGATATTGTGGGGTTTATTTGCTGTTGAGGTTGAGACATAGTCCTGTACATACAAAGATTTGCGGGTAGCGCAGCGATTGGACCACTAATCTCGAATGTGATCTGGGAAAAATCAGACTGAAATAAAATCCGTTCGGAGTCGACATTCGAAGTTGAAAGGTTGATCTGCTAGTTCAGCAATATCGAGTTGATACCTGAATGCTTCTTATTAATAATCCGAGTTCGATTTCGATACTATAATAGTGAAAAGCGAATTCATAGAGCTTCGCTACACTCTACGCCAGCATGAATTCTTCGATGTCTCATCTGTTCTCTGGGACCATAAAATAGGATTACAGGCAGCTTAGTAAGGACAATACCTGTGCGCTCGTTGAGAACAATAGGATGATAAAGTTGGTATTTCTCGAATCTTTTCATTTCCTTTTGCCTCTGCTGTGCTGTATGTTATGGTTGTGCTGCGAGGGCAAAATCAATGCCATCTAAGCGAATCATATCCGTCTGAAAATCTGCAGAAATAAAAAAGATAATAAGAGAAAAACGGAAAAAATCCATGAGAAATGAAATTGCAAGACCCAAGACAAGAATGGAATCTCAACCCATCCCATCACAATCGAAAAGCCAACGTGGCGACGAGTATCCCACATCCTATCACTGTTTCCTTTCAAAACCTGCAATTATGGTCTTGTTTTATTTTTATTTTTTTTGTTGCTGCCATTGTTGCTGTTTTGTTGTTGTTTACTACCAAATGATGCGCTCATTTCGTTTCGCATTGCGCTAAGGTTGGGGGTTCAGGCCAGAGTGGAACAATTTTTTGTTTTGTCTGCTGGGCCCACTGTAATGATGTTGTGTAGAAGGATTCCAACGTTGGTATTGTTATTTTCATAGCAAAAGAGGATAAAGATAATTTACCTCGTCGCTAATCTTACTCTTTCAGGCTTCGTGAATTCCAAATGCAATGGCTGTGCTCAAGATTTGAGGGTTACCATTTGCAAATGTGGCAGTGAGTGCTAGGCTGAAGGGATTTTCCTAGGTTTCCGAGAGTATGAATATAAAGGACAGAGACAAAAAGAATTAGGGCAGGACAAATTAGGTTGAAGAATAGGTTGGCATTGTTAGAGCTACGATAGGAGCCGTATACGAAAGTAGTGAATAATTAAGCTGAGATTAGTTTATATATTTAGAAGAATAAAGGAAGATTAAGGATCGAGAAGAAAAAGATTGAATTTGCCTGCGAAAAGATTAATGAAAAGATTAATTTCTAGAGAACAAAGGGAACATTCGACAAAATTTTCAATCTCAAAATTGAACTTGTAGTACAAGGTTTGTCGTAAAACAATAATTTCAGTTGCACGATTTGAGCTGCGCAAGCAGTGGATGTAAGAACACGATGCGGGTGTAAATACAACCGTTACCAATAGAAAGAAATTCTATAAGATTGACCAAAAGATGATTGAAGTAGTTGCATTCTGGGAGAAGTACGTAATAATATCGGGGTAGTTTTTTAACAATGATCGGGGGATGAAACTGGCATCAATCATGGTAAAAAAGTTTTACTTTCACATTTTTATATACCACAAGGAAGGTCTAAATGTTTGCAGAATATAGCGCATAGAGTAAGAAATAGAAAACAGAGCTATTTTTCTTTCTCAATTAACTATTCAATTCTCAATCAATTAATTTATATCATTGCAAAAACGAAACATGTGACGAAAATCTTCTGACATTAAGTGCGGGACTCTCATGTTAAGCTTATAGGAGTGCATTCTTTTAGCATTTCGAAACTCAAATGAGAAAGTCATTATTTGATGCAAATTTCCGCAATCCGCCTCGCCGTATCCTTTCTTCATAGCTAACATTTCGGATAGTTTCAGTTTACGATTTAAATCAAAAGCAAAACGTCCGGTCCAGATAACAGAAATCTGTGCTTGGAACAGTGTAATAATAGTATGTTTCATCAAGTTAAGGATATAAACTTTTAAGTGAACCCTTAACGTCCCATTTCAATCAACGATCTCTCCGGTGATTTCCGCTTTAAATGTCTTAAAATTACCGATCGTAATTATTTTTATTTGGTAATTGTAACTTTCAGATTCTTGCTGTAAGTCGTAAAAGGAACAAATTTCCATTTAAAAACAATACTTCCTCCGGTCGTAAATATTCCGTAGTGCTTTAGGCTCATTACATCGCATCTGCTCTAGGCCAAATACTTTCTACTATCGTCTAACCATGGGCCAATACTTCATTCGCCTTCAATAAATATTCATATCCCACTTGGTTGCTTCCTTTTCCTCTCGTTACAAATTCATCATTCATCCGTGCGTTACAACATAATCGAAGTTGTGCGATTGCGGTGATTCAAATCATTTGACCAATTTACAAGAAGTCAGCGACATGTTCACTGGACGTGTAATTAATTGAATAAACTCGATAATTTTTCGAAATGAGAATTGAACAGCACAAATTGTCTTCTCGAATTACAAAACCACAGCGCAAACGACAAAGGTTCAACGAAGCGCAACAAAAATGATCCGCATAGCGCTCCAAGTGCATCTATCAAATATATGACTGCACGGCCATAATGCATAAAGTATCTTTAGTTCAGATTCAACCAAATAATATATCTTTTGTAGATGGGCTGGCGAAGCGGAGTTGGTTGGGGGTCGAAGTGTGGAGCATACATTCAATGAATATTCCATTCCGTACGTGCTGCAAAGACATGAGCGTCCGTGGTGGGGGCTAAAGTCGGAGGTGTCTTCTTCAGATATTAGCTACAAGTTCCAGATATCTATTCTGTGCTCATTTATTTTATTATAAGTATTTCGTTGGGATCTGTTATTGTTGCATAGCAAGGGACTGCAATCCAGCGTCAAGTGATCCACGGCGGCGACTTGAGTGCAGTGATATGTCAGGAATATGCACGAAGCGTAAAATGCAATCCCACTTTGTTCCTTCTTTTTTGTTGTATCGTCTTACGGTCGTCGTTGATGTCGTCTTGGACGTCTCGTTCCGCTTTAATCTTTTGCCGCATGCGCGTACAAGAAGTGAATGCAAAAATCTTTCATCAAAAGGCTTTTATCTTTTGTATATCGTTATGCGATGATCAGTGTAGTCGTTTTTGCTGAATCCACGGTGCATGGTATGTATTGCAATCGGAATCCTTTGCAATGCGCATCGCGGAATATCTTTTGCACTTTGTAAGTCATCGTTCGTTGATGATGATTTAGAGTCTGTGGATTGAAAATAATGTTAAATCATAGGGTGGCTGATAAAATATTGAAAGTACTATTTGTGTTCCCTAATAAGGTAGAGCCCTAGTTCCTCTGCTCCAAGAGCGTGCAGAACACATTATTTAAATAAAAGAGTTAGAAGACAAAAAGACAATGTTATTTAAAAAATTAATTGCACAAATTTTACGTCGTGAGTTGATTCCTTTAACTACAAACATGGGTATAAGGAATTTATCTCCGTTTCATGAACTGCCAGCTATCAGCCAGGTGACTTTGTGGTCGTTTCGTAGGCAGCCGGTTAATAACAGCAACAGCTGCTTTTTTTTAGAATAGAGCTATATTTAGCCGTTCACGAAAGAGGATATCTGCTCGGCTCATTCAGTGCTCTTGTTCAATGGCGCTACAATCTGAATCGGACCCTGTGTTTCCCGAAAGATTGAGCCCAGCACTCTCAGTGTGGTATCATAAAATTTTTTTTGGTATTTTTAGAAGCACTCCGTTTTCTCCGTCAACTTAGTCCTCGTACTATTTTCGTATTATTTTCGACATTCACTCTCTGGCGGAGTACCACGGAAAAATATGAGTCTTATCAGAATTTAATATAAATTTTAAACCTTGTCTTATAAAGATAGTTTACTTTTCCTATGCAGTTTCTTCGATCGAATCATTGGGAGAATCACAAAATACTTTAAATTTGTTTACTGTTGATATACGTGGCTGAACGTCGTCCTTTCACTGTCATTTTAAGGAGATCATAACAGACCGTATGTATAAAAAGTCATCCATTTATAACACTGTCGAGCTGGTATGTTTTTTTGTTAATTTTAAGTGAATATCTTGCGCCTAACCTTGTTTTAGCTTTGTCAGTTTGTCCAATTTCTGGAGTATTGTCGTTCTACACTCACCGTTTTCATTTCGATTAACGAGACTTTTCTCAACTTGTGTTCAAGAGTCTGGTTGTAGAGACTTGGTGCGAAATCATCTTCCTATTTTTAAGCCATGCCTTCGTTCGGACCAAGCTAATTGCAGTCATCGTAAGGCAGATCAATTTGGTTTGAGCTCCAAATTCAAAGAGCAGTTTGGGTAAGGTGTTTTGACAAATATTTCGGGAGACTTTTGAAATCTACAATACATTAGAGTGAATCGATGATTTGGCCCCAGCTCTTCCCGAAAGTTTCTTCAACTGAAGTTTAGTCCACCATTGACTGTCAAGCTAGATAATCCTTCGCAATTAAAAATCCCATAATATTAGCGACCGAGTATATTATCATTTTTGATTAATATTGTAAGGATTACGCCTTCTTTAGCTCGGTTCAACGTATGGGGATGTATCAATGTGATGTTGAGAAAAAGACGATACTCCAGTTTTCTCCCGATGAATTGAAAACACCTTCGTATGAATTCCGTCGAAATTCTTCCAGATAAATTTATTTATGTGTTTTCAGATTATCAGAAGTTATCAGAAAATCTAATGACGCCAGAAAAGTAAATTTGCCCATATTGACAATAAAGAGGATCCTTAGAGTTAGAACGGTCAATCTTACATTAGAGGAGTCGAAACTATTAGTTAAGTCCTGGACTTGTTGTTAAACTTCCTAAACCTTCCTCCATTTGCTTTATCGAAGAGGATCTTGGCTATTGTTCTACTGACTGCAAATGAAAGGGATAATGCTCTTTATAAGCATAGAGCCTTCGCTTCAATATGGGGTAGAGATATTGAGGGCATATAACTGCACCAGAAACATGTGACGCAGGTTCAGGCTCTCTTCTTTTTATACAGAAGATGGCATAACAACGCAATGAGCTTAGCAATATTGGAGAGTTCAGTTCGGCCAACTTAATGAGATAGATGCTAAAATCGATTGACAAATGGATTCAAGTAATACACTACCTTAAATTTATCTTAGCAACAAGGACGCGCTTACTTGTACGGTTGGAGGCGTCGTAGATGGAACGTTAATTTCTTTATCGAGTTCCTTTCTGCTAGAGAAGCGATTTTGCTTCTGAGAGACCCGAGAGCGTAGAGGTATATAAGAGATATTTGGGAAAAAAATGCGGTTCGCTCGATCAATCTCGGTGACATGTAGTAAATAGTTCGATAGTTCTGTGGATGTGCTTACTTGTACTCTTTTTCAACAAATTCCATCTCAAAACAAATAGCGATAATGAATGTGGTGGGCGAAAGTGAAGTGAAGTGAAATCTCTTCATTTTTTTGCTTTAAAGTTTGTTATCGATACTTAGCTGACGGCTACAACAACAACAAATGCTACTATTACTGCTACTACTACTACTACTACTACTACTACAATAGCAACAACAACTACTACTACCATTACTACTTTTACTATTACTATCACAACTGTCACCTTCCAATAGAACTTAAGCTTTAATGCCTGCTTGTCTACCTTTTAAATTTCACCAGGTAATAAACTAAATATTCTCGTATTCTTTCACTTACAAAAATTCTTTGATTTGTTTTGAACTTTTTTGTCACCCTACTCTGTTTGTTGACCGTTTACTTGGAGTAGTGTTTTATGGCTGAAGTCAACATTTATCATTTGCAAAATCCTCGCTTAGCTCAGGAAATAGATAAAAGCGGCTTACGATGATGTCACTCAGATTGGATTCCGTATGTTGCCTGCACAACATAAAGGAGTGTCAAGCGATCGAATGAAGGAGCACAAATGGAGCACATTACAAACATTGCATTGCTCCTCAAAGGTATAATGGCTTAGTCGTGGCCATTTATTTGCATCTATGCATCTATGCATAGATGAACAGATGAAATGGTTGCGAATGCAACAGGATGAATCGAGCATTGCATTCTTCAACTATTCATTTACTTTTTCCGATGATTCTAAGCCATTAGGGAAGTTTGAGTATGTATATTGTCACGACTATGTTCGTTTTGCTGGCTTAGTCAATCATTTAGACGGATATCTTTTGAGTTTCCTCACCGAGGATTCCACCGTGATATATTTGTGCTAGCAAAGCTGCCGATCTATTCCTGGAAATGCAACCAAAATAGAATGCATAAATTATGTAAATTTATGGGTAATTCAAAAGGATGAGTACTTTTTCTTATTAAGTGGCCAATTTCACAGTAACTCTTCGATTAAACTATTCCATTCCCAACCGTCTCGTTTGAAATCTTTATGGATGAGATGAAGTTTGAAATTTGCTCTAAAAAAGGACAAATAAGATTCCCTTTCACTGCAATTGGTCGACAAATTGGATATGATACATTCAGTTGTAGATATGCTCCCCTGTTTGCTGAGTCCTAGTTGACATTGAGACCACTTGGGCCAAATATGGCAGGATAATTTGTATGATAGAAAAATGGAATGCTACTAAATCTACAGTACCACCTGGGTAAACTTTATGGCCTTCAACAACGTGGAAAAATTGTTGGGCAGACGTAATCCGTGATGCATGCAAAATTGCGACAGTCAGCAGGATTCTACCTACCGAGTCAGCTCAACAACGTGCAACGAAGGAGAATCAAGTGCATGTGAGACTGTACATGGAACGCTCTCTGTTCAGTTCCACTCTCCATTTGGCTGTAAATTATAAAATATGTAGAAATAAAAAAACCAGCAGGCACAGCAAACACATCCTTCTTGTTCATATGACAGAGTGTGATGCATATATTGGAGTTTGTCGCCAACGTTTATCAACTTTTTTTTTTAAATCCGTCGCTCGTGGTGAACATTGAACGTCGTTATGCGATATGATGTTAATTGCGATGGGTTTTCGCATTATGCACATGTGATTTTGAATGCCGGTCGGTTCTGCCGAGTGTATTATAGTTTCCATCCTCATACATAAAAGGGACCCATGTTAAACAAGGAAAAAGTTAATTGCTCTTAGGTTAGTATTCACAGTACCTACACATGTGCTTACTGCCTTGCGGTTGGTAGGTGCCAATGGTTTGTCTTTGTTAAGCATGTTATACATACAGGGTTGCGTGGTTTTTCTGCACCAAAGGACTCCCTTGCATTTTTCTGACCTATACAACGTTCCGTGGTCGCTGGGGAATAACAATGTGCAAAATTTAATTTTGTAATACATATACCAATATTCAATTCATCATGGCTTGTATTTGTCGGTTGGTTAGGTTGGTATTACTGTTGAGTTTGCATATGATTGATATCAGGGTGAAAATTGTGTAGGAAAGTAAATACAGACAATTGTAGCCTACATTACACATTAATAATTATTCTATCTTATTATACTTCAACATGTGAAAGTCAAACTGAAGACACATTTACGGTCGTCATCTTCAAAGCTTTACAATCTATCTCGGACCCTGTTCTTCAAAATGTGTCATGTCTTGCTCGGCATTTTGATAGCGTTTTCCATTTCAGAATCCGAGTTGTCTACTGACTTTCGTCCTTTTGTCCATATACACGCTGAAAGTGGCCAGATCACCAAAGTTTATGCAGCTTTTTTAATTGGAAGGCTCTTGAAATAATTCTCGGGTTCTTGAAATCATCCTCGGGATCGTACAACACATCATTGTATCTGATATGCGGATGAAAAAAAGCGCGACCTAATGTTTGTATCATCTGTATGGACTGCTTTTTAGCTGGTAGAGCAATGCGTCCCTTGTGCCAAATCGAAGCTTTTAAATAAGTTAATTCAGTGTCGAAATTAAACAATAAGGGAGTTATGATGTCACCACCCTTGATCTGTCTGATGCCTGTTTCAAACGTTTTTCAGGTTAATTCGTACATGTGTTGTTGAGTTCAACATTGTCATCGATATGGTTGCAACGAGTTTTACTGGAACTCCAGAGACAAGCATCATCATTGGAGTACACTTCAATTTATATTAGCATATGCTTGCTTGAATTCAAAAATTATTAGAAGAATATTATTGTTGAACTTCTGAATGTGCTCAGCAACGTTTCTGTCAATTCTTTGACAAAATCTACCATATGTGATTCAGATTTGATATTTGTAAACAGGCTTGTCCAGAAAGAAATCTTCTATCGAAGGATCATCAATGTATGGTGATGGAAGATGGTCTTGTCAAACGAAGGATGTAATCGATATGGTTGAGAGTCTTGCTGGGTTCATGTCCTTTGGAGGCTGCATTCATGTGAGAAGCATGTCACTAAAATTACAATGAGACGCTAGCTATTATTGTTTCATCGAAATGCGCCTTCGTACTCTTCCTCCATGGATCTTCCGTTTCCAATTTCAGTATTCTAACCGCAAAGGATGATGTTCGCGTCGTTTGGAGGCAAGTATTGAAGTGTTTTTCCAGACAGTCGTTCTCCGACGTTTTCCTTGACAAATGCCTTGTCTTCAGAGATGAAATTTTTTCTCGAATGCGGGTTATATGTTACACCTGGCACCAGTTCGGTAGTGTTTTAGATTTGAGATGTAAATATTTGCCTTCGTTCTTTCCCAAGAATGGCTCCTGAGGCAGGAGAAAACCCGAAAAACGCGAACGTCCAACGAGATCACAAGGCCAACTTACAATAGCTTTCAAAGCCTAAAGATCATATAGTCAGGATATTAGCGAATATGAGAGTTTAAATTTCATATTGTTTTACGCAAAGATATTCATAAATTCGTCCCTATACCGCTAAGCGAATCTTATATGTCCACAAGAGGAATCATTTTCCTCCACCAATTTTTGCAATATATTATTTGCCTTGAGTCGTTAACCATTTCGCTTCCTGCATATCCGAGCCATTCAAAATTAATTAAATTCCCTCTCCACCATTTCAAACATGCCTCGTCAAATACTGAATGCAATTCAATGATAATCAATTGGACTTCTCAAAATATCATGTGACTCGTCGTCATATTATAGACACGTTGCCTCCAGCAACGTATAAGCGAACGTTCCCTATATCCAACACAACAACAATGTTTGCATATCGCATGCTTCTTACGGTACACAAACCTGCTCCATAAAGGAGAAAAAAAAAAAACGAGTAAAAAATGTCTCTGAAAAAGATAAAAAGTGTTCAGCGAATAAGAACGAAGAACGTGAGTGTTCATCACGTCTTGAATGTTGAAAATAGAAGAGATCCTGCATTCCATTTCCTTGGTGCTTCTTTCGTACATTTAATCCATCAGAAATGATGCTGAATACGAGTCCCATTCAAGATACGAACATAAGTAAGGACATTTGAAGAAAAGTAAACGTAGAAGTTGAACTAACACAACGTAGTGCTCCTACGGCTTGCCCGTGATGTTTAGCTCTGGACTGGACTGGACAAGCAAGGAGGAATCTCATGATGTCAGACACTGAATTTTTTATAGCTGCCCAGTTCGGACTCGTAAAAAGAGGCCATAAGAGAAATGTTGTTGAAAGATTCACCAACCCCTGCCTCCCCATGGCTGACTAAGAGTCATGGAGCGCACTTACGTATAGAATGTACATTCCAAGAGAAGGATATTTCAAGTTCACATTATTTTAAGAATGTTTCCCGGCAAAACTTGTTTTGATGAGTTCGGCCGATTCCAATATTATCAGAACCATCATCGTCATCCCTTAAACCATTCACTTGCCTCGATCCGCGCTCTAAACAAAATCCAGGGAGTTGAGTTGGTATACCGTGGTTATATACTAAAATGTGCAGAACGTTGTCGACTAACTGGCACAACTAAGTCTCATGACGGGTGAGATAGGGTGGATTGTTGGCTGGCCGGCCGGCGCATTACACAGAAAGGAGCATTATCCTTGGGGGGTTGATGTGAAATGTATGCAAGATATTGTGGCGTTTATGGCAATCGTCATGGCAACGAGTTTAATGTTGGTGCTCGTAAAATTTTATGAGTTCCGGAGCTCAGGGATGGTGGATGTTTGTATGAACGGCTCAGTATATCCTTGTGAGTGGCAGGAATACAGTGGTTCGGTATTTGTCGGGAACTTTTTATGAGTACAATGTCGCTTCGAATTTTATGAGCACAATCGCATGGAATAGAGGGAATCGTCTTGGTTATGTTTGTTGTGCAGATGTGGTACCGTAGGAGGGTGGTATTTTATATTTTTGAAGTAATTTTATGATTGTCGAAAGAACGTGGGTGAATTTATTGCATAAAGTTGATGACTGTGTTTGATGATAAGTCTGGAAGGTCTGAACGTATACTTGCTAGGGTTTCAGTCATTCAGAAGCTCCTGATATAAAAAAGGGCAGAAATCTGTTAAATATTATGTGAGCCACTTCAAAGGACTTCAGGCGAATTAAGAGGTTCGAAAAGCATCTGAATACTTGGATCATATCGATCGGTAACACTACATTTCCATTGCGCTTTACTTGCTTTTTTGTAACCGTAGTAAACTGGGGATATCCATTTCCCCGTTCGAAGTGCATTCAGTAGAGCTTGCTGAAGCAGAGCTGGAATAAGGCGAATCCCTGCAAGAAAATGGGGTAGAATAAATTAAAACTTAGATTCAGTCCATACACGCTGGCTGTGGCCCATAATACAGCCGATGATTTATTTGAGTTGGGAAGGGGCAATAGAGCGAAAGGACATACCCCGGCTCTCTGCTCAACAACTCAAACTTCCACTCTGAGAGAGGTATTTCGCGAAAAGTAACACCAGTCAGTCATTTAGACAAGCAAACAAGCTGGTAAGTGTTTAGTTGAACGGCTGAGAATGCTTGTGTCGAGCGAGGGAAGGCAAGGAATTTCAGGGACGATATGTTTGACGGTCAAGCCGACGAACTGCTGTTACAAATTTATGTCTATTTGACAGTCATTGTCGACTACCGTTGACATAAAACTTCTCAACTTGGCTCTTGTAAATGTGCTTAATGTGTGCGTAGCTTTTTTGTCTTTTGCTGACAACGTCCACACTTTTGCCCCGTAGGATGGTCTTCTTTTCATGGTCTGTTAATTTCATGTTGATCTTTGGAGAAGCAAGTGTTTTTTTTTTCTTTCTATTTTGTTTTCAACTGGTTCTTGGTCTTTCAGTTGTTTAAGGGGTTTGGAATATATTTGCAAGCACTAACAGTTTTTTGCTGTAAGATAATTGAGTTTCTTGTGCAATAGTTAAATGTTGTTTTTTTTTTGTTGTTGTTGTGTGGGTTTATTTCTATACAGTCATTTAGGGAAATTGATTCGGGGATGAATAGGGTTGTCTGATGTAGAATAAGTTGAAGTTAGCATAGTTAGAAATGCATGTTCAGAAGTAAAGATTGAAGAAAATCGAACGAATTGCATTGAACTTGTTTTTCTGATGGAAAACCAATGGTAATTGGTTTAATATATATATATATATATATATATATATATATATATATATATATATATATATATATATATATATATATATATATATATATATATATATATATATATATATATATATATATATATATATATATATATATATATATATATATATATATATATATATATATATATATATATATATATATATATATATATATATATATATATATATATATATATATATATATATATATAGTTAACTTGATTGCTATTTATTGAATTTTTTTATTTTTTGATCAATGTTATCAATTTTCGAGGGTTTTTCGTGGTGGTATAGTACGCCTTCTGTACAGGTGACTTTTGAAATAAACAACTATTCAGGTTAGAAGGTTGGCAATAACTTGTGGGTATTGTTTGTAGGAATTGGAACCATATTCTGGTAATTTTTATATGTTGACATCAAAAAGTAAAGTATTAAAATGAAATTTTCTTTTTAAGTTTTTTTTAGGTATGGGCCACTTGAAGTGTCCATAAGTAACGTACCTGAGGTTCCATACCTAGTTCCTGAAAGTTAGTCATATATTATTGAGTGGTGGCACATTGCTTTAACCTTGCCTTTTATTATGTACAAGCCTAATACTAATAGCATCCTGATGCATTTCTCTGAATGAGATTTTGAATACGATAGTGAAAGAAGTAGAAAGGTAGCTAGCCATGGAATCAAGTTGAAAAAAAAAAAACATTAAACAAGTCACACAAACGAGTTTAGGGAATATCGACTGTCATCGGATTAAAGACCTTAATTCCCAAATCACTATAGTTATCGAAATCTATCGAAAATCTATCAAAAAACCTAGGGTTCTACCGAGAAGTGGAGTGCATCATTGTGGGAAAGGAGGTTGATAGTCCCGTTGTCAGAAACTTCAATTCTGAAAGGTAATGGAATCTGCAAACAGATATATTATCTAAATCTATCAAAAATCTAAAGAAACTTCCATGTTAATAGCTCCGTAGTCGTAGGGAGAAATGATGATGCGTTAAGTAAGCTAGTGGATGTCCCATCGTATTATCAACCTAGCGCGAGAAAAATTGAGGTGGTCATTCGAACCAAGAAGTGAATCCCCAGGGTTATTCCTGATCGAAGGCCTTGGCATGATAATTGATTCAACTAACAACATGGCGGTCATGGCAGCATCAGTTCTTAGCCACCTTATAATCATGAGCCGTCCGGTGGACGGTTATAAGGTAACCATGAGCCGTCCTGCATGTCTCAGCAGTGATTTGGGACTATGTTTGAGTTGAGGACATTTCGAGACTGATAACCTGAACGAAGTTCTTAGCAGAGACGAGTCAACTCTATCTTAACTATATAAGATGAAGAATCGCGTTCGCCTCTCAGCTTGTTTAACCACCGCAATCACTTTCTTCTTATACTTCGATCAATATTTACGGCTCTAGTCTCTCCAGACAATTAAATAGGGAATGTTCTGTAGATAAAGAGAAGAATCTTCAGTCTCTCCAGACAATTAAATAGGGAATGTTCTGTAGATAAAGAGAAGAATCTTCGATCGATTAGCAGCACAGTGGGAAGTGAGGTTACTTTCTTAATAATCCTTCTCTCTTACGTCCGGCTTTGCTGGAAAAGGGATCTCCCTAACACGAAGGCGCTATAAAGCAAGACTAAAGGGATTTAGTACGAAGGAATGTAACGAAAATGTTTCATGGTTCGTTGTACTTAGAGAGTTTATCGGGTATTCTGGGTAGCAGGTAGTTCTGTGTTATTGCCAGCCTCACAAAGTTATTGTTATTTAATGAAAAACCAACGAATGTTTCATTGCTCAAACTTACAAACTTACACTTCAAACTCATTTTCGTTAGAGTAAATCAAACGAGTTATGAGTATTAAATTCTAAATAATTTGAAATGCATGCGTTCCAGATAGGAACCCAACAAAAACCCCTCCTGTAGCACACGCTTCTGATCCGTTCCTCTTTACAATTAAACAACGCTTGCAGACGTGCAACAAACAACTTTACAAGGAAAAAGTAGACTTTGATTAGCCTGCGATAAAATTGTAGTATCTGGAAGTGTGTATCTATAATGAGCCCGAGAGCTAATAACTTGATTAGAACTTTATTTCATATGGATCCAATTGTAAGCCCATGGTACGAGTATATCCGTCGTAATTATATTCCATTTTATAGCATCCATTTTGTTTCGAATGGGTAATCGAGGCGGACGGGTTAAATGGGATTTGCAGAGCGATTTGAGCAGCCGCGAAGGATTATACCGCATGCCGCCGTTGGTCTGTGCTGGAATGAAACTGTTGTACAAATGACTATGGGAAATAGGCTTCATCCGAGCTCATAATGCACTTTGCACGTCCAGTATGCTCCTCGTAAAGTTGCTATCTTCATTCGGTGTGATATAAATCGTCATTATATTAACAGGATGGACGGCGCGGCATGCATATGGATGTGTTGTGCATTTCGTATGAGTATCTATAAGCGAAGCGAACCGTATCAAAATGTAGTAAAGTGTTAATCTATATATCGGGTATAGATTGTACAAATATAAACATAAACAAAATTGAACTCAGTCTAGATGTGCTTGAGATCGGGCTAGTCTATACATATCTGTGACTTTGACTATCTAATTCCCTCCATAAAGCTTGAAAACACATTAATAGTGTGTTTGTTTGAAGTTTGCCGCCACTCTAGTTCATATCTCTTCGACGATTGTTTACTCGACACCAGGCTGCAAATGGGGTTAATATAGAGGATCGACAATATGCAGACCGAAGTATATTTAAGTCATTTTACGGAATCGAAATAAAATACAATAAATCCCTGAAAACTTCAAAGCCAGATAGCGTGGAAAGGGGTTTGTTTTCTTTTCAATATTGTCCGTCGAAGTACATATGGCGATGGGTGGCCCAGTGAGTCGGGCTCGAGTATGAAAATTTTCATTCAATCACATATCATTTCATTGTGATGTAGTGTGTTAGATGGACTTGCACTATGAATTCAATGTTCAGGGCAGCTGGTTATGAAGAAGTTTAGCTTGCTATTGAGCTTATGAAAGAACTATAGAGTGTGTACATTTGGACGACAGTGAATGTAAAAAAGTTGAGTAAACAATGAAACTAAAGTCGTGGGCATTGGCATGGCGAAAGATGTCTAGCCAATAATATGAAGAAAGGACTCTCGGCAGAGCTTTAAGTAACTACTCCTCTTCCTTTTGATCGGAAATGCTTACATTCAAATTGAGAGCACGCCCTACCCACTGAAACTGTATCCTGTCGGATCGAGTTAAATTTCCTTGCACTAAATCAAAACACCAATATGAATCCCTTTGCGAGATTTAATTTTACACGTTTAAGATTCACCATCTACCGACTCCACGTCATCGGCTTGTCCATTCACCTTAGAAAGATGAAAATTTCTAGTAACCACTTCCGAAGATGCTAGGAAAAAGAACATACCTACCTATCTGCCGATAATACTTTCCCTCTGCATATCACACCATATGCATACGTCAGTATCTATTTCACGGGGCTGCTCATCCGTTCTCAGCTTTTTTCGGTTGATGAACGACGTGTTGAATGATGGGCATTAATTTTTTTCCTTTGCTCGGTTCTGTTTTTTTCTTCCTTTCTATTTCACTATTCAAATCGATTAGAGTGAAAGATGTTTGGTTAGAATGTTATCAGCACCGTTTGGAATTCATTCACATATGTAGCTATGATGCAACGTAAAGATATGTGTATTCTGTAGAAGAACGTAGAATACTCTTTGAATGTCCGTTTCCATTTACAATAGTAATTAAGCAAAGACATACAGTTGTGCACATATAAAGTTTGATTACATGCTGAGGTGAAATGAGAATATCTTTCTTGGGAGGTAGTTCCTTTTTTTTTGAGAGCACATAAACTAAGCAAACTGCAGTGTGTTTGAGTTGAAGTTTGGATATGTTTATGCATTAAATTATATGTTTCAGGCAGAATAAGCTTGAATTTATAGAAATAGTTGCTATAAATAAATTTATTAGAGGTAAGAGCTGCAGTAAAGAATTTTTTGAAATAAATTGGTTGTAAAATTTAGACAAGTTTTTGGTTGGATCTGGAAATTATCTCAAATCAGTGTTTGTTTGGAATGGCAATTACGATGCAGAATAGTTTATTAACCTTTAGTTTGGAAGATTCGGCTAGTTTTCATATTTGGTGGAGCCACTCTTTGACGTCGTCCGAGATAATTTGGTTTCTCATACTTTATCGTTATTGTTCCCCAAAACTGGTGTGCCTTTCTGATTTGATAAATTAAACATCATTTTGCTTTGAGAGAGATATACTTCTTCAAAGAGGTGCTCATCTTCAGTCAAACAGTCTCATCATTAATTTGTGTTTCTGATTTATAGAATTTATAACAGAAATATTTTTTGTAGTTCGCCAATTACGCTTTATCGCAGTTAACACACTGTCTTTTTGGCGTTTTTGTTTGGGTAGACCGAAAGCGTATCCATTCAGAAACTCCGCCTTGGTCGAAAGCTTTCCTCTGTTTTCATGTATTTGGAATTGGAAGGCAAAAAATAAAAGTATTTTTAATACTTTAATTTTTTAATTAATATTATAATTAATTAATTTAAATAAATAAGTATTAATATCTTCTCGGTCTTTTTTGGAGTTGATAACAGCATCGATCCTTTGGAGTATAATGCGTTCAAAGATTGCGCAAATATCAGTAATTACCAAATCCCACTCTTGAGTATGAGTATTCATGCAAGGTTTATTTTTTTGATGTTATGCTATCTTGTATGCAGGAGTCGCAAGTTCTATTGTAAGTACCTGCCTTAATTAGGCCTAAGCTGACAGCCTCTTTAGACAAGAGTTGAAATTTCTTAGGTACCATCTCCCATTACATTGTTATTAATTACCAGTTTAAATTGAGGATCTCCAATTTTGATCCTGTTAGTTACGGAACTGTAAGGTGTATCGCCACTTTTATGCATGAGTAGCCACCATAATACTCCCTAAAGGGTCGGAAATAAAAAAGTTGCCCCGTCCTTACGAATGAGGGCTTCCTAGGTACGCATACCTAACCGAATATATCTACAGGGTTGAGGTTTGCGGAACTAGTCGCAAAAATACTACATAACACACGATAATGACTGATCGCCACTCTAGTGTTTTTTCTAAGCGTTTAGGTAGCACAGATTCACTGGGGCCTAACTTAGAACCAGCTTTAGGGAATAAGTTTCCTTTCAACCAGATCAGCGTGTCCCGCGGAATATGCTGTGGGATATGCGTTATTTCGTCACGATACTTTGTTAGGTAAAGATCAGAAGAATCCGTTGTGCAGTCTAACAATGCAGTGTTAAACAATCGTGACTGAGGAAAATTTGTTCATACCTCAACACTGAAAGTTCTTCGACTGAAGCGTCCTATCCCTTCGGCCTTACTGCAGATGAAAGTCGCCGCAGCATTCTTCAAGCCCTAGCCCTTAATAAGCCACCAAATAAGAGTGCGCTCTGCTAGATGATTTTTTTATTATTCTAAAATTTCTTGTTCTAACTACAAATTACTCCAAACTGCAACTAGGATGCTCGCGTTTTGAATAGAGACTGACAACGTTTACTCCCTTTATTTGACGCAATCCCGCGATTGAGTGCAATTCACACATTTCTCGGTCTACAGTTTAAACTTGAGAGAACCATGACAGATTACTCACAATGAAATCTCTGTTCTGAATGAAATGCGGTTCTTGTTGTTTTGAAATGAACTTGAGAATGTCAACTAGAAACTAGAAACCAACAAAAATAGTTACGTATTGAGGCAGCCACAAATATTAACTAATAAAGACATAAAATTCTGTGACGTCTAACTTTTCTAACTTTCATGACTTCCTCCCGATCCTTATTGTATGGTATGAGAAACTCAATCTTCTTTGTATATGAATTGCATCAAAGTTATATATGGCTTGACTTAATGTGTTTAGAATTTTATTTAAACTAAGAATGATGGGTTTAATTTCGAAGCTCGCGTTTTATATAAAATATAGTACTTAGAGAACAACATTTCCTTTTTTCTTATACTTAAATTAAATTTGATAATCCAGGCCATTTCAGATTGTCAAATGGCTTTGAACATAAATTTAACTCTGCTGTACATGCTCGTGTAATTATATACCAAATACATTAAGCTTAACTTTGTAGAAGGCTTTCATTTTTCTTGTAAACAACATTTCATTTAAACTTTATTGATGTCCTTGGAATACATATCCTGCGGAAAAATATCAATCTCTGAAATTTCCTATATTATATCGTTAAATTTTCTGACTTTAGGACTGTAACCTTAAAAAATATCATTCGCAGGATCAATGCCAGGCAACAGTAGAAAGTGGTGGCACAAGTCAGTGGCTGTAACGACGGCGCCGCCTTCGACCTTAGTTATAATCATCATTACCATCTTAGTGCTGAGTTGAGTTAGCTCTAAAATCTTTGTATTTTACGACAGTCGTAAAATTTTCCCCGGGATTTCGTGGATGATTCTATTCCTCGAGCTCCTTGAACATTGCGGGTATAACATAAACTTTGTATACTTTTTGGCATTTAATCTAGCGGTCGTAAAAAGACCACCACTACAACTACCACCATCAATGCCATCATCATCTTCATCGTCAACTGGAAAACCAACTCCACATGCGGAACAGTAGACGCGGTGGAAATTCTTTGATTCAAAGTCAAAGTTTACCACCGAAAATCCTTCGTGCATACATGCAGAATAGTCAAAGTTGTAACGGTTGGATGAATTTAATACGGTATGTTGGGATCTATATATGTATGTGTCGTATGTTACTCACTTACTATGTACACGTGCTCCCATAAACATTTACTATTCTTAAATGACAAGAAAGAAAATGGCGTATGAATATGCAACACACGAAATATGTGAAGTTGATGCCACCCAGGATGTGGAAAATAACGAAGGAATATTGAAGGGCGCACAGAAGCTCTCAAGATCGAAGTTAAATGAGTAGCGTACATAAACATCACCGATTCTATTCGTTATAGCAGTCTTGTCGAAGAAAATGTCCTGAGTAAGGAAGAAAATGATATTGTATGACATTGACAACCTTCATTAAATATCATTATTTGAGGTGTCACGCTAGACTTCAGTGTAAAAGTTCCCACATAAATTCCATCTTCTTCAAAAATGTTTGCATAAAACATTGTGAATCCTTATTATTGCTAATTGGTATCGTGCTCACTTCGATTTTTTCAAGATGAAACGGTTAAACATGGAATCGGCTTTAAATCCGTACAATAGGGTTGATTTTGTCGACATTTGTGTTGACACTTTATATAAAATCCAGGATAATCATTGATTGTCGACCACGTTTGAAAACAAATTGCAATTTGAAAGTTGTATTATGTTCCGGAGCAACATCACCGTAAGGCCTGCTAACCATAACAAGTGTTTCAGTCACAGATAATTCAAATTTTGTTGTTTCTGATAGTAATGTTAAGGATATTTACGTTTTAAGTATAGAACTACCAGCAGCCAAACGTCCTGGACTACCTGCTAAATAGGTCTTTTGTCATCCTGAGAACCCAAGCTGAAACGGTCTCCAATTTGAATATACAATACTAGAATTTCATTGAAACCTTAGGCTTTCCAGGTCTGTACTTAGAATTAGGCTCAAAAGCTCGTTTTGAGTTCGATATACAGTAAGAGTTCTTCTGGTAATAGGGACATAAAGTATATATGTCTTTATATTTTAATAGTTCATTTAAGAGATGATCGTCTATTGACATTAGGGGATTTTGCTATTATTTAATAGTCTAAATAGGCCTTTTCTTCAGTTCAACTTCTTGTTTCCACTAGTTGGCAACTTCACACAGTATGATAAAAATCGTCATTCTTTGTCGTTGGTTTATAAATTGCTGTGAAAAATATCTGTAAAAGGATTTGCTTGAATTTCATACAGGCATAAAAGACAGAGGGCAATTAGCGGAGCTTATAGGCAAAGGGGAGCTTATACTGGAAATTCAACGTTTAGCTCAGTTTGCGCACTTGACTCACATTTCTAGTGTTTGCACTGCCTTTGTCATACAACTGTTTCCTTGCATCTTCTTAAGCAGGTTTGTCTGAGAAGAATAAATATTGATAATGATTACGGCTTTCCTATGCTGTTGAGCGAAATCGAACGAAGTGAACCAATAAAAGACGATAAGCTAGAAGAGAGGTTCAAACACTTCCGATGCTATTAGGTTGTCAAAATTACCTTTACCGAAATCTTTAAACAGTCTTCACCTCAGAACTGAAACGTTGCTCATTTTTTCATGGGGTCCTGCACTTACCTATCGCATCTCTTGCCTGAGAACTACGTATGACAGGTGTCATACATCTAGCACTTCGAAGTTTGCCAATATTTCGACGGTATGCATTAATTTTCCTGTATTGAACACGTTATCAGTACGCTAGTGTTACCAGCAACAACAGTCAGGTTGCCCGACTTCATCCCTTCACTTGTCGAACAGCCGTAACCATAGCTACAAAAGATTTGCAGTTTGCCCGGTGTGCCTTGCCCGAAATTATACTGTTGCGGCCATAAGTTACCTGTGGCGTAATTCGTTTCAGTGAGTTTTCTCCTTATGAGTTTCTGTGGCACTTTCCCCGATGGTATATAAATAGTGACCAACCCTTGCAGATCAGTACGAACATTTTCAGCTTCCAAAGCTCTACGAAGCTCCTTTCACGTAGGCTGGTGTTGGTCGTACCAAATAGCAAGTCAGGGTAAACGTGATGTATTAATTGTTATACCTACTGGGACACCGTCTTAGTAAAGGGTTGACGGCATGAACTTTATAGTTGACATGATGTGGTGAGCGAACAATTTAATGAATTTGTTGTTGTTGTAATAAAAATATTTATAATATGTATATGTCTTGTATAAAATATGTCTTGCCTTTCTGAACTCCTTTCTACTCAAAATATTTGTGAGAAATTGCGTCGATCCAAACTTTATAAAATGATATCAACATAAAATACGTATCTGTAAATTCCTATTCAACGAGTATGTTTAATTTTAAGTGGGTCTTAGAAAAAGAATGCTATTTTCTATCCGACAAACATATTTTTTACACATCTATATCAAGTGAGTGTATCACTCAAAATAGCAAAATAGGTTTTTGTTAAGTTTTTGACAATCTGTGGATTCCATGTCCAAAGAACTGCTCGTTCTGGAAAACGATCTGATTGTCAATGATATTTCGTGTATATTGATAAAACTGTAATCGTTCTCAACTAAGAAAGAAGATCGCATCGATGGCATCAGATAGGAATCTAAAGGAGTACGGGGTCAAGTGTGTAAAATAATCACTTTTTTTTCAAAAACTATACAATATTTGCTTGCTATAATTCAAACACATGTTTTGCTTTGATTCGTATTTATATAATTCAAATACTCATAAACAATATTTTGTCCTTAAATCAATGAAACTACGAAAAAATTCAACAAATTAGGAGAGTCAATAATTCATAAAGGAGAGTCGACTTATTGGGAATATTAATTCCGCACGAAAATCATTTCCCGAAGAATTAAGCATACGATTTTGGCAGATGCTCGACTTCGGATTTTTAATTAATGTTGACTGAGTAAAGTTTATGATTCAGCGACCGATTTCATAATAATTTCAACAAGTCTATCTTTCTGATTATCCCTTTACAGAAATCGCTTTCAAACTGTAATGTTAACTCACTGTCACATTTCAAACCGAAAGTAGCCGAAAATTTTGGAAAATGTAAATATTGATATTACTTTTACATTTTCTGACTGAATATGTTTTCGGTTAGCAAATTATATGCTCGAATTAGTTATTCAACTTTGTCAAATTGTCGATAATAATATTGATAGATAATATTGAATTTATTTATCGATGGATAATATCAAAGGCAGATTTAACACACGTTCATTTAATGCATTTTTGAACTGTTACTAGTGATTTATTAATGTAGTTTTGGTGTTTTTGCCTATAATTGGATAGTAAATTGTGAATATTAAGTGTATTTGCTTCTAACCGTCCATCATTGAAATTTTGATGGATCTTAGGATATCATGTTGCATATGACACGAATGACAGGAACGAGTGAAACCGAACATTTGAAAAACTGATGAGGGGAGAAAAAGATAAGTTTAAAACTTCGGACGCTCACGTATGCTTATGTACACGGGTAGGGCCTCTATATCTTACACCTTTATGGTCTTCCGTTTACGATTTTGCTCATTATGTACAATATGAAAAATACCTCCTGTAAATTATCAGAGCTTTTTCCACATATAACTTACATAAAAACAAGAATGCTCCCCGTAAGGACCGTCAAAAACAGGTTAGGTCGATATACACATAATGCCACCTAAAACGGAATGTTGTTCTTATTCTTATCAAATGTGACTCTCCGGCAAATCCTACTCCTTCAAATTTGAAATAAGATTTAAAAGCGAATTCTGAATTAATGTTTCGAAACTTTATTTTTAATTTACATGATTGTTGCAATGAATATATTTCACACACCAAAATTGTCAAATCGACACAATAACACGCCAGTTGTAAAATTATGTGTTACGTAGGAATGATATTTAATGATAAAATAAAACATTGTGTATAATAATTTAGTTACATTACGTCCCATGGAATTATAAATCCTGCAAGATTTTTTATCCATCTCCGCTATCTAAATATGCTTTATAAAAGCCCACAAACATGGTGTGAATTTTCAACGCCTCTCATGAAAACCTTTTAATCCACTTTGAACGAAACAATGTGGCTTTTGTCGAGCGCATATTGCATTAAAGTTCAACCACTTCATATAGAAAATGAAAATTGAAATGTTTCGAGAGAATAAAAGAAAAACAAAGAGTAAAAGATCCGCATTTTTAACTTCGCCATTGAAACGCGAAAAAAGACAGAATTTAATGGATTATGTACGTATAAAAGAGATGTTGGAAAATGCATTTCCACCAATAATTCCTTCCTGTAAGTTCACTTGAAGCAATTTTTCAAATTTAGTCACCAGTGAAAGCATTTCATTTTATCCTTTCACAGGGCACCGTACATGCCATACATTCAAAGTTATAAAACTGCAGAGAACGAGTCCTGACAATGTAATTTTATTCCAGCTTACTGTTTGAGACTGATTCTATTTTGAGACGTGTTATGAAAATTCAAAGACATTTAGGTTTGTCGGGCATAAATCTACAACTTTCACTGAAATCCATCATCACGAAACCTAGACATGATTGCGAATCCTTTTGTGGCGAATATATGGATACAAAATTTGTGTTGCAAGTTGCATGCATGCATGCCTTTATTGCAACCGCGCTTTGGCGCCGGGCCGGAGCGTGACGATAAGAACGTTTTGCATTTGATGTGATGGCAAAAAGGCGACTGTAGGCTTTTGTATTGAAGAAGGTGTTATTGCGCGCCTCTTGGCATTATGATGGAAAAGGAATTTTCACTTTGATGTTTGCCGTTGTCAATGAAGAGATAAAAGCACAGGTGCTAAACAAGTGCCTTGAGTGAAAATGGGTACATTATGTCGCATATTGTGTGATGGTAGCATTAGGAAACCACTAGTCGGGAAGAAGAGGGTTGAATACTAGGAGAGCCACTAGGCAGGAAGATGGAATGTGTATTTTTCACGCCTTTATTCCAACATTGCGTGACGAAATGAAGATGAATGATGAAAGAAATGAAAGAATGCCGTTTTATTCGCGCTTTTCAAGTACTGAAATGATTACACAATTTTCATATTAAATTTTCTAGTTAAAGGAATGAGCTTTGACGAGGACTGAGCGTGCGGATGAACAATGTTGGTGGTTATTTTTACACCTAGCTGAAGTGGAGCAATGGTGATTGTGCATAGTTTATTGGCACAGTAGGCTTAATTAAAGAGCGCAGAGATTATTTGTCAAATGGTTCCTGGACAAATTAATTAGTTAGCAGGAAGGATGATAGACAGAAGCTCATATAATTTTTTCTACCGATAGTTATTTTATCAATTAGTACATAGGCAACCACATGTAGCTAGCGACATATGATTGCACCGTTGCAGTAATTGCACCGTTCTGGGACAACATTTTAAATAAATGATTTTATTGTCTGTACGGATGTGGAAATGTATGGTTTTAATCATGGACAGTTTCATTTTTCATAATATGACACTATTTCGTCAGATTTGCCATCCCTATTTGCCTTCTAATCAAAGGCAACATTTGTTGAGCTCGTTCATACGTACACCATACAATTCAACAATATCATACCATATTGCTGCTAGCAAGCTGGCGAAACTCACCAATTGAACAAACAAACAACTAAGGCAGTCAACCATTGAGGGAAGGATTGCAATAAAGTTCATAGCATGTTCGAGAGCTGAACCAACTACCATCATATTAAGAGAAAATTCGTGTTAGGTTTAACGATGCAAAAGCTTTGCCAGCAATAATGTTTCTACCCCCTACTTAATACACTGCGAGGAAAGCATCATCAAGGACACAACATTATAGCGTTATAGCACCATAAACCGCAATAACTTAGAGAAGTTCCGTCCAACTGGGGTAGTATTTGAATTTAGCTTTTCAACTGTAACATTCAGTTGAAACAAATATAGTGGGTGGTTAACATGTGTATTAATGTCTAGAGAGCGTGGGAAAGGCTGAATATCAGGATGTCTCCCTAATTCTAATTTATGTTGGTAAAATTTAACATAAAGAAATGGCAAAAGTGGTTTGATTGTGGTTTTTGAATTTCTATGTAACTTGGATCTGATTCATGTCTGATAGGCATTTTAACTTATTGTTGAAAGTAAAAATAAATAAAATAAATTTAAAAAAAATGTATTATGATCTCGTAAAAATGAAGGAAACATCTCGGCAGACATCTCCTGAAGTGATCTTCTTCTATTATGGAAAGAATGAAACGAAAATGGAATAAAAAAATACATAAATACGTTGATAAACAGCTCAAGATTGCGATGATAAACAACTTTTCTGTAGTAATAAGTTGTAGGGTACTTCTGACCGGAGTGCAAAACACATATCAGACACACGCAAAGGGTCTTGATTAACTTGGGAGCGTATCCTGGAAGCTTTTGACGCATTACTTGGAGCTAGGCCTCAATACTTCTATAGCTAGAAATATGATCAACCTTCAAGGATGGTTCTTTCAGGAAGCCAGAAAAATAGAAAGGAACTGCAAAAAAATTGAAATCTCCAAGCTCATTCACATCATGTGATCATATGTATCCTTTTTTTAAGGAGGACGTTCCGAATATACCGCATGCGTCTCAACTATCTCCATCTTCGAGCGTCTTTTCGATAAAATTGCTTTTCACTTAGGTGAATTCCATGCTATTTGTTCCCATTCCCCGTATGAGAAGAATGTTTGAAGTATCTACTTCAGGCTTTCCTCTTCAACAAATTTTCAACAAGATCAGGATTCATAAATTTAGCCAGAACTTGACGGCAGCCATACAAATCGAAGAATTCTTAATAAACAGCGTAACAGTAAGGTTAAAAATATTTAGCAAGCAATTGTGAAAACAGAAGGTAGTGTAGGACCGGGAATTACACCAAGGACACTAGGCAAGAGAGAGAGAGCATATTTTTATGTTTTCAGAAATGCATCTTTCAAATGAAAAACTCTGATCTGACAGAAAAGTAATCCATTAAGATTCATTCACATAAGATAGATTCAAATAAATAGGTACTAAAAACAAATAAGTGAGTAATTAAATACTACTAAAACAGATTTTCTTTCGGGTTACTATGCCTATGTCACCAAAATTAGTCCTGTCCTTCGTCAAAATGGATCAGAAGAACGCGTGCACTCGATGATATATTTGATATTCAACATGTACAATAAAGAAACTGTTGATAAATACCAGGGTCATTCAAATACTGATGCACCATTTTCCGAAAAAAAAAATTATTTTAAGCTTAAGAAGAAACCACATTCAATTTTTTTTTCTATAAAGTTCCTCTCACCAGTGTTGCATTTTTCTCATCTCTTTGACGTGTCGTTTTAGAAAAATGACTTTGGGTGGGTACCAAACCAATTGCATGTGGCTGAAGTTTGCATTGTTGCAAATGCATTGGTATGGAATTTTTCTGTATTTATCAGTCATATTTAGATAGTTGGACTGAAATGCTCGCAAATTTTTTCAAAATTCTGACTTAGATGCACTCTTCTAATTTTCTAGAAGAAATTTTCTGATAGAAATTCGAGAGCATTGAGTCTTCAGCGATGCAAACTTCAGACACGTCCAATTACCCATAATGTTCAATATGTTGATTGCAAACGCTTTTCTTCGAGTGTCAATTTCAGCGATCTGAACAAAAATGGAAGTCAAATGGTGAAAAGCTCCAGCGAATTCCAATCTATTATACCCAATTTTCGAGTTGAATTCCATAATATCTTGGTGATCCCAAGGCGCCAATTTCTAAGAGATAGATAGATTTCTAAAATAGACAGACTTTGGACTAGAGACGCTCAATTGCATCAACTCCAATGAACTTGGATTCAAACGAAGGTAGAAAGTATAAGAGTTACATCCGCTACGCTGGATATCCCCAAAGACAAGCGTGTTGTCATGACTATGTTGATTGTTTTTCTTGGTATCTCTTAACTTTTCCATCACTACAGTCGACCTAATCAATTTGCCACTATCTAATTCAATTAAATTTCAATCATGTCAAGAGAACTTTACACTTTCTGATGAGTGTGTTACTTTTATTTGTCATATCGACGCGCTGCAAGCCCCGAAAAAAATAGTCCTGTGTACACTCGTAGCGTACTGGTGCTGTAAGAAATTATCTCTTTTGTCGGTAAATGATGTTATCAGATAATGACCCCAATTGTTTGTTATGGAATCAACTTAAAATCAATTTTATAAAGTATCAGCAAACATAGACGGCGTTGCTTTTGAAAGAATTCGAAGAGCATGTTATTTGGTCTATCAATTTCATCGTGTGCTGGCTGAGGTGTGTAAGAGGTAGGAAGAGGGTGGCACTGATAGTATGAAAGTTTTTCCCTTGTATCAACAACGTTCACTCGATGCATAGATAAGCCTATTACAAAATAGCTCTCCTGATAGGAAAGAAAAAAATTGATGGTTTTACCACTAGTATGTAACACATGTAGGCAGATAGTGTGAGATATGATTACATAGATGGGCTCGACTGATACGGACGTACAGGAACATTTGCTTCGAAAATTACTCGATGTTGATTGATTGGGCTGCACGTGATTTCGTTATTTGATGAGGATTGCGGAAGTTCAAAGGTGAAGTAGAAATCGTGATCCTTAGTCGTTCCAATAATGATTTTTCTATTAATTACGATTGAAGATTGTTCTCATTTATGTTGATTTCTCATTTATTTCCAGGGCTAGCATCCGTATCTGTCCAATTGGTGTCAAGACACAAAGATGAAACGGTCCTTAAATGTAACGTGGATGGTTCCGAGGACCTGGATATCGAATGGTTCAGAAATAGTGAACGCCTCGAAAGTATCCACACTATTCATTTTGAACAAAATCGACTCATCATACGTAATCCATCTCCTTACGATAACGGTGTATATCGATGTGTAGCCTCGAATACTGCAGGAAGAATGATGAGCAAGAAGGGCTTCCTGCTTAAGCTAACAGACGAAGAAAGCGCAGATACAAGCAGCGATTACACGTCAACACGTGAATGTATAGCACGAGGATATTCAAAGAAAATTATGAAAAATCTCGACAAATCGAAAACATTTCTCTGTCGTGGTAAACGTGGCGATCGTTTTAACGACATAATATTCGCCAAGGCACCACCACGTGTGGTAGTGGACGAGGGAGATTCTGTTGAGTTGCCTTGCAAATATACAATTCCATCGAAATATGACGCGTCAAGGCTAATACTACGCTGGCGAAAGGACGATAAGGTAATTCGTCAAAACGAATTGGGTGCGACAACAACGACTACGTCTGAACCGAAAATGGACTCAATGATTCGAGAGGATGCTCGACTGACTGTAAATGTTCAAAATGGATCATTGGTTTTCACATCGAGCATTGCTAGCGATGCCGGCAGTTATGATTGTATGATTAGTGTCAATGGTGGTGGATTTGCGACATCAGAGAAAATTGAATTGAGTATAATCGAACAGTTGAAATTTGCACCGCAACCAACATCGAAAAATTTGGAATTAGGCTCGATAGCAAAGATACATTGCAAAGCTCAAGGCACACCCTTGCCGCAAGTGAAATGGTTCAGTGTAAGTGCAATTTTGGTGTTTGTTACTTTAAAATTCGTGTTGTAAGAATACTTAATTTAGCCTGTTATTGATAAAAATGGCACAACTAACAATTTGTCCACTTACATTCATACTCAATTCAATAGTTTACTTAAGTAATGAGGTATATGTTCTACTCCTTAATTTACCTTTTAAAAGGTTTTCTGTATGAACTTTGTCTTTTTCGCCAAAGGCCACGTGCGATATTCGCTGAAATATACAAAAAATGAATAAATAGTTTTTGAATTCGAGACAAACAACTTTAAATTCCAATATATTATATAAATTCGAACTAATAATTTACTCAAATTTGACTTTGTTTATTAAACGTAAACGATTAAATGGCATTATTGTTTGACTATGAACTTCGGCTGGTAGGAGTACATGCAATCCAAAGTCCAATCCAAAGATTCGTTATATGTTGTCCTGCGTGTGCTCAATAGTTTCCGGTTTGACATCGTAGACAACAAACTTCAAAAATTTCCATGGTTGAAATAAAATGGAACGAAAAATGAAGGCCGAGATCATTTCTGAGCTGCTTTTTTTCGGACATAAAAAAACATTTCATAAAAATAAAAATACATAAAAATACATTTCACGTTCATAAAATATTTCTTGCAAGAATATTTAGTAAATTTATCGTACCACGTCCTATGAATATGTCATCTTGTTCGATTCATATATCCCATATCAAAAACTGTCAGTTGTCAAATTGGCTGTACCCGAAAGAAGTGACATCTTCAAGCTCTTTATAACTAAGGAAATACCCTTTACTTTTATAAGGAGATATTGACGAATTTGAATAAAATTCTTCAATTTTTATTTAAAAAAATGTATTTGCGGCATGTTCAAGGCCAGATAAAAAATCATGATGAAAGAGTTATTAGGACCGGATCTAATGATGCTATATCCATCTCATGTCAGGAGTCCATATCAAGTTCATATCAGATTCACTGTGACAAGTTTAAGGCCAAGTTATCACTAGTAGGTCTGTCTACAGTGAGTGGCTGGAATGAGGTCGTTTTGGTCGCGGAGTTGCTGCATGCTAGATTTCAAAAAATGTTAACGCTTTGTAGGTTGAGTTTTGTTTTAGGTTGCAAAAAACTGCCAAAGGCGCTCATGAAGTGTTAAAATCGGTGTATGGTGATAACGTGGTACATCAATATAGAGTTTTGTTTGAAGTTGCAAAAAGTACCAATGATTTCTAAGGACAGTTTACAGGTGGTAAGCCTTTCGAAAACATCAATATTACACTGAACATAGTTGGTTACTAGATCATGTCGCAATGTACTGCTAGAGACAATACCTTTTTTAAACTAATAAACTGTTACAGAGACATCTCCTGGCCACACCATGATCCTTAGATCGCATCCTTCATTACTTTTCTCTTTATAGGAATTCTTTCAAACTTACTTTTTCGTTGAAAAGATCCACCTCATTCAGCCGACATTTATTCAATGTGTTTTGTTTGCGGATCATATTTCGCCGTTCCAATGGAACAATTGGGTGGAAAACTGGCAAAAAATGGACGCAATGGTTTTTGAAGAAGCCAAAAAATAGCAATAAATTTCTTATATGAGTCAGATATCTTTCCATTTTTTTCTGGCCAAACATCCAAAAAGCTCCAAGGACGAGACTAATACCTGGAGAGTTATGAAATTTTGACACCCATCGTTTGAAGGTTGGCATTAATAACTTTTCAAAATTCAGATGGATTTGTCAACAGTGGTATATTAGGTGTAGTACTAGTACTAACTCTCTCATACTCTCCTTGTGCTTGATTGGATGAGAAACAAACTTTGAATAAAACTTTATTTACTTTTCTGTTTTTTATTAGTTTAAATCGTCCAACTTAATACTAAAGGAAAATTTTTTATACTTACTAGCCTACGGTAAAGGAAACCGAATACAATCCAGAAAGCAGAAAAAAACACAAAATGTTCTATGCCATACTTTCTCCATTTGTCGAACGACAATACTATTTGGCTATTTCATGACTATTTGCAAAGCCACTGCAGCAGGCAAACCAAAAATAAAACGAATATCCAAATTGAAATTCAATTGAATAGTAAACTTTGTTCAAATATGTTGAAATTTTTCCAATACGAGCGCTCTTTTTGTATTTCTTGCCCTATGCGATTGCACTCCGCCAGAACTTATCCTTCCAGAGTTGTGGGACATGAAATGAGAATGAAAATTATCCGCACGACCTGCTACCAGCTTGACTCTCGTCTCTATTTGTCGAGTGAGGTTCTAATATTTCCTCTGAAAAGGGTATTCACTTTTTTTATGTATTCGTTGTCGTTACAACTAGCAATCTGCTATATGTTCTGATGATAAACGACGGTTCCACCAATGCCAACAATGACAGCAAACAGGACTTACAGCATGACAAATAAAAGCTGATATAAAAATGTAAATAGGAAAAGAAGTTTTAACGAGCTTTCGACATCAAAATTTTACAACCCTTTTGAAGAAAAATCAAATAGTGATCCTAGAATTGAATCTGGTGAATGGAAGTGGAAAATTTTATGTGTATCAATTATAAAGTTAAAGAAGTTGGTCACTGTTTTTCATGTGGGTTGATTTCGGAGCCAAGAAATAGAAAAAAAGTCAGCAGATTCTTTGTCGAGGTTCGAGTCTGTATGTAATTTTTTGAGGCATACAAAAGAAGAAAGTTATCTAGTCAAGGTATCCTCATTAATTCATTCGAGGAAATATGAATTCCTACACTCCAGAAACTCTCTTTTCTCCCTTACTGGGGCTATTCATGTTTGTTTTCAACTTGGCATTTTTATATATATATTTCTCGGCTTCAGCGTCGTTATAACAGTTTTGTTATCGTTGAGCCGCAACATAATTTGCTTTTTAAATTTTCTCTAAATGCAGGAACACCTCCTTCTATTGACAAAGAGATCTGGCCATTCTACTCACGTCGTTTCTAAACTTAATAAACTGCACTGATTTCCTATCAACGTAGCGTTCACATCAATAGATAAATCTTTTCTCAGCACGTGCTTGAGATTCAGATTGAGGAGTTTTGGGCAAGATAATTTACCTTTACTAAACCTCTCTGCGTAATGAAAGCTTTCGTGATATGGTATTGGATTTTCTATTGCCACTAGGTGTTACCTATTAGGTCTAAGTATGGCCGGCCAATTAAGTGGAACCGCCAGTTTAAGAAGCAGGTTCTGTAGGTAGTTGCGATAGACGTTGATCCTGCTTTGACAAAAAGTAAGAACACATTGCTGCTATGCTCTCATAATTTCATCAAAATTTGTTTAACGAAATAACCTGGCCATGGCCTTGGTGTTCTCTATTAATTCTAGCTATATTGAATCTTTCGTTTGATCTACGCTCCTTGCATGTTACAGTAGCCATGTTACCGCACCATGTTACAGTAGCCAAATATATATTATACTGTATAACGACTTCTCTGTAAAATTCGACTGATTGACGATCTCAAAGTCAAAAAGTGGATTTACGTTATCGAAATACGTTTCCCAGTATATCTCGTTCATTTTAATAATTCAGGAGGGGACTTTCCGACTAATTCTCTGCTCTTGAGGGAAAAAGCATCTACATAAACTGAAAGCATCGAAGGGGTTTACTTTGAATCAATTTGATAGTTTTAACAAATAGTTCCGGGCTCGATTCTCAAGACAATAGAGTAGGTATTTCGCGTTGCATCATCTACACCAATTGTTTCTGCTCTTACAAGCTAATCCACTCTTTCTCTCTACACGTCTGTGTTCATTCACTTGATTTTGATTAGTTATACTTCAAAGTGTTTAGGATTGCCTTAATTTATGAAAATTCGTCCTTTACTATTTGTTAACATTATAGAAAGACTTTTCCTTTTTTATCTTTCAGGGGTTTTCTGATGAGCTACCACCATCAGTTGAAGATATTAATGGAACATTAAACTTTAGAAATGTGTCGGCCAGCAATAAAGGAGTTTACACTTGTATAGCTTCGAACTCACAAGGCAGGATAAATGCAACAATAGAAGTAGGTGTTGTAGTTGCACCACGATTTTCAGTTCCACCCGAAGGACCAATCACAGCACTAGAAATGGGATCGGCTTACATTCATTGTCAAGCTACGGGCGATCCTAAGCCGACAATTCGTTGGGATAAGGATCTTCAATATTTAAGTGACAACAATACTGATCAGAGCCGCTTTAAATTTTTCGAAAATGGAACCCTGCAAATCGTTGAAGTTCATTTGGAGGACGATGGCAAATATGGTTGTACAATTGGAAATAGTGCTGGTTTGAAAAGAGAGGAAGTACGATTCGTGGTGAAACGTGAGTTTTCATAGATCAATCGATGGCTATATTGCTGAAGACTTTTTTTTTTTATTTTCATATTTAGCTACCGAAGGATTTGTTACTGAAGAGTCCAATGACGGTTTCATGATAACGAGAGCAGTTTTAATCACAATGTCAGTAGCATTCGCATACATTATTCTTGTGGTAGGTCTCATGTTGTGGTGTCGTTATCGACGCCAGGCGAGAAAGGCTCGTATGAATTTGGTAGATAAAGAGAACGGAGATGCTGGTGATCCGAATAATAAAAATGCTGAGATAGAGCCTTGTTTACCTGATAAAAACGCCGACGGGAACGGGCGGCATAAAACTAAGAAAGTTAATGGGAATAATAATCCAAAAGGTAGTGGAAATGACGCACAAAAAAGTGATGATACCATATCAAGTGTAAACTCGAAAGGTTCTAAAAAATCCAATTCATTTGATCAACTATCGCTGCCTAGATCCAGTCTGATAGAACTTATTCAAGTTGGTCGAAGTGATTTTGGAGATGTTTTTGTGGGAAAAATTAAAACGTCTGCAATAAAAATTTCGGAATCAAATGAAAAGGATAATGACGAAAAAATGATTACGGAGAATGAAGAGAGGAAATCAAAGACATCACTGGACGAAATTGAAGAAGTGAAGGATGAAAATGCCGACGAATATAAGATGGTACTGGTGAAAGCTTTGAACAAAGTAAAGGATGAAAGTGTTTGTATGGAGTTCAAAAGGCAAATAGAAATGTTTCGCGCGTTATCTCACAAAGGTATAGCCAGGCTGTATGGATTATGTCGCGATAAGGATCCACACTATTTAATACTTGAATACACTGATTGGGTATGTTATTACTTTTCTCACCCCTTTTAATTTAAGAATCTTATAATTATACTAATAATTAAAAACAATTTATATGGGATGTCAATTCAGTTGTGCAGTTGACCTGCAAAATTGTCGTTAATTTTAATTTGATTTATTTATTTTACCATTTTATTTATTATTTCATTGAAATAATTACAAAATTATTGATTTTTTAAATGCTCATGATGATATAATATTTTGATAATTTGTTAACACTTTTTCTAAAATTTTCCACTCAAGGGTGACCTGAAGCAATTCTTGCTTGCAACTACAAACAAATCAACGAGTCCTTCAGGGAATGCCGCAAGTATGCCACCTCTAACAACCAGACAGATATTAGCTCTTGCCTATCAGATTGCCAGAGGGATGGATGCAATATATCGTGCCCGATTTATACATAAGTAAGGACAACTTATATGGTCTTATTTTTGTTTTATCGAGTCATCTTGTTTTAGCATGCATAATCCTAACGTGATTAGCATTGAATTTTTCCCCTAGGTTTGTCCGCATCTAAAAACGACAACAGTCGGTCATCCTTCTTTTTTTTACAAATCGATTGATAATATTTCCATTTTTTCATCAATCGTTAACAATGTTGTTTCGTCTATAATAACGGTACAGGACAGATTTAATTCATACAATTAATTTAATTTTCTAGGGATCTGGCCGCACGGAACTGTATAATTTCGAGTGATTTTGTAGCTAAAATTTCATATCCAGCACTTTGCAAGGATAAATACAGTCGTGAATATTTCAAGCATCGAAACACATTACTTCCAATACGATGGCTTGCCCCTGAATGTGTACAGGAGGATGAATATACAACGAAAAGTGATATTTATGCATTTGCTGTAGTAGTATGGGAGTTATTTACACAGGCACAAAAGTTGCCATTCGAAGAGTTGAGTAATGAAGAGTTCATGCAACGAATACAAAGCGGACAAATTGAATGGAGTTGTGCTGAAAATACACCGAACGACTTGAAAGATATTTTGGTATGTAGATGGAAATGATTTATTGAATGATTTGATTTCCAGTGATATTGTATGAAAATATTGTGATGATTTTCTCGTTTTGATTCATATACTAATGACAAATGAGGAAAGAAATGTTTAGAACACCTGTACAGTATTCTTCGGTGATAACTTTATCCGTGTTTCGAATAATCTGTGCGCCCTCGCAGAGCACCACGCCTGGACTTCTGCCTCAGCCACTTCTGATGGGACTCCTTACACAGAACTCCAGCCCACACCTTGGGGTTGCATAGCAGCACCGAATCCACTGCCCTCATCAGGAGTCCTGGTCGCAATGGGACCTCCGCTGTTAGCATGAGACAGCTGAGTGCCAAGACTCTACTTGCGGGTTAATTGGTCGATGCTCTGATTTGATCGAATTAGCTCATCTTCGGGTCTTTCATCAAGCCAAGAAATTTTATCGCCTTCTGGAATCGCTAATCTCATCACCATTCCAGATGAGGAGAACTTTCGGGGTCTGTATCACTACTTTAGATTTTCCCAGCACTAGGTTGAACGCACGGACTGTCATCCAATCTCTCACTCGGCGCATTAGCACACCTAGTCTGAGTTGTGCTTGCTTGATAGATCGTCCGGCTTCACCATCAGCATAGCTGATCAAACGCGAAAAATTTAATTCAGAGTTGGATGCTCTGAAGCCGTATTGCTGAGGGGAAAGATTCCTGTCACTCGGATGGCCTTGCCGAATCCCTCTCTGCTGAGCTTCTCGACCACTTTCCTAGCAGTGTTTAGCATACATAGGGACTTTTACGCAAATGGCAGCTCCAGTTTCTCCTTCCCCTTGCTGAATAGGGCAAGCCTCGTCTCGCTCCAGCATATTGGAAAAGTAACCTTCTGCAGGCAGGCATTTTTAAGTAACATGCCCGTTTTGTCCCGTAGCCTTTTGCATTTTTAATGACTATCAGTTTGTTCAGCTAGTTTGCACTGAAAAGCGGACATAGGCTTTCCTAGCACGAAGCATTCAAATAACAAAGATGTACAGGCAACATTGGCTATATAACTTCGTCCTTTTTCTGCGTTTCAAGCCCATAACGAGTTAATATCGATGGGGTTCTGGTATCAGCCAGTCTTGCTTTCGTCGATCAGCCTGCGGTGGAGCTCCGTAGTCGGCCTATATGCCAGCATTCGGGAATGTAAATCATCCTGATCCCTTAAATGTTGAGCTTTGCGGCAAAGTGTGTGACATTCTATGCAATTTTCACCATTTTTTCCTGTCCACCAAAACACAGTAGGCATATCATGCTACGGCAATCGCCGGAGCATGTATAGTCGCAGGTAACCGTGATTATCCCATAGTAGACTTCACAGCGTTTCCTGCTGAAAACTCTCAGCCCCCCTTGTCCCCAACTTGGTTTTACCGAAGGGGGTTCTAACTCAATATAGCTGGAAAAGTAAAGTCAACAAAGCGTAAGCCATGTCTCACTACTCATCACTGATCGCTGACTTAGGACCGTTTGTTTTGACTTGGCCGACTTGTTTTGTGACACTTTCTACCCTTCATTAGTTTTCATCTTCAATGCTGTCGGGTGCAGGGGGAGAAAGAAGGGATCATTATTTCAGTTTCCATCGTAGCTTGTGATTATCATCCTGTTATTCCAACATTCAAACCGAGAAGGTTCAATCGACTCTACTGATTGATGCTAGCGGTACTTTGATTGAGTCAATGCTTTCTGTTTTTCATGGCCAATAAGTTCGTTCTTTAGCTAGTTCGTTTTTACCAAAGAATCCCGATTGTTGATATACATATTTAATAGATTCCGTTGGGATGTGCCTGGTCGCCGATGTAAAGTGACTTAGTACATTCATCCATATGAGAGCACTTGGCGGTGATTATTTCAGTTTCTTTTGAAATCTTGAAATCGTCACACATTTATGAATCCCTCTCTATCTTTTGATGCTTTTCTCTGCTCTCGGGAACTATAAATTATAAATATATATCAATTTATATATATTTAAATAACGTGTTGTGAAGTTGTTGAATATTTTATGTGTATTTCTTCGTATTTCTTCTTTCAAACTCAAATTCAAACTCAGAATACACGATGGTTAAGAAATTCCCAATTTGGACTATATCTAAATAATCAGACCATAAATGCGCAAACATACTTGCAGTACCACTTGAAATGCTGTTTTTCGTGATCTGTGGAAGCGTTTTGCAAAACTTGCATGCACGGGTTAATGTGTGCAAAAACGAGCTGCAGTGCAAGTTTGAGCGATATTTTATTTTACTTGAAATTGCAAAAATTATTTAACCATGATCTATGTCCGAACTTATTGCTTGTTATTTCCATTTCAAATTTTATTTTCATTTCAAAGCAAAACATCCATCTCAGTTACCTGACTAATACATAAACTTTTTTTTCTACCGTACAGACATCATGCTGGAGTGAACGTCCCAAAGAACGTCCAAGCTTCAGTCAGCTTTGTTCAGCATTTAGCAAATCAATGCAAACTGCAAGTGATAATTAAATATTTATAAAAATAAAACACACAAAAAAAACTTAAACCACACAAAAAAAATTGAATTAATTTAAAACATGGAATTAAATTCAGAATAAAACTCACAAATTTTTCAGAAATATCTTCTGATGCTACCTGAAGTAGAAAAAATAAAAAAAAATATTTTGAAAATCAGAAAATATCTGGGATTTGTTTAGGAAGTCACTGCCGTACTAGGATCTTTATAATATTCATTATCATTGACTGATCATCCCTAACAAAAATTAGTTGTTGTTTTCTTTGACTCCATTTCATTATTTATGTAAAATTCATCGGTTCATATTTTGCAAATATTGAAGAACAAAACAAACCCCAAAAAACACAAAAACAAATTTGAAAAGAATCTTAAGAAACAGAAATTTCCCAGACAAGATGATTCTCTACTTCCATGACACTGAAAACTTTTCATTGACATCAAAAATAATTTAAGACTGTTGTACATAAATATTTAGAAAGATATTTGCGCACTGCCATTGCAGAATGTTGTGAGTTATTTGATTTTATTTAAATATTTTGATAAAGATTTGTATAATTTACAAGTAAGGAGAACAAAGTTCTTGCTTAAAATAGAGAAGAAATGGAGAAACGCTACTTTACCGAAAGAGTATCCGTAGAATATGAAATAATTACGAAGAAAAAATGGAAAAGCATAAAATAAAGTACACAAAACAAAAATGATTTCTATTAAATTAACATAAAACATAGTACAGTACGTGAATAACTTAGACATATAATTAAACTCGAGAGAATAAGGCTATAAAACGATGAAAAAACAAGAATACAATAGAAATTCACAATTTGCCGGTTTATTTTCAAATCAATATCAAAACTAATGTAAAAATAAACAAAAACGTAAAAAACAAAAACACATAAGATCATAAGAATTTTGATAATTAAGTTTTAATCTAACTTAAAAAAGAATGCATTTTTATCTTTTACTATTTATTTTATAAATAGAAAGAAAAGAGAGTTGTTTAAACAATTTATCCATATACATTAGATGTAAAACAAAATATTTAGTGCGGGAAAAAGTCAATAGACATTTTTAAAAGATCGATATTACGGTAAATTAAATCTTTTCATCGAACATAAATTAGAATGTAAGTCAATTAAGTAAGCAAAAATCATATGCTTTGATTGTAAATTGAATGCAATCGTTAGCAAAACAAAATGAGAAATAATTCTATCCCATGTTAAATATTTATCATAAATATTTTATTTTCTGTAGACTTGGTCGGTATTATTTAAAGCTTAGTGATGAAATAAAAAAATCCAAATGGATTGTGGCATTCAAAATAAAATGATAAATAAAATCTGAACAATCTTCAATGGTTTGTGCTTATCATACAGAACGAACCGAAAAGTCTGACGTGATTTTGAACAGTGTCTCAATATAATATTTTCTAAATTCTTTTTTCATTGTTTACTTTAATTCTAACCATGCCATTGTGTTTTCTAAGCATCCATTCTAGTCAGCATGAAACGCGAGCACAATGAATGAAAAGTGAAAGAAACTAAATAGATTTTTTTTGGTTCCAACTATATTATACTTTGGAAATTGATGAAATTTTAATCGAGAGAAAACCGAAAAAAAAGAGAAAAATAATTCCTTGTTAACATTTAGCAAAAACTTGAAGTAATATATATAGTTTAAGATTATATTTATAAGCAAGCATTCAATGAAGAGAGAATATCTTTTAGTTTAGTTTAGTTCTTTTGTAATGGAAGAATATCAATTTTTACTTTTGTATGTTAAGATACAATAAAAATTAACGGAAAATAATCTAAAGAGAAGAGAGATGTTTTGAGTATAGATTTCCTTTTGTGTTGGTGAATGGAATGATAGTGTCGATAGTGTATGAAGTGAACGTATCATATTATTTGTAATATGAAGAACTTGCAATAATCTGTAACTAATTGATGATTTATTACTTCTTAGTGATCGTCCGGCAGTGAGGAATTCGGATGAAAACGAATTGTTGTTCGCTATCCTGATTCTTAAGTGTGCAACTTGAGCGATTCAACGAGCAATATTGCCTTCAGTCGCAGTTTTAAGAGTAAGTAACATACTTCACAGCTGATCTTCATTTTTTGATTTATTTTTTGTATGCAAGGTTCATCCCAAGTTGAGCAATTACGGAGAAAATTCCGCTCTATGATGCTGTAATGTAGCAAACAAATCGACAAATATTGATGGATCGGTAAGTCAATTCACTTTCAATTTCAATTTTTAGCTGTTTACATCAGAACTGATTGTATTCAGCAGATAGTATTACGTTGTTTCTTATGAGTCGTGCTAGATAACTTAGCTATGTACTGTTGTTTCGTATTCGTTCCACTGGATTGTACTCTCATTAGCCAGCATTCGAAATAAATAAACAGCTAAATATGAGCTAAACACCTAATGGTTTACACAACTCAAAGCAATATATACTGAATATTATGAACAGTTATCTAACCTTTCGGAAAACATCGAACTCAGCTGCTTTTGCTGATTAAAAGAGTTTCCATGGTTTTTTCCCCTCTAAGTTTGTTCTTCGTTTGTGGAAGATGTGCTCAAGTATTTTGCATTTTTACCATTTCTGAAGCGCAGTTAGCCAAACATTTTTATTAATCTCTCATCCTAACTTACAACTCTTGGTATCTGTTCATGCATAAAATAGGTAAAGAAACCACAAGTTCTATGCAAACCAAGCAATACAATCGACTTAAAACTTGACGAGAGAATTACCTTGAGAACATCGAAAGACTTCCATAACGCCCAACTCCAACGATTTCTCGTTTACTGGAAGGAATAATGATCAAAATGAGGAATCGTTTCCAGATTTCAATAAGTATAAATTCAAATAGAATACATTTCACATTTAATCTGTTCTGCAAACTTCGATACGACCGTATTGAGTCGATTCATTTACTCGTGCACGTTAACATTTCTTTCATGTAGCTCCGGGAATAGGAAATGCAAAATTTCTCAGCAAGGACCTTTCGTACAGAGATTCCCGATCATTCATTCATTCATCCATTGACGGCAACCACATTGAGGCATAACTCGAGTAGAAATATCTATTACTTGTTTTTCCATAGCCTCCAAACTCAACATAGCAAATTGAAATATGGAGTTGAGTAGAGAGAAGTTGAGAGTTGTTTCTTCCTCTTATTGCAAGTAGAAGATGATTTGGTCCATGGATTCGCAATGTTGAAAACTCTTGTTGTACTTGAAGTAATTTTCAAGAGTGTTTTACTTCCCCCAATCCTCATCATTGTAAACATGTACGTGTGATTGGATGGGTCTGAATACCTTCAGGTATATGTTAAAAATGTCTGGGATGGATGCAATCTTGCAGCGTTGACTTGGTCTGCTTTGGAGTATTCACGGCCAGTGAATTTGAATGTACGAGCGCAGGCTTGAGTTGGTTTTGCATTTTCTACTCTTGTACTTCAAGCATAAATACGCGATGGGGTGAGTGCCAGGCTAACATTATACACATTTGATAGGTCGAAGTTGGCCGTATGTAAAAAAAGCACAGGGTGACTAGTGGATGGATTGGTGGAGTCTGAAACTCAAAATGTCTGAATGTTAAGGAGTTGAGTTTCCTGGAGGAGTTTCCTGAAACACAACATAAGGCTCCAACGCACTTGCAATACGTTGAGAAAGCGAAATCATTGATTTGAATGATTGTTTTTTATTTATTTGCTTAATCAGCAATAGTAGGTGGCTTTGGCTCTTTGGTGTCCTGATTAGAAGTTGATACCGCTTCAAGCCTAACCTCGATAGATCTGATAGTCCTTCCTGGAGTCTTGATATTTCAAATCCAACCTGATTCAATAAGGAGGGAAATTACTCTCCAATCTTATGCTTTGCCTAGTGTCCATTGTCAATTATTTCAGCTTCGTTCTTGTTAACTTGTTATGCTTAATAACAATCTTGGTTACATGGATCTCAATGTACAAATGCCCAGATTTAATCAATATGAACCTAAATGTTACTTTACGAAGTGCTATGGTAAGTTCGCCATATATTTGATGATATAATGCAGTCGGTAGAACTGCATTGGAAAAAATGAAGGGGCTTAAAGGTCCAGCATAATTATCTAAAACTCTAGTGACATATCGTACTTTCTAAGTATGCCAACCGAGAGAAAACATTAATATAAAGAATATAAAGTATAAAGAGGCACCGTTAGCAGTCGAACGACGCCGCTAGCATAAAATACATAATCGTATCTCATAACATTAACGGAAAATTAATAAAAAATTACCTCAATTATTTTTTTATTAATATTTATAAAGAATTGTGGAAAGAGCTCAAGCTGGTTTCGAACACGCGTTCCTTTTATTAATGTTCTTTTTATTTTCGTGCAGCGTCATTTTGCTTACCAGACTTCATGGTAATGTATAAGCTTACATGATTTATTTGGTCGAGTCATAAGTAACTTCCGTTTTTTCTATTAGATATTTGTTTTGCTCCCATTAAACAACAATATTACATTAATTTATTATATATCCACCACTATTATCTATAACTATTTTCTATGTTCGGGCAGTTTTTCAATTCCTTCTTTGTAAAATGTGGTTGATTTTCCCCTGGAAGAAACGTTTTTAAAACATGCTGGACTTGCTCTTCAAAATTGAAGATTTTTCCATTGAAGACGTTCTGAAAGTACCGAAAAGGTTAAACTCTGTCGGGGTCAGCCCTTTGACTGCTTATTCTGTCAAGGGGAGCGTGAAAAACGCCTACCACACATTTCCCGTCGACAAACGAGCATTCTCTTCTTTGCATGAGAATCGTTGACTTCCCGCCGAAAAGTTAGGTGGATGTGAAGATATCATCAATTGACAAATAAGACCATGTAGCATATAAGAAGAAACATCATCCGAGCCGAAACCATCCATTTATCTGATTTTGCAAAAAAAAACTCTGGGACCACTGGTAGCAACAGAAGTAAGAAGGGTAATTTTTCGGTAACGCCTAATGCTACCTATTTTTTACGGCAGGGAAGGAAAGGTCTATGTAATGTGACAAACAGTGCAACACTGGGCTGAAAACGTTGGAAGCAAACTTGCGTACTTAAAAGTTAAATTAGAGCTTTAAGCCCCGCCCTGTCAAAATTAACCACTTCTACAAAAAAATCATTCAGCGTTATCTAACAATTTGGTCAACCCGTCAACAACATCCCAATACATACTTTGCCAGTGTACTGCTTATTATTACTAAAATGAATTTCTGAATTCCTCATCACCCTGTAGCATCATGATAAGTCCATTTCCCATTTATACAATTCTTTCCGCTTGCCATAAAACATAAATTTCTGTACAAGGTAGCGAAAGGGGGATAAAATGCAGCTCATTTGAAAATGAAATGCATCCTTATGGAGGGAGACACATCGGTTTTGTACAAGTGGCTCTGGAAAATTGCAGAATCTGTTTCGTTGAATATACGCACGAAAAACTTCACTCTCTTCTTATTCGTCTTCTCTGCCCTACCAATGTCGCAACATTACCACAATAAATAGTGATGCAAATACATCACGGGGGTTGTATAATTCCTCATCAAAAGGATGAGGAAGCGACGGAGCCGATTGAGTGATGAACATAACAACTTGCATCCAACAATCCGAAAAAAAAACGAAAAACTGAAAAAAAATACAGAAATAAAAACGCATAAGCTTACACGCAGGCAGGTTGAATGGCCCAGCTTAATTATATGCATTTTAATATTATTGGAATATTTATACACCCACACGTATAAACACTGCAAATATGTGAATGTGAGTAAGATTATTCTCATTTACGAGGGATTTCACGCTATACATACTCTAATTAATTTTTTTATTTTGTTCATGCAGAAAATAAAATGTATACATTATTGCAATAGCCATAAATGTGTTAAATGGAATCTTCGTACGAGGGTCGTGAACGTTCCCAAGTCAAAATAAGCGAAAAATTTAAACGAATAACAAATAAGTTTCAAGTGCTTTATAATGAGGAAGAAGTTATCACAAAAGTTTCTACTATCAAGAGTTATAGACGGAATGTTGAGCGTGGTGGAAAATTTGCAGAATATAAATTTAACGAAAGGAGATGCAAAATAATTATGATTTGAATCCTTGAATTTGTTATACGTTGTGCAGTGCTATACAAGAGTTGAGAAAGTTTTAGAAAATTGTCCATGAATGTGAAAGTATTTTCAAGAGTCCTTTTAGAATTTTGTTAATGATGAATGATAGAGTAGTGAAGACAGGAGACTTCTGAATGGTTACAAGATCATTAATGGAACTCGGTACGTCATATCTTAGCTTTGTGTATCATGAAAATTTTTTCTTATTTTTTTCTGTGTATTTGGGAGGTGAAAGCCATTTAGGTTGCAGGTAAAAGTCTCCTACTAACATCAGACTGATGAACACGCATCCACCAGCATCAGACTATAAACTCGCTCCTAAATACGTCCCCTGGCATCTTGAGATACTTGGCACTTGTTGCCAGTTAGGCTTTTTTCTCACTTTCCTGATAATCAGTTCATTTGGATAAAAAAATTTGAGATATTTCATTGAAAAATAATTTAATGCTACTCTATTGATAGATAATTTTATTAACGCTTGCTCTCATAAATTTTCGTCTTGAAATTCATATTCGTGTGACAGATGTGATACTACCAGCGGAGAGTTACAAGATTAATAAATGGAGATGGCGTAAGACTGGTCGCTACACATCTAATTCATGCTTCCTATATGATTTTGTACGTCGGTATGTTTTAAGGATTTTTTTTGCTGTAGCATCTGCAGTTGTTCTTTATTGAATTCAACCGTCATCTGTATGAACGGCTTCTTAACGCAAATCGCCGGGTGTTCTCCATCACAGTTGACGCACTTCGTTTGTTCTATCTATCTTTTTTGTTCTATCTTTTCGCGGCAAACTGGGATGCCATGAAGACCATCCCATTTTGCGCATTGTTTCTTAGCAGGTCAGCATACTGCAGCGTGTCCGGACTTTGGTAATTATGGCACATGCCTTGCCCACTTCGGGGCGGCTGGGCGTTAACGGCAGATTTAACCTAACATACAAACTTTACAATAAATCTGTCTGTTATGGGTCTCTAACAAGTTTGGGCAATCGTTTTTAGTTTGAATTAAACATACACTTGATTAACCAAATTGAAATCGGTTAGTTAAAAAATCCTTCTTTATATCCTGTGTTATGTGATACATATCTTATGTTATCGTAATAATTTTCAATCATCATGAGTCTCGCAGCATTACCTGCGAACACCTCCTTCAAACAAATGCGTCGTCGTTTTAAGACTATACGTGGTCAGCCCATTACCGCTTTAGAAGTTTATATTCTTTGATACGTTGGTTATATTCTAAGATGGTAAGTCAGATTGACTACCTATTTCAAACAACTTCTATCCACTATTTAACATATACATTCTATAATTCACCTTTGGTAGTGCCAACATTGCCATCGAAGGCCAGAAAGGTATCAAACCATCGAAATTGATGTGAAGCCAGCAGAATTATAATATGGGTCAGCAATGACCAAAACGCTATTCACCATCTGATTCAATACATCGTGATTATGATCGCAGATATAATACCGCGGAAATGTGCAAATCGATTGTGGTCCTTATCTAAAAAAAATAAAAAATACCAAAGTGTGAAAATTATTGAGAAATAGCTTTACTCTGTGCTAAGTTTATCATAGCTTACTACCCAAAATCACTGTCATTCGGAAATTCAAGTGAACCTTGGATCTGGTAGACCGACTACACATTTATTGTTCACATTGAAGCAAGTCCTGGAAAAATGTTGCGACCTAAATATTGGTATCCAACGAAATTTTCGTGGACTTTAAACGAGTATACGAGAGTATCAATCAAATCATACCGATATTGGCATCCCAGTTACACTAGTCTCGCGGACCAAAGTGTTATTCAAATCGATCCTCTGCATGTATTGAAGAAATCCTGTAAACCGAAAACTAGGAAACAAAGAAGATACACCTATAAAAATTCGGTGCAAACAAAAAAGGCGTTTTTTTTAGTTTTCAAGAAGTTTTTAATGACCAACTCAAGTCAGGATATCGTACAAAAACTCCAAATATGCAAAGCGACGTTAATGCCTGTATTTTAATACGATTGTGTACGGAACTCTGACGCTGAAATCCATACACAAAATATGCGCTCTTCAGAGACGGATTTCAAACTCGAACAAACTTTTTAATGTGGCAGAGGGTTCCGAGTTACAAATTGCATCAGTTGGCCGTGACGAGGTGTCTACTCGATTAAGCTGTTGGCAAGTAAGACTGACGAACGATCAGCAACAGGAGAACCTGGCAAGCGCTGGGCGATCTCGATTGGTGAGTTAAAAGGACAATTTCAATAGTAGGATACGATCGAACTGTTTTGATTCGGAGCCAAAGGCCGGAAAGGGATCTTGTACGACGGCGGCAATATTTATCTTAATACTTCTATGGTCCAGCACTTGCTGACGGCCTCGACTGAATCAACACATGAGATAGATGAAAACGATTACTGCAAGCGATATAAATAGAGGAAATCCACTGGCGCGGACATCAAAATAGCGTGAATAAGACTCTGAAAGGTGAGCAAATCCTCTGCGAAATTGGACGTCTAGAGAAGAATGCATGACGGGACTTCAAGCTTCTCGTGGGAAATAGCAAAATAATTTGAAATTACTTATTATGAAATTCCATTCATATTCAACACATTAACATGATGATGATCTTTCCATTCACCAGTATCCACCCCCGACTTATTCACTACTCGACTCTCACATTAACTTCTATTGACTCCACTATTCACATTGCCGTTCACTACCCTCCAAGTCACGATGCACACTCTATCGCATTATACTTTAATGGCACGAGCTTCCACATGTAAGTAGTGGCTAGAATGTCGATAGGAATGATGACGATGGTAGAGCAATGGATGAAGCAATGCAAGACGAAGGGATGCAGGTGAAATACAAAACCTACTTGAAAACTAACAAGAAGCAACTCGAATCTTTCCACTTAACGTCACCATTGTTTACGGGAATGTTTTCATTTAAGGTAACCTGAGGCCATGCAAGAATCTCTCATTGAATCCGTCAAGTAGGGACTCTATAGAAATTCGCACCATTATGTGCCAAGTTCGTAATGATCTGAATAATACACACCACGTTGCCAGCCAAGACATCGCAACGTGGAAAAGTGCATGAATGGCAAAAAACCGACGACCACCAAGCCAAGTTTGCTCAGTAGAATTCAGCCTGCAATGAATTGGGCAATGTTTCCACATGTTTGCTGCTGCTTGTACAGCACCAGTGCCTGACAACGTCATCAACCCTTACGTATATCATCCATCCATCCATCCAACCATTCATTCAGCGTTCGGCATTGTGAACAACAGATTAATGGCTTTAATTGTTTGAACTCTATATTCAAGAGAGCGAACTGAAAACTACTCCATATGTACTATATGAGTGATATGTTACGAACGCACTCCGGGCTGCACCACGGCTGTATGCTTGTAAGCAGGACCAGTGATCGTAGCACGGGTGCAAGGATACAGTTAATTGCGAACTTCATTCACTGCGGAATATGAAATTGAATTGCATTGAAATGGAGAATTCCTGTCGCTCCGTGTATGAGTAGACCTAATTTGAAATTTCTTCAGCATTGTTTGCACTCGTGCACGTATGTGATCCTTGGTTGGTTTTGGCGTGGTCATGAACAATTCATCAGGATATTGGCAAGGAATGCGAGATGTATTGTAAACATGAATAGATGTTTTGGATATTTTTTAATTGATTCTATTACTTCCTGATGAATTTCGTCTACACTTTAAGAACACTTCAAGCTCATTGAATGTTTTATCCTGGCTCTTACAACCATCAACATTCAAACTGTGCTGTTGAATTTTCTTGCATTTGTGAAACTTCAGAATACGATGTGAAACATTAGACACATCCTGTGGACCGACTGACTTGGTTGATTCCAATAAATTAGAACGTTAACGCTAATGTGTTGCAATGTCGATTATCTTGCTCGATATTTGGCAGGATGAAGTCAGTCAGACAATCAGCAATCGGAGATAGATAAGCAGATGCATGTATTTATTGCGCTCTTCTATGTAGATGATATTGCTCCGCGTCACAGGTACGTGGCCTTCAATTCTTGATATTTTTCAGACAAATTACTACTTTTATTGCCCAATTTATTACTTTGACTGTCCAATTCTCTATTTGCGGGCTGTCCAGCGTCTTACTATGTGTAAATAATCGTGCTTGATTCGAACTTAATGACTCGTAATTTGTCAACAGCGTTTGAATAGTAATTCTCGACTCCACTCTGTTCTTGCTTAAATTTTTGTTCCAACAATCGAGAAACTTTTCAATCACCAATTCATGATTATTCCCGTAATATCCAATGAACAATTGTTTGTTTAATCTAATTTAAGTATGAAATATGATCATTTGGCCATGGGAACTTCGCGGCACATTCTAAGCTGCGTGTTTTCAATTCATTATAGCTTCTATTGTCTATTGGTTGATGAGACAAAAAAGTACCGCTAACTTTGTATTTCCACGATGGTGACATTTTATGGTCGCTCTCCCAGCTCATCTCAAGCTCGCAAATTTGTCTTTTAGATCATCTTGCGATATGGTTATCTGATATCCTGCTAGTTTATTAAGACACAATTGCCATATTGAGCATATTCATTTGACAGTTTCTCTGTCGTCAAGTACTCTTATTTGTCTAAATCCAGAATTATTTGGTCTAATACGAGGAGAGATATTGCTCCCACAAAGTGCATAATCCTATCTTAACGAAGTATTACTCAAACCTTTCTTCAATTTTAAGTTTTTCAAGAAAGTGGGAGGGATTATTTGTTCTCGGTGAAGGTGAAAGGTGAAATTATTCCCAATTGTTCCAGTCCGATAAACACTCAGACTGGGGCAATCGATCAAAATATTGAGTCATATATATGAGTAGCTGCGTGCCATTTCAATGAATTCGTTGGACATAAGTGGCGCTAGTAAAACCGATCCTCTAGTGGAGAGATCTGCGAGCGTGGGGTTCGTATTTTTGGTAGTGATGGAAATCGTCTCTCAGAATTATACAAATATTTCTTTGCTTTCCGCAGAAGCATTTCGATGGAAAATCTTGGGAAAAGTGTTGTATAAAATATAAAAATTCCCCTTTTTTCTGCATATATGGTGAAAGTCCAGACTTTCAAGCTGTTTTTGAGAATCTCAAGAAACGAGACTAACATACGTAGGGCTACCAAGGTTTTAATGTGCCTCATTGGCATCGGGGATTACAATGGAAGAAACCCGATTACGTGAAAATATGGATTGGCCTTGCACCCAATCACCGTAGTTTATGGAGGTTATTGACGATAATATAACTTAGAGGGATTGGGCACTGAGTCGGAAACAGATTATATGAAAGTGCTCCTGACAAGACTGAATCGTAACCTTATGTAAGTGTGTTGAGTATGCTATGGTTTTTTTTTTGGGTTGGGGGGTGAAGGCAATTTACGCCCGGAGTGTGGGACTCCTAGGAGCGCATGCTACCAGACTACCCATTAAACACCCTCCCTGTCAAGAGACCCTAGCCTGGAACTGTTTGACACATTACTTCGGGCTAGGACTCTTTTTTTACTTCGCCCTAGGGCGCCGTCAGCCCAGAGAAATCTCCCCCCAGCGGGAGGGGACAGGATGGAGGAGGACTGCTGGAAAGGAGACCCATCTAGACGCCGCGCCCAAGATGATCCATGGTTACTTTTTTTGCTGTTAGTTTTGCCCGAGAGTAATGTGCCACGCAGGTCCATTTGTCGGAAGTTATCAGCATTTCTCCTACTAGATTGTCTGGAGAAAGTTCTCCCATTACCTCCTACAAGTCCTGCCGCATCATGTTCCACCTTCTACAGTTGAAGGAGGTGTGACATTCGTCGTCCCTTTCCCCTGGGCAGAAAATGCAGTCTGGGGACCGTGATTTACCAATCTTGTACAGATAAGACTGAAAATACCCATGCCCGTTAAGAAGCTGAATAAGGTAATAATCAGTCTCACCGTGCCTGCGATTTAACCACGATCCCGCGTCCCCTATAAGGCGGGCAGTCCAGCGGCCATTAGAGTCGCCTTCCCAGGACTGTTGCCACTCGAGTATTGTGCGCTGCCTCTCCTCTCGGTTGACAGCATATCCTGAACCCTCCATTTTGCGGTCATAAATTCTCCGTCGCTCCCTAGCAAGGAGGGCGATGGGTATCACTTCTGCGATCACCAGCACCGCCGACTCAGAGACAGTGCGTTATGCAGACGCAACCCGCAAAGGTCCTCGTCTCTGTGCCTGCGCCAAGCGCTTTCGGTACAGCTCCTTACTGAGAGCTCCGGCTCAGACCTCAAAGCCGTACAGTAGCACTGACTGTACAGCTCTCATGATGAGTCGGCGTTTGCTTGGTGTGGGCCCACCGATGTTGCACAGTTGTACCGATGTTGAGTATGCTATTGTGGCTGTTTTACTTATTAGCTCAATTTTTAATTGAAGTTAGTATGTAAGCTAGTCAATAAATTTTACCGAGTCTGTAAATAATTCACAACAATTGTTTAATGTCGGTGTTAAATTTGTCACTGTTCGGATGCCAAATGAACGCCGATGGTATGAATACGTAGTACGGCCCATGAGTTCTTGGCCTCATATAGTAAAAAGAGTGCGTTCGCAAAATTCTATATGCCATCGTCAGTGACAAGTCTCATCAAGCTTTACACAAAGTTTCAACATGCTGCGTCAATCCGTTTAGTTGTTGACTAAAGAAGGTTTAACTCCAACACAAATCAAAGAAAGAATGTAGGCTATTTATGGTGACATGTATCCATCATTTTCAACAATAAAAAATTGGCCTAAGTTGTTTCGCTGGGGACGAGAATCATTAGAAGGTGAACCACGCAAAGGAGATTATGTGATAGTAACAACTCCAGTTCCAAGTGTCCGACACCTAAAAACAAAAGAAATTGCAGTACAGACTGGTATCTTCAAAACAACTGTTCCAAGGATCCTAAATTATCCAGACAATCTAAGATGACGGAAACTGTTAGATGAAGATTCAAGTCGAAGCCGAGAAGAATTGTCACAGGAGTTAAATGTTGACAGAGATCTACCGTCGGTAGGTGCTTGCACGCCATGGGAATGATACAAAAAGCTGGGACTAGGGTGCCGCATCAACTGAGAGAGAGGGACATCGAACGGCGTTTGGTCACGTGCGAGATGTTTCTTCAACGAAAAAAATGAAACGGTTTCATGCATCGAATTGTGACAGGGAATGAAAAATGGATATACCACAACAACCCTAAGCGACCAAAACATTGGGTAATGTTAGGTGAACCAGGTCCATTGACACCACAACAAAATATTTACGCTTCCGAGGTCATGTTGTGCATCTGGTGGGACCACAGTGGCGTCTTCTATTACGAACTCCTGAAAACATCTGAAACAATCACTGGAGATGTTTATCGACAATAACTTATCCATCTGAATTGAGCCTTTATGAAAAACGGACAGAACGGAATGACAGGCATGTTAAGCTGATTTTGCTGCATGCCAATGCAAGGCCACACGTAGCCAAGCCGTATTCATCAGATGTTACTCCTTCGAATTTCCACTTGTTCCGCTCCATGTAATCGGCCCGCACTGGAGAACGATTTACTTCTTATGAAGGCACCAAAAAATGGTTTGTTGACTGGATCTAAGCGAAAGATGGGGATTTTTTCCGCCAAGGAATCCATCAACTACCGGAAAGATGGGAAAAAAGTAATCACAGTTTTCTTTATTCAAGTCCCTTCTTTCTATGTTGGGCTAAGAACTCATGGACCGTACTACGTATGTTAGACATATACAATTTGTTATTTCGGAACGATTGAGGATGCTCTGATTCGCTCTTGTTGCTTAATTAGTCAAAAATATTAGTCAGTTTGCACAGTGCTTGTCAAGGATCTTAAAAAAACATATAGAAAGGGTTCATTTTAGTGGGAAATTCTAAGCGTTCGCGAATATTTCGATGAGTTCCTCTTTTCCAATCGTTTTTTGCACGTCATTTGCATGAAATGTAGTATTCGCACGACCCCTGTGTCTTATTTATTAATTATATTTAATATATTTATATTTTTCTATATTTATTTTGATTTGTTTTGTAGGTGAAGGCTATTTTCGCCGGACTACCGACTAAACACCTCCCCAGTCACAACGAGAACCTAGCCTGGAACTGTTTGTCAAATTACTTCGGACTAGGCCTCATTAATCATCGCTTAGCGATGTCTTCAGGCTAAGGGAAATCTCTCTTTCTCCACGGAATTGCGATTAGTAACTATAATATTGCGTTACAGAGATGTTCCCTCCCTCGCCAAGCGATCCATTATGTCCTTCTTTATAATGAGTACTGTCCGTACGTAATGCGACACACAGTTCCAATTGTCCTTTGATTTCTTCATTTTTCCCGTTAAATTTTCTGGGGAAATTACGCAAATTTTCTCCGAGAGATGCGAACGGAGTCTTGTGAATCTATTACACGTAAAGAACGTATGGCAGGCGTCATTCGTCATCCCCGGGCAGAACACGCAAGTTGGGGATGGTGTCTTTCCCATCTTATACAGGTAAGACTGAAAATACCCGTGACCACTGAGTAGTTGCCTCAGATAATAATCAGTCTCACCATGCATTCTGTAGAACCACGGCCCCAAGTCACTTATCAGCCGTGCGGTCCACCTGCCTCGCGTTTCGTTTTCCCATGTTTGCTGCCATAAGATAAGGGTTCTTCTCCGTTCCTCTCGGCTGACGGTTTCTCTCGCCGACTCCCCCCTACGTGAGTATACACGTTTCCGTTCGTCTGCAAGTAACTTAATTGGAACCACCCTCGAGATTACCAGCACTGCAGGTTCAGAGACAGTGCGGTATGCAGTGGCTATCCGCAAAGCTCCTTGCCTCTGCACCTGTGCCAGACGCCTTCGGTACGTCTCTTTACTAAGAGCGTCAGCCCAAACCTCGGAGCCATACAAGAGCACTGACTCCATTGCACTCATCAGTAGACGTCTTTTGCTCGAGGTTGGCCCCTGCGTGTTGGCCATAATGCGGTTTAGCGCCGATACCCGCACGGAGGCCTTATCTGTTGACGCTCGAACCTGCTCGAAAAAACTCATCTTCGAGTCAATCATCAAGCCAAGGTATCTGATTGATTCTTTTGACTCGATGATCATTTCTCCCACACGAACCGGCATAACACGAGGGATTCGCTTCTTTGTGAGGGCGACAACCTCGGTCTTTTCCAGCGCTAGGCTAAGCCCACGGTCTGTCATCCACTCGCTCACTCGGCATATTACCGCATCCAGTTTGAGCTGCGTCTGTCCGACAGTACGTCCGGCTATTACGAGATTTAATAGACTGTAACTAGATGTAATACAATGGTGTTTCGCGAAAGTACTCGCTAGCAGTTTCTTTGCCTTCACAGGAGTATATTTCTCCACCATGCGTGTCTCCTAAATGGTATAGAATACTCGTTGGGTTTACCTTTCCACCTTCGATTTCGTTTTCAAAACTTTTGAGAGTCATACTCAAGGTTTTCAATCATGTCGTTTCGTTGATTGTTCTGGAAAATCCGAATTTTTGATCGAGTAGCTGATGTAAGGCTATTTGCCCGAGCTTTTGTGATTCTGTCTCTTGCTCTTTGCCATTTTTGCCTCAATGTATTAAAAGTAACAATTTTTCTTTTTCTTTTTTTCAAAAACAAAATTAAACGATTTTGCTTTCTTTTCAGGATTCGAAGTTTAGTAACGAACATTTTTCGTAAAGACCTAAAAAATGTTATTGCTTTCCGATGTCATTACTCAACATCTATGTACCAAGCACATGGAATCTTTTTATCACTATGAACATATAAAGGAAAACTCGTCAAGAATGTGAAAATCCAGAATTTGTTTATTCTTAGTTATCTAATAAATAAAAATTTTTATAAGAAAACAGTTCCTATATATTTTGATTTTTAAATTATCTTGATTTGTTTCATATTTCATTTCTAATCGTCTGACAGGAGAGCCATATCCTTTGCTTTTCATTAAAAGTTTTTAAAATCCTAAAATCATCTTTAATTTACTTAAATCAATGGAAATTCGGATCAAATGGAAAATATAACAAATAATGTTAAAATAAATGAAGTGTGGAATAATACTAAAAAGTGTGGAAAATACTTGTGTTTCGATATTTGCCCTATTAAATAGAAAATAATGCTTTTCAATTCAAACTATTCGTTTCCGTTAAAAATTGAATGTTAATGTTTTTCACACCAACCGTGACGTTTCAAATTTTCACTTTAGCAATCGCCTGATTTTCAAAATTTTCAGCTACGAATTTGCTCACAAAATCCACTCCAAATACTAGGTGCCCATAAATCAGCAGAAAGTAATTTTTCAATAACTCACGCTTCAAATTATGACAAATAGATGTCGCTCTAACGTAAGGTTGATGTATAAGATTTGTCCGAAAGGTTTGCGCGTGAACTATAACTGGGTTTGTGTATTCACTAGTAACCGGGTTCGTATACTAGCTGCACCACTTGGGTTTGTGTATGAACTAAAACGCCATCCTATATGCAAAACAGAATAATGACATTATTTCTCAAAATCACATATTGTATCATAATTATTTGAAAATCCAATAACAGAATACTGCAAAATGCACGCCCTTTTATTCCCAATTTAATTATAATTTAAAAACATTTATTTCATAGCAAAGCAACTCTACGCAATTTACAAACCTAATCGGATTTCCTATGCTTTCCAGTAAATTAAGATATTTTCACTAACCGTGCTATTGTGGTCTCGGATCGCAAAATCAATGAAAGTTCGGTCGTTAAGTTCATCAACCCTTTGCATACAACGATATTTCATCAACAAAGATCTACGACTTTCTTTTTCCATTTGTCAGCATTTCCAATTATTCCCATCTGCTTGTGATTTCATTCTTTTCCGTCTCGATATCAGTTGCATTTTCAGAAAATTTTCAAATAAAATTTCTTATAAAATCCAGTCAAAGTACTAGGCGCCCATAAATCAGAAGCAAGTAATTTGTGGTCAGAGTATTTCTGCCAATAGATGTCGTTCAACCAATATCAACGTAGAACCGAACCCAGGTCAGGTTGATGTATTGTCTAACTGATATATACGCCTTGGTTTATGCTATATGTAATGTATTGTTTTCAATCCGTTGGCCGTTTAGTTGATTATTCTTATATTAACAATGGATTTTCCTGTAGTTTGAATACGAAAATTTTTTTAAAAAATTATTTAAATTTTATTATTAATTTTAAAATTAGTTTCACTAGTACGATATACTCAAAAATAACGGGTTTTTTTGCTGATATATAAGTTGTCTATTTCAAAACTTCATAAGGAAAAGAAACATAGGTCTTTTTGGAAGTGTAATCAATCGATTATGTGGGGTGTGTAGAGCGATGGACATGTAGGCTCTGGAAAAAAGATTCTAAGGGTTTCATTTAATTCAGATGGTTTTGGTTAGCCAGGGAAGTAAATACGGAACATGTTAAGGTGATTGCATGATCCGAAAGAATGTCGGATAACCTAAAATTGTCAAAGCTACAAAGAATATTTGGATTCCCCTTTCGTCTCGCAGGTAGAGTCATCACAATGCCCGTTTCTGTCTTTGTAGTCCCGTACGTACAGAAATGATTTATGGGATGAAGCAAGTTGCAATTATGCGATTGAGCGTTGTAGAAATCAAGTTACCTACGTTGGCACGGAGAATATTCAGAGACTAATGAGATTTTCCTTCTTGGTTGGAAGCTCGCTAGCTGGAAGGGTACTATATGAGCGTCCAATTCATTGTCGATACACAAGTCGTTATAATTCTTTAATGTTTAAGGAGTCTCGTTCAAAAGGACTATGTCAGGTTGAAAGGGTTTAAACGAATAACCTATGAATAATCTCTTGTCATGTGATATCAAGAGCTTGACATTATGAGAAGAAAGGAAACTTGCTTCCATACACGCTTAGTTTTAATTCAAACACGCCATGGGCTTACCTCGATCGGGAGTGGAAAGAAGCAACGAATTTCAGGAAAAAGTTCTTTGACAGATGTCAGAAGCGTCTGAAGATGTTTCGTTTTTTTTTCAATGCTTTTCCTGGACTAAGGAAGAAATAATCAACATGGTGAAAAGTGCTAAAGAAATTGAACGAGGAACCTCTAAACAGTGGTCGCAGAAATGTTCCTGAAGCATTAAGGCGTAGACATTTCGTGGACAATTCTTCATCAAAGCTTTACAGAGAAACTTCAAATCTTCCCTCAAATTGATAAAGTCGACAACAATGCTTTGCTAAGTTATTGTATTTCAATCATATAAACAATAATACAAATCTTAAATCTATTTTCCATTCCTTAATAGATCATTGCGTGTTGGTCACTCTTGTGGCATTGTTGGAATATATTCACGGGCAGCTTCAGGACCGCAGCAAAACATGTAACCCATTGTTGGTATTTTAGCTGTAGCAGACAACTCAGCTAACCACGCTGGACACAGATGTCCGTAACAAAGATCGAATTTATAGAATTTGTTAGCCTATCAATAAAACATAATCGAGGAAAAATTCTCTAAAATATCACAAGCGCATACCTCGACAAATGGCGAGTTTATTGCGAGCACTACAGTACTATTTGAATCGCCTGCTGGTGATTTAAGGTATGTCCACACATAGAACGGAATCGATTTCACAACAGATCCAGACTAAAATATAAATCCAATGAAAACCGTTTTCACCCAATACCATGATCTCATTACTCACAAGATATCTTATGTCGTCAGCTACCAAATTATCTGTTTTAGCAGAGCGTGTTGCCCGATAAGCGTTTGCAGGGTACGGATTGTTTCCAGAATATGGTGTTGCGATGCTACGATTGTAATAATCTTGATTGCCTCTGGGTGGAATTCCGTGGTTCACACGAGGTCTCTTTTCTGCTGGATATATTTTCCGCCTTTCCTTCTCAAGTTCTTCATCAATTCGTTTACGTTCCTTCTCGCGTTGCCACTGTAATTCCAAATCCTGTTGCCGTATTCTTTCGCGTTCACGTTCTTGCTTCGCAGTTCTCAGCCTTTCCACCTGATAGTTATGAGCAATGCCCGTGTAGATAGTATAATCGTTTACAAGAATTTCCCTTTCCAAAAGTTGTTCAAACAACTTCCAATTACCATCTTTTAGGTTCGTGGACCAAGGAATCGAATTGATTCCTTCTAATAGATCCCACTGATAGACAAAGTTTTTAGATAAACGTTCAACTGGAACCAGTTCATCAAATCGGAACAGATTGTTTTCTGAAAGGTAGTCTGAGTGGCGACGCAGGAATGAGTTTAGTTCGTCGGTCCTGGCAAAATTAAGAATAGTAGAATGATAGTTTGAAGTCAACCCATTTGATCCTCACGAATTTACCTGGTTTTGTTTGATCCCACGAGATTTATTGTGATTTTTTCATTTGGGTTTAGATAATTGCCACCATATTTCTACGTAGGTAAATAATTAAAAAAAAAATTTGGGTGTTAGTATCAAAGTTGTGTGTGATTAAAGTAAATGGGTCAATGCCAACCTAGCCTGCATGGTAAGATTTCAACAGATCTTACCCGCTGAACTGATTCTTGCACTGTAGAGACCGAGAGAGAAAGAGAAGAAAAGCCTAAACAAAAGGTTTTGATTGTATGAAATCATTCGCTTTTCTTGGTAGCTGTCAATTTGATCAAGATCTAAGATCAAAAATTTGTGGATATTGGGGATTCAATTTATCTTTATCAGTTTTCGAACGTCGGCAGAAAAATGCTGAAAGCCTCACCTTACGCGAACATTTTTTTATAAAATTCTTTTCTCTGCTGGTGGAAAATTTTAAATTTGAATTCAAAAGGGTTCAGTTAAAGTAAATTTTAAATCTTGACTAACAGTTACTTTCGTGGTTACAACATGGTCAGTGTCTAGAGAGGATTATCGAGATTTTAATTAAATTTAATGCAAATTGTAAGTAAATTACAGCGGCTCAGAACGAATTAAAAATTAATATCTTTTACTCACCGAGTCCTGCAGGATGAACGAATGTTCAGAGCTTTTGTAACTGATATGGACGATTTCTTCAGTGTCGAAATCATAACAGAAGGTCGACAATAATATTTGCTTCCCGCCTACAGTGAGTCCATATGCCATCGACCTACCATATGATGTACAGTTTTCGGAATACGTAGAATACAATTGTGGTTGACTTCCATAACAAACCAGCTCTTCTCTAGCCAGTCTGGCTTCCTTAGTCTCGTCGCCATCGATCTCGTAGTAAATTTCTCCTTTGGAGCATTTCACATTCACAGTGGATACTCCTTCCGATTCCGATCTAGAGAAGATTGGAGTGCTGCAAAAATACTTTCAGTTACACATTGTAATTGTCTGTGGCAATAAAATTGTCCCACCTGAAATTACTGTCACAATATGCTGTCAGAACGCCACCTTCCGAAATGAATAGTTCACGATCAGGCTTTTTTAGCAAGATTTCTCCTGCTTCAAACTTCTGAGTAAAAACTGGAGGGTACTCATGATTGAAACTTTCAAATTTGCATCCTGTGAATAATAGCAAAGGAGCAAGGACGCACAGGTAATTTAGTGACGCAAATTATCACGTATTGAAATTATTACTACTCACTGCATGATATCTCCGAAACATTTATAACTATCACTGAACAAAATAGTAAAAAAATTAACATTTTTTTAAAATAAAAACTCGGATTTAACGTTCCGTGTATCACTGGTCACGTACTTTGCACAAATGCGCCGAAAAGTTCGTGAGCCAAGGCAATTATACGATATTTATTTTCTTGAGTATGCACGGTAAGGAATGTACGTTTATCTGCTACATATCACAATATTTGCAATCCTTGCATGTTTGGCCTGACAAAATGGAAACATCATCATAATGGGCAAATGAACTAGTGTGCAATATCCACGGTGCTTAATGCAAACACCTGAATGAGTTTGATTTGCAGTTGCAGTGTGTTGCCGTTTGTTTATCTCAAAGGATATTATGTTTCCGCGATAAGTTTGTCGCTTAATACTTGCATTTTTGATAAATAGTGGTCAAGTTTTATTTAGTTTTTGCAAAATAGAATATCTAGCCATAACATGATGATACGCGAGAAGACCATTATCATATTTACGCGTTTAAATGTAAGCCTAACTTCAACACCATTGTAGCTGTGAACGTCCTTACATATTCTGTCCTCCTGCGACCCAGTCATAATTCACCTCTTTGATTAACTTTTCTTCTGCGAATCTGTAATGTGATACACGGGGTGTTTTTTTTTCTTCTAGCGTCTAGCATTTAAATTTAACGACAACGGTGTTGAATTGAAAGAAAATAGTGTAACCTTGAACGAAACGCTCACCAAGTAGTCCTTTGGAATTAAACAGATAAGAAGTCCTATTTTAGCCATATCTGTGGAAAGAAATTCTATAGATCATGGTGTGAAACCACTCCCGAAAAAGTTTCGATATTAGGATGGCATTTCAAGTAAATGGTTCAGCAAAAAGGGTGTTCTGATTTGAAATAAAATGAAATCAAAGACATTACATCCAGCCCAATAGGATGTCCATAGGTTTTACCAATTCTAGAGTTTTAGCTACATTTAAAATGAAATATCGCTTTTAACACAATTCTAACATTCTGGTTGATTTATTCGAACAATTGCCTGCGAACGTTATGATCTCAATTATATATATTGTGTCAAGCTGTTGGAAAAGATTTACGATTGGGAATTTGTTTCCAATACGCAACCGGGGCTCATTCTGAAGTCGAATTTTATTGCGAATGTATGCTGCCCTGGTTTTTTGTGTAGCAAAAAATTGATTTTGATATTAGTTTTTGTCGTCCATGTCTCTTTCATGTCAGTACCTGCTTACCTTTTCCTCCACAAGATTTATGCAAAAGTCTCTCGTTGACAATTCAATAAGGTTAGTTTTTATATAGGTAAAATATACTGGATTTAATCAACACGATCCTGCGTCTAGCATTGGTAGAATTACAGGTAGAATTAAGCAACACTGACCTTCAAATGCTGATGAAAATTCAACAACCCTTATGTTTTGATTGTTGAATTTTCAACAAACTTATTTGATACTTTTGATGGTGGAGGCGGCACTGCAGTGTTTTTTAGGAAACTCCATCGTTTACAAAATATTAATAAAGTCTGATTGAAAAAATTTGTATTTTTGGACGTGTTGGCTGGCCAGATTTCCCTGCATCACAATCGCGGCCTATGCAACTGCAAAAAAACTTTCTCAAATTCAAGTAGGAGCACGATTCGTTGATTGAAATACTCAAATTGAATAGGCCACATCATATAAATACCATATTCTTACTGCTAATCTAAATTCTCGACATACAATATGGCAGAATGGTACCGATAATTCAAGAAGTGTATCACTAAATCGTTGTACAGAGAACAGATGCATTCAAATTCGTACTTTATGGGTTAGAGCTGCCAATTCTTTCGAGGAAAAGTTCTTTTCTAGATAGCTGCATTGTTGACGTCAGACTAGAATTCAAGTTTTCAAATCCACAGCAGAAATCGAAGTTAGCTATTGTGGTTGCCGTGATCATGACTCCCATAGTCATGGAACTGAAATAGCAAAGGGATGATACCTTCGTTATTCCAGGTAAAAAAAAATCAACGTTTTAAAGAAACTTTTATTGAAACAGACAAAAGGAATGTCCGGAACCCTTGCGTAATGCATTCATTTGTCAAAGCCGGTGTTAGAAACTATTGAGAAAGTTGTTTCTAAACTTGCTGCGATTGGGAGTAATTTCGATGTTTTTCGTGTACCAGTCTCGGAGGAAGGGACTTTAATATTTGCGGAGATCGTTGAGCATTATATTATGTTAATGATATATTGATCTTCGACCTTATACAAAGCTGTAATCTTCTTGGTAATATTTGATAATTACGTGCCTTCAGAATTATCCGCGCAATGCCATTGATGGCAAGACTGTCATCTGTCATTCCTGTCTAGGAAGCAAGACTGTTTGGGGATTCACTCAACTTAAGTTCATTTAAAAACACGTCGGAAACAAGGGGAAAAAATATATTTATTAACTAGAAAAAATCAAGTCTATATAATATGGCGGTTCGCTTGCGAGAGAGTGATTAGAGTCATACAGAACTTATCAAAAATTTACATCCTGCCGATCTTTACTTCGTACCATATTCAATGGTTTGAGTAGGAAATGTCGCCACAACTGCTTTATAACTGTATAAATATGTACCATTTATGATTGATTGCCATTCATAGCAGATGAAAGGTTGAAAACGAGCTGGTGATGGCTACAAGTAGCAGAAGCACGCGCTTATCAAAAACAGTGTATGGCCCAAATGAAAAAAAAGAGAATATTATTTCAAATTATATAACGAATTTCATTCAGGATTATTCTGTGTAAAAGAGAGATTTCGTTGTGCATTTTTTATATGCGACAAAGATTCAAAAATTAGTTGTATGTTTTCAGGGCTAAATGTCGTTGTTTCTTGTCCTTTTGTATCGTCCGCAGACGCATTGCATCTTCGACACTTTGCTTCGTCATCGCATATACGCCTACAGGCGCGATACAAATAACTAATAAAAACAATTAATTGTTGCAAAGACCTCATAATTATAGAAAGTGTTCTTCCAAAAAGATCTATTGCGACAACTATAAGAACAATGATCAGGACCACGTGCATATGCTCTAACCACGACCGCCAAGTTAGATATTTATGGAAAACATTTTTGTTGTGAATTGGAAGGCATCCGGTTGAAGTCGTCTATTATGAATATTATGTTTGTTATTCAGACCTCACACGACCATTACTGAAGATAGCTGTCGAACCCAAATGATGATACATCCCATCATTTGCGTCCCTACCTTTGTTCAATTTCATCGACCCTGGCTTTCTCTATTCAAACTTTTTGCAAAGAATTCCTTACGTTCCCGTACGAGTTACTCAAGCATCCGTTAATTCATTTCTTTAATTTCTGCCTCCTAAGCATCCCTAAGACAAAATTTGCAATAGCTTCATCAAGAAGGTATGAATGACCTAGCGTCAAACGACTCTCACGCCGATTGTTAACGCGAAGATCATCATAGTTCTTGCTTGTCACACCTCTCCCTTATAATCCTTGAATCCTAATCATATAATTTCACCAAGCTTACTTCGGATTGCTTCTGGGGAATGTTCGCTAGAAAAGAAGACAACTTTCTTTATCCAAAGTTGCAATAATGCAACCGTGCCCCAAAATTATTACATTAAAATGTCTAGATGCGTTTTCCTATCAGTGTTCAAAGCAACTCAATCGTCAGCAGTGTAACCGTCAGTGTTACACTGACCACTTATCTTCAAAAAATCATTAGGTTACTAGTCTGCTAGGTACTAATCAAGCACTAGGCAAAGGGTCAAAACTAGGTTACTAATCCAAAAGTTCCGCATCTGGTTCATATTATACTACTGCTTTTTAGCTTCACTAGCCATCCGCAAAAGTGCCAGTGAACAGCTCTTTATTTTTAAGAGAAATTATCAGGAAAGACTGTCAAAATACAAGGGACGCAAAAAGCAAGAAAAAATAAACGAATCTCAGCGTACATGCTTTTAAATATTTAGGAAAAAGCTTTTAAATATTTAGGCAATCTGCACAAGACGATCGCAGGAGGCTGCCCATGCCTTGATTTGGCCATTTCTTTCCCAAAACATCATCGCATTCACATTCCTGCCTGTTCTTACATGCAGCAGCTTTATGAACTTTGCCTTGTCTGCTGCATATTAACAATAACGTAATTACTGTCGTAAGCCTGCATATTGAAAACGTTATCAAAAGTGAAATATCATTCCTAGCATAGTTTCATAGAATTTGATTATCCATAAAGTTATATGAAACAAAAACCTGAATCATAATAATACTATTTTGCTGTCTTAGACCGCGCTATTAAAATGTTAGTTATAACACCTGGTAATTGTTCTCGAGCGATTTTCGATGCACTTTTATAAAACACTTTTTCCTTTGGAATTGTATTCTATGCAAACATATGTAAAATATTCCTGACAGAGGCGTTCATTCCCCAACGAATTTATCTATGTTTTAAGTATTTTTATCTCTATAAATAACAAACAGGTCGATTTCGATTGATGTTTATTTATTTGGTTTGGACAGGAGCGCAAACGTGTGCACTTTAGCATCTTTACCCCACATGAAGTTGATCTTTGAGGCAAAGCCTAGCATATTCCTTATCTTTTCCATTCTGTTACTATAAAATCCCGCACCACTGCTCTTAAGTAATTTTTGACCATTAACTTTCTGCAAGTGCTCATTGGTTCGACAAGTCAGCGGTTGCATGTTGCATTCAGTTGTTAGTTACCATTCATCTGTGAAGACTCGATAGTAAAATGTACTCTGTGAGAATTATTTTCGTGGTGTTACTTTGCGGCAAAGGGATTGAGAGCAGTGAGTAATGGCGTTCTAAGGTCAATTGTAAAAATTCAAATTTAATTACGTTTCAGAATGCGTTTTTACCGATTTCGACGAAAAGAATTTCCCTTTATTTTCGTATATATTCGGTAACAAGCAAATCTATTTTAGACCAACGTCTCCTTCAATCGTGATCGGCGAAGGAAGTGAAATAAGTGCTTATTGTAAATCAAATTTCACGTAAGTAGGGAGTATATTTGTTAGTTGCAGTGAAAACACACATATTAGTTTTGTTGCCTATTTATATGGTCGCTTTGAACTGTTACATTTCAATTAATGTGTGTACATTGATCCTTCAAATGCAAAGCTGTTCAAAAGTGTTCAAGTACGGGAGTGCAGAAGATATTTCTTTTCTAGCACATCAATTCGCGAATATCAATTCAGTGAAGAAATATTTACGGACAAAGTCATTATAAGCTGCCACAAAAACAGTTTATCCTTTGCAACTGATAATATCCCAACACTTAACAATATCAACTCGTTGCGTTGCATGCAAATTATATCCTTATATCAGGCAAAATCATCGTACTGTGATAAGCAAATGATTGCAATCGCTCTCGATGTTGTCGAACAACCAACATTTCTTGGTGGTGTTTGCTATGATCCCGAATCATTGGAAACTAAATTCGTGCACTACAGCACCGACAAAAAATTGCAACATCCTGATTTATTTGTCTTTCGTGATGCAGTAGCATCGACTGACTTTTTCGGTTCGAGTTCAGCAAGGTAATGATTATAGATTGCAATTGCTTGCATTTGCAAATATTCTTAAGGTTTCTGTGCATTCATCTCCTAGGACAAACATCATTAACAAATCTTTGAAACTCAATTGGCCAAAGCAATATCAGTCACATTCGTATCGTTTCGATGAGCTTGTTCCCACTAAGGAACTAACACAAAACTATAGCATGGATACAAACTTTATTACATCAAATATGATTCCATGGTGGACGCATTTAAAGGATGAAAATTGGAAGCGCGTTGAAGAAATAACAAATTATTTCACGATGTCCGGTCAATTCGATATATATACAGGGATTTCACATTGGAATGGAGGTCATACGGATTTCGACCAATATTTACAATATGCGGTAAGTTTAACCCACAATCGTCAAGTTATCCTGAATAATACAGTGAAAAAATGTTGTTTAAGACGTTCTTGTTTGAATTTACGCCCGAATGTGTTTTTAGAATAGTTTTTTCCCCAAATATTCTGCTATTTCTCTCTCTGCTATTTCGCCAATCTGAACTTCGTCTGAACGAAGTTCAGGTTGGCGGTTACATTTTTATCTCAACAATGCAGGTCGAAATACGTCTTTAATGACACAGGAGAGTATTGGTTTCCAAAAATAATGAATGACACTGCATCGCTCTTCTATTGTTCACTTAATGCACACAGTGAAACTCATTTACAAGATTTTTGTGGGCTTTAAATGTTAATATACGTCATTGCAATGCATAAATATCACGATACAATTTTTATCATAAATTATTTTTCAAATGAAAATGATAATGCTTAACTCGCGTACTTTCTATAACATTTCGTTGTTTCTCATATTCGAACATATTCTTTGGTAGTCTCTTGAATAACCCACCAAACACCTTAACCAGCAACAGGTCGATAACCTAGTTTTTGATCGTTTAAAACATTGCTTCAGACTAGGCATATAGACGCCTAGTTTCGCCTTCAGATTAATTCTTTCTGTAGCAGGCATGGGTATAGAAGCAACATATTTTAAATCATATCAATCCTTTGTTGGCAAGGCCGAAAACATCCAGTTCCGTTCAAGATCTAAGTCAAATCCAATTAGGTCTTACCTTGCCAGGTCAAAGAAACGGGCAGTGCACCTTTACTCTGTGTAGCTCTCCCAAAAAACGGGTGATATTCGCTAGGTGAGCCATATTTCGCTCATTTTACACAGATTCAATTCAAGCAAACTTTCCCATTACACTTACTTTGGTGGGTTTCTTCTTTTTCACGATTTCTAATGCATTTAATCGCGCACAGTCATTTAATGCCTTTCTCTGTGCATTAGCATACCAGATCTGAGCTGCGAATGCTTCGACTGTGCGTCCCGCACACCATAACCTACTTCGCATTGCCGATCAATCGGGACACAACCAGCATTTTAAGCATGAACAAAACGTCCCTTCAGCAACATCCCATGTAACAAAATCCACTTCAAAAGTTCTGGATTTATTTCACTTTTTAGATAAATCAGGCTCATACATTTTATCGCATGAGGCCTATAAGTATAACAAAAATGTATGTATTCATTTTTCGTGGGCCTTATTTTGGCGCGACAAAAAGCAGGAATTGTTTTTGGACTAAATGTAATCAGATAGGTTACGAGTATCTGATTGTATATTTTGTATAGAGTGAGGAAAATGACATATGCCCCACATTCTTTTCACCCAAGTGATAACATAAGTATCGTGGTGATTCGGTTGAAAATGGGCACTTCTTGCTCAGTCTAACCATTTTAACACTTAGTTTGGTTGGCAAATGTCACCTGAAGATCGAACAATTTAAGCAGTAAAAAGGAGATATTGGACTCAATCCCTTGATAAAGGGTAGAGAGGAATTTTTGTTAAAATGATCACCTCAGTTATCACAATTGTAAATAATATTGTAGTAAATAAATTGCATTTCGGCTCAGCCAATTTAAAAATTATAAATAATAGGCAGAAAACTATAAAAAAATATATATAGATAAAATTTCGCTTAATCAGCGGTTTCGGAGGAAATATTTCTTTATTCACCATCTGAAGATACGCCCGATGGCGTACTAGGAACGCCATATCAATTTAAAATAACTTTAAGATAATAAAACGATTATATATTTTAACTACAAAACAACCATTACAGGCCAATTATAAACGTCTCCAAATTCCATTGTACGTTTGGAAATATATCAAGCCAAAATATCCTTCTGATAGCCACCACGAAGTCGTTATAATTGGAATAAACTTTCCATATCTGAATGTATGTATTTTCACTCGCTCACTTGATGAACGTTTGAATTAATGTTATTTGATTGCAGGAATATCAAATTCGCAGCTTACAATTTTGTTCAGACATTTGCGATGATATTTATTGGCTACGAGGATCGTTACAATTAAGAAGAGTTCCCAATTTCGGCTATGTGTTTTGCTGTAAACCGAATGATGCACGTGAACGGATACCGATAATACAAAGCATACAATTGGCGTTTAGGAATGTTTTCCAGCAAGAGCCGTGAATATATTTTTGTATTAACTATTGGTAAATGAACTGGCATCGACTTTATTACACAGAATTCTCACATGATCAATAAAGAAATAACGGAATACATTCAGTCCAGAGATGAACTGATGTTTTTTATATTTTTAATCATAGGATTCTGGAGTAAAATTTTATTTAGTTGTAATTCGGTAGGTGTTCAAGCTTTATCTATTTTAAAAGTATTGGACTCATTTGCCTGTCACCAGCGCTACAATTCATAATGGTGCTTTGCAGTTATCAAACGCTTTGCCTTCCATCTGCTGGCGAAATTTTGGGGAAAAGAAACATTTAAATGTGCGTTGATGGGTTCACAACAAACACTGCCGTTCGGAGATTCATCCGGATACGTATCACTCCACCTGCCAGTAACTCTCCGGTGCTACAGAGAATCAGTTGTCCTCATGCTTTGGACAACTGATGCTGGAACTACCAAATGCGTCGCACTTGACCGGCTATTCTAATGTAAGAGCTCCGTAAAATTCCCTACAGTGCTGTTTGAATTATAGAATAGAAGGTAGAATTCATACATTACTTTCATGTAGGGGACGGAGGAAGCAGCACGGAAGTAGAGAAGGCATGTGCTGCTGGGAGACCTAAACTTCGTACTTCCTGCCATAATGGAAGTGTCTTCAATTTGTATTCATTTCACTTGGAAATTTTCAAGTTAAGTTTATTACAAAATTTGTGGACTTTTTTTGCATGATTTCTTGTATTATAGATAACACATCGATGCACACTTTCTTACGCGTTGATTTTGGTATTTTTGTGGATAATTCTAAGCAATATTATGCTTGAAACAGAGAAGAATAGTACTTACCATTCATAAGTCTTGCTAGGCGTTTAAAACTCGTTTATCATCCATTAAATTGTCTTGACAATACATGTACTATATTCTAGTCACTTGCCAGCACGAATATCTCCTAAATCGACCTCCAAATATGACTACCTGTCAAATAACAAAATTCTAAATTAATATTCATTCAGCAGCAACGGGAAACATTCGCTTTCAATTGAAATGAAATTAAACAACTAATTTTATTTTACGATTTAGTTTCATTATGAAACTTAATTCTCTCTCCTTTAAAAATTTATTCATTCCTTCTTCAGTTATTTCTTGTTTTTGTCTCCTTTTTTAAATTACATAACTATGCAATTATATTTTAATATTTTAGGTATGTATAAAACTATCATTTAATAACTTGAACGCATTGCTTCAATAAAAATGACGATCTTTTCTTTGTTTTTCATTCATAACTGGTAAATTGGATTATATTAATTTCGGAAAGAAACCAAATAAAAGCATAGCATTTTTCAATTTTTTTCCTTTTTCTATCCCGTCCTACTTTGTGTTGCATATCTTCAATTTTTATGTTTACATATTTCTAAAATGATAGTTATTTATAATGTAGTTTTGAATAGTGTTGGAATAATTAAGTTCTCACGCGAACAGCATTTAGAGAATCGCCTTATCGCATTGCAAGTTTACTTAAAATACATTCTATTGTTCTATTCAAGTGTTCAACTATAAATTACACAATTTAATCTGTTCAATTTTTGAGATATTTAAATGTAGTTTCATTTGCCAAGGCCAACTTTCTTGGCTTCAACTTCGTAGATGAGTAGTCTCCACATTTTAACAACAAACACTTCCGCTTCTTCGTCGAGAACCTGTAATAGAATGTACGCTAATCATTTCTATGGTTATAAATTTAAATTTCTGAAATTATTTGAAGCAGTGGTAACTTGCAAAATATGCTGTTATGAGATAAACACTATCATAATTTTTATCTTTGATGTGCCTAGCCCTGCCTCTTTTTTATTTAAAGATTGGTCTCGCTACTTCTTAGTATCTCTAAGACGAGACACTGGCCAGTAGCAGCGAACTTTTTCTATAAAAACGTAGTTTACTAGATTCTGTGATGCAAACTGAAGACCTCTCCCCAGTGCGTTAAAAAATCATTTTAAGACGATTTTACAGGATGAAAATTCATGTCAGATTCCTGAAGGAATTCTCACTAATTATGAGTTACTCAATAATTAGTTCCTAAATTTGTAACATTAAACAGAAAGGAATACCTCTTCACTTGATAATGTCCCAAAAAAATAAATCATACTAGCCTTGGGAGTACGACAGAATAACGTGTATGTGCTAAGGAGGATGAACAGACCACTTTGAGAATCCACTAGGGATGCCAGCGTATACCGCTGGACATTAACCTGTACTAGATTAATACACTAGATTGTACAAGCGCTCAGGTTAATGGAATTGAAATCACTGAGCTCAAGATACAAATACGTTGCGAGAAGTATTAGTAAATAGACAACAGGAAAACAAAGTGCTTCTAAGTAGAAATAATCTAACTTACCATCTGAACATCATCAAGAATACCTTGTGGTGTGCTCCCCGCTAACACTTTCGAGCATATAAAATCAACCAGAGTTGGTTCTGGCTCGCCAATATATTCAATTATTTTCTTATTAATCCAAGGTCGAATTTTCTTATCCATTAGTGCGTTATCTATCTCATTCTGATCCAACTTATAGTTGAAAAGATCATTTTTCTCGGTTGGAATTTTATCAATAATACTCTTGATGTGTCGTCGTTTCTCTTCTTGCGTTCTTGCCACTGAATCTTCCTTGCGATCATCATGCTTATCCTTCCGCTTCGATGATTTCGACTGATGATGCGAGGACGGTGCTTTCTGTTGCGATTGTTGTTCTTGTTGCTGTTGCTGCTGTTGCTTTTGCTGACTCTCGTCATAATCTTGAAACAAAAAAAAAAAAAAAACATTAATATGCTAAAACAGGTCGCATATTTCAAAAATTCATTACCTAAAGGAACTAATTTACGCTTTTTCGGTGCCGAACTATCCTCAATTTCATCATCGTTGTTAAATACATCCTTCACCTCAAGTTTCTTTTTCTGTGCATTCACTACGCCCAACTTCAAACTAATCACTGGCGCTGAAATCGGCGGCGTTCCCGATATTCGATCGGTAATTGAGGCATTACTATGACTATTCGCTGGGCTGGAGGCATTATTTGATATCATGGATGAGCGAGACTCCTCGTCGTGGAAGTTATGATTTGTATGGGAGTCACGTGATTCCGAATCACCGCGTCGTATCGCGGACGATCGATCGTTTCGACTGTGACGTCCTGATGATACATAGTGATCACTTGGTGCTTCTGATACTCCACGATCTGTACCACCCGCCCCACCACCTTCACTTGAATCCGATTCTATGGGTTCGGCGTTAACTGCCGCAAGTTCGCGACTCGCTTGATTCTGCACATATCTTTCTTTCAAAAGTCGCTCTTTTTCCTTTACCCTCTGCCTTTCCAGTTCACGTTCACGCTCACGTTCCATTTCACGTTCTCTTTGTTGAGTCGCTTCCATATTCACGTCAATCAAGATCTTCGGCTTGTACATATCATCGTGTTTGCGTTTAAGCCGTTCAAATTCCTGCGTTGGGTTATCATACTCTCCACTAAATATTTTATTTTTCAACTCTTCAAGCTCTTCTTGCTCTTTGTTGCGATCTTTAGCATCCATGTCGGCTTCACGAACACGATCAGCTAATCTTCGTTGCAGTTCACGTCCTCTGCAAAAAATTAAAATACTCAAAATTTAAACTAATGTCAAAGCGAAAACTATACTTGTAATATTTTGGATCATCCCTTTCGTCGTCATAATCTTCCAAAAATTCCTTTAAGCGTTTAGCTTCCTTTTCTCTTTCTTCTTCTTTGCATAGTTCTTTTTCCTTTTCCTGTAATTTTAAAATTGTAGCTCAGTGGTTTTTTGCTGATTTTTTTTGCAGGCACTATATTATTATTAGTCTTTAGTTAGTCTTTATACATTTTGTAGTCGTCATCTTGTCGTTTAGTGGCCCTGACTGAGCTCCCTTACCTCTATCTTTCTGGGAAAGCTATCATTTTTTACTTTTTCAGTACTTCTTCGTTAGTGCTAATGTGCTAAAACTTGCATGGGTAAAAGATAAATACTGCAAGCAGGAGAGGAGGAGGTATCGATCTCGACTAACTTCTGAAAATAGCTCTACAGTGCCAAAACACTCGACGGAATTAAGACAAGTCTTTCATTAAGAAGGTGAAAGGGACAAGCTGAGACAACTCTTGAGAGCAGTGGTTTTGAAGGCAGTGGCAGTATCACTACAAAACGAAAAACTTCCATGGGCACATAACTAAATGAGTTACTTACTCGCTCATATTCCTTTGCTTTTCGTCGTTCTCGCATCTCCCAATTGCGTAATCGTTCTTGATACGCTGCCTCTTTCTCGCGAGCCTTCTTTTCCGCTTTTTTCCGCTCACGGGCTTCCTCCTCCAGTTCTTTTTCGCGTTGAATATCACGAGCATTCTTAACTACTTTCACATCTTCACGCTCCCTAATCGATTATTTTATTATTTCATTTTTTTATAATCCGATAGAATTCAGGTTTAGTTACCTTTCCCTATCTCGATCACGTTCCCTTTCACGTTCCCGTTCTCGCTCTCTCTCTCTTTCACGATCACGTTCTCGTTCACGCTCTCGCTCCCTTTCACGCTCACGTTCTCGTTCCCTTTCTCTTTCCCTTTCGCGTGAACGTGATTTGCTGCGCCGCCGTTGTTTCTTGTCCTTTTCTTTCCTAGGAGAAACTGAACGATTCTTTTCTCGATCTTTTTCTTCGCGTTTCTTACGGTCTTTCTCCTTTTCTTTCTTGTGTTCTTCTGCCTCGGCTGTTTTACGAAATTTACCAATTTCACGATTAATCAGATCACGCTTATCATCCTCAATCAATACCTCCTGTAACGCTTTATTAGACTTAGTACTATTGGATTGGTCATTGACCGTTCGCTTAGCTGCAATTAAATATAACCCAATCAGTTGCTGAAGTCTAATTAAGTAATAAATATGAATAAACCAATACATTCAGAGTTGGAATTCGTGTTCCCTGTCATATCCATTGAAAAGTCAACTAAAACTTGTTTGATTGTAGCCATTGCCGTATCATCTTCTTCCTTTTCAGTCTCAGGCTTACTGCTACCATTTTTTATTTCTTCCTCTTTATAATTGTCCAGCAAGAGTTTATTTTTCGCATCAACTTTTGCCACTAACTTTTTCCCGTCGACTTCTAGATCATGCAAGAGACGCACAGCACGCAATCCAGCCATTGGACCACTAAAAGGCAAACGTTAATCTAAGAATCAACGTTTCTTATTCGTTCGTTTCCAACAACTTACTCATATTCGCAGAAACCAAAAGTTGAAACACGTTTCCAACTAACTACTGTTCCACATGTACCCAAAATCTTCTTAATCATTGGTTCCGGCGCCTTTTCACTTATATTTCCTGCAATATATAAAACGCTAAGTAAACTTTCTGATCAATTTGAATATCCTAGTAATTGTTGTTCACCTATAAACACAGTTATTATCGGTCCTTTGTATTGTGGAACTGGTTGTGGTTCGGGTTGTTGATTCCGATTTGTTGTGTAAACTGTCGGTTGGGAACTGATTGTTGCATTCCGAAATGGCACACGTGGCGGGGGAGTTGATAACGGTGGCATCGTAGATGTCATCATCTATAAGTAAAATCAAATATTTATAAGCGTTTAATTTCAAGATTTTTTTTCAATCTGATTGAATAGGAAAGAAAGAAAGAAAATACAAAACTTGACGTGCCTAAGAATAACTACTGGGAACAATTCTCTATGCTAATTCTCCATATATTTGCAATATCAATACCATATACTTGCAAATCTTGATTCTTGCTTCAAATCTTTCGATAACTCGTTCGTTCGATTGGGACTCTATTTCTTTATTTGGTCCTCTGTTTAGCCTAAATGCCTTACCATTTTTGTATCCATTAATTTACTCATTTATATGTTTTGTTTTTATGAGAACTGCGAGATTTAAATTGGCGATATTTGAGACAGTTTGCAAGGAGATAGCTGTTATTGTTTCTCATTCGTTTCGACTTGTTGTGAGATATGCGTGTAACTTATCAGTAAATAACTCTGCTTTCTCTTGACAAGAATGAATTTCGAAACATCTTTCGGAGCATGTTTAACGTTATCACGTTCCATTATTTTTTATGCTCGCAAACACTGCTAGGAAGATTGTCGCAGCGATTGTTTCGGAGGTTTATGAGTTTGATTTCAATAGCTCTCGTTTGAGTGTTTTCACCAATCTTCGAAGGCTGCTCACGATTTTTTGTCGCTGACAACGTAGAAATTTGCTTATAAGCTTCTATCGTTTTGTTACAGATTCATTTTTGTTGCACTATTATCTGTCGCTCTCCAAATGGAGTTTTTTCAGTTTTTCGATTGATTCCATTGAATTTAAGGAATCGGTCCTCTAAGTGAATGGATATATTCATAGACAGTATTCGGAAATTTGTGCCAATGTGACTTTTTTGAAGCAGAGGATTTTTCTGAGTGCGCACTGAGAATCGCTGCTGCTGCTTCCTGTGAGAACAATACCGATAATTGTGGCAAAGACAGAACGTGGAATACAGTTAGTTCCGAGGGGTTTACATTTTCATAACTTGAAACAAAGTCAGGGGCAGATTCGATACCATGAAGCAAGTAATAAGTATGATTTGGTGTTAATTGCGCCCGCCGGGCCTTGCTTTCATGATACTGAGGACGCGTTTCAGCAGTATGCTGCCATCTTCAGCTCGTTCTTGCCGCGGAGTGGATTTATAGATGCAGGTTTTACCGGAGGCATGGGTCAGGTTAGACGTTAATGAGGGTTATAAGTTTGGGTGTTTTCGGAGTCATGGGATTGTCATGGATTATTTCGAACGAACGTAGATGTTCCTTATATCTAGTTGTTAGTTTCCTTGTCGTTTTTCCTATGTATACAATATCGAAGTTCCTGCATGTTCGTTTGCAATGCCGCTGTTATTGCATGTTATTGTTTTGTTGGACTTCGATGTTGGTTTGTTTCCGGTGTTCTTGTTGATTTTGAGTGCAGTATGTAGTTGTTTTTTGTTTATATTTACAGGCAACCAATTGCTACGGACCACACCATACACGCTTCTTCAACATCAAGAAAGCAAGGTCCGGGGAACCCAAGCAATACCAAGCTAATTTTGACCCGCTGCAAAAATCAATCGAACTTTAAAAATTTGGAAGATTTGGATTCCTGCTATTTTCTCTACATTTTATATGGTAGCAGACTGGCGAGATAGGAGCGATAAATGTCACATAGCCTCAATTGTGTTTCTGTTTGGTAAAATATCAACGTCGTTTTTGCCCACGTAATTATATGCGTTTGTAACTGAGTACTTTTGCAATTGCAGCAGAATATTTTGTTTCGCCCCTTGTCCGTTAAACAAGTCGGGATGCAGACGTTGTAATCCATAGTGAGGTAATCAAAGTGCATAAGGAAAATCTCGAGGTTATTCATATGTTCTTCTGTTTGTTATGTTTCTTAATAACTATTGGGACAAATAATCGACAGTCTACACGGTTGACAAGCGACGAATTTTTTGTAGTCGCTCCGGCAGTCGAGAGCACCGAATAAGCAAATCGTGTCTATCTTACGGAAAACGTGGGTAAAGTTCGACGATTGCCGTCGTACTAACGTGTTTCTAATGCCCTCGAAACGAGTTCCTTCGTGAGACGGCTTGTAGTCTCTTGATCGGCTGGATATGGAGTTTCAGGTTCGGCGCGATGCTCTCTCTCGTGATCTTGATCTGGACGTTCCAATATGCTATGGTCACGACGCCCGGTATCCGCAATCGGTTTCGTATTGCCTATATTTCGCGGAGGAGCTTGTGTCGAACTGTAAGTATGACTAGCGGATCGTGTTGTATTTGAAGCGCCTCGTGCTTGTCGGGATGATGAGTTTTCGCGTGAGCCATTCGTTGAACCAAGCCTGTCACATTCCATGGAAATTTTTTACATCTCATTTATAGGTGAGGTGCATGTGGCGTGGCCGCCACATAACCATTCATTAAAATATAACTAATCCTCCTGATCGTATTCATCGTTACTGTTGGTCGCTTAGAGTCCTGCATATTTATCTGTACATCTTATTGTTTCAGTATATACTTTGTGCCAGCATTTGGGCATGTAATTGATCGCATTAAGTAACGTGACATTAAGGCGTGTAGCATCACAAATGCTTTAAAAGTGCGCTTCAATACCGACTTTCCTACGAACGGAATTCATGGGTTGTGATTTTGAACTGACGTTCGATGGCTTAAACACTAGCCTAATGGAATTCTGTTACCTAATTTTTGGATGCGCTGAACAGCTATCAGCTAATAGTGCTAGTTTTCGTTTTTACTCCGTTAGCTCTTGATCCAATCCGCGTACAGACTTGATGGAAATGGCGAATTTCATCCAAGCTCGATTGTTAACACAATCAACAGGCAATCTTTTGATGATTTTGGGATAATGGGGCTTTTGTTACTTCCCTTTAACCAGTAGTTTTCGTTTTTCCATGCCGGAAATGCACACACTAATACAATGACCCGTTCATTTGCCAATTTGCCACCTTGGCAACCTAGTTCATTCTCACCAAATCTGTGTCTAAGCAAAATAGTTAAAATCTCGTTGCGTTATAACCAAGGTTGGCTGTATTTATTTATTAGATATTGTTTGGCTTAGGTTATTGAAAGTCACTTCATAAATCGCTTCGCATCCTCGAGGTATGTCACGTTCATGTATGATTTCGTCTTCTCAATAGTTTGAAAAAAAAAAAATTTTTTATTGACTTCGAAAAATAATAAGTTCCAAGACATCAATGTGCTTTCTTCATATTAAGGCTTTACTTTTAAGAAATACAAAAGTAAGAATAACGTGAAGAGAAACTTAATATTTACAAAGAAAGGTGGAAAGAGCTCAAGCTGGGTTCGAACACGCGTCCCTGCCGCTTCTCGTAAGGTGCCAACTCACAGGCTGGAACGCATCGATTGGCACTACCAGCTAGGTGGATGTCGTCTGGCTATTTTTACGTGTTATGATTGTTGCTATCAGCTTGAACTTGTCCTATTTTCCAAATTGCCTTTGGTAAGCTTTATCAATTATAGAAGTTTTGGTAGATCAATTTATCCATTTTCACTTAGAACTTATAAGTGATTTATAAGTCGAATACCTCGAAAGTGAATTTAATATTTACAAAGAAAGGTGGAAAGAGCTCAAGCTGGTTTCGAACACGCGTCCCTGCCGCTTCTCATCAGGTGCCAACTCACCTGATGAGACTCCACCTTTCTTTGTAAATATTAAATTCACTTTCGAGGTATTCGACAAATTTGATCAGAACTTCCGCACCCATGAGTCTTCGCTGAGTTAGATAGCAAGGGTATAAATCACTTATAAATTCTAAGTGAAAATGGATAAATTGATCTACCAAAAACTTCTAGAAGTGAAGAGAAACAATATGAAGCTGATGAAGAATGAAACAAACGGAGGTAATCGGCGAAACTTTCATTTTACATTGGCAGTGTCTGGGAAGCACAATGAGAAGGTTCTAGCATTTTGATATAGATAGGAGGAATCGATAAGTGATAATGGAGAAGGTTAAAGAAGTAAGGCAACGTAATCAGTGTGTTCAACTCCTGTCAAGCCTTTACTTAGTTTAGCTACTTAGGAGAGGATTTAACAGTACCCAACTGATTAGAAGTAAATTGCGAATGGCGCAAGTATTGACGATCCACTGACACAAAGTTGTGATCCACATATCAAAGGAACTAAATCATTATTGCCCATTAAGCTATGAAATAAAATTTACGTCAATTACTTTGTTTAGGTCAACACTTACAATCTTGACGAAAACCAAAATATAAAATTAATTTTGATCCATCAACATCAGCATGAAGCACTACTTACCGGCGGCATTACCGGTGGTGGCATGTAACCCATTGGTGGTACCGGCATTGGTGCTCTTGGCGGATAAGACATTTTTGCTGCTTACAATGATTGTTGCAATAATTCTGCTTCCCTTTGCAGGTTATGTCAAAATTTGCGCAACTTCCAACACACTACACCGCATTCAAACTTACAATTTCTCTTTAATTCAATTCACGCCGCATTGAAATAATCAATTAGGGATATATCGGCATTAACGTATCTATTGTATGCTGCATTAATTTGCGTAAAATTGCATAAAACGCACGGCAAATTGACAATTCAACGTTGCCGTTGTCGCTGTCGTCTGGACTTTTCAACACGCAACGAAACCACCACGACCGAAAAACTCACTTGTGTAATTGTAAACTATACCGCCAACCTGAATTCAGTTTCTTTCGATTCTATACTGAAACGTACTTAAATATGTTTTGATTGTGATTATACTTTTATGAACGTGCTAACTTAACGCCCACAATACTTTCCAACTTCTCTCACCGACAAGTCAAAAATGTTTTGACATCGCCATCTTGATTCTACATGCCCAGCAACCAAAACTCTTCGATTCGTCTTTAGCGACATCTACTAAGCGGCATATCGGCTAAAATTTTATTCACTCATATCTTCTTTATATTTTTATTCTTTGCCGCAACAAATCACGATTGCATAGAAAATTGCCAAAATTTAAGTGAATACAATTACAAGAGCTGTGAATGCAAATTTGCAATTTGATGCATTTTCACTAACATGATCGGTGATAATTCGCTGCTTGTAGCTCTACACCAGTCCAAAAATAGAGACTGACATATCTAGCCATAACAGCTGCCATAACGAACGTCAACCGGCACTCCGGCATTCTTTGCACCATCTCACAATTGGGTGCACATTCTCCGCAATTTATGCAATAGAAAATAATGGAGAGATGCGGTAAATTCGGGCCGCTATTGGGTGTGATTTCAATTGGAAACGTTTACTGCAAATTTCTAGTGAGTTTCGCATGCACTGTTAAAGTTTTCATTCATCATTCTGGTATTTTACCTTTGCAGGTTTATGCGGCCCGAAACGCGGAAGTTCTCACATGTCATGAAGTCAAACTGAAACAGATGATTCCACAGCCTGGATGGCTTGAATTTGATCCGAATGAAGTGTGGATGAATGTTGTAGAGTGCATAGAGGTAGGATACAACTGATCGATTGTTTGTAACAAATTTAAAGTATGTTTCGTGGCTTGGTATAGGTTTCCTGTCGAAATTTAGTGATTTTAGATATTGATCCCGGCGATATCCTCGCTGTCGGAATTTCTAATCAACGCGGATCTTGTCTAGTGTGGAACAGAGCCACTGGGAATCCAGCATGCAATATTATAGGTTCGTTGAAGTAATCGATAACCTGACAGGGAGAATGAATTGTCGTGTTACGATTACGTAATACCCAGAATTGATTTGTAAATAAATCAACAAATATACTCTAGCATTCAGGATTTTGATACTAGGATCTTCCTTCACTTGCAGCCTGGACTGATACACGAACCTCTTCAACTGTCAAAACGCTGTTAGCTTCCCATCGCGGCAAAGTCAACTATCTCAAGGCAGTCTGCGGTCTTCCAATCAGTACTTGTTTCAGTGCAATCAAATTAAAATGGCTCAAAGAGAACATGCCCAGCTTGAATGATGGATTGCTCGACAGGAATTGTTGCTTTGGAACGCTCGACACATGGATTTTATGGGTACTTTTTCTATAACCTTTCATCGTAATCATAAATTACAAACAATCCCGTAGAACTTAACTGGTGGAAGAGATAAAGGCAAGCACGCGACGGACGTTACGAACGCATCGTACACAATGCTCATGAATCTAGAAAAGCGTGGTTGGGACACCAAGTTATGCTCATACTTTCAAATCCCCTCCCACATCTTGCCTGAGATCAAATCCAACTCGGAAGTTTATGGATACGTTCGAGATGGCCCGCTGCGAGGAATACCGATAACAAGTGTAAGTTCACGCATTAGAATCTCCTTCAACGTGCCTTAACTTAACTTTGAACAGATAATGGGTGATCAACCTGCTGCGTTACTCGGCCAACTTTGCACCAAACCTCAACAAGGCACTTGCACTTTAGACGAAGGCTGTTCCCTCCTCTTCAATACTGGACAAGAAATAATTGATTCCGAAAATGGACTGTTGACAACAATAGCCTTTCAATTGGGCTCAAAACAAAAAGCATTCTACTGCCTGGAGGGTGCAGTTCCGAATGCCGGTGCGGCTGTGACCTGGCTCAAAGAGAGTCTCTACATAAATGTTGATACAAAGGAGCACCATGAATCGTCAGGCGTTTTCAATACATTTGTTGGCAATGGTACGATGACATCTTCGAACTATTCTAGTCCGGGAATTCTAAACAACGGAGCCAGTGAAGTATCTGCAATGCCAGCCACCGTCGCTAAATGTGGAGATGTTATATTTGTGCCAGCATTTACAGGGTTGTATTCTCCATTCTGGAAGCACGATGCCAGAGGGTAGATGTCTTACAGTTTTTCAGTCAGACCGTCTTAAATATTCTTTAACCAATCTTTAGATTATTACTGGGCATAACCAGCCACACAACAGCTGATAATGTGCTTCATGCAGCGTATGAATCAACATGTTATCAGACTCGTGATTTACTTCGTTCTTTTCGTTGTGATACAAAAACATGGCCACCTCTGAGCAAACTTACCGTGGGCGGGGAGTTTAGTGAAAACTCGCATTTGCTGCAATCGCTGGCCGACATCACTGGACTTGTGATAGGTAAAAGTTACGAAGAGCGTAGAGTGTTTGGTTTTTCATTTTTCATTTGCATTTCAGAACGACCGCAAACATCATCACCGTCATGTTTAGGGGTAATGCTCGCTGCAGGAATTGCAGTGGGCGTTATATCGTTGGGAAATTCCATTAGCATGTATATACCGCCGTCAGATGTCTTCTATCCAACGACAACATTAAATAGTAAAGCACCAAAGCGAGCCATATCAAACAACCCATTCACAAATTGACTTTGTCTTTGCAGGAAGAGAAATTCTCCATCGTCGTTGGGATTATGCCACGAGGAAATGTATCGATTGGGATAATTTCGAGAATTTTAATGAAGAGCATGAACTGTTCACACAACAAGAACGTGATCCCTATCTTCCAATGCGAAATTCCATTCCGGCTGGATTATTTTTAATTTCATCGTTTGCACTTTTGATAGTTGCAAAATTTTTACATGGTCGTAGTATTACATAGAATTCGACTGGTGTCGTTTTTATAAAACTGAGTAAAGTAACTCGCCAAAAAACAAACGTTCTGATAAAATCTTAGTGGTTGTTGGTATTTGTACAATGTAAGCTTAAATAGTTCGACACGTCAGCTCCGCGTGCATACAGAAATTATGTAGACGAGATTAATGTTTAATGTATAATGGTTGCTAATGATAATTATTTATAATTTATTGTACAAATTTATATTGGTCTAGTCAATGAGTTGTAGCGTAGCCGAAAAATATGAATAAATCGAATGTTGAATCGTCTTTATACAGGTGGCGGTTTATTCTGTTTATGTGTAAGTTTGTGTTCAAGGGAGTGTTTCATTGAAAAATTTTCCAAAAATCTCCATTCGTTGGTTAATCATCTTTGTGGATTGTGTAATCAACCTGTAGATGTTTATTGTGTACCCGTTTTGTATGCACCCAGAGCACTGCAAACAGGTAAATTTACCTAAGAAAGAAAATGATCTGCTCTAGCTTCAGACGTCCTAATTCTTCGCTGACAGGGAAATAGGTTCCTTTTTGTGAGAGAAAAAAAGATTTTTTCCCCTTTCTTTGCATCAGATTTTGTATCAGTGCATACCAGTGGATGCACTGATGTCTCTTGCAAGGTGGTTGAGTTTGCATTCTCCCTTCGCTTTCCAGTCTACTTTCTGGAGATGGCCTTCGAGTGTGACATGTCCAATGAAGGTCCTTGTAAAGATCTTTTGCTTGCTATTACCCATTTTGATAAAAATCGATATTTCTTAGCGGTTAGGTCAAGTAACAGTTTCGATGCTTGAAGTTCTGGAAGTCTTCTCTAGAGGTTCTTGCATGCTTATCGTGAATTTATTTATGAGACCCTCAAAAAAACGTAGACAATTCAGGTGCACTAGGTTTATAACGTTTTAAGGCCTATCTTCCGTTCTCGCTGATTGATGTGCATTCAACTAATTGTTAGAACAACCTGAACACATTCTTGAGTGATAACGGAGGAAACTATAGCCATGAAAGTTGTTCATCCGTTAGATACGATATATATATATAATCGTAAAAAAATTATGCAAATATTTTGAAAATTGTTTGCTGAGGACATAATTTGCATTTGGAAAGAAACGATTTGGATTTATTGGCGATCCTTCTAGATGGTTTCCATAAGGATAAAGCTTCATCGATGAGAAAGGAAGGTAACAACTTCTGATCATTTTTATTTTATATGATCATCGAGCATTTTAGAAGGTGTAAATAACAGGATGAAAACAGATTTTAGATGGGCAAATCCCAACACTCCAAACCATTGCTATCCACACAAAGTCGCATCGTTCAACCACACGATTCATCGAATCCAACCCTTATCATCTCTCCGGTTGGAAAGATGAAAATTAAACCAGAAACAATTTAGAGGTAGCATGATTGAATGGATACCCAAACCAAAACAATCATAATGATCGCTCCAACGGCCTCCATTGACCAATCATTCTACGGATGAATCACCTTGTAGCAGAGTTTCACTCCCTTATTTCTTTCCTTTCTGCCATTCGAGAAAGGAATGAAAGTTATTTGCAACAGCGAAAGCGGCCAAAAAAGGATTTTCTGGGAATAACCAAAACCCGATTATAGGAATGTCTTAACCGGTGGTCTATAAAATCAGTATCAAATATGAATCAAATTTGCAGCAAAATACCCAAATTAAGATAGAAAAAAACAATTTTCTCTTAATATTGCGTGTGCTATACTATTGACCTAGTGAACCATCTTTGAACTCTTTATGCTATCCAAACAGACGCATCCTTGACATACTTTAGTAACCAAACTGCGCATAATTTTTTTTTGCCTCGCGCAAAACAACTGTATACAATTTTCATACAATTCTCGCAATACCATCTATATTTTATTCTAGTTGTGCTTATGCAAAAAAAAATTTTTAATATTGAAATCTTAAATTTTTTCGAACAGTAAAAATTTAGCAGATTAGTTTCCACATGTTTTATAACGATCCACAAACAATAATTTTCTTAACTGCCGCCAATGTCAATTTTATAAGTCACTGTAATGGAACGCACGCTTACAGCTGATTAATGTTTTCAACTTTTCGATCAGCCGAAATTACATAACCTAATTGTCAAATGACATTTAGCGCCATCCCGACTAGCAATTGGGTTTAGTTGAATTTCATAAAATTTGTTCCATATTTCGTAGTTCATTTTATATTTATGAAAAGTAACTAACCATCTCGTGATAATATGCCTGACATATGTTGTTAGAAATAAAAATAAATTGGCTCACTGGATAACGTTGTTTGTGGAACTAAAGGATAATGTCGAAAGCGCAAGATATTCGAGGATTGCTTCGGGGCATTCAAATTGTGTTGAACGCAGCGCAAAAAGAAAATGCGGCAAATATCCAACGTATCTGGTCTAATTCGAGTCTGAAGGAAATTATTGAAAATAATTTTGAGACATCTAAAAAATGTGCAAGTCAAGTGACATCAAATCCCAGCAAAGAGGCGGAAAAGTTATTGAACTTGTTGAAAGAAGGATATGAAAGGGGATCAGTTGTATTGGAAGGAGTCAAGCAGCTGTCTAATGTGAAGTTGAAGTCCAAAAATGAATCGGTAAAATTTCAGAACAACTATAGAAACTTGCCACACAATAATATTTAATTTTAGGTACAATTTGGGCGAAATTCGGGGTTGCAATCGACACCGCCGACGAGTATGGATCCGTCAAATGTTGATATTTCGTCGATTACACTGAAGGAGCTCGAGCAGCTTCTTTCGCAGCACAACAAAGATCGCAAGGTAAGTCTTCGCTTGAAAGATACAAAGTCGACGGCGGAGCCGAGTCAGAAGGATGCTGGCCCTAAGCCAAATGGAATTCCTAATGTACGAACGACAGAGCAACCGAAAAAAGCTGCAAACGCCGCATCCAATGAAGAAGAACAATACTATGAAAGTGTTTTAAACACATTAGCAGGCTCTGCTAGGACTCAAGTCGCTCCAGAGGCACCTTCCTCTGCCGAACTGCCAGCGCTTAGCAAAGTGGCAAAACAACGTAAGGTACCGTCATCAAGACTCGGCCGTATGGCTTCATTTGGCAAACTGTTTGCTGGCCTCGGCATCGGTACTGTTAGCGAAATGACGAAGGGTGCGTTGGGCTTAGGTGGTACAAAAGATATGCGTGAGGCGCTTTTAAGTCCAGCAAATGCGGAGCGTATCGTCGACACTTTGTGTAAGGTTCGAGGTGCGGCACTGAAACTTGGACAGATTCTGTCTATTCAGGACTCGAACATAATTTCGCCTCAATTAGTCAAAGCGTTCGAACGGGTGCGTCAAGCTGCAGACTACATGCCCGACTGGCAAGTGGAAAGAGTCATGGAAAGTGAGCTAGGCAGTGCATGGCGCAGTATGTTCAAGGAGTTTGATCAAAGACCCTTCGCTGCAGCTAGCATTGGACAGGTGAGAAACGTTGAGCTTTGCCAGTAGCAAACATAGATAAACTAACTAACATTTCCATTCGACAGGTCCATCGGGCAGTGGCGTTAGATGGAACGGAAGTTGCAATAAAGATTCAATATCCAGGTGTAGCCAAGAGTATTGAAAGCGATATAGATAACTTGATTGGCATGTTGAAAGTGTGGGATGTGTTCCCGGCTGGCTTTTACGTTGATAATTTAGTGAAGGTTGGACTTCTATCAATGTAGACCTGTCTTGTTTATTGATTGTTTCGTTTGCAGGTGGCGAAAAGAGAATTAAACTGGGAGGTGGATTATACACGCGAAGCTGAATATACGGAAAAGTTTGCAGAAATGATTCGCAACAGTCCCGAATATTATGTACCAAAAGTGATCAAAGATCTGTCGACAAGGAATGTCCTCACGACCGAATTAGTTCCAGGTTTGCCATTGGATAAATGCTTCAGTATGAGGTAAAAATGTTTAGTATAACTTGTACTCAGCGTTCATTGTCTGCTTAACGAATTCCAGCTACGAAGATCGAAAATTCATTGGTGTATCAGTCCTCAAATTATGCCTTCGTGAGCTTTTCGAATTGCAGTGCATGCAAACTGACCCGAACTGGTCAAATTTTCTTTACGACCAAAAATCACGACAAGTTATGCTCATCGATTTCGGTTCGACACGATTTTACACACGCGATTTCATAAAAAAATATCGAAAAGTTATTGTTGCGGCTATCGATAATGATCGTGAAAAGGTTCTGGAATATTCTCGTGAAATTGGTTTTCTGACTGGCTACGAATCAAAACATATGGAAGAGTCACATGTCGATGCTGTTATGATTTTAGGAGAAATGTTTTGTTATCCTGGCGAGTTTGATTTTGGCAAACAGGTGAGATTGTTTACTCCACTTGTACAAAAGTCACCATGATTTATGACTTTACTCCAAATACATTTTCCAGAACGTTACCAAACGCGTAGCTCAACTTGTCCCAAAAATGTTGGCACATCGTCTTTGTCCACCGCCCGAGGAAATTTATTCTATTCATCGTAAACTTTCAGGCGTATTTCTATTATGTGCTAAACTCGATGTGAAAATCGACTGTCGACCTTACTATGAACAGATCATCCTTGGAAATGATTTGAGTTGATAGATCACGCTGCATGGTAGATGGCTTGTTGCAAAGTTAAATTTATAAACCTTTGGAAAAACTGTGGCGGTATTTTTACAAAATTTAATTGTGTGAAATATGCCAAAAAAAAAATATTTATGATAGCATATAGGTTGGATCAGGTGAAGAAATAAACGTACAAATTGCAGTATATAATTTTGGATTTTAATTTAAAAGGAGTGAGTTAGATACATTTAGTGCGAGTGAGGTATTATTTATATGTTAACTAATATATCTATATTCCTGTATAGGAAATAAGCCCCGATCACTTGGTGAAGTGATTTCAAATTCATCTGAGAACGTGACTGAATTGACGGATGACGTCAAGTGGAAGAAGTCAGGGATAAATAAGTGAAGAAAACGACAGGGAAGATAATACCATAATGTTCACTAAGTACGGGATTGCTTTCCAATTACGAAGGGATATTTTGATTAAAGGGGACGAAAATGATAATATTAGTGATGAAAAATGCGTGGTGGGAATTTGTGAGGCTTCTTTGGAGCTTAGGTAGATTTGAGGAGGGCCAAGTCAGGAAGAAGTAACCGCGACAGAAAGAAGTGGCGTAGTTTACTTGCACGTTTGTGAGCGTTGTTCTATATTGGTGGAATCCACAAACTCAACATCGGGGATGGCGATTTTGAGGCTCAAATTACATTTCCATCACTGCAACTTGGACTATTTTATTATGTTGGTATGGTTGGTTGTACATAGGAGTAATAAGTGAAGTAAAAAGTCGAATAAATATTGCTTAGGACAGTTGACTGCGGCACATACTATATTTTGATACATTTGATTTTTCGATACTTATTAAAATTTGTCTCGGAGAAAACAACAGTTACAAATGGCAATTTTTAGTATAGCTTTTGAATGATTGAATACTCTAACATTTTGTTGGAACTTCTTTACAAAGAGTAAAACCGGTTTCGATTCATAAGTTTCGAGTTTATTAAGTGCATACAGCAGTGATGAGTCAGCAAGTGTTTACACTTTGTAAAACGTTTTTCATATCAGTTTTTCATGATTTAGCAGACATGGTTAATGTCAATTTTCTTTTGTTAATTCAATAGAATATTTAATACGGTGTTGTGGTTTATTGCATTTCCTATTTGAATATTTAATCTTAACATTTCTATAGGTCTATGGCGAAAATAACAATGTAAGTTCTCCACATATCACAACTAAACCTTTATTGTAATTTACTGCGAGAGAACTGGAATATGTGCAAACCACAACAGAATGTTTACGACGTGTTAAAGATTCCCTTGTCTCTAACTCAGCCTTACATATCTAAGATTCTCTTTGTATATATACTAGAAAACTGAATATAGAGAGGTTTGCATTCGAAAACACTCAATCGTTGAAGACATTTGAACAAGTGCTACAATGAAGTCTATCCTTGTCTTTGCAATTTGTATTATTTTGTTGAAAGAAAGTGTAAGATAATTTATTATAATTTATTTGAAATTTTTTTTCGTTACAATAATTCTATAAACTAGGTTCAAACACCTGCCAGTCAGAACATAAACGTACTTCAATCCTTCAAGAAAAAAGATCTAGTACAATTTTCATTGCAAAGTATGTTTATACGATTGGGGAATGGTATTATATTACATACATCCACGTTTTGATTTATGTTTTCTTTAAAGATTTGCTAAGAAGTCCTGTGGGCAATACTAAATGCAGCGACAGTAGTCCTATATGCTTGAGTGCAATTTTCCTACAATTTTTCGACATTGTAAGTAAAATAGGTGTGTTGATTGTGGAATGAATGAACGCGAAATATTTTAATGAATTCAAACATGAGTGATTTGATGATAACAAAGTATTGTAAAAAACAAACAAACTCCAAGTGAATGATATATCTAGCTCGAAAAGTATTTGAAGGCAAATTGCATCTATTTTTCATGTCAACTCTTCTGAACAGATGCAAGTGGGAATTTATAGGTGTTTAAATCTCTTGGAGTAAGTACGACTTGTACTTAGTTGGACTAAGCATTTAAAGCGGTTATAAATTACGCTCAGACACTTTAGAAGAGAGGTTCCTATGGTTCCCTCGTCCTCGACGCGGGCGCGACATATATTTCCTATTAGCAATTTCCTATTAGCAATGCCGTTAGAGCTCTTGCGTTATATGTGTTCGTGTCGATCCCTCTTTGGACTTCGTTTCGCTAGAGTTAGGACGAAACGAGTGGCTCACGCTGCAGTCATTTTTGTTACCCAAGCAGAGTCTATCGTCTTGCAGGTGACTTTATTCAATTTATTTTAAACGGTTCATAATAGAATTTTGGTTAAGCTAACTTTCATTTTTAAACGAACTTTTTCCAGATCGTCAATTCTCGTCCCACGTTAGTTTTGACTGCTTAGAGTTAGCTGCAGTTGTGAGTGCCTGCTTATAGTACTACACTTGCTATGAGAATGCCTAATAACAGACAAACACCTTCAGTACTGAATTTTGTACCTAGAGGATTTGAATTTTAATAGTTATGGTTATAGGAAATTCGAACTGAAAAGTATGATATGAATCTCTAATCTCTTCAAGCTTTTTTCCAGTTTTCAGAGTAGTCAATTTGCCCTCTGCGTACTTATTCCTGCTCCTCTTTACTCGTAAGGTTAAGCCTTTGAGGCATCAGTGTGTTCATTAGTGATGTATTCATTACTGATTTGCTTATGTCGGTTTCCCTCTTACGTAATGTTGGGCATGTGTTGATAACCTCTTTACTTTGATCTACTTGAAGTATGCTCTCAGCCTTATTACTTTCGAAAACTACGATGGCAACAGATAGGTCCTAGTTTGAAGAAAGTAGTAAGGAATTCGAGTTTCTTTTAGAATGAGTCTTTTAGTACTATTTGAACAAACCTCGAATAACTTTGAATATTTAAGACAGACAAACCGATCATTTCAGAATTTTATTGTGCAAAAATCCAGTGTATAGAAACTACTAACCAATAGAGCCTCTCTAATCTTTTTCAGATGAATCACGGAGGCGATATTCTTATCGATAACGCTGCTTTACTAGTATATTACCTTTTTGATATAGATTTGGATGAGAAAATGTTGGAGGCATGTGAGGATAAATACGACAATACAACTAATGTTTGTGAAAAAGCTGCCGGATTTACAAATTGTATAGATGAATATATGATGGAAATGAATATTGGTGAAGAAGAAAGCGATGAAACTAGTGAAGAAGAAAATAGTGATGAAACTACTAAAGAAAGACCTTAAACTTGTTAATGAAAACAAAAATTATTTCCTATGTATGAAACGGCATGTGAACTGGTAATTTAAATGTCTTATAAAATAAATTCAATCATAAAATAAATAAGGTCTCTTGAAATAAACTAACGTTGATCAACACACACGACGTCAAAGAGATTCGGTGCACCTCGAAATTCCGTGCAACATTCGCAATGAATTTTCTGACTGTGATGACTCCAGAAGCTAAATAGAGTCCAAAATCTGCTATCAAATCTATCAAATTAGCAACCTAAAGGAGTACAAGGTTTCCTAAATGAATTGATTGCATGTAAAGTTGTTTCTAAATGTAGAACACATCATTAAAAATATGTAAAAGGGAGTAGTTACCGAACGAGAGACAGCTAAGTACAAGAAACTGGTACGCAAACTGGTTTAAATAACTCTACGAACTATCAGTATTATTTTGTTTATTCCATTGTTCCCAAACGTGGGAAATTAGGAAAAATCGCTGCCTACCTAAGATTAACTTGCGAAATTTTTAGTACAGTGCATTTTGATATATTTTGGATGTCAGTTATACCATGAGCCTACACTTTACGATCAGATGTAACATTTTTCGGAATTTGTAAGGTATTTTTGGACGCAGGCACCATGATTGGACATTCTAAATGCTCTGCATCAAGCATATAGTCATTCGATCGCGTTTAGAAAAAACCGACAAATAGTTATTAACGATGGACAGTTTTTCCTTTAACGCTTTTCAAGTCATTGCTGAACCTTATTATTCCGTAATATAAAACAGTGTTTGATTTGCACACGAAACTCCTTCTTAGCCATCGTTATCCATCATCCTTATCCTTCATCCTCAACTTTCAATATTTTGACAAAGACTGAACGGAATGTCATGAAATCATCAAAAGAAAGCTTTCGGTTAGGAATAGTGAAAAAGGAGATGAAATTAGCGTATTCAAGGGTAGTGGTTCCCGAACGCGTTGGCTTATGTCGTTTGGTAGTCGGTTACAAGACTTTTTTTTAAATGTTTGACGATCTACTGAACAAACTGTTTGTTGTTAGAACAACATTCCCGTCAAATGATTTCAAAGCCTTCCACTGAAACTTCATCGGCAAAGACTATATCACTCCGGTCACGATCAATGTTTTCAAGAGCCCAGGCGGGTCTTTTGGCAGTGCTTTTTTGGACAGCATTGGTTTCTTCAATATGTTGCGCAATCTAAATTATTTTCATTCAGTCTTTTCAAAGGCTTTCAAAACGCAACGCGTCATAACTTCAGCCTTTTTTAGTTCAATTTTGCTTACCATACGCGCAAGGACAAACAACAATTCATATAAGCTTCTATTTTCACTATTCATGTATTACCAGTATTTTCAGCAATGTCACATTCACTTTTTCATCAATTTTAGTGGGTTTGAGAACTTTGATCTGGAAAGTCGTTGGCATTAACCGTCACTTTAAATCAACTCACCTACTTTTGAAGAAATGTCTTCGACTTTTTCATGAACTTTGCTGAAATTTTTGATCTTTTTGGGTACATTTTACGAAACACAGCTTCAACATATTTCACATAAGCTTCACTCGTAAAGGCTTTAGCGTTTCTCTCACAAAACGTCTTTGGGAGAATGCCATACACGTTCTTACTCAAAACACTTTGGTGGCTCTGATAAAACAGAGCTACAAGTGTAGGATATGTTTCTGAATCCTAAGATGTATAGTTTGCACATTTTGGGAAGGATATTTTCCAGACAGATAGTTAGTTAGAAGATATTTCAGTGGAATACTGTAGAAATATTTTGCGTTGCCCCCCGAAATTAACTTGCCTTGAAGCCACAAGAGGCCGAAACATCTGCCCTGAATTTGGCAATGGCAAATATAGTCAATGGAAATAAAATATATGTAATAAAATATAACATGAGTTAACATGGGGGTTCGAACTGACAGTGTGGCGACAACAAGAATCAACTGTCTAGAGCGAATAAGAAAAGAAGCAAAATTGCGACTACCATACCTCCTAAAAAGGCGGAAGCATTAATCAGGATGCTTATAAAAAAACGTAAAGATAGTTGAAGCACCTAGAGATGCTTTAGGAGAAAAGGCTCTTATCTACTTTGATAAAACAGAGAAAAAAAAAAAACAATTCACCCAAGGTAACGCGAAGAATAGGTGCAATATTGCTGGCAATGAAGTTGCGATCGGAGCCGAGTAGCAAGATAGGAAGATTTCAAGAGGATCTACATTACAAACCGTAAGAAGTTCTTAGAAAGGTACAATTTAAACCCGAGGATTAAATTCCCATGAACCGAAATGCCAAAGGGTTGGCCACTGCACAACCAGTGCAAAACAAAGGCATATATAACTATTGGCCAAACGTTTTTTGTGTTGAAAGACTTAGAGCGTCTAGTTAATAAACATATAATAAATACGTTGAGCGTTATGGAGCTTTGTCTCCGCTAGTAATCCTATCCCTCCAGATGCCCAACACAGATGTCAATGCATGAAAAGAGCGAGAAATGGCGAACAAAAAATATAAACTGGTTAACTTCATATATTTTGAAGGGGTCTTCAATAATGTCAAAATGGGGAGCATAGTAGCAACAGCGAAATCTATTTGCCAACTAAAAGAAAAGTCAAGGGATCTGATCTTAAAATAAGATTTCATGACCGGGTTGCGTATGGTGTCGAAATCATAATACTGATCAGTTAAAAGTTCCGCCACGTTTTCATTATTGCATAAATGGTTGTAAAAAACTAACGGATTGGACAACAACGCCAATATCTCATGAAATTTTCAAAAGTGTATGACAATTATCAATCCTATTTCTCAATTCCATATGGAGAATCCGTCCAAATAGGAGGGAAATGAAAACGAAATAGTGGAGCGTGTCCACAAAAAAGTGTGGAACAAATAACAATGTGGAATACTTTCTCGTAGACTGCCACGAGCCTTATTCTGAAGCGTTACAAGATTCAAACAACAGCATAGCGAAATCATCAGCTGATATGTGTGAACAGTCCTGATACATTTATGTCATTGAGATTACATAAATGTATCAGGACTCAATCGCTATACTAATAATAAAACTTTAGCCCAATAATTTGAAACGCACGCTCTTTTAATTTTTTGTTAAAATCTCCTTTTAATAAGCATCTTTTATATTGCTGTAAGATTTATAGTAATTTAATATAATATTTTATAATGATGTTACAATAATTTTGTACTAAACTTAATTGAAACTGCACTGTATATAAGTTGTGTCACGTACAAAGGAAACAGTGGAATAAAGGAAGGAAAACATGTTGACTCTTGCATTCGAGCTGGCTCGAGCTCAACTGAAAGAGGAATTCAACTGGAGTCCTGATCAGGAATTCTTGTCGCCAAGACTGTGAATAAGTTAAATCTCAAGCATTTGTAAGTTCGATATTTGTAAAACAAAATTTTGCAAAAATTTAACAAAAAACAAAATTCCGTAAAAGTAAAATTAATAGCAGAAAAAGAACCAAAAATGTTTTTCGAATTTAAAACATTTATACATAGCACCTCAACCTGTTCCTCCAAAAAAATTGGAATTGCCCACATTCGTCTGAGTATGATTGAAATGATAGAATACAAAAGATACTTGATTTTGGATGAAAACAAGAGAAAAATCAAATCAACTTTAGAACATAAATTTTATGGTGTTAAGCTCAGAAGACTCAGAAGCAATAAATCAATTATGTTTTTCTTTTGAAATTGAGGATGACATAATCTTCAAATGCTGCTGCAGAACGACATTCTTCGATTGGAATTTTTATTAATATGTAACTAATCACATATGAGCAGCGGATATTGCATTATTTGCTTTGATTAAGATGTATTGATTCAAGGGAACCTATTCCATCTGACAAATATTTTCCGATTAACAACAATCAATACCAGTCAAACTTGCATGAACACTTTAAACATTCACTTGCTTATTATTATAAATTGTGGCAACCTGTTTCTGATTACATAATTCCATTTGGTAATGTTACATATCAGTACTGTACTCAGGCGTTTACCATATCAAATAAAAAATCTTGATTTTGTCGAACCCATTCATCCGAAAAAAAATTAATTTCACTTTCGTTTACTCAAGGAATCATATACGTATAGCTAAAGCTAGTAGTGTGCCACTTATAAATTTCAGCCAATTCTTTGGCATTTTTTTTTTCGGTAAAGTTCGATGTGCTCTAGTTTTTTTCTTCTTCATCGTGGAAGTACCAATTTAATTTATTTCGGTTGGTGAGCAAAAGGTTTTTTATCTGAATCGGACATAAATATTTTTATTTTGTAGATGAAAAACGCGTTTTACAGTGTATGTCATTGCAGCAAGGAGAAATAATTGCATACGATTCAGGGAATTAATGCGAAACAATAAAAAAGAGAACTAGTTGTCAAGCTTCACACCATTGATAGCTATATATGAAACCCTGTCGTACCTTGTAAAATTATTAACCTAGCACTAAAAATTCCTCAGAAAATATAACGATAAAAAACTTTTGTTCACATTTTCGTTGTGCAAATGGACCTGAACCATAAATTATATTAATTTTAAAGTTAACCTTGCAAGGCTAACTTTAAAAAATCCAGGTGAACATCCAATCTTCTCAATTCTTCAGTTCGACTGAGCGCAAAAAAATTCTTGAACAAGGTTCACGTGGCAAAGGAGGGAAGTGACTGTCGCTAGTAAACAGCAAGCTCGTTGCAGTGCTGCGAAAGCTCCAAATAGGTTATGACGAGTGCAATCCTGAACACTTTCGTTTCTTGAGTATAGTTGCGAACTCCGAGAAGAATGGACACGCTACAAGTAACGACAGCTGTTGCCTTTTGCGCTTTAATTTATTATGTTTTAAAGTTATATTCCAGGAAATTCAGCTCCTTCTCATTGCTCCTCATTTTCACTTTCAACACTTCACTTTGCACTTGCAACACTTGTTCTAGATGTGCATCCTTACAACGTTTGCGCTAAACTGAAGTGCTAGAGAATTTACATGATAACCTTCGCGATGCCTTGCGAGGTACTTTGACTTGCGCACAACTTACCGACTCGGAGTGGAGAGCTGTCGAGGCTAGGCGAGACATAACGAGGCAAAGCGGGTGAACCATTTAAACTCTCACACTCGTCATGCCTCGCTGTGCCCCGGCGAGAGTGTACAGCCTTCGCGTCATGTGCGCTCGCATTTAGCTGCGAAATCACCAAAAAAAAACAAAATTTGTCGAAATTTCCACCCGAAAAACGGCAAGGGCAATAGCGACCATGCCTCAAAAATTCACAAAAATATCAAACTCCCTTGATATCCTCGAAGGAGGTGCAAAGTACATTCTTTTTGGCAGAACTTTTAAGTTTTTTTATAGTCTGCTTGCTTTCTCATCTTGAAAATGTCTTCCAATAAATGGAAAATCTTTCGTTTGCCAAACTGACCAAGATTCCAGGAGTAAAACTTAGTGATTTAGTAAATCGAAATGTTAAGAGTGTTTTGCTCTAGAGAATTCTACGCCTTTTTTGGAAGGCGCCACGTTTGGAAGTGACTTTCGAACTTTATTTGGAAAGCGTTGTTTAATTTTCGGTATTCGACCTTCAACGGGGTACACAATTCGTTAGAAATTTGATAAGAGTATAAGGGTGAGGTAGTCTTTGCTTAATCAAGGAAAATATCTTTGATTTGCAATTTTAGTTCTTTCTTCTTTATCCATTGGAGTGTAAGTATCGTAAGAGGTAATGTATTGACAGAAGTATGGTTTTGTGTTATTGCTATCGGGCATGATGTCCTGTTTTGACTCTGAGAAAGTTCCCATAATTTCCCTTCGGACAAACTCACAATTTACAGGGAATACCGTCTAGTTTTCTTCATACCTGTCTCTCTTTAAATGAGTTCATTCAAATTTTTTGACCTTCTTACTTGTCTGATTGGACCTTAATTAATAATTTCGAACACAATTATCAGAATTTCTACTGTTGAGCTCCACTTAGATTTCAGCTGTAGCGACTGTTGTTAATAAATAGTTTTGTTAAATTTTATTTCAACTTTCTAATTGAACGCGATTGATTGCAGTTTTCAGCACGTTTTCTTTTAAGGTAAACAATTGACGCAGCAAAAAGTCTATTTATGCGACATTTGACCAATTTCGGATGCATCAAATCACGAAAGTGGATTTCGCTTCTAATTTAGTAAATTAGTTAAATTATCATGGTTTTTGTTGTTGTTTTTTTTTATTTGCTTTTGTACAATTAAATGAAACACTTTCACCATTCATTTTTGGTTACGCGTTTGAACTGAAATCAAATGAAAATTCAAAGTTCATAAAGAGATTTAATTATTTTTCTTACATAATCTTCCAAGAAATTTAATCTGTTGCATATAATTTGATATGAATAAATGCGTTCAGTTTTCCACATCTAGATGTATAAAATGAGCGGTTCCTACTCAAATTTTTTTTTTTAAATTTAAGAAACAATGCATGTCTGAAAGCCTTTGTTTGTTACATGTCTGCAGCTTTCGCATAAATCGTATATGAAGTCATGTTTCTGCATGTGAGACTATTGAATATGCTGAATCGGCAATAACTTCGTTTTATTTTATCTGAAATAAAAACTAGTTATCAATAATTGCGATAAATATCGTTTGATATTAACAATAAAACGGCCTTGAAGTGTGTGAAAGATTTCCTGTAGCGCGCAGTAAATCATCAGAGCAATTTCAAGTTGAAGTTCGTTTCATATTTTCATTTGCGATGAAGATGTTCAAATTACAAACAGACAAAACGTGTAGATTTGCTGAATGGGTCGAAATCATGTTTGCAGATGGCACAAAACAAAAAGTTTTCTTTGTTAATTTAATTGTTACTATTAGCATCACAATCACGAAAAAAATATTTAACAGTGCAAATAAGCATATGAGTATGAAGATATTTCGTGGGAATACGCTGACATAGAAAGTAAATGTGTGTCCGGGCCATCTTGAATATAAATTAAACAATAAGAAATGTATGTGTGAATAACGACAGATAAACATGCGTAAAAATCATTATTTCATCCGGTTAATAAATTTTATTCCATTTGAATACTAAAATAAATTGCCCCCAAAGTCAAACAGCCTGGTGCAATCTATCTCTAATCGTATTTCGCTATGAAAGATGGAAGACAAATTTAAGTTGGTGAAGTTATGGGTCGACTAGACATCTTGTCAAAGACCACACCTCAAACAAACAATACAAAAAGAGCATTTACACCGGTCATACTGCTGATAACGTGCGTGAACAGTCCAAAAATCGTTGAAACTTTTAGATATACTTGAATATGCGTTTACCTACGAAGAAGTATATTATGAGATGTTTTTATGATTGGCAATTGCTTGAGGTAGATGGTACTTCATCGGCTCCTGCTAGAAAATGAACTTGAAATGTTTTTTGGTAAGTTATAATTTATGATTGCTTTTCAACAAATTGAATTTTATTGGTGAGTTTTCTATTTCAATGAGTGTCAATAACGCGTGTTTCACTGGTCTTTACCCTGATTTTCATTCTTCGTCCTGATGTAATTCTATCGGAAATCATTACACAATAACAGCAAAACATGCTCTCAAAACCCTGCAGCCGTCCCCACTCCAACAGGCCAATATACAAGCCGAGGATGAGTAATATGCTTCAGAACATGCACGGTGGAGCACTAATATAGCGAGTAGAGTTTCAATCTAAAAGAGGAAGTTCAAGTGAAGCCGAAAGCTGTCTCCCAATTGTCAGGCACACTCTGGGTGGAACTGATGGAGCGACGAGCAGTTAGTGGAGATACGGTCATTGTCATGAGATGAAAAGCAAACCTATTTCAGTGAGACAGCACGAATCAGAATATTTTTCTAGGAGATAGGCGAATGCTATTTACTCCCAATCTGCAGGCATTCCAGCAGCTCAAGGCATTAACCGTACTAAATATCTTTTCATTAAACTATAAAATGTGCCTGAAACCGATTGACACATCACTTTCAACTAAGTTGCATTCTTATGAGATAGGCTGACAAATGCAGGTACAGCATCCTTTTTTTTACTAGGAAAGACTAACGTGAATTGAAATTTTCGAGTGGGCACCACGCAGCCGTTGCCAGAACACAATTGAATATATTCTCTTTTATTACTCAAACTGCCTGAATGTAATGGGCCATATGGTTAAATTTGTCATATGAAATTAACACCTTTCTTTATATGCGTAAGTTCGGAGCTGATTCCCATTTAAATTGAAGTTAATATTTTCCTCTTTATATACATGAAGATTTCAGTTTCAAAAACCTATTCTGTGCCGGCTCTTTTTCCTAGTCTGCTTACTTGGATCGTGCGGACTGATCCATGTCTCAGTTTCCGAAATGGGTTAATTTGGCTTTATTTGCGCAAGTTCTGAAAAGCTAACGCAGCCACATCGTCCCTGCAGTCTGGGAACCTATTAAATTTACCAGTCTGCTTTCCATTCCATCACTGACCATCATGTAGACGAACCACATTATGGCAAAGAGATATGCAAAAATGCAGAAGTAACCCTCAAAGGCGTCCAGCATGTCCGGCCTACTCGTCTCTTTGAAGATAATGATTTTTACTATAAATATTATAATTATTTTCGAGACTATTTCTTTATAAGAAAAAGATATCCACGGCAAAGGAGTTTTTTTTGTTTGGGAGGTGAAGGCTATTTACGCCCTGAGTGTCGGACTCCCCCGCTACCGGACTACCGACTAAACACCTCCCCTGTCACACCGAGAACCTAGCCTGGAACTGTTTGTCACATTACTTCGGACTAGGCCTCATTAATCATCGATGCCTTCAGGCTAAGGGACATCTCTCTTTCTCCACGGATGGATGGGAAGGAATTGCGATTAGTAATTATAATATTGCGTTACAGAGATGTTCCCTCCCTCGCCAAGCGATCCATTATGTCCTTGTTTATAATGAGTACTGTCCGTACGTAATGCGACACACAGTTCCAATTGTCCTTTGATTTCATCATTTTTCCCGTTAAATTTTCTGGGGAAATTACGCCAATTTTCTCCGAGCGATGCGAACGGAGTCTTGTGAATCTATTACACGTAAAGAACGTATGGGAGGCGTCATCCGTCATCCCTGGGCAGAACACGCAAGTTGGGGATGGTGTCTTTCCCATCTTATACAGTTAAGACTGAAAATACCCGAGACCACTGAGTAGTTGCGTCAGATAATAATCAGTCTCACCATGCATTCTGTAGAACCACGGCCCCAAGTCACTTATCAGCCGTGCGGTCCACCTGCCTCGCGTTTCATTTTCCCATGTTTGCTGCCATAGGATAAGGGTTCTTCTCCGTTCCTCTCGGCTGACGGAAAGGCAAAGGAGTTGGAAAGTACTTCTTATCAGTAATTAGTGGGATTCACGTCCCTGCCACAAAAATATCCAGGTAGACATGGCTCCTCCTCTTTTTTCTTTTTGTTATTTATTTCGACTTCTCAAGCGCAAGATAATCACAAAAACAGCGCAAGAGCCTTACGTGGAAAACATGGAAAAGCAAATAAAACCGAAATCATAGGCAAAAGAGGACAGGGATAAGCAGGGCAGCGACATCTTACTTACTAAGCTAACTTATTATTGATTGAACGAGTTATTATTGACATTCTTACATATATAAAAAGAAACATGGAGTCCTGGAGGTGAAATAGAAGCCAGTATAGCGATGCTACGGGCTATCAAAACAGGTTGCCTTCTCTTGAAATTCGGGGTGATATTTGTAATTTAAGGTTCTTCCAAAAGTCATTAAGAGGCGCGACGGTATCGAGAATTCTGGTTTGAGCTCTAAAATGAATGGTTTTTAAGTAAAAAGGAAACCACTAAGAAGAAAGCGGCCGTAAGGCAACCTCTTCTTGATCCAAATAACTACGGTTGGAGACTGACCACTGCGCATTTTAGGAGGCAGATGGGTAAAATCATGGATATACAATAAAATCAATCTACAGAACTCAATTAAGGTCAGCCTTCACTCAGTGATGTAACCTCTATGCGACTGGACATATTTTTATAAGCTGCGAGGAGACAGACTACAACTTGCTAAAATTATATTACTTGTCCTGCTGCAAAGAATGCACAAATTCAGCATGTTGCAGTTATGCAGATCCAAGAACTTCGAAAGTCTCGTTCAGACTGTAGGAAGCTAAAACAACTAGCAGTTGGTTTTTTGCTAATAAGGTGTCCTAGTATGATACATTTCTGTGCCTTTCATACAATTCTTCCAGTGAAGGAATAGTGCACTTGAGGACGCCATCTCGAAGGGGGAACGAATATTGTTGCTAGAGAAATTGAATGGACAATGTCTCATTTCAATTCCCGAGGCAACAAGCCCTAGATAGATTAGTAAGGACAGGACATCGTTATGGGCGCCAGTAATAAACTGAGTTTTCGCTGAATATGCTGTAACGGTACCACTTTAGACGCGACACGTTTTCCGATACAAATATAAAATTAGAAGGTGCTGGAGAACCACTCAGCGAGCATCAGTACATGACACTCGAAATCAGCGAACGCAATTTTTGATGCGTGGCGATCCGAAGTGGAAGTGCTAATGAGAAAAATTCTTTCTTGGGATGAAATCATGCAAGCGATTTAAACATGGGGCTCAAGGAGTCGCAGTACAAGTTGTCACATCCGTCTCTGGCTTCTCTATGCTCCAGTGACGACACGAACACAAAGCAGGCTTATTGGGCACTGCTGGTCAGGAGATATTACTAAAAAGCAAATCCCAATGCGAACCCCATCAGTCAAGGGATCGGGGTGAATCCTTCGTCCGAATGGTGGGGTACAGGTTGAAAAAGAAGTAACTTCGAAGTCTCAACGCCCGTGATGCCCGCTATTGATAGAACCTGGGCGAAGGTCAGAACGTGGAACGCCTTGCATATGTTAAGCGGAAAAAATGGACGAGATCGTTCTGGCTGCTTTTCTTCTGTAACTTTCTGTTTCGAATCTGTTCATCATTTGTGGGATGTTCACCTCCGCCAAGCCTAGACTACGTTTGAGATCCACGGCGGGCTGTTTTTAAGATTTCATTGTGAAATGTTAGTCTGTCTAAGACTACATTAACCCAATGTAATCCTTGACATTGTTCGGTCATTCACTCTAATCTGTCGTCGAAATTCCGCCATTTCAACTGCATCTAACTCCATGGCTTTGATACTTTGAACTATTAACTAATGAACTAGATTAGCCAGATTAACAATTATATATCATTACACCGTATGTTCATGTTTCTTAGCTGAATAATTTGCTTCCATACGAAGAAAGTGAAAGCCATCAAATAAAATTTAATCTCTGACATAAATGTAACACACACATATCGCGCTCATATGTATGTTTTTTCAGCTTATTATCTTATGACGGATTAGATAAGCAACAGTAGTGCTTTTCTTTTTATTGCATCTTAAAATGTTGATACAAATAAGTATTCCATATCCATGTAGCATGTGTTGCTATTGTTAAGCCCACATTGTCAGCCTCTTCGAATTTACGTTTTCCATGCATGCATGTGTAGTTTATTTCTATGAAAGTTCGTGTTTTATTTTAAAACCAACCAAAAAAAAAAACGAAAAAAAAGTTACACAATTTTCATTTGAAACATTTTTGGCAGCATTTCTGTAACAATTGAAAAGTTTCCTTTTAGCTTGTGAGTAAGTTGTTATCTTTCATTTTCATAAATTGTTTCCACAAATTATTCACGTTGTATGAGATAACACAAGAAATTATGTTGAATGATTTGTTTATGTTTAACACCTTCACACTTGATATAATCTCAATTTAAATGGCGACCGTCTAACGTTAATTCGATAATAGTTAAAATTTTAATTGCTTTATTGGTGTTCAACGCAAATGGGTCAGTTTTTACAAAATTTACATTAAAATGTTTAATTAAACTTTAATTCGAAGTTTGCAATTTGCTAACACTTCCCATTAAAATCTTTAGTGAGTTTTTTTGTTTCAGTTTGGAAGATTCATCCGTTTTTTCTTTGCTGGTATGTGAACGAGACGAAGTAACTTCGATGTTTCAAGACTGATACTATAGTGCGGATTTTAAGTGGATGCTTAATTGATGGGAATATTAAAGTAGAAAACATACCTTGCACTTGATGCACTTGATATTGTGATAAAATTCCAAATATTCAAGATAAACAGAATCATTTGGCGGTATCTTTGATGGCATCTGTTGCTTAATCATTCCAAATAGTTTGCGCATCTTTCAAAACAATGCAGAGTTTTAATCGTTTGAGTTCAATGGTACTTCAATGGAATCATGGAGATTTTGTGCGGTCTGGTTTACTAGCCAGTGCAATGACTTTTATAAACGCGAAAGATTTTGTAAGGATAACACTAGTGCTTTCTTTTTCGCCAGTCGATGCCTTTTAACAATTTTGAGCCAATAACACTAACTGACAAAAGATTACTTAAGGAAAGTTACTTAAATTGAATAGGATGTTATGAATCTGAGACACGTCCGTTGCGAATCTGAATTTGAAGGCAATATGACAATTTTTGCAAGAGTAATTTCTTGCATTGCTAAAAAGTCCAACGAAGAATATTTTTAAAAGTAGAATAAGTCCATTATACACACACAGAGACGAGATGTATCTCAAAGGAACAGATGAGCGTTCGTAAAACCACGCGTTCACACTTAGTCACCTATGCAGAATGCGAGCGTAATCACGAGCTCTTTTACCGATAAGTCAAAGGAAGTGTTGGTAGCGTAGCGTAGAAAGTTCCCTTTCTTTATTCGTGGGACTTCGATAGCGCAGGAAGGAAAATGTAATAGATCCTCATCGGAAAGTTATTGACAAACAAGAAACAAAGAATGCACAGCGGCTTAAGGCTTTCCTCACGATTGAAAGGTCTTCCAACAATGAAGATCATTTCCAAAAAGGACTTACATAACCCTATTCAAACATTGAAACATTTAAATATGCTTTTCCATCCACAAGAAGTCAACCATTCCAGGTTGTTTGCGCATCTTAGTCTTTGTCAGGATAGCGACGTGAGTTTTCTCTGGAACTAGTTTAAACCCATGAGTCGCCATCCTTGGTACTAGCATATTTAGTAGTCAGGGCGCTAAATTGACTATCTGTCTGTCTGACTGTTGTCTGCATGATCGATCCGGTATGACTCCTCCGGCAGTCGCACTATCGCCAGTTCGTTGTAAGAGATGTTCAAAAGTCAGAACCGATGATAGAGCCTGGCCCACACTTCATTTGAATAGTTTTTTCGATCAACAGTGCTTCGCGCCATAGATCGTGTTGTTGCTAAGTATGCACCACAGATACTCTGGTACTTGGAAAAGATCTAAAAGCATAGCACCGGGTAGCGTTGAATGCGTTCCTCATTTCCAGGGCTCCCATGAATGTTATTCGCCACTTGGACCAACTGCGTACCTCCTCATACTGGATACGGTGAGCATCTCCGCAACTGAATGAATAGTATTAGGCCCTATTCGGATCATGCGAGCGTGAAGAATGGTCTCCAGCCTCATGGATAAAATACACCTTTCGTATCTAGTTCGAATAAAGCGCGAATGCCTTCCTCTTTCTCGTTGCTTATTAGCACGAATTTTGTCTTCAAAATCATCTCATCAGACATCAAAAGTGCTGAAAAATTAAGAAACCAAAGGGATAGACAAATTGCAATGTCACGGTAGGGTTTCTGGAGCCTTTTTGGATTTGATGAAAAGAGTTTAGCTTCCTTTCCTTCCTTGAGAAATGTGAACAGCCTTCTGGCTTCTCTCAAGCTCAGCTTCATTACGGACAGCCAGTCTTCTTGTCTCCGGCGAAGGACTAAGTATGACATGAGCATTTTTAATAGACTGCTGCTCTACCTGAAAATTCTCGGTATTAGACACGATTGTGATAGACTAAGTGTGTGCTTGTGTGAGCGAAGTCCTAGCCAGCTGCAGCTTCGTTGGATGAAAATTGTTCTCTGGATTCCGTTGGAAACTAAATTCTTCTGTTGAGAGAACGTATTTTTCTTCGATTACTTCATGTAGTCTGATAAGGAAAGCTTTTTCTCCTAATTAGAGTACGTACAGAGATTTGTAGGGCTTCATTTTCGTGAAAAATGTGTGGTACTCCCCAGGTTAGGGGATGACAATTATGATAGCTGATTTCCGCTGGTTGGGGTATATTTGAAGGCTTAAGATAGCGTTGATTGTATTTGTATTAAGCTTTGTGGAAAGCCAGAGTGGCATTATGTTTTTCAGAGAGTCTTAAACAGGGGGTTTTCATTTTTAAGGATCTTTTATGATGACTTGTATCTCATGAACCTCAAGTAACCGAGTAAAGCTAACATTTGAGTCTTGGATGTCATCATCCTATATAATTTATATACGATTCTTCTTCGTCCTCAAGATCCTCCTCCAAAGCTCTGTTTTTTGTGATATTGTGGTATTTACGTGTTAGCGAAAGTACCTGCTTTACCTATTTTATCTTATTTTAGCCCATTTGGCCCGAGGGACAATCGCTTTGTTTAGAAGGCCAAAGTATTGAACATCCTCCAAAAGGTATTCTGGCCAGGTGTCAAGCTCTAACCATGGCTCTCACATTGTTCATTTCGAAATTGATGGATCTGCTTTCGAATTTCATTTATTCTTGGTTTTTAATCAATCTGACTGTCTGTATTTAGTAATTTTAGTTGTCAGGGGAAATTTCATTTGCCAGCATTTCACGGAAGACATACAAACATGTCTATTAAGAAGTGTACAGGCTTGTGATCTGAAGATAGCTCCTCGAGGACATTTATTTGTGTGTTTTGGTAGAAGTCGTGCGGAATTTTGAAATCTACATTTTTGCCATTTGTTCTATCAAAATGTGTTGGCCGATGAGGCACCTGCAGTTTTTTTTTGCTCATGTTGAATCTATTAAGCTCTGTTGCACCGCGATTACTTCTCAAAGCTTATATAAAATGGTGATTATTTGGGAGGTTGTACTTTGAGAATACCATAAACTCGAAGAAGCTCCCTTGCTCTTTGATTACTGTTGGTTCTTTACGTTTTAGTTGTTGTTACAGGTGTTTTTAGGGTATAAGGAGGAGTAAAACATGGGTTGACCAAATTGTTGGCAATCGGGGCACATCGCCTAACCATCGTGCGCATTTAAGGCGTCTAATTTGTACACTAGGTGGTAGGTCTCGATGATATTGTATTTTTCCTTTTTTTCGTGAATGGGATTTTTTCGAAGTACCATGACGAACAAACTTTGACTTTTGAGCAACTTTGAAAACGTTTGGTCTTAAGGTTTTCTAGGAATTCTTTTTTTGACAACGTTTGAGTTCTTGTATTCGGGAAGATAGTATGTATGGTATTGCCATTTCGTGCTACGTTAATAGTTTTGTCAATGTTCTGTGATTATTCGTAGATTCTATGGCGATTTGGATACTCAAATTGACTCGTTATGAGTTTTATGGTTCTTTGTAATGGAATCCATTTCTCTGGCTCTCTAAATTGAAAGGGTAATGTCTGTTTTTCTTCTGCTTCAGGTGATTTTGTATGTTTCTTGTCGTCTTTGGGTTGTGCGCAAAGTGGAGGTAGGGTTTTAGTTGCTTTTGTTACCATCTCTGGCAATAGCATTGCCTGAGCTTAGATGGGAGAAGCGGTGGGAGCTCCCAATCATAAAATATGTTCTCCTCTGAGGCTTGATTCATGGCTATAACAGAGGGGTGAAGTATTTTCCTGTGTGTAAAAAAAATCAGCTCTTCCTGAGGATCCTTCATATTTTCCATGAATTATAATTTGTACAATAGTTGAAATGTCTTAAAACAGCACGATAAACGATCTAAATTATTAATCTAAAAAACATAAAATTGTTTGTAGCTAATGTATAAATAATAAATAAATCCAACATTTTCTATGCAATCAATAATGAGATTCTAGTCTCACTCTTTCCTGGTTTTGATTTGAATGCTATGGAAGCGAAAATCCTCCCCTTACAATGATGAATTTATTAACACTAACAAAACATCGACGACAAAGCAAATTGATGTCAACATATCTTACCAAGCTATCTTTTTAAAATCCCAAACTGTTATCAAAAAACCAAACAAAACAAAAAAAAAAAACAATAAAAGTTAAGAATTCCCCACATCCCCACAAAACACCTGTAATCAAAAGTTACTTCAAAGGAAAAATATTCAGTGTTGGTCTACAAACCACATGAATTTTTCATGAATATTTCATGAGGATATAATTGATACACTTTCGCTGTATTTACGACTAAATCCAACAAAAACAATACAGTGACGCAAATATGAAATTACTTTTCTTTGCAGGTACTTTGATGCATAAGCAATTGTGGGAAAAATAAAAAAAAATATTAATTTAGATGCAAGGCAACGCGATTCGCCGTGATGGGTTATAATTCTTTTTATTAAATGATTACAGGCAGTTTAATTGGCTTTATAAATGAGTTGTTTATACTTTTGGTTGTTTCAGGATGAAAAATGATATTTCATAGGTCGGAATCGAATGAAGGGTATAGTAGTATTCGTGATTCGCTAATTATTGATAGAAACCCATTTGTTTGGAAGGAAATCGCTGATATCGATTTTATATTTGAAATCGCTGATATCGATTTTATACGTTGAAATTGTTGTTATTCCAATGAACCAAGAAGTGCCTACTTATATTATTGTTGAGCATGTAGCTCATGGACAGCATAATTAGACGATCTAATCAGACGATTAAACAGATATACCTTGCATAAAGCTGAATTAACTTATCAATTGTACAAATTTTTCGCTGTTGAGCACCTGGATAGCCAAGCTTCAGGGAATTGGGAATCGTTTTCGCATGCCATACACTTTTTTTAGGAAGCAAGTGACAAAGTACGAACAAACTTAGAAAGGAATCATTTTCAAATAAAAATAACTCAAAAGCAGGGATAATTGATTTTGAAAATTAGAACAAAAAATGTTGAAATAGATTTTGCAGATAGCCGACAGAGAGTACCTGCAAATGAGAAGTGTTGATCTATCTTTTTCGGTAACTGTAAGCGGCAACTTATTCTTTATAAATTAAAACCTAGGACCAACGTGATTGTAAGCAATCAGGAAAATCAACGACGAATTAGTTTCGAATCGGCCCAATGATTATTTGGCGTTAGTAATCCTCAACACATGAAAGGAAGAAAGAAATAATCGGGACTATTTACTGGTCTGCAGCTGGAGACCACTATTTCCTATTTAGTGGATCCACGGATTTTTTCCTGCAACATGGTGAAATTATCAATGCTGAGAGGTACTGCGCGCTCAGCTAGATGAAATGTATCAGAAATTGAGAGTCCAACGACCTAGGCCAGTCAACAGGGATGGAGTTTTATTTTTTGAAGTTTTACTTTCAATACGACCTCCTATATTTAAAAGAACGGTTCGAAATCAAATGAGTGGTGCCATAAAACTTTTGCTCACCATATTTACCAAATATTCCAAATCATATTAACCAGATATCTCTACAAAAAATCACAATTTCTATAAACACCTGCTGCACTTTTTGATAGAAAAGAATTTCAAAGTAATTCAGCTAGCGTCAAAAGTGACTTCAAAGAATTTCTTCATTTTTGTATTATGTCATAAGGGAAGACTCAAAACAGTGATCGGATGTGATGTCATAACAAAAACTAGGATAAGTTTTGCTCACATGTTTTGGTTTCAATTGATGTCATAACAAAAACTAGGATAAGTTTTGGCCACATGTTTTGGTTTCAATTGGTTGGACTCTGTTGATATTACTCACTTGCAAGCAATTTTCATCCATCTAATCGATAGGTTTTTGAACAGTCTTATCTCCGGCAACCACAGGTTACTGTTTACCAGAGTTGATTTCTTGTTTCTTGGTGCCTATGTTTTTGGTCTTGTTGACGATGAAGGTTGACTAAAAACTGGAACAACAATCACACATCGAGGTATTGATGGAACTTTCAGGAATTCCATGAATTCTAAATGTTAACAATGTTTAGCGAGATAAGGCACTAAAGAAACCAGCCCTTTTCAATCAGGTAAAGAGCTTCAGCGAGTACCGTGAAGCTTCCAAATAAAATACCAGGCCACAATATCTGCATACCCCCCCCCCTCCCCCTCAACATCGAGAATTATTTAATTGGTTATTCCTGATAATAATCTTAGGAACCGGATGCAGCACCGATCGGAAGGACTCACTGCTTCTGGTTGCGATGGCTTCTGCTCCATTTTCTATTACATGAGTATCAGGGTATTGTGAAGGCCATTTTGATGTTTTCAGTCAGAGTCTGCTCAAGTATTTGGAATCGTTTTCCTAGTGCAAAATCCGGACTTCCCTTTTATTTATGATTTGTTGTTTGGTAGTTATCCCAGTACCAACTTTTGTAGAAATGTGTATGTTCGACTTTTTTATGAACTTTTCTGCGTCTATCAAAGACGTTATGATTCTTTTAGGCGCATGCGAAGAAACGCCGCCTCGAAATGTCATAACGTTCTTACTTAACGCACTGCAACAATTAGTTTTATGTTATATCAGTTGCCTAAACACGTCTCTAAACGAATAAAGCTGAAGAAATGTCAGTGGGCTGTTGTTCCTCGCATGGACCAAAAGGGGATACCAAAAATGGTATTTGATGGGAGAATCGTAGGACTAAAGCCAGCAGGTAAACCTTGAACGCACTTAGCCGATTCTATCAACGAAGAAAGTGCCAAATTGCAAGGATTCGAAAATTTTGAGGACGAGATGAAATGATCGGAAATGTTGGAGATGAGATACCTGCGGAGGCATTTAGCGAAGGCGACGATTTTATTTCCTTCGATGTCAGCTATGAAAAGCATCTGACAAAAGCTGCCATTGGTCAAATGCTTTGGACATAAAAGAAAATTATACTATTTTTATTTCATGAGTTCCTTATTTTATTCTTCGCAATTATAATTGAAACACATAAAAAAAAAACTGAAATTGAATTGGGTGTAAATAATTAATTCATATAATCTGAATATCATCTAATCAAGATGAAAAAGAAAGATCATACGAATTTACCTTCATTATAATGTCAAAAATAATTTCGTCTTCAATAAAAATAAAAACAATTGAATGCCATCTTAATGCGTTATTTCCATTCGAAAATCAAACACGTTCATCTATATAACCATCTAACCATGAAAACCCACAAAAAAACCTTTTATAGCTTTCGGATCACCACACATCAGTACACACATTCAGCAAATATCTTTGAAGAAATATGTAAAGAATCACCAGCAAAAAATGCTTTCGTTTGTTTCAAAATTGTAAGCCCTCGAGCGGCCATATTGTAATTATGGAGGAATATATAACACGTAAATTTTTAAGCTGGCTGAGCATATTACTAGAAATTTTACAATGCGTTTGTATGTGAGCATGAATATATTTCTATACATCCATTACAGCCTTCACTTTGAATTTATTTTTTAGAAAGGACGCGGATTTAGTCATACGAAATATTTCATGGATTTCACGTTAACCGATACAATGGATTCGATTGTTCGAGTCCAGGGTGATAGTAACATTTTCATAATCTATCGCGTTATGTGGATCATTGAACTCTTTGACAATCGAAACAATCTTTGGACATTTGTGCAGACTTTTTGCTACAGAGAATGTTTGTTTCCGGTAATAGCTTCATTTGCCAAGCATGTTCAATATTCACATACAGACATATGTGCATAGTGGATCGCTTACCTGTCATATGCGTATGGAATAAGTCTATTTAAATTATTTATAGGAATTGATAAATAAATGGAAGAGGAGAGTGTACGATTCGCTCTGAAGATGTTTAATGTTTTCAATCAAAAATTTTTATCGTTTACGTCTGACTGATTCGGTGGAAACAAAAGATTCGTATGCATTTGAAAATGGTACAATTGATTGCTGGTCTTAGCTTAACAGTGTTGTATAAGAAGTTCAAGTGGATTTGGCGAAGAAGGGATTTTAGTATAATCCACTTGAACTCATTATTACGAAATCGCAAGTAATTGTGAAAATTGAGTATTAACGTTATTGGTGAGTTTTGGTTTTTGTTCGACGACTGAGGTAGAGAAAAGTCTTATTCGAATTACAGCGTTTTTTTAACGAATTAATGCTGGTCTCTCGTGTGCTTTAATTTAGATAATAATGTGCGTGAATAATATGTAAAAGTGTACAGTAATACGTGCTTAAGATAGTTCCTACCACTTGTGGTAAATAAAACCTTAAATGGAGTCTTCACTTGAATTAGCGTACAAAATATTTCGGATGAAATTTACTCCTCATTTTGAATAACTCGGTAGAGACAGCCACAATACACTATTAACGTCGACCCAACTTTTGAAAGAAAGTATTTAGACCTTTCTTCTTCCTTATGAGTTCAAATGAGTTTCCGTCGGTTGTCAAAAATGATCAAAACAGTACGATGATTTCTTTTTTCAGAGATAATTATGAGTTTTAGTACTTTATAACTTTAACTTTCTTTTGAAGATGTTTGTAATGACAAAGTACAGTGATATTATTTAACAGGGACAATCAACGTCAAATGTCTTCGTGTTGTCTTAAAAGAACTTTAGTCTATACTTAACGTTAATGCTTACATATAAGTTCTGATCGTTTGTTCATATGATTTTTTTCCACATGAATAAGTAATAAATAATGCTTAACCTAATTGAAAGTAACGTCTTAACCTAATTCTGTCACATGTAATCTAATCCTACTTCGTTGCTCTTGCTTGTCCGGTTACTCTCTTCATGCGTCGAGTGTCCTTGCATTTAGAAGAAAATATGCTCTCACCTAAGTTCTCGTCTTTATCATTATTTATCTCTTCTTCATCAAAGAATGATGAATAGGTATCGAATAACCATCTTATAAAAAATATCGAGTCTATGTTAGTTTCTCCATACTACAACATGCGAGCGCCCTCTACCGGGTATCAATATAAGCTACTCTTTAGGAACCCCGAATGATCTCGCTGTTTCTCTCCAGACGCCTTAGTTCGAACACAGCGCGTATTTATTTACATAGATATTTTCGTGTTTGTATATCGCTAAAAAATGACAAAATAAGTAGATCAGCGAATCCGCATCAAGATTTTTTGAATCTTACAAATACTATCTCTGTATTTGGTATTTGGAGAAAGGTGTATGAGCAAAGCAATAAAAGATTGTTACAAGCAGTTTAAAAATGTTCGCATGTCAGTTAGATCATTCTCAATGACTCTGAGACCAGACTCAATGATCTTGAGTCTGGTCCTTCTTCGAGCGTAATAACATTAGAAAACGTCGATGGCGTGAGTTATTTTATGTTATCCTGTACTGCAATAGGGTCTCCGTTTGTGTTTCAGTATATTTTCTTGCTTTGCTGTACCGACAAAATATCTTCTCACTTGAGTTCCTTAAGCAAATGTGTTCTAATTTCCAATACCGCGTTGATTTTCATTTTTCAATGCCGCAAATTGTGTGCCACTTTCTTTTCTGTTCGTTATATTATTGCATTTGGTGTTTCCTGGACACTTTTTCTTGCACAAGAGGGAATAGTATGCTTTACTGTGACCAGCAACTCCTCTGCATACACGATTGGTCTTGGAGGGAAGAATGTGCTTCGCTGTGATCAGGACATGGTCTGCTTATGTTATTACGATTGGCTCTGATGTGGCGGGCTAGTGACTATGGTGGGAAGATAGGACTGAGTTCATTGGGATATCATGCAGAAAGCTATTAAATAATTTATGTCGTAAGATTGAGCGTTGGGGTACTCAATACCCAAAAAGTGGGTACTAAGCGTTGGATCAAGCGAATAATATGGCTATTAGATGGATTGTTTTGCTTAGAATACACCACTGCGTGCCGATCGGAAGGGAAGCTGAAAACTAAAAGGATTCATAGAACCTCAGGGCAGTCTTTTTTAATTAATTTATATCTTATTTCCTTAATACATACTGAATCGAATGCTTTCTTTAGCGCCAGAGCCGGGTATGGTGCTTAACAGTAGCATGATAGCTTGTTCCAACCTTCAAATCCAAATTGAAACTCAGGAATGAGGTTTTGTCTTGAATGTAACTCCTTCAATTGTTTTGCAAAGATTGGAGAGAAGAGAGATTGGATGAACATTTTGAAAGGAGCATTATACTGCGGTTATGCAATCGGTATACATTTCGAAATGAAAGACTATGTGTATAAATACAGGTTTTCTATTTACTGTGTCGTCTCGCTTGTATGAGATCCGGTAGAGGCCACAACTTTGTAGCGCGGTTCGACAGGACACCGTGAATAAGTAACCAGACTAATAAACTAAAATAATAAGGTACTAGAATATAGAAAAGACTTCTATTCTACGTTTTAATAGTACTAGAATAGTACAAATACTATTTACTATTCATCATTAACTAAACAATAGTAAAGACAATTGTAAGATTCAACGTTGAGGATCAACACCAAAGAAGTATATTAAAAAAAAAAGATACTTTTGACGTCAAAAATTTATAAATAATTTGTCAATGATCCACCTCTAAACCGGTATTTTTGTTTTATATTTATTTTAGAAGTAACTATAGTAGTTTCTTCATATATATTTAGTAGTCTGGTATAGCCGGCTCACTTCTTTTAACTAATATTTTGCAAAATTATGCAGCTAATCATTAAATGTTAACTTTTAAGCTCAATAATATTCAAAATTGATACATAAATATAAATAAAATAATAGATGGATGTCAATTTGTTCCATCAGAGTCATTTCATTTGATAATTTGCATTCATCAGATTGATTTTTTAGCTCTTTCTATTATTTAATAATATGTTTATTCAGTTTTGCATGTGTCTGGTTCATCAGCAAAGAAAAAAAAACGTAGACGGCAAAAATTCCAGCAAAAACACCCACAAAATGTATTTTTATATCAAAACATGGATATAAGCTACATTGAGTGTTTTCCTGATTCTGTAATGTCTTTGTATTGATTCCCAATTGGTTTTCGAATATTGAAAGATTCATTTTTTTCGGACCTTATGTGTAAAATAAACAAAACATAACGAAAAAAGCTACACCCAAAAGATATTACATATGCATTTTCTTGTTTTTGATCAACAAGATTTGATTGTTTTTTTTTATTGTTGGTGTCATTGGCCGTTGGCGATAACATCAGGAATGGATTGACCTAAAAAGTAACATTTTAATTTGGGCTGGTGTTACGTACAACGAATTGGTAATTATTTATTTCACATCAGTGATTTATTCGTTAGCGAATGTTATTGTTTTTACCACTATTTGATTTGTTGATATTTGATTTGAAAAATTATGTGGCCGATGGAGGAGATGAATCCTAAAGCAATTAGTGGATAATGATACTCTTCTGTGATTTAGATCAGGTTAACAATTTTATGTAACGTACAAATTATATATTGCGGATGGTAATGGCGGCATAGAGTAAATGATAAAGAGACCTGTACGGCGGCATAGAGTAAATAAAGTACAATCTGATTAGACATAAATTGAATTACAATTTATTCCAAAAGATCGCTTACTAAACTACACCTGGATATGTTTAGTCGAATAAAAATGAACGATACCAAAACTAAAACTTAATGCTCAGGTGAATTAAATAAATTCCTATTCATATGTGTTTGCAATTTCTTTGGGTTTTACTGGAGGAAACCTTTCAAAGTTAACTAACTTTCCGTCTAGGTAAATTATAAGGAGTAAACTTTGACTCAGTCAAAGTCTGTTTAGTAACACAACGCCTGCAGGAATGGATGACAAATGTTGGCTTGCACTCGGATTAGTTTTACTCGCACCACGTCATAACACGTGGTAAGTATGTATTGATATATTTTAATTTTGGAATTGTTTTAAAGAAATACCAAACTAATATGAATGTATGTACAATTTCACAATTTTGCTCGTCGTTAGCATTACAAAGGCACCAAAGCCTATCAGGGTCTTGGTTTTGATGATGATTCATATACCACTTTCTCGATCTTTTGATCCTGTTCTCAAATTAACGAAAAACAACGTGTTATCTTTGTCACTTGAACGTTCCCACTGCATTCAAAGTTGATCTGTTGTTTGCTATCATCAGTTCTCCCGTCAAATACGTTTTCACATATCCGATGATCGTTATGCAATATAAGAAATTAGAACACTGAAGTCTTTCTAGAGAGACTTCTTGCTGCATGTCAATTCCATAAAACTTATAGTTGTATTTAATACGCTTTTGATCTTCAAACAAATTTGCGTCGATGTGTTATCTTAACGCATCTCTTGTTGTGATGAATATAAGTTACACTTGAGTATTGTGAATTGCAATAGTGAACTTATTGCTATCGAATGTAATCATAAGGAATAAACTGTCTCACTTTAGGTCAATTCATCATCAAATACACTTCCTTTTTTAATTGCAAACTTCTTTTGAGGACATTTAAAATTTCTATGCCTAACTACTATGGCCGGACACAGGCAATATCATTATTAGATTATTCATTTGGATAATAATGTAAGGCACCATTATTATTTGTTGCCTTCCATTTGATCCATTTGTTGCTTTCTTTGTTTTTGGTAGCTTCCATTTTGTAAGGCTCTCTTGCCGTAAGTATAACAGAAGTTTAAATTTGACGGCAAAGCATCTATAATAAGATCAATTTCTTTGAAGTTCATCCAATGAGTGAACTACACTTGGTTACACAAGCAGTGTAAGGAGGTACCTATTGAGAATTGAGTTGTCTTTAAATTTAAATTGTTCTACCTTAGAACGCACCAGTCCTAAGGTACTAGAACTGTACTAGGAGGTGCTGCAATTTCCCTGCACAAACCACATCCTAGCCACTTTCAAACTTTTGTAGTGGCTAGGATGTGGTTGATTTACAAACTCTGATTCGGTATATGGACTGCTACGGTTTAATTTACTTAACCAACCAATGCAAAAATCACAAATCATTTGAAAAAATACAAGTTTTTTATTTTACATATGAAGAATAAAGCCAAATTCTCTAAACTGAATTCTCCGACAGTTCAATGAGAGATCAAAGTGTCAATTCAAAAAGATTTATTAGTTTCTCACAAACTATTCACCATATCAACAATAATATTTTCTTGTGTTTTTTACACTAGACTTGTAAGAAATTCAAAGAAAATATAAAATCAAGTTACTGTCTTAAGTCTTTTGTTTTACACCGATCGGTTCATTTTTTGAAGTACCAAATATTGAAAAGTCACTATTGTCGTGGGTGTAGGAAAATAGAACTAGCTTTCACCTGCAGGTTAATCTAATAGCTTCTAGACATATGCTCCAAATGGTAATCTAAAGACTGTTTGTTTTACACTACCCACAATACAGACGTATTTGTATTAAACGCGAAGCAGACCGGAAAATGTCAAATCAAACAACCTCAACGAAAAGAAGAATCACATAATCTAAGTCTTCCTTCCAATTGTTTTTGTTTTTTATTCCGTACTATGTAAAATAATAGAAATAAGAGTCGCACGTATCTATTTCCCATTTAACAACATTCAACATTCCACTCTACATACTCGCTAACTGTTTTGACGATGAGCGATAAGTGTTTCTCTTGCTTAAAACTGGGAAATTCTTTTGTCGAATCTTCCACTTAAAGTTACTTTGACACCGTACAATTACATGTTGTTAACATGATGATGGCGATAAAAAAAGGGAAAATCCTGAACTAGAAAATGAGAAAAAAAAAAAGAATGAACAAACAACAAAAAAAAAAGACTATGCTGTTGTCGTAATTATGCCCAATTGGATGCCTTCTTGCACCTGGGATGTATCTTAGCGCAAACCAATGTTTATCTAGCTACAGATTGCTTCTTGTCAACTTCCAACGACAGCAAAGTTTGAACGGAAATGGAAAAGCCTTTTGAAAGGTTCCGTCCCTTCATCACGAAACGGACGAACTAATTTTGTTTTCATAATATCTACGTGTCTGATAGTTTTAGTCCCAAGACGAATTACGTGTAACAGTTAAGTGTTTTATAAAACCAAAACAACTTGAATTAAATAACTTGAGATACTTGAGAGCATAATTGGAGTGGATGCTTGAGAGATTTGTCGTAAACGACAAATAGCCTTCTCGGTATGTAACCGATGGATTTACCAGCGCCTCCAAGTAAAAGCACACCTGACATTGTTTCATTAACTACCACCATCGGCAGGCACTGAATGAGTTTGACGAAAATCCAAAGTCATGTAGGCAACCTTGCCATGGATAAATCGTAGCTACAAATCACCTCACCAATAATGTTGTAACTTTTGCTTTTCTTCGGTGCCGTACCGACTTAATTGCAACAAGCTAAGATGTTCGTTGTTGATGGTGACTTTCTTCCTACGCTTATAACGGACAGGGGTAGATGTGAGATGTAATTCAATATAGTGAATGTTAACTATCTTTGATAGGCTCTAGCTCAACTGTTGTTAAAATTGTCATCACGTAGTTATTGTTAATCTAATTTAAGTATGGACTTTACTGAGCGTGCAATATCTGTAATGGTTTGATTTCATGTAAAGATAAAAAACATTTTGTTTCTTTGACGGAAAAGCATTTGGGTTGACTTTTTCATAATTTTTCTTGAGAATCAAAAGGATGATCGGCCTCGTCGGAACCACAGCGTCAATTTAATACTTACATTGGGCTTGAAAATAAATGGTTGATAAAAATTATGTAAGCATGCATGGGTCCCAAATGTAGTTCATGTCTGTTTTGTTCGAAGGTAACTGTCGCATTTATGTCAGAAGATGAATTTTATATGGAAAATGTAAAGTACTTGAGTAATCAAGTAAGCAAGACAATTTGCAAATAAATCTGATCTCTTTGAGAAATGTATCCAGGCAAGACACTTTTTCTGATTTGATGAGCCATAAATTGCAAGAGATCAAATTTTAATTGGTGAAGGGCGAAATGACGGTGGGTACAAATGTATTAATTGTCAAAATGTGTTAGGATTTATATTGTTTTTTTTTATCTTTCTTCAAATATATTTCACTTGCAGATGGTCATAGAGTCAAGGTCTTTTTCTGAGATGTAACTTTATCTGTGATTCCACTACTTGGCGAACTGGAACAGTTGCATAATTAAAAATGAGTGCAATTTGAGTTAGAGTAATTGTCTGTTCAGGATGTTGAAACTTACGCACCGACTGGTAGTGAGAATACATGCGACAAAAGCCTTGCATTTGAAACATAACACCAGTTCAAAGCCAAGTCTAGACTATTACACAGCTGACCTTGTATGCTAGCTTTCGTTTAATATTAACGAATTTGTTACTTATTTCCTTAAAGTATCAGTCAGCAATATGTGAATTCCAAACTCGAGCTGGCTAGTGGACAAACTATGGACTCAGAATCGCATTAACCTTCATAGCGCCAATACGTATTCCAATTCTACGCTTAAAAGCGTATGCTTGTCATGCCGATTCATATGAATCCAATAGCGTATGTTAAACATTTATGTTGGCTCTATTATCAATTTCCAAACGATTTCAGTAAGTTTACAATTTTTATAGAAAAATAGTGCAGAACTTCAATTGTAAACAGAATACATTGTTGTTTTCAAGTTCTTAAAAAAACAAACAAATCAAATCCTTCATTGAAAAGCCTCAAAAACCTCACATTAAGCCGATGCCATCCAAATAACATTCAAATGGAAGCTAAATCTAAATTCCAATGAAATCTGTGTGTTTTTATCGATTTAGCGACACTTTTCCGTCCTCGTCATACCCCATTCAATGACCGTAACCAATGGTTAGTTGCTAATTAAAGCATTATTGTGAGATATTCAATAGTATAGCATTCGGTCTTGAGCTGCTCATAATGGAGTGCTATGTTAGCAGACCCTCTTTACTTTTCAACTATACAATTAATATGTTCCCTGCCAACCTGAGAACCTGGGGTGGGGATAATTCTCGTGTTCTTACGCTTAGACGCGTCTTCAGATGATGGGAATCCTTGCTCTGCTCTGATCGCAAACACACAAGTCCTCTCAACAGCTGTGTTAAGTAAGAATTTGTCTCACCATGCACTCGGTGGGGCCATAGCTTCAGGTGATCATTGACCTGAAACTATGGAGCCGTGGAGTCAATGTTCTCTTTGAGCCGCACTCTCAGGACCGTCGTCGATCATCAAAGGAGATATTCTGGCACGTGAAAACGATTTCCAAGCGCATTCAGGATGTTGATCCATGTAGCGTACTTAAATGCACTTATGTTGCCCAGAGTGACCAACGGAATAACCTGTTTTCGTATGGAGCTGCTGTATGTGTGAGAGTGAGAGACCATCTGCATCATCTTAGTTGGAGTTAGAAATTATTCTGAAGACTTTCTCTCCAGTATAGATAAGTGAATGCCTAGCTACTATTTCACCGTGGGCGGCCTGAACAAGGACGGATCTTTTGTCACCTCCTATTAGCAAGGGAGCATTTGGGTACTGGACTTCTGCGTAGCTAGTCAGTAGCCCAGGTCCTATCGATCCTTGTTTACATCGTCTTTCAATTGATGTCAATAGCTGGCCTTACAGCTGTTAGGAAGTAAGTGGTAGTTAGTGTTCACTTGGTCTCTTGTCGGCCACTTAATCTTTAGCTACATGTTTTCCAATCGTTATCGATTAGCAGTACAATAAAGTCTAATTTCCCAGTATTCTATGAAAGTGTAGAGGACTGAACTTCAGAGTTTCAGTGTACTTTAGATACTGGTGATCATACTCGAGTAATTTTCTAGTACTATCAATTTTTAAGCCCGTGATAAAGCGAATGTAATGCTAGGTACTTTAGGTCAGGTCGAAAGAAGGATGCGACAGAGATATTGCGACTAACATAGTTCTGGCCGCCACGTGTAGGATTCGCTTGCCCCGAACATATGATTGAGGAGTGCCCCATTCTTTTGCTCTAGCGTTGACGCAGCCATCAACAAGCAGTGCCTATGGAGCCTTCTGTACTTGAGACAGCGTCTATCGTATTGAGCGTAGCTAGAAACGATGACAACCGTTCGTTCGGTATCAGAGTTGTACTAAAAATGGAGCCTTTGAGCACGGATCAAAATCCTTCGCAAGGGTGAAAGTTATTATGCAGCCGATTATGCACTATCAAGAAATTCTCACAACGCCTTTTCGGCGTTAACTAGGATCAAGCATAGCATGATATAGAGTTGGTGAAAGTAAAATTGTCGAATTTTCTCTCGAAAACATCTCAAGGGATAAATAAACTTTGTCTGAAATTCCCCAAAAAACTCAACTCTTTCATTTAAACAAGATTTTGATTGGAGCAGTTCGATAAAGTCTGTCATATCCAATTTCACACCCCTTAACGAGCATGACCTAGGGTGTGTATGAGCTAGATGGAGCTATGGCTTCCTTGCAACGGCTTTTAGCATTCATTACCAACTATGCGGCGCGAATCATAATCCTGTCAACAGAACATGTGCACATTAATATCTTCAACTCCGGATATGAGAAACTACAAAATTACAGAATAATCAGAACCAATATCTGCTGCATTCTTATAGGGAGCCCCATATTATGACGTCGCACATCATTTTGATACCTAAGGTAGACGAAATTTTCTCAGTAATACGTTGATCATTAATAGTTGAAATTTTAGTCCTACTATCGAACTAAAAACCCAATTGTCACTGCAACCTGCACCGTGTAATCTCAGTATATCTAGCATTGGAAGTTACCTGGACTATGAAAAGTAGAGCCAAATTTTACCTATCCCTTTTGCTTGTAGAGAACATGGCATTTCAATCATTTTTAATTTTTTATTAAAAATCAATCTTAAAGTCTGTATCAATAAAGGACAAACAGGAATAAAAAATGTTAAATAAAGAAAGATGAAGTTTATTCCAAGAGCAAAGCTCGCACGCTGAAATAATTGATAACAAACGATAAAAAATCACTTTCTTTCGACCTAAATAAAAGCACAAATATCCAAATATAGTAATAAAGTTCTTAACATCTTCAAGGACGTATAAAAGCGAAATAAACGCATAAGACTTGCATTCACTTTCAACGCGACGCAAAACAACATGCAAAACACGAAACACTCAAGTCAGAGTTTGGTTTAGATCTGCAATTACATGGGAGTAGTCCAATAAGATGGATGGATGCTGTTCATGTTAAAGAAGAGAAAGATAATATTGCTGGCACCTTTCCGGTGACTGTTGCAATCATTGTTCAACTCTACTCACTATCGGATGCAAGAAGTTAAAATCGGGGGGAGTCGACGATCTGAGCGAATATTTACTCACCAGCCACCGATTTTGTTCAATGGTAGTTTTTGCAAAAACTTTTCGCTCTTCTTTCAGGTGATATTTGGCGTGTTAATCTTTATTTTTTGGTCTTTGATTCGAGTAAAGCACTGTGTTCAACCACAATCCCATGCCTACCTTCTTCCACCTGGCACACGAAGGTTCAATTCAGATTGAGATGATGACGACGATCTTCGGGCGCGTCATATTGACTATGAGTAAAAGGTTCATGGTATAAAAGCAATTGGATTTGGTAAATAGTATCATTCGTAAAGAATCACCACAACAGCAAGTTGGAGTAAGTCGGGAGATAGATTGGAAATTTCTTTCGTTGGAAATTTAAAAAGTGAATTAAAATATAACCGAGTAGAAAAGTACAAACCGATTTGTCACAGTTTCTACATTTATTGGAATCACAATGAAGTTATCGGTGCGTGGTGTTTACTTGCTCATTTGTGGCAGTGCCTTTATAAAATTCAATTAAAATACTTACAGGTGCTTATTTTGTGTTCCTTCCTCATCACCAGTGGATTAACTAAAGATGCAGGCAAAAAGAAGGTAGCAGACAAAAAATCTGGGAAGCGAGAAATACCACCGTCTAAAGCATACTTGCCTCCTCCGCATGGAGGTGGTGGACCTCTAGGTGGACACCGAGGCCACGGCGGTGGAGGACCAAGGCCATTTGTCTCACACGGACCTGCATTTAGTTCCCACGGCGGATCGTTTGGCGGCTCATTTGGCGGCGGTCATGGTGGCCAAGTTCTGTCTCTTGGTCCACAAGGTGGTGGATTTGGTGGAGCGTTTGTTGGACACGGTGGTCCAAAAGGAGGCCATAGTTCACAGTTGCTCAGTCAAGGACCTACAGTTGAAACTTACATCATTTCAACCGGACTACCAGGTGGTTTTGGAGGCGGTGGTAAGGGTGGATATTCTGGAGGCTTCGGAGGCGATATTAAGCTGGTAGGAGGAGGAGGTGGTTATGCAGGTGGATATGGTGGAAAATTATCCCTCAAAACTATCGCTGTTCCGGCTAGCTTTGCTCCGCCAGCTGGTGGTATCGTAGCACATGGAGCTCCGGTAAGCAGTGGGTCGTATGGTGGATTTGGAAGCGGAGTTGGAGGGGGCAAATTTGAAAGTTTTGATGGCGGCTTTGGAGGACAAGGATTCGGTGGGCAAGGGTTCGGCGGACAAGGATTTGGTGGACATGGACTAGGTGGAGGATATGCTGGCAGATTTAGCAGTGGCAATAGTCTTGGCGGTGGTCAAGCTCTTGGTGCAGGAATATCTTTTTCGAACCTAGGAGGAAGCCACAGTGGAGCCAGAGGTGGTAGTTTCGGAAGTAACTTGGGACACGGTGGATTTGGATCTGGCTTAGGACTTGTTGGTTTCGGTCATGGTGATGCTGGACTTGCCGGGTTAGAAGGAGCTGGATTATTTAATGGAGGATCCCTAGGCGGTGGATATGGTTATGGTGGTGGAAGTTCATTCGGGTCGATCAGCTCGGGTAGTTTTGGCGCACAGTCTCATGGTGCAGGAAACCAAGTTGGATCAATTGAAGTGCCTTCCGGATCATATGGAGTACCTCTAGCTCCTCCACTCTCGTCTTATAGCCCTGCTGCTGCTACCGGGCCGGCTTCGTTTGATGGTGCTGCTGTTCTAGAACAAGGCAATGGTCATGCAGATGGGCCTGGAGCAGGATCAGCCGGAATCTCTGCCGGATATGAAGCACCAGCATATGCAGCTGGACATAAATCTCTGCGTCATTACAGTTCTGGTGAGGAGCAATACAATGTCGTTGAAAGTAAACCAATAGCCGTTACACCATCTCCAGCACTTCATACTTCCTTCTCATCATCATCACCACTCTCATCCGGTGGATCTGGCCCGGGCCTTTCTAAAGCCCCTTTCCGACCATCCGTTTTTCTCGGTGCAACACACGAAAGTGCTGATGGATCCACTTCTCAATATTCAGGTTCTGTACAAGAATATGGAAACGCTGGATCGAATTACGCTGCTCCAAATGCTGAATATGGTGCACCTTCTTTAGGCGCATCTGAACATAGTTACAGTGGTCAAAATTTTGCTGCTCAACAACAAAGGTATGGTGCTCCCCAGGAAAGTTACAATGTGCCACAAGCTAGCTTTGTCGTTGCTGAACAACACGAACAATACATTGCGCCAGCTGTGAGACCACATAAAGGACAAGTATTTAATGCTGGAAATGGAGCTAGTGGTTTCGGTGCCACCGGATTCGGCGGTAGCCATCATTTCGCTTCCAGTCCATCACCAACAATATCCTATTTACCACCATCAGCTGCAACACCAACTAGGGAGTATTTGCCCCCATCTGGTAGCCATCATTAGAGATAACTTCGTATAAGTGATATGATATTATAAATTGGAGTATTGATTGTTTTTAATGTATCTATTTATTGTATATAGTTTTTCTGAGATCTGTCTAGTGTTGTTATATGAATGCCTTAATGGCGTGCTATAATGATATTAATATTTTTTATAATAAATGTGCAAAAGATGTTCTTGATTGTTTCATTCAAGTTGAATAATGAACTTTTGGCTAAAAAAATACACTGCCAGCATTTGAGCTCTTTCTGGTTATTATTACCTCATTTTAAAAGACTTCTTTTATAAGAAACATGTTGGCAGACCTTTTTAGTTGTTTATACAGATCTAGCTTAAGCATTACTAGGCATCGCTGATTACAAAGGAAATGCATACTGTCAATGGGAAAATTAGTTAATGAATAATTCATAATAATGCGATGTTAAAACTTCCATCTCACGATTTTCAAAGAGATTACCAATTAGATTATGTATTGATGATATTGCAAATATTGAATATATCCTTCACTACAAACTAACCAGTTCCATGATCATCTTAAAAAACCATAAAATCATTATCACGTATTCTATTGTGCTTTCTCACTACCCCAGCTACCATTTCCACTCCATTCATGTTTGTTCCGTAAACATTGTTCATAATTGCTTTTAGTTATTTTTTTAGTTATCATACATGACTAAATTCGAAACAATAAAAGCGTTTATCGTTTCTTTTGAATTACTTTCAAAACTTATATAGTTACTTCTTATTCATAAGTTGTTATTGAATTCGACTTAAATTCAACTTTTTCCTTTGCCGGCACGCTGATCTCGAATGTTGAATTGATGTCGCAAATAACCAATGGCTTAGCTAGAGAAAATGGCTAGAGAAAATTTTAAACTCAAGTTGATTTATAATTTGGTGGCCTTGATATTGTTCCCGGTAACACAGAAGAAAGCCTATCATTGCGGGAAATTTGCATTCAGTGCAAATATATGGCAGAATGTTTTTGTTTTTATGGTTTTCACAAGAAAAGTACAACATGCAACTATGCATAGCAATGACTGCTCGAAAACAGATGGAGAAATGTTGGAGTGATTCACCATATTATAGCAATTTTCTGCAAACAATAGGGGTAATTGCGATGCGATTAATTTCTAACAAAGGGCTTAATATGCTGCATATCGACATCACGTTAGTATTCAGCGAAATTATCTTGTGGTACTTTGCTGTTCGTGTACATAAATAAACCTTTTCTGTTTATTATAGACTTGATACTCCGAGAAATTCATCAATCTTTTCCGCTATCAAAAATTCATGTTGATCAGAATTTACTGTTTTTCCTATTCATAAATTGCAACCAAGCGAAAATATTCACTCAACATAATTTTTATGCTTGCAATTCAAGCAACACGGAGAGACTATAGAATCAAGTTCATCGCTTAAGTCTTTTGTTTTACAACCGACACACTCGACGACAGTTTGAACAAAGTTAAGCGCTGCAGGCCAAGCATGTGGGTTTCGAATTACGTATCTGTAACGAGCATGATAAGTGGGAGTTTCTCGAAAAGAATTTAAATGTTATGCTAAAAAGCTCTTATGTTTTCTGTTTTTTTTTTTTTATCTTTATTGGAAAATTTTGAACCACTAATGAATTTATGCAACGCTTAGATACAATTTATTTTTTTCTTCTTCATTTTAACATAAAATTTAAATTAATAAAGAGTGATTAGACATGAAAGTCTATATCTTTATCTTGACTTTAACTTAAGTGGGTTGATAATGCATTGAATAAAATGCATTGAATTTCCATTTGCATTTCGTTATTACGTCTGAGCTTACAGAATAAATTCAAATCCAGTGATCATGGTGAAAATGCATAATGGAACATCAAACTTGGCTAGTTTTGTTGCACTCAACAGTCACCACTTGCTGCGGTAAAGGTGGGTGCTGAGTACGTGAATATAGTGATTACCGATTCTCTTCAGACATTCTACGATACGTCTCTCCCATTTGATCAACAGATTACTCATATTATTCATTATTGCAAACTTACATGGAAATCATGTAAATTGAAACGGGGAGTCAGTTTGTTAATCATTGAAAGCATCAAAAAATGTTCAATTTCATAGAACTCTTTGAATGAAATGAATAGATCGTATTTGGTAGCCTTGCCAGACTTGCATGTAATCCGCAATGAGTACTGTAAATGTTTAAACAATATTTTGATCAAAAGTTGTAAGCCATCTAAGTTAATTGTTCAGCTCTACATTTCAGTGAAATCTAAGGACAAAAATACATTTTCACATCTATGAAACAGTAGATACAATAATGGCAGATCGCTTATTGGGGGCTGCATGACATTCCGAAATGAGCGAATTGTTCGTGTTTGAGGACCATCTGATTTCTGGCAAATACATCAACGTATAATGTTGGACCAAATTGTAAACATGACATTATCTTGGGATAAAAAATCGGCTCCTCTTAGTCTCTAGCACTTGAGCGTCAAAAGACATTGAAAAGGTTTATTAGAGCAAAGAGTCAGACGCCCATCAAGAGCATAGATGAGCTGACATGATGACCGCGACTCAAATGGAATGATTCCAACGGCGGAGTGTAGTTGCATTGTTGGTGTTGACCACGATCAGCGCAGTTGTGGCTCCAACATGCAGGACTCGTTTTCTCTTAGAGATATTTGAGTTATTCTCAATAAACGATTCTAGCTTTGAAGTTTCCCACTAAATCATCCGTTTTCAAGAAAGTATCCACCCGATGGATGACCTGGTTTTGGGGAAATGGCATTGGCTTGGTCACTCGGGATAAGCATACACTACAGAATGCTGCTCTGCTTTGAAGCCGACATTTTCATCAAACTCATGAAATAGGCTTAGTTTCGTCGGGCTAGGAATCAACATCACTGTGGAGGAAAAAGTGTGTCACTCTCGTAAATTAATTTTTTGTGTTTTTTTATTTTTTAAGGATTATCAGCTGGTATTACTTTTTGAAGCATGTTGGAAAAGACACAAAGCAGCGAAGAGGAACTACTTTTCGTAGTATTCTGCTGATGTCTCAACATTTTGTTTTGTCTTGCTTAAAAGCTAACCAGCTTCTTTGTCCAAACGTTCGTTTCTTGCTAGATAGTTTCTTGCTTTCTTGGGCCAGACTTGCCTTGAGTCTACTTAAATTTGGTAGCTTCATGCTACAAGGCTCAACTTAGGCGCTTGTCGATAGCTCTATTTATATTTGATTTTTAATGAGGCAAAGTAACGTTTAGGCCCAATAAGCATGTTTTACGAGTCCTATCAAGCCAATAAACTCTAGTCGACCTATGACAGAGACTGATAACAAGCAGGCGTTCATTAAAGTCCTAACAGCTTTAGGCAAACACATTTCCCTCGAGCCCATCGAGTCAGCGAAGTTATGGTTTAGTTTCAGTGGCAACATGTGAATCGCTAATTGTTATTATTTATTGATAAGGATGTAATCAGCTTGGCTATTAGGTTGACGAGTGTTCAAGATTCAGATTCTTTCTTGAACAGTATGACCCAGGATTAATACTAAGTCTCAATGTGAAGCCTTTTTCTGCATATCTAAGTAAACCCCTTTTTTAAGAAGTAATTGTAATTAAATAGTTATTAGTAGTAATATAAAATAGTAGTAATTAAAACTTTAAAAAGAACATGACAACCTTCTCATTTCCAATGTTAATGCATCTCATACTCGGATGCATTCAAAGTTACCTTTATGTCATACTATTAACACCAGTTTTTTATGTAACATCTTCATGAATTTCCATCTCATAACTATTCTTCCATTGCTCATTGACAGCATCACATTAAAATTATTATATAGTCATCGGCCATCCACTTTTTACCCAGATATAAATCGACCCAAATGAATCTACTAGTAGGTAAATGGTAGGCGCTCAAGACATTATTTTGATATCTCAATGCCATTTATCGTTGATTTTTCACGCGAATTACATATAATTGAAGTCCATTAAAGATAGCAAAATGCACAAGATAGTACTCTAAATTGGCAAATAGTTGGTAATTTGATATCACGCTATCCGTCTGGCACTTCTTTCTCTATGATGAATCTTTAGTAGTGCTTGTCATATATGGATTCAACACCATTTTTTTCTTAGATCACGTTCAATAATCGAAAACAGAAAAAAAAGGAAAAGATTTTTGATGATTGATTGAGCAAAACGCTGCGCATTTTGCTTGCATTTTATGATAGTGGTAGCGATTTATCGCGGTACTAAATTACGTACAATCCGAACGAAGTTCGAAAGTGATGAATCTTAGTCAAAAGAGTTGGGGAAAAACTCGTTACAATTTTTTTCCTACTTTATGCGATTGAATCAGCATACAAATGCAAGTATGTGCATAAAAACTGTAAAGACCAGTTCAATAAATGATAATAATTATTATTAGTAATAACAATATATGAAACGTTAAACTTTCACCTTCCAGCAGGGTGGACAGCTTACTATCGTTAAGGACCCAACAAAAAACTTTGATCTGGGTTTCGTGTTAACATTGGGCAATAGTGATTAGGCACTGGAAAATTTGTTACTTTCTGATTTTTACATCCGTGTCTCAAATTAAGTTGAATCGCAATGATAGGGCGGATTTCCAATAGTTTTATTTTTTTATTTTATTATAATTTTGGATCGAATTTCTTTGTCATCGCATGGATGATACACGACATTAGATTGTTATTAGCTTGTATAAGGGAAAAGTTAACATACGCCCGTATGCATGCTTTGAAGTGTGTCAGCGTAGATGAACCAGCGTCGAAAGAGCTTTTTTAATTTTTCCAAAATTGACAAGTGGGTTGTTGTGCTGCTCTTGTATTTTTCATACCACTGAGCATTTATTTCACATATCACTAGATTTGCTTAACTTAAGGATTGTGAAGGTGAGCGAAAGTTCAATGTAACTGACTGGGATGTTACCATAATTTTATGGCCAAGTGCAAATGTTCACAATTTGTTACGCTTATGCTACTGCTGACAAATCATGTTTTGGGAAGATGCTACTTTGTTTTCAGATAAAGATACAACTAATTTTATGACCAATTGCAACAAACATTATTCATACCAAAACATACCTCAAAGCGGACTCAAAAAAGGAAGCAGCAACACTGTAAAACTAAAGCACAACCTGTACAAAGAAGCTTTTCCACATTTTTGCTTAAGACCACTACGAGAAGCACTTTCTTCGCTTACTCGCATGTACCTCAGTTGAAACAGCAACATTAGCGTTCCCATTACTCTCAAATTAAAAGCACTTCTTCGCCTGCTTCACATTCTTTCACTGGAATGTTTTTGTCCCTCTACTTGACCACTTGGAAATTATCATTTCGACAAGATATGTCATACTTAAATAAACTTTGAATATGCATGTATCTAATCCAATGAGAAATGCATCTGCATAGCTTCGCAATGCGACAATGAATGAGAGCATGCGAAAATTGTTTTGGCATTGATTTATGTACTATGGGTTGTCGGCAAGTTTAAACGAACAATGATGTAAAAAAAAATCAAACAACAATACTAACCGTGTTAAATTAAATTTTGTGCAGATTGTATAGAGGATGCCTAAAGATGTTGTAAAATTATATCAGCTCATGAGTATTGAAGTGGTTGTGATGTAATCTATTGGAAATTTTGTTTACATGTTCGCAAAAAAAAAAAAAACGAAAGACTTAAGCCAGAAACTTGATTCATGTATTAAGAAATGCAAAGAATGTTGATTTATTTCATTGCTCGAAAGGATTATTTCTAAAGGTTAAACGACAGTTGAAATTGCATTAAATAATCCACACAGAAATTCAACGAGTGAAAATTTGAGGTGTGGTATCGCTCCATCCGAAATCGCAGGTTCCGTCATTTCCAAGCTTAGTTCAAATATTAGAAGCTACGACAGAGATATCATAAGGGATCTAAAATAGAGAAGAAAAGGGACTGAAAACCTTGTTAACTCACAATTCTGTTTTCTATATTCCATATGTCGATGTGAACATTTATATAATCAATTTGAAAAATAATCATATTGAAATATATATATATTGCTGAAAAAAAAACGACGAAATTTGCGAATAAGATCCTGTTGAAAATCCATCTGAATTCCAGGAGAAAGGAAGCTCCGCGTATACAAGCCCATAATTCCACTTGTGATATGTTGCAGATGCGAAGCATGCAATTTTTCAAAATCATCCGAAGAAAATTCTAAACGTTTTCGAAGGGAGATTAACGCAATAACACTACATTGAGATAATTACGTCGAGTTGGAAGTCTGCAAAGTACTATAGCTGGAAAACCGATGTAGGCTAAACCATTGAATGGAGATTGACGACTGGCGGATAATAATAAAAGTATATGTCGGGAGAAAAGAAGAAGGAAGGCAACTAACAACAAGAACTGAACTGCAGTTTCAATTTATTTTTCTTACAAGCTGAATGAAATCGCTACTCATGTTTCAATGTGATGTTGCATTTTAGTTAACACAAATGGTAAATCTAATATTGTCATCTCTTGAGGCTGCAGTTACCGGGGGAGTCGCGCCTGGTTGGCTACGCAGATGACGTAGCAGTACTAGTCGCCGGACGTACTGTCGGACAGATGCAGCTCAAACTGGATGCGGTAATACGCCGAGTGAGCGAGTAGATGACAGACCGTGGGCTTAGCCTAGCGCTGGAAAAGACCGAGGTTGTCGTCCTCACAAAGAAGCGAATCCCTCGTGTTATGCCGGTTCGTGTGGGGGAAATGATCATCGAGTCAAAAGAATCAATCAGATACCTTGGCTTGATGATTGACTCGACGATGAGTTTTTTCGAGCAGGTTCGAGCGTCAGCAAATAAGGCCTCCGTACGGGTATCGGCGCTAAACTGCATTGTGGCCAACACGCAGGGGCCAACCTCGAGCAAAAGACGTCTACTGATGAGTGCAATGGCGTCAGTGCTCTTGTATGGCTCCGAGGTTTGGGCTGACGCTCTTAGTAGAGAGACGTACCGGAGGCGTCTGGCACAGGTGGAGAGGCAAGGAGCTTTGCGGATAGCCGCTGCATACCGCACTGTCTCTGAACCTGCAGTGCTGGTAATCTCGAGGGTGGTTCCAATTAAGTTACTTGCAGACGAACGGAAATGTGTATACTCACGTAGGGGGGAGTCGGCAATAGTAACCGTCAGCCGAGAGGAACGGAGAAGAACCCTTATCTTATGGCAGCAAACATGGGAAAACGAAACGTGAGGCAGGTGGACCGCACGGCTGATAAGTGACTTGGGGCCGTGGTTCTACAGAACTACTCAGTGGTCACGGGTATTTTCAGTCTTACCTGTATAAGATGGGAAAGAAACCATCCCCAACTTGCGTGTTCTGCCCGGGGATGACGGATGACGCCTGCCACACGTTCTTTACGTGTAATAGATTCACAAGACTCCGTTGGCATCTCTCGGAGAAAATTAGCGTAATTTCCCCAGAAAATTTAACGGGAAAAATGATGAAATCAAAGGACAATTGGAACTGTGTGTCGCATTACATACGGACAGTACTCATTATAAAGAAGGACATAATGGATCGCTTGGCGAGGGAGGGAACATCTCTGTAACGCAATATTATAGTTACTAATCGCAATTCCGTGGAGAAAGAGAGATTTCCCTTAGCCTGAAGACATCGCTAAGCGATGATTAATGAGGCCTAGTCCGAAGTAATGTGACAAATAGTTCCAGGCTAGGTTCTCGGTGTGACAGGGGAGGTGTTTAGTCGGTAGTCCGGTAGCGGGGGAGTCCGACACTCAGGGCGTAAATAGCCTTCACCTCCCAAACAAAAAAAAAATATTGTCAACTGATTTAATCAAACCAACACTACCAGGTAAACTTAGTCGTAACTGCATCCAACTACCAACGGACGGCGCAATTGGATCTTTGAATTTAATGTTACTAACAGTATATTCCGAATCAGACCAGCAATTATGAATGCTAACCGCTAGTAGTCAAAAAAAAAAAAAAAAAACCAAGAGATCTCACACAATTGGCAAATTTTCATAGTAGGTAGAACTTGCCTGAAACATGGTTGGTTCCAGAGATAAACGAAAGATTGTGTTCCATCCGCACTCGAGCAAGCCATTCCAATATTCTCGTGGTGAATATTCAGGTCTCAATTGATTACAAGATGGAAAATGTCAAAGAAACTTTACTAGCGCCGAGACCTTGCCATCTATTGACGCGAAGATCATCCTTGGTGATTTGAAATCCGCAGTCAAATAGAAGAAAAAGGTCTGGAAGCCTTTTCTTCTACCTGACAGCGGATCTGAGAGAGCAGCGGAAAAACTAGAGAGAACAGTCTCTAAGAAACAGCCAACATGCGATGGTTTAGTAGTTAGACTACAACAATACATGATAGTGGCCTACATAGGAACATATCACGGGTTTGAATCCTACTGATGACTTAGATATTTGAAGTTGTATTGCTGGTGTCTTAGTATCAATCCATGAAGCTGGGATGAGTACTTTTTGGAAATTAACAAGGTCAAGAGTGATTCTGACGAGATCATCTTCATGTTTATCTTTGGTCTTAACACATTACATGCGGGGCGCCGCGACTTATTGTTTATGACTTAGCGCGGGCAAAAATTTGAGCATTCGCGTAAAAAATGACAGCATAAAATGTCACAATTTTCAAGATATTTAAGATATTTTAATAATTCTTACACTATTAAACTCACTAAGGAGCAGCAGCATAACTATCAAGAAGTTTAAATAAACATTTTGAGTCACGTGTAATGTTCGAAAAAAAAACAAACAAATTAAAACTACAAAAAAAGACATAGGAACATTTCATTGATTTATTTGTTGAAATAAATAATACACTAGTATTTTTTAAGAGTATGATATTCATAAAAACAATTACCTACGTGAAGGGGTATATTACAAAAACTGCACTTATAACAAGTCAAACTTTTCTTTTGATGTGCAGCGCAAACACGACACTGCCGTTGAGCATGCACTTTTTTCCCTTTGCTTTCGATTTTTTCTGGTTTATGTTTTTTCATATCCAATGATAAACGCCCGGGCGGATCAAATTTAGATGTGCGAGTCCTTTGCGTTGAAGTTGATGGTCCCGGCTCTGCAGTATCCATTAGTTCCGCAGGCAACTGGTCTGTTATCAAACTGCGAACTACTTCTAATAAAAATTTTTTATATGTCATTCTTGTATTGTTATAAATATTGTGGACTAGATATGCGTTAAAAAGAGCACAATTTAATAAGTACATAACGGCACGCTTAGTCCACTTTTTCGTTTTTCGCAAAAAGGAATAATACGAAAGATACTGATCGGCCCTATCAACTCCTTTCATAAATTTATTGTATTCTATCACACAGGTCGGTTTAATTATTTTACTTTTCGTGTGCCAGTCTATATTGTGACTTTCTAACATTTCAGCCGAGTGTATACTGGAAATCATTCTTATTTCTCTCTTCGATTGCCAAATTTGTAACAATATATCTTGCTTTCTTCTAAAAATTGTTTCACCACGCTTCAATTTTAGGTTTTTTAGAGAATCAGGTAATCCTCTATTTACACGAATTGTCCCGCAACTTCTCGTTTTTATGTTTAGAAGTGTCTGGTTGATTTCCATACTATTATAATAGTTATCCATGAACACATGATACCATTTTCCCAGATAAGGGCTGAGGACATCTTGAATTGTCTCCGAGAGTTTTTTACCTTGTCCGCAGTATATTTTTAAATTGCAAATATAACCACTCTTTGACTCACACACCATTCTCACTAATATCCCGTACTTAATGATTATTGAAGCGTTGTATACTTTGAACGCTAATCTTCCACGCCACGGTATAATACTTTCGTCAAGTGAAATTTCCCTTCGAGGTGTGTACACAGTATTAAATTTTTCCAATAAGTTATCTAATACTGGTTTAATTTTGAACAAACGATCACTAGAGTCTGTAATATCGTTATTTGAAAAATGCCATGATTGCCATATTTGCCTAAATCTGCCGCGGCTCATTGTTTTCGGAAATATCGGAGCTTGCAATAATTCGTCTGTTGTCCAATAATCGTCCATTGAACTTTTAGGAGATTGACCCATCAGAATCAACAGGCCGAAAAATTTTTTGAATTCAGTGGTAGTGACGTCTGTCCATTTTTTGGATTTTTTGTAGTCTTTGAATTTTTCCTCATTCTGTTTGTGATAGCGATTAGTTTCTTCTACCATCATTTCATATAAATTGTAGTCAATAAACAAATTCAAGGACTCACTGACACTATTGTTTTTGTTTGGGAAAACACTTAAACCCGATTGACCCAAACACGATTCAATTACAGGCGGATTGTCTATTTCAGTCCATTGTTCAATAATATCATCATCTTCATCGTCACTGAACTGCAGTGGAAAAATCCTGGTTCTCCGTCTGGTTCGGCCAACAGAACTATCACTATCACTGTCGTCACTTATGTTATCTAACAAGTGTTGCATATCACTATCACAAGAGCACTCCGATAAATTATCAGCAAATACATCATCGTTAATTTCGCGCGAGCTCATATTGGATTTAAAGAAAAAGTATAATTTATTACTAGGGGATATTTGAGACCGAACAATTTAATGTAGAAAATCTACTGAAGTGTTATCAAGACTACTGAAATGCTATTTGTGCAGAAAATCGGAAATTTCTTACCCAATTCTGAAAGATAACATTTGAATACTTCTGGAAAGTGAAATGGAAAAACCCTTGATGACACAATGTGCTTTAAAATGTTCAGTGAAGGTAAAAAAAAAATATGGAAAAAGGTAATAAAATGTAAAATTTAAACTTCAAGAGCAAGTTACTAATGAGATAAAAGCAGGTATTAACCCTTTGTACTCGAGGGGCGACTCTCAGTCGCCACTCAAAGTACTGATGCAGCTCGAGTAGCGACTGAGAGTCGCCATAAGGTTTTATTTGGGTTATTTTTTAGCTGTCGCCTGTGTAAGCACTTATAATTAGGGAAAACCTAAATAGAGAAAGAAAATGTGAATGTAATCCTTATCAGTTGTAGGTTTCCCCATACCAAAACAGCCTCGAGCGCATATGGTTAATACTTTACCAGACGGTAACTATCATACTATGTAAACGGTAAAAATACCTCTCCCGCAGATAAAGATCAGTCGCCGTAAAAGGTATTAATACCCTTCCCGCATGTAATGTGTTAAGACAAGGTAGCTGTACCAAAATGCACGGCCCTCAAAGCAAAACATCAAACAACAACAGCCAGCGCTTCATTGACTTTGCCGTAGTCGAGATCTTGTGAAATCATCGAAATCAAATCACCAAATCTGCGTTTATACAAAAGGAAGTGGGACTTTTCAAGCAGAACACATTCATTATCGATCACATTCTGATGTCAGTAAAATGGTGCTCAATTTTCTTTGATTCAAGATTTTACCGGGAAAAATTTTACTCAACAGAAAACTGAACGGTGAAATAAAATCGAGTCGGTACCTCCAGAAGTTTTAAAAAGTAAAATTCGATGAAAAAGGAGCGATAACATAAGGCGGCCGAAAAAGAAACCTTTTCCACAATATACAAAAAGAAATGTATAAGCGAAGGATAAAGAACATGACAACTTCAAAAGGATACATGGCTCCCACCCGCTTTCGAAAAGAGGGTCTTACGGCAAACCATCAAAGAGAAAGTAGATAAAAACTTATGGCGAATTAGAATCGTAAATTATTTCTACGAAATATTTAACAAAACACAGGATAATGAAATGCAGGATTAGGGAAGTCAATGATGAGGTTTTCAGTATAAAACGACTCTACTAAGCAGAGTTCGGCAAATCATATGTCAAAATGTCACAAGGATCCTCAGCGTTTTAGTGCAGACTTCTCCGAGCATCCTCACATGTAACTAAACAACTTGTGCCAAAAATTTGACTCATATCGTATCCATCAAGAACTCCATCACAACCTCTTATCGTAAGCACAAGAAGTTGGTCTAAGTATTAATGAAAATGAAAATAAAAACCGTTATTTAAACCAGAACATAGATGTCTGCCAGATAAACTCGGGACAAGTTATAAATTGAGGACTACTTTGTGTACCTCGGTAGAATATGAACAAGCCATATGAACGAAACTGCTAAAATAAAACGACTAAATTTGGGCGTTTAAATGGGCGTTAATAACGTCCTGTTAAAAATCCGACGAAATATTTTAATTAAATAGCTTTTTATCAGAAGTACTTGGGATTTTGAAAACAGGACTGATGAAGGACGAAGGCCAGTAGGCTTATGTACAGTCAGTTTGTTTTGAGAGTACTAAACGGGTTCAGCTAAAATATTTTTAACTATTAAAAGATGCGACCTATAGACCGGTAATGTTTATGGCAAGACATTTTGGTGGTTAAGGTTGCAGGTGGAGTGTTGAAGACGATGACCACTAACTCCATTTGGCAAGACTCTTGGATTGCGGAGACAGTTGAAGCAAGTGACGGTCTTAAGGTGACTTTTAATGCTATAGAAGATAATTCAAAGTAGAACGACGAGAGACGAAATTCACACGAGATATTGTTTAGACTATAGAAACCTAGATAGTTGCAACGTAAGAAGTTTTGGAAAGTTTTTGGTGCAATGCATTCCGAGAAATTAGAGCGCATCAATGACATATTCAACGTGATGATCATGAAAGATTAGTAGAGTATGTCATGATAATCACAATTCAAAATGTTTTACTAACACTTCGTTATATTTGCAACGAAGATTTTAGAACACAACAAACAAACCTACAAATTGCGATATTATTTTGCCATTGCAGGAGGCCTCAAGCAGGTGGGCGTGAATGCAAACAATTTAAATCACCAGCAACTATATTTTCACTAATCCTTACCACTAACTATCATTTCAACGGTGCTTCTGACAAAACAATTACCACCTTTCAATTCTATTCCAACCATCAATCATTTCAAGTATCATTTTATTCATTTTATCACATCGTTTAGCGTAAACAATATATCGAATCCAGTAAACAGACCATTGTTGAATCTAATAGTATACTCGACATAAGAAAACATAACTATAGCGAAAAAGGAATAGAATCGAACACAAACAATACACTCTTTTCGAGAAGACCATTTAATTTATCTTATTTCCATATCTAGCGGCCATAAATACAATCACCTGAGGAGGTCTGCCATAATTTCAAAGTTTATTTAATGCCAACAAATGATTTATTGGTTCGAATATGGTGGCCATTCTTTTCGTCTGCAGTGCATGTTTTGTTTTGATTAAGTTGGGTGTGTATGTGGACACGGTGGGACATCAAATCCGAACGAATAACAATGGTAAAAAGGAATGCAGATGCTGGTAAAAATAGGAATACAATTTATTATTTATCACTTTCTTCTTGGAAAAAAATACATAGAAAATGTGGATACCATTTTTTTTGTATATACTTTAGTTGCTGATTGGGTTCACACTTAAATCCAATTTGATAGGCAAGAATGTCTACGGCGGTGTTTCATATAGAAGTCTCGAGGGTTTTTCGTTTTTACGGTAAGAAAAACCTTCGAAAGAGGGAAAAACCAGACTTGCTGCAAGTTTATTTTACGGAGCTGGATAAACTTGTAAAGTCTCTAGTTTCTGTACATATAAACGTAAGAAAACCAGAATAACTCAAATAATAAATTGGTAAGCACATTCGAACCATTCACTTATACTTTTATTTATCCAATGCATTTCGTCAATGCGCACCTCTATCCCACATCCAAATGATTCGTTTCAGCAGTGGCAAATTACTAATCCATCTCATGCAGGTGAAAACCCAAAAAAAAACTTGATAGCCCACTGTGACCTGCTGGAGTATCTTGGACATACTTGAAATGAGTTTCATAACTCATGTATGCATGTTTGTCTAGCTCCTCATCTATTTTATTAGGTATTTACTTTGTAGGATACAAAAACATGATAAACCTATCAAACTCCAGCAACAAGGTGTGAAAGCATTCTACACAAGTGAATAGCAAATAATTTTCAACGGTGCTGACTCCTGGGTTTTTTTCTTATGGATACCAGCAGTTAATTCGCTCTTTGTTGTTGGTTTTTATTTCTTTTTTTTTTTTTCAAATAATTACTTAAGAAAACAATGGATGCTCCAGTTTGAAAATTGCTTGAAGAGGACATGCGTGAAGATATGTTTACTTGGTATTCACGTGACTAATTTAAGACAAATATTGGAGCTCAGATCGTGGTAGAGAACAGATAAAGAAGAATGAGCCAACCGGAATAAGGAAGATTCGGCTCTTACACTATTGGGAATTCGAAAATGAAAGCGTGTGAATGATTAGCACTCTGGTGTTTGTTGCTTACCATTTTGTAACATTTCTTTTTCTCTTTGATCGTTTACGTTAACTGTTGAATGAGGTCGAAAGTGGAAGTCTGTTGTTGGTAAACGAAAACAATTGATGGATGCTTACGTTTCAATGAGTAATGCATCTTATTGTGAATGGTTTTGTGCATTCAATGCATAGTGAAAATAACACTTCTAGTTAAGTATGCAAATGAGCGAAGCCGAAGTGCTAGAGATTAGTAATGACTCTGCTAGAAATTGTTACTGCAGATGCCTTCTACAATTATGTCATTGTTGCATGGTATCATCAAAGATGGTACTTCTTGATTGATGTTTTTAATGTCAATATAACTTTCGATTTGTACTAGCTGAATTTGAGTTGCAACAAAATATAATGATTTAATATGTGATTTCTTCATATTTATCATCTCGGTTTCCATTTTCTTAATAATAGTTTGTTTCACGTTCAACTATCCATCATCCGGTCTTTCTAATATAGTACAGGCTTAGGATATTCGCCTTAAATGTATCAGGTTCCGTATTCAAATATTATTAGCGAGATTGAATCATGCTTTGTTACTATAGGAGGCATTACGGCAATGCATATCAACAAATAAGAATAGCGCGCTCCATTTGAACTCCTGTTTTTTTTATTAAAATAATAATACATCATTCACAGCAATTTATTTACTTTTTACCCCTTTCATCCATGAGATCTTGGGTTGTCTGCAGCTCATTTTTCTTTACTTTTTTTTTGCCAATAGTATCGCTCTTTTAGTTCAAACAGATTTAAACCTTTTGGATTGAGATCGGAGCTATTATCTGACTAAGAAAGTAATTTGATTGCAAGTGCTTCTTTCGAATTATTTCAGAGAAAGAAGAATAAACTTCAACTAATCAAGTGCAATGGAAAAAGTTTAGTGAAATGCTTCCTGAGGGAGCACAATGGCGGAGAGAGGCGGACAACTGAGATTGATTCACACCTTTCACCATTGACAGCTTCCCATCGCATCAAAAGTCAACTCAGTCAAAAATAGTCAACTCCAGTGCCGATGTTGGATCCTCATACCATTAGGCAAGATGGCTTTACGGTCCTTGCTTGAACTCTTTCGGTCCTTGAGAGAAATTTTGTCTCTCGAGAACTTCAGTTATAACATACCAGTTTTTGTTTTGTTAAGTAACGGCTGCTTCGCCTCTTACATCCTTCTCCTCTGGCAATAATCCTCGTTTGTAACGTTCTACGTGTGTACTATTTTGATCCGTTTCATCATATAATCAAAACAGCTACTAAGTTTCCAAAAAAGAAATGGGAAAAATCGGCACAACTAATATTCGAGTTCTCCGCGGCTTACGAACTCCAGTGAACCTGAAGAGAGAGACCTCTTCTAGGCCCTCAGAGTTAAACCAAGCAGGTAAGCAACGGGCGAGAACCGATTCGAAGAGATGATTGAAAGCGAGCATGGAAGTATAACATAAAAAAGTACCCTCCGTAGCTAGCAAACGAGAGAGGGGAGTCTACAGGGAGCGGATAACTAGCACAGATAAAAGGACCAAGCAGGGCGATAAAACTGCCAATAAAGTTAGCTAGTGGTAGTATGTGCGTGAGTACAAGACTTAAAAGTACCAAGAGCCAGGACAACTGATGCGTGGTTAACTAACCATTGACAGGTAGCAAAGACTGAGTCGACGTGCATTTGCAGCTTGAAACCAACCTAAAACACTATACAAAATGTTTTCGTGATTGTGACAGCAACATTCCCAATGAGGTTAGCTTGTGGGGTAGTGTGGCGAGTAGTAAGTTCCTTTGTTGATGGTAGTGAGTTTTCTTGCTGGTTTTAAGTGAAGGCTTGGAGATGAGAACGACTAGCACAAACGCTCATTTGCAGCGAGCTTACCGGGACTGCAAGGCCTCCAGAAGAGAATGCTTAATACTACATACCTATCCTTCAGAGAATCACCCAGAGCTATACAGGACATAAAGAAGTTGCATCAGATAAATAGTTTTTAGATTTTACAGGAAATACTTCCGGCTTTTGCCGCGAGGATTAGCACTTTTGTTAAATAAAGCGCCTCTAACGCGTCTTGAATCTCACGGTTCAAACGTTGACTTTTCCTCAATTTCTCGATCGTGGTTGTTATACGTAAATTGGGAAAAATCTACATTTGATCTTGAAAAGGGGCTTTTTGGTGGGAACATTGGAAATTTTGTTTTGAATTACATGGAGCACTTCCCATTGAATTCTTTATTTGTGAATTTCCCTTGCCCGTTTTTCTTCTTCGAGTTTGAATGAGAAAAGCACTTGAAGTAAGGGTTACATGGAGCTAGAGCGATTGAGAACTTTCGGTAATATCCTGTCTGTAAGTAACTCAAAACTCTGGTCTTATCTGTCACTTGCTATCCGTCGGAGGCTTGGGCATTTATTTCGATTTTCATCAGCCGTGACTTTGGATTTCCATGGTACGGTTAGGGTTCTAATTTATCTTGTGAAATAGTTTCTGTGCTCTGTCTCGTATCTTTTTCTCTACAATGTCTAGTATGTAAGTCCTTATGTCTATCCGTGTTCGTAATGCCGAACATAGCTTTCTCCGCAATTGGGTCCTTAGTTGATTCTAGTAGATTCGTGAGCCAGATTGGCTGTGCGCCACGAGAAGGAAGCCTAGTTAAGTTCAAGTAATATTCTTTTACTGGGTGGTTCTTGCGTAGTAGAATTGGTCTATGCCACCTGGTCAACAGACTTTATATTCATGACTGTTTAATTCAAGTTTCATTTAAACCAAGCTTAAGGACGCCTTAATAGAGAGTGTTAGCATTTATCGAATCATATGATTAAAGGACGTAACTTTGGATAGAGAAAAACTCTTCCTGTTTTCGTTGATTTTTTATAGATCTGTGGTTGTAAGCTTTCCTGTGTTCGTTTAAACAGAATATTTAAAAATGGTAGGTTCCTTTCCTTTACTATTTTGCAGGTGAACCTTTTCTCCTTTGATATTTATTGGGATTGGCGAGAGCTCGCACAAGATCCTGTTTTTTTTTTTTAATAAACGCAAAGTATCATTGATAGATTGTCTCAGAAGTCGTGGCATCATGCTTTAAGCTGCTAAATCCGATTCTAGATACGAAAGTGACCAAAAAGATGCATACTTAATCATCATACAGAAGATTTTAGGTTTTATGCGTTCTTTTAGTGTCTCGTAATGCTTATGTAGTCAATAATGGAGTACTAAAAACGTTTTAATTCAATTAAGATCATCGTAGATCACATAAGATTTGCACATGATATTATTCTTCGGCATAGACACTAAATTCATTTATATCAGCGAACAAAAAAGACAAATTTATTGTTAAATGGTTTTATTGCCGAATAGTTTTATTGCTCAATTAAATTACCGTCGGTTCAATCTTCTTTTATCTTTATGTAATTGAAACCGAATTAAGTTGCTGACGTGATTTGACTTTTGTATTTTGTAGTTGTCATAAAAAAAGGCCTTTTTTGAATTTTACTGATCATTTTCCTCAAAAGCTAATCAACTGGAATTAAGCTGAAGGGTACTTTCGCGAAAAGTTCCATTCGAATATACAATCACCAAATCCCTGATTATACAATACACTCCAACTGTATCATAGCACTCAATTTATTTCCAATAAGATGATCTTATTTGTTATATACGGACACACGTTCGTCTTGCCCGGAGGGCACATGATTGGCAAATTTGTGCTCTATCGCGAAATATTTACCATTAAATCCGCTTAACTCATTGCAGTCTCATTTCGATGCGAGGGTCCTTTCACCAGATACATAACTGCTACTACCTTCAGCCAATTTGCCACCCAAATGATTTGTAGCAGGGCAACGACAAACCCTGGACTCTGATCAGCGTAGTTTGTTTGATGTTTAGGTAATACGTAAATTAATATGGTCTTAAGATTTATATCTATTTACCAAGGTACCCACAACAGGTTCAATGAACCACTTGATCGTGGAGCTCAATATCTCAAGTTGATTTGTCTCTATAGCTTTAAGCTAGATGCATCCACCGCCTGAATTGTTTGATGGATTTGCTTTTCATTTGGCAAGATCTCTTCGTTTCCATGTTAACCACGAGTGCCAAGTGTAATCGAGCAGAAAATCTTTAAAATAAGTGTTTGAACTACAAGGAACAAGTGAACGAGTCAGCAAGTAGTTGGAAACAAAAAAGAATGTTGTTGTTTTGTATGACCATTTAAACTTTAGCAACACCATTAAATTGAGTTTTGCCAACACTCCAGTTATTTTCTGATCTACCATAATCATATTATTACACACATTCGACATGCAACAACTTTAGGCACGATCAAGTTTATCTTCTGCTGTATCTATAATCTAATGAATTTTCCCCATGCACATCACCTGTTCACAGCCACACTTGACACGCTGCAAATATTTGGTATTGATTGATCGACAACTCCTTCTTCATTTGCGATCATTCTTCATCAGCAACATGGTCATCGACTCCATTTATCACCATTGGATGGTGGGCTGGAAAACCTCGATGCTTGCTGGGAAAATTGCAAAACACTGTGGTTGCATATATAAAAGAAAATGTTGAAAGAAAATTCACTTTTCAAAGTCAAGGCCGTGCTAGTTGGTGCACCGGAATAGCTTTGGTGTAAATGAAAATTTTCAAGAAAAATTTTCAACTTCCAGCGTTTGGACGAGTTTAAAGTTTTCCTGCTGAATTCCAAAGTCAACAAAGAGCGGAGCCATGAGGGCGCTGGTAAGTTGATGGACTAATACAAGAGGGTAAGCCGGAACTTTTTCAAACAGTTTTAATTCACTCGATGATTCGTTCACGCTCATTAAAGTGATGTGATATAATAATTAAATGGTTTGAAACTTTTCGGCCGATAATCAGTACTAATTTTAACTTAGATTTCATTATCGTCGGCGAAAGTGAATTGATTCGTAGCTGAACATGTGTATTGTGTGATCGAATCCCTTATGTTTGATTTTTCACGGTATCAAAGTGACGGTGTTAATCATATATTCTTCTAATCATCCATAGTGGATTGAGTAAAAGCTATCTACCCTCATGTTAAATTCAATTAATAGCTTTTTATTAGTTGCATACAAAACAGAAAAGATGCACAGGCAATATTACGCTTTATTTTTGATTGACATCTCGTTTAGTAATATGAAAGTAAAAGTGAGTGTTTTAATCGAACGATCTCCTTGCAAATATCAATATTGGATGTTAACTTGTGGGTGATCGGGAAGGAATGCGTTGTTCATATTACGACATGATGTCCCATTGAACCCGGCTCTACTCCAAGCGTCGTACTTGCACTTTTGATACCAAATCCCAATCGAGGTGGTGATTATTGTTGAATTCTCTGATGTTTCAAATTCAATGCGATCCAACCAGGAAGCATATTTACTCACTATTTCTGTTTTCTGGAGTAGCATGTAGACTCAAAAAAAAAAGAATTTCCTACTGTCCGTCGCTTGACTTTTGATAGTATTGGGAGACTTCAGAGAATGGAAACAATTACTTCATCGTTCATGTCCTTAAAACTACATCAAAATCGTTTGTGCGTAAGATGCATTTTGTCTGCGATTTTCGATCGACCGGTGACTTTTCGCTATCAGCCATGACTCTGAATATTATTTCACAATATTAACGAAGGTGATTTACCCATTCAGGTGCTGTTACACGTTGGCTAAATCTTCCTTAATACAGTGGGAGTGGTAAGGTTATCTCATGAACAAAACTTTAAAAAAGAAGTGTGAGAAAATCGCTTCATTACGGATCCTTAGTGATGTACTATCCGCTACCGAAAAAAGGAACGTCGAGAGCTGAACTCCGTCTGGCCAGTTCGTCAAACAGTTCATTTGTCTCGATATTCCTATGTTGGAGAGCCTTGGGAACAGCCACAGCAAGGTGAGTGCTCAAAAAGACCATTTCGCTTGAACTATTCCAAAAAGGCTTCGAGGAGAGACGTGCTAATAGCTTTGATAGCAGCTTAACAAGAGAAGGGAGTTTCAACGCTGTTCCTTTGCACTCAGATATGAATCTCGTAGTCCTCCAACACCTCGTGATTTCTCTTGTCTGATCTGGATGAACTGTACGAAATTCTTTCAAAGACTCAGTTTAGGGATCGTCTTGTCAATGACAATCGTGATAACTTCCATAAGAAACGAGTCTAGGTAAGTGCTGCAGTCGTAGTATATTGAAAGTCAGCATCTGGGACTCCATCACTTTAAGTGTACGGAACAACATGATGTTTTCAATAGAAAGATCCATGGGAATGCGATTGAGAAGTGCATTTAGAGCATTAACTGAAGCCGAGGGCAAAGCATCACTAATTTCTCAAGCTCCTGTTCTCTACATCTTAGTATGGCTTTTGGCTATGTAGCTCTTGTCTACAGGAGATCATCACTTGTGACGCATACATGCTAATCACAAGTAGTCCTCCTGTATACATTTTGAGCACCATACTTGGCTGATGACTTCAGAAATTAAATAAAGTCTTTTCATTTTGCCAAAACTTTCGCTGAATGCGTACAAGGCAGGTCTTGTCTACTTGATGCAATTTTATGTATTAAACTTCCAAATGAGTTACGAATATAGTAAAAACCCTGTGATATTTGGTATTGGAATATAACGATTGTTGATAGACATGAAACCAGGAAAGGTAAAACTCACGGACTTTACAGTTCACTTTCTTCAAGGGGGAAACTATATCGGGGCTTATTATACGCTGAAATACATTTAATACTCTGCAGGACTTTATCAGTTGCGTTAGTGTTATTGCATGCCGGATATGCATGATGCATATTTCAATTTTTCCTTTGAGAGATTAATCAAAATTCCGTCGTATTTTTTAAAAACAAACATGGAGTTGCAATGTTCTTTGGGAAAATTTTTCGACTTTGAATCTGTTAAAATCTCTAAAGGGCTTCAACCAAACCTGGATTTAATTCACAGGCCTGCAAATTGACACTTTTTGATTTTTTTCCACCGTAATGGGTGAATCGTATGTATTTTGGTGCGCTGAGTCCACATATGCCCTCAGTTTTTCTCCAGCACGTAGGGATTTTCCGCAAAATGAAAATGAAAGTTATGCAAAACCCGCAGTACATATAGGTAAAAATGCATTTTGAAATGAAAAAAAAAAAAATATATATTACTAGTGGTTTATTTACATTTTTAAATACAATTTGATAAAAATAATATGCATATACAATAAGGATTTATAATTCTTTATAATATCTACATCTTTTTCCCTTAAAACTCCGTTTTGAGCTTTTCCGTTTGTTTGGGATGTCTGGAAGTTCTCTATGGAGCATCCAACAGTGGTCTCCCATCATATTCACATCCCATCGTCCTTGGTACCTCCGTTCCATTTCTTTGATGTCTTGGTGGAACCTCTCGCCCTGCTCTTCACTTACGGCACCAAGATTTTCTGGGAAATAATTCAAATGGGAGTTCAAAAAGTGAAGTTTCAAGCTCATGGAGCACCCCAAGGTTTTAAAACATTTTAACATTTTATTTACAATTTCTTCATAATCCGGGTCCTTATTGTTCCCCAAAAACTTAGTCACAACTTCTTTAAATGATATCCACGCCTCTTTTTCAGCTTTTTTCATCACGTTTTCAAACTGATTGTCTTTCATTAGTTTCCGAATGTCCGGGCCAACAAAAACATCCTCCTTTAACTTTGCCTCAGACAGTCCCGGGAATTTTTTTTCAAGATACTTGAACGTTTCGCCATCTTTTGGCAATGCCTTGACAAACTGCTTCATCAGTCCAAGCTTGATGTGAAGTGGGGGTAAAAGCACTTTTTTGGGATCAACCAAAGACTCAAAGTGAACATTTTTTTCTCCAACCTTCGAAGTTCTCGTTGGCCACACTTTTTGGCTCCAGTGCTGTGCTTTTGCCCGGCTATCCGACTCACATAGGAAACAGGGGAATTTCGTATAGCCACCTTGTTGTCCACGCACCATAGAGATGATTTTGAGATCACCACAGATAGGCCATCCAAACTCCTTATATTTCAATTTATCAAGGATAAAAGCCATGTTGTCATACTTTTCTTTTAGATGCACAGAGTGCCCCACGGGTACAGAAGCGTATTTATTGCCATCGTGTAGCAAAACTGCTTTTAAACTTCTTTTTGACGAGTCAATAAAAAGCCTCCATTCATCTGACACATGTTGAATATTAAACATTGACATCAACTTGGGAACATCAGAACAATATACAAGTTCGCCATCTTGAGAAAAATTTGGCTCAAATTGTTTTTCTCTGCTTCTGTACTAAGAGAATGAAGTTCCAGATCTCAACAAGTTCTTTTCTTGAAGTCTAGAGCCCAGTAATTCAGCAGACTCTTTAGAAAGCCCTAAATCACGAACGAGGTCGTTTAATTCTTCTTGTGAAAACTGTTGGGGTCCACAGTCTTCGACTTGAAACTCATCGTCCAACTGCTCTGACTCGCTCTCTGATGACTCTGGCAAATCGTCAAAATTGTGTGGGGGCACTGGTACTGGAATGCCGGGTCCATGAGGCACAGGTCGAAGTGCAGATTGCATGTTTGGGTAACATATATATTTTTTTATTTTTAGCATTGTACCCTTGTATGTTGCAAGAACAAAAGTAGCAGTCATCGCCGTGGTTTCTCGGCTCTCTCCAAATCATAGGCACCCCAAAACGAAAAGATTTTACCTTTCCTTTAGACCACATGCGAAGTCCTTCAACACAGCCTGAACACACTCTATGAGAGGCCCAAGATTTTTCTTGATCTCCGATCTTCACACCAAAATAGGCAAAGTACACTTTTTTAATAAACTCCTTAATACTTCGAGTTTGTTTTTTTAATACAAGTTCGCCACAAATGTAACAGAAACTATCAGGATTATTAACACAAGCTCTTGAAGACATTTTGAAAGACACTTTAAGAATATTTAAATTCTTAAAGTGCAAAAACAACTTTTTTCGGCATATTCATAAATATACGCTTTAAGGTAGGCAATCCCGCAGAAAAATGCATTTTGCGGAAAATGCTTACGTGCTGGAAAAAAACTGAGGGCATTTCTGAACTCAGCGCACCAAAATACATAAGAATCACAAGAATATTTCAAAGAAAAAAATTTAGTCGCAGACCTGTGTTACTTATGATTTGATATTGCAGCGTTAACCAGTCTTTGGGCTTCTTCAGGTAATTAGAATTTGAGGTTATCGCAGATTTTGAATATTTCGCTTGTTAGCTTGTTGAGGTTCACCAGATCGTCATTCCAACACCGTGTAAGCTTACTGGGTCATTCATACATTCAGTAACTTACTGGGTCCCGCGACTTCATGTGAGGACTGCATTATTATTTTGAATGAATGGCATTGTTTTCATCCATTTTTTTAGTTAAAATAATTTTGATGTCAATATTGGATATGATACACATTTTAACTTTGAAAGCGCACTGAATTCGAACCATTAAATTTTGATGGAATTGAAGTTCTTGAACCCATTGAAGGTCTTGAACGTGCAAAAATGTAGGTGCTTTTTTACACACAAAGCAATTTATTCCAAAAGGATTATTGAAATGTAGCTCGTAATTGTGATTAAGGCACTATACCGCATTTTGAGGCTGGTCATCTAAACTATCCCGCGTCAGGTTAAATACTAATATACATGGCCTCCTTCGTGGCGTTTTAATTAAGTGTACTGATAAACGAATCAATTGGTGTCCGAAATAGAAACATATGAATAAAATATGTTTTTCCATCTAAAGGAGACAAATGCTTGCCTCTGAATGTGAAGCTATCCATGAAAGGTTTATACTTACAAATTTATAAAATTATACTAAGTACAAAGCACAGAAGACTTTTGCCAATTTATTCTTTTCAGATCATGCTTTGGATATTTTTCTGCTTGCTCTATATGCTACAGGCGCGAATCGTTCGAGGAACAAATCAAAATTTCTACGAACAACAACAACAACACCAGCAGCAGTACAATAAAAAAATGAATACAGGTCAATTTACATCAACAGGAGTAACTCAAGAAAACGGTGATCGTTTTCAGTTCAATATTGATGCGCATTCGAATGAAATTTCGAAAGGATCACAGTATCCAAGTTACCAACCATTGAAGTCGGAGCCTTCACCACCGGCGCCGTCAACATTATCAACGCATTTGAAACAAATCCCTGCGTCACCTGCAACCACGTACACTCCTATAGTGAATGTTAACTCTCCCACCCCTGTCATCATGCAATACATGCCGGGCAATATACCCGGAACAGAAATTCAATACTTACAATTAATTCCAACACGTCCTTTGATCGTACCTATTAGTCCGTTCATTGCAACCAATTCTGGCAACTTCTCACCTGTTCTGTCACCATTTCCATCTCCTTTGCAGCCAACACAACAATTCATACCTGCCGACTCACAATTTTCATCATCAATGGCACCCTTCAAACCATCTATGGCTCCACCCTATCACCTAGCACATCCCTCAATGAGACCTTTGCCTAGAGGAGTTCCACTTATGCCACCTGCACCATCAACATCAACACCAACACCCACTCAACCATATCAACACCTGCATAGCCTAGCCAATACTTCTCCACGATCATTGGCTAGTTCGGCGCAATCATCTTCAGCATCGTCTTCACTGATGTCTTATCTATCATCGAACTTCGAGACCCTTCGTCCTAACACAGGTTTGAATTTGATAGAATCGCCAGACAAATTGAATTTGAATACAAATGAATACATGCCGAATTATGGAAGAAACAGATATGCTGCACGGCAGTGAGCAGGACAATGAGACAAGGATGGATTCATATTCACAATTTCAGAATATACTTATATAGTTGTTATTTAGTTTATTTGTTGTTAGAATTCCATTGTTAAAGGATTAAAAGACTACGTTATACTTATATATTTTTCTTAATAAATAAGCTGGATTTTTATGTTTTGAATTGTTTTATATTGTGTGTGATATTGGACTTCTAATAGTAAAAATTTAATAATAAGAAAACAATCAATCTATCTCCTATTTACCTGAGAGTTGGTCCTAAGGTTCCTTTATATTTACGTAACTGAAAATGAGAGAGAGAAAATGTTAATTAGTTTTAGCTGGAGGGTTCTTTGTCATCAATTCTTTTTATTATCTGAAATCATAAACTCACTAGCACAAAAAATTTCAAGAAATTTGGGAATGCATGTTCGTCATATGAATTAAAATGGCTCAGAAAAGGACCCCTTTTGCAGAGAGTTTAAATATTCAGCTAAATAATATCTAGTTTGTTCGTTGAATGTTCTTAATAGGTGTATAAATATGAAATGCGGATTTTTTCTGCTTGAAATATGCATTTATTTGAATAACAGAACGAATCAATTCAATAATCAAAGTATTGGCCATCGTTAGCTACGACTTTTCCCATCTTTCTGTCAATTGATGGATTCCGCCACAGTACCACTTCTCATTTTTTGAGACTAACCACTCATCAAGCCAGTTTTTAACTTCTTCGTAAGAGTGGAAGTGCTGTTCCGAAAGTCCGTGCTGCATCGATCGAAACAAGTAGTAGTCAGAAGGACCCAAATCTGGAGAATACGGCGGGTGGGGCAGGGACTTTATCATGTCTTTGGTTAAATTCTGGTCGTTTTTCCTTAAGTGCGCAGTTCAATTTGAACAGTTGTTGTCGGTAACGTTCGCCAGTAATAGTCTCACCAGGTTTCAGCAGTTTGTAATACAAAGGTCCCTTACTATCCCACCAAATACACAGCAAAGTCTTCTTTCCATGAATATTTCGGACTGGTTGTGATGTTGATGGCTGGCTCGGGTCTACCCATGATTTTTTCCGCTTGGGATTGTCGAAATAAATCCACTTTTCATCGCCAGTAACAATTCGATGCAAAAAACCTTTTCTTTTCTGTCTGGCAAACAAAATTTCACAAATGGTGGTTTCGATGTCTCTTTCTTTCAATTGATACGGCACCAATTTTCCAGCTTTTTTCGAGCTTTCCCATGGCTTTTAAACATTGTGAAATGCCTGTCTGAGTAACTTCCAACGCTTCTGCCAACTGTTTTTCAGTTTGTGTGTTGTCTTCATTCAATAATGCTTGCAAATCTGTATCTTCGAATTTTTTTGGTGGTTTTCCACGGTCTTTGTTGCTGACATCGAAATCGCTACTTTTAAATCTTTTAAACCATGTTCACCATATGATTACACTAACAGTCGATAAGTTTCTTCTGCCGTTTTCTTCAAATGAAAGAAGGTTATTAGACTTCCCCGCAAAACCTCTGTTTCTGGCACGTAATTCGACATTTTTGAAGCGAAAAAAAAACTATGTTGTTTGTACCTGTTGTTTGTATCAAAACCTATGACATACTGGCACAGATTGACAGATGTTTACCCTCCAAAATGCCATATTATTTATCCCCGACACAAACCATATGCAATGGTTATGCCATCTGTTAGTAAAATCCGCATTTCATATTTATACACCTAATACAAGAAACCTTATCATTTTCAAAATGTTCAGGTGCAGTCCCTGTAACCATACCCAATAGCAAGAGTGGGCAGGAGATGGGATTATAATTTGGAAAGAGGAAATTTATAAAAACCAGATAAGACTCAGGTCCACACTTAAAATGTTGGTCTCCCCGCGTCAAAAACTACTAGGTTTCGGACTAATGATCTCTCCAACCAACCAAACAATTTACCTTCCAAATTTTCATACACAATTGAAGGTAAGGAGTCCATTTTTTACGCCTTGAAGTCCATTTTGAAGCGTGAAACGAAGAAGGAAGAGTATTGTTTGATGAGGACGCTTCCCATTGTAATCTTCTCACCTAGCCAAGTATGCGCTGCACCGCTGTTAAGATAGGCCGAGCACAATACACTGTCTTCGAATCTCGGGTGACTTAAGAACACCTGACACCCCTGTTGTGGGCTTTTAAACCATTGCTCGAATTACCTCTGAGAATCTGAGTTTGAAATGTGAGCAAATGCAAAAATTAATAGTTAGTTTCGACTTTACTGCTGTGTCCCGAACGTTGATCGGTTTTACTTTAGGGTTCCTAGTTTCTGCCAACGAGACAACTTCAAGTGTATCCAGCGCTTAGTTGAATGGATGAGCGGTTATCTAGCTCCTTTGTATGGACATACTCATAATCCACTGTGCATCCAGCAATTAGTTTGCTACATCTGTTCAGGTGCGGCTCCTGTGCTTATTCGAGCCTAAACAGCCTGTCATCGATTCGGAGATCTACGATGGAGTATAGAGTCCTCGGCGACATTTGATTTGATCTTGTTTTTAGTTGTAGATTAGACCTCGATCCATCATTTGATTCAAAAGAATCTGCAACAGACATCCTAGAATTTCGAAAGAGCTTCCCGGGATTTCCAGAACAGGTGTTGTTCATCAAATGAAGTAAAATTCCATTCCATCCATAAATCTGCAAGTAGATTTGAGGGGTTGGTGCTTTGATGTTAGTTTATCTGTTTGACAAGGTTCATTGCTGAGTTGTTTCGGATTTAGCTTAGAATTATTCGAATTCCGGACATTGTGCTATTCTAGGATTATGTTTTAATTCGTGAGGTTTTCGCGATTTTGCTGGGGTAACAATGCATTCTATTCCTTTGTGTTTTGTCGTATTTATAGCACCTGTTAAATTCATTGCAACTTTGGGCGGTATGATCTTTACGTAGTTGAAATTGAAGAGAAACTGCTTTTCGCCGTTACATGGTTTACCTTTTCTTTTGGTTTTAGCCTTTCTGAGCAATTTTGCGGCTTCATTCTTAGTCGAGCCAAAACTTTTAATGAGCCTATACGTAATGGAAAATGACTTTTACAGCTCTAGAAGAAAAAAAAAAGGCTCAGACCATTGCTTGGCTAGTATTCTTAAAAGTAAGCATTTTGACAATTTTGAATTGAGTCAAACATAGATAGAAAGTATGTGTAGATTGTCTATAAATAGTGAAAAATTTAGGAATGATTAGGAAGGATGTTCAATTTGATTGAAAAAATGTGACAAATGAGTGCAGTAGTATAGAACGAAGATTCGATTTTGTCGCGGAAAATCGTGGTACTCGAGGAAAAGGTGGTAGACTGGGTCCTTTCTGCGCATTGTGTGACAAGAGGCAGCAGTGAACAGAAGAAAGGATCTAAACGACCAAGGAAAAGTGCGCCTTTGGAAGATCGTTACTAAATTTGGCATATTCGTCGAAACCGATTTAAGACTTCATTGGACATTAAGAATGATCTAGTTCGAGCGACGGGAAAAGAAATTTCGTCGAAAAAGATGCTAAAAAAGCTGGTTTATATGCATTGTTACTTATCCATAAACCAGACCTTCAGAGCTAGGCTGAAACGCTTACAATAGGCTGGGGAGCATGTTAATTGGACTAAGGAGATTTGGGATACAGCTTTTTTCAGATGAGTTGAAATTCAAGCAGAATTAAGACGATGGAAAAATTCAAGTGTGGTGCGAACCTCGGAAAAAGCATTTTCATGAATGCCGTTAAAGACTCCCTCCAAGTTCTGAAGGAGGTGTAGCGTCGGTATGTTTCTCTGATGATGAACTAGCTCAAATATGCTTGATTCATTCAAAAGTAACACCTTCAGCCTTTTTGAAAGTCACAGAAAAGATAAGGTCTTTCTTAATTTGGCTTGGAAGCATCCAGACTCAATTCAAACTTTGGAAAACTTACTAATGCAACCATCCGTTTCCGAGGACAACATGGAAAAATTATGGGCTTTTTTATGGGAAAATTATGGGCTAAATTATGGGAAAAATTATAATATAAATTCACGTAATTGAAGCTAGAAATGGCTCAATGAAATATTATTTGCAAACAATGGAGCTACAAAAACTAACAAAAATAGAAAAAAGGAATAATGGGTCTTCTGATTATTGTCTGGGAATATCCTTGTTTAGAGGTAAAATGACTTTTTTCACCTTTTCTAAATTTTCCATCGAAAGGAGGAAAGGAGGAGGAAAAAACACAATTTTTAAACACCGAAATATGAGGGTGTAGACACTTTTTTTTAAGAACGTTCGATTTGTCGCTCGAATTCATATCAGTGTTTCTTGAAAAGATTCTGCACTTCGTTCAATATGAAAGGAAAATGGCTTTTTCCGACAGTTATCTAAAAGAAAGATAGAGTTCTTTGTATTCTTTTGAATTTTCTAATGACGGAGAGAGAGATGTTTGGTTCACACTTGCTCGTCTTTCGGTGTGCGGTCCTGTAACCTCCTGAATGTGTGACAATAACTATAAGCACTGGTGGATGAATTAAATGTAAGTGTTGCCTTTTACATTGTTCTGGTTCATCGGAGAAGATGAATTTCACGCACCGAAATTGGTAAAAAGCATTTATTGGTGAGCGTCCTTATTGTTTGTAATTTATGCATTATATAATGCCGTGGTTTTGTTAGAGTTTTGAAATTAACTATAATGTTCAGTACCGTACCGGTATTACAGTTTGAGGGAGGATATTTTACGGATTCTAAAGGCTAAGTTTTTATTAACATCGTATCAAAGTTGGATTATAATGAGCCCATTTAATTCACAATTTCTGCAAATCTTTATGACACCAAACAAAACTGACTGTCAATCGTGTGAATTATTGCTGTTGAAATTAATTGGCATATCTGAATATTTCAATTCAAATCAGCTAATAAATAATCTGTCCACTAATTAGAAATAAAAAAGTTTTCTAAATTAAATATGTGAACTTTTGTGACCTCAAAGGTTTATGCAAAAACCACAAATGGTAGATTTTTGTTGACTAAAAATGCTAATAAAAAAAATTGAAAATATGGATTTTTTGTTGCCAGTGAATTGAGACTCCTATAAAACAGTCATTTCATCCTCCTACATCACACAAAACTACCAACCATACAATCCATAATACCTCATAAAACTCTCAAGCTTATCTACCGAAACATATTGTATAATTGTTGCAAATGTGTAATAAATATTTTGCGAAATTTTTGTATATTGAATATTTCGCTAGAAAATATTATTTATTTCTTGAAAGGTGAATATCTAGATAAAAATTTTATTTTTTATTCAACAGGTGATATTGGATTTATGCATTCGGCAAGACAATGGAAAGTTATGAATTTTTCTATTCACACATTGTGATATAATGGACAGAATGTGGGATATTGTGTATCTTTTTTTTTTAAAGGCATCCTCTAATATGATTTATGCTACGTGGGTGGTCGGAAATTTGTAAAATTAGTGAAGATTTGCAGATACAAATGAGAAATTAATGAACTGAAAATCATGATCGATTACTATTCGAATGGCAAATGCTGTGAAAAATTTCAAAAAATTGCCTTAAGTCGTCACTTTTCAAATAATATCGGGATAAGATTCAGGTTAATTCACTAGTATGGATTACATGTTAGTCCAGAGAGTATTAAAGGTGATCTGATAATGTCGCAATGTAGCTTTGACTTGGTTTATAAATCTTTAACTACTCGAAGCAACGAACAGTCTCCTTAGCTCCTTAGGTTTAATTAGTTTTCGAAACATATTTGAAGTTGGACTACTTAACTTTCACGTGTGAATGCCAAACATGTGTAGCCCTAATTGCAAGTACTTATGTTGCCTCATTACAACTATATAGGACTAGTTTTTGTCTGAAGTCCTACCACCGAAAGTTAGGTAATCGACCGCAATATCTTTTGAGGCGAATTGATAGACGAACAACTGGTGTTGGGTCGTGAGAAATAAATTAATCATAAACTCAAACAAGGAAAAACAGTGTTAGAAGCGTTTGTTAACATGCAAATTTAACTCCAAAGTGTAGATTAGATAATAGATATGATTTTTAAATCTACAAGTGGTACTTAGTTACATCCTTGTGTACGCACGCTAATGAGAAAGAGTTTTTTTTCTTCTAACTCTTCCACCGCATTTTTTTTCCTCCTTTAAAATAACACGAAAATAACATTGTAATGTACATAGCACTATGGAGGATGCTATAAATTGTACAAATCGTATGTTGTTATTCCAAACATGGTCTCAAGATAATTTCCGAATTTATTGTTGTCGAGCAAAGATAACAAGACTAGCGGATAAGGTGATTGTAGAGCATCTTATGTTTCATGATGTATAGCCGGGCAACAATGACAATCGTTTTGGATCTACTCAAACATTTTCTTCTTAGACAAACACTTTACAAATAAAACAAACAATTCTCAACTATTTAAATTTGCAATCAAAAGTAAAAAGAAAATACAAATCGAAACAGGCGAAGCTGTTTAAATGAGAAATATAACAAGTGTAGTCAATTATATAAAAATTGTATTTGCAGAGTTAAATATTCAAAAAAGGTTAAACACTCCGATGTACATGCAATCGATCATAAATTTATTAAAATTCAAAACATCAAGAGAGATACGAATTGAACAATTGAACCACAGAATTCAAATCCCTTTCTTCTTTCATGTTCGAAAAACAACTAACAAAGATCACTCGACTACATGATTATTTAAAATTAATGGTTATATTTCTTATTGGCTTTGATCATACTCCGAATCGTGTGTTACGAATCGGCTACAACTACAAATTACCTGTCTTTTTGAACAAATGGAAAAATGGGCGAGTACTTGGGGTTTTTTCTTCATGTTTACGTGCAAAAACTTACCCAAACTCACATACCAACCATCTGCAATCTTTCATTAGTTGAAATGAAGAGATCAATCTGGAAAATATAAAAATTTTCGCCGCTAGAGAAATTGAGTGTAACTCTTTTTTCGGATATTACTTATTTATGTAGCAACGTGGGTTGTTGGGGTGTTAATTAAACTGAATTGAGATCCGACAATAGAAAACATGGTCCAGGGCAAGGTGAATCAGTTTTCGTAGAAATCGTTTCTTTTTTGTATCTCTCAATTAGGTTTCTCATTAGCGAATAGCTTCTGTATTGTTGGTATCAAATTTATGAGCTTTGATGAATGTTTCAAACTCTTTTAATCATGCGACGCTCTAAAGACACAGCTTTGTCTGGTATTATTTATGAAAGTCCTTTTTCATGAGGAATACCTTTCTTTCTGCAACATCACGTATTAACCGTATCAACCGCACGTTACCAAACCAACTATTGCATGACTTCCAAAGCCTATTATAATACAGCCACCTCGATGTTTTGCCTTATATACTACTATCGAATAGACTATCGTATCACGACACGCGAAGCAGCACGAATCGCAACGAAACGGTAAGCAACTGATAACTTTTCTCAGCAATACACTATCCTTTGTTCGAGCATCTGAAGGAACCACCCGGTAGACTATCAGTGGATTATCTGCGAAGTGAAAAAATGGAGTGCAGGGACCTCTTCTAGTCCTACTGGATCAAAAAGTTTCAGGCTAAAGGTACAAGGAGATTGTTTTGAAAATCAATGTGACCCCAGCTGTAAGCATACCACACGTCCTATTGACAATCAATAGGTTGTAACCATATATATATAGTCGGAACTGACAACTTATGTTGACCCACCCTATAAAAATCTATAAAATCAGGAGATTTCTTTCAGATCCTTTTGCGCCATTACTAGTGGCACATTGATTATGTCTATTCTAGTTGCGTTTGGATTCGCTGATCAGGCTCTTATTAACTCTTTCGCTTTTTTCGTTCTACATCGCTGTACGTTGATGCTCAAGTTATTTTTAAATTTACTCGGATCGTAACAGCTTTGAATTCCGACATACAACCTTGCACTAGTTTCACGCGATAGTTTCGATCACCTTTTCGAGCAGACTTTCTGTCCAACAGTATTTAAATTCCTCTGTTGAGTTTGCTCGTTGCACTTCTGTGGCCACTTTTATTGCAACTACAACCGATTAGAAAACTGTTTTGTGGTTTTTCAAATTTCTAACTACCCTTGAGCTGTAGATTATCTTGGAAGAAGATTCCGGCGTAGTTTCCTTCATCTGTTTTGAGCCGCAAATGGTGATCACGATTTCATTTACTAATCGTTCGATTAGAGCATTTCTGGATCTTTTCTATTTCTTTAAAATAGTCAGATTTTGTGTTGCTGAAAACCACACGAATGCTTCGTAGGTGGTTTCATTGATCGCGACTTTAGGCTATATGCCACAAGTTTTTTTCCAGATTCATTGTAGAAACTGTTGTTGTTTGTTATTTGAATAAGTCTAGTTAACCCTTGCAAGGTCTCTCCAACTTTCTCCTTTATCCTAGCTCTTGAGCCTCTCTTGGGGTTTCGCTTTCCCTAAACTGTCACGGTCTAGTGTCCGCGTCCCCCATTTTCGAATTCCGACGGATCCGAAACCGGTGAAGACAGTTGAGCAATACTCATAGAGTCAAATAAGCGTTTTTTAGGCTTCCCCACACTTCCATTAGTCTCCGCCCTTCGGAGAAACGGAGGGCGAAGGTAATCGTAGTGAGAAAAAAATACGATTGTTCTTTTTCGTGACATTGATTATTCGACTTGTTTGGGGACCCGTTGTTTGTCCATACAATTCAAATGGCTAGCCGGTTGCACCTTCCACAATCTTATAACCTTTGAGACGGCGCGTCAAATATTTCATACGAATCATGGTTGTATTGAATCCACTTCTCGTTGCTCTCCATCAATGTAGCACGGGTCTCACCTTTTGAAGGCATTCAGTTTGTTTGTTGAAGCTTGGTTGAGGGTCACTATGTCATTCCTATAGCATAGCCCAGTTCTTACCTCAGCTTTATATATTTTAAACTTTGTTTTCTTCGACATCGAAAAACTGAATAAAACACCTTTTTTTCGTGAGATCGCGGTTCCAACCTTTTCGATGTTGTATTCACCAAGTCTTATACTATGTATATTGGAGGCTCTTCCTGAACTGAAATATCACAATCAGCCATGCTCGACCACGGCATTTGCCAGACCTAGGGTGAATGCTCTAAGTGAAAAAAAGGAATACGCAGGATTTCAACGGTTCGAATAGCCTTCTTGAAACCAGTAACCATCCTATACAAGTTCGATCAAGCTTTATTAAACACTTTCAATAAATTTCTACACATGTCAGCAGCATTTTTCCTGAATGTAATTTAGACAATATATAAGCGCATAGATAAACTTAAATACCAGAAGTTATGTCTCACACATATTACTCATCAATACTAACAGGCGTCTTTTTCGGTCAAGTAAATTTTAAAAAATTTAAAAGAGTAGGGGCATACTTGTTGAAACCACGAGTTTCTCAAGCCATACGTTACCAAGATTCTAAGACCATTCAAGCGGCAACATATAAGCCAAGTTCAATTGATGAACCAGTAGCGAAACCCAGAAGAGATACGAAGGAAGCTCATTCGGACTGTACGATGTCGATATTCAGATTTTGTAGTTCGACGATGCTGTTGATGAAACTGCTGCAAACATGATATTTACGCCAACGACGGGCTGACGTACCTCGGAGACGATGACCGATATGTAATAAGAACAACTAAGATATGTTCAAAGGGGGGAATATAATATACAGCGGAATTTTTTTATTGTATAACCATTTAAGGCTATGGGACCGTAGATTATGGCTCTCCTATCGATGAACTGCGCCTTGTAAAACCTTGTAAAAGTATTATTTAAATACAGAATTCTTCTGAGTATCTTTTGATACAACTCGTCTGACCAAAGCGAATTAATTTACGACTTTCGCAGTAATCAACAAGCATCCATACAAATCTCCATTGGTTTCATTACAGTTCACAAGTTAGCAATAACAACTTTTTTCACATATGCCAAACAAGCAATACAATAAAAATGACACCATCTACTCTGCACAACTTTTCCACCAAGTGCCAATCATTCAAGAAACATTAGGACTACTAGCACTCAATGTAAACAGACAAAATACTACAACAATCGCGTGACCCAGCTCACGCGAAGAGCACACGTCAAAAATATCTATCTATTTAATGATCGTACCTATCTAGTCAGCTAGCTAGCTGGTAAGTATCATCCAGTAACGGCACTATTGATCTTTCACATGTACTTAAGCGGTAAATTTGTGCATGCAGCCACTCACTGATCAATACATCTGTCTTTTCTGGATGCTTATCGATTGTTGAAGACTGAAATTTGTCTCGGATATTCAACAGACAAGTTGAGATCGGCTTATGCAGAGCGCCATGCTGTGCTGTCGATGAGGAAGATTGACTAAAACAGTGCAAATAATGTTCTTCGCTAAATATTCGATGGGTAAAAGTTTTGACAAAAAATATAACGGAAGGCAATGGTAAATATCAACATTTTCGGGTTACTCGCTTAAGTCTTTTGTATTGATCGGATAACATTGCAAGCATTTATACCGGTTTTACGGAAAACTTTTACTTTAAACACTCGAATTTGAATGAATTACACCAATTTCTAGTTCGAATTACCATTTCAATGTTGATTTTTTTTTCAAAATAGGGCTTTTATGTAACAAAGCATTTGGACACAATCACTTGAGGTTAGAGTTGTCTGTCAAGGGAATGGAGATTGTAGCTATTTTGAGGCAATTAAGCTGTTAGTAGTAAATAAGCAGAGATCATAGGTCAAGTGGCTTAGGGCTACACCAATCTCTGCTGTACCTTCCTTAATCATCATAATATTCCATCACAGACATTTCGATCAGACCATAATTAAAATGACTACTGAATATACTTCTGCCTGCACTCCGATAGCATAAGCATCATTTAGGTAGCGATTTCGGGACGGTTTTGTCGTGTAGGTTTTCCGCCTTTCCACACTATCTCATCTCCACAGCTTACCGTAGACCGGCAACTTGGTGATAGATACTATCTGAATTTTTCCTGGTTATATTTAATGCTCGCGAAGCAGATAAGCATCCGTCACTTGGCACTTTCTCATTCGAGATCTCCGCTGCTACACATTTCAAGACTGCGCTGATGTGTTGCTATCATTCAATATCGGATCTATAGTACAAGTACGTATCGCAATTGATAGTCATGTCATTGAAATGGTATCGTAAACTTTGATTGGCTTTGGTCAATGAAGCCACAAAATATACGGCCAACAATATATTAAATAAAAGATGGAATTGTAATATACGCAAGCAGTTTGCCTTTTGCTCGTGGTGTTGATGTTGCTGGTGGTTTGTACTCACAGATGAACGTGAATGGAAATAATTCAAGTGTGTATATATAAAAGTTGCGACCCCACTATCTTCCTGATGTAGTTTAAAGTGACCATTTGGTGAATGAAGTAAAGATTATTGCTATTCGGTTGGACGCAACAAGTTGTACATGTTCTGAGCTGGATGTTTTCCGAATAATTTGTGATCTAGTGTATTGTAGTGAGTGATAAATAGTGGATTCATTCTAGGATCATTTTGAATTGGTATAGAAAACGTGAAGAAGTGCCCAATAGGTGGTTAAGAACGTTTATTGTCAGATATAAACCTACAACACAAAGAAAATGGTTAGTATAACATCGATTTTGATTTTCTAATATCTCGAAAAGCTGCTTCTAACTGAGTTTTTGTAAATTGTTAGCAATTCGAAAAAAATCGAAAATTGTAATTCATCAGTAAAATTCACTCTTAATCTCAACCGTGACAGTGACTAACTTCTGACTCAGAAGAAATCATGTATCGCTTGCGGACATATTTCTTTTGTCACTTCTTGTAAGACGATGAAAACCCCAAATCACCAATTTACATATGTATTATAATCGAATGACTATACAAAGCAATAATTTAGACCCGACACCAATGTTGCATAATATTCAAAGCGATTTGAAGAGTTGACAATTTTTTGAGGTTTTGAGCATGCGAGCTTTCACTTAAAAAACAAGAAATAGCTAATATAGTCAATGCAACAACAATAAGTTTTTAATGGAATTCAGCCCATAGTGAACATAAAAGTTGCTTAACACTAATCCTTAATTGCGCTAGGGTGAATTCGGGTTTTTGACAGTAAATAATAACCATGCATAATCAAAATAATAATAGGTGACCGAAGAAGGATTAATTTATAAAATTAGTGTCGCAGATTATCTGAATGATCGTTTAGTAGAACCAGCATTGCGCAAGTATGTACATTTTCGAAATCGCTTATTTTTAGATAATTCTTCTGTTTACTTTGTCCGAGAAAATCGTATTTGTTTTGGTTTGGAATTCTACTGCCGAATATTTGATCTCCCGGAAGTTTAAATCAAGTAGACTGGTGAAGTATAGTAATGTTTAGACTAACCACTTTCGCTCATTTTGTTCCGTCTCATAATCACAGACGAGATAGTGAGTATCAGAGTTTGTCACCATAAAAGATTCACAACTGCCTGTAGTTTGGTTCCGTCAGGACTTCTTGTCTGTTTTCGTTTAATTTTTGCTCAAATTTAAGAATTAAATGCTTTTAGAATGCAGAACGCGCCGTACTTAATGAAAATCCTTGTAATAACTTAGTGGGATCGTCAAACTTCTTAATATTCAAATACAGGCAATGAAGCTATCGTAGGTGGAAGAATAATTCAAAATACTCTAATAATCTTTTCTTATCTTAAACTGAAAAAGAAATTATGGTATATCTGAGGATTTTAAGCGCTGGTCATTAGCAAGACTTTAAGCCGAAGGATCAAAGACCCAACGATTTTTTCTAACCATTACAGATAGGATCCCACGAAATAATTTTCCTGTGACCGACACAGGCATTGATCAACCTTCAGATTGCGAGGTAGTGACTGTTTGCTTCAAGAATAAGAAAGAGTTTGAACACTCGTTCTGTAGTCAAATATTGCGAACCAAATAATCCAAAAATTTGGATATCATAGCATAGTAGTAGTAGTAGTAGTAGTAGTAGTAGTAGTAGTAGTAGTAGTAGTAGTAGTAGTAGTAGCAGTAGTAGTTGTAGTAGTAGAAGTAGTAGTAGAACAAGTTTTTGTTGAAGCACTAATAAGAAAAGTAGAAGCAGTATAAGTAGTAGCAGTAACGTTTTTTGTTGTTATTTCATCATTAGAAGTTGTTGTTTTAGTAAAAATAGTAGTCATAGCACTAGTAGTAAAAGTAGAAGTAGTAATAGCAGCTACAATTGCACTACTACTAGTTGCTACAGTAGTTTGAGAAGTAGTCGTAGTGAATGAGTTGTATTTTTTTTTAATCGACAAAATCGATTTCAAATCGTATCAAAATTTATAATAGCAGTAGCTGTTGTAGAATTTTGATAGTATTGATAGAATGATAGTAATAAAAGAAAAAGTATAATTGTGGTATTAGTAGCAGCAAGCAGTGGGAGTAGTGATAGTAGTAGCAGTAGTAGTGCGTTTTTAATAAAAGCTGATCAGCTGAATCCTGGTTTTGATTTCAGAAGCAATTTTTTTTGAATCGACCCCTTTTTTTTTGTTTGGGAGGTGAAGGCTATTTACGCCCTGAGTGTCGGACTCCCCCGCTACCGGACTACCGACTTAAAACCTCCCCTGTCACACCGAGAACCTAGTCTGGAACTGTTTGTCGCATTACTTCGGACTAGACCTCATTAATCATCGCTTAGCGATGTCTTCAGGCTAAGGGAAATCTCTCTTTCTCCACTGATGGATAGGAAGAATTGCGATCAGAGAGAATTGCGTTACAGAGATCTCCCCTCCCTCGCCAAGCGATCCATCATGCCCTTCTTTATAATAAGTGCTGTCCATACGTAATGCGACACACAGTTCCAATTGTCCTTTGATTGCATCATTTTTCCCGTTAAATTTTCTGGGGAAATTACGCCAATTTTCTCCGAGAGATGCGAACGGAGTCTTGTGAATCTATTACACGTAAAGAACGTATGGCAGGCGTCATCCGTCATCCCCGGGCAGAACACGCAAGTTGGGGATGGTGTCTTTCCCATCTTATACACAGGTAAGACTGAAAATACCCGAGATCACTGAGTAGTTGCGTCAGATAATAATCAGTCTCACCATGCATTTTGTAGAACCACGGCCCCAAGTCACTTATCAGCCGTGCGGTCCACGTGCCTCGCGTTTCGTTGAATCGACCCCTTAACTAGCACGAAAACAAAACGATTTCTGTTTTCTGCACTAATTTAATTGAGTTTGTCTTAAACAACACAGAGAGGATTATACCCTGACGTAATTCGTGAGTCGTCGCAGGTTGTTCTGCAATCATGTGCTGCAAACTATGCAGAAAGTTTATTGTGCTTTTTGGAGATGTAAACCACTCACATTTAGACCGTTAACAATTAATCTATGCCGCGTCAGGCAATTTTGATTTCCTTTATCGAAAAACAGGGGTATGAACGCTTGTTATATGACTCTTATCGAACTTATTCTAGTTGCAGTAGTCTTGAAAAAAGTGCCAAAAGGTGAAATACGAAATCAAAAAAACAACTAGGAGTATGATAATGATAACGCTTACGGCAATAATGATGCATATTATAATTTCAGTATCAGAAGTTGTTTCCAAATTGTATTTCCATAGTATTTGCTTCCGTTCAAAAATTCCATACAGCTTCAAATGTTTCTGTCATCTTCTTCACCACCACTCTTCATTGTTGTTCGCTAGCTGACATGTCTCCAGTAGCGATCAGGAATCCCCGAAGCTGGATCCCGAAATAGACAAACTTCAATCTATTTAAATAAATGATGGTCGTGAGCTGTCAGAAGTAAGAAGGTACCGCCTTATATTTAAATAATTTTCCTGCTAATGAAGGTTTCTAAAAGAATACGATTACCTTTCGAGTTCTTTCAGAACCAAAACATCACGTGAAAGTGTGAGTTGGGAAAAGATTCTAATACTTTCTAGTCTTTCTATTTTGATCCAGGAAAACGTAACAGAACATCTGTTTCACTTCTTATCCCGGCAAAAAAATCTGAAATATGAATGGAGGTTCATCTGTCGTGATGGGGAAAAATATTGAAACCGAACAATATTGGCAATTCTAAAGTAAAAGAAATGTTGAAAGGTATTTTAAGCGGCAGCAATGCAGCAATAACTGGTTTAAATACCTTGTATCTTGTCCTTATGTTTAAAATAGTCAAAGAATTATCGTTTCGGAAAAGAAATAGCTACTTGTGAAAAAGTAGGAGTAAAGTATACCACTTTCCACTTCTTCCTTATGCATAGTCTACTTACGTACCTGTTCTTCCCTATTCTTGAATCATACTTTGCCAGGACATACGAAAGAAAACAAGTACAATGAAAATATTCAAAAATATAAAGATCCAAATTTTCAAAATCGGAATAATATACACGGGATGCACTGTCACGTGTCTTAAAACCACGTCCTCGTACGGGTTTCTATCAAAAAGCTGGGAAAGTTAGGGACTCTGATCGTAGGTGTCTGAAACTCTGAAAAAGTTTAATGGCCTTTAATGGAAACACATACAACAGTTTTTTGAAAAAACTTTAAAGCCTTAACAGGAAGGCTAACTACGATCTGCTTGTAAAATTTCCAGCAGCTAGAAAAGTCAGTTTCGTACCATTTAACAGATTACTGCAAGGAACGCTTTTTTTCCAAAAATGGTGCCTTCAACAAAAATGGACTTCCTTTCAACTAGAAGGGTTGGAGATTATTGTAGAAGTTAATCCTTTTCCCTCAGTGGGCGCAATCGATTCAGAGTGAAAATCTTCCAAATGTTGCGCGACACACAGTTCCATATGTCCTGTGAGTATGGCACGCTTTCTGAGAACATATCTAGAGAGAATCCGCCTGTTTTTTCAATATAATGCTAAGGATTCCAAATTCCTCACTATTCACTTAAAGAAAGTATGAAAGGCATCATCTGTATTCCATGGCCGGAAAGAACACTTAGACTGCCGAAAGTGCATATTTAGCACTAAATAGATTTATGGAAATTAGAGAGGCGACGACATATTCGATACTAAATGGAGCCCAGACCTCGATTAATTAATTAAGTACTGTAATTATGTGAATCAAGAGGTACAAGGGAATTGTAGCAAGCGAATAATGACAGGATGCATTGAGGATTACGTGCGGCTACTGAACTGTATCCGGGGTAGCAGTTAGAAACCAATTATAGTATCAGTAAAGCAGCGAATTGGCGGTAGGTAACATTAAACCCGTTGTTAAGGCTCATTTCCCAACTTAGTCAAAGTGTCCACAGGACACAAAGTGTTCCCAACTTAGGCAAAGGTTCCCAACTTAGGCAAAGGTTCCTAACTTAGGCAACTTAGGTTCCTAACTTAGGCAAAGGCAAAGGCAAGTGTCCTGTGGACACTTTGACTAAGTTGGGAACCGGACCGGTAGTATTTTTACTGGATTGACTGCGAGTCTTACTGGTCATCATGGTGCGTGAATAAGTCGTAATTATTGAAAGTAAACACTTTTAATTTTGTCAACTCCTGATAGGCCCAGAACATTTTAGTCAACTTCTTCTTTAAATGAGATATGTATGGTTAATAGAATGATAGCATTGCTTCATAGGTATATAATGTATCGGAAACTTGTGCTTATTAATTAAATCACCGAGAGGTACAGGTATTGCGCTACATATTCTTTGTTGGGCCTCAATGATAATAGGTGCATGGTAACAGGTATCTTCATAGTATTTTATTCCTCTTATATAATTTATATATGGGTGGTTAAGTGCAAATTGGATGAAGTCGTAAAGCAACAAACATTAAAATACATATGTAACCTTATCGTCCTTCATATTCGTAGTTTATTTTTGAAGGTGTTGCTTCTGCAATCATTCCAAGCTCTTTGGCAAGCAAGTTTTCAACCTTTAACCAACTTAGTTTTTAATTCATTTGCTTTCAAAATTAATTACCAATACAATACTAAGCACGAAGTTAAGGTTTAAGTCAGAGGCCTTCTTCAAAATAACGAAAAAAAAAGCGATTGAGGTGCAGTTAAGATTTTTTCATCAATCTTTGGTACCCCATTTCCGTAATATCATCATTGGTTATATTGGATTTCATACTGCTGCTCATGTTCAAAATCGTTTTGACTATGAAACATTTAAAGATATCCAATTTAAATCCTAAATGGATAAAATGCCTAAACAATAGTAACAGAAAAAATAAAATAACAAAAGAAATAGATGAAATTCAAATCATCTCGCATTTAGGAAATTCCGAAAATATTTTCATGAAACTCTCCAAGATATTGAAATTCAAAAAAAAAATCGAAATGATTATGTAGCGTTGCGTTAGCCATAGCATTACATTAACATTTATATTAATTTCATCTAGGAAAAAATTTATTGGCAGTAAAAGTCTCTTTGCATGGATATAATTAATAAACGTGATATAAGTTTTTTAATTTTTAACATTATATAAATAACTTCCCTTCTGAACAATTGACACTATTGACGATATAATTAATTAGAAACGCGAAAATATTTGGAATTAACAGTAAACATTTATTTACGTGTCGGCTTACACATTTCTTTCTCAATGAAATTAATTAACGTTACGGAAGACACCATAAAAGTGCAATTCATTCTTTTCGAGTTACTGGCTTGAGTCTTTCGTTTTTTCTCATCATTATAAAAAAAGCTCAAGTTTCAGTGATTTGATCCGATCAAACATCAGTTGCAACGAATTCCGATTAGATGATTTTCAAGTGAATGAAAGGTTGAAGTTCATTTCGGCTACTAAGAATAAGGCAAACAAACGAGATGTTTTGGCTGAATTGGTTCAAGAGTAGTTGCTCTGTTATTCGCAGGTTGATTAATACTCGGACTAGAGAAAAGTGATAGGAACAATATGAAGCTTTTAATTTTTTTCATTTCAGGGACATTTTCTTAAAGGGTTATATTTACTTTTGTGAATGTATTAACAAGTTTTTCAACTGTACTTTCTTTTGTGGCGGCCGTTGTATGATTAACTTCATTTACTGAAATTGTAAAAAATTAAATTTGATTCCACTCCCGTATAGCAGGGGTTGCGATAATAGCAATGATTAAAGACAAAAACCACAAAAAGCGATAATCAGGATTCAGTCAAACTGCAATTTAATTCTAGTTCCACATTTCACAAGCGACTCACTGTGTCAGGAAATATCTGCTACGAATTACTGCAGCCGTGTTTTCAAGCTCGATCCAATTTTACTTGAGTTCGTTCGTTCGTTAACATGAAGTGGAAATTTTAATTGAATGAAAAGTGCAAGTTACAGTACCCGTGATAATTCACTATCAAACCTTAACAACTGTTGCAGGGTCTCTTGAGTCAATCGTAAAATGCGCATACCACTGGAAACTGGATCCTATTGCAAGCCTTATTTTGCCAGTGTAAAAAGACCAAACAGAAATATAATTGCATCGCTACGATCGCTACGAGCGAAAGACTTTCTGTAGCAGCGCGTACTATGTTATTTTGCTACAAACACATTCACTTTCATCTAGTTCAATTTACCTTTAGCACTGGAGCGTTAAGATATGTGCTCGGTGACCAAATACAGGTGTAATAGAAGCGCATTAATCATCGTCGGTTCGGCGTAGCCAGCAAAAGGCCAGTTTAGGGCGAGGTGAAATAACTAATTAAGCGAAATTCGCTAAAACGAAAATCATTTCCGTGAACTATCGTCCAAATTAGTTGTGAAAGCATGTGGACAACGAGCTTTGATGATGAATGGTATCTGTAGTGTAGCAAATGTCGTATGCAAAAGACTTTCAATGAATAAGATTTGTCAGTTCAAGCATTCACCCGCGGGGACAATATTTGGAAATCAAGAAAGTTACTCTGCAAAATTTTACGCACAATTTTCGAGCAGGTGTGAAATCGTTATGTTCATTAGAGCAATTAACGCAATCTTTCACAGCATTGAACAACTCAAATATATTCATTCCAAAAAAATTAAACTAAATGTACTCCTTTGATTAACGCTCTGCCGGTAGAAGCACGCAATAGCATCTTCGTTTCAGACCTTTCGAAAACATAAATTTACACAATCACTTGCAGTCGTCATTACATGCCATGTGTGTATATTAAAATCAATCCAAACGGACATGACATTTACACATGTCTTTTTTTTTTTTGTACAAAATCAACTCATGTCAAATCCACAGCAATCCAGGTGAAAGTAATAAATCCACGATAAATTGAAAATAAATTACAATTTCAAATAAACAAAAAAAAAACATATATTACATCAATTATTTGCATTCAATAAAAAATTTTCCTTTTTTTTGCTAAATACCCACTCGAAAATTGTAATAATAAATTACAGTCAAATCCTTTTCATCTAAAACTATTTCTTCCTGCATGACACTAAGTAGATGTATCATGAGTATAATTCTCGTGCCTTTTAAATTGTAAAGTATTAAAGATATCACGATTTGCGGTGGCATATCGCCGATATACATCTCGTTAATCATCCTTTCAAGCCTTCACCGCAATCAATAGATACATGCGCAAGTGCGCGATCACGTAGATTTCAGAATTGAATAAAAAAAATATCTAAATTCAACTTCCATTGAATCGTTCACGTCAGGTTGTAGATGCTCGTATTGATATGTGATTTGTACGAGCGTATGTTAGTGGTTTGATAGTTTGTAAGTGCAGGTTCAATGAAGCCTGGTCTGTGTATGTTAAACCAATTGCGAAATCATATACATTCACGTATGCTGAGTGATTGTGCGGATATATTGAGGCCACTCATAAACATCGAATATTGATTATATTTGTTGATGATAGAAACTCAAGTTTGAGTTGGACAAAACTTATACAATTGAAATAAAAAAACATAATCTTTCGCCAATAGTCTTAGCGTTACGGATTGCGACGTGTTTCGTCGATAGGACAACTCTTGGAACAGAACACTTTATCATAATTTCACAATGATCGATTCGGACTAACCAATTCATTTTTCCCTATATCGAGCTTTTTATTATCGCAAGTGTGAGAACAAGTCCAGTTTGTGTCGACACATGATCATATTGGCATTTATTACGCACCTTTTATTATTCCTCATGCTGTACACGGTATGAAAATGCATAAAATTTCTGCAGAGCGCTCTTGGTATCGACCAAATTAAATAAGTAATTTATGTTTTGTCAATAAACTGTCTAGCTTCAATGAATTCTACATCAGGTTCGTTGTGAATGAAACAGGTTCATGTTATAGTCAACATTTACTCATACGTTTCCGACACGATAAATGAGACACATCAATGAATTAAGTTTTTAAGAAATAAAGTGTTAAGGTAGACAACCGAAAGTCCAATAAAATTTCAATCTTTTCGCAACGATTTTTTATTGGTTCCACTTATTTTATAACTGGTTAGAGCGAAGTTTATAAACAGGGCTCCGTTTACTCCGTTGCAACGTAGCCTGAGTTTGAATTGCTACTATTTTTCGCAGAAATTTTAGTTATTCATTTTACTTTTTCCTTTGTTTTGTCGTCGTCATAGTAATGCAATAATATTTCTCGGCCTGGGCCTTATTTCTGTAACACCGTCCACATTCTTGGTCCTTCCATCGCGTCCTACAACTCGGATATTTGAAATGCAATTCACTGTCATCGTCAGTCGAAGCACTTCCTGCTTACTTCGTCCCTCAGTACTGCCAGCGAATAACTTTCCAGGTAACTATTCCTCATTCATCCATTGCAGATGACCACAACGCGCAGTCTCCGCAACTTACAAATCTTAGAGCTCTCTTGCTCGTCAATAAGATCGCACAGGACGTGGTAGTTTCTTATTGCCCTTTCTCTTCGCAATCTTCTTCACGATTTGTTCTTGTAACGCATTTATACCAGGGAATACGAATGTGTTCTTAACTTCGATCATTCAGCAAAAGTTAACTTCCCTGTTGAAGGACCAATGTTCTGAAAATTTTAATATCTTATCGAGTTAAGCTTCGCGAATTGGTTGTGAATGGAAAACAGAACTTCATATAATATTTCACAGTTGAAAGTTTAAAGGATTTACACGAATGCGTATAAAGTTTTTGCGGAAGATGAGCTTGCGCCCATGTGCTTTGTAGAAAACAGAAACTTGTAACGAGCTGGCGGACGAGCGTAGCCTGATACAGTTTTGTAGAAGAAGGTGAGCAGCGGTGAAGGATGCGAATGGTGGATGGCACGTATACAGAAAGAACCGGGATACATGATTGTAGATGGGTTAATCCCGGTGTGTAGTATCCGAAAAGATCATTTTTCGGGGAGAAGTGCTGAAATAGCTTTTCGACCATAATATAAACGTTCTCATTTACTCTACCGAATTGAGACAGAAAATTGTTTCGGTTTCCTGGCGATCCATTTTCTTTTTGAACTCTTTTCATAACTATCATTTGGCACATATGTGAAGGCAAACTGATGAAACTATTCAAATTTTTGGAAGCAGAAGGTGATTGCGATCTATTACTCGATTTTTCAATTGGATATAAAGTGATGACACATGAACTGATATATCGAGAATGGAAATTAAGTCCTTTAAGTTCTACCAGTAAGTTGTTTCACGCCTTATTCAATATACCTTATTGTGACGCCTTATTGTGTATAAACAAAGCCAATTTGTGTTTCGGCTAACTGGAATCCGAATAAATGTAGATCTATTGCGTATATTATATACCACAGGATAACATTCTACCATTTCCCATTCATTCAATATACAAGCGTTAATTGTCTGCTCTCCTTAAGGAAGACATGTGTCATACATTTCCTCGGATTTCAAACAAGAAGGTCCAAAGAAGTTTTTAATGATATAATACTGCGAAGATTTAACCCTGACACCACCATAAATAGGATGATTGCCGAGGATATAGAAACCAGAGAGAGAGAGAGAGATGGATGTACTTGGCAATAAATTATCGCTACAATTTCGTAGATTCTGAGGCCAATGAACATACTGAACTTATTGAGCGATTGATAATACTGCTCTACGAGACCTTCACAATAATCCTCTACGCTATGAAGGCAATAAGTTAGGATGTTTTTCTTCAAAAGGAATACTCGGGGATATGTTTGCTAAAGGTATGTTTGGAAGCAAAGCTCATGGCGTCAAAGTTCATTCGCTTTGGTTATCACCCACTTGTAAAATTGGTATCCTTATTCGTTACCCAGCGCTCCTCTCTCTAAGATGTTTCTGATGATTGTTGAAGTTTTTTTCAACACAAAAAAAAATTGCGTGTCGTTATGTTTTTTGTACCCAACATATCATACACATATAATTTCTTTGACCAGTATGCTTAACTCTACAATATATCAAAACGTCAAGGATATCGGTCGTACGGTCAAGGATATCGTAAACAGCAAAACTATCGTCACAACATTATATTAGGCTGGTTTGCGATCAGTTTTCTTGTCTGGACATTGTTTTGGATTCGGTATGTTGTCGCACTACATACTTTCACCAACTTATTTACCCGCTTTATAGTAAATTGATGAGATCTAAAGCTAAACTGGGTTACCAGGATTAGCTTTTTTGCCCTGGGAACGAGATGCAAAGAGAAGACAGGCTGTCCTTTTTATCCCTGACCTAACGCCGTAACTCAATCAAGTGCATGGTGAGACTGATTTCTACTTGACCCAGCTCTTGATCCGGAATATATTACCTGCACACGGTTAAAAGTTCACGGTCCCTCACGGTCCCTGTAATCGGTGAAATACTTACAACGACTGAATAAAAGTGATGTACAGCCCATTCTGCTCATGCAGTCCTGACAGTTCAAAAACTCATACTGCAGTGTCTTGAGTTTTCGGCGATGGAGGAGTAACATTTCTAGTGCTACCTTCTTTTTTGCTACAGCTCCCGTAACTTGAAGGCATTTATATGAATAGGAACACAAGGTTTCGTCCAAACTAATGTGTCAAACGGTTCCAGGCTAGGTTCTCAGGTTGACAGGGGAGGTGGTTAGTAGCTTTGAGCATCTAGAAGTATCATACACAGGGCGTAAAGAGGCCCTCATATCCATGCAGAAGGAAGTTTTGTGAATCATACTAGAGGATTATTATCCGTTTGCATTTGATCATGCAACTTTTAAAATACTCATTGGTGACAAACTTAGGGAAAATGTATGTTTGCTTAAGGAGCATAGCTTAAACTAGTTGGAATATATTACTGATTTCTAGATGTTAGTAATCAGATGGTTAATTGTTTTCTGAATACATTTGTTTTGTCCTTATTGTACTGAATTTCAGGACTGACCGCAGTTCGGGTAATCAATGCTCCTTACGAGCTGTGGTCTGTTCGTTCTTTGCAACGATATTCTATTTGGAAATTCAGTTATCCTAAGGTAGTTATGTAATGGGCATATAGTTGGCCATATTGTTGCTGTAACTTTTGTGGTAGAATTTCATTCAACGCAGATTAGATTTACCTGGTAAAAGGACGTCATATGCTCAACTGGTGACCGTTAGAGGCATTTCGACTTCGTCTGTCACGATCTTTTGATGGAAAACTTAATTAAATTTATTTTTGAAATGGGCCTTTCTGTTAGGTACCTTGTGCCTACCTTTGTGGTATTTCTTCAATCTCGAGCATTGGCCCTTGTTTTTTTACCAAAAGCTTACAGATCTCGGTGCCAGATTAATTTCGAATTGCCGATTCTTGAAATCATCCAAAATATCAACCAGATTTACTTTGTAATTAATGCCCCATGTAACAGCTCTGACTCCATTTTCATTTGTTAAGATAATATTTGTGCTGCTAACTTATTTACAACATGGGATAGTCCACCACCTAGGTGTCCTGTACCTTTGTCTTTTTACATTTTCGGTTTTTTTTAGGTTAACAATGTGAAATTGTTGCCACCCGGTGTCATTTTAATGCCTTTAATGAACCATTTAACTATTAAAATCGGGGAACTTAGCAACGAACGATTACTTAGTTTCTTGACTTTAAGGGATCGAGCATTGTGTTTAGACATAATAAGTTTTTTTTTTTTTTTTTGGGTTGGGGGGTGAAGGCAATTTACGCCCGGAGTGTGGGACTCCTAGCAGCGCATGCTACCAGACTACCCACTAAACACCCCCCCTGTCAAGAGATCCTAGCCTGGAACCGTTTGACACATTACTTCGGGCTAGGCCTCTTTTTTACTTCGCGCTAGGGCGCCGTCAGTCTAGAGAAATCTCCCTCCAGCGGGAGGGGGCAGGATGGAGGAGGACCGCTCTGGAAAGGAGACCTCCCTAGACCCCGCGCCCAAGGTTATCTATCGTATATTTTTTGGCAATAAGTATTGCCCGAGAGTAATGTGCCACGCAGGTCCATTTGTCGAAACTTTTCAGCATTTCTCCGACCAGATTGTCTGGAGAAAGCTCTCCCATCACCTCCCACAAGTCCTGCCGCATCCTGTTCCACCTTCTACAGTTGAAGAAGGTGTGACATGCGTCATCCCTTTCCCCTGGGCAGAAAATGCAGTCTGGGGACCGTGATTTACCAATCTTGTGCAAGTAAGACTGAAAATACCCATGCCCGCTAATAAGCTGGGTAAGGTAATAATCAGTCTCACCGTGCCTTCGACTTAGCCACGATCCCATGTCCCCTATAAGGCGGGCAGTCCAGCAGCCATTGGAGTCGCCTTCCCATGACTGTTGCCACTCGAGTATTGTGCGCTGCCTCTCTTCTCGGTTGACAGCATATCTTGAGCCCTCCACTTTACGGTCATAAATTCTCCGTCGTTCTCTAGCAAGGAGGGCGATGGGTATCACTCCTGCGATCACCAACACCGCCGACTCAGAGACAGTGCGGTATGCAGACGCAACCCGCAAAGCTCCTCGTCTCTGTACCTGGTCCAAGCGCTTTCGGTACAGCTCCTTACTGAGAGCTCCGGCCCAAACCTCAGAGCCGTACAGTAGCACTGCCTGTACAGCACTCATGAGAAGTCGGCGTTTGCTCGGTGTGGGCCCACCGATGTTGCACATTAGTCGATTCAAAGCTGAGACGCCCATCGCGGCCTTTTTCGCCGTTGCCCTGATCTGTTCCGAAAAGCTCATTTTGGAATCGATCAATAGTCCCAAATATTTTATTGCGACTTTAGACTCAACAGTCGCATCATAAGTCGCATAATAAGTTTAGCATATGCATTAGTCAGTACTGTTAAGATGTTCATTCTTGGATGATTTTGCTCCCTTATTTTCTTCGTACTTTACTGACTCATCCTTGTCCTTATTTTATTTTGAAGGATCCGTCACAATCAAATTAAGCAAGATTTCGGTGATCTTTATTGCCGTTGAACATTATTGCGTTATGGGGTCAATTTTGATTCTATTTTGTTCTTTCCAAATTTTAACGTATGCTCACCAAATGAATTTTGCATAGACTGTGTGCAACTTTCACTTTGCACCCGACTATTTTTCCTTGTAGTGGGAGAAAAATTTCCCTATTTTCCGCATAGTCAGAGCTTGATTTTGCCTGTTGGCATTGTGTAGAGAAAGTGCTAAGACTATTAATAAATATTTGTATCAGTAACTTTTTTATAGGAACTGATAATATCACTCACTGATTTCTATCAGTATTACTTAAGTTTCCAGAAAAAATGACATATTTTTCTGATTCCTTATTTTACACTTCCATATCTCAAAGAAACAATTATTAGGATTTTTTGCAACCTGATGTGGAGGGAAAGAAGTCTAGCATAATAACTCTGAGGAACTTTCTCACAGCTACCTAGTTGTAATTCGATATGATGTGAAACATCACATGATTTCATTGTTGTGTAATTTCCAAATGATGTTTTCAAGTAAAATATGCTAGGCTGCCTACATTAAATAGGTTGATGTCACACTCTCAGGACAAAACAGTTGTGAGAATATTTTCCAAATATACTGACCTGTCGATCCAAATCATAAGTGATCGTATTCCAACGATCTAGCTTAAAATATTTTCACATCGCTATACCCAGCATATCCGAAGCAATCAAACCTTTCACGCATTCATCACCTACCAATCTACCAAATGACACTAAATTAAAACCATCACGTACCAAACTCTCCTACATTTTCCCATATTTATCTTTTTAATGTCTCACCTCCAATTTTAATCACTTAACCTATCAGATGAAAATCTTTATTTTCATTACGCAATCACTTCTATCTCTAAAAATCTGACCAAGCCATCAAACTAACAAAGACGAATTTAAAGCGACTTGACGAAATGCTTTTATTTCTTCTCCAGACATTTTGATTGTTTCGCATTTGTTTGTGCAATAGATAAAATTAAATGACGATGCATTAGTGAAAGTCAGATTAAGGGAGCATAATGTTTTAATGATTGGAAGGAACAAAAAGGTGATAAAATTGCGGTCTGAGTCTTAATTAGAATGAAATTTCAGCTAATGCGCTTTTGTTCCGTGTGACAATGAAATTGAAAATGGGAAATTGAAGTAATCCGGCTGAACAAATCTTATTACAAAATAGTTAGGGTTCAATCCAAATTTCTAAATAAGTGATAATTTTCGACTAGAGCAAGAGGGCTTAGATTTTTTTGAGTACCTCTGTGAGATTTAGACATGCATTATCTCCTAACATTAGTTCGAAAATACCAGGAGCATTACGACAAAATGAAAGCCTGGAGGTAGTCATGCTGTTGTAACTAAGTAGTTTGGACAATTTCCTGATTTTCTCAGTCTAATGAAACATCATCTGGAAATGTTTGCCTTTGGGTATTATCGAAACCATCTTGTTAACTAGAAACAGAAAAAAACTGATAAACTATAATTTTATTAGAAGAAAATGAGTTCAGTTATTTGAGATGTTATTATTGTCGACTAATCATCATCAAATTATATTTTAATCAAAATTTCATTGAACGCAAAAATAAGCAAACTAATCATGCTCTTATCTTTTTAGAAACGAGTTACCCTCTTGATACTCCTTACAACGCAAATATTTGCTAATGAACATTCAAATCATCGTGTTAATCTCGATGACATTGAACGCGATAACATACTTAGTGAGAAGCTAGCCAAGAAAACAAAAAGCAGTGACATCTTCGAAATACAGCAGACACAAAACTTCCATTCAAAACATTTAGAATACTATCGACAACAGCTCAAAGCACTTAAGGAGTTACAAGAACTACAGCAAGAAGAAGCAACCACCGCTGAACCAAACAGCGCTGCCGATTCAGCACCAACTGGTCCCGGTGGAGTCACATATGCAGCACCATCATCAACCACTTTCCGCCCATACAAGCTGGACAACGACCGCTACCAGCACCCATTGCAATATCAATACAATATACAAAAGTCTAAACTGCAAGAAGAAGCGGTTGAGTACGTAACAATAGCACCAAAACCAAAATATTTTTATCAGAAAGATCAAGACCGTGTTAAAGGTAATAAACATAATCATCAACACGATTTAATTCGAATAAAAAATTCATTAAAATATAACGCATGATAGTGCCCTGCCTCCTACACTGTAAATATTTATCAAGGCCGTTCCAAGCCATCGTCTTCTATGCTATTTACTTACGCTATTCGTCACCGTTTGTTTATCATTTTGATTAAGCCTCCATATAAACTTTGGTAGCACATTTTTCCAACTGTCTACTCTGTTATCTGGTATTTATTTACATTTCCTGTGTTTTTTTTAGCCGTTGATGATGAGTCTGCAAAAAGCTACACATCAAGCAATCATGCAACGCTAACACGACCAACATTTGCTCCATACTTTCAACAAGTTCGTCAGCCCAACTACGTTTACGTTCAAGCCAATCGCATTCAACCGAAAGCCATTCAATTTTCACCCTATCAACAACAACTGGCCAATGATGTTCAATATGCTTCAACCGGCTCGGGTTCGAGTCTTGGAAATGTTGAGGATTCAGCAACACCGGCTACAATTGTTTACAGTCACGATGATGGCGCACAAGCTGTGAAGCAAAGTCAAGAACCGGAGAAAGTAAAAGATCAGGTTGCTGTAGATGATGAACAGCAAGACCAGCCACCATATCCGGATGTCTATCAGTCGGTGACCGGCGAAGATGTTAGCCAACAATCCGAGGGAATACAATATGTTCCGTACATTGCGCAAGGACCGTAAGTACTTTACATGTTGCAATTGTTAACATATCTCAAGCTTCGATGATTATCAAAAGACATCTTTCTATTATAACGAAAGATTTAAGCCAGTAACCTCGAATTTCAATCAATCATAGACACAACAGAACAACATGTAAGAAATTTATTCCTTCAAATATTTTATTCTTTGTGTCTTGGAAATAAATTTATTGAAAATATGCGGCTTGTAAGAACAAGACAACATAATGCGAAAAATGTGAAAATTGTGCCATATTATCGTTGATTTTTGCAATTTCTTTGAGTGGTTAACTGAAATTTTTCATCAAAATCTTATTGCAGCTTTTTGCAGTGGATACCACCAATAATTTCTGATTTTATTCCTGATAGTTTTCTAATCAATTTCATAAATCAATTCAAAAAACTTTAAGCGATTGAATTATAACTGGGAACATACTGAATTGGGTGAAAAAGTTGGCTTTGCTTTTCACCATTTCAAAACCATTTTGAATTCTTTTTCACTCGACAAATTCTTCTTTATGAAGAATTCACTTGCGAACATCTGCAAGGATTACAATCTCCATATAAATTATCGAATCACCTCCAAGCTTAAAACCTTTACATTTTGAGACAAATGCAGAAGATGAGCGCATCATGTTAAAGGAATTGGGATATAATTCACAATGATCCCGCCAGAAAGGAGTGAGAAACGGTGCAAGACTCCACTTCGCTGATGGCTCCACAGCGAATGGGATAAGCTCTTACGAAACCCTCATCTAAGATGCAAAATGACAAACGTAATAGGCATACCAACATTTTCGAGTCGAAATAACTTGCAATAATGGCGGCCACAAGGGCAGGAATAATAAAACCTTGGCAGAAGAATACAAATATTCTCGAAAAGCAAGGTGACTCTAACGACGTTGTTTTTGAATAAGTGCAAGGCTGTAGACATTCCCTTAAAGCTACAGCAACCCGATCAACTCTGTACATGTAAAACTGACACAGCGATCAACAGGCATTTAACCCTTTGCACTCGAGAGGTGAGTCTCACTCACCATGCGATTTCATGCCGCAACTCGAGAGGTGACTGTCGCTCACCAAATGGTTCGCAGAGGTAATCCGATGCGCGGCGGAAACTTTTTCCGTTTTGCCTTTTTGGCACGGGTTCTACGCTTTTCTTTTATCATCTTATGAAGTATGAAATGATATCTTGTCAAATGGAGATAAAAATCTCTTTTCTGAAATCAGTACGCAACCACGAACCGCACTCTACCTTCGGTCTCAGTTCGAACTTGACAGCCGTGGCAATAAAACTAGAAAAGTTGAAGTTTTCGATCCCAATTACCATGGAACGCAGCAATGGAATAAGATCTAGTGAAGATGAGTTTGATTTAGAGTTGCTAAACGAGTTAATTACAGCAATACACAGAGAGCTTGGCGAAAGAGAGAATGCGAGCAATGATGATGATAATGATGAAGTAAGAGGTGTAAGAAGGCGAAAAATTAAAATAATAGACAGTAAAGGTGACAGTGACAGTGATGCTGGAGAAAATCCACAATCCGACAGTTCGGAATGGATTAGCTGTGCACAATCCGAAGCAATACCCCAGATAATACCATTTATAGCCGGCAACAATCCTGCAGGACTGCAGATATTCACAAACACGAAAGAACAGTTAGATTTTTTAAATTTTTTTTACTGATGAACTCGTTAATGAAATATTTACAGAAACAAATAATTACGCAAGAAGAAAGTTAGAAAATACAACACTATCACTGTACTCGATATGGCGAACTTGGCACAACGTGACTACCGAAGAAATGTGAGCATAAATATGGGGGCAATGCCGCTCGCGAATTTGCAAGAGTACTAGTCACGGAATGATGTCAGTTACATACCTTTTAATTCAAACCAATCTACCAGAGATAGATTTGGCCAGATTTTTTGGGTGCTTCATCTAAAAACAATCCCAACAACAGATGCAGGTCCAAGTACCCGTTTGAAGCTAGTAAGCTGCTTTCTTGAATATATAAATTCCTTTTGAAGTATTTTACACCGGGACCAGAAATTTGTGTGGATGAGTCCACTATCAAATTCAAAGGTCGGGATTCCTTTATCACGTATAACCTGAAAAAACCAACGAAATGGGGTTTTAGAGTCTACACAATGACAGACTAAAATACTGATTATATCTGTGGTATTCTGCCTTATTATGGAAGTCTTACCACGGAGAAATTAGTAAAGCCTAACCTTCCGATATCTGCAAGAATACCGCTGCACCTTTATACAATGTCCCTGGAGAAAGGACCTGGTACTCAAGGACACCACATGTTCACCGATCGGTACTACACCAGCTTTATCCTGGCTGAAGAGTTATTGAAACTGAAATGCCACTTGTCAGGAACAATACTAACAAATAGGACGCATTTGCCTAACCAAACCAAAAGACTAAAATTCGGCAGTAAATCGACAGTAGCATAATAATTTTATGTTAGAGGTAATAAGGTCACCAAAAGCGCTACGAAACGTCTCGAGTTGCTGGTTGGTCCACAGGCAAACGGCCTCGAGCGCAAAGGGTTAAAGAGCAGATCATCTAGCCAGAGCAGGATCAGTCGGCCAAAATGCAAATAGAAATGATACGATTAAAGTGCTATTAGAGACAGTAAAAAGAGAACTAGACGCAGATGAGATTGATAAGCCTTGGTTATACGACTGGAAGGGCTGCAGGAGTTGCCTAAATCCAAAATTAAACAGAAGCAGTGTGCGTACACTAGTGGTGGATCCCCTAGGTCAACACGCCAAGCGAATAGAAATCCAAACGGGCGACACCTGCCGGGCTTGAGGCAAGGAAGAGGGAAGTACAGAACTATCCCTTCTGGATTGTCCAAGTCCGGCATAAAAAACAAACGTTGCGTGGCTGAGTGCTAAGGGAACAGAATTGAAACGCGTGGCGACCACGGAGCACAGGATCCCTTTGGGAATTCGGTATGAGAAGTAGTCAGAGAGAAATCACAGGAGCTGCTACATAATCTGCCGGATTACCGATTTGAACACCTATTTGTCTAATGACTTAAAAATATTATTCTGGAATGCATAGAGTATTAACAATAAGAGCATTGAAGCTTTCGATTTCGCTTTTTAGAATAAAATAGGTAAAATTGCAATAGATAAAACATGGTTAAGATCATATGACGAGCTATATCACACATAGCTATATAACACATCCAATAAATACAAATACAAAAATGACCGAGTAAGGAAATTCGGTAGCGAGTTAGCCTTACAAGATAATACCTGAAACTAATATTTTATTGCAGTTATCAGACGAGCAATGAATTTATTCGCACAAAGGCGCTGATTCTTTACTAGATGCCGCTCTAAGCGATGTTCGACGTTATCTTTCAGGTGAAACCCTATCGTCTCCACATTTACGCGTTGCTAATTCAAATAAAGTAGACGGTGGAAGGGAGCCACTCACTCAAACTATTCTATTTTACATTCTATGCCACCAGTTGGGAAATGCTGCTACAGCTCATAAAGGATAAAATTACTCGCCATATTCCATTACTCGCCATAATGCTATATGGAAAGCAATCCCTTGTTGCATACCCAAAAGTCCTCAACTGGATGCCGAAACGTGCAAACTTATCCGAACGAGAAACTAACTAAGAAGATGCTGATATAAAACGAGAGATATGGGAAATAAAAGTGGGAGTCTCTTCAGACCAAAATCCTGAAACTACTCAATTAGATGTGGCGAATGAAGAAAATTTTCAAAAGTGAGCAAATTCTTGCTCCACTTGAAAGCAGCAATGGCGTAAAAAAATTTCGAAACAAATTATGGTCGAACTTCTCGTTAAAATATCTCTTCGTGTGAGAATGTCACCCACAATATAAAAACCTACCCATGTAGATGACAGGCGAACATTAGATACAGTCGATCGTTCTCGAATTCTGCTCTTATATTGTCTCCAGTTGAGAACTTCCTGTCATTCCATTCCAAATCGAATGAGGCGTATCTTTGCTAATCCACACATCCTACGACTCCGACTCGTATAGATTTGCTCGAGGTATTGTTAACAGTTGATAACAAGATGTTCTTGGATGTTTTTTTGACCTGTCTTTTAATGGCTCCTCCCAATCGTGAGGACTCTTGTTTCCGTTTTAAAGCCCATAAGGGTCAATTTTACGGTTCTCCAGCAGTAGCTCCTGCGAGCCATACCGACCGCCAGGTGGACACTATAACTAGAACTTTGTAGTGGAACTAAAATCTATTTGAGTTCAGCAGTTTCCCTACAGAGTGTTGCTTTTTAATTGGTAGCAAATAAAAGACGTTTTGTGTCTAGAATGTAACACTTCTGGCGACAAGACAAAGCGTCTTGGACTATCTAGTAAGCACCTCCCTTGCCAATTGGCGAACTCAACCTGGAGAAATTTTTCATCTTAGTCAAGACTAATTCTCGTTATTGCTTCCTCACTAGGCAAATCTCTAGTCCAGAGACAAGAATAGACGAGAGAGGATTTACTAAATTTTATCACTTTTGATACCAACCGATATTTGAGAATATCCTTTTCCATTAAAAAGACTGTATAATAGTAATGTGTCACAAATTCTATTTGTCATCACTTTAGATAAATGTCTTTCCGGACAAAGCTCACGGATTTCCCGTATGTGATCTGGAGCATCTCTTTTAATTGAAGAAGAATGTCAGACAGGCATCATTTTTCTTTTCGATGCAAAATATGCAAGAAGGTGAAAAAAATTCATCGATCTTACTGAGTACATTCATAATTGTCCAGAAGTTGAGCAAGATAGAAATCAGTCTTACTAAATCTCCCAACTGATCCAAAACACCCAAGTAAGCCAATCTTCCCCTCATCTCTGGAAATCTTTAAATCAATCCTGTTGTTGCTCGGTGATCAGCATTGAATGATCACCTTTGACGATCACCGAATGCTGATCACCGGCATTTATCACAACCAGGTTAAGTAAAACCGGCGGATTTATTCTGCAGGATGGTTTATCTTGCAGGATACGGCTCTTTTCATTTATGATTGGGCCTTGGTCTTGTGAAATCTGAAACGTCCCTACTAGGAGGACATGCTTGATATCATTCGGACTTAAACCAGCGTTGCTGCAGAGAATACAATGTGCTTCCTTCCTACACTTTTGACTTTTGTGTTTTGTTTAATGTATAAACATTTAAACATATTTTGAACAGGTTCTTGCCAGGCGTGTGTAGTAAGAGGGCAAACAAGTCAATAAAAGTAGCAAAGAGAAACTGCTCTTCGTTCTTTCCTCTACATCACACAGCCCATTTGACCTTACTAAAGAGTGGTTCGAGTTCTTTGTCAAGTAATTCTATAATATCCGCCGATTGCTACAGGCATTTGCAATACGTCCGATAAAATCAGGAAATTCCATTTTGATGGCCGACTTTAATTCGATCAATTCTGCGGTACAGTCAATCCACCTAAATTCAAGGCTGATGCGGTCTTCACATCAAGGACGTCCTGAACTGTTTCGCGTAACATTTTTTTGGAACCTGTGCTCGGGGTTCGATCAGTACGTTACAGGATTGGGTTTGGCAAACGCATTTAATCACAGTTTGGTGACAGTCCCCTTGATTTATAGAAGCACATTTGGTTGGTTTTGCAATCCATTAGTTTCAGTAGTTCAGTCAGTAGAAGTAATGAACTGCGCCGCGGACTTTGTTGGATTTCACGCCCCATCGGATCCTTTTTTGAGTATGTTCTTCTTTAGAAAGATTGTCATATTACATCATTCGGAAGAGGTAAATTTTGCCCCCTAGAACAAATTTGCCTTTAGTAGCTTTCTGAAACCCCTTTTTGTCAAATCCAGAGAAACCTCCTTTGTGTCAATCAAGGACTTTGTCGTTCCTTCTTATTTTCCAGTGATTTATTAATAGGCTTGTGACCAAACCTTCAGTATCATCTAGCGTTGGATGTACTGCGAGTACTACCTACTATCGCTAGTAAGCGTGTGACACGCATCTATTGAATTGAACATTTGACATTTTTGTTCTTAATGACTTCCTGTCTTACTATCCAACTAAACTTACTTGTAATGCAATCCTTTAGGACGCCGTTGACTCATACCTGCTTCCGTGGAAAGCGAAAATTCGTTTATTATTCAATCAGGTCGGAATTTAAACTTGAACCATAAATCAGGTTACTGTCTTAAGTCTTTCGTATGCTGCAATCATTCGTAACAAATTTTGAGGGTTAGCTGCAGAAAAAACTTCAATTTAATGAAAAGGGTCAACATTTTTAGCATTTTAACATCATATAACTGTTTATGATATTCTCTGGTGTATAGCCTAGAGTCTTGTTGCGAGTCTAGTCGGCACTTTTAATGTATACTTATAGAGTGAGCTCATAAATCTTGTTTGTTTTTTAGAAACATGTCGTTTGAACGAAAACGAGACAGTTCCTAAAAGAAATTCTTCATTCGTTACATTTCAAGCAATTATGCTTGAAGCATACTTCATGTTAAGTAGTGTTAATTGTATTGCATAGTTTTCAATTGCAAATTTATAATACGCCCAAGTCAAGGTCATACCACACATAAAAGCTGAACTAATGATCATTTAATGTGCTACTTCGCTCCATTTAAATTGAATTAAATTGCAGCTTAAAAAATTGAAGCATTTGGATTGATCGTTGTACACTGTAATTAAATAAGATACTAAACATTATGATACTAAACTTTTTTTATAATATGCCCTTGTCTGTTGCTTTTTTAGCACCTAGTAAACTTTGTCAATCATCAACGAGGTCTGAGGTTATGATTTACATTCTAAATGATTCTTTAATCAAAATTTATATGGCGGCTTTCACTTTCATCTGCGTTTTCAAATAAGTTCGCAATATTCTGAAAAAATGGGTTATTTGGAGGCAAAATCAATTTCATGTATGGTGAAAACGTGATTTTTGTTACGTCCGTCCATTATACGAAGCATGGTAGATTTTTCGTATACATACACAAAGTCAGCGGGTGGGTCGTTATATAAGTCTTCCATTTCAACAGTTTGTTTCAATGTTAAAACTCTCTTTTCGAATGCTTGTATGCAGTTCAAAGAGGAAATTCTAGTATTGAGATTTTCTTTCATACTTTGGAAAGGTCTGCACCGACTTTCAACATCATGCGAATGCATTTTGAACTGTCTGTTGCATCTCTTATTTTAAATAGCTAAATATGATTTCCGCCGAATTGAAAAGCAATTTATTCAACGATAATAAATTCATCAGTTGCTTTGAAATACTTTTTATTGGCCTGTGAAGATCACACAACACTAGAAAAATATGCTAAAAAAATTTGCATTCAGGTATAGTTGTGAATCTCTTAAGTGATTTTACAATAAATACATTAGTATCAAGTGAAAGGAAAAATTGGTAACGCTCAAAAATGTTTGCATGCAATAATTGTGTAATTAATTAAGCAATTCATCAGCGTTTGCATTAGTTTTGATAAGAAATGGAATAACTAACAATCAGCTGATGGGAAAGTATTTTTACAGCGAATGTGTTCGTATGTTTTCGGTTTACGTTGACAAGAATTTAACTTTCTCAAGATTATTCAAAAAAATCCTTGTCGTAAGTAATAAATGCCATGCAATAGAAAGAAGAAAATCGAGGAATTGAATCGAAAAAATATTAACATCCATTCTTCTATACAGTGCACACTCTCATACGACTCCATGACTTTTAAAACTCAATAAATTCATCAAAGTAAAGTTTAAAAGCAACGCAATCACAAATATCTTAGAAAAAAATTCACAACTAACATATTTCAAGTTTACCTTCAGACATTCACCGAGAAAATAGAGTGTTTTTGTCCGAGACGTATATTAACTGCAAAATGTTTTGCAAAGACATTTTTTAAGGATCTCCATATAAGTTAATGGAATCAAGATTGTCTAAATTTGTGTTGTTTGGCCATTTTTGATGTTTATTGGGTGTTTCGCTTTTATTTATTAGTTTATTTAGGGAGAAGAGAGGAAAGCGAATCCTTCAAATGGCGGCTAGGAGGGAACTGGTCATCATGAACGTTAGAAACAAATCATGACTGCGCGTGACTGCTCAACGCCTAGGCGACGGCCACGACACGATAAGCCTGCTGTGTACTGATGGTCAGCAGAAATCGCTGAAAAGCGAAGAGAATGTCACTGAATTCGTCGCGAAGCCTAACGTTTAAGGGATACATACAGGTCGGCTAGAAAACTCCTTCGTAGCTTTTTTGACGAGAGCAAGGCTCGCTGCTGGCACAAGTTCATTGAGGACATCAACAGGGACCCGTAAGGTCTGGGTCTTCTAATTCTACTTGGAGCCGCACGGAAGCCCTGTGTGCTTGTAGGGAAAAGAATGGACGCGGTTGTTCGAGCGCTTTTCCCTGTGCATCTCGTCCGTCCCAATATTTCAGACGAAGAAAGTCCTGTAGAATGCCTTTTTTTAAGTGCCACGGAGTTGGGCGGAGCGGTAAAATTATTAAAATCGAAAAAGGGCACGGGGCCAGACAGTATTCCAGCGGAAGTGGTGCAGCTAACAAATCATATGTCAGGGCAAACATGTTGCTCAGCACATTCAACGCCTGCCTGCAACAGGGCGTATTGCCAAATTGCTGGAAACAGGCGAGGCTTGTATTGATCAGCAAGGGGAAAGCGAACCCGGTTGAAGTTGAACGCCGCTGGAAAAGTGCTCGAGAGGCTCCTCAGAGAGTTACTAGGGGAGGCTTTCCGAACTGCTAGGGATCTATCTTCTCAGCAGTACGGCTTCAGGGCCGATCCACGATCGGTGTGAAAACAGAAGTGGTGAATGTGGTTCAGCGGACGCTAACAATCACCACTCGAGGCAAATAGTACTGCTTATAACACTCGATGTGAGGAATGCCTTCAATTCTGCTAAATGGACAGATATTCTTGATGCTCTGGAATATTTCAGAGTGCTGAAGTATCTTACGCGGATATTGAAGGATTATCTCATAGACCGAAAGTTCGTCTATGACACATTGGGAGGCCGGCGAAGAATGGGTGTGACATTAAGGTTGGCGCAGGGTTCCATTCTTGGCCCGGACCTTTGGAATGTCTCGTACGATGTGCTTTTGCGATTGCAATACCGGAGGATTCGCGTCTGATTGGCTATGCTGGTGACATAGCAGTACTAGTCGCCGGACGTAGTGTCGAAAGGGTACTCAAACTGGGTGCGATAACACGTCGAGCGCGCAAGTGGATAACAGGCCATGGGTTTAACCTAGCTCTTGAAAAGACCGATGTCGTCATACTGACCAAAAAGCACATCCCTCGTGTTATTCCTGTTCGGGTCGGAAAAACAATCATCGAGTCGAAGGAATCAATTAAATACCTTGGTTTGATGATTGGCTCGAAGATGAGTTTCTTCGAGTAGGTTTGACCGTCAGCGGATAAGGCTATTGCGGGAGTGTCGGCTCTCAGTCGCCCTATGGCCAACATGGGTGGAACAACCTCGAGTAAGAGACGGCTGTTAGTGAATGCAATGGATTCAGTGCTCTTGTACGGCTCCGAAGTCTTGGCTGACGATCTTAAAAAGGAGTTGTACCGAAGGTATCTCTCACAGGTACAGATGCAAAGAGCTCTGTGGGATTGCGGCTGCATACCGCACTGTCTCTAAACCTGCAGTTCTTGTTATCTCGAGGGTGATCCCTCTGATACTACTGCCGGGACAGCGAAAGCGAGTGTACTTACGTAGGAGGGAGTCGGCGGGAGAAATCGTAGGAATCCTGGAAAGGAGAGGGACCCTAGCTTTGTGGCTGCGATCATAGGTAAACGAAGCGCGAGGCAAGTAGACCGCACTGCTCATCAGTGACTTGAGGCCGTGGTTCTGCAGAACACATGGTGAGACTGATTATTATCTGACGCAACTGCTCAGTGGGTACGGATATTTTCAGTCTTAGCTGTATAAGATGGGAAGGTCATCGTCCCCAACTTGCTTGTTCTGACCGGGGATGACAGACGACGCCTGCCAAACGTTCTTTGCATGAAGAAGATGGGCAAGACTCCGTTCGCATCTTTCGGAGGAAATAGGCACGTTGTCTCCAGAAAACGTAAGAGGGAAGATGATGAGGTCAGAAGACAATTGGAACTGTGTGTCGCATTACGTACGGACGGTTCTTTTTATGAAGAAGGGTATCATAGATCGCTTGGCGGCCCAGACGGACGGGAGAACTCTCTGACGGCAATCCTCTTCCTTCCCATCCATCCGTGCTAAAGGAGGAATTTCCCTTAACTAGAAGGCATCGTTAGGCGATGTTAATAAGGCCTAGTCCGAAGTAATGTGACAACCAGTTTCAGGCTAGGTTCTCGGTGTGACAGGGGAAGAGTATAGTCGGTAGTCCAGTTGCCTCTGGCAGTCCGACACTCAGGGCGTAAAAGGCCTCTACCTCCCAACAATAAAAAAGTCAAATTTCAGTATCTAACAAAGTTTGAAAGTTTCATTCATGGGATAATTGTATGAGCCTCTAGTCATGCTAAGAATCAAGCCAAACGGATATTCCCTTTTTCGGACCATTCAGAAGGGTGGGGTCAGCCAGGACGGTAATTGGCTTATTTCCAAAAAACTGAATTTAAGAAACTAAACATCTGGTGCACGTTGTCTCCTCGAAAAGTCAAACAAAAACCGCCTGCACTTTATTGATTTCATGAGTAGCATAAATCTTTTGCTATTACTGTTGTCGTTGCTTTTCACATAAGATAATTCACCAAAGGACATCGAACGTTCCTGACCGCAACATATTCATGCAGATCGATTCATTCCGAATTTTGGCGAGGTATGTCTTCAGCATCCACGATACTGTAACTTATAGAGTAGTAAGATGGAATACAATTGGTAGTTGATCAAATTGATCTTTCAGAGTCGAGCAACACGGACATGTAGATTAAAAACAAAGACAATAAAGACTCAAATGAGGCGTTAGTCGATGTATATGGAGAAGTATGAAAGAAGAATCAATTCAACTGTTTTTATCTCGAATTTCTGTGTTACGCATTTTATTATGGCCTCCGCTGAGAAAGAGGGGATTTTAATCGGTTATTATTACTATGGAGTAACTGCTGAAATAATTATGGACACGTATCTCTTTTGTTAGCCAATTTTTTCCATGTCATGCAATGACGGATAATAGAGTTCGGTAAGTAGAAAGCAAGGAATGGTCGGTTTCGCTTTATAAGCCTGGCGTGGTCTAGAAAAAGTAATGGGCGGAGAATTCGCAGCCAGGTCCTGTAATCTGCGAGACCATGATGCACCGTTGAAGCGGAAGAAACATGGATCATGAATCGAGTTTAATATATTCACTATTAATGTTTTTATTTGGTGCAAGCGAAATTTTTTTTGTATGTTTTTTATTCCAAACAAAAAGATTTTTTTTTTGAAGTTTGAAAATTTTTACAAGAAAATACAAAACCGTTCGTCATTTGCATCATCTGCTAGCTTTCAACCACCTTGGAAAGAAGTGCTTTGTTATGAAGCCGAAGTATGCATAAGGAGCTGCAGTTTGTACATTCTGAGTTGTACAGACCACAATCATTTTCATACTCTTAGAGAAATCTACATCAAGAGAGGTTAACGTAGAATTTTTTTCAAATCGTTCCATGTAACAATTTGTCATTAACATGTAAGCCTGCCTGATCTGAGTTCGATTTTCAACGAAAAGCTAACCGAACGAAATTTCGTAAAAGATTTCATATAATAAAGATGTATTACGACATGCTAATAGAAAACGAAAAACAGGTTCTTGTAACCGCTGTCGCGTTATTCCCGTTTTGCAAACAACATACAATGCCTTGAGTTCACATTTCCAACGCTCATATTAACGAAGTTTACATACCCTAACCACAAACAAGCCCACATACTCGAGGCGAGCACCACGAAGAAAGAGATATAAATATCCCATTAAGCAGATAAAGCGAGATATGTAAGATGGAGTGCTTAAAAACTAAACGGCGTACGTGAGTGGAGAGATCGCGATGGCTAGTTTTCTGAGCATAAATGTATCTGGGAATAATTTTCTCGCTGTAATAGTATATGAGAGATATTGTGAATGGAAAAATAATGAGAGAACGTTAACACTATCCTGTGCGATTGCGTCGTACATACCTACGTATAACTACGAAATTTATTGGAAATCGATGAATTGAATTGACAACCCATAGAACTCACGATGGAATTAGTTATATTTAGCAATTTATTATCACTCGATAACCTCAAAAACTGCCGGCGAAAAGCAAAGTAGTTTTAATTTCATGTAAAGTTTACATGAAAGGCGGTCGCCAAAGTGGTTATGCGTATTTCGACGTTCATGAGAAAAAGCAGAGTAAGCGGATTGTGGTATGTTAAATGTCATCGGGATCGATAACCTCCCATTTCGCTGAGGCATAAACCGAAATGGAAAGTCATGTGGACTCGATCGTTTTGTTTTCTTCGGCAAGATATATTCAAAAAATAAATCCCCGTTCGCATTCAATACTCTCGCTTATATATAAAAGCAAATTTTCTTTTGTCACACTGGAATTAAGTTCCGAAAATTCTAAAAAATCGTATGTTAATGACAATCAACATGTTTCCTTTATTTTTACAAAGAAATACTAAAATAATTGTGGTGTGTATAAAAAGGCACTTGAAGACATTTTTAAACATTAGTCTTGGCATCATGTTCGTTTTTTTTTTCTTCTGTTTTTGTTACGGAGGACAACTTCAAAGAATCAATACCAACTCGTTACAAGAACGGCCATCATGATTACTGTAAATGATCAATGAGAGCAAGTACTTAGCTAAATTATAATGTTTTAAAAGAAGATTTCTTATTTTGTATTTCAAGTAGAGCTACTTAATACTATTACATTGAGCATTCTTTTTATGAACAAACACTTCTCAAACAACTGGTAAATCATGCAAATCCTAAGATCTAAGGCCACAACCCACACAAAAACCTGAAACCAGCAAAAAGTGTTGAAACTCAAATGAAAGTAAAAGCTTTTAGGCAATATGGTTTGTTTCGATTCGTCCAAGCTACCAAATAAATTTGTAGCTTAAGCTTCTATAGTCAAGATCTAAACACTATGTTTGAAAAAATTCAAATGTACATTGTAATTCATAGCATGGACGAATTGGTTCAATTAGATTTAAAAATTCATTAACAAGCCCATATAGCTCATATGTAATTTATCTACATTTAAATATTTGAATATTCATCAAACTTTACTGCACATAGTGGAAGACATGTCTCATCATTCGACTTCCTATTTGGCAAACGACATTCTCAATACTTTCACAATTCATTCCATACGATTAAATAACATTACTCTTTAGCTTGATATTTAAGCTTTAATGTAATAACTTAATATATTCAAATTAAATTTGAATATCAATTGAAAGAGGACACACACATTCCACGAGTGCGGAAAAAATCTTAAAATCAAACGTGATCTATATTCGATTTGAAAGTGATACTGGCTATGATCTCAAACGTTGGTCGTTGACCTATTTCGATTAATATAAATATAATATATAGTATACATATTTCGAAATTGAAGGTGTGAATGAAATTCGGTGATTATCTGTCTTTTTTGTATGTTTTTTTTTTTTCTTTTCTATCAACCAAAGTAAAAGAGCAGTGGCATTGTAGGCGTTTTTTTTTTCACTCGCAATAAAATTTAATCGTTTAAATGAACTTTGTTAAATTTTCAATAGCTTCGTCACTTTTGAACGCATATTGAACTATGAAATTGTTAAAATGGCATACACTTTTAAATTCGTTTTAGCAAAGGAGCAGCGTGAATTTTTTCAACTCCCATATTAAAGTAATTTTTCAAACTTTTGATCATGAAAATCTCAAATCAAGCTGACATTGTGCAAAATGTTACAAAACAAATGGTAACTGCAATGTATTTCATTGCTTTGACAGCAAAATTGGGTTAATTATTCACAAAACCGTAATTTTCGAATGCAAAATTAACATTTCGAAAGAAATGAATCGTTTCAATGGCCATCCTGAAATGACTTGTGACAGTATTTCAATATGAATAAATCTTGTCAAACTAACTTTATCGTATTTTCCATTTCTAGATCTCAACAACAATCATACATAACCATGGTGCCTGTTCCAACATCCCACGGCATCAATACTCAACCTATTCGTTTCACACCGTCCGTTATTACCTACAGTCATTCGGGACCTGCGTCCATTACACCTGTTGTCGGAGGTTTGCGACCAAGCATTCAATATCTACCACAAACGATACCCACACAACAAACTGGTGCAATTCAATATGTTAACACCAACGACATCTCCGAAGTACCACCAACACCTCATTATGCCACACAGCAACAAGATATTCAATATGCCGACGTAGAACAAACTTCATCCAGACCAATTACCCCTGATGGCTCTAAACAGTTTAAATATGCTCCCAAACATCCAGAACGACCAATTCCAGCTGATTCCAGTCACAGCCAAGTTGAAAAAGAACAACAGATCCCGTATACCAGAATTCAATATATTCCCTCCCAACGAGTTGTGCCACTTCAACAACATGTCCAATATGTTCAACAGCCACAGCCTACTATCAACGTTCAACCTCTGCTTCAATTCCAACCGTATCGCGAGCCCAAGAGTCTACTTGATTCTTATATTCCAAGTTGGGTTATAGTTCAACAACAGCAACATCATCAACAACAACAACAACAGCAGCAACACATTCAACAATACGCACTTCAACAACAAGCTAGGAGCTTGCAGTATGCTCAGCAAATTGGTGTGTCCGTTCCTCAATATCAGTACAACACAATTGCATATTCTGCACATCAAAGTCCTGCAGTATATCAGTCAGCGAATCACATTAAGAGATCGTCAACAGTAGTAGAGGAACCGAAAAAACAAAAGAAGGAATAGGAATAACGGTTGGATGACTAGATAAACCTAAAGAATTTACTTGATATTTCCGTGTTATATCCTTTAATTTAAGCTCTCACATTGTTAAAATCACACTTTCGCCAATGAAATTATTTTAAGAAAAAAACAAAAATGGCGTCATTAAATGTTCATTGCTGAATACCCATCATATTCCATACCATCATCAGGTTTAATTTAAGGATTCCATACTAAATTAATTTAAGTAGAAAAATCAATGCGTATTATTTTTAGTATTATGAATGCTATTTGAATACTTTTATTGTCAAATGTTGAAATAAATTTGTTTTTACTTGAACCTGGCCTTGTTGACTTGATTTTTACTTAAACTAGTATGGATTGGAAGTTATCATTTTCACATTAAACAAATCCTTGCTGTATCTCTTTCGTTCCAATGATGTTGCAATAAAACGCTCAGTCAGAAAAAAATAAATTTAATTCAATACGCACGACTTCAATAGTATCTGATGGCTAATAAAACTGCAAATTTTCATCGGTGACAGTAATCAAACCGGCATTCACATTCAAATATAAACTACAGGATCAATTCCACCTTAACGATTGCAATAATTTAATTTCATGATTAGATTTTCGTCACTCCAACCACGTTGACAAAACAAAAGATACTTTTAATGTTAATAGGGGAACAAAAAAACAGCCGAAGACTAACCAAATTGCATTAACAAAGCAAACGTGTCGTCATTTTATAAATCCTGTTTTACTGGAATTTCCTTTGCAGCTTCCTGATCAATAAGCTGATTCATTTAATGAAATTGTGAGCAGTGGTAGCATAAATAGAATTAGATTTTGCAGCCAAAGCAATCGCAGCTTTTGTTATATTAACAACAAAATTTTAAGTCTTAGATATTTTTATCCATGTTTCTAATATCAATCGTGGAAACGTTTCGGAGACCTTTAGAATGTCGCGTTTCTCGAAATCCACTAAACAGGAAAAGAAAGAAATCAAAATTCAAGATTTCAACGTCATAGTTTATGCATATTTCAAAATCTGACAAAAGATCTGTTAATTTTTCTAATTTCGAATGGCATTTAGTTTTAGTTATTAGCTCTGCCTGGATAAAGATGTTGAAGAATTGACCACCTGAATTAATCATAAGTTTTTTTTAGGCAATTTACGCCCGGAGTGTGGGACTCCTAGCAGCGCATGCTACCAGACTACCCACTAAACACCCCCCCCTGTCAAGAGACTCTAGCCTGGAACCGTTTGACACATTACTTCGGCCCTAGGGCACCGTCAGCCTAGAGAAATCTCCTCCCAGCGGGAGGGGGCAGGATGGAGGAGGACTGCTGGAAAGGAGACCCCCTGGACCCCGCGCCCAAGGTTATCCATTGTACATTTTTTGGCAGTAAGTATTGCCCGAGAGTCATGTGCCACACAGGTCCATTTGTCGAAACTTTTCAGCATTTCTCCGACCAGATTGTCTGGAGAAAGCTCTCCCATCACCTCCCACAAGTCCTGCCGCATCATGTTCCACCTTCTACAATTGAAGGTGTGACATGCGTCGTCCCTTTCCCCGGGAAGATTGATTGATTGATTGATTCACAAGATTGATTTACCAATCTTGTGCAAGTAAGACTGAAAATACCCATGTCCGCTAAGAAGCTGGGTAAGGTAATAATCAGTCTCACTGTGCCTTCGATTTAGCCACGATTCCACGTCCCCTATAAGACGGGCAGTTAAGCGGCCATTAGAGCCGAGATTAGCCTTCCCAGGACTGTTGCCACTCGAGTATTGTGCGCTGCCTCTCCTCTCGGTTGACAGCATATCTTGAGCCCTCCACTTTTCGGTCATAAATTCTCCGTCTCTCCCTAGTAAGGAGGGCGATGGGTATCACTCCTGCGATCAACGCCGACTCAGAGACAGTGCGGTATGCAGACGCAACCCGCAAAGCTCCTCGTCTCTGTACCTGGGCCAAGCGCTTTCGGTACAGCTCCTTACTGAGAGCTCCGGCCCAAACCTCAGTGCCGTACAGTAGCACTGACTGTACAGCACTCATGATAAGTCGGCGTTTGCTCGGTGTGGGCCCACCGATGTTGCACATTAGCCGACTTGGAGCTGAGACGCCTATCGCGACCTTTTTCGCCGTTGCCCTGATCTGTTCCGAAAAGCTCATTTTGGAATCGATCAATAGTCCCAAATATTTTATTGCAAGTTTAGACTCAACAGTCGCATCTCCGATCTGCAAAGGAATTACGGTGGGAATTCTTTTCTTCGTGAGAATGACCACTTCGGTTTTCTCTAGTGCCAAACTGAGCCCGCGAGTGGTCATCCATTCCCCCACTTGACGCATTAGCATTCCCAGTCTGCGCTGCGCATGTTCGACTGTGCGTCCGGCGACCGGTGCTGCTATATCATCTGCATAGCCGACTAAGCGCGACTCATCTGGCAGCTCAAGCCTCAATAATCCGTCGTATAATCATAAGTCATAATTAATTTATTTTCTCAAAACATGTTACTATGCGTTAAATTAGCTTTGTTAACAAAAAAAATCAGATATTTGGGTTTTCAGCAATCTGATTTTTCGAAAACTTTTAAACTAAAAATTTTGAACGTTGCTCAATGGACACGGAGTTTGAATTTCGAAATTATTAGTCCGGGTTTCCTTCCTCGAATGATACTTTCAAAAACTTCTCGTACTCGTCCTTCTTCAACAAATACTTGAAAAAAGATCCGTGCGTACGTTCTTCTTTGACTAATATATCAAAAATGAGCCATAAACACATTCTACCTCAAATAATACTTCCATAAGAGCTAATATTCGTCCGTCGTTTGCTTCTGTTTCCAGAAAAATCGGCACTCATATTTTCTCATCAAGTATTTTCAAACCGAGCGTGATTTTCATTCTTGCTCGGTGTTGCTTCCAAAAAGAGGCTGATGCCTGTTCGTAGACTAATACGGCTCTTCCGAAAAGTGTTACATATTTTATATTTCTGTACTAATAATTCCAAAAGAGCTGGAAATTTTCGGGTAATGCTTCAAAAACTGGTGTCTGTTCTTTCACAGCACAGGCTGATGCGCTGAGCCTTATGTTCCCTTATTCCCCGAACAATACTTCAAAAAAGAGAACGACTCCATCCTTTTTTGATTGGTACTTCTAAAAATACACACATGTACGTTCTTTCTTAGCTGTTATCTTCAAAAGTACCGTATATTTGTCCTAACACGACTGACCCATTCATTACTTGACTTGTACTTTCGAAAAAGGTTTAACCCTCAGTCGCTAATTCCTTTCATTCTCTCGTCCGTAAGGAACAGCTGACATTGAATTTCCTACTCTCAGCTCAAACAATTAACTAAATTTATTAATATTTCTTGAATAAAGAATTTTTTGCTCCGGGATTTTTTGTGAAAAACGTTACCAACGTTCTATTCAATTATTTCCCGACGCGATTATTACGATTTTCACTTGAAAATTTAGTGATATGTCACTGCATATGGGATTTAGTATATTTAATTACCATCATACGCAGAGAAGTCCATTTGGAACACAACATTTACAGAAAACCGACTACTACGGACCACACCATACACGCTTCATCTAACCATCCCATCACAACACAAACTAGCAGCATACAGATCAATGGTGCAGAGACTACACTCCATCCTTATGAATTCCAGCGACTACACCGACGAATTGAACAACATATATAAGATAGCCGACAATAACGGATACAGGAAACGTGATATAAACAAACTGATCGCACAGCAAAAGACGAAAAAACGCCAACCGTTAGACGAACCGAAGGACGCACACAAATGGACCAAATTGACGTACGTAGGCAAGGAGACATACCAGCTAGCAAGCTTCTTCAAAAAATACAAAATACATAACGCGTTCAAAACCAACAACAACATCGGAAACAAACTAACACCGAAGCCCAACAGCACACCAACAGCGGTATATACAAACTAACATGCAGGGACTACGACATGGTATACATAGGTAAAACGACACGGAAACTAACAACTAGATATAAGGAGCACATACGTTCGTATACACATAACAAAGCAGACTCCAACTACGCAACACACCTACAGAATCACACACACGAACCCGATACCATGGCAAACTCAATGACGCTACTACACAAACAAAAGAAGGGACTTAGATTTGACGTACTAGAGAAATTAGAGATCTACAAACACAAAAAAACCCACGGAAATATAATCAACGAACAAATAATGACCAACTCCGACACAATATTTTCAGTCCTCGACCCAATCCTTGTCAAAAAAAGAAAACGCGACGAACCCGACAACGATAATCCCACGATCCTGAAAAGACCCAAACTTAATGACCCTCGTTAACACCTAATTAACCAGACCTACCTCTCCGAAAAAAGTTTCACCAATAAAAAGATGGACACCGCGACAAAGACATCAGAACGAGCTGAAGATGGCTGTATGCAGCCGAAACGCGTCCTCGAGACCCACGAAGCAAGGCCCGGCGGACCCAAGCTACCCAGAAATATTTAATTATGTTTGTGCACGTGAGAACCCTTAACAGAGCATCGTATCAGAAATTTTTTTCGGCAACCAATTTTCCAATTGTCACGTTGACAATATTTATTTCGATTTCTGTGAAGATTTACCCCTTTTCATTCACTGTGTGCTTTGGTACCGCAACTCGAGAGGAAGTCCTCCCTCATCCCTTCATTTGCTGCGGTAACTTCATGCGCGACAATAACTGTTTATGTTTACCTTCCTCCTTAGCACAACGTTAGCACTAAAATGCACTAGCATTCCGGAGGGGCATCATAATAAAAAGCATGCGAATATCCCATGTAACAAACAAAGCAAGCTTTGGAAGATAGGGAGCTTAAAAATGAAACGACGTAAATGAGTGTAGAGATCGCTATGGCTAACATTTTGAGCTAGAATGGATGTGAAAAGAATCTTCTAATTATTTGTGATTTATTTTGTATAAATGCAAAATTTAAGAGGATTTTAATACACGTCCTATGACCTATCTACAACAAGTTTTGCTTACAAATATTAATGTATCTGGGAAATTGGCGGTAAATACCGTTATATTGGTAGTTTATCAGTGCCATCGATTGTAAGTGGTAATGCTAGGTTCTGAACAATGCTATAAAGTGTAAAATTTCACCACAAATGAAGAAAAGACATTTGATTGTCTGAAATTGGTCTGCAATCACACGAAATGATCCCGACTGCATTTTCGGCAATACTTTAAAGTCGAAGCCGGAAGACTACTAAAGTTAAAGTTTTTGATCCTTAAAACATGGAACGTAATACAGAAAATAAGTTTAAGTGAAGATGACTTCGTTTTCAAGGTTTATAATGAGGAATCTACGTCTAGTTTGGTCTCCACGAAGTAGGGGATGCAAGAAGAAGAAATTAATCAGAGTGAATGTGAAATTACTACAAAAGACTCACAACCGGATAATTCTGAATGGATTAGTGTGGCTGAATCTGGTGGATTACCAAAGAGAACACTGTTCCAAGACCAGCAACAGATATGGCACTAGATACGGTTCTTCCTTATCATGTACCTGCAGATAAGGAAGAAACTTATGAACTTGCATATGAAATAATTTTTGATACTAATACTGAGGCTACCAAAGAGGTAGCTTCAAAAATTTAACCTCTTTTATCTCTTTTACCTCTTAAAGAGGTACCAAAAGGTTTACCTCTTTGTCCGTGATGTCACTCCAAAGTGTGAGCGCTATTGTGGCGTAAGCAAGCAGTGACAAAGCTTTAAGAAAAAACCTGATACAATAGGAATTTCATTGCTTATTGTTTGAAATATTAAAAACAGATAACTTGAGCGTCCTATTGATCACATACTTGAGTTAACGAAAAGAAACTTCCGACATAGCATAAGTATAAACCGTGTTAACCCTTTCCAGCGACTTCACTTGGACAGAGATTCATTTAGATTTGTTTCCACCATATTGTAACAAATAGTGTTTAAACTTCAAGCAAAATCCGTATCTAATAATATTATAAACAAAATAAGTTGAATTTTATCTGGATTGGTAAATTTTTGCGCATTTTCACATATAATAACAATAACCATCTGTCAAAGCTTTTGCATAAGAACGAAATACACATCCAAATCTACTTGCACTTTTACTATCTCTGTCTGAGAGGCGCCGCCGTAAAGTGCTAGTGCTATGGGTACTTACACTATGATTTTTGCGCAAAAGTTTTGCGAGCAGTGTTTTTACCTTTGACGGAAAATCGAGAGACGAAATTAGCAATCCGATTCAAATTCCACTTATTTTGTTTCTCAGAGTGTTAGCGCTTTATGTACTTATCGCTGGTTATTAGATACCCTGTTCCTTAAATAACTGTAGTGTTGAGTATAACGAAGTATAACGAACGTAAATGGTTGATTTATATTGGTACCGAATTTCATGAACTCTTTTTAACGCAAAAAGACGGCTATAGTAAACATATCTTTCATATGCCTAAGGAATAGCAGAGCTAATTTGAACATTTGACCAGAAAATGACCCTCAAGGAAAACATTGGTTCCAGTACACCTAAACGTTATCAATGCGCTTATTGCGCCACAATATGACATAACATTAATAACTCTGCATGTAAAACGTAGTCTGTTGAAATGCTTTAAAGGAAGTCTTCGAATCTGAGTTCAGACAAAGTTAAAGTAGGATTATCTGATGACTGATAAATTTTTAAATGGTTAAAAATGTTAGTTTCAGCAGATAAACGTCAAAAATTTTGCGTGAATCATGCCTCAGATGTTAGAAAAGCTGATCATTATGTTGGCATGCTAAAAGAACTTAGTCTCACTTCCAGGAACTTGGTACAACATGAACCTCAAAGTAAACTTGATTCACAAATATTTAGATCATTTTTTGCATGTAATGCAAAAAAAGTGCATTACAAAATCATTGTAATGCACATATAATGGCTCGTTTTTGATATTGTGTTCAGAATAGCTCCATTCCCATTCTTAAACAGTAGAAAACTATACTCAAGAAAATCTGTTATTGTACAGCCTTTTCATAATCAAAGATTTGTCTTCAAAAGCTCATTTCTTTCCCAAAAATTACACCTTCCCATAATTCGAAAAAGAGAGCTGTGTCAAAAAAAAACTTTCTTGAATGGGAATGACGTGAAAATTTTGTGCAATATCTTAAAAAATATTTCATGCAACACACGAGTTTGGCGATGTTATTCATTTAATAAATCTAGATGATTCGGTAATGTACAACGACAGTGAAAGATGGGTCTCAATGAAGACCAACAAAATAAACCATGCCAGCAGTTTTTCTACATTTTTTTCTTTTTTTTATGCTTAAAAAAACTAAAGTTTGTTCGCAATTATTGAAAAAGAACGTTACGAATGTAGAGGAAAATTTGAAAGTATTTCACTAAATATTTTATGTATATACGTTTAACTGTAATGCATAGCATATAAAGATAGGGGGATCTCATTTCCTATTCAACTTCAACTCGGATTACCGACGCTAAAATTTCAATATTTTCCTATAAAAGAACAAAATAAAAATAAACAAAAAACCTAAAATGCAGCCATTTCTTCGCCCAGACTTGATTAAAAATAAAACTAAGCAAAAATCACTTCATCCATTCACTCAAGCCATCAAAAGAAAAATATTTCCTACGTCAAACATCTTTATATTATTTAACAAACAGAAAGGAAAATGAAGAAATACATTTCCGTCATATTTTAACATCGCGATTAACCCATCATCAACGATCCAATAATTTGTAACCTATAGCCCCAAATTCCAATAAAACACACACAAAATAACCATTTAAAAACAAAAGTATTTAAGTTTCCTATCGCATTGATGTTTTTTCATCGCATTTTATTTTCCATTTTTTGTATTTTAACAATTTTATATAGATGTTGCACACTTTGATGCGTCTTGAATAGAAGAAATGGTTGATGATGGAATAAAGATTATAACAATTGTCTCCGCTAAAGACGCAATTTTTTCGATTATCTTAGTTTTTTTTTTAGTTAGAAATCAATACATATATGTATCAGTAACTTGCACAACCTTGCTATCTATGTTGCATGGTGTGAAAAAGTTTGTGAATTTATCTCCATCCAAGATTGAAATCATTTCGAACGGATGAAACAAGTGAGATTAATTAATGTGATATATGAATGAAAGTGAATTGGATAATTTGTTTGATCTTTTTTTTACTTTACGAAGGGAATTCCATAATTCCAGGTTTTTACTTATTAAAATAACTTTTTATGTCCTTGCGTGTCAGCAAATTATTTCACTTTATTGAATATTTGCGTAGAATGCAATTGAAGGCAATGCTTGTGAATTTTGGAGGATTGACTTGGGATATTTGCTTGTATTCACTTTAAAAACACAATTTTTCATTAACTTTTGTTAAGTTTACAGTGCAGGAAGTGTACTGTTGAAATTTCAAGAAGTATGAAATAGTGCATGGAAATAAATAAATTGAACGATTTCAGTGAATATGTCAAACACACATTCACTTTATCAAGGCATTCTACTTTAATAAGTCGTCAATCTACCGACCCATCCTCCTTGATTTTCTCAGAGTTAAATAATATTTTCTACTTAGCATTTCTACTTTTCCATTGTTGTAGAGTAATAAATGAAGCAATAAACTCAGAAACTAGTTATAAATTGCAAGTGGAATCTTTTCAATTCACCAGAATCAAAATATTCTAAATGGAAATTAACAAAATCAGGCTACACCACGAAATTATTTAAATTTATGTTGACGAACGCAGTTCCGGAATAGTTTTTAGTTTCTTGTTCTCAATAGTTCAAACGTAGACAGGAAGATACCTTTGAAAATAGCTCAATCTTTATTTAATAGAAGTGACCCAGGCTTTTTTCGTTCAATCAAGCTTTGCCGTTACTCAACCAATTATTCATTCACAAAAAAAAAAACTTTAAACAAATAAGTTTTTCGTCAGTGAAATAAAATATGTAAGTCTTTCGGTTAGTGGAGCATTCCACAATTCCACAAAAGAAACAAACCACCTCGAAAATATCATATTAATTTTCCCATGATCGTTCATTAAAAATAAACCATATGAATCGTTTCATCATGAAAAATAAAGCGGAAATCAATAAAATCAAAATATTAACCTAATCTATTCAAATCCGCAAAATCACCATCCTTCCAGCAGCACCTGCAACTTAACAGCATTCCATCTTCTATGATGATGCATTGAGATGCACTACCATGAGAAATATCTTTTTCACAGTATCTGCATGAAGTCAAGTTACCAAGTAACCACTTTCATTTTCAATGACCACATCATTAGCAGCATCAGGAGCTTAAAGTTGCCATAAGTACATACATATCTATGAGCATATGAAATTGCATCGGAAGCAGATTTTGTTACTGTTAAAGATGCATGTGAAAATGGAAAACGAGTTGAACAAGTCGATTGACTATTTTTTTCATTGTTGGTTTTTCGTGTCGAAAACAAGAAAAGTCAAATGGCAATCTTTGACAACATCTCGTCGATTTGATGAAACGAGACGAAGCGAATTCTATAGAGTATGGTCCGAATGATACCCAGAGGAAGGTTTTAATAAAACGAGAGGTGTGGCCTATGTTTTGCACATATGAACATGTGCTTAATTAGGCATACAGAGATCTGGAAGTGAAAGATGGCCAGCTTATCTCCCGAAGTATACAGGTGCAAAACCATGAAAGTAGAAATATTCAATGCCAAAAGAAGAGTCTTTTAATCAATTCCTCATTAAACGTTCGCAATGATTTTCTCTATTACTTTTAATCGTGTGTAAATTTAAGATTCATTTTAATTACTAACAAAATGTCGGAATAATTTATTCTTTAAACATAATTAATACAAAATCACAAACAAATGGGAAAAAGAAACGAACAAACATACTCCAATCCCTTAGAGAAATTTAATCTCTTAGAGAAAGGGTCATATGGATCATAACCCCAACTACAAGTTATCTAATACAGCACTTCTCTGCGTACCATTTAAACACAATCTTCTTTACCACCGTACACGAGGACTTCAATTATAATACTACGCTACGCAAAAGCTGAACAAACGAGAAAAACTGTTGCGTCCTTTCAGTTCAGAGAAGGCAAGCATAAGTGTAGCGTAAATAAAAACAGGAAAACGCTCAAGCAAACAAAAGTCAACACTCCTGACCGGCCTTTAAAAGACAGAGATAGAATAAGCCCAAAAAGATTTATATTTGTATTAGATTTATAAGCAAGAGCGTGTCATACGTATTCAATGCAACAATGGGGCGAAATTTTCCAAAACAAATAACATTCTACTAATTTTGGTTGTATCCCGTTAGATCGGGAGTTTTCAAAGTGTATTTCACTTACGCTATGGTATTGGTTCCATTCGCATCTATTCCTGGTCCCAAAATATCGCAATGTAAGCCTTAATAACGATAAACAGAGTCTTCAAATCAGAGTTTGTAAAATAAGACAATACGAGGTTTGTTCAAAAAGTATCGCGAATTATGAATTTTCGCGGGCTACGTATGTTCGATTTTTGATCTTTTGGTGGTGTTATGTTTGCACTCATGACCCTCACTTATGTTGACAATTCCGGCCATTTTGAATGTCCAGTCAGTTTTTGACAGTAATTGTGCGTGGACGTGTTTTAGCTTGTCTTCGATTTTCACCTATCCCAAACAATGGATCAAAGAATTTGTATTAAATTTTGTGTGAAGAACAATTTAAAGTGCGCGGATGCATTCAGAATGTTCACTGTTGCATACGGCGAAGCTACTTTCGACAAAAGCAACGTTTATCGGTGCTACAAAATGTTCTCAGAGGGACCGAAAAAAGCACGCCAAATTCGGTCGAATGTGAAGGTTTTGCTGACAGTTTTCTTCGATTGCAGGGGCGTGGTGCATTGTAAGTTCTTGCCGCAGGGTAGAACGGTCAATAAGGAATATTACCTTCAAGTAATGCGCAATTTGCGAGAAGCAATCCGCCAGAAACGAATGGATTAACGATAACGCCCCTGCTCACACATCGTTACTTGTGCGCGAATTTTTGGCTAAAAAAAACACTCTAATAATGCCACAGCCACCGTATTCCCCACACCTGGTCCCCTGTGACTTTTTCTTGTTCCCGAAACTGAAGAGGCCCATGAAAGGACGACGCTACGCCACGATTGAGGAGATAAAGACGGCATCGAAGGAGGAGCTGAACAAGATCACAAAAAATGAAAAAACGGGATTAGAAAAGGGATTAGAAAAATTAGAAGGATTTAGAATTAGAAAAAACGTTATCACAAGTGTATAATGTCTGACGGGGATTACTTAGGGGACAAAATAGATATTCATGAATAAATAAATAATTCTTGAAAAAACATGAAATTCGCGATACTTTTTGAGCAAGCCTCGTACCTTTTCGGCGATTCATAAGATACTAAGCAATTTCAACATTAACAGCCAAAATCAAAATCATAAATAATCTGCAGACGACTTAGAGGTACAACATGTATAAAACCATCAAATGCAGACAAATTAATTTAGTCAGAATTCTAGAAACTTGGCCTCATTATTTGCACTTCCGGCAATAAGTGCAAAAGATTTGGAGAAAGAACTTGGAGCTATAGCACCCCAACTAGTTTTTAATAAATAAATTTTGATATCCAACTCTAACCAACTATAAATTGAATAAATTCATTTAATGATCTGAATACAACACCCTTCAATAATAATTCAATCGAATTTTGAGGTCCTTTACGGATTTCAATAGATATCACACCAATAGTGAAACCGGAACATTCCTACAAGTTTTTAATACTGAGAAAGGTGGAAAGAGCTCAAGCTGGTTTCGAACACGCTCTACAAGTGTTGACAGATTTCAAAAGTCAAGGAACTTAAAAAATTAAGCAGTTAAAACCTTCAGCAGGAACGAAAGCCTTTTGAATTGGTACAAACTAAATGAGCTAACAAATGAGCATGAGAATCTGATCAAAGAAAAAAAAAATATGCGCTTGTGATGAGTCGAAAATAAGTATCAAACATTTTTCGTGCTTCATCGAGACCGTCAAAAGTAAAGGAAAGTCCCACTAGATTTACAACATGGATGAACTTCAAAGAAGACCTTTACTAGAGAACATCAGAAGCAAACACGGCCCTGCTCTACCTTTAGATCTAGATATACAAATGGAAAATCAGATTAATCCTGCCCACAGAGTTACAAAATGTCTGTAATAAACCGCAAAAACTAACCACATCGAGCCCTACTTAAGTAGACTATTCAATGATACGACCTTAACAGCAGAACTACAATGTTCAATTACTTGCCGTCCTTAACTCAACTATCAACAAGATCTCTCATATCAACAAGCCATACAAACACCTGAAAGGCATATACAGCTTCAGACCGTTATCACGCTTAAGCGTTCCTATCAAGAACATGAATATCCTTATAAAAAGCACATTTCAACACATTCCGATTTCAAGAACTTACATCAATTGGGTAATTAACTTATACAGCCATTTACAGTTATTACTTAACACTGAAGTATGAAAAGCAAATGTACTACCATAAGGGAATGTCCTGGGCCCGCTTCTTTTCAACTTATACACCAGCAAACTGCACAGTATCAAAAGCAACACCCTGACGACCGTACAGTTCTCCTTCGGACAATCAATAAACTGATAACCTACTAATAGATACAAATGAAATCTAGTGGGAAAATTGAAAATCTCGGAAGCGTGGTAATCAGGCAAATGACTTTCAAAGAGCAAGAAGACAATAAAGCACATCAGTGCTTAAATTATATTAATAGAATGGTATACAAACTCACAAACAACTTGAAAGGTTTGATGGTCCTTAATGTCTACAGGACATTAATATCACAAATGCTAGACTATCGCATCAATTCATTCTCGCACGCACCAATTAATCTTTTTGACAGGACTGATACAATCAATGTTTGATCCCAAAAGAATGCCTAGCACTACAGCCGAGTCCGCCAGTCATGTCTAATATAGACATTATTGACTTATTAAATATCGTTTATCGAATTTGATTTTTAATAGCCGTTTCTTCCTATTTGTTCTTGGGCATTATGACAACTATGTTTACTTTGTCTAGAATTCTCATTGAACCCACCGTATAGTTTGATCCTTTGCTTAACAGTCGTTTTCATCTGCAATCATATTCACTCCTGATTAATTGACTGCTGGTGAATAATTCGTTATTGTTCTACATATGTGCTTCCTTTTTTCTTTTTTTAACACTGAAAATTTCTATCCGATGTGGAATTTTCTGTAGTGATTTTCTTTATACTTCAAAATAATCCCATATCCTTTTCATATGTGCCAACTGGCTATTCATTCAACAAACAAAGCTAGCCCCCAATTTAAGTGCTGTATTCAGTGAACCAGTAATAATCACTTCACGTAATAAAAACGTTTATAAGTTATACAACGTCAAATCACAACAACGTACAAATCATGGTAAATAAATTTTTTAACGATACCAAATCCCTTAAAAACTGAAACACATTTTCAATTGTATACCGGAATCCAATGTATCATCATCAACAGTGAAGTCATCACGTTTTCTTCACTACTTTCGACTAATTGCACCTTTAAATAAATTAACAATAAAAATCCCAAAGAAATTTTCGCGAAAATGTGGTTTAATTGTATCGATATTAAACATTCAATTTAATGACTGAAATTAAGGCATATGAATGCAAGTAGCTTTTAAAGTTGCGAATTTCCATTTTCAGTTGCTATTAGTCAAACGCTTGTAAGGCGTGAAACAGTTTGGTTCAACTTGCTATCGAAAAATATCCATATCGAAATTCAACCGAGGTAAATGATTGAATTCTCGACAATTAAAACCAAAATGTTAATTACATCATTCTAATCCAAATGTATCTTTAGAAATGTTCATAGGTCCGAATTCAGGTTACTGTCTTAAGTCTTTTGTTTTGATGTTTATAAATTCTTCTTCCTTTTTTTTATTATTCCTTTCATTCACTAATATATATAATATAAATACACCCCAAAATAAGATGTCTAGATGAATAATAAGATGTTTTTTAAAGTGTCTAACGGCATTTCTTTTGACATTCTTATAAATTTTAACAAATATTTAACTCAAAACACGGATCAGTCATTGCAGATTATTGCACAAATGCCGGTTATATGGAATAATAAGAACTAAAGAAACTTTGTTTTTCTAATATTTACTTGTTTTGTCCTGGGAGAATGCAAAAATTTTAAATTTTAGCATCTTTAGTTGTGCAGAAGCAAAACATGATCACTATATGAGGAAAAGCAAGACTGAACCCAACAACAAGACGAAAACGTAACCTATTTTTCTTTTAATATTTGAATGATGAAATTAATGAATAATATGATCCTTTATAACTTTTTAACAATAAAATCAAATGATTTTCACTACACGACCAGTGTTACTTTATTCTGTGCGGATTAGTAACTCATTAGACATGCACCAGTAGGTTTGCGCTCGTAAGAAAACATTTACTTCGATCTTCATTATAAATCTATTCAGACTCAGTCAGTTCCAAGACTGCATTTTCTGCCCAGGGGAAAGGGACGACGCATGTCACACCTTCTTCAAATGTAGAAGGTGGAACAGGATGCGGCAGGACTTGTGGGAGGTAATGGGAGAGCTTTCTCCAGACAATCTAGTCGGAGAAATGCTGAAAACTTACGACAAATGGATCTGTGTGGCACATGACTCTCGGGCAATACTAACAGCAAAAGAAGTGACCATGGATAACCTTGGGCGCGGGATCTAGGGGGGTCTCCTTTCCAGCAGTCCTCCTCCATCCTGCCCCCTCCCGCTCGAGGGAGATTTCTCTAGGCTGACGGCGTCCTAGGGCGAAGTAAAAAAGAGGCCTAGCCCGAAGTAATGTGTCAAACAGTTCCAGGCTAGGGTCTCTTGACAGGGGGGGGGGTTGTTTAGTGGGTAGACTGTCGCGAACGACAAATGTATCGTTATGTTATCCGACCCGCAGCTACTTGGTGATCAACACCTAGACGAAATCTCGCCAGCCGGAAACCTGACGCATGCGATACTTGCTCAATCTTTGTTCCAAACAGTGCTCATATCAAATCCTAGAGAAAAACGAATCATTCAGATAGCAAACGGAGCGAATTTAGTCGGATCCATCGAGTGATGATACACCCATTTCTATGCTTGAGCAAAGTGGGCACCATTCACGGCTTGACTCTCGCATTAGCATCCTTAGTTGTGACGATATGCAAATGGACATCTTTGAGGACTTCACGACCAATAACTATCTGTACATAGCAAGAGACATCCAAGCTAGTAATTTCGAATGTATATTGACTCAGTTGCTCACCTGCGTGCGGAACGTTGGAAAGATGGACGTGCAAACGTCAACACAAACGTCAAGAACACGTTTGCCCTTTTTGGAGAGATAACTCTACAGTTAGTATCGTCACGTATATTTATAAGACCCAGACATGGGAAGGCAGACGGCCTGAACTACGAGGGCAGAGTCCGAATCGACATGAAATTCAACAGGCACCTAGCCAGGACGAGGCAAGCACCAGCACAACTGTTTATACGCCGGCCAGAGAATGCCTTAACGGGCTAATCAACAGAAGTAAGGCTCCGTACTAGTGGAGATCCTAGAACTTATTAGGGGGCTGAGCGCTAGTTATGCCTAAACTCGGTGTTATGCAACTGCCCTGCTTGCACAAAGCGGACAAGATGGATGGGATAGAACAGAGTTTATTAGACAACCTATCCGCGTCGCTTCTGTTTACAGGGGAAGACCAAAAGATTGACCACTTACAAAGAGAAAAAAATTACCCCTTGAAGTTGTGTTTCAAAAGACATTTATTGCTGGAATACCATGGTTAATCACTTACGCAGGTTTTTTAGCTATAAATATCATTAAGCGATCAAGTCAATGCTAGTTATATGAATGAATGCGCAATTTAGCTTTGGAAAAACCCTCAGTGAATATTCAACTAAAGGAGCAACTAAAGGTTCCCTAGAGTAATATCGATCAGTGCCGGCAAGGCATAAGTAGTCAAAACTATCGGTTAGATACCAGGATTTCACAGCAAATTAGGGCAATGGTTAGAAAAGATACAGTGGCAGCAAAGCTACGAAAAAAGGCGTACCTGATCGGCTGAAGCGTCGGGAACGAAGAGATCTTTTTACTAGCAATACTGTTCCGCACTCCGTCCCGCTGGAAAAACAAATTCTTGCTCCATGATATCATAAAGCAAAGAAGAAAGGGTTCTAGTGCGCAAAGTAATGTGTCAACTGATTTCAGGCTAGATCGTTTGGTCGAAGAGGAAGGTTCATAGTTGATATTATAAGAGTCCAAAACTTAGGGAGCGTAGATCGACTTCATTCATCACTTAATCAAACAAACACACAGCAATCAGCACACCGGTTCAACTTATTACACTGTCTACATTCCCTTCAGCAATGTTAAGAGGGACGCAGCATAAGAGGGACGACGAATCTCCCTCTTAATAATTACCGTTATTCAACCACAATCACAATATTCACACTACCATTCATCAACTCGTATATGATCCAATACTTAACACCAAGTAACATGTTGTTGAGATAGCACAAAACACACAGTAACAAATCTCTAATTCAAAAGATACCAAATGAAATAACCTGAAGACAAACATTTAACCGAAATGAGACATCCATGAACAACAAAGATGCATTTCGTGATTGGGTCATATAAAAGCTTTACAACAAACCCCCGGATATATCAGTCGATCATTGTATACGCTAACTAACGGCTGTGAATAGTTGGAACGCTTCTTGGATTTGGATTTAACATCTGCTACTTATTTTATCTTTATCGGGAACTAACTACGAGCCAAATTATCGAATTGGGAAGATAAAGACAATTAATTAAGTGCTGTGTGTGAATTGCATATTCTATATCGATCGGAGTTTTGATTAAGTGTATCATCAATTAGTGAATATTGTTCTTGACTGATCTGTAACAACCTCAAAGGATACAGTGCGCTCCATCAAGATGAAGTGGTTGATATTGGTGGTATGTGTAATATTGTTTGTAAAATTACAATAGTTTAAGGATATATCAAGGGAAAGTTGTTTTTTAGTCTGATTGTAATACATTTAGCTTGTTTCTGTGAAGGATTAAACTAATTGAAAGGATAACAGGATAGGGCTAATATATTTTGATTTGTTAGTGTTATAATATTTCTTGGTTTCCATTCTTTCGGGACTGTACTTAAGCTCATTTCTACAGGTAGTGGAAGTCCAGATATACGGCGGATCCCTTCTTTATAAAATAAATTAAATTGCAATCGCCTGTTTCACACAAACGCAGGAACTGAAATATTTTCCACATTACCATCATTGTCTTGTGTTTTCTTCTTCAACCAAGTAAAGTGGAAGAGCAACATATATTTGTCTTATGTAATCTTATCTTAAAATATATCTTTTCCCTGAGCACGGCTACCGCGTAAAAGATCAACGGCTCAATTTACATAAAAATAATAAAAGAATGATCACAACGGGTCTGGTGAGGTCCAAATATACTATTGCTAGATACTATGAACTACTGCGATGGACTTGAATTACACTTTTGATTATTATATATTTTCTTTTGGAAAAAAAAACGAATCCCATCAGCTTGGCGCAAGAAATGAAGAAATAGTTGAGCTTACGTGAAATTAATGGATGATAGAACACAAATTTTATTGTTCACTTGGATGTTTCATTGACATGAGAAGTTACATATATGAACGTTTTACGTTCAATACACCGATATTGAAAAATGCACTTGCAGTTTCAGTCAGCCAGTCACGTGTCACAACCACACAAATCAAACTCTTATTAGAAATCTGGCGCTCACCTTCACCACGCTCCATGACGAACCACATAAGATCTACCACATGTGGAAACATACAAGACGCAATATCGTTGCTTCCAAGTGCATAAATATGCAGCTATGTAACGTCCAATCTATTCAAATGCAAATTTGCATTTTCTTGTGGAAAATATAGAAAAACATATCCAACGGATGCCACAGTTTACATTCAAGGTTAAATTGTATTAATTTGCCGAGATTAAAACGAAATTACCATAAATATCGCAAAATTAATCATTACGGAAAACAAAGTGAAAAAAAAAAATTCATACCAATAATTACAATAAATTTATGATGCTTTCATCCTCGTTTTACTTTTAAATTCAAATGATTAAATATGAAAATTTGAACTTTGTGCCAATTAAACTGAATGAAAAAGCGTTAAATTTATTGCAAACATCAATAAATTGATGAAGTATGCGAACATTATGAAATTATTGTATGGCGCTTGCATTGAAATTTTGTCCATAATGATCAAAGATTTACCAAACAATCGATCAATCAGTAGTTGTGAAAAAAAATCAATGTAGTATAAATATGGATGAATAGAGAAAAACAAATTAAAATATCGTGGGAATAATGCAATAAGTTTTTCTTTTAAGGAAATTTTTTTTCCATATTTTCGGATTCCAAGGTGAATTTTTTAAAATTATCTCATCGGCACGCAATCCATGGCTGAGAAAATCATTTGACTTCATTTTTGAGATGCTATTTTTTTTGTCCTGTCATTATAATGGCTAAAGAGCAAGAGCCCATTAATGTTTCTTTTCTTTCAAGTAAATTTATCTGGTTTTCACATGTTTGTAGGAAAATTTTTCATGAATAGACTTGAAATTTATATTATATAATCTTGTAACTGATAGACTTGAAAATTTTTCAATTTTTTTTTTATTTGTTTTTGCATGGTTTAACAAAAAATAGCGATATCTCAGACTATCTGATTGAAACGATTATTTTATGACTAAATTTGATGACATCCTTTTAATCAAGCTTCGTATTCAATGCTTCTGATCTTCATAGTTTCTTGTGATCCCCAGTCTCATCTTCCCGATTCATGCAACTTAATAATCGGTGTCTTTGCTACATTTTTCCTTTTAATGAACCACATCATTAATAAAGCATTCGAATACACTTACGCAACACGGCAAAACAACATTTATACAAGAAAAACACGGTTACTTTAAACGACCGGCAACATTTGAACAAAAATTACGCAAGCGCCTTGTTGGGCAGAATTGACAAAAAAAAATCAAAACAACATCTCCATAAGATGAAGGATTTATCGAAAAACGTATTCAAAACTTTTCTTTGAACCCGGAATAACAACTATTACCCTTTAGTTAGCCGGTCTAATTGGTTTTAATTGAATGCAAGCAGATGTTTCTGAACTAAATTTGCATAGCAAACAAGATAATCTAACAAGCCATGATATAAGATTTACTTGTTTGATGTTTTTCTTATGAGGAAAAACCATTTTAAAACGAGTTTTTCACACTTTTAATTCATTGTCGTTCTATGGAGTATCCATAACAAAAGATTCGACAGTTACAATTTGCATAATTTGTCTCAAAGATTCTTTAAATCGTTATTATTATTGTTAACACTATAAGCTATTGTTAAAACAATTGCCTAACCTATTTAGTTTTTTAAAGCTTCCATCTGCCAAACTGATTTAACGTATGATACTTTTTTGACATTTCTTTGCCTCCTATCAATCTATTCTACCCCAGCAGTATTTTCCCAAAGCAGGAGATACTTTTTTCATAAGATTTAATCCTCAAAGATTCATCCGAATCCTTCAAAATTCATAAGATTTAATCCTTATTTAGCAGAAAAATTGTTCAATGAAACATTGTAAGCTACCATAAATTTCTGTTAAATATCAAATCACATTAAGTTATCCTGCCCACCTCCTTTTTTCATCCTGCGTACATCTATTTCTTTTTAACATTATTTCTGCCATTGCATCGGCAACCATGATAGCACAATTCTGCGAATTCAACTGAACAATCGCCTTCAATCACTGTCTCGAATTGATTAAACGTTATTTAGTACCGTCTTTAAACAGTATCTCAAAGAGTTCACTACGGACGACATTCTGTCTATATAGTCTCGGCTGAACGTCTTCTTTTTTCAAGCCAACGGTGTTGCGATTCAATTGTGCAAAACCACACGGTTAACTTTTATTCTTGCTTTTTGTTACAACCACCGGCCCAATCTGGAAGCCAAATATATTACATCAAGAGCTCAAGGGAAACAGATCAAATCAGACATATAACCTAATAATGCATCTTAGGCAGGAAATAGCTGAGATAAATTCATCTATTCGGATAAAAATAGATAAGGTAGTTCAACTCTGCCGTACACGAAACAAATCTATTTAATGTTCCCTTTTGTCCCAAAACGTACAAGGAAATACTTCAAAACTACCTCGGTATCAGTGTAGACATCACAACTGCATAGAAAAGCCAAGGTGGAAACGCTACGCTTCTTAAAAAAAGAAAACCTAGCCATCAACTTTCCTGATGGACAACACCTATCAGTTCCAGGCTAGGTTCTCAGGTTGACAGGGGAGGTGTTTAGTGGGTAGTCCAAAAGCATTTTGCGTCTGGGAGTCCCACACTCAGGGCGTAAACAGCCTTCACCTCCCTACCAAAAAAAAAACACCTATCAGTTTCCTGTACAAATTCTATCCTTGAGCAACAAATTTACTGAAATATTTTAGGTCTCCTGTTAAGCCCTTTATTAAGCTCCTATCTGATTTTATTTTCCCATAACTCCTTTCACTTGCCACTTAACTTCGCAAGTCTTCACTTAATAGTACATGTTTATCTTGTTCCACCCAACAAAAACTCCTCAGTTTTTGATGGAATTCCCAAGAAAATATTTCCAAACAGCAAATACAAACCACTGCCTCCCGTCTTATTCTTTTTATGCGACCATTTATTATTCTTGTTTTCCTCATCAATCGCAGCAGACTGCATAGTATGCACAGCACACCAATAAAAAAAAATATTCAAAAAAAATATATTTAAAAAATGTTGCAATCTATTATCCATTTTCCTGTCTTACTTGTATATCAACAGTCCTTATTTAGCTCAACAATCACAGCATGCTGCATAGTCTACATACTAATAAAAGGAGAATCCCACGAAACCAAAATATTTATGGATCAATATCTCTGGGCCTATCTATCTCAAAAAAATTCAAAGTCATCATCAAAAAGCTTTTTGACGCATATCTGGAAGCTATGAGATAATCATAATAAGATCCTAACCACAGATTAGCCAAAAGCCCCCTTCCAATCAACCAATCACGCGTCAATACTTAGCGTCTTCCGATCCTCTTGAGTTAAGGATGACGCAAATGACTCCCAAACCACTACATGGATTTCCCAAGGAACTATCTTTTCCACTATACTTTTCTTCATATATACTGGAAACGGGCCAACTCCATACACTCCTGCAAAAATAGGAAATCATGGGAAAAATTATCTATGAGCTACACAGAAGACAAAGTAGACGATTATCAGATCCGGCTATTGCAGATGTTGCGATGGTCGCGATGATCTCGAACATCCGATGTTTAAATGTTGCTCCAAAATATTATTATTATTTTACTAGCAGTAAAGAAGTCTGGTACAAAAAATACATGTCTATCTATTCGCCATATTCTACACACACGAAGCTCTTTACCAGTTATACTAACAAGTTATACTTCTTTACCAACACTCAAAAAAACTGAAGTGATCATCCTTAGAACCAGTGAAAACCCAAATTGAGTCCTATCAATATTGAGAAAGCGCTGATACCGCTTCAAGCAGACGTCTCACCGTATTCATCGCGCAAATGCATCGTAAAGTCCGTCTGATGGCCGTCTGATGGATGAGTTGTTCCGTCTCGTTCAAAACAAATGACCAAGGACTCAATTTGATTAGTTTCCAGGATGAAAACTTTCATTGAATAATCATCCGAAGTTTTGAAGAAATAAGGTCCGATGATACATCTACAACACAATCCTCAGCAATCAATGATACTTTTCGGATGTACTATTTGAGAGCTTACAGCACTGGTATCGTCTATTTTGCGTTTTTACAAAGCAACTCCACCATGGAATTATTTTTCTGTAACAATTGGGGCCATTCCGATTTCCTCGTGAACCCGAGTTGGGAGTTTCCTACGTGAACTAGTGTCATATGGGTTGGCTTATTTGGTCAATTGCATTCTACATGCTTCTAAAATAAGACTCAAACGCAAAATCTATCAGGTTAGCTTGAAAGTTAAAATACTTCACAACGTCACGAAACGTTTTATTCAATTAGAACTAAAATACAGCTTCTGTGGCTTACTATCATGAAGAGTGAACTTGCTTAACAATTTTTCAATTGCACTGTAATTTGCGAGCACAGGTGGAACGTGATGATGACATTGTTTTTCACTTGAAATGCTTTTTGAGTAGCAACTAAACTTCTTGATCTTTAACAAGATATAAAGACAATTTCCAATTTGTTTATGAGCGTGAAATTGTTTATCGCAACATGGTAAACTTGACTGTTAACTATTAGATAGCATATGTCAAATAATGTAGTTCAAAGATGGCCGCTATACTTGCTCAAAGTCAATTTATTTCTATTTGGAATAAAATTACATGTAACGGTATTAACAATACATTCGAAATTCGTGGCGACAACAAGAAATCTGTTTAGTTTGTAATACTAAGAAGGAATACAGGGTAATGAGTTGCACAGTATGTTAGTGATGCTAAGAAGCAATTTATATTCTTTCATTTTTCATGGACATCGAGACCTGTTTGCATAGTAGGCGAGTGCTCTATTACTACAACATCTGAGCCACATTGAGTACACGAGACAACCATTCAACTTGTGTTGTAGAAATTATTCAATGAAAACGTGCCACTTTTCGATTTCTTTTATGCAAAGATGGCCAGTAATATGCCTTTCATTATTTCATTTAGCGGAAAACAACACACTAATAATTAAAATTGTATCTTGCGCAACACACTTACCTAAAATTTCAAAAAACAAATTAAAAATCGAGCGATGTGACAAAACTCTTTCAATTCAAAATTTACACATTCTCCTCCAGGGAAAGACGGACATTTTTCAAATGCCATTATTTGTTGAAATAATTCAGCGTTTTATTCAAAAATGATTTACTCAATAGGTTAAAACACTCACTCACTCATTCACTCCCATTATAATATTTAAATCGCGTTCGAATTTGAAACGTTAAATATATGTCAGCGTCACGAAAATTACAAAACTCCCACGGGCTTGGATATTATTTTAAAGAAAAAATAAACACAGGTGGCAATCAATTAGGAAAATTTACTAGGAAAGGAAAGAAAACTTTTGTCAACATATGCACATATTTTTTTTATTATATACATAGATATATCTCTGCCAATAGAAATACGTTGATATGCATCTATTTATGTTATATCATAACATTTGCCTTCATTTAAATGCAAATGAGATGCATTTTAATTTGGTATTTGAAATTTCATTACCACCATGTTGATGATGATGATGGAGTGGCTATGAAATGTGAATGGAATAAGGTTAAAATGTGAATGAATGCTTGAAATAGGGAAACGAACTGATAATTTGAAGTGTAGGTAACGAATTTGGTTTGTGTTTGTTCACCTTAAAGACAATTTATTAGAAGAAAATGGTTGCGATGTAGGAATAAAACCACGATAAGCTTCGCAAATCATTAATTTGATAAACCTTCAAACAGAAGTTAACTCATTCATGAATTCGTAGCTAATTTGCAAAACTTCTAGATAAATTGTACCCCAGCGAAACGGAGACGTAAAAGGCTCATATAACACGGTTAAACGACCTGGTCCTTTTCGTGTCTGTTTTTTTGTCGCATTCTCAATTTTACAAACTCCATCCTTTATATTTTCATATTTGTTCTCTTTCCTTTCTGCATTTCCTAAACTTGTTTTAGCCTTCACAGGAGAACTCGTTAACGCATTGGTACTACTCCAGAGGAGACTCGTAGTCTTTTCACCTCTCAACACTACGAGTTTGCGTCTTGTTATCCTACCTGGCTACATTTTCTGAGCAGAACGAAGCATTTCAGTATATCCTAGAGCTATCTTCAGTTCATTTAAGCCTACAAGATGAAAATCGATTGATAAGCGAGAGCAAAAAAAAACGACGAACTCCTGTAATTGTACCATATTTTATACTCCCGATAGGATTTCAAGCGTACGAGGTGTGTTGAATAAGTAATTTTTTTTTTGTAAGGGATTTCTTTCAACATTAATTTCACCCCTTTCAAAAATGGTCCCATCAGATGGTACACACTAATATAAGCCCTTCTTGAAACACTCCTGCAACTCAAACTTTAGCTTGTAACTAACTGAGCTTATGCTGCCAGACCATCCTTACTCTGGACCACCCCATTTAGGGGAAAGTTCTTTTTGCCATAAGGAATAGAAAAATATAAATAGGGGCCACGTTCGGCTAATATCGCAGGTGATGTAGCATTACAGTAACCCTGTGTGACCCCACACCCCAATCAGATTTCACAAATCAGATCCTTTTTCGGATTGTTCCATAAACACATTGGACTTCCAAATGACAGCAAGAACTCATTATACACTATGCCAGGACTAAAGGAATTGACAATGGAACGAATGAGTCTTGATTTTAACATTTCCCGAAGCTGAAATGCCAATGCATTTTTGAAAATTGGAATTAAATACCACTAGGTTGGGGTGTTTGTTCGACTTTTTAGCACTTGTTGGTGGTTATGCAATGATGATGCTTGTGTCGTTTTACGTAAAGCTTAACATATTGCCAATAGCCCTCTAGTTTTTTTGCTTTTTAGCGATGTTAAAGTCTACTTTGTTGCAGCATGAGGATTAGAGATGAATAAAGAGTTTTTGCAGTGATTCGAACTCTAACAATGAAAACATTCTAAATTTCATCTCTTTTTTATTTCGTCAACACACTCGTTTCGACGGTGTACCATCTCCGGTATGATTTTTTTGGTCTGAGTTTGTCGAATGAATGATGAATGAATACTTAACCTACTACTTATAATAAATTTCAAAAACTTAAAAATTTTCTGAATATCCTTTACCTTAATAAAGAAAAGAACGGTTTTTGAATGGAATGAAAAGAAAACAAAAGCCAGGAAATGAGTCCAAGGAAATCGTTTCAGCAGAAATGTCACCAACACATTGGTTAGCTTACACCACAATTTAGCAGCATGGAGAAGCGATTCCAAACCCAGTAAGTGAAAAACACCAAAGAATTTACCCAAAGTCTACAAACAATTGAACAACATTACAAAAGACAGGACCACAATGGAAGGAAAGTCAAACAGAACATCATTCGCTCTAAATCTTGTAGCGAAGTAAACATCATCACCTTCGGAAGAGAATTGTATTAACAAATAAAAGGTGCACCGATGGGTAACCCTCTTTTCCCTTATATTAGCGAAATCATTATGGCCAAACTAGAATCGGATCTATCTGCTAAAAACATTATGCCAAGATTCTCAAAGAAACAATACGTGGACGACATGTTTACCATATTCAAAAGAAAGGTTTTGGAACGAACTCTGGCTACGTTCAATGGACTCCAAAAGGACTTACGCTTCACCTACGAAATCGAGGAGGAAAGAAGACTACTGTTTTTAGATATTCTGTTGTATAGAACACGGGGAAATTTGGAACTAGAGAACTATAGGAAACCAACGGACGCCAGAGGGATAATGACCAGCACCTCAAACTGATGCTACCCGCACAAAGTTGCTTCCTTCAATCACATGATTCACCGGGTGCTAACACTTCCCATCTTTCCGGCGGGACAGTAAAAAGAAACCAGACACATTTTGGAGATCACAAGGAGGAACTCGCTGACTAAACATACTACGCAGGCGCCACCCATTAGCAGAAAACAAATCAGATTTGACCAGATCTCCCTTGTTGAAGAACGAATTAAAGAGATTTTGCTTGGAAGTGGTTTTAGGCAGCAGAGACAACTAAGTTAGGACCAGACAAGGCTCAATCAACAAGTAATTATAGAAATGGGAAAGTATACGTATATATAAAATTAATTCGCCCCCGATGTAACATGATGTATATCGGACAAAGAAAAAGGAATATGGAGACAAGCATAAAAAACACCTTAAAAATTTTCGCTGCATGCAGCAATGCACTGGAAGCCTTTTGCTCGTAGTTGGCTGTTTTGCCTCAAAAGTGAGGATTAAATCTGATTTTTTCATTAAGGGTTTAGTTTTAGATAATTTAGATTGAAGGAAGAACGGATGTTGGCTTGTCCTATTTTGAAAGCGGATTTCTTGTTTTCTTTGAAAGAATTTTTGAATAAAGCTAATTTGACTTACTGAGGACTCATTCTTTTATACTTTCTATTATTTAACATCGTATTTTTGTAGGTTCACAATGTATCTTTCAATTGTCTTGTCTTCTATAGGATTTATCTGTGACGGATAGATTAAGGTACGCAGATTGCACGCAAATTTGCTCCTCTACTGATGAAATTGGAATATCTGCTGTGTATATAGTATGCAATACTCAACATGCAACTGTGAGGATTTGTCGATCTTAAGTGTTCTTATTTATAGATCTATCCTTTATGAAATGGGATAGGAGCCGTTTTACGTAGGTAGGAAGAAATAGAAAAGCTTTTTGTTATGAGAGAGGTTTATGCTTTGGGCTAGGGATTTTGTCTGCTAATGTCACGTGGAAATGTCTTTTTGTAGAAAATTATGCCCGAATATAAACTTGTCTGTTCGTATATAATAACCGCCATAACACGTACGTGTGCGAAAAAAGAAAAGAGACGGGGAAGGACGGAAGTTCGCTCAGTAAACGAACAACTAATAATTCCATCCCGATTGGAAAAATAAATGGCGAAAAAAAGGACAATTTTTCATTTGTGGACGTTTTCCTGTGTTGTTTGTGAGAGGAATCAAATTAAACAGAAGGTTTTCCAAAGGATTTTTCGTCGTTCGCTGTCCTGTTCTATAAGTTTTTCGATCTCAGCTGTCCTTTTTCATATGCGCATTGTTCACACAAGCAAATAGAACAACATTTGTTTGTAAACGTTTAGTTTTATCGTACATATTTTATATCATTGCTGTGATTTTTAACTTTTCTGTTTTAACAATTTTCTAAGCAATTAAATCTCTGTTTGAACGATTTTCATGCAATATTTTCCACAACTACGGATTCACTTGTAACGGTTTGTATACGCGTACTACACTTCAAAGCAAAGCGAAAACAATTAAATATTAAAAATTGTGTGCAATTTTTACATGAAATGCACGCCTTATCCATACAAATAAGTGAATAAATTTTGTGTAGTAAATCTTTTACCACGTACTTTAATTTAAAGATTTACATTAATAATAATACAATACTTGTGTAGGTAAATAAAAAAACAGAAAATGGTAATAGGATCGTCACCAGTTTTCAGAAAATTAGCAATGTTAACAATTTTCCATGGTGAAGACAATCACTCATGAATTCTTGCAAAACTCTTCATAGCTGTTGCCATTCCACGCATACAGACAGATCAAATATAGCCTGTCGTAATGGTTATGAATGAATTTAAATTTTACAAGGTATAATACAACCAGCTTATTACTAAAGCCGTAAAACAATTTACACAGTGAGACAATAATCTGGCGTATCAACTAATTGGCCAATAGAGTTGAATGTCAGTCAAAGCAACATATCCTAATCAATATTATAGAATCGACCCATGTTGGCGAATTGCTTCACGATGCACTAAATCTGTTTTTAATTTAACCACCAGCAAATCGAAACAGGCAGAGGCAGTCAAGGACAGAATGTATCTACGCATTAACGCGGATGGATGCAGTCAATGAGATAATTATAGACTGCATGCGAAAAAAGATACAAATTGCATAATCGATAATTTCCCATTCAAATTGCTTCTAAAAAAACTTGTAAATTATAGACCTTACACTTCTTCAAATCACCCAATTCATGTCTTATATCTTTTATTATAACGCATCCATATTGGCTTAATCTTTCACCTGTCTTTTTTGAAAGACCCAACACAATCGCTGCAAGCATCACGTGCAAAAGACTGGTAATAAACTAGCAGTTGGTAAGGTGATGAGCATGTTTATAACTCTTTTGTGTGAGCTTTGTGTTGCACATATTGGATTGTGTGTAAATGAATTTCCGAATTTTCATTTTCCTATCATCAAATCCGGTCTTTTAAACACGAAAATTGAGCAATCAACCAATTTCGCTGTTACATTTTACACATTATATTGTTTGATAGAATGGAAGGATGTATAAAATAAATTACTTTATTAACATCAACAAGCATTAGGATGATAGCAAAAGAAAGCTTAAATCCACGACAGAATGCGAAACATTAAAATGAAGATTGATTTTGTGTCGAGAAACGAATTGTTAGGAAAATAAGAGAAAAAAATTTACGTGAGAGGTGTAACACCACAACCGAGAATAATCATCATTGTAATTATGTGTGGAGAAAAAAATTTTTAAGATACTACACAAAAGATACACGAATGTATCTTCAAAGTACACACACTAAAACGGTCATATAAGGGAAGAAATTACATCAATTTTATGGTTGTAATTGTGATGCAACAGAACATATTAATAAAAATTAGATGTGAATTGTTGCCTAAAGATGCCGATAACGTGACTGGTTGGGAAAAGTATTCGATAATTTTTCAAATAAGTGAATTTCATATTTCACAACAATAGAATAGGTTGATTGTTGCGACACCAAAACGGATGCATGAACGTACATTCGATCATTTCTGAAAATGAAGCTCTAAAATACGTTAATCGAATGTGTTAACTTTGAATATAAAAAAATTAAACTGTATAGAAAAGAGAAACGTAAAAATTTTCCAATCTTTCTACTGATCGGATAAATTGATTCCTCTTTGTGTCTAAATTTCTTGATATCTATCCCTTTATAGGTAAAACATTGTTGCTTTTTTTCTTGAGTAGGCAAGAAATATGGGTTTCATCCTTTAAAGTTTATTTATTTATTTTTTTTTAGTTTCATTGATTATCATTGTGAGTGTACTTAAGCTTTACTAGTAAGCGTTGAACTAAGTCCTAATTACAAGTTACAATCATGTGATTTTCTTTCGATTCAATAAAATTCCTTAAGTTTCGAAATAATACTTTATTAGACAGGATGCATTCCATATATTCAATTTTTTCTTTTTTTTTCTCACACATCCCGGGTGTGAAATTTCACTGAATCCTCTTTGGCTTATCCTCGTGGCGCAGAGATACCAAAAAAACCCCATAGGGTTCTGTGTGAAATCCCGTAATCTTCAGTCAAATCAGTTGACGTCCTGCAATTCTTTCATTCAACAAATTGATTACAGGGAGAGATACGACAAGTCAAAGGTTCTTATTGAAAGTAAACTTTACTTATATTTCAATTTTCTCGCTAGCGTCAGAGAAATTCTTTTTCCACATTTTTCTCGTGTTTTCCGTTTACAGTAACGTCATTTTAATCTTCACGTTTAAAAAGTATTTTTCGATGAAGCCTTGTTGCCAAAGACTGCAGCAAATATAAGATTTTCTGTGCATGACGGGGCGTGAATCACCCAGTATTGTGTTTGATCTAACAATGACTATTTTTCTTCAGAATCTGAATCGGTTTCTAGCAACTCAAAAGCACAATTCGCAGAATTTTCCGTCCAATCCGGTTTCTATTAATGTGTTGTTTTAAAATTAAAAGCCTTGTAATGAAAAATTAAAGATGAAATTCTCCATGTTATAATTGGATCAAGCTTGAGCACATCGCGGTAACCAAATAACGATAAAACTCGAAACAAATCCCCCACCTTATGCAATTGAAACGAAATCATTAGAATTTGAATGTGTCACAGCAAATAGTTTTACATTACATTCTTATTATTTCGTGTAACGATGAAAACAAAAAAAAAGACAGAGACACGAATACCCCATGCTGCAAATAAAGCGAGCTTTGCAAGATAAAGAGCTTAGAAATCAAACCAAACAGGCTAGTAGAAAGTTCGCAACAACTTGCTTTCTTAGCTTGAATGTATGTCAGAGTAATTTTATCATTTAGCCTCACACATGGCTTACAGCCACGATATCCGGTCTATCCCACGCCTATCTCACGATGTCAATGTTTTTTTTCATATTTAAATTGTGACGATATAATTTTTGTAATACGCGAAAAAATTAGATCATCTTGATCATCCCTAACTAATAGTAGAGAAGATCGCGAAAAATCAATTCATTACTGTACTCAACGACCTGGATTGTGGTGAAAGCAACAAAGAAAAGATTGGGGTTGGCTTTTGAAAAATTTCTGAAAAAAATTTAAAAATTTCAAGTCGAAATTTTAACGGAAAAGAAGCAAAATTTAGTAAATGTATGAAATTTACCGGAAATTATAAACTTTCTAGATTGTCGCTATTTTTTGTCACATTCAGAGATGGGCTCGTTTTTGAGATAATGGTATATGGGAAGATGAGTTCTTCCAAAAGTTCGAGATCTGTCAGCCGGTTTGTAGTCGGTTTCGGGCATTTCGGTTCGATTTCGTCGGTTTGTAGGCATGGCCTGATGGAAGAATGGGTCACTATTTCTTTAAATTTAAAACTGATCGAAAGTCCACTATTACGCCATGAAAATAAACCATTGGTTACTTGAAATTGAAGCTCATGATATCGATGACATTTTGTTTAAACAGGATAGCACCTGTTAACATAATGACTGTCAACCCTGGTGTTACCTCGACCACAATTCGGTGAGCAGTTTATTTCACATTTGAGACCAGTGAATGACCACCCCAATCAGGTGAAATTACACGTATAGACTATGTCATTTGCGAAATATGAATTCCATCTTGATATATTTATCCTAGTGACGTATTAGCAGCAAACATAACAGGAACCATTGAACAAATTCCACTTAAAATACTCCCATTCTTCATTGAAATTAAGAATTTGAAAAAAGATTCAAGATAACCACAGCACAGTTGGATGGGGTACAAACTCACTCAACAGTGTCCTCTTTTTGTCCGTGTCGGCAAAAAAAAGCACTCATTTCTAAAAAGATGCGAACTGAGCTTATAACTTCGCCCTGGCATTACCCTTCATCATTCTGTTCACAGTAATCTCCAAAGTGATCCAAATCTAAAAATGTCCTAGAAGTTGAAAATGAAAAGGTCCTAGAAGTTGTTTTACAATGGCTAGAACCGTTGCCGTCTAAGCTAAATGAGAAAACGTATAAATAGGCTACGATAAGACCATACGCAGGATAAATATATATATGTCATAAAGTAGAAACGAATCTTTGGCAAGAGATTCAATGACCACTCAATGATGATTATCAGAAAATTATCAGACAGATAATCAGAAAGCTTTGTTGCTATAATCCAATCTAAAGTAGTGCAAAGAAAACTGTAGCCTTGGAACATGAGTAGATTAGGTTGTGGTTTCCCTTTTAAAAGTCAATTTATTAAAAATGACCATCTCGAGTAAATTGTATCATTTATTCTATGTTACTTGAAAATTTGGTCCATTACATAAAAAAATCATACGAATGACTCATTTGTTTTGTTTTTAATTCTCTGAGTTTTTTACTTACTTTCTAACAAACATAAAACAAAAATAAAACAAATTCTTAAAAATTAATATCCTTGTACGATATATATTTTACAACAATCCAATCATTAATCGAAGCTCAATGAAGAAAAAAAAGATTATATATAAATCACATCAGATGGAAACAGTAGATCCTAATAAATTTAAAATGTAATTTAATTAACTTTTATGTCCCAACAAATACCTGAATTGATTCCACACCCAAAAACCAAATACAACTTCCATAAGATCAAGGTTACAAACGCTTAAAACGATCGGAACCCATTTTCAAGAAAAAAATTGGGAAATATCAGTGCGCTAGTTCCCTTTCTAAAAAAAAACATTTTTTTAAATAAAATACCGCCATCGTATATATGCATAAACATCAACTGAAATAGTGCAAATTTGGAAAGATCACGAAAGTTTTGTTGAAATCATTAAACTCGTTATGCATAATGTGATAAAGATCGTCTCTCACTTTTTCGACAAAACATTTGGTTCAAAAGATAGTCGTTAACTTTGGGCAATATGTATTAAATCAGCAAAAAAAAAATAGAGAAAACATATTAAAAATCCACCCGCTGTTATGGTATACTTTAGCATCAGGGAAGATCAAGGACGATGACACATAACAGAAATTAAATTCCACCCGCTGTTATTGTGAAATAGTATAAAAGGGAAGAACAAAAAAGATGACGGAAAACAGAAATATGATATTTTATATGTGCATATATTTGGGTATTGGAATTTTAAGCATTTTATTTAAGTAGGAATTATTCATATGACAAAAGAGAGAAGATGACAAAGGAGATCACATACACATAACTAGATGCTAAAGCTCCTAGATAAAATTTACTTTTTTATCAACCAATTCTCCTTGTACTAGCTGACTATCAGTACTTCCTTGATAGTATTTCTCAGTTAAGGACATGCTCCCACCAATTTTTCCACGTACTATAGAAGTTCCGAAGGACCCTTTTTGCCATATTCGAATAAAAATCTTCGACAGTACAATTGACTAATAGCTACAACAAAATAGAAATATTTATAATATATCCTTATATTACAAAATCGAACCCACTAAGCAAATAAATAAATGCTATGAATAACTCAACCTCCAATCTACTAATAACTAACCAACTATTCTTTAACATTGCAGATTGCATTAAGCGTTCTCTTGGAACTATCCTTAGCAAAGAGTGCCGATAAAACCTATCCCAAAAAGGTAAAAAATAAGAAACCAACTAAAAATCCCAAATCAATTCTTGATGAATTCTCCGCCGTATCTGAAGATGATAAAGAATTTATTAAAGAATTGGATAAGCAATTCAAAATGTATGGTGACATGATCAAGATTAAAGTCGAACGTGATAACACTACTGCAAAAAATACCAAGCGGACCATTGAAGGAGAATTAGGGTGAGCACAGAAAATTGATACGTTAGAAATAATTTTCAGCTAAAATTCAACAATCTTTCTGTTTTTCGTTTGATATTTTGCAGATATGGTAACCAAAATGTTCTTCAGCAGCCACGTTTTCATTTTGGACCGGCCAAATTTCAAATCTATCCGTATTCCCAACAAGGTATTCCACCGCTACCATTCAACACCGGTTTTAATGGAGTAAGCAATATTTTTGGGCAAAATGCCGTACAAATCCAACCTTCCAGAGCGTATGAAATAAAGCAAACACCAGTTGGTTATCAAACATACACACCAAATAATGCACCGTTCCGTCCACTATTCAATACCAAACCTACAACTGCACCATCAAATTATTCACCCGCACCATTCCCAACTGCAGCATATCCAACAACTAAGTTTCCTAACACCCCACCGTTCATTTCAACTCCAAACACATATACTACCACACCTTCCCCTTTCGGTACAACTCTTTCTCCATTCGGAACAACTCCAGCTCCGTTCCTATCGTCAGGCATACAAACACAGCCTTATCCAGGATTTCAAACACAATATCAGCCGAATGCTGCTTTTCAAATTCAACAACAATATTCTGAGCCTGTTATAGTCCTCAAGATACCCGGCCCAGCTAAATATGCTTCACACTTGCAAGCATTGTTGCAAAGATATTTAGAAATTCGCGCTGCCCAATATATCAAGGCGTTCGAAGACCATGAAGCAAGAGTTTCCCAACAACAATCACTTTTCCAACAGCAACAACAACAACAGCAGCAGCAGCCTTATCAAGCAGCACAGCAACCTTCCTACCATCCTTTAATTCAAACAACAGAATACTATAAGCCTGCAACTAATTACATGGTACCAATTCCAACTCCGACATCAGCATCGCCTCACCAAAATTTCCAACAGCAAAGTCATCAATCGGACACAATCGCTATTTCTGCCCCAATTCGTCGGCCACAAGTCTACCCAACATCACAAGTTCAGCAACCCAAGCAATTGGCAGTTCAAATTCAAAATCCCGACCAATCCAGCTACTCCTTCCCTAAAATCCAACAACAATTCATTGTGCAACAAGTACCTGTTGTTCCAGATCCCGTCCAACAAAATTATCGGCAACCCAACCCCATATTTGTATCCAAGCCTGCTGTTTCAGCCAATGAAGAACCAGAATCTGTGCAAGCACCAGTTGACTATTTAGCTCAGAAGCCAGAACAACCCGAATCACTGGAAATGCAATACAACAAACAGTCGTTTGGAAGCCAATTCAATAGTAGGCAGTTCGGAGGTCAATCTTTTGCAAGTCAGCTCCAACAACAACAGAAGCAAGAGTATGAGTCTGCCAATGCTCAGTCACAAGCTGAATATGGTACCACCAAAGCACCAGAATCAGCTCTCTCAATTTCGGTCACTCAAAAGCCCAGCGAATATTCACTTGGCAATGTTCTTCAAAACCAAGGACTCCTTTCAGCTAAACAGAACTATCAAAGCTTCTCATCCTACGGTAGTCAACAGCAAGCTAACAACGCAGAACAAGAAGAGGACGATCAACCTGAAATTCCAGAAGCACGTCATCAACCAGTTTATTCAAACGCTCCTGTCCCAGAAGGAGTCCAACGGGATGAAGACCAACAACTTTTCTCCTATGATCAACAGCCCCAGAGTCCCGACGCACAGTCTGTACAGCGACCACACAAAGTCTATGGTCCACCCGCTGTTGATCCTGCAGCTGATTCTGAGGCCGCTCTTCCAACACATGAAAACAGTCCACGTCCCACCCACACTCGTATTCGTTTCAATGAAAACACTAACCCCAACGACCACTCATCAATGTACCCACTTCCACCCCTGCCGAGCAGCATCCCCAAGTTCGACTATGAACGCCGATTGCAACAACAACAGCAACAAGGTTATGAAACTGATGAAAAGGAGTATGGAACACAGGATCAGGTGGCAAATATTGCAGAACAACAACGAAGCAGAGATTACACTAGATACAATTCACAGCCCGTTTTGGAGACCGACTTCCAGGGTGATGCCCCTTACACACAATCACAATTCAGAAAATTAAATGAACTTATTAATAAACTCAAGCAACGATCGTCTCCTCTATTGGTGCAACCCTTAGCACAAGATTCAACCAAAAGCAATAACGAGTAGGAACCGAGCATATTGCATAGTTTTTATGTTTAGTTGAGTTGAATGTGTTTTTTTAAACGATTGTGGTTTAGTCTTGAGTCAGTTTTACTAGTAAGTAATATATATTAGATTTATTGTAATTTGATGATGTTGACGAAGAGTGGAACATGTGAGCCCAATTGATAAGGGCTCCTATAGAGGAAGACTATAACAGAGATGCGTTCTACAACTGGGTGGCTGGGAAAGGTTCACTACCTTTCAGTGTAGGAACAAAACAGTAAAAAACTGATTAAATTATTACGATTTTATACGATTTTGGATTCCAACCCCTTCGTCTGCATCAAAGACACTCATTGAAATTTTCACATGTGCAATAATGATATGTAGTATGTAAAATAATCATTGATAGACGAATTCAATAATGTCCCCACTCTTCTTTATGCCTATGCTCCTCTTATGTACATTGCCATTATTTTAATATCTTCGTTATTTGTCTGTAGTAGATAAATAAGTCCCTTAATTTGTTGTTACGATTTAATTGTTCCTTAATTTAAATAATGTCAAATAAAAGAGAAAACAAAGTTCTGACTTTTTTGTGTGGAGAAAATTTATTATAATTTTCTTTTTTTACTTGAAATTTAAGGAGTTAAATTTAGGGAGTTAAGAGCGGATTACGAAAATTTGCAACTAACTCCTCGTAAATTGTTTAATTGTCCGTCCTGTCGCCCAACAGCAGCCAAGGAGAGACTCTTATTCTGTGTTTCGCAAGCTTTTAAAATCGGCTGCCTGCTGCAGCCCAGCTATTTGAAACGGTTTGGAATGAGGCTGGGTTTGGAATGAGGAATGAGTGGTCCGCTTGGATGTACAGTTGCTCGACCTATGGTTCAGAATATAACCTCTGCCAATATAACATTTTTGGTATTTTTAATGCGAATTTCAATAAAAAACTTGTATTTAATATAATGTGGAAGCTATTTAGTTTTAAACTCGAGAATCATCTTTATTCGCAGCAACTTCATTGCGTCTTCCCATTACTACTCAATCAATAACACACATTAAGCTATGTATTATACAGACCAAGTGCTTTCTTCAAACATGGCTTGACGATATCAAAGGAGTATGAAAAATGTTGGTGAAATTTTTGGCAAGACTTATTACAACCGCTATACATAAAAATTCCAGACATATTCATCCTAGTTCGATACTTTCGCACGTCAAAAAATAGCAAAAGATTGCAAATTGAAATTATTTCCTAATGTGCACGGCACCATAGCCAATACTACCTACCATAGTGTAGGACGAGGAAAAAAAAAAAGAAATTATTTCGGCCGGCTCTTAAAAATTGCATTTAAATGTTATATACAAAGTTTTTCTGAAGTATCGAACCTATTTTTATATATATGTGTCGAAATGCTCGAGTGCCTTCCACCGAGTATCGGGAAAGGGCATTTTGTGAAGAGTGTTTAAGCAATGAAAGAATAAAAGAATGATATTAGCAGTTTAAAGGCGGCTCCGCGTCAGTTAGCAGCGATTCTCACTCTGGCCGAATTTCGAGCACAATAACACCCGAAAAGTTCGAGCGCGTGCGACTTAGGATGGAAGTAAATCCTCAGTTGACTTTACGCAACTAGAAAATGATCTTGAAATACCATAAACTCCTGTTTGGAGAATTTTATTCGAGCATTCGGTAATGACTTGCATGTGTGCGATATATTTCCCGAAATTGCTAATGTTAGAACAGAGGAATCTTTGCTTTGAAATCGCTCAGGACAACCTGAAAATTATTTCTGATGACATAAACATACTCAAAAAGATTATTACTGGCGATAAATCATGCTTTGATATTTGAAAAGAGCGACATTTGTCACAGTAGAAGGATTCAGAATCGCCAAACCAAAAAAGTTATATCAAAATTTGAGCAAAAGTAAGACGATATTGACTATTTTCTTTGATGATCAATACGTTGTGTAGCACAAATATGCTCCGAGAAGTTAAACGATCACTAAAGAATACAAGGTCGATGTATTGAAAACATTAATTTACGCGGAAAAATGAAACAGGTCACAATTTTGGTCAAGCAATATTTGGCTGCTTCGCCACGCAAGTGGCAAACAAGCCGTGCATAGAAATTTTTGAGAAAGCATCAAGTCGTACAACTTCGCCAGCCTTCGTAAAGTCCTGATATAGCTCCTTACGATTTTGGCGAAGAACTGAAGGCATTAATCAATAAAGATTCGATTGAAAAGTAAGAGTTCGGAGTCTCAGTAGGAATTACTCAACAAGCAGTGTCGATACGATGGAAATACATGGTAATTATTCAAAGTGCCGTTTGATCTGAAACTGAAGTGCAAGGGTGTGTTTATCGGCAACTTGCGAGCAACCGATGCAGAGGCAAAAAAGAATATGGTCATCAATAAACCTCAACATTAATACTGAAGCCGGATGTTCATGGTCCAACTATCTTGTGTACATGGTGAAAACAAAACCTATCTTGTGTGCTTTGAACTGCTATAAACTGGCTTTTTAATCAGGACAAACGGTATACCGTAACATTGAGTCGTCTGACCCATGTATTACGAGAAAAACAGCTGAAATTAGAGCAGACATGACTAAGTTATTCTTCAGTGTGACACCGCAAATCTCATATCGCAAGTCATAAAGACATAAATATTTGAAATCTTCAAGCAGGATATGTTATATTGCTGATAAATGCTTTTTTTGCTGATAAATGATGTAGTTTTTGTTCCGAAATTTCACGATATGTCAAGTGATTGGTCCAATTCGTTTGCAAAGATCTAAAATCAGCTAAATTGAATCAACTGAAAGGATGATAAATTTTGTTAAGACAAGAGTTCGAAAAGTGCCTGAAGGGTATCACAATTAGAAACCAGCGATGGACAATACTTTGGTTTTATTTTTCTGATATAAAAACAGATTTTGTTAAGATAAAGTTCGAAAACTGCTTGAAAAGTAGGAAAATTAATACCCAGCGATGGACAATAGATTTAATTTTTTTTTCTGAAACAAAAACATTATTAATCCGTATAAAAGACCAGACCAAACGCATTGTATTCTCAATACATAACCACGTTTGATGTCTATTACGCAAATCAAGAGTTGCATGTTGACACCAGTTTGAATGAGATTGAAATTATTGGAAAACTATTTCAGGCAAGCTTTGCAAGCAATTCTACAAAATCAGTGGAGTTTACTCGATAAAATCGGAATGAGTGTTGGATTACTCACTTTTCAGACAAAGCTCACCTATCACAATAAAACTGAAAGGTTTGAAATAAATTGAAACAAGAAAAAAACTACTTTCACGATATCACGTGATTTATTCAATGTTTTAATTAATCCGAACTTAATAACATTACTGTTCGCTTCCTATCACAATTAATCTTGATTAACGAACGATAAAAAGAATTCAATTTTTTTCATGACACTAATTAATTTCTTCTTATCTAAATCCTTTTCGAATATTTCACGATCTTTTGCTCCTTTCAATAAACATTTTGCCTGCTGGACTAACCGAAAAATATCTGATAGTGCTGCTTTAATATAAATCTTATCACGTTTCCCTTCATATGGTCCAGCCATAATTTTTTCTACATCACACGCTATCTCATTCCAAGATGGCATACCATCTCCATCATTACATTCTGCTATCACCGATTTTACAGCTTGTTCCGGGTCATCAAAGTTAGTATTGTTTTTCAATGTTGCACAATTCTTTATAAAATAGTTTGAAGCTTCTACAGCTGATAATTGATGCTCTCCATTAAAAAAACGCACGGTGCAAGTGTAAGACGAAAGAATATTATACAGATTGTTGGGAAGGCATGATGAAGGTGGTTTACGCATGATGTGACTGAATAGTGGGATGTCATCTGAAATCGGATAGATATTTGCCATTGCACAACTTTATTTAGATTTGCTTTCAACATCAAAACAATACCTAACAGTTGTGGGTGCTCCAGTTTCGGCTCAGTTGACAGTTTTGTATCCATGTCCTGGATGAGCTGTTTGTGAATTTTAATTTCCCACCAAGGTTGAAAGAGTGGAATTATTTTCTGTATATCACCTGTTTTCAACAGCGACTGAAACTCTTGTTGCTCAGTTGATGTTAAATGATTCCAGACGGCATCTGGATCGTCTAAATCAATTCCAGCAAGTCGTGTAGCCAGGTCAGGTCCTATTAAATTTGTGTAGATTTAATAAAAGTAGTGTTTGTTGCGTTTAATAGGTATGGGTTATGTGTACACGGTGAGGCAACGGGAAAAAACGAAATGGAAACTGTATAATTAAACAATTATAGGAAATTTTTAGCACATTTTATGTGGAATAATGTGGGATTCAAAGGCACATAGAGGCATAAGAGCAGAAAACATGTAAGAAAGGTTAGTTTGGAAATTATTATGAAACAAACTGATAAATTTTTAATGGAGCTGGAACAGGACCAAATCTTTACAACTATGATTTGGTCATTAGAATAATAGCTCGAATTAGTCTCTTAAAAAACTGTTATAAATAGAGTATGTTAAGATACAAAAGAATAATGTGATACATTTGAATGTTCGAATGAAATTGTTTATCATCAGTTTATCAATTGACAAAATACGGGGCTAGTCCTTCAGGTCACGATTATGTATGATTCGATTAGAGATTCCGCAAAAAATAGCGCAATTTTCGCAAAACTACTGCCCCATGTATTAAAATTAAATTCACTTGTCCAGAATAGACGATTTATTTAGTGTTGTGTCTACACTTTTGCGGCAAGATGATAAAGAAGCACCTTCAAAAGCTTATCGACCGTAGCCATATGAATCTTCTTTGTGTTGATTTGTACTCCCAACATTGGCAATGGAACTACACGCGAACAAATCAAACAGGATGAATACTTCATAAGATATCTCGGGAACCCAGCATGTTTATACATGAATTTAGCGAGCCTACATTTTATTCAATAAAATGCGCTGCTGCTGCCGTGAACAAAGGCCCTAGTGATGAACAGGTGAACTTAACAGGGCTAAGTATGCTTCAACCACTATAATGAAGGGGTCCTTTATAAGCTTAATGAGAGCAAATTCCTGCCTTTCTTTATAATGCTAATCACTTCGTTCCTGCGTTATAGGAAGTTTCATGCCGAATTTCGAAAAAGTTCATACAAAATCTGAGACACAATTACAGGCATCCCACAAGGTTCGTGTCTGAGCCCCAAATTATACAATATATTTAAGACTGAGGCTCCAACAAACTATGCCTGCTAATTTACAAGATTTGCACACAAAAATACTATCATCGATAACCTAGAAATGACGCTAGAAAACTTTTTTCGATATTTTCACAGATAGAAAATGAAAATAAACATCATCAAAAGCAATGTTTTTCAGCAGAAAATGGAAATCTTGCCTAAGCCCCGGCTGAAAAATTCAGCATTAGTTGATGCCATGGAATTTGGTACTTTTATACCTCGAGCTTGTATTGGACCATTTGTTAATCCTATTGAACATATATGTCACAAGACATTGGGATCCGTTTTAATTTTTTAAAAAGACTTTTAATTTTAGTTGCCCCTTTCATCAGTGTCAATTGACCCAGAGGAAAGAAATAACTTACTGCCAAAATAAATTTATATATATATATATATATATATATATATATATATATATATATATATATATATATATATATATGTATAAGTAGCTTTTTCTCTTGGAACAATAAAAAAGATAAATATTTATATAAATTAACATGTGCATGCCAGCATACGTTCAGTCAGAACGTGAATATCAAAACGTAAGATGAGAACAAATTTTTGGGAGTACATCATCACATCAGCAGACAAATAAGAACGAGACCAAAGCTCATTATCATTATTATTATTTTTTTTTTATTATTGTTATTATTTACAAGGGGTCCACGTTTTATTAATGGAAAACATCATAAGTAAGAAACTGACCTTAGCCCATCGCGTTTGGTGATAATTAAAAGATCATATCGGCATTAACATTGTGATTGTTCTACATCAAAGAAGGACGTCCTCTATATTTGATGTCGCGAATTGCCCTAGTTCTGTTTCGTTAATACTTCTCAGCCATGTGAGGCGTTTGTTCCAGGCTCGGAAGAATTCTGTACCTTTTTCTTCCTTGCCACCCACTCGGCACATGACATTCGTTTCGGTTTCTATCGTTTGGCGTCTTGACCCAAGAGACCGCGGCCTATCAGCATTGCATGTACGCAATTACTGCTTTTCCTTAGCTGTTCCTGTGCCCTCGTTTTGTTAGAGTCAGGCCAAATGATATTGCAGTCTTTCATGTCATTCCAACCCGTGTCATTGTTCTTCCAGAGGATTTCGTCTAGATTCCTTGTTATTGTTGATAGTGGCACTTTAATCATGTTACATTTCGATCGGTTGGTTTTGCTATTGCTAGATCATCCCCTGTTCCATTTTCCCCTATACTACTATGTCCAGGAACCCATGACAGTTTTACATTTACTCGGGGTGTTGTGACTTTGCGGGTCTGCCGACAGTCTAGAACTAGTTGTGACACTACGCGGCTGGAGACAAGCGCCTACAGTACCGACTTGCTGGCCAAGGGAATGTATTGCATTCCTCCGTTGAGGTTGCTCGTTGCCAATGATCGAAGGCCATGAGGTCTTCTGAAGAGCTTATTGCATTTTCCACCCTCAATTTATTTGGATCCTTTTTATTTTGGATCAAGCTTGTCAAATAATGCCGAAGTATGAACTTCCTCGCTAACTCATTCGTCTGCTCATTACCCAAAATGCTGACATGACTCGGCAGCCAGAAAGGAGTAACCCCATTTTATGAACTTGCTCTCATGAGTACATTTCAACAACCTGGAACCGTTCTCGATATGATGACCGAGAATTATACAACGTTTAAGGGTACTTGGTGGTCAGATGCGGTGATGTAAAAAAGTTACTGCCCAGATCGATACCAAAGGACTTGTAAGTCGGAGAAGAAATATTGTATTTGTAAAAGAAAAGTTCGTATTTGTGCAAACAAGTTGCACGTATTATTTTGAAAGTATTAGAAATGTGTGCATATTGAATCAAAATAGTTGTTATACAAATCAAATCGATCGATTAATACTTGATTTGTTCTTCAGGTTCACACTACAAGAATAAAATTGGCTTTTTTTCACTAACCTTCATCATCATCGTCAGAGTCCAACCCTTCATCTTCGAAATCTTCCAATTCATGTGAAGTTTCGTCTTCCGCTACATCAACATCTCCTTGTAACGTTTCGTCCATTCGTTTAAGAATTTCATACATTCGTTTTGCTTCCTGAATATTTCCAGGAGCATTTTTATTCGCACTACGCGCGGCGAGCTCTTCCGTAACACAATCCCGATAGAATACTTCCGAACACTGTTGGTGACTTGGCGCGCGATAGCAGTTGAGTGAACAATATAGTATATCGCATTTTGGACAAGTATATTTGAACTCCGATGAATTGCATCTGAGAAGAAACAAAAGTATTTATTAAGTTCCAGGTAAAATTTCAGAGCCAATAGAAATCTTACATTTCACAAAATTTGGCGGGATTCATTGTGGTCTAACTTTTAGCGTTGCGTTTTTACTTGATTTATAAGATCACTTTCCCATATCGTTGGGAATTGCTCTAAGGCGGTAGTTTTATATGTCAATATATGTGTGGAATACTTAACACAAGCTTAAAAACTGAATTTATCCGCGGCGACAGTGTTTTACCAAACGAATTGACGGATCTCAAAGAATGTTTATAACAATTCACAATTTGTATTTAGTTGAAATTTTCTTACCACAGTACAATCGTACCAAACTTTACCTTATCAGCGTCATTCAACTCACTGTCAATTTGACAAGTTCTATGTTGCTGTCACAAGCCGTGAAAAATTCTTACTGTCAATTTGGCCAATCCGGCCACTATTATTTATCGTGCAAAGTAATATGCATGTGCAAAAGTGTGTAAATTAATATAGCACAAGCTTTGTGCCTACGACGTTAATTAAAAATGTTAAAATTTATGCTTAATACAAATCAAAAGTCGCATCTAAAAAGGATATCTTAATATAACCTGAAAATTAAACCTGCGATATTCAATTTTCGACTGGTGTTGTTGGTGCCGCTGCTGCAACGACTACGGCACATTATTACTTGCAAGTATCCAATTTATTTGAATATTCCGCGACACCTCGCTCGCTCCGAAACAAATCCGACGAGTTAATAAAATATGGGAAGTAAATGGAATAATGGTAGTCGTGATATTGGCGGTATATTACGTAAAACAAACCAACATCCTGCCAGTGTGGCGGCCGCTGCGTTCGCTGACGATGAGAAAAAGCTTGGCGAGCTGTTGGTGTTCGGTTACGCGTGTAAAATATTTCGGGACGACGACAAAGCAAGATTTATTGATCAAGGCAAACATCTGATTCCATGGATGGGAGATGAAACATTGAAAATTGACAGGTTAATAATTTATGAACTGATTTTGTATTGTAACAACGTTTTATGATTTAGACTAAGGCACAATATTTAATGAATTAATCAATTGAAGTTAGCTTGGTGAAGGATGTTTGCCCTAGTGCGGGCTAAATATCAATGGATTGAGAAATTACATCGAAATGGATTGCATCGTTGGGTTTGATAACTTTTATGGATCGTTTGCGAACATTTCAATGTCGAATCGGGAATGTTTTAAGCATAACTTTCCTGGAGAGGCTTCGTCTGAGATTGTATGTCCTTCAACTAACGTTTCTTTTTGTCTTGGATGAGTATTGAGTTCAGTATAACAAGTAGCTCCGCTGTTGCTGCTCCCGTTTACATTTTTTATTCCTACTTTCCTTCCACTCTTCCAATCACTCTTACGACAGACATTCACAGGACGAGTTTGCAAATTTTCTGTCTTCTTTATGATATTCTTCCTTTTGTGCTTGCCAGACAAAACCAAGACATCTTGATGGGGAAGACAACATCAGTAAAGCGTTTCCAACAAGTTTATAAGTTATCTCTTCGCAGATCAGGACGATTCTTCACGTAATTCTGTGTGAGACTATTTGGATTCTTCTACAGTGTTCATTGCATTTCCTATGCCCTTTATTGGGCCCTATAACTGAAACTCGTTACACTAAAAGGCTTAAAGCCCAACAAATCCGTTTTTCCCGCTATTTGATCTATATCCTCACCGGAATCCCTAGATTTCGGTGTGCCCTGTCATAGACGTAAGGGTACAACTACAATATTTGAAGGCCTGTGAGTCTACTTCAGAGCGTGTTGAATGCTCTGTCCTAATTTTAAATGATTCATTTTTTGAACAAACTGGCTCGAGGCCTATGTACGATGTCGAAGCTCCCGTTCTCTAATCGCTCCGCATCCTCATTACGCTCGATTCCTGGTCCAGGTACCGAAGGGCAGAGTAACTATTGTCCGGACTGAACTAACGTGCAATCCAAAAACCTAGAATCATTTTCGATGCAATCACTTGTGATTCTAGCGCTTTTACAACTACTTGTTTAACAGATAGGAAAGCTTTATTTTTATTAATTGCTACACGCATGAATATAATACACATTTCTATTGCTCTTTCTACTGTATCTGATTTTAAACTCTCAACATTTCCATTAAGCTTAACACATGCCTTCTTTGTGAATATTCCTAATGTTTCTTCAGTAATGTTCTAATGGACTCAAAACTGAACTTTTCACTGCTGTTAACCTTGAACGAACTCTGGTTTTCACTGCATCATGTTCTCCTGCTAAATCCTGGTTGTCAGCGAACAAGTTAATCCTCAAGTTATTTGCAACTTGTTCCTGAAGCCCCTTTTATAGTTTTAAGCTAACGTTTAAACACGATTTTCACTTTTTTTTGCAAACCAATTACATTGAGAGTTGACAGATCAATTTATCCAGGAATATTACATTTTTATGATTTGAAAGTGATCCTCGGCAGTTTCCCAATATTTTAGAGTTGAAAATAAATGTAGAGCTCACCGCGACGCTATCCCTCACTTGCTTAGCATCGGTATTAGAATGTAATGAACACTGATTCTTGAAACTTCTGTCCCCGCTTTAACTGCGCATAACTTAGCTTTCTGATCTTCAGAAATTTGCAAGGTTTGGAGCGTTGGTGCCCCAAAGCCCACAGACAATTTGTCATTGCCTTATTTCATTTTCTCGCTAACTACGCATCCGACAAATGTCTGGGACCGGCAACAGGATGCAGTGCATTAAGGAGAGAGAAAAAAAATGTACGATTGGGTGAATGATAAAAGAGCAACGGAGAGAGTGATGGAAAATAAAAAGAAATTTATGAAAACTGTCTTGGTATTCCTTGGAAATTTTCTTTAGATAGGATAGAAGGTTAGGAAAAATTAGGTGTAATAAGACACGATAAAATGCTGTTAGCTCTTAGCTCTTTGCTTCAAAGCACGTAACGTATCTGGCAAGAATGGATTAAATAATTTAAAGAACATCATCATGTGTAAAATTTTATTTCTATATAACAGCGGTGGACCCCATTTTCGTATATTATCAAGAGAAATTTCTAGCATATAAAAATTCACTAGAGAGTTGTAAGGAGACAGATGAGAAAAGGAAATGATGAAGCTACAACAATTACTAAAAGCAACGGAATAAATGACCTCTAAATCCAAAATTTTTTATATATTTTGTGTGAACTAGATTGGTTCAATGTGGAACTATGCTGAAGCAAAAAGTATAAATGCTGTTTTGTGTATTTATACGAAAATCTTTGATTATAAAGAGGTTTACTCTGAATTGTGATTATTTACGTACTGAAATCAGGTTTGGAAAGCAGAAAAACTCTCTTTAAGCAAACAAGCGAATTCCAGGCAGAACACAGAACAATAAGACCATAATATGCTTTTGTCTTTTTAAAGAATTGCAAAATTTTGAACTTATCATGTGATTATATTGGTTCTGGCAGATATGCCCAACGCCTTGTATGACATTGACTGGTTTTCGCAATCATTTTCCCCTAATCCATTATCAAACTGAAACAAAACGTTCTTGGTGGCCAAAATAAATATTTCAAATGAGTTTATGCTACAAGGTCTCATATTTCAATATTACCTTTATCAGATTTGTAGCAGTTTCTTCGAATTCTCTTTTTCGACAAATAAAATGCAACATACAATGCGAAAAGGTTCGGAACTTTACTTGCTTAGTAGCAGTTTTCAAGCTTGATATTTCGAAATCCTTATCGAATCCTGGTCGAAACTGACACTAGCCCAATATGTTAGGTCGTAATTCTCTAGGCCTATTAGACTTTTGTGTATGACTGCAATGACTTCCTCGTATTGCCAACTGATATTAAAATCTGTCTATCAATTTGGTTTGCTAACTTACGATTTTCGAGTAATCAATTGCGACAAGCTATATCAATTTCACCATTCTAAATATATTTTAACACCTCAAATGCGGCAAGTAAATTAAACAGTTTTATTCGCAGCCCAACGAGTGGTACGTATAATGAATTAACTTAATTTAATGGAATTATGTACAAAAAAAAGTAGAAATGGATTTTATTTTAACAACTTCATCTTATACATTCATCCAGATCCCGTTTTCCATCCAACATTTCCCCATCATTATAATATTTTTATTTTATTCAGCCATTACAAAACAATAATTTTTCTATAACACTCCCAATATATTATTTTGCCATTGCAATTTGGCACAAAAATACAGGTATGATGTTAGAGCTGCCCTCCCCGATATTTCACAATATGAACCGCCACCAGGTGGTTATACCAATCGATTGGAATACCTTACGCCAGCTGAACAGCGTGCCGAGCAATTGTGCGAAGAGGAACGCTACTATAGCCTCTATAATAACGATGAGGAGGAACAAATGTATCAAGGTAAAGTATAAAAAGTTCCATGGGGCAGATTGTTTTTAAATGTTGCCCAAAACATAAGCAAACATGAATAAATTGTCTTAAATCGTCTCTCACTCTCTTTTTCATCGCCATAATATCCTTAACGTATCACAGTTTGTTTCACAGCTGAAATTTCACAATGACTACAAAATTAAAAAATTTCGGAAACATACCTGTCTTGAAATGATTTTCCCGAACGATAAATGTTCGGTTAAATTGAGGATTTTAGGTTTTTAGGTATATCAATCAGGGGAGAGAGAAATATTTGCTGCGAGAGGACCAGAGTTATATCGGACCAAACTATGATGATAGAGAATATTTCATAAACCGCATAGACTTTACAGGCGCACACAATTTCTTGGAAAATGGTAAGTAACGGAAAGGGATCGCAAAACGGAAACAAAAGAGAAAAGAAAACAATCAGCCAAGCATCAACTATAAGTTCTTAGCTACAAATTTCGGAGCATGCTGGATCCTTACGACAAAGTTTCACAGCAAAGGTAAATTAGCTTCTCGGGCCAATTAAAAAACAGCCAACCGAAAAGTGTACAGTGACAGAGACTCTTGTGTCGTGAAGATTTTAAACGACTTAAATGATTTGTTTTGTTATATAAAAGTATTTCCATACATGCGTCATATTCTTATAACTCTCTAACCTTTGTCGTATTTTCTCTTGACTCTATTTTATTATAGAAGAAGAATTGAAACGTCTGCATCGCGAAGGGGCTTCCTCGTACGGTCAAGTACAATTTGACTACAATGTCGCTAGTGAAACGCAGGAAAGTAAAAAGATCGTTGAGGAAAAAGCAGATGAGCCAGATGAAGTATATACTCCGCCACGAAATCTAAACGTTCCACCAAATGTTGCCCCAGTAGGACCACAAGCTGTTCAACTACACTAAATTGACACTTACAACTCACTTTTCATTTCTATTTAGCCGGAAACAATGAAGCAACATGCAATCATTGAACGGACTGCAAAATTCATTTCAACGCAAGGCCCTCAAATGGAAATTTTAATTAAAACCAAACAATCCAATAATCCGCAATTTGAGTTCCTTACGCAAACCAGTAAATTGTTTCCCTACTACAAATTTATTTTGAATGCATTCAAAACTGACACATATCCCGACCAATCGAAAAATAAGACAGAAGAAACCACTTCCAATGTACAATCCAAGGAACAAACCATTCAAAATGAGAGTACAAACGTTCAAATCGCTCCGCAACCTGTATTTGTACAACCAGCTACAATAACTATCCCAACCATAAGATACAAACCGTCAGCCGACTGTGCCTACACTCAGCTCATAAGTAAAATCAAAGGAGTTCCAATACCGGAAGAACCGCCCGAGGACCAAAACAAATCAGAAACGATTATTGAAAGTGCTCCGTCTCTATATTATTCGTCGTACTATGCTGGCAACCATATGGAACCAGAATTGTATTATTCGGCCGAATCGATAGCAACGACCAACGCTCCCATTCAACGCACAGAAGAATCAAATTCTGTTGCCGAACCAGAAGAAAGTAAAGTTGAGGTGAAGAAAATTTCGTCGGGGTTAATGCTAGCGCAATGCTACGCATCGGATACTGAAGATGAAGCCGATGCCGATGAAAGCAAACCGGCATATGTAATTCCTGAAAATTATGCGATTCCGCCAGAAAGTCTCCAACATATAATCGAGAAGACTGCTATTTATGTTGCAAAAAATGGCAAAACATTTGAAGAAATTCTTTGTACAAAACAGGATGAACGTTTTACGTTCCTCGATCCTTCCAACGAATTTTATCCTTACTATTTAGATAAAGTAACCGGTTTGAATAGCAACTACGTTCCCACGAGTAACGGCCATGGCAAGCCTAAGCTCATGAGTAAATTGATTTAGTGGTAATTAAGGCATTATGTATAATTTTTCAATATCTTCGCAGCTCCTGTATCATTCTCCATAAAGTCAAAAGATGATTCAGCTGTTCCAATCAATCCAGCACTGTTGCAAGAAACTAGCGACGATGATGATCCAGATAGCAAGATAAAATCAGCAAGTCAACAAATTTATGCGCCAAATGTACAGGAAAAGTCAATGCCTGCTACTCCTTCGCCAAATGCTATTATTGCAGCAGCAACAGCCGCACGAATTTCTGCCGCCATTGCACAAGCCAATGCTGTGAAAACTGGAACAACAGGGAATGCGACACGATCGCGATTTGATATTGATAATACTGGAAGTGTGGTAAGTCGAACAGCAGCAGCAGCGGCTGCTGCTACAAATATCGCTTCCAATGTAAATAAATCAGAAACAACACAGCAAAAAGAATTGAAAAGAGGTAATTGTGTGCATTGAAATGAATCTGATGAACAGATCTGATAAATTTGTTATTTATGGTTATCAATAGCCGAAGAAAAAGTCAAAGATCGTCTGGCACAAATCGCTCGTGAGAAACTTGGACTTATATCGAAGGAGAAACAATTACAGTTGGAACGAAAAAAGCGCGCGATGGCATTTTTGAATCAAATTAAAAGTAAGTAGTAATAAACTGCCTGACTAATAAATTTGCTCAAACAAAATAAAAAAACAGAAGGATCTATTTACTTAAATATTTGCAATATTTACTGAGCGTTTGCTAGCATCAGTTTGTCTGACCTTTGTACCAAAGATCATTTGTTGATCCAAACCCACAACGCTTCTAGGATTCATAGCAATTATTAGGAGTGACTTCTATTCGAGTGATTATTCGTGGCTTGAGTGCTACGTCAACAGTTGCGATTGAGTTAATAATACCTGATGTCCCTCGAAAGGCGTATCTTACCCATTTGCAAGCATTAAGAGTTAAGATTTGTACCAGAACCTAACTTTCACGCGTAAAACAACGATCTCCAACTATGGAATTGAGCTGATCCTTAAAATACGGCTCCTCCAACTGAAAATTTTATTTTCCGTGTAATGTACCTAATTAATTTAGCCATCTAGTAACCCGAACACAACTGATGGTTCATGCTTGACACTATTTGACACTACAGCTCTCCCAACTTAAACAAATAAGATTCAGCCAGGATAGCCTCCTCACTGTGTGAAGATGACAGGAACAGAAAACCTGATCTGGTCAGGTAGTGTTCTTTACCTAATCGGGAGAAATCTTCGTTTTCTCCCGAGTAAGAAGGAAGTGATGGCTCTTCCTCAATATCCGCAGGATGTGAAGGCTTGGAAACCTATCCAAAGATTGTTAGAACCACGGCGAAGCAAGGAACTGCCAACCTGCTATACCCAAGCCTATAATTGTGAGCACTGCCACACCAAGATCAATTTAATTTAATTAGCATTGTAAATAACTTATAAATTTACTCACTAAATTTTCTACCGACGCATGGTTGAATCAATTAGTTCATTTGAGCAGATTTTCTTTTCATTCTGTTTTACCTTTTGGTTATAATGCTATGCGAGCATAATGCAAACTTTATGCACCACCAATTCCATATATCATTTTCCATGTTATTTAAATCATTGATTACATCCTGCCCGTAACTAGTTGAGTTGGATTTAATTCAATAATCTGTAGTGGATACCGCTTTGTGTCTACGGGGCAAATTTCCAGTTCGACCAATAGTTCCTCAACCATACGCGAAAAAGCACAATGCTACCAACTCTGCATTTTCAACATTTAACGGCATCAGGTCAACAGTAATCTTTGTCAATGTCCTGCTCAGCCTTGCAGTTACGTCACCTTAAGTTATGTTGTTTATGATAGAATCACTCAGTCAACACAATACAACTATTACCGCATCAAGACTTCACCAGATCAATCTCCTTTTCCCCTTGACATACGCTTGAGACGAAATAGTCTATCTAACGATATTCAAAACCAAGAAGACAATCGGATGAAACTTAATAGGTTTCACCACAACTAATAGAATTAAAGCCCTCTTATTCTGACTCTAATTAATCTGTCCGCCAGACAAGACATCAAACAACTCACAGGGTACTTCGATTCTGGTAGCCACTACCGTCATCACTCCGTTTCTGTTTCCGTTCGATAAATCAAGTACAAAGTATTTTATCCTGATTTATTATTTCTACGTAGGACAGGTTGTAAAGCCATCACTGCAGCCCCCAATTCGCAAGAACAGCCCGGTAGTTTTTTCGATTTAAGGTGCGTCGATCTCGTCGTCACCCTCTTCTCAGAGTGACTCCTGTAAACTCCATTGCAAGGCGCTGGAGGATTTAATAGATGAGTTGGAGATTTTAAGGTTTAAGCTTTATTTAGTATTTCGACTTTACTTGTAAGATTAAAACCTTGTTTGATTTGCGTTTACGTTAAACGACACAAATTATAGCGTTGCTTAGATTACGAGATTACTATTCAAGTTCAAATTTTTCTAAATAAAGAGTTCACATTAGATTAGCTGATTTATTTCATCATCGCCTCTATAATCTTGCTTTAAGACTTCAAATCGTTAATCAACTTTCAAATCGTTACAATTTAAGACCTACGACCTTTTACGAATAACAATAGAATACACATGACGTTCGTTGTTATTCTATACAAACAAGAAATAAAAACCCTTAGATCAATCAAATTGAAACGAAGTAGTTTTCCATTGACAACATTTAAATGACAATCATTTGGAGTAATTAAAGTTAACTTTCTTAAACTGAGGGTTGAAATGATTGCTTTGATTATTGATGCAAATTTTTTGAACTAGACTTACACTTATTCTTATTTTATTGCTTTATGTTGTCTCCGTTGAACGTATGTAAAAACACTATCCTTAGCTTCCCGCATATTTTCTCCTCTTTCAAGATTTTAAATTTTCCCTTCCTGGACAAAGTCTTGAAATATTTTCCCCCGTCAGTTGGCAAACAATTGTCCCGTCCTTCTGTATTGTTGTCATTGTATGCAATCGAAGTTATATTGACTACATTGTTCCTTGGGACCATTTTTATGTAAGTGTAAGCAAACGTTGACCCTTTGCCAATCGCAAATGGTTTAATCTTTAAAGATGGTCCAACCGATTGCCAACAGCTGCGAAAGAAGCTACCGGTATTCCGGTACATAAGACACTTATCAGCCGAGCTGAGACAATTAAAAAGAATGTTTCCTTCTCTAACCAACGCCGTTTTTCACTCATCCCTTTTCGGAACATTGTCTCTACAGGGAGTATTTTTTCTTTATATTCACAACTTATTTCATTCTATCCAGCTGCTGACGTTACCATGATCTCCGTGAATTTGACAATCTGGTGGTAACTATGCTTACCATTAATTTCCTTTGCAGGTAATTTGTGAAATCTCCTATCGTTCATTTGTAACCAATCTAAATTTTGTATCTAAATATGTCAATTGCCTAAAAACTAATTTTAATAAAAAACTCCGATCATAAGTAAAATATTCCTGATTATTTTCCATACATATCCAGATAGATTTTTAAGATTTTTTTCGAAACATTAGTAACAAACAGCTGTTTCAAAGCGGATATAGTAATTTCTTCAACATTCTGTCCATCTAATAGTCGCGTATGTTCTTTAATATAATGACAAATTACCCTCAGAAACGTCTCAATTACAAACAAACGTCTCAATTACAGCCACAAGCAACACAACAACATCATCAACCGCAAAATCTCCTTCGTATTCCACAACGCCGCCTCACAATAGTTCAGTCAAACCAATAAAATCTACCTCGGATGACGATGGTAGTAATTCCGATACCTCATCAGTTCACTCCATACCAATTAGTTCATATCAAAATGATGACGACGAAGCTGCTGAAGATGATAACAATGATCGACGTGCCAAGTCTATTGATCGTCTCACACCACCTCCCATTGAAACAGTGATCTCATTGATAAATGACAACAATCCCATACAAAATGGTGATGATAGCATTCATATAATTGAAATTGATGATGATACAGATGTTGATCAAAGTCATCATCGCCATCGACACAAGACACATCGCTCAAGCCGCAAACGTGATCGTGAACGTAGCAAACATAATCGTTCACGATCACGTTCAACAAAAGTTGGTGATGGTGGTGATAGTACTTCGCGGCATCGTCACAAAAAGAAGAAATCCAAACATAGTAAGAAAAAATCAAAGAAACGATCACGCAGTCGATCACCTTCCGAGCTCAAAAGTCGTGATAAGAAACGTGCAAAAAAATCGGATTCACCATCAACCACATCACGAAAGTCGTCCAAGAAGAAAAAGCGACGTGAACGTGTAGAGAGCTAATGATAAATAATAAGTGGTAAGTTGTTAAGGATTTATCAAAATCCCACTTAAACAACTTGAAACATTGATTTCAGCTTTTAACACCATCATCAACGAATCAATATTTCATTACATCATAATCGCCTAACTCAATTTGCACATGGACACATTATGGATGGAACTTGGAAATATATTTTATTACTGCTTAAATACGATACCTTGATAAAGGTAACTTAAATGGTGTAAATAATAGGTAGATAAGAATAGGATAAGAATAGGTTAATGCATTTTCTAATGTAAATATGGAATAAAAAGTAGTGAAATATAACATTTGATACTTAAGCACGTTTTTTTTTTAATTTTAGTATTGACTCAGATTCAGGCGGTAAGTTTTTTTCCTTTCTTCGTTTAGAAATGACGAAATTAAAGATTTTCTAGATGAATTTTTCTAGAACGTCACATTTCAAAATGGAGTACATGAGTAAGTAAGATTAGCATCATCCTCGGCCAAATGACATTTATATTTTTGAGTAAGGGGACACAGCGTTAGTGTATCCCATGTTCAAGTTTAATTGTCAAAAGTGAAGATTAATTTTCTAAGATCATGTACCGAATAGCAATGAATTCTCAAAAAAAAAACGCTACTAAAAGCTAAAAGAAGTTAAGGGTAGTAATTCATGCAGCCAGTAGCACTCTTTGCACTTGGATATATGCAGGAATGCGATATGCGATGAACAATCCTCATTTGCAACATCATTCATTCAATGCCAACGTAATTTGCTTGTTTCTGTACTGTTTAATGATGAGTTCGACGTTACGGCTAGTGTTCTTGTAGCATGCAATAAAGGCTTGGCCGAAAGGGATAAAATCTATCAATTACCTTGAATTAGAAGAAAACATCCTACACTGATTTATTTGATTAATTACATTAGAAAAATTTAAAAAGGTAATCCAGTTTTCCCACTCCTTAATATTGTAACTACATGAATTCTGTCAAGCATCTTACATAAAAGCTTCGTACGCTCTACTCTCGTAGTGACCTTCCATTCTTGCACATTAACGCCTGTTAATGCATTTTTTGATGGTATGCTATGCTATTTACCCTTACGCTTCGCAAGTCTCACAGATGGTCGATTGTACTGTGGACTGAACAGGACAAGCCGGCAAATGAATGTTATACAGCGCATCGCATCGTTTGCTCGGACCACGGAAAATTGTCATATTTGAATCTGGCCCCATTTGTAGAACCTTCATAACTTTTCTGGTTGAAATGCAGCTAACAAATCACTGTCTTATTGATATTAAAACTTTTCAAAAACCTTATGGCTGAGTTCGTCCGATTAGACCATATTGAACTAATTTTGCACCGTGAATTATTGGGGCGGTAGAGCACTATACTCCCGTTTCTTATTTTGCTTTTTCAGCTTCGGAGAACCATTGCTCCTTCTGGACTTGACGTTTTTTTTTAAATCCTAAAAGAGACATATTCCAACCTTTTTTATTCATTTCCAGCGATGTGTAATGAATTTCGAGTGGGGGTTTCTTCGTATCTGATAGTGAGTCGCGCAAAATTTTATATCCTAACGCAGGGTAGCCGAACGATTTCTGTAAAAGTCATATGATAGCGGATTCGCTGCAGAGCAATGCGATAATTCTACCGACTTGAGAACCTTTATTTTAGTTCATGAAAACTCATTTTTTCGAATTCGTTGTTAAACTTGAAATCTTTACCCTAGTTTCACTAAATCTAGCTACATAGCAATATAACAAAACGAACAAATAGGATACTAACAAACAGAGTCTACAACGAAACAAGACTGATGAAGGGAAAACAACAATATCCGACCATTGCAGTTGGTGCAATAGCCATGATAAACTAGAAAATCAGATCTTCGAATGCTCTACCTTGTGCGATTTCAGAACCAAATTTTAATTGCTTCAAAAATTCTCCTGTCTAAACAAAATCTTCAATTTCAACAAGAAACAAGCCGTATCTGGCAACTAGGCAGAAGAAGCCAAGACAGAGCTGTAACCAATCAAAGCTCACTCTCTAGCATTATGACTTTCTAGCCATAACAATATCCTCAATCGAGAAGTCCTACTAACCCGCTAAACTTCTATAGTACGAACAAACAAAATACGTTTAACCATAACATATTAACACAAAGTAAAAGTCTACAGAGTACGCCAGGCAATTTCATTCTTAGAGCACTGACACCAGAAAACGCTATACGCCACTACCACCAACAGGAAGAAGGAGCCAATACCACAGTCAGTAGGAAGTAGGAAAAGTAAACTGCTACCGCTGCCGAAATTAATTGGCGCAACTTCTTCGGAACATTCAGGCTATTCCCTATGAATCACGAATTCCTACAAATTGAGAACTCAAACATGTAACGTGTAACAAGCTGTGAGCCACCAGGCAAAAGAAAGACGGTTATGCATCTCCTATACGATTGTCCTGAGTTAACAGGAATAATTGAAAGAGTACTCGGAACACGAAGTTGCGGTTAATTGAACGAAGTCTCCAAAAATAGTATGAGACAAATATATAAAGTATAAAGTATGAGACACTGCCCCATGAGAGCCAAAACAGAAAATCCCCGCTGTAACAGATACGCAAAGTCCTTTTCAAATTCGATATGAATCGGGCTCATCAAGGACCCTGATTTTTTCTAGAGATCAAGATGCCTTAACCTTAACATCCTTACTCGAAGACAAAAGATATGTTGCTCCCCAATCCATAACATCTCACACAAAGCAACTAGGGCTCTTCGAAAAAATTCACAATCGAAGGAGATTCAATCAAATAAAGTCGAATATTTGTATTCATGTTTTTTTCATTATTTGGTTAAATACGAATCATTCTCTCAAAATTTTTAAGTTAAAAAACCATACAAATATATATATCTCCTCTTCCTTTTTCTATCTCTCTCTCCTTGTATCCAACCGGGAGTGGTTCCGCTATTTGTGCTTGCGCCGTGGCCAAGTCTTTCATTTATTGCAGTATGACACCAAACTCTAGTTTGAACGAAAACATCATCAAAGTTGTCAGCAATCTTTCGTTTCATTTCTAAACCATGGTTCATTGAGTTTGTTTTTCCGACCATGCCTAAATCTATTAAACTACGACTTCCCTATGTTGATGCTAAATTGAAAATTGAACTCGTTGTTTATCAAAAAACAAATTTTGAACTACATTTCTTTCGGGATGGCGCTTATTACTTCTCTGACACATAAATACTATATTGTTTATGCTAAATATTAGAGGGATAAAAAATTAAAGTGTCAACAAACGATTTCGAGCAAATAATTTAAGCTCTAATTGAATATTTCTTTTTATTTGATGGAAATTATTAAAGATTACTTATCAAACGGCTTTTATTATGCGACACTATAATGAGTGACAACATCAAAACAAAAACAATAAATAATTACATTATGTTGATCAGATACGAAAGCTTTTGCGCAATAAATAATAAAAAAAAATTAACTGGCGCGGTAATTTCAATCATACATGCATTATGAAACATTCGGGAATGTCGTTACTGGACAGCTGTATGTACTATATTCAATCCTTTCCTTTTAGCTTCCTTCTTATCGTTATTCTACTTTGCATGGCTATTAAAAAGTCCTTCACATTCTTTATAACGTAAATGCTACGTGCTACTGGTTGATAATTCCCGTGATAAGAACATGGACATTTTTCCCGTAAATACTGATAAACCAATTTACGTGACAATGAGATTATTTTTAAGATTATAAATTCGATTTCAGAGTATGAGCGGCTATTCTCATGATAACCAAGCGAACAAGCAATACCCAAGCATGGAAGCTTGGAAGCAATTGTAAAAAATTATAATTTTCTATACTTCAAACCAGGACATTATACCCAGCTACTGCATCTATTTACACATGGGAAAGGGTGAAGGACCCTCTGCGCTTTGCGCCACCAGCCGATCCATGATGCCCCTGTTTATAAGAAGAACCGTCCGCACGTAATTTGACAGGTGGTTCCAATTATTTTTTATGTCAACATCTTCTCCGTTATGTTTTCTGGAGAGATCACGAGAACTTCTCTTTCCAACTCCTCCCTACGTAAGTAGACACGCCTTCGTTCTTGAGGGTGCAGCACTAGAGGGACTACCCTCACGCTTCTGATTCAAAGAAAGTGCAATGCAGCTACTATTCGCATTTTTCAGCGAAACGTTAAAGGAAGATAGTGATATCCAGATTTTCCCTTAAAACATTTTCATTGAAAACCTAATCGACAGATTGCACATCCTTGCAGGTAGGAAATTGTCACTACATGTATGTGATGCTAGTGTCACAGCTCTCGCAAGACTACAGGAAGGCATACGAAGCTGTAGTTGACCGACAGGACGTAAATTCAATTTTGGTTAGTGAACAAAAAGGATGTGGAAAGAAACGAAAAAGATCATTGAGCTAGTAAGAGTTTGGCTGAAAAGTCAGAATGTAACAAGAGTGGTCACCATAAAGGTACCACTCGCGATTCGCATGGGATAGACTGCGTTTTGTGTGATGGTAATGCCAGCAGCGAAACCCGAGTGGTTGTAATCGTCCTTGCCAAATGAGAAACAAACAGCTCCCTCCTTAGAAAAGAAATTTGGCTTGAGCCCTCGTGACATCAGCAACAAAACACAGCCATTAGAAATTACATAGCAAGCTACTAGGCATATCATCAGTCGACTGCCATGCTTAGCTTGGCAGGAGCAGCAGAGATGCTTGAAGGTCTTCTTGATGACAATCCAATGACAATCCATCTCTTCTGAGTCTTAAGTGGCTAAAAGGGTTGGGATGAAATCACGTCACACATATTTGAAATATCTGGCGACCATGGAACTAAGGTCACTCCTTGGCATCTGTAGGATAACCGGCAGGAGATTGGCTATTTGTATGTAGCAAAGAGGAGACCGAACGTAGGTCTTTTTTGTGCTTACAATTTACCCCGAGGACAAAAATATTAAGGAATATGTCAATAAAAACTAGTTTCCTTCGTTTTTTTCATTTATTTATGTAAAAATTTCAAAATATATCTTCAACTTATATGAAAATAACGTTAACATCATTTGAAACACAGTATAAACATTTCGTCCTTTAAAATTTCCTTTAAAAACACCAAAACAAAATATATTAAATAACAAGCAAAGCAATTATTCGGGTTGAGATTAAACATTTTTAACTTTACTGAATAAAAATAATTTTCAAGGTTAACTGTTTTTAAAGGGTTGCAAAAGATAACTTTAAACTGAAAAATCAACAGACATTTAAGGCTCGTTTAAACTCAGTAATTATAGGACATAACTATACGCTAGGCTGTGTTTCACCCCTCTAAACTATATTCACTAATCTTTTCAAGAACAATTCTGTACTATTTATGGACTCTTTCTTATTCGTTTTTAATTGATTTATAGACAACATAAAGACATATGCTATTGAATAAAAAAGATACTCTCGCTCAATCTATAAAATTTTATGAAAAGTGACAAAGTACCATCGTTGAAACGTTTCATTGTACAATCTTCTGCATCACATGAGTCCAATGAATAAATAGAAGACGGCCAAACGTGAAATTGCGTTATGGCTTTAAATTGAATCACGTGCTTGCACTTGAAAATACTATGAAAAGTATTACGTATAACAATTCTAAGTTGACATTGAGTTTACCGTAGTATTTTGAATACAAGACTGAAAAATGAAATGCAAATGATTATTCGAATTCACTCAATGAATCCATTTCTAGATAAAGACTTTAAGGGACGTTCTGTGGTTACCTCAGCCTCACTTAATTTCTTAGTATTCTTAGCGAAAATTAAGACCTTAAGTAAATAAAATAATTTGAACAAACAGACAAATTATTCGTAAAGACAATATCGATCCTTTACAATTAAATTTACAACACATCATTTCTCTTCTAAGGATCGGTTGCAAAACTATTCAGGTTACGATAATTAGAATTCAGATATTCTAGACTAGAGTATCTCATAAAAAGATTCTGGGCAAATGAAAAACTACATCGGGCAATATTACGCTCACACAATAAACTGGTAACCAAGGATAACTGAAATAGTAATTCAGTTACAGTGCAAGTGCATACAGCGTTAACACTCTCGGGCTTCTTCCATCAGACAGAGATGGAAATAGCAAAAGTAGAGTTATATTTGTATTGCGATTTTACACAAAAGTTTTGAAAGGAGAATTCTTTTTTCATGCAAAAGTAAGAAGAAATTCACAACTCAGAATAAAGTTCGACTTGATTTCGGCAAATATTGTCAGATGGGGAGTTTGTTAGAAGTATTAATGATGTTTGTACTTACCTACGCTATGATTGAGCGAATCAAAGGATGATACCGAATAAGTGAATGAATATAGTCAATGGACTTGATCCGTGGTTAAACTTTAATGAGTGGATCGACCTGTAACGTGAGCTTCAAATAACGCAATGGACTTTTAAGCAGATAAGCAAGGCGATGTGTTTCCCTAGGAATGTTATTGTCTATCTCATCAAGTACCCGAAGTACTTTATAATGGTCTAATCTGCAACAAAGCAAAGTAGGGAGGGCGATGCACAATGTGCCCTATGACAGATCTATATAAATCTAAACCTTATTGAAGGATATTTCACTCCAGAAGATGATCTATTTAGGTTCGAGCGGTGAACATTGGAAAGTTGAACAAAAATAAGAAAATATGTGCAACGCAGACAAGGACCAGAACACAAGGGAACTAAGTTCTGTTCTGCTGCATCATGCATCAACTTTAGCAGCGGCTCTGCAGAGCAAATCATATCGGACGACTTTCACTACTCCTAATTTGGTTCGTTTTTCTTAGAGTGTATTATGACATATGCTATTGTTACCATAAAAGGCCTATATATACTTGAAAAAAAAGACATCAGTGACACTGAACGTTTGAGTCGCTTGAAATATGGCAGAAAAGTTTTGAGAAATCACAAGTCAAATGGTAAAACTAATCTAAAACTGATCAAAAAAGTTGTTCGTGGTCTACATTCGTGGTTTACATGCGGAAACCTTTATATCAGGGCAATAGTGCCCCCTTGAGAGGCCCAAACATACATAAATCACATGATCAAAGGTCGACGCTGTAAAGAGGATGAAGTTCAAGCGCAACCCATTGTATTTTAGACAATTTTTGGGCTGTTGATATTGCAGTGTGCAGAAGGAACGCGTCTCGGATGGGCTGATGGCGTCTTTTTGACAGTTGAGCATCTCGAATCTGGTCAAGAAGGCCACAACTGTAGACAGAGTTTATTGTGTGACAATCGGGGAGAAATTAAAGAGTAAAACTCCTTTAGAGTCCCAAAAAACCGTTGACATAATCTTCCCGGCTGCAAAGCGTGTTTTGGATTTTGAAAATCTTGGCTCCCCCTTTTTTTCCTACTCCATACTAGCCCTATTGGATTCGGAAATCTGGTGGTGGTGGCATTTTATCGCACGTCACAACGCGTTGCACGAAAGTCTGCCCTTCATCTTGAAAACGAGCAAGAACCATCTGCAAACCTAAACTCTCGCATTTTCGTGTTCTTGGGTAAGCATATGTGGAAACCACGTCGCTTAGATTTTTCGAAATTCAAGGTAGTCTCGGACGAAGGTGTGTACATTTCCAACACTGATTCCTGTTTTCTTAATTGTTTTCTGCTACAGTAGCACGATGATTTCGTTCAATAAGTTCACGAACAGCTGCAACGTTCAACGTCAACGTCAAACGTCTCCGATGATTCACATTTTCCACTTCGTCCCGCCCTTCTTCAAAATCGGCACATCGGGCTTTCATTCGTAGCCAAGAAAGTGCATTTTACCCAAACTATACACGCAATGGATCCCGAACTCAGCTGGCTTAACGCCTTCCATGATTATAAACTTTATTTATATGCGTTGCGCAACCGAAGGATAAACTTCTCCTTCGCGAACAACTAAAATAACCAGCTGAGTCGACGGTTTGACCTTAAGTTGTCTGGGGGGATCCTCCCAACGGTTTCCGAGGTTCGCCTACCTTTCCCACGCTTTTCAAGCCTACACAAGCTTGTATTTGAATGCCCTCCATATTTGTATTCACGTGAGGGATGTTGAAGACGAAAACGGTAGCCTGTCGGCGATAAAAACGTTTCATGGGTTCGAGCTCGGCAATATCTTTGGAAGATTTACAATTACCAATACCATGAATAAAATATGTCAGGGCACCAGATGATTTCCATTTAAATATATAAGCTTGCAGATTCTAATTTTTAATATTGTCAACATTGCTGACTTTGAACCGGGGATTCACTGCTCAGAAAGCGATTTCCCGAGCAAATATACCATGCAGACAGGCCTCTGTATTGTAAGTTGTAGGGTAGATTGAACTTTATTTGAGTTAATTAAAAAAATAAGTCTTATATTTTTTTCTACCAAATTTAATATTTCAAGAGGAAGATAAGGATCACATAATGATTTATAGGTGGAAGGTAATGTTTCGACATTGAAGAGAACTTATTGATACACATACAACATAAACGTTATCAAGTAAAATATATATCAAAGATAAAACTGCTTCGGAAGTCGCTCGGCTTTTCTCATGATTTTTCGATAATAAACAATTAATTTACACATAGTTATTGCATTGACCTTTCGATACTGTTTATCGAAAGCTGATACTGGCCGTTTTGTTTATAATGGTTTTATCGGAGTTCATGTTATGACATCCATGAATGACTCAGATACAAACAACTAAAGCATGCAACATTAACTAGACCCAATCAAATTGGTAACTATATTAAATCTAACAAACAAAATATATTGAGAACACCCAGTCGAGACTTGGTCTTGCTTGAAGTCATTCAATTTCTTCACCATAGTTTCTTCACCTGAATGTTCTTTTTGTCCAATTTGCAACAATATTAGTCACATTATAACACCAAAGCTCAACTCAATAAACAAATACTTGAATCTTTTTCGTACACTTCCGATCCAAGCGTGACCTTTTTATTGCATCTTCAAGATACTTTTTCGGAGACTGTCGGCCATTAACATAACAGCAAAAAGCTCAACCAAGAGCATGCATGGGATCATCTTAACATGTGAAAATTGATATAAACAAAAGTCGCAATAAAAATGATAAAGTCGGAACACAGAAAAAACCAAATTGTAAACAAATTTTCGAGTGCATAGTATTAACGATGCAGGAGTAAACGAATAACGACTAAATATTGTGACGTCACAACATAAAGTTTTAAGCACAATTTTTCGCTCAGTTCGCTTTAATGCGCCGTATGTTTAACGAATGTTGTTGTTGCTATTAAAATGTAGGGTATATAAAGCGAAAACAGTTGCTCCGATCGATTCATAACATTTTTAGAATTTATTAAGATCAGTAGATTGAGGAGGAGAAACAATTCTGATCGTCTTCGAGTCACAGTTGCGGAAGACGTTTTTTTACTGTTACTGTTAAAAGTGTTGTTAAAACCAGGAAAGTGTGACTTATTCTAAGAAATTATCTTATCCGTGTTTGATCGCGCGCAGTGTTGACCTACTTTACCAAGTGTTAATCTGTTCTTGATAAAATGAAAGTTATTCCAGAGGTAACTTTAATAGGTTTCGTATGCTAATAAATTTAAAAATAGTACAAAGTGGACATTTTACAAGTTGAAGTTGATTTTGATTTTTGAAATAGTACAACAAGTGTGATATTTCAGGGTCCTGTCAATATAATTGATCCATCAGAACTGTTACGACCCGAACCATATTTTGCGGATAAGCCTGTATCTAAGTTTCGGGATTACACTATTGATGAAGGAGATCCGTTGAAGGAGCGAGTTCGGAGGACTTATCGATTGATGCACAGGCATCAAACTGTTGAGTTTGTGAAGCGTAAGTATTTTTTAAAAACCAATCTTTTTTATTTAAATAACTTCTTTGGTTTTTGACATCAAATTTATAAACTACTGCATCGTGTCGAGTATGTGGAAGGAGTTTGGGAGCAAAATGTTTCACAGTGTCAATGAAAACCGTTCAAAAACGGTCGGAAACTGAGTATTGAGATGAAAATTAAAAAAAAAATAATTTTTCAATAACAATAGTAAATTTTTCTTGGGTAATCAACACTTTGCTTCCGAAGGCGGTTTTGTGGGAGCAATAAAGAAGTCTGTTTTACAGATATTACAAAAATGTTTCTTTCACATATCTACAATGGTATTAGGAGGGGCATAAATTCAGATTTAAATAGGCTCCATATATATTTTCAATAGGTTTCAGATTGGGTGCATTGCCAGGCCATTCCAGAGCAGGAAATCTGGCGCAATGCAAATATATTTCGCACGTACTGGACACGATAGAATGCAGAACCGTCTTGTATTAAGGTGGTGCTGGGTATATAATATGGAATTGATATGTCTTTCATGACCTCAGCATACAGGAGCGCATTCATGGTCCTGTTGACAAAATAAAACGGTCTACATATATCTATTGGAATGCAAAACCATATTATAACGGCAGGAAGATTCTTGACGATCTATAAAATTAAACTTCATTGTGCCCCTCATGAACCGGCGCCTTTCTGTTTCCGCTTCTAGCCTGCATTCGTCGCTGAATACAACCTCAAAAGTGGGACAGAAGCCAAAATCCGAAAGTTCTGAACAAAAAAATTCTTATAAATTCTTTTCAACTTCCAATTCATAGCATTTTGGACGATAATTTTCTGGCTTTTTTTGTTGTTTTCTTTGTGGTAGGGAGATGAAGGCTGTTTACGCCCTGAGTGTGGGACTCCCAGACGCAAAATGCTTAGAACCTAGCCTGGAACCGTTTTTGCTTTTTTGTTGTTAGGCTTTTTTGTTGTTAGCCTAAAATTTATAATGAATATCTCTTACTCGTCTAATAAGTATCATCCCCAATACAAATATACCCTTGCCGAGCAGCACCTGTTGTAAATTTTGTACGGATGAATAACAAAGTTTTCATCGACTTTCTGTTAAATTCTTCAGTCTTTTCGATTCGCTGCTCGAATTTTCAGGCGAGAATTCTTTCATTTGCTGGTAGTTTGCAAAAGACTTTAATTGCATCCTTATTGATCCGCGTTACTGTTTGAGGAGGAATCGTCTCCATTCGCGCAATTTAAGGAAAATGAAAGTTGTTTGTCAAAATCTTTGTTTGGTAAAATCTTTTGCTTTCATTTTCCTCTACATATATTTAACAAATCAAACAGTTTTGAAATGCAAAATTCGTGAAGAACGAAGGACAATATTTTGAAATTCTTATTTAAAGAAAGCAAATTTTGGCTTTTTACTTGATTCTAAATACTATTCGGTCTATTACTTGATTCAAATGGTTTAATAAATTAGTGAATATTGTGTAGAAGTATTCACTCTGTCCAACTTTCAATAGAAAAACGTTGAGGAAAGAAATTTGACAATGTTATGGAATTCCGAATTTGTATGTATGCACTTGATTTACATAAGGCCAGCTTCTCCCAGGCCGTACAAGTAAAAATCTATTTAAACGATTTAAAGTGATCGGGATTTTTCATACGACAGAAATCCCTATAGAATTTTTACAGAATTTTTCAAAAAACCTCGAGAATTTTGATAAAGATTCCCAATCATACACGCTCTATGTTCAAAATTTCTTGACATAGTTCAGGGGACTTGCTTAGCGAATCACACAGGTTTTAAAGAAATTGCTATTGACCTGTGAGCGCGTTCCACCAAAAACTACCTTTTCAACGGTCTAAAAAGGATTGCAAAACGTTTAAAAGGTTGATAAATGCCATAATAAATTGAATTTGAATTGAAGACATTCGTCCCGTTGTACCATCCATTGTTCTATATTTTGAATGAATGAGAAGTCAAGCAGGCTTACATCAAGGACTATCCGGAATTTTACCATTTGAACGCAAAAGGAAGTAGAGAAACGTGTTGAATGTTTATATACTTACAAAATATTTTGTCTTAAACGTTCAAATTTTTCTCTATCATTTGACAATCATTCAATATGTGTGTAGACCACCCAAACGACGTTTTTAGCATTATTTAAGTAATGCAAGTTCTGGCTCCTTTTTGTACTGTTCTCCAAGAACTTAAGGCTTGAAATGATATCTTGATGTCGTTTTTTAGTAAGAGGAAATTAGCTTCCGAAACCCTTTTGTTTTGTGGCTCGAGGTGTAAGGTTTAAACACAAAATATTTTCTGAAATAGCATATGGAGATCATTAAAAATTTCTATACGCAAACCATAATATCCTTACATTACCATATGAGCATACGAATGTCGTTAAAAGTATCCTTATACAACTTAGAGCATGGTGCTTTGTGTACAACATACTCCTGTGACGTCTTCAATTTGAAATTTAAAGAAAAAATGCTGGACAGTTCCTCTAAAATAAAGACGTGATCGCATAAACACAAGCCCATTCGAAGGACTTTCGACAATCGTTTTATTTTTCAGTGTGCTCCAGAAGTATGAGAGACGTTTAAGAATATTTATCGACTTTAAAGGATAACAAAAAAACAGTTCCTCCAAGATGACATTTTATTCCTAGCAAACACAGATTATGAAACGAGTCCTTCAGACAGTCTGACGGACAGCGTGTACTGAACTCCACTGACTAGAGGCCTTTTTTCGAAACATGAATATGACAATCGAAGAGCTTATCTTGCAGAGCTCTCCTTTCCTGAACTTTCAGAGTCCTGAGCTTTCAGAGCTCTGTTTTAAGTGTCCTCATTTAGTGGTTTGAAAACTCTTAGAAATCTACAGCATTCAAGTAAAAAACAAAAAAAAAATTTTAAATGTTTTAAAATATATTTTAATCTGAAAGGTATAATTTTATTTCGAGTATATGAGGATTGTTAAACTTGTCTGTAGAAGATCTACCAGGTAGTCATTGTACAGTGGACGACTGGGCCTCTCTTTTGGACGATGTGGTCATCTTATGAACGAATGCCTATTCTATAGATCTTCCTTAATCATTTTATTCGAGAGGCATGAAAAAGATGAAGGAGCGTTTAATAGAGTTCAAAGTCAATTTCATCTTCTAAATTGTTAAAATCTTTACTCGCTGCATATTCTCCTGAGACATTGGACAGGGTTTCTGATACCTTTCTTGAACTAGATACACCAGCGGAAAATTAAATGGACATGTAAAAATGAAAAGTTTACGTGAAGTTAATTCTAAACGATTTTTCATAGATTCTTCTTCTTTGGAATGATTAAAAGAAAGACTAATCGTCACACAAGATGACCGCTGAGAACGTTTCTTAACGATCAATAGAAGTATCATCCCGAATAATAAGTATAGTACGTAGTAATTTGGAGTGATCAGTAAAAAGATTCAGTGATCGTCACGTTTTATCACAGAAGAAACATTCACAAAGACGGTTACTTACAGTACCAATCCAAATAGAATACAGTGTGAAGTCTGTTGGAGGTATTATAAGAAGGTTTATTCATCGTCAGCAACTAACAACCCAATGAACAGAATACAGTGTCGAATCGTACAGAATAATCATAGGAAGATGTGGTGACCCTAAAATATTGTTCTCTCATATCACTTCAAAGTTTCATATCACTTCGAACAGAGTAAGCCCGAGCAGTGTTTCGGAATCATAACATGAACGACTTGACCATCATATGTAGGCACCTCAGGATAACGTTGTTGAACGTTTCGTAATTTTCATTGCCAGAATCGCATTAAACAAACTCATTAAAGCTGCTGGTGATTGTCTCATGTTATCTTACAATAAACAACCAGCAACCTTCCGAGTTTACAAAACATGTTCTTCGCGAAAAAAATTTCAACATTTGTAAGAAGGATCATAGAAAGATTATGTTTCTATCCATGGTACATCAGAAACTCAAGAGCTTAAAACTGAGTCAATAGGAAAATACGGATGGTTCAGAGCACTGACGTTTTTTTAAGGTTATAAAGTAAAAACTACCATGGAATTGCTTAGATAACCTGTTAGAAGGGTCGGTAAAGTGTTTTCCTAGCTGCTGAATACGTTTATGAACAGGAATCGCACAAAATTGCCAAATGTACAGCCCAGCTCAACAAAAACTTCACTCCAAGGACATTAGCATCACAAGTATAAAGAGATTTTCTAATGAAACGTTGAATCATTAATGGGCTTAATTGGGTTGGGCTAAATGGGTTAAATTTTAGCAAAAGGTTCAAATATTTTATGGGATTTTGTTCTTACCCAAAGAGTCATGAATTACTTTTACGGAAATTGAAGACCCATCGAATATGGTCGGGGTTGATTTAATTTGAATCAAACATTTCTAGGGAATTTTCATTATTCAATTATGGATTTGAACAAACGTTTCATAATAAACTAATACTGCAATAGTAAGGTATAGATATTTCAACAAGCTTGGATAAACACATCCTACATTTCTGGAAAAAAAAATGGTCATGTTCTCTCTCACCCCTTTAGTTTCCAATCCATCTCTCGCCAAAGTTCCAACTAAGTGGTTGTAATTCAAGGGCACGCAGCCTATAAAATCTTTTAAATTTACCATTTTTTCATAATCACAGCCGAATTTCACAATTCGTTTAACAGATTGTATTGACAAAGGTCATGGGGTCCCATCATTAGTCCCATGATTAGTCCCATAAAACTGTTACTTATAATCTTCCAAAGCCAGTCAAAACGCGTGACTTCTTTTTGATCAATGCCAGCAGTCGTGAGACTAGAACTCAGTGCATGATAATAAGGACGTTGAGCTATCACCATGCTTAATATAACAGAGATTCACTCCTTACTCACATAACTCGATTGTTTGCCAGTAGGCATTGCAAACGGGAACGCGATTTTTCATATCAGCTTAATGACTTTACAGATTATATTCTTCGGTTTTTTGTATCAATATTCTGCTGATTAAGCATTTGTTCGTTTTGTTTTATTTAATGCACGAGACCGTTCCTTATTATTATTTCAGTTGTATGTCGATAATAAGTCAAGCAGAGCATGTTCTTGACTAATTAGGGGCTATAATTAATTTGTAACATGATGGGATCATTTCGATTATCAGCTTTTGTCCCAGCAAACTCGTGTAAATCTGTTAGACATAAGTTTAAAAAAAAAATGGCGAGTGTTCCGTTGGGTCCTATAATCAAAATTCTTAGAATTTATGGTTAGTTTTAGATTATTTTTGACTTTTCAAATTAAATGCATCGAGATAAGGTATTCCGTTTTTTTTTTGTTTAAACAAATCTTTCTGGCTTCCAGAACGCCGAGAGCATTGGCTCAAGTTCAATCATGCCCGAGGAACAATCCGTGAAGCATTGGAAAAGCTCAACGAACTGGTTGATGAATCAGATCCAGATTTGGATTTGCCCAATATTATACATGCCTTCCAAGCAGCAGAACGGGCACGTGAAGAGTATCCTGAACTCGATTGGCTTCATCTGACAGCGTTGATTCATGACTTGGGCAAAATTATGGCATTCTATGATGAGCCACAATGGGCAGTAGTAGGTGATACCTTTCCAGTTGGGTGTGAATGGGCCGATAGCATAGTCTATAGGGATGAAAGTTTTGATGGGAATCCTGATGGTGACGATTCCAGATATAATACCAAATATGGAATGTATAAGCCTAATTGTGGACTGGATAACGTATTGTTGTCGTGGGGACATGATGAATATATGTATCAAGTATTGAAACATAACAGGTCCAAGTTGCCACAACAAGCTTTAAATATCATTCGATTTCATTCGTTTTATCCATGGCATACTGGAGGAGACTATGAACATCTTTGTAAGGAGGAAGATCATGAGACAAAGAAGTGGGTTTTGACTTTCAAGTAAGTAGAGTACAGTAGTAAACTTTCAGCAATCGCTTTATTGTTTGATCCTCTTTGTCTCATTTCAGCCGGTATGACTTGTATACTAAATCCGAGAAGGTGCCTGATATAGAAAAGTTGTGGCCCTATTACCAAACCTTGGTTGACAAATATTGTCCCGGAGAATTAGAATTGTAATCACTTAAAATTATGATGCAAATGTAACATGCTCCTATTGGTTGATTATTTTTTAAGTTATGCAAGTAAGAGGGTGATATTCCAGCTATTAGTCTAATTATTATTATACTTTATCCATAAAATTGTTCTTCTGCTTTGCTGGGAACATGTTTATATACAATGTTTATGCTTAAAAAAGAAATATCCGTTACTATTCCAGTATCAAATAAGGCAATGGTATAGAATTGAAAAGGTGATGTACTTTATGTATGTAAGTTTTTATAATTACTTAACAGATATTTTTGTAAGCAAAAGAAGAAAATCGATTTATTGTGTTTTCTTTCAATTATATATATTTTCATTATAAGATATTATTTATTCAGTAAAGTAAACAGTAACACCGTTTAGCAAGTTAGGTTAGTTTAGGCTTTCAAGAACGAACAGGGCCTCACATTAGCCCACAGGATCCATAGCGGTATGAATTTATCTTTACATAATTTGAAAGAAGCTCAATATTAACTGCTTTATAGTTATCCTCATTTAGTTTGACCCTATTCATTGTCATCGCAAAACTCACATTCTAAATAATAAAGCTTCGCGTCCCGACTGCCTTCTATTTTCTCTGGGTGAGACCTAGGCGTTTTATCAGAGAGCTGTATACTCTCGTTTTCTCCTGGTTGCACTCCAAGTGCCTCCCATTTCCTCTAAGTGAGATCGGGCTTCTACATTGGGCATGCTGTAACATCTTGCTCACCGTTTCGCCACAAGTTACACATTGTTATTCGTTGTATATTCACAATCAACGATAAACTTCTTACCAGTCGGTAGATCCTTAGATAGATCGTTACTAGCAATACACAGGGTAATTTTGCTAGCGTCCTACGAAAGCAAGCTTCCTTCCTGACTTACCTTTTCCGAACGATTTATAGCGCAGGAAGATACGTCAATTATACGTCAATCAAGCTGTGGTGGACATTTTAAGCTTCTCGGTTAGGGTCTCCACCAGATTTTTTGGTTTTTGATATAGGTTTTGATATTTCCACCATCGACGTTTTCTCTAATGGTTTTTCCATTGGTTTTTTGATTTTTAAACAAAACCCTTTTGTTACTTTTTTTTTTTAGAAATATAAGCATTTTTTGAGTGTCTGTCTTTTTCATTGGCAACTATTGTCTTAAATACCAGGAACTTCTTTGGATTTGTAGGGTAGAAATAAGACACAAAGTAAATCAATAAACAGTGAGGAAGGGAGCAGCTTACTTCTGAAATACATATCTGTCTAAAACAAACAAAAGCGTTTTTTCTTTAAAAAAACAAAAAAACTTAGAAATGCACAAAAATATTAAGAGAAGACTCCATCTGCCAAATATGAGAAAATATTCAGTATAAACCATCAGAAGTTCGCTCTCCTTTTCACAAGTGCATCAGGTTGCTCAGTCTCCGAGACTCATTGATATTTTGGAATCTAAAGAACATTCACCCTTCAGGCCACACAGAGGCTTTGCATTGTCATCCGATGGCTTTCTATCATTTTTCATTTTTAATTACAAGATAGCATTGTCTTGATTCCTGACTGAAAATGTGAATATATCGTAATCTTTGTTTCCTCATTTCCGCTAAGGGTCATAGTTTCTTAGATATTTGTATTGTAAATGCCTTTTCTGAGAACATATTTAAAAAAGTCTGACAGCCGATAACTTATGTTATCATCCTACCTATCATTAAATTGATAGTTCAAGGGATTCCTAAGTTTTTGCGTGTTTTGCACAGGAGAGGTGGATGACAAATTTTCTTTTGCAAAAGATGGAGTAAGTAGCGCAGTAACCTCATCAGCGAAATTTGAGAGCCTATAGACAAAATTCGATCTTGTCAACCATTGAAGAAGGCAAATTTCATGTATCCAGAGATATGATATGACTTCTAACTATTACTTGTCTTCTTCTTCAACTGTCTTCAGCTAAAAGGGCCCATAAAAATTTATTGACATTCCTTACAGCAGGACGGTAGCCTATTGGCTATGACTCGATGACTATGGTGTTGACAATTCTGAAATGTATATTTCAACTTTCACTGTCTAGAAGAGTTTAAAGTCAGTCCAATCAAAACAGGTACTTACGTTGAAAATTTTGACTTCATGTACATGTGAGGCCAAGGGTCCAAAATTGGGCCCTCCTCCAAGTTTAGATGAGCAAAAAAGAAAGTTATGATATTTTAAATATATATCTTGTCTTCGCGATTCAAGAAACTCATGCATAGATTACTATTCCACTCAAATGGTGAGTAGACTATACTAACAGAAACGGAAAGCTTTGTAATTTTAGTGGCTAGAAATTAGTTTTTCAACGCTCATCTGTTTTGTTTACGTATCCAGAATTGGCGTGAACTGTGTAAGAGACTATTAAATTAGGTCAAATCACGGCAGACTTTTTTGTTACATAAGTTGTTAAAGAACGATAGTCCTTCATTTGAACTATAACGAAAACGCCGTTTAAGTAATCATACCAAACCTATAGCATAGGCTAATTCTTTTTCTATTGTCATGGATCCAGGCATCTAGCGAATGGCCTGCCCGAACATTAAATGTGCGATTTGAGTTGCTGCAACGGAGATACTCAACCTCTTTTCCTCGGCAAATTTATTTTCAGAGAGTTATGGTTGGCAATCATCCACAAATAAGTTATCTAGCCATCCTCTAAAGAATTTTTTTGTGTTAAGGAGGTGAAGGCTGTTCACGCCCCAAGTGTGAGACTCCCAGACGAGCAATGCTTCTGGACTACCCATCAAACATCTCCCCTGCCAAACTGGAACCGTTTGACACATTACTTTGGGCTAGGCCTCGTGTTCCTACGCCTAGAGATGCCTTCGGATGATGGGAATCTCTTCTCCAATAGGAAGGGATGGAAAGGAAGTCCCCATCCCCGACGCCCAGCGCTCAAATAAAGCTTTTTTCAGTATCATCACTGCCCGAGCATATTGTGCCACGCGATTCCAATTGTCAACCGTTTTCATTATTGTTCCGACCATAGTTTCCGGACAGAGCTCTCTAATTTCGCTGAAGAGGCCCCGCGCTGCTTACTCTTTCTTTTGCTCGAGAAGAATTTGTGACAGACGGCATCCAATTCTCCTGCACAAAACACACAGTTAGGATGATTTGTCAATCTTGTGCAGGTATTGCCGAAAACAACTGTGCCCGCTTAAGAGCTGGGTCAAGTAGAAATCGCTCGTACCATGCACTCTACTGACCCACAGCGTCAGATCAGGGATCAGACGTGCAGTCCACCGTTCCTATTGTGTCTTGTACCCAGGACTATTGCCAATTGCTGAGAGAGTCTCCCTTCCCTGGTGACCTTTTCTCTTTAGTCTTCGCCTCTGCGCAGATAAATACTTTTGCGCAATACTTTTTGCTCTCGCAAGGATGGCGATGGGTATCACTCCTGCTAACACCAGCACTGTCGCTCCGGAGACTGTTCGATATGCGCATGAGAATCGCAACTCTCCTTGGCTCTGCACCTTTGACAACCATTTCCGGTGTAACTCCTTACTGAGAGCGTCGCCCAACAGTTCTGACCCATAGAGTAGAACCGACTGCACAAGGCTCATTAGGAGTCGTTTCCTTGATGTAGTGGTCCCCCAATGTTGGCCATTAATCGGGTGAGTGCCGTTACTCGCGCTGCAGCATTGTCAGCTGTTGCCCTGATTTGTTGGGAAAAACTCATCTTTGAGTCGATCAGGACGCCCCCGTAGTTTACTGCTGATTTCGATTCAACCAGCGCGGCCCCAACACTGATAGGCCTTACTCTGGGAATTTTCTTCTTTGTCAGGATAACCACTTCAATTTTTTCCAGTGCCAGCTTGAAACCGTGAGCGATCATCCAGTCCCTTATCCTTCGCATGAACGTATTTAGTCAAAGTTGCGCATGGTCTACTACCGCCGTGACATCTATCGCATAGCCGATCAAGCGTGACTCATCCGGCAGATCCAAGTATCAAGAAGTTGGATACCAGTGTTGGACGCAACGATCCCGTCTAGGAGTCATATACCGACTAGAGAAGAATGGGAAACGATGCAGGACATCTGGACGTTCTGCAATTTTACACCGATTGTTCCAAAACGGATGTTGCGACCTTCCGAGATCATCGGCTAAACAATCGAAGTTCGAAACTTGAGAGCCACACCACAGTTTTTCAATCTGGAGTATTTGCAATAGGGGCAAACCAAAAAACGGGCAATAAAATAATTTTTCATCACACATGCGGGATAACTACTAGGTTACCGCACGCGTTTTCGGGCGGTAACTTACCGATTGCCCACGCATACGCAACTCGGGCGGTAACTAGCCGATTGCCCGCGATGGCATATAACGCACTCGCTTCGCTCGTGCGTCTAACACTGCCATCGTGGGCAATCGGCTAGTTACCGCCCTTGTTGCTTAATATACTAATAACAGAGGAATATAAATATTCTCGGATTGCGACTTCCGACCTCTAATCGCATAGTTCCACAGCTGGTGTAGGACTCCAGACAGGCCCACAAGAAAAATAATAACCTGAGTAAATGTAAATCTGTCATTGGTCCCTGAACAGAGCGTTGCGGGAGAAAATTAAAGAGCAAATGATCCAAAAAATGTTTGACTAGTCGAAAAACATGTAACTAGAGTAGACAAAATGATGATAATAGATGATAATACGAACCTGGACGAAAAACCCTGGAAAGAAATAGGTACGGGTGAGCGTGACAGGAACGACTGCAAGATATATCGAGCTCTTTGGTCTCACCCTAGCAAAACAGGGGTAATACAACACGTAGGAAAAAACAGAAATAGTGTACAACACTAGTTACAGTACTAATAGGCCAGCATACCTTAAGTAAACACGCTTAATTGAATAGGAATCCAAACGGATAAGACGTATCGAGCGTGTGGCAAGGATGAAAAAGAGTAGTAACTAGTACTAAAGTACTAGTTATCTAAAGTACTAGTTATCTACTAGTTATCTGCTGACGCTCGAGGTTCGAGTGTGAGAAGATAAGGCCTCCGTGCGGGTATCGGCGCTAAACCGCATTATGGCCAACACGCAGGGGCCAACCTCGAGCAAAAGACGTCTACTGATGAGTGCAATGGAGTCAGTGCTCTTGTATGGCTCCGAGGTTTGGGCTGACGCTCTTAGTAAAGAGACGTACCGAAGGCGTCTGGCACAGGTGCAGAGGCAAGGAGCTTTACGGATAGCCGCTGCATACCGCACTATCTCTGAACCTGCAGTGCTGGTAATCTCGAGGGTGGTTCCAATCAAATTACTTGCAGACGAACGGAAACGTGTGTACTCACGTAGGGGGGAGTCGGCAAGAGAAACCGTCAACCGAGAGGAACGGAGAAGAACCCTTATCTTATGGCAGCAAACATGGGAAAACGAAACGCGAGGCAGGTGGACCGCACGGCTGATAAGTGACTTGGGGCCGTGGTTCTACAGAATGCATGGTGAGACTGATTATTATCTGACGCAACTACTCAGTGGTCACGGGTATTTTCAGTCTTACCTGTATAAGATGGGAAAGACACCATCCCCAACTTGCGTGTTCTACCCGGGGATGACGGATGACGGATGACGCCTGCCACACGTTCTTTACGTGTAATAGATTCACAAGACTCCGTTCGCATCTCTCGGAGAAAATTGGCGTAATTTCCCCAGAAAATTTAACGGGAAAAATGATGAAATCAAAGGACAATTGGAACTGTGTGTCGCATTACGTACGGACAGTACTCATTATAAAGAAGGACATAATGGATCGCTTGGCGAGGGAGGGAACATCTCTGTAACGCAATATTATAGTTACTAATCGCAATTCCTTCCTATCCATCCGTGAAGAGAGATTTCCCTTAACCTGAAGACATCGCTAAGCGATGATTAATGAGGCCTAGTCCGAAGTAATGTGACAAACAGTTCCAGGCTAGGTTCTCGGTGTGACAGGGGAGGTGTTTAGTTGGTAGTCCGGCAGCGGGAGAGTCCGGCGCCCTGAGTGTCGGACTCCCCCGCTTCACCTCCCAAACAAAAAAAAAAAGTACTAGTGAAGAGTACTAAAGTAACAAAATTCGCGGATCACAGAGCTAGAGAACGTCTCTGATTTAAGTTTAACGACAAGATGGATCAATAATGGACAAGATGTACAAATAATACGCATATTTGCCCAACAGTCGATCATAGTATAGTGGAATCATAATCTAGTCATGGATTCGGTATACTCCATGAACATTTCTGCTATAGAGAGGGATTTTCATAGCAACTCCTGCAATGGTTTTCTAGCATCCAAAGACAACAATAATGTCGCTACTTCCTTTCCACAATTGTACTCTGAACAATTAATTTATAGGAATAGATTGAATTTTTAAATTTACACGTGATGCATCTGATTTAAAATTAACACAAGCAATCCGAATTGAGACACGAGCCTTAAAATTGCATTTGTAAATTACCTATCAACATTTTTGGACGTAATTCAAGATGAAAATGATCTTCAGACCAAGTGCTCGCGACTGAAAGGAAAGGAATGTCGCATTGCCATGTCTTTTAGACAGGATGCCGCAAATGTTTATATCATACATCATTCAGGTCGCTTAGCCCTAAATAAACAACTTGTGCTTTGAATCTTTCTTAAAATATTGCATTCTCGTGGCAATTATGAATAACGTCATAGTTATACACGATTCTAAAACCTATCGGTTCCCATCACGTAGTCAGTTGAGATATTTCCCCGAGGATAATATCTTTAAATAGTTGATGACGCTATAATGGTGATGATGTTGATAATGGTGAATGGTGATATTGCTGACGGATGAAAATGATGATGAATATGAGAACAGGAGTGTATATTTATAATATGATTATTAATAATTTAGACGCTATAAAATTTGATATCTAAATATAACACATTCCTATTTGAAATCAGTGTTGTTTTCAAATAAAAAGCGAATTTGCACCATCATACATCATACTGATAGTCACCATTCATAATATCCACTAAAATTAACAATGTTTTCCTATCACATCAGTGTATCTATCATTCGCAATGATGGTGGGTGTTTGTGTGCTAAGAATTGTTGGAAAATGATTTATATATTAATACATTTACTTAAAGATGTTGATGACGACTGCATGGACTTAATAGTGGTGCAGATGGAAGTATTAACTTGTTAGCGAGTATGTCGCTCTGTTTTGATTTATCATACGAAAGGAAATGATAATGTGGAATATGAAATGATGATATCAACTCTACATTTTATGCTATTCATAGGATACAGGCTTTGTAGTCGCCCGGAAGCGAACAACCTTCGTTGTCTGACTGTGAATATTCTGAAAATGTAAGGGATGTGTTGAATGCACGGAAAAGGTTTGCACGGTAATAACATAGTACTAAGTCTCTATATAAATGCAATAAAAGTAATAATAATAAAAACAGTAGTAGTAGTGATCGTTGTGGTAGTAATATTAGTAGTTGTAGTAATAGTAGTAGTAGTAATAATAGTAGTAGTACTGTTGACTAGTACAAGTGGTAGCAGTAGAACATCGCACACGCTTTTTTCCTTTTAAGCGTTTTCATCTGAAAGGACTGACCTTTTGTTTTAATTTTCACACTTATTTGATTCTGGATCCAATATTCCAAACAGGGTATTAAGGGAATAACAACTAGTTTTGTAGTATCAGCCCTTAAACTGGCGAGAGCAGTTCTAACTTTTTGACTCCTCGCATGGGAAATGCATGCACGAGCGTTACTTGAGATTTTTTATGAAAAATGAACAAAGAAGAACTCCATCCTTGATGTGATATGCAAGTGATCATAGGAAGGCTTTTTTCGGCAAAGCTACAAGGAAATTCTCCAATCATCTCATCATCAAGTCAAGCAAATTTATCCAAAATCTGTTTGGCATATAAATTCGAGCTATGACTCGTCTTTTCTCCCAGATGGGGGGATATGAGTTACTGTGCAAAATTCCCTTCTTTCCTTCTAAGACCAAAAGTGAGAGATGATATCCATATAAATTTGTGACACTCGTTCCCCTCTCCCGTTCAAAGCCAGCATTTTATCCAAACCACAATACATAAAGAGAGAAATCTATTTTCTCACCACAATTTGAATGGTGCCTTGTCCACGTTTTGCATGTGAACAAGTTTTGAAAACTATCAACTGCGATCTTCGGACCAAGCCCGCAATCAATTTTGTGTATATAAATCTGAAAATACTCGTGCCTGCTGAGCAACTAGGCCAAAAAACAATCATTCCGACTATATCATGGCGTCAGACACTTGATTGTGCATGCAATCTTTCTGCATCGCGTTTATTTCATCCTTTTTCTGAAATACCCTCCCAAGTATTTTCCTTCCTTGGTAGATTATCTATAGTTCCTGCGGAAGCAGTACGATAGGTACCGCTGCCGCGATAACCAGAATCATAAATTCAGAGGTACTATGGTATGCTGGTAAACCCCACGAAGTTCCTCCCATCAGTTCCGAATTGCTAAGTTAATATGTCAATATCTACATTACATACATGGGCACTTTTAAAGATTTATCCAGGGAACCGAGTGTTCATCCAACAGAATTAGAGACCTTTCTCTCATGGAAAGAATGTTTATGGATATGTCTATCTGCTTGATGAACATAGTTCATATATTCCTTGAATCTCGATCACCCAGCTCTAAAGCTATCCTGTTTGGCATATAGTTCTCCCACGACACAAACTACTTAATTGAGTTCCCGCATAATGAGTCTATCATAATTCTTATCACCATAATGAGCGACATCTGGCAAGCAATCCTGGGTACTCTTTTCACTTGCTGGTGAACGAAATCCACTCCGTCTCGAAGGATTGTTAAAAACTCTCCTGTCTGACATTGAATGTGTTAAGTAGAATGGGCAAATAAGGACAAATATTATGTCTAATCATAGCATTTTAGTTGCGATGCAATTTGGTCCTGCGGTCTTTCTTCTTCTGCATAGATTACGTCACTGCGTCCTTTCTCTCAAACTGAAGACAAGACAACCAGTCAATCTCTCAACGGATATAGCATTTAAACTGACGGGACGCACAAGAAATCCATCCGAACAATCTGGTCCATTTTTTTCGCTTCAAATATGCAAGCCAAGCTTGAGACATTGACCTTGTAGCTCAAGCGCATCCGTCCTTGTTTCGAGCATCGACTGGGTTCTGCCAGTGATGAGATTTCTCTTTCTTCGATCATCCAACGAAACCCTTCGAGCATTTGATTTGTCCTGAATCCTTAACGGCGCATCTTCTGGCACTCTCTTCGCTTTTCAGCATTTTTTTTTGATCACCAGTTGACGACAGCCTTATGATAAATGTAGTGCAAGTTGTGATAGGAGGTATTCGGTTATAATTTCAATTAACAGGAAAAAAAACTAGTTAACTTTTATAGCAAGGACACAGCGGTCAATGCGCCTGATGATTCAGCCTACTTCATTTCTGTAGTATATATCAAGCGGAGACATTGGTGATACAGTAGGCAGCGAAACTACAATGCTCCGTGGAGAGAGGGAATAAAAAGACTACGATCTGTTCAGATGGTCAGTAAGCAATTAAAACGTCAAATACCGGTAACATCAAATCAAAAGTGATATAAAACATTATCGAATGGTATTGCAATGATTAACCGGATCTTCGAAAGCGCGCGAATCCCCTAAAAATGAATGAGCTGAGAAGAAGACAGACTCTTTAAGAAGAAAGTCAAGCCTAAATAATAGGTGTATAAATATGAAATGCGGATTTTTCCTGCTTGAAATATGCATTTATTTGAATAACAGAACGAATGAATTCAATAATCAAAGTATTGGCCATCGTTAGCTACGACTTTTTCTCATCTTTCTGTCAATTCATGGATTCCGTCCCAGTACCACTTCTCAATTTTTGAGGCTAACTACTCATCAAGCCAATTTTTAACTTCTTCGTAAGAATGGAAGTGCTGTTCCGAAAGTCCGTGCTGCATTGATCGAAACAAGTAGTAGTCAGAAGGTGCCAAGTCTGGTGAATACGGCGGGCGGGGCAGAACTTCCCAATTAATGTTTCTCAAGTAGTTCTGGAAAGGTATTGCAACATGCGGTCGAGCATTGTCATGTTGAAAAATGACTTAATCATGTCTTTGGCGAAATTCTGCTCGTTTTTTCTTAAGTGTGCGGTTCAATTTGATCAGTTGTTGTCGGTAACGTTCGCCAGTAATAAATCTCACCAGGTTTCAGCAGTTCGTAATACAAAGGTCCCTTACTATCCATCCAAATACACAGCAAAGTCTTCTTTCCATGAATATTTTGGACTGGTTGTGATGTTGATGGCTGGCCTGGGTCTACCCATGATTTTTTCCGCTTGGGATTGCCGAAATAAATCGACTTTTCATCGCCAGTAACAATCCGATGCAAAAAACCTTTTCTTTTCTGTCTGCCAAGCAAAATTTCACAAATGGTTTTTCGCCTTTCGATGTCTCTTTCTTTCAATTGATACGGCACCCATTTTCCAGCTTTTTGGATCTTTCCCATGGCTTTTAAACGTTGTGAAATGGTTGCCTGAGTAACTTCCAACGCTTCTGCCAACTGTTTTTCAGTTTGTGTGTTGTCTTCATCCAATAATGCTTGCAAATCTGTATATTCGAATTTTTTTTGGTGATTTTCCACGGTCATTGTTACTGACATCGAAATTGCCACTTTTAAATTTGTGTCTTGGCTTGGGGCATGTTCACCATATGCTTCTACTAACAATCGATAAGTTTCTGCTGCCGTTTTCTTCAAGTGAAAGAAGGTTATTATACTTCCCCGCAAAACCCCTTTTTTCTGGCACGTAATTCGACATTTTTGAAGCGAACAAAACTATGTTGTTTGTACAATCAAAACGTATGACATACTGGAATTTGTTGACAGATGTATACCGTCCAAAATGTCATATTAGTTATCCCCGACACAAACACTTTCGTTATTACACTTTCGATTGCGTTGAGATTACCTGCGGCAAAAATCTGTCCTTATGTAGTGAAGGTAGCGTCTTTCAAGATTAGTAAGGATGTTAGATTTGATTGATTGATTGTGGAACTTTTCTGCTTCCTCCTTGTTGCGGTATTACTTTATGTTTGCAGAATGTCAACTTCTTCATTCCTCGGATGTCGGTCTTGCAGGTCGCTCACAATTTCTTTTTGGTGCCATCAAACGTCTCTATAGCATGCGGTCCGTGTCCGGCAATGTTCTACAGGGGACAAGTTTGTGCAGCAGCATGTAAGACAAGGAATAACATGAGCATTGAAAAATTTATATTTCATTTCCTGTTTTTAATACATCGGTAGCATACTCTTTTTTCCCCATTCATCTGTCATGCATAATTTTGGAGCAAAAGATAGTGGGCGCAATGATTTTTCTAGGACAATTAACTTTTTATATTAACAAATTGGGCATGAATTCAGTCCTTCTTCCATGAAAGTCGTATTCCAGGAAAAGCAGAAGGTTTTGATTAAACTCGAAACTCAAATAAATTTGGGTAAATCGATTGCAAGCTTACATCAACCGTATCCTTTTTACCAAATTGATTGCTCATTTGGAATGAACTTGATATATATCTTTTATTAGTTCCTCCTTTCTAATACATATAGGTCTCTCCTTCCATTTACATCCCCGACTGCATGAATTCCTAACGTAATTGTTACACTAGACTTCCCCTTTGAGTCCATTAGATGCGATCTCATCGAATAGAAATTATCAGAGATTATGATTTTATTCAAAGCTATCAGGATATGGGAAGGGAATAACATTGTGCTCAACAAGACTTCATGCGATTAAACTTTTCTTTGACATTGTGGGGTTGTTTAACAGATGGTTCGAGATGCAACCATAATTTTGGAGGAGTAAACCTCAGTAAATAAACCTAAGATCTGTTTGAGTTTATTCGACTCTCAATTTTAAGGATCCGTTTTTCAGATGCTTTCACAACAGTTCCAAACTATTTATTAAATAGCAGTCAAAAAGAAGCAACTTAGAGTACTTCTGCAAATAAAATACATTTCCCGAAAAAAAAAACATAAGATCAGTTTTAAAAATTTGACTAGGACTAGAAAACTTTATTCAAACTAGGACTATTTGCGTATCGGAAACTATCATAGTTCACCTCAAAATCAAACACACAACTAATTCACACGGCGCCTAATGTTCTCACTAAAGACTGAAAAACTGAAATACATCTTCCTTTTTGGTTCCATTTAAAATTGAATACGCCAAACGGAATCATTTCACGAAAAGCCGCGGGCTGGGCAAGTCGAATTTTCCGTTCAACATTTCGAAACGATTGTGTTTAAACATTTAATTAACGAATATGGAATCGGCCACAAAGAATTTTCTGTTTAAAATTATTTTTGTCCTGTTGGTTTTACTTTTGGTGATTGTAAGTAATTTTTTTGAAAAAATGAAAAGTTTTCTAATTTTCTTTTCGACTTTTCATCATAGACGACTGATGCGCTACCGGCAAAGCAGCAACACCGATGCAGACATGGACATTACTATGATAATGGTTCGCGAGGATGTAAGCCCCTTTTTCATTTTTAACGGTAGTTAGTGAAAAATGAGGCTTACCAATTTTCCAAAATAATTTAAACGAACTCAGTGCAAAAAATATAAATTAGCGAATATGTGTGATAATGTAGGGAACGAATAGTGACGAAAAGCAAAGATCAATTCATCGTTTTGTGTCCTTATAGTTAATAGTTATGTTTATGTAAATTTTTTAATCGAAGTCATTAGAGGTGTACTTTTATACGAACGGTTTTTATAGTGTTTTTTCACGATACGACAATAAATGCTACGAATTTACTCGAGCGTATCCTTTTTATCCGGCAGTCTGGAACAAGTCTTTGCATATTATGTGGAATTAATTTGATTTGAAATTTGCGGATTTAAAGAAATAAATTTATTTGTAGTGGCCTAATTAAAATGTATTTTTTCAAAGTTCACACCCACAGTAATCCATATTTAAATCGATGATGGCGTCTTTGATGACGGAACATGGTTAAAATGACGAAGAATATCATTCGTGGTAAAGACACATAGCTCAAAAACAGCCAAAACATGTATTAATAGAACGATATTGCGTATTGGGAAATATTTGTCAATTTCAAATTGATATAGATAAATCTTTTGAATTAAATACAATTTGCCAACAATCGCAATTGAATTTGTAATATCGCGATCTTAACGAGCTGATTAAACTTTTAATGTTCCTAGTACTGAATGCACATTTTGAGATGGAAATATTTTCCTGCTATCGAGGACGCACATTATTTAAATTCATCTTTTCGTATAGAATCAAATATATAGAATCCTTACCTTAAAAAGGAGACTAAAAATCCTTTGATTTTCTTCACAATATTTAAATTTTAAGCAAGACGTATGTCCCTGAAAAAGACTTGTTACTTATGCAGTATCGTTTTTTCGCGATTCGGTGTATAGTTATCCTGTTACCTCTTATCCTGGTTACGCATATTGAACGCTTACTGTTCCCCCATTGAGCTTATTTTTTTATAATTTTTGTCCAATTTGTTTGAAACTCGAATGTATCTCATGTGACTCAATCATGAGGGACCAGAAGACTGTAAATAGTTACCATTTGCGGCGAATATATTTTGAAACAATCCCTTTTTGGTGTCTTTGTACAGTTTCCTTGATATTAACCGATCTACCAGTCAAATTTGAAGAATTGGAGCAAGTTATAGTAATAGTAAACAAATAGTACAAATAGTACAAGTAGTAAACAAAACAAATAGTAGTAGATAGTAGATAAACGAGAAGAGTAGAAAGTAAAGAAACGAGAAGAGACATAGAGACATTTACAGAAGAACTGAAATCCTGGCTCGTACGCATAACAATAGCTGAATAAAAACTTATCCAAAGGCGTTCCAACTAATTAGCGTAACGCTGTTTATTTGCGAAACGATAGAGGAAGTGTCGGATATTAACAACGAAATGTCCTCATCAACACGCATACAGTACAGAAAAATCATCAGATATCGCATAGTGTGACTGGACTTTAAAAGTGAAAGACTGCTTGAAATAAAAAAGTAGTATCAAGTGCACTTCTTGATGATGAAAAGCCTTTCAATCCAAAACCCCCGATGACACAGTGAGAGCAGCGCTGATGAGATTAGGGTCAATCCTACCTTCATTCATTAGCTCGATTCCTTGCGTAGCGAACCGTCGTAAAGTGGCACTCAACACCATATGCGTACGTACGAATCGTGAATGTCCAGAAATTGTTATTCCATCTCTAATATGGATTGTTGTAGTAAGCCAAGTCTTTGTGAGATTGTTAGCATCCCAAATATGTGAGTAATATAAGTGAGCTTGTTTTCTAAAATCTCCATACCTCCCACCCATTAAACTGCTTACCTCTAACTCCCCTTTTTTAACTGAGTTTATCCCAATACTGAACCACAAGCCCCCAGTCTATGCGCAGACCGAACAAGGTGATCACGAATAACTTGCGCTAGCAACAAATAAACTTTAAAATTGATCACTAAATTCAATCGTGCCACCGAAAGCAGGATGCCGAGGCCCTGCAGACTCCTCAAATATTACGTCAGCAAAATATGGCTCTCAATTTCCATCCAATACCCCCTCAACACCAAATACTTTTATAGTGTCAATTTAAAAAAAAAATTAATAAAATTAAGTTAGGTTCATGGTTTACCTGATCCAGCCTTATGAGGTTTACATGGGACGGGCATTTAAGCGTCGTCTTCACAGAATGTGGAGATACTGATAGTGGGCATAACCGTCTCGGAGCCCGCGAATGAATGCATCCAATGATGGTGAGATCCGTATTCGCCTAGGGAGCGATGCACCAAGCAGATAATGTCAAAAATTGCTACACGTCTCTTGAACTCGATCGACTTTAGCGTTTTGCATGCGTCTGTATCGAACTAAGACATAGGGTCGCTTCATTTTTTTATAACAAAAGTAGCGAAATCTACAATGTCAAGAATCTTCCATTACGGAAGGAAAAGAGCAAATTAATGAAGGTGTCCCTACTTATTTGTGTCCTGTAGGATTGGTACGGCGGCGACATGCAGCTTTTACAATAAATCTGAGTGACAAGAAGGAATTAAGTGTTGTATACAACATGCATCTCATGAAAAGCATGCGATTAGTTTAAGGACGTCTGAGGAAGAAGGACTCGGAGTATTTAAACCTTCCGCCCGACGAGATGCATGTCACTGAGGTCGATTCCACCGCTATGCATTGCGCACAGCTCATCATAGACAGAGCATGCAAAGATAAAACCAAATATTTCTTATCTGAGAGTCAAGTAGCATGAAATGCAGTAAATAAAGCCATCTAGACTCATTAAGCATGGTTCTAGATTGCTGTAATGTACTCTTACATAACAAAAAAATGTTTCGTTCCTCTATGAACGTATTTCATACATGACAGATTCCAATAAAATATGACGGGAAATATAGCAGATTAACACATAAATTAAAGTTAACGATAGGCTTAGAATGAGGAAGACTAGGACTAACCTGTATGCTTTTCAAACATATCGCTTTTCACGCGTTTTCAACACTGTTTAGATAATTTTTAATTCTCACAAACTCGATGACTTATTAATTTCATTTTACGGAGAGCCACTGTTTCACTGTTTTAATTATCACACTTGATTCAGAGATTTTGGTCAACTAGACACATTCACTTTGTTAAACTAGATCGAAAGTTATAAATGATTAATTTCCACTGAATTTTAAATAACTGAATTTTAGCACTTAGTCAACATGATCACCCTTGAGGGAACACGATAGTCTTCTTTGATCACTTTAAAGAACAAATTATAAATCCGGAAAATATGTCAATTCACTGCCGTAATAATATTCTGCAAAGATACATTTAAAAAATTCCTTTTTGTCAACATTATTGAGCTTAATCATTGGTCGTCTACATTTTAATTTTAAATATATTTTACATTATCAATAAATTACTTACAGAAGTTACACAATTTTCTACAAAGATATGCTCATCGTTACCAGCAATCGTTAAATTTCGCCCGACAAAACAGAGCATTGATGCATGCCTGATTATTTGTGTCCTAGAAATTACACCATCACACGTGCTCGTAACGCTATATTTTTTGGTATTTCCACATTATTTCGTTTCAACAAATCCACCAAATTTCGTACAAATTCTTCCGATATCTTTAAATCGTCGTCACCCTCTAATTTATTAAATAGCTCAATTGCAGCTTCGAATTTATTCTCTCTTGCAAAACTATTCAACAGAATATTGTATAGATCCTCCTCTCGTATCGTATGTCCTAGTCCTCGACTCGCCCGAGCCAATTTCAATAAAATATCTATTTTACCCGCACTACTCAAGTGCTCGCAATTTCGCATCAAATTATCCTCATTAAACTTGAACTGTGGATCGATAAGGAGCTTACGAAGTTGATTTTGTGTTCCGTTCTCGGCTATTGCTAAAAGTAAGTTGATATTCGTGTTTAAGACTCCATGAACTTTAGTCGTTTCTTGAATAACATCCTGCAATATTGCATTGTAGTGTTCATTGCCGGGTGAGGAGCAAAGCCGAACTAATTCGTTTATAAGTTCGGCCTGAAGTGGAGTTTTCCGATATTCGTTGGCAATGCGTCGATATTCCGCGACCGCTTTGAAAATTTGTTTTTTCAACAATAGTTCCCGGATAATGCAACCTAAATGTACGTTACTAAATGAACAATAACCCAATCCGTTCAAGTATTCCAGCATATCCCGCGCCTCAATTTCTTCGTTTTTCGGGTTTGTGCTCGCAGCGTAGATTGCTGTCGCGTTTAGCAAGTCCCAAACATTTTTGCTCACATACTCGCCACCTTGAATTTTGGTAGATGCTGCCCGTTGTTTCAGTATGGTTTTGGCATCTTTTATACGACCATTGCGGACAAGAAGCGTTGCATAGTCGACGATCTTGTGTTCGTCCAGAATGAAACCTACAATAGAAAAAGCTTTCTTAATTCTCGTGAACCCGATGCAAATTGGTATACACTACTTGGATTTGTTACTCTTAATTCCTTGATCGCTGCCATCGCTTCGTCTAGCTTCCCCAGTTTGACAAACATTTCGAACACCGAAGCCATCATGCCTGGACTTTTTTGTACCTTCAGCTCCAAACATTTTTTGTATATTTCATAGGCTTTTTCGTACTTCTTCTCGCGCACAGACAACTGCAACGTCCTTCGTAATACTCCTCGCGTATTCATTCCCTTATTTTCCAATTCGACCAGATGACACTCCAACTGATCAAGCGACATATCACGCGGATGTAAAGATAATTTATCCGCTGGCTTTAAGTTCAAATCCTTATTAACAATGTCATCAATATTTTCTTCATTTGGGCGCTTCTTTCCTGACAAATTAGAGGAGCCAAAATAGGCCGCTAGGGCATCGGCAGCTTCAGATGATATCTTTACGCCAACGGCTTTGAATTCTTTTACTAATTCGGCAATTAGTTCAGGATCTACTTGCTGACGATTCTTACCGCTTAGAATTTCAGTTAGAATTTCGCCCGAAACATCTGATTTCGGGTTTGTCGCTTTCGCTTGCAGCAAGGCAATGACCTGAGCTAGTTGACTTGGATTTCTTGAGGCACGAAGATTTGTTGTGATATTTGTCAATGCTTTCAACAGTAAATCGGTGTCTATTTTGGATTGGTAAGTACTCAAAATCCATTCTATATCCCTAAGACGTTGTTGTAGCAACAAGTGGGATATCATTGGTGTTAGTATTTGTGATGTTTTCAATCCAACATCTTCAAACGCTTGAATAGCCTTCTTCACGTTCTTGCATGTAACGTTCAGCCTAGGAAAGACATATGACGTCATAGTGTCAAAATCAACATTCACTCCGAGTTGGGTCATTTCCTTCAGAGTGTTCAACACCCCAACTTCTCCATTTTTCAAAGCATTGTGCAGTATTAAAGGCCAAAAATAGTGGGGGCGTAACTTTTCCACATCAGCTAGAGCTTTCAAATATTTCATTCCCGATTCTGGATCTCTGCGCAAGCAAATTGAACAGGCCACGTGTAAAGCTCGAGGATTCTTGCCAGCCGCCATGAGCTCCTTACAAATATTCACTGTTTTTTCAAATGGTTGACGAGTGATGATACAATCATTAATCAAGCAAACGCCGAATTTGTCATTATCTTGATTTTCAGTGAGCTGCGGTGTGGGGAACGTACTCAGAATTAAGAACGCTTGATCGACGTTGCCAACAAACACAAGTTCCGTACAAATAAATCGAATTTTCATGGGCAATTCTAGGACATTGACCATATCTACAGGCAGTATGCTGATAGCTTGGTCTATTATATTTTTCTGACCCTTGAGGGCGGCGGTCTTTATAATACTAACAAGATCATCTATTTCCAGAATGTCCTTTCGTTCTGTCAAAATTCGAGCTGCTTTATCTGGAAGCTCGTTTTCCACATACGCTTTGATTAGCTCCGTGTAAGTATTGTGACTAGGCTCCAAGTTTGCTGCCAGCATTGTATTTAACACATTTTCACAATTTCCAATGTCATTTTGTCTCGAATATCCCAGAATCAACGAATTAAAAACACTTTCGGTGAGTGGAAATTGTTTTGTCTTCATTAGCACCAGAGTTTCGGTTGCTTCTTCAACGTTACCATGCTCGCATGCTAATCCGATTAAGCCTTCAAGCATTTCAGCGTCCGATTCGAACGTAGAGTTTTTCAACATGGCCTTGTATTCGACTAACGGAAATTTATTTCGACGGAATACATCAAGTGCTGATAGATAATGATCACGTGACAATTTAATGTTCGACTGCAATTGTTCCCATGTTTTTCGAAACAGATTGATTTTCTCTGTGTATGTTGCGGACGGTAGGAAATGAGCGCAACTAGTTATAAGCAAGAGAGCATTTTCAGCACTGATATCCTTGCCTGATGTCTTCACTACGAGCTTTTCCAATAACCTGTGATTAATGAAACCTTTGCTTTCGATTTCGTTGCGCAATTGTTCGAAGTTTTCATTGGTGAGTTGAATTGGCTGCAATTGAGATAATTGAAATTTAGAAAAATATTTAAAAACTGTGAACAGCAGGAAGAATCAAATATGTGGAAAAAAACGTAGTTTTGTAGCTGCGCCTGACCTTATCTTGCAGCCTTTTTGTGGATGCCTTTCGGCTCCCCAGGGCTATGTTTAGTTATTTGTTAATAATATAGCAAATTATTTGATCGAAGTGTAGAATATTATTAAGAATTAATCTATATCCAAGGCGGGTGGAAGTAATATAATAACAATAAAAAAAAAAGAAATTGAACTAACTGAACGGTGTATGCTTGTGAGTGTCCTAATGGATTTTCTACTTTTTACTCCAAAAAACTGGATTCATAAAGCGTCACTCTCGCCTGTGTAAGTATGGGTTTGTTACAGTAGATTTGGTTTGTATCTTCTGTAACTTTTATGTGCAAGACGACACGTATTCGCTGCTTTCAGAGCTGCATTGGACGAATTTTCTTTGGCCTTTCGTTCGTTAACTGTCGTTTGCGTGTATTTAACTTCACTTAACTTTTCCATTTCTGGCCAATTTCCGTTATCGTGAGTTGACAAAGGTTAGACCAGTTTAAATAAAGAACTAGTTTGGAAGCTCCACGAACAGACAATGCGGCAGTATTAAGCACTTGATTTTCGATATATTTGTTAGCCTGGCACGCATGAATAGATCAAGCAAAAATTAAGCCATGAAGGTTTTATTGTGTGGGGTTGCTCGAATGATGGTATCCGAGTCGTGTGGCCGAAACAGATGGGATAATGAAAACACAACATTATCTTGATCTATGGACAACAAATCTACCAGACATTATCGATGAATGCGCCTATCCCATCGATAAAATCGTTTTTCAAACAGTAAAACACCACTGAAATTGCGCACGATGGGCTTGGCGAGCTTCAAATCTTAAAATTAACATGGTCAGTACAAAGTCAGTATTTAAATCCATTTGAAAATGAGTGCAGAAATGTAATGCAGTTTGAAAATGTAATGCAGCTCTGGGGTCGAGTGCACGCTGATTGGGAAAAAATTCCACATTACACCATCCAGAGGATCGTTGAGAACATTCCATCACGTAAACAAAGTGTCTTTACAAAACAAGGAACCTTGAACAAAGTATTGAAATGTTCCTGAACATTAATAGTTGAAAACTTCCAAAACTGGATAAATGCTTTGTTTTATTGCTGATTGCTGCTGATATATATTTTGCAGAAAGGTTACATTTTTTACATTCTTACATTTTTTTTGTAATAAAGCGAAAAATTCTTGTTTTATTGTTATTTTCCCTCCCAAGTTATAGAAATTTAATCATAAAGCAGCATTTGATTAGAAAACGTGTATCGACGTTTACTTGTCACTGTAAATAAGGAACTTCTCAGTCTTGAGTCTCACAATAGTAAAGTCGATCAACGTAGATGGCATATAGAATGCTGTACTCAAAATTGTAATATGACAATTTACAGACTACTGACAACTATCATCAATTGTTCTCTGAGCAACGGATTAGTTTCTGACATCCGTAATAGTCGATGCGCATCTTCGTATTCAGAAGAAAACTGTGAAGGAAGAGTCAAACAAATTTAAACAAATATCTTTACTTCCGAACTTTGCTAAAATCCTGAACGAAGAAGTACGTCAGAAAGAAAGTTCCAATGTCCTGCGATTTAGATCTAAGGAAACAATTTCTCTTTTCTTACACAAAATATTCACCGGGGTAGGAAAGAAAACTGCTACTGCAGCATATTCCATTGACAAATACTTTTCCTCGTATTTGACTCCTGGTCCACTGTATGCCATAGTTGCGTAGAAAAACGCTATGACATAGTTAGTCTCCTTATATGAAGATTCTGCTTGATTGGATGCTTTAATCAAAAATCCATTGGTGCACATTTTTTGTCCTTCTTTATAATGAGTACTGTCCGTACGTAATGCGACACACAGTTCCAATTGTCCTTTGATTTCATCATTTTTCCCGTTAAATTTTCTGGGGAAATTACGCCAATTTTTTCCGAGAGATGCGAACGGAGTCTTGTGAATCTATTACACGTAAAGAACGTATGGCAGGCGTCATCCGTCATCCTCGGGCAGAACACGCAAGTTGGGGATGGTGTCTTTCCCATCTTATACACAGGTAAGACTGAAAATACCCGTGACCACTGAGTAGTTGCGTCAGATAATAATCAGTCTCACAATGCATTCTGTAGAACCACGGCCCCAAGTCACTTATCAGCCGTGCGGTCCACCTGCCTCGCGTTTCGTTTTCCCATGTTTGCTACCACAAGATAAGGGTTCTTCTCCGTTCCTCTCGGTTGACGGTTTCTCTCGCCGACTGCCCCCTACGTGAGTATACACGTTTCCGTTCGTCTGCAAGTAACTTAATTGGAACTACCCTCGAGATTACCAGCACTGCAGGTTCAAAGACAGTGCGGTATGCAGTGGCTATCCGCAAAGCTCCTTGCCTCTGCACCTGTGCCAGACGCCTTCAGTGCATCTCTTTACTGAGAGCGTCAGCCCAAACCTCGGAGCCATACAAGAGCACTGACTCCATTGCACTCATCAGTAGACGTCTTTTGCTCGAGGTTGGCCCCTGCGTGTTGGCCATAATGCGGTTTAGCGCCGATACCCGCACGGAGGCCTTATCTGTTGACGCTCGAACCTGCTCGAAAAAACTCATCTTCGAGTCAATCATCAAGCCAAGGATAACTGATTGATTCTTTTGACGGTTAGGGACGGTTCGAGAGCGCTGTCAAGGACCTCCTGGGCTCTAAAGATGTTATCTCGACTTTGCAGCTAATGACGTCTTTGGAAATAAGAGACCTTGACTGCATTGCGGATGCCAAAGAAGTAGAAGATTCCATTAGGTCAATTCTTCCTACGGCAGAGAGCTTTAGGGTAAGGCTAACGCCTACCAACCCTAGAGGACAAAGGGCGGCAATAATAGACATCCCAGAGAAAGACGCTGTGCAACTCCTGACCAAGGAGAAAATTAAAATCGGCGGGGTTGTGTGCAGGATACGTCGGAGGGTAGCCCTAACTCGATGCTACAAGTGCCTTAACTTCGGACACATCTCCTTGAACTGCAAGGGGCCAGTTTGAGGCAAACTGTGCTATAGGTGTGGCACTTCCGGCCATAAGGCGAAAGACTGCCCAAACGAACCCAGTTGTATCTTGCGCAAAGATAAGGGACGAAAGTCTGAAGATCTGACTCATATACCAGGAAGTGGTAGGTGCCAGGAGTTCAAAGAGGCACTAAGCAAGAAAAGAGCAAAGACATGATCCAAGTCCTGCAAATCAACCTACACCGTAGCTCAACCGTACAAGATTTACTAGACCAGGTTGCAAGAGAGAAAAAAAGTTGACTTGTTGCTGATATCTGAGCAACACCACAACAAAGAGAAAGCTGGATGGTATTGTGATCGATCCGGCACCGCTGCCATCTGGGTACGTGATAGGGCTCTACCCACAGCTCGGACTTGCTGCAGCGGAAATGGCTTCGTGCTCATTGGGTGCGCCGATTTGACATTCATAAGCGTCTATTTCACGCCGAATGAGTCAATTTCATGTTTTCAGAGCAGGCTCGATAAACTGGAGGAAGCTGTCTCGAGCACAGAAGGCCAAATCCTTATTAGCGGTGACTTTAACGTCAAGGCGATAGAATGGGGAATGCCTCTGCCAGACTCGAGAGGAAAAAGAATCCTAGAAATGGCGGCTAGGAGGCAACTTGTCATCATGAACGTTGGGAACACACCAATTTTTCGACGGGGAGGCTGCTTGGGAACTATACCGGATGTGACATTTGCTTCGGAGTCCTTAGTGCCTAGGATACACAGATGGAGGGTACTGGAGGACTACTCGGCGAGCGATCATCAGTACATTGCTTTCGCAATTGGCGACTGTGCTACTCGACGCGTAACAACCCAACCCTCAACTGTAGGTTGAAATATATCTAAAATAGATGTCGACGCGTTTGCCGCAGCTCTTATGAGAGGTGAAACTATGACGGTAACGGGAGGAGCCTCAGCTGAAAACATGGTGAACTCCACCATGAAGCTCACCAAGAATGCGTGCGAATGCTCTATGCCCAGGCGACGGCCTCGACACAATAAACCTGCTGTATACTGGTGGTCGGCAGAAATCGCCGAAAAGTGGAGAGAATGTCGTAAACTCCGCCGCGAATCTCAACGTTTAAGAAATCGAGACGAGTCACACTGCCGAACGCTGGCATACAGGTCGGCTAGAAAAGTTCTCCGTAGGTTAATTAACGAAAGCAAGGCTCGCTGCTGGCGCAACCTAGTTGAGGACATCGACAGAGACCCGTGGGGGCTCGGTTACAAGCTTGCCATGCGGAAACTAGGAGCTGCAAGGAGGCCCTGTGTCCTTGAAACGGAAAAAATGGACCAGATTGTTAGAGCGCTCTTCCCTATGCATCCTATGCGTCCCGATGATGCAGATGTTGAATGTCTCGGAGAATGCCCACTTTTTACCGCCATCGACCTAGATGATGCGGTGAAAGCTTCAAAATCGAAAAAGGCCCCAGGGCCAGACGGTATACCAGCGGAAGTGATACAGCTTGCACATCAACTTTGTCCTGATAAGCTGCTCACCACTTTCAATGCCTGTTTGCGGCAGGGCGTGTTTCCAAATAGCTGGAAAGAGGCGAGGCTCGTGCTGATCCACAAGGGAAGGGGAACGCGGAGCAACCATCTACATATCGGCCCCTATTTATGCTGAACGCCGCTGGGAAGGTATTCGAGAGGCTCATTAGAGAAAGATTTGGAGAAGCCATTCGAACTGCCGGGGATCTGTCTCCTCGCCAGTACGGCTTCAGGGCTGGTCGATCCACAATTGGTGCAATAGCAGAGGTAGTGAGCGCGGTCCAGCAGGCAGAAGCCCACAATCATTACTCGAGACGAATAGTACTGCTCATAACTCTAGATGTGAGAAATGCCTTCAACTCTGCTAGATGGACAGATATTCTTGGTGCTCTGGAATATTTCAGGGTGTCGAGGTATCTGATGCGGATATTGAAAGACTACCTCAAAAATCGGAAACTCATCTATGACTCGTTGGGAGGCCGGCGAAGAATTGATTTGACATCAGGGGTCGCGCAAGGTTCCGTTCTGGGCCCGGACCTCTGGAATGTCTCGTACGATGAGCTTTTGAGGCTGCAGTTACCGGGGGAGTCGCGCCTGGTTGGCTACGCAGATGACGTAGCAGTACTAGTCGCCGGACGTACTGTCGGACAGACGCAGCTCAAACTGGATGCGGTAATACGCCGAGTGAGCGAGTGGATGACAGACCGTGGGCTTAGCCTAGCGCTGGAAAAGACCGAGGTTGTCGTCCTCACCAAGAAGCGAATCCCTCGTGTTATGCCGGTTCGGGTGGGGGAAATGATCATTGAGTCAAAAAAATCAATCAGATATTTATTTACCTTGCGGTATCGATTTTTGACCGTGATCGTTCGGTCTTCATCAGCGATTTATTGTGATCCGCAATCTGTATTTGCCAACACTTGCAAGATTACACACTTGCTTTGGAACGCAGTCCTCACGTCACACGCGGTGAGACGGAATTTCTGTGCGAGGAGACGCGAAAGGGCCGTTTTGAAGGAGAGCTCGGTAGCGTCTGGTCGCCGTAGAGGCGTGAATGATCGATAAATGGACGCGGCAGGTGAAATACAATTTTTTGTAAAGGGCATATAGGATACATTGTTTACTTTAGGAAAGAAAGAAGAAAATCTTTGTGATTTGGGAATAGATTCGTTTTTGAACAGGCATTGGTGTTCGTTTTAGGAAGGCACTCAAACAAAAATATACACTTTTTCGCGTATTCAGCGCACTATATAGTTAAAAAAGTGTTTAAAGAATAAAGAAACAAAAAGTCTATCTTTTTAGAGCTGAATAAACATCATTGTACCATGGCAAACATTAGGCTTTGTCACGTCCCAGGCATTTGGTTCGGGTTTCTTGCTCTTTTTCATGAGCGTAACAGCGAACAAAACGACGCTCTGTGAGTTTAACCATCCCGCCGTGCAGAAAAAGTTGTTGGCAGGCTTGATGGTCTTATCGGCTATTTTTCCAAAACTACTTCGCCAAGCCAATTACGAATCACAGCCTCTTGTATCTCCGAAATACTAACCATGAGATCCATGAGCCTCGTGAAAAATTACTCGGGTATTGGCAAGTGCTGCTTGGAATAGTAAATCAACTGAAATTTTTTATACCATGAGCGACATTTTCTTAGTGTAGTATCTGCTCAGCTGATCCGCAACATCATTCCCTGTTTTAGTCTAATTGTAATCAATAACTATATCTGGTTGGATGATTACAAAGGGGAAGGTTTGTCATTCGGTTGTGGTGATACACTGATGTCATCAACACGTCTCGTTATGCCACTACGAAATAGTCACAAAACTATCCATTTGTCTTGTAATAACATCGACATGTTTGGATTTCTTTTGGGTGACTAAGATTTTTTATATTTTAGTAATATACCAAATATTTCCGTGTTTTCGTAATGTAATGTCAAATTCGTAATGTAATGTCTTCGTAAAGTAATGGTCTGCTACAATCTGTCTACCTTAATTTAGAGGTGGCAAACATAGTTTCACTACAATAGATTATGTTTCCTTAATACCCTCCAAAGCAGTTTCCAATCCTGCATGTATTGGCAGAGAACGTTTAATAAATTTTTATCCCATATTTATTAATTTATACTGGATAGTTAATTTTTATTCGTAGCCGATCTTGATGATTCATGTGCGATTCGTCAACGACACTTTATATCACCTGGCAAATATAGTTTATCATTATCATTATAATGATGGGGCTACTCTTCTACAAACTGCCAGCAACGGAGAATAGTGATGAAACGATTTTACGAGATATTTTATACACGAGAGAAGTATAACAGAAAGTATCCATTTTCCGAAAATTTTCAATAGAGGGCGACCTTTTGACTCACCAAAAACCGATCACCTTTGCATTCGGCAGAGAGGTTGATAAGTTTTCTCCATTTCAATCGAGGCACATAGATTTCATCGGGCAGTACAGGACAGACATTCTGCGCTAGTTAAAAAAAATGTCGTTGCCGATGCACTGTCACGGATCCAAAAAAAACTTCTATCGACTATTCTGTACTAGCTACGGCCCAACTGGTCAACAACGATTATCATCGAACATGGAACGGCCCTGAGGCGCGAGCGCGTCTCCATACCTGTGACACGTCAAACAAGGTCGCTCGAAGCTACATCACAGGCGACTACAGGAAGCTAGCTTTTGCTCTGGTGCAAAACCTAGTTCAGCCTAGAGCGAGGACTACGGACAAGATAGCGACGCAGCGTTTCATCTGGCCACGCATCAAAGCTGATTGTCGATAGTGGACCACAACCTTGATGGTTCGCCGGCTTTCCAGCTTCGAACGCGTCCTTGTAGGTATCGTTGCACTCTCGAGCTCAGAAGTAATACGATACTGACCTACCGCAACACTCTATGACCAGAGACATTCGCAATGCAAGATTAGGAAGCCGAGATTATCGCTCATGCCTTCTTGAGAAAGATGAATCTGCCATTTCGTTATATTCATTATCAGTGCCAACGGACCAATGGAAACAATTTTAATCGCTTCTTTTCCATTCGGTGAATAGATTGGCAGGCACAAATCATATGTGCACTGAGAGCTTATCACCCGCAAGCGAATGGCTTAGCGAACAACTGAAAGGCGCGATTCGCTGCCATCAGCACGATGATAGACACGAGTGATATCAACGACACTTTTAAGTTTCCGAGCCGCATTGCGTGAGGAATTAACTGCAACGTCAGCTCGTTTATGGCTAAAGCATTCGACTATCTATAGAGTTATCAATTCCATCCAACAACATGGAAGCACAAGTATCATTCATCATCAAGGATCTTCGTCTACACTTTGATCAACTGTGTGGCGAGCCACAATCAGATGGCATGGACAACGGGCGCAGTTTACTTTACTTTGAAACAACGACGCTCGTCTTCATCCGTCACGAAGATGTGAAGAATTCGCTACAGGTCCGCTACAGGTATAAGTCGGTCCGCTGAAACCTACGCGATAAACTCTTCAGGCAAAAGTACAATCGTATCAATAGATCGGCTGAATCCTGGTCTGTTTTTCACCGAATATCGCCGACGCGGAGCTTCGCATCGTTTTGCCACGAACGCATCAACCCAGACCCAACGAACCATAGATTCAGACCGAACAAAACGTGGAACAGCATCAACAAAAGCGACCACACCAATCCGGATGAGTCTGATTTGCGGAACGTTACTAAAACGGAATCAACTGAGGACTGTTCCAACCGATTTGCTATTGTAAATCAGTATACTAACAATGTTTGTGTTTATCCATTACTAACAGGGGAGTATGATGGCGCCTAGCCTCATGGAACCATGACGGTTTTTACAACTTTCCCCGCTAGCTAAATGGAACAGGAATTTCTCCTTTGTTGTGTTTGTTATTCGCCTTAGGCCTACATTTCTAGGCCGGAATATAACTCTCCTTTATGACGGTCAATTATGGATGAGTCGGCGCAGCCCGTATGCCCAAACCAATGCTGTCCATGTAGGAAATTAGTTAATGTTATTTATTCATTACCTATATGTGAATTTTTTGCGCGGAAAATGTCCACATATTATATGAAAAACGACGAACAGGATATTCGATACGGCGGAAAGCGGAGATCAGTCAGTGGCTATGCACGGAGTTCGGAACACAGGATAGACGAAGCTACTTACTGATACTTTCTATTTTGAGTCCAATAAAACGTTTGATTGGTTTGTCAATAGAACTGGTAAAATTATTCATAAATAATGTCAACAAAGTAATACTTTACACTCCGTCCATCTTTCCGCGTAATATTCACAAATTGGCTTAAAGCTTCTAATTAACCAGAATTAGACAAGAAGGAATTGTTGTCGTAGGATTTCGTCAAACTCTTTTGGGTCCATTCCCTCATCTCTCGGTCCCGTACAATAGCAAATTATCTGCACGTATGTGTATAAAAGGTAAAATTTGCTAGCGCCTTGTCAGAAGCTTTCGATGTCCGCTCTGAGGTCTCACATGTCTCCGTTCTTAGACAATATCTATTCAACCTTTCCTTGTACGACATGCTCGCAAGCAAAATTTAATTCGCTAAGAGGAAAATTCAAACTACAGAAACTGTTGTAGCCCTTCGGGCGACTCTAGTATGTTGATCACGTCCTTGCAGTCATTAGGCGCAATTGTAGCCCTGCGTTCGGAAAACTCGGTTGCCCGGTTGTCTTTCTCTAACTTCTTCAAATTAAGGACTCTAACTATAAACGCAGCTTAACGCGACTTAATCTGTTGTTATAAGACTGCATAAGATCATCTGATATCCTTAAAAGTGTTGAACATTTGTGCAAAATCTGTCAGAGAGGTTGAAACCCTCCATCAGACCAACACAACAAAATTCAAACCAGATTGTACTGCAATCAGCTGTAGAACATTGGACAAGATAACAAGGAATGCAAACCTACCTCCGAATGGTTTGCTGCAACAACACAAAAGGATCGTCGCAAATTCCCACCTAGTTCGCCCATTGCAACAATATTTCGCAAAACTGAATATCTTGAATATTTCACATCGTGGTTGGCGATCCGCAATGCTAGTAAATTTCTATTTAACTTCCAAGAATTTCGGAATATTCTTGATGTCATCGTTGATGTCCTTTTCGCACTTTTCCTCGTAGAGTTTCTGTTGCTTTCTTTAAATGAATTTTCTTCTTATGAGCCTTCTGTCCTCTTTCAGCAGCATCCAATCATGCCAAGTAAAGTTCACAATTCAAATTACTTCGTATAAACTACCAAATATAATTAAAAGTTAATTCTAACTCCGATTCGAAAAACAAAAACACAAATGAGGTTATGCAATGCCATCTGTCACCGGTGTCCGGTGATTGTGACAGTCGATTTCGACGAGCAGCTCGTAATTATTTTACGCACTGACAGCGAATCAGCTGAGATAGGAATGTGTTTATTGTTGCTTTTACAACGATTGTTCGAGGAGAAATGTGAGTGATAACATTGAGCTGGTAGTTGTACGATGAATTAGGCATTATTCAATTGCATGGGGAAAGAGGAGAAATCGGCCGGAACCATGTGCGCTCGAGCGTCGCCAGCAATGCCATGCAACAATTCCCCGGGGTATTTTTTAGCAGCAGAGTAAGTGGGAAATAATTTGTTTGGCGCCCAATTGGATGCGGCAGCTTGCAATGTTGACGTGCAGTGGAAATTTGAAAGTGCATTTCTCGTTTTAGTGAATTAAATTGATGAACCGGTGAGTAGGGAATTGAGAATTAAACTTATTTTTTAGTGTTAATTGTATTGCGTATGGAGTGAATAAGCACGCTTACCGATTTTTGAGTGCATTGATAGAATTGAACAATTTCATAACCTTACCTAGGAAGAAAACATTCCCGCTTGCTTGAAGTCGCCAGTTGATAAGGTTCGAATTTGCACTTATTTCGATCGAACATTGCGGTCCGTTCCAATAATCGCGAGTTTGACCTCAAAAAGTTAATGTACGATGACGTTCATGAACGAACTTTCGCGTGGTTTTTTTGTTGTTTTCTTCTTTCTCTTCTTCACACGATTCCCTCTCAGAATTTGCGTACGCTGTTTTGCTCGGCGGGAGAGCAGATGAGGATCCGAGAGACGCCGCGTGAGAAAGTGCAAAATGTTTGGGCTGTTTCGCGTGTAGTGGTAGGTACACAAAAATCAGATGGGTAGTACCATGTGAACAATTAATTTCCCCGGTATTATTTATAATGGGAGGAAGGCTGCTTGGATTGCAAAAGAAATTCCTTAATTGGAATGTTTGTGGTTATTCATCCGGTTCTGGATGTTTTGGGAGGAATGTTGTTCAATGACCTTTTGTTTGGGTGTTAATACACTGCCGGACTTTAGTAACATGCGCCAGCCGGCGTTTAATGGGGCAGCATATTTGCATGAAATTTATATTGATTTCGTCAAAAGCAAAACACAGCTAAAGTCCAAGAACTGTGCTGGGAAAATTTAAAGCCGATAATACTAAAGAAAATTGCTTATAAATTGGGTTTTGTGTGTTTCATAGAAAGAATGACTTATTTTTGGAAGAATTTTCACTTTTAACACCGAATGGAACGTTCGAGTCATGTCTTTTGCAACTATTTTGAACCGTTAATAAGTGTGCGATGTTGTTTGTGATTTGACCGCTTTTACATACAACACCTAACCCGCCATTCGTCCCGCCAATTCATACAAACTAGCTAAACCGAAAGTTATTTGAAATCCACTCCCCGCCATTTCAGACGCTACTTGACAAAATACCGGGAAATTATTCCAACAGCATTCGGAGCCAACAACTTTTGTACCCATACGTCCGTCCGTACAAATGTGGCAATGCCATAAACAACAAATCGTCGCCAGTCGTCGCATTCGCATCATCATATGTTTATTTCTCTCTGTTCCAACGAAAATGTGTTGTGTGTGAAAACTGAAATGTGAATTTTTGTGTACATACGACGCGATTATGGTGTGTGGCGTTTTTTTTTCATTTCAGAAATCGCATTCGCATAATCAAATATCGTGAGTGAATAATTGAACATTGATTTGACGATTCGTTTGGAAAAATAATTTGAAACACAAAAGAAAAAAATAGAAATAAACGAAACGAAAGCAAGAAACCAATCACGGGAGCACGAGACAACAAACACAAGTAAGTACAGATGAAAAATTTAAAAAAAAAAGATGTATTCTTCGCGCGACTTGTTCGTTACTGCCACGCGAAATGAGTGAAATTGTTTTTCGGTTAGTTGAATGCGAAACGTTTTCATCTGATTTTGTTTGGTTTTGGTGTGTGGCGTTGAGAAAAACTAAAGAATTCGCATGCCACGGCTGGGCTGCTGGGCAAAACGATATGGGGCGGCCGCAAGCGAACAACCGTTGTGTCATCTTTTCTAACCCCGAAAAAATGTGGAAAATTTTCCCAATTGCGCGATTGCAGTGTCGAAAAGCGAATTAGATCGCGGACTGTTGAAGTTTTCTAGAAAGATTTTCGGCGTGTTTGCTAAATGAGAAGAGGAAAAGGCTCTGCCGCATGTGAAAGGGTAGACGCAGGACTGGATGTTTATGTCCAATTAGGATTGCTGAAGGCGGCGTGGAAAACGTGCTCCAATTTTCCGATGGTCGGCATGCCAGCCGAGGCAAGCCCTCGTGCCAGACGCTACGGTTGAGCGTTTTTTTCTTCTTCATGGAAAACGTGCCGTGAAAATGCTCACATTCCACTGCTTGCTGGCTGTGGTACTTTCGCAACATTTGACCCATTTTGCGGCAAAACCAGAAACGAATTAACGAAATTGTAGTGAATGTCAGGTGGAAGAGCGTTCTGGTCGCGATTTCTAACCATGGGGTCGGGCGTTCGCCATAAACAGATCGTCATCGTCATCAACATGAGCTAATTGTCGCCTTGCTGTGTGCCTCGCCTTGTCACTGGCCGCGCTCGAGATCCGGGCGATCAACAAATGTTATGATTGTTTTCGATTTCTGTTTATTTCCGCTTGGTATGCGTGAATCAACACAACGCCCGGGGCAGTGACGGGGCGACGTCGTCGGCGACGGTATGCGCAGAAAGCTGGTGTGTTCTGCGTAGTTGTTTTGCTTGGGAATTGTTAACCTCAAAAAACAAGCAAACAAGCGACGAACAACGTGTACGGCGCTGCGGAGCTCCGGCGATGCTGCGTCGACGACGGGCGAGCAAAGTCACGGCGGACACAGTCGACACCAGCTCTAGCAAGTTAGCTCGTGTCTCGAGCGCGCCCGCCTCGCCCGGGACTCCTCTGATGTTCCCGCGATGGGGCCCCTGCGGGGGAAACACCGTCCTTCTGTCCAACAACCTGCAACCATCTCCGAGATTTCAGCACGGAGAAGCTCCCGTAAATGCTACAAGTACGTTCCATTGAAGCAACCAGGTTTGCGCCTGTACATGATTCTCAGTGCGGCCAGATCAGCAATTTCTCTCGCCAAATGGGATGACTAAAATCGCTGCAAAAGTGCGAGTCAGTGGAGCCAGCCAAGAATCGGCAACGGAGACGGCCTAGTGCTCCGTTGATCTGGTAACGCGTCTTGAATCGACGCAGATTTAATGGAAACCAGTCATGAAATGGGCAAAGAACAAGCTGGCGCTGGCCTGGGTCCAGAAGACGGAGAGGGTGCTAAGAGACGCGCCGGTAGCGCAGCCGCGGAGCCATGTAAGCTCCACTTGTTCGACTATTGATTGAGGAGCTATGCGCTGGGCTGTTGCGGGTCTTGTTTCCGAGGAGCTGTGGCGTTCGGTTTCAGGTGTCCACGTCAATAATTAATTTCTGGTTTTTAATGTTGCCCTGAAATCAATGACTCGTGTCTTACGTCCGCGTCAAGTAGCAGAACATAGTCCACTTGTTGAGCGTGCACCCAGGCAGGACGGTAGGACGCAGCTCAAATTATGTCACCGCTCGCTACATGCCTCCTCGATTGGAGGTGGCTCAGAAGGGGTCAATAGCAGGCTGCGTGGTTGGTTACCTAGCATGAATTTAGCGGATCAAGTAGGTGTGAATAATTTGGGTGTCTAATTGCTTTGGGACGGGGGTGAGCTTAGACTTGGCTGATTGGCAACAAATTGAGTCATTGCTCATTAATTTGCTAGGCAAGTCGTTCGGCTCAGGTGGCCCCAAAAAGGAATTGGTTACGTAGCAATGTTGGTGGCTACAGTTGGGCTATGAATGCGGTCTACGGCTGCTATTGAGTACTGAGAATCGTGTATTGGTTGCATGCGCGTGGAAGCAGCGGAAGCAGAGATGGGAAGTTCCATTTTGGGCAGATCTCCAGGGGCTCCATGCAGACTAGTTCATCGTCTCGGCAGCAAATTGATGCTGACAAGTGTAAACCAATTATGATGCATATACTCCGTAGAGCACATGGGCCGAAAACTATCTCTGTTATCTTAGCGCTTTTTTGATGAACTCATTCCGAATGCGGGGAATGTTTGGGGAAATTGAGATCAGACATTCCACCTCAAAATGCAACCTAGGCAGCTCGATCAGAATCGTAACAGGTTCTAGAAGTTGTTTCTTCCAATCCAGAAGAGTTTCGAATGCATTCTTGGAGGTTTCACATAGCCTAATTTCAAATGTTCTAGATTGCTAGGGACTCTTCCATCAGTGATGATTCATGACCCTACTATTTTTTACACCACTAAGTCCCTTCGCGATTTTTCAAAGGATATTTCAAACTTGTATTTTTACGTCCAAACCGTTTATACAATGTGTGCGCATTTGTAAGTACACAATTAACACAAATTTTTCGTCGTTTTTAAATTCATGAAATCTCCTCTTGAAGGAACATCTAATTTTCATGCGTGAAGGACTCCTATTGATGCGTTTTGTCCTCGTCTTAAGCATCGAAGTGCAGTCCATTGAGAAAATTTTCTAGAGCTAATGATTGGGACATAACTTTAGGCTGAGAAAAGCTTTCAGGATGATGTTTTTTTTTGTATCTATTTTAACATTTTGATATGTACTCCTTAACCCTGAATTTTCTTGTCCTATTATTGATTTGAAAAAATAAAAAATGCCAATAGAACAATGTTATCATTATCTTATCTTATCATTACGTGTTTCACTGATATATGTTGTAAACTTTATGTTTGGATCTCATACTGGCATTAAATTAATAAATTAAACTTACATAAAAGTTGAAAGGACTGGGTTCATCGATTAGATTGAAGGGACGAAAAGTATTCATTTTTGTTCTAACGAAGAAAAATGGTTAAGTAATGAAAATTAGCATTTGCTAAAGCTTTCAATATTCGCAGAAAAAAACCTTCCGCACGCTTTGGAAGATTCCTTCATGATGTTAAGGAACAAAAAAAAAATGGCTGCTTAATCCAGGAAGCCTTTTAGGACACTGACTGACCTTTCCGACTCGGATATATTCAAACAACATACAAAACAAAAATCTATAAAAGACATATAATAACAAGGATATCATTAAAGATGAAGGTCAATGAATTTTGCTCGTAAAGTTGAATTTTAATTTTTAATTTTGTTTATTTTGAATTTTAATTTTTTGTTGAATTTTTAAAATTTAAGGATACCTGTGTTCTATGCTGGAGGTTAAGAATTCAAATGTCTTCGTAGGGCGCAGTGCTTAGATTTATGTTTCATGTGTTAAACTATCAACGCGGCTAGCTGACATCGGCATTCTGGCATCCTGACAATAGTTGCTGTCAAATTTGATTCTTACCAAATAACCTTCATATATGCTGTCGATTTCAAAACATAGAGCCATTGGTATATCTCCACTATTTGATAAAAAAATAGTGGATTGTTTATTATAACGTCAGGACATCGATGCGAAATTGGTTTAAAAGTTTGACTTGCTGAGCAATGTTTTTTTTAAAACTACTCTAAATCTGTCACTGATAATCTCCATCTTTATTTCGGATTCTATGCTTTGGCAAATTTTCAAAACATGCTTTCGTTAATTGTGTCCAGCAAAATGTTAGAATTGTTTCCATACAATTCTTCAAAAGCCGCTTCAGCATAGGCTGTCAAATTCTTTCACACTTTCTTTTGAGTAGATGCCCAAACTGAAATGAAAATCTATAAGAGCGCATAAGGTTGAAAAATGCAACTGAAATTTACTAAACTTTTAAGTCAAATTCACCAAAAACATTAAAAATAGTGAAAAAATTAGTGGCCCCCTTCAACATTGTGTTCGACGCTGTCTTTCGTTCCGGTTTTTTCCGTTTGACGATCCTTAGTGTTAAGTTCTTAATTCCTTATGGAGGAAATGTGAAATGAGGATTTGTGAAAAGGTCCGTATTCGTGTATTCGTGACGAGCCTCTTTTGAGCTCAAACGTGAGGGATTTACACTCTGGATGTGCGACACGCAACGCATCTGGTATGCAGACTAAACACCTCACCAGTCAATCTGAAATCGACCTGTCAATTCAGTCTTGTACGGTTTGTCACATTACTTCAGGTATTGTCGTTTTTTTCCTACGCCTTGAAGCGCCTTTACATCACGGGACTCCCTTTTCTAACAAAAAGAAAGGGTTGGGACGGGATTGCTAGGGAAGAGATTCATTCATCCGCTATAACTCTTACGTCCCAATATGGCGTTTTTAACTGTCAGGACAGCCGAATCATAATGCGCTTCCCCTTTTGTCAACCGTTTTAAACGGTTAAGAACACTTTTTTTTTGCACAGAAGAGATCGCCGCGGTGTTGCTGTTTCCGTTCTATCAAAATAGAAATGGGTGGCAGGCTTTAATTACTTCTCGAGTGTAAATCCATTGTTCGTAACCTAGTTTTGTGTAGGTAAGACCGAAACATCCCTGCGCGCTCAGGAGCTAATTCAAGTAGAAATTCATCTCACCACTCACTCGATCGTTTCACGGATACAGGTCAGGGACCAGATGTGGAGTACATCTTCCTATGTATAGTGGTTCCATGGCTGTTGCCAATCGCTTCGAGAGAAGATTGTCTCTTTTTTTTTGCGGCCTCTCTTCTTTGCTATTAAATATTCCTGCACTCTATAGAAAGGAGGGCGATAATCAGCAACTCCCGGATGATCAAATTATTCGTTGAGTAGGATCGCCGTTCATGAAAAGCGGATAATTTGAGGATAGGGTTGTGTAGGTACCGCGATAAAGCTTAAGCTTTTCTTGTGAGTCTTGTATACCGTTATGTTTTCTTAGGTTAGGGTTGTTTCGTGAGCATAAAATTTTTTCTAGTGTTAAAGTCAGTAATGCTCTAGTTTATAAGTTGATCGACGATTCTGGAACTATTTTGGGTTTTTAACTTTTTTTTTTTTGGATTTTTCTTTTTCTGTAATTGATAAACAGAAGGGCTCAGATGACTATTTGAAACGTAAAAACTGGTGATGATCGCTTCGAGTGAGAAGATGCAGAGTAGGAATCCACTTCCATGACGAGGAGTTAGGGCGACAGGAGCCAAGCAGATTTTTGACTTTGAAAAGAAAGTCAAGCAGATCACTCTGCATGAAGTTAATAGACACCTGAACTTTTATGTGCAGAACTCCCGACTACACTCTCAAGTCAAGTCAATCGAGTCCTCCATAAAATATGATTTCTTTACAATCCATCAACCAAGTTCCCAATAAAATAAAACTTGCCGTTCATATGCACAACGCACAAAACAGAATATTTGTTAGCTTCTAAAACAATAAACACACAATAGCTGTTTTCTTGATAACATCCAGTGAATAATAATTAAAATACAAGCACGAAAGAAAATCAGCAAATCATGTTGCTTTGACCTACTTTTCAGCATTTATCCAATTTTAGACGCAAATTTCTATTTATAAAATCCACCAAAAAACCCCATGACCATCAATTAACATTAATTTCAAGGTTGCATCCACCTGATCTCTGCTCGACCTACCTTCGAATCAGGCCCAGTATCATCGAGAGAAGCAAACAGATCACGTGAATTTTATTCGACTTTCAACATTGAACCTGCGAATATCAGCGCAACCCATAAATTCTTTACAGGTAGGCCATTCTGGGACCAGAGTCATTACGATTTCCAAACGGAAACAAGAAAAAAAAAAAGGAAACTACTAGCGATGAAGATCGTCCGAACCATAATGGGGGTTGTATTTGAGCTTCTTAACCATATTGTTGTTCAATGTGGACATTTCGTGACTACTCAATTTCACTGAGGGTGCAAATTAGTAGACTTAAAAAATTTGTATTATTTTGTCAATTCAGTGGTTGAAACCTTTATCTTTGTTATTTTTTTCCCAAAATATTTTCATGGCTAAAGACTATCAGAGGTTTATAGACGCAAAATAGCCGTCAGACCATGTGTGAAAATTTTAAACGTTTGTGTCTTCCCCCTGCTCAGCAGTCAGTTGATAGCGCAGAAAGAACAAAAATGTGAATTTTTAAGATATCGGTTAGGCTCCGGTAGATTTGTATTTTCACATGTTCGCTGATAACGATAATGAAACCACACAAGACGAGAGAAGGGGCATAACACATACTGGAAACGACCTTGGAAATGCTCACTTATGTATTAGAGAAAAAGACATCGTTAATCATGGTGGACGACACGCTATCTAAAATGAAACGATATGTCTTTAGTAGCGCTAATATCATTTTTTTGTTCGTTAGATTTTGACTTGTGTGTTACCTATTCACCAATAATAATTTTTTAGCGTAAAGATGGAAATTCAAGTCGCGTTGACGTAACTTATTTAATGTTGCGCAGCAAAAATTATGGAGATGGGACAAGTAGTAATGGCACTCATGTTGTTTCGTCTACTCTAATGGAAGGAATTTATTAAGTTTTTTGTTTGTTTGCGATAAGTTATAAATAATTCTATCGCAAATATGCTATGATACGATCATTTCAATGCTGGCTGAAATTGTCTTAATTAAATAAATTTGAGACAAGTGTGTATAATTTGTTTTTCAAGGGCTTTTTGTTTGAATATGGTTTTTTGTCTTGCTGTCCCCAATGGCAGAAACGATAACATTTACAGTGGAAAATTGTGATAGTGTGAATTTGAGTTTGCAGCACGATTTTTTGTTTCGCTTGTTCAGAATGGTACCCGCAACCACGTGGCTTGATGCCCATTAGGGTGAGAAGAACTCTTTCCAACATGGTACCGAGTGTGTCAAAAAGGTAACTCTATACTTTGAAAAATATACAGACTTGCGACGGAAGGAATGAAAACTAGAACTAAGAAGTCCGAATGGGGTCCCAACAGAATAAGGTGAACAACAGCAGGATTTATTTTTCTTTTATACTCATCACAAGGATCCATAATTTTATAGATTTTTCCTCAGAACTCACTAGTAATAGTATTTATCTACGTTTGGCCTCTGGGTACTAGATAGCATTATATTTAGAAACTCCAGCGACTCAGCTAACTCTGTACAGTGCTTACACTATAGTGTTAGTTATCAAGAAAAAACTTAATTTCTAAGAAAACCCTTAAGACTAATACGGAGGACTCTGAACCTTCACTCGGTGCTGTAGGAGTAAATGTAGCCAACAAATTTGTGAACCCAAGATACTCATTGAAATGCAAATTTACTGTCGGCGTCAGTCATTAGTTGACCGACATCTAATTACTGTTAAAGAAAATTTGATGTGTAATTAAGGTTTGTGCATTGTCTAAATATCAACTTGTCAGACGTCACCAAGATATCTAAACGATAGTTGTGATTTGACGAAATTTCTTGTAAAAACGAGAAAAATTATCAAAGAATTGTGGCTTTGACAGTGTACCTTCTAATGTGTCTCTACAAGAGAAGAAATGCTACCAATGGAAGAAGTGGATTTTAGATATTTGTTTAATTTGCCATAAAACGTTTTGGAGTATCGATTCAATAGGCTCGTTCGTCTCTCGAGGACAACATCCATCGGGGATGCCCAACAACCTCCATTGCAGACGAAAATATCGTCTTAATATTAGAGGGTCGGAACTCTGACGGTAGATTGAAGCTCAAATAAATCCCAAATTCCCATAGCAATGCATGCCATTTTCTATAACGATTCCAACGTACCTAATGAGAGAGTGTGCTGGTATTTGTTGAAAAAAAAAGTTTTCCTGCTATTGTTCATTGTAAAATTTTAGATGAAGAGAATTAAATATTGTTCAGATTGGTGAAGCTTGCGCTTGTCTGGTATCCTTCCCTTCTGGGAGTTCTGCAATCTCATAGAAGGTGCTCTTGATCGATCCTCTCCATTGGTCGATCTCAGTTTCCGAACAAATCACTTGTGGAAACTCAGTCTGTATGTTTGCTTATAAAAAAAACAGGAGACTGTGTAGATCCTTACAAATCCTTGCACAGAACACTATTGGTAGCTTCATAAGACAAGTTTTCAATATATAGTCGTATAGTCATCCTTTCGAAAGGATGATTGTTATCATTGACAATTTTGAAACACTTCTATCTCGTTTTGACTGAGGTTATTCGTTTCTCGGTTAAAGTGAACAATACTACGTGCAGAAGTTGTAGCATCTCTACTTGCACCACTGATATTTGATAACGTTGATTCTCCTTCTCACCTCAACTCAACGAATCGTTCATAGCTAGGAGGATTCCTGAATTTTTTTTAGGTGTCTGAAGTTAGCATCGTTGCAAATGTAATGGTCTCAATTTTTTGAACTTTTTGATACTTTTCGACGATTTCTTGAAGTAAAAGCTTGGGTAGCTATCCTGCGAACGGATTAGACCTCAATTAAGGTCACTGTCTGTAGATCACTGGCTTTTTGTTCCGTCAAACATGGGAGAGAACGTCCGTAGTCACGTGCGGCAGTCTTCTCATAGATTTAACTACACCAAACCATTATCTGGAAGTTGTCCCTGCGTAACATGCCCTTAATCCCAGAGTACAGTTCAAAGCCCGTTCAAACTCATACACTGAAAACAAAATCCATTTAATGCAGCTTTGAGAATACCTTTGTCGTCTTTTTAAATTTAAAAGCTCAAATTTCAGCTAAAATGACCATCAGCCATCAGATACTTTTCCGCCAATTCCTATCCTTTCTAATACAACGTTGAGACTTCATTTTACTTTAATAGTTTAGCTCGACCTTTGAGTGAAGAATGGACAAGTTTCAGTCTGTTAAATTCATATCCAGATTATCCCCATTATATAAGAGATTATCCCCAGTTTTATTTTACTCACCCTTTACTGCGAAATTCTAAGGACATTTCTAGAAAAGAAATCTAGACGGTGGGGGTAGGCTCCACGATTTTGCAGAAAAGACAGATGTGCATCGACTAGCATATTTGGAGGGGAGAGGGAGACTACTTCCTTGAATTAGGACGTCAAAACTCAAAGCAAATTATCAACTTTCTAAGGAAGATTGACCTTTTTGCAAAGTTCTAGTTACACAATAGAAGCGAATGGAAAATAAATCTCTGTAGCTTGGCGTGCAATATTCCCGATAACATAATTCAATTGCACTTTGGTGGCATATACATAACTTTAAAGTCTTTTCACTTTTCAGTCCTTTCCTTTTCCAATTTTTGATCCTAAGCATACATTAATTTATTTGTGAATTTTCTCCACAATTTTCACTACGCCGATAAGCTAAGTTCCATTTCAAGTTGTCCTTATTCCTTCCGTGGAGCCGGGCATAACTCTCCCCCCATCAATTCTGGATGTGGTAATTTTCACGTTCCAAGCTGCTAACTACTCTAGTCATCTAAGGATTTATACACGTCATCAGGACAATCCTCCCCGATACAAGAGAGGGATTCTACTCTTGAAATTCACGAAGATGAACGCCTATACTTATAACATCAATATTAGATACTTCAGTTGCGTCAAAGAAGTACTTGCAACATTAGGGAAGCTACCAAAGGAATTTTTTGTTTCAAAATAAGAATTATTTGCCAAAAGACAATCTTGAAAGAATTCATGATCTAATCGAATTCAAAGGACATTTTCAACTAGCTGTATTGAGATTCTATTCGGTACTAGCACTTGAAATCAATATAAATCAACAGGAAGGTTCTCATCGACAAAAGAATGATGAAACTTGTATTGAAAAAGTCGTGTGGGTCTGAAAATTTTTTCTGAAAGATTTTTAGGCCAACTACCGAAAATTAAGAGAATAATCAAATCTTATATTCCTATTGCCAGATATATTATGAAATAAGGATCATTTATTGCACGAAGTCTCTTTTCTCGCTAGATGCATTTTATATCTCCGGTGATACGTTTGCTGCATTGAAAAGGATCTTGCGCTATATTTTGCCACTTTTTCGCAATGCAAATCGCCCCACACACAGTTGCGTATCCCCTCCTAATTCAAATCTATTTGGATCCTTGATTCAATGCATCTCTTCGTTTACGATAAACGTACATTGATCGTTGAGATAAAATCTAAATTTATAAATTAAGCTGGTAAAGTCATCTGGTCCGGCTATAATAAACATATGATTTTCATTTTACTAATTCCTCCTGCATTGAATTAATATTATTTAAAAACTATATTTGGTAAATCTAATTCTCCTCCACCTACACTAACGATAAGGACTATCCGAAAATTATGTTTCATCTCACCCCTTAACAAGCGAACAGCAGTAAATGCACTTTGTAAGATTAATGTACGTTGTGTTGCTATAAATATTCTCTGTACGTTTTCCTAGTGGAAATTATTTTCCAATATGTATTTTTAGAGTGGAAACAGCAAGCTGTGATAGTTATTTGGGATTTTGCCTATTCTATGAAAATTCATAGTCTTATCTCATCGTTTTTGCCAACAAAACGAGGATGTAAATTTGCTTTAAATTATCCTCATTGCAACGACAGGGTGGGGACCTTTTAATTTTTTAATGTGATAAAATGCCAAATGAGAAATGCAACAAGAAGAATAAAATTTATGGCACGGAATAATAAAGTTGTTAAAATTCATGCAATAAGATTAAACTGTTGTTTTATGTGCAAATACTATTTCGATTTTGTAACTTTTGTTATGGAAACACGATAAGTTTATTTCGAACAACATTTTGGTATATCAAAAGTCTTTTATTTATTAAATTTCAATTTAGAATAAATCAATTAATAGAAATTTATTTTCAAAGTAGAGATTAACTCTTATCATAGATTCCTTAAAAATGAAAACAGGTCACTTGTCTCCGAAATATCCATCCCTAGGTTCAAAAAGTTCCCTTTCCCGTTGATAATTTGTCAAGGGTTGTACTTCTGTTCTAAAACAACTTTCCTTTTAATTTTATTCAGTTTATGTTTAGGTTTTTATCTTATATTTTTTCGTAGTAGAGAATTTCTTTTCCCAATTGTTGATTGCTGGTGTTTTTAACCTTCTAAAAAAATTTAAAAAATTCGTATTATTTACCATTTTCAGGTTTAGGTTTTTTGTTTTAGCACACGATTATTTTAGACATACATTTTTTTAGAACTGTAAAATAAAAAACCTCAACCTGAAAATGTAAAATAATAAGATTTTTTTGAATAATAAATTTCCTTAGTTTTTAAGTAATTTAGTCTTATTTCCATTACTCAGTTGTTAACATTGTATGATTGGATGGTTTTTTTCCCCCCGTTTTTTCAATCGCAATATTTCATTTTATTAATTAATTTATTCGTTATTTTGATTGGTTTTTCGGTGATCGGCCTTCTACCGTTGTTGTTCAGTCTTTCTCTACGATTTTCTTATTTATTCTGCTTATTTTCAGCGTTTTTCTTATTATGATAATGATAATAATAACTACTACGACTACTACTACTACTACTTCTACTACTACTACTACTACTACTACTACTACTATTACTATTACTATTTCGCTTGTTCTCTCTCAGTAATCCCTATCCATTGTGACCATCACTGCTGTATGTCCGGTTCGGAATATTTTTACTATTTCAATGTGCTTTCGGTTATTGTTATGATTGCTTCGCGGGAGTCTAGGTATAAAGTAACACAGGAATGGTATCTAAGGCTTGAAAATCCGTTGAAACCATGACACATCCCGCCTCGGAGTCTTTCCCTGTCAGACTTTAATACGCTCACATGTTACTTGAGAGTACAGATCCTCATGTGAAACATCTCGCCTCAGGAACAATCCCTTGAAGCTCCTGATTTCGACGTTTGTAATCCCTTTCAGAAAGGCTTACATGCTACTCCAGTGCTACAAAACCAACATTTTTGTTAACGAAAACATTTTATTATTGGTGTTAGTACATAATTTGTATTAATTCTAACGAGAATATTTCTTAAAATTGCTCATCTCTAACAGTCTTCACTTATTCTACAGTTTTATTTGTTGCATATATTTGTCTGAAAATTTGCTATTTATAATTATTTTTTGACATTGGAAAGAACGTCAAACAAAACCTCCCCAAATTTGTTTCTGTGATGTAAAAAATAAATAAATACTATTTACAAAACAAATTTTCCTTCAATGAGGACTTGATGGATGGGTGTATGGGGTGTATTCGTTTCGCTGGGTCAAAGATCCTTCGTTGATCAGCGAGTCGGCGAAAGGATTGAGGTATTTGGTGGCGATCGTTCAACTGGAGTGTCGGTGTTGATGATTTGTGTGATTAGTGGGTTCCGATGATAGGTCGCTTTTTCGAGGAACTGTAGGAGTTGGTCCATGAGGACTGCGTTTATTCTTCGAATTTGCGCTGTGTCGTAAAGGATTTGGTTGGATATGTGCTTCTGGGGGTTTCGCACTTGGAGGGGTGTTGGATCAGTCCCATTTGATGAAGTACTTGAGGAGGGTGTCGAGGTAGTGATGAAGACGTTGCTGGCATAGCGGAATGCTAAACACTGAGTGATACATGATTATATCGTCAGCATATTGTAGAATGTGTATAGGTGAGAGCAACTGGTAAGGAGGTGGAACATCGGTAGTGTAAATTGATGAGAGAGTGGGAGAGATGACCGAACCTTGTTGGATGCTTGCTTGCATTGATTTCCAAAAGGAGCGAGCTTTCGGAACCTTTACTTGAAATTTTCTGTTAGTGAGGAAGGACGAAATGAGTTTGCTGAGGTGCCGGTGGAAATTGAAGATGCTGACAAGTTTAGTAACCAGACCGTTTATCTACTCCAGTGTGGTTTTTAACATGCCTTCAGGTAAGCCGAGAGATCCTGCGCCTCCGGCATTCGCTGAAACTCTTTTTCCTTGTCAGTGCGACAGCTGCGACTCATCTCGCTCTAACCTTTTTCAAGGCTAAATTCGCGGTTGAGTCAGCACTAACATGGCTTACAATGGCAGCAAATCGACTCTCTGTAAAATAAAGCCAACGAAGGATGAGTCGAACGGAACGTTTTTATTTACTATCCGATTCCTCTTGCTATGATTGCTAGTTTTTGAAGAACGATTTGTGTCCTGTCGGATTGATAATGTTTAAAGAATTATTAAGTTATTTTAGTGATTATAAAAGTGATTGATTAATTAATGTAAAGGTGAACTCATAAAAGTGAATAACTGAGATAGTGATTTAGTGAAATAATTATAAAGTTTTAGTGATTTTTAAGAATAAAATTTCAAGCACCTAATTTTAAATTATTCGGGTGTGTTTCATTCACTATTGCTAATATTTGCGAAGAGCAAACAGGTCACGCACCTGGCTAAAGCGCAATAGTATTTATTAATTGTTGATAATAAAATTTTTACTTTCTTGTTGTTTTTGACATGTCCATCACTTGCATTTATTTATGGATAAAAAAAATGGAACTGCTTACTCATAAATTATAAACTGCTCTTGAAATTTCTCTTGTTGAATGATTTAAATAAATTAAATTATGATAAAATATCTGAGGCAACTAGAAGGGAATCGGGCAGGGAGTAACTCATTTAGAACAGAACTAGAGCAGACTTACAAACCCGAAAAAGAGATATTTAAATGAATGAAAGTTATGGGTGAATGAATCTCAACCTTGTCAATTTTTTGAATGCAATAAAAGTCAAGGTTTTACAGCTGGAATCGAGGGGAGATCCTTGATTATTAAATCTTATACAAGAGTGATTGAAAGGCTAAGAAATCATATCCTTTCTAATTATGATTTACTATCTTAACTTGAGTACCCAAATTTTTTTTTAAGACCTTATATTGAAAAGGGAATAAGTGTTTCGAAAGGATTATTCATTCCGGATAACTATGATGGACCAATACCCAACGTATTGCAATATTTCAGCATGAAGAAATCAAGTTTTTCTTTTAATTTTTATTTTGAAAGGTCCTGATGTAAATGTAAATACTATTATTGCTAATTATAAGGGTTAAACGTAACGAAGTTTCAACTGAAGTTAACATTTCAAGCAAATACTTCACCACTACTTGCATCTATTCACTAACGATCAACACATACTAAAATTGTTTTTAAAGCTTTCTCCTCGAGTCGCATACATTCAAATTTTTCTCCTTCTCTAGCAAAAACATATGTGGTCGTGCATTGCTCAGGTTTTCCCTAACAACCCAAAAGTGCTAATGAAACAAATACTGTTTATAAAGTTTCTTGCTGTGAGTTCTCTCCCGCATATTTTGACCGCCATTTACTCCACCACTGATAACTTCAAAACTTTTCCACCTTTTGAAGGTGCATTCAGTGCAAAGTATTCAACCTCTGCTCTTTTCTTACTCCAGACTAGTATAGTCTAGCGTTTAGGACAGTATGTTGGTGGTTGGTAGCAATCTATTTTTCTGTGTGTCTATCTATGTATCTTTTATAGTCTAAGCATCTAGCTTGTAAAGCTAAAGAGCACCGCAGAAAAGCTTGTGGAAAACATATCAATGAAATAGCTGAGGACGATACTAACAGAGTGCAAGTCGACAACGATGATGATGACTACTATGTGTCGGATGTATCAAGAGTCAGTAGGTTAGTAATGCTATGATATAAATATATGGAATCTAGCCGTCGTCACTTTGACTGACGACGATGTCGACAAACCCAACGAACAAGCCGATACATCTCAGTATCGAAGGAGGGAGCTTGGGAAAATGAAAGAAGAAATGTGAAAAGTAATTTAATATTGTTGTGGAACATGAATGGATGGATGAAGTGTTCTGTCCACCGCGGATCGAATCATACTGATGACTCGTGGCATGTTTGTTTGTTTGTTCAAATTGTGTTGTTATGCAATATGAGACGACATGCCACTACACTCCATAATGATTATACAAGATCTTTACAAAGGTTGCATGTTGATTGTTGTAGAGTGTTTATTTTCAATAAACAATAACATGCTTGGAAGGAGATGATCCATACAGGAAGCTGAAGCTTGACTTTGAGAATCGTCGAGTAATATGCGAACCGACAAGAGTTTTCCACTAGTTGGGAACATGCAAAGTTTAAGCAAAATTTTGCATTTGGTAATAATTTCACCTTCCCACATCGATATTTTCTGGTTCTCAACTATTATAGAGCCTTTATGTAGTTAGAACACTTACAAAACCTCACATGTCCTGCCAACAAATCGCTTTCCTGCCATGTGTAACCTGTCAAATGCATTTAGCATCCTTCATATCAGGCATGAACTAGATCCTTTAAATAGCCGTTTCGTAGTTGCAAGTTTTATCCACTGACTACGACCGAGTTCCAATAGGATCTACACTATTAGCAAACGCTAAACATGCGAGGCCATTGTTCATATTTGTGCAAAAAAAAACTGTATTAAACCAACAAAGACGTCAAAAAACAATAAACATTTAAAATGTATTTTAAAAGCACGGTTCCAGTGCGGAAGGTTCGCAAGACATCAAAGACGGGCAACGCTACGCGGAGTGCGTGATAAGAGAACAAGGCTAATAGTATTATTTATATCAACATTACATAATCATTTATTTTATGAGTTCTATTCCATTTTCCACGCCTCCAGCGAACTTTTGTGCGAACGTTTCCGATATTACCGTCATATAATCGTGCCGCATTTTGCGAGAGAATATAGAGCTCCAAATAGAAAACCCTCCCGGCATTTTCCGTGTACCATTGACTGCTGCACCTGACGCAAACCTCACATTGACTTGGCGTTCAATAACGAGGAAAGACTCAAAAAATATTTGCTATCAATATCTTTATGCCATCTCGACTGAATGAGTGACGCAAAGCTCTTGGGCGTTACGTATGTACTCTCGAGCACATAACATTTCCACGTACTTTTGGAAAGTCCTCTCTCCTAGCAGCGTATCTATCTTGAAGATATTATTGTTAAAAAAAAAATTTTTTTTTTATTTGTGAATATGAACGACGACTCCCACTTGGTTGGCAATTGTCTGAAAATAATTTTTTTTATTCAACACCGAGCGCAGGAAGAACGGAGCACATTCACGTGCTTCTTCTCCGTAAGCCACGTCTTAGCAAATGTATGAGGTGTGTAGCGTATAGAATGTCGAGAAGATCACGATGATTGTGACGGTAATGGTAGTGATGATGATGACTCCGTCTCTGACGATAGATAGGATGGAAATTTTAAAAATATTCGTTAAAAATAGAATACTACACAACATCTTCCTGAAATTGTTTCGGATGATGTTATTAGACAGATACAGTACTTGGTATTACGATACATGGTACAGTGAAGAAGAGTTGGACAGAGGGGTTGAATGAAACGAGGTGCTATTAGGAGTCAAAACGACCGAAAACATGATGGTAATGATGTAAAGTGGACAGGGAAAAGTGTACTTTCAGGAAGTGTATAAACGTAAATATAACATTTTTGATGAGATACATTTGGCGGCGAAAATGTCATACTTTTGTGAGCAGCAAGAATTTTCGGTCATGGGTGGCCCCTGGGGATTCATCAGTTGAGTGGTGGGGGGTGGGTGAAATTTCAAGTGTTTGAAAGTATGGAATTAGCGGGTGAGGTGGCTGTTGGTATGCAAATGGTTGACGAAATAGACGTTTTTGTTTTTAAAAAAAATTCCTAAAATTTATTGCTTTTTGTCCCATTGCGAATTGACGCAAAGTTGGTTTTAATTATTACTTTCAACCAGACGAATCTCAATCAAATTCAAACCAGATATTTAAAAAAAACAAATAGTAATAAGCGCACAAACTGTCTGAACTCAAAAGCAGTGGACAAAATCAGAAGTTTTTGGAAGGAAATCAATGAGTTTCAGTCCGATAATAATTTCGAGGGTATCTATTGTATGCAGGTGATAATCATTTAAAAAAAATTTCTTTAACCTTGGTGCTACAATTGATTTCAAAATGGTGCGAAATTTCTCTCCCTCTAATCAAAATGCACCACAACAATTTATTCCCACAAATATTTGTCGAAGGCGATTAACTTGGGATGTGCAATAGCGGGCATAGAAATTGTGTCTTATGCATAAAGAAGAGTTCATTAGGAGTTTTGGAAAATATGAGGTGAACAAATAAGTTAAGATTTTATAATTTCACAAAAAAAAAATCATTTGTACATGCAAAGTATGCAAATTTTGGCCAAATTATTGGTTTCATCCCAAAAAATTGTGCTTGTTTGAACCTAGAGTCACATCGATCTCTTCATCTGAGATGAAACTTGTTCCAGATAAGATTAGGACATGTCTTATCGAATAAAATATGCGAAAATCAGATACCAGCTGGGTCTGGTAAATATTGTGGGTAAGCTAGAATCTTCCTTCCGCCATTTTCTAAACAAGTTTCACTTTTTTCGAAGTACGTACAACAAACTTTTTCGCAATCAAGTATAGTCACAGATACCGGAATAATGCAGGGTGTCGGGCTAGTCCCTTCCCTTTTTGGTTCTGAAATATGTCATAAGAAAGCTACTGGTCTATACAAGAGGAACACTATTATACAAGTCAAGCCAACTGGTAGCCTATGCTGATGACATCAACATTTTTTCACGGTCGCTAATAACCGCCATAGAACTTTTCCTGAAACTCGACAGGGTAGCAAAACTATTAGAGCTACAAATTAATGAAAAGAAAACAAAGCTCATGACGCAGATGAGAGAAAAAACCTGAAATACCCAAAATATTATAGTAGGCGAATACAGAACCAAGGCGTGTACCTAGGCGCCAAAATAACGAGAACAACTAATGAAAAAGACAAAATACGCCGAAGAGGAAACAGGAATATAAACCTGCGATAAAATCTGTGCTATTATGCTATGGGTTTGAAACATGGATCCTAACCCAAGCATTCGGAGAATATATTGAACTCCTTTGAGTGACGAGTTCGGAGGCGGGGTTAAACTGTTCTGACCGTTTTTTCTATTGTAAAGGCAAATGGTAAATTCTTTTTGCAGAATTTCTTGGATCTTTATTGACTAATTTCTCCAAGATTTATAAATAAAAAAAAATTTTGGATAGCTAGGGCGTACTTAATTTTTACTACTTTATGTATGCCAGCGCAATCTAAAAATGTAATAATCCGACGTCGTGTGATCCACATCCAATTGAAGATACTTTATCGTTTCCTATCGTATCGTGTCATTTTGCCATCAAGATAGTAGCTTTGTCGTGATGAATAATCCTTTTCGTCTTATTGACTAAAACAGATCGTTTATTTTTTATAAACAGCCAATCCTCAACAATTTTTACTTATTATTGTACTGGGGTCCACTTGCTGGAAATTAGCATAGGCCAGAACTCGGTCCTTAGCTTCCCATGTGTAGTACTATTGTTTATAGATCCTGTCGTCCTACAGAAGCCAAGGAGTTCCCCCAGTTCTGTGTTCGCCAAGTGTTCCAATTCTGTTACGCCAGTACACCTCAGCCAAATAAGGCGTTTGTTGGCCAGACTCGAGCAATGTAGGAGGAAGTATTCTGTACTTTCTTCCTCGCCGCAAGCTCGGCAGATGTCATCGGTTTGGTTTCCTATTCGTTTAGCGTGTTGATCTAGAAGATTATGGGCCGTTTATACTGCAACCAATGTTCCAACGCCATTTCGGTTTTCCCCTAGGAGTTGTTTTGTCTTCATTTGATTAGGGTGAGGCCAAAGAGCTCGGCTTATCCTGCAGTCGTTCCTGTCATTCCAAGCCGTATCTGTCTCTTTCCAGAGGATTTCGTCTAGTTCCCTTTTTACCGTTGCTAGTGGCACTTTAATTGTGTCTATTCTAGTGGCATTTTGGTTGGCTGATCCAGCTCTCGTTAGTTCATCGGCTCTTTCGTTTCCCTCTACACCACTGTATCCAGGGACCCATGTCAGTTTTACATTTACTCGGTTTGTTGCGATTTTGAGAGCCTGCCTACAATCCTGCACCAGTTGTGAAACTACGCGGTTATAGGCAAGCGCCTGCAGTGCCGACTTACTGTCCGAGAGTATTTGTATACTTCTATTAAGGTTGTTTGTTACCGCTTCTATAGCCGCTTTTATTGCAAACACTTCCGACTGAAATCACTGAACTGAAATCATGAACACTTTTGAAATCCTCAACAATAGATCCTTAAAAGTTTCTTATGGATGGGAACTCGCCGTCATCTTCAGAAAATTATTTAATTTTTGAGATCTTCCTCTTCCCGCAACGTCTTCGATCTTCATATTTCTATCCTCAAACATTTTATATCATCAATGACACTTTCTGAATTTGTCCATGAATCTCGATAACTTTTTTTCCTTGATCATTGACATACGTGCGTTTCTACATTGTTGATTTTGTCTTTTTTCTCGTTTCATAGAAAAAATTTAGTAATCGCAAAATCACATTTATTGTCAAACTATGACAATATTTACAAAACCTGTAAGTCGAGGCCGCGTTTCACATAAATTAACTATGAATAAACATATAGAAGTTATCCAGATTACTTTTTGGCACCCAAATATACACGTAAAAATTAGGCCAACAAAAGTGAATTTATGCTTCAAGCACTAACCCTTGTGACAAAACAGACTGTGCCTGATTGCAGGATGGGGCACATAATTTTTTAGAAGAACTCGTCATTGTGTTTTCATGGTTCCTTGCGAGCCATCTATATGAGAGACGCTACCCAGGATAGCCACCTCACCGTGCGACGGAATAGACGTCATTTCTCGTGCTCTATCGCCTCCCCAAAAATATGTTTCAAATAACCAAGTTTCTACATTTTGAGGAAAATTTCCAGGTTACTACTTCAAATAAAATGCCAACGCATAGAAAAATCGATTTCCGTACAAGGTCTGCATGTTGACAGTGGCTTGTTTGTACCTGAACCAATTTAAGTAATCCAGTGGCGTGCATAGGAGGCATCATTTCAAAGAGAACCTGTCACTTGGTCAATTCGCTTTTATGTATATATGCAGTGAATGAATGTCCGCAGGTTCTGAAGAGAAGAAAATGTTGTGATTGATTAATCTGTTGAAGTTTTGATTTAAATTTAGTTAACTTTTTTATTTGTATTTGAAATCTAAAAATATTCAAATAAATGCGCTCAATCCCTATTTTGCTCCCCTTCTGATTTGCACGCATGATTTACTTGATTAGCAAAATATTCAAGGCCCACATTTCCTGGGTTAAAAACAGAATGAAAATCTTCCCAAGCAATATGCTTAGCTTATGTGAATATTCTGCAAAATCCGTCATTTGACTTTGACCACCGTGTGGTATGCCCAATCTGTTTTTTTCCAACTGCGCATGGATCCATTGAACAATTAACGAATAGCTTTATCGCAAGTCTTATTTATCTCCTACTCTCGCGTGAAGCTCCAACAAATCGAATCCAAGTGTACGATTTTTTTTTTTCGTTCGTAAGTGTTCGTATGCCGGAGGCACTTGTTACACTCTCCCCAAACATTTTCTGATTGAGCTTTATTTTTTTCATTGCGATAAGCTTAGATTGCTTTATATGGAAACGTATGAGAAAAACGCAGGGTAAACAATCCATGCGAATAGCAAGTTGTTTTTACTTAGTCAATGAAAATCTGTTAGCCGTTCTCGTTTTTCAATTTCCCCGTTAGGCTAGAAGCTTTTCTGCGTGTGCTGGTGTAGTGGATTTCAAAGGGGTAGCGAAATGGGGCGCCTGGCTAGTATGGAGAATGCTGCGCTTTGATTTCAACGGAATAGAAACAATGCACAACCCCAACGCATACGAGAAATGAAATCACTTGAAAACTTTCCGCAGGGGTTTTGTGTCACGAAAAAGAGTGAGAGTTTGACTATCATGATAACTAGGATATCATAGCGATGACGTCATCAGCGTTCCGTATCGGATCATTTTTGAAATCGACGCATGACAGGGCAAAGCACACATGACACATTGTAACAGTGGTGACGACATAGTGTTGCACAAGTGGGTGGATGAAAATTGTGCAGACTGGGATTTGTAAATAGTAGGGGAAAGTAATTGGGTGGACTGAGTAAGGACTCGAGTTGAAGGATTTGTTGAAAACGTGCATACCGAAGACATTGGGGGGTATATGAAAAAGTTGGTTGTTGTCATGGCAACTGCTGGTGTTGTCAAATAAATACGGCAATATCGGCGTCGAATTGTTTGCTTGGCTCGTTTATGACATGGGGATGCGGGGAACACTATCTAAGAATATATTGTATGGCGAAAGCGACGGCGATGGCGTCGAAAAAAATGATAACAACAATAATGTTGACACAGGAATTCAAATGCGTCAAGTTTTGAGTTCCACAGAAAGATCTTCCACCTGGAAGTTTTCAACTAAGATCACATTTTCAACCGAATAATTCCGAGAATTCGCAAGGCGTACGCTTAATAGTATTTGTATATCTCATTGACGCGACCCTAGAGTCTAAGCTTTTGCGTGCTTCCTATCTGCAGACAGAGGCATGTGACTTACTGAAAAATATTTAGGAAAAAAAGTGCAATTGTGTGGAGAATAGGTAGGGGGATGCAGATAAATAATGTGGCGCTTGTGATAACTAAAAAAATTTTAAGTGCTCCTACTATACATTTGTAATTCGCACTTTAGACACTTGCGTGATTTCATACGAATGTACGATAGAAATCGGATGAATGGGGGTAAGAGTAAGATTTGAGTTCGATAGAACGACATTGTTTGGCAACGTAAGTGGTGTGTTGAAATTTTTGATAATTTTCTTGCAATTGTTGATTCTCTAATTCGTTACGAGCAAATCTTTACAGTTGCTAGCGGCTAACATATTAACATTTTCATAAATAGAAACATGCATGTGATGGCTACGGTCTGATAACGTTATTTTCTTTTTGCATGATCTGATGGGTAGGCAAGGCAAAATAAAGAGACACTAAGATGTCTCAGATTAAACGTTAGTGCAGCGTGTTTACATTTCATATTAGATATCAAAATTAGCTAACAATTGCAAGGTCCTTCACGAAACGTTGATGTTTAAAGCCTTTAAACTGAAATTGAAAGTGATTCTTTGTTAATTTATTTTGTTTACATTGAAATTATTATAAATGATTGTTTCTAGTTGACTCTGACAAAAGTTTGTTATTTGTCTTTATTCTAACTTTTTTACTTTTGAGAATAAAAATAGTAAACTCATCAAAGGACTTTTTATCTTTTTTGGGTTGTATGTTATTTTTCGTTAGGGAACAAGCATGTTCTCTCCAGAGTAGAATGATGAGAAGGATATTTACGAGGAGTTGAATATTGACAGGTAAATACCTGAAAACACTAATAACCTCTTAGCAGTCTTAACAGATATCAGTCACGCTAATAATATCTTAGTAGCTGGGATCTTGCAGTAGTGTAAAATATATCCAAAATACAACACCCAGGGAATTGTCTTATAAGTAAAAAATTACATTCATCGTCACTTCTACATTCGTAGCTAACTTATGTTAGCTTGAGCTGCGAATTTGAATGTTTAGTTCAATACTCAAAAAGGTTAGAGGAATATTTGATTGAATGTAGTTCAAATTTTTCCCTTGAAATTTTTAATTTTTAGAAAAAAAAAAACAATTTGAATGCAACCATTGGATCCAAAAGGGCAAGAGAAAGTAGTCGTCTAGCTTAAAATAGCATATTCATTCGCATAGACGCGGTTGGCTTGCTTGTACAGGCGACATTTTGTAAACATAAGCCAAATAAAAGCAGCTGAACGAGCATGAAAGATCCCTCTACTGATGGCACTGAATCTAGTGTTTTTCTAAAAAAGTCGTTTTATATTATGAGTTCATCGTTTGATTAGATCCTAGTCATTCTGAAATCCAGTTGGATCCGGAAAACGGATCTCCGTATAACAAAGTATTTGAGAAAAACTTGCCAGAAAACTTGAAAAACACAGAAAACAGAAAACACTCATTGGACGAAAGCTTCGCTGTACGCTGTCCAAATCCAAAATTGGAGGAGGACGCGACCAGAAGATTGTAAAATTCGAGGCGAGACCTCTCGTCCTAAGGCCTAGTTCCGAGATGAGCTATTGAGCCTTGACGATGACGACAATACCCTTTCCTGTACAACAATTTTTTACTCCGATTTATGAGCTGAATGCAAGTTATGTAACGAAATTGTAACTTGAATTTCAATCTGTGTTTTTGCATTTAATTTAGATTACCCAACTGAGCAATTCAATGCAAACCAATTTTTTTATTCCTTCTGCACATGTTTTTAATATTGACTAACTTTCTATTATTTAAGCGATCATTTTATTGCAATCCAAATGTCATTTTTCTAAGTCTGTCTAAGTTACTGAATTTGTACTATCCAGTTAAACATTTAATTCTGACCGATAATTTCTTTGCGTCCTTTCTCTACAATCCCCAACCGAAAATTAAAGAGGTTTTTGGAATTCAGAGAAGAAAAATTGCGGAATCACACTATACTGGTGGTCCGAAAGAAAGTCAAGAGTTGGAATCAGAAATTCACGGAGGACGCACGTAAAATTTTTCTGAGAACTCCGGCGAATTCCAGAATGCTCAGCTATTAAATAACCTTAAAGAGCGACCGAATAATGATTTTCGCGAGTCGTTCAAGTGTTGAAATCAGAAATCCAAGTTCAGGTTGTCCAAAAAGTATATGATTGAAAACTAGATTCACAGATCACTTACCTTCCTGGGGGTGGTTACTTTTCGCATTTGGAAATTGAAATAATCGCGCGTTACTTTTCCTCCGAAAATTAGAATGAGAACTCCAGGATATCGAAAAATGTAATCCTGATGATGCGGTAAGTTTGCGTTCAAAACTCGAAATCAGAAATTGACGGAGGTTGCAAACTCCTTGGCGCGATCATCTTTGCTTGAAAATTCAGAAATCTATGGAGTAATTACTGTCCTGGAGGAAATTCTAAAGATTGAAATCAGGGATCCAAGCCTATAATTCTCGATAATTTCGTAGAGCTTGGTTAAGTAAATCTCTGGTGAGTGGATGTTCTTCGTTTGATGGAGTCAAAAAAATGCTCGATGTTCTCTATATTAGCAAGCAAAAACGGATATGAAGAATGAATCAAATGAACCTCTCATTTGGAATGTTTTAAAAAAAAATTGATGAAAGTTGGAGAAGAGTTCAGGAGGGTGCAACTCTTACGCTACTCAAACCCCAGTTTCCTCTCCATGAAATTCATTTTATTACACTGAAGGGATAGGGATACTTCGTCAAGTGAAATGATTGCCCCACATCGAGATGAAAATTTTCGAGAAAAAATGTCCATAATTGGACTGGATCATAGACATGGATCGAACTTAAACATCCAGAAATACTGAATCTGAAGGGATTCTTTTTCACCAACACAATGTGTCTTTCATAGCTGGACAAAAATCGTTTAACTCGATTGGGACAAGCCCCACCCACAATATTCACTAGGCCTTGCGTACCCTTATTTCAGTTCCATTTCACTTGTTTCGGTCATTAAAATATTCAATGAAAAATTGAACTCTCTCTAGAGGATCTGCAACATCGAAAAGAAAAGTTTGTGCTGAAGTATCATGAAAGAAACAACTTCTACAGCTGCAGGTCGCAATTACTTCTGATTTAGTAGTAATTGAATATTCTGCGTTTTAATATTTCATCAAAACCGATCCAAATTTTTTTGGATGACTCAAAATAAATGTGTACGAGTGAAATATGGTTTCTTTATGTGTGTGCTATGCATCAAGAAGATTGCATTCCATGTCAGGATAGAAAGTGTCAGATCATATTTGAAACAAAGAGTTCGCCATTCAAAATCCATACATATACCTTGAAATCCTTACATATTGCATTGTAGTTTTTAAGCGAAGATATTTAGTTTTATTCATTCAAGGATCTTGAACTTCATTCCATAAAGTAAATTTCCATCGATGCAATAGTAACAGCTCCTATAAATGTTATTGCAAGGCAGATTATCTCGGATGTTATATCCTCGAAAGTTTCTTGCATCCTAAACCTTTTACTATTTACGATGTCATTTCTCCCTTTAAAATGAAATGTTTTGATTTTAGGGAAAGTTTTGGAGCAGAAATCTACAATATAAAATGAAAATGCTAGCAAATTTTCCAGGATACTTGTTCAAATTTAGTGCGCTAATAATTACAAAAGCGAAATGAATTGATTATCAGGTTTCTGTATTATACAAACAGGACATTGATTGCAAAAACAGATTATCTCTATATATTTTTTTTTATTGTATCTCAAGCCCAGTGTACTCATTATTGAATGAGATAAAGTAAAATTTCATTAGCACATTGTCGAAATAACAACAATAAAAGACCTGAAAACAAAAATACAAGCAACGCACAAAATCTCATATTCTCACCAAGCGTAACTAGAAATACAAAAATAAATTCAATAGAAGTTGTTATATTTGTTTGCCCCCTATAATATGGCATCATTTTACAAACACTAAATTATTTTTCTCTTGTTCTTTTTTCTGTGTATACTACACTATCAAAGTAAATGATTGTTGTATATATAAAATTCTGTAATGCGTCTACACATCTTTTTCCCTATCACACAATATTATATTGTTATCGCGACACAACCGTTTTAATGAAGAAGTTTAACGTTCTTGATAAGGCCAGTCCACTAGCCACTAGTGAAACTGTATGGAATGTATACTAACATATTTATAGCATACTACTAATGGTTCTACTTGGCTACACTGGTTGGTCTCGCGTGTTACGACCGGACTTATATGTTGAATGTGTAAGCGATGTGAGGAAAGCAAGCGGGAAATGGATTAAAGTACAGCAAACTACTTGGCGCATGGTTGATTTCTTTTCAAATAAAGCATAATCATTATGATGATGACAATAAATTGAGAGTAGATATTGCATCCGAAAATTGTTTGGTGAATTTCTGTAGAAGGATACATGTGACTCCCCCAGGTTTTCAGGCTGTAAAAACGTCCTACTCTGGTGGAGACAGGTATATGAGTCTAATTAAATTCGCCTTCCCTCTGTGTACAACGTTTTATTTTCATAAATATCCCGATAGATGATTTTACTCAGTATGATCCTTTCGGCGGCAACTTTCAACTCAGTGCATCAACATAATTTCCTACATAAAGGAAACTTCTGATAGAATGCAAGTATGCTGTCATGCATACAATCCATGCCATCTACCTCAGCTACAGATAGCAACGAAAGTACGACAGCATCTAAGAAATAAAACGATGGCGTTGGCATCTTATCACGCATGCATTTTATCTTTTATATGTTCATGCATATATGCAGCTATTTAGCTTGGTATCATCTTGCTTGCTTCAAGTCAGATTGTGTTCACTCTCACTTCTCATGATATGAATACATAACCGATTTTAACTATGGCTAGCGGGGAAGACCGGTCATCATTATCATTATTTTGGCTTGAATGCTCCTTTTTTCAATCTTCTCCTCCTGACTTATCACCACACCTAAGAGAATTGTGTCTCCAGTGTGTGAAAATAGCTGCAATACTTATGCATACAATGTCGTACGATATATGTTGTATTTTTGAGATTTGAACTGAACTAGCGATTGCTTTCGCAACGAAAACACATTGTAAGGAAATCGAGAAGAAAATGGCAACCGAATGAAAAGAAATTCAGCGTTCAAATAAACAAACGAAAAAAAGTGTTCACTTTATGTATTTTCCTGCCTGATCATTCTATTTTTGTTAAGCATTCTGAGAGCGGTGTCCTGTCGTCATGTTGAGCTTTTATTTGATTTTCTCATAATATTCTAAGCCGTACAACGCTTGCCATCTATCTTTATCGTTGCGGTGTGGTTTTAAAGAATTTATTTGTTCTAAATATCACAAATACTACGAATTGCTACCTGATGCCAGTAGTTGTTTTTCTGAATGGATTCATAGTCTGAATAGTCGCCTCCAAGGATTAGGCGTTTTGTCTTGGCAACTCGGTTCGATCTAGTTACGCTGTTCATAGTCGCGGATAGAACTAAACCACGATGCTGCCGATAGAATTTTATTGAGCACGTTAATAATAAACATCTTACAACATATAAGCGGGAATATATTCGAATCATAGATGTCTGAAATGTTATGGACTTTCAACAAGGCCCCGTAGAACGTCTGATGAGCTTTCTAACAATCCTCCGGCAATTGGTTCAATCAAGGCAAAAATACTTTTATCGCCAACCATATTAAACATGTGACGACAACAACACCGACGCTCCCAGTTAATGATTTCTGTAGTATACGTAGTATCTTCTACTTATTTCACGATTGCGCTTAAATTGCGTATGGAGAATGCGCGATTGATATGGTCTAGCTAAAGGTTAAATAGTTGTGCTCAAATTTTCCCGCACGCGAGCCGTCCAACAAGTCTCAATGCAAAATTTCAAGGAACGTCAGCTTGAAAGTACACAAAATAGTCGAAAATGTGAGCGATTTACATGAAACTTAGCAGGACACTTGAATGATATATGATCGTGTGGGATAAAAATGTAGTTTGAAGCTGGTATAATTCCAATTGTTTACTTGGGCTTTCCAATTTCTGTGAAAAACTAAAGGAATGAACGGGTTTTTAAAGCTATGCTAGCCACATGTACTTTTTCCAGAGAGAATGCAGGAAAAATATCAAATCAATGAATAAAATTACTATTTTTCCAACATTCCTTTAATCCTTTAATATCTATTGAATCTTCAGAGCACAACATTCTTTTTGAATTGTCGGTTTGTTTTTCCATTTTTCAGTGTTTTCAGCATTGTTTCAAATTGTCCTGTTTTTTCTAAATTTTTGTTAATCTTTGCGTTTTGTTTCATGTTCTTATTTTTCAGTTTCCTGTTTCTCTGGTATTTCAAATTTCTTCTACAGGCTCCACATATTTTTACATTGCTGTTTTTTTTATCTTATCGTACTAGCTTTGTTATTTTTGTATTTGTTTATGTGCTTGTACATTAAGCTGCAGATTTCTTTATTCTGTTTTAACATTTCCTTTGGACAGTCGAGTTCATTTATTGCGCGCAGATTCCGTATCTTTTTGTACCGGCACTCATGCATTCACGGAGTCTGGTTGTTATATTAGTCCTAATTGACGGATCCAGTCTTTTGGCACTTACAAGTTATTCTACATAAATCCGTTCGTCCCTTCGCTCGTGTTTTCTCCCGAAAGTTTTCCTTGTTTTAAGGGCTGCCTTAATATTGTATATGACCATCTGTCTTAACTTTGACCTGGCTTTCTTGTCGCTTTTGGGTGTTTTGACGTTTATTCCACCCGGGATCTTTTCTGTATTCATTGTTTTCTGGTATAGCCGCTGGTGTGTTAGCAGATGTTTTTTTATTTCCCTCATTGCAGAGTCCACAATGATCAACTGAAAAGGTGATAATATGAATAAATGCTTTCCTTACGAAATAATATTAAATTTCATGTACTGTAAAATTAAGACGGAAACATGTCCCGGCATAAATAATTGCACTTTATTGCAATTGAATGAGCACTATGTATAGACTTCTATTGTTTTGTCATATTTTAAATGAATTTATATGGTTATTTTTTTATGATAAAAATGTAAAACTAAAAACCTTCAAAAACAGAAGCCAATAAGAGCGGCAAAAATGATTTCTGTCTTACTCGTCCTTTTATTTTTGGCCTTGCAAAAAACGTATTCTCGACACACCACTGTCAATATCTGCAGACTGCGGTTTTTTAATGTTTTTTGGTTTGACAATGTCTGAGAAAAAGTTCTACCTATCTCTCGTCTATCTAGCTATCTATGACTAGCATGGCATAGAAGACCATGTTTTTGAATTGCCGTCCGATTCCTATAATTACTCAGGCCATATAGTCAATATGTCGCGGACTTGGAAGCCCTACAAATTCTAGAGAAATTAAATTATTTGTCCTTATTTTTTCTTAAATTTGGTTGCAGTTGTGCCTCATTATGCTTATTTTCAGCATATTTATTTCGAATATTGGTACTTTTCTTGTCTTATTAAACTAAATTGAAGATATTTGGTTTTTAAATGCAACGAACCTTACTAATTTTTGAGTTTGAGGTTCTACTAACTCATCTCAGCTCGTTCAAACCTAAAATACTCCAAGAAGTCGAAACGCATTCTTGCTATTTTTTGAGTAAGGGCGAGTGTGGCCTTTTTCTAACCTCGTAGAGCTCGTTCTCACCTTAATAGTTGCAGGAAGTCGAAACGTATTCTCGCGTAAGTAAGGTCTGACGAGTCTTAAAACCGAACATGCATTGTCCTGCAGAGCAACCAATCAACAAAAAAAATGTTAAGCATAAATTATTGCAATGACGTAGCAGAACGTCATGTACGACTTTTTTTTAGGAATATTCTAAACATTCTTGTGCGCCAAATGTTAATAAAGAGCTTAACATCAACCCTCTTAAGATTTTTAATATTTTTGGTATTCTCTTTGTTGATGCAATTAAATATTGTTTTTCCACTTTTTTATTTTATATTTGGCATCACATTTAGATTTCGGGTTTTGATATTTTTGCTGTATTTTTTTATTTTCTTCTGCAATATCATTGCCGTTTAGACAATTTTTCCGCTGAAAAATCAAAAAAAGAACGTTTTGATTATGGATTAATTTATTAGATGCCTTCCAGAATCGATTTTCGATCGTGATCCTTCGGTTTTCAACGGCTAAATATGATCGATTGACCATGGTCATTCAATAATTTTTTATTTATGTAGTTTTTATTATGTTTTAATTAAAACTTTTTTCGTTCTTCCGCTTTTTATGTATTATTTCATATTTGATTTTTTATCGAAGTAATTTTTTCAATTTACTTTTGTATCCTCCTTTTAAATTTCTTAAATTGATAAATCTATTATAAAAACATTTGTTTTTATCAAATTTTGAATATTTTTGCTTTATTTTTATTTAAAAGATTGCTCAGTTTTTGTTTGTTTTTTTTCAAATTTTTTACTTATTCTATCTTTTGTCTTTTTCCTTCTAGTTGATATTTTTTTCTTTCTAATTTTAGGTTTTTTTTTCTAAATTTAATGAAATTCTCTTTTATTAAATTTTACTTCCTACGTATGCACGTGGACGTACCAACACTTGCAAAACTCATTTGGCAAATTCCCATGTCGAATGAACATGGTAGAGTGAAAATTGTGGGAATGGTGTCCGGATATATTCGATTTTCAGAAACTGAAAATTTTCGATTTTTTATTGATCCGCTGTATTTTATTTTGACTTGCTCTCATCGTACTATTACTTTGCTCTTCATCTTACTTAAGTTTCTAAGTATCTAATTGCTGTTTGATTTTTTACCTTCGATTTCGATTAATATTCAGAACAAAAAAGTAAATAATTGGAAAATTCTGAAAACACAACTGAAAGGCAGACCTTCCTTTTAGTTTTGCGAACTTAAGACCGAACGGCAACAGTCAAAAATCGATAACGGAAAAATTGAAAATTTAACACGCAAATTTAAAAAGAAAGTCTTTCTATTATCTTTTTCAAAAATATTTTGCGAAGATGAAACCAACTACGAACATGGAAAATTCTACAAAAGATTTTCAACTTATTTTGTGATAAGAAAATGAAAACTTATTCGAGAACGTAAAGATCCTATTCTAATTTCCTTTACTGATCCGCTTGAAAACGAAGCAACAATAAACTTGGGTAATGCCATTCAAATGCAAACAAATCTCGAAGGTAAATGAACTCTCAACTTCTTCGTATGAACAATTACCGCAAAAACAAATAAAAACAAAAATACATCGCGAAGCAAATAAGGAAAAATTTCACACGCGACTGATTCGATCTAACCTAGAATATTCATTTTGATTCATTGGCTCGCGAGCGCACTTTCTCATTGCACTGTAAATTCAGATTTCAACAGTACACATATTGAACTTTTTCATCGCGTAGTAAAGTAGTATGGACGCTAACTGAAAATACACATATTTTATTCGGACTAATACAAACCATTTAAAATGTTGCTGCTGCTGTTGTTGTTGTTGTTTTATTTATATTTTCTCACATTTTTCCAAGATTCAAAGAGTCCAACCTAGCGCACACAGCAGCGTCGTCAAGTCATTCATTTCTCAAGTAATACGCGAAAAACACCTTATTCGATTTTTATTATCGATGCGTTAGTATATATTTGTGTTTAAGCTTTTGATTGCTTTCAATAAAATTATTTAAAAAAAAAACGTACTGAATCAGCGGAACCTCGTGGTGTTATTGCGATTAGTTGGCTCATTTTACTTGTTAGTTTGTTTGCTATTTTTTGTTCCTACATGCGGGAGGTGTGTTTGAAGTGAAACGCCAGACTCTAATAGAGTGTATCGTGTGCTAAAGCGGAGGTAATAGATACAAAATCCTCCAACATATTCGCGAGAATGTCTGAATAATATCTTACGCGGCTATTGTGTGTGCAATTATTGAGTTTTTCCATACGTCTTATGAATTGCTTTACAAAATTATTTACGGGATGTGTTAATTGATTGAGTGAATAAGTACTTTACCTACTTGAAGACAAGATAAAATTCACGATTGAACACGTGATTTAGTGCGTGTAATAAGGTTTTTTTTTTTTACATCAGACACCGAAGGAAGGATAGCATTTGGACCCACGATAAATGAAAGTGCGTACCTGATAAGTTTATGAAACGATATGCTCTGTTGGTGTTGTAGTTGTCAAACAACATTATCATTGTTTAAGACGGAAAGTCTGCATTGGCCTTCGCATGCGATAGTGAGTGTGGCTTTCATACTAAAGTATAAAATAAGTGATCCCTAAACATCTTCCAAAAGCAGCTTTCACTGGAAGCAGTAAAAACGTAATAATTGTTTTGTTTGTAAGCTAGCTTAATCGACTTTGATCCTTTGTTTCTGGGCGCTAATCGATTTCGATTGACGAAAGATGATTCAATCTGATCGGCCATGTGTTGAAATTGATATACTTGGTCAATAAGTGAGCTCACCTTGCCAACGATTACTGCTTTTGACTCCTTTGTCATATGTCGAATCCTTTGTGCTTATTTCTGTTCACCTGTTGCGCATTGTACTGCAGAACAATCAAAATAAGCTGTAGATTCCGCAGTTTCCTAGTAAGTAGGGAACAAAATCCAATTTTACAATCCTTTTTGACAATTCCCTAAACAGTTCTCTTACACAATTGATTCGTTTAAAGAAGAAAAAAACTCAACATATCCATACAAAAATATAAAAATAAAATCAAATAAAAAAAACGCATTCTGTTTCTTGTATCTACATAAAATAATGGAACCCGAAAAAAAAGATAAATGAATCTTTCGTCTTTTGTCGCTCGCTTGCCTGCCATACATTTTGAAATATCACGTTGCTTGGTTTAAGTAAATTTTCCACGAGACATCCATAGATTTTCTTCTCGAATCTCTTCAGTGCTTTTCTTAATCTTCTAAATCGGCCGTTTTCAAATGTTTTCTCTATTTTCATCTTATTTTCCCATCACAAATCTCTTTCCTTCACACACATAAACACTACCTTGGGCGCGCTGTATCTCTCGCCAAATTCAAATTTTTCCGTTTTTGTTGTGTCGCATGTTTGTCACCCCGTTTTGTTGTTATTTTTGAAACATTACAAGAGAGAAACTCAGTAGGGAAAATACACTATTTCAACAGCTCAAAACTGCGTCTTTGGTTTCACGTGGTTTGTATATACCGTACACAGTTTATAATGGTGGCTAAGTTTAGTATGGACTTATTCCTTACTACTACCGCCGCTTTCGTATCGCTTTTAGCTAGTTCTAGTAGTAGCGGCCTCGTAGTATGGTTGTTGTTTTTTTTTTGTTGTTGCTGTTGTTTTGTATTTTTGTTGTATTTTCTTCTGGTTCGTTGTCACCGCATTGCTTCGATACTATCACGTTGTTGCGGTGGACGCTCTTTCGCCAAATAGACACGACATCTATCGGGCTTAATTAATGCGATACAAATAGATAGATTTGAATGTGATTGTGTTTGGTATGGCCTCGTAGGACTAACATTTGTATAGATGATATATTTAAATATATTTCATTTCACACATACAAAATACAAAATTAGGTGAAACGAAATGTTGTACGCGTTTCTGATAAAGTCAAATTTTATAAATGATTGTTTGTTGGGATCGCACCGTGCACATATAGGGGAATAGATGCGTTCATCTCATAGTGTTATGTTTGAAAAACGCTTAAATCGTCCCTTAAAAAGATTGAGCCTATTATCCTTGGTCTTTGCATACTTCACAAGTGCTGGATTTCGTGCAATCAACTTTCGTTATTTGAAAGAGAAGAAAATAAATAAAAGCCTTACAAAAAGATGTGTCCAAAATCACGTTAAACTTTGGATGCACCACAATTTTTTACGGTCAAAAATCAGCAAATCAATTACGATTGGTATTTAAGAATTTCTACGCAACCAAGTACGACACACATGTGCGTCATGTGCTAATTTGTGTAACGGATAATCTGCGCTTATTAAAATGCCTTTACCCAGATTTCCTTGTTACTTACCTTCGAAACGTTTAATGTAGTTTACTATTGTATAATACGAAATATCGGTGACGCAGATGTTGCGTCAATAAATTTGATAACATTTTGCTGAATCGAATAGAATGCTTACTAATTTCTATTATTTCATTTTAACAATTTTATTTGTGCTTGATACATTGTACTTCTAACTGCATATTCTGCTAAGTTATAATTGTAACTACGTTCCAATTTGAACATATTATATTAACCTAATTAACGCCTTCATGCTCCTTATTTCGATTGCATAAGTGATAATTCAAGTTTTATTCTGTCTTATTTATTTGTCGTTAAATATCATTGCACGCTATTGGTTTTGTTGACTCGGGAATCAATTATTATATTCGTGTGATATCGACTTTAGAGAAGAACTAACTAGATATTTTGGAGACGAAACGTGACTTTTGAGTGTCGGCTAAAAAATTGAATTTTCAATACTCTACACAAATTTAGACGTGTATATGTTAGCAGTGTTGCAATGTCTTATTGTCAATGTCATCTACTTTTCTCCCCAGAGAAATATAACACATTTTAATTGGCTTATCAATTATGAACAGTTCAAAATCAATGAAAGCTTTTGCGAAAAACCTGATGCGCTTGAACCAAATAGAGAAGTAAAATATATAAAAAACAAAACACAAAATAACATATATAGGTTGGCCACCAAGTAAGTTGCACTGTTCTCCGAACATCTTTAGGCTTTATTTTAACATTAAAAGCTTGTATGTGTTTTATATATACTATACAAATTGACCGTGGAACATCACTGTGTAGGAAGGTATAGAAGAAATGGTACCATTTATTCTCACTTCTTGCATGTAAGCGCTTGCTTGCGGGGTCTTCATTTGAATTTTCTTTTCGTTTCGAAAACGTGTTTGATCTGTTTATCAAGAAAAAGTGCTGATATCGTTTACAGATAGTGAAACTCTTTACTAATGAAAAGTCATTTGGGATACTACAATTTCAAAGATTAAGATACTCATTGGCGCGATCGATAGCAAGACACCGAACAAGGAAGGACATCCATAAAGTATTAATGTGTACAAAAAAGTGAAAATGAGGACCGAAAGGATGTTGGAATATGTACGAACCGCCAATTCTACAAAATTTCTAAAACATAACATAGAGAAAAAAGCAACAACGTAGCTATCCTCAATATGTCTAATAATTATGAAATTTCCTACTCTGGCGAGTAACAATTAGTTCAAAAACAATTTTTTAAGTTCCTTACAACATCAGTTGCTGAAAAAGTGTCCATCTTCTCCACTTCCGTCAAAGAATCTCACGTTACAACCTGACTGCTGATTCCCTTTGACAGAACGGAAAGGTCATCTTTAACTTACCTTTAATTGGAAAACGATTTCTGTGATTTTTTTTCTTAGTCGTGTTCAATAAATAAATAGATAATGCAACCTACAACATTCAAAAGGTTGCCTTATTGGAAAATTCCAAATAAACCTCGGACGAGATGTCAGAAAGAATTAAAAAGAGAGCATAGTACGATTTAATTAAAATTTATGGTTCACAATTTCACTTAAAATGTGATGAAAGCTGGAATGAATAATTCTTTCACTGCCATTCAATCAGATTTTTAATTTAAGAGACCAAGTTCTACCTTTAAAGAGAACGATTTATGTTTTAGGTAAAGATACGAGCAGGCTTATTTTGACTGATGCCCAGATACGATCAAGCATTTGTCATTGGGAAATCGACTTTTTTTTCCAAAAAAGAGCTATCCTAATTGTTTGAATAAGATGTCAAAGGGTTGCACATAACCAGCTTTTACAATCCTCTGACGGTCTTAACAACGAATTGAAAAGTTTTAGGTAAAGTAGTGGGCAATTTCGCTTAAAATTGAGATTCACACGATTTGTAAATTAGTTTCAATAAGTTTCAATTCAAATGTAATGTGAAGGTGAACTGCCCGTCTTATCTATGACCTCAGACCGTGGCTCATTCGAGTACATGGTAAAACTGATTGTTTTATCATGTATGTAAATAAAATTGTACTTAACCAACCTCTTGAGCGAGCATGGATGTTTTCGGGCTTGCCCGCACATGCTTGGTAAATCACAGTCCCCCAATACCGTGTTTTGCATAACGAACCTGGATGACGACCGTACAAACAGTCTGGTGACCTCTTCGGCGTATTTGGAGAGCTTTTCTTGAAGCTGTAGTCGACGAAATTCTAGTAAAGATTTACAAAATCAATCGTGTGGCAAATGATGCTCGGGCAGTCCTGATACTTAAATACTAGTCCTGATATACTAGTCCTGATAAAAAGGGACGCTGGAGCGTGAGGAGGCGTCGGTGATAAAGAGATCTCTACTCACGCAATCGTTTCCTTTCCGCTAGAAAAGAGATCTCCATAAACTAAAAGCGCCAGGGCGCAAGCGTAGGCACAGGTACACGATTTCTAGCCCGAAAAGGTATGTCAAACTGTTCCGGACTAGGTTCTCAGGTCAACTCTGAGGAATGTGTAAAATGATAGCTCTGAAGCAAAGCGGGTCCGTACAAAAAATCAAAAATATCGACGCAATTACCATCAGATACAAAAAAATGGAAAAAATGCCATGCAATGCCTGACTGAAACTGGTACTACACAAAAAAGGTGTCATACTTAGACTTTTACTTTTTTATAATATTTTAATTTTATTATTACTTTATCTTCTATAGTACTTCGTAATTTGACATGCCTGTAACTCCCTCCAAGATCGGTCGAATAGTGTTACATAGTATACCGTTTAACTGTTGGCTTAAAGGACAACTTATAATCATATTTCTTTATTTATTCGGCTAATTCAAGGATGACAGCTCACGATCAAAGTATTAAAATTAGTAGTAGTACTACTACTATTACAGTACTACTATTACTAGTACAAGTATTAAAACATAAAAAGCAAATTTTCCGATCGTCAAAATCGTACATTACATTTTACACACACAAAAAAAAAATTTTTTTCCTGAGATAGAAAAGTACTAGGAAACCAGGAGATTGAGCTTCTTATCGGGAATAAAAGAAGGCAAACATAAATCTGATCGATTTGCACTTGGGATTAGGGTGCAAAAATAAGGCAAACAGAAATCTGTGATTTTTGCTGGTTCAAATAAGGCCTGTATACTTTGGTTCAGTCAAAAAAAAAAAACATTACAAACCAGATTACCCCTTTCAAATCTTTTATGTAAAATCTCAACACAAAAATAAATGCACTCGTGCTTTTTCTATCTCTGTCTAAAAGAAGTCATTCGGAAGTGCTAACGCTATATGTAGCTAGGATATGGTACGGTGCTTAAGGACTAAGTAGCTATACAGCCTTTCTCGGAAAGGAATCCTAAGTAGCTTGCGGAAGAGTTTTTAAAAATTATTTAATTCAGTAATTGTAGAGCATAGAAGATTTTGCAATATTTGAGTTTGCTGCCTCTTATGTAATGCGCCAAGCATTTCTCTTTCGATTATTAGTCAGAAAGTTAAAAGGGAGGGAGGTAGGTATCACTGGAAAGGTCGAAGTCATCAAGCTCGATAGAAAATATAGAGAGTATTAATCAATTTGTTCCTATAACCCGAAACTTGGAACTCAAAACCACGCAAGTGCTTTAGATATATAAAAATCATCCTTCCGTCAAATTTGCATAAAGGTCAAAAGTACGCCCCACCAAACGTTCCGAAGAATAATAGCCCCAGGATACCAACCATAAGCTTGAATAAAACCAGGAGATCGGACACCTTTCAAAGGTCATAGGCATCATATTTTTCATCTTAATAGAAACGTAAATAAACAGATCTGTCGCTACTGGAATGCAACATATCCATGACGGAGGAATCAGAAATCTCTTCATTCTCCTAAATTAATTGTATATGCTGAGGTATTCCTGCAAGGAATTATAGGCCCTTACTTTTTAGAAAATGGAATTGGATCTGCAGTTAAAGTGAATGCAGAGCGTTTTATGGAGATGTTAGACAACTTTTTAGTGAGTGTACTGACGTCAGTGTAACACGTCTTTGCCTCGCGATCGTGTGGTTTTCCTTGGCAAAAGACATTTCCAGGCGAGACGAATTGGCCAGCTGAGTCCTAATATAACCACCATCGATTTTTTTCTGTGGGGTCATCTAAAATCTAAAATAAACCTTGTAAACCGACTTTCCTGGCGCATTCAAAAGTCAAAAATTTATAGCTTTGAAGGAGTCTACTGCTGCGCCTTCATAAGAAATTTTGAGTGCTGCGAACCTGCGGATTTACATTCCGGGTTTAACTATTAAAGAGCATAATTTTGGAATTTAATTCTTTGAAGAAGAAAAAAGTGTCTTGAGAAATCAACTCCAAAATTTTGTTGTTTAATAATTTGTAAGCATTTATTTGATTGACGGCCAGCTTTTTTTTTTTATTAAAAGAAGTTATTTTGTTTTTTATAAAATTTCTTCCGAAGCACCTTCTCTAAGTTTATTCTACTGCATCTTTACGGAGACTAAGGATTAAATCGCCGACCGTAGACAGTTTAGTTTAAATGTAAGGATGAGCTGATTTCAGTACTAAATCTTGCTCTTTCTAGTAGCTCTACCAAATCAGGATTGGGTGCAAAACCCGAGCTCTAGACATGCATTCAAAAATCGTCTGGAAGATGCGGTTCCTAATGAGGAATTTCAGTTGACCCGACGAGACCACTGAAATATAAATAGTTGCAAAAGGACTACTATGTTTTTCTCTTCCAATTTTGCGCATCAGGACTCAAAGCTTTATTGTTAGTCAGTGTAACGGATTATTTTCAATAATTTGTAATTTTGTATAGTCTGGAGAACTGTCAAAAACTGAAGAAAAATTGTTTGATTCATTTCTAAACTTCAGGAAAATCGCTTGAGAATTAACAAAATTTGCGCCGAAATTCACTGCATATTTATCGATATTTATAGCTAAATGATCTTAACGAAAATGTTTACGTCCACTTTAGGGTTAAAGATAAAGCTAAAGCTATCACGTTATATCTGCATATGCTAAAGATACTTGTAAATATCTTACCCTCTTCTTGGTCGGCATGAGTACTTGTCTCGATTTGAAGGCCGGCGTTGTCGCCGCGTACTAAGCAGAGTGCAAGAGTAGATATTTCGGGGAAAATATTCGTAGCATTCTCTCGGAGAAAGGAAATTTTGTATTTTCAGTTTCGAATGGCTGCTTTTCAGAAAAGATGTGAATGTATTGTAGTCGCAAATACCACGATAAACTTTCTCCAATCGGGGGGCGGCTAATATGTGTAGTGTGCATGGAAGTGGGGCGCAAGATATTTTCATTTTGGGTCGTAAGATTTGAGGGGCTGAATGCTCTTGCTCGTGCTAGTCTGAGTGGTGGTTCAGCTTTACGGACTAGCCTCTATCAATAAGAATTTTTGTTGTATTGTGTGGACGACGACGACGATGATGATAATGTTAATGTTAATGTTTGAAGAAGTCACGGAAAAAAAACCACGCGACAACAATTATTTCGTATTGTGCATTAAACTGTGATGACCGACCGGAGACCGGGCGCACATTTTATTTAGTTGCGTTTATTCCTTACGTATCGCATAGCGTTTCGCATTCTCCTTAGAACGGCTTTCTGGCCTACTCGAGTTTTGTGTCTTTTGGCTTCTTGCAAGATACGGCGACGCACGCGGTGTTAATGCACGACAGCAACAAATTTTTTTGATTACGAAACCAAAGAATTAAGATACAGGAGTTTTTTCTTGCACTGGTGTCTCTAGTATTGTGATGGTTACGGATGAATTTTTGAAAATTCAATGTGGAATTTTCGTGAAATTTGAGTGAGATGTTTGTTTGTTTTTTATAAGTTGGTGTTTCGTCCACATTTCCAATGCAAACTCAATACTGAACAGAAATTTTGCAGAACTCGTGCTTCAACGTGTTGGATTTCAGTGTGTGGTTGGACATTCTGGTGATAGTATCTAAATTATCGAAGTTGTGATAAGGGTGTCTAACGAAAAAATAATAGTAATGTGAAACCCAGTGAAAATGGTTATGCAAGTCTTAAAGTAACTTTCGGTAGAACTTGGAATTCAGTGTTGCCTTCGTTTTGTTGACAATTGGTTGTGAATAAACAAAATGTGTTCTCTTGCCTGTTCCATTTACACGTAGTGAGCCAACCCCCTTGGCGCTTGCTACCGAACCGAATAAACAAATTTCCTTAAGTACAATCTGCTTTTTTTTCTTATTCTTCTCCCCAATGTGAAAACAATAATTTTAATTCTCGCATGTAAACAATATTGGCAAGAACATACAGTGCTTCCTTATAAGTCTTGCGACAAAGAATCAATAAGAACGCTTCAATGTGTCTTTGCGAAACTTATTTCACGCTTTGCGTTTGCCTTCTTCGTGGGGAATTCTTGTAAAGAAACAGAAAGGACAACGTAGCGGATTGCTGAACGCGTATCGTGAGTTTTGTCGCGTTTCATTACTTATTTTTATTTAATTGAATCGGCTCGCGGAAATTAGTCAAAAAATAGTCTTGAGAACGTGTCGACGGCTGTACTTTCTTTTAGGCTAAAAGATGCTCTAGTGTGTTGCGTCTTACATATATGTACGCAGACATGTACCGAATAGACTCGTAATCAAAAGAAGAAGAAGAAAAGTGCGCGGCCCCGATTACGCCGTGTGCTTATCTATCGTTTTTCTCTGTGCAAATATACAATCCTGTACTTTAGTGCTTCGAGTAAAGTGTGATGATGTGGTGACGACAGTGATGTGTTGATTGTAATCGAAATCCACTCTGAATTTTTATCATGCCAGTGTAAGTCTATAAATAAAATGGAACATTTTTGGTATTTTTAGTTGTTGCTGTTGTTGTTGGTATTGTTGCAGTTTTCGTCCTCCATTTCAAAGCAATTGAGTTTAGATGCTGATCGCCGCTACTATTGCTGAACACTTCAATTCAAAGCTCCAATCGACTTTTGTTGCCTTTAGAATGAGATTTAACCCTAAATTCCTTGCTGGCAGCCAAACAGGCACATGCTCTCCCGATAAGAAGAATGAGTGTGTCTTCCGGGTGGTGGTAGTAAGATTCGAACCAACTAGATTTCCTTGAGTGTTGGATATGAGTGAGGATGTCAGTGCCATTTTTGTCTTTTCCTTTTTTTTTTTTCAAAAACTACGGACAGAAAGGAAGCCCACGGGTCGCGAGCATGGTCCTTATTCGTCTCATTGACTTTTATGGATTGTACCGAAGAGGATTGAAAGCAAGCAATCGTTTTCGCTCGCAAGGGTCTGATGTCCCTTTTAATTTGCTAGTTCAGCAGACAACTGTGAAATCCCTGACGGATACGTGGAGCGTAGTAATAGGACCATGTGCTTCAAAGGGACCGTATAAGCCGATTTATGCGAATGCAGTCAACTTATCAATTCTTTTGAATATTCTCTTAATCGTTCGTCGAAATTTATTTGGTCGACAGTAGATTTAGTGCTTGCAATCGAACATTGAGCACAACATAAAAGGCTTCAGTTGAATAGGACCTTGATCAACGTCGCCTAATCGGCGTCGTCTCTGAATTCTGTTTACAAATAAATAAAAAGTTGTTGGAAATTACCACAATTCATGCTTGATAAGCTTAGATTCACCAATCGCTGTGAGCTATGGGCTATGTGCTATACTTTTAAAAATTCTATATAAATACGTGCAAGCAACGAACATACACAAGTATTATCTAATGATTATGCATATGGTATACATGTGACCTTTAGGAGGTGTTTCAGGCTGCTGTCTGGTGATGTAGTATAGTTTAGTGTGGTTCCTTACGCCTCATTGCCGCCACTGTCACCGTCTTACCGTCACTGAAGTACTTAATGTTAACATCGACATTGTGTCGTTGCCGCCTGCTTTTTCACTCTTCATGGTAGTAATGTATGAGTAGGACAAGATTTTCCACTACGCTATGCTTAGCCACCATATATTCTCCGGTAAAGTATTATTCACGAAATGGTAGCGTCTTGTTACCGTGCAATTAAAGCTCTTTTTTTCTACTCTAGCTTTTCTTTCGTTTGCTGTTTTGCTCCGCTTGCAGAAGGAGGAGAAGATCAGCAGCAGCAAGCTGGTCGCGTTGTTGTGATGAGTGTGAAATTTTAGCATTTTAATAAATTTAACATAGTCGTACACGCGGCACCAACCTCAGCTCCAAGCTGGCTCGAATTTTTTGATTTGATTCAATCAATTTATACAATAACAACAACAAAATAGCGTCGCCGCTTCACTATATCACCGGCAAGAGAGAGCGAGAGAGTGTTTGTACAAGAATTCAGGCCCCAACATGACTTGAAATTTCTTCTTATATAAGCTAAGAGATGCATAGAATATGTGGTGGCTCCTGTAATCTTTTCGTTATTCCTTTTGTGTTCCTTGACAACAGATTTATATTTCAACGAAAGATATTTGATCACTTTTGCATAAGGAATGCCGTAAGAACAGCGTTGAATGGAGGATGACAAGAAAGTAAAGAAGTGCAGAAACAAACATGTGAACGTTTTTGAATTTACAAAAGGATCATCAATTCCTGGAATAATGTACACATGTTTGGTGTATATGAATAGAAAAAGTCAAATTCGAAATTTATTTCCTTGGATTTTTAATTTTTGTTGGAAGTAAATTAATTCATATTATGAACAATCGGTTTTTCGATTTTTTAATTGTTCCGGTTAGATAAGATTTTTCTTTTGATTAGCTTTAAATTAGAGCATAGTGGCATTATTTTGAAGGAATTCTCGACATTGATTTCTCAATGGAATGTAAAATGGGGTGCTTATAATGTGGCGTGAGATTATTTCATAGCAAAAAAGTATTAGCTTCGGAGGCCATTGATGTTTGAGTGAAGTGATGATTTGATTGATATAAATATATTCTTTACAATGAGGAAACGAGAAATACAAAGCATACTATTCGTGTTTAAAGAAGGAGGGTAAATATTTTCAATGCCCGAATCCAGTTTATATGTGATTATAAACTAGATTTTGTGTCAAATGATTTAATTTTTTTTTTTTTTTTTGGAAAAAAATACGCTATTATAATTTATTTCTTGGCATATTTACTTACTTCAGAAAGACATCCCACCCAACACACCCCGAAAAAGGGTTGTTTTGCCGCATCGTCGTAAAGCGAAACTGGTTGTGTCAGGAGCCTTTCGCATGAACTCTTCCATGCCATCGTAATTTTGAATCGGTTTATCCTAGATCTTATTCAATGAATACAACCAACTGAAAATTACAAGTGTCGGTAGAAAGTGCTGTAAGGAGGATGACCATGTTTCTCTACTATGGAAAGCTGGCATTTTGGTAGAGGAGGATAATCTGAGTCAAATCATTTTCAAGTGAAATGTACCCTTCATTTCGGTCAACAGTTTGTAGAAGTAAGCAGCATTGAATGATCGTTGCCCATGCATAGAATTACGAAACCGAATGTCTGGCCTGCAAAAAACAATTGTAAGAAACTTCAGACAGTCAAGTCTATGCTTTCACTGGGGTTCTATTCATCATGTTCTCCATTGATTCATACATTCAGCATTGTTAAGGATCAAGTACCGATCCATTAAATAAAATCATCATGTTCTGAAAACCTTGTGTTTATAACTCCAAGCGTCTCAACTTCAGATTTCCGAACCATTCATACTTTGCAGAATTGTAGATAGTTTGTAGTGGTCACTTGACGAGTCCAGTAGCTATTTCTGCCTTATTCTATTCTATATTTCTGATATTCTGATTCTATATTGCTGAAACTATGGTTATTTCTTTCTGGTCCCCACGTTGTTTTCGGGTTGTTGATTTTCCACTTGTGCTGATTCTTTTGAGACGTCTATTACAAGAACACAACCTGTCTTAACCAAATTTTATCGATTTTAAAAATTTTATCGTACGATTTTTATCAGCAGTTCAATCGCAAGTCAAAATTAATTTTATTGTCAGTTTTGTTGATTTAATTATATTTCATGTTTTATTTGTTTTTTTATTTATATTTTTTGTAATTTTTTGCATTTTCATTATATTATTTTTATTGCTTTTTAGAGTTTTTTTTAACATTCAAATTGTGCCTTTCGCGTCGTTCATCCTGATAAACTTTCATATTATAATGTGCCTTACACATTTATATTATATTATGCTATTTTTTTTTTATACTCAATTCGTTGGTGGCTAGTCTACACCTTATTGCATCGATAATTATTTTCTATTCTCTTATGCCGAATTGAATCCTAACTAAACGAATTTACATTTAGTTGTTCCCTGTTTGTTGTATATTTCAAGAGATTCGCAATGATGCAAGCCGCGTTCATTCTTTTGGCTTTGACTGCAGTATCCATCCAAATTTCCAACTCTAAAAATAAAAACAGATCGGTCAAAGATAGACAAAATTAACTTTTCGACATTTTCATGCTTTGTGCATTCAGGATGTAAATGTGATCGTTTAAAGACAGACATTTGAAATGAAAGATGCACATTTCGGATAGTCATCGTTTAATTAAAATAGTTTTATGTGTTGGAAATCATTTGGAATATCTTGAATTTGAAGATTTTGGATTCATGATAGGCTAACGAAGTTGCTCGAATTAATTTTGTGCTGTTTGGTCTGATTCATATTTTCTACTAAATATTTATTAAAGAATCGCAATCAAGGAATATTCCCAAAACTCATTTTAACCAATTTATGCTTAGGCTTCTTTGCCGAAACTTGACGATAAAACAATTCAAACTCAATATCTTAAAAAAAAGAATATTCGTATTGAGAATTTCTGTGAATTATTTTGATAGAATAAATGTAGGATAGTGAGTATTCTTTAGCATTATTTCTAAAACGGCAATTAGGACTGTGTATCTAAATTTTTAATTTAATTCTTAAGAAATTCTTGTCAATCATAAATATTTACCGATTAGATACTAATTTTTACCTACTGGATAGCCCAAATTGAAAGGAGGTTTCTCTTTCTTCTGGACTCAATACATTAAGCGTATTGAATACTAATTCGATAGCTGGCTTCCCAAGACCCAAAATATGTCCTATCTCCCTTAAAAAATTCCACGAAACAGAACTGTGCAAGTCTTCGCCACATCTAATAATGAAATCCCGTTCCAAAATAATTCGTAGTAAATTATAAAGTAAATTATAAAGTAAATACCGTCTAGGTCTGACTAAGAAATGATTGCTTACAATGAAGTCCGTTTTCTGGAGATACAAGGAAATCCCAGTAATTTGAAATCTCGTTTTGAAATTCAACTGAATTTGATCGCGTAAACAAAAATTTCAACTATCGTATTCCGTCACTGTGTTAAAAGCCTGATTATAAACATCTGCCAGCTTTAAATAAAATAAAGAAGAAATACACAACAACACATTTCACAAGAACATCAAAGTTATAAAATTCATTAAGTATTTACTTTATACTTTGGCATCTTCATCGCGCGCCATATTCTCAATTTCCTTTGAAATCAACCATTTTCCATTCGCTGAGGTGTCGGTAATCTTGACAATATGTTTGAATTGTTTAGAATTTTAATTGAATATTGAATTTTTTATTACCTATCACATATTAACCAATGGTTGCTCCTCATATTCTCTCATGCATCGTTTTAAGTTGTCATGGTGTTGTCGTTTGCGTACCTTTTTTCCACTCTTTCGCACGATTACAAATGATGGACATTTATATGATGGCAGTTAGTGGTGGCGCTTGAACAGTATTCAAACAACAACAATTCCGATATGAAAACAACAAAAACAAACCGAACATAAAAACTCGTCAAAGCGCTTGAAAAAGCCATCAATTTATTTATTGCATATAACAACATATACCACTTCTCACTGCTTTGCTTGCAATTTGCTTTGGTACGTTTTCTCGTCATCGTTCATTTCTTCTGTGCTAATTTGTTGCAATAAAAGTCAAATGTGGTATAATCGACGCGTATATGTACGTATATGCACTGTTTGCCTTGATCGTGATTGTTGAAAAAAGAAAAATTGGAGAAAAAAATTGCATTCATATGAACGATTGGGAATGGTTGTTAATCTTGTTAATTTGTTCAAAGTATCATTGATGTGGAAGTGGGGGTGTAATAGGACAATATTTAGTTTGAATTATTACACAGCAAAGTGTGTTTTTTAATTGTAATAAGGAAAAACCCAGAGGAGAGTCTAAATTCAGTAAACTTTCAAACAAAACTTCATGTAACAACATTCGTGCAAGGCTTACTAGAGTGCTTTAATTATCAGAAGAAGGAAGATCTTCTTTTGTGGTCCTTTTTTTGAAGAAATCGAATTGACTTGCAATACTTTTCTTGACTGTAAACAACTTCGTTCCCCTTTCCTGGCGTAGTAGTTAAAAATAATAAATAAAATGCAAAGAATTGAATGTATCAATAGCCATATATTATTGATCTTCACACATACAGAAAACACTCACTAATAGATTTCAGCTGGTGTGTGAAAACGAAGCTTGAACTCTGACAAGTAAGTTTGAAAAATGGACCTGTTTGAACGCCAGATGCTATTCATTTTACATGAATAAATTGCAGTATATTTATACCATCTACTCTGTGTTCATATGCCACGAACTAGCCACTTGGAAAGAACGTGAGATAATCGTACGTCCAAGTGACTTCTGAAGGATAAGATATAAGCAAGAAATAAATTGAATACTAGCAAAATAAAAGAAACAAGAAAAAGGCTCAAAAAAAACCTTACAACAAACCCCTGCAAGCTCTCACAAACTAGTAAAATAAACCCTAACATCGGACGTGTGAAGACAGTTTAGTCTCTATATAGGAAACTAGATAAATGCTGTCGCGCCATGGCTGATGATTGTCATCGGCTTTACTAAAACCTATTTTAGCTCTGCTTTCAATATTTATGTCGAAAACAAAACTGGCAAGCTGGACGAGTTAGAGACAAGCATGAAATCGAACGATTAAAAAGTGGGATGCAAGACTCAATTTGGGCCGTCGCGCCATCGATGATGATTACAAGAATTTACCAGATTTATTATTTATCAGATTGTAACTTTCACAATATCGCAAGTCCTGCGATATCAGCATTTGCACATTTAAAACACACGTTTGAAATGTTTCGGATTTAATTAATATTTATAGTTTTTATTTTGTTGTTGTTTATTACACATTTTAAATTTATATTATTTTCCACTTGGAATTCAACGGCAGAATATACTGCAGGGTAAAATAAAAATACAAAATCACATGAAAGTTTTTTTGTTTTATTTTTTTTTTTTTTCTTTATTAAAGTTTATTTTATTACAATGGAAGCAGTAACAGGTATTAGAACGTAAAGAAATTACAATAACACTTAATCGTACAACAGCGGGCCATGGAAATTCTATTTAAAAGTTCCTCGAATAATCTCACTAAGAAAGACTGAAAAGTTTCCAGTATAGAAGTCCACGTTTAAGAGCAAGTTTCGTTTATCCTGGAACAGAAATTTATTTATGTTTTCTTTAAATATGCCTCCAGCATTACAACTAACTAAGTATGTCTTGATGGTTTTGTTTTATTCTCTTCTGTTTCTTTCTTTCTTTATCTTGGGAGTAAACAATTACGATTGTACAATATGACATTGTTTAGGGGACCTTGATTATCCCAGAGCACGCTTTCCACCAATTTTCCAGTTGATTAAAAAGTCAATACTTTTTGAAGTTCATTAAATACTCATAGTTGCAATCCCTTGTGTGGATTTACTTTAACATTACCTGGTGACAGTGTAATAGTGTGCGCTTTTCTTGGTTGCATGATAAGCACATCAATTTGTGTTGAGCTAGTAACTCAATTCTATTTTCAATGAATCTCGATCCGGTAACCCCATGATTTGAAGGCAAATATTAGTTGTAAAGGAAATTATCTTTTCCCAATAGTATACTTTCTATTCCCAAAAGTAAACACTCGAATGGAAACGAGAATCATGACCAACAAAAATTGAATGGGAAGAAAACTTTGTGAGTGATGTGCTTTATAGTATTCCATGTAAAAGGAAAGATACGGATTTATAAGAGATTAGTTATGTAATTGACATACTGCGTATTCTATTATTGTTGACTTTTAAAGGTGGAACCTCGCTTAAATCGTTTCTTCTGCTTGACTATTTCCATAATTTGAAAGCCATAACCAATGGGAATGGCGTTATTACTTCACTACACGACATTACTAAATTAAAAATATTCCTCCCTACTTAGTTTTTCCAAATTATATCTGAACTCGATTGCTCTTTTGACACTCCTAGTGTTATCCAATCAACAACTGTCTACATTTTGTACAGGTCGGTAATATTTTTAAACTCCAGGAGTTGTTGCATTTTCCTGCATTTATTTTTAGTAAACAGAAAAAGAAATTACAATTTTTGAATTGCTACCACAAGAGAAGAGGGCGGGGTAGTTTTAAATATTTTATGCTTCGCGTAAGTTCAAATTAGCTTGCATCCGGAACACAAGAGAAAAGCTTTACAATTATATAGCTCAGCCTTAAATATAGTATCTCTTCCTCAGGAGAAATTTATAATAAAAGTTCTCATCTTTTCTCTGTTTCTCTCCTTTGCATTTGATTTTGAAAGCTTGCTCTCACAGGAGCAAGGAACAAAACTGCGTTGACAGACTCCCTCCAGCAGCTGACACACCAAATTTGACTCACTGTGAAGATTGTTGGAGTAGGACTTGAATAACATCACCCTCCAACAGGATTTGACTTCTCTAACAATTTTACACGCATGAGTTTTAGGTCACTCTGTTGATGGTTGTAACCATGGTAACATGACATTGTCTGCAGCAATGTGACTGCTCACTTGCATGTTTATTGTTTAGGTAATCCTCTTGTCCCGTTTTCAACCGTCATGCTTACGAGCTCATGTTGTACTTGCTTTTGTTGAACTTTGAATTTCTCTTCTGTTATTTTTAGAGGGATGGGTTCGATCCGTCAAACAGACGCCCTTTAGGACTTCTCTCTTATTTTGTGACGCTCTCTTGCACAGGAAATCTTTAGTGCAAATAAAATGTTTCAAACGATTCTAGCAATCACGAAGGACTATGTAGCGTATATTGCAATATCGTCTTTACTTCCCAGCTTCATCAATAGACCGATACACTAGTTCTGATACGAAAAGTGCTGGATTCACAAAACTCCCTCCGTTTATATTTGTATACAATTGAGGGTTGTGTGAATGTGATTTAAAAATTTTTTATGGGGTCTCTTTACCAGTTGAAAATTAGTAGTTCAAACCAATGAGGAGTGAGTAGAGGTGGAAAATAAGGCAGGAAAGGTAAATGAGTTTATTATTGTGATGGTCGCTACGTGATGGAGTGACGGTGGTTGCTAATATTTCCTCAAGTTTTTTTTTAGTAAATTTAAAAAAAGAAGGTGGAATCCTTTGAAGCATATGATGTGTTACTCAGTGTTGTTTACGACGCCAGAAAGGATGCAATTGAACTGTAAGTGTAAGTGTATGACCTATATTTATTGAAGGATTGTTGAATAGGTTTGAAGTAGCTCTAGGCACGATAAAATTGGTGTAAAACTTTGAAACCAAAGTAGAACATTGATAACCGGTTGCAAAATTTAGTGCAGAGTTTAGTTAACTTGCAGTGAAAATTGATGTACATTTGCAAAATATTTTTTGCTTTTTGAAAAGGATATCTTCAATCAAACAATGTGATAATTGACCTTGACATTTTTATGAAACTCACCCTATTAGTTACCTACCCCATTGTTTATTCGTGAATACCATAACGCTTTCGCAACGCCAATATTTCACGTTTCAAAATCAGCAAATCACAGATCCTTTCAAGTTTTGCTATATCATCACATTTGCCGTGGTAGTCAAGGAAAATAGTGATAGCGGATAAACATTATGTTGTTATGGTATCATATCTATGTGCTTGATGCGGCAAAATACTGGGGCAACACAAAACTATAAACGCAATAAAAATATAACTAAGTTTTCAATTGACCAACTGGCCCAGTCCTGTATGGATTTATAAATCGAAAAAAAAAACCGCAACACAAATTGTGATTTTAAATCGTAGAATTGTGAATAATGTGACTTTAATTGATTCAATGCTATCTAGTCCTTAAACATGAGCCAGTGCGAAATGTTTACTATCCTAGTTTTATACTAATGCTGTTATAACAAAACTAAGGATGAACCAGACCACATTCCAGACTTTGCATAAGTATTTAGTGATAAACTAGAAACCTTGAAATATTTGAAAGTGGTTTCCATTTACGCAAGGGTTTGGTGAGAACTGTTACTATCGTGAAGATATAGGAGATTCTTTAGGGGGAAAAATTGACAAGAAATATCATGCTAAAGTTTCACAAAACAGCGGTCTAAGTAAATTCCGCTAAGCGATTTTTAGTGCTTATAGTTTGAATTAATGTAAAAATAGTTTTACTGATACTAAGATCTAAAAATTTGCGTTTCAATGCTTACATATTCAACGACATCATTCTAGTTCTCACTGACAAAAGGTTTTTTTGACTTTTTCTGTTGTTTTCTATCGCTGTCTTGTGTTCCTAGAGTAGAAAAGCAATAAGTGACAAAAAAATATTACTTCAAATAATTAGAAGAAGATTTGCGCTTGAATAACGTCGGGGTCACCAATTGATATCTAAGTTGACAGAATAGGTTTTTATCTAAAAATATTAATGAGGTGCAAAACCACAATTATGTACCAGCTACCAGCTATCTTTATCGGAAAGCGTCCATGCACAATTATATAGCAATTAATCCTTACTACGGTCCGGCTTTATGGTCTTACTGCCCTAAATAAGCAAATGGGAGAACCTTTTGTTCCATCGTTGCCATATATCACAAATGTGTTGTGTAATTTCTCCCCTCCTGCAATTAGGCATGTTGACGCCGCGAATCAACTGTTTCCCATTGGGCAAAGGGTGGGGTAAGGCCAATGAGCTTAGCTAATCCTGTAGCAGTTTCTGTCATTTCAAGCGGGCTGACTTCTTGATCATTTTGTTGCTAGTAATCCTATGATTGGGCCCACTCTAATTGTACCATTTATATGCAGCAGAAATAAAGACTTCCAATTTTGATTAAAGATTTCCAAATCTGATTGGTTTTATCTCGAATGTTTACTACGCAAATATATCAATTGTCCCACATAAAGATCGCTGCATACTTTGTTCTTCTATACAACACTATCAACTCGTATATTTTCCCCTTGTAATATTTGGAAACCGTGATAAACTTATGAATAAACAACAAGCGATATCAGTCTATGAACCATACAGTTTCATCTTACCTTAGCTACATAATGGCCCAGCTCCCTTCGATTCTGTTTTGGTCGAAATAAAATTAAGAAAGGAAGAAGAAGAAAAAAACCCGAACTATTTACACAGAAAATTTACAATCATCCACTTTTCCCCGTGAAAAATAAAACACACAAACATTTGCTGCTATCTTATCTTGCAAGACCCAATTACCAAACGACTTGGACGTCGAAAATGAATAAGCGGCAGCAGCAGCAACAATAGCAACTACATCGACAACTGCGTAAGAACAATCTATTCTGAGTTTTGATGAGCCCCCGCGCGTCAATTATAGCCCGCACTACTCTTAATACAACATTGTTGTTGACGCGTTGAAAATGTACGCCAACAGGAAGAAGTAGTGGTATTTTGAGATTTATTCATATTCTTACTAAATAATTGCTCAAATAAACACTCTATAACCATTTTTTTTAGTTTATTATGTTTTTAAATTTGGAGACATGCACGATTGGAGGTGTCGTTTCGTTTGGTATCTGCTGGCACTTGTTATAACGTTTAAATATATATTTTTTAGCACGTGTTGAATGGAAATTTCGATAATTATAAGTGAATTTTGATTGGAAAATCTTAAAAAAAAATAATGAGTCTGACTCGGTCATGAATTCTCAAGAATCTATTCTAAAGATGTACAATACTTGCTCAAAACTAAACAAAGATATTCTAACCGCATTTATTTTTATTTTTTCTAGAATGTCTCCTGAACGGCCGCCATCGCAAAGTATGGGCGGGACACATTTAATAGAACAGTCGCAGCAGCATCAGTCTTCGGTGGCAGCGGTAAGTGCAGGAACAACTGCTACAAATATGGTACTATCAGCGATTCCCATAGAAACAGGGCACGTTGTTATACATCACCATCATCCTCATCAGCAACAATCGTCTAGCTCAACAAATAGCTCGAATAGGGCAACAACATATACACAAATAGCACGCAATGGCGTACCACAAAATCTGCTAACAACAGCAGCTACGGCTGTATCATCTAGCTCGCCACAAATAGCAACAAAGACAATTTCGGCAATGACAACAACATCATCTCCTTCCAAATACGTTGTGATTCATCAGAATGGCAATGGGCAATATCGGACAACGGACGGAACAACGGCTGCATATCTGACAACACAATCAAATGGTGTAGGTAATATCGTGCTCCTTGCAACGGAGCCGATGGAAGTGACGCGAGCAGATCAATCAAATATAATTGTAAACACGAACGGCCAAGGTACTGATGAGGAACTAACACCTCTAACATGGCTGCAGGATAAGGATTTACTAAAGGGTTTGGTCGTACGCCCGAACGGTGCTAAACCAACTGGAGCGACGGTGAGCCCAACTCGACAAGCAAATGGAACTGCTGGAGCAGGACCCATATCGCCCACAAGTGACTTCATGGAAGATTCGTCAATATCGGAAGATAACGTTTCATCACTGAACTCAAGCTCGGACCAAGGAATTAGTATTTCTAGTTCTGAATTTTCTCCGACATCGTCAATTTCTTCATCCTCATCAGTTCCTAACTCGTCAACAGCCTTTACAACATATCACCAAACGCAGTTGCAACAGCAAAATGTGCAATACAATCAGGTGACTGTAGGTACTTCTGGACAAGGTCAAACCCAACATTTCATGAACAATAATAATTTAACGAAAAATCGGAACCACTTACTATCTCCGGTTAAATCTGGAGCAGGAATACCTCAATCGCTATCCGGAACAACAGCTTACACAATCGCTGCTTACAACGGTCCAAGTGGTACAACAACAGTAGTGGAATACAAAGCCGGAACGAATTTTTCTCCACCTCCAACATCGGCAAGGCAAATTGTTACCAATCACGGTGGTATTCTCTCGCCACAAAGATCACCAACAATTTCAGCGGAAAGTACGTCAGTAACAATAACATCTGCCTCAATGGGACCCGGATCACAATTGTCTTCACCAAATTCGTCGTCTTCGTCGACAGTATCGCTAGATAGTAATATCGGCAATGGGCATAGTGCAAATGGGGCATCTGCACCGTCTTCGACTGTATCAATAACAACATCGACACCAACAACAACTCCACATCAACATTATCATAAAAAGTATATTCGGGAACAAATGAATGGAAATGATCATCAACAACAGCAACATCCCAGTCACCACCAAACGCAACAGCAACAACAACACCATCAGCGAAATGGCAACAACGAAAGTTCTGAGTGTCGAGGTGGAAACAGTAACCAGCAACATCATATTGGACAACAATCCACCCAACAACAACAGCATTTGTGAGTATCTGTTGGAAATTACGAATTCTTTCGTTCAGTGGATGCAACTTGTCATTGGTCCTCTGTTTTAAAGGTGAATTGAAAGAATATTCACTGGCTCAATAAAACACGATATCGCAGGCTCAAAAATATGCGCAAGAAAAGGTCCTGTAGTCGGTTTCGATCTAGAGAGATTGGTTTAGCGTCATTGACTCATAATCACACTCTTGAGTGCATTGAGCATCGGCGTATATTCAAAATCCAATTTTTTTCCAATAGGAATCAATCCGTCAACTCTACTTTTAACTTTAGAAGGCCAGTACTATAATCTCCGAGTAGGATGATTTGCTCAAGCCCAAATTTTCGATTAATTCTTTTGTGTCTTATTCACTATTGTTTACGTCCTACAATTTAACTCTTTTTTTTTGGAGAGAAAGATTCACTATTCATTCACTATTTATCAAATCCCCAATCACAACCTGTTGTACATATGCCAATAAAGTAAAACTTAAAAAGAAATATTTAAATTCAACACATCTCGTTCCTCTTCTTTCTAAATATCTTGATCGCGTCCTCCAGTTTCGGAATTCCAACGGCTTCCAACAGCTTTCATCGGTAGAACTGAGTCAATGTTTTCGGGTTTGTTCTACATGCCTGCTTGGTCCGGCTCTCTTACTGGTCTTCGCCTTTCAGCTCTCAGGTTACCGTATGCATGTGAACATCCCATTGACGTTCTTGTCAGTTCATAATCAGTCAATGACTCATATGTGACATGACATACATAGGTCAAACAAAAGCACAGTATTATCGAAGAAAAGTTCGAATGACTTTAAATTTATCTCATTTGCCGGTTTTTTGGGGGCACGGATTAAGTCTTGGTAACTCTTATTGTGATGCTTCTGAATACAAACGAAAATTTTCTATCTATTTAGATTATTTTTCTATCTATTTAGATTATTTTTCTATCTATTTCTATCTATTTAGATCTATATACCTAGTGATATATTAAGTCCATTGACACCTGTTTGGATGCGTTTATAATCAGTTTCTAATATATTTCATTATATATCATTTTACTTACAGTTCCAATGCTTCGGAGTCCGAAGATTTTCATCATCGAACGCCAGTTAAACCGAACGATTCAAATATAATTTATAGTAATGGTCATGAAGAACGTCTTATGGCACGTGAAAGTCTTAATTTTGATAGTCCAATTCATAATGGTGTTAGTTGTCGACCACCGTCGGCACAAAAGACCAACATTAACTCAACATCATCGACCTCGCCTTTAATTTCTGCCGGTTCCGCAGGAGTGGGAACATCTACTGGAAGTGGTACAACACCATCATCGGCAGCATCGCCAAAACAAAAACATCCAACAAATGTGCCATACGATCCAATGGTGCATACAACGAATAAACCGCCATATAGTTTTAGGTATGCAAAAAATATCAAATTTAAATAGTTTATAAATGGTTTTAACATATTATAAGATCATGGAAAATTTTTAAATTCTGGGCAATATGAAAGATTCATCTAAACCGCTATAGATGCTTTGAATTTTACATCTGCTCTGTAAATTAAAGTATTCGCGTAGTTTCTACTACGTTTAAAGTCCATATTTCCCTCATACACTCGGGCATGCAGTCCAGACCATAAGACGGCTGCCATCGAGTTTCACTATATTGCCCGCTTTATCTGCATCTGATGATGTCCGAGTAGAAATCGGCCTCTTAATTTGTACTTATTTAATATTGAGTGACTAAAATGACTCTGAGAATGTTCTTCTTCGGTTTTTACCGACTTTCTCATTATACCATGGTTATAGCCATGATTAGTTAAACATTATTTTTCGTCGATTATTCGCTTCGTTTACGTCCCGTAAAGATGTCTTGCAGTTTGCAGCAACAATTAACACAACTTGCATGTCTGTCCAAGATATAATATCGTTTTTTCATCGACCATTTTTTCGTTTTGAAGAAAAAGCTGAAGAAAAAAGCTACCTAAGATTTTTGATTTATTTTTTCGACAAATGACAAACTGCATACAGTAAAACTACCTGCAAACGAAAAATTTCTTCTGGAGAGTGGTCTCCATTTTTTCTATCTATTAGGAAAGCCTTACAAAAATAGAATGAAAAATAGAATGAAAAATAAATTTTTCCTTTTTGTACCAATGGCTGGAACTGCGTCAACCGAAAATTTAGCCGAATGCTTCGAAATGAATTTGATTTATGTCACTAAAACGTAGTAGTTTTTCTCGGCCCTTCAAAACTTTACCCAAAGAAAGCATTTAAAATCAAATCCTTGAAAAACCAGGAAACCGGCATCGCTTACTGAAAATGTGCGAACGCGCTGCCACACTATCGCGATCTTTGACGAGACTGGATCGAAAAAAACTTACTTCGCTATCTTATAAGCAGAAAATAGCAAAGATCTCCAGTGGAAGGGAAGTCAGTGGTCTCAGGGTGGTTAAGATTACCAAAAAACTCCAAAGATTTTATGATCGGAGAAGGAGATTTTATGACGATTACATGTTTGCAAGTTTTAGTGCATTGTTAACATGAATGCAAAACAAAATAATAAACAAGAGTTGAAGTGTGCAGGCTGGCGAGTAATAATTAATGAAATAAAAACCCATGCGTAAGTCAAGTCAAAGGAACTTTATGTAGAGCGACTGAAACTCATGCACAAATTTATTGGGCACTTAAAACGATATGCGAAGAATTTCTACGACATTCGTTTGCGTGCCTACAGGGTTTTGATACGTATTTATTTATAGATGAATGCAACTTATGGATGAATTTGGTACTTTCTAAACTCGAATATTATTATAAAATACTAATTTGAAAACGTTACTATTTCATCTAATTACTTTTTCTCATCTCACTCAACAGTTCCTTAATTTTCATGGCAATCGAAGACTCACCCGAAAAAGCATTACCAGTCAAAGAAATTTATGCGTGGATCGTACAGCACTTTCCCTATTTTAAAACGGCTCCAGTAGGATGGAAAAATAGCGTACGACACAACTTGTCATTGAACAAAAGTTTTCTTAAAGTTGAAAAGGCGCCGGTGAGATTTCTACATTATCGCCAGCAATGCGAACTCATTTGTAAGTTAACTTTTCCCCTCTGGCTATTATTTTCAGAACATGGGCAAAGGATCATTGTGGCGTGTGGAAGAACATCAACGTCAAAATCTCATGCAAGCACTCGCACGTTCACCATTCCATCAATCATCAGCTGTAGATAAATTCTCACCGTACAAATCAAATCCTGCCTCGTCATCAAACAATGGTCCCGTTCCTGTATCAACATCGTCACGCTCCTCGCTACCTCCGGATAGTCCACCGAGTTCAGTGAAATGTACAGTGAATCCGGAACTATTTCCAAAATTATACAAAACAATGAATGATATGGCGAATAAAGGTGTCACGAATGGTACGAGCGATTCAACTAATGATCGTGAAGATGGATCACCACCTTATGCATATAATAACGGAATGAATGGCAATCATATTGGCGCACGGGAATATTACCGAAGCAGTGGTGGCGGTACTGTTGCTGGTGGTGCAAGTGGTGAGAATGGAGTGGTTAACAATTATTTGTTGGACTATAGCATAGAACGTTTAGCTAGAGATTGTGGTGCTGATAGTATTGATGATGTTAATGCGGCAACAGCTATGTTGGCGTTGAAGCATGGAGCGAATATATTTACAGAACATTTTCAAAATGGGTAAGTTCAAATCGATTTGATCCACTTAAGATGGTTGATTTGATTTGATTTCGGTGTTTGTTTGAATACTTAGATCACCTGTCATAACATCGTCACCAAGTGAAGATCATACTTACTCTGCCGGCGGTGGAGGAAATGCCGGAGCAGGTGGTGGCGGTAGTAGTGGTACAAATTCAACTACTCATTCGCAAAATGGTGATAATAATAGCAGCGGGATATGTTCGGATGCTGCTTATGAAAGTGGAGATGAAAGGTTAGTGGATTTTTTCAAAGTTTCATTGTTTATTTTACTAGTATGAAATGAGATCGCTACTCCTTAATTGCTCATTAATCAAAACACAGCACACATAACAATGTTGTCCTCAAAATTTGATCCACAAAGATGTCTCCACACAGTTTATAATTAAATCATTAAATTAAAAAGAACTAAAATTACCTCATCAACCAATGACTCCAGAATATCCTAGAATTCATAAAAATTATCCTCTGTGTAATAAGCATGGATTGTCTCATTACCCTTTGGATATCCTTTGTATGTTTTATTTGACATTTTATTAAGCTAAATCAATTGATAATGAAATTCTACTCTATAAATTGCTGAATGAAGGTCTAAATTTTATGGCAAAAACCCATGAAATTCAGCATTTTCGGATATTAATATCGAAATTAATATGGGATTATATATCGTTATGTATATTCGCATGCTCCATGTTTTTAATTTTTTAATATGATATGAATGTTTAAGATATAATTTAATCTATGATACTTCCATTGCTCGGGAGGCTCATTATGCCTTCTTCCGAAATTGTCGAGTCTTTAACAAGTAATAATCGTAGAGGTGCGCTTTCATGCCGCTGATGATTCCAAAGCGCTTGTCCAGAAGAGATTTTTTTAAGGATAGAAAGAATAGTAATAAGTTGGAACGTGATCTGTTTGAATAAAAAGGATGCCGAGAAAAATTCCAATCAAATAGTAACAGCTTGTGTTGGAGTGGTGAGAAAAGCGCCTTATCGTTTTGAACGATTAAGACAATTTTTATGGGATCTGTCGGGTTATCCTGGCAATGTGACAATCATTCATAAAATTAAATGATTCAACTTGAGGGAGGGGCTCAGGGAAAGCTTCGCCTTTCTCATCCCACCGAACAGACAAAAGAACTTTTTGAGGTGTAGTTTCGACCTGGTTTAAGGTTTTTTCCTTATCCCAGTTCAAGATCTATTTCCCTTACGTCAAGTGCGTTTTATATGCACATTTTCAAATAAAACTAATGTTTTGTTCTCCAGTGACATCAATCTCCTTAAAAACGAACACCTTTTTTGTCGCTGGAGACTACCGCAAACTATACCGCCGATATTCATGAAGCATGGCCTTAATAAGGTTCTTAATCTTCGTTTTTTGGACCATCTTCATCTTCCCGATTAAAATTTCGCAACTCACCCCCCAGTCTTTCTAATCAATTGCGAACGGTTGTAAATGCACCTGCCGCCTATACGGTACCAATCTCATAGACCTTAGACGTTTACATTTTCACTTTTTTACCACCCATGTTGAACTCGGTGGACCGAAGTTTTAAATAATCTTATGGGGCTCATAAAATTTACAGTAAGAAAGCTCCGGGATGATTGAAACAAATGAAAAAGACAGCTATCAGATAAGCCTACATGTTTGTACAACCAAAACTTGATAAGACCCTTCCTAGGACTCTATAGAACCTTCCAAACGAATTATATTAATCATGACATACATGACATGACACAATGAAGGTTTTCCATTCTTTACATTCAAAAGGAACAGTCTGATAACTATTTAATAAAAACGTCTAACCAACGATTTAACAAACACACACGAGAGATGTTCATTCGTTCCTAACATGTTCGTTGAGTCTAGAACCCATCAAATAAATTGTTCGTTGAATAATTGTTACTTATAGGATTTAATGTTTTATAAAAATGCACAAATCCATTGAATTACATATGACTTTAAGTACACAATAAATTAAGGTGTATTTATGTTACTAGCATGTTATTTTTTATTATACACACGATTATTCGCTGATCTATATTCTTAAAACAAGTTATCCAATATTTTATAACGATCATAAAATTCCTATTGCCATAAGCAAAAGTTGATGGTATATTAATTACATTGACTCTTACACTGAGGTCTTGGATAAACTTGATATACTGTTGGCTCATTCGTTCCAACTGTTAATGTATCGCACGCGCGTCTTGCTGAAGGATCACACTGGTTCGCAGGCACTCACTACATAAACACTGTTGATGCGTTCTTGGCCCTTCGGCAATTTATGCCACATTCACTTCAGTTACATAATGGATCGTATGTTGTATTGCTATTCCGTTGGTACGACATAAAAAAATGAGTCGAACATTCTTACAGATGTTGCTTTCCTGTTTAAATATTCTGCGTTGAGGTTTGCATAAAGAAGTGTTCAACCAATATATTTCAAACATAGATTCGAGTTCAAATATGATACCAACCAGGACTTGGTTGGGTTGTTGCTCGGAACTGTTTTGAGTTCATTTTAATCAGAATTTAAATCCAACATTAGCGCGGAAACTCATTTGAACTAGATCTGCCTACTCTGTGGAATTCTTATGTTATCGTCTAATTTGGTCGAACTGATGGTCGATTTCCTGGCAGTAATCAGAGGGAATTCCGGAATCAAAACTAGAAAGCCTGGATAGTCTAGGTAACTAGAAGCCGAGAGGAGATTTACACTTCGAGCGTAAGCAGCCATCACAAAACTATCACAAAAAAGTCTCGTTATAGGTAACTCGATGAGTACGACTCCCCATATATCCAGGCCTGCTGTTCCATAGTTTGATGAAACATAGTCTGTTGAAACTGGAACGCAGTGATTGCGTTTTTTAAAGCAAAATTTCGGCAGTTACAAAGTTTTGACTGACTACTGCCATTGCACTCTGGAAACTTTGAATGCCTAGTCGTTACACAGTAACAGATTTCCTGTCCTGGCTGTTTGATTGTGAGGTATTGCGGAATTTCCTGTTCTATTTTTCGTAGTTCCAAAGAAATTTTCGGCTTTTTAACGACTTCGTTCTCGGATCAGAAGACAAAAAGGTTGTGGGTAGTAGCGGTGATGGCTTCTGTCTTCAATAATTCATTTTAACTTCTTCTTTCTCTGGAGATCAGATATCCTCTGTGCCTCTTTGCTGTCTGGAGATTTCGAACGATTTTTTATCCGAAGTAATTTGTCCAATGGTTCTGAGGCTGCTTAGGGAGGTGTTTCGTGAACATTTAAGATTGTTGGAAATGAGATGAGAAATCTGTGAGTTCGGGTCTCCATATCCAGGTTTGAAACTTATTAGACATTTTTCACCGCGACTAGGCCTAACCAACAAGTATAAAAAAGAAATGATACATCTAAATTGGCGGATATAAGTTCTATAAAGAGAAAAAACATGTAATTTTGTTTTTATTGCCTCGCGTGTAAATTCATGTTAGATGATTTCATCAGCTTGTTCGTGACAGCCTTATGCACGAGTTTGCTCAAGTGTGCGGGTTTTTGTTTTTCTAAGACGAAATGGGTCGGGGGATGGGGGTTTCGACGGTAATCGTGGAATATTATTTTCTAAATTTTATGAATCTGTTGGAAAATTTGTGTTATCTCATTAAAAATCTGATAAAATGTTTCCATAACATTCATATCCTTCCCTCTCAGTATCATTCAGTACATTTTTAACCCATTCCAATCTCATACTAATTGTCAATGTTTTTCCCCTTTTCTTGGAACGCTTTGCACCCTGGCTTTCGAACAATACGTTATGTTAGCAATTGCAAATTCTCTATTATTTCAGACTGCAACCAAGCAATCGTACAATCTCAGCCGAAGAACTGGAAGAACAACGTCGTCACGCCGAAGGTGTAGACGCTCTTCTTTCATTTGCATCATCGGCTGCCTCATCGCCTGCTAAACGCCCTTCGTCCACTTCCGTTGAAGAGGAACATATATCATCCTACACGGAAAATATTCCACATTATCATTTACCAAGCAATCAGCTGCAACAACAACAACAACATCAGCAACAAAATGGTGCTACCACAACCGCCCGTTATCTAACAACAACAACAACAACCGATGATTTAAATGAAACAATTCTATACCATCATCATAATAATAATAACAATAGTCATCATAGTAATAGTTATCAACATCATCATCCGCCTCAACGATTATCCACGTCGTCATCATCATCGACGACAACATATGAAACGTCCAACTATTATTTGGCATCGTCGGCAGCAACGAAAAAACTGAAGACGTCACGTGGTATCCGGACGAAATTGAAACGCAAGACAACATTGATTCGGTAATAAATTTATTTTAAATCAAATGAAAATTACATTTAAAAGAATATTTAATGGAAAACTCTTCAAACGATTGCTGCATTCTGAATGCTAAACTGAACGGTAGAAGGGAATGATTTATATAAGCATATATATATATATATATATATATCTAAATAATAAGTACTAATTCTAAATGATAATTTTCTTTGTTATCGCTATCATTTTAAACTGTTTTTACCCTAAAATGATAGTTCTTTCGTTGAACGAAACCTCTTATTGACAGAACATTGATTACTTGTCGTTAGTTGTGCAAACGTTACATATAATATATAGACAAAAAAAAATAAATAAAAAATAAACAAATATTTTTTCAATCATCTTAGCAAATAAAGTGTAGATAAAAGTGTATGTACGGCGGTAATAATAGAATTAATAATAACAATAAGTTCTTAGCGACATCTTGAAAAGTTTACAGAATCAGAAACTATCTCTTCAGTTCTATTTAAAACCTAGACACAACTAACAAGTTAAAACAGTAGAAAAAGCATTCTTACATTCTAATATAAAACAAAAACGGAAACAAAACAAACAATGGAACAAAAAACTCTAAATTAACACGCATACATAAAGAAAAGACATGGAGAAAGTAAATACAATTAGTATAATTTGCTAGGCAAGTTAGGCAAAGAGAAAGCTTCTTTAAAGTTATACATACATAGGACAAATTCGGGAATTGAAGAGTGCGCATAATGTGGGACATTTCGCGTGTGCAGTGGATGTTTATGTTAATGGCAGAGTAAAGGGGAATAAATAAATTAGTCTGTGGTCGGTGCTGAATACGATTTATTTGCAACACGAAAAACATATTTTAGATGAAGAAAATTTTAATAACTCGTAATGGTGGTAAGGATACACTTTAGTTGATCGTTTATTCTTTCCAGTACTTTTGAGCTTACCTCTCTCCTTTTAACACTCCAACAAAAATCAACTGTACACGTTGTCCTCTTCGATACTAAATGAAGAATGCACATAAAGCAAGTTAGGTAAAGAAATCAAATCAATAATGAAACATTTACATAAATATGGGCTTGATGCAATAAAGGAGATTAGTAAAGGATGCGTAGATAAAAAAAAAATATTAAGTATTTGTTAATGCAACATCATATTGCGAAACGTGAATCGGAAGAAAGGAAAATTGTAACAAAAGCTAAATAAGTGAGAAAAGATTGTATAAAAAGTGCCTTTTTCATTCATAAAATATAAACCATTTAATATTTAACAAAGAATTCAACAAAACGTGGGTGGGGGTTGAAAAAAGTATGACAAATGCATGAATGTGTATCGCTCAAGTTATGTGCGTGTGTAGGCAACTTAACGAGTATGTTTTGTTTTAAAGTCATGCTTGTAGTATCCTGATTTAATTGTTGAAATTCGTCGTGTAACGGTCTGTATGCAATGTAGTGAGAGAGAAGAGATTGATTAGAAATTAATGTTGTCTTGTTAATGAATTCATCTTCCATAAATTATTGAGACACAGTAAATAGCTTCCATATTTCGTCAATGCGTGCTATGAGATTAGGACATAAATGATAATCAACGTAAGGCTAATTACAAGCAGGAGAAATTCACAAGTTAAAAGCAAGCTTCCGAAAAATTAAAAGTTTACCGGGAAGTTCAATTTCTCCAATGAATTGGTCAACAAAAGTCCGAATACATCAGAGGTTGATCTATTCCTTAATATCGTTGTCTTTTTGGCAATATTCCATGTGTACCGGAAGGCCTTCACCGTTTTTAATGCTAAAAAACAAATAATTTTTTTAGAACAGAAAGAGTTATTCATTCAAATGATTTGCCATTCGATTCTACATACTTTGTTCATCATTTATGCAGATTGTGAATGCCATTCAAAAAAGATCATTCTCATTTAAACTAAATTATTAATCTACCCATTTTGAGGCTTCTGTGAAATTCTCACAGTGTAAGTCAGCCAGCGCGTGTTTGTTTGATGCAAAATTTTAGTAAACGAATGGGGCATTGCTTGGAGATGACGGCGGGTCCGTAAATGCAACCCATCTAAGTGGTTTCAATGCATCTTTCACTGGTATTTCTGCATGTAATTGTGCATTTACATGCGATAAAGTCAGTTTACTGTGTCCCGGGGCCCTTTCTGGACGTTATTCTATTGACTATATATTCTTTTAAGCAGTAAGAATTCATTATTTCAGCTGATTTCATAAGTTATCTAATGCAATGCACCGTCGTAAACCCAAAGTGGTACAGTGGTCTAAGCACACCATTGGGCCAGCTTGACCAAACGATAATCATGTAAGAAAACGCTTTCAGTTTTCAAACAAAAAAAAAAATTTGTGTATATTATTTTCATTACCCGTTACAACTTATGCAGAAAAAACCCTTTGTTATTGTGTTACGTTACTGCAGCATTTTACAAACGATTTTTTGCTGCTCCATTTCCCTGGATATTGGTCGTAAGCGATCGCATATTGTCTTTTGTGCCACTTTCTGCAAATTACTTTTTAGTTAGTGCTAAGTCTCCATCCATAAACTCCTGCAATCACACACACGAACGTTTTTGGTCTATCCGAATGTATTTCTAATTAAAATCATCGTGTTTAAATTTTCGAAATCATGTAAAGCATCGTTTTCAGTTTTTGTGAATTGATTTTCAGTTGGGGCTCAAACTTCGTTGGATGAAGCCTCCTTCTGCAATATCGCATTCAAAAACGTTTTTCGTCTGCCCGAACGTTTACCATCGTTCTAATTAAAATCTTATTTAAAAAAAAATTATTTAGTTATTTATTAAAATTATTCACAATTTTCGAAATCACCCTTGGCGCATCTTCTCCATAAGTTTCTACCAGCAAACGATAACTTTCAACGGCCTTTTTATTTTGATGAAATAAGGAAAGCCACTAGGCATGCTGCAAACGATCTTTTTCAAACACAAAATTCGACATATTCACAGAGCTACAACACCATATCCCTAATATTTAGGCATAAGTATATGGTTGTTGCTTTTTGAGTAGACATCTGTAACACAAACAATAGCACATCTCACATGGAATAAAATTCCATACTTAAAGATAGCTAAGGCTATTAGAAAATCCTGGAAATATTTCGTGTTGGTATTGTGGTATAATTCTATTCTTCATAACACGAAACAGTCTTGGAAGGAACCTCATTCAGCTTCTTCACCTTCTCAAAAGTAAGAGTTTTGCATTTTCATCAGGCCAAAAAGCTACTCAAAACTCCTTTAGTCTTAAATATGATTGCTTTTCTTCCTGGTTATTTTCTGGAGTTCCATCGCGCTTTTCTAATAGCTGATGAGCATTTCATTCTTGAGTAAGTTTCGGTCCTATTTATTTGTCTACTAAACAATATCATACTAAAGTTATTTTTAAAATTTTTCTTTATATTGGAAGCTTTTTATCTTGAACGTCAATATCGCCTTCTTTCTTATCATTTTGCTTCATGATCTAGCGGTGGATATTGTAGATTTATTGGCGTCTGTGTAATAAATCAATTTTTCATCACCAGTCACGATTCGATGTAGAAATGAGTTTCTTTCGTACCTGGTTAACAGAATTTAACAAGTGATTTTTCGACTCTCCTCTGCTATTAGACGGTGGAAATGCGGAACCCATTTTTCTACCATCTGAATCTTGCCAATTGCATTTAAACGTATAGAAATGCTTTTTCTTATGTCACATTCAACTATTCTATTCTCTATCACCTTTTGTCATCATCATTACAAAATTCTTTAAATTTCGCGCGTCTTTAAAATTTTTCGAGGGTTTTTGCGTTCTTCACTTTAGAAATATCCTTCAGGAATCGCTTGAAACACGCGTAGCACAGAGATTTGCCAGAATATGCCCACCGTGTGCTTGCAAGCAGCAACTGCTCTGTAGCAGTTTTTACGAAATATCGGGAAATTAAAACTGTTCCCAAATTTTTATTTTGCAAAACAAAACCCTGAAACATTCCAAGATCTTTTTGTTGAGACGTTCTGGTTGAATACGAGCCATATTGCCGTCGCCAAATCGTTTATGGAAGCAAATCACTGTCCTCAACTCGCGGTTGATACAATATTTCTTATGTCTTTTTTCCTCGCCCGTGTGCAGTCCTGTTTGAAATGTCACACCTGATAGGCGAATTACAACCGATTTTGATTTATTTTATTATTATTTGGCCTGCGCTATACACCCGGTTTGGATCTCTCAAGTGCGCAATCTTGCTGGGTTTGTCACTGTTTATATTACAATATCCTTTATTTAGCAAATATATCATTTTTGGTTATTTCGCATTTTTTAGACGGCTCTCCAGATTCCAACCTTGTTCGTTCAAGAAGTTTATCGAAGTATCACGTGTATCGAATTATCAACCGTCATTATCATAGCTTTAGATAGACACAAATTCATTGAAATCAAGATTTTCTCGGCAACAACGCCAAGGTCCACCACGCGCGCCAGGTAGCATCGCCACATCGCAGACCGCGTACAAACAGTGCTTGTGCACAAGATTGCCGCCATGAAATCCACATAATTGAGACCAACCACATGTGGAAACGTCAAGCACAATGTGGCCAATCCCACAATTTTCACCCTACCATCATAACTTTGGTACCATTCGACGGGAAATTTGATAATAGAACACTGATTGGTTTAGCTTTTTCGAAAAAAAAACCATTTATTTTCGCTGAATTCCCATTGCTAAGGGGAGATAATCGCATTCGAAAATTTTCACTTTTCGAAAATTGACCATCCCGGGTCACCAATCCCACCATTACACCCTATCATAATTTTGGAGCCATCAAGTAGTCTTGTATTGTTCCTACGTTCGTTGCCAGTGCCGTGAATTGAATTGACTTTATGGTGCGAAGAAAAACGGTTCATATACCGTTTATAGCACCTGGAGCCGCGTGTAGACTAAAAGAGCAATATCCAGAAATTAAGAAAAATAAAATCTTTTGTTTGTTGTCTTTTTTGCCGTGTTTCATAAACAGTCTTTAGATTTTCTTGTTGCCTTTCGGTTAATTAAGACTCTCCATTGCTTGTTTTTCAACAGTTGATAGTTCAACATCTAATATTTACTTGTTGTTAACATGGATCTTCATCGAGTAATGCTTGCTTATATTTCTTAAGTCTGTTTTCACGCCTATAACATAGAAAATGTCATATTTAAAGTGTTTGAACCATCTTCAGCTCATATTATCAAAAACAAGTGTTCACCATTAATCTTTGTGCATTCATTTTAACTTTGTACAACAATTGATGGAAAGGACAACAAATCATTTCACCAATGGCAATTATCTAGCACAAAACTGTTAATTTTCAATCGAACAATAATAAATGTTGTTAACACTGTAACTGTCAAATACTCACGACTCCCGAAAATCCCGAATGCATCGCCTGTCGGCTTGCGTCCCAAAACGAGATCAAGATGAAATCAGAGGCTACCTTTGCGATCTATTGATGGATATGTTTCAGGTCACTGTCCTGTCAAAATTCAAAAATCGGAGATCTAACCTTAAGTTGCTTTTCTTCACATTACTTTTTAAAGATGTTTGCATCAATAAATCTAACCTCTCCAACTCAACCACCTACCGTAGAATCCCACTCCATGTCGCCACCAGTCCTACGCTTTACCGTGGGCAGGATATTCTCTTTCTTTAATTCAGTATTTGGCTTTCGATACAATATTTCGCCATGACAGTGAAAATTATAACGCTTACTTTCATCGGAAAAGACATCTCTATTCTGGAAATCAATGCATGAGACGTGCATGAGGAGACGTTATTCAATGAAAAGGTGGCAATCAACGTACGTATCCCAGTTTTATCGTACGTTTTGGTCTTTCCTTCATGTTGGTCATGGAGAGATCTGAAATCTGAACATCCACATGATAAACTTTATCGTTAAGTTAAGCAATCGGGTCGGGTTTAAGAAACTGAATACTCTTTTTGTAGAAGCGCGGAAAACACTACCTTACACACAGTGTCGTGTGGATTGACCCTTCCGCCATTAACTTGAATTACATGAGTACCTGTCTCAGTAACACTACAGCCAGCCCGGCAATTGATATCTCCATTGACTCTTGGTACACTGCATGAGGTTCGAACACGAGTGGGTTTATAGTCAATCAAGGCACTTAGAATCGTCCCGGGAGGGACATTTTGAACTCCAATACTGTAATGATGTATATAAAGCCTCGCTCAGGGCATTTAGTATCGTCCTGGGAATGATCTTATTATTGAAATTACTTATAAGTTGCGCCACTGGCTTCGAAGATATTTCTAAGTCTTTCTTCACAAGCCTCACACTATTTCTTCGCTCTTAGGCGCAATAGCTTCCTCAGACGCGCACATATTGCACCTTATCGAAATGCCTTTGTGGCTACCAATATTAGATGACGATCTCGTTTTTTCGGCGGTTTAAAAGAACAGTTATATAAGATAAAATAAATATATATTGTTTTATTTTCTCGGGAAAAGCAAAGAACGAATTTCTGTTTTCACTTAATCTGAACCCGAAGGAACTCAATGAACGCCTGAAGATTTAGCAGAAAGAGGCGAAGTTATTCCTACAATGTGGCAATTTCGATGCCTTTTAGAAGCGCAAAAGATGAGCTTTGAAATTAATTATTATTCGGAAATAGAATATACTATACATAGTTTGATTTTTATATATCTGGCTCAAAAATGAATAGACAATAATTTATCAATGAAAATCGCTTTATTGTTTTTCAAAGTATTCTCCATGAAGATCGATACACTTTTTCAAATGCATTTAAAGCAATTGACAAAATAATTTCTTAAACCTGTTTGGTACACCTCCAAAACATATTTTTTAAACGCTTTAAGAGCTTTTCAGGCCTAAAAAATCGTTACCCAGTCTATTTTTGATTTGATTGAGCAAGAAAATGTCTTAGGTTGCTAAATCAGGATTGTATGGATGATGACCCATTAAATCGATGTTTTGACCGATCAAAACGTTTGTTGTTGCGAGCTCGCATTATCATGATGAAAAATGATTCGACGTCGTTTCATTTCTTTTTTTTTTTCTCATTTCAAAAAAATGATTGTGCACCATTCAGAATTGACCGTTCTACGTTGCTCTAACGGAACTATTGCCACATGGCATCGCAGTGCTTTTTGCACGTGTTTTCGTCGGGTTTGGCTTCACTTACAAGACCCACATAGTCGACTGTTGTTTTGTTTTGGTCTCGAAATGTGATTCGTCACCTGTCACGTTCTTATAAATGTCTTTTGAAGTAATACGATTGCATTTTTGTTGAGCATTTCTGTACACCAATCGCCACGATTATTATTTTTTTTGAGCGATTGTCAAATTATGTGGGATCCAACGTGAACAAATTTTTTTTTCAGGACCAAATGTTCATGTAATATCTTATGTACGCTGGTGGAACTAGTACGCAGAGGTGCCATAATTTCACGGTATGTCACATGACAATCTTCCATTATCAATTTTCTGACTGCATCGATGTTTTCTGGTAAAATCATTGATTTAGTTTTACAGTGCTTAAGGATTTATCACCAAAAGTCGATTCAAGTTGATCGACGCATTCTTGTCTTGATAATCCACATCGAAAATCGTAGTAAATCATCGCACGAAAATGTTCACGATTTAATTCCATTTTTTGAACGAGATGAATTTTTCAAGTTACTATGAACAAAACAAATAGTGCTCATATGTCGACGTTTACGCTAAAGAATGTCGAAATTTACTCATACAACATTTTTTTTTTTAATCGCTGGACTTATTCGTCACTATTAATCTGTGCGAAACAGATAATGAAAAGAGAAAAGAGTTTTTAACACAATTAAATTTCTTGTTCATATAGGATGAGAGTTGTTAGTGGTCTCGCCGTTGTCACCCGACTGACTTAAGCTCAGGCAAGGTGATCCTTCCTGTTTTTCCTCGCTAGAACCGAGCGGATGCCGCGCAGGTGTTTCACGGCCGCAACCTTTGCTTTCGCCTTGAAAGTTCGATTGACAGCGGAAGCGCCACAGTTTGATTTGGTAAACATTGGTATTGCCATAGGCCAGAAATATAAATAGCAATCCTTGTAGTAAAGGAATAAGTTGCTTTTGCGGGGAATAAGAGTACTTTTCGTGTAACGCACATAAGGAAAAGACCCAATTTGCAAAATTCAACGCCAAATATTTTTGGGAATAGGTAATTTTTCGATCCAGAAATATTTTGAACTTGAAGAATTTTCAAACTGCACACCTTGTTTAGTTATAACCAAAAATGTAATAGGAATACTTTGAGTCGCGTGGACGCACCAATATCGTGGCTTCGGCGTAACAAATCCTTAGAATTTGTAAGCAAATCAACTGAAAACGAAGGAATACATGTCAATTCGATGTTTTTATAGAAACAAGCAGTGGAATTAAACCGTCATTTCCTTATTAATAAAATCATAGCTTTCTGAACGTGAATAACGTATGGACAGTTTTTGCGGCAAGTGTATCATCACTGGTTAAAATGTTCCAAAAAGTTCCAAGTTCCAAAAGTTCACTTTATCAATGCAATCACTCGTTTTATTAGACCTTTGAACTGATACAATATTATGTGTTGGAGGTTTAACCCCGCCTCTGTAGAGATCTTTATACCACTTTCAAGAATGTCTTTATCCATCTTTTATCATTATCTTTATTTGCTAAAAGCTTACCAAATTTATTAGGGATGGATTATAATATTGAAGGAGGGGGGGGGGGGGGTGACTGAGATGGCTCGTTGGAGTCAGAGTAAAATTCTGGATTTGGATCGTCATTTTCTCTTTCGAAAACTTCACTTGCGATATCGTGATCGGATTGCAAGCCATGGTGTTGGTGCAACTCACAACCTGGTGTCAACCTGGTCAACCTGGTGACAATCTTCGTCCTTCGTTTTAATTTTCACAACCCTCGGTACACTCTCAATCCTCGCACCTATGAGCGTGCGTTATCCTGCTTGTATTATCGCGAACACCAAACTGAAAATGTGGTAGCTACTGAGAAGTGCGACAACGGGCATTAAGCTGCTCGGGAGATATTTCGTGGTGTTCCTTGAGTGAAATCAAATTAACGATACGTTCCCCATTGAAGGCTAAAAAAAAGGAAAATTGCTCGAAAATATGTCATTGGCGGATAAACTTTTGACAAATTATATGCTCCCGTTGCCAAATCAATCTCTTCCCTCATTTTTGCATACAGTTTTGCCATTTTTCTATTTCCAATTCAATCTCTTTTCGTCCAACGGATTGACAAAGATGAAAAATCATACACAAGCAATAGAAATCAAAAGTATGAATTTTGAAAATACCAAAAAACAACACGAAACATACAAGACGAATCATGAAAGCAAAGCAATATATATAAGAAAAAAAAAAACATAAAAAACAAGAAATATAAATTGTACTTAGCCAAAAAAAAAACAATACGCAGAAAATGAATTGAATAACGCAATTTGCTGTATGAATGTAATTTTCATAAAAAAAAACTACTAAGGAAATAGATCATCATAAATGCCAACATAGAAAAAAATTGCACTTGTTAAAATTAAATAGATGAAAAAAATAAACAAACAAATAACGTCAAGAATTAATTTTTAAATGAACGTGAACGAATAGAACGTTGAGAATGAGAAAAAGTTGATGAAAAAATTGAAAAAAAATTGTTTTATCTATGTTTAAATGATTGTAGTTCTATATTAAAACAGCGCATAGAATTGAGAGAAACAGAGAGCGAAAGAAAAAGAGAAAAACAACAATTATTAATTAGTAAAATATGTTTTTATTAATAATTATACTCTGAAATATGATTGGATTTATTCGTTTTGCTTATTGTTAGTTACTAAAATATTATTCTGTTGATGTATAAAACCAATTAAGAAGGAACTACTAATAAAATATATCTATATATATATATTAATTATTAATTAATGTGTAGGCATAAACTAATGTATACTTTTTAAACAAACATTTTATAAAATTGTTTTTAAGTTGTATTTTTCGGTACGATTAAGCTTGGACTCGATTTTATTTCGGGTCGTTGAATAAAAAGATAAAAACAAAAACAACAAAAAATATGACACCAGTTAAACGACATGCTGAAATCAATATTTAATTAAGAAAAAAACATTAAAAATATCCATTCTGAATCGGACCACTTTTGAATTAGAACTATCCAATTATTATTTAAATTTTGCAAGCGAAAACGGAAAAGCAACCATAAAAATTTAATATTCGATACTCAACGCAGCAAAGAAGAAGAAAAAACAACAACAACATGCAAACACTTTTCAAACCACACTTGAGACAGAATACCTCGGATTATATTAAATTTAATTTATCGATTTAGGGAAGAGCAAGATGACGGAGAAAAAAATTGGAAAAAATAAAACTGAGTTAAAAATTAAATTGAAAAGAAAAAAAAAACATCAACTCTTCCAAATTTTCGTAGATGAAAGGGAAACAACAACAAAACAATTAAAATAAAATAAAATTACTGTAAGAAACGCATGCAATTTTATTTTGATAATTTAATCATAATTTAATTAGGCTATTGCTTGTTATTTTGTTTTCTAGACAATGTGAATTAAAGTTAAAACGAAAAATATAACATGCAAAATCAAATGACAATTGACGAGCTGAGCTATATTTCATAGAAATTCAACGAGAATACAGATATGATTTAAAAAAATATCAAATATAATTGAAGTTTAATTTTAATTTTATTTTCCTAGTAAATTAAACTAATGTATAAAATATTTTTTTTTTTTAAGTCAGCATTTAATATTTATGAATATGTCAGCCCAGAACGTTTAAAAACGATTTATTTTTTGGTGAAAGAAAGAAGACAAAATCAGCGTAAGACAAACAGAAAGAAACAGTAGAAAATCCTATCATTATTTGATTTAACGAAAACACATAAATACTACCTTAACAACCAGAGAGATTAGCCGTTGCATGTTGAAGCAAGGCATACAGTGAGCGAACTCGATTAGGTAAATTGACAGGCAATTATATCATAATTTTGAAAATTTAATTCTCATAGAGAAAAAAAAACAATTACGTTCCTTGCAGCCGTCTCTAGCCAAAGTTCCAAGTCAAACATTAATATAAAACATTCTTTTTTTTTGCCTCTTGCCTCCATCTCCAAATGCCTCCAACAGTGCTTGGAGTCAGTTCAAAATTTTTATACAGAACCAATTAACATTCACTAACTTAGAAAATCTCTACACTATCTCCGAACATAATCAGAGAAACATCCTTGAACTATATTGAAAAACCAAACTCCAACTGCTGAAGTAATAAAATGTAAAAGCAATAAGTAAATTTGCATGAATTTTCGAGTCTGACAACAATGCGAAAATGTTAAATTCTATCTCATTTTTGTCAAATGAAAAAATGTTTAAAATAAAACTAAGAGCGATAAAAAAAGAAACAACAAAATGTGCAAACATCTCAATTGAAGAAACTAAACCAATTCGAGACACGCTAAACAAGAAAGAAAAAACACCGTAAACAAGGATTAGTAATTGTTGATCCAAGTGCATTTTGTTTTGCATGAAACTGTACTAAAATCGTCGTAATTTAATTGTTTCTGAAAATAAATGTTTATCGTTTAAGACATTTATGTTTACGTTGCGCTTCTAAAGATATGTTGAAACTATTTCTCTCAAACAATGTTGCTTAAAATGTTCTTTACGGATGGGCGGGAGTAGTGGTGGGCCGATGATTAGATTATATAATTTTTTAAGTGTGATGTTTTACTTGTTCATTTCGATATTTCTCCTCCCATATCTTGCTTTTGTTATTATCTGAATGATAAAGTAGAATTTCTTCTAGGCTAATGTCATAGTTGTGTTGTTTTAATTTAATTTTAAATGCAATAAGTCATTAGTACTCGTTGACACGAAGCGCAAATTCGAAACATTTTCTTTTAAATGGAAATCATCATTTTGTAAATTTTTTTCTCTTCATTAATCTTAAGTAATCATTTTTAAGATCATTTGATATTTGCTAAATGTTTAATTGATTGATTTTGAAGTTTACTTTTTTGTTTTTCCTAATTTATACAAACTCTGATGCAATATAAGACAAAACGAAGTGAGTAGTGGAATTTTAATAAATGAATTTTTTTAATTATTAATAAAACTAAGTTGAAATAAAATATCTACTTAAAATGTTCGTTCTAATTAATTTAAATGTTTTTTAAATTTTTTAAAACTTATTCCTTAGTCATTTTTTTTTTTAATTTTAAACGATTGGATTTCAAACGGAGTACGTTGTGAAAATGTATTGAAAATATCTCTTTGTAAATTTGAGGGCATTTTTTTTTCAATATGTTTTCTTGGTAAATTGTCTCCAATACTCTTTAAATGTCTGCTTTTGGTTTTATTAAATTTAATAAATCTATAGAAATACGATGTTTGCTAAAACACTCGAACTATTAGGAAAATATTTTAGATGTGTAATGAGATATTTGGTTTAAAATTGTGAATCAATCCAGTCTAAGGTTTTTTCTTTTCTGTTTTAATTATTTTGTTTGTAGAAAATTGAAAACGAACGTTATTTTATCTAATATTCTAGTATGGCGGTAGCCTTAGATTTACATTTAAACGATAAAAAGTGGTTATGTTGTTGTTATTTTATTATTAGAAATGATAATGATGATGACGATAAATAATAAAAAGGACAGAAAATAAATATATTAATTTTTGGGGATTTTTAAATTAAACAAAAATAAAAAAAACATATAGTTGAGTTTTATTATTTTCTTCTATCAGTGTCTTGTTGCTTGATATGTTGTTGTCTTGATGTTGGTGCGTTCAACAAATTGTGCATGAATAACCATATCGTTGATGATTTTCTCGAATGACATTAATATTGAATAGCGTTTGGTGTTCAGTGGGGCGCAGCAACTTGTGTGCTTTCTATCATTTTAAGTGTAACAATGCGATTTGAATTATAGTCATCCTGATCCAATAGTAGCCCTTTCACATCTAACTCGGGCTTCAATTAAGCTCTTCATCTCCTCTACTTATCTGCTGAATGTATTCAGAGAAATCCCAACCTCCCTCTTTTTTTTTAAGGTAGATACGTTCCTCCCAATTGCCTGCAACAAAATATCGTTTTAATCGAAGATATTTTCTTACATTTGAAACAGGGTGACCCAAAAATTTCTGACCATAGTATTTATTTTATAAAGTTTGATGGAAAACATTGTTTCAGTATTATAATTTTATTATAAACTACACACATTAGATTATATAGGTATAAAGTATGTCCTCCTTTCTACCCACTTGAAAGTACTTTCTTGAAACTTTCTCATACAGGTAGTCAGCAGAAATTGCGTCTCACTCAACTAGTACACGTCGAGTTAGCTGCTACCTTCTTTTTGGTGTGGGCTTCTGGGATTTCTTCTTTGGACTGCACATTTTGACGTTTTTGTTTGTATTTTTCTAGGCATCCTGTACAAGAGTGGTTTCAGCCTCGCAAATGTTATCCTCAATATTTGATAATGACCTTTATCAACGTTTATAATTATTACCTTTATTATCATCAATATCATTTATGTAAGAATAACACGATTTATGTAAAAGCCCATAAAGCGTGCAACCAAATTCACACATTGAATACAAAAAATCCATTTAAGAATGAACGATTTTCTGAATTGTAAGCCCCAAAAAATCTTAATTTAGATAGATCTCGCTTTGCCATTCGATTTGTAGATGAACGATAGTAAATAAAAGCCAAGGACTGCCCAGTAGCACTTTGCTGTGGTTAAAACAATTTATTCCAGACGATGTTTCGTAAATCGTTTTTCTTGGAACACGTGTGAGAAACAAACCTTCGTGGAAATCATAAAATTGGTTCCGAACTAGGGGCAGGATATGAGGAGTTTTCAATTTGTAGAAGGTTTCAATCAGTGAATTTTTTTTCCACTTGAAAAGAGTTGCAACGATCGGAAGAAGTGGAAATATGATGGTGGAATATCAGACGCGAGCGCTGTTAGAGGCGTAACGTCTCACCTTAATTCGTTACTTTTATGCCTTCCGGTTCACGTGACACAGTGTATTCTTGCAGTAAAGCGTCTTATTTTAACCCCGCAGTTTTTTTAGACAAGAGGTGAGATTCGTCAACTAGTGTCCTCCTTTAAATCGTAATGAGTTTTTAGTTTATATTGAGGATCGCTTGCTATTATACTTTTAGATATGTAATCCAGCTTTTTTGACGCTGTAAGGACAACGCGACCATAAGGCACGGCTAACTACCACGATACTCCCCGAAGAATTGTATTAACATTTAGTCCAGAACTTGGCAACTGATAAAAATCAATGCTGCGAAGAATCCTACGCGCTCACAAAATCGTCTTTTTGGGATGTAAATCTGACCAAGCTAGGGCCACTACCTTTTGCGTATTGAACTATCTTACAAAGTCTGAGGTTGGACTACCACACAAGTCCTTAGAGGAACTATCATACATCATTTTAGCCTTTTACTGCTCGGATATGTTTATTGGAACCCAGAATCCTGCTTCGCTTACTTTTCTCATCACTTGCAAATGTTTTGGGACGATGGATGATGATCAGTTCAAGCCGTTTGGCAGGACCTCTATTGTTGGACTCACAGGCTTTAAAAAATCGTTGACCAATGTTTTTAGAATATTGATCGAAAGACAGCGAAGAGATGAAAATACCCGAGTTAAAATTGTAAAATTATCGTCGGCACTTGCGAACGTCCAATGCATTTGGATAAAACATTGTCAACGTTTTTTCTGTATGGATCGTTTCGATGTTACCCATCTGAAACTTAAAAGCATATAACAGTAAATGTGAACTTCTGGTATTTATCCAACCATTTCCTTTAACTTCAAAAAGAAAAAATAAATGTTATTCTTCATAAGTTAACATAGCACAATTATCTTATAATGATTTTTGTGCCATTTTAAAATACAAAAGATGACAATTCTGACGGCCGACGGTTATGGTCTCCCTAAATGTTCGTTGGTTTGCTCCTTCGTCATGGCAACAACATAATTCACTTGAGGATTCATTAATGGTAAATTAATTGCGGATGCTCCTGGTCACCTCCAGGTTTTCATTCATTCTCGTTTTCAGACGACGAAGAGAAATATTAATAAAATTTTTTTTGTGGTGGAATGGCGGGACTATTTACACCCTGACTGCGGGACTTCCAGTAGCCTCGTCTATCAATCCGAGTACCTTTTATGCTTTTCTTGTCCACTAAGGCACCAACAAGTAAAAAATAGTGATCAACTTCGTCATGTCTCACATAGACTCCTCGATTCCCTCGCGTTAAAGTGACATTTAACTTTTGGTTAATTTCGATGAGGGTACAAATTTGTCGCTGCTGCGATTTTCCCATTTACCTAGAAATTACGAATGATCACCGCAAACTAAAAATAAAAGAGTGTGGATCTAAATGGCCACGTATGCTTGGTCTTCTTTTTTAGTTCCACTGGTTTGGTGCTCGCTTCATTGACTCTTAGGCTGATTATTTTGGCTTCGTGCAAGACAGCAATAAAGAATATCAAGTTAGGTCGCCCTATTTTTCTCCTCCAGATCTCGATCTTTTTATTACCTTTACTCTCCAAAATCTTAAATGTTTGTACCGACTACTAAAACCTTATTGTATGATCAACATATCTATCAGGATTTGTCTAAGAAAAACATCGGGACAAGAAAATGCTAAAGTGTTATCAGCTGAACGGATCAACTTAAACTGGAAACCAACCCCTTCTACCTATTTTGTGTTTGCTGTCACAAAAATTTTCCAGCATGCAATATTCTCTATGACTATCATTATTTATTAATTATTAGATATTGCATTTCAAAAAAATTATTTGATTATGATCGTTTCAATCATGAAAGCCGCCTTTGCATGCGTGCATTAAAATTTCTAAGAAATCGCTCAGATACTTACACAACATGGCAAGATTGGAAATCAAATTTTCATACACAACATTCTAAATATATTCAAAAACGAAAGAGGATATAAATAAAAGAAAAACTGCATCTATGCGGTTCGTTAGTTGTATCTTAAGAAGATGAAAGAAAGAAATAAAAATAAATAAATGCATAACAATCATTAATGCCTTCTCATGTATGAATAGTGCATCGATAAAATTAACTTTACACATATAGACATAAAACATTTTATTTTATTCAATTAAAATTGAAAATTTACCCTTTTCGCGGGGAATTTTTTGAATTAAATCTGCCGGAAAGGTATTTTGTTTTTGGTTCGGGATTTTTATCTATTTAGTTGGATGACCGGTGTTTTCATTCTAAAGAAAACGTTTGAAACAATTTCCTATATCCAAGGAATTTAAATCAAATAATTAAATGAGTTGAAACTAGTATATAATACAATATAATATTTAAATAAAAAAACAAGCGTTGGTTGTTATCGTAGACCAATTGATATTTGTACTGCAGGTCCCTCAGGGCTTGCGTTTTTTATTGTCTGAAGGCACGTTTCCGCTCCTCATCCAAATGTGTTTCACAACTTCGAAGACAAATTAGGAAAAAGAATTCATTTTTTCTAATTGAATGAGTTTTGTTGTTGTCTACTAAAGTGCTACACCAAACCAAAATGAATAAAGTCATTTTTAAGGGAATATACAGGACTTAACTTTTCTTTATACAGGACGTAACTAATTTTTTTTACGTTTTTCAGTTTTCCTTGCTCTTTTTCGAGTTGGTTTCACTTAACTTACATTCTATGCAATTGTGGATCGTTCCCTGACTATATTTTGTTCTTAGCCAACGCGCTTCGACTTCTTGCAGTTTAGGGGTATGGATTTGCTCTCGAAAATGAAAAAAAAAAACCGAATATAATTGACACCGAAAGTGACTTGAAATCATGTGCCAAAAGGAGAATGATAACGGGTATCGCCCGGATTATAGTTTAAACCCTTTCATATTCAGAGACATAAATAATCAATAGGCACTACCTTGCATGACATCATATTGTAATGGTGGGTGTACACGTTCTCGACCGATCAGCCGTCCAGAAACGCTTAATTTCAGTGACTTTTCTAACTTGATAGTCTGAATTATTGAAGTCTGATGATGCGTGCGCAGTGCTACTTTTTGGCTATCGAAACCAGAGCATAGCAACTCAGCCAGGACAAATTCCTCACTGTGTGAGACAGACGGTGGATAATCCATTTCCCAGCCTTTCATTTGAGAGAACCACTCTTTGGATTGCGTTTTCTTGAGTCTAATGAAAACGTCAAGTTATTTGACACAGGTACTAACAATTAATTCCATTCTCACTGTTCCGGTACTTAGAGGTGGCCTTGCAGCGTTTACTAAGTTGAAAGCTAACTACTAAACGACCATCCCTTCTGAAGAAGATTCCAATCTCTCCCTGAGGTACAACTAATCAAATAGAATAGACCCCTAACCGTGTGAAATAGGCGCGAGTACGCCTCCTCTCAGCCTATGGTTTAAGCGAACTGCCAAACAGGTTGCGTTTGTCGAGTATCTGTAACAAAACATCGAGAAGTTCAACATCCAGAAGTTCTTTTAGTTCGAGACCCTCTCATAGGCGTCCAATCAACTTATCGTTTAAGTGATTCTTCCATTAAGTTGAAGTTTATATTGTCTAAGAACGATTTTCATGTTTCTTGTTCCAGATTTAAGGAACTGATTCCCTTCCCACTGTCTAGCGTACTTTCGGGATCTGACTGGCTTAAATTGACATATGCTTCTTTTCAGAAGGGATCCCAATCTCGAACCCACTTGATTTCTTTTAATTTGAGCACTTAATTTTAGTGAGGCCTTTCTCACAGCTATTAAAACAGCTTCGTTAATCAAGCAAGATTTCTCTGTGGGTTATTCAGCGTTTCATTTTCCTCAGGACATAAAACAAAATTTTTAGTTTATCTTCTTCTTGACTTTACACCCAAATCAATGGTTCTCATAGTTCTCAATTACCTTTAGCGCACATTCTTAATTATTGCAGTGTTCCATCGCACTTGATAGAAGTGCTCTAGCTTCTCCAGGACAGCTGGTTTATTTTGGATACACAACCTCTATGCTGTCAGCCAGGATAGACCCTGCAGTATATTGAGAAATTACAAGAATCTGTCATCGGCATCCTTTGAATCCGTGGTTCAGGTGAACCTCTGGTTGGGCTTTAATTTCCTGTAGGTTGAAAAAAAGCTTCAACTTTTTCCTCGCTATCAAAGGATTGGTTCTGTTCTCATCACCTCATGCAGTATTGGGCGGTAGCTTTCGCAACAGAATCATTAGAATAAGTCTCTGCGTGGAAACATTAACTCTCTCTCCTTTTTGTTTTGCTAATTCAGTATTTAGTGCTTCCGCTTTGTTCTCGCATTTTTTTTTTATAAATTCATTATTTCATGAGTTTATATTGCAAAAGAATGACATATGAGTACGTTGCGAAAATTTAAGATATTTAAAAAATTTTACTATCACATTGAAGAACTTGTAAGTGGTTAAGTGACTTTGACAATTCGTCATCCTAAGTGTCCGGAATTCGTTTGGTTCTTCCGAACTATTCGCTATCCTTCACTTTCCCCTATTTCGCCTGCGCTTCGCTTCAGATAGCTTGACCTCTTCCCCCGGTAAATTTTCATATCGCTATTTTCCAACTCCTGGCCATAGTTAAACCTCTAAAAAGAGCTAACCGTCCGGAGGGTTTCATAAATATGTGATCCAAACAGGCCATGAACAGTTTTATGATACGTCTCATTGTTTCACACAAATAGGTCCTGAACTCTCATAATTGCCCTAATTTACAATTCAATGTACGTTCAAAATCGATCTAGAAACTAGAAGGGATTAGTATAATTCATAGCTAACACCCTATGTAGAAAACAAAGCGAGCTTTGCAATACAGAGAGCTTTTAAATTAAACGATTTAGGTAAGTAGAGAGATCGAGATGGCTGCCTTTCTTTGCTTAAGGGTGTCTGAGAATAATTTTTCCTTTATAAAAGAATAGATATTTTAGGAGAATAGGCATATCAGTCCGCGCCTTCATTTTTTTATCCTATCTCCAACAAGTTTTGTTTACTGATACAATTGTATCTCTAATATACGGGAGGAATATCGTTAGATTGGGAGTTTGTCGACTTTTTTGTGCTTGTCTAGTGTGATGTCCTCCTGGCTCCGAAAAAACGAGTTTTTCGCCGCTTGCCCCTTTCAAGACCGCTCGGCCATCCGTTCATTTTGTTCACTGTTCTGTTCATGTGTGAATTTTAGGCAAATTCCGGTTTTGTTTTCAAATTAACTAGATCTTGTTATACTTTTGTTTGACCTCTGCACACACACGTTTTTTTAAATCTGTTTTGAATTGCCTGTCTTACGCAAACTGGTTTATTTCACCCTATTCTTACCTCCTTCTAACAGCGTCGGAAGATTATTTGCTGCCGAAAGTTATCCGTTTTAGCCTACTAGCGATCCTTGAGTTATTTAGAAGCATTTCTTTTTAAAAGCCAGCAAGACAACTCATCTGATTTGAAATAATAAAAATTCAAAAATATCTAGTCCCTTTCCGAAGCAATATTCGTTCCAACGCGATTAGTTGCATTTATTTTTATTACTCTCTTCCTCACATGTTTTTTCCCACCCGTTATGTGCGACAGAACAATAATTCAAATGGTAGCAAGAATATCCCTAAGGATTTGCATAAAAACTCCAAATTTCCATTTTGATTGATCTATCCAGGGGGCAGTATGGGTTGAAATTTCAAAGATTTTGCAACTCATTCTTTTTCGATACTTTATCTGGGTGTTCAGTACGTCTTATTACTTCTTCAAATATGGGTTAAGGCTTTTGCTATGCATATGGGCTTTCACTATGGTGGACCCATTCATCGCATACAGTTCTAAATGGATAGTTTTAACCTTTTCGTTTTATTATTACTGATACCTTCGTAACTATCTGTTTGTAAACTTCTCAAGGATAGATTGTGGCTCTATCTTTAGTTCATTGGAAACCTTGCGTTTCACCTTGTAGCATGAATGTAGGTGTCTTCGAAGATGCTGTTAGAACTGTGCTCCCGTGAATTTTCAAACGCAGTTCCCTCTCCTGATAAGCTAGAGCAAATTTTGATGATATGTCGTAAAAGCATGTCGTCCTAGGAAGTATGGTTGCAGAGAAAAGATATCGATTTGAAGGAATTTAATCTCCTCAAATACCTGTAACTTATTTCAATCTAAAATTTTTATATTTCTTTGACATTGGACAATACTTTTTTTCTCCAAATTATAACTTTGTCTGGTCTGGTCCTTTGTTGTGGTATATTTTGGATTATCAGCTTGTGATAGAGACAGAGGGATAGAGAAAGAACAAAGCTCCTATTTGAAACAAACAAACAAACAAGTCATGATTTCCTTACAAAAAAAAAACATAAAAAGCAATAGCCGTATTTGCCTTAAAGGACTTTCATGAGCGACTTTATCACATGTCTTGTTGTTTCACGCAATTAGGTCGTGAACTCTCACACTTTCCCTAATTTCCAACTCAATATGCGATAAAAATTGAACTATAAACTAGAAGGGATAAGTATAATTCATAGCTAACAACCCGAGAGGCTCTGTATCGCAAAGGCGAACTTTGCATAACAGAGAGCTTTTAAGTTAAACGACTTAGGTAAGTGGAGAGATCGATATGGCTGCCTTTCTGAGCTTAAGAGTATGTGAGAATATTTTTTTTTTATTTGAAAGTCGAAATTTTAAGAGGATAAGTGTTTCAATCCGCACCTTCCTTATTTTATCCTATTATCAATTTTTGTTTACTAAGACAATTGTATCTCTGAAATCCAATTCAAATTCCAATTCAATATGCGATAAAAATTGAACTAAAAACTAATAGGGAATGGTAAAAAAATAGAGAAAGTAGCAAGAAACTGATGATTGAAAGATGAAAAGAAATGAATCCTGAATCAAGAACAAAGTAATCCTGAGCCATCCGAATTTCGAAATATATTAAATTGAAATCTGTATAACCCTTGCTATATGATGCCTTAAATTTTTCGTTAAAATTAAACACAGCACATTAACATTAGACTGTAATTAGGTTCGTAAATTGTAACAGGAAACTAATTAGAAAGCATTTTAATAACATTAAAAAATACTTTTAAAAAAATACATCTTTTTTCAAATTACAATTTGTGTAAACATTATAAAACATATTCATTTTCAGAATTGCATAAATTCTGTACGTTCTTAACTAAACATTTAATAAAATAAGAAGTGATGATGAAATCCTCTTTAACATCAAAATCATATTCTTAGACGTCTATTAATGATAATTTATTTATGGAAAATAATTAATAATCAAAATTGTATATCTATTAAAAATGTGTAAATATCTCTTACATTCAATATGTGTACATACGAGTATAAAAGAATGGTTAAAATAAATAAGCTAAAAAATTAAACAAAAACAACAACAACAACAACAACAAAAATCAGTAACCGAAAACAACAATTAGAAATTCTAAATAAACTAAGTAATAATAAAAATGTAAATGATGAAAACCTTTACTTTATTCATCTTAGCTCGAATGCGTGTGTGGGTGTGTCTGTACGTGTGTGTTTGGATGTTACATACAGAAAAATTTATTGAAATGATGTTAAAATCAAAATATATATTGATTATAATCATATTTAAAAGAGAAATTACAGTAATCATGATCAACACACATTATATAAAGCAATATATAAATATATTAACATTAAATTTATGTAAATAGAAGGTGAAAAACTAGATGAGGATTGATCCTGTTTTTTTCTTTTCTTCGGAATTGAGGTAAATCATCAAATTTCGAATCCATGTCTAAACCTTTTTTTGTTTGTAATTATTTTAAATTTTTGATTGCCTTCGATTTAATTTTAATAATTTAACGGAAATTAAGTAGAGCGTCTTCCATTCGAAATAAATCGATTTTAAAATTTAGATTGCATGTAGGATTTGAGACGATTTTGCTATTCTTTAGTTTTTAATTTTTTGAAAAGCGTTAACAAAAGCAATAATAAAACTTAAAAACATTCTTTTTTCTCCACTTTTAAGGTTCTCATCATTATATCAATCGTTATTGTTTTCTTTATTAACACGATCTCATTCTAAACTTGACACTGAATGTATAAATGTAAACAAAGCTTACCTTACCACTAATCAAAATAGTTAACATTATTGTAAAAACAAAGATTAAAGAAAAGGAAAGCAAACAAAAAAACAAGAACACTTTTTCTTCGTCTAGAAGATTTGAGAAGCCAAACAACACTTTTTACAAATACGAAATTGTTTCTCCCTTTTTTTTAAAAAATATAATATGTTGTGCTGGACAAAAAAGATTGGTAAAAAACCAAAAAACAAAAAAAATATTTATTTTATATAACAAAAAAAAAAAACGAAAAAATTCTACGTGTTGATAAAATACTACTAACTTAGGGAATTAAAATAAAAATAAACATCTTGAGAACCAAAGAGCATAGAAAACCATCTTAACAATGAACAATTGAAAAAAAAAACAATATTTATCATAATTTAAATGGAAACAAAATAAAAAGTTTGTGTATAAAAATTAGTAAAATAAAAACAAAACAACAAAAGTTAAAATTGATTCCAATATTATTTTCTGCCAGATCAAAGTGTAAATATTTGTTTCAAAAGTGGGAAGGGCTAGAGAAAGATTGAGTAACGGGACAGTAAATACATGAGGCAAATCTAAAAGGGGGTAGATCTCTGTCACATCAATATAGCCTTATTTTATTGTCAAACTATATGAATAACTAATGAAATATTATCTGGATGAATAACTGAACTATATTGTAGATATGAGAGTGATTTTTTTTTAAACTCACCGAATCAACTCCCAATAGAGAGGTCCCAAAAACTTGTCAAACATGTACAGGGTGGGCCATCTAGCGTTTTAAATTTGAACTATCTATATTTCGACGTTGGAAACGTCAAATACCATTCGGAAAGTGACAGATATTCGGTATAAAGTATAAAATTTACGAAATGGGTCGCTATTCGCTAGAAGGACTCTGAGAAATATTGAAAACTTTTTTCCAAAGTAGTGAGTCTTCAACACAAACTGTGAGAAATTTGGCGAAAAAAATTGACAGACAAAAAGTGCCAAAAGTTCAATTTGTACAACAATTTGTCAAGCGTGTGCGTGAAACTGGCTCGTTGTTGGATAAACCAAAACGTCAACATTCATTTCCCGCGCGTTCAACCGAAAATATTGTGACTGTGGCTGAAAGTGTTAGTGAGAATCCATCCACCTCAACTCGCCGTCGATCGCAAGAATTGAACATTCCACGAACAACTTTGCGACGAATTTTACAACAAGACCTCGCTATGAACCCATATAAAGTTCAATTGGTGCAGCAGCTGAAGCCACTTGACCATCTGAGCTGTCTACAGTTCGCAGATTGGGCGAAAGATCGTTTGACCGAGGATGGTCAATTTTATCGAAAAATCATATTTTCGGACGAGGCTCATCTCCACCTCGGTGGTTACGTTAACAAGCAGAATTGTCGCATTTGGGGCACAGAAAACCCGCACATAATTGTCGAGAAGCCAATGCACCCGGCACGAGTCACTGTATGGTGTGGATTTGGGTCTGGTGGAATCATCGGCCCATTTTTCTTCGAAAATTAAGAAGGAGCCGCCGTAACCGTCAATGGTGAGCGATATCGCGCAATATTATCCGAATGTTTCTTCAAGAAAATTGAAGAGGAAGACTTGGACAACATTTGGTTCCAGTAGGACGGCGCTATGTGCCATACAGCAAACGCTACACTCAATCTTTTGCGCCCTATCTTCGAAAATCGCATAATCAGCAAAAGAGGTGATGTGAATTGGCCTCCCAGAAACTGCGATTTAACGCCGTTGGACTATTTTCTTTGGGGAGCTGCTATAAAGATAAATGTTACGCCAACCATTCAAAAACAATTCAAGATCTAAAGTACGATATTCAAGCTACTGTTGCTGCCATAAGGCCTGAAACCATGGAGAAAGTACTCCAAAATTGGGTGGATCGGAAGAGCTACTGTAAACTCAGCCGTGGTGGTTATTTGTCCGAAATTGTTTTCCACAAATAAATTTCATAAAATAACCTTTCAAATAAATGTTCTACCTTTAAAAAATATCAAGCCGGTTTTTTTTAATTGACTTTTTAAATTTAGAATTTTATATGGCCCACCCTGTACAAAGAACTTAAGGATGATGTTGCTGTCACCGTGGCGCTACAACCGTTTTTGGTAATTGGTCTCCCGTATGTATCGATCCATCTACTGCGTTTTCCACTTGAATCATTTGGGTAGTCATCGATCGAATCCTGGCCCAGGAACTGGTCCATCCACCACAGATAGCCTGTCTTTTGCAGCATGTGAAATTTAAAAATGTTAGAGACTTTTCGCTCATAGGAAAATCGTTTAGCTCACCGTTTTGCTCCTAGAACATTTCCCAGGATTCGTCTTTCAAATGCATCCGTTATAACTTGAATATTTGCATTAATGTCCACATCACACGACCTTAGCATTACACAGGCCCTGTCATCACTTTGTGTATTCAGAGTTGTGGTCTCCAGTGTATGCAGTTGGCCTTAAGAATTTGCAAAACAGAATAATGTCTTTTACACGGCCTGTATTCTTTTGTTAACTTCAGTTTTTTTAATTCTATATTTTTTAAGATTTTAAAGTATATAAATCTGATCACATTTCCTACACTTTGACCATTCAACACTGTATTAGAACAGTTTGGTGTTATTTTTCTTGTTTGAATAATGCACTTAATTTTGGCCTCGTTAGTTTGCACTTTACCTGTTCTGTTTCTTGGTTCATGTTTTACAGAATATCTTCAGCAGATGTAGAGAACTTTGAAAGGATTTTTTCAATCTGTTTCGATCTGTAGCGAATTGAATCTGTTTTCAGCCAGAATTGGGCCTCTTTGAGTCAGATTAAACAGCAGTAGACCAGCAGTTTTGTGCAAAAAACCACAGTCAGCTGGTTACTTATTTGGACTTAATGTCAAAATTTAAGTCATCTTAGTTCGTCTGGCCATGTCTTGCCATCTGCAAGTCTCAGTGGCATGTAAAAATTCATGCTTGCTGATCTCGTATAATATGTTTGATTCTATACTGTGTTATGTATTTTCAAAGGGAAATTAATAATAAAATATATGTTTATATAATTAATAGTAAAATAATAATTGGGCAACCGATAGGTCGCACCTGCAGCGAAAGAAAGGAACAAGATTATAGGGTTAGTTGAAAATACAAAGGCCGCATAATGGCGGCCGAAAAAGTTAATTTTCCACCGACTAGTTCACCGCGTGGGCGTGGGGGTTAGGACTTCATTTAAGCCCTGATCCTTCCATGCAACTTACACACACACACACAGGGAAAGAGCTTAGTCCCTCGTATTATATTACATAAAAATTATAAAAAAAATCAAACAACCTGTGAATTGTGCTGCGCTCAATGGTGCTGCGCTGACTGTGAACTCCTCCTCCTTTACTGGTTGTGTATCTTCAACTGATTGAGTGTCTTCTATGGTTGAATGTCCTCAACTGGTTGAGTGTCATCCAATGGCAGATTGGCCTCTACTGGTTGGTGTTCCTTGGCAGAATGTCCTCTGTGGTTGAGTGTCATCCACTGGCAGATTGGCCTCTACTGGTTGGTGGTCCTCGGCAGAATGGCTCTACTGGCTGGACCTCTACTGGCTTCAACTGGTTGAGTGTGCTCCACTGGTTGCAACTGGTTGAGACTGGTTGAGTGTCCTATACTGGCTGCTGCAACTGGTATTATCAGCTATCGGCTAATCGGCTGAATGTCTTCACTTGTTAGGTATCTTCTATCGGCGGTCGTCTATCGGCTGAATCTCTTCACTTGTTAAGTATCTTCTATCGGCTGTCGTCTATCGGCTGAATCTCTCCCTTCCTCACAATTTCCACTCCTTTTATATCGATACGAACACAACAACCCAGTGAATCGTATCGATCGTAAATAACTTCCAAGAATTTCTTTTTTTTTTATTGTGGGGTTTTTTTTTTCTTTCTTTTTTTTGGGGGTTTTTTTTTTTGCTACTTGGAATTTTTTTTTTTGTGATTTTTTTTTTTTTTTTTTTTTTTTAATAACTAATTATTATTTTGCTAAATCTAACTTTACATATTTTTATTTTAATTTCTTAATTTATTTATTTACATATATATATTTTTGTTTGTTTGTGCAATGTCGCCTACACATGGAAATACGTAACACGTGGGGACGACCTACCCCTTGAGAAGGGTCTCACTCCAAAAGCCGGGCTGCTATCCATGTAGGATTAAGGGACTATGGCCTAATGTCCTGGCAATGGTAGACTCCTAATGGTTTCCCATCTGGGGACTCCAGTTCATACGCGACCTGTCCAACTAAACGAACTATTCTGGCCGGTATGAATTTCGGTGCGAGCTTAGCTGCAAATTTTTCTACTGCACTACTGAGTACGTGATTTCGTACAAAAATCATTTGTCCGGGGGTAAAAGAACGGGTCCTTGCCCGCAAATTATAATGCCTTTGTCCTTTAGCGTAAGCTTCGCCTAATTTCTCTCTAACTCGTTCACGTATCACCCTCAATCTCTCGTGAGGGGTCATGAGCTCGACTTCTCCATCTTCAAAAGAAGACAACTTCCGGAGGAGCTCGTAGTCGGAGCCATGGCTCACTGACTGAAATCCGAACATCAGATAGTGAGGCGAACAACCGGTCGACTCGTGTACAGTGTTGCGGAATGCAGAGCTTGATTCTCGCAAATACTTATCCCATATAGAGTGGTCATCACCTATAAAGGAACGAATGGCAGCTAAAATGGACTGGTTGACCCGTTCGGAAGCATTCGATTGAGGCGAGTAATTTGGAGAGAAAACGTGCTGAATACCATATTCTTGAAGGAATTGCATGAAATGCTTAGAAGTAAACTGCACACCATTATCCGAATGAAGTAGTTCGGGCACACCAAATGTACAGAATATATCTAGAAGGAATTGAGTAGCGTTTTCGGTAGTGGCCTTGGGCATGGCTTTCATCCATACAAATTTTGTATAATGGTCGAGCACAACAAACAATTGGGTGTTTCCGCTCTTCGAACGTGGATAAGGTCCTAGGAAATCAATAAATAAGCGCTGCATCGGCCTATCAGATATGCGCTCTTGACCCATATGTGGTCTAAGGACCTTATTGTACGGCTTAATTTGCTTACAAGTACTACATTGGGAGATGTAAGAAGCGACGTCCTTACGAAGGGTTGGCCAATAATAATATCGCTGTAGTACTTCGGTGGTCTTACGTATGCCACAATGAGATGATTCCGGTCTATCGTGAGCTTGGGAAATCAGCCTAGATTGCTGACTCACGGGTACCCATAATTTGGTTCGAGGAATGTCTATATCCGGATCGTTAACTCTTCCTAACTTAATGTAGATACGACCATCTCTTATCCATAGGTTGGGGAACCGTGTAGGTTCTTTCGAAATTGAAAGTATTCGTTCTATATAATCAGATTCTGTGAAAGCAGAGTCTGGCAACAGTGAATCGATATGATGATGCTCAGGAAGGAAGGGAAGATACAGACACGAAAGTTCACTAAGACTCTCGTGAACTCGGGAAAGGGCATCGGGAACGGTATTTGCGGAACCCTTAACATGTTCAATATTGAAGTTGAAACCTTGCAACTTCAGACTCCAGCGAGCTAATCTGCCGGAAAGGTCTTGTTGGCTCATGAGCCATTTCAAACTAGCGTGATCAGTGATGATGGTGAAGGGAAGTCCTTCAATGTAGGCACGGAATTTTTTTACGCTCTGTACGGCGGCGAGACACTCCAGCTCAGTGATAGTGTAATTTCGCTGCGCCGACGTCAACTTGGCAGACATGAAGGCAATGGGATGCTCTTCTCCCTTCTCGTCCTTTTGAAAGAGGACGCTACCAATTCCAGTGGTGCTTGCGTCGCACTGAATGAAGAAGGGTTTTGAAAAGTTAGGGTTAACTAGTACGGGCGCGGACACAAGAGCTTGTTTTAGTTGGTCAAAAGCAGTTTGAGCGGCGGCAGTCCATTTAAAGGACGATTTGTTTTTCAGCAGATCAGTTAGAGGGGCGGTAATGGAGGCAAACCTATGTATGAATCGGCGGTACCATCCGGCCATTCCCATGAGACGACGAATATCTTTAATAGAGTGAGGAGTTGGGTAATCTACAATGCTGGAGACTTTAGAGGGATCTGTCTTTAGGATACCATCGCTAACGATGTATCCAAGGTACCTTATTTCACGCTGGACGAATTTGCTCTTCCCAACATTTATTGTGAGCCCAGCTGATGAGAGTAACTTAGCTACTGTAGACAACAGATCCAAATGTTCCATGAAGGAAGTGCTGGTCACGAGCAAATCATCAAGGTAAACAAATATTTTGTCTTGAAGCTCATGCGGAATAACCTTGTGCATTAGACGGCACATGGTTTGGGGAGCGTTGCACAATCCGAAAGGCATGACCTTAAAATGGTATAAAGGGCGACCCGGCACCGTGAAAGCTGTCTTTTCCTGCGATTCAGGATCAAGAGGTATCTGCCAAAAGGCGTCCTTTAAATCGAGACTTGTAATAAACTTAGTGGATCTCAATCGAGATAATAATCCATCGATTAACGGCAAAGGATATGCGTCTTTAACGGTAACATCGTTAACACGTCGCGCATCCAGACACAGACGTACTTTTCCAGGTTTACGAACCAACGTTACTGGAGAGCTCCAGGAACTGTGACTCTCGCCTATCACACCCAATGCGAGCATACGATCAAGTTCCTTGTACAGCAGATCCTGTACGACCGGTGAAACAGCATAATGCCGTTGCTTGATTGGCTTAGCAGTCCCAGTGTCAATGTTGTGTGTAACGAGTGACGTTTTTCCCAGACCAAGCTTATTGAAGGAAGGAAATTTGGCAACTACTTGTTGCAATAATAGCTTTTGCTCTGGTGTCAATTGGTGAAGGGTGTCAGCCTCTTCGGCTTGAAGAGAATTAGGGGCTTCTTGGAACGCACTGACATTTTTGAACGACGCTGGTTCTATCTGAAACGCATTCCAGAAGTCAATGCCAAGGTATAATTTACCGGCGAGGGAAGGGACGACTAAGAACTGCAAAAGTTTAGTCTCGTCATCATATGTGACGGGAACATTTACGTATCCTGCTGCTGGAACTCGCTGTCCAGACGCTGTTTGGACACTGGTTTTCAGGGAGTGAATTTTGAGATTTAAGTCTCGAAGTAACTCAATGGACTGGTGTCCTAAGACACTGACGCTAGCTCCACTGTCCATTAGACCGGTGAGCTGATATCCTAATATGATGATGTCACAATAGGGACGCGGATCTTTAAGATCGCGATCGGGTACTACCGAACTAATCGCTAGTTTACGAAGGGCGCGTTTCGCGCGAAAGTATTTGATAGCGCGAAGTCTTCTTCTATATCTTCGTGTAATGGTGAACAGGGGAAAATGGTTGACGGGAAAGGGTTTGTTCAATCGAGTGGTCTGAGCTATAGAAGTCTTGTCATAATGTGATGATGGACTATTCGAACTCAGCGATTGCGACGCCATTCGGGATCTACATTGGTGGATGCGTCCACAGTATTGACTCGAATTTGAGTTGTTGCTTAAGGGTTGAATTTTCGAAAATTTGGAGCGGGCCGACCCCTCATATGCGGGCCGCTCCTGGAATAGTTTCCCGGAGGTTTACACTTTTGGCACTGAGTTTTTCGTACTCCCGGAGTACCGCAACCAAAACAAAACAATCTCTGGATCGGAAGTTGGCATTTGCTGAAGAAATGACCTATATCCTGACAGTTCCAACACAAACGGTATTCGGGATCACTAGCAGGGTCCAGAGATTTGATTACTTCTTCGGGCACTTCTGTTGGGAGATTTTGGTAGCGTGTGTGTGACAAGGCATGGACTTGGCGAACAGGACCGAAAGGTCGTTCTACCTTGCTCAAGTTCCAAACAGATTCTATTGAAGTGCAGCACTGTACCAGCTCATAGACTGATATAAATTGCCGACCTGCGAGATGGTCTCTCAACCGACGATGCATATTAAGATACAACAAGTGCTGCATATCCAAATCAGACATGCCTTTCTGTAACTGCAGCGACAACGTCTCTAAGGCATCGAAGAATTCAATGAAGGGTTCACCCTGCGCCTGATGACGTGCATCCATTTGACGCCGAATATCTATGTCTGCTCGAGCACGGGAAAATCGATTGAGGAAAGAATGGGTGAGAGAATCCCAATCTAAGGAATGTGGGTGCATTTCGTGATATTTCCAGTACCACTCGAGAGCAGGCCCTTTCAGGAAAATGTGGAAGCACTCTGCTAATTGGTTAAGCGGCACCTCTTGAGAGTCTCCCATAGCTTGTAATCTATACAGGAAAGAGTCAGCTCTCAGGCTAGATTGGCTGCCATCATACCCAATACCCCATTTGGATATTGGTATAGACATTTGGCTTATTGGACGTGAGCGTGCGGGAGAGCGCGTACCAAGATCACGTATATTGTCTCGGGGAATCTGTGCTGTAGTGGTAGTATGGACTGGACGGGAGGCTGGACTAACATCCAGTGATTGCTTCATGGGGCCTAGAACATTTGATTCCAGAACTTGCTCCAGCCGCTGGATTTCTTCAATCAGGTGCTCTATCTTAGGTTCCGAGATGAATGGATTATGACTCGTGGTCACGGGTGTCAGAGTTTCATATAATTCTGCCGTGAAAATGTGGGGTTTCTCAGACTCAGGAGACAAATTACGAAAGGGGTTTGAATCATTCAGTTTTGTATTTTGATCAAACGGACAATCATTTGTCTGCACACTCGAGGGTAGTCCAGTGTCTGCAAAAAGTCTTCCTGTCCTCCCCGGGACATTGGAAATGGAGAAGCCCTGGGGCGTAGAGGGTCCTGACGGCAAAAATTTTTCCGATGGTGGAGACGACATAATTTGACTACTTTATACTTTTCAATTGTCCTTATTTAGTTCTTAATTCCTTACTTATATTATATGTATGTTTTTATTCATTAATGTGTGTATGTGTGTGCTTGAAGACATGCGTTTCCGGATCAGGACGCGAAGAAGGTTAGAAAGTTAAAGATGAAATGGAAGTATATGAGCAATTCCAAGGGTTGCTGATGCTCATCCGGCCCCTGATTCAAACTCATAGAGCGATAAATATCAGTCGGCATAGAGTCAACAACACCGGAAGGTAAACGTGTTTAAAGAATATAGCAAAGGAAAACAATTAGTGGTGTTTCGAGGTACGTGTGCATCCGCCTGTTCTCCATTCAAACCAAAAACATATGGCGAAATTTACAAGAGATCAATAGATGCAAACGCTCCTTAAAAGTTGTTGTGCGTAATGTCAGCCAAGTCAACTTCAGGAGAGGCATTCCTAAATACTAATTCCTGAATCCTAATTCCATAATCTTAAAAGGAGAAACCAACCACCTTCTTCGTCGACCCTTAACGCTCCGTCTCAAAACTCATCGAGTCGAAATTTACGGAAGCGACAGTCAACATCACTCACGGAAACAGGAAAGAAGAAAGATAAGAAAAGAATACTTTTGGGGCGCCAGCTGCAGATGCAAGCAATCGGCGCGATATGTACTGAAGCGATGGTGCAGTGTGCCAGCGGAAGAGCAAAGTTTTTATTTACGAACTTCAAAAAAAACGAAATCCTCCGCTGCCACACATTGCCATCACCTTGACCGAACAAAGTCACAAGCTTGGGCGCCATGTTATGTATTTTCAAAGGGAAATTAATAATAAAATATATGTTTATATAATTAATAGTAAAATAATAATTGGGCAACCGATAGGTCGCACCTGCAGCGAAAGAAAGGAACAAGATTATAGGGTTAGTTGAAAATACAAAGGCCGCATAATGGCGGCCGAAGAAAGTTAATTTTCCACCGACTAGTTCACCGCGTGGGCGTGGGGGTTAGGACTTCATTTAAGCCCTGATCCTTCCATGCAACTTACACACACACACACACACACACACAGGGAAAGAGCTTAGTCCCTCGTATTATATTACATAAAAATTATAAAAAAAATCAAACAACCTGTGAATTGTGCTGCGCTCAATGGTGCTGCGCTGACTGTGAACTCCTCCTCCTTTACTGGTTGTGTATCTTCAACTGATTGAGTGTCTTCTATGGTTGAATGTCCTCAACTGGTTGAGTGTCATCCAATGGCAGATTGGCCTCTACTGGTTGGTGTTCCTTGGCAGAATGTCCTCTGTGGTTGAGTGTCATCCACTGGCAGATTGGCCTCTACTGGTTGGTGGTCCTCGGCAGAATGGCTCTACTGGCTGGACCTCTACTGGCTTCAACTGGTTGAGTGTGCTCCACTGGTTGCAACTGGTTGAGACTGGTTGAGTGTCCTATACTGGCTGCTGCAACTGGTATTATCAGCTATCGGCTAATCGGCTGAATGTCTTCACTTGTTAGGTATCTTCTATCGGCGGTCGTCTATCGGCTGAATCTCTTCACTTGTTAAGTATCTTCTATCGGCTGTCGTCTATCGGCTGAATCTCTCCCTTCCTCACTCCTCAATTTCCACTCCTTTTATATCGATACGAACACAACAACCCAGTGAATCGTATCGATCGTAAATAACTTCCAAGAATTTCTTTTTTTTTTATTGTGGGGTTTTTTTTTTCTTTCTTTTTTTTGGGGGGTTTTTTTTTTGCTACTTGGAATTTTTTTTTTTGTGATTTTTTTTTTTTTTTTTTTTTTTAATAACTAATTATTATTTTGCTAAATCTAACTTTACATATTTTTATTTTAATTTCTTAATTTATTTATTTACATATATATATTTTTGTTTGTTTGTGCAATGTCGCCTACACATGGAAATACGTAACACGTGGGGACGACCTACCCCTTGAGAAGGGTCTCACTCCAAAAGCCGGGCTGCTATCCATGTAGGATTAAGGGACTATGGCCTAATGTCCTGGCAATGGTAGACTCCTAATGGTTTCCCATCTGGGGACTCCAGTTCATACGCGACCTGTCCAACTAAACGAACTATTCTGGCCGGTATGAATTTCGGTGCGAGCTTAGCTGCAAATTTTTCTACTGCACTACTGAGTACGTGATTTCGTACAAAAATCATTTGTCCGGGGGTAAAAGAACGGGTCCTTGCCCGCAAATTATAATGCCTTTGTCCTTTAGCGTAAGCTTCGCCTAATTTCTCTCTAACTCGTTCACGTATCACCCTCAATCTCTCGTGAGGGGTCATGAGCTCGACTTCTCCATCTTCAAAAGAAGACAACTTCCGGAGGAGCTCGTAGTCGGAGCCATGGCTCACTGACTGAAATCCGAACATCAGATAGTGAGGCGAACAACCGGTCGACTCGTGTACAGTGTTGCGGAATGCAGAGCTTGATTCTCGCAAATACTTATCCCATATAGAGTGGTCATCACCTATAAAGGAACGAATGGCAGCTAAAATGGACTGGTTGACCCGTTCGGAAGCATTCGATTGAGGCGAGTAATTTGGAGAGAAAACGTGCTGAATACCATATTCTTGAAGGAATTGCATGAAATGCTTAGAAGTAAACTGCACACCATTATCCGAATGAAGTAGTTCGGGCACACCAAATGTACAGAATATATCTAGAAGGAATTGAGTAGCGTTTTCGGTAGTGGCCTTGGGCATGGCTTTCATCCATACAAATTTTGTATAATGGTCGAGCACAACAAACAATTGGGTGTTTCCGCTCTTCGAACGTGGATAAGGTCCTAGGAAATCAATAAATAAGCGCTGCATCGGCCTATCAGATATGCGCTCTTGACCCATATGTGGTCTAAGGACCTTATTGTACGGCTTAATTTGCTTACAAGTACTACATTGGGAGATGTAAGAAGCGACGTCCTTACGAAGGGTTGGCCAATAATAATATCGCTGTAGTACTTCGGTGGTCTTACGTATGCCACAATGAGATGATTCCGGTCTATCGTGAGCTTGGGAAATCAGCCTAGATTGCTGACTCACGGGTACCCATAATTTGGTTCGAGGAATGTCTATATCCGGATCGTTAACTCTTCCTAACTTAATGTAGATACGACCATCTCTTATCCATAGGTTGGGGAACCGTGTAGGTTCTTTCGAAATTGAAAGTATTCGTTCTATATAATCAGATTCTGTGAAAGCAGAGTCTGGCAACAGTGAATCGATATGATGATGCTCAGGAAGGAAGGGAAGATACAGACACGAAAGTTCACTAAGACTCTCGTGAACTCGGGAAAGGGCATCGGGAACGGTATTTGCGGAACCCTTAACATGTTCAATATTGAAGTTGAAACCTTGCAACTTCAGACTCCAGCGAGCTAATCTGCCGGAAAGGTCTTGTTGGCTCATGAGCCATTTCAAACTAGCGTGATCAGTGATGATGGTGAAGGGAAGTCCTTCAATGTAGGCACGGAATTTTTTTACGCTCTGTACGGCGGCGAGACACTCCAGCTCAGTGATAGTGTAATTTCGCTGCGCCGACGTCAACTTGGCAGACATGAAGGCAATGGGATGCTCTTCTCCCTTCTCGTCCTTTTGAAAGAGGACGCTACCAATTCCAGTGGTGCTTGCGTCGCACTGAATGAAGAAGGGTTTTGAAAAGTTAGGGTTAACTAGTACGGGCGCGGACACAAGAGCTTGTTTTAGTTGGTCAAAAGCAGTTTGAGCGGCGGCAGTCCATTTAAAGGACGATTTGTTTTTCAGCAGATCAGTTAGAGGGGCGGTAATGGAGGCAAACCTATGTATGAATCGGCGGTACCATCCGGCCATTCCCATGAGACGACGAATATCTTTAATAGAGTGAGGAGTTGGGTAATCTACAATGCTGGAGACTTTAGAGGGATCTGTCTTTAGGATACCATCGCTAACGATGTATCCAAGGTACCTTATTTCACGCTGGACGAATTTGCTCTTCCCAACATTTATTGTGAGCCCAGCTGATGAGAGTAACTTAGCTACTGTAGACAACAGATCCAAATGTTCCATGAAGGAAGTGCTGGTCACGAGCAAATCATCAAGGTAAACAAATATTTTGTCTTGAAGCTCATGCGGAATAACCTTGTGCATTAGACGGCACATGGTTTGGGGAGCGTTGCACAATCCGAAAGGCATGACCTTAAAATGGTATAAAGGGCGACCCGGCACCGTGAAAGCTGTCTTTTCCTGCGATTCAGGATCAAGAGGTATCTGCCAAAAGGCGTCCTTTAAATCGAGACTTGTAATAAACTTAGTGGATCTCAATCGAGATAATAATCCATCGATTAACGGCAAAGGATATGCGTCTTTAACGGTAACATCGTTAACACGTCGCGCATCCAGACACAGACGTACTTTTCCAGGTTTACGAACCAACGTTACTGGAGAGCTCCAGGAACTGTGACTCTCGCCTATCACACCCAATGCGAGCATACGATCAAGTTCCTTGTACAGCAGATCCTGTACGACCGGTGAAACAGCATAATGCCGTTGCTTGATTGGCTTAGCAGTCCCAGTGTCAATGTTGTGTGTAACGAGTGACGTTTTTCCCAGACCAAGCTTATTGAAGGAAGGAAATTTGGCAACTACTTGTTGCAATAATAGCTTTTGCTCTGGTGTCAATTGGTGAAGGGTGTCAGCCTCTTCGGCTTGAAGAGAATTAGGGGCTTCTTGGAACGCACTGACATTTTTGAACGACGCTGGTTCTATCTGAAACGCATTCCAGAAGTCAATGCCAAGGTATAATTTACCGGCGAGGGAAGGGACGACTAAGAACTGCAAAAGTTTAGTCTCGTCATCATATGTGACGGGAACATTTACGTATCCTGCTGCTGGAACTCGCTGTCCAGACGCTGTTTGGACACTGGTTTTCAGGGAGTGAATTTTGAGATTTAAGTCTCGAAGTAACTCAATGGACTGGTGTCCTAAGACACTGACGCTAGCTCCACTGTCCATTAGACCGGTGAGCTGATATCCTAATATGATGATGTCACAATAGGGACGCGGATCTTTAAGATCGCGATCGGGTACTACCGAACTAATCGCTAGTTTACGAAGGGCGCGTTTCGCGCGAAAGTATTTGATAGCGCGAAGTCTTCTTCTATATCTTCGTGTAATGGTGAACAGGGGAAAATGGTTGACGGGAAAGGGTTTGTTCAATCGAGTGGTCTGAGCTATAGAAGTCTTGTCATAATGTGATGATGGACTATTCGAACTCAGCGATTGCGACGCCATTCGGGATCTACATTGGTGGATGCGTCCACAGTATTGACTCGAATTTGAGTTGTTGCTTAAGGGTTGAATTTTCGAAAATTTGGAGCGGGCCGACCCCTCATATGCGGGCCGCTCCTGGAATAGTTTCCCGGAGGTTTACACTTTTGGCACTGAGTTTTTCGTACTCCCGGAGTACCGCAACCAAAACAAAACAATCTCTGGATCGGAAGTTGGCATTTGCTGAAGAAATGACCTATATCCTAACAGTTCCAACACAAACGGTATTCGGGATCACTAGCAGGGTCCAGAGATTTGATTACTTCTTCGGGCACTTCTGTTGGGAGATTTTGGTAGCGTGTGTGTGACAAGGCATGGACTTGGCGAACAGGACCGAAAGGTCGTTCTACCTTGCTCAAGTTCCAAACAGATTCTATTGAAGTGCAGCACTGTACCAGCTCATAGACTGATATAAATTGCCGACCTGCGAGATGGTCTCTCAACCGACGATGCATATTAAGATACAACAAGTGCTGCATATCCAAATCAGACATGCCTTTCTGTAACTGCAGCGACAACGTCTCTAAGGCATCGAAGAATTCAATGAAGGGTTCACCCTGCGCCTGATGACGTGCATCCATTTGACGCCGAATATCTATGTCTGCTCGAGCACGGGAAAATCGATTGAGGAAAGAATGGGTGAGAGAATCCCAATCTAAGGAATGTGGGTGCATTTCGTGATATTTCCAGTACCACTCGAGAGCAGGCCCTTTCAGGAAAATGTGGAAGCACTCTGCTAATTGGTTAAGCGGCACCTCTTGAGAGTCTCCCATAGCTTGTAATCTATACAGGAAAGAGTCAGCTCTCAGGCTAGATTGGCTGCCATCATACCCAATACCCCATTTGGATATTGGTATAGACATTTGGCTTATTGGACGTGAGCGTGCGGGAGAGCGCGTACCAAGATCACGTATATTGTCTCGGGGAATCTGTGCTGTAGTGGTAGTATGGACTGGACGGGAGGCTGGACTAACATCCAGTGATTGCTTCATGGGGCCTAGAACATTTGATTCCAGAACTTGCTCCAGCCGCTGGATTTCTTCAATCAGGTGCTCTATCTTAGGTTCCGAGATGAATGGATTATGACTCGTGGTCACGGGTGTCAGAGTTTCATATAATTCTGCCGTGAAAATGTGGGGTTTCTCAGACTCAGGAGACAAATTACGAAAGGGGTTTGAATCATTCAGTTTTGTATTTTGATCAAACGGACAATCATTTGTCTGCACACTCGAGGGTAGTCCAGTGTCTGCAAAAAGTCTTCCTGTCCTCCCCGGGACATTGGAAATGGAGAAGCCCTGGGGCGTAGAGGGTCCTGACGGCAAAAATTTTTCCGATGGTGGAGACGACATAATTTGACTACTTTATACTTTTCAATTGTCCTTATTTAGTTCTTAATTCCTTACTTATATTATATGTATGTTTTTATTCATTAATGTGTGTATGTGTGTGCTTGAAGACATGCGTTTCCGGATCAGGACGCGAAGGTTAGAAAGTTAAAGATGAAATGGAAGTATATGAGCAATTCCAAGGGTTGCTGATGCTCATCCGGCCCCTGATTCAAACTCATAGAGCGATAAATATCAGTCGGCATAGAGTCAACAACACCGGAAGGTAAACGTGTTTAAAGAATATAGCAAAGGAAAACAATTAGTGGTGTTTCGAGGTACGTGTGCATCCGCCTGTTCTCCATTCAAACCAAAAACATATGGCGAAATTTACAAGAGATCAATAGATGCAAACGCTCCTTAAAAGTTGTTGTGCGTAATGTCAGCCAAGTCAACTTCAGGAGAGGCATTCCTAAATACTAATTCCTGAATCCTAATTCCATAATCTTAAAAGGAGAAACCAACCACCTTCTTCGTCGACCCTTAACGCTCCGTCTCAAAACTCATCGAGTCGAAATTTACGGAAGCGACAGTCAACATCACTCACGGAAACAGGAAAGAAGAAAGATAAGAAAAGAATACTTTTGGGGCGCCAGCTGCAGATGCAAGCAATCGGCGCGATATGTACTGAAGCGATGGTGCAGTGTGCCAGCGGAAGAGCAAAGTTTTTATTTACGAACTTCAAAAAAAACGAAATCCTCCGCTGCCACACATTGCCATCACCTTGACCGAACAAAGCCACAAGCTTGGGCGCCATGTTATGTATTTTCAAAGGGAAATTAATAATAAAATATATGTTTATATAATTAATAGTAAAATAATAATTGGGCAACCGATAGGTCGCACCTGCAGCGAAAGAAAGGAACAAGATTATAGGGTTAGTTGAAAATACAAAGGCCGCATAATGGCGGCCGAAGAAAGTTAATTTTCCACCGACTAGTTCACCGCGTGGGCGTGGGGGTTAGGACTTCATTTAAGCCCTGATCCTTCCATGCAACTTACACACACACACACACACACACACAGGGAAAGAGCTTAGTCCCTCGTATTATATTACATAAAAATTATAAAAAAAATCAAACAACCTGTGAATTGTGCTGCGCTCAATGGTGCTGCGCTGACTGTGAACTCCTCCTCCTTTACTGGTTGTGTATCTTCAACTGATTGAGTGTCTTCTATGGTTGAATGTCCTCAACTGGTTGAGTGTCATCCAATGGCAGATTGGCCTCTACTGGTTGGTGTTCCTTGGCAGAATGTCCTCTGTGGTTGAGTGTCATCCACTGGCAGATTGGCCTCTACTGGTTGGTGGTCCTCGGCAGAATGGCTCTACTGGCTGGACCTCTACTGGCTTCAACTGGTTGAGTGTGCTCCACTGGTTGCAACTGGTTGAGTGTCCTATACTGGCTGCTGCAACTGGTATTATCAGCTATCGGCTAATCGGCTGAATGTCTTCACTTGTTAGGTATCTTCTATCGGCGGTCGTCTATCGGCTGAATCTCTTCACTTGTTAAGTATCTTCTATCGGCTGTCGTCTATCGGCTGAATCTCTCCCTTCCTCACAATTTCCACTCCTTTTATATCGATACGAACACAACAACCCAGTGAATCGTATCGATCGTAAATAACTTCCAAGAATTTCTTTTTTTTTTATTGTGGGGTTTTTTTTTTCTTTCTTTTTTTTGGGGGGTTTTTTTTTTGCTACTTGGAATTTTTTTTTTTGTGATTTTTTTTTTTTTTTTTTTTTTAATAACTAATTATTATTTTGCTAAATCTAACTTTACATATTTTTATTTTAATTTCTTAATTTATTTATTTACATATATATATTTTTGTTTGTTTGTGCAATGTCGCCTACACATGGAAATACGTAACAACTGTCATATGCGTGTTATAATACCATAAAAAATTGGTGAACATAATTCGTGAACTTCCAGCATTTTGCTAGTCTTATTGGCATCAACAGGGGTTTTGCGTTCGGTGCCAAAGAAGATAAATCATTATTTCAAAGAAGAGATTATTACAATTAAGAAATAGTTGAAAATAGTAAGCCAATAACTTCTCAATTTCTTCATCGTCTGAGTTGATACAACCGTTTCCGTATTTGTCAATGTGTTTCTACGCGATAACAAAATATCAGTCGCTAGCGATGAAAAAGACGATGCACTATCGACTAGTGGCAACAATTTTGGGAGCGTGAGGCAAACGGAAGATTGACCGCGCGATCCAATAACGTTTTGGGATCGTGACTTAGTCGAAAGCATGGGGAGACTGACTGCTGTCTGACCCAGCTATTGGTCTGAAACAATTGTTTATAGTCTTAAATACATAAGATTGACTATTATTGTTTGATAAATACGTTCTTCAGATTGAATATTCTTCACAGGAGAGACAGATGACGTCTGTCAAAATGCAGAAAATGGAACAGAAGATTTTCTAATGCAGAAGATGGAACAGGGTTAATATCTTAATCGAAAATATGCAGAAATAAACAAATGAAACATCTGGAATCATCCGAGTCAATATAATTTCTTTAATGGTTGGGAAGCCCTGTTTAAGCCCTGTTTGAGTGTCGGACCTCTAGGGCCAATTGGACTACCGACTTTTAACCTCCCATGTCACACCAAAAACCTAGTTTGTCACATTACTTCAGACAAGGCCTCATTAATCATCGCCTAGCTTCACTTTCAGGTTGAGGGATCCTTCTTTCAGTCCGGATAGATGGAACGGAAGAGGATCTCCCTTCTCCAAGAGCTACCAAGGATCCATGATGCACTTTTCCTAAGAAGAATCACCCGCACGTAATACGAAACGCAGTTCCAATTGTCAATTGATGCCTATTTTCTCCGAGAGATGCGAACGGAGTTTTATCAATCTTCCGCATGTAAAGAACATTTGGCAGGCATCATCTGTCATCACCGGGCAGAATAAGCAAGCTGGTGATCGTAAATTTCCCATCTTATACAGGTAAGACTGAAAATTCCCGTCCTGACTAAGTAGTATCGTCAGGTAATTATAAGTCACACCGTACATTCTGCAAAACCACGGCCCCAAGTCACTGATGAGCCGTGCAGTCCACCTGCCTCGGGTTTCGGGTATCCACGTCTTTTGCCACAAAGCTGCGGTCCTTCTTCTTTCTCTCGGCTTAGAGCTCAAACCTTCGTATGTAGATTTGCCTTCGTTATTCAGAAAGTTGCATTAGGGGGGCAATCTTCGCGATAACCAGAACTACCTGTTCAGAGACAGTGCGATCTGAAGCTGTTATCCGCAAAGCTCTTTGCCTCAGTACTGATGCGAGACTCCCTCGATACAACTCCTTACTATGTGCGTCAGCCCAGACTTTTGACCCGTTTAAGAGCACTGACTCAATTTCACTCATGAGTAGACATTCTTTTGTGGGAGGTTGGTCCTCTAGTGTTGATCATAAGGCAACTCAGAGCGCACACTCCCGAAGTAGCCTTATACACTGACGCTCGAACCTGATCGAAGAAGCTCATCTTCAAGTCAATCATCAAGCCAAGATATTTTATTGATTCCTTCGACTCGATGGCCGCTTCTCAAACCTGAACGGGAATAACACAAAGGATCCGCTTTTTGATCAGTATGAGAACTTCAGTTGTTTCCAGAGATAGATTAAACCCACGGCCTGTCATCCACTCACTCACAGGCGCAGTTTGCGTTGCGCCTCGTTGACAGTACAACCGACAACTAGTAAATAATAATAATAACAATCATAAATAGTACCTCGATTTTCGTTTCGGATATTGCAGCACCTATTCTTTTAATTAATTTGTCAATAGTGACAGGACAGTTTTTCATTCACGTCATTTATTGCATAGCACTGAAGATGGAACGATATCAGCTTCGAACCAGCTGCCGGTTACTATTAAAAATCAACGTCATTCCTCTACTTGTTAATAACAAAAAAATGTTAAATATGAGTTCCTCATAGTAATAATTTTGACATGCCAATAGAAAAGACTGAAAGTGACCTTAACTTCCTTACAAGGTTGACCGAGAAAAATATGACACCTCAGCCCATATAAACAAACTGGATGAATGTTTAGGGGTTTTTCAATTTAATATCAGTTAATATCATTACTTTATGATAAATAAACGCAAACCAAATCAACTATGACAAATAAATGGAAACCAAATTAACTTTTGTAAATTTTCCAATGAAATGGAGTCCTTGGTGGGCGAAAACTTGAAAATTTTATAATAGTGTAACTAACACTTTTCGCTGAAAATAACTCATTTCAATTATCTGCACTTACGTATATACTTTCATATGCAAATTATCAACTTAATAAGACAAAATTTGAAGTTAAAGTTAAGCGACGACGTCAAACAATAAATCATGAACACTTCGTAGTTAATTTGACATAAAGCAGACTTCGCGCTGATTTGTTCTGAGAACGGTTCAAAGAGTACGATGGCCAAGTTTCTAAAACTCACTTAGGCTATGTACACGCTAAGTGATTTGCATACTCTAAAAGGATTTAAATAATTCATTGCCTATATTTATAGCATTTCGGTTTGTTATAGTTTTCGGTTAGACAGCTCTACAAACGAGCACATCTTGAAAATCTACTATTACATGCAATTTAAATATACAATTCATGTTTTAAAATGTTATTCATTTAAGGGTTATCTTTTTATTGCTAGTCAAATGTTTCAATGTTTCTTTTTGCTAAGCAGTAATATGCAGCCGCCCTCCCTCTCTATTATTAGCCTATCGAAATACGCATTTTTTATGTTTTTATTGTGATTTATGATTGGATTTTTTTTTGTTTATGTCATTTAAAATTAAGTTAGCCCCTTGAATAATGCATTCAATATACCTGATAAGTATGTTTCGCTCCTATCTCTTCGAAATTCAGACTTTCAAATTTCACAGTATATTTAACTTATGGTATTGAAGAAACTTAGCAGCTTTTCATACGTTAAACTTCTATGGTTTTAAATGTGGACTACGCCGTTACATGGTCAATATATAAAAACATAAAAGTGGTTGCCATCTGCTCACAAGGCTTATATATGATTAAGGTAAGTTTTAACTTAAAACTAAATTAATCTAACTATACCTAACTTATTATGAAACCTAATCTAATTGAATAAATAAATAAACAAGGAACAGTAACACAACTTTTGTCCAACTTTCACTTTGTCCTGATAATTATTCTTCTTATTTTATTTATGGTATGTATGAAGGTATTGTCTGGCCGCATGATCTCTCCATAACACAATTAGCTTTTTGCATTGCAAGTCCTACTTGGTATAATATTGTTAACAAATTGTCAATTACTATGAACTCTCTCAATTACAGTTCGCTGTCAAAATTATTTCACTCATTATACTTCAGCGCTACCTGGCAGCATTATGTGAAAATAGTTGCTGAAATCTGAGCAGTAAAGCTCAGTTGGAGTGAATGTTCGATGCTTCTCTTCGTATGGATCACCTGTTGCAGTGCGTTGAATTTCGTGCTAAATTTGAAGAAAAGCCCAAGATAAGTTGCTTTTATTGATTTTCACAGTTCATTTCCGATAAGATCTCATTCATGAGTTGTCGATAGCAATTGTAGTTTCAGTAGATTAACAGCATACGAGAAAAATTTAATCTCTTTGGTTTTCGACTCTCTTAAGTGTTATAATCGCGAGCGCTGTGTTAATGCATCAGAAACGGGAACCTTATATATGAGTATCTGAATTCCTAAGAAATAGTCTGTCGTCTTCAGTGCGGAAAGTCTTAGGTTGTCGGTCTTGGGATTTTGTCGTGGATTTACAACTGTTTCGTACTCGTACGTGTGTGTACTGCAAGTCTTCTGTTCGCAACTGAGTGCGGCTTGATATTCGCGAATTCCAGTCGTAGTTTTCGGGGAAAGGTGGAAATTATTTTCGCAGAAAAAAAGAAAAATATTATTAACTCATTGTGGTGAAATATCCAAACGCTGTTCAACTTCAGATTGATTTCGTTTATCTGCAATTTGTCGACGATAAGTCGCTACTTCGATTGTGCTTAGTCGAGATATTCATGGATTACTTTCGGACGTTGGTGCAAGTGCAGTGAATTGAAGGACATACAGGGAATAATTGCGTGTAAGATTGAAGTGCAAGGTGGTGTGAATTGTGTTCAGTGGTTTTGCCCATAAATTGTTTGTCCCGCAGAAACCGATCAAGTGGAATTTGCTTTTTAAATGTGGAAAAAAGGTGAGTTCAATAAATTTTCGAGATTTTGCGCGCCCTTTTTTTGGCGCCATTATTTCTAATTACTCTTGATAGTACGTAAATTGTATCCAAGCGTTTCGCTCGCTTTCATTCTGTTTGTTCATCCTTATTTGAGTTACATTGATAGACGGTGAGCAACGCGTTGTTGTTGGTGTGTCGATTGAGTTTCACGTCTAACGCTACATGCATGCATGCGAAGACAATTTTTAGTGTCGACGTTCTTATGTTTTGGTGCATCTTTCGCTTAGCCGGTATACAACCGTTCCAATCGTCTTGTGCATTCTTAGAAACCACGTAAAGGGAAAAGGGATGTGCCTGCCTGTCCGTCGGAACTGAGGGAGCGATGCAATAAGGTATACTGGACAAACGAAGCAAAAAAGAGTGCAGAAAAGGAATAAGATTGCAGCACAAGGTGAAATATGTAAAAATCGCGCAGTTAGTAAATAGCGGACACACGCGTTGAAGAGAGAGCAAATAAGAAAAGGAAACGATTCAATACGGGAAACAAATTTCTTCTAAACGATTAAGAATTTTCTCTTATGGATGTATGCAAGTGCATTGCGTGTAGATTTTCTTGTTACCATATGAAAACAGTTGTAATTAAGCAGGGCACGGTGTGAGAGTGGGTGAGAGACGGAGAGAGCGCGACGAAGGGAAAGAAAATGTAAGAAAGATGAAACCGACAAAAACACATGTGCGCGATCCGTTTTTATGTATGCACTTGGATTACTAGGTCTTAAAAATTCTTTTCTCAAGTTTTATGTTTTTTTTTTCGTCTTCTTTGGATTCACTTGGTATGTCTGGTTTACTCGGTCCCTTTTGCGTTGTGTAATAATCAGACGACACGGGCTGCAAGATGGTATGCATTCGTTAACGTCCGTCACCTGTACGCGAGTATGTTTCATATGGGATTGGATGATATGTGGATGGAGGATGTAATTTTTTTGTTTTCGATGGTATTTTATTCGTGGTTTTAATGATGAAGGGTGGCGTGTGTGCATGATGAACATGCACTTATACAAGTGTGTAGTTGGATAAAGTTTACACCTGTCAATTTGATTTCGTATTATTGTACAGGAATTTAACTTAACATTCGGCGTGCAACATGAAAAACTCCTCTCCTGTACAACGTGGGGTTAGATTTACCCCATTTAAATTGTTTCTATTCGGTGCAAATAGAATGTGCTAAAGCATCGTTTTTGCTAGTTTTGTTTTGATTGGTCAAAAAACAAAAAGAAAACCCCTTTACTGATGATATTAGGACAACTTCGCAACTTGAAACTAACTACTCCGTTTGTGGCTTTATTCCTTAAATTTCTCTTATTCAAACAACTGTGCTCTGTCCTTTTAATTTTTGTACTATTAATAAATCCTTACAAACATCCAAACAAAAAGTCAAAATCTGGCAGATAGATGTATTTTACAATTCCATTTTCACCAAATGGCAATTTGGTGAAATCCATTTCTTATTAGCATTCTCTAGTTATCCTTTTTCAGAAATTTTCTCATTTCTCTTTACATATAGGAGTTTTATAACTAAAGCAAGGTGCCTTGACTTTGCATCGTTGCAATCACAACGATCTCTAATTTATTCACTTCTCGAATGTGTTATTTTTTGGTTTTTTAAGACAAATTACTACAAGTTTTGGTAAATTTTATTCGCCTTCTTGAATTTATTGCATTCTGCATGGTTTTCATTTCAGTTTAACCATCTAAAGACATCAAATAGTGAAAAAAAAACTGACAGCGTTTCGTTTGCAACGATGCGAACTTCAGACATTTCTAAAGTAACCTTTGACAGTCTACCAATCTTTGTTCCTTGGACAGATTGAACGTCTTTGTTCGACTTATTGTATAGTTTCGGTGCTGGTCCTTGGACTTCTTCAATCACTATTCCATGTATGCGTCCTCTTTTATTACTTGGCATATGTAGATTGTCTTTCATTTCTTACCTTCCTTCGCGGGACAGATGAAGAACAAGTAGCTGCTTACGAGGGTGCTGACTGACAAGCTTGTTATGTTAGTGCTGCGTCAGAAACTTCAAAACAATTAGACATTTAAATTTGCGAAAAGCATAGCAACAGCTGATTTCTGTGTTTAAGAGAAGTTAGACACCAGTCAATGAGATTCAGGTTAAGTCGCACTGAGTTTCGTCAGAAATCTTGTTTTTAATGTGTTTCATACAGTGGCTTAATTAAAAATTCGGACACATAAATATTTCCACTTCAAAACGGAGTAAATTGTTGAAGAAGGTGTTTCAGAAAAAACAAAAAACAAAGTGAACTTATTTTTATCCCTTTTTAAATATTTTCTAAAAAATAAACATGAAATTTTTATCGTGATTGTGAAGTGGCAATTTAGGTAAACTGATTATTTAAATTAAAAAAGCACTCGAACACAACTCGTGAGTACGATTTCTGAATATTATTGAACATTTTCAATATTTTCTTTGCAGGTCTTTAGTTTTCAGTACGGGCATGCCATCTTAGGGGCATGGATTTAACAAGGTTTTAGCATAAGAAAGGATCAATTTTTGCTCATGTTTAAGGTGGTGTTTTCAAGTTTTCTTTGTTTCTAATTGTACGGTTTTTTAAATTGGTTCTCTAAATGAGGTTGTCTAAAGTCGGAGGATTGCGGAGGTGTTTCCGATATATTCAGACAATTTTAGCGCCAGTAAAAACGCAAATTTAGTGCTTTGTGCTTTGGATCATTTTCCTGGTAATATTGAAAATGATATTTTATCCCCAATGTTTCAGGACTTTGCCCTAACTTTCTTTTAAGAATGTTAATATAGTTTGGTTTTTTTTGTTCAGAATGCCATCGATTACAGAACGTTTGCTCGGCCCAGTAGCGGACATGCAGCACTAGATGATAACAGAGCCACCTCCATGTTTCATTGTATATTGCGCTCATCGAGTTCTTGGCTAGATTTTCGCCAAATCTAGCATTTTTCATCTGGAGGAAATATATTGATTTTATTTTCGTTTTGCGAAAATCACAGTCTGCCAAAATGAGAGGGATTTATTTTTATGTTATGTTTTTTTATGTTTTATTAACGGTGTGTTACAGGCTACCCGTCCATGTAAATTTCTCGGTTCCAAAACCAAGCTTATAGTTTCGGCATGTACAATTTTATTAAGACGTTTCGATATCTCATTCGCTAATTTAGAAGCACTTTATTTCGGGGTTTTGTTGATTTGTTATAAAATTCATCGTTTGTTCGACTTTGAAAACTCTCGAGATCTACCACTTTTTCGGTTATTTTCGAGTGATTTAGTTTATTTAAATCGTTTAATAATGTCATAAATTGTGGAATGTGAACTTTTTACGATTCTCCGAACATCATGGACCGATAACCCGTCATTATATTGTTTTATAATAATTTCTCTTATATCAAAAGAAGTTTTACAACATTGCCTACCATTTCACGCACTTCACTTATGTTCAAGCTCAAAAATCACAAAAGTCCTTTCACGTATAAAATCTACAATACAAATTTGCTGGAGTTAAATGATATGGGCTGTCAACTACACAAAATCTGGAAAACCCCCATTTTAAACCCAAAAGGAAAGAGGGTGCTGCCATGTGTCCGAGTTTATTTTTGACACGAATGATACCCACGTTGTCACTTTTTGTCTTCGATTATCGCGCGAATGATTTGTGTTTTCAATGTTTATATTTTTTGTAAATATATAATATTTAGTTTATTCCAAAATACATTCCTCAACCGTTAATTCTCTTTTCAATTGTAAATAGATATGTGTCCGACTTCTTTATTGGGCCACTGTATGTCAAATTTTCACTATGCGTGACTCGCTGGGTTTATTTATGTTAACTTCATGGCATTTGTAGGAACTTTTAGCTATTTATTGCATTAATTGGAAGAAGTTTGCCATTAAAGCGTATGGAATACTGCTGTAAGTTATAAGGCGACTATGCTCTCACTGATTCATTATGTAAGGAATTATTTCTGAATTTCATGAAAGTTCATTTAAGCGTTTAATACACACCTCCTTCTGAGCGAGAAATAATTTTCGTGACAATTTAGGGATATGCTCAGCGAAGATTTAATTAAAATGCAAAAGGAGCTTTGGAACTTAGTGGGTGCGTTAGTGGAACTTAATGGTTAACAAGCATTTTTCTTACAATAGCAAAATATAGTAATGATCCAGAATGCAACTTAATGTTTTTTTCAACCAAAATTGAGAGACAAAAGAGAGCTTCATAGAATACGCAGCCGATTTCAGCGTGGGGGTCTAACCTTCTCCTAGGCTGCCAAGCAAGAAAAACCGAAGACGAAAAATTGGAGTCGTTACAGGATTCAAATTCGTGTCAAACTTAAGAGGGGGCAGTGTTTTGAATGTGTTTTGTTAAATGTGTCATACTCATGGTAACAAGGTCTTGCCGTGAGTAGGGCTAAAAAAATGTTGTGCTTGTGTCGGTAATGTGTCGGAAAATGACTAAATATATGTCAAAGCTATTCTTGTATTCAAAATTGTGTAAAATATTTATATATATTAAACGGTTTTTCTCGAATTTTTCCAATCATTGTAGTTTTTTTGGAAAAGAGGATTACATTTATTGATTTTTTTTCGAAATTTTCATTGTTTGCCTTGTACTAGGTTTTTATTACAGTTCCATCATCGACAAAATTCAAAAAATGACAAAACTTTGTGTTTGCACAAATGCAAACTTTAGACACCTCTGTCCTGAGCGGATGCAGCACGGTTTGGCTTTTAGTCGGTTCATTTTTTATGGCAGAAAAAGAATGGCTTTACACTGGAGTCCTCTCTGAAATGACATGGATCCTCTCTTCTGAGATGGAATAAGACAGTCGCCTAGGAATCGGGGAAAAAGTGTTACTGTAGACAACAATTTCATTAATATATTTTATGTTTATGTTTTGCAATTTGGTGCCTCTATCAGCTGTGAGTTGAAGCATGTTCACTGTTGCTGCCCTACTGTGCTTCAGATAAACCTGGGTCATCGGCAACGGATTGATTTGTTTGCTAACGATTCTGTCTCCACTATTTGCGGCAGTGATCTGCATAAAACAAAACTACGCCGTCCGGTTATATTTTTTAGCCACCTAACTTTGTCCTATTACATTGTCTGGTATTTCAACCTTGTGGTGACATACTTCTCGGATGACTAAGTCTGATGGTAAATCATCTTTGGGTCTCGAAGCTGATTTTCTAACTATAACATATCAAACGTTTTCAGCAGTGTCTAAGGGTACTAAAACCCGGGTATGAACACTTTAATAATGTCCAGACGCAATCCCCATAGCGTTCAAATTCCTTGTGTAGGACGGTCTTCAAATTGGCATTAGCAGACATTAGAGACCCTCAATGGAGTTTACTGCCAGGTGTTGGAATCTTATGGAGTATGCTGCGCAATTGCTCGAATAGGTCCTTTTTCAGGCTTGCCGTGAAGGTGCCGACAGCTCTTTTCGAATATATTCTGCCTAATAGAAAAAAGTCAACCACTACTACCGTTGATGCGTTCGATGCAGGATCTTGATAAAACTTCTTCTCTTGAGTCTTAGGTCGTGAAATTTCCGGATCAAAACTTCCTTCAATTTCATTTGCTTAGGCCCAGTTATTCCCTGCTTCTTACAGATAGTAGTACAAGGGATTGTATGCATAAATGCATGTGTAGTATTGATGCTACCCTGGTTTGTTCATGGGAATCATAAGATTAAGTTTGTCCAGAGGGTTTGCTTTTCGGGGCTGTCTGCAGCTTTATTAGTAAGTCCTGCTGAATTTATTATTCTTCGTGGAAGTAGCCAATCACTGCTATCGTTACTGCGATTGCTTCTACATCCCAATAAAATCCCAATTTTCCGTGAGTGTGAAATCTGGGACATTCCCAGGTGGCACTTTATGCAGTGCCTTTGTGTCACCGGACCTCATCCGCTTAGGTCTGATTTTTTCCTTGCAGAAGCCAGCGCAGATACTCCAGGTTTTAATGAGAACCGTAGGACGGATTAGGTCTAAAGAAGGCAGGAATCTACGTTAAATTTTGTCATCTCATGCTATCCTTTCCGTTTAACTTTAACAACTTGTGTTATATGATAATGTTATGGTGAAAACAGTTTTTTGATATTTGCCTCCTTAGAGGTTATGTGAAAAAATAAAGATTATTGGTTTGACGACCTCCAGTTCTTAACTTTAAGTTAAGAACTGTCCTTAATCAGTCCTTAACTTTCTCCGACTGATAATTTTTCCAATGTCATTAAAATATTTATCCGTTGGAGTCTAAATGCTTCATAATATCAATTGGCTGGGCAACATATTCATGACGTATCAGTCAATTAAGCTCGTTCCAGAAATCAAATGCATGTAAATATACAATTCAATCAACGGCTATGTTTTCATCCATCCATCCATCCAATGTATCTCGTAACGTATTGTACTGATGACTTGGCCTATCTAAATTTGAACACTTAAAAATAGATTTCGATTGCATCAATGAACTCTACTTAAGTAAACTTTGTTGGATCTCGACCGCTAAGCTCGATGGATTTTCTTGAGATTGCGTTTTAAGAAATTATAATCTAAACAAACACTGTCCAAATTGAGAAAAGGAGACTGCCTGCCGTCGTAACAGTTGACTACTATATGTGGCCTTCAGTTTTCATACCCATATGCGTATGGATCTCAAAAATATCAAGCCGGCATGTCAGGTCGTCCAACCGGAACTTTCACATGTGCTATAAGAAGAAGACGAATTAAAAGCAAAAAAAAAACTATCTGTGTACTTACATGATCTCATCTGGTGAATAATTCCCACAATTAATGTACGTGCGGGCTTTATGGCATGCAAATATTCCAAGTGAGTCAAATGTTGACCAGCTACCATCAGCTACTGGCTATCTCAGGTAGTCGTGCATAAGTTCCTTCTTTGAGCTTCTTACCTTGACCAGTACCGTGTTGAGCTACCAAAGCGCCACTAGTGGTAGGCTCATGTTATTGTTGTTTTTTCCTTCTGTTTGAAGGTCATCGGCGTCTACCAAAAACCATTCTCATCATATAATATATTGCACTAATGTTCGTCTAATTACTTGTTTTTCCGCGGTGCAACAACAAAAACCAACAGCAACTCAACACCAGCTTTTCTTGATGATGATCAAGTTCACATGGTTTTGTGTGAACCATGCCGACTGAGTGAAGAAAATGCTAATCGTGGATTTATCTATCGGGGAGGCAGTATTAGATATACAAGCGATCACTACATGTTTGTTTACATGTTCGGATTTGATTTGCATAGTTTGTCGTTTTCACGGTAGCGCTGGTGGAATGGAAGAAGAAGAGGTCACATGGTTAATGATTCATGTTGATTTTTCAACATTCTTAAGATTAGTCGTCTTAGCGACAAATTAAAGCAGCATTCATAGAAGATTTTGTGAGAAAACTACTGACAACGTATTGTTCCACAAGGAATCTTTATTCAATTTCAACAGAATCTTATTGTTGCACTCTAAACTTGGTGTAATCTTTTAAGGAATTTCCTGGAAGTTTTATACTTTGCAGACAACCCTACATGATTAGTTGATTGGTGTCAGAAGTGCGATTCGTGTATATATGTCACTGACATGCAGTATCATCATTTTTGCCCCCGAAATCATTTCTGTCTAAAGATATTGTGACGGTATCAACCCTTCATCACTGACATTAACATACCGACACTCATCACAATCTTTTCACTCAATCAAACCGAAATAAAAGATCCTTTTTTCGCCGTTTCACAACAATAGACCATTTTAATTGGATTGTTGGTAGGCAAACTCATACGTAATGCTGAAGTGATCTTGAAAATCTTACAGAGTTTTTTTTTCGATTTTGTTTTTCCTTTAGGCTGTTATCGTTTAGTGTTTTTTTTTTAAATCTCATTCCTATTTTGATTTTTTTTTGTTCACTTAAAACCGATTGACTGGAATTCAAGAAAAGCAAATGTGAAGTAGACTGAAGAAATATCTTTCGCGGTCTTATACACTTTGTTGGTTAGTTAGTTAGTTAGTGAGACTCTTTTTGGAAAGGTTAAAAGAAAATATACAAGTCACGATTACTTCTGTGCGGTGCGGTACGATTCATTCGGTTCAAGATTGTTTGATCATAATATATTCACATATGCATGCAGGTATGGTATGAGGAGGGTATAAGCCGGTCTTCTCCACAGCTAGTGAGTTCTAACTAATGCTTGAATTGATCGTGTGTGATCCACGAGAGTTTCAGCAAAAAAAGAAAGAAAAGAAATTGGGAGGGAAATAAGAAATAAACAAAAATTGTTGAGCTGAGAAGAAAACGATTGTGATTAAATAGTGAAGAATTCCTCTGTGTGATTTTGTGTATTTCTTTTGAAATCAATTTTTTTTTTGTTTGGAGTGTGTTGCGATGATGATGATCAGTGTTGAAGATATGTAGCTAGTTAGTGGACTGGGATGGATGGGGTGTAACGAAGAGGTAAGCACTTCTTGACTGGTGGTAAGTAAACACGAGAAATTTAAAAGTGAGATCGCTGTCGTATGGATCATTATAACCAGTTTGAAGTATTTTTGCATAGCCGTCCGTTCAGGCTCAAAAACGTGCCACTACACCAATCAACCCTCCCCTCCCCTTCCTCTCGAATATCAAAGAAATCCGGCTGCCCTATTGAGATTTCAATTTGTTAAAAAAGGTCAAAAGTTCACGATCCTTCTAGACGCGGCTCATTGTTCAAGTGAGTTTCACACAAAAATCTCACTAGCCATTATATCCTTCTGTTTGGACATCGATATCTTCTCATTTATTTGTTCATATTTATCTTGAAGTCACTACGACTACTTATTTTTGATTGACGATAATTGACTGATCGGAAATTCAATACAACGATAATGATCGTAACAAGTGGGGTCGCACGGGACGGCTAGAGCCTTTCAATCGATCGTTACTAACAACTAACTTTCATGTCGGCCATAGACAACAGCCAAGTTGAATGAGCTCCAGTTAATAAAAGAATAAATACCAAAAAACAAGGAAAGAAAAAAAGGAATAAAAATTCAAGATTGAAGATCAAAACAAGATTTTAGCATGTAGGCATGCGTATTCTAAATGTGTGGGAAAATCCGAATAGTGCTATGATAACTAGATTAAAAATTTTTATGTCGGTTTTATTAAGAAAGATTTAAATAATAATATTTATCGAATCCGGGTCTGGCGACTGGATGATTGAAAAGAAAATAAAAGCAATGAAAAAATTTACGATTAATTAGCGATCGTGATGGGTTTTGCCTAGACTAAAGAATATTAGGAAGGAAGTGGCGATATCAAGGTCTGAAAGGATATGTTTTGACAGTTCACAGTCAGACAGGCAGAGTCATTGTTAACAACGATTATCTTCATTTAAGTGTGTTCTAACTTAAATAAATAAATTTTGGGAAAATTGTCTAACCGAAGCGTAGTTTATTATGATTTAAAAGATATTTTCATTTGAATAAATTTTCAAAATTATCCTCATTGCACGTTTCCACTGTTGGAGGGATCTTTCATCTTATGGTATGTCCTTTGTGATTACTCCTGTAGTTTTGAGATGCTTAGAATCAGTTTCAGTACTAATCTTATGCTAATGAACTAGTTCATCGCAAGTTTCAGTCGTTTCAGTGATATTACATCATCCTTTTTTTGAAATGTCCAAAATCGATTTCAGTACTCGTATTTTTTCGAATCTAGTCTTATAATCATTTACTAATTTATCGCGAAGTTCTGCATGCGCACTGATATTTCATCATGATGTCCTTTTTGACCACTCCTTTGGTTTTTGAGATGTATAAAATCGATTTAAGCACTCGTTTTTTGCGAATCTAGTCTTACGAATCCTGTAACTAATTTTGATTTGACTGAAGCCCAGTCATTACTTTGATATTCTCTCATTCTAAATCTTATAAAAAAGAACAAGAAAGAATAACACTACTTATTGTCAATTGAAAGCGCCTTGAAATCTGTCTGCTGGAAGTCCTTCATTGAAACGCAAGTATTACTGAAATTTGGTGCAATTGAATACTTTTTCTGTCGTAGAGACGGCGTAATACCAGGACTGTAGGATTCTCAGAAGCGTAATGTTTTTGGACAAAGCACTAAACACCTCTCCTGTCATCGTGACAACCAACCCTTTGAACCGTTTGACACAGTACTTTGGGCTTGGCCTCGTGTTTCTTTGTCTACACTCGTCTTCATGTTGTCGGTATATCATTAATCCTCCTCTTTAATTACTTGTAATCCTTCAGTGCGTCTAGCATTCATCATTCTCTTTTTGAGAATATTTTGAGAGTATTTTTATGTTTTGGTTTTGTGTAAAAATGTTTTTTATTAAATTAGGTTTTTTTTATATTTTGGTATATATTATTTGTTTGTGGAATATTTTTTTAAATCGCACGATTCTCTATTTCGACGAGCCTTATCTAAAAAAATACTTTGAGATTCACGCTAGTAGATACGCAATTCCTGCTGTGTTTAAGCCTCATTGCTCTGAGGCATATTTCAATGGACAAGTACATATGTCAATGGACACAATATTGAAATCCTTGCGCATGTCTCCTTTCATAACAGATTTAGCCCGATAGCTCGATTCCGTAATTCTGGACAGAGTGTAGTTATTTTTGTGCTGGTCAATGTTATCTTGTACAAGTGTTCAGAGGTAATTCGTCGGATATCATATATTATAAACGACACATACAGTGTCGGCCATTTAAAATTTGGAATATGAATCGGCTAGAGAAAAAAAAGACAAATGAATATATTATCAAACTCATAGGTTTATTAGAAAAATTGATCCTATCTATTCCGATATGGAAGACAACATCAGTCAAATGACTGTTAAAGCTAGGATTAGCCCATTCGATCAGCCCCACTTTTCAGTACATTTTCGATTTTTTGGATATCTATTTGATGAAAATGGGAACTACGATTTTAAGTTTTAAGTCGACAAAGTCACTGGATGGTTAGCGTAACACTTTTCCTTAACGGCACGGAAAAAAGTCCCAATGGAGTCATATCGCAGGTTTGAAAAGGCAAATTCACATCAGCGTTTTGGTTGATTATACGATTTTCGAAAACAGTGCATAAAAGACCTATTATTACGACGGCTATGTGGCACGTTGTGTCGTCCTGTTGAAACCGAAATGTCGTCTATGACATCCTCTTCAATATTGGAAAATAAAAGACCTAAGTTTTGCATGGCGCGGAAGCGATCGCCATTAAAAGGAACGGCGTTTCCTCGTTCATTTTCCAAAAAAAAGGTCCAATAATCCCACTAGAACAAAATTCGCACCACACACTCACTCGTTGTGCATATATTGGTGTCTCTTCGATGACGTGTGGATTTACCGAGCTCCGAATTCAAGAATTTCGCTTAGTGACGTATCCTCCGGGGGGTGTTTGAAGTTTACATCGTTGCAATAGGAACGCTGTCAAATTTCAAATATACTTTATAAGCTTTGTACTTTATTTATACTTTATATATACTTTATAAAATTGAACTGAAATAAAAACCTTAGCAGAGTGCAAATGATTCAAATATATGAACAAATTTTACCAAAATTTTAAGTCAAATTATCCAAAAAACATTCAAAAAGTGAAAAAAATTGGAGACCGTTGCATTTGCAATGATGCAAAACGTCAGACACTTTCTCTGAGGTGTCAATGGGCTTCATCTGAAACGACGTTTTTTCGGTAAAAAGGCTGATCTTATCATCCGAAGATCGCTTCTTCGGCCTCGGTTAATTATGCAGCTTCAGCTCTTACATTAATTGAACTTTGTACGCATTATGGAAAATTCTTGTCAAATAAGTGCGTGGAATATTCAATTCTTGAGAACGATGTCATATCGATTTTGATGGTTGTTTCAGCACACTCTGAGCAAAAGCAGTGATATTTTCGCTGGACGAGCACAGGCATTGGTTTGTTATATCCAACAACGATTTAGTTTGACGATCCCGCTTGTCAAAATGATCTACAAACTGCGATTAGGGGTCAATTTGTCAATTTTTTTCCGTGATTTTCTATAAATATACATTATATCAAATTCTATATTTTAAAATTTTCCATAAAGACTCAAGTCCCACTGAAGAAGACTCGCCACTTTGTAAAATAAAATTTTAATGTTTCCCAACTTTCTTTAAGAGAAAAGCGGCGCGACATACATGAATGTCAGACATAAAACTAACTACCTGTCACATCGGCAACGTCATCAGATCTTCCATCGTGAAAATAACCTATAGTTCCAATTTGAAACGTTAGATGGCCCAAACTGTATGATTGATGTTTTTACTGATCATAGCATCCGGTCTTGGCGGATTCGTACTGGCCGCTCCCTCACCGTGGACATACTACAGTAAAACTGCCAGTGTTTTGGCCACGGATTCAATTCTCATGTCTCAAGGATTCTTCAATCAGTGGTAGTCCAATTATTTTGTTTTGTGAACATATAAAGACAGTCAAAACCGCCTTGACATGGTGGATGTTCGGCTATGATCTTTTCTAGTTTTATCTTCGCTCATTTCCCTTCATTGATCCTCGTTCATATCCCTTTAGTGGCAAGCCTCGTTTTCTCGTCCGTGGAGTCCTCCGAATTTCTACGCAGAACTTAAAGGTCCGGCTCATTGCGCAGCGTTTTTTTCTCAACCTGGAACTTCTCCTGTATCCCTTGGTTTCATGGTAGCTTGGGGCTGAGTTGACACTGCAGAAGTCACAGTCTTCTTTGCGAGCGCACACAGAATCTTGATTGAGGTTGTGGATTTATCCCCATCGTGAACGCCCTACTGGGACCACGCTTTCCACTGTCAGCGGTCTACGGGATGGGGGGATGGGACGAGGAGACGGGGGTGCGGGATAGCTAGATATAAAGCTATGCATCCATTTTTACCACTCCGACTTGTCCCTCTTGCTTTCTGTGAGGCAGAACAAGAAATCTTCAGGTTATAAGGCATTTAACCTGAAATCATTTAACCATTGCTGGTAAAGCAATGGTTGCCTGTTTCTCTTTGAAGAAAGTTGCTTTTTCTCCTCTCAATAAAATTTTTAACATTGGTGTTTACGAGAATATTATCAGGAATGATCGAGTGCTAACCAACGAAGCACAAGCTAGCAGCTCTTGTTATCTAGAATGTTTCTAATAGACATTCCACTGAAAAAAAAAGTATCAAAGAAAACCATTATCCAAACTTTACTGATGGCGTGTCTCTTAGCGTCAAAGTTTATCTTCGATCTTCACGTACGGACCATACCAAAACTTCAGGCAGTCATGGATGCAATATCCTCAACTAAATATTCCATTCAAGCATATCATTTGCTAATCATTCTATTCAAATCTAATACCAAGCAATGTTTTATAAATCTCTCCATGTTTTCCATTGTATATCTCTCCAAACTTAATTGATATTCAAAACCAATCACTACCCAGTGACACAATCACGTAAACGGCTGTTAAATTGTTACGAACTTACTAACTTTGCTGTTCACATTACATATATTGGCAAACGACCAAAGACTTTACTTTTATCTTTATTTCGACGGATTGTTTTTTTCCAAGTTCCCCTTTGGGAGTCGTCTTACCGTGTATAAACTGCGATCAGTAAGAAAAATCCGCAATCGCAGACAAATCAAGCAAAGTATCTTTTTACGGCATACGTGCACATGTGTCCAGTTTTATCTGTTTTCATTCAATCCATGATTCATTCATCGAAGGAAATGTGACGTGCCTGTAATTGAACACATACCAAAATTTCAGGTGTTCTATTGCTGGATGTCTTCGACATAAATGAAGCAGGCGGTCTTAATGGGATGTTTGCGAAGAAAACAAATTGTAGAAGTTTGGAGGCTCGGCTTCCTAATTCGTGATTTGATATGTTATGTTAGCTGCTACCACCGATTTGGTGCGTGTCAATTTATCTGGGAATGGAGATGTACTATGTGCTAATAGACAGCATTATTGGCTTGAGGAAAAGTAGTTTGGCTAAACGATACATGATCAGTTTCATCCAGGTGTTGGTTGACCAGATCTTGGTAAAGAAAGTCATAGTGAAAGACAACCGAGACCGTCCAAGCACCTTCTACCTTGTTTGAAACTGAGAACTAACCATGCTCACATGGTCCTGCTTTGGGACCCTCTTTGCTAATATATCACTGAACTGGTGTGTCCACCCTTAGAAAAGAATATTCGAGTCACCTCCAATGCATTTTTTCGATGTTCCATCGCATCACCTATTGTCAAAGCTACAGACTAGAGCCCGAATACTTCGTAAAGTGTTCACGGTTTACCCATGGATTAGAATTCTAGCCACGTTACCTAAGCCCTTCGGCAGGTGATAATGTCTCGAGAAAATTTCCATAACAGGAAATACATCTGCATAAGTATCTTCAGCGTAGTCTTTTCGATTTTCTCGTAATAATGTGGTGTGGACCTGTTCTAGATGAAGTCGAGAGTTATGGGATTTTAATGAACAGCAAACACTTTAACATGAAAAAATGACCCTCTCATAGCTTAAGGTTCTTCCAGTTTTTTAGAAGTTCACTCCATTTTTTTTGGATGTTGTTTCTTTGGAACTCTGTTTATTGTTACTCCATCCGCTTACGATGGCCATGCGTGCTATCCAATTCCTCCATTTGAAGATCGATGGAATGCTGAGGAAATTAGTTCTAGGATGGGTGAAAAATAAAACAAGATTATGCTAATTGCTAGGTAAAGATTAGTTCGACCATCACTAGGACTTTACTTCTTAGATTGGAATGCTGCGTAGGCAAAGTAACAGACAAATAGCCGGAACGGATATTGACTGAGATCTACTATGATGTATTCGTTTTTCTTTTCTGTTTTTTTTTGGTCGTTTTTCTTCTGTTTTCTCTCAAAACATTCTGTCATAGGTCTCTAAATGAACTGGGGAAATGAAAATTAATATTTTAAGTCTACAGATCGGCAACAGGTAGTTTGGAAGTTTGTTTGTTTGTTTGTTGAACTCAGTGAATTTTATGTTGAGATATTTTTTTTTTGTTCAAAGGTTTGTTCTAGTAGCTATTGAAGATGTTTAAAGTTGTGATTTTCATCTGCATACTACTTTTCAATACCAGTAGATATGGAAAACATTTTTATTTTGGGTTAATATTGATATTTCAATGTTTGTTTGAAATTATGAGATGATTAGGCTTTATATGTTAAATCCGTTGGCATTTGTTGAACCAATGCCGACCGAAAAGGAATTAGAAATAATCTTGGGAAATATTCAGAATATCAATGAATTCTTCCAGGACAAGAACACGATTCAACAATTTTTCCGTGCTTTACAGGAGTAAGCTACAAATAGTTGGACAAATAATTCCTACTGTCAGACGCCGTCACTAAATGGAGAGGATTAATTCAAAAGTCTCCTTGTATGGGGTTGAATATGCTTCAACCAATGGTAAACTATTAATGTGAGCGCAAAACATCATCAGTGATGCCAAGTTTAAATCTAAGTTTTGCTGCCGTAGGTATTTCATAGGTGATTGAGATTGACAGTACTCTGCAGATATCACCTAAATCCTCATCATCATCAGAAAAACCATCAGAATTATCTAAACGAACTTTGGAAAAATTCAAAATTAGGATAAAAAACGAAAACTAAGCAAAGGATCCTAGTGGAAGTAGCGAATAAAGGTATACTAGTAGAAAACTATTGTGTTGCACCAATTCCGGGGCATAGCGAAGCACGCCTACAGAACATCTTAAACAGAGCGCACTAAGCAGAGTACCTCCCCGGGCAGTCCCTTCAGCAGTAGTTCAGTATCCTCAATAGCGCATCCTCAACGGATTGCTCTCCCGGGCAGTTTCTTCAGCAGCAGTTTAACAACCCCAAGGCAGCCCCATCAGCAGCAGTTCAACATCCTAAACAGAGCACTCTCAACGCAGCTTCACTAGGGTAGTATCTTACACAACAGAACGTTTCACACGTTTCTCTTTCTGAAGAGCACTTCCAATAACGGTTCTTCAACGGGGCGTTCCAAACAGATCATTAGAAGCTAAAGTGGAATCTGAATTCAGACTTATTACGTGACCAAAAAACGGGTTTGATCGATCAAATCATTCTCATGATTTTCAAGTTAATACTCAAGTCTAAGAGAACCGAAAAATACATAAAAGAATTACGCGAGAGCTACAAGTGGTGCAACTTCACAAAAAGGAAGAACTGACGGCCTATAAGCTTCATGGAAAGTACTTTTAATGCCCTCAAGATCGCAAATTTAATGAAAAAAAAAAATAACAAGCTCCACCATCCTACTCGGTTGCCAGGAACTATTCTATGGGTGACGAAGTATCTGTGTATGAGAGACAAACGCTGGTTTTGAACGAGAGAAAAATAAGCTATTCGCCGAATTATAATGTCTAAACGCCGGTCATTCCATCTCAAATACTAAAACTATCAAATCGAACCCTTAAAAAACACATTACCCACACAAAAGAAACCTAGCATAAAGATGAATGCAAAGGAAAGGCAAGTGTGTGAAGTTAGCATCGTTTCAAATTCAACGGACTCGAATTTTTCAAAATTTTGACATTTTTGACGATTGAGCTGCAAAGAAGGAGTAGTAGAATGTCATTTGAGTCAAAATAACAAAAGAAATTAAAATATTACAAGTATCATTCGCATAATCTCTGTTCAAAAAGTGAAAAAATCCAGGGTCTACATGGTAATGAAACAATAGAAGGTTTTGACATTTCATTATTTCATACTATTGATGTTTGTTGTTTGAGGCGCAACAGTTTACAACATAAATTGGAGCGTGAGGGATGTCAGTGCCAATTCATTTTAAGACCAAAGCTGCACCAGAAGGTACTCTGACCAAAATCGCCCTTGAACTTGAAAATTTTCACGACGATATGTATCATAGCTAAGTGAGCTAATACTTCGACATCTGATTCACCTAATTCAACATCACTATCGTTAGTGCAACAAGGCCACCATCTTCTGCGCCCAAAGTGAAAATTCTAGCCACGACACTGTCCAAAGTACCACTAAACTAAAGAATAATCCCTCGAAATTGGAGGAAAAAGTTCTCTCACATTTGTTCCTTAACGGCTCCCCGCAAAAAAAGTCCAAAAAAGTCAAATCGCACCTTTAGGGTGGCCGATTGACAACAGCATTCCGTCGGATTATACGATTTTCAAAAACATTACGCAAAAGATCAATTGTTTCGATGGCTGTGTGGTACGTTGCGTTGTCCTGTTGGAAGCAAATTTGTGTATGTGATCCTCTTTTAAGTTTGGGAAGTTTGCTTAGTATGGCGAGGAGGCGATCCCCATTCACAATTATTTCCATGTTTCACTTCATTTCTCTTTCTTTTTGAGTAAAATCTCTTAATATTTCCCAACATTGTTCAAGCGAAATGCGATACATTTCGTAAATGTCAAATGTAAACCAAACTATCTGTCATATCGGAAATGTCATCAAACATTCCAACCTGAAAATAACTTCGAGTTCCAATTCAACTATATAGCTCCATTCGCGACTATAGACTGATGAACGATGCTTATCAGGCATTGCTTCTTGAAGGCGCTCCAATTGCTGACTGTTCAAGTTCGCAACGTTTGATTTCATTACAGACTCTCCCAGTAAATGAGTCCCCATAACCCCAAACAAATAGACAATAAGACTTTCCGTGGTTGCAAGTCTGGTTTCGAAGTGGATGCTGGCGATACACCTCTTTTATAAATTGTCTTTTATTTCACGTTACTGCACAGGACACACTTTTCATCTACAGTGAGCGCCTGTCGGAGTTTGAGGACCGAGATGGGAAAAATATCAGGCCATTCTGTTGACGATCTTGAGATTTCAAACCGCTGGACTATTTCTTGTAGAGATACGTCAAATCAGTCGGCTGTGCCGACAAGCACGAGACGCTTGATCGTTTGGCATACAACATTCGTTGTTTTTTGGCAAGATACGTTACCAGTTATTGGTTGGAGTAATCGAAAATTGGACTTCTTGTTTGGAACTTCTCCTTGCTAGTCGTGACCCTCACATGGCGGAAATCATAGCCATATAAAAAAGGCAGAGAATTAACTTTCCAGTTAAACCAATTTCATGCAAATCAAAACAATTTATACATGTCTTATATCATTTCAAAGCTCTAGAACTCTAACAAAACACCCCTTATAATGTAAGATATCATGGAAAAAAGGATTATTGGCATTTTTGCATATTGGCAACCTAAGTGTTGTCAACATACACCAATCCAAACACAGCCAAATTTTGGCATGGAATGTGAATTTCTTACTCTCAAATACAACTTAATGTTACTAAGGTGTAGTTAGTTGATCCTGTTTTTTCATCATCGGTTGATTAAATACCAAATAATACAAATCCAAGAAACCTTTTTGAAGCGAAAGGAAAGGAAGGAAAGCGCTTTTGTGTGCAAAACTACGCATTGTATAAACATGAAAACTAAACTCGAAAAAGGAGGAAATGTCTTTGTCGAGAGAAGAAATGTGACTCATCATTAAAAAAAAACCAAAAAAGGAAGCAATACAATTAAAGTGCAACAGATTTAGGTTAGTTTGTCGTATGAATGAATGCAAGATACTATAAAGCATGAATGTTAACGAAAAAAATTCTCTACATGATACTAATGTCTCTCATAAAATGTTGGGCAGACAGTATCTAAATGTAGTTCAAATTTATCTTTTCATCTTTCCAAAAAAGATTCTTTTTTGGTGCATACAAGATGCTACTTCTACCATCAAATGATAATGCACGACCATAAAATGTTTTCACCTTTTTCGAAACGACATTTGAAAGGAAGAGAGCGTACGAGTTAGTGTAACATAAATGTGTCTTGAGGATATTTATGATCGTTTTTCTTTTGTTTTGGTTTTGTGTTTCAAGTGGGATATTAAAAAAAAAATGGGTTTGCTCCTATTTTAAGGAGTTTTTCGTGTCAAAAGTTATTTTTAATTCTGTCCTTTTTCGGAATTTATGTACAAATAAAAACCATGTTTCGGAATGGTTGGGTTTGATGTCAATATAAAAAAAAAGTAGTTAAAATAAAATTAATCCGTTTTTCAAGTAGAAAATTTGATAGGGTTGAATCAGGAATCGAAAGTGTTGAATGATGATCCGCAGACGTCCTCGTATTATCTTTTGTTTTTTGCGCCCGAAACGAGGGGGAGTGAAGAAGGGGAAGCTGGGTCTGATTGTCAAATTTTCTTTGACAGAGTGAGTTAATTTCTTGGTTTATTGCTTATTTTTCCTGATTAGAGCTAATACATAGAAAAATCAAAACTTCAAAGGAAATAAATTATTCATCTCTCTCTTAAAAACATATAAATCATATCTTAAAAGCTAAAAAACAAATGACTTCAGTTATTGCATTCGGAACAATCACAGTTTAAACAAATATAGGATACAACCACGCTTCACTGGTGTATCAGTTAAAATAGCAGATTTGCAAGAGTTGTGATCTTTTTTGTTCTAGGTGCAGCTTTTGGATAAGGTCGAAATAGTCTCAGGAGAGAAGAATCTCGGCTGGGACCAGTAACTGGATTATTAGGATGTTTCATGGGATGAAAACAAAGTTTTCCGTGGGGTATTTTCGACATATGCTCCTACATCCAAAGGTTGGAACTCGTCAAACAATATGGTGGATGCGCCAGGAAAACGGTATTGGTTTCCTTGGCGATTTCGACAACTTCAATATTCAAGTCTGAACGATGGTTGTCTAGCAGAAGAGTTGCTCATACGAGCCTTATTTGGACGTAGGGACCTGAAAGTGTGCCATTTCGTTGGATGTGTTTTTGTTTCCGGGTCTTACCGGAAAAACCAAATGTCATTGCTTGCTAGCACATTGTCCAAAAAACCTTAATCCTGTACGCAACAAGTCTACGGCATACCCGGAAATAAAAATACATCCGGCCAATGTAGAACAGAAATGACCAGCATTCGTTTTATTAAAAGGCGTGGCTCTTCTCAGATTAGGAGTCTCTGGTAATCTCACAGACAACAACTCGTTGCGTTTCACAAATGCTAAAAACCAATCGATTCCCGCTCTTTTATTTGTCAGCCACGATGCAGGCATAGCAATATTGTACTTTAGCGCACATGTTGTCAATTGAAAGATGTCAATTGGCTGACATCTTGCGGCGCTAATCCATATTATATTTGACTGCACTTCTTGTAGTAAGTTATCAAAATCACCTCTTGTTCATCGTAAAAACATTTCTATTTGGCGTACAACCAACTGTTTTAAATGACATTGGTCTGCCCTGTTGTTTTTGCTATCAAAGACATATGACAGTTTCCAAAATTTATTGACATACTTTCTTAGAAAAAGCTACTGCCTTTTTGTTGATATCAAGAGAAATTTTTGCGCCGTCACTTTTCGTTGTATACATCCTCATCCTATAAGCAACGCATTCACGTTTATCGAGTTATAACAATCAAAGACCACCAATACGGGTATGATTTTGACAAGACAGAACTTGACACAAGGATACGTCACTTTGAGCTGTAAGTAAGTAAGTACAAAAGTACAAATGTACAAAATTAGGTTCAATGCAATAAGGCCTGAATCTAACACACAGACAGACTTCCCTGCTTCCACAGAAAACTTGGCAAGTAACGTGCTTCGTAACCTGTTTTTTTTTTGTGATTCACTGTTAAGAAGTTGTACAACCTACCCCTGCCCCAACCCGCCTCAGGCTCCCCTGCCTTAATTGAATACAAAAACGGCTTAGTCTTAACATCTGTCTAAAACGCTTTTCTTAGTTTAGGATCTACCAAAATCGAGGATGATGACCATTCACATGACAACAACGTGCCACTGCACTTTTGCACTAGTAAATTCGTGAGACCAAGCAACTTTCTAGTATACTTTAGGTCCAAAAGTAAGCTCTAGTTTTCACTATCGCATTCCACACTCAATCTAAACAATCTTCAAGGAGTATATCTATTTATTTAAACCACAATCTAATTACATCCACTCGCATCAATTGCCATGGAATTCGACTCTAAATAAATATGGGTCCAGTGGAAATTACACGGCAAAAGTAGGTGTTCGTTTCAAACTAATCATCATCAGTCGCCGCCAAATGGTTACCAACATAAATACTACTTTGTCCTCCCTATACCTCGCTAACCATCTTTTCAATTACTTCCAAATTGAAATAGAAAAAACAACAGCAACTTTGAAGCGCCTCAAAAATAACAAAAATTCACTTTAATGTTTCCGCGGGTGTGTCACTTTGAAAATATCAAATACAATACTCGTGCAACAGTCAACTATTTGTTTCGAGCCTGGGTATCTGTTTTTATTGTAACGTAACTTTTTTTTTCTTTTTGATTTTTTTCTGTGTTTTTGAAATAAATAGATTTAGTGGTGGAGCAGCAGCAGCACCTTTGGAAAAACATAGCTTGTACCTATTACACAAAAAAGAAAAAGAGAGAGACAGAGGTAGAGAAAAAAACCCACATAGATACACAATACAAAACAAATGTATATCACGCAAGTCATTCCAGCAATCATCATTCATCTCCATGCTAAACAGCTCAACATATTCATACTGAAAATAGACGACCAGGCGTTCTCGTCCTATTCTTCATTATTACTTCATTTATTTCGGTTTTGAAGCGCGGAAAAGTAACAAAAGTGTTGGTACTTGGGATGTTATGTGTATTTAAGAAATTCCTTTTAATTAGAAACTGACGAATTGGACAAGAGGACGAAGACAAATACAAATTTTTCGAAAGTAAATGCCTGACAGGTAAAGAGAAATCAAAGAATGTTAGATTGAAATTGAAAAGAACGATATTGACATTAAAAACTCAGTATAGTAAGTAAACATGTAAATAAAATAAAATCGTAAATAAAAATAAAAGAAAATGATTGAAGAGGACTTCGTGTTAATGACCGCCTAGTTGGCATGAAGGAGTCTATTACAGGGTTCCTACCAAAAGTATTAGAACTGATTTTTTTTGAAAATTTCAATTGAAAATATTTTCACAATTCCTTTATATTCTTCGGAATAGCACCCTTTGGTAGCGACACGCTAAGAATGATGCTGCTACCATTTGCCTTTCGCCTGCTGGAAATCAGCTTCGGGGATGCTGTTGTGAGCTTTCGTCGATGCTGCTGGAACGTTCTGAATCGAGTCAAACCGACGTTCCTTCAGCTGCCTTTTCATTCAACTCTTGAAAGGTGGGTGCAGCCTGACCTAGGCTGTAGCTTAGGGTGCGGCAATGCCAAATCGGCAAAAAGTTGCCTCAAGACAGGCGCGTCGTGGTATGACGAATTATCGTCATGCAACTTCCACTTCTAAGAGGTGACTTACCAGACCCAACTCACTCGGCCTCAGTTTTGCACTAGCACATGAACGTTCGAAATGACACTTTCCCGATTGACAACGAACTTATGAACACCCCACGACGGTCAAAGGACACGATCAGCTTTGTCTTGATAATCGATGTGCTTATGTGAAACCTCTTTGGAAGTGTGACATTCCTTATATTGGCTTTTACTTGCCGGGTTACGCTGGAACATCCAAGTTTCATCGCGTGTTATCACGTTGTCCAAAAAACCTTTCATCTGTTTGCAAAAAGTTCAAAACTTCATTGGGAAATCCACGCTTGTTTTGATCGGCAGTCCAAATTTTTGACGCCATCTTGGCTCACATCCAGCGCATGGTCAAATACTTGTAAGGAAACGTTAGACACTTTTTGGAGCAATGTTTTATGCGTCACTAACTATTCTCATGCTTATACGTTGGTAGTTGTTCACCAGTTCTTTAATTTTTGACAGCCGTTTGTTGCGGTTTAGCGCGATGTTCGTTTTCGACGAAGTCTCTTCCTTAAACAGTATGTGCCATTCAGAAACACTGGAGCGGATCGTAACGGTATCCTTTCAAGCCTACTTAACCTTTTTTGGAGTCTCACTTGAGGATTTCGCGAATTTGACACAGATATTTATCTCGACATTCGCTGCTCAAAATTTTCACTAATTTTCTTTAACGACCCGATAACTAATTTCTATACTCAATCAAAGACCTCTCTCCTCGCCCACCCAGGCAACTCTCCGTCTATAGCTGCAGAATTTCAGCAAAAACACAGTCCTGGAATCGCTACAGCAAATCAGTCCTACTAATATTGTAATAGATCCTGTAATCTACAACAAACAACGAAATAAAAGAGATTTCTGACTGACAAATAATCGGTGAATAACTGATATCCAAGCCTGATGTCCAATGTCTAACGCCCGTCATAATCCGTCATCGACCAAACACTTGGAAGAAAATAGGATCAGACAAACAAGACGCAATAAACTAAAGGTATCAGAAAAGACCTAAACATAAACCTTGCTTTAATGTTCATCTGACGCAAAAAAAAATTTTTTTAAACCTGATTAACCTATCCTTTATCTGTAAAACGCCAATAACGCAAATAACGTGGTTGCACGAGCAGTATGGCATGTCGCGTCATCCTGTTGAAACCAAAGGTCCTCTGCACTACAGCGAGTCAATTTCGAAACGTGAAAGTCATTGACCATAGCTCTATGTCGGTCACGATTGACTGTAATGTTATTCTCCGCAGTGTTTTTGAAGCCATATAGACCAATGCTTCCATTGGCCTATAAAACACACCAAACAGTGACCTTCTTCGGTTAGAACTGTGCTAGGACGTTATCACATCTTTGACGTAACTGACGATATGCCTTTTTTGTTGGGAAGTCCACGATTGAGACGCCTGCTCTACAGCATCGAAGGCGTCAATTTCACCCTAGCTCTAGCTCTTTCACCCTAGGTTTTCGCCTTAGGCATATATTACGTAATAGTAACTTCTGGTTGTTTGGTTACTGGACACTATCAGTGTCTCTTTAGCGCAGTCTCTGACTTTTGAATCCTTGAGAAGTTTTCTCCATATAAACGATGAAGCAGCTTTTTAGTACGGAACTTGAATATTTTCAGTCTTCAAACTCAAATTCAGTGCTGTCCATTTTCAATTATACGAGGAAAGCCCCGTAACCAGGTCCAAATGGTATCCTGGGTAAATGCTGGGATTCCGTTCGGTCCTATCATCATTCACTTCTTGAGAGTCTGTTTCACTTTTTTCTGCTCCGTCGCACAGCTGAGCAACATTGTGGCTCGTAGCTGGAAAATGTCGTCCATTTCCACCGTCTCGAGGAAAAAGGGCGTCCATAACGCTCCGAACTTCCTGATGACCAACTTCACTCTCAGTACCACAGATCCACTTCTGATATCATCAACCAGATTCTGCCCGTAGCGGTCACTGCTTTCAGCGATCAACCAGCAAGGAAGTTTACCTACACCAGCTGATCTGTATCTGTATGTTAGTATTCGGGAATAAAGCAAACCTCGATCACTAGAACTTTGAGCTTTGCAGCGAAAGTTACGACATTCTGTTCATATTTCATAGATTTTTGATGAAAGTTTGGTTCCAATCCAGCAAGCGAACCATGAGGTACTCGCAAGAAGTATGAGCAAGCAAATGTGGTGATACTCTTGATAGAGTTCCCCTGCGATTTCTCCAGTCCCTACTTTTTCTGTACTTCAGCGAACTCGAGTCCATTTTGATAATATCAACGAAAAGATCGCTTCGCATTGAGGTTCACATTCTTCATGCTGGATGTAAGGGAAAAGAAGTTCAGTCTTAGCTGCATTTTACAGGATTAGTTTCTTCTAGCGATCCGGGTGAGGTGATTGACATCTAACTTATCGGGCCTCATCTGATACCATTGGCTCGTTCTGCATTTCTGAAAATACAGTATCCGATCATTTGATCTGGGCTTCCCCTGCGTGTCTATCTTTCTACCATCGGGATCCTCCTGACTTAACTCTGAATTAGAAGCAGAGGGCTATTCCTCACACGATGGAACCAAGTTCCCACATTGTTCACAGAACCATCCTTCCTTCTCCCTTTCGTATAGCTGCTCCGCTGATGATAACGGTAAGTCGACTTCTCCATAAGTTTCAAGGGTGCTATGCTACGGTAGTAGCACAGTCTAGTTTTTGTCTTGTTGAATGCCTTTTTGAACATCAGCTATATTCAACTTTTTAGAGTATGCCAGATTTTTGAAATTCTGTTTCTTGGATTTACACTGGAGGTGTTGTTCCTGTCCAAATTTGGAAGAGTTGCTTTTGAGCCGAGAGAACCGGTCAACTATTTTGTTGTGTTGATTGACTGGAAGCTGGCTTTTTCGACCATATAAGGTGGACAGTGGATCAGGCCGTTGCATTGGTGGACTGTTCCGCTTTGAACGGGGAGTGCTCCATTTGTGACACCGTCCGCTTTGATCTAACCCTTTGTAGGACAAAGGAATTTGTTTGAAACTAAACAACAAAGGACTAAGAAAATTTCATGAATAAAAGAGCGGCAACAATTTCGTGAATTTCTAACTAGATCTATTTGAGGCTCTGCACAGTGTATTTTTCATTTGTTTGGATCTCGGAACGGCAGCTTTTTGGATTGTTCTATTGTCCTGCTCTCCCAAACTTCGAAAGAGCAACACCAAGAAAATAAAACAGGTTAGTGGGCCAAAAAATTAATAAGTCTTAGTATAATAAGATTGGCTAAGGGTTTAGAACATTGGTTGTAAACCATTGGTTTGGATTGGTTTAGAACAGCCAGAAAATGTGTTCCAGCAATCACTCGTTGTGTGTTGTTAGGTTTTTCATTCTCTTCCGCGTTTGACGTGCAGAAAAATAAGTGCTTTAAATTACAACCAGTTGCGCATTTTCTTCACTCATATGAAGTTCCACCCGTCTTCGGTGGGACTAACTTATTATTATTATTGTTATTGTACTGGGGTCCACTTGCTGGAAATTAGCATAGCATAGTCCATCTGTGGGACTCACTGCGTCGAAGAAAGCGTGTCTAATACACCTCATATAACGTATTTGATACTTGTAAATCAAGTTAACATTCAAAATGACTGCAAATGTCAAACAACGTCAACAACAAGCCTGCCAACCAAGTTGAGGTTTTTTTTTGAAATTGGTTTTATGGTTATGCATCCATTTAATTGTTTATCTTCGTTTTTTGATTTTATCCCCATTGGTAACATATTTTGATGCTTCTTTTCTTAATTTTTCAGGTAATTGCTTTACGACTTTTGTTTTTTTTGACAAAATTTGTTTGCAAAAATATTGCATTTCAAGCAAAAAATGAAAAGAAATGGCAACTTGATGTGAGTAATTCGAACTTTTTTGAATTTTTATTGCTGTCAATGCTTTCTTCGCTTTAAGAACATCGAAGAGAAAGGAAAAATGTCGGTAAAATAGTCAAATAACATATTTCTGTCTAACTACAAAACCATGTAATAAGTAACATTTCCATTACATGCATTAGCTTTCAGCTGTATCGTTATATTAACAAATTTATTTAACATTTGCTGGTGTAGTACAACGAAAAGCGTTGTTCAAATAATTTAGGCCTCACCCACACACTACAATTTCACAGTCTAATTCCTTTCAACACATATCAAACGAAAATCGATAAAATAAGAGAAAAATAGGGAAAATAATAGAAAAAAATTTAGAAATAACAGCATGGGAAAACATGTCTCGAATTAGCAGAACACATATGAGAGTTGTGTTCCCATAAGTTTTTTTTTTCTTCTAATTTTTGTTGTATAGTTTGGATTGTTACGTAACTACATATGAGTTTATTGCTGAGTATGATTTGACTGTTTCGTCTGGGACAGCATTACAAAAGCAAATCTTACAGACAAGATCAATGTATTTTTCCATGTGTGCTTCCACAATATCTTTTAATCGATCATTGAAAAACGGCTTACTCACTGCCGTTTACACTAAATGAACATTCCCAGTATGTTCAGAGTATTCAATTGATGGACACAAACAATTTCAAATAATATTTCAACTTAATAAGAAATTAATTCCAACCTGTTAATGACTTGCCATTAACCCAAAACGAACCCAGGATAATTGTTTCGCTCCCATCGCATTGATCTTATTCTGATGTTTGGAGGCATTCGCCTGGTATGCATCACCACTTGCAACAACAAAAACAACAACTGATTCGATGAATCCTCTTATCTTCAATCTTCTGGACCGAAAAGTGTTCTAGACACCCACACGAACCTCACATATGAGCATACTCAGCGTATGTGCTTGGGATTTATTAGTGAAGATCGAAGCGAGTTGCTATCATGTTTTGTTTGTCTTTTTTTGGAAGGGAAAGGAAGGGGGAGGAGGATGGCCACGATCAGCAACATTCTATTGAATATGATCTTGGTTTTTGGGATGTATAGTGAAGGAATGTTGATACCCAATTGTGCTGGAGGGCATGTAAGACATAAGTTATATCCCGACAAGCCCACCACTCCCCGGAACATTGTAGTTGCATTGAATTCCAACTCTGTCACATATCATGATCGGCTTGCACATCTCCAGATCTTTCTGAAGTATTCCAGTACGTTGTCTTACCGCAGTCTGCTCGCATGGATATTACAACTTTATAATCGATTGCACATGCACGAATCGATCCTCATGTAAGGATATTACGCAACGTTCATGTCTCTGAATCTGACCACGGACGTAGTTTGAAAAAAGTATCGTTGCCTATTCAATGATAAGTCATTGAATTTGCTGGCAAAACCAATGACTTTAGGCGGGACATTAATCCCACATTGCTAGGCTGATGTAATTATGAGCCTGACTCAAGCACTTCCTTGCATGCATTCCATCTCTGATTCTACTGAGCACGGTCTCCACATCGAACTTGCCTTAATGCATGAAATTATCTTAAAGTTTATTTGCTCCACACAGTCAAGCACGTCGGAGGTATTTGATACTTTCGTATGGAGGCTTAATCAATTGATAGATTAATCTGGATTCTACATCCCTTTGAATTGTACGCAAACAAATGGAAACATGACTGGTTCGTTGTTAACCGTGCAGCATCCATTCAAATCAATTTATCTGGCTTCGTCACAGCATCACTGATAGATTTCACTCATTAATTCTTCCAATTCCAGCACAACGTGCGGCTTCACCACACATATAACAAGATCCCGTCCAGATAAAAATGTCTTAAAACATTTTTAAATAAAGTGGAACTGACCCCAAGTTACTGTTTTTATATCCACTTGCTTCCCTCCCACCGATGTTAACCATCCTTCAGCTGACCAGACAAGTGAATCAAGGAAATGCTTCTTCTGCACAAAAAATAACAACAAGTATCGGACAAAGCTGACCAATCTAGCATGAAGCATGTATCTTTTAAATGGAAATGCCACAGATAATACAGTTGTCGATCTACTGAACTCTTTAGACAGTAAGAAGATTGGAATATCTCGATAAAGCATAAAAGTCGGTTAACGCAACAGACAATGTATCTATTATCCCAGAAGATCACTAACAAGACCGATGAAGATCAACACAACGTGCAACTGGGCAATCTCAAGAACACCAAATTCGATCAAAATGAGACATTGAAATATACAAATTAACACGAAGAATTCGGTTGTAATGCCGTTTGAGCTAATAGAAATCTTTAATGGAGAGAACTAACGGATACATTTCAACTAGGATTGGAATCTGGGTAATCAATCATGATTGGTTGTAGTAGATAAGTTAGCGAAAAAGTGGTTAGTTTTTGCTGGTGCGGAATGAACCGCGAAATGGCTATAATACCTGTAGAAATTTTTAGATTAGTGAATTGTGATAGGGGTCTGTCAATTGTAGCGTTGAGATTAAGTTGGAATCAAGTCAAGATAATGTGAGATAATAGGTTTTTTATTGTTTAATCGTGACATCTAACTTAGAGATAGTTGTGGAGCTAGACATATTAATTTGCTCGTTTCAAAGGGTCACCGCAAAACAGAGAATAGAAAAGGAGATGATAATTAGAAACTAGAAACGTGATTCGTTTTTTAGGTATTTCCGTATAAGACAAAAAGTTTTACCGAGGTAGGTTCATCCAAAATTTGAAATTAAATATGTTAGGGCAATGGTTATCGTGGACTGAAGCGCTTATCTATGTAACTTTATTTATTTTTGGGTTGGGGGTGCAGGCAATTTACGCCCGGAGTGTGGGACTCCTAGCAGCGCATGCTACCAGACTACCCACTAAACACCCCCCCCCCCCCCTGTCAAGAGACTCTAGCCTGGAACCGTTTGACACATTACTTCGGGCTAGGCCTCTTTTTACTTCGCCCTAGGGCGCCATCAGCCTAGAGAAATCTCCCCGCGTCGGGAGGGGGCAGGATGGAGGAGGACTGCTGGAAAGGAGACCCCCCTAGACCCCGCGCCCAAGGTTATGTATCGTATATTTTTTGGCAATAAGTATTGCCCGAGAGTAATGTGCCACGCAGGTCCATTTGTCGAAACTTTTCAGCATTTCTCCGACCAGATTGTCTGGAGAAAGCTCTCCCATCACCTCCCACAAGTCCTGCCGCATCCTGTTCCACCTTCTACAATTGAAGAAGGTGTGACATGCGTCGTCCCTTTCCCCGGGGCAGAAAATGCAGTCTGCGGACCGTGATTTACCAATCTTGTACAAGTAAGACTGAAAATACCCATGGCCGCTAAGAAACTGGGAAAGGTAATAATCAGTCTCACCGTGTCTTCGATTTAGCCACGATCCCACGTCCCCTATAAGACGGGCAGTCCAGCAGCCATTAGAGTCACCTTCCCAGGACTGTTGCCACTCGAGTATTGTGCGCTGCCTCTCCTCTCGGTTGACAGCATATCTTGAGCCCTCCACTTTTCGGTCATAAATTCTCCGTCTCTCCCTAGCAAGGAGGGCGATGGGTATCACTCCTGCGATCACCAGCACCGTCGATTCAGAGACAGTGCGGTATGCAGACGCAACCCGCAAAGCTCCTCGTCTCTGTACCTAGGCCAAGCGCTTTCGGTACAGCTCCTTACTGAGAGCTCCGGCCCAAACCTCAGAGCCGTACAGTAGCACTGACTGTACAGCACTCATGAGAAGTCGGCGTTTGCTGGGTGTGGGCCCACCGATCTTGCACATTAGCCGACTTAGAGCTGAGACGCCTATCGCGGCCTTTTTCGCCGCTGCCCTGATCTGTTCCAAAAAGCTCATTTTGGAATCGATCAATAGTCCCAAATATTTTATTGCAAGTTTAGACTCAACAGTCGCATCTCAGATCTGCAAAGGAATTACCGTGGGAATTCTTTTCTTCGTGAGAATGACCACCTTGGTTTTCTCTAATGTAACTTTATTGATGAGAATGTTTCAAATGTGTTTACTATCCATACTATGCAGAAGCATGCAAGCAAATACTGAAGATGCAACAGTCAAAGATGTCTAGTCGAAACCCTGAGACGATAAATGGTCTGGCATGTAAGGGGTAACCGCTTACTGTAAAATTGAAAATTGATCAAAAGTAGGGTCTGAACGCTTGAAACCGCCAAAAGCGTCAAGATCCAAATCTCCCAAAGCCTCACTTAGTAAATCATTAAAGGCATGCTGACTACAATCTCGGAAAACGAAATCTTGGAAATTTCCTAGATTGACATAATGCATCCTTGCGAATGAGAAGATACTTGTAGTTATAAATTACATCGACACATGAGATAGATACTACGCTTAATTTTCGTATCCTTCCGGCAGAGACTTTCGGTCAAATGAAGCGCTCTTGAAAGAATTGATTGAAAGCATCCTTTCTCCAAAATGTCATTGACTTGGACTCACACTTCAAAACTGGCGATTGTTTATTGATTTTCAAAAAAGTGAAAGATTACCTGGAAAGGGATCATTTATCCTTCTACCTCAAACAGCGATCAAAGATGCCCTTTATTATCAGAAAAGCCGTCCTCACGTAATGCGATACGTAGTTCCATTTATCTTTTGATGTTGACAATTTTGCAAGTAAATTTTCTGGAGATGTTTGTTGAGGTTAATTCGCGCGCGCCGTAATTCATTTTGAGAGAAGCAAGCTTATCGAGCAATTAGGGGACCGTTTCCTTCAAATCTTATTCAGATAGGACTGGGAACACTCGTGTCTACTAACCAATTGCTTCAGGTCATGAAACATCCCACAATGTTCCATACTAAACCACGTCCCCATGTCACTGATGAGACGTGACGTTCATTTGTGATGCGGTTTGTTAAACAAAACGTTAGTTTCCCTTTTTTCTTTCCAAGTTATAACCTCTCTCTCCAGCTCTTTGCTTTACCTTCTTTCGCTCTTCAGACAGAAATACCACGGAAGCATCACAGATCCCTGGTGGTTTATTGGAATAGTATACTTGCTGGTACGACTGAAAATGTTTTAAAGGACACGTAAGAAACACACAACGATATGAGACAACAAATCATGCAGGGACTAATTGAAATTCGTGTCAAAATGTCAAATGAATTAATCGTCTAAGGGACGATCAATACCAATGAATTTTTACTTTCTTCCCTTTAATTCTTTAGAAAATTCGAGCCATTGAAACTGTAAATTGAATATATTCCAAAATAATCGGCATCCTAGATGTATCGAAATTCGATTTTATTCTAAAAATAGCCACGTCAGACGGTCGCATACAACCCATTGCTACCTAAGAACCTTTGTTGGTTCCTTATCTGTTCTAATATTTTGACGAACAATTTAAATATCCCCAGGAAATTTAATTCAATCTTTTAAAAAATCAGACTAAAATAATCGACTGGCATGATCCATTCACGTGAGGATCAACCTTTTATCATCTGCAAACCATTTACCTTTTCAGACCGTTTCCCATTGTTAAGCCTAGAAGAAAGATATGTCATCCTGTGATTATCATGCAGACAAAAAATTTGACTGCTAAAATCAGGCAAGGATGCAAAGGTTTTTTTCTTCATAGAATGGGTTGTTAAATAGACACTTATTTGAAAAGGGGTCTAAAAAGATCGTTGGGAGAGTGTTGACGAGGGTGCTTGTCGTCGTCGTCTTCGTCATTGTCGTGGTAATAAAAAGGTTGGGCTGTGATGGGTTTTATATGAGCAAAAAATGTGTTTTTGGTGTATCTTAATGTATATCAACGCTATGAAGAACTTAGTAGGTGGTTATATAATGTATTTAGATCGATGACAAGAAGTCAGCTACCAAAGGACTTTACAAAGGTAACTCGATGTTGATTTTTTTTTTCTTGCTTTTGTTGTTTGATTGACAATAAGAGTCCAGAATAAATAAAAAATGAAGTAAAAAGTTGAAAATGTAGGGCTTAGAAAACGCTAAAATTTTGATTTAAAATTATCGACCAGGTGGCCCAAATCCTTTTTTTCCGAGAAATTGTGAAAAGATGCAACATTTTGATTTTAAAGCAGATATGGACATCCTGAGCAATAATAGAAGGAGTGATTTTGAATTAATCTTAAAGTTGCGTTATTGTCATGACTATCACTACTTACCAATTGTAACTACTTACATTTGGTTAGCATAGAAAACTATTTTTCTGTTGTTAATTTTCTTCTGAGAGAATTTTTCGTGAATTTATTATGAAATAAGTCACATCTTAGAAAGAAACGTGTTATATATACGTAGTGAAACAAAAAAAGATTACTCTCTAGACGCAATCCTTCGTCTAACCTGGGTTAGACATCTGTGCTAAAGGAAAGAATCATTTTCTTTCTTTTCTTGAATAATTTCCAATCAAAATCCAAACGCGAACATAATATTTTTTCTTCCCATGCGAACAAAACTTTCACTTTACAACAGATTTAGAGCGTAAAAAAGTTAGACCTGCCCAGCAATACACGAAAGTCTGTTCCTTTTCTAAAATGTGCCAGGCATCTGTACATGAAAAACAATTCTTCTTTTCCAAAATCAGACTACAGCCCTTTAAACTTCTTACCAGAACTTTTTTGTCTGGCAATCCCTGGTCAAGTCAGTTCCGATCGAAAAATTTATCCAGGAAAGTTATGTCAAAATTTTAGATTCAGGCGCATGGTAAGGAGAGGAGGAGTGAGGGGCGAGTGAGCCTGGTTTTCTCGTATTCGGATAAAACACAAGATATGCGAAAATTAGAAAAAATCTTTGGCGTTATATATTTATGATGCTTTTCGATCGATGGCGTCCTTTAGACGTTTTAAACGTCAAAAATGTTTTTTTGTGATGGTATTTTGTATGGTTAGCTACTGAAGGCTGCTTACACCCTAATTGTGAGACTTTCAGTGACAGAAAGCTATTACACTTTCTGGATCAGTCGACAGATCCCGAACACAGTCTAGATCTGTTTCCAGAACACAGTCTGAATTTGTTTGTCACATAACATCGGGTCGGGCTAAGGTTAAACAAGTTTCTGTCTCAGCCGAAGGGAAGAGAGTGGGTGGAGGTTACTTTAACACTCTTCCCTCTTAAGAAGAACCACCCGAGTCCTATATACCACACAGTCCAATTTGTCAATTGATGGGTTCATCACATTTCGAAGCGCCGCGAAAGTATCAGTGAATAATTCGTTTACAATCGGTAAACAGTTCTTTCGGAAAGGAGAGAGCTCTCAATAAGTACTTGAAAAAAAAAGATGTCGGCGTTGTCTACGCTCGCCGGACAGAACATGCATTAGACGGATTGCGTCTCAACCATCTTGTGCAGATGACACAGGAACATCCAGTGCAACTGAGCAACTGAGTTAAGTAGTAATTAGTTTCACCATGTCCTCGACTAAGCGATGGCTAAGCCGCTAGCAAGTACCTTTAAGTTTCACGGCGAAATTTTAAAGGACTCCAAAGCAAATGTCACATTTGGAATCCCTTCTTACCACTCGCTTCTGTGGAGAGTTGCCCACTACGAGCTCAATCCTTGTCACAATTTTCAGTATCTAACATTCTACGGGGTCAGTCCCAATAATGCCGCATTAAATGGCTTTGGGATTTAAACCGCCTCCGATAGGAATCCGCCCTTCTGCGCATCGTAGACGTAGTCTGTCTATCATCGCGTCTCTCCTCTTCCAGAAGGATTCAGCGCGAAGCAGTTAATGAATATTTAAAAATTTCTGTCCACTGAGTCCACCTTAAATCGAGTTTACGGTCATGGCTTCTGACTTGTATCTGAGCGTCGCTTCTTTCGCAAATTGAGGCAGTGCCATTTAAGTCCTAGAATCATTCGGTTCGGAGTAAATTAAAAAATTTCGCTGTCAAATATTTTCATTATTTGTTTTTAGTAGATCAGGTACAAGCTGCCGTTGCGTTTGCAACGATGCCAACTTCAGACACCTCTGCCTGATCCTGATCCATGTTATGATGTTTCTCGCATACAGGCAGTATATTAACTCTTTTCTCCCCTGCAAATTGTTCCAGCAAATCCTCTGCAAACACACTTCGGTGCAAAACTGTAGAGTTTGACTCACATCAGTTTTAACTTTGGCTTTTTTAGTTTTTTTTTTGATCCATCCTTTGCCTTTTGTCCGGTTCCTCCGAACTTATAGCGTAGACTGCTTCGGTCTGGCCCGTTTATTTCTATATGGCCAAACGCAAGGCATTTATAGTATCTGCTAAAGGTAGCTCTTCTGCAAAATCTGCAGACACGCCAGCCGATTCCGATCTTTTCTTTTACCAAAGACTGTGTTGCTTCCTCTTTTGAGAGGTCTTCAACTGCTTTCTGTCGTCCTGTGAGTTTAACTCATGCTACCAGAAGCTACTCATATTGCACTGTACTCCGTGTAAATTTCGTCATTCCCATTCTGGACGCTGGACGAATAGGGTGTATATGAATTAAGTTGTGCATTTCAGCATAGCTACATCAGTCAATCAGAACGTAAAATAAGAACAAAATTCCGCGAAAAAATAAGGAACTACAGCAAAAAGACGGAAGCAAGATAAAGATGCCATTACATGTTTCGCAACAAATGTTTACCAACTAGCATTCGGAAATTAAAAGGGGACTATTTATACAACGTACAGGACACAACCTTCAACCGTTTGAATGCAAATAGATTTTTTTTCTTTTTTTGAAATATACAAATAGAAAACATTCATAAAAGAAATGCCAAGCGTGCATTAGGACAAAATCTTTGAGCTGCTCAAACAACTTCAAAAAAAAAAATCAATACCGCACAATGACAGCAGAAAAACGAGCTATGGACAAAATCAAGGGATTCTCCCTCAAAAATGTACCCGCATATTAGGACCTCTACTTGCATAAAAGGATCTATCAGCTTGTGTAAACGATGGACCCGTGAATAAGGACAGTTAAGACCTGCAAACTCAGGAGGAAACTACACACAGAAGATAGCATACAGTTGAACTGCTTGTGTAAATGATGCAAGGCAAATGAGGAAAGGAGGGGGAACGACAAAATTGAGTGGGGGGGGGGGGTCTTAAAAACACAAATACTCATTTCAGAGTCTGTCTGATTGCCTCTTTGATTTCTGTGCCCTGTGTGTCACGCCCAGAGGGCACTGAAATCGAAGAGCCTGTGCTGGAGTCCTTTATCGCCTATTCTACGAAAAACATTAGGCTTGATGTTGAAACGATAAAATTTTCCTGTGTGAGATCCTTGATTGCGTTCAAGAAAGCTCCGGGACTTGTTGATACCGATCGAACTGGATGAACATATCGCCTGCATTTTTCGGCTATTTTGATGTTTGTGCTCAGTTCCTCATGTGCAAAGTCTTTCCAGATTACCTTCAGGACGTCGGCGAATGATCTTCCTTCCGCTGTTTTTATCAGGAATCCATTGTTGTGCGTTCGATGCTTGGCCTTTCATCTTAATTGGCCTCAGACCTAATTTTTGGGGCTATTGTTTTTTTTTCGACAAGTCTTTTTTTGACGTTCGAAGTTGCTTTCAGCGATCGTCTGGCTTTTTATTCCTCCTTATTTTGTGTCTGATCCAAAGCCTAGAAGTCAGCTTTTCTCTCATCTCCTATCTTGGCTGCTTCTGGAAGTCTTGCCCTTTATGCTGATCTTTTTCGTATGCCGGGGGTTTTCGGATAAGTTTTCACGTTAGTTGCGTTTGACTTCAATTATTTCAGCTCCTTTTGACGCAGAGTTCGTGCTTTTCCCTACTATTTTAAGGTATTTTAGTCAGGTTTTTTTTTCTGTTATATGTTTAGCTCGTCTTGACGAGGAGTTTGTGCTTTTCTGTACTATTTTAAGGTATTTTTATCAGGTTTTTTTTTATATGTTGAGCCTTTTACAAAATGACGCTGTTCCTTCACGTCAGGCGTTCTCGTTTTATCCTATCAGCAGTGATACTCTAAACATATTAGGCGTATAGCTTTACTCTACTGAAACCTTCCCTATGAATGAGTTAAAAGAGCCGGTTTCGGTTGTAGTTTTGTTCCATTGAGCGCTCACCTGCTCTCTTCGAACAGGGTGAAAACGGTCAAGTTCCCAACCGCTTGCTACGTCGCCTTCATCGAGCCTTACTCTGCTTATATGTGCTTGTCGGACTGGTTTGTTTTCTTTAGGTCAGTCCTTTGAACTGTCGAAACTGTTTCGAAATTTACTAGCAACCCGTTGCTGGGCTTTCTCCCACATTCGAGGGGGGAGGGGGGTTGTATATAATGTATTTCACCAGCGCTGTCCACCGACGATATTGTATCGCCCGTAAGTTCAGGATTGCTTGCTTTCGAGGAGCGGTCGCAGCATGTTTGGTGTGAGAGTGAACGTTCTCGCTTCCTCAACACGATCACAGGAGATCTCCTCGAACGTAGGTAGTAGTTTGGTCCGTTTTGGGCTCACCTGCCTTTCCGCTCAGGCTTAAAATGGCCAAGCTCAAATCCTCTTGCTACCCTCATCCTACTTTGAGCCTTACTCTGCTGTTTGCTCATCAGCGGTTTTTGGTAATGGGGTTTTTAGTGCTTTTGGTAGAGTCCTTTGAATCCATCCACTAGTTGCAACGCTTCCTTCTGTATTCAAGGGGGTTGCCACTGCCATATCACATAGTCCATCAGCTCTTTCCGACGGATGCGGTGTTTCCTCCGTAAGTCAAAGTCTTACTGGCCTTTAAGGAGGAGTCGGGGAGTAAATGTTTTCCGGGTTATAGCATTGGCCAAGTGTCTCACCACTGACGACTTATCAGCTTGATAGCCGGAAAAAAGCTCGCATTAAATCGTGGTTCCCTCACACGTTCGGGTGAACACCCCCATCGCGAGTTCTTCTATTAATTTCAGCATGCATCTATTAGTTGCCTGGACGATGCGCAGCCTTATGAAGACCACACCCTCCCTGCCCACAATACGCTGAACTAATACTCGTCGGAGAGGATTCTTCCGAAGATATAAGAAGTCGAAAAACGCAAAGAAAAGTTGATTATGCTGAAAAATTTCACGGTTGTCATCTCTTCGATCAAGTTAAAAATAAATTTCGTGAGCTTAAATTAATTGCAGTTTTAAATGCTCCAATAAATTATGGTAAATTTAAGTAGTAATTTAAATTATCCGGCTATAAAACGAAACGAATTTATAAGCTTTATTTTAAAATGTTTTTATTCTTGCATTTTTTTTTTGTCTTCATGTCATTGTGCGCGAAAATAAACTGACTCCGAATCTCAACCGTATCCTTTTCACACATTCAATTATTCAAAGCTATAAACGGCTTCTGTTGACAGACATTTTAATCAAAAAATATAACAAAAACCCGAAATATATCCCACTCCACAGAAAGGAGAAAAAAGTTAATATATATGGATATGTGTATTTATATAAAAACAGATCTTCAAAAGTCATTCCTCCCACCACGATTGCCAATTACAACTCAATTACTGAACAAGACACGTCCGTAATAATTAGCATTCCTGCATTCCATCGCGTTGCGCGAAAAATTCCCAAACCGATTTATTCTCTCAAGAATCCACTTGAAACTGCCCAAAACGAATAAAACAGAAAATAAACAAAAATAAATAAATGCAAGACATGCAAATTAGCTTAAAGCTCCCACACATGAGTACGGTTGTGCCGTGTATGTCATTCATTTCAATCATGGAAAGTGCATTAATTTCACTTTCAACATCCGTTCCCATTTGTTTTTCTTCGCTGCAATATTTTATTCCGGTTGTTTTCATCCTTTTGGCTTATTTTTTTAAGTTTTCGTTCTCCTCCTTTTGATTTTTCATCAACATAATAATTGCATAATAGGCTCAAGTCAAATATTTTGCAATATAAAATATTATCGCATGCATGATACACATGTGTTTGCGTTGATAGTCGCAAATTACTGGAGCTACACGGTTGGATGATTTACGGAGGTGTTTCCTGACCTTGCGTCATTCGCCTGCCACTCGGCCCCAATGCATTCGCCGCAAGTATCTTAAGATACATTCAAACACGAAAAGAAATATATTGAAAAGTGTGCGCAAGGAAATGAGAATACGAACGGCAAATACATATGTGAAAATTATGTTTATTTATTCATTTTTTTCTCGCACAAATCATTCGCGGTTTGGAATTTTCATATGCGAATAGTTAACAAGTCCTCGTGACGGCTTCGAGGTAGAGTTTTTCTTCTAATTTGTTGTTGTGGGCAATAACTGGAGTAAGTTTTCATTAGAGTTGGCGAAAGGGATGTAGGTGGAACGATTGAAATTTGCCGGAGGAAAATTTTGTTTTGGCAAGATCGCTCGATAGAGGCGAAATATGAAAACTTAATGAAAACCAGATGGTCGCAAGCTCTTACAGCACGGCGTGAATTTTTCTGTTTTGCTAATTTAGATTATTTATTTCATTTGGAGTTGTTTCTTACTTGTCTTAAATTCAAAATTAGTTCAAATGCAACTGATACAAATCCTTTTTAACTTTTCTTTCCTCCTTATTTTGCTTTAATCATTTCAACGAATGTCTCTTCTCTATCATTAGAATCTAACGACGCGTCATTTTTCGCGCAGACACATTAATTTGTTGATATTTCATTTGCTAAGCACGTAGCGAAAAGATTAATTATCTGCGCGCACTACATTAAAATGAAATAAAAATATTTTTTTATAAACTAGACATCAGTTGGCCAACGGCCAATCAAATAGTGAAGAATAACATTTCTAGTGTCCCGACGCCATTTTCACGAGTTGATCCAATGGTAGTGCAGCGTGGAAATGGAGTAATTGCCATTCTTTACATTTGTCTTTTCTTCACTAAAATCTGTTAATCTTATTTCAACAGTTGATGACACTTGCAGGTATATGAATTCATGCAAATTAAATAGAAGTTTAATTATTGCCGCAGTCAAGATCTTGGCAATGATAGTTGTGCAGATCAGAAAAGTAACCAGGAAGTGGCATTAGTGAATGTTGATGCAGATGGATTGAATGAATTTAGATAGGACTTTATTTGATTCAGTTGTAAACCTGGCAAAGACTAAGACGATTCTAAGAAATACTACAGCAATTTCATTGGATATTTATAAACAAATTAAAGTTTTCTCTTGAAATGATGTGAAAATTTCACATTACCAGATGGTTTTAATTAGAAGTGAAAATTTTTTTGGTGGTAAAAATTGAATATTGAATATTGTACGTGTGAGCAAAGAGAGAGAAACTGTGAGGACACTTTATTCCAATTCAATCCTGTCAATATTTTAATCGCATGCTATTCCGCAGTTACTAACTCTCGATGAGCATTTCATTTATTTATTTATTTTTAATGTCTGGATTAGACCTTCTACAGCCGATCTTGTTTGCAGGTGGTTTCAAAAGCATGTTTTTTTTTCGAGGTATTAATCTTTGAAATGAAATGAAATACAGGTATATTGTTTTGATTGCCATGAAATTGGTTTCACTCGAAGGATAAAGCTTTGCCATTTTGTTGACATATAATTTAGGACATGTGAGCGCCACCTCTAGCTTGGAGGAAGTCAAAACGAGATGCCCAATTTTCGACTCTCCTAACCAATAACTGGAGCCATAACGTGGCGAATGTTGTCTTCTAAATGGTCAAGCTTGTCGACGTAGACGAGAGATTTGACGTATTTTGACAAAAATAGTCTAGCCATGTTAATTCACAAGATCTTGCAGGTTGTTCACAAGTCCAAAACGAGAAATTATGCGCTAAGCAAATGCTTCTTTCAATAAGTCGTTGCACCAGGTGTGTGGCATGTCTTGCCAGTCTGTTGGAACCAAAGGTCCTCTGCACCCCTACGAGTTAACTTCGAAACGAATAATTCATTGACCATTGCTCTATAGCGGTCATCATTGACTGTTATGTTGTTCTCAGCAGCAAGACATATGGATCAACGATTCCACCGGCCCATAAAGCACACCAAAAAGTGACGTTCTCCAGATGTAGTCCTTGGACAACCACCTTCTGGTTGCTCATCACTCTAAATTCGGCAGTTTTCTTTATTAAATCGCCATTTAGCTAGCTATGGCGACGTAATAAACAAACGTTTAGCTATCTCATTTCTGGTTGCAATGAGCCTCATAGCTGAAAATACTTTTCCTGTGAAATTCGGGCTCTGCAGCAATTTGTTTTTGAGCCCATACACCGAATCTGCGTTGTGCTCGGTGCTCGTTCTGCTTGAATAACTGCATTAGTTGGATTTTGGAAAACCGCAAACAATATCCTTTGGTGATGCTTATTCAAGCGGTGAAGGTTTTTGCAGACGGGACGCCAATCGCCCGCCTAGTATAATAGCGTATGAAAATCTATCTTTGAAGGAATGAACAGGACAAGGAGGTTATCGCACGTAATTAGAACGCACGCAATGGACGGTAGCTATGCGCCAGAACAACAGGAATGATAAGACGCGGGTAGGCGGACCTAACGACTAGGGCTCGGTTGGGGTGTGCAACCATGGCTTCGATGAGGACACATAAATTCGAAGAGTTTAACGCGGGCACCAGTCGTTATGTCTTAATTCCACGGTCTCCATAGACGGGATTGAGACAATGTGTCGATCTCTACCCCGAAGATGTGAAGCATGTGTCAGTCGTGGGTACCAGCTTTGTTTCAGCTATCTGGATTCCCGAACACAACTGATTAATGCTCAACATACTTCCAAGCCTTCGAAACAACAACCATCACATTTCAGCCAGGATAGGCTCCTTATCGTGTGGATGCTGACATTAACCTGTCATGGGCGTCACCCCAAGCCATGGTTCAGGTAAACCTCTGATAATCTCTGTTCTGGGACAGCAGAGAACCTCTCTCGGTTCTCTGCTGTCCCAGAACAACTCTCAGTTTGTTTCAGGCACACAGGACTAATTGCCCTTCCTCAATGTCGAGTGGAGACGATACCTCCTAAAAACTGAAGAGACTAAGCCGGAGCTTAGACTTAACTACCCCATGTACCACTCGTAGTCCTATAGCACAAGTGTAAAGGGTCCGGGTTAAAAACACTCACAACATGTATATTCAACAGTAATGCACTTTTGTATGAGATTCTGTTAACCACTATTAGCAAGTGCGCGAGTTTTGTAAGCGTCACATCTAGGTAGTTGATATTGCAATGCCAATTTTCCGACTTGTTAAATACATTTGACAACACACAGTCTACATGTAACATAACACTTGATCAGTTATAGTTATTCCATCAGTTCAGCTCTCTGTTTTAGCAATAATACACAACAAACAGTAACTATTCACTATTCTTCGTTCATCAATTCTTTTTTCACTTGCACATCAGTTTGCATCAAGCCCGTGTTTTATTCAGTTTTCCTCTAACTTCTTACAAATGTCCAGCCTACAGTGGAACTTCTCCTTATCTGAATCCTCCTTCGGATCTTCACCACGACACATATGTTCGGGTTTCTTCCTTCAGTAGAAAGTCGAAATTTTCCCTCAGCATGCCCTTAGTTCTAAGCGTTCTATAACCCACAGGACGACTGCATCAGCACTCATGTCAGTGAATCCCTCCCAACTGTAATCGTCTTAATTCCATTTTCATTAATACTTTGGTGCAATATCATTCTGCAAGTTTGTCAGTCATCGGTTCAATATGTTTATATTTCGTAGAAATCCAAGAGACCACAAGACTGCACAACGTTGAAATTCGGCTTCAAATCCACTTTTTGGTTACGCTACTTGACTTCATTTCGACCTCATTCACAAGAACATGCTCCCACCACTCCACTCCCTCTTTATGCAGGCTTGGGACCGCCAGGTGTGATAGTTGTCATGAATATTTCTTGCCTTCCCTGCTCAAAAAGGAAAAGACGTAGTCCGCCGAAATTGCCTGAAGTTTGATTGTTGCTTACACAACCGCCACTTTTTCAATATTTTTTGAAGAATTTGAGTTAAAATTTTCATAAATTTAGTTCGAATATTTGCATTTTAAGCACCCTACTAGGTGTTGATTTATTTTTAATCATCAACTAAAAAGAAAATTTGACAGCGTAGCGTTTGTAACGATGTAAACTTCAAACACCTTCCGTCCACAGCTTGTTCTGTCCAGGAAGCGCGTTGAGGATACCTGCAATCTCTTTTTCGAGTGCAGGCCGTCTGTAAATGGACGCTATCTCCTTTGCAAGAGAATTTGCCAACTCTCTCCGAAAAGTCTGGTAGTTGTGAGCTATCATCCATTGACAAATAGAACTGTGAATCACATGAAGAAGAAGAATAAAAAGATGAATTGATTCTTGGATAACTAGCTGGCACAAAATGATGAGGGTTAGGTCTTACAATATCCTCAACCCCATTCTCTCCCCCCGGGTGAAAACGGGGCTCCTATTTGGTTGACAACGGAGGGTTCCAACTGGCAAGGAAACAAATGCCTAACCCGATTATGTGTGACAAATAGTTCCAGGGTCGATTCTCAGGTTGTCAGTGAAGCAGTTTTGCGGGTTGCCTGTTAACCTTCTTTATCTGGAAGTCCCTCACTCAAGCCTTATATAGCCTTCATATCTCACGTACAAAGGGTACTCAAGTCTATGCCGAAATTCGCCTGCTAGAAATGTTTTAAGGAAAGGAAAAGACGTTGACATATGTTTATTTTACCAGTGAGGATGAAGTGCCTTCCTTTAAAATTGATCAAATAAATATTGGTCACATAAATGATTAATCTTACATAATACTGTTACTTTTTAGGCAGAATGAATAAGGAGCGTTTTTTGCCATAGCGAGAAGTGCTTTGAATTTTTTTAGATTATTAACTTTTCTAAAATTCAGTAAGAATTGTATTCCTGTGTTCCATTGGACCGATCATGAAAGCTCAATTCTGATTGCGGATTTCAAGAGCTATCGATTCCCACTTTGATTTGTATGTCGACCAGCGCCTTTTTAGATAATTTATAATTAGAATAGCGACATCCACGGCGACAACACTTCACGAAAAAAATAAGATTGAATAATCACATCGATCTGTTTGGGATCACTCGGGTTATGTAAAAATTCTGAAACGAATACAATTAAAATGAAAGTTTATTTGGCACACGAAAATAACACATAATACAAGGATGGTGGTTTGATGGAAAGAGAGAGTTTTTGACAGATGACTCTGATTTATACCAGCTGATTCACGTATTGTTGTGCGCGACGGTTGTGCCGATCCGTGTAGCGTTTTAAATTCGACGGTTTAAATGACGCTACAGTTCTGTGGCGACACTGCCACTCAAACCATCGAATATGAAACAAAGTGAGGATCGAAATTAAGGATGGGAACTAAGTGTGGTGGTTAATTTGATGATGAGATTTTCCTTGGAACGATATTAGCAACTGATTAGGTATGAAGGGTATTTTTCTGTATATTTTAAATAAATTAACGTTTGGAGACTCCCCCTCCCTTGAAGGAAACACCCACGTTTCCTTCAAAAATTTAACAAATGGGGGCGTAATACTGAATACTTTTTTTAAATGTAATATTGAAAATTTTCTTAATATCTTTCTCTGCTTCCACTTGTTGCCCTCCCTTGTTGACGACGAATTGGTTGAAATGCAGAGTCATGACATATGTTAGCACGGTTCAATTTCTTCGTACGAAATGAAGAACAGCTAATATCTGCTTCTTCCGTTTCCAAATTTGGATTGAGCTTCTGACTATTTTTCTTTATAGAACTCTGCGTTTGCAATGCTGTACAGTACTTACCTGGACATGTATCATCAAACGTGCTACTCCATTAACTTAAATATAAACCTATTACTATTCGTTCTTTTCCGTTCACCTGTGTATGTTTTATTAGTTAACATATGATACATGTGTCCAGTGTCGAGCCTATGTTTCATTCAGTTCATAAAATAGTGGTCTAAGCAAAAGTTCACTCGTGCCACAAACCGTTTAATATGATCCCCCTCGTTCTGACCATAGTACGTACGAGGGTATTAATGAATGGTTTCACATATTAACCAGCATGCCTTATTCAAGAGTCTTTCAATGTTGTTGTTGTTGTTGTTGTTGTTATGTCTCGGAGGTTTTATCTAAGACGATGTCATATGTACGACATGTTATTTATATTGATGTGTGGGAACATAAAAATCGGCTCACATTAAAGGCTCAAATGTAATACCATCCAGGCGGGCATATATGGAATGGCATAGGTGTATGTTTGTTTTATTTGTGGGCAGTATGCGTGTGTACGTGCATGATAACCAGCTAAGAAAAGAAATACGGTATTATGTCAGCGCTACCTTCTTAACACGGAAAGGTAAAACAACTGAACATGTGAGAACACATGACAGTCGTAGCCAAAAGAAGAACCAGAATGTAAAGGTATCAAAGTCTGACTATGGTTATGTTAACTAAATAATATATCGTCGGTTAATGATATGTGTCGTCGTGTGTCACCTATGTAAGTTAAGTGAAGTAAGTAAGTAAAAGTATAGGATAGTATAGTAAAGTTCTGCGGTGACCAACGGTTAGACCACTAACCGTGCTGGACTGGATTGGACATACGCCATCTGGCCGCACAATATAATTTGAGTAAATTTAACTAACAGACGGATTTATGAACATTTGTGTACCGGATTCCAAAAACACCCTTCGAAGACATATCGTACTCGCACGATTATTTATTTGCTCATATGAAGACTGAAATGTAAACGGTCTTAGCCAGACAACATGCTTTTAATGTGTAAATGACCGATAGAGGAATGCGAAAAGATAGGTGAGACAATGTCAATAAAATTTAATTACTGTCTTGAAAGCTTTTACACAATGAATTATGATATGATTTAAAGATTTCAAAGGTGGATTTATGAGATGGTTACGAAGTTAGGAATGACAGAAACCAGTTAAATGACTTTAGGCGCCATGGTGGTGTTTTTTTTCTCTTAGAATGCCAGAGTGCCAGAGCTACAATCAGGGTCACATGGTCCCTAATGATAACACAAAATCTACGAGCTGATAAGAAAGAACTGTCCCATGTTAAACGTGCCAGTTCTCGATCCAGTCAAAGCTCTACACAGTGTCTCAGATCATAGCCTTCAGGATACCTCCAATGCAACTTTCTTGATCTCCTTGTCGCTTCCTCCAATGTAGGGCTCAGAGCAGTTTTCGTCAATGAATGAGCAGTTTGCACTGTCTTCGTCAATGAAATCCTCTCTAGTCTTTCGAGGGTTTTTGCGAAAGAAATACATTTGGGTCTCCTAGGTGACCGGATGAAAGTGTCCGTAAGGCGCACGATCTCGTCCCTATTTTACATTTAGATTTAAAATCTGAGCGAATAATCCTGATCTTTTGAAAGACCAGTGTATTTTTTAACAATAAAATGCAATTTTATCTTAAATTTGTTACTTAAGTTGGTCAACTATAAGTCATAAATCACAAGAATTTGTGGAATGTACATAAATTAACATCATTCTGCGAAAAGTAGTAAATACTGTTCAAAATCGCAAAATAAATGTTGTTTTTACAGCCGAATACATAGTTCAAACTTTAATCAGTCTCAAGTAAGCAATTTAGTGCTTATCATTTTTTTCGTAGACAGTCATGACATACGTCACTTTTGTGTTCGTCACAAACAGTCTTTTTGCACATAACACAAGTCATCTTCGACATTCTTTTTTTTAAGATGCAGTAACTGCTGTAACGTCTTGTTTTTGATGGTGACTCCTGCTAGAGCTTTGAGCTTGTTTGTGGAAGAATATTTTGAAGTAGCTTCGTACATCACTTGGCAAAGTAGCAGCTTACAGTCTTTGCATCATCCACGTTAAAATCAGCTAAGTACTGAGTATTTTCATGTACTATCTACGATTTAAGGGATTTTCTTCTTTTGATCAAACATTATGGACAGTATATGACGTCTGAAACTGAAGAAACTATTTTCAACATGCCACAAAACGTAGCCATTGGCCACCTCTTAGTTGTTCACGTGCATGACATTGTAATACACATTTGATCAAATTTGTTGATTGGTTGAATGTTCTTCAAGTCCTTAGAAATCTCGCATTTCTTAGACCTGATAGTACCTACAAACGTTAGCCTGAATGGTTAGTTCCCAAAGAAGTGACTTTGTAACCTTACCGAAGTAAATCAATTGTCATAGATAATATTTCGATTTGCGCCAAAAATTGGGTGGGAAGACTCTTTTATATAATATTCCCTTTAAGAGAATCTATTAGTGTTCGTGGTTTTTCAAAAATATGGTATTGCATTCAATATGTACTAAGTTTCACTATCGCACATCATTTTGATTTTTATACCATATGTGATAGGTTAATTTCGGGTAGCCCTGCATCCTAAGTGGACGTCTCTCACGATAGTCTAGCGATTGCTCGTCGATAGTAATCTAACTACGAATGATTGTTGTCACTATGTCTTCTCCAAATCGTTCTATTTTATGTAAAGGAAAGTTCTTGTCGAACAAGAGGACAAGTAAGGTGTTCGAATCCTACTCTTCACAGCTACAGACCCTGTTTCTGAAAAAGTTCTGTGAAAAACTTATTCTGAGCTTTTGAAAATGGCATCCAAACATGAAACTGGGTCATAAAGATTTCGACACACCCTTGCGGTACCTCGGTTTGAACAAATAATGTTAACAGTAGATGTTCTGCCATATTTTCGACCCTTATCCGTGGACCAGAAAGGTTCATATTTACCTCGCAGCGTTAGTTGATTCGAAATAAGTAAGGAAGGGTCATGCTCTAGAACTACTTATCCTCCGGTATCAAAATATCTTCTAATTCGCTGTCACTTTCGCGACATTCATCCTCATCACTTTCGACTGCTAGATGGCACATAGCTCGCTCTCTTTTAGGGATTTACTCAACCTAAGTCCAAATAAAACACGTCGGATACAATGTAATAAATTATATTTATTAGCTAGAAACAATCGCGTCTATAAAATATGGCGGTTCACTTGCGAGAGAGATTATAGGATTAACTGTCAAAAATTAATATGATGCCGATCCTCACTTCGTTTCATATTCGATGGTTTGAGTGGCAGTGTCGCCACAGTACTCCCTCCTGGATACATTGGTCGTCTGACAACTTAGCAAATGTTGACAATTGAATACTAAACATTGCTAAATGTCACATTTCGTTGTTTTGTTTTAGGACCGGCATACGTTCTGGGAATTTGTTTTTGCTGATCTGAAGACGGCTGCATAGCTGGATCCGCAGTGGATTCGAAATATGCAGGTTTGATTCTTTCGGTGCTGATGTTAACATATTCCCCTTTTATTTCCAGCTTGAAGACATTTCCGGAAGTTCGTTCAATGACTTTGTAGGGGCCTTCATATGGATGCTCCAAAGGCTTCCTTACTCGGTCGACACGAACGAAAACATGCGAGCAAGTTGAAAGGTCTTTGTGGACAAAAACCTTGCGTTTGTCATGACGTGATGCTGGAGTTGCTTGTATGTACTTCATATGCTCACGGAATTTTTGCACGAAAAGTTTGGGATCCGGTGGCATGTCTTCCTTGAAGAAGAATTCTCCTGGCATACGGAGTGTTGTCCCATAGACGAGCTCTGCCGATGTTGCACCAATGTCGTCCTTGATACTGGTGCGAAGTCCCAATAAGACGGTGGGAAGAATGTCGACCCACTCGTAGGTGTTATGGCACATTATCGCTGCTTTTAACGACCGATGCCATCGTTCGATCATTCCGTTCGCTGCAGGATGATAAGCTGTGGTTCGTATTTTCTTGCAGCCCACTAAATGAGTTAGTGATTGGAAGATTAGTGATTCGAACTGTGATCCCTGGTCTGATGTCAAAACAGCAGGAGCTCCAAAACGCGATATCCAGTTCGCGTAAAAGGCGGTGGCGATCTCATCCGCAGTAATCGTTTTGATGGGAATCGCTTCAGGCCATCTCGTAAAGCGATCGATGATGGTCAGTACGTATTGAAATCCTTTTGATGGATTCAAGGGTCCAACTATGTCGATATGGACGTGATTAAACCTTGCGTCAGGCATTTGAATATGACCTTGTAGAGGTTTTGAATGTCGTCCGGTTTTACTCCGCTGACATGCGAGACATGATCTGGACCATTCGAGGATGTCTTTTGATATGCAGGGCCAAACATACTTCCGGCTGATTATTTTCTTCGTGGTTCGTCCCCCAGGATGAGACAGGCTGTGTGTCATTTCGAATATTTTCCGTCTGAAAATCTTTGGGATGTATGGACGGATTTCCGCAGTTGATACGTCGCAATATACAGTTGTATCCGAGTCGTCGATGCGAAGTTTACGCAATTTCAACGATGTTTCTCCTCGAAGTAACTGCTTCAGCTCGTCATCGTCTTTTTGAGCTGCCGCTAAGTCTTGGCTGGTGATGGAGACTGGCATAGTGATTGAGCTAATCCGTGACAATGCGTCTGCTGTGATATTCTCGTTTCCTGCTATGAAAACTAAAGTTGTCGAAAATTGGCTAATGTAATCCAATTGACGCAACTGTCGTGGTGATGCCTTGTCAGCTTTTTGTTTGAAAGCAAATGTGATGGGCTTGTGATCAGTTTTGATTATAAGTGGACGTCCTTCAACCATGTGCCGGAAGAATTTTACTGCACTATAGATTGCCTGCAGTTCGCGATCATACGTGCTGTACTTGCATTGCGCTTCCGTAAACTTCTTTGAGTAAAATCCTAGAGGCTCCCAAATATTGTTGGTAAACTGCTCCAGCACTGCTCCCATCGCTGTATCTGACGCATCAGTTTTGATCGCAAGCGGTGCGTTTTCAACTGGATGACTTAGCAAGGTTGCATTAGCAATTTGCTTCTTGCACTCGTCAAAAGCTTTATCCGCTTGTTGATTCCATTCAATCAGACGCTTATCCTTCTTTCTTGCACCAACGAGAAATTTATGGAGAGGCGCTTGGATAGCAGCTGCGTTTTTCAGTGATTTTCGATAGAAATTAATTGCTCCCAGGAATCTGCGCAGTTCCATAATAGTTGACGGCTTCTTAAAGTTGAGGATCGTTTCAACTCTTCCTGGAAGAGGTCTGATGCCTTGTTGTTCGATGAGATAGCCAAGGTACTCGATCGTTGGTTTTCCAAACGTACATTTTCCTACGTTTATAGACAATCCATATTCACGCAGTCTATTTAAAATGACTTTTAAATGTTCGCGGTGCTCCTCATGTGTCTTGGAAGCAACGAGGATGTCATCAATGTACGCGTAGCAAAAGTTCAGGCCTCGTAGAGCGTAATCAATGTAGCGTTGAAAGGTCTGAGCCGCGTTACACAAGCCGAACGTCATCACTTTGAATTCGTACAGCCCGAATGGTGTTATTACGGCCGTCTTCGGGATATCTTCTGGAGCCACGGGAATTTGGTTGTATGCTCGCATTAAATCCAGCGTTGAAAATACGGTGCACCCACTCAGTTTGTGAGCAAAGTCACTTAGATGAGCGATCGGGTATTTGTCCGGAACAGTGATCGCATTCAAACGCCGATAATCTCCACATGGCCTCCATTGGCCGGTTTTCTTCGGGGCAAGATGCAATGGACTTGCCCACGGACTGCATGATGGCTGACAAATTCCTTGTTGAAGCATGAAGTCGAATTCTGCTTTTGCTTGACGAAGCTTTTCGGGAGTTAGGCGTCTTGCCTTTTCGGCGACTGGAGGTCCTTTTGTCAATATATGATGGTAAATGCCATGAGCCATCACTTTTCTCGTATCTGAAGGAACAGTTAAATCGACATATTCCTTCAGTAGATCGTGGTACTCCATGTTTTCTTTAATTGTCATGATCGTCACATGGGCTTCATTTGTGTGTTTAGTGTTGGCTGCTAATTTTGTTTCGCCATCCACCAACCTTTTCCGACGTAAGTCAACTATTAGGCCAAAATGTTGCAATAAGTCCGCTCCGATTATTGGTTGCTTTACATCCGCAACTACAAATCTCCAGGCAAATGGTCTTCGCAGTCCGAGGTCAAGCGTCATCACCTTCTGGCCGTATGTTTTGATCGGTGTGTTGTTGGCTGCGTACAATTCCAATTTTCCTGGAGTGCTCAGAATTTTGTCCCGTGGCAGGACTGAAATATCGGCCCCAGTATCAATAAGGAAACGCGTTCCGCTTTTTCGTTCAATGATGATTAGTCGGCGATTACTGAATCGAAGTTGGTCGTCCTCGGCCGCCGTTATTCGGGACGACGAATTTAGTTTTCCGACGTCGTTTCGGAACTCTTCCACTGGCAGGGTGGTTTGCAGTTTCTGGCTAGTTTGCCAAAGCGCGTGTGGAAAAAGCAAAATTTCCCTCTAGACCGTGATCTTCTTTGGTTCGATCTGCTGCGCGTTTTAGAACACGATCGATTTTGCGTCCGCAATTCTAATCTTTCAAGACGGTCTAGGATCTGGGATAACACTTCGTTTCCTACCGTTGACTCTGGTTGTTGACGAACTGTTGAGACTCCAGGTGAATTTTGCAACTCCAACATTAAGTCTGCCATCTTTGCCAGTTTATCTAAATCGGGCTCGCTTGCTATGGCCAAAACGACTCGTATGTTTTCAGGAAGTTGCTCCAACAACAGCGACCGGAGCATCGCGTCCGTTACTTGCTCTCCTCCCGTATTGCGCAGATCCTGCAAGTAATGTGATGGCTTCTTACCTTCTAGATTTTGGCCTTGAAATATCCGCCTCAATTTCGACTCTGTGGATTCTGCGAATGCCATCAATATCCGGTGCTTTAAGGCTTCGTATTTATTTTCCAACGGTGGATTCCTGGCGATAGAAATGACGTGAGACAAAATCTCCGGTTCCGCATACTGGATGACGTACTTGAATTTTGTCTCGTCTTGCGTGATGTGATGCGTATGAAAAGTGGCTTCCACCTGCTCGAACCAGAATTCGGGATCCGGTCTGTAAAATGCCGGGAATTTCGTAATTCGCGACGCTTCCACAAACAGATTCGCGGATGTTGAAGGTCGCGGCGCGATCGGTGGTAACACACTTGGGCTTTTAGATGTTTTCGGGGTCTCAACATTTGGTGCGGTAGCCATTTTGAGAATTGAGTTTCACTTCACGAAAACAAGAGAAATGCGTTGCACTTTCACAGTTTAGAGTCAATCGAAATGTTATTTTAACCAGGGGAATCACGTCGGGGTCACCAATTTAGGGATTTACTCAACCTAAGTCCAAATAAAACACGTCGGATACAATGTAATAAATTATATTTATTAGCTAGAAACAATCGCGTCTATAAAATATGGCGGTTCACTTGCGAGAGAGATTATAGGATTAACTGTCAAAAATTAATATGATGCCGATCCTCACTTCGTTTCATATTCGATGGTTTGAGTGGCAGTGTCGCCACACTCTTTCAATGATTTTCTGCTTGTCATAATTCCGCTCTAAGGAATGCCCTGCGTAAAACCAGAAGCGTGCTTAACACAAATGTTTTTTTCAATATTAAAATGACAGCTTTATTGTGCTGAATGTTAAAACTCTCTAATTAAAACACCCGCGCCGAGAGAGCTGCAATCACTGACTGATTTGGTTATGAAGGATAAGTTGGTTCATCTGCTGACTGAAAATTTATAGCAATATGTTCATCGTGTACGCCAAGTTATGCAAGATTTTGAATGAAGGTAATGTTTAAGAAACTCTGCATTCAATTATGCGGTGGTGAATGATATTGTTGTCATTATTGAGAGGGGAAAAACTACCCTCAAAAAAGAAAAAATTAGGCCAATATTATGAATGAGCATTGCAATAGTACTTGAAATTTGTGTGTTTTGTACAACAGTTCTGTGCGTCCAATGTGTCCAAAAGTTTCCGCTGTTGAAGGTCTCCTGATCAACTGATTTACATTTTTAACCTGTTAAGTATTTCAAGACCCAAAAGACCATATCCTACCACTTTAGAAACTCATAAATCGAATTAAAAATTTAAAATCCAAAATATTTGAAATACCCGAAAGCTATGTTTTTTTCTTAGAAACAAGAAAAATTAACATGAAAATTAAATCATTAGCAACCGCTGCCGTCTTGTAGTTTAAAATTTCATTAAGTGTAATCAGCTCCGTACCAATGATCAAAATAATTACAATCATAAATAAATTGTGTCCCACAATTTGTGAGACATTAACGATGTTAACATGGAAGCAGTTAAAAGGAAAATTAATAGAAAAAAAAATTAATTTATCATTAAATTGAATGAATTTTCACGCGTACGTACGCCTTACAAGGTGATGGACAAATTAAAAGAGGTTTTTATTAAGGGACATGAAGATTGTTATGAAGGAAGATCTACCAAACAGATTGACCCACGCATTTTTGTATCCACAATAATTATTGGAACTCATGAGGGTGGTATGTGTACTCAGACTCTGCACTTTCTTAATTTTATCAAATTGGATTTCTTGACTTGCTTGAACGTAGTAAAGCGTAGAAAAAAGATAAATAATTAGTTGATTGAATACCAATTATTCGATTGAAATTCGACGTGGGTAGAATGCCAGCTTGCACCAATCGAGGACATTTCTTATTCGATAATAGCTGGCTTTTGTTCTACATTATGTTTATCCTTGGTTTATCTTGTGCATTTAAGGTAGGGGTGAGCAAAGCTATTCCAGGAAATAAATCATAACAGTATGTTAGCACAGATTTATCTTTTAAGTCTTCCATAATACTTTATGTATCCATCCTCCAGCTACCGGAAATTCTTGTGTAGGATATCGTTGAACCAGTGCATCTTCGATCCCTTTTATACATGAGGGGCACCAAATTTTTCAACGTATCGATGCATGTTCTAAAGCTTCGATATTCACAAGAAATGATAGACAGTACAACGATGTCATATCTATATTGCTTAATTTTGATTAAATAATTTACATGTTTGTCATTGAATTAATAAGTATTTGACTATAATCTTGGTTTATCTTTCAGAATCAAAAGCCGATAATGAATAATCTTTTCAATTCCCCGATTGTCAGCGGTAAGTTGAATATAAATGCTTGTATTACCGATCATTTTTTAAATTTAAATTCTTGCGTTTGCAATTATGTCAGTAGTTGATAATATATAGATTAGAAAGTTAAAACCAATTAAAATTTCTAAATCATTACATTGTAATCGTTGTATGATATCAACTTATTAATTTATCGAGAACGTCTGAACGGCTATTCGATGAAAATGAAACAGATTTAACATTTTGATAAATTTATTTGTGTTCATTATATTTTTTAATGTATTCCATACTTTATTTTTCTATGACTGGCTCTGTTGTATCTTTAGTTTTTCTCAGTTGATACAGTACTACAGTATACACTAAATACAGTATACAGTATACACTACTACAGTAGTTCTGTAAGAAGATCCTTAAGCGAAATTTATGAGCGACTGTCGATGCATAGTTTACAGAGTCGTGAACATAAGTCCAGATTATCCACAATTTTGAATTCTGTTGAATGTACACTCAAGTCATTCATTGATCTGAATCTTATAGGGGCAACCTTGGAAGTCCTCTGATCTACATGAAATAATACTTATGCATGTTTAAACTATTGTTTTTGAAAGGTCCAGTGAAATGTCCAAAGAAATTCCAGTGCCGAACTTGTATTTTAAATCCAATTCTTGGATTAAGCTTCATGCCAAATCGCTAGAAAGATGATAATGATTACAGAATAGGACGATGTCATTTCGATCTTGTATATCGCGGTTAGTCCTTTTTAAAATGCGATCCTCAAAAGTTTCTATAAATAATTAAACTAGACCTAGACCTAAAAGTTAAATTCCGAAATTATTACTGTGTCGAGTTTTTAGACGCTATCTAGGAATTCGACAAGAAGTGATAAGATTGGCGTGTCTTCAAAGTACCGGAACTATATAAGCGAATCTTATCATTTTGAGATGGTAATTTTCTCTTAAAACGATACAAGATTTTAACTTATACAGAGCTAAGAAAAAGACGTTCATTAGCAAAGACGTTCCTCAAGGTAGGGTATTGGATTCAGTTCTCTACCTGGTTTCGACAGTAGGTATATCAGCATGAACAGATGTGTCAACATTCCTGCAAATTAGTTTCTGATGATAGAGAAAACTAATGTTTGCAATAATTGAATTTTAAATTTAAAGAAATTTACCCGTAAATCAGGTAAATTTCAAGGATATCGGAAGAACTCAAGAAGCACATTCGCATCGTACAGAAGATACGTGACAAAAGTTTATCCTGATCTAAGGATATCTGAATGTTGCTACACAAGGATGACGGTTAATGCTTGCACGTTAATCACGATAGAAGACTAACAGGGACGAATAGTATATTTGACGAAAGTCTAGACATGGGATGTATTTATTAAACCTCTCTATCTAATACTATCTGCATGTCATACTATCTCCGTTATCTCTACTATCTGTCATACTCCGTGATGTCTGTCCTATCTTCTATATGAAAGAAGGTATAATAGTGGCCACCCTCTCTCCAATGCCCAATATGTAATCCAAATACTGTGACTGACCAATTTTATATTGCTAAGGCTGAAGGAATTAGTCAGTTTTCCCACGCTTTCGACTAATTCTCGGTTTCAAACCGTTGATAATCCTTGCAGCCCAACTTCCTCTTAGAGAAGATCGCTGTAGATCGCTCAAAATCCTGTTACTGAAAAAAATCTATATATTTCCAGTTTTAGCTTGTAAAGGAAGAGTTTGGTTTTTAACATTTTTAAGATTAATTTATCTTGAGTTGTTTTCTGGTAATCATGTCAAACTTTTTGACATGACATCATTGGTCTCACTTAGCTTCCTATTTGATGGTAATCAATATGCAAATGTAGGTCACATGATATTGCTATATCATAGCGGTTTTAAAAAGCAGGTTTGTAACGCAAAAGCGTTTTAAAAAAGGGATATGGTATTATGTATCTTATAACCTAATGTCCTTGTAGTGCCCTAAAACAAATTTCTTTTGTAAAGCTATGAAATGTTGGTGCAAAACTTATTCAGATATTCGTTTCGTTAGATGTCTGTCCAAATATTCCTTCTTCTAATCTAATTATCGTGAGTAATTCAATTGATGACAATGCTTTAAAATTATTATAAATTCCAAACATTTATTAACTTTAAAGCTAAGATCGAGCTGTATAGCTTACAGGTAGATAGAAAATTGTCGATAAAATGTTTGAAATGGGAAAAAGTTGAAATTTTTAAGATTAGATTAGATTAAATCAAAGTAAATTGAATGTGTGTTAAGATCGGTCAGAAAACGCAGAAAATGCACTTTAGTTTATATATACTGCTTCCTTAGATAATTTAGAAAAACAATAAATTTAATCCAACAAGACCAGGAATTCGATAAACATTTCAGTATTATTTTGAAACATTTGATGAAAATGAAGTAAGTGAATAACACCGGCAGATCTTAATCTTGTGATTCCACTAATATGACTTCCAAAATTTGGACTTCTCTTTATTTGATTGATAAATCCGATTCTGACATTTGCTGACAATTGTAGCCATATTGGTTGTTTAGTTTGCTATGTGTGTGACCAAAACTCCGCTGCTTTTTATGAAGATGCATTTTTTTTGTGTAGAAATGGTCTCAAATGAAATATTCAAAGTATTGCCCGTCGCTAGCTACAAGTTTTTTTTTAAAAACCTGGAACGAATCCGTGTTGGTATTTTTACATCTTGCATTGAGATAGTATCAGGGAATATTTTGATTGCACACATTGAAGGCGCCTAGCCAGGACAAGAATGTGCACAAAGTGAACTTATGGCAACTACATTTGAACGCTAAATTCCGCAATAAACTTCGATGAATCCAATTCTTTCATTCGACGTTTACCATTGTGTTGTACACTTTTCATGTTTCTAAATGACAAACGCCAACATTTGACAGCTGCCAAGCGACGAGCTGTCAAGTAAAACGCTTTACAACATATCTTTTCACCGGTATCAATGATTTGATTTTTAAATAAGTTAAACGATTATAAAATAAACGATTTGAATTTAAAAATTAAAATTATTTTCAATATCCCTTTCTTGTTTTTTTTTTATTTAAAATTTTTAAACCTGAAGTTTATAAACATGTTTGAATCATGTATCGATGGGAACGTACTAAAATTTTCCTGATATTAAAAATATTAGACAATGTCCTTAGAAAATGAGATAAAAATTAGTTTTTTTTTTAAATCATTACATACAGGATTTGTTATTTTGTAACCATTGCCACTATCTACTCTATGCCAATTCTGCGTTTCACCAAATTCAAATTCAATCAACTGCAAATCTCGTTTCGACCACGAGAAATGACAACAAACGAAAATTTCAAATATTTCATTTGTTTCACACGCTCATTGTAAACGTGACAAAAATTCATTAACAAAAAAAGAATATAATTCAATTAATATACAGACGTTCATTGAAACACTTTATTACATTGCTGACAAAAATTGCATTCGCAAGAGTTTACATTCAAATGAGATGAAGAGTTTTGTGACCATGTGTGGGTCATGTATGTGAATACGAGTCAGAGTTCTCTTTGCTGGCAAACTTGAAAAAAGGAAGAAGTGGATGAAGCAACAAAAACAAACAGTAGACATAACAATCGTAAATATTTCAAATAAGTTTTAATGTTTGCTATCGGTTGAAGCAACTGCAAATGCAAAAAGCACTCAACAACATTGTTGAGCGTGCAGAGTCTAGAATTACCGGCAGGTTTGTAAACATATTCTGGCTTTGTTTGATGGCGAGGAATCATGAAGGAGTGATTATTTTGGTCATAAATGAAAATTTGCTTTCTGACTTATTTTCGAGTACGTTGAAAGAGTTCAATGGTTTTCAACACGGATGGTAGGAGTAAATTGTTTGTTTATAAATTCTACCATCATACCAAGTTTTATGACCAGCTCCGCACGTAACCCGAGAAGATTTGGGTTCCAATAATGCATGGTAATTTTTATGAAGAAGTCATGAAAATTATTATTGACATTTCATCCACAAATTTATAAAAAGTTCCGTCATAACTAGATGCACAACCTGTGTCCCAAAAGTATTCGGCTAGTGTTCATTACTTTGCGCTGCCGCTTGTTCGTTGTCATCCGACCTACTTTATTCTCCGAGTTGGCTTCCTTTGGATTAAAAAAATATGATAACATAAGTTTTTGCACTTCCGGAAGCAGTTTCTCATTCAAGCTCTGTCCAAATTCATTCACAGGTCCTGAAGATCGCTGCAATATCGAAAAATTATCAAATCTTTTTACGAAAAGCTCTCAGATCCTTATTCTACGTCACGATTACTCTGTAAGTGACGTTTTGAACGAGCTTGCGACTTTATAGACACTGGAAATTTTACTGTCAAAGAGCGATCTCTTTGATTATGAGCACCAACGTCTGAGTAATTTACGCCAATCGAAGTTATTCATTTGTCGAGATTCTATTACGGCCCTAAAACGTTGAACTTCTATTGTTGCAACGTAATTACTAGCTACTAAAACACTTTTCCTATAATCAGAGAACCTGGTCTGCAACTGTTTGCTACTGTTTTTCGAGCCAGACTTTTTTCTGTTCCTTACAGCGCACTCAGAAGTCTATTCAACACTGGAATAAGAAAGCCTCCAGCAAATGAAGGATGCCCCGTTTATAAATGGAGTAAACCGAAAGTAATTTTTTGTTTGTGATTTCACCATTTCAGCGATCAGGCTATCTAAAGGAAGGCCGGCCTACCCACTCTCTTCAACTTCATTGCCCTGTCTGTAACATCTCCTGCACGATAAAGGGATACTTATTGTTTTTAATCCAAAATACACGATCAGAAGCGGAGTCCTACCGATCGTGTGCAAATGACACACAAAAAATCGGTATTCATTCTGTCCCATCAGCAAGTCCATGGTCTCAGATCGTTGAAGAGGCGCGCGATCCATATTTCCTTTTGTTAAACTCCCAGGATTCGTGCCACGCGCCGAGAGTGTGTCGTTTTTCATCGATAGATTTTAGGTAACGCTCGTATCGGATAAAGAGAATTCTGCCACGGTTTTGCGCAAGAAGGGATCACGTTTCCAAAGTGATCCAGTATGATCAGGGATCTATTTGCTGATCAAGGAATCTACAGTGACTCTTATCTCTGTACTAGCTAATATCGATACAGTTCTTTGTGGAACCTTTTTTGTAAATGTCTGTTCCATGTTGAACCGTAGACGGTATGACGCTTTATTGGAAATAATTTCCCATCGGTCCAACAAGGCTAACAGCAGTGATCCTCGCTGTGGCGTTATTGGCCATTGTTCTCATTTCCTTCGAGAAAATCCGCCATAAGTCTATCAATTAGCTCATGTGCTTCACTAACAGTCCTCGACTGATACATCCCCGACACTGACGGTTCCTAGTCTATAGATCCACGTATTGTTATGCATGGTTGAATCTATGAACACTTACCCATCTCGTCTACATTTACCTATGATTGCATTGAATTGCACTCTGCCAACAGTGCCCTAACATCATCTGTATAACCGGTCTCCAACGTAGATCCTTGTGTCAGATCGGATTATGATCCTTCAGATAATCTGTCAAAAACTTTTTATACACCAAATGTATCTGATACTCTGGCTGCCCTTCGAGCGAAACGTCAGATGGAACGAATCCACATGTTGGATCGCGGTTGAGACCTCGACAGTATCAGTAGTTGGAGTCTTGCCCGGAAACCGTTCCCTTGTGAGAGAAGAATCCCATTGGCATAAAGGTGACTTTTCCCTTTATGATTTTTCCGAGTACTTTCCCCGGCGTATCTAGAATTACCGTATATGGACGATGACTTGTGATTTTCTGCGAATGCTTATCAACATGAGTCTTTTCAGCTTTTATCTCCCAGAGCACCATACTACCGCGTTGTATGGCCGGGGTTCTCCACCGCAGGCTCAGACTCCTGGCTCGATGAGTTCCTGTTCATTTCTTCCTAACACTCGACCATTCTTCTATCGATCAATAGTTGGTCACTGAGGTCCACGCTTCGTCTAGAGCCAAAGACGGGTAAGCTTCTCTCCTGAGCGTAAGGTAGTTTGTGGTGTCCAGTTGACCAATTGACAACCAGCAATTTCGTGTAATCAGTGTATTTTGTTGACTACCAATAGTCCAAAAACTAGTCTTTAAATTCATCACTGTTAAAAAGTTCTATACCTACCCACAGAGCCCACTAGAGAACATATTTCGCCCGTGCGTTATGTACTTTTGAATGGACACAGTTTCAAACCCAGATTGCACATGAATGAAATTCGTCAGGGTATCATGCTAACAATGATCAATGATCCAATGATCAATGAGCAGTCAATACCTTATTTAGGTCAATTATAGAGTCTGGCTATTGGTTAAATTGAGACAACTGTTGCCTTCTGAAGATGACACATTTGAACCGCCTCACGGAATGAGTCCTTATTATTACCTCTGATTTGAAACCTACAAAAGGACCACCGGATCGGGTTGTTCATAATCCACTGAATGTAGTGGAAATATGATCCGGCTTGATAATCGTCTGAAATTCCAAAGAACATTCGTGTAATGGTCAACAATATGTGGGCATGGCGAGCAATATTGCTTTAGACGGTTGTGTCCCCGCTGATCTTATGGTATTTGTTACTTGTTAAACGTCTTTTTACGTTTAACTCCAAAAGGAAGATTGTGGATTGATGATTCGGATATTTTATTTTGGTCATGATCAACACCGCCTGGAGCCCATCAACACATGAGGGCTTTTTTGCTTTGTCCTTCCACATTTTTGTTTCGATCCCTTTCGATCAACCTAGTTTATTTAGAAGGATTAGGGGCTAAGCCTTCATTTCTTGCTCATCTTTTGGTACTTTTTTAAAGTACCAAATTCAGAACAATTTGTTTTGATCTCTTTTGACCGAGGTGATCAAGCTTTAAGAATAATTATTTCGAAGGAAAAGAGACTTAAACTTTTTTTCTTGTTGGTCTTTTAGACACCTGAAGCCGAAGTACCCCTATTTCAGCCCTTAATTTTGGGCATTGCTAGAAGCCGTGTTCATTTTCACAATGTTTCCCACCTTGTTCATGAATCGTTTGTCCTCGTAGGAATACCGCATATGGAAAGTGTTTTATGCCTTCATTAGAGATGGGTATTCTTTGTTTTACTGTCAAACCAATAGATTATAATGTCCAGAGCCTCTACGAGGCGCTTTGCGGGTCGCATCTGCATACCGCACTGTCTCTGAGCCGGTAGTGCTGGTCATCGCGGGTACGACACCTATTGTGCTCCTTGCTAAGGAACGGAGGAGGCTCTATCTGTTTAAGGGAGAAGAAAGTAGAGAGGCTGCTTCACGCGAGGAGAGAAGAAGGACTCTTGCTCTGTGGAAGGAAGGGCGGGTAAATGAAACACGGAGCTTGTGGACCGCGCGCCTAATCAGGGACCTGGAGCCGTGGCTCAACCGAAAGCATGGCGAGACTGATTACTACCTGACAGCTTCTCAGCGGACACGGGTGTTTTCAGTCTTACCTGCACAAAATGGGAAAGTCGCGGTCTCCTGATTGCCTGTTTTGCCCGGGGATTGCGGAAGATGCTTGCCACACCTTCTTCACATGCGAACGGTGGGTGAGACAGCATTTACATCTCAGGGAGAGAATAGGGGAGATCACTCCAGATACCCTGGTGGAAAAGATGCTGGTGTTTAAGGACACATGGAACTATGTGTCGCACTCGGGTGGTTCTCACTATGAGGATGGGCATCGTCAATCGCTTGTCAGCGCAGAGGGAAGAGGCCTCACTCAGTAATCCCTCTCCTATCTGTCCATCCCTGCTGAGGGAGGGATCTCTCTAATCCGAAGGCGCCGCTAGGCGAGACTTAAGAGGCCTAGTCCGAAGTAATGTGACAAACAGTTCAAGGCTATGTTCTCGGTGGGAAAGGGGAGATGTTTAATTGGTAGTTCAGTTGCTGTGTGCCACTGAGAGTCCGACACTCAGGGCGTAAATACCCTTCACCTCCCTACCACAAAAAAATGTCCAGAGGTTCTAGATTTTCCTGCCTAGAATCATATCCTGAATCCTTAAAGTTTTCTCTTCTCAAAAATATTCAGGTACTTATTGTTAGCTATTCACCTCGTGTCTTTTATGTCATGCTTTTATATCATTCAATGAACGGATAAATTTCATCATGCGGCCGAATGGCATTTGTATTTTTGGGTGGTAAGGGCTCCGCGTGAGTAAAAAAACAGTGATAACACTTCGGATAACTCGCGATCCAACAGGATTCAATTAGAATAAGTATAATTTTAGTAGGATTGGTAACTTTTCTCCCATCATAACGTTAAACAAAAATATACAGCCTCTTTGCGATGAAATGCAGTATTACTGTAAACTTTTACTATCTCTGTCTTTAAAGAGTCATCCGAGAGTATTCTTACTAATTGTGCTTACGGTATGGTAAGGGTTGACTGTCTTTTTCTTATCATTTTTGCTGGATATATGTCTGTTATTCGTGTTTGGTTGGTTTATTGTTAGGTACTTCAGGAGACATGAATTTAAAAAAGGGTCCCTTAGAGGTGCTATCATCAATCGTGTATGAAGATGTTTTGGATTCAATGTAGCGTAGGTAGACAATACGAGAATTGGCAACAGCCCAAATGAGATTAGTTGGCGAAATTCTTGGATATGAGGCGTTACGCCAGCTCTAATCGGGTTAGGTGGGCAAAGTAAGGACTAGGCTAATTTAGAGTACGCCTCGACCTGACTTACATAACTCGGTGGTGTGAGCTAAGAACACAATCCAAGGCGTTCCAAGGTTTTATCCGGACGGAGACTGTATAATTCTTACTGAAGAGCCATTCGCACGTTAGATCGACCTCAAAGGTACTTGGCCCAAAATTCTAACTTGGAGCTTAAATGCGCCAACAAGAACTCGCAGTCCTATTATTTATCCTGCGTGAACGCAGATTAGTCACCCGCTGAACTAACTGGCGTCATCTACGTTGAACTACGAGGAAGTGGTCCAAATTACCTGATTCGCAATCGTAGAGTCTTGACGGAAAATTTGTCAAAGGTCTCAAACTCCCTTCTTTTTTGACAATACTTGTGTTTTTATGATCAAAACACATTTAAATTAAAAAGGATTCTCTTTGCGGGTGTCAATAATTTATTTTCGTGCTCTAAAATACAAATAAAAAACGATAATTCACGGTGCACACTTCCCAGTGAAATTTATTCTCACTTTTCTGTAAAAGATAATAAGTGTGTCCACTTGGGACCATCAAATATCTCATATGAGCATCCATAAATAACTGGGAAATATATTTTTAATTTATCAAAATGTGGTTTTTATACTGTTCACCTTGTAAGCTTGCTTGGCTTATTTATAGTAGTTTTAATAAGGCAAGAATGTTAAATTTAATCGTTATGATAATTACAGAATGTCTCCTGAGCATTTCTGCTCCCCAATCAACTTGAAATATTTAAAGAAATATTTTCCAATTGAATATACGAGTATGCCCTAGTTTTCCTGTAACAAGAAATGCATATGTCTCTGAGTCTCTGCATCCCTTGGACACACATGACGCTGAACATTTCGAGATGATTCAAAAGTAATTTGACGCATCATATTTTTAGGAGCTTAAGCGCAGAACATTATGAATAGTCCTGCCTACGCTATTCGCTCATGTCGGATTTTAAACGCCACAGATTGCTGAAATGACGAGAGAATCATAGATAGATAGTTCAGTTATCTATTTTTGACCTCAGAAAATGATGCGTTTCCATACATTGATCTGAGAAGACCTACAACTCGAAAATATATTTTTGTATATCCTATTAATGCAATGAAAATAGAGGGATGCGACGTTTTTTCGAGGGAAATTAAAGGAAAAAATAAAAAAAAAATTTTTTTTGAATAGTGTCCAAGTCGAACACTTAAATTATTGGAATGCATCCACATCGATCCCATTTCATCTCATCTCAATGCTTTGGACCACCGCAGATTAGTAGCCAAAATACTTGGATGCATTTTTCGGGCAGCAAATGTGGGACTGCATCTAATGTGTGTTGATGCATTGGGTGGCACACTTTCGTATTTCAGCATATGTGTGTATTAATAAGCGGACATTTCATGTAGTTTATTGACATTTTAATTATTGTGATGGTGCCGCCTGGCTGCATCGTGGTTGAGTCCGCAAAGGATGATGCATAGAATAAAGAATGTTGAAAATGCCATTTATTTTTAAAGAATGATGCACTTGGTTGTGTGTTTACGCATGTATCTGATTTCAAGCTTTAGTTAGCTCACTCGAAGTTGAAGCTTGTTTCGAAAATACTTGCTATAGCGGTTGGCTACAGAGGACTGGAAATATAGTAACAACTTTGCTGTATGTATATACTGACATGGCTTCAATAGAAGTCTAAGTCCTGTTTGCTAACAAAGTAAGCCACACTAATTGCATCTCTATACTTTAATTACCGTGAAATTTTCCCCTTAAAATATCTTCCTAGCAGATCTGTCCTGGCACGCGTGAAAAATGACTAAGATGCATATGCCTGCAGTTGCTTTCACAATATCCTATTACACAACGGGCAACGAAGGAATCGTGTCATTATCGTGACGGAATGATGGAAAAATAGACGATATAGTGTCTTGTCGGCATCCTTCAATCAATCATTCGCTCGTTTGGTGAGAGTTGGTAAATTTCAGTGTAATTTACGGTGACAACTTGTCCACATTGAAATGATAAATCGAGATCGAGATGGTGATGGAAAAAGTAGCCGCGGATATTTTGATGATTGTTGATAAAATTGGAATGTGTTTAGTCGTTGGAAGAATTTGGTATCAGCTGAGATCGTGGAAAACCATCTTATCCTAGCCTATTCTAAAAAAATCCACTTAAACATATACATTCTCTAATCATATTGTATTCTTCGTTCCATTACGTCTTTCCTTCAATGCTAATCCATCACAAAAATGACCAATAAATTGTCTCATAAATAAACATATCCAACTGCACATTCACATCCGCATCTATTCCGCCCAACTGAATGTCTTAGATGTACTATACATCACAATTTTGGCATTCCCGCAAGGAACTAGTCTGGCCCCTCTATTCTAACTCCATTCAATAGCCTGAGCAGACGTATGACAAGTTGCCAAGTGACTAGTGGTTGATTCGTTGAGTTGTTGTTGTTTTTCGTTTTGTTCTTTTCTTTAAATATCTTAAATAAATAAGAAGTGGATAAAGACACATATAATGCATCACTTGTACTTCTGTATAAGAGCATAAACCAGATAATAATTGTAATAATAATCCGTTGACCAAAGAACTTCTTGTGTTTTCGAGGTCTTGTTTGCTGTTGGGGTGATTGTTAAGCCATTAGAATTTTCTATTGGCGATGAAGCGAGATTTGTGTTGTTTGAAATAGGAATACAAAAAAAAATAATCATCAAAACAAGAATGAATAAAGAAAAAATCTAGAACTTGGTATGACCATAAATAAATCGATACAAAAGATACACACTTGCTCATATATTAGAGACTTACAAGCATTTCATTTGTCGAGCATTTACTTGGAAATAGATACAACTGGTTGTTGCTTAGGTGAAGATGAATTTCAAATAAAATAAAAAACAAAACAAAGAGAAGATTTTGCGCCAAGACGTAGTAACAAACGAAGGTTCAATAGCACTTTAGATCTTGATATTGTTGAGTAGTTTTCAGGTTATTTTTCTTTCAAAGCTAACCCCTTTCCGTTTGTCTTTTTAAAGATATTGATTGTGATAGCTGAAGATAAAATGATCCGAAATTCGATATTTGCTTTAATCAACCCATTGTAATTTATTACGCTATAGTGGCGCTTAGCAGGTAGTAAATATTGTCTGAGAAGAAAAACAAAATACAGAGTGAAAGAGATTTCGTGATTTATGCCTGATTTTAAGATGTAAAAACGAAAAAGTAAATTCCAACGTCAAGATCTACTAATTAGCGAATAATGTTGTGAATGTTGTATATAAAGTGCCACGAAATGAATGAGTTGTAGCGATCTTCAAAAACATTTTGAAATTTCAAATTGTAGTTTATGAGCAAAAAATGTCTGTTCGAAGTTGTTTTCGTGCTTACATTCCAAAACAATATAAAGTGTTCTTTCAATTACATGAGATCTTACAACCGAAATAAATTGTGTATGACATATGTCAAAATCGAAAGTTCTGTGACATTTGTGTTTCGTATCGGTCCAGTCGAATCGGTTCCACCGGTTCTTCTCGAACAATACTTTCAAATTGTAGAAATTTATTACAAAAGTGAGGGTCCAAGTCGCGAAATTTACAGGAACTTCACTCATTTTGTATCCGACACATGTTCATCTGAACATCCTGTTCGTCCTATTACTTAAAAAAAATTTCAGGTGCAATAATTGATTTCATGATTTGAAATCACTAACAAGAACCAAAAAAACTGTGCGCTAGCATGAAGATATCGCTTCTGTTAGTGAAAGTATTACCGAAGAGCCAGAAATGTCCTCTCGTCGATTTTCACGACAAGTTGGGCGTGATATATCCAGCACACGAAACTTTTAACATTAAAGTTTTGGTTTGCATCCTTACAAGTTAAAGCCTAATGTCGGTAAAATGTATTAATGGGCTGGTCATATGGATCGTATGGACGAACAACGGAAAGTCAAAAAGGTATCGTTGAGGAACTGAATGGCGGAGACCATGGGGAAACCCAGGAAACGCTGGTCTGACTTTATTGACGAAGAGAGTTCATCGCTGCTCGGATTTCAAAATTGAAGGACGCGGTCAATGGACTGAGACAGTTGGAGGCGCTTGTTCCAGGAAGCGAAGAGCGGCTGGAATGCTAAGAAGAAGAAGATGTCTGGAATATGCAACGGCTTTTGAAATAGATTTTCGTCATAATGACCTCAATGTTTAGAAAATATAAAAAGTCAGTTGACGCCACTCTGACATAACGACAATATTATGTCCACACGGTGTTGTCTATCCAATGCAGAATAGCCATCGTTTGTTTTCAAAATCACTTAGAAATTGATCCAGATTTCCACCGTAAAATGATTTTCAGTGCTGAAACACTTTTTTTTTGGTTGACTGGATATGTCAACAAGGAAAAAAGTCATATATATGGGGCGAGAAAAATCTGAACTATACCGTGAAGTTCCATTTTACCATTAACGTTGACTGTGTTATATGTTTATACTAATAGCAACATCGGCGCCTATTTATTTCGAAGTGCAGAAGTAACAGCCGCCTCGTTGAACGGCGGAAGTTTAATAAAGAATCCCCGACGTACAAACCCCGAGGGATTTAGAAATAACTGCTCGAGATATTTGTCGTTGGTATGACCTACCCGGTATTTGGTCGAAATAACCTCACTCACTTATGGTGGGCTCAAGTTACGATTCTAATGGACCCATCGAGCGTTTGCGCCCCGAAATCCTTAGAAGCATCAAAAATACACTTAAATTAGGATCTTAGGGCTAAGCATAGTGGCACAGCTTACTAGATATCGCCTTCCGACTTGTTATGGAAACCCCAACCTTGTAAACGTAGGCAGAACTACGGGTAGCTGCTAAGCGCACCCCTGAATGAATGCGTGAGATTATGGAGCTATAGTCCTTTGGAGAGATTCGTCGTAACTAGTAATATATAAGGCTGGAATTCTCTTTAACAGCATCAGGAAAAGCTGTGCTCCACATGTGACAGTATAATAATTAAAGATCTTTGATTAAATTCGTAATTCATTCCGATGGAATGGGGCAACGTGGTTGACGAATCTCAACTTTTGTCTTAAAGAGCCTGTGAGGTTCGTCCCGTTCAAAACATGTCTTCACATAAAAATTGCGACTTCATTTTGATGTTTCCTGTATTTGAAACAGGGATCTCATTTTTATCACGGGCGTAGGCCAAGCACAATTGAACCTTATTTTCAAGACCACAAGGTAAAACCTGTTGGTAGCATGTTCTCACGTTAAGGACTGTCGATAATGTTAACACTTAAAAATCACAAAATTTTTGACTTTCGTTCTTTTGCCGTACTTTTTTATTAAGAAACAACAAGCTAATGCAGAAGTCTCGTGAGAAGTTACTACTGTTGCAATTATTTTCGGTAAAACTGGGATCCATTAATGCACAAAATTTGTTATGGCATTAATCCAGATGTCAAATAAGTGTGTCACAAAAATAATTCGTACATTGATTCCGAACGCTTCCTTCCGTATTTTTAGGTCATTATTTATATCCACAGGTTCAAAGGGCCCTTTGAACTTAAGACGGGCTTAAACTCTAGAGCTTAAGGTTCCAGGTTCTCATGTTGGCAGGGAAGGTATTTGGTGGGTAGACCAGAATTATTGCCCGTCTGGGAATCCTACATCCAGGGCGTAAGCAGCGTTCACCTCTTTGCTACGAAAAATACTCTGGAGCTTGTTTATTTGCCTCTTTAAATTTCATTTGCTTATGGGACTTACGGCAAACTAATGTTTCATACATTGCAGGATAAACTGTTGCTAAGTACAGAACACGATACCCAAAACTACTATTTTGATCTACTACTTTGGGCAAAACATAGTAAGACTTTTTAATTTAAATTGCGCGCGGAAAACTATTCGTCGAAATATTATTTATAAATATATTTATATAGAAATATATTTCTACGTTGGTATGACTGTCAGTGACATCTGTGCCAAATGTCACATCATAATAATCACTAGTGTTAAGTATACGCTTGTCTTTCCGCAATACAAAAAGTGCATTCGGCATTTATTACATTGAGTGAAATTATTCAACAAAGATGTGCCATTAAATTTTGTGGGCAGAATCAAATTGCTGGTGCCGAAACGTTCGAAATGTTGCAAAACGCCTTCGGTCGCGAGCAAGAGTTTTTGATCGGTACAAATTGTTCAAAGTGAGTCGGGACGGGCATCAACACCAACTGATGATAAAAACGTCAATAAAATCAAGGAATTGGTGCTCGAAAATCGACGATTAGCAGTCAGAGACCTTACTGGCATCGTTGGAATATCGGAAGGATCAGTGAAAACCATTTTAAAAGATCATTTGGGCCTAAGAAAACTTAAAGCAAGATTGGTTCCAAAATTACTAAATTTACTTAACAAACAGCGTCGACGTCTGTAAAACAATTCTTTCCGACTTCCAGGATGTCATGAAATGTATTATAACTGATGATGAGTCTTAGATCTATAATTACGTCCCGGAAACAGACGATCAACCGGCAGAATATCGTGCCAAAAGTGAGGCGAACCCGAAGAAACTATGTCAAAGCAAGTCAAAAATCAAGGTAATGTTGACTGCATTCTTCGATTATCGAGGTGTGGGGCACTCCGAATTCCTTCTGCCAGGCCAAACTGTCAACAAAGAATACTATTTGAGTGTTATGCGTCGTTTGTGTGAAGCCATTTGTAAAAAGAAGCCGGAATTATGGGCCGACAACTCTTGGTTTTGGTTTTTGCACCACATTAATGCACCGTCGCATACTGCATAGATTCTTCGTGAGTTTTTCGCCAAAACTTTAACCAATATCGTTCCATAACCAACGTAATCGCCTGATTTAGCTCCGTGTGACTTCTGGCTATTCAGCAAACTCAAACGACAGCTCCGGGTAAACAGTTTTGTGTCAATTGTAGACATTATAAGTGAATCGCTACGCGCATTGAAGGCTATTCCGGAAATTGACTTTAACCACTGTGCCGAGGATTGGAATAAACATTGGTACAAGTGTATTGGAGCCGGGGGAATTACTTTGAGGGGTCGAAATAGATTTGGAAATATAAATAAAGAATTTTAAAATTATGAAAAAAGTCTTACTTTTTTTTTGCCCACCGTGGTAAGTCATAGTTATATTTTGATAACCTCAACTTTTCCGCAATGTTGCCATCGCTTTTCGGGGTCTGATCGCACATAAATATAAGAAAAACTCACAAAATTACTCATAGAACAAGTTACTGACGAGCAGAAGTGAGACGCCATGTTGTGATTGATTTGAGTAGTGGAGACATCTACAATTAGGATTTAGTACATTTGAACTATTTTTCGTTGGTAACATTTATTTGAAGTTGAACAAGGACTTTTGCTGCGCTGCATCGAAGAAAATGCAATAAAAAATATTGAAGGTTTGGAATCAAATAGAAATTTAAATAGAATACACAATAGAATCAAATAGAAAGACAAACTTCATCTAAACATATGAAAGATCGATGATCCCTTGTTATTCCTTTAATTACTGCTGATTTGATCAATCCTGCACAATGAATTGCTTATCAAATTTAATAGTTTTATGTACGCCAGATGAATAAATTGCAATTTAAAAACGGTATGAAATACAAAAACAAGGAAAAGTGTTTATTTTTTTAAGGAAAATACTTCACTCGGAAAATCAACTTTTTGGATCACTCGAAAAATTTGCTCTCTCAGGTATCATTCTCGGAGAATCAAAACAGCATTTGAGCTATTAAATCAAATAAAGCTAAAAATACAATGCAGGCTGAACCTTTCATAAAATATAACTCTGTCTTAACAAAAGAAACTACAATCTTCCCATAATTTTAAATGTTACGATTTTTTTTAAGTTATTTTGTTTTTGATTTTTGTTAACATTGGAATGTGCCATACAACACCGAGTCGACATCATATAGTGGCATGCAAAACTCACAACAAACAAATTTTATTGTCAGATACAAGATAAACAAAAGACTACGCAATTTATCCTAACGACGTATTTTTTCCACAATTTTGAATGTTATCTTTCGGAAAAGGCAAACGATCAAAGCGGTTTAAGCCAATGTTAGAAGCATCCTCATCACAGGCATCATCTTTAGAGTAGCGAAAGAAGCAAAAATGCCGAAAAATGAAACCTAGCCACAAAAAAAATTCCATTCCAATTCATTCAATCTTTGAAATTAATCTAATCGGACATTCTGTCGCATGGTTCATTCATCTGTTACTAATAAAATCTGAATCTTTCCTTCATAGTATACAAAAGATAAATAAAACTATCCGAAATAACTCGGCAAACAGACTATGACCCAGAGTATTCAACAAAAAAATGAAAAATAAGCACGCGGTGGCTCTTTTGTTTCAATTTTTTTTTTACTTCTTTGTTTTCATATGTGTAGCAAAGGTATTTGGGATTTAAAAGGCACACCATAGCCTACCTGCTGAGTTTACACGGTCTGATAAGTTGTCTTGAACTTATCTCCTGGAGCGTGAGGTATCTTGGCCCACTGTGCTAACCAGAAAGTATCTAAATCTATGTAACGGACACAGCCGAAGCGTCCTCAAAAACGAAATGCTCAGATAAAATAAAATGAATAGGAAAAAATGATTAAATATGTCGCGCCACGGTTTTCTATGCGCCAAGGAAAAAAATTTTGAATATGCTCTAAGGATCCTTGAGCATTTCTCAAATATTGGACATCTGAAATTATTATTAATTTATTTATTTACAATATTAAATTTTATTTAGGAAAATAGGTTGGGCACATGTTGTCTTTTAGTCTTTCTTTTTTGGTTTTACAATGTTTTTTTTTTGTGCTCTTTATATTTTGAGGTCGAATGATATTTGCTGTGAAAATGGAACAGAGCACTGTGCAGTACCAGTTCGCGGTTTCTATCTTTTTTTTTTTTGCCGGGAAGAAGTTCAGTAAGAAGACTTAAAAGGCGAGTGGGCGTTTTTTTAATGATGAACAAACAATAAAGTAAAAAGCATTAGCGAAAACGTGATAGAGTCAAAGGTTGCGCAACATGCTGCAAATAGTATAGTGATTTATTGTCATTATGTGAAGTTTTTCGCGCATATGATAGGAATGAAAGATTGTTAAGAATTCTTTGAAATCTGTCCATGTTTTATTTCCATTTTGTTGTTGTTTTTTTTTGTGGGTCATGAACTGTTTTCCGTTTGGTTGAGATAAAAGCAATTGTAAAATGTTCGCACGTACTGAAAAGGACACGCCTACTATCATTATGAATTCGTTTATCGTTTGATTTGAAAATAGAATTCACTTAGAAATATCTCAAAAGGCAATTGAAATAGCTTTTATCACACTATAGTCGGATAGTGCAAACAATATTCTCCTTTTAGTGTAAGATAAACGATTTTTCAAAATATTTTAAAATGGGCGCCCATTGTGGGCCGCATGATAGTTATTTTGAAAGTCGTCGTGGCACCGTTCTCATGACGTTTTTCATAGCGAGAATATAAACGAATAGCGAAAAGATGATGATCCTTTTAGATATAAACGTTCACCGTCGCGTGTTTCGTGTGTCATCTAGGTGACGGGTATCCTTCGTGGAGGAGCATGTCACACATGCCAGGTGTACGAATAAGTTTTTCCGTGATTTTGAACGGCAATTCATTTTACGTTTATTATTCAATATTTTGCCCGTCAGCTTCAGGACACTTCTCCCACCTTTCAGGTTCGCTATGCATTCGATGTCAGCGAACAGCTCGCCTTTTGCGGAAAACTATTCAGCGCGCCAATCCGGAACTTCCTTGAAATTGTTAGAATGCTCCTCTAGGAGCATGTGCCTCATCGATCCGGAATGATGGTAGTCAGATTGCGCCAGATCGAGGTTTTAAAGTATTCTTCCTTTCCTTTCCCATTTGTTGACAACGAAAGCGTTGTGCCTAATCGGTTTCTCTGGTCTTCATTCAAAAGTTCATAGCACACAATACCGCTGAATTCCAGCATCACATTATCAAAACCATATCTCAGATATTCTTATCAATAGAACCTGTTTGTCATTTGTTTCTTGCAACAGACGAAAAACCTCTGCAGCCTTTTTTATTTCATTAACGTTCTTTAAATGTCCTTTTAGATTCAGAAGTCGACATAATCCCGAACAAAAAAACCCAGTCACTGTATTCGGCGAATTCAAATTGTTTATGTTGATAGGTTAGTTTCAGAGCAACCAACTGACATTTGAATCAATTTAATACGTTGCATACTCTTCGCTAACGGTATCTCTTGGTCAAAATGGAAAAAAAACTCATGCATACATCAAGTATACGACTGACATTCTTCTATAAATTGGGTTCTCAAATTTTAAATGAAAAGTTGTAATCTGGCAGGTGCCAATTTTTCTAATAACATAGGACGATTCTTATAACATAGGGCTCTTATCACCGGTTATAGCATTTTCAGATGATCGTAATTCGGCAACGGAAAAATTCCCAGAACATTCTCATCCCTTATTTTTTATTTGTGGCTCTCTTATGCACGCTCTAAGCTCTTACTATACCTGTCCCCAAGAGTCAATCTAATGTCACTTTTCACCATCTGGTCTTATGCAGAAGTGCTGCTAGTACTACGTACTCTGAAACGAAACTGACCCAAAACCGACGTTTAACAGAAAATTATCCAAGTATTTCCAACATTTATAAAAACCTTATCCCGGAGATGAACTTACACCCAAGCATAAGTAAGATTAGCGTGACAAGTTTCGTAAAGGATATGAATGCCAAGATGTAACAGCCCAGTGAATATTGTCGTCAACTTCTAGCGTAGTACTCTGCTATATCTGGTTCAAATGTCATCCCGGTGTGGAGCTGAGTTAATTTCCTACTGCTAAGGCTAAACAGATGGTAGTTTTTGGAGCGGTTTCTGTGGGCAACAATCTGAACTAATGCCATCTTTTCGAATCAGGTGGCGCATTTTAGATCATGTTATCTCGAAGAGCGAACGTTGTATTCTCTAAAGAAGGTCTTCAAGGCTGGAGCCATTCAATGTAGTATATCTCATACAAATCGTAAGGAAAAACTATTGATGTAGACAGCTGAAGCAGAACTTGTTATAGTCAACACTGGTAAGAGGCCTACTTTGCAACTAAGGTCTTGTGTAGGAACCATATTCAATTTGACATTCGCATCGAAGTCCATGGTACCCTCGGTAAACGAAAAAAACAATGTTCTGGAGAACCAAAGGATCTATCATCAACGTATTTCTTTTGACTTTCCCGGCGCCAATATTGTCAATCCAACACCCTCCAGTGATATATTGGTAAAATGAACGTTGGAAGTAAACTTTTTCGTTGAGATTCACTCAGGACCAATGGAGTGACAGCCCAAAAAAGGGTCAGCTCAACTATGAGTGCCGTAATATTTGCTTGCAGATCCAATTCGGAATTGTTCCTCTTCATCGCTCCGAGGAAGTTAGGTTTTGTGAAATGTAGGAAACGGGTCAACGAAGAAAAACGGACAATGACACTATCCCAGCAGCAGTTAGCATACATAACTTGTGGTGTTGGAAAAAAAAGTGCTGAAGGTATTCATGATAAGAGGAGTCAACGAAGGAATCAAAAAGAAATCAGAGAATCAGAGGTGAGCGCTCCATTCACGGATTCAGAAGAACAGAGGGTTGTGTAATCGGGGGAGGCCTACAGCTAGACCTCCTGACGTGAAATCTTGTTTGAAATCCGTTCTAAATGACTGGATATGCTGAAAGCACAGAACATTTTTAAAACTTCAGGAATATCTGATTCATATTCTGAAAAATTACTTTGATTCATATTCTGAAAAATTACTTTGAAAAACTAGAACCAAAGCCGGAACGTACCAGAGGCCGGCCAGTGAAGGATAACAGTCTCGTTGAACATTTTGTACCCCGTGCTACAACCGCGTGAGGTGCCGAATGATTCGCGCTTGATCGGCTACAGAGATGATGTTTCCTCACTACTCCTTGAGCTGTCGCATCCATATTCGAGCTGTCACAAATTAGACTAGACACCCTAATGTACCCAGCCTAATGTGACCAGCCTGACATTAAGGAAAGCCTGAAAACAGAGAGAGTCTCTAGGAAGGGAGATTTAAATTTGGAATTAAGAGAATTGAATTCGAAGGAGAATGGAAGTAGACCGTCTAGATCGTTTGATCCTTTGTGTTTCGAACCGATCAAAATTTGAACTTAGTAGGACGTAGCTGTTTGAGGGCCTACCTCCCGCCTTCATGGTGTTTTGCCTTCTACGGAAAACTTCACTCAATACCTAACTGAAAGTAAACATAGGAGAACTTAGAAGCGCCTCAGATTATATAGCTGTTGGATCAAATCCTATAGTCGCTAGTATTTTTTTTTGGGTGGGGGGGGGGGGTGGTTGAAGGCAATTTACGCTCGGAGTGTGGGACTCCTAGCAGCGCATGTTACCAGACTACCCACTAAACACCCCCCCTGTCAAGAGATCCTAGCCTGGAACCGTTTGACACATTACTTCGGACTAGGCCTCTTACTTCGCCCTAGGGCGCCGTCAGTCTAGAGAAATCTCCCTCCAGCGGGAGGGGGCAGGATGGAGGAGGACTGCTGAAAGGGAGACCTCCCTAGACCCCGCGCCCAAGGTTATCTATCGAATATTTTTTGGCAATAAGTATTGCCCGAGAGTAATGTGCCACGCAGGTCCATTTGTCGAAACTTTTCAGCATTTCTCCGACCAGATTGTCTGGAGAAAGCTCTCCCATTACCTCCCACAAGTCCTGCCGCATCCTGTTCCACCTTCTAAAGTTGAAGAAGGTGTGACATGCGTCATCCCTTTCCTTTGGGCAGAAAATGCAGTCTGGGGACCGTGAGTTACCAATCTTTTGCAAGTAAGACTGAAAATACCCATGCCCGCTAAGAAGCTGAGTAAGGTAATAATAGTCGCTAGTATAGCTTCGATATAATTGGGCCTCTTTCCAATTTCTTGCTTGAAATCAGAAAAATATGATTTTAATCAAGTTTTTTTTGAACCTGCCGCATGAATCCTGTTCTTCTGCCAACAGATACGTCCACTACTCTGTGAATACATCAATACTGTGTAGTTTTCCTATATTGAACGACAAATCCATTTCTGTTGATTAAATCGAAACTGTATCTATGTCAATTCAGAAGCTGTTTCTGCTCGATTATCTGCGTTTTTCAGCGGTTAATAATCGTGATTTTATTTTAATATCTTGGGTGACCTGCTGATCAGAGGCACAACATAACCTGAAAAGTGTCGTAGCTGTTTCGAGCATCCTATTGTCAATTCCGCAATGATTTCTTTTTATGTTTGCTCTGATCTAATCAGAATTTTAATCCTATTTCAGCTCTCTATGTCAAATACTGTTCTATTAGATTTAATAAACATTTTTTATCGTCTGCAATCAAATTCTTATGAAATTGTTTACTTTTAATAGTCCTTCGCATGTTCTGAATCGATATAGCGAATTTTCCCTACTCAATTAATCTATCATTCAAAAATCGAACTTTTTGTGTAATCAACCCTGTGTACACAGATGAAGTTATTCTTCCGGTTAATATTTGGATCTTAAGTGTATATATCACGGTATACATTAAAAATATAAGATCCCAATTGCAGAATATGTATGGTTATCATCGTGTATTCTTTGAATAATTATATCAACATGCGTTGTACTCAGTTGATCGGTGCAAGGATGCCGATCGCACTTTCCCGAACTGACGAGATCATACTATCTGCATGCTGTTGCATTTGATAAAGCATCTTAACGGTAAAAATCACATATTGTTTCTGGGATGAATCAGCGTTATTTCTTTCTTTGTAGACAAATACAATTAAGTCATTTTTCCCGACGTTTCACTCATTTCGACGTCAAAATATGTTTGACACGACGAAATGCAAAACTTTTCGCATGACAATTTGTACGTGAACGTCAACCTTTCAACCTGACGTGCATGTGACACTAGCTAATTAGTGCTGCCCGATATATATTATACCAAATTCTATATGTTGGTAAAAATCTCGGAGTGCTGTTATCATGTTGATCATGTTATCAGATGTTTGCATGTGTTAAAAAAAGTGAACGGAGTAGAATTGAAGAAAAAAAATTAATATCTACATCAAACTGATTTAACGCGTGATACTCCTTTAGAGAAAAGGATCTACGACTACCTGAAAATATAGACATATAACTATTTTATTGGAATACAAAAGCAATAAACAAAACTTTCATGCCCTTTTCTGATCGCAAATGCTTCTTTATTTTGCTATTTCCCTTCTATATGAGACCGCTTCACATGTCCTCTTAATATGCGTTTTTATCGTTTTGGCATTCATCTATGTTGATTCAATCCCTGCTTCTAGCCTCTGTTCCTCCAACAAAAAAATGACTGTAAACTCCATTAAATTGTGTTAGCTCATAAAAAAATTCTGTTAAAATTTAATGAAATCTTAAAACAAAATTCATACACCTATTAAAAATATTACCAACTCATAATTTTACATATAAATTCTACAAATTACTTGGTACACTCACTTTGATATTCATCTTATTGCCAAATTTCCACGATTATTCATAGATTTCCTTTCACACTTAAAATAAGTTCCCATTCAAAATCATAAAAATCTTACGGACGAGCATAATCCCAAAAACAAAATAAATAAACACATCCTACACATTGGAAATTCTTCATTCAACCCGCTCTCGCCGCAACTAAAAGAAAAACTGAGTTCACAACAACACATTTTTCCGGCATCAGTCGTTTTGGCGACATCGATGACGACAAGAAAATATAAAAATTTTTCACAATATATTTCATTTTGTTTTTGAGTTTTCTCTTCTGTTCGTTTTTTTTTTTCCAATTTCAACTCAACCCGCGCGATCATCATTTATCATTTTGTCCACATAAATCATTTGAGAGCTTTGAAAAGGAAATAGGGAAAAATAGATATTAACAAGGCGCTCATATGACCGGAAATGTTGGATTGTTACTGAACAATTTTTTTCAGGACGGAAAATTATTTAAGCCAAGAAGAATGCAATAGTTAACGCATATTTGTGAAAAAGGAGTTTTAAGTAAAGAAAGAGAAAGTGCAGACCGTAGTAGTAGTAGGGGATCCGGGGTTTTATTTTTCTCAAAACCAAAGGAGCGTGTCCCAAAAGTTTCCGACCTGGGTTGGAAATTCCTCACTGGAATGAGGAATTTAACAATGAGGGTTTGAGGGATGCCATGAGCCCGGTGATGATCGTCACCCGGCTCATGACGTCTTGCAAGCGAATGCCCATCAGACTCGAAAACCCTTTCTCACTGAATGTTCCTCTGGATGTAAGTTTTGAGAATAACCTTTAGTATACTCGCTTGGTTCCCTTGAATCATCTCTGTCTGGACGAATCAATGTCCGTCAAACGAAATTGTTGATCTTAGAAAAGCCAGAAGTCGCAAGAGACTCCATCGCGGCTCATCTTTATGAAGTACTGGAAGAATTTAATACTTTTTCGTTGGAAAAATACCTTCAATACCTTGCTGGAAAAATATTAAAAACCTACACTTGTATTACCCTATTGCGACTAGAATTTTTAACCAATCAAATATGATAAGTAAAACCAGACGAAAAAATGCGTTTCAATTTCTAGAGTAACAATGAATTTTTGCTTTATTTTGAGCGAGAATGGTTGCATCAGCCGTTGGACTTATGACCGACTTTGTGGGCCCCGGACAGAGAAATACACTTATCTGTCCCACGCGACCTTGTCAAGGCTCCACTGTAGATTTCGGACCCTAGTCTTCATGACAACTGGTCTCCAAATTTTCTCGATCATTTGACAGAAGCACTGCACAATCCGACTTGTTTACATGCTGTCAAATCTACCCTGAGATTCGAGGTTTCCCTATTTGGCTTGGAGTGTATGCATCGATCGTTGCATAAAATGTCAGTTTTGGAATATGTCCTGCGATTCTTCCGTAAAAGATTAGTTTTTGTATCCCACGGTTGTCGATGCACTGCAGGGGATCAGTCTGCTTAAATTTCTGCAGCTTTACTATTTCGATGTTTTACGGCTCATCAAATATGGCTCCCTTCCTTCCGTATGGGTTGAAAATTAAGAGGTTTTCACAGACCTTAAAGACGTGATGAAAGGTTAAGCAAAATCCAGTCCTTTCTTCTTTTTCACTTGATGTGATTTTTATCCTCGCTGGAATCTAGTACTTGTTCAGCATCTGTTTTGTTTTCAAGGTTCAATGTCCGGAAAAAATACTCGGAAACGGGTTCTAGTCGTTTCCCGTCACTTTTTTCTGTATTTTGACATCCAAATTTTGGCAAAACGTGGTCTTCAGTGAGTGTTTTCTTTCCTGTAGTTCTGGACTGTTTTGATTTCCCTACTTCTTGTTTCTCGGAACAAACTTTGCCTGAACATTTTTGTTGACTTTTCGCGAGTATAAATTGACGTAAGCAATAGAAGATGTCATATATTGAACGTAATATTTAGTGTTATTTTTGATAGTTGAATATAAAATTTGATAAAATAGCAAAAAAAGGCTGAACTCTCTTGCGTTTACTAAGTTCTCAATTTATTTATTGTTGAACATCAGTAGCTCAATACCGTACGAGCTCTGCTAAGTGACCTTTCCTGGAGTCGAGATGCAGCGACGAACTTTAAGCACGACTCCAATGAGTTCTAGAAAGAGAGGTAGACTTTTCCAGTCTGATCAATTCTTTATAGAATCTTATCATTAGAGATTCGAGAATGTCCTAACGATATCATCCCTATTGCATCGGACTCTGAAACTGTGAGGTCTGCTTAGTTTATGGAGACAGCTAAACCACGCCTTCAAGGAATCCCATAAAATTACTATTATCCAGCCATATAACAAGAAGTCTGTCGTAGATAAAAGTGGGGGTAGCGGTCTCAAAGACTAGGAAGCTTTGTTAAGGACAAATTAAATGTGCACTTGCACTTTAGATGTTTCTTTTTCATAAAGCTGGGATCTCGGATTGTGATCGTTGTGTATAAGAAAATGTGAAGGCGGTGATTGAAAAAATCCACTCTCGTTCAAATAAACAGCAACACGTCGTGTGACCAAGGGAAGTACTTCCAGGGGGTCAATATTGTTGGTTGCTGTAGAAAGGCTGATATATCATGCAATGGCGGTATCAACCTCTAAGGGATCTCGTCTTTGCAAGTAGAATCAGCGCATAGGAAACCCATTCCTGGTGTCTTAAGCTGAATCACAGATTTTTGCATAGTTTCTTGGAAAATGTAGTTTTAACACATATTTAGACAAACTGACGGCTTTGACAACATCCATGACAGTTACTATTGTCCTCGGATACGATGAATAAACTTCATTGGTTTGGCTGTGATGTTATGTACCTTATGCACTTGTGGATCTTCACCTCGGAAGAAGCATGCAAAGAACTGCTCATATGCTGAGATAATTCGCTGAATTCCTTAGGTGTAAGCTCAGACAACCGTTGAGGAATGTCCAAATCCAGTTTCCTTCATCAGCACTGTACTGCTGGATCTAATCTTGGCTTATGCCTACGATAAAACAACCTTTTTCACGATGTAATAGAGTTCACAATTTTTGGAATATCTACGGAAATCTTGTACAACATACATATGACAGCAACCGTCTGATAAATTGAAAACTATATTTGCGCGACATTATTACAGCACATTGGATGCGGACCAATTTTGTTTTTGATTTACAACATATCTATGTAAATATAAGACACCGTGCCTTATTCTATGCGGATAATCCTAGAAGTCCTTAGGCTCACAGTTGAAAGTGTGATAGAAGATTCTGCACTTGTATTTGATTATATAAGACCAGCCCTCAGTAAGTCACATGTGAAATTGGCGAAGAAGCTTAAGGTGAGAAGAAAAAAGTCTTTAGGCACCATAAATTTCAGGTATGTAAACGGGATTGGAAATATATCGACTGGAAGTTACTACCTAACAGAGTCCAGATTGAAAAGAACAAATGTAGCTTGATCGAAAAAGGGCGTTTAAGTACACCAGTTTCAGTGGCTCTACCCATGATGACCTGATACGGACAATTTCAGGATTCACGACACGGACATTTATTTTGTTTCTGTGCTTTCATTAAAATTTCAAAAAAATATTTTCCTTTTTTATTATATTTCCATGAATTTTACTAAATATTTTTCGGCGTTTAGTGTTGGACCCAGTATTGGCCTTCTTACTTCAGATTAACTATTCGCTCTTCCAAAAGAAGGGCCGGACTCTTCCAAAAGAAGGGCCGGAATACTCCTTGTTTTGTCGTCGCCAGGTGAATCGATCAAGTTGTGTGATTCTACCCTATCAATTTGGTGGGGCTTTATTTATGGTCAGATTTAAAAAATCTAGAAGGAAATGTTTGAAGCTTTCTTCCGTGTTGCGATCAGCTCGACATGGATCGTCCGCCTGAATGTTTATGTTTGGTCTCAGATGATTGTATCCGATTTGCAATGTCTGTAAGGTCCTTAAGTTATTTGTGTATTCGCTTTGATATTGTTTGACCCTTTTTACGTTACGTTAAGACCACGGAGATTGATTGATTCTGTAGTCCTTCAGGAATCATATTGACTCTGTTTTTATTATCAAGTTTTTAACAATAAAGGACATGAAGTTGACAAAATGTTATTTGGTTTTTAACATTGGAAATGAGTTTCAGCGCTCATTTGTGAGTTTATTACCTAGTGGTCAGACAGAAGAGATAGAGAGGAAGAGCAGAGTATAGGGATAATATAAGTACACACAGCCCTTACACTCCCCAGTACACACAGCCAGCCATATGTATAATGTACTTACATACAGCCCCAACGCACTAGCACTTCTCGTAGAGTTGCATTTGTGCATTGTTTTCATACAAAAGCTTTTCGCTTCAAATAAAGCTCCACATATTTTGGTTAAATACCGTTAAATCGGAGCTTTTTCAAACCGTTAGCGCTGTCTACACTTATTATAGTGTAACTGCTAATAGAATTGCTCGCACACTTTGGCAAGGCATCATTAAACCAGAGAATCCCAATGTAGTATATAAAGCGAGCTTTTCAAGATAGAGAGCTTGTAAATTAAGCAGCGTGAGTGAGTAAAGAGATAGCTATAGCTAGCATTCTGAGTACAATGTATTTGTAATAGTGTAGTATAATCCGACTAATTGTGCATGATGACAAAATTTTAAATAATGTTAATGCGCATCTTTCCGTACATTCGTCTTTATATTCAAATTTCTTCTAGTTTAACCGTTTGGATTACTGCTAGATTTGGGGTTTGTTCGAAACGTTTTTTTTTTTTGTTTTTTGGTTAGGAGGTGAAGACTATTTACGCCCTTAGTGTCGGACTCCCGGTAGCAACCAGACTACCGACTTAAAACCTCCTCTGTCTCACCGAGAACCTAGCTTGGAACTGTTTGTCACATTACTTCGGACTAGGCCCCATCAATCGTCGCCTTCTGGTTAAAGGAAATCCATTTTCAGCACGGATGGATGGGAAGGAAGAGGATTGCCATTAAAGAGATCCCCCTTCCATTTGCGCCGCCAAGCGGTCCATGATACCCTTCTTCATAAGAAGAACCATCCGTACGTAATGCGACACGCAGTTTTAATAATCTTTTAACTCCATCATTTTCCCCGTTACGTTTTTTGGAGAGAGCATGCCTATTTTCTCCAAGAAAAGCGCGCGGAGTCTTGTCGAACTTCCGCATGCAAAGAACGTGTGGCAGGCGTCATCTGTCATCGAAACGTTAGCGTTTGCTAGTGATTTCGCCATTTTTTCTACCTTTCTATAAGTGGAATTGTATTTCTATTGTAGCCTCCGAAAATAAAATATACAAATATACAAAATAAATCTAACTGTTCGTTTTTTTTATCTCTTATTGAGAGAAGTCGTCCTAGAGTGTTAGCGCTGTATGTAGCTTTGCTGTGGAAAAGATAAGACAATATGGTTTGGGCGAACCAAAGGAGAGGAAAGAACAAAGAAGTGAGATAAAAAGAGTTCAACGGTGGGAAATAGAGAAACACCAAAACATGAAGACAGCGAGAGAAAGACAAACAGAAACTCATTGCAATTTAGGATAAAAAATTTTTTATCTGATTTCGAGACTATTTACAGAATTCAGTTGAATTCATCTTAAAACCTGCTAAATTTGGAAAGTTTTCAAAATCTGCAAATTTTATCGCTGAGCTAGTGACAATTTTACCTACGTTTTCTCCACTTTTGATCCATTCGGGCATCCAAGAAATCATGTAAGTCATCGAATAAGATCAGCTACCGATCGGTAGTCCTCATATGATTTTGTTGTTGGTATCTTATTTGAGCCCATCGCGGCCTAGCTCGCGATTTCGAATAGTGTTAATGGACTCTAAAAATAGCTCCTGTGCATTTCCACTATCGCCTGTCCGTTTTCCTGATGTTTTGATAATCTTAGACCCAACTGCTGGCATCATCATCATTATCTTTGGTTTTGCTTTGCTCTTGCACGTCTTTTTCTTGGTTTTTTTTTCTCTTCCTATTCATTCTTTGGATTGTTGTAGTTTTGTCGTTGGCGGTCGCATTGTCGCCATTTGATGACGACATACAACAAGCACGACACAAAATATTAAAGAAAGAATCAACGGCAAGACAAAAAACAGAACAATCTGTTTGGAATACACAAAAAGGGGCCGACCAAGCCAATCTATCGTCGATTTGTGTCGGCAAAGCTAACCGTGGAGCATCTTAAAGATAATACCTCACCGTCTTGGACGATTTGATCATTGTCGGCATGGTCGTCATCATCTTCTGCTTAAGGACGACAACACATACGAATGTCGAGTCTAGTAAAAACGATATGTGCTATGCGCTTCCACACATTATGGTTGCATTGTGGATTATCTGTGCAAAAGTGAATGGTTCTTTTTCTCTCGTTCGTTTCTTAGTCAGAACACATATCTTGCAATTTACTTTCAATCTAAGTCCCATTAAGCGCCACGACACCAATCAAAGCTCAGAGCAAGCAATAAGAATTGTTAGGTATACAATGCAACAATCAATCCTTTTGCTATAGCGAAAGCATGGAGCCGACAGTGGTAGTAAAATGGTTTTTTTTTTTTTAGTTATATGTATTGTATCTAAGTATCTACAAGATCGCAGGAATGAATATCTGCTGTATGGAAGTGGCGTTTTCATGTTACGTGACATTAATTATCGGGAGCCGTTCACACGCGCCAGCTCATTGCTATTACACACATGAATAGAGTTCTTTTGGGAATTTATTGCTGTAGCTCGAGCTGGGAGAGATGCCGATTTGAGATGGCCTCTGTCTGGTCTGTGGGCAGACGGTAAGGATGGCTTGACTGGTTCAGCGACTGAAACTTGATGGGGCAATTAAATAGCAATTAAGGATTCAGTGAAGGATCGACTCCAATCTGTAGATGTAAAGGTAGTAGTCGCCGGGAGTTGTTGCTAAATCGATCGTAGCACAAAAAGTAGCATAAACCTTAGGGCCGAACCTTAAAACGTTTCTTCGCTTGATTTCCAGGAAGCTCAGGATGCTGCCAGTGAATTCTATCTTCCAGCTATGGATCTGCTTTATCACATATTCTCACAGCAGCGAATCCATATGAAAAGCATTTCTTCATCATTGAAAATCGTAGACCACTTTAATAGGGGTCAACCTATCAACCACATGTGTCCACAGCAAAACTCCTTAATAGTTTGTCCATCTACTTCGTTTGTAACGGCTACGCACAATAAACAACTTAATATGAAATTTATACGTTTGTTGCACACACTATATGGCTACATGCCTTAAAAGTCTTAACAAATTGCACAAAGATACGATGACACAATAAATCTCCTCCTTTTTTCCACAATGAATTACACATTTAAGCTTGGTTTGGTACAAATACAACATTTCCTTGACTGCAATATTATTAGCAGTAATGATGACGCTCGTGCAGTCATCTGAGTAAATCACAAACAAACCATATGCAATATGAATGAATTGGAAATCGCAAGATGTGGATGCATATGTTGATGATAGTTTTGACCGTGTGTGATGTAGCTCAAGTAGTTGGTTTTGCGTATATGAATGACTCATTCTATTGTATCTTTCTGTATAAGGTGTAATGGAAGGTTAAACGAGCTACATTTGAATATATTTGTGGTTAGAATGGATGAAATATTGGGACCCAGGAAAATTAGTAATGTTGGAAGCGAAGGAATCATATAATGTCCTTTTTCAGCTGATTACTTCTTATTGTCGAGATAATTTAGTTGTCTAGGGCACTCGTCTTCTCTGCAGTAGTTTTCAAGCTCGAATCCCGGATAGTGGGTATCTGAACTATTTCAACTGCTATGACTGGTACTCTAAATTCTACTACTGAAAAAACTACCTTTAGCATGGTAACAGGTACAGAAAACGCCCATTTCAAGTTCTGCGTCATAGGAGCTTGAACCCCTTATAAAATTCTTCCATTCTTGATTACTTGGTTACAGAAGCCGATTAGTGAACCTCGAGGCCGCACTTCGTTTGTTGCTTCGAGGCCACTCGATGCCTTCGGGGCTGATTTGCAGGCAATTTCAGGACACTTTTGGCATTCTCCTAATTTCCTTTCCTATATCTTAACTGTAAATCTGGTAGTATATCGTCTAATGTCTAATCAATGACCAAGACCTTCGCCTGAAAGACAATATTGTAGCGAAAGTAGTTACAATTTTGGTGATATTTATCGTCGCCGTAAAAAATCAACTCAACTCCACCCTCCATTCTTAAGCCACTAGTAAAGATTTGCTTGTCATACCCCTTCAATACGACGTAGTTTCTCTGCCATCAGCTCTGGAAGGAAAGTGCATGGAGATGCGGTTTCTATAGCTCAATTTGAAAATTATGTAGGCAATCGCATTCGTGAGAGAATGAGAGAGCTATATATATTCGATATGCGATGGTGTTATGTTGGTACTCATGTCTCTCACTTATGCTGATAGGTTCGGCCATTTTGAATCTTCATAAAACTTTTGACAGCTATTTTATTTGGACGTGCCTTAGGTTGTCTTTGATTTTTAAGCTGTTCTACAAAACGGATCAAAGAATTTGTATCAAATTTTGTGTTAAAAACAATTGTAAATGTAAGGACGCATTCCGAATGTTGACTGTGGCCTATGGTGAAATGGTACAAAATTTTTTCAGAGGGCCGTTATGTCCTCACTGTCAGTATCTCATTATGGAGTCAACAGCTAAATTCTACTGGACGAATCAAGGTTGTAGCTTCGATGGTAAAGTTACTCAGACATGTGTCCACCTGCACCAGGAAAGGAGATTCTTGGAGTGTTTCAGCAAACAGGTAATTAAAAAGTGTGTTGTTTGCACTAGTTTAAATACACGACACTACATACAGAAAACGGCAGTGATTGCACGCTTGTATTTTAGTAATAAGATAACGGTATTTTGTAGCCTTCTACTGATGAACGTCTCAAGTGCGCTCAGACGTTTTAAGGATAAACACTGTTGGGCTGATAGGTCTGACTAAACAATGGAACACATCCCCAAGACATGGCAACGTGAGGACTTCGCAAATAGTTGCTGAAAATCTCAAACAATTACGGAGCAACTAATTGATGCCACTTCTGCAACATGACGCATATTATCTTGTCCAGTCTAAAGGATTTAAGCTGCCTGAAGCATTGCCACGCGTCATGATGCTCTCTAAATTTTGGGGAGAATTCTGTATGTCAAAATGAGAGTTGATTAACTCCAAAGATCCAGGGTTTCCGTTTAAGACTTATTTCAAGTCTTATGCGAATTCCAAATAAAAGAGGGATTAGAATGCTCCAGGATAAACTATAAACCTAGCTGAAGAAGTAGCGAGTCGGGCTTTGGTTGTTGTGTCAGTCGCCATAAGGTTTGGGCTTCAAACGCCCAAAAGTGACGCAAAACGATGCCCTATCCCCGAAGAATTTCAAGTTGTCCCTGTCGTCTGAGACAGTCTTACCCACTGTTTCCTGGGATCCATTTTTCAGGGATGAGGAGTATAGAGCATATCGTTTTGACGATAACGCAAAATTATATTTATACTATAGATCGTAAAGGAAGAAAATTGATTAGAAACACCATTTATGAGTTTAATTTCTAGTCTTCATTTTCTATTCCGCGAACTGGTTTTCTGTTTTTCCAACCTTTCTCCAACTGGAAGGTTGAAGGTATGCGCTTTGATGGATTGAATTCCGCCACAGAACTTCATCAACAGACGTCCAATCGCTTCAGGACTCCAAAATTGACTTGTGGTATTAGACATTCAGAATTAATTTAAATATATTCATGCCATTTTTAAGCACTTGTTGGATTAAGGAGAAATAAAGTTTCTTATTTTCCATCGATTGAATCGAAAGACCCCCTTGCTTTTAATCTTATAAATATAATATAATTTAACACAAAATAATGTGGTTCCTTTTATCGCGGATATCTCGATATTGAATACCATCGGTTTTCGCATGAAATACAATCTTAGCATATTTCGTGTTCTCTGTCTATAAAATTGAAAAAAAATTAATTTAAAACTTTGAAACCGAATCCTTTGGTTTTCAGTCGAGCCGAGCACCCTTAAAACCGATAAACAAATATGAGTAATTGGTAACGATATTCCTTCATCACCCTTTTTTATGCAGCTTTAACAATGTATGCCACACGTCAATTCAACCATACTTACCTGAATATTGGAATATCCATTTGTGGTTTGAACCAAATAAACCAAAAAGGCTTTTTTTAAAGCTGCTATTCTGGTTTTTGGTATATTCGTAAAGTCGCCGTCACAATTAATTGTGTCTCCCTGTTCCAGAAAAACGTTAATGGCATTGGGCTTTGCAATAGTTGGCTGAGAAAGAAATCGATATCAACAAAATTGCAAGCATATAGAGGTACCCAATGCAGCAAAATTGATAAGATCAACTCTCATTGACGGTTAAGGTTAATTGGGACCTTTAAATTTTAGGAAAAGGATCGAATTCGCGTTACCGACAAACTCCAAGGGTTTGCTGACGATTTTGTTTTGCTCTATTTCGAACCTTTTTTGCATGAGTTCGATCTATAAATTGTTATTTTGGGGTGTCCCACAGGGTTCCGATTTACACACTATCTTGTTCTGGTAAAAGAAATGTTCCGTATCGATGGCGGTATGTATAAGATGGTAAATCGATAAACGATTTAAGATATTTTCGTGCAAAATTCTTTTGAAAATCTCCGCAAATAAGTGGAGCGTAGTTAGAACAGTTCCTTTTCACTTAATAGCTATCGAAATTGTTTTCTTAGAACTTTGACAACTGTTCTAGTGTTTTTACAAGCTATAAAGTCTTGACTTTAGATGATTGACCCAAAAAAAAATTATTTGAACGCCCAGAAGATTTTCCTACACCGCAAACATCCAAGTCCTACAAAAGCAACCATAAATATTATGCGCTTCACAACAGAACCTGTCATAGCAAAGGGATATTGCGGCCATATTGACAATGCATTCAATAACGTGGTTTTTGCCGCGATGCATAAATACAATATATTGATGCAATAGTGAACTTATCGTAATATCTTGACTACATATACATTGCAAAACCACCACTCACGAATGAATGATGAATAGAGTTAAAGAAATAAGAAATTGTCAAGAAATTTATGCGCATACCCAGATAATTTCTAAGACCTCACTCCTTTTTTCGGCAAGAATTCAAGAACTTTTCTCTAGCCCGTTTTCAATAGTCAACGAACCTATATACCAACGTATATGGTTAAGTGTTTTCTTTATGTGTGTATGTGTGTATAGAATATTGGATGCTGCAGGCTGATGAAGGAGTTTTTCATAAATCATTCATGTTGGTATGGAAAGGTAAAGGCAATACTATAAAATGAAATTGTCTTGGGAAACTATAAAAAGAGTCGTAACTTGCAAAGACTCTGCATAATTTTTCTTAACAATTCCTTTGTTGGAAAACTACTTTACGTTTTTTGTTTCCTTTAACGACTAGCCGGGTTTTGTTTCTCCTGTTGATAGAATGAACAACACATTCTTTGTCTGCAAAACATAATGGTGTAACAATTTAATAAGTTGCTATGGTACATGCCTGGAATGATTGGTCAATATTTCAAAGGTAAGTCAAAGCATTTCGTTTGAATTGGTAAAATATCCTAGTCTCATAATATCCTTTTGAATAGGTATAAATAGAAAACAATTCAATAGCTGTTTGATTTTTTTTGTTGATTTGGATTGGAGGAGAGAGAGAAGTGTGAAGTTGCAACCACCTGAATGTGGTCTCCCAATGATCGTTGCTTTTTCAAATGAGACCAATACTCAAGTTCAAATAAGTCGCCGGTAAGTTCCCGCTGGTTCAGATCCGCTAATCCCTAGTGCAAGGAACCCGGACACTATTTAACATTCGGTAAGAAGCGAAAGCGTTGTTGGGACCCTGCTAGGTCTTTCATCTGGAATCACACAAACTTCCAAATCAGGCCGATACCGCCGTCAAAACCTTACAAAACATTTCCCGAAGTAGAAAGACACAGTTTTCTTATCTCCATTAAGTTGATGTCCTTATAAACGATTATGGGTAAATCTGATTTTAACGGTTGATTCTGAACTGGATTCTACCGAAAAAGTGTTAGGACCCCATCAAAATTTCAACCGATTTTTCGTCAAGACAGGAGGTTGATATTCATCGCGGCCTTGCATCATGCATGCGTCTTTCATGGTCCACCATGAAGCTCTTGGTCCAATTAAAGAGGACCGTTTTCTTCAACGTGTTATCTCCTTTCCTACTTCCGCCAAATATGTGGTATTATGTGTATCTTCCACCTAATACCAGCCTTCATTTTCGATAATAGCATAAAAAAAATTATAAATCGCAAAACAATTTCACTCCTGTACTGCCTTTTATGCCTCAGATGGTTCTAATTTCAACCCCAGCTGTGCATTTACCTTGAAATTGTCACGTTTATTGTTGCTCGAAGGACGCAAAGTACCAAAAAGTGCATATGGTGAGGAAACATGATGTCAATGCCACCCTGTAAGCCAGTTGGTGAATTTATTGGACAGACTATGTACCTTGTATAAAAGTTATTACTCTTTTTGATTTTACCTAAGCTACAAAGTATGTATGTATTCAAAAAGGATCTTCGCTCATTATTCCGCGTGAAATATTTGTTCAAATCTGTGAGTATAATCAATGAATTATGATAAACTCATCACCCGTAGTACTGGCAAACTCACAGGACGTGTTGAGTTCTGCGAAGATTTTTGTTATGCTGCTCTTATTTTGTTTTCGATGCTTTTGTAAATTTAAATTTTATCGTTGCAAATGACGGAAGAATGAGTAAACTCTAGGACTGAAGCAAGCTTCTTATGTGTAAAAGGATTCTCATGTCATTTGATCAGTTGACATCTGATGATTTTGACAAGTCAGTGTGTCGAAGGTTTCCAGGTTCGATTCCTCGATTGACTGGAAAGAAAGAAGTTAGAGTGACTGGGAGCGAAACAAACTTATGCAGTTCAACATTAGGTCAGAAGCTCAGGTCAACTATCTCCAAAAAAACTATCGTACAAAAATCGACGACAAAATCATAGAATTATTCAATGAGTCCTTGCTGAAAAAAAATACATAGTATGTCGGAAAAGTTCCCGAACTTTTGAAATAAAAAATCGAAAATTACATATATAGAAATTTATTCCAGTTAATTTTCAACATAGTCCTCTTCCCTAGATATACACTCATTAGAGCGCTCCATGAGTGATTCGAAGGCTCTCTGGTACTCCTCTGAAGTTATCGCTGTGAGACGCTCGGTACAAGCCGCTTGAATGCTCGGTACATCTTCAAAAAATAGTCCTTTCACGGCCATTTTTAGCTTGAGAAATAGGAAATGGTCGGCTGGAGCCAGATCTGGCTAGTATAGGGCGTGATTGATGCGTGGGATCTGATTTTTGGCGAAATAACGCTTCACAATGCTCGAAGAATGAGCGGGCGCATTGTCATCCAGCAAACTCCGCGATCCCGGTTCCTTGTACTTGTACAGACGTTTTAACACCTCTACGTAATACGCAGCATTCACGGTGGTGTTTGTGGGCACAAATTCATTGTGTATCAGGCCTTTGGAGTCGAAGTAAGCGATGAGCATCGTCTTTACCCGTGATTTTTGTTGGCGCACGTTTTGAGGCCTCTGCAGGGCACGGACTGAGCCAAGCGGATGACTGCCGCTTCGTGGAAGGATCGTATTGAAAGCACCAAGTCTCGTCTCCAGTCACAATTGAGGTTAGAAAGCCCGGAGGGGTGTCGCAAGTCTCGATAAAATATTGACAACATTGGATGCGAGTTTGTTTCTGCTCTGGTGTGAGAAAATGCGGAACAAATCGAGAGCAGACCTTCCTGCAGTTAATTTTTCCTTTCAAAATCAACGCGACGCTATCCTTGCTCATGTTCAGTTCGTCTGCCAACATTCTGAGAGACATGTGGCAATCCTGCTTCAGTACGAGCCTCGCTTTCGTCGGTAACAACTGTTGACGGCCGGCCGTTTTTCCGTCATCTTCTAACGACTCTCTACCCTTCTTGAACAGACTGAACCAAGTGTAAACAGTTGTACGCGACACTACACCTTCATCGTAAGCCGAGTCGATCATTTTTTTCGTTTCCGCAAAAGTGTTTTTTAAGTTTATAGCAGAATTTAATTGCGACACGCTATTCAAATTTCTCATCCATCGTTAAGCTTGCACCGGGTTACTAAACACACGTTCACTCAAGCACGTCTATCTCGGCAACTAATGAACGGATACTGGTGAAAAAATTCTCCGACACTCCAGAGGGATGTAGCAACATAGTACCGGTGTCGTCCAAGAGGTGTCGCCACTCGTACAAGCGCTACAAAATGAGTTTGGGAACTTTTCCGACATACTGTGTATAGCACGAATAAGACATCTTTTTTCAAGTAAGTTTTACGAAAGTTTAATGACATTTGATCACCATGTCATAATGATTTTTTTTTTACTGAAAAATCTTGATTATTTTGTAGATAGATCACATATATTGTTATTTAAAAATGACCAACATTTTAAATCAACGTTTTGACTCAAAAAAACAAAAGATTAATTAAAAAAGCCCGTTTTTCACGTTTTTGTGTTTCTGTGCCTCTTGAGTACCTATTTCGAGTCGTCAATTGAGATTGATTATTGAGTTCTTCTTGTTTTCTAGCTCATGCAGTCACTCGCAGTCCTTACCTCTCAGTTGTTCCTTCAAAGGTCGATGTCCAATTGCTGGTTAAGGTAAAGGATCCCCTTAGATTGATTACTCGTTTTGGTGTCTTTCACTTAACTCAGCTGGATGGTTATATTTCTCCTTTTAATTATAATTCAGAGAAGAGAAGAATCTTCTTGCAGGATAACTACATCAATCCCAATGAACCGGGAAACTTCGGTCGTCAATCCTATTCTACCTGAATACTGGGCGAACAGCTTTACTCGTTGATATAAAGCAATGACGCTACGACATGTAAAAATGTTCTGTCAAATATGTTCATTCTGTGTCTGTACCAGCTTAAATTATAACAGAATCTCAAATGTGAATTCTAGATACGAACCTAATAGAAAGTGAGCTGTCATTAGTAACGGTTAAACTAAACAGCAAAAAAAAAACAGATGTTAAAATTTCACGACATTTTATTCATTAGTTTGTTAGTTGTTGTGCTAAGAGTGACACTACTTATGTTATTTTCAAAACATGTTATTAGAGTTGCTCTGGATGGAGATTATATTGATGAATAAAACGAATTTTTAACGAAAAGAACCGTGATTTTTTTGTTAGGGCCGAACATTTCAGACAAAAGGATGAATAATAATGATTGGAACTTCATCCGCTAGTTCAGATACCGTGTAACTATTTAATTCTGTAGAAAATCCGAAGATATTTTGGATTTGTAAATCGAATTGAATGTTACAATTGTTTGTAATCAACTCCTGTTTTCGAAATAAATAAAAACAATCAACAAGTATTGTTTTATGAATGGAAATTTTTTAGGATATGGGTCAGTAATGTCATTAACATTTTCGAAAGTTCACAAAAGAAAATGAAAAATATTTCTTTCTTTTATACTTCATACTATTACGTTGTTGGTCATTCAAGACAAAACAAATTTTTTCCATATTTTCTATGTCAATTGTTTCCGACATATATCAAGTGCTCTCAATTTAACACATTTTTGCTAGCAAACATCATGAATTCCTTTTTCTGTGCGCATGTTATTTTCATTTTCACGCCACGAGAAAAATAAGAAAGTAAAAACTACAACAACAAAAAACTAAGAAAAAGACCACACTCAAGCCGGAAGCTCCACTCAATCAAAATTTTCATTTATGACACACAACATAACTCAAAAACGTGGTCTAGCACGCAACGGAAGGGAACTATTGAAAATTAGGTTGTCCTCTTGAGCACGTGATTTACGTGTCGTTTTTCTCTGTTTTCTTTCCTTCGTCGCAGCTCCACAAGAAAATGATGGGAAAATGTATTAACATGGCTTGTAGTTGGGCGCAATAGTTTTGAATATTTTCCAGAATTTCCTACCCGCAATCATCAACAGAATTGGAAATCTAATTATTTTCAATCTGACAAGAAAATTTTCGATATGTGTACGTTGACCTCTTCGTAGCCGTGTGAAAATTTCCACTTTCTTATCGGTACAACGGAAATTTTCCACTAAAGCAAGTACCTGAGCATAAAATGAATTTAATGATTGCTGCGATTTTCCGGGATTAGTGACGTCTTTGTGGAAACTTTCTTACGATAAATTAAGTGAAAAATTTTACGATCCATACATCTAACACAATAATGGGAATTTTACAACCAATCAAATTAATTTTCATTCACATTTTCCGAACGAGTAGATTGGAATGATTTCAGTAGTCGGCTAGCAAGTGGTCAATGAAAGCGCTCATAGATGTACTAAACTTCGATTTATAGACTTTTCATTCAGTTTTCCCGGGCCTAAACAATTGGCAAGGAAATGAAAGAAGAAAATCAACAAAATTTTAGTATTTTATTACAAAATTTTTCAATTTTTTTTTTCAAAGCCAATTGAAGTCGCGCAAAAAATGTTGGTGGCTTTTGAGCATCTCTTGGATTTTTATTAGATGTTACTATAAAAATTTTATTTATAGCTTCCTGTCTGCAGTGTTAGATTTACATTTTTAATGTGAAATTTTTAAGCTGTTGTAGTCTTGTTTTTGGTTAATTTATGCCACCTAGGGATTTATGTTCTTAAGAAATGAAATAAAACAACTTTTAAATCCCTCTTAGAATTCAACTCATCGATGTTTACGGGCCCATGTAGAAAAAAATCTCGAACTATTTCGCTAGAATTTTCTGGTTTTCATTAGAAGAAATCGTTTTTGCTAAAGAGCGATTAATTGGAAATGTGATTCATCTAAATTTAGCAATAAAATGACAAAAAAATGCGTAGGTTGTACATTGAGAAAATCTAAAATTCATAAGAGGGAAGAAAGAATCACACCAATTAGAAATAGAACATTTGTTATAACGGAAAGGATAACCAGAATGAAAACGATTGTCAGTCCGGTCCGGATTGTCAATCTTACGTTTTATACGTTGAATATGGTACTTCACTGTGGAAAACAGTTAGGCGATAGCTCGTATGGAGTAAGAAACAAGCCCTTTGATGTAGCAGATCGTTTTGTGAGGTGTGTGTCAGGATCTAAAAAGAACATCACCATAAAGGCCGAAATACAATACTGCGAGACAGCGATACGAGTGCGCGACGAGAGTCTCGGAGCAAATGTCTTGCAGTTTTCGTAACATGCATTTGTATGCGACATCGTACAATGATTGCGATGCGTCGATGCGAGGCGGGAAATATTCGAAAAACGAAAATTCCTCACAACGAGGTGCGTGACGTTTGTCAAATGCAATATGGCGCTTAAATGAAATTTGAAATCAAACGCCTTAATTACTTTTTAAGTACTTTGGTTATTATGAATGAATTTTGAATGAAAATTTCGTGCATCCTAGTTAAGGCTTTTATTTGCTTAACGAAGGAACATTCCAAATTCAAAAAATTTCAAAAATCAAAAACAATTTTATTTAAAACGTCACCTATTTGACATTTGTCATATGAACATTAATGTTCCCCGCATCGCGTGCGTTGTAAATTGAAGGCGATGCGCGACGACGAGGGAGAATCGCATCGCGCTCAGGCATCGCCGTCACACAGTATTGTTTTTCGGCCTTAACTTACTTTTTCATGAGCTACGCAGTTGCTGGAAACTTCATCCAGACCCACAAATTGACAGCTGTCGATACGCTAAGGTCGAACAGAGCGTTCCTTCGACTCCAATTCAAGGCTAAATGTCAAGAAAAATCTTCTTTCGGATTTCAAAAAGATATTACAAATGTTTCTTATGTACGAATGCCACGAAAGTGCGTAAATATTATGTTTTCTGTACATCATGATAACGAGGAAGATTAAGAACGCTAGATAGATAGGTTGAATGATAAATCCTTTTTGAGACTTTTTCGTACGTACGAATAAGTGTTACATTGACGTTTTAGAGTGATTCGACAGCGAAACTTAAGTCAGATGCCACAGACATATGACTAAGATTCGGCCGTATCCAATGCATTTGCGATTTGAAAGAATTTTGATAATTATTGATGAATAAGACTGTGGCATATGCTCACATGACTTGTACTGAGTGTAGCTGCTTATTCCAACTTAATCTAGTTGAAATTTACAAAAGATTCTGGAGTGGATTTTAAATTTAATTTTATTAAGTTGCTGCAAGGATTTTGAGTTGTGTTATTTTTCTATTCGTATGGGTTGTTTCGTTGCGTTTGAAAATTTGTAGCTCCTCCTTGTAGCTTGTAAGTTAGGAATGGTCATATGAATGGTCATTATGGTTTTATACATAAGAAGCTTGATTCTTGGATCCAAGCATTGAGAATACGGGAGCTAGTGACCCAGTGAAAGATGCCTTCTGTAGGATTATATTCTGCGTGTGGGGTAAATTTAAAACAATGTTGGCAAAGAATGCCAAGGTATTTGATTGTTACTTTTAGAGGAGACAGTTTGTTGGTTAGTGAACAGCACGAGTTCTCTGCTATAAAATGGCGAGTTTTATGCCCTTTTCCGCTGGCATTGCGGATGCAAATGAGTTCTCGTTTGCTTATGTTTACGCTTTATGCCCACTTCTGAAGGTATTCGTCATGACGGATAGGGCTGTCTTTGGCCGAGAGTGGCTTACGAATAGTATTATGTCTTTGTAGCCTTTGATCCAGTGGAATGTCGTGGATAAAGAAGTTGAAGAGTGTCGGGCCTAGAAGGGATCCTTGAGGACCTCCGAAAAGTTATTGATTACTGTTTGAGGTTTGGCTATTTTAGTCACAAATGATCTCTCGCGAAGGAAGCCTGCTAATAAACGGCTTAATGCGATTGACCAGCGATGGTGTATTAGTTTGAACAGAAGCCCTTTCGTCCAGGCGGAGTCATTCAACCCGTGTTTTTTTGAGGCGGATGGCATCTAAACAGGTAATTTGAACCTATAGTGATCTGTATCGATATGATTGATACGGTGTGATACGATTTAAGTTTATGTAAAAGATTCTTGGGGTCTTTGCAACCACCAAACCTGAGGTGGTGAGACCTGAAGTATCTTCATTGATGTCTCCGTATATGAAGGAGGCTTTCTTCCTTAATGGTGCGTGTGTTTCCATGCAGCTTATGATTCTGAAGGTGGTCACATTGATTTCTTTTTCTTCGCTGGAGAGGCAAATTCTTGAAGTTTTTGTCGCAGATCGTCTTCCAATTGACACAAATTTACTTGCGTATAGGATTGGTAATCAGGGTTTTTGTGGGTCAAAACATGGAGCTCATTTAGGGGTGGTTACAGCAGTAGAGTATGGTGATCAAATGGTGTAGACACTGTGGAGCAGTCAAGTCCTGTAGCATTTTCGATTGAGACTGAAATGATAAAGTTGTCGATGAAGAAGTTCACTCAGTGGTAAGTGGGGGTACCCGTGTTGACAATTCTAAAAAACATTTAATGGTCTAACGACAGCCATTGAAAGATGGTATTACCGTTGCAATTGATGAAGCGACCAAGCGAATGGTGGTGCGCGTTGAGGTTTCGAGTTTGAGGTAAAATACGAGGGCCTGAAGATTAGTGAAGCAGCTCAAATAAATTGCAATGAACACTAACTTAGTTTTAGCTTTATTCGCTCAGGACATCATGCAAAGTATGCCGGATGGCTGCCGGGGTCCAAGAGAGCGCAATATATTGGGGTGAAAGACCGATCTGCAGGTGTTTGCTCTTCTGTAGGATTTGTAACGACCTTCCGAGGGCAACTATGTCCTTCAAAATTTCCCACAATCCACGCATCTTGCCACATGGCTGCAACCACGTAGTCAACTGAAACCACCTGAAACGTGACACCTGAAATCTTCGGTTAAGTCGCCTTTTTAGGGTTTTCCGAGTAGATTTTGTGGTTAAGAATTTATCTCAACCGTACATTATTAGTGAGATCTCCGTCGGAGTTCAAGATCACCGTAAAGAGGTTTGAACCCTTATCATTGCGCTGCAACCAGGCTGTTGTTGTAATATTTACGATTTCGAATTTGAGTTGAGGTAAGCGATTTAGTATATCCTTTTTGATGCTCAAGCATCATTTCCTCTTACAAGGTAAGAAGAAAAAGAGAACGTAATCCCTTTAGATTGCTACAGGTTTTCGGCGCTCCGGGGGGGGGGGGGGGGGTGTGAAAGAGAGACCTCCGAATTGGCGCTTCTTTATTGTGTTCAAAATAGATCATACTCCTAAATATTGGTAACTGTAGTTTTGTGGTAAAGCTCGATGAACGATTTGACTCGGTAGATGGTTGACGAGAATCTCTTCAATAGCAGAGCTATGGAAGGGATAGTTAACTGATTCACGACAATTGGTGGAAGCCATGCATTTTTCAATGTAGCTGCTTGAAAATTGTGTTCAATTATTGCCAACCGGGATCAGAATCATTAAAGAAATAGAGGTTCGAGAGCTCAGTTATTACTTATATTAGTTTTTTTAGATTTACTGATTAGTCTTCTTGTCGCTAATTTAAATCTTGATTCGTTAGCTTCGTCTTCATTGGCCATTTCGTCCTTCGTTATTTACAAATGATTTTTATTGATTCCTCCGTGAACAGACTTATACTAGTTCTCATGTGACTATTTACAAGTCTTCTGCGTTCACCAGCGTGCAAACAAATTTTAATGTCTAATAATCGAAGCTTTATCAAATAATTTCAGATTTAGCTTAAACATTTATTAGTAGCTTGAAGGATTATTTTCAAGCAAAATTTCACAAGTTTTACTATAATAGTTTTTAAGCAATATTTATTTTAATTTTATTTTACCAATAGTTGTTTTCACAACAAAAAAATGCAAAATCCAGGCTAAAAGGTCTGCTTTCAAATGCAATAAAGTTTTCTAATGACTGAAGCTAATCAATATCATGTAGAAAATCCTCGTTTCTTTATGAACTCTTGAAGTCTTTTAGGCGTCGAATTGGTGAGCTTGTGATGTTTTCTCCCACTCTTCTCTGAAAACATGATCGAGCATTTCTTTGCCCCTTTTTTCGAATTCTTCTCTCGAACAATCCCCATAGATGTCCCATTCAACATTTAAGTTCTGAAGATTGCATTTGCGTATGTAGCAGTTTTGGGGTATTAGTCTCACGATATCGGCTGTATGTTTGGGGTCACAATCTTGCTGGAAGTGATAATCATCACCCAAACTGGGGGTGGATTTTGTTTGCTCCAAATTGTTTCTTAAAATGTTAAGGTAACTGAATTTATTCATTGTCAACTCAATGAACTCTACGTTACCAATGCCAGCAGCTACCATGCATCCCCAAACCATTACTCCACCACCACCATGTTTTACAGTGGGTAGCAAATGTTTTTTTTTTCCAGTACTGTTCCTGATTTTTCCCAGACTATATTTCGTCCTTTTATACCAAAAATGCAGAATTTGCTCTCATTAGAAATAAACTCATTATTCCAAAATTCTTGAGGTTAGTTTAAGTTCGCCTTAGCAAAGGCAACGCGCTTTTTCGAACTAGTCGAGGAAAAGAAGGGTTATCGTCATGCCACTCGTCCATGGTACTCAACCTTTCTAGACTTTTCCTAAAGGTATCAGGAAAAATTTGTTTCCAGAACTTTCAGTTAATTTCTGCTACTTTTTGCTTTGCAGTCAGTCGTGGGTTTTTCTTTACTATTGTGAAAATTTTTCGCTTTTCTCTCAGGGACAGCTTTGATGGCAGCTTTTATTTAGTTTTTCACTATGTAAACTTTACGATATCCTACTAAACACTTGCCCAATATGTTATTGATGCAAGAAAACATTAGGAAAGTGAGCTTGAGAAGTTGCTCTTCGGGGAAACCCCTGATTTTATGAGTGAACGCAGACTTTTTCTGTCTCGGTTTGTATGTTTCCCGCGAAAAGTATAGTTCTCAAAATTCGCTAGGAGGAAATAAATGATAGTCTGGGTGCCGAGTGATAAAATTTTTAATCGATAAATGTTCGATACGTTTCATTTTATAAAACGAAATTGATAAATCAACAAACATGGCGCTCACATACACGTATCTTTGTACTCACACTCATAGGCTCCTTTGAAGTTATTTCGGATGCCTCCAAGGATAGAATTGAATCAAAATTGCTCTAAATTTGGAGATTAACGCTGTATTATGTATGCTTCTAATATATTTAGAACTTTATGATGTATTCGCATATGTTAAAAATAAGTGTGTTTTTGATGGGACGAATACACATAAATAAATTACAAATTATGAAATTATTTTCCCTTAAAATTCCTGGTATCCATCCTTCGTATCCTTAATCTTAACACAGCCGAAAAAATGTTTTATACACCTCACAATTAGAACAATATTTCACACGAGACCGCTTGAAATCGCGTTTTATAATTCTACTAATACTACCCCTAACAGAGAAACGCCGCGGATAATCATTTATCACACACAAGCAGTTTTCGCGGTAATACCCGCAAACCCCGCAAATTGTCCGTCAATTAGATCGCGATACCCCCACCATATTTCTTGCACTTTACATTTGCACCTTAGCGTCGGTATTTGCAGTTCCGAAAAATATGCAATCGGTTTTCAATTTAATTACAGTTCTAGGAATCAGAATCCTCAGTTCTGCTCTAATTTAATGTGTCCATCAAGTGAGGGTGTCGCGATCGACGTCATCGATTGATTGTCGCTCTGTTCGACTATTCCGCGGGGACGATGGTGTGGGCGTGACGCGTTCTAGTTCGCGGCCTTTTTAATTCGCACGGAATCAAAATACTTTTTAGCACAAAAGTAATTTTCAGTGAATTAATGTGAATCAAATTTATTTGAATCACTGAAATGTTGCATTAGTGAATGTTAATTCGTTAAAAAAAACGTTAGTATGTCCCGAAAAAGTTACTTTGAGAGCATGAAAAGTTGTGTGGTAAGTCGAAAAGCTTCCTTAAATTTTATATATCTTCGACAAAGCGTCCAAAATATGTAGATGCAGGTATAATGATTACCACGAATTTTTGATATCCTTAATTTGTATTGAATTCAGTGGAGAAAACTCCAAGGACGAAGGGAACATTTTGAAAATGAGATTGATTGCAATCAATTGGACCATCCGAGACAGATGAATTGCGCAATGGTGGTCATATGAGATAAATGAACCACTTTTGGACCGGCGAAGTGTGAATTTGCAGAAAGTGTGTCGCCGGTGAGCGCCATGTTGATTCATATGTGTAAAAGCGGGTTTATAAATTTCTTATAAACTCATTAGGCAATGTGTAGATTAAATATTTTTGCCACGGATCATAGACACTATACGAAAAGAGGGAACTTATAGGCTATTGAAAAAAATTCGTTGGATTTGAAGTTGTACCAACGGTAATCTTGAACCTGATTTTGAAAATATTTAGAATATTAACAATATTCGTAACCTTTCTCTTTACAAAAAATCAGCTTTGTCAACTGCTGTAGAGAAAAGCCGAAATAATTCACAGTGAAACGCATCACTCTCGGACAAATTTGTGTATTAATATTATTATTTTCAATACCTCATTCACAAAAATTTCTGCCATCTTCAACGTTAAAAGGATCCTTGAAGCTTGAACACGGGTTCTGCAAACGGTTTGATAATTTTGGCTTGGATCCAGAACTTTCGAAAAGTTATTTAAATGCGATTCTTTTGAAATTGCGTACAATCTCTTATAACAAATAATATTGAATCACTTATTTGAGAAAACCTATAAGTCAGGCAAATCTAGTTTTGAGAAACTATGATAGCCTTTGCATAATTTCATATGTCAATTAACTCGTCAGGACCTATAGATTTATGAGAAACTTGCTTATGTAAAATGGTGGAACAGTCAGATTTTGACCAAAAGGTATTCTCAAAATACGAGAATTTCTCAAACGATGATCTCATAGACCGAAAGCACGTCTATAACATATTGCGGAACCCATGAAAAAGGAAGATGATTTATGAAATGCCTCACAGAAAAAGCTATTGAGGCTGCAGCTAGATAAATGAGCAGCTGAATGAGCATCGAGCCAAAGAAATCGATCATATACCTTGGCTTGATGATTGACTCAAAGATGAGCTTCTTTGATCAGGTCTGGACGTCAGCGTACAAGGCTTCTTCGGCTCTCAAATTTACGGTCCCTGATTGCTTGTATTGCCCATGGCCCAGCCACCTTTTGTACCTCTTTGAGAGAATAGACGTACACTCTCCAGACCAGGTGTTGTGAAAAAGATGTTAAAGACAATTATTAAAGATGTTAAAGACAATTGACTAAAGACAATTGCAACTGCGATTCACATAATGTGAATAAAATTATTATTCAGATTATGTGAATATAATTATAAGAGCATTATGAATCACGTGGCGATGCAGAATGAGAAGTGCACCTGTGAAGGAAGGCTTTCCCTACACTGGAGGCGCCGCTAGGTGAGACTTAAGCTCAAGACTAAGATAGGCAAATAGTGCAAGTCTAACTTCTCTTTGTGACAGAGGAAATGTTTAGTCCTTCTAAAGGCAAACAGACTTTCCCAGCACAAAAACTTATCGTTCTGATTTACCTGGCCGCTGTAAAAAAAGCAAACGCCAACATCGACCTTCAGCTCCTCTCGTATTGTGCACTCGTTAACAGATGGTCCATCCTGTCATTTTACAGAAATGATGAAAGTGCCCTAGTTCTGTAGTCACCGTGTGTTCTCTTTCTGTTACGTTCGTACAATCTAGATGGAAGTGTTCTATACTCTCTTCTTCCTCATAAGCTCCCATCATAAGCGTCATACGCTTAGATTTCTATTCGGTTAGCATGTCGATCTTGAAAAATTCTGGCATGTTAGTATTGCCACAAGTGTTCGAATGCTATCTCTGCCCTAGGGTTAATTGTCCTCGTTTTGTTAGCAACGATAGCCAAAACTTAAATCATCACTATCTTTCTGTCATTCTAAACCATCTCAATCTCACTCTCTATGGTTTTGTTCAGTTCCCTTTTGACTGTTGCTAGTGGTACTTTCATCGTCTCTATTCAAATTAGCATTGTGGTTGATTAATTCGGCTCTTCCTAGATCATAGCTCTGTCATTTTCTTTCAAACCGGTCTATCCAGGGATCTATATTACTTTCATATTAACTTGAGTTGTTGTTGCTTTGATGGCCTGCCTAAAGTTCTGCACTAGTTTCTGCACAGTAATCGAACTACGCGATTAGAGGCAAGAAAGGCCCAGTTTCTGTCCGAGAGTATATTTTATGTAGTGTCATAGTAGTAAATAATTACCCACTCTTTTCGGATTGCTGTGTTAATCCTTAATGTGGTCGTTGTGTCAACCACCGGGTGAATTTTATTCAGATCCCTTTCACTTTACAAGGCCATCACCACCATTTATTTCAAAATGTAGTAATGTCCTGTTTAGAGGTAGTATATTAGTTATTCTACTATCACCGAACAGTTGGTGAATGCCCAAATAAGTTTATTTGGTATTATATTCTGATTTGGCAATCTTAAAAGGTAGATAGGAGTCTCTAGAAATGCAGTAGTTCTAGGGGAGCGAACTGAAGAGAAGATAAACTAGACGGCAACTATGTCTGTTCGGGGACGGATACGATCGATCCTGTGCGACTGACTTCTACGTATCTAGTCAGAAACTGCCAATATCAGTTATTTGCAGCTTTATTTTGCGTGATCTGTGCTGGAGGAAATATGATGCCTGTCACACGTCCTGTCCATTCAGAAGATTGGACAAGCAGCGCTGTGAGCTTGTCGACACCAAAGCAGTCTCATTGGAGAAACGCTGAAATTGGTTCACAAATGGATCTAGTTTATTAGGCTCGGGCTATCCCCACTGCAAGTAATGCCATCGGGGCTTTGAGGGCAAGACAGTCCGCTTCCTTATTTCTCGAACAATAATTCTTGTGATTTTAACGTTCTATAATACAAAGAATAAAATTTTCTCTTGAGTATACTCTGTCATTCTCTGGTTTATAGCAGAAGCGGTCCCTCGTCTAGTTTGAAAATTGAAGTGGTTGTTCGTTTAGTTTGAACATTGAGATTCCAATACGCAGGAAGTAAATCGACCTCACTTTTCTAGCCAAAAACGGAAGTAACGCATGGTCAGCTTATAATCGTGTATGACTACTGTATAAGAAACTTCTAGCCCAGAATATTATGCCTTCTTTCTTCAAGGCTGTTCTCCACCTCACACTGTATTTTTCGACACCTTTCATTGTCCTTCCGAATTTTTCCCTGCTCTATTCTTTTACAAAAAAATTCTATTCCGCTTTATACGCGGAAAACGTTCTACGTTTTCCCGTGACGATAGATTGTATGATCAGCGAAATGGAAACACTTTTTTGAAGCCCTCAAGTCTATGTAAATTGGCCCAATGAATATCTTTATTGTTCAAAATGGGAATTTCTACGGTAGGATCTAAGATCTAGGTAGTACGTAATTGTAAGGCATGTTTGCCCTTATTTTTGATTGTGTTAATGATCCACGGGTTAACAATTTTGCATGCCCTGCAGTTACCATTGCACAAATGTCATTACCAAAAAGAAACAAAATTCTGATTTTATGTGGCTGCCGACTGCAACGAAAAGATTACGTTCGAAATGGATTACGGAAAAATTAAAACTTTAGCACACAAAAATGTCATCGAAACAAAAACATATCTGCACGTTATGGCTTTGTGAACTACAAATTAACGTGAGCACATCCTCCAGATTTAGGACCGGTGTCCGCTGTGGCGAAATTAAGGTGCTATGGAAAGCAAAAACCACACAAGTTTCAAATTTCATGTTTCACGGTTATTTTGACGTTTCGCTCGTGTTTACGAGTAAACAAATCACTTTAGTTGTGTTTTAAGCACTTACCACAGTGTTACTAAATACGCAACTGACAGACGATGTTCCGATAGTGCTGTCAAGATTTTCGAGTTTGTTTCGCACGTGGCCATATTTAATCTGAAGCTTCTATAGGAACAAGTTTCAGTCTTGTTGTGGCTATGCATGGTTGAGTGCAAATGGAGAGTTCTAGGTCTATTAATAACGTACGATCTGGTATGTATTCGTTATCCAGTCGATTATGTTAATGTCCAATTTCAGCTGATTGGCAAAATTGAATAGATTTTTGTAAGACTAAATGGTCTGGCGAGCTAAAAATGAGCCATCCAAATCTTGTGCTACATTCAGCTGAACAAATGCAGGTGTGCCACATGCAGAATTTATATGGGTATTAAAAGGGGAAATCTGAGAAGGAATATTTTTTTCAATATGAACAAAATTTAAATTCCTAATCGGAATTCTATGAGCGTTTACAAGGTAGTCTGCATAATTATAATTCACATCTAATTCGGGCCTAGTAATTTTAAGGATGTCCAGCGCCTTTGAATTGCGCATTCAAGTCGTTTACAAGACCTGAACAATTGTTGGTGACTTTCTTTTCGTCCCGGGTACGAAAAAAACTTGCATATCATTCTCTTATCATAAAACTAACCTAGCCTACGATAAACCTTGAAGACGACAGTGACCATATACCTAGGCTGATAATGCATGAGCAACATTTACACTTTCCACATACGTGCACACGTCTTTGCAGTTGAATTCCTTAAATATTTCGACGTTCGAATTTTCGTAAAGGTATAATGACTTATATAAATATTTATTTTCTTTCCAAAATGTTCATAAGCTAATCGTATTTTACACATATGGCCCATAATACTTGATTTGAAACATGTGTAAATAAATACAATTTTTTTCTTTCGCCGACGGAGATTTATTTGAAGGCGGATAGAGACGACTGGAATAGAAAAAAAGAATTTTAAGTCTAATTTCAAAGTCCTTGATATCTCAAGAAGGTGTCAAATAGTTTTGGTTATCAGTAGATAAACAAGTGTAGGCACTGTTACTTCCTGTTTGTTAGAATTTTCTCTATGGAGTGGTTCCAAAAGAAAATTAGGCTGAGGATTTCCCATGGCGGGATTTTAGATAAGCGAACGTTACTTTCCCGGATACCTTTCTACAAATGAATGGCGTGAGTATCATAACAACAAACCAAAAAATCAAATAGCTTATAAAGCACTTAAATTCCTGTTTTATCTGAAAAAATTAATTCCTACGGGCTAAGGCCTGATTAACGAAATATTTTTTTACTATCTGTTTATACCCATTACATTCCTTTAATCTTTTCTTAATCGAATGCACTCCACATATGCATTTTGGCGTGCATGTTCAAGTGTAATAGGGAAGTTACCACTCGCTTACCACTGGTATCTTAACATTTTTCATGCGCGTGACACACCATAATCGATTGTATCCGTCTCTTTTTCGTGACCACTTATGGGATGAGTATAACATGCATGTCGTCCGTGCCATAAGTGTGTTCTCTGCATCCAAGTTGGATCCGAGAATTTGATTTGCATATGAAAATGAAAGTGTAATGGATGAAGTGTTCCTGGTCAAAAGTGAATTTTATTTACCCACCACAAATTATTCATACCACAAAAACGAAAACAGTTAAGCAAATCCTGTAAATGATTTCATAAGTTGTTTTATTTTGTAACCGATGACCGCCGGCTATTTATTTTCTCGATAAATATTTGCTAAGTCAAGTGCGATTATTTTTTGCTCGGAGAATTGATAAAACCAGAAATATTTTTCAATCAAATTGGATGTGTACAAGTTTTTTCGGATTCGATTGGAATGAATTTTATATCGCTAATTTATTTGAATTCAATTTAATGTTTAGCCATCATTACTATCTGTGAATCGTTTTTAATGTTCTAGCAGCTGCTCTTTCCCTCTCCTGTTTAAATTTCTCCCCGATCGTCGAAGATCCTCGACAGGGTTGTGTTCCCTACCTTGCTCCCTAGGTGAAACTTGTTAGCCAATCTCCCTTGATTTGCGCTGGATAATTGCAGTTGTGTGCGGTCTCGCATTGACGTTGGCAAAGATGACTCAACAACGATTGACCAACGCAGCATGCTTATCCTGCATTGCTTGTTAAAGCCGCTCCTATTACTTTCACTAGAAGCCTGTATTTAACGTTTGATTTCGCTACCGAGGCTCCCAATAAATAACTCCTCGAGAATCCCTCTAAAGAGAACATAAGAGTTTCCGTGAATGCAAGCCTGGTTTAGAAGATGATTTACTCCTTTTGAAAAAAATTCGGCACCGTTTAACGGCATTTCACAGGACCCACTTTCATCATCAGTAAGCGTTCGTCGGCGAAATTCACACCCTACCAACACCAAATACATGAGCCTTTGTGAGCGAAACTTGTTGGAGATAAGACATCAAAGTGAATGTGGGGGTGAAATGGGCAGTATTATACTCTTTAACTGTGAATTCATGACTCACATATACTATTACATTAGAAAAATTATTCTTATCTACATGAAGGCTCAGAAAGCTTGTCAGTGTCCTATAATTAAGCTCTCTATCTTGGAAAGCTCGCATTATTTGCTACATGGAGTTTTGATTTGCGAATCTTAGTTAGAATTAGCTATCAATTAGGACTGTTAGCGCTTTTTAGTGATTATGCTGCTGGATTACACAATAAAACTGTGTAGAATGCTTTACATTTTCGCAAAAATTACTTATTCAGGGTCCTTCGAAAAATAAATTACCTCTAAAATAATTAGCACTCGTCTCTATGGCAAGTCTTAATCAACTGTGCCAACTGCGGGAATTGTTGACGGATGGAAAAGGGTTATATAAACCTTATCTACGTACCATTTTATGGGAAGGAAATATAAGCTCTCTTCGGTTACCAAATAGAGCCATGCTGTAGATGAGATTCGGGTCGATCTAACGTAAAGAATATAGACAATTTTCATATTGTTTGAGGGGGGCGGCGGGCGTATACGTTGAAATTCAATGAAGATTAACATTGGTAGCTGTGCTGTTGCTGAATGCGACGGGCTGTACTGACTAAGTTATATATATCACTCAAAGTTGCGCCGCCCTTACGCAGCTGACGAAAGAATCATTCCCTTGTACCCCCCGTAGGCACTAAAAGTTGATCTCGAGCAATATAAGTAGTAGTAGTAGTAGTAGTAGTAGTAGTAGTAGTAGTAGAAGTAGTAGTAGTAGTAGTAATAGTAGTCGTAGTAATAGTAGTAGTAATAGTAGTAGTAATAGTAGTAGTAGTAATTGTAGCAATAGCCGTAGTATTAGTATTAGTAGAAGTAGTAGTCGTCGTCATCGTAGCAACAGTACAGTGATGGTAGTAGTAATGGTAGCAGCAGGATTAATTGTAGAAGTAATAGTAGGCGTTGTAGCAATAGTAGTAGCAGTAGTAGCAACAGAGCAGTAGTAGTTGTACAAATATTTGTTGTTTTTGTTGTGATAGCGGAGGTGGTAATCGAAATAATAGTAACAACGCTAACCTATACTAAATTAATCTGGTCAAATGTTTATCTAAATCAAAGGGAGGGGGGCGGTAAGATATTGCCTATGACAGGTTGCAGATATATTTCTCAACAACTTGGAGTGTATGCTAATACATAGTAGTTGTGGTTTCGTAGACGACAAAGTAACACTGAGTATGAACCAGTGGTTCAGTATAAACCTGGAAGGAACCAGCTAAGGAATCCAGACCGCTAAGCTTAAGGTAGACAATGCTATCGAAAAAAGGTCAGAAATTGAAAAGTCCATCGACGTCTGCTGTACTGGGTCATTTTTGTGACAATTCTTTCCTCCGCCGTTAGCAGTGAAAGAAGATCCGCTATAACACGGTTGACGGATTTAAACACATAATGTGCATACGACACGGATCCTTTAGTACCAGGGATAACATGCGAAAACATTTTTTTTTTTTTTTTTTCAAAATTGGACGTTATTTACATCTACACAGTCATCTTCCGACATTGTTTTTTTTAAGTTCCGATGTCTTTCATAGAGAAAGGTTGTATTTTGCCTGAATTCAGGGTTGAGTTCTGGCCATAGGAGCTAACCTAATAGGAGCTAAAAGGAGCATTCTTACCATAGGAGTTAAATCTCTTATCCATGAAAATTTTCTTAAATTTTAAGAACAGATAAAAGTCAGTAGGGATAAGATCTGATGAATATGGTACTGCCAAAGCGATATGAATCTCAAATCTAATTTCTCTAACCCTTCCATCGATTTATGGATCGGTGCATTCTTTTTTCGACAACAACTGATTTAGATGTCATTAAAATGTTAACATGTATCTTTTGAACGTTGGTACGCCCGAAAAAAAATCTTTTAAAGGTTAGTTTGCGATCTTTCGAAGTTCGGTATTACCGAACAAAATGGTCCTGACATTCAGGGCGCCGTCTGTGTGTCAGTTCGTGGAACGATTCTAGGTCACACTTTCAAGTTGATGCGGCAGTCTTGTGCTGAAGGGAGTTCTACATTTTGGATGTAAGCAACTTCCAAGTATCTGGGACAGAAGCGTAATGAATTACTTATGGACTCTAATTTGACGCAACTTCGAACTAATACTCGACTCTATCTGAAATTATATAAATCGCTGACATACGCCTGTTCGAACTCAATTAATTTGAGATGGAGCATTTCATCGGAGATTTTCAGTGAATTTTCATTTAATAATTCGCTGCAGTACTATTTTAGCGTCGATAAATCAATTCATATGGATTTCTGGGTAGTGCCATGTGTGGCTATTTTTTAAGACCCGCTCGGCAAGAAATGGTAAACTGCTTGCCACCGTTAGTCTACCAATATGTCCTCCCACACTTATGTTGATATGTCTTAAAATATTCGTACAAAAGGCTCATGATAAATTTAAATGAATAGAATTCCAAGTCTATTACGTCGTATTTGTACAAAGAGGAATCAGATGTCTATTATGCAGTATTTTATTTCATTTTAAATCAACACATTCTAAACGAAAACACAATTTTTACTTTATCAAATAGCAGTAGATTGACGTGTGTTGCGCGCCTATTTAGATTTTTTTGAAATTTATAGTTTTTTGCTAGAGAAAAATATCGCAAAATAAAAATAAAGCCAAAATAAAGCCTAAATTATTGTAATGTTGGATTCAGGACTTCTTGATATTTTATCGGAATCAAAAAAACCCAAAATCTGCAGAATTTCGCTTCTGATTCCAGTTGTATATCGTTTAGGTCTTAAAATCAGTTTTCGTTTTGAAAAAAAAAAAACCATAAAATTTTTTAAAAACACAAATCAGCAAATCAAACAACTTATTTTAGCAGCTCAACATGCGCAACAGCAAATCCAATTAAATTAATTATTAAGACTGTTTTGTTATTCTTTTTTGAACTTAATTTAAATCGCAATGCGGATAGTGTCAATTTTAGCCAATTAGGAACAAAGTGGTTTAGCTTATTTCAAAAATATGGGAAAAAATTAACGTCGGTGACCTTTCCGCCGTGTTACTCAAAAAAAAAAAGGAATAGCAACACGTCGCCAAATCGCCCATTAACTAAAGCAGTTTCAAAGAAACAGCAACGCATTCTTTCAACAAAAGCTCATTCCAATTTCTTTTTGCTTTTTCGTTAACCAATTTGTCTTCCATTTTTTCATGGTGAGCTGCATTTCCACATAAAAAACAGCTTAAGCGCCATCTTCACACGCGTCATCGATTGGAATTTCTACCTAAATGGCAAACTAATAAATGTTTCACGGATAAAAATATACAAAAAAAAAAAGATAAAAAAAACTTTGAATTCTATAATCAATAGAAAATGTTTTATTTTTCTTGTTACTGTTTCGCGAATTCTTGTCGACGCCATTTCCGAAATACATTTTTCTTAAGTTTGTTGAAAAGCGTGGAACAAAAAAACAAGAAACCCAGAAAAAAAATTAAATTCAACAAAATAAATATTCTAGATTTCATTCAGTTGTCATTTGAATTCTTTTAATTATAATGTCCGCATCATAAAAATTAAATTTGGGACCATAGTCTAGACATTGACACATCTTGTTTTCTCTCCATTCATTTATTCAACCGACAAGATTATCATCTAATGGTTCAGATCCTTGGCATAAATTAAATGTTAGTGAATAGTTTTGACGAAAATGTTTGTGTGATCAATCGATATAAATCTTGCAATAGTCGATAAATATAACTTTCGAACTTTTGAGCGTTTTCTATTTTTTCATCCGTTTTGATATCACACTTATCCATATTTATTTTGGCGCCATAATTTATCACATTTTTTTCTATGAAATGAATGTCAAACAATCAAAGCTTTTCGGTTTTTTAATTACGCAGTTTTGATGCCATTTTATGCTGTACAATTTGATTGTGGTGAAAATATTCTTTAAGTGGTTCATTAAAATTTTGAAAGATAACAAATTTATTTTTAGATCTTAATTGCCTCCCTTATGTCCTTCAGTGCACAGCTTTTAAGGTGTCTGGACGTTTGGAGGAACCTAAGTTATTTATTGGCAACATTATTTATAGCGTAATTTATTATGCTAGTGATGTAGCTCTTAAGGGAATACCCAATAAAAATTTGATAGTAAAATTTATGGAGAAATTCCGTATTCGCTAACTGATGAAAATATGATACAATGAGATTCGAGCAAAGAATATTAACAAGAGAAATCGCGAATGTAGCTCAAAATTTTCAGATTTTGGCTAGATATCATGTGCAAATCTTAGCATAAATACTAAAAACTCCTAAAATTATGAACACACTCCAATATAACAGTAATTAGTTCCGATTACAAATATAATCGTATGTGTTAGCAAAGGCTGTTGGAAATTAAAAACAATTTAAATAATTCGAAAACAAAAAAAAAACCGTAAAAACAATTGTATCCAGAGATTGGCACCAACAATCTCTTAAATTTTCTGCTCATACACAGTGCCCGCATGTCAAATCGGGCAAATTATTTTCAAATACAATTAAGCTCGCAAAGCTAGCCATCGTGACCCTTCCACTAAAGAATGTTATGTGATGGAAAAGCTCTCTATCCTACAAAGCTCTCTTTGCATGCTACGTGGGGTTTTTATACATCTTATCCATTGTGATGCTGCTTTGAAGCGAGAGCGGTTTTTTGTAGTTACGCTTAAAAGAAAGCACTTGTTCTGAACGATTTAAATTGACAACCTTTCTACCCTGGTACCCACTTCGCCCTGTAGATGGTTTTCAGTGAAAGCTTTTGAGCATTTCAGAATCAGGATAGGTTAAGAAAATGAAAAAATGAAGTTTGTAGGATTAGCAAAGGGTCGTGTTCTACGTATTAGAAAGCAGAATATATTGAGACTCACCCCGATATATTTTAAGGAAGCAACTAAAGGAGACAGAAGTTCAACGGAAACTTAGACACTACTACACTGCTACCTAGACACATAATTTCTAAGAGTTACTTCCTCAATGAAAAGATGTCCAGCACTAATTATTGTTATCAGCTACAAATCGGTTTATGCAGCGAAATTTCTTTGGAACTTCTTGAAGCTTCGACTTGTCTAGATTGTCCTTCGAGACAGCATTACACCCTTCCATTCGGTGTAATTCGGTTGCCATGCAATGTATGTTTACAGGGGTCAAAGTCAAAGGATTCATTTTACAAATTTCCATCGGGAGTTGACTGGATGTGTTAGGGGACGCTGTATCGAGCTCAGAATGACAGACACTTGTCGGAGCTGGTTTCAATATCAAAGGCATTAAATTTGGCATGTCTTGAACTGATCTCAGAGAAAGCTAAGTAATGGAAATGGTGGAACTTCCCGCAGGAGCGGACACCAGAGAACGATCCTGAATTCAGCTTTCTTCGAGTTTCTTTGCGTCTGTGGTAAAAAATAGGGAGAACTGGAGGACTACAGACTAGTCAGAGGTCATCGGTATATGACACTCAAGATTACCGAACCTGCCTAACGCCGTACACAGAACCGACTATCGAACGTAGGGAGAAATTTCGGGAATTAAGGAATGCATAGAAGTTCGGCCGTGAGCTTTCAAAGGGCGCAAATATGTCAGCATTGAAGCAAGATAGGAAGAAAGTAGTACAAGCTCCGGCGTGAAGCTCAGCGTTCAAGGAGACGCGGTGAAGCATGTGGTGTTATAATAATGCCTCCACTAAATAATCAGGAACAGCAAAATCCGTTGCTAGGGAGTCTCTGGGGGCTGGGCTGTAAGCATCATAGTAAGAGGAGCGTCCAACTCGTCTTGCGATATGGGACCTTATTCGATTTGATTCAATTTTATATATCAACTGCAGCTGTAAACTTACATAACAATAGATTTAAAATAGTGTAATGATTAAGGAAGGCATCATTTTCAAAATGTGACCATGTTACTGCACAGGATAGTCAAATAAATGAATCTAGTGTTTCGATTGTTAACAATACCATGCAGGAATCTAACCATATTGCTGCTTTTCGTCAGACCTTTTTTTTAATTCCCCTTTTATCACGGTAAGTCCAAAGTGTTGGACTTATTAAGATTATTATCTTTACTGGTTTACTACTGTGACTGGTCGCTTTTTGAAAAAAGCTAATGCTGGAAACAAGAAAACAAATTTGCTAGGAATGCCAATGAAGCTACCGATTAGAGAACCTAATTCGTCTCTCTTATTACATTTACTATGATTTTTTGTTTTGTCTGTTCCGCATTCATCAATTTCACGTTTTATTTTTGCAGATTGAAATGATCAAGCACGTCCACATAGTCACCATCGATAATCGAATCGAAAATCTCAGCAAGAACAACTTATTTATAAGGTAAGTCCATTTTATTTCGATGATTGATCTTGTTGAATGGGCATTCCGCCTTCTCCGCGACACCAACAACAATTTTCGAATCATGCATGTACTTACAAGACTGGTACATTTAAGTACTCCAATTTTCAAGCATATTACGCGTAGACTTTGATTTCAAGAGAAAACATCATTAATTGTTGTGAATCGAATTGGAAATTTTTCTCTGATTGGCTATGAAAAATTGTCTTGAAAAATTCTTAGCTCGAAATTTCTCATGCATGAACGAATGGATGATTGCTAAGTGGAATGGTGTAAGGCACTTACTTAGTTCCTTTTTTGTTAACTTACATTCTAGTTTGGTTGGTGCTCTTACAAGAAATTATGCCATGATCATTACTAGTGTTATGAATGGCAAGACCCAAACAAAAAAGGAAGGAAAGAAAAGGAACCTCGTGGCTGCGGCGTTTTAATTTGTGCTTATTGCTCGAATCAAACTCATCGATCACAATTAGGTATTGACATAAGGTCAATGATTTGAATGTTTAATGGACTTAAAAGGCTTTTCGTGAATGGAAAATTTGTTCATTTGATTAACATGTTGTTGTAGTTCTTTTTTTGACTGGTCTGAGGCGTTAAGTGAATTTATATCTTTTTAATTCATTTGAATTGGATAATTGTGGGAGAAATATGACCTTCATGTTGGCTAGCCAGTGCTTGGGTCAGATATTCCTTGGCGAGTAGATAACTCCGTTAATTATTTATTTATTTTCGATCTATGAAGTTTCAAAATCTCTGCAATTCTGTTCTTTAAATCTCGAGGCTTATGCTTGGCAAACACATTGTCAACGGTCAGTATCACGCCTTTGATGAACACCAAGAAAACAATGTTTGAACAGTAAAGGGCTAAACTTTGATACATGAAAACCCATTTATAACACCTTTTTGATGCCGGTCTGTTCTGCTTCTTCCGCAAAACCATTTTAATATCAACATAATCACCGTTATAATCAATTCACTTTGAAATACATCTTTCTTGAGTTCTACACAATTTGAAGCACCGGAATCCTTTTATTAAGGTACAGAGGCTAAGAACCTCAGAGCCAGCAGAACCTGCAATAATGTTTACTGCAGAGGTGGGTATTTCCTGCTTTACAAGTTAAACAAATATAGAAGCTAGACAACAGGATAGATGCGGTCTTTCTTGTGACTGCTTATTATGTTTGAGGAGTAGGAAGGATACCTACCAGACCATCTTAAGTGCAGACGTTTGGCATACGACCGGTCTCTGCTTTGCAAGACAATTGGTAAATACTCTCCTTAAAGCCTGGTGGATGTAAGGATTTCATCAATTGACATTTGGACCTGTCTTGTATATTATTTTAGGGATTTTCTTATAATTTAGAAAAACATCTTTCACCTCAGGGTAACGTAGTGAGAAGAAAGCTCACTTTTACAGTATCAGTATCTGCGTTCTCTCTGACTGAAAAAGGGATCCCTTTTAACCGATGGAGAGATACACATGGCTTAACCTGAAGTGATGTAATAAACAGTTACAGGCTGGGTTCATTAAATAGTAGGAGGAATATTTCGAGGACAGTCTAATAGCCTTAGTCTGCTGAGAGTCCCTTGCTCAGGACTTAAATAGCTTTCGTCTCGCAACCGAAAAAAAGAGAATATCAATGTTGTTCGGTGCATTTATTTTTTAAGTAACAAAGACCGTGTGTGGAGAAGGATCACGATATTATATAAGTCCTTGATTTACCTCAAAATCGACAGGTAAGCTTCTGAGCAAATCATCATCAATTAGATTTTATTCTGTGCTTTTCCATTTTTAATGCTATGTTTTTTTTTACTTTTTTTAATTGCGACAAACATATATTTCGGGAGTAAGTTGCTCCCTTCTTCAGTGTCAAATATTTTGACAGTAGAAAATATGTTATTGCAGTGTCTGTCAATAAGCTGATAAATTTGATTGGAAAGCCGAGATCCACCCTTTGGCTCTCCATATTCAGCTCATTTTGATGGAAATCAAAAGTATTAAAAAAGTTCAGCTGAAAAAAAGTCTAGCTCCTCTGTCCAGACTCTGGTCTGACGCGCCCTTTCCGTGTTAAGGACTCTAATACACGGGCTTCAAAATGTATGGGCCTTTTTCAGCAACGTTGAATCCCAGAAGCGCGACCTATAAAAAGAATAATACTCCTGTATTAAGTATTTTTTTCATCAAATCGTCCATTGAAACGTTTAAATTCAACTACTCGAATCAACGACTGGTTAACATAAAATTATTCGCAATTGCTTCGACGCACCGTCAAACCGTCAGAATATATCAACAATAAAATGTTAACCTTCTGTATTTCTTTCATCCATTCAAATGGAACATGATGAACAAAAAACCAACAATCGCAACAATTCAAACAATTGTCCATGTCTCGTCTGCAACAAACAGACCTGACTCGCGACAACCTTATTGTTATTTTTGTTGTTATTTTTTGTGAGCCATCTTTTGTGTACCTTGTTCTCTGGGATAATCATTATCTATCTCTAGCGACTTCAGTCCACAGGTTCAGCGCTAGCTGTTTTTGAAATTCCTTAAAGCAATTTTCTTGCCTTAACAAAACGTTGTTGTCGTTGTATTGTTGCTATCGTTGGTGTCGCTTGAAGTTGTTGCTATTCGGAGGATGCAATGGGATACAAACTATTCACATTCCAAATGATGTCGGCAAGGCTGATCTTGCTTCATATCGATGAGATGATCAAGGCAAAAGGCAAGAACTCCTGGGTGGAAGAACATCCGATAGGTATATAGCCGTGTGGCTCCGCCTGGGGTTAATTGGTCTTTTTAAAAGTATTTAATTGAATGGATTAGATTGTGAAGTGTTTCTGGCTGTAGACATGAAGATCTTCACGATTGATCCTCAAAGGGGTCAAAACGATCATTGATCATTTATGATAGTTCCAAGTCATTGACATTCTCTATTGCATTTCTTTAACTGATAACCAACCCCAGATCTTTGTTCGGAATGAAAAACTGCAAACTCTCGGCAAGATCATGCAATCATTGAACATGATCCTCTTCAGATTTCCTTACACGATCATTAATCGTAAGTCCACATATCCGAAATGCACTCATCTTTCTGTGTAAGAGAATAATCAACCTTGTCGCCGCTGAAACCTTCGAAATATTTCTCACGTATCATCCGATCATCATTAATAACAAGATCAACCTTTTCTCAAATCTTCACAGTATATAAAATGGCTAGGTTTGCTGCTGCTGCTTCTTCGTCTTCTTCGCGTGACGTTGGTAGAAGAAAATCGATTACAACGTCATAATCACTTCCAATTTAACAATTGCCTATAATGGCAGTCTCGTCACACTCATACCAAAATAAAAACTAATCATGGCCAATGGGTTTGCGGGAGCGATCACAACAACATGATGAAATACTGGAACCAAAAAAAAAACAAGCCATCCACATATTTTGAATCCTTTCCGCCTAGCGCTATTGTAATGATTGAATGATTACTGAAAACAGATATTGTATTGATCAGTGATTTCCGACAGATCAGTCCGAGGAGACCATCAAAAAAATCTTCTTCTTTTTCGTCTTCTGCTCGTATAATATGTTTACTTGAGTCCATATTTTAGTGCATCACCTGCAGAATGAAAGACTGGGCACATATGTGAATGAACGGTATACAATATTGAAAGAGTGGAAGAACTTATCATCAAAAGTGATAGTTGACGATCAGGGGATTGTTAGATGGTGGTTGATTACCGGTCTGGTGAGGTAAAAGGGCGAAGAAAAGTTAGTGTACAAAGACAGTATTTACGAAAGAGCTACGTGACGTTGAGAAATCAAGCGATCGTTAATCGAACTAATACCGTCAATTTTTTCGAATGATCAATGCGATCTTGAAGAATCGATGAACCAGAACGAGTGCTTTTCGAAATTGCTAATAGAATTAAGTTTGATTCACGGTACTACCAGGCAATGTAACATATGGGCTGAAATGTCCCCAGGCTTAAAAACTAAAACCTTGCCTTAGCGGGCGAAAGAACAATTATAGCGGTCATACAATTTTTTGATAGCATTTTTATGGCACAAATTCTCTTTAGTCCCACAATTGGACCCGGTTTTTGCGATAACCTGGGATAATTATTATTTTATTAAGTCGATTATTTTATTAAGTCCTTGGATATCACATTTGGAAAGTATGGTGGATGGAGTCTTGTTTTTGATGGAGACTGGTGAAACCCGGTGGATGGGTTTCAACTTGTTGAAAAAACGACATAAACACGGAGATGCAGAGAGATATGCATTTGTATTCTTACACAATTATGTTAGTTGTATACTATTAGTCCGAAAAAATATTCTCACAAACATTTAAGCTCAGAAAGCTACCAATCGCGATCCCGTCACTCACTTAAGTCGCCTAATTTTGAAAGCTCTCTATCTTCCAAAGCTCGCTTTGTTTGTGAAATGAGTATTATTGTTTCTTATCTATTTCGTATGCCTTTCTTTCTGATGTTCCTTCGAAGTGTGAACACTTTTTAATAGTTGCGTTATGGTTATGCCTAAAGCGTTCCTTTGATATATTTAGAATCGATGAAAATCACTTCAGGATTATGTGACATTATTTTTTGGAATTCGTCGGTAACAGGCACTTTCGGTCGTCCACAGTAAGCGTCCTCTGCGATGCTCACGTCATCTGCGATGTTGACGTTTCCAGGTGCCGGATTCTTCCTGTTTTGCTTGTGTTTTTCTGTCTTGGAATTTGCAAATCGCAGTTTATTTTTTAGTTCGCAAGCTCTCTTAGGTGACACCATGTTGATTTAGTGACATTGTATGTTCTTTTTTTTTGTTAGGACGATATCGCACAAAGTATGTCCCTAACGTGCGAAAATTGTTCATTTTTGTATTTTTACGCTTAGGATCTTATAACTCCTAAAGCAATCTTGCTGATCTCGAATGATCTGTATGGGGTACAGTGAAGTAATATACCTGAATATATTATCATACTTAAGTTACCCTCCTATTTTGCAGATAGGGATTGTTATGGATTGATGCCAGCAGTTTATAGATGGAGCAAAATTTCACTGATCCTAAAAATCAGTCTCAACAGATCCTAAAATAATGGCCCTTGTATTACAAAAGTTGTCCGAGACGTGCGAACTAATTTTGATGGTGGAAGGGTCCTGTCTATCAAGCCGCATTCAAGATAAAATTCATGCTGATTCAGGCTGATCCTCAGGACATTTTCTCACAGCATCAGTCAATGTTATGCGAATAACCCATTAGTGGCTAAGTTATAACGAGGTACTGTGGGATTGATCCTGCAGCTTTTGAAAAATCTTACAACTTTAAAGCCCTCTTAGTGATCCCCATGAAGTATAACCAGCAATTATGGGTTTTGGCAGGTTATTAAATACTTTCTATGTAGGGATATGCCTGAATTTAATATTACTCTTTAGTTTGCCTCTGTTTTTCTATATAGGGTTCTAAATTCGTGTCACCCCTGTAGCACTTGTACCTTATGCGACTCATAGATGTATGGGGATAGTTTGTCAGTGGAACAAAATTTCACTGACTACCAGCGATCACATATCCTCGAAAATAAAAAGCCCACTATATTACAGAAGTTGGCCATGAGGAAAAAAAAACTTTTGATGCTGAAAGGGTGAGTCCAGGAAGTGCAAGTAAGCCGCATTCTGCATGTCATTCATGGAAGTTCAGGTTGGTCCTCACAAAATTTAATCAAGGCATCCGTGAATGTTATGTGCATAACATTGATGGTTGCCTTGGATGACGAAATTAGTGGTGACTTTATATCGAGCTCACATGAGAGCGATCCTGCAGTTCTTTGAGAAATCCAATGACAAAAGTTTTCAAAAGTCTCCTTTTTGTGACACCGCTTCTGAAAATCTTTAAACATCTCTTTATATAATTTAAACACTTGCATGGATAGGATCACATACTTCAAATGCAGCTTCCATGTTGTGTAATCAACTAAGCCAACCAAACTTGCGGGAACCTTCATATCATAGTATTTACTCTTCCTATCGTGATTATTTTCCTTGTACATAGCACATACCTAGCCGAAGAAGAATAACTGGGAAGGCAAGACCATGAAAACTAACCAACCGATCGATCAATAAGATAAAACGTAATTGAAATTCCTGCGATCAGCGTTTCTTCTTCAAAACTGGTGATCTCTTGCACTGACTGCTGTTATTTTGTTGGTTTAACTTTAAGTTCGATTGCCTGCTTGCTTGCCTGCTTCCCAGCTTCATGGTCTGGTCGATTGTTGCAGAGTACTATTTGGCTCGCTTAGCTCGCGTGTGATGGTAGAACTTAAGACCTCTATCCGATAAAACATCATCACATCTTCACATACATGAATCGGATTCAACCTTTTTTGCCACCTATTTCTCCGATGATTGTGGTTTATAATTCTGCACATGGCTGCAAACCGCAAACTTCATGGATTGATATTTATCAAAGAGGATTTTTTCAATTTTCACCTCACCTTGCGATATTGCTGGATGTTTGTCGTTGCGAAGGGTTTTGCTTTGCTTTGTGTTGCAAGCTCCGATCTCCGGTCTTTCATTATTGGTATTTTTTGCCGGCAGTTTCCTTTTATTTTCTTCTATGTGTATTTGCTTAAGAACTTTTCCAATCAAAATTATTATAGCAGTTAATGCTACTTTCTTAGGTTGTTCAATTTAATCGTCTTCTACCGAGCCTGAGAACTTTGGTATTACTTAATCGATTTTAGCGAGTGTAGATGACTTTGGAAATGTTATTTCTGCAGAACCGAAGACGGTACGTGTGTTGGTGAATTGAATGCGCTAACGACTTTTTAAAATGTCTTCAAGTTAATTTGTTCAGTTATTTTTTTGATTGCGACGCTCAAACCTGATTCGAAAAGAATGTTAATATACAATCACCGTTTGATTTAACAGCACTGAAGTTGATCGCGATAAGATCTCCAGCGAATTTCAAATCTACTCGTTAGAATGGTAAACGTGAAATCCAATTGAATTTCTCAGGAAACTGATGAGCTTAATGTGTTTTTTATTCACATGGAGTAGAAGGGAAATGAAATCTGTTTACTAATCAGGTAGAAACATAAAACTACACTGAAATTAATCAATGAAAGGAGCAGTCAGTTGTCTTCCAGTCAATGGCTTAGTACATGTTCAATTTAAGATAAATCCTGCGGAAAGCTTGTTGCCACAACATGGCAGAGAATGCACACAAAATTGCGCCAGAAAGACTCGAACTCTGTTTCAAATAGGTCAGCAGCTGATTTGAGATAGTCATAACGGTAAAATCAGATCCTCATGAATATAATAAAAGTCCTCGTATAGAAAATCATACTGCCGACGGTGTACGGTAAGAGCTCTTACCTCCTAAACAGCAACACATGGTTCAAAACTTCTTCCTTGCAAACATTTGTGACTTTATATGTCCGTTGCAAGCCTATCAGCGTAGCTAATCTGGACGAGTACATTTCATCCATGTAAGCTGATTTATTATGAAGGATGTGGAGCAAACAAATAAAAAGACCGCCGTCATATTTTCGAAACGTATTTTTATTTCGATTGTGAAAATTAAGTTCTGATTTTTACATCATATTCTAAAATGCTTTCTTCAAACAGGGCAGCCATTTTGAAGTAACGGTATTTGACAGTTGCTGTCATCAGAAAATTCAGTTTTTCTCATTATTTATTTCATGTTAAGTTTTGGTCCGATTATTTGATAGAGAATCGAGAAGTTTTGTTGCTAGGTCATTTAGGGCACATGCAAGCGTCTTTCAGCCTTTCTGTGCTCGGGATACATCGCTTAATGTTTTATTGAAAAGTGTATTCAGTTTTCATGAGATTAAACCATGAACAAACGCTGTAATGCCCACAGTGAAGCGAACATAACGGCTTTGGTTGTATATTTTACAAAAAATAAACACGAAACCTATTTGAACTATTTTTTCCGCCTTATTAGGCTCAGGTTGCATTTGGTTAAAATTTCTAGTCTTTGTTATTATCACGACGAGTTTCCCTTTCTGGTTCAGTTGCCAGGGCTTCATCTGAAGCTGAATGAAGTTCCCTGACTTTATTTTCAGTTGGTCGTAATTTGGCATTAAAGATTGGTTCCTTCAGAAGTGTTTGTATACAAGTTTGATTTTCTTCCCCACCTTCTGACAGGCTTTTCTGCATGTAATGATCACGTGAAGTGATTCTTACAGTGACAGCATTTCATGTTAAATAAACCACCTTCTTTTCAAATAAGAAAAATGTTGAAAGTCCTTTCGATTTCCAAGAATAGCTAGACCGCACTCTTTCGCAAGCAATAAGTTGTACTTGTCATCGCTTTTGTAACTCACCTGAGGTCGAGTGTTCTTGAGAAGGTGAGGTTAGGCTCTAAGTCGCTTTCTGCCCAAGTCTGGAGAACCGAAGGTGTCTGATTGTGTGAGATTTAAAGCCCTTTAATGGCTTTGAAGTCTGGTCTGAGACTCAAGGGGCGTAAAGAGGCCATCGTACACAGGTGCTCAATTAAGTAGCTTTGTAGATGGCAGCTGCATGCCTAACTGTGTCCGAGCCCTCGGTCTTGATCACTGCAAGGGAAGTCCACATATTGCTGCAAACCGAAGAGCGAAGGTGAGTCTACTTACGTAGGAGAGAGTCGGAGAGAGAGAGAGAGAGAAAGGGTAGTCCTCATATTGCTAATTGTTGAAGAGCGAATGTGAGTTTACTAACGTAGACGTGCGACGGAGAGATAAATTGTTAGCCAAGAGTAAAGAAGAAGGACCCGAGAAGGATGAGTGCACAAAGTACGATGCTGGTGGACCTAGGACCATGGTTCTGCAGAAAGTATGGTGAGACGGATCTGACTGACGCAACAACTCACTAGGCCCAGATGATTTCAGTATATATATTCCCTGGATAAGATGGGAAGGTCACCGTCCACTGTTTTCTTATTCCGTGTGGGACTACAGATGCCGTCCGGCACACCTTTTTCGTGTTGAAGATAGACCAAGCTGCGTTTGCATCTCTCCGAGAAAGTAGGCGTGTTCTCTTCTGAAAATATAATGCGTGTCAGATTACGTACGGCCGGTTCTTCTCTTCTTCCAAACTATCCCCAGTTATATAGAAATTTCCCTAACTGAAAGCGTCTCTAAGCTAGACAAAGAGACATAATTTGAAGTAATGTGACAAACATTTCGAGGCTAGGTTCTCCGTATGACAGAGGAGGTGGACAGTCGATATTCCGGTTATCACTGTAAATATAAATATAGCCTTCATCATTCGACTTCAAAAAAGAAAAACCTAACTATTTTATGAGCATTGCGTTTGATGAAGGTTTTCGGTATGACAAAGGAGATGTTAAGCCCGTAGTCCAGTTGATGTGAGCCACTGGATGTCCGACATTTAGGGCGTAAATATCCTTCATCTCCCAATCACAAAAAAAAAATTTAAATGCGTATGGTATTTCTACCCGAATTTATAAAGGGTCGCCCGACTTCTTCGCGGTTAGAACTGTAGATTATGCTGAGGTTTTGGGCTTAAGGGGAAACGTAAGTAGTTCTTCCTAACTAAAAGGGTCAAAAAGAACTACTAACGATTCCAACGGAGAATCTTTTTTTTGAGAATATTTTTTTTAATCTTGTTTTTGTGGTAGGGAGGTGAAGGCTGTTTACGCCCTGAGTGTGGGACTCCCAGACACAAAATGCTTTTGGACTACCCACTAAACACCTCACCTGTCAACCTGAGAACCTAGCCGGAACCGTTTGATACATTACTTCGGGCTAAGCCTCGTATTCCTACGCCTAGAGGCGCCTTCGGATTATGGGATTCTCTTCTCTAACGGGAAGGAAGTGTTAGAAAAGAGATTCATCCATCCCCGATGCCTCCCAGCGCTTCAACAAAGCTTTTTTCAGTATCAGCACTGCCCGAGCATATTGCGCCACGCGATTCCAATTGTTAACTTTTTTCAGCAGTACTCCGACGATAATTTCCAGACAGAGCTCTCTAATTTAGCTGAGCAGGTCCCCTCGCTGCTGTCTCCACCTTTTACAGTAGAAGAATATGTGACAGGTGTCATCCAATTCTCCTGCACAAAACACACAGTTAGGAGACCGTTCTCTGTCAATTTTGTACAAGTAGGACCAAAAACAACCATGCCCGCTTAAGAGCTGGGTCAAGCAGAAATCGGTCTCACGATGTACTCGACGGAACCACGGCCTCAGGTCAGGGATCAGACCTGCAGTCCACCTTCCCCATGTTTCTTGCTTCCAGGACTGTTGCCAATCGCTAAGAGAGCGACGTCTCTATTCCCTGGTGATCTCTTCTCTTCGGTCTTCGCCTTTGCGCAGGTAAATACTTCTGCGCTCTCCAGCGCAGATTACCAGCACTGCCACCCAGGAGACCGTTCGATATGCGCTTGAGAATCTTTAAACTGGTTGCAATACTCTCTGGAATAGAGAGTGATTTTTTTTGATTATATCTGATATATTTTCCGTCTTTTGCACGATGACTATTATATTGAGTAAGGCAAGTTTCAGGTAGGAGAATAATTTGCTAATGCAGCGAATCCTTGAGAATTCTCTATGTTGATCAGGACTGTTTATGCAGTTTCAAGTCACGAACAATGACTATGTTTTTTATGTTTTAATATACGGCTTATATCGGTCCTCTAACTTTATCGCTACTTGGATGTTTTTCAGAATTGGTTATTTTATAGGTATTATCATCAAACTGTCGAAATCAGTATTGTTTTGAGAAGCTTTTTTGGTTGTAAAACCAGGCTTCAGGCCAATTAAGTTAAAATAACATTAAATACGCGTTGGGTCCCTAAATATCACTTGTAAACATCTGTTTAACGTATAGACCGCTCGACATGTAGGATCTTAATCTGATTCAAGGATTTAGATGACCAAACTTTTGATGTCCGTCGTGAGATGATTAGGCATAAAGTTTTGTGTCATATCTGCTTTTTCAATTAAATTTCTATCCTTTAATCAGTCTAATACTGATCAGATAATTGGGCAGTATTTTTAAAATTTTGTTTAAATTTTTGAAACTGAAGGGATTGGATTCTTTGGGTCTCCAATTGATCGTTATGTGAAAAACTTTGAATTGACCGCTTAAATCTTCCAGATTATTCGATCCGGAATTTTTCAGATGCAATCGAATACCTTTCACCCAATATAAATTATCCGAAACAGTTTCCCGATCATTAATATCAAACCTAAACCCGATTCCAACAAGTACTCCCGTTGGATTAAAGGAGAAAAAAATGTACAGATATATCAACAAAACCCTATTCAAAGGTATTCAGGTCGCATTAAACCATGCAATGTATCGTTCGTAATAATAAGAATGTCTTAAAATACTCAAGTGTGCACGTTCTCCTTTTCTTTGAATGCTTATTACCTAAACCAGGTTACATTTTCCGGACGATGAATGCATCCGATGAAAATTCTTTCCATTCTTGTATTCCTCTTTGTGTTGTCCTCATCGGTACCGCTCGGCTAAAAGATGAAGAGGAAGAAGACGCATCAGCATCAGCATCATCAGAGTATGGTCTAAAGTTATACATTAATATGTTGGCAAGCGGAAAGGTTGTGGTATGTCTCGCCTGCTGTTTTATAGTTATGGTTATTGGTAGCACAGGTGAGATTGAATGTCTTCAGACGAACGGGTGGACTTGCACCAGAAGAGGCATCAACATTATCCACATCAACGTTGGCCGAAGATAATCTTAAACAATTTTGAAACGCGAGCAGTGAATAAAAATCCTTTTAGCTCTAAATCACAGCTATACTCGTATATTGTAGTTGGAATCATTTAGTAGTTTATCTCCTGGATGTTTTTTTTTTATATTTGAAAATGTAATCTTTGAAATGAACTTGATTGTATTTTATCTGTTTTCATTATAGGTTTGTTCGTTGCTCCTCTGTTCTTGGTATATTCCTTTTGAGTAGAGCCGAACGTGTGGACAAGTTTGATGTGTGGTAGAACACAGTATGTACAGAAGAAGATTGGGTTTCTTTTTTCGATGTCTGACAGGAGGAAATAAATTGATAATCAAATTTAAAAAAAACGCATGCTATCGGTAATTTATTCTTGCAATAATATTCAATGGAGACAATTCTAGCCGATAGCAAATAAAGGGATCCTTTCATTCAGACAAAAAAGATGATTTTAACTTAGTACAAAACGCCTAACATTTCAAAACCCTATCCTTATACTTTCATAGGGAATAAATATGGATTTTTTCAGAAAGGAAAACATTGATTAATTATTTTTGCAATTTTATTTATTCGTTTCTTAGTTGTTTTTCTTGCGAATAAGTTTAATCAATTTTTATTCAAACAATAACATTCGTAATTAAGGATAAATTCAAGGGTACTGTCACGAACGTAAATCAACCGAAATTTAATTTTCAGTTCCAGAAAAAATGTTGCCATATTTACTTGCCAGGAGTGGTCAAGCAGAATAGTCAGGATTATATTATCCTTATTTTGTATCATCTCTTAGCTCGGACAGAGTTTGCAAATTTCCTTTCCAAAAAAAAAACTCCCGCCTTCAACTCATTTCAATACTTCCCTCGCACAAACTGTTAAACTGTTACGGGAAAAAGGAGCACAAGAGAAAAAATTAACATTCCAGCCTGTTGCATATATGCTCATATCTTCCGCTGTTGGATTTCTGCGTCTTTTTTTTTTCTTCTTTGTATCCCTCTTTCCGTTTTCACTCACTTAACCATTACTTGTTCTGATTTAAAAGTATTGACGACGACAAGACGAAGACGACGACCATGATGATAATAATGACGACGATGAAGAAACCAATGGTGGTAGAACAACTAAAGAAAATGACGATACGACGGGACAATCTGACTGCATTCCTTAAACAAATCGAACAAACTTGCAACAGGTTTTCTTGTTCCTATTTGACGAGAAGTGAAACGAGAACAAGTAAATAAAAGGAGAGCAAAATCAATAAAAAAGGGGGGAAAAAAATAAAGGAGCCTTCGCTTCAAGAATAATAAACTGAAGGGCATTTTATATTGTTCTTTCCTTTGCTTCCCTTCAAAATTTATTTGGATATTCATGTACGTATAAACATCTTCAGTTTGAAGATTTTGCGAGGATATCAGAGAAGAAAATAAATAAATATTATTAGGAAAAATATGTAAAGACTCCATTGAAGTTGGCGTGAAATTTAGGAACTGGAGATTCGGGGCAGAACTTTTATAAACGTCCCAACAAAATTTGTTCTTATATTTTAGGGATAACATTTGCCTGAACGAAGCAGTCTTCATCTAGGGTAGGCTCAATTATTGTTATTTGGGTGTAGTGTAGAGATACAGGATTTTCAGTGGTACGTTTCAAAAAAATAAGTAGTCGTTATTTCTGAATGCAATATATGAGAGGAACACGTGGAATGTGTGAATAGTCACAGAAAACAAAAAGAAGTTATAGCATAATCATGCCACAGGGATAACACTCCTAATATATATCTGATCTAACGGTATCCAACCTAAAATTCCAAAATTTTATTTGTATTAGTAAAAATGTTCTCATTCCAACTCTTTATTTCGTCATATCTAGAATAACACCCTCAAAACGCTTGGGTAAGAACACAATTACGTTCAACTATAAATCTAATATCAAACCAACAGAAAAAGTAGCAAAAACATTCCCGTGTGACTTTTCGTAGAATGAGATAGAAAGAATGTAAGTAGATTTGTATCTGTATTTTGTATTTGTATCATGCATTAGCAAAGAGAGCGGTGATTGATATCGTCAATTGTTAAGAGAATTTGCAAGAATGCAGAAATGTCCTTGCTCCCGAATTATAAATAATATTCGAAACCTTGAATGCTAAATGGCGTGAGTGTGTGGACGAATCGGGATGTTTAGCTTTCTGCGCTTAAATGTATGTGAGGACTATTTTTTTCAGTGTAATAGTTTATGTGCGTCATTTTTGTTTGAATACAAAATTTGAGGAAAAGTTAATGCGCATTTCTTGTCTCTTTCTCGTCTGTACGTCTTATCTCCAACATGTTTTGCATACAAATACCAATGCATTGAGAAAATTAGAGTCGGAAACCGTAAAAATGGAGTTAGTTCGAAGAATTTACGCTTATTAGTAGTTGTTCTTTGAACACAATGACGTATTTATGCAACCATAAATATAATATTGCTTGCTCTATTTGCGTCAATATTCCAGCGAAAGTGTTAGCCCTCTTTAGTGATTATGCTCTATCCCGGGTTCTTGTAACGCATGAATTTCTTAGAAGTTAACACTTACCGCGACTGCTGTTCTGTGGCTCTAATCCTCGAACTGCTTGTTAGAGCCACAGAATTGATCCTAAATAGACCCAGAACGGGATCTCTATCTACAGCCGACACTGATAAAATTGTTCAACTTGTTATGGTTTCTTTCACTGAAACCTTCCAAAGAGTCTTTTCTTCGATAACATGAACCGCGAAACCTTTTTTGCTGGTTATAATGCTTAACAAATGGGAATCAGACAACACAAAACTTCTGAAAAGTTCAAATCATTCATGATCTATACGATTCTGATTTGGCATGATGAAAGTCTTACGCGGAGGATATCCTTGAATTTAAACATTTGAACATTTTGTTAGGTCACTATTTTACCATCGAAAATTCTGATGCCATAGTTTTCCTGCACAGTTTGTAACCTTAAATACCTTTGGTGTTTCGGTCTCGGAAATCAACATAAATGATCCATCGCCCACAGTTACAAACTGGACTAAACTTTTCCACTAACCTGGTGCTTCCTAGGAATTAATCTTCCATTCCTCTTTACTCCTTCTTTTCGTTTTTTTCTCCGGTTAACTCCTGCCATAGGCTGAGACCATTTTCATTCGTTAAATGTTGCCTCGTATGTTCTTTTTTCCTTTCGTATGAGATATCTCTCGGAAATCTCATACGAGAGGAAACAAGATCCTCAATTTTTGACGTTTTTAGTATTGGACAATCGCAGATGGTTTTCACGATATTCATCTGCAATGAATGTGCTTTCCAACATCTTTCGCCCTATCTTTTTGTTGTAATATTTGGGTCATGATGCGTGTTAGAGCCACCTAATTCCAAGACCGATCTTATACAGGCATCTAATCTAATGGGAATCACAATCGATATAGCTAAAATATCTATCACAGCTAAGTGGGATGATACCCAGACACGAAAAACAATGTGCTACTGTAGAGTACAGGAAATCTTATCTTTCACACAGGAAGGTGTTTCATGTCTTCAGCAATGAGTCTGCCCTCTACATCACCCCGTAACTTCCCTTTCGCCTCGTGTTCTACAAAATGGCCTCGCGTCGCTTTCAGCAATCCTTGTCTGTAGTGGCATTTTCAAAAGTCTTTAATACCTTTGCCAATATTCTTTTGTAAATGACACACAATTGGTGAAGATGCGTCTCATAATCCTTTTGGCATTATGTTAAAGCAGATTCTTCTCTAAACGATGATGGAATTGCTCCGAGAGTTAATTCTCGATGTCTCGATGATAATTGTAGATTCCTCTGCTTTTCTTTACCTACGGTGTGTCTTACCGGATCTCCACCTTTTTTTTTGGGTAGGGAGGTGAAGGCTATTTACGCCCTGAGTGTCAGACTCCCAGTGGACCTACTGGACTACCGACTAAACACCTCCCCTGTCAAACGGAGCGCCTAGCCTGGAAACGTTTCACACATTACTTCGGGGTAGGCCTCCCAATTTTTACGCCTTTTGGCGCCTTCGGGTTACAGGGATTCCTTCTCCAGTTGGATGAAAAAGAGGAGGAGGATTGCTAGAGAAGGAAACCTCCTTGGAAAGGAAAACAAGTATGCCTTTTTTCATTAGTAAGATTGCCCGAGCGTAATGTGCCACTTGATTCCTTTTGTCAAATGATTTCAGCATCTCTTCGATTAGGCTGGAGCTTTCCCACTTTTCGGCAAGATCACCGCACTCTTTGTCCCATCTTCTGCATGAAAAGAAAGTATGACAGGCGTCATCCTTCACACCAATGCAGAATATGCAATCTGAAGACCGTGACTTACCTATCTTGTGCAGGTAAGACTGAAAACAACCGTGTCCACTCAGTATCTGGGATCTCCGCTTTGTAGTTATGTCTCTGCATTTTTTTGGTGTTTCGGTGTACGTGCGATTTCTTTGCTGTGCGCTATTACCGTGAGAGTCCTTAGTTGCACCACATTCGTCTTTCAGGTTTTCCCTAATTATTATTATTAGTTACATAAGGTAGACTGCTAGAAAATGTTATAGGCCAGCATCGGCCCTAAACTGCCGCGAATGGTCCTATTACTTACAATTGGTCTATCCTTTTGTCCTATAAAAACCAAAGTCTCCTCGGCCCGTGGTCGCTATGAATTTTCGCTAAGAGAAGCAACCAATGTGAGTTGTTTGTTTGTCAGGCTCGGTTCATCTAGAAGGAAGTTAAGTTACCTCTTGCTCGTCACAAGCTCGGTAGTTACCATTCGTTTAAATTCGTATTCCTTTGTCATTTAGTCCTAAGAGATTGCGACCTTATAGGGTTGCCACCAGTTCTGTTTTTCCCCAGGAGTTGGTTTTGTCTCTGTTAGTGTACCGAAGCTAAAGAGTTCGGTATATTTTGGAGTCTTTCCTGTCATTTTAAGCCGTATCTTTTTTTTCCACAGCGTTTTGTTTGTATGCCTTTTTACTGGTGGCAGAAGCACTTTTATCGTGTTTATTCTAGCTGCATTTTGTGTGGCTCATCCTGCTCCTGTAAGGTTAGCAGCTCTTTCATTGCCCTCTAAATTGCTGTCTAAAGGGACCAATGCTAATTTGAGATTAACAAGTTGCGTCGGTTTTGAGGACCTATCTACAGTCCTGCTCTAGTTGGGAAACTACGTTATAGAGTTAGAGGTTATAGAGTTAGAGGTTATAGAGTGGAAGTTGTAGTTCGAGAATATATGTATTACTCCGTTAAGGTTGTTTGTTGTCACTTCTTCGGCTGCTTTTTATTGAAATACTTCCGGCTGATAAACTACAGGATGGCTTTCAAGTTGATTTCTTTGGTAAAGTAGCGAATGATCTCGGAGAAAGATTTAGATGCCGCGTCCTTGATCTGTTTAGAAGCCATCGGTGTAGGTTACGATTTCAAGTTCAGATGTGAAGTTCTGTAACGTTTCAAACTTTTTGCTGTTCCGTATGTTACTCCTGTATGGGAATGTTCCGGTTCAATTTTATCAAACTTCTTTTTTACAAGATTGCTCATCACTCTCTTCATGTGTGACAAAATCTAGAGGTGTCCTAATTCGAGTTGGTTAGGTTGTTACTCAATGAATTGAATTTATTTTGGTATTCGCAAGTGATACTTTTCTGAAAATCAGTTTGTTTAGTAGCATGAGGTCGCGGGATATCTTAATTGTAACATTTGGCGTAGTCCTGATGGCAACAATGCTAAAGCCGGCCACTCGCTGGTTCATCTCGAGCTCTTTTGCAGCGGTTCACTCCTGTAATGATCGGCCACCATTCCAGTACTTTCATTCTACCTTTCATAGTTGTTTGTTGTTTTGCAAAGATAAAATAAAATATAAATAAAATAATTGTTGCAAAGATAAAAACCGAATCTTTCCTTTTGAATATGATTTCTGAGAAATCCCGACTTATGTTTCCTCCGCTGGATTTTTGCTCGTTTATTCAGTCGTAAGCGTTACCAGTCGTTACCCTTGGTAAGTAAGACTGCCATGCAAGGTTCCTACTCGCCCCGAATTCGAATGTCCTGCGCAACACGATCCTACCTTCGGCCTTTTTATATAAACGAATTTGTGTTAGTTTCGAAATGTCCTTTCAATTTTGAATCTGTGAATTTTAAAGTTGAAATTCTTATTGTCATGACTCCTGTTTAATATCCGGTTACAATTCACTGAAGGAAATCATTCAATATTAACAATTAAAATACTCTTCATGTTAAACCAATTTGATATCTTAAATCTACGACGTGTCCGACAAATCTCAATTGTTTTTAAGATGAAAATCTTCTGCTACAATTCCACACAACCGCCGTGGAAGTATAAGATCAATTAAGGAAACCTCTTAAATTTATTTTAATCTCGAAACATTATTCTGTTTCTTGTTGATATTCGTTCAAGTTGTTTTTCTTGATAGCATTTAATTAAAATTTTTCCATTCGTTTCGATTTTGCTCTGACTGAGGCAACCATGAAAACTATGAATTATATTTGCCATATTTTTTTTGTTTTAATTTCGTGACCAATGTTCCTGTTGTTTCACTTACCAATCAGTTTCACTGGAACGATTAACAACAACTAAACGAACAATTACGCCCCAAATCCAATAAAATCAATTAATCTGTCATAAGGTCAATTTATTTTTATTTGTTTCAATTTCCATGAATTATTACTTTTGGCATTTATCCACTGGCAAATTATATTTTGGCTTGCGAATGGCTTTTATAGTTGTGCGAGAGTGGTATATGCAAAAGATTTCATCCTTCTTATTGCAAATGCGATGGATTTTAATTTAAGTGCCTGTAAAAGTCCATTACGAGGATAATTTAAATGATTGACTGAACGGAATGGCTACGAAGGCACGATTTTAGTTAGTCTGAATGGTGGGCGATTGTGGTTTTGTGTTGCGAGCAAGAGAATGTTTCAAAATTTTTGATTTATTCATAAAAAGTGCAATTTGAGGAGCCTTCAAGAACACCAAAGCCACACAATATGAATAAGCTGAGGCCAAGCGAGAAACTTTGAGATTGTAGAAAAACAGTTGTTTCCAAGAACACAACCCCTAGCAGTTTGTAGCAGTTCAGAGATAAAGAAAAAGGGATCTAAAAAGTATCTTTAGGTTGGTTAGTCTGATAAATAGTCCGGACACGTTCCGATCTTTATGGAACTCGAAGTTAAAAAATCACAGGAGACAAATAATCCATTTAACCAACAAACAAATGATCAGGATTCCGTTCAAGACAACCTTCACCACTATCCCTCCGACGAATGTAATTATTGATTTCAATGGATAAATGAAATGGATGCACCAATTGAATCTATCCATAGTATATTACCGCTTCGTTGAAGAACAGATTGCCCTTCCTTCTAGTCAACTATCGATTGGATTTCCACTTTTTTGTTTCGCGAGATCTTGCCCGGCCTCATTGCCATTATCATTGATTCCACATTTTCCAATATTGCAGGAATGTAATAAATTAAATTGCACATTCACGGTTGTTGGCAATGGTAAGAATGTGGTTTCGCTGGTGGTCATAACGATCGAAGGAACTCTTTCACTCTTTCAATACTCTTTGTGCATACCCGTCTTCGTGTTTTCGTTCCAGTATTACTTCACGGTTGATATGATCTTAATGCAAAATATCCTAGCATCATATGATTATTATTAAATAAAAGGAAATGGAAAAAAAATTAAAATTTTTTTGCTCGTATTCAAGATCATGATCATTACATACATCTTCAGACATATGAAAATCATCATTTGTTCATATAATGACAATATGCATTCCTCCAGCACAATTATCCACACATACGCAAGCTCAAGCGTGCAGAAAATTTTGCCTCCTTTTTTTTGTGAGTGTTGATCATGTCTGACTTGATATCTTCAATCATACTTAATGCTAACTACTTTTAAGCCAATTATATATCTATTATTTGATTATAATTATTGGGTTTTGGGGTGTGATGATGGTGATATCAAAGCATACCGACCGCGCATCAAAATAATAGGGAATTCATCTTTAACTGAAAGTGGATGTAGTTGAGACAGAGAGATACAAAGATGATGATGATCAATTTGTGTGATCTCATCGAAGAAGAAAAGGTTGAGTGAAGTACGGAAGTGAAGGGGAAAAAATCAAAATGTTAAAAAGATGAGGAATCATTGCTTGAGAATTTGGGATTCATCAGAAGCTAATTATGCGAAACGAGGGTGATCGTTAATAGTGACAGATTTTGAGCTGAAGGAAGAGGTCTGTTATAATCTCTTGAAGAATTTTAAAACAATTTGTTGCACAGTGAAGTCAAGTGTTCTTTGATATCGTGAATCGAATAAATACAACCTCCTTCTTTTCTTTCTATAGCTGCAGTTATTATTTGTAGCTTAAGGACATCTAGAACCATAGTCAGTCATCTCGAAACTATTAGACGTACATGTAAGTTTTCAAGGATTTTTATGAAAATTTAATCTTTATTTTCAACAATATTCAACTATTCATTGGGCACCTTGACGCTTGCTGAAATTTACGCCGAATGATAAACTCCATCCCAAAGAAATTAAGCCTAGCAAAACATTGAGCGAATTCCAAATCTCTCCATCTAAAATCAAGCGGATTGCAGATACAGTATTCTCCATCAATCGGTGCAGATGGTAGTCAGATCAGGCGAAACCTAAGGAAACCTCCGATTTGCGATTTCCCAACTTATTTTTCACTGTATTTCCAAGTATGTGGCCGAACTATGTCTATATTAAATATAATTGCTTCGTGTGTTTTGGATCAAATGAATCCTACTATAAAATCATCCCAGCAATAGCACGTCCATTTCAACTCATCAATATTCGGCTACGGAGTGCATTTCATTGGTTGGCCAGCAATCCCTCCTTTCATCCCATCCCTGATAGAAAGTTGAAGAGTATTTACTTCCAAATCAGGGACACTCAGTAAGACAGTACATCTGGACTAACTACTAAACACTTTTTCTATTAGCTCAAAAATCAACCCAGAACACCATTAAAACCTAACCGGAAGGGATTGATGAATCCCTGCAAAATTTGCCTCGTTTTTCTTTCAATTGCGAGAAGGAGGATCTTCCGCTCCCCCTGACTTCCAAATGATCAAACAGATCTTTGTCAATATGAAATTTATTCGATCGAAATGTGTCACATAGTCCGATTTGTCAACCGCATTCACCATCTCTTTGTTTTAAAATGACAAGAAAAAAAATTCTCTATTCTGTTCTAGAATACACAACAGGCATAATCCTTCTCTCCTGCCTAAAACATCCCAGAAAGTGTTCTTAACTTATCAAATCTTAGGCAAGCAAAACTCTAAACACCCAAGTGAAAACTTCTCGTGCTCCCAATTGTGCCAGCACGTCAGGGGGCTGATAAGTCTCTCTCTCTCTCTCTCTCTCTCTTACTTTTCATTCATCTAAACTTTTTACCGTTACACGAGCATGTTCTACCTCTCCTCGTAAGCGATGAATATTGCTCTCACTCCTTTGCTCTAACAATCATATAGGATAGACAAGAACACTCAACTTGAAGCTTCTGTGTAAAATCGCAAAACGAATGTATATCTACATGTACATTTTCTATCTCTGTCTGAGAGAACCTGCCCGGGGATGTTAACGCTGTATGCACTCAAATTATATCGTTATGTTAGAAAACGGCTGGCTGGTGCAGTTTCTTGCTAAAATTGAGTCTTATCAACCATACCGATACACAATGTAAGTTGTAACTAAACTAGTACTAAGACGTAGGCCGTTTCTTAGCCTAATCTTTTCCTTATCAGAATTACGCTCATAGTTTTTTCTAGTGCTGTAGTGAATTGACTAGCAATCATTCTCGCTCTTTGCATTAGCATGGATAGTGTCAGTTGCGTTGGCTGAATTGTCGGTTTAAGGATTAGCAACATAAAATCAATGACGTACTTGATCAATTGCGGTTCATTCAGTAGCTGAAAGCTCTATACTCTGTCGTAAGATTTCGTTGGGTACGACAAATCTGTACTAAGGATCGAGCCGTTTTCGTTTAAGGGAGAGGCTTAGCTATGTCTCGAGTGTTGCACGTCCCGTGCCGTAAATCAACTAGAATATTGATTCTAGGTGGTTTTATCTTGTCTCTATCAAATAACCTAGCATAAAACCGCTTGATGCATTGCTTCAGGCTAGTCTTCCAAATTGTAATCCTTATGTCACCTTGGTGCTGCTGAGTTCTCTTTTGGGGCCAAAAATGGACCATCGATAGAAATCTCACCTCATACCGCTTGACACATTACTTTTCAACCAAGCCTTAAACTGTTTGACATGGGCTAGGCTTTCCATTTCTAAGCCTTACGTCACCTTCCACTTACAGAAATGTCTTCAGCTGCGGAAAGAGGCGAAGGGGGATTGCTTAAGTCATGACCCTCCACCCTCGATGCCTACAGTTGAGATAGTTTTGTTTCTTTATTGTACGGATAACCCGAGCGCAACCCGTTTGCTCCCTTTACGATCAGGTCATTCGGAGGGAGCCTTTTCAGTTTTTCGGCATAGCCACGGCGTTGTCTGTCCTGTGTTCTGTATGAACAGAGCGTATGTAATTTCAAACCTTTCCTGAATATGCGTTGTGGAGACAGTGGCTGACAGGTCTTGAGCAAGTAAGACTGAAAACGACTGTGGTCGCTCGATTACTTGGTAAGGCAGAATCCACTGCTGTCTTTCATAAGCGGCGTGTTGATTTTTCATTCAGCCAACACTTCCAGGATCGCTGCCAATTTTCCAGAGTACGTTATCTCTTTTAACGTTTGTATTTGTATTTTTATTACACTCATGTCTTTAGGGGTAGATTAAACTACGCTCTCTGGCAAGGAGGATATGTATCGCTCTCAGGTTCCCAACACAGCCGGCGTAGAATGTCCAGTAGACTGACTGGACTGGTAATTCGCTGTTCCTCGTCGGATTTTCGCTCCTCGTCCACAGTGTGTTGGTGACTGCTTTTTTTTACCATCATGACTTTAGTGGTAGCCTACTTTCGGTTTGAGTGGTAGGTTATTTTTCGTTCACTGCTTCTATCTCTGCCCCCTCTCTTTCCCTTTCTGTGTTTCACCCTTCCGTTGCGTAACGATACGAACAATTGCAGCCAAAAAACTCAAGTCTGCCAGAATGTGCGGACTTGGGCCACACCTCGAGTAACTTCTGTCAGGACGGTCAAGCTGCGATTGAACCCTTTCCGAGAAAATTTGGGAGATTCTTCCGCACGGTTTAGTGGGTGAGATGCCAAACTTCAAAAGAAAATTGGAACTGTTGACCACCATTACTGGGTTCCTCATAAAAAAGCGCATCGTTGATCGCCTCCCACGCAGAAGAAAAGAGGGTTAAGCTTTTATGTACTCCTCTTCCTTCTATCTATCACTGCTATAAAAGTGATCAGTATAGTCCGTAGTCATTGTACGTCAAAACCAAAGAAGCTTAGCCTGAGGTTATTTGACAAATAGTTTTGCACTCGATTCATCGCATGACAGTAGAGATCTTTAGTCGCTAGTCCAGTTGGTTCATGTCAATCGAAGTCCTGCACTCACGGAATATAAAACTTTCACATCCGTAAAATTCAAACAACTTTTGAAAATAAAAGATTTGTTCATAGCTTAAATGAGGAAAAAATATCGACTTACCATTATTCAAAAAATTTGACGCAGAGAATCATATTGGAACCATTTATCTAATCATCAGATTCCTTTCAAAGATCCAAAAATAGCCGGTCAACCGATCAACAATGTCATCCTTGATTGCATTTTGGATGCACTGACTTGGAACCAATTAAATGTCTTTTCATCTATGGTCAGACATTATAACTTTCTGTTTTATAGTGAAAATATTCCAGCCAGACTTAACAAGACTAAAGTAAAACAATAAACAATTGATGTGCAATTGTTGGCGGGAAAACAGAAACAATGTTTTCCAACATGTTCTACCTGATTGATTTCGTTGATTTTTTTTTGCTTTTGATAGGCATTTAATCAGTATTCATCTGTTAAAATAGATATTTCGATGATAGATATATATTTTAGGTACGTTGTATCTAAGTAATCAACAAATCCGTTCATGTGTAGATAAAAATGATTCAATGTTTGTTTATTGTTTGTATGAAACATTATACATAGTCAAAAACGTAGAGTAATCGGCTCAATGATCTGCTGTTAATGATTTTATCTATTTTATTTCTCGTTTTTGAAACATGTTCCCTATTAGATATCATTCATTAGAATTCTCTGTCTGATAGATTGATCGTCTCAAGTATTTGCTGCTGTCTACTACACGATAAACTTTTGAATTATTTTCGGTTCAGTCTAATGTTTTAGTGTTTTATCTTTTTTTGGTAGCTATATGATTCTTAGGTGCATTGGTTGAGTTATTGTTTAGTTTTAGTGTTATAGTTTACGGAGGACAACTCTGTGGAGTAATTGTTATTTTGTAGCTGTAGAAATTGTCTTTTTTTTGGAAATTTTGGCAGTCATCAAAAAAGGAGAGCAAAAAGTGGTAGGCATGATTTGCTTCCGTATTCGTGGAACAGGAAATTCTGTTTCACATATAACAAGCCACCACCTTTCACTACCTTTCTTTCATCCATTTGTAGAAGAAAATAACAAATTGATCCTTACTGTACTAAACACAAAATATAATTGCATCTTTGATCGTAGCTTTGTATGTGAAATGAAAGGATAAAGGCATGGTTCTCAACTCAAAATTTTTTTTGACTGCGCCGAAGCCTTCTATGAAATTTATATGGGTTTTCGCAATGGCAAACCCTATTCTGATGGTTTATCTGTAGTTCAAAAATGATATTATGTGTTCACTACTATTCAGCTTCATCCGTGAAAAATTTAACACATTAAGGACCGCAAAGAAATCTTAAAGGCATATTCCTGTGACCACCCGCCTTGGCCATTGAGGTAGTAGGATACAATGTATGAAAGTGACATCTAAAGACAGCGTGTGGAAAAAACGGGTTATGTCGTGATCCATCCTTAACAGACGGAAAGCCAAACGCGAGAGAACTCGTGAGCGGTCCGTAACAAATGGGACACGAAACACGAGAAAACTCGTGAGCGGTCCTTAATGCATTAAGAGACATATTTCACTTCAAAAGTCCTTTCGATTCTTCGTTCAAACCCATTTTCAGCTGTCGAAGCACGGCCAGGTCTTTTCAGTCGGGAAATTTTTGGTGACCAGGTAGGAGATGACAGTGACAAGTCAAACCGGATCTGACATAAGCCTGTGATCACACGAATTCGTCTATAGTTTGAAAAACTCCAAATTGTCGCGCGAGGTGCAAGCAATTGATTCGTTCCCAAAGCCTTGGGTTCGCAATCCTTCGTCGAGTTTGATTAAACCGTGCCTAGAAAACTGCCAAATCTGGTTTGTTCAACAATTAATTTCAAATCAAATGCAATTTATTGTCGCTTTTAAGAGAATTATAAGACAGTATTAAGGTGTATCTAGGTTGCAATTCAATGAGCACTTCTGCATATTTCTATGGTTCAAGTGTGTTTTGGTCACCGTGTCATGTAATATGCATAATTTTCTTTGTTTTCTGAAAAGTAATTATTGCCTTCTTCATCTTTTTTGATAACCACATGTTTTTTTCCAAACGTATTCAACATGTTTAGAAATAAGAGCTACCATTTTTACTTTGGTGGAAACTTTGCTGAAATAAGAAGTTACCTTTTAAGAACGTGTTACATTTTTTTCAGAATATGTAGACATTGTTTACATAAATGGTACAGTCTCTAAGGCAAGATTGATGGTTATGTTTAATATTACCTGTCCAACATTGTTTCAGTCATTAGCCGCAACTCATTCTAAGCTACCTGAAACCTGGACGCAGCTGGTGCCTACTTTCGTCCAATCTTCAGCCTTTGAAATAACAATCACGAAGTTTCAGCCAGGGTAGACCCCTCACCGCTTGGAGCGGTGACAGTAACTTTTACGCATCTATTTTAACTAACTTTTTTTTAACTTTTCACCCAATACGTGATTCAGATATACCACTATATCAGGTTACGGTGTTCTACAGTTGTTCTAAAGCAATTTTAAGGTTTTGCTGAAAAAATACGGCACTACAAACACCCTTCCACACTATCTCGAACGTGGTTACGTGGACTTGGAGTGACATGAGTTCAGTCGAACTGCTCAACGAGGGTATCAGCCAACAATAGGATATATGACGCGGTATTTAAGACAGAGTTGAATCGTGCGTCACAAAATCCTCGTAGCGCTAAGAAAGACCAGAATCTACGATAATGAATAGCCACCAGTGAACATACATATGTTCTATGGTCAGCCAGTGACAGCACGGATAAAGGACTTAAATCGGAGCCAGTGTTACGCTACTATTTTCGTGGACATTCCAATGCTGAGCATTGTACTCAGAATATTTAAACTTTTGCCAAACATGGATGACCAATTATTTTGCTAAACATGTTAGAATTCTTGCGATAACCACGAAGCCAACGTGGTCACCTGCCCTTAGTGCCTAATTAGACGGTCTCAATAGACGAGGTTGAAACAATGTTATCGAGCTCCCCTCCTTCGTCAAGATGAGGTACCATTTTTTACCTCACCACAGATACCCAAGACAACTGGTTAGTACTCAATACTACTTTCTTGCCACATTACATCGCGTTTCACGTGAAGGCAGGCTCCTCACCTGGTTGGGGAATGACAGTGACCTGTCATGGGCTCCCATTGACGCGTCGTTCAGATCAAACCTCTGATCAGGCTGCGCCCTTCTCTTATCTGAGGATCCATATCCAGCGATTACCAGTGATCGTGATAACGCTAGATTTAGGGAAGTCTTGAAACGAAGTCCGAAAGTTTATTATAGGTATCTGCCTTTACTAGGGCGAATCTAACAGCCTATATAGACAAATGTTGAGATTCGTCAACTACCGTCCTCTTTACATTGAAATGAGATACCAATTTGTATTGCGAATCTCCAACTTTTATGCTGAAAGATAATACGACAATGTCTCTCTTATGCATTACTAGTAACCACGAAACTCTCCGAAAGGTCGTAAATTAATAAGCTGAACCTTCCAAACTGATGGGACTTACCAGCCACCGTGGTATGTGAATATACTTCTAGGATTAAAGTTTGTGGAACGAGACGCAAGGATACTCCAAATGACAGTCTCTAGCAAGTTTGGCTGCTATGCTATAAAGTAAGATCCTAGTTCTAATGTTTTTACTAAACGTCTAAGGACTGTGGGATCGGCCACTGCCGTCTGGTGTAAAAGAATAAATTCCCGTCTGGAATGAAAAGGTGGAAGGGGAGAGGTTGTGGTCAATTGAGTGAACATAATGATCTGCAATAAACGTTCACGTCGCTTCACAAGCAACAAAAACCAAAGGACTCGCGCTTAAAACGTGCAAAAATAACTTCCTTTTGTTGCTTGCATATGTTTCGTCGTTTTGATCCTACGAAAATTGCCAATTCTCTCATTCAATCGAGAACTTTGCTTATTATTCCTTTATTTTGTGATAAGGGCATGCAAAATATTCTTCCTTCTCGACTTTTACAAAAAGGCCTAAATTGCCTTCTGTGGCTAATATAGGTATCGAGATTTTGGTCCAGATGTGGCTTGTAAAGGTATCTAGTTTGTGATCTTAACGGTCAGATTATTAGTTAATCACGAAATTTTACTTTTTTCAGGGCTTCTATGTCATGTGAGAATATAAAGGATTTAATGGAGCTCATCATTTTATCATTATTTCTTCCGTAGATAACTAAGGATGCATTCATTGCAAACTTTGTTGATGGCAGCCAATATTACTCAAAATGTGCTTCAAACGAATCGAAAGTGAATAAAAACACATTTAACTTCCTGCTTATGCAAGATGATTACGTTGAGAATTCTTGTGCAGGACATACCATGTATTCTCATTTAGTTTATATTCCATTTAATAATGAATATGAGCCAATCAAGGAGAAGGATTAATGGTACTGTTTTGCTAACAAGCAAAAATGTAATTTGAAAACGAGTTCCCAAGTGTTCCTCCCCGTTCAATTCTTCCTTGAATATAATTTGAAATAACCTTAAAACCATAGCTAGAGTCAAAAGTGAACCCGGAGCCATTTGTTGATCCGTGAAAAAAATATTTTTAAATGACTACATCATGTCGCCTGAATCTCGTCCTCCCCAAAAAAAAAAAAAAACAACCTGTTCATTTAATTATCACGAAAATTTCCACTGAAGTGCTAAATTTTAATGAGGCAATTAATAACTTTTCAAGTCGTTTTCGGCAATTACTGATAGTAGCAAACCAATTCAATAAGCGATCCGATTTCTATTTGATCCTCTGCTAAGATGACTATTTATAGCATTGTTAATCAGCATATCAGCAATAATTCCGAATTTGCAGCAAAATCAATGACTTGGTTTGTTTTCTGAATTTACCGCCGAAAATGACATTATTGCTAAAAAAAATATCTATAAATAATTTTTGTCAGCAGAAAAATTAAATAAATCGTTGCAACAGATTCTTCCTTTTTTTTGTCACATCACATGAAAAGCGCGCGCGCGCTGTCTTTCATTGAATTGGTTATCCATTGGCGACGGTCTGTCGCATACTTGGAATACGATTAAGATAAGAAATTAGAATAATTCTTCGCACATCTACACACACTAGCAAACGTGAAAAATGAAAAATCAAAACATAAATTAACAATCAATTCGCGAAAGAATCACAAGTTACCATTTAACAGCATGTTAGCGATAGTCGAGATGAAAAGATCTATGAAAATATTTCAAAGATGACAAAAGGAATTTTTTATTCTTTGGCTACATCCTCGTTTTGACGTTTGTGTATCGATCAAATAGCGGACAACCGTATTAGGTGGACTTTATAGGTAACATCTTGTTGCGGTAGGATCGAGTCTGAAAAACTAGTTCAAACGTTCGATCTGTATCAAAAGATGAATCAGTGCGCACAGAAAAGATACTTTGCCACAAGGTGGAAGTATTTGGCTTTCTGTATGGATTTCTGTAAATTATTAAGAGAAATATGTGGTCGAGTGGAAGGACGAAGAATAATTCCGAATGTTGTCAATAGCAAGTGGACACGAACTGGGACCAAGCGAAGAAGCTTGAACGACGGTTTTGCAAGAAATTCCTAAGATGCGAGATACAATCCAGGCTGAGTCACTTTTTGCGTTCTTCAGCTTCTGGTACCGGTGCGAGATGCTAGTGCTTCTGCTGCTGGTGTTGTTGTTGTTATTCTTTGTCGTCATTGGAGAACAGGTTCCTCTATTGTGTATCCAACTAGAGTTATCTTTAATCCAAAGCAACAGCACGATATAATTCGCTCGGTCTTAGATGGCTAGTGCTGAACGACTGCTTCTATTCGAAAGACGCGTCCAAGCCCATAAAAGTGCGTAATTGTATTTTAAACTTGAGTATAATGTGAAAAAGATGCCTTTTCCGGACTTTTATTAGAATAGGTAACCAATTAGCAGAAATATCTTCGCGGCCGCCAGGTGGGTGAGTTGGCAAACGGAATTCAGGTTTATCGTGCTGAAATTCATTAGTGGAATGCTGAAATAAAAAGATACAGTTCAATGAGGATTTAGATTTTGTTTTATTGTTTTGGGTTCTCCTCGCTGTGGAATTTTTAATTTATGGAAATTTCTTCAACAGGCGAAGCTACAAGACATCTGCAAATCTGAATATTAATGATGCACATACATCATCCACTAAATAAATATCAATCTTGCTGAATTCTTCTGCAGCTTTTCCCTGGAAAAAAAAAATAACAAGACCGAGCATCATCTCGGAAGAATCGAAGACTTACACCATTTATCTTGGTATCAAAACCATACTTCAATTAACATCTATCTTCCTTACATCATTGGCGGCGTACCACCATTTTTTTCGCGGTCTTCTGCCTGCTGGACCAACCATCAAGCCAGTAAACAACCAAACATGTTCATACAGGTTACTTACGATCAAACTGTACATTGTAGCTTTCGATAGATACATATATATATATTATATATATTTTCATCGTATTTTGTTTTATCTTTTATCTTCTTGTCTACGTCGTTGTCTTGCTCCACGTTTTTTTTTCATTTTGATTGCACCATCGAAAGGCTCTTTTCTTCGCTGATACAAATATTTATGGGCACACACGATATGGTCATGTGTGTAAGTATTTCACATGTTACTCCAACTTTTCAAAGTCATACAGAACCCATCGGGGCAATTTACACACAATCCTTGCTGGCCATTGCTGATCTTAACGGCTTTGAAAAAAATTTCACAAATAAATCATTGGAGCAAGATCAGGAAACATCAAGAGAAGAAGGAGGGGCAGGAGGAGACGGAGGACGAGATGCAAGAGGTGGTCAAAGTAAAAGCAATCTGGCAGGCCTTACGGATATCAATGAGTTCTTGTCCATTTTAATATCATCCTCCTGTACTGGTTTTCATGTCCACCATGTATTGCCAATGCCACCCTGCGTAATTTGTTTTGAATGTCGCCACATAAATTCTTTGCGCCAAGATTGAAATGGACGATGGTGTCTGTAAAAGTTAACGATATGACTGTAATGTAGTTCACATTTCGCACTGATATCAGCGCAAGGAATTGAGTAGTTGATTTTGCCGAGAGTTCTTCCAGTGAAGCATATTCGTTGATAATAGCACGAGAATGTTGGACTCATTTGAATGGTTTGATTTGGCTAAATGAAACAAAACAGGATCAGCGACATTCCAATGTTTTCGTGAATTCCTGCAGAAACAAAAAACATGTTAATATCTGTGTGGTTATCATTCGAGTGTAGAAAGTTGTTTCATAAATCAATTTTAATGGTTCGTTAAATTTTATGTTTGGCAATTGGTTGATATTTCATTGGGCTAAAGGATTATTGTTTTTTTTTGTCAAGAGATGTCCACTCGATTGATTATGCACTTGGAAGTTTTTATTGTGAGAATAAGTCTTAAAAATTAAAGGATGATTTATCGTCTCAGTGGGAATGGAATCATAAGAATTTCAAGATTAGTTGCATATAGTACGCAAAACAGAGTTGAAACCATGTGATTGATCAGCATTCTCTTCATAACACAAGTTCGTAGAACTCAAATTGTTAATTGTTGAGTATTTTCAGTAAATAAAAATACAACTAAATATTTTTAACTTTTTTATTTTAATGTGTTTTGTTGTTTCATTATTAATTTTAATTCAATTCGAAGTCCAGAGAAATGATAAAAAGTGACATATCATCGTAAACTCCTCCCTCACCAAGTTTGGAACTATTTGGAATTGATATGCGTGACATTGCGTAATGCAACGCCGTGCCTATTATGCTTTATATACACCAGTATACTTAGGTTACTTGCAGAAGATTCTCATCCCTCAACAGACCATACTGGGCTATGTGCCCTACTAAGTCGTGTCGTACCCTTATGTTTCATTGCGTGCAAATGCAGTTCGATGTTTCGCCGAGTTAAATTTTATATTGCATAAAACTACAGCAAGCTCCTTCGGTCAGCAGATGTCAGATTCCTGTTTTATATGTTCTTTGCTTTGTGTAGTCTTTTGAACAAAACTGGACTTCGGACATTCACACATCTGAAAACTCAAAAAGCATGCGAACTAACCACAGCTTACTTCACAGTTTTCTTTTAGATTTGGGCATAGTACTGTCACAAGTTCGGCAAGACTATGTTTCAAGCCACTGAAGTGTGGTAAGTACGTCCAACTACTAACCGTAATAGATGTAAAATTGACAGTACTCGGTCGTCTCATACGTCAACGTACAATAGAAATTTTGCATCGAATATAAGACAATGGGAACGAAATGGTTAGTGTCTCGTTGAACAATGAACGATTAACATAAGTAAATAATGCTTCGAATAAATAAACAACGTTTATAACCCATTATTAAAGATACCCGTAAATAACCCGTTTGTTAAAGATAACGGAAATGATCTCGAAAGGATGATTAAGAAATTTGTCTTGAAAAGAATTGCCAGAACTAGTGTTTAAATAGTAACAGGACGAAAGTCAGTCAGTTTAAAGTAAATTAGACATGGTGTTTAATCTGCGTTACTCAAGACAGTGAATTAGAGGCAGGCGCGACATAGTGCAATAGTAATGACCCTGACTGCGAGACCCCAACTAACGCCATGGACAGTCCACACTAACAGTGTTAAGTAATGATACATTATTTATGACATAATTAAATATTTTGAATGTCAAAGTCATAGTGTTACCAAAATGAATCAACTAACGAACACATATCTTCATTTTAATGGGGAAAGCAATAGTCTGTGCAAATGAAAAACGCGAAAAGACTGTCTCTCAAATGAACACCGCCAGTATGACGTTGTAAATGATCTACAATATTTGTACGAACGTTGATCAAAAGTTGTACGATCTTAAGTTGTATTGCCTTTACAGACGACCGCCAAAATTTTGACATCCTGAATATATTGAACAAGGTATTTGTTCAATATGTTCAGTTCCTCAATTTTTTTCATAATATCCTTATACAATCGGGAACACGAAACCGTCTTACGGTTTCGAGACCCATTTTGAGCTCCCTAGACTAGATTGCCTAACAAAAATCCTTGTAATAACATTTGATGAGGTTCATACATGTGAGTAACGTTAGACCAACATTATTTTCGACCGTTTGTTTTTGAAATTTTGACCTTTTGAAATTTTGAAATTTTTAACTATTGGATCTTTGAAGTCGAGTCCTCCTTTTGGTGGAACATGTTTGCTTCTCCATACAAAGCAGTTTTTCCCGAAAGATACATGCCTAAAGGCCGCATTCAATTTTTCAACTGTTGGTCAAATTTAAAACGTTCGATCATGCATCTTCTGGAAAATTGTTCAACTTTTTTTTTAAGTTAATAGTCCTCCTGACGTTTTCATATTTGTTAAGCTTCATTCCTACATTATAATTCCAATGTTTCGTTGCTCCTTTTTCTGAATACGGAGCCGCAGACTGTTTACGCCCTGAGTTTCGGACTCCCAGTTGCCAAACCTGCTGGACTACCATGCGAACATCTACCCTATGAAACGAAGGACCTAACGTGGCTGGAAATATATTTTGAGTTAGGCTGCCTATGCTATGCCTTATAGCGCATTTGGGTGCTGGAATCCGTTCTCCAGCCGGAAGGGAAATAAAAGCCTCGATCCCTCCCTCTGTTCATGTAAGTCTTTTTGTTGTTCGGGCCGCCCCAAAGTTATCTGATTCTACTTGTCAGAAAGAAAAGAAAGAAATATAGAAATATAAGAGAATTAAGTGAAGGAAAGGGGAGGGCCAAGTCTTTATTGTAGTTCTGAAACACCTGACGCCACTCAACAAAAAAGACTAGAAATGTCAGGAAATGCTCCAGTAACAACGCTACAAGTCTATTCGCCACGCACATCTGGCAGATAAGACCGAATTCGCTAGGCCACTCTTCCTTCCTAAATCTTGTGTTCACTTGAACTTGGTCCTTGTAACCTCTTGTTGCTGGCGAATTTCAAATGCCCATTGCAACAACGAAGAATAAGGACAATTTTCGAGAAAAAAGCAAATGTATTGAAACAGTTGAAATACTGAGGCAAGGTCAGGACTATCGACTAGGCGAAATCACTGTTTGGAAGAGCTTCGACGAATGTCAACGACATGGTTTTGTATCCTAAAAATAGTCTGTCTGATTTGTCTGATTTTTCCAGTAGATTGTGACACTTCGCCTATTTTAGGAGGGGAGGAGGCCGTAGACTTTGCATTTGAATATATTTCTTTTCTAGGAATATTTACTAAGAAGAATACACTTCTGGGTTAAAAATAATGAATATTCTGGGTATTTATTATAATTATAGAATAGTTACTGGGAATATTTACTAAGAAGGATGAACTCTTGGGTTATAAATCATGCCAGAAGTTCTTCTTTACGGTCGTTGCAATGCTCCAAAAACTAAAGAGAATTTTCAACGGGCTCGCGTTTTTTTTTTTTTTGAAGTGACAGAACTAAACATTCTTAGAACCCATTTCGAACGATATTTTGTAAGTCCGCGATACATTTGAAGAATCTTTAAAATGGCGGTTGCTGATAATCTAACCGTTGTTACGAAATTTAACTTCGTCAGATAAGTCTCTCCGAAGACCGTTTTTTGCGATTCCTGACGTTTTGGAGTTGATTGGTGAAATTAATTCATGGAAGTGGTTGTGAAGGTGTAGGTATAATTACAGGAGCTTCGTTCTTAAGGTCTACACGTTCTGTGGGATCTAGAGCCTTCAGCAAATCTGGGCAAGATGTGGAGACATCTTGTTCAGTTCTATCCATGCCATCAGCGACGGTAGTTGCAGATGCTGTGTAGAGTTTTTGAAGATATTGCAAGTTATGCAATAATGTGTAAATTGTGAATATTATTAATAATATTTACACGTAATTGTGTAAATTACTGGTAATTAATAAACTTGAAGATGTTTGAGCTTGGCATTGGTGAAATGAGACCTTCTAAGGAGTCTTACCCGCTCTTGAACATTTTATTTCGAATATCCTCTTGTCAAGTGCAAATCTTATACATCTCAGTTTCAGCTCACGGGAATCGAATCATTATGCACAAGAATCATAAATAATTCTACTCTCGATCATTCCCATTATCATAATTTGTCATCAAATCAATACTGATCCTCTGAATGCATACACAATAAATCATTCTGTTTATTCGAAGCGTTTTCAAAAGGACGATGAAAAAAAAATGTATTCAAACATAAGAACTTGATCGACACCAAACACTTTATCTTTCAGTATTTATTTATTTATACGTAATTTATATGTACACAAACTCAACGAACAATTTAGACAATTTGATTGTTTTCTTTTTTTCTCTTTTTTTGCCTTTATTACATGTATTTAATATTTATTGGATCTGATGGTGTCGCATGGGAAAACGAAAATATGCCGAAACTCAGCTCATGTGTGTATGATGTCATACGTATATTTGTTTATATTTTGTTGATCATCATGATCGAATTTCAGACATTCATTATTATTATTAGACGGATATTTGTGGAGATATATTTATTGCAGAAAATAAACAAATTATCGTTTTTAATTTTGGTTTTTTTCGAGTGTGCGAAGTCTTCTTTGCGATGTTGAGATATAATGAACAAGGAAGCAAGAATGAAAAAAAGTGAGAAGTAATGATGAGACCACCATGATTGAGATGGTATCACCTAATAAATCTTTGGTTGAATACGCCAGAATTAATTGGAAATAAATTAAAGTCAGTAGGAGGGATGAATGCAGTACGGGTTTTAATATTTTTTTGCGCAGAAACGTTTACAAGAAAGATGATTGGTTCAATCTTTCAAATAATAAATTTGCCAATGTTCTAATAGTACAAATAGGGGTTCTTACTTCTACTTGTTCAGGTTCCTTTACTACGCACAAAAATTGTAGATTGCTCGGAATTATGCATGTTTGACTAATCAGTGATTGGTTAATTCAAATTCAAAATGATTTCACCTCTAAATATAAGGCCCCAAGGTCCATCTAACGTCCAAAACCAGCTGAAACAAACAAAATGAATTCACGAAAAAAAAAATTCCTGAAATTAATACTTCTATTCTCCAAAAACAAAACAGAGAATAAAACAAATGTTTACCATTAACTTAAAATAAAAATTGCATACATACGAAATCGCTTTGGAATCTCATTCTGATTTTCATATTTAAATGATCCGCATAACATCTGTCCATACATAAACACTATGAAACATCATCAATTAAACCATCCTGAATATCATAAATTCTAACATCTAATCGTGACATTTAAAGCTCTTCCAAAAATCCAATTAACCAACCAAATGAATTAAAGATGTAGAATGCAGTTGAACATCAGTGGATAAAATACGATTAGAAATGGCCAAAAGGTATTTCAACACTCTCTACGCCACCATTTTTTTTGCATCTCAAAATGGTGATCGTCATCGTTAAAATTATCATCATTATATACGTTACGTACGCATTTGATGAAATAGATATTTAATGCATCAAGATATATTTTTTTAATGAGAAAAATAGAAGAACTTAAATAAAATGCTAATGAAAACAAAACAGCAGATTAGTGCAGACTTTTTTAAAGCGAAAAATTAACAGTCTCTTGTGCCAGTTTGCCATTACTAAAATTCCATACATGTCAATGAAACTGGTTTAACTGGGCGATGCGGAATTGATTTTTAAAACAGATTAAAATATTCTGATTCGCCATATTCTGATATGTGGCGAAAAATTAAATGTCTGCCATGTCTTTTTTTTTTTAAGATCTCGCAGAAGATAGTGTAATCCACATAACTAGTCTGAAAGGAGTATTATTGAAGCTGCTGGGGTTATAAGGGGAAAAATTAAAAAAAAAAAAACCTAGACGAGTTTTCTATTTAATTCAATGAACCCCATCGCGGGGCTGGACTTCTTGTGAAACTCGCGCCCGGAGCGGTCAGGATCTGTTGACCGAGTCCTCCAATTTTAATCCTCCAGTTAAGTGATAAATTATATTCATCTAATAAGTTGAACAAGCAATTACTAGTTCTCTCACGCTTTCTTTCTAATCCAATCCATGCTTTCTATTCTTCAGGTCAGTCTCAGCGCTCAAATCTCAGAATCCTTTCTGTGATACATTATTCATCATCTCTTGACTGTACATGGATGTCCGGACTTAGACGCTTCGTCAGATGTCTTTTATCCCACACTTCTCGGAATCCTTTCTCAGACAAACGATTTTCATTCACTGGCTGTACATGGCTAGCCCATTGCAACAGCTCCAGATTTTTTCTTTTATTGCGGTAATGCTGGTCAAAAATGTCTATCGCATTTCAGACTGCCATCACAGTGTCAGACGATAAATGGCAGATGGCAGTATGCGACTCCCATCCACTCAAAAATCCCTCATAGCTACTATTGGGACTAAAATCCACTCTGTGACCGCTCACTCATTATCTCAGGGCGGAGTCTCTAATGTGGAATTAAAAGAACCTCAAATTAGCCAGCAGTCAGGCACAGCTTTCCAGATAATGAGTTAGTCCGATAAATAAACCCCATCCCTCTTCGTTTTAAGGACGAACTCTACAAAATAAGCTATCGCGTTCCCTGTATCTTCCGATCGCAACATATACTCAACGATCTTATCAGGAATCTCCTGACCAATCGTAGAGGCAATTTTTCTTCGCATTTCCTTTCAGAAAAGCTCTTACAAGCATTTCACGAGTCATCTTTCTGATCTGGACAAAATCGGCACAAAGGTGTTCTAACCTTTGTGCCTAACGTTTTCCATTATGTGGAGATATTCACGGAAATATCCGTCAGTATCTGCGAAAGATAGAAATTCATCTCTCCGTGTTTCCGGTTAACCCATGGCTCGAGAAGTGCAATAAGTCTACCAGTCCAACAGCCTGAAACACTCGCGGTCCAGCGTTTCTGCCACTTTGACATGGTTCTGGCATGGGTTTATGTTTAAGTTTCTGTGGTACCAATTGCCAAATCACTACGATGTATTTCCTTACGCTAAAGTGCCAGCAGATCTATGGGAATCACTCCTGCAACGACAAACACTGCGTCTTCGGAAACAGTGTGGTAGTTGCAGGCGATTCTCAATGCTCTCTGTCGTTGGACGCTTGCTATTCTTTTCCTATACTTCTTAATTTTCATGACATCAGTCCGGAGTTCAACTCCATAGAGAAGTATATAGTTTTCCGTTGATGTTCTGTTTCGTTTTCCGACTAACAAAGTCGCTTATCCCTTATAGCCTGGCGGATATTCTCCCAGTAAGACAATATCTGATTGGAAGTGACACCAAGATTTCGGACCAAACTCTTGGTTTCTATTACCTCAGAGCCAATCATCTTCGATATGTTGGTTGGAATCCTCCTTTTAGTCAGCAACACCGTCTCCGTTTTGTTAGTCGCTATTTCTAAACCGTGCTATTCACGTCAAGCATTTTCAACAGTACAATATTCTCTGCCGCATCAGTTCTCACATCAGCCTCAATAACCGCGAAAATAGCGTCGATCCTCGAATGTCCTATCCGAAATCCGTTCTATCTCGAACTCAAATCTCCCGCGCCTGTAATACTAGTCAAAAATCGAGGTCGGAGCTTTGCCTCCAAGTGCTTTTCTGCCTTTTAGTGCATACACATTGGCCGGTAAGTGGATGGAGACCTCGTATTCCCTTTACTTTTTTCGATCAGAGCTAGCCTTCTTCCAGCGTCAAGGAAACACACCCGAAATCAAACACGCATTATACATGCGCAGAAGCAATTGCGGATGTCCTTGCGTCAATGCTTTCAGCGTCTCAGATGGCATTGCATCAGGGTCAGGTGCCACGTGGGACTAAAATCTAGCCACAGCATAGCCTGCTCTTCTTCGGCAAAGAAAGGGATATCCACATCTGTGACTTTCTCCTCCCTTCTTCTCAAGTGCTTCGGCAACAGCACATTGACCACTTCTTCATCCATTGACCACATCTTCCATCGCTATTGGATCAAAACCGACATTTGGTCACATGATACTTATACGTCAGGTGTCCAGCTGGTAAGACTCACTCTAAGGATCAAGGTTGGTCTCTACATATAAACCTGCCATGCTTCGCTTAAGGGCCCGATTTAACTCTATTTTAGCTTATTTAAACTCTGTTAAGAGTTTTGAGGGAACCTGTCTATCAGCGCATCCTACATTACATCCTACAGCGCAGCAATAACAACACGGTTTCGATTTGCAAACAGCCCCTAGCTCTCATTTCGGTCTGAACCTTGAAAATTTCTTCGGACGAGTCATTTATAGCACCTCGGTACTTGGATCCTTTTCCTCATCTCGGTATTGATCTAGCCAACTCTTAAGTCGGATTTGAGAATCTTTTGGGCAAGTTTCTCGAGCTCTACCACAGTTCGGAACTGTTCTTGTTGATTTTGGTGCTGGACACAGATCTGCACTTTCGCGCTTTAACTAAAATAGTTACATTTAGGGTAGTTAAGGTGAAACGAAGTTATGATGAAAGCTCCTTATATCTTATTTCCTTATTATTTAGTATATATAAATTTTTTACTCTAATATGCGTACAGGAGTAGGTTCCAAAAAATCAATACTTGCGCCATTGATTATAATTTTTGCAGGTTCGTGATAATTATTATTGCGGTCTCTATGTAGTCCTCCTTACCAAGAAACTTAGGTTCAGTCAAACTATGCCGCACGACATAATTTTCTAACCTAAAAAATCTATCTTGCGTTAGCTGTTTTCGACAGATTTCTCAGACCAATGGAAATTGTGTAATGGATGTCCGATGCGTTTCTTTCTTGTATATTTTAAAATTGAATTATTCTTGTCTTTGCAAGGGTAAAAGAATTTCGTAAATTTGATTTCTTCATTCTACCTTTTCGTTTTATTATAAAAATATTTATATAAAAATATTCTTTGTAGATACAATCAAAATATTCAAAAATATCTTTTTATTCTTTTACAGAAATATTGCTACACTCGAAAATTGCCAACAGAATAACATACAGAATGATAAATGAACGACGTCGGGGTAACCGAAACCCCAAACATAAAAACCATTCATATACACACAAAATTTCGACGAATCCTAGTAATAGACTAAGAAGACTGACTAATATAATTCTTATAGCTTTAGTTACACTACAATGGCGATCACTAACAAATTCAATACCATATGTGAAGGGATCACCATTTGGTATATATATGGTACGATCACCTGAATCAATTGTCGCCCCGCAGGGTGATGAAGTAGTTTTTGAATGCCAATTAAATTTGGAACCCGATAATTTACGATGGCGTTATAGACCATTTGATTCCGATACTAATGTTAATAAATATGTTGATATTAATCAAAATGTAAGTATGATTTTTGTTGTTCAATTAAGAACAGTTATTATTAAAAAATAATACGTAATATAAAAATTATAGTTAGACATACGCTGGATCGTGTCTAAAGTTAGCATCGCTTGGATCCGTCAAAAATGTATTTTTTTGTTCAAAATTATCGAAATACGCAGCAAAAGGAGTTAAAACCATTATCAATTGTTATCAAATCGTTAGATGTAATAGAATCTCATAATGCTAATAATCGTTAATTTTGTATTTTATTATTAAAAATAATACTATTAGGTCCGAGTGATGCAAACTTCAGGTGCACACAGTTAAAAAACATGATCAAGCTTCATGTTTGAAATAAACTATTCTTAATCAACCTGAGATTCAAACTTAGAAACGTCAATACTATTGAAAATGTATTGACTGATTCATTCAATCAATTTCAAGATCCTTTAAGGGTAATTCTTTTTAGAGTTGAGTACGTAATAGGAGTTTAATCATTTGAAAAACTAAAGTAAAGTCCTTGCAACAAATACTAAAGTAGTTAGACCCATTTTCTCTTAAAATGTTCATCATGTCGCTCGCATTTTACCTTGTTATTATATCTAAAGTTGACAGCTTCGGAATTCAAAGAATAAGGACATTAATAATACCCAAATTTCTATATAAAAACTTTCAAAATGGAGGCAAAATTAATTAAAGTGCACTTGTATGTACTTCCAGTTTACCAATTTATTTATTCAAGTATAAACGCTAAGTTCTTTGAACAGAAAAATATTTTCCTTTAATCTAGGATAATTATAACATCACAAACGACGATAAAAAAACGTGGAAATTGCGTGTGTACGTGCGTGAGGATACGATTGGTGAATATCAATGTGTATCATGGTTTGGTTCAGCAGCCTTAACTTCGGTTACAGCACGACTTACCCTGGCAACATTAACACTTGACAGTGAAAGTGAAAGTCTTTCAGCTGATCAAGTAATACGATGGTATGTCTCACCACAAAATAGTGTTCTAATAAAGTGCGGGAATGTAACATCTAGTCCGCCAGCAAGTTGGTCATATTTCAAGTAAGTATCAAATAATTTTGGGCAATTACATAGGTGAAGTCGTAAATTTATTTTAAAATTTAAAAGCTTACTAGAAAAGTGAAAAAAAAAATTTCCTATTAATTTTGCGTTTCGTCGCGAATCCAGTTGCAGCGACAGATAGTCGCTAAAAAAGACTGAAAGATCACGGTTGAAAGTGGACTTCAAAATTGTAAATTAAAAACTTAAAACTCATAATCAAACTATAATTTTTTTTAGTTTTCTATGGACAAATTTTCAAAACCAAGTACTTATGCATATATCACAATTTTGACGAGCTAGAAAATAAATTATATCATGACTAGGCACTACCTGCCAAGTTCGAGGCAGGCTTTTATATACGTGCACTATAGCAAAATGATAAAACGGTGATATGCTCCCTAATCGACGGGCTTTTAATGAGAATAGTAGAATTTTATTTGTATGAATAAATATTTTTCCATTTCAATCTCATTTATGAAGCATGGCACCCTCAAAACGCTTGAATTAAACCACAGCTTCAAACTATATGGCACTTAATAGCGTTGCTTTCAAACAAATTCTAATTATTTTGGACAACTATAACTTCATTCTTGCATTTGACACGAGTCTTCATTGAATACTGTCTCTAAATCCTTAGCTGCAAACTTGCTCCACAGAGTTGGGCATTCCTTATCACTCAATCAAACATTTAAATCGCGCAAATACTGCCAAAACGTTGTTCCCGTTGGGACATATTCCAGATATGTTGTTTGCAACAAATAATAACTTTCAACTGTGCGTTACTCTGGGATTAACGAACAAAAGTCATGCTTAAACCAACGCTTTTTGTTGGAAACTAATATTTTTGACATTGTCAATGTGAAGAGAAATGTCTTGTGCGCAACGAATAAGTGAATCATGTCGATTCTTACAGTACTTTGACAGTACTCAGACATTTAGACGAACAGTATGGTCAGATGACATTTGACAATAAACATATATTTTTAAATCATAGTTTGAATGCATAAAACTTTTTTTTAATAAATGTTTATATTTCAAACGAAAAATTGAATTAAATGCTCAGAAAATTAATCTGTAAAATTAATAAAAAAACTCGTCGATTTAATCTTCAATTTATCATTCTATCTATATTGCTTCGGGCAACAAACAAATTCTTCCTCCCGATTAAATTTCAAACTAACCCCAAAAATTCTATTTTACAGAAATAATGTTCCTGTTCCTGATTCCGTCCCACAATTACCATCCGGCGCTCTAGTTTTGAACTCGGTAACAACTGCCGATTCTGGACTGTATTCCTGTCGTGCAGCAAACGCAATAGCTGCAATGCATCGAAATATCCCGTCCAAAATTGAATTGACTGTAAAAAATATGCCACAATCAGCGCCTCAATTCCTAGTTGAACCGCTTCGTAAGGTTTCTGTTCGGCCAGAACAAACGGTCGTTCTAGAATGTGCTGGAGTGGGCAATCCTCCACCAACAGCAGTATGGAGTCGTCCCGATATGGATATACCACATAGCCGAACAACAAAGCTATCCTATGGCCTACAAATAACAAATGCAACCAGTCAAGATCAAGGAAATTATGTATGTCGATTGGATAATGGTATTGCTCCAGTTCTCGTCCGAACGGTTCGCCTTGAAGTACTTGAACCACCCGTTATTGTAAAAGGACCAGCATCGACATCAACGAATGAAAGTAATCCATTGCAGCTTGAATGCATAGCAAAAGGATCCCCAACGCCGAAAATCTATTGGATGATTAATGGAGCGGATACACGATGGGATTCAGGAGTGAAACATGAAAATGGAAAGTTGATGATAAAGTCGGTAGAGAAGAGACATGCTGGTATAGTACAATGTTTTGCAAGAAATGATGTGGGTGAGGTAAGTTTATATGCGATCCTTTAATAATTTTGTTGTTAAACATTGATTTTTTTTTGTTTTGCTTACGATTCTCAGGCAAATAGCGGGAATATATTGGAAGTGATTCCGAAACAAATTCCTGGTGAAATTGGAAAGAAACCCTTAGGACCGTTCCCCACAAAACCACCATATGAGCCCGGCAAATCAAGCAAAGGACGAAAGAAGCATAAAATGCGTAAGTACGCTAACAGTAAGTAAACAATTTCTCCCTTCTAAGAATGTTAGAAAGTTGTTTGTGGTCGTTATGTAGCAAATTTGGACAATTTAGTTTAGCTTATTCGTTTGCTTTTTTTGTATATTTATTTTGTTGCGTAAAAGTAGTTTAAATTTCATGATTCAAGATAAAATTGATAATAGAATTGAAAATGGAGTGTAGTTTGTCTTCCGTAATCTCATTGATTGAATAGAAATAATTATACCTCAGTGCCGGCATTAATCAAATTTTTTGGTTAAGATGAATGTACAATGTAATGAACCAATAGAAAGCAGTTCCCATATAACTTTATTTGCTGCGTTTGATACTGCTTTACCAGTTCGTCTGTCGCCGTTTCTTCCTATTAGATCCTGGTATAAAAAAGTAGGATTAATTAAATATTTTTTCCTGTTTTAACGGCAAGTTTGTTCATACATTTCTAATGCAGTCATGCAAACTGAGAACTAATCTCGTAGTCACTTTATTTTTTTTTTTTCTATTCAAATCTCAGACTGCAGAATGACGAGAAGTGATGAGAACTTGCGTTGTTCTGTTTAAGGACTACAAAGTTTTGCTCAAATTTTTTATGTGCACGCTTATATTCAGGTTATTCTTTAAAACTCGAAATATTATGTTGTGTGATTTGTAACAATTTTGAATTAAGTGTGACTAGATAAAATCAACTGCCCGATCAAATTTAAGGGGTATTTTGTTGGGAGGTAAACAAAACTAGGCTTCAAGGAGAGGTGGTATTAAGATTCAGTGAAAGCTGCTAGTAAATCTTTGCTAGTTTCAACAAACTAAAAAATGGATATTAGCTTTTTAAGACTGCAAAATTTGAAGATGATTTTTTCCAGTGCGAAACAGTGTCTTGCCGTTTCATACCATTAGATCATGCATTTCTAATCCGATTAACTAAAGGGTGTTTGTAAGTGGTTGGCAACACTTCTTAATGCCACGTATGATGTGACAGCTGTCATGCGTTTTGTGGTTAGTTCTGAGCGAGCAACACATGCAAATTATGCAGATGTATTTCGAAAAAAATGGTTCTCTTCGAAAAATTATCGCGTACTCCGTCCATTTTATGGCGGACATAATCGTCCATCAGAAAAATGAATCCAATTAACCATGGACCGTTCCCGCACCAACTTTACTCTTACTGATAATACGCAACAACCCAGACGACGTATAGTGCGTAATGAAGACACCATAGCAGCTGTAGAGCGTAGTATCCATGAAGACCCAAATGAGACCATTCGACGTCGTTTTCAACCAAATCTGTGCCCATCCACATTGTGGAAGGTTTTACGGAGGGATCTTGGTTTGGGCACGGGAACGGCGTAGATTCGTGTATGAACCCAAGAAATTGCTGCAGATCCCGAATTTCATAGGAAAAAAAATTCGTGTGGCGACGCCACCCAGCTTGACCCTTTGCAACTTAGACTTGCCAGTGTCTCAAATGTAACTAACAGATGCATCTTCAGCTCAGTTTGATGGATAGAATCATAAAACTATCCGATTTTTAGATGATCTGACTACCTGATGGACTGTAGTCTGCTCTTAAACCCAATCGCAGTTCAGCGAAATAGCATCGGACGTGTCAGTAAAATCCTCAGCCTGAATTTTAATGACGTGACGTGTAAAATTCTCAGCCTGGATTTTAATAACATCTACGAATAAGAATGCGAAGCCAATTTGAATTGATGCAAAGGCTTTCGTTGCTGAAACAAACTTATAACTTAAATAAAATTTACACTTAACTCGAACGTTTATTAAAATTCTCAATAATAGATTTAGAATCAATCTTTTTCTCTATTTACAACACTACTTTCTAACGTTTTCAGTTTTATTCGCATCTCTTGTACCGCCAGCTCATTCATTTCTTTCATATGCCGCAACTCTTCCTCACTTTTGGCCAACTCAATTCTCTGCTTTTCCGTTCGGTATTCTTGCTCCTTCAACTTTAATTCCGCCTCCATTATCCTTATCGATTGAATTGGATCATCTGAACATTTACACATTGTTTGCGTACTACTATCTGCTAGTATTTGTATCGTCCTTTTCTGTGACTTTTTCACTTGATCGATTAAAGTCGATTTGTCGTGAATGTGCTCCGTTTCATAATCATCTCCGCTAGCTGCATTTGTATATATTATGGTCGCTGTTCCAGCATTTTCATCATCAATACTATGAAAACGATTGCGATGCGTTGTTGGACTACTATTGCTATGCTGAACCGATTTGATTTCGAGGATTTGAGAGTTACGACGGGAATTTTTAAATTCCAATAAATCATTTAGCGAGAGATTATCATTACTAATTGTTTCAATGGAAATTTGTCTGGTTTCATTATTTGATTGATCCTTGTCCGTTGTTTCGTTAGTGCTGCTATTGAGTAATTGAATTTCATATTTTATTCGTTGTTTTTCACCGGTTTTACGCGTTACAGCATGCTGTTCGTCGTGTTGCTCATGGTATGGCGGCGAAGGTGAACCGATATCGATGAGGGAGTTTTCTGATTTTAAGGGTTGAAATATCGGTTTGACCGATATTTGATTGCCCGATGATGATTCGTCGTGACTAAGTGGATAGCGTTTACGTAATCTGCAATGAAATAGATAAAATCGTATTTAATCGATATTAAATTTTAAATCTAACAGAATTTTAACTTAGTTGAATTTAGATGTATTTGAAAAAAAAGTTGATCATTGCTGAATTTGCTATACTTTGCATTGGAAGTATTGAGAGAAACGCGAAGGCTTGAAAATCATGTTGAACAACAATAACATTAGACATTTATGATGCCAGCGATGTGGACATCATCCACATGATGTGGCTGATTCCACATCATCCTTTTCACCATATTTTGAATGAATAACAAGCACTCAAGTAAGTTATTGCTAAGGCGAAGAACACGTCACAGATTGCAAAAACGTAATCAATGACTTCCATTTGTGTCTATAGCTTCCACTAAGTCCCTCCATACTTCCTAACATCTTCAACTGGATGCTTTTCTTGTCCTGTACTCTTCTCAAAATCACATCTGTAACCGATTTTCGTGCATCCTGTCCGCACTGAAAACTACACACTCTTCTATTCCTCCGCAACGACATCTTCCATCGGTCAATTCTCCCTACTATGCTTGCGTTATTCTCTCTTTCGTCGCCATATTGATTTTACTTACTAAACGTCACTTTTGGCACCTATCACAAATTTTTGTTTACAAATTCATCCATTCACGCTCAGTCTGCAGTCAACAACACATTCGCTTCGAATGAGGGTTTGCTTACCTTGCATTCAACCAGAACTTTTGCAATTGTTTCAAATTCCTTCGGGTGGTGATGTGAGGATCATTATTATATGCATCTAAAATTTCCTGCCAACACTGACGAACTTCTAACGTTTTCCTTCGCGACTTTTTACGATACTTTATATCAATAATTTCCTCGTACTCTTTGAACAAATCGAATAGAATATCCTTTTCGGCTTGTGTATAGCGTGCAATGGATCCTTTTTCATTACCCGGCGGCGTTAACGTCATTTTAAACTAGAAAATCTTACAGTTTGAACGCCCTAAGCGAAACACAACACACGAATTCAATCCGTTTCACACTAACGTTAAGAGCGATATGTCAAGTAAATCGAATAGGAAATCGTGTTGTACTCTCAGTTCTTGGTACAGATACAAAGAGAATTCTTGAATCATTTTCCCCGCGTTTGTTGGAGTTGAAAAACTTTCCGCGAGATAGCAGATACGATGGTAGGAATCTGTACGTTTGATATTTGCAAACGGAGTACATGACGCGTTACAGTTACAATTCGGGTATAAGAAATTTTATTTCGTGCTGCGTGTTTGCTCGGGATCAAAGTAAATGATAACGAATGTAATGTTGGTGCAAATATCGGAGTTAGTTACAGGCATGATTACATTTGAAATGAATCGTTAAAATGTGGTGGAAAAATTAACATTGTTGATAAAAACTCGCTGTAAAGCTACAACCCACAGTACACTTCGTGCTGGGGTCAACACTTGGCATGTGCATAATTGCTGAAATAAATTTGTGAAATACGCAAATATTGGGAGAAATGATGGAAAATCGTTCCGATATATATCAAAAATCAAACTATTCCAGACAAATTATCCCATCAATAGCAAGAAATAAAATGCAATCAAAACATTCGAATGTATCCAATAAACGCGAAGCAGGTGTGCTCTTACGTTTATATGTCAAAAGGATAAGTAACAATGTATCTGGATGAAACAAAATATACTCCCATAGTATTCAATTTCATCGCGCATCCTCCTCAAACCCGAAAACACAGTTCAAAACTCGAGGTTGTAATAAAAGTTGAGTAGAGTTCTTGTGAATTGAAAGGAGTGAATGCCGACAAGAATGGCACGCCAATTGTAGAAAATCTCTCTGTGACTGTGAGTCCCGAAGAGAAGAGAAAAATAAAGAAGTAGACTCGTCAAACCCTGGTTAATCGAGTTCATAATCAATTTGTTAATTTTAGCATTTGGTAATTAGAGTAGAATCCTACCTGGTGGTAGATGTTGTACAATTTTGACCACCATATGTAACGGATACCTGTAAATATATCCCTCTGAATGATCGTAAGCTATGGATCCTTGTACTGTTAGGTAAACACGATGCTGTACTTGTAGCCTTTTAAGTTGACATTGGTCCAATACAGGATGGAATTGGGGGAATAGGTAGAATATAGTGTGATTTTCGTATCTTCTTATTACTTCTGTTGTACGAGTGTTCCTAGATTTTTCGAGGCACATGATATTTCATTTCTTCCAACGTCTATGTTCAAGCCGACTGGAGTTGACCTTATTGATTAGTCCGAATTGGGAGTGGCAAAAAACTGGGAGAAAGAAAATCACATCCAAATTGGCTGTTAAGATCCACACTCCTTTGCCAACAGTTCTACGTAATCCAGCTAGTATCCTGTCAAAATCGTATATCGAAATAGTGTATGACTGATGTTTCTTAGATTCGAGTTTTGGCGTGGAGTTATTACTAACACTCCTTCCCCAATGTTTATCCCTCTTTTGTCATTCGCACAATAGTCGATTAACGATACCGTAGAAATTTAAAAACTTTTGGATAAAAGCGGCGGCGGAAAAATTCGGAAAGCTGATGACCCAAAGAGTTGTAAATGGTAAATATATTTGCAAAGATTGCGAAAACATTCTGACAATTTGACAATTCGATAAGATTGAAAACAAACATAGGTACAAGGATACCATGAAAATCACATCTACAATGGCACTATTATTTCCAAGATTAGTTAAAAAGGCTGAAACTTAGTAGTTTGTATTAAATGAAGACCAAAGACTACCCGCATCGTTAGTCTTAAATGAAGACCAACGATCTATTCTAGAAAGTACCATGAAAAGTCCTTTGATTAATTGCGGCTTTATTCACAAGGACTTTATATTTTTATCATTTTATATATTAAAATCAATGAAAGCTTGCTCATAGCTCGTTATGTTGTAGTATCACCATCAGTAACATCCTTTACGTGTTGCACACTATCCTGATTTATTCCACTGCCATTTTCATCATCTAATCCCGTCAGTAAATCTCTGGCCTTCCTATCCGGTTTAATTTGAATATAGAGTTTTTTCAAAATCCTTTCAACGTCAGGCAACAGCTCATCATAACTTTTGGGAAATTTTTCACGCCTTGGTGGTCCTTTATCAATACCCGACCACAAAACAATGCGTTCAGTTCGAGCATTTTGTGAAAATGTTATTTCAAATGCACCAGGTCTGCCTTCAGTTTTTCCGTCATCGTTCGTTACTAAATGAAAATTTTTCTCAGGAAATTTGAATTTCAGATAGTTTAGAAATTCTTGAGCCTTCTCTTCAAATATTGGACATTCGTGAGTGTGTTCGATGTAGATCATGACACGTTTTTCGTCAAAATACGGATCAGCCGACCAATCTATTGAATGTCTTAATTTTTTAGCTACTTTCTTGTTGCTACTTGTCATTCCCTTAGCCTTTTTCTTGCCTTTTCCTTTCTTGGGGGCCATGCTTTAGTTGATTGTTTTTGAACTGATACGGGAAGGAAGCCGGATTTTTTGAGAATTTTGAATTTTGGTTAATGACAAAATGACGCAATATAGAGAGATAAGTTTTTTTTTGAGGATTTATTAAATTTTAAGCGAAGGCTGCTTAGAGTATACTGTTTGATTTTGTCAACAAATTTAGTTGCTATTTAAAATCCTGGAAGACTATTAATCGTGACGATGTCGCGAAAAGGGAAGTGAAAGTTTCATATGAATTCTTTCCCCTAATTATATCGAGGGTCAGTATTCAGGGACTCTTCCCATTTAGCTCATGTATCGTGGCCATAAATCGGAAACGAGCACAAACGTAGCTTGCTGCATTCCGATATTCAGAGAGACACTAAGCAGGCATAAGATTAAGATCCGAACTCTCCTAATCAATTCACATAGAACTTATTTGATCAGTTTGGAAAGGAGAAACGTATCGACCTGTTGTCGATATCGGATAGGTAGGATGCTCCTATTACCAATCAAGACCTTTTACCTAATTGCATATCAGGAAGAGAGATTTCCTCTGATCAGGTTTTCGGATACTCCATTTCCAGTGTCCTTTCCAGTATCCCTTTAACGTCAAACTAGCCAATTTCATCCTTCTAGAGCTTAACGAATTGGTGGAATCTTTAACGAACAACGAAGGGTGGATAGTTGTTGAGGGTAACTAACATCAAGGCTGTTGAATTTATATCTTATTGAATTTGTTTATAATTATTAATTTATTCTTCTGCGGAGCTGTATTGTTTTCCCATGGGGTTCCACACAAGCCGAAAACCGAAGCGGTAGTTCGGCGGTGCCAAATCTGAATTGGGAACATTGTGGTGGACGGGAAACTCCTCATTTGCAATGAGATTAGGCACGGGGCGTTGGTGTGGTAAAGCATCCAAAAATCGGCAATGTCTAGCCACCTGCGGAGGACGCGTTAGGCAACCTATCAAGCACAACATAATGGTATTCGCAGTCTGTCCTATCTCTTGGAACATCCTATGAATCATACCACAATGTTCATAAAAGACGACGGGCATTGATTTAACCCTTGACTTGCTCAGCCGCGTTTTCTTCGAACGCGGGGGTTCTGTGGAGGAATAACCACTTCCATCGTTAGCAATTACATTGTCAAGAAATTTGTGTTTTTTGGACATAGTTCCAAATTGACTGAATTTTTGGCGCTTCCACTCTTTGAACATTCCTTAGGAGCAGTACAAACTTGGCGCAAACTTTTCGTATGACTAAATCTTCGGTGATAACTGGACGCTATCGTAGATTTAACTCATCAAATGAAATGAGCACAAACCACTTTAATCCGAGATGTCTAGCCTTAATTTGTTTGATGCGTTGTTCGTTTTTTATTTTTTTGGCTTGTGTGTTTGTTTTTTTTTTTTTAAGTTATTTAAAACTATTTGTTCAGATCCCATAGTGGGATGTTTCCAATAAATTATGCAGTAAGTAACTAAGCCCAAAATGTTATCAACTTTCAGCCAACATGATTCCGCCAAGTCGTCCGAACGTTACCCGTCTAGCGGACGATTCAGTAATGGTACGATGGTATGTACCGAAAAATGATGGTCTACCAATTCAATTTTTCAAAGTACAATATCGTATGCTTGGCGATCCAGAACGAAATATACCACGTGAAAATTGGCAAACGGTCACCGATGATATCCCTTACGTGAAACGTGATCGTAGCGGTGATACGATGGAAGGTTTTACAACATCCGTGATCGGTTTGAAACCCAATCGATACTATCGATTTCGAATATTAGCCGTTTATTCAAACAACGACAACAAGGAGGGAAATAGTTCTGGCAAGTTCTTATTACAACCTGCCTCGCAACTTGGCATCCTCAAAAGTCATTTGCCCGTACCGAAAATAACAAAAATCGAAGGAATCTCCGAGACGGAGATCTTATTGCATTGGACTTTGCCTGAATTAAACAAATCGAATTTAATTGATGGTTTCTATGCTTATTTCCGGCCCGCTTCAACGGCCGGCGAGTATGCTAAGGCAACAATTGATGGAATGCATACGCGACGATTTAAAATTGATATGCTGGAAGCTGGAACGGCGTATGAATTTAAATTGCAATCATTTACAGCTTCAGCTGCATCCGAATTCAGCTCAATAATAACCGGCAAAACGATGAGTAAGTTTCATTTGAGATTTAAAACTGAAAGGGTTGTATTTATTTATTTCTTTATTGTTGCGACTTTTTCAGGACCTTCAACGCCTCCACCTGCCATTACACCGACAGTTGTAGCCGCTTCGGAACTCCCTCAAGCGGACAACACCGTGATGTATGTGGTTGGTGCTATAGTATTTGTTCTATTTGTATGTGTTGCTATATGTGTCGCATGTTTTGTAAAATGTCGGAAAAACACTCAAAGAGAAGGTAAATTTATTTGAAAAATAATTTTTAAAATCGCGTATCAGTAACATTATAATTGTACATTTGTTACAGATGAAAATAAATCACAATTGGATCAATTGCAAAAACCGTCACACGCAATGAATGGCAACAATCGAATCAATATTACGTCAAATCCTTTGGCACAAGATGGCGATACGGTTAGTAAAGTAGGAAAGATTTTCATATTATTATGCATGCTGTGTTACATTTTCCAAATTCAATGCATGTTAGCATAGTGATGGGTATTCGAAACGCATGAACTATCAGTTGAAAAATCCTTATCCAATCCTTGCATTCAATAGAGCACTAGGAAGTAAGACCTGAAAACAGAATTTGTCTAATGCAAACTGTAGATTGTAATGGGAACCATTTTATCAAATAATTGGCAACAAAGGCGTAAGTCCTTTTATTGATAAATAACGATACCAGTTTTGAGAGTTTTCATGTGCAGAAGGAAGTTTGAAAATATATTTATTGAGTACACATTTGAACCTTAGCAAGCGGATACTGCAATGTTTATATCGATAACATCGCTATCGATAATGTGGAACATAACTATGATGATTCATCTTATTCATTATAAATCAAGTCGGTACTCAAAATCAAGCGTGATTTCGACTGTGCAAACAGGCAGTTTGGTGCTTTAAAAAAAATTGTTAGCACTGTCTGCCCAAAAAATTTGGGTCCGATTATTTGTGCTCTTATTATTTTTATTTTTGTAGTATCAGTCCTTTCGAAAATTGTGTTGAAAAATGTTATTATTGTTATTTGTATTACAACTTTTACTATATCGTGTCGTTCGCCCCTGTCGGAAATCGGGAACGCTCCGCGCTAAAGCGTCGCAAGGAATAAAGGTTACCCTAAAGTAATGTCAAAAATAGTTCCAGACTACGGCAGAGACTTTGCTCAGTCAATATTTGGTTGTTTTGTGCCACTGACAGTCCAACAGAGCGTAGATCAAGGAGATAGGTCATTTTTCCAGTGATACCTATCCTTTTCATCCATTCTAAATGAAAGGATGAACACTTTAAACCGAACAGGCTATTCGGGAAGTAGTGAATACCTAACTCGAAGTAATTTGGCAAACAAATCCAATCGAGGTCCTCTAGACAACAAAGAAAACGTTCAGTGAGCATGACGGATGCCCTGTTCTTCTTTCTATAGTCAGAGCGCAAACAGCGTTCATTTCTCAATAAAGAAAAACTAACTTGACAACCGAAACCGCGAATGAACTGTCAAAGCCTGATTCAGATCAGCCAAAGCAAAGTACAAGGACAGCCTCAAATGCTTTCACAAGTTATTTTTTATTAGTCCGTCTCTTTATTCCCTCATTCTTTCCACATTTTCAAGCAGGGCTTCACGTAGTAAAACGCCTGGTAGACCCTACCTTTGATTATAGTAGTAGCCTCCTTATTGTATACATGTGAAAATAAGCCGGTGCTCATCTATATTGCGCACATATCTTTACCGAAAAAAAACAATTTTCTGCAGTTTTTGCTTTAACGATAAAAGTACTGGTCTTGCAACCAGTAACCTTCCTGCTTCTACTTCGTTGTTTTCGTCGTAAGTACGAGATAAATCTCCCTTCTTGCAATTGCCTCTCATTCACATTCACAATAATTACATCATTTTTTCGACGAGGCGCTTTGTGCAAGTGTCCTACCCTCAAAAGACACCCTTTTGAGTGAGAAATTAGCAATAACCCGTCGATATCTCTAATTTTATCCGATACTATTCCCGTGTCCATTTGAGTTTACGAATTTTCACCACGAGTCACTCCAGTTATGGCGATTAAGTGGAGATTTGTCTACTGTAACATTCAGCGCCGCTATAACCCGTCCCCTAAAAAGTTATGGCACCATTCTCGACAAAATATTTACCTTCTTCGCTTTGTGAATTTCAGTCCCCTGAAGGCGACATTTTAGAACAGGGGTTTAGGGGTTGGGTTTATACGTCCATATAGGCCATATTCCCTTTACAGCCAAAAAAGTTTCGCTGTTTTGGGTTCAATTTCCCCTTTAAAGACCATTGTTTCAATTTGCTATTCTTTTCGCAAGTTTACTGGAGCATCTGAGTTTGTTTAACTGTTACTAATCAGTGCAAAAATTCCCGTGAATGCATCCTTAACCGAAAGAGCGTTGGAAGTGTTCATTTCAACATGTTTTCAATGAAACGTGACCCAATGCAGCACTCATCGTGCATAGAGTTTTGTCTTGTTTAAACCTTGATTCAATTGCCATTTTTTCGGTATACTTTGGTCGAACTTTGTGGAATGGTTATGGAACAAATGGAACATATTCTGTAGGTCTCCTCCGTGACTACGGCGTATACTTCCTAAAATGAGTCAGTGCTAGCTGAGGAGATATTATTCAATACCAATATTTATAAAGAATTGTTGGAAGAGCTCAAGCTGGTTTCGAACACGCGTCCCTGCCGCTTCTCATCAGGTGACAACTCACAGGCCGGGACGCATCGATTGGCACTACCAGCTTAGGTGGATGTCGACTGGTTATTTACTAGTTATGAATAATGCTCTACAGCTTTGAACTTCTCCTATATTCCAAATTGCCTTTGGTCTGGCTTTATCAATTTCAGAAGTTTTGGTAGATCAATTTTTCCATTTTCACTTACAACATTGTAAGTGATTTATACGGAAGTTCTGATCAAATGTTTCGAGTACCTCGATAGTGAATTTAATATTGAGAAAGGTGGAAAGAGCTCAAGCTGGTTTCGAACACGCGTCCCTGCCACTTCTCATCAGGTGCCGCACCCATGAGTTTTCGCTGAGTTAGCTTAGCAAGGGTATAAATCACTTATAAGTTGTAAGTGAAAATGGAATAATTGATCTACCAAAAACTTCTGAAATTCAATACCAAGTTTATAAATCTTTGCAATAAATTTCCATTGTCCAGATCTTCGATATTACTGACTTAATATAATTGTGAACAGTTTAATAGTTTAATTGTCTCAAAAGTAATCCACAGTTGCTTGTCTTTCGAAAAACGTTTGGTTGAAGATCATGCAATTGACGACAGGCCTTTAATATACTCCCTGCCAGCGCCGCGCAAGTGCTTAGATCAGATTGGTGCTTATTAAGATTTCGAATCTATCGGATCTCTTTTCTTTCAAGCCTTTCCGGCGTCGGGAAACGACGACATCACCCTAAATGCGTATCTTAAACTAAGGGAAGAGATTCCATTCCTAATTGCATTGGTTTTATTCGGAGGACTTAGATGCAACCCGTTTATTACTGCCATTTGATTCGATTGCCTACCACCTCTGTTAAGATACATTCGCGTTCGTCACGACATTAGTTGACGAAATCCCGGAACACGAACCGGATGTTTTATCACAGAACATTCAATTTTCTCTCTTCGGTGCACAAAATAATAAGGTGCAGTCACAAATCGTCCGTAATAACGACTCCTATTAATTTGCAGCTTCCTTGAGTCCATTGTGCAGAATCTCTCCAGAATTCCCGTTAGTTAGATGGATAGAACGCGTCCTTTACATTTTTCAAAACTATTCCCTGGGTGTTTATTCCCTCCCGAACTTCCCATCAAACAGTTTTGTCAACCCTTACGCCCCCAGAAAGTTGAACATTTAGCTCACCACTTGGATACGTTCGGTGGTTTCCTCCACTTCGTTACAAAACTGGATGTTAAACAATCAGTAGACAAACTCCTGATACATAAGCCGGATTTTTGTTGTAGAACATCTAATTTTCTCTACTCCGTACACGAAAATGCCTGCTATAGGCAGCAGTCTACAATTACAACATACACTCAGATTAATTTATCATCTCCTTGAGCCTTTGCTCAGTCTCTCTCCACACTTTTCGATTGCAGTTACGTGGCTTGAACTTGTCCTTTATATTTTGGCATAACTCTTTCCAGAGTACCGATTTACTCCTGCACTTCCCTCCAAACAGATCTGCCGTCACGATTAACAATTAGAGCCTGAAACGGCTTAAACCACTTGGAGCTCCCTCAAACCTCTTCAGAAAGGAGGAAACCTAGCAGTCTTCTTTGAAATGCTAGGTGACTTCTTCTTCTCTTGTATCAGATTAATTGCAGTACAATCAGTGTTGATACTATTTTCGGAACTACCAGCTACGTTCCAAAGAGAGTAATCGTTTCCCAATGGCGGTTTGCATCTTCCGAGCCAAACACTGATGAATCTTTCACCGACCTCACCGAATCACCGACCCTCACTGTTACATATTAGAGGCAAGGATTGATTACTCATTGCCACAAGCCGAAGTTTTAGGGTCTTGTAAGTTCGCCGAGCCATATTTAATATTCCGTGAGAGCGTGTTTCGGCTATCCGTAGCTCCCATCTCACAGCTCACTGTGTAACAAAACGATCTTCAAACCATCCGACCACCAGTCGGATCTACAGACCATTCTCAGAGCTATTGTTTCGTTTAAAAACAAGCTGGCGATGGTTAAAAAATATCCGAAATGCGTCCTCCGGGAAAATTAAACAAGTCCGTTGAACTTTGGACTTAAAAAACAAGAAAACAACATTCTGGAGACCTTCGCAGGTACTAGGTTCCGCTTAAAGTAATGTATGTTATTCATGACAATAGCGCGCAATTTGGAGGGGATCCTGCCTCATAATAGTTGCACCATAGTATAATAACGAGTCTTCAGATCTCGCATTCGATTCATTCCATTCAAATTAGTGCTCGTGTCAGCTTGTGTTTCGGGATCATTCGAAGTCGTCTTGGCAAAGTGGAAGTCCATTTCGGGCAAGGCGAAGCCCTTCTCCCATCATTTGTGGGTTGAGATACACCAAAGTTGGCCTTTAATTCGCTTTTACTCATGATTACAGTCATAAACATGAGTTCAGTATAGAACAATGTACAAAGGATTAAGGAGCAAAATACAGGAGGACATTTGTTCATTATTAAAACCTTGTTCGATCATATTCATAGTAGTTATTTGTGTATGAATAATGTTTGAAGTTAAATTCATTGACAACGATCTCTTTCCTTTAAGATCCTCAAAAAAATCCATCAAAAATTTTCACTTTTCTAATGGTTTCATTTCATTTTTGTAAATATTTACGATTACTTCATTGGTATTTGTGTCTCATGTGAAATTCAACGCAAAGTTAATATTTGGCACATACATGTTGAAAGTGAAGAGAAATCGGGTTATGGGGTTTAAAGGGAAGGAGTTTGATTCTTTGATTTTCTAATCACTTTCAGCATGTATGTATCTACTCAATTTTAGCATTAACCACAATCTAACAAAATTAACAAAAACGTATAATGCAATGCTTATCACTGATTGAAAATTATCGTTATTTCTTTCCTTCTTTCTCTTTTTTTCGCTTTCTGATGTTGAAATCCTCGCACAAAACAACCAAAAACTTGTCCCACATTTAGTGCGCCCCCATACCACTTCTACAAACAATGAAAACTAGTAGAACTAACAAAAAATCGTGTGGCGTAGACAAATAAAACCTTAGTACGACTTTGAAGTGTTTGCTTCTAGTTTAGAAATCAGCGTGAATGTTCTAGAATCGCAACGTGATGGAGTTACGCTTCATGCCAACAACAAACAACCCGGGAATCGCAACCGTGGCCACTGCACCAGGGACACCATTAGCTGGACACCACCAGATGCAATCGTTGGGTGTTGGAGGTGGAGGAGTTGGCGGCAATCATGGAGGAGGAACAGCAGGAGCTGGAGGAGGAGTAGGTGTAGGAGGATTGATTCCACCACCAGTACCACCACATCATCACTATCAACAATCACAACAACCATTCCATCATCAACATCAGATGCATCCAAACACCGCTGGTCTGCCGCCATCATCACCGCTCATGATGCACAAACAACACCATCATCAATCGTCTCCGAGTAGTGGAATGTCATCACAGAATAATAATCAGATGCCACATCATGGCCACATGAATCATTATCCATCACCGCCTCCCGGTCACGACCCTCATCACGGCAATGGTGCCGGCGGTGGCGGTCGTCGAACATTGGAAAGGAGTGCCCGTGACTTGCATTACCCCAACACTATGCCGCCATCGCCTCATTCACATGATAATGTCGATGGTGTTATGCCAACAAGGATACCATCCTTGCGACGTACACGACGAACATCGGGAAGTAACACGAATCATAATAGCAGCCATACAAGTCTTGGTATCCCGAGCAGTCCGCGTGTACAACGATCCCCAATGCCTGTGAGGGCGGGACCGATGAAACGCAATCGCTTGGGAAGTCATACGGAGAATATGTCGTCGGGCAGTCTTAACAGTATTGAGGTTTAGGCAAAATTATCAGTTCAGTTTTTTTTCCGTCTGATTATTTGAATTTCTTAAATTTTTTATTTTAAACTGCAATTGCAGTAGTACATGCATGAAATTTGTGTTTCTTTTTGAAAAATCTTTTGTTATATACTTTTTTTTTAAGTTTCAATTTGAAGAAGGCAGATTAGATTTAGAATTTAGCTTAAAACGAGGACAAATTGTCGAAAAAGAAAACACAAATAGTTAAACTCTACAGCCAAGATGTGATAATTTATAAATCAAAAAAGAAAATCTTAAAAGAGAAAAATTGTAAAAATTACTAAAATGTATGAAAGAAAGGTTTGATGTTTAGACTTTAAGAACAATTTGTAATTTTAATAGTTATTACTTAACAATGAAGTACACTGAAAATTGTATTTATATTCAAAACAGTTCTAAGTCTTCCAGTTAGATTAAAAATTAAATTTATTAGTTCGTCAACGGATTGCAAATACGAATAAGAATGTATCGTTGCATAAGAAAAATTCTAATTAGGCAAATAGAGAACAACAAACAGATTTTTTTTTAAGTTTGGTAGGTAATATTAGATCCTGTTGAAATATAATTTTAAACGCGTTATGCATAGGGGACTGCTTTTACTACTTTTATTCTATCACGTGACAAAATTTGAATAGTCTTTGTATAAATTTTTAAGATATTCAGCATCACACCGTTTGTGCCTTAAATATCTTTTTGTTAGAAGATAAGATGAAAACATATTTTCTTCCTTTATTTTCTCCGTTATTCGCAGTAAACGGAAATAATACCAGAACTTAATTACTCGTATTTATAATTTTTTTCTCCAATAATTTATTTAAAAGTTCGAGTTAAAAACAAACAAATATAACGTCCACAAATAAAACTATAAATCGTCGGATTAGTGGTTAAGAAGTTTTAATTACATGGACATGATTTCTGAGCGTAAATTTAACAAAAAAGAGAATTAATTTAAACTTAATTTTAATGGCGTTCGGTATATATTTTTAAAAGACGTTTATTAAAGAATCTTGCCGTTAAAAACACTGTTTCCCAGGACGAAAACTTCAACTAACCTCGAATTGAAATATGGAAAATTAGGGCATCCATCTACCTAGAGACAAATCAAATTACAGACTGTATTTACAAATATTTTTAAGAAATAGAAATTAATCTGCTATATTAAGGGTTTTATTAAAGAATCTTAAGTTTATTTATTTAGACAGAGAATATATTATACACATATATTTTTAACGAGTAGAAGTTTATAAAAATTAAATTCTAATGGTTTAACATTTAACTCAAAATAAGTTCTAAATACTGTCCTTAGTTTTTTTTGGTTTTCATTTTTTGTTTCTTTTTTATGTTATGTCTCTCACTCTCCCTGTTTCTATAGGATAGAATTAAGAATAAGCAGAAAGTAATAGAAGGCTTTTGATGTAAATTTTCATAAAATAAAAAAAATACCTACAAATTCTATTTGTCCATACAATAATTTGAAACAAAAACTAACAATTAAATTAAATATTATTTATATTATACAAATGAATGAAACTTGTAATATAACTTGCAAGAAGGATAAGAAAACAAATGAAAATAAAAGAAAACAAAGTAAATAATGAGATATTGTTTTGATTTTTGTAATGAATTTCCCATTACATTAAAATATATTCACCATTTAACCGATAAGAAAATAGATCAATATGTTCTTTTTTTTACCATCGAGCACGAAAACTCAAATTCCTTCGATGCTTGAGAACTCTCAAAACGATCTGTTTCATCTAGGAAAGTTAGTTAGTCAGTTGCAGTGCATGGATCCGCAAGGAGTCTCAATGCCACATCTTGATCAAGCTGGTAGTCGCTGGCGTCACTAGAGTTTCACATTCATTTTGATGCGTTTTGGGAGAATAATAACACTCCTACCTTCTTTCTGGAAACGCACACCAGATTTGCAATAAAGTTTTCTATGCGTAGTGTTCTATGCCTGACGCTGACTACACCCGGACATTGACAGAGGAAATGAAAAATTGTTTTTTCATCGTTCGCGTCCTTAAAACTGCTGCGTCAGAATGTATCTAATACTTACCATGGCTGCATGCTTTCTATTCAGCTAATGGTTTGTACTAAAAGCCATGATAATAAATTTTACATAACGAGATTCACAATCCAATGCGTTCGTCCTGGTACTGTAGTAGCTTGGACATACTTTTCTTGATACAGTGCAGATCGTTTGCAGCCCATTTGTTGCTCCCTTTCGAAAAGTAGTATAAGGATGTTACTATCATCCTTTTGCTCATTCCCCGCTAAATTCTTATGTCAGCGAACCTAGAAAGAATTTGCTGCGATCCGTTAAGTGGCCTACAAGGAAGAAGCATGGAGGAACGTTTTTCGTTGCTATTTGCACGGTAGATTTTTTGGCAAACCGCAAGCACCTCGGATGGCCAATATGCTTACTTAATCACTTCAGCGACTTTTGCCTTAAAGACACTGAAGTAGTAAGGAATGCGAGGCGGTCGTAACGTCTCCAAAAAGACATCCACATATAATTTTCGAACCATGGTTACAAATCTGTATACGATAACTCCGCAAGACTTAAAAATTCAGTCGACTATGGTTATAAAGTGCGTTGTGGGGCTCATTTTAGAGAATGTCTTATCAGTTTCCGTATTTACCTCTTTCTTTAGTAAGCGCTTAAGGACAGCGACGTGGTAGTATGGCTTGGCTATTCGACATTCGTACTTCGTCTGCTTGAGTTCCGCGACGCTGGGCTCTTAGTAAAAAAGTCGATGGGAAGGAGACTGAGAATTACGTTAAACATCGATGGAAATTGACCTTAAGTGGGTACATGGGTTTCAAAATTTGAAAAAATCGATTTTTTTTCTTTTGTTTCACTTTAATGTATATCATAACAAGAGTATTTTCTCAAAGTTTCAAATCCCCCACTAAACTCTACCACCTGATCGAACCGTATATTCACAACACTGATTTCTTCTTTATTTCCAGTCGAAAAGAGAAGCATGGAATGTAAAAGGCGAATATTTCTGTTGAATACGTCGTATATGTATAAACGGCTATATATATATATATATATATATATATATATACAAAATTAATTTTTACATTCGTCGTTGTAGCGCTACAGCCCATTTCGGGCCTTGGCTTCCCATAGGTGTCGCCTCCAGTTGTCTCGGTCCATCGACCGCGTCCTCCAATTTCGGGATCCGAGTAGCGTGCTGCTATCTTCGTCTACAGAGTCGGACCAGCGCTTTCTTGGCTTTCCCACTGGCCTGCGTCCTTCAGTTTTTCCGACAAATACCTTTCTAGGTATCCGACCTTCATTCATTCGCTGCACATGGCCAGCCCATTGTAGCTTCCGCAGTTTTATCACAGTGGAGACTTCTGGCTCGTCGAAGAGTTCGTACAACTCATGGTTGTATCTAATTCGCCATTGTCCTCCTTCCTGCGTTGCTCCCACGATTCGTCTTAGGACGCTCCTTTCGAAAGCGTTTAGTATGTTTGCGGAAGCTTGAGTGAGGGTCCATGTCTCACATCCGTAGCACAACACAGGTCTTACCAGAGATTTGTATACTTGCAGCTTTGTTTTCCTATGTATGAAGCTGGCCTTCAGAATACCCAAAACTGAGTAGAACGCTTTATAAGCGAGCTGAATTCTACGCTTTATTTCCGCCGTTTCATTACCATCCTTCACTAGCTTGGAGCCAAGATATGTAAATTCGTCCACATTTTCCAGGTTGAATTCGTTGATTGTTATGTTTTGCCGGTTGGGGGTGTTTCTCCTGGTTTGTATCATAACTTTTGTTTTGGACTCGTTGATTTGCAGCCCCACCTGCTTCGCTTCTTGGTCTAGTTTGAGCAGGAGTTCCTTGGCAGATATTGACAGGATATTGATGTCATCCGCATAGGCTACCAGTTTGCTCGATTTGTAGAGTAGTGTTCCTTTCGTATCCACAGGTAGTTTCCGTATGACGTATTCTAGAGCTAGGTTGAATAGCAGTGGAGCCAGCCCATCGCCCTACTTCAATCCTACCTTTGTCTCAAAGGCATTAGTCAGCTGGTTATTGATTCTGACTTGTGCTGTTGTTGATGCCATTGTCATTCTTGTCAGGCGACCTAGCTTCGCTGGGATTCCAAGCTGAAGCATTATTTGGTACAGTACTTCTCCATCAATACTGTCGTATGCTTGCTTAAAGTCCACGAAGATTTGGTGGACGTCGATGTTAAATTCCCAGCACTTTTCAAGGATCTGCCTAACTGTAAACAGTTGGTCAGTAGTTGATCGTCCGACTCTAAAACCACCTTGATACTCCCCAATTATTTTTTCAGCATATGGTGTTAATCTACCTTCAAGTATTTTTGTGAGGATTTTGTAAGATGTACAGAGTAGTGATATACCTCTGTAATTTTCGCACTGTAGTTTGTCTCCTTTTTTGTGGATAGGGATGATGATGGATTGGCACCACTCTTGCGGCATCTGCTCTTGATCCCAGACGTGTTGGATCAGCTTGTGGATGACTTTCTGTGCCGCAACACCGCCGTTCTTTATCAGTTCTGCTGGGATTTCATCAATGCTCGGCGCTTTACTGTTTTTCTGGCTTTTGATGGCATACTTGACTTCTTCCAGAGTTGGAGGGGCCAAAGGGGACGGTTCCGAGATGCTTGACGACTCTGCTGTTCTTGAGCCGTGTGTAGGATTAAGGAGCTCCATGAAATAGGCAGCCCATCTTTCCTTGATCCTATCGTCGTCAGCAATGATGTTACCGCTTTCATCTTTACAGAGTGATGTCTTGGGCTGATATCCTCGTCTTAAGCTTTTCACTACTTTGTAAGCGTTTCTCGATCTATTGCTCGCCAAATTTGCATCTATTGACCTTAATTGGTCATCAAAATATTTTCTTTTCTTATTTCTAATAATCTTATTGGCTACTCGTCGGAGATTCTCGTAAGTTTCCCTCTTCGTCCTGGTATTTCTGTTAACATATTCTTTATACGCCTGATTTTTCTTTTCTAACGCATTCTGGCATTCATCATCAAACCAGTCAATGTGCTTTTAATTGCTCCTTTCACCTCCATCCATAGCTCGTTACTTGTCTTTTCAGACATATCTTGGAGTATAGGCGCTAGTTTGTTTTCGAGGGAGTCATGAAAATCTTTAGCAATTGTCAAACTTTTGTAGTGGGCTGGTTTTCGTATTAAATGCCTTTGACAGGCGACATCGAAACGTTGATTTGACCAGATAGTGGTCCGAGTTGCAGTTTGCTCCACGGAATGTTCGGACGTCCATTATGCTAGATGCCCACCTCTGTTGAACGAGCACATGGTCGATTTGGTTGAAGGTGTTGCCATCTGGAGATGCCCAAGTTATTTTATGAATGCGTCGGTGTGGGAAGTACGTTGAACTAATAATCATATTTCTGCTACAGGCAAAGTCAATCAGGCGCTGGCCGTTGTCGTTACTGCTATCGTGAAGGCTGTGGCCTCCTGTAGTTCCCCGATGAATATGTTCATTGCCAATTTTTGCATTGAGATCACCTAGAATTATTTTGATGTCGTTTGTGGGCAATGAGTCAAAGAGGCGTTCTAGGTGATTGTAGAAGGCGTCCTTCACTTCCTCATCCTTATCTTCTGTCGGGGCGTGGTCATTAATCAGCCATATCTTGAAGAATTTAGTTTTGATGCGGATCGCACACATTCTCTCGTTTATTGCTTTGAAGTCGATAACGTGTGACTTGAGTTCCCTATCCACAATAAATGCTACTCCGAATTCTCGGCTTCCTCCAGGCTTCCCACTTTTAAATAGTGCGTGCGATCTCATGTCCTGTATCTCAGTACCAGTCCATTTCGTTTCCTGGATTGTCAGCACATTTAGTTTGTATTCACTGGCCTGTTGTAATAATGCTTTAACAGCGTGTTGAGTGATCTGACATTCCAGGATCCAATTGCATAGTCCTTATTTCGTTTGCGGGGTCGTTTCCGTTGTTCCAATCCAATCCGAGGCTCCCTTACAGGTTCCAAAACAGTATTCGATTTTACAGGGACCGGTTGTTAGCCCATCGCCCAACCTTCGTTCCGAAGGCGTGGTTATTACATTCCTGTTATCACGCGCAGGAAGTCGCGCTCACCCTCTTGCATCAGTCTTCATAAGAAGTCCAGCGGTCACCAACGTGGAGGTTGCAAGTAGGATTCGGTAGCAGGGCTGTTGGAGTTGCCTATTTCATTTTCGGTTTTAGTGCATCCCATGGGGAACCAGTAAACCCAGTTCAGCGCCGATATTATCGCTACCATTGACCGCCAATTTGTACATTCAGTCATACAATAGCTTGCCATAGGATACCATATGGGCTACATTCTTTCATTATTCTTCGACAGACCAAAAGCCTCAGCACGAAAATTGCCCAAGTGGCAGTGAATCATGGTGTGATTGACAACAAGCTTCAGTTGCAAATACATTGTCTTCATTTAAACATGATTATAAACCATTGCCAAGTGATATTTTGTCAGCAATCAAACCTATTTATAAAGACCTTAGTAAAGATGATCTTCTTCAACGCTGCATTGGTGGATTCACGCAAAACAACAATGAGAGCTCTCCAAATCTGAAAGAGAGCTCTGAAAATCTCTCCAAAAATACTTCCTGCTGGCTCTAAAATAGTTGACATTGCTGCATTAGTTGTCGCTTGCACATTGAACGAAGGCATTTCAGCTTTATTATTGTTTATGCATAGCATGGATGTTAAACTTGGCCATAATCGCCATGAGTATGCACAAAATGAAAATTCACATCGAATAACCATGGCAGAGAAGAAAGCTCTGAACAGAAGGATGGCTATTTCGAAATAGCCAGGCACCAACAGAAAGATGCCCTAGACGTAGCAGCTGAAGCAAGACAACTGCTTTATGGAGCTGGAATCGATGATTCTATGTAAGTTGAAAAAAAAAAAAAAAATTTTTCGCCTCTTTATTTCAAATTTAAACTTTAAACGCGTTTTTCTCGAAAACACATTTTATAAGTCGGTAGTCACAATTACTTAAAAACTATTCCACCGATCCTCCTAATATTTTGCATACTTCTTCTACATAGTATTTTCTGGGGGTGAACGAAGGATTTTCTTTTTGGTGAATTACCTTATTTATTTACTTTATTTATTTTTTTACCTTACTTATGTGGCAAAATATATTGATTTTTTATACCGAAAAATGATTTTTTAGCGCGCAACGCCGCCAAAAATTCAAATTTCGATTTTTTAAGAAATCCTTCGTTCACCTCCGAGCTATACACGTTTACTACAATAAAAAAAATTTTTTTTTGTTTCAAATAAATCTAAAGCAAGATATCATGCCTACCACATTTTCACCAAGTTTTCGAAAAATAGCCACTAGAGTCAATTTTCTAAATTTTCAAACAAAAATTTCACAAAATATTGTTCAAATGTTGCCTTTTTCAATAGTTTCAATATAATTGTATTTATTGCACCATTAAAAAATGTGCCCAAAGTTTAGTCATTTAAGACTCATGTACCCTCATAACTTCCACAATACCTGAAACTGTAATTCTCTTTACCCTATCAACATATCCTCTTATGCAGTTCTTACCTGAAGCAACCAAGCAATTGAGCTGCTACTACATTCAACTCGAACGCAATTTTTGGCTGTAGACCCCTTTTCCTCCCATAAGTTTCGCTTCACAGTTGGAAGGCAATGCTTGGCCTTTTGACACCATCTTCTGCCTTTACTCTCCAGGTTTGATTCTCTAGATTAAGGTTTGGTCTCTAGAATAAATTCCAGAGACTTGGCACCGAAATATAACGAAAACTGACAATCATCATGGCGAGGAAGATTGAAATTAGGTACATTGGCTTTGTAATGAAGAGCATTGCTTTTATCGCATCCCTATCTAATACTGACAGATAAATATTCATCACAAGTATCCAGAGTAGAGAAGATACTACACCTCCTTGGGATGGGTCCCTACTTACGGATCTTGTTACATAATTCTCAAGTAAATATCACTGGACGACTATAGTTCGTAGAATTGGAGCTAACCAGTTACGCAGACATTTTGACACACTGTAAGAATACCTTATAAGTATTGAGGAGTAGATAAGAAACTACACCTTTCTGAGGTGTGTCTCCAATTACGTATCCATTATATCATTATCATATATTGTCAACCGTGATCGTTCGGTCTTCATCAGCTGATGATCGCTGATGAAGACCGAACGATCACGGTCGAAAATCGATTCCGCAAGGTAAATAAAAAAACATTAAATTAAAAGGAAGGTTTCTTTATTTTCAGCACAAAAAAATTTTTTTATGAAGATGGAAGCAATTACAAATATATTGTCAATCAAACGTACATGCACGACTCTACTTTGAAACATTGAAGCTCACGTGTTCTGTCCTTCTCTGGTCAATAGATTCTCTGACGGCTTCAAAACAGACTATTAAAAGACTTCATCTACATTTGAAAAAGTAAATAGTGTATATTGTTAGTATTGAATTCAATACTCAACACTACATTCACCTCATGAAGGGTATTATCCATCGACTTAGCTTTCAAATGTCCTTGTTATAACACTCCACCCTCTAGGAAAGCGTGTTGATACTCTTTATATCGTATTTTATCTAGAATCATTCGCAGATGCATGGCTAAAACACGGGCTATCATTTTCAACAGGAATTAAGTCAAGCTGGCGACTGTGAAGTCCTTTGATAACTCATGGCACCGTATGGCAACTTTTGGGATGAATAGAGCTCGAACGCGTCAACAGAAATTGGTAACGAGTTCCTCTTGTAATGAACCCATGAAAATTCTTACTGACCAAGATTCGTCCAGTTCACGCTAACTGTTTATATTCTGTCCAGGTCAGAGGATTAAAATGATGAAATGGTTTCCTCGTTATGTTATAATTTAATGAACCTCGAACCCGACCCGACCTTCGCGATTACATCCAATTGCTGCGTACGTCATCACTCCACCGCCGTCGATTTGTCATTTGCTTAAAATTAGAGGTTGCTTCCGCAAATCATGGAAATTATTCCTGCAACTATCATCCTTCCTTCCACATTGAACCGTTTGTTTGTGAGAAAAAATCACTGTCCACCTTTTGTTCGTCGAGTAAACGTTGTCTCGTTCATATTGTATTCGAGCAACCTTTTCAACTCGATTTTCTCAGTGTGTGGGTCAGTGGTGGCTTACACTTAGTCACAAAAGTCTACGTACCCCCAAAGAATATGTAGAATTCGAATGAAAACAACAGAAAACTGTATCGGTGTTTTTGAAATATATATCTTTAATTGATAAAAATTAACAAAGTCTTTATAAAATATAAATATTTTCACTTAATTGACATTTAAATACGATAAACGAAAAAAAACTCAAAAAGTAATGACAACAAAAGTCTACGTACGACTGCTTCATTCGGCAAGTGAAAAGAGTGCCGTTAGAATGATCACAGTTAAACTGCAAAGGGACGGTGTTGTTGGGCTTAGTGAAAGACGGGACGTGAATATTGCGAGTAGTGAAGAATAAATTTCGCCGAAATGAGTTCAAAAAGGAGAGAAGTTCCAGTAGCTGTTCGAAAAATAATAATAAAGTTAAAAAGTGAAAGTAAATCTTTAAAAAATATCGCGGAAACGCTAGGATTGGCAAAGACAACAGTTCAAACAATAATTAAAAACTTCTACGATACTGGAAGTTATGAAACCAAGCCAAGATCTGGTCGACCTCCTGTTCTCAATGAGCGCAATCAACGGGACATCGTTAAAAAAGTAATAGCGGAACCGACATTACGTGCCCGGAAAGTTACGAACGATCTTGAAAACTCACTGGGAATTAAAGTTCATCCAGAAACTGTACGACGCTGTCTTAGAAAAGCTGGATTGAACAGCAGAAGTACCCGTAAAAAGCCTTTCATAAGTAAAGCCAATAGGGCCAAGCGCCTTGAGTTCGCCAAAAAGTATTATAAGATACATGAGAGCGACCCAGACTTTTGGAGTAAAGTTATCTTTACAGACGAGTGTAAATTTAACGTTTTTGGGAAGGATGGCAGGATCAAAATATGGCGCAGACGCAGAGAAGAATGGAAAGTGAAAAACGTGCTTCCTACTTTCAAACATGGAGCTGGCTCTGTTATGATCTGGGGCTGCATGGCGGTGAGTGGAGTTGGTAGAATACATTTCATCAAGTGTACCATGGATCGGTATGTCTACTTGGATATCCTTAAAAGTAGCTTCTTGCCCAGTGCTGATGAACTAGGATTGTGTTCGGGTTATATATTTCAACAGGATTGTGACCCGAAGCATACTTCTGGAATTATCAAGGAATGGCTCCTGTACAACGTCAGGAAACAACTCCACTCTCCTCCTCAGTCCCCAGATCTTAATCCCATAGAACATCTATGGGATGAACTGAAACGACGTATCCATAAACTGGGAGTACGCACCAAGAATGACCTCAAAAAAGCACTAACAGAAGAATGCGCAAAAATCCGATCAGAATTCACAGAGAAATTAGTCAGTTCAATGCCATCAAGGTTGCAAGCAGTTATAGAATCCAAGGGCGGGCCAACAAGATACTGAGGTGCATACAATTTCACAATAAAGCAGTCGTACGTAGGCTTTTGTTGTAATTACTTTTTGAGTTTTTTTTCGTTTGTCAATTAAGTGAAAATATTTATGTTTTATGAGAACTTTGTTAATTTTTATTAATTAAATATATATATTTCAAAAACGCCAATACAGTTTTCTGTTGTTTTCATTCGAATTCTACATATTTTTTGGGGGTACGTAGACTTTTGTGACTAAGTGTACATTCAAACTTCTTCCGCTGCAAATGCTCAGCTTGCTGTAAAATATAAAATGGTCTGTGCACCCGTCTCTGTGCCGATCTTTTGTGCCGTTACCACTGAATTAGAAGCGACTCGCAGAAAAACTTACTTTTTTTTAACGAGAAGTAACTGTTTGCGGTGCGTTTCCTGCAAGCTTCTCGTTGTATTTAACGGGATCCTTCAAATAATATCAGAGTGATGTACGACGCCTATTCAGTCTTCGCACAATATTTAGAGTGGTTTTCCCAACCGTTTTTTGTTAGGTCACTCCTTTTTTTTGGTTTCATTTAACTTCTTGCCTCGCGGGATATTCTATTTTTCTATTTTTATAGATTATATTGTTATTGATGTACAAAAATAAAATAACTACTCTATAAATCCCATTTATTTTAACTATTTAAGCACATCCTTAAACATCTATGATTAATTACTTAAGAATCTGCGTCCAGGCGGAGGCTCTAAATCACACCTCTGGGGCGCCCGAATCTAGGGTCCAGGGACATTAACAAGGAATTGACTGGGGTCAATCAGATTTTACAGTTCCTTATGAATTAATAATATGTTCGTCATAATTATATATTAATTAAAATGTCAGCTATGTCCTAAAGTAATATCGCGGACTGTCTGTTCAAAAACAACAAAATTCATTCTGTCCCTGTATTGAATAGTAGCAAAAATATGTTTCCGCCCGGGATCGAACCGGGGACCTTCCGCGTGTTAGGCGGATGTGATAACCACTACACCACGGAAACCGTTACGTTGGACTCAAATATAAATTAACTTAAACCACTGCTACTCAATAACATACATCAAGAAAACTAATTGCTTCAGTTCTTTCAAATATGCACATCCATGATAGGAGCTTTTAAAGTTTTACTGTTATGTTGAAAATTTTCCGTAAGATGTCTCTGTATGCATTTATGACATTTGCGAAAAAAGCTCTTATCAAACGGCAGTTTTTATTCGTTAGTGAACGTTTAGCACGCGAGTTTAATATTTGTGGCAACTCAAAACGTCCCGACGCATTTTTCGCGTCGGAAACAAAAGTTAATGCCGCGACAAGTCTTCACTTGCCAACCAAAAACACGGCAAACTTACTAAAATTTCCTCAAGCCGTTCTTCTCGCTTCTCACGAAGGCTCATACCGGGGATATTTTATTCATATCATCATCTTCTTAACCCGGCATTGCCAGAAGCCATAACAATAAGTTTATTCAAAATAAAGGGATTCAACTTATACTAGTGTTTTTAATCCCAAATATTTATAATAGAATAATTGTTTGCGAGTGGTTTCGGCCAAACTTTAAATGACAACACGCGAGGAAATTAAAGACGAAAATTATTATGTAATAACATGTAAGTCAAACAATATTAGAAGATATAAAATTTTCTTAAAATCAACCCTCGATTTCTACGGTAGTGAATTTAGTTGGAGATTGACTTAGCTATGTAAACTTAACCGAAAATGTTATTTGAAGGGAATATCAAAGTTCGATGACGAGTAGGTAATCCTGGGAATCGCTAACGGATCACTCTGGCGAGTGACATTAATCCTAGGTGTGAACACTAAAAGAGTGACAAATTTATTGCTCCTGATCAATCTAAATTCGCATAACCCTTGAAAGCATGGTAAAATTGTCTTTAATCTGCTCCATTTTTGAGTGGGCATGGATATTATCAGTCTTAAAATATTTGAAAAAAAAGCGGTAAATTACGGACATCAGATGGCACTTTCTGCACCAGGGAAAACATGATTTGTAACACACATTCGTACCGTGGAGAATATTGAACAAGCACCGCAAGAACACAGCCGTATAAAATAGAGAACTGCTTCTAGGTTTCTTAATCGAAGAGATGCTAAAATCGACAGGCAACTGGAACAGAGTGTGACATGAATCTCGAGCAGCGCTTTATATACACCCTATATAACTCCCCAAATAAAGTGGGTCGTACTTCATTAAATGATAATGTCTAGGTCTAAAAGGTGCTTTCTTTGAAAATATCCACCATTTTTCCTTTCTGATGAAAAGGGGGGCTTTCCAAACGGACCCGAAGGCTCTATAGAAAAAGGCATAGACCACAACAGTATGGCAAACGTTTCGCGGCTGGATGCTCTCTTAAAAGTTTTTTTTGTTGAGTTATAATTGAGTCGCTTTGTGCTAGGGAAACAGAGATATTAGTTTTGAATAGCCTTCACTTCAAAAAAAAAAACATCAAGATAGTAGCATCAATTCATACCAATTCATTACGCTTTGAGTGGGTGGATCAGCAGTGATATAAGTGTGAAACCATTTAATTTTCTATCCGTTGTAACTCTGATATAACACTATGTTTCAATTTTATTGAGATCGATGGCCATTATAATCTTCAAAAGGTACCGCCTGCTCACTGATTTTAGATATAATTATCATTATTACTGGAGGGTAAGATAAGGATTAAAAACTGGAAAAAGGAAGGAAGGAAGGAAGGAAAAGGAAAAAACGATAGAGGATTATCGGCCTGCAATCACCAGTACATATTAATGGAGATCCATGATGGTGCTTCCCGAAGACGCTCCCAAGCGCTCAGTCAACTACGTTCGGGAGAAACACTGGGAAAACTGATACTGACGGGTTTGTTGGAGTGCTAATTCTACGTCGAAGAGCGGAGGACCTGCGTCAAAAGCTGTGGTAAACTCAACTATGACAATCATTGCTTCCGCCTGCACGTCTTCCATGCGACACGGTAATCCCCAGTATACTGGTTGTCACCTGAAATTGCCGAAAAATTAGGGGTGAGTCACAAACTACGATGAAAGGCCCATCGAGTGTGGACCTGTGAAGAGGCATGTATCCGATTAGCAAGTTATAAGTCAGCTAGAAAATGTCTCCGCAAACTCATCAACAGCAGCAAGGTAATTTTCGCGCTAGTCGCTGAACGTACAGTCGACTATGCCCAACTCAGACTGGCACTGACAAAAAAAGTATCCTCAATGTAAGGCCTATCAGTATTTGGGAAGCGCTGGTTGAATCGAAATCAACTGTGAAATATCTAGGCGTACTGATCGAAGATGAGTTTTTCCCAACAAATCAGAGCTACAGCTGAGAAGGCGCGTATAACGGCACTCACTCGATTAATGGCCAACAATGGGAGGCCCATCACATCAAGAAGATGACTTCTAATGAGTGCTGTGTCGCCGGTTCTACTCTATGGATCAGAACTATGGGTGACGCTCTCGGTAAGGAGTTTCGCCGAATGTAGTTGGCATAGGTGCAGAGAGCGTGAAAATCGCCTGAGAATATCGAACAGTCTCCCGGAGGGATGTACTGGTGCTCACAGGTGTGATACCCATCACCCTCCTTGCAAGAAAACGCCGACCTATTTACCTACGCAGAAGCGAAGACAACAGAGAAGAGTGGCAATGCTCCCACAGCGATTGGCAAAAGTTCTGGGAGTAAGACACTAGAGGAAGATGAACTGCACTGCTGATCCCTGAGAAAGGCCGTGGCTCAATCGTACTAGGATATTACCTGCCTGTCGGTCTTACCTGCACAACGTTCACTAGTCACGGTCTCCTAACAGGGTGTTTCGCATAGGACAGTTGGATGAATCCCGTCATACATTTTTTCTTGCAAAATATGGAGTAAGCCGTGCGGTGATCTCTTCAGCGAAATTGGAGAACCCTGGGCAGAAACTATAGTTGGAGAAATACTGAGACCGGTTGAGAAATGGAATCGTGTTGCATAATATGCTCGGGCCGTCCTGACATTCAAAAAAGGCATACTGCAGCATCGGGAATGGAGGAAACTCTTTTGTAGCCCTTCATTCCTGCCGGAGAAGGGATTCCCATCACATGTTGGAACATGAGGTCTTGTGCGAAGTAAAATCTCAAACGTTCCAGTTAAGATTTTCGGGTTAACAGGGTTAACAGGAGAGGTGTTTAGGGGGTTGTCCAGAAGCATGGCGCTTTTGAGAGTCTCACACTCAGGGTGTAAATAGTCTTCACCTTCCGTCCTCAAAAAAGTTTGACTATTCATAGCTTTAGTAAAAGGATAACAAAAGTATCTTATTATGAAACCAATTCAAGCTTTATCTGCAAAATAGATCATAAGTCTCTATCAATTTTTCATTCATTTCGTAATTTTTCATTGATATTTATTTCGTATTTTAATATAAATAAACAAAACTTGAAAAGCACGTACATAGGACCTTAGATTAAATCTTATTCTAGTTGTTTTATACAACAGCACAGTCATTCATCTAAACACTAAACAATTAAAAGTTTGCTTAGACAAACATCTTACGGTACTTTGACCGGAATAAATCTACTTGGATCTCCAACGAGGACATCATGTCTAACTACAATTTTATCTGGCTCTTCACCGACTTCCAAAAATGCATGGTAGTCCTTCAAAAAGTAAAGTCCATTTCTTCGTGGCGGAGGTAATGGTTCAGCATTGTCCGTACTTCCCAATCCGCCGGGAAACGAGTCGCCCAAATCAGCTACATTATTCCTTGGAGCTTCCTCTGTTGTTGTAGTTGTTGTATCTTCACTCATTTCCAAAGTAGTGGCAGGAGATAAAGTACTTGAATCTTGATTGATTGCAAATATCTCATCTATGAGAGCTTGTGACTCATTTTGTGAACTTGCAGGAGTAGTAGTTGCCACGTCAACATCTTGCTGTGCCTGTGTTTCATCAACATTCAGATCCAGACTGACTTTGATCGGTTCAGGACTATCAGTTTGTCGTTTAATCTCGTTTTTGGTCAAATCAATTTCTGTTTCCACAATCGGATTAGGTCCTTGCGAGAGTAATGTTTGACTGAGATTAAAATGACGTGGATCAAGTTTGGCTAATGTCTCCTCACTGAGACTAGCATTCAACTGTTGAAGTTCTCGAAGGGTATGAAGGAGTTCTTGAAGTTTTCTGTAGTCTTCCTCGTCCGGGTTGTTAGGCTTAAACGTATTTTTAGTTGGAGACGGTTCCTCCGACGGCGTGTTAATTTCCCTTATTTGCTTAGAGTTTTGAACGTCATCCTGCAACTCAAACGTTTCAGTATCAATGCGATCACTGATCTGAGGTGTCGCTTCCTTCATCTGTTTATCGTCGCGATTATCAAATGGTGGATACAAGCCGAATTCCTTTAAGTAGCTTTCCAAATCGGATGGGATATCGCCGTTCAATTCGGGGATTGGTTTGAAGCTATCAAAATTTCTCGAGGACATACTTGTGCCCAATCCTTTATGAAAATCATCTGCTGATAGATTTGGTGTGGATGGAAGCATCGGATAGAACGGTGAAGAAGGAGGTTCTTGCTTGATTACACTGGAAAGCATTCGTTTGCTTAATTCTTCTGGTGGGGGCTCGTCTAACTTGAATCGTTTCCTTGATTGAGATTTCGCCGAGAAGCCTAAATTCATCAAGATGTCCTCCAATTCTGGATCGACTGGCTTCGTGTTCGTGGGCATCGGGATCGGTTTGAATTGGGCAGGATTGTGTATAGTATGCTTGGGGATGAAAGGTTCAAAAAAGGATTCATACGAAGCTGGTGTAGTTGGACTAGTAGGTGGCGAGTGATTTGTTTTTGCAATCGGTGGCCTTTTGGTAGCTACATCTAAAGTTGATATTGGACGATAAGTTGTAGGAGCTGCATATCCTTTGACAGGTTTAAGACGGAAACTAGGCTTGTATGTAGTCGGCATTTGTTTTTTAATGTTAACTATTTCAACCTTTCCGGACGGGACAGCGATCTTTTGTTTCTTCTCTTCTTTCGGATCATTTGAAATAACTTTGGTTATAGGTGGGCGATTGTAGAGTTCCTGTGGAAGCAACAAAGCGTTGATATTATGTCATTTGATAGACAACTCTGCATATGTACCTGTAAATCATTATCGGATGTTAGGTTGGCATTATACGGCATTACTAGCATCAGCGCTCGCATATGTTTCGCACGTGATAAGTCGCCAGTCTTAAGACTTCTTTCGTACTCTTCTCTGGTAACTTTTTCGAACAGATCTTCGATTTCACCTCTGCAAATAAGCAAGAAAGATTAGATTGTGTGTGCATACTCAACTCATTAGTGTCATCATTCTTTTGCTCGGTTTATGATCAGTGATGGTTATGTTACATTGAGAAAAGTTAATGGGTATGAATTGATGATTAATGATAAAAAACAAATGGAGGACACTGATTAGTAGGCACAATTAAATCACATAGAAAGACGCCAAATAGCTTTTTTTCTGATGGAAGGAATTTAGGTCAAGATTAATTTTACATACAGTCCTGAACTTTTAATCTATTTACATAAAATGTTGGTCCAAAAGAATGAATGATTAGGTTAAGATGAATGATTAATAAAAACTGATTTATTTTAATGCTAGCCAGCAAATATGCTCTCACCTTGTCAGACGTGGAAGTGATGGATCCGTTTCTAAAATTTTTTGAACATCTTCGATAGTATTGTGAACATCACGTACAGGATTTGTTGGATAGCCTGATTTCGCCCATTCCTCCAAATAATTAAAGCTTGGCGCGGCTGAAATAATTGCCGGATGACCTATCGATCGCTGAAAGACTTTATTGGCTGGTACTGGCGATGTTTCGATAAAATTTAATTGAAGAATTATTGTAAAGTAAATTAAGATGAAAACGTTGCTTTGCGAACTCATTGTGACAATCTGAAAAATACAAAGGGGAGAAATTGAGGATTTAATTTAAACGTTATTGAAATTTGTGTATTTAGAGGGGTAGAATTTTCTTTATATTTAATTTAGTTTCATTTTCACTTAACCATCCTTTTGTTCATTGTAGTAAATTTCCCATTTTTATCAATTATATCTGAACGTTATGATTTTTAATATGTCTGCAAAATTTTTTTCAACAAATGCCTACGGATATTGGTGTTGGTTGGTTACGTCGATGAGATAGTGGCGGAATTATCGGCAAGATCTGATGACTCTGTTCACTTTCAACTTAGTCAAGGCATGAGAATGGTGGAATGATGGATGTCCCATATGGCTTCCAGTAAGGACGTCGTAGTTGGTCGTAGTATGACTGGTGACTGACTGCTGCAGTCCTGACCAAGCAAAGACGCAACCATTAATCACAAGAAGTTGACATTAAGACGATAGTAGATACTCTACATTACTAGATTAAGACGATAGTATATAGACATAGCAACCTGTTATAATGTAATCCGCCTAGCCAAACCATTGAGAAGTCTGGTGGCAAAAACGGATGGATGATGAATTTTATGGGAACGAAGAGATCCCTTCTATCATATGGTGCCCAAATATAAAGTGAGCCCATGGAAGTAAAAGGTACACAGAAATAGGATGGTTATAACGAGGAATGGAGCAAAGAATTGCCGGCAGCTAGCGTACTCCTGAATATGCATCATTGGATGTTACAAATGGACAGTTGAATGAGTCTATTTGTAAGGATAAGAAAAGAATTTCATCTTAATGTAACGCAGTTTCAGAATCTGTTTGAGTTCAAATTGAACTATGTGGGAAGTTTTCAGTTTCCAGATTGGATACATGTTAATATTTCTTTTACCACTTTTCCCAGAAAAAACTTGATTCTTATTAAAATAATGATTAAAATAATCATCATTATCTATGGCATGACAGCTCAAGTTGGGCCTTGGCCTCCAGCATAAACTTCATCCACTTGCTACGATTTTACGATCTTGTTCTCTAATTGTTCACTCTCAACTAAGATCGGCTGCCAGTGCTGCCAGTCTTCCCATCGATTCGTGGGTTTGTCTGGTGGACGTTTGCCTTGCGTTCTACCCTTTAATGTTACATCAGGCAGCCCATATTCTTCCATTCTTTCCACATGGCCTGCTTATCGCTGTTTCTGTAGCTTTCCGCAAGTGGACACAGATGGTTCATCAAATAGTTGAGACAACTCATCGTTAAAGCGTAGTATCTGCTCTGACACTTCTTCCGCTGGTCCATCGTTTTTCCGGAGCACTTTGCGTTCAAATATGTCCAGTGTCTTGCAGATTCGCTCGTCAGGGTCCGTGCTTCACTTAAGTACAGCAGTAGAGTCTTGGCTAGTGTTTGGTAGATACACAGCTTGTTTTGTCTATGAACAAGTTTGAACCTTAGAACAGGAACATGTCCTTTTCGGCATCTTTTTTATTCAAAATGATCAAAATCATCTACATGTTCAAACTTAAAGTCTCAACGACCAATTTTTGTCGGGCTGGAATATTCTTCCTCGTTTTAGTCATGAGTTTAGTTTCGCTTTCGGTTCGCTTTAAATTCCAGACAGCTTATTTGAAATGCTTCTTTGGCATTTGAGATTGATTGTGTCAAAAGCTTTGCAACATCAACATACGCTACATTAGTGTGGACTTGAACTTTATGGTAACAGAGATTTCAATTATTATTTTCCAGGTAGCGTGTTCCAGTGCCTTATAAAAGAGCATTCGTGTCAGTCCATTCGCTTGTTTCAAGCCTGATACCTTTTTGAAGCTGTTTGTAAGTTATCCGTGGTTAACTTGACTTGGGACTTGTTGAGCATTATGACTGTGACCTGGCGGACTAGTTTATTGTGACACCTAAGTCAACCATTATTTTGTTTGAAGTCTACAACGGGTTCACTCACGTCAATTTTATATTCCCAGCACTTTTCGAACTCATGCCTAAATGAGAATATTTGATTTTTTGTAGACAGTCCATTTGGAAAGTCTACTAAATATTTTTTTTAAGATACTTCCAAAGTACAGCTTTAATTTTCTTGGAAGAGGACGAGTGATATTACGTACATGGTAACATGATACCTCTATGATTATCTCACATTAACTTGTCCTTCTTTTGTGCACAGGACAAATAATACTTTTTCCTCAGCTCGTGGTACCCGTCTTTCAGACCATGTTTTACAAATCAAGCTGTGAAGAATGGATTTTAAATAAGGGCCCCTCTCTGGAGTAGTTATGCTGGGATTCCATCTATTCTAGGAGCCACATTTTCACATATTATCATAACATTCACAGCTTCAATAGTTGTTGGAGGTGCTGTAAAAGGCTTCTTGAAATGGTCTAGACTTTTGATTTTGACTAACTTTAACAATTTTCGCCCAACAAACTCAGTAATTTTGAGGATGTCAAGTGGCAAGGCCGGATGGCTCCTTGGCAGAAGAAGGGAGGGTGGGGAAGTTAAGATGAATCATAAGCTATTTAATCAAATAATCACGAGTTCTGTGGTGGTGGTGGGGAGGTCATAGAGCTATCGTAATGGAGAAACCTCCACTTTGCTGGAATTTTGTGAAGAATGGCGTACATCGGAATTTTCAATGTCGATAACTTCGGAAACCTCGCCGCACTGAGCTAGTCAGCCAGCAGCCACCATCGTAGTAAACTTCCGAGTGGCCGAGTCGTGGAGGCACCGGCGAGATCGACTTCGTTTTTTTCTGGTAGGGAGGTAAAGGCTGTTTACGCTTACGACTTCCCGACGAGCAATGCTATCCACTAAACATCTCCCCTGTCAACCTGAGAACCTAGACTGGAACCGTCATGACTTCATTGTAGTAGATATGGATCACAGTGGACTTTACTAGAGCTCATCATGTTTTACAGTATCCTTAGCATTAACCAAGCGTCTAGTCTATGGACTTTGCTAGTTTTTTTGAATTTTGGGATTTTGCCAAAACATTGGGTGAAGTTTTTTTTGGAAGCCATTACGTAATTCCATAGTGCGTCACTTTTGATGATCTCTAGCTAGAGGTGTTCATCTTTTTCTGAATGACCAAACAGTATTTGCTAAACATTGAAGCTTTCTGGAACCACATCAAGTGTGATATAAATTCCAATGTAGCACATCTTCAATATTTGGATTAAGGCCACGAAAAAATATTATGCATCCACAGCACAGGGAAGAAAAATGTGTCATAAAGTTTTTCTGATGTTATCTTAAAGGTTTTGCCATATCTAGTTTGAGCATACTTCTCATTTTTGTGGAACACTTTTTGTATAGATAGCTGATGTAATTATTCTTCTTTACTTGTTTCCATTTTGCAATATTCATTGTATATGCAATATTCAAAACTCCAAACTAAAACTCATATTACATAAAAATTTATTTACGATCACCCATAAAAAAATTTCAACTACCGGAAAAAGTGCCTTTAACATTATCCTGGGTACCAAACAACACAACTCAATTATCTCAAACCCAATAAATTACCAGCGAATTCATAATCAACATCAACATGGTCATAATGCAATGGACAAATCATGTAATGCATAATCCACTTAATTACATGGACTCTTCAATCAAATACAAAAAGAAACAACAAACCAAATCCAGGGCAAGGTCAAACTTCTTACATGTACCTTTTCGAGTCCAGCAAAAAGTCTTAAATATTCCATTTTATCTTTTAAATACTAATTACAGGTACACTATTTCAACCTACTCAATACCAGTCCATTGGCTATCACCTTATCCAACAGATAGCCAAAAAAGAACAACACCAACTAATACACACGTTTCGGAAGTCTTTTTTGGGATACATTTACACTACCATCGATTCTCCGAGAATTTAAAGTGCACTAAGCATTGCTTTGGTGACAAAACTCTTTTGTTTAACGCGCATGTGAACAGCTTAGGCCGTGGCGGCCTTAAAACAACAATATAATAGTAATTTCAAGGTAAATTACACCTGTAGCACAAAAAGTTTATGGTTGTTTTTTTTTTCGGTTGTGCACAGTGACAAGATATTTCCAACCGATATTTCTGTTTGTTGCATGCATTTTATTGTTGTACTCTTGTATTGAAATTCCAAACACCACCCGAAGAAAAACGACCGGACAAAAAATAGCACAATTGAATTTGGAACACTGACGGACAAGAAAGAACCGTCGATGTAATAAACAGGAAAAAAACAAATGTTAAAGAAGAAAAAGAAGGAAAAACAAAAATAATAAAACTACAACACAAGGTAAATTGTGATGGTGTTGCAAAAGTTGATTGCAAATTCTTTGCATGCAGAGTATACAAAATAGTAAAAGAAATGCTTCAGGCGACTAATGTAGAATTTTTGTTTATACGTTCATTTGGTTGTTTATTTTTTTTTTCTTTATTTTATTATATTCCAAGCACATATTGTCTTTTTTCAATGCAACGCTCTTATTTCGGCGTTGATAGAATCACATGAGGTCAACAAACGTTTGATGGTTAGTTGGATTGCACGTTTGTTGACCAGGTTACTCGCCTAAGTCTTTCGTTTGAAATCAATAAGAAAGATTCAATTAGCTGTCTGAGGTGTGTTGGCAAGTTTTGAAAATCTGTTTGAAGGATTGATTTGTATTTTTCAATTGTTTTACATAATACTGTTGATTTGAAGAAATTAAAATAACTGACGCATCCATTGAACACGAACTAACTTCGTTTGATTTAGACAAACAAACTGAACTTGCTGATCGAAAGCAAAATCATTTTAAACAAGAAAAAATGTTCGTTGTGTCCTTGCACTCATAAGTTTATTTTTGTTAAATACAATCTTCTATGAAACAGTCACGCCTAATATGCAGGTATTGTTTGCTAGCAAAGCAGATCAAAGGTAAGTTCATGTGGTCTTGGTCAAGGGTAGCTGGGTCGTCTAATTCGCATTGTAGCATTGATAAATTATTTATAAATTTTATTTATGGATTGTGGTCAGATGGTCAGTAAAAAAGAAATTGATCGATTTTAAATGTTTGCTCTATCCGCTGTTGATTTTTCAGAGTATTTGCTGATACAATAATTTTAATTGCTTGCTATGAGAGGGGAATGGGACAGGACTTTTTAGTTAGCATGAAATTAGTTTTCATCGTATACTGTTTATCATTTAGTTAATATTTTATTTTAGTTACTTTAAACCAAGAGAATGAATAGTGAAATAGCTTTGCAAAGAGGCAAGAAGCTATTTCTTTAAATATCAGCACAGTGTTCTTCCCGGTTTCAATAGAAACAGCTGGTTCAGTGTTTCTTTGTTCACTGTTTCCGTCATCAGTGTTTAATTATTTTACTTGTAAAAAATCGGCGATGATTTTCAAACTTGTAACTGCATCGATAAGATTAGAAATAGCATAAAAATTTTGCCGAATTATAAACCTAGGAGCAGTAATATTCATCGAATTTTCGACCTCGGAATAAAAAAGTTGTTCGAGTTTTTGTTAAACATTTTTTGTAGGTTGTATAATTTAAAAAACGTACTGCTTACAAAGTATGATTTTATTCATACGCCAGCTTGAAAGTTATTTCAAAGTTTAATTTGTACAAGTTTAAATTTTCAATTCAATTTGTACAAGTTGTTCATTTTTATCAAACGTTCATTACATATGAAGACACCATTTTTCGTTTATTGCTGGGCTTTTTGAACTGTTTGAAATTCTCGTTTGTTGTTCCAACAATAGTCAGCCAATTAGTCTATTAGGTAATCACGCAGTGTGCCACATAATATTGGGTATGGAAATAAGTTTCCAACGTTTTTTCGACAAAGTTTTTGTTTATTTCATACGTCATTCAAAGTATGCACCATTTGAAGCTATGACCTTCTCCCATGTTTCTGGTAGTAGATGGATTTCTCGGCGGAAAAAATCCCCATATTTCGATTCGATCCAGTCATCGAGCCATTTTTTGGTGCTTCATAAGAATTAAATCGTTCTCCAGTGAGGGCCGATTGAATGGAGCGGAACAAATAGAAATCCGAAAGAGCTATATCTTTGAAATACCGCGGGTAGGACAAGATTTCCCAATTTATACCTTCCAAATATTTTTTGACCGACTTGGTTACATGTGGCCTTGCATTGTCATGCAGCAAAATCAGTTTGTCATTTCTGTCATTCCATTCTGGCCGTTTTTCCTACAGAGCTCGATTCAGACGGATGAGTTGTCGTCCGTACACATCCCCAGTGATTGTTTCGTAATAGATGACGCCACTGTAGTCCCACTAGATGCATAACAGGACTTTGGAAGCGGGAATATTCCGTTCTGGGGTCGGTGGACCTGGTTCACCTGGCATTATCCAATATTTTAGTCGCTTAGGGTTGACGTAGTACATCCATTTCTCATCCCCTGTCAAAATGCGATGCATGAAATCCTTCCTTGTTTGTCGTTGAAAAAGCATCTCGCATGTCACCAAACGCCGTTCGATGTCCATTTCTCTCAGATGATGCGGCACCCAAATTCTAGCTTTTTGAATCATTCCCATGCCGAAGAAAGGCGTGGATCTGCGTAAGAGTTTTCGAAAGACCCAAGTAGGTTTTTTCAAATGTTATCAGCGTATTGGTTATATTTTTGCTGGATAACTTGGTGCATTTTTATATTTCAACTTAGTATCGGGAAATTTCTGGGCATAAAAATACAGTTATTTGGGAAATTCGTCAAAATCAAACTGAAATAGGTACTTTCGCTATCCACTATGTCTAGTGTCAAAAAATCCGTTGACGTCATCTATGCCAAACTGAAATAAGTATTTTCGGAGCCGTCCATTTGTAGTCAGGGACGAACTCATTCTGAAAGCCACCTCACTGACATTACCGTTATTTTTCATCGAGGTATCCTATAAATAAGTTCACATATCTATCTTCCTATTGAGCAGATGTTTCATCTCCTTTGCCAGTACTCTTCTGAAATTTGTCGCTTCAACCTGAAATCAGCAATGTTGTTCTCGTAAACTGTCAGAAAATCGACTGTTAAGTTGTCATTCGGAATCCAGTTATAACGTAAATGACATCTTTGGACATTGTTCTATAAATAGGAATTACTTCTAGCACATAAAGTCGACATACATCTTCTTCATTATTAGTGTCTATACTAGTGCTGCGCATAATAATGGGAAAGACCAAAGCCCTTTAAATGGGAATCCTTCGGCTCGGGTTTGATTCACCAACGGCTAACACCAAAACTGCGCTATCTTTTGAAGCTTTTTTGCATTTCTTTCAATATGTGTCCAGTGCCATTCTTGTTTCCTTGTTGAGAACTGAAATGTAGGGCTTTTCCCAGATGAAAAGAAAGAGTGTATCAAGGAATATTCCGAAAAACACTGGACAGTTGACTTGGGGTGGTTTTGGTCTCTAAATAGTTGATAGAACTACTCGGCGTGCTCTATGTTTTGAATCAATATCAGAGTTTTCCAGACATTCCTTGAAGTCTAGTATGTTTCTCTCTTGATTAGTTTGATGTAGCTTCTTCCTTGCTTGTTGCTTTAAGCTCGGAAGCTCATTATAGTTTAGTCGATCCATACCTATAAGACTGTTCGTCTAGCCGTCACACACTTAGCCCGGAGTTTTGACACCTCCAAGGTGTATATGCCAACATTTCTTTATTGCTGGCATATTACAGACAAGTTTACCTTTGACTCGCGATAACATCGGAGCAGCAGCAGGTCTTTGACATTGTTCCAATGATTTTTTCATCTTTGACATTGTTCCAATAATTTTTTCATCTTTAATGAATCGCTGAGACTCAAAATTACCAGATTTAATCCATTCAAATAACAAGCTAAGAAATACTGAAATGTTTGAAACATAGGAAATATTGGAAACAAGGTCTAACAAATTTCTCCATTTAACCAATTTTATATTTCGAAGTGATTATATAATGTCCTTCTTGTCGACAAATGTACTATGTAAAATACTCTGATTACCAGATTGCCTGCAAGTGAATTCTGTTTTGTGGCTTTATATGTTGTGAATAACTACTCAAGTAGGCTATGTATCAGCAATTAGAACATATGATAATCGAAAGGAACAATCTTTCCGGAGTAAAGTGGATGGGGCAGGACTTCCCGATTGAATCATTACTACTAGCTTTTGACAGACTCCGTAATACACTGATTACCATTTTCGTATAGTCCTCATGAGATAATATATCTTTTATGAAAAAGGTTAGGGACCTAAGATTGTTTTCCAGGTGAAATAATCGTGTAAGATAGACAGGGAATATAGCAGAAGCCCCTTACACAAATAAACGTCAATCTTTTCATACCAATGTTGGCAATTATTGGAAAGTTTTTTCAAACTTCGTATTAGCCAAATATCATATGGTCTCAAATGAAGCTATACTTAGGGGGACACTTTTGCTCAATCTGAAGACCATTTGAAGAGAACTGATGTCCCGATTGACAAGATGTCTTTTGTGGGCATGCATGACTAGCTCAGGAGGTCTAATCCCAGGGGTTGGGCTGATGAAGAATACAGAATACATGTAGTCTAGGACTGTCACAGATATTTTAGTTGATGACGTTATGATAGTCCCCAAAAATCCACATTTAAACTTTAGTCTACGACCGTTGCTAACGAGTTATGGTAGCTTGTTGCTCAGTTTAAAAAAAACTCCGCCCATGGTGTCCCGACTCTAATGTTGCAGAAGGGAGCGGAAAGCATGTTCTGATAATGGACAGCGTATATGTTAACATATGCATTGAATGTGACACTGCAAATCTTAGAGAATTCGCTAATTTTTCCGATGCGATGTGTGATTGGAAATGAGTCTATAAGTTGAAAATGTATGCTTAGAAATTGTTCGAACGTTGGAATCAGATGTTTTCTAGGCTGTTTAATCTAGGGTTGCAGTGTTCTTCTGTTCTGTAATGTGTCGTGGAGGATATAAGCATTTTCTACTAAAGTAAGTGAGAGCTTTCTGTAATATAATTCAGTATAATGAGCACCACAAGGTCTGCGGAGTGGCAACGAACCCTTTTTAACAGTAGCGAAATTAGTAGTGGCTCCAGAGCTAGAGTCAAGAAAACTACAACAAAGGTTTGATTTTTCTGGGAGAGTTTTGGGGCGTAACAAATTACTGATATTTCCAAAAAAGTGCAGATTTGGCTCAAATAAGGGACCTTGATTTCTGTAGACTAGAAAATTTTAATAAACACTAATTAGATTTTTTCTTCAAATATTTGAACTCCAAATAGTTTTTTTCTTTGAAATTATGGGATTTCAAATATTTTTTCTTCTTTTGGAATCAGGGCAAAATGATCGTTTTTATTAAAGATATGTTTATTGCCTGACACACAACTAATCATGTGCCGAGAGTCATTTAAAAATCAATTGTGTCCCAATTTCCCGAGCACCTTAAGCTAATCAAACTCATATCATTCATCAGAATATGTTAAGTCCAGATAAGAAAATCGATTTGCAATTTTTAAAGATACAAATGTACAGCATTTAGAACCCCACAAGGAATTAATTTTTCAAAGCTACCAACAATGAATTAGTACTAGCAACTCTGGACACTTCACATAGTTCTTGCATTGCAAGGATCACGGTGGTATTTAACCATTAAATCGCGAACACATCCAAATGGTAATTAAGAATCCCAAGGTCTTGACAAAATAAGTAATTAACCTATCAACTTATTGTTCCTGAAAAGTTGAAGTTTATATTTGCTTATTTTAATTCGAGTCCTTGCGTCTAAAATACTAACAAGGAGAAACAATCACATCGCAATCTTATTGTTACAACTGAAACAATTATGAACCAAAAATGAACGCTCGTTTCGCAATTACATGAATTCAGTATCAATAATTCAAATGTATTCATGGCCACAAGTCCTTTCTCGACACCATACTCCATCTCGCAAGACTATAATTCAAGTCATACGAAAGATTTCTGGAAAAATCACAGATTTTCCCAACTTTGGTAACTCCCCCTAGTAAAATTCAATTGGTTGTAAAACACAAAACGTCTTGTGAATTCCACAATTCATTCAAATAAGGATGTGGGAAAAATTATTCAGTTTCTTAATAGTTGGAAATTTTATAAGGGATAAGGAGTTTCTTACGTTTAAAATTGTTTTTAAACGGTGGGAATCCCCTGGACAGGACTAGTGGTTTTAATATGTTGAAACACATGTAAGTCATGAAGATTATCCTTTCCCGGCGCTCGTGTTTGCAAATTAATAACTGGATAGTAAAAGGACAAATTACCAAGTTAACAATCGTTATACGACTCATTGCATTCGACTCTGCCATTAAGGAGTAAGACGTTTTGTTTATTTAGGATAATTTACAATCGATAATAAATATTGGGAAATTTTTTTACCGTAACATAAAGATAATCATCAAGAGCATGACTTTCCTGAAGAAAGGATAGATTTGATTATCTGGAAGGAGTTACGATAGAAACCTAATTGGGATAAAGCGTTTATTACGTACCCATATAATGAAAATGAGTAATGAAGGTAACTTTTTGACCTGAAGGTGATTATGTGATTTTTTTTTAAATTGATCACATTGAGGAGTATTTCTTTATTTGCATTGTTGTTGTAATTGTGAAGGAAGGAGGATAGGAAAAATAAAGAGAAAGGAGAATAACACAATCAAATGACAACAAAAAAAAACAAAGAAAAGAAAAACAAAAGACAACCGTGTCACCCGCCTTGTATGTTTGGCTAGATCTCCTTTAATACCCTGGACACACACTCAAACTACTAATAATAAAACGAATTGATATCGACGTAACCCTCACAATAAGTTGAAGAAGTGCTGCAGAGTGTTGAAATTTGTGATCCATGAAAGTATAAAGCAATAATAACAATTGTGAAACGACAAGGACCATTTGCAGATACTGGTGGCGCAGGATCATCCCAAAAGGCTTGCGAATACTTGAATGACAATGAGTACCATAAAACCTACACCTCAGGTCATTGAATGGCTAGACTTTGAGAAATTTTCGAAGTATCGATCAGCTGAAACACGGTGAAGTGAACTTTCATCCTTTTGAATTTTATCAAGCTCTCAAAGGAATTTAGGTAGCCTAAAGCAAATGCAAAAGAGCTTGCGTTTGAACAGTTTTTTCAGATTTACTAATCCCGAAAAACGGTTCCATTCACAAAAGAAAAGGGAAGGACCTGTGCTACCTTACAATCTAGAGTACCGTTATACAAGTACTCTGGAAAAACTCCTTGATTTTCTAGAATGACAGAATTTAAGGCGAAATTTTGAAATTAAGCGAGAAGAACAACTATGGAAGACCATAAAACCAAGAATTATATTGAGTTAGAGTGTGAAAGCTACAATAGGCTGGCCAAGTGGTATGCATGGGCGTTGTATAATTTGAGCAGTGACGACCCTGAAACAAGCTGAAAGAACCTCATATGATAAGAAAAAATCACAATTTGTTTTATATGACTGTAGGACCCTATATGACAGATTTGTCACAGCTCTGTTTTAAAAATTGGAGAACACGGTCGATAGACTCCGTTTAATTGCATGTTTTGCTTGAAGTTAAGGACAATGAGCGCACATTTATGTTGTAACGCATTTCTGCTAAGAGAGAAAATTACTTGACCCTGATTCGATCTCGTAATGAAATTTCAAAAATAAATATCGAATTTTCATTGTATTCTGTTTATTGAAGCATACTTTGCTCATATCTATTATATTTGCAAATTTTGCTTTTAAAATAAGTTAAAAACTCAAATAACCAGCTGAGCAAAATTAAAAAAATGTATGTCAAACATTTGACGATGATCGATATTCAAGGATAATGATGATGAATCTTCTTACTTGGCTACAACTCAGTAGTAATAATTTGTAGTCATTGAAAGATTAATGTCGTATTACCTTATACATCCGGTAAACAATAAGAAAAAAAAATTTAACTATATCAAATGGAATCATGCGCAATTTACACTTTGAATGCACTAAATCTATACATCAACAAAATGACCATGAAAATAATCGATCGCAATATGTGAGGAATATTTCGCTGAATGCATGTGCTAAAGGAATAATAGACTGGTTAATCTGGTTTACACCTATTACCATAAGACATTTATTGATTCTTCAACTGTAGTTCTGGTAATTTCCTACGGTTAGGATTTCTTCGGGGGTTCATCAATGATGACAACAGTTTCTTAATGATTTTTTTCAAAATGTTGTTTGAATTAGAGATGGATTTCTAACCGATTTTTAAATAAGCAAAATCTTTTTAAAACACTTTCTAGTCAGTGAAAGTATTCAGTTTGAACGTTTGTATTTCAATGATTCACCTGTTCTAGAAATATCACCTATAGTCTAGAAAGATTGCTGAAGATGTTTACCTAATTTCTTTGTTTATCACACAAGAAAATACTAGAAAGATGATCGAGAATGGTCCGGAAATTTGCAAGCATGTTATGGAATTGCGACTCCATTTCATATCCGTGGCTCCAAGACGTATTACTTTTTAGATTGGGCGATTTCAATAAATTTTGTTACTATTATAATAAATTCTTTGAGCATGAATAAAGCTATTGACTAATATTCCAACATTTCGGCGTTTTTTAGCCTGATGCTCGCCGATATAAGATCATTATCATTATCATTTGCGTTGTGGGAAAGTAATGTAATGCGTAGCAGCTATAATAATGTATCGCGTAGTAGAATTTTAAATTAAATTCATCAATTTAACTTCCGAATAAAAACAAAAATATATAGTCTCCCCATGTCAGCCTTCTTAAAAGTAAGTCCATAATAACAATCATCATTATCAAGCTGAATGAGGATCGTAGTTGTAGAGTAGTGTTCCGTGTCCGAATAATGCTGTGCGTCACTGTGTTCATCAAGTGACGCACATTTGAACAAGCATGTAGTAACCTTCCTGTTTTCGTTTTATCGACCAATAATGAAGAAAGGACAGAAGGTATTGTAGACAGCAATCATTCAAAGTTCACAGCAGTGTGTCGTTCAGACTTAGAGAAAGACTTTAAAGTTGCATTCATGCAAAATTGCTAGTTAAAAAGTGGGGGGAGGGGGCCTAAATAATTTAAATTAAAGAAAATTGCATTTGTCTTACAAAATTCTCGACTTAATTACTATGCCTTCCTTCTGGTACCTAGCACAAATAAAAATATATTAAAGGTAGAGCTGTTGTAACACTCTCTTGTTCACTACACCCAGTAAAGTGAATTGGTCAGTACCACGCTTAGCAGTGCTACACTTCGAAGTTACCATTCGCAGCCAGGTGTGTTGATCAGACGGCATCATTATGAAAAGGGGTGATCAAAGGATTAAAGGAGATGGAATTTATGAGCCATAAAGTGTACGTTGACCAAATTCGTCATTGGGAGATAGATACGCGCGAATCGCACAAATTTGAGTAAAAATTCATTAGAAAGAAATAAATAACCATCTTTCGATAGATGATTGTGTAACGCTTATGTCAATCATGAGCAATAGAATGATAATATCTGAAAAGCGTTTCTACAACTAGAACACATCCAATTTTAAGCTTGCACTTGCATGATTATTTCGAATTTCAATATTTAGGAAAATATTGAAAAATCAAGAAATCAGCGATTCTAAAAACGTGAAGACGAAATGAAAAACATTGCAACTATGCGAAAAGCGTCGCATTTATTAAGTTGGTGATTGTTAAAGTATTTTTAAACTGAAAAATATTCATCAAAACTTGAATGAGAATTGCACGAGCCAAAATTGAAACGTAGTTATATTTTTTGTCCTATTAAAATACTCAATTCACATTCAACAATGCGGCCAGCCTCAAACATTGCTGTCTACCTCCGATTTTCATCAACAACGTTACAACCCCAATAATGCGACTAACAGTGCGCTATATTCTTGTTGCGTCATACGAACTTTAATCAACATCAGAGTTTTTCAGCAATATTTCAGGGGCCACTGATTCACACCTATTTTATTCGAAAATGTTGATAAGAAATAATAATTTTAATATTATTTTTTAATAATAAGGCCTGAACTTTTCTATTCGTGGGCGGAATAAACTAGGCGGGTTCACCCGATACGATCCCAGAACTATCAGAAATGGTCACCATGAAGCTTTAACTGATTTACGCACAACAGAGAAGCCTTATTAAACATTTTCACAGGCCTCAAAACGAAAGACAACTTCAATTGAAGATTCAAATGAGAGAAGCTCCCTTAAAGGAGAACTTGCCCAAGTTCAACTAAAATAAAATGTAATTACAATCGGGGCAACATCATCTGGAGGAAAGGAAGTTTAAAGACGATCGTTGAGGGCAGAAAGTTTCGTCAGAGGTTTCGTCGGATCAAGGACTACAACAAAGAGAGAGATTTATCTCTGAGAATTTATGCCTCATAGTACGTCGAATAAACTGCATAAAGAGCATCAAAGCTATAAACATTATTGCACAGCCAGGAAAAGGCAGCTGCCTCAAGAATAAGTATCAAGTGCCTTGTTAAATTTCTGCTTTTAGATTACTGGGGAGCAAAAAATGAAGACTCACCCCACAGAACATAAATTACCTTCAGCAGTATTACGAACGCCTAGCACTATAACGCATGTTTGAAGAATACCCTCCAGATGTCGCTCTCATCAGCGCAATCCGATAATTAATTAGAAAAAACTGCGTTAGTCCCATTACCAGACATTCCATGTGATGAAAGGACAGGAATCCTAATCATGCTACACATTTCTCATCACGTTTGTCAGGGCGAATGGATTGTCACGACTGTCTCTTGTAACCTAGCCGCTGTTCAATTTCGAAGAAACCGTGGCCCCTTAAAGTAAGTCTTGCTCGAATTTTTACACACCCGGTATTGGAATTTCTATAAATTTGAATCGATATCGGACGGAGCTATGATGAAATAAATCAACAAAGGCTGCCACGTTAGCGCTGGATATATATCGGTTGACAAACGTTAATGGTTCTATTTCCTTTCTCTGACAACGAAAATTCACTATTTGTTATAAATTTAGGTATAGTTAGATTTCTGTAAGAGAGTTCCTTTTGCATAAAGTGCATGCGCTCAGTACAATACGCTTACCTACTTGAGTAATGTATGCCTGGGACTACCTCATTAATCCTACCGCAAATACTCAGCCGACTCTTAGAGAGTTAGCAGATCAATTTGGGAGAAACTAATCTAATCACAGAACATTCGACTATATCGAAATGGACAATTTCTTCAAGTGTTCCTCTAGTATAAAATATATTTTTTGAAGAATGGCGCTCCTGGATGAACAAGTCTGTTTTCAGAGTAACGAAAATCATGCCACCCCCCCCCCTCGTAATAACTTAATTCAAACAAAGGTCAGGTGATAGCATGCGTACGCTGATATCAATGCAGAATACGCCCCAATTTAATTGCCTCGGCACTCTCATCAGAGAAAATATGCGTCTAGAAACCAGGAAACTTTATAAAGCAAGTGCAACAATGAAACTTTCTTCAAATGTGTACAAGGATATCAAAGCTCTCATTGGGTTACAAGTCTTATTTTCTATCAAAATTATACATCATTCCACAAGATGGGAAAATATTCTTAACAAAAGAGCATAAACTAGGTGCCTGCTTAAACTACGACTGCTCTTCGTATAGAACGAAGTCCACGACTATTATGGTGGTACAGGGGTTCAGCTAGCCTCTGATTGGATACCACGATTCCTTTGTTGCCGCATTCTATTTAATTGACCACTTCATATCAAGTGAAAGGTTCAAAAACTTCTTCGCAACGTCTTACCAACGTATCACGTCTCCTGCGCAGTAAGCAATAAAAATCTGTCGGCCCAGGTGGAATCCCGAACTACATACGCAGTAAATGCTCCTGCCCTCTTATCATGAGCATAATCAATTTAGCTTCTCTCTTATTCGAAATCGGAAGATTACTTTAAACCCAATTCAAAGTCATGTCTCGCTTTTCAACTTGAAAAACATTTCAGGGAGCATCTTTTTTCTCTTTTTCTCATTTCATCTCTTTTTGTTTAAATCCTTTGCCAAACACAATATCACTACCTGACAATTTGCGTTTCATCGGAATAAGTGGTTTAATTCCGATTTTAATTTAATAATAACTAAGTAACTAATTTTTCATAGTTACATCTTTTGTGAACAAAGATTTAAAAAAGTGACTGTAGTGGCTGACTGCGTTGATCTTGAAAATGTATTCAATTATGCGTGGTCCGATGGACTATGTAGAAATATTCAAGTCCAGAATGCCTAATTCTATTACCCTTAGCAGCTTCCTACTAGCTAACTCACAATATAAATGGCTAATGCCCATGCTCAGTAGTCTAAAGTCGCGCATTCCGAAGTTCCTCAAGGGTGTTTTTTCGGACCGAATCTTTTCTTGACGACAACCCAAATGAGTGGCGATCGCTACCCATTCACCAACTCTCCCTCTGTCCTCCTCTTACCCTTAGGTGCACGGACGATATGATAGAAGTTGTTAGTCGCGCCACACACTTTGAGGCTCCATGCATAAATAAATTGCTTAAAAATTACCTAAATATTCTGTTAAAATTTAGTGTCCTTCTAAATCGAACCTCGTAAGATTTAAATGCAAACAGTAGCTGTATAGTTTCATTAGCGGTTTCTTCGTTTAATTAATTTGAATTTACAGCATCTAGAACACAAATTTAATGTTTGAAGCAATAGTTTATGAACTGGAGGACATAGTATTCAACTTAGCCAATTTTTCATTGTCTTCATCGTTAGTTACTTTTCAGTGCACTTGGATTTCCATCACTTGTAGATCCACTTCAAAATTTCTAGAACATACTTCACAAATATGCATCGAATTCAACAAACGAACTCTACAATTCACATAAACATTGCACACTTGTTAGCCAAATGCACTTTTGGCTCATTCCAACCACATGTCCTCGACATTAATTTTATAATCATGTGCACAGTGCACGCTATGTGGTCAAAGTATGCTATAAAACTGCGTGAATTTTTCATGAAAAATGGGTTTTTCTCAAATAAGACAAATATCTCAAAACAAAACATTGCAACGGAAAACGGGTTTAGCCGAAGAATATTTTTCGAAAATATTTGGTAAGAGGTTAAGATTTTATTGTTGAAAATACAAGAGTTTTCGATTTTCCAAGGACATGAAAGGAGTGTTAGTTAGTTGAGGGTCTAGGCTGAAGTGGAATTTTATTGCAACTTCTTTTCTAAGTACGAATGCTCGTATGCAGTAGTCATAATGAAAATGTTAATTTAATTGTAGAGTTGTCTTAGCCACATTGACTTGGATAACATTTTACACTTGACTTAAAATGTCCGAGAAGCTGATTGACCTCAACTATATGGAATTTATTAACGAGCCGGTGAAAATTTGAGTCTCTCATTTTCTCAAGCAACCGGAAGTAATCGTTTGTACGACCACTCTACTATTAATTTATGCATGAACTCTTCAACCCGGGTTACTCGCTTAAGTCTTTTGTTTCAAATGAACTTTCTTTCGGAATATACTTTTTTTTACAACTCGTTTGTTGATTGTCACATTAACATATGTAAGGAAGGAAAGCATGAAATAGATGATTACGCTTCGGAACATACATCACCGTATTTATTGTGTTTAATGATCGTGTTAGCACTTCTTATGACTTTCGTCAAATTGTGGGTCAAACATGTGAAGCTTTAAACGAATTGCGGACATTCTTCATATTTTGAAGGTCTTTCAAAAATATTTTTGTTTTTAGATTTTTATACGATCCGTATTCAAAACTATCTCGAATTTACGCTTCTGTATGAATGTTGTGTCAAGTCAAACACGCCTACTCTTCGTCAATTATTGAATCAATCAATAATAAAACAAAAAAATTTACGCGTAATATCTTTTGTATTACGTTGAATTGTTTATAAATTACTTCATCTGATTGGTTGTTAACGATACCGTGACTCTATTTGTTAGATGTTCAATTGAAAAGATGCTTGCCGTTGATTGAATGCCGTTCAACCGAACGAGCACATCTTCAGATGTAGATTTTTCGATTGGAATTTACTCGTAACCATTTAGGTTGGTGACATGATACTCGTGTACATAGCAATGCGTATATGCCTACATGTTGACTGAATGTTGAAATTCTACTCACAATCGATGAGTGGATATGGTAGCGCAAATAAAAGATATAAAAATAATTTGCACGGGTTTCTTATTACGAAAGCACAATTCGATGTACATGTTTGGTAAGAGAAAATTTCAATCGAAGGTAGATGTTTAATTAGTACTGAATACACATATTGGCTAACTGCCAATATATTCTATTAAAAATAAACTTCATGGTTATTAGGTGTCCATGATTTTGATATTGTTTTTTTGAGTTCAATTAACCAAACTGGGTTCCAGTGTTAGTTATAAGTAGGCAATTGTGTTTTAAAATTTATGGTTTAATTTGGTATGATATATTAAAGATATTGATATCGAAGGGTTATTAGAAAATATATCTAATTAAATCAATTTGTCATTTTGTTACGTACGCATAAAAAACATTGATTCCTTTTATCTTACCTCAGAAAATTCTATTGTTCCCGTGCAAATATGTCCAAGATGCAGCGATATAACAACTCAATTGCAGTCTAAATGTTTCACAACTTCTTCAATTTTTCCCCATCCACGTTAATTTACATTCCATACCAAGTTACTTCACTGTCAACTACTTTTCCGTTGAAAATTCCAAAAAGCACCTTATGTAGTAATTGAAACAGGTTTTCCGGTCAACGATATTTCCAGCAAAATCAAAGCACTGTATCTATCGATTTTTCCACACACGGCATTTATGAATTTTTCCTTTTTTAATTTAATTCAAAATGAAACTGCCAACTTTCACTTGATTATCACCTTGCACTAAATACACAAAAACAAACGAAGATCACAGTAATTTAACATGCATGCGTGTTCATATGGAATTGATGATGATTAAACAAGCTGACAAATGTCTTGGATGGTAGATCGAGCTATAATCTTAGTTTAACTTTTGCAAGAGTCTTTTCTCGACTTTAACGTTAGTCTTACAATTTCAGCGTTCAAATCGCGAAACGATTTCTCTCGTACTGAACACTTGATCAAATATCGGAAGTGCAGCAGCTCAACATGTTGACTTGGTTCCCAGTCAAGCAATGAAATACGAAGGTGGGTGTGAATGTGAATCGTGGTAGGGATTTGAATTGTTAACTCTATATTACAGATAGGAGTCGCGAAAGATTTGCACCAACAAACATACATGGTAAGATTGCTGCGCACCTCTACAATGCCAACAGGTGAATTTCTCCACCTATGCAAGAAACGGCGAGCACGTAGCATATGAATCCGTAAGTGACATACGTTTTATACTGAAATCTATAATAAGTATCGTAGATGAAATAGTATGTTTACCTGTTCATATGATGATTATATCAGCGAAGTTACTAGAATGATCTCTGCATAGTTACCCCATCCGTGGGGCTTAAAGATATACGTGTAGATGCATCTACATACTAAATAGAGCGTGTGATGAATGCTTAAGATATGTATGTGCAGGAGAGTGATAAGTTAATCATTATGCAATTGAATAAGTGTAGAACGCATGAAATTTTCAGATAATTGTTTCACAGCTAACGGGAACTGCATGCATTCAGATGTTATTTTAATGAAGCAATCCGAGTGGGAAGCAATTTTGCAGAAGATTTGTGGCCACATTGTACTTGTTTTATAAACATTGTCTATTGTTTCAATCATAAAAACAATCAAAGCGTTCTATTGGGCAATAAAAATGTCGTTCATACTAGATTCCTGCATGGTTACCGTAACACGCATAAGGTATACTGAAAGATTTAGCAACGTATCTACATCGCATCAAAATTAGATCTACCCTATTTCCGACATATTTAAGCACTGTAATCTAGACCGACATGCTTCCAATTTTTGAAACTAAATACCCATCAAAACATGTCTTTTCCACTATCGGAACAAATCTGTTAAATATCTTTTTTAGGTTTCGAAAATCCTATTCGTATGTTTTAAATTTCAAAGTCACTGAAATCTTGTTCAAGTCAAGTTCATCAGAGACCCGCTAAATCAAAGCCCTCAAATAAGGCAACCATTCCATAAATCAAATTTTATAACGAATTTTATGCCAGCGAAAAAATCTATGTAAATTTAAATGAAACATTGACCTTGTAACACATAATCATCATGATTTAAATTGAAATAAAAGAAAAAAGACCAAAATTGTCCACTTCCTAGGCCGTTGATTGAAACATATATTGCTTGTATGCATTGCCATTGAACTTAGATGAGTTTTATACTTAATAGAAAATGTACTTTTTTTAATTCGAGAGATTTATCCTTGGGCGCAAAAACTCCTTTTTCATTAGTGATTTTTCAGTGATTTTTGGTAACCGAAGCTGTAGGCGAGAAGCCATACCACTGTTTTCCAGTCGAATGTATTTTCAATTCTGCCAACCATATAACACACACATCCTGTCGGATAGTATGACGGTATGCTTGTCTTGAGTCACGTAGATTCATAACTGGTTCAGAACTATTGTCAAGTACTCAAAATAAAAGGACAACGAGAACCAGAGTGTTTCAGTGCAGAAAGGCCGGTTGATGGAAACGAAAAGAGCTGTTAAGGGAAGGAGTAGAGCGAATAAGCTGGCAAAAGTTGAGTCAGCCGATCAAAACATAAGAAAATTGACACTATCACTTGCAACATTGAAAATATTACTTGATGAAACCCCATAGAAAGATATATACTCGCCTTGTAATGAAAGAAATCATCACATAATATGATAAGCTCATTGGTATGATCCTAACAAAGTGAAAATAAACCCACCATTAAACAAACACTAGAATCGCATAAGAACTTTATTAATCTTATAAACAGACCATCGAATTTTGGATCAACGCGCTACAAAACGAACAGTGAACAAAAGGAAACCTTGTACTCGTAAGACTTCCTTCCGATTTGTTCGACCCTAAGTTAAACTTCAGTGATCCGATCTAGATCCCTTTATTTGTTTTAACGCTTACTCTCAAGCTTGTGATGACCACTTGCGCGTTTGAGCAAAACTGGATATCTTAAATGTAAGTGGCATCACTATGAGCCTTGGGGATTATTCAAAAAAGTAGCGTAATGCGGGGGGGGGATGGTTAACAAACCACAGCTTTCTGTATCAACAATCCACACAAAACATTTCCATTTAAAGGGTGGTATATTTCTAAATATTAAGCCATGTGAATGAATCTGTTGCCCATCGGACTACCAGTGGCTCAAATCAACTGTACTACCGACTACAAATCTCCCGTACACACTGAAAACTCATCAAGGAACATATCATTTTAAGCTAGGCCTTTTTACTCTCAACATAAGGCGTACGTGGCTAAAATTTCTCTTTGAGCATGTACGAGTGTTGGTAGGCAGTCACCATATCACAATACCATCACCAGCTCTGAAAAAAGCTCGCGTTTTCTCTAGAAAGTTCAACGGAAAAATTGCTCCAGCTTTGGAAACTATCTGCTAAATGAAAACAAAAGAAGGAGGGGGACTGTGAATTCCACACTTCATGCACGCAAGACCGAAAATCCATGTACCCTCTGAGGAGCTGTGACAGTAGCTGTCTTACCAAATCAACAAGTAAGCCACAGCACTATGTCACTGATTAGACCTACCTTTCGTTCCGTTGAATCATATTTCTTGCGATCCTCTACCGTCTCGAGTAAAAAAAGCCTTTTCCATCCGCTCTCCACTGCGTTCGTAGATATTCTTCGCTCTTCATCAGAGAGCACCATGGAGACTCACGTCGTGACAACTAGGAGAGCCGGCCAGGAAGCCCGATAGAGACTAAGGCCGTGATAAGTAGAACAGCTGATTCACATTGTATACTAGGGCTGCAAAGCTCCTCGCCTCGGAACCCCCGCGGATTGTTGTCAGTAATGACTCCTTACAAAGAGAACGAGCTGAAGATGGCTGTATGCAGCCGAAACGCGTCCTCGAGACCCACAAAGCAAGGCCCGGCGGACCCAAGCTACCCAGACCTTACAAAGTACGTTAGTCGAAATTTCGAAGCCGTCCGAAAGAACATAGCTATAGGTTGGTCCATCTGTGATATCGACGAAGTAACCAAGAACCAATTCTTCCACTGTGCCTGTGCCTTTCGTATCCCTAATTTGATTGGACTGGAGCTCATCTCCAAGTCAATCATCTCGCCAAGCTAGTTGACCGATTTCTTTGAATTGATGATCATACTACCAGCCTACGTGGTAGTAACTATTCTTAGTGAGAATGACAATCACAGTTGTATTTCACCACTCGCTTCAACAGTCAATCATCTATTAGCTCGCTCGAAGCAATATCAGACTGTACTTAAGTTGGGCTCGCTTGACAGTGTGGCTGGCGCCTAATGCCACTACCTTATCCGCGTAGATATTCATAAGCTTTTCTTACTCGGTAGGTTCAGCCTTAGCTGACCGTCTTGCAAGACTTTCCAGAAGTTTACGCCATATAAAGCACTTTACAATACCCTTAATTTTACGTCTATTCTTCGATCACACCCTAATAAGTCGTGAATTAGCTTCAGGACCCTGATGTAATCTCTGAATACCCACTTTAGATTCCCGTACACTCAGAAAAATGTCTGAGCTTTGAAGAAATCAATTCCTAGTGTATAGAAATTATACCTATACCAAATGAAATTAAGGACTTTCATCGTCTCGAGGATGATAAGCAGTACAATAATCCTTAAGCGGTGATTGAGAACTTCTACTTTGTGTGTGGATGTACATGCAAGCGTCAATGTTTTAATATCCCCATTTGGTATTTCTCTATTTTATTTGGGAGTATAAAACTAAAAGGATATAAAACAATTGGTAAAGGTTCATATTAATATTTATGAAATAAAAAACTCAATGATTTGTAGCTTAGCCTAAATTCTTTTTGTTAAAAATTTCATAACTCTAACAGCTTACGTTCCACTCTAGGGACTAGCAGCGTTTCAGCTCATCTTTGCGTTTTTAAATAAACCAAATTTTTGTATATTGAATTTGAATCTTTGACCGTTTTTTTAAGAAATCAAATATATTTATATTGAATTCGAAACATGTCCTGAAACACAGCGACCTCGTTCAAAAATAAGACATTTTTTTCTAAGCCATTTCACGGTACGGAAAAATTGTGGTATGTTACGATATCCTTTTGGTATTACAGTTCATCCATGTTCGTATTGTAAAGAGTCTCAAAAAAGGGTAGATTATAATAGATTAATGTGGTTTGAAGAGTTTATGAGGTCTTCGCATAGAAAAAATTTGCTAAATCCAGAACCAAAACGCTACCCGACATCAGGAGACTGCCATTTCTGTATTTGTGTTCTTCGTTTGTACAAGAAACTCTGGATTCAGTACTTCTTAATTCTCTCGTATTTAGCGGCGCACACATGTCAGACCGGTTATACTCCTCAGGCAACATATCGGACCGCCATTTTAAAGGAATATAGAAAGAAATACCTACCTTTCTCGCTTCCAAAGACAAAAAACCATTGTGCTTTGTCATCTCGATCTACTTATTTCGGGGAGTTGTTGTCAAATTGGAAGGCAGCTACCAGGCTGGAAGGGTTCATCATTTCAACGCATTTTTTTATCGAGTGCCTCTACTGCTGTTGATGGGTCTGCGAAGGTCCCTCCTAGCAGACCTATAAGTTGTTGATATTGCATATGTCTCTTGCAACGTTCGCGCTCGCTGGGTCGCCCGTCAGAATTTGTGAGATACCCTTTTCTGCTCAGCTAATTTCAGGTGAACACCAGTAAACTGGAGGCATGTCGTTACGTGGTATTCGTATGCGCACGGATTGAGTGTCATTGTTAAGTTGAATACATCTTTAGCTGCAGATACTCCACTAACAGGAAAAGTTTCCGTCAACTAAGGTCCTCATTCGCTCTTCGATAATCCTCTCTGAATATTCACTTAGTCAGTATTCCGTCGGAGTGTGGAAAAAAGATCTTTTGGGGTTCTGGAAGCATCGGCATTCACCTTTAGTTCTATGTACTGATGACTTTCTTTTGAGTGCATCCTCAAATTTTTAACCTATAGTACTAGTCAATGGTTCCAATGCAACCCCATCGGCGGAGAGAAGAGGTAGGTCTACGTTCAATATGACCACATCGTTTTAGCTGCCATATCTAGGATCTATTTGCCATGAACATCTGATTTAGGCATGTCTACTGCAATCGCTTTAATTTTGAAGTCATCTCCAATGCACACATGGTCCACTGTACTCGAAACACAGTCCTCAAAAATACACAGCCTAAGTTGAAAAGGTTACAGGAATTTACTCGGCGTTAGATATACACCAAAGAATATGTTCCGCGAATACTTATCCCAAACGAAACTATCTTCTTCTACTGGAAGTGAGTACTGTTCCGTAAACAGATGGCTTTTCTGGGTTCGTAAAGATAACATGTGAGCAAACTTCGCGGCGGGTCTAACCAGCAGTAATGCTAATTGCCTATATCTATCTCTCACAACCAGTTCAACCAGATATTGGGAGATTATTTTCGAGGCAGATTAATTTGAAGGATACAGATAATTGTAATAGCGTTTTGGCCTTAATACGAACTTATTGGCAAATGCTACACTTCCCTGTACTGAGGATATGGATCAAGTCGTTTGGTCTTGGATTAGTCTTCTTCTTTAGGAACAAGTGTGTCTCTTCTGTGCATTTCGTCCTCTTATGTCCTGTCCTGATACAATTGTAGCGCAAGGAACAAAAAACCCACGCTTTTCTGGTTTGAGCCTTCTTTATTAGCTGCTCGCATTCTCTCTGTGTCGGGTCAGCGATGACCAAGCTTTGAAACACATGATTTGGTTTGTTTAACTTAACTATTGTCTTGTATAGAGCAAGGAAATTGCGTTGTAATTTCAAGCAGATCTGTAACGCAGTCAATGGCTTTAATTTAGTGTGACCATAGGGTGAAGACAGTTTTCGGTTGCTTTCCCTTTCAGGGTTCTTTCAAGTGCATCATAGAATACGTCTTTGATTGTTCCATCTGGTCCAAACTCCACAAAAAGGCGATTGAGCGAGATGACCGTACAGCTTTAATTGCAGTTTGGACGTTTTCTCATTTTACCTTTCCCTTGATTTCTAACACATCCTCGTAGGGCATTCCGTCATTTTGTTTGGCTCGAAGTATATGTCCAATAGGTTTGTGACACTTCTTAGTTTATATTTCTTGACTTACATATAATTCTTGCATTTTGGTTTCTGTGGCAGTTTTTAAGGTCGTTTCCGTGGCTTAAACACCTCTGGAACCACTTTTCCAACACAATTTGATTCGTTGAAGCTCCTTCCTCATCCTTCCTTCACGTCACCTTTCAATTGGACTGCAGGATAATCTTTTGTTGACAATAGAAATTGGGCCGCATACCATGCTAAGTGTACAGTCGTTTGCTCCTCTTCTGCCTTCAAATACCTGCGTCTGTCGTGACCTTTTCGCTTTCGGAGTTCTTTCAACACCAGTACTCCATTCTTAGTCGGGCTAGTCGGATTGCTCGCCAGGGAGGATTCCTTAAAGGCCGAAATACAATAGTGCGAAACTGCGATACGAGAGCGCGACGAGAGTCTCGGAGCAAATGTCAAGCAGTTTTCGTAACATGCATTTGTATGCGACATCGTTCAATGATTGCGATGCGTCGATGCGAGGCGGGAAATATTCGGAAAAACAAAAATTCCTCGCAACGAGGTGCGTGACGTTTGTCAAATGCAATATGGCGCTTAAAGAAACTTGAAATTCAAACGCCTTAATTACTTTTTAAGTACTTTGGTTATTATGAATGAATTTTGAATGAAAATTTCGTGCATCCTAGTTAAGGGTTTTATTTGCTTAACGAAGGAACATTCCAAATTCAAAAATTTTCAAAAATCAAAAGTAATTTTATATAAAACGTCACCTGTTTGACATTTGTCGTATGAACATTAATGTTCCCCGCATTGCGTACATTGTAAATTGAATGCGTTGCGCGACGCGCGCGACCGTCACGCAGTATTGTATTTTGGTCTTAATGAAAGTCCAGCACTTCAATCGATGTGATGGTAATAACAGCAATTGTAAGTTTCTTAACCCTTTCGCGTTCCTTTCCCGTGCGTTCGCTTATCTCGTATTGCAGGAGTCTCTGCTCTCCTTTTGCTGGTCGTTCTGGTGTCTACATGGTTTTACTGCGGCTCCCGATTGCTGTAAGAATCTCTAACATACTAGATATTTATTAGATATAAGATTATGGCTTATGGGATTTCGCTAGCTTCACTCGCGAGTTGGAATCTGTTCTCATTGAGATAAATACTCAGAGCCTGGTAGGTGCTATTAGGGAGTTCGTTTCAACCGAAGTAAGACCACCAACTGAATGATGTGAACTTTGAACTTACTGCAAGGGCTGTCAAAGTTTCACCGAAAGGATGACGGTTTGATCGATGGATTGGAGCCGTTCGCAAAGAAATAAGGTCAAAGACATCCTGTTTACTAGCGCAAAACCGCAGTTTTAGACCTTAATGTGAATCGTGTTCATATATGGCTTAGGTCCACATTTCATATAGTCCTTCGTTTCTTCAGTTACAGGGGATGACAAGCCTTTGAAGCTAACAAAAGAATGCTAGCTTCAAAGAGTACTCCTGTTGACCAGCATTCTGCCTGTAGGGAGTCTTCGCCTGTTGGACCGCGGTCATCACCTCCGCGACTGCATTGACAGTGGAACGCTCTCTTTTGACACTGTGTCACTGTGGTAGACGGTCTTCAGAAGTGTGGATAATGTCAGTAAGAAGCGAAGAATGTGACGTTTGTTTTTATGCAATCAGCAGCCTGTCGTGACACTGTAGCACTGTTCGGCTTTTAGTTCCGTTGTCAGCGAAGCAAGAGGCCCACAGATTTACTGAAATGCATCGTTTCAGTTGTTTAGATCCTTGTGAAAATCATAGAATATGTTCGGATTTGTTTTAAATAAATTAAAAAACCTTCCCGTTATCGTATCACCCGAATTCTAAATGGATTTGTAGTAAGCCCACTCTAGAATACAATTCCCATCTTGAGCTGCATTAATACATTTCTGAATTATTCAGTAGGCTCAACTCCTCAACTTTTATTGGATCAACTGTCAATAAATCTTCCTTCGATCATATTAGTCTATCAAATGATTGCTTTAAACGAGAGCTCAATACGAAATGAATAATTAATTGGGAAAAGTTGTTATACATGCGATATATAAATATTAATCCAATTCCACAACATCTATTCCGGTCACATTAATACTATTTGACACAGAATAACCTTCGATTGGTTGTTTGAATATTTAATTGATTGTAACAGATACAAAGGCGCTGCTCGTATGTATAGAAAAAAGATGAATTTTTTCGCGAGATACTGTGCATCACATAAATTTAAAGTGCATCCATAAATTTTATTGCACATTTGAAATGTGGATTTAAAGGTCATTTTATCAATGAAATTTAACATTTCGCTTAATGTCTCACGAAGAGACGTTCGCAAGTCAAGTGATCCAAAACCAAAACATTTGAAATATTTGAAATCTATTACAATTAATCCCTAATGCCATTAAAATAATGAATGATGGAGCTAAACTAGGACTTAATTTAAACTTTAGTTTGTCGTTTCACGCAATCTCCAAAATAAATCGCTGACTCAAATAAATTCGTTTTAATTAACTCATTTTCTCATTTTCTACTAGTCCCCGACGGTTAAATCTGCAAGATAACGTTCACAATTAATTCCTTTTTATTACATAATCTGTTGTCATACCGGTAAGATCGACCACTTTAGCTTAGCCGCAAGCCTGAATCACAAGGAGGACGACGCTTAAATCTCACGAACTCGAATGGTAAAAGTAAAAGTGTTTGGGTCCGCATGTGTGCACAAATGCGTGGTTACCGCGAAGAAAGTGGTACCTTCAACTCGTAGTGGTAATGACGTGATTGGCAATGCAAAACAATGGACCCAAGATTTGTCTCTATTCGGACCGGATTTACAATCGATTATGTAAGAAATTGGTTGAATCCATGTGCAGACTTTTAGTTGAATGGTGGGTAGAGGTAACGACCTTCAGAGAGACTTTCAGCCATTTTCATTGAGTTTCATTGTGAATGAGTGATGCGTTTTGAGGGGAATACCTGGTTATAAATGCATAATTTCATTGATGATTCAGCTTTTCGGATGGGTGAGTGGCAAAATCTGAACTTAAATTGACTGGTCTTATCAGATCTATCTCTTCTTTGTTTCTGATCCACATGATCAGCCAAAAAATTCATTTTGAGTTGCTCTTCACTTTGCTACATACAGAGATTATTAGCCGAGAAGTTTTCAAGGATCAAAAATCAAATGTTTTCTTTTTCCCAGGGGGTTGGGGAGGTGAGCATCAGGGAGTAGTGCAAAAGGTCATATATTGCAAAGGTCATTCATATATTGCAATTATGTAGAGTAAGCCAGTAATTCACAGATTATCTCAAACCACTTTTAGGCCATAATTAATCGTTTGGGTTCTACAAAGCAAAAATTCACATTCAGAATCATTACTCATTTGTATTCTCACTAAACATACTAAAAGAACTTAAAAAAAAAAACAATTTTTCATTTATTATTTACACTGGCACCCACTGTTGGAAAAAGGCACAGCCCAGCATTGGCCCTAAGCCTCTTGCGTGTGATTCTATGCTCACAGAGTGTCCAACCTGTCATCTTGCAGTAACTAATCACGATTTCTAGTTCCAGCTTTCTAGTACTCCTTCAACAAGTGAGGTGTTTGTTGGCTAAACTCTGCCAATTTATGAAGTAATCTTCTGTACTTTCTTCTTCCTCGCCACAAGCTTTACAGGTGTCCTCCGTTTGTACTCTAAGTCGTTTGACGTTTCAAGCTAAAAGTCTATGGTCCGTTGACCTTACCACCAATGCTCTTAAGCCAGTTTTTCTCTAGGATTTGATTCGTCCTGGTTTTACAAGGATTAGTTCAAAGTGCATGGCGAATCCTTGAGTCATTCCAAGCTCTTAATTTCTATTGAAAGATTTGTCTTAATTTCCTTTTTTACCGTTACTAGTGGCACTTTACTTTTGACTATTCTAGCTGTATATTGCTTGGCTGTTCCAACTGTGATGCTAGCTCGTCCACTGAATTATTTCCCTCTATACAGAGACTTACAGGGATTTATGTTGACTCTGCGTTTACTCCAGTGTAGCTTTCAGAGCTTGCCTATATTCCTGTACTAGTTTTTCAAGCAACATGGCCGGAGTTAAGAGTTTAAAGTGACAACTTGCTTTCCAAGAGTGTTTGAATTCATCCGTTGAAGTTGCTCATTATCGCTTCTCTGGCCGCTTTTGTTGGAAATACTTCCGACTGGAAAACTTTGGTATGGCTCTCAGGTTTCTAACAATGCTTTAGTTCTTGATAATCTGGGAAAAAACTTCGGTGCCTTTTTCTCTCACCCGTTTTGGAACCTTTGGTGTAGATTACGGCTTAATTTCCGGATGTGAAACTCTTAGACCATTTCGCAAACTTCTCTGGTCAGAACGTTTATCCTCAATGTGCTCATTGTGCCCACTAACTGATACAATTCTATCCAGTTCCTTTTTTGCTTGTTGGGAACATTTTCTCTTTTAGTTTCATAATGCTTATGTATCCCGTTTGGAGTTAGATTTGTTTGTGGATTTTAATCTGATGCTCTCTGCAAAAGGATTTGTTGAAACGTATGGGATTGGGCATCATTACCATTGCAGCTGTTGTTGTAGTCCTAATGCTACTTGTGATACCAAGCAAGTCATTTGTTGACTCTTGTCTAGTTCTTTTCCTATGGCTCTATTTCGCAATGCCAGCCACGGTCCTACTCCGTAAATTGATCTCACTGCTATCTAGCATATTCAAAGTGAAAATTTGGGCTTAGAGCCTCAAGTCATTCCATCGACTCCTTTTATTGAGAAGACTGTGACTTTACACCTCCGCCTCAACTTTCACAATGTGTGATGTCCAAGTTAGCTGACTTTACAAGGCTATTCGTAGGTATTTTACTCTGCTTACCTGGCTTAAAATGAAAGCAGTCGGTGTAATAAGAAAAGCGCCAGTTGTTGGTGATGCTGTGTAGTCCGTTTGTGATGTAGTCCGTGATGCTGTGTAGTCTTCATACAATCGAGGATCACACAAGGAGTGTGATCTGCATCAGGCATGACATCGTTTCAGTAAACCTTCCATATGTCAGGATGAATTTATGGTCAGCATATGCTATCATTGAGAAGTGCTTTCGGTTGAAGTCCTTAACTATTTAGTTTCTTATTTCTACCCATGCTAGTAGAAATACTATGCCACCTTTTGTTGTAATATTGTTCCATAAATTTGTTCAATGCTACACTCTTTGCTTCAGCTATAGTCGTCTTTCTTGTTAAGAGCTCTTTCATCCATTTGATTGTGGACTGTGGATCTTTTATATATCTTTGAATGTATACAACCCTCCTTTCCCTTTTAATTTTTGAAAGGCTCCCTCGATATCGATGAAAGGTCGGTATTGCTTTCCTTGCTGGTGGCTGGCTTTTACCAGCTATGAAAACAATTTTTGCCTCTCTCCAGTCTAAAGGAAAGTATCTTCTGGAATGGTCTCTGTATATTTTCAACAATATCCGGTTTCATAAGCAAGATCAGGTAAACTTTGTTAGCTCCGGGTGATTTATTCGGTTGGGAGGTGTTAATGACTCAAAGGATATTTTCGTTGTTTACAATTTCGTTTTAGGGAAACCTCGATAATGAGTCACGTTCATTATCCATGTGGTATCATCATTATTTGAGAACGAAAAGTGTTGGTTTAGCAAGAGTTCGATACTTTACAAGCTTTTTGTGGTCCTAGAATCGATCCCCATTCGAAGTATCGTGTCTAAATTGGGTTAACTATTCAGCACCCTATTTTAACTTGATGTCTCTTTTACTTCCTTAGTGTTGCTATAGAAGAGAGTCCGATCTTTGTCTTTTTGTCTCTTCTCACTGTTGTTTTCAAGATTTCAGATTTCACTCTTGGTTCTCCCAATCAGTATCGCGGACTTAATTGACTTTTCCGTATAACCTTTGAGTACTCTTGATCTTTTCCAGGTCTGTAAACCAATAGCATACTTTTTTTTGTTTGATGGAGAAGGTTGGACATATTTGAATCAAATTACCAACTTATACGTTGTGATGCCCCTCAATTCTTTGTCAATGTCTTTTTGACATCGTATTGGGTGCATTCGACGTGAGGGTAGTAACGTGTTTGTTTGACGTTTAATTTGAGTTCGTTATATAGCAGCAAGCTACTGGACTGCTTTCGCCTATTCTCACTTGTGGGACAGATTCATCAAGTCGCATACCTTTCATCGGTATGCGATGTCCAATGACTTTGTTATGATTAGATTGACACCAATCAAGAATCTTCAAGCGTGGTTGTATTTAGTGCTGAAGCTAGCGAGCCATAGTCCGTGAATGCGAAAGTAAATCTGAATTGATTTCCTTCTTGCATATAATAATTTTACGTATTTGACTTTATAGATTTGCGCCGTTTACACGGAAAGTACTTTTCCATTGAGTTTGTAAGGATATTGCACCAGTGATATATCGGTACCCGTATATGCTAGAAATTTAAGTCTAATAGTCGGTTTACTTTTCCTACTCCATTATTTTGCAGATTCACTTGAATCATCCGCAATAGTTTTTCGTTTTTAGCCTAAGGATACTGACATCTGAATTCTGCGGTTACGTAGATGAAGTCAAAATTAAATCAACGGTTTCTACAACCACGATCACGCATGCATTGGTGGCTTCTTCCTCTGCAAAGAGATCCCACCTTGCTCTCATGTGTATCGAGCCTTTGAGCCCCAGTATTTCGAAGGTCTTTCGCGTTATCTGCTCTGTATCGGGTATGAATACCTGGACGGTACAACAAGGTACCTGAACACCTTGACAGTACCAGAACTTCTTGTTCAAAATTGTGTTTTTCTTAGTGAATGCTGTCTAGCTTTTCTGGTGGCTTCTAACCGTTGCTGTTGCAGCACTAGATATCAAACTCATCCTGCTTAACGCTAGGATTCGCTAAGGTTTGCTGTATAGCTACTCGGCTGTCTGCAGCTTCGTGTGCTAATCTCTTAGTTTTTCGTTCAAAAACATTCAATTGGGCCGATATTTCATGAAAATATGGTCCAGTACCCTTCGATTTTCATAACGCTGGAGCGAGATTATGTTATTTTGGATTTTGAGCACAAACTGGCTAGAGTTTCTGCTCTCGTCCCGTGTGGGAGTTCCCAAGTCAATGTTTCTTAAAAATTTTGATTACCACCACGAAAGAAACGCGTAAATGCTTTATAGCTTCCTGTGAACTTTAATTTGTTGTATTGAAGTTCCGTGACTGATAAACTGATCGCTGTTCCATGTCGGGGTAAAAAGCTGCAGGTCCCTTTTGAACTGTTGTATGAGGAGGAGTCTGATCGAAGGATATACAAGAACAGAGAGGCTAGCAGGTAGGTGCGCTTATAGGCTGGAAACTAATTTTTCATGTGGCTCGTTTTTGAGTACAAAAATCTGCGATGTGGGATTTAGGTTGTGACCTTTTCTTTTGGGTTGTGTCCACTTCTTTTTTGAAAGTTGCTGACTTAGTGTCTGTCCGCAAACCATGCGGAACTGGAAATCGCCGCAAATTGCGACGAAATGCCTGAACCGCTGATTTAATCAAGCATTAGTTTCGGTCCCTTTTCCTGGACGTTTTCCATGCTGTCTTGAAATTTAGAGCTAGCGATATTATAATCATTTCCTCTGATGTAAGAGCTCTAAAGAAGTTGTTTTTTGGTATTTGCTTCGTGATTTCTTCCAGGATCTCTTACTCTTTGAGTAGAGAACTCAGAGCTTTTAATATGGGCATAGATTTCCAGCGCGTGATAGGAGTAAAGAAGTGGTTTCATGAGTCGGACCAGTAATTTTTGTTACGATAAGGTCACAATTAGTAACCAATTGTTGGACAAATGTGGTAACCCAGAGAGACATAGCTTTTGTGTAATGAAGCGTAAATCATTACGAGGAGAAGGTAATGAGACACTGTTGACGAAAACTGGCGGCAGTCGGGAAGAGTTTGGAATGAATTTCTTAGTATATAGGAAGCTGCGGTGTTAGAGGATGGGGATATGTTAGCAAATTTACTTTCAAATATATCTCTACATCCTGGCGTGTAGCACTGGTAAGCTCGTCTGTTCGCGAGGTCACAGTTCTAACAACTTTCGGTTTCGGTTCATGGTTTCCGTGTCTATTAGTTGTTGATCTTTGATATCTGTTTTTCTGAGAATTTTTTGGTCTCTCCTAATTCGCTCCTTAACTTTATGTTACAGAAAACCATTTTTAGTTCCAACTTGGTCCATCACCAGCTTCTTCTCACTTGCTCATTTGCCAATGGCTGGTGCGGTCCATGTGACTGCGGATTAGATTTTATTTTTGTGATAGTCTTTTTGGCGAGTGCTGGAACATACCTTGGCCGAGAATATTTGATTATTCAAGCCTAAAATGGTGCATTTAACCGTCTCATTGGGACGAAGGAAGTCGTCGTAGTTTGTTGGATTGGAGGTGGGGTAAGACTGTTTTGACTGTTCTACTCCACTGAAGCAGAAGTCTTAGCGAACTTTAGGGTTGAAGGGTTGAATTGGATTTGGATTGGAATTTCGAAAACGAAACGTCGCTTCTTGTCATGTTGGCGTCGGATAATTTCTTTATCATACGACCATGACTATTGGTCTCATCTTTGTTGTAACACAAATTGGCTCCATGTTCACATAAGTGAGGTGATATATTTCTACTATAAATCTGACCCTTATGATATATTAATGTGCCAAATATTCTGGCCATACACTCAGCTTCCATTAAAATCTGTGCTCTTTTGTGTCATCTGAATTAAAGTCTTTCAACTCATGGTTTCGTGTTCCTGAAGTCATATGGGACCACTTCATTCTTTGCAACAGGATATAACTATTCGTAACATGTTGTTGTCGTTGATGATCATTTACGTTGGGAAAGAATCAACTTTTTCGACTGTAAAATTTCTGTAAACACATTTTCTAACATTTTATTCCTATTCCATATAAGGAAGCAGCTTATAAAACGTGTCTTTGGAATTTTATACATATCAATTGTATCTACAACAAAAATTTATCGTGATCTTTTTAAAAAAAAATGATGAAGCAAACATTTCCCATTGAACTAAAAACAAACGAGAAACAGATCAGCTCGATTCCTTATTTGTTGGACGAACTCTAAATCATCTTTCACTATGCTGCCAACCGTCCTATAATTCCAATGATTTCAAGTATTTTACACCTTCCAATTCCAAGGATTCCTCAAGCTAACATTGGATCATAGTTGCCCATCCAAAACAACTGAAGCTGAAGGTTCTTCTTCATTCCAATCGCCTTCCTAACAAACAAATCCATCTATGCTGTAATGTATGCAACAAAATGTGAGAAAAACTAGTGCAGAATTTTAAAGTTCAATCCAGGTGCTAATGGACAAAACAAGCTTGATGGATAGGACGCATAGCCTTGCATCTATTCACACTAACTGTCCAGAGCAGCAAAACCACTTCTGATGCAATCCACCTGAACGGATCACCGTTACTCCATTAACCTAGCTTGAAGCTGACCAAGTCAGAATCAGCTTGTTTACATCGACATCTTCGTTTGCTTGCCTCGAATGCAGAATTACCAATTTACCTTGTGTAATTTATACGATATATCCGTTATTGGTCGAAAGATACTATTTGTCTTTTCTTCTTTGCTGGCTTGGCAACGACTTTTAAATCTGGAGTGTGTTAAGATATGGAGCTTGGTATGATCTCGCCGGACTGCATTATGCACTGTGGTCACGGTTTGTTAAACCATGAATGTAATAAACCGCAACTAAAAGGAGTGCACACATGTCGATATGCCGCGTGATCAAGCGAGCGCGTATCTTCCAAACCATTAACGGTTTATGGGTCATCATGCTGGAGCTCAATTGGAGATAATTCCCGATTAGATACAGCTGGGATCCACTGATTAGTACAAGAAAATGAAGGAAGCGCTAGATTCCCAGTGGAGTTTTATGTAATCAAGTGTTCAATGAACTCGACTTAAATAGGTTTATTTATAAAAAAGATTACATGCAATTAGTGATAAACAATAGGCTGAAGGTAGCTCTACCACCAACCGTCACAAGATTCCACCGAAGCTTTCACTGGGCACATGCCTCCAATTACCACTTCATAGAATTGGATGTGCTCATTCCACGCACTCACCAAATAATAGCTGCGACACACACTGGAAGTTTTGACTACCGAAAGTGACACGAGTTGCGAAACAGGATATTCAGATTCGGCGCGGAAGCTTGACCACTCGACAAATCCTTCGACACCTTTATACTTCATAACTCTGATAATATTGTAGTGGTCAATGAAAGCTAGGATCGTTTCGTCCTGAATTTCCAACGATGTAAGTTTATAAGGACGACGCGTTTGAATGATTTGAAAGATATCTCCGTCAAGACTATGAAAATACAACCGAATCGATTGATAGTCGATTGGAGAGATTACAGCTATTAATTGACGGCGGTTTTCTTTCGATCCAACATGGAAAGTGATCGCTTCATGATGTCCTTCAGCTATGTCAGCAAAATAAATTGGATTAGCTTCATCAACGGGTTCATATGGTATATAAATATCCTCTAGTTCCGAAACACCTTCAGCAAATTGTCGCAATGTTTCCAACGATTTGGATACATTGGCAGCTAGCTCTGAGCTGCGTTTTATGTGAACCGTCTGATTATGAGCCTCGACTGAATGAAATGCCTTGGTAATACCAGTTACCAATCGTCTCAGCTGAGATTCAAAACTGTGATCATTAACCGGACTTCGCGCGCTTCCTACAAGATCTCCGAAACCAAGAGGAATCACATCAAGTATTGTTTCTAATCTTTGTACTGCCATTGTAGATTGGAACGTTGATGGACGTCTTGATGGGTTCGGCTGAATCGACGACCTTACAGGTCCTTCAGCACCGAGAAGTGTATCTGCTGAGTCTGCTGATTGATCCCTACTACGATCACCTTTACTAGGACTTTCATTATTTTTGACATGACCACGATACTCGTCTTCAGAAATAGAATGCTCCTGTTGATGATTCTGTTCACTCGTATCCGAAAGGGTATGGTAAATTTTCGTTGCATGATGTATTATCGTTTTAACATCATCCAGTTGTGTCAAACCAGTCCATAACTTTTTCGCCACATCTTTAACCGAATCCCCAAACGAAGACGCGACAAGATGGAAGTCCGACTTTTGCGTAGGCTGCAACTCATCAATCATTTTCATCGTGATCCTATCGATTGGTGCATTGAAATCCGGATAGTTTTTCGTTACAGCACGACTGCATCTGGTTCTCTTCTTGTAACGATAAACTTCCTGATCTACATTTAATTTTTTGGAAAATCCCTCAAGTGTTACATTCTTTCCGTCAACTTTCCAATATTTTGATCCAAGGAATTTGCACGTCTGCTTTGATCCCAAAGAATGTGTGGCAAAATTATGGTTGCCCAGGACTTCAATATCATCAAGATTGCCCGTTTCCATTTTGGCAATACGTTTGAATCGATTTTCTGCCAGATTCCATTGATAAACTTTCGAAAAGCAACCTTCGTTGATCAGGATTAGTGTTGTGTCAAAGAACACGATGGAATGCATAGCATCGATGGGTTTTTGTCGAACAAGTTCCAAATCCTTTTTAAGATATTTTATAAAACTAACACGTGCAGCCGATTGTTGTCTGAGTTGCATTATTTTTTCACATCGATCAGTATATTCTTCGCGCAGTGTTCGTCCTAACGACATAAGGTCAGTTGTATTGCCAGCTTTAACTGGTGGATTAATGGTAACGGCCTGACTGTTGATATACAACTCGTCCACTGACCATTCGCCTGTGATGGTTTGATTTTCTTGAGTGCTTGCTTTCAAACTAGTCTGATACCATTCAGTGAAGTTTAGTCCTGAAATGTAATCATCCGTGTACAAATGATCCGTTTGAATATGTTTGAACGTAAGGGATGATCGAAAAACTAGATCGTCATGAAGCGTGGCAGCTTCTCGCAAGTCTCGACCATCTATTGCTTCCAACGTTTCCATATTACGAAGGACTTGGATTGAATGAGCCTCAATCGGTGTGGTAATGTGTTGATTACCAGAGATCTGAAATTGTATTGGTTCAGAAAAAATTGAATAATGCAAAAACCAAAAATGTCCTTCATGAAGAGGTATATCATGAACAACTTTAGTCTTACCTTGAACGTATTTTCGTATTCGTGCACTATGTCGATACCATTGACTGTTCCCATGACCATTGCTGATGTATCCAAATATGCATATGGGAGTGATATGTTTTCCGAAAATGTTTGTGGGGTATTCAGTGTAAGCATTTTCGATACTGGTAGGCCGTTTAAATGGGAAACTTTGAGGCTGTTACCATCGAATGTTCCAGAACCAAAATACAGAGGACCTAGCATAAAAGTTATTTCATGACTAACGTGATCAAAAATTAAAAAGTTTTAATGTTAAAAGGATATGCTTTGACGATAAATTTTCCATTTAGCTTATTCAAAAGGATTAAAAAGAAGCATTAAAACAAACCAAATATTTCGACTGGGATTTTGCAATGCATTGAGTTTTATACATAGTATTTGTTGTTATTGCATGGGCTTGGGGTGGAAATCTTTTGACAAAAGTCCTTCGTTTTGAGATGATATGAGCATGGGATCGTGTTTTGTGAGACACGGGCAAAGAAGAGTTCATACAATTCCCATTTCCTTTTGGTTAAATCAAATATTGCGGAGGGTATTTTGTGATTTTTAGGCAGAATGTGTTTCTTGACAAGTTTTCGTTTCCTTGACAGTTACAAGCACGTCAGGATTTCGGCTAGTGATAAGTAGTTCTTCATGTATGTATTTAAATAGACAAGTGACGAATAGTCCCTCTTTTAACACATGAGCGACATGAAACGCGACTAATCCCTGCAAAAGAAATTTTTTTAGTGATTTTAGTATGACTGGTTCTCAGTTGAGGGTAAGGGAGGTTCAGTAATACGTGTCTCATTTGGATGTCACATGATCCTCTTGGCATATAGCGATCCGACCTCATCTTCTTTCATGCTTGATGCAGCAGCAGTTTGCCGACGAATAAATAATAAATGCTACCAATGTTTGCCGCCGAATAGAGGGTTTGCCTTATATCACATCTTGAGACCCCACCCAGGTCCCTGAACCTTACCCTTCGGAGCGCCTCGTAACTTTTATGATAAGAGCGTAGGGGTGGAAGATGGGAGTGTAGAGCAACTCTACAGCTCCGCATCTCCTGGTTGTTCTCAATTTCGGTAAAAGACAAATGCGATTCCTGACAGTTCAAAGACCGGAACGCTTATTAGACACTGCACCGTGTTTATTCTTGGCATTACGCAAGGGTGATCTGAGCAGCTTTGTAAGGTTATTAGTTTTCTTGGTTTCATAACCTTTTCAAAGAGTTTTCGTTGTTACTAAGGTTATAAAATTTTAATCTCGTTTTGGGCTGATCTTAAAGAATTCTTGTGACTTGTGTCGATTACTGCGTTCAAAGGTTTCGGTATATACATTATAGATATACCGAAATATCCATCACTGGTCTACCAAAACCTATACGTACCTATACGTCAACAGCCAGTGGATTGCTTCCTTTCTTTTCCCAAATTTACTTATTTACTTGTGTTGCATGGTTCCGTTCGCAACATCCCAGTAGGTTGCAGTAGCGTGGCTGAAACCGCTCTAACGTTTGAAATACTGGCCTGTATAAGTTTAAGTTTTTTTTATTTGGGTGGTAAGTAATGAACATTGGGTTACGAAGGGGAGTGATACCACAGACAAGAACGAGTTCCAGCTATAGGTTATCCCATAATAATCTAATCTAGCCTAACTACAATCTTGGCTTGGTGATTTCCCATCACCATCCCAATACGTCCAGGAGTTCCTCTATGCCCAAGTCTCAATCAGCTTTGGTTTCGCCAAGAGTGTTCTCAGTTCCATTCTCCTTTCAACTATTTTTACCAACGATAAAGACGAATCAATGACCGCAGACGCTTCCGTCAAACCGTAATTAAAAGTTGTCTTCCACAGCCTTATTTATCTAAAATCTAGGCCAGGCCTGCATGCTGTGAGATATTCCTTTCCTTTATTCGGTGTTGCTGATGAATTTGGTAGTTCATTATACTTTCGCCGAACTTCCACTCACTTCGCGAGGTAAATCTTACCTCTCCAGTAGCCTGAAAGGTTTCTTCACATACATTTCCCAACCATGTTTCTCATAGAAGGGTAGGTATATTGGCTCTGTCAACCGCTTCCAGCTTCACGCCTCTTAAAACTTTATCCGAAGTTACGAGGGTTGTTTATAGACAAAGTTAGTCTGAAATGGTCTCTGCAGTTAAGCATGTTGATTTCTTGGAACTATTCCAACATAGTGGGCTTACGTTAGTCCGGGTTTGCATTTACGTGTTTGAACGTTTTCCCTATGATTTACAGAGCTTAACTAGCATAGCATCCATACAGTTAGTGTAGATAGCTTCCATCTGTCAGTTTGATAGGAGTAACCGTGGTCAACAAGAGCCACTAGTAGATGGCTTTTACTCCCTCTAATGCCATCCAATGTTCTTTAGTAGCATCTTACGGACTCACCGGAGTGTGATTAGCAAGGAAGTTGCTTGTCTGACTATCACACACTGCTTCTCTGATACATGTCTTCCAATCATCCCTCGACAAATCTAGTTAGCCTTAACTTTGAGCTCTGTTGCTTGCAATCGTTTGCCTTGCTTAGGATCCCTAGTCCTTTAGAGTCAGGCCCGTCCCGTTGCAATGATCTGGCTCATCACTTACCTCTGTTATGCAGTGAACTTATGCTCCGCTTCTTCCTTAAAGTGCCATAACTAGCGGTCGAGAGACAGCTATTGTGGTGTTTCTTGAGAAATCGGCTTAAGCATTTGTTCTTCTCGTCCTCTGTAGCGGCTTTCATCTGGCATTGACCGACCTGACCTGATATTTTCTCCTGTCCAACGCATTGATTATGGTACTCGTTTGAAGCTTCATTGCGTTGCCTGCTTGGTACTTGTTCGTTTCTGTTTTAATTCAGCGGTATAACCTCTAGAGAAGCCTGGTAGCTCCATTTTCCTCATTATCTATCCAGCAGCAGCAATAATTGTACGACCTGTGGAAATCACTGCACAAGCTGAGCTCCCAGGCAACTAAACGAAAGGTTCATCGCTGTGCAAGCGTTTCTTGGCTATCAGGACCACAGCTCCTACCGACATTCCCTCATAGAAATGAAAATATAGATGGTGGTAACTTTCATACCACCAACTATTTTTCGGTAGCATATCTGTAAAATACATACAATCGAACCCCCTTCACAGAAATGTTGATGCCGAAGGATTTTTATTAAGACCGTCACAATTTTAAAGTGTATATTAAACAGGATCGTATGTGATTGTGATCGATTTAGCCAAACAGTATATCGAAACAAGCAATTAAACTCGCATTTTTGGGGTGATGTATTTCAAAACAGGACCAAAAATGGACAGTTTTGACGACTCGTTTGCTCGAGACCGCGACAGCTATGATTTTTAATATAAGAAATTTTCTTTATGATAGTTTATCGTTTTAAAGTTACGTCCGATCTCAGCGTTTTGCTTCCCTGAGTCGTCTTCAGGACTTATCTGCCTCATTAGACCCAAAAATGTCCTTATAGTAATCAAAAAAAATTAAATGGAGCTATCGAAAGATAAAGCATTGGTCTCATCCCAATTGGAACTTATTGTAATTGAAAATATCTATCAAAGCATTAATTATATGTCGAATCGATTTTGTTTCTATTATACGCGTCTAAATAATTTTGCGATACACTGTACTCATTGAGTGGAGAAAGTAAATAAGCACCCCATACATTGGAATAAGAATATCGAAGTCTGCCGGTACTTTCCCATCTAATGAAACAACAAAAGTAAAAAATGATAAAAGTAAAGTCGGAGACAATCAATAATTCATCAATAACGGCGAGAAAATTTTTATTATAATGTTTGAAAGGGTGCTCGACTGCCAGATATTATGATTAAGTTACGACAGAGGGTGAAGTTGAATATTCGGTGATAATATCTGGTGAATGGTCCTCGATGGAAGGTCCGTGTTAATAATGAGCCCGTAGGAAACAAATTATTGAAAATAGCAAAGAAAAGTAAGACTTAAAAATTTTGAATCAAACTGTCTGTCCAATACACGAAAACTGGGAACTGGCTACTGGGAACTGGGAACCGAAAAATTATAAAGTAAAGAATTATGAGCTCTTACCTTCAACAATAGTAGCCTGATCAATTCTTAAGCAATTATCCAACCAGTCTTTCACTTCACAACCCATTATATTGCTTGTATGCACTGGTCCTCCAATATAAATATGCTGAACCGTTACAGGACTCGAAAACGTCACTGGGTAGTTAATCTCCACTAGTTGTTTCTGAGTAGCATACACTACGTTATCAAAGAACTCTACAACATTCACTCCATTTAGATGACTGACGAAGAGTCCATCCTCAAATCGGACCTTATTATTGAACGTCTTCCGGCCAGTAATTTCCGTAGACATATTTTTATAAACAATATTTTTGAATAGTTCATTTGGTCCGTCGAGACCATTGATAGAACCATCAACAAACAGTTCATGCACTACAACGTTTCCGTTAAATTCAACTTTGCCGTTAATATAATGCATATCATTGCTGGAGTCATATTGATACATATCAAATATCTGCTGGACATCAAAGTCCCCAAACTTCTCACCTTCCATATCAAGCGAATGGAGTTCAAGATCTCCCATGATTGTGAGATCTCCTTCAATTTTCATAGGTTTGTTCTTCGTTGCCAGTTTATCTGCTGGAATGTCATTAAACCTAAGGATAGTTGCATCCTTGAGCACTCTAATTGAGTTTACAAACTTTTTAGGACCCGGCACGTAGACCTGATCATCTTTAATTAGAACGAGATCATCAATGAAATCCTGGAAGTTCTTCTTGTTTAGCCAGTTACTTTCTAAAGTCAGATCATCCTTAAAAATGACCTTATCTAAAAAGTGGATGTGACTATTGATTCGGTTGGGCCGATCGAGCCAGATTACTTGTGACCAAAGCTCATCACTGCTCATTCCATCGATCGAATTGACAGATATATTCCCAAGGATTGTAAGATGTTTGGCTGATTTAAGTGCCGTAGAAATATTTCCAGATTGTTGCAAAATTTTGACGAGGTATTCAATGGGAAGGTTATTAATGGTTTTTACTACAAAATCACCATCGATTATGACATGATCAGCAACGATGTTGCTTGTAATCGTTTGATCCTGGGACAAACTGAAACGATCTTCGTTGAACTTTGTCAGATTGACGCCATTAAGTATACCTTGCCCGTCGATGTCGCAGGAAACGTTCAACTGCTCAACATCTAAGTTATTGATGGTTACGTTTTTCAGGTAGATATGTTCATTGGTATTCAGGAAATCATTAACGGGAATGCCATTTAGTGTCTGAAGGACTTCGAGAGTATCTGTCTGCAGAAGGTCTGGATCTGTAAAAATCAGCGTTGTGTTGACCAAACCCTCTTCATCAAGTCGTATTGAGTTCAAATCCATAGCAGTCACGTTGATAGAATTGAATAGACCTTTCAATTGTAGATTTTCTATGACGACATCTCCTTTAATCTCAGCAATATCCAAGGTCTGATCACTGGATTTCGTAACAAACTCATCCAGATTGATGTCATTAATCTGGTTTGACGCTAGGGTTACTGCATCATCAAAGTGAATTTCTTTAAATATTTTTGAAGAATTGATCAATACATTTTCTTCGCTGGTGTAAACAATATCGTCTAGGATATCATCGAATGTTCGCTTGTTGAAAAATCCTTGAATAGTAACGGGACCATCTACAACCAACTTATGAAATTGACATTCGGCGTCAATCTTGTTAGTTTCCATTAATGTGGGATTGCTGATGTAGCTCTCTAAATCCTTGCCAGATATCTTACCGTGAATCTACATGATGTAGTTTTGTCAGTTATATGAAGAATACTTAGAGTTAGTTGACATACCTCAAAACTTTTCGATACTTCCAATTGGCTGAACGTTGTGATTCCGATGATATTTTGGTCCTGTCCGATGGTAATAAAATCGGATGGGCTTACATTGTTAATTGTTCCTTCGCAATCCATTGCGTTGGTGCCTGCAAAGAGAAGGAAAGGTACATGGTAGAAATTGAAAAATGAAAAGAATTCTTGACACGTTGACCAATTATGGCCACAAACAGAAATAAAAAACCGGCGAATGCGTTTATATGAATATGAATATCGTCCTTTCGCTTTTCTTTTGTCTTCTAGGGAAGTCTTCTAGTGTCTAGTGTTTTCTAGGGGGATGGCGATACAATAAAAATTTATTGAAGGTAATCTTCAGGAGAAATATCCTAAGGCCGATATGAGATGCACTTGCAGACCTGTAAAAGTCTTTCGTTTGAGATATGAGTCGCCTGGGAAACGTTTGCCTTTAAAAGTTTCTTGCTGTATGTCCTGTGGCATCAATTCATTGAGAGCAGATACAATCTAATTGCTCTTAAAAGGGCAAGCTAGGAAAACTGCTTCAACGTGTGAGAGGAACGATAGGAGCTAACAGCATGTCAGTTTTTCTACAGAAGTTAGCAAGGACCTATCATTTTTCACTTCCTTGTGACACGTATCATATCAATGCCGCGTACTTTATTTATTTAGCCCTCTAAGATTGTGCCTCGTCAGAAAAGGATGCTGTTGTTGTTATAGTCCGGAGCGACGGGCTGTGAATTGAGCCGGGAAGATCCGAGAACTCATTACGTGGCATCAACTCTATCGATTTAAGCGTTTGGGATGCGTCTTAAGCACCGGAGCTATAAAAAAATGTCTTATAAAAGACCTTGAGAAAATTTTAAATCTGTCGGCACATAACTTGATGGAACAAACAGTAGTCAATGTCAAAAATCAATGTCAAAATTCTTGCCTTCTGCAAAAAAGGAAAAGAGAATGACCTCTGTATGGGGTATGCAGACTGTATAAAATTAACAAATGGGACCCATTCGGATGTGCACCGTCGGACGGCATCATGTTGACATTTAACTTTCAAAATAAACTTTGTAGAGTACTGAATGACACGAGTGGGTGGAGCGTTCAATCCAATATGTGCCTCAAAGGGCAGAATACAATTATATTGCAACGAAACGTTCCAAGACATCAGAGAGATTCCAGAGAGAGGAGTTTTGCACCTGTTAGAGGAGCCTAAAGGAAAACGAGGATTGAATGTGCAAAAGTTTCTGAACTACGACTTCCAGGACTTAAAATTTCAAAGCTATTTCTCAACGCCTACAGTTGGAAGAAGTATCAAGGGTGCATCAGAATAGAAAAGAGAAAATGATGTCCTTACTGTGAGCCAGACGGTTCTTTAGACCGAAGGAAGACATACCAAGAAAATGGGTTTGAAAATTTATGTGTACAGATTCTAAAATTTTGCTGAGATGGACACGAGAAGATGATTGTCCCATAGAAGAAGAGACAATCCAACAAACTTGAAGAAGGTTGAAGTGGAATAGCGACGTCTGAAGGCCAAAGCAGTTCGTTAATTTGCATAGAAAGATCAATCTCCTCAAGGAGCTTTAGGAGCAAAGACGGTGCTATGGTGAACCCTTGAAATTTGACGTGTTTTACCTTCAGGATAGAATCAATCAATGAATGTAGCCAAAGTTTTCTGCGGTCCTTTTCATATATATTGCACATGCTCTGTTGCTCTGAATGCATTTACCCAATTGACATGAAGTCTCGTGGATTAAAGTGGACACCTGCCTTGTACGGCTTAATCCCACGGTCTCCATAGACGGGGTTGAAACAATGTGTCAACCACTACCTCTAAAATCTGAAACAAGTCTCAGTCCTAGGCCCCAATTTATTTAAGCTACCTGGATTCCCGAACACAAATGGTGAGTGCTCTTCGCCACTCTCTAGCCTTCGAAACCACAACCACCACGTTCCAGCCAAAGATAGGCTCCTCACCGTGTAGGGGGCTGACAGTAACCTGTCATGGGCGTTCCCCTAACCCGTTTACCCAATTGACAGTTGATTGTTGGTCGAAAATACAGACACGAGGAGATACTATGAACCTTAAGTACTACGAAACGAATTTAAAAAAGCACGCTTCGCTGCAATTATCAAATGGGACTGTGGAAAAATACGTCTCAGGCCAAAGTGAGCGCTCCTTGAGTGTCAGAACCTGAAAGCTGCATGAACGCAAAATCGAATCGGAGCTGGCAGCAAAATATCTAAACGTGTTGATAGACTCGAAAATGAGTTTTGCTGAGCAAATCAGGGCTGTCAGGCTGGTCGAAATTCACCATTCACTGGACTGACGGTCGATGTAGGGAGAACCCACTTAATTCAGGCGCCAACGTCTTACTATTGTATGGTTCAGAACTATATGGCGTCGCCATCAGCAATAAGTTACGCAGGAAGCGATTGACACAAATGCGGAGGCAAGGAGCATATGGATTTCGTGCTCGTTTCGGCAGTATGTGAGTCTCCGCTATAGGTAATCACGGGATGATTGTCATCATTCTTCTAAGGAATATCTACCTGCACAGCAGCTAAGACAGCTAAGCTAGGACAGACGTGGAAGTTTCTAGGAGGAGAGGCATTGCGTTATCAGCGATTGGCAATAGTCCTACAGGAAGAACGAAATAAAGTCAAGCGGGATCAATTCCTGGTCTGCAATCCGTGTAGGACAACAGAGTGCACAAGGATACTTTGAGTACCCTTGATACTTCATAAGACCATGCCTTACCTCTGAAATGGGTATGGATGTTTTCGATCTTACATACACAATTTTCGTGGGGCTGTGTGTTTTGTACTAAAGGTACAAAAAAAGGAGTGCCAGGAGGTATCGGGGAATGTGGGCTCCCTTTCCAACCAATTCCTTGCTTCCGCTGGAGAATGAATACAGTAACCTAAAAACGCATCTAAAGACGCGTGAAGATGCATCTGAAGGCGCATCCTGAAGACACATCTCAGCATAAGAAATTCAAGCCTAGCCAGAAGCAATATATCACACGGTTAGAGGGTAGAGCCTTTGATTTCCAGGTGTGCTTTTATCGCGTAGCCCAGAATTAGTGCCGGTCTAGAAGTCCTTCACTTGAGTCATAAATAGTCCTTATCATCAATCATGAGGACGAATGGGGAAGTCAGACTGCACAACTAACTACTTTATATGGGGCGCAGATGCTTTAAGAAACGCTTGTATAAAATTCGGCGGTCTATATCTCTCGGTGCGCTGAACATCCTGTTTGATAGCTGCTGAGTCCTCAAAAGTAGAGCGACACTAAAATTCACAACTGGTGTGTTATATCCTGGCAAATTGCTTCTGATTAAATATGTGAAGGATCTATTTAAAATCTATGGAGATATATTCTGCGTAGAATCCTAGAAAAATCGAAGGAAAACTGATGCTTCCCTTGAAGAAGATGCGGGATTAGTTATCAGTGGAAATGCGGAATCCAACTAAAGTATAGAAATAACTATCAGAGTGACACACAGAAGAGCCTCATTCTGAAGTAATTGATATTTTGGTCTAATTTCGTTAAATTTAAGGGATGCAGTAATTAGGCTTATTTAGATATAGGCGAGTTGGTATGGTATCATATCGTCACTATGTACACTGTTCACTTACTCAACTTTTGCAGAAATACTTTTTTCCCGGTTATCTTGCTCGTTTTTGGTCCACTTGATAACAAGAAGTCGTGGGGAAAGCTCAAATTATTTAGACGGCTAACATTCAAATCACCATTGACAATCATCTGAAAATATAAAACCGATAAAATGGAAGCAGTCACTCCTACGACAGAAGCATGGATTTACCTTTTCAACTTTCAAATGACTCAATTCTCCAGGCTCATCTTTGTACACGACTTGCCCCATAAACTCATCCCATGCAACCCCATTTATCTCATCAAACTCCAGGTCACCCTCAATCTCTACCAAATCTAACATTCCGATATTTTTATCGTTTTCCTCTTTCAAGAGAGTTCTTTGATAATATTCATTGGCTATAAGATCGCCTTCCACTACAACAGTTCCATTATGTTGAACCTCGCGGAGTTCTTCGAAAGGATGTCCATTGAAATTTTCAACAAACAAATCTTTCACGGTGACTTCTTCGACACTCATATCCCGATCAATTTCATCAAGTTGCTTATGCATATCTTCCAAATCAGCCAGTAACTGATCTATATCAACTTCCTTGTCTTCATCCGTCCACTCTTCGTTGTTCATGTACACCGAATCGATATCTCCGCCGAATACCAGTTGTTGCGTCCTGAGTTTACCCAGCAACCAAACTTGACTTTCCAGCATCTGCATCGTCTTTTCCTGGTCAGCCACGACCGATTCCATTTGCCAGAGTATCCTTTCGAGATCATCGATTTCAGTTCGTCTGGGAACAAGCTCGGTATAAAATCTGAACAGTCCAGAGGGAGCTTGATATCTTGGGACTAGTACACTAACTTGTCCATCGGAATTACCAAAAGCAACAGCTCCTTTCAGTCCTTCATCGCGATCAATGTCCAGGAGACAATTGACGCCAAAGAGTTCAATCGTTTCGGCGATCTTGCACGGAACTGATTTGGTAGCATGAAAGGCTTCACCATTCCAAATCAATGCCTCGACAACACTCAGCGAATGTGTTTCAAATTCGATTCGATGTTGTACCAACAGGACCAAGTCATCGCGATACGTTTGACACGGAACAGCAAGAAACTGATCGACGTAACCGAAATTTGGATCGAGAATTGTTTGTGGTCTGAAAGCTCCGTAGTGGTATCGATAGATTGTTGGCTGATCACCACCAACGGCAAGGTAGGAGTAACCTCCCATTTGGAAGGTGTATATTGTAGTGTAGTTGGCGGTAGCGATTGGAGATGTTTTAACAAAGTGAAGATGTCCTTTGTAGAGTTGGTCAGTCTTGAAAAGTGTAATTAGATTGGGCTGGGGAATAATAAGTAGCTTCTGGTAACCTAGGTCGAGAAGTTCGATTTCGGTGGCGCTAGGGTCTATTGGAACTTCTTGTATGAGCCAGGATCGAGCGAGTTCATAGTCAAACTGGTAGATGAAAATTTGATCAAATGATTGCACGGCCAGGAAGTGTGAACCTTCTGATACGAAGTATTTTGCGGTTCGTACTTTGGTTCCAATCGGCCACTGCCAGAAGATCAACATATTTGCAGTGTTCACCCAAAGAACTGACGAGTCCTGTGAGACTATAGCTATGTTCGATGCAGCCTGACTAGTCTTATTCCATAGCGTGAGCGTTTCCAGACTGGCTACCGGACCCCCAAAGTCGAGTGTCTTCACTTGCTGGTATACCTCGTTAGTTTTTTGAACTAGTATCAAACGAGCTGCTAACAGTCCCAAAAGATCTCCATTTGCATACGCTTTCCATTCACGGACACCTTCGCCAAGCCAAAAGCCCAAGTTCGCTTCAACTTTATTGATCTGCAAAACTTCGCGAGCATCATTCTCGTCCTTGTAGTCACTTGCATTGTATTCCGGAATGAAGATGTCAACCGTTTCGATATCAGCTACCAAATCACTGGCAACCTGATTGGGAATGATATTCAGTAGCTTGTAAATAGTTTGCTGGACGTCCTTTGTAAAGGTTTCATCGACACCCAACAGTGCTCCAACCACTCCATATTTACTTCGAAAGTCCTCGCCTAGCTCGCGATCTGCATCCTCAACAATTTTCTCTTCATCCTTTCCACCAACAACATATTTATGGTGGCGTACAGCCGACTCGATTTCAGTTCGAATCGATGCCGTTTCCAGAAGATTTTTCAAATTCACTTCCACCTTGATCGGACGATTTTCCTTCTCATCGTCCACGGTCCATGTGGGTTGTGTGGGATGATCGATCTGGAAAAATTCCACAATGGAGAATTTCGTTAGAGTTTTTTTTCCTCATTCAGTTCAACCGAAATGATCTACCTGACAACAAACAATGTTAAATGTTATCACTGCACTATAAACAAATAGCAAATAGGACATTTTTGCACATAACAATAAAAAATAAATAAATTTTAACAAGGAAACGACAAAAGCGTGTGAGGATATCTTACATGGTAGAGACAAACTAATAGAAATGTTACGACCAAAATCGAATGGATCCATAGCAGGCATAGCATGTGATAAAACGAGTTTAGATTCATAACTGTAACTTCGAGATGCTTTATATTGCATTGTTAATTTGCAAAAATTGAGTAATTTTATTGCACTTAAGACCAACTTGCAAACCGGCAGATTGAGATTTTCCCAAATATTCGGGGGAGCGAATTGCATTGAATTTCAATTTCGTTTCGATATTTTGCTGATTCAATCAAATTGTAAAACAATTTCAATTTATTTGTTATGTGTTTGTTAAATTAACATTAAGTTGTCTCGTGTAGTTCGAAGCTTTCAAATTAACTTTTAATTTGTGGATGAGAATTTCTCTTTAAATTTTTTTCTACTGAGAACATCGCGACTACACCTTTTGGAAATACGAGCAACGGTGTGTGTATTAGCTGCAGTAATGGCAAGTATTGTGTGGTTTGTGCCTGCGATCGTTGCTTTTGCTTCCTTGCACAGCTGATTTCGGGCAGTTGCTATGCGATTTGCACATGCTCCGCAACATGTGTCGGGAAAGGCATGCGATATCAGACTAACGCGAGTTGGACAATTTTGTAGGCACATGCATAGCAGAGTTGCCGCGTCGGACTTACATGCAGGAATATACTGTTGTAATTAAAATGCTAAAATTAGAACATTTACGGTTATTATTTTTGTAAAAACTACGGGCAGGGATGAGGTTTCATTTTCCAATATTTAAAAAAAAATACGTTGTCAGTAGTCTTGTAGACGTTTGGAGACGTCTTTCCTTCGCGTTACTGCTACACCGTTCGCTGTCGTAATCGTGATGACCCTTACGGTTATCAGGATCCTGCACGATTACTGCAAAAATTCCCAAGTGCAGTGTTTCTTTCAAACTTAACCTGTCCTTTGACGCAATGAGAAATGATAAGAGGAGCAATTGCTTTTGAATTAAGACTCCTTTTTCTCTAAATATTTACTGCTTTCTTCAAATCTAACTTCTAACTCTTATTTAATGCGAATATTTATTTAGATGCGTATAATCTTGTAATCCATTAAAATATCTAGCATCTTGATGTTACTTTACTTTAACAATCGATGCACGACTCTACATGGGGAATATTATTTACTTATATCCTTTGTCACGAAAGTTCGGTTTGGTGTTATCTAATCTAAATTTACAGTAAATGTCAGTAAATTTGAAGTTTATCGGTATGATAAAAAAGTGGTTACATCAAAAGTCCTCTCAGACATAGTGTTGAAGATCGTAAAATGTGACATATTTTTTTATTATTGTCCCCAGGATCCACTTTTGAGTTCAGCAAAGGCCTGTCTGACTCCTTAGCTCTCTGTGTATGTTTCAGTCATTTAAAATGGTTCATCTTATCATCCTGCAGACATCATGGAGAGATTCATTTACACGTCGGACAATCTTGAAGAATGTGGTCAATAATTTCTTCCTCCTTTTCGCTGGCTTGCGTTATGAATTTGGATGCCTAGTTGTTTGGCGAATTAGTCCATTAGTATCACAAGGATGTAAGGATATAAACAATGCGAATAGGGCTCTTACGACCATATTATTCCTTATCTCTCAGTAGAAGTTGTTTCGGTCTGGTTGGTTTCACTAATTTCAGTTTCACTTTCCTCTGATGTGTACGGGTTTTAGTCCTTATAAGCATTCCTTCAAGAGTTATGAGACTACGTGGTTGGAAACATGCGCCTGCAATAATTGCTACTCAAAAATATCTATAGATTTAATATAGAGAAAGAAAGGTGAAAAGAGCTCAAGCTGGTTTCGAATACGCGTCCCTGCCGCTTCTCGTCAGGTGCCAACTCACAGGCTAGGATGCATCGATTGACACTACCAGCTAGGCGAATCTCATCTGGTTATTTTTACTTGTTATGATTTTTGCTCACAGCTTGAACTTGTCCTATTTACCAAATTGCCTAAACTAACTCAGCGAACTGAGCTCGTTCCACCTTTCTTTCTCAATATTAATTCACTTTCGAGGTATTCGACAAATTCGATCAGAACTTCCACACCCATGAGTCTTTGCTGAGTTAGCTTAACAAAAGAATAATTCACTTACGAAGTTGTAAGTAAAAATGGATCTACGTGATCTACCAAAACTTCTAGATTCTATATATTCTCGTCAAGAACTAAATTGCAGGCCACAAAGATAATATAAACATCCTACCATGAACCTCTATATCTGTCGAAGAAATTTGGAAGAAGTGAGAAGATCGGACGACAATTCACGAAGACAAAATAAAGTGTATGGTCCAAGCAAGAAAACCAACTCAAAACTGGCTTTATATAATGTTGAATAGTCGAAGCTTGGATGATTTCGTGTCCTTTTGCATATAACTTGTGAAAGCCGGCAATCGATCCGCTGAAGTGAGAATAAGAATACAGCTCGCATATAAAACATTCACAGGATTGCCCATTCTTAACGCTAGCTACATGCAATACAGACCTAAGCTCCAGAGCTAATATACAAAATGCTGATAAGACGCGTTATGTTACGGTTGTGAAAAATGAGCTTTAACGCAAACAAAAGAAAACCCCTATAAAAACTAAGTCAGATGTATTATGAAAGAAAGTCGTCAGACCAACGGGCGAAGTTATCGAACTTTCATACGAGCCAAATATCTCATAGATTGTAGAATCGTGGCATGTGCCGACGAAGAGCAGTGTTGAAGCCTAAGAAGAGCTGCTCTGTGAAGTGAATAGCTGCACGAATTTCAAAATTGATGCTCGATGGAGCGAGAGTATTGCAGGCACCACATACGGAAGGCAATTAGATGAGGACCCTGAGGAAATAATAATTACTTGACGCATCTAGGCACAGGGGTTTCAGGCCTAAACCTGAAGTAATGTGTCACACGATTCCAGGGCAGTTTCTCCAGTTGACAGGTGCAGCATTAAGTGGGTCGTCCAGAAGCATTTCTAGACTAGAAATTCGGAACATAAAAACCTTTAGTATTACAATAGAAAGCGTAGGTAAGATAACGGACAGCGGAGATAGCATGGTAGTTATTATTAACAAAATCGTGTACAAAAAGTTTTGTGATGGGACATAGAGATGGTATGATTCTGACTGCTTCGGTCATAAGGCCTGTGTTATGCTACGGTCAGACGGCAAATATTGGAACACAAAATAAATGCCTTTGACAGACGGTTCCTAGAACATATAATATTATTAAAACGCGAAACAGATCGATGGCGAATAAAATCAAGCAAAGAATCGCATGAAACCTTTTGCGAGACGGCTGCCACCAAGATCATATCACCGCGGAATCTGCAATAGGCAGGCTTCGTGCAGTGTATCAATGAGTAATGGATAACTAGAAAGTTACTTATCACAGACTTATCTCCCTTGGTCGGAAACAAAACGTTATTCGGACTTATTAATTGTAGTTAATAATTAGAAGTCGTGGCTGGGGGAGTGGGATGTACCACGTCTGCACCGTTCGGTTTCTGTGGAAATTTTTCACATGAAATTTTACTAAATAGTGAACTGACCAAATGTGGACCGAAATACCAGAATTACACATACTCTTAGAGGAAGGAGTATTTTTAAGCGTTTTTATTTTCCACTGAGCATTACCAATTGAGTTAGCGGAAGAAACCGAAATATATTTCCGTTTCAAAGAACCGACCGACAATATAAAGACGCCATTCAGACGAGATGCAAAGGATTTCATTTTCATCAAACCAGCCTTAACATGAGCGCAATAACAAAGTCCGTCTTGTTTCGTAAAAAACAAACATTTCATGATACTATATTTGATCACTTTATTCAAGATTTTTAATTAGAATATTCCACATTTTTAGTCGTCAATCGAATATTTCTGCTTTAGTTTTAGGTACGTCTAGATCTTTCATCACATTAGTAAATACTTTTGTCTAGGAAGGCATTTTTGATATAGGTTTATCGGGTTAAATAAATTATATGAGAAATGTGGTGCCCACATTTTATCCGGACTTCGAATAGAAATTATAAAATAAGCTTCATGGGCTACACAAAGCCTTGTGTTTGTAAATCCTCGGCAAATTTAGCTGAAAAAAACCAGTTTGTTTTAGAAATTTTAATTAAGAGACATTTTAATGCTTATAACACACGAAATACGTCGTTTCTCTAAAAAGTGTGGACGCATTGTAATTGACCGCATTCTCACTTTCTGTTTCACACCTGACATTCTTCTGCACAGTTTTATTTATCATTGTATAAAGAACCGAAGCGAATGTTTTCATAAACAGTGTTTTCTTTTCAAAATTTAAAAAACCGCATTAAATTACAGGCACATAAAAAAAAAGTTTTTTCACTTATGTTGTTGGTGATTGGTTGGTCGTGCACTCTATAGTGTCTCAATGTCTGTAAAAGTAGTCCTGCTGCGACGTCCTCGGATACCAGAAAGGAAAAAATCATCAAATAGAAAAGGCTCAACGACTCCTGCGATGACGCATTTACCGATCAATTGGAATTTTCATTTCTATTTTTTTTAAAAATTTTTCTCCAAGCACCACTTCACTATCTATTTTCCCTAATAGGTCCCTAATTTGTTTTCTTATCATCCGGTTCATCCATTTCCCAGTACTGTGCTGCCACCGACACGTACGGTGGTGGACAACGCTGCTCTTTGCCCGCCAGTGTTAACCTTTAACTCTACGATTGAATCGAATTCGTTTAGGGTTTTATTGTTGTGACTGTCCGTACAATCTTGAAGAATTTGATTTAACCATAAAGTGGAATCCCCGGAAAGCACCTCAAATCCCCACAATCAATCAAACTTGGTATGCAGCTAGTTGAGACTAGCAGAGAAGGGAACGTATTCCGCTGAAACTTAAGTTATTTCTTTACACAGCTACTACGCTACTACGCTTCCGATGCGAAACACAATTTGCTTTATTTTCAATACTTTGATTTTACGAGCTAGAAGTCCTAACTTTAGTTATGGATAACAGACAAAACTATGAATGAGATACTGACTGCCAGCGATTAATCTTTTCTATCTTTGAGTAACTGACTCTTACAAAATCAATATTTGATCCCTATCAATTAGTTCTCACAAGTCCGGAAATATTCTTTAATCAAATGAAATGAATCTCCATAATCAGAAAATATTAAATCAAGTGTACAGTCCAGCAATCTTTGAGTTAAGCAAAACGTTTCTTCTTTGTTATTAAATTGTCTTGTGAATAAATCTCTATTTTTTGGGTTATAGGTTTGCATAAGTCAGCATGCGCTGAGTCTTCTCATAGTATTTAAACTCTCCAACAATAGAAGGAATGAATGAATAGAAAAGTTCTTTACTTTCCTACGAAAAAATTAAAAAATTTAAAAAAAATTTACCAATTATCGCAAACTTTCTCACTCTCGACCCTGTTTATCGCTTAATATTTCTTCAGAAAATTTTGTACCATTGTACTGCCACCGAATCATATCCATCCACATGCACGCAAGGTCCAAAGATAACACTTAGCAACATGTATCTCGTTGGCAGCATAGCTCCAATCCGACATAAATGTTTCAGGCACATGTGGTCGCTTCTGCTAATGTCGGTTTCATCGAATCTAAGAGCATCATTGACGCGAAGTTGTTGCCGGGATAGGTCACGGGTAATTCCGGGTGTTCCACGGAATTTTCTTATCAGAAAACATAAGGAAAGAAGAAAAGTTTGTTTACTTTGTCCGCGTATGTGCCAATCGTCTATTCGCGTACGTAATACGCGCGCTTTTAATTCGCCGCTTAACGCCGTTAATTGAGCGATTTGTGCACTTCGATTTGACTCGCGGCGGTGTGTTGCGATCAAGATTGCAAAAAAAAAACCAAAAAAGAAAAAAAAAACAATTAACGGCAAACGAACGCCGCTATTGTTTACCGTGATGCGAAGAATAGTTATGTGAAAAATGTATTTTATCGAAAAAAGTGAAAATTCTGTGTGAAATCTCTGTGATGATTTTGGTGGTTGTTGGTGAAATGTTCTTTTGTCAGTTTTCCTGGAAGTGAGAAAGTAAAACAAAAGACTACTGCAAGCACCGAATGGGAAACGTCTTTGAAAAAAATTGCGGAACAGCTTGTGGGTCGTATTGAAAGTTAGAAAAGTTCTTGCACATCTCAATGTAAGTTATTCATTGTTTTTCATGACTTTTGAATATTTAATTATTGTTTGTAATTGCAATTGGCAGGGCTATGAATTCCTCGAGCATCTGTCAAATTTTCTATTTGAGGACTTGCCCAGCAGCATCGAATCCTCGTTTCCCGGTTCATTCCACGCAGCCTGGAACAAAAAAAAATCGATTTTTCCCTTGCGCTGAACCCACAACAAAACAACAGTCGTCGTGTCTCCTTGCCTCGTGATGAAGTGAGTTCTATGAGAATTCGTCACTGGGTGTCGGATTGAATTTTTTTTTATGTCTGCAGGACGAAACGACACCCTTCACAATAATCTTTCCAAGTCGTTTTCTGTTCGGCGTTAATAACTTGCACCGTTTCCCATACGTCCTGAACGAGGATTATTTCAATTGGACTAAATATGTAACTCTCACCCTTTCCCGTTCCGCTTATTCCCTTACCGGCTTGCTCGGCTTGGGAATAAGCATCACTTCCCTATCCTTGATCATGTGCCATTAGTCCATGCATTTCCATTCGCGAATTCTACGATGCACCGGCACAGATTGTTCCATGCTGCTATAGTTGATGCTGGGACTGCATCTGGACCGGGAGGCTGATGAACTCATCTCACCGGCGCTTTGTGCTGCTGCACCACGATGAATCGAGTGTTTGTGGACTCGGGATCTGGTTTCCGTTCGTGTCCATCCATGCCATGCGTCCATAAGTGGAACAACATGTGCCCTAATATAGAGTGGTACCGACCCATGGAGGCTGGCCAATAGCACTTGACTGGACCCTTTCTCTCCGTTTGGTTTAGTTGTTGGAAGCCTAAACTGAAATCGATTGTTTTGTAATTGAAAAATTTGCCGGTAATTTCGTATTTATTGCTTCGGAAGACGTTCTCGACATTGAGCTCTGGTTTTAATGGCAATTCTGCATTGTTCCGATGATGGTGAGTGCCAATTGAGTCCTTGTTGAGTAAACTGGGCAGGCAGAGTTTATGCAACAAGAAGGGAACCAGTCATGCCTTAGGTATTTACTTCCACTTAAATTGACTTCGATGCCGATTGGATGTTTTGGAGATTGATTCCTTTGTTTTGACCTGGCATACGTCCAAAAGGATTCTCATGCTGGAAGTATTTATTTACATGCTTGTAGGTTCACTTATCTAAATTTCTCACTGCTAATATTTAGCGTTTACAGCATAAAACTGTTTGTTAGATTCAGTATAAAAAGGATCTAGACTATTTCCTTATTATTTTACCTTATTAGTTTCCACCCCCCTTTGTAGAACACATCAAGGCAAATGTGCTAAAAGATATTTTAGACCGATAGATCTCAGTAGAGGGTAATCGATTAGTTTACTGAGTCACGAGACTGTCGTCCTATGAAATCTACTAAAGATCTCAGTGGACAAACTTAAAGCACACGAGATATCCTTAATCTAATCAAGATGACCTCAGCCGTAGGGTATTCCTTCACCCCAAAAGAAAAAAAGTGTGCGATAATATAAATAGACTTAGGGTCAGACTTTGGGGCAGATTCTGTCGGCGAAGGTATTAAATGCCCACTTTGAGACTTAGCAATCTGTGTCTCTGCTAACAACGTCGTGATCGAGAGTGGATAAACTAGACCTCGAATTATTCCGAATTACTGCTTCCTCGGAGGCAGTACCGAGCGAAAAGAAAGAGCGACCTTGCGCGGTGCTACCGTCGCCAGCGGTTCAGGCGCGTGCCCGCCAACTGTGACTTCGACCCGCGTTGTGTGGCGTGCGGGGATGACCATATATCGCATGAATGTCTCCAGAATTGTCTTCATTCTGTACAATCTGCAAAACACATTGTCATCCCACAGACATTTCCGGTGTCCGGCGTGAAAGGGATTTATGGATAGGACTAAGAAGATCAAAACCAAAAGAGCAGTTTTTCTTCCTGAGCACATCCCTTTATCAGCATAGTGCCCCATTCTCAAATACCCCGGATCATATTTTCTCCACCACTTCTACTGCTAGTTATTTGGAAATAGCCAGAAATTCAATCGCTAGAGAACCACAGATTCCACCGACACTTAATTCCTGGAGTATCTACACCGAATTACAAACGAAAGGCGCAGAATATCTCCCATTTCATTTGAATTGAACAGTGAATTCATTTCGAAAATCTCCTTCCGTCCATTATTTGAATCCACGCTCGATCAAGATAAGCCAATGGCTCTTATGAATTTCTGTTACTCTACGGTGAGAAGTAGGCTGGTCATTCTATCCCTAAATATTAACGTCTTAATTTCATGCAATCTGATGAAATCTGGTTCTCCTTCAACCTCAGCACGAGGTGCGTGTGGATAATTACAATGTACTGCGTAGCAATACTCGAAGAGCACGGTCATAATTTGTACGTAAATCAAATCTCCTTTGGAAAAGGCCTGCTTCTCCTGTACCTCCAAACTCAACGAAGCAATGGAACCTCAGCGAAAATCTTAATTGGCTCAGTATATGTTCCGTTGAGAAAGGAATCATAATCCCTACTAACCTCAATCAGATACTTGTATCAGTTGCATCCCGCGACTGATTGGCAGGGAGCTGAATGCCATACACGATTCTGATTGGTCTAATCACACAAATGGAAAAGCCATATTTGAATGGCTCCACACGGATTCATTCCTTACAGCCACTTTTGTGAATAGTGTCGAAAAATTCCTGAGAGGTCCCTCCTACTCAGACATTCTTATAATTTCATCCGATCTACTCACCGATCCCATAAAACCATAAACATGACCCACATTTGCTTCACTGTCTCACCAACCACGTTCTGTACTTGAATATAGCCCTCAGAACTCATCTTCCAGCACCAACATGCCCACCTTTGTCTGTAGTGACCATACAAATAAATATATTGAGTACACTTCCTGAACGATTGTTATGGCCAAAATTCGCATCAATTAAGTGTTTAGACTAACATGCCTCTTCCAGAAACCCCGATGCTCGCTATATTGGTGTCTGGGTCAGCGAACTACCCATTTAATAAAAATTCGAAAGCACACGCTTCAACGGTTTAAACGAATTTGCCATAAAAGGGACGATCCAGCAAACGAAGAGTATTTGGAACTAAAAATGCAGATAACCTCAATGTCCTATGAAATCCACAAATACATCAAGTACGATGTAAGAATTTTCTATAAACATCATTTAACATCACTGAAACCTTCGTTAGATGTATTTGCAACCACAGAACAACAAGGGGCGAAAGAGTTAAAATACATCCAAGATAAGGATCTCATGCAACAAGACAATGAAGTTTTCAATGTTCCTTCGGCCAAAATCGGCACTTGGGCGGGATACTATAGGCGCCAATATCGGAGCCGTTAGTCGCCTAACATAGCTCTGAACAACGAGATCAATACCGAAGTTTAGCTTATAGTTCTTACCTTCACATATTCTCTAGCTCAAACAAAGCGACTTCAACACATCATCCCGTTTTTGGCGACTTTTTCACTTCGAAAAAGGAAGAAGGAAGGAAATTAAAAATATCTTTAGTACACTAAATAGCAACCTGTCTCATGATTCCGAAGGTATCCCAAACATAATCCTTAAAAAAAGTAGGAAAATTATCTACTCTTTCCTGACAATAATAAACAACAGCTTTATCAAGAACGATTACTTCCCTCAACCATGAAACTGGTATCTTTTCATGGTTGAAGGAAGTAATCGATTCCTATACCCAACTACGAATGCAGAATTAACAACTTCCGGCCTATGTCTTTAGTACCGATATAGGTAAAATCTTAGAAATTCTCCGAAGCTTTAATAACTTTTACTTTCTCCCAACTCTAAATTTCTAGTTTGGATTTGAGCGCGAACTGTCCACAGAGCAAACAGTAATGCTGTTACATAATAAGATCATCTTAAATATACATCGGAAAGAGTTGGCAGTGGCATGCGCTCTTGACCTTAAAAAAGGCATTCGACTCAGTGTGGATCAAATTGAAAATGTTGTCATGTCCAGTCGCTGTACTTACCACCTGCTCCTTCAACTTGACTCTGGTATTACAGATGCTTTTCGTTCGACGTCCATACTTTTGATATGGATCCTTGAGCACAGCTCGTTTTCTTAGCGTTAAACCTTATGTCTTACTTTTGATAGTAGCAAGTAAACGAATCCAGGTTCTTTGCGGGTTCCGTTCTTGCAAAGCGGAGATTGTATTCGGATTACCATACCAAACGCTCATCTGCAAGGACATTCACCTTGATTCCAGGGTTAAATTTATCTCCGACACCCGGAATATCAGATGTGAATGTATTAAAGAGAAAAGGGCCTATGATCGACCCCTGAGAGCCTCCCGACTAAGAGAACCCGAATCCCAGCAGGATGTTTTGGGTTTTTTCTTTAGGTTCACCTGCAAAGTATCGTTCGATTAAAAAAATATTTAACTCTGAATTATGTTTAAGTATGTCATAAACAAAAAGTATAGGCACAAGTTGGTCATAGTAGATGGTCGACAAAACAAATTTTTCCTTAAAAAGTTCTTACGTGTTCCCCTAGATTCAACAAACAACAACGATCTGCACTTCCTGATACTAAACAGATATTCAAAACCACAAAGCATCCACGCCAACTCATAAAACTTAGCAATTATTTCAATGTTTCATTGCATGACTAGCATCAGTAATCCACCATTTAGCATTAACAAGTTGTTGACACTATTGTGACTACAAAATGTATATTCATTGCAATCACAAACAACCGAACTAATTATATGCCTTTGCTTTAGATCCGCACTAAAAAGAAAACCCTCTAAGCTATTTCTCGGGAACAAATTAAAATTCCAGACTATTAAATTATTAAATCTCCAACTTCAACGACTGCAATTAAAGAATTTTCACTTTAGATCCTCGACTTGATGATGGTACATCATGACTACAAGGAATGAATGAGTAACATCTTGAGAGATTTCATATCATTTTCCACCCCTAACGACGCGACACACCAAACTTGTCTAAAATCTTAGAAAATAGATTTAGCTACTTAGAAATGTATCTTTCTTTGGACTATCTACAATATTTATACTATGCAACAATTCTATATGTGCGCCTTTGTGTGTATTTGATGTATTGTATCCTAAATTGAAATTGAAATGATTGTTGTTGTCGTTGTCGTCTCGTAAATAGTTGAGTTTAGTTTTCATGATAAATATTTACAGATTGACAAGAGCGTGCAGTTGTAGAATGATATTAATTGATAAATTTAATATTTACGATGACATCTAATGAAAATTGAATGAGATTTGTGTATTGTGGGGTTTGACTTAAAGGATTTAGAATGATCAATCAATTAATGAAAGGAGGTTTTATGGTTTGAGTGGCGTGGTATTGATTGGTTTTTAAATTTAAAATAAACAAATGCATTAACTTTCAGTATTAATATTTGAAAGGAGCGGCCGAGTCTTGAAGGATGAAAATATCTAGGAGTGGCCCTCGAGATGAATAGGGGTTTACATAGGAGTAGTCGAAAAAAGACCGACTGCAGGGATCTTGATGATGAAGAGAATGATGAAAGGCAAATGGAGAGCGAACCCAAACTCGAACCCTTAGATCTTTTCAACATAATAGAGGCAAATTGCAGATCATGGGGTGATAGACTGATGGCTGGCAATACGAAAGATGATCTCCATACAATCACTACAAAACTGGGTTCGCTAAGGAGCCAAATGCGACAGCTGAACAATTGATAAATCGATGCTCCTGGATACAATTTTCCTAAACAGCCATCTCTTGCCAGCAAAATTCAATAAGAATCAGATTAAAATTCAATAAGTGTTTAACCACCTATCCCTCTACGGCCAACCTTCAGTTTCTCAAGCCCATCGAGAGAATGGTCTCATACACAAAAAGGAAATAAATGAAACCTAACCAGAAATTTCTTAAGGATCCCCTATGTTGTCCATCCAAAGCAATAATCTACAACGGGTATCCCGTTTAAGACCAATCTACAACAACTAGAGAAAATTAGAAAACGGTCTTCACTATTGAAGAGAATAAAATTTACAATTACGGCTCTAACAGAGAAGAGGAATTGAGAGAGAGTGTTGTTCATACACCAAATAAGGTAGACCCAAAATGACCATGATCAATGTCAACCCGAAACGACACATTCGCAACCACAAACTACACATCCTCTAGGATAGCGATTGGGAAATACAAGCTTTTTTTAAGCGCATTCCTGCATAGCTAGTGTAGGCTTCAAAGCAACCACTCAGAACTGCAATCAACCGAAACGACGTATGCAAGTCTAACGTTGCTATCAGGACACAGGGGTACAAAGTATAACAAGGTTGTTGTTGAGTTGGTAAGAAAAAGGTTATCGCGGCTAGAAAACCGAAAGTATGATTCAATTCGGATTCTACATTCAAAGTGATAGTTGGAACATTTAAAAGAGATTTCACGCTATGAATGTATCACAGATGATTCCTTTTGAAAGGTAAACCCCGGTTTAATCCTGGCGATAGTAAAAAAATGATTGCAAATCAGGCGAATGTCAGCAAAACGAAGATGACACAATCCCTGAAGAAGTACAGGAATGATGATCCTTGTGACAATAATTTTTACATAAAAATTCGTAACGAAAAGGTATTTAAACGGATGGAAAATAGCTGTAAGCCAACCTCTTAGCCTCTCTAAATCTGATTCGCAAACGCCTCTATCGGTTGATGTGTAATCGCCCAATCGTGACGCCGGACTTAGTGGATAGGTATACGTATTTTCTTTCGTTTTTGTAAGTTGATACCCCAAAAAATAAAGGCCTATGTTCACCTTGAGTCTTACATAACATAACAACAAAACTCAACAATATTTATGTGATTAAGAGATTAAGTGTATTCACGCCCCGAGTTTTAGGTTCTCAACGGAACATAGTTGGTTGACTATACATCTCCCCTGTCACACTGAGAACCTATCCTGTATGTCGCATGATTTCTGACTAGGCCACCTTAGTCTCGCCTCCAGAAAAGAAATATCCTTCTTTAGGGTAGGAGTGGTTAGAAAAGAGTGGAATTACTGAGAAAGTTAGCACCTTTTCCTCTGCGACGACAACCGTTTCATGATGCCCTTCTTTGTAAGAAAAACCACTCAGACGTAGTGCCACACTCAGTTCCATTTGCCCATTGATACTAGCGTTTTTCTTCTTCAGGATAACCTCCAGAGAATTCTACTGTTCTATCCTCAAGAGGTAAACGATGTCAAACTCACCTGTCACATTAGAAGAAGTTGAGGCAGGTGTTGGATCCGCGAAAAATTTTGAATGTTTACGAACTTTGCCGGAAAGACTTCCGAGCATTTGCGTTTGTGGGTGTCCCCAATAACCATGAGGTTAAAGTTGATAAATAGTCCCGCAATGTCATCGTATTCTTTCCCAGAAGTTCTCTCTTGAGAGAAGAAATTCTCTTGAGAGAAGAAGTTCTCTTGAGAGAAGAAATTCTCTTGGCAGAAGTTCTTTCTTGAGAAGAGAACTTAAATTCATTAAATTAAGATTTGGCCCGTTGTTATTCTGGAGCAAGCAACATTATTTCTTCAACTAACCCCGGGATATCATTGAAGATGTTGTTCCCGGAAAGAGTTGGTTTATGCGAGTAATATTGTCTTGGGTATGCCCTAGTTGCCAGAATCGAACTCTCCCTAAATATAGTCCTTGAATTTGGCAAGATTAGAGTGCGGATGGAGTAGAGAATAAGGCCAACTTGAACTAAATAATCTAACAACGATCATAGGTCAGTTGTTGTTGGCAAAAAGGGGATTGTCCAATTTACCCAAGTCGGAAATAGTTTTTGTGGGTTCTTATTGGTGTTGCTTTGAAATGGACAAACTCTTAATTCGTCTAGCTGTCGATTAAAAAGGGGTCGATCAGGAGGTCAAAAAAATGTTCAGCGCCCGAAACTGCTGTAGTTTCTATATCAATTTGACTGTATTTTGTTTCTTCACTCGTTAGTGTACGGAAACCATATGTTGGTCCCCTGAAACTCTTATATAAGACGAAAGGCACATTATAAGACGAAACAACCTCTAGGACTTACGTCAGGTCGTAAGCCAGGAGTCATTTGCAAACATTCCGGGAGCTTGGGGTTTAAATATGAGTGCATTTTGAAACTAGACAGCTGAAAGTCTTTCTCATACTTGTCATCCCAAATAAATTTCACGTCATCCCATGTAAGTCTATGTAATGCGTGTAAAATTGAGAAGAATTCCCGAAAGCCTATATGGTAGTTATTGATTATATCTAGGAAGTTGGATGTTTTGTGACGTTCCAAGGTGGCCTATGATTACCATATTGGTGCGGTGTGGTAATCGCAGGTTTCTGACGCAATGCTGCTTGAAAACGATGTTCAGGCACTCGCAGGTTGGTTGAAGTGTTGACGCCTGAACAGATAAAATAACCTACTTCTTCCAGGATTTAGACAGGCTGGTCCTTAAACCGTTGAAATTGATTCGATCTAATCTTAATCCCAGACAATCTTAATCCCAGCAATCAGTTGTATAATGAATTTGTACGACTCCTTGGGCGCTACCAATTGTTTTTTCGTCATGGAACTAAACATCGAATTCGGGCGGATGCGTCGAAAAACCAGTACTGTGTGTCAAAGTATTACAGGATTTTGACTCGATGTTTCTAGAGAACGGTGTACAGCCATTCGCGGTATTTTGTTTGAATCTTTTACTGAACTTTTCAATAAATTGCTACGTAGTCAACGCTTAATAGCACCTGGCGGGATTTGATAGTATTCGATAGCTATATGGCTTGTAAAGATTATTCCTTGACCCAACTGAGATTGTCAGACACACTTTATCAATAAAAAGATGCTATGGAAGTGGTTTACCAAAAAATGGAACAGCATGTGAACACCGTGTAGAGTTGAGGACCTTTATCAATGCCAAAATTTTAAGGAGTCTGGTGAGTCAAAGCGTCCATCAGTTGACAGAACGCAACCTTTAGTAGTGGATCTATTGTTCCCTTGGGCGGAATGGATTCTCACAACATGTTTTTCACGCTTTACAGATCTTTCCGATCCACGGAAGGATTGGCGCGACTCACTGTCATCGTCGTTTACTGGAAGGTGTCATTGAATTCATTGTATTTTATACCTCCTGGTATGGTATTATGGTATTTTATTTTCCTGACGACCGGATGCCGGTAGACCTAAAATTTGTAAACTGTGACTGTAAAAATACACATGAATGTAAAAAATGTGAAATGAAAATACACAAGGGCTTTGATAAGGCGATCCGGGGGGTATGTTTTTTTGAGCAGGTTGGCTCTATGCGAGTCCGCAAGTTGTTTTATGGGGCTAATATAAGCTGTTTGACAATGGAATCAAGAGGAGCATTACGTTGCATTCAGAAGTAATACGGTTTACTTAGGGCCATTCTTACATGTGTATTATGGGTGACTTCAGTCTGCACTTTAAATTATTTAGCGCTTCGGTTCTATGTGGGAGCTCTGTACATTATTCGGGTTGGATGTTCATTTTAAGGATTAGTATTTCATTCATTCATGGACGACTTTTCATTCAACAATATATACAAAATCAGGACAGCCCTAAATGCCTTTAGACTCATATGCTCTATGTGGTTTTTTAAATGTAACGCTACGATCTAGTTTTCTAGACCTATAAAGTCAGATCTTCCGACCAAGGAATCATTTGACCAGTAAGTGTATGGGTCTGTTGAAAGAATATTGCCGTAGGTTTCCCAACGTTAATATTCATTTTCCACTTGAAGAAGTATTGGTAGATTTTTTCCAGCATGTTCTCTAGGTTAGAGATGATAAGCTTATGGTTGCTGCCAGACGTGTGGAAGCAAATGTCCGCCAAAGCTATTAGGCTTGTGGTGAAGTCGAACGTGTATACATTGAAAAGTGTGGGACTCAGGCATGAGCCTTATGGAACACCAGCAGGAGCGGTTTTCAACGTGGATGTTGACTCTTGGGGTTTAACCTGATGTGTTCTTGCTCTCAGGAAAGATGCAATCATTTTGTACAAGTACGATGGAGTACTGCCCTCATTGAACTTCTGGAGGAGGTCGTCATACCAAAGGCTATCAAATGTTTTTTTAAATTTCGGTCGTTAGCAGGCCCACCTACTATTTGACTGTATGTCTTTAGAAAGACGCATTAGCTGGTGTTCTGTGGTGTATCCATATCCGGAGTCAATGTGAAAATTAGCGAGGATATTGTTGTTTCAACGTAATCAGTCAACATTCCGATAGTTTTCCAAGTATCGGATATTAAGCTTATTGGCCTATAGCAGTTAGGATCTCGCGGATCTTACGTGTTTGCAGCAATTTGGAACGTGCTAAGTTTTCTGACAGGCGTTGAATATGAGTCAAATTACCAAGATTTATAGATTATCATCCGTTTTTCGGATGATTTTTAATGGCTATATTTGGTATTCCGTCGAACCCAGAGGCTGTGCCATTTTTAATTTATTGAATTATTTGTTTTGTTTCGTTTCTTTAAAAGATCCAGGAGGTAAATTGGTTTGCATCGATTTGTAGTGAGTTAGCTACCATTATTTATGTGATGTTGCTTTATCTATGGAAAATATTGTGGTATTTGTGGAACTTATCAGTGAGTAACTCTGCTTGTCCTTTCCAAGAATGAATCTGGATACCAATGCCGTCTTTCAAAGTAAATGGAAGTTCGTGATGTTTGCATTCCTGTATTTCCAGACTTTTGGTGCATTTTAGTCAGGTTAGTGCTTGCTGAGGATCGTAATTTCGACTGGGATAGCTCTCGTTAGGGAGTCGCACCAGTCTGGTGGACGGGTGACGATTTCTTTGCCAGATACGTTGTAGGGTACTACGTGCTCGAATCATCTTATAAGCTTCGTCGTTTAGTACCATAGCGTGGACACTCCTGCTGTCTTTGGTGCACTATTGACTGTAGCTCTCTAAATGGTATTTCACAGTTCCATCATTTTTCCTTCCTTTTCTGGTGGATTTAAGAAACGGAAATTGTGGCAAACATAGGAGTCGTTTGGGGGTGGTATGGAAAATTGGCGACTGCTTCTTAAGAGAATAATACCGTTAGATGTGTAGGCAATTGAGATAAGGGTGAAAGTGGAAATACTTTGAAATACGTGTATAAATGGTATCGTGTAAATAAGGGGATAGCATCATTTGTAGCACATGTTATTCCAAGTCATTCAATTTTGTTTTATCTTCGTGAACTCATCAAATATCACATGTCCATACTCATCTAAATTCTGAGAAAAAAATTTTCAGCTGAAACAATAAAACATTTTGAAGCTGAAAACTAAATTTAGGTAAACAAATGTCGTTTCAGTATGTTTTACAGGAAATGCTCCATTCATTTCGCGTATGTTCCGTGAAAGACTTGACGAAAGGATGATTCAGAAAAAATTCCCATCATTGCAAGCACAGTACTGAAGAAATTTTCCGCATGTTCCTCCCTTCAACGCGCGTATTTTTCAAACCGCAATTGCAATGTGGTTTTCTTTATTTCCTATACTGTCGCATATAACTTGTAACATGACCCTTCAGCATTGATTCATTTCCTTAACCGATTTCTAACCTCAAACAAATTTTATTTGTTTATACTCTTCGCCGCTATACAGTTCTCAATATCCAGTGCGCACTGTTATTAAGCACGCATGAAAGTAACCATAAGTGAATCAAAAGTATATCGGATCGCATAAACAGCAGGGAAAATTGTATAAACTATCATTTTGCAATTAATCCCATCCAGTCACTTCCCGTTTACACTGTTCCATCCGAGTCACTCCTATCCCCTTCTGTTATTGTTGTAGTAGTTGCTGTAGATGGAATGCTCTGAAGGAGCACTCTTTCGCTATTTCATTGAAGTTTATCGTATTTATGTGCAAAATCATGATGTGCAGTTCAAGTCGCACACGAGTCAATCTTATCTTTTTCCTGCGTCATTTCGTCCGTGAAATGGCAATGTGACTAATATCATTGCACCGTAATACCTCAGTATCTATAGACTTGTCCGTAGATACTTTTCTTTGAAAATTCCACAGAACTTCTGAGATTGTACAGCATTAGTTTGGATTAGACTCGGAAATGTGTAACACAGAGTCTTAAATTTTTTATTTTATTTTTATTTTTTCGAGTTTCCCTTTGTCAGTAAACGATATCACATTTCATATGTTGTGCATAGTGCATGCGTTCTGTTTCTTTTTATTTTTATTTTTTTTTTCAAATTTTTCACTTTACCATTGATGATAGTTTGGAATTTGAATGGTTTCACTAATCCTAGTACTGTCAATTGGATGTGGCTGTAGTGACCTGAAATTTGATGAGATTTCAATTCAACCAAAGTTGTTGTGTGCTAACAAAAAAAAAAGAAAAAAAGACAGTGGACTAGAAGTCACGCAAGAAAATCGCAATTCAGCTTGGCACATTTGCTGAGTTAAGTTTTCAGAGCGTTAAATCTTCGGTTTTGCAGAAGAAATTCAAGCATTGATTTTATAATCGTATGTTCCATGTATTCTTTGCTTACCATTTAACTTTTCACCCTTGAGACATCACGAAACATAAATTTAAAGAAACACAAACGAATGTTTACCGAACGATGGAAGATGATTCAGCCTATAATTAGAACTAAAGTAATAGTTTAGGATTTGAACAGGCTGAGTTCGATTTAAAAAAAATAATCTCCAGTATGGGTTTGAAAGCTTACAGCGCATATGTGACTGTCTAGTATGTAGAAACTAATAAGGTCAAGAAACTGTAGCAGTTATTAGTGCCCTGAAGGTAATCAAAACCAGAAAAAAACCAAAACAAAAATAACTGAAGCTGTTCTGTAGATTTCCTTGAAGGAGTGAAACATATTCGTTCTCCTCTTCCGAAGAATCGGACTTTTGAATTTTTTTTTGTAGTGCATCTATTGCAGTGCTCTGTAAAAATGAAACTTTTTGGGCCCAAAAAAACTTAAACCCGAGCTTACACTTGTGTGTAAAAAGTTATGACTGTGACATCTGTGCAGACTTAACTATGCTATAAAGACCATAGACTATTTTCATCTTTGCTTCGTTGACAACTTTCTAAATACTGTCTGTAATTCTAGAAGGATTCAGGTCTAAAAACAAAGCAGGCTAGTCTTTATACTCAACTCCATTGTCTACATACCAAGATTTGACTACACAGCTGGTCTGTTTTGTAACGTTTTCTGGAATCTGTACCTATTTCAGAGGCATATATTTCTTTTCTGTGTCAGAATTATTGACATTTTCTCATATATCAATAGAAATCTTCGCACTAAACTTCAATATAATCCAAAATATTAAAGGTGAATCAAAACATAAAAGAATGTCCCATACATTAGTCTTAGCTCTTCCATGCTTAGCTGTCTTTGTAACGAATCACGGATCATGCAAAGAATTTTTTCAGTACTCTTATGTACTGTCTCTCATCAAACAATTAAGTATATCTTAAACTCTTAGTAACCCATTGCGAAGGAACTTTAACTTCAAATAATATTCTATTCATCTATACAGGATTCTCTTTAGCCTCAGAGAATGCAAAGTAATTTTCAAATGCCTCGAATAATACGGCACTTGTTTCAGAAGAAGTGATTGATCAAGGATTATGTCAATTGCCGGTCATAACACAAGACTCCCACAAATAAGTAACAGCCATTCGTTTTAGTCCTGATACGAACAATGAAATACGAAAGAGCGTCGAGTGGAGGTTGTGATGTCCATGACTTGTAGTATTTTAGTCACACAATGATATATAAATTCTCGTTATGACGTGCAAATGTTAAGCTTCATTTTTATTTATCAATGGCCTCGTCCTATGGTTCGTAGTTTTTAATTTACAAAAAATCGAAATACTGCTCCTTTCAGAGTTGTTGACATTTAGTTTGAGTTCTCATTCACCTTTGGTTGATGTCAAATATAAAGGTTCTTTCCGTACGAGCAGATCAACATTTTTACATCGCTCGTACGAAAATTCTCTTCCACTCTACCTCTAGGTTCAGGCTTTTCTTGACACTCTTTGACATTTGAAATTTGCTTGAACAGTGTTTGTTGACAAACTGTAGATTTCCGAAAAAAACCTTTCCCCTTTTACTGGACTCCAAGGATTAGCTTGGTCGTTTATTACGAAAAAAAAACTTTGACATCTACATCAGGTTTAGTACATCAGGTTTCGACTATTACGTCGAAATAATTGGCTTTAGCTTACTTGGTTTATTTTCAAAATTCTATCTTGCAGTTTGAACTTTTTCCGTCTATCGAGGCATGATTTTTGATGTGACACGACATGTTTAAATAAATATAATGTTGACTTTGATTATATTTTGGAAGTAATTCAAAGAAAATATCCATAAATTTTGATCTACATCAACCGCCTTTAAATTTATTTAATTTATTGAACTTTTTTTGATTTATTGAATTATTTATTAAATTTAGTGTTAATTATAACGAAACTTTTAAATGCCGTCAAACTTACCTCCTTGATGAAATTCTACTCTAGTAACAAGTTTTGCATATAATGGAACGTTCAGATTAAGAGAACCCTTTCTCTTGCGGAAAGAAAGGGAGTAAAAAGGTTTCTAAAATAGAGGTCCCCTCATCTTCGACACCTCTTCACGCTGTAGTATGTCATAATCAACCGTCAGGACTACTAGCGTAATCTGTAATCTGCCACTCGATCCCATCCTTTGTCTACCGTTCTAATTAGATCATCAACTTTAATTTCCAGACACAATCCTCCGATTTCGCTGAAAGAGGTCACAGCACTTTTCATTATATCTTTTGTTGGGAAAACTATACTCTAAAAAAATAAGCTAACTAAATTGAGCTACTCCAATAAATTAAGTCCCGACTATAATTTACAGAAGAAGCTTTCGAATTGCAATGAATCGATCATGACGCCAATCATTCCTCGGTAAATGCGTTACAGAGGTCATCCTTTTCTTCTGTAAAAAACACCCAGCTGGGGTTTAGATATCGTTTTGATTGATTTCAACTACACTAAACATTCGCAGCAATTGTTATATACACTTGAACTATGATTTTTTCTGCCATCAACGTTATTCAAGCGAAGTTTGTTGACGTTTCATGAAAAGAGTAGACAATGGCAGAGCATGGGTAGACCCACCGGCTCATCTGGATTTTAGAAATGCATTTCAATACGCTAGATAGTCTTTTTTAGGCTTTCTGATGCTGACCTGTAGAACCACTGCCAATTGTACGCCACGAAAAAAAGTAGTCGAGGGATGATAGTGACATCAAGTATCACGCAGGATTCCATCCTCGGCCCATACCTTTCTACATCACGCCTGTATGATGGAATGCTGAGACTTCAGCTACCGTACATTTGATTACGTATAATGGGCAATGTGGACGAATTCTCGGAACTAATCGCTGTTCAGGGTGTGTAACTTAGACTTAATATCCAGATGCGACGAGTGAGGGAATGAAAATATGCTCGCAGATTCAGACGAGACGAGAAAAATCCCTAGAAGTCTGATAAAAAATGACAATCCACAGAGTAAGGCAAATCAATATTGGAAAAACTGTACTCGAATCGAAACCTACCGTGGAAAATCAGGACGTATTGAGACATTCGAAGACAAATTTTCCCGAGTAAGTCAGGGCAAAAGCTGATAAGGCTTCAGCTCATACGCTCGATTGATTAATAGCCAACACAGAATGGCTAACATCATAAAACAGAAGCATTTCAATGAGCGCTGAACAGTCTGTCATGAAGCTCTTAGCAAGGAGTTATATGGTAAAGGGCAGCAACAAGTACTTGGACAAAGGCGTTAGCAATGCATGCTCATACCGAACGGTCTTGAGAACGACCGTTTTGGTGTTCACAATCATCCTCCTTGTTAGAGAGTATAGATGTATTGATCGACAATGCCCTCTCAGCAATTTGCAACAGTTAACGACATGAATGGAAGATGTACTGTTCGCTAGATTTGTAACCTCAAAAAGCGGCTCAACTGAGCCCATTTTGAGATGGATCTACGCTTAACTCAGTCTTTTGTGTGGGCATAGTTGTCTTAAGTCTGTCCTGCATACTATTGAAAGATCGCAGTTCCCCAACATGCTTCGGGTTGAGGCGTTGGATGACACCTGTCACATATTTTTGCCGGTCAATTTGATGGTGTAAACAGTGCATTGAAGTTTATCCTTTTCTTTCAAAATTAATGTGTGATGAAGGAAAATAATTTTGGAAAAGAATTACGTCCGGAGTAAGGATAATCGTCTTATCTGGTTGGTGCGAAGCCAGGATTGCCGCCGAGGAAGGGGAGGAGATAATGTCTGCAAAGCGTGGTGTAGTGCAGGTGGAATATAGTATATAAGCTGTGTTGTGGCCATTAAGTTAGATTAACATCAGAAATATGAAAAAAGGGGGTCGGGATGGATTCATAGAAGAGGTATTGGTTTTTGATTTAAAAATGCTTGACCATATACATCTTTAACGACATGATCTGCATTGAAAGATCATAACTAGGAACCACCGTGTTGGTCGGGATTTGCGCCTTATGACTATTATTCGCTTTAACAAACGTCCTGCCAAGCTAGTGCCGCTTGACGTTGGTCATAAGCTACAAATTAGAATCAATTGCGTTTTAACTTGAATGCCTCTAAGTATTTTTGTTCATTTATAAACGAACAAATTTTTAACGTTTTGATGAATGAGTTGTAGCTAGATCATGCACATTTCCATTATCCTTATTTTGAATTCCATTTCATTGTCATTTTCAATGCCATGTCAATCCCTTTTCAATGATTTATTAGAAGGTAAATCAGCAAGAGCAACAAAAACCGTGTGTTAATTGGATATTATTGAATTATCCTTAATAAATAACTTTAAAATAATTATTCTATGCCATAGAGGAAGGAATTCCCCTTTCTCAATGGTAGGCTTATTGTCTATTTTGATTGATTTACATTGCCACCCCGTTGAACGAGATGCGAACATTTAAATTCTTTATTGATCCCAAAATGTAATAAAATCCGTAATGAAAAGTAATCTGTCACTACTTCATGTCTACCGAAACTATCAACGCGTATCATGGTCCCAAGACTCTAATAAAACCCGCATCATTTCAGCATAAACATATTTTCGAGAAAGATGCTAAACAGATTTTCCTTCAAGTCAACAATTTCCCCGCCCATCAACGCCAGATTTGTATGCTTTGAAAAAAATTTTTTTGTAACAAAATCATTCCTCTTTCCGCTTCTCTTTTAATGCATCTAATCATCACGCGTGGTATAATTAAGGAAATAACACTTGAAAAAATCTCAAGATATATACAAAGACCTCTCATGATCCTTGGAGCCGACTATTTGATTTGATATCAGTTCAGTTTGCGTCGTTTAAACAAAATGCGTGTGACCACATAATGAAAATGTATACACTATAGTGTGGGATTCAGTAGCATTCAAGCAATGGCCAAGTCGAAGGAATCTTATATTGCCTTCCTCCCTCGTCTTGCATGCTGTCTTTTGACGGCGAAGAAATGAATATCATCATCCATATCGCAAACGTCACATGGTTGTATGCATGAATGCATGCATGCGTGCATACGTTGTGACTTTTATTTTTAGAAGTCGCTCCAAATAAGCACTTAAGGTTTTGTCGAACGTCTGGGTTTTTGGCCATATCACCAGACAAACTGACAGATACACATACAATTGGACGCAGAGTGGCTGGCCGATGGTATTGATGTGTGCTTTAACCTAGTGTTAGCCTCCTTGCATGTTGGTTCTTCGTCTTAAACGGATCATTAAGATTCACGTCAACAGAAAGTTTGAGAATAATGGAAGAGTCCAATGAGGGAGCAAATAACGAAAAAAAAGCAAGGAAAATAAATAACGCAGAAAATTGCTTATTTTATTGATGTATTTTCGTACGTGGGTGATGTCATTCAATCAACAGCGAAATATCAGGAAGAATTTTAAGTGGTTTTATCACAAATATCAATGGATTTAAGTGAATTGATGTGCAAATTTAAGGTTGTAATAAAAGCAAATTATTGTCGGACTAAGCAAGCTGTTAGTGCACATTGAAAATAAGCAAGAAAATGGACTAACAATTTACTGATTGTGATCTTGTTTGGAACTTTTTTTTTGGCAGCACATATATGCGCAGGATAGCCCTGAACGGAAAGGTCCAACTCGTCTGTCGCACCATTGATAATGGCGATGATGATAAACCAAGACTGACACATTCGAGGTTTTCGGAATATTTTGGAGAAGTTGTTTTTCATGGGGTCTGCTCTAACGAATAAAACAGATCACGTCAACTACACCCAGTTGACATCATAGACTCCCATTGGAAGGGCCTGCGATGGGGATTGCGCATCGACCAAAAGGACATTAAAATTTGCTAATAGAGTTGTCTGCCGATGAGTCAAACCATTCTGTAAACTAGATGAGGGCAGTCATTCGCCCTTGCAACGTTTATTGTGCTTAGATGCTCTAACAAGGACCGAACCGAGTCATATTCGTAATATCTCAAAGAATTAGGAATTATGTAGAAGTATTCGTTGAGGTTAGGTGAGTGCCGAGTTTGGTAAGCAGGATAGCAGAGTTTTTTTTAGAAATTGATCGAGTGCAAAGCCGAATTTCAGGACATTACTTCCCATCAAAGGCTCTTAGAAATTTCGCGAGAGCTGCAAAGACGCTAAATTAGTTACTAAATATGTAAAAGACTTAAATTGCACATTGTACTGATAGTTTATTGCGCGATAGGTCGACTTCTAAATAGTATCTTTTTGTTTAGAAAGGATAGTACCAAATTTATGAATGTTGAAGATACTGACTGTCATTATAAATTAAATGTTATAATAATAATCACATTTGGTTCATTGGAACTCAATGGTGAGGTGGCCTCTGTTCAGAATTTACATTCCATTTTTTGTGTATTGCATGAATGCAAAAACAGGAAAAGATGTGGATCAGAGCGGGTTCCGTAGTGACACTTCTCATCATAAACAATCTGATCAGCCATATTTTCTCGTTGTTAAAGTATGCAGTGGAATCAGCGAGCCACCCACTTTTCAGGGTATCTTCACATAAGAATACATTTTTCGTACATTGAAATGAGATGGATAAATGAGGTCTGTTTAAACTATGCACCGACCGAAAACAAGATCCTTGAACATGATTCTGATCATCATCGAGTGAGCAGGTCTATATCATTTAGGCAGGTCCATAAGACCTTTCCTAATTGGGTTGTCGGACACTATGTTTCACAATTTTAATTTTTTTTGAATTTATGATATCACATCTGATGACAAGACATAGATTTCTCCACACCACATTTTCATTTGATCGACGTTGGGAATCGTGAGTTTTTTTCGAAGATATGTCAAAGACGTTTATCGAGTTCACTTCCTTCGAATCATTCACACCCTGAAATTCGACAAATGAAAAGAAACGAACTTAGAACCAAAAATGGCCGTATTTTGGAGAAAACAATTCAAATGTACCAACTATCTTAGGCGTGTATATCACTCAAGTTTAACGAATTATGTTTCGGCTACGAATTTTTCTCTGTTTCAAAGAAATTTTCCAGATTACATTTCTGACGAATTTTACCCTCTTGGTGCCTTTTCAATTACAAATTTATTTTGGATGGTTACATCAGAATTTTCAAAGTAGCTACAAATTTGAGACACCGGCTTCTTGTGAAAACTACTGAAGAACTCGTTGCAATTCTACCGTGAAAAAGAAGCAAATAGCTTGAAACTATCTCAAAAATATGTGGTATATTGTTGACTAAATTGTTGCAACAGTTGTTCCATTCAAGACACCTTGCTTTGAGCAAACGAATTGTTATATGCAGACATCACCCGCATTGGTTTAAGCAGAACTTAGAAAATCGTAGTGAAAATCGAATTTATTAGCCCACCATGTAAGCCGCAAAACTTTGCCTAACGAATATCCCGCAAGACTCACCAGGATTCATTAAAAAATTTTTTGGGTTCCTTTTTATAAACTCTTTTTCAGGTCTTATTTAAAGTTTTATATGTTGAAATTTTGATAGCAGTTTTTGACAAGCGGATTTACGCTTTCCTTGATGCCTGTAGGTTATTTCATATGCGATCTGATTTTCTCCAAGATACGGAAGCCACTGCTTCTAATTTACCTAGTACTATCGATGACTTACCGAACTGTCGACTTGCTAGTAAACAGAGAATCTAATCTGGAAACGTTGGATACGATTCTTAAACTGGGCCTCTTTATGTACGCCTCATATTACCTTCGGTATACAAATATAAGATAAATATCTGTAGCTTGCATCGATAGATAAGACTGCAAAACTCGGTAACTGGTCAATAGTTGGGACAGATAAAGTCATTCACACCATGCTTAGTAGCTGATACTTACACTGTGGTGTAAATTTAGTTTGGAAAAATATCTCGCTGAATATAACTTAGCTGCTTGACAGATATTGTAGACCTATACTAATGCTATGACAGAAATTTAGCCTGGAGTCTATTACCAGACTCAATTGCTTAGCAGATAGTGTTGGCAATACTGCTTACTACGACTTACTTATTGCACCAATCCAAAATCGCCAGTCATATATTTAGTCCTTGCTTACTGATATATTTTAGTTTTCAAATTAAATTCAATATCTACCTTACGCCACTTATTCCACTGACTAGCTAGCTTATTCCAGTTACTTTCTATCGAAAAAGATCGTTCCTACTCTAAGAACTTCTTTGTCTGGATGCACCATAGTTGACTCCAGAGGTACGTTGAATCTACCAGTTAAAGCTTAGCTCCCTACCCGGCGGATTAGAGCCTTTAACCCTGATAACGCTCCATAAATGCCTTGTGACATTCGTCGCAACATCATCTTCTTAGTTTTTCATGCGAGGCTCCTCTCGTTCGTGTCTCCGTAGTCCATGATATGACACCTTGTTTTATGTCGGTAGATCGAAGCCCAATCCTTCTAGTAATAACTAAGCATCCTCATTTTGATATCCTTGTACTCAAAATGAGTTTTCCTAGGCTTCCGGAATATCCACCCATCTAGCGCTGTTAAATGCATTTCGGACATCCAGAGTAACCAGCAGGACGACCCGTCGTGTGGAAATACTGTGAGACTCCGCACGTTGGGCCGCGCTCACTACTTCTCCAATTGCATCGATGGTGGAGCGGCCTGCTCTGAAGCCATACTGCCGTGGAGATAGATCCCCGGCAATACGAATCACGTCAGCGAGTCTTCCCCTGATAAGTTTTTCAAAAACTTTTCCGACCGTGTCAAGCATACACAGTGGGCAGTATGTAGCTGGCGACTCGGGATCCCCTTTTCCCTTCGTAATGAGCACAAGTCTCGCCACCTTCCAGCACTCCGGGAATGTCAAATGTCAAACTTAACCAAGAGATCTACTTGGACTGTCTGCGTATTTGTATCTGTTCGACCGCAGTTACTACTTCTGTAACTGTATGAATTGGACGCCCTACTCTGAAACAATACTGTCATTGAGAACATGGCCGGACATATAAGGTCCTGATCGGCTAATCAGGGCAAAGGTAAAAGAACAATAGTATTATTTTGGCACGTGTATCGTCCTGCTCTGGAGCTTTTTTAAGTCACGGGAATTACTGCTAGTTCCAGTTCTTTTTCATTCAAGAGACGAATATCTACAGATGTGCCTCTTGCGATGCATATGAATATAGAAGATATTGTATAAGAAGTGAAATGTATAAGAATAGACCGTACTATCTGGTCCATCTTGTCTTTATGCAGAGCAACTTGGTTTCACTGAACTTGCTTGAAATGTCATCTAACAAGTTGTAAACGTTATTCAATTTGTTTATAAACACATCTGTAAAGAGGGAGCCATATATCCTAACCTTCTTGGGACATTTTCTTACTTCTGAGAGTAGTGAGCGATATTTCTGTAGCTTATCTCAACAAAACTATTAAGGTGTGCCTTCACAGTCAGCCTATTCGACAAAAAAACAATAGTTTTTTTCAAATTATCTAAACAGGTTGTCAGGTGAATGCGTAATTTTCGATGATTTATGACGTTAATATCATGAAAAACTCAATGTCCATCGTAGGCTTCCGCAAGTCAAAAACTATTTTCAGCTTTGAATGCTTTCAAACCGCAAAATCAATATTTAACTTCCACCAGATGCCAATCTTTTCGCACAAAACTATAAATTTCCAATCGAACATAAATAAATGTTGCAAACAATTTTATTGGTTGACTGAAGGTGGCAATCAGTTAAAGACATTGAAGACATTAACAGCTGTCATGTGTATTGATTGGTTCAGCCGTAATGCATCAAGCAAAAACTGTACTGTGTATAACAAAATGGGATTTTTGCTACTATCATTGACAGTACGTTTTAAAAAAATCATCCTTATTATATTTTATACTTCTTACCAAGGCGTCTTAGGTTGAAAAATGAAAAAGATGTGTAATTGTCATGTTGAGATGAAAGATTTTTTATTGTTTTCACTGCTGAGTGACAGATGGTGCTTCACAAGGATAAATAAAAAGTGTTTAAATGTTTATGATCATATTAGACACACTTTACAGTAATAGATCCTAAAAATTAATAGTTAATGCCCGACAACCGACTTTGGTCATAAACGATCGAAATGTCCTCTACGTTTTCCTACTCAAAAAGAGATGTACTGGAAGGATACGCTTAACTCTATGCATAGAATAAGAAAAAAGTAATTTGTGGATGCATAAACACTACTCTGTATATATTTCTACGTATAACTTATAACTTCTGTTTGGACAACGTATAACTTCTCTTTGGTATCCTTGGCATGATATCCTTTGAAACATGTAAATATGCTTCCTGGACGTGTACTATCGAATATACTCACGTATCTACTAAAGTGACATACAAACTCCATGTATCCGTTACTGCTCCTACGTGAATAACAAAACAGATGAGTATCCTTTGCCAGGACTTCCGATGAGAAACTTATTTCTTAAGTCGAATATCATATCCATTGAATCCCACGCTTACAGAAAAAATACAACAGAATCCTGTCTCCACATCATCCGAAATAAATTTTTTCTCCATTTGCTTGTTGTTATCTCCCAAGGCATTCTTCGACTCATCAAAGCTGAAAAACTCTGTGTTTGGAATGTAACATCTACGCAGTGCCAACATATCGAATAACTTCCTTAAAATGAGATAATAGCGACGCCGCTGTTGTTACCGATAAAAATTTTCTTATTGCGCGAAGACAAAACAGAAAAACAAAAACAGGGAGAAAATCCCATTCATAGTTTGTATGTACAACACTATACATTTCCATCTGCCACAAAAACCACCCATTACCGGATATGCAGTTGGAAAAATGTTTGCCAAATGCGCGGCTGTGTCCTAAATTCAGGAAAAGTCAAATATGCAAACATGGCGATGCATCATCGTCGACTTTGCCGTTGCATTAAATGTTTTACTCTTATTGAGGGCATGCATATGCTTATGAAGACAAATATGAAGGGTGTGTCGGGTAGAAAAAAAAAAGCCGCGGCCAGGACATGTATCAGTGCGACAGAATGGCATGTATCTAAACACACATGGTTAAGTCAAATGGTGAAGGAGCTCTCCCTATTGAGTCATATTCCAGTTTTAAAGCATGCCATCAAAACGTGACGTCAAATGTCGTAAATAAAAGTGTATAATTGGGGTGCATATGTAATTCGATTCGAACAGGAGATTTGATCTTAACATACATTAAACCAAGTGTTTTGTTAAAATAAATCATACGAGCCCTCCAGTTGAACTGCGGGATTCCTGTCAATAGCGCCACCATAATTAGTGGCTTGCACATAGCACAAAATCGCTGAAGGAGTTGGGAAAATCAAGAATTGAAACGTAAAATGAAACAGGCAGTCACGGGGAAACTGAGGCACGTGCCCGATGGATTCCCTCATATGACCCGAGTATTACAAATGGTCTGCATTGTGCATGTGAGTAGACGGAGTAGATCTATCCGCGAGTAGACGATACACATGTGAACAGCTGGGCTGGCGCATAAGCCTTATGCATTCGCCGTCGCACAGGCATGGGTATCACGTTTATCAGGAGTAGCAGCTGACTCATATGTAGGAACCAAGTATACCTACCTATAAGATACAGATACCATACGCGTCCCCTCAAGTAATCATGTCTGCAGATCGTTTGAACACCGGCCGTTCAGAGTCCACTGGGCCTCGACGGACCCGGGGCTATTTCTTGTCTCGTGTGAAAGATATATTCAGTTTTCTTGGCACATTGTTTCCGCTTCTTATTTATTGATATAGATCCGGATCAATGATTTTTCAATGCGAGTGATTGATGGTTCCATTGATTCCATGGGCGGTGCAGTGATCAGTACGGTTAAGGTCGACTTATTCTGGAACGAGTGACCAGATCTTATATAGCTTATGCAGACATTTAAATGATAATGGGTTGAGATCATCAATTCCTTGGGATGGTAAACATTATAAATGCACATTTAACTGCATTTGTGGTACTAAATTTAGTGTTTGAACTTGGAAGGTTTTTGAACGCATGACACTCGTATAATGCGTTTAAATTGGACTTTTTATTGCTGATTGTCGTCTTGACTTTTGACGGTTCTGTAGACAATTGGATGACTTTGATGTAGAGTTTGCCATATTTTTTCAGAATTGTTTAATGCTGTCTGAAATCGTTTATTTTGCTTGCCTATGTGGAAAGATTCGTAAAGTTTTTATTCGAAATTGTAGAAAAAACTCATTCAACGTAGCACGAATTTTTTGGTTTTGTTCTTGTTGGTTGGTAGGTGTTTTTCTTTGAGTTAGAAAATTCCAGCATTAGACTAGACTACCTCGTAATACCTTCCCTGCCACCCGAAAGGACTAGCCTGGAACTTTATGTCCCATAACATTAGCTTAGGCCGGTATTTCCTCACCAGTTGGTGTCTTCGCCTAGAGCAGTCCCTTTTTCAGGCGGATAAAGTGGCTAAATTAGAGATTACTGTCAAAGTTATACTTCTTTCTTTTGCATCAACCAGTGTTGCATTAATCCTTTCTTCGTTATAAGAATCACACGACCATAGTATGCCACACAGTTCCATGTGTGAATTGCTATCAGACTTGGAGAGATTTCAACAATTTGTGCGCTTAGGAGAGAGCGCTTTTCTGCCCACCGCGTCGTCTAATCTCCCCGCGCAGATTAAGAGCCCACTTAGAAGATGAATACGTTACTAATTGGGGTCACTATGTCCTCGACTGAGCTGTGGCTTCATATCGCTAATGAGTGGCAACGTTCACTTACCTCGCCTCGCCTGTTCCTAATTGTATCGCAACAGTGTGAGAGTCCGTTGCCTTCCGTCGCGTACGATAGTCTTCCTCTTTTGTTAATCCCTGACACATCCTCCTGCGCTACCTATCACAACTGGTTCTGAGATGTGATTCCCAAGGCTCCTCGTCTATATAACTGCACTCAGCGATTGCGGTACGTTTGCTTGATAAGAATGTCAGCCTAAATTTCTGATCAGTATAAAAGTATTGACTCCATGGTGATCATTGATCTTTTGCTTGATGTTAGTCCGCATCTGTCGGCCGTGAACCAGCTGAATGCTGAGACTGTCACTGAAGCCTTGTCTGCGGCCGCCGCTATTCATTCGGGAAAGCTCACCTTAGAATCTTTTAAGACTTGACTGCGTTCTTGGACTCAAGACAAGTCTCTCCTCATTGCAGAAGAAGAACACTGGAATCCGGTTTTTTGCGTCGACATGGCCACTTCGTCGGTTTTGGCGTCGATGAGTCTTCTCTTAATAAGCTTCTCCAGCACTTTCCCAGCTACGTCCAGCACACACAGCAGATGATGTAGGTAGGATGGTCCTTTGCAAATGCACCCAGGCCTTGCATCCTTCCAGTTGAAAACAACCTCTTCCAAGGTGCGAAAAAGCAAAGTGGGGCAACAATGGTGGACCAAATGGCATACCTCATGCGGAATACCATTCCACCACGTAGCCTTTTGCTATTTCATTGACGTCATGACTGCGTCCGAGTTTTCTGCGGCAAGCTTTGGGCAATTAAGCAAGACATCCTCGGGTTGTGCTTCGTAACAACAGGTTGGGCCTAGAATAGTGTTCTTAGGAATACCTTCGAACCCTCCATAATCTTTAGGTCAAGAATACACGGTCCTTGCGAGGGAGCGAGCTTCTCTATTACTTGCTTCTAGCCCAGTCCTCACGCATTCCTGTTCACATAGTTGACGAGCTCCTCGCAGCAGCGGAGAAGAGTTTCCAGATCTGTTAACTCTTTGTTTCACTCCAGAGATTATCAATCATCGTCACTCCGACGGCCTATTTATGACAGGCTTGTCATGTTGTGGCCATTGCAAAGCATAGACGAGCTGTAGACAATCCAACGAGACTCATGGTGTAGTTAACCATGTGTTCAGCTGCTCTGCTTTCCGTCTCCGATAACTCTCAACATTTTTGCGCACCTCAAGAGGAACGGCCGAATTTTTCGGTATTCCTGAAATTCCACTCTACGGTTGTTGATTGGGTCGCTGTACGTCGGGAAGCAGAAACACCAATATGTAGTCCTATATGATGTGTAGTGCTGTACGATTCTGAAGTGCTACTTGCTATGTAATTGCTTGCCGTGTAGTTCTCTAGTACCATCCAATTTTTTGCCGAAGAACACAGAGGGCTCCGCAGAAATTATCGCGCCTGGGATCCCAGACATCCAAACTGGGTGTATTATTCCTGGGATCAGTTTGATTATTCGATGACTTCGAGATTGAAATTACCTATGACACGGATCCGCCTTTTCTGCTGGAGACAGCGTCTTCCAACGAATCCGACCTGTTCCGTAAAGAGGAAATTCGCTCATTTGGTGCAAAGAAGCCATTGAAAATTGTCATTTCTGCCCTCTGAAAGGATGAGCCCTAAGATGTTAGCACATCGAAATATAAGTTGTTTATCTCGGGCGAAACGAACACTATATAAACCTGCTGCTGTCGGTGATATTGAAGACTCCTTGATATAACCTATATTGCATGTTACCAATCGTCACAATTACAGCACAGCGATCAGGCAGAAAATGTCTCTGTCCAATTTCAAGGATGTAAAATGTAATCAATTAGTAGCTGGAATACCATTCCTCCTTCTGAATACATGCACTTTATTCTAAGAAGAACCACCAGATCTTCCAAGTAGTCAGATAAGATCTGCGTCCAGTACACATACTTGCTCGGGAGACATCAACCTAATTCCATCAATAACGTCCTCCTCTTCTTGTTCTTCGTATTCTTCTTCGATGCACTTAAGTCATGTCTCAAGCACTTTTCGTTATTGCATCAATTGCATTCCATTTCACTTTCCAACATTGCGCCCTCATGTCTTGTGGCTATCAAAGCTATTAAGAAAGCATTACGCCGACAACTACTTACCTCATTGTTGCATCCACTGCACTAGATTGCATTCGCCGGTAATCTCAATGTGAAACCTTTTTTTTTTTTATTGTATTACAACAAGAATTTTTACAAGCCATTTATTTTGTAATTCTTTTGTAAAGTTAAGTAAGAAGGGTCTTCCCCGTCTTCCTTCACTTCTTCGCTGGTGTTATCACATTTGCTGTTTGATTTTCATGCGTGGAACCGTGCTCGGCGCTTGCTTGTTATGACGCATGGATTCACCATCCAGAGATTATCGTAGATAACAAATCAAATAGAGTTGATGCATGATAAGCTTCGACATTAGATGATTAAATATGATTAGCGCAGTGTTTATCGATTGCTGCAAGGATTGTTTACCGCCATATGTTCTTCCAAACCATGCACTCGTATGATAAAGCTATGAATATGTTCTTGAGCGTGGGAGAATGATAAACGTTTAATGTGTTTTTGGTCCCTTTTTCGCCTGAAGATTACCAGTTGATTTCGAATGCAAATGAGTATCAAAACTCCGCGATCCACAACTGCAAACCTTGTCAGAGTTTGTCACAGCAAAATACCACTACCATCGTCAGATTCGCATAGTTTCTTGATCTTAGGCTGAGCTCATAAATTCAAGCCCGAGAAAAAGACTCCTTAAGATTTCGACTTGGACCTGTGCGGGGTTGTGTTGGCGTTGGCGATTATCGGTATACATTAAATATATATTGGTCTGCATGACAGAAAGAAAGACTCCTCAAGGGCTTGCGAACCCGTAGTCGAATCGATTCGAAACGAAAAGGTTCTTAATCCGCGAGGCCTGAACAAAAAAACAACCAGCCAATTGGTGCTGTTTTCTAAATAAGGAAATGGATTGTGTTTATTGATTTGTACTCTTGCGCTGGACGTTTGGTGATGTGATTTTACTGAACTTGAGGAGCTCTTAAAAGGTACCATCTACGGGCCACACGATGCATGAACACATATTTCAAAATGTCCTCGAGCGGTGCTTGCACGGAGTTCAACATCAAGGTTAGCTATGTTGCATTGAAATGAGTGTTTGGGTGTTGCAATGGTGAGTGTGGGGTGGAATATATTGTAGAACATTGTAAGAGGTTGAAGATATGCTCCTTTTTTTGCGTTTTTGAATGATAATCAGCTTGGGTAGCATTCATTTAATTAATTTAAAATTCTCGGAGTCTCCAGAGTATTCGAATCAGCGGATAAAATGATAAAATAAATTCTTAATGATCCTTAAACTATTCAAGCGAATGGCTGGTTAATTATTGGGTATGAATAGACATGCATAAGATACTCCAAGAGCTTATTCCTTTTATACTTGTTCATGATTCGTTTGGACTTCTTTGTCTTATACTCCTTAGGATGAGAACTCTTGAATTTATCTCTGACATTGTTACGATGAATTTGGAATGATGAATGGATTAGCAACATTAGAATGGATAATAACAAAGTAAAAGTCTGCAACCACAATAAATCATTTTTGGAGGTTGAAGCGCCTGCCATATTGCTTAGGACAATAAAAAAAATTTCAGATCTAGATCCTTCTACCACTCTTATGAACAATTTCTATCATTTTTAGAGAGTCCTAAGGATAAGAACATTAATACTGCACATAAAAGGCAACAAGAAGACAGGAAGACATATCAGGGCTTTGTCGTAGGATACAACAAACACCTGATTTCAAAACGTGAAAATCCTTACAATGACAATCGCAATAGATGAAATTGGTGAAAGGCAACTGGTCTCAGGATGCGAGTAGTAGGTTAGGTTAGTTGAACTCTTCACTGGAGTTAAATTTTCCACAGAAGTATAGTTGCGCATTCAGAGTAGTTTACAAAATGGGTCCTTAAATGCTGAATATAATTAATATACAATTAATTAGATTTAGAAATATGGTACGGACAATGTCATAGTGTATGGACCAACCTATGCTATAACTTAAAACGTATGCAATGGTTGCAGGTACAGGCTCGATCCTTTTGGGGAGACCTCCTGGTAGACCAAGTGCCCGTTTTTGGTTGCTAGTCACTAAGGTAGACACTATCAGACAGATCTGTCTACGATCCCGCTTTGCAACAACTCGAATATATCTACGGGCGTCTCTTTTTGAGAGTAACACACGAGGCAGAGTATTGGATAAGACATCCGTCCCTAAATTCTCTTTAAAAAATCTTCTTTTTCTTCTTCTTAAAAACGTGGAGTCCTGACGATTGAGAAGACCTATTGATGTGGTATGGTTTAATAAATTCCATTCTCGGAATTCTGCGATTTCGAATACTTAAAGTTGCTAAAGGATGTAACGTTTCAAGGAAATCTCGTAAAATATGCTAGGAGTCGTGCAAATTATTTTACAGTAGTCTAAATGGGCCTCGGCAAATCTCAAGTTCATACTCAGAGAGAAACATATTGGCCAACCGCTATTCGATAGTCCTGCCTCAGAGATTCTTCAATAAAAGGAGTCGCTGACATCAAATACCTTTATTTTGGAAATTTTGTTTAGTTACTTAAATGCTTGTACTCTAGGTGAGAAGCATATAAATGCTTACTTATGTCCCTTTTACAGCTATCTAGACTTCACAGTCGTTAAACGGGCGAGCGCCCCAGCCTATTTTACTCACATCCGGCCAGGATACCACGAAAGAAGGCCTCTTCCCTTTTAGTGATGCCAATGCAATGAATTCGTTTTGGGGACTACCAAAACTAACGAAACAGATGGATTCTGATACGACTTTACCATTGTAATGTTGAGAAATAGCAGAAATATATTTTCTACAATTTCGAAGAAGATTCGAACCTAGGAGGAGGTGCTTGATATTACATTTGCGGTGAATAGCAAGCCCGTAGAAAATTGAAGCTTTTTTGAGCGTTTACGATTATTCCCGAACTAATACTGAATACTACTCAACTCATGGTAGAAGCACTAACGCCCTCTGAACGCCCTAGAATTAGACTGAAGAAAGTTTGGTTATGTTTCTAAAGTTAAAGTGTCAAATTCGCTCAATATTCATATCCAAACGATAGAAAAGTTATTTGAAAGGATAAGGGTATCCGAAAACCCTATTACGATTGATAAAATCACATGCCTACTTAAATCCAGGTGAAAGTCTACACCTCCTTAAAAGTCAAAAGTCCAAATGGTCGAATCTTATCTGGTATTAGACAACGGGCAACGTGCTATAGGAGAGCGATTCTTAGGTCCTATATGAGTCCGATGAGTCTCGAATCTTCATGGTCATTAAAGTTGCACAGTATACTGGCCTGACCGCTCCTTGACGGGTTCCGATTTTTGAGACTTGCTTACCAAAGTGTAGTATTCTCTTCGAGTAGTATTCTTCCATAAGTGACCAGATGGGACTATCACTTGCGGAGATTCGGAGAATAAAGTTGCAAGTGAGAACACTCCATAGAAAGGCGTAGTATCTGTTTTACTTTTGATGCTTTGACAATTTTAGTCTCGTCTACGTTCTCTTCCGTGATCAGCAAACAAGCGGAAGTACGTCTTGTTGGTAGCAGGAATACGGTTTATCGTGAGGAAAACCAAAATCTCTGACTTGACTTCTCTCACTCAGAGACTCAGAAGTCTGACTTGACTTCACTTCTCTTGCACTCAGACTCATAGAGTTAGGCAGCTGGCCTAAATTGCTTCTCAAAGACGATAACATACGGCGGTAACTTACTCCACAATCTCAAAACTTATTCATACGAAGTACATTGTCGCGCATTCTCCATCCAGAGCAAACTGCAGAAATTGAAGAAGGTTTGAATGGCAATCTTTATAGGGTCGAAAATTGAATCTGATCCTGGGACAGGAGACTTCCCAAAGGAGGACAGGGGACTGGGATTCGGATGTGTTAAAAGTCTCCAAGAGTTTCTGCGTCCCTGAGTAATCACGTATCAAAGTACTATTGCTATTGACACACATAACCATGCAGCTACTACGGCTGTTATAAGTGGTACCGCCTTATCTAAACTAGTCGGGGTGTTTTGGAGGTGAACCTCCGTGGAAAACTGGTAGACTCGACTTCTCTGTGTTCTCCGTGTATAGGAACATGGAGGAAAAAGAAATGGCCTAACATAATGGTCGGACAGGGTTCAGCTCTTCATGCTGATTTTATGGAATCGGTTAAAGTACTGTGAAGCGAGGTAAAGAAAGAATCTTTTGCTGCTTGCCAAAAGCAATGTTTAGATGGTGTGACACTAACACCTGCTCTAAGTCAAAAGTTATATGGCTGATTTACTGCAATCAAAAGACAGGTTAACTCCTTGGCAGATCTGGTAAAATAATGTTCAGAGCCACGGCTGCTAGTCAAGGCAATAGGCCAATCGGACATCAGTTAGTCAAGATGGGCACATTGACGATGCAAGGGCATTTATTCACTTCTTTTGTCATTGTCCTACAGTTCCTGTAGTCAGGATACGAATATTAGCCTCCGAAACTGGGTGATCTCAGAACTGGAAGGTATTCCCAAAATGAAGACTGCAGAGCTTTTATCCTTCCTGGGATCATCGGCTTGGATTTAAAACTACAGACATCATTATAATGACGGCCAAGTTGATGGAGATGTAGCCTCAAATATACATGATCTGGTAATTGTGTATCCTGTTGGAAGTTAGATAACGTTACTAACTAAATAGCCATATTGTTCCAGTTATCAATATCTAATATTTATATGTATTGCCTGCTTGCTTAAATATTCAGACTTGATATTCAAATTTAAATTCGAACTACTACGATGAAATCAAGAAAAATCCTTAAAATAACTTAAAAAAAATTTAATATTCACTCTTTTTCATCCTGAATAAACACTAGTATAAGGGTCATCGTCCGCTCTGAATCAATAGAAAAAGTTATCTCATTTAAATATTTGCCAAACGTTCATTCATCCCGAAATGACCCAAATTTTGGGAAAAGCAATAAAGTTGTATTATGTTTTTCATCATAAATACTCAGTCAGTTAGTCCTGTCGTATTCCAATTCAAATAAACATAATTCTGTGTGGACTTTCAGTTCGATGACATACTTTTTCATCTGTTTTGCTTTTCATTTCGGTCACAGAAATGATGCTGAACGACATGAAAGGATACTCTCGTATAATATTTAGATAAGTCAAACTTATGGTGACGTAGGGACATTCTTGAAATGGCAGTTTGTATTTGCTTAAGAAAAGAAGAATGTAATGTTCATTACTCGGCGGTCACTAGGATATACATTAAATATTAAAGTGGTAGAGTTTGAATGGTTTCGATGTTTATGAAGGCATTTTATTTAGTCCTGGAAATGAAGACTACGCCCTGCTATGAAATTGTGTTGATATAAAAATAAAGTTCTCCATAATAGGGAACTTATATCCTTAACTTAGAAGAAGAATTATGTGCTTAATTCTGCAGATCCATCTATGCCGTACAGTAATCTTATTTTTGTTTCTTGAACCATTTTTCTGTTAATGCTTTAATTATTGGGCACTGTAGACAACGGTATACTGACAAATATCCTGAATGTTTTTAAAACTTTTTCCCTGACGTAGGTATCCCTTGTACAAGGTTCTAAAAATTCTTTTATACAATTTCGACACTTCCACACTCGTTGATATTCCTTTGATTAAGTTTCCATTGTTTAAAGTCAAGATTTCTCAAGACAGAATGCTCAAAAAAGAAATTGAAACTTCAAAACTTGATGATTTGTGCACCTAGTCGGTTCCTAGTATCAGATTATTTGTGAGGATTGAGAAATTTCGTATATATTCTATAATTACTAAGAAGAGATTTGAGTTTTTTTATTCTTTCCACCAAACTTCTTCTTGCCGCTTAACTAATTTCACTTACTTGTCCGCACACACCTTCTGCCATCTTACTTGCTGGCATCAGAAGAGCCTTATCGCAGACAATCACTATTTAGACTCTCGAGTTGGTTTGGTCCAGTGAGCTTAATAAGTGCTCCATATAGGCGTCATTGTACATAGAGATGTATAAATTAGGTTTGCTTCCTCTAGCCGAAACATTGGGCTTTAAAGGTGTATTAATGGTGGTCTGTTGAGGTATACCTTACGAGGCCCATACGGCCTTACGAGATCCATACTGACCGCAGAATAAGACTACAGTTTACTGGTAGAGCTCTCCGTTGAAGAGGTCTAAACGCTGCTCACTCCATCTTTTGTCTACGCAAGAAACGCATTTCGGGACCCTGACTTATTACACTTGTAGAGATTAGTCCAAAAACTTCCAAGCCCACTAAAGCGCTGGATATACTCGTATCTTATCCAAAGAGTAAAACAGAATGCTCAGCACTCATAATGAGTCGTCTCCGTGATGCGATTGACCCTTCTCTGTGGATATTAACCGAGTGAGTTTCGTTACAGGGGATACAGCCTTTTCAGCTGTCGCCCTGATTTACTCGGGAAAACTCTTCTTCTTGTGTATATATACGCCCAGGTATTTTCCTATTGGTTCCAATTCGAGATCCTCAACCATCGCCGAATTAGTATACAATTCTGAGTCAAACATGTTCGGCTGTGTATCCCGCGACTAGTGTCGCATCATCGTCATCCGACTGATCAAGCTTAACTCATCCGGATGCTAAAGCGTTGGTAGTCCATCGCAGAAGATTTTCCACAGCTCGGGACCGATAATGGAGCCCTGTGCGACACTTGAAGTAACTATTATTCTCTGATCACCCTCGTTGGTGTTCTGATGCAGAGAGTCTTTTGAAATCCTCATTAGCATATCAGTCCCAGAGTACTTGAAAACGATTTTCGAGCATTTCAAGGATATCTGCCCATTTGAAATATTTTAAATACATTTTTGACGTCTAGAGTAATCACCAGGACAATCCGTTGTGTTGAACCTCTGTGCACTGGAGTGACCTTACCACTTCACTGCTACAAAGCCATACAACTGTCAAAATTGATCCCAAACGGCATGAATCGTTTAAGCGAGTTTTCTCCCGAAGGTCCTATCCAAAAGCTAACCGCCCGTATCTAGCATACATAGTGGTTGGTGTGAAGATGGTGACTCTGAGATGGTCCTTCTCTTTGCCGATCAGCATGAGTTGTGCCACATTCGAGAACACTGGGAATACTCCTTCACGAAGGTTTGACAGGAGACCGTGGTGAGAAGCAGGTCGGGCTAAAAGTAAATGACCATTATGCACATCCTTGAGTTGAAAATCGACTATGTGTACTGTCCGTTAACATACTTATTTTGTCAGTCTTGTGTAGAGAGTTTTACATTCTTTTAATATATTTATTCTATCCTCTTCATGGACTCTGGTGAAGGATTTTTTCTTATTTTGTAGAATTCTTTCGAATCGCCGATTTAGCTGGCCTTAAAATTTATTTATAATTTATTTATTTATTTATTTATATTATAAAATTTATTAAATTTATTTATAGACCTTATACTTCTATTTATTACTAAAAATTATTCGCCCTTATTACGGAGTTTTTGTCAATGCCTATACAACCGGCGACGGTTTCTACTCTTTTTTTTAATATTCTATGAGACCGATTTGTTGCCATTTTTATCGTTTGCAGGACGTTCTTTGCCTTGTTATGGTTAATTTGATGCCCATACCTAGTTTGTTTCTTGTTGATATGTACCTCTAAGCAGTTGCACAGGACCACAATAAATTGTTAATATCATCAGGTTAGGCAACAATTTGTAGCTCCTGCTGCGCCGCAAGTTTTGCTGGGGAGGTTTTCGGATTTTCCCAACGTTTGGTTTTGTAAGAGATGGCCAAAATAGGCAAACGTTAAAACAAACATATCCACATGTGGCCTCTAGTATCCTGACGTGCCTATGTGATGTGCTAAACTACCGATGACTTTCTTCATCTCCATGATGCAACGATCTTGGACTTAAATCTCGAAAGCTTCATGCAGTTTGTGCTTCACATCGACAATGAAGATCTAAACAGCGTGTTGCCACAGTTGTTCTTTCATGGAAATTATTTGAAATCCCTCTTTCAGGATGATGACTTCACTTTAGTAACTGCAGCCTTCAGGTTCAGTTCTAGATTCATTCACTTCTAGACGAAAAGATGACATTTTCAGTTTGGTCGCCCCCAATGCTAGAAGTTTACCGGACTTGCTGCGCAGATGCTCGAAAGGATCCTTCAAGGCTAACTACAAAATGATCAATTGATGCTTTGGGTTATTGCCAGCCCCACAAAGACATATCAATGGTACCGTTAGTGTACCTGAAGCGGTGTCTCTGTAGGACATTCATTTAAGTGTATTGGCCGCGACTTTCCTTCCGTTCTCCTTTACCAATGCTTTGCAAACTGTCATTCGTTTGGTTTTTCGACTGGAAATCTGCAGCTTTCTTCTTAGCACTCTGACTACGGTTCGCGTCTGCTCATTGGACGTGATAGCTACTGTTCCCCATTTCGCCGATCATTCTGCTGTCTGAGCGGATATTTGTGCACGATTACTCCGGGCTAGTGCGTCATAACCTTACATCTGTTGTCCAGTCCTTGGCGATTTGACTAGTCCTTGAAAGCCGGGTTGAACCCTTAACATTAAAAAAGATCTCTTGTATAAATGGACCTGAGCTCGTTTGTCGTGTCAGTGTGGGATATTTAGCGCAGATATATCGGGCTACAAAATTGCAAGGATTTGATTTCAACAATGTAGAAAGTATTAATTCAATTGAATCATAAATGCAAAGAAAGGTGAAATATTTGTATTTCTACGCGCCATTTTTTAATATGTTATGAGTTTTATTTGTGCTTAGTGGAAATTCAATAATTAAACTTAACAAAGTTGGTACTCTCTTTCACGAAACTTCTACATATTCTTATGAAGAATTTTTGTCTCCTTTATCAAACTCATTGTTTCGTTTATTTGCTAGTTTGGTTACCTACTTGCTTATTATTGCGGTGTTTTTCTCTCAGAACACTTGAAATTACGTGAGAACCTAACTTAATCCGAAGCGATCCATCAAAAGTTAACATAAAAACTATCAATTCCTTTAACTATCCTGTCATTGAGAAAGACATCGCTTTCAAACTATTTTATTATTTTGAAATAAACTAAATTGAATATGGTTCAGGAACGGAAATAGTAGTCCTCAAAGCAACAAAGGCATGAAAAACCAGAGCTGAAAGTCTATCATAAAACTTCATCGTAAATTTATCCACTTCGCTTTCTTCCAATTCAACATTAAATCGCCGACGAAAATGTATCTTTAAGATACAAAATTGCCTAGTGCTGGGCGTAATATCTTATCTGGTAGATACTTTTTTCCTTCTGCATGAATGCCAGAGAAGATATATGAAATCTGCTTGAAATGCGACTTGAAAATATTGTGTTAGCTTTGGGCATTAGAAGAAATTTCTACCAAAGAAGGAATATTTTTTTCCAGATCCTTAAGAAAGTCATGTTTTATTTAGCTCATTAGTGTGCTTATCCTGTTACTGGAGACTGATGAATAGAGTAATCGTATACTCTATAGTATTTTCAATGGTCTAGTTTGTGTTTCAATATAAATACACACTCGCACCGCTCGGTAGGTAGACGAAGGACAAAAGTCTAAGAACTCAAAAAAGTAGTTTAAAAGAACTACTCACTCACACACTCACTACTTCCTCGTATAATTTATGTTGTGGAAACGAGTGTAGTCGTGATTTTTTGTGACCATTCACTAGAACTTTAGATAGTAAAAAGTGTACTCTCATCACAACATTGTAGTATCATTATCTTAGTCCTTGTACAATTTTCATCCCTCTTTCCCTTGTTTTTTCTACTTTATTTTTACATTTCAAACCGCATGCTCTGATCCTGATGATAAAATACGACGGTAAATAACTCTGGAAGCATATTTTTCATACTCCACTCTGTACAGCACGCTGCACTCCAACTCCAGACAGAGAAGTAATTATGCATCGCTTGAAGCAATGAGCTCGTTAAAGGTTGCTCCTGTGCAAAAGGAGTGGTGTCTCGTCCTCGAATTTTTGAGAAATTTGAGAAACCGAAAGACGAAGATTGAAGGATACTGAAAAAAAGTCAAGTTGTCAGATGATGCTTGGCAAAAAGGATGATAAAGCATGAAACGACAATCATTCAACAACCTCCAACAGAGCGGAGATAGTCAATAGAGCCGAGTTGGGTGGTTGTCTACCCATCAACAAAAACAAGAAAAACAAACCTGCAGGAATGGAGAAGGATGTATGATAACAATAATGATAAAAAGAAATGGTAGAGAATTTGTGCATATGGTTGAGGCGACTGATACACAAATCCGAGAACAATGGCATTGCACTTTAGGGTGTTGCGAACAGGAGCCATATGAAAACTCCACGCGCGGTAGGGATAATTTTCTATCGGCTGAATGTCACGACCCCCACAAATGCGATAATAATTGGTCTGAAGCGGATCAAATTTCATCTTTCTTTTTTTCAGAGCAAACACAGTTGGAAACGTCAATCAATACGAGTGATGAGGGGCGCGTACCATCGTCTTTGCACTTGAGCAGTGAGATAATAAAGAAAGGAAGGAAGATTTGTAAATGCACTTTGTCGACAGATTCTATATAACCTAAGTGTGACTTGAGGGTGAGCGGGAGCTTTGTTTGAGCAAGGTTAACCTTAGAGTGTTGAGTTTGGTTTTTTTACTTTCCTATCATTAAATGTGTCGAGGGTCGAGCATTGTTAATATTTGTTTGGATGTCCTTTTAAAATTAAAGGTCAATAGTCTCATAATGTTTTTGTCGCTAATTAAGAGCGTATCTCTATTCTATAGGTTATAATGATAAAAAAGGGTGCTTTAAGATGTCAAATACTTGCGTTATAGCTGCCTTCAATTTGAAATTATGTTTACAGATCTATGCCAAGGGTATCCAGCCGGATTTTGAACTATGAGCCGGAAACTCATAAAGGATGAGACATCATCTTTTTCAGTTAGAGCTGAGCAGTTGGTTAGTTACTTATTACAATAACGATCTTTTCAATGGGATTTACACACATTTTTTCATAAATGGTTTTGAAGAGAATGCCCTGTTGTTTGTCCTTTTTGTCGAGTGCAAATGCCACTCTTTAAACTCTCTGCTGCAATAGTTTTTCTCGATTTTGAAATCAATATATGTTGTGCGGCCGTCAACCAATGCCAAACTTTTTGCTTTCTGGAGTTCGAGAATGCTGATAATATACCGAGAGGTATCCGGAAGGATACCTCTCTGTGTAGCTCCAGTTTTGTGTCCAAAGGCGAATGCTGCTCCAGACTTATTGTCTAGCTGGTGTTCTTACCAAACAGAGTGTTCTGTGTGATCATCAATGTTGAAAATGCAATCAAAGGTATACTGAAAAAGTTCTCGTAGAGATCCTGCTCTTCATAATGCGCACCTTTGGTGTTCTAACGTTATTGTTTGTTTGCCATTGATGGTTTGTTGCCGACGCGATGGCTTAATTTGCTTTTAAAAGTGCAATGTAAGGACTATGGCTCAGTTGGCTTTTGGTCACTGAGTGTTATTTTACTTCCCACCCCTTATTGGAGAGTATGGTGAGAGTATTTCTCTCTCTCTCTCTCTCTCTCTCTCTGTCACCTAAGAATGTGTCTGACAACAGATCTGAAGTTTCATTTAGAAATCTTATCGTAACTCAAACAGATTTTCAGTAATTTGCTCTCCTTAAATTTTAGATCTGAAAATGATCCTTGATCCTAGCGTCGTAACAACGTCCCGATCTAACGGTATTCCACCAAAATAGTAGTATCATATTTGAATTTGAAAATTTCCTATCATTTTTGCGTAAAGCAAGATTTCGCTTCTCAAAGCTTGTGCGTAAAATTGCAATACAAATATAAACCTACTTGCAGTTAATCGGTCTCTGTCTGATAGAAGTCGTGCGAGAGTGTTAATGCTCTATTTAGCTACGCTGTGACCTGGTTCCACGATTGCGCTAATTTTACGTTTTCTTCCGTTTACAGTGATATTTCTTCTAAATCTTCAAAGAAACTGATATCTTTCAACAGCTCTGAAAAGGTCGTTACCTAAAGTTAAGGCACATGTCGTTTTGAAATTGCCAAGTACCGCTTTTCCGCTGTATTCATGAGCTTTATAACAGTCCTTATACATGAATGATGGGCACAAATTTAAAAAAAAGAGAAGAAGAAATCGAGAATTCCTCTTACAATTCCCAGTGAATTCAAAACCATGCAATCAAATGATTGGTATAAAAGGAAATTCTCTCAGTACTCCACTTGATTTGATTGATGCAATTTAATTTTTATTTCGATATTCCGTCAATCAGTCTTCGTTACTATTCTGTCATTCCCTACCCTTATTATTATTTTGTGTCCTTTCTTCTCCATTATCTACATTTACACTTAATTAAGTTCACTTTACATTTCTTCCATTACATTTTTGATTAGCAACTTCATTCTCTGGTTATTGGAATAATCCTTATTATATGTTGTGTCTATGTCAAGTGTCCTACGAACCAAGTTTATTTACTCGTAAATTATTTACTCCAGGACAAAGTGAAAAGGGAGATTTGTGAAGCCCCAAAAACGGAAATTCCTATATGATTAACCATTGCTTGGTTGCCGTTGAGTGAATGTGCGCGTTGGCTTTGAAAATAAGAAAGGAAGCCAAAGTCAAGAAAGAATAAGGATATGAAAATCCTGATCCTTTTAATAGAATGCAGGCAGTATCGCCTTCGAAAAGAAGGAAGAAAAATCGATGGAAAGCAGACGGCATTACAAATGGATTCACTTTTTATGCTTTTCTATATACACGCTTGCAGTCGTCTATGCCACCCTCATTTAAAGGGAGGAACAACAGTGTTGTCCTAGACCCTTGTATAGCACTGCCAGCAGTTATAAATCACCATCGTCATACGACTGACATGACGTTGTGAAGAGTGAAGAAGGAGGATGTGTAGATTTTAATTCCGTATTGTTGCAACAAAACCGAAAAGAGTATGTGGAACCGGGAAGACAGCAAGACAATGTGAAGGACATGTAGGACTTGAGTGTGTTAAAATATTTGGTGTGCATCTACAAATGCCACAATCTTCTACCCAACACATATGGGCATGTTAATTTTGTACATGGAAATATATTTTCAGGTTCATGGACTGAGAACAATAGTCAGTAGCGTAGTGGTGTGAGCTGCTAAATTGCTGAGATAGAAATGGAAATGTAATTGCCAGTTCTTGTTTTGGGGATTGTAACATTTGTTCAGGGATGGCAATTTTGGCACTCGGTAGAGTTAAATTGTTGCAATTTACGCGTTTAACGACCACAATCGGGTAGCTTTGATTTAAGGACTTTTAAACTTCATTCAAATTTTTAGATTTTTTACAACGGGCAATTATTTTGAGAGGGTGGAACCAAATTCTAGGGGAAATATTCAAACAAAAAAGATGAAGTTTTAAAGATCTTCTCTGCTAGAAATCGTTGAACCTTGCCTAATCAGTAGTCCAAAGCCATTTTATATCAATATGCCGGAAGTAAAGACCAAACTTTCATCTATAAACGGTTCCTATTTCTGCTTTCACTACCAATTTACCTTGACCTAGAGCCAAGTACCTACGCAGATAATACATACCTAATAAACGATTGGCCCCCTTTTGACTAGTTCAGAACAGACTATATGAAACTCTCCTACAAAAGGCACTGTTAGGCTATTTAGACAATATTCATATGAAAAGTTGCGCACGCCGCAATTAGCACCAATTAAAATTCAAGATAGATTCGATACCGTGTCGTTTGTTGTTTCAACGCATGTTTATCGATATCAAATAGTGTCCGGGTAAAATTTTGGTTATTGAACCACCTATCAAAACAAAATGCACAATGTTGAGTCGGGTGGCTTGACAGAGTTTCTATTTCGCCCGGTAACATACTCGACCTTAACTCTTTGAGTGAAAAGTTTAGTGAAGTCATTGAATAAATTTAATGTCTCCAAGCAATTGTGTGTACGCGATAAGAATAACACCTTTACTAGAAACTGCACGCAGCATTCACAATCCCATTTAGCCCATCGAGCCTGAAGTCTGCACAACCGTGTCTTTGTAATGATGTGTTCCACAAGAGTACCTTGCGGGACCAGTACTATATCTTTGTGCGTAGATAAAATGCGCGACATGATCTGGATAGAGGCAACAGAAGAAGGTCTTTCCATGTAATTGCCCTGAATATTAAGTGTGAACGTGTCGGATATGTTGACCAGATGGAAGAGGATCTGGGTGATGATTGCCCATTACCATTTGACGATAGCTGAAACATGACTTTCTTTAATTGTTGCACTGATCATATCGCGGAATGGTGTGTACGTCCAAAGTTGGCTGATCTAGTAAAGGTGGTCGGTGATAGAAATTATAGACGATATTAATCAAAACGGAAATTTACTTGGATAGAGGCTGGAAAGACTTGGAGACCGATGAGAATGAATGACATGGATAAATGAATGAATGTGTAGGTTTGAAACATGTAGACAGGGTTCACATAAGTAGTGACAGCCATGCTATGTGAAGGAATGATGTGAATGATCTAGATCTTGGAAAAATGCCATTTGATTAAGCAAGTTTCATTCATATTCTACTGAAAAGGATTGGCTTTGTTGGTTGTATAAATAAAAGGAGAAAGCGATTAAGAACGTTTTTGTTGACTATTTCTTTGGGCCTATTTAGGGCCAAGAACCAGTTGTTTAGAATGATTAAGGTCTGGTAAAAATTTGTTAAGAACTAAAGACATTGCTCCAAAGTATATTTTCGCTCATTCAGAGGTAACGCAAACATGTTATACGGAATGAAATGGACTTCTACCAATCCTTAATCAGACTCCTAACAATCCTCGATTACACCAAAATTCATTTATTTTCTGGGCCTGAAGGAGTATAGATGTACTTCAATATGAGATGGAAGATACACGAGAGAATAATTTTGATTAGAATCAATCTTGACTATAAACATTACCCGATGGTAGTCCAGAGTACTTGATTAAGAAACAAATTCAGTACCCACTGTTATGTTAATGAAATAGTTTATTGAATTTATTAGGAATTTTTATTGGGTTGTTTTGCAAACACGAAATGTGTTATATTTTCGAATGTCTATGTTCACATATGGCACGTTAACACTCTCATTAGCAACGCGTATAGTTTTGTTACTCCAAACTTGTCATTCTCTGGGACTTTTGTCCATAGGGTGAGTCCAAGTTCGTTGGTGAAGGTCCAAATTTCCTCTGGATGAGTTCAAGATGTTTTGCGAATTCTGCATTCATTTCCAGGCCTGATCTGGTTGCTTGCAAATCATTTCACTTAGACATTTTTTCAAAGTTTCTAGTCGTTCTTTGGTTGATTCAAGTTTAAAGGCTTTTAAAGCGGCCAATTCTAGTCCAGATAGTGCTTTTTTCTACATATTTTTGACGAGGAATTCACGTATGTTTTACCCTCTTTAAATTGGCTAGACTTTACAACTCGTTGGCCGCAGTGAATGCGAAGCTTCCTGACTAGAAGTAAACACCACTAGTTCTAACTTACAAGCTGACCTACAAGAAGACCTGCTTTTGAGACTTCCCAACGACGTTTATGTGACTGTCAAGATAGAAAGCTCTAACAAGCACTCTATCTTGCAAAGCTCGACTCAGTTGCTACATGTTGTATTTGTATCTCTTTCTTCATGTGTTTGTTTTGAGGTATTTGTATCCCTTTCTTTGTGTGCGCCGTTCGAAATGTGAGTGCTTTTTAGTATGTAAGCTATGTCCAAGATCTTTAAGGAAGTCCGCAGTTTTCTGAATATGCTATGTCTCAAACACTGCCATCAATTCTGTACAAACATTGCGAACAAAAGCGTATTCATTACTATCATTTACCTATGAAAAATTTATTCTACGTCTCAATCTATTCGGTGCCTAGTTTAGATACAAATTATTGAATTTAGACCAGATAAATCTAGATTTTAAATCGCTGAACTACTTAAGGTGTGAAAGTTCACACCTTCTTTCGTCCTTCCACTATCATGTCCCATGTAATTAATGTCTTTGTAGGCTTATGACATAGAATGCGTTCATGTATCCTTGCATACGCAACTCTTCCAAAAGGTAAACCTGGGTGGGCGCGCAACGATAAAAGTACCGTTAGTTATTATACGAAAAGTATGTTTGTTTCGCAATCTCGCTGATTCAAAAGAAGTTAGCTATGTTTGGGTATAGCGTTGGTACATACAGTGCTAACACTCTTGGGAGGCTTCTCTTAGACAGAGATAGAGGAAGCACAACTAAATTTATATTTGCATTGCGATCTTAAGCAAAAGTTCTGACAAGGGTGTTCTTATTTTACGCAAAAACGAGAGCAAAATTACCAATCCAAGCATAATTCCAATTAAATTGCCTGTATACCGTTAGATCGGGAATTTCTTTGAAGTGACAGCTCTGTTTATAGCTTGGTTCGGATACGGCTGTCGGCTCAGAATGTCAAAATATGTTGGATTAATTTTTTAATGTAGACATTTCAAAGTAAATTTTTTTGCGTTGACTCAGCTGTAAAGTGCAATGTACCTTTTCGCGTCCAATAAGAAGTGTTAAAGTATATTTCTAGAAGAAATTCCAGAAAATATACAGTTAATATGTCATTTTAGTTGTTTAGTTGTTTGACGTCGACAATTTGTTCCTTTATAATGTCTCTTGTAAAATGAAATAGGAATTGCTTTCTGACTACGCTGGTTTTCTGCGCGAGAACACCCTTATAACCAATGTGGGGTTCTTAGGATACTCCGCTGGAAGGGCTCCTCTGAGGATATTCTACTGAGAATGCTAATGTAATTATTAATGGGATAATGAAATTGTGAGGGGGCTTGCTCGTTGTTATGTCATATGTACTTGATTATGCTTTCATTGTCAACTGCTGTCATCCCAGTTACCATGACCTCCGTTGTTGATCTACGATCTGTTGTAGAGCTTAAATTGCATGCTTGGCCGTTGCCTGTACTTTAATATTTTCAACTACATTACCGAAGATCTTTTGGAACAATAAATTGATAATAATATGGAAGAATGATAGTGATTTAACTATCATTTAAAGTTAAGGTATACTTGTTTGAGTTTATTTTGGAAAGGACTCACCCTCTGTCAATCAATGTTGAGATTGAGTCCTGCTAGTGGCAATGATATTCAAATGTTTATGTTTGTGTGTCAAATGAGCCCACCAAACTCTGACAGATACCTTCTCGGTACAGATTAAGGCGAAGCGTGATTAAGACCACATCACCTTCTCGTGTATTTTGATTATTGAGATCAGATGGCGCTCAATCACCGAACTCTTGAACTAATGTGACATAGCAACTACAAAGCAGATTTCCCCCACTATCCGAAAGATAAATTTCGTATTTCGCAATGCAGAAAACATCCGTAGCTAGTAGTATATTTGCGCCAAGTTTTCAGTTCTGATTAGCATTGCCAATTTTCTAGATGTGTATCACTTTTAAGCCCGTCATAAGCCAGCATTCCAGATTATTTTATTATGTCCCAAAATGTCCCAACACTGTCCCAAAACCTCAAAATCTTATAAGCGTTCAAGTAAATTTTTAACTTCTTCCGTTTTTGTATTTCGTATCAATCCAATTAAAGGTCCACTCAATATTTAAGGTAAAAACAATAAAAAATATTCACTTTGAAAAGAAAGTTTTGAAGAAACAAAAAAAAAAAGAAGTTGAACCATCCAAATCGTGGTTAACATTTCAATTTACCCAAGAGATTAGACTAGAAAATCAGCTACTTCGTCAAGTGTCTTCCGGCAAATTAACATATCCACCGACTAACAGCAAACATTTATCTGAAGAAGAAGTAGACGACGACAACGATAGCATACAGACTGATGTGGGCAAATAAACTTTATTGTCCAAACATGTAACCAAAAGGCAATTGAAAGGTGTACAATTTATTTTTTCCACGCATCGGACCGTGAGTGAAGGAAAAAGTTCGGAAAAATTGTTATTTATGAATGCCATAGACGAATTTAAAGTATCTCCAGCATTTATATCTTCGCAAAAATGTTCAACCAACAGATTTAAACACGTACCGTAGAGTATGTTATGTATGTCAAAGTATCTAAAATGTGTACGCTATCACAGATACTTTCTTGTTATAGCAAATGACCCGCATCGTTTCCTTTTAACTGAAAGTGAATTAAAATTTTTTGGCGACATGTTCGCGTAATAGACAAAGTTATTTGAAAAACTTTCCCTCCAAAGTAGCGTTTCGTCTACCGCGACCACTGAAAGCTAAATAATTTCATAAAAAAATTCTAATAGATCCGCAAAAATAAAAGTGAATCTGAAAAATCATAAAAATGTTCAAGATAAATTTCCAGATATGTCGAAACGACAACAAGCTTGTAAATATGTTGAATCTGAATTAGAAGGCGTTGAAACCCAAAATGAATCTGTATCTGAAGTTTATGGTTCGTTGAATTTTGAATTGAAAAATAAAAAAATTAAATTTCCTAAACCAGATTTGATTGAAAGTAAAATGAAAATGTTAAATTCCACGAGGGATTTTCGTGTATGTTAATCAAAAAGATAATTTGAAAATTATCTGATATGTGGGACTTTGCATAAATTAATTTCAAATTAACGGGAATTAAATGGTAGAATAGAAATAAAATTTAACATATTTATCCCAAAAAAAATCAAAATCTTTTAAAGGGTTTCCGACGCTTTAAATATTTTATTTACTTTCTGTTTCGTGTGTGAAATTCATTTTAAGGCTTATGAACCTTCTGCTTGTAATTTGGCATTTAATCTCCTCGTTTTTATCGTAATACACAGCATTATGTTTTGCAATTCTGGCCTGTTTACATTTTTAATTGAAACTCTCAAAATAATCTAAAATGATATGCATGGAATATTTTAATTTATTTGTCGTACAACTTGAAAAGATATTTTGCAAGAAAAAGATGCTTTCCAAATAATTTCACGGACACTCGAGGGGAATAAATTATTATACAGACAAATCATCCGATAATTTATTCTCGCTCGTTTTGAATGAATTTTCATGAATTTCATTTGTTTACCAATCTGTGAGAAACGATTCTGGAGAAAGAAAACGAATAACACAACAAATAAATAATAAATCTTATTTTTTCGCGACATTTTAGCTTTTTGTTCAAGATATCAAACAAATTGAAAAATTAACCAAATCTCACATTGTTGACATTCTGATCAAAATTTCGGACAAATTTGTTTGCAGATTGTTTTAGTCGTGACATAACTGAACACCTTTTTGCTTCCTTTTTCGCAGATTAATGATTACTACGGATCAAAAAGAAATTTCCCTTTCGATTTTCATAATATTTTAGTGACACCGAATGTATTTTTAACAATAAATGCAAAATAAAATGACTAATTTTTAATGTCATTAATTCGTAATGTTGTCAACAATTCGATAATTTCGATTTTCTTGCGTAACTTGTTCACTTGTGAGAAAATTTTGGGAAAAACAAACAACAATAACAATAACAAAGACCATAAACCGCGGTAAGGCTTGGCACGTCAATGACTAGAAAGGCTTCTCATTGGCTGAGAGCAAAAAAAAGAGAAAATTGGGTTCCATTCTGCAGCAAAACTGACTCAGTTGATGAGACATTTGAGTAATAAAATAGAAACCGCGTATACACATTATGTGGCATAAGGATGAAGGATTCTGAATAAGCGATAGTTGGGAATTTCTTCTTGAATTTCTTGAGACACTTGAATTTCCCTTCACCCAAACTTATTTATCCGGGCTTCATCGATAAGAAGAAAAAAACTCATCCCAGAGGAAATCTGAAAACAAGCACATTCAAGTCTGCTACCCTTTTAAATCAACTAGAGCCAAGAAGTTATGACCAATCCTGCTGATTGTATAACAGAATTCAACCTTTTCAACTAAAAAAAAAATAGTTCGAAACGCTAAGGACTAAAGACTTATCAGCTTTAACGATATGGTTCTAAGTGGTATTATTCTTTTTGATTTTAAGGACCGAAATGAAAGCAAACTCCGCATTAATCAACAGTCAAACTGTAAAGAAGTCTCAATCTACCATATGACAGGATAACAGAATATCAAAAAAATTACATATGATCCAAATTGTAAGCAGAGTTGGAGTCTGGATAACATACAACTTATTCGAGGAGAATAAGCTGTATTTCCTGCTTCAAGGACTCGATACAGAATCATTGTTTGATCGCTCGTTTGTAAGTTAGTTCTGCATGATAAACTCAATCACAAAAAGTAGTAGCTCTCTCCAACTGCATGCCAAGGAAGCACAGCTATGCCAGATTCACACCGAAAAAAGGCGATTTTGCATGTATCGCAGAGTATTCCCAGTATCATAATAACATTACCAACACTGGTGTCACCAGATGCCATGATTAGCGTTCCATACATATCTTAAAAAGAATATTTTATTTGAAGCACACTATAGACCTCTAAATTCAAGGTCTACTATAACAAAAGCCAATCCAATTCTTTGCTTTTTTGTACTATAGTACTCTCCAAGGACATTTGATGTAGGCAAATTAAAATCAATTACCAACAATCAAAGAATAAATTCGCATAACTTACAAATCATCAACAATACCCAACAGACTTATCCAGACTTCTTTAGAACAACCACTTGACACTGACATTTAATCCATTTTAGTAGATAGCGCATAGATCACGCTGGTTGTGATCTCAACCGAAACACGGTGAAACAATAAAAAACCGGGTCTTAACATCCGAAAGAGCTTCACCGGTGGAATGCTGACAGCAAACAAGGTTCAAATTCATTCACCATACCAATCGTTTACAACGATAAACGCATTCATTTGCAAATAAATAACTAGACACATCAATACAATTCCTACAACATCAGCAACAAGTATCTGGTTAGCGGTCGGCAAAAAAAGGCACCTTTTCAGGCACCGCGTGCAGAAACACTCCTTGAAATACCATCGAAATTGATTGATGTCAAATTTGCGAAAATCGCTTTTTGACTCCCGAAAACCAGTGACCCCATTTTGTGGTTGTTTAATTCCAGACCCAAATGTGACCGTATGAGAGTTTTGAACGTTGCAATTCCAGTTAAAGTTTCCGATATCAGCAAAACATGTGCACATGCATGTCACAATGTATGCATATCAGCTGAAAATTCTAGTAGGTTAGACACTTAGTAGTGTCTTTAGTGGCTTGGTATGTAAAGTGCCTTCATTTTGCTTGCAATTAGATCTCGTTTGGCTGAGGAAAACCTTACTTTCAGCGCCTTGTTGTCCATTCCAGCAAACCTAGCTGACTGCCTCGAAAGTATCTGTGATTGCAGATACACTAAGGTAGACCAACTGTTAGTGCAGTAGCTTTTGTTGCTATCTAAGATATATGTATCTCATATGTAGCTCGACTAGGTCGGTTGGTAATGCAAGTAATTGGATCTGACTTGTGGCTCACCTTAAGACATTTTTCCGTACTGAACATTCCAATTGCAGTTAGTCTGAGAGACGTTCTTTTTTTTATTTATTAATTTTACTTATATTGTGCTTTAGTACTTTAGATCACATGTCGCAGCAATGTTAGGCGTAACTATAGCTTAGAACACATTCGTACCACCAACACCGTTGCCATTCACTGTCTTTGAAGCAATAGCCAGTGCCACTGAATCTTATGGTTGTGTAATAATATGGTGAGGTTCGTTCTTGTATCTTTATCTTTTACGGAAACTCATTACAGGTGGAGGTTGTCTATTGAAAGATCGCTGATTGAGGACTGTTATTGACTTTTTTCAAAAGAGCAACGAAACTTCGTCAGACTAAAAGAGCTCTTGGTTATGTCGGAACTTGTAGAGGTTTTAACTTCAGCTCCATAGATTCTCACTGCATTTCATTCGGGTTAATAATTGCTAATGAGCTTACGCACTCATAACCTGACTTCCTGGCTTCATAACCTGACTGATTCTCACGTGCGCCTGCAATAATCTACATTTCTGGATTCTGATTCCAGGATTCTGACATAGGTTAGTCTCAGTTATTGTCTCATATTAGTCTCAGTTTTGCCCTCCAATTAGGTTCGAACAATGTGGGATAGTTGTCTTGATTACAGAAAGTCTAAACGTCGTTTAATCGTTTTTGACTAATTTTTCCTCAAACTGTCATGCAATCATACGATATCTATTTTTGACCTAAAGTTGCTTTTATTTGGAATTGAGAACTTGCAAACTAACAAAACCAGATTTAACAGATTATTATTAATTAGAAATGCCAAAACGCATCTTCCAGTTCCAGGGGATATAGAACTATAACCCCGTCAAGACGCACCATTCTTTCTATATGACGACCTCCTTCATTTTTGGAATCATATTTCTTTTCTCTTTTCTTCTCTTCGCTTTTTTTTCTTCTCTTCGCTTTTTTTCATTCTCTTTCCTTCTCTTCACTTTTCTATTGTATACTTTACTTATCTTCTTACTTCTCTTCTCTTCACTTATCATCTCTATATTTTCCTTCCCTTTTTTCGTCTCTCTTCTCTACGCTTCTCATCTCGTCTCTTTCCCTATGCAACACTAACTTTTCTTCTTGAAATTCTCTTTCTGAAATTCAAACACTTATGAACAGTTGATTTCGTTAAAAGCAAAAAAAGAGGTTAACTAATTTGCCTGGCTTTAATAAATCTGGTCCTGTGTGGTTGTGTATGCCATTTGGTTGGATCTTGTATGGCAACTTTGCTGATTGCGATAAAGATTTCGGTTGGACGCTTCATGTTAATAAATGAAAGATCTTCTGAATTTTATATTATTTTCTAGGAGCTCAGTAAATTCCGACTTCTCTGTCCTCAACAGGACTCAAACCCGTCATCTGTGATTATATAAGTGAGCACCCTTAGTGCTTCACAATTTGTCCTGTTTTTTTTTGGACCCTTACAACACCATCACAGTATTATCTGTCTGTAGACGACTCTGCGGTAATTTACGACTATCCCCGACCTGGTTAATCTTTTAATTGCCACATTTTTATTACCACAACTTAGTTGTCAATGTAGGTTTGGTTGCGCATAAGTCCTGATTTGCATCAGTACAGCTCTGGGTGCCTATTAAAGTTGGTATAAATTTTGGAATAGATTCTTATTTCCACCATTTTTCCAACTGTAAGAAGTATACCTATACCTCACTTGTGTCCGAGGCCACAGAAAAAACGAGATGTGATTCCAAGCTAGAATCTCAGGTTTAAAGAGAGAGTATTCAATGATTCGCCTTGTGCAACCAGGAATTCTACAATCCGGGTTGAAAACTCCGTCCCCACCTTACCACAAAAAGAAAACCCAACATCTAGGTCTATATAACTAGGCGCAAGTGTCCAGATTAAAGCATCGATAGTGGCACTAAAAGGGAAAAAGGAAGGAAAACACCAAAATGACGATGCAGGCAGTGTCAACTTAATCGCTATTTTAAGTATGATGGGAGAGGTGGTCAATTGAGAGTGCTCTTACTGAAGAATTTTCATGAGAACTTCACGCTGGGAAATACTCCTTGTCAAAGCGAGGATTATGGCTAACACGATTAGCCTGATAATTGCCTCAGTGAAGCAAAAATTATATTAACTGTTTAACACTAACATTATGCCACATTCTAAGCATGAGAACCACACCTTTATTGATGAGTTCCTTCTTTTCGAAGAGTCCCGATTTTGGGTTTATTTTAGTATTTCAGATGCTTTCTGCGAAATTCTTAAGTGTATAGGGATGACTGTCCTGAAGAGGAAAAGTTAGATGTCTGCCCTGTATCGAGTGCAAATTCCTTAATCTCCCTAATGAGAACGAGTATAAACTCCTTAACCTCCCTGATGAGGACGATATTGAGCTACTTGTTTAGGGTGGCGTTAATTTTGGGGGCCACAGTATGCTGGAAGCCGCTCAGTTTACCGCTACACTTGGTTGGTCCCTACTGGTCCAATCGGCCTGGCATCCATAGACTTTACTTTTACCTCGTGCTATAAAGATATTAAATTGTATTTTTTTAACTCTAAGTGTATTTCAATTATATTGTTCAGTTTAGCTCAGTTTTGTGTTAGTGTGACGAAGTACTAGATTGTTAAACCGATTCGTTGTTGCCGCCTTGCTGTTATACAAATCTGACTAAGTGAGATCTAGTAAATCTAGTGCTACTTTATCTACGAGGGCTACATTTTTGCAAGAGTTCGATGCCTTGAATTTTGACAGTCACTTCGATTAAGTCAGATGTATTTAATTTGATAGAGTTCCTAAGCAAACTAACGTCGTCCTGTCTCCAGACAACCAGAAGCCTTATGAGTTTCTCCTCCTCCGAGTTGCCACGTTTGGGTCCTCTATAGGATTTTGAAGGCTTGAATGTATCCTTAACCCCCTACATAAAGACTATCTGAAACCTCTTTTTCCAGCGTGGTGTCTTTTTTCTTGGCTGTCGTTTTCAGGTATTTTGGGAACTGCTCGAAGTTGCAGTTTGTTGACAGATGACTCGGTGTTGATTCTTTCCGCCGTAAACATTGGGATTTTATCAAGGATTACTTTACAGCTAATCTAGTTGCAGTTGATCACTAGTTGAACCTTTTGGATATTTAACACAGCGGAAGTGAATCACTGCTACCGTTCGTGGGTGAGTGAGAACGTGTCGAAAAAAACTTTCTCTCCTGCATGTGACGTCTGGTAAGGTCTCTTACATTTTCGACCTTTGCCTTTGTTTCCTTTTCCAGTGCGTTTGACACTGATAATCAGCTTCTTCGACTTTCACTGATTTGACTTTTCGTTTTTGAGGTTGGTGGTGTAGTTCAGATGCTTAAAATTTCTTAGGATTCTCCTGGTTGGCTGTGACTAGTGCCTTTGTGTTTTGAGTTTTGAAGCGCTTCTAGTTTCAATTTTTTTTTATTTGGATGCTGTCTGATGCCTTCGTCTTCGCGGAAAATTAAATCAAATTCATTCCCTGCTATATCAGAATGCATTATAGGCATTATAATTCTAATCTCTCACATGGAGCCTGGCAAAATAGATGTCCTGTCACGAAAATTTTCCCTCCACTAGGCGTGGAGTTCTATGTTTGCTCTTCCGTGTTTCCTTTTTCATTTTTATCTTGTTTTCTTCTTTGTTTACTTGTTGTTTTATTCTAAATTTCATTGTTCGCCTCGCTCCTTACGTACATGTTATGCTTAACACTAGAGGCCAAAGAAAGGTCTCCTGCAGTATTGCGTCCGGGTTTTATGGTATGTATGCGATCCCTTGCATTGGTAAAATACCTAATCATGATGTGACTGCTAATATAAGTCCTTGCTTATTTTCTGCTATGCGGCTTGACAATGAAAGTAATACTGCTGGTAGAGCTTATCACAAAATAAGGAAGGAAAGAAATAATTTTTTAGTTGAACATGAGTGAAAGTGTATTTCGTACGAAGATAATTATCATGAAAGCCTAAATGGGTTAATAATAATTATGTATCATTAACAACAAATTAATAAAATCATGATAATCCTTGAACTTATCTTCGTTGTTCGAAAAAAAAAGTTTACACTCACCTTAATAGCGTTGTGCCCGTGAATATTTCAAATATTTTAGCCCTACATGTTCACTAGCCACCATCAACCCATATTAGATATTTATTACTTTTTTTATATGACTTTTAGTAGAAATATTTAAAACCCTGGTTACCTCGTCTCTAATACATAATTTTATTCATTTGACCAGACCTCAGATTCGTAGGATTTAAATGCGCATAGCATTTGATTGCTACATTTTACTCAGGTCTTCATGAATAAAATTCCAAAGGAAGAAGAGGAAAGAAAAACAAAACATGACCAGAGATTATGATCGATAGGTAAAAGGTAAACAAATAACATAATAGTGCGTGTATAATTAATTTGTTAAGATTATTTCCTTGTCCGCTTTTCTTTTCTCGAAATCGCATTCAAACCATATGAATTTGATGGCATTGAGCTTAATCGGTTGTCGGTTGAATTTCGTTACCTCTTCCAACGGAAGCGGTTAAAATTGTAAGATGATGAATATCAACTAATAAATGATTATTAAAACATAATTTCGAGGAGCACCATCGAAGATTTCTTAAGTTATAAATGACGCAATGGTACATGCCCTTCAGTAGTATTTCATGCCTGCTGAGTTGCTTGTAACAGTCCGCCATGACTTGATTTAGGATTTTATGAAATATACCACGTCAAATGATCCCATATGGCGATTAATGACTAGGGTCACACGCATGTGGTCGATATATGGCACCCTTCCTTCAAAACTAAGTCACAATAAAATATGGAAAAGAAATCATTAGACAAAACCGTCAAGAAACAACTGGACCCGAGAAAAGCTTCCGAGTGGAGACTTAACAAGTTTTTCATTAACTCTAATGAATGCCAGTCATTTTTCTTAAATTTACTGACCATTTCATGGTGCGCTTGGATATCATTAAGTTACTTTATTCGTAAAAATCGAAATCGAATTAAAATATACAAAAACAGAAAAAAGAAATAAAATCCAAGAAAAAAAAACCCCGCAACCTGATATGAATAATTAAAAACTGGTCAACAAAGAAATGAAAATGAAATAAAAACGATGGTAATATATAGTTGCAAGTTTAAGGTCAGCGAGCAAACAAATCTAATTATGATATATTATATGTTATGGATTAGATGGATTTCTTGTTTAGAGGTTTCAGGCACTTTGGCTGGCGCGTGAATTCGAAAGAATCCGGTCGCCATCGTCATTGTTGAAATTCTTTTTTGGTGATTTTGAAAGCATTCATAATTTAATTTGGATAGTATGCATCGTATCGAGTTTCAGAGAGGAAAGCCAGCCAATGGGGAAAAAGTGTGAAATAAATTAGGGATAGATGTGAAAAATGTGATTAAGATTGAAGTCTCGTGTCCAAATAAACTATAGATCAGAGGACATTACGACCTGATCGTTTGAAATATGAGACCTATGACTTCGATTATTTATTCATTTCATGGACAGGGAAACTCTTGTTTCCGGAGTACCTCGAGTGAAAATGAAAAATTGGCATTTAGGTTTCAAAATAAAAAACACAATTATTCATAATTTAAATTTCCAAAAGCGATTCATATTTTCTCTAAGTAATGATCATGCCGGCCGCCTTCTCCACATCAAATCTCGAATCACAAGACCACTAACATGACATCGTGGTACCTCAAACCGAAATGTGTAATGAAAATAAAATGTAATTTGAAGCTTCCTCGTCGGTTCATCAACGTACATCATCAAAATTTTCAGTAGACGAACCTGAGAAACCTGGAAACTTCTCACTTGATAGATATTTCTCAAAGGGTACCCATTTTAATCCCGTATGAACTTACTTCTTCTTCCTGAAGCAACTCAACTCTCCAATGTGCCTTTTTGAGCTGACAGCCTCACTTGATACGAATGTTTCACTCGATTTCAGCATTTTTCAACCGTTCGTAATTTCAAAATCCAACCCTCTAATTTTGCTGAACGAGGTTACCGCGCCAATAATTTTGGTTGAGAAAAACTGTCTGATAGGCGCCGTCTACTTTTCCTGTACAAATCATACAATTTGGAGACGCTCATCTGTCAATTTTGTGCAGATAAGTCTGGAAACATCCATGCCTGCTCAAGGATTGGATCAAATAAAAACCAAACTCGCCATGTGTTCGACTACGAACTGGCCTAAGACAAGGGATTTGGCATGGGGATTTTCCTTTTTTTTTGCTTTTCGTTGGTAATTCCGCTGAAATTAATAAAAAGCAAAGAATAAATATGTTACTGTAAATTTTTCAAAAATTCTAATCTAAATTACCCAAAAGGTTTCCAAAAAGTGAAACAAATCCTCGAAACTCGTCGATTTTCCTGCAATACATACTATAGATATCTTTGATTTACCATTTCGGGGAGGTTGTCAATCGTTCAGGTCGTTATCCTTGCCTGACCTCTTGTCTATTCTCTTCGAATCCACGTTAGTAAATGTTTCTATGCTCTTAAAGAAGGAGGGCTTTGGTCTCTCATCCTAGCAACCTTCAACATGGCAGACCTGAAGACCGTTTGGTATGAGCTTGGGATTCGCAACGCACCTTGTCTCTGCATTTGAAACAAGAGCTCTCCGTTTAAGTTATTGCTGAGGGTGCCGCCCGAATGTTTTAACCCATAGAGTAGAACAGGCTGCATAGCGTTCTTTAAAAGTCATCTCGTTAACATGGCTCGCTCCTCATTTATCATAGGATGATCATAGATCCTCATAGGATGGAATCCATCGCAACACCTGATGCAACTATCATCCACTGGCTTTTTTTCTTCGTGTTCTCCTACCTAATCTACATTAGATTGTATTCTTTCAATCGGGCGGGAGATATGTTTGTACTTGAAAACGATTTGCCATAATTTCTAAGATATCCTCCAATCTAGTGCAGTTCAACGCATTTCAAAAGTACGGAGTAATCAACTAGATCACCTGTTGTTAGGTGCTGCATTGTGCCTCTGCACGTTGAACTGGACTCAACCATTCACCAATTGCATCGATGGTGAAGCAACTTGGTATGACAACCATACTAGTATGGATCTAAGTCCTAATAAGAAGGAATTGTATCAATGACAACAACAACAACTCCTTGACAACTTTTCAAACCGTTGTTAAAGAGCTTGATTCGCTTTTTAATCAGCTCGACCTTGCTCACCGCTTCACTGAGGCATATGTTACCCGTTCTGAGGATCAAGTCACGGCAAAAATGAAGGACCATTTGCAACACTTCAGCTGGTATTCCTTTCCAAGTCAAGAAATCCTTCTGGCATTCAAAGTCAAAACTACATTTCCCAAATATTTCTCCACTAAAAATGTACTTTCCACCGGTATGTTATCTTGCATGACTTCAATAGGAGGCGTTGAATAAGGAAAAAGTTCGTGCAACTTCGTCCAATTTCACTTCGTCCTACCAACACTAGTTCAAGCTCCATGGAGCTCTGTTCATGTAATCAACGCGTTCTTGCATCAGCCTAGGTTATGTTGATTAGTCTCCGAAAGCATTTCTTCGCTATGTTATAAGCTGCTGATGTGGCGCAGCCCTGTTTGCTGACTCTGTCATTGACACTCCCTTCACTTTTGTCAGATATCTTAAATTTAACAGAGAGCCAATACGTTCTCAACGGATACATCAAATCTGGTCCTAAAAACAGTGCTAGACTAGCAGTTGAAACGACCCTGGCTATCTCCCGCTTTCTACTAAAGGAAGGTTTTCGTCCTTTAAAAAAAGTGGAGCGTTTATCATTGTGAGCTGCTTGCGGCTTACGACAGCGTGCGGCTGTTTTGACTTTAATTAGAAGGTTTCATGTGCTCTCTAACTGCAACCCGCGGGTGTTCATGAACTCAGCTGCTGTGACTTCTTTCAATAAGCTTCAACCTTTGAGCTTCATGTCGCGATTCTGTATGGGTTTGTTATTTACTTCAAGGACAACGGATGACCCAGCAGAAAATGCGTCCCAGAATGAAGCAATCTAACATAAGGTTGCTAAAGCCGAAATAAATAATTATGGATGAAAACATGGGTGTGGTAGTACCACTTCTCTTTCTAAATGGTTCTGTTTCGATCCTTCAAGCTTGTGCAAACAGATTTTCGACACTTTTCTTCTACTTGCGGACCAAGCAGTTGCGTTAACGTTTTCGTACTTGAACTTCCAACGTTGTTTTTTATATATTCCACACTGATGCAGTATCCTCCTTTATTTTCAAAATCCAATTTATGTGATTTGCGAGGGGCCATCAAGAAGGATTTGTAAGCTCCTAGCGCAGGGATGTCGTTCAGCAAAGCCATTTCGTCACTTGAGAACTGTTGATTTCTACCCACAAGGCCTTTGCCCCACCATGGTTTATTTTCGCTCCTTATTTCTAGTTCAAATTAAACTATAGACGATCTATGTTAGCAAAAATGTGAAACTCTAAACTTATATTTTTGAGAGTAGATGGCACCAAGAAGCAACTCGCCTCCCCCTAAGTTTCTACCGAGATATTGGTTGGAAACTTGAGAAATTTATCAAAGCATATCGTAAACTTTGCTGAAAATTAAGAACGCGGAACAAGCTATTTTTTCATGCTTCCAAACGAGCTACTGGCACGAAGCTTGAGGAATTTGGCATAGCATGACAACTTGAAAGCATTAACACTCTGTAGGGGTATCAAGTAGAAAGAGATGCAAATACCCTATCTCGCAAATGAAGCGGCCATATGCTATATAGAAAGTTTAAGCGGGCAGACTGCGATTGTTGACTGCGAATTTATAAGTAAATTTCATGAATTAGTTAATATTGATGCCTTTTAAGCTCATACGTTACTCCGCTGGTCAAAATCACAAAAACTTGAATTACAATTTTAAAACTCTTATCCATATAATGTTAGATAATCTGCAAGTTTGACCAAGTTTCATGTTTCATGAGGAGTAACATGTATGGCCAGTCCCTTAATCCACTTTGTCAATTTTTAATTTGTTAATTAATTTCCATATCTTCAATGAAGTTAAATTTTCTATGAACGAAATTGCAAAATTTAATCTCTTCGGAACCTTTTTTTTTATTCAAAAAATTAAAATAATTTAAATAATTTTACCACCTCTTCCTTACAGATTTGAACAGAATTAAGACAAATTTTTGGAGATGTAAATTACACATAAAATGAATAAATTTTGACGAAATATTCTTCAAACGAAAACGAAAAAGAAATAATTCAATTCATTATACACGGCCAGCTAAGTTTGACACGAAATTATTGCAATAATTATTGGGTGAGTCTATTTTAATTTTGTTGTACGTTGTTGTTATAGGAATAGTTAATTTATGCATTTATGTTTATCAAGTTTTTTCATTTGGGTCATGTAGCAAACTTGATTTTGATAGCCAAATATAGATGTAAATTATTGAATAATAATTAAAATCAATGATTCATTTGCGATCGATATGTCGAACTTATTCAATAAAGGTTGGAACAAGTTAGATTCGAAGTGATGTCAGATACTGACCACTGAATTTCGTAAGGAAAATAACACAAATTTACAAAAAACGAAAATAACACACCTGACGTGCAACACCCGATCTAATTTTTCGATGCAGAAGTATGCATTGGTTGTCACTATCAATTTCAAAAATGTTAAATAAACAAATGAAAATTTGAGATGAATTCAAATTTTGGAATTTTGAAATTTCAAAAAATTTTAATTCACTAACAAGCTCATTTCTGTCATTGTAGATTCCCTTTTTCAATCTTTAAGCAATGAATAAAAGTCGAATAGAGTTTCTTTGGGTCATTTAAACGTTTATTCTGAATGAGAGTGATTTTTTTTTTAAGTTTTCTATGAATGAATAAACAAATATAGTATACTGTTGAAAAATGTATAGACCAGCATAGGTTCCTAGCTCCCCGCCCATGGTTTATACTTTCCACACATGGTGCATCCTGTCGTCCTACAGAAACCAAAATGGTCGCCTAACCCTTTGATTGCCTTGTGTTCCAGTTCTGCTATGTTTGTGCGCCTCAGTCAAGTGAGGACGCTGCTATCTTGACTCAGTCAATCTAGAATGAAGTGTTCTGTACTTTTATCCTCCTTGCCTCAAAATCGGCAAATGCTGCCACAATCTTCGACCTAGAAGATTGTGGCTACCAATGTTTTTATAAATTTTGTTTTCGTAGCAGATGTTCTCCGGAGAAGTTTTAGACGACTTAACGGTGTAGATTACTGTTTCTGTTTCCCACTCCGTTCAGAACATTTCGCTGGTTGGATGCAGAATTGCAAGCATTAGTAGAATGATATTCGTGTCGAACGCAAAAACAAAACTTGCTTAGAGTTGAGTGTCGCCCGATTAACAATTTCTGAATATTTACATGCAATGGGCAAGATTCGAAAACTTTATAAATGGGTCCCACATCAACTGAACGAAATGAAACTTAATGCCCGAATCAAAGCGTGCAAAAAACATTTCGAAGAACACAAAAAACGTAATTTTTTTAGTCGAATTGTTACTGGTGATGAAAAATGGGTTTATTACGATAACGACACGATGTTGATCCCGGCAACCATCAACTTCACAACCGAAACGCAATATTCATTGCCGAAAGCTTATGCTGTGTATTTGGTGGAACCAGAAGTGTGTTGTGTGTTATTAGCTACTATAACCGAATGAAACAGTCACAACCTATGACCACAACTGACCACATTGCGCACGCACTGATCGAAAAAGGACCATTGATAGCTTGAAAACACCGCAAACTTCTGTTCCACGGTGTCAATGTCAGAACTCATCGGACAAACATCGTTAAGAAAAATTAGTAAGGCTCTGTTAGGAACAACATTCCTACCCATCGCACTCTCCAGACCTTACTCCTTCTGGCTACAGTTTGTTCCGATCGATGCAAATCACCTTGGCCGACGTACGCTTTCGAAATGCTGAAAAAGTGCGAAAATGGATCGTTAAATGGATTGCCTCCAAAAATGAGGACTTCTTCAATCGAGGAATCAACAAGCTGCCAAAAAGATGGGAAGAAGTTATAGCTAACGAGTGCAATATATTAGTTAATTATTTTCAATGCTTTTTTGAAGCCAAAAAATCGACATTACTAACCGACACTCCCAATATGTCAATTCGTAATGCGCAACGTATTAATAATAAAACGATAATTTTAAATAAAATATATTGAAAATAAATAATTGCGAAAAATTTTAAACGTTAAGAGCAAAGTCATCTTCGGGTTACCAATCCTTCGAATCCTTACAGATGCTGCAAGTGAAAAATCTTGATATGCAGAAAAATATTGATACCATTGAGATTGTGTATTTCTAGTTTTAATATTTTTAATTTGATATCAAAATTTGAATACTAATCATTGATTTGAATATAGGGAAATCATTTTCCATGTCTTTTCGACAAATGGCAACAGAAAGGGTTAAGATTCCGCGAATTCCGATAATCGCATTAAGCCAATTAATTTGACTTGTAACAAAATTCCGTCACTACGAAAATTTCACACATTCATCATTCTCAATCTCATTAGCACCATAATTACCTAAGGGTGAGACATACATAACATCACGTTCTCCTTGGACATGTTCGTGCGTTAATTTATCTTCAAAAAAGCGAGAAAAAGTAATTGCACTCGCCATTCTATTCCACGCAACACCACCATGAATTGTATTCAATTCATGATGTAAAGTAAAATCGATTTCACTTTTATGTGATACTTTTAAATGCAACTTTGTTCAATTTATTTAAATTTAGTAGCGCTGTACGGACGAGATCAGCAAGCAACAACCAAAACACCAACAATCGACACGATGATGACCCCCATAAATTTTTCACCAATTTTGGGCGCAAAAATAAAAAGATATAATAAAACGTTTGCAAAACATGTGACATTAATTTATATTTTGGCGTTGGTGGTTTTTTTTTATCTCGGGTTAAGATAAATTTGCACTTGTTGGCAGTTTTAACGTGATTCGGAGGTGAATTATGGAGTTTTTAGTAGCAGATGAGCTTGAGGTGCTCAAGAAACTTTCAGTCTTGTCCAAATATTTCTTGTGTGTTTCCTGGCAGCCAAATAGTGCTAACTTATTTAAATCGACTCACTATAACTTATAGACCGAATAGCTCTAATGAAAAATCCATTTTCTGTACACCATTCACATCCTTGTCGCCGAGACATACCAAAATGTCTCTGTCAATTTGCCATAAAACCGCTGACGATAGTTTAACACGTTCGTCATTTGAAATACAATCGTAATAAAACATGATTGTTATCGATCAAAGAATCGTTAGCAACAAATAAGTGTAAATATAAAATTCCTACACACAAATTCAACATGCACTTTATATGCCACTGTGAGCACTTGGTTCATACCAAAGACTTCTTTTTCAAAGATGTGGAAAAATCACGACAAACTAACATCCTTCATTCCATTGTTGCTATGATTTTATTTTTATTCCTTTTGGATTTCCAGTATTTTTTTGATTTTCTCAGTTTTCGCATCAAATTGAAATTCAAAGGTGAAACAAATCGTTAAAAATTTACCCAGAAACATTTTACTAAAGGAGCATTCTATGAGCGCAAAGCATAAGTAGAGATTGCAAAGATGTGAAGGTTTTAGGTGAAAAAGGACTTAAAGCGTTCTATTCACTTGCCAAGTTTTATTTTCAAGCCTTTGACTTATATTTGCCACGTTATAAACCTTTTTTCGCCGAATTTAGGGTCATAAACATCGTACTATAGCAAAGGATAGAAAAATTCAAAAATATTCAGCTAAAAAATCCTTGGGCGTCCACGGCGAAAAGTGAAAATTGCCAAATTAAATAAAAGGAATTCGCAAATGTTAATCAAAAAGTTTTGATTGAAAATAAAATGTTAGTTATAAGAATTTTCCCAGGGGCATTTGAATATAGACGGGCCTTTGCCAAAAATAAATTTATTTTAAATTCAAGTAGAAAAACGAGTCTTTATAGTTACTTTTCAACATTGTTCCACTCCGTACGAATGTTTTTTTCCCATCGACCAAGTGCCTCCTTGAGAGGATGTTGTGGCCCCTCAAACAAATCACATGGTGGTTGGGGCTGTGGGGAGAACGCTCAAGCGCAGTCCATTGCCTTTCGGCCAATTTTTGGGTTCCTTAGGGCTGCGGCATGCAGTCTTGCATTATCATTTGAAACCAAGAAGTCTCGGATGAGCTGATGTCATCCTTTTGACCGATACACGGCTCTAGCCTGATCAAGAAGGCCACAACATTAGGCAGCATTTACTGAGCGACGATCGTGAAGGAAATCGATGAGCAAAATTCCTTATTAGTCCCAAAAACTGTCGTCATAACCTCCCCGGCTGACAACCGTGTTTTGGCTTTTTATGGTCCTGACTACCTTTTTCTTCTCCAATCCATACTAGCCCTTGCCGATTCGGGAGTGTAGTGGTGAACGTCAAAATGCGTCAAGAATAAAATCTTGAAAACTAGCAAGACGCTTCTGACAAACTTTAACTGTATTCCTGGGCTAGCAGACTTGGAATCAATCTTGCGGAGATTTTTCGAAATTTAAGGCGGTCTTCAACAATGACGTGTACACTTCCAACACTGGCGTGTACAATTCCAACATGGATTCCCGTTTCCTTATGGATTTCTGCTACAGTAGCACAACGATTTTTTTTCAATAAGTTTGCGAACAGCTTCAACGTTGTTAGGCGTAGTGCCGCAGTGACTCAAATTTTCAGTTTTTTTTACGCTCTTATTTAAGTTCGTTTTGGTGTTGCCGCAGGCCAAAATTAACTCTGGGTAGCTTGGGTCCGCCGGGCCTTGCTTTGTGGGTCTCGAGGACGCGTTTCGGCTGCATACAGCCATCTTCAGCTCGTTCTCTTCAGAGTGTATGGCTGTATGCAGCCGAAACGCGTCCTCGAGACCCACAAAGCAAGGCCCGGCGGACCCAAGCTACCCAGAGCTCTTATTTAAATTCGGATGCCAGGCTCTCATTTGTGGCCATGAAAGTGCATTCTCTCCAAACTATGCACGAATTTCAAACTATCGATCTAGAAGTTAAGCTGACTTAACGCCTTCCTTCGTTAAAGTCTTTGGTATAATGCGTTGCGCAACCGAAAAATGAACTTCGCTTTTTTTTGCTCAAAAACAAGAGGCTCCTTTATATTTGAATGCCCTGTGCACTTTTTAAAGATTTTGTCTTTCAGATTTCTTCCATTTCGAGTCGCGCACTCATGGAAGCTGCTCATGGCAGACTGCATGACACACCTAAACATAGCCGACTTAATTTCGATTACTACAAGATGGATTGCCCATTTATTTCGTTGAGATTTCTTGGGGTATAGATGTAAACTTAGTCTATAAGATAGAAGAAGTCCAGGCGGATCAAATTTGGTGATCGGGTCTACCAAAAGAAATCACGAAAGTGGAATATAATTTTTTGAAGAAGCACAACACAAAATCCTTATTTTGTTATTGTTTCCAAACTCCACTGTCAAGTTTAGGGCCAATGGTACCGTAGTCGCCAGGTGCTATAATTTTCCTTCCCGATTCCGCCTTAGTACCTTGTAGTTTTGAATTCGAAAAAATTTGAAGCTGTCATCTGCTCTTCCTCTTCTCAGTCATCTGGTGTGTTGACCCGAGACTTTATGGTCTTCATTCAATGCCAGTAGAGTTTCAACCCCCATTGTATCAGTAGACTGATCGGTCCTCGTCTTTGGAGAATTGCAGCAGCTTTGGTTTAAAAAACAATTATTGCCTCTAGAGAGTTCATGGGAAGTAAACCTCTCATAGGAAGGTTCTGTATATTGTGTGAATTTTCCTCTGTTTAACACTTCCAATCTATCCTTTATATTTTTGGAATCAAAACCAAACTATCCTTTATTTTGTAAAGGAGAATCAAAGAATAAAGGTTCTGTTTATTTTTCATGAAATTCTTACAATGGTTATATCCTTTTTGATTAAAATAATGCGATAATCGTCGAGTCTGGGTAATTTGTATTGGTCCAAGTTTTGACCAAAAAAATGACCCTAAGGATCCTTTCTTTGTTGGTTTAGAGATCAATACTACAATGCCGCTTGAATTATGCCTACGCAGATTGTCTCTATCCGCTGTGCTACGGTACGGGATGTTTATTGAGGAAGTCTTTCAATTTTGACAGTAACCTGAGTGGAACTGTGACATAGCTATGAAACTTCCTCATACCTTATTACGTTTCCACGTCTTTCTATGTACTTATCGATGTCCTCTTAATTTGCAGTGATTCCAAAATTTAGCCTGCTTCACCCACTTAGGGCTCGAAAACTTCCTGCAGCGTTTATGACATTTTTGATATAATTATTTTAACGGTGCATACCCGCGACACCATACGCCTTGCCAAGATATGTTCATGGACAACAGTATGCCAAAAATTATATATCAGTTTTGTTAACAATCAACTGATTGGAGGTCGGTCTCCTTCCCGTTGAACGTGGGTCTTTAAAGTCCGTTTCTACAAAAGTGCTCGATCAGATCCTGTTTAAATATCGCTTTAAAGTTAGCTAGTAGAAGATTGACGGGTCTCTAAACAAATTTTCTGACATATTTGTGTCTGCTACCAGTACCGTACTTGCGTTGGTCACGCGTTTGGGGTAAGGTTTCCGTTACCTCTTTACGCTGGCTTACGAACTCTATTTATTTTTCGGCTCGAAAAGACCATACCGAAGATGGCATACCGTCCAATCGTGTATGCGGAAAAAAAGAAAAGAAAAGAGAGAAACGACAAATGACGAAAGTTCGTTCAAAACCCAAACATCTGAAATTTCTTTCTCTGTAAGAAAATTTAAAAAAAGTATGTGAAATACTTCGTTGACTACTAATTGTCTCTAGCACCCTGAGATATTGGACCGACTTATTGATGTTTCTACCATTGCAGTTTGTATGTATCCTAGCAGAACCAAACAAGATGGGTGCATCCTAACTGAGTTTTTCTATACAACCCATGTTAAATATGTTTAAGTTTTCAGCACTAAGATCCTAGGCTTTGCGATCACCGGTTTTGTTAGCTATCGTGCTAAACGTAGCAAACCAACTTATATACTCAAAATCATTTGGACAGATTAGATCTCTTATGCTGCACTGGAAATGAAATAACCTTTTTTTATTCCCTTCCGTCGATTTATTTATTCCTGCAAGCACCAATCAACCATCAAGATAATCCTGGTAAGATAATCCTGCAACAGAATTTACAACTTTTCAGTAAAGCGGATTCTTGCTAAAATATGTTAAGGATGTATGTTTTTTCTGTGGGATTGAAGACATATTCATGCACAGCGCTACCAATTAAACGACTGATCTCCCTCTGCAACATGCTTATTTTACGTCTTAAGCAAAGGAAGCTTCCCAATGGTGGAGCATGAAGAGTTTTTTAACAGTGTACGGCATACGAAACGGACACGATGGTGACATCTATTCCCCCCCCCCCCCCCTCACTGAACGTGGAAAAGACCTACGCGATGGTAGTACACCCGCGTTAGGAAAATCATCACACTTAAGTACGATTAGGCCAAAAAGAATGTTCTGAGTCTTGTCCACACACCGGCACTGCCCATGGACCACAAATCTTTAGATTCTTCGTTCTGGATTCTGCACAATAAATATTAGAAAAAAATAAGACCCACTTCTGACTCCAACCATTAACCCTACAGACCATGCTCCTCTATGAATTTACTAGTTCAAATATCAGGTGCATTATGCAGATTAGCTTGATCTTTTACGATCCAACGCTCTAGCAAACCTATTCCAGCTAACCAACCTACCCACCTTCTCTACATGCCTACCTAACCTATAGAACTCGATTCAACTTTGGTAGCAGCAGCTAAGATTATAGTTTTAGCACGAAAAAACAAGCAAATAGCGATGTAAGCTATAAACTTTTGCATAATACAAATAAAATGTTAGACAACAACAAGACTATCTGGTACAATAAGCATCTGTTCTTCAGCTAATATTGTATTTGATATCTATTTATAGTATCCAAGGAAGATATCTCTTGTATGCAACCCAGCCAACCAAGTATTTCACCTTTACGTTTAAGAAAACGTCAGGTCATGCATTCGAGCTTAGTGCGATGAATTGATCATGAATCTGCTCTTGATCAAATCCAGCACGTCGTTATGCTGTGGATAAAACTCAGTAATTATATACATAGATAAATTTAATTTCTATGCATTATAGCCTGATGAAAAAAAAAAACTATATGATGACCTGAAAACTGAATACCATATTATGGACTTGCTCACCAGACAAGCCAATAATTAACAATTTCCCTTCGAAGTATCTCTGGTAAAAGATACATGCAGACGTCATAAGATTGGAACTAGCGAAAATTATTAAAGTATCTCCAACCTTGTTGGCTGCATTGAATTTATCTGGAATCTGGGGATGTCGGACAATAATCAGCACGAGTTGATCGTGAAAATGTGCAGACTCGCATAAGAAAAAATTGCAGAAGATTGAAAAATATTTTTCAAGTTTTAGTAGACACACCGACCGATATCAATCGTCATCAGTTGTCGTAAATTGTTGTAAGGTGATTGATGAACCATGGTCATGACAAGAATACTGACAAGAAGTGTGTGCCCTCATCACATTTCGGATTTCGGAGAATGTTAAAAAAAAGAAGAAAATTTTCACAAAGCAAACATTACATGATGCAAAGGAAAAATCAAAACGGAATTCAATTTCGAGAAATGAAAAGCGAAATTGTTGTTTTCTCTACCATGTTAAAAATATATCGATCTCGTCCAGTTGTTGAAAAGACCATACCTGTACAGATGATTTCGCTTTCTGCAATTGTTGCTTTACCAATTGAAATGTAAACCGAAATTTTTAATCGAAAAAAAAATTATACGTGCATCCGTTGAGGCACAAAAACATTTTGATAGAGACCTGTAACCTTTTCTGCATTCAACAGACACCTGTCGAATAATATATACAATAATTTGTTCGATTCAGCATCCAACAATTACTAATTGTCGAGACTTTTTGGAGGTTTTCTTTTGGTATTTGTTGATTGGTTTTTCTTTTTGTTTGTATCAATGAAACATGGGGCGGCAGTAGACGCAATTTATTTGTTAGTAGATTTCATGGACCTGCAATGAATAAGTATCAAAGGATTTGTTGCGGGGAATATACGTAATTGATTACAATTACAGTCAGTGAAACTGCTGCAAGACTGAAACAAAATAGATAGAAATTTCTATATGATGTGAAAGGCTGTATTCGCTGGGAGTTTGAGTTGTCATTCTGTTTGAAAGCTACATGATCTGCACGATCTAAAGCTCAGTCAAATAATCACTCCATAATGTTCTTAAAATCGTGAAACTTCAAAAATCTGGACCACTTTAGACTGAACCGTTCAGGCTCCAAATTCCGGCTAATCGAACTGGTCCAACGACCAAAATACTGAATAAGACCGCCATCGTCGTGGCTGTACAATCTTCCCTTTCTACAGCCTTGGCTTCCCATATATTATCTCCTGCAATCTCGATCAAGTGATCGCTTTCGCATACTAAAAAACCCAAACTGCGATTCGTTGTATTTATTAGTTGAGCCCGCAAAGTGCTTCCTGGGTTTCCTATAATAGTTTATATTCCTCAGCCTTACCTAGGAATACTTTCCTAGATATACTGTCATCGCTTATCATTATCGCTATTTCGTAGTTTTACTGCAGGATCTCTAGACACCACTTGCTCGTCAAAAAATTTGTAAGTCTCCTGATTGTACGTTATTCTCCATTAATCCGATATTTGGTTCTTACACATTAGTAAATACTATGTATGTTGTCCAGAGTAGTTATGCGCTTCTACAAAATTCTTTGTTTTTTTGTTTTGTCGAAGAAATCAAATAGAATGGATTTTCATTAAATCTTAAACATCCAACCTTGATCTCAAATATAATGGGGCAGTTAAGAAGTTGTCTGAGATCATGTTGCCGCTTTCCCTCCTGCTTCGTGCGGTTCTGAATTGGTATCCATTTTGCAAATTTTTTTACTGCTCTCAACACTTGTCAGGTTTGCTGGGTATTTCTTCGAAAATTTTTGATTGATTTTTTCAAGACATTGATTTGAACGCGGAAAAAGTACAAAAATATTTTACATCTAATAATCTTATTGGATACGATAAATGTAAATCTACTTATCTTGCATCTATAAGACTGTCTCTCAGCCATTGGTAACAGTCCTGGGAGCAAGAAACAAGGGGAAGGTGGACTGCACGTCTGATCCCTGACCTGAGGCCGGGGTTCAGTCGAGTGCATGGTGAGACCGATTTCTACTTGACCCAGCTCTTAAGCGGGCACGGTTGATTTCGGTCCTACCTGTACAAAATTGACAAAGCACGGTCTCCTAACTGTGTGTTTTGTGCAGGAGAGTTGAACGACGCCTGTCACACATTCTTCTACTCCAAAAGGTGGAGCCAGCAGCGAGGGGTCCTACTCAGCGAAATCGGAGAGCTCTGTCCGGAAACTATCGTCGGAGTAATGCTGGAAACAGTTGACAATTGGAATCGCGTGGCGCAATATGCTCGGGCAGTGCTTACATTAAAAAAAGCTTTATTGGAGCGCTTGGAGGCATCGGGGATGGATGGATCTCTTTTGTAGCACTCCCTTCCTCTCCTGTCCTTCCCGTTAGAGAAGAGATACCCATAATGCGAAGGCACCTCTAGGCGTAGGAACACGAGGCCTAGCCCGAAGTAATGTGTCAAACGGTTCCAGGCTAGGTTCTCAGGTTGACAGGGGAGGTATTTAGTGGGTAGTCCAAATGAATTTTGCGTCTGGGAGTCCCACACTCAGGGCGTAAACAGCCTTCACCTCCCTAGCACAAAAAAAAATAAAACTGTCGTCGATTTGCCTCTTCCTCCTGGTATTTTGATTTGGTAAGGGCCTAATTTTTTGTCTCTAACGCATGCTTTCGCCCTCTTATATGTCCTATCCTATCTCTCCCACGCGTTTGACTCCACTTCTGTCTAGAGTTCTTTCCTAATTTTTTCACATTCGAGTGCTAAAACTGTGTGTCAAATTTGGTAAAGCAAGGTAAAAGAGACGGAAAAATCTCTTAGTCAGTCTTAGTCTCTTAGTCATTATGAAAGGTATTATATTTTCTTTATCCTTATTTTTTTTGGTCGGAACGCGAACATGAATTTGAAATTTACCAATTCAAATAAAGTTCCACTCATTTTGGTCAAGTACCGTTAGATCGGAAGCATGATCGCCGTATGTGCTGACTAAAATATATTCGCTGAGTTCGTGCATTCTTCTATCGCCTTTCTGGTGCCGTCACCCTTGTGAATGTAGGCATTCTTACGCTCTCTTAATCACCAACACTATCAATTCAGAAACCTTCAGATATGCAAAAACAATCCTCAGTACTCCTGCGTCCTCCAGTTCCTTGGTTGCTACGTGCTCTAATCCTGCTATTTGGTAAGACCAGTGTCAGATGAAACGCTTCTGAAAGAAGTTAACACAATCTAGAAGGAAGTCTTCTAAAATTACTTCCTTTCTCAGCAGTGGCTGGCAAATGTCGTCCATTTGGATACTGATTCGTTTAGCGTATTGACAGAGTGAGATTTAAGAAAGCTGTCTCTCCCTCTCTGTACTACCGACCACTTCGTATAATGCCATTTCCATTCAGTATCCTGAAAGGTGTGCGATTAAGTACGGGTAAGACCTCCGTAACACAATATTTTTTTTCTATGTACTCATCCAATTGGCGCAATAAAGCTTTTAACACAAAAGATGTTCGGCTGATGAGACTATTGTCCTTCGCCTTGCATCAGTTGATATCGTCTAGAAACTATTTTGCCTTTATCCAGTTCAAGACGGGCCTTATCACTTTCAAAAGAAGCTCTTTATATTTTCAACCAGGAGTGACATCCATTTCATTAGCCTAATAGGATATACATCGTCCGTTCCAAGTGATTATCATGAGCCGAAGATGCAAATGGCCCAGAAAATCCTGTCCTCGTTTGCGATTTCCTTTAGAGAAAGCCTACGGCATGGAGTTGATTTCTCTTTCTAACTTCTCGTCCCTTGAGCGTAGCAAATGGTGGTCAAATAAAAGTTCAAGTCGTTCCTTGCTACTATCGGCCCACAATCCATCACTACTTTGAAGGTTCGTGTCCCTCACGGTCTCATTTTCAGGGCCCTACTTACCCTTTCGGGACCCTTATGATTTCCATTTCTCCTCTTATAGCCGATTTTGAGGTATTGAGTCCTTCCCTTATAATCTTGCCAATCCTTCCCATCCCAGTTTGTGATGAAAGCCGGTGCATGTTATTACTAATTGTGTTAGACATGCCACCAGACAATACCTCGATCCAAGTCTGGTGATCCAATTTTGACGATGAGAAATATCTTTTTCGATTGTCGATTTTCGATGTTTCACAAGACACGATCATCTCAGAGCACTTCACGTACTAGGAAGCCTTTAGTGCTAGATGTGATGCAGACGATGTTCACCTGTATCTACGCTATCTTTATAATGTCCTTGATCTGCTTGATATTTTGTGTTGTAACGAGTGTGTTCAAAAGTTTTGAAACCTACAAGATTCTTCATGAATGAGGGGAGGATAATAATATAAAAACATTTGCTTTCGTTTTGGGTGTAGAGTAATATCTTCATCTCTTCGATGATTGTTTTAGTTAACACAGGTATATTGTGTAAGAACTTTTTTAAGCCATTCGTAGTAGAGACCTACCCTTTTGTGTTTGATGGACACTTCCGCAAAACCATTGACAAGAGCTGTTGTGAACTATTTAACTTCTTCTACAGCGTTATGCATGTGCGTGAGGAACTACCATGATTCTTGTCCTAAACCAGCTAACCTATCGGGACAGGATCCAACAGCTTGATCCATCCTATTGCACTATAATTAATTTTTTTTACAAAGGATATAAGTCCATCGCTCAAACCCCATCTATGCGTACAAACCCAATTGTGTTTCGGATTAGAAGTACAGAGTCTTTGCTTTCACAGTCCTTCGTCAGCACCGCCCGAGAGCCCCATTGGGTGTCACGTGAAGGCAGAAGGTAGTACTCGGTACCCAAGCTGTAGATGTTAGTAACAGATACGTATCCCTCAGAATTATGTACTCTATTGGCAATAGACAATCAATGTTGCTCCGATGTATATACTACAATTGACCACCATGTTTGATGTTTCGTATCAGTTCAGAAAAGTCTCAAAAGCATTTTCAGCCACATGTTAATATGCATGAATATGGTGCGTTTCGCTGGCAGACGCGATTATTTATTGAATATCGACTGCTCATCATGAGCAGGATATAATAACGATTCAGATAATGCTGTATGAATCTAATAAAACAAATCATCCTACATCAGCTAAAAGACAAATTTCCATACGTTTCGTTGTTACGAATGAGAGATCAAATAAAGATTCATCTAAATTGCGTCACCGTTTAAACATTTGTGTTAAGAGTTGCAATAAGACATGAAAAACTTGAATCTTTGAGAGAAGTCATCATTTCTTGATATCGCTATCAATTTGACCACCTACCAACACTTCGTCCTTTCGTCATCTGAACAGACATGAAAAATACCGCATAAAAATACTGTTTTTGCGTAATAATTTTGTCATACGTACGCATCCATCGTTGATTAACCTCCAGCTTGAAAAAGCAAAAAATTCTTTCAACTTGATTTATCCATGCATAATTATCATACGAATAAAACCCCATACAAATATGCTACGCTATATGGACGCAGGTCTTGTGGTCTTTTAATGCATCATATCACGCAAATGACATAATGTCTTCAGCAACTGAAAAGACATTGCTCAGTTACATACATTGCAATGATGCTACGAGGATTTATCTTTCACATTCGCGAAGATGATAGTGATGACGATTATAAAATAGCTTGAGAAATCTCTCACGTTGGTGTCATACCCGTATCTAGTTATGTTGATACAACAGGAAAAACTTTTCCGATGCATTTGGAAAGCGACGGAAAAATAAAGGTAGATATTGAATCTAACAGGAGAATGTGCAATAACATTGTTCATAGTTAACTTTAGTGTATAATCAAAGCTGATTCAAAGACGGTCATTAGCCAATGCTGCCAATCGATGGACAGTTAACTTTATTTAACACTCTTCCGAGTCGCTAATGGCGGAATGGTTAGAAGGTAGAGAAATGTGGTATGTTCAGATTATAGATGGAATCATGGTAATGAAGATGGTGATGGGCATTTCTTTACAGTTTAGCTTCAAATGAATCTCCAGTATGGATATTTTCTCGGTCACTTCTCGGAATATCACTCTGCAGAATAAGATGGACCAATTAGCTTTAAGACAAACCAACAGATAAAAAATTAGCAAACTGTCATTCAATGAAATCTTGAGAAATGTAATCCTGCAATCTTCAATGACTAGGACAACGGCTGTTGCTTAAGCTGGCACTCAAGCTGAGTTGTCTCCAATTATCTAGAAACGTATCTTTTGGTCTAATGCTGCAGTAAACGCAGGAAAACCTTCTATCAATTATGAATCCTACCTGTTTTTCGCAAGATAGGTTCAGGAGCTTGGTGTATGCCTAGAACTTTGCCTTAGCCTTCCCCGGGTAGACGCTGTTCCGTATTGGTGTAACAGAGAACAGAAATAGTGGTTACTTGCCGACCGATAATTCAGAGGTCTGAAAAGTCACGTGAGTTTCGTAAATAGTCTTGGAGACACGAGATTCCCTTGTCCGAATCCTAGCTAATCTTCATATCTCTGCAATGATGTTATTTTTCATCATCAAGTCGGTGACATCCTTCAAATTAATCCCTATTTGATTGAACAATATGTTCTCAGCAGTACTGTACTCTCACTTTCTGAAGCAATTCTGGTAGTCAGTTGTCAGAATTGCCTTCAGTGTATTCATCGCGTTAGTTTCAATCGTCACTTTGTCATCGAACCGATATCCATTGAACGGCTCTTTTGATATGGGAAAACGGCAAAAATTACAAGGAGCTTGGTTGAGACTATACAGTGGCTATCAAAGCTGTAAGATTTAATGCTATGTCAAATAGTGCTGCACAAGTTAAAATGTGATCGCTTATTTCTAGATCACACACTGTTTACTCACGTCACGAAAGATTAATTCATTTTTTTTTTATTTCAATTATCCTTTGACCTTTTTGAACAGATTCACGTAGCACAACATCATCGTAATGAAAGAAAACAGTCAACACTGTCTGGACTGTGCTCTAACTTTGACGTATTTTTTTACCTTGACGGTTCAGAATGTTTAACTGTAAAAACTGCAGCTCTGTTCCAGGATCGTAGCCGTAAACCCATGTTCACCAACTGTAGGAATCTTCTTGAGTACATTTTTCTTTTTAGAAACCATTTCCAAGTTGTCCTCAGCATGTTCAATGCGCAGACGCTTCTGTTCTGCCGTTAGCGATTTCGAGAAGGATTTCGCACACCCAAGGGTCATTCTCAAATGCTCGCTTAAAATCCCCAAACATTACTTTTTTGGTTTTCAAGACCACTTTCTATTCTATGTGTAGCCATCCAATGATCTCCTCTTATCACTAATTGCCCAAACTCGACGTTGTCTGATGTTATTGCGCAAGAAAATCGACCACAGCGAGAATCACTGCTAACTGACGTGCGGCCATTTCTAAACCGCTCGTAGCACTCTTTTGTTTTTGCTTCGCTCAGACACTCTCCTCCCTTCATCATACCAATTGCGTCTCACCGAAATGAAAGCAAAACTTGATGCGAATTGGTCGACTTCCCCTTTCTTGCAGGCTTAGCAATGCAGACCTGAAAAAGTCACGAAAAAGTCTTTTATGTAAATAAATACAAGCTATGTAAGAAGTAAGACGTCCTGAGAAAACCTTCGGGATCAAAGGTGTGTTTGAAGAATTTAGTTTCGTTTAGTTTTCTTCAGTTTTCCTTTAAAGGAAGAATCCAGGGGATCGGTTTTTCGTCTGAATGACCACTTCGGTATTTTTTCAAGTGCAAGGCTGAATTCACGGCTGATCAACCCGCCATTTACTTGGCATATCACGCGCTCAGTTTAAGTGCGTCTGTTCGATTGGACTCCCAGTCGTCTTCTTAGCCAATAAGACCCGCCACTCAAAAGCTGGTTACATGAAGAATTTGATCGACCAGGGGATAGAATTGAACCTTATGTAACTACTAATGTCATATCTAACACTCATCGTCCTTCGTGCGAGTCGTTTACTACTCAGCGATCCCTACGTTAATCCTTCGAAATCCATCATGAGAGAGTATGTTCAAGATAACTTATGGCATCCAACCACCTTGCAGAGTTGAAAGCATTCCTTGCGTTCAAAATAATGAATAGCAAAATTTGCTTGCGTGTGGATTGTGGACTCCTTGAGCTGCGTTGGCAACTTCTATGATGACATCTATGGCGGATATCTCAGACTGTAAGTCGCAACGGTGTGTGGACAAAACTCCAGCAGCTCCTGTAATGGGGAGTCTTCTTTGGATAAGACTGTCCAGGGCTTTCTTAGCTTCATCTAGCATGTATACTAGGTGGCAAGAGAATGGTAGATCGGGGCCTTTCTTCCGATCATTAATCCTTACCCACTTCGCCCTCTTCCAGTTTTGTAGGATAACATCCTTCTTCTAACGTTCAAGCTGCAAAGCAGCAGATTGAGGATACGATACTGGATCAGTTAATCTAATTCTTAAGCTGGAATGTCATCCGATTTGGTAGTCACATTTTAATTGACCTACTGGCTACGACCAGTTCTTCTGTGGTAAAATGTAGACAATTGGGTAGGACGTCTTTGAGTTGTGTACCGTAAAGAAGCCGGTTGAGCCCTTCGTTACCTCTGGTTCAAGAACTTGTAACGCAAGCAAGGCTATGCTTTGGCATTACGAACTTATAGCCCATTCCCACGGGTCTCTTTTCATACCGTTGATGAGCTGCTGCTAGCAACGAACGTTGCTGTTCTTAATCATATTGCGAAGGGGTTTCCTTACTATTCTGTAATAGCATCCGAGCCCATGGCTTTTCGCATCTCTTCGCACTCCCATGCCGGAGATTGTTAAGTTTTCTTCGTTTTTCGAAGGAAACTTCACAAGGAGCTGGTGGTCAACAGGCCTTCGATGCCTGCTGACCAGTGTACTGCAGGCTATAATGTGATTGTGGTCGCGGTGGCATAGATGAGCTGCAGGCGACTGTGATGAGATTCATGTCAGAATTCTCCACGTCTTCACCTGCTCTTCGTACAGTCTTCGTGGTAACTGCCCACATATTTACGCCCCTTGAAAGCGCGCAAACGACCGTCTGGAACCCTATTTCCGGAAGTTCCACCCTCGAGTGGTGATAAGGTCGCTTTATAGCGGGAAATATATGGCCGAATAGCCAAGATGTAGTCCTATATCCTGATAAATATACAGTATCAGTACCCTTCAGTTTTTTCCCCCAGGCACAAAGGACCCCGAAGCAGTTATCACAAAACGTTTCCTCTTCAGAGGGAAATTGCTATATTCTAAACGTTCATCACTGGAGCCTAATCCTCGCCCCCATTTCCAAGATTCAGCTGGCGATGTTGTAATTTTGGTTAAAAACAAATTTTAGTTTTGTGCTATATTCCAAAAAAAGCTTTAATTTATTTTGGATTAGGATTAAAGCTATTCGATTTTACTCCTATCATGGGTCGAAAAAAAATTTAAAATATTATATTTCTATTGTGGTAATTCAACCGGAAACAGAGTTTAACATGGTCAGATGATTGTTTCTTTGTTTGTTTAATGATGCAGACTCGGTTTTCACAGTAGAGTTCAAAATAGTCAAATTGGACCCTTTTCATAACAGGCCAATAGTACTCATCTTTACTAATTGGGCCGTCTGCAGTTCTTCTGTTAAATCTAATTAAAAGATATAAAATTGAAAACCGTCAAAACACACAAATAAAGGAAAACTTGATGTGAAATTTAGGTTAAATTTCAAGTTTTCTATTAAAGGCTCTCGAATTGTTCTAATTTTATTATTCTTTAGGCTGCTACTGAAAAAAAGTACTTTTGTTTGCGGAATCTCACTTTCCCAAAACACTTACAAAGTTCCCAAACAATTTTGCACTGAAATCAGTAATTGCATCTCTTCGCCTTACTCGCAACTGGTCGAATCACATACTCATGTCCAATGCAAACATATCACCTTTTGGATAGAGGTCTTACCTCAATGCATTTACACACCACACGTTCGTCTGTTCGTCCATCTGTCTGTCTTTTTACTCGTACCTATCTCGCTTGCCTTACTCGAGCCTACTTTGCCTTACCTTACCTTACCAGCCAACCTACAATTTTATTTTGCAGGTCTTACACCTGTGCCATTCATGTTCACCTCAGTCAATCGTTTACCGATCGCGAAGCGCATAGGAACGTACGTTGAGTCGCGGTTTATAACGGGGTAGCGACGCTTTAGATAAGCTCGTTGTAAAGTTATAGAAGAAAATGATTTAAAAAAAAAAAAAACTGATAAATTAGCAGAAATAAAACGTGACAATGTGAAAACTTTGGGAAGAAAGGTGAAAAATTAACAACTGGTGAATGACGCGGATTGTTGTTTTCAGTTTTAAAATTTTATTTATATTTGTGATCGCATTTAATAATTTTTGTTGTGGTGCATCTTCCTGTCGCGTGTGAAAACAAATCACGTTTGAGATTCGAAGAGATGACGATGAAGAGACGAAAAATGAAAGTTTGACCCTTTGGCGAAAAATATTTAACGAAAGTTAATAGTGGACTGTTGCTCATGTTTGAGCCTTTTTGTTTGTGTCGGCGTCAGTTAGCATCGTTGAACGTAACCTTTCCCTTATTAAAAATTTAATTTAAATCTGCGAAAGCCATCAAGGTTAATCCATGGCCAAACCAAACTATCCAGTGACTAAGTTCGATTGGTGAACACAATAAATAAATACTATAAAAATCCGATTTAATCAAAAAGAAAATTCTCCCCCGCCGGAACATAAAGAATTTTAATGCATCGACACAGTTTTCACTTTCTATCAAATGATGCATTATCCAAATTGACCCTCGTGTGCATCTTTTTTATGTGTCTACATAAATCTTATGGATCTGTACCTTAGATATTTGCATCTGAAACGTTGAACGATCCATCTCGATCGGTCGGTTCAATCACATTTGAATTAGTAGGTCATGAGAATTTGAAATTTATTAGCGGCATGTGTCTTGTTTATTTGTTGTCATGTGTGAAGATTTTAACGATGAGTGAGTGATCTTCGGAGGAGGAGGGAAAACAAATTTGAAATTTAGTTTCGTTTTCGTTTGGAAGTTTTTATCGTTTTGTTTTTTTTTTGTTTTTGAGCGGATGCGATAGTAAATGCAGTGAATTTGGATAAATAAGGAATAAAATAATTGTTAAAATTTACGGTGAAATATACTGTGCGTGGCAGACAGAAACGACCATTCAAAATGTGTACTAAAAATCAAATAAATATTTTGATGGAGAAATTGAATTTGGTAAGTGAGACGCTATTAAGAAGTACATGTTAAATCCTATTATGTCCTGAAAATTAGCGTGAATATGAGTTTTGATAGATCTTCTACAAACAAAATTTATCGGGCGAATGTTACTACATGTAAACTTCAGTTCCTGCTCTTTGCATGAAACTTTGCATAACATAACATCTGTGTAAAGTATGTTCTCATTAGGTTTCCATACTGTCTGAAATTTGCTTTCTAAGACCTTCACATAAATTTCGAAAATGCACTCCACTTAGCTTGTCTACGTCAGAATAACTTCTGCCAATTTATTGGATTTGTTATCACTAACGAAACTGTCCTTTAATCTGGACCACACAACTGCAACTAGCCTTGATGTCTGGGTAACTACCAAGCCAGAAAATCTGCACATTTAAAAGGTCACCAAGCTTTGTGACGTTTGGCTCTTTTTTGCATAAAATATCGTATCCTTATTCTAAAGCCACTTTGTCCAAACCTAGAGGACGCCCTCCCTTTAAGATCCTTTGACTTTTTCGTGACAACGAACTCAGTCACCTTTCATGAATTTCAAGTTCATTATCGGGTTCTTTCTTCCGAGAGTAGCTATGAATTCGCTTGACTACACTGGTTAGGTATTGGACGCAGTTTCATCCAAGACTCGTCCGAAACAATGATATTTGCAAACAGTTTTCACCCACCAGTATTCATCAGCAAATTCAAGGATGTTCAGCTTCATTTTCAAAGGAAGTTCAAAAGGCCTCGTAGGTTCTTCTCGAAGAAGTAAAGGATTGATCGTTTTCGTAGGCTAAACCTGTCAGCGAATCGAATGTGACCCCTACACCTTTTCAGCAGCTTCTAGGGAATTGTTAAGCCATTTCTTCACTGGTCACGTTTCCAACCTCGATAGATTTTCAAGCTATGCTCGAATCCTTTTGCTCAGCTCATTCGGGAAGTACTGACGTTACTACTATGCTATATTTTACCCGTTTCCTTTTTCGTCGGCCTCTACACCGTTTACTCCCAGTATCCCTGTGGACTATCGATTAATAGACCAATCGATATATGACCCTTCCATTAACAGACCCATTGACACACCCGACGATTTTGAATGCGCCGTCAACCATTTTGATCCTACATCCTATTCAAAGGAAGACTTCAAGGATTGTTCAGGTGATGATTTAAAGTTGTTTAAATCATGATTGTAAGGTCAATTTGGTTTATTCTTTCTTTATGCAAGATAGCTTTTGTCTATTGTCAAAAAGTTAGAATAATTTTATGCGCGCAAACGGAATTTTCGCCTTAAGGAAACAACAACTTTAAGCCTTCATAACTGTTTTGATAATATAAAGACATTTGAAATAAATCATCAGTTACTTTGGACAGTCTTTGCTAGACCAAAGACTTTTCTATAATTTGACACCATGAAGCTCATACCGTGAAATCCAGTAAGGATGATTTGTAATTTTGTAATATTGTTGATACTACTTGGGTTGTCTAGTCTACAGCAAAGTATCTAACTTCCTGCAAACGGTATAATAATAAGGATAATAAGGTTACTCACCCTCACCCTGGGAGTAACATCCCGCCTAGCTGTGATAGAATCCTTCGAGGAAACTTTCAAGATCAAGCTTGATCCTGACTACATTACCTTCTCCTGTACACTAGTTTTTAAATATCATGGATCTAACCAAGTGCATTGTCAAAGTTCATATAGTGGATTGTTGCGTGACAAAAATAGAGCCGACATGAATTCTTAATGAATCATTGTGTTGCTTAGAGGAAACAGTCAATACCACAGTGTTTTGGAGTTCACAGATTTAATATCCACAATAACAACTTGAGTTTTCAACGGGGGTAGTCACAGTTTGTTGTATCTAAGCCACTTCAACACCTAGAAAAACCATTGAAATGATAAAATTATAACACAAAAATGCTTTTCTAACTTGCATCCCATAGAAACTCGACTCAGAAACTCAATCGTCAAAAAAACAGTACCTCGCCATCATTATAAGTATGCAATGGCCTTATATCTTAACCTGACAATTAATATCACGGTACATAATGATATGAAAACGAGAGGAATATCATAAAAGATATAAATAATCAATGACCCAACAGTTTGTTTTGGCAACCTGAGTCTAAATGTCATCCTCCATCTCAGAAATACCAAACAGGATAATCGTGTCATATTGTTTTTCGCTTAGAATTTTCACTCTAGTCACATCTAACTACCAACTAGACCGAAATAGCGCATGTTTACTGTTAGAATTAGATCAGGAATCATCCTAAGGTTAAAAAAAGGCTGTAGTGGCTTTGCAAATGTAAGTTCAACAATGATCCATTGTGCCGTGAGACATTTGGTATATTTTAGGAGTCCACAATGGTCAGTTTTTCGACGTTCAAAATCAATTTATTTCAAAACAATAGGATGAACAGATTTATCAAAGCTTTTGGCACCAGTTGCAACCATTTTTTTTTTCAGGAACCATAATTATGGTTGATGTTGAGGTCGATGGTAACGACTGTCCTAGCTAAACGTTAAATATTTTCTACATGAGCTAATATTGGAATATCTATATTTCATCTCCAGCCACAACTCCATCTTTAAAAAAATCCCTTCTCTTGCGATTAAATCAGCTGCTCATAAAAGAACAATCGACTATCAGTTATTAAGGGTTTGATAGTGTAAGGCTCCTAGTTGTATCTGGCCCTGAAGTCTATCCCTTGGATTTACTGAACAGACTTTCACATTCAATGCGCCTGCAATCTCGTTTTCGCTCTATATTGATCCTCTCATTGGCCTTTACATTGATCTTTGATTTATTTTTAACATTTTGAGAACGATGTTTGGCTTCAACTTTTAAGTCACAATTCTGAAAATGTTGGAACCATGATTTATCGGTTAGAACATTATCATCATAATCTTCGTCAAACATTTGATCCGTTTTATTTCCAATTTACTTTCAATTGTTTCAATTATGTTCAATAATGTATAAAATAAGGTTTTTTATCAATCACAAAGCGATTAAGCTGAATGTTGTTGGTAGACGTCAAATTTTTAACTGCTACCGTTGTTGAGTTTGACAGATGTCTAACTTCATATCTAACTAAAATTTAACTCTGAAACTTGCTGTAACTTTGGACATTCTACCGAATAAATTCATCCTTCCAATGACTTTGCAAGCATCTTTAGGATCAGCATCGAAGATAATTGATGGTCCTATCTAGAAAGATGGATCAATATCTTTCTAGAAAAGATAGAATGCTCGATCTTCTTCTCGATCTCACAAACAGACTTTTACTGAAGCTCAAATGGTAGGATATCACCTGGTTTTACCGGGATCTACAGCTGCGTAGGACTTAGATCTGCAAAGATACAGTGAAATCAACCACGTAAATTATTAGGTCTGCCTACAAGGATTTTATGATCCTTAAGAGCTCTCGACAAACTGATAGTCACTTGATATTTACGAAATGTGAGAAAACGAGCACATACTTAAAATATGATGAATGAAGGATGAAGCTCGCTGGCTCATCCCCAGTTGTAAGATCAATCGATACCAAGACCTAGTGCAAGGGGTGAAGAGTGATTCATGGAAACTTCCAAACTCAGCGTCCAAAGGTCATCTCGCTCGTGTTAGACAGCAAAACATTAACACATTTATGCAGGTCCTTTTTCCTATCACGCTTGCTCCCGCCGATGGGGCTTACGAGCGAATACCAACGGAAAGTCCACTCTACATTTAGACATCAATGAAGGAAGTAGTTTTTATTAGTTCCACGTATCAAAGAGCCCTGCTAGTTACCATAGACGACAATTACGCATTCGGACTACATTCGCGGATATCCTTGAATATCTATCAGAATATCTGCGGGAATGTCTAAAGGACTGCAGCCTACTCTTTGACATCAAGAAACGTAGCTTAAGAATGTTTGTTACTACAGGTGTTGCAAAGAGTTCCATCCCCGGTTCGGAGCTGTGCAAAATCTCCTATCACTGCCTGGTAAATTTTGTGGACAATGTTAAGGCGTTAGTCGCAGGACCAACAGTCTATTCGCTGACACTCATATTCAACTCAGATCAGATATGCTAAACATGGTTCGCAAAGAGTTCGATAACAGCTAAGATATAAGCAAAGTCAACTTTAAGAAGTTTGCATGCAAATCTCACTGGTAGATCATAACTTCAAACGTTCAGGCAAATTCCTTAAATATTCGAATTTTCCAAAGCGAATTTCTTCCATTTTCTGTAAATTTAATAACTGTAAATTTTCAAAATTTTCCTGTGGAAATTGTAGAATTCAGGTCAATCTCGGCAATCTGTTCGACTCTTAGTTTCTAAGATGGTGCGAAAGCCCAATTCGGATGAGAGTATTACCCTTAGCCTACAGCAGCGATTTTGATTTTTTTTTTTTTGATTATCAATTTTTCATTACGTTATGAGTCAAAACGAACAAGAAATGCTGTTGGTCTCATTTTTTTCTCCATGGAAAGCTGACCAATGATCCTGACCATAATTTTGTGATTCCAAATTGATTTGACCATAAGCGAATGCAATTTCGCTATCATTTTAATCAAATTTTAATTTCGTAATTAATTTACGTGCCCCTGAATCTCAAAAACCCACTTGCAATGTTTGTACTCGCATGTCGAATTTCCCCCTAAGAAAGTTTTCATTCAATCTTGTCTAGTTCAATAACACATTATCAATAATTTCTAGCATTAAGCCAGATATTGTACGACCACCAGGTCAGGATTTCTAGCGAATTCGCACGCAAAGCCACAGACACCAAAACTTTTCTAACTTATCAATGCTGGAAAGCTGTTTGGAATGCAAAATCGAACTTTTCCCAAAAAACACAAAAACATTTCACCTGTATTTGCTCGCAAGCCAGAACAATCACACATGCTGTACGCATAACACACATGTAAAACATTCGCGCTCACTTAAAGCCAGTATTTAGGTTTTCCGGCGTTAGAGTTGGTAGAATCCAAAATAGCGAATTGAGAAAAAGTAAAATTCAGAAGACTCAAATTATCGATTCTGGAACTCCTGATTGCTAATCTTTTTCGTAGGTTGTTTTATTAATCAATTTATCTATTTTTCTATGAAATTTATGCGTTCCATGGATTTTTTTCTATGTTTCTCGGCCAGGGAAAATTCAATTTAATTTTTCTTTTGATAGATATCAAGTGTCTTGGAGAAATAATTATGAATGAACGTATCTTTATTTTTTTGATTTTGAAATATTGATGTATTGTTTATAGGGTGAATGATTGGTTGTAATTTGACGTAACGGATTAGATATTCGAAAATTTAATAAATGTTGGGAATGATTTCAGTTTTTCATGTCGATTTTCTATTAAAACTTCAAAGAAAATTTCCAACGCAACCTTTTTGGCATGTGCCTTTCAATTAAGTAATTCTAAGTTTCTCGGTGTGCCATTTTTCAAAGTTGGCTTACTAAATTCTCGACAAACAAACTTTTTTTTTTTTACAGAATCATCCATTGATACTGAACGCTATGCGGAAATTAACAAAATTAAAGAAAGTTTGTCTTTCAATTTAGTTCTATTTGGAAATTACATTTGAAAATTCTGTATAGTATGATTGTATCATAAAAGATAGCGAAAATTTTATGAAAAATATAATTTAGATCGATGAAATCTATGCGGTGAAAATTTGATCAATCAGTGAAGTAAATTGATAGATAATTATTGACATGAATTAGATTTCACACACGTTGAAAACATTCAAAAATTTATAACTGAAACAGTTTTTTGTCTATTTTTTCAATGTACCTCGCATCGCTCTTCGTAACAAAATTTAAACGTCGTTGGCAATGTTTTCATAAGTGTATTGTTTTCAGAAAATTGTAGAAAACGATTCAACGAACTTCAGTGTTATCTCTGCAACGAAGGGTCTACGGAGAAAGATCATATATTGTATTAATAGTATACTGAACAAGGATGATAACTGGATGTTAGCACCTTTAAAAAAATTTACAGACCAGTTGATCCTTATATCTACAGCTTGATAGTTTCCTCAATAATTTTGACAAAACCACAAATCAATCGTCAAATTTTTTGATTCAAAAGTTGAAAATTTACGATAACAATTGCAAAAATTGAAGTCAAAACAATATTTAAAATTTAAAAGTACTTTAAAACTTGCTTTATATTTATCTGAAACCAATAACATTGAAATTTAAGTTCGAAATTGAACATAGAAATTATTGATACGGTCAATACCTGTGTAAACTATCCACGAACCGCCTCCCAGCTTCCAGTTGAATCCCCTAATCTTTGGCAAAGGAATTTGTATTTACCTCGTGTGCATAAATTACCGACGTTTTATTTATGAAATTGTCCTTATCATACAAATTTTTTACAGATAAAAATAATTTACCAAAAGCTCGAAACGATTTGTAAAATTCAAGTTTGATAATCCAAAACATCAGCCCAAATTGTAAAATCTGGTAATGCCACACCTACACAAAAATACTCAATTCATACAAACATCGTTGTACTTTTTGTTTGTAGTGGCTGTAAAATTATTTTTTGAATTGAAACAAACTGAAAACGACAGTCGAAATTGAAGTTTCTGGTACTGCCACAAAATTGTACTTACAACCATTTTTATAAGTACATTTCTCTCCTCTGCGTATATTTTTTTCGCAGCGGCTTTTTCCATAAATCGAAACGTAACATAATGAAAACGACTGTCAAAACCACGGTGGTGCCACGTTAGCACAAAAATGCTACAACCAATTGTGCACACAGCCATTGTTACACATTTCTCTTCTTTTAGGTACACTTTGTTTGCTGTGCCTGAAATATAACTTGTTAAAACGCAACGATTACTGAAAACCACAGTCGAAACCCAGGATTGTAGTGCTGCCACACTGGCATAAAAATGCTCCAATCCATAGTGCACTGCAAACGAACAAAACGGCTATTCAAACCAACAGTCCTAATCGCAGATTCTGCTTTCCATATTTGCACAAAAATGCTCCAATCATCGGCGCCTACAATCATCGTTAGATTTTCTCTGCTCTGCGTACATTTTGTTTGCAGTGGTTGTAAAGTTTTTTAATCAATCCAAACGAAACAAATCAAAAACCAGAGACAAAATTGCACATGCTAGTCCTGACATATTTGTACAAAAATGCTCTAACCAATTATGCATACAACCGTCGCTGCATTGTTCTTTCCATTTCGAGTCCTACAAACGCTTCCAGTCAGTCATCGTCTCCAGTCTCACATTTATCAATCGTCTCCGGCCCACCTGGATTTCCTCATGGGTTTTCATTCCCAACCTAACCTATATACCTTATAAGTACTTATATACCTTATAAATACCCGCTCCTCATTCATCCACTGCACGTTGCGCAGTTTCACTGTCTTGAAAAGGCCATTGCAGTTTCCGCGGTTATAAAGTCTTGGAGTTCTCTGGATCTCTAAATATTCCGTATAGCTCGTTGTCACAGACATATTGTGATGTAGTGCGTATCATCCTTTTTCGGAACTAAAGTAAAATGGTGTCTCTGTCAAAACTACATCCCATACAAATCCTCCTATCACCTAACATTGTTCTTGTACAGGAGAATCAATTTATACTTTTTTTCACGTGTCCAGATTTGGGCTTCCATTCTACATGAATCAATACTAGATGTCATCCTGTTGGTTAATGATTTTTGAAATAAGTTTGGCGCTACCTGAAACAATCAGGATGTACTATCGCCGGTCGAAAACGTATTCCGTGCCGTTTTCTATAGAATCTATAGAATCTCTTCTTCGTTTTCTAAAGAATGCCGGAGCAAATTAAATCATTCTTCGTTATAGAAAACGATGCACCGCTTGAGATTGCCGCTGAGATGACTGATTAGATTATGGAGACGATTGCCAGGTTCATGGTAAATGACAATGACGTCTACAGCAGAATAGATGGACAGTTTTGATGTTAAATCTACCGCAAAGATCAAACAAAAGCTGAATTCGCGTGATTAATCTTTCACGCTACCTCTTTCACAAAGTCTCCTTCAAATTAGATAAATCGAACACATTATGTAGCCAAAAGCGTGTACTGTGTAAAATGGAACCCTACGCCAAAATCGTAAACCGGAATCCTGCAAAAAATCACAAATTGATTTTGGTAACGATAGCACATACCGAAACAACTGATATCGCCTTTTAAGGATGGAAAAGAAGGATGAAGACAAGTGAAATTCTGATGTACACCTATGCTTCCAAAAGCATGAAGGAAGTAACACCTTAGTTATCACTGAGATTATCCGAAACACAACCGCAGTTATTAAATCGAGCATCATACCATAGTTTTCCATCCGGAAGATTACAATAAAAGTAGCAACAAACAACCTTAACGACAAGGCTCTCACTCACACATACACTCTAGAACAGCAAGTGGGTATTACAGGCCCCGGTCTCTAACCGTATAAAGTGCAGGATATATTAGTGCAAGATTCTAGACAGGTCCTCAAGGCAAGAACAACGCAAATAATCCTTAAAATACATACAGGTTTCTTGACATTGACGTGTAAAGAGAAATAAGGAAGGACACAGAGGCGTAGATGGAAATAAGAAATTTCTCAAAGATCAGCTAGCAAGAGCCTATAAGCCGACATAGATGCAGGCAGAAATAACATAATGTGTTATTATTAAGGGTAAAAAGGAAATTATATGAAGCTTTTTGCAAACTTTTTGTCCCCACCATACGAAAACCAAGACAAATAACATGTGGAAAAAGGGCTCGATTTTAGTCGAAATGGAGATTTGCAGATGTGAACAGGGAAACGTGAAATTGGATTGGCCGGAATACATGCAACTAGACAAGGCACAAAGTGTCAAAGAACAAGGATGAAACACTCTGGAAACTCTTTTGTCCCACCTTTACGAAACTAGGACAAACAGGTCCCGTGGAGGAAAAGCAGCTGTTATTTTTCACCGAACCGAGATACACAGAGTTGTAGAAGAAAATCCGAAGTCGTAAAGAGGAAAGCTAGAAAACCCGTAAAGCTGGCATCAAGTGTCACTAGTAACGGTAAAAAGAAAAAAAACCCTGCGAACTCATTGTCCACATCCCAACAAAACCAGGACGAACAACGTCTGGGGGAAAGGAGCTTTTATTTTAAGCTGAAATGAAGATGCACAGAGTAGTAGAGTGAGATAAAAAAGCAGATCGGCTAGAAGATGGCGTAGAAACTGACACTAATGCAACTAGAAAAGGCACAAAGTTTGACTAGTAACAGTTAAAGAAGAAACTCGATAATACTCTGTGCAAACTCTTTGGCCACACCGTAATAAAATGAGAACAAACGAATCCCGGGGGAAAGAGAAGTTCTTATTTTTTAGACGCATTAAAGTCGTGCACTACACTCGTATACTGACGTCAACAGTTCCTAAGGAGCTCAAACCAGAAAGATTTATTTTGTTGTTGAAATTGGATCCTGTGCCCCTGGCTTAGTAGGTGCCAAGTTTCGAACGGTTTCTTTCAGTGTTTAGTTCGCTTCAAAATGAGTATTCGTTAGGTGCTTGCATTACGTCCCTTTTACAGGAAACGCGGTGGCCCATCAAAGTCCAACGTTTAAGACGACCGATTCAGTGATTAACAGCCAACACCTATATGTCAAAAGAGAGAATATTGTTGCGGGCCATGAAAGTGTGACGGAGAACCCGAGATTGGCGATTTTTCGCAAAGGACTCACCTTTCATTAGAACCTAATTTGGCGATATTTGACCTCAGAGCTTACACATCCAAGACTCATCTGACTCGAGACAGTAGGTTCTTCGCAAAAAACTTGACTTTCCGCATAACCTGTCATGGCGAATTTTGCGTTGGGACTTCGGGCCCCATCCAACGCCATTCTGAACCAGGAGCTGAAAGTTAATGCTCCCAGACAATGCCGTTTGTTGTCTGATCGGGCATGGAGTATTTGATGGATGACCTCAATTTCGGTCGAAAAATTATGTTTAGTGACGAGCCAAACTTTTGTCTGTCAGTATTTGGTGACTTCTTTTTTCCTTCGCTTTCCTTTTTATTTTTTTTTTTAGTGCCATGAATAGTATCTACTAATCTCAACGGCTGAGCTCCTTTTTAACCCATTTCTTTACAAATGCCAATGCAATTCTCGAAGGAGCTACCCCCCTTTTTAGGTCTTAGCTGTACTCTCGTCTTATCAGAGGATGCGCGTGAGGCTATCCTGCAAACTTGGTGCAATTGCACGTCCATGCCTGACCAAACAAATTTGAGCATCTGGTTGTTCCCGTCGCATTTCTCTTTGTATACTTTAGGGATACTTAGATTCCTTTTCTTTGTTTAATATTTTCTCCAGGTTGCCACCCCATTTTTTCTCATCTATCTCCTAGGATCAATCCTTAAAGCTTAAAAAGTCTCCTGCAGCTTAGACTCTGGGTTGATTCGAATTAATAAGACCTCTTTTCGCGTCGCTAACTTTGGTTGGGAGAAGGAAGGCTAAAAATTTAAATTAATACAAGTTTCTTAGTAAATAAATGGACTTCATCCCTCTTGAAACAGGATATAAATGCATGATATTCATGTTTTTATTGATTCTCGGCACAAGAACACGCCGAGTTTCTTTCGTTCCTTTTTGTTGATATTATTTTTGCAATAAAATCAAGCCAACTATCACCAGTTCATTCATCAATCGAAATAAATTTTTGTTGTTAGTTATTCTTCCGTTTATAATGCTTGCACTTTCGCAATCATGTCTTTCGCGTCTCAACAGATGCATATACGATGCGTATACCTTCAAAAGTACATTGACTATAAGATGAATGTAGTAACAACAACGGTAAAATGCAAGAAATTTTTATCAAAATTAATGATTATTGCCAACTTTCCAACGAACAATAAACATTTTTAATGATTGCGAGAGTTAACCATCTCGAAATATTTTACTTTGGAATAATATGAACAACGTTTCGGACGTTCATAAGATATAGATACAATTATAGATATTTATATTTACAGGCAAGTATTTTGTTGGTACTAGCATGGGACAGAAGTAAAAGTGTTCAAGTCTCCTCCGGATAAATCGAATGTTAACTTCTATGCATTTATACTTGTACCGAGTATAGGTGTATGTAGTCGAAGGAGAGTACTAACAAGTACAAAGTGAATGATCGAGCCAATGATCATTTAGCCTGTATAAACTATAGGTTACCTGTTGTTAGATACAGTACATGTCAACATATAAACATACCCGTTCGACTAATACCTATATGAATATGAATGTACCTTTAAAAGTTTCGCTGGATGAAAGATATATCAAACCGGGTATATGGTATACGTTCTACTGTATTTATTTTCTACTGCAGCGATATTTATTTCGCGGAATGTGTGAAATAATATGATACATATATTTTTCTGATTTCACGCAATTGCAATACCCACGCATATGTGGTGGTTTGCATTTGTTCCATTTCAGCTGGATATGCCGAGCATAAGTCGTAGGAAACAACTTTGCATCATACGCATATGTGATGGTGATCCGATTTGGTCCAAACTCATTTTCAAATGAAAGCAAATTCAATTCAGAAGAGATGCTACTGAAACAGGACACTTCCGCAAGTGTTGCCTAAGGGGGTAAAATTTAAAGAAAAAATTTTGCTTTATTTTACTTGATTGAAAAGCAAACCATGCCTGGAATAATCTCAAAAATCTTACACCCATCGCAGTAAAATTCTCCGAAGGAGAGCCTTTGGAAATTTCGCCCATCAAGCCATGGCGTATCACGGGTATATTGCGCAACTGCTAGGATATTATTTGCCTGTCATTGCTTGCTTTCACTTTCTTAAGGAAACTTGTCTCGAATGATTTTACTCGTTGTAATTTGGGATGGTAAATTTCGATTTTGTCTAGATTTTATCTGGTAGAGCCTGGAAAATGTTAGCCTGGATTGAGTTTATCCTGTCAAAAAATTGGTGAATCATATGAAATAATTTGAAAACTTATTTTTGTTATGAAAATATTAGGCGTAGAACCCACCGTATGTAAAACCCGTGGCTTAATAGATACACAGTGGCTCCAAAAAGTATTCGGCCAACTGTAAATTTTATAAATTTTCTACCAGAAAATCCGTTTATAGACGCTAATGTTTTCTAACGATTTATACGAGCAGCATTCAATTAAAAACGCTCCTTTTCTAAAAATAAATTTATTTTTCATTTAAGAAGAAAATACACACCTTCGAAGAATGACTTCGGGCGGGTATCCGACCAACCGGCACAAACTGTTCAAACTATAGACTGTTTGCAAAGTGACCTGGTCCAAGTGCCCCCTTGAGAAGGCGAAACATATGCAAATCACATGGTGAAAGGTAGAGGACGTAAGAAGAGTTGTCATGCGAAGTCCATTGCATTTCAGTCAATTTTTGGGTTGTTAGGGCTGCAGTGGCCGTCTTGCATTGTCATGCAGAACCCAGACGTGTCGCATGAGCTGACGGCGTCTTTTTGACTACATACTAGCGCTTTTCGTCACATTTCGTCGTACATCACAATACGTGGCAAAAAAGCCCGACCTTAATATTAAAGTAGCAAGAAGCAGACGTGGAAACCACCTCGCCGACATTTTTCAAAATTCAGACGATGGTGTATACACTTCCAACACTGATTCCCGATTCCTTATTGATTTCTGCTACAGAAGTTCGACGATTTCTTTCAATAAATTCACAAGTAGCCGCCTCGTTGTCAGGCGTAATGCTGGAGCTGGGACATCTTCGGTGACTCACATTTTCCGGGTTTACAAGCCCTTCTTTAAATTCGAACGCAAGGCTCTCACTTGCGGCCATTAAAGTGCATTCTCCCTAAACTGTGAACGCAATTAATCTCGAATTTCAACTGACTTAACGCCTGCCTTCGTGAAAAACTTTATAACAATGCATTGCGCAGCGGAAGAATGAACTTATCTTGAGGAGAACCGAAGAAACTGACCGAGCAGACGGTTTGGGTTCTATTCATCATCGGTAGAGGCGATCCCTCAAACGCTTTGCCTGGCTCTACCACACGGTTAACATCCTCGAGAGCCAAAGGCTCGTTCATATTTGAATGCCCCTTGTAAAAACCAAAATGTATTCCAACGTTATGCATGAACTATAATAAAAAAAATAAAAGATTCTTCAGATCTATGCATCCAAAAAATATTCGCTCACCTAAGAGTTTGTTTCACTTTACTGAAGATAACGGTACTTTCCCATACTTTCCGCATTCAACAAGGGACGCATTGACAGAATAAAACGTGCATTAAGAGTCTCTGAGATGTTATATTTAGAGACAATGTCTTGCATATACTATGATACCGCAACAATTTTTCTCAAAAAAAAAAAAAGAATTCCTGGTCGTACGAAGATAGTAACACAGCTGCATTAGTCGACGTTGGGACGCACAGCATGGGTTCAAATATTGACAGAAATAGCCAATGGTATGCCTCAACAGATGATGAATATCACAGACTCTGAGGTGAAAGCTAAGCTGACGATTGGTACCAAGAACGAGAATTCGTCTCAGTCACTTATCGCTTTAGTATCTTCTTTACTTTATGGGTGTGCCATAAGTTTCACCCGCGCCACTCTATCAATGACTCTAGGTGGCTTTTTTTTGGGGCTTATCTCTAAGCCGGCTGTAGCATCCGTTTCAGTTTTTCAAAACCTCTTTCAAAGCATGATTTGTTGATGATAAAGTCTCTTTCAAAATGTTGTCCTGTACAGAATGGAGAGGTGAATGAAGCAATTGCCGTATATTATGATTAGGGGCGATAGTGCAAAGGACACTGCAGATGAAATTTGCGCCGTTTACGAGAGTAATACTACAACTAAAAGAACTTCCGCAATTAGCTTAAGAAAATTTAGAGCTTGCAATTTTGAGTAGAGAAATGAAGATCGCCCAGGAAGGACGGATCAGGATTTATGCTCGGTTAAAATCCGCGTAATAGTGTGCATTAGATAGTGAGTGCCACTGAAATTCCCAAGACAACACCACAAAAGCATATAAATCAGATGAGATGTGCAAATCGATATAAAGTTCAGGTTTGACACCTGCCTTATGAGATCCACCTTTAAGCGCGTTTTGCTTCGCTCATAAATACTTTTTTAAAGAGTTTTGTCACTGAAGATAAGACTTAGATCTCGTATCAAAATGTACATCAAAAACGCTCTTGGTTAAAAGAAAATTGACCTGCAACTGTTGTGAAGCCTGGATTTCATCCGTGCTTTTGTGTTATGAGCTTCTTCCTCTAGGTGATACGATCAATTTTGAAAAATATAGCAATTAAGTACATCGATTGACAGCTGTAATTGCTGAAAACGGCCAGAATTGGTGGACTAACAAGGCGACCTTTTCCATCATGACAACGTAAGACATCATATCCCGCTCGCAGTAACGCAAAAAATATTATATTTCTCATCCAAAAATGGGAAGAAGCTTATTGGACACACTAATATCTAAGTTGAAAAATTTTTAGTTAGTTAAGTTAGTAAAAAAAAGCTTTAATCGTGTTTTCTCTATTTTTGATGTCGGTTGTCAATATTTTTGAAACCTTCTGAGCCGGAAAATTTTACAAACTTCCTTTAAAAAAACATTATTTAACACTTGAACGAAGGATGATTTTTTGTTTATCACAGTTTATATTACAAGATAACACGTGGTGCGAATTTTGTAAAAAAAGTTAGATTTGTGTTCTGTACCTATGCCTAAAATTCAAATTTGAATTTACATATCTTTCCGTCGTTTCAGCAATAGCTGAACACACCTGTTAAGCGGAAATCTTTTTTCTCTGTCATGAGGTATCGTGACACGCCGAGAGGACATTTTCTCCCAAGGATTTATAGGGAATGTGATGGCAATGGTTGAATTTGGAAAATTTTCAAATGCAAATTTCACAAAGCATTGGTTAAATACACATCTTTGTTTAACTCAATTGTAACAATTTCATCATACATTCGATGTAGCAATAAAAAAAATGTACAATTTCGAGTTATTTGAATTTCTGAAATTTATTTATATGAAATCCACATAACCCCTCCATATAAAGACATTGCTTCGTACCATTATTGGCGTTACGCTAATTAGTTGAAATCCGGCAAAGTATTCAAATCCAAATTCGCAATTTGTGCTAATTTTGTTTTTGAAATAATTATATAATATGGACGTGCTAATTGAATTGCAGAAGGATTGCACCAAAATTTCTCCAGCATATCGAAATGGTCGCAATAAAACAAAAAACAGTCATGAGTCGCGTTTGCAATTTTAGTCGATTGTGCCTAGTTTGTAACTTCCATGCATGTGAACATGATCAAAAGTACTTTTTTTCATATCCAAGTGGTGAAGCAAATCACCACCATCCTGTAAGGACGGTAGTCCTCATTCATCATAGTGATGACATAAGAGACATATTTGCATTGCAAACCCAATCGACATTCAACTTATCACGTAAATTGCCAATTAAACGATTTATTTCTTCTTTAATCCGCACAACAAACGACCCAAACCAATAACAAGAATAACGATTAAGTAACCAACCACATATGCACATATGGTTGTGATGTATGTTTTCCCACAGACGAGTAATATGAAATTGATACTGGTTAGTAGCTACCTATGAGATCAATGTCATAACAATAGTTAAAAAATTTGATCCAGTGTTTTGCTTTCATCATACCACAGCATCCTTCTTGCCTGTAACCTCTTTTCCTCTCGATATCACCATTGTTATGGAGAGTTTCTCATTGAGACATATGAACGTACATGTAATACAACTAATATTAATTCAATTGCAATCAAACTAATGATGTGTGTGATGTAGAGTGATAAATTGAAATTTCCGCATGGATTTATTAGACATTTGATCCCAATGCTGAGGACATGGAAATGATATTCTTGCTCCAATAATATGACTTGGATCAGTAAGAATTAATGATGGTTTTCTTTAATTTTATTTGTAGCATTTTGTGATTTGATATGGGCTCATATGGGTGGCGCCAGATAGTGTGAGACTCAGCAGCTTAGACCGGTTAGATTCCCTAAGCTCATGTAAGCTTTGCATATTGTTCTTAATGGAGATCAGCATGACACCAGAAAGATATTCTCTAGGGCTCAGAACACTTTTTTCTTAAATAACTTAATAAGATTTATTTTTTTTTTTACCGAAAATCATATTTATAGAGTGGTAGAGTCTCCTCCTATCACTTTTTGCTCAGTTTTTTCTCGGCACTAGAGATTTTGTTTTTCATTGACAATGGTCAGGAGTTATCTGAGTCCTTCTAGAAACGTATATGCCTCAAATAAAAACAAGTTACACCAGGCAGTATTGTATTGCCGAATCCTACAAGAAATAAATCCAAATAAAAACGTCCTTTGATTATCCAAAGCCTACAAGGGACATGCTTTTGAAAACTGCTAGTAACTATGGCATCGTTTTGATGCGTTGTTCGGGAACTTCACTATTTGCTGTATACCTTATCCGGATTGAATCCCTGCCATCTTTTCACTCTAGGCTCTAGACTCCGGAAGATGGTCTTTCGAGGACTGTGGTGTTAGTCGAAGAAGTGGATTTCGATCGAATGGGGCATGTTCGAATTAGATGTTCAGGACAAACGGATCCTGGACATGGAAAAGAGAACAGTTCACGACAGAACTAGTTCAACAGAACAGAGCTAGTTCCGTCGAATTTAGTACAGGCCATATCCTCTGTTTTTTGCCGTTTGGGTTGCGTTGAATTGATACTACATCTTCGGTGTCCCTATTACCTACCAACAGTCGGAAATTGGAAAGTTCCAGAGAATTACTCAGCCAGTGAACACCAGTAGATTCTGCAGCAGCGGAATCTGCAACAAAAGATGTAATGAACTCAGCTATGAAAATCATCAAGTCTGCTTAAAAGTCTTTTATATCCCTGCAAAAACTGTGGCGCGAAAAACCCCAGTTTACTAGTAGTTACCTGCGAAATGTGTCACAAAGTTCGTCAATAGGGCGAGATTATGGACTTGGGAAGAGGTATCTTGAAAAGTCAGCTAAGAAATGCCTTCGCAGAACTGGGGGACTGGGGGACCATGGGCCTGGGTTACAAACCAGTGGTGTAGAAGCTTCCTCCCCCTCCAGATCAATAGTGCTTGCTCGTATGAGGCAGAAATTAAGGACAAAATTGTGCGGGTCATTTTCGATGTCTACCCACCCCGCTATGGCCCAACATAATGAGATAACGTTTGGAAGTGCACTTTTCAGAAAGAGAGAACAGGAGAAAGTCTTATCTATGAAGAACAAAAAAGCTTCAGGACCATCCAACTGAGGTGCTGCGAATCGTCTTTCTTTTTGCCCTGACTTGCTCCTCAGCTCATACAGCGCATGCCTGGATGTAGGGCTATTCCCAAAATCCTGGAAGGTGGTACGTCCTTTGCTGATAAGCAAAGTTTAGGGATTCCTAGAAAAATAATTTTTGGACACTTATCAGTTGTGTTTGAATATCTTAAGCTCTTTTAAATTGGTACTAAGGACTTTAATACCGTCCCTAACATACTTTCAATAAAAGTATTTACTTTTTGTGCAACGAAAAGTTGGATTAGGTTACATTGAGCAAGCATAAGCTGGTATTATGGACTTGTAGACCTTCTTTAACATACCGTTATGTTACATATATTGAATTTTTTGTGCAAATATTAATTTGGCAGTGCCAAAATTACTGTTTTTAAAGCAAATTAAAAACCGCGATAAAGAAAAAATTAAAAAAATTTATAGCTAAATTATTAGGAAATGCTGAAATTCAATTTGATTTAGTATTATTTGATTAATTGATAATTTTCCCCCTTGTTATCTAACTCTGAGTGTTTTCTTTTTTTCACAATAATTGTTGCGTTAAATATCTTTCTTTGCGCTTCAGCAAAACTATATTTCCGATGTTTCATTTGTTATCCGTATCATTCCGCGGCTGGAAGTCTGATGCAACTCAAACACTTAATAGATATCTATCATTAAATTTTGTTTAGGTTACATTCGTTCAACACCTGAAAAATAACTTGTTGGTGCAATGTCTGCATCAATATGTCTTAACACCTTTGTTATCTTCATGTACCATCAAAATAGGGCTAGATGCGTACAACAATGATGTGGTTTGGCCACATATCAAATTCCAACCTTTTTTCAATTAATCCAACAAGTAAAATTTCGAAAAATTTTTTTTCCTTCTCTTTCTTTTTTCTTAATTGATTTTATCTTTAAGATTCCGCTTTGTAATTGCAAAATGATGATTTCGTTAATGGATGCCTTCACACCCGCCCAAATGAAGAAAAAAAAACAAGAAAAATGCCGATGTGTGATCAAACGAGTACGAGACATAATTTATATGATTTTTTATAATGAACTCGATATGCCACTAACGGTTCGTTTTAAACTCGTATCTAATTTATTTCTTGACTTGGGTCAAAAACTGAAGATGTTCATAACTATCATCAAAAATGAATTATGTAAGTATTTTAATTGATAAAAAAAACTAACAAGCAAACCGAAAAAAAGGGTCCATCATAGAGATTTTGGGAGAAAACTACACAGAAAAAAAACAGATCGTTCACACCATCGAAAGACAGATAACGTGCGGTTTGAAATCTATCTATCTATCGCCGCGAAACATTTAGACATAGAAATATTTCTTTCATTTTAAGTAATTCTTCTAGTTTTTCTGCTTGAAGGTGTCTTGACGGAGTGAGTTTGATAGATTCACCGATGATTACCACAGAAATAAATTTTGTCCCCATACGTTTTCTTTGAGAGTGATAATACGTTGATTACAGTTGATATAGTTGATAATAATCAATAATTCTTGCAAGGCTCTGATCAGTTGATAACAAATCGGGAGTAGTACACGTCAACCTTTAAAGGTTTCGGTTTAAATCCATCCATTTCCGGTGCGCCTAAAGGGCCTCAGATGTCCCTTTTATCCATCCTAGGTTGTCTGTTCTTGAATAGAACAGTGCTTCATAATGTGCTAACGGATTTACCGTTGATTCCTCCGCAAAAAATACAGAATATGCGTTCAATTTTGTTTAAATATTTGTTTAAATGTCCCTCGAGTGTGCAGCTCCCCGTAAAGACCCCAGTGAGAACTCTTGATTTCCCCTTGCTCATTTCAAAGCACACTCGAAACTTCTTTTCGTCATAGACGCAGAGAAAGAGCTTCGACATTTAAATGCTTCAATAGCTCGTTATTTCACGCTGGCTGAAACCACATTGTTACTGCAGGAAGAAGTTCGCGGAATTCCCTTGGTAACTGTCGTGAAAGTATGACTCATTGTAGTGGCTGTATGAGGACCACATACCCGACATCAGCTACAAGTTGGATAGGCCATCGCACAGGCAGCCAAGCAAAGACCATCTCCCTTACAGCAGTGACGAACAGAGTAGGCCAATTATGCTGAACAAATTGTCTTCTTAACAGCTGTCTCAGATAAAAACAAGCCCCATCATAAACGCTGCTGGAGGGCTATCGTCCTAAAGAACATAACTTCCCTGCATCTGCCGAACAAGTGGAGTTTCACCTCACTCCCATTTATCCTTCCCCACTCACATCTTATGGAAGCTGTTTGCAGAATCCACAATTTTTTTTCGCTGTCAGCAGCCAAAAGTTTACAATTTCTTTCAGTACGTACACTTAGAATTTTCCACTACCTCATGCTGAAATCTCTGTTTGAGTCTGATGCCAACGCTTTGCGTAAAGCTTCTGCATGTTATCCTTCCTTTTTTGGGAATGATGATGACTTAAGTCGACTTTTGGGATGTCTTCTGCCTGTTTCAGATCAACCCAAGTTTATTCCAGGCAGTTAACTTTGAGGCTGCTCTCTTGACCGGTCATATTGTGCCTTCATTCTACCATCTTATTAAGAGGATTCCTGATTTGAAGTGCAGACTCTAGGAATATAAGTTTTCTGTATTTTGCATTTCCCTTATAATGGCGTCTTCCGGTTCAGTAAGTTCTTTACTTACAGCATCGACTTTCTAACTTACTTGCTTTCAAGTGCATTTTTTTGGTTGCTTCCACTCGCGTTACCAAACGATACTGAGTGTATCAACAGCCATAACGGTACTCTAACCTCAAGTTGGAGTCTTTGGCTCATTTTCCCTTCTGGTCACCCGGGTCAGTTTGTCCCCAACCCATCGTTCTTAGCAATCGTTGTTAGTTAGGTTACGGTGTTTTAGGTTATGTTAAAGGTTACGAGGTTACGGTAACCACGTTCTTAGATTACGGTGTTATCCACACCGTTCTTACCCTCCCCTCCTGTGAGACAAGTGTATTTGTTTCTGCTTTTTCTACGTCTTGTTTAATTCAATGTGCCAAGAACCCCATTTACAACTTCACACCACTCAGTCCTTTCGTTACTTGGTTATCTCGCTGTACTGGAGTTCCTAGGGGCTGTAGCGATTTGTTTTAGAAAAAAATATAGAGATAGATTCTGTGAATTGCTTCTGCAGTGAATAAGTGCTCCGGAATGTGGTTGCAACTGTCCTGTTTCGAATCGAGAGCATCTGTCTCGCCCCTCCCTTTATGAGATGGAGGGACGGATCCGAGCAGTTCTGTTTCTCCTGGTTTATCTTGGTTTGCGCCTTTTTATTTATCTCCTTCTCTTTCCTCTTGGTATAGGCATACTTGCCATATTAGGATGATCTACAATGTACACTATGTGATCTACACCAAATGCTATGTCTTTGGTTTGGATTGGAGCATCGGGGATGTTTTCCCGCACCCCCAATATTGCAATTCCCTTCTAATGGAAATATGTACAAAACGTCCATTGTGTCCTCGGTTTGGTTGGCGATTGCGGTGACGGTTTCCTACACCCCATCTTGGGATTCAATTCCAAAGGAAGTATCATCTTCACGAAGTGATGTGTATATGGTTTGCATAAAGGTTTCGGTGCCATTTTCCCGCGCCCTTTTCAAAAATAGTGATGTTCGAATCAATCTTTCGCCCACCCTGAAAATAAATCACTACTTCGGCTTAACTTATTTCTACATATGATAGATTTTTGGATCCCACAAGTATGTCTGGAAAGTAATTTTCATCCCTATAGACCCGATGTACCCAGGTTAGGGTATTGGGATCGGAGGCACACATGGTATCCGGAATCATAAATTTAATATCCTATCACCTATGCCATACGGCCATATGATCTTCCATCTTAGTCTAGGATTAAATGACACTGCTCACAGTGAAGGATGATATTCCTCGAGCTATTACATCGGTCCACGAAAGAACAGGTCCTTGCATACATCAAAAACATGACCTGGAGTAAACAGAGTCATAGATGTCAAGGGTTTTTACTTCCAATGCGGGACCCAAAATACGCGGCCTCTGAAAAGTCAACCCTGCTTAGCAGTTGGACAATTATGTTGTTGAAGACACAAGTAAACAGCAAGAGATTTATAGGTGTTAACAAAATATTAAATAGTGCAGGAGGATAGGATTACTTTAATCCTCATAGATACATGTACAGGAGAGAAGGGCAAGGTCATTGGGTGTTAACGCCCTATGATAGCTTGTGTGACATTCGACTGTAAAGTCAGCATTGCAAAAGAATGGTATCCTTCTCCTTCGTACAAGCTTGGGATTGGTTAAAGCAGTGTGCTGAAAGGCCACTCAACCACACCCCTCCGAAGCGGCGTTGCAAGCCTTAAAAAGATTTCATTGCCATTCGGATGCAATTTATAGCCAACAGAAGCACAGTATCTTGCGAACAGATACATTATGAATCTCATTGCGAATTACGACATTCATCATGTTATTTTAGTATCACATAAGCAATAATTTAATGAATGGATTTTGTCCTTTTTGCCATATTTAATCTTCGACGTTAATTGAAAAATCCTTCGGCTTAATGAAATTAATCTCAATGCATAATTAACATGCAATGAATGGCCAGCAGTGCATGGTAAGAGTATTTCATTTGAAGAGAATGAAACACAAATAAAATGTTTTACTAAATATTAAATTCCCACGACTTTTTTTCCAACAATTGATCTTGTTTTTATTTTCTCATTGAATTCGCTCAATTTGCGCTTTGTTTTATGTATTTAACACACAAAAATATTCACATAAACTTTACGTTACGCTGATTTTTCCAAGTTTTCCATCTTTTGCACGCTCCGAGGGTAATTGTAATATATTATTAGCAGTCACCGTGAACTATGTACATTTGTATTGTAACTATTTTGTTTAGTGTGAACTAACTCGAAAAAGATTGCATCTATAGTTACATTTCAGATACTTTTTCTATCTATGGCACAGAATTTGTAGACGGGATACCCTGAAAACAATACGCGAAAATTTAGTGTACGACTTGGACAATGTAATAAAGTTTATATCATATACAATGCAGCGAAAATATAGACCAGTATGTCGAGTCGCGCAGAAAATCCAAGTTGAATTATAAAACTGTAGCAAAAAGACGTGAAAAATCATTGAAAAAAACAACACCCAACAAAAGGCGAACAGTTTTCTTTTTGGGCAAAAGTTATATGGTTATGAAACTAGTTTCATTTTTTCCGGCATTTGTATGTTTGATAATTTTGCTGCATCATATTTGAGATGAAGAGAATGAAACTCAGTAAAGGTTCATAAGTTTTTTTGTTTTGATATCAAACGATATAAGCAAGCTCAATGGATTTTCAAAGAAGGCATGTAAGATCTGTGAACGTTTAAGTTTCTGCTCGTTGACGGTGAGGCCAACTGTTGGACTCTGAGGACAATATGGTTTTGTAGCCATTGTTTCAGTTTGCTCATTAGCTTCCTGGTTTCAAGCAAACACAACATTTGTTTTATTTTTTTGACAATGAAATGACGGAAGTTTTATTCCATTTGCTCAAAAAATGCTCACGACATTGCATTTTATAGCTTTACTTTTTTTGAATTATTTACATGTAACACTCACAAAATTAATGTTCCGTATCGGATACGAATACTCATTTATTTGTTGGCAAATGACTTTTCTAGAAATATTTCTTTCTTTCTCTTGCCTAAACTGAGCTCAAGATAACGATTCATTGGCATCATTTGTCGTTCCCTGGTAGAACAAGCTGAAAGTGATTGATGGCTTTCCCATCTCATACAGGTCAGACTAGAAATACTCGTGGCCACTGAGTAGTTGCGTCAACTTCGGACTTACGTGCGGTCCACCTGCCTTACACTTCGTTTGCTCATGTTTTTGCCACAAAGCAAGAGTGTTTCTCTTTTTCTCTCGGCTAACAACTTCTCTCAGCGTGAGTAGACTCGCCGTCGCTCTCCAGTAAGTAGGGCTAGGGGAACCATCCTCGCAATAACCAAACCTGTCGGTTCAGAGACAGTGCGGTATGAATCGACTAGTACAGCAAAGTCATCTGCTTTGCCAATCAGACCCGACTTCTCCGGTAGCTGCAACGTCAAAAGCTCATCATAGGACACTGTCCATAGGCCCGGACCAAGAATGAAACCTTACGCCATCCCTGATGTCACGTCCATACGTCGACGATGACCTCCTCCCTTCCCTAATGTGCCATAGCCGAGCTTCCAATTTTTTAAGGAAGTCCTTCATAAGTATACTTCAACATCCTGAAGTATTTCAGAACACCGAGGATATCTGCCCACCTAGCTGAAGTGAATGCATTCCGCACATCGAGTATTATTAACAGTACTTTTCGCCTTGATTAGTGCTTTGGGCTTTTGCACACCTTTAACAACTCTGCCCAGCATTGAAGCCGTACTGCTGAGAATAAAGACCCCCAGCAGCCCGGATAGCCTCCCCGAGTCTCACTTTACTAGCGGCGTTCAGCATACATAGAGGACGATTTGCAGATGGTTCCTCCGGATACACCTTTCTCTTATTATCAGCACAATCCTCGCCTCTCCAGCAATATGGGACGCCTTCCTGCAGGTTGGCGTTCAATGTGCTAAGCCATATGTCAGAAAAATGTTGGTGCACAAACTGGACCAGTACCGCTGAGATACCGTCTGGTCTCGTGACCCTTTTAATTTTGGCACTTAATCAATGGCACTTATTCAATGGCACTTAACACCAGGCACACAGAGCCTCCGTGAGACTCTGCGCTTCCACATGACAAGCTTACAACACAGGCCCCATGGTTCGCTCTTGATGTCCTCAACGAGATTTTCTAGTCGACCTGTATGCCAGTGTTCGGGAATGTGGCTCGGTCCCGTGAACGTTGAACTTCACGGTGAAATCTACGACATTCGCTTCGCTTTTCAGCAATTTATTCTGACCACAAGTTCACAGTAGGCTTATCACGTCGTGGTCGTTGATTAGGCATAGAACAGTCGCACGTGGTGAGATGAAATTTATGGTAGAAATCATCATGGTTCTGGCTAAGACCCACCTAGTCCTCGTCATCGTCCCCGACATAGCTTCACCACTCATGACAACTCAGGCGAATGCGCCAATATCCATTTAAGCAATCTCCCGACATAAGGCTTCTGCGTGTCGAGAAGCGCGCTCGCCAAATTCGAGTGCAATGTACTGGTGATCGCTGGCTGAGCAGTCCTCTAGTACCCTCCATTTATGTATCCCGGGCACTAAGGACTCCGAAGCGAACGTTAGGATCCGTTCATGACGACAAGCTCGGTCCTAGCCGCCATTTCTAGAACTCATTTTCCTCTGGGATCTAGATGAGGCATCTCCCATTCGACCGCCTTGGCCATGAAGTGACCGCCAAAAAGGATTCGACCTTCCGTGTTCCACACAACTTCCTCCAGACCATCGAGTTTGCTCTGAAAGAATGAATTTGGTTCAGAATTCCCCGCTGGAGTATGTTCGAACTATAAACAGAACATTATTCCGCACCCAGATGACGGTGGTTCCAGATTGGTCACAGTGCCATCCAGCCTCCTCCCTGGTGTCTGGTTCAGATATCACTAGCAGGTCGGCTTTCATCTCCCTCGCAAACTGGTCGAATAAGTTATGTACGGTTGCACTACGGTGTCAGTTGATCTACAGAACTTGGATCATGTTTTCGCGTTTGTTTTGCTGCGTTCGTCTTGTAATATATATATATTATCGTAATATGAGCCGGATCTTCAGGCTTCGGGCCCTTGGCTTTGCACAAGATGCATTCTCTCGCCTCATTCCCGGGAGAGTCACGTATGTCACTCATGTTGTTTCGATCTAGGCCCTTGAAGTTCAAGTGAATTTTTCGAAAACTAAGAAACTTATAGCCTCGAGTTAGGACTATCCTGCGGCGAATTCTGCACACAACCCAGCCAATTTTGATTTTCTCCTTGGCCAGAAGTTGTACCATGTCTTCTTTTCTCTGAGATATCTGCTGTTGCGGCCCTTTGCCCTCTAGAATTGGCGTCAACCTTATCCTTAAGTTGCCTGTTGTAGGTTATTGTAGGTTGCCTGTTATTAACACTCGCAGCAACATCGATGTCTCTTTTATCTGAATAGACCGCTAGCTGTTATGCCGAGATAACCGCTTTTGAGCAAAGGAGGTCCTTAATGTCGCTCTTGAACATGCGTTTGTCAGTGGACTCGGCTCCGAGTTCTACACGGTGGCCCCCTGTTTTGATGAGCTCTTACCAATCGTATGCAGGCTCCCGTCTTTTCGGACTTTACATTTTGCCTGATCTCCTTGAGGACTTCGGACTGGTCTGTTTAGGCATCACTCTGAGTTTCGCGCTTCGGTCCTTTCCGGACGTCATTCGATCATATCTTCTGCCGTCACATGCAGTATCGTTTTTGCAGCCTCCTTTACCGATTTGGAACGTACAAGTTTAATGTTACCATCTCTTCCTCCCCTTGACTCGTTTCGCTGTCTTGGGCCGGTTTGCCCTTTTCCTGCCATCCCGCTTTAGTACTTTACATGTCGCCCTTTTGCTCTTTACGCAGGGAGTAATATTTTCTGTTATTTTCTGGGTTATTTGCCGACATGTTCTTGTGGTCTTACAGCTCAATCTCTGCCACCTGCGGCGGCGGTGCTGAATGATTTATTTTCTATTTGCATTTATAATGCTGGAATGCTTACGATTTCATTCAAATTTATCTAGACAATTTTTAATAGCTTAGTCCTTGAATTGAAAATGCTGTAATTTGATTAGGCGTTGAACGAGCTCTGTCCATCTTAATCAGTTCAGCAAACTTTATTAAATCATGGACAATCTTAAATATTTATTTTAAATATTTTAAATTCAACCAAACTCGGAAGACATTACATTAAATTTGCATTAAAAAATTTCCTATTTTGAATCGACAATTTTCCGCACTCACATATTATCCTTGAACTAATATGCCCAAAATTTGTGATGGTAATTGAAATACACTCAGTTGGATGTAAAATTTACTATGTCAAGGCATTGAGTAAATCTTATTTTTCCATTTGCTTTTCATTTTGTGGCTTTCTACGTTCATTTGGGACACATATTTCGTCCATTCATTCAAACATTCACCCATTCATTGAATAATTCCATTGAACGATCCCAGCTGTAAATTGTTAACATCAACTTAATAAAACATCATCGATTTAACTTTATCTACAAATTATAAATAATAACAATAAAATTTACATTATCATGTCAAGATCACGAATTGAATGTGACCACATATGGTTCCATGAGTTAAATGGCAGAAAAGCTGAAAAATCGAAGCAAGCCAACAAAAAAAGTTTAATCTTTACAATTTTGTTAAAAATGAAAGATTTACCTGTTGAGATGTTTATGTGTGGGTAGTTCAATTCCATGCAAGAGGAAATAAAGGAAATACATTTGTGAATTACAATAAATTCAAACTTGAATACAAAAAACTCGAACCAGGTCATTATTGGGCGCACTATGAATATTTAAATTATTCACTCAAAGGTAAAAAGGAACGCACTTTTACCTTTTCACTATTTGGTGGGGGCGAAAATCAGAGCTTTGATGTGCTAAATATATGGTAAATATTGTAAAAACCCATTAGCTAGCGTATGTTGACTAAAAGTGAAATGACATGGGGAAAAAAATATTTACCCACAAACATTTACACAACAAATGAAATAACAAAATTTTTCGCGTGTTTATTTGGATATCAAAATTCGCGTTGAACTCATCATGCATGTGTTACATATTTGAACTAATTATTTTATTCCTTTTCTCATCAGATAAGAACTGTTTTGATACATAATTTAATTACATTTGAAATTACCCAATTTAGATGGAATCAGAATTCGAGTACACCATCTTCACTATATCCTTTTAACCATATCCTTTGATTTGATGACACAGGTTGCCGCCCTTAATTAGTTAATGAAAAAGTTAAAGATCAGACTTCAAAGCCGTCATCCGACGTTTCAAAATAAAATGTTGATGGCAACTACAACAATGAGGAACTTTATCAGTAGTATACACCCAAAGTAATTGCAGTCCTGCACGTGGAACATGTGAAATGTTTTGTGAAGTCATCATTATATATCCAAGCTCATACATCCCACACACCTGATTTATGCGCAAAGTTTAATGAGGATCTGTTTTTTCCACTGACATCCATTTAGACATTTTAATCAGGAGACAATCCTTGAATGTGTTTACTGCTTTGGCTTTTAAATTTTCTGTCTGTTACATGAGGTTACATATAGTAGACGGACATGCAGACTCATCAACAAATTAGTTAGATTGTCCCTGAGGATAAAGTATTGCTAGTACTAAAAAGTACTAAAAAGTACTAAAAGTACTGAGAGTACTGTTGTTAGTACTAAAGTAGTAGTAACAACAGACAAATACGTTATGCAATACACGTATGCATAAATAAAAACAATAACTTCTATCTGCGGGTCCGTACAAAGCATGATCCTTTAAACCCTTTTCGCTGGAGCTTTGATACAAATAAATAAATTTTTTTACAATTTTTCTCGTTTTCAAGTTATTTGAAATGAAATATCCTTTATATTCCACTCTGCTTTTTATCCTTGCGCGAATTAATTATAAATGTACATACAACAATACAATCGCTTTGTAAACGCTCTTCATTTTAACCTAAGTACGTCCTTACGTATGTACGGTTAATAACTTAAGACTATTCGTCCTTCTTGGAGTATTTCGTTTCGTGGAGCCAGTGCGATTGATAACTTTTGCTCGATGCTTGTCTGCGAGCATTCCTACGCTCACTGCATCCTGGAATCTACACCATTATCAGTCTAGTCTGCAATTGATCTTAGAGTTGGGTATATTTGTGTTGGTCTATTATCTGGGGATCTTGATCATGATCTATGATATTGGGGATCTATCTTGAGGAATTCCATGGTTTTATTAGAGTTTCTGTCTATTGGGTCGAAGAGTTTGAGTGCTCGATCGCGTAAGAATTTGTCTATTGTCTCGAGTCTAAAGTCCTTATGTATGTCCACTATTCTAATGTGCTATGGAACGGAACCGATCCATCTCAGGGCCCTATTATGCAATGTCTGGAGTACTTTTTTGTTTGACTTTGATGTCTGGGAGAACGCAATACTGTCGTAAAGTCGGTCTTATTACCTGTTTACAAATGAAAATTTTGTTAGTCCGGTTAAGCAAGATCTCTTAAGTCGTTTTTATTGTATGTATTCTTTCCTTGACTGACGATGATCAAATATTAGTCCTTGGTATTTTGCAGTTTCGTTCCATGATATCGGTTCTTCGTCCAATTGTTGCCATGGAAGATATAGTGATATCTGTCTGTTGATAACTTTGCCTGGGTTTTGTAGTTGGTTTGTTTTATTTTCCATTTGCGAAAGTATTCCAGGAGAGTATCAATGGAGCTTCGCCATTTTGAAGTGATAACTTCTGCTCCTCGAGTTGTATAAAAATACAAGTATCATCGACGTAAAGATATAAATGTTCGTTGTTTGGTAGACTAGGCAAATCCGTGGTGTATAAACTGTATAAAATAGGTGAGATAGGTAAGCCTTGTGGGACTCCAGCTTCGATTGATCGCATTTTAGAGAGATTGTTGCCTATTCTGACTTAGAAATTTCTTCCTTAGAAAAATGAATGTTTTATTTGTAAGATTGAAATCGGGTTATGGAGCTCATGCATTTTGAAGATTAGTCCTACATGCCAGACTTTGTCGTAGGCTTTCGCTATGTGAAACAAAACTAAGCTCGCGGACTTTTTCCGATTCAGCCTATTACGCTTATGATGGACCACCCTTGTAAGCTGGATTTCGAAGGAATGAGCTGTTCGGAAGCCAAATTGTTCACTGAGGATTATATGTTTTTCTTCTGTTATCTCCTGGAGTCTATATGAGATTGCTGTTTCGGTGGTTCCTAACGGCGAAGAGAGGATACTTATAGGTCTCCAATTTTCAGGGAAGGTATGATCTTGGCCTTGTCTCGGGGTGACAATTATGGTGCCGATATCCTTGCCCTAGTGTATTTCCGTATTCGGGAGGTTGAGTTTATTATGTTTATGTTTTATGTTTATCAAGTCTAGATATGGTGTTTTCCTTTTATTTAGACCTAATATAATGTCCTCTGTCTCGTGGAGGCCAAGTGGCCGTACCATAAAGTCTTCTTGTTGTCTTAATGATACTATTTTGTTTGGTTTTGTCAGGATAGCCTCCTCCTCGTCTAGATCGTCCCTGGGTAGAGAAGTATTGTTTCAATGTGGCAAAAGTTTTCGCCTTAATTAACCAGTCTTATCGAAGTATGTTTGGTCCGTGGATGAGAGGCACAACTGCCTTGTTTTTTTATGCGGAAATATATAAAATACTCTCTACAAGGCATTCTCTCCAGGTTCCAGGCATCGTAACAAACCTTGACATTGATTGTTGCTGTACTGTATCTGTGCTGTACCAAGATGAGAGTTCTTACTTTGTTAGTCAACCTGTAAACTTTCATTTGTAGTCTCGGATCTACCGTGTTCCTCGCTGCTTTCCGCGCTTGGTTCCTCCTCCTTATCCTTCCTTGATTAATTCTTGAGGGAGTTCTTACGCACTTTGTTCTCTGGCCAATATTGTAGCTGTGTAATCGATGTTTTTGGCCAATTCTTCTATCGATTTGTCTACATCACTAGTTGTATTTAAATCTTCGGTGAAACTTTTACGTGCTAGAGTGTCGTGGAAACCCTTCCAATGTATTGTTTTATTTTCTTTTAGTGGCTCTTCCATCGAAATATCGTCTATTAGAACGTGAACCGTTTGATGATCAGACGAAAGCCAAAGGTCTGTCATTTTGATTATGGTTTGCAAATTCGGGATCAAATTTTGAAACTGGACATTGACCCAAATTGTTTAACTTTTAACAGCCTTATAAAGTAAATGTGAACATTTTACGATATTTGTAATTGTAAAAAAGCTAGACGATAAATGAGACATTTAAACATGGTTGAACGAAAGAATTAAAAGGTTGAACGTCCAACACGTATACCATTAACACACGTTAATATTCAACAAAACCTGTTACGAGGACGCTATTTAAACCAATAATCAAAAGAATTTCGGGTAGAAAGGCGTAGACTTCTTATGCCCGAAGTATCACACTTTCAACAGCAAACATCACCTTCCCCTGTCATTCAAAGAACCTAGTTTGGAACTGTTTGACATACTAAATCTAGGAAAGGGAATCCACTCACTGGGGAAATGCTAGTTCGCCGTTCTCTATGGCACTTTCGGGTTTTCACTGTCAAATGAATCGAGGTCAAAAATGGGGTCACTAATGATAGATGAACAATTATAACCCCAGAGTAATAGTAAGTGTAGAGAGTAGGTTACTCTGGGAAACTTGTTCTTTGTCAAAATGACTTCTTCAACTGAATGCAGTGTTAAGTTGAGTTTATGGACAGTCCTCTACCCGAAAAGGCATTTCAGTTTCAGTAGCCTATATATAAGACTTTCACATGTTCAAATCAAATTTAGGACCCTGAAGCGCAACTATTGTAAGTAGCATTTTCTACCGTCGCCTCGTGTCATATATCACGTTTTCATCCTTCAGGTAATTTGTAACTAACCGCATCAGTTTTCCATGTACTTGCAATGAGTTGATCATCTAAACTAGTCAGGACAATCTTATTGCGGGAAAATTTTGTCCTTTTTTATTAGTCGATTAAACAATGTTCCTGCTTGTTGCGCCATTATTTTCGGAAGTTAGTCTTAGTTGGGTCTCACTTAAATCGGGGAAATTCTTTTACATGCAATCTTCCACTTCAATTACGTCTATAGCGCATTCGATGTCCCTTATTTTGAGGGTGCTGATTGGTTCATTAGAGGCGACAGCTGCCTTTTCCGCTAGGACTTTAATAACCATGCCGCATTTTTAGTGCCTTGTATTTAAAACCTAACAAGAAGTCATCGAGTGTGTTTGCCGAACTATTTAATGATTAGCTTGGCCAGCGTTGGGCTTCACAGCTCTCATCGTGTCTCCTTAAACGTCTGCGTCCATGCTACAATTTGTCAATCTCATTAGCAGCGTATGCCTTAAAGGCTCATAATTAGACTGAAATCGTGTTATTTTATCCTCTTCATGCACTTATTTAGCTTTGCCAAAGAACAACTTTTCGATTCATCGCTTTTGGAAGGACCCTTTTGGTCGCTGGTAAGTAGCTTGATTAACATTTCCTGGAACCTATCATCTGTCGATCGTTTCGATCCCCGTCGATTCAGGAGGAATGGTGGCCAACTTTCGATTATGCTGGCCGGTTTTCTTGTGCTCCGCTTTTGCTTTCTTTTTTCTGAAGTTTTGAATCCGTCAGCCTTTGTAGCATATACCCTCGCCCTTGATGCCCTTGCTTATATGTTCTGGGCATTGCAGGAATCTTTTGTCTTCTTCGCTCTATTTCCCGCGTATCGAATGAATCACTTTATCTGACAATAATTTCGTCATTGGAAGTGACGTGTGTTTTTTGATAAGATGTGGAGGTGCTTGGTAAACTGTAATTGCTAGTAAGCTAGTGGTTATATAACACGAGTCTAACTGTAGTCTAACCCTGTTTCTCAGTTTCTTCATGGTAAGACCAGTTTCTTAAGTTGCATTCCGCTTGAATCGACGAAAAAAGTCAATTTTTAAAAATCGTGCAATGAGAGGAAACCGTGTAAACTGAGACCGTGTCAATTGAGGGATAAGTGTAGGCTTAATTTAGATGTATTCTTGTGTCGACCGCTTGTGATTGGAAGCCATTTCTGTTAGTCTGTTCTATTTACTTCATATGATACTGCGGCCGAAAAGTCTGGTGAAAGCAACTTCGTTGTACCAAACGACGCGCTGAACGATTTGAAATTTAGATAAATCAAAGTAAAATTGTTGTGCTGTGTCATTGGAGCTTCGTGTCGTGCATTTCTACTATTCAAACTTGCACAAACAAACCACGAGCAGGATCACGGCAGAAGCAGAAGAAATGACGGACCTCGTTTAACTAACACGCTTTCAACATGGCCGTTAAATTACGTTAGAAGAAATTGCACGGCACATTAAATACAAATAAATTATTATCATTATCTAAGACTGCAATATTGTGCAGATAAACTCAACTGTATATTGCACTTACGTTCATAACCGGGTAAGAAAATTTTCAAGGTGGTGTACTTATAACTAATAAAGAAAACAAAACATTGTTGTAATCCCTGCAAGTTTCGTCAGTTTCGCTATTCCACATAAACAAATTGACGAAACGCTGACGGACGTTGTTCAAGTTTATCTTATAGTAACTTTCCAGGTAACGCAGTCAACTATGGGCAAATGAAATTGAAACGGACGCGGGGAATTGGCGGGAAATACATTAAATATGAAAATTATTATGAGTGTAATGTTTGCCCGTTAATTAGCGATAACAAGAGTTTTTCTGATAAGGAAAAACTACCTAATGACCTACCTAGGAACGTCGCGAAAATGCACGGTCAATTTGCATGTGCAAACGTATCTTATTCAACTGAATCTTTGATTGTTGCATTAATAACATGTGAATATTTACCATTGACATGAGTAATTGCTGTTTTAAGTGAAATCAACCGGATCAGAAAAACTCTTTAACAAATTGACGAAACGCAAGCCACAGGACTCAAATTTCAATTGGAAAATTACATATTCAGTGCAGCAAATCTATTGTCTTTCAATTGTTAAAATTTAACACCTTTCCATGCATGATGTTTATACTAAAATATGTGCATATGTTTCATGAAAACAATGTATCATAAGCGTAACAAGCACGTACATATGAATACGTTGAATACATATTCAAAAAACGCAAATAGATTCCGGGATTTTGGCTATACAGTCATATTAATTTGTTTATCTAGGGCATTTGTATCCATTGATCGTTTGAATGCAAGATTCAAGCGGATACAATTATCTTTAAATGCAATTGTAGGGGATACAAATCGGTCAGCCGGAAAATGTATTGGTCCAGGTCATAGTGAGACAAATAGTACTCCACTAACCATCATCAAAGGATTGTGATGACATATTAATAATTTCTCGAAAGGATAATGCATTCTTAACCGTTTAAACGTAGAAAAATCAATTTCTAAGCAGTTTTCCGGAATTCAGCACGAAGGTTTCTAATTTTTCTTAAGAGGAATCTAAGACTGTATCTGTGCCAATCATCTTTCTATTCAATATTTAATAGTCCATTCAATTGGCGCGTTAGCAATCATATATTCCAGAATAAGAAATTCAAATGCTACCAGTAAATGAGGGAGATGATTTCAAAAAATTTAACGCTCAAACAGAGAACGTAATGGTTTCATAGATACGCTGGGAACCATTTTGAAACGGTTGTAAATAAATTGGCCTTATTTTTCTATTATTAAGTCCCTGTATCGACTCCCTGGCAATGTTAACTAGCGCAACATACATTCAATATACACCAAACTAACTGTTATCATTGTTTATAATTCCAGAAGACGAAGAAGAAAAAAAACCCATCATTACTATCTTATTATCGTAAAGATATCCGAATAGCTTAATTCAAACATCTTTTTCTTTATGGCGGTACTAACATAATCTTTTAGCATGTAATTACTTTTTATCTTAACGTTAATGTATGAAATTGTACTTTATCCAGAAAAAATGGTGAGAAGCATTTAACAAGAATAAGTAATAACAATAAAAGTAACGAAACTGACCGCTACTTTTGAATGATGCACTTGAATAAAAAATAAATTTATGCTACAACTGCATCGAATGTTAATGCCAAGGAGTGTTATACGTTTGGATTTTATCGTTTTTAACTGGCATATGACAAAAGATGTGCATTAACAGTCTTTTTACAAGCATTGCAGTTATTTTCTTTCGTATGAATGTTTCTTTATTGCAACTTTATTTCGGAACTCGTCGTTAGAGTTCAGGGTTAATTTTTTCAATTAAATCAAGGCTGCAAAACGACTGACGGCGCTTATGATTTATGGAAATGAATTTCCGATACGAGGAGAAATACACATAGGAAATGCATGATAAGCCTTGACTAAGTTTTATTGATTTATTGCACGAATGAGTAATGCGAAAGAAGAAGAAGGACTTTCTATATTCCAAAGTCAGTCGTTGACCTATTGGAGTTTTTCCATTTGATTCTCCAATCTATGAAAGACTAGTAAATTCAATTTACTAGTCAGTTGGAAAGGGGTTTTGCTCCTATTTTGTAATGTCTCAATGATATGCTCTCCTCAATTCTCCTTTTTAAATACCTAGCCTGATCGCTAGGTTAGTATCGGTCGGCTTTCCGCATGTAACCCAGCTAGCCAGTATTTTCTCTAAAACAGATTGTTACAAATGCTTTTCTTTGGACTTGACCTTTTTTACTAATTGAACTATTTCAAAACAAGACACCAGCACACGAATCGAATACGAAATGTGTTCAATAAGTTCCTGGCTTTGAAATAAAAAACCATATTTATTTGTTTCTCAACAAAATCTGCTTTGAACATATTTGGGTCCTCTAATAAATAGCATGTATCAAACTTCAAAATAACTTACTGCAGTAAGTAAGGATTTCGAAATGTTCGATGAAAATTTCTCGTCAACGAACCAAGTTTTCCTATTTTTAATCACTTGTATTTTAATTATCAACATTATTGTTAATATTTAGTGACCAAAATCGGGGCTTCCGTCGTGATCAGAATCAAGGAAGTTAAGGCGGAAGCTTTACGTAAGGAGTCATATCGAAAGCGACTCATGCTTGTGACGTAAGACGAGGTGCTCTGCAAGTTTCTTCTGCGAACCGCAGTATATTTCTCTGAGCTGATCTCTGACTGCTGGTCGCGGATACTATACCTCTTTTGTTCCTTTCTAAAGAACGCAAGAGGATCTACTTGTGAAGAACATAGAGAGGCTATATCACGATAGGAGTCCTTTCTGTCAGTCTTTTGACTACCTTTTTTGTCCGGGAACCGTGAATGATTCAAACCACACTTTCTTCACCGGTGCATGAGGCACCGGTTTAAATCATAGATTTATATTTTGGAGAGAGAAAAAGCGACCTCTCTCCAGATAAAATGATGGAAAGATGCAAGTACCAAAGAAGAAGTAGAACTTTGTACCGCACTACGATCATGCGGTTCTTCTTACAAAAAAGGGTCAACGCTTGTCAACGAAGAATGAATGGGATCACACTCCCAGTAATCTCTCTCTCTCTCTCTCTCTTCTGAACATCGCCGCTGAAAGAAGAATTTTCCTAACCTGAAGACTAGAGGAGCCTAGTCTGAAGTCATGTCATAAACAGTTCCGGGCTTTGTTCTCGATGTGACAGGTGAGGTGTTCAGTCTGTAGTTCAATTCTTGCATCGAATTGTATAAGAACACCCCCCCCCCCCAGTACACATGATGCCATATATTTAAATCGTCTGTTCTGTCATTCGTCACAACCCAAGCAGAGCATCCAGTTCAGATGTCGCTAGTGGCTCCAACTCGGGTATTTGATACTATTTCCGCCAAGCATTAAGCTCAAACAATCTGGAAGAACGTACATCAAATTTATTTTCTACTCTCTGCAGACGTGGCATATGTTATTTGTGTTGTGACGTGTTGGCTCAAAAGGTTTTCGACTATAAGCAATGGCTCTCTGGTGCTCATGCCAATTTTCTCTATTAACTAACGTGTAAAAATTCCCGCTGTCGTTTGACATGTTTGCTTCAGAGGTTGTCGACTGTAACCAATGTTACTCAGACTCTTACGTCAATTCTGCTCCTTCTGTAGGATTGTAACAAATTCTGCTTTGGTTAGGATAAGGAAAATATTACTTATTATTACTTATACTGCCTTGCCAGCTAAATCTACCGCCTTCCAAAGAGATTCATTTAATTTCCTTTCTCCTGTGATTCTTTGTAGCACTTAGATCATGTCCTTTATTCTTGTAACACCTAGTTATTATTTGATCGCCTGATCAAACTCTTCCGAGCTCATCCGCGAGTTTATTTTCCTGTATATTTCTGTTGCCAAGAATGTTAACTCAACATTTACTCGAGTTTTTTCTACGTTTAACGCCAGCCTACACCTCTATACCAGTTGTGACAACATACAGTCAGAAGCAAGCTCGTGCAGTGGTCATGTACTGTCCGAGAGTTCTCGTATTCTTTATTTCTTGCAAATACTTCGTACTGAAAAACTTCGGTATGACTCTCAAGATGGTAACTACACTTTAGTTACGGATAACTTCGAAGGAAGATACTGAAAGATTCCACTTTACAAAAGTCGACACTTACTTCGTTTTGACGGCATTGACCACCCGTTGATAGTTTTTCCACTATTTGTTTTCCTCTAGATCTCTCTATCCAACATACTTCAACTTACTCTTTGTCACACTCCTTGGTTTTACTTGTCGTCGATTAGCTGCAATTTCAAGTGCTTTCAAGCAGTTCTGCACTAGATGTGAAGCTCTGCGATAGGATAAAATGGCCTGCAGGGTTGACTTACTTTTTCAAGGATTTATAGCTAAGTTAAGTTTTCCTCATTTCCATTTCTGTTTTTGCTGAAGCTGCCAAAATTTCCAGCTGTCAAACCATGATATGACTGTTTAGCTTACCACTTGGATATATGAATAGTAAAAACCGAATTCAGACTCGAGTGCTCTCACCCGTTTTAATGCCATTGGTGCAGATTGCGACTTCACGATCTTCAGTAGAGTTCTCCACCGTTTCAAACTCTTCCTTTCTCGGCATATTGATCCTGTAAGAGGCCTCTGTGTCAATTATTCGTGTGGTTAAACCTATTTGCCTGCTAACTATACGGACAAATTTGAGAACAGTTTGGGAATCTGGAGATGAGTTTCTAGAGATTGATTGGTTGTTCCCTTTTTGGGGTTTAATTTGACGCTTGCTATTGATGCCTAACTATGCATATATATCTTAAGTACATATAGCGATAACATTTTTGAAAACTTCTCCTAGACAGAGACCGAAAAGGTACATATTTATTTTTTTGACAGTTCACAATTAAGCCTTCAGAAGAATGTTCTTGTTTTCGGCAAAAATGAGAGAAAACAAACCAATCCGAAAAAAATTAACCTATTTTGGTTTAACACTGTTTGATCAGGACTTGAAACGAAGTTTAAACGCCTTTTGTAACTACGGTCTACTTTACCATCATTTGTCTACCCAGACGCACTATGTTACATATATTTTCTTCTAAATTTTTTGCCAAACTTATTTGTTTGCCTTCTAAAGTTAGGAAATAGAAACTAAGCCTTTTTCCTACAATTCGTACATGAGTTCAACTCCATTTTGTTGGCCTTCATGTTTAATCTGTTAGTTCTCACCCTTTTATGCAAAAGTTAAAACAAGATCTGTTCAAACCGGACAATTTCTTCGCAAACATCCTGGTTGATGCAGACCGAAAGGTAAAATAAAAATGACGATGTCGTGGACATACACAATCGTCGTAAGCCTCTTCTATTTAGGTCTTCCACACTATTAATTGACCGTGCGTACCCACGACAAAGATGATGTAATGCCGTTCGCTGGTGAATCCATGGTGTTTATCCTTTTTTTTTTAAGGCTTCTACTACATTTCCTTTCTTAACACTATTGAAGGCGCTTACACTAGGGTGTTTTCTGTGTTGGCCAGTTTCCTCTTTCTATCTTTTGATCCTACCCACTAACTTCTGGTAATGCTGTCACTATGGCACTGTGGAGTGTCTTGGAAAGTTTTGTGCGCTTGTTGAAGATAGCTCTGTGACGTTAACGTTTCTTTTTATGTACCTTTCAACAGACTTTCTAACACAAAAGCCGTTGGACTGATAGGTCTGTAGTCGATGGCTATGAGTCATGGTATTGGCTTGCTTTGGAATAACAACTTCTCTATCTCTTTCCAATTCAAGGAACTGTACTTGTTTGATAGGGAGTATCTATTTATTTATACCTAGGATCCCTGTAACGGTAATATTTCCTTTCATTATTAGGATCTGATACACTTGTCCGATTCCGAGTTATTTTTCAGTGGTGAAAGCGTTTCCGGGCCGTTTTAAACAAGTTTTTGTAATTCAGTTAAGTTGCAAAGTTTGCTAAAATTACTGTTTCGCCGAAATAGTTGAGTGTTATCCTGCTAAGACTGTAGTCGCCACCAAAGCAAGCGATCACGCGTCAGGATTTACAATAATCTGAAGCCATTATCTAAGCATATTTGACAATGAGACCTCATGTTTCCAAAAATTGCAACCTAATTATGCTCATCTGAATGAATAGTTGAAGAGAGTGGAAAGACAAAATTATAATTTTTGTGCTGCATTCTGCTTATCCAAAGGGACATAATGTTGAGTCTTTTAGCATATTTTCCAACAAACCCAATCGAACAACCTGGAATAAACTATAATTTTTTCGAATCCCAGACGGTTCGTATATGCGACCTTATTTCTTTATTTTTCCTTTTCTTATGCGTCGCATGACTTCATTGACCCTAAACATGCATGGGAAGTACAGCTATGTTCCTATTGTTACTCTCTTACCTTACGATTGTTTCTTATTGATTTCATGTCAGATGTAATTTCAATCCGTCATTGGTATGCAACCTGTTGTAGGCCAAACAACCTTGAGATGTCAACATACTCATACCTATTTTTGCACATATGTTCATTGTTGCGTGTAGTATGTACATATGTGTACAATGAATATGCACTTTAAAGTGTATCTTCGTGCAACAAGTGTTAATGGCTTACAAATCAAAATGAATGTTAAAATACAATTTGCACTAGGATAAGTGTTTGATGATGGATGGCTCCATTAGATAGCAAAGGCGGCGCATTCAAAGAGATCATCTTCTGCTCTCGCGGGAAAAGTGTAAAGTGCAAAAAGACGTTGTTTTTATCTTATTCTTGTTGAACATTTTTTTAGTTTTATTAATTTTTTTTCTATTCGATTTCTTTCTCAGTGCCATACAAGAAATAATAATTAAAGGTCATGCTTGCACTTTGCAATTATCATGAAATTATTACTGTACGTTTTCAATTCAAGTGTGGAAATTCGTGTGTAAGCAAATCACGATACGATCGTGAAATGTTCAGATAAAGATGATGTAAGTTAAGATTTTTATGTACTTTAATGTGGGCCTACATATGATTTAAATTTGTACAAGGTTAAGAGGGAAGCAAAAGGGTGATATCCGAATAAGATTGCTGAAGTCTGGCGTAAGTTCGAGCTGATTTTATCATGCAACCAGTGTAAAGGACACGATTATCCTTGATGTGGTGATTACAAATCGATCGCATCAATTAGAAGAAAGTTCCATCGAAGAACTTCTCGTTATTCACTCTTGTTACTCTTGTCACTAATTTTCTTCTTTTGCATCCGGGAAAAGTTAAATATTTTAGCATCTTAATTTCAGAGATTTTATTTTCTGATGTATGCCATTTATCCAAACAAAAGATACTTATCGTGTCCAATAAAATTTATTTGCTTGCAAACATTTAACGTTAAGTCTTAATCACAGTTTAAGATCAAACAGTGAGCTGGAATGATACTGATGATGTTTACTTTTAAAATCTTGCAAAAATTTCTCCGCATTTCTTGAGAAAATGCACAAAGATTCGTCAAAGATTGGCTTGCTCGATTGTGGATAACATGACCTTAGTCGTATCTGTAGAAATTCAAGTCATTTCTGGGAGTATTAGGTGGTATGCATTTTACATTTCACATGCATGATTATAAACTTGATGTACATATATGACATGCATGTGTGCTTGCTGCACTAAGAATTCAAATGATTATGGAAAGGCGAATTGCAATTAAGAAATAGTCATGCATAAATTTACAAGCTGAAGTCGTTAATCCAGGGCAGACTACATGTCAGCCAATCAATAATCATTTAAAGTGTTTAAATTTTATTATTGCTTGCATCGAGAGTAAGCCATGTGAACAATTTACAAAATTGACATGGTAACCTTACGATTTAATACTGTTCTGTATGAAATGATCGCACAGTGTGCAGCGAAAATGGAATTTGATCTGCAGTGAGGTGACTTACCTATCGAGTTTAATTAAAAAAACGCATATATACATTCCAATATGGTATCACATATTCTCTACATATGGAATTTCTCTGGTCTCCACGTCGATTCGTTTCATTTTGCATGTGAAGATTTAAGTTGTATATTCTTTTCCTTTTCAATCGTCATTGTTAACTTTCACTGAGTCCTATCTGCACAGTTGAAGTTATTTGTTGCTTACTATAAATGATATAAAGTATTTATTGAAATTGATAAATACTTTATATCATTTATACACCACAATCGGGCAGGGAAACTTTCCATCAGCAAAAAAGTAATACCAGTGATACTGCTGTTCGTCCCAGGACGCTAGCCCAAGAAAAAACCAAAGTAGTGACAGACCATTCTCCAGAAACACCTCACACTGTTCCTGCAATATGGAACAAAACGAAAAGGGCCCAATTTAATGTACCAACAGCGCAAAACTGCAACACCGGAAAAGAATTGTTGGATCCTGTAGTGCATACTTCCAGTATAAAGCAGGTGTATGAGGTCTGTTCAAAAATTACACATGCTGACGACATAGAACCAAGCATGCTTTATTTAAAAGCCACGTATCTGTGTTCCCTTTAGATTGCTCTTCGGTCCATGGCCTATACTCACCTCATTGGCATTTTCGTTTGCTGACGCAGCTCTCTTACATTTCTGTAATAATGTCCTCCGACGCTTCCACCACATTTCCCTACTGCTGCATTTAGCTTTCCCGTGGGTATCATTGCAGTATCACTCTACCAACTCAAATTAGACAAAATTGGTGAAAAATTCGAAATTAGTCCCGAAGCTTTGGGAATATGCAAGAGTGTAAGTTTCAAATCTGTTTGGATAGAAAGGAGTCAACTGCCACACTGGTTTTTCTATTTGCTGTCAACACGAATTAGACAAGCAGCGGAGCATTCCAAATTTGAGAGCATCGTCGAACAGCCATTATAAATGCCCAGCATTTCAATGAAAAATTTCAATCACGTCCTGCTTACTTCATGTGTCTTTATGTGACCTTGTTGTCTTAGAAATTAATGGAAGTACTTTCTTTCATCCTTCCTCAGAGCTATGACGATCTCCTCACTTACCTACGTCGTTTAACTTACAAGCTCTCTGCCTTAGAAAGCTCGCTATGTTTGCTACAAAGCGTCCTCGTATCTTATTCTACGTGACGCCTCTCCGTTGATACTTACTCTGTACTTACGCTATGTCCTGTTCGGCTCGGCAATAATCTGAGACCAAAGACTAGACGAATGCGTGGTATAATAGGTTTCTGGCTGGCTTAGTTGTAGCACTAACACAGATGCCTCAACAGGCACAAGATTGCTGAATCACATATCTTTTCAGATTGTTTGTACTAACCTATTGGGAAAAATCACGCCTAACGCTCCTTATGCAGACGATAGGATAGAGATTATCTGATGTTATCGAAAGGGCAGGAGAGCGGAATGCGCATGGCCTTATCGGAAAGAGGAACAAATTCGCTGGCAAATTAATTAATTGGACTTTCCTACCAACAGAGAAGGGTATAATTGATCATCTGATGGATCATATTTGAGCAACAGACGTTGATGGTGAGCAAACCCATTCTCTAGCAATCTTCTTTCTGGATTTTGTCCTGTACTCCAGGGACTCCTTCGATATTAAAAATGGCACAGGATGTAGTATTTAGTCTATGCTCAAAATGATGTGTCAGACAGCTCTAGGCCAGGTTTCCTGGTTGACAGGATAGGTGTTTTGTTGATGGTCCAATTGCTTCGTGCTGCGGAGAGCCTGATATTCTGGAGCGTAAAGTTTTCACGTTTCGACCAAAAAATTAACTATTAGTTTTGCTATTTCTTCCAAAAAGCTATTTTACACTGATTCCTTGACATGTGTTGACATGGTTGACAGCAGAAAGAACTACTCTGATGATCGTTGAGCAGGAAATACGGGGATCTTAAAAATGTGGTATCTTATCAGATACCACAAAAAGAAAATTTACATTCTCAACATGTTTTATGATTTTTTAGTAAAAAAAATGTGGCGTGATCAACAGCTCTAAGATTGTTTTGCTTTGAAACAGGTCCTGCGCGAGACAGAAATATTGAAATCCTGATCGGTAACATTTAGCTATTATTGATGTTCCAACCTATTTTTAATCACTGCCACGTTTTAGCAATTCATCACAATGTAAATGCCATCGTACCCATCGTAATATCTCAGCTGAATAGAAAAGAAATAACATTGAAACAGTGTTAGATTTCATCAAATATTCACTTGCCAATGATTTTTTATAGTTCAATTTGCAAATGAACCAGTCTTTGAATTTACTTCCGACCTCTAGCTCTAGTAGCTCATCGATCCCGGCCAATACATAATTTATATTTTGCAATACTTTTGCATTTTAAATTAAACAGAGAAGACTGAAAAAAAACATTTAGCAAAAGATCTCATATATCTGCAATCTATCATTTCAAAGATTGCGTCAAAAATTGCCTCGAAGATAAAAATTTCAAATCCCAGAGCTTCCTCGTCAGCTGAAAAAAAACATAAAATCAGACTTAGATATATTATCAGCATTGTGTTTGGTTTGCGCGGTTTTTTTCTTTCTTTGCTTTTGTAAATGTGATATGGCAATTTATCTAGACGAAATTTATTATGTGCATACTAAACAAAAAATAAAATTAGAATACACATCCATAAAATAGATATTATCGCGCGATCGTCTTCAATGAAACGCGAAATGTTTGCTTCGTCAAATTTTTTGAAAAATTTGAACCAGATCAGTAGTCAAGTTGGTTCGCTTTCGATCGGGGTGTGTGTCTCGAGTAGCTCCGGTAGCGTTTTACTTTTTCCTGCGTCAGGACAAAAGTGTAATTTCTTGTCATACGCTCTTTACTAACGGGTAAATTGGATATGATTTGAGAAATAACGACATGGCATAGATTATGCAGGAGAACAAGATCGGCCAAAGTAGGTGAGCTTGATCGGTGGCTAACATGCTTTCCTTCCGTCGCTCGTTGCGTGTTGCCTTTGCATTTATAACTCTCCGTTTCGATTCCTAGTTGCCAACCTAGTAAGCAGTTGGTTATATATTCAAAAAAAAATCAAAACTCGTTATTCCTTCGCTTCCTTCGTGTACGATCCACTAGAAACATACTTCACTGTTGATATATTATCTGTGATATTGATTAATGTGCCCATACGAGTAATAGTTGTAAGTGTTATGTGCAACAAGTGTGCAAATATAAATTCTGGTCAGTGTGTCTTACCAGTGGAGTGAATGCGGAAGAGTTTCTATTTCTTCCAAGATCTACCATCAGTGCACTCGTATCGGTAATTCCCATTCATGTCTGCTTGAGGAGTACGTAAGGAAAAAGTTGAAACCTTGTTTCACTAAACGAACGACACGGCGCAACAAAGTCGGCATAGCCATCTAGATGATTAATAAATGCAAGAATCGAATATGTTAACACAACCTGCTACTGATCCCAGTAATGTTTCAAACAATAATAGTGAGAGGGTGAGTTAATAAATTCTTGACCAGAACTTGATTGATGTCGACTTAAGTGGAATTTAGATCAATTAAGAATTTTTTCTTAAGATTCATGGCTTGGACGCTATTTTTTTACATAATCATTTAGACGTGACAACTAGTACGTGGACTCTATTTAGTCAGGTGAGATACTTTCCGCTTTGAAATATCACGAAAAACACATATGACCAGTACGGTATGTGTTAACACATGAAATAGCAATGCGGAATGAAATCCAGTTGCTGAGCTCATAAGCTCCACCATTACCAAAAAATTTTGTGACCAAATGCGGTAGGTCTTAATACCACTAGGACTGTGATAATTCATAATTATTTGCTATTGCAGCAACATAGAGAGTGCTACAATTTATTTCCACCACAATCCTGATTTATTGTATCGCAGTCGAAAAGGAAGCAAGCGAAAAAAGCTGTCAACCAAGGTTACCGCGATTATTTTAAGACGAAATTCAAACCAGAACCACAAAAATATAAATAGCAGACGCAAACTACGAATTTTAAATTTCGTGAATGATATTCTTCATCTGAATACAGCACCACCACGTGCTGAACGAATTATGTGAAACTGGAAATCGGATGCTTAATGCTAAATAGCTTTTTGCTGAAAGAATTTGATCCATGTGCAAATTACTCACGAAAGCGTCTCGTTAATCTTGTCTTAGTTTCTGAAACGTATAGGCCGCAACTTCCGCTTCATTTGTTTATTGATCCTGCATAAATTCATATTTTTATAAGCAAAAGCTTGTTATTAAGCTTGTTAAAGATAAAATTCAGCCTTGAATGTGATCTACCTTGTTCCGATCATAATATGTCCTTGATTGTAACATTTCGTTTAAACAGTGTAGGCTCTATTCTAAGGAGGACTAGGTAGGACACAAACCACGTTGGTAGTTGGTCCCAAATAAACCATCAAATGAGAATTTGGCTTACACGATCAGTTATCTAGAAGTTCGAATGGGCAATCAACGCGACTGTCTATAAAATCCAAAGAATTTCCTAGGCATTGACAACAAATAAAAGCACTCTAACCAGTGCAAGCGGTTTTGAAAATTACTTCTATGGTCAAATACCAATCAACCAAACTGAAACTCACAATAAAAATTGAACAATTTGCTTGGTTTAGATTCACACGCAATAAATCAACATTAAATTTGTGTATATTTTAATATTTTAACGCTTACATGCTGTCGTTCAAGGGTCTTCATGTTTAGAATTGCACCATGCTCAATTGTTTGTCCGGATCTCATTACTCAACAAATTCTTTCAAAAAAGCTGGACGCTTATCTTTCCTCAACTTATAATTCCAAAAGAACCGAGCACTCTTCCTTTCTCGACAAAAACTTCAAAATAGGGCCGAATATTTGTTCTCATAGTAGCAAAGTAGCTCCGAAAAAACAGGTGCTCGTCCTTTCTCGAAAAAAATATTTGCGAAAAAGACCCGGGTATCCGACTTTTGATAGAAAATATCACCAAAAAGTAGTGCGTCAATTCTTTCTGGACTTCCTTTCTGGTGCTTCCAAAGAGAGGCGGCTGTTTGCTCTCCTGTAACTTATATTCTCAAAAAGAAACCGATATTCATCATCTGAATAAAACGTACAAAAGTATCTGGGACGCCCGTCTATTCTGAATATTACGTCCGAATGACCGAGATTCTGCCCTACTTAGAATTAAGCTGCCAAAACGAACCGTATTTAAAAAAGGCGAGAGATTGCCTTTCTGCGGCTAAAACTGTAAAAATAACTGTATTCTTGCCTTCTAACGGTAATTAGTCAAGAGAACTAGGTTCACGCCCACTAATACTTCCTCCACTATTACTTCCAAAACGAGCCGGCCCCTAGCGCCCCCTCGCTTAAATTTCCAAAAAAGATAAGTGGTTTTCATTATTCGACTAATAATTCCAAACAGAACTGAGGCCCGCTATTTTTGGCCTATACTTCCGGAAGGAGTATCGGCGATTGTCCTTCATCGACCGGAAGAACCGAGACTTTATTCTCTCTTATGCGGTCTAAGACTTCAAAATACAATGGAATGTTTGGCTTCCCTCGACTAATTCTGAAACGGTGAGTGTTTTCCTTTTCATGACTAACTCTTACAAATACAATCGAGTGTATGTTGTCCCTCGACTAATACTTCTGAAAGGAATCTTGTTGATTCTGATGCATCGAATAATTCCTTCGGGAAGACCCGAGTCTTCATCCTTTCGTGACTAATATCCCAAAATACAATGGAGTATTTGTCTTACCTCGACTAATACTTCGGTGAAAAGCCGGGTGTTTATCCTTACCTGACTAAAAGTTTCAAAAACAGTCGAATTTTTGTCCTTCCTCGACTAAAGTAATCGTTGGAAAGCGCCGCAAACTCTTATTTTTTTTTTTTTTTTTTAATTAATACTTCCGATAATAACCGGATGTTCATCTTTCCCGGAGTCATGATTTTAAAAGAGCGACATGACTTACCTTCTTCAACTTCAAGGAGCCGGTTGTTTGTCCACCCGTAGCTACAGTTTAAAAATGAGTCGAGTATGTGTGTTCTTCTGACCTAAACTAGCGCTTCCAGAATACCCAGGCTTCCATTTCACTCCGTTAAAGCTTCCAAAAATATTCAAACCTTCATTTGAGTTTGATTGATAGTTGGAGATAAAACGGCTACAACAACCATCTCTCCCGTCCAAGACCGGTTCACGCTGGAGTTCCACAAGGATCTTTTATTTTCCGAAACCCCAAAGCCTTGATAATGCGGACTTATCTGGACTGCCAAGAAATACAAAAATATTGCTACACGTTGATAATACGTGTATCTACTCCTTGTGAATAGCAGAATACTTATCTGGACTGCCAAGAAATACAAAAATATTGCTACACGTTGATAATACGTGTATCTACTCCTTGTGAATAGCAGAAGTCATATGTCAACACTGTACCAATCTGTAAATGTCACATCGAAAAAGATCCAGCGTTACAAAATCAAGTTTAATAACTTGAAAAAGGACTTTTATAACAGGACGATGATCGCCTTTAACAATACAAGCTAGCTCATGCACTGTAAAATGAAGCTGAATGCTTGAATATTTACAAATTATTTTCGACCATCGCCTCCCTTGGATTGATCGTATTCGAAAAAAAAGCCACCATCGCCCCAGAATCCTTCTTGATCCATATTCCCCTCGCAAAGTCTGGCCGCCTAAATTAAAAGATTATTATATGGACCTAGCACGTAAGTTTTTGGTTACCGGGAAGAGGGAAGCCACATGATACAACTCAAGGATAATACATGACTCTGATTATCTTCAGTCTAGAAAGTCGAGAATTTCTCGAAGAACGTTATTCGAAACCGATGAATTTTGTCTGAAATATCTCATCCTTGCTCCGCGTCTTTTGTGTTAAGAGCTGCCACAATATATAACGATCAGTTATATAAATCAAAGTGCTGAATTGCTGAATTGCTTATCGTAAGTAAACTAACTGATTGCTTATAAAGAATGTATTCATCTGTGAAGTGCACCCGTCAGTTACTCTTCAAATATTACAACAGTATTAGATAATGGAAAGGAAACTCCATGCATTTTATATTGCAAAAAAGAAATCCTCTGCTAACCTCTGGCCAAACACCAAAACTACCGCCCATTACATACATCGCGTGTAATTTCTCTGATCAGATAAGAACAGTTTTCGTACTACATGTTAACCGCAAAAAAAAAATATAATCGATAAAAATCATTTGAAATTGTGAGAAATCGCTTGTTGGTCAATAAATAACAATCAAGAAAAATTTTTATTTAGTCGATTAAGTGGAAAAAAAGTAGAGGAGAACAAAAAATTGCCAACAACTAATCAAGCCAAAGTATCTGATTATCGTAGGAATGTATCTAATGTAGCCACGTAAGAGAACGATCTGAGTGTATCAAACTGTGAAACATTTCAATAGATACCTAAGCAAAGATAAATCTAACGAATTAACTAATAAGTTTTATTGATTTGAAACATGTTTCCCGTTGAGTTTGCTCTTTCGTTTTCTTGATAAAGATTTTGCCGCTTGAGCTGTTTCAGCAATAGATACTTGTCAGGGATATTAATGGAGTATTATTCACTTTTACAATCTAAAATATAAAGCTTTGATGTAGGATATAATGTTTGAATGTGCACGTAGCAACAATGAAAATGACCATACTCATTCCATACCTAATTGTATGTGATAAAAAATTTGCTGGACAAATAAATTTTGATCTTGACCAAAAAGAATGAGATTTTTCAGTTCTTGATACGAGAGGTATCCTAGTATCGCTTGAAATCAGTGAAAGTTGGTGGTTTGCTCAAAACAATACAAGAGAAAGTATACAAATCAAAATAATAGTAAGGTAATAAAATCGAGATAAATATGGAAAAAATTGTTTTAGGGACGATTCGATGGGGACGATATAGACCAATTGACTGTCTATATCGTAATATCGTTAAACTTCAAGCTTATTGTTCAACGTCATTCAAGCTTTTTAAGGTTTAGAATTCCTTCATGCAAATCGCTTCCTCGGCTCTCATTCCTTATCAGTCCGAAGCTCATCCAAAAAACCAAAGTGCTCATCTTCTCTCCGCTGATATTTCTGAAAAGCCGAACGCACATCCTTTTAAGCCAAAGACAGAGTGACAATTACTCGAAAGACCCTAGTGTTTCTCCTTCCTCGATACGAAATTCCCAAAGCACCATATACCAGGGGTTCCTCCACTTATACCTCCAAAAAGAACCAGCAAGTCGTCCATCATCGGCTAATACCAAGTAAAGAGCCAGGTGACCGCCCTTCGTCGACTTATATTTCCTAATAGAGACGGACGTTTATCCTTACCGGATTAATATTTTCAAAAGCAGCCAGGCATTTGCCGTTCCTTAGATCATAGTTGCAAAACAGGCAGTTGTCCTAGTAGTAGCTAGTGCTTGAGAAAGGTGTCGGGTGAGCATCTTCCCTCAACTAATCATTTCAAATATGTGTACTCGTTCTTCCTCAACTAAGCCTTCCAAATAGAACTGTCCATTTGCCTTTCCATAACTAACATCTTCAACAAGCGATTCAATCGATTTATGTTTTCAAATATAACCAGTCATAATTCCTTTCTTGAATAATGGTCCTAAAAAGCGCTGTGTGGTTTTCCCTCGCCGAATAGTATTTCGGAAAAACAGTGTGTTTTCATTTACCTGAGACAAGTCATTCAGAAAAAAAACGTATTCTCATCCTTCCTCGACTAATTCATCTGAAACGATTAACATTCGATTATATTAATAGTCGAATTTTCACCCTGTTCTTCACGAATACTTTTGAAAGGACCCATGGAGCTTGTCCTTCCACGATAAATTCTTCTAATTATAGCCAGTCGTTCATTCTTCAACGACTTCAACGACTATTAAACTTTTTAAATTATGTCATCTGATAGGTCTTCCTTGACTCATACTCGCAAAAAGCTAAGCGCTCGTCCCGGATTAATACCGTCGAAAATAATCAAGCGATCGTCTTTAGGTAGCCCGCTGTTTTTCTTCTTCAATTGAAACTACCAAAAGGAGCTTGTTTTTCTTCCTCCTTGACAGACGCTTCCAAAATGTACAGGTTGTTCGTTCTCCCTTGCGAAGTGTTTCCAGAATAGCCTGGCGATCCGAAATAGAACCAGGCTATCATGATTCCTCTGCTAATACTTCAAAAAAAAACAGCCTTATCAGCTCTTATTTGATTCATGATTGCGAAAACAACCGGTAAAAAAGCCGCGCAACTTCCTCCCGTAGCTGACACTTCCAAAAGGAGCTGATTGTTGGTCCTTCTTTGACAAACGGTTCCAAAACGAGCCGATTGGTCCTGTTTCCTCGGTTAGTACTTCTAAAAGCCGTCAACTTGTCTTGATTTGATAAATACTTTTGAAAATAATCAGGAGTTCGATTTTACTCGTTTTTCAGTACTAAAACTTCCAACAGGAGCCAGTAATTCGTGCTTTTTACGAACGCGAAGATGAGATTGTGGATTGTTTTTCCCCGATAAATAATGTTTCCAAAATAACTTAACATTGGTCCTTTCGTTATTTATGCCTTCAAGCCGGGTTTTAGGTGTTCATGCTTCCTTGGCTAATACGAGATTTTTTCAAAAAGTATCGCGGATTTCATGTTTTTTTTCAAGAATTAATTATTATAATTATAATTATTATTTATTCATGAATATCTCTTTTGTTCCCTTCATAGTAATCCCCGTCAGACATTATACACTTGTGATAACGTTTTTCCAATCCTCGAAGCATTTTGAAAAATCATTTTTTGTGATCTTGTTCAGCTCCTCTCTCGATGCCGTCTTTATCTCCTCAATCGTGGCGTAGCGTCGACCTTTCATGGGCCTCTTCAGTTTGGGGAACAAGAAAAAGTCACAGGGGGCCAGGTCTGGGGAATACGGTGACTGTGGCATTATTAGAGTGTTGTTTTTGGCCAAAAATTCGCGCACAAGTAACGATGTGTGAGCAGGGGCGTTATTATGATGCAAAAGCCAATTTTTGTCCTTCCACAAATCCGTGCGTTTCTGGCGGATTGCTTCTCGCAAATTGCGCATTACTTGAAGGTAATATTCCTTATTGACCGTTCTATCTTGCGGCAAGAACTCATAATGCACCACGCCCCAGCAATCGAAAAAAAACTGTCAGCAAAACCTTCACATTCGACCGAACTTGACGTGCTTTTTTCGGTCCCTCTGAGAACATTTTGTACCACCGATAAACGTTGCTTTTGTCCAAAGTAGCTTCGCCGTATGCAACAGTCAACATTCTGAATGCATCCGCGCACTTTAAGTTGTTCTTCAAACAAAATTTAATACAAATTCTTTGATCCATTTTTTGGGATAGACGAAAATCGAAGACAAGCTAAAACACGTCCACGCACAATAACTGTCAAAAACTGACTGGACATTCAAAATGGCCGGAATTGTCAACATGAGTGAGGGTTATGAGTACCAACATAACGCCACCAAAAGATCAAAAATCGAACAGACGTAGCCCACGGAAACTCAAGATTCGCGATACTTTTTGAACAAACCTAAAGAGCCAGGCGTTTGTCCTTTTTTGCTTAATACTTCTGGAAATAATTAGGAGCTCATCTTTGCTCCGTTGCTCATTGATCCATATGGGAAGCGTGAAAGCGAGCGAGTCACGCTGTTTTCCGTCCTCGACTCACATTTCCAACAGGTGTCGATTATTCGTCCTTTTCCGGCGAACTCATTCAAAATGAGAGGCGGTTCGTTCTGCCTCGATTAGGTACTCCGAAATAATCCGACGTTCGTCCTTTTCGGCTAATGCTTTCAATTAGAACCAGGCTTTCATGCTTCCTTGACAATTACTTCCAAAAATAGCTCGGGCGCTTGTCCTTAATTGAATAATACTTCGAGAAATAGCCGGGCGCTCGTGTATGCTTCGTTAAATGATCAAAAGGATTCCCGCAGTTTTCCTTCCCCGAGAAAAATTACCAAAATGATCCAAATGTTTATCCTTTCTTGACAAATGATCCAAAATGAGCTTCTCTTACCCTTCTTCGTTTACCCTTACCCTTCTTCTTACAAACCGAAAAATAGTGTCTCTTGGTCACAATGAAATTTTTCGGTAATAGTTGTGAGTGCTATTCTAACGCCGAGTGAAATGGGCGAAAGTTGGTGATTTGCTTAAAACGATGAAAGAAATAGTTGAAAACATTTCTGATAGTTGTATTGCAAAAAGAAAAATAAATATATAATAAAAACACGTCCATAAGTTCGTATTCAAAGCTCTCTGAAAGAAATCAAACACTGCCGCAGGACATTTTTGTTTGAGATTTGTTTTTCGAGCTAATTGTTGTACGCTTACCATAGCCCTTTCACTATTTAAAATAATTTCTATGTAGGATATAGGCTAAAACCTTCAGGGCTAATCTCTTTCTAACGATTAGTTTTGGAGTCGACAATTTATGAAAACAATTATTCAATCAAGGAAAAAAAACATTTTTTGTTTTAATTTCTGAATTCGAAGACAAATATTTCCAATTGTTTTTATACTTAGCCCCATCACCAATCATTAAATATTATACTCATACTGCTCAGCTTCGTATACCAGTCTCGTATGATAGTGCGTGATTCCAACATGGATTCGACACGTATGTGATCTGTGGCATTTTAAAGATACTCGTAATCATATGAGGTATAACCGCAACGCTATGATTCCTAGTAAAACCAGTATCTTATGTATGAGAAATACGCGGAAGCCAATTAATAAACTCCAACAACTGGGAATTTAATAATGTTTTATCCGTCGAGTTTGCTGTTTAATTATTGGTTAGGTTTGAGATCATAATTGTTGATGGTTGACAAGGATTTTCAATTAATAAATGAGTCTAAGAAGTTATTGTTGTTGCATGGTTGCAAAGCTAAATTAAATGAACCATTAATACAAGTGTTGATTTGCTGTATTCATGGGAATGTTAAAGACATCAATAGACCTCATTAGCACAATACAGTCTAGGATTAAATTTTTCACGTTTTATTTATTACTTATTAATTTTTTTTATATTAAGGTGCACAGAAAAAATCAAACCAGTATTTGAAAAAGGCTTTTCTGCATTCTACTAATATTTAAAGTTAGCAATACAATAAGTCTCCACGATATTGTTGTTATTAGTATTTATTTCGAGTTCAAGGTCGACTGTTAGCTTATGGATTCCTGGTGAAACATGGATTTATTTCGCTCTGATGCATAGTTGACTCAATTATTTCCTCTCGGGGTACGAAATACTCATAAGAGATACACTTGTAAATGAACCAATTCTAACGTAACTAAAACACACCTCTTCAAAATCGTTTAAATATTTCGTAACGGTATGATGATGTACACATATATCAACACTCATCAACAGAAACGCCTAGATAAGAACAAATCGCTGTGGATGCTCTCCAGAAATTATACAATGTATCGTCAATGTTATTGCGGAGACTTCAAAAAATAACTTAGACACTAAAAAACTTTGCTGGTAGGTAAGTTGTAGGAAGTCGAAGGATATCCACGTCTGCCACAACCCAACTGGATAGCCAAGTATTGATTTCCTAGCCTGGAACCATTTAATGCATTATTTTGAGCTAAGCCTTCGTAAACAACGTTGCCGAGTAATTCAACTCCTTTCTGCATCGGCAAGATGGGAGGTTAGTGGATATTAGAGTAGAGATTCCTCCTTAGACGCTTCTAGTCAGATAACTATGGTCATCTTTCCTAAGCTTTAATCAGCAGATTTCATTATCTCTTCAACTAGGCTATCCGGACGAAACTCTCCTGCATTTTAAGTACTTGTAGTAGTACTTTAAGCACTCTTAATTTTTTGATATTCTACTTAGGTCTCTTGCTAGGAAGGAAGTGGGTTATACCAACTACTCAAAGACTAGCCTGCATGCTGATGCAATCGGCAGATATTTCTTTTAAAGTTCTTCAGCCGTTATTGATGTTAATCCTTGCTATGTCATTCCTGACCAGTCTACAATTAACACTGTATGGAAGTCATCAAGAGTCGACTGCCAACAGCCCTAGATTCGCCCTCTGTATAATCAAAACTAAGACCCGTGTTGGGTTCTTATCAGTCATTGCCTTAATTTACTCCAAAAAGCACAAGTTGAGGTCTATCAACCGTCCCAGGTACTTAACTGATAATTTCGAAGTTTCTCCACTTTGAAATACTCTCGATCTAAGACAATTCAATCGCAATAAGTACAAATTTATCTAAAGGGAACACTCCTCTCAAAGCTTTTGCTTAAAAACGCAAAAATATGAATATAAATCTACATAACGCTGTTGCTATCTCTTTCTACGAGAAGTCACCTAAGTGTGTTCTTGCTGATTGTGTTTACGCTCTGACTCTACTAACATAGCCACGACTACCTTGACTGTTTTGCTGAACCAACTGTAGAAAGGGTATCTTTAATGACAACAAGTGTATGTACGTATTGAATCTGTAAAACGACTCAATTTTAAGTTGGAACAACTGTCAGTAAATATACCTTTTTTGGTACTTTTTTGTAGTTAAGAATTGAGAGTTCTTTTCGTTCTTCAATCTACTTTGACTTTTTTCTTTAATTTTTGAATCAATTCCTGATGTAGGAATCAGCAGGTGACCAGTAATTCCTTTAAATCGAGTTTCTAGTAGGAAAAAAGCGGGCTGGCGCCATCATCTGTTGCTTGAGTTAACGCAAAGTTGGCATATTCAACACAATAAGCAAAAAAGAAACTCAAAGTAATGTAAACAGAATATTCTTGACAGATATGTAACCTCTTTACAACAACCGAAATCAGCTGTCACTATGAGACTTCATAACTGTCAGATCCATTAAAAACGAAGTGAACTGACTTGAAGTCCCAGTAAAATGAATAAGCTGAAAATAGAAATGTAGTTGGTCCAGTTGTTGCCGCAAGTCGAAATTTTTGGGACTTAGTGGACCATCGGATCGTGCTTATTTTGTTCTGTTCAGACCAATCAGCTAGATAGCGCATCAAATCATCAATAAAGTTAACACGTCGGCGTATCATCAATATTTTTTGGAATGTTCTTTTCGGAATAATTCTTTTTTGCAAATGTGGCTGTTGTGGTTTGAGATGCGGCGAAAGGTATAGGGTCATAGCAAGTTATTGTGAGGAGTAAGCAGAATAAGTTAAGCATAGATTGTTTGGGCCATTTAAAACTCATAGAAATGTCAGCGTGTTCGTTTTCCAATAGGGATCTTGTTGGAGACTGCAAATATTTTATCAGAGTAAGCCATCATTTGTTAACAACTATTCCCATGCGTCCTTATATTATTGCGATTTTCGACTCTTTTAGTCTCCTTTGTCTTAGTCCTTTCTTTGTTCATATAATCAAGTTGACCATGATATTGGGTTTGTCTATGGTTTTTGGTAAGTATATTGCGTACTAACACTATGTTTTTTTTTGTATATAAATTAACTTAGATGTCATTCATATCTGTCCCTTTTTCTATGCATATCCTGTTACAGACTCTGCTTATCAGTTTATATATGCCACTGTTGCCGTCCCAACAAGTTTTATCGTAGTTTGGTTTCAGTCTTGAATTTGATTTTGAAAGTACTTTGAAAATTTCATTTCTAAGGAAAGTTTTCCAATAAGTATGGGTCCTTGTGCACTCCTGTGAATGTTTTGCTGTCTTTTGTCTTTTCAAACTGTTTGATTATTGTTTGTTCGTGCTGTTCTGTGTGATCAATTTGTAGATATCGGGTTTGTTTTGACAGATACTCTGCTTTTCCTTTTTGTGTTATTCAATTCGGGACGGGAAGTCTTTAGTCAGTCAGAAGTTAGGTCTCTATGCTATTGGCCTGAACCCTGCTAATTTTTGCTGACCAGGATAGTTCGGCAAGTCGTCTATGGTGTAGTCCGTTGCAATTAGTTTTTGTATGTTCTCTATTCCAAACAGGGTTCTTTCCATGCAATTGAAATCTATGTTGAATTCCTTCTCCAGTCAAAGGACACAATTTCATGGTGGACGTTGTTTGACAGTTTTTGGTCGGTGTTTGCTTTTAATTCGATGATCCTCTTAATTCAATTATAAGGACAAAACAGTTGTCTTCATATAAAACGTTAAACTTTCCCGTTAGTATCAGGATAAACGTAAAGTTGAGAACTTTTAACGCTTTGCAAGAGTATTACTGATAGTCCGCCGACAGCAATATGTATTATCCTATCAAATTTGAACTAGTTTTTCATGGCTTCTGTCTTCAGAAGTCTCACTAAGATTGTCGATAGCTTTTTCGTAGTATTTTATACTTTACGATTCAGTTTTTTTCTGATTTAGTGTTTCACCCTCAAGCCTGAATGTGTAAAGGGCTCTGACTTAAAATAGTTGCTTTTTTTCAGCGGTTAGGAATTGGAGGCCGTTTATGCCTGAGTAAGGGACTCCGATGTCAAGTTATGTGATTCGATAATGTCAAGGATATAATAATTTCCGTTTAGAGCCAAAGCGCCAATTGGTGGAAGCGACCAATTTGCGGTCATTTTTTATTGTGAATATAATGTAAGGGTGTAGGACATCTACCAGAAATGATCTTAAATGTTTTGAAAGTCTTTAGATCCATACTGGACAAAGTAAGGGGTTGGGTCTGTTCGAATTCTTTGATTTGTACGTTTTCTTAAATATTATGAGGTCTAGAGTCTCAGGGTGGAGACTTGTGTATCATAATTTAGTATAAGGAAGAGTGACTATTACTGATTGGATGATAGCATCTCATATGGCCATTTATCATTTGTTTGTGCGATTTTGTTCGTTAGAGAACACCCGCAGGCGTCGATGAACCCTACTCTCTTCTCGAAGTCATTGTCTCTGGTCTTTGAAATTGCACTTACATGTCCTTCAGCAGCCTTGGTTATTTTCTAGTGGTTATCGATTAAATTCGTTTTAATCTCTTATTAGATAGTGTCGTTCATTGTTATCATCTGGTCTGCTTGACTTTCCTCTGATATTTCGAAGGATACCCTACACTGTGTATCGAGAGTGCATCTTTGATTCTTGTAGTAAAATTTCCCCGCAGCAAGTCAGTTACTCGATGTCCTTGTTTTCTTTTGTGTTTGGCACAAATTGTGCCTCAGCTGTTTGACTATTTGTTCAGTTGCTAATGTCGTTTCTCTGAAAACGTTGATAAAACCATTTGTTAGACTCCTTGAGCTTCTGTTGCTGTTCAATCTTTTTTAAGTGTATTGTTTAGCCCTACAAATTGATTCATTTTTTTTTTTGTTTTCAGTCGTTGGTTGGTAGTCGTTGTTTTACTCTTTGATTCACTAAAAAGAAAGCCACTTCTCGGTCAGTACCGAGTTGGTAGCCTGGATGTGCCAGCATATGTGCCTAGTGTTGGTTTTGTCCTTCTTGACAATGAATACGCTGGACTTGTTTCGGGTCCTTTATCTTGGTCTTTTTCAGGGTAACCGGTAACTTTCGGGACACAACTCGCAGAGTTCATCTTTTTTGCTACTAAATATCTTCCAAAACTACGGAAAAGTAGTTTCAGGATTCAATTAAGAACAAACGGTCGAAATTCCGAAAAATTTATGTTGAGTGAAAGCGTCTTGATCTAATCAAATTAGACAGAAAGCTGATGAACTTGTTGAATTTCTATGAATTTTCAATCCGCAGACGGAGAACATTGCCGAGCTTCAATTTTGTAGGACACAAGAAACAATTCTCCATCAAGTCAACAATTCTTCAGTGCATTATAAAGTCATGTAGGCTAAACAAAACCACAGCACATCATTTATCATTGAAACCTGAATAAATCAAATTTAACATCTTTACCAATTGTTACCACATTACTCCTCCTAATTTGGCTTGTGGTGTTATTGCGCTGTTGTGTTACGATTAAATCATAATTAAAATGCGATTTGTGCGCTGCAGTTAGCCTAATTTCTTAATTTACACACATGAATGGGCATCACCCGCGTAAAATATGCTTCATATAATACCACCACCACAACGATGGTTTCTTTGCGATCGACTTATCGTCAATTCCAAGCCTGCTTCACATAATTCCAATGAAGTTACAGGCGTTATGCACTATTGTGCTCTACTGACCAGTGCAACTACTGACCAACTGCAATAAATTGCAGTAGAAGTGATGCAACATGTTTGAATGCATTGATTTGGAAAATGCATTTTGAAAGTTATGTATTCGTTCGATTCGATTGGTCCTCATTATACTAAGGTAGACCATCGGATTCGATTATCTCTTGTTGAAACTGTCGAAAACCATGATTGGCATTTTAAGTGTACATTCAGGACTAGAGAAGTTTGTAATTAAAAAGTCCTACTCTAGTCTCCACTACAAGTTGACTGTAATTGAAATTCACTAAACTTCCCTCTTGCACGACCAATGAATTGATTGATATTGGATTAAAGAGCAAAAAGGCTTCAACATAACCTCGTTTTCTCCATTGTGTCCCTCCGAACAGATCTTGAAAGAAGAAAATTGAACATGGAAAGCCTTTTAGCCGACTCGCCTGTATTCAACTCTGATTGTCACACCTAGGCAATGGCTCGTACAAGCAAATGTGTAAATTATCAGCAAGATACAATATCCAATTAACAATTAATCACCGCAACCCACCGACTAAGTAACCAACTTACGCAATTCGAATGAATTTTCCCTGAATTCGAAATGCAGGAGTTATGTTGTATCTGTTTTTGCGAGCCGTTTGGCCTCAGTACGTTTGCTAATTTCTTGGCGTGTTTCATTCATGGTGGAATTCACAGAACATCTATTGTAGTAGACATTTCGACGTGTTTGTTGTTCATACTGCTGACCTACTGCTAAACTCAAAACACACATTACTCGTATGTGTATCTTTGTATCTTTCTAAAAAGTTTGAAACAAACGGATATGGGTCAGGTACATGCTGAAAATATGATTCTTGTATCTCGGTTGGATTTCTTTTTTGCATCTATCGAACTCTACTGATATCTCAATATAGTTTTTCGGTCCATAGAAAAAATGTGCTTAGATTTTCCAGGCCTGCTCCCTGCCGTGCTACGTGTAGAGAAAATTTTCGGTTGAAAGTCAAAAGAAACTGCGCCAGGGTTCATTGGCATCTAACCTTTTCACCATGTGGCTTGAACTTCTTCATTTCGTGCTTGACTTCTTTGGCTATTGTATTAAAACGATACATTATTGGCTGTTTGATGAACTTTGACGATGCATATTTCGAACTTTTGATTAAATTCGTTACACAAACGAGCGTATTGATCTTCAAAAGAGTTGTCAGTAGGTTAGGGTTAAACAATAATAGATGAATTGGAGAAGAAATGAATGAATGAAAAATCTTTTTGTTTAGTTGTTGCGAAATGCATTGAATGATAACAAAAGCGATTAAGACATTGGGCGCCAAGAACGCATTTTACTAGATTGCGTACCAAATGTTGCTGTTTTTTTTCGAATTCAAACAGTTTTTCGAAATCGAACTGTGATTTGACGGAAAGGTCAGTTCACAACGGCGAAATAACACAGAAAATGAAAAAAAAAGATGTGAAGGTGTTCATTGGACCAGTAACCTTTGTGCAAAAACAATCATTTTTGAAAGTAAAATCTTTCGATTGAATCCTCATCATACGAAATTATATCGTTGAATACTGAAAAATGAAAGGAGCAGCGAAATATGATTAACATATTTGAGTCGTTGCTCGTGACCTGATTAATCCCATCCTGCTCCACTAACGTGAATCCATAAGCTTCCGACTTTTGAACCCCCAAATCCGAGCTCAGATGTTCGAGATTCGGATTGGTCGTTTATCAATGCAGAAGATTACTCTGTATTTTTAGTCGGACTAGCTATAGATATACCTAGTCTGTCCAGCGGTCTACCACAAACGAATGATTGCGAAAATACAAAGGGTGTAATTTCTGTTTTAAAATTTTATTCATACATAAATCAAGGTAAATAACAATAGAATTATGTACAAATCAATCGAAGGTACCAGGTTCCGCCGTGACATAACCTTCAAATCCCATGGACCATAGCATTTCCCATAGGGAACGGTCAACAATCTTAATCAGAACGAGTTTTAGTCCATTCAAAGCGCGATCTCCGCTCTTGCAAGCCACCTCAAGCTCAAGCCATAACTAGTTGTGAAACTAATCAAGGTCCGAACTAAATGAGATCCAGTCTAAAGTCTTGATTAAACAAAGGACATTTCGTACCAACCAATTCTGTGTTATTACATTGGGAACTGCTGCTTATACTTACGGGACAATCCAGTGTCTCCTTTATCGAGTGTTCCCACGATCGACTTAACCAATTGCACAAAAAATTTATATTATATATCTAAATACATTTTCGTCGGGGTTTTTAATCCTTTTTTACCAAAAACTGAGTTTAGAGCCAGTACTAAGCGTAAAGTACCATCATACCTGCCCCTGCACTACACAATTACTAAACAGGGATAATGATCTTTTTTAACCTTTCCAATAAATCCTTGGGCTTCCGTAAAGTTGTTTGTTTACACTCTATCATTTTGGCGCTTGCCATTTTCTTCCATGTTACTGATTTATTCAGAAGAAAACACAATAGTGGAATTCATTTCGTCTAAAGATTGAGAAAACCGGTTGCTCTTTCATCCTTGATAGCCTTGAGGACCGCAGTAAACCTTTGTCATAGCTACAACCAGTGTAACCTTTGAATAAACTCCCAATATATTTGCCATTGACTGGCATCTCGGTTCCGATTAATTTTTTTAAAGTTTTTTTTAAGGTTGTCTTTTATTTTAAGGATGAAAGATGGGAAGTGATTTGTGCTTGACAAGCTTTATACAATTTCTGGCCAGAACAGCATTATTCCCCGTTGGGTTAATTTTATTCCTTTAACTGCATCAGGGAGATTCAGGCTGTTTATGTTTTGAGAGAGAGACTCAAGGATGGAAAGTGAATATAGGTTTACAACCTTAGAACCTGATTTGGGGCTGAGCGAACGCCTAACGGTGCCTTCAGGTTACAGAAATCCCATCCATAACAGAAAGGAAAGGAGAGAACGGATTTCTTTTATTTTTCCACTCTTCCTGATGCTCCAGTATGCGTTGTCCTGTCAAGACTACACGCACAAAACGTGCCGCGTGATTCCATTTGACAGTTGTTTAAGTCACCTGCAATATTATCTGAGGGAAGCTTTCCATTTTCAATGAAGAGGTTAACGTGTTGCTTATTCAGTTTTTTGCAAATAAAAGTGTTGAACAGGCGTCATCCATTGCTCCTATACAAAATACACAGTCGGGAAACCTTGATCAATCCATATTTTGCAGGATAGACCGGAAACTTTTGCGCAGACTGGGCCATGTTGAGGTCAGTTTCACCATGCGACCGATTGAGGTACAGCCTCTGGTTATCATCAAAGGGGTAGTCCGCTTTCTCTTGTCCCGCTTTCCCAAAACTTTTGACAATCATTGAAATGGCGTTGTTTCTCTAATCCGCAACCGCTTCTCTGCTATCCTCCCTCGCCTTCAGATTCCGATCAACAACTTTAAGTTTCGAAGACCGTTCGATATGTGGAAGTGATTCGCATGTATTTTGTATCTGCACCTGTACTTACCGCGTTCAGCGTACCTCCTTTCTGAGAGCATAAGCCCCTAGGAATGATCAATAAAAGAAACTGACGCATTGACAGCTGTTTTGACTTTATATTTTTAAGGTTTAATATACTCAGCTGTCATAATTTAGACTACTTGACACTTCCTACGAATTAGAATGGAACTCCATAATTCAATGGTTCATTAGTCAAACGAGCTAGTAACCTGAATTTTAGGGAAAAAGTGTCTTCGAGTCTTCAAGTAGGACCACGCATTTTACTGCTGGTTCTGGTTCGGCCAGTGCTTCACTAATATTGGAAGGCCTCAATATGGGGATTTATTGCTTTGGCAGGATGGCAACCTAAGTTAGCCTGCAGGCTGGACTTCGGCCTGAACTCGTGAGCAGTTAGTCATCCAGTCCTCAAACGCCGAAATAGAATATCTAGTTTGAGTTGCGGATACAAGACTGTGCATCAAACAACTGGCACCGCAAGATTGTTCGCTTAGCCTCAAATGCGCATCATAGAAGATTCCCACGAATTTTAGAAACCTGAACGACACTTTATATCATGCTCGTTCTTGAGCTACGTTTCTTCCTATCGTAGAGTACGCTGCGGTACTTCTGACCGTCCCTGAGAATCCACATCAGATAGTCTAGCTCTTGAAAGAGGATTTTCAAGTGTAAATTAGTGTACAGTGCAACCTATTTCTGACGTGCACTTGGTTTTACCAACAGATTACTGCTGTAGATGTATCTCTTTTTTAACTGAATTTTTGACTGCAATCCTTATCCCAGTTCCGTGCTTGCTAGCAATCTTTTGGTAGTTTGAATGAAGCATGAAACGCCTGCATGCAGACGAAAAGATTCGCATTGGTGAGTCTAGTATATTCTAGTTGAATTGTCCCGCTTCTTGGCAAATATTCCATCAGCGAAATTCAACAAACATCTTAATGTCACAGTTTTCCACCGTTCTGTAAAAGATTGGGCATATAGGCTGCGAGGAGCACACTCATCGATCGCTAGTAGTATGTACTCGTCGAGTGATCCTCTGGTGCTCTCTGACCTTGGTACTAGGGACTCGGAATCGAATATCTTTGGGTGATTCAAATACAGCCCCATCAGTGAAAACAAGGGGTGTGGCCAGCGTAAAATAGAGCAAGCCCCTCTCCAGCTGACATGTCCAGTAACGGTTTACCATAATCAAAGAATGCCAATTCGATTGCTTTATTGGTTGAAATTGGCGCTTTGTTGACCACAAGAGGCACATAACCGGTCCTCGAAACAGCGCCCTCCAAATTATTGAGCCTTGGTTGAAAAGATTATATCGATTAATTTACCGGAAGACAAAGCCTAAAGAGTGTAGTTTTGAATACCGAACCCAAACTAAACCTTCCCCACGCGCTTGACCATGCATTGGGAAGTGATCACAGCTGGTTGGCGTGCAGACAATGCAGACGGTTCCATCAGGATACCATGTTGTTAGACTTCTGATGGGACGCCATTCGCTGAACAGCAGCAAAGCAGCATGCCTATCTTTTGGAAACTTTTCGGGCAGATAATGAACGTTGTCAATTTCATCTTCTTGGTTTGAATGAACTTGCGAAATGAAGAGGCAACTCTTCGATTCAGAACCTCACTCAATGTGCAGTTGGATCAACTAGAGCCATGTTCTTGAGTCGTTTTGGCTCTACAGCGAATTTCAGCAGTTTTACCAATATTACATCCACAACGCAAAGGCTCTAATTCAACCAAGTATCCTTCAATCTGCCTCCTGCCTGCTTTAAACCTTTACACAAATCTAGGACAACTCTGGCGGAAGTTTGCAGTACAAACAATAGTCCTGATACCAAGACAACGCGCCTTTGTTTTTTTTTTCATTTCTAAATACTCTCTCCATATCTAGAAAATCGTTACAGTTTCTGCTGATTCCGAGAAAGTTTGCTCAAACGATGAGGCATGTCTAAGTTACAATCGGGTCGGCAAAGGAATGTATCTTTAGTGAACCCCGAAAAGATAACCGCGGCAGCAGATTGTAATCGCTGAAGGAAAACATCAAATCAAAGCAACGCACATGAAAGTGCATCCAACTCGAATGGCTTCGCGGCATTTCAACAAATTCCATTGTTAACACTAACACTAAGAATGTGAAATCATGAGCACGTCCATCGGGACTTCTTCTTCGTCTTTTTAATTTTCATAAACTGAATTTCATCATAATTCGTGCTACCATTTCTCTTTAGTTAAAAATAAAAACGTAATTATTCAAATTTAATAAGGTCACTTAGTCATTACATTGTTACCATTGTTCGTGTCCAAAAAATTAAGTTCGAGTGTCTTTAGATCAATTTTTTTTTTCAGAGTAATCAGATAAGTATCTTTGTTGTTTTTTTTTTCGAGCAATCCCCTGGAAGCTTTCACAACTCACACGTGTGGTGGACTTAATCTTGTCACAGATCGCCATGTGAGGGATGAAATATGCATTTTGAAGGTTTACCGACTTTGCATTTTTAATGAGTGCTCGATCGCACACTAAAGTTGAACAAATACAACGAAAAGTTAATGGAAGAAAAATATAAACAAACGCAAATTATTTGCACTGTTGAGCTTGTAATATTTTCATTTTGATTTTTCGAGGCTTTTCATCACGTTGAAGAAGAGTGCGTTCAAGATAATTGACTAATTAATTTCAACATTAAGTATGTGCTGTCATTAGGAGGGAAATATCTTGAAAATGTCGAAAAATAGCAGGTCTTATTTGTTGAAAACGGCCTTGTCAAATTGCGGAAACAGCAAAAATGAAAGATGTCGAGATCCGCCGATGGATGAACTCTTATTGTTCAAAAACTATCAATGATAAACATTTTTAAGCGGAGGAAGTAATTTTTTGTTTTTTTTATTTTAATTTGAATTTTCAAAAACGTTTAGCATTGAGAACTATCAACTTGACACAAAGTGGATTTGTTTTCTATTTAAAACGAATTCAATTTTGCACTTGTACGAAAATTACAAAAAAAAAAGGTCCATTACGATATTTATTTAACGTTATAAAAATAATTGTTAAACAAATACGAGATCAATTAGCGAAAGTAGTCCATTCGAGCTCTCGTCAGTACGAAGATATCCACTTGATCTAATATTTAAATATCTTTTTTCAATGTCGTGAGAAACTAGGTGACCACAATCACTTAAGCCAAGATAGATACAAGATGAACATGAAAGATAAAGACAGAGTCGAAGAAAAAGAGTAAGAAAAGAAGTTGAACTAGTCAAAACAATCAGATTTCGTTTGAAGATAATTTATTGCTTTTTTCATAATCTTCTTCTTGTGTCTTATTCAGTGTTGTGCAACGTTTCGATGAATATCTTTTTGGAAATTCGCATGTTTACCGTCATAACATTTTTGTGGTCATGATTTGAATTGAGTAGCAGATACTTGAGGACTACTTGCCATTATTAAAATTATCTCAACATATGAACGTATGCATAAATGTTAAATAATGTACGGAGCAGTGCATCTTTGCCTACTCACATTGTCTGCATTTTCAAATGGAAAGTGTTAAGTGTTCTGCATGATTGTAAGATGTTTGTTCAAGTGTAGCAAAAGGTTCGATAGATAACCTCTTTTTTTATTCTCTTCTAGCATGTTGAAGTGGTCTATGAAGATTAATAATGATCGTTGAATTTTTTTCCCCATATGAAAAACATTTTCGAAAATTTATTTTAAAGCTTATTTCGATAAATTGATAAAAATTAAAAACAAAAAGTCAGTAGACGGCCGAATGCGTGTGCTAATCGTAAGTTGTTTTGTCGTGAATATACAGAATTTTGTTATCTTTAATACTCGTACGACGCGAAAAACTAATCCTGGCCACGGCCATCTTAAGTGTCTCCTTCAATTTGTCTTAAACCAGAAACATTTCAAGAGCCAAACTCATTTTTATTTTAAAAAAATGATTGAACAGCTTCAGTGCTGCGGTGAAGCTACCCTTAGCTGGACTTTAAAAGGTGGTTCCTATAAAAGAAGTCGAAACGCTGGAATTGTCGATTCGCACAGCTGCTGGGGAGCAACTTTCACGCTTTACACAATGCCTAGCCGTTTGTAAAGAAATTCTTCGTTCAGAGGATCCTTATCCTACATAAAAATGAATTTTTATTGACCAGAAAGAGACTCCAAGAAGTCTTGGTTTTAAATTGGTCAGTAACTGGAATCAAACGATCTTGAGGTTCCCATTTTGCTACATCTTGAAATTTTGCATAGTACGAAAGGTCCCTAAAACTCCATAAAACTATTCATAAACAATCAGAGCAATTACTCTTTATGAAAATTTTTAAATAAAAGATTTAGTCGTTTCATGATTTGAAAAAAGTAATAAACACTTGATTTTGCTGACTGTAAATCATGCATTCATTCATATTGATCTCAAAATCATCCAATAGTGGTTACAAATATATTAATAATAAAGTTGCGGGGCCACAACATTGTAATACGAAGGCGGTCCGATAAGGACTTTGCCTACAAATGAAAAAACAAACATTTTTGAAAATTTTCAATATAATCTCGCTTCAGTTCGATTCACTTGACCCGGCAATGCTCTAACTTCTTTTCCTTCGCAAGGTTGGCCTTCGTGCCGGCGATCACTTCCTCATTCGAGTGAAATTTCTGTCCGGGGAGTGACTTTTTCAAGTTGGGAAACAAAGAGAAGTCGCACTGGATCAAATTCGGAGAATACGGTGGATGGAGCAGCAGTTCGTTGCCCAATTTAATCAATTTCGCCGTGGCGAGTGAGGAGGTGTGAGCCGGTACATTGTCCAGGTGGAAGAGCACTTTTTTTTCGCCAAATGGGTAATTTTTTTTTAATTTGGGGTCAAATCGGCCCATCATTCGACATGATACTTCCCAGTGACCGTTTTGCTTTTCTCCAGGTAGTCAATGTATAATACACCTTGCGAATCTCAGAAAACGGTGGCAACCACCTTTCCGGCCGATGGGACAGTCTTCGCCTTCTTCGGAGCAGGTTGACCGGGTAAAGTCCACTGTGTTGACTGTTCCTTGGTCTCTGGTGTGTACCAATGGATCCATGTTTGGTAGACGGTCAAGTAACGACGCAAAAACGGTCAAACACTGCTCTGAAGTCACACGGTTACGCTTGTTATCCGAAGTAAGCAAACGCGGCACTCATCTTGCCGACACCTTTCTCATACCCGAAATTTCATATATGATATGCGCCACGCGGTCTTTTAAGATGCCTACTATCTCAGCTATCTCGCGCACCTTCAATCAGCGGTCCACCAAAAGGGGATCGTGAATTTTCGTCACGTTATCCTCCGTGGTTGCTGTTTTCGGGGCATCTGGGCGCTGTGGAGTGTCCTGTCTGCATCTTTTTTCACGAGCGGTAAGATTTTCCCTCATTAACTTCCCACATTCACTTCCACTCATATTTGACTTCCTTCCTAATCACACTATTTTCACCAAGTTAATGAATATTATTCCAAAAATGTTCACTGTTTAAAGACAGTCTGAAAATCCTTTGTTATTAACTGACTGAATTCGTACCCTATTAATTCTGATTCAAGTTCTTTCCTCTTACTCAATTCTTGCTTCTTGCTTCTTGCTCTTCTTATTCAAATGGGTATTTTTTTAATCTGCATGAGAAGTCTTGTTGGTTGTTGCCTATGGTTTGACAGTTGAGAATGTCATACTGTGTTGACATTTCTGTTCAGTAAGGTTTGGCAATTCATCATGAATCGTTTAACGCCAGAACAACGTTTCCAAATTATGGACCAAGTGTGAATAAATAGGAAATTCTGTTCATTCTGTTTAAAATTAAATAAATCTCTTCACGAATTTCATAGAGCACGTCTATTTTACGGCCAATATAATCGAACAAACAATTCGTGCATTTATTGATCATTTTCGCCTTAATTCTACTCTTTTTGATTCAAAACCATCAACAAGACAAAGAAATGTGCGTACCGAAGAGAATATTTTTGCTATAGCGCGAAATTTTGAAGAAGAAGTCAAAGTGTCGATTCGTCGCGATTTTCAACTTGTTGGCCTTTGTACTTCGACAACGTGGAAATTTTTACGTAAGGATCTTGGCTTACATGCCTATAAAATACAGCTCGTGCAAGAATTAAAGCCAAATGACCATCGTCTACGCCGCATTTTTGTTGAAACGGCTAATTTGAAACTAGCCGAAGATGAGCATTTTTATTTACTCATTTCTGGTTAAATGCCTTCGTTGAAATTTCCATAAATGGAGCGAAGACAATCCATTTGGAGAAATTGCCATAAGGTGACCTAGGAAACTTTTCAGCACTGTATATAAATGACCAATAAATACTTGGAATTGTCCCATTTCGACAATTTCGATCTGTACACTATAAAATTTTAAATTGAAGACGTGTCATTTACGTGACGTCACATGTAACATTTCATTACAGAAAAAAAGAGCGCCAGGACTCTTCATTCACAGAACCAGTAGGCTAAAGTTCTTGCATTACGCCTGGCAATTGAAGTGATTTAATACTCTGCATTAGACCTTACATTCTATCAGAAAGGTTTCTTCGAGCAAACTGGAACATATTGGTAAACATACCATGGATTCCTTACTCGAGATCTGAAGCTTCTGGACTTCATAGTAAACAGTCCTGCTCTTGAAAAAAGGCATTGTTGGTACTCAAATGTATTCGCTTACTTATTTGAGACGAAGACATATTGTCATCTGAGCATTCATGTTTTCATTTTCGTTTTCCGGATTTCGTTGACTTATCGTTGACGTGACTCTTGACAGTCTAATATGATCTTATCCTTCAAACTCTATGGTATTCTGCAATCCATTTATCGAGTCAAACTGCTCAAAAATGGATAGAATACGTTGCTTATCTTTCTTTCCTGCCCTATATGGTGTAGTAGGTCTATGAATCTGATGCGATGTCTGAATCTCGCTGACTCGAAACAGGGGTGTTTCTCGTTGAATTACGAAACAGCGGTGTTTGAACTTCAGTTTCGCCTATTTTTGACAGGAACCCAGGGAGAACTTTTAAGGGTTCTGACCAGATCACATATTCGTATACATAGGGAGCTTGAAATAAGGCAGATCTAATCCGTATCAGGGATCAAACACTGATTTGTACTGTTGGCCATACATTGCCTGTACCTAACCTCAGAATCAACATGAAGGTTAACCCCAAAAAGTGATAAGTTAACATCAAAAACAATAAAACATAGTAAACTATAGCAACATTTTACGTTATTTGTAAGCAAGGGGAAACAATATCGTTTCCAAAAAATTGCAAGTGTCGAGCTTCCGAGGAGACAACTGCTTGGCTTATTTCGAGTGGAAAGGGTGGGTAATACATAGCTAACTGATATCGCTAGCAAAAAATGTTCAAGGATTGCAGAGAGGGCGCCAGAGACCAAGCAGACCAAGCAGGCAGTGCATCAAGTCAAGCCATCGTCTCATTCAACTCAAATGGTTCAAGTTCAGACGCGTTATTTATAAGAATGAGTCTAGATATCCTTTTGAAAAATTGCAAGCGATCCTAAAGGCGATCTTTTAACAGATTTCTATTCGAAAACGTAGTTGAAATTGTGTAAAATCCAGTTACTGAGAAGAATGGCAAAATCACTTCCGTTCAATAAATAGAAGACCTATAAACATGTTAGGGAACTTCGGTCATCCTCACAAACGTCGGTTTGAATAAAAAAAGGATATTTTTAGGTCTAGATGAAATTTTACATTAGTTTAAAAGTGATAGATTGGTTGTCAAACGGGTCTTTTCTTTTTCTCCTGTATTTTATACACTTAAATACTCAGTTGGGTCTATTCAGCTCCCATACCTACAAGTCCCAACTAGTCATCAAAACATCCTGCGTGTATTGTTCAGTTATCAATAGACGCATTGGCCTTTGTTATCTTGATATGATATTGGTCTGGCTTTATCATTCCTTGAAAATATTTAGCAAGTGTCGTCTTTCTCCTCGTGACCAACTCAATCACAAATTCCTGATTGCGAAATCTGATTCTAGCGATTTCTTCGAATCAGAAATGCTAACATGACTCAGTAAGAAATACATAATCTTTATGGATCTGCATAAATCTCAATGCTATGATGAATACTCATACGCCCTTCAAATTTTTCATACAAGACCGATGGACGTTATATTCAATTTAACTATTCCATTACCGCCCATTTTCGCTTCGAATTAATCAAATCAGACTACCTACATCGAACTTCAACAACGTATTCACCACAAAACTGATTATGGAAAGATGAGAGAAACAACAAACACTTAAATGTAATAAATCAAATTTCAACAAAATTATTCTCTTTTCGACGTAGTCCTAAAGGAAAACCCATTCGAAACCAACTCCTACAGAGGTCAAAAACGATGGTCACTATGAAATTTTGTACTTTCAACAAAAAGTTTATTGACTTTTTGATTATATTCGATTTATTATTATTTTTAATTTCAATTTTGCTAGATTGGATCGAACGATCCAAAAAAAAAAAGGTGAAAAGATTGATTAATACCTAGCGCAAATCAATCTTCATGTATAATTATTTATTTTTGCTGTTTTTTTATTGATTCTACCAACGAAAAAAAGGCATTTTTACCGATAGTATCTCTAAATACTTTCTCTTAATGCTTCAATGATGAGGTGATCATCATGATCATTATTAGCTAATAATTTTATATTGACGACATTTATTGTTGCGCGCTTCATCATGAATGCAACTCGAGAAGTTGCAAATGAAGTTAAATTTTCCTTATATATATAATTGTCCTTATATAAAGCCTTACCAGCGATTACCTTATCTGTAGTTGATAAACCGCAGGGGGAATACTTATCTACAGGACTGTTCCTGAAATATGGTATTTTTTGGGGAATACCACCCCCACGTACCCGAGGAAATTAAGGACAACACGGAATATGACTCTGACCAACACATTCACTACGATTCTACTGATTAACTGAAATTGACGTTTTGAGCTGATAGTCAATACGTTTTGGAGCTAGTTGCTTCGCATGGTAGCGTGTGAACGGCTCCAATCTATCGATCATTCGGTCTCCGTCCCGGTAAAACCCTGGCAGATCTCGGAGAACGTTCGAAGTTCCAACCACTGAGTTGGTGGTGTAGTTTCGGTTAAGATGAACTGCCGATTAGCGCCGCGTCTCTGGCTCTGAGCACCTGTCCCCTGTTGGCTGTTGCCAACTCTCGCATGGTCTTGCATTTGGGAGGTGAAGGCTATTTACGCCCTGAATGTCGGACTCCCGCTAATGAACTACCGACTAAACACCTCCCCTGTCACGCCGCAAACCTGGCCTGGAACTGTTTGTCACTGCGACTGTCCGGCAGTACGTCCGGCAACTAGTACTGCTACGTCATCTGCGTAGCCAACCAGGCGCGACTCACCCGGTAACTGCAATCTCAAAAGCTCATCGTACGAGACATTCCAGAGGTCCGGGCCCAGAACGGAATCTTGCGCCACCCCTGATGTCAAATCAATCCTTCGCCGGCCTCCTAATGTATCATAGATGAGTTTCCGGTTTTTGAGGTAGTCCTTCAATATCCGCATCAGATACCTCGGCACCCTGAAATATTCCAGAGCACGAAGAATATCTGTCCATCTAGCAAAATTGAAGGCATTTTTCACATCGAGTGTTATGAGCAATACTATTCATCTCGAGTGGTGATTGTGGGCTTGTGCCTGCTGGACCGCACTCACTACCTCTGCTATTGCACCGATCGCGGATCGACCAACCCTGAAGCCATACTGCTGATGAGACAGATCCCCGACAGTTCGGGTGGCCTTTCCAAGTCTTTCTCTAATGAGCCTCTCGACCACCTTCCCAGCGACATTCAACATAGATAGGGGCCGAAATGTGGATAGTTGCTTTGCGTTCCCCTTCCCCTTGTGGATCATCACGAGTCTCGCCTCTTTCCAACAATCTGGAAACGTGCCCTGCTGCAGACAGGCATTGAAAGTGGCGAGCAGCTTGTCAGGGCAAAGTTGATGTACAAGCTGTATCACTTCTGTTGGTACACCGTCTGGCCCTGGGGCCTTTTTCGATTTTACAGATTTCACCGCATCATCCAGCTCGATAGCGCTAAAAAGTGGGCATTCTCCAGGACATTCAACATCTGCATCATCCGCAAGAACAGGATGCATAGGGAAAAGCGCTCGAACAGTCTCGTCCATTTTTTTCATTTTTTCTCGTCCATTACACAGAGCCTCTTGCAGCTCCTAGTTTCTGCATGGCAAGCTTGTTGTACCCAGCCCCCACGGATCTCTATCGATGTCCTCAGCGAGCTTGTGCCAGCAGCGAGCCTTGCTTTCGTTAATCAACCTACGGAGGAGTTTTCTAGTCGACCTGTATATGCCAGCGTTCGGGAATGTGACTCGTCTCGATTTCTTTAACGTTGGGCTTCGCGGCGGGGTCTGTGACATTCTCTCCGCTTTTCAGCGTTTTCTGCCGACCACCGGTACACAGCAGGCACCAATCGAGGCCGTTGCCTGGGCATAGAGCAGTCGCACGCAAGCTTGAGGAGCCTCATGGTGGAGTTCACCATATTTTCAGCTGAGGCTCCCCCCGTTGCCGTCATAGTTTCACCGCTCATAAGAACTGCGGCGAACGCGTCGACATCTATTTTATAAATATTCCAACCTACAGTTGTGGGTTGGGTTGCTACGCGTCGAGTAACACGCTCGCCAATTTCAAAAGCAATGTAATGGTGACCGCTCGCCGAGTAGTCCTCCAGTACCCTCCATCTGTGTATCCTAGGCACTAAGGACTCCGAAGCAAATGTCACATACGGAATAGTTCCCAAGCAGTCTCCAAGTCGAAAAGGTGGTGTGTTCCCAACGTTCATGATGACAAGTTGGCCTCCCTCCATAGAAAAGACAATCATGGGACCATTAAGGCGACGGAGATAGCATACAAACGAACGGAAATAGCAGCTACGAGGAAAGAAACATAAGCCATGATATCCTAAAAAATATGTTTAAAAGAAAATATAACGACGGCAAAGAAACTTTTCAAATCGGAAGGGCGAAACTAGAAAATCTGGTACAATAAGATTCCTACTGCATTCGGTCGCAGCAGGAAAACCATGTGCAAACCAGAGCGACCAGTAATGAAGATCAGCGACTCTTGCAACACTGGCTCTGACTCTCGGGCTCTTGTAACCTCTGAAAGACGTCCCCAAGGTACAGGAATGCGAAACGGTTGAGAAACTTATGATTGCTGGCATGACCACCCTAGTTACTGAAGCACGGAGCACGGAGGAATAAAGAAATCCCTGCAGGGTAGACACCGAGCACTTGGATTATCCTGGATCGTGCAGAGAAAAAGCGGCTCTACCGCAAATAGTTATGAAAAGCATCATTGCTACATGCGATGCACAAACGAACGTTTCCAAGGAAGTTAAAAACGGAGTCTTGGAGCTGGAATACCTCCTAACCACAATGGGTCACTGTAGACGTAAGTGGATGAAGGCAGAGGAGGATCAAAAGACTAGTCCGTTCGAAAGTGCAGCAGATGTTCCGAATTCTACTAGCATCAAAAGTTTGACCTGTAGCCCATTGAAAGAGGACCGGTATAAAGAAAGGAAGGACGAAGTCGGAGCCTGGAACGATTGAATTGCGACGAATGGGGGTTTTAGACGGCACTATCCAAAGCTGCTATCCACTATCAACAAGGAACTGCACCGAACACGGCTGGCATAGGTGCAGAGACGAGGAGCACTGCGGATTGCATCCGCATATCGGACAGTCTCTGAGTCGACGGTGTTGGAAATTGCAGGGGTGATACCCATTGCTGTCCTTGCTAGAGAGCATAAATGAATCTACCTCCGAAGGCACGAGAGTAATAAAGAAAAAGTTGCTCGCGATGAAAGACGATGCACTCTCGACGAATGACAACAATCTTGGGAACGTGAGCTAAAAGGAAGATGGAGGCTGCGTGGCTCATCAACGATTTGAGATCGTGGCTCAGTCGAACGCATGGTGAGACTGACTTGTACCTGATCCAGCTACTGAGCGGACACGGTTGTTTTCAGTCTTACATGCACAAGATTGGTAAGCCAGGGTATCCTGATTGCAAATTCTGCATTGGTGTGAAGGATGACGACTGTCACACTTTATTTTCATGCAGCAGATGAGAAACAGCGCGGTGATCTTGCCAAAAAAGTGGGAGAGCTCGGTAATCGATAGCCTAATCGATTAGGCTATCTAGACGGAGCTCTCCCACTTTTTCCCCAAAGGCCCGAGAATAGAATATGAATTGAATGAGAATAAAATTGCCCGAGCGTAATCTACCACCTGGTTTTTTAGCATCTCTTTGAAGAGATCAAATCAAGTGGTACATTACGCTAAAAAATCAGGTGATACATTACGCTCGGGCAATTCTAGCCACAAAGAAAGGCATACTTGATCGGCTGGAGGCGACGAGAATGGAGAGTTTCCTTCTCTAGCAATCCTCCTCCTCTGTCCCTCCCCGCTGGAGAAGGAATACCTGTAACCCAAAGGCGCCATAAGACGTAAAATTGGGAGGCCTAGCCCGAAGTAATGTGTCAAACAGTTCCAGGATAGACGCTCCAGTAGGCAGGGCAGGTGTGAAGTCAGTAGTCCAGTAGGTCTGTTGTACCACTGGGAGTCCGACACTCAGTGCGTAAATAGCCTTCACCTCCCTACCCAAAAAGGTGGCCAAGAAAGCTGCTAAATCAGCGGCCCTGAAGGCAGAGGAAAAATAAAAGGCTAGTCCCATCGCCAGCGCAGAATTCGTCCTGATTTCTACTACTAGCAAAAAATTAGCCTGTAGCCCATTAAAAGCGGATTGGTATAAACAGAGGAAGAACGAGGACGAAGCATCGAACGTTTCAGACAGCTCTGCCGAAAACTGCGAAGAAAGAAAGCAGCTTAATATGTGGACCTGAAATAGAAAATCGACAAACCTTCACAGAAACCGAAATGCAAAGAATCATCGCACGTGACCCAAGAAATAAATAATAAGAAGCGTCGCAAACTCACTGGGCAAGCACTGCTGGTTAAGTCTACCGACGGTAGATCCTATGTAGATGTCTTGCGAGAAATCATGGCAGTAAAACCGAGAGACACCCAAACTGCTGTCAAAGCTGTACAACTAACTCAGCTAGGTGACCTACCTAGGAGCAAATGAAAACAATAAAATCACGTGCCGTGACGCAGTCAGAAAAGCCTTCCGAGAAAAAACAACTGTAACCTCACTTGACATGACCACACTCAAAATCAGGGAGATTGACTTCGTTAAGAATCTCCCCGAAGTAGAAGACACCTTGAAACACGATTTTTCTGTACTAAGCGAGACGAAAGTCGGGATGACCAAATCAAACAATAGGGGTCACCGCATGACCGTAGTAGACCTCAGAGAGAGTAGCCAAACAGTTATTAAAGAAAGGCAAAGTAAGAATAGGGTGGGTTGTTTGTTGGAAGCGGTGAAGAGTGAATCCTCTCCGATGTAACAAGTGCCTTGGATATGTGCATCCCAAACCAGCATGTAATTGAACCGATAGAAGCTCCTTGTGCTACAATTGGGACAAGACAGGGCTTAAAATGAAGGAGGACACAGAAAAGGCACACTGTGTTCTTTGCCAGGAGTATGACTCAAGGCAAGACGATTCGTAATACATCAAATGTACAGAGAAGTGTCGGGTCTTGAATAAAGCCCTAAGTAAGGCCAAAGCGCTTCTGCAATGATCCGCATCCTTCGAATTAATCAGCATCGAAGCATATCGTCCAAGATCTGCTCGAACTGTTGATGAGAGACAGACAAGCCGACTTGCTGCTAATCAGCGAGCAACATCACACCAGAAGCTCACCAACAAGGTGTCCTGACAAATCTGGTACAGCCGCCATATAGATTCGTAACAGTACTTACTTCCAAATGCAGAGTTAGGAGCAAGGGGATGGTTTCGTTTGGAATCGGTGTTCAGGAACTACTCTTTAGTGTGTACGTGACGCCGCACAAATCGTTTTCATCCTTTCAAATTAGACTCAATGCATTGGAGGACGCTGTTACGGGTACATACTTACAAGGATTGAACCAATCCTCTTTTATTTATTTATTTACTTTATTTTCTAGATATTATTCTGTAATATTTGAAATGTTTAATGTAAATCAAACTGCATATTATTTTCAGTGCTCCAGTGCTTAATTTTCATTAGAGTCCTTTCTAATGTTTTCAAATCAAAATCTAAGAAATATGATTATCAAGTTTCTTCTTCTTAGCGTTAGAAGCTCTGCAACGAACAATTTTCAGAGAGAACCGAAATAATCAAATTTTTCATTGGATTTCATTGGAAAACATTCATATCTGAAACACCAGAAACTTTATATCACTGAGAACATATAAAGGAAATCTCATCAATAATGTGAAAATCAAGAACTCCACAATTCTTAGTTATAATATTCTATTAAAATAAATAGTTTATAAGAACACAATTCCTATATATTTTTAAAAATATGAATTTGTTCGATATTTCATTTCTAAACGTCTGACAGATGTGTCCTATCCTTTGCATTTCATTAAAAAAATTTAAAATGCTTAAATCATCTGCAAAATATTTTATCCATCGAAATTCAACAGTTCGGTAACCGAGCACATTTTTTTAACAATTAAAAAGTGTGAAAAATAATGTTTCGAAGTGTGCCCTCTTACAAATAAAAGCTATTCAGTAGAAACTATTACTTTCCATTAAAAATCGAATTTCATTGAATTTCACATCTGCCGTTGGATTTCAACTTTTAACCTCAGTCGTCGTCAGATTTTCAAAATTTTCAGAAACAAATTTCCTGAAAAAATCCACTCCAAATACCAGGTGCCCATAAATCAGAAGAAAGTAATTTTATCAATAAATCATTTTGTGCTACCGAAGCCAATTGAAGGTTGATGTATTTGGTTACACCTTAACACAATAAATTGTTAGAAAGGTTTGTATATTAACTAACGAGTTAATACGCCGTCTTATATGCAAAACAGAAAAGTAACACATTATTGTTCTACAGGATTTGTTCTAAAAATCATATTAAATCAAACACTTGATACTGTAGGAGAAACGCCGTTTATTTTACAATTTAATCATAATTTAAAAACATTAATTTCATTAAAAAAATGAACGCTAAACTCTATACAATTTAAATATCTTAATAACACTTTAAAACATTTACGCTCTACATCAAATCAAAATATTTCCATTAACTAAGTTTTTTCAGAACGCAAACCAATGAAATTTCGGTTCTCAAGTTGATCATCCTTTTTGATACAACGATATTTCATCACACAAATTAATTTTCTAAGCAAACATATTCTTTTTTCTATTTTCTAGTATTTAAAATTACACCCATCTATCCTGTTTGTCATCCCATTATTTTCCGTTCCGATATCGGATTAATTTTCAGAAATTTTCTTACAAAATCGAGTCGAAGTACTAGGCGCCCATAAATCAGAAGCAAGTAAATATAGTTCAATGTTTCAACGTTTGCTAATAGATGTCGCCCATCCGGGATCAACACAGAACCAAACCCAGATCAAGGTTGATGCATTTGCTAAGTCATCTATACGCCTTGATATATGCTATATGTAAAATCTTGCTTTCATTTCGTTTTTCGTACAATAATCAACTATTGTTGCATAAACAACAGTTTTTCTTGTAATTTGAAAGCGGAAATTTTTTAAAAACATTAGTGTGACTAGTGTTATATATTGTTTAGTAAAATTATTATATTTTTTATGCAGGATTCGTTTATTCTCATTTATTTATTCTAATAAATACAATGTTTATTAAAAAAAACACAATTTCTCTATGTTTATATGTGTGAACTATTGGATTTGTTCGAAATATCATTTCTTAACGTCTGACAGATGAGTTTAATGCTTTGCTTTGCAATAAAACAATTACAAAATACTCAAATCATCTTTAAAGTAATTAAATCCATGGAAATTCAACAGATCAGAAAATCCAGCACAATTTCTTTACAGCTAATAAAATGTGAGAAAAAAATATTCATGTTTCGAAACTTTCCAATTTAAAAATAAAATAAAAACTTTTCTTTAACATTAAAAATTGCATTTTTTTGTTACTACGATATTTCATCAAACATGATTTTTGTCTATGATATTCTATTTTCCATTTTGTAATATTGCCAATTATTTCCATTTATCTATTTGTGATGTCATCCTTTTCCGTCCCGATATCACTTGCAGTTTCAGAAATTTTTCAAATTAAATTTCCTTAAAATCAGAAATTTTTCGAAAAAAAATTTCCTTAAAAATCGAGTCAAAGTACTAGGCGCCCATAAATCAGAAGCAAGTAATTTTAGTTCATAGTGACAACTTCTGCTAATAGATGTCGCCCATCTGGGATCAACACAGAACCAAACCCAGATCTGGGTTGATGCATTTGCTACGTCCAATATACGCCTTGGTATATGCTATATGTAAAGTTTTACTATCATTTCGTTTGCCGCTTAGTTGATTATTGTTATATTAACAACATTTTTCTTGTGATTTGCAGGCGGAAATTTTCTAAAATTAGTATGACGTCACAAAGCAATGTTAAACTGAACGTTGTTTAATTGAAATAAAATAAAATGATTTAATATTATTTATTTAATGTGCAATTATGTAAGCATAGATAAATAATATAAATATATTTATATTATTTACATATATTTTTACATAATTTCATATTGAGTTTTTTATGTTTACTTTACGGTTAGCTACATACCATTTATCTTAGATATCAAAACATCATATAAGCATTTAGAAAGGTGGTTAGTTTGTTAGATAACGAGCCAGCACATCCTTCTATGTATAAAAGAGCGTGGTTAAACCATCTGATCTCTTCATGATCTTTTATCAGCAAAATCCTAAAAATATTGAATATAGACGTTAAAATACCAATTAAACATGCTTCATGTTGATCAATAAAAAATTAATGCTTACAAAGAATTGTATTTTTGATTACTTTCCTAAATTTCCATTTCTGAACGATTTTGTTTCAAGAATTGATGATTTCTTCATCAAGGAGAAGAAAACAAAATGAAAAAACAAGTCAATAATTTATCGTGGACTCGTGTGGAGCTTGATTGAGTCCTTTCGATATTTTCAACATGAGTTGGCGTGACTTTGTGGGCAAATCCATTTTGTTGTGGTCATTATTCGCGGACTGTCGCTTTGAGGGCACGTTTTCGATTATTGGTGTCTTCTATTCATGGGAATTATATTAAGACTCCATGGACAGTAATTATGAAGTCGTCGTGCTGAACGATAGTGAAAGAGGAGTAGTTACATATGATCCTGAATCAAAGTGATTGATAAGACAATTGGAACCGGTCCAAAATGCTCCAGCTGCAAAGTTTAACACTCGTTTCTAGTTAGACAGAACCTGATTCAGAGTGTCCCGAATGCAGAAACACCTGGCAACGTGGAACTGCTGCTGCTTTCCTTGGTTTTTGCATTACGAACGGAAGACTATCATCGTTGACCAAGTCTAAACAGTGTTCTTCCAGTTTTCTTTCTATTCTCCATCCCTTACTTTAAGCACAGACACCTTCAGGTATCACAGTCCTTAGTTGTATCACGCAAACAGTGCTTCCAGATATCGTGAAGAGTGGACAACACCTTCCAATCCCTGAAACTGTACAACCCTAAAGTGTCAGCTATGTTTCCCTAGTTTTCCTCCTAGTCTCCATTCCTTTGTTTTTGCAACAGACGCCTTAAAGGACGTCAAATAATAATAAAAATGTTGCAAGTCTCCACAGACTATCCACTTGGTTAGCCTCTTCTTGTCACTCACTAAATCCTGCTCCTCTTTCTTTCAGGAGGAGCCATAGGACCTTTGGAAGTAAAAAAAAGGATCCTGGCAATTATTCATTTAGTTTCGTTCACGAAATGTCGAATAATTGCCAATGTAACGAGCTAATAATTAAAATCCCTCCGACTTTCTATCAACATTGGAAAATAGGAAAAACTTGTCGGGCTACTAAGATTCGCCACTGAGTGCAAACGAATGCTTATAATCTCAGATGAAAAGTGCATTAAGCTTCATTGCAAAATGCATTAATATTTATGCAATAAGCAAAATATTAATTATGTGAATGTTTGCTAGCATTTTGAACGTTGGCGCCATATCTTTCGTCAACATTAGTGAATCACCAAATGTCGCATCGATTTCATTTGCTGGAAATTTCATAAATTTCCATAAAATATTACCGTAGAAGACGGGGAAAGGAGATGAAAAATAACAATAAATGCATAGCTAATGTTGTTATGCATTCATTATTGGAATTGTTGACTGGAAGCTTAATGATATGATGCCTCGATCCAATGTTTTATTTTGTCCATTGGAAAAAAAAGGAGCAAGGTTAGTTTTATATTGAGCTACCCGAAATCTGGAGAATTATCACATTACAGCATAAGTAGCGTGTCTTGTACGCGGATCTATACAGAACATGATGCGCCCTGAATTCATGACACCTTGCAAACATTACGCGTTGATTCCGATGCGTATTCTTCGTAATTAATCCCTTTTGAACTTTTGAAGACGCTCCCACTAGTCTTTTTGCTCGCTGTTGCAAATCTTAGAGTCCAGCCCCTATAGTCAAATATGCACAGAACTAACAATCAGAGCGATTATTAACCATGTCCTTGTCCGACTGTAGGAACCGGGTAGATTCATGATTCGACTGAGGTCACCACTTACCACAACACTCAAATGGAAATAGTCCTTATAATAGTCTGATGGGAATCAAATTTCACAAGGAATACCACAATCTTAAAAGCATTAGAGCCATTTACGGTCCTTTGTTTGGCAATCGTAAACAGAGCCTCCATATGTCTCGGTTGATCGACGGCGTCTTTTAATGCAGGAAAGTGACCAGCGACAAACCCTCTTCATTGATCAAGTCGGAACAGTGTTTTTCTAGCTTTCCTGCTAGCCTACATGTCCTATTATATGAAAGAGAACTGGGATACCTTCAGGTTACCAACTGGAGAAGGAATACCTGTAACCCGAAGGCGCCAAAAGGCGTAAAATTGGGAGGCCTAGCCCGAAGTAATGTGTCAAACGGTTCCAGGCTAGGCGCTCCTGTTGACAGGGGAGCTGTTTAGTCGGTAGTCCAGTAGTCCCACTGGAAGTTTGACACTCAGGGCGTAAATAGCCTTCACCTCCCTACCCCAAAAAAAGGCCTCTGTATATTGAAGATATACGCCGAATATTGAAGAATCTTTTTTCTTAGAGAAACGTTAAGCTATAACATTTTTTTTTACTCAATAAAAGGAGTACCGAGACACGGGCGTTATGAAGTCGCAAGTTTTAATGTAAATACCTTCCTTGATTAGGCCTATCCTCAGAGTATTTTTAGACAAAACTTGACATTCGTCAACTATCGTCTCCCACTACATCGTAGTGAGATACCAGTTTACATTGAGGATCTCTAACATTTATACTGACAGATACGAAACTCAGCTATTCCTGGCGTTGTTAGGGAGAATGTCAGCCTGCTGCTCACACAACATACTCTACTCATACAGTCATAATCTCATACTCATACAGTCACAAAGATACTCTCCCATGAGCCGCAACCCAATAAATTAATTCATTCATACAGATGGGGGTATATCAGCCACCCGCCGTACCTTAATATAGCTCCAGGGTTGAGGCTTGTGGAACGAGTCGCAAAGATATTTCATGGAGTAGCATCTGACAAGATAAGGCTCCATGCTTTAAACTAAGATCCTACCTTCACAAAGCGTTAAGAACCGCATGAGCGCCAACGCCCGTCTGTTTCACTGGAATCCTGACTAAACCCAGCAGTAGGGAGTAAGTTCCTTTCAATCAGAACTAATCGCTCTGCATGTGACCCTAATGTTTTGCTACAGGGGAATTTTCGCAAAGATACTTTATCTTTATATCAGGAAGGGTAGAGAGGACTTCAAAAACCGAATGAGCATGTCGCGCATGAAGTCAATGCTCATCGTCTTCTTCGACTAAAAATACATTGTCCACTCGAAACTCGTCTGCCAAGCAGAGTGATCCTCGTGAAGAAGGCGATCGCGAAGTCCTGCTGTCAATGATGTCCTGACAACGCTCTGTCGCACACGGCCTTTATTAATGTCGACTACCTGGCCAATGTAGACTCAACTGTCCGAACGGGTCCTCTCCGCAATTCTTCTGACTCTCGAGAGTCAAAAGGAACCTAAAGGACCACCATTTTGGGACTTTAGAAACGGGCTAAAAGGCTAAGATGAGGTGCTTGGAGTTTCCCGCCAATCCCTTCCAGAACGAGTACAGCGAGGGGAAGGACTGCTGGCATCGGCGTTCTGGCGAGAAGGAACCTTTTTTGAATTATTTTAATCCGTTGTAGCTGTATCTGCAATAGTTTTTTCCCTCCTAAAGTCCAATTTGATGCTGATTCTTAGAAAATATTGGTTGAGTTTTCAGGAGTGAACATTTTCGAATGGTATTTTCTGCCCGAAGCGTGGGAATTCGACGAAAAAAAGAACATTTCGAAAACCCTTTCCTAAAAAACTGTCTGATTATAAAATGTTTTGTTGATTGAAATTAAAATTAAGATATTGAAACGGAGCATTATCAGAGGAAAATAAGAAACCTTAGTTTTGCGCTGAATGATGGAAAATTTCAACAGTGGATCAGCTAAAAAACACGTTCATGTAAGGCTGAAAGCAAGATTTTTCTCATGGAATCTTCGCTGTTCCTGCTTAACGTTAACCTTGCGTTTTACCCTAAAATTTCGTATTGGTAAGTTATCTTCCATTTTTTCGACATGACCCTTTCTACATGTAACGTAGTCTCCACACTGAACCTTCTTTCACTGTTCCATAGATTTCCAGGAGCACTTTGCATTGATATATGCCCCTTTTGGAATTCGCTCGTCAAGGTTCAAGTTTCTCTTCAAATCAGTAGCACAGGCCTAACCAATGATTTATAGGAGCAAAGGTTGTTTTGTCTGTACCCAAATTCAGACCTTAGAATTTGTGAGGCGCATGCAGCGATCAATCTAGGCCTTTTTGGAGCCTTTTTGCATTTAGGTTTTTTTTTTTTGGTTTGGGAGGTGAAGGCTATTTACGCCCTGAGTGTCGGACTCCCCCGCTACCGGACTACCGACTAAACACCTCCCCTGTCACACCCAGGACCTAGCCTGGAACTGTTTGTCACATTACTTCGGACTAGGCCTCATTAATCCCGAACCGGAATAACACGAGGGAGTCGCTTCTTGGTGAGGATGACAACCTCGGTCTTTTCCAGCGCTAGGCTAAGCCCACGGTCTGTCATCCACTCGCTCACTCGGCGTATTACCGCACCCAGTTTGAGCTGCGTCTGTCCGACAGTACGTCCGGCGACTAGTAATGCAGTAGTAGTAGGTCCGGGCCCAGAACGGAACTTTTCGCCACCCCTGATGTCAAATCAATTCTTTGTCGGCCTCCCAATGTGTCATAGATGAGTTTCCGGTTTTTGAGGTAGTCCTTCAATATCCGCATCAGATACCTCGGCAGCATTTAGGTTGGTCTCAAAAAACACGAAGTTTTTAACATTTTCAAAGTTGCTGTCTCCTATGACAAGGTTTTGTCGGGCTGGCGTATTCTTCCTCGTTTTAGTCATGAGTTTGGTTTTCGCTTCGTAAACTCGTAGATCGATTCGATTTGTTTCAGATTCTAGACCCCAAAAAGTTTCTTTGGCATCTAGCATTGATCATGCCATAACATTCACATCATCAGCATACGCTACCAGTTGAGTGGACTTGAATATAATAATTTTTTAAAGCCCCAGAACAAGTAATTTCATCGCAGGATGTACAGAAACTAGAATTTTTACTGGAGTTCAGCAATGTCAATGCGGTACCAGTACCATCTGGCAATAATGACTTGATTTCTGAAGTTTTCTTACGTAGTCTCTTCAGAAAGACTATTTGTTAAAATGTGTTAAGCAGCCAAACCACATCGGAACTAAGGAGTTCGTCCAAACTTCCCCTCGAACAGGATTCATGCTACCCCGATTCTTAAGTTTGTGAACACTTTTCCAACCACCGAAAACCTGAATCCTAGTTAAGTTTTGCAATACAATTCCATGAAGGATCAAATGTTCTGATGACTCACTGGAAGGCAATACCCTCGTTTGTTACCGTAGGAGTTGTCTAGAATACTTTCCAACTTCGATAATTGCTGGTATCATCCTCGTTTTTCTACGCTATCCACTACCTCGTGAAATCCAATATGAGAATTGACCTTCTCTGTCTTATACAATGGCAAAGATCAAAAGAAAGTTGTCTATTGCTAATATCCACTTACCCATCACTGTGAAGGATTCCTTCAGTGGCGGAATTAAATGAAAGGTAAACAGCAATGAGCAATCAATACAATGCACTTCATGACTGATTGTTTGGTTCACGCATTCCATCGTTTTCTCTGCCAAATACACACTACTCTCCATACATTACCTAAGTACCTGGATGGTAAATGCACATGGTACCAGTGTGTCGTTCACCCGTTGGAGCCGTTTATGCTATTGCTACTACCGATGCTGGCTGGATCAGGCAGCGTGGAATGAAGCAAAGTGAAGGTGAAGTGCATATTATTCATAAAACATGATAAATGTTTTGGCGATCATGCGCCTTACAATCTAAGAAATCGTTGTCCGTAAGATTCATCCATCCATCCATCCATCCATCCATCCATCGGCTATCGGAGTGACCATGCTGCAGATGCAGATATTTTGTTGTATTCATAGTTTCCAGGTAGCCAGCCACCAAGCTCGTTCATCAAGATACCATGAACATATGTAATAATAGAAGGCGTTAATGACCTTTGTGGCACTTTATAACGCTTACACCGCTCAACACTGTCAAGCTTTTCACTCTCTAAAGTCCGGCATTTCGGAGTGAATAGACACCTAATCTTTTTTGGCGCCAACTTATCGCATATTGTATAGGATCAAGCACCACTCGAAGGAAATAAGATTAAAGATAACAATATAATGCTAATGTTTATAAATGACCCCACTAGCAATCGCAAGCAGAAAGACTGTTTTTGCCGATAGTGCGCAGCCACCAGTGACTTTGCACACCTGATATATGACCACGAGCACTATTTTTCACTTCCTTATTAACTAAAGTCGAGCAATTGGATGCAGGGTAATCGAAAAAGTTTCACCCATTTTTGCAAGGTGTCTTTCTTTGGCGGATGGACAAAGAGCTGGTCGAGAAGAGAACCAGCGTTATAGTGAAGCCACCACCAAAGACGGACAGTGGACTATTGTTGGAGAATCAAAACACCCAGCAAGGATTTCAATACACCCTGTTACATTTGGGTGCAATAAAATATACTATGACATTTCAACTGAAAATAAATTATCATTTCAAAATAGAAAATTTTCATACGATTGCTCCATTTAAATTGTTAGTGCCGGTGGATTTTCCTTGCAAACATTGCATTGCCGAATGATAGTTCGTCGTCGAGCGATAGTGGTAATAAAATTATTATTAATCTTGCAGTTTTCTTCGAGACTAACTATTAAGTAGTTTTTGTACTAAATACGTGACACTGGCGACCACCGCAGCGCCCGTCACCGTTGTCTTAAATGGTAAGCATGCATGCTTGCATACCAGGCGAAATAGAAAAGGGAAAGTGTAGTGGCGTAAGACAGTGGAGTTATTATTTCTTTCTGGCCAGGCATAATATTAGCACGTCTAACCTTATCAATCAAATTCATGTATGGGTGGGATAATCGGATGACTGCAACAAATGAGATTTTCACCTTCAACTTGCACTTGCAATCAGGGCGGGTATTATCCATCGTGAATGATTGAACTAATCCATACGAACTCAAGATATTAATTATCCAGGAAATAATTGTATTCTTTGTGCGTAGTATTTGGTTCATATATTGGATTAAAGGTACTTATTATGACAAAGGCGGAGATTTAGAGACGTACTTTAAATTGGAGCGTTGGGAAAACATAGCTACGATTTTTCCAGTCTCTGTTCTGGAGCTCAACACCCTCTTATTGACCTAAAGATCGCGTAGATTCAAGCCTTGATCGAGGCAATCACTTGTACCGAGTTGGTTATGAGAGCCTCAAAATAGCAAACGGACCAATCTGCTTCACTAACCAGAAAAACCAATGTCGCGAACGCACAATTGGCTAGCTCTTGCATCTCGAGTTATTTTTACATTTACCAATGTCGGCCAGTACTTCAACTTTTCCGTAAGGAAAACGAGGAGAATGAAAGATCGCTTTATAGGACAACTAAGGTCACTTGTAATCAAGCAAAAGAGATAAACCAACGCGTAACTTCACAAAGGCCAAGGTAATATCCCCTGCGCTACCCAAAATTCTGAGTCAATATGTCGTAGGTCACGACAACATGTCTTGAAAAGTTGTTTGATATCCTTCGATACAACTCGAGCGCAACATAAGCTCCGCGAAGGCAGTCGGCATTGCCCGCAACCGGCCGATATATGCTCAGAAATTACCAAAATACGTCCCTTAGACTTCAAGTGAAAGTTTTGGCTGGTCTGTTACGGACATACACTATTGAGTATGACAACTTTACTAATATTGCCCATGTAAATTGCCCCAGGATTACAGCCTACCAATAAATTGACGCAACCCAGCGAAGATATTGACAACGTATCCTGAGATTCGTCTTGAGGTTCGGTTCGTCATTGATCCTCGATTATTTAATTCTGTCTTTCATAAAAAAGTCCTGACTAGATTCCAATTACACTCAGGACGAAGCTACCAAGAAAATAGGAGTTTCATCCTGGCATGTCAAAAAAAAATCCTAAGGATTTGAAAGATATTCAAGTCAAAGATATATGTCGCTAAAAACGACATATTCAACCAGATGAACATACTCACTAGCGAAACGCAATCACATCGTCTCCTTGACTCCAAACTCAAATCGTAGTTTCCAGGACCGTCTAGACCGTCTTACCAAAAATCAATGTTCACTCGCAAGTACTGACCGCATTTCCTGCCACATTCGGAACGAAACCTCCAAAAACAAGAGAGATAAAAATGAAACATCCTTTTTCGTCTTCAAGTCAATTTCGTTGTTTTCGTGATCTTTTTAAACTCTGGTTAGCAATTTCCATCCCAAAGCCTTGCCAATTACACTTAAGACAAAGCAATAAGGAAAAGGGCGGATCTAGGGCCCTTTGCCCGCCAAAGGGCGGGGAAATCTAAAGCCCTGTAAGATATTTCTGGGTTCACTTTCTTGCGTTTGATACCATTACGTGCGATACATTGCATCGATTGACCATAATAATTAGAGAAACACGATTCCATGCCCACCTTGTCAAGTTCAAGTCTTGCACCTCCGCCATCTATTTTTCACCTGATTTGAAAGTGGTCTTCCTTTACCAAACGTGTCATTGGGAGGAAAACAGTACTCTGACACCAAAACTACAAATTTAAATATCACTTCCATCAGCGGGTCTCGAACCCGGAATCTGCTGAGCAGAGGGTGAGTGCCCTACTACGTCATCGGAGTGCAAGATCACAATGATGAATTGAAATTTTGATTATAGTTAGAAACCGCCCCGAAAAATTCTCTCCGTTTAAAAATTTTAGGGTTCATTTTGCTTAAGCAATGTTTGTTAGTCTATAGTTCATTTATTAAAATAATCAACCAAATATTTTTCTCATTCCTTTACAGACACTTCCATCGTGTCCAATCAATTGTGTGAATCGCGACGAAGACAATTCCTCCGAAATCAACACAACTATCTCCAGTCAATCGGCAACCAATCAAAATAATTCTAACGATTCCATAAGTACAACAGCAACTATTAACATTGACAGTAGTCACAACGATACCAATCATCAAAATTCCAATGAATATTTGCATTGCTTTAACTTGTCCAATTTACGGTCACGGTTACCAGAATTGAATTGCTGGAACAAACTACCCTTGCATCGTGGAAATTCAGCACCATCTTCCGTGCATGTGATTAATGAAAAACGCGGCAATGGTCATACCACCGATGCCACTTTCGACACAACATATGATAGTAACATCAGCGATAGTAGCAATAACACAAATTACAACAATAACAATATAATTGGATATAATTTTGGTGCATTGGGTGCTAATAGCGGCGGCAATAGTAATCATACGAAGGAGACACCACTACATCGATTCTATCGCGCGCAACAGAAAAAGATGCCAGCGTTCCGTGGGAAAAGAGGTTGGTGCGGATGTTTTAAGGTGAGTAAAAGATTTTTTTAAATTGGTTTTAATATCCTGGCTTCAGTCTAAAGCTGCTAGAGACGCTGACTTTGCGCGTCCTTTGTTTTGTTGTACAAGATATAAATTTACTGACCAATTGCAGGATGCTCGTACCTAACAATTTCAATTTCAAAATTGACCCCGAATAACTAAAATTGCTGAACCCTCAGTTTGGCATGCAGAAAAACAAAAGTTGGTCAAATTGTTGTTACTTAAGCCAATCAACAATGCAAAATTGAGTATGCTAATTGGTTTTGGCAATAATGCTTCTTTCTTGAGACATTCACATATGTCTATGGACCTCGCAGCAGTAACGCAATGAATAGTTCTTTTTTGTGTTTCGAGAAACAACACTTGAATTTTGAAAAATAAATTATTTTTAGTGAACGCTGACGCAATTGAAAATTCAAAACAGACTTTTGTAGTGTGTTGTTTATTTATGTGTACCCCTTTGATGCGAAAAAGAGTCATGTAGAATTGAGAAGCATCGGAAACAACTTTTTTGAAGAAAAATATATTTATCCATCGTTGGTAACTTGAATACATTTAGGCATCAATATCCAGTTGCTCATTTTTGTAACCTAAAGTCGATCCTATTATCTGAATTAGGATCCATACATTGGGTAAATAGGCAAAAAGTAACGTTTCCTGCCATAAGAGGGGATAATTCAGAATTCTTTTGTTCAAAAAAATTCCATTGTCTCAATAATACTATTCGCTGAGACAAAGGGATTCAGACTTCATTCAGCCCCAAATTGACACGAGAAGGTTCTTTGGTCAGTATCACGCTTAACCTAAACAAAAGTGACATTACTAACCAGCAATAGCATTTCGAACAAACTCGTAATCCAATGATATTCAACCGAATTTTTCCTTTATGCAATGGTATTTGAAAAAAGAATTTGTTGGGAATGGGAAATAAAGACAAAAATGCGCAGGGATGCACATTAACATTCTTTCAAATTCAGTATTCCTACACAATGACTCACTTATAGGTGGCACTAAACCGGAGAAATTATTCTCATATACAATTAATCATACAATTTTCGTTAATTTCTTACAGTCTAAGTAAAAAACTAACCAGTTTGAAAATAAGTTTTAAATACTTCCCAACTTTCTTCTAGCGTATAGCGACCCATTTTATAAACATCTGTCACATCGGAAATGTCATCAAAGGAAGGTTTCTTCAAATAAACTACAATTCCAATTCCAAACGTTAGACGGCCCACCATTGACGCAAACAAAGCCTGGGCCATAACACAAGTACCCGGAACAAAAAGAGTACTTTCAAAAGAATGATCCTGCGAATAATCACCTCTTGCATAAGTATCCGAATTATGCGAAATATTTTCGAAAAGACAACCCAATGGGGATCAATGATCAGAGATAACAATGAGTTGCTAGAAATATTATACTATGAGACCTCGGAAGCGCATGTCGGAGCTGATTGACACACACAATGAGACCCTGATCGGACTCCAAAGTTAGAGGACGCCAGCAAAAGGTTGGAAACGTAACCAAACGTGCGAGAGAGATGAAAATGAGGCATACTGTCCAAAGTTGATGGACAGTATGCACAGCACATGATCCTTGGGCTTTAGAGCCTTAAAACAACGATGTCACCCAGAGAAAAGATTTATTTTCGGTGCAAGTCTCACGGCTTGCCTCTGCGTTTAATTCGCCAACCCCTGCATGAATAATTTGATTTTATTCTCTGCGTTGATCTTTGGAAACACAGCGTTACAGACAAGCCTTGCATTTGAATAATTTTAAATAAATTGAAAATATGTCTAATTAAATGGAGATAATATTGAAACTATTGAAATTTTGTTTTAATTAAATGCTTTCAGCCAAGAATTTATATAAGAAGAAAAACTCTGGTATAAATAATTTAACAACTGGAAAAACATAGATAATTCATAACAAAGAAACATAGAAAAAAGTGGATTCGTTTGGATTTCGCATACGGTTCCGAAACACTGCTTTCATGCTTATTGCTAAATATATATTTGCACACTAAATTTAAACGTTGAAAAACTAAAACCAACAAAACAACAATTTTCTGCTCTTCGCCTATTTTACACAAACTTAAATTCGACAAAACTGTTCATAAAAAGAAATCAGATCACAAGCGCTCCTTGTTGTTTTGTAATCTGATTTGATTTAAATGTAATTAATCGGATTAACAACATCAACAACATGTTTCAAACCAATAGTAGCAAACGTTTCAACACACATTTGAATACTTTGTTGCTCTGCCAACAACCGATTAGCGAGCAATAGCCTCATGTGTGGTATTAACATAACAACTTGCATGCATTTAGTATTGTCGGATATGGAGTTTAGTGGAGTTGTTGGTGTTTCGGTCGAGCACCTTGAAAATTCAATCAACTATCGTTAAATTGCATTTACGTACAAATTATAAATCACGGCCGCCATGGTGCATCAGAGTGGTGAGAGGTCACCCAGAGACGATAAAATAGAAAGAAAAAAACAGAAAAAAGTGTAAAAACAATTCCTATTCTTTCAAGCTGAAAATCTCTTAATGGAAAATCCAAAATAATCCAATTTTCTTCTAGAAGAAACAATTCGTCCGGCTGTAGTCAATGGCCGAAGTAAGGTTATGTATTTACTTTGTCGCTGCTCAGAATTAATTACGCGTACTTAAGTTTTTACTCTTGTAATTCATAGCGTGTACTTTGCAAAACAAATGTTATTGCTTCGGCAATTATGAAATTTGCATATTTTATGCAAACATTTCAAAATCTCAAAAATGGTTAATATATTGATGAAGCCTCTCAAAATGTTTGAATGCTCAACCAAGACAAAAGGAAGTTGTTGAACACCAGTAACGCTCGCATTGAAGAGCCTTTTCTGATTGTCCCTGTATTGCCAACGACGTAAAAATGGGTTTTTTATTTGATTACACCCGCAAACAGTTCAAATGTTCCCACAAAAATGCACCCAGGATGACAAAAAATGGGTCGTAATCACATAGAAGACAAAAGTCAATGAGCACATATTCATATGCAACGTGGACAGTTAGCAACGTTACGAAGTCAAGTGAACTTGACCCATTAGACTATTCCCATGCGAGTTCATACGTTCACAAAAATTTAAAACCAAAAGAAAAATGCATAATTAAGTACAAGTCATGCGAGCATGTAATTAAAACAAATCCATAGCGCTCCAAAAACAAAAAAAAAAGACGAAAAATCATACTGGTTTACTTTTTCTTGGCCGAAAAAACCCGTCTTACATAATAATCTTTTTAATATTACACTTAAAACTGTCAATAAACAACTGAAATTACCCTGAATGTTGCCCCGGGTGGTATTAGTGATGTTATAAATTTTTCAAGTTACTTTCATATATGCGCAGTATTTGCATGGATATTTTTTTTTCGCGACAAACAAATTGCGCTGCTGACGCTAAATGGAGCACGTTCACTTATTTTATCTGATATTTATCTTCGCCCGCAACCAGTTTATCTAAACAACATTAATTAAGAAGGAAATCCGAGAAAATATTTTCAAAAAATATGTCGACATAACAAAGACCGAGGACCAAAAAGCAAAATAAAAGAAAATACCAATCAAAAACATCAGTCACAAGTTTAAACTCAACCCAAATAGCACATTCAATTGCAATTGTTAAAATCCCTGCAAATCCTCATATACTTCAGACCTTTATCCATCGATCTAAAAACGCGGGCAAACAGTTATTCAGCGCACAAATTTGCACTCACCTTAAGGAAAACATTTTATTGCAAACTTTGCCGCATACGGGAAACTCTATGGTTATTGATATTTCCCCAGTTCAAAAGAAAAATGAAAAGCATAGGAATTCTGTTTCATTTCGTTTAATGCCATCAAATGACCTTTATATCGTTCGTTTGATCATTCTTGAAGACGATTCGTGAAAAACGTAACCATTGGACAATGCAATAGTAGCATTTGGATAGAAAATTCGTCAAGATATTATAAACGACAACAAGGGAACCGTTAAAACAACGTATGCAGTCCTTGACCAACTTTTTGAAGATTAGATATAATTAATTAAGTGGTAATTGTTATTATTTCTCTCAATTTGGGCCAACCTCGCTCCGAAGAGCTTACTTTACCCCAATACAATTTTATGTCTTAAATCGCATATTTAAATGTTTAAGGTTGATATGCCCTAATTTTGTTATTTAGATGAAAAATAAGGGAAACGTTTCGCATAAAAAAATATATAAAATTTTCATGTCAATCACCAAGGAGAATAATTATCATATAATTGACCACCCTCAGAGAACGCAGATCCATCAATCCATGGTTGTCCCGAACCACTCAAAGCAAGAGCTCTCATTTGACACCTTTTTCAAAGCAAATCGTTGGAGGTTGCAATATTTGTAGATATTTTTCGGTGAGACTAACACGTTGCAGTTTCTTGGGGGTGAAAAAGGGAAAATTATACTTTTCGCGATTTGGCATATTGTTATGAATGTACTCAATTGTCAGATCACGTTTCTACCCGGACGCAGGGTCCGAAATGGTAGCAGTCATCAAACTGGAGAATTGCGAAACTTGATCAGAAGTTTGATCTGAACCACGGGTTAGGGGGACGCCTATGACAGGTTACTGTCAGCCCCCTACACGCTGAGGAGCCTATTCTGGCTGAAACCTGGTGGTTTGCGGTTTAATGTGGCTAGAAAGTGGAATTGAGTGCTCACCAGTTGCGTCTCGGGTATCCTGTATTGGGGTAGGAACTGGTACCCCATCTTGATGGGGGTAGGAACTGGTACCCCATCTTGATGGGGGGCGTTGGTTGACGCGTTATTTCAACCCTGTCTATGAAGACCGTGGAATTAACCCCACACGGCAGGTGTCCACGTTAAACATCTCGACTTCATGCCAGATCACGTTGATTCCATTCAGTGCTCCCAGATTCCCAGAACTCGTGTTCAGCTTGCAATTTAGGAATAGTCGCACCCCATACACTTCCACCCTTTCTGACAACCCTCAGAGGTCGAAGATCCATCCACCAATGGTTGCGTCAAACTACTCAAAGCAAGAGCTTTCATTTGATACCTCGTTCGAACAGATCGGGTAGTTAGCGATGTTTTTGGAATTTTTTCAGCAAGGCTAACTGCTAACTGCTTTGCCCTTGCAGTTTTTTGGGGAAGAATTTCGAAAAATTTTATTTTCGCTATTTTGCACCTTATTTTGATTGTTCTCAACTGTCAGGTCACGTTGAGCCCACTCAGAGCTCCCAGTATCCCAAAAATCGTGTTCAGCATGCAATTTATGAGTAGTCACACCCCCTACACTTCCTACACAAACACCAATGGATGGATCTGGAAAGATTTTGGTTGATATGAAAATGTTTCGGTATAAAAGTCATTGCATTGATGATGTCCACTAACACCTTGAATAGCTCATTCTCCTGAAAACCTAATGGCCTTTCGTCACGCGTTGAACATTGCCTAACCATTTTATGTTTTTGTTCTCAAATTTACACTGATGACATAACGTGCCAAGTCTTAATGGATTTTCGTTGGTTATTAAATTTATGTCGAATTAAACTTTCATGCTTTGTTAATTATCCAGTACCTCCTTCTTACATGATCTTTCTCTAATCGTCTCCAAGCGAAAAAATTTCTATTCGACTCAAGACCGTCCCAAAACCTTCCACTACAAATTACACTCTTGCCCTCATAGTTCAAAGAAATTTTCTTCGATTAGTCTGACGCCGCTCAGCAATATCGAATTCGATTTGTTTCCGATGAAACTTTGGCTGTAATTACAATAGAAGACTTTCAAAGGATCAGAATTCGTCGGAAGTTTTTCCATTAAATGAGTTGCTAGTGGAGAGTTTTTGTTGGAATTTCTAGTCGAAGCATTTGTTGGGTTTGCATTCTTATGCAAAATACAGGAAATGCAATCAATAAAAACTGAATACTTTTTTTAATTCAATAGAAAAGTCCAAAATGCATTCAACAACTACTCTGATAGACGTACGTAGATCATAAACTTCGCCTACAATCTATATCCGACAGCAAAGAAATGATATAACGTCTGTATCCAGTTTTAAGATGCAAATTCAAATGTCTTTCTTATTCGAGTCGACAAACGACACTTACCACGCGTTGCCTTGGATTTTAACGTAGGATTTCTGGTCCAAAATTAACTGACCGCTATGCGCGAGTCTATCAAGTACCCGATTTTCAACCTACATTCAATTCTTTGGGGAATACAAGAAGTTAACGCACTTCAAATATGTGCACAATACCTGTCATTTTTAACACACCATTTTTTTTTCTTGTATTCGCCATCGATCGATCAATAATTGGTTAATAGATGTTCGTTACGTGGAATCTAGTTATACCATTAATGACGACGTCGCATTATAACAACTTCATGGATGCCTGTTAAGTAATTAGCAATTACAACGTTACATTTACCACGCATTGAACGAGTGGACAGATCATTAGCCAATGGATAATTTCTTCATGAGCTGCTTTTGGTATCGGTCTCTCATGAGGCTCGGGATATTTTGTCAGTGAGTTTCACCTACATCTAAAGTAAGCAACAAGCATGAAAGCAAACAGCGGGTCCCTGCATTGACAACAATACGATTGCGAATGATGAATTCAATATTGAATTTTTTTCGGGTTTCGCAGTGTCCATCATCTGTTAAACCATAACAAAAAAAATAATTCTACGAATCAGTCATGAACCAACAGAAAAGGTTTAAGATCTGGGTTCAGGTGATTTGTATCGTTTATACATATTCCACTCATGGGAGATGCAAATTCAAAAGGGATCCTAACTCATGGGAGCCAAAAAAGCGAAACTCACCACAGTAATCAAGAAACTGTAGCAATTAAGGGAGTTACCACGCGTAATAGACGGTGTTTTTCCTTTTCCAGAGCGTAGAAATTATTCTAGAATAATTCGAAAGTATTTCATATTTCATGGACATTTATTATTATTTTATTAAATTGCGGCTAATTCGGAATCGAAAGGAGACCAATTCGACACCTGATCGGGGGCCTCCACTAAAAAATAGAGTACACAACAACAAAATTTTCACATGGGCCGTTATCACCCCTGTACCATACAATTCACCCGAAATCAACGAAGTATATCACACCATGTTAATGGAAAATGGTATTTCCCTAAAACTGAACCTGGTATAAATATCCAGAAAATAAATATATATAAGGAGTATAAATATGCCTCCATATCTAAGAGATATATCTTCTTCACCTGGCTAGGGGCAAAAATAGTTTCTATACCAAAGCTAATCAAAAGTAGCTGCTGCAAACTCAAGGACTACAAATCTGTTATATAAAGCATAGTGCAAAGCATAGTGTAAAGCACATATAAAGCATAGTGAACGTAAAGGTTCTGCAACTAGCACGCATAGCTTTCTTCATATTTAACAGAGACAGCTCTACACATAGTGGTAGACAGGGACGAGTGAGAGACTTGAGCAAACTACCATGGCCTCCTTCATTGAAGCGATTCAAAGAAATTCAGAGATTCTCGACCTGATTCAAAGAATCAGGTGTGACCTTAAAGAAATGGATAAACATATGTACACGAAAAGGTGGTATTGGGCCACCTTTGGCATGGGTACTCCTCGTTAATCAGATAGTTGAAGACCTATGAATAAGCGCATTCAAACCGTTGCGTATACCGACAACCAAAGATTAATAATGAGAAGGAAATTCTCAGAGATATTGTCCGATTTGGTGCAGACTCTGTTTTCACCATAGCATAAATGGAAGAGAACAAACAGACTAAACATCAATGCCAAAAAAACGGACAGAAAAGCGACAATGGCGCTTTTAAGTGTTAAGGCACTAACCGGTACGATGTGAAAGCGCAAACTCGCCCATTTGATCCGAACTACTGTACAGAGATCAACTACCACCTAAGGAGACACATGAATGACTAGAAAAGATCAACTGAATTGCCTGATTGAACATTGCTCGTGCTCTCAAGGACAACGTCAGCAACTACGGTGGAAATAATGCTCAACTTTATACACCAGACAAGACACATCGTAATTAGGGCATCTAAAGCGAGCGTTAAATTAAATCTCTGGGTAGAAATTACTAACCATCCTCGAACTACCACCTTAATGCTCTCAAATCAACGGATAGAATGGAAGAAAATGTGTATAACCAAACCTGTAGAGAGACGCTTTACTGGGTTTATATAGCCAAGAAGTAAGAGTGCGAAATCTGTGCCGAACTTCACCTCAGATGATGAAGTCATACTCTACGTAAACGGCTCTAAGACAAGTGGGAGTACTGGATGCGAAATCCACAACAAAATCGAAACAGCCACCGAAATGACAATCGAATCTTAAAAAACAACGTACTGATCCTCTCAGATAGCAAATCGGCGCTGCATGCCCTTAGCCGCATAGCCTCGCAGCTGGTCCAGGACTAAAGGCAGCCACTCAAATTGCAGCTAACAGAAGGAAAGTGAAATAAATTTGGATCCTTGTAGATGTAGGATGTGTAGAGGGAATCAAAACAGAGTACAAACTAGCAATCGGTTGTTCAGCTGTTCGAAATTAAAGCTGGAAACGGTAGAAACGGTAAAAAAGAAGCTAAACAAAACAGTCTGGAACGAGATAGACTCGGCTTGGAATGGCTGCAGGATAAATCGAGCGCTTTTACTTACAGTAACAAAACGAGGACCACAAAAATGCTTTCGAGGTACAGAAATAGCGTGAAAATTCGACTTCTTGAAACTGCGATATTTTGCTCTCTAGGGTGCGCAGACGCCAACCATACCCTAAAGATGGCTGTTGTAGGAAGAGTTTTTGTAATGTTCTCTGCTAGTTTTTGTACTACCACATTCGATATCTCTTAGTCCAACATAGACCATTCTCTATAATGTCGGAATAACAGCTTTTGAAATAAGGAAAGCACCGTCGTCCATATTCAGGCTCCCGATTTTCGGGCTCCATAATTTCCCTTATTTCGTCAAGGAAGTCTGTCGAATTAAAAAGCAGAGCATTCATGTGCTGAATACACCTGGTTTTTTTCAGGAATTTCGCTGGGTCCCGACGTCGTTGCTTTTCGGGCGTCGGCTTATTTTCTCGACTCACACACTGTACTGCTTTCTGCCGCGCTTAGGTACATACTAGTTGGAAGTTTGTGTAGATCTATTCCCCTTGCCCAAGACTGTTGTTTCAACCGCTTTACCTTTCAACCCTGATTCAGCTCTAGTGGACTACTTCATGCGAACCTTTTGCCATTCACGCAGTATTATTTACAGGGTTTTATATACCATTGTTGCTCTCTTTCAGCTCAATTAACGTCCTTAACCTCAGATGCAACAGTTGTATTTCTTTGTGTTTGGGAAGTGGCTCTTGCGATCCTGAGGGTCTATGGAAACTGAGTCTCCTTCCCCATGGAAAACAACCGACGAAATAACACCCCTATCGCAACGAGAGCTTTTTTGCCCTGTTTGTCACATTATTTGGGAGTAGGCCTTCTATGTCTCGTCTGGCGACGCCTTCAGATTTGAAAAGTAGGAGAGGGATTACTGAAAGAGTGAGTTCGCTTTCTTCTCAACAAGGGATCACGATCTGACACTGACAAACGATCGTCGATGCCTTTCAAAAGAATAAATACCGTCCGTAGCGAAGTGCAAAACACCGTTCGATTTCCCAGTTGAGCCTAAAATCTCTCCCAGAAGATTATCTAGAGGATAATAACAAAATGAATAATAATGATAAACTTCTAACTGAAATGAGTCCTTGAAACTTTGAATTGTAAGCATTCATCCCTAGATATAATTAAGCTTTGCGATATCAAATATTTTCCAATAAACGCAATCAATCTCAATCTCGATTTCTTTCATTTGCAGGATGACGAACCGCCTGAAATATGCGTCGTCGAAGGCGCATTCACCCTTCAGACGCTTACACCGACACAACCGATGCCGGCAGTTGATGAACTCGATGCCAAATTTGCTGAACTTGTTGAAGAGCTTGATCTTACGGCGCCCAATAAAGCTGCCATGCTCAGCCTACCGCCACAGAAGAAATGGCAAATCTATTGTTCACGAAAAAATCCTTTAGATGCAACCGATGGAAATGCAGCACTAACAACAGGTCCACCAACTCCGGATCATTATATTGAACGGCTGAAAAGTATTTCAGCTCAATTGCATACCAGTCCGGAGGACTCACCGTGCCATGAATACAGTAACAAAATGGAATCGCACACTGTATTCCTCGATGCTCTAAAGACTGCCTTGCGAACATCAACGCATAGTTTTGTTATACGTTTTATAGATTTACAAGGATTGCCCGCGCTACTTGATATTCTGCATAATTTGGATATACGTGTAGCAAACAGTTGTATGCACACAAGTTTGATAGGATGTATCAAAGCACTTATGAATAATTCGGTGAGACCATTATTTGAATAATCTTAAATGACGTACTGAGCTGAACTTTTCTTTTAGACTGGACGGGCTCATGTCCTGGCCCATCCAACCAGCATAGACACAATAGCACGGTCATTAGCGGCCGATAATATTAAAACCAAAATTGCAGCACTGGAAATTTTGGGTGCCGTATGTCTAGTTCCGGGTGGTCACAAGAAGGTCCTTACGGCCATGTTGAATTTTCAAGAATTCGCTGCCGAACGGGCAAGATTTCAGGTACTGAAGACAGTACAAACGATGGGAGAAGAAATTAAGAGAAATTACTGAATTTTTAAACGTTTGTAGGGAATCATCAACGATTTGGATAGGTCAACAGGAGCTTATAGGGACGATGTGAATCTTAAAACTGCAATTATGTCCTTTATCAATGCGGTTTTGAATTATGGACCGGGACAAGAAAATTTGGAGTTCCGATTGCATCTACGTTATGAGTTTTTGATGTTAGGGATACAACCAGTTATTGATAAATTGAGGAAACACGAAAATGAGACACTGGACCGACATTTGGTAATTTAATTTAGCGAAATTTTTTTACCATTTTCCACTGAGTCTATGTCATCTGAGTCATCTATGATGTTTTTTCTCCGCGGCAGGACTTCTTCGAAATGGTTCGCAATGAGGACGAAAAAGAATTGGCCCGGAAATTCAATCATGAACACGTGGACACTAAAAGTGCTACGGCAATGTTCGACTTGCTACGTCGCAAACTTAGTCATTCGCCAGGCTACCCACACATGATTTCCTTACTCCAGCACATGCTTTTGCTTCCATGTATGTTTCAGGAAATTAGTTTCAAACATAATTCTTGTAACTACTGTTCCGTTGATTTTTAGATACGGGAAAATGCAACCAACACTGGCTGCTCTTCGATCGTGTTGTACAACAAATTGTCCTTCAGCACGATGAGCGTCCCACAAGTGATGCTGATTCCGATACTGCATCGCTTGAAAAGCAAATGCACATGCAAAATCCTGATGTGTCACCTCTTCAGATCGACGTGAGCAAAATAGTCAAGTTGTTGGTGAAGGAAGAAGAACTGACAGCAGCAAGAAATCGAGCAGAGGAGCTCGAAAGGGAGAATAGCGAAGTACAAGCAAAACTGGCCAAGAAAGAACAGGAGTTGGACTTGCGAGTGCAAGAGAAAGAGGACTTGGAGACAAGTTTGGTGCGTATGAGGGAGAGGCTTGAAAAAGAAAGTGCCAACCATTCACAAGCCATGCAAAGGGCCTTGAATGCTGAAATGAAGGTCGAGGATTTACAGCATAGACTGTCCACCGAGCAACAGGAGCGAAGTCGTCTGGAACGTTTGGTGACCGAGGGTAGCATACCCGATGACCAAAAAGTCGCCGGACTGCAAGGCTGCAACGGACAAGTCTCACCACCTGCGCCACCTCCCCCAAAAGCATTTGTCCCACCACCACCTCCACTAATAATGCCTCCGCCACCACCACCATGTCCTGGCGCCCCACCACCACCGCTTAGTATGCAACCTCGTACGTTTGCACCCACCAATTAAATGTTAAATTTACTAAATAATGTTTGATTCTAGCTCCTCCCGCCCCTAAACCCGAAACCGTCAAGAAGAATGTTCCACAACCAGGCAATCCTCTGAAGAGTTTCAACTGGTCCAAGTTGCCCGACGCTAAGGTACAAGGAACTGTTTGGAGTGAATTAGATGATACCAAATGGTACAACAGCATTGAATTGGAGTCCATCGATAAACTTTTCTCGGCCTATCAGAAAAATGGAGTTTCGGTAAGTTGTTTGTTAGTTGTGTAGAGCGAGCAGTAAGGACTTATTTATCTTTTGTCGTCAGAATGATGGCTCAATCGAGGATTTACGTATGATGGGTAAACCACGAACAAAAATTCTCTCAGTTATCGACGGACGACGAGCACAAAATTGTACAATTCTTTTGAGTAAGCTGAAAATGAGTGATGAAGAGATTTGCAAGTGAGTTGACCGGAATATGTTTAACCAAAGATTATATTGACGGCGTGTTTACTTTCAGAGCTATTCTCTCTATGGACTCAAACGAGCAGCTTCCAATTGATATGGTTGAACAACTATTGAAGTTCACACCGTCAGCCGAAGAGCGTGCATTACTCGATGAACACAGTGAGGATATCGATTCGTTGGCTAGAGCCGACAGATTCCTCTACGAAATTTCAAAGTATATCAGCCTGTAATTGCCCGATGCACAAATCTCTTACCGTTCATTTTCATTTTTTAGAATTCCCCACTACGAGCAAAGGCTGAAGAGCTTGCACTATAAAAAACGTTTCATGCTTACAATCCACGATCTGTCACCACGAATTGCCAGCGTGATGGAAGCCTCACGTGAAGTTGCCCGGTCAAGACGGCTACGAAAGCTGCTTGAATTAGTCCTCGCGCTCGGTAACTACATGAATCGTGGCGCACGTGGCAATGCATCAGGCTTCCGATTGGCCTCACTAAATCGTTTAGTCGATACAAAATCGAGTTCGCTGAAAGGAACGACACTTCTTCACTTCCTAGTCCAGGTCATTGAGAAGAAATTCAAGGATCTACTTAAATTAGATGAAGATTTGCCGCATGTTCGAGAGGCTTCGAAAGTTTCGTTGGGAGAAATGGATAAGGATATCCAAATGCTTCGAACCGGACTAACGGAGGTTTCACGTGAAATCGAATTCCATAGGAGCGCGGGATCACCGCAACCGGGCGACCGATTTTTACCAGTCATGCGAGAATTCCATGCACAAGCCTCGGTTCGATTTGCTGAACTGGAAGATCAGTACCAAGATATGAAGACGCGATTCGATCGGGCTGTACGGCTATTTGGCGAAGATGGCTCTATTGTGCAACCCGATGAATTCTTTGGCATTTTCGATGCTTTTATTTCGTCGTTTATGGAAGCGAAACAGGATAACGACAACTATCGAAAACGTCAGGAGGAAGAAGAGAAGCGAGCTAAGCAAGAGGCCGAGCTGAAAAAGCGCACGATCGAGCGGAAAAACAAGGAAGGATTGATGAGCTCTTTATCGAGAAATTTGGGACTGAAACCGAACGACAACAGTCACACAAGCAATGGAATTCAACATGATAGTTGCAGAGGCAATGACACCAAAGGCGAGTTTGACGATTTGATTTCAGCTCTGCGAACGGGCGACGTGTTTGGTGAGGACATGGCCAAATTCAAAAGATCGCGAAAGGCAAGATTGGGAACGGGAAACACTTCGCCACCGCGTCATAGTCTACATCGCGAAGAGAGTCGCGAGCGAACAGTTCGACGCCAATAGGGACATACGAATTTTTAGGAAATATTTAAGGTAGCAAATAGAAACTAGGAATCCTTACAGCCAGAAGTTTTTCTGCCCAACGCCAAATGAAGAATGTGAGAAGAGAACTCTTGCTATACAAACAGATTAGCATAGCGCAAAAGGATACGAGTCAGGATGGGGAATCTAATCTAATCATTGGTGGATCGAACGCATGGAATTGCGGCTTGCTGACTCCCCTCCTTTATTGAACGCAACCAAACACCATTTTCCAAGTAATTTTCATACAAAACAGAGCAATGCTGTATACATCATAAGTACACCCCCAAATTCTTGTTTACCAATATATTATCATAGTTAATAGTTTTAACAGTCGTTTTTATGAATGATTCTAATTATATCTATTTATACATACGTAAAATCAAAGATGAGACGTCGTCAACGATCGAAGCTATTTGTATTCAAGTAAACAAAAAACAGTGTTATTTAAACAAAAAGTATATTACTACATTTATAGTTTATATTAAGACATAAGTAGAAGTCGTTTTTTATTATAATTATTATTATTATTATTTTTATTTCATGTACGTTTCCGAGCAATCTGTAAAACGTTCGGATGTTGCTTGACTTCTGCAACTGCGTCATGCAGAAATTTCTGTGTACAATAAAAATTATATCGAATAGTGCTTGATATTTTATTTGAGTTATTTATAAGATCCGTCGAAATGGGAAAAGAAAATAGATAAAAATCGAAGAAGAAAAAAACACTTTTGAGTACACCAGATCCCTTTTATGGTGAAATTATTTATAAATGTGATGACAACGAAACAGCTTTCGAACACATTCGTTTTGTAATATAGAGAAAAAAAAAAAAAAAAAACAATGGACAAACAAACCAAAACTGTCCAGCGAAAGAAATAAGCGGAATTTAAATTTTCTAAATTTTGTGAAAATCGTTTTCAAAGATTTACACACAGCTAATTTATTTTTTCTTGGAAATATATTTCATGGAATATTCAGCCATCATTGAAAAATTTAATCAAAGTTTTCAGGTGTTTTTTGTTTCTAGATACCAATAAAAGTTGTCAAAGTTCATAGTTGTAAAAAACAAAAGAGGACCACAGTGTGTATGTGGAGTTTAAATGTGTCGAAGCAATAGGTTTCTGGACGAAGCATAAAATAAATAAAGAATATGTGAACGCAAATTGATAGTAAAATGTGTTTCCTTTATCTGATTTCACTTAGTCCGTTTTTAGCAACAAGCATCAGTTCAAGTTTAGCAATAAGTAATGTGCGTTTAGCTCAGTGGTCGTAGTCATGGTGGTGCAATAGTTCCTCCATGGTGGAACCTCTTATATGGAAGGTCACATATTTGAGATCTCCAACAGCTCTGGCCCCTCGACTGCCAGTTGGATACATTTTGGGTTTCACAATTTACATATAGATGCACAGATGTTTTCTACGCGAATGAAATTCATTTCAGCTGAACTAAAGCGTGTACACCGAATGGTGTAGTAGTCAGTGATACTCACCTTCGGAGCAACCGATGCCGGGATCAAATCTCATAAATTACAGTGGTGCTTAAATTTGTGTTGACGGGAGTATTTGAGCCTGTCTTAACAGTTGATAGGTACCTTTTGGAGGAATTATAACAAGCTCAGGTGTTGATTCTGGCCAAATCACCTTCTAGGGTAGTATATCTTTGATCTCGAAGTGAGCGGCTCAGAACTTGGCAATGAGGCCAAATTATTGATGGGTTTGAATACGCAAAAAAGCTTCAGACCCAATGAATGGATACCTACGAGGCGCGGTTTCGTGCTCATTGTTCCCCCGGCTCGTTTCCCTCACAGCATTGCCCTGATTTAACTAGTAAGTGTTATTACAGCGCTCTACAATTATTCTTAAATGAAACCCCTTCCGATGTCTAGGATTTCGACCAAAGAACCTTATTTCCCATTGATGTCTGCAACCAACCATCCTAATCCTGATCTATCATACAAGGAACGTGCATGTGGCTGACAACACTTGACAGAAAATATGCTTCAAAAGGTTTTCCTACAACCTGGTCGGGTGGGGTACAATTTTATTACATTGTACTTTCGGTGTTGAAGTGTGTTTTCTGGAAAGTGGCTAATGCCAATGAGTACGTTCGATTGACCAAGTCAATCAGGCGTTAGCTGCTGTCGTGGCTTTAATTGTGAAAACTGCATCATCGAGCCGTTCCCCGATGCCACATTCGTTCTCCGAATTTGGCGTCTAATTATCATGTGAATTACAGAATAGCGACAGTAGAAAAGACCCTGCCAAACATATCGGCAACTGTCTCAAGCAAAAGACGCCTACTGACTGGTGCAACAGAGACAGTCGCCGCAGTTTCGGTTGATACCTTTAGTAAAATGTTGTATTATAAGATACTGTTACGGACACGGGGCGAGGAGCTTCGGGAATTTTATCAGTATATATCACCGTCTCTGATGCGAGTGCTGTTTTCACTGGATTATTAGCTCCCTTTGCTGAATAACAAAGGAACAGCGGACGATAGAAAGGCTGCTCTAGAAGAAGATTGAGGAAGGAACTTTGAAACAGGACAAATGGGCAAGCAAAGCGTATGGCCAGTAATCCGCGCGATTTATAATTGGCCTGGGATGGAAGCTCAAGCAAAATTACAGTTGCTGAGTAAATATATGTGACATGTAAAATAAATTCTATTGCATCTATCTTTGCCAACTTCAAAAGAGATTTTCCAGTGTGGAATAGCCTGACAAACAGTTCCAGGCTCAGGACTATAGCCAACAGAGGATGTAATTAGTGGGTAATCCGGAAAACCCGTGCTCAAGCGAGTCTTGGACTCAGTGAGTAAATAGCATTCATGTGCCTTAAACAAAATAAAAAATAACAGAAAAATATGATAATTGTCATATTTATTATTATTATTTTAATAGATGCAATTTCCATAGCCATAGCAAACATTACGACAAATTATTATGACCTAATCATTTTGCGTAAAGAAAGCACGCAAATGATTCATCGATGGATAAGACTAGACTTAGCTATCAACACTATGCATAAATGAATAAAGAACAATCCAAACAAAAGCCAGAGATTGCAAATATTACATACACTATTCAATATCAAGCGGGTGAAGTTCATTCAAGCCAAATTTTTGATAATTCTAAGAACAAGTTTTGAGCAAGTTTAAATTATAATGAGAATTGCATACAACCAGCAGAACAACTCAATTGAGAGATTGACTTCAGCTAAGCATGTTTGTGAAATTTTATTATTTTTTGTTGTTATCAATTGCTGCTTCGCATACTAAGAATGATATTAACCTAACGTGTCGTGATGAGGCAGGGAATATTGTTGATTGGTATGGCTCCAAATTTTCGATAATTCGAGGTGAAATTAATCAATTGATTCCTTTCTCGCTTCAGGTACTATCTATACAAACTTCCTGTGGATCATTCGCCAGTGAGACAATCGAACGGATTAGAGTATATGTACATCAGTTCCAATACAATTAATGAAGGATGGAAATTATCAAAACTGGATGTAAGCGATGTGAACAGTTTTCCGGGAAAAACTTTAGTTCAAGTCAATGGCAAAGAAAATATTGCCTTAATCGCGTACAATGATGAAAAACCTGATGGACAAGTAAGTTTTGATGAAGGGCATACAAAAGGTGTTTTAACGGCCGATACACGAACAGGATTTTGGCTTATTCATTCCGTTCCAAAGTATCCTAATATCGATAGTTATGACTATCCTAAAACGGGGACTCATTATGGACAAAATTTTCTATGTCTCACGCTCAATTCAACTCAAATCAATCTGGCTGGAAAGCAATTGCTCTATAATGAACCAAATATATATCAAGTGCAAATTCCTGCAAGCTTTAGTTCATTATATCCTAATTTAGTGGAAGTGAGCCGTAAAAAATGGCCGAGCGATCCACCATATTGGAACTATCAAGCTCTGATAACAATTAATGGCACTCAGTTTGCATCTTTTGCTAAAGGTAAAAATTTCCGTAAGGAATTGTACGAGGATTGGATTGCACCGACACTTGGATCTGATTTATTAGTCGAAAGTTGGCGTCATGGTCCTGGAGTTTTGCCAACAAATTGCAGTAGAACCCAACAGTAAGTACAAGTGAATCTAGATTTTTTTACGATCTGATGAGGAGCTGTATTTTGTCAGATTTCGGTTGTGACTACAGACGGAGTCCTGGAATCAGAGGCCACTCCCATTGAATTCATTTAGACAAAACCCTTCCGTTCTTTTTCCTAACACTAAAATACAATTTTTATCGTGATGTATTATTTAATGCAGCAATTTTTTCGGATTTTGTGGTTGACGGATAAGGCGTTCGCCGTCGGTAGTCCAGTTGCTTTATGTCTCTGAGAATCTGGCAGGTGGTAACAATCTTCCCATTCCCTTTTTTTAACAACGCTCAAATGGAACACCTTGCGGACCCAACCTATCCGTTCATGGCGTCATAATATGAAGCCTACGAAAATGTGCTTCTAGCTGCTTACCCTGCAGAGTGAACAAAGATGAATCGGATGACCATAAACCTTCTCGAAAAAAACCAAGGCAAAGTCAGGCAGAGTTGCAAGACTGCTAAGAATTGTGTGTGACCAAAACTATGCAGCAACACTCGCATACATGTGAATCCATCGCTACGTATACATCGTTGCGGAGAAGTTTTCATTGTTTTGCAGCCACGAACTGTACGTGAAGTTTCTTAAATTCTTTACGCTTTCTCCAGGCAAGAGTAATTCAAATTACTACAGCTTCCAAGAGACGCAGCATTGAAAGAAAGTTACACATCCGCAGTCTCTTTCAATCCAAAAAAAAACTAAAATATTCAGGGCGTGAGAAAAATCAGTCCTTCCTCCGTCTCCAAGATTACTGTCATTGAAATTCGAATTTCAATTCTATTTATCTCGTTTTAGAGTCCTAAATGTGGATGCCATCAAAAGTAATGAGCTCAAAATTGACTTTCACTCAACCAAGGACCATTCCAAATGGTGTATATCCCGTGATACCAACAGCGAATGGATTTGCGTCGGCGATATTAATCGTGCGGTAATCATTCAGTGGCCACAAATAAAATAAGCCTTTTACACGCCTTTTTCAATTCCAGGAACATCAATTATTTCGCGGTGGCGGCTCCGTGTGTCAGTCCAACAAGAGAGTTGCGGCCGCCTATCGACAACTTGTTGCCGGGGTCGAGCCATGTCCCAAGCCAGAATATTTAAATTACGTATGAGAAAAATTAGAGAAAAGTATTAACAATGAATTTTATTGTTGAAAAGTAAAAATTTGAATATATGTGCGTGCTAAAACATTTCAGCTTTTATTTAGGTTTCCTGAAAGTTTCTTCTTGATATTTTTAATAAGTAATTTATTTTCCAACATTTTTCGAGGTCGTTTCGTATCTGGAATATCTTCGCTATTGTTGCCATTTCGATCGTGATCCTGGCCTGCAGGTGCCTTCTCTGAACGACGTTTGAATTTCTCCTGAATGATCGCTTCCATTCCTTTTGTTTTCTTGTAATGTGGATCGGTGGGATCGATATTGAACAGATGCGATGTGAAAACAGCATTAAATCGACTATCATTCAAATCCACTTCAAAGTTGTCGTCAACTTTGGCTCGATTCGCGTCGATTTCTTGTCGTGATTTTTTCAGCTTCTTTCTACGCTTCTTTGATTTTGTCTCATTTTCAGCATCTTGAATTTTTTTTAAGCTGAAATGATGTTTATCATCCTCACCATCATCAAGCAATAGTTCAAGTTCTTTAGCTTTTTCTTCATCCTTCTCATCATTGACTTGTTTGGACTTCGATTTTTTCAATTTATCTTTCTTCTTTTTCACAGGATCCTCAAAGTCACCATTGGCAAACTCTTCCGCGAAATACGGATCGTTTAGATCAATATCGCTCGGAACATCATCAGAGCTACAAGCATCTTCGTCCACATTACCAAATTTCTTTTTCTTTCGTTCTTCTTTTCGGCGCTTGTTCTTTTCACTTTTTTTCAATAAAGCTTTCTCAATAGGGGTCAACGCTTTTGTCTTGCTCTCCTTTTCTTTGGATGATAGACCGTTATTATTTATTCCCCACGTGTATTCCATTTCGTATTTCTTTTTAGCCTTTTCCGATTCAACTTTATTGATTTCTTTAAGGAGAGATTTGTACTTGTCAATTGGATCCTTTTCAGAGTCCTCGCTCGATTGATCGCCTGATGCGTCGTTTTCTTGTGTTTCCTCTCCGCTGTCTTCTTCACTGCTGTAAGCGACAATTTGACGGAGATCTGCAGCATTGATTTCAGCCAATTTTCCACTGCGTAGTTTTTCTCCGATTTCCTTGCGCTCCACATTAGTCTCGTCCCATGTCAGCTCCACTTTCGCCTGCTGCAGCGCCGTCGTTGTGAATAATCTTGGCTTATATTTAGTCAAATCTGGCATTTCGGTGCACACATCTTTAGGTTCCTCGTCAAAGGTGGTATCGTCCGGGATGAAACGCAAATCCAGTTTTGTCGCCGTACTCTCATACTCCAGACCATCGCATTCTGCATAAATTTTGTCAGCAGTCGACACTGAATCGAACTCAATCACAGCATAGTAGTATTTCAGACGGTTAAGCTGATATTGTCTCAATTTTTCCATATGATACTCGTCTCCTTCCTCCGCATCACTATCGACTTCTTTGACAAGTTCCTCATCAGAGGAATCCTCGTCGGAATCATCCTTTTCAGTGTCTTTTGTTAACTCTGGGGGCCCATGGACTTCTTCCTCAGCCATTCGCTGCTTTCCATACTCGGAAGGGTAAATCTTCACACTCAAAATCGATCTGCCGCGAGGCAAAAATGAGCTGCACATCACCATTATGTCTGCGGCTCTTATGCGATCCCAATCCATGTTGCAAGCTGCCAAACGACGGGTCGATTCATTGGTCCTAGGAGCATCGCGATCCAACTCGCCCCAAACATGTTCTATAAATATCTCGTCGTCGTCATTCTCACTGGACTCTTCGTCCGAAGAACTATCGGTCAGCAAGCGTCCTTCGCCTCTAGCGTAATCCACGTCCGACTCGCGCAGCTTTTTAATGATGTTCGACGACAGCACTTCCCTCTCTGCATCCAATTCGTCATTTTCGTCCTTCGCAATTGCTTCTTCCTCCTTGCGAATTTCTTTCTCCTCTTGCTCCTCATCCGAAGACCCATCTAGCTTATAGTATTTCTGCAAGTCTTCGGTAGATGATTTATTTACTTTGCGTCCGTACTTGTCCACTGAGTATTTCACGCGGAATTTGTCATCTTTGAACATCGACTGAAAACGTTTGTCGATTTTCACTTTTGGCGCTGCTCTCGGTAATTGCCGAAAACGGGGATCGTTGACCAGATGTGAAAACCGTGGATCTTTCCATATTCCATCTTTTTCCGCGTCGCTATCGACTTGCTTGTCCATGTTTGACAGTCTAAAATTACAAACCGGCCGAAACTTCAAGCACGTGCGACATTCTCTGTCTACATGACATTGTTCTAGTAGTACATTCTTTAGTTTGAACTAGTACAATACTGAAAACTGTCAGTCCCATCTCAGCTGGTCACAGCTGTCACTCGAGTTGTCAAACGCATGATATAACCTCTCTAACCTGCGATAGATTAAGGGCTATGTAGTGGTTCGAGTTTGTTACCGGTGGTTAATGTGAATATGCACAGATTTGTACGATTATGCTCGAAAGCTGTGCACCACTACGATATCACGTATTCCAGGCGATATGTGGCTTCCTTGCGTAGTCGTGGGTTTTCAACACAAGCGACCAGTAAGTATTGAGAACGACACTTTATTCCTCATACTAATTACAATATATTTGCCGTAGAAACTCTTGAAGAAATCATAACAGAGCGTCGTACACAAGCTGCGCGTAGTATAATTGTTCAAGTCAACTCAGAAAAGTCCTTTACAGAACTCTTCAATTACTGTGAGCAGTATGGTTCGATTGAAGGATGTCACCACTATAAGCTCTCACACGATGAGCTCCACTATATCTTAGTTGAGTTTGAGCAAGAAGAAAGTGCAGCAGCCATCAGAAATTCTTCATGCTTCAACGATGAATTGTTTGGGGTCCCCGTCCGGTCTTCGTTCGTATGGTTTCGGGCCGGAAAGGCAAAGTCGAATGTCGCAAAGAAAGTCGAACCCCCCGCGCAAGGACTTGTGGTTACCGATGGCACTCATCTGATTCCCAACAATGAGCTGGAAGATATGTTGATTGCTTCACAAAATTTAGACGATCAAATTCAAATCCTTCATCGGGCAACATGTCTCAATGATTTGGAAACACGTCTACGCTTTCTTGCCGCTCGGCAGGTCGAATCGACAATTTCCGGTATGTTTCCTTATGCGAATGCACTGCCATTTGGATCCAGCGTGAATGGTTTTGGTAGAATGGGTTGCGACTTGGACTTGATTTTGCGTTTTGACAAGGATCAGCTGGCAGGAAGAAAATCGAGTGATTCCAGACTGGTGTTTCACACGAAGGAAACGATTTTGAATGGGCGATCACAGATGCAACGACAAATGGAATGTGTTAGTGATATTTTGCATTTATTTGTCCCAGGAGTATCGCATGTTCGAAGGATTCTGCAGGCGAGAATTCCAATTATCAAATTCCATCACGATCATCTCGGATTGGAAGTGGATTTGTCAATGAGTAACTTGTGTGTTCGTTTATTTATTTGTTGATATGCAGTTGCGCTAACATTTCATGCAATTTCAGAACGGGCGTGTACATGTCCGAAATTCTGTATATGTTTGGACAAATTGACGATCGAGTACGACCGCTCACATTCTGCCTGCGTCGTTGGGCTCAAACTTGCGGTCTGACCAACCCGTCTCCCGGCCGATGGATCACAAATTTCTCTTTAACGTGCCTGGTAGTGTTTTTCTTTCAACAGCTCAAACCACCGATTCTACCATCGATAAATCTATTCTCAAAACACGCTGAAAGCTCTGATGTGCGCGTGACCGAAGACGGGATCAGTTGTTCATTTTTGCGAGACATTAACAAACTTCCATTCGAAACAAACAATAATAGCTCGCTCAGTTCGCTTTTGCTGCAATTCTTTGAATTCTATTCCCAATTCGATTTTAATAATCGTGCAATATCGCTAAACGAAGGACGAGCCATCATGAAACCTGATCACTCTGCCATGTACATTGTGAACCCATTGGAGCAGCACTTAAATGTCAGCAAAAATATTAGTCTGGAAGAGTGTGAACGATTTCGTATTGAAGTTCGGAATGCTGCGTGGATTCTTGAATCGGAAATGGAGAGAAATGTTGGAGCCATACCAACCAAAGCGAATGATGCAAGTGATCAATGGGGACTTTTAAATCTGTTTCGAACACCTGAGAAAGCTATTATTCGGCCAAATATGTTCTTCAAGCCACGACTGGTTGAAGTTAGTGAACTTTTCGACGACTCACAAGTGACTGATGATGCAAAAAATGTTCAATATAAAAATCCAGTTGTTAAAAGTCAAGTACGTGAGGCACGAACACAAATGAAAAATAATTTAAAGCAAATGCAGGCAAAATACGGCATCAAAGCTAATCACAAAACATCAAGGTGATAATGGATGCTATTTTATATTTTAAGTGCGCTTTTAATTGATGTTGGCTTACTTTTGTAAAGTCGAGGAGGAAATAAAAACAAATTGTGTTAGATAGTAGATTCAAATGTTTCATTTCGATTCGCTTATTATTAACAAGTAGGTTTTTGTTTGGCCCCGGCAGGCCAGGAGCTAGCTAGCGTTGTCGTTGTCAGTCTAAGTGCGCAATAGAGTGCAGCCTTAGGACGCTGAGACCGTAAAGCGCTGTCTAATAGAAAATCCTACGGTAAGAGGAAGGAAAAAGGAATGGTCTGTGAATCGTTTAGGTTTAGTTTTCAGAATGCAATGCTTTTACCAATAAGTATTTGGCTGCGTCCGTTATCATAAGTTCGTTTAAGGTCCCGTCTCTGTGGTAGATTGTAAATTGGTTTAGTTCGAGCGGATCTGTATTTTTGTAATCCTTTGAACGGAATATCGTTAAGAGGTGATTGGATTTCTGAATTTGATGGACTGTAGATGTTCGGCAATTGGCAACTGTAGGTTAATAGTTGGTTATATTTTTTTGGTGGGAATTGGAACTATTTCCGAGGTTTGTACCTCCACCATTCAGGTCGGATGGTTACATGACATGGAGATGTAGAAGCTTTCCGATCTCTCCAATTGTAAGGTATTCAGCCATTTGCTGTGGTTTTTAGATTATTCAATGGCATTTATTTTCGGAATACAAAGGGGAGGTGGTCCTAGGCATTATTTCCAAGTTTCATAGAGGGGATCATCGTGTGTTACGGTAGTACGGTAGTTCGCTTCGTCTGCTAGGTTCCTGTACGGATTTAATTTGATTTGTTACCTATAGATGCTATCAGCTGCCGTAGATTCAAAGGACTTGGTGTGTGTTATACAATGCAGCTTGATAATATTGCTTGGGTTATGATAAATCTGATTATCTACCGCTTTAAAGGATCCGAACTTATTTCTTAAGGCAAAAATTGTAGCAAGTTCCAACAACTTTTATGTTGACTTTTTAAACAGTTTGTCAGCCTATGAAACTTCTTTCTAGAAGGAAGTATATGTAAAGAAAATGACGTATTCTACATTATTCAACAACGTAAGTAAGAAAAAAGGAGGAAAATAAAGTTAGAACGAGCCTTTGTCAACCATCCTGTACAGGTGTCTTGCGTTTGGATTCCTATTCATTTGGCGTATTAGAGATCGTAGACCGTAAGCGTTCCCACTAGTGTTCTTACACCATCTATGTGCTTCTCTTCGTTTTGTTATGGTGCAGACAAAGAAGTCGGCTTATACTGCATTCGTTCCGGAGATGTCTATAGTCCTACAATGATTGTGAGACTACGCGGCTAAAGTCAAAGGCCAGCAGTGTCGACTTTCTGTCCAAGAGCATATTCATTCCTTCGCGAAGGTTGTTTACAGCCGCCTCTGTGGCAGCTTTTATTGTAAATTCTTCGCATGGGAAGCTGTCGTAGGGTTACCCAGTTACAAGCTTCTGCTGAGTTGTAAAAGGAAAGTAGCGAACAACTTTCGAAATGTATATGTCAAAAAGAGCATTTTCTCTCAAGCATTAAAAGAAATACTGGTAATCTTTACGAAATTTGAATTCTACCGATTCCTGACTTCGCCCCGAATACTACACCGCGGAGTCGTGTAAGTATTTAATAAGACTTAAACTCAAAAGTTCCAGGTTAGGTCCTCGGTGTGACAGGGGAGGTGTTTAGTCGGTAGTCTGGTTGGCACCGAGAGTCCGACACTCAGGGCGTAAATAGCCATTAAAAACCAACCATTAAAAAACGAACTCAAAACCAGCAATTGATTCATATAAAGGAAGTTATATACTGCCTAAATTTCTATGGAGATCTACAATCATTTACCTTTGAAGTGTAGTTTCCAGTATAAGTAGTTTGCATGTAGTAGAAGCTATATTCTGGACTGCAGTTAGGAGTTTTAATCAAGGAGCACGAGTATTTCCGGCAAAAATGGCCCGCATGAGTATAAAAATCGACTCAACTGCAACGGCTTGAACGGAGAGAATCAACGACTCTTACATCGCGCAAGCATACGCAAATTTCCAATGTAAGAACATTTTTAAAAGCATTTTCCCCATAATAATTTTCAAACGGGTGCGACGCTTTTCTCGTTATCTACTTGATCGATTTTTGATAACAAATCTTCGATGCCTTGTACAACAAACTAGAAAATGATGTTCTCATTGACTGAAAAATGAGCACCCATTGTTGACATTAATCCCAAAAAAGTTGATTTGAGGAGCAAACTACAAAAAAGTTCAACTAAGCCTTCTTCTCAGGGAAGAGTTACAGCACGGTCCTGACACGCAATTTCATCCTTCAATTTGAAAAAAAATAGTCCTGATTCGTCAGGCAATCACATTTAGTATATCACATTTGTATTCGAAATTCAAAATGACTATATTTGATTTTTTTTTCTTCATATTTTTAATATATAGTACATGATTCTTTTTTTAAATTTTCATTCATTTAAATATAAATAAAACTAAGTATTAATTTATTATTCATTTTTCTTATAATTTTTCCGCATATTATATATTTTTTTGCAATTGTTATCTATTGATGATTTTTTTTTTGTTTTTATTTTCTTTTATGTTTGTTTCTTTTTCACATTTTAATTATTTCCACTTACAATTTATTAACTAAGGTTGATTTGTTTTTTGGCGGTAAATATGTTTAGATGTGCATTTATCTACACAAAATGAGAGCCCAAATTGAAGGAAACAATTTAGAAAATATGTTTTATAGTTTTGTGTAGAAGGAAAATTTTATTTTCCATTCAGTCACAAACAATTTTCTTCTTCTTTTTTTTTGTTTTGTTTTATATAAGTTTTGTTTTATTTAAACGATTACAAGACATAACTTTCGTTTGCCTACATTTCCCATTATCTGTTGTCTTGTATTTTTTTTTTCTTTCTCCCACCCGCGAAAATACGAGGAACAAACATAGAGACACGTTGATAACACAGCAGTTAGTAACAGTCGTAGTTGAAGAACAATGTTGTAGATGCCAGAGAAATGAGAGCATAAGCAATTATAAAGAATAAAATTTAATATTAGTGTATGATATCAAGACATGACTAAAGTACAAGTGTTTCCTACAAAACAACAATCTGTTATAATTGGTTATAAAATTTAATGACGCTTGAAAGTCTGCCGAGCTTTCATACAAACAACAAAAAAGGAATAAACGACAAACTACTAAAATTATTTTAACAAAAAATAATAAATCAAAAAATTAAATGAACTGTACAACTTTTTCAATGTTTACGTTTTCCTTAATATTAATAAATTCCAAAGAAATGAGTGTTTAGAGAATTGTTCTTTGCCTGGATCATTAAATTCATTTTAACATTTTATTACAATCCGTACCAAGTAGATGTGATCCTGCTAACCGAATGGAGGATGCGATCATGTATGTTTCGAGTGAAATTTAGGTACAAAAGGTGACTTTTCATGCAGTTTTCACCATTCAATCTATCTTCAATCGTGTTTTAGTCAATTATTCTTTATGAGTTTTCATTTTCTTGTCGATGGGGGGGAAAGTTTTTTCATGAATGAACATTTTGATGGACTTTCTTTCTCTAGTTTTTTAGCCACATTTTTTTTTATTTATACAGTATTTTCATTTACTAAGCATGCTGATACTAAACAGTTCCGATCTATTTTCTTTTATGTATGTGTTATCCTCTCTCTGTTGTTATGGTTTTTATATTGTATAGAACAGACATTCCATAGAAATTTATAACTAAATATAAATCGACATTATTTATTCTAGAAGGTCTCATCTAAACCATAATTTCAAACGTAAAGCGTCTACACCATTCAGATAATAACGAAATAATCGTTTGTCTCTGACAAAACCTAGATTCTCATATAGACGGAGGGCGGGTGTATTTTTCATTTCAGTTTCAAGAACAACTTCGTCAGCACCATCCTCAAGCATTGCCTGCATATCAGGAAGGTTAAATTTCATTATTATTTTTTATATATGCTACCTCACGATATCAACTATGTCCCAGTTCAATATGTGAGCGTGCAACTTACCTCAATTGCTTTTTCCACTAGAGTTGTGCCTATTTTCATTTTTCGATATTCCTTTTTAACAGCTAACATTGCAATATATCCACGTCTAACGTTCATATGCATACCCAGCTTACAAACTATTGCCCCAACGTATTCATCACCATGTGCCGCTAGAAAACATAACTTTGGCCAATTGTAAATGAAATATCGATACGTGTATATAGAATACGGTTCGGATAGTTCACTCTGTATGAGTCGCATAATGTCCTGAAGAATGCAAATATTTTATTGAAGAGTATCGTTCGATTCGTTGAATAAATTGAATTGGCGATGGAAATGTAGTAAGACGAGACTCGTGTTGTTTGGACAATTCCTTAAGTTCATGACAAATTAATGAGAATTCTGAGGTGTATTTTCAACGAAAGCCGAGCAGCCTTAAAGCCTGGATCACCGGTGACAACATAGAGAATAGTTCGATTGTTGTAAAGCTGGTGTGTGACGACGGCGCTGTACTGGATGCAATAGGAATTGGATTTATAAAAGGCCAATTCTATAGCCTGAGAAAGGAGGAACATAAGGCTCTGCCTCTTCAAGTTTCGAAGCTCTTCCTCAATTTTTATGACGAGAAGACGTTCGAACATAAATCGAAATGCAAAAAGGAAACCCAAGAGCCCTTACTGGTCGTTGCACACATGGTGCACAAAACAAAAGATTACAATTTTGGAACCCATTTTCGTTCCCAACAAGAAAAGACTTTCCATTTTCTTTTTCAAGAAAATGAGTTTGGAAGTGAACGGTGAGTGCAGACTCTGAAATTTTGCGACGCAGACACCAGTGCATCAGCGAGCGCACTGTCCCGCGGAGGAGGACATTCTCGAAACCTACTTTTTTATCGAAGAGAAATTCGGACGCTTAAACCAAACCAGATCATGAACTCTTTCCAGAGTCATGAAATTATCACATTAATATTGAGACTCCAAACCAGATCATGAATTATTTATATGCTTTGAGAACGATATTACATCGTTCCAAATCCAAAAAATCGAAAATTTATACTGGACAATCAAGGATTGTAATTTGGGGTAGAATGTGGAAATACTATAGATAAGCGATAAACGGAGTTGCAGAGATTTTACATGAACATTTAAAAACGGAAAATTGCGCGCGACAAGTAACGCCTATGCTTGCAGTTGTTTGAGGGTTACTAAAATGATGAAACATGATGGTGAAACATGGATTCCTTAGTTTGATATCAGGTTCAAACAAGATTCGAGGCAATAGACGAAAATGACCACAAATACTAAACAATATCTTTATAATCGAAAGCCTGTTTCGAAAGTTATTAAAAATTACATAAGGAAAAGTAGAAAACATCTACTGCTGACCAGTGGATGGGATGGAGCACAAGGACAGAAATGCTCTGTCATTTTATCATCATCACTAACAAGACGAGCGTAGCACTGTTAGTGTAACGGAACGAATAAATGACCTAGTGAAATATACAATTCCGACCTAAATTTTATAAGTAAAGAGACTTTTCATTCGGGTATGAAATTAGAGTCGAGTAAGGTTTGTACTATTGGAGAACTGAGGTGGTGTGTGGTGGTGCATAAACTCATCAAAACGTTTGTTGTAACACAAATTAATAGGAAATGGGAAAAATTCTAGCCAACAGGCTCAACAGAAAAAGCAGTATTATTGTTGAATAATAAATGTCTGCCCTTTTTCGGTCAACGAGCACGTGACGAAGTTCGAGAGGATTAAAGGATTGACGAAGCATTCGTAGAGACAGTGGTAGATGTATTTCGTAGATACTATGGTTAAGATAGACCATTGTATCCTAATGATGGAAATTTTAAATTGTTCAAGTTCAATTAAAATACAATCTTTTAATACTCGCTACACTATTTTCTTCACTCAGTGTCTACGTCGGCATTGTTTATGACCGCGGGTAACGATAAATTTCTAATGCACTAATTCCTGACTGCAAATTTCAAGTAGATGTTATAATGCCTGCCTTTTGAGGGAATAGGCGGGACCCCACAATAGTGTCATGAAACAAATGCACATTTTGTTTGATTTGATCTACTAAGAAAGGATGGTTTTGATCGTTTGCCAGCGTCTGGAGCGGTAACGTCTTTCTTCCAGCGAAATCTCTCCCGTTCGTTCTTACCGTTAAAAGACAAATCGCGACAGCTTCATGGTCGCTTAAGACATAGAAAAAGAAAATCTTGTACTATTCCAGACTGGTTTCTCAAATTGGCACGATAAATATTTCAACTCTCCTACCAGAAACGACAGCGGCCTCAAAAATTTATGGAAATGTTTTGGTGTAACATTTTTCACCTTTTAACAGCAATTAACGTGTAATAACTTAAGTAGACTTTTCAGACTAAGGACGAACAACAAAGGGGACAACCATTATTGTATATTATTTGGTGCGATTTAATGACGAGGTCAAGAAAACTGACAAGACAAAGAAAAAAATTGGAGTTCGGATAACAACGCACATACATCAACATAATTCAAATCGATGTTTATATTGAATGTTTATTGAAGGAATTGCGTTCCGAGTAGCTCCATCATAAATTGTTCTGTTGTTCAATGATGGACTTTCGCGTATGGGGTTTAATTAGTTTCTCAAAATACATTTTGCATATTTTGTCAAGGAGCTGGTCAACGTTCTCTAGACAGCTGGACTAGGCCTAAATGCTTACTCAATTCACAAACAGCAAAGCCTGGCAGATCTGAACAAGAACAGGCCTTGGCTGTTAATCGTTGTGTAATTTGTACGTAAGCCGATGATGAATAGCGTTGGCCGAGTTATGGGATTCAATGATATGAATACACGCATACGCACTGACAGTTTACTGAAATTTGTAACCGAACGAATTGGTTTTACCACTATTAACCCCGAGCATCAAAAGCATATCGTCAAGGTAGGATTATCATGAAAAATGAACATCTCATTGGACGTGACATACACAAGTTATGCAAATAGATGTTCGAAACCACAACGAATAAATATGTAATATACACGGTCCTCACAAGAGCCAAAAATTTATATTGTTCGAAGTTGTTTTCTTACCACAGCAACAAATCTCTTGGAAATAAGAAATTGGAATAACCATCGCAACAATACGTTTAATTCTTACTACGTTCCCTCCCGCCTCAATTCAGTCAACATTATTAATTACCTGCATTTGCAGTTCCGATTCATATTGTTTATACTCAATCACGATATTACTCCTATCAACACCACCAACGGCGCCTTCGTCTTCAGTTGATGGACCAGCAGCGACTTCACCAACTGGCGACACAATTGTCGTTTCCTCTTCCTTTTTTTCTGTCTTATCTAAATCTAATCCTTGGTTTTCTGGACTACTTCTAGTTTGTTCATGACTTGAGCTAGATTGATCCTCGTGCCTAGGTGATGGTGTTGATGATGGCTGCGGTATTGGTTGTGATGGCAGCGACGATATTACAAGTTTCGTAGATGATGAGGACGACGATGACGACTTAGATGATGATGGGGACGATTTTGACTGTGATTTCGATTCGGGGGAGGTTGGGGGTGAGGCTTCGCTAATTGTTTCTGGTATGTGATTCAGTTCAGTTATTGATCCCAGGCAATTGTCTGAGCCATTTTCAATGACGTCGCTGTCATTAGCAAGTCCTTTGTCGCCTATGTTATTATTGTTACTATTTATAATTTCATTACTAACTTTGATTTCAGCATTCGTTTCGTCGTTGACTTTATTCTCGCCGTTCTCCAAACAATTTTGCGCGTTTTTCTGACGTTTCTTTCGCTGATTTCTACTTCGAGACTTTTTCGGATTAGCCACCGCCGTCACCTCGCCATTTTCCACCCCATGGTCTTGCTCACTTTTCGCACAGCCGTTCACTTTAATATCCAAACACTCGCCGCCATCTGATTTCCCATCGGAATTTTTTACTTTAATCTGCCCATTAGTTAAAGTACCATTTTTCTTGCAAGTATTTAGGCTTTTTTCCGTGCTCACATTCTGTATCTCCGGAGGTGGAGCAGTCTCTGAGTTTTTCTGTTTTTTATTGTTCTTGTTCTTTTTCTTATTCCCTTTGGTCGTGCCGTTCTCAGATGGTATCGTTGTCGTACTATTCTCGGCGACCGCATGCATTTTATTATTATGCAAAATCGAAAAATTCGAATCTTCCTTGCTGTCACTGTGCCCAGGCCTGTCTCCTGTTGACCGTCTGTCACATCGACGACCAGACAGCTCGTACCGTACACTCACACCACACTCACTTGCTCTTTCGTCCCTCGTTGAAGTGATTTTTTTTGTACTTGTGTGAGACGAGACTGAGCGATTTAAGATTTTTCACAAAATTCGTACCTCTGATTTTTACACTTCACTCCTTGATATTGACCATTTTCTGCCATCAATTGAAACACATGAAGTTGCAGGGCGGAAACTAAAGTGATTTGCACAAGAACTTTTCAGCCGTAGGAAATGTAAATAAAAAAGTCCAGAACAGATCAAAACCAGATGAAAAGGCTGAACATGCAATGATTTGACTTGATTTGGGCAAGTGTGTGTATGTGCGATATTTGAAGAGATTTTGACAATTTGTTCGTGACGGATGGTTGGTAGCCCTGGAGAAGGTATGAAGATACAGCGGCTCACGAATACATTTCTGACCGGATGAAAACAAATTCTTCAAAACCAGTGAATGCAATGGACGAGCCAATCACCAGGAATTTAATACCATGATAATTCGGATGATTCAATTCGGAAAAGCTTTATTTTACACGTATTCTAGATCACTTGAAAATCCTGCATTCATATTTGTGCGAAGGTTTTCCAATAAAGGAAAACCTTCATTCATTCATTCCTCTCCTACTCCCACAAATCTTTAAAAATTGATAAAGGACAAAAAGCTCTACTGGGATAAGTGGCGAATGAATGAGAAAGCGCAAAAATTCGTAACGATTATTGTTCAAAATTTCTGCTTTCGGCCAGTCGTAATTTAAACGTAATTGGATATATTTCTACGTTAATGCACGCGAGGAAAGTTCTGAACGGGTTTGATCTTCGTCAACATCTGTACTAAAGTAACACCTTAAAATCATGTATAGTAAAAATCATAAAGGGTACATGTTCCTGCAGTTACTGTTTCATTCCAGAAACATCAATCAAACCAGTAAAATTACCTGAAACAAGACTTTGATTCGAACATTCTTGCCATACGGGTGTCAGACCTGGGATGACTGAAGCGCTATTATCATGGACAATATATTAGTTTTTAATGGCTGTGGTAGTTTTGATGGTAATGAATTATACAGAAACCCTGAGACTAATTGGAATCATCATACACAAAATTGAAAACTTTATCATACTGACAAAGTCACAAGGGTCGGTTTTTCATTTAGAAGCTGATTCAAAATCAAACCGCGAGTTCTGCTTATAAGAGCGAGAACCCTTGAATTTTGCAGTAATTCAACCCTACAAATGCGTACATTTAGACTTGGCCCATCACTACCTTAATACTTCCTGGGCCATTCGAGTATTTTTTACTTTTTTTTGATTCTGACAGTATTCCAATTATATGTAATGAATGTAGGCGCACCACCGAAAAGAAGATAGAATGTCCTCCAGATTTCAGCACGCGGTTTCAACATTGACGATGAGGAAACTCGGTTGCAGGGTTCGGTGAAATTGACCGATCTGAGACCTAGACATTTAATCATTGGAGGCCGAATGACAAGACAATTTAATTAATAATATTCTTATGTTTATTAGCTCATTTTTCCTACGAGCTAGTCTTATTTTTTTCCTTTCCTTGTTATTAAATAGTGTCAGAATATCTTCAATAGATTTAGGTTCAAACAATTCGTTTCAAGTGAAAAATAACTTTTGCGCCCTTGTTAGTACTAAGTTGTAATTATGTTTTTTGGTTTTTCTCCCAGAAGGAGATATGAGTTAAAACAAAGCTACCGCCGTTAACAGGCGTCAAAGAGAGGATGAATAGATGGGTATATCTGTTGCGGGTTGATCCCGAACTAAATTATGAAGGTTCAAATAAAAAGAATACATGTTTTACAATACAAGTTACCCGTGCATCAAACGCATATGGCTAAAGCTCACGCTCTGAATAAACAAATAATGTTTAATCGATTGCAATGCAAGGTACAACAAACTTTTATTGCTTCAGTATTTCCACTCACGTCTGCTGTAAATTTTCACATTTCAATGTCAGCATACAATTTCCGAGTCTTCATGTGTTGAACATCTGGAAAATGCACGCATGCTACAACGAATATTGCAATTTTCTCTACTGCATCTTTTCGTTTATTACATGCACATATTTTGTATCTGTTTGGATCGAAATATACACATCATATACGATTATACGTATACGAGGTATGGTTAAGTTTCAATTTACGATCAACAAAATAGAAATCAAGACGAACTGACAAACAAATGTTACTTTTCCAATCAGCGATAGTGAAAACAAAACAAATTAATGAATTTTCCGACACGCATGCATTTGGCATCACAATGGGTTCGTTAGGTTTTGATGAAACCGCGTTAAGTTTTTTATATGATTAAAAGTGGTCGATAAGATACTATGGAGCTTCCAATTGAATAATGTACATCGGATTGTCCATTTTGATTATATAAATAAAATCTATTGTTAACTATGCATGTGTGCATGTCCATTTGATTTGAGTGTCCATGTGCGATGTGAAGAAGTCAAATACTTATGATATATGTTCTACATATTTGCACGCATTGCACGATAGGTACAATAATAAAATATTGCGTTTTGGTTCAATTTCATACCTGGAGTGATACCGAACCGTGAAATCACTTTGTTTGTTTTCAAAGCGAAAGTGGAAATCATTATAAATCTGTTATTTCTGTACAAAAATTAAAAAAAAAATTTACAAGGATTCCTGGTCACTCATCCCCATCACAAAGGATATCATTAACATATCCATGGTTTTTAACAAGCCTCGAGTTCTTTTATCAGAACTAGAAAGTTTGATGTGTTGTCTGTGAGGTTGCTATCACCTTTGGTGCATCAAATACCTTACTGAAAGATTCGCCTGGATACTTTCTAAGCGGCCCCCGGGAACTTTTTTAGCCGTTTCGCGGTACTCCTCCTGGTTTATTCTCAATGCGAGAATGTCTCATTTTGCTTCTGCGAAGTGAGTGGGTTTCCTGTTACGGATTTGCACAATTTTTGGAGTGTCTTTATGGATCCTCAAAATTTCACAAAGTTCGCTGCAGGTAAACCTGGTATAGTATGCATTTAACTTTAAAACGCATTCAAATTCAATAAATTCTAGTTTTGTTTCTAGCCTAGTCGATTGGCGAAAGTTGTGGTCTTTTTCGACGACTTATCTGTTACTCCCTACAATTCGCTTAATCTTCGGCTTATGCTGCAACCAATGATCGCTCGTTTCCTTCAGTCGATATTTTGCTAGTTCGTCTGGTTCGATGTTTAGCGTTATAAGATGGCAATATTTGAGATACTTTGCGTTCTCTTTTGCTGTGCATAAAACAGTTGTTAAATAGCTTGTGCTTTTCTCCGTGGAAAAAATTAAATTCATATCCTTCCGACATATAATGCAAGAGCGAGCTTTTTTTTTATCCTCTATTGAGGCGAATAGTGTCGATTGATTGGCACTGAACTCAATCTTATCATAGTATACAGTGGTGTACATAACATAGGCCACTAAAAAATAGACTTCAACGCACTTCAACGCAAGACACTGTAAAACCCAAAATACCATCATTCCATCAAAATGCAAATTTAAGTGCAATTTTTATATGCCTGCAATTTTACAGTGTTAATGGCATATGAGAAGGAATGCATTTGAGCATCAAAAAATGGAAGGAATCGTAGAAGACGAGGCAAGAGCTCCTAGGCCAGAAAAAACATCTCAATGTAAAAATGAAATCATTACGCGTTTAAGCAAAAGAGAGCCGTTTTCATCCTCTAGGAGTATCCGACGAAAAGTAAAAGATTACCGAATTGAAATCTTCCCCAGACATAGAAGACAAATTGTTGGACTACATTGTTGTGTCGCGGAAAAACGACTCCTAGTAACAGCAAAGAACAGGAGACGTCGGTTACACAGGTCTGCGACCAAATTTTTTTCTTTAAAATAATGAGTGATTCTTATGTATTTTGGTGCGCTGAGTTCAGAAATGCCCTCCGTTTTTTTCCAGCACGTAAGCATTTTCCGCAAAATGCATTTTTCTGCGGGATTGCCAACGTTAAGGCGTATATTTATGAATATGCCGAAAAAAGTTGTTTTTACACTTTAAGAATTTAAATATTCTTAAAGTGTCTTTCAAAATGTCTTCAAGAGCTTGTGTTAATAATCCTGATGGTTTCTGTAACATTTGTGGCGAACTTGTATTAAAAAAACAAACTCGAAGTATTACGGAGTTTATTAAAAAAGTGTACTTTGCCTATTTTGGTGTGAAGATCGGAGATCAAGAAAAATCTTGGGCCCCTCATAGAGTGTGTTCAGGCTGTGTTGAAGGACTTCGCATGTGGTCTAAAGGAAAGGTGAAATCTTTTCGTTTTGAGGTGCCTATGATTTGGAGAGAGCCGAGAAATCACGGCGATGACTGCTACTTTTGTTCTTGCAACATACAAGGGTACAATGCTAAAAATAAAAAAAAAAAGATATATGTTACCCAAACATGCAATCTGCACTTCGACCTGTGCCTCATGGACCCGGTATTCCAGTACCAGTGCCCCCACACAATTTTGACGATTTGCCAGAGTCATCAGAGAGCGAGTTAGAGCAGTTGGACGATGAGTTTCAAGTCGAAGACTGTGGACCTCAACAGTTTTCACAAGAAGAATTAAACGACCTCATTCGTGATTTAGGGCTTTCTAAAGAGTCTGCTGAATTACTGGGCTCTAGACTTCAAGAAAAGAACTTGTTGAGATCTGGAACTTCATTCTCTTGGCACAGAAGCAGAGAAAAAAAATTTGAGCCAAATTTTTCTCAAAATGGCGAACTTGTATATTGTTCTGATGTTCCCAAGTTGATGTCAACGTTTAACATTCAACATGTGTCAGATGAATGGAGGCTTTTTATTGACTCGTCAAAAAGAAGTTTAAAAGCAGTTTTGCTACACAACGGCAATAAATTCTTCTGTACCCGTGGGGCACTCTGTGCATCTAAAAGAAAAGTATGACAACATGGCTTTTATCATTGATAAATTGAAATATAAGGAGTTTGGATGGCCTATCTGTGGTGATCTCAAAGTCATCTCTATGGTGCTTGGACAACAAGGTAGCTATACGAAATTCCCCTGTTTCCTATGTGAGTGGGATAGTTGGGCAAAAGCACAGCACTGGAGCCAAAAAGTGTGGCCAACGAGACCTTCGAAGGTTGGAGAAAAAAATGTTCACTTTGAGTCTTTGGTTGATCCCAAAAAAGTGCTTTTACCCCCACTTTACATCAAGCTTGGACTGATGAAGCAGTTTGTCAAGGCATTGCCAAAAGATGGCGAAACGTTCAAGTACCTTGAAAAGAAATTCCCGGGACTGTCTGAGGCAAAGTTAAAGGAGGGTGTTTTTGTTGGCCCGGACATTCGGAAACAAATGAAAGACAATCAGTTCGAAAACGTGATGAAAAAAGCTGAGAAAGAGGCGTGGATATCATTTAAATAAGTTGTGACTAAGTTTTCGGGGAACAATAAGGACCCGGATTATGAATAAATTGTAAATAAAATGTTGAAATGTTTTAAAACCTTGGGGTGTTCCATGAGCTTGAAACTTCACTTTTTGAACTCCCATTTGAATGATTTCCCAGAAAACCTTGGTGCCGTAAGTGAAGAGCAGGGCGAGAGGTTCCACCAAGACATCAAAGAAATGGAACGGAGGTACCAAGGACGATGGGATGTGAATATGATGGGAGACTACTGTTTGATGCTCCATAGAGAACTTCCAGACATCCCACACAAACGGAAAAGCTCAAAATGGAGTTTTGAGGGAAAAAGATGTAGATATTATAAAGAATTATGAATCCTTATTGTATATACATATTATTTTTATCAAATTGTATTTAAAAATGTGAATAAACCACTAGTAATATATATATTTTTTTCATTTCAAAATGCATTTTTACCTATATGTACTGCGGGTTTTGCATAACTTTCATTTTCATTTTGCGGAAAATCCCTACGTGCTGGAGAAAAACTGAGGGCATATGTGGACTCAGCGCACCAAAATACATACGATTCACCCATTACGGTGAAAAAAAAATCAAAAAGTGTCAATTTGCAGGCCTGTGTTACCGTTGGTCACAACTCACCTTAACAAACCGCTCTATTTTTGGTGAGAAAGAGTCGAATCAGAAGGGAAAATTTATGTCAGACGTCCGAAAGGTGAAGCAAACAATCCCCTTTACACTATTAAACCAAATAAGTACGGTGGAGGCTCATTTATAACATGGGGTGGTGTTGGACCTTTAGTAAGGATCAATGGATAATGGACAGCGCAATGTACAAAACTATTTCGGAAAATCATCTTTAAAGTTATACTAATGAATTTTTGCCGGTTGCATGGATATATATGCAGGATAGGGATCCTAAGCATAAATTCTGCTTAGTTAATGCAATGGGTAGTAAACCAAAAATAACTATTTAAACAACAGCAAGGGATATCCAACATTTTGACCTGTTTTTTATTTTAAGTAAAAATTTTAACTTTTTGCTATGAGAATTTGAAGTTTCCTATTTATGGGACGATTTTATCTTCGAATTTATAACGTGAATTACTAAGATATTGCATTTATGTTTTTATTGAAATAAAGAGATTTTATGCTTTTGTTTTTAAAATACTAAGGAGCTTAAAAAAATTTGTTTTAATTAGATTAATACAGTTTTGTGCAGAATGTGGCCTATTTATGTGTCCATCAGTGTAGGTAAGGATTCTGAATCAGGGCTTCGCCGGTTTATCAGATTTTTAAAGATTATTTTGGTCGTTTTCATCCATCATTCATTTTGTTTTGGTTTGAATGCCGTGTTGAGAGCGGTTGCCTTCATCTTAGCTGTTCTGTGTGAAATCACAACTAAGTCACGCGTCTATTTAGTCCACTCCTTTTCATGTTTTCTGTTCGTACTCACAGGAGGAGTACCACTGCATTATTCATGATTTTTCTTTATGTTAAGGTATACACTCAAATGCTTGCTACCGTATTTGTTTAGCATCTGATATGTATAGCCTGAGGATACTTCGACCTTTAGACGAGTTTTAGCTCTGTTTGCTAAAGATTGCTCGTTGTTTCAGTTTACAACCAGAAAGCCCGTTGTTGGCCTCATCCCTGAACGTCGATAGTTGCTGTAATTTTTAGAGAAGATGTTCAAGCAAATCTTTTTGCAGTGTTGATTACTTGGTTAGAACATACTCCTAAATAGTGCCACTTTTATGATCTGGATTGCTTATCACTACTGGAAGGGTACTGGTCTAGGCGACTCAATAAGACGGCATTTCCTATTTTGTTTTCAGATTTGGAGCATAGCTTTGTTTCTTCTTTCCTAATGTCTTGTTCGATTTGGAACGAATATGTTTGGGTCGGGTTTCATCTATTGTTAAAACAGTTAGCCACTGAGTTAGCGAAAACACCCGCAATGCCTCTGCCAGGATTCCATCTGTTGCACACGCCTTCATTATTGTATTTGCGATATTATTGGCTGTTAATTCTCCTGTCCTCGCGAACCTTTCAAAAAAAATATTCTTAATTTGAGTGCCTTTGAGTGAATTTCACAACGTACATCTTTGCATTATTACATTACCTAGCTACAGCAATTTGGATTTTATATTACTCGAGAATTGGTCAAACTGACTTTCGATATTGTTGCCGTAGTTCAAGTTCGCCTTAGGATACGGATCATTGCTACCATGACAAACCCAAACAGTGCGGCTGAGACGAGCATGCCAAGGACGCCGTAGGTCATATGTAAATCCTTTTTATTATGTTTGCCTAAGCGTTGCTTAGGCACCACTAATTAGTTGCAGAAAACTCAACTAGGCTTAAATGTATGCTCAAACAAACATCGCTCCCATTTACGAGTATTGTATCTCTCCTCATAATTTTGGAGGAATGTAACGAGTTAGGTGATCATAGAACTAAAACTAGTTGCTTCGGTTAGGAAAGTAATTACTTTTATTGTATTTCCTGAATGTTAAAAACTCATCATTAAACTTCAAAGCACGAGTTTTCTAAGTATCTACTTATCTGTTTCCGTAAATTTCAGCATTAACACTTCACGTAAATAATACAATTTAACTACTTGAAAATTAACGGAATGCAACCCTTAACACGCACCGAGTACTCTTGTGTTTATCAGATTTAAGCTTTAATTGGCTTGGCAACATATTCCGGCTTCATCGACATTCAAATTCACTTTCATTCGCAAATCATCTCAAAATGTGAGCCATGTCGATATTCACCATAAGAGCAAGATTAAATAAACTAACGCACCTGCTTAGATTGGTGAGTACAAATGAAGATAATCTCAATTAAATGAACCATCTTCCTTGGTCAATTCAGACCAGTTTAAAATCGCGAGTAGGCTTACAGTTGATTCAAAGCGATAGCGCTCCTTTTCATCTCATCCATTAAAGATTCATTCATTCGAAGCGAACATTGATTCAACAGAACGCGTGCCAACTAATGCACTTTGAATGCAACAAACAAAGTGGTGGTAAACTAAATGTTCGTAGTGAAGTTGTAACGGGTACGTGGTGTTATGGTCATATGGTTCTGGAAAAAGAAAGTTACGCTTTTATCCACAAGATGCGATCATTGATGCAATGCGCTTGGGAAATTTTGTATACATGGACGTGATTAAAATCATATGAGTAGGTATCAGGTGAATGTCTTGCATTCAGCAGGGTACACTCAATGACCAGAATAACATTGGAATATTATTTGACTGGACATCAATTTATATTTATCCTTGATAGAATCAGAATGTTTTAGCAGTGACTGTTAGAAAGACTTAATGAGACCGAAAAAAGATAGGTACAAAATCTGACCTATGATCCAAGAAGCTGCTTACTGATTGCTTTAAGGCGATTTTTAAAAAATAGATATCCTGCACAACCCTTCAAACAAAACTCTAAATAAAAGCTTTCCTCTGAGTCGAAATATCGTAATATTCTTGGAGATCATTTCCTCGAAATCCACCGTTTATCAATTGAGAAAATCCGCACAAATATGGTTGCTTTTCAAATTTTCAAAAAGGCAAATGTTCGTTATATTTTAAGTCTAATTGCCAGTCCCAACTACTATGTCTTTGGCGCGCATATGTTTTGGGGCTTTCTTCTCATCCCTATTTTCGATTAACATAAGTACTTTTGTTCGAAACATTTTGTTTAGCTTGCAACAGTATGTACCTTTGATATATGATTTTTATATCCATATAGACTACCTACAATGATTTACCATCACATACAGTAGTTTACCATTAGATACTTTCCGTTATTCTTGTAAAGTTTGTATGTGAAAATGTGTAGTAGAGGCTGAAAAATGAAATTGTTACATTGGTTGAATGCCATCATGCGAGAATTGGAAAAATGGGAAAATGTAGAAAGACGTCAGTGCTTTAAAGACGTTGTTTTGGTTATAAAAGGTAGCTGTTGACCATGATTTTCATACAATTTATGGTCAGAGATTGTTGCGAAATGTTTTGTCGGAGATACAGATACGCGTTAGTTGTGGTGTTGTTTGTAAGTGATTTTGTCGTTTGGTTGAAATCAAATTTCTGAAAATTTCTGAACTTTCTTCATTTGGATATGAGTATAAGGATTAAGTGTTTTCTTTTTAACATTGTGTTGTTTGCTGCTTGGACTTTTGTAAAGTGCAATTTTAAGGAGAGTTTCAAGTGCGAAACGGAAATTTATACGAAGATTAGTGTTTGAGATGTAGATGGCGAAGGATTTGTTCAGGATTCTGAAGAGCATACTAAAAATCGAATACTGATAACATGAAAGTGTCCTTTATAAATCCCTGAAGTTGTCATTTTAGATAAAGTTAATAGTGCGGTCTGAATAATAAGTTCACTAAAATTATTAGAAAGAAGCACATTACAATGCTAATCCTAATTGGTAGAAGATAGTGCTACACCTAATTGATTTATGCTTTCTCCCTTATCTCAAAAATAATCTTTAACAAAACAAAGGTGAATCTGAGACTCTAACTGATCTCATGAAAGCGAAATGGAAATCCAATATGGCTTTGACTTATTGAATAATAATTTTTACATTTATTATAATCATTTGCACCCTTTTCAATTGTTTGATTATCGAGCTACGAAATCCACTTCCGCAAAAATGTTGACAAAAGTCACAAAAATCTTTATTAGATTGATGATTTCATGATTTGGTTTATCCTCATGATATCTAGATCAACTGGATTCAATTTCTAAGAGGATATTCAATTTCGTTTAAAAAAATCTGAGACAATAACGAGAAAAATTTTCGTTTTGCTCAAGACCTTTTAGCTCAGCTCGGATCTTGTCCTCTGTGTTGTTTCGCCTCTGACTTTTTCGAGTTTTTGATCACGTCCTCGAATTTCACTGAAAATTTAGGTTTATACTGTATTCGTCCATTGAAGCATTAGCGTTATCAAGGTTGCGTAGTGGCCTTCGTCTTTTGGTCCTCCTATTAAATTCCATTTTCGGTAGCTGCAACTCGTCCATGCACTCATAAATCCGTTATTTTTAATTTTTTGGTGAATTTTGAAAAAAGTTAACGTTTCGGATCTTTTGAACTACAGATTCAGGGTTTCGAAACATGGTTTCATGGTATTCAAATCTCATATCTTCACACTGCCCCATATATTTTCGAATGGACTAAGACCTGACGAATTTCCATTCAAAATTCAAAATCGCCTCGTTCTTCACATCACATATGCTCCAGCTTCATCTGGCAAGTAAATACTTTGCTCTCTGCTCGGACTATGGCTACATCGGGGCAATGTTATTTTTGTAATATTTTGCATTCACTGATTATTCATCTTGGAAAAAGGTAAACTTTGACAGCAGTTTCTATCACTGTCAAATCTTATTTAATATTTTGCATTCACTGATTCTTTATCTTGGAAGAAGGTAAACTTTGACAGCAGTTTCAATCATTATCAAATCGAATTTGCACATTTATGTTGCTTATTTTCTTGATGAAAATCACTCGCTCGGTATGTTCTCCCCTGTAGATAAAGATTCCTTTGCAAATTTATCCATGATCGTGCTCTTAATAAAAAGCTCAGAACTAAATGTGAAGCCTTCGTTTTTGAGTCCTTGATAGAAACTTTAACGATTCGCGATATTTTTTAAAGCCAAAAAGTACCTATATTGTTCAACAATATTAACATTTATCTAGCTTGCCCGTAAATAGTTAATTGTTGATTATCCAACTATGAAACCTCACCAGTTAACTAATCATCAAGGAATATGCACTTTAATCTTATGCCTTCATAATTTTGTTAAGATTTTGTTGAACGTGCAAAGTATTTCTTGTATTTCAGGATAATTCCCTTTTTTATGGATGGAGCAAATTCTTGGTCCCAGGTATTGTGAACTAGCTAGAATATTCAGGAATCGAATGTTAAGAATAAACTTCTGAAAAAAAAAGGCGAATTAGCGAAACGATTCTTGAATGTCATGCTACGAAAAATGCCCGAAAGTATATTGGTTTTTATATTTGCGACTTCGTACTCCTGTACATGCAGCGCGCCTTAAGTATGGGAAAACTTCGAAGAATACTTTAAACGCGAGTGTTACTTTGCCCCTAACTTCGTCTGATTCATTACCTCGTTTTACTGGTTTTGTAGCAATGAATGCACAATTTTCAACTTTTTAAGTCTTTAATTATTTAACTCTATATTCGACCGTTTTACTGTGGTTTCCCTTTTTTGGATGATGTACATTGCCTAAGATTAGTTCTTGCATTGATTCTTCGTGCTTAGTTAAAAGAAAATCTTCAGCATACCTCTACGTTTGAGACAGCTTTTGAATATTATCTGTCTAGGTTATAATTTGATTCAATTCAGAAAATTAAGTAAGCTAAGCCTTTACCTAAGTTCTCCTTTCCCAGATTTATTCAACATTTCATTTTCAGAAGGGAGAAGCTTGCGAAAAGTTATAAATACACAATTATTTTTGTCTCTCTCTTACAGATTCTTCCATTAATAGCATCTTCAAACGTAACACGCCGTAAAAGGCGCCCTAATATAGAAATATCACCAACCAAATCGGAAGAGTCTCCTATTCCAGATCAGATTGCTGAACCTTCTAAATATGAATCAAACGATCTTATTTCGTCTTCATATTCTGCTTACCAGGAGCCAAGTATACTTTTCCTAAAAAATAACATGAAGAAAACACTTTGCTAAAAATTTTAATTGAAGTTTCAGGTAATCCACGACATGGAAAAATTGTTGTAAATGTTGCTGAACCATCTAAACCTCAATACCTTGATTCACTGTCAGATTCAAGAACCGCTGAGGAATATGTTCAGAATGCTTTAAAATTACAATCGAGTGTGCAAGCCGCATTCCCTGAACGAAACAATCAAATCCAACCCTCTCAACTGGACATTGTTCAAGATTCCAAACCAAAATTTTCCGAATATGAGGTCTACGAGAATAAATATCGTCAATCGGATAATCAGTATTCACATTTCAACAAAAATTCACCAACATATTCTGGCTACACGTCATACGATTTTAATGAGCAAACTACTGCAGCACCAACAATTCAAGGCTTATCTGCTGGATATTCAAACCTAAACACTGATTCGTCTACGAAAGGTGCAGTCGGAATGTCTGATTACAGAGTTCATAACAATTTTGAACAGTCTACTCCTTCTGCATATAAACCAAATGTGGTGAAGCCACTAATAAAGAACTCTGAAGGATATGTGCAACAATCACAACAACAAAATCAACAGAAGCACAATCCGCAGAAAAAGGTTCAATACTACGTTCAAACACCAGCACCTCTCACTAAAACAACTATTCAATATGGATCGAAGCCCCATCATGAGCAGATAACTCAAAAAAGTTACGACTACTACGAACCAGATCAAGAATCCGCTTCAAAGAGTTCCATATTTTATGAAATTGTAAGTCCCCCAGCAGTTAAATCACATTTTCGTCCTCAATACTACCAACATAGTATTTCACCAAACGAATACAGCAGTGATGATGATGCTTATGCTCATGATTTTCCCAAACAAGAAATACTGAAACAGATCGAGCAGTCGGTTAATCAGTATATGAGAAATTTAGAGAGTGCTGGTAAGAATACACGAGGGCCGCAAGAGAGTAGGAATGTTAACTCCTATCGGCAGCATACAAAAGTTATCGAAAAACCTTATTCTGTTTACCACCCCACATCTGAAAATGTCGATTCTGTTCAGGACATAATAGAAAATTTAAATGACAACATTCAATTTATTTATAAAGCCAGAACACGACCGCCAGTGCCAAAAAGAATTCCTCTTACATTCAGTCATGAGGGACCACTTAAAAGTATTCATGAAATTGACACGGCGCTGCATCTAACCGATGAACTTCCGATAAAACAAGCTATTCATCTACCGCCTTTTATCAAAAGTAACTATCGCGAAATCAATAGATCTCCAGTTGCAGACGACAGACCGAGAAGTTCAAAATTGAATCGTGAAAACCAAATTAATATCAAGGACATTTCCGACATACCATCCATATCAAGTGCCTATCAACCTATACTCAGAAAGCATCCCGCAGAATCAAGTTGGAAACCAATCTATCCTGGTAAGATTTCAACAAATAGTGACGAAATATATGACAGTTATAGTCCCAAGTTCAACAACAATCCCGAAGGATATGGGTATCAACATAATTATAGACCGTTGTCATCAGAATATAAAAGTAATAGCACACCAAAAACACCCAAACGACACATTAAACCAAATAAGCGTGGCAAGCGATTGGGGCCGAAAGGCTCTGTAGGAAGTATGATTGATTTGAAAGCAGATCCTGAGGCGAATATTGCACTAAGACCACCACCACTTTAAATAGTTACCAAACATAGCAGTATTTGATTAAGATTAGATTTTTTTTGTATATCTTTGACCGTTGTTAAATTATTACTTAGGTTAAATTTTAAATTATTATTATTCTATTAAATAAATTGTATTCTTTTTTTCAAAGTACATTAGTTTCAAAATTATCAATTCACCTTGACTATGCAAAACGAGTACCAAACGTCTCCTAGAGAGAATACAATGGTGTAGGTGGTATTGTTAACGAAAAAATGCACAGGATGGGTATATGTCAATGAATAGACATGATAACTGGTGACAACTTTCTCCTAGATGGTTTGAATTTAATCTGCCAATGATAGGGACGGCCCTCCTCAATTTCTATACTGTGAGCGGGTGGATTCTCTGTACAAACTGATGCTATCCCAAAAGCTGGAGGATCAACGATTATTCATACTGAATCCAGCAGTTGACCACAATTAAAATTATTGTAAATGTAATTTTTATAAAATTATTTTTAAATAATTATTTTAAAATAACCAATAATTATAATTTCAATGTATTTTTTGTTGTTGTTTTTGGGGGTCATGTCCACTGGTCAGACTCCTAGTAACTAAACACCACCTCTGTCAAACTGAGCGCCTAGCCTGTCACTGATTTTCCATTGCTTCCGATAAATCTCGCCTAAAAGCGGGTTTGGTTTAGAGAGATTACTTTTTTCAGCAGGGTCGGATGGAAAGGAGAAGGCTACAAAGAGAGTAGTCCCATTTCTATGCGCCAATAAACGTTCTAAGATGTCCTTCTTTATATGAAGAGTATCTTCTTTTTCCGCCCGAGTGTAAAGGGAGTTCAGCTTCCGTTGTCTTTTGGTGGTCATAATAAAAGTAAAAATAATAATAATAATAATAATAATAACTTTATACTACGATGTGTAATTTTTGTGAGGGAGAAGGGAGGTGGGAGGTTTTGTTGAGGAAGGGGGAAGTTTTGTTGAGGTAGAAGGGAGAAGAACTGAAATTGGAGAAAAAAGAATTTCCATGAATCAATAGGATACCAATACAAGTTAACGGGTTCGATGAGCATGTGTGTTGGTATAAACTTTGTATTTTGAAAATAGTCCAAGAACCTCATCGCAGAACCATATCCGTATCATATTAGTAAGTATTCGTACAATTGAAAGTAAATGCACACATTTGCGGTTGCATGTTGCATACTTATGAAATGGATAATTAAATTTGTTACTCTTGCGAGGAGAAAATTACAAGTTATCATTCATGTTTATTAAATCCAGTACATGTTGGCGGTTGAGTGAAACACGAATTAAATCACTTGCACTTAATTGAATGATATTGCAATTGAAGCTAAAACTGCAATATCGCGGCTTGCATGAACAAGAGCAACGATCGCAGGATTTCTATTTGTATCTTCAGCTTGGCTAATTTTGATGGGGAGAAATTGCTAGTGGATTGCAAACTTGAGATGCAAAGCAGAACAGCTAAAAGTATAAAATTGAATTGTGAATGAAAGTCATCTCAGTCTAGAAAGTCGTTACGGACGTTGATTTTAATTTTGTGATTAACTATTTAATAAGACAATATTTAATTCGAAATATTTGTAAGATTTTTTTGTTTCAATCGATGTGGTAGGATAGATGAACCTCAAAAAATTAGAGGACATCCCATCACTTTGTCGGTTCGGTAAGTGTTTAGTGTTAGAAATATTTGAGACTAAGATAAATGAATCTTAAAAGAAAAATTCAAGTAAACATGGCAGGAAATGCAGTGACAAAAATATTAATTTTTGTCACAGATTTTACATGTCCTTTACGAACTTACTTCCGACTAAAAAAACAATTTAATTTAGGCATTAAGAATGACAATGACAGTCTTCGTTTCTTGTTCGGCACACAAGGATAGTACTTAACTAAAGCATTTTGCATACCTTAACGTTGCTTTCACTGCTTCTTCGTTTTTAGAGACAAAAATGAAAAAATCATCTTCGTGAATTCAAAAAATAAAGTAAGGTGTAAATTTATTCTTAGAAGACATTAAAGCAGTATTATCTTAATCAGAGCATTTGAAACTTCGTTTTGAACTTTTTCACATGCAGACGTTTTTCTTTTCCTCCTTTTATGTTCTTAATTTAGCAAGGAACAAAAAATTTATAAATAATAAAGAGAAAGATTAAATTTTAACGCCAAATTGGAGTTATAATTATTCTTCAATTTTTTTTTTTTTTTTTTGTTACACCAAAATAAAGTTTAGGGTTCGTTCAAAAATTACGTGGGTTGAAGCCATCAATCAACAAGTAAATGGTACGCGTACTTTGAAGTCCTTTTAAAAATAATATCTTCATTTATCTCACCGGTGTTTTCACATGTACAAACAATCCTGTAAAGCTTCTTCTGTGATGTTCTTCTGCTCCATCATAGCATTTGCATTTATCTAAAGAACTTTTAAAAACCCCTTTATATCCAGGGACGAACCCCGTTTTGAGTGTGAGAAGAAAAACTCACAAATGGGAAAATCAGGTCAGTAGAGGCTTGTTAGATTAGCCAAGAGATCCAACTGCTATCCTAAACTATTTCGCAAGCTTCCTTATGGCCAGGATTTTGCTCGCATCGAGGTATCGATTTTGTTTTCGTGTGAAATGTCAGTTGACACGAAAGACCATATAGGATTTCCATTGTGCACATAACAAATGCATCAGTAGCAGACTGTACGGCTGTGGTTCGGTGGAAATAAAGGACAGTGGTGAAATCTCGATTCCTTCTAAGCTCTAGGCCACCAACTCATCGTACTAGGAACGCGAGTTTATAGTTGCGGAAGATCTTGTGATGCGAAAATCTTTAGTACGAAATTCTAAATAGGTTCTTCTAATAGTCTTCGGTCTGAATTCTAGTGACTTTTATTGTTGCTACTGCAAAATGCACAACTAAAGTAGTACTTCCTTTTTGAGATATGTTAGCTAATTCTTCCATTTCCTACGATTTATATCTTATTTTTTTCGGCGTTCACTCCTTTGGCTAGTGACCCTTATTTTCTCTTCTTTTACTGTTTTGATTGTAGTTCTCACCATTTTCTTTTCCTTCTTAGCGTTCTTCGGGACAATTTACATATTTTGCTAGTATTCACGCCAGTTGATTATTAAATCGTCTTATTGTCTCTATTTTTAACTACACCAACGCAACTTCTTGGGGTACAGTCAGCCAATGCTTGGCACCGTTGCAGTGGAATATCCTTCGTAGCAGCCTACAAAGCAAACATTGACTGCAACGTGTACCTGGGTTTTGCTTTCAATACAGCTTTGATGACATCAGTTCAGAGATAATAGGCTTTTTCAATAGGCTTATATTCCTATATATTCCTTCATCATATCAATGAAAGTATTGGCAGTCATAAGGGGGCCTAATCCAAAATATGGAACCAGTATCATAATAAACAAATTTAATTTAACTCATCACAATAAATTACGCCGTTTAGGTAATGACAAATTCATATGATCTTTTGCAAGTTAACCTTTCTCAACACTTGTACACTGGTTCTTGATTTGCTCCTAGACGTGTCTATGATTAAGAGGGGGCGTTTTTAAGTTTGCACAATGGAGGATAAGAATTGAGAATAAAAATATAAAATTATTTTTCTCTTCAATATATTCACCTGCCATCCTAATACATTTTTCACATCTTTCGATTAGCTTATGTCTACGTTCTTAAAAAATATTTTGCCTTTGTCCAAAAAAATAAGCTGAAACTGCGGCCTTCATTTCTTCATCACTTGGAAACTTCATCCCACGAAGTTCTTTTTAAGCTTTGCCAACAGATAAAAGTCACTGGGAACCAAGTCAGGACTGTAGGTTGGGATATCCAAAAAGACGAAGCCTAACAGCTTACGCAACACGACACCTGTGTACAGTTGTCGTGTAGAAGGAAGACATGTATAGTCAACTTTTCCCTTTTTTTCTTTGATACATACCTCTCTTCGATTGTAGCGTAGTATTCTCTGATTATGGAGACGACTTTATTTTTGTAATCTGCCGACAGGATCCTTTCTAAGTCCCAAAAGACCGTCGCCAAGGCTTTACGAATTGACCGTGTCACCTTAAACTTTTTGGGTGGTGATGTGCCATTTTTGTGTCACTGCATAGGATCCTGTTTGGACTCAAGTTCATAATGGTGAATTCATGTTTCGTCTCCAGTAACAATTCGATTCAATCGTCCATCCATGTCTACACTACAGACATTACGCAGTGTTGTTTCTGAGGTAGCGACAACATTCATCGCAGGCATTTAGCGCTAACATTTGTCATGACAGGATAATCGTGAAGAATTTTCTAACGGTCGTATCCGATTATGCAACTATTTTTGCAAGCTGCTTTTACTTTAGTCTAGCAACTTTCATTATTCATTTTTCGATGATGTGTCGTGTGTCATTTTTCGATGTGATGTGTTTCATGTCTGTCTCTTTTCAACAATGTCTGACTGTTCGCAAATTCAGAAATTCATTTCAAAATTAGTATTTTGAAGAGTTTTGCAAACGTCTATAGTGAGTAGCTTATGTGCGTGCACGTGCCGTGAAGGATCAAATTTTATTCTGCTTTCAAGATTGGAATGAAAACAGAATATGTTTATTGTAAGCTACATAAAACTATAGAGCCATGGCTTTAAAACAATTGCTTTCCTTGTAAGGTTCCTGGATGCTATGCTCGGTAAATCCTCCTGTCCTTACTGCGTAGTTTATTTTTTTGCATGAATATTAGCTCATATGCTATTTCTGCTGAATTGATCAATATTGGATATTGTACTCATAAGGAATATCATAAAGATCATATATAAGTACCATATCGTAAGATGACAACATAATTTCTAGGGTAAAATTACATGTTTCTTACGTAAGATTATGGAATGAGTGCTACTTATAAGCAAGGATTGACACATCGAAATAACTGTCGAAAATTAGTGCAAGAGTGACTGGGCTACTTTTATCACAGATTTGAAAAAATAAAGTAAATAGATTTGATAAAATGCAGTCTCTTCACTTCCACACTTTGATTCAGTCGATAGGAGTTATATACTTTCAATTATTCTCTTTAAAATCTAAATTTCTTAACAGACAGAACAATGCATGACAAAAAAACTAAGCAAAAATTGTACGTTTCAAAGTTTGATAACATTCTTGTAACTTAAACCAACATTGCAATTGATAATCGCACTTTTGATAACTTTTTTGGAAAGTTAATCCAACATTGCAGATTACCAACATTATCTGTACTAAACTTTCGTCTGGATTGGCTATGTGTAATTTTTCTTTTGAATTTTGAAAATGCATGAGTAAAATGTATGGAACGTTTCGATTTCCTGTGATAAAGCAACTGTTACAACGCCATTGTGTAAACATTTAATGGCGATAATTATTGACTCAAGTAAAGATATCATCTAGCTGCTGTAATTTTGTCCATTCAAATTTAACTGTATGAAAGATTGGATTGAAACCTATCTATTGCATATCTTTCTTCACTATCTTGATTAATAGGATCATGAAGGCTGACAGATCAGACACTTCATCGTCGACGTTTAGACTAAGTAATGATTTTTTTTGGATGGAGTTCATAACCAGATTAAATTGTTCATGAATGAAATTCATCAGAAAAACAGTCAGCAACCTACATGTAAAGCACTTTATACATAACATGTACAATAAATATGAATTTTCTTTATGCACTTGAAGATCAGTGCCATTACAACAACGCTTCCGTATAGGATACGAAAATTCCGTGCACACGTATGTATATGTTGTACAATTTGAGTCGTGGATTCAGATATTGACATACTTTGATTAGAGATCAGAGGTGGCACAACGTTGTTGAGGACACCATTAGATTGACTTAGCTCATCATTACGCTTCCATGCTATTGCAGATAGTAAATTACGAGTCCTGTAGTGACACAAGTGAATAATGGAGCGAAATCACTTTGTCGCTTGAGATAGAAGCGCAGGAAAATTTTTCAGGTGGTCAATGCTGCAATAAATTTATCCAACCGGAGGAGAAAGCCATCGGGACCAATTTGTTGCTCACTGAGTAATACACTACTAATGATATGATTGATTCGGTTGCTATCACTGAAATAATAAATGGACTTAAGAAAATGATCTTGCAGATACAATAAATAAACTTAAACACGCATCCACTGGTATGATGATGGTATTGCATCACGTCTCCAACTTCTTCAGTAGACTGTTTGTAATGTGTTTGATGCATTTCTAGGACGTAATACCGAATAACAATCGACCCCAAGTAGGGACTATTAGACTTTGTGAATATTTTCGCGCCATAGTATTGCAGGAATAAAATGTGATGTAATAGAATGCGAAGATATAAATCTAAATTGAAAGAGAGAAAGGTTCACATGATTGTGCACTCGTAAATTCAAAATAATGCAAGAAACTCTTAAGACAAGCCGACGGATGGACACATGGACGGACAATGTACGGGCTAATGGTTGCTATCTGGGGCTCTGAAGCAAGTTTTCTTTTTATGTGCAACAAGCTCGTTATATGCCTGCATTCAATAGCAGTAATTTTTTTAAGTTACTTGACTGTTGTTGCTGTTACACTTTTATATAGTGTAATAATTTGCATACTTTGCTATTACCAGGAATTCATATGTGGAAAATATCATGTATTGCCTCTGTTTCGCTTTCATGGTGACCACTTGCGTTCATTCAGACTTTTATGATTGCCTTGTTTGAGGAAGCTTTATAGTTTGCTTACAAGTGCACTCTTTTTTCATTTAAGTATGGATCGAAATTGTTAGGATCTGAAATGCTAGGACCGGAAAATATCGGATTTTTCGACGAATAAAAATCTGATTGAAGTAATGGAATGCAGTCTTTTAATGATTATTCAATGAACCACATGCTTGCAGATACAATAAAAGGAAGGAAGAAAAAAAGCAATTTACTATCTTTTTAATTGCACTCAAAGATAAATGACAATGACTGATGAGCTCGAGATTCGTGATAATTGACGGTTACGTCGTCAACAATGGTTGTACAATTTTCAGAATGGCTGATAATTTTTTCAAGTTTCTTCAATTAATTTTGAAAACTTCATTTGGTGGAGTAATAGTTCATTTAAATATTGATACATCGCGATGTACTCAGGTGGAGAAACGAGGTCTGAGTAATGTTTTGAATCTCGTCCACGAGTACTGACTCTTCTTGGATCGAGAAACTATTCAAATTGTCCTTTATATGGCAGCTGAAGTAGCCATTGTAATTTCTCATAGAGTATCCATATTTCACAACGTCTGAACCCGTTAAATGAGTGAAGACATTGTACCCATACATCGTTCAACTTTTCGAGGGAATTCAGTCACATTTGGTCTTACCTCCGTCAGTCGGAATATTCACAGGAAGTCTGAGTGAATCACTGGAGAGCATTTCTTGTGTGTTGCATGAATATCATACTTTCATGCTGTGCAGTAGGATCATTCCACAAAGCAGGATCCCACAAATAGTACCCGATCATGGATATTACAATGATAGGGATCGTGGTTAAAGTAATATATGTAATTTACATTTAATAAATATATTGCTTTCGATTAAACGGAGTCAAAAATGGTTTTCATTCCAAAACCGACACTAAATGCTAAAGATTAGAAAGAAACATGTTAATAAGTTATCAGCTGGATGCCTTTTATGATGAAAACCCTGGAGCTCCTAGTTAATGTTACACAAAGGGCACCATTAATTTAAAGGAACATTGTCCTAGATTCCACACGCATCCACGACTTCCAGGACGTACAACAGAAACAAAAAAAGCACACCAAGTGAAAAATAGAAATTGCTCTTAAAGAGTGATTCTGCCAACAAAAATTACTTTTTGCAGCGTTCATCGAAATCAAAGGAGCGTTGAAAAATTTAATAGCGGGCAGAATACTAGCAACTATTCAAAGATATTGGACGGATAAAATTAATGAATTACAATGCAACTGCTCAACTCTATCAAATGAAACTATTTACATCATACCATATACCGCACTCTGACATCTACACAGATGGACAAAATTAAAAGAACTCAAAATAAACCTCGATAAAAAGGAGTTTCTGATTTGCACAATGCTGTGAAAATCCAACCGCGAGGATTTACGTTGATATGTAGGACTAAGCCAGGATTCCTCATTACTTTCCTTTTATGTGGAATAGGGTTGAAGATCATACGCTCTAAATGAACGACTTTCAAACAGCGCAAGGTTTCTGAAATAGCTAATAAACACATTTCTTGAGAACTCAACCGAGAAACGTTTGACACATCACTTCAGATTAGCCCACGACCTTTTCTATGCTCTAAAGCGTCATCAAGTTACAGGTATTCCTCGTCTAATGTAAAAAGAAGGAGGGGAGACGAATCGATAACTAAACGACCCTCAATCATCTATGAAATCAAAGACAACCTTTTTGAACAAAACAGAACCCAAAGTGTAAATATGCCGCTCAAATTGTGCAATTTTTCAAGAATTTGTTTATTTTTCAAGAAAATTTAGCATCCTTTTTGAATAAATGTTTGGTGAGATGCGTTTCATGATCATGCATTTTCCCAAGGGAGTTGCCGCGGTGTCTTTACCATATATCAGATGAAAAGAATATCCAAGATTCATTATCTTCCTTCCTTGCGCGAAATATGAAATTAAGATATTTGTGATGATATAAAAATCTATTTGTCCTGTATATTCAAGTCCACTCAGAAGCTTTTAGAGGAAACGCAATCACATATCAATGGGACACGAGAAGATGATCTGGTGAGAACCAGGGGTGGCCTTGATAATTGAAGATAACTATTACAGCGGGATGGGCTGATTCTCCAATACCAGAAACACAAATGCAAACATTATTGTGCGCAGAACCATTCCAAATGGCTCGAAAGCCTCAATATTGTACCAATTTATCTGCGCCCTCCAGCATAAAGACCGACTTACAACATTTTCAAAGCAGTCATTGGTTGACAGTATCATCATTTATTTCTGGATCGTAAATAATCCATGGACTTCACGACGCTCATCAAGAGTCGCTTTCTTGGCCAAAAGTCAACTGACAGCTGATTTTTCAGCTGTTGTCAGGATTTATTTGAAGGAAGTCAGATTTACGCGTACCAATAAGCCCAGATAGTTGACAGACAGTTTCATTAGCACAATTTTCAACGTTTTTACTCTAAAGTTTATTTCCTTTTTACGACGAGTATAATCGAGTACAATCTTTTTTACAACGAATACACTAGATTAATCTACAACTGGTGTGATCTACATAAATCTACAACTGGGGTGAATCTACGAAGGAACTGAATAAACACGTTTTCTCGAGACACTCTCTAGCAACCAGCACTGCATATCTGAACCAAGGATAAAGCTTTGGGTGAATCCCGACATAGTCGTCACTAACCCTCTCTTGTGTCATATAATACGTTACAGTCATACAGTTACCCAGAACAGGAGACTTTGTTGTTCTTTTTATGTTTTCAAAAAGGATATCCATCTTTACAATACTATAAGTTTCCACTTAACGTAACCATTGGTAACAAGAGCGAATAAAGTAAACTAGATGAAAAACTTTTGCTAGAATGCAGCTCGTATTAGAAAGGATTCTATTTTCTGGTAATGTGAGGGTGGAAATTGAATATTTCGCTGCTGTTTATCGTAGACAGCCACGACTCTTGGCATAAACTATTGTAGCCTCCACACATACGACAACACAGAGGAAGAGCAATGGCGAGCAAAATCAAAAAAAAAAAATCAAAGAGCAAAATCTGCGATTCAGAAAATGCTCAACTTGAATGAACATATTTTAAATGGCACCACTTACTATCCAGCCTCCAGGTGGAGATAATAACCGCGTTGATCATGGAGTGCCTGGATAGAATTCATTCGATACTGGTCATGAAGTTTCTGCCGGAATTGGATACACCGACAAAAGAAGAGAGGGAATGGTGCGCGTCCGGTAATGGAAGTAAAGCGATGCCTGAATCTATTTCTAACGCCATGGGCCCTATCCAAATTTTTTGAATTGAAACTGTTGCAAATAAAACAGTCACAAAATCGGAAATGAACGACCACAAATGAGGATTAAAAACACTCTCGAAAAGAATGCGACGGAGCAGGCGCTTCGCACTCCTCCAAATAACCTCGTAGTTTAACGCGTTGCGCAGGATTGAAAGCTTGCTCTTAGCTGCAGCAGACCCAGTGACTGTTGAATTAGCATGGGCTTCTGAGCACAGAGACGTAAGCGGAAATAAAAAGTGGCTCTAACAAAACCTTAATTGATCGAAATGCAAATATAATAGACACAATCAAAGTGCAACTAGCAACAATGAACACGTAATCAGACGAAAATTCTCTGAAAAGAGATAAATTCGGCTTGAAATGGCAGATATAATTTCAGCATAAGTGTAGCTCTTAGTCCTTCTCTTGAGGAAAAGAGGAAAGCACGTGACAGCACTTTTGGCATTATAAACGGGCTAGATTTCTTGGGTCAACATGCCAAACGACTGGGATTTTAAACTAACAAATATTCTGAGTTTTTGACAAAGAATAGAAAGACAAAGAATATTTTCATCTGGATTACCCAGACTTAATTATTAAACGCCTCACTTAATTGAAATGAACGCAACAGAGTTAGAACATCTGACAAACAGAGATCTTGCAAACTTCTTTGGTTTCTATAGCTTGCCAGGATAAACATTCTGTAACTAGTAATACCATACAGGAGGAGATAAAGATCGATTCTGGCCTAGACTTTATCCAACCGAGAATGCCGATTTGACAATAAAAAACAAAAAACACATTAAAACTGAGATTCGAAACAGCACTTACACATTTAAAAATTATAGACAGGTACGTTTTTATTAGTTCTTGTATTGTCTTGAGGGTCCTGCTTAAAAATCTCCGCGAAGAACTCTTAAACTAGCGAATAAAATAAATTTAAACGCTAACGAAGGCTGGCCACAAGTAGATTTGCAGAAAAGGAGGTCAATTGCACAAATTCCTTGTAACATTTAGCCCAGGAAAGAGCCGAATACTAAAACCATATCGGTTGGGAAGAAACCGATGGAGTGCACTGGAGATGTGAATTTTTATCCTTGCTAACCATTTATTCGCATTAAATTCACGTAACGTGTGTTTTAACAATAGAAAAATTGTTTTTTTTTACTTCTTCTTCATTCAGATTTTTTGTACTTGAGGGATGATTTCATTTTCTCCAATCTCTTAATTATTTTTAATCACATTTCCTACAAAAATCCAAATTATTGCACGGCACACTTTCGTAACGATAATTTCAAAAATTTTTCCCGCAGTTAAGTATCAAAACAATGTTTTTAATGGAATTTGCATTAAAGTCAGTATGACTTAGTGAATTCAGAATACTGATTACTAATTTGCAATTTCGCTTTTACACAAACAACTCATTTGGCTTAGCTCGGTTGAATCTTAAGCCCGACGAACTGTATCTAATGTTGATAATTATCATCGGCATGGAAAAAAGTACTATAAATGACTTTATTATGAAATTTGACCATTTAATCTCTTATTGCACCTCAACTGCAAGCACGTGCTAGTTGGCCTACGTTGGTGTTGGAAGTGCTGAAGGTGCATTGAAAAGTAAAAAGTCAAAAGGAAAAATCTGCAGATAATGTAAGGAAAAAGAAAATAACAAGCCAACAAGCGGACGGATTAGATTTCACAAGCAAACGATCGAGTATCTAATTTTAATACGAAAAATCCAAAGATACAAAGGTTCCGTATTCGTATCTGTGCTATGCTCGGATGTGTTATTGTTATACATATTCGTGCCGTTGATGTGCCAGTGCCAATGCATGTCTTAAAGAAAATGCAACTTTTTCACCATGGGATAAACACTATACATTCAATGGTGTAATATATTGGACAATTTACTTTGATAGTAAAACTCTGTGAACTAGTCACATCAGCTCACCAGCATAGAAATATGTTAAATCCCAGTTGAATGCAAGAAGAGAGTTTGTCCATGGTCTTTGAGGTCTTAGCTATGCCAGTTAAGATGTCTTGGATAATCTTGAAAAGAATTACAACGGCATATGTCCGGGGACACATGTATTGAGTGGGGCCGCAGAGTATATATTCAATCTGGAAATCCCAATTATAGTCATATTGAGCATAAAATACCTTGAGTGGAGACCTGACTCCTTGTTGTTGATTATAGTGTGATTAGCTTGGCGAAAGTTGGAATAGCATGATGATTCGTTCAGTTGTAAGTTTATTCGCAAGATGTTTGTTTAATATTTCAAATGTTTTATAGTGTTAATGTCCAGTTGTAACAAGTGTTGAAATAAAATCAAATTATTGCATGTCGAATGTATTGTGCTTCTATTTTCAGGTCTTTCTTGCTTTATTCTCTATCACGATGGCCGGCATTATCGAGCACGACTTCGGAGGTGGTCATGAGGAGTATGGACCCATTGAAACTCATGATACGGACATTCATCATGAAGTGGACCACAAACATGCAACATCACATCAAAGTTTTAAAATCCATCACTTCCATCCAGTTCCGGTGTATGTGAAGAAGGAAGACCAACATTTGTTGAAGAATCCAATTGAAATCGGTGGTGCCAAGCACAAATTGAAGGTACTTCACCCAGAAACCGAATTGAATCATAACCACGGTTTAGTTCTGGAAAATCATAGTGAAGTTAAAGGACATGAACTAGACGGCGGTCACTATGATGGTGGTCATTATGAGCACTATCATCACGAATAGATCTTTTTCAAACAGTATTAAAATTTAGAATAGCGCGAACAGTGGCAAATTCTCAAGTAGATATGACCAAATCACGACTGGACAACTGTGAATAATGTATTGTTTTTTCTCGCCGAAAACTGTTATTTGTTATAATACTCATATGACCGTCAATATATAATTAAGATATATTTTATGAAATTGTTCACGTGCTCTTTTATTTTCGAGATTTGTCTGAAAAAATCTTTTATAAATTGGTATATAATATTGAAAAATCAAAGGGCGACGAGTTGATAAACTGTTGAAGGTGCTGAGCGCCAAATAAATGCCTCTATGATTTTCTATTATCCATTTAACACTACACCAAACAATGAATTCTTTTATGAGAGTTAGATCAAAACTGTTATATTCTAGGTTACCATTTTTCTTGAACTAACATCACAACTTTTTCCATAAAACATATAAATTTCGCAACACTCTAAGCAACTGATCATTTTCCCTTTGTCTTGGAATTGGTTGCCCTTTAGCCATATCTGAAGCTGAGGAAAAGGGTGGGGGTTACTAAGGGTTGGATCTAAGGAGGACAACACATAGTCGAGCAGTTTGAATCCTGTCAGTCTCAGAAATTGTCGTTACAACTTCAGCATTGTGTGCATCTGCTGTGTCTTGATGACAAAGGACTTTGTATAACCCATTTGTTTATTCCTAATCACCATGGTGTACAATACTCTACAGTCTATCTCGGTGTTTGGACTTCAAAGTGTCTCAACTCTAAATCCGAACAGTTGTAGACTGTATTTGTTGATTGAATGACCACAGTATTTTCAACGTTGACCTACGGATCCTTGTCTTTTGGTCGTCCACCATAATAATTCCCTCAGCATCTTCTTGAAGATTTGACGCCTTCATGTTTCCTGAAGAGCTATTAACACTCAAATACTGACGGCTGACGGATTTCCGATCTGCGGTTGTTTGTTTGTTATTGTTTCTTCTCGGTATTAAAATGATTGATCCGTTTTTTACCCTAAGCTACAAATCAAACTGATAATGTTCATAGTTTGTTTGCCACCTGTAAGACTAGCCCGTGGCCCTAAGTTAATCGTTCGTCAATTTCTAATCGCGTCAATTTTGAGGATGGGCCACTGTACTCAACATTTAGAAAAGGGACAATGTCAACGTTCAAATACAACCGATGATGACATATCAATCGACATCCTTCGTGCACGCATATCGCTTCATATTACAAAGGATGTAGAGAGAAAGGCTTCACAATAAGGATGAGTGGGTACCATTCAGGAGAATAAATCTACGTTGTACAATGTTCAGCAACAGGAAGTTGTATACAAGAATATCTCGTCACCTCCAAAATAAAATAACACAAAAACATGATTTGTTTTAGCAAATAAAAGAAATAATTTCTCAAGTATACACGAAATCGAGAGCTGTGAGATATACAACGACTTGGTTATTATTATTACTAATAGAAAAAGGTAGAGGAAAAGAAATTCCCCTCTACCTTTTTCTATTAATAACCAAGTCGTTGTTTATCTCCGTTTCCATTCATTCAATCTTTTGTATCAAAGCCCAAACAAATATGACCCATATCACATTCATTGAAAAAAAAATGCGAAAATTGTTCCCTCTACTATGTAAGCTTGACAAGGATTCATCATTGCCAGCGTCTTTCCGTTGTGGACAATAGTATGCCTAGCCCCGGAAAATCAAATCTATTCACCAGCATCTATGTCTACTCACCTACTTACACACCACCAGGATCCGAAGTGCTTGCAACAACAACCGCAAGGATGTTTTTATCCTTCCCACGATAGTATTGCGCTTCACATTATTCCTATCTTTCTCCCTCGTCCATCCCCTATTGACAGCTTTTCGGGGGTGAATGAACAGAAGGCAAACAGGAACGACGTATTTGTGCGGATACCACTCTATATCCCTTTTACGTATGTCATACTGTACACGATTGTGTAGAAGATGAATTATTCAAAACAACTTTATCGATTTGCAGAAGCAAAAGCCAGAAGCAACATCAGTCTCAGCATCAACATCAGTCAAGCAGCAGCTTTGAACTAGATTTTGTGAAGTGAAATGGAGTACAAAAACCTTTTAGACTGAGGAAAGTCTATTTTGCAATAAAGGTATATCCTTCTAAGTAGCCTCGGTACCATAAAGACGCGAAACTATTGCATTTTGCTCATTTGTCACAACGATTGCAAGCGAGGTAGAGCCTTGGAATTTAGGCGCGGTTGTGTTTTCCATCTTTGACATCCGGGTGATATAATGACAACGCAGGATTTAACTCATCTCGAGCAAACGGTAAACTTTTGTGTGTTTATTATATAGAATTACACGACAGAATTGTAATGTTTGTGTTGAATTATGACTGACCGTAGGTTGCAAGTGCTGGCACACATTTATCAACAGTTCAAACAAAGCTGAGTGAAGTGGAGAAAAGTTTAGCGAATCCTGGCGATGAGATCGATGATGTGAGTGTTATGGAATTATTAGAATCAATGACTGAAGTGAAAAATGAATATCAAAACCTACGAAAGGATTTGAAAGAAGTGCAACAACTGCAAAAGGAAATGACCAACACATTACGGTATCAAATGTCGACTATGAAACAAACATTTAACATGCTCAAAAGGCGCATTGAACTGAAAGCTCCACAAAACTAGAGCTCATTTTTCATTATTATTATTTATTCACTTCCTCGTTCTCTGTCTTACGTAAAGAAATCGCAAGGATGCCATTCAATTGTTTATGTTTGCTGTTTACTTTGTGATAATGCTGCTGATGCAGATGATAATGATACGTGTGGTACATTTTAGTATTAATCTTGCTACCGCTTTACACTATAAATGCTACTTCCTAGATAGTGTTGAATGTGTCTTAAGTTGAGATTGACTGAATAGTGGATTGTTCTTTTTCAAGTGTTATTGTAAGGTTGATAGTGCTTTTTTTTATTAGTTATGAAACAGCCGGTAGGACTGGGACATTAAAATACACGAAGTTCCATAAAATACAGTCGACGTTCCAATATTCTTGTAGAAACATCATTTTTGTGAACCATCATGTCGCTTATCACCATCTTCCTATGGAGATCATGTTAGGAATTTCTAACAAACGGTTCACTGCCATTTGAAATTCATATCATCCGTATTTCATCGCTTTTATTTAAATCCGAACATAATCGGCTATAGATTGCCTTTTTCCAACTTCAAATTTTGCATGCCTCTGCTACAACCAAGATGCTATCATTTTATTTATCTTTATTACTAAAACAACATGGAAAAATATTTCAAATCGGTAAAAATTAGTTGTTCACAACTACTTTCAAGTCTCTTACCAAGACCTGAAGGTTAAATTCTAACGCATTAGAATAATTATAATATTTAGAATACATTGAAAGGTTTCAATTCTAATATTTTCGATCAAGTCATGGATTGCATTAATGATTTGAGACGAAGAATTAATGAGCTCATCATCACAGAGTTGAAGGCTCCAAAAATTATTCACGCAGAAACCCATTCAAATTTACTTATTCGGTAATGAAAAAAAATCTTTTTGGGAAAATTATCGTTCATTTAAAAATCGAACAAAATACTTCTAAAATGTCTTTATAAAATTTGAATGTCTGTCATTATTTTTCAATGGATATTCATCATTTACGAAATGATATGAAAATGCTCTATCGACTCATGATTTTGTTTTTAAAATATTTCTTATTGTTTGCAATTATCGTTGCCCACCTTTGATCAGTAAGTTATGTGAGTGGTCGTCCGTAACTTTTTGCACATCAAGCTCTTTGTATACTGCATAAACATTATCTTTGATTTTAATAATTTACTATTGAAACCCACGCAGTCAGCTAAATTGGTTCCTTGTTGGTGTTTCAAAGTAATATTTATTTATACTAAAGTCCTTTTGGGTCCTGATTCAAGTCATCGATCGCGTCCTCCCAAGTTCGATATCCTCCAATAAGATCGAGGTCTTAAATAGAACTGCATTGGAGCTTTCTACCCTTCAGCGCTCGCCTATGAATTTCTTTTTTCAATCTGATCAAATACTTTCCCGATTTTAATTCACGACTCCTTCTTCCGCGACTTAATGTAGTTCCGCAGTTTTATAAATTGGAAATCTGTCACAACCGATGGAAAGTTTACCAAACACTTTTTAGGGGATTCTTTTGTGATTGCTGCAAACGAGCAACTCAGCATCAACAGAAGATCTATTCGAAGATCGGCTACTTATTTGATAGCCGAACAGCCTTAAAGGTGTGAGAATCACCTGTGATTACATTGCGAATGATTCAGATTGTTGTCATATACGTTACATGTTAAGTTCGTGCAAAAGGGTTACACTATACAAGGTGCCGGACCCTTTTCTTGAAAGCTGTCCACCTTATCCTCAAGGAATGCGTGCTACAGCACCTGAGATGGTTACCCTTTCGTGTGCACTCTACTTGCTTAAAGCATTACAAGACTTTAGAATAACTTTTGACGTATCTCTAGTGATTTGACAGTAGCGAGCGGTCCAAAACCTGGTGTCCAACTAACACGAGTTTCATCTTAAGGAATGTTACAGGTTCTGGAGAAGACTATCAAGGCCTAACCTTTAACTCGACACCTAAATTTTTTTAAGAGTCGTCAGTGCATCTGCTAGTATACTACAGAGCATTGCTTTGCTTTAGAATTGAGTACTTAAAAAGCTACTTCATTGTCGGACAGGAATGCTTGTCCAAGAAGTTGCCTGAACCTAAAGCGGACTAATGATTTTCTTAGGAAAATCGCCCTGAAAATTTCCTGAAATCGCTCTTAAAATCTAGTTGCAGGGGACAATAAATCTCTGACTTTTGCACTCAATAAATCTCTCGAAACATTGGAAATACACTTTCCTACATTTGACGAATGTGATATTTATTGCTCTGAATAGGACAATAAGAACGAAACTTATAGCTCTCTGAAAGTTGTGGCTCTGACCAGTGAAGTTGAGTTGAGCCCTTGACAGCTACAGGCTGTCAATAGTCTGGTCTAATCGCTGGTTCTTGGAAGCGTCAGAAATACTACGTCCAGATGTCTTCTTGCCAATAGAGGCTGAATGACAAAATAGCAATATATTTCCAATATTTCATAAATCACAAAAGTTGTGAACAACTTTCAGGAAACTCAGGAAATATTGGGGACTGTTTATGGAGGTAAGCCACAGAAACAAAAACTTTTTATCAGTAGATAAAGCAGAATGTTAAGGGCTACTTATGGAGGTGACGCACTGAAAGCACATCCTTTTACTAGTATCATTGGATCAAGTGTTCAAGTGATGACCTTAATTCCACGGATGAATCAAGGCCAAAACGATCGCCAAACCCTCGTGATGAAGAGAACATCGCCTTTATGCGGTCCCTGGCACTTTCTGATCGGCGATTTACTGTCCGGATGATTGCTGATGAGCCGAATTTGGGAAAATCAACTCTGTGTACGATTCTCTCAAAATATCCACCCTGAAACTTACTTACTACCTGTAAAAGTTCTGTGAATATTTTGTATCCTGCCGCTTGAGTTTTTGTAGTTTGTATGTCCGAATTTTTCTCGAGATCAAAATGTTCAATTTCATTTTGAGTTTTCACAGGACTCGTCTAGGGATTCTTATCTTATTGAGATTGAAATTTTTTCGGCAGGATCATTGAAAATTTGACAAGAACTCTTAATTTTATAAAGATATCATTCATGTTATTGAGACCGTGTTACACGTGATCTTGTTATATTCCACTTCGATCCTCTACCATATATAGCATTTACTTCACTATAACTTCCTAACTAATTCATCTATTTAACATTTTTTCATCCTTGAAAATCTCGATATCTTGGTTAATATATCATTGTTTAAATTCAACGCACCAATTCTGTGTATATTTATATCAATTGTAAAATTTACTAGTGTAACTTTAAGCCTATATTATGCTAGAGAACTGCAAAAAATACATGTCTGAAACTATGTATGTTATCTCATACGCCTTATAACAGTCAATACCCCCTTTTGAAAATAAAAAATAATAAAATGCAAAAAAAATTTACAAGTTGAAAAATAAACAACTTGTTAAAGGATATAACACATACCGAGGTGTACATTTAAGCGTAACGCTTTGTGATTTAGTTTTTGATGTTCTTTTATAATTTGCTCAAAGTAATAACCAATCCTTTGAAAATAATAAGTCCGGTTTGTGAGATTACTTTCTCGATATGCTTAGCCATACATAATTAAGGAAATTAAGAATTACCGATACAATTTCAATTATAATGTTACTTTTGGACATTTTCTATTTACTTAACACATCAATTTACACATGAATACACACCGCATACACGTGATTATGTGTTAAATAACCTGATAATTATATTCTAAATAATTGCCAACAAAAACAAACAATTTTTTGAATTCAAATGTTTTTGTGTATTTTATATTGGACGTTGTTATATTTTTAAGAGTAGTGTGAATATTTATAGGTACTTTAGGCAACACAATGTTTTCAAGGAAGACAAAACAAAAAATAATAGTGAACCTAATGAATAGCACTAAAATTTACGTGGAACAATTAAATGAAATGTAGCGAACAATTTTAAATTAATTAATTAATAAGTTTCATGTGCAACATCTGAATATTTCAAAAATTAAAAATGCACACCAAGATGAATATTATTGGTAAATCAAATGAAACAAATAGGGAATAAATTGTCGTTATTCACTTCTTAAATATTTAAATGATAAATTAATTATAATGTTGCAAATTAAATATTGCGGTCGTTAAAAATGAAATCATATATGCACATATGACAGAACTGGTTTTTCGAAAACTTTTATATCCTTTGGTATTTATCTAAAATGTTGACAATGGTATCAAATTATTTTATCCATGTATAAATTATATGAAAAAAAAAGTTTTTTTGTTGGAAGTATGTGAAAGAGCTGTAATTTTTCTGGCACCTTATTTTAATATTGTTGTGTGTGAACATAATTCCGTCGCTCATACAAAACAGCCAACAACATAAATACTTCAACGGCTGTAAAAGCGCACGGATTTCATTTACATGTATATCAAAGTAAATGTTTTGGCAAAACATAGAAATGAAGTCTTTTTTTTCGAAATATTTCGATTCATAATTATGGAATGTTATATATTATCCTTAGTTTGTTGTACTTATATTTATACATATGTCGACACTCATCAACAAACTCTCTTATGAAACACGAAATGCTAAAGAAAATATATTGAATTTAGAATAATTATACTTATGAAGTATTTTCTTTTGTTGTTTTTATGCTAACGCTGTATGTGTAATTACACACACGCATATCCCCCTCTCCCTCCCCTCACACATGCCATCAAATTGGACGCGCATTTGAACGTAGCCTGCTTCTGGTCATCTAGAAAAAAAGTCCTCGAACTTTCCTCAACCTCGCTTCAAGTTAGCTAAATGTTAGCCGATTGCGAGTTTATTTGTCGAATCAGAAGGTTTAAGCCTGTTAACAATGTTATATGGGCCAATGTCAGAATTCAATTTTCACTCTGAGTATCTTTTCCTTAAAATCCCGGCGACGTCATCTTAAAAGTCAAGTTGTAAATTAAATTCTAATAGTAATCAATTTTTTTTCTCTATCGACTGGATGATATCATTTTCCTTAATTACTAGTTACGATTGTTGATCAAGAGGTTAAAAGCAATAGAGGACTCTAATGTGAACAAAAATTAAAATTAAACCCTAACGCGGAAGTGAAGGGAAGACCACCAGATTTTGAGGGAACTTCAATTTATGCGTTAAAATATAATTTATTGGACATCAGAATAAAATCCTCAACAAGGGATAGCTTTAGAGTTTTCTGGATAATCGTAGAAGAGCTTTCTGATTAAGCGAGCTTACGAGTTTACTAAAGAACGTGGAAGGGACATCACACATAGAACCACGTGCTTTTATCTAATAAAATCTTAAAAACAGTTTCAAATCTTAACAGACATCGGTGAGGCAAAAATGACAAATTGTATCATGTTATAATCAAAAGCGTGAATAATAATTGTCCGTTTGAAATGAAACAGACACACGGAAACGCACTTGCGAAAACCTGACAAAACTATGGGGCGTAGAAAAAAAAACTCTACAAAGGTATAAAAAGACGAATTCTACCATAAAGTCGTTAATACTAAATGAAATAAGGAATGACTGGAAAAAGAAGATGGGGAGGCTCAGCAAATTAGCGGGAATGAAAAGATATAAAAAATAGGAAAGGACTGCAACGTTAAGCAAAACTTTAAGATGCTTGATCGATATTGGGTGCAACATATCCCTAATAAATAATATATTTGACCAAGAGCTGGCTTATAAATTAAGAAATAATTCTGGAAGTTCAACAACAAAAAAATCAGATTTCACGAAGACCTGTCTGGGTGAAACCGATTCAATCAACAGCCGTTAACATACTTATAGATCATAGATGTTATAAATACGAATCAAAATCCTGATCCGTTCGGTAAACAAATCTTTTTGTGCAACCGGACATTAAAACCGAGTTTAATAATAGAGAGCTTCAAGGTATTCTTGTCGTACAATATAAATCCACAGCTCCAGGTTCTGAAATTATTAACCATGAAATAATAAGAGCTCCGTAATTTGCCACCCATACAGTACACTCCAGGCAATCAACGATCCAGTAAAAAATCGCAAGATACGAGGAACGGGAACGCACATCCAGCTTGTCCCTATCCTTTAAACAAATAGAAGTCTAACTCATCCACTGAACTGGACTGAACACTGAACTTGGAGTCGGAAAAACTCCACACCCAGGCAAATGAAGTCGAAAGCCTCGGTAAGTCAGGGAAAAGCCGGAAAGTCATCAAACATAATCATCATAATCATCAATCATAATCATCAATCATAGTCATCACCAATAAAAATAAAAGACAAAACTTTAAGATGCTTAATCGATATTGGGTGCAACATATCCCTTATAAATAATATATTTGACCAAGAGCTGACTTATAAATTAAGAAAGCCATTACTTTTAAAAACCATACATTCTAAGGAAATCGTTTATTTTGACATCTAGACGGACTTTCTTAAGGAATTTAATCTAAACAGATCGCGAATAGAACCGAAATTCATAAATCACAACATTCTTTAACAAAGATGCAATATTAGGTCAAAAAGTTCTAAGTCTTACGAAATCAATCATAAATATTAAAGAAGGATATATTATAGATTTCAATATGATCATCAGAAAAAAGTGAAGACACAAATACAAGGAAACTAAGACAACAATATAATTGTGGCCTGCAATTCAAAAAAAAAACAATGCACTTCTTGGGATTGCCCCCGAAAAAGCAGACAATTCGAAAATAGCTAAATATGGAGTGGTTACTGATTACAGGAAAAGTTTACAAGCATCAAGTTTCCAATTGCAAATATTGAAGACATTTTTGACAAACTCCGAAAAACCAACTTTTTTAACCTTGCAACAAAATTTTATCAGACATTGGTTCATCCTAAAGACAGAGCAAAAACAGCATTTAGTAACTTACTTTTTTCGAAACGCAAACTGAATTGTATTAGGACAATACTTACGGAGGAAAGAATCAAACTAATTTCGGAAAATTTAGATAAAATTCAAAGTATACAAACACCGAAAATAATGAAAAAGCTCAGATTATTTTTAGGATTAACGAGTTATAACCGAAATTTCATCAAAGATTGTTTATCTGTAACTCTTTCTTTAACGAAATTCATAAAGAAGGACTCAAAACTTGATGTTCACAATGTTAATTATGTAGAAGCATTTATTAATTAGAAAAACGTTTAACGAATCCTCCCGTTTCGAGTTGCCTAGACGTTTGAAATTTTTTTAATTCTAAAATAGATGCATCTCAATATGCATTAAGGGATGAGTTCACGGGGAAGAGTTCACTGTGAAAAAGTTACAGTATGATTTACATATAAGAAAGGTTGTATAAAGCGCAGCGGAAGTTAAAAAAGATCTAACCCAAAAGAAAAGAGCTTTAAAAGCGGAAGGAAAAAAAAAATGTTGAAGAAGAAAAAGGTCGGGAATAAAATAAAGCGCCATCTAAAACAAAATAAGTTCCTGTTCTTAAAACCACTGCTTTGACAACTACGTTGATGAAAGAGGTGTCAACTTATCATGACTTATTTTACGTCATAAAAATTCAGTAAAAGATATGCGTGATGCAAGCCGGGCAACATATGATAAGATTTCGACGAGCACCAAACCATAGCATACCAACTACCCTACAGGTGCCGATTCTTGGTGGAAGTATCAACAAAGTGAATCTTAAAATTTCTTTAGAAGATTAGAATATCTTCCTGCCCTTCTACAGAAGCTCAAGAAATTCAAAGCCCATATAAAAAGATTTGACTAGAGACGCCTTAGTACAAAGATGGTTATATGTCTCACGCAAAATAATAATGAAATAAAATTACGTGTGGCAAATATCTCCTAAGGATATAAATCCAAGGTAGGAAAATCATTGAAATTGCAACACATATTGCAGCTTTTTAACGAAGGGTTTGGACTAATTTTGAAATGAATGGAGACCATTAGGCATCCAGATTGGCTTAATACGCTTGAATACGCCCGCAATCGCGTTAACCTTCGCGTATACAAAGGAAACTGTGACAGCTCTGAAGCTTCTAGGGACAGCACGGCAAAAAGGAGGGAGGGTAGAATGTATGACAATAAGCTTTTTGAAGAAAATGAAGGGATTTTCTATGAAGCTGTTATTGCTTAGTAGTCATACTAATTTTTTTCCTTCATCTTTTTCAGCAAAAAAATTTTCTAATCCATTTCACTCAAAACCACTTTTTTTATGCCGTGACAATGATTTTCTCCGAAACTACTGAACCGATCTTTCTCAAATGTTTACCACCTATTATACCCATATAAAGTAAACGTGTGAACCTCAGATGTATCAAAGTATTATTTTTTCTATTTTTCAATTCAAAAAACTCGAAAATACTACCTTTGAGCGTCCGCAGTTTTGGCATTACTAACTCCACAATTTTGGGTCACATCAAAGCCTCTGGTTTACTCAATAAAAATCATTTTAATGTTTTGTTTAGGGACAATTTCTCGTTTTATTATCAATGTCATCGTTTTATGATTTTTTCCATGATAAAATATAATAATAAAAATTCAATAAAATTTATTGAACCCAAAAAGAATTACAATAGAACATACTCTAGGGACCTTGTGAGAAATTTTAAACTGTAGGCTAGTTTTTTGGTTTTTTTAAACCTCTTAATATGGCAAACAAATATCAAAGATCCAAATCGAAAAATGAAAAGATTTAAGGTGAATAAATTTGATTTTTAAATTGAGTAGAAATGAGGAAATGAGGACAAAGCAGATTATTTATCAAGACTAAAAAAGAAGATAGACTAAACGATAAGAATTCAATGGGAAATAAATTCAATACCAAAATACGAAGCATTGAAAGAACTTCCAAATTTTTCTTTTACTGACTCATTTCATGTAGAGCATCCACAACATGTTAAAGACTCCACAACAACAACAAGAAAAGGTCCTGTTTTAAAATAAATACTTGTAAGAATATTATATATTGAGATATATTATATATTTATTATATTATATATATTATTTATTTATTTATTATATTATTTATTTATTATATAATTTATTATATTATATATTTATTATATTATATTATATATTGGATATTGAGAAGTTTGTTGAAGTGCTTATGGCACGATCACCGCTGTCGGAAGCAACGCTAGAGGACGGAGAACCTGGGGCAAGAGATGTCGTTAACTCAACTATGGGAATCATTACATCCGCCTGCAGATCTTCAATGTCCCTACGAAGACCCCGGCACAGCAAGCCTCCAGTATACTAGTGGTCACCTGAAATTGCCGAAAAACGAAGGGAATGTCACAAACTACGACGCAGGACACAGCGAGCTCAAAACCGGGAAGAGGCATGTATCCGATTAGCTGCTTACAAGTCATCTAGAAAATGCCTCCGCACACTTATCAACAGCAGCAAGGCCAGCCACTGGCAAAACCTGGCGGACGACGTGAACAGAGACCCATGGGGCCTGGGCTACAAAATAGTAATGCAGAAGCGCGGTGTCCAAAGGTCACCTCACTCATACGAGGCAGAAAAAATGGACGAAATCGTGCGGGCTTTCTTCCCCATCCATCCCACCAATGGAAATTCCATTTTTCACGAAGATGGAATTGGAGAAAGCAGTCTTGTCTATGAAGGCCAGAAAGGCTCCAGGATCAGATGAGATTCCAGCAGAGGATTCCTCCGCATAATCAACGCATGCCTGCGCGAAGGGCTGTTCCCAGAGTGCTGGAAGGTGGCGAGACTTGTGCTCATTACTAAGGAAAAAGGGGATCCAGAGTCGCCAGCTGCATACCGCTCACTGTGTGTGCTTGACACGGCCGGAAAAGTTTTTGAAAAACTTATCAGGGGAAGACTCGCTGACGTGATTCGTATTGCCGGGAATCTATCTCCGCGGCAGTATGGCTTCAGAGCAGGCCGCTCCACCATCGATGCAATTGAAGAAGTAGTGAGCGTGGTCCAACGTGCAGAGTCTCACAGTATTTCCACACGAGGGGTCGTCCTGCTGGTTACTCTGGATGTCCGAAATGCATTTAACAGCGCTAGATGGGTAGATATTCTGGAAGCGCTAGAAAATCGTTTTCAAGTACCAGTGTACCTGATGCGGATTCTCAGGAACTATTTGAAGGACCGCAGCCTACTCTACGACTCGAAGAAGGGTAGGCGAAGTATATCTTACTTCAGGTGTCGCTCAGGGCTCTATCCTTGGCCCGGACCTGTGGAACATCTCCTACGATGGACTCCTGCAGCTTGAACTGCCGGATGAGTCACGTTTGATCGGCTATGCGGACGATGTCGCGGCGCTGGTCGCTGGTCGCTGGACGCACGGTAGACCATGCGCAACTCAGACTCAATAAGTTAATACGGAGGGTAATGGACTGGATGACCGCTCACGGATTCAAGCTGGCACTGGAAAAAACCGAAGTGGTCATCCTAACGAAGAAGAGAGTCCCCAGAGAACGGCCTATCAGTATAGGGGACGAGCTGGTCGAATCGAAATCAGCAGTAAAGTACTTGGGCATCGTGATAAACTCGAAGATGAGTTTTTCTCAACAAATCAGGGCAGTAGCTGACAAAGCTGCAGCGCGTGTGCCGGCACTCACCCATTTAATGGCCAACATAGGGGGGCCCACCACATCAAGGAGACGACTCTTAATGAGCGTTGTGCAGTCGCTTCTACTCTACGGATCAGAACTGTGGGGCAACGCTCTCAGCAAGGATTCACACCGGAAGCGGTTGGCACAGGTGCAGGAACAAGAAGCACTGCGAATCGCATGCGCATACCGAACGGTCTCCGGGGCGGCAGTGCTGGTAATCGCAGGGGTGATACCCATCACCCTCCTTGCGAGAGAGCGCAGAAGTATTTACCTGCGCAGAGGCGAAGATCGAAGAGAAGAGATCACCAGGGAAGAGAGACGTCGCTCACTCAGCGATTGGCAACAGTCCTGGGAGCAAGAAACAAGGGGAAGGTGGAATGCACGTCTGATCCCTGACCTGAGGCCGTGGTTCAGTCGAGTGCGTGGTGAGACCGATTTCTACTTGACCCAGCTCTTAACCGGGCACGATTGTTTTCGGTCCTACCTGTACAAAATTGACAGAGCACGGTCTCCTAACTGTGTGTTTTGTGCAGGGGAACCGTATGACTCCTGTCACACATTCTTCTACTGCAAAAGGTGGAGCCAGCAGCGAGAGGTCCTACTCAGCGAAATTGGAGAGCTCTGTCCGGAAACTATCGTCGGAGTAATGCTGAAAACAGTTGACAATTGGAATCGCGTGGCGCAATATGCTCGGGCAGTGCTGATATTGAAAAAAAGCTTTATTGGAGCGCTGGGAGGCATCGGGGATGGATGGATCTCTTTTCTACCACTTCCTTCCTCTCCCGTCTTTCCCGTTAGAGAAGAGATTCCCATAATCCGAAGGCGCCTCTAGGCGTAGGAACACGAGGCCTAGCCCGAAGTAATGTATTAAACGGTTCCAGGCTAGGTTATCAGGTTGACAGGGGAGGTGTTTAGTGGGTAGTCCAAAAGCATTTTGCGTCTGGGAGTCCCACACTCAGGGCGTAAACAGCCTTCACCTCCCTACCACAAAAAAAAATTAAAAAGGAGTATTTTTATTCTAAAATTCCCGAACCTGCGTTTTACGACCATGTAATACTGCCATTGAACGTGGATAGTCAGAGGGTTTTTTCGAGACTGGCTAGTAAGATATCAGCTATCCTCATATCATTGTCATATCATGAGATTGTCAGTTGAGCTTACGCAGGTGTGGTTAACAATAGCAACTTCTGAAGAGGAGTGCTAAATTCAGCCACTGAATTTGTTCAGATAATCTTCCAAAAGATGACTTTTTCAAAATCAAATCATATATATTTATTTCCTAGAAACAAAAACAAATCTTTTCAAGAGTAATGTGTCTGACTGAAGGATGTTGTTTAAACTTTTCACTTAATCCAAACAAAAAGAGTAATAAAACTTATTTATGAAATATCATCGGGAAAGTTTAACAGAATAATAAAAAATGTGTTTCTGAAGAAAACGATTCGTTGAAATAATTTAGATTCATTCATTTAGTCTTGTAAGGATTTTCATAGAGCACAGATCGTGTCCTTGCAGGCGTAAAAAACTTTGTTCGTTACGATTCTATAGATGTAAGCTGATTCAAATAAATTATTTGAGCAAATAGGTGGAATTTTCCAATGACTAGACTAGACAAAACGTCGTTTTGCCTATGGGAATGTCATTTCTAGAACATCCATGAACAATCTTTCCGGAAGGACATTAAGTGATGTTAATAGTAACTCATTTAATGAATAGTTTGCAGTTGTATTTTACACGCAAACTTTCCTAAATTATGACTTATTTAAATAATCAAAATAAATGTAGAAAAATTTGCCGAGTAAAAAAGTCGAAAATCAAATAAAATTTTATGATTTATGGTGCGAGCCCCCAGCAAAAGTTAAATAGTCAAGTTGGTTGATGAGTCCTGAATAAAAACGGTTGCAGTTATAGTTAAATCGTCAAAACGACTCTTTGAGCGATTCTCCAAGTCTCCCGATATGAATGCTGTCAGTTGCAAGGGAATAAGGTTAGTATTCTCAACAACTTTGTTAGCATTGCCCGTCAAATAGAAGCAGACTTTCAATCAACCACCCGATTTGTTCGATGTCCGAGACACCATTATGACTTCATTTTTTATTTAACAAGTTTCCTTGGTGTCTACTTGATTTTTATGCATTCAATCTGATTTAAAACTCTTCTGTATCTAATAATCGTGTTGTTTAAACCTATCTCATAATCTGTACAGTTCTCAATGGCAGCCATGTTTGCAAATTAATTTTAAATTTCAATAATTCACGTAATACGAACCTGTCGGTTCGGCCATAAATCCCCAAATAAATTTCCACCACCCCGCGAATATGTCAAAAATGAATCAACAAATTCATGTACTTACTTTGATTATTCCAACGAAGTAGTTACGCACACATAACACTTTACACATATTTATCACTTCTCGGGTCACTTAACTATGATTGCACGAAAAGAAAGTTGACTTCTTTGTTTAAATAAAAAGGATCACGGCACGCGCAACGAGAACGTTCTCCACTTTCCGAAAGTTTGATCGTGAATGAAAAAAAAAAGTTCAACCGGGTTGGATCCTGAACTTTAGTGGTGAAAAATTGGTAACTAACTGCTTCCGTTAAAAACTGTCAACTAGCTCTGCTTAGACCTATTTCTCTGCGAATACATTGGCCATTCCGATGTAGAAAGCGGAAACTGCATTCCTGCTATAATTTTCCTCCTTGCTGATAAATATAATGCCTCTAGTTTCCTTTATTCTCTTTTTCTTTTTATATAATTTTTTGTCGTTACAACATTTAACTGCTTCGAATGAGTTCGGCGGATACCATGAATCAGTCACAGCCACTGTAAATATTGCTATACATTTCGATTGTGAATTATTTGTCTGACACACATGACACATGACAACCAGTCAAATGTCATACAGTCCGTAGTGAGAGTAAAATTTGTGTTGTACGTAGAAATTAGTCACTGTTTGCAATTGCATTTCCGAATCTAAATCTAATATTTTTTTATTTCAATAACTAATTTTTACACAGTTCAGTATAATCTGCAATCCGAATTGGATTTTCTGTTGGTTGAAACGGCTCGATTAAAGCCATAACAATGGCATCCCAATCAGACTCGAATGAGATCAAATCGAAAAGACCTTCAGGTATGTCAATTCCATCTGCTACTTCCATTTCCAGCTTGTTCACCCCCAATCAATATTATTGATCCTAAACAAAGCACATTAAATATTCGAATGCCATTGTTGATCTATATTTTCAGATTCAGCGTTCAAACAACAAAAGCTCCCTGCCTGGCAACCTGTGCTCACAGCAGGCACAGTGCTTCCTACGTTTTTTATCATTGGTATCGCGTTCATACCTGTTGGCATAGCGTTGCTCTACTTTTCAGACGAAGTTCGTGAAATAGTTGTGGACTACACGGATTGTAAACAGATTGGAACGGGGTTGCTATGCGCTGATGTCATCAAAGGGGGCAAAGTGAAAAGTTGCGAGTGTGAGGAGAATTTCACTTTAACACAAGACTTTTTGGTATGGCAACTAATTGGTTGGCGATAGGTCATTGAAGACTTTTATCATTTTCCGTAGGGTAAAGTTTACATGTACTACGGACTGACAAACTACTATCAAAACCATCGACGCTATGTGAAATCACGAGACGATGATCAGCTATTGGGACGCCTGTCAAAGACGCCGTCCACAGATTGTATTCCTTTCGCTTACACAGACAAGGGCGAACCGATTGCACCGTGCGGAGCGATTGCTAATTCGCTTTTTAATGGTATAGTCTGAGCTGAAATTGAATAGGTCATCGTTTACATAAAGTGCTTTGTAGATACTCTAAAAATTATTAGACCTGGTGATGGAGAGGTTGGTCTTCTAAATACCGGCATTGCATGGCCGTCCGACAAACAAGTGAAGTTTCGAAATCCTCCAAATTTAACTGAAGGTTTGTTAGTTTAGTTTACTTTTAACGCTTATAATGTACGAACAAGTCTATGTTTTTTTTCAGCTTTGAAAGGATATGCTCCGCCGAAAGCATGGGAAAAACCTCTTTCAGAACTCGATCTTAGTAACCCAGACAACAATGGTTTTCAGGTAATCGCTTATTCATTCATACTTTGATAAGATTTGGATTGACTTATCAGAGCATTGTAAATTCATCGAAATATCACGCATTTTCTGTTATCTATGATTACGACGCAAAATAATTAGTGACAGTTCGCTATAAATATGTTGAAATTCTGCAACCGAATTTAGACGGATATTTGAGAGTTATTGGTTGCCTGGAAATAGAAATCCAATCATGTGGAAATGTCATTGGATGCATTGATCCAATCCTAAAAAGCTTCCTGCATATGAAATAAAATTGTGTGTTGTTACCATGACGAAGTCTGATTGCATTAGTTGACTGATAAAGCAATTGATACAACCGAAATCTGTTAACTAACCTGCTATGTGAACGTGTCTATATGCTGATCACTAATTTTAGGCAGAATTGAACGATCGATTCGTAAGTAATAAGCACAGAACCCATTGAAAAATGGTATCAACATAGAGCCCAATATGTTAACAAACGCAACGGGAAAGGGAGACAAAACTCACTGACTAATAGATAGCTTCATTTAGTTGAGACCTGTAGCCGAGCAACCGAGTCACTATGTCAAACCTTGGCCATCATGAATCCCGAAAACATTGTCTCTTTCGAACTGTCCTTATAATATCCGTCAAATAGGATGCAGTTCCAATACAAATTGGTCTTGAAATCAAAAGTCGCGATCTGTTAAATTGGTTCCCTGACTCATTCTTACTTAGCTGTAGTCCAGATCCAAAAGGTTCCCTAACAAATCACATTTCCATACTCATAATACGATGTAAGTTCATTCTAACAAAGCAGTGTTGATTTGGGCAATTTATATTATTTAGGCAATTAACGATGAATTTGATATTATTCATGTTTAAGAAAACTTTATTTATAACTCTAAATAGGTAGGGAAGGTGAACCAATCATCATTCGCGTAAATTTCCGCGATCATTTAATATATTCAGATCAATTAAGAATCGTCAACCAGAAGCAAAATTTCATTCTCTTACACGGAAGCATTCATTTCTACTCTTGTTACTAATTTGCTCTATCAGCACCCTGCGCGCATGAAGCGGGCAAGATTGACGATATAATAAGGTAATAAGGATAATTTGCGTCGAAGCTGTCACCTGCGAAACGCTAACATAATTCACGAAGAACCAAATAAACGCCGTTTCCATGAAGTCGACAAAAACTGCAGAGGCCAAATAGTATTCTTGTCGAGAAATTGGAATCGATGTATGACTTTTGCTTAGACTTAATGCTCGGTGGCGAGAAAGGATTTTCCCTGAGCGTTTCAAGCTTGCAAGATTCGTGCTGATCAGCAAGATAAACGGAAAACTTCGAGTCGCCGTCACCATACCGCCCGTGATGCAGGTTAATACGGCCAGAATGTGGTCGAGAAACATAAAAAGGGAAGACTAATTGAGGGATTTGAGTGGGAAGTCCTTTGCCCACTGTAGCGAAGGGAGTTTCAGAGCAAACTGTTCCAATATCTATGCAATTTCGACAACTGCGGTTCAGCTGGTGGATGAATGCTGTAGGTCCAAGCAGAAATATAGAAACACATTCAACTTCGCAAGATAGACAGATATTCTAAAAGGACTACGAACCGCAGAACAAGCAGCAATATATAAGATGAGAATATTTTCTGAATAATTATCTGAAGTAACGCAGTATATACGACACGTAGTAAGGCCGTATAAAGATTTAATCGCATCAGGTCTTGCTACAAACTTGATCCCGACTTCTGAGATAAACTGCCAAATACATCTCGCCTGACCGTCAGGTAATGTTAGAGAACTAGTCGCTGAGTGTAGAATCGAAGCACAAATAAAATAAGAAGAGAAAATACGCTCAAACGTTGCGTAGGAAACAGCCTGACTTCTAACGCATTTAACCAAGTGCTTGAGAAAACTACAGTGGACATCCTGCCATAGAAGAGGATCCCTATAAAGTGAATGGTGAATAAATGTGAGAGCTCTACCCGGTAAGCTTCAACGGAGAGATGCAACAATCGGTTTGCAAACAGAACCAAGTTCAATATAAAGTTCGGGTAATGTTAGTAGAAAAGAAGTTCAAATTTGATTGGCTCGAGGCGTCGAATACAAATAAGTCCCATCCCTCACAATCACCACTTTTTGTTGTTAAAGGTATTCCTGTGACCATAATACTTAGCATATACAAGCCTTGTCTGAAGCAAAGCGAAATAACAAACTGGGGCTGTAATTGGTTGATTTCTATTAGTTCGGGAGTTCTAACTAGAATAATTCTATTTATAGTTGTAAAAATTTGCACATTTTGTATAACAATAATTACGACTTGCAAACAAGTATGATACCAGCTGAACTAATGCCGTCGTAACTCTCAATAAACTCGTAAGGATGATGAACAGTAGTCGTGGCTGTATAATCAATCCATTATATGGTGCGAAATCCCTTTTTCAACAAAGGTAAATGGAATAGAGAGAGGGAGTGACCCCATTCATTCTCTGCCGGTAGAATATCAACGGTGAACCATTTAATGCGAGGAATTGCCCTCAGCACAAAGCTCTAATTGCTGTTAGAACTTTACATCTTATCAATTCATCTTATGAATTGTCCAAATTGCCGCCTATTGCCTGCAAAAGCGTCAAACGGGGTCTGAACCACTCTCCACATAAAGAGAAGGTATGGCGGACGTCATCTATGGTCCCCAAGTTAGACGATCAATCAGAGAACGGTGATTTTCTATCTTTCATAAATTAGACCAAATATTATCCGCGGCCGCTCAGGTGACAGTCGATCTCACCTCGTTTTCTTTTATATCACGGTCCCAGGTGTTTAATGAAATATGCGAAACACCTGCCCTGCGCTTCATTTTCCTATTGTTCCTCCCAAAATTTCGGTGTCCATCTCTCCTTGACTGACAGAGTCTCCTACCAGTTCCCCCCTTTTTAAAGAAGACACTGCTTCGCTCTTCGGCAAGAAGTGTAATGGGGACTACTCTCACGGAAACTATCACAATAAACTGATTAAATTTATGACAATATGGCATGATGGCAATGTCAGGAAATTTATACTCGTACGCTTCTTATTAAGTAACAAAAAATCCTTTAGACTTAAGGTTGTGTAATTTGGATTGTTTATGATTATTTAAGGAAGTGACTCTTTCTGCTATAGCGGAAACTGTTAAAAAAATCTAAATGATATAAGTGTATCCTACTCATCATCATCATCGTTTACGCATCGGTCCATAATCATTTGAAATTTCCTTTTCAGAATGAAGATCTCATTGTCTGGATGCGTACAGCAGCGCTACCCAGTTTTCGCAAACTATATCGACGTATCGACCATTCAAGGAAGCGATTTGAGGAGGGTCTGTACAAGGGAAATTATACATTGAAAATCAACTATAGTAAGTATAACGCAAAATAAATCTGCTGAAGGTATTGAAGCTATTTTGATTTGAGATTATGCATGCAGATATTTAGCGAAAAAAATTGTTTTAAAAAAATAATTTTCATTACGAACAATTGAAATCGTTTTGGATAAAATCTTAACTGAATGTTTGCCAAAGTAAAAACCACAATGGACTATGACTATCACTAACCTCATATCTTTTTTCCGACAAATTTTAATTACATTTTCCATATCCCTAGCGTATTCTGTATCAGACTTTGATGGACGTAAGAAAATGATTTTATCAACAACATCATTGCTGGGCGGGAAAAATCCATTCTTAGGTATTGCTTACATTGTGGTCGGCAGTATCTGCCTACTTCTTGGCATTGTTCTACTCGTCATACATATCAAATGGAGCAAAAGGTTCGTATCGCATAGAATGAATACATAATATATTTCGATTGCTGAGCATACTACAAGCAAACATGTGTTGACAATGATGATTTACAGTAGCTAATATTGTAATCAAGAAAGCCATACAGACGTACATGTCACGTTATTGCGACTTGACCGTTAAAGAGTTGATAAAAAAAAGATTTGGCTACATAAGTCCTTATCGCAATGCACACACATTGTACAACAGCTTTGTAGTCGTGCTATATGAAAATCGCGGGTCAACAGCAATGTGTTGAAATTCATTCCATACTATTCCTCCTTTTTTTATTTATTTTTTTCAGTACGGACATGATGAACGTCAATCCGGGAACAGCCTATTCATAAATCATCAAGAATTTCCACCAAATGCGAAATATCATCAAATTTATGGGCCAAATTAATTGAAAAAGAAAAGAAGAAAAGCTTAAAGCGAAATTTCAATGTTAGCTACCACAATATCTAAAGTATTTTCACACCACCAAACATAAAATTTTTCTGTGTTAACAATTTAAAGCCTCCTATCTACATCTAACCAAAGTATGGCTTTGATAAATGCAAGTCGATTTTCTTAGTATTGATGGAAATTAAGATTATTTTTGTTACGTAAAATGAATTTATTATCCAAACACAAACATATACGCTCGCTAGCACTGTTTTATTCATGTATGCGTCTGTTCTGTTGGAATTGTTGGACGTGAGAGAGTAAGAAGCAAAATAAAAATTTTAATTTTATTTGTGACAATTTATTAAATTATGTTCTAGTGATAGCAATTATGTATGAATACGAAACTGGAAGAAATTCCAAATATTTGTGACGAAAGCCTTTTACACATATGTCTTGTACAAAACTGACTATATTTATAGATGAGCGGTACATGTATTTAATGTTAATGAAAATAAAATTGAGAAAAATCAAATCAAATCGTTTCTTTTTTTATTGAATTGAGTTTTGAAATTGAATGATATTTATTTCAGCTGTGAGCAATTCAACAAACAATATTTGAACATGCAGACAAGTCTGAGAAATTTGAATCGTTTTAGCGCTCAGTGATTTTATACTTGGTGCCTACGTTATTTAGTGCATCAGTGACGGAACCAACCGACCACTGCCACAAATACTCCTATATGGTGTGATATATTTCATCATGAGTCCTTGTCATTTATTAGCCTTAAAAGTAGATTTTAGACAACAACACTTTTTTCCTTCTTCGGCATATTCGACATTGAAACAAGGAGTTCTAGGATAATACAATCGGCCTTCTTCAAAGCACGACCGATTGAAACTTACCGTTACTTCGAAGCTATCGAAACAACATACACTACATTTCAGACAGGACAGGCTCCTGGCTATATGAAATGATGAAAGCATGCCATTAACATTAACTCAACCTATTGTTCAAATTAAAAATAAGCTACATCATAGAGACTCAGGTTTTGTTCGAAGCACAATGATTTGACTCCTTGGAGAAGTCAGAACGGCTTTCCTCAAAAGTTTATTAGACCATATTTCCTCGGCAAGAAGCAGACTTACAGAAATCGATTGTTTTCAGGCAGTGTCCACCGTGGTGTCTCAACCTGACAGTCTCCTGAAAGACTGCTTGATCCACAGCTCAACCATCAGCACTATGTATGATATACATGATAAAAACTTAGCTATTCAGGTATTACACACCTTATGGATGTTGAAAGCCATTACCTAGTACTTTAAACCACCATGATAATCGCATTACAGCTAAAAAGGCTTCTCATCTTACAGCCTTGTAGATCTACAGATTTTTTGCTTCGTGCAACTAAGCCTTTTGGGCTACACCAACTCCAAATTCAACTCTGGCGAATCAGAGTTCCATCTTAGATACGAACCAAGATGAGACATATGAAATATATGTAAATGCACATTTGAGAGGCTATTAGCTCTTTGCACGGTCCCAACGCGTCCTTAAATTAATATTTGCTACCATTTGAAAACTGCATATTGAGAAGTCGTTTGTTTAGTAACATATTTATCCCGAATTTCTCCCTTTTAAATCCAAAAAAGAATCGAATGATTCATAGCACATCGATCGGTTGTATGGAACCTATGCAAGCCATAATTGCAGGCAGTATCTGTGCGCTCTATTTTAAACTTCAATTTCTAAGTAGTCCATTTTTATTCTTAGAAATCAAAGTGGATTGAGATTGGTTGCATGAATGATATGAATAAATGATATTATGGGTATGCTTTCGGAATTTCCGAGCCCTCTAACTTCTGAAATTCCCAATCTTCGAAAGTCCTTAATTTGATCCTTACAACTTTATATCATATTGGCCTTTATATTTTCATTGCATATTATTTACTTGTTACCTTAAACATTCGTACTAGTAGATACAGAACGCATCTATTCTTGACGTTGTAAGGGACAACGCCATTCTAGGTGGCATTTTAGGTGGCCCATAAAGTGCATTCAAACACAAAACGTAAAATACTCATTCACATACAAAAGAGAAAAAAATAAGACCCTATTGAGAACTTCATATTTGGGACGAGATTAAGTGACGTGACTGGCTCGTAGCTTTCTCGTCACAAATCAGTCTCACGGAAAAATTTGTCATCATGGAACTGCAGTCCTTTTTGGAACATGAGCCCCATTATCTGGTGCCTGCAACAGTCTTGACCCATAGATCGCGTCCTACAATAAGTAAATCTGAGTAACGATTCATTACCCTCATCAATCGACTCTAAAGAGCGCTGCCGGGAGCTGACTAGTGAGGAAACCTCACTGGTAAGTCTACGCATTTTCCCATTTGGTCGTTTCATAAAATTTTGTAAAGTCGCGGTTGGGCCTTATTCCCCATTAATCTCCTTCGTGATTTCATCCAATCAAGCGCCTTTCAAATTTATTTATTTTAGAAGTCTTGGTCGGGGCTCACGGTTCACCACCGTAGCATATCTATGACCGTTTTGTATGTAATTTCTTCTCCTGTGTGTAGATTCCTTGAGAATTGGCGTCTTACATGCAAGCCGTATCCTTCTATTAACTTCAACTAATTTATTGCCGGCTTTTATATATTTTACACCAAGGTCCATAAAAGGCTCAATGTTTTCGGCTCTTTAATCATTCAATACTTCTTTGGGACAGCTTACAAATTTGGGACAGCTTACAAATTGTAGAAAGAGCTAAGTTACCACATTCAAACTGAGTATTATATTATTCAATATTCTATGACTCTATGAATGACCCGTCGTGAAAATAAGAATCCAGTCAAACTGCCACCCAAATCGAAAATAACAACAATAAACAACAATTTAAAGCGCTGTCTACCCACGTATCGTGAATCAATCCCTCACTACCAGAAATAAAGCTACACGAATTAGACTGAACAGGTACTGCAACAAAGACGTATATCAATTTACACCTTAACATTGAAGTAGCTATCAACAAACTAACCGCATAAGCAACAGCTCAAAACAGATCCAGGTCAAATCGAGACTGTAACAAGGACATATAAAAGTGATGGTAGCATCAAATCAAATAAGACTAGGTCCAGGTCAAGTCAATAGGAAATGAAGGACAAAGCCGACAATTATTGGTCAAGTTCAAACCGTGGTCTAGATCGAAAAGGACAAAGCCAAGGTCCTTCAAATATCAAACAAAGGTCAGATCCCAATCATAGCAATCGCTTTACTAGGTCAACTAGGTCAACTTTACAAGGAGTTCATATCTACGTCGGGTTAAGGTCATATCGGGCCAAACATGCGATCAAGATGAAACTAATGCCTGTGCAAATTCAAGACAAGTCACAGTAAGTCCAGTCATGAATCAAATCAAGGTAAAGGATTATTCAAGGACTAATCGAAGTGAAAACGTCACTGCAAGGATCAAATTAAGTTAAGATCATCGATGAAAAAAGGGCTATATCATGGTAAAATCAAGCATCGCTATATTCACGTTTTTGTCCGACAGAGTTGGACTTTTTGACCTTTTCTTTTGTCCAACGAACGAAGTCCCGTCATGTCCTGCATCCTTGTTTCCTTGCATCGTACACATACTCGTTTCGGTGGTGTCCAAACTTTCGAATGTTGTGTCGTCCTGAATCCTTAAGATCAAGGTGAAAATTGGGACAGAGTTCAAACAAAGATCAGTACAAAGTCAGATCTGAGTCAAATTAGGACCAAGTTAAAATGAAATCCTTGATAAGCTAAAATGAAAGTCAAGATCAAAGATCAGAGAAGGTCATATAAAGATTAACCCATGGTAAAATCAAAGTAGTTACAGCTGCCGCTTATTAACTTGTGCCAAGTTATAGCGATTTTCATCGAAAACACCGCTGCAAGGTCCAAATGGCATTGAATTGTCCAACCGATCCTTGCTGGAGTCTTGTCCTTGATCATGATCCTCGGTTATATTAACGTAAATGTAAGGAAGCATGCATTTCTTGAAAGTTTGATTGTTTCGTCTACAATGATCCAAACGCCCATTTTAACGATTAGTGGAGTAAACCTAGGTGCCTTTTTTCATTTTTAGAGTAATCCTTAAAGCACGCGTTGTTCGCGTTGCCTGCTCCGGACGCTTTGTCTGCTCGCATGAAGTGTACGTATTCTTATAGAATTCATTTGAACTTTCAAAGCGCGCCAAGCAAGTAAAGCGAAGAATACTCATAGCGGCTGCATCTTTATACTAAACGAATTATAGTCGTCCACGAATGGAGGCGCTTGTTTTCTAAATATATAGTTTATAACAAAAGAACAAAACAAAAGCGTTGGTTGGGACCAACGCTACCCTATGGTAGTATCGCCCCCTGTTATACCGAAAAACCAATCACATTCTGGTCGCATTAGAGCGTTTCGGAGACCGAAAGGTGTCTTTCGATACCATTGATGAGCATCCTAATACTACCTTGAAATTCCTCAAAACCACGGAATTTAAAACAACTTCTGTGTTTCAAAATTTATCAATTTGAGGTATGGCAAACTAAAAACTACGTCCAGGTTAATCGCTATGGATGCATGTGAAGTTTATGCCGCTTTGATAATTTTACCATAAGCCCCATGTGAAAATTACCATAATGCAAAAACGGATGCGTTCAGATAGAAATGGAGCAAGGAAAAGTCGAGCTACAACCCAATAACAAACGATATTCAATCCTCCAACAATTTCTTCGCCCTTTTAGGAGATTCTCAAGCAGTTTTTCTTTTCAAAACAATTTTCAAGTCTAACCTAATTCGTTTTAAAATAGGCGCTACACAATCATACGAGAAGGACATTTAACAATAGTCTATTACACATTTTCCTGTATCTTTCATCGTCTACTACAAAAATTATAACCCAAAACATTGAATCTACCGCTTATATCCTTCATTGCAGCTCTATATATCCTGATGACTATGAACAAACATATCTAGCCATAACTATATTTAAGCAGATACAGTCCCGATTGCTTGTCCTTTTATACATACAGTACATACTAGCAATTGGAGCATATAATATCCTCACCTCGTGCATTTGTTGTGATGGGTCGTAAAGCATTACGCAAAGGATAATAACAATAGAGATTATGTATCTGAAATTGTACGAATCGAGTGTAAACGAATTTTCTATATGTAATCTAATTTTTTCTTTTTAAACTAGGTTTTCTTTGATATTATCAGTGTGATTCGGTTTTTCTATGACATAATATCCTTATATCCTTCCGTATGCAGTGATAAAGAAGATGAGATTGTGAACTTTCCCCCCTAAAACTCTATTGAATGTTACGCTGTTACTGCGGTATAAATTATTTATTCTTAATCACAATAACATGTACATTGATGTTGGTTTGTTATGTTGTCGTAGTGCAGGACTTTATTTAATTAATGTTAAACATAAATTGTTATGAAAAGTTCGACAATTGTTCGCGAAAATTAAGTGAAAATCGATGTGAAACTGCGAGAAGAGAGTGTGTCTATCGTTTGGTTGTAGATGCATGAGGATTTTGAAGAATTCATTCGGCCCTAGTGCTATGATATCCCCCACATAAGACTAGCCTAGGAAAAATCTATAAATTACAATACACACGTACCGCAAAGGAGTCCAGAATAAGTTACGGCTTATCGTTTGTTATTATGTAAAATTATGTTGTGGTTGAGCGTCAAACGTTTTAGACCGGATAAGTATGTATGAATTTGTTTAAATGTTTGAAAATCGAGTTCAAATCAATAATTAATAACCGTCCGTTTGACAACAATGTAACGAAATACTTGAAATTAAGGAGAGTTTGAGCTTGGTAGGAGAATGCACGGTTCTAAGGATGTTAAATATGCAGTAAAGGCAGACAAACGCTGCGATTAACGTGAACGATACGTTTCTGGGTCTGGGTCAAATCAAGAGTTTTCTTTCGATAAAAGCATTGATTACCCTGAGAAATGAACTATGTCCACAACAACTAATAGGATATTCAACATTTTCATTGAGATGGTTTTGAAAATGCAGCTTACTATTTGGATTTTTTTAAATTTAAAGAAATTCGATTTTCTTTGGAATCGTAACAAGGATCAAAAACTTTGCCGATTCCCAGTAACGTCACTGCTGCACCAAAAGTATACAATTTATTATTAAAGTTGAATAACTTAAAATTTCCACTCCCTTTTCAATTAATGTTTAAACATTTTGCTCCATATGCTAAAACTATTTGCTTACATTAGTATTGTTATTTTATTCTTGTTCATGCTCGAATCAATGCGTTCGATATCATCGTTAATTATTCCAGCAGCAGCCCTCAGGCTTTCTACCCTTTGGACTTTCCAATGTGAAGTCCGAGCAGAGATTTCAAACCATCGTTCACAAAAATAAGCCAATGCATTCATTTCTTTGATTTTCCATGCATCATGATCTTTCCTTCCTGTCAATGGTCCATGGCCGGTATTTCACACATGATTACGGAACATAGATTGTACCGCATTCATTAATCCTGCTCCCGGCTGATAAAGTAAGGTTCCATGAATATATGTAGCTCACATAATTCTTGTGCTGTCTGAGGATCAGAAAAAGAATCCTCTCAAATGTATCCAAACCTAAATATTCTCAAGGACTCAATTATAGAAAACTTTCAACATATTCGCAGATTAAACATGGTCCTTAACCGCAACACTCGAATTTTATTACAGACTTATTTTTGAATCATTGCTTCTTCTTGTGATCTTAAGTTTTATTATCATCCTAAGTCTCACCCAGACCCAGACGGATTAGGTGAGACTGTGGATGACAACAGAAAACCTCGCTTTATCTTCAATCTAAAACGAACGAGTTTGCTTATTTTTGGGGCAGAGATTTCCTGGCTAGGCTCAAATAGGTATAGGTTTACATTATCGCCACACTATATGTAGAAACCACAAGTGTCTTTCATTTCCTCGAGAGGGGGGGGGGGATGATGAGAATTGACAATTACATCGGAGATGTTCAACCATTTGCCTTGGTTGTCGATAGTTTCTGCACAATAGATTCATTGTTATACCCAGTCAGTTGGCAACGTCGTTGGTTTCAATCCTGGCGGTCGACAATTGACCGGTCTAGGTCCTTACCGGCGGTAAAACAAATAATCTGGCCAGTTTACCAGCGGAATGCGTTTTCGTTTTATTGCTCGCTTTTAATAAGATTTTCGATATTAGAAAGATTCTTTAACCCATTTATTTGGCTACATCTGTAGTTTTTACTTTGCAATTTCTTTCTTCTTTGATTTTCTCTTTTTCGGTGTACCTATTTGTGATAATTTCACAGGATTAACTCCTTTTTTCAAAAACTCAGTGGCTTGTTTACTCCCTGGGACTTCTCTTTACCACGAGAACCTGACAATCTCGACCATACTATTCTCACGAAGACGCATTAGGGTCTGTCGATTGTTTCTTGTCCGATTTTCGATTTAATAATATTTTTTAATATTTATAAAGAATTGTGGAAAGAGCTCAAGCTGTTTTTGAACACGCGTCCCTGCCGCTTCTCATCTGGTGCCAACTCACAGGCTGGGACGCGTCGATTAGCACTACCAGCTTAGGTGGATGTCGACTGGTTATTTACTAGTTATGAATATTGCCCTACAGCTTTTGAACTTTTTCCTATATTCCAAATAGCCTTCCTTTATTCCAAATAGCCTCTTTCCATAATTCTTTATAAATATTAAATTCACTATCGAGGTACTCGAAACATTTGATCAGAACTTCCGCACCCATGAGTCTTCGCTGAGTTAGCTTAGCAAGGGTATAAATCACTTATAAGTTGTAAGTGAAAATGGAAAAATTGATCTACCAAAAACTTCTGAAATATTTTTTAATTATCTCTGAGTTGAAATGCGGAGGCGGTTTACGTCGCGAGTATCTTTGCGTAACAAGATTCGTTCTCTAGCTGGGAGATAAAGAGGAGAAAGGGTCTCTTCGCCTTAAACTAGCCGCTCCTACCTCAAGCCGATCAAGACGCCCCTACATGTTGGAATAGTCCGGACGTGATGTACCACTTGATACCATTTTCCAGCCAATTTCAAAATCTCTTCAATTTGGCTATAACAGATGTCTACCATTTTCGGAGGAATCTTTACATAAATTATTTCGGAACACAACATTCTTCTGACGCATTTATTGCTACTTCAAAACATTACTTTTGGTATCCTTATCTACTCCTTACAGTGCCTTCTGCAGAAACGGAAACTACTTCTACAGTATGAAGAGAAGGAGAAAGATTGCTATAGAAGGGCAGCTTCACCTTCGGTGTCTTTAGCGAACCACCTAAACATTTCTTTGTTGTTGGGATGACCCGCGAGTACTATCTACTAGCTGATTCCATTTGTCAACTTAGTTCAGCATCTCTCCGATAAAGGAGCCTGCACGGAGATGTCGCATTTTTGAGTGTGCTCACGATTTTCTTAACCCTCTCATTTACAGTAAAGGTTTTAATGTTGAAAAAATGTTGATGATATGATTCTGGAGTCCGACCCATATAATAATCAGAGAGTGTCAGATGTGACAGTATTATGTGACGTACCTACGGTACGTTTCATAATTTTTATATGACCTCACGTTAATATGTTGGAACTCTATACTCTACACTACTTTGTATATCCATTTTTGACTACATCAGGACTTTTCTTTTCAAGTGAATCTTTTAGTATTTCCAGCTGATGAAAGGACTCGTGAGAATTCATCGTTGTGTTTTCTCACAGAAGCTCAATAGACAGGTATCCTTTGAAATCCCACCAAAAAAAAATTCTTATTTCGGTTAATGTGAGTTTTCGAAATGCTTTGATCTGGTTTATTTTAATTTCTTTGATCATCTGCGTTGAACATTGTTGTAACTCAAAAAATCCATTTCTTGTTACTAGCAAAGAAACATTTCAAAATTGGATCATTCTCTTTTGGAGTTTGGGATGGCAATCACAGATATTAACACGATGCTACAAAAGAATATTCTTATAAACAATGAGGGACCCTAACGTTGGTTGTTGGGATTAAACAAGGACATTTCCAATGGTCAATTCGACAAATTTCGTCTCTCAATTGTCACAAAAGCTATAGTTGCCTACTTTACACCGATTTAACGTATTAATCGTATTTAATCATGTTTCTGTTTTGATATAGTACTATTTTATGTCTTCATTAGGTTTTCCCTGTCCTCCAGAATTCGTTGCATCAACAACGCCAGGTTTTCCGGTTCAAAATCTGCAAATTCGTTTTGTTACAGGGCGTTAATATTTTATGGTTGATTGATTGAACTCTGAGGTACAACTCTCCCGAAATAATTATATATAGGTGAATAAAACGCTTTTATTTATAGAAAAATTAATAATATTTATATTGAAACGAATGTTTTCAAATCCTCCTCAAGAATCCCAAATCTATAGTTTGTAGCGTCCATCAATGAATTATTAAAATAAGAATGAAAGGCGTTCGTTCGTCTGGCATCTCGACTCAAATGCTAGCTGGAGTTTTCGTTCAAACGTCCAGTTTCCTCCCAACCTAAGTTAAAAAGAAGTTGAGATCCACTTAAGTTGAAATCCACCTAGACGTGGAAAAGATTGTTCACGAGGATCAGGACGTCCGTCGAGCTAAACGATCCGTCAAAACTATCCTAACTATCTATCCAATAGTTTGGTTGACTGCTGAGTTTTATTGGGAGAAATTAAACTTTTAGTATATCAGATATGTTAGGATCCCCTCGTCGTCTTGCAGCGCTGACTTATACAATCACGAAATTTCTGCAAAATCGATTAAACCATGCATCGAAGCCAATTAATACCAATATAACAACAATTGCTGAAATTATGATTTAGACATAACAGAGCTATTGCTAAGATTACAAATCCTGTCGTTCTATGACTGCAACATTTTCTCAGTTCAGGCATAGCTCTGTTATCAAAGGATCTCTCTGAGAGATCCTTTGACGTTATTTCGCTTCGTTGCACAAACATTGTTCGTTACAAGAAGTTACAAGTATTTGCATATTAGGATTCAAATAGCGCAGGGTATATACAGGATTCTCAGCAGAAGAACGGATTCAAATAGAATCTTTAATTTGTCTCTGTATCATTGTATCCATCGGGCTTTGAGTCCTATACTCTCATTCTTTGAACATGGATTTTTTAAGATGCATACGGTCATATACTCAGACTTACATTCAGTCTTATAAATTTAAAAGACTAAATATATTGGAGCAATATTTTACTAGGTTTGGTAAGTGTTCCTTTACGAAAGCTGAAAAATCCATGAAAGGACAACGTTAAGCTACCAATGGAGAGATGAACATGGCGATTATTGTTAGAGCCGAACGTGATACTAAAAACCCGAATTTTAAAAGGACTACCATTGTTGTCAGGTACTATCTCCAGTGCAATGTTTATGTGAAGGTATTCTTCAATTGGAATTAAAGCAAATCATTAAATTATGGAATCGTTTCTAGATAATCCAGAAATCCTAATAAATCAAGAAGCATATCTACAAGAAAAACATATATATCATTATGTTTATTCATTACTATGATAAAAAAATATACAGGATTTCAGGACTATAATGTAATCTAGGACTTCAAAAGCATTTAATGGTCGAAGTAGCATGCATGCTACGAACAAGATTTATCCAGCTATCAGTTTAATTGTAACTTCACAAAAATTTATCAGAAATGCACACTCATACATATAAGATTCAATTTACAACCAACATTCACAAGTATATTCAAAGTGTGAAGACCTTTATCAACTCAATGTGGTTTCATTCGGAATCAGAATATTATTCTTCACAATTTTTTTTTTCTTCTTCCTCCTATTTGCAGGCTACACCATCGTCATGTTGCCTAGTACAACACACATGTAAAATTATGGTTATCAGCAAGAACAATACATAATATCATAAGGCGTATAATAATAATATCCAAACTATCGTTCTCGGTTAACTTCTTATCATCAAATACTTTCTTTTTCTTTTTTTTTTTTTTTGGTCGTCAACTTATGTATGTATATAAAGGATATCCAATGCTCTTAAGAAGAATAGTTGCGTTTAAATCGTCAAATTATGCGGATGATTCGCGAAAAGGACTGTGGATTAGCATGTAAAGTGTTAAAAATAGAAGAATAGTGTGAAAACGATATCAAACGGTTACCAGGAATCAAAAAGGATTACGATTACAAACCGGCCCGTCATTGGGCATCTAACTTAAGTAAAATTCAAAATTGTTAGCTGCCCGGTGAAGGGCTTCTTTGTGATTGATCACGCATCATTTTGCATTAATTTAGATAAAGTGATTGGAATTGTGTATTTTGTGAAAAATTGAATTCTGTATTAATTTTCAGCATTTTCGATCCGGCAATGTTAATTATATTTCCAGCGCATATTGGAATTGGACTCCATTGTATTTGAAATAAAACTAATAAAAACTTTAGTAATATTGTGTAATTTGATTGTGTTCGTATTAAAGTAAATCCTTACAGAAATTAAGGAATACTCAGTTCGGTCGGAATTTTTTATAACACTTTGAACCATATTCAACCGAGAAAGGATTGAACTTTGTGGTTTTCATTCAAAGTTCAAAGCAGATTAGAGTAGAGCAGAAACTTTTTAGTCAGTCCTTCCGGACGGTTAAAAATACAGAGGATGAAGTCAAATTCAAGTTTTCTTCTTAAAATAAATGTAATTTTAAGAATATGAAAGAGTGGGTTGAACTATTTGACTCTTTAAAATTAAAAATCATATAAGTGCAAGTACAATACTTTTGTGAATTTATTGATAAAAATGCTCGTTCGAGGTTCTCGCCATACTTTTTAAGCCCCACAACATATAAACTACTTTTGAAGAATAATAAGCACTTCCCTGTATAAATGACGACATTGCCAAAAAAAAGTATCAGGAACGAGGTTCTTGTACGAACTGAAGAAAACCACTCAAATTCACTATGCGTGTGTAGAATACCATTAACATATGTGTATTTTTCTGCAAAATATAGTTCCCATATTCGCAGCAGCACAGCACAATCTAAACATCAATTATCCAATTCTAGCGATCTATCTAACGCATTCGGACACTCAGACAAAGGTGCAGATTAAGGAAGAATTTTAAAACTTAAGACTTACACTAAGACTTTCTAGCCAACCACGTTTGCATATGGTGTTGAACGTTTTTTTTTTTTTCAACCCATGTCATATAATTCCGTCGCTAAACCTTTGAGGAATTGAGTATCCCTTCCTTGACTTCATTATCATTCCAGCCAAACATTACATTAGAATTTTGCAAGAAGTGATAATCGGTAGGGGCTAAGGCGGGACTGTATAGGGTTGGGTCATGATAGTTCATCCTGACATGATCTGTCAGCTGTTCCCGCGATTGAGTAGACGGATAAAAGCGACTTTATCAAATCAAATCCTTGGACAGTATTCTTCTACGGCGATTTTGGATCGCCCGTCTGAGTTTTCTTTATGATGTCCAATTTCTGTTAGAATTAATTGTTGATCGGTGAACAGGCTTAGAGTCGAACAGCAACAATTCTTTTTCGTTCCAAAAAAATGGTTGCCAAATGATTATTATCAGACTGCATTTGTTTAAACTCCCTTGGCTTCGGCGAAGTTGAGTGTGACATCATTCGAAAGCGTTGATCCAACGTCAACGTTCTCTCCATTCCCGGCGAGAAAAGGAGTCCTTTGGTACTTTGGTAACAACTCTCCCTTGTTTCAAAATACTGATGAGCACATCCATCACGCTTCTGCATATGGTTTTCTGTGAGCCCTTGTGGTTCCTACTGCTTGCACATTTTGTGATAGACCAGTTTGTGAAAATCTTATGAATGTTGGTGCTGGAAATCTCAGGACGTCGACAACATGTTCGCTAATGGATCTTCAAGCAATATGTCCTCGACATTTTCACCAATTCAATCTGAAACTATCATGCTCTGCTCTGATTTGCTCTGAGAAATCCAACGTCGCGTCCTTTCGCAAACTTACGTATTAAATCGATAGTTTGGGCTACAGTTATATAACCCCCTGCCAGACTGACTGTTTATATTCAGAAAATATACTTCTTTTTCAGAATGACCCCTTCAGTTTTCTCTTGTACTTGATTGAATTTATGTGTGTTCTTCCAGCCCCCTACCCGGCTTATTTGTGCATTAAGCCTTGATTACCCTTGATCGAATGTGTAACAAGGGGCGTAGCAATAAATACATAGCTGATGTGAGCGTACTTAAAATTAACATGCGTACCTGGGAAAAGAGATATAGACGGGAAAAGAATAAGCAGACAAGGTAGCAAGAGCTGAAATGGCTGACCAAGACGCACCTAGGATGGACACAACCATGCAGCCAACAGTAACAGTAAAAAGGAAATAAAACAAAACCATTTGGGAAGGAATAGATACGGCTTGGCATGATTGGAACGACAGCAGGATATGCTGAGCTCTATGGTGTCAATCTTCTAAAAACGATGACAAAAAACTCTGAGGGAAAATATAAATTGCATAGGAATATCGTTGGAAATATCAACAGGTCACAATTTTTCTAGTCAACACACCAAACGAATGGCTATGCAAATTTAAGATACCTGCCGAGGTTGCGGCGAGGAAGAAGAGTTTACAAAATGGTTCCTTCTGGAATGTCTAGGTTTTACCAATATACTTTTCACTTGACTGAGGCATACCAATGTAAAATTGTTGTAATACTTATCCACGACAAACGAATGGGACCTTGTTGGATGCGGCAGAGTAATAGGATGTACCATCTGTAGGTAATAGTACAATGTGCGGGCTCCTAAGGGCCCGTACTATTCTATGCTGCATTAAAAAAGATCCTACTGTGAATAATAATTCCTTTTTAGGTTGGATAGCGAAGGCTATTTACGTCCTGAGTGCCTTGGAAGTTTTCAATAGACCTCAGCAACTTTTTAATCTCTTTTGTCGACAGATGGACCGCATCAGTGACTTGAGGCTGTGGTTTTGCAGAAGGTATGATGCTTTTGATTAGTTCCTGCTTCAGGTAGCAACATGTACGAGTTATTTCACTCTTAACTACACAGGATGTGTAAGTCAGAGTTCCCTGATTGCGTACTTTGTCCGAGGAGCACAGACGACGCCTGACATCTTTTCCGCGCGCGCCCTCCCAAGACATCTAAAAGCAAGGGTCACATCACCACCATTCTTGGTGCAGAGGGAAAGGCGTTATGTTTCTCAATAAACCCTTTCCTTTTCATCCAATCCTGCCGAAAGAGAAATTTCGCTAACCCGAACGTGCCAGAGTAAAGTTTTAAAATAATTTTAATAATAAATTTAAGAGGTGCTAAGACGACTATTAATTGTTGGGTTTGATTATTAACTGGTAACATTTCTTGCCTGAAAACAAAATACACCAACTAGTACATAGAATATGTTAGGAACGAACTTTTAAGAGAAAGCCACAGTGGATCCACAGCTGTGATCGAAATGCGTGCTTTTATGGGATTTGTTTGGTGTAGAAGAATTATTTCTAGAAATTGTCAAAGACGTTAGGAACTTTTGGAGCCAGGATCAACGTCTACAACATTAGTCAATCTTATTGGCTCAGGCAGTTCAGTTACAGGGAGCTGAAAAAATGTAACGTGAACTCTGAAGCAAACGCACAGTGATCCTTTGCTACACCATCATATGCTATTACTCTACCATCTTTGCCTCTGCATCGAGTCATGTTTGATTGAAAACTTTGAAATCAGCTTATCATTACTTTGTCGGCTTGTCGTGTGTTGTTGCTTGACAAATTATCATCAATTTGTCTCAATTCCTCGTTATTCCAGTAGTTATTCTATTATTATTTTTAAAAACTTTTAAGCTGCCTTTTCCTCATGATTCTTTTTATTTCCTATGTGTATACCTGAATTTTTCGTAGATTTTTGGCACCTTAATGAGGTGGATATGTGTACTAGCATCAGTTGTTAGGAAACTGGCTTTTAACGAAAGGAACTAGGATAAACTTTTGTACGAGGAATTATCAAAAGCTAGGTGATCTTTTAGTTTAATCAAAAAGCAACTTCGCTAGTGGGCATGCGGTAATTCCTCAACAGAATATCCTTCACAATCGTCACTTTATTGTCATTGTTTTCTTCACTATATCGTCACTATCGTCAGAACGTCAGCATCTAATGAAAGGCTCGTGCTTATCATTAGTTTTTGACGTTCTCGAATGTGCATGGCGAGTTAAAATCTCCTCAGTCTTCTTAGAAGTGCTTATACCACTAACAATCATTTCAGGAATTGTGCAGTCCTGGAATGATTAGAATCGTTCTCATTCGAAGACACTCACGGCACAGCAACCAAACTTAAATTTAATTGAAAATGAATGGGCCTTTATGCAAAAAAAAAACATTTGTAACCAAGGTGAAATAAAAAAGGATTTATAAGGACATTGTTCGTGGAGTCGATTTCCAGAATTGAAAGGAAAGTTGTTCAAATACAAATAGACACAAAGATATACTAAGTCCAAAAAACTGTGCAACCAATTGGAAAACTTCTAGTCTGATAACTTTAAGAAAAACATGTTCTGTGTCAAAGAAGCTGTGGTATGAATTTTACCTTGAATTCAGCATTTAAACATTTAGTGGTTTAAAAATTAATTTTCCAAATAAACGAAATAATCAATGCAATTTGGAATAAAAGATGTTTTAATTACCTGATTACAGATTTTTCCACACCTGTTTTGCATATTGAAGTCATAGCGCATTTTATGAACTGCGACTCACTGTATTTTGACAATCCCATACAAAAAATGGTTCCTGCAAAAAATATATTTGAGTTAAATAGTTTGTACTCTGCAACTGTAGGACTAATTAGTATTTTTGTGTGGTCTTGAGATTGTATGTCATGTTCATTATATTCATATTCATTATATTGTGAGTATGAAATCTTCATAAATAAACTACAAACTACAGAAATGAATACGGCAAGCCTGGAGAAATTTCTGCAAACACCATTTCCTTTATTGTTTTCTCTTCATTTGTTTATATTAATAGCAAAATAAACAAAGGAAAAAACTCGAACAAAACACGATGGGTTTGGACCTTTGCTCAAACTTCAATACATCAACCGACCACAATAGAAATTCCCACCCAATCCGATTGGAATCGTACTCCAATGCCTGTCTCATTCTCAGTAAAGTCCATCAGTAGTATTCTCGTGTCGGCAAAAATAAATGGATGTTGATCGATAACGTTGATGGAGGGCTGATTTTCCACCCCGCCGTGAAAAGCCCTACCCGCTCCTATTCCACATTTTCCACCATTTTTTCCAACTAGCCGTCATTTCACACACACACTATCACAACCCAATCTATCCATACACGCGCGTAGTGTTTACAATCGCTAATGTGTGCACGAAATGTCCTAATGCCGTGGCGTGTGTAGTAGTTTGTATGCATTTTTCCCAGTTGCCGTCGATCGAAAGTGTGTCGTATTTTTGTGCTCGTTCCCGTAACTCCGTGAAAAATGTTGGTTATTTGTCGGAAAATTGTGAAAAATTGATCAGCAAGTGGTGCGGATGGTGTGAACAATGTCTGAACGTGTACGGTTAATTCATTAGATTATTTACGAAAAATTACACGCAGGTGCGTACGCAGTCGTGACAGTCATCCCCTAAACTGGGCTTGCTCTATTTTTTCTATTTTTTCGCTTTATGTCTCGATCCCAATGCAATTTCCGTGTTATTATTTACAAGATTCGACGGTGGCGAGTTGTTAGCGGTGCATTTTCATGTTTTGCCCGCGACGCCCGACGAGTTTATCGGCGTTGAATAAAGCATTGAATTTTCCAACCCCGTAATGGATGCCCACAGCTTTGCCGTCGAGGAAAATCGTGCGACGGCTGCTAGCAGATAGCCGCAAGTGTAGCCCCCTAGAGCTAGTGAAAATGCAGATAGGGTAGATCGAGCTAGAAAGGGATTGGATGAAGGATTGCTGGCATTTTGCTAGCAGCATTGGATTTGCTTTGCACACATATTGCACGTTTCAGACGTAGTTTAAATGAGTGAAATAATAGCGTGCACAACTTGGGAGGTAGGATGCATTCGACGAGGCGTCGGGAATTCGCATATGGATACGCTTGTGCAATCACTTTCGCTGACAAGATGCAACCCGCCACTTTGACAGATGCCCATCATTCATGTCGAGCGCGTTGTAAGAGGCGAGCGCAATGTCGAATTTGCATGCTGATTGGGAAAAAATAAGAATCGTGAATCTCCAATTGGCTTGGGCCTCTTCGTCTTCAATTGTCTGCGGAAATATCCTTGCTCTCCGGCTGGACTCCGTCGAAAAGGGAAATTGTGTTTGGAGGGCACTCTGATTGGTGTGTTTAGGGAAATTTAAAGTGACAGCGAAAGAGACATCTATTGGTGGCTGTGGATGTGATATTGCTTGGGCTTTGATTACAATTGTAGATTTTTTTTCTGATAAGGATACACATTCGGGTGTTTGGATGGACGCGTGCTGAAAGGATTCTTTGTTCACGTTGGTGTTGAGGGTGAGAGAAGGGCATTCAACTTTGCGAGTAGAATTCGAAAAAAGGGGGTGGAATGACATGAATGAATGGGAACGAGGGTTGTATGGCGCACGGAATCAGTGTTTTGAATGTTTATTGTACCTTACCTAGCCTGAAATATTTGGGCGATACATATATACGTATGCACTATAAGTGGCGTACGCGCGATTTTTTCGTAAGGGTGGGTAAAATAAAACCTGTTTTTTAACCCTGTACTTTCGATACAAGTTTTCAAGGGGTTCATAGAATATTGTGACATGTCTATGAGATTCACGTCCAATTATATCTGGTGTGGGCTGTACGGAGAGTAGTTTAAGTTACGCTTATTGTATGGATACCAGGTTGCGAGTTATAAGCGATTTATGGAAATAAAACTACAAAATGAATGAAAAAATTGAGTCACAACTAATGAAAGCATCTATTCCAGCAATGAATAATTCTGGGCCTTTGCAAGGAAGTGGTGAAAAAACCGTTTGTCACTCCAATTCCTTCCTTATAACCAGAGATCTTAAAAAAGGAATCCCTTATGAGACAAAAAATTAAAGTTTCAACAAACTGTCAAAAAATTTGCTCCATTGAAAATAATGCCTAGTATTCTTCATTCTGCACGAAGGAGATCCCAAAAGCACCCTACCCAGCAAAACGTTGGTGTATATCTTCAGCTCTATACACTTTCCCCAACAATATTCAATAAGTTGGACACCCTTTATATAATAAGGACTGCCTTGCGCGCCTAACAAAATAGCCATTAACTGCCGACAACACTTCTTCACCGGTACCCAATCTTTAACTGCCGACCCATTTTTTCAATTTTGGGAATAGAAAATAATTTGGAAGATTGTTGCTTGAAGCAGCATTTCAAATTTTAATTCAATAAAATTGGTCATTGAAAAGTGTGGGCAAACGCGGCACCCATTTTCTCATGTCCAAATTTTCAGATAAAATGCAATGCACCGTACTTTTTCCGCAATGTCTACTGTCGTCTACCTCGCACACTATCAGCTGAGGACCAACCAGTACCGCTCTGTTAATTTTTTTGTGCGAATTTCGTTTTAGCAGCTGGTACGATTGCGTACAACCTCTGCTACCCAATATTTTACTATTGTAAACGAAAGTGCAGACTTACTCGGAATAGAATCTAGTTCAACGTTTACATCGGTTGGGCGGAGGCGTTTCAAATAAAAGTTTCATATCACATAACGGCGACCAATCATCACTAATTTCACAAATTACTTGAACAAATTCACTATAAGTTGATGCCAAACAAATACTTGTGTTCTTCTTGAACGACAAAGAACCCGTGCACGAAGCGTGAATCGCTGCGGTGACAGCTGTTCAATGTCTCCAAATCTTACAGCACAATCTCTGTTGATCAGTCCGAACATTTAAAAATGATCTTGGAAATAATTGATTTCCAGCGATGAAGAGATGCAGAGCACAATTATGACGGCAAATACTAAAAATTTTCAAAAAAATCTTTTTTTGTGTATTCGGAACATTTCGTCGTTCCCCGTCACTTCCTTCGATTCGTCGACAGACGCGTTTCGGAGGTGTGCCAACATCTGCATGATGTTCCGATGGAATGTTCCGAATACAAAGAAAAATCCATCCCCGTCTAAATACATTATTTAAACGAAACAATTTTCAAAATAGATTTTCGAATAAGAAAAGAATTTGCTAGTGATGACGAAATGAAGGTTACAATTTTTGTCTCAATACGGCAAATTTGGCTCTTTGTGGTATGTCATTTTTAGCCGGTTTTACTCTAAGGATCTAATTTTAGAAACTGTTAGCATGTCTTATGTAAATTTTTTTTTTTCGGACGAACAGGATCAAGCATCTTTTTATAAGGCTTAAATAAATTCATTATTCAATCTATTCAATGTATGAGCGATAAGGGCGAACCCATGTCAAAGAAAAATTAACTTTCAAATTTATTTTTTACTCTACCCTCCTTTCTGTGAACTTTTTAACACACGCTCGTACACTCTACACAGACTACAGTTCCATGGAAATCTGAGTATTGAAGAGTTTCGGAGTGATCTCAACTGCAGGCCAAAGTTACAAGAGAAGTTGATGTGGTGGGGATCATGGTTGACATTCGATATTATTCTGAAGAAAGGATGTATCACAACTAGGTGCGCCTAAAGGCTAGCACTAGACTGTTTACCGACTTTCCTTGTAAACAAATCTCATTAGATTTTTTGATTAAATTTGCTTCGAAATTGTTGTAGGTTCACTGGTAGTCTAACATTAAAATCACAATTATACATTATTATTGCTAACCTCGAAATCCGCTTTCGAGACCTGCTGGCTTCAGGACGTAGGAGGAGTAATCTTCCTACTACGCCAGCCGGATATATATATATATTATTGTTTTTACAAAATATCCCACAATCTCCCGTAATGTTTTATAAATAAAACAAAATGTAGCTAAACTTAATTATTCAATTAAATTGAACACGAACTTTTTCTTTGTGCACAGCTATCTTCCGGTGGAAAATTTGTACGGCAAGTCAAGGTATTAAAAATTATCATTCGTGTAAAGGCGTTCTCCATAAATCGAACCGGTGTATTCACCGGTAATAAAAATAGCAATTCTGTATAGCCATCAAGTGAATAGTAGGTGTGGCTTATCAATCATGAATGCATCCACCGTTACAACGAGCACAACAAATCACACAACCACAGTGAATAAAACGTACAAAATAGAAATGATCGAGGATGGTGGTATCAGCGGTCAATCGGATGACGATGATGATGAGCCACCAAGTAGTCCGGGTAGTGCATACGAAGATGGCCAGGACATTATGCAAATGCAAATGGACGATGAAGTTACATCGCAATTGGCGGCGGCTGGACCGGTTGGTGTGGCCGCGGCGGCGGCAATAGCATCGGCGAAAAAACGTAAACGACCGCATTCGTTTGAAACGAATCCATCGATACGAAAACGTCAACAGAATCGTCTACTTCGTAAACTACGCCAAATTATCTATGAATTTACAGGCCGCGTAGGGCAACAGGCAATAGTATTAGTAGCAACACCTGGCAAACCAAACACCAGCTATAAAGTGTTTGGTGCTAAACCACTTGAAGATGTGGTTCGAAATTTAAAGAGTATTGTAATGGAAGAGCTAGAGACTGCATTGGCACAACAAGCCCCACCCCCACCGCAAGAAGATCCATCACTTTTTGAACTTCCACCGCTGATTATCGATGGTATTCCAACACCTGTTGAAAAAATGACGCAAGCTCAACTGCGAGCATTCATTCCGCTTATGTTGAAATACTCGACGGGCCGTGGCAAGCCGGGTTGGGGTCGCGAATCGACTCGTCCGCCTTGGTGGCCACTCGAATTGCCATGGGCTAATGTTAGAATGGATGCTAGAACTGAGGAGGAGAAACAGAAGGTAGAATGGCTTCAATTCAACTTGACCAGGTTTTAATTCCACCTTTTATTATTGTATAATTTCAGATAAGTTGGACACACGCCCTGCGTAAAATCGTGATAAATTGCTATAGATATCATGGACGTGAAGACTTGTTGCCAACGTTCTCCGACGAAGAGGATAAAGTTAACCAAATGGTCAATACTCCAACATCGCAAACAACGGCCAACAATGTAAGTTTGAAACGTTTTCTATTGTGTTTATTTTATACACTCTTGGCATAGATCACAGAACATTGTTTAAGGCATTTCACCAACTGAAATAAGAAAAACAAATTGCAAAACATTTTCATAAAAGCATGTTTGGGCGATTTTGAAAATGTTCGAAAGCCATTCTTGAATGTCTGTTGTTGTTTTTTCGGATAATAATTTATGCATACATTTCAACATTAAATGGCATCCTCCTAAATTCAGGTGGGCGTACTGAAATTACATAATTCGGGAACGATTGTAAATACAACAACAACATCCTCGGGTAGTCAAACACAAAATAATGGATCATCGAAAATTGAAATACAAACAACGCAAAGTGCAGCACAAACGATCGCAAACGCTCAGGTTTGCCTCGACCCGATGACAATAAGTGATGTCGATGTTCGTACTAACCAACAATTCATTCATATCATGTTTATTGGCCTTAATGTATTTTTGTCTAATTTTTTTTCTTCCTTTACACTTTGAGTGCAACTAGAGTTGATTCTTAGCTCATTAGATTAACATTTGTTGATCTTCGTTACGTGTGATTTAGTTTGATTTTTGTTGTTTATCTATAAGCGTTACACCCTGCTTTTACATATTTTATTTCGTCACTTGATTTGTTGTTGTGTGCATTACTGATTTCGCCTTAAGTTTGCGAGGCAGCTTTATTTAATGTAAACATTCGATAAGAGTCCACAAGTGAGAGAGGGAACAAACACATTTCTATCCACAACCGATTTTTAATCAATAATTGACCAGTTGTACATTATTAACACGATGCTTTGTGGGTTTTAATTTGGCAAAGCCATATTTATTAATATGCCAAACCCATTCCAAAGTTATACTTCGATCATTATTAAGTACATAAGCTTATTTTGCCACCTAATAATTTTATTGCTAATTGTTTTCATTTGTTGTGTTGAATTTTGTTTTATTAATTTCTGTAAGCCCATTTTTTCTTTTACAATGTCTGATTAGCATTTTACCAGTATAATAGAATTCTGCTTTCTGTAAACGTTTTATAGTATACCCAAACGGTTTTATCAACAATACAAAATCCGGATGGTACCCTGTCGTTAATTCAAGTCGATCCAAATAACCCAATCATCACACTTCCCGACGGCACAACAGCACAGGTTCAAGGAGTTGCGACGGTAAATATTATTGTTCAGAACCGAATCAACACATTTTATATACTTTCTATGTACTTTCAGCTGCACACAACAGCCCAGGGTGAAACAGGAGCAACAATACAAACGGTTCAACAACTGACTGATGCCAATGGTCATGGCGAGAATATGACGGTGGACTTGACTGAAGCGACACTTGGACAAGATGGTCAAATAATAATTACCGGCGAAGATGGACAAGGTAGGATCGTAATATAATCCGCTCGAAATAAAACCAGCAACAGTTCTTATTATCGTCGTATTTGTTTTCTTATCAACAGGCTATCCCGTCTCAGTAAGCAGTATGATAACAGTTCCTGTATCCGCATCCATGTACCAAACAATGGTAGCTAACATTCAGCAGTTACACCCGAATGGCGATGGAACCGTGTGTATAACACCGATGCAGGTAGATTCAAATAATCATACAACATTTCAATGCTATTCCGTGCAAGGCCCTACGCCTGCGGCGAAATTCATTCGTGCCATTTTACAAAATCAACCAGTTCGTTGTCAAATGAATAGCAGTAGTAGTGGTAGTAACAGTAGTAGCAACAACAATAATAATAGTAGCAATAGTATGATGAATAGTAGTAATAGCAACAGTAGTCATATAACTAACGTATCAACACCTACAACAATTAGTGATAGTGCACTACATCAAAATAGTTTTAGCAATAATTCTAGTCAAAATCAAAGTTTAATGCAATCAAAAATTTTTATGAATAATAATAATTTATGCCAAAATAATAACGTTAACAACTCCAATAATAATAATAATAATAGTAACAACAATAACGATGTTTTGTTGCGTCCTGCAACAACCGCAACCGCTAAATTGAGTACACCACGGAAGAGAAAACATCAATCTCAAATAGCATCGAATATAATGTGTGATCAAATTGATATCAAACCACCTGCGCCGATTCTCACACAAATAACTGATACCTGTTTGACGGAAACTAATGCTGGCTCGAATACATCGAATAGTAGATGTAATTTTAAAGTAGATCTTTATACGACGTCAACGGATCAAGTACAACAACATGAGCAGGACCCACAACGACAATCGGCCGTTAAAATTGAATTGGATACATCGCAAGATCAATGATAGTGGTAGGAATAGGGAAGGAATTTTCGCTGGGAAGAAAGTTCAAGCGACGTTGAGTATGTATCAAGATCTCAGTGAACTGTTAGTTGCAGCCAAAATTAGGGTAGAAAATTGTATGAGTACACCAGGAATCAATGATTACTTAAATAATTTTCTTGAAGGTATAGATTTGAAATCGAACAAAAAAGTGGGAGAATTCAATTCTCCATTAAAAATAGGTAGAACGATAAAAATGATGTACACTGTGTGCCACAATCTTTTTATCTATAGTTCAAAAAATGAGAAGTTTTAGTTATGAAATAACTATGAATGAAATAACTCAAACTTCTCATTTTTTAACTATAGATAAAAACGATAAGATAACGATATAATGATTTGTTTATAAAACACCCCACATAATACAAGAAAACACGATCATCATTGTTTGTATATCTGTATGTTGATCAGTACGTGTTGATCAGTGTTACATTGCGTAAATTGACTTTTGGTCTCCAGGTCGTATTTGTAAACCCAAGTTACGCCTGTAAAACGCTTGTGTTTGCAGTTTTCACCTCGTCACTAATTGCTCCAGTGCGTGGGTCATTGTACAGTTGTTCTCTCTCTTTGACCACATTGTCGTCGTTTTGAGCCCTCATCGACAACGGCAAGAAATCTGCTTAACAATAACCGAAGTCTACTCAACCAAAGTAAGCGCTTTACCGTTTCTACGTTGTCCCCTTGTTATTGTTTGTCCTTGCTCAACAACATGAACCATGATGGATCATCTCATTGTGGATTTCCCTTGGTTGTTTTTTTTGCATCTCTGATGCGTATCTTTAGAATGACCTTAAAGTATTCTTCATATTTTAACTTGTATTTTGGATACTCTACCCTGTAATTTTTTTTATCCTATACTAGGTTTTTTATAATTTTTAAGGTTGATTTTAAAGAAGACCAAATGTGGTATAAAAAATACAGAAGCAAAGTATTAAATAATCTACAAAAGAATCAAGAAGTTGCGATTGTTTGATGATATTGGGACCGATACGACAACGGAGATGAAAAATCCGGAAACGGAGGTTAAGTGGGACTATGGTTACACATGACCAAAAGCATGTTTTCACTGCATTATATACGATAGAAAACAATCCAATACATACAAACTTGTAATCATGTAGATACATGACATTAGTTCTTAAAAAAGTGATTGTTTGCTGCGTCAATATCCGTTTTCTCTTAGACAAATTGAAGCTACACTAATGTTCAAGTTACTTGATATGATGACACCTACGCCTTTCTTTTTTTCCATATCGGTGGCGTCGTTTAACTTTAGCCCGTTCGACTAAAATATTTTTGCTATGATCGTCGTCTGCTTCACAGTCTTCAGGACGATTCGACCTATGGATTATTTCTTCTTCAGTAATATTCACTTGGTCATGTTCACTACACTACTCGTCAATGTTCTCACTATTTGTGTAGTTTTCAACTGTTACCTCATTTGCTAGCTGAACCAATTCATTCACTTTCTACCGTTCCTACGCCTTTTCTGGAGATCCATCGCTACCAGATAAATTTCACTGCGACTTCTAAGTGATAAAAGTTTTAACCACTTATCGCGGTGACATTCTTTCGAACGTGACTTGTTTTAATGCACTTTCATTTCTTCGTCTATCTTTCCTTCGTTTGACTTCGTCTAGCCTTGAGAAAATTTCGTCAATAATATCTTTTCATTGTATCAAGAACTCCTTGTTTTGGAATTTTTACAAGAAGAGTCGCATTAGGAAATAAGAAAGCTGTTGTGATATCACCTTTGCATAATTCTTTGGCATGTGGATAAAATGAGGAGTTATTTGATAGCATACGCGCTTTCCTACACTTGGTTTGTTTCGTTTTTAAGTCTTTGAAGTCTTTGAAAATATAATTTTCCATCCAATCACGTTGTTATACGTAATCATCGTTGTTAAACGCCGTCCAGGATAGAGTTTCGTGATGTCTCCCCGATTGGCCAACACCGGATGCACTTCTTGTATTGTCGCTTCGAGTTGAGCGAGCTATCCACCGTACTTATTTGCCGCGTTTTAGAAGCTCGACCTCAACAATTGTCTTGCAAATCGTGTTTGACGGGAGCTATATTTGAGCTATAATTTATTAAGAGAAAACACAGGTGCTTCGATGTTCTATTTCTTTATTGGATTCTTTCTAGATCCTATTTCGATGTAGGTTGTTGTTCAGAACTCATTTCTTCTCAAATGTTCATTGAAATGAAATGCAGTGTGATTGCTAGGAAGTTTCTCTTCAGTCGGATGTTTCCTTTTGATGTGAAATGCTCTATAACAAAGATCGTATTAACCTTTAACGAGACCTGCTTAAAATTCTCACACCATACGCCCCTTGAGGTCCAGTGGACTCGATGAATTTCTTAATTAAAGTAAATAATATTGTTTATTTGATACAAGATATTTTCTAGGTTTGCGACCATGCTTTTTTAAATTTGCGTTGGTTTTTTTTTATTACAATTTCATCGTCAGCTTATTGCTAGCCAAGAACTTTCTTCCCAGTGAGGGTGCATCCTCGAAATTTGATACAAAAACTCGACTAAGAACTTCCGTATCAGTTTAAAATGGAAGTGAAAAACCAGTCACTCAACTGGTTCTTATTTGTATAAGATTAGTTATGCAATGCCTCCCTCTAGTCACTCATAATTGATTTAATCAAAATGTAAATAAAAAATCGAGATACGTCAGAGATAATGATATGAAATCGCGGTAAATTTTAATTGAACGTTTCCTAACATCTCTTAAATAGTCGCTTCGAAATTGATGTTGTGAGTGGAAATGTGTGAATGTAAAAAGGAAATAGATCTCACCAGAGATCTCAAGACGAAAAATTAAAAAGAAAGTCATCAGAAATCCTAGAACCAATCTAAATCCTTGAAAAATATTGCTCAATCGATTGAATTTCAACGCAGCGACAAGATTTCATTGTAAGGATCTTATAAATGTAACATTGAGCTTCTGATCAAAACTTATTTTTTATATTATACACTTTTTTAGCTTTGATTTTCAATTGCAATTTTAAAAGTGTATTATTCACCTTCAAATCGGAAAGAGGCTATTTATATTTATCAACGCACACTTTCATGTCGGATCCCTTTTTATCTAACTTGTTAATAACCTCACAACACAAAATTAAGATTGAATCAAATTAAATAGAATTAAATTTGTTTTTAAGTATACAAGGAACGTAAAAAACAAAACAACAAAGGAAAAACAATTAATACGCCACAAAACCGAAAATCATAACAATCGTAGTACAATTCATTTTAAATATAAATATTTTTTAATATTTGTCGATATAATCGCCCGAGTATCGTTTGTGATGTAAATTTTAATCTTAATACATTTTAAAATTTAAAAAATACCAAAAATTTAAATTTTAACATTAAAAAAACATCATAAAAATAAACCTGAAACTAAAGAAGAAAAAAATAAAAAAATTGTTTAATTGATAAACGATTTTATAAAGCATACATTAATAAAAGATAAGAAAATAAAATAAATTTATAATGAATGCCATTGCTCAAGATGCACACTTAAACTTAAAACTTAGATATACATTTATAAGTATTTGATTGTTTATTTTGTTTTGCTTTCTTGTTCGGTTTAGACGAAAAAGAACAAGTATGACTATGAAAAATCTAACATTTATTTATTTCAATTTAATTTATTTAAATGCTTTTAAAAATAGGAACTCTAATAATAGCAACAACCATAATAAAAAAAAAATTAAAACAGAAATGTGCTATAGAAATGCCAATTAAAAATCTAAAATGTCCTTAACGTCATGGTGAAAGGACGACTAAGAAGAGCGGCAAATACCAAATTACATGCAATTGCAACTGGCACCAAAGTATCCATTCTATAAATGATGTGGAATTATTTGTAGAAGTGTTTTTTTTTTTTTAAATTGTATTAGAAAATCATGTTTGTCCATAAACATGATAGAACCATTAATTATCAATGTATATGAAAGTATATTATTTATGTAAGATTTTATTCTTCCTTTGTTAGAGAGAAAAAACCATATTTCTTTTGTTCTATTCTTCTATCATCATTATTTTTTTACAATTACCCTAGGATTGTATGTATGCATTAGATATTTAATTCTATTGATTTAGTAGTTTGACACTGTTCACCACGATAAAGTCATAGAAAACATAAAAAAATATTGACAATAAAAAGATTTTGTTTATATAAAGTATTCATTTAATATTTGGTTTAATCTTGTTTTATATTATGTAAATTTGATTTTCAATTTGTGTGTTCTTTTATGCGCATGATATAATATTGGGTTGAGAAAAAGATATCTGCCGACTTTCATCATTTCTTTTGTCATATTTTACATGGACGTTTTCACGGTAAATTTGTGTCAATTGATGAGTTTTGTTATTTTTCGAGTCAACCCGTAAAGTGTTCAATGTCGATGTTGTCAGCTTTTTAAGCGAAGAGTGGAGGCCTCGCTTGAAGTTAGCTTTACACCACTAAACGAGTTCCGAAAGTTAAACAGTCTTAACCAGCACTTTTAAGCCGTGGTCTCTCAATTTCTGCCGTTTTTTCAAGGATGAATTTTGTCTGGCATTGTCATTATTGAAAAGTACGCCACACCTTAATTCTGGTTTCTTTGTTTCAATTGTTTTCTGTAATCCACAAGTGGAGATCAACAAGTTCTGAATGGACTGCGAAGGAGTTTGAAAAATTACATTAAACCGCATTTCCTTTCTAATTTATTTTCCCTTAACTCTGATACATTTTATATATAAAATAATTTACGGATACCATCCAAAAAATGGTTCGTATAACGTTTCGTTAAAATGATGTATTCCGACGGAGATGGATTTATTTTTTTGTGTTCGGAACATTCCGCCGTTCTCCGTCTCTTGCTTCGATTCGTCCTAGACGCGTTTCGGCAGTGCGCCATCATCGGTATGATGTTCCGTTCTCGTATTACCTATCAAAATAAACCGCGATTACCGACTTGATTTCGTCATAGTTGCTAATGTTTTTTTCCACGCAGCTCTTTCTTTCGGGTGCGTTGCCGAGCAAGAGGAACAATTCCCTTCGGCTTTTCTCCTGAATTGCATCTTTGATTCGAGGTAGTAAAGAGGGTTAGTATATTTCTGTCATGGCTACATTATCTTTGGTCCTTATCAATCAGAAAGATACTTTTGCTTTCCAAAAAATAGTTGCCATAATCGCCGATTGAGATATTTTGAACTATTTACGGACGATGTGTACCTTCTATGTGCTTACACATTGCTTCGTACTTAGACTCAGGCTTATAATGGTGAATCCATCCCTTATCACTTGCAACCATCTGATCCATAACTTTCTACTTCTGCTCTTCATGGTAACCTCAAAACTCGCGGGAACATTTTGAAGCGGTGTAACCACTTTTCATTCACTTCCTCTGCTAATTTTAGCCATCACAAGATGTTTTTGTAGAACAGTTATAACTGATTCACACCTTCCAGGCATTGCTGCAAGTTTTTTTTCTTTTTTCGCAGGCCTTATTCGCATTTAACTTTTTCTATTTTCACCATGATCTTTGCCACAATAGCCTCAGCTAAATATATTATAGGGAGCAGAGACTACGCAAATAGCTGACATTTCTTGTAAACTTGTCTGATTATCTCGTTAAGTGAAGAAATTTTTCGCCGCGCGGTGTTCAATTTTGTCCGTAGTGGCTTATTCCTGCCAAATTGACTTCTTTGGTCGTTGTAAACTCAAAAAATATCGGATTCTGCTGAGACTTGGTATATATAGTACGAACGACTTGTTCAATTAGTGCCTGCCTAGATTCTGGATGTATAAACCTTCTTCCTGTCAACTCCGCCCATTCCCGAACGTTTTAACCTACCCTCGTAACTAGCGGGTTAAAGTACAGCTAGAAGAAATGCTGATTTACTCTGGCTACAGTAACCCAAATTGACACCAGTCTTTCCTTTACAAAAGTTTGAGAAGATTCAACTTCCTTCGAGCACAACCTCTTTCGTCTACTTTTATCATACGGTATCCACTTGCCATCGCCTCTTAGTATTTTTGTAAAGATAGGTGGATTTCATTCTGTTTCATTCATGATTCGTAGATGGAAACTAGGTCCATATTTTATTTTTATTTAAATTCGTAGGACAGTCAAACGTCGAGCGTTTGTTTCAATCCTGTCCTATGCAAATGGTTCAAAATTTTGTGACCATATTTTACGTCCACAGTGATGTTGTTGATGGTTATATGCCGGTTGATGCCTCAGCGTTTTGCATGATTTCAATAATAATAATGTAATATGCAGACCAGCAAGAGGTGCATCTTTAACATCAGAACTTCCGGCCCGTAAAGCAATCAATCATTTAGGGAATGTTTCCCTGTAACTATAAACTGCATAATTTTTGTCCCTGCTTGCTGCGTATTTTCCCCTCCCTTGTAATAGAATATTAAAATCGAATCTAATAAACTATTTCTTTTTTATTTTTAACTAATTTTTAAGCCGTGCTAACTTGTAACTGAAATTATAATTTGTAACACAGATCACACAGGGTGAAATTTCAGTTGTCTAATTACGCCAAACTGTTCCAGCAACGATTTAAATTACCAACCATAAGCTTGCTTCAAGCAATCTGTAGGGATAATCGGCAGACATTTTTTTCCCAGCCGAATAGATCCTTCATTTAGATTGAGTTCTTTTAGTTTGGACTTGTTCTTGATTTGATTTTAGACAGTAAAACATGAACTGGAGGAAAACTCAAGACTCGGTTAAAACGGAAAGTAATGCTGGTATAATCGAAGATATATTTTTAATCCAATCACTTATCTTTTATTTATTTTCTTTGTTTCAGATTTAAAATGTGTGCAATGATTTCTCTTTCAGTTGAGTTATATTATTAATTTATTTGAAGCTTGTGAGTATATGCTACACAAAAACTGTAGGTATTTTGTTTGAATTTTATTATCACGTGTTTTAATTAGAGCAATAAAAAACAAAATAGTTGAATTTGAAATGGAACACGATTCTATAATTAATTTTTTTCTTCTTCTTGTCTCATTTTTTTTCATAGGTTGAAAATGGCGATCATTTAGAGACAATAACCGTTTCACCCGGCATGCATCAAATGATGATCCAAGGACCACCCGGTTCTGAACCACAAGTTCTGCAGGTACTAAGTATAAAAGATGCAACTGCTTTAACGAAAGCTATGGAAGCGATAACGAATAATGTGAAAAATGAGGAGGCGATGATAGAAAATTAAGTTAAGGTATGTAGGCGGGATCTAAACAAAACAAATTATAGATGTTTGATGGAAAGAACTATATGTTTTGTTTGTCTCCTATGCTCTTACTTTTATTTGGCTGTCCTGACTACTACGACGGACGTTGAGTATAACAAGGGGACAATGGTTTTAATAGTGATGTCAGTGATATAAAAAATATTTTTTATCATTAAAAGTGCCCGACGATCTATGATATCAATAGTTTAAATTTCATCTTCATTTTGCGATTGATTGCTATGCAAGATGACATGATTGGCGCTTTGGAAGTGTTTAGACAGAAAAATTCATTTAAAAACTCTAATTAAAGGTATGTTGTATGCATGTGGAAGAAATACTTTTAACAGCTCCTTTTTGGGTAAGTTCTTTCCAAATTCATAGTGAGGACCAACCTACAAATACTTTGAACAGACTATCAAATGAAATCTATCAATCAATGAACTTTGATTATCGATTTAGTCTGACATAGAATAAATACCTTTTCTGTATCTACCACTTTCCGCATAATTAGCAGATATTAAAAAGTGTGAATTCCTCGAATGCATTATTTACTATCCGTATGACGTAAGAAGCGACATACAACTTTTTTCGGTACTTACCCTTGTAGCGAACTATTTCGAGCGGGTATTTTCAATTTTATAGTCTAAGAAAACTGAGCACATAATGCATTGGATCTGTTCTTATTTTAAAGTAAAATGTTCACTTACGGACTTTATTTTACGAACGCAATAAAGTCCAAATTTTAGACTTCTGCTATCAAGAAACCTTTACAAGTGAGTTGGGTTTGATTTCCGGCTTCATAAACGACATTCTTCACCGGGTTAAGTCGATGTCTATATTTTCTGCTGGACTCTTCGGTTCGATATTCCATCCAACCATTAGTTGGGTCTGCTACAGACATCTTACTGAGTACACATGCCTGAGTAAACCTATTTCCCTTGCCCATAAATCCAAGAGTTTATAAATAAAGAGAGTTTATTAACAAATATTCGACGCATCTTGCTGCGGCCCGAACATAAATTCTGTGAATAGTGAACCTAATTTAATCAGCGTGGCCGATATTCGAACTTTAAAGTAAAATGATATACCTGATAATAAAAATTTATACCGATTGTACCGTCAATGGAACAACTGAATAAATTTGACAATTTTCTACCGATTAGGGCGATTGTTTGTGCAGTTTCAGGCATGTATCGATACACACCGAAGGAAAACGGGGACATAATGACGCTTTACATAGAAAATAATCGATTGGCTGTACTTTCGTACTCATTGCCGTAAATAACGAGATCGCCTTGTGCCTAAAAACGACAACTTAAAATTTTTGGGGAATGGGTATGTAGAAATCTGCCAACAACACTCTAGACACAGTCTTCGTCGTTCTAATATATAGAATAGAATATTGAAATATTAGAATGGGTGTTGCTGGAAATCCAAATGACCGCTTTCACCGTCGATTTCAGCATTTAATTAAATGTGTAGCATTTGAAAGAGAAATGTGAGAAACAAACTACACATGTTTTCAGACAAAGTGCAATTCGTTCAAACGCTATTGGAAACAGTCAAGCCAGAATGTCTGGCTTCCGCGAAGCGACTTTGAGTAACTGATGCTGGAACAGATTATTCGGACAAATCATTATAACCAACAAGGATCATTTTGTACTATTTAGACCAGTTAACAGACAAATCTTTCATTTTTAGGCACACAAAACTCTTTCGTCAATATTTAAAAACATCACAATGAGAGAAGTTAAGTTCTGTTTGTGACAATGTTTTCTCCTAAACCATAACTAGATTGTCTGTATAAAAGTTTATACCGACAAGAACAAAGCCGCTGAAGTCTCCGAAAATGCTGAAGCCATCCAAATGTCGGCATTGTCATCTGAGGTACTGCTATTGTTTTGAAAAATGCAAAAAAGCTAGTTTCTCTCTCACTAACAAGAGCGAAATCTACAAAACCTCTAAATCGCTATTTTTATCGGAAACGGGTTGAAATGTGAAGGGGAAAAACTTATAAAAAGACATACTTTTCATAAACTATTGGGAAAGGGTCAGAGTAAATGGATTCCATATTTTGCTTTCGCATATATTTGTCGGTGAACTCAACAACAAATAAGTTTACAATAAAAAGTTTTGCTTTTCAATCATTTGTCTAAACTTGTCCAAGTCATTTTTAGATGCAACAAAACACATACAAAATATTCTTTGAGTATTAATAAAGGACAATTATAATCCACCTTTTCAGAAAATTTTCCACTTCTATGGCTACTATGCTACGATAAAAACGTTACCAAAGGGCCGTTACACGAAGCATTATTAGGAGAGGGTCTCAATGCCTTCCTAGCCGACATTGAAGCTTCCGCGGCGCTGCGCCAGTCCTTACTGTTTTGTTAAGGTTAAAGAATGTAGTTACGGGCACACGTCTCGTTGTTTTTAACTTCCCAAACTTTGTTGTCAGCCACTGACAAACCACGAAATATTTTATTATTTGAGCTTCGGTCAAAAAGCCAAGAACTGTCCTCCCTTGATATCTTTGACACATATTTTGTAGAACCATGGATGGTTCATAATAATGACTTGAAAACTCCCTTAGCTTATTGTGAACTGTGTTATGTTCTGATTCTGACAAGCGTCGATTGTTCTCAATGTCTTTCACGAAACGGACATTCTAACGATATTTTTTCAAGATCGACTGGTTTGTTGGGGCGCAACAGCTCACTACAGAAGCTGGGCTGTCTTTTCTGGGGCAAAAATTCAATACAGAACTTGGGCCATGAGGCGGGTTTGAATCACTCACTAGAAAGTGGTCTGGTCGAAACTGCTTTCACCTGTCACAGCAAAGTGGACTGATACTCCCGACACCAGAAACTCAAAATCGAATATCAATGTAACTAGACGGAATCTAAAATTCCACAATCGGCAGTGGTGTTAAATTCAAGTTCGTTCTGCCAAACAAATCCTTGTATTATTGACAATGCTATGCAACAATACAACATACAAAAGTATGCACAAGCCTTCCCTGCACATGTGTTTATGTTCAAAGAGTTCAAAGGACAAATTCTCTGTGGCTCCGACATTACAAAGGTTATTAAATAGGTGGTTGGAAATGAGATGTAGGCGGTTTTCTTAGCTCCTTACGGCTCTACTGAAGCACCCTAGAAAAGCGCGCTTAGTCCAAATGTAGCTATTGTAGAATCCATTTCAAAATCAAGTTGATATGTCATTTAGCAACGATTTTTTCTTTTTGTTCGATTTCTATTGTGCATAAAATGAACACACGAAACTAGGCTCTTATTACCATAGACACAAATATAAAAGCATAACCCTGGAATTTTACTTATACATTTTCAAAGATAGCGCGCATTTTTCCTGAATTTTCCCTAATAAATTTTCGACGGCCATTGTTCGTTCCCTAGCAGCTATAGTCAGTGAAGAAGTAGCAGGATGAAAATCATCGAAATATAACGAAAGTAGATAATAAATAGTAGGAAGTCTAAAATCCAGAAATTAATTTCCTGAAGACGAAATCAATAGTAAATTTTGAAATAGATTAAATAATACATAAACATATAATAAAAACTCAAAATTAAGATAAAATATAAAACGGTTTTAATACCCTCAATTATTATATTCAATCAAACAAATTATCCTTTATTTTACAGATTTATGTCTAAACAACACATACTCAACAAGCTCAACTATAATGATTAAGTGAAATCATCCGTGAAACGAAAACAAACAAACAAGAAAATATACTAATGATAAACAAAACTCCTATCTTTTTGCATATACTTTAATGGTAATTATGCGATAAGTGAAATACATTAATTCTACACTCCCAATTTAATCTACCCATTCATCATTCAAGAGACACAACAATGACGTGAACATTCTAAGGACATGAATTGATTAAAAAAAACTAACTTAAACTAGGATATTTATTGTAATTTCAGGGTTATTTTGAATCGTAAGTCAAGAGAAAAAAATTTCCAAAAAAAGTAATTAAATAAAAACAAATGGTTACACCAAAGCCAAGCCAAAAAATTTCAAATGTGAACCAAAGATCATACATAGATATTTCAACTTGCAAGTAATCATTAATTATTCTAGATTTATTACTAATTGATATTTGAAAAATAAAATCCAGGACGAAGGGTCGAAAGCAAGTGAAAGTCAAGGGTTAAATTTGGAAAACAAAATAATTTAAATTTAAAGAGAAAAAAAGAAAAAAGAACAACTTAAATATCAAGCATTATTCTTAATGTTGTATTTTGTAAATATGTATGTACCTGAAATTTTATTTCAAATAATAAGAAAACGAAAAAGATACGTGAGGACGTTAAGTAAAATTAAAGCCATTACACCAGAGTAAAATGTATGCAGTCCAAGTGGGAGAAAGACATAGAAAATATATATTAACAATAGATCCAGATGCTATTACAATTCTGGAAAACAGATCCCTACTGCAAAGCTATTTCTTTTTCAGTTAGATTTGTGTACTCTCTGCATTGTAAAAGCGACCAGTCAATATTTGTAATGCATGCAATTTATTTTTATTTAGTTTTGAAATCATTTTAATTCGCGTTTAGCATTAATTAAATTTTATACTCATTTGGTTTAACCTTTCACACTCTACGAATAGACAAATATTTATTTTGGTAAACCATACACAGAGATAACGACAAAAAGAAAAAATTAGGAAATAAAAATAAAAGTCTAACGATAAGCGGGTCGACATAAAAGAAAATGAAAAATGATTGTCGTGTGAAAATGACTGAAAATACTCGTGTAGTATTTTTTATGATAGTTTGTAATTTATTTATATGATTATATTATTTATTTACGTATTTATTTTCAATGAATTGGTGATTTTTATACGATATATATATATATGCAACACAGAGTAGCCTCTGATATTTATGTATTTATTTATTTAAAAAGAAATTCCCCCCGCCCTTTTTGCGCGACTAGTCAAGATAATAATATTTTGGAATGCAGAACATGTGGCATGAAATGCAATGCTCTCTAGATGCAATAGATATATTTGGAATTTTACAAGTAAGACATATTTCAAGGACGATATATTTTGTAAAAGGATTATTTAAGATTTTTATTATAATCATTATTTATTTCTTTCAATCTAGTCAAATGGAAGATCTTGATACCACGCTAAGACACTTATGGTTTTTTTTGCAAAATATCCTTCATTTTTTCTTCAACCACGTCTAATTATTAAATAATTCGTCTAGTGCAATTGACTTTACAACATGATTTTTTTATTTCATCTAAGATCCTACCTATCCTAAGCATAATTTATTCTATTTACTATTGGCGGAGTGAAAACGATTGAAAACTCAAAATATTTCGGATATTCACCAATAATTTAACGGTAAATTCGACTAAATTAAAAGCTATCCGCTGGTATGAAACACAATTCCGTGTGTGATAAAATGAAACATTTTCAATGTTTGCATAATATAAATTTAAACAAAAAAAAAAACTAAAATCAATGCACCGTCTTGGATAGAGCCACTAAAGTAGCTTTATCAAGTGTCGCAAATTCAAAAGAAAAAACAAAAAATATATATTTTGAATTTATATTTCAATTTAAAATAAGGATATTACTCCTTGGGAATGAATACGAATATGCGTTTCAAGATTGGATTTACACCATACGAAACTATGATGAATTAAAATTAATTAATGAGTAAATAAAAATAAAAACACTAAAACAAACGAGTCCAATACATAAAACCACTCCAATTGAATATATGAATTTAAACACATTCCAGTAGCCGAAAGTAAGAACAAATACGATTATTTATCTTTAAATAAATTAATTAAAAAATAAAACGAAAACGATAACACAAATTGTCTGTGAATGTATCAAATAGGAATTTGAGCCATTACAAAAAAATCTAATTGTACAGCATCTTCCGATTTTATATAAAAACGAAAAGATAAAAGCAATTCAACTCTTCATTATCCGTAAATACAAAAAAAATAGAAATAAAAGAAAACAAAAAACCGAACACAACTGAAAACAACATAATAAACGAAATCTAGACAAAACAAAAGTCGAAATGCTAAATTTAACTCATTGGAGAATGGGAAGTATGAAATTGGAATAGATAAATTCTTTTTAAACAATAATGTAATATGTTTGTAGATGATAATTACCCTAAACAATTAGATAATTTTATTTATTTGATTATAATTGAATTTGATGGAAGGTATAATTAATATACATAAATAGCGAAGAAGCTAAATGGATATAATTGTAAATTGTCTCTTTTAATAAACGTAATGATATATGTATAATCGATCTTGTTTTTGTCATAATTATCGACGACTGTCAGGATAATTCTACTCTAGTTCAAAATATACTCTGAACAACCGCATATTTCGCTATAATTATTTATAATCTAGTGTCCGTGTCTTCCAGCTTGCTATATTTCAAAACAGTCAAGCTGCCTGCACGAATAGGGTCCTCCAATCGTTTTCGATGCTTCCAGAGTTGCCGATTACTATCAACCCACTCTTTTCTCGTGTAATATGCGGCATTCCATACGAGGGTGAGTCAAATATAAACCGGACTTCTTTTTATACACATTTATTAACAGTAGTAATATTCAAATAAGACTTAAATCATTTTTCTACGTCGTCTCCTGCACGCTCTACACATTTTCCCCAACGTTTTGGCAGCTTAAAAATTCCTTAGTCATAGAAAGTTTGAGGTCGGGTTGTCAACCAGTTGCGCACGCGCTCCTCAACTTCTTCATTCGCTTCAAATTTTTCGCCTCCCAAAGCTTCATGGGACTAAACAAAAAATAGTCGCATGGGGACAAGTCTGGGTTATAGGGAGGGTACTTCAGGGTCTTCCAATGCAGCTCAATTAATTTATCCTTTGTCAATGCAGCTGTCTGAGGTTGGGCATTGTTATGGAGGAGAATGACCTCTCTGATGGGATTTCTCCTTCTTTTGTTTCTGTAGGCGACTTTTGCTGACCCACTTCTGAAGCGATTTCATCAATAGTGAATCGGCGTTCACCCTCGATTAGATTTCGAAACGCTCGAATATTGTCAACAGTTACACTTGATTTTAGGCGTCGATCTACACTTTTTCGTCCATTTTTAAATTTTCTAGCCCAATCAAACACTTGCGTCCGTGAAAGCGTATTGTCACCAAACTGCACCTTCAACCTATCCAAAATTTTCGATGGCGAAACGTCTCCATTTGTTAAAAATTTAATCATAATACGTTGCTCAATGGATAAAGGAACCACGTGCTCACTCATGATTGCTACTGATCAACTGGAAGAATGAGCAGCCCGGGAGCGGCTGTCCCCACTCTTAACCCGTTAACTGTGATTGACGAGTATACTCGTCATGCGTATAAAGTAGTGACTATTGGCGATTTAATTCAAGCGACGCAAAATGGTGCGCACTCTTAGACGAGGCCACCACAGTTAACTGGTTAACAAACCAACCAAAAGCCCCCCACGCAAACAGACCGCTCGGCAGAGTCCGAGACTCATAAAGACAAAAGTTCGATTTCAGAAGTTTTTGGTAGATCAATTTTTCCATTTTCACTTACAACTTATAAGTGATTTATACCCTTGCTAAGCTAACTCAGCGAAGACTCATGGGTGCGGAAGTTCTGATCAAATGTTTCGAGTACCTCGATAGTGAATTTAATATTTATAAAGAATTGTGGAAAGAGCTCAAGCTGTTTAAGTTCGGTTTATATTTGACTCACCCTCGTCTTTATTTTTAGGAAACACTCAAAAAATTGTTTTTAATGCTTTGGTCCGCCGAACGTTTTATTTTCGAAGAATCATTTTGCCATCTCCTTTTGCATCTTTTCAAAGGTGCAATTTTCTTGTTTACGCCAGTGCGGATATGAGTCGAGTTACTTAAACGTTAATAAGGGTCACTGTGTTTGTTATTTGCCGAGAAGAGTAATGTTATGAGGAAAAATGTAATTTTTTGTAAGATTCACTACTAATGATATGATGCAAAGCGACACTTGGCACGCCATACATATTGTTTGACAAAATATCCTTTTTTTAAGTCAACAGGAAGATAAATTTGCCTACCGGTTTTATTGATCAACAAACGATAGTGTTTTGTGAAACTTCTCGACCAATACCTCAACTTAGTTAACTAGAAATGATTTGAATGGCATCTTGTTTCAGTTGAGGTCATCATAAATGAACCTTTTCCATTGGGCTGCGAACATTAACAAACGGTCATATACCTTCCTTACACCATTTCTCCTGTTTTTGGATGTATTGGTAAAAACAATTCAGTCAATTTGGTGCATTCCATGAGACCAGAAAGACCTATGAGATCAGAATTTGCCTGTTTTTAATGTTTTAACAGTCCTAGCTGATGCTTCGTGATAATAAATTTTTACCAAGACTCCTTTGGTGTCTTGCCATTTTGCACATAAATGTCCAGATAACATGCACTTGAACTCCGTTGCGACACTATTTAGTTAGTATTGGACAATGTAGGCATATATTTTCCCGGTGCACCGTAGCGATGCTAACGGCTAGGAATGATATAGAATGCATAAATGTAAAAATCGGTTGTAGCATAAGACCATTCATTATGTTATTATGATTAAATTGACGAATTTGGTCACGACTCGCTTCCCTAGCGTTCCAGAAGAATGATGAAAAATGTATTGCCAATAAAAGCTTCGGATTGAAACAACATTCTAATACAACATTTGGCAGGATTGAGAGGCATATGTTGTTCTAATATCTAACGTCCTTTGAACTTCGTCATTGACTCATCAATGCTTTGGTACATACTATTTTAACGGCATTTATGAATAGATTTCTTGAAATAATCCTTAGAACCATGACTATTGTTAGTTTTAAACAAATAAAATTTTAAACAAATAACCTTTAACCAGTTAAGTGTGTTTGACGACTATATCTGTCATAGAGATGTGGCAGCATTTTGTGTCATGACGACTATATCCGTCATGCGTTACATTTTGTTCCAATTTGATATTTAAATTGTAATTTTGGCGAAAACTACTTTTTATTTGTAAATTTTAATATGTTTTAAATGTTTAGACGTCAAGACGAAATGAAACAAGTAAATAGAAATTCATGACTTCCTGAAGGCTAACTCGTAAACAGTGCAGTAACATTGGATATTCGATTATCCCGATTTTGATCTTGATGTACCAAAACCAAAAAAAAAAGAAATTCTGGAAAAAACTCATATGCGCGCTATCTCACTAAAACTCACTAAACAGTAACCGAGCATTCCAAAGCATGTTTGCTTCGGAGCAGGCATTTTTTTCCAGTCATCATGTATAAATATATGTTAATTCTAAGCGACTGTGTAAATATTGCTAATAAAATTGTTCATTTTCTAAAATAAAGTCGTCTTTTTGACCCAATATTTCAACAGCGCCACTTACTCGGTATTTGACGACTATACCCGTCATCGCTTGATTATTGCGACACACACTAGTGCGCACTTTACCAGAAGCTCGTCGCGCTCAACTGGTTAAGCGCGGGAAATCAATTCTGTTTTATTTTATGCAAAATCTTGCACAAACTAACTTCGCACTTCACATTTGACGCTTCGCACCTCACAAACAACAATTTAGTACACACAAGAAACAAACCAACGTAATGAAACCCATTAAAATGCATTCAACTTAAAGATGATAAAAAAGATTTAACAACAAAGCAATCTTTCATTTGAAAATTTTAGGGATGCTTAAGTGATGCTGATATGTACCATAAGAGTCGAAAGGGTTATACATAAAACTTGCCCCAGCATGACGATGCATATTCCGATGAGCTGACGACGGCTGGGTATAAATGAAACACGGAAACGAAGATACAAACGCAAGGCCCGGCGAAACCAAGAAACAAGAACAAATTTTACCTAACGGCAAGAATCAAACGACGAAACCCCAGAATAATCAAATTTTGGCTATCGGCAAGGACTGAATGAATACGAAAACAGTGCACTTGGTGCGAAATATCCAGAAATATTCACAGAGTGTGTACGTTGCCGACCCATTGGCAATCCAGCTTCTAACGTCTACGAGACGCCTCCATCAGTTTCGGTCCATCGATCTCGTCCTCAAATTCGTTGTCGATTTCAGACAAATTGGGCCGATTTGGTGATGTTTTTCTTACTTGGACAATCGATTTTGTTGTGGAGTCGATAATTTATAGTCCTATTTTGTTTTGCTCATTGGCACATGATTAACAGTGTTTAGCAGATATTAAGGACTGTGATAGGACTTTAATGCTAGCTGCTCAGGTTACCATTTGGTTTAGTTCCCCATTTAGTTCAATGGGGAGATTCCATACGACATATTCCAGAGCTAGCTTTAACAGCCGTGGGTCCAACTCATGAATCTACTTCAGTTTAAACTTAGTGCCAAAGGCATCAATCAACTGGTCCTGTTTGGTAGGACATGAGATGCTGACTACATTTGTCACAGCATAAATTGGACTAGCAAAATTGATTTTTAAAGGTAAAAATGTTAATTTCTGAAGACTAGCTATCGTCCTCCAAAGAAATATATGTCAACTCACTAAATTAAAATCTATTTTACCTCTAGAAAGACAATTGATCATCTAAATACCTGTGAATACAAGCTGAACCTCTAAAGGATCCGACTTGTGTTTATAACATCGAATAAATGGATCCTTGAAGATAATCCCAGTTCGATCAAAGAATTTGCTCTCATAAGTCCTGAAGCGCAGTCGCGGGAGTCAATTTTCGAGCGACTTTAAGTGCACTCATTGCACTGATCTGGTTGAATCGTGCTCGTACGGCTGACTTTCATTATTAAGCTTACAAACAATCTAAATTTGCAAGGGATCAGTTGTCGGTATTGAACGGAGCTTAGCGGATTTTTTAGTCCAAAGCACTTGCTCGAGGTTTGATGCATAAAGTGGCGAGTCATATTTGTAACGATGATACCACTCGACGCGAAATCCGATAAATGTATAAATACACCAGAATACACGCGATTTGCAAACGAACATGTCCTGATAGTAATTTGACGAGCCAGCGAGTAGACTGTCGCTTATAATCTTCGTACCGTATAGAGGTCGCACGAACATTTTGATGCGCCGCTAGGGCCATGAGAAGACGAACTTCGGGGTACATTCGTCTATTTCAACATTGCATCCTCATTTGCTGGTACCTGCAATACGTAAAGAAATATTGTTGAATTGTTTTGTTGTAATTCTTGCTTTAAACTCAATTTTGCTTTAATGATTCAAATACCTTTTGTACTTACATTCTTTATTTTTCTTCGAATACATTTAGTGTTTTACAAAAAAAGGATACTTATTCACAACTACAGCTAGATTTTTCATTATACACTTTAAATCGAAATAAATTAACTGTACTCTAAAAAACACACGCTAGTAGCATGCACGCAAACGTTTAATTAATGTTTTGTACATAGGTCCAAACTAACAGGCGTGTCTGGACAATTGCGTATGTTTATGCAAGAGTGTGTATATATTGTATGAATAACGAATATTATTTTTATTCACTTATCTCTTCGCATTTTCCTAGCTCGCTTACATTAAATTGTTCTTATATCAACTTAAAAATATTACATGTTTCTTATCATCCATTACTTATTTTTCTCTCATTGATATAGTCGCGTTATTTGATTTTTCTTACGCTTATCCGTAGACATATGCTTCCTTTCCGTATTAGAATCATCTTTTTTTTTTAAAAAAACATTTTATTCTCACTAACAAATATCATGTATGTGTATGTATGAGAAATGAGAAAATTATAATCACAGTGTTTTACTATTTCCTTAAGTAAAATCAATCGATTTCATGAATGTAGGCTGGTTCCGTATTCTGTGTGGCTTGGGGTTGATAAAATGGATTGACAATATAATTTGGATGCATTGGATTCACACTGAAACCGGTAGGCATCTCAAATGCTCGATTCATTTCGTTTAGTTCGGTGAAGAGCTGCCCGCCGAAATTTAAAAGATAGAGTTTAAATTTAAAGTACAATGTGACAACAAGAAATAAATGTTGGCCTTACCGTCAGGACACCTGAGTTCATTTGCTCGTACAATTGACGTAGATAGAGAGGCACAAGCTGCCCAACCTCCATGTCCGTTAAATGTGGGTGATCACGTCGCACTTTCAGGTTGAGTAGACGCAAGAGGACATCAGAACGGAAACCGAATATTTTACTCGATGTTACTGGGCCATTACGATAGTTTGGCTTGGCATAGGTCATATATTGGGACGTTGCCGGTTGGTTCTTTTCGCTTTCAAACTCAGCCCACGCAGCCTTTCGCTCCTCTTCGCTAAGATTTTCACTTTCCTTATTCTCCAGCAACGAATCATGTTCGTGGTATTTAACAATGAACTGTCGATGGTAAGGGTAAGTACATGTGTAAATGTTGCAAAACCAAGCTAGCGTTTTATAAATTACCTTTTCGTGCTTCTTAATAATTTCAGCAAACAATCGATCTTTTGGTAAAATTGGAACTTCCCGCACTTCGGGAACGCTAAGAGCATATTGATATAACTCCATAAGATCGTTTGAATTGTAGTGGCGGCCGATTTGATGTTCATCGATTACACGTTTTGCAGTGGCTTGTTTCATCACTTGTCTTTCGTAAATTTTCTCTTCCATGGTACCCTTTGTAATTAAGTACATTTAAAAAATCTCATTCTCGTACGCTCCTAATTAATCAGATAAGTCCTACCTTCGCGATAAATCGATAAATATAACATGGTTTCTCCTGCCCGAAACGATACACACGAAATATACTTTGCGTATCATGAGATGGATTCCAGGAGGCGTCGAAAATGATAACACGATTTGCCGCTACCAAGTTGATACCTAAACTTCCTGCTCGTGTTGATATTAGAAACAAACGAGAGCGATAATCAGATGGATTATTAAACTTTCGACACATTTGTTCGCGCGATTCAACTGTATTTGAGCCGTCCAATCGGAAATAGTCGAGACCAAGCTTCCATGAGCCAATAAAACCATTCACATCACATTCATCCTCCACGCCTTGTGTCTTCTTGTCAATCAACGCTAAAAATGATTCAATCACATCAAGCGATTGCAACGATTGTGAGAAGAGCAGAATTTTATCGCCTATTGTTTCACATTCTTGTAATATTTCGAAGAGCAGGAATAATTTCGGAGAGTGATGAATGTTATTCAAATCGATTTCATTGCATAATGTTTTCCACCATTCCGATTCGCATGGCTGCTCCTCTTCGTCTTCAATTAAGTCATTGACTATGTCCAAATAAGAAAAATGGATAAACATAAGCTATCATGCTTTCAAATCGAATTTCCAATAATCATCAGCGAAACTAAGTCAAAACTAATTGTTACTCTCAGCCAAACTAAGTCAAAACTTACCGGCTGTCGGGTTATTCCTTGTTCGTCGTGACGAATTTTCCGCCTTATTTTTTCCTTTCTTCGCCTTGCCACTATTTTCACTGCATTCGGAATCACTGTTTGTGGATTCTGCTTCCGATTCTGATGTGTCATCGTCATCAATAAAGTCATCCATCGAATTATCATCTTCCATCAAAGCCTTACGTTCCTAAGGAAAATTGTCAAAAGTATTTCTCAACTCGATCTTTCAAACCTCCAAGCAACTCTCGACCTACCTTCTTCTTTTTCACTTCATCACTATTCACACGTAATGCCATTGGATGTGTCCAAATGCGTCTTAAATTCTGGAAATCCTTGAAGAGAGCTGCACCCTTGCCGGTACCACCCGCATCCACTGAACGTTCATTTGTCATATAATGTTCGTAGAGCTTTTTCTGTAGCTCGGATAACGCAATGAATACAACATATTCATGTTTCGGCGGTAGATATGGCGCTAACACTGAATAATCTCGCCTTTGAATGCATCCTTCCAACATTTTATGTAGAACATGCGAACGATTCTTCATCAGTCGTATATCTCTTTCCGTTGAATCTGTGTATTGTCCATTTGTGATCGGATTGACAAAACGATTTAAATATTCTTTATAGGTTCCCAGCAGATTTGGTTTGACGAATTGAACCATACAGTAATCTAGAGGACAATAAATAATTGGAAATTTCTTTTCAGCTGAATGGAAAAAACAACTACTAGCCGGGAAGTATTTAATAAAGATTTTGAAATTGACGAAAAATATCTTTCAGAGCTGATACGTCATGCACAAAGCTTAATTTAATTATATAATAATTTTGATGGGTTTTTAATTTGACCAAATGTGGTTGTAACGATAAATCGGGCGGAATAGCAGAACTGCCATAACTTCGTCCAATTTAGAAGATACTTCTAAATGGTAAGGGAGGATATGTCAGGGTTTCGATATTAACGATTTATAGGAGATGCTGCTACTGTGCCGAGGAGATCCAAGTGGACGGATTTGTCTAGGATTGCTATTAGGGAGCATATTCTTTCCAAAGCTATGTCCATGACTACTGTCACAGAGGCCCCTTCGTTTCCACAACAGTTATGAGAAAGCTTGTTCTATTGCTGACTACTGTTGGGCAGCTTACCCTACCACAACGAGTATGACAGAGTCTGATTTCTTGAAGTCTGTTTTCGGGAGCAAAGTTCCTTGCACAGCGGTTGTCTTGACTGTTTGATTGATTGTGTGTCGAGAGTAATGCACATCAATTTTCACAGGTTTATTGTGCCATCGTTGGCATCAAAATTGATTATCAAGAGTGCGTGATTTACTTTGTCTTCCACGGCTGAATTCCCCTTTGACAAGAAAATTGCTTCCTAGATAGTCCTCTCGAAAATTGAAGACTCTAGACTAAGCCAACTAACTAGAATATTCATTCGGAGGTGTTGAAATCAATCTAACCCAGACATTAATCGAGAGTAGATGGGGCGTATCCAGATCTGCTGCAGAGGGGGGCAGGATCTGCTCATATTGCATTCAATACCGGTGTTTAGAAGCGGCTAGGTTTTAGGATATATTGCTACTCAAATAATTAGACAAGCGTCCGCGACAAGCTAGTATGTGAAGTTTCAGATCGATCACTATTTTAGTATTTGTTTGGTAGACTGTTGATCAATTCATGTCGATTTATTAAGCGAATTAAAAAAAAAACATGCGATTATTTAGTATTCCCATTTGAACTAACAAACACAAATTCAAATTAAGGAAGATATGGCTTCAGTACTGGAAGACTCTTTTCCATTGCACTTAGTTTCATATTATTGTACTATTGATCATTCAGAACAGAACTCACACGACATTTCCTTTGAAAGAAAACAGAATATAAAATTAACAAAAAATCGCTACTCACATTCTTTCAAATTATTCTGCAATGGTGTGCCCGACAAAACAATTCGCCGAAGTGTTCGCACCTGATTTACCGCCTTGCTTATACTAGTCTTTTCATTCTTAAGTAAATGACCCTCGTCACAAACTATCATGTCTGGTCCAGGATCTACCAAGGCTTTTTGTAATTGTTCACGAAGCTTTTTTCCGCCAGCCACTTTCGGGTTAGCTAAAATTCTATACATATCATATCCAATAATGCAAACACCACCATCTTCTTGCCATTCCGTCAATTTATATGCTCGCAATTTCTTGTCTTTGTATCTGCAACAAACGAAATGAAAGCAACGAATCCCAATAAATTAACATCACCAAAATCCTATACAATAGTGCCTATCACTTACTTTGACATGTCGTAAATTTCAATATCTTTATATTTACAAAACTTTATCCACATGTGAAATTCTCTTGCCCAATTTGTTACTGTGCTAAGTGGCGTGATAACAAGTACCGAGTTGACTTTCGTTTTCTCACTATTAGCAAGCAACGTGTGTGAAAGAGCGACCACTTGAAGTGTTTTGCCGAGGCCCATACAATGTCCCAGTATACAACCGGATCCTGTTTTCGATTCGATATCTTTGATCGTCTCGAAACATGCATCCCACATAAATTTCACACCTTGCACTTGATGCGGCTTGAGCTTTTTAAGTAAGCCAGCATCAATCGACAAAAGTTCTTCCTTTTTCTCAGGATCAAAGTCAAGTATAGCTTTATCAACTTCGGCTGATTCAGGCTTTTCGAATATTTGATTATACTGGAAAAAATAAGAATAAGTATTTTCATTCAATGCCCTAGAGGTTTCGCGTTAAAAATTTTAAACAAATTCGACTAAACATACCAGTTTCTGCCTCTCTTCAATTCGTTTGCGACGCTCCTTTTCAGCTTCCGTGGCCTTTATTGTGTTCTCGTCTAAGCGGTTTGTTTTCAATATCTTACGGATGTTTTTCCTTTTGCCTGGAGTATCACTATCGCTGCCAGATTCATCTTCTTCCTTGCGCTTCTTATTCTTTTTCTCGCGCTTCTTTTTCCGCCGCGACTTGGTATCTTCACTGTCATCATCATCATCATCATCATCGCTGCTTTTCTCTTTCTCTGATTTGCTGCCCGCATCGGATGCGCTAGCACTTGAAGTGCGTATTCGACGCTTTCGTTTAGTTGTGGTTTTCTTCACTTTGACTATCTCTTCATCTGAAGAACTATTCGATTTTTCACCGCCATCATTAGCATCGTCATCGTCGTTCTCACTTCCGCTCTTCTTGTCCTTCGAATCTTGTTTTCCCTTTTCTCTCGTTTTATCTTCTTTCGTGGGTTTAGTCACTTTTTTCTTGATATTGATGACAGCTTCGTCCGATGATGATTCACTAGATTTTTCTTTATCCGATTTAGACGATGATTTTTCTTCGTCCGATTTTGAATTTTCATTTTCATCCTTGCGTGTGGGACTGGATTTTTTTGTTTTGCTCGACGTTGAAGTTTTTTCGTCATTGTTTTTCGTTGGGGTCGCTTCCATTTCTTGCAATAGCGATTCAATTTTGTCAAGAGTTGGAGTCTTCTCTTTGCCCGAGTTCTGTTCACTCTCCGATTCGCTATCATCAATAATCTTCTTTCTGTGCTTCGACGAGTGTGATCGGCTTTTATCTCTAGACGATGTGCTTGGTTTGTCCCTTCTCCTATCGCGACTCCTTTCTTCTCCTCTTTTTCGTGACTTGTCTTTCTCGTCTCTTCGTCTCCTAGAGCGTTCACTTCGGCTTTTTGATGATTTTGCATTTTTCTCCATCCAGTCCGTATCCTTTTCGTATTTCCCTTTTTTTCGATTAACCCGGGGCAAATCGCTGCTTGCTACGGATGAGTCCGAGTTGCTTTCAACCGAATCATGGCGCCTTCGCTTGCGTCTCGGTTCAGTACTTTCACTGGAATCGGTGCTTGTTGTACGTGCTAGAGATGGTACCTTGGATAGCTGACAATAATACAAGAAAATTGTAAGCATTCGAAAACACAATTGCTCAAATTAAATATACTTTACCTTGATCACGCGTTTGCCAGATTTAGCTAAGCTCTCTGATATCTTGCATCGGCTAATTCGAATTTTCAGTGGCATGACTTTAGTTGCGCTCGTTACGCTCGTTGCGTTTGTTACGCTCGTCGCGCTTGTTACCCCGGACGAAGCTTCCTTTTCGCCGTTCGTTACTGGTGGAGTTGTTTCTTCGGCTCTTGTTGGGGCGGGTGGAGTTTCTTTTGGACCATTCAGGATATTATTCAATAACTGATCGGCACGCGCGATTTCAGGGGGCATATCATCGTCACTGTCCAAAATGATAATGCTCCCTGAAGTGTTGGCGTTGGTATTGATCTGTGGACTGATATATGCAGGCGATATTGGTCGGGGTCGGAAAGAGGATGCATTGTTTGACGACGCAGATGCCATAACTTTTGGATCGAGTAATTTTTCAATCGCTACCAAACGAATTTTCGTCTTAACTTCTTCAACCGGAGGATTAGCGTTCGCAGATGGTGGATTAGCATTTTCAGGTGGTGGATTAGCGTCTACGAGTGATGGATTTGCATCTTCAGTCGGGTGTGCTTCCGCTTCACTCGGATCTTTAGTTTTTTCTGTTTTAACAGTTGGCAGTAGATCCGGTGTGGTTTTACCATTCTCTTTTGGTAGTTCATGCCCATTAACTTTATCGCCATTGCATGTTATCGTTGGCTCACTAGTGGCTTCAATATTTTCTTCGCCCGAGGACGGCGGTACGCGATCATTGACTGTTTGACTATCCGCTGTATCATCATCGGCTACAGATGAAGTCTCTAAATGACTATCATCAGATTCTTTTATCGATTTGATAGCATGTTGGATTTTTTGTTTACACTCCTTTGACAGTTTCTTAATTGATTTTCTAACTTTTTCGTATTCTTTTGTATGCTCCTTCTTATCAGTTATCGTTGGGGATGTTGTTATGGTATAGTCCTTGATCTCATTCTCGATTTCTTTAACAGATTTTGATAGATATTCCGCACACTCTTTAATTTGCTGAATGCATTCACGAATTGTGGTCGATTCATTTTCTGTGATGGACATCTAAAAGTAGAAGCGAAATAGTGATGCGCTGACATAGTGGAAGTTATTCGTTTATGGATCTTTTATCTAAACACTGAACTGATCTATATAAGCTATTGCCTAAACTAGACAACAATGAGACCGCTTTGAGTTCAGATATATAGCGAGTTGATGCAGTTCAAATACAATCCTAAATACTTCATACTGAGTTAAGAATCATTTTTGATGTTGAAGGAATGTTGAAGGAAATCTCAATATCCTCAACTTATTCCTATCTTACACGGAGACCTTAATGCCAGCGTAAAGCTAGGATCAAGCAAAATACATTTATCATAAATATCTACTGAACCGGCACATCTCCACAATCACACTGCAGCTAAGAACTGGCTTTGCTCTCGAGGATTGGAATTGCACGGGATTTTATTTATAAAAAATATTCTATTGAATGTCCTCGGTGACCTTTTTTTGGATCATAAACCGGTACGATAATAATGACGAGAACAAATTTAAAGGCTTTTTAATATAAAAAATATAAAACGAAAACTGAAACGGCCAATGCCGTATACTCCTCAACTAAAGAATTAATATTAGTAAGAAAGGAGGTAAGAGCTCAAGCTGGTTTCGAACACGCGCCCATGCCGCTTCTCGTCAGGTGCCAACCCACAGGCTGGGACGCGTCCATGTAGCACTACCAGCTAGATGGATGCCGTCTTTTACTTGCTATCATTGCTCTCATCTTGATTAACTTCAATTAACTTGTCAGTGAGAATAGATAAGTTTATCTACCAAATAAGCTTCTAGAAATATAGAATTAATGATTTAAATAGAGGGCTTAAAAGGACAAAATCATCTTAACAGTGACTAAGGAAATTAACCGCTCTAAACTCTCAGAGAAAATGAAGCTTCTACTTAGAATGAGGAATAAAATGTGTGGAAGATTTAGGGGTACATGTGATCCTCGATATAGATCGAAATTCTCAAGAAAAAGCTGCACTGAGAACAGACGAGGATTGTATTTGCCAACCGGAGAGTTTATGTATCGCTGGAGTTGCTAAATCTAAGCGTGATATCATTTTCCTTTTGGACCGAACTGATGTGTCCCCATCGGCAAGACTACAAAAATAAAACATTCAGTGCCAGCGATGACAATGGTCAGAATGGAAGACCGAAACAAACGGTTGATTTTGGGATCTTGAGAATTGTGTGGATCAATATCAGACTGTGGACCAGTCAAAAGTATAGTGAACTGACCTCAATTTGTTGTCTAGACCTAGCCATTTATGGGACAACGGTATTTTAGGTTTAACCTGCATTAGATTGGTAGAGCGCTATCTTCAGATTGTATTTTCTATTTTTATCCAGGGTAAATTCTCTACTTCAAATTAATTGAAGATACTTCCGGGTTTTCGTGGTTTCTTAGTTAAAAACGGTTTTAATCGGTAGTCCTGTTGAAAAATTTCGTTTGACCTTCAGTCGTTATTTTCAGTAGCAGTATCAGCGTTACTTTTCAACAAATTTGCTTGAAATGTATGTCTCTTTTTCGGCTGATTCGTCCAGACCTTGATAATAAATTTATTCGGTGGAAAATAGGGCAGGATACATTTTTTTTGGATTGGGAAAACGTTTAAGGGAAAGGTACAGGAAAATTCAAGCAATAAATTTAAGTATTGTCAAAATTTGCTTTGAGGGCCGATTTTTTGGCGTCAATTTTATTTGTAATCCTGTGGCGATAGCATTAGGAAGTTCGAATCAAGTAAATAACTAAACTATTCCTTAGTGAGAAACTACGTATTGGAGAAATCTTTTTTTATTCAGTGCAGAACCTTCTATACTTTTTTTTTCGATTTTTCTTTCTTTCGTCGTCGTCGTCGTGCCACTATAACCCAGTTCGAAGGGACGGGGTGCCTGGTGTTTTTAACGCATCCAATCGCTTCGGATTAGCGACCACGTCCTCCAATTAGTAAATGCTAGTAGTGATTAGTAGAATTCACAGCAATCGGATTTCCTCACTTCTTCGGATTTACCATAATTCCGAAGTCCCGAAGATACGTTCCAACATCCGCTCCTTCTTCATTCCTTGCTTTAACTGTACATCTTTATATGATTTGTTTAATGACAACGTAAATAAACAAAACTACCGCATTTGGAGTGAAGAGCAGCTATAGATGGTTGTCCAAACACCGGTGCATTCGAAGAATGTATTCAACAGTGCTTTTGTAATAACATTACAGTCAATGGTGACCGCTATAAAACCGTGAAATGTCAAAGTCATTGGACTTTCTAGTTCAGGAATTGACTCGTCATAATGCACGGGACGTCTGCTCTCAACAGAAAAGCGCGACATGCTATACAGCTCGTACAACAATCGACTTATTGCAAGAAGAATCTGATGAGCACATAATTTATCGTTTTGCCCCTGTGAATTGGTGACTATTTTGCTTGACTTTTTCTTTTGAGGATATCTCAAATACCTCGTCAACGCTGACTAGCTCGAGACGCTTGACCATTTGGAAGACAACATTCGTTATTAGCGAGATTCGCGCTATCGGCAAGATACCGCCCCAATTATTAATTAGAGTAGTCGAAAAGTCGACGTCTTATTTGGACTTCCTTCGCGATAATCGTGGCGCTTACATTTCTGAATTCATGTCCAAAAAACCGCAGAGTATTATCTTTCCAATAAAACCTATATGACCTAGATCAACTCTAGAACAAGAACGTTAGCCTCGGGAATACAGTAGTAGAGTCAAAACTACCAGGTAAGTACTTGGACTTGGCGATAGACGATCGGCTATGACCATTATAAGGCCAATTAAGACCACTTGTTGATAAAGCCACAACAGGGGGTCTCGACTTTGAGTCGCTTGGTATGTAATTTAGGGCAATGAAATCCTGACGGGTGACGTACAATTATCCGTCTACACTAAGACGAGGAATTGAGCAACGATCTCAAAAATGGGACAGTGAAAAGGCCGTTCGTAAGTACAGAGACGCAACGTACTGCATATTCCACCGGTTAATCACAGAGTCAACAGTTTTAGCAATGATAGGATTGACCTTCTTTGCTAGAAAGAATAAACGATTTTACCTCCCATGACATGAGGGTCATTAGGTAGCTGCGATAGCGATGGAAGAAAAGAAGGCCTAAACGAAAGATGAATAATAAAACGGACTCACAGCAACCGAGGGAGTCGGGATTGGGCGACCACTCTTCTGGTGATTCCTTCTCCTCCCTCCCTGCTTGAAGGCGCCCGACGACGTGGCAAAAGGAGACCTGGCCCGAAGTAGTGTGTCCAACGGTTCCTAGCTAGGTTGACAGCGGAGGTGTTTTGTGGGTAGTATAGTCACTTGGGATTATATAACAAAAAAACTGAAGATGAATGAGCTGAGAGTGGGTTACAAAAAAAAGTCGAAATGATGGTGGGATTGATTGACACCTGCCCGAGTTATTGAATGGACATTCATGTTTTCAGTTGGAGTTGAAATGGTGTTGAAGTACTCATTGAAGTAAGCCGAATCACCACATTCCTAGCATTGAAATCGCCACTGGTCTGCTACCCTTTTTGTCTTGTGCGAATAACCAGTTGCATGTTCCTTATTGATATATTTGGCTCTTTCCCAGCTAGTTAGTATCAGAGTCCGTAGTTCTACAAATCTGGAAACTCGTGGCTTAGAAAAATTTACCTTCCTCTATGACAATTTCCTTTATGTGCTTCCCAGTCAATATAATTTGTCAATTCATATATATGCCCTAAATTTATCTACGTGTCGACGTGATTCGCCGTTTTTCCATACGCGTGGTTTCATAGGGACATATGACAATTAATCCTGTATCTGAATGAAAGGAGTTGGTACCTGTAATAATCAAACCACGAGCAGGAACTTTCTGGGCAAATTTTAAGGTTAGAATGAATTTGTTCAGATCAGGACGCTCCGTGTAGAATGAACTGAGACTCCTACTCTAATTTATATTGCACAGGTGTTGCTCATCCCACATACGGGTTATCTGCTTAATTTTCAGCGTTCATAGATAATTTACTAATTGTTCACAGCAGAATAATAGAAAATAAAACTTGAAAACTATCCTTGTAAATGCAGATCCCTCTTTCCACCATTGAATCGTCTTCAGTGCAATGTACGATGTATAAGCACAACAAAACACCGGTTCAACTACCAGAGAAAACGCCATCAGAACATCTAAACAAACACAAAACCTACAACGCTCCCCGCCACATTCTCATCATAAATATCCGCTCGAAACCAATCAAATTCATCACATTTCAAATTTCGTCGTTTGCTCTCCCCGCAAGAATTTCATCAAAAAATCATAACAACAAATTTTCAATTCCAATACTCACCATCAATATCTCCAGCTTGTACACTGTTTTCTTATAAATTCTTTGGTAAAATTTACGAAATAACTAAAATACAACAAATCCGTAGTGGGTAGTGCAATGCGAATTGCAATGAGAAAATTCACTGCTGTGCCGCCACAGAATGGCGTTTTCACGCGATGTTTGCAATTTGACGGCACCGACGAAAAGCCTATTGCACCGATAAACTTTCACAAAAGCACTCGAACAATTGCGACAAATCGACCAATTTACGCTACAATCGCACGCGTTCAATAGAAGCAAACATTTTTGATGGATAAACTTGCAGTTTTCACTGGAACTTATGCGTTAATATCGCGTCGTTGAAATCACCATGTTGTAAAATATTCACAATTCGGACAGGACAAGATCGTTCCTATTGACATATGTAGTATTTGAAGTGGTAGCTGAGCGTTCTATCTTTTGAATCGATTGGATACGTTTTTTGAGTGGAACAAGAATGAGTTCAAGCCGGTAACAGTTGGATTTGTATGTGGTGAAGATTTTGTCGGTCAGCTGTAATCAAATGACACTTTTCATATGTGAAGTGAAACAGAAGATTAACAGTACGTAATTGAAACCAATCGACATATTGTCAAACAAATGCGTGAATAGTGAACGCCGGATCAAACAATGGCAAATTCCAATACTTTTAAGTGGATCTGCTTCATAGCGAATATATTTTTGATCTTACAAACGATCGAATGTCAGAACTGTAGTATACCTGCAATATGTGAATGCAGTGCGCAACAGGATCGAAACAGTCCGACGACGCAACAGGAACCGCTTTCAACCTTTTCGCTTGGCGCTTCGGTGGATATCTGTGAGCCCGTGCAAAATAAAACAGAAACAAACCTACAAAAAATGATAGTATACTGCACTCACGTAGAACCAACATCAAATAAAAGCACGATCCCAGATCCGCTGCAAAGTGGGGTAAGGTCCAATTAAGTTTAAGGACAATGATTAGAATTTTTGATTCATGCAAATCCTATTATTATGTAGTTAGTATAAACGACAAAATCTGGTATAGGCCCTAATTGTTTATTTCCTTATTATATACTTGAAAAAAGAAATGAAAAGGCGAGTCATATTCAAAAGGCGCACACACTTGTTTGAGTTCTTATTTGTCTTTAATTTTTTATGATTATTTCAATAAGAGGATGAGTCACAAAGTCGTTTGTTCATAGTAATTAGCGATCACATGAAGAAGAACTTGACTAGAATTTGTCTTATCGGGGAAAATTGTGTTTCTAAGGCTACAATAGCAATAGCCGAACAACCCTACTTTCCAGAACTGTATGGAGAAGGCAAAAAGGTCCAAAACAGGGAAAACTTATTTTTAATTACAACATATATAAAATAAAATTGATAGTAATAGTAAATCTGCTACAATGTTGATTCATCATCATCACATTCGGAAGCAAGCATTACGTGTGTGCTCCTTTGTTTCAATAAAGATTAATAAAGCTTTACATTGGTCCTTTGGCAGATAAAATAAGCTCGACAATTCGATTTTTCTCGACAAAACCAAACCTTTGATCGCAAGGCAGAAAACTATGATCTGCCTCTGTTAAATTGCGGGAAATGTTCAGAATCCTATATCTTGCATTAGCAAACAGATACTGCGCAATAATATTCTTTTGCTTTGAGCAAAACAGTTGCCACAAAAAATAAACAGTGCACTTACAACTTGTTTCATGTCTCTCTTGTCTCATCTTCTCGTGAAAGTTATTAGTTCCTACTACTTATTAGCGGTTATACACCAACAAATGGCGCCCAGCGAATAAAGGAGACAATTTCTCATGAGCGCTGTGCTCTCTGTTCTACTCAGTAGGCGAAAATATTTGGCGATGCCCTGAGCAAAGTGATGCACCGAAAACGGTTGGTACAGGTGCAGTGATAAGGAGCATTGCAAATTGCTTTAAATATTGTACTGTCCTAGTTATAGAGGTGTTGGCGATCACAGAGGCAATACACATCGTCCTCCATGCTAAAGATCGCAGAAACATTTAATGAGCGTAGAAGCGAAGACAACCTGGAAGAGGTAACCATGGAAGTGAGACCTCTAGTTTGGGATTGTTCTCGGAGCGCGACACAAAGCCAAGGTTTGACTGCACATCTAATCCTAATGAATTTAGAAGTCGGAGTCGTCACGGCGACGATCACCAACGAGTCGGCCAAGGCATCAGGACGTGAAATCCGGGTAGTGTGGCAACCAAATGTACCCTTCGGGTCAACTGTTCGGCCCTACGAAAGTCCAATAAGTTGCTGGCTGAAGCAGCTCTATTCGGTTAGGTATCCGGACGTGTATCGAACCAAAAGTGGGTTTCTGCTCCAGTTCCATTATTGATTAGCCACTATAACGCCCGATTTTCCGGATGCGACATTTCCAAGGAAAAAATCTACATTCTTTAATCGTTTTCGAATTCTAATCAACTCAAGTCGTACTGACAAAAACAATGTATTTCGCGAAGGCAAATCACTAATCGAAGTTACAAGATACTGCACCGCGAATTCAAACATTCGAAACACTTTATGCCCTTAAACACAGTATACTTAACGTGAACATTTATTCATTTTTCAGACCGAAACATCTGCGGAAATTTATAATAAAAAAATGTTTAATGTTTTACCAGTATTTTATTATAAAAGATAGAATAACACATAATAATCAAAGCTCTAAACACAAAATAGTTAAGTCGGCATGACTTATTAACTAAACCTCCAGTAGTGGCGTGAGTTCTTAGTCGTATTTTTGTATTTGTCGGCTGAACAAAATTTTTTTTAAATATCGGGTCTTGTTTTTGATACGTGTGTAACTTAGTACATGTTTTATTTATAATTATTTTCGTAATCAGAATAGCTTTCAGTACTGCAACACTTAACTGGTCTATCTTAATACACTTAACTGGACTATCACTGCTACATATTATGTTCGTTTGGGAAAAAACTCTTCCGACTGGTGCGTTACTACCAGGCAGACAAATAACGTACTCGATAATTTTGGAAAAGTTTGTTAAATGGAGGTTGTTAGTACGGAACTGCTGGAATAATTCGACCCAACCGTTTTCAGTAGATACATTCTCGGCATTCCAGCCAGAGATTTTTTCATCGGTCGCATAATTGGAAATAAATGTAAACTCATCAAAGACTCTCGTATCTTCCAGTTCTGTGTTGAATTGACACCACTGCTCCAAGTATTCTTTACTTGTTTTATAAAACTCGACCACCGCAGTTTTTACATTCTGCTGGCCAACAGCAGTTTCGCTTTCTTGTAATTTTACAAGGAGGTGACGGACGATGTGGGGAAGGTAAATTGTATTCTCTTTTAGTACTAGGTCATCTTGGGGACGAATAATTTCCTTGGCAGACTCTATGGCTGACACATTTTGCCCGTCGATTTTCAACACAGCTTCATGAAAGGTCGCTGCTTGTGCGTGCAATAAATATAAGCATAATTCTGAGCTGGGATTATTGGAAAACGTCTTTAAAATATTTGGGCATTTGCCGATACTCAGAAAATAGTTTTTCAAAGGCTGAAACATTTTTATAACTCTCTCAAGCGCGGGCATTAACGCAAGATACCTTGTTTTACTGTTGCCCAGCAGTTTGTGATACTTTGTCTCAGTAGAATTACAAAACTCTTTCAAAGCTTCCACTCGAACACTATAAATGTAGAAAAATGAGTAAATTTTCACTATGATGCATTCGTAGTCAACAGGAAGACAATCAACGGCAGTTTTGATCGCGTCGTGGACTATGTGGGCTCTACATCCAATTCCAATAAGCTGTCTGCCGAGTGATACGTTCAATTTTGAGTAAACATTATTCATTCCCCCGAAATTACAGTTCATGTTGTCTCACAAAACGCCACAATTGTTTGATTTAAGTCATTGACAGGCAATGCTTCCTTCAAATAACCGACAATTATATCCAATGTTTCGCCTGGCTGCTCCGGAAACTTTAAAACCTTGACGTTCACGCCTTTGAATGGTAAAAAATAGCGAATCAAAACTGGGAATAATTTGATTGAGCCATGGTTTGAAGCATCTGATAATAAAGTTATGCTGTGGGTTTTGAGTAAACGCTCTTTTAAATCTTCGGTTGCCATAGTAGACAGCACATTTACCACAATAGCTTGAGACTTTGTACGTGCACATCTAAATTTTTGCTAAAAATATGCTTGAATTAAAGGAGAAGAACAGCCATTTGAACGAAAACTGATTATGTTGCACGGTGTGAAACGCCCAAGTACTCTCAGCTGCAGCTACATCCAAATCCTTGGAAGTCGGCGAATCGGTTCTCTTGAAAAAACTAAACATTGACGAGCTTGAAGCAGCAGCTTGATTGGCAAGCCTGTGTTTTTCTGATTTTAAATGGTGTTCTATATCACTGGCACCACCATGTCCAACACTTGATTGATTTTGGGAATTGATACTTCTGTTGCAAACTAATATTGAAAGAATTCTTGCGTTTAGGCATTATTGTTGTTTTACAAATAACTGCGTTGCGTTGCGTACGATACTCGTTTGGTCCGACTTGGACTAAACTAAAACAAAACACGCAGTCGTTGACGGATAACATCGGTAAGCGCGAGCGGAAGGGAAGGCAGGACATTTGTCCTGCTCACACGCGTTGGCGTAGTACCGCGCGGGCGGGTGGCGCGCTCGGTGGTCATCTGCCTCCCCGGCGTCAAGCAACGCATTTTGAGCGGAAAAAATAATATTTAAACTATCGTTGGGTCTGCTTGCAAAACCGGGACTATGTTGGTTTCGCTGGGGACACCGGCACAGACTGCCTGAAACCGGGGCTGTCCCGCCCAAACCGGAACGTATGATCGAGTTAAGGATACTTACCTGCGCCCAGCCACATTCATTCTGAAAAGAAATCGACCAGTGGAGAGAAAGATCATGGTATTAGCTTTAGTAATTCATCTTTCATCCTATCCCCCCGGTATTCCCAAATATACCTCACCGCATGTTCTCCTGTTGTCTTTTTATCTCTCCCGTGTGTAATCCTGTTGCGACTGTCACACCTTATGGGTAAATTACAACAGGTTTTGATCTCTCAAAGGTTTTCGATCCCTCTCTCTCTGTGCAATCTTGTTGAGATTGCCAGACTTGAGAGATGAATTTCAACAGATGATGCGACTGATTTCAAGTTGATCCAGCCTTTAAGCGGGCAGGAATACTTTGAGTCTTCCCTGAAAAAGTTTTACGTTTATCACGGTCTGCCGACTGCATATTTTAGAGGAGAGTTACAATAGAGGAGGTGATTCAGTCGCGCCACACACTTTAGGCGTGCAAAAAAACGGAATAAGCAGTTGAATGGTTGGTGAAAATGATTTCTTCTTCACCCAGCTCATGAGCTAGCATGGATGTTTCGAGATTCACGTAGATCATGTTCTCCTGACTGCATATTTTTCATAGAAGAGGTTGCATGGTGAGCTCTAATCTATCGACAATGTGCGATTTCAATATCTTGAATTGGCTTCTACAAGGAAAATCGTACTACGTCTCTTCTCTTTTCGGTATTTATTCAGTAGCTATTGAACATCTTTGATTTCAACGTGCCGCTAACGTGATCGTTAGTGACGTATGCTGATGATCCTATGATTTATATCGCAGACAAATAAGCTTGTGAATATCATGACAATTCTGACTTATCGGTATTTCTGCTATATCAGCTGTCGATTTTTATACTAGTAAGCATTTCTGACAGACGTAATCAAATATTTCCATTTGTTTCACTTTGATTTAAGGATCAAAGCGAAAGGGGTCTAGACTGCTTTCAGTCTAAAGGATAAACATCATTGTGAATAAAAAATGTTTGTGGGCATTTGTAAGTAAATTTTGGCCGTGGATTTCTTTATTGAAAGCAAACGAAATGGAGCAGATAAATTTTCGTGATTAGTGACGCCTCCTAAGTGCTATTGGTTTAGATTTTATAGTTTTGAATACAAAAATTAGTTGGTTTTAAAGGACATCATTAAGCCGCCACCCGGCAAAGCATGATACGATATCGTTTCGTTCCCAGGGCGTAAATTAAATATTTTGAATCTCGAGCAAATAGATTCCCAGGAATTTCAGAGGCTCATATTCGAAAGTATTGACTCTGATGGCGAATCTGGAGATGAGCAGCATGAACTTAGTAATGAAGATATAGATGTTCTTCCAGAAGACAACACGGAGCCGAACATCAACGACTCAGCTGACTATTTTAGGGATAGTGATTTGATTCCGCTTTCTGATCTTCAAAGAAGCTCCAAGGTAAAAATACTTATATGGACCGGAAATCGACAGAATTTCAAAGCACCGAAAATCTTCGAGCAACACAGTGGATATAGCAATATTGTCAAAGGGGTAGAATTAGTACAAACTTGCTTATTTCCGGTTTGAGGATTTAATGTACCAAAAAAAAATTAAAATGCCACACAATCTGCAGCTGCAATAAGAAAGTCGTTTGTACCAACAAACGTAGGCGAGATGGAAATATTTTTTTGTTTGTTATAAATCTGACTGGGATAAACACCCTTCCCAGCTGTAGAGATTATTGGCCAAGCCGAATCGAACTACGGACTAATTACATCTCCAATATTATGGCTCGAACGCATTTTGATTGGCTTACCGTAAGTTTCTATATGAATGATAATATTCTTCAATCGAACCGCGGTGACCAAGGTTTTGATAAACCGTATAAAATAAGGCCATTTTAGAGTCGCTCAGCAAGACTTTCTCGAAATATAATGCACCATCGCCAAACGTTTTCATGGAAGAATCAATGATTCTCTTCGAAGGCAGATCGATTTTGAAGCAATATATCCCAAATCAGCACATCAAAAGGGGATATAAGTTATGGGTAAGAGTTTCAGTAAGTGGATGTGTTGATAAATTCCAAATTTATACGTGCGAAGTCGGTGATCCTCGGAAAAACCTCGAGGAAACCTCGGCACCTAAATACCAGAGCCATTAAGGATTTGACTAAATCAGCTCTGGGCAAGAGTCACCGCGTATATTTTGAGAATTATTTTACATCTCTGCCACTGTTACGAGAAATGAAACAAAAGGGTATATATGCGTGTGGAACTTTCAGAAAGGGAACACATGGTATGTCCAATAACGTTACACTTCACAAATCTTTATTCCGGCGAGAATGTGACTGGAGAGTGATGGAGGACGGCATTTCTTTCATAAACTGGATGGATCCAAAGGCGATGATGTTTGGTGATGTTTAGAAACTTCCACTCACCTATATCTATATCAACAATCGAACGGAGAGCGTCTTATGAGGGCAGACATGTAGTTGAATGTCCTGAAGTCGTATAAAATTACTACACAACAAAACTACAACACTACAATTTGGGAGCTTATGAAATGAATCAGAAAAGAAACTTGTCTGATACTTCATTTTCACAGAAAAACCCGGAGTGAAAAGGCCCTTAGACGTGTTTGCAAGTGTCTATTTAAAGAAAAAGCGAGAAGTGTGCGATTTCTCAAATCGGGCAAGGGTAAGGTCCGTCACAGACGTTGTGATACGGCTTACCAGTCCGATATTAGTCTCGGAAGAGGTAGGCTTCGTAACAACCACTGAGGTTACACAGGATCCCTTCCTACAGCCATGGGCTTTCGGAAAAACTGGATCCAACACAATAGACCCCCCGGAGTGATGATCTGCCCCGCATGTGTCGAAGTTGTGGTCACTGTTTATTTCTCAGCATACACACACATAATTGTCGGCTTGTGACTTTTGTACAATAATGAGTAACTGAACGTACGCTGCAACGCGGATGCTCAGGACCTGCCGTTGTCTCGTGCTGAGGCTCTTTTACAATACAATGTCTGAATGATAATTAGCCTCTGACTTTACGTTCCTTGGATCAATTATCGTCATCTGTTGTTGCGTGATAGCAGTGGCAACTATGAATCTTTATATTTTTTATTAAAACAAAAAAAAAATGTCCTTGTAAGTAATTCTTATCACACATTGGGGTTTATTTATTTTCTTTTTTTAAGCCTTTAATAAGTTTGTTAATCATTTCTTGGTAAATAGTTGAATTATTTTCCAATTTTTGCAGCAATTCTACCTAACATTGACCTATCCGTGCATTATACCGAAACCAAGCACACATGGGTATAGTACAGGATCAGTTTTAGTCATAATATTTTTCACATTGCTTTTTGCCTACTTGCTATTGGGGATGACGGTAAACTTTTTCATAATGGGAGCAAGAGGTTTAGAAGTGATCCCTAACTTAGCTTTCTGGCGTGAATTGCCGCTACTAGTACGGGTAAGGATTTGTTGGTTATGTTATGTTAATGTTATTTTAATGATCTAATTGCAGGATGGTGCTTTGTTTATACAAAATGGATTTAAGCCGCCAACAACCGAATCAAATGTTCGGAGTCCTGAGAGCTATGATGCCATTTAGGAATAAATCGAATCAAACTATTGTTTTGATTTGTTTTTCTTATAATGTTTAGTTGTGGCTATAACACCAAACCAAAAGTAGAAACGATATTTGATATAGAGACAAATTTATTGTTTACATTGATTGTTTTTTTCTGAGTATGTTTGTTTGTTATAGTTTGCCTTAACGTCTACCTCTATATGTGCACATCTTTCTTATTGAAACGTCCGAAAGAAAAGGATAATGAGCACAAAGGACATTTCAACTAATATGTTATACTAATGTATTTGGAATAATTTAAACCATGTTTTTCTCTCCTATTAAATATTATCATGCGAACGTACGCGGAAAAATTTCTACTTATTGCGGTTGTAAATTTTTGATGAATTCATCGTTCAAATACATATTTAAAGGAGATGTGAAAGATATTCAACTTGGTTAGACACTTTTCGAAATATTCATTACATGATTAGAATAAATTTATACGAATCCGATTAGCTAATAAAGTGGTTAAATTATACACTGGATTTTCAATTCGCTGGCATTGGTTGCGGACATTTTGAATAGAGATATTTTGCCGCTTAAAATTCGGCGACGCTCCCTTCATTGGTAGTTGGTCAGACAATGAAAAGCCACTCGAAATTATTCACCACGATGAGTGAGATTTTAGCATAGATTTAAGAGACGGATTAGAGATGTTTACATTAAAAACCGACAGGTTGAGAGGCACAGTATTGGACAGCTGATCGACTACATTGACTTAGCAGAGTGGTAAGACGAGTTTTGCAGAAACAACCAACAGCACTTCTCGAACTGATTTCATTTTCCCGCGCTAACGTATCGAGTGAGCGTCATTTGCGTCGTTCGGGTTTAAGTTTCAATCTAGTTGAAGTTATTCGCCTAAAATATCAAGTGAAATAATGTATTCTCGCATAATACCGCTCGCAACGCCCAATACGTTTGGTTTTCCATTTACTCCGTACGAAATACAACAAAATTTAATGGAATCTTTGTATGGAGTCATCGAGAAGGGTCTAATTGGAATTTTTGAAAGTCCAACCGGGACAGGGAAGTCACTGACGCTGACGTGTGGCGCATTAAAATGGTTGGAGGATCATGAAAATGCAATGCGAAATGAATTGGTGCAACGATTGCATGAAGTTACTAAAGAGATTGAGAATTTAGACACGGAAGCGGCGGACAGTCGAGATTGGATTCAAGTGCAGTTTGGATCCTTGCAAAAGAAGGATGAAGCGAATCAGCTGAGGAAATGGAAGAATTTGATGGAGGAGTATGAGGCGAAGATAAAAGAATTGAAAGAAAGGCGGGTGAAAGTGAAACTGAAAGATTTAATGAAGGGAAGCAGACCCGCCGAGGTGCAGTCTTTCGATACGGAAATCACTGGCGGTGAAGATGATTTAGCACTAGGAGACTATGACGTGGAAAACGTTGATGTAGACGATGGAGAAAAAGATGTAAAGCAGTATAAGGATGTCAAAGTGAGTATTGCAAATTGAGTGTTGATTAGTTGCTATGCATGTTATTGTTATTTGTCGCCATCCTTCACGCGCGACATTATATTATGTCCAGCAGACGCACTGGGCCTTTATGTTGCCTTGCATTTCCAGTAATTGTTTCTTCACTGCCTACTCCAATAAATCCGATTGAATCCTCCCTGCGTTTTTTACATTTACCTAATCATCTTGTTCTTTAAGTTTTGCCTCAAATTAACCTTTTTCGGTATCCGAGGATAAACCAGGGGCTGAAGAGGACCATTTACTAGCTGTCTTAGCAGTTTAATAATTACTAAGCCATCTCGTTCGTCCAAAATATCCTAGAATCGCATCGCATATGTCGCTCCACGAATCACATTGCTCCGATTATGCTTCTCCGGACGCCCTTTTGATGTCTTACAACATTTTGGACGCTAGTCTGAGAGTCTACGTTTGACAACACTGTTCGCTGTTATTTGTTCGCTTTAGATATCGCTTTCCTGCGTAAGCAGGCGGCTTTCATCACAATGTAATGATATGCCTTATTTGTTTTTTTTCCTCGTCCTACACTATGGTGGTATTGGCTATGGGCCTTATTTGTGAGTTAGATTTAATTCGGTTTTCCTTCATCATTCGTTCAACAAAAGTGCATCGGAATGTAAAAATCTGTTAACTTGTTCTTGATTGGCTGCGGGTGCTACCCTGATAGTAGTTGTATTCATCGTTTGGGGTTTTATTTTTGTTCTGATCAAAGGGTATGATTGCGTGCAGTACGTTCCGATTCATATAGACTTACAGAATGATAAGTACATTTGTGGAGTTGTGTCTGTGTCTACTAAGGGCTAGTGGTCATCAATGTTGCACTCCCAGCACTGTTCAAAGATGCTTAGCTGTTGCAGAGTTTGTCAATTCTTAGCAAAGAGTCCAAAACCTCTTATGAGGGGATAAAGCACCTTCAAATTGATCCCCTACAATTTTATTTAAAAAAAAGACAAAAAAACCATGGCGTGCAATAGGATTGCCCTCAGAGGAAAAAGGTTTTAAAATAAAACCGAGTTTTAATCACCGTCGCAGTGGCTTTTTTTTTGGTAGGGAGGTGAAGGTTGTTTATTCCCTGAGAGTGCGACTCCAAGCATAATGCTCCTGTAATATGCACTAAACACCTCCCCTGTCAACCTGAGAAACTAGCCTGGAACCGTTTGACACATAACTTCGAGCTGTCTCGTGTTCTTGCGCCTTCGCGTCCCCTGGAAATGCCTTCTCCAGCAGGAAGAAAGTGTTAGCTCCTGTACAAAACACGCAGTAAGGAGAAGACCGAAAGTTAGGGTAAGACAGGAAACATCCATGCCTGCTTAAGAGCTGTGTCAAGTAGAAATAAATCTCACCCTTCGCTCGATTAAGCTACGGCGTTGTCATGCTTCCTTTGTGATAACTTTTCTGTTGTCTTCACTTCCGGGCAGAAAACAGTCTCTGCGCTTTCTCGCAAGGAGGGCGATGGGTCTCACCCCTGCGATCATAAATGCTCCCGGTCTGGAGACTGTTCGACTGTTTGCAACTGGGCCAAATGCTTTTTGTGTAACTCCTTGCTGAGAGCGTCGCCCCAAAGTTCACAGCACAGCGCTCATTAAGTGTCGTCCCCTTGATGTGGTAGGCCCTTCTATGTTGGCCATTCATAGATTGAGAGCCATCATACGCTCTGCGGTCTTGTCAGCTTGATTTGTTGGGGAAAAATCATCTTCGAGTCTATCAGTACACACAGGTATTTGCTGATTTCGATTAAAGCAGCGCTTCGCCAACACTGATAGGCATTGATCTGGAGATTCTCTTCATTGTCAGGATGCCCACTTCGGTTTTATCAGTGCCAGCTAGAACACGTGAGCCAGTTCCTTACTTTTTGCGTTAGAATATGAGTTGCGCATGGTAGACTTTGCAGGTCATGTCGCAGCAGTCCGTTATAGAAGATGTTCCATAGATCCGGGCCAACGGTGGAGCCCTGAGCGACACCTGAAGTATGTATCATCTTTCGGCTTCCTTCCTTTGTGTCGTTGATAAGGCGGTGATCCTACAGATAAAATTCTGTAATCCTCAAAATCCGCATCAGATATACTGGTACTTGAAAACGATTCTTGCGCATATGCATTCTTAATATCCAGAGTAACCAGCAGGACGACGGATCGGCTGTCTGCCAATACGAGATCCTAGATTTTTTCGTCACTGTCCTCATTTGTTATTCTCCGTGGTAGCCGTTCTTTGAATACGTCGTATCTCATCAAAGTCTACCGTGCGACCACGTTAAAACTCGGTGAATCAATTTTTTACGATCACAATCGCAGGAGCAGAGTCATCGTATAGCTTCCAGGCGCTATTTGATTTCGAAAACATGAATCGAGTCACGGTCTGATATTGCACTTTCTCCCTTTTTTAAAATCTGCGGACATATCCGCTTCTACAGGCGGTCAAAACATAACTAAGCGGCTGATTTGGCTGAAATTTTGACGGTAGCCGTGTACGAGAATGTACTTTACGATAGTTCTATTGCGTTAGTGGCGTTATCGTTCGGCTACTTCGGTACTTATCGGACCTGTTGAAGCTTTATTTTATGCTAATTGATCTGTCCGGAATAAACTGTGAGTACTTTACAACAGTCTGGAATAAACCTATTATCCGAATAAGCTGTACATTAGCAAGAGTAACTGAATCCCATCTTGTGGTTATCTACAAATTTTTGACAGTACTTTGTGCTTTAAGGTTTTGTGGTTATGTGTGTTTAAAAAAAACTTTTTTTTTTCAAATACCATCTCATTGATTAGATCCTGATTTTAATTCCGAACGATTTTTTTCTGTTGTTCTCCTTACTCGATTCGTCTACTCACTCTTTTTTATTCAGTGCTGTATTCTTCGAATTTCAGATATACTTCTGCAGTCGTACACATTCTCAACTGGCTCAAATTGCACGTGAAATAAAACGCAGCGAATATGCAGGAAAAACACGTTGTGTTTCGCTGGCATCCCGTCAAAATCTTTGCATAAATCCGAATGTATTGAAATTGCAAAATTCCGCTTTGATCAATGAACGTTGTTTGGACATGCAAAAATCCCAATCGAAAATCACATCGTCCGATATGGAAGGTAGAACACAGAAAAAGTCACGAACAGGACACGTAACCCGTTGTCCGTACAAAATGTCAACGGCTGTTGAGGATTTACGAGATATCTCGCTAGCAGAAATAGCTGATATTGAAGATCTGGTTTTGGCGGGCGAAACGTTAAAAGCTTGTCCATATTATGCAAGCCGAACAGCTATAAAGGATGCTCAGATCATACTGTTGCCGTATCAAATGTTACTTCATAGAAAGACCAGAGTTCAAACCGGCATTGATTTGGATAATAGTATTGTGATAATCGACGAAGCTCATAATTTGTTAGACACAATGTCCGATATCTATAGCAGTGAGATTAGTCTTGCACAGCTTCAGCTTGCGCAGCAACAGTTGCTGGGCTATAAAACAAAATATAGTGCCAGATTTAACACGAAGAATCTCCTGAAGATCAATCAATTGATTTTCGTTACCAAGCGACTGGTTAAGCTACTAACATTTTCCGATAGTTCTCCGCCTGTCTCAATGACAAGGATGTTGCGAATTCATGAGTTGATGTCTGAGGGAGAATTCTTCAACATTGACTTGTATCAGATCTTGGAATTCTGTGAGCAAACTCGCTTAGCTCAAAAGGTTCACGGCTATGCGCAACGTGAGGAACTTCGAAAACCTATTACGGAAAAAGAAAATGAGCAACAGGCTCAAATGGGAATCACTGGATTGCTTCAGAGACTAGAAGAAGAACAAATGCTGAAGAAACTACCGAAAAATAAACGCCGTGAGATTGAAACTCAAAAGGATGAGCTGTTGAAAGGGAGTGACAATAAAATGATTGAAAATGTTACAGTCCCTTCGGTTATTCGGCCGTTGTTAGCATTTTTAGAATCATTGACAGAGTGCACTAACGATGGACAAGTTTTAATGCAGTTTGATGTAGATCCTAAAAAAGCAGGCATGAAATTTTTATTGCTGAATCCTAACGGACACTTTAACGAGCTGGTACGCAAGTGTCGAGCGGTAAGTATTTATATTAAATACGATTGTTTTGCATTGATAGTTGTTTGTATTTATAGATTGTTATAGCTGGAGGAACCATGAGACCAACAGAGGAGCTAGTCAATCAGTTGTTCCCTGCATGCAAAGATCGGGTGAAACAGTTTTTTTACGGGCACGTTGTACCTTCGGAATCAGTTTGTCCATTGATTGTTGCAAGAGGGCCCACCGCAAAGAAATTCAATTTCAGCTACACCAATCGGAATAATTCTGAAATGGTTAGTACCAGCTGACTGATTTTCAATTGAATTCTAGTTGCAACATGAATAATCATTTTCAAATCACTTCCAGATCATTGAACTAGGTATGACCTTACAGAACATATGCAACGTTGTTCCTGCCGGTGTTATATGCTTTTTCGGTTCATATGATTATCTTGATCATGTGTACAAGTTGTTTGTGGAGAAACAGATTATTGCTAACATTGAAAAGAAGAAATTTGTATTTCGCGAACCACGCGCTGCTGGACAGCAAGTTGAAAAGATTTTAGCTGATTATGCTACAGCTATAGCGGATACACGGCGCCAAGGGGCGATTTTGTTTAGTGTTGTTGGTGGAAAGATGAGCGAAGGATTGAATTTTGCTGATGAATTAGGACGATGTGTTGTTGTCGTTGGGATGCCTTATCCGAATAAAAATAGTCCAGAATTGCAAGAAAAAATGCGATATTTAGAGTGTACAATGGGGAGCGGTGCTGGATCGGAATATTATGATAATTTATGCATGAAAGCCGTGAATCAATGTATAGGTACTTAATTATTATCCATTATTCTGAAATTTGATTTAATTTTATGTACTTTCTCTTATGAATTTACGTACTGGGTTGGCCTTTAAGTCCATTTAGGGTTGTTTTCTACTTTGCGTACTGGCTTGGCCTACAAGTCCATTTGATTTTCTTTTCTTATTAATGAACATTTGGCAACAAAAACTATGTGTTAATAATTCTTCCCATTTTGAATTTTTAGTAAGCTTGTACTTCATGTTAGTCTCATAGTCTCAGCATTGTATTGTACGGGGAAACACCATGATTGGTTTTCAACTACATCAATATAAAAATCGAAGGTCAATGGTAGACTGTCGACGCATTATGCATTACCTTGCTGACTACGACTTGACCACAATTTGTAATTGAGTTTGGCTTCTTTGAAATGGATTTGAGTTGGTCTTTATTTAACCTAAACCTCACCTTTGATGTTGATGTCAACATGAAATGAACTTGAAGGATAGCACGAACATCATGTGAGGACCACAGGAGCTCAATCGAACGTGATTTAAACCGATCACTTACCAATGTTCCTCACAAGAGTCTTGAGTAGACTTCCCTTTGTTGAGTCACTACACGGAACGTGTAACGAAATCTTGTGCAAACAACAAAACCCGATGATATGACACCTGGCAAAAAATTTGAGCTTTAACAATGAAATAGAGAAAAGGAAAGTAATGCAGTTACATTCAATGGAATGTTTGCGGTTTAACAAGTGATGATACATCATAAGTTTAAGGAAAACAATGAAACGAGACAAACGAGGATCAGTTTTCCCGCACAAGCCCAAAAAAACGTGCTCTCTATGTTATTTCAAGGAATTAAGTTCACTGGCATAATCCTTAATCCTTAAGTAAGTTATATTTATTGTGCACATGTTGTAAATTTTACTTTTTCATAATCATTTAGCAACTTATTGCGTAATGAAGAACAATGTGAAGAAGGAAAACGCTTGGATTATGAGAAAATAATTTTGTTTATCTGACAATTTGACATTGATATGAACTTATCCTAATATGTAACGTTCACATGATCTTGGCCATTCCTTGATATGTCCTTAGTCGAGCTTAGTTTTTCCTTGAAATAGTCTTGATAAGATCTTCAGTTTGTTCTAATACAGACTTGATTTGAACTTGATTTTATCTTGACATTGACAGGATTTCGACCAGGCCTGACCTTAATACGCCCTGAATCTGACCTCAATCTGAATTTTAATCTTGATTTGACCTGATCCTGATTTTGCCATGACCTGATATTGGCCCGAGATTTCCCATGACCTGGCCCGCGAGATGACCTTTGGACTTATATTTGCTTTCGATATGCTCTTCGTTCGGAATTCGATCTAAATTTGACCATTGATAGATTTTGAACTGACCTGAAATTGACCTATGACTTGCATTTGATCATAAAATGAATTTTGACAAGCCGTGATGTGATATTGAGCTCGAATTGCTTTCAATTTAAACTTGAAACATTGAAACAACCATCGATTATCCTCTGCCTTTACTTTGACGCGACCTCGTTTCAATTCAATACAACCTTGAAATGACTTCACTCTGACCTAATCTATTTTGAACTTTGACTTGATCTTGGTATGTCAATTTTATTCTATGATTCCATTTTTATTTTTGAAATATAGAACTCTGCTTAAAGTTTTTGTCTACAATTAACAACTCAAAATAAATGACGCCGCAAATCGGACACGGAAAAGTGTCTGTTTAAGGGTAAATCTTACTTAGGTGAACTTCGTTGCTATTCATTTTGAGGGAGCCATTGCCTTTTGCATTTAAGATTATCATACAAGAACCATTTCTCATCTTGTACCTCCTCGGCTACTTCTTTACTTAATTCAATTTAAAAAAAAAACCGGTCTCCATAGAACATTTGATTTTTGATGTGGTTTGTGTGTATTTATTTATTATTGATTTATGTTATTGATGATGTTATTATATTTTTTTTTAATATTACCTACTCGGCGTAATTTAAGCTTTAAATATTCGTTACAAATTTATTTTAAAAAAACCTTTTTTTTAATTATTTTACAGGTCGTTCAGTGCGTCATATTAGTGATTACGCGAGTGTTTTGCTCATTGACGAGCGTTATAATAGTGAACGTGTTAAAAATAAGTTACCACAATGGATCTCAAGAAATTTACAAATGCCTGCCATGTATGGTATGGTACAAGGCTCAGTAGCAAAATTTTTTCGTGATCGCAGAAAATCTCTAACGTGAAAACTTCCAGGTAGATAATCTTTTCTTTTTTTTTCTTAATAATTTTCTATGAACCAAAAAAAAAAAAAAACAAAGTTTCGAATATGAAGAATTTAGTTATTTTGAGATCTTAAAAGGTAACATATTGTGGACTGCACGTGTAGTTCCGGGATACATGTGCAAGCTTAATGCAATTACTACTCAAATCTGATATGCTTTGAACATGTTAGAGCAATTATAAATTATTTAGCAAGTGGAGACAATCAAATAAGAACGGGCTCCAATCATGCCGAAAAATCTGTGGTATAGAAAGAAAGCATATTTCTTATATAATAATCTACAATATTTTATTCAAAAAATATTTTTTAAACAATTTTATCACACTTTAAAACGCTTAAACACAAAAAAAAAACAAAAAAAAAATTCAACCTCCTAAGGAGTTAGAAACATAATTTATTAAGGTGTGAGTGTAATTTATGTCTTTACCTGATCACACTTGATAGAATTAGTATGCGAAAGACTGATCAGCTCTTTTGATGAAAGGCTACTGTTAACTGACGTGTTGACATCGATTTTCTGCCTTTTCTCTACCGCAAATTTAGGGATACTGTGTGTGGTATAATGTGCATACCGGAAATAATTCAACACAACTGCGAAAATCATTCCACTACGCTAATAGGATACTGAAAAAATGCCTAACTTTAAAAGGATATCATTAAGATCAAAATAAAATATGCTTTGTAAGTGAAATGTGCAATTCAGTTGAATGAAATTGTGGAATATTAAATAATTTTAATTTGTTGTTTTTCACATCAACTTACCTATCATAATAACTTATTCATCCGATTTTCCTGTGGAATCATGCAACCTTAAAATTTTCTTTTTCTCCACTTTAATTCTCTCAATTCTCAAAATTATCTAATTCTCTCAAAAAACTAAACGTTCAAAATTGAAGACTTATTTACTCTGTTTTCCCTTGATATTTCGTCCTTCCTTGGTATTTCGAATTCACACACCCCCAAACTTACTTTCATTCCAATACTAACTGATATTCTAAATGGTGGAACAGCGTCTTGGTAAGTACCTTATTTTTAATAAATGTCAAATTCTCATTCGTTGCAGAGGACTCTATTGATATGAGTGATATAAGTGAAAGTGATAAGCATTGTGGTAGTAGAGTTATGTGTGAGTGGATATCACATAGAGTACTTGAGAAAACTCCCGACCTCGTAAACCATATATTAAAAATTCAATCAATAACCAATTTCAATATGTTCTCACTTCGTTTAACAAGATTAACAATCTCAAAACGTTTAATTGAAAACGCAATTCAAATCTACTATATCCCGCTCTATCTTTCCTATCAAGAGCAGCCCGGGAGTGCTCACGCTGTTTTGCGCTTTTGTGTTATGATATACATAGGTGATATTCGAGATTACTCAAGATCGGTGTTGTTAAATCGAACGATGCTCTCCTTGTGTATTAGATCCACTTGAAATGATCAGTTTATCTTAAGTTCCTTTGGTCTACTAATGCCCCCCCTCTTCTCTGCCATGCCTTAAAACTCCAATTGGGGAGGGGGTTTAATAGAAAGTCTCTGGACATCCGGATGCCATTGGTTCTTGCTCAACGATTCTTTACACTCTCTGTGACTAGAAGCATCACACTTAACCTAGTATACGTTCAGCTCATTGTGTTTCAAATTATTGAAAACTGTTACAAGCCATCCTCTCATCTGGAAGATAACATCAGCCTTTATATTGTGTGGCAGATTGCGCTTCCCGATAGTCTGTGAAAAAATCTGCAGAGTGACGGTTAACGTCAGTTGAATATGACTACCGTAGTCTGTGTTTCAAATACCACAAAGGGTTTTCTCAATCGGTTGGTTTTATTTTCATATTGTCTAGATTACTGAAAATAGTTGATTCGAAATTCATTCTACTTTCCAGCTACCAAAATCGCAATGATTAAGTCAGCTTAGACCCGATATCTGGGGTAAGGATAACGGTAACTTGCATGGGCAATCCTCAACCTGCTCATTAGATAAACCTCTGTTAAGAATACGTTTCTGGATGATCTGCGGGGTCGTGTTGCCCATACATCGTATCTGGCCATTGGTCTTTTCATCTTTCACTTTTCATAAATGAACTTACAATTCGGGCGACTTGGATTTCCAAAAAAAAAAAAAAAAACAACGGTTTGAGATAGATTGCCCCTGGTTTAAATGACTGGAAAGGCACAGAGAAGTTGTGAGTCAGGTTCTTTGAAAAAATATGTCAAACATCGTTTCACAGTTAATATTGGTAAGTTTAAAAAGTATTGATTAAGTATTTTGTCATTTTTCGATTGAGTATTTCTTTTATTTAGAATAGATTTTATTTAAGTATATTTTGTCCATTATTTTCTATGACCTTTTGCCATTTTGTGGGTAGCTCCATTATTCCATCTATGTAGAACTTCTGAGGTTTATCGTTTATATATTTTATAAAAACTTGGCCAAGTGATTTTCACAGTGCCCTTTTAAGTGAATTTCTTTTCAGTAAGGAAGTTTTGCAGAGACCGAAACAAATGGTAGTCTGATGGTCCAATGTGTGGACTATACATTGGATGCATCAAAGCTTCCCAGCCAAGCTCTTTAAATTTTTGCAGGGTCATCAAAGATTTGTGTGGTCTGGCATTGTCATGATGGAAGACAACGCCCTTTCTATTGATCAAATCTGGCCGGTTTTTTTGAATTCCTTGTTGTAATCTGATTAATTGCTGACAGTACAGAGTAGAATTGAGTATTTGGCCAGGTTCTAGCACCTCATGATAAACAATTCCCTTCCAATCCTATCATACATACAGCATAACCTTATTTGTGCATTCCCGGCTTTTAAGCGGTTTGTGATCTTTTTCGAACGACATTTTAGTATCTTGCCCATTTTTCATCGCTCGTAAAGATTTGCTTCAAAAATGGCTAGATTTCGTTGTGTTTTATTAGCATTTCGCAAATGCATATTCGGTCGATCATTTTTTTTTTGTTAATTCATGCGGCACCCAAACGTCGAGCTTCTTTGTGTATCCAGCCTCACGCAAATGCTTCAAAGCTGTTTGGTAATGGATAGTCAGTTGCTTAGCAATGTCATGCCTACTTATGTGTCGGTCTTCTGTAATTTTTTGTAAAAATTTCATCAACCTTTTCAGTGATTGGTCGACCTGAGCGAGGTGTATCTGACATCAAAATTTCCCGAACGAAAGCGAGCGAAGCATCTCTTGGTTGTGGCTTTTGATAAAGTATCTTGACCGTAGACACCACAAATTTTTTCACGAGCCTACGATGCATTCTCATCTTGATCGTATTGATATTGTAAAATATAACGAATTTTTTCAGAAATTTCACTCATTTTTAAATGAATACAACTTTTGACACGAATGACGAAGTACAAAACCGTCCATATGAAAATTGTAGACTGGAATGTCACCTTTCAAACGCATGTCATGTTTGACTCAATCTGATTAGTATTGCCCGATATATGACAACGAACACCATCTAGTGACAAAAAAGGCTCAATACTTTTAAAACACTAAAAACACTTAAATTAACATATTTTTGGATTTGTGAAGGAATGTTTGCGAAATTTTGTGTTGTAGTATTTTAATATCAAAATGGCCAACTGTCTGAATACTTTTTTCGGACATTGTACTTCGATTAACAAATGGTTCAATGTGATACCGAATACTCGGTTAGTCCTAACGAAGAAAGGCACATATTAAATACCTAGGCAGAGGATCTATTCTCTTTTTAAGCAAATTATTACCACCGGTTTTCGAGTTGGGCAGGGGATTCATACAACTCGACAGAGCGTTAGAATGACACTAGCTTCTAATGCGTAGTAAAAAGGGGCATACGGTTTAAATCTTATCTTAAAGGATCTGCGTAAAGTAACATGTCGGATGATTTCAATCTAGGTTTTCTGGTTGATAGGAGATGTGTTTAGTTGGTGGTCCAAAATCTTTGTTTTGCTGGGAATCTCACAGTCAGCGTAAAAAGTCTTCAGTTCCATGTTGATCCTTTTTTGACTTAACATTTCGATTTTTGAAAAGTTTATTTCCACGGAAACATTCTTTTGTGCATGTGTTGGAGTTTTATTTATTTTATTCTAGTTTTGAGATGGATGGTTCTAATACTCTATTATATGTACGTACTCGGAAACATATGTACAAAAAAACATTCCCAGAATCAGTCAAAATTGAAATAAAAGAAAACAATTTAACAGGTACATGGTAGATGTATTTATTCTTCATGTGGTTGTTTTTGTATGTTTTTAAACATTTTGTTATTTGATGTTCGTACAGTAACAATCGTTCATAGTTTGTTTATTTTAATTTCATTACTTGTCACAATATATTTTATTTACTTTTACAAAAAAAAAATCAAAAGAAAAAGTAAGGAAAAAAAAACAAAAAAAACTTTATTTCAATACAAACACATGTATATAAGCGCGATGTATCCGTGGTATGTAGATAAAACCTTTTTTGGTTTCTCTTAACATTTTCTTTTGATTTCTATATAGTTTCAGTTTTATTTTTATTTTGTTTTTTTTTGTTTGTTTGGTTTTAACTATTTTAAGAAACAGCATTAAATAAATAAATATATTAATTAAAAAAAAAAACAGATGTATAGTGCTCTTTTCATTGTAGTTGTAGTGTATTGAAAAATAGTGAACTAGGGTAGTAACATTTTACATATCTAATATAAGTAGATATTTGTAGTCAATAGTAGTAGAAAGATTAATAACAGTTGTCATTATAACGCAAATAATGTGATCATTTTGAAATTTTTCTTGCTTTTGGGTCTAGTCGTTTGATATTTTTTGGGGGAATTTTTTCTTTCTTGTTTTCGACGTGAATTTGACAGCGTAAATATTTGGACAGTTTTGTTCAAATTTAAAGTCTTCGTGCAAAAAGTCAGTTGATTTTCAATGAACGCTTGGTAACTCTTTTACTTTTGAATTTTATTATTCAGTACACGCCAGGGCTTCGTTTTTGAGTGCGAAAAAAACAAAAAAGAAATTAAATGAACAATAATAATAATAAAAATAAATGATATTAAATGTGCAGTCATATTTTGAATACGAACAAAAGTTTTCCTCTTAATAAATTTTAAATTAAATTTTTTGTCATTTAATTGTAAACATTTGGAACATGGTAGTTAAACAATAATTAAAAACTAAAAATAAAATTTTTTTTAGTAGTATCGTTCGTTCTGCTGATTTTTTTTTGTCTCAAATAAATGGTAAAACAATTGAAAAAGAAAACCAAATAACAACATAAATGAAACGTTTTAATTCAATTTTTGCCCATGTCAAAAATTAGAAAAAACATTATGGATTTGTTTGTTTGTGTTACCATTTTTATGGAGCGATTAAGTAGTTTTTTTTTTGTTTTTTTTCGTTGGTCAAGTATTGCATGCTTGGTTGCTGGTTGATTAAATTTTGTGCGTTTTATGTATAACTTTTTTTTGTGTTGGTTACATAACTATTTGAGGAAGGAAGGATTTAAAGCGGATTTAAATCTTTTCTTATCTCCTTAAACTGTAAAAAAAATCGATTTCCCATATTGTGCTTTTATGAAAGGTTAGGCTGTTGCTTAAACTTGTTTTAAACGGTAAAAAAAAAATTCATTAAAAATATTCAAATTGAAATTTGAAAATTTTTTTGTTTAGAAATTAAATTTCTTTTTTTAGCTAGCACAAAATTTTCATTTTTTTTATCAGCAAATATATTTTGTTGTTGTTTTTGTTGTTATACAACAAGGATTAAGCATCATTCAAACTGCAACAACGGCTTTATTTCATATAAAGTTACGACAGTTTCTTATTTATTTTTGGGTACATTCTAGATTTCTACGATTACGTTTCGGTAACATTTAAGGCGATTTTTTTGTTTTCAAATATTTTAGAATTCAAACATCAATCTTAAATTACTTCTAATTACACATTTACAAATTCGAAAATATTTACGTTGCTGCGAGAAAATAGTTAATTTATTATATTGTTTATGAAAGAGTGTCAAAAAATAGCAATATACATTTAGTTGATTTTGTTTCTATTTTGGATTTAATTTAAATATTTTCTTTTTATTTTTGTTCGCTTAAATATTTTATTTTTGTAAATTTTTTATTTTACGAATAAAAAGCTCATTTTTATCGTGTGGCACTTAAAATTTTTCTTTCTCATTTTAATTCCTTGTTTGCAATGATTAATTAGTTGTTTCAAACGTAAAATTCTTTTGTACCCAAAGGTGTTACCCATAATTATTAAACGTTTTATTTGCTGTTTGTGACTATTAACACGTTTTTTTTGAACGCTTTTGCTTTATTTTAATGCAATAATATTTAAGACGGCTATTTACGCGTCGAGTATAATTATAACAATAATATTAATAAAAAAATTGAGGTAACAATTATGCACACTAAGCCTATTAGTTAAAATAGGAAGGCATTTTGTTGATTTTCTTGGTTTTTTTTACTTTTATTATATTAATTATTTGTTTTAAATATGTTGAGGTCACTGTTTATTTTCTTATTATATTTAATTTTCCACTTATTATACACATATTTATTCGTTTCAAGCTGCAACATTAGCACAAATAATATCGATTTGAATGAATTTACACTTTACTTATTTCTGTTTTTAATTTATAAAGCACTTCAGTTTTATTTTCGAATTGAAGTTATGCTCATGTAAATGTTAACACTTTCTTAAAGGACTTTAGTTGTGATTTATTTTCGAATGAAGATAAGCTGCTGACTTTGTCTTTTTCAGAATATCTAGGCCATTTATTCTGTTTGTGTGTGTGTGTGCAGGAAAGGTTAAATTGTAAAATCAGCTACAAATCAAAACTCCGCTTAACACAAGTCTTTGAGTCAAAAACGCCCTAGCCTTAAACTAAAAATATTTGACAATAAATAGAGGGGAGGTTGTTCTACCGAATATCTGACTCGTAAATTGTAGACTTTCGTTTTCCACAAAATAATAGGTCCAAAAATTCCAGGTCCAGGATTTAATAATTATAAAAACAAATTCTAGGATTTCTAGTCATACCGCCCGTATGAAAAGAACTTGATTGGTGTGATACGAGCGTCAATTCTTGTGAGAATCTATCCCGAATTCTACGTTTAATTCAAGGCACGTTAGAACGGTTGTCAAAAAAGCTTTGAAAGTGTTCTTAGGTCGAAAGTCAATTTTCTTTCTTTCTTATTCAGACAAGTTAATCGGTACCAATATTTTGGACGTATCTTACTCAGTTCAAAGGTTCAATAATGTGCGTGTGTGAGAATAATGTAGAAAACTTTTCATTGAAGTCATAAAAATTGATTTTTATTTGGAAAACAGTGCAGGAAAGTCAATCCTGAAAATTAAGTTTTGGGGAAACAAAGTTGTTGGATTTTTTTTTTCTATTTCTGAAGGCACTTAGATGTGATCACAAGAGAGTTGGAGAGTTGGAAAATTTTGGTCGATTGTTGCTTTGGTGTTTTAAATTGTTCGACAGTTGCCTACAATGAATTGTTTACAATTGTCTACTCATTAAAATTGTTTTCTAAGTTTTTTTTTCTAATTTTCGAAAAGTTTTCATAATATTGATTTGGAAGGATTTTTCGGGGAATCAGATTCCTGCTAATAACTCAGCAAATGAATTAAATGAATATACCAGACTGGTCATAGCATACTTTAGAGTCATTTTTAATTTATGTTTGAAACTTTTGACGGGTATTTTCTTTCAACTGTAACGGGAGGGAAAATAGTCAAAATTTTGAGGTTATTACAAACGCCGGCTTTCTAGACGAAAGATACATTTTGTTTTTTGTGTTTGTTTTCTTGCTTTTCGAATCTCTAGTTAATTTTGGAAAATCGAATAGTATGTGTATGTGTATCTGTATGTGTTTCTCAGTTACTTTGAAGAACCTCACACTTTTACAACGAATTCGACATTAGACCGCAATAGAGAAGGAAAAAAACAACAACGAACAAATTATTTATGCGTTATTATGGCGCCGACAAGTGTTTAACATTTAAAAAAAAAGGTATTCACATATTCCCTGATTATTTCTAGAACAAGCATGAATATGAGGAAATTTAAAGGATACTATTACGTTCGTCTTGCTAATTAGGCACGGAAAAAATTACTTAGTCAAATCAAATTAAGTCACTTTATGGAAAATTTCATAAAAGCAAAATGAAAATTTAAATTTTAAAATTAAAAAAAAAAATTTACACGATTAACAATTAGAAGACAAATATTTATCATAATTATTCTTCAATAATTTTACATTTCTAATTTAAGGAATGCATCACTGGTACTTTTATTATTATGATTATTATTTACTTTATTCTTTTTCACAATAACAATATTTTCCACTGGGTTTTTAAAACAAATTTTAAATGGTTATCATTTTTTTTTGTCGAAATTAAAATTAATATTTAACGTGTTAATTTACTTTTTGACTTGGTTTTTCTCTTATCCGTTCAGTAAAGCTAATGAGTTTCACATTAAAATAATAATTAATTTTATTATAATTTTTAATGATTATTTTAACTGTGGTTTGAAGGAGAAAAACAAATGAACTGATTGTTGTTTTGTTTGCAGTTGGCTAAACCTATTTCGAATTAGAAAAAAAAAAGAAAAAAAATATAAACAAAAAATACTGAAAATTTCTAAATAATATTTTCATGACGAAGGAAATTATGTTTTTTGTTGAAATTTTTTTTGTATGTGTTAACCTGCACAATGTAAAATTTATGACTGGACATGGTTTGCTTTCATATGTGATGAATGGAATTCTTTTTTTTAACAAAATTAGAAAATTTTCTTTTCACTTCAATGAATGTTTGGCTGATGTTTGGCGTAAAAACGAGTGACGTTATAAGGAAGACTTCATTAAAAGCAAATAAAAGTGAAGTAGTGTTGAGCGTCTTTTTTCGTTAGCGAGGTTTCTTAGTACAGAATCGATTAAATTTCTATCCGAAATACTGTTTATCCTGTGCACGGTCTGACCGGAAATTTCGTGGCTTTGAACTTCAGATCTTGAACGTGAATGATATAATAAAGTTATCATCAAAAACGTTGGATAATTTCTTGAAAATGTTAGTCCAACAGTTTTTTTGTCTCAAGACTCCTAAGTCTAAAACTATGGTGACCCCGCGTCTTATGCGACCGAGCAATTCCTCACTAAAGGGGTAATGGATGTCATGAATTTAGACAGTTACTGCTTCTTCGACACGATACATGTGCATCGGCTTATTCCGCAGCTTCCTTCAATATCTTAAAGGATGACTATATCTGTCTCAGTGACATTCCTGAACCTGTAGACGTCAACGTACGACTTTTTCAAATAAATTTACTCTTTAGCGAGTTAACTAGGTTCGAAATAAAAGAGAAAATCTATGAAAGTATCTTGAAAACAAACAAAAACAATATAGAAAAATGAAAGATCTTCGTACATACTTATATGAAGAATTATCTTAACAGTTATAGTTGTGTTGCATTTTCAAATTTTCTTTCATTTGACAGTGAAATAAAAATATTTCCGAGATCACAGGATTAATTATAAATAAATATTAAATTGATGTTTTTTTTTATTTTACGATTATTTTAAAAACAAAGAGAAATTATAAAAATTAGAATCGAAGCACCTATGGAAGCGTTGTGATGTTTTCATATATATTGTTGTTTCGTTTTTTGTTTTTTTGATTTTTTCTTGGAATGGTTTCGTTCTAAACTTAATAGTTTTTAATTCTTCTTGGAAGAACATTATCATTGTGTATCGTGGACAATTGAATATTTACGATGTTAATTGATTTTGTGCATCCATTGATAAAAAAAAAACATTTTTCTTCTTTTATAAACTTATGGTGCAAGTGGGAATTGTTAAATAAACTGGATTTGGAAAATAAAGCGACGAGGAAACGGACGAAACTGTTTTTGAATTTTGCCAAAACGGTAACTCAGAAGGATAATACTTTTCAACGGGAAAGAACGAGCATTTGGCATGGCAAAGGAACGTAAATATCTATTTAGGACATTAAATTTAATTTTTTTTTCATATTTTAATATATATCTATGGTTAACTCGTCTTTTCACATACAATTTTTTGAAGAAAGAGGAAGGTCTGGCCCGAGTTATAGGTTTTACTGCTTCAGTTATTCTATTCGTTATCCTTAAATTAATTTGAAGTAAATATTAAAAGAAAAGAAAACCTACAATGAAAAGCTCTTAAATATTTTTCTGTGATTCAAAAGACGTATGCAATGAACCTGAAATGGTTTAGTTCAAAAATAATTGCAAGAATAAATATCTTGGTGAAAATAATTGGAGGATATTGGAGAAAGTTAAGAAGCGCAAGGGATTCGGAGTAAACAATTTACAAAGAAATCTTTATCAGATTTAAGCTGCTTCTTTGCAGGAATTGGATTGAACTCGTGTTTTAATTGTCGATTGCAAATGTCAGGATAAATCAAAAATTCATATTTCAACGGATAGAGAATGTATTCGAAAATTTCACATTATTTTTGGATTATATTACGAAAAGGACGATTAATATGGACTGATTACTAAATGAACGGATAGTCATTTTGCTTCATAGAGGTTATGTGAGACTGTTTTAATGCTTAAACTTTGAAGTAAATAATTTGCTTTGGATGGATATAACTGACGAAAAGGTAAAATAAAAGATACTGTGACAAAAAATTGAAATGCAGACGTAATTATTGGGAATGATTTTTGAGCCCTCAACATATCGTTTGCACTTGTCCTTTTGCAAAATTGGTTATGTATCGGATTAAATAGGATAGTCGAAAGGCAAATATTTGCATGGCTGATCGGAAAGGAATCGTATCATGTGAATCTTAGATGTCAAGGCGAAGCGGATCTTCGATGATAACGAGACTTCATTTTTTCATTTTTTGAAATCTTTAGGACGATATTAAAAAATTCTGATGTAGTTGTTGCGGTTTTCTAATGAACCGAAAAAGGAACATACTATCCTACCGTGAAAGAGAAATGCTGCAAATAAATCAATTGTAAGAACGACAAAACGAAGCTTAAGAAGATACTACCGCGGAATAAAGAAATAATTATATAGCACCGTTATTGGATGGAATGCACGCAAGGAAACTTTCAATTGTAAACATGTTTTTAAAAATCTTAATTCAATTCTTACAGTCTAAAAGGATATATTGAAAATAAAACAGAAGAAGGAAAAGATAGGATTCATGCATATTTTTGGAAGCGTTGTTGGTAGAAAGATTTTAAATTGTTGGCTTGGATTGAAGGGATTAGACAATATTGCCCAATCCTTAACACTGGAAGCTTCCGCAATCCTTGCCAGAATCGACTTACAAATCACGAAGCGTTAAAAACATGCACGACACTCTAAATTTCTAAACAATAGGGAACAAAGCATATTTATATTATTTGGTAACTTAACAGAAGAAAAAAACACGTAAATATGACTTTTCCAACCTACTGCAGAGAAGGAGATTGAGTTGAACCCCCTCTCTCCCTCTCTTCTCGTCTCTCTCTCTCTTTTACGCCAAACATCCACCATTTGTTAAATGTGCATAAGCCGTTATACCACTATCCAAGTCAGTAAATTCCGAATCGGTACCATCAGTCAATTGTGCCAAAAGTTCGCTATCATTGGTCAAAAAGTCATTTTTAATCAAAAGATTATCATAGGTTGGTGTTGTTGCAATTTGATGATGAAAATCTAAATGACTGCTATTGTTATTGATTGCGTTACTATTATTGTTATTGTTTAAATTATTATTGACACCATGTTTCATATCGAATGTATCGCAATTTGTTTCAAACAAAAAGCGATCGGCACTTTGAACAGTTGTATAGGGTGATTGGGCATCGATAAGTTCACTTTTAAGGACGAAATCGGGTGTACTATCGACAGTGGAGCCGCCATTGCTATTTTCACAGTTTGGAATGTAATCATTTTTGAGAAGACCAGCTGTCAGTTGATGGTGTAGATGATGATGTGTATGATGATTAGCCGTTGGTGAGGTGATGTCGTGAGGATGCAAGCAGATGTCCTGAGTTGGAGAATTCAGATAGCCTATTTCGTGAGTCGTTGGTGAGGGTTTACAATATCCGTTTGGCAGTTGTTGAAGATCGTTGCTGGTCAGATTGGGTAGATTTTGTGGCTGGTGTTGCTGATGCCGTAGGTTGTTTCGGGCGTATTTGATTGTAGTCATAGGAGGAATTGCCGTGATAGTTCGTTGTTGTTGCTGCTGATGCTGGTGTTGATCTTGTAGGAGATGCTGTTCACTTACACCAACTACTCCATTCCCAAGTCCTAATTCGTCGAGGTATTTGTATGCTGGTGATTGTTGCACATTTATGTCTAAATGATAGCCTCCTGGTCGTATACAAGACGAACTATGCGATTGTAACATATCGAGCAGTTTTCTTCGTTCCGTTTCTAAATTTCGCACTGTCGATTTCAAGTCATTATTTTGCGTTTCCAATTGCTCGGACTCACTGACAAGATTATTGGTGCGTTCACGTTTCTTCATTCGACATTTAGTTGCAGCAATCTTATTGCGTTCTCGTCGTCGTCTTCGGCGATCTTCATCTTCAGGCGTCAGCCCGTTACCTTGTTTCGACGTACTCCTTGAATCCATTTCTTCTTCACCACTACTTTCAGCCATTTTACGAGGATTTTTACAATTGGATAGTTCAGTTCCTGAACTGGAATCACTGCTCGACATTTTCCGTTTACTTTGAATTGTGAGCTTAAGGCCGGCTTTGATGAGTTGCGAGCGGGTCTGAAAAAGATAATATCAAATGAACTCACTTTATGGGAAAATTTTTTACAATTGAAAAAAGGACGAAGTTAGATTATATCTTCATGTTTGTGAAACTGATCTCAACACACAATGATTAGTCAAAGATAAATCGTATATTCTATTCAACTATTCTTTTCAACGGACAAGTTTGATAGATCTTCTACGTATTAGATCAAATATGAAGTATTCCTGTTTCGAGCACTATTTTGACATGGCTACCCGTATTGTTATATTCCATTAAGATATTACCGGGACAGAAGAAAGCTTGGCCTTATTGTTAAACTTGCCGAAATTCTCCCTAGATTCATCTCTTCACAGTTTAAGGCGGGTACGCTATCACAGACTCAAGCATTTGAATGTTGTGAAAACTTCAGTTTTCAGAATGAGTTTGCAAGGTCCTTGAACTTGAGAGTCACAGTACCACAGTACCACAGTAGTTCCTTGGTTTCTCCAAAGCAATGGCAAGGTAACTTCTGTGGTTTTTGGCAAACCCGCAGAAACAGGGTTTCGATTTCGAACAGGATCGATTCATGTAGTTGGACGAGACTCCAAATACTGCTCTTAGCTAGAAAAGTCATTTTTGTGTTTTTGTTTGACTTATTACAAAGCAGTGGCGAATGACGCATAATTATAACCAAAACAATATTTTCAACTGAGAAAGGTCTTGCCGCCATCTTCTCTTCTATGTTAGCTATCAGTTTCAAAGGAACAATGCCTGTCGAATTGCTTTGTGAGCTTCAGATCATAAATGTTGCCATTGGCATAAGTTGTTTTTTGGTGGTTATTAAAGGACATTTTGACCAGAGACATGGAATCTTGGGCTTATTTGTTAGTGCCATTTAATTTAAATATCTTATGAGACACTGAAGATAGCTTTAAAACTTTATAAAATTTATTAATTTTACCTTTTTTTGAACATTATTTTGACTCTGTGCTTTTTTTGGTATTAACACTTCATTGTGTTACGTAGTGTCTGTGATCAACTAAATTGAATTTTAGCTTGAAAATAGAAAAGCAAACTATTTCTTTGGTATACGTTCAATAATAAATTGTTTAGCTGTTTTTGTTTTAATTGAATATTGATAGAAAAAAAAACATAACAAACAAACTTTTTTGATATTGTCTGTGATCAAATAAAATGAAGTTTACACGCAAAATATTCGTTTGAAATGCCTTCAGCAATAACTGCCTGGACTTGTTGTCTTGACTTGCTGCAAATTCCGTGTTAATCAGATGCTAGTAAATAATTTAAATAAAAACGCAGACAAAACAAAAATAAAGATTAAATAAAATAAAATTAATAATAACATAAAATAATTAATGAAATAAAAATAATAATATTATCCCACATCAATCCAGTTAACATCCAGAATGACTCTTTCTATATATGACGGCCAGTTTGAATGAATTATTTTTCGAACAAAACTAAATACGCGATGAAGTAAGAAACAATAAATAAAATAAATCGATAAATAAAAGGCAAGAAAAATAAATAAAAAAGAAAGTTATGAGTTGTAAAAATAGATAATTACGGTTGATGTGAAATGTATACATTTCTTGATAGTCAGATTACGTGTCTCCTTTTGCTTAACCACATACTCACGTTTTGGTTTGGTGAAATTCCCACATTGTAAATATTTTTCATTGCACACAATAGCGTTTAATGTTGGTGAATTGTACGTGTTTTGAAATACTTACTAAGTGATTCAATGTTCAAAGGAAAACTTGGAAAAATTGATACAAGTAAAAGTTTGTTTCCCTACGCTAGAGGAGAAAAGAATTGAAATAATTCTGAATATGGAAAAATGAGACCTGATTTTTTAAGCTTTGCTGTTTAAAATCGGTCTCTAAATGTAGAAAATCTACGGTTGAAATGAATGTAAAAAATGAAAATCATTAAGGCATTGATACGTTCATAGGCAGGATTATTTTGACTTCTACAGATTGTATTTGAATGTCCTGTGACAATTAAAAAACGATGAGCCCACTTTACTAATTTTCAATGATATCAAATCTTGTTTGCGTATGAAAAGGCTTCCTTTGTCCATAGCTAAAATTGGCCATAGACATTCTATTCGTCCTTTTGAAAATCTTTCCAATTTATCCTTCTAGTCATTCCCTGCATAGTTATCTTGCAAACACTGTTGAGCAACACTCTACGTATTGAGCAGGATTTGTACTAGCCAAAATACTTTCAACTTCAAACTACTCACAGGTGTGTTTTGAATCACAAATTCACAAGGCTGTATTCTAACTTGTATTCCGAGTCCTTTTTGGAAGAAGGACTTGGAATTTTATTGCTTGTAGTCAACCCTTTCTTGTATTTTTGTTTGTTGGAATTTTCTAGGAGTTTAATTAAGTTGCTTCCTTTTCTTCGCATATTTTAAACATTGTACAAAACACAAACAAGGGTGTCCATGCACTCGACAAATTTAAAGAAACCTAATTAAAAATAAAACCAAAAAGTGCTTTCTTATATAATTTTTGAAAAATTTAAAATATTTATTTTTAACATTAAGCCCAGTGTGGGCAAAAAATTTGGTGATTCTCAGATCATTCGGGTAATTCACATTTTATGCAAGCTGTCTTAACTTTTTGTTCCGTTTTTTGGGACACAGCGCAATCCTTGTCTGCTTCTCTAACTTGGCCGAAGCATTGCCCGTAGGAGGTTCCTGGTTCATATTTAGAATGTCACGTTTATTGCTCACTAATCCTGTGGTAAATTTCTAGTTAAACGACGTCTCATTTTCGGCCCTACCTATAGAGACGTTAGTTCTTGAAAAAAATACTTTCGAACTTATTCATGGGATAATTTTGACGCTTAGTGTCAACATAAAGCATTATTAAGCATTGAATTTATAGCTTCATCAGCTTCATCAGTCATGCCATAGAAATAAAGAAGTTGATAACGTCTTGTAATCCTGGTCGTGTTTACCACAGTGTTTACCAACGATGTGCAGGTCTCTCGGACAGACTACTTTCGGTCCTACAAAAAACTCCAATAGAAATTGAGAATTGGGAATTGTTCCTGCACTATTATCCAAGGGATATAAGCTATGCAAACAACAAGGATTTATGAAGCGTCTTGAGAGAGAAGAATACGAGAATACCGGGGTTTACAGAATCACATGTCTCGCATGTGATATGACGTGCATCGGTCAGACCAAAAGCATCAATTGGGAAAATGGTGAAGTACTGCTGCACCAATATTCAAGGAATACAAGCTATGCCATCAGCTAGGATCTTTGAAGAATCTTAAGGGAGAAGTAGAAGGGAAAAGCGTCATATGACATGAGTCAGACCAAAAGTTTGATGAAAACCAGGTCCTGAGTACAAGTGCAGAGAATCGTGTTTAGGATTGAGACAAAGAAAAATGACATAATATTTATAATAACGAGACATATCATAAGACAACGTATGGGTTACATACCTTGGGTGTCCGTGATCTTCTAGAAAGTTAAGAAAATTATTACGATGATCCTTTTCAAAAACAAACAGACAACAAACAATCGTTTTCAAAAATAATAGACCGTTGTTTCGATGCCGGTATGGTATGACAGATTAGAAACAAAACACCGAAAAAAGGACCAAGTGGACGTTGAAACAGCTATTGGTTTTATTTTGAGAAAAAAGATCAATATATTAGAGGAATAAAGAGATTTTTTTTAAGCGTATAGTTATTGAATGAGGTTCAGGATTGGCAAACGCTGGCTTCAATGGATGATCCTAGAAAGTGGCAGGCTGACTAGAGTCTAAGGTTACGCGTCCGGTCATGTGGTTCAACGGAGCACAACGATAGGAATATTATTAGTAAAACAATTTAAAGGGCATTGCAGTTGAAAAGGAAAGAAAAATTTGTTTGTTGAAGGAAGGTGAACGTAATGAGTTTTGACTAAGAATTTTTTTCACGGATAAGTATAATAAGATTTGATCGTAATTGCTATTTAGTACTGAGAAAGCAACCAGATAATCGGTGTAAACCGGACAATAAAAAAGGATGAGCATCAGTGGAAATAGTTTTTCGTATTTTTTTTAACAATTTTTATGAGTGATAAACACAGAAGATCACATAGAAATAATAATCTAGGGCAGATTTAACAATATTTATTGCACTGCAATTTAAAAATGACGCACCTTATCTTTGCAGAAAAAAAATAACATTTCGGGCGAGGAAATCCACTCGAATATCTTTAGAAAAATGTGGTTGAAGTTTATCTTGGAAATAGTACAGTGAACAGCTTTGATTATTGAATTTTACAAGACTTTGCACTTGCACAAGACTAAATATAAAAAAATGTTCACTTTTTGCATTCTCATATGAAATAACTTTTCGAAATTCCGGGAGCAGGGTGCAACATGTACAATACCAAAGAAAACAGCTTTCATCTATATTTAAGTGGAATCATTTCAAATAATTCAATATTCAATTAATATATTCCATAATTCAATATTAGGGAGGGTTTAACAATAGGCTATAACATGATCCCTATATAACGTGATAGAGGTATGTTGCAGCAACTATGTGTCTTTTTTCTTCATATTGTTACTGTCAAATCTCCAAATTGAAATGTGTTTTCTTGGAAAATTGATACTGAAACAATTAGATTGTTAGATTGCGAAAAAAACAAGCTAGGGTATAGTGAAAGGCCGCGATAAAATTTCAAAAAGTATTGAAGCCCTTCTCTGACTTATGGGATTTAATTAGCTCTAAGAGATGCTCCACAGTTTTTAAGGTTGAAACATCTTATGGTTGACCTTACTTTAGTTCCCTTTTTGGGCAGTTGAAAAGAAACTAAGTCTCCACAATGGCTTCAAATGTCATGTTACGTCAAGAACATGTGAAAAATTTGAATGTCTGATTTATCGTGGCCAATCTAAATCTGAATTTGCCATCTTAAACTATACAAGCAATCACAGAAACTGAGCTTTACATACTTAAATTCGAAAACCCCGAAAATTTCATTACTTTATTACTTTCGGTGACTCGGTAGAAGAGAAGAGTCCAATAATTCACACATATGTATCGTATATGAATAAATTTGCATGCAATAGATTTTTTTAATTTAAATATCCACTACCCCCACAAATGGATAACATGTGGCATTTCAATTTTGAAGATGTTAAATCCGCGGTTGGTGATGTTGCTAATAATATGCAGACAATATGCTAATGAATGTATCTTGCCCCGTCGTCGCAACTTTTTTTCTTTCATTTTTGTTCGAAATTTTAGTCTTGTGAAGATAATGAAGTATAAATCAAATGATATTTAAGAAAAGATGGAGGTGGTATTACTCCTTGAAAGACGAACGAGGGCTTAAAAGTTTTATGATTAAGTATGATTTTGGGTCGTACGGAAAATATGTATAAATCTTGTAACGATTAAGGATTCGGTTCGACATGGAACAAATTACTCGGAGTAAGTGGCACAAAATTTGTATTCTAAATGTATCTTTAGTGATGAACATTATACTCTGCGTAGCGTGAACATTCTTTCTTTCCCTTGAGGAAATCAAATGCGATCAATGAAATGTCTTAAAGTATCGCCTGTGTTCTTTTAGGTATACTGAAGGAAAAGAAATTGTGGCTTACGGTATGAATCAATAATAAGGAATTTATTAAGCCAATGACTTTTTTCTACTTTCCTATAACCTTTCAAATTCACAGCAAAGTTTTTACCATAATAAAACTCGCATTTGTTATGATATCAATAATTTCAATGCAGTCACGCCTCTAAGCAACACTATCAATGTCTTTTGACCCCACATCTAATCAAGCTCCTCCCCATACGTACGCTTCATGCATCCAATCAACTATCAGCTGTTTCGATAATTCTGCAATGACCACCAACACTCATTAATTTCTTTTATCAACATCATCATTAAAAAAATATTATTAATAGCTATTTAGCATTTTAAAATAAACGATGATGCTATCATCATCAAATAAAATTTTATAATTTATGTGTACATTCATACATACTAATTTCTTTTCTCTCTATCAGGGTTCAAAAATCACAGATCACAAAAAAAAAAACACATACACACACATTCGAAATATAATCTTAAAAATTAAATAAAATTGGGTATTGCAGAAGACAACAAAGTGGGGAAAAAAAGCAAACAATGTCCTGAAAAATAAGAGTCGCCGAAAAGAAAATAAATGGAAAAACGGACAAATTATTTCAATGTTAATTGATGCAAAAACATGAATTTTGCTTGATCGTTGTTGTTGGTGTTTTTTTGCTCAGTCCTTTTTTTATTGAAAATATTAATAAATGCATGCATACACATATGTGGAATAAACCCAATCGCATTTCTTATGAGATAAGATATTTGTTTTTTGCAACGGGTTTGCAAGTAGCAAACTAGACACTGATATTTATAAATTCTTATCCATACATTTTTGTACATTGTACCGTGCCGTGTGACGGATGGGAACAATAGAAGGGGTGTAGTGGGATAGCGTAGTAGAAGATAAATAGCAAGGCCGAATTGAAATAACAATCGATTTTTCGATGTTCTGGAATTTCGATAGCGTGAAAGATAAGGAAGTGGAATAAACTGATTTTTATCGTTTTGGGTAGGGGGATAGCAGATAAATAGCCGGGAGAGAGAGAGAGGGAATGAACGATTTCGTTTAGCGGAACTATCCAAAAGTCCTTGTAATACATCATAGAGTCGTGCCTCCGACTGAATCCTATCAAAAAATCATAGACCGACTTGGACTTTGGAATATTTTTTTCCAAATAATGCAATTTTTTCCTACCATTACTCATCATCCATTAAAAGACTGCCAAAAAACAAGGAATATTTGGTATCTTAAAAACTCAGCACGAACACAATAGCTGGCTTTCCTTTTGTATGCCAGGTCTTACTATCTTACTTGCGTATTTTACCTGTTCTGTGAACTTGATAATGGCATCACAAATGTTTTGCGCGTGATATTCTAACTTTTCATCTTGTCACACTCAATGGCGTGACAGCGCAAGCCGGGCTGATCATAAAAGGGATCGTAAGAAAGTTAAGGGTGCAGCGCTTATAACTGAATCCAATGTAATCACTTTGAGGGGTTTAGTTACCGATCATGTTCGGCTCGTCGTATCAACACACATCAAACCACTGTTGATAACTATAGAACAGAACACGTTGGATCTTACTTCTTGCCCCCTAAAATTGTGCCGACTCTCACGACATTATTCTTCAGCTGGTAATATAAAACAAAGGTGTTCTGTCACCTTGCGTAGGGTCTTCCTATCGTTTCCTCAGTATTTATGTTTGACATTTTCTATGTGTTTTGTTGTTTCGCCTCAGCTAAGTATAGGCAGAAAAAAAAGTATATCATGCTCACGTCATTTACTAGCTCTCATCCTTTTCTTTGGCCTTACTATGATAATGGTCTCATTATGTGAGCCACCTGTCACTTCTAGATTTTTCTCCTTAGGTTATGTCCATGCATGTAAACTCTGTGTTGTCTTCAGTATATGTGAATGTATTGTACAGCTACATAACATGTGAAAAAAATTTTGAAAGCAAACGTGACGTTAACAGGACCATTGAAATTATTTGCTTACCTAAAATTCATACAATTTTCCATAAAAAAGAACTTCAACACGTGACATTTTTGTGTCTTCGAAAAATAATGAAAGAAGAAAATACAAAAACTACATCAAATAATTTTGATGTACAGATGAAGTCATTACATTCATCATCGGGCGGCTTTCATGCAAAAAAGAAAATTGTTGTTCGGGCCCTTTTGTGAGCCGCTGCCATTTATATTAAAATAAGCATGAATATAATTCAATTCATTGTTAAGACCATCACTTCATTGACCATATGGTTATCGTTTGCAGCCAGGTCTCACCTCAACGGAAAACCTCAAATAAATCTTGACCTCATTTCGTATTCACAGAGATGACTTTCGCGATTGTAGGATCGCGGCTGAAAACCCAAAACCATCCAAAAAAGTTGCGAACCCTGCGTGCTGTGATTTTATAAAATAATCACACAAATCATACCTGGACTGACTAGTATGCATATGTTATAATAATGCTCACATGTCCATCAAGATTTTAAATCTACCTTACATGAATCTTTCACGTTGATTGTACTTGAACGTCGCCATTCACCCTATTATATATCGCTTCAGATTTCTTTTTCTTAAATTGTTGAAACCTTCAGGTCTTCGCATGCATATGCTGCAATTTCAATCCTGATTTGGAAGCTGGTAGTGACAACAAAAGACACAACCTTAGTTAACCAATTTTAACAATTTTCCCTTATTGTTTATTTGATTCAATCAACGAAAAAGAAGAAGAATGAAACTGCGTAAGTGGATCATGCGTGCTCACATATATCATTGAAATTCAACAGATGAAAAATAAAACAAACAGATCCATTCATGTAACAATTTCAAATTTGGTCATCAACATGTTACCAAAAAACCAAATTTGGTTAATATAATTCATATTGCACTTGCCTAGTAAAATGACACATTCTAAATGTGAATTATTTTTCTTGGATCCCAGCCACAGCCAAGAAAATGTTAAATGAGACATTTTGAACGTATTATTCAAGCATGAATTGAGCCTTGATGAATTACGCATTGCAGACAAACAAAATGGCTCATGCGCCCAAGATCAAACCGTTTTTCACGTAATTATGAAAAACCGAAAGGGAAACGCAAAAACGCATCTTTTGAGATCATCCAAGAAAATTGACTCATTTGCAAGTTTTGACACGCTGTGTTGACCATGCTATGAGTGTCACATATGTTGCACGCCAATTAAATTAAATCAAATAAATAAATTGCAATTAATCATATATCATTCAGAATGAATAGTCGGTGCGTAAATAATATGAATAGCGACCAGATTGAGAAGAAAAAGTTAAAATAATAATAAAAAACCAACAAAACTTGTCCATACCATATGAGATATGTTGACCCAGTTTTACAGTTTACTATGAATATATGGTAGCTGGACCGACAGACGGTTTTTTCCTTTTAATTAAACAAAAAGTCAGACGAGACATGAAGCTTTTCCACTAGCTCACATACAATCTGTTGATTTATAATGTGTAAAGACTCAATTCACAGAAACAAACCCATCAAGGTCTGGGTTTCAAATTGATCCGAAAAGATAAAAGAATTTGTAATGAAGGTTGACGTGTATGCTGTTGAGATGTTTCGTTACATTGTAAAAGAAAGTCAAAGAAAATATTTTAATTATTAAGAATCTACAATTTAATTTAATTACGATTAATTATATTTTCTTCTAATTTTCGCGAAATTTCAGAAAACTGATCTAATATCTGCAGGGATTTTTTTTATCAAAATTTAGTTCGAGTTTTCTTCTGCTTTTTTACCGAGAAAATTAATTAATACCTTGAAGAAAATTTTATTTTTGCCGGGAATCCGGAATTAAAGAAGTAAGAAAGTGGCAGATCCAGCTAGGACCATATACGTTTGCCTTCTCTAGTAGAATTATACATTTATGAGGTCTATTGGTCCGCTGATGCTTCCAAGGAAATCCGCAAGGTACCACAAATTTAATACAGATCAGCCTTGGTAATGTGGCAACTTAAGCGCAAACAAAAGTTGTTTGAAAACGATGAAATTCTTGGACGCTCTTCTATTTCACCTGACGACCCTTAGAATTTAGTTTGGCTTGAACCCTGGCACATATCCTGGCATATCGAGCTATGATCAACAGGTAGTTCTAAGAAGAGTGTAAAATGTCCGGTAGATCGTATTGCAACTCAAAATCCGCGCTACACCTGACGCGCCAGGTGACGTATGACGAAATAGCCGATCGTGTGCAGGTTTGTCAGTAACTGCTTGATCTTTATTAAACAAGAAAAATATGATGAATACTTCTTGTCAAGGATTTTGAAATGTTCTCCAGGAATAAGTTGAACTTCTTCCAATTTCGATTCAATGTCAAAGTAACACTAACAGTTTTCTATGATGCGGTGGGTGCAAGGGACGGGTTCGCCACAAGCGCCGTATTTGAGGTCCCACAATACATCAATTTACACCACAAAGACAAGACGAGTCATCAACGAACAGACAAGGTCTCATCCGGACATAATCTTCAAGTCGCTAAAACCAGTTTACAAAAGCAAAAGGCCACACCGCACAATGACAGCAATCGAAGGACCGCGGAAACAAATCAAGAAACTCACTGAAAATACAAAAATTACGGACTTCTTCCCAGCCGTTTAAAAAGGACCCCTGCTTGCATAAAAGAACTCCTACCTGTTTGTGTAATAAATAAATAAATGCGTGCCTATAAATCAGGACATTTAAGACCGACAAACTCAGAAACTGATGTCAAGAAGGCTCCTGTACTTTTTGTTATCACCGCTCATGTATGGATGACTTTTCAGCATTTTTTCGAACTTCTACCTTAAGGCGTGGAGTTTTCTTGGTCGAATTACTGACCAACGAACTTTTCCCTTTTACGTCAAACTTGTAGCTTCTTGCTAGGATTCTTTTAGGGTTCTTTTTCTAATGATTTTGAGGAAACTCCTTTTCTCTGCTGTTTTATTTATCTCATTTTATACCCTTGCGTTTCTGTTTTCTGAGTAATACTATTTTGTCGGATGTCAGTGTCAAGGAAACGTCCTTTGCAATAGACCAAAGACTATTATCATCGTTTCTTCGATACCAAATGAAGGTGCTGCGCTTTTTGTAAAGTGCTTTTTTATAATGCACATAATTTCTCCGAAATGGGGTGGTCAGAACGTATCCTTTACTTGTCGTAAGTGTGACAAATAAAGGATACGTTCTTGTCGGGTACGTACTTGTGGAACTTCATTTCATGGAATTGGTTTTTGAAAAGGAAAAGGAGTGCTGATTTGTCGCAGTTGCGGATCAAGTGTTTTGAAATTTAGTTTAAAAAAAATGTTTGTCTTGTCGCAAAAAGGCGTTTCTAGTGAGGTGTTTAGTGTTTGAACCATTGCAAACGAAACGGTCTCTAGTTTTTTGACTTTGTGAATTTTTTCATGATATTTTGACTTAAAATCTTGGTAAATATTTTTCGTATTTTTTTTTCACTCTATTAGGTTTTCATTTCAGTTTGATCATGTACTTAGAAACAATTAGTGAAAAAATTTGACAGCGTTAAGTTTGCAAGACGCAAAACGTTAGAAACTTTTTTTCTGTCACTGTAAAATAACGTAAAAATTGAAAATTTGACTTGTCGTCTATTGAGATCCGTTATTTATCGTAGTTTTAAGAAGGATACTGAAATTTTTCCGAGGAGTTCTGCCTCGTAATTGACAAGAGAGAGAGAGGCCAATCTTAGTTTTGCTTTCTTTCTCCTTGGATTATTCTGGGCACTCATCTTTATACTTTGGAACAATTTTCAATCAATCCATATGAATGAATATTTTATTTTTGACGTTTCTCGTCATTTTGGAAAAATAAAATTTAGTTAGTCGATTTATGTTGATCCCTGTAGGTGCATCCTATCTCCTCCCTCCTCCCTCGTGGGTCCAACAGGATCTTTTTGTTTCTCTCTTGACTCATCTCCTTCCTACATAGTGTTGCTAGTATCCAAAACTTTCGAAATTAATTTCTGAATTTGAGGAACAGAATGATCGAAGAGTATGGTTCAGTTAGGCGTTGTTGAAAGCTGATGTGTATTTTTTTTAAATTTCGCTCGTCGATATATGTTGAGGTCGTCCTGTCCACGTGGTGTGGAATCAATTCTTCTATAATGTGGAATCCTTTCTCCTTTTCTCTATACGGGTTCTTCCTTTCTCCCCCCTCCGTTTCCCGTCTGTCCGACAGGCTGCTTTTTGTTTCTCTTTTGAATCAGCTACCTCCTTCGTGGCGTTGCTTGTCTCCAAAATTTTTCAAAATTATTTTCAAAAGTAGAGGAATGAATCGGTATATTAAGGACCAGTTGAGTGTTGTTGATAGCGAATGTTTTTGACGTTAATCTAGGCCGTGATCGTGTTTCTTTTTAGATTTGTTGGGCGGCTGCTGTGATTGTGTTTGAGATCATTTTTTGTAAGGTCATTTTAGCCCTAAACTAAAACCTTGTTCGTTAAAGTTCTTTATTCTTGACGTGATGAGTTTTGTGAGCAATCGTCTGGATGACTGTGATAATGATCATCGTTGAAGTAAGCAAAGACGGTTACAAAATGAAAAAAACTAACTTAAAAGAAAAAAATAATTTATTATGAAATGCCTTGCTTCAATGTTAAGCGAATTGAAAAAAGTGATCGCCATCCCGACGAGTTACTTCGCTGATTCGGAGAAAACTGGGTAAACAGTTGCATGAGGATTTGATATAGACATTCCCTAGAGTCGAGCCTGGATAAATGGATCAAGACAAGATCCTGATCTAGGCAATCAGAAACATGTAAATCTTGAACCAGATTATGACCGGTCTAACTATATTCGATACTCAGCTTGGTCCGATGAATTGAAGTCTCTTCTATGGAACCCAAAATTTGTCCCTAATTTAATATCAGATATTAGCTCGGCCAATTTAATCTAACGCATTAGCTCCTAGCATATAAAATAAATAACAAAATCCGCTCCAGAGAAAGTGATTAAAATAATCACTTTTAAGTTATTCAGGCATGGGAGGACATTCTTTTGGCGCGCTTTCGGCAAAACGGGAACGATGTATGCCTGTATTTCGTTTGTATCCATGACAGACATTGTCCTTTAACAGGAATCGTTCTTTAGATAATCTTCTAATTGTTTGGTCGAGTAAAACCTAGGCTACTTTATCAGATTTTTTATATATTTTTTTTATTAAAAAATATTTTATCGTAGTGATCCTTCAGCTTTTTCGCTTTATGCCTGGTCTCGTAGGCATTTTGATTAATATAAGTCGCTCTGATAAGGTGGCCTTAGGAAAATACAGCTTTTGGCTACCATGAGTTGATTAAGATATCAATGTGGACCGTTTTTACGGCTGGATGATATCCTCTACCGGTGATGGCACGGTTTACAAGATGTCATTTAATTTCGAAATTCTGATTGAGTTTGAATTCGATGGATCCATCGTCTGCCATCTTCAATCCGTATTTAGTCGAAGATTTTTTGGAAAATTTTTTTTTCGTAGTGTGAGCATCCTAAAGAAAATTCTTAGAAGTCTTGTGAGGGTGTGATCCAAAAAAGCTCCTCCCCATATTATTGTAATTTAACTATCACCGCGGGCATTGCAATTTAAGAGGAATTTCACGCTCGCTGCACATATGTCCGAGAAAGTTGTTGAAAACACGAACGTAAAACATAATTTGACGATAACCTTTAACATTTGAGATTCAAAACGAACTTTTAGATATTTAATCATCCTTTTGATATTTAAATGGCAATGACGTCGTTAAACAACTTCAAACGACAGATATTAAGAAAGTGCATTTTGTACATATCCTTTTCAAAGCTATGCTTTAATCTTCACTTGTAATAGTCCTTATCACAACGTCAAGATCTTCCTTTCCTTCTGTACGTTAATTTTATGTCCGATACCACCTTTCATTTACAAGAATATAACCACATATTTACGTATAGCATGTTACTGTAGCCGTTTCTCAATTTAGAATTTAATATTTAGACTGCATGCATTAAACCATAAAATTTGTTTCTCAGCGTAACAATTCAACATATGTGTATGTATGCAAGCAGTCAAGTGTACAAGTCCAACAAAGCTTAATAACAAATGAAATTTTAACATATTTGTGTTGAGCTCACGTATTGTATGGGAATTTCTTGGAATATTGTGTCGAGAAAATGAAGTTTCTTCTCTTTAGTCGAGTTGAATGTATTTTTTTAAATGCGAAATTTTTATGACTTATCATAAAAGTCAAGTTTGAAAGAAGTTCCTTCTGACTTAATTATATGTGCAGATATTTTTGGGAATACATGTACAGCGCAGCTGTAGAAGCGCAAGCACATAGAAACAGAATCGAAAATAATGAACAAAAAGGGAAGGAATGTGTAGAGAAGCTTGAGCACACATGTTAACGCCTTAACATGTTTAAAATTTGAGCCCCCCTTCCATAAGAAAAAACAACGCACAATGCTTAAGTTACATTTTTATGATAAGCATAAAGTCTCCCTCTTCCCTTGGCTTTGCCTTTTGCTCATATAGAAGTGCTATAAAAATTGCAATTATTTTCTCTTTTGAAAAAGGGAACGTGTAGAAATCGCCCCGTCATCCAGAGATTGTTATAAAACATGAACTTTTTCTTTTCAAAGGGTTCACGTTTTTAATAGTCTAAATTGTTAAGTTCTTGTCTGGGTTTGGGTTTTTATTTTTTTGATGAGTGCAGATTGACAGCAAAACAATCGCTGAGGGTACAAAGGACAGGGCATTTGACATGCTTAAAGGTTTTTTGGGAATGTTTTCGAGTTTCTTTTCGTGACAACAACATTTGTGCTAATAAAACTTAATGAACGATGAGTGCAGTTTTATGCACAAAAAACATTTGTTTTTTTGCGGTAGCAATAAAAACGAGTAATGGCGATGGGTTGCTTTTTGTGCTAAAATCAATAAAATTCTTGAGATAAATTTTAAAGATTTTTGTAAGAACGCTAAATTTATGGGTATGATATTAATTTAGTTCAGAATTTTGCAAATCGCAAGCGGGTAAAATCTTCATTTGAGTTCATTTTATAAATAAAAGAAAATTCCAAACCGTGAACTGAATTTTATTTTGTCTTCATGATTGAGAAAATTGAAGAAAGCACAACATACAAAATGTCTGTTAATAAATTTATGATTTTATACAAATAAAAATCAAATTAGTAAAACACAAAATTGTAGGGAATTTGAATTTTAATAGATTTTAGAAAATACTTGCATAATACTCAGTCGCAAGTCGTAGGTGTTTGAATTTTCGCCTACTACTGCAATAATTCCAAATCGTACTCAAATAGTTTTACTACACGTCTGCATATATCCCTGATAAAGCCTTATTCTCAGTTAACTTTGATCGGCTTTCGTGTGGTTGGATAAGACAATGTATTTTCTATCACATAGGTAATTTGAAGCTTTCTCTTTGATAAACTTGTAATTTGTTCAGGGTAGTATACGCTTTTAGAGACAATCTCCAAACTCTGAAGTTTATTTTTGATCTAAATTGACTTCTATTTGCTGAAACCAATAAACTATCCCTTTCAATATCGTGCCTCATCTTCTACTCTCCTGGTATTCATGGTCTTGGGTGGCCCATTTTCGGGACTAAATTGAAACCAATATGAAATTTTACAAATGAAAATTTCTATAAATTGTTTTATTCTGTGACAGTCTTGTCGAAACGGATAACTTTTTTTTCTTCTGCCTGATAATTGCAATTCAACATAAATACAGACATGAATTGGTACTCGTCTTTTTTCGATGAAGAGTGTATCACACAATCTTCGATTAAAACTACTTTTTGGCAATTAATATTTTCATGAAATAATTGACATAATAAGTCATTTTTGAACCTCTCATATACAATATTGGATTTGGAAAAACTGCTGTTGAGAAGCTCAAAAGCGCTCTTCAAGGAAATCCTGCAGAGATGTTTGGTTGGTTGAGAGACCCAAACAAAGCCTAAGGAAGAACATGAGAGGGATCAGGATTCTAATAGAGCTACTAAGAGATAATAAAAGTCACAGCCTCTGTAAAATCCGATCGACTGGGCGCTCAAACTACTGCCATTTGCTGCGCTAGTTGAGAAGATCACGAAGCTTGGAAAAATTTCGTCCTGGTCGTCGAAGGTTCTTTCGAAAGGGCTTCAAATAGCTGGAATGGAAGACACACACAGAGTTGTGGCACTTTATAAACAGAAATCTAGGGCCCATCCTTAGTTTTGAGTTAGGTGAGACATCGATGAGAATGATCCGTGTTTGGTAATTTAAAGAAGAACTTCGACGAACAATAACGAAACAAGAAATTCTTCTTTGTTTTATTTGTTTATTGACTTCGAGCATATTTATGAAATATGCAATTTTCACAAAATATCGCTTCTCCCGGTTGATTCGAAGTTAGAGCCCAACTTAGATCGTTGGGTAAAATTTTTATTTTAACATTTCCATCCGAAACCCATTTTTTTTAAACAAATAATGTCCAATTTTTCTACCCCTCTTCCCCATTCCTTGAAACAATTCCTGCATCACTTTGGAAATAACTTCTACTCTATTGAAAACGTCTAAACGTTTTATTTTACTTATCAATATGTTTAACATGGATAAACGGCAGAAGAATTGAGGATAAAGTATCATTGTGGAATATTTTGATGTTTTGTTGTTTCTTTCCTAGTTTGGCAGGGACCAACCTAATATTCTTGCAATTTTGCCGTAAATATGATTGAATTTTCCATTCTTCATTTACCTGTTGTACGCTCGGTGTTGAATTTGAACCGGCTGGTGAATCCAGTGGTGATCCTGAACAGCTGGAATGATTGCTATCCTGTGACATCATCTGAAATAAAAATAAAAACATGATTGTGATGTTCATGTATTAATCAAGTTCTTGAAAAAGTTCTTGAAAAGTTCTTGTGTCAAGAAAAACTTGACACAATGTTTGAAGGCGTCTTTTTTTTAAGTCCCTCTAATAAAAAAGGATTCACGATTATATACAAGCTACAACGCTCGTAAACTCTATTGAAAAGAGGAATTAATTCAGAATGTTTTGAAAAAAATTAAAAATCGGACAAAGGTGTTATACGTGTACATAAAGATTTTGATAAAAATGATAGAACTTTGAAATGAAATCAAATTAAAAAAGGATTTCAATTAAAAACTTATTTAAAACAAATATTTTTCAATATAATTTAAAGGAATCAAATGAAAAAAGGATTGAAGGAATAAAGTTAAAATCTTCTATTTGGCTGCTGTATATCAGATCGTTCTTGTTAAATTACTTCTTTTGACCTTGCCTTGCTTGTTTTCGATTTCCCGGAGATGTTTCCATTCAAGCTGAACGGACGGTACCCGAAATGGGTCCTCAAAACAATTAAGGCAAAGCCTGGAGGTGTACAAAGTGTGATAAAAGGAAATTCTGTTTGTGTTATTCCGTACTTCTTTAATTTTAATTTTAACACTAATAGTTTTTTAAAACAATAATTTCTTTTGGTATGATTTTAAGCCGTAAAAAGATAATTTTTCGAGGACATTTTTTCAAAATTAAGACTTTTTTTATTCAGATTTAAGCGAAACGAACGATCACAAAACAGGCCAGAAAATAAAATATTTATGAAGTATTAATTTATAAAATATATATTAAATATGAATTATCATCAAACAAAAATAAACATGTTATTCTTGAAGAATTGAATTTAGAATTAAAATATGCATTAAAACAGGATACTCATTGAAAAAATCCTTTAAATTAAATTATATTCCTTTGAATTAAATTTGAAATAAATAAAAATAATGTAAATTAAACGAAAAAATTAAAACAAAATATGGCAAAAAACTAAGATTATAAATGAACAATTTAATCTATACCGTATCATAAAATATTTAAAAACAGTTAATAATAAAAAATTAATAAAAATTCAAAAAAATAAATAAAGTACGAAATTGAAAACTAAACTAAAAATTTAAAAAATGAAAGTTGACGCTAAAAAAATTCTAAAAAAAAAAATTCCTAACAGCTTTACATAAAAAAAACGTTTGAACTAAAAAAAAAATCCGTATAATTTTTTAATTAAATAAATAACGAAAAATTAAATAATGTTAATTAAATAACGAAAAATTAAATAATGTTAATTAAATAACGAAAAATTTTACAAACCTGATGGCATCCGTTAGATGACAGAGGCGTTGAACTATTCTGGTGTGGTGCTAGTGATGTCGAATTGAAATAATTATCCAGAGGATTTGACATAGCTATCAATGAATTTAATATTTCTGGTGTTTTTGGTGTTGTACATAAGCTACCGCCGTCAATACCGAGGAGCGATGTTGATGGAATATTTAAATTGAACATGGTTGCGTATTTTATTGTTTCCACTTTTATTATAAACCGAATAAGGATTTTTTTGTTTGTTTTTATACGTTAGATTGATTTTTTTTCCGTTCTGTATTCAGTAAAGCACTTTGAAACTTTTGACTTTTTTTCCCCGTCTGATTATTTATGATTCGTTTCCTTTGTTGTTTTTATGTTTTTAATTTTAAATCACAGTTGTGTATATATATATATTTATATATATATATGTATGTAAGAATCTTAATTATATATTTTGATTTTATATATTTATGTATATTAAATATTTTCAAAGGCAATATATATATTTATATTTATTTATTTGTGCCAACACTTTGCGTTTTTCTGTTATTTTCTTTTATTTAAAAATATATAATTTACGGCTGCCAAGAAATATGTAAATATATGACTCACAATATGCACTTATGTATATAAAATTAAAAAAAAATCGTTATTTTCACTTCACATTCGTTATCGGTAAATTTTATTGTTTTTTTTTTTTATTTGCTTGTTTTTTGTTTGTATATATGTTTATTGTATATGATGAATGCACTGATTTAAAATAACAAAACAAATGTTTAATACATATATATATTTAACAAAAATAAAAGTAACAAAAATCGTTCACAATTTTCACTTTCTACTTTTCACTCGTTTTAATAATAATAAGATAACAATTTCTTTGGAAATTATTCTTGTTTTTCCTTTTTTCTTGCTTTTCAAAAACTTTTCGGGGTTGAAAAACAGTTTTTCTTTCTTTCGACGTTTCTTTTTAGATCGTTTATAGTCTAATTGTTTGTGATATAAACGTTTTTTCTTCGTTTTCGTCCTTGAGTAGTTTTTAGGGACTTGTAATAATAACGGCACTATCACTTTAGATACTATGAATTTCACTGATTTAATTTGTAACGTTTCCAATTATCGAATGATTCCATTATACGTAGAAATATTGGAACAAAATACGAGCGAATATTTGTGAGAATTTATCTGAAATGAGACAGAAATAATATTATTTGATGAATTTTACTAGGAAGTGTTACTGTTTAAAATTTAATTTAATATTTGAATATGTGCTTTGGCTAAATTAAAATTTATCATAACACATCAAAGTCAGGCATGTTTTGAATATCAGAGCTTGAAAATTCCGAATATATTCGATTTTCATGTATTTTTATGTTTAGAAAGGTTGATTTAAAGATGATTATAAAGTTTCCCAACTACGTAACAAAAAGTTTGTACTCCAAAACGAATTTTCATTTTGATCGGTTCAATTAGTCTATGTTTAGTTTTTTGGTTGTTTATGAGATATAATGAATACTAATTTATAAGTAATGAATACAAAAAGATGAATAATCAGTACGATATAACCAAGAATAACCGATAAATGATAAAGTATAAATCATAATTCACAAATAATACAAAAGTTTTGTGCAGATATTCACGTCCTAGGTGTCCGTCCGGGATTCTGACTAGCCCAAGGCACTCTTATTAACTATCAAAAACTCCTCTCCGTCTTATCATCTAAAACTCTGCCTTGGAATTGTTTGAGACATAACTTCAAGTCAGGCTTCTTGTTTTCTCGCGGGTAGAGCCTTCAGGTTAAACAGATCCGTTTTCTACAAGAAAACCTTATGGAAAACATTGATTGCTATTCTTGATGACGTGCCATCAACAGTACAAAGTCCTTACACGCACATCTGCATGTCAAACATCTAGCAACAGAAATCAAACTGACCTTAACTTTTTCATACAAAGGAATATGAGGGGCTTCATTAAACATTATGACATACTACGAGTAATTATTGGGAGTTGAAAACTTGCATTTTCGTCCAACGAAATAGAAAATAACTCAGAATCAGCTGAAAAAGTAAGCCATTCAACGGAGGTCTCGCTAAGCAACAAAAAAATACCGAACATGAGAGAGTAAAATTCTAAAAAAAAGTGGTTCCAAAATAAATGTCCCCTTTATTTGTAATCTCAGAAATGTCTAGAAAGATTTCATAATTTGCTACTTGTAGATCAATTTCCTCATCTTGTTGTCTGGAGATCTCAATTCTTTGAAGCCGTTGTGGAACTCAAATAAAAAAAAATGTACAAAGAGCGATGAATAGATGTCCTTTCTTCTGATGTTGATATGCACTACATGCCTGAAGATAGGTGACGAAATCTATCCGATTTACATTTTTCGAAGTCAATGAACTGTTTTGACTTTAAGCGTCTGAAATCCTCTTTTGCAATCAAGTAGCTTCCCAAGTTAGCCCCCGTGCAAAACGATGCTTCACTTTATGTTAGAGTGTCTTCTGGACAAATGTAGTATGCGCACTTACAGTCCGCGTATGCGTCCTTTCACTGGACTTTTTCCGAGTGTGCAATTTGATGAAGTTTCCAGTAAGATGCTTTCAGAATTCCAAGATCTAGTCCTGAAACCAAATTCAAAAGGCAGAGATTGTGGAAGTATTAGCAAATAACTTCTCCAAATTTATGCACGTGTTTTTAAATTATAACCCTGACAAAAATTATGAAAAATAAGAAAGCTGAAGCCTGGTTAACAGTATTCTTGAAGCCTGGTTAGCGCTTTTCTTATAACTTGGAAGTTTTAGATAGCTGAAAATTTTCATAAATGGAACTTGACAGGCAAATTAGCAAACTTTGTCACAAAGACTTTGAACGACATAACATTTCGAGTGTGAGTAAAGAATGAAAATTCCACGCTATATCTTCTACAAAAGGATTTCAAGGATTAATTTTGAGCGCTTCTCTTTTTAAAATGGTCCTAATTGCTAATAAATTAAATTATTAAAAACAACCATGGATACATTTTTTGATAAATAATTAAAAGATAAATAAAAAAATTAACAATGAATAAATAAATTAAAAAATTACAAGTAAATAATAAATAATGAATAATAAATAACAAGTAAAAAATGGCAGATGATGAATAACAAACAATAGCTTATAAATAATAAGCGATGAATGAGAATTGCTTAAGTAATAAAAATCGAATAATGAATACTTCATATTAGCTATGAATAAAATAATAATATTAAAAAAAATGAATAATAAAGTAAAATAGAAACAGAATGGTATAAGGAAAAGGTAATATTTGCAAACTCTTATATCGACGATTATAAAAAATAAATAATAAACAATAACTAATAAATCGTAAATTATACGTCATAAATAATAAATATGACCTTATAAATCACAAAAATAAACAAGAATAATAAACTAGAAATAATGAATAATAAACAGTAAATAGTAAGCAAGAAATAAAATATAATGAATAATAAATAAAAAGTAAACAATAAACAATAATAAAATATAAATTATGAACAGTAAATAGTAAATGATAAATAATAAGAACTAAATAATAAACGAAAATAAATAATTAACACAATATAAAAAAAATGATGAGAAATCAGATATAATTAATAAAAAATATAACAATTAAATAATCGTTAGTTGTAAACTTTTGATTGATAAATTGAAAAAAGATTTAAAGGTACGAAAAGAAAATAATAATACAAATAATAAATTGGTTATAAATTCTTATATTTAAAGTAAATTGGCGTATTTATCAAGTCATTTTTTAATAGAAAATTACATGGTCATTGATGATCAGTTTGATTAAATACAGCATTCGGATCATTCTGATATGGATCGACTTCGATAACAATTCAAAGTTTTGAGTATTTCCCGCGTTGCATAGTTGCACAATTGAACATTTGTTCGAAAAGATTTATAACAATTTCTGACAGAAGTTAGAAAGGCCACAATAGCATTTTTTTTATTACTTATGTTAATCAATTTCCAAAAAAACTTTGTTGAAATTAAAACTTCAATTCACACTCATTTGATAACTATTAATCAACGATTTTACGTGTGTTAATCATCAGCATGTTGCATTGCGTAGAAGTAGGGGAAAATACACACATGAAACATTAACGAAAAAATTTGCTGTGAATATTTAATTAATTTTTTTTATCTAATTTTCTATGCATGGTCAATTTGATAAACGCTCTCTCACGGGGCTAAATCAGGTGATGAGAACCTTGAATTTTAAAATTGTTCTTCAATTTTTTTTTTTGGTTCCATCTTAAGCCCTGAACACATAACAAATAACATTCACACAACAATCAAACAATTTTTTGGAAAATCCGGTTGGTATGATCAACAGACTGATTTTTGTATAAATATTTTCTTTTGATTTTTTTTTTGGTTTTGGTGAACTTTTGTTCTTCGTTTATTTTGTCTTCGCCGTTGTCATCGCATTAATTTTCGCAATTCTCTTTTTTTTTGTCAATGGATTAAATGAAATTTCTTATGTGACAATGATGGATTAGTTGTATGTACGTTGTTGTTTGAGTAAATACTACATTGTGTTGACTGGTATGTTGTCAACAAAATGGATCGGTTTGCTTCTATTAAAATTGTGTAAAATTGAATAGTTTGTTAGGATTGAGGCTGTATGACAATGTGAATAGTTTAAAATGCAAGGTTTCAATTTAAATTTAAATCAAGTGTTGGGAAGATGAAACGATTTTTCAACAAACAATGTTTGTATTCACTTATTTCACTGTTTCTTTAAATGGGTCTCTAAAGGGGACAGAATTTAATTTGAAAATTGCTAACAAATGACAAAAATAGACAGCAAGAAAATAATGATAGATAGATATGCATGTTTGCTGGCGCCAATTGAAAATTAAGGACACCATTGAGTGGTAAAATATGTTTTCAGTTTGTATTCAAAACATGATTTACGATTGTGTGTACGTTAATGAGTCTTAATAAGTTACTTAGTTGGGAAATTGAGCGACGTGACGCTTTTCCGCATTTAAATAAGCGCTTTAAGGTCTACACACTAGATATTATTTGCAAGGAAAAACAGATCTCATGTTTTAAGTCATATTCAGACCCTCTTTTGCTTTTGTTTTACGTATTTCGCTGTTTTGAGTCGACAGATTTTGATAGAGAATCTTTCTGTAACTTTATCCTTAATTTTAATTTCTTCTTCTTCGTAGCATTCATGCACCTCTCGGGCCTTTGCTTGCCGCGCCACGCGCTTCCAACTGTCTCGGTCAATTGACCGCGTCCTCTAATTTCAAAATCCGAACAACGATGAACTTTCTTCTTCAGCAGAGCCCGACATAACATCCCTCATGTAGGGGTTCTTATCGACATAATCTATATCGGTCCCATAACAAAATGCACGAGTTGTGCCGTGAAATATTCTCGTTCGGACACATGAAGTCTAACTATGGCGGGAGTATGTTAAACGCTCAAATGATCACTGATATGGAAACTGTATCTAAACAAAGTCTGTTTTCTGATTAATTGATTGCAAAATCATCTTGCTTACATGTTGAATATAATACATCTGTCTAGAATACCACCCCTATGAAATCAATCTAGAGAGATGAAGTGTGCAGAAAGGCCAATAAAATATTCTTTTTTTTTTTAATCATAACATGAAAAGAAGCTTATCAAAACCTTGAACACGTCTTCAAACTTTACCACCTGAATTCTTTCGTAATTTACATTAGCGTTCATTCAAAAAGTCTCTAATTACATAAATCAACAGCAGAAAATGAAATGAACAATACATAAAATTAGTATCTTTAGAAGCTTCCCAGGCTATCTTCAAGCTTACTTGATTGTTTTGAAATATTTCATTTAAGTATGCTCGTACAATAGTTGCAATGGAACAGACAGTAAAGACAGACTTGTAAAAAAATCTTAACAAAGTCTTAAATCTGAAGTCCAAACATTTAAGTGCTTAGCTAACTGCAATGTTTTTAAGTTTGCTTCCATCATTTAATTATATCAATAACAAAAGTTATAAAAAAGTTGTCTGTGTTGAAAATATTGAATAAAATTCAAATGTCTGCAGGCATACAACAGTGAAACTGAATCACCTAAAAAACTAATTTTGATTGGCTTAACCTTATTGTGTAAATAGTGTTCGCGTTTCTTATACCCTAAAAGAAACAGATTTATTGAATTTAAAAGGAAAAACAGAAGAGAATAAAAAACAACAGCCCGAATCTAGATATACAGGCAGCTTTTTAGCTCTTCTCGCTGGTTTGAATGAGTTTTATCGTATAAATTAAGTTAAGCTTCAGGCAAATATACCGCATTTGATATATTCAGTGGAAATTGTTTTGCTGAAAAAAATGTTATTCTATAAATTAGCACAATGTAACCTTAGTTTGAAATGTTCTTCTAAAAAGAAGATTCGAACAAAAGACTTCAAAAAATCATCTGGGGATAAATGTGAAAGTCTGAAACCTATGCTTGTTCGGACAATCACATGCAGATAATTTATGACCCCGCTGGGTTTTGTTAGTGAAAACTCCGTTTCGATTGCAATTATTCATAGAGTTGCCGGGTGATCTCATTAAAGAAAAGTCCTATCAGATGGAAATAAAAGGCACAGCAGATCACGAAACTAGAGGCTTATTTCCATCAAAATCTTCTGGAAATAAAAGGCACGGCGGATCACAAAACTAGGTGCTAATTTTCAACGAATTTTCCCGGTCTAGTGTCTTCTATGAGTTGTTTAGAAGCCTAGGTATGGTACGTAAGCGTGTGTATGGTTATGCTTAGAAGCGTCCTGCATAGATGAATTCTGTTCAACTTTTTTTGTTAGACCGGTGGTATATAGCATTTAAATTTTCTTTTTGGTCCAAGTCATATATTTTCATAGATTGCATCAAGGAAAGGATTTCTGTTGGTATGTACCACTTTGTCCTTTTCCCTGTCGTAATTAGAGATGCGAAACCTTAGGTACACAAATCGATCTACTCCACATCCTAAGTATCGATTAGGTTAACTTTATTGAGGCTAGTTTTCTTTCTATTGTTTGCTGCAAGCCAATATGTTTTACCGATTATTCTAACGCTTGGAATATCTCCTTCAGCCGATCAACATATGTAGGCATTATATCCATGTTGTTTGCAAAAGCCACTACTTTGGTGTTTTCACTTTAATGTATCTATCTACGGTTCATACCATTCATCACTTCAATCTGGTCTTAAAGGTTTTGATACTTGGTGCAAGACCATCCGCCTAAGATCCTTTTCCATAGAAAAGCTCCGGTCAGCTCATTTTGCGCTCTGCGTTGCTCCATAAATCGTTCACTGTCAGCCTGCTTCTCTGACAGAGATGGAAAAAGCACAAGTAGTTTCTAAATTGCATTGCGGTGTTGCGCAAAAAGGCTTTGAAAGGGGTTTCTGTTTTACGCAAAAATGAAAGAAAAATTCACCAATTCACAATATTAACCAATTTTATTTTAGAAAATATTGAACTTTATTTCTGTTTATTTTCATGGAATACCGTTACGTTCGATGAATGTGACGGACACCCGACATAACGGTATTTGACCTAACGGTATTCCAGATGCATCGGAAGTTTTATGCAAAATTTGTTGGAGACATAGAACAAATATTTTCTCTTAAATTTTAATTCACATACTAATTCATAACTGTGTTCTGTAACCCCGAGAAAATTATTCTCGCTTACATTTAAGCTCAGAAATCATCGTCATTTGTTTGCAAAGCTCTCTATCATGTAAAGTTCGCCTTATTTGCTAGATGTTGTATTTGTATCTCTTTGGTTTAAGTCATTAGACGTTTAGTTTTCTCGTCATTTAAAGTCGTTTTCAGGTGAACTTGAGTTGAATGAGTAGGTAGTATTAGCCCTTGTAGTATTAGCCATTGTAATTATTTTGCACGCTTGCATACAATCCAAAAATGGTGGAAAATGTGGATATAATGTAGCGAGTATTTGTCTCTAATTTGTTTAATAGAGATCTTACCTACCGTAAATCGTTTAGTTCTCAAACTTCAATGACTTTATCAGCGCAGATTTTCAATTCTGCATCTGATGATTTTCATTACGATTTTCCATGACTTGCGTGGAAATTTCCCTATAATTTGAAAACATAATCTTACATATTTATTATGCCCATTCTAATATATATATAAGGATCCGGCTATATATAAGGTTTCTGACGTTAGTATTTCTTGTAGAAAATATTTAATGCAACTCAAATATGTGACTCTGTACTGCGCTGCCAGCGCACTTCCAGCTGTGGCAAGCTAAATAAACAAAATCTCTGGTCACTTCTTTCGATAGCTCTCATTTTACAATAAGAAGTCTCTAACATACTTCAAGGATGAGTTATTAAGTGAGCTGTTGCGTTATTTATATTTATTATTAATAATGGTCGATTCAAGGTTAATCGCACTGAAAATCTTTTGAGAAAGAAATTAAGTTGGTATTCAAATAAGGAGGAAAATTATCATCATCCATGGCGCGACAGCGCAAGCCGTCTTTGGGCTCCAGAGTTTTGGAAATTTATTAGGTTTCATATGGTTACTAAATCTCAGTGTAACTACTTTTATGGTAGCTTGCAATTGAACCTCGAATCCTCATCTGTTTAAATTTATATAACACACAAAACGGACAAAAAAAAATTTATATCACTATGAGTGATGACCACAACATGGAAAAGATTGACCTAGTAATTTTGCAAATTCTTCTAATCTGAAAGCCGGCAATCATTTTTATTTGTTCATCACCGGCCCGCCTACATATTCTCATTCTACATTTATTTTAATCTTCCAAGCCACAACTGCAAAAACACATTAACTTTTATAACGTTTACTCATATAAATATCTCTTCGTATCTCTCAAATTGACATCGTAAAAACTTAATTTATATCCTAAATAAATTTTTTAATGCTTTTTTTCGTCTCCCGTCTCTGTCTCGCTCCATTTGCCGTTCATATAAATATTTCGCTAAACAAGTGTTGTGACTTGAAGCTTAACCTAGCCAAAGGAAAAAGTCTGTTGCGCAAGTGGTTGATGCCACACGGCTACTTGTTGAAATATATCTCGTTGTGGAAAATAAGGAGGAAAATAATAAATGGGCAAAAAAATAGAAAAAAATTGAAATAAATAGGAAAGACAAGATGGAACAACCAGAAGTTGCCAAGAGGTCTATTTGGATGGTTTGTTTGTAATTCTTTGCCCCCTCCCCCGTACCCACGCTTCACGCGTTCGCCGTTTTTTTTTTATTTTTTGAATTTGAAACATTAACTTAATTTCCAGATTAATCATTTTATTTACTTTGACCTTAATTCAACGCATTCCAATCGGCGTATGCGTCTTACAACAGATAAACCAAGTTTTCATGTGTCCCGGACATATGTTTTCAAATGTTTCGAAAAATTTTCTTTTTTTATTTGTAATTCATGCCAGCAGAATGGAAAACGACAGCGAATGTTGAAAATTGCGAAAATTATCCATAAATCTAGACGATATGATTCGATTCGTTTTTTTTCGGTCTTGTTTTTTGAGTTTGCGACTCGTAGCTCTTGTTAAAAATAAAATTAGTATTTGAGATTATTTTTAGTAGAAATATCACCATTAAATCATAAATACAAATGATAAAAAAAAATGAAATTTAGAATGCGAAAAAAATTTACTGCCAATTATTCAAAGTGCGATTTTATTATCTTTATAAAATTCATCTTTTTTTTATAATCGTTTTCCATAGATTCGAAGCAGAGACTCGTTTATAATTAATTTCATTAATCATTTCAAGGACGTGCTTGCCTAGTTTTTCTTCATTTCACAGAGAGAATCTAGAATAGATAGCCTCGAAGTATATTTCATAGATAGATGAAACAGTGCGAAGAGCAGACAAACGACCTTTTAAATTGTAATTGAAGCAATTTGTTGAGAATTTTCCTCGCTTATTAACCATTGGCTGACGATGATAATTAAATGGAATTTTAATTATCAAGCGAAGAATATTCTGTTTTTTTTTTTATTTGCTTCTTCTTCAAAATCTGTATTTATTGTGTAATATTGCATGTTGCTTACAAGATGTTTAAAGTTTGCTTGTGACCCACTTTTTGTTATCAATTAGATTGAGTAGAAGTGATTTGTATACATTTTCATTCTTAGCCACAGTGTCTTTGTATTTCACTGAATGGAAATAGATGCGTAAGTTAATTTCTCATTTACTCAATTATCGTCGTGTCATTTCCGATTGCATTCATTCCGTAGAAATCGTTGATTACTTGAAAATTCTAGGAAAAACATCGATGGAAATATTATTGTATTCAGTTATTCTGAGGAATGATTGTGGAAATAGACATTGCTCCTTTAAACCCTTGAAACGCAACCAAACCTGAAACCTGTTGCATCTTTCTAATCACATCCAAAATAGGGATACCTCAAACAGTATGTATCCTCTTACTGTATTTGACTTTCCAATGAGTACCTTAACTAATCTGTTTGATGTTCGCTTTGATTCTCAACATGAGGTTCTTTGATGTATGTTATATTACATCCAACACCTGTGGCTCCAATGGTTTTCTATGCTTTCCAAACTGAAAATTTTCACAGTTTTAAGACCTGTATCCTTAAGATTTTCCAGCTCTTCCATGTCAAATGTAAACTGAACTATCCATTTCCAACAAATCCCTAGTTAAAATTCGTTGAGATTTTCGGTGTTAAACCAAACACCCAGGTGTGTGTAAAATGCCCGAATTGATACCTGACTCGATCGTTACATATGAATTCAAATTCAGGATATTCTACGAATGCGAAATGATACGCAACCTTAAAAAATTTTGGATTTTGACTCCCACCCAAAAGGTTGCTGCTTTTTTTCGATCATAAGCTGAGTTAATGAACCCCTCCTAATGCTCTCTTCCGGCTTCAGATGAGACTCAGGTCCAATTTCTACGTGGCCTTCATGAGGCTCCATGAGGGCTTACAAGGCAGTAGTAGGAATAGATCCTAATTGGTTTTGCTTCTACACAGTGATCTTGGCAGCCTTAACAGGAAATCAGTTGTCTATCCATCGTTGTGCACTCAAATGCAGTCGTCTTTTAAACAACTGCTGCATGATACCCTACCTTAAATTATTTCAATTTTTTCATTTGACTTTATTTGACCTAAACGGGTCAAAATGCTCCCTTTTCAAATCTCAGCTAGAGCTTGGGAAAATTTTCCAATTTAAACTTGTTTCGGCGTTCTGTTAGATCTTTCGTTTAGTTCCGAAAGTTGTGACATTTTGGGTCCTTTGAATTTTTCACAGTACTTGGATTATTGACTTTTTCAGTTGAACCCAACCGAAGATCCTTCAACAGATTATCGGCGCGTATCGTTTGTTTTGTTGTTTGTTTGGAGGGGGGTTAGCCTTGAATTATTATGGTGCTCAATTCAGAGTTTCTTAGATCAACATGTTCACATAGCTACATCATCAAACAAATGCAAGAAATTTCAACAAGGACACTTCAATATCATTTCAAGCCTATTAATCTTCGTCATGTTCAATTGAAAATCACACCTCAATCACATTTGTTCCAGAAAATCATGGCGCCTTAGCTGGAGCTAGACAAAAGAACAAACTCTATAACATTTCAATTGTTCAACATATTACTATTATTTCAATGAACTGAAAACTCCCTCATGCAGCAAAAAAAAAAAAACAAAAAACAAAAATCACATACTACACATCACATCGATTCGGTCCGACCTTATTTGGAAAACAATGAAAATTCACACACTGAACTTTGCAATTCAATGGTGTCATTAAATGAATTGACGATAAATCAGAAGTAATTTTATTTAAATTAAATATTTAAGGTTTAACATCTAACAAAATTCGTATTGTTGTTTGCCTAACGTAATGTAAATTGGGTTCATTCAATTATCATTGAAATAGTGAGAGGAAAATTGACATTTTCTTGTTAGAATTGACTTAGCCAGTATATTTATAGCTTTTTCTTCCTTCAATCAACAATATTTAAGAAAAAAGCTGTTAAATTCAATTGAAATATTTTCTTTTGAGTCGGATTTTCCCGCCAAAACTCGTCAGCGAGTAGGCAAAATTTCCATAATATTTGCAAGAGACATTGTTTATTTTGCAATTGCATCTAGAATAAAATAAATATTTATGCCCAAATGAAAAATTATAAAGGAATGGAGACGGAGAGAGAAGAGGAAAATGGACAAACAATCTCAGTCAACCGACAGTGGTGACATTAAAAATCCATGGCCTAGATTTCATCAGGTTTGGAACAAATTATAATTGAATAAATCTCACGTACAAAAACTATTTAAGATGTCAATTTGTATCTGAAATAGTGGACAGCATTGAAAGTCAACAGTTAAACAATAAATTAATAGAAAAACAAAAGATACATATGAATACTTTTGCAATCGATTGCAATCAGTAAATTTAATTTGTTTCAATTATATCAAAAAGAAAAACTGCAACAACTTTTCTAACATAAGCACGAATTCAATGAATTAAAAAAAAAAAATAGAAACACATAATTGGCTATTCAGAAAGGTTTTACATAAATAAAAATCTCATGGCGACAATCTAATGGTGGAACGATGTCATTAAATCTTAACTTTACCGTTTATCGACGCCTATACGGTCGCCGCCACCATCTTGTGATGCCATAAAACACATATGATGTGCGGCGGCCATATTGATTTTTCATTAATGGAATCCGTGTCATATTGTAGGAGGAAGATGCATTTTTCTCGTTGCGCTCAAAATGGTAATAAGAAAATATGTCAAATTGGACAAGTTGCGGAGCTGCACAACATTTTTGCATGTTACCATAAATACATTTATACATTCGATTTGATTTCATATTGATTCATATGAATAAATAGATGAGTGTGTGCACCGTTGACATACTTTAGGGATTAAATTAAAATTTCACTGACAAACATCAATCATTTCCGCAATTATGACGTGGCGACTGGTCAATTTGTATTCAACAGTGAAACTATCATCACAAGAAACCAATGGTTATGATGGATATGACTGAATGAATGACGCCTAATGAAAAAGACGGAAGGAAAAAAATGCAAGGATCAAATAAATATTGCGAAAATAAGAAACAGGAAAGACGCCGGCGTTAGTGATGTGGAATTAAATGATGATTGTAAACGTTATTGCAGCTGTCATGGAATTTGTGACGTTAATAAAAACATAACAGCACGTTCAACTGAAAACAAAGAATCATAAAAAGGAAAGAAAATGGTGGAAAAACCATGGGAGGAAAGCGGGTGGTAGTGAGACATTATGTCGCCTGTGTTCTTGCTGGGGTGCATGGTAGTGCTTGCTCAGGATGAAAGGCAAATGGCTGAATGAATGTAATGATGTACTTAAAATTGTTCACACTATACTGGCTTTATGTCTAGTACAGAAAAGATGGTTAGTTTTGATGATTGACGCCTGTTCCGACAAAAGGATCAAGTGGAAGATAATATTTAAATTAGGTTCATTGGAAGGGAATAATGTATTAAAACCATGCAATCAAAAATGTGGAAAGTTGAATTTCATATGAAAAGTTCTAATTTAAATATTCATCCTTAAAATAATATTAAGTTTTTGTTCGTCTACCAGTTGTAGAACGATTTTTTTCAGTTTTTCGTTCATTCACATACTTCGAATCCAAGATGTAGCATACCGATGGTCAGAAAATAATCATTAATCCCTCTAATTTTAATTAGCAAAACCCTTTTCATTCCTCAAAATCGTTAATAATTTTACAACCTTTTTTCGGTTGGATTTTTATTCACTGTTTGAAGGAAAATAAATTTGAGAGAAATTTAACGTGAGTTTATAAATCTGTTTAATCTGACGTTCACATTGTGGTTGAAAACTTGAAGAAAAAACTTGAGAACACATTCTTCTCTTGATTCTCTACATGACTCTTCTACTCGATGACTATGAGTTGTTCTTCAATTTTCAACTTAACTTCAATTTTCACCTCAATTCTGTAGTGTGGCAAAACGGTCCCAAGCTAAGTTTTCAGGTTGACAGTTTTCAGGTTGCTAGTTTTCAGGTTGACAGTTTTCAGGTTCAGGTTTTCATGCATTTAGGATATTGTTCAGGAAAAAAAGGTCTGTGTAAGGACTCTTGCACTTTGGGCGTAAATAGCCTATACTTCCCTTACAAGAACACAACTGACAGGGCAGGTATATGGTGTGTACTCCCGAAGTCTTGTTCTGTCGGGACTCTTACACTCCTGGACTAAACGTCTTTTTAACTACAATAAACGTCATTTTTGTCAAAGAAGTGAAAATTGCAAATGTGAGGCAATCGTTCCCGGTTATAACTTGAAACAATCCAGAAAGTGACAACGGTTGTACTTTTCATTCATTCAGGGTGTGTTGAACTGTATTCAGGATGCATTCACAAGCGCAAGGTACAAGTGATAAGCAGACTCCTTTTCAAATGTTTGAGTCTGACACTCCAGGGAAATATTGATGAAAACTGTTTCAACTTAACCATTGAGCGGACTTAGATATTTTTAAGGTTCACCGGCATACTATAATAGCTCAAGATCTCCTGAATGAGCTTTCCGTGCAGAGACTTCATGTAAGAGCCGGAATGCATCGTGTCGCGACTGTTGAAATAAGAGGAGAGGTTACTTTCAATAATAGGATTAAAGAGTTTCTCTCTTGGTTGGGTCGACAAATAAAATCGTGTGGTACATCCTTCACATACCACATACACAAACCCTGTTGCATTACAAAAGGGAAGGTGATCCGTTTTCAACCATTTTGTCTGCCTTTTTGAATGTATGCTGGAAAAAGGAACCTTCTAAAGCGATGTCGACTTGCGAAGTAGAAGATACGAGGACTAATCTAGAATCATGTGTCAAATGGTTGTTCTTGTCAGGTTGACAGGAAAATTTTTCACTTTCATACTATCATACTATACTTAAGAATATCTCAATGAAGTTTGCTGATAGTCAAGATTATAGACTATAATCGCCCATTGAAACTCTCCCTTTATTGCAGTTCATTGTAGCCGTTAGTAATTTTATAGTGTAAATCTTCAGGTCGTCAGGTTAGGTCAATCTGTGGGGTAGACTTAAGATATCCGTTCTTAATTATATTACGAGAGGGCTGAAGGCGTTTACAGTTACGTAAACTAACTTAACTAATAACTTTTCTTTTTTGAATTGGATTTTGGGATTGTGATTCGTGACGCATTTGCTAGGTTTTGGAGTGCTACTTCCTGGCAACGAAAATGGTCAAGTCTAGCAAGAGCTTTCAAGGACGGCGTCAAAACTTATTGAAATTTTTAAAGTGATAGTCTTGCAATGTCATCCATGATTGGAGTCAGTTTCATTCTCAACTTTTTGAAGGTATTATTAAAAGGGCTTACAGTAAGGTTCAATGAAGGAATAAAAATAACTCATTACTTAAAAAATATCTCAAGATAAAAACAGAAAAGAAAGTGAAAAAAGCGAATATGAGAAAAATGTAATAAAATTGCGATTATTTTGATTGAATTTACAAAAATAAACACGTGTAAGCTAGAATCCACTCATAAAAGATTGTCAATAAAAGATTATCGATTGGCCTTAAAAATTACACATCAGATAAATTATTTGGTATTATTCGGTAACGTGCAGCATGAGGTACGTAAAAGAAATCGATAAATAAAATATAATAAAAGGCCAAAGATATTGTTATCATTCTGAAGGCAGATTCGAAGTAAGATTATTGTTATCATTCATTCTCTTGTAAAACTACTTAAAAGCGATTTTTGTCGTACTCAGTACTTTAAAGGGAGTAGGGAGAGAACTTTCAATGGTTTCTACCAAAAAAATTAATCGACTCCACCTGAATTCTGACGAAATACTGTGCTGCGAACTTATTTTCCCACATTTTATTTTTTTTAGGTTTTCGTCGTAGATTCTATACATTTTTTTCGGTTTAAAAACCGACATTTTTATTGTCAATAGCCTTCGTTTGATCATGCCACTGTTTGAAACGATTCCAGAAGTCATGATTATCAAATTTAGGTTGTTATTTGGTTCAGGTAGAGAACTTAAAATTGAAATGAAATACGCATGAATTAGGGGCATGTGAGTGCCACGACTGCAGCGGAGAAAGTCCAAAAAAGAGGTCCAATTATCGACTACTATACGCAGTATTTAGAGAGGTATGCCGCCAATAAAACGGCGAATGTGGTCTTCCAAAGGGTCAAGCGCCCCGGGTTTGTGATATGACCGGTATAATTTATCCCCACAAGAAATCGTCCAGTGATGTAAAATCACAACATCAATCACAAAACATGAAATTATACGCTCATCAAATGCTTTTTTCAATTAGTCGATGATTGCACGGGCCCTGAATTACAGCGAGTCACTTTCGGAATGAGAAAGTCATTGATCATGGCTTTACATCGGTCTCCATTGACTGTAATGTTATTCCCTGCAGCATTTTTTAAAGCATGTGAACCAATGATTCCACCGTCCCATAAAGCACACCAAACGTTGACTTTCTTCGGACAAAACGGTATTCGGAAAATCCTCTGTGGTAGATTATGTTGCTCATAAATGTTGCGCGATTTGCAGATGATGCTCAGGCGTCATCCTAAAACGCATGACAGCTGTCAAACCGAACGTAGCATTTAAAAGTGTTGCCAACTTAATTTTCTATACCTCTAAAAAACATCCTTTATTTGTTTGGTAGGAAGTTATATTAGCGGACTTTTTCTTGTAAGACAGCCAGCTCAATACAGTTACGCAAGTAGACTCCTCTATTTTTTATATTAAGGCTGCTGTTGGACTTTGGATTTCTTCGGCAGTGATTGATGCGTAATTCATACGAGGATAGTACTCATGCCAGACATTTAACTGACAACATGAGTTGCTTTTATATTTTAAATACTTTTTTTTCTGGAATTCTCGTTACAATTTGTTTAAATCGTGCAAAAGATCATGAAATACATTTTTCGTAAAATTTTTCATATCATTTTGATTTAGGTGTTCAATATAATGATGATTGACTATTTTATCAATTGGACACGTATATGCGTCATGATTGATAAATTTCTTCTTCATTGCATACGCACTTTAATTACATTCAACAACTGATTAGTATTTTAGGTAGTCTTGTCGCTATTGAAACTTGTTAAATTTACCTTAAAAATTAATAATTAATAAAATTAATTGCGGAAAAATTGAATTTTTCTCACGTCAAATTGTTATACTCATTTTAAATATTTTCCATAAATCATTTGATCGATCTATTAAATAGTAGCCAAGTTGGAGTTGAATGTTTATAAAATAAATACAAAAACATCTTTGTTTTTGATAAAACACTCAACAGAATTGTCGATAACGGTTGGGGGTTGTATTATAAGTAGTATAAAAAGGACGCATGTATGAATCATGGAAAAATTGCATATAACATTTTAATTTTAACGTATTTCATAAATCGTATTTCGAATTTCGTATTCTTTGCATTGAAAATTTTTCAGTGGCCGGGCTTAAAAATTGCTGGTAACCACAAATCGGTTATTATTCTCTGAAGAAACGTATCTATGCTAATCAATTCATAGTAGTAACAAAAGCAATTTAACCTCCCTAATCTTACCTTCCTTAATCTATCTATTTTTTGGAAACGTTTTGCCTCTTTTCTAAGCCGTGGTATTTTATAAAATTATGGATTTCCCCGATTAAGATAACTTAAATTTGTGTCTTTCTGCGTGATTAACGATTCAACTACGTGCTACAATCTTTTAACCACAATCAAATTGTTGCTAAGTAAAATGACGACAAGTATTTCCTTTAAATTGATGAATTCTATGAATTAAATTGAACGAGAAACCGGAACTTACTTTTACTCATATGTTCGTTAATATCATTGTATAAGAATGGAAAGTAATTATTGCAGAAAAAAATAATCACAATGGTGATAATCATGATTTCAATAAAAGGTTAAAATGAGTCAACTCAAAAGGAAAGAGGAAAAAACTTGCATTAATAATTCATAAAAATGAATTAGCCAGTGTTATGTTAAAGGTTACCAATCGTTTGTTGAAGTTGGGGAAGAATCAGGGAAAAGTCAAAATTTAAAGTTGAAATTATATGCATACTTGCATTTAAAAATATTTGTCCTTCCGGATAAATGTGGATCCGATCGCACTGACCTATTTCACCGTAACTCATCATTCTTGTTACAGGAATTCTTTACACATTCTTAACTGCTAAAAGTAAGCGATAGCGATTTTGTTTTAATTTGTTCGTACGTCCTCGTACCAATAAAATCTTAAAGATTCATTCAAAACAAAATGAGAGATTTTGTTTAAATATTTACCTATAATTTTGATAACAAACTCAATTTCTACATCCCTTAAAAATCGCCTCTAATATCTAAAGGCTCAGGTCTCAACGTAGACTGGGGCACCATATATTATACTTATTTTCACATGAATGTTTTATTAAATATTTCACACTTTCTGTAATGACAGTTTTAATTAATTCACGCTTTTATAAATCTCATTAAATACCTGAAGGCTCCGATTTCAAAATGGGCTGTTGTGCCAAAGATTGTACTTGAATTTAACATACCTTTCACGTATTCTAGGTAAAGATGAAATGAAGCTTATATCACTTAATTTAAGTAATTGTAAATTTTCTTTATTTTATTTGGAATTTCAATTGTTTTTAAATATAAATATTAAAGGAGTTATCGACAACTTTCGATATATATATTGATTCCTTACTTTACTTCTAGAACGCTCTAAAACCAAAAATTCTATTAGTCATATTAACTTTATTTGAATAACTAATCAACTCATATTCTCTTTCGATGCCGCGAAAACAATTATCCTTGAACACGAAAACCACTTTCTATTAAATCCTCCATCCAAGCTTATCGGTCCCAACCCCCTAAAGCTCCAATAAAAGTTCACTACCACCCATTTAATCTCTGTCAAATTCCTTTTCCGCGGAAATATTTTATCTTCAAACTTTATGCCTGTGTATAATATCCTCGAAAACACCTGAGATAGAAATACCTTGAAGGAGAAACGAAGAAAAAAAAAGGGAAAAAAAAACTACTGGCTTACACGGGAAACCTCTTAACATTGACCCAGTACTATCAGCAAACAATATCAGTTCACCGCACACTATTGAAGGTTCTTGATTACAATTTGTCAGTCAATCTGGAGACATAACATCAATATCGACCGAAACATATCGATAGACGGACAGACGGACGACAGTAACATCAATCCCAATGCATGGGAGCGTTCCTTTGATACCTTTCCTTGGCCACCATTCCTAGTCACTAGTATTGTCGTTGTTGTTGGTGTTCTCCACCTAGGGTGTCATGCTTTTTACTAAATGATTATCTGATGGATATCTTCGGCAGGTAGAATAAGTTATGTAAGGATAGAACGGACTATTATGTAGACAGGTGGGTAGTTAGTATATCTTTACTATTGGCTTCTATTCGAAGAAAAATGAGGTAAGATTGTAGGTTGGCATTGCGTTCCAACGGCAATGAGTGGTGGATGCGGCTGTGGGAGGGGAAAATGTTGATAAATAATGTTGGATAATCGGTGGTGATAAATTTAGTATCAAGTGAATATCTTAAGAGTTCACTATCGGAATTTCGTCTGGAAGGATGAGTTGGGTGCGGTTTGGGCAATAGTATTTGCTAGCTACTGCATTCAGTGGGAAGTATGGATCAATAAATTGGCGGTAGTGTAAGACGAAAGAGGAACAAAAGGGAAAGAAAGAAAGAAAGGAACGAAAACAGAGCAGAGCATCTTGCAACAATGAATGCTTGAATTCATAAGGATCGTGCTAGTATTCGATTCTGGATTTGGTACCCTAATAAGTAGAATAATGCTTGCGAAAATCCAGCTCATTGCAGGCATAGAATCGTCTAAGCTGCAATGCCTTCACCAATTAATGAATATGAAGTTAATTGACTAACAGAGCAAATTAGAGAGCAAGAGAATTCTTAGGCTTAGTTGGCAACCCAGGATGTGGTAAAAAAAAGTGAAAGTCCCTTCACAATAACTCCTATTGAAGTAGAACTATTATATATATCCTAATCTGAACTAGAACTAGAATTATTCCGAGAACGCAACTTGTACAACTAATCAGAGACGAAGAGTTTATGGTTTCAACCCTGGGAAGTAACGTTGAGCACAAACGAAACGTGATCAAAGATCCAGAGGCCTTGCATTAAGCTGGATTCTTGAGTGAATCGCTCAAATTCGAGTAGAGTAAGGAATTCGGCGACTCAAAAGCCATCCTAATTCAAAGGAATCAGAGCTTTGTCATATGTTTAAAGATTGATATTTGATAGCTTCAGATATCTTCATTCCATTTCACGGATATGTGATAGCGGTCATAAATGGCAAATTGAATTCTGTATGTCAGGATGCTTGTAAGTTATTCCTTTAGTTACTCGCTACTTGTATAAGAATTTTTCCTTTCTTTTGACGTTCTACCAGATGAAACATGACCTCAACGTCAAATCGACAGAAAGAGGACTTCTAATCCTCTAAAAATGTGACGTGCCTCTAGGAGTTCCTATTTCAATAACATGTTTTTACCATTTATTGTTAGTCGTTTATATACGTCAGGATATCAATGATATTACAAGAGAAAATTCACCAGCACTCTTCTAAAAGAGAGCCGGTTGAGAAACGAGTATTCGCTTCCTTATTGAAAGCGCTAAAAACTAAAGTCAGTGGGAAATCGAGGTCTAATAGCGCGACGAACGTTTTATCGTTACTTGGATTGCTACAAACGGGTAAGCCTGTGGCTGATTTTGGCGATCTTGTTTTGTTTGAGATTTGGTGTGTGATTTAAGGGTATCGTGGCTAAGGATTGCCCAAGGATGGTTCAAAAAACACTGTAAACAGAAGAGCAGAAACAAACGGAAGAGTGAAAACCAAGCGAATACCGTTACCTTTTCATGAAAATCAAAGAGAAAACTGGCAGCAATTTGTAACAACGCAATGTTGTGGTATTATAAGACTTATAAAAAGAATCGAGGATGGAATAACTGACATTTGTTTGTTCAGTTTACGTGACGAAAAAGGTGCGTTGATCATAACATGGATGTAATTGTGGGAAATTGTTACCATTCGAGCCTTCTCTTGATGTGAAGTACCAATCTCCACATCTTGGCAATATTTCTCATCACAGAGGTTTTGGGGCCTTAAAGTTGTCTGAAATTGTCCCCTATTAAACAGATACTGTAAACCGAGGGTGAAGATGTGTTCAAATTGGTCTCCTGAAAGTTACCTCATCATAGCAATGGGCCACTGACCAAATGTTTCCAACTTGGTTCCTTCTGTGTCATCTGAAATCATAATTATGTGTTCCCACGACTTAATTGATCGTAAAGTATTCTAGACTTTCAATGTTGTATCGAAATATATTTCATCTCCTGCAATCCCAGGCGTTGTGATCTTAAAAACCAGTAGATAAAAAAATCCAGGTTGCATATCCTGAGTTTCATGTAAAAAAGTGTTCTATAAGTCTTAAGTGGATTATTCTGATTAATTCTTGAACAAAACTTGATTGGTTTTATAAATAAAACTGCCTACTTTAAAGTTTTGCTAATAAACATCCTGTTCACAGTAGGGTCACCTCAAAACAAATAAGTTGTAAATAATTATTCAATGAGCTTTGTCACATGTAAGAAAACAAACAGTGTCAGGGGCTGTATAAAATTCAAAGACTTAATGCCAACATGTGCCCAATCTAAATTGAAACTCATAAATCTAATTGCAAATAAATATACAGGAGGGTATTTTATTGCAACTATTGACCCCTTACCTGCAATCAATCTTTCTTAGTTATTCATACATTTATCTTTCTAAGTCTAATTGTGTTTGAATTCATGTTGCAATTCACGTACATATATATAAAACGTATAAACTCTTACACTCATAATCTCAGGATGTTTTTATTTCTGTTTCTAATTCATAACATATTCAAATCACGTACATCAACACGACTACGTGCAATTTTATGCAAAAATCTCCACACAAAAACAAATAAAAAATAAACTTTAGATCGCCAAGTTGAGAGCAATATCGAACATAAATTAAATTTGAAACACAAGAAGAAAAAAAAACGAAACAATTGCAGAAATTACAACAGTGCAAAGTTTGCATACTGTATCTAAGCTTGTACGTGTGAAATTTTTTTCCTCTATTTATTATTTAATTACAAAATTAAACAATTGTACCCCTAAGATGGACTTCAAACCGTAAAAGATAAAACAAACGCGGACCTTTAGTGTATAGAACTAAATCCAAAAATTTTTAGCAACAATTGTATCGTCATTATTTTCGCGACATGAATAAATTTTTTGGTTAATAAAGGGGGACAGAAGCAAAACTAGAAAGAGAAGAAAGACAAATAAAAACAGGCACCAGTAAAAATATTAGTCATAAAACAGAGTGGCGAGTGAATATAAAATAATTGAAAATGACACGGATCTAAGTACGATTGAAAGCCGCCAAAAGAAAATACTATAATTTTTTAGTGGTGCTTAGTTTTACGATTTCAAATGGATAGACAAAAATGGAAGGGGAGAGTGAGAGGGAGAGGGGCGGAAAGGGAGTCACGGGGAGATGAGTGAGTATCGCAAAGTGTTTTGTGAAATGTTTTCCATGCAAATATCATAGTTTATGAGAGTGCCAAAAACTTGGCCGATCACAATCTAAGGACAAAGAGGAGGTAAAAGATAAAATTGTTGGAAAATGTGATGATCATAATAATTGATGGTTAAAATAAAAATATCTAAAGGTGGACACAGTCAGCTATCAGGTCAGGGTTGATGCTGTGCTGGATCGTAAAAAATCCATTAGATAAATAATATATTGAGGCTTTCAATGAAAACGATGAATTTATGAATGTGTACTAAAGAAAATAATGAGAATGATGAGTGTACGATTTTAAAAGTGTCAGAGAAATCATGTGAATTTTTATATGTTAATTTTATTATACGTTTTCGTCTTACTAGAAGATCTGCGCTTAAGATACTCTTGATAATTGTTTTTAGCAGAGATTTCATGAAAACTGTGAGTTTGTTGTATTTGGCATCCGAGAAAATGTACCCGTTCATAACTTTGCTTATCTTCATCTAGTTCATAGTAATAGTACATAGGAAGCAGTACTTCATTTCAAGATCCACGAAGAAGTTCCAGTTCGACCCCCCAACATTTATTTCGTAGAGGGTGATTACTCTAACTACTACATCATCCGAAGTACTCAGCTCTTACTTTCGTTCTACTTTCATAATTTTTCAAGTTTCATATGTTTCAGACTATGACTCTCCGTACTACGCTCTCTTCACGAAATTTTTGGTTCTTGTTACTACGGTCTTCTTCACCCTCTTCAAAGAAAGTTTCAAGAAAATCGGACTAAAAACAATTGGTCAGTGGTACTATCTGTGATGCGAAGCCATGATATGCCCCGATGACTGCAGCTTTAAATCCTGTACTTCGAGAGAAACCCACCTCTTTCGTCCAACACTACCCTCAATGATTCTTCAATTCGGGCTGACCGAATCAAATGCAATAGCTCAGTATCGTTTTACGTGATAGTGTCAAGGAGATGTCGGTTAAGATTTCAGTATGAACAAAAGAAAAATTGTTGAGGTTATTATTTTTTGAACGAAAAGTGTAATTTTTATTATCCAAAAATCTTGAAAATAGATTCATAATGTGCGAAAATGGAATGTGGAATGCAACCCTTCCACATATGCTTACCTCTGAACAGCAAGCACTATCTCACGGACAAGACTTGCTGGAAAAAAAAGAAACAAATTCCCTTGAAGTGAAACGAATTCCCTTGAAGTGAACCCGCTTAACGCTACCATGCGCAGTGGTGCGTTTTTGTGGAAGAGGAAAGAAAAGTGGTTCATCCACAACTGGCTTTTTAACACGTACAATCCTTCCAACAACAGATATTTTACACTGCAGCAGAATGAAGATTTCCCAATTGTGTCTTGCGGGATACATCCTTTCATAGACAGTAACGATAGGTAGTCAAAACACTCTTAAAAAACGGAAAAGGCTGAAAAAGCCTTAACCTAAAACTGTCCTGTGGATGTGGTTGTGCCAAAAAAGATGCATGATGGCCACAATATTTAACTTATTTGGGTCTAGCTTAACACTAACAGTTAAAAGGCTTTATTTTACTAAAGTACTAAATTTTACGGTTCTTCATTGAACAAAATTCTAAAGTGAAAACTGGATCAATTTCTAATGGATTCTGATCCCGATTTGAGAGCGTAGATGGGAAAGGATAATGATAATTCTATAATTCAACAAACCAATTTAATATTGTGAGAATGTTAGCCAAATTTTTCAGCTAATCTTCACCATGTGATGGATTGACGAAGTCTAAGTTGCTGTGAACGTTGACATTTCTCGTGTTACGGTAACATCATAAGCGATGACAGGTGACAGAGGTGATATTTTCATTGTAGACACACAAGTTTTATCTTGTTGTTAGTTTCATAATATGCCACGCGTTGATAGTTTGCTCAGATGAATAATTATGTTGCGAATGAAATGAACATTGAGTGCTGTGAGTTTCCTGAATTGAACTGTGAACTTGAAAATATATTTCTACAAATTATAAGCATTGTTCGAGTGTTAAACAATTCATGAGCAAATGACAAATCTTACTGAAAATATTTAAACATATATTTGTCGTAAATAATTTGTCTTTAATGAAAGATTTTATGCTATGAGAAGCCGAACCGAAAATTTTGTTACTCAGAGTGATTGCAACTGAATTTATCCCCAATCAATACTGGTTTCTCTTTGTTCTGAGAATAGACGCAGCCAATAATTACAAATTCATGTACATATATCGCCAAAGCGCCCCCGAATCTATCTTTTATGTCATGATATATCGAATGCGTCTTCCCTCTTCCATTAGTCACAACAACAACATTCCAGTAATCACATAAAACATTTACATATCAAACGCATGTCATCCAAATCAATAAATTATGTACGATCTGAGCAACGTATGTAATCATAGCATACATTTACAACCCTCAGGGCAAGTCAAATCATCCACAAATCTTGTGCACTACATTGCACTACAACCGGACGCGCCGCTGTTCCTCAACTTCTTATTGTTGCTAAAGAAAATTGGATAATTCATCTACTGAAAAAAATTCATACTCATCTTGTCTCCAAGTGAATTTTCCACCAAAAGCACCCTTTCGTCTTCTCATACATGACGGAGTTCCGCATATGTGAGTTGTGACGACGAGGAAGAATTGGTCAAATGTACTCGGTATAAGCGTGTTAAGTTACTCCTCGTAAGAATAAGAATGTTAATGCGGAATGGGCTCTTTTATGCGTTGTTAAGCAATAACTATGAAAATTATGCGTATGTCGAAAGGAACGCGAACCTCAATGGATAAATGTAATAATCTTTGGAACACGTGCTACGCATCAAGTGATATTCTTATTATCCCTTCATTGGAAAGTATCTACGCGTACTTGGCTGGATAAATAGTATGTGGAAATGTAGGTTCTATGGATCTGAAGAGGAGTTGTATGGAATATTCATTGCAGGAAGACTGTACTATACCAGGAATGAACAAGACAATAAGATATATATTTGTTCAGACAAGTTTGAAATAGATTTATTGAGGTTGTGATTGCGTTTAATTGAAACGCGGTAGTGAATCATGCATATACGAGTGGGGATGAAAGACGAGAAAGTGTTAATGAATTAGGCGCGGAAGGATGGAAAAATAAGTTTGGTATGAACTATTTTAAGGGAAACCTAATTGGAATGAGAGGAACAACTTATTTGATGCAGACTTTTAAGTTTTCTTGTTATTTTTAGGCTATTTGGTAAGAGTTGCAACCGTAACTATGTACATCCTTTTTCTCTAAGTGTTGATTACGTTTCGAAGAAAGTGCTCACTCAAACTTCTGAGTTAAAATGAAAACAAAAGCTATAGTAGGCTGTTCGAGCCTTTGCATCTCACAAAGCGTGTCGCAAGATGATGTTCTAAAGTCTTAACCCAACTAGTTGTAAGGCACACAATGAAAAAGGGTAATGAAAGTCTGAAGGGACCTTAATTCCCTGTAACCAAAGAAATCTCAATATACATTGAAAAATATTTTCAACCAACAAACAAATATAATAATAAATAATAATAATAATAATAATAAGCAGAAATAATCAAACCCTTACAACGGGGTGCAAACATTTACAAGACACATTTTAATTGCACCCTTGTTTCCTTGAATGGAGACTACTTCTCTCCTATATTCCAAAAGTAGTCTTAGTAATACAATTGGTGTACAGAGAAGTTGTATTTCATGTTACCATCTTCCTGATTTCAAATGCCTTATCTTTCCGAATAATTGTCTGTTTCTCTGCAATTCCCTAAATTAATTGCCGTTGAGTTCCAGAAAAAATATTATTTGTAAACATTGGGGTTTTTTTTGGGGCAGAGATATTAAAAGTCACGTAAAATAAGTTTACGCCCTGAGTTTGGAACTACCAACTGTGTAATGCGCTTTATATCCCCACTTAACACCTCACCTGTTGACGTTAAATTATAGTTTCCCTTGGGCAAGGCCTAACGTTCTTTTATCCAGATGCGACTTAAGGTTATGGGAATCCGTCTCCTGTTAGTTGAATAAATCCACCATGGAAAAATTTACATGCTAAAGGATACCAGGGTGTTGACCTGTTGACCTTAAATTATAGTTTCCCTTGGGCAAGGCCTAACGTTCCTTTATCCAGATGCGTCTTAAGGTTATGGGAATCCGTCTCCTGTTAGTTGAATAAATCCACCATGGAAAAATTTACATGCTAAAGGATACCAGGGTGTGTGCTAGAATGACAATTTTTTATGGTGTTGTATGGCGGCCAAAGGTTGTGTGGTGACCCCGACGTTGAATTTTAGTTTTTAGCAGATTTATGTTTTGGTTGAGAATGTTGATCGGATCAAACGTTTTATAATGTAAGAATGTAAGCAACATGAGAATACTATGTGGTCCCGTTCTACTATGGAAATATTTAATTTTTTAAGGATAACCATTGTATGTTTTATAACCTTTTTAACCGCTGTAGATTTTATCGGTTGTATAAATGAGTTTTTGGAAACCTCATTACTCGTCCTTTGCTTTATGTTTCAGTAAACTTATTACAATTTTTAACTTTCATAAATTTAAACAGTAAATATTTTGAAAATTTTGGGCATAGAATATTTCTGATCTAATTTCTAAGCTAATTCAATTTATGCTACATTGCGTGGAGTTCCTGAGAGTTCTGTTCTGTATCCTACTTTGTTTATTATCAAAACTGTTATGTTTTTGAAATTTTATTCCCGAGAATTCAACCTTAATCACGTTTTGGAAGTTCTTTAGATATTTCAACTCCATGCACGCGATAATAAGTATTTAGTTGCTCCTAGAATAAACTCAACCCACCTATGAATATGCTGTCTGGAAGTATCTTCTTTTTTCGCCAAATCGGTTTCACCCTCCCACGCTTCATTCATACAAATGAGAAGCCAGACGAGAACAATGTCCATTCAACTGGGCAAACTACAATGTCCTGGTTAATCCAATTTGAATATTTCGAATGCAATTCTATTTATATCCACATGAAGACAAAATTATTTAAAATCCTCCGACAATCAAATCAATTAAAATTCCATACTGATTTGAATACTAATCCCACCGATAAAGACGACATGACTTACTAGCATTAGGACCATGAATTTCCAGAAGAACAAATTTATTGATCCCTCCAAAGCAGATAAAAAAACAAAGAAAACTAGAAAATACCAAATGAATACTAAGGAAGCAACAATTCTAACTATAAAGGCATGCAATAAGCTACAGTATATAACAAAAGACGTAGAAAAAATTCATAAGTTCCACGCATTGTCTACACTGAACACTTTTTTTTGCCCATATGCAGAAGAAGAGGAGGAAGCATTGTATATCTAACAAATAAATTAGCATATCCAAGTTGGCACCACCAAAAACAACCACAGCATTCACCATTATGTATAAGATATTATACATTGAGTAACCTTACTGCGTTTGCAAAAGTTTCTCGTTTGGACCTTACCCCCTCCTCCGTCAATTGTCTTGTTGTTGTTGTCGATGTTTGATTCCTTCGGTTATCTTCATCAAAACATACTCGGCATATATTACAATGTCCACTATATATTATTCTGGCTACATCGTTGCTCTCCTCCAATTATATCTGCTTGAATATATTATTCCATTGAGAACTCTGCATTCCATTAAAGGACAACAAGCATACTTCGATGCGAAGACTTTGAGTATAGATGTCGGATGTATGCGTGCATATACGTTGAGTAAATATTTCCTCGTTTTAAATATGGCGCCAAAGAATTCAATTTTCTACTTCCACCAACATTTACACAAGCTTGCCAAACTGAATTTTCGGGTAAATTGCGATGCGATGAGACAGATGGCCGACAGCGTGAGGCGTCTGATAGTTGTCGTGGTTAAAAAAGTGGCACAAGAGGATGAAGAACGACAGCGAACATAGGAAGAGGACAATGCTAAATAGACAGGGTCAATGGATAGCATTAACATAATTAGAAGAGATATTTGGTAATCTGGAGAGTACTGAAAGTGAAAGTACTAGTAAAAGTATTTTGGTAGGGAAACATTGGAGAATATTGTTGTTTTAGAGCCTTTTGGTAATAACTGACAAGGACATGTGGGCGTAGATGTATGAGGAAATTGATACTCGATTGTTTCTTTCTGGTAGCAATTATTGTTCCTTCGTATAAAAATATATAGATTCCTTTTGTCAATCAGCTTTTGCGTATTGTTTGACGGTCTAATAATTTAGTAGGTAAATTATTGATTCAAATTCGCACCATTTGCAAATGGGTTTATTGACAGGAGTGACTCAAATATAGCCCAAAATTTATTGATCACAGAAAAATTCAGATAAAATTTATTATTTCCCAACATAGTTTAGAGTTAGAAATTCCGTAACTGAAGAAAGCAGGGTGGGTCAAGACCGGCTTTAGCACGATTCTTTCGACCGTAGCATCCTTCCTACCTTCAGGCTGTTGACCTTATAAATAATCTTTCAATTAACTAAACATATGGTAGTCACCTCACTGAGCTACAAGAAGGCTGTTCCAGATTTCTTGGTGCAATCGGGCGAGCTAAACAAGAGTTAACGTTGCTTTGTGCAGGTGTGCATAGCCATGCACAAGAAGGACTTTAACAATCAATTTTCCCCGTTTGGTATTACAACGCTACGGCTTCTGTGATATGGACCCCTTAAAAAACCTTTTTTAAACCTCTGTTGGAAAGTTCCAAATAGACGCAACTAAATTGACAAGACGGTAGTAAATATTGTTAAATGACACTGAACAAACACACGCTCCAAAAGTCAATACGTCAAAGCTCAAAAATCCATAAATGAACAGAGCCGAAACACCAAAAACGTAGAACACTTTTGAGACATCCCATATGGATCAAAGTTTGCCTCCAGGCTACCAATGTTGTAACCAACAATGCAAGAAAGCATAAGAGAATTCTCTTCAAGCCAGATTTTCTATGAAAAAACGAAAGATCAAGAAATCACATTTTCACAGTTCTGACCTCCGAAACTGTACTTAAATTAATAAGAAAATTGACAGGAAAGGAGAAAAATTACTCAATCTCACTAGCCCCATCTAGTTCTAACCTGCTCTTTTTCTAGCTGTATTCTTATTGTCTGTCGGTCTTATACACAAATGTCAAACCAATTTGACGTTTGGAGCCATTCAAAAGAAATTGTGTTTGTTTGTGTTTGAAATTCAAAAGAAATTGTGACATGTGTTTGGCTTCATATTTTAAAATAAGATTTTTTGGTTGATTTCATTAAAACAATAGAACTTTCTCGTATGTCATTTCATTTGCCAGAAAAGATCTTTTTCAGAGATCGATTAAATAAGGTTTTCCAGGCGAGTAAATAATGTAAGTTGAGGCTAGAAAGCATGATACGTTGGAAAGTATAACTGTGGGTAATAATAACGTGAAAGTATAACGTGTGGGTCTAAAGAAAATGATTTTCAGTGGTATATATCCTTCCTCTATATTTTGTTCCACAACACTTTTGTTGGAGTTTATACAAAAAAAAATTTAAACAACACATTACACTTGAGTCTGATCCGCTTTCGCGTTTAGATATTGGCTTTCTCGACAGCTTTTTCTCGGTTCGATTCCCACACTCATGTGTGATTGGCCAATGTTCAGTCCGAATGTAAGCAAAGCTTTCTAGGTTAGTGTTAACAACCTTTTCGTTGATTACGATCAACAGAGTTAGCATTGCTCCATGGCAAGACTTAATTTGTGGTCTGAATGCAATTTAATTTACATTTTCTGTGCTAAAATTCAAAAGTAATGGGAAAATGTAAGAACATCATTGAAAAACGTGTGCAAATGTTCTAGCTTAAAAAAGAAGAGAAAAGAATTTTCATAACGCAACTCGATAAATTTTACTATTAAGCAAATTGAAAATTTAACAAGGCCAGAAAATAGAAAAGACATCTTCTATCATATATCTAATGACAAATTAATCAAGTCTACATAAATAAACAAAAAAAATGAAAGAAAATTCGATTTCCCAGCACGAAAAAACGGGAAATGTTTATTTTTATTTCATTTTCACATCATTGCCCGAGCAAATATTAAAGCATTTCGAATCTATTTTCAATAAATTTCCACATTTTTAACATTTATGAAAATAAACTTTCAATCTGCCTTATATCTCTGTCCAATTTTTCCCAAACAACTCGAGGGGGAGCGTTTCTCTCCTTGAACATAAAAAAAAACGATCAGAAAAACGTGCACGTTTTTATTTTTGTTTATACGAAATCTATATACGAAAAAAAAGGATCACGTCAAAAAATTTACGTTCGTGACGTATTTGAGATGTGTACGTAGAAGGAAAAAAAAAGCTAAGAAAGAAAATCGCACGCGAAAACATTGAAAATAAATAGAAACTCATAAATCAATTGGCTTTAAATTTTCCGCAATCATTTGATTTATAAATATTTAGCGGTGCGATATGTGGAAAAGTTGCTCGTTCGCCTTGGAGAAAGTTAAATGGGCCGAAGTGCGAAATAATTTCCTTTACGTGTGAAAATCTATCAATTCTATGATTATTTGTAAATTATTAGAGTTGTCATTGCTTCTCGTACTTTGGAGGATTTTTCCTTGGATTTTATTTTGCAAAAAAACATATTTTTGTTGTTGTAATTGTTGTTCGTGTTGAATGAGACAATGGGAAGTGACGAAAAGAAGAAGGAAAATAAAGAGTTAAGAGCTTTCATTTCGTTTTTTATTTGTTTAGAGTATTCCAACAGCTGGTGTTCGGCTGAGTTTCATTTGTTGATGAGAATGAGACTGAATTGTTTACACAATCCACCATTTAATGTGTGTAAAAAAGTTCAACAATTATATTCAACCATTCCATTTCCATTCAGCTTTTGGTTTTGTTTTAACATTGTCGTTAATTTTTATATTATATAAACATGTTTTATTGTCGAAATATCTATTATCTTTATCTGCTTGGCCTTCTTTGTTCAAATATTTATCGAATCTTGTTTAAATTTGTTGATATTAATATTTGTTGGACAAGCGCTAACCAAAATTAGTATTTGTTTTTCCCTGAAGATTTGTTTTGTGGTATTTTGTCATATGTAGATTTTATTTTGAAAAAGTCGGTTTGTTTGCTTTGAAATGACTGAACAAACCCTTTTCATCGATAGGTTTCTATCTGATAAGCTTGTACTGGAAGAAGTTACAACAAGAAGACGAATAAAATGGGTCCAAGACTTGTTCCCTTTGGTACACTCAAATTAGCATGGGTGAAAAAATTTTCATGGCTAAATAAATAGCTTTCATGGTTGATCAGTGTTGATTTTGGGTGTGGGTTCGATTTTCGATTGATGATAAAATGATAATTTGAAAATATTTTGGAATAATCGCGTTATGCAAGGTCATGCGTTTGAGTTGAATATTTGATTAGAACTTTTGTGATTGCTATAAAATGATGGTCCTTTGACAATATTTGATGTTAGTTCATCGAGAAAATTATTTGTTTTATACCATTCTGAGGGTCTTGTTAAAATACATGTATTCAAAATTTACGTTTCCTGAATTAAATTATCAGATTTTCTAGCGGTTGGAACTTTCGTTGGCCGAGCGGTGTGTTCTCAAAGTAAGGTTTGTTAGTACCGATGATATATTGATCTGGCAATGGTTCGTTTAGCTTATGTTAGTAGTTTCAGAAAATAGTTTTACACGGGAGTGTGACACAGAGCATAAAATCTTCTATTTGAAAATATCTCAATGCCAAGGTAACAAAACTGTTAGTAATGCGATCCATTATTATAGACTTCATGGGAATAAAATTATAAGATCTAGACTACCAAAGCTTAAAGGCACTAAAAACTATTTTCTTATCCCACGAACAAAATCGTAAATCAATTATATCCTCATTAATATTTCCGGAAAAAAACACACAAATTTTAATAGCATATTTTTACAACTCTCCCAGAAATGATGTCCACAAAAACTGAAACAAAACTGAAAAATAGTAATAATAATAATAAAAGTTGTTACTACCGCTTTAGCACTAACACATTCCTGTACAAGTTATAATTTACAAAATTTTTAAGACGTTTTCAATGTTAATACGTGGTTGCCACCAGCATTACAAACATCCAATCAACAACAATAGACGGAAATAGTCAGGCTTTAATTCTTTACGGTCTTTTAAGCAGACAATCTGCAGCCTATAAGTCAGTTATAATAGCTGGTAGCGCAACTAAAGCAATAATCAGATAAAATTTAGATAGTATTTAATTATACATTTTTCTTCACTTAAACTCAACACAATATGTTATAAGCATGTTCACATGTATAGACTCGATATGTGCATATATGGTATGCATAGATATCGTATTAAATGCATTTGAATTATTGCAGAGGATGTGGACTATACGTATGTGAGTTTTTGGTGTTGGCTTCAGGAAACATGTGTGTAGGAAGATTTGAAATTCGAGGCAGAAAATTTAAATTGTGGTAGCTTTAAGCTTAAAATTTAACTGAGCGTGACAAAATTGCTTTGTCAATTTCAAGCTCCGAAAATGTGCAAATCTCAATGACACAGAATGATACTGCATAGAAAGGCAAAAAATGTGCGGGATGTTTTAATAACAATACTCTACAACTCTAGAAAAAAAGGAGTTCGCCAATGGAAACCGGAACCTTTACATGCTATTTGGAGAGGATGTAGTTAGCGATTTTCACCAAACGAAGCCTACGTTAATTTTTTCAAGAAAAAAAAACAACCTTTTGAATAATGTCGTCGTGGTAGTAATAGCAGTATTAATAGTAGTAGTAGTAGTAGTAGTAGTAGTAGTAGTAGTGGTAGCAGTAGTAGTAATAGAAGTAGTAGAACTAGTAGTATTAGTGGTAGTAGGAGCGATAGTACCAGTGGTACTAGTATCAGTAGTAGTAGTAGTTGTCGTCTTTGTAGTAGTAGTAGTAGTAGTAGTAGTAGTAGTAGTAGTAGCAGTATTAGCAGTAGTAGCTACTAGAATGCCATTGCCCTATGCATTATGTACCACAAGATGGTTCTGGCAGCACCAAAAATTTGGTGAAATTGACTGCACTGACTGACTGTAGGTCTGAACAAAACGAATTTCAGTGGTATATGTCCTTACTCCATATTTAGTTCCATACGTCTTCATTTGGAGTTTATACAAAAAAGAATTGAAAAAATACATTAGACTTGAGTCTTGTCCGCTTTCGCGTTCGGATATTGGGTTTCTTGACAGCTTGTTTTCGGTTCGATTCCCACAATCATGTACAAAACTTTGCAGGTTAGTGTTAACCATCAGACCATCAAAGTTGATTGAGAGTTTTTCAAGTGCCTTCTGCCGGAGCACACAGAAGGGGATTCTTTCTCGCGCAGCTCGTCTTCAGGACTAATTTTTGATCGTTATGAATGGCAGAAAAGAAGAAATCGCGTGTATATTGCTGGACATGATCGTCCAGGACAAGCAACCTACACAGCCGTGACTAGGACAATATATTTGAAAAGATTTGAAAAGATTTGAAATTTGGAAATAATATTTCAGTGTTTCGTTATTTCTCTCCAAATCGATCAGTAGAGGAACTTCGAAATAAACATGTTACATAGAAAAACTATTGCGTCAACGGGTAGAGACACTATAGAGGGGTATACCCTAAGTAAACATCCGAGGACGAATCATATTTAGGGTCAAACCAACTCAACTCAATACCAACATAGAAAGGCTACACATTTAGGGACTCATCCTAGACGTTTACATGCATGAATGGAATAAGAGTTTTTAGCAGTTGTTATATCAATACAAAGCGTTGACAGTAGACAAAGGTTAATATCGGTCTCCCTGCAGATCATTTATAAAAATAGTGCTTAACAACAATGAGCTTATCACATAGTTTGCTTCAAATTTAGAAAAGGGATCGACAAAATCTCCTGTGACACATGCACCAATCCAAGCCGATTGTTGAAAATCCGTGAACAGTCTCACTACTTTCTTCTGCAATTTCTCTGTTGTATAAATGTATGAACATACAAAGAACAAGAATGCGAGAATTTCTGAATTATTGGCGGCAAAGAAATAGCAGAGAATAATTTCTAATGAGCTGGAAGCGTACGAGTACAGTTGACATGCAGATTTGGCTTCATATTCGTACGACTCCCTGGCATGTCCCATACTAGTAAATTATAATAGATTTTTTCCATGTGTATCATCCAAGGCGAGGTTACTTCATATCTCTTTTCACGGTTGTGTAGCTGAAGGGACGCCTTTGTGCCTAGAGTGAAAGTTCATCCCTTCTACAGTCAAAGTGATAAATTTTATAGAATAGTCAAAATGCTTTAATTAATCCTTGTCGATTTGTCACTGTGTTGCGTTTAACACAAAATTTCTGTGTTACTGAATGGAAGACCCAGAGACTTGACAGGTGTCAAATGACCAAATGTCTAATAACACCCGCATGCAATTCTACATTTCTTACTGTGACACCCTTAGTCGTAAATTTGTTCTCACTCAATCATCGACTACTCGACTGCTTCATCTATAAAGAAAGGAAGAGATGATAATTCTGCTGCATCAGAAAGTCGCTCTTCGAAAGATTTTTTAAGGTGCGTCGGATATCACTACTTAACTTACTTAGTGACCTTTCTGGCAGACAGCACGATTTCGAAAAAGGCAAGCAAGAATCCATAACATCCAAAACCTGGACAGGAACCGATCAAGATTCGGGTAAGGCGTTTCATATCCCGTCGAGTTAGCCAACTCAAGGACCAAAAGCGGCTCTATGCCACCATATAGATGAATAGGAAAATTGACTGGCATATTGATCTAGTAGAGTGCGGCGGTCAATCTTAGGTCATCACTTCTGGAATAACATGCATAACGATTTGCTGATTCAAAAAACGCCAATTGCCTGTGATTACCTGGAAATACCTATGTTTATTACCTAGCGCGGGATCTTGTTAGTCTCGATGCTTTTACTTTAGACAACGGAGCAAAAGTGCAATTGGTGGAGAATTTTTATTTGAAAAAGTCTTAGAATCGCTGAGAGACGAAAAGAAAAATCTTAAAGTCGCTAAGACACGATCTACATCGATAAGATCTGGTCAGATTATTCGGAAAAGTTCATGAAGTTTTCCAAAGTCTACCAGTTTTGATTTGAATAAAAAAATAATGAAAAAAAGTCGGCAGAGGATACACCGAAATTTGAAAGAAATTGCATTAATTCGTAGTATTCCATAACAAATATCCTTGTAGTATTTCCCAACATTCTTCGGTGTTATTTTTCTGTTATATTATCTCGAGACTTTAAATTGATTGAACATTTTAAATTCTAAATCTTAACAAATCAACGACTGGATGAAACAAAGAGACAACTTTCAAACTTAAACCAGTCAATGGTTTTTTTTTGAAAATTTAAATTCCATTTCTTAATTATAATCCATGTCGGTCCTACGAAAAAAAAATAAAACATTTTTGAGACTCTCCAAAATTCATTTAAGCACAAATAAAAGACATTAATTTGTGTCTTGTCTTAAAACTTTACTTTAGTATCTATTTCTTAAGAAAATACTATTCGACTTGTACCTTGAAATGGTCTTAACATTTGTGTCTTAAGATCTTTGTAAATTTCAAAAATAAACAAAAAGAACTTGTAATTGGTTTATTTTTATTGAAATATTGAATTAAAACATTAAAACAATTTTTATACTAAAATTCAACGATTGAATCGTATAAAAAGCATTTATCAAGGGACAATAGCAACAGCACGGACAATTAGGACATGAAAAACGAGCCCCGAAGTGCGCACGTTAGTTCGATTGAAAGAAAACCTTGAAAATTCTTGTTGGTAATCGGACTCTTGAGGAAAAAACAATAAAATTTAATTTATTCATGTTTGTTCCTCGTTGATTTTATCATAGAGTTTATTATCGTTAAGTACTTAAATGTGTCGTATCCAGTTTCGGTATTTGTATAAAAGGTTTGAGATTGAATGGCGGTTGTCATGGTCAAAGAATTTTGTTGAATGATTTTGTCCTAAATGCTTAAAAAGATTTTTGTTAAAGGTTAAACGAAGTAATTGTCGTCAAAAATTGTTGCAATCATAATTTTTCATTGATTATTGAATATGATACGTTTAGCTTACAAACAAGTGTCCTTCAAATGAGCGTTGATGAAACACGTGAGGAATGCTTTAGAAAATTTTCGTGGAGGACAGGATGGCGTAGAAGACATGGAATTGTCGAAAATTTCAAATACTATCCTGTTGCAAATTTAGTCATAAGCTCCTGAGCAAATTACTCCCGAAATATATATCTGTCAAAATTAAAACAAAAACGTACTATTTTGAAATGGAAAATCAAAAAAAAAAAAAAATAAAGGACAATCATTGCTGATTCGCTTGCTTATAGAAATGGTGTGTTGATTTTATTGGGTGTCATGTTATGTTAAAGGACTCTTTCTCCTTTTAACCAACCATGCATTCTATCTATAGTACACGGTGTAATTAAGGATGCGAAACTGAATTCGTGGCTGAAATTCAACGCAGAATCAGAAAATGTAGATCGGCTAGAAGGACATTTCGTTAAGTTGTCGACAATGGCCGAAATTTCGATAAATTAGGGATAGATGCTCATTTTTCTCTATCTGGATCATATCTTGATTTAATTTTATCCTTGCTAGCCACGAGGATGAAAACAAGAACTGGGCTGAAATCAAAACCGTGACAAATAAAACATTCCTTGTTTCTTATGTAGATTATTTGGTCATATTGATCCTTGAACTTTATACATGCAACCAGGGAAAAGCGAAAAAATGAAACAGCAGTAAAAACTCGTGGAATCCAGATGATTGCAGAAGAGATATCTTGGCGCGGTATGATCCGTATTTCAGAGATCAAAGTCGGATCTTAGCAGTCGCGTCAGTAATGATAAATTTTAAATTTCGTACTGTGATCCTTTTTATTACTGATGTTCAGGGTCATCAATTTGATTAAAAATAAAGGGGATCATATTTTGAAGGATTTTTGAGATACGATCCCAGTTTATTTTCCAGTCTCAATTTTTTTGAATTAGAAACGATTAAAATTGAAACTATGTTTGAATCAACTTGAGATACCTGTCTTTGATAGATTTTTCGGGAACTCGTCATTTTTCAGGAACTCAATCTTATATGAATGAATGAATCTTCTTTTAAGCTCAACAACAAGAAAAAAGAAAGGCTTAGCAAGGTCTTGTTGCCGAAGCTCGGTTTGCACGCATCTAAAGAAATCTTGCAAGAGTCTCACAGGACATAAACATATTCAAGAGTTTAAGAAACTTTTGTATGTTGTCCTTTGTGTAGAGAACGATTTAGAGATGAGTCGAGAAAGAAGAATGGATTGGCAAGGAGTTATTGTCTAATCTCTTATAATATAATATACCCTCGGCGGAAAAAAAGCAAAAACCTGTAAGACGCTTGACAGACATTGGAATATCCAAGAAAATTTAAATGTAATTTTATGTAAAGAATAAGATTTAGAGATATTCTCATTGCTCTACAGACACTAGACTCTTACGAATTGATAGTCCGGATTACTCTTGCATAGACGCTCGCACATGCACTATGTTCACTAGTGCTCTCGATGTCCTGCGTCGACCTGAAATTCTCATTTTTGTACCTGCTATGAATGGTCGAATGAATGTTTGGTCCTTAAGACTGAATCGAGACGAAGAGAGACAGGACAAGGACTTATTATCTATGGTCGAATTACATAACATACCTCCCACAGGAAAAATATTTCAAGGGTCTCGTAGGACATTAGGATATTCAATTAAAAACGGTGGATGTGTGTCTTCGTCTAAAATACGATTTAGAGGTACACTGAGCACGCTAACGACGTTGGTTCTCTTTCGAGTTGACAGTCCAAATCGTCTCTCTCGCATACGCTCATACATGTATTAATCTAGGACTCTAGCTCTTCTAATTTCCAGGTTTGACCGGGAAACCCGGGGTATACTTGTTAGGTACGTTTTTAAATAGTTACGAATGCTGAAGCCGTTGATCTGTGTAATTTTTTTGATAAAACGAGTGTTTTACCAGTACCAAGTGTTCTTTCTGGTAGTTTAAAACGGATTTGGTGGAAAATTTCAGTCAGGAGAGAGAAGAAGGAATATGATGAGAAAAGCTTCATGTGCAAAGCTCCATATGTGAAGCTCCATGCTGAAAGCTATTTGCTTCAAGCTAGAAGAGCATCTCAAAATGGTGCAACCCAACGAGCACTGATTGATGAATCAGGTACACTGGGTGACAGAGGAACGTCTACCTTTATCCTTTGTCAAGTCCTTTGCCTTAAGGTCCGTTGCCATTATAGTATGCGTTTTTCCGGTTGCATTGCAAAATTCAGATTTAAATAATATAATTTAAGTTGAATGTATGTAAATATAAATCATACTGAAGGACTCCGACTGAAATTTACATACTTTTATAATTTTCTTTTATTTTCTTTGGAAAACCTAAAAATACTACAACAAACAACTAAATTGGGACTTAGATTTTTTCCTAAATTTGCTAATAAATTATGTGTTAATTAACTATATCGTAAAGTCTTAATAAGATATAAAATTCTTTAGATGCGAATCTTAACACATATTTCCTTTTCCTGGATTGACTCACAAAAAAAAGTGCAACCCCCAGCCAATTCTTCCGCATCAATTATCGTAGGCGTCAAGCAAACCATTTTCAATAAAGTTTATAATGCACAATTTCACGGTATTCTAGCTGAGAGGCAAAAATAACCGCGGAAAAATCCACAAAAAAAATCTAAAAGACTTTAGTGGATTCTCCTATTCGATTCTATTGTATGCAACAACAATTCTATTTGCTTCTCACAGCACGCTACCTACATGCTACTCTCTTACATAAAAAATCCATGACCTTATACGCATTACTGTTTTTCTCTCTCAAGGACTTGCTTCTTTTTCAATTGATTTAATGGCTCATAAAGTTTATTTATTTTGCGATTTTTCGTTGTTGTTGCTATTGCTTTATTTTACTCTTATCTGTAGTGGGATGGCTCAATTCGACTGATTCTGTTATTGTTCTTCTAAAAATTACGTTTCGCTTGGTTATTTGATGTTTTAAGTCCGGAAAACAATAAATTACTAAATGAAATGAATGAAAAGCATTAAATAGATGCAATATAGCAAAAAAAACAACGACAAAGAAAACAAAACCCAGCAGTAATCACAAATCGAATCGGTTTTTGGGTCCTAATTCTAAGCGAAAATCAGATTCTCAATGTTTTTCCGCAGAACATTCCATGATAGGTTGATAATGATAGTATTAAATTCTTCACTACTAATTTCATTTTCATTCATGCTACAACGGAGGTTTTTATGGTCTAATCCAAGGACGCCATATCTATTATCAAGTTGGATATTTCAACACAAAAAAAAAGAACTAGCCCAACAAAGACAAATCTTGACTTTACTGACTCTGGAAGTCGTAAATTTTGCCAATTGTTTTTTTAACCAAACAAATCAACGAAAATGTTTTTTTTTCTCAAGTTCTTTCTGTTTTATTTTGTTTCCAAGCAACTTCACATTTAGTTGTTTTAAGTATTTGTTTGTATCTTTAATGGACTTGTCGACATTTTATGGTCCCATTGAGAACTTATTGCATGCGAGATACGCCAACCTAATCGCAGATGAAAAAAATGAGTCCCAAATTAACCATGTCAGGTGTCTCCCTGTTTAATTTGTTTTTATTATTTTTATTTTCTTTTTTATTTTTGTCTCTATGTAATTTCATTAAAAGTATACCCAAGTCAGGTGTGTTTTTAATTAATTACAACATAGAGCAACCATCACTGAATGTTTTTACTTTGTAGATTGTGATACAATTTTTTTTAACTAGATTAGGTTTTTATGTGTATGTGTGTGTGTGTGTTTCGTTATTATTGTTGTTATTTTCATTTCTTCCTTCGTATGATTTCCTGTCGTGTGTAAATGGGAAATAGTAAATGCAGAAGATCTAAATAGAATTTCACGAGACCTTGAATTTAGTTGACTGATTGTTAAAGGGGTCGGTCGGTCGTTTTGCGGTTGCTGATAAATGGTAATTAAGCTGGTGATTTAGTTGGTATGTTTTAGTTTTAATGGTTTTTTTTAGGACTTGTAATTAAATGGATAAGATTTTTTGTATAAAACTTGATAATGATGTGAAAATTATGCAACAAATGGACAATTGCATACAAGTAGAAATTTTATATCAAAATTATATCACAATGACGCGGACGGTTTGTCTCCGAATCAGCATGACTGCGTATCGAAACTCATCGTATATCACTGCCCAGTTAACACAATACTGAGTTTTTGCAGTGCTTAAGTCAATTTCGATTTTGAACTCCAGCTGTATGTGAGAGCTTCGTTATACGAACAAGTTAAACAAAATGAATCCTTTCAAATAGAGGCCATGCTCAAGCACGCTCAAGAAACTTGACCGAATAATTGCAAGTTTAAAGTGGGTTGAATAGTCACAAAAACTCACTGGCTGAATGTTTTAGTGGGAAAAAAATTTTGAAAGCCTTAAACTCCAAGAGAATTTGCTTTAGTGATCCTTGATTCGTTGATGATCACCTCTCAGACAGTAATAAAACATGAATCGTATGTGACTCACGTAACTGCCTTCCTCAGGGGACGCATTATCGAGCCTAACCTCAGTCATTGTCTAATGATTGATTCTTGAACTAACGTCTCCGTCTGCATCGAACTTGAGTTCCATTTTACTCTGAAAATTAAAGTTTTTATACTGATCAATGCAGAAGCCGCTTATTCCTAGCGCTGTAAGGGACAACGCGAGCCTAATTCATCACTAGTCAGCACTATACTCTGTGAAGGGTCGTATCATATTCAACCATGGAACCTGAATTTACCTCCGATATTGAGGTCTGCGGAACCAGTCGCATGGTTTAGAATACTCGGCCAGTATATGTCAAACAAGGATCCTGGTTCTATAATTTTTTCAAAGCATCAAGAGACAGATTGAACGTTAAACCCCGTGCAATTTACTGAAATCAAATTTTAAATCCAAAATTTGGAAGAAAACTTGGGCCAGATTTTCTTGTTCATCGAGCGACAATCCCTTGAAATAATATCCTGCGTAGAATATATAATGACAGTAAACGTATTCAACAACTTGATGGAGATTCTATCCCAATCCGGGTAGAAGTTGTCCAACACAAAAGTAACTGTAAAACTCCTGACCTTAAGAGAAAGGACTTGCATTGAGAAAAGTGAAATAATACCCAGATAATCTGATAATACGGCGCGTAAAATATCAACTCAAAATAAATGCTTTGAACAAATGCCCCAGAATTCCCAGCGAAATAAGTGGCAAACTTCCATTTCAGATAGAAATTTTCCAACACAAAAGTAACTGTAAAATTTTTTGGATCTTGAAAACGGAGAATCCTAGTTATAAAAGATCAAATAATACCAAGAGTACGGCAAAAATTTGACAGCATCTTATAGATAAATCTAAATCTGAACGAAAAAAGTCGACAAAATAATAGTTATGACCGCAAGAGTCAAATTCAGGAATGTTATTGCGGATGCTTTAGGACGAGCTCATTGCAATGGCAATGGTAGATGAAAAACGATTTTCTTCAGAACTTCTATCGATAAATCTTTTGATTGAGCTTTCTGAAGTTTGCTTTTTTTGCAAACACTACGTTCTTGAATGTTTTTTAATTCAATTTTTGATGGACAGTTTTTGAAATGAAATAGAAACGTCAAAAATCAAATAGGAACAAATCGTGACAGTTGCGTTTGCAACGATATGAACTTGAGATACCTTATGTTCCTGGCGTAATACGGCTTGATTATCATCACAGAGGTTACAATCATTATAAAATGACAAATCTAAGCACTTTTTATCAACGTAAAACAAAGGAATTTAATCCTAGAATTGAAAGCTTTGGAGGCGGATGCTTAGACTAGCTAAAGTCAGGGAATTTAGACCATGCAATCTGGACTGCATTGTTCGAAAAACTAAATCTCAAAGTGGTTAAGCAATATTTTGATTAACTAGAATTGACAGCTTCGAGGGCGGATACTTAGACCAGTGAAAGTCGGGGAATTTCGACTATGCAATCTGGACTGCATTTTTCGAAATATTAAGTCTCGATTTTTTTAAGCAATACTTTGATTAACAACTTTATTTCATTTGCGAAAGTCAAAACCCAATGATCTTTCTAACAGACATCAGAGATTTACAAAATCCGACGTGAAATCAGCTGTAGACAACAATATTTTCAGGAAAATACAGCCATTTTGCTTAGCCATCAGTTGGTCCTTAGTCACGATATGAAGTCATTAAGGCTCAGCTTAGGTTCTATCCATGCAATATGGTTTTCGATTTCGTTACGCGTCATGTAACCTGTGAATCTATGGAAGTAATTATCAAATTTTTTGTACTAACACTAATATACTAATACAGGACCGGAGAAGGTCCTGATTCATTTTGAAAACATTGTAAAAATGCGAAAATGACGTTAAAAAGGAGCAAATAAAAACAAGGTTGTTCAAATAATAAACTAAAGACATAGCTCTGATTTTAAAGAAACAATCCTTTTAGAACCTTAATTTTAATTTTTGGTGTATAATAATGCCAGGACTCGCGTCGTTGCATTCGTGCGAGACAAAATGGACTCCTTCCATTGACAATTTAGAGATTCTTCAGTGCAGCCCAGACTTGACCCCAAGAGACACTCAGCTTTTTTAACCTCTACAAAAAGGGTTGGCTTACGTAGTCCTTTTTGAGAAGGAGAAGTGTTTGTAGTTTAGAAGACTATGCAAGAAAGCAATACAATCGTCCTGAAGATTTAAATTGTTCAAATAAATAATAGGGAGTAAAAGCCGGGTTTTAATCAATTGATCCTTCCCTTATGCTTAACCCTTTTCTTCATATTCTTTTATAACTAACCAAACCGTCACAACTGAGTCAACTGGATACAACAATATCAACTCAGCAATTGGGCAAGTAAAGTGAAAAATAATAAATCATTCTGTTGAACTGTTTATTGGGTTTTCGATAAGATTTCTTGCTATCATTATTTTACACTCTTGCAATCTAAATTGATTTTAAACGTTGAGTTGTTTATAGTCGTCTATTTTTTTGCTTTTGTTTTTCTTTTTATGATGGAAATCAACCTACAAGAAAAACGACGGAACAGTACGAGACACAACGATATATCTTTATCACTTTGTAAATAATAACTTATAAATTTTTTTTTTTGAGTGAGCAAATCTGTAAGTGTGAGCCTTTGAAGCTTTTTAAATTATCTGGCGTAGTTTTTCTTTCAAAAATTTAAAACCGAACATACGTGTATTAAAGTCGGAAAATTGGAATCTCAAGTTCAAATGAAATAAGATTTAATCTAATAGTTTTTTTTAGTCTGGGAATTGTTTAAGAAATAGTTATTTTTATTTTTTTATTTTAGAAAATATTAATTATATACTAGTATCAGATGGTTTATTTTTATTCCGATTTAATTTTTTATTTTTATTATGTTTTACTATTCACTATGCTCGATACAATAAAAATTCCAAACTATGCGAAATATCTGAATCAGCCTTTTGCGCGCGTTCTCGGTATAACATATTCTTTGACGCAATAGATGGTTCATCGGACGGACGAACAGATAGACGGACAAATATTCCGGGAAAGAATTTAATCTTCTATATCGAAAATGAATCAACAATGCATACATACATACATCGACACAGTTTATTTGATCCTTCCAGACATACATCACAGATTTATGAACATTTGCAAATTAAATTATCCAAAATTACACAAACGTGTGCATGTGTGCGTATATACTACGTATTTTGTTGAAAATATTTCGTATTACACGAGAATAACATGTTGTTTCAGTTGGAAAATTTATTACCGGAACTATTTCAAAATTTTGATTATCTATTTAGATTTGGCATGGCAGTTTGGCTGCTCGTACCATTTACGATCGACCATAGTGGATGTTCTGGTTTCGCTATACATTTTATGTTCACCGAAAATATTTTCGTCCAAATGAAAGTGAATTCGGTGGTCTAAACTAAAATATAGTTATGTTTATTTGCGAGGATGTCCTGGCTGTTTCAAGTTTTTAATGATCCCAAAGTTATGAAATTGGAGTGATTGCGAAATTGTTTTTGGTATTTTTTGATGGAAAATTTTCATTTGCATTAACATTGAAATAAATTCATTATGAGACGTCCTGGAAAGCTGCGTGAGTCGAATTCTGACGAATAAATATGACTAATGAAGGATAAAATTTGACATAAAGTAGTTGTCTAAAACCCCTAACTAGATAGTTGCGTATCAATCACATCGGGGTCACCATATTTCTTCCTTCCATATTTCCTTCTTCCATATTTCTATTCCTAAACCAAGAAAGTTCTAAAATCAGATAAAAGCTATCACGTCGGGGTCACCTACATAGGCAGGGTTCGATGAAAATGAAGTGAATAAGCAAATTAAATTCAACTAACTATTTTAACAAAGGAAATAAAAAAAAAAAGATAATATGACACATATACTTGTGATAAATTGAGTTACGAGACTAGTTACCGAATCACAGCAGTTTGAATCGAGAATTGAGGATCGAAGAATAGGTTCAACGACAAAGTTTCTTTAAAAGCAATAGTTATGATTACTTACACCACTAAATCAGTTTTGCCGCATTCAAAATAATCCCTACTAATAATCCCTCCCGTGAACGGAATTCATACCAAAAATAGCATCCTTTCGAAAACCGCCTTAAACTACGAAGAAACGTTTCAAAATTCAATCGATAAAATTTTAAGCTCTGTCGAATATAGCGAAACAATCCCCATCTGAAAGAATGTATTCATTCCGATAGTTTCTTTCGATTTTCGAAACAGTTTGAAACGTCCTTTTCCGTATTTTTCTGTGCTTCCATAGATTTGGTCATTATTCCTTGGACTGAGCCGAAACGAAATCCACAGCATACTCTTTTGAGTTTTTAGAATAACCAGAAGGTATTTGGTAGAAACAGTTACTACTGAGTGACTTTTTTGGGTTAAGGCAAACGCCAGGAGATATTCAGTAGATGAATACAATAGTTGTGAAATCCTGTATGCAGGATTCAAGACGAGTTTTTCACAGAAATGACGTATAAGTGTCAAATTATACTGCTAGTTAAGCCACTTAAAAGAAATTCCAAATGTACTTTCCCACAGTAATTGAATTACATTTTCAATACAATCATGTTTCTGAGTGACCCTTTAACGTTTTTTGGGTACTGATTAGTCTTTTGAACAATGTTCACTGGATTGAATGGTTGCGTTTGGGCCCTAGACTTAGAACAAAGGAGAACAATAATGTTGTTTTTTACGGTCTGGTAATCAAATGCGATTTTATTATTGTTGTGAAACCAATGCAATTTTTCTAAACCATAGGGAATTTTCGAAAGAGTTGACACATAGCCGTGTGAAAACACACTTTAAAATAATATTTACTTAACGTTTCGAAATTCAGACCGTATTGGCAAGAATTTTGAGTGCTCGTCAACGGTTTTTGAAGACAGTGCTGTTTTTCGTTATGTCAGTTCAAGCCATTTTTGTCTGGAACCTTTTGACCGTGCGTTTTAAGGAGTCCATAGTTTGTGTTATCCAAAGGTTTATCCAAAGCTGAAATAATGCGAAGACATTTCAAACAACTGCCAGCTGATGATGGCTCATATTTGTTGTAATGCTGTCACAAAACAAAGAATGTAAGTCCTGGTGGGGGTAGACGAAAAAGCAAAAAATACTCTGGTTCAAAGGACGACTTGTATCAGCTTGAATGTAGTCTAATCCATTTCTCTAGCAAGCAGCTAGTTAACTCTAAATGAAAGCACGGTTGCGGGCTTGGTTCTGCAGTTCCCGGCATAGTTCCGGGTTTGGTTCTTTAGTTCCAGGCTCAGTTCTCCGCGTAACACGGGAGGGCTTTTTGGTGTTGGTAGTCCTACACTCAGCGATATAATAACCTTCAACTCATTACAACTAAAAAGAGACGATTGTACTCTAAGTTTGGTTGACCAGATGGATACACCATCTCTTTAATATTGGTTATCAAGGAGATGATTTATTTTAGATTCTGTAAGTTTCTCTTTCTTTTCGTGTTCAGTTAATTATTTAAATTTTTGTTGTTGATTAGTTGTACGATGGAAAGCTTAGTCTTAGTTATTGGATGAATTAATTTTTAAGTAAATATGTGATCTATATGTATAATCTATATGTAATGATACCAATATTTCCAAGCCTCAGACTCAGCAAGTCATCTTAAGGATGAGCGTTGTTGCTACTGGAACTTGAAAATCACCAACCGAAAACGCAACAAATCAGATGTATTACCTGAAAAGAAAGGCATAATGAGTAACCATTCAAAATATTCAACTTAAATAAACTATTGTACTTAAATTTCAAATTCGCTTACGTCTAAATGGCATGATTAAACTGATATTTTCATATTGAGAAAGGTGGAATCACTTACAATGTTGTGAGTGAAAATGGAAAAATTGATCTACCAAAAACTTCTGAAATTGATATATTCAGTTTTTTGAAAGAGTACAATCAAAGGACAAAATAAATCGGGGACAAAGCGATTGAAAGCAAAAACCTATCTCATGTACACATTTCCTCATTTTATTACGTCTCCCGGCTCCCACCTGGCAATACCCATCTTCATGGAGCCTGCCTTACCCGAGTGAAGATTTTTTCCGATGCACTGTATTATCATGAAATCAGCTGAAAGGTTCGCACGTTTGACGTTTTAAGACATTGAACTTGTATATAATCGTTGAAAACCACTCTTACTGTACACAGTCTGAGTGTTTATCGTTGAAGCAAAATGGTCGCATACGACTGTCAATATCATTCCAGATCTTCTCTGCTGCGAGTGATCATGAACTAATTTAGAAATGTTTCCTCTTTACAGCTATTCCGGTTTCTTGCAAAAAAATCCTCGAATTTACTCTATCGAAGCTCAGTTTGTTGGGGAGTTTTTCTTTTCTCTTTATACGATGCTTATTATTGTTCCGTTACACTCGACAAGGTGAGAGTAGCAAAAGTATCTCTAAGTAATAATAAAACAGCATTCCACTGAAAGTTTTGCAAAATATGAAGAGTGCAATGGAAATCTGCTCGTCAAAAAATATTATTTTCTTTGTTTTTTTTTTTTGGGTAGAAATTGTTTAATAACAGGCTTTTATTCGTTTATTGTTGATTAACAGGAACAGGCTTCAATTTTGCTCTACACCGATTTAAAAAAAAAACTTGTTTGGCAATATCAATGCAGTGATTGTATTGTTTTGCTGAATGTCATAATCTTTTTGCCATCATAGTCCTATAAGAAGCGACTGGAGTTGATATGTCGAAACAATTTCTTTGGAATCTTTCAAAATGATATTGTTGAGCTCTTTTCGATAACAATCGCAGATTTGCCTGTCTTTTTTGTATACTGATAGAGTGACAGACCTTTAGCTTTTGCTTATTTATAGTTTGTATTGTTTTTATTTTTCTAGTGTTTGTATATTGTTAAAAAATTAAAGATATCTTATCGCTGATCGAATATTTTGGCGATGTTGTGATTTCTATTTTTCGATCATGATGACATGCAGATAGTGTCAACACGTGACATGTAATAATCATCGGAAGTACATCTACAAATTTACATTCAGTAAATATTTATTTTAAAATGTTTTTTTTTAAACATTTAAACATAATTTATTCCGAATTATGTTTACACAAAAATTTATTGGTAGCATCGAATTTATTGATTCTGTTTTACTACTAAATAGAATAAATATCAATAAAAAATGGACTCTAGGCTTCGTGCCTAGTTTTGAAAGTTGAAGGGGATTATCTATGTGAATAAAACTACTTTATCTAGTTTTTTTTATCCGTTTCAAATATGTGTTAGACGCATATTTGACATACATATATAGTACATATTTAGTTATCAATATGTGAGATATCTTTCCTTCCAACAGATTAAAGCTAATTTGAATTCAATGATTCAAATTAGGGGGAAAATTCTATAGCATGCTATTATATTTTGGGCTCGAAATGGTAATCGTCTATGCGGCTCGAGATAAATTAATATTTTGATTACATATATGATATATATAATCATATCATATAATCTCATACATTTGATTATATTAGGTAACGAAAAATTCCATGTTAGTGGCTCACTATATTTTTATTTTTGGGGTGTGTGTTGTACTAAACCTCGTTAAGAAGGAGACTAGTTTAGCATGCCATTAATTGTTCACTAGCAATAAGGTGGGCCTTCCTTGAATACGTAAAAATGGATTTCACATACGGTGTGCAATGTCTTTTCCAACCAAATGGATACACTAGTCATTCAATGTTGTACTAGAACAACGTTATAGGATTTTTCAATCGTAGCGGATAAATTATGAAAATCAAAACAAGACCTTGGGGATTTTATTCGACCGACCGTATTGAATTTTAGTCCTGAAATATGTCAGGGATTCGTGAATGCTTGCATGCAAATCCTTTTAAAGGTAACGCAGTGTCAAAAAAGTTGGCCTATCTGACTTTAAATTCTTGAAGCCACATGAGTTCTCCATAAGAATTTTCTGCATTCAGCAGATGTTCTCATCGATTCAAATGTCACCCTGTCTTAAAATTTCTCACAAGTCTCCATGAAAAAGGATGGAATGAGTGAATTTTCAAGCTGTCCGTAAATTTTTAACTAAAATCCATCCCTGAGATCAAAGATCATTGCAAAATTGTGTTCTAACTTGATTTTGCTACGGAATGATTATTAAAGGAAGTGAACAATTCGAGAAAAAATTCGTAATTCTTTTTAAACTTATGACATTTTAGAAGTGTCACATCATTCCGACTGTATTTCGGACAATGCTGCATATAGCCTCTGTGGAGCAGATTGAGTCGATTGAGATTGAGATTTGAGTCCTGCTGGTGACAGTGATATTTGAATTAGTGGCTCCGTTGTCGAAGTATGAGTCTACCTGGCTGTGATATACATCTTCGAGGAGATTATCAAAGACAAGGGTGTTTTCGATCTCAAAATGAGGCGACTCCAATCAACCTCAAGGTCCAACCTCTGTATTAAACTGCTGAGCCACTGAAACCAATGCCCTTTTTCCAAACAAAGTGGAGCTAGCCTTTCTTTTATAAAAGCACAAATTTCATTTGGGTGTCTATCAATTTCAGGTGTCTGAAGTTTGAGACGCAACAGCCTCCAATTTCTTCACAGTTTGAAAGTTTTGGAATATTTTATTCAAATTTTTGAATTTTTCATAATCATATAATCATTCATGATCTACGAGGGCGGTTCAATAACGATTTACGATAGATCGCGTTCCTAAGGGAAGTTTGTATTATCATCGTGTGCCACCATCAATCAAACGACGATATACAAATTTACAGACTGATTGCTATGTTACTTTGGGTTTGACAGCCATTCGAGTAAGATGTGTTTCGTGATTTTCGTTAAGTTGGAAAAATAACAGTATATCGTACGGTAATTCGCTTTTTGTATTTGGATGAAAAAAATGCGAGTGTATGAAAGCAAAGTTGGATGCTGTTTATGGGGACATTCAGCCATCTATGACCTCAGTTAGATATTGGTTGAACGAATTTAACCGTGGGTGAACATCCTTTTCGATGAGAAGCGACCAGGATGCCAGCCGCCGGGTACCGAGGCAATCATTTAAAAAATTTAACGACATGATTCTCGTTGACCGTCGAACGAAAGTGCGCGAAGTAGTAGAGGCCCTGGATGTGTCAACCGGAACGGCCACGAATATTTTACATGATAAGTTGGCGATGAAAAAATTATCGGCCTAATGCGTGTCGCGATTTTTCGCGATGGACAACAAGTGGATGCGGCCGTTAACTTTGAAGCTGTGTTTGGAGCAATTTAAGCGAGATCCGAAGAAGTTTTTGCGTCGAGTTGCCTCTGGCTTCATCATTACACTCCAAAAACTAAGCAACAAACAAATCAATGGCTTTCTCCCGGAAAATTTGCTCCAAAGAAAGCTAAGACAGTCCCATCGGCCGAAACGGTCACGGTAACCATTTATTGGGATGCGAACGGCCTCATTCTCATGGATTTTTTAGAGAAAGGAAGAGCGATCACTGGACAATGCTACAGTGTGTGATTGGACCGCTTCCACAAAACAATGAAGGAGTCACGGCCGGATTTGGCGAAAAAGAACGTGCTTTTTTTACCATGATAACGCACCAGTAGATTCATACGGAGTTGTCGCCGCCAAACTGCATTGAATGCGTCACAAATTGCTGCCGCACCCCTAGTATTCCCCCGATCTGGCTCCCAGTGACTTTTTCTTGCTCCAAAACATGAAGTAATGGCTCGCGGCGAAAAAATTTAGCTGAAACGAGGGTCATCGCCGAGACAGAGGCGTATTTTGGAGAGTTCGACAAATCCCATTTTTTGGAGGGATAATAAAAATGTCAGGAACGTTGGAAGAAGTGTATCTTCCTAAAAGGGGACTATGATGAAAAAAAAAATTTTTTTTGAAAAGATTGTATCTTCAATTCGAACACGAGTACTTATTGAACCGCCCACGTAAAATGAGGAAAAATGGGAAAATTTGACAGCGACGATACAATTTTCAGACACCCCACAATTAAGGGAATGCAGCATCAAAAATTCAAAATATGTACTAATCAATAAGTGTTCAAGGAGTGCTTGTCAAGCTACCAGTTTGTGAGACAATGAATGTCTGTTGATGCTTCGAAATAAAAGTCAGTTACAAAACAGCAGTTGAATTTTTTTAAAAATTTTATAAGGCTAGCATGATACAAAAGGAAACCCGAATAAATTCTACAGAAATTTATGAATTTTTAACATGTTTTATAACTAACCAAACAACCATAAAGCAAGGGTTAATCTGTGGCTAAAAATTCACAAAAGTCTTAATCAGTAATTGTGTAAGGAGCATTTGATACTAACTGCCCTTATATTAGAAATTATCAAAAAATTGCGGGGTTATTTGAGCGAGATAAGGGCTGAATACAACTCGGGAAGGCTACAGAAACGAAAATCCGATGATAACAGTTTATAGTAATGAAACTTAAAATTAAAAAATTGATGGAAATAACTTAAAAAATAAAAAAATAGAAAAAATAATGACCACAACCTACTTCTGCCACTTCTGAATGCGGGGAGTTTGTATTACCTTGCGAATACACAATAATATCCTATGAGCAAGGGATATGGGTGCAAGGAGTATATCATAAACTACCCTGAAGTTACCTTAAAAGTCAAAAATGTGATGCAGCAAGTTACCTGGTGCAGTGTGACATCAAATGTATTCATTTGATTGCCTTTTTCTAATAGGCTTTAGTTTAATTGGCATTCAGTTAAACAATGGGCCAACAATAAAATTCAAAAAATTAATATCAATTATTCGTTAATAAACGTTATAAATAAAATGAAAAACAAAATTGTTAGGCTAAAAGTAAAGAACCGGAAGTTAATAAATTATTTTTAATTTATATTTTCTGCAGAATGGCAAAGTCTTCTACAAATACTCCACAAATAAAGATAACCCCAATCGAAGCTATTTTCATTTATTTACATATTTGTTCTTTGATGAATACTACAAAGCAATATACAAACTATTGACAAGTAATTAAGGTCTATTTTTAACTACTTTACATGTTTATTTCTGAAACTTTTCATTTCCGCAATCCTTCAACCTAAAACGTTGTCTTTTCATATGTGTCGTCTTCTCATATGTGTTGTCATCTCAAAGAGAACCGACGCACATCAATAGTGTCTAGGATTATGTTGTCTTATCCAACTGACAGTGGACAACTGACATGTGGAATGGCAATCAACAGCCAATCATCCTTAAAATCGGTGTCATCTGTCTTGTAAAAAAATACGCTTAAGACACTACATGATGTCAAAGGTTGAGGATGTCAAAGAGAAAATGTTATTTCATTGTGACTTGCATGAGCACATTTTCCTGGATGTTTTTATGGAACGGGCGTAAAGAAAAACAGAATTTTTTTTACAAAAATCATATATAATGAGTTAAGTGGAAAATTTTTATAAAATTGAGCCTGTGTGTCGATGACTTTTCTATGGTTTACAAAATAAATAAAGCCTCTAAATTGAAAATAAACAATTTTAACGCTCTACAATTTCTCTTTTATTTTTCATTGTTCCTTCTATTCTTCTGTTTCTCCCTCCCATTTATTTATTCTTTTCAACGTTAATATAATTTCAATTGAAATCAGTACAAAATTTACACACGAAACTAATTCAACATTACTCACATTCACTACATACGAGCATATAAGTAAGAGCTGTACTAATTGCAATTTTCATATGCAAACTAATTGTATATTTTCTTAAATATTGTACACTCATATCACCACACACCGATTTTGCACATTTTGTTTACGCAAGAATCATCTGGATTATATTAACAAAAGACGATCGCTTTAGAATGACTCAAATGTTTGCAAAGGAGAGCAAAACTATCATTAAAATTGTGAATGTCTTTTTGAAGATGGAATTCTTATGTAAGTAAATTAAAGGGAAGCTTAAAATAAACTTAACACTTTATGCATGTTGTTGCGTGTTAATTGAAAGGATGAAAATGAAATTGAAAATAATTGATATGTTTATGTAAGAAGTTATCAAGGCGACGAAAGAGAGAGGAGAGGATTCTAATTTTATTTTTTGTTTATTGGACACACTGACAGTTAAATTTGAAATGGCTTTCAATGCAAATTGATGATTGTAAAATAAGTATTTTAAAGTTCGGTCCAGAAAGAGTAGACGCTAATTATCAGGATAAAATCCTGGTCTGATTCCCTGCCGGAGTATGAGATGACTTCGAAAAGTAGCCAATTTTCGTTACTTGTTCTGAATGAGCTGAGCGGAATTCGTGTAAACTGGTTAGGACACTCACATCTTCAGAGATTCAGCATGAAGTTGGCACCTTGAATCTTTAAATCCTGATCGAAAAATATACGGACTCAGATCATGATTGAAAACAAGTTGTTATCATCTTTCGAATGACCAAACAGTTCCTGAAAAACCATGTTGCGATTAACTCAATGACATTCATCAAAAGTGGACCAAATTTTGAGGCACCGTGGTGCATCTTCAATTTTCCAGTTAAAAATCTAGGTTCTCTTTTTTCTAAATCAGTTAATCTTTAAAAACAAGATAGCCTCTGATTCTTATGGTGAAACATTGACTTAATCCCACGAAAACGCTGATTCTGTTGAGGCAAAGACCATTAAATTTAGTAAAATATCCTCAAATACGACTCAACTTTGTAGAACCGATCGTTATAACTAAGACTCTAAAGGTTTCACATGGTTATTCATAAGGTGATACCAAAGGTGGTTCTCTGACGTGTTGCCCGCTCAACTATTCAGGCTTAATCCCAGGCGGAAAATGCACTACACCTACACAATAAATTGACAATAGACGTCGGAATTTCATGAGGCTTTATTCTTCATCTAGTGGAAGGGAAGCGAAGGATATTTGTGCGTTCGATGCAGCATGTAACTTTCGAACTATTCGCTAACCGTGAGCGTGAAGGACTAGACTGTAATTATTTGATATGCTACCTGGAATACCTTGCTACTCTATACCTTATAGTATCATTGACATTCACCGGCTCTTCTTTGAAGTATTTTCATTTTCACGGATCCAGACCAAACTGTCAGGTATTTGGGCTGGACCTTACCTCTTCTTACTTTAAGATATAATTTAAATACAGGAATACCTCTTTTAGTGACCTTTATTATTAAAATAAGTTTATCTACCGTAGAGTGCTGTTAAGAGCTATTTGACAGGTAATTCCGGATAAGACTTTAATTTTCTGTGCAGAAATGCATCAAATAGTCGGGACCCTTTCTCCAAGATGAAATAGGGTAAGCAAAGCTATTGCTTGAATTGTTAGAATAGAAGCCGCTCTGTAGAATATGCCACCATGCGATCTGAAATTTCCGTTTTAAACTGCCAAGACTTCCCCATACCATGACATACCACATAGTGCCATTTGTTTACGACCACGAAACATCCCTCCAAAAAGAAGGTCCTGGAAGTCTGCTCTAATTTTATTAAGACAGTTGCCACGTTAGCTGCTTTATTGAGTGAGTTGAGTGAAGAGTGCCTCATAATATATCTTTCAATATCCTTGACGATCTTTCTACAGATCACAAAGCGACATATTTCTCAATGCAGAACATTTTTAATGGATGAACCTTTATAGCTAAAGAAGGAACGCACCTGTCAAATTTTGAAAACCTTAAGAGTCAATATTGAAAAAGATGATCTGATGGGGTAAATTATATTTATTATATTTTAGTGGAACAAACAAAAAGGACGAAGAATGTTAAAGATGAAAGAAAACGCAGCGAAAACTGTGGAAAAGCGAACACTTTTCTTTGAAGTCCTGCTTGAAATAGTCCATATGTTACGAAAGAAATCCAATACGAAAAATTGCTGGAAATATCTAGGAAGTAGCTATTTTTAGATTTTTAACGTGAAATTATGAAAAACGACCTCAGTTAATGAACGGAATTTCTGAAAAAATAAACCTAAAAATTTTCATGCATAATATTGAGTCTAGATCTTGTAGTTTATCGTTATTCATTAAAAATAAATGATTGACAGTCAAAATTTTGACACATGGCTTTAGCGCAGCCTGTGGTAGTACCGGCGTAATTGAGTCGTTTGAGAGCGCAAATATCGTTCTAGTCGACTATCTCGAGCGTCCCCTGCCTTTATCCGATAGGTAACGTCTCAAACAGTCTTAATCTATGGAACGTGGCCTCCACAGATATTAGGGAGTCATTTCGTATACAATTACGCCAGAATACAGACTTTCTCCAGCGTTTTCTACCTCTATCCCATTCATGACTCTTCCACGAGTCCTAGAGAACGAACCTGTCCTCCACCAACCAAAATCTTAGGTATTCGTTGGGTATTAATAGATTCAGCAAAAAAATAATGATGAGAAGGGTTTTTTTGTGGGAAAATATGGTCACACGAACAGCTTGTAGAGTATGAAAACACATTCTAAAGGATCAGGCACAATTTGACGGATAACATACGAAATCTAGAGCAGAATACGAACAAGTACCGAAAAAATGTACCTAAAGCAGGCGTGCTTAAAATGGTCATGCAGTGTTGAACATCTATACGAGTATAATTTTCAACTCTGAGAATTTTATTTCACAAGAAAGTCAGCTATAACTGTATTTTCTAAACTCTGGAAAGGTTCAATGTTCTCCAGGGATTATAGAGTCATTGGCTTTACCTACTCTTGTCAGAAAGTGGATACTCCTAACTAGGTCCTTAAGAGATGTAACAGGATGTAAAATCAGAAAATTTTTTTAACTCTACCAAAACATATGTGTTAAATTTTGGTCGTCAAGGAACAACTGTCGAAGAAACATAGACGGAGAGAGAGAGAAAGAGAAAAGAAGTTTGAGGATGAGAGAGAGCGACAAAAAAGTTAGAGGATAAGAAAGAGAGCGACAAAAAAAGATAGAGGACCAGGAAGAGAGAGAATAGATAGAGGCAGGGAGACAGAAGAAAAGATATTAATGGAAAGAGAGAGAGAGAGGAAAAAAGTCGTTTATGTAATATCTACATCTAAATAAAAGTGCAAAACCTGAATGCGCTCAATGCTCATTGTAGTCGAAGGTCTTAATCATGGCAATTTTCCGGCTATAATAAAGCATCGGTCCTAATCTTCAGTGTAATTTTCACTTATCAAATCAAGACAAAAGCTCCTGGCGCCTCCGTACATTCGTCTAATAATCGTTGATTAAATATTGCTGAAGATTCCTCTTGAAAAGATGAATTTGTTCCAATTATGGAAATTTTGGAACATTCTTTTGTTGTTTTCTTTCAAGTAACAATTTTTTTTTTGTTTTTGTGTTTCGTGTTGCTTTGTTTTGTTGTTTGCCAACTCTTGCTGGTATTTCACTCTCGCTGGTTAACTTTAATTATGATTGAAGTCTACCTCGTGCTTGATATCTTCTACCAACGTTCAGTGCGCACTCAAACCCGAAGATACATACATACATATATGGTGGTAGGGGGGATGTTCTTCTATTGCTTCGTTTGATGGACTCACGGATATGTGCATTTTTATGTTGGTTGGTTGATTTAAGAAGTACTTAAGTGCTGTAGATAGGCTATGACATGAAGGTGTTATGTGGGCGTTTATGTATTCTCATATGAAAGAAATGAATGAAAAATGATCGTGATAGTGCTGATGATGATGAAAGATATTACCTTATGAAAAATTGTTGTTTTCCTTTTATTTTGTTTGATGGTTTTCGTAATGCTGTTGAATGATTGAGCGAGCTGCTGAACTTTATGACAAGATCGTCTCGTTGGGTTGTTGAATTTTGAAGCATAGATAAAAAGAAATACGAATCAAAGATGCAGTTTTTCAAGAATGCTGCTCTTAAATTTTTGGTTCTTTTATTGCAAATATTTTGACTACGTCTTTATTGAAAATTCTAGAAAATCTTGTCGTGTCTACTACAAAGATTATGTTTTAGGTATTTGGTTATTTGGTGCCAAATTTTTAGATCACCTGCACAAAGATGACCATAGTAATTACCTAAAAAGTGTCCAGTTAAATCATTGGTACACGGATTTGGGCCCAATCACAAGGTCAAGAGTCGGCATCCCAAGAAATGGCATTGGTTCAAACGGCACTGGAATCCGGAGCCTCTCACCCATTCCTTGGTCGTACCCTACAAATGTGCATGTTCACTGTGAGGACCCGATTTCATAAAGCCATAAGACCACACTGTTTCGTTCAGACAAGAGTTGAAATTTCTGAAAATACCGTCCTCCATTACGTCGTAATGAGGTAAATTGAGAGTCTCCAAATTTAATATATGCAAAGTTAGATGCAAAAGCTGGCTAACACGTTCGCCTTAAGAGACCAGTTCTTCCTAATACGGAGCGAGCTAAGACTACGCTCCCTGAAAGACAGTAGCCCAACAAGCTGATACATTCTAGCGATGGGAAAGCTCGGCTACAAATCCAAGGATTAATGGCACCAGTGCAATTTGTGGTACCTAAATGAAAATCTGTTACATGGGGCTCAAAAACTCAACCGAATATATTTTCAGAATTAATGTGTTTTAAAACTTTAAATAAATTACTGCTTATTCTTTTATCAATTGAATCTTTTAGAAGTGATGAACACTGGGCCCAATTTAAACAATATCTTGGGTTGAAGCCCACTTTGAGATTGTTTTTTTCGGTATTATATTCCATATCAACTATCTTAACTCTCTGTGTCAATTATTTAATAATATATTCATGCAGACATGAATTCATATACACACGGATTAGTATTTTACACTGAGGACATGAAACATAATAAAGTATGAATAAAATCCTTCAAATACTTTCATTTATGCAATTTTTTAACCGCCCACAATCAATTTAGAAAACATATTTTCTATTTGGCGCAAAACCATGTGTGTAACAAAAAAATAAATAGTCTGCTGTTTCAGTTTAAGCAATGTGAGGTGGTTTTAGCAACAAAGTTTTTAACAAAGATTAATTCGTATGGGACATTTAAGATAATGTTGCAAATTAAAATTAATGATGCTTATCCAATTGGATATATTTATAAAAAACTATAACTTAGATATCAGATGGATACGGTGATTAGCGTTGACAAGATCAAAATATTTTGTTTTTCGTTCGTTGTTGACGAAGCCAAAATGATTTGAAAATTTAAAAATTGTCAGTGAAATTTTTGCTTAGAGAATTCTTAATCTCTGTATAAAGTCCGGCTGATAAAATTGATAGAGGGCACTGCCTTCTACGCAACAGATTCCGGTTTTGATTTGTGTTTCTGGAGCGATACTATCAGTGTACCTTACTTTAAATTACTCTTTAACAATACTTCGGGATTCTGGAATGAAACACTTCTAATAGGTTCTCATTTCAGTTTAATCATCTAGTGAAAAGTGAAAAAATTTGACAGAGTGTCACCATCTGTCACTTTATACATTTGTCTACATAAGATTACGATGTTTTGACTGACTTGGGGCTCAGTTGCCCAGGAGTCAATAGTGCAGCTGACAGAAATCAGACTGTCGCCCCTGATTTGTACGTTCATTGTTACTGCTTGGTCCGACTTTACAGACGACGTTTCGCTTCGTAATCAATTGATCAAACCAGCAGTGACAGATCATCGAGATGAGTGTCAAAATCGGCTAGAACTGCTCTTATAGGCTCTCAGATAAAGAAGATAAGTTTTTAATTCGTAATCCAGTGGCTTAATGTCCTTAGAAGTATCGATCTCTCGATGGGAATAAGTGATATAAGCTGTGAACAACGAATTATTTTACTGCTTTGACACCAGTTAAAGGTGTCGTTTTGTTCAGGCTGCACACACCTGTGCTGAGGAATGATTAACTGAAAGTATTCCTTGCGCAAACTCTTGAGAATTTTCTGTAGAACTCAGACTTATCTCGCTGTTATTTTCATCCCGTTTCGGTCTTTGAAGGAAAGACTGGGTCAATAGTGATTTCAGATGAAGCAGAGGTGCAGTTTGTACGTACATGAAGGACACTTTTTTGCCAAAAACTGTTCTTATTTAAACGTAATTGAGGTCTCACGATAATTAAAATTATCATTTCTCAAACAAGTGCTGCAGTCTGCTGCTAATTGCTATTAGTTTCTTCAATTCAAAATTCAATAATTCAAAAGCTCCCTTCTAAAAGGAAAAAAAGAGGACCAAAACAGTCAGTATGATCTGTGAATTTACTGCAGTATTTTGTCTGGCTATACTTAGGTCAGATTAACTGTTATCATGCCTCTAGAAAATTTTTGAGCATTCTTCGAACGGTCCCGATTTTCCCAGCGACTTCCATTTTGTTTCCGACCATTGAACGAAAGATATGGCGGACAGAAGTTGCAGACAAGGGTGTCAAGTAGTTCGTGGGCATTATATGACTGTTTTGCTTGAGCATAGCCATTTATTTTTCTCCATTTTTATTTATTATTTTTTTTCAACTGTCCTTCATTTTAGTAGTAGTTTTTCATTGGAGACAATCGACAATCCATGATAAAAGAAGTTATAGGTGAAGTTTTCAAAATCTGGATCGGTTTAGGCATCTATATTGACAAATTTTTTGATGAAAATAGGGTTCGAGATACAATTTCAGTGCATTCTCTTTTCGGAGAAAAAATAAGTGAAACGTAGTGGCAACTTTTGACAGATCTAAATCAAAACCCGACTGTTAGTTGGGAAAAAAATACTTCATTCATGGCGCTACAGCACAAATCGGTCACGAAAAGTGACCGTCATTGCCGCTTTCGTTTTCGACGAGAAAGGAGTAACGTCGCAAAATGTTTCTCATTAGTACCTGACTGGACATGTTGTTGGTCGCTGGTAGATTTTGTATAGCTGAAAAACGCCGACAATACAATGCCCGGTCTCAAATTTTGATTCTGATGGAAGACCAGTTTCTCCAATTCAACTGGAAACTTTGCATCCTTTAAAAATCCCAGCTGTCATTCTTGTAAATTCTATCTGTTCAGGACTATAAAGTAAGGTTACTCACTCTCTATAATGTTTCTAAATATATGGTCAGCTTCGATGACGTATCTGAATCTACGGCAGTATTTTTACCCGAAGACATAAAGAAGTTCTTGAACTTCTTCAATACAGCTCAAACTTATCGCCTGTAAACGTCAACAATTTGGACTTCTGGAAAAAGACAACCAGATGCAAAGCATTTTGAAGCAAAGTTCATCCTGAATCCAGTCAACTTGACTTTTTCTGTAGGATTTGCTGAATTCTAGCCTAGCTAGAATGGTATGAGCTGATTTGGTCACCTGCCAGCTTAGGTAAACCATCTGTACTTTGACATATCCCTAAAGAAAAGTTTGACAGAAAGCTTCAACTGCTGTGATTCAGCCAATTTCGGTTCAGAACAGGCATCGATGCGAATTTGAATTGAGTTTCATATATTATAATATTCCCGAGGAAAAGGTTTTCAATAAAAGCAAACGAAGCTTTGCAAGGAGCAAGTACTGAAGAAAATATGCCACTAACGGAAATCTCGTCTTTGTGCTATTCATCCACGAAAATGTCCTATTGAGGAAAACCTTCAACCTTCTGTACAGTAATTCCCGATCAAAATCTTTGATAGTAAAATATTTTACTGTACACAAATAAATATAGGTTTCACATCCTTAATTAAATTAACTCCTTTGTTAACGTGTTTTAAATATAAATAACAAGACCTAAACTGAACTCAAAACTTGCATTCGGTTCAAGACGTACAGCAATCTAAAAATTTAACACCTATATGTGAAGCTTATTGCAAAATTCATTTGCTATGCACCTTTCACATGTTTTTTGTATGTGTATGCAAATGCATATGCATACCCTTTAATATCGATACACACTTCGCATACTATCGATCCAGACAAACGAAAAAGTTTGGATGCTAAACAAATAAATATTTATTAAAAGTCATTCGCAATACATATACAAAAGTTCAATACAGTGCAATGCACTAGAATTTAATTTGTCATCTGGGTAGCATCAAATAGAAAATATTTGAAAAATAATGCATAAATTTAAATGATAGAATGAATGACAATTGATAAATATTGACAAAACAATTAGCGTGTGATGTTGGTGGTTTAAAGATATTGTTTGTACTAAAAAAAAGTACTAAATGTGTTTACGGAAAAAAGAAGGTGAAAAAAGCTTGTGTTGAAATTGGCGAAGGTTTGATATGGCGCAGAGATATTTTTTTCTGGATAGTTGCACTCCCACTTGTTCTAAAAATGTCTAAAATTAGTTATAGTTGTACTAAAGTGAAACAAAAAAGGAGATAAAAGCAAATTCTAAAAGTAGGTCAAAATTTGTACTGCAAGGTGGATTTTTGTCTTGTGAAAGATTCGAATGTATTCTAAAAATGTCTAAAAGTAACAACAGGGGTTTTAAAACATTGCAAGAGCATATAAAAAAGAAAATCGTAAGCGGCCAATGAAATGTGAATATACAGCACAAAACAGTTTTTTTTTATTGAAACCTGAATCTTTATGTGTGTTCTAAAAAAGTCTAAACCTACGAGATGGTGTACTAAATAACTCTAAAGATAGAAAACAAAGGAAATAGTAAGCGCAGCAGGAAATATGAACGTATAGCGCAGATTAGATTATTTCTATTCAAATTCAAACTTTGGTATGTGTTCTAAAAATGTCTAAAACTACTAAAAGGTGAACTACAAATCGGCAAAATTAGAAAGAAAGAATATTACATGTGTCAAATGAAATTGTCTTGGACAGGATCGATTTTTAATGAAATTTAAATTATTTTATGTGTTCTAAAAATGTCTAACAGTACTTTTTGGAGGTACTAAAAGAAGCTCCATTTAATATAAAAATTTAATGAGATCTAGTGATTCAGTCAGCTAATAGAAAAGAATTTTTCTTGATGACGAAAGTAGTTAGAATACTGAAATGCATGAATCATTTGTTTGATGTTCATCTCACGGAACTCTTAGATATTTCCCCTTTTCATGTGGGATTTCACGGTCCACTGAAATGAGTCAGATCCTACTATAAAGTTTAAAAAAAGGTTGCGAATCTAAAAAAGGGAACAACTGGCATACAAAAACCAATTAATTGTGATTGCACGTACTTTTTAATTCTGATAGAAATATTATCATACCAAAATGTTTGAACTGCTCCGGATCGATGAAACTCAAACTTTATATTCAGCTTTAAAAAATTGTCATCATGCATTTAAGAACCAAAAATTAAATCAAAAAGCAGTTTGTCGAACAGCTCAAATTTTACAATAAACAAAGTGGGCGTTTGATTTCTTGTGCAATTTAGTACATACGAAGGTGGAACCGTTTTTTTTTGTCTTTTTTTCTGCTGGCTTCAACATTCAAATATTTCAACCAAGTTAGTATCATAGGTTTTTATCTGACAAGCTGTTCGTTTATAAGATTTTTATCTTAAATTTAGCGTTGTCTCACTGTTGTAATATGATTTTGATTGTTGTATTTTTTTTTCAGCCAAAAATTCTACTTGCTTGCTCTTTTTCTAGTTGATTGACCGTAGTTAGTGTTGAATTCTTTAGTGCTAGCTGGAATATCTCAAAGATATCCACCTCAGATGTAGTAGATATTGTAGCTCCAGTGCGTATAGTGTGCAGTATGTCATGAATTCAAGATGATGATGATGATGATGATCATGAAGATAGACAGAAAGGTCAACAAGTATCTTTACATAAATTGAATGAAAGATAGTCTATTGATTTTTCTGGTGTAGGTAATTTATCTTTATCTGTTTTTTTTTTGCCGCGGCTTTTTATTCTCGGTATGTAAGTCGCTGTCAAAGATGTTGGTTCTTTTTATGCGTAGACTTAGCTCAAGTCTTGTCATGAATTCCTTCTATTTTATTTCTTAATATTTGTTTTTCTAGTAGTTCTGTTAATTTATTCAGAAGCTGAATTGATTTATTGATTGCTTTTTTTCAGTGTGTGTTCTCCTACTTGCTGCCTGTTATCGACACTTGAATTTTTTTTTTAATAGTACTAAATTTTGAATTGGTCAAACGTATTTGAAGAGGTGAACAAGTTTTTCTTCGCTGTATGTCGATCTTTGCAGTCTGGTTTATTGGTTTGGTTGGGATTTTTTTTTTGTTTTGGGTCATTTTTTTGTGTTAACTGATGAGAGATCTTATTCACACTGCTTGTAGGTGGTCGATCGTAGTTTGGTGGCAGAAATCAACTTGAAATTTACATATTTAATACTTTACATACACTTTACACACTTCCGATGCGAATATTGAAAATTAATTGAAATTTCGGTGGTGAAATACTTCCAGATTGCAGAGGTGCAGCGCTGGACAATCTGTTTTTAGAATTGTGTTGGTTTGATTGATTTGTGGGGGAGCAGGAAATTGCAATTGGTTTTTTGGTTTTTTGGTTGTTATTGTCGGTTCCTTCAGGGTAAATCAATTATCGTTATGCCTTTTGACAACTGCGCTAGTAAGATTTACATTTGATTTCAATTCTATTTTTATTTCTTATGGGGTTTCGCTCTTGTAGAAAGTTAAAGTGTGAATGGTAAGTTCTCTCACTCAGTACGTTCGCAAACTTCAATCAAACATGTCGAAACTATGGGGAAACGAACCCTTAACTGATTGATCAGATTTCTTTAACATTACTCCTAATCATCAATGGCGCGACAGTCCTTTTGGAGTTTGAATCTCAAAAGTTAGTTACCTCAAATCGCCTAGGTCCTGCGATCTGATATTATTTGGGACGCTTGGAGTTTTTTGGGACAAAAACTTGGGACATCCAAAACGTAACCAGAAGAACTTATCTCCAATCGTCCTCATTTGGTGATAAAGCTTTTTTGAACGCTTAGTTTATTTTTCAACGCTCACGACATATATGACATTTGGGACAACTAACGGTATATACACTATATTCAACAGTCTATAATCCTTTATAAATGATCGAAGCAGTTCCTGGACAATTAATATTTCACCTTCATCTCAACCAACATTAACCACACCATCCGGTCAATTAAAAACTCGCTTAACAACTAATTTAATAATTATATAATTAAATATAATATGTAAATAGTGTTAAAAGTGCGATGAAAATATAAAAAAAGAAGTATAAAATCGACAAACTCTCATTCTTTAAGATTCCGTGTACAATGAAACGAAATTAAATGAAAAACGAGGAAAAAATTAACATGACAAGATAAAATGCATTTAAAATTTTCCTTCAACTACTGGCTAATGGCGGTTTGCTATCTTCATAATAATAATCATCATAGTACTGTCAAGCTATTCTCTGTTGCAACTACAAACGCTTGACCGCAATTTTACTCGTAGCAATATTCATAATAATAGTTTAATGATATTTTTTTTTACTATAGTGTCTTGTCACGTCGCCGTTTTAAGACAATCTAAAGAAAAATGACAATTTATTAAAAATGTGAAAACGTTTTCCACATACCAAATGAATGCAGAAATGTAGTTTTCACGACAGCAAATAAAAATATACACACGTATTAGTGAATAATATATAAAGAAACACACACAAATATTGTGAAGCAATGGGGATTAATTAGCAATTTTTTCAAAATAGTTTTGCAACTATCTTTAAGTATTGTTTAGAGTTGTGAATGTTAATTAAACAAATATTTTTATTTCATTTTCTGCTTCTTCGCATAACTCACAAAGAACTATATTTTCCTCATGTAAATATTTGTTAATTGAAATAATTGCAATTGAATTAACAGATTTTTGTTTAAATTTTTTGTGTTTTTTAACGTTTTTCGAGAATTTTTTTGATTTTACAATGATCTGACTGAAAAATTAAAATAAAATGAATAAAAGTCATGAAAGCTTTATGATATTTACAATTTTTTTTCAGGTGCGTTAATGTCTGGAGGGAACTCAACCCATAGTTCAATACCAAACATAGCATATGGAAAATGTAAGTTTTCTTGTCAATCTAATAATTATTTAACCCTTAAATGCCTAAGCATAACATGCATTAGTAGATTTGATCATAACATTTATATTAAGGATTCATCCAACATTTCTAGCATGGTTTAAATATTTTGAATTAAGGTATTGCCTATAAAGTTTCATGGTTTGTTTTTTAAGAACGGTTTGCTGGTAGTACTCTACTCACTTTTTGCTGATTTTTAATCGAAATATTTCGAGCATTTTCTATCTTGAGCCCCTGAAGAACTCATATACCAAAAACAGACACTGAGACGCTAACGAGCGAGACATGCGTGTCGAAAAACAAAAAAATGACAGGGAACGTCAAAATGACGTTTCATTAATAACTCTTGGGGTATTTCAGTAGTACGTCCAAACAGTCCAAACAGTTTTTTTCATATTTCGAACTATCATCGCATACGTTCGGTTATGCAGTAGATACCTTTAGCCTAAGGATAGAGTTGTATTTGGTACTCTTTATTCTAAACCGATAGTAAAACTTGCATTTTCACTACGTGTGTTATCCCAAACTCATTTCAATTTTCGTGCAATGTTCTATAATATCTCCAAAAATATTTCATAGGAAAAGTGGTAAAAACACCATTCATTTTCCTTTTTTCTGTATAATTTTGTTTTTCAAGTTGAAACCGTAATAAAATCATTGAATTGAAATGCTAATTAAATGTAAGCTCATACGATACTTGTTGCCAGTTGAAATGCTATTTGCAATAAAAATCTTTCAACCGTAAATTCTATTCTTCACACTGAATTTTATTACGATTTCTGTACCCTTTTTTACGATTTGCGTATGATTAAAATAAAAAGAAATTAACAAGTGAAATAATTATTGTTCATTTTCTTGTTTGCGATCGTACTAATTTTTTTGTAGAAATCGCAACAAACCTTGAATTGAACGAGATAAAACTAAATGCAAAATTGTAGGTTATGTTGCAATGCATACATTTCGGTCATACTTCCACATAATGGAGAATGTGATTGATTTTTACCTGAAAAAAGAAGAAAAAATTGTTTATCTCTAATGCATTTTTCAAATGCATTTTATTGATGTGAATATTTATTAATATTTCCGCCGTTTTGATTAATTATTTTTTTCCTCTCTCGGAACGAAATTAGAATCCCCAAAAAATTTTTTGGGATGCAATCCTTGCGTTCTTTAAATGAAGAATCAGAATAAACGATTTTTCAAATCGTCATTTGAAGTTGACGGTACGTTAAACTTGCGATAGTTTCACCGTATTATTTTTGACTGATCATCACAATTGTAAACTGCACAAATTTCGCACTTTATGGTGATGTACTTTTGGTGCTTCCAACTCGTTTTTTATCTCCTTGAAGTAGAATTTCAAAATATATCTAATTTCCTTTTCCTTTGGCCTTCCGAACCTTATATTTCCGCACGGTTTTATACCGTTATTTATACCGTTATAATTTATAAATGGAATCAAAAATCACAACGAGTTCTTCAGAAAATTCAGCTTCAAATGTCAGCTGTCAAATTACTTCAAAACTCTTGCTCTACAATAAGTGTTCCCAGAGACAGTCAACCTCTCTCTGTGAGAAGAGCTGGGGTTTTTTTTACCAAATCCAGTGTTGTCTAATAAATTTTTTATTCGCTAATAAGTTCATTTTACCATTCATTAATCGGAAATTAGTGGACTGTTTTATAAACTCATTATTTAATAAGTAATTTATTAATTCATAAATTTATAAATAAAGTTTCATCTTTTTATTTTGATTTTTTTCCTTTTTTTTCAATTCTCGTATAGTATTTGATATTTGAATTAAATTGTTTTTTATTTGGAATTAAAAATTAAAAATTCTCTCTCAAAAATAAATGATGAACATTGTGAGCAGTGAATTGATGATGAATACAAAAGTAACCTCAATTTTTTTAAAATCTGCTTGAAATTGACCAAAAAACATCTTTTACTCTCTTGTGCAAAGCTGCCAATATCATTCTTCATTTGGTAGAGAGTTAACAGCCTATAAATAAACTATTAAAGAAGAAAAAAGTTTCGAGGATATTCCCTATCTAAAAACGACAAAAGGACAAGTGTAATATTAAACGTTTAGCAAATATTTGCATCCACTCAAATAAAGTTCAACCTACTTTCCTTCCTCAAAAATGCTTCATCTTGCTTCCCTTTTACGTTTTTTTGCTGTTGAATTCAATGCTCTCTAACGAACCGTTCAAAAAGGACTCAATAGGGAACACAACATCCACAATAACAACAACAACAAGACAACAAGCTTGAAGTGAATAAAACTACTAATGGACATGAAAAATCGCTTAGAATGTGGTTGACACGAATTTGGAAGATGAGACATTGGTCCCGAAAATTTTGTTTGATGTAATTTGATCTTAATGGAATTTTATTTGCTTTTCGTCCTGGCGCTATTTTACGTATGCATACACATTTTTGACACAAACAATAAATGGCGAAATAGGCGACTTAAAAAAGGATTGCCCGCATAAAAAAGTCGTTGCCGTATACTTGACTTAGTTTTCACCCACAAACAAGTGCCAGTGTAAGGATACACGAAAGTTGAATTCAAATAAATTGACATAGTTGTGCCAATCCTATTTCTCCCCCATACAGTCCCCACGCCCTATCATTCAGACTAGAAACCGTAAAGTAGAATTTTTCCTTCCTTCTCTCGCTATTTTCGATTTTAATAGTTGAATGCTTCGTACTCAATCCTTTATGCATCTATAACTCTAGCTTTATTAGGTTCAACTTTTAAAAGGATTCGTGCGGTTCGTACGTATGACTGTAAGCTGAACTTGTGTGTATTTAAATACATGCTTTTATACACACCAAATGGATTGTTGCGATAAAACTTTTTCCTGTTCGTCCTGAACAGTTGTATGTGGGTGTCAAACAAATGGAATGGCGGACAGGGAAAGGAATGGTTCATTGCGGGGGTAACAAATAAGTAGAGAATCAGACGATATCAACCAAATAAAAAGAAACAAAAAAAAAACTTTATAGCCTTGCACAAAGTTTGTACCGAAAAATTAAACCTTACTATATGCCAAGGTTCCAAGAAACATATAGCAAAGGGGGTGGCCGCGACATAAAAGAAAAAGGATAACGTGACAATCGAAAACTAACTCCTTATAGATATAGTAAAGATACACGCCCGACATTCGTCGCAATAAATACAATGTAAGCAAGCAAAATAGAACTATTTTCTACAACTATAGATATTTGCTCTGTCCTTAGTGCACAACGATAGCTACAGCAATGTTTAATGTACGAGGAAAAAGGATGAAAAATTTGTCAACGATTTAATTATTTTGCGCGTGATTTAATGCATTAGTCGAGCAATCATTTTTATGATGAACTTTTAGCTGACTATGTCTGGCACATGGTTTTTTTTTCCCTATATAATTCCAAGGGTTCCTTTTATAGGTTCTAATTTTGAAATGGGGAGAGGTTGTAAGGAGAGCTGGAGACAGACGGTGATTAATTATAGGGTGCAGAAATGGCGCTTTGGAATATATTGTGCGTTTTACTGAAAACGAAATGATTTGTTGGCAGTTCTGGCAGTTGAACGAGCGAATTATTTAGAAATGCTCGGTAGGATTTGATTTTCTGGGAATTGGAAAAATTTAATGGTGTTCTTTCTAGTTTTTTCTAGGGGTAAGGCTTTGATTTTAGTGCGGTTTCTGTAATTTTCTCGAAGTAACTTTGTAGTGGAATTGAGGAATGTGGGTAAAATGTATTTGCGAACAGATTTCGGATAGAGATAGGCACGTCAAGGATATGGTGGAGGCCAAGGATAAGGTGGAAATCAAGGATGGATGATTTTTCAACCTGATTGTAATTGATTAAAATCTCGTATGCAAGAAGCCATAAACTTGAAAAATTTATAGAACTGACCATGAACCATGAAAATGACCCAGAACCTTGGAAACTGTGTTCCATTTGCGCTGAAACCATTATCAGTAGTCCAGAGCAGCAAACTAGCAGAAGACGAATCAAAGTCGAGTTATTAGATTACCGGTGTTCTTCAAATCGAGTATTAGATTTCCTTTCCAGAGTCGCTGTTGTCCTCAAGAACTAGTTTGAGGAGATTAAGATTAGCATCTATCCGATCATCCAGGTAGATGCTGAGCAACGTCTTCCGCCCTAACATCTACCCTGACTTGAGCCCTATAATCAGTCCGATCATTAGGGTAGGCGTTAGGACTGAACACGCTTTGTGAGGCTGTGATCACTGCTTCACTTTTCTATACGGATACTATCTTGCATGCACTAGAATTGACACGAATAACTTCTATATCAGTGGTATACTGAAAACATTACGCTAAGGATATGTAATCCGCGTCCAAAACTGGGAACAGCTGAACAAAACGTCAATAGAACGAGCCGTTCTTAGAAGAGAATTGCTGCTTTGCTATAATGTAGGTCCTGTTGTCGAAAATGGGTGTATCATGATCCATATAAGACATAAATGGTTCAGTTGAGCCACCGAAGTGACTGTATCCATTTATTACGTACAATTCATCAATTACTTCTTTATCCCCGGAACAGACACAGTATTCAAAATCTTTTCAAAAGCAAATTTTCAATCTGTCAATTTCAATTTTTCAAAATTATCAATCGTCGATAAAATCGTCAAAATTATTAAAAAGCAAAAAAAATGTGACCGCCGAAAATGCGTATCGCAGTATGCATCGTTGTAGGCAAACTTTAGGCACCTACGTTTCTTCGCTTTCAACATAGGTGAAAGCACTCTAGATAGGCATCTAAATTACATTTGCAATGGGGTCAAAAAAACGTACGCCAACCAAACACCATTTTATATATACGCTATGACAGGAGATGATACCTGTAATTACCTGTATAGTACCTTAAAGAATTGTATTCAAGATTCCATCAAAACATTCGGGAATTGGACGAGAAATCCTTTGAATATCTTTGAAACCCCGTAGCTACAACCAATTATAACATCCCAAACAAACTCCCGATTTCACGGTATTCAACAAAAAAAAGGGGAATTTAAAAGCCAGAAGACCAGGACTTTAATATCCGTAGCAGATAATACTGAATTTAGTCATGTAATCAATCAATCTTCCCATGCCTACGATTGACCCAATGCCTGTCGTACTAACAAAACAGCCCTTAATCTTTGAGCAATTTCCCGAACTGAAATCCGGGAAGAAAATCAACTGAGAATATTGTGATTGCGTTTGATTTAGCTAATATTTTCCAATTCCTCATGTTTCGTCAATAGTCACAGACTCAAAACGCTGGTGTAAAACACAATACAACTATAAATCGAATATTGCTTGCTCTATCTCTTTCTTCGAGTTGCTCTCCGAGAGTATTGTTGCATTGTTATGATTGCATTATGGGTCACGTTCGCCGGTCTCTAATGAGACGTGCAGTTCACCTGTTTCACGTCGTGTTGGAGTAAAAAAAATTTTTCTTATTCTCTCATGAAACAGTCTTAAGTTCCTGTTTCCCCGAACATAAAAAAATCATAGTGCGGCCTATAGCGAATAGGACGCTGGATATATGAATTAAAATAAAAATACAAAACCAAAAAAACAAAAAACCAGAAAATCAGATCACTTGAAAATTAGAATTTTTCCTACGCACAGTATTAACGTTATCATTGATGATATCCTTGATTAAAACCAGAACTATACATTTTTCACCTATCGATCAAATCTTTTAAAGTTTGCTCACCACTGTCTGAATTCTCTCCTGACTATTCCCGAAATTGCGAATTATTGCCACTTACTTCCATATTCTATTCCCGTTTGACTTCTGCATGGCCAAAAATTTATCCAACATCTTATGTCTGGACATACATATGTGTATGCGTCTCTCATCTCTTCATATGAATATGGAACATATGCATGTTTATTGGCGTTTTCGTGATCATCGCATTTTGCAGTTCAAAATCACGCCAATCATATGAAAATCATACATATGTGGGAATTTTCCTATAGACTAATGTATTTTCGAACTTAAGAACGAAAGCTTTCGGTTGCGGTTCCGCTTCCTTTCCTGCAAATAGTATTTTCTCTCAACTAATTTTCTCATGTCATTTTTCTAATTTTCTTTTCATTCGTTTGCTTAAAATTCTGCACCATCTTCCAAGACACCAAGAATATTTCTTGATAAGTGTTCTTCAGCAACTTTACTACCACGGCAAAGCTCCAGAGACAATCCAGCAATGCTTGGTATTCCTTCGGGTCTTACATCTCTTGCAATTCGCAGTACTGAAGACCGAAAAGCTTTGAAAATGAGACTGTGTGAGTGTGTGTAAAAGAGAGAGAGAGAGAGAGAGAGAGAACGAGATAGAGGATCAGAGACGAAAAGAGCGAGAATGAGGGACAGTAAAACTGATTTTGTTAGTCAATACGTAAAAGATAGCTTTTCGGACGACCTGTGTCGAATTTGGTTGGCTTAACAGCCGCGAAATATTGATGGTATCTTCCGTTTAACCTTGACAGAATGAGACATGGTCCGCGGAAGACGTTGGCGGAGAGAAGGAAATCGACAAACAAATAAATATAAGATAACATTTATTACAACATTCGAGTATATAATATAAAAGTAAAACCAAGAAGCAGAAGAACAGAAATTATTGTTATATGCCGGCAAATGGTTTACATAGAGTGCACTTACATTTTTTGTTTCTTCTTCAGATTCTGCTTTGAACGAATTTTCTATTTGCCGGCGAAAGAGCTTTCTTTCGCGAATCTACACGCGGATAGATATGTGGATAGTTTTTCGCGTGTTGCTAGTTATGTATATTTTTTGTTTCTTTCAATTCTTTTTTGCTTGCTTAAGATATTGTTCTAACCAGGGTGGAAAGTGGTCGTGGGGTGAAGAGTAAAATGAAATTTATTAAGTGAAATGTCTTAGTGGAACTTGTATGGTCCAGTTTTGCATTTGTTCAACATGTTATGTAATAAAAATTATTGCTGATAGATTGTAATAGATTACAAGAATTTAAATTTTCGTTACCCACGTTGGCGCAATTTTTTTTTTTCAAACGGGTTTGTATATGATTGTCTTCTTTGTGCATTCAAGGATCAGTTTTTAGAGTTATCATCAAATCAATGTGTTGATTCAATTAGAAAAACGATGAGGTGTAGAGAGGAGAGGTTAAATTTTAATGTGCCACAGCTATGCGATATTTGATTGATTTTCAAACTAGTATGGAAATCGTTGTACTTTTTGCATAGCGCAATAAGGCTTTGGCCGACTTTGAACGGCTATTTTTTGAAACATCCACCGTGGAGATGAATTAGGCCCCAATGCAAAATTTCAAAATGTTCCCAAGGAATATGGGAGACGCAAATTAAGCTTGTTTCTTCTGGGCACTGATTAAAATTTGATAATATTGATTAATATTTTTGGTCGTTTATTGAATTTTTTTATTTGCATCTGAGACCTGTTTTTTTGTTTTGTATATTTCAAGAGTCAGAAAAACAATCCATAGTACAAATAGGCATACTAGGCAGAACAGCAACGATACATCAGGAAAACCATAACGGAAGCAGAGTAAGCGGAAACACTCCCGGATAACTTCTCGCAGAAAGAGATAGAAAACCAATAAGTGGATTTATATGTGTGTTGAGCTTATACTTTCAAGCTTTGAGAGGGATACTGTTATTTTACGCGAAAATGAGAGAAATTTTTATATGAAATAAAATTCCACTTAATGTGGCCTAATCCCTATAGATCGGGAAAGAGCACTTAAAGACAAGTGCTCTCGCTATTTCGTCCTTACGCTTTAAGTAAAATTTGCAGTATTGGCTTGCCCTATCAATAAAGTTTGCGCTAGCCTAATTACAGTATTTCTAACCAATATGAGGAACAAACTTTAGTTCCTGCATTGAAAATTATGAATTGAATCCTAAGGACCCAAATGTTTTTGAATTCTAAACACTTTTGTTTTAGTTATGATTAGAGTAGCAATCACAGGTTTAAATGATGTTGACTAAAAGAAACTTCTCGCATCCCTTTCAAGAGAAGGCAGTCCGTTGGCATCCTTGTTGATATTCTTACTGACAAAACTCTTGGCCTACAAACGGGAAAATCTAAGTTCCAGCCGTCTAATACATTATTTTGGACTAGGCATTTATGTTAATAGCCCTATTTTCTACGCAGTGTGGGCGCAGAAGTCCACTCACCGATGGCAAGAGAATATTGTTAAGAATACTGTTCTCAAGTTTTGTATTAAAATGTCCAGGAGTAGGAATAAGAGGAAAATGATTGATAGATATCCCATTTTCGTATTTTGCATCATACTTTTGCTATTCTTTTTTTGAATTCCAAGGTTTCAGAAGTATAGAAAGTATTTTTTGGACGTACTTCCTGAATAATAATCTCAGTTGAAAGTGTTAAACTTAAGCTAGTTAAGCTACCTGTTGACTACTTCCTTATCTACTATCTGTGGACAACTAAACTACCATTGCGTAACTTTTTTAAGAGGAATGGAGCTTGCTTGCGCTCGAAGTATCGGAGTTTTAATGCTCTTGGACTACCGGCTTAACTTATTCGTTTGGAGGAAATCAGCTTCGAATCATTTAATACATTATTTTGGGCTAGGCTTCCTATTATTTACGCCTTGCTCTACGCGTTTTGATGTCATTAATTCATTCTTCAGGAGTAAGCATAGGAAAGAATGATTGCTTGATATTTCGCTCTCGTATTCAGCACCCGAACTTGCAGATTCCCTCTTTGAATTTGAAAGTTACAGAAGTATTAAAAAGATTTTTCGGACCTTCTTTTACGGTAGTAATTTCAGTTGAAAGTGATGCTAACTAAAGGACCTTCTCGTTTACTTTTATGAGGAAGATAACCTGTTTGCGTCCTAAGAAGCAGAGTGGCAATCATCGAGACTACCGACGAAACGTATCTCTTGCCATCAGAAGGAATTAACCTATATCCGTTTAATAGACTAATTTGAGCTAAGTCTCCTTGTTTTTCAATGCCTCTGGGTCACAGAAATCCATTTTCCAGGACAAAGGGCAAGAAAATAATATTTCGTGTGCTATTAGGATGGCTCGTCAACATTTTTTGACTTGGTTTTTTTTCAAACGAACGTTAGTATCCTTTTGATAAGGTTCCTCGGACGGAGCTGTCCTTTTGTTTCAGTAAAATCACATTGCACTTCCAATCTCGAAACATTGATGGTTTGTACCCTCAAAAAGGTTCAAGCCAAGTGTTTTGATCACTGAAGTTCATTGTGTCATACTATTGTAGTTATTATTTAATTTTGTGCTGTATAGCTTCCATATCTAAGTAAATTAACTTTTTAAAATATGGAATTTTCGGAAAGTTTTATTCGTACTTTGGTTTTTTTTGGTTTTTGCAAACTACTAAGTTTTCATTTCAGTTCAATCATCTACCAATGACAAACAGCGAAAAAACTTGACTGCATTGCATTTGCGACTAGTCAAGCTTCAGACACCTAAAATATGTTTGATGAAAAAAAAGAGAAACTATGTCAATTAAGGTTTCGTGTAAGGCTTGTATTTCGAACTAGTGGTCATAGACGTCGTTTCCCAGGCTTTCGTCCGCTTAAAACATATCTTAAGTTTAACACCGTCCAGAGGGCTCTCGGCACCGCATGAGCGATGCTTGAAGTTTTGGGTCCCTTAACTACCGTCTGTGACATTTCATTGAGATTTGCGTTTCTGGTTTTGGAGTCAAAATAATCCACATTTCTGTGGTGAGGAGCTTCAGGGAAACATTTGGATTAAATGTGATTCTGATAAGACCGCCCTCTCTGGTCCCTTTTTACACTTGAAGGGGTTGAACTTATAAGGGATCCAGTATGGTTCTGCCAAGATCACGTTCTCTGCTTTCTTTCGTCTTGAAATGAGGCCGCTCTAACATGTCTTACGGCTAAAGTTCTGTAGTGAAAAATTGAGCCACAATGTCAATATACCGTTCTAGCCGTTCAATTCTTATGCCTGTTGCTAGGTTTTTTGTCACTCTAATTATCCGTTTGAAAGTAAATGTTCACAGTTTTCTGAAGGAGAACTGATTAAACCGTCTTCTTAACCGGGTTGCACTCTTCATTATTCTCCAGTTTTTGGCTCATGAAGTTGTGCCAGGATAAAGACATTCGTTCTAGCCTGAAGTGTCGCGCTACTGTTGAGGTGCTGACAGGCATTCTATTATGGTGTAGAATGCGTGTTGGATAGTTCCTAGATCATACTTCTAATTTTGTATGCATAATTTTGAATTGCTCATAGGAATTCGAACCAGAAACATGCTGCTTTGAAAGCCAAATCATCGAAAACAAAGCAATTCCAATCAGGCGATAAACTGGATATCTCAATTCTCTTCTGAAAAGCATAAAAAAATATTTTCCTACAATAAGCAATACTAAGTTCCAATTTAAATCTAGTTTTATCTTCTTTCTCCACTTTATTATTCTCTATAAAGCAAAAATTCCAATCAATCTTAATCAAATTGAAGTTGATGCGAGCACAGATAAAAATTCAATTTGTTTGGCAAACTACTCTGAAGAGGAAAGAAGAAGAAAATAACAACAACTACAATTACACCAACACCGAAAATAAAAAAGTTTGATGATGGATATGTGATGAAGCCAAGAAGAAACTTGATATGACTCACAAAATAATATTCATTCGATATTCCATTCACGATTTTTCACAACGACTTTTCTTTTCGACAATTTTATGTACTAGTATTATATTTTTTTTTTGTTTTGTAGTCGATTGTCATTGCTTTAGCCAATTGTATCATTCCCGAAAATAATATTATTGTTTATTAAATCGATACTAACTAACTACGAAAATGTCTTCCTTCTTCAGGATATTGCAAATTGTGCATGGTGTTGATTTTTTTAAATTTTTGAATAATATAAACATGGAAACTAATCTTATGCATGGTCTGGGAGAGATAAAGAGAAAAGAGAGAAACTGAGGAGAAGGAAAAGAGAGGAGAGAAAGGAGATCAAAGAGGGAGAGAGAGGAGAGAAAAGGGGACAAGAGAGAGAAGAGCGGAGACATGTCATTGTTTAAACCATAGAATCTCAATTGAATTTTAAAACAATATACAAATTTTTTTTTCGGATAAAATCCGTGATCAATGCAAGCCTGCTACCATTATATGCTTATATTATTCGTAAAACATTTTATGTATTCTATCGTCATAATTACAACATTATAAAATTCAAATTAACATAGTTCGTGATCATGTAATAAATGAGACTAATTTAAATTGATTGACTATTGTGTTGATTTGGATTGGACGGGCAAAATGGTATAATGGAGCGGGAAAAATTGCGTTTTGTATGAAGAATGGAAATTTGGCGATTTAATTTTTGTTGGATTTTTGGTTGTTGTTAAAAATGACGCAGCTTTTATGAATTCATTGCTCAAACTAAACAGACTATAGCTGACAAGAATTGTAGTGAGAAAATTATTGAGATTGATAATTGGAATAAGGTTCAATCTATGTCATGTTTTTGTACCATCTTCGTTCAAATATTGGCCTAATGTCTAGCAAGTGTTAGACGATTCTGATCAGTCATATCCTAGTTGTCGTCAATGCTCTACAGCCCACCGCGAGCCTCGATCGTGAGTTTGCCTCAGCTCCAACTTTCTCGATACCTGTGATCGCGTCCTCTAATTTCAAAATCCCAGCAATCGTGATCGCGTCCTCCAATTTCGGAATCCAAGCAACTTCATGCTGTCTTCGTCGAGTAAATGCCTTCAGCTCTTTCACGAATTCCGTTTTGACGTTCGTCATTCGGTCTTTCCGTCAAATACTCTTTTTGACGTCCGAAAGTCGTCAATAAGACCGTATAGACCTAAACTTCCACGCGAGTTCCTGCAACTTTATTGATTCGGACACTTCTGGTTTGTCGAACATTTCATACAACTCATTGAATCTGTGGTACTTCCCGTTGATCTCAATCTTATTTCGTCCTGATGTTTTTTTTTTTTTGAAATTAATTTTGAAATAAAGTGTCAATGGGGTGAAGGTACAAAGCCTGCAGACGAGCATTTCATAATGAATCTGGCTATTCCTGAATTGTGGAAAAATCGGTAAACTCCATTTCCTCTTTGTTATGTTTGATCATCGTGTTTTTCTGGTCCTTTCCAAGCAGTTTTGTCAAAAGCTGCCTATTCTCAGGTTTTTTACTTGAGAATATTTGACGCGCCTTTTTATCGATCTTTTGATCGTTCTATTCTTTTTAAAGTTGGTCTTTGTCCTTCGCTTTTTCTCTAAATACCGTCAATGCAAACATGGAGGATGCTCGGCCTCCTTGTTTTATAACGGACCACGGAACTGGTATTTATGAATCTTAAATATTTTCGAAAGTTATCTTTGTAATCACCATTGGGCTGCTACGATGATCCTCTTTTTCTTATTTCTTTTTCGATGCTTACGCCAGAGTCCACTCTTAGTACCCATAGCACTGCACCGAACGTGTTATAGGTTTGTGTTCCCAGAACTTAGTTTGTAGATTCATCTGTGACCGTATATTCTTAGGACGCTTTCACTTATATTCATACAGATTCATTCATATTTTGATAATTTCTTGACATTGCCGAGTACTGTTTTGATATCTGATCATTTTAAGATCGTCTAGTACTTTTTGACAAGTCATCACTATAAAGTCAAAATTTGAAGTTATTGAGGCACTTGCCTTCGATTATACAGTTCAGGGGATCAAGTCAATTTGTTGTAGGTATGTTTTCTATAGTAGACTCGACTTTTTGATGAACCAAAATTTTTTGTCAATTCATCTTGTTATCTATCAAGTGATGGTAGTCCGAAAGTCAAGTTAAAGTTACGCATTCTTGTAAACAATCAGTCACACCCCTGAATGTCAAGGTAGACTTTAAGTATGTTGTATACTGAATTCATTTATTACTATTTCACGACGATACTATTGTTACAATCATTACAAATTCTCAAATTATGAGTATCGTCTATTTAAAAAACAATTATCTTAACTAATGTTAAGGCAATCTAATCTTTCTCTATTAAACATAGATCTGACAAAAGCTTCCAATTTTACCGATGACGCTAAAGTTTGAACATTGCATTATCAAATCTACATACTTCTCAATGGTCATTGACCAAATTGTTTTAAGATACCCAAATTGTTTTTTCTCTTTAGACAAATAAAATATCGAGACGTGAGATTTTGTGGTTCGGAAAGTTCCGAAAAAAAAATTCCATTCCGTCTGGTAAACTTTACATAAATTTCATAGACAATTAAATATTGAGTCACCAACTGGTGATCGCAATGATGTTTTATCCTGTTTTGAAAGTATTGAAAAAAAAAAATCCAATAAACTAGTGGAAGCATGTCAGTCAAAATTCAAAATCAAAAATTATCAAAATTATTTGTTGCACATTTCTTATTGTTTTCAGTCCTTATTTCATGCTCAGTAAGAAAAAGGGTATCATTGGCACAGAAGATTACAAACTATGGCGCTTAGTTGATGGGTGTCTAGCTTAGTCGTTAACTTAGATTTGGTCTCCTTAATGTGTCCTCGGGAAACCCGAAATATAGAATTGGAAATTTTAGATTTACAGTCCAGCTCTTGGATTTTAAGCCGAAAAAATGGAAAATTTCGAAAAGAGAGAGAGAGGGTAGGAAGAAATTCGAATTTTTTGCAACCTGTGTCAGTTGACATTTGGATATGCTTTTGACAGTGTAGTGAGACCGATAATTCGGGCCGTTTTTGAAAGAATGTGTCAAGTAGAAGCGCATAGTGTTCAAAAGTAGTCACCAAGTTAGTACATTTTATGTTTGGCAGACATCGCCTAGCAATGATTTTTGATGTTTGTTGTTTTTGTGATTGACTTTTGTTTTTGATTTTGAAACCTGTTTTGGAATTTCTCAAGGATCATCCTCTAAAGTTGGTGTGTATTTTGTTGTTATGCTTGCGAAATTAGGTTTGATCAGCCGAAGATATCCAATGGACAAGTAAATATCATATGAAGTTAACGACGTCCTTTGTCCAAGGTGTATCACTGTTGTGCCATTCTAGTATTCTAGAATGAAATATTAACATTCGTTTCAATTGTGCAACCTTCACTAGATTGTAGATATTCAAACAATAATTTGCTTGATGCGTTGTTACCTGTCAACTGTCAAAACCTGTCAACTTTTTTCAAGATAGTTAACCTGAAATGAAAGCCTAACAGGGTTTAAAAACATTCAAAAATGCGAAAAAATGACCAAAATTATAAGTAAAAATGTCCAAAAAATATTCAAAGAGCAAAAAAATTGGAGGCTGTTGCGTTTGCCACGATGCAAACTTCAATTCAATACGGTTTCAAATTTGTCATCATCACAGAAGCTTTCTTCATTCAAGCAGAAATCCGGACACTATTTAGGAAGGACATTAAAAAAGATTTACAATTGCTAAAAAGATGCCAGTTCGATACGATTGTTTTTATCTTTTTCTATGAGAATTTGTTACTATGAATTTGTTTAGCATGAAGGATTTGATCCTTTGTTGACAACTTAATCAAGGACATATTTGCTGGATCTTGGTTAGCTGCCTTTGTTGGCAGCATTTGTTTTTGATCAGAGTGTTGCTAAGGCTGTAAATTCGTTGGATTATGTGTGACTTTATTTGATGTTGCTTTCATCCTGAATGTGTCTGGATTTGTCTTCTTCTTTGACGGATATGGGGGCATAGTGTCCGTACAAACCTCTCTTTGATGCGTGGCACTGCAAAGGCTCAGAGAATTTCTGGGTATTAACAGTTAGGAAACACGATTGACACATGCATTTGAATAGTAGAAGAACACTTCCTGGTATTAATGGAAGGATCGCTGCTAGATGCAACCGTTGGCATAGTTGGTTTGCAATAAGGGCGATATTCAGGCGAAAATCTTCTGGGTTGGAACGAACTTTGACGTTTGAAATGATTGAACAATTCAGTTAGGAGTCATCGAGTTGCTCGCTTCTCAAGGAAGATGCTCTGAAGACTCTCACAAGAACTCTGCATGGAAATTTGGCTGATGCTCGATACTGAAAATTCTCAAAAACGCCAGGACAAGACACGTTCAGCTAAGCAGTTGAAGAACTTTTCTATGAATGAATTGATAAGGACGTGCCACATAAGGGCGTGTTAAAACAAGTGCTCCTGTTGGTAAGCCGATCGGGAACGTGAGAAGAAACAGTCAGGACAGTTTTGCAAAACCTTTTTTTATGCAAATTTCAAGTGTTTTCACTTCGGACTTTTCCTTTCAAGAACTGCTGAAACATTCCTCAAACACTTATGTGATTCATAATAGCAATCGTATTCATAATTGACACAGTCACAAGTTAAATAACAATATTAACTTAACCCTGCAAATATATACTGTGTTCCGCCTATTTTCATCCAAAACATGTTCCGTTCATAACTTTATGAAGTAAAAGAAAGTGTGCAGAACGTATCTTAAATGTTATCAGCACTAGAAAATTTGCAACCACCAATTTACCCTGAGTAAGCAACATTACAAATAACCACAAGGGGAAAAAATCTTGCACCAACAAAAGAAAGAAAAATAACAAACAAAATCCAGAAAAATAAATAAAATCTCGACTTAAGATTCACGTTGAGACTTTGATAAGGCTATTATTGGTACACAAATGCAGCATGGAAAAGTAAATAACACTCCCACACTCAATACATCCTTAGTTCCAGTTGGAAATATATCAAATTTCCACCATACATTTGCGAAAATTGTGTTTTTCATTAGCGAGTAAAAAGGGTAGAAAAAAACTCGAGGGATATAAAGAAAGAAAATAAGCGAAAGCGTTTGGTAAACACTTAAAAATTAAAAGTAAATACAATTATTGCAATAAAATAAATTTTAAAAACAACACTTAATTACAAAACTTATCTTCGATGCGTGATTATTTGTTTTTAAAAATGCGTTTCGTATTTAAACGTAATTTTTGAACAGACTTTTGTTTGAGTTTGACTCTACTCCATTTATCATGTGTGAATACGACAAATATACGAATTTTTGCATCTTTCTTATATTTTTCAGTGTTGTTTGCTTGAAGAAAGATTAAAACGTCTTAGAGATAGTTTTAAAATAAGTTAAATGTACATATTTAGTTGCAAATATGCCTGAAATTGCATGGAATATGGCGGGTAAATAACTGATTTCCCATTGCTTACTCACTCACCTGGCGGTCTAACTTTGAAATTATGCAATAAAAGTGACAGCTAAGTAATCCTGTAAATATTGGAAGACTCCTATACTTGGAAATTTAATTCAAATTAAAGTCTATTGACTCACGCATAGTTTTTAATGTTTAATTTTCAATTTTCGAGTCATTGTTGAGCGTTATTTGTCAATGAGGATATCATTAAAACGTTTGTACATAAATTTAAAATTCATAAAACTTTACAAGAAAATCTCAATCTTTATCCTAGACATCGCAAAGATTAAGATCGTTGAATTGTATTTTCGAAATGCCAAAAAATGTATGACTAACTCCATTCGGGAAAACTTCTTTAGATCCTTGTTTGTCGTTGTGTCATGACAGGAAAATCAGAGAAAAAAAAATTAAAGAAAAAACCACAAAAATACAAAACAAATTCTCAACAGCATCCGAAAACCAATATTCAAAAATGAATTGCTAATTACTGTACAAATTTGTTTTTTTCGCAATTTTTTTTCTCAACCGAAATAGTTAAATATCATCAATACATGCTAATCGATTGGACAAACTGAATATAGTCATACATCCATTGCACTCGATATCAGAGTGATTTTTTTTCTGCCTCCATCCTACGAGTGTGGAGGTGTAACGTATTTGCATACGTTTATTAATATATTAATTCCGTGAGTTGTTGTTTTTCATTTTTTTTTCTGTGGATTTTATTTTCCGGCACTAACACTTAATGTTTTTCTTTTTTGATATTTTTACTCATGTACTTCGAAATTAACGGTATTAATTTCAAAAATAATTTAGGCACAAAGTTATGTGAGTAACTTTTTTGACGTATTTTGACATTTGTAGCCATTGCGAATGTTTAGTCTGTGTGGATGACAGTTCCAAGCTGAAGGAGACTAGATTGGTAATTATTGTTCATATTTTACAATAGACTCGTGAATATTTGTTGAAACACAAAGTTATTGTTTTATAATTGTGCTTGTCCCTTGTCCCTTGAAGCGGATCAGAGCCGCTTCATTTCAAGACAAAAGGTTCACGAGACGGCAATCCCCCCAGTAACACTCTTGAACTTGAATATTTCCCCGCAGTTATCTATCATAACTTAGTGTTATCTAATTGACACATGAGAATCTCTAGCAGGATTTGAGCCTGAGATCTGTTGCACAGAGGGCAAATACTCTATGCCCAAAACGAACCGGATCAAAGCTTTAGAATTGCCGGTTGTGTAGCAGAAAAACATCAAGCAAACAAAATGAATATTCAAATAGATCCTCCTTCGTAAATATATTCTATATTCATTGCGGTACGATACATATTATGTCAATGTCGTTCTACACCTGATAAGCAAGAAGTGCAGCCGCTAAAAGAATTGATTCAGAAGATTTATGTTGAAAATTATCAGAAGAAAATGTGTCTAAAGTTTCCTCATTGTTTCATAATTGCAAACGCAGCGGCCTGGTTTTTTCACTATTTGATTTTTTTTTTTTTTTTGTAAATAATTTGAATGTAATGTTTGTAATTTCTTGTCGTGATTCGGCCGATGTTGGCACTGGACTAGTTTTTCACTTGAGTCAAATCGTCGGCGAATGTCAAAAAAATCGAGAATGTTGCATTTCCAACGATGCTAACCTGTGATATCACACACTTCTTATCCGTGAAGAAAATTATTTTGGACGGAAAAAATTATTTCCAGGAAAAGACAAAATCAACTTTAAATATGATATAGGAAGTATACAGTTAAAACTGTTCAAATATCTTCAAAAATAATAAATTTGGTGAATGTTTTCACTACGAAGTCGCAAGTGTCATCAAGAAATGAAGCAAATAGTAGGCGTGGTCACCAATCAAATCAGTCAGCCTATCATCCATTTGATGTTAGTTTCTGCGGCTCACCTTTAATCATATTTTTCCGAGTGAAAAGGATGGAGTCCTTACATATTTTTGAGTGGGCGACACGCAACCATTTTGCTGGCCTTAACTCACTTATAAACCTTGCTGATTTTTGAATTTTTGAAGTCACATATACAAAATGAAAAAAATTAATTCTATACAAAGGTGCTTTGAAAAATTGTCGACCTGAAAGCAACACTGATCGCAACACTCGTTAATACAGGCTTAATACAGTTCCATATCTTTTGACAGGTCCTTTTCAGAACTTCAGCCATACTAAACGGGTATTTGTTATTTGAGAACGGTCATTGCTTGTGAAATTTGAGTATAGAGCTGTCATTAAATACTTCGAAGGGCAATATAGTTACGGAAAACAAAAATGCACCGGACTTCGTACAATAATTTAACATCTTAAAATTGTTGTTCAAGCGCCGTTGAATTTAAACGTAACTGTACTTTCTGGATGACGGTAAACATCCAGGACTGAAGGATAATTGACGAGTTATTAGATCATTGAGATTTTCTTCATACCAGTAACCATCGATTTGAAAATGGCCACAGTTCACAAAATTAGGCTAAATCACCGTCAAATCAATATGACAGACAAAGCAGAGGCTAATAAAATGTCCCGAGAACGTCCTTGTTGCATATTGAAGCAAGCTTCAACTTGAAAAAATAGGTCGCGCGTTGATGCGTGAAGTTTGTACCTTTGCAAATGCATTAGGATCTCAACTTTTTTCACTTTCTTGATATTTGACGATTTGATTTGATTCAACTATGCCGACGGTTTTGCAACATCGTTGGACTGCACTAGGTGATGTCGAAGCAATGGTTCCAGCAAAATTATCATTATTTACATAAAGAGTTCACGGATTGGGTTGGAGAGATTCCTATTATTGATTGGATAATCATTTTTTTCAGTTGTTTTTGACTAGTTGGTAGTTTTGGCAGAATTTCGTTAAAATTTGTGTAGATGACTTCGTAAATAACCAAAACTAGCATTGTTAGAGTTAGTCAAATCATTCAATAGTTGACTCAAATAATGAATGATTTGATTTGAATCCTTGATGTTGCGAGCAAAGATCAAAGGTTGTTAGACCATTCAATGGAAGGGCAGCTAAAGTTTAATTTGGAAACCATCTTTTCCAATTAGATGCTTTTTCGGATGCATCTTTTTTTAAATAACCAAAAGTAGAAATAGCAGAGCCAGTCAAATTATTCATTGGATCATAGGCCTCCGTTTAAGCCGGAAAGAATGACTGTCTGAAGCACAATCGGAAAATACTTTTTCAAGCGATCTAGATGGCCCCACCTTTAGTTGGTCGTAAAAATGAATGGTGGTTTTTTACACAGAATGCACAGGCCTTTTCGTTCCAGAAAAAGAAACTTTCGTTGACATAAAATTGCTACCAAGTAAAATTGCTACCATACGATGTCCGTTCTGATGAAATTCATCATCATCATGGTGCGACAGCTCTTTTTAGATCTTAGCATTAAGATTGTCTTGGCTCCAACTCTTTCAATTTTTTGAGCGTATCCTACAGTTTTCTAGGCAGATTTTGCTCAATTTTCAATATCTTCTTCTAATTTCTTCTCTTCATTCGATTATATTGAACCAACAGTTTTTGTGTCTGTCAAATTTCTGCTTCTGTCAAATCGTCGACAAATATAAAAAAAAGGAATGAAAAACGCGAAATTATGATGCAAACGTCAGTCAACTTGAAATATTTCATGTTAGCATCCCGGTGGATGCTTCAATTCAATGCGATGTTTCAATTTAATGCATTGATAGTGACGAAATGGCCTCTTCCATAGACTGCGATTCAACACATTCTGTGTTGAACTGTGTGGAGCTCAGTAAGGCCAAAGGATGGAAATCCCAAGATTGGTGAATAGTGAAAATGTTGCATCAACTGGAATGCATGATAAAGTTATCAAAACCCAGCATTTACGGATCGAGTGGGGCAAAAAGAAGTGTGGAACACATTTGAGAAGTATTTTCTTTAGAACAAAATGGTGACGAAAATCTAATCGTAAAAAATCAATAAAAACAGTATTAAACTGAACTCCCAGTGTTTGTATCAATGTAAAGCAACAAAAACAGCAGTTCCAAGTTACTTAGGTTGGTGGTAGTAGTAATTTCTTTTGGATAATAACAGAAGTCAAAGTACCTCCCAAATCTACAAATATCCTTAAAATGTTCATCTTGCATACTGTCAAATTTCTTACTATTTCTTTTTAGTACATGATTAAACTGAAATGAAAACCTTCTAAAAAGCAAAATATTCCAATTTTTTAATAAATATTTATCAAAATGTTAAGTCAAACTATCTGAAAAAAAAAAACATTCAAAAAATGAAATAATTGGAGACCGTTTAATTTGCCAGGATACAAACTGCAGACGCCTCAAAATTTGAGTCTTTGGTCTTTTGACTTAAGCCTTAGGGTCGTCTCTTCGAAATTTATCGACATATTGGCTAACTTTTCTAGATTGTACAACTGCAAGCGACAGTGCACTTTATATTTTGAAAACCAGATTTTGATTAGATGATTTTCAAATTAACTGATGCTTGGATTGGATTCTGGGTTAGATATTGAAATTATTTTGTTTTTGATTCGTAGAATTGTCAAGATCCGAAACTTTAGTATACATTTTTAAGCATTTCATTAGCTTTCGATTAAATTCGGCTGGTTTTCTAAATTTGTTCCACGTCGAAATTAGAAGATTTACCAAAATGAAAGATTTCTTTTGGTGACCCCGCCATGCGCAACATTTCTTTAGAGTTCTTTGACACGATGACTCAAATGCATTTGGTGTGCAGGTCGCCTACCTAAAAGGTTTGCAGCCATTAGCAACCCCCCAAAAAATTGCGCTACCATCAAGTCGCCGTCGCGACGACTGGCTCTACCATTTTTGGAGGAAATTTATATCTTTTGCCGGTTACCATCGCCTGGCTTGGCCCGGGCCAAACATGTTAACATTGCTACCGCCTGCACATCACTTTCTTATGTACATCTTCTACATTCTTAACTTTTCTTCTTCCCTCGAAAGTACTCGTGTATGCACATAACAATACAAATGGACACATTTTAAAAGGTAACCCATGCGTGCATTCATACATGCATTCTTTGGCATGTACTTGCGTGAATTTTCGGTACACACATGTGGAATGTGTAGTTGCTTGTATCTTTAGATTGAAGATACACATAAGGTAAGAATGGATCCAAGGGGGAAAACAACAACAACAACAACAAGTAAGCAGAGGCAGTTAAATGTTTCAAGCTTTAATTAATTTCCTTTTTTTTTCTTGTCGTTTTTCTTTGAATTTATATTTGCCATGTTTGTATGCATCGCTGAAATTCGGCTACTTTGGAAGCTTTTCATTGTATTTTGTTTTGTTGAGTGATAGCTTCAAGTTTTCGCGTTTTAGCTTGTTATTTTGTTGATTTTCCCTTTTTGGTTTTCTTCTTCGGCGGCTCAATTTCGCCGGTTGGATTGAGTGGGAAAAAAAGTAACTTCCTCCATTTGCGGAAAGAAAACACACAAAAAACAAAAAACAAAATATATAATGCAATGGGTGTGGAAGTTTTTATATGAAAATTGAATTTTGGAAGGAAATTTAATTAGTTGGTAACAGGATATGGGTACGAAAGCGAATTGAGATAAGTGGCAGATATTTAATTAGCGAAACAACTGAAAAATTTCTTTTGTTTCTTTCACTGCAATGTTTTTTAATCGTGAACAAACGTCGAAATTTTCATCGGGACTCTCTGGTGTACTTATCAAATTTGCTATCTTAAAATCCTAGTTGAAACAACAAGCAACAAAAAAACAAAACAAATAAACACCTGTTTGATGTTGGAAAATTTTCGGTGCTCCTGCTGCGTTTCGCTGTTTTGCTGTTGCAGAAGAAGTTGGTGTAGACGACGATAATGAGGGGGTGGTGGTTGTTGTTGTTGTTGTTGTCGTCGTCGTCGAAACGTTGGCAGATTTAAGCGTAATCCAGAATTTATGTTTAATATATTTATAGCTCGAATAAATTTTCACACTATATGACAATAACATGCACGAAAAAAATCGCACGATTCGTAACAAATTGATTTTATAAATTTACAAACACTTTACCAACAATATGTTTTCTTTTCCTTGCTTCCCGGCAACCGGCAAATTAGCAAATTATATTTGCACGAGCGAATATAAAAATAGCAAATAATCAAACCAAAAGAACAGAAATCAAAATGAAACTTGCACAAACTGTCGATCGAATGGGGAAAACAACACACATGGAAAATAAAACTTTGTTTAATTCCGACAGGATGTCTCTATTTTTCTTCTTCTTCGATATTTTTGAGGCACTTAAACTTCCGTTCTGTTAATATACATATGCTATTGGATTTCTTCGCTAGCGCTCGTAGATGAGGCTCATAAACATTCCTTTTTTGTTGTTGTTGGTTCACCGTGGGGGCTGTTTATCGTATTACAAGGTATCTACAGGTTGTCTAGGATAACATCACACTCTCGACACTGATCGAGTTTTGTAGCGTTAAATGTTTTTCGTTCTCTACAAATTGCACTGATATTTTGATATTTTGGCTGTTTCTGACGTTGGAAATGTCCTTCATAATGTTCCATGCATGAACGAAATTTCACAGGTTTCACTGGCATTAAATTGGCCATACGGTATCCTGACATACACCTTGTTTTCCGCTTTGCACTTATATCAACAATCCGGAAGAGTTGAAATATTCGAGGATGGAACTAGTGCTGATAGAACGCATTTAGGCTAAATAAATTCACACAACGTAATTTCCAAAAAGGGATAATAAACTGCGTTCTTTGTAACGAACCGCTGTCTTTTCAATACAGACTTGAAAATGTGTGTTCTTAACTCTTTTTTCGTATTTGGAATTAAAATAAAGGTATAGGTCCTTCGGTCTAGCCTTCTCGTAACGAACCGCAAGTCATGTAAATAGTCATGAACAGTATTAATCTACTTGTTTACTAGCAAATCACTGGACAATACTAGGACTCTTTTTTAATTTTTAAGCTCTTGAAAGGACACTGGCTCTTGTTTTGACTATTAATCTTCGACTGATGTTACATCGATGTATACTTTTCTTAATTTTTCAAATAAATTTCGCGCGTCTTATTTCCCGATTATCGGTCTCACGGAACTGTTTGCAACTTGTGGCCTCAGTGCCTGCAAATCTTTAATTCTTTTCAAATGTACGGTGCTTACTAAACTAAACTGAAAAGCGAAAAATTTTACGAGTAAAGTCAACATTTGAGCCATCCTATAGAAGCCAACCCAGTATGTGTTGTTACTGTGTGGTGTATGTGAAGATATCATGTTTGCTTTCGAGATATTACAAACTAATACACGCCAACATTTTTGGCTCGTATTCGCTCTACACATTGAACATTTTCGCTTGGCGCAGCAGCAGTAGCGACACTAGCCAGAATCCAAAGCTTTTCCGTCGGAAAAATTTAAGCTTGCTCGGTCCAATATCTACCATACAAAATCTTACTTGACTTACTCGTATACCCCACGGCGGGCGCACTGTATATCTATATATTGAGTATCTGTATCTTAAACGCTAAACATTTGCAAAGTGGATAATGTGTGGAGTATGTTGTTGGGTAGGGCATGAATATTGCGCGGGGTACACCGCTGAATTCGAGAGCTTAAATTGTTAATTTTTTGTTGTTGTTCATTTTGAAGAGGTTGACTTTGTCGAGTGTGGCTATAAAGGCGGCAACGTGGTTAAGTTCTCATAGCCAAGCTGTCGCACGCTCTGGTGGTGGCGGCATTTCTTTTAGGAAACATGCCAGCGAGACCTAGTCGAGGAGAGTTCTCAAAGTTAACACTCGCAGTATATCTGCCGCGCTATAGATGTACATGTGGGGCCAAGATGCCGGGAATTGATATAGGCAGTGGGAAATTTATTAGTTTTCACAGTCATCGCGAAAATTAACGCATCGATTCTATGTATATTGATTCTCCTGGACAGATTCCTTGGGAAAAACTGCGAAATTTAGGGTTAACAGTAGTGTTTCAGGTCTGAAATGCAGATTTTGAGTTAATTCAGCAGTTTCGCATCCTTTCTTAAATCCTGGAGACTGCCTAATGTGAAGATTCTTTCTTTGGAACCTGAAAAACCTAACGTCTAAGACATCGCGAAGGCCCTACTGGACAAATCATGTATAAGGATTCCGCATACAACATGCAGCGTTACCGTGAAATTGATTCACTTTGGCCATAATATTAGTTTATCTTTAGATCTTCCCCTCCTCCCATTTTGAAAATTTTTTTTTCAATTTTTAAAAAATTGAAATAATTAGAAATATTAAAAATACTAATTTTTTAAGGAGAAAAATTTCAGAAGCCTTAGGGATCCTGATAAGAGGATTCTTAAGACGCCAATGGAAGTTGTAAAGTGTATTTTTTTTTATTTGTATTTACTTTCCTCTTATATTTTTCCACCTTATATTCCTTTTTTTATTTTATTTTTAGGTCTTTTTCAAAAATTTTTGTTTGTTTTTGTATGACTTTTTGTCCACGGTTTGAATGTCTTGCCTTATTGGTTTTTGAGTTTATACAGTCAGTCAAGAAATTTCGATTTAATTACTATGGGTATTAGGTGAAGGCTTGCTCTAACTGTTTTAATTCTACTGGTGTGCTTCCTATCCCATATCAACCCATTTACTAACCAAACACCTTCCATATCAACTGGGGAACATGAGTTGGAATACTGTCACACATAACCTCGAAGGAAGGGTGTCAAAAGTTGCTAATGAACCGATTGTGTCTCCCAATAGACTATTTACTACCTTGTAGAAAGGATTGCTATTGTAACGTAACAGTTGGCTACAGATGTTTTGTCTCAGGGCAGGTTAAAGTTAACTGATTTCAAGAACAAAGAATTGCGAGAAAGCGATGTTTTGAGGAGCATTCTTGGCCTTTTAGCTAGCTATCACAGCAAGATGGGCTGAGACTTTGACACTAGAAACACAGATTCACATATCAATGTGACCAACAGAATTTAGGTTGGAAAGTTTTGACACATTGCTTCGAAGAAGTGTTTTATATTCAACGTTGTCTTTCGCTGCATAGGAAGTTCTTTTCCAAAACGAGGGACGAGAGAAAGGAGTCAGTAAAAACGCGGAAGTAGACAGGACTTTAAAACTGCCCGATTTCAAGACAAGAAAAAGCCGTCTGTTGAAGATCACTATTGACGCTGTAGCAGGCTATCAAAGCAAGATGGGCTGAGACTCAAAAAACCACAAACACGAACTCAAATATCACTATCATTAGCGGGATTCGAACCCGTCATCCGTTGCACAGATGATTTCCATTCCACAAACTTCACTATCCTGAGTAGATTGTATTCTGTCTCCGTCAACTGTCAACATTAAAGTACTGATTAATTTCATTTGGAACGATTTCACCATCTCTTCTGTCTGTCATCTCTTCAACTAAGCTTTTGCGCTGATCTGATTCATCTTCTACGGGAAAAGAAGGTATGATCGGCGTTATCCTTTTCTCTAGTGCGATATATGTCATTTAAAGGCAATAACTTCAAAGGTTCCTACCAGTAATAGTGGAACCGTTTCGTATCCGTTCAATAGTTGACATACGTAAAACTAATCGCAACATGCTTTCAACTCCCAGGATTGGTGCCACTCATCAGGAGCGCATTGTATATCATCAATAGCAACTTCTTCTCTTCAATCTGCCATTGATCATTGTTCTGGAACACTTTAGAACTTTTAAAAAAATTGTCAATATCACGGGTTGTGACCGTTGCTTTGTAATATTTCTAGGGGAGTTTCAATGTTCTCAAAATTGTTCTTGAACGGTTTAGCTTGCCTTCCTTGAAACTACCAGCAATTTTGGACTTGTCCGACTCAATCAACCATACTATAGAATTATCTAAGTATATTGTGAGAGTGCGCCAATGTGCGCTACGAAAAGCTTTGTCTCTAGGAGTTGAAATACCATTCAATGCTTTGAATGCACTTCTGGATTTCACCACATATTCCTCAGAGTTCTCCATGGTTTTCTGTGCTCTCCAGCACGTTATGTGAATTTTTTCTCGGATCTCAGGTTTGTACGATTGTAATATAGGAATGATATAACTAAAAAATATCATTCCGATAACTACTATAGGAATGATATAACTATTCTATACCAAAGTCTGTGACCCCTACTTGCCGAGATTTGTTAGGGAGCTTACTCGCCCTGTTGCGTCTGGATGGTAGCTAGTCTGCTATATTCTTTTTTCTACAGCACAGGTGGTGAGATTACCTGATCGGGAATTTGTCATGAAAGGATTATTGTCTTTCAGAGTAGTATATTCTGCTTCCCAACTAATTGACAAATGTTTTGCGCAATTTTTCCTACTATGAAAATCAATCTGGAGGACGCGGGTCATGCTTTACTATGCTTAGTGCATCTTTGAAAACTTGACACCATTTAGAATCTGGGAAATGGGCCAAATCTTGGAAATTTCGTTTTTTTCTTTCTAATATATTTATGCGCTCTAGCGCTTTATGATGGTGGGTGCCTCATTTGGAATATAGTCGGTTCGGATCAGTTTCCTTACAGTTTATGGAGGTGTGTCCTTCCTAATCAAGCCCATTACAAGATTCCGGATCATTCACACTTTGTAGAATACCTAGTCTAGTGTCTGTAGCCAAAACTGTCGCGGCCTTCTGTTCTTGAAAAAGTCTATGATTGCAAACACCAGCTCTCTCAGACCTACAACCATCAACCTTTCCCCATAAATTGAGTACATTGAGGAGATTTTGACGATTGGACTTTTGTGCTTCAGTGAATTTGACAGTAATTTTTTTGTTTCTGAGATTTGGTCAAGCCATTGGCCAGAAGATTGATATTTTTGCTTTCGTGCCCAGCAGATCCTTGATTATAGTAGTAAGCACAGCCCTTGTTGTAGAACCAGTGCCAAATTTCAACAGAAGACCAATGACTCCGTCCTTATTGCGATATTAAAAGTGGAATCTGCTGTCAGAGTCCTGAACGGTCTCTTCTTGATTTTCTTGAGGTCGACGCTGTATATCTTCATATGTGTAGGCCGTGCCAGCACGTATCGCTGCGTTGATTCGCCTGAGTATTTTTCATTATTTGTTTAAGAACTCTGGCGTCACGTTTGTGTTTTTGGTGAAGCTTTTTAGTACTGACCTTTCTTTGCTGTGTTTTGATCCACTTTTGAACCTGGGCCTGGAAACCGGCAGTCGTTTGTCGGCGCTCCTTTGTGACTTTCATTGATCAACAAGGGTCTATTGTTTGTGTTTTATCGTTATCTTTTGAAATCATCTAAATATCATCGAAATCATCGAATGCAAAATCATCGAAATATCTCAGTTCCTTTTTGGGCCCCAGTCCTATTTGACGGGGTTTTTCTTAGACTCGGTTCACAAGACCTTCAAGCTCACAGATCCTTTTCTTTATGCTTTTACTAAGTTCTTTTAAATGTATATGGTATTAAAAGGAATAACTAAGACAGACGAGACGGAGTCCGAACCAGTTTGGGTATTATTCGCGGTACTTGTCTGTTTCAGCTGATAGGTCATTAGTAGTGGCTGATTCTTTCGTGATTAAGCGTTTCATCACTAGAGAGTGTCCTGACGCCTTGAATTTAGGGTAATCGCTAGTGAGAACGCTGCATGAGGTCTCCGTTCCTCATTCATAGGGGTGTATATTTGGTGTAGCAATCATGATTTTTTAGAATAATTTTAGTGGCACAGTAACCCACCTAGATGACAAGTATTCACAACATTTAGCCCATTCCTCACCCTACGACTTCGTAATAATAATAGGTACTACTAAAAGGACTTCGAAGAAAGTAATTGTCATGTAGCTCATCAATATAGTAACCGATCGATTTTGCGCCAACGCTCAATGTGGCTTGACAATATTGTCTGAGGCTGTGTTCTCGCATATGTGAAATGTAAACACATGTCAAAGACTAATAAATAGAAAAAAAATTGCCAAAAGAAAATATAAACATTCCAACACACTCACAGGCACAGGCTAGAAACAAATGCCAGAACTTATGGAGGACGATGCTAGTTAAGTTAGAAAACTTGTGAGCGCTATGGAATGCAATGAAGCCGGGGTACCCGGTACCTCTTCGTCCGCTGCTACCGCCATGTCTCCGGCCAACATGGAGTCTAATAAAATGCAAAGAACATAAAACTTTATGCCCGCGCAGAAAATTTGCCGCCACTCATTTACCAATATCTTTCGCGAGAGATAAAAGATACTTTGTCCAAGTGTGCAAAAGTCATTCAATTTGCATGGCATGTGTGTTTGTGTGTGTGTGTGTGTGTGTGTGCGTGTGAGCGTCGATAGTTTTGTTCTAAGCCGTTCTTATCCACTAGTCGAATATGAAAGTATGTATGTTTATCTATTGGCGCTGCGCGCTCCCCCTTGTCCCCCTTGCAGAGAGTTTTCCGCGGATTTCTGTGCCTGTGTTGTCAGTTCGGCTATAAAACTACATTTTCCTCGCTCATTTATTCTTTTCTCGTTTTTCTTCCTTTTTCGCCAAGGTTCAGACCGTTTCGCGCTCGGCTCGCGCTTGGCCAGCCAGACCGATTGGTGTATGTATGGACACAAATTTGAATTGAATGGGACAAACGGCTTTTCAACAGTCAAACAGCCTCGACAACAACAACAAAATGGCATACAAGCACGTGTGTGCGCAAACGTTGAAAATTGAAATTCTAAAAATAGAAATGTTCTCATCATCGTCAGGCGGTGGTTGGTTAGAAATCACGTCATACTTCGTCCTGATTGGCCAAGACGTTTTGGCTTTTAGATCGTTGGAAAAAGCTTAAGAGAGCAGGCGGTCTTTTATTGTTTTATTTGCTAGCGCCATGTTGTTGTTGGTGGTTTGCGAAAATTGTTGTTGTTACTAGTAGGGTTCTAGTGTTGCTGCTACTGTTGCGCTCTCTCATAAAGCAACCCCCAAACCCCGCTCTCGATGTCGTTCGGCTTTGAAAAAAGTTTGATTGTCGCTCGGCATTTGGTCTTTAAGTTTTTGCTTTTCTTTTCATATTTTTTTTGTCTTCTAAGTTCAATTTTTTCTTCGGCTTTTTTTTTCATTCTTTTTCCACATGCTTTTGAATTTTGTGGTTTTTTTTACTCTTGAATGAATTTTCTCTGTCAGTTGTGACTGCTCTTTTCTTCATTTTTTCGCACTTTACGGCTGTTGAGTAGCGTGAACAGAGGCTGAGGCGTCTGTGATGAGAATTCAGTAAGTTAATAGGAAGATGTTCTTCTTGCTGCTGAGTTTCCTTATGGTTTTTGCTGTGTTTTTCGTTTGTTGCTGGTGGTAGATGTCGTCTTGCGGGAAAGCTTTTAGATTTTCTGGATTTTATGGAGTAGGCTCGGTTGCTATTACTGACCTGTCTCTCGCCGATGTATTATGAAACATGCCTGAATGTGTACGCCTGATTGTGTCTTCTACAATATAGGGCTGCCGCGGAAAATACAAATTCCGATTGAATAAGGTTGATAAAGCTGAAACGAGTGGCGAATATTAAATAATAGGTTTGTATTTAGGTTCTTGTCAGACAATAATTGTGTAATGTTGCGCGGACTGGAGGCGAGTAGAATTAATCGAATTTGATTTGTTCAGTTCCGCCTAAAGGCCTGAAGCTATATTTAATCTGCTCAAGGGAAGAATTTAGTTTTCAGGCGTCTAAGAATATTGAAAAGATGAGTTATGCTCAGTCTTGGAAAATTATTGATAAGGAATATTGATAAGGACATGTTGTTTTGAAGATTTTGAAAGGTCTTTGAAGCTAGTGCGCAGTTCGAGTTTATCCAGGATCAAGGACGTAGAAAAATACGACGCAGATGTAGTAGAAAGTAGGACGTTGACAGAGTTTCCTGCAAGCTGCTATATAGTTTCATTCGCGACATAAACTCTGTAATTGTTGTTTTGTTACTGCAGGCTAAAATTATATTGTCTCTAATGTTCGCCAAGGCAGGCTCCATCTTTGATAAGCGAGAGTTTCCATTATCACCTCGTTCAATTGTACTTAGAATTACTCATTCTTTGGGTCTGACTTTGAGACATATTTTCTCGCATGGATTCAATTCCCGACTCATTCTATCTTGCAAAGTTATGCAAGGTTGCAAGGTTACGCCATCATGAACCTTATGAACACGGTTCGGAGGTAAAAAATCATTACACCCCCGAGGCCAATCAATCTGCTTGCATTAGACATGTGTATCGCTTTCAACCCCGCAGAATGGCCGAATGTGATAAACCCGCCCGAATCTTCCGTCAGAGTATCGTAATATTTTACGAGGATTTCAATCCACATGGCTCTATTCTTAGCCCTGAGCTATGGATCGCCTTATATAACAAGCTTTTGGGCCCGCTACTGCTGAAAAACTTACAACTGATTCGCTATACGAAGTTTCAACTGACGTATCTCAAATCGAGCGTGTTGAGGCGACAATTGAATGGGTAGATCAGCCGCGGGTTAAGATGGAACTGTATAAAAACCAAAGTGGTAATACTGACAAAAAACGGATCCCTTGAGGCTACAATTGAATCCGAAAGCCTAGCAAATTTATTGATTCCAAGAAGAGATTCTCGATTCCAAGAAGGGTTTCCTTGAGCAAATACAGCAGGAATGAGTCCTTCGATTCGCATCGGTGTACTTCTTGCCCTTCTAGCAGGGAATCATTGTAGTGTCTATCTTCAAAGAGATGAAGAGGAGAAGTGGGCTTTGGCAGGCGAGGAAAGGTAATGGATTCTCACACTGTGGCAAAACAACTTTGGACTTGTTCGAGGACACTGGTTCTGCTGCGCATAAACAATTTAATAACGTAGCTGTGTTAGATGAAACAGACACAGTTTGCTAAAACTTTGGTCTACCCGGGGACGTAGACAACGCCTCCCAACCCTGTTTTCAGTGCATACGATGGGCAAAGAGCGCTCTCTTTTACGAAAGAATTGATGAACTCACTACGGAAATTCTGGTGGATGTCAAAATGTCATCAATGAGAAGTAGGACTGTGCGCGATATTTTGCTCCGGTGGTTCTTACAATAGAGAAAAGCTTATTCGGCTATTGGTTGACACGGATGGAAGAGGGATCACCTTTATAGTAACCTTTACACCGTCCGCTCCCTACGAGACTTCTATAACCCAGGCCTAATCCCATCGAACGTATCAAACGTTCTCAGGGTAACAGGAAAGTTGTTTGGAGGGTGATCGTTAGGCTACAGCTGTTGGGTGTCCCTCGCTCAGGGCTTATAAAGCCCTTACCTCCCAACCGAAAAAACATGAATTGTCCCAAAAAAAAAAAAAAAGTGAAAATTCTCCTTTTAATTTTGCGTTTTGTTTTAATTTTCGAAGTCACCTTTCGATCAATCACAAATTATGAATTGTCTTAATTCTGCTCGGTGGGATCGTATTCCTTTTCTTTGTTTGGGGAGAGGGGAGAGAAAAGAAGAAGAAAAAACTGCCATTATGTTGGGGCTGTCGATGTTTGTGTGTAAAGCCTGAAATTGCAGTTGCTCTCAGATTGTAGAATCAAAAAAACCCGCGTAGAGTTTTACTATATGAAACAAAACATTAAAGTCGATGACAGGTATGTGTCACAACCTATAAAAGTTGAACATCCTATTTTGGTCAAAATGTCGTTACAGTGTTTCTTGACAATAGTTGAAACAATTGTCAATATACAGCAGAACACATATCTGCTGTATATATAGTACAGCATAGTACATACAGTATAGTATAGTACAGAACACTGTATATATATATATGTTAGCTTATACAAACTTCTGTGATTTTTGCGAGGCCTTAAAATATTCGGTTTCTTTTGTTTCATTATTTTCATTAATCTAGCCAATGGAGCCCGTGAGGCAGGACCCCAGGTCGGTTTAATACGTAGTATGTTTTTGAAAAGATATGCTGAATATGATTAAAAATAATAAAAATTGAAAGTCAAAGTAAAGTAGAAAAAATCCTTTCCATGTGCAACCCGTTTTGTAAATTATTTTAATATAATTTTTTTTAACTCAACTACGTTTTGACCGTGTTATAAAAGTTATAATCAGCTCAAATGCCATAATAGATACATCACCTTAAAATTGAGATACTACCCCGCAAAGGAAATTCCCCTGAAATATGTCTTTGTATTTTTATCATCATCACTCACGATAGATAATTTTAATAGTATCTTCTTCGCGGATGGTGTTTCAGAACAATGCAATTGCACCAGCAATTTTTCAGATCTTGCAATAGCAACAATCAGGGAGAACTTATTGTCATGACGTATGAAAGGTAAATGTGCAAAACAGCAGAAGCAGTCGCTAAATCAATGAAATTCGTCCTTGTACTAAGGTGAAAGTATGATCAACCCTCTCCTGGCCACTCTACCCAACAGATTCCTTCAAGCACGTGAATAATTCCTTATAGAATAAGGTCCTTTTTTGAAAATAAAACACTTAAAACTATCGAAACGTTACTTGTTTCTTAAGGTGTAGCCGTCAACCTTGAACCTGTTCGCCATTTATAAAGAATGTTTGTTTGGTTAAAGTAACCCCAAAATCAACACGTTCTTGATGCACACCACCGTGGCTCGATTCTATTGTTCATTATCTTCTGAGACGATACATTTCAACACGTCATTTCCTTATGCTTTATGAGAAAAGTACTGGTTGCATAATTTCCATAATGATTACTTTTTGAGCTTGGTCGACCATTTCAGTGGCCCACAACATTTTCTCGCGAAACATATGATAACACTGAAATTGAAAGTTTACATAGAAAATTACTTGTTTAAGGTTTTGACAGTATTACTGCCGAACAGTATACAATCCGCATTTGATTTTTTATATGGTGGTTTTCCTCGAGGAAATTGCGTCTCATCATTACCAAAGTAATTATATAATTTCAGCAGGATGTTTGTGTTGTACAACTTTTTGAAAGCAGTTCAATCGAGGCCCATTAAATTCTGGTGAAGGGAAATTCATTTAAATTTATAGTTCCAGAATTATGTCCAGGATCTAGAATCGGAATTCAAACGTGCTGATAGCAGTAGTATTCGGACTCATATTCGAGCTAGAGGGCGTGCCTCTTGACTGCTTCATAATTACTCATTATTATTGCATTCATAATTGATTCAATTTTAATTAAATATTGATTTCTTTTAGTACTAGCTTTGTGGTGTAGAAACCACTTTCGTTCTTCGCTTTGGTCAGCTTTTGTTTCTTCTTTTTTACTTTCCCTTAACTTGCGCTTGTTCTCCTCATAAGCAAATCTCATCACCCATCTTTAGATTGACATTTAAGTCCTTATCGCAATCACAATAAAGGACATCTACTAATTCTTGGCATGACTATCGTGCCAATTTTCGCATTCAATGCGAAGTACATGAAACTTTAATAGTTGCTAAATCTCAACTGTCCGCCCACGCTATTTTATTATTTATTAATAAATTCTCTATACAATAGCTATAAGATAAATTCTATCTTCACCTTAGCTAAGAACTTAACAGCACATTGGAATTTTATAAATATTCGGAAGGTAATCATGATGAATTGATGTTGCCCTTGAAATATTTTCATTGTTGTAATAAATATAAAAGATTAAAAGACAAAACATGATGAGGTTAAAACAAAACAATAATAATGATCGTAAAGGACAAATATTTTTTTTTAATTGGTCTTAGGAAATCATTGAATTTATAAGTTAAATGTTGAATTTTATCTTCTGTTTGTTTTTTCACCATCATTTAACATTGATCATACTTTGAAAGTATAAGTACATTACTGTGAAATTGTACGTGGGTCACACATGTAAATAATTAAATAAGATAAAGTCTATGGATAAAAAAAGCTATAAACTAATCCGCTGAACGAAACACTTCTTAAATTAAATACAACATAAGATACTCATATGTGGTAGCCATCTCAAGGCTAATCTGTAACGATTTTCATATGTTTTATTTTTGTCGGTTGTTTGTTTTTTTTGGTTGGTTCTTTTGTACAAATCGAAATGAAAAATGACAAAGAAACTGAAACTAAAAAGGCAGCAGCAACAACAAAAACAATCAAAATTGTTAGTATGTTAGTTTTGTTTGTCACATGGTTAAGTACTGTATGTCAAAGCTTCTTTATCGTTGGAAGAAAAAAAACGTTAAATCGTAGCCGCCAGAGTCAATTTCATGGCTTTTTATTTTAAAATGATTAATAACAATTGCTAATGATATATTGTTGTATAGAAATAGAGTGGTGAGAAGATTCAATGCGACTTGCTTTTTTTTCTGTTGCTATTTCGAAAAAGGACTGAACTGCTGGGAAAGATATTTATGTGATATATTTTTGGGAAGTTGTAAGAGGGTGGGAAATAAAGAAAGGGAGGGGGGTTGGTTAGATCGAGCGATACCAAATTATTTTGAAGGGGTAGGGTAGTTTTTTTTTATTTTAAGAACATTTAGGTATATTTTATACATTTTATTATTTTATTTATTATTCTTTTATTCTTATGTATTTCTATTATATTTGACATTTTGAGCATTTTATTTTAATTATATTTCATGGCAAGTCTCATTTGATTCCTTACATGGAAACTAAGATTTCAAAAAAGAGAGCTGTAGTTCGTTGAATTTCTATTGCCCAACTTGTTAGACTACCTTCTAGGATTGAGTTGCAAGGCCTCGCACTGTTCCACCATATTGGGATGAATCAAAAATTCTTGGCTAAACTTATTTGCCAAAAAACCTTAACAGACAGAAATAAGTCGTTATTTTTGGTTTCAACAACGTATGTTCAATCTAAGGCCAGCAAAAAATCCAATTTGTAGCCCAGTTGCTTTTTTGGTAAGGACATTCTTTTCTTAGCCTGTTGTGCGTCAAATCTACTTTTAATATAGGTGTTCCTCAGAACTCCGGCCGAATTGCTTCTTATTTTCTCGTTGTTTAGTTTGATTCCCGCTCACAGTATCCCTGTATTCTCTTTCTAGTACTCCTTTACTCCCTTTTCCTCTCCTCTTTTTCGTTATTTTTTCAAATCCTTCAGGGTATTAAACATAGATAGTTGAAATATACAAATTTGACGCTTGCCAATTAGTATCCCAAAATAGCCTGTTATCCTTGCGAACGAAACATTTTGACATTTTTTCGAAATCCTTGAATATAATTCTTAATACTGTTATGTATTTTCAAAGGGAAATTGATAAAATAATATATATGTATATAAATAATAATAAAATAATAATTGGGCAACCGATAGGTCGCACCTGCAGCGAAAGAAAAGAACAAGATTATAGGGTTAGCTGAAAATACAAAGGCCGCATAATGGCGGCCGAAGAAAGTTAATTTTCCACCGACTAGTTCACCGCGTGGGCGTGGGGGTTAGGACTTCATTTAGGCCCTGATCCTTCCATGCAACTCACACACACACACACACAGGGAAAGAGCTTAGTTCCTCATATTATATAAAATAAAAATTATAAAAAAAAATCAAACAACCTGTGAATTGTGCTGCGCTCAATGGTGCTGCGCTGACTGTGAACACCTCCTCTTCTACTGGTTGTGTATCTTCAACTGATTGAGTGTCTCCTATGGTTGAATGTCCTCAACTGGTTGGTGGTTGGTGTTCCTTGGCAGAATGTTCTACTGGCTGGACCTCTACTGGCTTCAACTGGTTGAGACTGGTTGAGTGTCCTATACTGGCTGCTGCAACTGGTATTATCAGCTATCGGCTAATCGGCTGAATGTCTTCACTTGTTAGGTATCTTCTATCGGCTGTCGTCTATCGGCTGAATCTCTTCTTCCTCACAATTTCCACTCCTTTTATATCGATACGAACACAACAACCCAGTGAATCGTATCGATCGTAAATAACTTCCAAGAATTTCTTTTTTTTTTATTGTGGGGTTTTTTTTTTCTTTTTTTTTTTCTTGTTTTTTTCTTTCTTTTTTTTTTTGGGGGTTTTTTTTTTTTTTGCTACTTGGAATTTTTTTTCTGTGATGTTTGTTTTTTTTTTTTTTTTTTTTTTTTTTTTTTTTTTTTTTTTTATTTTTTTAATAACTAATTATTATTTTGCTAAATCTAACTTTACATATTTTTATTTTAATTTCTTAATTTATTTATTTACATATATATATTTTTGTTTGTTTGTGCAATGTCGCCTACACATGGAAATACGTAACACGTATTGGGGGTCTCACTCCAAAAGCCGGGCTGCTATCCATGTAGGATTAAGGGACTATGGCCTAATGTCCTGGCAATGGTAGACTCCTAATGGTTTCCCATCTGGGGACTCCAGTTCATACGCGACCTGTCCAACTAAACGAACTATTCTGGCCGGTATGAATTTCGGTGCGAGCTTAGCTGCAAATTTTTCTACTGCACTACTGAGTACGTGACTTCGTACAAAAATCATTTGTCCGGGGGTAAAAGAACGGGTCCTTGCCCGCAAATTATAATGCCTTTGTCCTTTAGCGTAAGCTTCGCCTAATTTCTCTCTAACTCGTTCACGTATCACCCTCAATCTCTCGTGAGGGGTCATGAGCTCGACTTCTCCATCTTCAAAAGAAGACAACTTCCGGAGGAGCTCGTAGTCGGAGCCATGGCTCACTGACTGAAATCCGAACATCAGATAGTGAGGCGAACAACCGGTCGACTCGTGTACAGTGTTGCGGAATGCAGAGCTTGATTCTCGCAAATACTTATCCCATATAGAGTGGTCATCACCTATAAAGGAACGAATGGCAGCTAAAATGGACTGGTTGACCCGTTCGGAAGCATTCGATTGAGGCGAGTATTTTGGAGAGAAAACGTGCTGAATACCATATTCTTGAAGGAATTGCATGAAATGCTTAGAAGTAAACTGCACACCATTATCCGAATGAAGTAGTTCGGGCACACCAAATGTACAGAATATATCTAGAAGGAATTGAGTAGCGTTTTCGGTAGTGGCCTTGGGCATGGCTTTCATCCATACAAATTTTGTATAATGGTCGAGCACAACAAACAATTGGGTGTTTCCGCTCTTCGAACGTGGATAAGGTCCTAGGAAATCAATAAATAAGCGCTGCATCGGCCTATCAGATATGCGCTCTTGACCCATCTATGGTCTAAGGACCTTATTGTACGGCTTAATTTGCTTACAAGTACTATATTGGGAGATGTAAGAAGCGACGTCCTTACGAAGGGTTGGCCAATAATAATATCGCTGTAGTACTTCGGTGGTCTTACGTATGCCACAATGAGATGATTCCGGTCTATCGTGAGCTTGGGAAATCAGCCTAGATTGCTGACTCACGGGTACCCATAATTTGGTTCGAGGAATGTCTATATCCGGATCGTTAACTCTTCGTAACTTAATGTAGATACGACCATCTCTTATCCATAGGTTGGGGAACCGTGTAGGTTCTTTCGAAATTGAAAGTATTCGTTCTATATAATCAGATTCTGTGAAAGCAGAGTCTGGCAACAGTGAATCGATATGATGATGCTCGGGAAGGAAGGGAAGATACAGACACGAAAGTTCACTAAGACTCTCGTGAACTCGGGAAAGGGCATCGGGAACGGTATTAGCGGAACCCTTAACATGTTCAATATTGAAGTTGAAACCTTGCAACTTCAGACTCCAGCGAGCTAATCTGCCGGAAAGGTCTTGTTGGCTCATGAGCCACTTCAAACTAGCGTGATCAGTGATGATGGTGAAGGGAAGTGCTTCAATGTAGGCACGGAATTTTTTTACGCTCTGTACGGCGGCGAGACACTCCAGCTCAGTGATAGTGTAATTTCGCTGCGCCGACGTCAATTTGGCAGACATGAAGGCAATGGGATGCTCTTCTCCCTTCTCGTCCTTCTGAAAGAGGACGCTACCAATTCCAGTGGTGCTTGCGTCGCACTGAATGAAGAAGGGTTTTGAAAAGTTAGGGTTAACTAGTACGGGCGCGGACACAAGAGCTTGTTTTAGTTGGTCAAAAGCAGTTTGAGCGGCGGCAGTCCATTTAAAGGACGATTTGTTTTTCAGCAGATCAGTTAGAGGGGCGGTAACGGAGGCAAACCTATGTATGAATCGGCGGTACCATCCGGCCATTCCCATGAGACGACGAATATCTTTAATAGAGTGAGGAGTTGGGTAATCTACAATGCTGGAGACTTTAGAGGGATCTGTCTTTAGGATACCATCGCTAACGATGTATCCAAGGTACCTTATTTCACGCTGGACGAATTTGCTCTTCCCAACATTTATTGTGAGCCCAGCTGATGAGAGTAACTTAGCTACTGTAGACAACAGATCCAAATGTTCTATGAAGGAAGAGCTGGTCACGAGCAAATCATCAAGGTAAACAAATATTTTGTCTTGCAGCTCATGCGGAATAACCTTGTGCATTAGACGGCACATGGTTTGGGGAGCGTTGCACAATCCGAAAGGCATGACCTTAAAATGGTAGAAAGGTCGACCCGGCACCGTGAAAGCTGTCTTTTCCTGCGATTCAGGATCAAGAGGTATCTGCCAAAAGGCGTCCTTTAAATCGAGACTTGTAATAAACTTAGTGGATCTCAATCGAGATAATAATCCATCGATTAACGGCAAAGGATATGCGTCTTTAACGGTAACATCGTTAACAAGTCGCGCATCCAGACACAAACGTACTTTTCCAGGTTTACGAACCAACGTTACTGGAGAGCTCCAGGAACTGTGACTCTCGCCTATCACACCCAATGCGAGCATACGATCAAGTTCCTTGTACAGCAGATCCTGTACGACCGGTGAAACAGCATAATGCCGTTGCTTGATTGGCTTAGCAGTCCCAGTGTCAATGTGGTGTGTAACGAGTGACGTTTTACCCAGACCAAGCTTATTGAAGGAAGGAAATTTGGCAACTACTTGTTGCAATAATAGCTTTTGCTCTGGTGTCAATTGGTGAAGGGTGTCAGCCTCTTCGGTTTGAAGAGAATTAGGGGCTTCTTGGAACGCACTGACATTTTTGAACGACGCTGGTGCTATCTGAAACGCATTCCAGAAGTCAATGCCAAGGTATAATTTACCGGCGAGGGAAGGGACGACTAAGAACTGCAACAGTTTAGTCTCGTCATCATATGTGACGGGAACATTTACGTATCCTGCTGCTGGAACTCGCTGTCCAGACGCTGTTTGGACACTGGTTTTCAGGGAGTGAATTTTGAGATTTAAGTCTCGAAGTAACTCAATGGACCGGTGTCCTAAGACACTGACGCTAGCTCCACTGTCCATAAGACCGGTGAGCTGATATCCTAATATGATGATGTCACAATAGGGACGCGGATCTTTAAGATCGCGATCGGGTACTACCGAACTAATCGCTAGTTTACGAAGGGCGCGTTTCGCGCGAAAGTATTTGATAGCGCGAAGTCTTCTTCTATATCTTCGTGTAGTGGTGAACAGGGGAAAATGGTTGACGGGAGTGGGTTTGTTCAATCGAGTGGTCTGAGCTATAGAAGTCTGGTCATAATGTGATGATGGACTATTCGAACTCAGCGATTGCGACGCCATTTGGGATCTACATTGGTGGATGCGTCCACAGTATTGACTCGAATTTGAGTTGTTGCTTAAGGGTTGAATTTTCGAAAATTTGGAGCGGGCCGACCCCTCATATGCGGGCCGCTCCTGGAATAGTTTCCCGGAGGTTTACACTTTTGGCACTGAGTTTTTCGTACTCCCGGAGTACCGCAACCAAAACAAAACAATCTCTGGATCGGAAGTTGGCATTTGCTGAAGAAATGACCTATATCCTGACAGTTCCAACACAAACGGTATTCGGGATCACCAGCAGGGTCCAGAGATTTGATTACTTCTTCGGGCACTTCTGTTGGGAGATTTTGGTAGCGTGTGTGTGACAAGGCATGGACTTGGCGAACAGGACCGAAAGGTCGTTCTACCTTGCTCAAGTTCCAAACAGATTCTATTGAAGTGCAGCACTGTACCAGCTCATAGACTGATATAAATTGCCGACCTGCGAGATGGTCTCTCAACCGACGATGCATATTAAGATACAACAAGTGCTGCATATCCAAATCAGACATGCCTTTCTGTAACTGCAGCGACAACGTCTCTAAGGCATCGAAGAATTCAATGAAGGGTTCACCCTGCGCCTGATGACGTGCATCCATTTGACGCCGAATATCTATGTCTGCTCGAGCACGGGAAAATCGATTGAGGAAAGAATGGGTGAGAGAATCCCAATCTAAGGAATGTGGGTGCATTTCGTGATATTTCCAGTACCACTCGAGAGCAGGACCTTTCAGGAAAATGTCTAAGCACTCTGCCAATTGGTTAAGCGGCACCTCTTGAGAGTCTCCCATAGCTTGTAATCTATACAGGAAAGAGTCAGCTCTCAGGCTAGATTGGCTGCCATCATACCCAATTCCCCATTTGGATATTGGTATAGACATTTGGCTTATTGGACGTGAGCGTGCGGGAGAGCGCGTACCAAGATCACGTATATTGTCTCGAGGAATCTGTGCTGTAGTGGTAGCATGGACTGGACGGGAGGCTGGACTAACATCCAGTGATTGCTTCATGGGGCCTAGAACATTTGATTCCAGAACTTGCTCCAGCCGCTAGATTTCTTCAATCAGGTGCTCTATCTTAGGTTCCGAAATGAATGGATTATGACTCGTGGTCACGGGTGTCAGAGTTTCATATAATTCTGCCGTGAAAATGTGGGGTTTTTCAGACTCAGGAGACAAATTACGAAAGGGGTTTGAATCATTCAGTTTTGTATTTTGATCAAACGGACAATCATTTGTCTGCACACTCGAGGGTAGTCCAGTGTCCGCAAATCGTCTTCCTGTCCTCACCGGGACATTGGTAATGGAGAAGCCCTGGGGCGTAGAGTGTCCTGACGGCAAAAATTTTTCCGATGGTGGAGACGACATAATTTGACTACTTTATACTTTTCAATTGTCCTTATTTAGTTCTTTATTCCTTACTTATATTATATGTATGTTTTTATTCATTAATGTGTGTATGTGTGCGTTTGAAGACATGCGTTTCCGGATCAGGACGCGAAGAAGGTTGAGAAAGTTAAAGGTGAAATGGAAGTATGTGAGCAATTCCAAGGGTTGCTGATGCTCATCCGGCCCCTGATTCAAACTCATAGAGCGATAAATATCAGTCGGCATAGAGTCAACAACACCGGAAGGTAAAAGTGTTTAAAGAAAATAGCAAAGGAAAACAATTAGTGGTGTTTCGAGGTACGTGTGCATCCGCCTGTTCTCCATTCAAACCAAAAACTTATGGCGAAATTTACAAGAGATCAATAGATGCAAACGCTCCTTTGTGCGTAATGTCAGCCAAGTCAACTTCAGGAGAGGCATTCCTAAATACTAATTCCTGAATCCTAATTCCATAATCTTAAAAGGAGAAACCAACCACCTCCTTCGTCGACCCTTAACGCTCCGTCTCAAAACTCATCGAGTCGAAATCTACGGAAGCGACAGTCAACATCACTCACGGAAACAGGAAAGAAGAAAAATAAGAAAAGAATACTTTTGGGGCGCCAGCTGCAGATGCAAGTAATCGGCGCGATATGTACTGAAGCGATGGTGCAGTGTGCCAGCGGAAGAGCAAAGATTTTATTTAAGAACTTAAAAAAAAACGAAATCCTCCGCTGCCACACATTGCCATCACCTTGACCGAACAAAGCCACAGAATTGGGCGCCATGTTATGTATTTTCAAAGGGAATTGATAAAATAATATATATATATATAATTAATAATAAAATAATAATTGGCAACCGATAGGTCGCACCTGCAGCGAAAGAAAAGAACAAGATTATAGGGTTAGCTGAAAATACAAAGGCCGCATAATGGCGGCCGAAGAAAGTTAATTTTCCACCGACTAGTTCACCGCGTGGGCGTGGGGGTTAGGACTTCATTTAGGCCCTGATCCTTCCATGCAACTCACACACACACACACACAGGGAAAGAGCTTAGTTCCTCATATTATATAAAATAAAAATTATAAAAAAAAATCAAACAACCTGTGAATTGTGCTGCGCTCAATGGTGCTGCGCTGACTGTGAACACCTCCTCTTCTACTGGTTGTGTATCTTCAACTGATTGAGTGTCTCCTATGGTTGAATGTCCTCAACTGGTTGGTGGTTGGTGTTCCTTGGCAGAATGTTCTACTGGCTGGACCTCTACTGGCTTCAACTGGTTGAGACTGGTTGAGTGTCCTATACTGGCTGCTGCAACTGGTATTATCAGCTATCGGCTAATCGGCTGAATGTCTTCACTTGTTAGGTATCTTCTATCGGCTGTCGTCTATCGGCTGAATCTCTTCTTCCTCACAATTTCCACTCCTTTTATATCGATACGAACACAACAACCCAGTGAATCGTATCGATCGTAAATAACTTCCAAGAATTTCTTTTTTTTTTATTGTGGGGTTTTTTTTTCTTTTTTTTTCTTTCTTTTTTTTTTTTTTGGGGGGTTTTTTTTTTTTTGCTACTTGGAATTTTTTTTTCTGTGATGTTTTTTTTTTTTTTTTAATAACTAATTATTATTTTGCTAAATCTAACTTTACATATTTTTATTTTAATTTCTTAATTTATTTATTTACATATATATATTTTTGTTTGTTTGTGCAATGTCGCCTACACATGGAAATACGTAACAATACGCAGAAGATTCATGTGGTTCATATGTTAATCGTGAGAAGATTTTTTTGTTGCCATCAGAGGTATTTTGTAGCTATTACGTATGTTGATATTTTTTGTTTAAGGCTTTTCCTGTTCCGTAACAGAAGTACATTCTTTTTCGAATACGCTATCACTCCAGGCTCCAGGCGTTGCAATTTCTACGTCAAGCTCCTTTGCTCAATTTTTTGTGGTGTTAAAATTTATTTTCCAATCTACTTATTTTTGAAACCGCGCGTATAAATTTAGTTTAGGGAATTTTGCAGGGATCTGTTTCCTCTTTCCGACCCTGGCCGCCAGACGTCAACACGGCGCGGCTCGATGAAAATGACCTTATTTCACAATATACAAAATCTCTGTTGTCTTCTGTCATTGCTAAAATTCTAGGATGTCGAGTTCTCGTTAGAGTCTAACCAATAGAGGACACCACGATGCCTAGGAGGACCAAGAATCGACTTTGGACTAGTGAGAGAAAATGACATGAAAATGAATGAGGAAGGCATTGTCCGAATTTTTTCTGTCCCAATTCCTAACTGAACCCAAGTTCAAAACTGGGGGAATATAACCTAGTAATGGAAAAGAGATGGTATCCTCTGGTATCCTTTTTCGTGCAGAATCGTCATTGATACAGCTCTGGTGTGTTTCCTTGTCCGTCTCTGACCAATATTAGACACCACGATCCAGAATACTCTCCAGGATCAGCATTTTGACTAGAGAGGACTGGGAAAACGGATCTAAAATGGATGAGGAAGACAAAGTTGAAATTTAATACCCAGAAAGTCTCAAGTCTCGACTCAATCCGATGTTATAAACTTGTGAACTATATCGTAGCCGTTCAATCAGAATTATTGCAAACAATTAACTTATTTATTTATTCCCAAGGACAGCTAGTTGGCATAGCTGGCGTTAACCGCGTGATTTCACCGTCAGGATTATAAGCTCTAAAACCGCAAACGTTAGAAGCGATGCAAAAATGAACTGGACCTGCGCCGATTTTAAGTATAGAGGGTAAGAAAAAAGCGCATGAATTGTTAAGAGTCAGATCAACCGACTTAAATCTAACCGATATGGACGCAATATAAGCGTTAAGACACAGTTTCCTAGACTACTAGGACTAGAGCCTAGTTCTAATGAACTAAGGTATAGCCTAGTTTTTTGGAAAAAATAAAGATTAACCACTTATGACCTGCTCTATCATACGCGGAAATCTAAAGGCAGATGTCCCGATGTACAAAAAAATTCCTTTTGGGAAACATTTGTTGCAAGTTGCTTTTAGCAAACTGTAATAGTATGCGTTCAAACCTCACCTTCAACTCTTATCCTTATCAATCCCTCAAGCAAGACATATCCGAGTTAAGTACGATGATAGATTCCATTAATTTAACTTTAACATAATACGCTTTTAGCAGTATCCGTTTAAAGTTTAAGTTATTCGTTTTAAAACGGGATACAGACAGGAAGTGTTCCAAACAGGAGGATATATGGAATGCATGATCTTAATTCTTGCTACAATACCTGCGTTTGTGTACGCCGATTGACACTATTATTAGTTATTTATTTGACACTTTTGAGATATTAATGCAAAAACCCATGTCCTGTCAGGAAGTTGAACAGGTCATGGATAACTTTTCCAAGTTGTCAACTAATACTTGCCTCAAAATCTCGAATGTTACAAACGATGACCTGAAGTACTTGCGATCCTGAATTATTACAGCTTTTGCAAGATTCTAATTTGGGCATGAGTCTCACCAAGCTTCAGATGAACTACTTCCGAGCAGCTTTAACACATCTTTTTGAATTCAACGCCAACACCTCTATGGTGATCACCTGATTACATCCTCGAGGACAGTATAAGATTTGCAGGTAACACTCTTAAAGGGTATCAAAAGAAGGACTTGTCAAAGGGTCTTCCAAAGGGGAGGTCATCCCTAAGCTGAAAGCTCCCTTTTTCTGCTTTGTATATCTTTGTTTATCAGGAGTAATTTGTCTTATAAATATGTGATCAAGAATAGAGCCTTGGGCTGCATCTGCGGCAGTATATTTTGTTTGCATTCCGTTTGTCGTCCAGTGAAACATCTTAGGGTTGTTTATACAATCTCTTCTCATGACTTGCAGTTGATCCGGGAAGCAAATTCACTGCGAACTAGGTTCAGTATATTAGTAGTCTCTTTTTCCTTTTTTTGTCACTGATTGGTTTTATTCGTATCTTTTTCACGAACTAGATGCAGAGGACGATCGTCAGCAGTAATTCAGATTGAAGGTTAGCTAGAAGGTCCATCCCTTATACTCATGGTTCGCCCTTAAACTTCTCCCTGAGGTTGGCATGCCCCAATTTCGAGAAATTAGCAACCGATTTCATGGTAACCAATCCACCATGACTCTTAAATCCAATATTGTCATTGCGAGAACGGATTTCTTTTTGATGTTTTCAATACAAGCCAGGATTGTTTATTTATATATATTTATTGTTTATTTATATTTATTTAATTTTTGGCTGGTGAAGCAAGAAAGTAACGTTAGATGCATTTCCAATTTGTTAACTTGCTATGTTGCTTGTCCAGCTCAGTGGTTCGGAACTTTTTTCGCGAGACGTAACAACTTTTTATGGAATTTTTTGCGAGTACGGATTACTTTCATGCAAAACATATGTATCAATGTTACGAACGTGATACTTGACATGCGCAGAAGCAACACATGTTTGTAACGTTTTATCCGGACATTTTGTTTATTTTCGGTAATACGTATCGGATCTGATGCTTCAATTGATTGTAATGATAACTTTTGTATGTACTAAGCGAAATAGCCATCAAATTATGAAAAAACAAAATTTCTGGGTCATGGTCTTTATTGGTAGTATACTATTGCATTAAAAACCAACAGAACTCTTTCTAAATTTGAAATTTATTAAATCATTTCGCTTTAGAGCCTGAAGTTTCGTTTTATTGCAACAGTCGCAAAGCCAAATGCATTCTATGACAACATTTAACGATTGTTTATGCGTATGTGTCAGAATGTCTTTTCAAAGTGCATTTTAATTGAATTTTAAAAATAGCAAATGCTAATTATACAAGCGATAAAATAAAATTATTATGAATAGAGACATGTAATATTCTGCACATTGCATATTATAATGAACAAAGCTGACAGACTATTTGAAATTCACCACCGGAAATTACTACTATGAAACGTCAACATTTTATAGTAGTATTTTGCATTTAAAAATTGTTTTTTTTTTCCAAAAAAACCTCTTCTTGCAAGTTCTTCTTGTTCTTCTTGATTTTTCTTCAAGTTTTCCAGTCAGATATGTTGTTTTACTAATGTTTAGAATAGTAAATCACTTAGATCACGTGTACAAGCAAATGGTTTTCTGGATTGAATCGAATTACGAAAGGACCTGTTAAGGAGTTAAGATTAAATGAAATCATATTTTCTACGCGATCGAAAAGAAAAGCAAAAGAAAAAGGAACAATAACTGAATGTTAACACAAGAAGTGAATAATTACGTTCTTCGATGTGGGAGAATCTAAGGCCATTGGAATAATGTAATGATGATTGTAATGGCTGAGATCATTAGGGAAATGGTACGACATTTATTCTGATGCGTGATTTACAAAGTTGTAAATAACAATGCTGAAGATTGTATAATTTTAGCGTTAACAATTAATTACTCTGGGCAATAGAATCAGGCATTAAGTGAGGGCTATGATGTCAAGTTTGTTTGAGGATTAATGATGATTATTGGTTTGATATAGCAGCAAGTATATTTGTTGAGAGCTACTTGCCTATTCACATTTTAAAATACAGGAATCTGCATGCGTTTGAGCCATAAAAATCAAAGAGATGAAGCTCCTTTCGAGTTATAGTATTAGTTTTCGATTTCGTTCTCTAACCTGAATTTTTGTTTTGTCTTTGGGAGGTGAAGGCTATTTAACTTCCGGGGTGGGACTCCTAGACGAGTAATTATTTTAAACTGCCCACATAGCACGTCCCTTGTGGAATTGGAAACCTATTTTTGCCCCGTTTAACACATAAATTCGGGCTACGAGCCGTGCTGCTATGTCTACTGGTGCTTTCAGATTAAGGGAAACCCTACTTTGGCGAGAAAAAGGAGAGGAAAAAGGAATCCTCGATACAAGATCCCTTTATCTTCGACGGCTCCTGACTCTTCAGTATACTTTCTCAAGACTCCCTGACCCTAATGTACCGACCCATTTGTTAACCGGCTTGCGCGTTCCTCTGATTAGAGTTTTCAAAAAGAGATCTCTAATTTCACTGAAAAAGACACCACGCTGCTTACTTCACCTTTTGCAATCGAACAATGTCCTATGCTAAACAAGCAGTTTGGCCACCGCGACCTAACAACTTATGCAGATAAGACCGGGCAGATCCGTAGATGCTCAAGAGCTTGATCAGGTGGGAAACAGTCTCACCATTCTCTCAGTTGAGCTACGGCCTCAGGTCAGGGATCTGACGTGCAATTCACTTTCCCTTTGGGCTGCGCTCTAAAGACGAAAAGCAATCACTGAAAGAGGGTTTTCTCGTTTCTCTGAGGACATCTTTGCTGTTGTCTTCTCTGCTGCGACAATAAATATTTCTGCGCTCTTGAGCTATGAGGGTGAACGAGTATGACCATTGCAATTACCAAAACTGCTCTCCCGCAAATCGTCCGATAGCGGCAACGTAATTTGCAACGGTCTTTGTCTCTGCACCTGAGTAAATCGCTTTCGGTGTAACTCCTTGCTCAGAAAGTCTCTCCAGGACGGGGCTCATTAGAAGTCATCTCCTTGATGCGATGGGCCCCTCCATGTTGAACATGAGTGGAGTAAGTACCATTATACGCACTGTAGTTTTGCCAGCGATTTCCTTTATTTATTCGGAAAATTCATTTTCGAGTCCATCAGCTGTTTGTTTTGATTCGACCAGCGTTTCCGGACTCATTTCTTCCGTGAGGAATCATCCAGTCCTTTATCGCTGTTCAACTGTGGGTCAAGTGACTAGGGGCGTAACATTGTCCACATAGCCAATCAAGCATTACTTCTTCGATAGCATCAGGAGTTTGTCGTGCAAGATGTTCCACAGGTCCGGTCCCAAGATGAAGCACTGCGCGACAATTGATGTAACTAACATCCTTTTGCTTCCTTGTTTAGTGCCCTAAAGTAATCTGATACCTTGTACCTTTATACATTATTCGTCTGCAGAACTGAACCAGTGCTATGTTGACATTCCTACTAATCAACGTCTCTCAGTTTATTTTATGGATGCCTTTTTGTGGTATTCGACCCTTATCTTTTTTCTGTAAATGGCTCCTGCCAAAATTAGACCTTATGTTAACATTTCTGTTAACAAAAGAAAATGCACGAGTTGAGTACTGTTGCCTTTGCCTTCCTCGGTTCAGTCGGAGTATCAGCTAAATTTTGAAAGCTCATTGGGAACTCGAACGCCATTTCTTTTCAGCGCAAGAAACGACAATCACTTCTTCGTTATCCGTATCTCTGTTACATGAGACTAGCCCATCGAAGCCTTGAATTGTCAATCTCTCTGCATGAACCTCTCTCTGCCTCTCTTAGAAAATGTGGTTTGTGCGCACAAGACGATATCTGAGGGTTTAATTCGTATCAATCTTTGTAGAGTGGTTGGGAATATTTTGACAATTCCTCGAAAAATATCCTTTTCAAGACACCATTCTGATAACGTGGTTTGTGATCAGAGGACGATACCTGCGGATTGAATTTGCGTTCAATTTACGCTAGGTTTTTGCTTATTTATTGTTTATTTATTACGCACTGTACGACTGCACGCTGGATGCGTTTTATCAGTGAGTTTAAACACGGTGCGGAAACGGTCCATTGTTAATCGAATCAATTGTTCTGATGGAGGATTATATCGACCATTGAAGGAGTGCACAATGAGTTTGTCGAATAGAACGGTATTTTTCGAAATAAATTTTCACTATTTGCAGATGTTGCTCGGACGTCAACTTGTTAATGAGATAGTGGCCAGCCATGTTAATCGTAAAACGAATGTCAGCTGTCAGACTTTATGAAACATTAAAAAGTGTTGCCGACCTTAAGTTCTAACCCTTAAAGTTCCTTTTAAAGGAACTTCCATGTTTGGTGACTTGCGTGCTGAGCTAATTGTAATAAGCAGGAGGAAGTTAAAAAATTTGATTTAATGAAAAGAAATCAAAAATTTTCAGTGCGAGTCCACCCAGTTCCAATTCTAGTTTGTCGTCGTCTCTCCTCTCGTCCGTGCAACCATTTAACATAAATCAGTAAATACCTTTACCTACCCCACATAAAAACTTTTTCCTTCAAAATATTTCGCCCACATTTTTGTTATGTTCGCCATTCAGTACAAACACGTTTGCATATAACTTTAAAATGTTAATTTAACTAATCTAAAATCTTTGATAGCCGAAAAAAAACTGACCTCGCCGATTCAGCTAAAAATCTAGTTGTCCCTCTTCATTCTTTCGAGAAAATTCAAGTTTTTATCGCCAATTAAAGGAAAGACGCGAAGAAAATAAATAATGCAAAAATTAAAATTTAAATCCCCAAAATTATTGAATTATTCATAAGATAAGGAAAATAAAGAACGGAGTAGGAAGTAAAAAAATGAAACAAAACAACAAGAAAAGAAAAGCGAAATAAAAAGTTTTTTGTGTAAAAGGAACAAGTTTCACATTTCAGTTCACAAATCATCTATTTCGTTTTGAATTCGACTTTGTATTTTATTGTTTACTACATGCATATCGCGATTCGCTTACGTGAATAAATTTTTGTCCAAATGAACTTTTCAAAAAGACATAAAATTTAAGTAGTATGGAATTTGAGGTTTTATAAATGAAACCAGTGACTGATCATGATGTTGCATTCTTTTGTTCAAAAAATTTGAGGATTCACGTAAATTTGCTAAACGCGACGGAGCTCAAAGAAATAAAAGATTTCGGAGAGAAGCGGAAAAAAAATTAGTTGAATGGATCTCGGGACGGGGCAACAGAAATAAAACAACCTCGAAGCGCAGATTAACTGATTCATCAAACAATAATATCAGAATCGAAATCTATATTATTGCAAATGGCAGTAACTATTGTTTCAGATATTTCAAAATTTGTATCTTTCACTAAATGTGAAGAATCCGAATGAAAATTAGCATTTATTTGTGAAGATCCTGTTAGTTTACTAGAATGTTCCCACTTGCGTGGTATATATTATCATGTGTTAACATTTCAATGGTATATAGAGGAACATATATGTTCTTTATTGCCATTCAAACTCCATTATATAATCGTGAAATTATTGGGCCAGATGGCATTTAAAAATATTTTTTCCTTCGGACCGAATCGGGACAACATTTTAGATAAGTTGGGGGCTTTCATCAAAGACTGTTTTCGAAGCGAATGGCCTTCTCTGTTTGTGTGTTGGGTTCTGATCGTATTTATTAACACCCCTTTGAGTTATTAGCTAAGATAATTTTTATTTAACTCAAAAAAGCCTCAAAAATTGACCTTCAATTCGAGACTTTCATCGATAGCAGCCTTTCTCGCTTGAGATGATTATCTGATTATGGTGTGCCCAAAGTATAGAATGTTTGTATAAAGGAGCTGGTCAATATCGAGGCATTAAAGTCGCCTGTCTGATTTCAATGAAATATAAATTTAACTCTTTGACTTTTCATAAAAGTGATTCAGCATACGAAAATTTTGGAATGTTTAAGAGCCCAAAAAAGTTCGAATAGCGGAGACTCGGGTTGGAAGTGATAATTTTGATGATAAACAAGTAAAAAAAAGTTTAATATCTAAAATTAATGTGAAAGTAGATGCATAGTTCATGGAGCTTATAAAATTATCGTCCTTTTGCTAAGAGTAGTCCTCGTTAGCTGAAAATTAACTAGGACCAAACCACCCTTCCCTGAGACTGGCTGCTCTTTATTCTCGATAAGTTCTTTGAGTAACAATTTTCATTTTGTCGGGAGTAGAGAGGTGATACAATTTACGCTCACTGGACTCCCAATGCCCAAACATACTGACACTGTCGACTAAATGCCTCCCATGTCAAACAAAAAACCCAAACTCGAATCGTTGACGTATGTCTCGTTATTCTACGTTTCATGGTACGTTAGAGCCACAGAAATGAATTATCCGCCTCTGACTCTACTAGCCGATCAAGTTAACCTTTTTTTCTTGTTAGTATCATTATACTGAGTTGTATCATCTAGTTCTTTTGTCAAGATATTTTCGTCTAAGCTATACGGGCGGATGAGCAAATTTTCCGTCACGATTTTCGCCCAGTCGTTCTTTTTTCTTGACCATATGAAAGTCGGTATCCGTCTCTCCAATCCAAAACATGAAATACAAACACCTTACCTAACCGATTTTCTGAAGAAAAGACTGAAAACAACCATGTTTCTTAATAAATTTGGTCAGATAGAACTTATTCTCCAAATTTTTTGACTGAATCACGGTCTTAAATCGTTTGTGTGCAAAGCGGTTCATCTATTCTTAAGCTCATGCTCCTGAGATTCTTCCAAACTCTTTCATCAGTAACGACTGTAGTTTTGTAACCATCATGTCTTCGAGAGTAGCTTTTCTCTCTGTCATGGAGAACCATGTGCTCCTGCGATTACCAACACCGCTGACTCAGAGACTGCCCGATAGCTAATTTAGTCCGCATAGAACCTGTCTGTCTGTGTCAGTGCACCTACGACAGCCGTTTTCGGTACAACTCCTTGGTTTTCCCATCACTTTTGCTCCATGAAAGAGGATAAAGTGTAACATGCTTGCTTTTAATCGCCTTTTTTGTTGACTTTGATCTCCCAAGATTGGTCATTGGGTGCTCATAGCCAATAACCCTGCTGTGGCCTTGGCAAGCTTTACTCTGAAGTGTTTTGAAAAACTAAGCTTTGAGCTCAGGTCTTTAAGGATTAAAGTATACACAAACCGGTCTTAAATTAGGAATCATCTCCTTTATTAGGATGTCCACTTAAGTTTTATCTAGCGCTATGTCGAATCTACCAGAGACAATCCTGCTTACCCAGCCCATAACCGTTGTTGGACTTGATCGTATGTCGATAGTGATAGTCATAGTGTCAAAAGATCATTCAAGATTCCTCCTCCGTTTCGAGTCTTAGCAGGCCGTCCCAGTTGGTTGATTATGAAGTATGCGCATCATATATTCAGGTTTTGGAAATGACTTTTTCAAAATTTCCAAACTATCGGTTCATCTAGTGCGATTAATATACACTGTCATTGCGGTGCACGTCTCGTCCTGGCTTCGTATCTGTTGAACTTCTCATCGATGAATGTGTCCCTCCTTTGTTTGTTCAGCAGTTTCTAAGTAACCCGGAGTTTTGCCGTAGGAAAATTTCAAACGACGAATGCACGACTTGCAAGCAAATTTTATGGTGTTCATTGTACATTTCACCATGTCTGCAACAGTTAGTCTTCTGTCCCTCGGTAAGGGACCAAATTGTCTCTCCATCTTATGAATGGTTTGGCGAAGTCTTTAACGTCTATCTATCATCCCAGTTTCCTACCCGAATGCGGAACGATGGGCGTGTAGCAGCTCAATACAGTGTCACGTTCCGAACGGTACTCACGCGTTTCTTATAGTTTACTACTATTACTCTGATTGCCCTATCTCGGACTTATTTCCTATTAGGATCTGTGTAAGATATACCAAATCGCTTTAGTATAGACGCCTCACCAAAAAAAGGGAACTGAACCTCTGTGCCTGATGTTAGGTTCTGTAAGGTTTTGGGGTTCGGTAGAAGCGAGCTGATTTTCTCAAAGATAGAATGCAGCAAAGGTACCACCGGCTTTTACCATACCTTAAATATGTACTTGAAAACTTTTGAATTGCGTATTCCTTGAAATGTTAGTCGTAAGTGTTGCTATTTCAAGCATCTGAAATCGGGCCAGAAAGTATGCTTAGTCCCCATGAGGATTCCTCAGTTCTTGACAGATGCCAGAATAGCCTCTCGGGTCCCTTAAATAGAGCCAGCAAAAACCCGTCACCTCCAGTTGACCATACTTGCAGATTGTATACCTAAACCACTTTATATCGTGCTTAACCTATGGAAAGTGTTTTAGGGCGAGAGAGCCTTTTGGTGACATCATTCTAGTATTTTCCGTTGAGAATATCAAGCTTATAGTTATACTACTCGTATAGGTATTCGCTTTTTTTTTCTAGGTCGAAAGAGCCGCACAAACTTGCATTGACATGCTTTAAAATGATTAATAGTGGATCCATGTAGGCAAATCCTTTGAACATTCTCTCCCGGTTTAGTACAGTGCTCTTTAATAAACACATTTCTGGACAAAAAGAAGCTCCTCTAAAGCTCAGCGTCTTTACAAGCAACAGAAGTTCGTTTGGCATGCACTGAAAGGGAGGCCAGATCGCTAAATAAATCCATGGATTGATCAATGAAGATCCTAAGATCGTGCCTGAGTTTTAATGCGGTTGTAACAAAATCTCACACAGCTGGTACTGTATTGTATTGTGAAAACATGCTGCTGAACCGACAAAGTATAAAGCGACTGTCCTTTGATATGTTGGACAGCCACTATTTTCAGCCGAAAGCCAAATGTGGAAAGAATGGATATTCTTGGAGAATGCTTGAAACTAACTCATCAGACTCAGCCGATGCCTTGAAAATTATGCATGACAGGCGAAAAGTAGCCCATTATCAGAAGACTTTTAGTAAGCAAGCTCGGAAAATGTAGTCTGGTCGTCCTGTCAGATGTGTTTGAATCTTTCACGAGTCACAGGGTTGGGATCTCATGCTTCCTGGAACGTACTATATCAGCACTTGATATGATATCAGATGACTCTAAGATAGGCAAACCTTTCCAACCTTCGGTGTGAATCTGCTTTTTGACACTCCTTTTTACAAAAAAGGATACTCAATAAGCATTTCATGCAATATGACCACAATGAACCCATATTTGAGTCGCATATTCTGACGTAAACTAAAGAGGGAAATATTGCCTTCCTTGTACGACGAAACTTGCAAGCTTAGCTCCATCGTTCGACCGCGTTATCACCAACAAAACTGTTCCAATGTTCTTTTTGGACATAGCCGAAGAGTCATGATATTCATACAGAACGACTAACTAAGAAGACCTTAGAGCTGCGCATTTCAAAGTTTTCTCCCAGTCTTGTCAACATCCAGGAATCCACTAGGCAACACATCTTTCCAACGCAAAGCTTGCTTCTAACTCATCAAACTGCTTCTTGGTAGATTGTGATATGTTACAAAGGATCAAAAATTTTGTTTAAATGAAAACATTTTCTATAGCCTTTTCAATTGATGTGCGAATTTTCTCAATAAAGGTGTTCATAGTAACGGTATGCGTCCCAATAGAGAGGAACTCAGCACTGTGAGTGATTGTTTCTGACAGCATACTTTTTCCTTTAGCGCAGGACTGTAGACAGAAACTCAACTCAGCGGTAAACTCAATAGAGGTAAAGCTGGGATGATCCTCTGGAGACGTAAGTCTCGACAGAAACGAAGGAGACGATGATCTGTCAAGATTTGTACAGCTGGTCAAAATACAGAGGGCGTGGACTTAACAATGAGCAAGAACGTATAATAATAAAAAGAAGAGAAATCTCTTAAGCAAAACGCTTCGGAAGAAGATAGCCGTGGTCTGTAATCAAGGAATAGACTGCAGGATAAGCTGGGCCCTCTTGTCTCACCATTATAAAGCTAGGTCCAGGTGACGCGTGTTGGATAAGAAAAGTGGTATGACCTAGGCCACAGGCTTCTGGGCCAACATGCGAAAAGGCAAGGCATTCAAACGATGATCCTCTTTCAGGAGGAGAAAAGGGGTTCGAACACTTTCTTCACAATAGTCTCTAGCTACGCGGAGCCTGAACTGAAATTGACGCCAGAAATGGTGGAACCACACAAGATGCCTGGAAAATTTGTCGAATGTGGTACTACGAATTTCACCGGGCTTCAGTGGAGCAGTGAATGACGAAAAGCTGACTATAGATTTCGGGATCAACATTCCAAACTACTAGATACTCAAATGGATGATACTGTGAACCTTACGAGGTTTGAAAGAGGTTTGAACATTTTACCCAAGATTGTCCAAGACGACTCTGAGCCTGAATTGTAAAGGACGTCAATGCTGGTGAAACCACACAACAGACGTGGAATATCTGCCGAAATTGGTTCCATGGACATTTCCTGGCTTCTGTGGAGTAGTGAATTATCTGAGTCGTATCAGACTCTGTGACTCAGTTAGCACGCATTGCTTCCTTAGCGAAGCTCTTTCCCATCTCTTGCATTTTGAACCCATATCTTCCCTACTTCATAGCCAAAAATAATTGTTTGATGGCTCCGCCGACTCAGCTGATACAAGTTTACTACAAGAACTCACATATTGAAGACATTCTTCCATTTCACAAATTAATGAGATCCAACCAATCTTAATCAATTGAGTTGACTACCGCCGTTGCGGTCCAAATTTTCAATATAGGCCTGCGTGCAATGCCACTCTAAATTAATTTTAGAAAGAGAAGAAAGAATTTTAAAAAAAGGAGAGAAAAATCTAAAACTAATGAATTATCATATGACTCAGAATATATTCTCTGTACAAATGCATATTCATTCTAGAACACTCATAGCCCACAACAGCTGAACAAATTATTCTCATTCATTCATTTAAATATTACAATAAGTTTATTTTTTTTTTCTTTTCTAAATATTGTTGCTTTAGTTGTTGCTGTTGTTGTTATTGTTGTTGCAATCTTTATACAAACTAATTTACATTAAAAAATGTCCAGCAACAATTCATCCCCCGTCGTATGTTACGTTATGGTCACTTTGCGTTGGTGTGCCATTGGTCACTGAATGGCCAAGGCAATCGGTTCAGTTTTCCACATAAAAGCTTCTTTGATACCACATATGAAGTAATTCAGCAGATAAGAAATTCCGAAAAGAAAACGAAAACTATCTACACATAGTGAATATGATCAGCGTGCCGGCAAAGGTGAATATTACCCATACAATTGCACGTCCTTATAAATAAACGATAAAAATTGTTGATAACATATCACTCTCACTAGGTTATAGATTGGTAGCGTTTCTTCGCCGCTAGGCGTGTGAAATATTGGGAAAACTCTCGAAGAAAAGAATATAATTTGCTCTACGGTATTCAGATCATATATAGTAACACTGAAGTACAGATACAACACATATACCCACCCTTCCTTGTATAAGTAGCTTTTAATATCGCCTTGTTGCTACTGTTGTTGCATCTGTACTAAATATTATATGTATATATTGCATAATTATCGCGATACGAACGTGATGTGAAGCGCGAACCAACCGTATGTTATTCATTATTTTCTATTTGTAACAGAAAAGCTGTTAATTGCAATGATATGTGATGTGATGATTTCCAAGCATGTATGATTATTGCAATGGAAAGCTTCAAACATTGTTGCGCGGCTGCAGTAGTTGCTGTGAGAATATTTGTCGCAAAGGGATTTATCAAACGGTACTTTAACGAATACCTGTAGAATGTCCTGGACTAAATTCTAATCTTTATACAATAATATAATCCAGAAAATTCACATTTGGGAAAAATTAATATTTTGATTAAACTTTCCAAGAAGCAAAATCGAATATTCGCATTAATCTTGCAAGCCTTCCACGCTTCATACCACAATTCTGAGATCACAGAAGAGAGAAATCTATACGTTGCTGCAGAGTGGCATGCTCTCTTTTTACTGAATTTGTCATCTCTGGTTACAGCAAGAGAAAAACTCGGGAAAAAGTAATTATCTTTGTCTTGATTCTATATTTGAAACCAACCCGAACAGAACAGGTGGACATTTGTATTGTTTTTCTTTAAATTTTTGCAATTGATTTCTTCCTCTTCGACCATTATTTTTCATTCCCAGCACTTTGTACAGGTGAATTATCCTTTCCGGTTCTGGTTCAGAACGGAAAATCACACCGATGATGGCGCTACGCCAAAACGCATCTGTAGTCGAATCAAAGGAAGTGACAGGGAACGACGGAATCTCCCAAAGACAAAAAAAACTAAAGTAATTTCCATAAGGAGGAGATTTCTTGTGAGAAAAACCTTCTGAAGTATCTCGACTAAGAATTGTAGAAATTTGAACAAAGAACATAACGGGGAAAACACCTGAGTAACGATCTAAACGAAGAGACGAAAATCCCTGGAAAATCTGCAGGATAAATTTCAATACATAGCGAAACACATCAATGACTCACGATTTTCAATTAAGTCAATTAAGTCTGTAAGATAGGACTGATGAAAGCTCTAAAACATAAAAAAATAAAGGCTGACACCAGCGTCTGCTTTTTCACTCTCCAACTGACTGTCTGACGGAACTAAATGCATAAGTGTGTCAACCACTATCAGCTTCAGTGTCAGCACTGGTTAGCGTCAGTTAGCTGTCTGGATACCCGATACCATCTGATTCATACTTTCGAGGTTTTCCTACCCTTGAAGCCACAGTGTTTTATAGAGTTCTTATCATTTGTAAGAAGCTGTCATTAAGCTCCCTTGAATCTGATCAGCAGTTTGATAAAAACTACAATATTGCTTTCAACATAACAAAATATCAACTCGCCTCTCAAAAATGTTGGGTTAAAATTCAATCCAAAGATAAATTGACTTATGCTATTTCTATCTCTGTCTAAGAGAAACAGCACGGTTGTGTTATTGCTGTCTATGCTTACGCTGTCCCGAGGTGATTATAGCACGACTGGACTGCTTCGAATACGTAGGATGGGTTTCCTCTAAAGGTTATCAAGATCACATATCGCGTAGAAGGATAACAGTAACCTGTGATGGGCTTACTCTCTAACTCCTGGCTTAGGTGAACCCCTGAGCTGTTTGTGTTTCTTCAGTGCCCGCAAAGAAGTCACAGTTGTCTATTCCAATTTTCAATGCAACCCTAAGAGATCGACAACTCGTTTGTATTTCGACGAGTGCGTGGGGTAAATTGGCTACCAAAAATTTTCCGGATCACTTATTGCATAGAAGATTTGCAGTAAATTGTGATGGTCCTGAATCCCTCAACCGCTGACATAGATAAAACACTGAGCCGTTTGTGCTGGTTCACTGGTCGCAAAGAACTCTCAGTTATTTATGCAAATTTGAATGCAGACCTTTTATATATGCTTGAGTACGTAAGGCAGATTTCTCCCAAATGTTATCGATTTGAAGAAAATCATTAACGTATAATGGACCTCCACCTCAACTCCTGACTGAGATAAATCTGTGTGCAGTTTTTGTTTAACTATTCCCCGCGAAGGCCTCTCAGTTTTCTTCGCTAGTTTTTGTTACATTATTCATCTGAACTTGCTCGAGTACGTACAATGGAATTCACCCAAAGATTATCAGGACAACTTTCCGCGTAGGAGGAAGACAGTATCGTGCCATTAAGTTTCTCTCGTCATGTCTTAGAAAAACCTCTTCTCGAAGAAGAAGCTTCAGTTGTGTGCCAGTTTTTGTTGAAATTCCTATAGTTGATTTCCGCTTTCACACTTACTGCGGCATTTGACATTCCCTTTGCTCAAAAATATTCGGGATTTTACTGAAGGAAAGTGCTGTGAATCACTCGGTGCGTACTCGGTACGTATCGGTGCGTATATTCCAAGTCTGTAGGTTCGGGAACACCAAGATCAAAGTTAATTTAATCAGCGTTGTGAAAAAAACTACTCGACGGTCCATGTAAATGACATTTCCCAGCAGCATTCTCGACTTTACTAGTATGGTAAAGTATGTTAAAACAGTAACCTAAGCAATGGTTGGAAACTCGCCCATCTACACTTTTATAATGCGAAAAAACGTTGCATACCTTATATGTTAAAAGGACCAAACAAAACCCGCAGTAACCACTGTTGGCAACCTTCAATTCTTCGTTATAAATAGTGAACATTCTACCAAATCGGATCATTTGATTAAATTGTCACTCTTTCAAAATAAATTTGTATCTTCTTGCTCAATTAACGGATCGATTGCTTTCTTTCGGATCGAAACTATCCTTCCATTTTTTTAAGGTTAACTCCGTTTTCTCTTCGTTTTCTGTTCTTGCATTTTCTGAGTTCGGTATTTCAATGGCTTATTCTAAGGTTACCATTATTAAATTTCTGAGTCCTCCCTTGATATCGATGAATATTCCTTATAATCCTTGATAGCTAGGTTCCTATTATTCTTTTTATCTCTCTGTCGCGTCTCTGTTGCACATCCTGGAGGGACTGAGTATTGGTTTGAACAAAGTCCGGTTAAGTCCACTATCCCTTTTTTATTTTTATTTTTACCCAACTGCCGGGGCGTTCAAGAATTTTCGTCATAAAAGATAGTTAAGTCTTTGCCTTGTCATCCTAGTAAGGACAGTAACCCTTTACCTTGCCGTGCTAGTTATCGTTGACTTCAAGGCTTACAAACTCTAGAACCTGAAAATAAAAGCTTTTTAAGGGGTGTTTACTTTAGAAATACTACAAAATAAATCGAGATTTCAATTTAAATTTTTTGATTTTATGAGTGATTTATTTCAAAATGGCGACTGTGCAGCATTTTTGCCATGACGTCTTCGTGATTTTAAGGCTCACGGCCAGACAAACACCTCCTGTGCTCCTGTAATCAATTGGCCAATTGATTTTTTTTTATTTTATACACTAACTGCTAGAGAAGTATGTACGTGTTTTCGATATTTCAATTTTTGGCCAAATGACGCACTTCCAAAGCGAATAGTAGGAAATTTGCTTGAAAAATCATCAGATAATTGTTAATAACAAATGAACTATGCATTTAAAAAAAAATCCTATGTACTATATATATTTTTCAAGATATTTTCAAAACTTCAATTAAATCGGTTGAAAACTGTCTGAGTTAAGTTTGCGGCCAACTCAAAAAGTACAGTTTTGAGATAAACGCGCTTGTCGCAGCACATAAGTTGCCTTCCAGGTTATCATCCTGCACTTGTTTTTCTTTTCTGCTTGATCTTCAAGCGATCCTATCCTCATTTACTCGTTCAGACAGCGATCGCTCTGCATTCTTCATACGCTCTTTGTTGATTTCTTGGCTCATTTCGTAGTTTCTCGGTCCGATTTTCAAGTCAAGTGCCTCCATTATGTGCAAAATCGAAGAAAACCCGTCATTGTACACACAAACTGCAATATCTACAGCCACATCAAAGACTGTTTTACCGTGCATAGCGGCCTCTTCAAATACTTGGCTGTGCCTAACTAACTGAAAAAGACATTAGACAAATTTTAACTTTTCTAAAATAGTCTGCCTAGAATAGTTTATACGCAAATGGTCCCTAGCGTCCATTTTCTCGAGCGGTAACAAAGGCAGACCAGGCCTTCAAAAAGTTCAAAAACGGCATACTTAGAAAATTTTCCCGACTGTAATCCCTTTAGACATTATTTTTGAGGTCTTAAGTGACAATTTAAAACAAAAAATCGATTTTTAGAAAATTTTACAGTTGCCTAACGCCTTAATTGGAAAACTTTTTTAAAAATCCATAATATATATTTGTTAATATATATATATATATATATATATATATATATATATATATATATATATATATATATATATATATATATATATATATATAATAAATAATATATATTTAGGTAGGAAAAAGTTTATATAATCGGAGCAGGATCCGTACTATTGCGATATCTGCTTGCTTAAGGAAAATTGGGTACATTTTGTCGATCCCTGGAAGGTTTTAATGAACTTTAGGAAAATTTTCATTTACTTTCTTTTTGGGAGGATAAGGGGGGTGGGTAAGGAGTCATCGTGTCCAATGCTAGATTTTGTCCATGTTCCTTCTCCCTTTTGAAGCCATTGTTTGTCCGTATTGGGGTCCCTTTTAACTGTTCTTTTCAGCCCAAATGACTTCTCCACAACAGTATTTCTTTATCGCTTTTCGTATGATTCTCAGATTTTGGATGTTGTTCTCTAAATCTGTATCTCAGTTTATGAAATGGGCTATCCTGAATAACCTTTAAATGGTTTCTTTCATATTTTCGAGTTCTATTTACCTTTCTTCTAGTTTTTCTTCTAGAGTTTCTATTTACATTCGTTTCTTGGATGGTAGTGGTTGGGCATATTTTTTGAAAACCAAATTGACCAATATATCCTTTTGATGCACTTGACTTTTTTCTCAAAGATAACTGTCCTTATCCTTGAAAAAAAAAACAAATTCTAACAGCTGGTACGCAGGGTAATGGAATTTTCGCGCCTATTTTCACCTCAAATATGTTGCATAGGTGGTCTCATACGCTAGCTGAGTCACATATTCTTCAGCTGTGCAAGTCCTTCAGTATCGTGATTTCGGTTGGAGTGATGTCAATCGCCTGCGCTCCTATATTCTTGTTAGTTGAAGGTGGATGAATTAAATTTATCTCTATCGTGGCGTTTGGCGCATCCCCCAAATGACCGCGCTACACTTGCGCATTGCATTCGATTATGAACTGTTTCTCCAAGTGTGTTCTGTTCAAGCGCGAAACCCGATGATTGGAGTTTTAAATTTTCGGTCAAGGTCGATTGAATTTCTAATTTCTTTGAACATTATTCCCAGTAATGTGTTAAAACATTACTGGGAATTTATATTTTTAAATATAATTTCTTTATTAAAATTTAATTTTCTACTGAAGCAGGTGACTTTCTGTAAAGAAGACAGGGATAAAGTAGAAAGTTTTTCCAAAATAATATGGAAAACCGCCATAGTAGACAGTCAGCGAGGTATCATGCGTCCTACTTTCGATGGAACTCTACTCAGGATTTTCACTGAAAATATTTTTGTTCTGTTATCTTTAATCTTTTTTGATTTTTTTAAAACTTGGTTTTCACAATTCCCTTCTCATTTCTATCATTATCAGCTCAATCTTCGGATGGTTTGTAAATTGTTCAAATTCTTTATTATTCCATATGTACCCAGCTGAGACGCTGGGTCTCCAAACTGGACCTGTCTATTTTTTATGCCTCGTACGTACGAGTTGAAACCTTCATTCCTTAAAACCTTCATTAAAACACATTCTTATTACCTGCCCGTAAAATAACATAATTAATTCCTTAACGATTCTCTATTCAAACCATATAGCTTAGGCCTGAATAGTCAAAAAAGAGCGAAAAAAAAGCCCCAAAAAACAACTCCAAGAATCACTTGTGAATTTTAAATTTTCATTCACCACTCGAAAGCTCTACCATCCATCACACTAAGCTACTTAATCTTGAATTAACTTAACTTATACGAACCCTTCCAGCTTTTTGTTGTTGTTGTTTTATTTTTATTTTATTTTTATGTTAGTTTTATTATTTGGAACTATTCCATAGTTTCTATCACGCCGATCGTGATTTCAACTATCGTTGTCAAGTTGGCTGGAGTTCGAGGCTTGAATTCTTTAAAAGTTAGACTAGTTCAGTATCTTAAGCACGAACATACTTGACCTTCGAAGGCGATCATGAAAAAGATGTTGAATAAAGCAAAGAAGTAAAAAAAGAGAAAAAAGAAACTACAAAAAAAAAAAAACTTGAAGAAGAACCCAACAAATCTAAATTTTCATGTTTGAATTTATGTCTCGTGTGTAAAAGCAAAAATTAATGTCGTACGGAAGGTTTTTGCTTTTTTGAAATTCATTTTATTCGCAGGGTTCTCAGTTGTATGTTTGCGTCGTTTTCGTGATGTCGCAAAATTTCCAGTTTTGAAGAATTCATTTTATATGATTGTGGGTGTGACCAGTCATGAAGGTGATATATATCAACTGGTTTGTAATTTTCTTTTTATTTTTGCTTTGGTTATATTAACCGGCGAGTTTGTGGCTGTATGAAAAATAATTTTCAATATTTATTATTGGACTAAAAAATGTTTTATCTTCAACATTTGATTCATTAAGAAGATTTATACCAAAAAACTTTAGGTTTCTGTTCCAGGCTTCATTGTTTATCAGTCAGGATAACTGTAAGGAGGCTGATCGGTAATCAGTACTTCGAAAAAAAAACCCAACGCATAGATTAATCGAAGTACATAAAGTTTTGCTAACAAGACTTTGGGTTAGGTTTTTGCAGCGACTTGATCTTCGCATAAGACGCTATAATGCATTGCGATACCACTTTGATCTCTCATGTGGTACAGAAGAATTTCTGCTTTCCAGTTTTTTTTGTGGTAGGGAAGTGAAGGCTTTTAATGCCCTGATTATGAGACTTCCAGACGCACAATGCTTTTCGACTACCCACTTAACATCTCCCTTGTCAAGCTGAGATCTTAGTCTGGAATCGTTTGACACATCATTTCGGGCTAGGCCTAGTGTTTCTACGCCTGGAGGCGCCTTAGATTACAGCAATCCCAACAAAAGAGATCCCTCCATGGCCGACGTCTTTCAACGCTCTAGTATGCCTTTAATAAGTAGCAGGATAGCCGGAGCATATTGAGAATCATTTGTCAATCGTTCTAAGCTGACCATTGTTTCCGGGCAGAGCTCTCAAATTTCACTGAAGAAGTCACCACGTTGAATACTTTAGCTTTTGCAAGTGAGAAACGTGTGACAGATGACATCCACCTGTACTGTACAAAACACGCAGTTGGAAGAGTGTGACGTGTTGGGAGAGTGTGACTTGTGCAGGTTAGACCGAAAACATCCATGCCCGCTTAAGAGTTGGGCCATCATTCTCTCGAGTGAGCCACGGCCTCTGTTCAGGGATCAGGGTTGCAGCCACCTTCCCTTTGTGTCTTGATCCCAGGTCGCTCGCCAATCGCTGAGACAGCGTTGTCTTTCTTCCCTGTTGACCACTTCTCTGTTGTCTTTGCTTCTGCGTAGGTAAGTATTTCTGCGCTCTCTTGGAAGGAGATTCACGGGTTTCACTCCTGCATTGCCTTCCCAGAAACTGTTCGATATGCGCATGCAATTCACAGCCCTCCTTGCTTCTGCATCTGTACAAACTCCTTGCTTAACTCAAACTGGTTTTAAGTGGGAGAGATTTGTGCTGCTTTTTTTTGTATTTGGAACATTCCGTCGTTCTCCGTCACGTCCGTTGATTCGTCCACAGACGCGTTTCTTCGGTGCGCCATCATCAGTGGGATACGTTCATTTTTGAGTGCCTATCTAACGTACAACGAAACAATACTATCCTTCCAGAATAAGTGTGAAGCGTTGTAGGACATACTCTAAATTGCGTGTTTACCGTAACTTTAACATTCGGTCGCTAGAATTGGAAATAGTTCGTCCTGGCTCAAGAACTTAACAGACTCTTGTTAGGCTTGTCGCTATAAAAGTTAGCAGCCCACCAACATTTTACTGGAGTGGCTATGTGGGAACCATTTCAAATGTAACATCCACTTCAAAATCTTCTGGGCTGGTGTGGTGCGAGGATGGGGGTATTGCAGGACTATTCAGCGAGTGAGCACCAATACATTAAATTCGAATTTCCCTACTTAAGATGAGCTAAACTCCACCATGAGTATTATCACGCCCATAGGTCTATACATATGCTCGTCAGCGGCCGCGACACGATTCGTAGAAATCCTGGAAAGGCGAAGAGAATATCTAAAGCTTCATTGCGAAGCCGCCCACCGTTCAAGGAATTGGAAAGAATCACATTCTTCAGTATTTTCAAAGAAGAAAGTTAGAAACATCCTTCTTAATCTTAATGAGAGCAAAGAACACTGATGATGAAGCCTCGTTCATAATATCAGCAGTGACCGATGAGGCCTAGGTTATAAGGTGGGTATGGGGAAACTTGGAGGGGCAAGGACATTTTGTGTGGTTGGAACGGAAAGAATGAACCACATTTTCCGGGCACTTTTCCATGTTTATATCTTTTGTTTTGACGTCCATAGCAAAGAAGAACCAATTAATTGACAATTTTTCAATTGATCAAATACATTGATTTAGTGACGGAGTTGCAAATGGGTTTCTCTGTACGAATCTAACCGACCCCGGAGAAAAACACAGTCAACGCTTTGATGCTTGCGTCATCGCTTGTAGCAGGAGTTGTTCCTGGAAGCATTATATGGATTGGGGATGGACCTCATCGTACTGTGTTTGCTTTGATGGTGCTTGTTGTGGTGAGACAAGTCGCCATAGTGCTTTTTCCTGGAGAGCGAAAGCGTGTCTACTCATGTAGAAGGAACTTGCGAGAGATCTCATCAGAAACAATAGCTCGTGGTTGCGTTGATGGCCTTATCAGGGTGATTATTACCTAGAAATTACTGTGTGGTCACGATTATCTGCATAAGAGACAAAAGTCACGAACTCTTGAGTGCCACTTCTGCCTCGGGAACAATGAACCACTCTTGGCATACGTTCTTTCTATCGGGAAATGGTGCGAAATTCAATCGAACCTTTCTGAAAAAATAAGCTAGCTCACTTAAGACAGTTTGGTGGTCAAGTTTTATCTGTAAAAAAGGGCATATTGAAGTACCTATTGGCCCAGTGGAATGGGTGGTTTCTCAGTAATATCTCGCTTTTCCATCGGATCCGGTTAAAAGAGGAATCTCTTTAATCTAAAGATGCAGCGAGTCTGAAGAGTGAAGCTCTTATAAATGTGACAAATAATTACAGCTAAGGTTTTCGGTAGGGCAGTGAAAGTTTTTAGCCAGTGTTATAATTATTTTCTTCTACTGAGAGTCCAATATTCAGGGTGTGAATTACTTCCAATTATTTATTGGGGAAAAGCAAAGTTCTTCATTCTGACAAATAAATGGATTTCTTCTATGCAAACCAGATAAGTAGAATTTTATTTTATAGGTAAATTTAATGTCGATCCTCTCAAAGCGTTCGCCTTATAAACGCAATATATGTAAAACTACTCGGAGTTATTCTATCTCTGTCGGACACAAGCCAACCGAGAGTGTTTACACTGTATGTTTACATACTATGCTCTAGCTTTCGGCCATAAAATGCGTAGAAAAAAATCAAGGCAGGTAGGCTTTATGTCTAGCCAATGACTAGGAACCAGGGTTTTTTGCCAGGATGTCATGAAACTTATTACTATTTGACCCAGCTGTTCAGTTGGCATAGGTATTTTCAATCTCACTTAGAAGGGTGAAAATTCACGGTGTGTTAAATGGCTGGGAGAGCATGACACCTGTCATGCCTTCATCACATGCAGAAGTTGGTTCAGACTTAGATTAAACCTTTTCGAAGAAGAATATCCTAGCTCTGTCCAGACAGTTAGTTGGGTAGTTCGATACCAATAGAAATGCGTTTCACCTTACCCAAACGCCTTTCTCCTAATAAGGAAGGAGATTTTCAATCATTGAAGGTTACAAAAAGGAATGAGGCTTATTTCTCAGAATTCTCTCTCTTTTCTTTCGGTCTTTTCTGAAGGAAGGGTTCACCTAAGCCAGAGGCTGCTTTCAATGGGATCAAAGTGATGTTACATGAAGTAATTTTATTATATTTTTTTTTATTCAATTTTTATTTAATTTTTGTTATCAATGGTCGTAATTTTCTGTTTAATTTTTTTAACTTTCAAAATTTGGAATATACGAATACATTGCACCATCGTTCAGTGTAAAACTTTTTCAAATAATAATCTTATTCAGAATTTTTATTGAAAACCACTCAATGTATCCAATATTAAAAATTGTTGAGTGTATGTTATGATGTATCATAATCGTTCTATAAACCAGAAATCCTTCCCTCTTTCTGCTCGCTTTCCCTCGCTCTCCCTCTCCCTTACGCTTTCTCTCTTTTTTTTAAAAATACCAAGAACTTTTCAATAATATTTTGTTGCTAAAAATAATTTATATCAAACTAAATTTGAGCTTGACGTAAATTCTGTATCAACTTCTACATTCATGTCAATACATCATACTACCCCCTTCGGAGTGCACAAACATTTTATTATCATATTCAGATTAAATTTTGCAGCTGTAAATTATCTGATGACATTTATTCTTTTGCCACCCTTAAAATAGAATTTATAATAAATTATTCTAAACGTAAATGTTAAGCCTCCTTTTCAAATATCCAATGCACTTTTTCGTGAGACGCATGGACCAATTCCAATTTGACACAAACAAACCTTGTCTCCCTCGAGATCTTTATGTGGGACTAAGTAATATAGATTTCAAAAAAAAAAAAGATACATGTATCTATAGGGTTGTAACTGTATGTTAAAGATACTTTTTTTTTGTTCTACAATTCATACAAGACACCGTGTCTCCCTGGTGGACTATTAAATCATGCAGAATATATATGGGCGATAACATAAACATTTGATTTTGGTCCTGTGCCAAATGTGATTTGCACTCGAATCTTGTATTTCCTCGTTCGTGTTGTTTGCGTGTGTGGTCTGCAAGGGCTTAAAGGATTGTTTTTTGTTGTTGCTGAATATGACCTGGTTTGAAGGGGTTCTGGAGTTGGGCTGGTGGCGATTGATAATTTGCTTTTGAGCTGTGTACGAATTGATTTCAAATCGATCGATATGGATGCAATTAGGTGCAGTGGGAGAACATGCATTGACCTTAATTGGAATGCTGAGCTCGTTCTTGAAAGAAGAAAAAATAAAACCATCAACGCTAAGCAATAAGTGAAGCTATTACAATCTAATGCTAACCAACCCTCCAATCTACAACCCACCAGCACAGTTCCTTATCATTATACCCAATCTAAATACCATTCATATCCATTGAACCATTAAATAAATTATCTATATCACTGAATTCCTTCACATTTAAGACAATCCACTGTAACAATCAACCACATATCGTCTTGAACCACATACTCTCTAGTATTTACGAGTACAATATCTACAGTCTACGCAGACGACGGACAGGGTCATAGCATAATGAATTATGTTAGTGCCAATTTATTAAAATTACATGTAGGTTGTGTAGTTGGTATATTGTGATTAAATAAATGCATATTAGTTACATGTACAAAGTGTTGGAGATAAATGATCATGATGATAGTAATTATAATAATGAAGTGGTGAAGAGGTGGAGAATGAGACAGAGCAACAGGGTCAGCGACGACGATAAAGATCAGTGCATGTCTTCATGAACATCTTCACCTGCACCTCACCCACTCCACCCTTGCATAAATTAAAAAAATAACACTCAGTGCAAATGTGGTTGAAAACAAATTGAAATATTAACGATGAAAATATTCCGAGTGAAAATCATTTTACATCTTCGGCACGTTGTAATTACTCCAACCATACATCGCTGGAGCGTGAAACTAGTAAAACTATTGAGGACAGTATGTTTGTTTAGCATAAGCGTATGGAATTTCTTTAGAAAAGAATTCAGATGGTAAAGGGAAACGATATCGGTCTTGTTTGACATCATCATTTCCGTCAAAACACAGGGTCGTAGCTCCTGATCTATCAAGCACGAAACTGGTCTATTGCGCCATTGGTAATTACTAACTCATATAAGTCCAGATTATCTTGTAATTTTGGTTTTACTTAAGTTGCTGCTGTACTTTCTTCCCTTGCTTCTATGGCGCACCAAACCGATTTTCATCCTTGGACTCCTGCAGAGTTCGCCTCTATAGATCTCGATTTTTCAACTGTGTCATCAGTTTCAAAAACCAAGTAGCCTCTGTTCAGCATTACCCAAAAATTCTTCCTGTAGAATCGCCATGACCGTCGTTGTTACCAAGGATTCGCAATAAATCATCTGCATCGACTTTTGCAAAGAGAACGATCAACTATACAGCAGCCTATAGCCTATTGTCTATAACGTATTGTCTATAAGTGGTTTGATGGATCCATTCGATGCTGTAAAGCAGGCGAAATGGCTCTTTCTTTATGGCGAAAATATTTTTACTTATTCACATAAACAATTCTCCGATCCATTCATCCGGGATCACCTCAGGATCATTACTTAGTTGACTTGGACAACCAGGTGGTGTCGCTTATATCGTACCCTTCAGATCTAGTAAACTGAGTGGCTGCATTGAGATTTAGCTAGAATTATACGCTTTACATCAAATTTTGAGTTCATCGCCACAATGAGTGCCTGAATTTTACATAGTTTCTGGGAAAGTCTTATACAGAGGGCTTCGAAATAATTGGAGCGCCGCTGGGTGATGGTTATCAACAATTGAATCAATATCAATGGAACTATTGACTGAAAAATAAATAGTACAAATCATAATGTCAAATCCAAATGTCAAATCCAATTGTCAAATCCAATTGTCAAATTTTGACATTACTTCATTGATCTCCAGGACCAAATATTTTTTTTTAGTATGACCGATTTCAAATCCCGAAAGTGGATGATCATTCTAGGATGCTCCTTCCTGGATGCGTCTGACTTTTTAGCACGATCCAGAAATTATAAAGAGAATTTAACGGTCTAATTATGCTGTCTCATAAAATGTTACCGATTTTCCAAAAGAAGATGAGTGACACTAAAAGAATGAATTTATAAAGGTTCGGAAAAAGTAGTGATAGGTGATATGTCATTGGACTTTGCGTAGCTTTTCTTTTGGTTTTGAAGAGATATCTTATGTACATCTTCTGGACATTAGCTCAGGTGAATCCAGTATCAATTCAAAATTTGCCTTTCCGGTTTTAAATGTTTATTCGAATAAAGAAAGCAGGAATCGCCTGATCCTTGAAAAAAAAATTCTCTCAGCAAGTTTTCTTTTTGGTTCAGCGGTGAAGGCTGTTTACGCCCTGAATGAGGAGTTCCCAGCACCGGAAGGCTACTAGACTATCCCCTGAACACCTCCCCTGTCAAATTGAGAACCCAGCCTGGAACTGTTTGTCACATTACTTCGGGCTAGGCCTCTTTTTTCTTGCCGATCGGCGTCTTCGGTTAGAGAAGTCCATTTTTCAGCTGGGGAGAACGAAATGGGTAGAGGTTACTGTAAAAGTTATCCCTCTTCCCTCTGTGTCAGCCAGCCGTCCAAGATGTCTTCCTTCATCAGAAGAACACAGTTTCATTTGTCAATAGATGATATCATCATTTCCACCAAACTTTCTGGATAGAGTTCATCTATTCGGCCTGGTCCTTTGCAGTTTATTGCTATGTTGCCGAAAGCAAGGCATTTATAGCACGTGCTTAGGGTAGCCCTCCGGCGGATTCTGCAGACAACCCGGCCGACTTTGATTTTCTCCATCGCCAGGAGTTGTGTTGCTGCTTTTTCTGGGAGGTCTACAATTGCCACTTTTTGTCCTCTGGAGTTTACTGGGGTTAGTCCCACCCTAAAGCTACTAACATCCTACCGAGTCTGTCCGATTGCCACTTCAATATCAGCGTCTCCTGCATCACACACGATATCCCTTACTTCCAAGGTCGACGTTGGTTGTAACATTGAAATGAGAGCCTTTTCCCCCAGAAGATCTTTTACGAGTGCGTCGCCTGATTTTTTGGCTCGTACTGTCTTGATGGCTGTGCTGTGCTCATTTCCCCAGGTACGACTTTTTTCCTGATTTCCTTTAGGTCGTCTGCGTTTGATCGCCCGTCCGTTGGTTTCATCAGAAGTGCGTCCCTGCGTGGTCGACGCCTGGCCTTTTTCCTAGCTGGCATCGGTCCTGTTGTCTAAGGCTGTTGTCCTTTTTCGGGCAACGTCTCCATCTCGTCTGTAGTTCTTTTCAGCAGACGTCTGGATTTCTTGTTGGCCTTCTTTTTTATGCCTAAGATTACACAACCTGGAAGTCAGCTTCCTTCTTCCTTTGCTGTTTCGGGAACTTTTTGCCTTTTCTCCATGTCTGATCCCATGGGATTTATGCCACTCCTTTTCTTATTGTGGATGTGTGGATGGTTTTCCATGGTTATTGTGCTTGAGTTGAGTCCTTTTACCTCCTCTTCTGTCTTTAGCCACCTGCGGCGATAGTCTTATATCCTTTTGAAGAGGTCTTGATCCTTGATAATGTTTTTTTGATTCGTGCTGATATTTTTCAGCCTATTCACAATTGTGCTGATCTTTCTCTCTTCTTTGCTCCTATCGACAGAGATACTTTGGACGAGTTCCTATCGACAAAGATACTCTGGACGATTTTGGTTGTAGTTTAAGTCCATTTTCGGCCGACCTGCTAGTTCCGTAGGGCTAAAAATGGCCAGGATCACTGCCTCTGCCTTCTTTGAGCCTTGTTCTGCAGTTGTTTGCTCGTCAGAGGTTTTTCGCATAGAGTTGTTCAGCGCTTTTGGTGGAGTCCCGAAGACCTAGGTTCCGTCGTAAACTTCGAACCTTCGATCGCAGCACCTCCTTCTGCCTCTGAGTTGGTAGTCCCTTCCAAAGCCTGTAGTCCACCAGCTCTGTCTGCCGGTCCCGGTGTTGCATCGCCCGTAATTCCGAGTGTTGCTGGTCTTTGAGGAGAGGTACGTTGCACTTTTGGTCTGCGATCGAACATCTTCGCCTCCTCAGCTCGTTTGCTTGTAGCATTCGTCTCTTAAGTGGCTAAGTGCCCAAGTGTCCCACCGCTCGAGACAACTAAAAACCACCACTCTCAGCACCTAAGTTAAACCGAAATGTTCGTCGTATATTTTGCCAACATACCCTTCCATCGTTTTCGCGTTACTTTACTTTACTATTAAAGAGTTTCTGAGGTATAAATCAGAAGTATAAATCACAGCATGCTGCGATGATTGCAGATAATTTATGGTCCTATCTCAAACTTAATTGCATTTGTTTGTACGGAAGTATTGACCTTCATAGACTCGAGTCTTGGTCTTGGGATGGCCTATATTTTATGGAAGCTGTCTAGGATTCAAAGATTGAGCCCGCATTCTGTAGACGGGGTACTGGTTGAACTGTTGTAGCGATTAGCTTCATTTGTAAAAATTTAAGAAAGTATACTGTTGCACTTTTCGCATACTTGTGCAAGTGATTTATTTAACCACAAAAGTTCTTGGAATTCGCCACTTCCTTACATACTGTGCTAAAGAGAAGTTCTTATATGTTTTTCGTAGCGCAGATTGTTGCCTTTTTTTATGAAATGGATCGAGCAGACAATGATTTTTAGGCAATGTTTTGGGATGTGTTTTTTGTTCCCAGATCTGGTGCCGCGATTGTTGCAGTAATTGCCTCCAATTGTCATTCCTATCAACTTTGGCATCAACTACTGACGTCTTATTATTCCTTATAGTCTACAGCGGTTCGACATCTTGTAGAGTGGGTGACAGAATGAGGTCTTAAACGGTCCTGATTGTTTGTCGAGAGTGACACCCGTTAATGTTTGAATAGCACGATTCTTTTGAATCGTTTGAATAGCACGAATAGCTTTTCGAGGTGTACGGCCCAACGTTTTTAGACATGTTCGCTGGTACCTAATATAACATCTGTCATATATTTGTCAAGATATCCTTTCGCTTTGAATACATCTTTGAGCGTTTTTGTCCTTTCCTATACGGCTCAAAGGATGTTACTTCTGATTATTCCGGACATTTGACAGAGTTTACCATTGATGTACTTGCAATTCTTTCTTCAGAATTTGTCAGCTACCCGTCTACGAGCGTCATATTTTCTTGTTGGCTAGGTGTGGTCGGTTTTAGTACCCTTTTGGTTGGTTTTGGTTTGGGTACTTTGACATTCCTGACTTGTTTCAAGTCAGGAACGTCAACATAGACTTGGTCCGCTTGTCAAATCAACATGTTTTCTTCACAAGAGAAGTTGGTAAAATGACTTGGACACCTTCCAGTGACATAACCTTGAATCATTGATTTGACATTGACATAAGGTTTGCGGTCTTTATGCGTGTCTGTTGGTCTTGTCTGTAGCTTCTGTGATGGCAGACCTCAGTTCTACGTGCAGACTTCATTTTAGTGGTCACAAAATTATGATCCAGTATTTCACCAAGTCTGCCTTCTATTCGTTTTTCAATGTTGAAATTCTGGAATCGGCTATCGTTGTTGTATCTATTGTTTGTTATCCAAAGTTGATAATTTATGCGGACAAGATAGTTATTTCTTTTACTGTTACTCACGTGAAGGGCTATGCCAGCTGCTGTCAAATCAAAGATGCAAGGTGGTGCCACTGGAAGGTGTCTAAGTCATTTTGCTCACTTCTCTTGTGAGGAAAACAAATTGATGCAGTGATAAAGTTTTCCCTCCTTCCAAAGTTCATCAGCCATTGAACGTAACGGGGCTCGATGTGAATCTAGAAAAATTGAAAAGTATGTTTAGCGTATCATAGCCTAAAAATTTGAAGGGGACTGGGTGGGGAACAGGCATCCTGTGTAACGGTATTTTATCCTTAATTCTCCCACATAGGACACATAGCTAGCATACTTAAAGTATTTGTTGAAAAACAAAAACAAAAGTTCGAGTGGGGAAGGAAAAGGAGAGTGTAGGCACACGTTTCAAGCTGCATAAGTCTGACTTTCGTCTGTTTACTTTCGTCCTAGAAGATTGGCCTTACTTGCCAATCTTCTAGGTCTGGGGCCAGTGATGATACCGCTAGATTTCAAAGGCAGTTGGATCTCCTGCTATCTCCGCTGATCTACAGTGTTATGAATGATGATCAAAAAGGACTGCTTTACAGTACTTCCGGGGCATTGAAAAGTTCCAGCTCTATGTTGAATGTATTGAGTTTCACGTCCTTACGGATCATTACTCCCTCATCTGGTTGGACTGCTTTAAGAAACGCTCGTGACGACAGGACAACGGGATGACAGGATGACAGTTGGAAACGAAGACTGGCGGATCCCTCGTCAGATCAAACGTTCAATCAAGAGTTATTTAGGAGTTTACTATTCCAGACTGAAGGAACTAACAGATAAGATAAGATTGGAACTAATTTATTCAAAGCAAACAAAAGATTGTTCTTCTTTGAATGGAGAATTGTAACTTTGGGGGATAGAAAGTGCATCTGAGGCGGCACAAAAAATCTGGGTAGATCCTTCAGGAATTTCTTGATAGGTGCTGTTGTGCGCTACGTTTATTGTGTGACGTTCTGGAACTGTCATCGTCCAATATAATTGGTGACATCTCCCACCCACTCTTTAGGAATCCGCTTCGCCTCTGTTGAAACATGCAGGGCTCATCCTCGATGGAAAAGGCGTATCAAGGACAGCGAAAGTCACAACTCCCTCTAGAGAAAATTCTCTTCCCGATTTTCTTAATGCGCAAATCAAAATAACCAACATTTGAGTGTTACTTTTATTATTATTTTGCTTAACAACCTGACAATGTCATTTATTCACAGAAAGACTATAACAAAAGATACGATTAATCAATAACAAATTCAGGGTCTATCAACAATCAAACTGTTGCGCTATGAATTCAACCAAATTTATGATTATCTTTTATTGTATATTGGTCAAAAAATATTAATTTCGTTAATCCTATAATTGATTTAGATGTTTTAAATGATGAAGGGTAACTTGGTTCGCTTTCTGATTTATTTAATTTTATTCTATCGATTTTTATCATCGATATTCGTCTGATCTCTTCTTTTTAGGAAAGAAATAGGAAAGAAAATCTATTTCTGTGTGAATCTCTTAAAATATTGTGGCTGAAATTAGATACTTTTTGTTTTTGTTTTGTATTCGTACGGAATAAATAATGTCAATGATGAAAACCTTCAGGACTATCAATAGAAAATGAAATATAAATGAATACTAATAAATTAGTTAATGACGAGGAAGTTTATTGCTACGCGTTAACAAATATTAATGCAAATACTATAATATTAGTGATCATTATCCAGTTAGATTGGTGGATTTTCTTCTTTTTTTTTAAAAAAAAAATCGTATGATAATGAGATAGACATATTTTATGGGTATTTGAAACGGTCATAACAATTTAATTTAAATGCGTTTTATGGAAGATTGATCAAGTATTTATTGTTGGAATCAGTTTCACAAATCAAAAAAAAAAAGGAAAAATTATAAATAATTTTCATAAGATCAAGTAAGAAGATACAAGATTTGATCGTTAGTCAATTTTGAAAAGACATTGTTGAATCATCGCTTGCATTGTTATATGGTAGGTTGCTACTGAAATTGGTTTTAATTTATTCTTTTCAAAGTTAAATTTTCACGCATTTCATTTCTATTTAGCGCGGAAGGTGAGATATTCAAAAGGAATTCGTTATTCACAAAAGGTTATTTTAAAGACACAAAGCAGAATGAATAATTATTGTAGCCTTCAACTCAAGGATTATTCTGGCTAGGATCGGTTTTAGGTTTTCTATTGTTTCTGCCGAAATATTGCATGTCATTGCTTGAAAACCTCAGAATTTCCCAATTTTTTTTTGTGCTGGGAATCCCGATCGCACGAATCAGTGTTGCATAGAGATGTCCTCGTGAAGCCGTAATGCAAAAAACCGGAATACTTTTCAGACGCGTTTCTGTGTAAGGTTTTCAGGTATTCTTAGCCGAATTGGTCGAAAAAAGAACATTTTTATATCGTTGGGAAGTTTCCCGGATTTTGGCAAATTTAAACCGATTATTTAGGTAAGAACGTCAACCATTGATAGGTATTGATAGGAACTTTGATCGAACCATTGATTAGGCGATAAGGTAGGTAACAACGTACGCCGAGCTTCCGAAGATAAAAAAATACCGAACGCCACTTCCAAATATCGAACACCTTTTTTAGTTTATCCGAGTCTAGCCAACCAAACACCTCACTTGGTTGAGGCGCACCGACAAAACCTAACAGAACTTGTTTTTAGTAGGATAACGGAATATACTTTTGTTATCCTACATAACAGAAACCATATTAGTTGTAGAGCGCAGTATCGACGAAGACTTAAGTAAGTCCATTCAACATCGTGCTCAACAATGTTCTTACAAATGGTTTACAAAAACCAATTCGTGCAGTAATTTAAGCCGAACGAGCACCGAGCACGACGTAAATTTATTGTATGAACCCAAGAATAAATCACTGCAGATCCCGAATATCATATGAATAATTTTTTTAAGCGATGGTGGTAATTTCTGGCTGAATTGCCAATAAATAAACAAAACTGCCACATTTGAAGTGATGAACAACCACCGGCGGATATCTAGACACCGTTACATCCGAAGAAAATCTCTATTAGGATTACTTTACGCGCCCGTTGAAACATTGGTGCATATGTCTTCGACCGTGCTGTTGGGAATAACATTACATTCAATGGTGACCGATATAGAGTCATGATCAATGACTTTAACGTACTAGAATTGACTCGCCATAATACAGGGGATGTCTGGTTGCAACAGTGTGGTGCAACATAACATACAGCTCATACAGGAACAGAAAGTTTTGGGCCTTTGAACTAGTCTGCATGATTTTGTGATTCAACACCGCTGGACTATTTCTTTTGAAAACTATCGCTAGACTATTTTCTCACTCCTATACTCAAGCTCATCAGCTCAAGGTGCTTGACAAGAAGACAAGATTCGGGGCGTTGTTGGCAAGGTACGACCCCAATTATTGGTAGGAATAGTCGAAAATTGGACCTCTGCATGCCCGATATCGCGTTCAAATGAAAATGGCAGTAAATTATCTTTTCAATAAAACCAATTTTCTGACAATGAAAAAGATTTATTTATATTTCATTTCATTTGAAAGTTCTACACCAGTAAAAAACACACCCTTTATTACTACCAACCTAGGCCTTTTAAGTCTCGACTGTCGGTGCCTACGGGTAAGAGAGATGCTTGCTTCAGCAAGGATGGTAAGAATTAGAGTGATTACTGAGAGAGAGTGCCCCCTTCTCCTATCGCCAACTGTCACTCGAAAATGCCCTTCTGTGAAAGATAGAACGCCAAGGCGTAATGCGCCACACAGGTCGATTTTTCTTTGATACTAGCATCCGATTTGCATTATAAGAAGGGTTACTCAAAATCCCGAGGCACAACAGGCAGTCAAGAGACCAAGATTTCCCATTTTGTGAAGATAAGCCTGACATTAATGTGCAGGCCGAAAAGCTGCGTCAGATAGTCATCCGTATTCCTTTTATTTCGGTTGATCCACAGCCGTAAGTCCCTGATAATGCACACTGTTGTTCTTGTATCATTTGTTCACCCTTTCCTGCACAAAGCGCTTGTCCTTTCTCTCACCTTTCCTGAAGAATCCTTTCTTTCTTCGTCTCTTCCGCACAGGTAGATTCTCTTTCGTTTCTCAGCAAAGATTACAACAAGTGCCATACCCATGATCACTAGCATTACCAACTGAGAGACAGTGTAGTACGCAGTTTAAACTCGCAGAGCTCCTCGACTCTAAAGATGTGTAAGTCACTTCCGGTCCGCATCGTTATTGAAAGCTTCACCAACACTCGAATTTGTTTAAAAACCTATTCTTCGAGGCTATCATAAGGTCAAGGTGTTCTATTGTCTTCTTGGACTCGATAGCTTACCAGCGATTAGAGTGGTATGACTTTCGGGGTTTGCTTTTAAGTTCGAATGACTTTCTCAGTTTTTGAAAGTGTTAGGCTGAACCCATGTTCTGTGATCCACTTGCTGGTTCGACACCTTACCATTACACCTTACTAGTCTGAGTTGCACCTGATCGACAGTGCATTCGGTGATCAATGCTTCTGTATCATTAGCGAGAGTCGAATACGACTCATTTCGTAATTTGACTTCTGAACTGTGTTCATCACAGAGAGATCCCCTAAGATTCAGGTGGCCTCGCCGAATCTTCTTCGGATGTGCCTTTCGAACACATTATCAGCAGCGTTTAACATATGTATGGGTCGGTGTGCAAATGTTAACTTCGGGTTCCACTTTTTTTTGCTGATTAACACAAGCCACGCCTCCTTCCAGCAATATTTTTGGAATACACTCTCCTACAGACAGGCGTTGAATGTGCTAGGTAATATGTCTGGACAGGACCTATGAGTTGATAGACAAGTAAAATCTGTTATGAGATTCCGTATAGCCCCGTGACCTTTCGAATTTTTATTGACTACATAGCTTCTTCGACTTCGTTTGCACTGAGAAGCGGACAGTCCACAGGATTCTCCTGTTATTAAGCATAAAAAAAAGGAGTCGAAAGCGTAGGGTGTCCAAAGCAATCTCGTGCATTTTATTCGCCTCAATGACTCAAGGTGTATGCGAGATTCCAATATAACCTTATAAACTATATAGGGCTTATAACCTAAGCCCTAGCCTATTCTCTGTTGATGTTGCCAATTAGGTACGGGCAGTAGTCATTCTTCCTTTCATTGATCAGCTTTCGAAGAAATTTTCTTTCTGGCCTGTATGCTAGCACTCGGTAATTTGATTCATCGTGATTCCTGGAATGTTGGGCTTCGTCATCGAGCCTATGGCAGTCTCATCGTTTTTAAGTGATTTCTGCTGACTACAAATGTGCCAGAGATGTCTCGGGCAGACGCGATAAGACTCATAGTAAAGCTCCCCACATTTTCAACTGTGGTTCCCTTTGTCCCCGTCATGTTTTCATCCTTCATGCGTACTTCGACGGAGTCCTCAACGTTCATGTCTGCAATATTCTAGCCACTAGTTTGAGGAAAGGTCATAGTTGGCACTGTCTTAAATCCTGCGGCCTGGGATTTCCAATGCCAAGTCTGTTTCGGAATCGCTGTTGCGGCCCACAGGCTGACGGATGGCGTAATTGATAACTTCATATTGTGTCATATGTGTAATCATTTTGTTCACTTCCAGTTGGTTGGATAAAATTCCTTAAAATTTTTTTCACAAGGTAATCTGTCATGGTCGAATCATGCCCGATCCTTGGGGTAATTTTTACTTGATTTTACACTGATCTTTATCTACTCACCGCAGAAAAATTTCATAATCTCATGTCATGTTTGTAACCAACTGTTCAAATGTTAATATTCTAGTAATTACCATAAGCTTTTAAGTATATTTTTGCACGTTATTATTTTCTGATATCCATACACGTTCCAATTTTTTCTCTTCGTCTGGCTGCATTTTGAATGGATGTCCTTGCTAGTATTTTTGACCATTTTCATAAGAACTGACCGTTAGATAGTTTTCCACCTTATATTATTTTGGTGAAGACTGCAAACAATTATTGTTATTGGTCAGATATTGTGGTTTCATCGTATTTTTACTTGACCTCTCAATCATATCCTTACCATCAAGGCTCAAATTGTGTTTTTTTAACTTTTTATACATTAGAAAAGGAGTACGTGTACACTTAGGGGTAGCATTAAACATTTCTACATTCACACGTGTATGGGCACCATAATTCTTCAAACTCAACATATGAAATTTACATGAAGTAAGTCACCATTTGCTGTCTAATCCGAATAATGAATAACAATTAAAATAAAACATTGTTTGACAAATTGTGTCCAAATGAGTCACAAATATAATTCCAACAAGATTTCATGAGTCCTCCAATTCAATAATGCCATCATCAACAACATACTACACTGCAATGTGGTGTGGTTAGTAAGTAAAGCGTGGAATAATGAAAAATGAATGGATCATAACGTTTTTCCTTCTGTTTTCTTTGCTTTATGGAAAATCATCTCGCCAACATGTCTACAATCTTGGTCATTCTACTTATAACAATGAGCACAACATGATCGCCACTAAACGATTAAAACAAATTAAATTTTATGTTTTGTTTGATATTTGTTTGGATTAGGAGTTTACATATAACAGCGTGCAGATTGAGGGTTGTTAACGCAAGGGTGCCATGGTTTGGAAGAGGAAGAGGAAGATGATGATCATCAGACATGACTAATCGGATGCATCAGCCTTTGAATATAATTTGTAAAATTTGTTGAACAAACAGATCAATCTCGCAGTGTCATACTCATATGATAACCTATTTCGACCACTTCTGTTAACACATCAATTAAAAAATATTTTAATCATAATTTTGATAGTATATTTTGTTTATTGTGAAATTAAATTGTATTGTTTGTATTTTGTATGGGTCGTTTCCACAAAATACTAGGTCATATGTTAAATAATAAATCAGACGAGTTCGAAGACAATTTATGGTTTTTAAAATATTTTTAAGATTTAGATAAATATATTTCTTTTAATGATTTTCGTTGTTTATAATATAAAGGGTAGGATTATAGGCTTGCAAAAATCCTACTAAATGTTTTTAATAATAATCGTCATTAAGTCTTCACAATGCACCTCCCGGACTGCGATTGTTCAGCTCCAAAACTGAGTTGATAAAATTTCGGCTCCAATTTCGCTTAGTTTGTGATCGCGTCCTCCGGTTCCAGCGCCAAAACAATTTTTCGTGATTTGGTGAATTGCATCTATTCAGCGCTTTGAAAGTTTGTGTACTGACCCTCGTCCTGATTGGTCTCCATTTTTTTAATGTTCTTGGAATTCTTCTTAGGATGAGTTCTTTTGAATTCTGAAAGAACATTATGATACTTTTTGTATCATTTTTGAACACTATGATACTTTTTGTATCATTTTTGAACACTATGATACTTTTTGTATCATAGTGTAGAATTTTCTGGCGAGAGAACACCTATCTTCAGCAGGGACTGAGGGCAATAATAGTGCTGAAGAAGAGGATTTTCTTTCATCCTTCACCGGCCCGCGGAAATAGATGGATGGAGATCCATAATGGAAGGCTACCATAGATAATATTCAGACTCACCTTGTCCTCAGTTAAAATTTAGGGTCAATCAATGGATGAGGTTTTTCCTGGCACAAAGTTAAGTTCCTTCTATTCTTAGCTTAAATGACGGATTCTTCTCCAAGTTTCTCCTGACTTATGTCGACTCGCCTTCACTTTTTAGAGAAAGGATATGACATTTATCACGAAAGGATAGGCAAACGCTTTATTCCTTCTTTAACACGAAGCTTTTACCAACATTTTTGAGCCATTCTCTCTAGGTTTATCCAATAATGTTAGGCATGAGCTGACTGAAAGCATGCACGCCTGCAACGGGCACTTTTTCCTTGCTGACAAGAACAAACCTTGTGGTCTTTGTAAATTCTGGAAATACATGCCCTGCTGACAGATGTTTAGAGTTTGTTAAGGATACTATCTGGAAAAAGAGTTCTGGCAGTGTTTCTGCTCCGATGCCTGCCGATCTCATGATCATTGATTTTATCGTTTTTTTCAGCCCCTCCTCCCTGAAAAAGTGGGTCTAAAAGTACCCTAATCGTATAAGTTGTCCGTGTAGTTCAACGCGTCGTTGTGTCCCAAAATTATAACTATCGGGTTTTTGTTGATGTTATCTATCCGGTTTCACCAGTTTTATAGTAAACAAGAAGTACACTCGCTGTCCTATATACCAACATTACCACGACTTATGTTGTTGCCTTGAAGAGCTGATACCTTGTGACCATTTTCAGGCTATTAAGTTATCTCTGCTGACGAGAAGCGCACAACAAGCTAACCATATCTGAATCGTTGTTAGATCTATAAGAAATTGAATGCTAACTTGATGAGTTTCATGATGAACTTCACCAGATTTAAATATTCTAATCATCCCGATCTCGTCGTGATCGTTGGCATGGTTTTATGCCGCAAAAGGACATCATCAAAATTTTCAAACAAGTCCTAATAAGTCCGAAATGAAATACGTTTAGAATAATATTTGTGCCGCGAACACTTTGCCCTGCAAGAGCATGTCCGATCCTTATTTATAACCAAACGTCAATATGAACAGAAGCAATCACCTTAAGCTTCGGATAACGAAGGAGAGTTGGATGACTCAGCTGTATTACAGCCAAAACGAGTTGGACAATTGACAATTGAAAAACACAATTGGACATCGAAAAATTAACAGCGAAATATACATTGATGACAAGGTATCTAACAATATATTTATCGTATATACGTTTTTTACTGCCTCAGTTGATTGAATAAAAATTTATGGGTCTCGGCTTTTCACTGCGCTACCTTCCCAGCTTTTTCGCCGTTCTTTGTCTACTCATTCCAACCTCAAAGGTAATACAACACCAATATATCCAAATCAATAGAACCCGTTTGTTCGTTATTATGCCAGTAGTCTTTGTTCTGCTTCTGAATCTCTACCAACAAACAAGAAACCCTTTACGACTTTAATTCATACTTTATGTCATTACCACGAAAGTGTCTTCTTCTTAAACTATGCACGGAAAGTATCTCAAACTTCGACTGACTGGACGCTATCCCTCATTAAAATCATTAAAAAATAATGAAGGACTGCGCAGAAAATTGAACTGAAAATCGAAAATTTTTACTTATTTAGAGGACACATAAATCAGTCAGATGCGTTGAGGGACCATTACATCTTTTCTCCTTTCCGACGCTCGAATTTCCTCCCCAAGGCATTTTAGGCCCTTAGGAGCCAAAGCCTTTACAAAGAGTGTTATATAAGGGAATTTAAATGAAAATTGTTTTACTCGTTTCAAATTGAAATATGAACCACGGCTGGCGCGGAGAAAGTCCAAATGATAGGTTCAATTTTCGACTACTCTAACCAATAATTTGGCCCGTATCTCGCCAATAACGCGACAAATTGTCAATAAAAAAAATTGTCTTTCTTGGACATGTCGCCGTAGACAAGTGATCTAACGTACCTTCACAAGAAATAGTCCAGCGATGTTAAATAACAAAATCTTGCAGGTCACTTCACAGATCCAAGACGAGAAATTATGCGCTCCTGGAATGCTTCTTTCAATAAGTCGATAAGTTCACGAGTTGTACGACATATAGCGCCATCCTTGTTCCCTGCATTACGGCAAGTCGATTCCGGAACGAGAAATCATTAATCATCGGTCAGCATTGACTGTAATATTATTCCCGGCAGAATTTTTGAAGACATGTGACCCATGATTCCATCGGTCTTTAAAGCACACAAAACAGTGATTTCCTACGGATGTAACGGTGTTTTGGCTGCCACCTGTGGTTGCATAGCACTCCAAATGCGGCAGTTTTTTTTATTGACATAGCCATTCAACAAGAAATGAGATCCATCGCTAGTCGAAAAGTTCTTATGACATTCGGGATCTGGAGCAGTTTGTTCTTGAGTCCATACACAAAATCTCCGCACTGCACGGCGATCGTTCGGTTTCAATTACTGCGCGTGTTAGATTTTTCAAGCCTGCGAACGAAAATCCTACAATAAAATTTTCCAAAATGTGAATGGGCACATGTTTCATTGTTGAGCAAGATGTCAAATGTACTCATTTGGATCTTCATCAATACTCTGCTCTACAGCTGCTAAAGTTTCTTCATTACGCACAATGTATAACGTCTGGATGCCTGTGTATTATCGGTAACAGTAAACGTTAATCAAATTAATTATTCTGATGCACGATCATGTCGGAAATAATATGAACATAGTACGCGATGAGTTTTATCGAAGTGGATCGTTTTCTTTGCGAAATTTATCGTCACAATTCGCTGACGTTGCTCAGGCGTCAACCTATTCATGACAACATGGGAAACCAACCTAAGCATAGAAGGCATGACAGCTGTCCAACTATGCGTAGCATTAAAAAGTGTTGCCAACTTAAACTTCCATGCCTCTAAAAAAAACGTCCTTAAGAAAGTGTACATCCTTCTTATATCCAAAGCGTGATTTAATATTCTAAAGAAGACTTGGTATACTGAAGCTCTTATTCTCGAGTAAAATAAATAATTTTATTTGAGTTCTAACAAGCTTAAAAAAAACATAGATTATTAGTTTTTTTGGTCCTGTAGGATCGATTGAGTTAGCCACTTTTTTCGCCTATCGTATTATTATGTTTTAGTGTAAGTTTGCACATTTATGATGTTTTGTGAATCAAAATGTTTGTTGAATTATAAACATTTTAAATTTTTTCTCCTACAACTTCTTAACAATTCTTTTTACTAATGAGAATCACGAAACATTATGTGAAATTTAAGAAAATTTGTATCCAATGATTCGCGTGTATGTTAAAATTTACGCCATAAAATAAATTTTAAAAATAAAGTTCTATCCCCAAGATCAGAGGACAGACAGAGCAGTCCATTGTTAAGCTTAATATTAAAAACTGGATTTCTTTAAACTCTTTGAATAATTCTATCAGTTCGCAGCGGGAAGTGGTATTGACATCTCAAATTGGTTTCAAAATGAAGAAAAATTCAGATCTCAATCTTGTATGCTATCAACTTTAGCAAAAGTTAACAATAAAATTATTGTTAAATTTTTTTAAATGTCTAGCTATAAAAAACACAATGTTCTCATTGTTTGATTTTCATTAATTAAATTTAAAAAACGAAAACATTATCGCCGCCCATTCAATCCCACCGAATTGTAGGTGTTAACCAGCTGCAGGTGGTCCTCATCAGGTGTATGAATATATTCTTTTTATACCTTCTTCTGCTGATGATAGAACGCCTGTACGTATCATTGTTTGATTATTAAAAAATTATTTCCATTCAAATATCTATAATTTTCCAACCATCTAGTTCTTATCTTGATCAAATTATATTATATATGTTTATACTCGTATATGTAGATATACAAACCATATCTCTATCCCAACATAAAACCTCTCTAATTGGCTCCTCTGCAAAAGAGCTTTACCATTTCCATTCATCCGTTTGATTATTTCATATTAAACGCACAAATTGAAAGTCATCGGGGTGAATAGACAATAAGAGCTAATAAATCTTTTAATTTATCTTAATGTTATACGTGTTGTGAAGTATAAATTGGCATAGTTCCATGATGAGGATAAGACACCAAGAGGTGTTTAAATGAAATTCATGAAAAATTTATTTAACAGGTTGCAATGATTGAGTGTGTAGATGTGAGTAATCTAGACGGCAAGAAGGTTGATTGAGATACGAAAATAAATATTTGAAATTTAATCATTTTGAATAATCAAGTTAAAATATTATTGCTCGAGTCCTGAGAAATTAATCTTCTTGTTTTGATGAGCTATCACCATAACGAAAACAGAAAGAAGTCAAAAAAAAAAAAAACAATTGGTTAACAAACCTCGCTTCCCCCGGGGGAAAAAAAACTAAGTAAATTTTTTTAACACAGGTCAACAACAGAATCCACATTCCTTACACTTTATTGTGTATAATCTAACTTTTAATCTAAATCACATACGAAAATAGTAACACATTCATCGCTTCATACCTGTTAACATACATTTTTTGTCTTTTATTTGGGCAAACAAATTAATTATTCAATTTTATTTCGTTAAAATTTATTTACGTTTTATTCCTTAAAAATATTTAATAGCCTGCAGATCTGCCGAAACGCATTGCGGTACGATTTGAAAATAAATTTTACGATGTTATTTCATTTCTTGTGTGATTCATATGTGAGACCAAAAAACTCATACCATCATTTCGTGCTTTATTTTTATGGCTTCCAAAGTCATATTTGGTTGTGGTTTCCTTTCAAAAATTGACTTCTGCCAGTTCTTCTACTGCGAAAAGAAAAGAAAATTGATTTTCTTACATTCAATTATCTTATTGAGTTGGCAATACTTTCCTGACAGAGAGGATTTCCTGAGAGAGAGACTTTCGAGAGTTTCCTACGCTTCACGTCAAATATCCTTTATTTATCCTATATTTATAGCTGGCGAGGCATCTGACGTTCCTTGTTCGTTCATTCGTTCTTCAAAAACTCTTCGAAGTTCCGAAAAAAAAACACATTTTTCGTGAGCATGTGCTCATGTATCAACGGGCTGCAGAAGATGAGTTAATTTGGTACGCCCAAAATCATCCCCTGCACTGAAATTCTCAGTTCCAGTGATGAGACCATAATCATACACATAAGATTCCTGCATGCTCAAACGCCACTCATTTTCTAAGTCCACCGCTGCGAAACAACAACCATGACTTTTTATCCAGGAATCAGGATGATTTCTCCTAAAAATCTCAGTTTTTATCGCAGATTCAACGAACCAATAATTACACGCTTCATTGCGAAGAAAGAGCGGTCTTCCGCAAGAAGAAAGAACGGTCTTCCGTAGATTTAGATAAAACCTCAACGCATCATTTAATTGACAACTTACTTGCATAGCAATGTCTACAGTTGTATTATACTAGTTTACAGGATAGGAATATGAAAAAACATCACATTATGAATGTTATTCCTTGTGATGCACCGAAATTAGCCTACTAACTGAGATAAAACTAGTTTTATTCTACTATCAAAGTAAACAGTATCTCCACCATCAAAGTAAACATTCGCCCCATTTTTGGAAATATTACAAAGACCAATTTCACGATTTATATAAGGGTAAACAATCAGACCAAGATTGACGCTGGAAAAATCTTCACCACCATTACATACTAAACCTCAAAGTTCTCCGTACTAAAGTTCAAATGAAGAAGGGCTTCATCAGAACATACCACCGTTGTGTTGTGGTTATCGCAGTTCAACACCAATTCAACAATAAAACCAGCTTAAAAGTTTTAAGCAGTCAGTCATCATCAGTTAAAACAGTCATTTTCAAACCGAGGTCATCTCCATCCTTCTCTTCATTCAGTCATTCACTCTTCTTTTGTTCATCTCTGCCCATTTCTAACATATGTTTTGGTTTGTTCCACATGATTTGTCGTCTCCTGATGCCTTTTTACGGTACGTAGGTCAAGAGTTAAAGTTCCAGTGGCAGTAAACAATTTAGAGCATCTACTTCACTCATCCCTAGATAACTGTTCTTTGATTATTATATAGCAACTATTGCTTATATTTGGCATCCTGGAATCGTTGATTCTTTGCCTCAAGACACCTTCTCCAGTGAAAAGTGCTTCCTTCAGTGTTCCTTACTGGACGCCTCCAGTCAAACGAACATAAACTTTTGAATGCTGAATTGTGAGTTTTTATCCTAATATTGAGCATACTTTTCATTTAAAAGCTGTACCTTATCCTTTATCAGGTATGCATTTCGGGACTAAAATGTTTTCAAAGTATATGTCACTTGAAAAAAATTTTTTTGACTGTTTGGGCCTTGAGTGAGGGACTCCTAGCAGTAGAAGGCTACTAGACTATCCGCAACAAAGTCTTCCCTGTCATCTTGGGCATCCAAACTGGTACTGTTTCTAACATTACATGGGATTCGACCTCTACTTCCTTTGACTTTCGGGTAGAGGAGTCCGTTTTTTAGCCGGAGGTAGCCAGAAAGGTTATAGTTTACTGTTAAACCAAAGCTTCGTTCTTCTACCCATTCCTTCTAAGCTCTTCTGCTGGGAAGGTGTTAGGGGTGAGAATCTAGCATTTTAATGGTAAACTATGAACCCTGTTACAGAGTACACCTGTTTTTGGCAGTTCTTCGTATGGTTTCAGCATTTCTCCAATTAATCTGGTCAAATTAAGCTGTCAGATTTTTTGACAGCCCCTTTCCGCTATCGGTTCAGTTTTCTCAAGAAAAAAAAGTTTGATAGGCGTCTTTCCTGTCTAGAGTGAACAATATACAATCGGAAGACTACAACATACCGACCCTGATCTTCAGAAAAATCATCATAGTAACGAGGATACTTCAATACTTATACTGGAGTTTGTCGTATGCAAATGGCACCCTGTGTAGTATTCAGTTCGAGACATCATCTCCTTTAGCCCGAAATCGTTAATCCAAAGTTTATGGCAGGTGCAATTCAGATCCAGATGCAAATCAGATTCAGATTTCATATCCAGATGCAATCCAGATTCATCATCGACCGAATGATTTGACATCAACCAGGGTGTACCATAAGTAGGAGGCCCCTGTTATACTCCATTAACTACAAGTTCATCTTGTCGCTATACAACAAATAAAAGAAAAGAACATTTCCCAAAGTTCTCCAATAAGCTAGTTATCTTTCCTGGAAAATTCCCAGAAATCACACAGCCGTCAGTTTGTCTTGGTTTGATTCCATGAAAAAAAAGTATTGATTTTCATATTCTGATACTTTTTTTAAATTTTTTTAATGCTTTCCATGACGGTCTTGGAGAAGATGCAAGGAGTAACTCTTCCACTACCCTTCATTTTAAAATGAAAAATCCACAAGTCTGAAGCGCGCGAAAGTCGGTTGACATCTCAAAATCGCATATTGGATCGAAATGATGAAAAGGAAAATGTTTGACCTCGCCTAAAAAATTGCCAAAAAACGCAAACTCTCCCTGTCGAAGAAAAACGTGAACATAGTGAAACAATCTCTTCCGATTTTCTTGAAACTTCAATGTGCATGATCCGTAATAGCTCTGGATAATTTCTAAAGCTTCCATGTATTTTCCGGCTTCAAGCAAGGATTGTTGCATTCATCCTCAAAATTTACCGATAATCTTTGAGGAATCGGCAGTACGCAGTATTTAAGACCTATATTTAAGGTCCGGCAGTGCTGCAGAAACTCTTCTAAGTGTGAAGTTGGTAAAAAGCAAATTTCTAGACTTTTTCCTGGAAGAACTTTAAGGACAATCGCGCTCGGAAAACCGTAAAAATCACAAATTCGTCTAATTTCTTTGAGCCGATTTTCAAAATTAAGTTCTCAATGTTTGTCCTCCGGAGGACTTTTTGCGATTTTGTGAATAAACTTCTGCCTTTTTTCTGCACTGTGGAAGTGAATGTTTCTGCAATTATCCTTAAATAGGGAATTGATGACAATTTGCAAGGTGCTTACAGACCACGATATATACCCTAGACCCCAAAACAATGATGCAAAGTCGTAGTTAGGTGTGAAGTAGTGAAAAGAAATTTTTTTCCTAATTTTTCCCCTAAGGAAGCGGATTGACAAAATTTTGTCAGCGGATTGACAAAACCCATATCATCGCAAGTTTTTCGGATTTCCTTCAATTGTCAAAATACAGTTTTGAGAGCTATATGCTGGTGTAATCTGTAGGAGCACGAATGATTTATTCAGTCATCTATTCAGGGCCACAAGCGAGGATGGCGGGAGTGTGTCCTTATCCATATACGAACAGAAAACCTAGTAATATTACAGAATCCTTAGGCGCAAGATTACAAATGGAAAATTTTGAAAACTTTTCTACCGAAAATCGCAGAAACTGTCCCGGTCTACTCAAATGAGGAATCAAATTATTGCTCTTGTTGTTTCTAGGTAGGAGGGTTCTGTAATATGCCATCCTCAGCAGCATTGCGAGCACATGTGATGATGGCCAGATGATACTTAACGGCCAGCGAGGATATCGAAATTTGACCTTCAAGCGTTATTTCTGTGGAAAGTTAAAGTAGACTTATTATGACTCAGGGGTAATATTAGTAAGACTGCCAGCTTAACGGGCTGTCAGGGCAAAGACAGCTTTGCGGGTAGATATAAGATAGCTAGAAGGCTAGTTGGTTCATTCTGTTCTGTAAGGATGCGCTGATTGTGCTCAACGGGAATTATTTCAGAGGCAAATAGGAGTAAAGTTGTTAGGACTCATTGGTAAAATTTGACCTCTGGCCTCTGGCTCGGATGGAGTCCTGGCAAATACAGACTTTCGGGAAGATGTTAGATCACTGCTAGCTATTTGTACATGTTCTGCAAGGATGTCACGATTGTGATCAACTCGCGACATTTTATGTGAAAGTAGAGTTTCACATTCAATAAAAATCACATAAAAAGACTAAGATTCAGGGTTAAAACTTGGTAACACCTCCGCCTTACCCGGCGGTCAGGGCAAAAAAAGCCTTGCGAGGAGTTGTTAGGTATTCAAACACCAGTTGGCATTTCCTGTTCTGCAAGGCTATCGTTATTGTGATCAACGAGCCTCTTTTCTGTTGATAGCACAAGTAGGGTTATTAGATTGTGAAAGAAAATTAGGTAAGAATGCTGACTCGGATGTTGTCCTGGCGAACAAATCATGAGAATATGATAATTGAGTGCGAGAACTGAATTAAATCCAGAAAAGTGCGAGACTGCAGCCTGAGTGTGATATTTTTCACCATATCTCGTAAGAACTCGTATGCCACATAGTATCTCTGAGCAGAGTCTGGTCACACGCATGCATCATCGTGACTCATAGTTCCGTTAAGCCATCTTTCCCAAGAGCCATTTCTTATGAAAAGAAATCGCAATTGCCATTAAAATTAACATGAATTCAGTGAAAGGATGCCAAAGTGTAATAACCAATGCTTGTCGATACTATAATTATTACAATCACACAAGGCCTACGCACAGTTGTTAAACAACTGCAATTATGCAGGTCGGGCTGCAATTGCAATGCATTCAGCTGGCACTCACTTATTCCGTCACAAATCGACACCAGTACCCACCATTTCTGCCAATCAACGCCAATATCGGATGCCACCACACACAATCACGCCTGAAATATGTGCCACCTCGACCACGATGGATACCATGCGAGGAGAATGCTGCAAAGCTAGCGCCATGCCGACTGCCCCAAGAGGTTCGCAACTTGCAACAGCCAAAGATACACCGAGCCTTATCTACTAGATACTACACCACTCGTAGATACCAAATGCAAATGCTAAGTACGTAGCGAGTACATGAGTATGTACTTTTCCCGTTTTATGGACACTGAGAGCCGCCGAGCCACTGATTTGGCACGACCGCAGTGGACAACGTACGCACAATGCGTTCGAATTGCATAAAGTGCATGCGGAATGCAAGGAATGCATGGGTATGTTGTGTTGCACCAGTGCAACAGTACAGTTCGAATAAGGTCAGGGAACATGAGGACAATACGAAATGGTATGGTGTAGGGTAAGGTATAGGATGTGAAGATTTTGTATGACGGAATTGTAATCTTGGCGGTATCTATTGATGAGCATGCGTGAAGTGTTTAACATGCTGTACGTGATTGTTGCGGTAGCTGATCCGCGATGTTGGTGAACTGAATGGTGCTGTCGGTGTTGTGGTGGATGAATTCACTTCTAGTATGTGATGTTTATTCAATATTTTCTTGCTTTTAGCATGTCGATGGTGGAAACTTTACTCGTTCGTTCACCTTGTGAAAAGTGCACACAACAACGTATGAGTAGGCGTGAAATAGGCGCTAGGGTACAATTTATGGTGACATAATTTCTACTATCCGCGGTTTGTTGTGGCGTTTTGTCGCGTTAAACGGGAAGGAGTCGGTCGCGAATTTAGCATGGAAAGAGCATCAATAACTTTAGACTACAAGTCATTCATGATTAACTTTTTCCTTTACTTTGTCTCTAAAAATCATGTCGACTAATCACTGATAGTGATTTGTTTTTCGGTTCGGGTCTAAGAGTCGAATATCCTTTATCTTCATATCATTAACACCAACTTTCAAAAAATTTCAAAACCTTATTTCAGAGGGAAGTCAACACGCCAATATTTCAAGTAAATTAGATAAATGTAGTAGTAGTAGTAGTAGTAGTAGTAGTAGTAGTAGCAGCAGTAGCAGTAATAGTAGAAGTAGAAGTAGTAGTAGCAGTTGTAGTATCAGTAGTAGTAGCAGTAGTAGTAATAGTAGTAGTAGTTGTTGTAGTTGTAGTAGCTGTAGTGGTAATAGAAGTAGTAGCAGAAATAGTAGCAGTTGTGGTAGCGCTAGTGTAAGTAGCAAAAGCAGGAAAATGAGCAGTCGTAAAAGTAGTAGCAGTAGTGTTAATAGTATTACTAAAGTGTTAGCAGTATTAGTAGAGTTAATCGGAGCAGTAGTGGTATTAGTAGTGTTGGTAGTACAAGTAGAAGGACTACAGACCCTGAACTAAAAATTAATCGACACTTGGACGTTTGCAAAAATCTGAACTCAAGCTCATGAAAACAGCTTTTTTGATAGACAGCGAAAGAACTTTGACACCGAAAGCACAGAAGACCACCCTTTGTGCAACCGTTTCTATGCGCCTTTGATGCACTTATCAAGTATGTCCCTTTATATTTTTACATGTATTACAACTATCTGTGCGTTTTTAAGTCTACAATGGGAGTTCAGATCGGAAAGACCATGAAATATGAGGGACACTGGCGACTGAAACTTATCACGTTTGGTTAAAAGCTTAATCGGTTTGAATTAAACAATTAATTGTTTTTTTAATCACTCATTCATTTGAACGTGATCTTAAATATACATGCCATTATGATTGATGACTCTCCGGCGTTCTATATGTTACTTTATTCCTCTGCTGTTGAAATCTTCTCCCTTACCTCGATAATATTTGCGAGTGCTGTACAAATATCCTCTGCAGTGTTGTATTCTCTTCCCTTCAGTTAGTTGTCCAGAGACCAAAACAAGTGATAATACGTTGGGTTCCTTGCGACAGTTGGTGAGGGACTAAAGCTTTGCAAAATTTGGATGCTTTGGATGCTTTTTCTGTGAAACTAGAAGCGCCCTGATAATTCTAGGTTGGTCAGCTTATCATCTCTTGGTATGACTTTTAATAGATGACCCATCTTGATTCAAGAACTGTCGTTCTTCATCACCGAAGCGCTGTTGTTTCAGCGCTTGAATTGCTGAAATGCTTGTTTTGTTATCAAGTTTTTTCTATAAATCCTGCTTTTTCGATGTGCCTTCGTTGTCCGTTGTCCTTTGCCAAAGAGTAAACGCGTATGATAAATAATACTAACATGCAATTTATCGGCTTCCCTGTTTATTTTAGTTTTTGCTTCAACACTAAAATGCAAATATAACGATAATTTAGCAGCAGTAGCAGATAGCAGTAGTAACAATAGTAGAAGCGATAGCATAGTAGTAATGGTAGTAGTAATAAAAGCAGCACTCGATGCAACACCAATCGTAGCAGCAGAGTTACTGAATGCTACGTACGGTGTGACAGCTGTCATGCGTTTTATGGTTAGTTTACTTTGTCATTTTATTTTTAAATGGGTTGATGACTGAACATCGTCTGCAAATTATGCAGCATTATTTTAAAATAACGGTTCTGTTTAAACTCCACAATTTCCCACAAAAAAAAAACTCCCACTCCGACAATTTTATGGCCGACACAATCGTCCATAGGAACAATTTATTTGATTAATGAGGGGTCGTTTTCGCACCACTTTTACTCACATTGATAGTACGCATCTATCAAGACGTCATATATTGCATAATGCAGAAGCTATAGCAGCTGTAGAGCGTAGTATCAATGAAGTTCCAATTGAGTCCATTCGACATTCATTCCGGAATCGACTCGCTATAATGCACGATACCTCAGGCTTCAGCAGAATGGCACAACTATAGACTTATTGAAAGAAATATTTGATGATCGCATAATTTTGACATTTGACAGTTTTGACGACAACATTCGCCACATTATTGATTAGAGTAGTCGCAAACTGGATCTCTCGTTTGAACTTCCGCAGCCACTGTTGTGGCGCTCACATACCCGACATCATATTCAAATAAAAATGGCAGAAAATTATGTTTCCAGAAAATCAATATCATAACAATCGAAATAACTTATTCGTATTTTAATTGATTATACAGTTCTATTCTTCCCAAAAATACGCTTACAATCCCGTCTTTTTTCACTCTTATAAATTTGAAAACACTGATCCTTTCCAACCGAAAGTATCCGAAATTGCACTAAAAACAAATTATCAAAAGCAGAACAAAAAGAAAATCGTTCTAATGCAAATTTACAGCAAAACTTAACAAACAACCAAGGAAATGAATCAGCACACAACAAAGCCACTCACTCAACTAATAAATAAAAATATTTTCAAGGATCACAAGTCTCTTCTCACTTTGGTTCCTATCTACGTATAATTTTTATACATTTTAAATTCTAAATCGGTTGAAAATCGGTTTAATTTTATTTATGTGATGAATTCAACGTTTATATTTATTATATCGATATAAATCTATTCGCATATGTTACAAAATTTGCATTGGCAAGAACAGCAACGACGTCGATCTAAATGTATTCTCGAATATAAAGATTCGAACTAAACAGAAAACAAAAAGACAAGTTACGAGTCAACGAATAATAATATTCGTCCTGTTTGTTAGTTGATGAATTATTGAATAATTTCAGCTGCACACCATCAACCAAAATATATTTCCTAGTAGAAATTCTAAGAAAATTCACTGCGGAATTGAACTATAAATTGCAATTAAAACTTACTCAACTAAACTTGAAATTGATTAATTAAATTAACATGTGTTATATTTAGTATAAAGAGACTCCAACAGGTTGTAGGGCATATATTATTAAAACTGTTTGCGGGATATACGGGCAAGCGATTAAATCTAGATATTGTTGATAATTTGATTTTGAAATTAATTTTATATCCATTGAGACTTATTCGTTAACCGATTAAAATATTTAAGACTGTATCGCCTTAATCCTCTGGTGAGGGGGGTATTATTAATGATTTATTTTTAATAATGCATCTGATAAATTATTCACATACGAAAAACGATTAAAAGGTAACAGTGTTTGAAAACAGGTGGCGTTGCCGAAAAAATTGACATTACTGTCGTGTACTGACAAACGACAGTGCATGAGTTTTTATTTTAGCGAGAATTTTCATCGCACGTATATCATATTGTTGGATCAAAAGGAGAATATCGATACGCGCTTCAATCTTAATTTTAAGCTAGAAAAAACCTTCAAAAAACATAGAAAAAGATCCAAAAAAAGCACTCAAGGCGACGAGCAGATGTGGCTGCATACAGTGGGAGTTGGGGGAGTTACTGTGCAAGGAGTCATTACTCAATGACCGTAGAGATGTCATATAGAACAGCACTCAATATTTTACATGAAAATTTGTCCGAGAGAAAGCTTTCGTTCCAGTGACTGTTGTAATTGCTCACGATGAACAAGAAATGAATACGACTAACCAAGCCGACGGAGTGTTTAGAAGAAATCCCTTCTGTCCCGAAGGAGGTAGAATATAACTTTTAAATGATAATAATGGCAATGTCAAACACTGCGTTCCACGATTTCTTCAATAATGTTGGCAAATGTTTAGCAAAAGGAAAATGAACAAAATAATAGAAGGGTCGCTGGTCTTATTAATGACAAAAAAATTATGCTGAAGTTATGTGCGAGTATTCCCAGGATAGGGCTCTGTCTGAATTGCTATTCAGGGGTAGTGCACGACAAGCGTTTCATGAAACTACAAGAATTGTTTGTGTACAACAACTAGCAGCTATATCTTTCATGACATTTCGGTCTAGATGTAGTTTCCCGGGACTTGAATTCAAATTAAAACGATTCTCTGGTAAACTCATGATCACCGAGCAGATTTCTAACCTGCATTCGAAACTCCAACCATTGTGTTGGTAGCATAAGCTCGATTGACCATCTAATAGGTATATGTTGACCTTATTTTGAGTACTTTATCCTATTGAGACTGGTGCTCTTTATCAATGAGGTGACAGTGGGCGTATGTGGACTACATTAAGGTGAAAAACTCGAGCAGATATAACTTCTTTGAGGTAGGGCCAAACAGAAACCCAGTTAGACAAGATATATAAGGATCTTTCCCACATACCTTCATCAAATTCTCATAATTTATTAACTTCTTGTACAAGCACAAGATATTTACCATAGACCCTTACGTCCTGAATGCATTGAGTAATGAATTAACCACATTTCCGAGTTACGCTCGTACTAGGATTACTATTCGTCCTTTAGTGACAATCCATGCGACCTGAACCAGGAGTCCGCACGCGATGAAAATCGGCAGAATGTCTGTATGAGACCAGGTCAGATTACTCCATCCGCATTTTTTCGGGAATTTTACTTTCAATTAAACAAGATCGAAGCTTTCTTAGCTATGCTCCTTCACTGGCTCAGCTTGACAGTAATTTCACTTATACTTTACTTTACTTATAACTCACTTATACGGGTAAGACCGCTAGTATTTTAAAAGTAAACAGATTTTTTCAATCAAGAAATTTTCAACATTATCTAAGAATCAGCGCTGATTATTTTTAGACTCCTATAACTTTGGTTGGATGTTTCCTATGACCATTTGGCAGGTGATCATTGAAGGCTTTACGTCCCATTGACAAAATATTCCTTGTTATCCTTCAATAGAATTTCGATTATTTATTCTTATAAACTCCAAAACTCAGGACGTAAATAGCTTCACCTACACAAAACAGCTATTCCTGAGAAAAAAAATCCATCGGAGGCGAAAATCTAGACTTCGGTGTGGCCAGCTTGTGTTTCCTGTATTGAAAAAACAATTCCTTCGGTTGACAATGCTACTCTATCACCATTTTTAGGCAATGGTAAGATGTTTCTATACTTCAATAGTGGGGTAGGATCTCTCTAGTATTTGCGATTTTTTCGGTGGACACGGCCATTCAATGGAAAGGGTTCTTTATCGGGAAAAATATCTATGTTTAAGCTTGAAAACCTCCAGCATTTTTTAGCAACCTGAACCGTAAAAAATGTTGACTAGACTACAACGACTGTACAATTTTAAATTTAAAGGATTTCACACTCGGAACCATATAAGTTGACAGTATAAGTTGCTAGTTAGGATTTTTGTGCAGAATTCGAACCGTGGGTTATATTTGATTGACAGGCCTTGATCATTTTCCTGCAGATTCCTATCACAGCTAGGAGATCTGATATTTGGACACCAGAGCATGAATTTTAGTGTAACTATCACCAATGGGAATTAAATCCAGCAAATGAGTTGCATGGAAGGTGAGATCTGTAACTACTGCACTTTTTGGAATACCAGGGATATTAAAAAGTCTTTTCAAAAGTTAAGAAACTGTTGCCAAGGCCAAGCCACGAAGATTTGGCTCATATTCAAGGAAGTAGGAGGTTCCATTAGTTCAAAGAGGCACTTGGCACGGGAAAAGCCAAATCATGAGTTCATTCCTGCAGATATACCCACATCGTTCAGGAACCGCACACAGTTTGCTCGACCAGGTTGCGAAGGAGAGTAAAGCTGACCTGTTGCTAATATGTGAACAACATTACAACAGGCAGGAGATGACTTTATACTGATCAGGTGTACGCCGTTTATAAGTGTCTATCGTACACAAAATGTGCCATTTTAATCCCTTTAGAGGAAACTCGATGAACTAGACGCGACGGTCACTTTGGAATCCTTAATTGCAGTGATACACAAACACTGGATGAATATTCGGATCACCAGTACATTGCATTCCAAATGGCTTCGAATGCTGCTCAGCGCGGACCAACCTGATCTTCAGCAGAAGGTTGAAACATTTTCAAAAGGCATGCCGACGCGTTCCCTGGATTTATCATGGGCGGAGCTAGAAAAGACTCAGCCGAAAACGTGTTGAACTCAATCATGAGTTTTATGACGTCTGCGTGCAACTTCTCAACGTCGAGGCGCTCCGAACCGGTAGTCACAAAAAATCGGGGGCGGCGCAAGGTTCCATTCTTGACCTGGACTTGTGGAATATCTAATATGATCAGCTTTTGAGGTTGCAGCTGTCGGAAGAGTCACTTCTGACCGGCTATGTTGATCTCGTAGCTGCACTAGTCACCGGACGTCTCAAAGAACAAACGTAACTCAAACTAGGTATGATACTGCACCTTTTCGGCGAGTGGATGACAGGCCGAGGGTTTAGTTTAGTGCTGGAAAAAATCGAGGTCGTCATACTGACCAAGAAACGAATCCTTTGCGTTATTCCCGTTCGGTTTGGAGAAATATTCATCGAGTCGAATAAGTCAATAGATAACCTTGGCTAGATAGTTGATTCGAAGATGACCTTCTTCGAGCGGGTAAGATAAACGACGAGAGTGCAAGCTTTAAGTCTCCTTTTAGGTCATCCTCACAGGGTTAATATGAGCAAAATATGTCTACTAATGAGTCCATTAGAGTCAGTGCTGTTGTACGGCTCCGAAGTCTAGGTTGACGCTCTTGAAAAGGAGTCGCAACGCCTACGTCTTTCGATCGTGGTCCACATTGTGTTGCTTGCTGAAGAGCGAAGGCGAGTCAACTAACGCAAGTGAGAGTGGGAAAGAGAAATTGTTAACCGATGGGAAAGAAGAAGGAGCCTACCTTTGTGGCAAGAAATTCGGGTACACAAAGCGCAAGGCAGGTAGACCGCGTGACCAATCAGTGAGCGTGGTCCGTGGCTCTGCAGAAAGCATGGTCAGACTGATAATTTAGCTGCTGCAACTACTCAGAGGGTACGTGCATTTTCAGTCCTACCTGTATAAGATAGGAAAGTTGCCGTCTTCTGTTACATTTTTCTGCTCAGGGACTACAGATGACGCCTGCCACACCTTCTTCGCTTTCGAAAAATGGACCAGGCTCTGTTTACATTTCTCTGAGAAAATAGGGGGGCTCTTTCCAGCAAACAAAACGAGGAAACTGTTGATCATCTAGTCGCGCAGAGGGAAGGAAGATCTTTCTGACAGCAATCCTTCTCCTTCCCATCTATCCTTCCCCTTTCCATCTATCCTTCCTGAAAGAGGGATTTACATAACTTGAAGGAGACCAAAGTGGCCTAGTCCGGAGGCATGTGATAAACAGTCGCAGGTTAGGTTTTGGGTGTGAAAGAGGAAGTGTTTAGTCGGTGACCCGGTTGGCACTGTAAATAGCCTTCAATTTTTACCACAAAAAAGTTATTTGTGTTTCTCATTGTGGTCTAAAAGTAATAATTAGGCGTGCTTTGATCAACATTCAGTAGCCGCATGCTCGGATGATGCCAGCAAGAGCTTCATGCAATTTTCGACATTCCCCACCTGTTATGCGAATAAAATCAATTTAACTTCAATCGCTTGCTTCTCCCTTCTTTTCTCTCACCCCCACCCCCCTTCTGTTCGCTCTTCACCTCTCACATGCATAAAACATTTCAATCAACAAATTTAAAATTCAAAATTTCCCATGTGAACACATTTCGCCCACGATCCATATTAACATATGCAACTTCATAAGTGCTCGCGTGTAAGAAGAAATGAATTATCAATGTCTCCCAAGATCAAAAACCAAAACAAAATTATTGCAAAAGAAAAGAGCAAGAAAAAAAGAGAACATAAGAATATCATGAGGAGGAAAATGAGTTCAAGTTCAACAAGAATTATTACTGCTGGTACTGCTGGTGGAGCTGCTGTTGTTGCTACTACACATACTTTCAGCGACTCCTGCTGCTATAGCCGGACCCAACTTTTCAACGCCGTACGGCTCAGCGTAGCTCAACTTCTTGGCGTATTTAATGACCCCGAAAAAAACGAGGAAGGAAAATCAACAGATGGACCATAAGGCGACTACTGCCAGAATCATGTTCTTGCAACAACCCATGTCCCATCCACTTGTTAAAGAGAACCATGTCGTTCAGTTGCCCACCAATATGAATTTTTCTATAATTTCCACGCGGAGCGGTTTCTTGGCACTTTCTTCTGTTTTCTTTTTCTGCATCGGATTCTTGTGCTTTTCTATTGGAGAGGCGTTTTTTCTGCATGAACACACTCTCGAGGTCCAAGTCTAATTTTATCGAAACATTTGTTATAAATTTAATGCTTTCTCGATTTTGCAATGAATCCTGTGCTCGCCTTGGGTATCCGCTTCATGCAACTTCATTTAGGCTTTTGAGCAAATGGGATAAACGTGATGTTGGGATTTTCTTTATTAGATGCTTTTCGGTCGGGCTAATAGTCCCGGATGAAAGATTTATGGAAACTTTCTGAACAGATCAACTTGTGGAGGTCCTTGAGAATTTTTTTTCATTTCTGTTGTTGTTGGTATTCTTTTCCCTTCTGCCGTACTGGAAATGATAGAACCCACAAGCATTCTACAACAAATTAGAAGATCACTTTTTCGTTGCCTTGTAGCCGGGGGTTGATCTTGCATGGCATGCATGTGTGGTCAAGACCAAACTTAAATTGATTTAATTAGATTTGAAAATGTGTACATGTGGAATAAATTATCTTCTCAACCAACGACTAGGCACATATGTGTATGTCTTTGCGATAAGCGAGATTGAGAATTTAAGTGGTTTGTTTGAAAAGCAGCAAAACGAGGAACCCATTTGAAAATCAAAACAACAGAAATACACACATTTTTCTCTTTTATCTTCAGGTGACAACATCCTGTGATGATAGCAAAGGTGTTAGTTAATATGTGTACATAGAACATTAATTGAAGTTTTTCACGCTCGTCACTTACGGTCGCCATTGTTCTTAAAAAATAATTTTCACAAAAAGTGAAAAAACAAAAGGCGCATGAAGACTAGGCTGAAGTAAAAAAGACATCGAGAGCGGAAGTTGTTTTATTTTTTCCGATTTTCATTACGTCGGTTACGCCTGCAGACAGATTTTACGGAATTTTAATCTGAGTGACAGACGTTTCAAAGAACTTGACAGCCGGACAAATTGCAATAAAATGTCTGATTTAATTTTTGTTTATTTTTAATTTTTTGCTTTCTGTTGTTGTTGCCGAACATTCGAAGAGGATGATTATTGTTAAATACTTCTTTACGATGCAGGTATCCTTAAATATTCCGCTTATTTTCAATAAATTATTTTCTTAATTTTATGTAGAATTTACGTATGTATTCTTGCTTGATTAAATTGAATTGTCACGCTTACTCTTTTGAAACGGATCTACTTTTTTGATATAACAAACCAGAATCCTCTGTAGCAATTTTAACGCTAGCACATAGTTATTTGTAAAGGGTTTTTATCGTTTGACTGCTGGATTATTGAACGCAGTTCAACAATATCAGCATGTTTTAGTCTTAGTCTCCAGTTTTCCCTGTGGAAGGACTCCGTTCTGTACTTTATGAGTCTCTGTTGCAATTTCTGCGCACATCCGAAGAGTTTTCCCATCATTTCTTCGAGGGGTTTCCTGACCAGTCTGTTTCAAAGTCTTTTCGCCTTTCGTATAGTCGCTACTGACTTCAAGAACAACAGTTGACAATGGTATTTAAAGTTCTGGTTATGATCAGAAAGGTGAAGTCAATCTACATCCGCAAAATTAACAATCTTCATCCAAGGAGTACCAAACAACTGCAATACCGAGTAAACACCATTCATATTAACCGAAAAAACTAGTCTGGAATCGTTGGACATGTTAATCTGACAGTAACCTCTTCATTCTGCACATTATTGTATCTTTGGGAAAAACAAAGCCCTTTCCCGGTAGAAAAAGGGAGTTTAAGAAGGAAAACTGTTCTCGAGGACTACAGTCAATCAAGTATGACCGCGGGTAGTCCGACCGTGATGCATCATCTGAATTTGTCAGTTGATTTGAACATTGCTCCGGTTTTGGCTCTTGGACAGAGCTCTAACTTTTTGGCAGACTCATTTTCGGGCTCATGGTAACCATAAGAAGAGTGACAGGCGTCATCTTTCTTTTAAATGCAGGATATAGAACCTGGAGATCTTGCCTCACAATCGTACCCAGGTAGGACAAAATATTCGTCTTTACGCTGAAGGGCATACAATTCAGCCCCGTCATGCTCTCGACTTGCTCATGGGTTCTGATTCTTGAGGGATCGTGTGGCAGAACGCAAATGATTCTTCGTTACTGGTACTTGTATCTATGGAAAAAGATTCTTTTTCTCTGTCTGGCAATTTCAGATACGCTGATGCATACCAGAAGCTCACATTCTTTTTTTTGCAGTTCATTCCATTTCTTGGTATGTTTAATATCTGATGTTCTGGACTACAAAGACGTCCTGAACGTATAATGCTCATCAATGATAAAATGTTTAATGGATTTGATCTTCCTTGATCAATCGCTTTTTTAAAACTACCGTTGCATGTTTTTCAGCCATTATTCTAATTTACTGTGGGAAACTCAAAGTGGAATCTACCAGCAAGCCTGGAACAAGCTAATACAATCCCCTTTTCCTTTTTCCTGGTTTCTTAGTCAGAATGATATTTTTCACCGGAGATCCTTATCCATAACATTTAATCTTATTGACACCAGATGACTAGTTCTGACCGATCAACTGCACAGGCGATCAAGCACAAATCTCGTGACAGTTCAGGTCCCCGGAGCTCTTGGTAAGGGAAGTAAGAGCTCAGAGTCGGAAGAAGACGACTGAGAATGTAAGCCCGTACCAAAAATGAGATGACCAGCATTTTGTATCGATCTGCTTTTGTTTCATAGATCAGGCTACAGACCTTAAGGACTTTCCTGAGTGCTTTAGTCAAATATCCAACCGTTCTAGTAAGTTGTTCAAGTCTTTGTATACGTGGGATTGGTGTATAGTTCTGATGTCCAGCGTTAACAGAAGAACTGCTGCTTGGATTCCTTATATGCCTGTGTGCTGACTTTTGTCCTGGCTTATTGGTTCATTTTCTTTTGTCTTATCGTTGTTCTACTATCTTCTTTGTAGTCCAAGCCCTTCCTACTTAGTCTTTGTTTAGCTGGGATTGATCGTTCTTGGACTTGGTTATCAGCTTCTTTCTTGCTGTCATTTGAATTTCGTCTATGGTGAATCCTATGTGTTACTTCCATTACTATCATTAATTAAACTCTTAACTTGCTTGGCTGAGCATTGTAGTCATTGGGCCTGTTTTATATAATTGTCAATATTAAGTTTCTGTGTTTAACGCCTCCTTAAATGAAGAGTTCTTGTTTTTCGGTAACAATATTGAATGTAAATGCCAGTCTTTATTATTTTAGGATGCGATTCAAAGCGATCACTTTGATATGCTTGCGTTTTTTACAGGATGTCACGATGTGGTAGGCAAGTTGGGCTCACAGTTTGACATTTGGCCACTTAGTCCCTCACCGACTTCTTTATGCGCCTTCTCTCATTCGAAATCCTCATAAATTCGGCCTGTAAAGTTTTGACATCGTCTGAGGATAACGAATTGGTTGCTCTGAGTTATGGTTTGCTCCTGGCTGAGTCATTCTTACCTTCAGATGGGCCGAGACAATTAATTACTCAAACTTTAAGGAATAAAAGAAATTTAGTATTGTTGACAGTAAAGTCATTTGGAAATTCCTTGCTTTCTCATTGGCTTGTACTGGTAAAGACTTTTTCCGACCGCATGTTATTGATTTCGGTACCGCATTCCTTAGACAGGCTTAATGTTGCATCTTGAAACGTGTTGGTGGAATCCATACTCATGTTATGTATAGTGAGAAAACGTTCTAAGGTTTAAAGTGAAAGTTCACTCCCCATTGTCAAAGTTTTATGTTTTTAACCAATGTAATACGAAAACTTCTGCCGATTCCTGCAGTGAGGCTTTTATAACGAGGACTGTAATTATCAATTGTTCAGGATTGCCTACCGTACTCCAGGAGGGCCAACTCATTGCACTGTTATTGCTTTCATCTGTTTTACTGGAAAGTTGATCCCATTTAGGTGTTTGCTAGTCTCCAAAAAGAGTTAACCACGTCCACAACACGAAGATGCAGATTTTCTAATGCAGATTTTCCAGGTGTTGTCTAATTCACTTCAGGAGGATCTGCTCTTGGACTGGAGTTTTAATCACATTTGGATGTCTTCTCAGTCTGTGTTCAGAGTTAACTAATGCTATAAGGATTCCTTACAACTAAGATGCAACTTAGTGGTGTGGACCCAGCGAAAGATTTCATTTCAAAGTTCCTGTAACTGGGATCATGTTTTATACCATACTCCTTGTTTTACCCGTCAGGGTTGAAAATGTTGTTTTGTTTTTGTTCTATAAACGAAATTTCGTCGTTTCCCGCCGGTTTCCTTGTATTGACTACAGATGTGTTTTGACAGTGTTTCATCCTCAATGCGTGGTCGCCTTTAGATTTAGTTTGAATTGAACTGTCTCTTCAAGGAAATCGAGCTGTGACGCCATTGAAAATTCATTTCAGATTACCAATGATTTTACTAGAAAATCTCAAATGTCCTTAAATAGAAGCCCGCCTGAAAAATGTTTACCATGTTCAATGGTGTGTCCTGATATTGATTATTTTGTGGTAGCGTTTCGGATCTCACACTCAAAACTCAAGTTAGAGATCGTCTAGGTGCCTCAAAGATGAGGATGGCTAAGTAATCAAGGCAATCCTTGATGGAGTCAGAAGACCAGGGTATATTGACCTAAACTACATAAACTGCAGAACAATTCGCATTTAGCTTTACTTTTTTCCTTTTTCAATTCATTTTACTCTTATCATATTGCATATCCTTAATCACAATTTTTGTCTCTTCCAGAGTTGAATTCGAAGCACACCAAAGCAAGCGTACATCATGGATTCAAATAGTGGTAAGTCTGCTAAAGTTATGTTCTTTCTCTTTTTTGTGTCGCTATTTTATAACTAACTTGATGCCAGTCATACCCACATGTAAATTCCATTAAGACCTGCCTAGACATCATGGTGCTGTCATAGATGACTAACAAAACATGAATTGAAAATTGTGGCTGATTTTTTGTTGTGTTATTGTTTTCTTTTTCTCCTCTTTAATTTCAATCTTAAAAATCATCAAATTAAAGACACTTAATTGATTAGTCATTTGAATATAGTAAGAGTAAATGAGTTCATTGAATTGAATTTGATTCTTAGTTAATTCTAAGTAGATGCCGATTCTTACAGTGAGAGTATGTTTATCGATCTCACATATGAACATGAGCGGAGGATCATTCATATGTTGGAAAGATCACCAAAAATTGCAAAATTAAGATCAACATATTACCGGATACTTTGTTTGATAACTGTCATTATCCTTTTAAAATTGTAATAAAAAAAGGTTCTATATCAAATGGAGACTTGATTTGGCTTGCGGAAGCAGCTTCATTCCTGGTGTGTTAGCATTTTGGGATTCTTTCACAATGAGACGCCAAATTATAGTAGCTAACATATTTTGAAAGGCATACAACAATGTCTATCTTACATAAACTGTTCTTATTAATAAACAATGGTTTAGTGTCTTTTGCAACATGTAGCACTTAATATGAGACCTACTCCTTTCTAGACCAAATACTCTCATGAAACTGATTCCGCTAGAATTGTAGGTGAGTTTTATTACTTCCTCGATGTTACCTATCCTGCCTAAGAGCAGCTGCCATTCGGCAAAACAAAACCTTTTTCATCAAAACCCAAAACCTTTTCAGCAAAACCGAAAACGTTCATACTTAAGTCTATTTAAAGCATGTTATTCTTCGACAAGCGTAGTATTCTCCGGTTATAGACACGTCTCTGCTTTGGTAATCCGTCAACAGTCTTTAAAAGACTCACCATAGTTCCACCGGCCGACTGTGGTACCTTAAACTCTTCAAGTGACGATGTGCCCTTTTTGTGCTATTGTGTAGAGTCCTGTTTGAACTCTAGTTCTTAATGATTGATTCAAGTTTTATCCAGAAATAATTCGATTCAAAACTCCATCCTTGACCTCACTAGATAGGTCTGAATACGCGCGGGAACACTGCACGGTATTGTTTCTAGGGGCGGCATGAGCATTCTCGGTACCCATCTAGCGATGATCTTTACCATGCGAAGGTCTTCTTTGTAGCGTTGCATCTCCTCTTTGACCTTCCTTTAATGCAGAAGCGCCTCCAAAGTCTCGATCCATTAACTGCGTCCTCCAATTTTGAAATCCGAGACGCGATGGGCTGTCTTCATCAACAGAGTCAGACTAGCGTTTATTCGGTTTCCCCACTAGTCACCGTCCTTCAGTTCTCCTAGTTTTTCGGGTATGCGTTGTCCGTTCATACGATTCTTGCAGCTTCCGCAGTCTTACAATCGTTGAGAGCTCCGGCTCATCATACCAATATGATTGTGAAGAATTTTAAAATTTGTCGTATCCGATACTCCAACGATTTCTACAAGCTGTTTTTTATTTAGTCTAACAACTTCGAATATTAAATTGGTCACTTCGATCGACCGTGGGCCGTGTTCAAGAGAGACCGTACCTTTTTCAAAAACCTTTTATTGTTTTAAACCACATTTTTACTTGGACAAGAGTCCCCATAAACGAACTCCAACTCTTCGAGTATGATTTCAACTGACTATTCTTGCTTGGTAAGGAACTTGATGACGGCGTGATGCTCGATTTTTTCGAGATTGAAAAGTTTGATCGACAATAGTTCAAGGACTACCGACCCAATTAGGAAAAAACTTGATTTTCATACTGATATTGATTTCCTGAACGCGCCATCACTCCATTAATTTAATTTACTAAAAGCTTACCCCTCTATTCCGCAAACTTGAAAACACACCCTCATATGTTTATTTTATGTTTTCAGTCTTAGCCATAGGTTTAATGGTGGACTGACGCGCAATTATTAAGTACTAATTTATTAAGTACTTTTACTTACTACTTATCTTTCACTGAAAATTTTGCATAAGTCAATTTATGACAAATATTTATAATTTTTTTTATATTTAAAAATTGGTTTATTCTGTTTTACTTTTGTTCTGAATTCTCGAGAAAGAAAAACCAACGCGAAAATATAATTTTAATGTATTTCAGCGGAAGTTGATTGAATTGAGAAAGAACGGACAATCCAAGTGATTCCATGCGAATTAACATATCCGCCTTCAGATATTTTTTTTTCGTTTTCCTCTTTGTTTTAACTTAGGAAAAAAAATTCATTCTACCATGTCCTCTCATGTGTTGAAGGTGCCAATCATGCCTTAACAAAATTAAATTTCATATACGTGCACATAATATTTACATAATAGTCAACATCTCTAATAATTCATTGAACAGGTACTTGAACAAATCATCAAGAAGACAAACCTCTTGAGAACTCAATATATATAAATTGCTGTATGTGCCCGAAAGTTGTATACAACAGGTCCTAACGTAATAAGTACCGCACCCACATCGGACACCTTTGGAACACCACAATGTGTAGAGTATGTGCCACCCATGGTGCGTGAACGCATTCTAATGAGAGTATTCAAGTTGCGTTTTGTTGTCATTTCAAATTTGTGACATCCAACTATTGCGACATAGTAATAAAGCAATTAGAACGTTTAAAAAGTTCTTTGCCAGCCGACAACGCAAGGACATTGTTGTTGGCGTTCGGTTCTTGGTTTTTTCTAATTATTTTTTTTAACCTTTGTTCTATTCTGCAATGCAACTAGGCAATGCATTTGTTCGATTATTTGCATATTCAAGCCAATTGAATTGATGTTTTGCTGTGCAGGTACAATGAGGTGGTATAACCTCCTTATCCTCTACAATTGATTTCCCTTCGGTTCTTTGAATGAATGCCATAACACATTGGTTATAAATAGAACATTGTTCACATTGTTGACGCTGTCGACCTATTACTAGGTGGCCACCGTCGGCAAATGTACTAGTAGCTGTTGGTCAATGATGCATTTAGCAAATCTGTCCACACACTGAACACCAAAGGTCCAATGCAATTGGAGCTAGAATAAAAGATACAGACCTTGTTTGGTTAATGCAATTGAATAATATCTAATTATTTGAAAAATCGATGCACTCACTGCATGCATAGTGCGGTTGCGCTGAGAACAGATAATTGATTGTTTTATGCAAATTACCCCAGGATTACATATAATAGCTCTGTTCAATTGATCCTTTAGGGCATGAATGCCAATCAGAATATGTGAATTATTTGTAGTTCTGCCAGAGATGAATTGCAATCGATACGTTAAGTAGGCTGTGGCTGAGCTCATATATGAATTCATAATAGGCGAGGCAAACTGCTTTTTCGATGTTTAAACAATTAAAAAATTATTTAAAAGCCGCAGGTTATTTATGTTTTTTTCTTCTCCGCCAAATGATTGAAGTCAACGCGAGGACTCTGATTTCTAGATAGTCATCATGCCTTCAGTCTCCACGGTTGTGCCAGGATTTCGTGACTTCCTGGTTGTTATCTTCCGATTCAGGCGATGTTTACACCTTGCTAATATTTTTTGAATGATTTATGAATGTTTCACATTCAAATCGATCAAAGTCATCGAATTCATACGTACCGCAAAGATTTATCTTCTAAATCACCCAACGCATTGTACTCCAATCACGGCCATTCTATATCAACAAATCAAATCGTAATCGTTGCTGTTTTTCCGTTGTAATTTTCCAAAAAAAGTAGAAATTTACGTGATTTAAACGTACAATGTACAACGAATGAGCATGCCAAATTCCTAAAATCTTAGCCGCCCCATCAAAATTGACACATTTAACTCTTGGAATCAACTCAAAGGTAACCTCTCGACTGATAACCAAGCCGCGAGCCATCGACAATTTTCCATCAGATAAGACTGAAATCAAGTTCCCTTGTTTAAATATCGACCAAATAGATTTGCAATGTCTAAATTTTGTTAAATTTAAAGGTTCACGTAATCGCCTAACAATGCCGTTTGGACTATCTCTCCCCCTTCCGACAAAAATCGCCGATATCTTTCGTACAAAATCGCGTTTATTTTCTTAGCGCATTCGCGACTATTCTTCTTCTTCGTTTTTCCGCGATCGTCGCGACATGTGTAAATGTTGTCATTGATTTCGCAGCGACACATACGAAAACCTTTCTCTGCTTTTTCCTCGTCTTATCGCGCCGCCACATATAGTATATCACTGAACCGTTTCAAGTTTAAAGAATCCGCGCATCATCCAATCAAATTTCAGCATATGTGAAACCGAACCTCGCGGTATTATAATGTGGCTTTTTAGTCATTAGTAGCGTATCGTATTCTTCGGTTTATTTGTTAGATGCAATTCTCGGACGAAGAGTTTGTTATCTATTTCGCGAAAAAAGGCGGTCCCAACATTTGAAATTCAACACATATTTCAGTATGAGTAGTGTGCTGTGTGTGTGTTGCAAAAAGATCCGCGAAAAGATAGTAATAGACCAATTAAATGTTCACTTTAGCGGTATGAAATTATAGTGGGCGGTTTCGATTGATCCTAAGCAAATTATTTGGTTTTGATTGCAAGTTTTGATTACATTTACTTATTAGACTCGATTGCATTCACCTCTTCCACTTGCCTTCATCAGTCTCCTCCTCTGCATAACAATTGCATTGAATTAACATGTCACGATCGATTTCACCTTGTATGCTTTCAGCACCGACTGTTCAATAGATACAACAGGAAAATGCGGAGTGTAATGAAATGAATGGAAAACAATAATGGTCACTTTTACGGAAATTGTGCTCATTTTATAAGGAAATAGAATGAGTTCGAGCCATAGATGCAAGTGGGTTAGCCACGGCATTAATTGTTGTTATTTTTTGAACTGTTAAAGACTATGTCTATTTGATTTTTGCGACTTCTTGCCTGTTGCAACTTCTTTTCAAACATAAGTTCCAGGAATATATCACAAGAGATCCTAAATTCAAATTTCGCGCCAAGCGTATGTTTCATCACATTAAAGTTTCGTTCGGAAACAATTTGAGTTTGATTAGTAACACTCCTGATTTGATAGAAAAAGAGCTACAAACTGGAAAACTCATGAAGGAAATAGTGAAAAATTGATGGTCCTGCTGAGCAAAACCCTCTACAACGCGCTATCTACACAATGCTCCAAAAGCGTCACTTGGTAGAGCTTAATTCGGAAATCGGTCCCACCTGGATTAATTAAACCCTTAGACGAGTCTGTGTTCCTTTGACGTGACCAATAAAATATATCAATCCCTAACCATATCAACGAAATTCAAAGTATCTCATTTGAAAATCAAGTTCAACGGCAAAATATTTTCTATTCAAGTTTGTACGGAAATGGCCAAAATTTTTATGAAATTTGGATGACGTTGACTCAAATTTATTGGCACACGAAGTTAAAATCACTCAGAAAGACCTAGAAAAGCATTTACAGTACCATGTTCGCATGAAACTATTATACAAAGTCCTTTCAAAAAAATCTGTAAGCCAACTGGCTTCAACATTATCCGCTTGATGTCGCTTCATTTGTACGAATCAGCTGATGATGATATTGTTTTCTAATGACAACCATATGGCGTTCAGTTTAAGTGCGAGTTTTTCGGTTGACGAATTTCATATTGGGAAACATCAAAAGGAAAATCCAAAACTGGAAAACTTCTACCTCACACATCCTACTATGATGTTGATAACAAGCGAATGGTATGTTCAAAATTACTCAAACGGTTTGAGGGGGGTTGACAGTCGACGGAAGGGATGGAGAGTCTAAAATATCCTTACATGTCAGTTGCCGACCCAAAAATCAACCAAAATCAGCAATACTAATATCCTGGTTCAAGCGAATCGCCTTATGGACAGTTACTGTTCAGAGAAATTATCGTATCCGACATCGTATTGCTGAAGAATTTACCCCAATCCTGATTACGGACAAAAAAAGAAGTCAATTGTGTCCATGTATGTCAAATAATGCTTATTCATTCTCAGAAGATAAAAAATTCTTGTCAGGGGTCGCAAATACTTGCTCACCCTGGTCTTATGGCAATGAAAAAGGAAAAAGTCCTTGCCTCTGCACCTGTGCCAGACGCCTTCGGTGCGTCTCTTTACTAAGAGCGTCAGCCCAGACCTCGGAGCCATACAAGAGCACTGACCGAATTGCAGTCATCAGTAGCTTGTTGGCCGTAAGGCGACTGAGAGCCGATACTCCCACAGAAGCCTTATCCGCTGACGCTCGAACCTGCTCGAAAAAACTCATCTTCGAGTCAATCATCAAGCTAAGGTATCTGATTGATTTTTTCGACTCGATGGTCATTTCTCCCACCCGAACGGGAATAACACGAGGGATCCGCTTCTTGGTCAGGACGACGACTTCAGTCTTTTCCAGTGCTAGGCTAAGCCCACGGTCTGTCATCCACTCGCTCACTTGACGTATTACCGCACCCAGTTTGAGTTGCGCCTGTCCCACAGTACGTCCGGCGACTAGTACTGCTACGTCATCTGCGTAGCCAACCAGGCGCAACTCCCCCGGTAATTGCAACCTCAAAAACTCATCGTAAGAGACATTCCAGAGGTCCGGGCCCAGAACGGAACCTTGCGTCACCCCTGATGTCAAATCAATTCTTCGTCGGCCTCCCAATGAGTCATAGATGAGTTTCCGTTTTTTGAGGTAGTCCTTCAATATCCGCATCAGATACCTCGGCACCCTGAAACATTCCAGAGCACCAAGAATATCTGTCCATCTGGCAGAATTGAAGGCATTTGTCACATCGAGTGTTATGAGCAGTACTATTCGTCTCGAGTGGTCATTGTGGGCTTCTGCCTGTTGGACCAAATTCACTACCTCTACTAATGCACCGATCATGGATCGACCAGCTCTGAAGCCGTATTGCTGAGGAGACAGATCCCCGACAGTTCGGATGGCCTTCCCAAGTCTTTCTCTAATGAGCCTCTCGACCACCTTCCCAGCGACGTTCAACATACATAGGGGCCGATATGAAGATGGTTGCTCCGCGTTCCCATTCTCCTTTTGAATCAGCACGAGCCTCGCCTCTTTCCAGCAATTTGGAAATTCGTCCTGCTGCAGACAGGCATTGAAAGTGGTGAGCAGCTTGTCAGGGTAAAGTTGATGTGCAAGCTGTATCACTTTCGCTGGTATACTGTCTGGCCTTTGGCCTTTTTCGATTTTAAAAATTTCACAGCACCACCCAGCTCGATGGCGCTAACAAGTGGGCACTCTCCAGGACATTCAATATCTGCATCATCGGGACGAACAGGATGCATAGGGAAAAGCGCTCGAACAATCTCGTCCATTTATTCCACTTCAAGGAAATAGGGCCTCCTTGCAGCTTCTATTTTCCGCATGACAAGCTTGTAACCCAGCCCCCACGGGTCCCTATCGATGTCGTCAAGGATGTTGTGCCAGCAGCGAAACGACCCTATATTTAGGGAACGCAAACTTTTTTAGGGGACCCTATTTTAAGGGAACGCAAACTGTTTTTATTGATGCTGAGAGTTTTCTTTTTCTTGATTCCCACGTTCAAAGCTCCAGATTTGCGATGTTTAGTAATGCTGAGGGTTGTCTTCATCATGAGTTTCTCCTTCAAAGCTCCACAGTGAATCAGGATTATACATAACAGTGCTGAAACGTCGGGCGGACGTTACACATTATAAAATGTCAAAAATGAGGATTTACAATGATTTTGAATACCTCCTGAAAACCAGATGATCTATTACGACAGTCGGTATTTAGCTCATCGCAAGGTTTCGGTCTACACTGGGCCCCTGTTTTTCTTCATCCATTTTACTCATCTGCTAATGCTTCGTGTAACTCTTTCTTGTTGCCCGAATACCAACAAAGAGGGATGATGACTTGAGACTTCTTGCACCGTAGAGATGGATATGTGATTAAGGGGGAGCCAAGGAACATTTTCTCTGTTCTGCTGTTAGTCATGTTTCTGCTGTTAAGAGAGTGTTTCTTTGGGAAGACAAACATTCATCCTATACATAAATTGAAATATGTTTCTCTCTATTCCACATGTTTTGTATCTGGGATTAGAATTTGATTAATTGGATTTCAGACCCGCCTTTCTTTGTTCTGCGTCCCTCTCATTTCGTCTGGTCATACGTTTTGACATGTTATATTCATTCTCGCTTGGTCGTTCTCAAATGTCCTTATATACAGGTCCATTGCTCTGGCAAGCAGGTAGTCTCCTTTCGTAAAGATACGAAGATGTCTGTGAATTTCCTTTTTATAATTTTATCCTTTGATTAGCTTTCTTATTTGCGGATGTTATGTGATTCTTCATTTTATTTTCGCAAGGAAAATTTTATAAGCTCTTTGTTTTGAGTATGTTAAAACGTCATGCTTTATGTAGTACATGTAGGACATTCGCTAAACTTTAGCATGATCTGGTGTACATATGACCTTAAGCTATGCTTACATAGTTTGTCTGCATCTTCGCGTCCTTTCGTTGAATCCGTATTACTTTGTTACAGTAAATTTCGTGGATCTTTCAAAAGTATTTTACGGCCCAATTTTTTGATCTTGTTATATGGATACTTTACTTTAAACCAATAAGAAAGTTCATATACGTCCTGTTTGTCAAGTTTTTTCGTTTGAAAGCTGTTTTGACATTGCAATTTTTCAACAATTTAATGAAATTGATAGGTTAATTCACCCGTGTACACTTTGTGGTTTCCTGAAGTTCTTATTACGAGATTACTGGTATGTTAGCTTATATCTGGACTTTAATCTCTTTTTAATTGCTGTCATGACAGTCGTTCGTGTCAGGAACATGTGAATTGATGACTGATAAAAAGAACTAACAACAGTTGCTCCTCGACGTTTTTGATGTTCTGTGTTGTCCATTATTAGTCCCGAATTCTTCCTGATCACTGAAACTCAGTTTACCAAAGAATCCTCCGGTCCCTGATTACAATTTGATTGGCATTAATCGCTCGTACCCAGATAGCCTCAGAACTGTTTGTTGCCGGAATATATCCAAACTACGTTTTTACCTCAATTGTTTTTTTATTACGTTTGTATCTCAATTGAATGACCTGGGTTAGGGTCACTTCCAATAGTCGCCTATTTCCCCAAATATCTCCGAGTCCCTACTGATCACCAAGTTACCTCAATATAATTTCTGAAATTTATTAGGAAGATTCACTGGTGTCGTTGATTATCCCTGAATTGCTTGTCTCCTCCCGGAGCCGAGTTACATCAATCTCAATCCTTGTGGTCGTTGGTATTTCTACTATCTTGGTGGCGGTTAGTTCTCCTTTATGTCTCTGGTTAGCTTCTAATCGTTTATCTCTGGAAAGGTTCTAATCATTTGTGACAGAGCTGTCTTATGATTGTTTATGGCACTTGTATGCATCCCTGATTATATTATCTGAATGGCTTCTAGTTCCTTATACGTTGGTATCTATCTCTAGTAACTCTAGTCGCTGATTGTATTTGCATCTTTTCCGTAAACTTGTAAATGTCATGAGTCAGTATTTTAACGACCATATGAGATTTTGATTCTTTACTAGGGTTTTCGTGCATAAAGTCTTTAATAAATTTTTAGTAGTTGTAGTTGCGAAACAGTCACCTACAGATCTTAGGCCTTAAGGTGGATTACATCAGCCTTCTTTTAAGACCAATGATCGACGGAAAGGTGATTTTGTCAAAATAACGATTGTCGTGGGCTGAACTAGGTGGTCTAAGACTGTGATACACAAATTCAAATATGACAACCACCAGCAGGACTCGAAGTATGCCTTCTGGAGTACGTAACAGGTTTATACTACTCTTCTATATTAATTTTGTAAACGATGCATTGCGTGAGAATAGATGAAATGTCCTTTTATTCGCCTAGAAGATTTTTGACGACAATCACGATTAGATCGAACAACCAAATTATAAAATGCGTTTTTTGATGATTCTCGTATTGCTATTGCAACGTATTCAGGCTCATTTACAGCTGTTCATACAGGATAGAACGAGCAATAAGAGAGCTGTCTATACAGGACAGAACGGGCATTAAAAGTATCTTGAGCAGAGTGCCAACCTTCTGAAAGAAAGTTGATAACGTTGAGGAAGAAAGAAAAGAAAGTTGATTATTTTTTTCCAACTTGACAACACAACTTTCTTAACATGGAGCATCCCATTTGCATACACTTGCATTGAGGGTTAGGCAAAACTTTTTCCAGATTGATTGGGTGATAACCTGAATTTTATAAAATTATATGTATATCCTTAACAAGTATCACAATTGGACGTTTTCAATTACGCTCACAGAATATCTTTTCGCTGGAATTTATTTTCGCAGTTGCGGCGTGAGTGCATTTACGCCCGGAGAGTCGAGCTCCCAGGCCTGCGAGTAACTACAATAACAACTAAACACCTCCCTTGTCCACTTGAGAACCTAGCCTGGAATTAACACATCGGTATCGTTTTGCTCTGCCCTTAGGTGTCTTCAAGCTGGGGATCGCTCTTCCAACGGAAGGAGAGGGAGGAAGAGGGATTGGTAAGTGATCCGCTAATCGAGCGCTTCATTTGTCACCCGATCCATGCATCGGCGCGATAAGACTACCCGCGGTGAGCTCTTCTGTTTCCCTGTAGTGGTCCTGTCACAGCCCGTCTTATCTTTCGCATGCGAAAAATGTGTGGCGAGCGTCATTTTCTTTTCCCGGAGTAAATTTGCAGTTTATGACTTATCAATCTTCTGCAAATAAGACTTTAAACACCCATGTTTGCTCAAAAGCTTTGTAAAGTAGAAGTCACTCTCACCATGCCCTCAGTTAAGCCACGGTCTCAGATCTGCGGGAAGATCTGCGCAGTCAACGTTTTTTTTTCGTGCAATTAACCCAAGACGTTGAGAGAGCGATGTCTCTCTCCATGGGCAATAGTCTCCCTTGAACCCTTGTGTCGATACTGGTAAATGGTGCGGTGTTTACTAGCAAGGAAGGCAATTACTGCGAACACCAATCTCTCTCCGAGGGCAATATTCTCCCTTGAATCCTTGTGTCGACATTGGTAAATGGCGCGGTGCTTCCTAGCAAGGAAGGCGATTTTAAAAGAGGATTTGAAGTTTTTTCCTTAGATGTTATTGAATTACTAGCTGTGGCAGTGATCACCTAGCTCCTATACCCTCGGTTGCTACGGCAGTGATTTGGAATGGCTTCGTCAATATACTTTTGACAGAGCATGTAAGTATGTTTGCTCAGCAGATCTTAAAAATGAGGGGTTGAACTGGCACTAAATGTCATAAAAAGCATCGTCTGCAGTATCATAAAAAGGATCACCTGCAATATAGAGTAGTAAGATTAAACAACTCTACATTGTGGTCTTGTCAACTTGGTACATGTGTTGTGACTGTGGCACATGCACTTTATAACAGCTAAGTCCCGGTGTTACGCTTGCCTGAACAAAACTGGAACAGGCAAGTTTGTAATAATGGGAGTTTGTCGTCCATCTTGTTCTGTCACCATGGACAATAATTGGTGGAGCAAGCGCAATGTGTGCTCTGACAAGTCAATTACAAATGGAACATGCAATTTGATGCCTTGGATTGAAGATTGGCACCAAAGAATGGAATGTGCTGCTCTACATGCTATTCCCGATACTCGAATCGAAGGAGTATCCTTCCTTATGAAGAATTCTGAAAAGGTCAACGCAATCATAGCGTAAGCACAAAACAGCAAGAATACTTCAAGACTGCTACTGGTAGAAAGAGATAGAGTACACAAAAGTTAGATTAAGTAGATAAATAGTTCCACTGCGTTATTGCACAATCGTTTTGTAAGTGCCACGCTTTATCAACGAAATAATGCGATTGAAATTGGAAGAAACATACCAATAAAAATATAATACTACTAATTTTCGTTGAGTCTCACTCGATCAGGAGTGTTTTGGAAGACTCTTTTTTGTGTTACTTATTTGTATATTTTCGTGTTCAATTGACAAGACACAGGCATGCGGCTATCGAATTCAGCACGGAAATAAGGCGTTTAATTCGGTTCTTGCAAACTAAGCAGACAATTTTCTTCTCTGGCTTTCATCTGTAGCTAGGAGATCCACCTAGACGAACAAAGTTACCTGTATATAAATGTAGAATCCAATCTGTGTTACACTTTGACTAGAAAGCAAAGGGATCGACGCAAGCATCTTCAAAACAAAGTTACATATATATAGATCATTATTACGATCTGTGTTACACTATGTCTAGGTAGCAAGGATTATGACGCAAGCATCTTCGGAATTGCTCAGCAGTTTTTAGAAAGAATAGTTTCGAAGAACAATCAATGCAGCAACGCAAGATGAAGAACCAGAATGGTGTATCAGATATACGGAATATTCAAGGACTCTCAAATGTCTAAAATAAGGAACCTTTAAAAACTCAAGAAAGCTCACAACTGACAGTGTTTGGTTGGTAACAAAAAAGGAATGAATGCACGACCAACGCTGAAAGGATAGTACTGGCAATGTTTGGATAATACTCGTATACTGAAAAAGTACAGGGAGGGAAGACTAAATATCCAAGACAACTGGCTGAACAGAGTTCGACCGATGAGCTTATGACTTTGCTTTGAGGGTTTGGTCTCCAAAAGAACCAAGAAGAATTGATTGATAGAGTAGATCTGATGCGAGAGACTGAAAAAGAAATATAAAGCGTTATTGGTAACGAAATTGAGTGCTGGTTGCTATTAAGCCAAAATTATAGTCCTCGGACTGAAAATGCCTTCGTTGAGATGGAAGTAAGGATGACATAGAATTCGAAATCAAAAAGGAAATTTTGAGGCGAGATATCCTCAAGGCAAGACAATGGATTGAGGTGTGCAGCAGAGCTCAGGCAATGATGGCGGTGATAAAATTCACATAAAAAACAATATTTGTTGAAAATTGTCATAATCAACGGCGTAACAGTCTTCTTTGAAATCTGGAGTCAAAGATATACTCAGGAAAAAAAAAATGTGTTACGTTACCCATTGAATAAAATACATTTGAATAGACTCAAGTTCCTGATTAATCTATCACTAAAGCCACCATTATCCGATCCCTTAACGTTCATTTCGAAATAAAAGAAAAACAAAAATTAGATTTGGGTTTAAATATACACAAGCCCATCCATTAACGTCCCAAAAAGAATCTGGCATTGCCTTTTAAAGCCTTCATGCTTGGCTAATATGCAAATCGGATCCGAAAAGACCATCTACCCTCAATCAATCTCAGGCTTAAATGCGATTCACTCAAGTTTATATTAATGATGCCATTAGGAAAACTTCTTTCGTGTATGGCAAAAACAATAATCAAAAAACTAAACAAAAAATACATAAGACGTTAATGCCCAATTGTTTGGTATATTTTTGTCTTTTGCTTGACTCTCGACTGGAAATCAAAATATAAAATTCGTCGGGCAATTTAGTAAATGCTATAGCACACACCTTTCCCAATGTCACTTATACATATAGATATGCATGTATCTAAAGGAAAGATTTGTTCATTTATAAATCCATTCAAGTTAAAATCTTCGGGTATTATCTTCGTTGAATTGTCTTATTTGAACATACAAGTGTATCTTTACGGTTTGAAGGAGATAGGAGCGTTTTAATCTTTTTGTGTTCTTCAGCACGCAAGGTATGGAATGGCATCGCTCAAGCTACTTCTATATAAACTTATCTCACATCACATATTAGTCAGCATTCATGCATATGCAATATAAAATTTATTTCTGCCAATACGGTAAAAATACATTAAAAATTTGTTTATTATTGGAAGGAAGGAAATCGAATACAAGCACGGAATCAGAAATGCAATAAAAGCTTACGGAAATAGAAAAAAAAGATAATTTTCCTGTGTCACCTACGAGTTTGCGGTATCACCCACTGAAAAGTAAATTGGTAACGTTTAGTGCAACGTGTGTTGCTCACTTCTTAGTAATGACTGAATCTTTAAAGTGTTAATGTTGTATTTTAATAACCGTCCACAGATACTTTTCGCTCGTGAGCATTATTTTTGAATCAAAGCAGCAGTTGACCCATTCCAGTCGATTAACACCTCACGATTTGTATCTTTTTAGCAGGGAAATTGATATTTTTATGATGCTTTTAAATATAATTTTGAAGGGTTTGGGGCGCTGGTTAGTGGCTATGTAAATTTAAAAAATTAAACATATACAGGTGAGTGTGGAATTGTAATTAAATGTATCGACAGAAAAGCTGAAATTAACGTCAATATGGCGACAAGTGTAATAAATTTTCATTTAATATGGTACTGAGTGGGCTCGATTGAACTTAAACATGGCATTGAGCAACTCAAATTGGATATGTTAGATGGGAAATTTGATCGTTTTTCCAGAACTCCAGTGAGCAAAATATTGTTAACGATTTCAATTTGCAATAACTTTCAACTATACTCCATTGAACGAAGATGTTGTAAGAAAATTCCATTCACACTTGCTGACCGAAACCTCCACCCTCTGATCAGTGATTTATTGCCAAGGTTATTTAGTCAAGGACCCTCTATCTCAGCCATGTCTCCGAGCTACTGTTCTCCTTGCGTTCGCAGGAAATAGGCCTCCGCCTAGCACCATTAAAAACAAACAACTAACGACAAGCCCAATTAATGTTTTAATTAGCTTTTCGAGAACAACACTTAGCTGTATCTACACATACATCTCCATTAATAACACAAGTGTACTTTGAAAAGTCGCCTGGGAGTAAGTTGTTGTACATACCAGAATTTCATATATTGCGTCTACACTAATTACATTAATGGATGGCCGCTATCCCAAACGACAATTTACCACGCCGGTCACCTAAACTGCATGTGAACAGAATACACTGATATTCTGTTAAGCTTACACATACCATATGATGATGTCCCTATTTGTGCTATCGGTTAGAACCGGCGTTGGGCTCTTTTCAGTCTTTTTTCCTCTACACTCTATTTAGTTTCCTTGGAGCACATGCACATAAAATGCGACACAGATACCCTGTGACCAATATTACATTAGAACTATCGTGTCGGAATGTTTGTGATATCCCTCGAAGGACTGAACTTTCATTGAACGTAGGAACAAGAGTTTTATAATAATTTTAATGCACGAAATAAGAAGAAAAAAGAAATAACTCAAATGGATACCATGGGTTGCACGTAATTTATGTTTTCCTGTTGTATCCAGTTCGGAGAAGAAGATGAAAAGGAGTTGGTCGATGCAACGTAGATTTAGGAACTTTTATAAATTAATTGTAGTAATGGTTGTAAGGAAATAGCTTGAGGAATGCCAGGGGCTTAATTTTTATTTTAAGCTTCTGACAGCTGTGACAAACATAATATTTCAAAATCAAATAAATCTCTGAGGAGCGTCATCTTCGTTATCAACTATCAACAGCTCATCATGGGCCTTCATTTTTCCTGGGCCTCCCTTATATATCGGTTGGTCGCGTCCTTCAATTTATGAATTCAAGCAACTTCAGTCAATCTTTCTCAATGAATCCGCTAAGCATAACTGAGGCGTGCTTTTTAGTCCTCATCCACTGGTTCGCCTGTGATACACTTTTTAGGGACCTTGAAGATTCTACAACCCTAATATTTCGAAGACATCTAGATGGTGAATTACTGTAGTATTCTTCCTCATTACTGTATGCGATTGGTCATCGATCTACATGGAAATTATCAGGCCTCATGGATACCTCGCGAATATCCCTAATTATGCTCCAGATGAGATTTGAAGATTTCCTTTCCTGTCGTCTCACTTTTTGAAGTCTTTTTGAAGAGTCTTTTTGAATATATTCTAATTTCGCTTGTAATCCTCCAAATCACTTTCTCAGTTTTTGAGTAGGATAATTGAATAACCTTTGAATATTGCCTCTTACAGCTTCGTGTTGTATCAGCTTGCCAGAGTTTTACCAAAGTTTCATGTTAGAATTTTTGTATTATATGGTTGCATATGCCACCGAGCCATGCTTTTTTTCTTATCAAGCACAAATGTAGAATGTATGGAACCATCTCTCACCTCAAGATGGCTGCTGCTGAAACGCTCCTGTAACGAAAAGTTCCTTGCGGTATTGTTTGCATTTAAAGTGCGAAAACCTGACCTACTATTAGTGTCATCGGTATAATTCTTTCTCCAGATTGAAAAAGATCAACGAGGTTGATTCGCCTCCTCCTCTGTCAAAAGTGATCCTGTGTTTGACGGGAACCATTACCACTGTTGTGGTTAGAATGACGTCAATGTCATCTGGCCTAATCCTGTCAAAAAACTCACTGTGTAGCGCCCTTATTTACTATACTCATGGTGTTAGCGCATCGAAAAGATATCAATTGTTCACCCTTTTCTTTACAGTTGATGCTTGCCCAAGTTTGTTGCTACTCGCTATTATAACAACGAATGGTTGCTCTCTTCTCTCACAATATCACACTTCGAATCAAAGCGTAACTACCAAAAAGCATTCACGCTTTGGACAGGCATGAAACCAATACGAATATCCCATGTAACAAATGAAGCGAGCTTTTTAAGAAGGAGAGCTTTTAAATTAAATGCCAAATATGAGGGGAAAGTCGAGGTTGCTATCTTTCTGAGCCTAAATGAATGGGAGAATAATTAAATGTATGTGAAAATAATGTTCCCAGTGAAATAGGGCGATTGTGATCATAAATTCATTTTAATGTCCTGTCTACAGCAAGTTGTCCTGACAAATACGAATGAATGTGGGAAAATGAAGTCAAATTAAGTTAGGTTAGAAGTAAGATCGAAGTATAATCGTTTGTTTTAAATTACACTTTGCTTTGAAAAAGCTCTCGACCTAACTGTATTCATACAAAATAAGTCGAGCTTTGTTTGGATCGGTTTATTTTCTTTCATTTTTGTGTTGAACAAGCATATCCTTTCGAAAAATTTCAGATAAAAACGCAACACAAAAGGGATTGACTTGCGGTTTCTCTCTACTTCTCTCTCTGTCTGAGAGCAGCTGCTCGAAAGTGTTAACGCTGCATGTAATTACGCTTTGTCAGTAGCAGCCGCGTGCTACTGAGAAAGCGTACTTAGTAGCGTACTTGGACAAAGCGTACTTCGTTGATTGGCATGTTTGGATGCGAATAAAAATGAGCACTGCAAATTCAATATCAAGTTGGTAGGACTCAATGTCTAAATATTTAAAATATTTACCTCAAAATTTGACGTAAGGAAAGTTCGTTTTCACCTTATTTGTGGCAACACAATGCATCTTATTTTGCGTACACAGGAATGCATAGTCAAAACTAACCACTTTCATTCAAATCGTCTTTATCAAGTTAAAATTTCAATCAAACATAGCTGAAGTCATTATCAAAACCCCTGTTCACTTCCTTCAACGTTTACACGTCTTATTTTCGTACTTCCAAAATAAGTACCGTTATGTCATTGTTAAAAACATTCTGTGTGAAAAAATACTACCATTTTGTTAATATCCTGGATTTTGAAATTTGAGCATTGGTTCGATTCCGAGTTAGAATATCCTAATAGTCCAAAGTCTCGTTACCTTGCTCTTTGTGACACTTTAAGCATTCCACAGTGTCGCCTACTTTAGCGTCGGTCATCTTACAAAATCCAAAAGGGCTGCTCTTCGTTGAGGCTCATAGTGAAAAGTTTGATTCGAAGTGAAGAAGAAGTAATTTGAGTGGCTTAGTTCGCAGACTCTCTTAGAACTTGCCGATTCCATTGTTAGGGTCTTCACCCGTCACCATTAGTTTATTGTTCGGAACCTCAGTATGGTCTCGTACTTTGTTTTTCGAATCCAAAGCAATTTCTCAGTTCTCCTTCGAACATTTGTGTTCTGGTTCGTTTCCTGTACAAACATTTTTACAGGATCGCAGTTGGCTTTGTTGTTAGCTTCTTTTGGATTTTGTGGTCTTCATTGCTAGGGTCTTTACCCGCTACTGATAGTTAGTTGCTCGTGGTGGTTAAGTCAGGTCTTGTACTTTGCTTTTTGGGTTTGATGGTAGCTCCATTCTCTTTTTGAATCTTTGAGGTCTCTCTATTTTTTATGTGTTTTCTTTAGTTTTGACCGAACCGCTCTGTTTGTCCCAAGTATCGCTACTCATTCAATGACTGCCCGGATGACGTTTTTCAGTGTGTTTCTTAGTGTTGTCCGAATCCAACCATTTGGGCCGAGTTTTATTCCCCTCTCGTCGATGGTTACCGGGATAAGACCTGGCAGGAAGCTGCCGCGTGAAGTCGTGGCAGGAAGCTTAAATCGACCTCATCGCTTCGTCGGGTTTCTGTGGGTCGATTGTCGCTTATCTGCAAGGACCAGCGTTTGGTAAGCGTTCCTTCCCTAAAAGATTTTTTTCTTGAATATTCTAAAGGTCTAGCTGATGCTACAGTTTGCCCAGTAGGTGTGATATTCATCACTTCTTATTTTTGTTGTAACACCAGCGTACTGGATAGCGCTTGAGGCTACATACTAACTGTCTGCTCACCTGAAATTTCTTTCCTTCGTTTGCCGGTACAAAGAACAAACAATACTTTTAGTTTCCTCTTCAATATTTAGTTTTGGTACAACCCAGCTTTGGTGTGTTCCCTTAGGCAATGTGCTGGTTTAGGCTCATAGAGTCTAGTGCAGTGGTATCATACAGTACAGCCGTTAAAGCAGAGGAGGAACATAGTTCCTCCGTGTCAAGGAGAGTAAATTTGGGAAGCCCAAGGTTCATCAAGGCGGTAAACCTTGATGCCTTACCTACCGTTTTTTCCCCATTTCAAAGCTCGATTACCTCGCACTTTGAGCGAGTCTGCCCACTGCCCCATCGTATATTTGGATGAGCTCTTCCTGGCTTTGAAGATTTGACTGATCTCCTCCCATAGTTTGCTGCTTTATTCTGGTGAAAAAACTCTATCCTGCACACTTGGAACAACTCCTGAGGCGAACTAGTTGCGAGAGCTTTAGAAAAACTAGGAAAAACTTTGTCCAACGTCTTGTTCTCGTTGACATGTAGGCTTAAACAGGAGGCTCAAGCGTTAATTTGAAACAACGTAGAGAGAGCGCCTATGACCTGCAATATGCTAAGGGCCATTGAGAAAAATCTATGATCTGGCTAATTTAATTTAAATTTTCTTTTATTTTTGCAAGAATCTAAACTTACTGTCAATATGGCCTACATACTTCACACTCTATAATAAATTATGTTTATTTAATCAGCCTTTCAGTTAAACATGTGATATTTTTTCTATCCTGTACATAATTCGGTGCATAGATAACAAAAAACTTGATTCCAATATCGAAAAGACCTTCGAATTGGTAAAATTCCTTTTCAACTTTTCAAGTCAACCAATAATAATTTGTCATTTTATATTTTTCTTGTCCCATAAATCTTTTTAAACTTGTACTTTGAAGGCAAACGAAAATAAAAGGTAATAAAGATCGAACGAATAAGTAATATCATTAGGTCTATAGGTACATTAGATCGAAACAACAGCAAAAGACTAAGCCACCATTAATATCTCTAGGACATACAAAATGTAATCAATAATTTAGCCATGATAATATTGAATATATGTAGCCAAGTTGATTCTAAAAGTTAACTTTCAAGTCAAGATCACTTAAAACACATCAAATGCTATTTAGAATTTTAAACACACACATACGCTGTATCTCTCTCTCTCTCACTCGCGCGCTACCCATATGGTAACATACTTAGACCACTCGGCAACAAGAATTCCATGATAGTCGCTCAGAAGAAAACACAAAATAATGCAACAATATTGGTAAGTACGTTATGAAAATGAAAACGAAAACGATACGATCGTAAATTCTATCGTTATTAATATTTTTTTCTTATTCTTATTTTGTTTATTTCCTTTTTCTTGAATATTTCGTTTTTAATCAGAAGTGATGTCATTGTCGCAGAATAGTAATCGGGAGTCATAACGTTTGGGGTGTTCATGGACTGTGCAGAAACGCTATTAATACGTAATAATCGTGACTGAGCTCCGGGTACAAGATATATTACTAATACTATCTTTACTCTAATGTTTACTTCACGTAACAGAAAAGACGTAGCCACTGTGGTGATCAGTTGAAATGACAGAGGACGTCGAGGGTGTTAGTCATCGAATAAGTTTACAAAAAGTAAAATAAATAAAATTGAAGAGTTAAGAAAAAATAAACAGATAAATATTCATCTTGGGTTGGTTTAAAGGGGGTGTGCTATTGGAATGAGTAGGAATCGATCGCAAATATGTCCTTGAAGTGGATGATCAAAAATAAGATTGACCTTGCAAGAAGGTTGCAAAAGCCTTGGTCACAAATATGCAAAATGAGAGGTTGAATTGTAAACAGTTGACTCAGTAAGATAGTTAACAATAGGTGAGTAAAGTCTATGTTTAGATTTTGTCATAATAGTCCTGGATTAGTAAAAGTCAGAGATCTCATGAAATCAAACAGAATTTGCATTCATTGCTGGATCTTAAGAGGATGTTTATTTGCTTGAATGCGTATTCATTGTTCGCCTGAATCGTAATCTCATTTCAAATATTGCAGTTGATTTTGCTGTCCACAATATCACGTCGGGGTCACCATAATTATAGGCTTTGGAAAAATTCCGTATTGCTTCTTCAATTACTTGATAGAGCCACGATAACTCATACAGTTATAAGAATCTTGCAGAATGGCTTAGTAAACCGCCAGTCAAATTTAAATTATTGAAAATGAATGTCAACCTACCCCTTCTTTCGCTGGGAAAGGAAACTGTCTGTCTTTATTGTATGTCTTTCATATAGTCTCTTCATTTTACTGTATTCTTGTTTGTTTGGTTACGATGGTCCTGTGCCTTATCAACTAAGAAAGAGAGAGTATTCGGCGGATATGTTCCGAATTTTTTTTTGTCACACAAAACCTACTCTTACTCGTTTATAATCTCTCTAATAGACTTCTTTGATTTGAATCCTATCCGCCATTGTAGTAGACGAACACTGCTTTCCTCCATACTCACGAATATCTCTAGTTTACACTTCAGATGAAGTTATCAAAACTTCCATCTTCTGAACAGTACTCAGCTTCGAGTCCCGCAAGTGAAAGTAATATTTGAATTTATGCTTCTGGTCTCTGTATCTCAGCCCACCTTACTGTGAGAAGTACCTTTAGGACAATTATGATGGACAAGCGTCATCCCGACAAAACCACCTTCTTATGAACTTTCGTTCTTTGAATGAGGTAGTTCTAAACTACTTCAAGGACCAAGCTCAATAGCAACTCCTTCATGACTAAAAGAATATTCCACTTGTTTCTACTTTGCTTAAATTGGCCCGTACCACTTCCTTTTAATTGCTGATACTATTGTCAATCGGGGTTAACCGTATGGTTGACTGTTTGGTGCGGTCAGGTCGCAATGCCAGGCCAGGCGGTTTCAGTGGCAATGCTTCGCTGACCAGCTAGTGCTCTGAATTGAGGACCACATAATCTTTTGGACTCCGAAAAAGCGGTGTTTAAAACCGAGAATTGAACACTGCTTTTGCACCGGCCGCAACCATTGGCAGTTCTTCGATTCTCAGGGTGGTCTTCTTTGTTTCAGACTTTTTTACCTCTTTCCTTCACTTTACCTTTTCGACAGCTGCTCTCCATAAACAAACAAAGTACCTTTGGTAAGTTGAAATGAGTTTTAACTACGTGTAGATACTGTGTTCTGCGTTACTTTCTTAGATAAGAACCAATCCCCTGAGATTCCTTTATTTTCTTAACCGTTATGATGTTTGCTGTTTAATAAATTTCTAATTATACGTCCAGCCACAAATCTTCAGAGCTCTCCAAGGAAATCTAATGCTACTTCCATATAAATTAACGGGGAACTAGCATCAGATTTCCTTGGAGAGCTCTGAAGATTTAAGTAGTGACCTTAATTAAAATCTTCAATAAAAAACAGCAAAAGACTTTGATGTATCTTGAGTCGGCTTCTTTTCTTCTGAACTACAAGGCGTCTAGATTCGGCCGCGGAAGTCTGCATCAGGGTATCAAAATAGGTAAGTTGGTCGTGCTCTAGCTTGTAGTAGATCTTCCGTCTTTTCCGTCTTACCTTTGCACATGGTACACATTCAATACTTGCAGTTCATGTCAGTGATCTGTCATCGATAATTTAATACCAGTTCCTCGATTCAACTAACAACTCCGACAGTCCAGCCTGTCAAATTTTTTTATCCAAGAGCTCTAAGAGTTGTTAAGAGCAATAATCTGTACCTAGTAGTAGTACGGAATGCTTAATTTCGCATAAAGTATCTGAGTTTTCTAGTCTTCCTCCTACTCGAATCAAACTATTCAGTGAATGAGGCGAATAAAATAATAGTGCAGAAGTCGACTGTTTACTTGAGTTGATACTCTTGTTCGATAAGGTCTTGTCAAAATATTCTGTACTAGTGCTTTGAAAGGATTTCTGAGTCAATATTTTTGTACTTCGGAGCAATTGAGGATGCTCAACAACTCAGTTTTTTAGTCTCCTTTCTACAATCAGATTGACCTATGGATGATCTTCCTTTCATTTAAGGTTATGTTGTTCTTCCTTGATGTCTCCTTGAATGAAAAATTATATTTGCTGCTTCATTATTTTGGCCGAGTTGATCGTTCATTTCATCTTGACTGTTCCCATGTGAATTTATTGGTCCTTTCAAATTCAATGACCAAATTTCTTTGCATATTTTTTTATTTTCATTAATCCTTGCTGGGCGCTGCCTGCGGCCAGACGCTTCCTGCTGCTTTTGGCTTTTCATAGCCATCTTCAGCATTATAGATCCATCCATCAGCTCATTTTGAATGAACTTGGGTTCACCAGTCTTCTAGAGTCCCCTTTCCTCGCTTTATAAGCCTGCTAGAGTGTTGTGGTCATATTATTGAGAACGTGCAGACAATCACAGTCTTCTAATGTATGCCTCCATTGTGTTGAATTGATTCTCTTCCACTCGTTATGCTTGCGGAGTTTCATTTAGCCATGCTTTATGATAAGAGCCCTGCTTGTGAAGCTAGCTTGGATTTTTCTTGAAACACCATTTTAATAAGGTCCTCTTGTATCAGGATGGATTCGTACATGGTGTTCTGATGAGTGATGATATCATTTTCGTAACAATCTGGAAATGTCCTTGCTACTCGGAACTATCCTTTTTTTGGCAACTTCTAAAAGGCATTATGGCTTAGAAAGATGACAGAATCAAGGATCTGAAGGAAATTTCACAACTAGGTGAATCGCACCACATAATAAGCTGCCATTACTTTCGTGACCCTATTATTTTGCGGTTCATTCGTATCATGTTCGTTTATGCGCGTCCGCCGGCCAAAATTTGTATGTTAGGGTCCGCCAGGCCGAAGGAACTCGTCGTCAAGAAACTTAGCTCCTTTCATCCGAATGTTATTCTGTAGAAAATTCAACGATGTTTTACATGAAGCGTACAATACCACCCGTAACTTCGTCGAAAGCACAACGTTATTAGTTGATCCTCTTCCGTGATCTACCATGTCATCCTGCCACAAATTATAGTCAAGGAACTGCAAATATTCAGGTTAGACATATGGATCCCTCATCGCTTCTTTCTCCAGGATTAAGGTTCGTTTCCGTGCCATGGCCTTACAATCGCCTAGCGTTTGCTTTAGACCCACTGTCGGGAGGTTGACTGTTAACCTTCTTTCTTGTTGACTGAAAGTGGTATTGCTGAAGAATCCTGCATCAAACTGGGTTCCAATTGTGCTTAGCAGTATTTTCCATTTACTTACTCCTCGCTTTCAGATTTTCTCTTTTTGATCTTCTAATCCTTTCTTAAATATCCCGACAACTGCTCGCAATAGCTGTTACATTTTTCCGAGGATCACCTAAACTTGCATTGCTGCCTTCAGTGGTTGATTTTACTTTAGATCTGCGAACTTTACCCTCAGTGATTTCCTGACTGAAGCTCTGATCCCGGATTGCTGAAAAGGATTGTGTAGTTATGGTCTTCACTTGCCCTCTTTGGGTAGTCTTGTAATCACTGATTTTCAATTTGAAATTAGGACTATGGTACTTGGGGTATGGTTTTAACCTAGTGTTGGTTTGGTAGCACCATGTTGCAATCAGCTGGGTTGCGATTCCTTGTCTTTACTGTTATCATTGCTTTAACTGTAAAAATAGACATTCTTTTAGTGCTCACCTGATTTTGTTAGCTGTCTTGATCTCAGATGTCGATTCTATTAAAGAATTATTAAGATTTCTGCTTGTGAATTATTCTGCAGTGTTTTTGATCACATTTTTTAACGACTTTGCAAAATAGCATGTCACATTTTTGTGTCCTTTAAATAAACAGTTCAGGCACAGATTATCTGTTTAAATATTATTTCTTTTTGATTTAACAATTTCTTAGATTGTCTTAGCGATAAATACCGCATAGTGGTCGTCAATATGCTTTTCCATACAGAAAATAATTTAAAGGTTTATTGGCGACTAGCAAGGACGCATCTTTTGGTGTGTTTGAAATATAGTTTTAAATGTGTTACCTTTATACTTAGAGCTTGTTTTGTTTGGGACTGGAGAAAGTCTTCCAAGGTTTATATCTTTTTGAGACTCATTCATTCACATATATAGCTAATATGTGAGACTCTGTCTTATTTCTTAACCAGGACATGTTGTATTTTTCCTCAAGGTATCTCAATCTTCATTGACTTTAACGTCTGCATTCATCAGTGCTAGTATGCATTCTCTTTTTGAATCGTACATTATATTGGAATCCTATAATAGTTGTCACACTGTCCAGATTCCTTTTCAAAAACCCTCGAGTCTTTGGATCTTTCTTTAAGTATCTTCCAGGAAACAGTGTAATTTGCTAGAAGATATTTGAATGTGGAATTTGCTCTTCTGTCTCTTGAGTTACGATGGTACCTAGATGGAAATACCTTCATCTGCACGACTGTTTCAATGGCTGTAATCCAGGCCGTGATCTTTCGCAATGCCTCGTAGGATTTTGACATATTGAAGTTTTCATTGTAGGATTAAAAGATTGTATCATTCAAAGGGTCACTATCCCTCTCTTTCCCAGGATTTCAGCCATACCTTGCATTGGATTATCATGACTATTATTGTATCTTTGCTTCTATCATAAACGATTGGATTTTATTATCTTATTGAAAGATTTAATTTGCACCTATCGGCGATGTCCTTATCACTCGAAAGTCGTTTCTTCGTTGACCTTTTGGATATTTTTTTCGCTTCGGCTATTCGGTCTTTCTCAGTGATTCTTAGTTTCAGTATATGTACAGCCGCTTGCGTATTCGATCATATTCTTATAACTTACTTTGCTTTTGTTGAAATTGTGCTCTCCCCGTATAATTCATCATCCGATGTGTCTAACGCGTTAAGTTATTGCGTAAATTCTTCTTCTTTTTCTATGGGTTCCTCGTAGATTATGTTATTTCTCTATAGCGATCTTCGGTAACATATGAATGAATGTTCGAAATACCGACTATGGCACTGTTATTATTTGTTTGCCTCAGATAGGTATTTTGAATAAATTTTCCGAAGGTGGCCATGATGTTCTTGGTTGTATGTTGTATCCTTTGACTCGCTGCTGCACGGTATTTTATTGTTATTTGTTACTCAGTACGTATCCCTTAATTGTAAAGAAGCATATTTCGAAGTTGATATTGCTGTGTACAATATCACGTCGGGGCCACCACAAATTTATTTGCCTGGAATAGTCCTGTGTTGTGGAGACACACTTTCTGTAAAATTTCTGCCTCAATAACGTGCCGTGGTCACCATGAATTACCACTTATAGAAAAAATCTACTTTGTTGAAATAAATTTCCATCTCTGTGCACTTGAAAGGTTCGCGGTCGCTCTTGCATCTGTCAGAATCTTGCATGATGGCTAGGGAAGTCTTCTAATCCAATGCAAGTTTTTCAAGATGAGTCTTAACCTTTCCCTTCATTCTTGCCCGGGGAGACTCTCTAGCCTTCAATAGAAGATGGATAAAATAAACCGTTTTTGGCAATGTCTCTATTTACTTGTCATGTCTACTATTTTGCTTTGTGTCAATGTACGCATATTTGCTTCAAGAAATGGAAAGACCATAAAGAAGTTCTTGTCTCTTGCAACGACTCTGATTCATAAGAAATAAAAAAAATTGGTAAAATCGTTTGAATCTGAGTATACACTTGAAATCGCATCTGTTTTCACAGAAAATGTCGTTATTAACACTTCATATAAAGGAACCTTGGAAGTAGACTTGGAGTTAAAAGCTCTGGTCAAAGCTCCGCTTGAAGCTGTTTGAAAACTTTAGATTTTAAACAAATATGATCCCTACTCTAGGGTACAAATTAGGATATGCTGATATCATCTTCATACAGAACTTTTCAAAAGGACCTCCAGCACCACTTCTTTGGTCAAAAAGGATGAATAAAACTTCAATAAATTCTGTTCTTGTTATTTTACCTCCGAAATATCAACGATGGAAATGTGAAATTGAATTCTTCCTTCTAGTTCAATCAACCCCCTTATATCACTCCACTACATTCTACATAACACGATCCACCCGCACATGTTAATTTATCATTGATCGTGTTATTCCATTCCATTGCCACGGAAACAACTTTCTGACTTGGTCATCAAATGCAAGCTGAATTAAAATGCCAACAACTAACTAACTATAAAGTTAAGGCAAAAGCCAAGCCTACAAATTCTGAATGATACATCGACGACGTCATATCCATCACGCTATAATTTTAATCATTTCAACACAAAAACGACGACGTGCTAGTTATGAAGTCATCACTTTATATCTGACTGTTGCGGTTCTAGTTGGAATCTTAAGAGATTAGTATGCAAACGATGGTTAAAAAGGAAGAAAAAGGCATGAAGTCAAATGAGACAGCATAAATGTTAAAAGCAAAAAAAAAAAAACGTTTCGTAATATTAATCGTCACCGTTGAGTGTTAATCAATTCCTATTTTTATAACAACACCGCACTGCATATTGGTGGCTATAATCAGAAGACTTTTTTCTTGTTGATTGAAAGCGCGGAAAAAAATGTCGCTTATCAAAAAATGTTAAAATTTCAGTAATTAATTGGACATGTGTGTGGTATTAGGGCGAAGTGAGAGTAACTGGCATATGAATATTCAATTTTTATAATGTTTTTTAGTGTGCTCATCTGAGTCGTTGATGGCAGAAGCCTTTTGTTCATGCCAATTAGTTAGGTGATAAGTTTTTAAAATAATTTCTGAGTCATCCGGATTGAGGACTCAATTATGTTCAATTGATAATTTTTTTCCAAGTAAGGCAATAGGCAATTGAAGGAGCCATTTAGCAATAACTTGATTCAAAACTTAGCACTCATTCCTTTTTTTGATGAAGCTGCGGGTGTTGGTGATGTGTCCTTGTGTCAAAATGTGTTAGTAGAGATCACTTTGCTGGACAGGCTCGTTTACAGATATTCTCCTTGATTTGAAGCGCACACTCTTCTCCGGTTGACGGTGGATACCTCGCTAAAATGTTTGTATGCAAATGTTTCTAGGTATTTCCACAAGAAGTAGAGAATACAGATTAGTTCTTGCTAACTTGGTTTGGATAAACGCTATCACACCAGTCCTGAGTTCGTGAGATCAACCTTTACATTCAGGGGAGATTATTGATGATGATTCTTGGCTTCGAGCCCTACCAAGTTTAACACACGTTTACCTATTACCTCATTCCTTTATGAAGTCTCCAGTTTGAGCTCATTTTTTCTCTAGTGATCCTCGTTTCCTCTCGAGTGATCCTCGTGTTTGGACCCCAATTCTCTTTTCTGTGGAAGAAAATTTCCGAACAATCAAGAAGATTTCTGCATTTATCTGGAGTACTTTATCCTTTTGGGATGCCTTCGATGCCAAGTGTCCCGAAAATTCGTCGGACGCCATCTTTGCAGCTCGCTTTCACTTCACGTTATTATAGAAAATATTTTCGTTGCGAGGAGGTCGCTTTCGAATCCTGGAAATTTTCTATTCACTTTCAGTCTGTCTCACGATACCCTGTCCAGCGGCTCGCCTAACCCTAAAGAATAGACAGGAATAATGAGAATCCTTGCAGTAACTTTTCGATGGCCTTTGGGTTAACCAGAAACATAAAAGTATATAACCTTAGCTCAACAGTCTTTTTATAACTCTCGTCGTCAAAATGAAAGGCCGCTTTGTCCATCACCCATGGCTACAGCGAGGAGAAGGTTTCTGATCTTATAACCCGCACTCAGCGGAACCTTGAAATTAGTTAGATTCAAAAAAGGGTTTTCCGGCGTGTTGTGACTTAGTTTATGTTTGCTGAGAATTTTTGTGTTGCAGCTGGCCAGTCACTAATGCTCAAAAGTCAACCAACAATTGACTTGCGGAAACCTGAATCTTCCGGAACAAATCAATTGAAGATGCTTGCAAATGCCTCTACTATGAGACAAAACCAGGCAAGCCCCAACCTCCTGTTGTAACTTGAGTGTTCATGCTCATTCGTGATGTAACCCAAGTAGTTGATTTGTCCTCAACAAAAGACCATATTTTTATTTTGACAGTGTTAGGCCAACATCAAAATAACGACAAGCGACCGACGTCACTTAAATGTCAAAAGACGTTTAGAAGGACTTACGTGCGCTGAGTGTATGCGTAAAGATTTGTGTATACCAACAGCTAATAACGAGTTCAAAATATTTTGATCAGGAAGCTTTGCTGCGTGGTTGCGGCTTTAAACAATCCAAAAAGCATCCAGAAAAACTAGAAAAGGCCATTAACTTGCATTGGAAACTAGAAAAATTGACGGGATCACATTGTTATCAGCACTTGGCATGTCATGATTTGATGTACAGTTCCTCGAGTATTAAGAAAATATTTGGCAGATGGTACGTTGTCACCTGCCAAAAATTCAAACAAAAACGGAAGGAACCATCTTTTATGTTCACCAATAAAATCGAGATTGAGCACGCACTGAAGGATAACCTACTCAGCAGGCTGATGCGGCCTGTGTTCTTGGGAGTCCATTCTTCGCTTCCACACAGCTTGCCTAAGCTAGTTTTGTGTGTGCACATATTTCAACACTGCAACATAAAATCCTTAGAAAGGGAAGTGCGGATCGATAGGCTTCATTTGCCTCGTTTATAATGCAGCCAATCTCGTCCTTTTCGGCAGGTTGGCTTTATGTTACCAAAGTGATCCGCATTTTCAAAATTGTACTCATACGGCCCGGTTTTGTTTGGCTGGAGTATTCCTTCTTGGTTTTGATCATGATTTTAGTCTTTGCTTCATTACCTCATAAGCTGTCTCACTTTGCTTTAGGTTGTAGACTCCAAATGCTTCTTTCTTCTTCATCTAAGGTTAATCGTGTCAAAAACATTGATATCATCAGCGATCACTACAAATTGTGTGAACTTGAATATAAGTTCAAGTGCTGACGTGTTCCATCGCAAAATTAGACAGCATTGGGGCAAGTACATATCCTTGGTTCAAGCCTATTTCCGGTTTTGATAATGACCCTTAGTTATCCGTTTCCCTTGAACTGGGACCCAGTGTTGATTTTCTGTAGAACGTCTACTTCGAAAGTCTCCCTCAGACTCTCTTATATGAATTCATATCACGGCTTCAATTTTCTTTCTATTATTTTCGTGAGCACTTTAGAGGACGTACACCGTAATGCAATGCCTCTATAACATCCACACACCACCTGTGTCCCTATTTGTACACAGGAACAATAAAAAAATTTTGCCAATCATTTGGTAACTGCTCCCCTAACTGTATTTGAAAAATCAAGTAGTCGAGAAAGGTCCTTAAACGCAAGCCAGTCCCTGGAAGAGTTCTACCAGAAGAGCCTTTAATAGAATAGGCGCCGAAAGGACGAGATTAGCAGCCATGTCAGCTGCAGGAGCCTTATTTTTTCTGAGGTCGAGTTCTCCTGCTTGTAATTTGACTCCGGTTCGTGATGAGATTGTGCATTAGTTGTTGGCTGGAGGCGCTCTGAAATGTTTCTCAGAATATTGTCGCCATCTATTTTTAATTTCGACTGGGTTACCTATGATTGATCCTTAAACGCTTTTGCAAAGATTCTTTTGTGCATTCAAGCCTTATCTCTGTCGTTTGGCAGAGACGGACTCCGATCTGCTCAGAATCGACCACAATTTGTTTGAAAATGTCCACGATAAAATTCACTGAAAACTCATGACTTCCTTCGGATTTTGCGCGATTAAAAATGGTGTCCATTCGCATGTGAAACGTATCATTGCTATAACGTCTGGTATCTTGCACTGCGAAAATGTTGATTTTATATTTTTTTACTTCGTCAAGAAGTTCACAAGCAGTTCACGTGACTCGTCCAATGACCTGACGTTCCAAGTTCCAAAAAAAGTCCTTTTCCATCAGCGTCATCAATCCGATCCCAGGCTATTGTCCTGGTTCCATGACAGCTGATACTAAGGGAACCGCTGTCAGCGTTTAGCTACTTAGACTCTACTCATTTACACTGACTTCTGATTGTCATCAAACGCATGCGGATGCGCATCCTTTTGGAGGAGTTCGGTATGACAATGTCGAAGTAAAACGCTAGTAAAGCTGTGGTAAACCTCTTCGTGAAAGTTCTTTTTGGAGGACTACATTTAAGATAAGCCAAGGTTTAGGTCTTGAAAGACTTTGTTTCTATTGAAATATGTGACAGTTTTTAAGCTTTGGGGTTTTTGGGGTCCTCGCTCCGACACGAAAGGATAATGAGAGAATTTTCTTTGTATGTAAAATGTTTATCATAATGTACAGTGTTGAATGTTATAAGACGATACTCTTTACAACTTTTATTGTCCTTTTCCCAAACTCATAAGAATAATTTAATAATTTAAAGGCGAATAGTGTCCTTAAAAACTAACATCTCATTACAATGTCAGTTACGATCCCATTAGCTATGAAATTAACTACCAATCGGATCTACTTATACTCAAATATATGTCGACTAATTCATTTTTATATCCTCTATACTTATTTTTCACGTATCGCTTGCATTCATATTCTAATCCACAAACCGTGACATTTAAACTAATAACTATAAAAATGAAAACTTTATAACCTTAAATCTCAAATAACGATCACAGCATCAGCAACCATGTATGAATGCATGAAACATGATCTGTTTGCATTAATTTTCTTTTCGGAAAAAATTTATTTAAATATTTCATGCACATGTGAGTGTGTGAGTGCGAGCCTTTGTTGATTCATAATGTGAAAAGAGAAAATTAAAATCCAGTCGACCAATGAAAATCAGTTAAATTAAATTTTCGCGATAGTAAATTGTAAATTAACATGGCAAACAACATGAAACGATTGAAGAAAATACGAAAAGGAGTCGAAAGTTCATCTTAAGGTTTGTGTTGTGTTGTTTTGCTTTTGTTTTTTGGTTTTTATTTAAATCTTCTGCGCTTGGAGTTTTTTTTTGTCTTCTTCTTGTTTATTTTTCAAAGTTTGGCTGGTGAAGGTTTGTGTATGTTTTTTTTTATTTTTCTTTCGTTTTTCGTCAGTTAAAAATTTCAAAAATAAATAAAAAAAAGCATCGATGACGATGCGCTTCAACTTCGGTGGCTATTTGTTTATAACAAATACAAATTTGTGTAGGACTGACCTTTGAATGTCCCCTAAAGAATATTTTGTTTGTTCGTGGTCTTTACTGAGTTGAATGAGACAAATACATGCTTGATGGTTTTTTTTTCTGTTTTTATTTTCGACCAATCAGAATAATGCACTTTAACAACTTGAATCGTAATATAAATGCAAACAGTGACAATGGTAATGAAAAATATATATTAACGATAACAATATCAAGGAGCTAAATAAGTGGACATGAAATTGAGCTCAAACAAAAGACTTAATTAGTGGAATTTTATAGTACGTTTTAGTGATGAAACGCGCAGATAGCTATTTTGGCAATTTATTTATATTCAATATGTTTAAGTTAAAAATCACAAATTCGTATTGATGACTTATCAGTGTAGAACAAAAAGGAATATTCGAAATAATTTCAAATACAGACCCAACATTTCGATTATCATTTTGAAATTTCGTATTGCTTTCATTTAAAGTTTTTATAATTATTGTATTTTATCGTTTTTCCAATATTAAGGTTTACACTATTCCCGATATAAAAATAATTTTTTTTTTAAAAATATGGAAACTTAAGTTGGCAACACTTGTTTACGACAGCTGTCATGCGTTTTATGGTTAGTGTGGTTTGCCATTTTATTTTAAATAGGTTCGCGCCTGATGAACGTCAGCCAATTAAGCAGATTTATTTCGAAAAAAAAACCATTCTGCCCGAGAAACTCACCGGGTGCTCCATCGATTTTCCGGCCGATTTAATCGTCCATCAAAATAATGCATTCGATTAAAAATGGATAGTTTCCGTGCCACGATTACTCTCACTGATAATACGCATTCATCTAGACGCCGTACAATGCGTGATGAATAAACTATAGCAACTGCAGTCCATTCGACATCGTGCTCAACAAATCAATCTATTCCCGTCCACGTTATTGAAGGTTTACGGAAGGATCTTGGTATGGGGGATTACGAAATATATGTTGTGCAGGAATCGAAGTCGAATGAGCAGCGGGCACGACGTAGATTCGGTGACTTGGCCCAAGAACAAATTGTTGCAGATCCCCAATTTTATAAGAAAACTTCGTTTAGCAATGAGGCTCATTTGTGGTTGAATGGCTGCGTCAATAAGCAATACTGTCGCATTTCGAGTGATGATTAACCACAGTTGGTTGCCCAAACTCTGTTACTTCCGAATACTGTCACCGTTTGGTGTGTTATATGGGCCGGCGGAGTCATTGGTCCATTTGTATTCAAACTGCCGTTGGGAATAACAATACATTCAATGGTGATCGCTAAAGAGTTTATCCACTACTTTCTCATACCGAATTTGACTCGCTGTAATGCAGAGGATCTCTGGTTTCAACAGGATGGTGCGTCATGCAATACAGACCGTGCAACCATTGAACTATTTAAAGAAGCATTTGATGATTTCGCATAATTTCTCGGTTTGAACCTGTAAAATGACCAGTAAGATCTTTTGATTTAAGATTGCAGGACTATTTCTTGTGGAGATACGTCAAAACATTTGTCTTCCGATTTGAAAGACAACAATCGCCGCATTGTTGGCGAGATATGGGCTCGATTATTGGTTCGAGAAATCTAAGTTGGTCTTCCGGTTAGGACTTCTTCCGCGTCATTGTTGGCACTCACATACCCGAAATCATATTTACATAATAATGGGATTTTCATTGTAACAGGGCTGGTGTGCTATGGCCACTCCATACATCCTTGTGCTCCTTGGAATCAAGTATACAGTTGTATCAGCTACATTGAACCGTTCTCAGCTCGTTGTGAAGGCTAAGCGAAGGCGATGTATAGCAGGCATTCAAAAGTATAATCTGGTTTATTTTCAAAGTTGTACTAACCACAAAAAAATTAAATACATTCCCCCATCCTTAGATCCATTATAGAGCCCACTTTCCTTTTAACATGTTGTTAGCGGTGGGAAAGATTTAAAATGTTGAAAAATTCAATCAATTAAGGGAAAAATGCATTGAGAAAAGACGGGCTATAGATTCAGGAAAATATAAGTATATCAAGCATATTATTTTCGAAATGAGTTCAACGTTCAATTACATCCTGTTCTGCTTACAGTTTGCTACTTTTTGCCCTCATTAAAATCTATCGTGTCGTGGATTTCTTTTTCGGATATATGTTGCATTAATTTTCGTATTACACATTTTCTTTTTTAACTTTTTCGATTCATGCCAATCCACTAAACCTTCAAAATCCTGACTTTTTTTTAAATTTTAATCTTTGCTGATCTTCATTGAAACATCGATTTCTATAACTTTAATTTTATTTTAGATTTATTATTTAAATTTCATTTATTATTTTAATTTTATATTTTTAATTTTAAGTATAGAATTCGTCTTCTTACATTTTATTTTCGAATCAGAAAAACTAAAAGGATTAGAATAAATAAGTTGATCAAACTATTAAAGCAAATATTTTCAACTCCATCATGTGGAAAACGAACAGCTCTAGGATGTAGTGGGGCATATCCCATATATTCATAATCAAGGATTTGATCATCTTCTCTAGTGCTATTGTTGCCGGTCTTGCTGTTGGAAGCAGAAGGATTGTTAGAATAACTGTTAATACCAATGCTGCTAATATTTGAATTTGTTGCTGCCTCGGATTCTCCTCGTGATCCATTGATTTCAGCCATTTTCTGAACAGATAGCTGATCAAGTTTTCGTTATTATGGATGTTTTTGATAGGAACTAACTTATTTTGACAGCTTGTTAAATTTTATAGATCCGTCAAGAGAGGGTAGATGCCTGCTTCTCTCAATTTTTTGACGTCCAGCTATTGCTTGCTTTGTTCTGATGTTCACCGGTTCAAAACTAATGGCATCAACTTGTATGGCCGAGGTATCCGAGGCACCAGTAAGGAATCTCATGGGAAGCGCAACAGGAAGAATCTTATCAGGATGATAAAACCACCTCTGAGTACACTTGTTGTGGGAATGGCATACAAATCATGGAAACAGTGGAAGGGATGGGATTTAAAACCAGTGAGGGACCTAAGGAGCTCTGGAAAAACGGAGCCTAATATTTTTCAAGTACTTAAACACTCTGATTCATCTTTTATACTAACTGAAGACATCTGTCAGTCATTAATATTATCGTTGTCATAAAATCGCGCTCAACAGGGTTTTGGAGCGTCAAAACGAGTCCTTATAGCAACCAATGCATAAGCTGATGCTTATATATATTTCTGCATAAATATCCCAACCGATGCGGATGCTTTTGAGTAAAACAAGAAGACAATAATACTTGTATAGAAGAAAATCATTTTGTCCAACGCTCTAATTTTTTCAAATTTCTTCTTCAATTGGTAAGTCGACTTTTAGAAGAAAAAAAAAACAAAAAAATAAGCGAAAAGTGACTGTATGATGCTCTAGCTAAGGATAATTTCTACAGATACTGCATTTAATTGTAATCGGTAGGAAGCTACTGGGGCTTCAACGTATCTCTGTATACGACGCCTCCCACTAAATGCTTCCATTGGAATTCGTCCGTCTTCCATCAATTCCAGAATTTGAATAGCGATTCACAATCCTCATCTATCAAGTGTGACCAGCGATTTCCCAATCATCTTCGCTTTACCGAATGAATTAACTTCCTTAATCTTTCATCTTAGTATCTTCCATCCGTTGCATATCATTACTTCCATATCTCTCTTTGTTTAGTTTTTCCTTGTGCCGTTCTATATCTTCAGTTATTGGTCAACAAGAAATCTAATATCCGTTGAAATTGAGTCCTACCTAGCGTTTCCTGTGTCCTTCGCAACGGTCTCAGAATTCACTGTGACGTAGGCCTCCGATATTTCCGATAACCATCGCACTTCGGTGAAAAGTACACAAATGGTTCTTGAAAGAATCTTTCTTTGTCATTGCTTACCAGCAACAAACAGAACCCGGATCAATGATTCTGCAGACAACTGCTGAATTCTTAAACTGGATAAAATGACTGTAATCTATGCCAAAGGCTATTAGTCAGCACCAAAAGAGCGGATCTTAAATATCAATGATGATTATGGCAGAGATTTGAACACACTTTTTTGAAAATGACAAAATAACTAATGTAACGAGTACGGTTTAACGAATTATTTTTCCAGGATGCGATTCCAGAAACTTGCGAGTCAAAATATGAGACGTTACAAATCACTTACAAATGTCGCCAACGCAGACTTCAAAATGGGTCAAAGGATTGTGAATTCTGTAAACTTTTCCTAGCAGAGATCACAGAATTGAAGTCATCCATAGAGTGGATCTAGCAGGTCAATCGATTGAACCAAGCCACTGACAAAAGCAGAGTTTTCCAAGGCCAAGGCTCCAGTTTCAGCAAAATTTAATTTTGATAGATGCAAAGTTGTTCAGGGGTTGTTTCGCTCGCTTACTTTATACCTGAATCGCTCCCTTTCTTGAGTCTCTTCAGGGGACAGCAGGGCAGGAGTCTCTTAAGGCGAAGTTCGGCTTGTATGTTTTTGTTCGTAAATGTCCTCTCTTCCTTGGGGAATAGGTGTTTGAGTTTTCCGAAAGTATTCTCAGTTACTCCCCCTCTGTTATCCTACTGGGCAATTTCTTTGGACTATACTCCTGTGATGTTTACAGCAGGTCTACAATAGATTTTTGTTTAGCGCTTTGTGGACTTTATAGCATCCTCCATGTTAGTAACCTGTCTGCAAACGATGGGGGGGGGGGGTTAATTATTTGATCGAGATGCTCATATTTATCTGCCGTTTTTATAAAAATCAGCAACATTGCTGCATGTTAATGATTTTGAAACTTCAATTTTAGACCGCTGTCGCCAAATGTGTAACGCGGTTGTCAATATGCAAAGGGGACATGTCATTACTCTAACCCCTGAACAGAAATACTGTCTTCCAGGTTTCGGGCCAATTTTGACTTAAGATAATCCAATGATCGATGCTTTTTATATGACATTCAAAAGAGGGCCGGAAAGGCACGTCTGGCATCCAACGTAGCTCAGAGACCAATCTTAGTAACAAACCCGTGCTATATCATGAACCACGATTTTATTTATCCATTCTCGGATAAAAGCTGCAAAAACATGTCTCTGATTGGTTATCTGGAATCTGGAAGTAAAGCTTTCAAAATTAATTTATATTGCTTGACTGACAACTATGAAGAGAAAGAACGGTGAGAAGCTGAGGACGTCTTTCCGTTAGTGATCCTTAAGACTGATGACCTAGTACTGACAAAGATAAGGACATCAAATGCAGTTCTAATAAAATATGGCTCTACAATTCTCTATTGAGAGACGAAGATTGAGAGTTTTGTAAAATGTCTTGAGGAATAACCTCCATCTTAAGCCATCACCGGCATAGGATCATGCCTTTTGGATCACCGACATAGGCTATTCACCGGGTAGACCAAATAGATACCAAATAACTTAATAGTTAATTGCGGGCCACCCTTACAAAATAGTGGAGCTGCAAATTTCAGTAGCTGATCCTTACGATTGTTTGATCTGAGAAGAAAAGAAGCAACGCTAAAAGGCTTGCAACAACAAAGAGCCCTGAAAATCGCCTGCAGCTTTCACATCTTTTCTGTGTTTATGGTGGAAGCAGTAGTTCCAAAAGACTTTCTGGGATTTGGACAGAAGGAAAATCCGGTAGCATTTCGGTACTGAGCGGTACCGAAGATCTTAGGACGGCTAAAATGGTTAGCCTGTTTGAACCATAGATCAGCCGGAAATACGAGGAGGTGAACTTTTTTCGATTTAGAAAGGGACGGATATATATTTGCGAAGATGTCAATGGAGTGAAAACGCCTACTAATACTTTTTTAATGGTTTTTTGGTATTAAAAAAAGGTAAAAAACGCACTAATACGGAAAACGCATGCTACTAATTTTTGTCTAGAAACGATTTTCTGTAAGGGCAAGTCCTAATGTTTGCTAAGTACTTCAGGTTAATTCCGAGATGACTAAGGATCCTATGTAACCAGTTTGAGATGTCTCGAGTACAGTGGTTTCTTCAGTTATCTGTTCTTAGATAAAAAAAAGACAAGTCCAGTCAAAGTCAATCTCAGTTTACCCTCGATTAGAAAATTTCTATCCCGAACCCCTTTTTTGTGACTTCGGCTAGTTTTAATTCAATTAAAGTGCTTCAAAAAATTAAATCAATACTATATCACACTTAATTTAATTAAAAGATTACTTTATTTATAAAAACGAAATTCTCTATTAGCTACAAACCATTATTTCCCGCCTCGAATGTAATCCTTGATAAAGTCATTTAGCAATCAACATACCAGCATGCGCTCAAGATAGAATAAAACATAAATCTCGATAAATTAACGTCTGTCTCAATTCAGAAAAAGAAAAAGAAAAAATGTTGTCTACAGTTGACAAATCCTGGAAAAATGTTTTCCTCATTGTTAACCATCGATCACATGTCACACACATCTTTAAGCCACACATTCATGATTGTGATGAAAATATGGAATATTGAAAAAATGATACATTCGTGCTGTAGTAGATTCAACATCAATCACACCAATCTATTTTATATGTATATAATCAAGTTGGTGTATAGTAGAATACGCAACCAGGCAGAACACCTAGACCTAAATTCAATAAAAATTTTAAATATTTGTTGGTGTTCACATATGTGCTATATGCACATATGTGTACTATGTGTACTATGGAATCGAGTTGAAATAAGGGTGTAACACATGGGTTAAATTTGACGAAAAATAAATATCCTTGTTTGCAATTACAAAGCTGCTCTTGATTCTACCGTTTGATATATCTCAGAAGATGTCTTTCGGTAATATTTCACTCCTTTTTTTCTCCCTTTATATGGTTTGTTTGTTTTGTTTTTTGTTTTTTTTTTTATTTTTTTAGCGTTCACTTTCTCAAGGTATTCTGAAGGTAAAATGAATAACCCTTGGGTAAGTTTTCACATTTGGAAACAGGACATTAGAGCGCATTTGAAATTATTTCTAGGTCAAAGAGCGGACATTATTTAGCATAGTGCATCTGCACGAGATGATGATGTGGTGAAAACCACGCTTGACGCAATAATAAGTTCAAATCCACCTACCATATGTGGAGACAAAACAGGCCAGAAACAGGAAGTCAATTAATGCCACTTGAAATTAAAGAGCAACCAAGCATGAATGACATGGTCCAAGTACAGCAAGAGCAAACATTATTAAATAGTCCTTAGCAGCAGCTGAAAAGAAAAGATGGAAGCCGGAAATAAATATGACTAAGAATGACTGAAAGAACTGCAGGATACTCCAAGCTCTTTCTGATCTCTTTCTCATCCAAAAGTAATGCGTTTTAAACAACCATAAACAATCATGGAAATATAGTTAAAGTACTAGTTGAACTTTTAACAGTTTTCGACCTCCTGGTCAACATTTATATGAAGAACATTCAAACGGGTAACACGTCCTAAGCTTAAGGATTGAAACAAGAAGGCTTAGAAGTTTAGTTTCATCTCCTTTCCAGATTGTTCAATCGTGGCTCATAACTGCCTCAAACGGCTTGAGTTCTACTTAACAACAGAGTCGAAACATTTGAAGATACTAAACGTATCATTCCTTGCTCTCTTTGAAATCTTAACCTCCTTGATTAACCTTTTTCGACCGATATATCTTTGCAAATCTTCCTTTCCCACTTCGCCGGGCCTCAAAATCCCGAGAACAGTCCTTATTGTAGGAAGGTACTTAATATAGTAAGTAAATTAATCCTTTAATATACGAGGGTAATCTCATCCTATTGCATCGGTTCCCATAGCGTTTCGATCCTTAGTTGTCTGAATCACTTAAATCGGTTTCTTCGCACTAAAAATCTCGCCTAAATCATCGAAATGACGGGTCTGCTATAGAAAAAGTGCCCAGACATTCTAGTCCATTTTATCAATACAAGCATACAGGACTTCTGTGAGATTCAGAATGTTCGTGTGCTTGTTTCACAATTTACGGGCAATGCATCAGTAGGGATTACCCCAGCATGGGGCGCTGCATTCATTGATCAATCAACGAAAGCATTTCCTAGCCAACCTTTTTGCCTGTATTCGAAATACGAACAATCTCTAATTCCTGAATCAGGGAGCTCACGCTGAAGATTGTAACAATGTCTTTGCTTCGCTCCTGCTGAGGACTAATGCACATCAGGTTCACCATGTTATGCCCGCTGTTTTGGAGAATAGAGAGGTCACAGAAAGTTGTTAAGTTCAAACCGTTTCCAGATGGAGTCCTTATAGTTCCCGTTTGAGTGATTTGGATATAATGAAACTTCTCCTGATGTCAATTTTCAGAATGTTTGAAGTTTTGGGTGGAGGTCACTGTGCGTTGAAAACCAAACGCGAAAGTTTCAAGTGCTATGTGCTGGTCATCGTTAATCAAGCAATTCTCCATTACCTTCTATTTTTGTATCATAGGCACTAAATACTGAAGGGAGAAGGAAGTGTAGCTACTCCGGTGACAAGTTAATGTGTTGGCCAGTTCGCAGCGAAAATTCTTTTCCAAAAAACCATAATTTCTAGATCAGTGTCCTCAATAGTCAGGATTTGACATTTTCCATTCTAATAGCTATTGATTGATGTCAATTTCAACATAATTCCATCTCCCAGTGTTCGAGACATCGTCTTTCATTCTCTAAACCTTTACTGCGAGGATGGAAGGACTCATCAGACGTCAGATAAATACGGAGAGGATTATATTCAAGCACTTTTTCAACACAAAACCATGCGTGGCTCTAAGCTCAAAATCAGAAGCTGTCTCATAGCCATATAGTTCCCTTGCCAAATTTATCCGAGAAAAATTCTTCCTCGTCGCTGTTGCTGCAATGTTCAAATGTCAGACGGAGATCAAATCTTTTTTTCCTCGCCATTTGACCCAGGGAATTGAATAGGACTGTGGTGCATGTTTATCTGTATGACTTAGGCCATAATCTACTTTTTGAGAAACACTTTCCGCTTCGTAGCTTCTGTGGTAGATGTTCAGGAATCTGCTCTTTGGATTTGTACAAGAAAAAGCAAGGTACGTTTATTTACTCTTTTGTCTTTTGCCCAGGAGTGTCACAAAGCCTTTGGTATGGCGTTTTGTATTTCGAAAAAATGCGTTTAGGTATTCCTAGAAACTAGTTCGGTTCACAGACTTCTCCGAAAGTCAAATTTTGTAGACGACTAGTCAGTTTTTTTTTCATTGGATAAAAGGCTCTTGTGGTCTTGTTCTCGTAGGTAAATAAATGTAAACTGTTGCCCTTTATATTGACCTGGTGTCCATATCCTTCTGGAGTTCATTGCGTGAACGTCGGTTTGCCCAATGACATCTGTTGCTCCTATTGCATCTTCGATGCACTCAATGAATCTATTTCTTTCTTCTTACTGATAGAGCTTTGTTTACTGCCTCTTTGTAGTTCTTACAAACGTGCCAAGATGAACTTGATCTGCTTGAACTTGATCGTTTGATCTGTTCCGCTTATCTGGGGCCTGGAAAGTCCAGCTGCTGGGCTCATTGTCCTTTGCTCCGACTAGTTTAGGCTGCAAACTAAAATGTCAAAGACAAAACTGTCTTTGACGTTTGGTGTTAACGCTGAAAGAGTTTTTTCAATTCGTAAATTTAACTTGAATTGAATTTTTAGGGTGTTTACGCTCGTTTTTTTGTCAGTAACTATCTGCACAATAGTGGGATTCCATTGATTAGGTCCTTGAGTTTGCTGATTCAGTTTTTAACATCCGTATGAGCTGATGGTATTACTCACATATCCAAGGCAGCACTGAAGTTTCGCGTTAGTCGTTTTGCTTCGCTTGTGATGTTTCGGTCAACTTAGTCTCTGATGAGGGTTGTGTCGAGTAGCATAACGACCAAAAGCTGCAGCTTCTTTCAAACCTGAAGACCTTGTGAGATGATTTGATATCACTGTATTTCTAATAACTACGCCACCTTTTGATAATGGGACCGATTTCCGTAGTCACCTCAACTTTTTATCAAGCATCCGTATCATCAAAACCCAAAACTACACCCCCTGTCTTCATCACTATCGACCATTTTTATTTGAACCCATGTATGAATCACCTTATAATTCGATTAAATTTTTGCTTTAACATATTACTCACTTTGCCACACACGCAAACTCCACCACTGAAGACGATATTTAGCATGCCAGTCGATCTGGAGGGACAGACAGCTTGTTAGTTCGCTAGTGAGTCGGAGACAAACATTAAACGGTGTGTGCCTTGAGGGTATCTTAAATTAATTATCAATGAGTAAAGAATAAACAAAATGAACGATAATCGGTAAAGAAAATGCTGCTTAAACGCTAATTGTACAAGTTAGACAAGTTAAATTCTCGAAGCTAATCAATTTCTTGTATGGAAATTGTTGACCATATGTGGGGTTGTATGATTCTTGATCTTGACCCTTTTATCTTTGAATTTTTAGAATAAATATGAAAATTTTATTCTAATGAATATAATTGAAAGAAAAAGGAAACGAAAAGACTAGAATACAACGTTGTTCATTGAGTATTACTTCGGCAAGTTGTCTGGGTAATCCATGATAGTAACTCAGAATCAATTCAAGGCGAAATCAATGATAAAAGAAAGATACAAAAAAAAGAATGTATCAAAGACAGATAAATTGGCAAGGTCGTATCGACAATGAATTGCGAATTTGCGGAAGCGTGTGAAATGTTCGTTCTGGAAAGAGAAGGCCGGAAAAGCACAAAAGAAAAATTATTTAAAGTCACGATTCATTGATAGATAGATTCATCTATTCTAGCGTCTTCATTAGATAATTCAGGTGGGCATGTATAAAAACTGTAGTGACGGTAGCTCTGGTTGGGTTTGGTATAGGAAGGAATCTCCTTCACGTCTACTTCTGTTCAGCGGATATTACTTTCTTTGTAAGGTTTTTCTTTTCCATTGTTGATAGCCTTCGTCGTCACCTTAAATCGTGCCCACATTGTCCGACATTGGCTCCACAGGGAGCCATCACCATCATCATTCGAATGTGGTAAGAATGATAAATGTCTACGTTGTGTTAGATAGATAGGTTTCATGAATAGTTTCAAGGTGTAATCGAATATTAAACATTGAATTAATTTGCCTGAAATATTATTGTCAAGCGTGCTTTTGAAATATTTGTTTTTATTGGCACCTTCCTTTTTTTCCCTGGATTATGTTTCCATTTGTGATGAATCCATTATTCGGTCCTATAAGTGAGATTTAATATTATCCACAAGAATTGCATCGCCCGTTAGGACATGCATGGTTGGGCTTGAAATTCAGGGTTTCAGGGTTGTCCAGGCCCAGACAGGACGATCAACAAGAGAGCTCTTGGGAAAGTTGTCCTCGGAGTTTAACTTTCAATTTCGATTGTGCCTCAATGACTGTTTTGCATCTGCTCATATACATCCAACACCAATCATTTTCAATTTAGGGATCTTTGTTATTGTCCTTGCTAGTGCTAGTCAGAATCGATGATTCAAAATTAATTATATAAATCAAAATTACGGTTGATTCATGATTCATCGGTTGATAGTGACCGGCCCCATAACATCTTCTGCATAGCCGATTTGGTAAAACTCCTCCATCCGGTAGTTCAAGTGTCAACAGCCAATTGTAAGGGGTATTCCAGGACTCTGAGCTGAACATGAGGCCTTGGGTCACCCCTCCGAACTGGAATCCTCCAAATAATTCCTTCCCGCATAAAATATTCTGGTACTTATTGTATGGTATACTTTTCTGGACTTAGTTTCGAATGTCCTCTAGTATATCTGAGCATCTAGTGGCATTCCACATGTCCAGCGTTGCTAATTGAGTTATTCGCCACATGAATGAACTGCATGCATGTTGGACAACAGTCATCACTTCCACAATTGCTTCGAAACTACGTAGAACATCCTGCTATGAAACCGTACTTCCATAAAGAAAAGTCTCAGCGGCGTGGATAAAGTCAACAAATCCTTCCTTTTGAGTCTTTTTTGAATACTTTTCCAGTCATGTCTAGTGTGTAGGAGGGTCAAAAACAGGACAACTTGGTATTCCTTCTTCCTCTTTGTGTTACTAGTTTTTATTGACCATAAAACATCTCTTCTCCCAAGAAGGGTCTTAAGGCGGTTTCGTTATAATTCAGGGCGAGAATGATAGGCTTATTGCGATTTCTCCGCTGGAATACAATGTGGTCCTGACATTATTTCTGGCTGCTTTAGAAAATCCAAAGCTTCAGTTTAGACTTCATGATGATTTGGTAATTCACTAGTGTGCGTGCCTATCTCTTTTCTAATCAGTTCTTAATTGAAATTTAAGATAAATTTGCTTTTGTTACCCAAAGGAAGATGGTGTACGTTTGGTGTAGGACATTTAGTGAAACGAAAAAAAAAATTCTCGTAAAACGCTGAGAGTCTTTGAAGTTGAGATCTTGTAAACCAACATCTAGTTTGGACCATTCGATTAGTCTTCTTAGTTTAGACTTTTGGCAAATCTATTGGAAGTACTTGTTGTGAAAAATCATTCTGTTCTGATCGTTTCATTCATCTTGCCAGCGCTCTATTAGCAGAATACCTGTAGGAGTCCAAGCTTTCCAGCTAAACCAGCGCACATTACAGATGAAATAGGTCCATGGTGACACCACCCACGTCCTGCCAGCAACGAACCATGTGTCTGGTCATCAGTCCACAATAGTTCTTTTTGGCTCAACTAAGTTCACACACCCATCCTAGTGCCTGCATTGTCTTACTTCGAGCCCTCGACCGAGCTCCTCTCTGCGCTTTCAGCGATTTCAATTGCCTATTAGTACAGCGGGAGACTGTAGTATCTGAGTCTCCGCCAGGATATAAATGACTTCCAAACAAATACACGTGCAAACTAACGTGGCTTATAGTGATATTCCTTGTAGAACCAATCATAATTTCAGCAGCCAGCTTTCTGTTCTCCAGCGAAAACTTAAAGATTATGGTGTGCATTTTGCGGACGGATTGACACGTTCGTAAGTCAGTCGCAAATAAAAACAAAATCGAACTTCCAAAAGTGTTTATGACTGCGAAAGGTGGAGTATTTAAATCTTCAGAAACACTGACTTAAAAATGCTCGATTCGTGAATCAAAGATCGCATCTGTAAAGGACGCTGTTTTGAGCACAGTAGGTCAGTTGGCCAGTAAGGGCTAAACACAGAAAGTGTTTAGCGGACTAAATACAGAAGGTGATCTCGAGCGCTTTTGAGTCATGACAACTGACCAAATAATCCTATAGAACTATCCACATGTTCCTAGCTTTATAATTGTTCGAGACCCTATAAGGGACGTAAGGTTACCAGTTATAACCACGCAGCTTAAATAGCGAAAAGTGTGTGACCTACTTAAGTTAAACCCGAAAAGTATCGCATGAATGCTGCGGCAGGATAAAATTAACTAGGTGTTGCTTGGGTCCACCGGGCCTTGCTTTTTCGACGTCGAGCACGCGTTTCGGCTGTAGAAGACGACGACTGCATACAGCTGATACTCGTCCTCGACATCGAAACAACAAGGCCCAGCGGACCCAAGCAACACCAACCGACAAATATTCCTTTAATTGCCTTCTTCATTGCATAGCTCCTTAGATCCATCGGCAAAATATCGCACTTGGATTCAGGTGTCAAGTTGCCTGACAAGCCTAAACAATTTCTGTGTTTAGTCCTGACTGACTGACTGACTTTGTGTTCAAAACAACGTCCTTTACAGATGTATGCTTTTATGTACCTGGTTAACGAAATAACGGTTAACGTAACGGATTCCGAACTCACATAAAACCACCGTTTTGCTCATACCGCTGAGTTCTAAGATGAGGACTATTTTGCATAAAAATGACACAGGTACCAGATTTATCAAAGTTCTGTACATTAAGACGGTTTGAATATCCATAACAAATCAACCAATCAAATATCGAGTTCTTGTGGTCAAATATAAGTCAGACTGCTGGAAATGACTCATTGCAACGGCTATAGTTTGGCTTTCTTTGAAGACTCGAGATTTTAGCGTTCGTGTAATGTGTTTCAGATGATTGGACCTAAGTTGATTGTCCTTGTAGAGGATATAATGCATCGATGTCTTGCATTGTCTTTTTTGTCCCCTGCTATATTGCATTCATAACGCCAAAAGCCTTAAGCAGCTCTGGATGTGCATTCATAGCACAATAACCTCAAGCAGCTTGAACCCTTACACAATAAAACAAATGATTTTTAAGCGTTGCACATTCATTCGATATCCAATCGCGCCATCTTTGATTTGTTTCATAACTTGCATCTTTCTCTATTTCGCGTTAGAATGCCATGACATTTAGTTGACAAATAACAAAAATATGACAGTTCTTCGCTGACCGCTTTTGATACAATGTTGAAATTTTACCACGGAACAGAGAACAATAATTGAAAATAATGTATCAGAAACATTCTAATTGATGCAGCAAGTGTACGTTGATGATTTTTCCACCTGATCAAGTATTTCCCTGTCGGACATAATGGTTTCTTGGAAGGTAGAGAGATGTTAGAAGATGACAGACACACAGGATTGCCACTTTCAGTCCGGACAACCGATATTCTTCAAAAAAAATGTGATTTCATTGCAAATCATCGCAATGTCCTCTTTGATGATGAAAGAAGTTTTTAGAAATCAGCAAAAAAGCGATTCGAAACGAAAGGCTTTCCCTGTCAAACCAAGGAACCAAGAATCATCATACAACATGGGGTAAGATCATGATTCTACGCCTAGTCACAAGCGTCCTGTTCACTGGCATCACTTTTCTAGCGTGAGGACACTTAGACAATCGAGTGCTAAATAAGGGAGTGTGTCCCTTCCCAACGCCTCCTTCATGAAAATTTGTGAAAAGTTTCTGCAAAATATGTTTCCGACACATTAGTCGATGACCAAAAATCAATGAGAGTTCGACATTCCACGGACGTAGTCACTATCCCAAAATGATCTAATCTATCTAAAAACAATTGCAATGGCAGGATAAACACCACCAGAATAAACAACACCAAAAAACAGATCTGTGGTGTTAAGATTTAATTCTCAGCACGTTATTTAACATCATTCCTGCGATATCGGAAAGCATTTCATGATCGTAACATGAAAATGCTGTAAAGTTTATTTGTAATCACAATCTAAGATTCGTCATGCCAAAAAATTCAGAAATTTCAAATGCTATCCCAAATCAGCAGTCGATGTTGTTACTATCCTAATTTACAACATTTTAAGATCGAATCGAACGACTTTCGACGAAAAAATGCAGGAATAATGCGTCAAATTGGCAAAAGTTCGATATCTACAGAATAAGTGATCAATTTTAATCGTTTTCATATAAAATTTTCAAAATTTGACTTTAAATCATTATTTTTGACGTTATTCACAAATTTTCAGTTAAAACACGTTAATAAATTCCCCGAAAAGCTTTTCAGTGATAAGTAAAACTTGATAAACTCTTAATGTTGACTGTCCGAAATAGGAAATTGTGCCTTTTTCCTATGTCAAAAGTTCATAACGGTTATTGTCTACGATAATTTCCTTTGGTGAAATTCGTTGATGTCGGATAAAGCTTACGTCTGAGCTAGGGAAACTTTAGCTGCACAATGAAATTCTACGAAATTTGATTCATGTCTTCACTAAAAGTTAGATAACCATTTTATTTCAATAAGCTTTTAGTCGTCATGCATCAAATACGAGGAATTTACGCCGACAGGGTGTTTATGAATCAGAATGGGTTTTCGTTTAAATTCCAATTGATAATTTTGGTAAATGTATCGTTGCATCGTCAATTAGAACCGGCAGATTAAGGCAGATGAATGCAAATAATGTCAGACAATTTAGACAAAGAATATTAGCATTCATTGGTTACATTTGTTTATTTACCATTATTGAAAAAATTGGGTGACAATGACTTACAATTTAAGTCGTAATCATCATAAGAGTTCGACTTTGTTCTTCCTGTAAAATGTAATCATATATAAAAAAGGTTTTTTAACGGTTGGTAGGAATGAAAGACTGTTTACATCCTAAATGTTGGTTACCCAGATGTAAAATGCTTGTAGTCTACAAACGAAAGGCATTCACTGTCAATCCGAGGAGCCAGATATCATTGGAGATACAACATGGGGTAAGGTTTCATGATCCATGGCTATGAGGCAACTTGTCATCATGAACTTTGGGAACACACCAACTTTTCGACGGGGAGGCTGCTTGGGAACTATACCGGATGTGACATTTGCTTCGGGGTCCTTAGTGCCTAGGATACACAGATGGAGGGTACTGGAGGACTACTCGGCGAGCGATCATCAGTACATTGCTTTCGCAATTAGCGAGTGTGCTACTCGACGCGTAGCAACCCAACCCTCAACTGTAGGTTGGAATATATCAAGAGGAATATATGAGAGGCTCATCAAGAATACGTGCGACTGCTCTATGCCCAAGCGACGGCCTCGACACAATAAGCTTGCTGTACATTGGTGGTCGGCATAAATCGCCGAAAAACGGAGAGAATGCCATAAACTCCGCCGCGAATCTCAACGTTTAAGAAATCGAGACGAGTCACACTCCCGAACGCTGGCATACAGGTCGGCTAGAAAAGTTCTCCGTAGGTTAATTAACGAAAGCAAGGCTCGCTGCTGGCGCAACCTAGTTGAGGGCATCGATAGAGACCCGTGGGGGCGGGGTTACAAGCTTGCCATGCGGAAATTAGGAGCTGCAAGAAGGCCCTGTGTCCTTGAAACGGAAAAAATGGACCAGATTGCTCTTCCCTATGCATCCTATTCGTCCCGATGATGCAGATATTGAATGTCCTGGAGAATGCCCACTTTTTAGCGCCATCGAGCTGGATGATGCGGTGAAAGCTTTAGAATCGAAAAAGGCCCAAGGGCCAGACGGTATACCAGTGATACAGCTTGCACATCAACTTTGTCCTGATAAACTGCTCACCACTTTCAATGCCTGTTTGCAGCAGGCATCTGTTTTTCCAAATTGCTGCAAAGAGGCGAGGCTCGTGCTGATCCACAAGGGGAAGGGGAAGGCGGAGCAACCATCTTCATATCGGCCCCTATGTATGCTGAACGCCGCTGGGAAGGTACTCGAGAGGCTCATTAGAGAAAGATTTGCAGAAGTCATTCGAACTGCCGGGGATCTGTCTCCTCGGCAGTACGGCTTCAGGGCTGGTCGATCCACAATTGGTGCAATTGCAGAGGTAGTGAGCGCGGTTCAGCAGGCAGAAGCCCACAACCACTACTCGAGACGAATAGTACTGCTCATAACACTAGATGTGAGAAATGCCTTCAACTCTGCTAGATGGACAGATATTCTTCGTGCTCTGGAAAATTTCAGGGTTCCGAGGTATCTGATGCGGATATTGAAGGACTACCTCAAAAATCGGAAACTCATCTATGACTCATTGGAAGGCCGGCGAAGAATTGATTTGACATCAGGGGTCGCGCAAGGTTCCGTTCTGGACCCGGACCTCTGGAATGTCTCGTACGATGAGCTTTTGAGACTGCAGTTACCGGAGGAGTTGCGTCTGGTTGGCTACGCAGATGACGTAGCAGTACTAGTCGCCGGACGTACTGTCGGACAGACGCAGCCCAAACTGGGTGCGGTAATACGCCGAGTGAGCGAGTGGATGACAGACCGTGGGCTTAGCCTAGCGCTGGAAAAGACTGAGGTTGTCGTCCTCACCAAGAAGCGAACCCCTCGTGTTATCCCGGTTCGGGTGGGAGAAATGATCATCGAGTCAAAAGAATCAATCAGATACCTTGGCTTGATGATTGACTCGAAGATGAGTTTTTTCGAGCAGGTTCGAGCGTCAGCAGATAAGGCTTCCGTGTGGGTATCGGCGCTAAACCGCATTATGGCCAACACGCAGGGGCCAACCTCGAGCAAAAGATGTCTACTGATGAGTGCAATGGAGTCAGTGCTCTTGCATGGCTCCGAAGTTTGGGTTGACGCTCTTAGTAAAGAGACGCACCGAAGGCGTCTGGCATAGGTGCAGAGGCAAGGAGCTTTGCGGATAGCCGCTGCATACCGCACTGTCTCTGAACCTGCAGTGCTGGTAATCTCGAGGGTGGTTCCAATTAAGTTACTTGCAGACGAACGGAAACGTGTATACCTACGTAGGGGGGAGTCGGCGAGAGAAACCGTCAGCCGAGAGGAACGGAGAAGAACCCTAATCTTATGGCAGCAAACTTGGGAAAACGAAACGCGAGGTAGGTGGACCGCACGGCTGATAAGTGACTTGGGACCGTGGTTCTACAGAATGCATGGTGAGACTGATTATTATCTGACGCAACTACTCAGTGGTCACGGGTATTTCCAGTCTTACCTGTATAAGATGGAAAAGACACCATCCGCAACTTGCGTGTTCTGCCCGGGGATGACGGATGACGCGTGCCATACGTTCTTTACGTGTAATCGATTCACAAGACTCCGTTCGCATCTCTCGGAGAAAATTGGCGTAATTTCCCCAGAAAATGTAACGGGAAAAATGATGAAATCAAAGGACAATTGGAACTGTGTGTCGCATTACGTACGGACAGTACTCATTATAAAGAAGGACAAAATGGATCGCTTGGCGAGGGAGGGAACATCTCTGTAACGCAATATTATAGTAACTAATCGCAATTCCTTCCTATCCATCCGTGGAGAAAGAGAGATTTCCCTTAGCCTGAAGACATCGCTAAGTGATGATTAGTCCCTAGTCCAAAGTAATGTGACAAACAGTTCCAGGCTAAGTTCTCGGTGTGACAGGGGAGGTGTTTAGTCGGTAGTCCGGTAGTAGCGGGGGAAACTGTCCGACACTCAGGGCGTAAATTGCCTTCGCCTCCCAAAAAAAAGGGTTTCATGATCCAACGCCTAGTCTCAAACGTGTAGCTTACTGGGATCTTTTTTCTAGCGCAAGGAAACTTAGGGAAACGTAACGCTAAATAAGGGTTGCATACATTGCCAACGGCTCCTGACGCTTCCGTACGCCTCCTTTTACTGCCAGGAGTGTCATAGTGTGCCACGGAATTCCATTTGTTCAATGTTGCAGACATTGTTCTGCCTATTTCTATTACAATTTGGCTATAGAGGTCGTCGCGTGGTTCACGATATTTATTGCAAACGATGAAAGCGTAGTCTGCCTCATTGATCACTCCAGCTAAAAGATGCAGTTGACAGACCACGATATATCAATCTAGTTTAGGTAAGACTCGAAACATAAATGCCCGTGTAAGATTTAAGTCGAATAGAAATTAGTCGGATAATGCTCTCGTTTGAGCCTTGGCATTAGGTTAAGATCAGACGGACTTCAAGGACAGTTGCTGATCGGTAAGAGAGCGTAGGCTCACTTCCTCTGCGACATTTCGCACCTACATAGGTCAATATTCCAATAATCTCCAGCTATGAAAGCAAGGGGTATTACTCCTTTGATGAACAACTGCCGTCGTCTCATTGACCCTTCAATATGCGTGTTATATTCTACAAAGGTCCTTGTCTCACATCCTAGTGCATCGCCTTCACAGTACCTATTTCTTTAATAGCGTCATAACCAAATGTATGAAGAAGGACTTAAAAACATAAGCTAAGGATCGTTTAAGGACCGCTTTATCAGTCATTCTTTATCATCATTCTTCTGATGCTAGACAGTAAGTCTAGCATTAGAAGAATGTTCAAGATGCAATGCTATATACACAATACAATAAAGGGATTTAAATACAATATGCAATAAACAATATAGAATATATTATGTGTTGAAAGTTTCATTCATCTTTCATGTATAAAACATTCAATTCGAAGATCACGACCTATCAATCAATCCGAACCATCTATGCCCTTTCAGAACAGAGAAGGAGAGATCAGGAGAAATTAAGATGTTCCACCTTTTCTTTGTGTCACACTTCCAGGACTAATATCAGTTGTTGAGAGGTCGTCGCTTCTCTTTCCTAGTGACGTCTTCTCTTTTGTATTCGTTTCAGACAAGTTTGGCGATGAGTATCTTATCGATTGGGTATTTACTTCTGCGGTGAACAACACCACAATCTTAGAGATGATTCAATCCCAAATTCAAAACCATTGTAATTTTCAAAGCTTCTTGCCTCTGCACCTGTGCCGAATGGTCTTAATGTCAGTTCCTGCTGCAACCGTCGCCCCATAATTCTAACCCATGAAAAAGAATAGAGAAACACTTGTAGAGAGTTGTCTCCTTGAGGTGATGGAGCCTTCTCCGTCGTATATGGTGGCTATGAATTGACTCAGTTCACACATTGCAGCCTTGTCAGCAGTTGGTTTGATTTTGCAAAATTTTAGTCCGCTGAAAACACATCTTTGAATCTATCAATACGCCCAAGTCCTTCGCTGCAAGTTTCACTTTCTCAATACTTAAATGCTGTACTCTGTGGACGAAATCGAAAAATTATTGTGTGGCGATATGTATAATGGATGAAAAATTAAAACCACATGTGTGCCTAAAATTTTGTGTTAAAAATGAAATTTCGTGTTAAAATTCGTAGAGAAAGTTACAAAAGGCATATAGCGAAGCATGTTTGTCGAAAAATCGGGCATACGAACAGTATAAAAGGATCAAAGGAGCCCGATAGACTCGAGACCACGATGAGACCCTTGGTCGGCCACCAACGTCTGTTACTGGAAACAAATTAAATCGGCGGAGCAAATTGTGTTGGAAAATCGTTGTGTATCGATTAGAGAGATTGCAGTATGATTGAGCATGCCACATGGAACAGTCTATCACATTTTAACTGATATTTTGTGCATGAAAGGCGTCGCTTCTCGGCTGCTGTCGTTGAAAAGTTGAATTTCATTCAAAAACAGCCTCATATTGATGTGGCCAAAGAGATGATTTCCAACGCAGACAGCAACACAAAATTAATCGAACGCATCATTATCTGTGACAAAACATGGGTTCGTAAATTTGATATGCCGACCGAACAACACTCGTCCTCAACAACACTCATGGTGCTTCGAAAATGAGTCCAAGCCGAAAAGAGAGTGTCAAAGTCGGTCGAAAATTAAAGGTTTGTTGACGGTTTTCTTCGATATTCGTGGTGTGGTGCACTACGAATTCCTTTTGCAGGGCCAAATCGTCAATAAAGAATACTACTTAGGCGTGGTTTGCGTGAAGACATTCGCAAAAAAGTCCCGATTTGTTGAAGAAAAATTTATGGATTTTACACCGCGATAATGCGTCATTTCATACGGCCCTGATTATTTCGGAACTTTTGGCCAAAAATTCGTCCAACAGCATCAGCCAAGCGCCGTACAGTACAGACATGGCTCCGTGTCATTGTTTCTATTTTACAAACTCAAACTGCCATTACGGGGAACGCCGTTTTGAGGACCTAGAGGCCATAAAAAAGAATTCTTTGCGTTAGCAAAGGGCTACATTTTAGGCGGTCTATAAAAAATTTAATGGAAAATTGTATCAAACGTTGGCATGAAATTTTTACCACAGAAGGAGAGTATTTTGAAGGGGATAATAAACAAATTTATTAAAAATTGTAATTTTGTTTTTTTTTTTTCAACACAATCCCCATGTTATCTGCAATTTTCGGCATCTGACGGCATTCTAATTCATAGTCTGTCCCATCGAGCGGCGCTGTTTTGAACTTATTCGCATATCGCTCATTCAGTTTAGCATGTAATTAGTATATATTTGAATGGGATCTCTTCGCTTTTTAAGGGATGGTCAACACGTTCCCGCGTTCCGCCGTTCATGTATCACCAGTGGTACATGAACGTCGCATGGGACAGCTCTCTATGTACAACTGGTGGTATATGCCGGTGAGAACGTGTTAAATTTCCGGTCCTTTTTTGATCATAAGGTATGCCCTCCAGTAAAACTTTGAAAGGTAACATATTTTTCAGCTGTTTTTTTGAGATTTATTAATGTATTTTTCAACTTTTTGCGGATTATTGGACAATACATTGTCAATATTGATCATTTATTACAAAATGTTTTTCTAATCGCTCGGCAATTATTGAAATTTCGATAGGATTTCGTATATCATTTTGCATATAACTCTATTTCAGGCACGACTGGAGCCAAACATTTAAACAGCTACAGGTAAGAAGGATGAGTTTAATGCTTTGGACGCCCTCGTATGCTCATGATGTTTGTATCGTATGCTCATGAGCCCTCGTATGTAGCGCCTCTCTGTATATTACACCTTCTATGGAGCCATCATTCTATAATCAAACTGAACCAGATGAGCGCGTGTGATTACGCGACAGTCATTGCTTTAATCACAAATGCAAGTGTTGACATATATCACCGCGGAACATATAGAGCCCGAGTCAACTAAAATGTCCCTGCTCCATAATCCCCGCGGACTTACCAAGCAGGTCTTTTTGTGAAAAGAATTAATTACGATAATTTATGATCAGTCAGGATAAGAACATTGTAATCAACACAATAAAAATTAAATCTTAACAAGCAAAAGCTGATTAAAACTGCAACTCATATTTTCTATAAAAATCGATTACGACCAGGGTTTTACCTTCCAAGAACTGTTTGACAATTTTGTTGACGCCGTCAAATGTTTACCATAAGTCAGTTAAGAATGACATATGAAGCCTCAATACACATGTCTATCTATCTTTCTGTTATAGTTAATGTCATTAAACGTCATATTTTAAATACGGTGCGTTATCTGAGACTACCTTATCGCTTGTCAGACTTCGAAACCGATGCCTGCAAAAACTTAAGAGAATATATAATAGACATTTAAATAGAGTTACTCCCCAATATGTACGAATAAAACATCAGGTACATATCATTTCAAACTTTATTAAAGCACAAATATCTGCGGAGGTGAACCAGAAATTCCAGGACACGTTGAAAAACATCAAACCGGGACCTCAAATGTTTTCTGAAATCAACAGAATCACTGGCAGAAAATACTTTTCAATAAATATCGACAAGGTAAACCTCACCAACCAGAACTCAGTTTTTGCAGACCGTAACAGCAAGCTTGAAGCCTGTGCCAACTTCTATGAGGAACTGTACCAAACTTCGGCAGAAAATTTCCCACCAAGCCAATACCACAAAGTAAATACACGCGTAGCAGAGTTCGCATTTAGCATGACGGGATCCTTCTTAACAATTTTTACAAGCAACAACCTATCTTCCAACCCAGCTGAGGGACCAAACTCTGCCTTTTTCACAAAAGAGTCCGAGATACTCGATGCCATCAACTCACTTAAAAGTAAAAAATCTACTGGAGTAGATGGGGTCTCTAATTTCTTACTAAAAAAATCTGCAAGCACCATAGCCCCCAAACTCACAATAGTTTTCAATAACTGCATTAATAATGGATACTTTCCAAACCCGTGGAAGGTTGCAAGATTAATTCCAGTTCCAAAAAAAGGATTTAACGGGGAAATTGCAAATCTCCGCCCCATATCAATACTATCTCCATTTGGCAAAATCCTAGAAAAGATTATTGCAAAAAATTTCGATTCTTATTTCGCCCCTAGACTGCCAAACATACAATTCGGTTTCACCTCCATGCACTCTACAGAACATGCTGCCCTGGTACTGCAAAATGACATAATTGTTGGGCTAAGAAAAAAACACGCTACGGTGGCCTGCGCACTGGATCTAGAGAAAGCGTTCGACAAGGTATGGACAAATGGCCTATTGTACAAACTGATAACAAATCAGTGTCCTATTCCTCTTCTCAGAATCATGATTAGCTATTTAACAGAAAGAAAGCTTTTTGTGGCCATTGATAACTCCCTTTCAAAACTTGTTGACGTTAAAAGTGGAGTCCCGCAGGGTTCGATCCTTGGGCCAAAATTATTCAACATTTTTGTGCACGACATTCCCTACAGCCCGCAAGCTCAGCCTTGTGCCTATCAGCCGAAGATTCTAATGTATGCTGATGATACCATTTTATACGCAACAGGAGAAAGACCGATGGAGGCACTGTTCGCTGTGAAAAATCATCTTAATTTGATACTGAATTTTTTCCACACCTGGGGATTAAAAGTTAACCCCAACAAGTCTGATTTTATTTGCTTTCGCAATGCAAGTGGGAAAGGTCACTCATTTACAGTCCCTGAAAGCAAAAATATTACCCTTTGCATCAACAATACGCAAATTCCGATGAGAAACTCAATCAAGTACCTTGGCTTAACCTTCCATCACCGTCTTAAAGTTAACCCACATGCCAAAATTGTACTCAATAAAGCACTGATAGCCTCTCAACTCTTAAAGTCCCTATTTAGATCCCCGCATCTCAATTCCCAATCCAAAATCCTCATGTATAAAGCGCTGATTCGGCCGATACTCACATATGGGTTTCCGATATGGATGCAGATGTCGCCAACAATAGCCGAAAAATTTCAAGTGTTTGAGAGGAAAATACTCAGGGCTTGCTCTGGAAAGTATAGAAAAGCTGATTTGAAATACTACAAAAACTCCTTACTCTATGAATGCACGCAAATAACACCATTTCTAAACTATGTAACTAACCTAGCCAGCAAAAGAATTCAAAAACTTTCTCAGCATCCAAACCCACTTGTTAGAAAAATCGTAACTGATAATAAGGTAGCATCAGCATTGATTTATTACTACGCCTCCCCTATCGCACTGCTGGGAGAGGAGAGGGTGCAATGGCTTCAGGGATCCTCGAACAATATGCAGAAACCTTCATTCTATAACGAACCTCCGAAAAATCAGTATATTGGATAAAATAAAAAAAAAACCTAAGCACTCACCAAGCAAATTATGTTAAGAAAAAATATAAATAAACAAGAAATAAATAAAAAATAGATAAGTACATCCGAATAGAACCCTAGCAATAAGAAACTATTCAAACTCAATTTAAGTATATTAAGTAAAATAGACAAATAGAATAAAAAAAAATAGAAAATCAAAAAATTTGCAAAAATAAAAAATTCTAAGCTAGCCCTTAAAGGTACACCACTCCTGCTTTGGTATGTAAGATTTAACATAGCCTACCCTTATCATTAAGTTTTTTTATTATTATTTTAATTGTAAATATCAATTATTAACTTTAACTTTTTAATTTTTTTTTCTTTCCTTTGTTTTTTTTTATTTATTTATTTTAATTTTGTTTTACATTTTTGTTTTTAAGTTATGTATTATTGTAAGTCGCTATAGAACTAAGCGATAGGTTATACGCCTGAGCAAGCGTAATGAATTACCACACGTTACCCAAATTTCTCCAACATATGTATAAATAAAATTAAACTTCACCACATAGTTTAAGTGACATAATGTAACAGTCATTAACCTACCTTGTCAATGTATTCTTAGTATAAGCTCATGTCATAGTTAAAGTCTCAATAAACTTCTGAATCTGAATCATTAAATGTCATAAGGTACAAGATTTGATGAGAATGACGCATAGCTAAGCATCCGCTATTTTCCTTGTTAATAATTCATCGTTGTAATTGTTAATTTGTGTTCTATCTATACAATTAATACGATTAAATCCAAACAAATCCACACAGGTTGCAGATAAATACTGCGTTAAGAACAGAAAAAGTCATTTGGGGAACGAGCTTCAACATGGCATACGTTTGTATTTCGTGATTCCTTTCGAAAGTACTTTTTTTGAAGGCTTCGAATTCTCTCTAGACAGAAACTCTTTCTTTGAACCAATCCGTTCATTAAGAAATCACCCAACCGAAAATTTTCTCCTCCAATTTCCCAATTCACAGCGTCTAGACATTCACAAATCTATTCATCACAGACAATTTGTAGCCACAACAGTTTTCGTAAACATCTCGCGCAACATTCATTGAAATTTGAACGGAAAATTCTAAGTTTGAGATTTTCATAGACCAACAAACTGACTAATGAGTGTGGGGGCTTTTCTTCTGCATGTGCATTGAGTTTGCACAATTTATGCGCGACACGATTAGAGCAAGAATTCACCGCCTACAATCCTTTCCCGCGATAAAATAGATCTACCTCGCTATTCACCACCTATTAGATAACCGAGCACAGTAGCAACGGAAATGGTTGCATTGATTGCTCTGATGTGAATTTTATAAGGCTACACATACTAGACACCAAGGCTATTCAGCTAGAGCTAATGTATGCACAATCGAATAGAGACTCATATGTGTAATATGTGAGGAAACCGTCATCAATGAGTGGAGTACAATTTCCAACTCCTTCAGCCCATGCAAAGTTCTCGTATCTTTAAGATACACTTCGACTTCCGTTAGAAATATATATGGACATTATAACGATCTCTTACATCTAAACGCTACCCTCGAAGATCATTTACTATGTTCGGCCCACTTGCAATGGAAAATCGTCTAATGTGGGCCATTTCGCACACATGCACGCACACACACCGATTGCAGGCAAGGCTCTCTCCTTCTTTCGCAGCATATCCTACTACGTGTTACGACTCCTTCGTTGAGCCTCATTATCATGTTGTGTATGATCCGATCATTCAACTTTTAAATAGGATTGACTAAGTGGATTTTCCACCTCCTACGTTCATTTTTGCGAAATGATGTGATGCGATGCGATTCGCAATGGTGAGCGTATGTGACGCCAATCAAAGAACTTGAATTCAATTTTAATGGATTTAGATCCTATTTAGCCGAAGTTTAAAATAAAAAAGAATCATAGATAAGTACCAATTCCATCGATCTTATTATTTTTAAGGATGATTAACTCTCATGGAATGGGGCTCAAGCTTCAGACTGCTGAGGTCTGTTAGAAACTTGAGTCGTGGCGCATCATCTGGCATGAAAATATCCGATTTCCATCATTTTAAGTCTGACCTAATTATAAAAATGATGAGAGAAACTGCATCTGGTCCGGCAGAAATGCGTTTTTCCACACCATTCAAGAAAAATCTTCGGCAAATTGAAGTAGAACGAGTTTCCCACAACCCAGCAAACCTCACAGCTCGGGTCCCACATTTTGCGCTAAATTGTGTGAATAACAAACATCTTGGAAACATTGAGAAAATTGTGCATGGTTTTTGCAAATTAGCCAAGCAATTATTGCATGTCTCACTCCTCTCATTTGCAATTCATATTCAAATTTATTCATTACACACCCGGTAGATGTTGCTTTTTTTCTGCATTTTTTTTTTTCGCGTAATACATTTAACATATTTGTTGTATTGTGTCCCGCCCAAGGTCAACACTTTGTCATACATGTCGTACTCATATGTGCGACATAGAACGCAAAATATAACATGTCGAGTTTATTTTCAAACGTGACCTCAATATAAATACAAAATACTTATTCGAGTCGGGTAAGTGCATCCATCTTTCAATATAGAGATTTCGCGGAGACGATGAAGATACCGCGCGATCTTCTAATGTACGCAAGCCAGGAGATGTATGATATATATTCCATTGGATATCTGCCAAATATAAATCCACGAAAGATCGGATGAATGACAAAATGTAAAAGTTGGCACGGCAAAGGTATGACAAATGATGATTGTTATTGAGATAAACTGAAGGATAAATTAGTGAAATTAGAAAAGTCATTTAGGTGAACACCAGGGGGGAGGGGGGTTGAACTTAGAAAATCGATAGTTGGAGGACAAGCAAAAACAGATAGGGCAAGGATGTTTTATTGAATTTGTTTGAAGAGAAGTCTTTCTCTGCCGTCCATTTTACTCCTCTTGATTGTATATTAGTATCCTTCCAGTTTTCGATGCTCCTTAAACGCTTTAACCAGGTCAATTTTTCTACCAAGACCAATTATTTTCTTCATTCTCAAGAGTTTTAATCCTTTTTTGACATGAATGTTTCCTTCTAGATTGCCAACTCAGCTACCGAATATTACTTCGCCGTATGATGTCTCTATCGCAAAACTATAGAGTTCCCAATCACCTTTCATTTTCAAACCCATCTCTTGGAGGTATATTCAAAGCATGCAATCCCTATCCATACATCCATCCAATCCATGCAAGTCAATCACCATCGATCCAAGTCAAGACTTTAAGCTTTCTCCTGTCTATTTCCGTCAAGCTTAACGCATCTTCCGAAATCTTATCTATAATCAAAAAAGATTGATAGATTCCTATCTTTCCGACAGAGGTTTCCTGTCTTGAAAAGTTAACCGCAGACGGCTGTGGGTGCTACCAGCTTATAAAGGGTTTTTTTTTGGTTGAATTAAATGTCTAAAATCTTTTAATAGGGATAAATTATGTATGACATATGCCAAAATTGACAATTCATTGACACTCGTGTTAAGTACGATTAGTCATTCGATTTTTGATATGCAAATATTGCTATTTCAGTTCTGATTAGCATAGAAGGCTGCGGTTGCCACTCGCTTTTAAAAGGTGTTTTGTAGGAGACACCATTATTTCACGTAATTATCCAGTGAGTCAAAGATTACCCGACTCGACGCCTGCAGATAATTTTTTTAAGCGATCTTGATTTGAGATCAAAAACTCAAAGACAATCATTGAACTGAAGGACAATTTAACACAGCTGTATCCACGGCCACGAAATCAAAGGTAACTACTTTTCTTGGTCAATTATTTTGAAACAAATTTATTGCTACAACTTGATTCTGAAAATAAATATCAAACAATAACATAAAGCTTAGCAGATCGCACCTTAACTAGCTTGATTTTGTGGCAACACTGTAGCATTATTCCCAACGAACAACAGAAGTTAACCGACTGCCACGTGACGAGTAGAAAACACGAGAAAATACAGAAAGCTGTCATGTTTTAAGGGAATTTGATTGAAAAGCAAAACTTAAAGGAATTCTGCATTGTGCACACGAAAAACTTTGAAGTAAATTTGACCCAATCGTCAATCATTAATTATTCATAAGTGACTAATCTCCGCCCAGAAACGCTACATTTGGGGAAACAATTCACCTCATTTCACCTCAAACAATTAATCAGTAAATAAACAACTGTCAGAGTATCTGTCCATCCAACTCTAATAGGTAGTTTGAAGGAGGTAACGCGTGCAATTTTGATTATAGCGTAACTAAAAGGTGTTTTAAGAGGTATCGAACTTTAAATTGGCAACACTTTTTAATACTACGTATGGTTACTACGTTTTATGGTTGATTTGGTTCGCCATTGTATCATGAATACGATGACGCCTGTGCAACGTCTGCGAAGTGTGCAATTCGTTTCGAAAAAAAAACGGTTCAGTTCGAGAAACGCATCGCACACTTCAGACAATTTTGTCGATATAATCGTCCATCATAACAATTGTTTCGATTGACCATGGTTTGTTTCCTCACCACATTTTCTCTCACTGATAATACGCATCCATTCTGCCATCGTACAGTATGAAATGAACAAACCATCGCAGCTTTAGAGCGTAGTATTGATGAAGAGCCAAGGAAGTCTATTCGACATTGTGCTCAACATTTAAATTTGCACCAATACACATTTTAGAAGATTTTACGGGAGGAGCTTGGTTTTCGGCCTTGCAAATTCCAACTTGTACAGGAATTAAAGTCGGACGATCATTGGGCGTGGCGAAGATTCGCAAGATCGAATCACTGCTGACTCCGAATTTCATAAGAAAATTTTGTTTAACGACGACGCTCATTTCTAGTTAGATGGCTACGTCAATAAACAAAATGTTGCCCAAATACTGTTACTTTATGGCCGGTGGACTCATTGGTTCATGTGTCTTCAAAAATGCTGCTGTGAATAACGTTATAGTCAATGGTGCCCGCTATAGAGCCACAATCAATGACTTTCACGTTCCGCAATTGACTTGCCGTAATGCAGGGGCCTCTGCTATTACCAGAATGGCGCGACATGTTATACAGCTCATGCAGCCATCACCTTATCGATTGAAGAATTTGATGAGCGTATAATTTCTCGTTTTAGGATATGTGAGCTTGACTACAAAATCTTGTTTTTCAACAACGGCGGACTATGTCTTGTGGATAAACGTCAAATCCCCGGCTTGTGCCGAAAAGCTCAAGACGCTTGGCATTTGGAAAAACAACATCGCCACGTTGTTGGCAAGATATGGCCCAATAGAGTATAGTAGGCCCAATAGGTTAGAGAAGTCATAAATCACAAATCTCATTTCTAAAACAAGACTACCCTTCTTAAAGTTTTTGTGTAGGTTGATTGAATATATATGGGGAGTAATGCATGTGAAAGTTTAAAAGGTTTATTGTGTTCCAGTCACAGATGTGCCAAGAGTACCGCACGTAAATCGATCTTTCCAAAAATGGCTATACTCTGCTGTAGCTTCAGGCGTCTCAAATCCTTTTCGACAAGGAAATGACTTCCCAAGTCATTATTACTTCTGCAGGGCAGTGCTTTGCGCGCAGATGCACTGATATCAACAAAATTGCAAAATCTGCACTTGACGTTCGTTTTCAGGACCACTTCCCTAAGATGTCCTCCGAATGCTGAATGTCCCGTGAGGATCCCAGCGATGGCCATTAGCTTTCTTTTGTTCAATTCGATGCACGATCAAAACTTCTTCTTGTCATATATGTCGAAGCCCTGGATATCCACTCCAAAGCCTATTACATTCTCTCTCCTCATTTTTCTTTAGGAACCTGTAAATGAAAGCTTTTGCGGTAAATGCAACACAAATATCAATTAAGTTATACTTTTTGCATCTCTGTCCAAAAGAAACCAACCGAGAGTGTCAGCGCTGTATGTACTATCTGTATGCTTCAATTATGAAATCATGTAACTCTAAAATGCCTCACTGCCTAATTTCAGTTGAGACTTGTTGTGCCGTTATAACAAACAATTGGGACAGGAGTCGTTTTTCTCGCAGTACGACATTGAAGAAATTTTTCAAAAAAATTCTTCAAAAGCAATCCTATAGGGCCGACAAGTATGATTATGGAGAACGGAATCCCCCAACATGACGCAACTGAACGAAGACACCAGTGACCAGTGAAATGCGGGAAGAAATTCTCGAAGGATAACGATTAGGTGGCTGCGAAATGAGTGAATTACATATGCATAAACATACTGATCGTTCAAATCCCGGACGCTATAGGCTAGATAGAACCTGATCAGATATTGAGGGTCCTTTGAACGATGAGAAGACCCAAATTTTGAGCAGAGATTTTTCTGAAATATCGGTTGAAGGGGACGCTTATGACCGATTGCTGCTATTCCCAAGTATGGTGAGGGTCTCATTCACCCTGAAATACGGTTGTTGCAATGTCAAAAGCTACGACTCTGAAGAGGTACACACCAGCTGTATACGCAAGACAATTAACTAAAGCGTGTAGGGGCCCATGGCTGTTTTTGAACTCGAGGTGAAGTTTGACACATTGATGAATCCTGTCTTAGAGACCGTAAGATCAGATCAAATAGTGGCAGGTACTCACGTTAAACAATTTGGCTTATCGCCGTATTCAGCAACTGAATGGGGAGGGCGATTATACAAATCTTCCTAGGTATTTGATAAAATTGAGGAAAGAAGATAAGTGGGAGACCCCGAAAAGAGCTGGTCGGATTCAATTGATGAAGATAGAAAATCTGTACTTGCATTTTTTAATTGAAAATCGTGCCAGATGGATCGAAACTGTTGAAGACGTCAAAACATGAAAGGCCAAATCTACAGTGATACTGCAAGGACCCGATGATGACGTCGATATGCAAGTAAACTTTAACAATGGTAACTCGGAACGTAGAAAATCTTCTGGGAACCTGATCGCAGTCCAGTTTTTCTCCCTCGAATACTATCTTTTACTCCCTCGAATTTTATACCGCGAATATCCTTAATTGAAAACTCATAATCTCTTGAGGAAATTCGCTCCAATTGTCTGACTAAAGTTTGTTCTTCTGGCCCGATTTTCCTCGCCGTAACTCTTTTAACGTATGAAAAATTTTGTATAAACTCTAAGAGTATTGCGTCCGCTTAGTTAGTAAAAGCAATGTTATTTGTAATATTGTGTCCTTCCTTCGTGTCACACAAATCTGACCTATTTGCTGACCATGCAGATGAGGCCTTTAATTATAGCAAATATAAAATGTCAATTTTACTGAAAGTCTGAAACTTTGTTGACTATGATGAAGGATTCGTCGTGGTTGCTGTAAGGATAATTTATCATGTCAAATCATGGCATAGTGCTAGCTAGACTAGTTGGTGCCGTGCTATGTCTATCGTCTCTACTTGGGAAAAGTAGAATGAACACTTCAGAAGTTTTTGGCAGTAAAAATTTACTCAAAGATAAAAAATAACAACAAAAGGATTGAAAGATATTCGGGTAATTCTTGCTTTAATGCTTTTGTATTTTCAAAAAATATATATATATATATATATTCATACATTTACACATTCATAAACTACATTCCTTCCTAGCGAATATATTAATGAGTTTTATTCCCGAATACTTAAATATCCCTAAAGCTCTATCAGTGTTGCAACATTATTCAATAAATTTCATTGTAGATTTAAATAAAATATAAATCTATAAATAATGACTAAACAACCATTGGAAATGTTAATTCATATTTATTCAATTATCGTTTTTATCTACTTTTTTTCATGTGTTGCGTCTACAGGAGTAGATGAGACAGTGACTAAATTATTATTTGCTTGTATGCTAGACAAGTAGCTACAATTTATCCTTAAAATTTCTAGATCACAGCTTGGTTACCGTAGAAATTTGAATATGAACATTTTATGCTATAGACCAAAAATCGTAAAATACAACTTCGTAATTTTTGTTTTAAGGATTTTCGAGATAAACAGATTTTCGAGATTATTTCGAAAACCATAAATTACAACAAATTGTTTTTATTTTATTTTTCAGCTTAATTTTTGTATAATTGCGTGCAATTATTAACAATATAAATATTGTAAAAGTGTTGACTAGTTTTTATATTAACCGAATAAATTGGTCCACTTTGTTTATTTTAGGCGCTTATTTAAGACGTTAATTTTAGACTTTAGACTTGACAAAAATAAATCAATATTCCACTGAGATGGTGCGATAACGACTCCGCACAAAACATATCTCAAAGTTCTACAGATTCCTTTCACCTTTCATGTTTTCTATGCTTAATAGTTGTTTATATTTATATATTTACATACATTCACGATTACATACGACTAAATCTACATAAGACTACAATTTTTCGAATTTTTTGTTGCAACTTCTGACCGTGTATCCTCCGGGATGGTATTTGACTTTCCCAATGTGCCAATACTGTAGATCTTACGTTTCTTTTTTGGTGTTTTTGATGACATACTTGTACTCGTTGCTGAAATACCTAAAGCAGCTTCTGCGGCCTTATGAAAAACTTCCTCAACCGCTTTTGTCCCGGGATACAAGCTCGATGTTTCAACGTATCCTGTCGCTCCAATATGTTGACATGCCATACAGGCCTGATCGCGAGTGATTTGTGCTTGATTCATATAAAGATTTGTATCGGGTGCTTCCATTAGTCGCATATCAGCTTTGCAACCACAAAGGATAATAGGAGCTGCCAAACTGCAATGTGCTCGAACTTCGGGTAGCCATTTGTGTATAGCATGTTCCAGCGATTCAGGTTCACTAACGTTGAAACATAAAATGAACACTTGAGCATCTTGATAGGCTAGTGGACGAACACTATCATATGAGCCGCTTCCTGATGTATCCCAAATAGAATAGTTGACGGTGTAGTCTCCGATTTTTGACTTGGTCGTGTATTTTTCAAAGCCAGTGGGAATGTAATTCTAAAAGAGAAAAGAAAAAAACCATTAGATTGATCGTCGTTAGGCGATTGACAATTGATAACAGATTTATCCTTTTTGGCTATCAGGTATATATACAAGTTCAAATAATAATTATGACAATGAATATCATAATAAGAACTCAATAAGAACAATGAATGACACTTGAGTCCTGTTTTTATAATCTTAACCTGAAAAAATACATGAAGGACATATTTCATTTTGAAACTTACGGTACAAGAGAAGGTGATGTGGTCAGTAACACGCTCGGTATTCTTTACTTCTATTTAGATAGACATCCTACCCCCAGATATTCGAACTCAAATATAAGTTCTCGTATTAAAATTTGATCTTTGAATATCTGCCAAAGAAGGTAACTGACTTTAGCCACTACACTGTCAAGACTTCTCACGAAGTTTGTTTTTTATTCCCTTTAGGTTCGACTGTCAAAAATAAAGAAAGGGGCAAAATAATATATGAAAATATTCTCCTGTTTACTTCTTTTGTGAATCGGGGATTGTTTCGTCGAGATAGTTTCCGCGGTCGTAGACTTACATTCCTCTAAAACAAAGGTAACTTCTTCACAAAGCGTAGATATGGTTCTATGGGAACATTTATCAGTATCAGCAACAACAACTGATTTGTGTTTTTTGTTGTCTATATCTCACAATATTATATATATATTTATATATATTTGTTGTTGTCTATATCTTCTGATTTTTGTTGTCTATATCTCACAACAATCATCCGCTTTTCTGACAAACATATATTTTGTTATTTACTCTGGGGTATTTCACGTAAGTTAAAATATACTACAGAAAAAGTTTGAGGCGGAGCTTTTGTTGCCGTGGGGACGTGAACTATGGCATTCGCTCGGAGATGAAAAAGTATTTTCTTGTAAAAATGCAGGATGACTATTAATTTACACGTCTGTCACCTTTGCAGAGGTGCAAAGGAAAACTGACGATAGAAGAAAAAATAAACTGCTGCTACAAGAGTTTGCTCCACAGTTTTTTAAACCACATCATAATTCACCCTCGAAACAGACTGGTAGAAAAGTTAGATTAACATCGATGCCTGTATGACCATGCTTTACCCGATAGCCCTCATGGACGGGGTTAATAACCTGGGTCAATTCACGCCTTTATCCGCCCACCTCAGAGCTGGAAGAGAAAGTATCAGCTAAAGAAAAGATAAAAGGAGACCAGTGGAGCTCGTTCGTGCTCATCAATACATCCTAACCTTAAGAACCACCGCCACAGTCCTGCAGTCCTGCCCTACAATCATACTGCCTTTCCGAGAGAAAATACAGAATGCCAAACCAACACTCTCTCCAAAAATTTTCCAAGTGTCACCAAACTAAGATCTCTTTCCTGTGATTTCTTCAGTATAATAACATTCGCCAACTTGAAGATCACAGGCAAAGAATCAGTTTGGAAACACTGACCAAGCACGCAGTGTTTACAGTCTGGTACAGTCAACCAGTCTGGTACAGTCAACCTATACGGAAAGGAAAGCCTTTTAATACTTAGCAAAATCTCCTGTTTCTAAAGATGAAAAAAATCCCCTAGTTCCTTAGCATATCACAGACTCCGTGTTTCACATTTTGCCGTAGAAAGGAACACACCCAATAAATGTCTTATACATCCAGCCCACTTATGCGCAAACCAGACACATAGTAATTCCCCTACCACCCCCGACGCACATTGTAAACATGGGCCCATGAGGCGTCCGTGTTACTACGAATAGATGCGCTCTCTATGCACTTCCTCAGGCTTATTAAGGAGTCCATGGTACTAGTTAGTGAAGTCCATTTTATTATACATAAAGTGATCAGAACAAGAACAGCATCCTTGACCGAGACTTGTTTTTGTCTCAAAACAATCAGCTGCATTTTTCACATGCAATTTTTTTAAGTTTACTGGACTTCACGTAAATTATAGGTTTATTGCACCCCCTGCCTTTGGTACAGGACAAGATTTAATAGGAAAACATTTCATGATGTGAAATATTTTTTTTTTAGGTTTTATATTTTTGCGGTAGTCGAAACGGCGCGTTACTAAAAAACCACCTGACCCGGTAGACGTAAAAAACAATATTTTTAAAATAAATGACATTAAAATCCGATATGCAATGATGCGTCTGTATTTGGTTGTTGGAGACCCTCGAATGGTCGTTTTTGCTCGATATATGTTTTACAGCAATGGTAAGTGATGTGTGTGATGGTACAGGTAAGGAGTTCTTAAAAGTTGAAAATGTGTTTGCAAATGGTCAATATATTGGATAGTCTAAAAAGTATTGAGCCTTTTTGCCACTAGATGGTGTTCGTTGTCATAAATCGGTCAATACTAATCAGGTTGAGTAAAACTGACATGCGTTTGAAAGGTGACATTCCAGTCGATAATTTTCATATGGACAGTTATGTATTTCGTCATTCGTGTCAAATGTTGTATTCATTCAACAATGAGTGAAATTTCTGAAAAAATTCGTTATATTTTACAATATCACTTTGATCAATTCACCGCAGGCTCGTGAAAAAGTTTGTGGTGTCTACGGTCAAGATACTTTATCAAAAGCCACAGCCAAGAGATGGTTCGCTCGCTTTGGTTCGGGAAATTTTGATTTCAAAGATGCACCTCACTCAGATTGACCAATCACTGAAAAAGTCGATGAAATCTTACAAAAATTGAAGAAAACCGACACATAAGCAGCCATAAAATTTCTAAGGAACTGAATATCCATCACGAGACAGTTTTGAAACATTTGCGTAAGACTGGATACACAAAAAAACTCGACGATTGGATGCCACATGAATTAACACAAAAAAATTGATCGACCGAATTTCTATTTGCGAAATGCTAATAAAACGCAACGAAATGTAGCCATTTTTGAAGCAAATCTTCACGGGCGATGAAAAATGGGTATTTTTTTCAATTCGGATCTGTACTGTCAGAAATTAACCAGAGTGCAACAAGCAATTCAAAAAACCCAGCCAGAATTGATCAATAGAACGGGCGTTATCTTCCATCATAACAATGTCAGACAACACACATCTTTGATGACCCGGCAAAAATTGACAGAACTTGGCTAGAAAGTTTTAATGCATCCACCGTATAGTCCAGACCTTGCACCATCAGAATACCAGTTCTTTCGGTCTCTGCAAAACTTCCTTTATGCAATGAAATTCACTTCAAAAATGGACTGTGAAAATAACTTATAAGGGTGTCCGGTGACAATTCCTGTAATACAAAGAGTCTATGTATAGCTCAATTCTTTGGTGGTAGTTCATGATATCCTTTTCAGTTGTGTATAAGAGTCCTACATCACTTCTCATAATCTGACCGCACCTATCCAAATGAAAGCACTTCATCCCTGTTCCCATTATTGAGCTTCAATTTAGAATAAATCACATATCCAACTCTGATTTGATGAGATTGGTTATAAAAAAATAGTTATACGTTGACACGCAACCGAAAAAATAAACTCTTAAAAGTAAGTAGTAAAGTCTATTCGTTCAGACAACCTCCGTACTAAATCCACCAACATAAACATTCATGGACATATATCAAGTTAAGTTTATCCAAAAGGAGGAGTGTATTTTTGCACATCCAACTAATCTACGACACTCCTACAAGCTTATAAACTTTCTACATATGGTTTTCTACACATATGCACACACGTGCATGCTAGGGCCAGATAATTTAATTAAATTGATTGGAAGTGATTTATATTTGTGTCCAAGAAAACTTCTGAATGTCTGAAACTAGTGTAGAGTATGCGTAAATTGTTGCAAATTGAATGGACAATAAAATTGTCGATTTATTGGCATTCTTTTTAATTATACCAACTTAAATATACACCCGTTAAGTTTTGACCTGTTTTCTTGAGAAAGTTAAATTGATATTGTGCATTTAATTGCCTTTAATAATTAAAATAATAGATAAAGGGAATAATTACTCAGAATTAAGTTATTCAAGCGTTTCCAAAACAGATAGAAAGATTGATCTGAGATTCAAATATGTTTAGCAAAGATATTGATTCGAACATAATTGATTCGAGAAAGTTTACTAAATCTATTTACAATTGAAAATTAACTACTAAATTTTGCTCAAAGTTAAACAATTTTGGACGCAATATTTGTATCTCATTTGTGAACTTCTGCAGAAAAATTTGAAAAAAAAGTATAAATATATATTATCTACGAAGGTCTAATGAATAGGAGACACCAAGGCGACTGAATTTCCCGCTAACAAACCTTATTCACTGAATTTAACTATAAAAATAATTTTTTTTCCACAAAAGTATCTACAAAATATCTGACCGTATCTACATGATTCGTTAAATATCTTTGACTGAATTTATGATCAATAATTGAGTGGTGTACAATGTTGAAAAGTCTGGCATTAAAGTTAACAACTTTCCCAACATTAATTGGATTTTTCCGTTGATCTGACTAAAAGTTGTACTTGCGTAATTATAGAACCAACTGTATCTGATAGATACTTTAAACAAAAATAAATTGACTCTTATGTAATAACTTGTTCTTCGAATGTAGATATATGGTAATTAAATAGTATTGCATATATATCTGGAGGCTTTTTATTATATTTCTGTAGTATTCAATTGCAATAATTGCAGTGTGTACTATATCATTTGGAATGCTTTTCAATGTAGATAATAATTGTAGAGCAGTTCGACATGATAAATGGCTATAATAGATGCAAAACGAGACGTATTTCTATGGTGATTTGAAAATGTATCTAACACGATATCTACAACAGTTTAAAGTGATTTCGTTGGCAAATATGTAACTTTCTGGTCATTTAATGTGGCTATAACGTGTATTTCGAAGAATTTTTACAACATTTAATGAAACAAAGTAACCAAAATCCAAATAAAACAGAATAAATGAGATGAAAAAGACCAAAACAATTCCATTTTTTTAGAGTTGTTTTGTTGCCACTTGGGTTCGTGTTTCTGATGTACTTGATCCCATCCCTTTTTTCAATCAAAGTCAAGTGTTATACAAGGTCTCAAAAGTCACAGAACTGGTCAAGAATAAAGAAAACTACGAATTATTCCGGTAGAACGGATATATTATTCAATATATATTTATCCAAAATAGTTAATTTCGGCCTCACTATACCGCTTTTCACGGTCTATAAGCGTGTCAAAAGATTAATTTAAGTCATTCTGTGAAAATATATTTAAATGGCGGTCGTCGAATTTTGGATGTCTTCAATGTTCGCAAAACGCTTTCGTTTCATGACCAAATGTAATTTTCCGAACAGAAAAATGTTACATGGTGCGAAATCAGTGCAAATCAGGCAAAGAAGGCCATTTTTTATCAAAAAATCGGTCACGACCGGTGAACGAGGAGCCGGTGCATTATCATGTAATAAATGCCAACTTTCACATTCACGATATTCTGGGCAAACTCGACGTATTCACAAATGCAAACGCTTCATAACACCAAGATAATACACAGCGTTAACCGTTTGGTCTTAAGGAATGAACTCCTTACAATCATGGGGATGGACAATCCCCTTGGAATCGTAACAACAAATCAACATTGATTTGACTTTAGACTTCTCCAAACGCGATTTTTTGGATTTGGGGTCATCCGAATGCTGCCATTTGGCACTTTGTCGCTTACAGGCGCTTTTGTCGATAACACCACGTCTCGTCGCCCGTTACAATGGATTTCCGGTAGTTTGGGTCCTTTTTGTCTTCCTTTGCAATGTTGAATGCGAAGCAATTTTTCTGTCGTCCATCAGCTTGTGAGGAACGAATCGTGCATAAATCTTTCTGAGGTCCAAGTGCTCTGTTAAAATGTGATGAATCGACTAACGAGACATATTCAATTCCATTTCCATGTAACGCAATGAGAATTTTGGCTCATTTTTAATAAATTCACGCACAAATTCAACGTTCATTTCGTTCACAACTGATCTTGGACGGCCAGAACGTTCGTCGTCATCCAACACATCTTGGCTTTCTTTAAAACGTTTAAACCACTCAAAGATAGAGGTACGGGATAAATTTTCACAACCATAAGCATTTTTCATCATTTGATTCATCTGGGCCGCCCATTTATCGTGTTCAAAACAGAATTTAAAATTCGCTCCTTGTTCAAAACTCATTTTCGATCGATGATACAAAAGTACTGTCACTTAGAGCGCAATAACTTGGGTTATATTCACCAAATGTCATGTAATTTTGACACAACGTCGATGATGAATGTTACATGAAATGCCGATAGAATCTAAAAGATGTCACCACCAGTTTTCTTAATTCTTGACCAGTCCGGGAACTTTTGAGACAGACCTTGTATATTTGTCCTCGACCTCGAAATAAAAGGGTAACCTATTTGGAAACTTGTCGTGTTATGTTATGGGTTATCCTCTGGGATATTCTTTATATTATTCGCACCGTTTCTTGTAATTCACATCTCAAATTTTGAATTAGAGTTTTTCAAAATCGGCATGAATAAAATTGTTTAAGTTTTTTCAAAAAACATACCAGCATCATCACTTTCCACTTTCCAAAAATAGCTACTGCCGCAGGAATCATAGAAAGTTTTGAAAGCAAGACTTTTTGATCATTGTTTATCGGAGGCAGCTTTACGAAATTGAACGGTATTTTAGTTGATCCCAGTTTCGGGGGCAAACGCGTCCTTGACATGGTTGCCAGTACTGGGCCCCGTCATATTCAACAAATACCACAACTCGTTTTTCCACCAATGATGATATGTTGAAACCGAACCTCACATTACATTCGGTTCGGAGTCCATGGTACCAAAGATTAAATATTGGAAAATTCTGCAGGATCCCTCGACCAAATCACAGGTATCTGCAAATCGATGACGGTGCATCTCGAAGTTCACAGGCTCAGTCTTCCATACATTTGGTGGCACGCTAAGAAAAATTAAGAATACGGACATCGAGAGATTTATGGAAGTGTTAATAGAACGATCTTTGATGACGAAAGCTTTGCTGGAGAAGTAGAAGACATACGGCAAAATATGTAGGTAACTCAACTATGGGAATCATTACGTCTGCCAGCAAGTCTTTCAAACTCTCAAAAAAACCTAGGCAGGTCAAGCTACCAATGAGCTGCCCGTCACCTGAAATGGCTAAAAAGCGAAGACAGCATTACAAACTGCGACGTCTGGACCCGCATGCATGGATGTAGGGGAAGGCATATTTCGAATCACCAGCCTCTAACTGAGCTAATTAAGTCCTTTGCACGCTCATCAATAGCAATAAAGCCAGCCTGTGGGAAGTCATAGTGGAAAACTTAACCAAAGAGCCATGAAGCGCACAAAATTCAACTCTCTTATACAGGATGAAATTGTGTAGACTCATTTGTCTATCCATTCCACTTCCGATCCGACCATTCATGATGAAAGCAAGTTGCCAGTCTACTTTTCACAAATAGAGGAGAGAAAGAAGAAAAGCTCTAGGACCCGATGGGATTTCAGCTGGAGTGTTGAATGCTGATGGCTTTTCACTTTTGCCTTGACTTGCTCCTCAGTACGTTCAATGCATACTTGTTCGAAGAGGTATCCCAAGGGTACTGAAATTGAGTGCGGGTTTTGCTGATCAAGAAGAGAAAGGAAAATCCTGAATTGCTGTATACGTACCGCCACGATTGTCTATGCTAAGCACGGCTGGCAAAGTTCTCGACAAATTCCTCCGGAGAAGACTCACTGGCCCGGATCTTGCTACCAGAAATCTTCCACGACGGTAGAATGAGTTCAGAGCTAACCAGTTCCCCATCGATGCAATTATGAGCGCAAGAAGAATACAGCAGTTCAGAGACAGCTAGACCTGCTTATTACGCTGGATGTTAAAACCGAGTTTAATTGTGCTTGAAATTGTTATTGAGTACTAGAACTTATGGCACGAATCCTGAAATATTATCTGAAGAATTGCAGCCTACTTAAATCCACGAAAGCTAGTTGTGGGATGAAAGTTACAAAAGGAATCACCCGAGGCTCCATTCTCGGCCCAATACTGTGGATCATGTCCTCTGATGGACTACTGAGGCTTGAGCAGGACAGACTTGATGCTTGAGACTACTGAGACGTGATTTCGCGACGATAATCCCGGAACGCACAGTCAAACATGCGAAACTCAGACAAAATACGCGAGTAAAATGCGGCGAGTGAGGTACTAGATAACTTTTGCTGGGTTCAGGTTGGCCAACTTTTACTTGCAAAATAAAAGAGTGAGAAGTTTAGTGGCCTCTCCCGCGAAATTTTACATATCTTCCCAGAAACTGTATTCCGAAAGATACAACAATTGACAAATCAAGTCACGTGATGTCATGCTCGGACAATCTTGACAGTCAAGGAAGGAGTACTAGAAGATCAGGAGCATTTTGGATGGAGGAATCTTCCCGCTCGAATCTACTCCAATAAAAGAGTATCATCTTATTTTTTGCTATTTTTAAGCTTTGGTATTTGAGACTGAGAATGCTATCTTTTATTTATAGATACTTATAGCAAGTAAGAAAAAGTTCCTTTTATTCTTAGTTTACAAGTATAAAGGAATTTGAATTTGTTTTTGTTTTGAACATATTCCAACAATCTTGCAATTTCGTTCATTTATGTTTGATTTACATTTTTTTAAGTGTAATAGCTATATTACCAAATAAAAATAGTAGTTATATCCTTAAAAGATAAGAAAAAAAGCTTTTAAAATGTCTTCCTCTAAGGCGTATGTTTATCTTTTCCACGTTATAAAATAAGATAATCGTTAAATGTATTTTCAAACCATTTATAAATCGTAATTAAATATATCTACTTAAAAATCTAAAAGTAATATTAAAGTTGGTTACAACCAAACTAGACAACAATCAAACCTAAATTCAAAAAGATCCATTGATGTGTGTAAATGGCGTAAGATCTATTGAATTAATTGAAAGTTTGATTAATTGATACTGAATTCAAATCTCTTTTTTGATGTACGACTGCTTAACCTTTCGAATTTCTTTGGATATTGATCATCGATGTTTTTTTGTAATGGTTTCCAACAAATCGTTCAGCATGAATTACTATTGCACTGAATTTCATAACCATATTTTCTATTGTAACCGAGAGAAAGTGAAGCGACAAGTGAACGGATCGATGGATTCAACGAAAAACGACAAGAAATTTAACAAAGTTAATAGTGTTTTGGTTTTTTCCTGGAAATTATTGTCACCATTTTCATTTGAAGATCAACTGACGAAAGAGAGAAAATACAATTGAACTTACTGCTGGACAAAAAAGAGGTTTCTCTCGTCTGGAGTGGTCAAAATGTTCAAGTACACAAAATCTTACAAAAATTTTTTTTAAACAAATATATATAAGCCATATTGTACAAAGATCCGTATTTGTTTCTTTCGAAAAAATACCTGAAACCCTAACCAATATCAGTGCATGAAAGTCAATCATTTAGTTGATGATCAAATGGTGATGCCTATTCAGAGCCTGAAAACATTGGACTCGTCAAGCAAATTTGCGTTCGCATTCCTATCAAGCCAGCCTGTGAAAAGCATTGCCCAATACATGCTTGCAAAACTGGCGTTAAGCATAAATCAAAGATGTTGGACCAAAACAACCACGCCAAAACGAACAAATTCGTCCATGATCAAGAAATTTGGCCCATCTACCCCCATCTTTTGGAACAAGAGCAGTCCTGATCTGTTCTGTCCTTTTCTCACTTGCAACTACAGATCGCATTCATAATCAATTAACTCCTGATCAACTTCCAAGCGATTTCAAACGAAGTCACTACGGTTTAATCAATTTGGAATTATAACCGATTTCGAAAGAATTTGGCAATTTGGTTTAACCAATTTAGAAAAGACCGTGGCTCCCCGTATCTGCTTTCACCAATCAAAGTAGCGGTTCACCAACCTAAAATTTAAGTAGCAATTCATCAACGTCATAAATCAATTTTGACTAACGCTCTCTGGCTTTTTCCAATGGTCTTCGCAAATGAGCCTTACCAGCGAATATCTTATGAGGACCTTCTCGGAACGTGGTTCTTCTTACGTGATGTTTTTCACATTTGATCTCCATTGAAAGCTTCCTCCAGTAAAATCCATTAGCGATTTACCTATCTCGCAGATCGAGTACTTCTAGCACTTCCTGGGAGACGCACAAATACCTTTCTATGTATCGACGCTCGTTGATCCGTTTCGGACAGCCAGCACATTGCAGCTTCCTTAGTTTGGCAATCTACGAAACTTTTTACTCGCCAAGCAACTTCGTGTTTTGTGTGCGTCGTTTCGTTCTTCGTGGGGTCCTTCATAGTTTGCACCCTTACAGTACTTTGCAGCCAGTCTTTCGGAAGGTTTTGTTTATAGAATTTAGCTTCAGAGTCCCAAAACCCTAACGCAGTATAGGACTTTGTCCTTTGTTCTGTTCTTGTAAACAGGAGAAAGCTTTGCCTTTCATTGCTCCTTTGTCCTAGACAAAAGATGACGTTAAGAATTAGCAAAGCTGCGAAGAACTCCCTATAAATGAGCTGTATTTTATATTCATTGTCAGTATTCATTGGTTTGACGAACAGGGAGTGTAAATAGTAAAGTTTTTCTTCTGTTCTAACGGTCAAAATTATATTAGGGCAGGATTGAACCATACTATTCATTTTGACCTTGGTAACTTATTAGAATAACGATTTATTTCCGAAATGATTCCACTACAATCCTCTATTTGGGGTAAGTTTTTCTAACAACAGCTTCCGTAATAGCCCTAATTTTTGCCCACACCTTCGTAGGTTTCGTAAACCTACCACGGCGGAATATGCTGGAAAAATATGTTCCAGGATGTTCACCCTCGAATTTACCATATCCGCAGACTTGTTTTCTACCGCGAAATTGGAACTAATGTGTGAGCTAAACGTAACAGAAAAATTAGAAAAAATTTTACCTGTCTGCGGAGTTGAATGGTGTCTGTGGCCCCATACAAACATGAGGGAGCCTTTTTAACTATTATCGATTAGGAATGAACTCGAAACTGGATTTCAGTATTCAGTATAAATAATTTTTGGTTGCGAAAAATCCTTCATCTTCAACCGTGTTCCACCTGTGATTATATCGACTCATATTTATGCTGGTGAGGTGAAAATTGAAGCATTACATTTATATTTGTTTTTGAGACCTTAAGTTTGAGCTGTCGCGCCATGATGGTTATGTGAACCTGATATTTTGCAAAGTTGCGTCAGTATCGTACGTATTGTTTTTCGAACTGGAGCTTCTGGTAAGAATCGCTCCATCAGGCTGGAGGAAATTGTATAAAGTCCATTGAATACAGAGATCTCCGCGTGAAAGAATTTATCAAATAGTCAAAACCAACCAAAAATCTTATTTAAGGATAAAAAGGAATCAGAATATTTGGCCCTAAGTTGGATGGATGAACTGCGTCGGATTTTTGCTTCAAAAACAAACATGTTCCTTAAATCAAGCGACCAGCTAGAACATTGATAGATACTACGACATTCTAGCCAGAAACAGTCGTAATCAGGGCAACCCATGAAATGGTAGCTGGTGACCTCAGCGGGCATAATAAATCCTGCCAGGTTAGCAAATTGGCTGAGAGCTTTACAGCTCACAAACTGCAGGCGAATACTCCAACCTTGGAGCAGAACTAACTTGGGCTCTCAAAAAAAAAAAAACGAAAGACCGATAGCTCTTTATGAGTCATTTCGTCAAAATTCACCAACATTTTTTACAATCACCGTACGGTTTATAACAGACGAAGTGAAGACGAAGTTCTCTGGATGAAGATAGACTTGGCTTGGAATAACAAAGATGCTTGGAGGAAAAGCCGAACTGGCAGACTCAATTCCTATAAAACGAAGACCTAGAAAGAAGACCTTACGCAAAATGAAAGTGTTGTTTCGATTGGAATTATTCCTATAATCTAGAAGAAGTACAGGGTGCGGCGCCAAAATCTGGACAAGTTAAACATTGTATTGAAAAATAATTTTTATTACAAAAATGGGAAAGTTTATAATTGTTTCTTTTACTAAATTGTTTGTTAAACATAAAAAAACTCATTCAGTCCATATAACCCCCCCTGTGCTTCGATAACCGCCTTTATCCTCGGTTTGAAGCGTTCGCAGGCCCGTTTTAATGCGGCACGGTGCATCTCGGCGAATACCTCTTCAATAGCGGCTCTCAATGAAGCGACGTTTGGATGTCTGTACTTGTTAGTGTCCCGTTCAACCACGCTCCATACATAGTAATCCAGAGGATTCAAGTCTGGGCTGTTAGGAGGCCAAAATTCTTTGGACCAAAACATGTCCACGTCGTCCGACAACCAATTTTGCACCAAATGACTTGTGTACGCAGGTGCACCGTCTTGTTGGAAAACATACGGTCTTCCGCTCGATACCGTTTCCATCCAGGGCTTGACCGCATTCATCGGAACACGCAAATAAACTTCTTTCGTAACATTTTCCCCTTTGTTAAAGAAATGCTGTGGCATAACATCACCTTCACTGGAAACAACACTTAGCACGTGAACATTCGCCGGAAATTTCGTTCTAGAAACAATGGGGACATCTTCCAGATCATGAGCAAGCCAGGGATCATTTCTTCGATTGATTTTCGCATCGACAGTAAAGATTTTTTCGTCAGGAAAAAACCTGAAGCGTCCGGCAGCCTTGTTTCGTAAAGAACACGAAAGCAAGTTACAGCGTTCAGCGCGTTTTGTCCTTGCAGCTTTTAGAAAGTATCTGTCTTATTTTAATTGTATAAGACTTGTAGTGGAGGTCCTCTTCCACGATTCGACGCATAGTTTTCTCACTTACACAGACAACTCACGACAATTTTCGGATTGACTTGCTCGGATCCTCCAAAATCAATTCCTGAGCCCGTTTAATGATTTCGGGGGTCCTGACAACGCGTTCTTTGGAGTGGGTTTCCTTGCTGGTGTCGCGGAACCTTTGTCTGACTTCTCCGATTCATTATATTTCGCAATAACTTCATACACAGTCGATCTTGGGTAGCCGAAGAATCGAATGATTTCTGTGGCTGAACGCCCAGCGCGAACACTTTCAATAATCGCGGCTCTTCGATTATACTCTGCACTTGGCTTCAACATTGCGACTTTTTCGAGGTTATAAATGTTCAACACATGTGTTAAACTATTTGTACGCGAATCGCGACCGCTCGAAACCTTATAGAATGGGGGGAAATTTAAATTGAATTTTGTCCGTATTTTGGCGCCGCACCCTGTATATTTCTCAATAGTACCCTTTTACAAGATTCGAACCATGGATTGGCTGATAAGAAATCCAAATTGATGGGCCCAAAAACATCGAACTAGGAACAAATATATGATACGCTCACTTAATATCTTCTTTAATGTCGACCTTCTTTCCCCATAATTTGATTCTTAAGTATAAGTTCAAAAGGATAATATAAAAGCAGTAAAGACGGTTTTCAATGTCCAAAGAAGCTGCGATAATTACATTTTCTTCAACGAACACCAAACTTTTGACACCATATCATTTTGAATCGTCTCGTACGAATCCATCAATTAAAATGTATTTTCCCTTTGAGGTAATTGGAGTTGACACGATACGCGAGCTATCAATTTCCATCAAATTAGGCATCTAAACGCGAGAAGTTTCGGTCATTAGTCTTACACCAGTGGTCAAATAATTACATGATACGGGTTTCTGAATTCATGTATAGTTTTATTTTGGATTCTTAATAGTTCCTAACATTTCCGAAGCGGATCTGCGAAGTTTGGTCGGGAAATCGGGTCAGAAATGGTGAAAAATTAAAACGCTATATCTTTTTTTTCTCATACCAATGCGGTTATACCTCGTTTTAAAATCAGAACCGATTCGAGGCAGAGATGTCTAGCAGAAATTATAATTTTAACCGAGAATATTTACGTCTTTTGTACAATACGAGAATCTTTTACCTTCAAATTCGCAGTTATGAAATTTACAAAAATATCTACACTTTAGATGCCTAATTGGCTGGAAGTATACCAACAGTTTTATTGACCTAAATCCATAGAAGCATCAAAAAGAAATTTCTAAACCCACTTCACAACTTCTTGTTTGTAAGCAACATCTTCTAATCAGCGCTTTTATACACTGAAAATCGTTTAAATCTTCGTTAACACAACAACACTAAATGTTAGCTAAAATAACAACGCCAACATCGCTTAAGTTGTTGTACATTTCCTGAAACGAGGAAAGACGTGAAGAGAAAAAAAAACCCAATGTAGAACTTAATTTCGCCTAAAGCCTTATCATGATTATCATTTAGAAGCCAATTATTGAGTGAGGGTACCTCGGAAATCACGCGTTAACCTCTTACGATGAAGTGTTTAGATTTTAGATATTTCTTGTTTTTCTTTCTTCTGATTTTTTCGTCTTTCTTGCAGTTCGAGGCGTTCCAGATGCCCTCGAAGTTAATTCAAACAAAAAAAGATACTTTTCATTGTTGGTTCGTATCTTTTTGTTTTCTTGGGTGTAATGATACGCTGATGGCGTGAAAAATGACTGGAAAAGTACAATAATTATTTTTATATGTTACTAAGACTGTGTAACCCAAATTTCACGCAAACATACGGTCATGCTTTAGTTGTGATTTACTATTTTTTGGCAATTTATAGAGGAAATTTTGATGTTAGATGGGCATTAGCACTGTCTTCCGCCGGAAAGTTTGTTATGAAGTTCGAATTTTGCAAAAGTTCGTTGTTAAATAAATATTTTCTCCGTCAAGCATAAGATTTTATCTTGATTAATTATCGGCCTCTTTTCGGAAGACAATTTTGATCTATTTCATGGATCCAATTAGTGTCAGTCGAGCATAGTTTGTCTTTCAGATAAAATTATAAATTATTTGGGTCTTGTTTTAAACATCTAATTCCGGACAAATCCTTATGGAAAACCTGTTGTCAAAATGTCAGTGCGACAAAGTCCAATAATTCCTTTACGAGGACGAATAGCTCGAACTTCACCAAAAAAAAAAAAACAATATGCCAAATAAATCATGAATACATTGCATTCTATACGATTCTCAGAAAGTTAATGTTCACGTCCACCCCATTAATTGCTCCATTTCAACTCTAATACTTTCCCGAAAATAGCACTTTTCACCCTATCAACTATTATTCATAAATAAACTCCCCACACATGATCCCTGCACACAAGTTTTACCGTCGCTACTTACATACGACGGATTCATATGTGATAAAAATCTTGAAAACTATGCATCACAAGTGTAATTAATGTCTTTGAAACCAAATAGCTCTTCTACAAAACCAAGTGTAGAGGGAAATAAATGTATGGTTTTGGTATAACCGAAGGTAAAATATACCTCCAACAGTGCTACATGATATTCATATGTGCGTACGTGTAAAATATCTAAAACGGTATCGTAGAATAGAGAATTGTATCTGGTACAAGATGCGCATACCGAAATAAAATAAAAGATATTCCAACACTCAAGAAGATTCATTAACTGATGCCACCACACACGGTCCCAATGGTGGTTTTATGGTACACAACACGATGGTCTCAATGGGAAGCGAAGGAGTTGTTTGGTTGAAAATTGAATTAAGGAAAAAGAATTTCTCTAAATTTAGATACGACCGTATGCTGGCACAAAGGAATGCTGATTGTGCTGAAATTATTTTCTAGATTTACCAAAACAACAACATCCATCCTATGGGGTGAAGTGGATACTTGATTCAGGATTTGGTTTGATTGTTGAGTACGTTATTATTTGGTTATTGCAGTTTATTTTTCAAAATGGATAATTCATGCATGGACTCAAAACTGCTTAAGATTCTAGACTCTAATACCTGGGACAGACGACTCCATTTGAACTAGTTCTTGACGTTATAGCGTTAACGTTAGGAACTAGTTCAAACGGTGCCGTGTAAGGGTCGAAGCGATTACTTCCTGGGCACTCGATTGCCGGATAGTGCACCTATACCCGAGACCTACAACTATAGTTTTTTCAAACGAGTTCTTATCAGAATAAAGTCAAACTAGCCAAATAACTTCATAATAGTCATAAAGTCAAGCGTGTTACTGACCACAGTCATTTATTTACGACTGCAGAAGACGAAAGATATGCGGGTAACGTTTTTATGCCCGCCAAAGATGGCGCCGTTTGAACTAGAAACGAGAACTTTATTTCGAGTTTTCGTGCACAACGATCTCGGATTCTCCGTAATCAAATTATAGTGTATCGATTATAAGGACTGTAGCACCCAAAAATTCACTAAAAAATTTTACACACTTAGTTACATGTGTGCTGATATATTTGAATAAACCATGACTCCATTAGTTCCCCGAAAATTTCAAATAATTTTCTTCACATCACGTCCAAATGTTTACTGTTCACATTATGCATGTGCTGATGTTTCTAGATATTTAATACGAATTAATGGATTCCATGCAAGCTAATTGTGAATAACAATACTGTAAATAACATTCAAAACCCCTTTCTCACATATCACATGCCCCTTATGCATTCTAACACATTCATCAAATTGATACTAAATGTTTCAAGTTTTTGAGAATGCATTTTATTATCGATGGTGCATTTAACACTTTTTTCCTTGATTGCCATACGAACTAAATTCGGTTTTAATGACTTGAATCTTGTGTCGTAAAGTCATCACCCTTTTCACATTGCATATGTTATAGTCTATGCTACTTGATACCACCATTATATATGATGTTTATTGTATCATGTTCTTCTCGCTGAATCATAAATGTGTTAACAGATCGTAAAAAAATAAAGAAAAGATTCCAAGCGGAGCCGCTTTATTTTCCAATTTTCATTCGACAATTGGATGATTGATGCAATGTATAAGTTGATTATTTTTTTCTTTTCGTCGGAATTTTCAATAATAGAGGCTTGCAGTCACGAAATCGCGGATGTTTAAATTGAGTTGATCTTTGAAAATTATGACGAATTCGAGTTAGGCGGGACGAATGCCTTTGAAGAACGAACGAATGGTTAAGAGAAGTCCTTGAAAGCACTTGAAAGCTCTTGGAAGCTCCTGGAAGCTCAGAGAAGCTCTTGGAAGCTCATAGTGGCCTTTGAACGCTCACGGTGGCTTTTGGAAGCTCTTGGAAGTATTTTAATAAATAATATTCAACGTTTGATCAGACTTTTTTTTAAGAATTTGCAAAAAGGAGTTATTTAAACAAAAATTCAATTCTAATCAAAATTAATTCTGTTGTAAATAGCCAATAAAACTGAGTTTTGACATTTCAATATTATTGAAGGAATTAATGTTGATTTTATATGATCCCTTTGAACCTGTTCGAAAGGCTTTTGAATTACGTTTTTATCAAAAATTCCGATTTTCGACAAATTTAACGAATTTTACCCAAACCTTTTTTGATATTGGTGTGATTCTTTTGAGATTTCCTGAAACAACCCAAATAGATGTTTAACCGGATCACAGCTTGACCAAGACCATGATATATTACTGTGTTTCTGTCTGACAGAGCCAGTCTTGACTGAAACGTGATGGGTTTATTCTCGAAGCCTTGGAAATAGGACGCATCACAGAATAGCAGCGCCCGGTAACCCAAGGGCTAATACTCTGTCGGTTTCCTCACCTTGGAATCAGTGAATCGAGAAGAGTACATTAACGATCAAATCCACCTTCGTTCAGGCAAACCATTCTGTTCGACCTAATCTTGGTAGGGAACTTGCTTCAAACATTTTAATTCCGCGACCATGGCATGCTCGCACATCAGCCCCAAAAAAAAACTTTATCTGTATTTGCACGTACCTTATCCAAAATATTTATAAATTCAATATAGAATAGTAATAAATATATAAGATTACCAAATATTTATAAACACAGAAGGCACATCACTATTTTGATAAAAATGAGGTGAATTACGTTAATCCATAGTTATCAGCTCCGTTTTCTTCTCCATCATATCCTTATTCCATGCTACTTTTTTCGTTTTTTTTGTTTGTTTTGACATAACTGTTTCTCACGGGACTTGGGCTGTGAAACATGCCAGAACCACCTCATTTTAAGACCACAGGTAGATGAGCAGGTGATCAGGTTAGAACCATGTATACCCTTGTTAACTTTCCACAAGTTAATTACCACAACTCGGTGGGTTGATACTCCAACACAAGAGACCAGTGGGATTCGAAGTTTGCATTGGATGAGCTGAAGGTATCACTGTATCACCCGAAATACACTTTCCGGGTCTGAAATTTGGTTACACTGAAGGTGAGTGCTCTGCTTACCATAACAACTAAAAGAAAACCACCTTCTGGGTGTGATTTCAAAATCTTTTTCGAACACGTATCATTTAAAAAAACCTTGATTATACTCGAACTTGTAGAAAATAAACTCATTCACTCACAAATGGCTTCTTTCAAATTCACTCGCAAATGGTGCAAACTGATGAGTCCTAGTTAAACTCAGCTGTAACGTTGTCATTCTTATGGATATAATTTCAAAATTTTGATCATAAGTGTTAATACCAAGAAATTTCCCTAGTTAGTTATGCGGCGTGAGAGTGGTTGCGGTACGATTCTGATATTCAATTCATTGATTGTATCAATCTTCCTACCAATCTTTTTTGTTTCCTTAAGGATTCTACATTCATCCTTTCAAACAAAACATCCAATAAAAAGTGCAAGCATGATTGTGAAGATTGATGAAACAGTAACCGCTGACTATGCCCTGTCAAACGTATGCTAGTTCAGATTCACATATCTGATGTGAGATCTGTCATCCAAACCTTCCAATCGAAATATGCCAAGGGACCATATGACTTTGGTGACCATTTATACCAGATGTATGAATAGCTTTGGATGTTATGGATGATTTTCTGGGGTAAAATGTTTGAAACATACTGCTTAAGACCCCCAAAAAGAGATCTATGTCTTCTGGCACTCTTAAAAAGAATAAGAAGCAGGAAATTGTTCTCGATTTTAGTAAGCTTACAAGGAATGAGACAATTTGAACTAGATAAAAATAAATACCGGATATATTTTGAAGAATACAATCAACTCATAGTTTCAAAACGTGAGGTCCTCGCCTTATACATGCATCCTATATACAATGTCCAACAAGAAAATCAACTAAACACAACCAACATTGAGATGAGAGCAGTAGGTCAAAGTGGAATTCTAAGATTTCCAACGAGAATGTCCAGCAGTTAAGCAGCTCCAGCGCCGTTGGTCATCAACCCATCCCAAAAGGCTACGCCAATTTAAGAAAAAAAAAATACTGACAATCTTACGGTCATCTTATGAGTGGTGTTATACGGTGATCTTATTATCTGATCATGCAAGAAACGGTCCTATGATACAAGGGGCAACCCCTGGATGAATACGTTATTATGAATACGAATTATCAGTGAGAGTTATTGTGGTTCGGAAACGATCCATGGTTAATCGAATTGTTCTGATGGACAATGATGACGAAAATATTGACCGAGTGCGACATGAGTTTCCCGAACAGAACCATCTTTTTCGAAATAAATCTGCACAATTTGCGGACGTTGCTCAGGTGTCAACCTATTCATGTTAAAATGGCATACCAAACTAACTATCAACGCTTGACAACTGTCACAACTGTCGCTTGACAACTGTCACATCATACGTAGCATTAAAAGTGTTGCCAACTTAAAATTGTATGCCTCTAAAAAACAGCATATTTTTATTCAGGTACCACGGGTGCCAACGCGAATGGATTGACCACTTTACTAGACGTTTCAAAGTAGATAGTGATGCGTGAGGATGGCGGCGTTGTCCCTCACGTCAGAAATAGATGGGCTCCGTTTATGCTAGTATAAAAGTTGTTGATCCTCAATGTAAACTGGTACATGGATCCAATGTATTAGTAGACGATAGTTGAGGATTCTCAAAAGTTTCGCAAAGGCGAGTGTGAGGTTCGGCCTAACCCATCCCAATGCGCAAACTCACAACACATTATTCGAATTCATTATTTTCGTTAAGTTCAAACTGAAAACTCATGAACAGTTTTATCAGTTTTCACATCATTATGTACCTCAAACAATTCAAAACAAAAAATTTCCTGCTAAGATTCCCAGAACGGAAAGCGTCTGGTGATTATCCATCAATTTCTGCTTAACATCAAAGTGACGGATCGAATCCTAACGGAGGATCATATATAAATTACAACAATTGCTCATCCAATGGATCATCATCATTAAAAACGAAACAAATAAACCGATGAAAAGCACTTATGGTTAATTTATTTCATTCCATCATACCATCATTAAAACATCTGTTAAAATCTGTTTGTTTTCTTTTGCACGGCGATCGGATTCAAGAACTAGCGCTGATATTTCTTTCATGCGCAAATGATTCATCTTTAAATTCTCATCTCATGAAGGAATATGGTCATCAATTCAGCAAGACAACAATAGTAACAATAACAACAGCAACGAAAAAGATGGAATAACTGAAAGAACAAGTGAATCGATTGGGTCATGTCTTAAAAATTTCTTCGGAATATTTTTGGCGTTCTAAGGATTCACATTATTCACGTTTTACACAATTTAGAGATAAATTGGAAATCGCATGGTAATAGCTTTCGTTAAATATCTTTTGGATTTCTTACAAGAATATCCAAATAGCCTTTCCGCGAAGTAGAGAAATCTATTTCTATAGCAGTAAGACGAATCGCTTCACGCCAGATTAGATTGTTATCTGATAACATTCTTTGCTCTCAGATACTCGCATGTTGTTGAACTAGCTGCTGGCTTTTGGCCTGAAGGCATGTTTCATGCATTCCACAATGCGTAGAAGTGATAATTTACGAAAAGATATCCATAGATTCACAGTCGTCAGCTGGACATGCAGGAAAAAAGGAGGGAGGCTCTCTAATTAGCAGGATTAATAATACGAGGAATGTGAAACGGCGTGGATAGGTTCAAAGTCCATGCTTGCGGCCGGCAGCCATTGACGAGATGTAGTATCTATTACATATTCTGTCGTCTTTATTGTGAATCTAAATAAACAAACGGAACAAGCAAACAAATAGATTGATAGTCCTCTCAACGTAATATATTTAACTTTTGTATGGGAGTCAAGTAGTGTTGAGCGTGCAACAAGAAACGCGGCATGTCGTATGTTAACATTCATATACGTGTATATGTTTCAATCTACATATTGAATTTCATGCTGGGTGCGCTGCTATTTTCATTATATTAAGACTGTCATCCTCCATTTTTCCTGGCAAGTTTTGCAAATGCTTTTCAAGTGCCACTTCATGGAGATTTGTGCGGGAGGAATTCTTTAACATGCATAAAACGAGCGAATATAACATTCTGCTAAGTACTGACTGTAATCCAATAAATCACGGATTGGTCTTTTCTTTTGGATCCAACAAATGAGCTGAATGGAGTGGAATGGGAAGAAAGAGGTCAAATGTTACAAGCTCGTTAGAAATTAGATATGTTGATTTGGACAGGGTAATATGTGCGGGCTTAAGCTTATTAGAGCTGCTGAATAATGTTAGGCGGCAAATTGATATGTATACATTACATAAAAATACAAAGGATATCAACGAAGTGGAAAAGTACATGGCATTGTTTACAGCTTTTATATGATCCCAGGCTTTTTTTGGTGGTAGTAATGCGGGTTGAAGAAACTTCTAGAACATTACCTTTAAAATCTTCCAAATCTACCGGCATTTAGAAAAATTAATGAGGCGGCAATATACGTAATTTTTGTACATTCGCACATAATTTCAATATCAGCTGTTTAAATTTTTTTTTTGAGTAAAAGGATCAAATGGATCAAAATAAAAAAGGAAGTCGAAGAGGATGAGATGCACATCCGCAAACATACAAATTCCGTAAAGGGATTCAACTTGACTCCATTTAGATCTTTCTTTACAAATTTAAAAATCTGATCCATTTTGATTCAAAGATCCAACCCATCCAGGACAATAGTTAGACGTGAGAGGGAGAGCAACAATTACCCTAACACGATTCAAACCAAAATATCAATGCTGGTGTGTTAGCTGTTCCAATGAAAATATAATCTTGTGGACCTCATACATGACATCATAAATAGAGTAAGATACGGTGACAGACTCTATTCCAGGGGACTAATTAGCAATCGGTGCGTTTGGCTACCGGACCTCAGTCGGCATCTGGAGGTTCGAAACACTCTTGGACGCTCTGGAACCATAACCTGCCAATCTTCTTTTCCTCAATGTTTTCCAGGTTTGTAAGGACGGTACTGTCTCGAGAAAGTGAAGAACAATTTTTATTACAGATATGGCTAAATCCTTTATACCCATCTTGTCTCCATGGTTCTCAACTGTGCAATTCTCTGCATTGAAGAGAAGATTTACGATTTATTCTCATACAAGATGGTTCGAGTAGTTCATCCGTACTGCTGCTGCAATTAATAGGCCATATGCTCCTTAATACAACACAGATGATAACATTGCTCCATCTGAAGAGCGCTTTAGAAAACCAGTATGTGTGCGAATTGCTTCCTTTGAATCTCCTAATGATACACTGTTCGTTCCCGGAAACATAAGTATGATAAGTCCTGTCTAAGCTGTTGAAGGATCTGTTTATTTCACAATATTTTCCTATGTTGGGAAACACACAAATCAGTCACTACAAACTTATTGCCTACGGAAGTCAACTTTGTACCAATGCCTTCTCAGTTTAGAAACGATGACAATAGTGCGGAGGATTTATGTATAGCAGCTTGGCTATCCAAGTTGTTATTCATAAATATCCTTTCTTGATACAGTGCAGGCTGTAACGTCACCGCATCTGATTTAGAAATATGGTGTGAGGAGATGGTCCCATTATTAGTCCTAGCCATATACAAGCCAATCCGCAAAAGAAAAACATGAAAGGCTGAGTCCTGTCTGGTCTGTCAAGCCGTTCGTGCTCTTTATGTCCCTATGATTGGAAACCCACAAAAGAGTCACTGCAAACTGATTGTATACAGAAGCAATATTTTTTTATGATTCTATGGCACAAATTTAGAGAATTTGACATTTCTGCATTGAGCCAGTAGGTAACAGCATGTCTATTCGAGCGAATTGCGAAAGTTTTCCTTCATGTCAATCACAGATCGGATAGTGTACCGACAAAATTTTCCAAATCGATTCGGCTGGGAGATCACTGTTTTAGTTCGACATTTAACAAGTGACGTCCGAAGTAAACCGCTGTTGTCAATCTTCTGCATTCAATGTTTGAACTATGGATCAATTTTTTTATGTCGATTCCTTTCAACCATTTTCAACATTTACAGACTTCTCCGTATAGAGGCTGAATGTCAAAGTGCTTTCTAAGGCAAAGTTTTAGGACGGGTTTTTGGGGGAAGCTTTAGAGTCATCCCTGTAACGATCGAGTAGGCATTTCTGAAGTTCTTTGGAACTGTAGTTTGCTTGAAGATAAAGTAAGACTGATACAAACCAGCGCAACTGTTATGTGAGTGCGAATAATTTTAGCCTGGTCTGGATAAGATGGGAACCAGACAATGACCGGATCAGACGTCACGGTCCTCTTATTGCTGGTTTCGTACGTGACTCAGAGATAAACGCTTCCGACACCGCCTTTTCTAAAATTCAAAGGAAAGGTCCAATCGAACATTCCCGAGAGGAATGCTAGTTCTTTCCACCGTACTGAAATGGTGAACTGCTGGTCGTATAAGGTGCGACGGGCTTTTCTGATAAAAAAGGAATTGTCGATCATTTATCGGCACAGAATAAAGAAAGATCGCCTTCGCAATTGTTCTTTTCTATCCTACCGGCCTACCTACTGAGAAAGTAATATCCTTAATAACAAGACGCTGATATATGCTTCAGGACCAAGAACTGAACACCTCCTCTATTATGCTCAGAATCTAATGTGAAGCGTTTGAAACATTACTTGGAACGTTCATTTTCCTATGCATTGAGATATTATTGAAGTACCCAAATCGAAATTCATAGAATTCTATAGAAAAGAAATTTATAGAAAAGAGACTAATTATTCGACCTACTCAGAAAAATAAATCATAACGTCAAACAGAGCGAGCAACTTTCCGCGACTTGCAACTTGCGACGCGAAAACTCAACTTCAATACAACAAAATCCGAGATTGTATCCCACTAAGGACAGTAATGCTTGAATTAGTGTTTCTATCTGTATCAATCTTTTTCTATCGGTTCTTTCTGTACTGAAGAAACAGCCCACTTACTGTTCACAGTTAGAATAGTCTTCTTTACTTCCAAGGGTGCTATTTTGTATCAGATGACACGGAAAGGACGAGTTCATATCATGCTTTTTTCAGCCATGTTCTAGCAGAATGTCAATATGAAAAGATATGTCAATACGACATAATAAGGTAGGTAGGTCAATAAGGTAGAATCTCACGGGTTGAGTAGGCTTAGCTAGCAAATAACTCGATGGGTTAGTTTAGGGGTTAAACACGAGTTTTTCGTGGCAGAAAGTTTTATTACTGTGAAAGTATTTCCAGGTCTTCTGCTTTTGAGTTTCTTGAGTACTTTCTTAACCATGTCTAGAGTAGGAAATACAAACGCTGGCTACCTTTCAGTGCTCTAGAAGGACTTTTCCGTCATGGAAGCGTTAAACGAATGGCAAGTGCGTTGACAAGTTAAAGCGCTTATGCATGGACCCCATCTGGTCTAATGGTACGAACCGCATTTTCTAACTCAAAGCAAGGGAAGTGGGCCGTCTGCAGCTGTCATGTCCTGGCTCGCATCAAAACGATTCTACGCTATCTAGTGCTCTAGTGCAGTTTCATTTCACCAAGAATTCATAGCGCGACGGGCTGCTGTCTGATTAGCTCATAGTTTAGACTCGACGGGTATCTATTGACTAAAAATGTTTTAAAGCAGCTAAACATGTTTTTTGAAGTGGTCATTGAAGATCCATAATTAGCCGTCAAAATGCTTACAGTTGACTTCATCTAATCTTATCCTAACATATAAGTTCAGTAAAGAAGGTAAACTACTTAGGAGTAACCTTGGATAATAAGCTAACTTGGACTCCACACATAGGAAAAGTCAGACGGAGAGCTACAGCGGCGCTCTTCACAATGAAAAGACTAGTGGAGAAAACCTGGGGAATAAAACCCAAAGTTGCCCACTGGATTTACACAACAGTAGTGAGGCCAATAACCACTTACGGGGCACTGTTTTGGTGGCAGGCATTACAAAAGAAAACCATTGCAAAAGAGCTAGAGAAGATCCAGCGAATGGCCTGCCTTGGCATTACAGGTGCCATTAGGACTACGCCAACTGCTGCAATGGAGAAAATGCTCAATCTCATGCTACTCGACAAACTCATCTTCAGAGGGGCATCACTTGCGAGCATCAGATTAAAATCCACTTATGGGTTATCTAACCACCCACAAACGGGGCACGTATGCATTTTGGAAAAAAATGGAGAGAATGACAACGTCAAGTAAAAGGGAGCTGTATAGAATCCTACCGATAATGGACACAGCGATTCCATACAAGATCAGCATACCGACCAGAGAAGCGTGAAAAGCGGTGCAGGATTTCACATCTAGAAGTGAAATTATGATCTACACCGATAATTCCAAAACGGATGAGGGAAGCGGTGCCGGAATCTTTTTTTCAGATCACACGCAATTCAACCGAAATTATAAACTGGAGAGCCACACAACAGTTTTCCAGTCGGAAGTGTTTCCAATAAAAGCGGCTATAGAAGTGGCAACAAACAACCTTAATGGAAGAATACAAATACTCTCGGACAGTAAGTCGGCACTGCAGGTACTTGCCTCTAACCGCGTAGTTTCACAACTGATGCAGGATTGTAGACAGTCTCCAAAGCCGTAACAACCCGAGTAAATGTAAAATTGACATGGGTACCTGGACACAGCAGTGTAGAGGGAAACAAAAGTGCGAATGAGCTAGCGGGAGCTGGATCAGCCGACATCCTCTGGAAAGAGACAGATACGGCTTAGAATGACAGGAACGACTGCAGGATAAGCCGATCTCTTTGGCCTCATTCTAATACAACGAGGACAAAACAACTCCTGGGGAAAAACAGAAATGGCGTTAGAACATTGGTGGCAGTATTAATGGGCCATAATCTTCTAGGTCAACACGCCAAACGAATAGGAACCAAAACGGATGACACCTGCCGAGCTTGCGGCGAGGAGGAAGAAAGTACAGAATACTTCCTCCTACATTGCCCGAGTCTGGCCAACAAACGCCTTATTTGGCTGAGGTGTACTGGCGTAAGAGAATTGGAACACTTGGCGACCACAGAACTGGGGGAACTCCTTGGCTTCTGTAGGACGACAGGATGGACCATCTGTAAAGAATAGATCGACACATGGGAAGCTAAGGGCCGATTCTGGCCTATGCTATTTTCCAGCAACCGAACCCCAGTACAATAATAATAATATCCTGTATGTCTTCTATTTTGCGACAAATCATTCTGTCATGTTGACGGGATATAGACGAACCCTTTAGAATAAGTTTAAGCAATATTCTATCCAAAAAGTAAATGATTAAGTATGTGGGCGTTGACTTTTTTAAAGTTTTTCTCGTATAAAATGCTCGGATTGGCCCTTAAACCTGCATGAAAATAACCCAAAAATGTGAAACTCTTCGGATTATGACAATTAATCAAAATAAGATTCAGAACCTTAGCAACATCCAGCTTTTTTCTTTCTTTAAAACAGATGTTCGGATGTGGCTGCTCAAGCCCGCATTAGGATAACTCAAATCGGAAACTCTTCGGATGATGTCAACCCAGGTATCAAAATAAAGCTCTGAACCTAAGCAACTTCTTGTTAAAACTTCCCTTACCAGTCCTCTGGTAATGTTACCAGGGATCACCAAGGGATGTAAGGATATAAGAGATATATCTTGCTCACTTGAATTGCTGCAGTAGCTTACCTTAGACCCAGACTGATTGTTGCCTAAAGATGGAAATTTTGAACAAAATAACGTAGTTATTCGCAAAATTGGCTTTTTAGGTTTAGGTTTAGATTTCTATTCGGTTCACCGTTGAACACGTCCTTTGGAAGCTAACTAAATCCATAAATTTTAACAAGCCGAATCTGCAGAAATCACTGTGGGTTCTATGTATTCCGCCGTTTCATCAAGTTTTTGCTAATTAGGTTTGATCAACATAAATGAAACACCAGCTCACGTTAACCACATCATTCATTATAATTTTATAACCTTGACATCACAAGGTAAAACATCTTGATTCTACCAATTTCTGTGAATATAAAACAAAATTTTTTCTGTCGATTTCCTTTCTTTGGAACCAACGGGAGAATAGAAAGGTCTAACACCGATCATCATTTAAACAACTATATCCAACGCGCAACTGTTGATTATAAACTTAAGTGGTAACAAAATAATTAGGCACCACAAAAGAACATCAGTATGGTAACACAAAAAGAACGCAGCATAATCGTGCCAAGGAGAAATCTTCAAGATCAAATTAGGAATGTTGGTAGTTACCAGATTATAAAGAAGATTCTTCCATTCTTCAGAATCAACAAAGAATCAAAAATGAGTTTGGAGTAGGCATTCTGGGAAGACATTCTAATTTCGTCTGAAGTGTGGTTTTAATGATTGTGAAGTGTTTTAATGCTGGAAAAGGAAAAAAGTAGACTTATGGCGAACACAACAAAAAAAAACTGAACAAAAAATGTATCAATGATATGAGCACTATGGACGTGTTTTTCAAGTGGAAGTGTTTTCTTGGAATGGTATGCGGATACCGATGGAACTTGTTTATTACAGAGGAAAGAAACAGGCAAAAAAACAGAAGCCTACTATAAACAATACGAAGATAAAAGCAAGATTTTAACGGAATATTCTCACGTAAATTTGGTGGTAACTTCAAATGGGAAACTCTTTGCGATTCGTATGCATTTCCGAAGTTTCTTGCCACTGTAATTGTGCATTTCCTTTTATTTTCCTGAAGAATTTACTGGAGAAAAACCTCGAATACTTCAAAAGGATCGCTAGCTTTACTTTTCGCCCCGTCTTAGTTTATTTTATTTTATTTTAATACTCAGCGTACACATACAAAGTAACCATAATTTCCAAAGAGATACCTTAATTTGATCATAAAATTCTATTAGAATTGAATTTTCAATTAAGACATTCGCTGAAGTACTTGCCTTCTATGTTGCGTGTCGACAGGTCGAATCATGAACTTGTATTGAGCTCAATTATTCAGTGACCAAAGAAGACTACCAGCGATGATCAATATGGTAGTTGTTGGTAGCCATAAATATAATCTCAGAAGTCAATTATTTGTCAATTTATTACATGAGCATTGGTGCTTCGCTTTTCAGTTTGGCCATGCAATTGATGCCCAGAGCAGAATGATACCTTCGTTCAATTTTAGCCAAGGTTCGACGGATATTTTGGACATAGTTCAGGACTTCTAGCATCGGAAGAACCAATGGCTAGAGTCAACCTAGATTCTATTGCATACATGCCTGACATCTCGCACTTATTATCTATACACGTAGAAACCAAAAAAATGCGGGGAGAAACGCCCCCGCACGAGAAAAGCATATATTATTCATATTTTTCACTGAAAATTCAACAATGTAAAAGGACAAACCAGCCACTAGAAATAAGGGCAATCCTGAGCGTCGAGGAAAATATCAACCCAAAGCAGGATCTATTTAAGTCGAATGGTCAAGTTTTCCTCTTACTTTCAGTGGTCAAGCAAAGGATCATCTGGCTTTCATTATGTCGACAAAACTGCTTGGTCAGGCTCTCCCCCCCCCCACTGACCATCTCATCTTCCTGAAGAAGTTTGGACGGTTGAAAGGTTATGGATCTTAACCAAAGTATAAGTCATCACCATTTTCAATTCTTCCTTAATATTTTGCTTCTGTGACAGTGTAATATTAAGAACAATGCCTGATTCTTAGCCCTTAACACTTTACATGGCTCAATTCTTTTTTGACATTTTCCGTTGCCAGCGGTCTTCCCCACACAGACTACCTTCAGATATCTCCGTCATTGGCAAAGCAGCAGAGACAAAAGATAATTGCGAATTATATGCTACAGTCTCTTTGGTGGCGTTGGTGATCGCAGAAACGAAGATTATACTCAATCTTACTCGCTATAAAGCAAAAAAACATTTGCTGGCACAGAAAAGAAAAGAACAGAGGAAAGGTCGGCAGAGAATACTCAGGAAACTCCAGGCGGCGAAAAAGAAGATCGACTGAACGTCTGATCCCTGACTTGAGGGATATGACTCTATCAATTGCATGATAATATTGATTTCTACTTTATCCAGCAGTTGAGAAAACATGGACGTTTCCGATGTTACCTGCACAAAATTGATAGGTCACGGTGCCCAAACTGGATATTTTCCTTGAAGGAGGGTGATAGCTCTCATAGTTTGTTTGTAAAAGATAGATTTTGCAGCGCGTTGACCACTTCAGTTAAATTTGAGAACTCTTTCCGGAAACTGTAGGCGGAAAAATATTTAAAATTATGATTAACTAATGGAACCGAGTGTCACATTATGCTCGGGCAGTTTTGACATTACAATAAGCAAACGAAAACGTGAGGAGACGGGTCGGGTTTGAGGGCATCTCTTGTCAGCCACTCCTGTCCGTTTCTTTTTTCCGTAGTTTAAGGGCACTGAAGCACGAGGTCTAACTCGATTAAATGTAGGTGTCTGACTAAGTTGTCAGGTTGACAGGGAATTAGTTTGGTGAGTAGTACAGAAACGAGCGCATTTCGAAGCTCTTCAATTGATAGGCAAACAGTTTTAACCTTTTTGACATGATAAAATTTGCTAATAGTCTCAGTATCAAAGGACACGTATAGGTGACCGAAATAAGTGTAGTTATACGGCCCCGAACCATAAACTGATGTGTCTAGTAGAATGTCAAGCCAAAAGCGGTTGATACAAGTGCCTAGGCGAGCAGTCATGTGGGCTTAATCTTAATTCTGGCATGTCCTTGCGACGACCCTGCTTATTATCGCGGGGATGATAGCTACAGTACTCGTTGGTGATGAATGAAGAAGGGTATCTACCTTTGTAAGGAAACTGGAGATGTAGAGAGTGGCTTGCGAGAGGAGAGGATTTCGACTTTTTGCGTTGCCAGACGCGAATTATTCTGGAAAGGCTAGACGAAAATCTGTTAAGCCAGAGAAAGCTACCAAACGGCCATTGTCCTTGGTTAAAAGCCTGATTGAACCCAGTATCGTAGGATATAGACCTTTCCTTCGAGAAGAAGAAGAGAGAAGATGAACTCCTGCTGTATTGCGAAAAGTATGGGTGGGATAGACATGAGGCAGGTGGGATTTATGTGACTTTAGGACATGGCTAAGCCAAAAAAATGGTGAGATTGATTGTTAGCTTACACAGCTGATAAGCGTGTACATATTTTCAGTGTTACCTGAACAATATAGAAAGGGCTCAGTTTCCTAAATGTCTGATTGCTGTGACGCCTTTTTCACTAGCGAAAGTTGGGCAAGACACCGTTTAATTTTTGGTAGAAGACAGCCAAGATTTTTCTAGATAGTTTAGTGAATAAGATGCTAAGGATTAAAGGGAGCTGTGTGTCGCGAATCTCACAACGAAGGGAATCTTTAACCGTTTGCTGGTGCAAGTCTATCTATTCCGTTCCGCACATGCCTTGCCTTGCCAACCATTCGGCAAGGCATCGTGTAATTCTTGCTGAGAAGACAGCCAAACCTTTTCTAGCTAGTATAGTGAATATAATGCTAGGATATGAGCCCAAAGGAAAGTGTTGTGGTTCAATGAAGGGAATCCTTAACCACTTGTCGGCGCAGGTCTTTCTATTTCATCCTTTTCAGATGATAGAGATCCCTCTTACCTGGAAATTCCGTTCTAATAGAAATAAAAGATGTAGCTATAAGTTATGTTACAAACTGTTTTATCATAGGTTTTAGGAAAGGATAGGATAAAATAGCAGGCGACTGTTTCAGTCCGTAGTTCAGTTGGGTCCGATACCCAAGGCGTATATAGCTATCATTTTCATACCAACATAAATGTCGCTACATATGAATGTCTTTAAAGTTTGCATATCGCGGGTACATTTCTCTAGATTATCAGATAGTTAGAATAAAATCACATAAAATAATAAGTTTTGTAAGGCAAGTTGGTCATGCGAGTTTTCTTCGTAACCTTGAGGTAGGTTCGTTCGTTCGTAGGTTCGCTTCTGAAAAAAAGATTGAGAGGAGTGAACAACCTGTTTGTGGTGGGTTATGGGATAAGGAGCAAGCTTTCAGTGTCTGCTTACGCAGCAAGCAGGACTCAACCAACTTGTCCTGATAACTCTCACTTCCTCTGGTGACACTTGAGTCGTAAAGTACTACCGCTAGGAGTTGACAAAATTCCCATATTTCGGTTTTCGAAAAGCGGCTGTCAAAGTTCCTGGCCAGTAGGCAGAAGGGACTCTACAATCTGGAAACGAATCTGGACGATTAATCAAAATGGCGTTTATTTATTTGATAATTATAACAGCGTTGAAGTTATTTTTGAAATGAAAATAATTTTCTTTGAAGCTTTAAGCCAGACACGCGATCATTATCACTATGCTTTCTTCTGAAGTATCAGATTTTGTTAATTTATCTTAATTTTTATTTCATCTCAATATTTGGTTCACCTATAACTAACTTTCTTGAATAATGATCTATAAAATATATGAACAAATATACTCACATCACTGAATGTATCATTCACAAAACGTTGTATCAATGCTGTCTTCCCACATTTTGCTGGTCCGACAAGAACAACTTTGACTTCTTTGAAGAGCCCGGGTCGCTCCAGTGAATCCATCATTTCACGTTTCGACATTTTTGTGGTTTGAAATTAAATACCGACCCCGTTTTTTTTTTCTTTTTTCTTCTCCTTTTTCTTTCAGCCAAACTACAATACACGAGTAAGACCTTGATGATGGTATCTTCTTCACTAGTACACGAATCCCGAAACAATAATTTTAATAACTATAATTGTTACTTTGTGCTTTCGCTTTTCTGTGCTTGTTTGGACGTCGCGGTGCCTTTTTTGTTTTTAATTTTACACACGAGCGGACCAAGAAACAGCAACAGCCTCTGCCTTTGCCTTTGCTGCACTAAAAAAATTAGCAACAATTGCCTTTAATTCAATTTAATGATGCTCCTCTCGACTGAAAATAAAAAGAAAAAACATTTTTTTAATATATTTGCGAAATCATAATAACTACAATAATTTTAGATAACATGTTGCATTACATAAGACGTTTGTAAGATCTCAAACGGAAAAAACAAGAAGTCCATGTTAACATGATGGATAATTTTTTACGAAGAGCATGAAACAAGCGGAAACGTGATTTGTAATCGATTAGTCACATAGTCATCGAACATATAACACTGATCGATTTGGGACAGATACGGAAACATGTATCTTCACATGTCCAATAGGGAAAAAAATTTTATCTACACACAGATTACCTGTTGGTAAGACGTTTTTCTTTTTCCTCTCCAGCTCTTTTCATGTAAGGCGCCGCAATCAATCTGATATCACACATGCTCATGCCGACCGATAAGCTCACACGTTCAACACCGTCTATGGTAACATTCCGCAATATCGAATTAATATTTTATAAAATCTATTTAACCCATTAATAGTTCATGTCGCGCTTCAAATGAAAAAGAAAAGATACAAAAAAAGTGCTTATCGCTAAGCTTTCATTAATTACTACCGCGTGAGAATGCTTTGAACTCTCGGGGTTGATTCAATTCGAATGAATAATGAAGCTATGCAGCAATATCGTAGCTATCGCACGTCCAAACTAGATTGATTTGTTTCAGTGTGTTTGGTTTTTCTGCTCCTTTTTCGTTGCATTATTTTTAAGGTTTTTATTTTAACAAAGCTGCTGTTTGATAAGACCATTGTCGCCAAAAGGCCAGGCGCCGTAGACGGCTGCAAAAAAAATGGAAAATGGCAACGAAGTTGCGGTGACATAGATTTGCTCAGCTTTAATTATAATTGCTTATAAAATTGCTTGTGTTATTCGAACAGTGGAAATTTGCAATTATCGCAAACGAAAGAATTATTGGAAATTGATTTCTACAATTTTATGATGTATTTATGAATTGAGGTCGAAGAATGAAATAGAGAAGTTTATTTTGCTTTTTCTTGGAATTGTTTCCTTGCAGACTTCTATACGAACCACAAACAGTGCTCGAATGTGAAGAAATGATGACTGAGGTAGACATCTTCTGATACGCATCCTGTGGGTCCGCCTTATGTAAATACAAAATGCTTCTACCTCAACTAAGACTAGGACACTAAGTATTGCTTTCCAATAGGATGAATTCAGAAAAAAATAAGAGAAATGCAAACAAAGCTTTAATTTGTTCTCTGGTTATTATATTTCACAATCTCCGCCTAGATATCAGCTTTGAATTTGTTGAAAATCTGATAAATTGGTAATTATGGTCGAAAGCTCAAGCCTAATTCTCGCGCAGATCAACTCGAGTAGCGCAAATTGACTCTCCTAACTCCCATGAAATTACCTGCTCTGAAGTTATTCTGCCTAAGAAATAAGCTCCGAACAGCATGAAGAGCCTGCTCGTGATGACGACTTTCGCGGCTATTCCGCTATGGGTAATGTGTAACCAATAACCAAACGGACTCTCCCTCCTTTTGCTAGACAGCCTATGCCCTACCCTATCTATGTTCCAGCACACCAGGGTATACTCCTTCACATTGTGAAGAGTTGAACGTTTATGCGGCAGGTCTGGACCAAAGTGATAAACCATCAATAGCACCTCAGCCAGATTTCCATTTGCTCCTGCTACCTTTCTTATCTTCAAAGGTAAACTGCTGCTTCTATTTTTATTTTCCAAAAAAAGACGATTTATCCACTTTCGTAGTGGATTTTTTTTTGGGGGGTTCGGGGGTGGAGGCAATTTACGCCCGGAATGTGGGACTCCTAGGAACGCATGCTACCAGACTACCCACTAAATACCCCCCCCCCCCGTTCAGGAGACTCTAGCCTGGAACCGTTTGACACATTACTTCGGGCTAGGCCTCATTTTACTTCGCCCTAGAGCGCCGTCAGCCTAGAGAAATCTCCCCCAGCGGGAGGGGGCAGGATGGAGGAGGACTGCTGGAAAGGAGACCCCTCTAGACCCCGCGCCCAAGGTTATCATGGTACATTTTTTGGCAGTAAGTATTGCCCGAGAGAAATGTGCCACACAGGTCCATTTGTCGAAACTTTTCAGCATTTCTCCGACCAGATTGTCTGGAGAAAGCTCTCCCATCACCTCCCACAAGTTCTGCCGCATCCTGTTCCACCTTCTACAATTGAAGAAGGTGTGAAAACCGTCGTCCCTTTCCCCTGGGCAGAAGGTGCAGTCTGGGGACCGTGATTTACCAATCTTGTGCAGGTAAAACTGAAAATACCCATGCCCGCTAAGAAGCTGGGTAAGGAAATAATCAGTCTCACCGCGCCTTCGATTCAGCCACAATCCCACGTCCCCTATAAGACGGGCAGTCCATGGGCCATTAGAGTCGCCTTCCCAGGACTGTTGCCACTCGAGTATTGTGCGCTGCCTCTCCTCTCGGTTGACAGCATATCTTGAACCCTCCACTTTTCGGTCATAAATTATCCGTCGCTCTCTAGTGATGGGTATCACTCCTGCGGTCACCAACACCACCCACTCAGAGACAGTGCGGTAGGCAGACGCAACCCGCAAAGCTCCTCGTCTCTGTACCTGGGCCAAGCGCTTTCGGTACAGCTCCTTACTGAGAGCTCCGGCCCAAACCTCAGAGCCGTACAGTAGCACTGACTGTACAGCACTCATGAGAAGTCGGCGTTTGCTTGGTGTGGGCCCACCGATGTTGCACATTAGTCGACTTAAAGCTGAGACGCCTACCGCGGCCTTTTTCGCCGTTGCCCTTATCTGTTCCGAAAAGCTCATTTTGGAATCGATCAATAGTCCCAAATATTTTATTGCAAGTTTAGACTGAACAGTCGCATCTCCGATCTGCAAAGGAATTACCGTGGGAATTCTTTTCTTCGTGAGAATGACCACCTCGGTTTTCTCTAGTACCAAACTGAACCTGCGGGTGGTCATCCATTCCCTCACTTGATGCATTAGCATTCCCAGTCTGCTCTGCGCATGTTCGACTGTGCGTCCGGCGACCAGTGCTGCTATATCATCTGCATAGCCGACCAAGTGCGACTCATCTGGCAGCTCAAGCCTCAATAGCCCGTCATATGAGGCGTTGCACAAATGACGGGCTTTTGAGGCTTGAGCTGCCACTTTCGCAGTGGATGACTTCATCGTTGACCCAACGACTAAGAAAAGAATCTCGCACAATCCGGTCTTTCTTTTTCATCTAGTATCAGTGGATCAAATATTAACTACTAAGCTTCCGAACTATTCCGCAGACCAAACGAATCGCTGTAAATTTCATCCACTAGACTTTACTAATGAGAGGTATCTGCATCGATATAAACGCAAAGGTTTTGAATTTTGTCGCTTTTTCATTTGTTTCGAATGATCGGAGTGAAATTTTCAAAAAAAAAACCTTTTAATTTTGAATAGCTTTTACTCCACTAATTTTTCATTCGAGCCCAGGTATTGAAAAAAGTCAAAAAATGTTGCAGACTTCAGATGCTTAAAAAACAATAGGCCTTAATGCAGTCGGTGAGTGGGAGAAGGCATTTACTGGCTAACATCTCAGCTGAAAATTTGCCTCTGTCAAAGTGCTTGTCGTAGGTTTCCAGTCTAACTTTGCTTCTCAGAAATTTTTCTCTATCCTAGTATTCCAAGAAAATTTTGAAAATAAGAGGACATGGGTGACTAGAAAAACCATGATTAATTTTAAATACTATGCACAGGTAATCACTTCCCATTGAGTCCTCTCTAAATCCCATTGAACTCTCTAATATATTCAGGTTATCACTACCCATTGAGTCCTCTTTAAATCTTGCCCTAAATCCGAAGTCCTGAATCTTTTTCTCTCCAAATCTTGTCTAAAATTCTCTAACATATTCAACCTTAGATAAACAAGGGAATACTAACCGAATGTCACGTCCGTTTTAGTTCCAACGCAGCTCCAATATTGGAAAATAGGGATATGATCTACTACTGCTCGAAACATCTGATTAAGGCTGCTTCACCTTATTTGACCGTTTTTCAGTTTTTCAAATCCCGTTTAATCAGGCAAAGTTATTCTTTGTGTGATCCAAGAAACTTCGCACCCAAATATTTCCATTAGTTGTTAGTCAGATCCGGATGCATTTGTTTGGAGGACCACGAATTTTGTTATAGTAAAAATATTTTGTCTATGAGATATTGTGGGGGTTGACGAAAAATGAAAACAATATCAGTAGTGGCGCAAGGTTCCATTTTGCTCGGGTCTTATGTATTGTTTCGTACGATCTTTTGAAGTTGCAGCTACCGGAGGACTCGCTCCTGATCGGCAATGCTGGTGATGGAGCACCGTGAACTGCCGGACAAACTGTCGAACAGACACAACTGAATTTAGATAGGTTTAAGCGAGTTGGTGGTCGGCCGTGGGTCGAATTTAGCGCTAGAAAAAACCGAGGGTTTCATGCTCACCATTAAGCAGATCCCTCATGTTTTTCCCGTTAGGGTTGGAAAAACGATCATCAAGTCGAAGGAATCAATAAAATACGTAGGATTTATAATTGACACGAAGATGAGCTTATTTTAACAGGTCCGAGCGTCACACTGCTGCGGGAGTATCAGATAACATTCGCCTTATGGCCAACACAAGGGATCAACCTTGCGCAAAATGCGTCTACTCATAAATGCAGTCGATTCATTGCTGTTTTACGGCTCTAAAGTCTGTGGTGACGCTCTTAGTAAGGAATCGAACCGAAGGCGTTTGGCACGGATCTTTGGAGAGCCAAGGATCTTTGCGGAAATCAGCTGCATACTGCAGCGTATCTGAGCCGGCAGTGCTGAATATCGTGAGAGTGATACCCTATTGCTACTGTGGAAGTCGGTGAAAGACACTGTTAGCCAAGAGAAAAGAAAAGGGATCCTAACTTTGTCGCAAGAAACGTGGGTAAACAAAGTACAAAGCAGATGAATTGCATGACTCTTCAGTGACTTGTGGCCGTGATTTTGCAAAAAACATGCTGAGACTGATTATTCCTTAACGCAACACCTCATTGGGCACGTGTGTTTTCAGTATTATCTATACAAAATGGGAAAGACACCGTACCATGCTCGCCTGTTCTGCCCGAGGACGAAAGATGACACCTACGACACCTTCTTCGAATGCAAAAGAGAGACCAGGTGTTGATTACATCTCTCGGAGAAAAGAGACATACTCTCTCCAAAAAACATAACGGGAAAGATGTTGACAACTAAAGACAATTGAAACTGCGTGTCATTTTACGTGCGGACGTTTCTTCCTATAAAGATGGTTATCATGTATTGCTTGGCGACGCAAACAGAAGAGAGGATCTCTCTGACAGCCCTCCTCTTACTTCCCATCTATGCCTTCTGAAAGAGGGATTTTCCCCTAATTTGAAGGCGCTGCCACAGCGTAATAACATACAGCGATAACACTCTGACCAACGACCGATCTAACCGAATTTTGCAGAATTGTGTTGTTGTTAGTAAAAAATTTTATTTTTTGCTCGTATTTTGATCGTTTTGTGTAAAAGCTGAATGAAAATAAATAGAGAAAATAGAGAAAAATAAAAATGTTTACTAACACCAATACAATTCTGCAAAATTCGGTTCAATACCGTTAGATCGCTCGTTTGTTCGGAGTGTTATCGTTGTATGTTATTACGCTGTTGCGCTGCTAGGCGAGACCAATGAGATATTGTTCAAATTGATGTGACAAACAGTTCCAGACTAGGTTCTGGTGTGAGAGGAGAGGTGTTTAGTTGTTAGTGCGGTTGCCAATGGAAGTCCGACACTCAAGGCGCAAATAGCCTTCCCCTGCCAACATAGAAATATAAAATGCGCTTTTAATTTAATTCGAAATTTTATTGATGAAATTAAAACATTAGACAATAGAAAATTCAATGAGAAAAATCCTTCACGTATATTAGAAGACTGTTATAAAACTTTTATTTTTTCTGCAATTCCATTGATAAACCAGCGGTTACACATCGGTATATTAAAACATAAAATTAAAATAATTTCTTTATAAAAATTTTATACAAATCAATAAAATACATTAAAAGTTTCGTTCTCGGCGATCTTGAACTTAAATGTGGATTATATAAATAACCATGACAAATTTCATTAAAATCAATCATCAAATTGCATTTAACATTCTCTTTCAGTGAACATACTCTGAACGTACTAACAATCGCGGACAAAAGTTATTGTAGAATCAAATCTTCAATTTCGGTTGTTAAAGTTGTGTTTCCTCTTCCCATTTTATGCAGGGGACACATCAACACAACAAATATATTAAATTTCCATCTAAATATAATTTTCATGCATCAACAAAAAAAAGTCCATACCATTTTGTTGAATTGTATTGAAGCTTTTGTTAACTTTTTAACGTTCAATGACCGAAAAAGAAAAAACTCAACTTGAACAAAGCACTTTAAGGAGCATCAGGCAACAATTGCCACCAGCTTCGTCATATTTCATCCTCCAACAGCCTCTCCGATTTGAAATCATAAAAGAATGAAAAAAAAAGTAATAGTGAAGTTCCTTTCTTCATCTCCTTACTAGCACCAATACATGCATAAAGCGAAAGCAAAACACAAGCGCAATGAATAAACTTGGGGTCGATCTTCTATAGCGAACATAACGAAAACGAAAATGCTTTTCTTTTCGACAACACAAAACGCTCGTTAAGGAAACATATTCAATTTTATTGAAACGACATAACATTTTGCGTTTTATTCCTCAAGTTCACGACATTTTGCATGAAGAACATCGAACATACCAAAGGAAATAACATCTTAGATATTCGGCGTATAGAATGCATGCATGGCATATGTGAGTCTATAGGAGTCGAAACCTAAAGTGGTTGCTTAAGGGGCAAGCCATAAGGGTAACTTGTAATATGGAAATACATAGGGGGCAAGCTGTGGACCAACACTGTATATGTTTGTTAAAGCTAGCAATTGAAAATTTATGCATGTCGCCTGCTTATACATAAGTGGTATTAACTGATACATATTATGGTTATATGCCGTTTAAAATGTTTCATGTCCCATGTTTCCGACTGTTTATTGGGGATCAGTAGCACAAATTACACTTGTGGTCAAGATAATAATTGTAATGAGTCTTTATAGCCATCGATGAAATAAAGGACAAACTTGCTTCCGGTTGTTTGGCCAAGATGTTAATTTTTATTTCATAGTCGTTATCAGGATAATCAATAGTCGTTTGCATCTGTTTTTATTGGTTGGCAAACGATTATCATGTAAATGTAATCCAGGTTCTCGCTACTAAATAGTTACACAAGGACCATTTTGATTCATTATCTCTGATGTTTAGTCACTAAAATTGTCTCTTAGTACGGCCGATATTTATTGTCATTGTTTCCACATCGAAATTTAGTTGTACCCTAATAGCTCATGCCAGCGTTTAGAGTCAACCCCGTGATACGAAGGCAATCCGATAAGTATTTCGCCTCACTACGCGATAGCGCCATTATCGCAAGAAAAGTTCAGTATCGTGAACCCTCTCTTCACTATCGTGATGTACATTTGTATTGACGTACACTGTCAAAGTTTCATTCGAATCGAACTCGTAGATTTGCTGTGACTGTGTATGGAAGCGGACATGTCCATGCATTCTAGAAAAATGGAGAAAGGACAATATCATTCGTGATTCGATTCTTGTTTCTGGAAGGGAAATCGTGCAGCGAAATTGAAAAGATTATGACGTTGCCCCTGCTAAAGCAACCGTAAAAATTTGTTTGACGAGTTTCAACGTCGTCGCATGGCGGTTTTTGATAATCTATGCCCAGACGCCCCAAAAACTGCTACTACGGAAGATAACGTGACAAAATACCAAAATCTCTTATTTGCAGACCGCTGATTGATTGATGCGCGAGATATTTGAGGCAGTAGGCATCATCAAAGACAACGTGGATAATATTCTGCATGAAATTTTGAGCGATGGGTGCCGCGTTCGCTCACTCCGGACAATACGCGCAACCGTGAAGATCACTTCAGAGCTATGTTAGACGTGATGATCGAGCGTGATGTGATCCAGCGCACGCCGAAGGAATTTCTGCGTCGTTTCGTTACCGTCTACGAAACATAGGTTTATAGGTACTCACCAAAAACCAAGGAACACTCAAGAAAGTTGACTCCACCCAGCGAACGTGCTCCGAACAAGGCGGAGACTATCCTATCGGTTGAAAAGGTGATGGCTATCATTTTCTGCGAATCACAAGGTGTGGAATGCATCGAATATCTGGAAAGGGCAAAACAGCCACATGGCTCTGCTATGTCGAATTATTGGGCCGATTCGATGCTGATTGCAAAAGAAAGCTTCGATTTGGCGAATAAGAAGATTCTCTTTCACCATGACAACGCACTGGCACATATCACCGCTGTCCCTGCGGCAAATATGGTCGAACTTGGCCATGAATTGCTAACCTATCCATCCTTTTCTTCAGTTTAGCCTACTGAGACTTCTTTTTGTTTCGAAACTTGAAAAGGTAATTTGCTGGGTAAAAATTTGGGACGAATGTGGAGGTTATCGCTACCATGGAGGCTTCCTTTGCAGACCGCAAGAAAACGTATTCTCCAGTTGGGTTGAAGAAATTGGAGCATCGCTCGTTCCAGTGTATCGATATAAGAGAAAACTAAGTATATTGAAAAATAATTCACCACTGTTTCAAGATTCGATCAGTTAGGCTCAGTACGTATCGGACCGACCTCGTATTAGGTATTTCCAGACTACTGTAGCTATTCTTCAGCCTATAGTAATTTTCCAACAAGTCTTCCATTTTACTATACTATTGTTTTACTACTTTTATTCCTTTTTTAATACCACTAATGTTTCGTGGCTGAGTAAGATTTAATTCTTATGCTTCAGCACAAGTTCCATCTGCTCTTCTTTCTAAAAAATAATGAAGTTGGGTTTTTAAGGCCACATTTTAACCCTAACCCAGACAAAAACTTTGATAAGTTTTCCACATCAGACGTTTCTTCGTTGAAAAACTACAGGAGTAAATAATCAAAAATATATGAACAGTGATTTTCAGGACGTTTTTCTCTTTTCAATTTCATTCACTAAGAGGGGATCGAAATTTTTTAGTACATCCCTTGCAGCATAAAACACCAACATGCACTTCCTGCCTTTTTTATTTCTTTTGGACAAATTGCAACTATTTTATATTTTTCAGGCTTTTCTTCAGTGAGGATCCTCACTTGTCAGGATCATTACACATTTCGACTAACGATTGTTGCGATCAAACTAGGAAATAAGCTTGTGAAATCTAACACGACGCAAAGGTAACTAATTACGAATTTAATTTCTATAGCAAGCTTAAGAAAATGATCCCCTCGCAAAATGAAGGTTTCAAAAATGAGAAGTAATGCGAAGGTGTCCCATATGTTAACAGTCGTCTTAATCTGTTTAATTTGGCGCTGGTGCTGTCGAGGTGATTGGTGGTGATGTATAATTGCCTCACGCTTTTTCAACAAAAATTTCGAAACAAAAATAATTTATATTTTCAAGTCCACAATCCAAAAATCAAACCTTTACTTTAGTCAGTTTTACGTTAGAAAGTTGCTTGACTATTTTGTTAACACAAAACATAGAATTTTGAATTTAATGACTTCTGCATAGTCTAACCCGACTAGTATAATAGTAATATAATCTGGCAATATTTCACCTGCTCGAAACCTCAATTCAAAGTATTACAACTTCTTTGTCATATGCCCATTAACCACACAACATCAAATGTTCAGATTGATGTTGTTAATTCAATGCAACTTTATGCTCGATGTATCTTTTTACTGTAGCCACATAACATTTTACCAGCAAATCTTGTTCCCATGTCCTCAATTTCACGAAATACGAGCTCTTTCGAGATGTGTCATTTATTAAAATCAAAAAAAATTAAGAAATATTCCGTCAAATTGACGAAAGAAACTGAATTTCAAAAAAACTATTTTATAATTTAAAATTTAAATTTTCTTTTTCTCTTGTATTTAATTTTTTTTTTAATTTATATTTTTTTTCTACTTTTTTTGAGGGATGGTTTAGAGATCTTTTGAAATGTTGTTTCTTTCGCGGAAATCACCTGTTACATCGTTTTATAATGAATAAGCGGGTTTTTAACTGGCGACACATTGGGCGCGATTTAGCCATTTATTTTATCAGTGATCAAAATGCTAGACAGCGATAAAGTGGAATAATGAATCAAATTTAAATAATGTGATGAATGAACTCTGATTTGTTATAAAATCGTGATAGCAAAACGGAAAACTTTGTGTTTTTGTATTTGCTTTCATTGGAAAACAGGCAATTTTTTTCGCCAGCCAGTTTAAGTTCAACTTAAATCAAAGTTATAAAATTTTTTAATATCAAAATTCGTTTCAAATGTTTTTAACAAATTATTATCACTAAAATTGCAACATAAAATCAATCCACCTCAATTTTTACGAGCAATTTAGTCGGGGAAACAACTAAACTACGAATCGAAATAACTATTCCTTTGATTTTCGATTTCGAAAACGGTTTGCTCCATAATGTCACTGGTCCATAAATTTGTCACATGTTTCGCGAATTAGGGCTCTTATATGTTTGGCTAATGCATGGCTTGTGTATGCTAAATTCTATCAACGGGAATAGTTCCAACAACCTAAACTATACTTCTTTCCACAACGAGCAGCTTTTAGGAGTGTGAACCAAAGCGGAGGTATTTGAGGTACAGACATTGCAATATCAAGTGCATGCTTCCTATTCCTGTTGGTCCAAGCATCGCTTTCGTATCTCTTGATTTATGGACCCTAGTTCCAGCTTTAGTGACCACGTTAGCCTCTTTCCCCACTCGTAGAAGATGATGTATCTAGTCCACTCTAGAGTTTTGCAATGTGTACAGGTCAAGAGGTCATAGATGTTCCAGCTAGTGGGGTAATGTGGGTTTATAATGAATAAGAAAGGGATTCAACGTAAAATTTTCACTTTAGGATAAAAAATTTTAAACATTGAAATTCTCACCAAACGGAAGGCTATAAGGATGTTGTCGTGCTTGACAACAGCCGTCTGCCTTCTTCTTGTTGTCCTTCTTGTAACAAAAAAAAGTATGTTGCCCTTCTCCTGAACAAGAGGAAACACTTGTAAAGTGTTTGTCCTTCTTAATCTTCTAACGTCTAAATCTAATATGAAAATGCTGGTGAAGCTTTGTGAGGCTGATGGAAAACGATGCTGAAATAGAGCGAAATATACAGCTTACTCTGTTTTGCATTCATGTTGGAAGTTCTCATTGCATAAAGTATTTGACATTTATCATCGATGATCTTTGCATTTACATTTGAAAATTAAGAGTGTAAGAGTCCTACAAATGCTCACCAATAAGGTACAAACGATACAAAAACTGCTGTGACCTAACTATCAGCTAAGGTTATCATACTGTCATGCTCTGTTTTTCAATTGACCGTATAACCCCCCAATTTTGATGGTTGAAATTGGTTGGTTAGACAATTCGGTTTCATAGCACAAACCCTCTTTCCACATCTTTTTGTAGTCGCGCGTTTACGACCAATAATTGCAAATCTTACAATCTTTGAAAGCTGATATTGAAGAAGAGGTCAAAAATTTAACCCTTGGTATATTAAAAGGAACAATACAAAATTCTAAGAAATAGGTCACCAATTTGACACTTTGGGTATACTACAAGGAACGATACAAAATTCGAAGAAATTTGGAAAATAAACATTTTATTGTAGACTGTCAGAATTTCTTCCATTAATACATTTCAAAATAATTAAAACGAATCCCTTTTTACTGACGGAGAAAAAACCTAAATCGAAGAAAATCCGGTAAATCTATCTGGTTCTGTCTTAATTAACAAAATACACCCTTAAAATAATGGAAACTCTTAAGGGTATAACACGTAGAGAGACAAAAAAGGAACTTAAAAACTTAAAAGAAACATTTAGACGTGTATAACCGATAGATTTTTTTATGAATAAATATACCATCAAGGAAATTAGATGTTGTCTTCCAAAGCCAAATGAAAAGCGTTAAAAATTGATTCAGATAAGCTATCAATATCAGCTACGAAAATGGATGTTCTGAACAAAAAACGATAAAATTGAAGAAGAATCGACAAATATGCTCTTCTGAAATCTAGTCAGATAATTCCACGGTGCTGCTCACTGTGATTTTCATTGATAAGAATTCTCGAGCAAATACAGCAAAAGTAACTTTTACCAGAAAGTTTAAGCAGGTGTTACCTTGTTTACCAAGTAACCTTTTCCTTAGGCTAAGGTCCTGCTGACTTTTTGTTTCCCAGGCTCGGTTCCATTCGATTAATACTTGTTCAGACTGATGTCCTAAAACTAAGACGATAAATCGACGAAACCTATGATTTCGAGACAGAGAGATATAGTGATGTTAAGAGAGAGAGAGAGAGAGAGTGATCTTACACTTGACTGTTCTCAAAATTAAAAGTTCCTCTCGAGACTATTCAAACCAATGCGAGTAGTGCTTCGAAGGCCAAGTCAGAAAGAAACGACCAGACCTATTTCAGGACTTAGGAGCAATAATGAGAGTGTATTCTGTAGTCCAATGTACATTAATTAAAGAAATCGCTAGAGCCATAAAACGAAAATTGCTGGCATTAATGCGAGTACTGACTTGTACGAGTACTGAGACTTAGTTTGGATTTTGTGGAGAGATCTGTTGTATATTTCTAAAACAAACTTAGTAGCAGCTTTTTAATTTTAAGACCTTTCACTTTTGGTTCCTCTATCCCTCTCTCTCGCTCTCTCTCTATCTATCGAGCTCTCTCTCTCTCTTTTTTCTCTCGCGTTCTCTCCCTCTCTCTCTTTCAGTCCTATTCGGTCCTAGTTGATGTTAAACGTATAAATATCGATTGCAATAAGCCTGTTAGAGACACGGAATTTAACGCTTACGAACTTCTGATTCCTGTTAAATTGACAATAAGAATGTGGGCGGGACCAGAACATCTATTAGAGATAAAAGAAAAAAACCAAGCGACAGGATAGTTCCTCTCATTATGCATCTCGTTTAATATTACATATTAACATTCTCCTTCTGTTTTGCAAACATTGATATCACATACCCATAGAAACTTAATTTTTCCATATAAACGATACTATGCAGTATCTCTAATAAACATTTTAATTAAACTTTTCCGTTAGTGGTAACTCGTTATAGTAATTTTTTTTTTCTTTCGTATTCGCCGTAACTATAAAGACAATAAGTATCTACAAGCAAGATACATTTCGCAGTTTAAGATCAACTTCCATTTAAGATCCACATCACAATTTCCACATTTAGTAGCAACAATTACATAATTTGCAGGAAACATTTCATTTGTGCGAATACACACATTCCGTATCCATCTATGAATGTATCTAGTGGAGATAGTATGTAGCGTTGTATCTAAGAGTTAAATAAAACAGAACGTGACTACTTATCATCATCATACTGGTGACTTAAAGAGAAAACTTCCTAAACAATGGAACTCACAAACTTGTCGACTGTTACTGATAAAGACATACAGGGTGAAAATTTGATATAATATATGTAACTTTACATTCAATTAAGTATCTTTGGTCGCCTTGTACTTCAAAATAATGAGTTAGTTCGATAGTCTAAAGTTCTATGCTTCTGAACAAAAACAGATTAGATTTTGATGAAACTTCTTGTTCGAATGAATAGCGTTCAAGAAATTTCACCAACATGTCATCAATTCAATCTGGACCTACCCTGAATTATAATCTATTCAACCCTTAAATTTTGGGTTGTTGGTATCTATTCATCAACAACCCCCACAAATTTTCCTATAATCACGTTAGTATATCAAGAACTTATCTGTCACCCTGCATTCAATATAAGTTCAAACTAAGATAGTATTCCTAGTTGCATAGTCAACCACATTCAATTCCTGGGAGAATATCTGATGAGTTTTCTCTCTATTACTCTCTGTCTTCATCTCTCCCTCGAAATTGTCTTGAGCAACAATAAGGCTCTATACAAAATAATTGAATGTAAGCAAGTAAAGTGCAGAAAAGTTTTGTTTGCTAAGTTGAACTTGGCTTTTTCCTGGTCGTCATCATCATGACTTAAGTCAAAATTATCTTTAGGTTCTTAATGTTTATATACATTTCCACCCCTAGCTCTAATATAGTAATGAAAAAATTATATAGTATGAAAAAAAAACTCTTGTACGGATTCGTCGACTATTATTCCGCGGTACAATTGTTAAGGTAGATAAAATTGCGGTTGAAATAGAGATGGATCCAAGTTATTTAGGTTACATAAGTCTGTAAACTAGGAGGTACAATGAAAATATTTTCAAACGAAAAAAAAATTATGAATAAGAAGAACTTGTAAAGAGTTCTCCCAAAAAACTGACAATATATTCTCCGAACAATGTGCTTTTATGATTGGCTGAACAATTAGCTTGTAATGCTGGTGTATTGAGGATGGGAATAAGTTTCCCCCGTTTTTAAGTCAATTTCAACATTAAAGAAAACAGTCATGTCATTCAAAGTATGCACCAGTCACAGCTATTACGTTCTTCCATCGTTCTGGTAGTAGATAGATCCCTCGGCGGAAAAACCCCTCATCCTTGGAATGGCCTTGCATTGTCATGCCCGTTTTTCCTTCAGAGCTCGATTTAGACGGATGAGTAACCGTCGGCACACATCCCCAGTGATTGTTTTAGGTGATTTCAGGGGTTCGTAGATGACGCCTCTGTCAAAAATTTTATTATTTTTCAAAACGCGGAAGCCACTCTCTGCAAGTCGTCGCGGATGGGGCATGATCACCGTAAACATCGAGTATTATACGATAAGTTTTCGCAGCATTTTTCTCGTGAATGGAATAATGAACTTAGACTTCCCGCGAATGAAGATTTTTCAGTATTAGAGTCGTCATTTTCAACACGAGAAAAAAAACACGGTGTTCACGCTTTGAAAGAATGTCGACTACTGCGTTCGTGAGCCTACGCATACAACTTCCAATTCGAAGAACACTACCACAGCAGACACTAAATTAGTCTCTGTAAGGACATCTGTCTGCCAACGACGGAAACTTATTCCCATACCTGGATATCCATTTTCAATTGTACGCTACATCATTTCTAGGCTCTTACTTGCTATCTTGCTATAGAGCTAACGAAGACTACTGGGAAGGTATGGACACTGTTGTTGAAGTATGAACTTTTCGCCCTGATTATCAGATTGCCAAACGCGCAATTCTTCAGAACAACCCACTTAACACCTTCCCTGTCAACCTGAGAACCTATCTCGAAAGCGTTTGGAACCTTACTTCAGGCCTCATGTTTTGGTAGGCCTTGCACTCCTTATTTCATTGTTTAAAAGCAAAACTTTTAATACATACAAAAAAAACTTAACTCTTTTTCGGAGTACCCTACCAGCGACGTGAATCATGTCTGAGTATTAATTCAATCGACTCATCAAACATGTCTAGATGACGTACTACCTCTCTATCTTAAGTTCAACACATAGTTGTCACGTACCGAAATTCAAAATATTCTTCGCCAAGAAAAGGAAAATCTTCATTCACTCCATAGCTTCCTGTGAATGCTTTGAACTCATTATCAAATTGTGTTTCGATGCAACTAAATCGGCACATGCCTTTCCTAACATTTTCAAAGATTTCTGACATGAAATTCCATATTCAGCACAAACTTTGGGTTTAATATTGAGATTCTCCGTCAAAGTTGTGACATTTTACCGGGGTACACTGATTCAACTAGCTGCCGCAGCAAAAATGCTGACAGATAACACCTTAATACATCGCAAGAGCATGCAACAGAGTGCTGTAAACAAACGCTGAAACAAAACTTGGATAAAAATTAAAACAATTCTTGTGACTGACGAATGCCTGAAACGTTTTTGATGTATCGCAAAAAGAAATCGATTTTTCAGATGAGTCCCTTTAAGATCAGTTTATCAAACAAACTTGCGTCGTCCACTTCTCTTTTTTTTTCTTTGGTCTACATGGGTTTCGGAGGTATACTATCTTCGGTATATTATTCTCTTCTGAGTCTCTGGATATGTACTGAAGGATCTCATGCATCAAAAACAGCACTCTGCATGCATTCCACAATACTCCACAGCGTCGTTGTTTATTTTATCGTTATATCGTTGTTTTCTTATAGAAGGACTTAACTTAGTAAACGATCTTGTTATGCAGCTACAGTCCAGGAAAATACTGTAGAACGTTTGACTTGAGGGAATATTAAAAAGATAAAGAAAAACTAGGTTTGTAAAGTAATTTATTGAACAAAAAAAACTGGAGTAAATTTTTAAATTTGACCAACTTCCGAAGATAGCTGTTTAAGGTCCATTAGAAGGTGTTTAAGGGTATTCAAGAAGCATTGAATACTTATGCCAACGTCAACGTTACCAGACCCTTACAGTTCTAAAGTGCTGTTGATTGATTGGTCGAAACCCGTTGGTATGAAACTTCAGAAAGAGAATCAACGAACGAATTACTCCGAGTTATGTCCTTTTTAAAAAAAATTAAGCGAAGCCAAATGGAAACACCCGTTATCGAACGGGAAAAGTCGTTTGTGAGTTGATTCGATTCCTATTAACAAAGGAGATCAGTGCACAAGTAGGTCTGCACACAGATGTCAGAGATGTTCAACGTATTTTGCAGCGATTCCAGCATTCACAGTGAAAAATTGGAAGGATAGCCACCAATAATGTTGGAACTTGAAGACACTCCGTTACAATTTGTACGAACGCTCGTTCAGTAGGCGATTTTATTCGACAAAAAGTAGTTCAATTCACACAACCCTGATGGTTTCCGTTACTATTTCTACGATTTATGGAGGCAGTCGCTAATTTTAAGCATATGTCAAATAAACGGCGGCGGCGTAGTGATGTAGATAGGAATCGGGTTCAATCCGAAACAGCTATCATGTTCGTGGACAATCGAACGGTAGGTTATAGTAACATTACACTATTCCACAAGTCCGCAGAAATCCGCAGTGGATATTTGTGATAGAAGTTAACTTGTTAACTAAGTGCCCGTTTTTGACATATGTGCCGTGCACGTTTACTTTTAGAGAGGAAAATCCGAACGTCCTTCCTCGGCTAGCACCATCTCTGGAGTTAAACATAATCGAAAATGTGTGAAAGAAGTTGACAATTGCCGCTGAAGCTAATCGACGGCAATTTATAGTAGAAATTGGGCGAAAAGTTGAGTGGCAATATGTGTCCAACCACTATCGTCAAACAAAACAAGGTAAGCTGGTGGAACAAAGAACTGGAAGAGATCAGGAAAAATAATCAAAGATTATTCAGAATAGCTCGTCTCACAAACCGAGATACGGATTGGGAGGACTATAAGCGAAATCTTAAAATTTTTAAACCAGCTGTAAGAAGAGAGAAAAGGAAATCCTGGAATCTTTTTTGCAGCAATATTGAGGGAGGAAACGAGACATCTAGGCTAAGCAGGGCTCTGAAAAGAAAACCAAATGTGGACACGATGCTCCAAAAGGAGGACAGATCGTGGACAACAAATAGCATAGAACGTCTCAAGCTACTAAACCAACTTTCCGGGCTCAACGGATGAGGAGACAGAACAAGTAAACAACCTGACTCCTTACCTGCAAGCATCAGATTAAAATCCACATATGGGTTATCTAACCACACTCAAACGGGGCACGTATGCATTTTGGAAAAAATGGAGAGAATGGCCCCGTCAAGTAAAAGGGAGCTGGATAGAATTCAACCAATATTGGACACAACAATTCCATACAAGTTCAACATTCCGACCAGGAAGCGTGGAAAACGGTGCAGGATTTCACATCTGGAAGTGAGATCTGTAAACAATAGTTCTACACATGGGGAGCTAAGGGCCGATTTCTGGCCTATGCTAATTTCCAGCAAGTGGACCCCAGTACAATAATACAAAAAAAAATGAGTGGCAATAATTCTGATTCTGCAAACATGCTGTTAACCGTATGGAGTTGTTATAATTTTGTCGCATCGATAAATACCTTAGTTTGGCTGTCCTTAAAGTTTTCGAGCTTGTTTTGTGTACTGTAGATTTGTGTTATATTTCAAATCATATGCAGTTTGATTCACGAAATATCCAATAGAATAGGTAAATAGCTATTACAAAAGGATATTTTTTCCTTTTAACACCATGTCGTACAGTCGTGTCGAGGACTATAATATTTCAAAAACGATAGCTAAATCAAGCTGTATTTTCGACAAAGGGACCAATATTCGAGTAATATTCAAGTATATCAGGCATTCGACCGAATTGAAGCTTTCAAATCGCTTCAGCGGCTCTTTACAATATTTCTTCGTTTTTTTCATTTCAAAACGTTATCAATTTTAGTCATAATCTGGCTATTCCGCACTAGGAAACTAAATTATACATGCAAACAAAAGCAAAGCTGTAACATCATAATGTCAGTAGGATTATGAAAATGTCAAATATTCAAACCGCAAACAAAAAGAATTATTTACATGCAATTGTTTATGTAAAAGCTTAAAGTTAATAAGCATCAATGATTACAGCGATAATCAAGTGAAATGCAATAAAGAGCAGGCAACAAATACACTGTCCAAATCCTCCATTCAATTCATAGACATGGACTTTATTATCAACCATATTAAATAACTTTCTCATATCTCATGTTATTCACATTCCACAACATTTTACATAATTCCAACCGACATCGCATTCACAAGAGTATCATATATCAGTTAATCCGCAATCAAAACATCACAAAATCTCTTTAAAAACAAGAACAACAACATCAACAACAAAGCAACAACACAAAACTCTTGCATAGCATCATACCATCCCAAACAACATACGCAAATATCTTTCCGTCTTTTTTTCTGACTTTGAATTTTACTTCACTTTTCATCAAAGCCCTTCACCATGATTTAGCGGATTTTGAGCGATCGCTACAAGAAAGTGTCTTAAGAAAAATAAGCTCCGCCGAAAGAAAGGATCGAGATGAGGTGGGAGAGAAAAAGTTTTATTTTATACTCAAAACCATTAAGGCATACAAACAGTACAACAAGATAATAATGATTTTGCAGCTAATGACAATTTATGGAGTGGCAAAACAAAGAAAAAGGAGGAGCTGGGTCGTCCAAGCTCTTGTTTTTGCCTCTTTAGTTCTCTTTTCTTTCATTTTCATGTATGGTTAACTAGCGAATACCTGGCGGTTACTTTTTCTCGATTAAGATATGAATCGGTTTGCTTCTACGTACTCGGGAATGGCGAAAGGTAGAACGTCGTTTCTGAGTTTTTACCAGAGATACAACTCAGAAAAGTTGCAGGACCAAGTCATAATTTCTATTGCCCCTCGGTTAAGTTTGTAGAAAACTATTCTCAAGATAGTTTTGAAATTGCTTAAGAAGTATTTAGTGCTTCTGACGATGGAAGGATGTCTTATAAGCGAAATTGATTGCCCAATTTCATCTCCTTTTCCGCGAACGCATTGAATTTCTCTTATTACCACACACGAACATATGGTCCTAGCGAGCAATCAACAATTTCCTCCAAGAAGTGGTCATCGAGCGGAACCATTTCCATAATGGAAATACATCCACACCGCAGACTGACCGTCGTCATCAACTTGACCAACTCCATCTGAACTGCACTTCAGATAATACATTTGCTGTTCATATGTTATAACCATTATAACATCATTACCCTGCAATAAAGACAAAACAACAAGAAAAACAACCGCAATAGGTACTCTTCATAGTCGTCACGTTATAATTTAACCATAATTATGTCCATCCGCAACTATGACAATGAATGGGTGTCTATTACAAAATTACTGCACAAGACTCGACCCTCCGACCCCTCCGAACCTTCAACTCCAACAGGTGATATAACACATTTACGAAATTTTCCAAAAAAAAAACCATGCGAGTTTTGTGAATGAGGAAAACCGCATTACTTGCCTCATTTTCAGAAGTAATTAACATTTCATTTTCAAAATTGTTGATGAAGCACGAACGATCGGTGGATCCAGGTGTGCAAATGAATGACCATCGTCGACCAATAGCCAACGCCGACCAGGAGAAAGTCAAGTTGAAATGCATTCGACGTTGATTATCGTAGTATCTACACGAATTTATCTATCATTATCTGCATATGGAGGACATAATGGTGGGCATTGCAATAGCTCACAAACCCACAATAGAAGAAACTTTTCAGAGTTTAGCCAGACCATAATCGCCGTCTGAATGGAAATATTAAATATGTTAATGATGCAAAAGAATGTTGAGTATGTTCAGTTTTATCTTTCACATTGAACCGCGACTGCTTCACATGAGCCAGACAGATCGGGCGATGGATGGAGATTGAGTCGAAGATGAGATCTCATTAAAATCTAATTTACATATTTAGCTAAACATTGACTTTGCCCGTGGTTCACCCCGATTAGATTGAGTTGGTGGGGTACATCCATCTTGCCAATGGTGGTCGCCTTGTGTCTTCTTCAACGGGAAGAAGAAGACACGAAAAGAATCTATTCCTAGTGCGATAAAAGATACTCCCTATTAGCATATTATTGAGATACTTTTTCATGCTGATGATGATGACGATGCCGCTGCTGGTGATGATGATAATTGTGATGAATGGTAACGATTAGACTTTTGTGTACTAATATTGTATAATATGATGATTACCTCCGTTTTGATAGTATGTGTTGTTTGGCATGTGTCGAAAGATCGAAAATTTTTTGAATGAGTGTCCTCGAGTTATGAATTGAAATTTTAAAAGGGTGCAGCTCCTTGGAGGTTTTCATAGAAATCAACACTAAGAAGAATCACAACAAGAATGTCCTTGTGCTTAGCTCGTCCTACAGTCTGTAAATGTTCAAGTTGTTCAATTTCCTGAAATGGTTTGGTGATGGATTTACAAAATGATATGTTTTTTTAAGCTCTGGTTCTTGGATTTTTGTTTTGGGTTGCAAAATTCTAATAACCGGGACCTAAAATTCAAACTTTTTTGTCGTTTTCGCCTCCTTGCAGGCTTATTGGATTTTGAGACCCAATTATTTTGTGTCTATGGTTGTTTTTTTTCTATCACATAGTATTTTTGCAAGATTTGCAATTTTTGTAATAATAATTTTTTCAGGGGGCCCATAGGCTAAAACTGGGATATATTTGGAAAACTCAGGCAACTCTCCCTGTCATCATCACACCACTTTCACCATAGAGACAGCACTTTCACAGCAACTCTCCGACTCCGCCTCCGCGTAACTAGGTGTATACAGAGCTAACGCTTCGAACAAACTCCCGATCTAAGGGCATTCGACCAAATAAATCATTTTTTAATTGGATTGGTATATTTCACATCAATTCTGCGAAAAACAAGATCGACCCCTTTGAAAGACTTCGTGTGAAATTGCAATACAAACGTAAATCTGCTAGAGCTTCTTCTATCTCTGTCTGAGTGAAGTCGCCCACCGAAGAGTGGTTGCTAATTGAGGGGATCTAACACTTTTGCTCTATTCTTTTCGGCAAGGGTTAATACGGTCAGCTTTGACCTGACAGTAGCTCGTACATAAGCTTCTGTTATGTTACTAATTGATCTTTAACTTGGATCCATTGATCTTGCCCTATCTTCTAGAATTTGTAGAAATTTTAGCGTATTGTTTGGGTGTTGATTAATATTCTCGAAGTATTTTCAAATCAAAACAACCCTTTTCCAAAAATAAATTTATTTTACGTTTAAAAATTACACAATTTGTAGTTGTTTCTCTACATATTACTCCATCAGTAATGCATTATGCCCATCGAACAAAGATTCTGATCCGTTAATGCTTGGCAACAATTATGTTTCAGGGACATAAAGCAATAGGATGCTCTGGAATCTCATCATTCTTCTAGAAGAGGACACTTAAAATAACCACGGAGCTGATGTCACACTGGATAAATAGGTGCTTTATAAAGTGGGGGTTGGCCTCGTTCTGGGTTCTGGATAAGCAACTATTCCAGAAACCTTTTCCGGATCGATACACAGTATACCATCACCACGTAGCCATGGTATTTGATCTTCAATTGAACGAACTTGCTCTTCTCGACGTTGATGGTTAAATTCGCTTCCATGCGACGCTTAACCTCGGTGCTTAAAAGCTTCTGATATTTATCACATGTGGAACATGTTACAAGGAGATCATCTAAGCAAACAAATACCTTATCTTGCAATTCGTGTGGTATGACTTTATGCATCCTCCGGCACATAGTTTGGGGAGCATAGGTCGACCGGGATGACTTTGAATTTATATAAAGGCCATTTTGTTTTCTCGTTACTCTCTGCTTCCAAGGGAAATTACCAAAAGGCATCTATGAAGTCTAAGATCGCGATAAGCCTCGTATCCCGTAATCATGCCAAAAGCCCTTCATTTTTTGGTAGTGGATAGGTATCCTGAACCGTCACTTCTTTTAAGGGATGAGCATCCAGGCATAACCTGACATTCCCAAGCTTCCTCACCAAGGTAACTCCTTCTCCTCCTCACCAAGCTAAACTTCATGCACTGCGACATTCCTATATGACCTTTTACCTTTCCTCTATTACCAAAGACAACATACGATCGGTATGCTTACAACATAAAAATTACAACAGTTTATGCACTACGAGAGAGACATCATAATGTCGCTACTTAATCGGTTCAGTGGAACCAGTGCCGATGCGGTGTAACACGAGCCTGGTTCTATCTAAGCCACTTGAATTTTTGCTTGATAAAATCAATTTGCCGCTGGTGCTGAACAAACAACAGATGAAACTCCGAATTCGGGGGGTCTCCGGCATACTCTTAAGCGCTAATCTGCTCGGTGTGATCTTGAAAAGGTCGCAAAAATCCATACCAAGGTATACCGAGTGTTTCAAGGTTGGAACAACAAGAAACCTTATCAACTTTGTGATGTTGTTGAACCGTACGAATGCCCTGACATATGCAAGAAACGAATGCATATGTCCTGGAGTGGTTTGGAAATGGGGATGCATCGAATGAAGACGCAATCCCAAGTCACGGAATAGGTGGAAACCTCCGGCTCCAAAATTTCTGTCGCTAGCACCACTAACAAGCAAGCCAGTGAATTTACGACCCTTGATAAAAAATTCGGCGTGGAGTCTATTGTCGTTAGCATTCCCGGTAATTGATTCCACGCAGGCACCCTTTAACAGACATGAAGTACTTCCAGGATCGATTGCAGCCATACCGAAAAGGGCGCCACATCCATGGATAAAAGCAAAATTATTAGTTTTGTGGAAGGGATAAGGCCGTAGTGGTCAACCATCATAAATGGGTCAATAGGAACGGCGCGATCCCGAGTCCACATTGGTAGCCACATCTGCTCTATTATACAGTCTGAAAGTTTTAACGAACCTAGGGAAAGCGGTTGGTAGTGTTTGCCCGCCACGACGTCGGCAGCGGCGACATCCAAGTTTTCAGATGTCTTCTTTCCAGCTTCCAAAACAAAAAAACGTGTCTAATAGGGTAGGGACACTCACAGAAAGAGTGCCCAAGATCTCGGCAATTCCAATACGACGGGGGAACGTCAAAGGACGTTGCCTTGGGGGAAAATCAGGTACTGAAGACGTGATAACTTCGAGCTGGACGGGGCCCGATCAAGTCCATTGCGTTGGGACGCGTGGTCGTTGGTTCATCTCGATCTCATTAGACCAGGAATTAATTTAGACGAAGAATCCTAAATACGAAATTCTGGAGGAATCTCCTCCCGAGGTTGTAACGCTCATACCATACCTATAATCCGACTGGTTTTAGTTCGTTTTGCTGTTTCGATTCCCTTCCACAACCTCATCAACCCTAGGAAATCTTTCAATGAGGTCAAATTCAATGCTCTTGTAAGCGCAGATCCATTTTTGGGTCACATTTAATTTGAAATCTTCGTCTAACAGGGGAACTTGAAGTTGTAGAGATGGCACTTGACAATTCAAAAAATTCTTCTAAATTCATTGTTGGTTACCACTTCTGTTTTTTTTTTTTTTTGTTGCTTCTTTGTTTCTTTTACCACCATGTTAGCGTCCAAGTTTTATTTGTTTTAATAAAAACCTTCGAGCCTTCTTAAATCATACTTTTCTTTCGGTATTTACCACACAATTGTCACACAATCATTGCATTCGATGCAATTTACTGTTTTTGCAATAAATTGTACTTTGTTATCTGAGCGAGATCTCGAAAAAAATGTAATTCGAAATTAACCCTTTAAAAAAAAATAAACTAAAACTTTTATTCCAAAACCAATTCCCACGCAATCTTGAGAGGTGATCTTTCCCGTTCACGAGTTCAATCTAACTCCCCGGCTTACCACTAACTCTCCACCGCTATCGACACGCCCCGTTACTGACAACAGTACTCTCCTATTCGCGGGTATTACCCTTTTATCCTTCGGTCAAGATCAACTTTCTCAGAGAGATTGATTTCAATCATTCTAAAAAAAAAAACGACGCAACTAAAAGTGTTCAAAAGCAGTCACCCAGTATGCACTCATACCTAGCATCTAGGGGTCTACATGCCGCCATCAAACCACTGCGCGACGGAGCGGCTTGACGTAAGTTATCCTATAACAAACATTAAGCACATAGGTCGCAAATCACAATCTTAGTCCGCACGTGCGTCTGTCGAGGTCAATTCATTTACCTCTGCCAACAATTTGAGGTGGAAGTTTGGAGAAGTGGTGTGGCGAAAAAGGTGAAAAGGAAATGACAGTTGAAAGGGGTAGGAGAGGAATGGGAAGGATGCACAAGAAATGACGTAAAAGTAAAATCGTACCTAAAAGCGTGGATTGCTAGTTACTGGAAAATAGTGGACGGATTCAAATAATGAAAATTTCAAAATTAAAGGGCACGGTCAAAGCAGAGAGAAAGCTGAAGGCCGATGCGGTGAGATGACGACGTTTCAAAATGTAGGAACTCCTCATTCTCCTTTGTCCTTTCTTCGTTAGTCTTTTTTCTTGTCTTTCCGCCATTTTGACGGCTAACTAAACTAACACCGAGTTTTTTTCGTTACTTCAGGAAACACCAAGCAGCCACAACATTTAGGTCCTTATCCACGCACCAGAGACCAATTTAAAGCTCTCAAAAAATTGAAAGTGCGTCAAATTTAGTGAAGATTTTGTCTCTGGGAGATCAGTGGGAATTCTTCATTTCTTTCGTCCCTCGGCGCTAGCCTCTTTTTTGTTCTTCGCTAGATTTTCACCTTCTGATCTGTTTCACGTGAAAAGTTTCAGTGCCATTTTGATAAATATTAAAGGTAAATGTTGTGGGTTAATGTTTCAATCCTTTTCGGTTGAATAAGACTTTCTTTTGAGAGATCCAGCCTAGTTGTAGAAATCAAATAAACTAATTTTCTAATCTTACAGTAAACGTAGGACCATTATTGTTTGTATTTTCATTATTTTATCAATGGATTCAATTTAAAATTTGCTAACGCAATATTAATTTGCTTTGGTCGATTTGTGTGCGTTCAAAGCAATCAGTGAATGAAATTCAACTTGAATTGCTTGTACCTTGAATTTATTGGGACGCTATGCTATCGTTCAATTGCTTAATGATTATTTGATTATGTAATTTGATAAATAAAATCAATGGATACCGACAAATTTCAACCACTTGAGTAGATAACAGTCATTCATAAGTTCGAGCGTTAATATCTTTCTTCAGTAGCTTGCGACATAACCACCCACTGAGCAAAGAAATCATCGTGAGTTTGTGCAAATTTTTTTTATGGAAGGTTCAATGAAATATGTGTCGATATATTACATTTCCATACGGCTATCGAAAGCGCATGTAGGTGAATTTTGCATGCCCACATACGAGCGATATGTTCATAATTTCTTAATACGTACTGATCACATTTGATTAGCGAGCATATCAATGAGAAATGCTGCAAATGATTCGGTAAATAAATGTGACGAAGCCTTCGTGGCTGATATTCCAGATGGAAATCATACATGATCCTTCAAATACTACGCAAAGTACTTCAAGATTTGAGTCGCTCTTCTATGTTATCATAAATTTCCAAAGAGTAAACTCCGCATTGCCACGAGCATCCTTAATCTTTCAGATGATTCTTATTTATCAAACAAATTACAGAACTTGTCTTTATCTGCATTCGCATCCCCAGCTCCTAATGAGCTCCTTTTCCAACCGCCTACGCATTTCCATTAACTCGTTAAATCCTATTACCTGGGGCGAGCTTTTCCAGGTGCTAATTTACGTGAAGCATTTTATTAGCACAATTTCCTCAATCGTAACGCGTTTAAACAATCGTAACTTGGCTCCGCCAAGTGCGTAAACACCTTTTTTCTTACTAACTTTTTTACGGCACATAACACGCGCGCCAAAGTACAAGTAACCATAGAATGGATGTTTTGTCATTAATTTTAACATCAATTTTACATGTAAGTCTTCCCATATCAAACATGCTCAAGGAGCGCCTTCGAAAGTCTTCCAAGTTCGGGAGGCCTACGGCAAGCCAACGTACATGAATAAATATGTTGTGTCGTGGTGCGCACGTATAAAAAGGATACCGTGAAAATGTAATCATTTTAAGCTGTGAAAATCCTCGCATGAATGGCATTTGAAATCCAATTATCATGGTTTGCCGTAGCAGTTTGGATAGGACCAACCAGAAGTGGATTCATATTGGGTACCGTCATATGAGTTCGAGTATACATTGAAGGAGGTCTATGTAAGATTTCCCTTTTCTTACGGATTCCTTGGACTCCACGTGAAAAAGAGAAAGTTCAAATGAAAGATGAAGAAAAAGAGGAAAAAAACAACAACAAATCAAAGAGTATGAGTGGAAAATTTTCGTTCACGAGAAAAGAGTAGAGACGAAGGATGATGCCTTAACATGATTTATTTGATTTTCATATTTGACTTTGGAGGTTGCACGTGTCATACATATATTGAGATTGTGACCATGGGTAGGCTGTTGTGATTTTGTCGACCTTCTAGAAAATATTGCATATAATTTACTTGTAGAGATTTTTATTTGCTTTTCCAAGGATGCTAAAGCTTTGCTTTTCCTTTTATTTTCTCTTTATCATAATAATTCGATAGCGATATCACAATGGCTCTTGTAATGTTCCGAATATCCTGTTTTATATTCATAGAAAAATATCGCTAAACATCGAAAATTTTCCGGATGAGGAACTGATCCTGCATGTAATTTCTCTATCATATGTCATGCATCCGGATCTATTTTTGCTTCTGCTTACAACACCAATCAAATTACTTGACTGAAAACTTAATAAACATAGAATACCTTTACAGTCAGGCAATAAAAAATAAGCGCAAGAATGGTTGCAGGACACATCTGTTTGCCTAAACACAGTACATTGCCTTCAATCTTGTCATACCGAAACATACGAATCATTGCCCAGAAGGCCATTATTTTGAAGGCAGCCTTCGAATTGTTCTCTGTGTTCTTCGACAAATATCGTCCTAAACATCTATTCAGATTTCCTCGGAAAATTCCAGCACTGAACTTTTCCGATTATCATGAAACCAAGAAAACTATATCAAGCCTAGAAGAATTAACCCTTCGATTTTAAACCCTACCTAGGAATCGAGTAACACACGTGTGGGGTTCTTTATTTCACCCTTGTCTACGTGCATTTTAGAAAAGGCAATTGAAACCTAACGTCCTACCGATCATATAATCTAAAGCCTGTTTTTTGGAAGTATAAAACTTTATGTTGGCAACTTTAAGTTGGTTTACCGGCGGTATGACAGCTGTCACGCGTTTTATGTTTGATTTGCCATTTCATTGTAAATATGTTGACGTCTGAGCAACACCTACAAATTGTACAGATTTATTTTGAAAAAACAAACGGTTCTATTCGAGGAACTCATTGCACACTCCATCAATTTGATCGCCGACATAATCGCCCATCAGAACAATTAGTTCGACTAACCATGAATCGCTTCCACACCGCGTTTACTTTCACTGATAACACGCATCCCTACAGACGTCTCACAGTGCGTAATGAAGAAACCAAAGCAGTTGTAGAGCGTAGTATCGATGAAGAACCAAGTGAGTCCATACGACATAGTGCTCAACATTTAAACCTGTGCCAATCCACACTTTGGAAGGATCTTGATTTGCGGGCTGCAAAATCCAACTCGCGCAGAAATTGACGCCCAACGCCAAACGGGTGCGGTGTCGATTCGGTATTTGGTCCCGTAAATTGCTAAATAGTAAATTGCTGCAGATCTCGAATTTCATTAGAAAAATTTGTTTAGCGATGAGGCTCATTTCTAGTTAAATCCCCACGTTAATGAACAAAGCTGCTGCATTTGAAGCGATGAGCAAGCACATGCGGTTGTCAAAACACCGTTACATCCGGCGAAAGTCAGTGTTTGGTGCGCTTTATGAGGCGGTGGAATCATTGGTTATATGTCTTCAAAAATGCTGCTGGGAATACATTACAGTGAATTGTGACCGCTTTAGAGCAATTATCAATGACTTTTTCGTTCCAGAATTGACTTGCCGTAATGCAGAAGACGTATAATTTCAACAGAGTGGCGCGAAATGCTAGACAGCTTGTGGAAGCATCGATTTATTGATAGAAGTATTTGATGAGCGCATAATTTTACGTTTTGGGCCTGTGAACTGGTCTGCAAGGTCTAGCAATTTGACACCGCTAGACTGTTTCTTGTGGCGATAGGTCAAATCTCTCGTCTTCTCTTGTACACCGAAAAGCTTGAGATGCTCGACCATTTGGAAGACAACATTCGCCACGTTTTTAGCGAGATATGGTCCCAACGATTGGTTAGAGAAGTCAATAATTAGACCTATCATTTGGCTTTCCTTTGTGCCAGTCACGGCGCTCTCATGACCGAAATCATATTCAGATAAAAATGGCAAAGGAATATCTTTCCAATAAAGCCATTTTCATGGCAATCAGAACAATTTATTCGTATTTTATTTTATTTCAAAGTTCTATTTCTATACCTGTCATAAACACCCTTTAGATATAACCCCTTAATCCTTCCAGTTAGTACACAACTCGCAAAATACTACTCGATCAAATACAAAAAGTAAATTTTTGTCAAACGACAGTCTTTGCTAAGGTTATGGAGTTTTTCTTAGAAACCATGCATTATATTGAATCTCAAAGGACGGTTGATATAAAAGAAATAACGTTGCTGCACTATTCTCAGTACGATGAAACTGCAAATCTAATTTTCCAAGCATTACTTTCTCCCAACTGCAAGCCACAACTAATTTCCGTGCACAACCTTTTCTCTGCTCTGGGTTCTCTATCTCACTTGACAAACACTTTCAGGACAAGTTATTATAAAATTCGCTTGCCTTTTAACTTTTCCTTAACTCCAAACTAAATCCAATTAACGACAGGAATGAGAAAATTACTTGTGAAGCCCCGCATCGAGTCAATTTTGCTTCCATTGCAAACAACCATTCGCTATGTGAGATAGAAAATCTACGACAAGCTACAGATACAATGTATGTAGATAGATCGACGTGTGTTATAGATACGGATAAAATGAATTTCAAGGCACAAAGTATTGAATTCATTTCAGGAGAAAACAGGAAAACTCAGAAAGACAATTTGCATTGAATCTTTTATTGTCAAATCGAGAAATTTTGTCGCTATCATATTCTATTGATTGGCGGTAGAGTGGTTAATTTGCTTTTTCTTTTGCTCTTGTGTACGTTTTTCCAACTTTAAATTGTATCATTTTACTTTTCCCTCGGTAAATGCTGTCGGGAAATGAGCTCAACGACGTCCAGATTCAATTTCACGACTGTTCATTGTATCTCCATTATGTCGCTATTCGATTCGTTTCAACTTTTGAAAACTCTTTTTTTTGCTTTCCGAAAAGCGGAAAAAATTAGATACGTACACTCGGCGCTCGGCACAATTGAATTTCCTCCAACTCTTCGGCTACTGAATAAACTGGTGACGACAATAAAGTACCTCCTGGGGGGCTATTTTACTTTTCTCTATTGCTAAGCCACCAGTGTGTCTACTGCAATACATCTTCTTATCAAATTACTTGAGGAAATCGTAATAGTGATATCAATTTTCACTATGCTGGAGTATGGAGAAGTATCTTTTTATCCGGCGGGCGTATAAGTGGCAAACCGTTCACTGGCGCACATAACTACGTGCATTATATTATATTATTTCTCATGTGTGTGCTGACGTTATATAATAGCACAGATGTATGAATGGATGTTGATTGTGATTAAAACGGAAATAATTCGCGAATTTCCTTGAAAGTCTGAATCGCAAGACACGCAACGGCGTCAACCATGAATACTACTTTTGTAGAATGATAAAAATCCAGACTTGTATACACCAAGCCACACGATAGACTGTCGCCACCGTAGATATTTATGACATCCTGCTAAATTGAAGTATTTAATGGGGTGGATTGGATTTGTAGTGTGAGCAGGAAGACTTATTAGTGAGTACCCTTGGTGTTTGTCCTAGAAGCTAGAATAGTAATACGGGAACGGTGTTCAAAAGTTAATGATGAAGTGTTCAATGCCCAACGTCTGGGAAAGGGAAGGTTCCGGTCTGGAAGGAACTCCTTCAATGCATTTACGGTTTACAACAGTACTGAATTCTCCTGGCCTCACCGCAACTACCAAATACTGCATATTAATTTTAAGATACTGCTACCCAACCACCTTAATTCAGCTGTTAACATCCTAGACTAACTGAAGACTTTCCAAACAAGCTGCAATATATGTGAAACTAACAGTAAACGACGATGTACTCGAATAGTAATTATAATTTAACGAGCATCCAACGGATTCATGCATTTTAATAAAATTCTTAGCGCCAATGATATTGCAATATCTAAGATACAAGAGATAAACTCACATACCAGAACGTTGACCAATGAACTCCTTCGTACCATCATCCACCATGAACATACCAACTTTAAATAAATGGTATGGAAAAAGAGATTACTCGAATTAAATTAGAAAAGAAAAAAATAAAATTGAGGTCTCTGGAGTTAGCAGAAAATTCTCCATTCAAGTCAACTTTACTTGCTATCTAATGAATGGATGATTGGCTTTGAAATATTCTTTCTTAGATTTTCTTGCCTTTTCTTCCTTTTCTGTCCAGTTGAAAATGGAAGTCTTTATACGATGCTGCGACAATAAAACGGTTACGAATTGATGATGAAAAGAACGACGGAATGGTTATGCTCATACAGCTGCGAATAGAAAAGGAGGAGAGTGGTGAAAGACTTTCTTTCCTCTGAAGAGACAATTTCCGCTAGTGATGTGTAATCAAGAAAAGATTGAGTCTTGAATTTAATTTTTATTAGATAGTTTTCTATGGCATGGCATAGTATGTAATCGTATAGTAAACTTGTTCAAGTATCTTTTACGGAACGTATGCATTGATGGCATGGTTAAGAAGAGAATTTTATGTGATACAGTTAGTTAAAGATCAGAATTTATTGATAAGTTCATTTTTAAATGGGATGTTGAAGACTCGCGACTATTCTCGCGGTTTACGCTACGACTATGATGGGAAACTAAGTATTGACCTATATGTTGTCTTTATGCTGGAATTACGATAACGATCAGTTCCACTTCCGGTCTTAAGAGTTAGTATGCGTTGAGCTTGTTTCAATTTTCCTACGTTTTCCTACAAACTTTTTCTGATGGCATGGGCACTATTGACTTCATTAAACAGATCCCGAGTTAAACAGCTAGAGCGAATAATATGTGGATTACCTGGTTTAACGACAGCCAACAAATATATGTTTTGGAATCTACCCAAATATGTAATAATTAAGTATAAAAAGTGATTTTGGAGAAATCCGAACTCTTACCGCGGAAACTTAGTTTCGAACTAAGATGAATTCAACTAGATAACTTTCATGTGTCTAATATGAGTACCTGCCACAACCAGGTCTAACATTACGGTCTCAGAAAGTAAGATTATTGCGGACAGCAGTCACTAGCTGAAGCACTATCTAAGAGCTGAACAGTACAGGTCCAACGCTTATAAGTTTTCTGGTAATTTAAAAAACAGCTAGTGTGTATTTTCTTCTACGTCCCAGCCTTTCAAAATGGAACCTCCGGCATTCACCCAGGATCACATCCTGACTGTTCGGTGGATATGACAGTAACATGTCATAAATTTCAACCCAACTAAAGCTGCGCTTGTCTACGGTCTGAGAATGAACTCTCAATTTTTGATCAAGATTCCGTTAGCTCTTCATCTTTATTTCGAGTGTGTGCGTTTGGCATAAGCACAAAACAACCATAAAACATCGAATAAATAAAACCAATAAAACAAAACGAAGTGGAATTTTATTTGGATTGTTAATTTTTTTTATTTCTTTCTCATTTTTGCGTTAGACATAAAGACCTCTCTCAAAGCTTCTAAGTGACAACGCAATACAAACATAAATCTGCATAAATCTTTTACTATCTCTGTCTACCAAAACCCATGCGAGAGTGTTCTAGCTTTTGGCTTAGAACCTTCTTTCACTCTCCGAACGCTCACAACTTCACACGATAGTTTCCCTATGTAACACCAGCAGCAGTGCTTCAGCACTATTTAACCCCGGATTGACATCTTTCGAAATATTAGTAAATATTTTGTTAAATACATAACTTGATAGAAATTGGACTTGATGGAAATCTTTCAATCACGGGACCTGGATTAGGCAGCGTACTTGTCATCTATGAAAAAGGGCACGTATTTGATTCCATCAAGAGGGACTTTTGGTTTCGGTTATCATACAGCTATCCGTTGCATCCTTTTTGTTGTATTTTTGCCTCCCTGCTGATTTTAAGTTGCTTCCAAGTACCTTCTCTGCTTGTCCGTAATTGCAGAAAAAGTCGATTCAAAGTACCTTCATATTTGATCACGTCCAGTGCATGATGCCTGAAGTTTTTTTCCATCGTGTCAAACGTTTTCCGCTGTTTGTTTTTAGTAGATGATTAATAAATAAGACTATTTGATAGGCTACTAATAAAATTAGTAGATATTAATTTCATATCTGTTAGAAATGTTCAGGAACCTGTTCACCACAATTGAATTTCCTTACGAAGAATTAGAACCGCTTTTCCACATTGAAATTTCCTTTTGAGGAGAGAAAATTTGACGAAAATTTCAATATGAAAACTGAAGTAAAATTGAAACGTTAAACTTAAAAGCGCCCCTTTTTGACTTGGCGTTAAAATGAAATCTAAATGGTCATAGCTGATGTGACAGTGACAATTTGTCCAATATCATCCGCGCGATGACGCGATAGGTTAACATTGGGGATTGGGAAAGGAGGTGGCCGCAAACACAGAACTTTGAAAAGTAAGAAAAAAGCAATAATGGCTAAAGTCAAAAAGGAAGAGTTACAACTGGTAATGTCTATCGAAAAAACAAAAATTATCAATGTGTCAATTGGTCATTTAAGGGGTAGGAGGTGATCGGTGACAGATCCATACGCTCAATACCATACACGAACCTGCACCTACCCGGGTTGCGACTCAGTTGTGGTGCTTTAGAAATATTAATGTTGCATTAATGTTAATTTTGATTACCAACGAATTGAGAAGTCGTTATACATAAATAGAATATATATAAGCTACAACCCGTCTGAAATCAGTTTGGCATGTGGACAATCCGGCACTGATTATGCTAAGAGAGGGTTGAATACCTGAGATGATCCAGTCAAAGAGAGAGGTTCAGTTTATTTTCGTAACGCGATTTGCCAAGCCTTTATTTTTGATGTTTTGGTCTCCATCTGAAAGAACTTCATTATGGTAACTTTGACTGTGTAGAATACTGTTCAGGTCGGGTTTATAGGTCGACAAGTCACGGATGGTGTATTGAGAGACGTAGCAGCTTTTCGAATGAGGCTCCTCTTTACTTTCGCATATGGAGGGAGGCAAGTCTCTAAGATGGATGAAGATCCTTTCATTGAATTTGACTTATATTGTTCTGGGGTCGTGCTTTGAATCGCTATAGTACCTGGGCTTCTAGTATGCTTCGCGCACTTTTATCATATTAAAAATCAGAAAAAGACGGTTTATAATATATGCAACCATAAATTTCGTAGCGAAAGAGACAGTTGAGCAAGTCGGAAAAGCAAACTTCATGCATATAAACTGGGAAAAATTATTGAATCCAGGAAAAAATAATCAATGTAATCCATTTTATTGTTGTTTTTTTCTCTTAATTTTTAAGGTTTTAGACCTATGCCTGAATGACGAGCGTTAGTAACTTTCTTTTTTTCGAAACTTGAGGACAGTGATAATCACTGGCGCGATAGAGCATCTCTGAAACATGGGTCGTAATGCGTGTAAGGACCTTAAAATGGGTTTTTTTTATTTCGAAATTTATTGTAATTGCTAAGTTGTACATGGTTTATCTGCTGACAAGGTGACTAAACCATGTTTTTGTATTTCAATTTTAAATTTTTCATTACGAGCTATCCCATGGGAAAGAACTTCTTGAGAAGCTGTCGTACTCCTTGCAGTTTTAACTACAGAAAAGCGTTTTCTAGTTTGTATGACCCAATATAATGTTCAAATGATTTTGACAAACTGTTTCTGTCTCGGAAAACGAATACTAAAATTAATGAGACCTCCAACTTCTCTCTTGCATCTTATTCCAAACTTTTTGATTATGTGAGAAAATTTGGTGTGCAAGGCCAACAATAACCCGAGGAAACATTTCGAAATATAAGGGAATTATAAAATCTGTCGAATATTAAATAGACGTTCCCAACAAATGAAAAACCTCATTAAACTTTGCCTATCACAGCGGGTAACGTTCAACAACAAGCCATTTGAATGAAATAAAAGCAAGCCCAGGTGCATAATATTTACATTAATCCTCATCACTAACTTAACTTCTAACCTTTCCATTTTCAAAAGGTACCAAATGCAAACATTCACATGCTTAAGCCTCAATGTCTTGGCTAAAATCATTGATTGAAAAACAACATACATTAAAAAAACCTTCAATCGCCCACACATGTCTATCAAATTTATTTCGACAATAATTATCTGTATCACTTTCTAAACTACATTTGACCATCCTATAAATTTTCGGTAGAGTCTACAAGACCATATAAAAGAAGAAGAAGGAAAAAAATATCATAATAAATTAACCATTCACAAGTGTTGCGTGGGAGCTGACCATAATCCATCCATTGGACGCAGCTTGAATCAGGAATTGTACGGAAGAAAAAATGTTACATGGAAACCTTAAACTTAAGTCCTGTTCAAGGCGCATCTTAATACGAAATTCAGTTGCTTAATCGCATTTCTAATGGCGTTTGGATTCTATTCAACCGGTGTAAGCCCTCTTGATATAGGAACACTCGTAATTCGTATTAAACAAAATAAAATTCCATTAAACCGGTTGTTATGGCCATTATCCGGATATGGAGTAGATAATAAACATAAAAATATCTACGAGAAAAAAAAAAACTCGCTTCCAAAGATATTCCTCTTACATAAAAACATCTCATGATGTGTCCACACATGTTGTACTCCCATATGCCCAGAACATTCCAAGTTCAAGAGTCTGCTGCTGAACATTTCCTTTTCTATTCTATTTTGTCATTTGGAACTTTGCTCCAACCAAAGCCAAAGACAACAATGTTAATTAGTTAACTGTGCTCTAAAACCTTATGATAAAGATAAGAAATAAAAGAACAGAATCCTAAGATGGTCATCATGAAATTCATGCGACAAATTCAACCTGAGTTTAGTTGAGTCAGGAAGACTGCAATGGGATGAAATATTGGGAAGAAAGAAATAAGAACAAGAAATTGAAGCAGAAGAAGATGAGTGAAAGAGATACCTACCAAGATCCAGCAAGCTCAAGTCCGTTTTAAGAAACCTTAAGTTTATACAAGAATCTGGGAAAGAATGTGGAAGGAATTTTCGTACTTTTGTTAGCTCATTCACCTTGGATGTGAACGATGCATATTATTTGCTTACTAAGCAGATCGGTCAGATGGATGTGGATACCATGGAGGATTTGTAATGATTTTTGCAAAGAATTCCTTAGGTTTTTTTGCATGGCAGCCAAGAAAAAAAGAAATGATTTGATCAAATTTCAGATGAATTGATGGCAATTAACCCTGAGATGGCAAAGAGTGTCCTGCTGTTTCGGTTCGAAAAAGTTATGCGGAAAAAGGTTCTTGTTTAACGTATAAACCTGACACTATTCAAACAAGTTTTTGGCATCAAGAAAGTGTTAAAGTGACTTGTATGACAATTGATCAGATACCAAGTTTCGTCTGCCATGTCAAAGGATGTGAGCCATAAAAACAACAAATAAACTGTTTCCAGAAAGATCCAGCGATCATCAAGTCATTCTGACTTTGTCACTGGTCCCACTTTGTTTAAGGAACCTAATTATACTCTTATCGTTGCTTCGAATTCGATTACTAGTGCTATTTGTTCGTCTGAGATTTTGCTGAGGAATTACTCAACAGTGATTCAAAAAGTTGAAAACCAGTGATTGGTGGCCCCGACGTGATTCCAATACATCAGATTCCCCGTCACTATTCTGAAATCAATTGCTGGTGAAATGTTTTTGTCTAAATTTTTGCTGTGTAATCACAAATTGTGATCCCGCCACTTGTACTTACGACATTGGTGACCCTCACGTTATCCTATCATGTCAAATTGTGCGTTACTATTAAACAGAAAGACGAAATCAACTCGGACATGTTCACTGCAATCGCATAAACGTTACATGCCGCAATGAAATCTAAGCGCATTTTAATTGAAAAGAAAATAAAACCCAGTGGATATATCATGTATGTAAAAGATTATATAAATAATTCTATTTCAAAAATCGTGTTAGTATTCGTTTTATTTGTAAATAAAGTGCATGCTATTATTCGAGCGGCCGTTAAATGTACTATTTGTTGGATTTTGTATCCAAAATTCAATGCAAAATTATATAATCTAGGCTGTACGAACTTCGAAGAAGCATGTGAAAAACCTAAGCTTACAGAATTAACTTTTGCATCAAAATATTTTGAATCTTAGCTTCGTTTGTAGCGAGGATACTTTTAACAAACAAATAAGCCATAGCTGCCAATCGTAATTTGTTACGAAGAAAATTTAACTATATCTGCCGACCGTAAAACGTGGTGTCAGAAGTGGGGTTGAATCATAACTCACAGAAACGTTTCTGTCAGTTACAATTCAAGTCTAATAGCTGATTTGTTTCCTGTTTTATATGAAAGCAACCATTTTGGCATATACTCTTTAGTTTGTTTGTCTGTGGAATGTTTCTGTTCGAGTTTGGTCATTGAAATTCGATCGTACATCACAAAATTCTAAAGATTAAATCTAAATTTTCAATTTTTGCTGCATTTGAATTTTTATTCCAAAGACTTTGGGACTTTTTCCTCTCATTTTATGGTGAGTATCAAAATACTAAGACACATATCAAATGATACTCAGCGATAGTTAAATATTTCCATTGTATCTTGCGATCATGGGTTAAATGTGGCTAACTCGATAGCCTTGAGAACAGTATCTGGGTCTGCATGGTGTTTTTGCGGTTTACCTGTAGATCAATCGCAGTCCTCTGACTCATAGTGTACATATACAAGTTTACCGATGTATCTAGCGTACCATACTCGTTCATGCCATACACAGTACGCGCATGTATCTTTCCATCTTTTGAACAGGTGATTCCGAATCGCGTATAAATCTTATGCAAAAGTGATGAGAGTTGCATTGAATCTTACCTTTAAGTTTGAAGAGAAAAGATCCTTGCCTACTGTTGCTGCGCTACAGTGTATCCTTGATGATGTATCCAATTGCTGCTCCAAGTACTCAATTACACAAAATCATTAAATTGACTTTGAAACAAAGCAAATTGCGAAACGGAGTAATCGTCAATAACATCAACAAAGATAGATATCTTTTATTTGCACTTCGAGAATTTTCTCACTGATATTCGAGAGCACAAAGTCGACTTGCCACTGAACAAAAGATTCCAATAACTGCACGATGAATGAATTCACTTTGGAACCGATCGCGCGACACTTTGATTCATCGATCAAATCCTTAGAGACTCTAAGATACGGAATCAAACGGAATCACCACGAAAGAATTTCGCGTGATGGCTTAATGAAGCAGAAAAGATACTCTTTTTCGCTGATAAAGCAGTAATCTAACTCTTATCCCCGCAGCGATCGCATGAACGCCTTTTGCTGATATTACCAATTTAGTCCGAAGCAAAAGTATCTTTTTTGTGTCCGCGCGTGATCGATCTTTATATCCAATCGTATCGAATCAATTGAAACCGCGTTAACAATCATTGATTAATGCGATCAGCAAAACTCTCCCGTTCGACACGTTGTAATCAACTGAAAAACACTGGGGAAAATGAAAATTATTTACTCTATGCGGCGAAGAAAAGACACGCGAGTATCTGCGGCGCTTATATGATAGTGCATGGTGGCTCATGTGTCGTATCTGCTAGATTGGTTTATTCACAACGGCTCTCTTTCTCTTTGACGAAATAACGAGCTGCAACGAATCAACAATATACCAACGAATGTCTCAAACGAATCAACACAGTGTCGTCGATTGCGATTCAAAAGATTCACCAAGCATGTGTGCAAGCATATCACTACATGACGAATGAAATCGGCTAACAAACATGCAGGATATGTGATGAGCAACGACTTTTAATGTTACTCTAGCGTGTGTCAAATTACGCACTCAAGCTTGGTCGTATCAACAAAAGCTATTAGGAACTACAATGTGACAACAAATACTCGCTAGCCAAGCGGACCCGACTGTGTGGAACTTCTTCATATGTGAAATTGCCGTACAAGATGCTCAACATCTAGTGTACGAATAATAAGGAATTGGAACAGAAAGCAAGTCATGTAATTTACAAATCACATGACGAATTCAACGAGCTCGAACATAGGTTTCGAACATGTTTGAATCAGGACCGAGTGTCACGACTCATGAGATATAAAGTAAAAGTTATTTGGAGTAGCGATAGCTTAGCTGGAGGGGTAATTATGAAAATCGAACGCGCCTAACGTGACCAATGTTGCCGTGTTCGCTGGCAATTTGCTATGATTTTATTGATCGATTTCCATGAAAACGACCAAAGATAAACCTAAAGGCGAATAATGTTTATGAAAACATTGACAAAACTGACGGGAAATCCCGCATAATAGAGAAGTTGACAGAAAATCGAAGTAAATAAATGATGTATAGTTATGAAATCAGTTGAATGTCCTTGTAGAGTTCAAAGTTCTTTGACATGGAAATCCTTTGCGTGTTGTTTAGTTTTCTGATTAACTATTAGTTGGGATTGACGTGTCATTATGGAAATCACTCACATCCCCGAGTAAGCAGTTTCTGTGTTACTAAATTGAACTTAATTGATTCATACTTCAAAGAAAAGAATTTAGGTCCGTTAATACGGAATTGTACCATCCTTCCTTTCACTTCTTATTTTAGAAGTAAGTTCAAATACTCGGAAAAATCCAAAGACGCCAGGCAAGTATTAGATAACAGTTCTGGTCTTATTTTGAATACTATTACAAACAATTACAATATGACACCGAAATTCGAGTCCCTTACCGTTACTTCGAATTCATCACACATGACAAACTTCTTCTTCTTGGAAGCATGTGACAAACTAATCCCCTAAGCTTACGTGAAAGACAGTAAAAACAAGCTGCCGCAAAAACGATGTGATGACCATGAGTAAGTGTGGTAAAATAAGTTTTTTTACCACACATTATTTTGAAAATTTTATTTTTCAATGGCACGATAAATACCTGGATTTCGAATAGCAAAGGGATTCCCGCGGCCATCAGGAAGAAATAACTCTATACATCTAATGGCCGCAGATCTACCTTATATTTTAGGAACCGCAAAGTGTCCACAGTTGAAACAAGCATTAAGATTTTTGTCTTCGACGCAGTTTCACTTATTCAAACGTTCCTGTTGGGTAAGCCTCTATGGTATAACTTGGACTCTTTCTTGTGCTTCATTTGGTGTCCCAACAGGTTCCATTATTGGACCACTTCTATTTCTTCTTCTAATCATGATCTTTCTTCTATGATCTCTTCTCCATGCCTATTGTTTGCTACCTGTCAATTGTGTTACTTCAGGATTATCAGCTTCTTCAAGATGACTTGTCTACTTTCTGAATGTGATGTTTTTCTAACTTTATATGTATTGAAATTGCTAGATGCTGCAAAATGACTTTCTCGATGCAATTCCCACCATTGTTCTTTAGTTACATGTTAAATGAACAGATTCTTTCTTTCAATACCGCTTTTAAAGACCTAGAAGTTGACCAAAACTTTAAATTTCAAGCTCGTGTCCTCGATGTGATCACTCAAGCAACTACAGTTTCTGTGTTCATTTTAGCACATATTCATAAATTCAATTACCTTTGGACTACTGTACGTTTATTTGTTTTTTTGCTTGAGCCTATTCTAGAACTGTTCTGTTGTCTGGTCCCCCCCACTCCTGGTTATTCCTCATTTCCACGATTGAATATGGTCGATGTAGGCTTACTCGCATCTAGGTCTATAAGCATAAAATACCCTCTCATCCTTATGATTCGCGTTAAATTTTCTTCGTCTCCCTTGTACTTTCCTCGACCTGTGCTTTCTGTATCAACTTTGCCACCAGCAGATTGACTGCCGTCTCCACTGTGATTTATCCTTACGACAATCACTTCGCTCTATTCGTACGAATAATCTGTTTGTGATTCCATTTACTCGTACTAATAGCGACTTTTACTCGCCAATTGTTCGAATCCTTAGAACATATTAAAACCTCGATGTTGGTCCTTTTTCTTTTTTGGACTTCGCTTTGAACCTAGGTTAAGAAATTTAATTCTTTTCAATCGAATTATATTCACTTAATTTTGATTCTTATTTCTAGTTTTTTAATTATATTATATAATTGCATAATTTCACTGTTGCATAGAATACAAATGAATAAATAAATAAGGTTAAAATGCTAGCTATAATCTGAGTTCTCCAGATCAATCTGGACTATAGCCCAACGGGATAGAATTTTCTTGACAAAATTGCGGGGGAGAAAGTAGTCCACCGACTGCAGATATCTGAACACTATCGCGACAGGAAGGAGAGCAGCTCAGTTCAGAGTCACATCAGTGAAGAGGATTTCTCATTAAGTGTTGGAATATGAGACTTTTCAGCGTCATTCTCACGCCGAAAGAGCCAATAATATAGTTTACTCTTAAACTCAGAGAGGAAATTGTTTCAAAGACGGATCGGTGAATCCTTCTTGGCGGTGACTTTAACGTCAAGGCAGAATTGGGGAATGTCTTTTGTTATTGCCTCACTCAGATTCCACAGGGAACAGAATTCTAGAAATGGCTTTAGGCCTAAGCTTTTCGTCATGAACGTTGGTAACATAACAACTCTTCGCAAGAGCGGTTGTGTGGCAACTATACTGGATGTGATATTTATCGTAGAGTCCTTGATGCTTATGGTGCAGAAAAGGAGGGCATAGGAAATCTGCAAATCTACGAGCTTGCTTGGCGACGCGCAGCAAGTGGGTTTTCACCCACAGGCTGAAGCATTGCTAAAATTGATGTCGAAGAGTACGGCGGAAAATTTTCGAGGGGTGAAACGATAACAAACATAACATATCAATCACTCTGCGGCTATGCACAATCCTCCATAGAGCGATTCGCGTCTGCCAAGCAGCCAAAAGACCAAAGCATTCACACTACGGCGGATATTCCAACGCATTGCACGTTGGAAAAGTCTTAAAAACTTGTAGCGGAAGCGTAACAAGCCCAAGGCATTTCATCCCAGCCCACAGCACGGGTATACAAGCGAAAGACAAGGCTGGTAACCAAATTCATGAGACTCATTAGACCAGATTGCACTGAGGACACAAATCGCCTTTGACAGAAGCGAGACGAGCAATCGACAGAGCAGGGGAAAAGCCTCAAAGAAGCGTCGGCTTAAGACTTCTGGCTGGTACGTTCAAAAGCAGAACAATTGCCAGCCAACAAGCCCACGTGAAAAGGAATCCTGAGGCTTCGGATCCTAAACAAGCTGCAAATTAGATGAGACGTTGACAGCGCAGTATTCCGACAACGTCTTGCAGCTGGTCAAGCCAAGTACCTGGAGCATAAAAAAGCAGTGCTCACAGTTCGCATATTGTGCGGTATCAAGGCGAATGGCCTTTTGGCAGAATCAAGAAACAAGGGTTCATTCGCTATCGCAGTCAAGGATATATCGACCATCCGTTGCTGAAGAGAAGGAAGCGCAGAGTCCATCTGGCAAACTTCACGGATGACCGCAATTTCATAGTGAGTTTGACAATTGCTAATCAAGGAAGCGAACGGCCGCAAACAAGGATGTTTGGGATAAGAACGCCACAAAACTCTTTGCTGCTGAACAATTCTGGGTCATTTGTAGGATTCACTTAAGATTACCTTGAATGCCTTGGTTTGAATTAGATTCTAATAAATTGTAAGCAGCGTTGTTGGAGCAGTCTTTGCTTCAAATATAGCACGCCGGGCCATAAAGCAAAACAGCGCATACATCCAGTATGCTCGCATGTTGTAAGCAAAAAGACTTCAAACCTGAAAATCTGGCCCATGTTGTAGGTTCCAAAAAGTTGCTGATTTTAGTTCACACATGCAGCTCAGCACATTCAACACTTGTTAACAGAGGCGTTTTTCAATAATGGCAAAAACAAGTGAAGCATATGCTGATCAAAAAAAAAGGGAAACCAGGGCTTAGGATTCTTCCAGTGCCTGTAAAGATACGCTTCATCTCCGATGGCTTCTGACGCTTCAGTATGCTTTCCCCTCTGGGCTGCGCATTACTACGCTGCTTGTTTTGTCATGTTTCGGAAGCAAAAAATTAATGACAATTTTCATACACCTCTCCTATACGAAACACGTAATTGGAAACAAAAACCTACTCGTTTTGGGAATGTAAAACCAGACACGTCCAAATTATCCCGCTCAAGACATGGAACATCTAAAAATCAGTCTCGCCTTGATCTTTACTGAGCAATGGCCTTAAGTGAGGGATCAGTGGTGTAACCCACGTGTCTTCTCAGAACAGCTACCAATCGATGGGTTTCATCAATGCAATCGACAACAGTGTTAACTTATTATTGAGCTTGTCCAATACTGCGATAGTAAACGATTCTACAACCTTAAGCACGAAGGATAGTGGCTACCAACATTGCAATCAACAACAGTGTTAAATTTTTATTGCGCTAAATATTCAACATTATTTATCTCTACACCTATACCAACCACTTTCGGTACAACTTCTTCTCGTAATTATCTCCTCATAGTTCTGCTTCATAGAATACATAACGTTTATATGGCTTATATGGCTTATATGGCTTTTATTTAAGAAAAAGGGAGCTCCAACCGATAGTGGACACAACGATTCCATTCAAGATCCGCATACCGACCATAGAAGCGTGGGAAACGGTGCAGGATTCCACATCTGGAAGTGAAATTATGATCCACACCGATGTTTCCAAAACGGATGAGGGAAGCGGTGCCGGAATCTTTTTCCCAGATCACCCGCAACTCAACCGAAGTTATAAACTGGAGAACCACAGTTTTTCAGTTGGAAGTATTTGCAAAAAGCGGCTATAGACCTTTTGGAACCTTTTGGAAGAATACAAATACTCTCGGACAGTAAGTCGGCACTACAGGCGCTTGCCTCTAACCGCGTAGTTTCACAACTGGTGCAGGATTGTAGGCAGGCTCTCAAAGCCGCAACATCCCGAATAAATGTAAAACTGACATGGGTCCCTGGATACAGCGGTGTAGAGGGAAACGAAAGAGCACATGAGCTAACGAGAGCTGGATCAGCTGACCAAAATGCCACTAGAATAGACACATTCAATGTGTCAATAGCAACGCTAAAAAGGGAACTAGACGAAATCCTCTGGAAACCTGGCCAACAAACGCCTTAATTGGCTGATGTAACAGAAAACTTGGCGACCACAGAGCTGGAGGAACTCCTTGGCTTCAGTACGACGACAGGATGGACGACAGGATCTGAAAGAAATAGTACTATACGTGGGGAGCTAGGGCCCAATATTGGCCTATGCTTTTCCAGCAAGTGGATCCCAGTACAAATAATAAAATAATGATAAGGCACCCTCTCCTTGATGTAACACATATGCGCTGCACTGTTGCCAGCTGTTGCTTGAATACACTTTTGGTGCTCTTGTATTGCCCACTGACACCATGACAAGCATTGACAGTCCATTATAGCATATGCTCCATATGTTCGGGTCGAGGATGGAGATGAACCTAATAAAACTTTCATCTTCCCTCCTGCCTTTTTTTACGGACATTGCACCACCCAATTAATACGTGTTCCGTTGAATAACACACGGTAAGGCTTATCAACAGTTCTGGTCATACGCATACATAAAATCATAGCTTGATTTGCGGATAGCCACATGAACTTCATAGACGAATCCTTGCCAACGTAGGCATTCGAACTCTGCGAGTGAATCGGGGAAAAAAGTAACTAGCGACGAGCAATGCTTGGCTAGTGCTGTATAATCATTCTTCCCCTTTCGGAATTTCATTAGTTTTATTTTTTTAATTGGTTAGTTATTGTTACTAACCTTAAATAGTTAAACAAGATAATGTACTCGGTAAATACTATGCAGAATAGTGTTCGTGTATAATAAGCGGTTTCTTGATCTTAATTTCGGACTATCATGGTATACGATTCATTTTAAGAAGTTTTTCCAACACCTGATAGCCTCAAATAGCTCACACTTTTGCCCCAGATATCATGAAAACGCGCTACTAATTTTTCCAGAGAAAAACATTTTCTAGTATATCAAAGGTTTGATATCAAGACGATTATGAATATGCCAAAGGCTACTTATAATGACAAAACCAAACGTGAGTCAATTATAAGTAAAATAAAATTTCAAAAATTAATTTCTAATAATCATATTTCAATAATTTATTGTATGTACCATTTTGCTTTCGAGTTACTGTATTCAACTTGCTATCAACCAATAAAACTATCATTCAACTTACATACCACAAGTCGCATGGATTGGATTCACTCGCAGTCAACTTTCGTCCACATATGAACAACACACATTTCAATTTCTCGTTCAACGCTTTTCTCGCTCTCTTAGGAACCAGAATTTCGATGGGGAGGACCAACAACTACAGCAGCTGATCATTTATGAATGGGAGGCCCACATAGTATTTAGTGCGATCGGTTAAGTTGGACCATGTCTGTCGTACGTAACCCAAAACGAGGTCTTTATCACACATCGCACACATGAAAATGCGATGCATGAAACAAGTCTTGCCGCATGCTGGGTAGTTTTTCATCGTCATCTTTTTGCGTTTTCCTTTGGGCTTTCAAGAGGGTGAGAAAAAAAAGAATCAAATCCGGTGTCTAGGGACGTGGGTAGCCTGCAAAAAGCAACCAGCAAGCAAGTAAACTAGCCAACTTGAGTAGCACGCAATGCTGAGGTTGCACTGAAGTTTTGAAAAAGATACAAAAAAAAAAGATACAAAATTATTTAAATTGGATTTTTCGATTGCTTGACTTAAATATTGTGCAGGACGGGAAGGACACCGCAGAATGGTCTTAAATTATTAAGAATTAAATATTCATAAGTACTTATGCATGTATGCGTGTTTATGCTGAGATATTCAGTCGCAAAGATTTAATTTTTGAATGGGCGTTCGATGGTTGAGTCATGTTGGCAAAATTTATGAATGAATTAATTCAGTTAGTGGAATATGAATGAAGTGACCAAGAGTTTGGATTAAATTTACCCATAGGGTTATCGTGGCCTTCAATTGAATTACCTACAGATGCTATTAAGGCCATGTAATTTACTTGAAAATGATTAGACTAGCAGTGGGCAATGCCATAATTTGGGCAAACACTGAAGGACGCCTGCCAAACTATTCAGAAGCACTTTTGTGTTTGCAGATATTGATCTGGTTGTGAATCTTGTTGGAGCAACTCGTTGCCTCTTGGTTATATTGTTAAAGTCAATCCCTAGGAGCCAATGAAGACACAGAGAACGCAGGATACTCTACGGTTTGAGTATTAGAGGCATAACCCGTGATGACACACCTCCAAATTCTGACGTAACTGTCATTTGGGATGTATCAAACGCTACGCAGAAAATTCGGTATTAGCTACTTTCTGTTGTTTCATTTTGTAAATTTTTTGATAGTAGTTGGAGGTCCCCAAAAGGGAATCTCTTATGTTAAGGATGGAAATTAATAGTTTAAATGATGATTGGAAATTCCCGAAAAAAGTGTGAAAAAATTTGAAAAAAAAGGCGGTTTTCGGCTTTTTTGACGTTTTCCTAATTATTTTCGGTAATTTGAGATGTATTCCATTCAAACTTTCTTGAAGAACTTATTGAAAAATTGTCTTTTAGAAAAACCTAGACCCGATAGCTAAATTTCTAAAAAGTATATATAAATATATACATATATTGAAGAATGAATTATGATATGTTAAAAAATTTAAAAGGCGATTTTCGAAACAAAATCATGTATAAAGTTCTTGCGTCGAGGAAAACGTTGACACCTCATTTGTTTTTTGATCATGGTCTCGCTTCTTCGTCTTGGACAGATGTAGGTGCGTTTCTGCTCAATATTAGATCTGGTACCCATTTTGGCGTCAGATGGAATAGCTGAGTTTTGAGACTTCTCTTCTACTAGTGGTTTGATTACATCAAATGCTGAATTGTAAAGACATTCTGATGCTTGAGCCTTCACACTTACTCCCCTGTGGACAAGTGAGCATTGTAAAAGAATACCGCTGTCATACATTCTACATGTCTTGTGAAGAAATACTGGCAAACACACATCAAAAAGCAAAGCAGGCAGAGTGAAAAATCAGCGAGGTTAAAGAAACCGAGCCCTCCAAATAAGCAAAATAACAAAAAACTTAATTTTTTGTCCAATGATCGAAGTGTAGATAACGTTGCTGACTTGTTTCCTTGTGGGAATAGAGCTAGAAAGTAACCAAAAAAAGTTTCGTTCACATGCGACACGTTATATGACATATGACACGTTCACATACATATGTCACGTTCACATGTGACACGTTCTTTATATGTTTTCCTAAGATCTTTAAGGTCAGCTGTAGATAGACAAGAACAGGATTCCATGTACACATAGCATTCACGCTTCAGTTCGAAGACATAGACTCTGACGCAAACATCTGTAAAAATAAATGCATCCGAAAGACGAATCCTAAGGTGCATCAAAGAAATAAAAGATTAACGAAAAAATGGCGTATGCAGAACGGTCACCAGCTGTACGAAGTTTCTGACGAACCGCGACGGTCTCTAAGATTGTCACAATGCGAAAGCTGCAATAGAATTCTCATTACTGTGTCAAATGAACGAGGATGGCATATTCAGCCGCGTAATAAAGGTTAAAGCCGGAGTGCAAAAACCAGTGAGAACGAATTTTCTTGCAGGAAAAGATGAACAAAGATTGTACAATCAGAGGGTAGAAGTTATTGCTGGAGACTGTCAAAGGTCTTCCAGTAGCGTTTCAATGACTAAAACGTTTTTTTTGAAAAAAAAGTGCCATTTGTTTACTTTGTTTTATCGTGTATAAAATTACGCCTATTTACGATCTGGTCTCTCCTTATTTTTTTTTTTTTTAGTTACGTTCGCTTTAGCTCCTGGCGATACTTTAGACGGTATTTATCATTATGCTACGATGTTACAATGGAAAGCTTCGCCATTGTTTCTTGCTGTATTTTCAACCGTCTTCAGCTGTCCAAAACCTGTAGACGCTCTTCTTGCTACAGGGGCCTGCTGCGAACGTTCTTGTTTAAGTTTTCCTGTGCCTTGTTCATAATTTTATCATTTTAATGATTTTCCCCACCATTAAGGATAGCCACTCTTCCTGGCATTGCTCAACATCAATTGGTGATCCGATGGTTTTCTTTTTTTTACTTCTCGTTTGGGCTATGGTAAACTGAAGATATTGGTCCTGTTTGTGTCAGGAGTGGTTTGCTCCAGTTGTTTATTCAATGTTGCTATTTCTTTGTGTGGGTTGCATGTGTAAATGTTTTATTCTTTATTTTCTATTTATGAGGTTTGTGTTTTGAAAGAGAGGTGTGTTTGATTTTGGTGGGATTTTAATAAAGTTTGGATAGTAATATTTGTTTCAGTTAGGAAGTAGTTAAGTTCCTCCAGGAGATTCATATTATTTGTGGTCAGTAGATTCTAATCCTTATTGAGTTTATTAAAGAACTTGTGTTTTATTCTAATTTCTTTAAATTTGGTGCATTTGAATATACGGTGGTTCACATCATCTTTTTGTTTGCAGTCATTACAAAGGTCTGCGATTGTCTGTTAAATTTTATGAAGTCCTTTTCTATTTCACGTCCTGTTTGTGAATAGTCTGTTGATGATTCTGATTGATTTTCCAACTAGTTTTTGACTATGAAACCGTGTTTTGTTTCGGTTTATTGCGCTTCCATGCTTCCTTTCTTTCGTTCAGGGACCCGTTTAGGGTATTATTCTAGTATATTCTATTCTAGCCAGTATTTCATCTAGTTCTCCATGCATCTGAATTTGTTCATTGCTTGACACTCCTTTCTTAGCTTTGAAGTCAGTCTGTTCCAATCCCGTCTGTCCTTTTTGGACTGTAGAGTGGAGGTTTTGTTCGAGTTATTTGAAAATTTTCCAGATGTGTTCTGCCACAAGCTTGTTGTTCTTATTAGTCCTGAGAGTGCTTTCTTCTAGTAACGACAGCCAATAGTTCAGCCTTGTTGTGGCTTCTGATGTTGAAGGTTGTAGAAATATTTTGGTCATGATAGGTGAACGCTGCTCCTCCTGCTGATAATAATAAATAAACGCTAGTTATTAATCTTGCATTGTTGCATGTGTATGTGTATTCTGTTCTTTATTTAGTATGTAATTCTGTAGCTTTTTCGAAAGTGTAACTATTTCGTGTGCTGGGGGTATCCCAGGCAGCTTTCCAGGACCCGGGCGTTTATATTGTATATTTTACTGAAAAAATGTTTTGGAAGTTGCGCTGCTGTTGTAGTGCCATATTCAAGTTGACGTTTAACGAATTAACATTCAACGTTTAATGAATGGGCTGAAGTTATTAGTTAAAAAAGGTATAAGTATTAAGTAGAGAGGGTCTAATGGCTACAATTTGACAACTCCGTCAACTCCGACAAACAGGTTCTGTTTCAGAATCAATACACTCGGCCTATCCTTACAATGAAGAAAGTTGGAAGTTGGGATTCGTCCTTCTTTTGATACTACTAGATCCAAAGCACCATACGCTCTACAATAGGAAGCTTAGCTCAAATGAACGCGTCAAAGGTTATCAGGCTGAGTTCTTTGATTGATAGGGGAGTTATCTGAACTTTAGTCGAGTTATTTTCTGCAGTTGGGAGTCAAATGCTTAGGGATTCACCAATAGCCGACAGGTTCCTGCCTAAAAGAAAAAATGGATGAAGAGGGGCATGGTTGGGAGGACTCCGATTTGTATATAATCATTCTATTTGTGTCTTTAGCCAGTAAATACGAGAGATTGGCAAGGAAGGCAAACAGGCAAGGGAAGACAAGAATGAAAGTATAAATATTCCCAATTATTCTGCCATTTTTTTAGAGTCAATCTGCATTGCGTTAATTTTAGCTACTTAATTTTCCAATTTAATCTTTGATCATTTGACTGCTACGATGTCATCATCAGCTTGTTACAAAGGAATGCTTTACCACCGTTTTTCTTTTGGCTTTTCAAACTTGGAAATGGAACTTTTGAAAGCTTTGATTATTCAAAAACCAAAAAACTAATGTAACCTTGACTGTGATTTCGACTTCTTGAGGTTTTTTTTTCTCTGTGAAATTACGACAGAATATTTCTGATCAAAGTCAGCGATATTCACTCGAAACGTGGGAAAAGCCTGGATTTTTGTCTCACTGGTAATTGTTACATTTTCACACATGTAGAAATTAAGCTCTTCATTATAAATTTAAGTGACTAAAAGAAAAAGACAAAGAGAGACGTGATGGTGTAATAAGGCTTATTGAGTCCGTTTCTGTTCGACAATTTTTTGATAATATTCTGAGTGATGTAACATGCTTTCCCAACAATCGGTTAAGCTATACAACCAATTTCGAATGCATAACTTAATCTTTTGCTGACAAAATAAATTTCCACTATACTGTTTTGTACTTTTGAGTTCCAAACAAATTATCATAAATCATTACTTTGTCATCAGTGCAAGTAAAAAAAAAAATGACTAACGACCACAATTATTTTCTTCACTTGTTATTTTTTTGTGACTTCTTTGAAATTATGGTTCGTCTTACTCTGAATACCATCACCATTGGCGTATTTTCCTTCTTGGTCTTTTTTTTTTGTTTCCAGGTCAGTCTCTGCCTAGACAACTTGATGTTGTAATCAGATTTAGTGTGTAGTACGGACAAGTGAAAGTGAACCTTGTAAAGTTTAATGATAAAATGCAAGAAGTCTAAGTGCTAACGATTCTTACACAACTTTTTCTTTTGTTTTACCATAAAGTTATTAAGTTAAATTGGATATGAACTGGCATAAGAAATTGTTAACGCGAACTAGAGCACATAGAAAAGATAAAATGCTTGAGTGGGAAGACATAGAAATGTTGGGCTGAGAATGTGTGAAAGTTTTGGGCTAGATGGTGAAAGGACACACTGCAAGGGGATTAATAATATATTAAAGTGGTTGTTAAATGAATTTCGATGTAAGATTATTGATTACAAGCCGAAGGTGGGTAAAAAATTTGTAATTGATAATAATCTGCTAGGTTTTAGGGCTAAACTAGGACGTAAGCATCGTAAAGAGGATTGTACTTATAATAGTAGTGCAATGTAATGAGGGTCTTAAATTTCATGTTAAACCATTCTGTTGAAACTAATTTTTGTCTGTTAGTGAATTTCAGATTCAAAGGTGTCAGAGTTGCTCGAACACTTTTGGCAGTTTTTCAAATCTAATGGAGAATAATTAAAATGCTGTCATGTAGTCGTCCCTGTTAAGAGTTGTGATAACCTTCAAAGCTTATCTCTCTTCTCTTCTTTCTTTAACCCTCTCCTCCTCAACGTACTACGCCTCAAATTTCAGTAATGTATTCTAGAAGACTTCCTCGTAGTGTATCCTGGATAACGTAGATGGTCTAGTTGACTACGTTGCTACGTTCTAAGACTTGCCACTGTCGTACGAATTCGAATTGAAGTGTTTGAAACAAAGACAGAAGACGATACAAAACTTGAAACAATGCATTCAGTCTGTAATTCTTGCAGTATCGGACTCAACGAGAAAAACAATACACAAATCGGAACGCCAAGAAAGTGTAGGTAGTTACCAAAATATCTGGAGCCGAGAAATCAGAGCCAAGATACCAGACCAGATCGAGATCCTTCTGCTGTTCACCACAGATAGGTACTCGAGCATCGATTAATTTAAACGCATTAAATTGCTCCTAGGAAATACTTCCTTAATAACCTTTATCAGAAAAAAGTCTCAAAAAATCAACCGCATAAACATTGCTGTGGTAATAGATATAGCCAATGCTTACGAAGGAGTAGACCAGAGCACACTGGAAAATATGGTAATGGAATTATAAATACTATACCACTGCACAAATGGAAAGGAAACTCGCGTAAATAAGGGATTTCTAAATGGTGACCTTCACAGCCTGACACTTTTAAACTTACACCAGCAGACTGCATCGCATAACTTCTCTAACTTTAGCCTAGAATCTCTTATATTTCAGTTAACGTCCATCAAGAAGTATCTATGCACTTCGTTTTAGATGGAATCGAAATGTTAAAAAGGACTCGTCTGTCAAAATAGTGATAGCAGCAAATAGTACTCTGATAAACTACTGCTAATACTATTAATACTACTGCTATTTTACTGCTAGTAATACTACAACTACTACTACTACTACTACTACTACTACCACTGCTACTACTACGACCATTATTAGTTGTATTGCTTCCATTACTAAGACGATTCCCACAGGGTTACAGTCTACTTCCTTACTTTTTCTAATGAACATATTTAGACGTAGATCGCTGCCTTTGACAAAAAATTCAGAAAATATTGAATTTCTCATGCGAATATCCTTCCATTTCTTACATATATGTTGACACTTTCTCAAAATTATAATGTACTCAACTTATACTCACAGTACCCAAACAATTTTTCCCGTGAAGTTCAATATGATCCTATTCCTGAAATTCTCGTCAGAAAATCAACACCGTGAGAAATTCTTTCGGTTGAGCTCATTATGATCGGAAATACAAAATAGTCGAAAAAATTACCTATTCGACCACCTCATTGATCGACCCCTTCTTCTCTCTTGCAAAATCTCCCATCAATGTGAACTCATGTGCCAACCCATAATACGCCATGGAACTAACTTACAAGTTACCGTGAACATACTGAAGAAGGAATGTGGAATATACCCTTAGTTACCCAGCCACTATGTCGACCGGGACGATCAGTAGCAACAGCTGCTCTGCTTCATGAACTTACGCAGCACGAAGCAGCTTCGGGACTATTAAAGAATGGAATTTATTTTGGGAAGGATACAAAGAGAAGAAACGGTTATAAATTAGGTGTAATCGCAGATAGATCGTGAGGACTAACGAAGCTCGGGACTAACAGGAACAAATAAATTTACTGAAGTGATTCGTAATTTCGATCCATAAATTGTTACATAGCCAAATCTAATTGAGTGTAGGGATGGATTTATGAAAAATGGAAAGAATAATCGTGAAAGCAGACTATGGGCCCATTTGTATGGGATATAAGAATGGTTATAATAGCCTGGATGAACGTTGGATTTGTTGTTGGTACATATGCTCACTATCAAGTCTCTGATCCTTTGAAGAGAAAACCATGATATGCTTCGAGCCTTTCCCTTAAAATCCGAACATGTGATCCTAGCCGAAACCAACTATAGTATAATGGCATGTCAGCAAAAGCAAACATCAGAAGCTTCCGATTACTGAGTAAGGAACTTCACAACAGGATTTTTTCTTCAGTTCACTTAATTGAATTCAATTATGCGATCATTGATCGTGCTCATTGAAATTTTATATACATTCATGTGCCAGACAGGTATTTCGACAAACGTGCCTATGTCTATAGGTAAAAGACCACGAGTAAAATTTGCGTGCATAAACATTTCACACAGCTGACGCCATGATTTTCTACCATAGCAACAATGCCGCAATGGCAAAGAAAAACGATCAAACAAAAAGCCTACAATCCTGTGAACTTGTTGGGTAACCTTTTTTTGATAGAATATTCTTCGGTCTCACCCCTTCCGTGTAATGCCACAACGTTGATCGTTCGCTCCACTGTTGTTCATTTATTCAAAATATCTCGGGATTTGTTCGTGTATGCCAAGTAATGTACATAACAAAGTATCTTTAATGCTCGTTTATTTTTATTATTTTTTTGTTCTTTTCATTTGTTGTTTGATTTTCCTGTTGGATTCATTTCATTTATTTTGCATGCCGAGAATTCTGTTGCGCTAAGATTATTCATTTAAGAAAGATACGGGATCGACGTAACATACCTGAACTTAAACGATTGTATAACATCCGGTAACGATCGTTTCAATTAAAGGTGGCGGCCACGTATGGTCGATGTATGTCGAATGATTTTAAAATGATGCATGAAAATTTGTGTTTGATTGACCAGAAAGGAAAGAAAAATCGTTTACGGTTAATCGTGTGGATCAAATTTCTTTGGTTCGAAACTATTCGAAACGATATTTATAAGAGCGGATACAAGTCCTAATTAAAATTATCGATTAAAACTTCTCGTACGATCGAGCAAAAATAGGTGTCATTGTGCTTATTATACGAAAGCCTTTCTATTATTTTCAAAAATATCAAAGCAGTGCCTGAAAATTGCTATCCCAAAAATTATGTTTGAATCTGAGAAGTCTTTAAAGTAGAACGCTTTAGTATGTTGGGATTTTGCCGGCCCTACAAATATATTTTTGAATCCATATTCAGATTTGAACTTTTTCTTGAATTCATATAGTTTATATTTTTAAATAATTAATTTATGTTTTGTAAAATTCATTAGATTTATTTTAATAACATTCGTTAGGTGTATTTCACCTGAAAAATTTCATTGACTATTATTTCTTTGAGACGCAAAGTGTCACACTATCCTATCGTGTGGAACATTTGTACGAACAGGCTTACAATTTCTTAGCCTTCTCGTTTGTTTGTGTCAAGCGATGGGGGTACACGAAGCGCCAGGCAGGCAGGATGCACGATTCATCAGTGACCTGGGTTCGAAAGCATGGCGAGACTGATTACTACCTGACCCGATTACACAGTAAGCACGGGTATTTTCAGGCTGGCGTAAGGTGGGAAAGTCACCGCCTCCTATTCGCTTGTTCTGCCCGGGGACAACAGATGGCGCCTGCCACACCTTCTTCGCATAGGCGAGAAAATAGTCGTGCTTCTCTCAGAGGAAATATGCGTGCTATCTCCAGAAAACATAAGGGGGAAGATGTTAACATGTAAAGACACTTGGAAATTCCATGTCACATTTCGTACGGACGGTTCTTCTTGTGAGGAAGCGCATCACGATTCGATTGGCAGTGCAGAGGGAATCCCAAAGCAATCCCTCTCCTTCCCATCAATCCCCGCTGAAAGTTAGGGACCTCCCTAGCCTGACGGTGCAATTAAGGCGAGACCAAAGAGGCTATCCAACAAATTAAGGCCTAGTCCAATGTAATGTGACAACGAGTTCCAGACTATGTTCTCGGTGTACACGGGAGGCGCTTAGTAGGTATTCTGGTTACCACTGGGAGTCTAAAATACAGGGCCTAAATACCCTTTACCTGTCTACCACAAAACTATATATTATTATAACATAAATGGGAGAAAATTCAGGCCCCCATTATCACTAAGAAGCGAATTCCTTCTATTCGTACACATTGAATAATTCGCCGTCACATCGGAGGGATCAAAAGAATACCTTGGTTTGATGATTGATCGAAGACGAGCTTCTTTGGTCAAGTTCGCCGAGTCGATGGGCAAGACCACAGGAGGGGTGTTTGCTCTCAGCCGTCTTATGGTCAACACGGTGGGGCCGATCTCGACTAAATTCCGGCCGTCCCTTGAATGCAATGGAGGCAAAGTCCTTGCACAGCTCTGGAGTTTGGACTGATACGCTTAGTAAATAAACGTCTTATACAAGTACAAATGTGGAGCATTGCGATTTGCGGCTTCAAACCATATTATATCTGAACCAATGGTCCTGGTTATCACAAGGATGAGCCCAATCTTTGGGTCGCCTTCCTTCAAATTTTCTACAAATAGTATAACAGTATAAGGCATGGTTGAGTTTCAGAACCTTCGATTAATTTCATTCACATTTAATTGCTATTGTGCTATTGCATGTCAAAAAATTTCCAATTTTCGATCCCCACCCCTAAAATGTGTCAAAAAGCGTGAAGTATAAAATCTTGCAACTAATAGGTAAAGGATAAGTATGGATTCGCCGCTTTTTTTTATTAGTTGATTTTGTTTCAATCTTTTGGATAGGAAGGACAAAGCTCCTGAGCATTTGGATAGCAAAGATATAGCTCCGTCATAAACTTCCTTGCTACTTCACATAATGTGGTGGGTATCTTCTTCTCTAAGCTTCTTTAACAAAAGCATATTGCATCGGTGGAGTCCTATTGTTGCTCATGCAAAAAGTAGTTGTGATGAAGAATAATCCTTTTTGTCTTCAGTTTCAGGCATATTAAGGAGTCCGATGTTATATTTAAATTCTAGGCACATGTTGTTATATTGCGTTAACCAATATGGCAGTTTTTTCCTACCTCTAATAATTAATTAATTTTAGTTTTCAGTTTTTTTCGAATGCATTAGATTTAGCTCCGAAAAAAACTCACTGTTGCTTCTCTCAATATATAGAGTTTTGAAATCCGCAGTAATATTTTTGGAATTGGAGATGGTTTGCTGTCGGCGCTGCCCTACTTTGGTAAAGGTTGATTTGGTGTACCTGTAACCTTTCCAATCTGCGATTAAAAAACCAACACACGTCCGCACATGACTTGGAAGTGATATCTAACGCCTCAGCCATAAGCATTCTATACCTGTGCCTCATTAAAATATGCACGGATGGAACTCCTTTCTCCAACAGGAGTTCTTTTGTTGCTGGATCACCTTAGACTTCTTTTTCTTCTTTTCTGTAGATGATATCCCAACGCGTCTAACATAAAGTCTTATGAAACCTAAAAATTCTCTTACTCCAGATGCCTTTTACCTTCAGAGACCCTTGACAAGCCAGGACACATTATGCAAAAAAAAAGAATATTATTGGAAGCAATGTCGTATGGAACAAAGGATAGTTTTTGGTAAAAGATCCTCTACTAGAAATGGTGTTTGGCTGCGTTTGTCGAGCAGGAATCCTTTTGCAAAGATTCCTTGCGACCAAGAACGACACTCTATCAAAGCGTTACCTAATTGAATTCCAAGCTCTAAAATCATTCCAAATCATTAAACTAATCGCATCGTGTCGGTCCCAATATCAACAATATGCAAGATTCAATTCGATTAAAAGTATCTGACGAGCTAATGGTTGGGTTGCGCAACCACTTGAATTAGACCATCCTTATTCGTGCAATAGCGCTGCATTCATTTTGAACATACCAGAATACCACCAAGATTGTACTCGCTCCATGCAGCAACATCGGGAGCTGCACAATCTGCGCAGTCGAAGTAATGCATACCTTCTTTAGCATGAACCTGACCAGATAAAAATCCATCCCCAATGGTTCGATTGTATGCACATTGATGCTGGTTTGTATCTTTCGAGTTGAAGTTTTGTAATTTTGCTCATTCTATTTCTTCAGTTTCAGCTTCTTAAGTCGTTTTTTTCCCTTCATTCTTACTTTTCGTTTTACCTCACTTTTATTTTCAGCCATTTGACTTGATCAGCATTCTCATTTCAGCTCCTCGCGTAACATTCTCGACCTTATGGTTTAGTACGGAGTATCTGTGCAATCGCTTGCAAGTCCTCGTATGTGCTACAAGGTAAGTACAATAACGTCTTTTGAGTGTACTTCATGTTAATAGGTGTGGTAATCATATTGAAGGTGTAGAAGTAGATTAGATTACATACCAATCGTGAGGATGCTGATGTTGGATGAACATTCAATAGGCGATGATCAGAGCGCTGTATTCACTGGTTTTTCTCATGTGAATTCCATCAAATGTTAAATGTTGATTGCATGCATTGCAAGCGCTGGAACAGTCCGCGAAAAAAGAGCGACTTGGTGGCTTTGATCATATTTGGATGAACTAGTTCGTGCTGCATGTATGCATGCATGTTCACATGCTATGTAGTAACCCAATAAAGGAGGAGTAGCGAAAGTGGGTTAAACATAAGAAACCAAAAGTTGTGATGGAATTAGATTTGGCAATATGATGATTCTGATATTTATTGTGTGCAAACATGTTAGTGCCATTTGAAAATGTCACAAATGGTTTGTTTTGATTTAGTTTTTCCAAAATCTGTGATATATTGTGAATCGAATGTGAATCTGGAGCATCGAGATCGTAATTTCCGTTGATATTTAAACTATAAGGAAAATTTGGCAAACAAAATCCCAATAAAGCCCCCAGATAAATTTCCAAACTGAGTTACATCACGAACTTTTTTTTTATTTGTTGATCATGATTTGTTGGTGCTTCAGATTCTAAGTTGTCATATGAACTCCGACAGTTTTTATATTCAAGAAGAATCTTATGAGATCCTTAGAGTGTTATAAATTTTTTTATTTTGATTTATTATTGCGTATTTCAAAATAATCCCCGATTCTAAACAAAGGATTGTGTTTCTCATATGTTTTTCGTACATATTTCGTTAGTAGTAGTTTCAACCTTGGATTCACAGTTGAAAATAAAACAAAGGCCGTCATCGGCCCTCAACTCCCCCTCGTATGGAAATGTTGTTTGCAGATGATCCATCATGTCGTCCCACAGAAACCAAGGAGGTTATTCAACTCTGTGATCCTCCATGCACCTTAGCCAAATGAGACGTTTTTTGAACAGATTCAGATAATCAAGAAAGAAATTTCTGTACTTCCCTCTTCCTCGCCGCAACCTCGGCTGGCTTTTGATTAGCCATGCCTTTTACCAGGTTCACCTAGAAGGTTGGGGCTTTCGAACATTCCCACGAAAGTTCTTATTCCATTTTTGTTTTTTCTTCCTCCTTTAGACTTGTTTTTGTCCTTGTTTTGTTTTGATGAAGCCAATAAACTTGGCTTGCCCTGCAGTTGTTCATGTCATTCCAACCAGTATCTATCACTCGAGACGGTTTCATCGAATTCCCATTTAACCGCAACTGGTAGGGCTTATACTGTGTCTATTCTAGTGTCATTTAAGTTGGCTATCCCAGTTTTTGCTACCCCATTCACTTTCTTCCTTTCCCTTTAATTGCCTCTATGTCAAAAGACCCATGTTTATTTTGCGTTCACTTAAGTTTTCTACGGATTTGAGGATCTTTCTACCTTCCTGTACTATTGGAGCACTACGCGGTAGGAAGCAAGCGCCGGGAGTCACGATCTCCTGCCTGAAAGAATTTTGTTCGTTCGTATATGTTGTTTGTTGCCGCCTCCTTGACCAATTGCAATTACTTTCAACTGGAAAACTGTGATATGTCTCCCACATAAAAATCAATCGCTGAGTTGCTGCTGATTTTTGAAAAAAGTCCTGACGCAACTTCCCTCATTCATTTTGGAATACGCGCCTTTTCCAACTCTCCCTTATGGATATATGGAGTCTTTGTGTCCGCTACAGCTTACATTCTATTCAACGTCCTTTAAGGACATTTTTGTCGTGGTATAGGCATAACATAAGAATGAAAGAAAAACAAAATACGGATAAATAGTCTTGATTTCCATGAAATTGGGTTTTTTGGAAAGATAATACTTCGTCATTTTTATAAGAACATAATTTTGGGCTGGTGAGGTCAAAAGAGAGATCCAGAGAGTCAATAATTGGAGCCGTAGTACACCAATAACGTGGCGAATGTTGCCATGAAAACCGTCAAGCGTCTTGGGCTTGTCGGCGTAGATGAGTAATTTTACGTTTGCCCACAAGAAAAAGTCCAGTGTTATTAAATCACAAGATTCAAAATAAGAAATTATGTGCTCCTCCGATCCAATAGTAAGTCGATGGATTTCAATAAGTTAATGGATTCACTAGCCGTTTGGCCTATTGCGCCATCCTATTCAAACCATAGGTCCTCTGCATTACGGCAACTCAATCCCGGACGGTGAAAGGTTTCGAAGACGTATAAACCGATGATTCTGCCAGAGGAATCATTGGCTCATACGTCTTCCAAATAGAGATAGTTTTTTTTGTTGTAGGGAGGTGAAGGCTGTTTACGCCCTGATTGTGGGACTTCCAGACGCAAAATGCTTTTGGACTACCCACTAAACACCTCCCCTGTCAACGTGAGAACCTTGCCTGGAACCGTTTGACACATTACTTTGGCTAGGCCTCGCGTTCCTACGCCTAGAGGCGCCTTCGGATTATGGGAATCTCTTCTCTAACGGTAAGGACGAGAAAGGAAGGAAGTGCTAGAAAAGAGATCCATCCATCCCCGATGCCTTCCAGCGCTCCAATAAAGCTTTTTTCAATACCAGCACTGCATATTGCTCGACGCGATTCCAATTGCCAACTGTTTTCAGCACTACTCCGACTATAGTTTCCGGACAGAGCTCTCCAATTTCGCTGCTCCTCCAACCCCTTGCTGCTGGCTCCACCATTTGCAGTAGAAGAATGTGTGACAGGTGTCATCCGGTTCCCCTGCACAAAACACACAGTTAGGAGACAGTGCTCTGTCAATTTTGTACAGGTAAGACCGAAAACAACCGTGCCCGCTTAAGAACTGGGTCAAGTAGAAATCAGTGTCACCATGCACTCGACTGAACCACGGCCTCACGTCAGGAATCAGACGTGCAGTCCACCTTCCCGTGGTTTCTTGAGAGAGAGCGACGTCTCTCTTCCCTTCGATCTTCGCCTCTGCGCAGGTAAATACTTCTGCGTTCTCTACGAAGGAGGATGATGGGTATCACCCCTGCGATTACCAGCACTGCCGCCCCGGAGACCGTTCCGTATGCGCATGCGATTCGCAATGCTGCTTGTCTCTGCACCTGTCGCAACCACTTCCGGTGTAACTCCTTGCTAAGAGCGTCGCCCCACAGTTCTGATCCGTAGAGTAGAAGCAATTGCACAACGCTCATTAAGAGTCGTCTCCTTGATGTGGTGGGTCCCCCTATATTGGCCATTAATCGGGTGAGTGCCGTCACACGCGCCGCAGCTTTGTCAGCTACTGCCCTGATTTGTTGGGAAAAACTCATCTTTGAATCTATTAGGACGCCCAGGTACTTTACTGCTGATTTCGATTCGACCAGCTCGTCCCTTATACTGATAGGCCGTACTGTGGGGATTCTCTTCTTCGTTAGGATGACTACTTTGGTTTTTTCCAGTGCCAGCTTAAATCCGTGAGCGGTCATCTAATCCATTACCCTCCCCATTAACGTATTGAGTCTGAGTTGCGCATGGTCTACTGTGCGCCCAGCGTCCAACGCCGCGACATCGTCCGCATAGCCGATCAAACGTGACTCATCCGGCAGTTCAAGCTGCAGGAGGCCATCGTAGGAGATGTTCCACAGAGCCCTGAGCGACACCTGAAGTAAGATTTGTACTTCGCCTAGTACAAAAGTAGGCTGCGGTCCTTCAAATAGTTCCTGAGAATTCGCATCAGGTACACTGGTACTTAAAAACGCTTTTCTAGCGCTTCCAGAATATCTACCCACCTAGCGCTGTCAAATGCATTTCGGACATCCAGAGTAACCAGCAGGACGACTCTTCGTGTGGAAAGACTGTGAGACTCCGCACGTTCGACCGCGCTCACTACTTCTCCAATTGCATCGATGGTGGTGCGGCCTGCTCTGAAGGCATACTGCCGTGGAGATAGATCCCCGGCTATACGAATCACGTCAGCGAGTCTTCCTCTGATAAGTTTTTCAAAAACTTTTCCGGCCGTGTCAAGCATACACAGTGGGCGGTATACAGCTGCCGACTCGGGATCCCCCTTTCCCTTCGTAATGAGCACAAGTCTCGTCACGTTCCAGCACTCTGGGAACAGCCCTTCGCGCAGGCATGCGTTGAACATGCGGAGGAGCAGGAAAAAAATGGGGATAGTGGATAGAGATGAAAGTGCTATTTCAGAAAGCTCACCATCATGATCCCTCTAATTACGTATGTCATTTTGTTTTTAAGTTCTCTATCTTGCAAAGCTTCTTTTATTTGCTAAAGGGGGTACGGACTGTCAGTGCTATCTATAGACTACCAGCCTGCTGTGCTCAGACATTGAATCATCTACGAGACAAGTGGGACAGTAATCTAAAAAAATTTATTGAAAAGATAAATTAAAATTTTTTTAACGATTGATTTCTCTCAATGTTCAAAATATCCTAGTAGAGCACTCATTTTGACGATAAATGTTTTCTGTGCGTTAATCGAGTGTCAGTTTATATGGAATGAAATTCCAAAGAGAACTGAACGTTCTTACTGATAATGAGATTGAGATAAACTTTGAGACGGACATGAATTTCATTGTATGAATATGTCTAACGTTTGACAGTGACCGATTTTTAAACAGCTATTACATGGGTTAAGTAGTAACCAATCCTTGACTTGAGAGAACTTTTCTTAACTATTTTTTCTTCGCTCATAAAGTTTTTTTTTTGATCGGCCAAACCTACATAACGTTATTTTTCAATTCATAGTTTAGAGTTGTTTAAGTGCAGATTGTAATTAGATGAAGAGTGGAAGTCAGAGTCCTAGTTGTCGAGTGATTTGAGGGGTCACCGAAATGTGTATCCTGCTTTCGATGACGCGACTGATCTTTGTGATCAATTTTGAAATTTGCCTATTTCTGGCGCAAGTTTATCAGTTATGATCCTTTATAGTTATTGAGTTCTGACCTTGTTCTGATTACACATAGAATTGGGATTTGTGATTCAATATTTTACAAGGATTAATAAAGGTAAGAGGGTTGGAGCTAGGTTGAAGCTAGGCAGTTTACGGGGCGAGAGGTATGGAAAGGTGAAGTTTCAATTTCTCTAAGCGTTTAGAGTTGGTTTCAACCATATATGACATGATTAAGCTTAATTTGTTCTTCACTTTATAGGAAAGCGCTTTTTGTTTGGTTTTCTATGTTAGAACCGACTCTTCCTCTATATTTTCCTTTCGAAAATTTGCAGCTCTTCTGCTATGATGGGAATCAAAGGTGAACATGTGGAAACAGTAGCTAAAAATGGGTCTGATGAGGACTTTGGTCATAAGAAGTTTAATACTCTCTAAGACTCACTTGTTACAGAGGAAGGGGGCTAAGGCTTCTGCTTCTCAGATGACTCTGCGGCCGTCGAGATAAAATTTGAGGTGATGATGAATCAGCACAATATAGTATGTGAGAATCCTTAAGTTTCAGCTTGTGGGGGTCTTGGCGATCTGACAGAGAGCCTTTACGAGAGGGAATAGGGATGCGTATGAGCTCAAATTTTCCATGAACGATGAAGAAAGCTCTTTTTGATGAACACGGTAGTTAAAATTGAAGTTTATCCTGGTAGTCGCTGTCACTATTGCCACAGTTTCGATATACAAAAAGAGAAAAACGAAACTAACTTTCCAAACGCGATTTGATTAGATAATATGCGTTCAACAATTAAAAATAATTTTCCACACAAGAAGGCTTTGAAGCACAATCGCCGGTTCCGCTCTTAAGTAATTGTTTGCGCAATTAAATTTGTTATTACGATTTTTTGATGCTCACTAAATCATTTCATCAAAATTCACTTTCCTTCCGCAAAAACAAATACAAAAAAATCAAATTCCCATGTATACATTTTGAACAACCACTAAATGTACATTAAAGCGCAACTACTGAAAAAGTCATAAATATAAAAATTCAATTAACGCAAACTTTTCTGTAAACCATTCGTTTTTCAAATTTTCCCACATGTTCTAGCAGACCAACTGACTTGGATTTATCTGAGCCTCCTTGCTCGTCTGACCATCTGTCTAAGTTAGATACGTTTTTAATTTAAATGAAATCTTATCCAGACAATTTCGTTTTCTTCATATCTGATGCCAAAAAAACAGCAAAAAAATAAATGAAAATGAAAATTTTCCCAAGAAAAGTGAAAAGCGAAATAACAATTTCGTGTGCAGAATCGAGACATGCATGTAGCGTGCCAAAGAGTTTTCATGTAAAGTATAAATATTGCGGCTTGTGCCAAACGGTCGAGGCGACTTATTTGAATTTAATGGGATATTTTACAGATTGGTATTATTTATAGGTGAAAGGAAATGAAATTTAAGTTGGTTTAGGCCATGCTTATAATCAGATCTCGTGGAAATTATTGTTGAATCTGCTGTAGAACACGCTGTCTGGATATGATGAGACTAGATATCAACGGATTTTCACAAGTCAGAAGCGGAAATGTGAAAATGCGAAAAACAAAAAGTTGTACTACGCAAACTGAAAATTAAATTAATTTTCCGGTGCTGCTATTTTTGATGCAACTGAGACTTTCTGATACAAAGTGTGCCGATGTGTAGACACGGTCTAGCAAAGAAGATTCTAGACTGGCAAATTGTCGAAATTTTGGCACCGAAATCAGATTGTCTGATCAAGTGAGGTCAGCGACATTGATTAAGTGCAGGGTAGAGTGATGCGAGTGTTCTTTAGACGTTCTCGACGTAGCCTTAAAAAGTTTTCTCATCTTCATAAAGGGGCCAATAAAGAGTGGAGTATGCAGATGACCCACCAGGAACTCGCCTACTTAGAAAAATATCAGGAAGAGAGATTTCGAAGCATGGAGGTGGAAAAAAATTACAAAAAAATCAATGGCTACGTACGACGCACAGAAGCCAGAACTAAAACGAAGAAAGTTTAGGTCAGAACGAAATAGATCCTTGGAACCTTGTTAGATTTAAGACCATACAAGAACAAGAACAAGAAGCAATGTCTTATCCTTCTAACAAAAAGCCAATTGCACTAGTGAGCATTGTCACCAATAAGTAAAAAAGCCAAACTGAAGGCGATATGGAGACGAGGAGGAAGCACGAGTCCTCAATGGACGGCATACTACAGATGGACTGTGTTGGTAGGGCCCAGCAAATATGGATGAAAAAGCGACCAAAAGATTTTATTCCAAAAGGTGCAACACACACATAAGCCTCCATTTCGGAAACAGTCCGGAAAGTAATAAATGAACCACAATGGTAGGCTTAAAACGCGGCTTTGAAAATGAAACCGACTCATGGCAGGACCTATTCAGGTGCACCTCGAGAAAACAGTGGAGCTGTCAAGTTCAGTGACATAAATGCTGCAAGTGAAGCCAATCAATACATTGACTTCATATTACCATTTGCTAGAAAAGTGATAAATTAGGATATTTTTTGCTTCACAATCGAAAATTTCCAAGGAAAAGAAGTCTATTGCTGCCTCACTTAAGCCTGTGGCAATCCTGGAACTGAAAGATATTGACTGCGCCGTTGACATAGTCCAAGTTTCAACAGAAATTTTAAAATATGCCGAAGACAATGTTCATATTGTCTGTATTTAGCATGTGATAAGAAAGATTTCCATTCTACGAAAGAACCACGCTGCCCTACAAAGTGGACCAAATCGTAGGCTAGACAGGTGACATTAACATCCTTTGTGCATCTCTATGACTGCAGACTAAATTCTACTTATCTAACCAAGAAACACATGACACCAAATCGGCGAAATATCAATCGCAGAGTGGGAAATCTGGGAAACTTTGTATTTCTTAGCAAAAACCGGTGAAGTGCAAAAGAATATACTCTTCCTATATTCTCGCCTTACATACGAGAATACATTTGAAAGAGAAGAGGTTCTGCTCAGTCTTACCAATTTTAAAGACCAGCTGTTTTTTTTTTGGGTTGGGGGGTGAAGGCAATTTACGCCCGGAGTGTGGGACTCCTAGCAGTGCATGCCACCAGACTACCCACTAAACACCCCCCCCCCCCCCTGTCAAGAGACTCTAGCCTGGAACCGTTTGACACATTACTTCGGGCTAGGCCTCTTTTTACTTCGCCCTAGGGCGCCGTTAGCCTAGAGAAATCTCCCCCCAGCGAGAAGGGGCAGGATAGAGGAGGGCTACTAGAAAGGAGACTCTCCTAGACCTCGCGCCCAAGGTTATCCATTGTACATTTTTTGGCAATAAGTATTGCGCGAGAGTAATGTGCCACACAGGTCCATTTGTCGAAACTTTTCAGCATTTCTCCGACCAGATTGTCTGGAGAAAGCTCTCCCATCACCTCCCACAAGTCCTGCCGCATCCTGTTCCACCTTCTACAATTAAAGAAGGTGTGACATGCGTCATCCCTTTCCCCGGGGCAGAAAATGCAGTCTGGGGACCGTGATTTACCAATCTTGTGCAAGTAAGACTGAAAATACCCATGCCCGCTAAGAAGCTGGGTAAGGAAATAATCAGTCTCACCGTGCCTTCGATTTAGCCAGGATCCCACGTCCCCTATAAGACGGGCAGTCCAGCGGCCATTTGAGTCGCCTTCCCAGGACTGTTGCCACTCGAGTATTGTGCGCTGCCTCTCCTCTCGGTTGATAGCATATCTTGAGCCCTCCACTTTTCCGTCATAAATTCTCCGTCTCTCCCTAGCAAGGAGGGCGATGGGTATCACTCCTGCGATCACCAGCACCGCCGACTCAGTATGGAGCCTTGCGCTACACCAGACGTTATCTCCATACTGCGCCGCCCATCTTGCGTATCATAAAGCAGACTGCGGTCCTTTAAGTAATCCCTCAAAATCCGCATCATACACCCTGGCAATCGGAAAAAATTTTCCAATGTGCCAAGAATATCCGACCATCTGGCGGAGTTGAAGGCATTTCTGACGTCAAGCGTCACTAGCAAGACAACTCGTTTTTCAGTTTTGTGCGCTTCGGCTCGACGGACTGCATTCACCATTTCCATGATGGCATCGGAAGTGGATCGCCCTGCTTTAATACTGCCGAGGAGATAGGTCCCCTGCAGCACGAATTGCGTCAGTGGGTCTTCTCTTGATGAGCTTTCCAACACTTTCCCGGCTGTGTCCAGCATACAAAGCGGGCTGTATGTAGATGGCAGCCCGGGGTCCCCTTTTCCCTTGCTGATCAATGTGAGCCTCCCCACCTTCCAGCAAGGTGGCAATACACCTTCTCTAAGGCAAGCGTTAAGCACATTGAGTAGCAAATCAGGGCAAACGTGGAAAACCATTTGTAGCATCTCGGTTGGAATGCCGTCTGGTCCTGGTGCCTTTCGAAAGACCAGCTGTAGTCAGTGGAAACCAGAGATCAAAGTATTTTATTAGGCAGGAAGGCCTGTTTTATGTCCCACTTCTGCTTCGAACAAGAGAAAATAATTAAAGGGGCGTCGTAAGTTGCATAATTAGAGCATTTTTCAAATATTTCCTGGACTTTTTCAGGAGCCTTTACCAAAGGCAAGATTCAAAAGTAGTTTCCTATAAGTAAATTCATATTCCACCAAATATATGTTGAAAATCTGCTTTCCCAGTTGGAGAGGGACATGAGAATCCCAGTACTACTACGTTGCAAAGATAAGCAGTCTTCAGTGTGCTGAAATGATGCATAGGATTCATCTGCCACCGGAGTCACAGCGAAGTTACATACAGCTCTAATACGCTCGAGTGTCTGCTTTCTGACAGAGATGGCGCAAGCGCAGCTAGATTTATATCTGTGTTGCGTTTTCAAGCAAAAACTTTGAGCGGGGTGTTCATGTTTTATGCAAAAATGTGAGGAAATTCTGCAAATTTTAGTCGAATACCATTCGATTGGGAGCTTTTTTATATGATTCGCGCAGTATGTTTTTATATTATGCATGAGTGAAATAAGACAGCACTTGCTCAGTAAATTGTGAAAGACTTGGGTGGAAGAAAACCTTGGAAAAAGAAAATAAAAAATGGGCACAATCTGTCAGTTTAGTTCTCCTCATTTCTTCCTCCGCATTTTTTAAGGCAAAAAGTGTTAAAGGTACCTTGAGGACCCTTCTTCGGGGAATTGGTATTGTCTCTTTGGTTTGTCTAATTGCAGAGATGCTTGAGTCGTTTGACAAATGAAAACCTCTCGCGCACTATATTCGGATAGTCTAAACAACGATTAGGATAAAGATTGTCGCCCTGGTAGCAATTCCTCTCCTCGTCACTCTGTCCTCTCCTGTAAATGAGATCTCTCATCGCTAAAGATTGACGGGAACTTAATACGTAAAAACCGAGGTCCAGTCTGAAGAAGTTTGCCAAATGTTCCAAGGCTGGATTCATAAGCTGCCAGAGAAGATATTTAGTGGGTAGTCAGAAACCTTATTCTGCAGAGAGTCTTTTATGTTGGACATAAACAGCCCTACATTTTTGCTGCAAACAAATCTATGGTTCACATAACGAAAATAATTTAGTCCGAGCAAATCTAATCTCAGGATTTGGCAAACTAGAAACTTTAGATGAATTTGCATAAAAGACGAAAAGGACAATACTGACAGGGCGAGCAAAAAGTTGTGCTTGGAGAATATTGAAAGGCTATGGGTGAACCATAACATTTTCATTACTCACTGACGAAGCGAAGAACATTACAGTTAGATTATTTTGATTCCACCAGAGCTTTTAGTAATATCCTTGTGAAGTTTCCGCCTCATACTTTTAATTTCAATATTATCAGAGATTCTTGATTTTCCACTTGGCATCTACAGCAGACGAGTTCTAAATAATTCACCTAAATTTGATTGAGGTTCATTCAAGATGGTCCAACCGCTTTCACGGCGTGATGATCCCTCAAAATTTTCTACATATTTTGATACCAGGCATATTTTTTGGTATCTTTAGTATCATCCAGAACACTGCTTTGTTGTTTCGGCCTAAATTTTCACGACTTTCACTCGAAACACTAAATCATTCCTGACTACCATCTCAATTTTCTTAATTTGTCACGAAAGCTTCAAATTAACTTGACCCAAGTCAGCCTTCATCGAGTGAAAAAAAAATTAAGTTCAGGTCATTAAGTTGAATATCAACAATTTCGCGTATCTTAAATCGCATATCTCAAACAACAGTCACAATTCGCGTTTCTAGCTCTTCCCACAAACTAAAACGGCCAAGTAAGCATTCATTGCATAACCACCCACACTCACACTATCTCGGTAGGTTTGGCCACCCTGCCTCGTGCCTAATTTTACTTAATGTCAAATACAGCTAAGCCGCGGATTGTTACTATTCCGATTACGAATGGTTTTTAAATAGACCCCTTGAGTACTCTTGAGACAGAAGTCAAAGACGAAGCCAAATAACCTTCTGCCCCTCCTTACTGGCACTGTGTCATTATTCAGTTTCCAGCAGATACAATCTACGATGGCTTTTGTAACTGAAATTTCAATCTGACTATCTTTAAATTATACACCGCCAACGGATAGATAAATTCTAAGACATAGATTTGCTTTTCATTTGTCAGTGAAGTGAAGACACTTAATCGCACGCTAGCAATCACCTGTACATTGTATTTCGTCAATTTATGGCCTGTCATAATGATTATGTGTTGATGTTGCGAAGTGAAATAATTTGGATATAAACGAGCATCAAGGAAGCGCCGGCGGGAGTGATTGGATACAATGAGAAATTCGGGGAATTGGCGAAAACACTTGAAATAATTATAACCGAAATAGAACTTAAGCTTGAAGTTGTTTGAAATTTTAGGAATAAGGATATATATATCAGTGAGTATGCTTTATGTCAGGATTAATGTAGCGCTAGGAAGAACTTCAACATGGACGCATTGAGCCAACTTACCGAGAAAAAGAAACCCCGCAGTTGTTCCATGTGCGTACTGTTTAAAATACGAACTCAGTATTTCGCTGATCACGGAAGGAATCATACCTGACACAAAGGTTGCCAGGTCGTCGGTATATCCCTATAGTTTTCCCTTTCATGTGTTATGTCTAATATTAGGAATGGAGCATAAAAAAAGGGAAGCATTGAAAAAAGGAAAGTAGGAATGCAATCAGCAAAGAATTCCCCAAAAACGCTGAACCGACTATCGAATAGAGTCTGGGTCGGGAGAGATATAACATCTCTTCGAAAATGGCACCTAGTTAGGGTTTGAAACTATACTACAAAGGATTGGAGGTTGCCAACTCAATTAGTCTTTGCTTCAGCTCTATCAAGACGAGAGCTTCTTAGGCTGCTTTAATGCAGTCGTATTTAATAGTTTATAGTGTCCTCTATGATCAAAACGTTTGTGATTTTTGCAATGGCACTGATTACGAGATATTATGAACCACCTTCTGAAGAGCAGTATTGATATACCTACCCTTTGTATACGTATTGAGATTTCTGCATAACAATATTCTTTCCGAAATCCGCTTAAACCTTTCAAAGTAAAGAATATTTAGCTGATCGGGCTCAAGTCCTTTGGTAACTCATGCTCTCGTCTTTGCATTTTCATAAACACTACTCGAATACATATTCAGGCTTTGGAGATATGATACTTTATCAAACAAGGCAAGGAAATGATAACCAACCAAGGAGGCACCAGATCATGAAATTTTAACTACAAGACCAGTAGTATCTCGTCTAGATCAGTAGATTTTGACAGGGAAAAGATGTCGATATATCCTATGAGACTCGTTCTTCTTCAACAAGTTTCTCGATATCTAGCGTCCTGATGCTCTGTATATTCTGGAAAGAGCTATCAATGACGCAGCTGTCAACACATGTCGGCTGATGAGCATTCATTCACACCTCCAAAGCTTCATCCGAAAAGTGTTCTTGTCCAATTGTATGCCTATTCTTAAGCAAACGAAAATTGGAGTTGGAATTGGAATGGTTAAGGTTGGAATAGTAAGGTTGCCAATGTTGCTTATGTTTAAACAGATGTTGAATAGCTAGCTAGCTTCCTTAGTTTTGACAGATCCTTAGGCACGGTGGTTAGATTTCTTCCGTACTTCATTATACATGACACATATAGGTAGCTCGCGTTGTTTATTTCAAATGTCAGTATCCTGTTACCCCGATTTTCAAGTCTTACGATTTTGATATAGGGAATTTTTGATGATTCGGGAAGGATAATCTAATGGAACTTTCCCCAGGTTATTTCTATGAGTATAGACTTTGATACCCTCATAGTAAAGGTGAGCAGTATCCAGTTTTGTTTCAAAATTAGAAAAGCTAGAAACTCTCTAATTATCTAAGCATCTATCTTCATCGTATTTCGCCTGCTTCTTATAGTTGTAGTATTAAGCATCCCCTGACCATTCTGCGAACTTAAGAACAAAAGAACGGAGACATTGCCTTTGTTAGACGCAGAGATTTTGTAATCGATGGTAAATTCTTATAAAAATCCACATCTTTCAATACTTTCTGAGCTACTTTGAAGTCAATGGCTAGGATTAGCATTACATCCTACTACTATGGTAGTTTGCCTTTACGATACATAAAAAATTATTTGTTGCAGCTCCTCTGACGTTACTTATCGGTCATAAAACTAGCGTTCACGATTGAAGTTCTAAGCCAACCACTTATAGTTTCCGGATTTTAATCAAGTTTATTTTGTTTGTGACAATGTCCTTTGAAACGTCAACATGTCATGCCTCCTATATAAGAGTAGGGGCAATCTCCCCTGTGAAATACCTTCAGATTTTCTATAACTCAATCGTATGACTTCGAACTCATGTGTACAACTTTCAAGATTTGTCGGCATGATACTGATCAATGCTCATTTTCCCCGACTACTCAACTGTGACCCCGATCCTATATGACAGTTCAAATTTAAGGATGAACAAATTTTCAATGCGGCAGTCTTTGATATATACTACGTCTGTAGGTCTGGCCTTTTGAATATAGTCATGGTTGGAATGAGAAGGATCGTGGAGCTGGATTTTTGAGACCTAGAGGAAAGTGTTCAGTTTCGTCCTTGGTGACTGGTAACCAAGAACCATGGTTTAGGTTATTGGTAATGGTCTTGGGTGATAAGAAACGCAAAGGCTTGAACCAAAGACGAAATCCTTAACCCAAAACTACTTAAAAAAAATTCCAAAGCATCCTGGGAGATTTCGTACGTATTCAATTATTTCGTTTATGGTTTGTCCCCCTTATTGATCAAAATATGTCCTTCTACTATCTTTTGGAGTTGTAATGTAATATGTACTAATAATTATTGAAGATTTCGCTCTAAGATTTGTTTCCTCTAGTTCTCTCTGTATGAAAAATCACCATGGAACTCATTCGATTGTACATTGAATGTCTTCGTTTTAAATTTCTTTCGCAGACCAATTTCAAATTCCTCTTCAGCGATTGGTTTCACTCCCTTTATCCAATGGATTCAACCATGTATGACCAGCGCATTTAAAATTTGTTCATTGCTCACTAATTCCAAAATAACCATCAGATGATAACAAAGATCCTGATGAACTCATCCACGTTTCATTCTGAATAGGCAGGCTCAAGTATTTGAACTCATCTGCAACAAATCCCCAGTACAATACCTTCAGTTCAGCTCTTAAGTTTCATGGTTCAGCTGATCTAAACACCACCATAATGATACTGGTTGGATACTGTTGCTGGATTGTATCTAAAGCAGTATCATATACCATGAGCAGACAAAGTATACAATGAAAATCGTGCTTTCAAGAAATTAAACGAAAACAAGAGAGAATCAAATCACATTTTGTACATTAGCCTTTACTTACCTTACCATCTCTATGTACACTTAATCCATGCTCAAAGACAAGAGGAACCACCAGAACAACAACAATGGCTTCACTAACAACATTAGGCCAAAAGGGGGCCATCATTCTTTGACATTATTCTTGGGAAATCATCTCAATGAGTCTCTCCTCAACTTGTTGTCCATGTTTGTATGAGTCTCGACGGACGTTGGTAGGGTCTAGTACAACAATCTACGATGTCGACAAAGACGGAAAAACAACAAAAACAACAACAACGAAAAGGTTAACGGATCTAAGTTATATTGGCAAGTCACGGAATCGCAGGCTCACTCATTATTTCTCGATCCTAATCGATGGGTGGGGAATCTGAAACAAAACATAAGTTAATCTATCCATCCAGCCATCCATGCCATCCCGTTTGCTGGGTTCTAGGTAGGAGATTTCTTTCGAAATTCCTTCGAGGACATACTTGCTGAATGGTTTCTGCATAATTGTGTAGAATCGAAAGGAGAAAGGACGTCGAGTGGAAGTTATGGTTAATGGATTGCAGATTATTTTGTTGTCATATTATCAAAAAGTTTCCTTTTCATGATTGGGTAAGAGTAAAGGAAAAGGGAATCGAGATTGTTGCAATGAAATTCCCTATAACTTCAGTGTCAGATGAAATTTTTGTATGTTTTCTTTTGCCACTCATAAATTAACATTAATTGAATGTAATTGGACACAATTTGTACGAAAAGATGTTTCCGCAATTGAATGTGTAATATGTTGAGGGAATCATGACCTTTTTACTAGTTTACTTTTAATTAATTCACATAATAGCCAGTATGAGGTCAGTGTTGTATATTTTGTCTTTAATTTATTCCATTTTATGTTTTGGGTCACAAGAAGAGTCAACAAACAAGTAAGGTGTGAAGAGAATATATGACGTCAAGATACGTTAAAAAAACAACAAAATATTCTCTTTTAAGTCTGGGTTATCTTCAAAGTCCTCTTATTCCCATGCCACACATTTATACCAACAGATTATCATCTTTTTGGAGCAGGTCCGGTACGCTTCTAAACTTTTGTCCATCATATCATTCACTTTTCATTGTACATTTCTCAAGAATGAGAATCTTAAGAAAACTGATTCGTCTATAAATTTTTCCTTTACGGACTATGAGTAAAGAGAAAACAGAATAAATGACAACGAGCGACGACAAGTCCAAAGATGAAGATGTCAAGATCCTGTCCTGATGTAAAAAGCAATTATCAATGCTATACATACCTGGAAGTTACTCAGATTTCAAACTTTTGATCAATATAATCTATCTCACTGAGAACCCTGAGGAACTCGCTCATTCTGGAACCTGTAGTACTCCCTCTCTGTGGAGCCTGAGATGCAAAATTGACAAAAAAATTCGTCAGCATCACCGAACCAAGCCCGCTGAATCATTTCATCCAGCTGTCGAACGATTGAGCCTTCGGTTTGATTTCAGTAACCCCTGAATCATCACCTTTTATGATTCATAACAGGAAGTTTGCATTGCTTTCTTGACAATCACGCCGGTCCAGATCAACCTGCAAATATTCGACGCCTTTGTCCTTCGTTATCACGTTTACCACACATTTCCCAATAACAGTGTTAGTCGAAATTTGAAATTTAGTCGAGACCTCAATTCAGGTTGCACTTGCTTTTCCTCTTGATCCCAAATAGAACACCAAGTGGGTTTGCGATCATTGAAACAAAAAACCAGGAACACCACTGCCAAAACTTAACGTGCAAAGGTTCCTTCTTCCTTACCAATAACTCATGGAAAATTTTCCTTGACTGTTGCAACACCACTATGTTGAACGAGATTTCCAATCCTTTCCTTTATATTTTAACGCTGTCGATAAAAAGGTCGACTATTTTTACACGGAGAGAGAATAAAGTCTCAAGAAATACACTCCATTTTGAAACGCTTTATATTGGATATTGCAGGAACCGGAGAGCTCAGAGTTTAGTGCCCAGCAAAGAGCCCTCCAGCTTTACAGAAATTTAAATTACAGAAAATCAAAGCAAAATTGCACAGCCCTTCCTTTTCTATACTAAAGCCTGGGAGTTGGTCAGAAGTAGTAATATTTCCCTTACTCCATCTTTCATCTCATCCTTCCTCCAGTTAGGCGAGAATAACTTATCAATTTTGGGTAGATAATTCCCAAAACATCTATGCCTGCTCCAAATATGAGTCAAGTTGGAATCTCACCTTGCACTCGGTTAGATCACAGATCACGGTTCCAGGCTAGGTTGTCAGGTTGACAGGGGAGGTGTTTAGTGAGTAGTCCAAAAGTATTTTGCGTTTGGGAGTCCCACACTCAGGGCGTAAACAGCCTTCACTTCCCTACCACAAAAAAAGGACCACAGATCAGTAATCAGGCGTACAGTTTGCTTTCCTTTTGTATTGCGGTCCCAGTTGACAGATGTCAGTGGACTGTTGTCTCTCTTCCCTCCCGACTTTTAGCCTGTTGTTTTCGTTGCTCTTCACCGCTCTTCAAAAGACAGCCTAATTTTTGTATGCAATTCGCAATACCAATTGCTTGTAACCCTGTACCAACCTCGTCCAGTGCAACCACTTTCTGCGAACAACAATCCATAAATTGGCACATGAGTACAACAGATCGCAGAGCCCTTGCCATGTGCCATGCGACCACTTCGTCTTCTTGATGTAATGGGCCCTCTTAAGTTGGTTATTAATCGAGTTTTCGCTCTGATTTCCTCGGAAAAACTCATCTTCGATTCGTTAAATGCGTTTAGGTATTTTCCTGCTGATTTTAATAGAACCAGTCCCTTTCCAATTCTCATGGGAATAACACTGCGGATCCTCATTTTTGTCAGGATAATCAATTTGGGTTTTTTTAAAGCAAGCTTGAATTCTTCTAAATCATCTAGTTCTTCATTCAGCGCATTAACATATAAAGCCTGAGTTGCACATGCTCGACTTTGCGTCCAACAACTAGCGCTGCAACATTTTTCAAGAAACATCTGGTATATCTAATATACCTCGACGAACTACAATAGGCTACGATCTTTTAAATAAGCCCTTAGTGTTTGTTTGAAATATTCTAGTACTAGATTTTAAAGCGCTTCCAGGTTACCCACTCATCATTGCAATTGCGATACTTTTCTGACATCAAGAATAGCGAACAGAAAAACTTGTTATGTGGAGCTGCTTTGTGGCCCTTCACAGTGGATAAAACTCGTTTTTCCATTGACATCAATGGTGGAGCAACCTACTCTGAAGCCATGGAAGGACTGTATCTAACTGTATGTAAAAGCTGTATTTAGCCTACACAGTGGACTTGACGACTCAGGAACCCTCCTACCTCTTGCCGATTAGAAGCCTCGCCAATTTTCTAGTACTCTGTAAGCATCCCTTTACACAGGCATATGTTGATAGTCCTGAGGAAGAGAAAGACGGTATGTAGCATAAATCCTGCTGAAATCCAATCTGGCCCAGGAGACTTTCTGCCCTTAATAGCAAGATCGTTTCAATCCGTTTCATTTTGGAAGTCAACTTCCTACTGGTATTCTGTGTCAATGGGGTGAGGTTTGTAAGAAAACAGACCCACATTGTTGCACTAATATTTCTGCCTCGTTTTGATACACCTATCGTGCCGTTTGTAGCTAAGACCCCCTTGGATCTTTATTCAAATTCACATCATCCTTACTGCTATTGTTGAGTCCAAGAAAGAACTTTCCAGTTAACTAGATGCATCATTTCTTGATCTCCAGCATTTGTGATATACCCTTCACTATATAGTAAAATTCAAAGATCATCAATGCACAGCAAGCTGCTGGGGCTTAACCACTCAAAGTCTTCACAGAGTCGAACTGTGAACACTTCAAGTCCACTGCGTCTCTAGCTGCATGTCCGCCACTACGTCCTCAGTGGCAAGCACCTCTAACGAGTAAACAGCGTTCTCTAAAGCTTTAAGTCTGAATTGGAAAGACGGAAGGAAGGAAACAGCAAACTATATCCTCGCACCTGCTTCTGCACTCGTTAGAGATCAATGTCATAACTCTGATGGCGGCTTTACCAGAATCATGAGAATACCATATGGGGGAAGTGTGTTGAAACTCACTGAACTGTAGCATGTCGGTATGCTTTCGTCTCCGCTCGTTTGCAAATAAAATTTGAAGAATACATCCTTGGCATTATTCGGGATGTTTTCAAAAACACGAAATTGCTTGTACTTGTGACGTATTTGGAATTATCTAGTCTTGAATCAAACTCCTGGCACTCTTTCCTTGCATGTTATATCTTGTTGCAGTTGTAGCATGAGGAGCTCTTTTCAGTTTCCGTACGCGAGAGAAATTGGGCTTGACCGCATTGGACAAATTAACCTCCCTTCTTTGGTTTTTTTCTATCTTTACTGACTGTTTGACTCCCTCTCCAGGAAGTCAATCATTGTCATGCGTTGACCACTATTATTTCGTTTGGGCAACGTAAATTTCGTCTGGTTTCATCCAAGCATTTTGATGCGTCTTCTATTTCGGATGACGCCATAGAATTGAGTAGGATTACATGAAAGCGAAACGTCGAAAGACGCCTGCCGTTAAAACTTAATCACACGTAACAATGTGTAAATAATGTGTAACAATGTGCCAACCATCCCTCATGATCTTTCCAAACCATAACCACTACGTTCGAGCCAGGGTAGCCTCATGGATAGCCCGGATAACTGTGTATGGGAATGTCAGTAAGAGGAAAGGAGCATCGACAGCATTCATTGGTCCGGAACCCTTTAGCGCAACTGATTCACAGGCCCCTAAAGGAAACCGAGTATAGAAAATGCAATAGACTCTGGTATTGACTTCCAGTGCTTCGAATGTCGAAGCTGTTCCTCGACGTTTATGGCGAGAAGAAGTTTCGAGCGTGCATTGAAATGAATAAAAGAAAGCTAAGGGTCCTGACTGGGATCTTCACGAGCCACTGCACATTCGGAGGGCATCTCAAAAAGATGGGCTTGAGAGCGAATGATGAGTGCAAATTTTGCAATCTTGCGGAGGAGACACCAGTACATCTGCTGGTACACTGCGACGCACTCTCCCGCAGGAGAAGAGATAGTTTAGGAAGCTGCTTCCTTGTCGAGGAAGAATTGGGATGCCTGAGGCCGAAGGTGATCATTGAGTTTCTCAGAAAGATCGATCTGCTTGAGGCGCTCTAAGAATACTAGAAGCTGGGGTCCCAGACAGTAAATCAATCAAATAATTAACGGGGATGACGGTAACCTGTCAGGGGCTCCCCCTATACCGTGGTTTAGATCAAACCGCTGATCGGGTTGCACCCTCCTCAATCTGAGAATGGCAACCATCTCGGGTCTTGCGTCCGCGGATGGTGACCCCTACCTCAGGTTCTTAGTAGTGACAATTTCAAGGACTGAATTGATTTAAGTACTCTGCATTTTGGGTAAATCTCGTTTTGGGTAAATGAATTTTGGGTAAATCTCAAACAACTGCAACCGCTGGTTAAAGGCAAACTGTGAGAAGACGTCCGACCGGGAAAACCGCGCTGCATCTAATAGGATGGGACACATATCTTCCATCTTAAGTGAGTTATATTTACTGCTCGTTGTAAGGGGCAGAAATCATCTGTGGTTGTTAAATCTGGTCCAAATGGCAATAGAAGATCGCTTGACTGACTTTACCAGACACCTTGAATTGTCTGATTGATATCTGGGATGGTATCCCTGCATGTTTTAGTGTCTGTAGGATTTACCAGCAATTCGTACCCGAAGTCTTGAGCAGATGTTTATTTTTTGAATTTCGACTACTGTAGAGGCCCATAGACTTTCCAGCACAGGTTTTTGTTTGCTTTTTCTGGGCTAACTTAGTTTGTGTTGACTGAAACGCCCCCGCCCAAGAAATTTCATCCTTCGACGTCCCGTTTCCGTCCTTACTGTGCTTATTCTGATTTCCTTTGATTGCTTTGCTGGCCAACCTTTTTGCATGTATATGTTAGATAAATAATGTTAGGATGAATACAGCGCTATCAAAGAGCTTATTATCTTGCTTTTGTTTGACCTTAAGGTATCTTTGTCGGTAACAACTTTTTCAACGTAGGAAGTCTTCGAACTTCAAGACTCTGATTTTAACCCCTTTGCTATGATTCATTTATCCTTCGCAGGTACAACCATGCGTTCCAGCTCCGTTTTTGGTTTGCGCTAGAGCCGCTCTTATTCTGAGTGATTCAGGATCATCGAGTTGTTCGTCGTTTTCCCTGCAGCGAGTATTCCTTGATTTGGACCCCGCATCTCAATTGATGTGTTGGTCGTCTTTGCCGCTGATTTGATAATTTGTAGACTAGGGGCATTATTAGTATCTATCAATGGTACCAGAACACTTTATTGTCCGCTGATGGTCTAAACAATGCCATAATAATGTTGTATTCAGTGATTTTTTTGTGAGAAATTTGTGTGTAATTATATTATGCTCAATTTCCACATTGAGCGTAATCTAATTAACATGATTTCAAGTTATGTTTTGGCTGTTAGAGTAATGGTGCATTGTTAACTTCACAGTTTCGTTTACTCCGCAGAAGTTTCCCTCGAAATGTCCGTTTCTGAATTACTCGCGCTCTACTCTAACTACATGTTTTATAGCTGCAACTTTCCTAGTCAATTTAATTATCCCAACTAATTACAGCATTTGCCACAAAAAGACCATTCCCAACTGTCTAGAATTAACTTTCATGTCAATGAGCATATTTTATGCAAATCCTTCAACATACTCCACATCCGCCACTAATGATACCTTAAGCTTTAATTTAAATCTGAATAAAATGCAGTCTTAGTGTCAGATTTTCATATAAGTCCATTACGTCGTCAACGTCGCTGGTAGCTGCTGTGCTGAAATCTGACCAGTACATTTCCATTTGAAATTTTTTTTTTTGTTTGTCGTAGCTCTTTTTTACTATTTTTATTACACTATTCCACACTTATCCGTTTCGGTCCAGTAGTATTACGTATTTCAAGCTTTTTACTTATGAACAACAACAAGAACACACAATGGCCCGAGCGGGACCTTTTGTTCATTTCCTATGGAATAATGGCGCCAAATAACTTTGTGTTGCTCATATGAGCTCATACTGCTGCACATACGCGAACTTTAATCTCCTTGCAAGATCCGCTATAATTATTTTTATGGTTACGCGAGAGTTTTTTTAAATGACATGGAATAAAATGCTGTTGTCCTTTTTTTGCACAAAAAAAAAAGAATATAATTGCCTAGTACGAGTATATCATGACACACACTGAAATTGGGTCTGTTTGAGGCGGCGAAGTAGAAGAGGAGACTGGCTTAAAATGTGGAGGACGGGGGTGTCGGTTTATGCAGCTTGTTAAAATTGGTAGCGTAAGCTGATTTCGATTGTTCCTTTTCTAGCTATTGAGTCAAGGTCAATTGGATTAGCATCCGGATTAACTGTAAATGGAATTCTAATTGGTGCGATTCTACATATGTTCATATGTAGTTTGCATATGCACGCATGAACTGATTAGCAAGCGGTTACAATAAAATCGAGTGATTGCATGTGCAATTGTATGGTAACCGGATAATAAAACGATTGTTATGGGATTTTGTGGTTAATGTTGTAAAAATAGATTTGAATAGTGGATCAGATGAGCTGTGGAATGACGTGCTGCTAGTTAAATTGCATATAAATTTACAAACATGAACTGAAGTCTTGATTGAATAGAGTGAATTGGTTTGTGTTTAATACGTTTCACAATAGAACGTATGCTTCCAAGCAGTTATTTTCCATGGCTAGGAGTTCCTCCGAAGCTAGTGCACACGAGGTCTCAAAGATTCGTGATTGTTTGCAAATCATATTTCATTCATACTTGTACTTGCTAGCGAATCGAGTCCTAAGTTAGATACCTTATAAACCACCAGAATAGCTCTTGGGCAGTAGATAAAGGAAGAGTAGATAAAGCGCCACAGTCGATCGCAGTCGCTGACAAGATTAACACAATCTAGTCCCTGGTCTTAAAGGTTTAATGTGTCCCCGTATCCGATGCAACTAGAGCCTCAATCTGATTGATTTTTTAAGAAGATATCTATCAGTTTTAACTGCAGGTAGTCCAATTTCTCATTAACACGAAGGTAGCTTCCTAGCTTGTCCTTTCTCTTGCAGGACAATGCTGGGTACTGGTATCCAATATAGTATGATCCAATTGTTCTCTCTACTTGTTAAGTGCATAATTATTGATTTCATCACCTAACATTTTAGCGCTTGAAGGGCTTCGACACTTCCAAATAGCATGGCTATAGTTTTGCCTTTGTATCTTCTGTCTATGGTCTGACAGTCATGGCATAGACCTCTATCAGAAAGATCTTTGTCATACTTCCTTTTGGTTGGGAATTCCGCCCAAGGTTTCAGGCATAAACACTTCAATTCCGGCTCCCTCAGCTACCATGAAACGATCTATTTACCACATAAAATTCTGTCGTGTAAGGTAGTTGCACTTGTATTTCATTATCCTCCTCCTTAAATATTTATAATTCAGCGCTTCATTCTCTCTTGCCATTCAGCCCTTCACAAAGTTTTAAGTGTTAAAGCTGAATATAACAGTCATAAAATTCGACGGTGCACATATAAATAGAGAAACCTTATTTTAGTATATGGTCTTCGTGTCAGAAGCTTTGTTCCACTTCCTTCTTTTAACAGCATCCTTGACATACTACTGGTCTTATCACTAAATGTATTGACCCTTGATTTTGAACTCGCTCAGCAGTTGCTTCCCACATGACCTTATGGGTTCCGTCTCTCTAGCTGGCACTATATTGACAGTGAGCACTCGTCTTCCGTTCCTGGACTGTGTCTGCCTAGAGCATTGTTTCGTAGGTGATCATTGGTCGCATCAGCAGATTATACATCCAACAGAGAACTTCATCTTGTCTCAAGACCCGGCTACAATTTTTTTGCATACCATCGAGGTTTTAATATAATTTGAAAATCCTGCCTGAATGTGTCCATTGCATCACATTTATGAATCCCAATTCCATCCAATTAATGTATATGGGGCAAGGTACGTACATAATTCATCTTCTTGTTCTACCAGTGTGATGTTCCAACGGATATATGTACACTTGAACATGTTTGTTGATTTTTGAGTACAATTTGAAGTACGACCAGACCGAAGTAGACTTCGATAAATATGTCGCACTACAATTCACAAGTCCAAAAGTTAACTACGATGCCATGGTTCATCTTTAGGAAAACCATGAAATCAGAAGCCCCTATATCTGTCTCATGTTCCAGGTAGTGGAAATTCCCTGGCATTCGGTACCAATCAAACAAAAATTCAAGGTGTAATCCGAGTTCTCTAGATGGACTTGAACTTTGGGGCAACCGCAGAGAGCTGGGCTGGCCAAGTTCCGAGAGAGAAAGATGTAAACCTACTGTTGATATCTGAGAAGAAGTGGATCTACTGGTGATATATGAACAGTATCGCGTCAGAGAAGAGACAGAATGGTTCTGTGATCAAACTGGCATGACTTTCTGCTTCCGTTTCAGAGGCACATCAGGGGAGACTGCTTTGCGCTGATTAGCTGGCTGAATATGACATTTTTCAGTGTCCATCTCACAACGAATGAGCCAATGACATTACTTCCAGGATGATGACATATACGTCGTCCGGAAGATTTCTTCTGAAAATTTAAGAAGGCAGCTTGTCAATAAAGGATCACGCTCTACCAGTGTGCTTGAGCAAATTTGGGATATTGTCCCCATTTTCTCGAGCAAAGGTTTCGATGTTGTCGATACTCTTTCCTATACGTCCCGCATCATGCGAGGAGATTAGAATTACCTGCTGATCTAAAAAAACTATAAAGGACTTATAAAATAAAATAATAAAAATAACATGCAATCATGTTTCGAGACCCCGAAAAGGTGGTCGAGCCTTCTCCATCTTAATACACCAAAGTAGATGAGTTGAATACAATTCATTTGTAATAATTATTTCATTTGTAATGATCATGAACCTATCGTACAGAATGCGAGTGTTTACAGCACTGCACCAGCATGCTAACAAATGAACATTTGGTGGAATAAAATAACAATTTTAACAAAAATAACAAAAAACAATCTTTCACTATTGTTTTAAAACAGTTTCGTATGATACTTTGCAGGATATTTTTCAGAATTTATTTAAGGATTTATTTAGGATATTTTTCAGGATTTATTTTTTTAAATTTTATGTTAATTTTTGTCATTTTATGGTAATTTTTGACAACTGTAGTCATTCCCACTGAACTCTATGAGTCCTTTATCGGATAGAACTAATAATTTCTTCTGGATTAAATCGCTGCTACCCATTTCTGCTGGGCCTTATAACTGTTTTGTTTTGGTATGCATTGAACATATTCTATTTCTTAGTGAAAATTCATTGAAATCGTAATTATAAATATTCAATATATTTTCAGCCAGTCCGCAAAACAACCTGCTTGTAATGTGAATAACGATGCCCTTCTCATAACGATCACAAATTAAAAGAGAATCCTGTTTGTGTAGTCATGTAGATGGAAAAGAATAACGAGTCTTCGTTAAATGGTTTCAAAGGAATGATTCATTGATAATGAGAGCACATTTTGAACAAGTTGTCCTTGAAGCTCCCTCTTTGATATATTTCTGAAGTCTTTGAAGACAGCTATTCAGCTCTTTGCCTTTTAATGAATCATAAGTTCATCGTTAATATTAATATAAACTGTTGGCTTCTGTTGTTTAAGATAAATGAATAAAATATCCTGAAAAGTACAACAGGATAACTTCTTTGTGTCAATGCATCGTAGAGATACTATAATTCAATCATTTTAACTCTCAAACTCTCATACATCCACTTCAGCTGATTAAAATCTTAAGTAGAATTAATCTCTCTTTTAGGTTGCAACACATTCTCATTCATTTCTCTATCCTACGATCCTGAAGCACCTGATGGTGCATGACTCAAACATCATTTAAAATTTAATATCCAGATAATCTTCATTCGTTTTCACTTCACTTCATTTTCACTTTTCACTTGGTCGACGTTTATTTCCACTGAAAGAAAAGTGTTGGTGTTGCGGTAAGGTGACAACAACAAAAACGACAAAGACGGAAGGATACAATTTCCTTACGCTTAAATTATGCACACACTATCTTCGTCGTCAATCTGCTATTCAATCATCAGGATGCGCCTGGAGCATCTCTACCGTACATGAATTTAGAATGGAACGTAGCGTATCGTCTTTCGTGCATAGCTTGAGAAGTTTAAAAAGTTTAAGATGGTGTTAGCCAACAACAGCAGCTACTGTGCATCCGGAAGGAGGAAAGAGTAGACAGGATTTAGAAAGACATACAAAGTATGTGGAAATAAAAGTATCGTCACCGGAGCATCTACTAATTCAAATAATTTTCTTCTTGACGTAACACCGTATCACACGTAGAGAAAGGACGACTAAGCTCAGCACAAGATAGAGCTGAGTGAAATAGAGGGAGCTTTTATCTTTCTGCCATGAAAGAAATTGGTGTATAAATCTAGGACACTAGGTAACAACTTTTTAAATTTTTTATTACACATCCCACAATTGAGACAGTTGAAGAGTGGCATAAGGTAAGATGCAAGAAAAAAATGTAATGAGTGAAAATTTTCCGGAAAATAATGATGGCTCAGATGAGATATTCAACCCGAAAATGGGTACCTTCTCCCTCTTTGGAGGATTCTTAGTTGCACAAGGCAAGGATGCTAGAGCCTACTTGTGCACAAAGTTTAGTGGGTGTACCTCCAATTATCACCACATACACGTTGTGCCACATTTCCTGCACGAGGCTTTAAATTCATACCTTAAGAGGATTATGATAATGATAAGAAGGAACACAAAATGAAATGGGACCAGAAGTAATAGAAATATGAGTGCTGTTTACTAGGCTGTGAGGTGTTTACAATTTTTCCGTGCGTGAATATTTGATTTTCCGGAATGTTGACCTGATTCGCGGAGTCTGAACGAACTTATGCGGAAGACGAAATTATGGGGAGAAAATTGTTTCGTTGAAAACTCCAGACAAAGCTCTTGGGATAATACGCTTAAATCTCAAGAAACTTCGCTTGAAATTCAAATTCCTCCTTATCACTTCATTTTCCTGTATATCAAACCGCTCACACGCTTATAATTCACATAGCTTCCTAGCTATAAACAGTAACAATAGCTCTAAAGGGAGAGCTCCTACTCCACTGCCTCCTTGTCGCCTTCCGCCATGTCTTCGTCCTCATCTTCTTGATAAATTCCTACTGTTGTGCATTTGTGTACCCAAGGAAAGTCCATATGGATAGATTGGCCCAAGAGTTGGGTTAGTGTGCGAGAAATCCATGGTAGTAAAGTACATTCTCATGTTCTTCAAGCATTGAAAATTCCAGAATGAGTGACGTGTTGGAATTTCGGTGTGTACACAACAGAGTAATGGACGCGACCGGCATTACCACGATACTATGGTTGATAGTGTGTACCTGTAAACAAACATTCACCATATCGTTGCCGCTGATATGAAAGAATGTTGAATTTCTACGTTGTCTTCCTTCTTGTTGGCATATCGACCCTCAACTTCTCGCGCTTTGGGGCTCCCATCTTCTATTTCGGCCAGTCAATCATTCTACAGTGCCGGGGTCTGTAAAAATATTTGCATAGTGATAAATAAAATTTTGTTGTTTATCAAGAAAAATGTGGTTGTTTACGTTTTTGTTGATATTTTACGTACCATTGAATTATTTGCCACATTTTTGATTGTTAAAATGCTGAAGAAAACATAGAACAAAATAAACTAGAATAAATGAATTCCTTTTCATAAATTTTAGGTAGATATTCCATGTTGCGTATTACACCGGAAGTCATCCTTGTTTCAAAGAAACGGTTGTCAATTTGTCATTGTTTACACATATTATTCTGTCCAGTTCGCAATTCAAAGAGTTTTAACATTTACGTGCATACTTATATTCAGCTTATCATTTTTTGCGTAGGTAAATTCGGAGGCTGTTCCTGAGTGTCTAACTTCTTGTCATATAATGCTCCTGGATTTCAGATGAGACTCTCCCCATTCAAACTACAAACATAGGCTGCAACCCTTTCACATATTCATTCGTTCTAAGCCTTTCTACGTCAGATGCGCCTTTAACTTTTTCTGAAGTCCGTTCCCGTCTTTAGTGGGAAAGAGGAGAGAGGAAGTGAGTGCTTCAAAAGAGATTTTTTCACTTTCTACCGTTCCACCCTCCACTAGGCCTTCTTCAACTGTCAGCATTGCCCGAGCAAAATGTTGTAGATACTACCATTTGTCAACCATGCTAAGCATTTCTCCGACTATGGTTCCCACAGGAAAGTCTGTTATTTTGTTGAAGACACAGCTACGCTACTCATTCTAACTTTAACAATAGCAGGCGTTATTCGAGCGTGAACTGTCAATCCTGTGCACGTAAGATTGAAAACATCCCAGCTCACTTCCCTTCTTAGTTGTCTTCGCTTCAGCGCTGGTGGATTGGTCTCCGATCTATAGTAAGTCGGACAATTGGTACAAGTTTGCAACTATTAACACTATCGTATGGAAATCGTTTGTTGTACGCATATATCTTGCAAATGTGTTACTGCTTTAGTCCTTGTATTACAGCTTTCGGTGTAACTCTTTTGTGAGCGTGCTGCCACCACACTTCTACTTCTTAAAATAGTTTGAACTGCACAGCGCTCATAGGGAGTCTTCTGATAAGTTTTTAAAAACTGTTGACTGTGCCTAGCATACAGAGTATGCAAATAATTTTTACCATTACCATTGCTGGTCAGCGCGAGTCTCACTACTTGTCAACACTTTGCGATACGCACTTGAACGTACTGAAGGGCAAACTAGAGCAAAGGTGAAAGACTTTCTGTAGCATGTCAGCTAGTATTGAAATTTTTCCAGGGATAAAACTACTTCCCCCGGTTCTATCTTCATGATGAACAGACTTCTCAATGGAACGGAGTGTTCACCGAGATCAAGAACTACCTTTTTTACGACTTTTTGTGCCTTCGAGTCTCAGGACGAAGGGATTCCAGTAGGATAAGAAGGGGGGGGGGGCTTACTTAAGAAGCGACTTCTCCATGTATCAATTGCGCCATCCTTTATTGTTAAGATGCCCGAACGTAAACCTATCTGGTTCCATTTACCAGATGACTTCAGTATTTCTTGAATCAGACTTTCCGGATGGAGTTTCCGCGCTTCTACGAACTGTTTTCTTAGAACTGTGCTGTCCGTTACTTCTTTGGCATGAGAAAATGTTGGAAATCTTTAAGATGACACTCCCAAAGTTTTTCTCGTCATGCAGGCGACGTCTTTCACCATCAATATTATCCGCGTATCGATTCCATTAGGCTGCTTAGCAAGGCATGGTAAAGAATATGTCATTTGCCATTACCAATGCTGCTGCATCAGGACAAACAGAACTAAAACATTTCATTACATATTATCAGGTAACAACAACAACAATAGATGAGACTGCAACTTCTCAGCTAATATCTCAATAATCGTTTAAAAAATTCGGATGATTCGTTTTGAATTTTTCAGGTCATCTGGAATAACCCCTCAAAGTAGAATTAAATACGTTTGTGATTTCCAACATTCCTAACAAGTATACCCACCAGTTGGACTGACTGCATTAGTTCTTCGGTTCAAGTACAGTCATCATATCCGCAAATTCATCGGAAGAGGAACCCGCGGCTCTGCAAGTGTTCTATAGTGAAGAAAGATCCTCAGCATGCATTTTCGAGAATCGTTTCATGTTTTCTCGAGAACTTTCCCGACCCTTTCTAGCATAAGGTACAGGCGGCATGGTGACGAGAACTCGAAATTTCCACTTCTCTTTACTGCTCAGCACTTGCCATCTGCTATAGATTGGGGAAAGGCATTCGCTAAGGCAGGTACTAAAATATTTCAGTATCAAATCAGGACTAAATTGAAATGCAGAGTTTATCATCACAAAAGGATCAACTTCTTTGAATTCCTGGAAAGAACAGCTCATTTAAATTTTTCTTGTAGAGCTTCGGACTTGATCAAAAAATCTAGTAATGTTTCATGGTGACGAGCCTCAAAATAGACGGGATGTGTAGAGAGGATAGCTCGTGCTGACTCCTGTTGTTAGCTTCATGTAAGGAGGTTGAATGTAGAGCATTAAGCATCTGCATAACTTATTGCTTCCAGCCAAGCTTCATGAATGCGACCTTATTGCTTTACTTATGTTGCCACAAAAAACTGCCATTGTACTACACAGATCCTAGCTTTGAACCTATTGAGTCTCCTTCTCAGAGTTTTTGACTCTACTTTTGAAACTCTTGTCAGTGTTTTCGCTGGAGTTTAGTGGTTTCAAGTTGACGTAGTTGCAGTTGTTGCAGTAGTTAGATTGCTTGCAGATTTGATCAGATCCCGAATTTGAGTGTTGCTGGTGAGAAATGAATGCTTCTAGTTAGGAATTGTCAACATAACTTGCTGGGATAGGTACCTTCTAGGAAATTTTAAAATTTAAGCGTGATCCTATACTGGTGTACCTTTGGTTATGACGTGGCTACAATTCACCTTAAAGCCAAAGATCGCTGTGTTTACGAATGAATACTAGAAGACATAGTGTTAGCAGACATTGCAGAGATCAACATGTATTGGGCAGCAAGTCTTCTGGTCCCCAAGAGTGAAACTATCGTCTGGTGCTTGTGATCGTTACGAACAACTTCTCTATGTTCATCATTGTCACATTCCATTTAAAGGCGATATAATGAGCGTGCAGGAGCTACGTCGCGAACGCCGGAGCACTTATGAGCACAAGCTGGATAGTCTTCTAGAACTCTCCAATCCTACATTTTTCAAACCCGGGAAGAAATCGATTTTGCTGTACAAATATTGACAACTCAAAAAGCTTCCTCGGAAATACCGAAATTTAATCTTTGAAAAATGTATTTTTCTCTCTAGTGAATTATTTTAAAACAAGTTTTTGGCTTAAGTTTTTTTTATGGAGGAAATTAATTTAATTTTTAATATTTCCAAACATTAAATGAAAAACAAAAACGATAAAATAGACTGTGATAATTGAAAACAACAACATTTTTATCATTTAAAGCAAAATCACACTTAAAAAAATGATTACGAGGAATCAAATTGCTACTTTTTCTTTTATATTGACCTGAAAATATTTATCTAAATTTATCCAAAAAAATCAACATGTATCGTATTTCGTTCCACATATCAATAGACAGTTCTGTTCAAATCAATTTTCATTTAATTAAAATAAAAGCAAAAATCAGGAAAATATAAAACAGATTACTTCTCCATCAGTTCTGCTATTCAATCGTTTGTCCTTCCACACACCTGAAAAATTAAACAATCAACTCACCGTAAATAATTATTGTTTACAATATTTCACATTTGAAAAGGAACTGTGCGCGCAGTCAATAAAATTCAAAACGTATTCACAAACAGCAGCAACAACGAAAAAATTGCGAAATATCCGCACATTAAACACCGAATTACAGAATAAATTTGAAAAGTACTTACGTCACATATGAACACATGTGTATAATCCAAACATCTACAATCCCTATGTGCAACAATAAATGTAGCAAGAGGAAACATTTGGTTATTTCTTCCACGCGATCCCGACTAAAAGTCGATTTAAAATACAAAATACGAATCGAAAATTGATTCTGTCACTTCCATCAGTGTGAACACAAGGAATATGTTTATAATGAAATCTCCTTCGTTTCATCGACGCACACATTGGCAGATCTGTTGTGTGTTCCAAGTGAGAAATGTACAAATAAACAAAACGTAATTTGTAATCGTAATTTTCTACAAATGTGTTCCAGTCCAGTTGGGAAGTTTATCCCATAACATGATAATGATGATCTATTTTCGCTAGAGAATCCAAGAATAAAAATTTGCTGGAGTTTACGTCAAAAATAAATTCCAAATGCGTTGGATATGACCTTAGAGTTGTACTCGTTTTTATCGAAAATAGCTCGAAGGAGCTTTGGGAGTTGTTTTTTTACCAAAAATTTTTTTCTCAAAATTCAAAATGTTGTAAACATATTGACACCTTTCGTCATAAGTGACCTCTTTCTTGGGACTATGTTCCAGATGTTGAGGTTAGTAGTACGATATGTTAAAATCTGTCAATCGCTCGACCCAAAAACAACGTGAGATGCAAGGACACTTTCGTTTTTAACAACTTGAACAACATGCTTTTAAAAAAACAAAGTTAATTTCTAACCACTTTGAAATCCTGTTCACCGCCTCCTTCCTATGTTCGTATCCCTTGTCGCGTAACTAATCAAAATATGTTGAATGAAATCATCTGAAAGATGCAGGGACACATTCAAGCTCCATTGAACTGTCATTGGAATTCCACATATGTATGATACCGCACAACTACTTTGGACTGGCTATAAATTATGTTGCTAAGACTACTATCATTAATCGTTCCCAAACCTGCATGCACTCTATCTAAGGCTTATACATAAACAATTCCAATACAAAGTAGTCAATGTAAATCTGCGTCGCAGATTCCCATTGAATTTACAACAGCTCCTGTCTCGTTTCCAACTTGCTTGAAACTTTAAATGTATCTTTAACAGAATTAACATTTTCCATAAACGGATTCAACGCTAGAAACGTTCATTTTCGGTTTTTATAGACTCTTTCCGATGACATGAACTGCTTTTTGGATAATATTGCAAAAGAAATTCCACGAGGAGCCACGCTTTGAAGGCAGCTGAAATGGAAAAATTAAAAAAAAAGATGTTCTTTTTTCCCCGATAGATGATGTTCCTAGTCGTTAATTGCATTAACGAACCGTATCGGCAGATAAAATGAGCAAGTAATCACGGAATAATGTATCTATCTTTTGAATGGAGAAGCGAAGAAAAAAAGAAGCGAAATTGGATGTTATGCTATTAATTTCGATATTTGAGAGTTGATTTTGCGAATCCGGAAAACATGAAAATTTGTCGGTTGTGTGCACTCTTCAAAATATTCATCAACTACAATCTGTTGTAGGAGCTCATACTCTTTTTTGTTTTGTTTAAAAAGTAGTTAGCAGAATACAGACTACTTTGGTGCACGGTCACTTATCCAGCTGACTTAAATTTTAACTTGCCTGTCCACAAATGGCATGGATAAAGCGAAAAGATTTTTGGGGGCCGCATACAATCACTCTTCTCTGAAGTAGCCATAGGGGCAGACCAAACCGCCGTAGGCACTGACGATAGACCCTGTTCTTTCATCTTCAAGGATTTCTTACATCCCTTTATGCCATTTTCGTTCACTTAACCAATGTTTTTTAAACTTTAAACTATTTCTAATAATTGCATCCAATCCTACTTCACTCTCCTTTACATAGTAATAGGCCTTTTTAAAATAGGTCTGAGCCAACACCAAAGGACTCATATCCTTAAAAGTGACACGATTTGTATTTTAGCTCTACAAGTTAATGAGGAAACTATTACTACGCGTTCTTTTGTTTTTTTTTTCGGGTAGGGAGGTGAAGGCTATTTACGCCCTGAGTGTCGGACTCCCAGTGGACTACCGACTAAACACCTCCCCTGTCAACCGGAGCACCTAGCCTGGAACCGTTTGATACATTACTTCGGGCTAGGCCTCCCAATTTTACGCCTTTTGGCGCCTTCGGGTTACAGGGATTCCTTCTCCAGTGGGATGGAAAAGAGGAGGAGGATTGCTAGAGAAGGAAACCCTCCACCCTCGACGCCTCCAGCCGATCAAGTATGCCTTTTTTCGTTATTAAGACTATCCGAGCGTAATATGCCACGTGATTCCATTTGTCAAATGATTTCAGCATATCTTCGACTGGGCTATCTGGATGGAGCTCTCCCACTTTTTCGGCAAGATCACCGCGCTCTTTGTCCCATCTTCTGCATGAAAAGAAAGTATGACAGGCGTCATCCTTCACACCAATGCAGAATATGCAACCTGGAGACCGTGACTTACCTATCTTGTGCAGGTAAGACTGAAAACAACCGCGTCCACTCAGTAGCTGGGTCAGGTAGAAATCAGTCTCATCATGCGTTCAACTGAGCCACGATCTCAAGTCTTTGATGAGCCGAGCGGTCCATCTTCCTTTTAGCTCACGTTCCCATGATTGTTGCCATTCGTTGAGAGTGCATCGCCTTTCATCGCAAGCAATTTTTTCTTTATAACCCTCGCGCCTTCGGAAGTAGACTCTATTGCGCTCTCTAGCAAGGAGAGCGATTGGTATCACCCCTGCAATTACCAACACCGGTGCCTCACAGACTGTACGGCATGCTGATGCAATTCGCAGTGCTCCTCGTCTCTGCACCTGTGTCAGCCGTTTTTGGTGCAGTTCCTTGCTGAGAGCTTCACTCCATATCTCTGCTCCATAAAGAAGCGTAGATTCCACTACACTCATTAGCAGACGCCTTTTTGTTGGACTTGGTCCCCCATGATTGGCCATTAGTCGACTAATTGCCGAGACCCCTGCTGCGGCCTTGTTTGTCGTTACCTTAATTTGCTCCGAGAAACTCAGTTTAGAGTCTATCAGCAAGCCCAGATACTTGACTGATAGTTTCGACTCTACTAATGCGTCCCCGACTTGGACCATTCTTACTCTGGGGATCCTCTTCTTGGTCAGGATGACCACTTCAGTTTTCTCTAACGCTAGGTCAAACCCGTGAGTGGTCATCCAGCTCCCCACCCGGCGCATTAGTACATTCAGCCTTAATTGCGCTTGATCGACCGTGCACCCAGCCACTTATGCCGCAACGTCATCTGCATAGCCGATCAGTCTTGACTCTTCCGGCAGTTCAAGTCTGAGCAGTCCGTCGTAGGAGACGTTCCAAAAGTCCGGACCGAGGATGGAGCCTTGAGCCACACCTGATGTGGCTAGCATACTCCGACAACCTTGCACCGTGTTGTAGATAAGGCTGCGATCCTTCAGGTAGTTTCGGACCATCCGCAACAGATATTCTGGAACTTGAAAAGAGTTTTCCAGGGCTTCCAGAATATCCGTCCATCTAGCGGAGTTGAAAGCGTTCTTTATATCCAGCGTCACTAGCAGGACTACCCGACGGTTGGATCGACTACATGCCTCCGCCTGTTGGACCGCACTTACAGCTTCCGCGACTGCATCTATAGTAGAACGTCCCGTTTTGAAACCATACTGCCTTGAAGAAAGATCCCCATTGGCGTGGATAACGTTGGCGAGTCTTCTCTTGATGAGTTTCTCGAGCACTTTCCCGTCCGTGTCTAGCATGCATAACGGTCGGTATGCTGACGGCGACTCGAGATTTCCCTTCCCCTTGCTGATCAGCACGAGCCTTGCCGTCTTCCAACGCTTAGGGAAAACGCCTTCCCGCAAGCAGGCATTGAACGTACTGAGCAGCAAGTCAGGACAAGAGTGATAGGCCAGTTGCAGGACCTCGGCTGGAATACCGTCTGGGCCCGGAACTTTCTTCGCCTTCATGGAGAGAACTGCTAGTTCCAGTTCGTTTCTCGTGAAGAGTGGACAGTCTGATGTTGTTTCCCTGTTGGCGGCATCAACGCGGACGGGATATTGGGGAAAAAGTGCCCGTACTATCTCGTCCATCATGTCCGCTTCAAGTACGCAGGGGGCCCGTAGAGCGCCGAGCTTCCGCATAACTAGTTTATAGCCCAAGACCCACGGGTCCCTGTTCACGTCAACGCGTTTAAAGACCCATCAACAACCGCAAGACCAACTGTTGGCAAATTCTACAAAACGACATGAACAAGTATTTATGGAACCTGAGCTACAAACTAGCCTTGCGGACCCAAATGATACCTCGCTCATGTTAGGAAAAAAATGGCACAATTTAGGGGCTACTCTCCTTGTTCTTTTTGGCCTGTTGAAACCGTTCACGATGAAACACCAGAAGAAGGTCAACTTTTCACGAAGATGAAACTGTAACAAATAGTATAGAATCTATAGAATCTATAAAAAAAATATAGTCTATATTTTGTTTATGAAGACGGAGACGACTCCCGGACTAGAAGGGATTCCAGTTGGAGTGCTGCAAGTTCAACGTGTGCCTGCGTGATGGGATGTTCCCAGAATGATGTAATGTTGCGAAAATCATGATGATGCGCTAGTGCAATAGGAAACCCAATCTGGGCACCACAACCGTATTTGCCACCGACGCAACGGAACCATCGGAGTCGCTAGCACCAAGGGTTGAAAATGCTAGGATGCTAGAGGATTACTCAGCCAGAGGTTACCAGTATATAACACTGCAAATCGATGCACTGCCAATCTTGCCCACCCCAATGTAATACTGAGAAGGTTGGCATTGAGAGGTTTGTCGAAGTTCTTATCTAACGATTTCGGCTGACGAATGCTTCACTGTTGAGCGGAGTATCTGGAGCTAAAGATGTAATCGATTCCACTATTAGAATAATTACATTTTTCTGCAAGTCTTCCATGCTCCAACGAGGATCTCGACAAGGCAAGCCCCAGCTTACTGGTGGTCATTAGAACTTGCTGAAAAGCGTAGGTTATATCACAAAATCCAACGGGAAGCCCAGCGTTCAGGGCACACAAGAGGTATGTATCAATCACCAACTTATATGTCCACTAGGAAAGTTCTGGGCAGACTTTTCAATAGTAGCAAAGCTACTAGAATTGGATTGAGTCTGAAGCAGAAATCTTATCAACAGTAGTAAATCTAGTAGGCGGCAAAACGTAAAGGACGACTAGAACAGGAATCTATTGAGCCTGAGCTACAAACTAGTGAAACAGAAGTTCACCGCCAAAGAGATACTGTGGACATAGGAAGGAAATATGAGACCGAAAATTTGGACAAATCTGTTCGATCTCTTCCAATCCAATCTCTTGGAGAATCAACTTTTCACAGAGTGATTCCTTAATGAATGGCCAACAATGGGGGTTGAACAACACAATAAGGAAATAAATCCGTATAAGTGCCGTGCAGTCTGCTTTACCCTATAGTGCAGAACCACATAGTCAGGAAAAAACACCAAGAACATTTCGAAAAATAATTGTAGTAATAATAGTAATGAGAAAATGCTTTAAGAAAAGTGTTTAAATGAGAACTCGTTAGAAAGTGAACAACGATAACGATACGAAAATATACAAGAGTTACCTTTCTCGAATATCAGTAATGACCTGTTGAGAGGTTCTGGAAAAGACTATTCGAAAAAGAAGAGGACTTCTGAGCGGATTTTCAATGCACTTAACCCTGTATGTAAGTCGATCTTCCCACCAAGGGTCAGCCAGGCTTATCCTCAAGGAACATGGAACAAAGTGATTTTTGGACGAATTAAAGTTTAAACGCTATGTCCGCCTTTGAACTCAATCAAAACCTACCACCAAAAACGTAAAATATGATATGAGCTATAGGGATGAAAGCGATACTAAGCGATAGGATATACCTGGAACATTAGATAGAAACTAACGGTATTCGAACAAAATAAATGAAACATTATTTGGATTGCTAAATTTTCTCCCATTTTCGCGTAAAACACGAACTATCCGCCAAAAAGCTTTTGAACAAAAACACAATACATTCACAAATCTACTTGTTTTTTTTTCATCTCTGTCTGATATAAGACATCCCAGAATGTTAACGCGGTACGTAAATACGGTATGGTATGGGCCACCTTGAAGATAGCTTGAAGATTGAACATAAATAGGGCATTTTGGTTTTCGGCGATACATCTGGGCTATATTGAAAGACGAAATGGTAAGGACACGTTTTGATTTTTTATTTTCTCGTTTTTATTTCCTGGGGCCTATACCACTTCAGTGCAGAAAATTTTTTCTAGTCTTAGTAAATAGAAAAAATAATTTAAACTGGCCATGATGAAGACGGGAGGAGGCTAGTCTAAATTCAAAACTAAAATGAAAACACATAAATAAAATAAAAAATAAATAAAAAAATTAAATTAAATAAAGATGAAATACAGTGAAAATCAAAAAAAAAATGAAAAATTAAAAATAAATACAACCCACTTTTGTTCCTGTTCCGAACATTTTGTTTCTGAGGCTAAATGGGTCCTTTTTTGGATATTCAACGCCTTTTCTTTTAATAACTTATTGAAATTATATTTGTAATATACGGAAGTTACTGATCGATTGTGCACAGATTTCCTGAATATTTCATAACAATTCTATTTTCACCATAGTTTTTTTCCCAGAACGGATTATTGTTACTCCTATTGTTGTTTTCGCTCGACTTGATTTGGAACGTAGAAAATTTATTTACTAGAAAGTGTGTATGATAGATACATGGGTGGTCATTAATAGCACATCTGATATACGTACTGAACGCACGATACGTACTGAACTCTAGTGAGTAACCGAAATCTTAACAGTCGAATACAGATAGTCAAAGGAAAAAGAAGTGTTTCATTCGGAAAGCAAAGTTGTTAAGAGTTCTAGCGTCAAAGGACACATTAAAATTCCATGATATCACACTCGTTTGCCGTGAACCATTTAAACCAAACTCATTTAAACACGTTGCATGACTTGAATAAATTATTCCCCATGGATACATCACCATCCCCATTTACTTTGTCCTGAATTCATTGAATCTAAGCGCCTTTGACCTCACTATCTGTCTGACTTCAATCAGCCGCCAAGTCAAGATGTAACTATATCATTTTGCACCATCACACTTTCAATGGTGGTTTTTCGTCTGCAGAACTCAACACAATCCTGAATACTTTTGAATACCACATGCAGACCGTAACAGTGCATCAAATGCTTCCCAGATAGTGTGATGTGCAATGGCCAAAATGCCAAAAATAACATCAAACCAGATCAATAGCTTTTCTATCACGGACGGCGATGGGGAAAACCTCGAGAAAACCACATGAGCCGGCAATCAGCCAGCAAGCCGGCTAGCTTCGGAAGACATTTTGCTTAGCCAGAAGGAACCACATCAGTGCCAGAGCTTACCACATTCCCCGCCGAAAACTAAAATATTTCAAATAACATCGTCTGAAAATGCAATTCATCTATATCTTGCGGTCGTGTGTATAATGTAAGATGCGTGGTGTTGCTGCCAAGAAACAAATAAAAGATTGAATGACCGGCTGGCGAGCTAGCAAGATGGTCCTTAGAAGATAGCATACTAGTTGCATAGGAGCTGATTGTTTTTCTTTCTTTCCTTTTATTGTTGGTTTCTTGACCACCAACATTAACTCTAGTCACTACACACACTGAACCGACAAACAGTTGGATAGCTTTCATCGGATTGGCATTTATCGAATCGTCATTTATTAACGTCTTGGAGCTTAAGAAATTCAAGCGGGAAACAGATAATCTTTGTAGATAGATCAGTTTTCATTGCACGGATATATACTCTGGTTGAAGCCGAATGTGAGTGTTCACTCAATAGTATAGGAGCCCAAATGCAATACATCCTTATGCGGATGTCCTAACCGGACACTCAAACCTATTTTTTCAATTAGACAAGAGAAAAATCCTATTATCTTGAATATGTTCAATGATTACATCAGGGTACCACGCATTGAAAGTGATTCCTTGTAAGCATCCCTCTTAGATGTCCTCGAATACGCATCAACAACGTCGGTCTATCACCCATAGTATTAAACAACATCCATTGTGAGGGGGTGGTAGTTTGGCATCAAGATAATCGGGAAATCGAAAGTATCTTTAGGTCATGTACTCTGTCTTCCGTTTCGCTGTGCATTAAACGCCGCCTCGAACACAATATGGTTAGTTAGTCAATAATACAATCATAGTCAAACGAATACGATTCTATTGTTATTATTACAAGAACTTCCGTTCCGCATATGCCACACGTTGGGCTTCCGAGAAGTATTAAAAAGAGGAAGTGTAATGGAGAAGGTTTGCCCTGGGTGGTGGTTGTGCTGCTCGAAATGAATGAAACGATAATGAAAACGAAATCCACCAAAAAAATAAACAACTATTTTCGGCAAAGGCAGGCGCATGTTATGCACATGCTTCCTAATACTCGAATGTATACTGTACTTTATTCCTGGCTATCTCAGTCTAAACAAAACCATAGGCATATCCGTTCTACGAATGATCAAACACTTCTTTATTCCGATTTGAAAAAAAACCCTTGAAGGGTTGCTCAAGTACAATTCAGAGCCAAATACAGACAACATTTAAATTTTGGGGTGAAATACGAGCGTCCCTTGAGAGTTTTAATTAGAACAGGGGACATTTACCGAACGAATGACTGTGATTGTTGATGTGTCCTTAACCAAAACCCGAATAAACATTGCAATTTGTGTCCTTTTGTTCAATCAAAAGGTAAACCCGATTTCACCCTAGTCTGATAAAGGGGTTGAAAAAGAGAACGCAGAAGATCCAGTTGGTTATCTTCGGAGGGGCGCACTGGTAAGTCATACAAAAAAGGCAATGAACGTTTAAGTGCATTCAAGGGTGCCACAACCCTTCTCAGAATAACGAGAATTCATCCACTAAACCGCATTAAATACATGCATCTAGACATTAACTTCTATTAACTGAATTGATTAAATCCGGTTTCTATCGAAAAAATAATTAAACCCGTTCCTTGCACAACAAAAAAATATGAATACGCACGAATAGGACAAGAAGACATAACTTTTTCCACCCTCGAATCCTAAGAGGTTATTGCACATATACAACAAACACACGTTTGCCTTATTTGCATGCTCTCTAACTTTACCAAATCAGTTCTAATATCTTCTGCACCGTCACGGGAATGAAACATGACTCGTTACAAGCTGTAGCACCATAATTAGTTCGCAAGCTAATTAAAAATTGCAAACTATGCAATGTCCTATCCATACATAGTATCTACGTAGTCATGGCGCCGTCCGACGCCTCCTATCTAGGAAATGTTTAGACTAAACCTCAGCCCAAAGTGGATTGTGTTGTGTGTTGTTTACTTGTGGCGAATGGAATAATTAATTCATTATGCAAATGTTTAATAATCAAAATTCATAATTATTATTAGATTTTGATTGAATGTGCTTCATTGCTTATCAGCGCTCTAAATTGCAAAATTTGGCAGTCGAATGATAGACCAAGAGATAATGAATCAGTTCGCGCTTTGCATTGTATTGAAAATAATTAGGGAGTTGGAAAACGGTCCCTGAATTTTCTCGAAATTTAATCGGCTTTCGTACTGCTAATATTTGATATGGGGTCAGGACTCCCTATTCCACCCTATTCTAGGGTGGAATATTGCACCCTATTCCGCGGCATATTGACGAATTCATTAAGTTGAAGCCGAAAAAATTACTACCCCCAGTACTGATTAATAGTCAATAATTCCATCGACCGGTGGCTATAATTTAGCAGCAGCGATTTCTTTTCATGAAGTCACAACAAAAGTACCAATTAATATTTTACACGTGAGTATTTATCACGAAAAAAAATTCGATCAACTGAATTCAATCCCACAAATCAACCTTAACCTCAACCACAATCAGATACCAGATGGCATCAGTTTTTCACTCAGATATCCCATAAGATGGATTTAAGGAATGGTTTTCTTTTTCATTGTTTGTATGAAACCCAAACCCACGGTCCCACCAGACGGGGCTTGTCAATATTGCACGTTGTGCGGGCCCCTGTTCGAGCCAACAAAAACACAAATTATCAATTTAGGGAAGCAGCAAATGAAGGTGGTGCTATATGATCCGATGGTTAAGGGGCCGTGATCTCATGGTAAAGCTGGATATAAGTCGCCAGGGCATTGCCAAGTTAACACTTAACCAATGAAGAATCAGAAATTGCAAGTGACCAATCTGTAAAGGCAAACCGAAACCGATGAGGACCCCATAACCCAAAATTACAAATTGCTTCAGAAATGTGAAAAGATAGTTTCTATGCAAGTCTGTATCGAGTGCATTGCCAAACACTTCCGCAGATCAGGTCTCTCTAGCCCAAAGCGAGCTCACAAAAATATTCGAGAAGCCTAGTCAAAGCTTAACTATGTACAGCGCTTACACTCTTTGGCGACTTCGGGTAGACAGAGATAGGAAACGCACTAGTAGATTCATATTTGTACTGCGTGTTTACGCAAAAACTTTGAGAAGGATATTCTTGTTCTACACGAAAATGAAAGAAAACACACAAATACAAATAAAATTGCAATTATTTTAACTGAACACCGTTAGAGCTTACTCGAAGGGTTAGCCTTGTTTGACTTCCACTTTGGTTTAGTCAACTCCAAGCTTGATATTGCAGAGGGTGTTGAGCAGGCCCAAGCTTCACTCGAGAAAGAGTTGGCCACAAAAATTGCCTTTGACAGCAAAAGAGAGGAATAACAATGTCATGAAGAATGCCACCAATGTCCAGCAAAATTTTAATTCGGACTTTAATAAACAGATCCTCAAGCTCATGAACTCATTAGAGAGAATCCAGGACTAACATTGTGGAACGAGGCGAAAGAGCTTGACAATATTATAGCCAAAATCCGAAACATATTTCCTGTCGTTAGCAACAAAACGATAGTTCATGACACTCCAGAGCTGGACCAGTAGTTTAGACCTCAAAAATCCCTCCAGTCAGTAGCTGAGTCCGGATCAGTAGCTGAAAAATCCGAGTCTATAGTTGTTAATGAGTGGGTAGCTGAGGTAACTGCTGATACCGAAAAACATGAAATAAATAAGGATCTTCCTTTAACGTCCCTTCAAGTAACCAAATCTACGCCCGAAAAGGCTTAACCAGTTAGAGAAACATTTGAGCCAGTTGAAACTAAGCCATCTCTATGGAAAACATCAGGCGTAAAGTTTAGCGATATGCTGCTTATAAGCCAGCTGACGGGAGGGCTCATACCGACATTCTTTTAGATACAAGGAATGTGAAAAAACCTTTCTAGAAAAAGATACTTGCCACCTACCGCGCCCGGAGAAAATAATAATCCGCTTTGCTGTCGGCAGAATTCGCTTTTCTACATCTGACTGGATCTTATAGATGACCTATTTTTCTGCACATCTTCCCAATTGGCAAGGGTCTGCAACAGGCTCTAGAGGAGCCAGCACTACCAGTTTGCCAATGCTAAGCCCAATGCGAAAAAATGCGCAAATAATAGCATCCTGCGTCTAAAACCAATCCTCATGCTTGAAGATGCGTTTCATGCTCTATGAAACGATAAAGTCCTTAATTGGTTCCTTAATTTGTAATCTTGGCAGTCATCCGAGGGAAGAGAGAGACCCTTTAGAACTTCTTGAAAGTTTCTCTACAAGTGACCTTTTTCGGGGTCAAAAGATGCATTATGTGCACTGAACTTTAGAGCTTAAGCAAAGTCGTGGTTCTTTGTTTTGCGAGTCTGGAACTATCCCCCACTTCCCTGTCCTTTTTTATCCTTCATTGTCGTTTCAACGCGTCAATTAGAGCGGAACCTTATTTCAACGGCTCAATTCCTCAGTGGCAGTGCCTGCTCTCTCTGGTACTCCTGAATTGGATGTCGCTTACTTTCTAGATACAGGGTTCATTGAGAGCCTTCTCTCTCAACATACTTTTCGTGGCAAACTTTTTTGCACCTTCCTCTATAGCGTCCTAGCTTTAGCATTCGGCTACTTTGCTATTGTAGCACTATGCATTCCCTGCCTGTCCAGCAACATTTACTTCACTGGAATGGCTCAGCAACAATTTGTAGTGAATTAAAATGTAACTCTAGCGCGATTCTTTGATCGATCCTTTAGCTTTCATATCCCTTGTTTACTTTTGTTTTTTCTCCTTTTTTTGTCTTAACCCGATCCTTTTTCTTCATGTCGTTTCATCAGGCTTTTTCCAGTGATTTGTGGGACGTGTTTCGGCTTTTGTTTGGCAAATACAGATAGGTAAATAACGGGAAATATACCATAGCATAGCAGTTTATCATATAATGTTGATGGGAACATATGATATTGATCTTATGTGAATAGTTTCTTGTACATTTCTTCAAAAGGAGTCCATTAGACGGATAAACCTTCTGAAATTCGAGTCAGGGATAAGATCATCCTGTATTGACATTCAAAATGATTTGCATCGTCATACTATCAAACTACATCCTTAAACAAAATCATCTTAAGCTCTGACCCCTATATTGTGATTTGCTTATTCATTTTTGACCAAGAAGTTGATGCTACTGACGTCAATAACGAAATGTCTTGATAATAATGAATCATTCTTCCGATTAATTTTTTATTTGATACTCATTATCAGCGCTTGAAATTGTTATGGCTTTTTTTTTTCAAAATTATACGACGGTTTTGAACTCGTGACCTGCTTTAACTTTTTCAAGTTCTAATCAAATCGATTTAGAGCGCAATGAAACGCTATCGCGAGGAAAAGAAAGTCTTGTTTTCCTTTCCTTGAAAAGATAATTGATTTTCGGATCCTTTTCTGGAAATGTTGATGATAATGAAATTTTGTCAATTACGAATTTGGCTTCATGACTTGTGACTCAATTTACATAGTTTAAATACAATTTATTTTGAATCGGGACACGTTTTAATAATTATGTAGGCAAGTGAGTAAGTAAGTAAGTATGTAAATAAATAATTAAACGATTAAGGCAGAATCTCTCCAGAAAAGTTTGCCAGCAATGGAATTGAGTTTCCTGTGTGTCTGCAACCCTTTTCCATCATTCTTCGCACATATCATGCGTTTACAAGTTCTGTAGTTGCAGGGAAGAAAATAAAAATTTTTTTAAATAATTCTATTTATTGTGCCCAAAAGGGCCCCAACTGGTTTATAGCTCCGCGCTGGCAGCACACTTGATCTTCCACTCCCAAGCATCCCTGAAAGAGTGTTCGTTTCTACTGAAGAGCATGCTCCCAGTACTCTCTTCGCATCCTAAAATATTTAAGAATAATTGTTGATTTGCGCCCAGATCTGATGGTCTCTGTTTCATTGAACCGGTGGCTGTCAATAGAGTTATAAGTCTACGGACGATCTGTAAATCCTGCAGGCTTTTTCATGACTACCCGGAGCCTGGCCAGTCTACTAAGTATTGTTTTTTCGCAAGAACTCATTCGCAAGGTTCGGATTATACGCTGGTCCATGATAGTTGTGAAAAAATCAACTTTGCATATATATAAAAACGATAACGTAAATGACTGAATGTTGAATGCGAAGTAACACGTCCTGTTCGTAACTACGGCTACTTAAGAGTTCCTTTACTACCCTCCTCTTAGACTTGTAACGATATTTATTCTAATGTTAGTCCAGAGGTCATATCAAGCTCCCATTATTATAGTCTGCACACGTTCGGATACTTCTTTGAGCAAAGACTTCAACGTCCGCTCCTGCTATCTGTTTAAAACTGATCATTTTGATTTTGACATTGAATGTCAGTGTCTACAACTATTTGTCGCTGCATTAAATGATAGTGTTAAGATGGCAAACTATCTTAAGATAGTATATTAATATGGTCTCTTGATCACCTTGGTCTATGATCATCTTAACACTAGGTCTACAGTAGTGACATCTTCACACATCTACTGACCTAACAGCAAATGTCAAACATTCTCCCCAAGGAGAATTTCAAGCACTCAAAGCATGCATCCCTCTGACACAGTGTCTATCCTGATTATTTTCAAAGCTTCTGGAAAAGTGCTGGTCGATAATGGAACAGATAGGCTTAATAGCAGGCGCTAGGATGTGTGAACTTTTCCCCTCTAAGTGATTCAGTTTGTTGAAAAAACGTCTATGAAAAAAGCGTGAATAAAGAGTCTATGAAAAAGTCTATAAAAGTGACGACAGGTTCTCCCCATCTTAAAGCAAGCCTCATGCCTACTGATAAGAATGCCCAAATTTGACCCTTCATTACCCTACAAAAATAAAACCTTTTATTGAAGGGTTTAGAACCCAGAGTTACTGTATTACATCCAGATAAAACTCTTTCTCCCTGAGAATCACATTGGGGTTGTCTGTAGTAGATTCAATATTCTGTACTGCAAGTTAATCAAAACGATATCTCTCGTAGCACCTTACAAGTTATCTGAATCTTATCCTGAACGTATGGATTTAGGAATGAGTTTTGCAATTGTTTAATTTTGCCATTTTGAAATCGGCTTAACTTGCGCCATACCACATTCATAGATTTGGCCTCTCAAAAAGACAGTCTTCCAATTTGTGTCTGACGAGAACGAACTTGAAACGGGTTGGTTTCGGCTTTGCAGGTTGGATTCGTTGATAAAACGCAGTTCAACAGTTCAAAGGACACTAACCTGTGTTAAATTGGGAACAATCTACATTGAGGAGAAATATGTCCCTTTATGGGGTGCGTATCACGGGATTTTATCAAAGAAGCAGTGGGGAGTCCTATTTCTCCGATTCGGTCATGTCTTTGAAGAAAGCATAATCCTGGTTGACGAATCCTGGTTCACGAAGCAACACCATAGGGACTGTCTTCCTTGCACTGTAAAAAGAACTGAATGATCTCAGGAAGGAATGAGATAATCAAGAAAAATGCGTGAAATAAAAGTTAAGGAACCGAGAAGCATAAGCCCTGATAGGACAACAAAAAAATTACAAAAGAATCTGACATCACAGGCACATAGCAACAACTTTGAAACTGACAGGTCATTGAGACAAGGGACATAAATGTGACCAAATATCCTTAAAACCTTCGTGAACACCTCAAAGGAATAGGCAGAGCAGCTGAGGTAGATTTTTAGTTGTATTTTGATATTCAAGAGTTTTGAGGGAGTTATCCCCGAAGAAACGAATGTATAAATATTTACAGTTATTATTTTTTATCTTGGAACAGCTTAAATTGTTTGTTGCAAGGATTTGTAAGCACACATAAAATATTTTTGTTTTACATGAAATTCCTTCCCACCTAGATGAGATATAGAAATTTCCCACTGAGCAGACCATGGAGCTAATCCTCCCAATGTTCTTCAACCAGAGGACGTTTTCATTGTGAACGCTTAACCTTGCCTTCTTGTAGGAAAGTGGGATCTATTGCATGCCTTTAACATCCGAAATGACAATGAGGTATCATCAGTTTTTGACAAATAACATGGATTGGAGCTTAGTCAGCGCAGCCATCAGACACACGGATAAAGGATATAGGGCTCAAAATTTGCCCGCCCCAGCACCATAGTAGAGTCCTGAGTAAAATATCTGCAAAAACAGAGGAGAACGCAAGGTTCACGTTTTCAGGAAATTTTGGTTTACGGTTCTTGCCCTGTTTGTTTGAATTTCGAATTAAAATTGCTAGACAAAATTAAATTTCACTCACCTGATGCCCAGTTGCATTCTTTGGGCCAGTTCCTCCTTTCACACTAATCCTTTCATACCCAGAAAAGAATGAAAAAACCATTATTTTAATTAACACAAATATTTATTTTTGTGATTTTTCATTTTCTTGACTTAAAATTTTTTTTAAATTAATTTAAAATGGATTCTAGGAATATTTACAATTTTATTGTTTCATTGTTATTATTATTTTCCATTATAAACATTTTGTATTTTTGTTTTTTCTTCGTCCCTTATAATTTATTTTAAACGTTTCATGGTAAGAAATAACACAATCAGGTGCACAATGTGATTTGAAACATATTTTTCCTTGGATCAAACAAATTGTTATTTGCTTTTGTTTATTATGTTACCAATTTCGTTTCAATCAATTAATGACAATTTTCTTTCCAATAAAATTCAAATATTTTCATTTCTAACAAAATCTATATAAACTCTGTGGATTTCTCTTTTCTTCTACACGATAAATTTCTATTAAATTTTATATTAATTATTGTATTTTGTTTCGCATTTTATCTTAATTTATTTCTCTTATTTTTTTTTTTCGTTTTGTTTTGTTTCATTTTCATTTGTTTCATGTAAATTTTGGAAATAATTAAAGCTCATTATACGATCATTCTTTCTATTCTCTGAATCAGCAGTGCTCACTATTTATTTTAAATTATTTTGAAAAATAAATTTTCATCTCACATTTGGTTGAATAAATAATGATTACACTTTTATTGATTGTATATGAAGAAAATTTTGTTTTGGAGGGGATTAAAGCCGCATTGGAAGATCATTTTTATATTTCTTTCAGTAAATATTACACACAATAAATTTTCTTTTCATTTTCCTTTTTGAAAATAATAATTTCAACTTAACAGTAAACGGGAAGAGGGTAGTAAAACATATAGAATTTATTTACAACAGATAAATATTGTTTTTTTAAGAATATTTTCCAGGGGGGTGTGTGTCGACTTAAAACCTAGCATCACAGAATTAAGTTTAAACAATTAGGAAAAACGAAATTTGCGAAACAGACTGTTGAATTTCTTTGAGTTGTATCGTAATTTTTTTGTTTTGTTCTGCTGATGTTGCCTTGGGGATGGGGATTGGGATTTTCAAACATGGAACATAAGTTTGCGTGTTGATATTCCGAAAGATTGTCGTTGTCGTTGGGGTGGTGGCATGATAAATATTAGGTGAAGGCAAAGCGGGTTCTGATGGGTTAACAAAATCATCCCCTAGACAACAGCAGGCATAAATAAGCGTTTGATCGGATACATTCAAATAATATTCCCAGACCGACAGCCGTCCTTAAATTTAGAACCATCACATAATGCAACAATTTTTCGCGGTTTTCTGTACATCAGTTTTAATATCGGGCTTTCCATTTATTCTATTCAACGTTGGACTTGAGACACTGTAAGATTTCTTTTCTTTGCATACCTTCTTGCTGGCTGGTTGCTTGGATGACGGGGCAAGGTTGTTCTGGCTACTGCTTATAATACCGAGAGCCACCTCAGCCGCCACACGAAATGCCTCGGGTACAAGAATGTTTGAATACTGGCTGGATGTCTCCACATATGCTACTGCTCCTATATGGTTACAGGCTAGAAGTGCTTGTTCTGATGTAACCGGTATTCTCGCTTGCGCCGAATAAGTCATTGTATTGTAAACGCTACGGGTATCCGCACGGCAGCCACATAGGACTATTGGTGTAGTGCGACAATGACGACGTATTTCAATGCACCATTTATTGATGGTCGATGTTAAAGATTCCTGATCGCCAACATTGAAACATAGCATGAACACGTTCGCATCTTGATAGGCTAAAGGACGTACACTATCATATGCACCACCTCCCGATGTATCCCAAATTTGATATTCGACGGTAGTGTCACCGATTTTTTGTTTTGTACTGTATTTCTCAAAGCCGGTTGGTACGTAAGCCTGTTTGGTAAGAAAATGAAGAAAAGAAAATATGTATTGTAGTGGAATGCTGTTTGTAAGGAGTTTTTGTGTTTTGGTCTATTTGTTCGCTTATTAAAACAATTGGTTAACGAAGTGAATGTACATAGTGGCCACCCAATTTTTTTCCTTCTTACTTCCAATAAATTTCAAGTGTTGACAATGACAAAAAAAAATTGTTTAAAAATTTAGAACTGAAGCAGCGCCATTGAAATAATTTATGGGACATTTTAGTGATCCACTTGTAGTCAGACGTGATAGTTCCGAAAGAATTCTTACATTTCCCCTCTCTGCACCTTCCAAAATCTTTGGTTTCTGTTATGCTGTATACTAAAATAAATTTATTTTCAAGGCCCCGCCTTCAAACCTTTCCAATTTGCAGAAACCAATGCATACGGACGCTAACGAACGAACGGCCGAAATAAAAAAAATACACTCGGAGACATAGCTGGAGAGAAGCATCAAGGATATTAATAACGAGTTAAGCAGAACTTCCAGCAATGGAATTTTTTGGCAGCCAGAAGCCTCGCACAGATTGCGAAATTGCGAAAGCTGCAATGGGCTGGTCGCGTCTTGCAGATAAATGGTATGCGAATACCTAAGAAAGCATTTTCAGGTCCGGCTGAAGGATGCATATCAATCAGAAACACCAGGAGGCGCTCTTCGTACTCAATTGATTGTTGGTGATGGTGATCAGAGATTGTTAATCACTACTCCAGACTATTACAGGCCGCGGTTGATGAACCGAAAAGCTCAGGAGACGTCAAGAGGCCAAGGCCCGGAAGTTGCTTCAGACGGCAAAGGAAAGACGACCAACAAGGATTACAATTATATTGAACTCGTCTCCTAGATAGAGGGTCGCCTAGATACGACTCAACTGTCGAAACAGTATCAAAACTATACGCTACTAACTAACTAACCAACTATGAAGTTAGCAAGTTTTCTTTACTTGCGCACCTTTGCTTATTTCTTTTCAAACATGCGTTAAGGCTGTTTGCATCTATCTCCAGCTCGTTCTTATAGCCGTTTGGTGATGTCCATCAACGAGCCCAAGATGGTAACATACAGCTGAAACTCGTCCTCGAAAATAATTAGCAAGTCCCAGCGGACTCAAGAACAAATACGGTCCAAGGAAAAATATAATAATAATTTCGTTCTGCGGCAATGAATAAACGAATTCAATTTTTGAAGAGCTTTGAAAAATAAAAGAAATGCCAGAACATTAACAGCCCAATATTAGATATTTTTTGATGACGATAAGAAGTATATTTTCATTGTGCATTCGTACATTGGGTCCTGAACATTCTATTATTTTGAATAACTTCCAAGAATACGATTTATGTACAATCACTTCCAAACCTAATTATAGCCAGGACTCAAATATTCATTATGCTTATAGTCCGATAACAACCTATTTTTCAAACTCCTCCCTATAGACCTGTCTTTTCATTTGTTTTACAACTCTCTTTCGTGTCCTTGTTGTCAGAACACAAAAAATAATATTCATAAAGTTATACATACCTCAGTGAATGTGTCGTTAACGAAACGTTGTACAAGAGCTGTTTTGCCACATTTGGCGGGACCGACAAGAACTATTTTGACTTCTTTAACAGCACCTGGACGTTCGAGTGAATCAGTTTTCTCACGTTTAGACATATTGTATGGATATTGTTGTTGCTTTTGATTGTATTTGTATTTGCGCTGCTACCGTTCTTTTTTTCGCAGCCTTCCTACGTTTGCTTTCTTGACCCGATCAAGTAAAATCCTCTTGCTGTACGTACTATAATCGACTGGATCGTGTGATGCCGGCTAAGGGGTTTTATCGTTGTTGGCTCCTTGAATCTCTGTAATCAGATAAAGAACAAAATGTAAGAAATTAAATACACATATCTTGATAAAATATCTCGATTGTATATGGTCTGAAGATAAAATGTCTGGAGGTGGTGATTTAAATGCAACTAAATGAAAATGATTAAGATGAGGGTCATGATTGTCGTTGCTGCTACTTTTTGTGGGTTTACTCATTAAGGCCGGGATTAATGCGAAACGTTTTTGTATATTTTTTCTGCTAACGACATGTAAGGGTTTAAATTTATGATAAAATGATTTTTAATGAGTCATTTTGCTTCAAGCACGGCAAGAACAAGGCGGAATGCAGGGGTAATGGTAATTAAATTTATAGAAAGGAACTCGAACAGAAGACTCTGCAGAAGTTTGAAACAAACAACGTTAAAACTTGCATGGGTAACCCATTTGAATGATAAGTAGACTTCTTTGATTGTCTTCTTTATCTAAAGTTCTATATACATTTCCTGCTGAAACAGTAGCCCTAGAATCCTGACTCAATAGATCTCTAATTATACATTTTAGCTTGCTTCACTATAACTCATCATCACATTCAAAATAATCCATTGCAATCAATTGATTTCGACTAGGACATGATCATCTGGAACACGACACCGTTGGTCAAGTTCCGTCAGATAAACCATATATGGATCGGTTGAAGAGGAGTTTTATGACTCGACAACTATGTGTAAATATGTTATACATCGGAATCTGATCGATCCAAAATACGACATGATCATTTCCACTCAAATTTCTAGATCACGCACGCTGGCCAAACAGAATCAAAAAGTCTAGAAACAAATTCACAACATATGGTCCATGGTCCATGAAAGATTATAATTTTCAATGATCATGATGTCAGCATTGTCGGTCGACACAACTTTGAACTTACAGATGAAACGGATAATGCTGCTGATCTTCTGGTTGATCCAGCTGATCTTCGACGCCAGGAACTCAATACGTGAACAAATATCGATGCTATAATATGTATTGGTGGTAGGAAGACTTGAAATCTCTACTTGGAAAACAGTACTCAAAACATATATTTCCTATTTTAACTGTTACGATCGAGAAAACGCAGAACAACTTCAACATGAAATAGGACACGAAAAATGATCATATCATGATGATGTTGATGATCATCATGATCATCATCATCTTGAACATTGAGGCGCTGGCAATGATGCGGGCCTTGAATGACCACGTTTCTCCCATATATAGTACATCGATGTTCGAGAATGGCATGGTAAACATCATGCCTCATCAGCTCGTCTGGGTAAGGCCAGATGGTTCTTCTTAAACAACTTCCTAGCGCTAGCCACTTATTTATGATGGAATCTGAATATTTGAAATCGTTCAGAATCGTCAAGTTTATGTCTATTCAATATGAACATATCTTTTCAATCCAGTCGAACGTCTCATGGGTGGAGATAAATATCTGACTAAATATCGGCTAATAAATCATGGAGCTACTTGAAAAACGAAACAAATAATCAAGACCTTCGGAACGATTCCTTTTTAATGAGCTTACGTTGATAAAGCATCTTTTCCCGGAATTAACGCTCAATCCGACCACCTAATTATGCATTCGGATTTGCAGACCCCAACTCACAATTCCATCTACCTTCCGGCCCAATCAATTGGTCATAACATCCCACGTACAAGACTTCGAAGGCAGCCGTGCCACAAAGCTTATCCATAAGCCACCAGACGTCCTACAATCGTGAACCAGCATGAAAATCTTGGAATCAATAGATTAATTTATAAGTGTGCATCCAGTGTTTGGGAAAGAATGGGAAATCTATAATTCAAAACCTGGTAAACAAATTCCGAACTGAACAAGAGAAAAAAGAGTTCCAACATCTTGCCGCCTAATTTGGACTCTTGATTATTCCATTTACCAATTGACCACAATTTCGAGGCTCCCCCTCGGAACTATCTTTTTATCGAAACTCAATAAGATACAGTCAAGTTGCTTGAGCCATTTTTGGGCCGCTAAGGTCAATGTGATTGCTAGCGGCCTCTCTACTCTGTGAATTTACCAACGATTGAAGGGAGAGGGCAAAAAAGAACATACATAAAAAGATATTCAAAGAAAGAAGATATTCACATGCGTATAGATTTAAATATTCCACGTTTTCCACGGAAGTGAAGTTTGTTGTGAATGGGATTGGATTTAACTTTATGGTTAGTACTTTTTTATGAACTCTACGATCAATCATAAATGAAAATATGACAAAGATAACGAGGTCAAAGCGGTCTGTACGTTTTTTCCGAGGCCAAGAAAGCCGACAGTAGTTTAGATTTATTTGGAGTTTTACAGAGTTCTACAGAAAAAGATTCTTCAGACGTGCATGTTTACGATAATACAATAAAAACCGAACAAGCAGACACGGTAGCAATCTTGAAAATTAGACTACTGTTGATAGATGATAATAGTGATGAATGGGTTGAATATGTGGCATGCAAGATGAATGAGTTTTGAATAAAATTTCGAACAGAAATTCTGGAATTTTGAGCAAATGAACAAAGTTGGTATATAGTGACAAACTCATTAAAATCAGAAATTTGGCTAAAACACACGTCAAGCAAAATGTTGGAGGTCTCATATTCGGGGGGGTCCAATGCGTGAGAAGTACTGAAGTCCCACATTGACGACGACTGTATGCATCTCAGCCTAGGAAAGGTAACCAAATAATCTCATGTCACTAAAATTTTAATTTATTCTTTAGACTCCAAAGAACGTTTACTAGTGTCCTAGTCGTGCATAGTGTCCTACAACAACAGTATGTTAATTTACAATAACAACCTCTCTTCCTTGATAAGCCAATAAACAACGAACGTATTATTGCAATGGTTATCCTCAAGAATAGCCGAGCCTCTTCCAATAAATAACCCCAAACCCTCTATTTTCAACCATGATCGGATGACCTATAAATTCCTCTACCCGAATTCAACTGATCGCAATGATATGGAACTTTGTACAATTTTCTATCAAAAACACAAACAAAAAAAAACACAGAAACGAAAGGAAAATGTCAGCTTATCCTCACAACAAAAATCCATTAACGATCACTTTTTGTCATGGGTTATAAAGGACGAGCCGCTTACATACTATATTATATGTATGTGTATTGCGCTGATATGTAATATGATATGATTCATGGGCCCTTTCCTATATTTTCCAACGTTTTTGTTTCAAATAGTTTTCTTTACCCAACCATTATATTGGGATCAAGTCTAAAAATAATAAATTTCAAGAGTCCTTTTTCGAGTAAATAGTCAACAATTTCAAAACTACTTTAATGGTTTCGGTCGATTTTATAATTCCTCTGCACACTTGTTTTAATGCCAAGTCTTTGAAATTTTTATGTATATGGAGGGATGATTTTTTGTGAATGTTTTCATGATCAGGGTTGCAGCTATTGGATATTCAAAGGTATGGAATAATTTTAATTTTTATATTTTACTAGACTCATTCTATTAGAAATAAAAACATTGCCATTACGGGCAGCAATTCGCTTGTGACCAGCTGATCAGATCCTAAGTAAAGTGATTCCTCCCGAACTAAAGTCGTTCCTCAATTCTTTGTTCCTTTGAATATTCACTATTTACAAATCAACCCCTGATATTTTTTTCAATCTCAGTTGTTACCAAAATTCCACCAAAAATCAATTTAAAGACACGACCAGTCAAACTGCCGCAGAAAAAAAACCTGGTAATCCTCAGGGGTCTCGTCTATATCTCACAGTATTTTGTCTGGCCTGATATATAGTTAGTCTTGGTAGGTACTACACAACATTCAATAGTGAGACGATCTGTGGGAAAATACGCCTCTGGGTCCTTTATTTTGAGCCGTTCAACTTATACAAAGACTCGGTATTATAACTTTTATCTCATCTCTTAACAGGAACAATTCGTTGATGTTTGTTTCATTTTGTCTTATTGTAGAAATACATAGAGAACACCAAAAGAAATTCGTTCTAAACAGTCAATTTTCTTCGCTTGTCGAACGTTTTCAAATCAATGATTTTTCAATATCTCATGGACAATTTTTTGTGGCGTATCTTTCAATATGAAGAAAAGATAGTTTGTAATCGTTTCCATTTCAAGAGGAAGATAAGACGTTTCGTCCAGTTAGGAACTTTTTTGGCTTCTCCCGTGGAAAAAAATAAGTAGTTGAACTATGGGCTTATGATGGAGCGTGTAAAAAGAAAATTATTTAGAACGGATGGTCACGGTCATAGAAAGAGAAGATTAGAAATCAATGTTTGACGATAACGTTCGCCGTGGCTAAACTGTTACTGTCTGATATGGCTAATCTACTTTTATATTTTTTTTTCATTCTTTTAATTTAAACTAGGCAAACGCGCAGAGATTGATTGCGCAAGTCGTCGAAATTTGGTTGAATGATGTATTTTTAAAGTTATTTATGAGGTGTGCTATTATATTGAGCTGTTTTTGATTGGTTTTAATGCCCTAAATAAATCGAGGAATGCGATATATGGGCCCGCTAATGATCGTAATGATTTCGATCAACTTTATCCTTTCTACTTGGTTTGTTGCAAATGTAACGCAGTCGAAATTTTTCGTCGATGATCAAACAAATGAAAACATAGTACAGTGCGAAAAATTAAATAATGCGATAGAAATTAACCAAAATTTTAACTCATATTGTCAAACCAACATTCAAAGGTGAAGAAACTGGAGACCGTTGCGTTTATAACATAATATATCTAGAGTGAATCTTCTTGACTTTCTGACTCTGAAAATCCGAAAATCCGTAACTCTTTCAGGAGTTCAAACTTTTCCATCCATTTCTACAGAAAGATAAAATAATAAGATCAAAAATTTCAGTGCAAATTGTCCTTTTTTTATTATCATGCAAGCAACAATGTCTATCGTCTCAAGACTTTCTATCTGTATATATCAAACACAATATATTACAATATCTCGCTACATGATTTCCCTCGTAGCACAAGAAAAACTAAATAAACTTTCCATATGCAAGAACATCCATAATTCGCCCACACTTGGACCTTTTGACTGATAAAAATGTATCTTTTTGTAAGACTGACAGTCAACGACGACGCGACATATTGTAGATAAAATTTTCTCGACTGTAGGAGAATTGAAAACGATGCATTCTGCAAACAACAAAGTGTCCATTTATTTAGTCTTACCGAGTATTGCATATGTTAGTTGAGAATATGAATGAGTTTTCTACACCAGTTGTTCTTTTCCCCGGTGACACTTTGCTATATTTGTGTCCTGTGCACAGTTTGCACACTTTACCTCAGTACGTTACGTACGTATGTAACTTTTGCTATAGAACTCAAAACGTTGCATTCATTTGATATGCACGGCATTACCTTACATTCTACATCTATGGCTTACAGCACTAGTCATCAAGTTATAACATTAAAGCAACGTCAATGTGTGCGGCTTAAATAAGAAAACATTCCTTAAGGGCGCTACTGTATCTTCTGATCCGAATGGAATGCAGTGGTTAAACATTAAATAAAAACCATGTGCGGATATGGAAGACAGAAAGAACTTAAACAAATAATCGTAAGCACGATGATACCGGAGATTGTGATGTGTTGATGATGATGATCATGAGAATGATAGTAACCAAAATGGTTGAGCTACAAGAATCATTAATTTGAAGCCGCAGAACTTGAGACGACGAAACTGAGAACTGCGACGACAACAACAAATTAAAGCTTTCTCGACGAAGACGTTCAGAGAATGCTATAAAATTCTGGAATTTCTTTTATTTGTTTCTATGATTTAAAGGTACAACTTAACAACGTACATGTGTCTAAATTTGTTGAATGTCTGTTTTATTGGTTCAGTTAGGTTTTATGACCATTTTGGAATGTATTATAGCAACAGATTTGTCATCTATTTGGATTAACGAAGAACGTGAGGGATTTCCTATCGAATTTATTTCTGGTTGGTTGAATTTTCCTTTCGGATTTTGTTAATCGCTCAATCTTTATAGCCAGACTGTTTGAATAGTGATTTAAAGGATATGTGTTCTGTTAATGGCTTCTATATTTAATCATATGTAAATCATCATTATTTTTACTGTGTTACTCGTTTGCCCCAACAGTGCGTTACACAATTTTGCAGTAAAATTGTAGGCTGGAACGGTTGTGGGTCCTAATGTCTAACAATATGTTGATACAGTAAGATTTGAAGGATTTTGGCCTTTTGCAAAATATGACGTAAAAGGCTGGATCTCTTACATTTTCTTGCGTACCATATTGCCTAAGAAACCAACGCCATTGCTGGTCGAGCTCTGCTTTTTGTACTTTATGTATTTAATGATATTTAATAGCAACAGGAACCCTCATTTCTAACACTTTTTGTTATTATCAGGAGTCAATATAAAGCTTTATACATTTGTGATATGTAGCATTTATTATGAGTTATCTTATCCACCCTCTGAAAGAGCGCTACTTCCATTTAATTACCATACAATTGATCAGCGAGGTTTAGGAAGCAAACAATCGGTTTTATTATACTCTGAAAGTTCTGCAGGATCACATTCAAGAATCATATTCAAATTCTGCATCTGCAGGATTATATTCAAAATGGTGAATAGAAATTTTTTGATATGTTAGGATAATAAAAGGAAATAATATCTCAGCTTAGCATTGCCTAACCAGTCCCCAAAAACCAAAAAATCATCAAACTTCATCGATCCTGTTTTGAAAAGAAAGCTGTAGATCTTGCGTGATTAGTACTTATAAATATGAATAAATAGTGGTCCGAAGGTGAGAACGATAGGATAGAACGCACATCCCTCTAATTGCCCTCAACCTGTAACTGAAAAACGATCGACGAACTTACCTCAACGCAAAATCTCCTAATTATAGCCTGACCATAACACTCAGGTTGGAAATTAAGAGTTTTTCACCCAGAAAATCCATAAATAAAAAACTATTATAATTTTCGTTATGCGGGGAGCAAAATAAACGTGTTATACTTTACAATTTGTAACGATTATATCTACGTAATTTGTCATCATTATTACTTCATAGCATCAACAGATGTTAGCCAAAGTAGGTCGAAGCATCAGATTAACATTGCAATGACAATTTTTCTTATTTTTTCCACGAAAAAACTCGCCAATGGCCCACGATATATATCTCGGTAGTGCCCGAAATCTCTCTCAACTTTAAAATGGATTCCAGATGGATCTAATAATCCGAACTTATAATCAGACCAAACCCCGCATCGACAAAGCTCCCAACTTTCATCATTTGTAGCAACTAGAAATTAACTCATTAAGGTATCATTTGACGGCCGTGAGCCACACTAAAACGATCTTTTATTTTTGAACTACCTCCAAGGTGCAAAGCACTGATGATTTGCAAAATCATCGCCACTCAGATTGCATTAAGGTTAGGAAATGATACAGAACCAGAAATGGGGGCAATTAAGTGAAAATTAAGTTTTCAAAAATATACCCACTCTCCCGCTCGAAAACGCAAGGACTTATAAGCCATGCCTAAAAAATCAATAAAAAAAAATTACCAATTAACTGAAATTACTTGCTAAAATCTATCTCATGGCCCCCATTGCATTTGGCTGCTCTCTGACATCTCCGAGCAGGGGCTTGAAAAGGATGGAAGGAGTGAAGAAGAGGCTACTACCATTAAATAGCGAATTGACGAAATTCTCCGAAGAAAGCGCAGTGTACACCTTCCTAATTATAATCTGAAAATACTGCTGAAACATATTCGGGTGGGTATAAAATGGTGCATATTTTTCAAATGTTAACCGTTATAAGCAGTTTGAAGAATTCTTTCAAATTATTTCAAAAATGTCATGGGGCATTAGGAATCTGAAATTAGTGAAAACTATCTTAGGTATAAAGATAAGCCTTCCGAAAATATGGATTGTGAAAATTCGGTGTCAAAAATTTTGAACACCAACGATCAATTGTATTCTACTTTTCTTATTGTTTTTATGTGTCATTTTTAAATTTTTCGTTGTCTCATTCTTACTTTTGTTTTTCAAAATTTATAAAACACACAGAAACAGGCTGTTTAGATTATATGAATTATAGGATATTATAGACTTTTGCCAATTTTGACCTTGTTTCGTTCGACTTTCTTTCAGAGAATACTATTTTAACACGGCGAAACTCATCTCTGTAAACAGCTGGGGGATACAATGTTGTAAGGGAATAAGATATTGGTAAGTCCTTTTGAATTTTCCGGCATGCAAACAGAGTATATCATGCACCCGTGTTAAATTTTAATTTAACTTAATTATCCCAAAAACTGATAAATTCAAGAGATGCACAAAAATGTTGGTTCCATACAGCAATCCATCTGATCAACAAAATCTTGTTTTCCAAATCCTTTTCCCCAAACACAAAAAAAGATAGCCCCGTGACCAATATAACTTAATTCAAAATCTTTGTCAACAACAAATTGATATAAATTTTAGAGAGATTTATTGGAGTGTTTTTTGAACGAAGTCCGCGTTGTAGATGAGACACGCGCGATTTTCATTTTTTATTTTTTTATTCAATCAGATTTAGCAACTTTTAACCATTTTGATGAAATCTGTAAAATATATCCCCCGTTTTTCGTGCCATTTTAATGCAAATATTTTGAGCTATAAACTTGACAAGCGGAAAAATATCTCACGTATTTCATACTCAAATTTCCAATAGGGATACAAAATGATTAATTTACGAGCCGGTTGACAAACAATGCGCCATATATTTCACCCACTAGAAGAATTCAATAAAATTCCGATGACAAATTTTATCTGCTTCCCAATTTAGTGATGTATCAAGATCTCTTTCATGGTGCGAAGAATGAGGTAACAAATAGCCACCCAAAAAAAAAATAGAATAGATATAATTTGGCACATTCCAAATTATGAATAAATCAGGATTAAAATTTTCACAAGCGTGAACAAACAAAATTTCGCCCGGGGGATTTGAATCAACTCAACTAAATGAACAAACAGCCATTCAACATTTTACACGCGATGCTCATTTCAATTTTTATTCATATGTTCAACTTTCCATGTAGACTGCATACACATATATATATGTCCTATGGGGGGATATGTTGAATGCATTCATGCCGGCCTTTTAGCCGCCCACATATGTCTAAGCAAATTATTGCTGCACGCCTGTGTTGTTCGCCCGTAGCAAAAGTCCACACAGTTTATCTTTTCTTCAATTTCGTTCGCCATTGCAAAGAAGGCGAAAAAGATACAGAATTGACTGGTAACGAAGGAGCAACGCTGAAGCAGTTCATAAATCAAGCCTCCATCCAGTCTTTCATGTGTGGGTATAATTAAAAGAAAATTAAACTTTAACAACTGTCGTAGACAAGTTCGATCGTTACTTGCCTTCGTGCAGCCATATCTATATCTGCACCGTCCACATATGAGTAAAATGGGTTGGGAAAGCGAAACACCGAAAAAATTAGTCAATGAAAATTTATCACCACCTTCCAGACATTCACTGGTTGCCTTGCTCAGGCAATTTCAACAAGTTGATAAAGAGCCTGAAACTGACTCACCTGTGGAGCTGCTATTGTTGCGAAATGACTTGAGCCGGGCACAAGTGCCGGTATCCAAATCTGCCGGATCACTAATCCTTGAAATCCCCTTGAATCGGGCGAATGTGCTCTTCAATTAATTGGCGAAAACACAATTGTACGGACACAAACTATCTTCTTATTTTTATCTGAATTCTGAATTGAATATCTTTTTCACTTCTTTTCACAAAATCCACTTGAAAACTTCCTTTTCCTAGCGTGCTGTCTAACTTAGAACACCATAAAGTACGCCTTTGCTGAGATAAAAATCTAATTCCCGTGAAAATTGTCTAGTACCTTTAATTGTAGACCGAGACAGAGGTCAACTTCATCTTAAGGAATATCGGGGACGAATAATATCCTTAATATCACCACCGAACTAACTAGTCAACTAACCGGTAGAACTGTTCACACTGAACTGATGAATTTCTTGAATGAAATTACAATTTTGTACTCGGAGCAAGTTTTTCAGATACAGCGGCTCCAAGAAAAGATTGTAGATACATTCACACGTTCACACAACCATCAGTGGCTGGTGGTTGTGTTCACAGGCAAACAGATAACAGCTGAAGAACAACGGAGTTTGCGCGAGCTCGGAACTGAATTTTGAAGAGAATTTTCAACATTGAAGAGAATAAAAGTTGAACGAAATCAGATTATTCTCGTACGAATCCTATAGATACATGTTCAGATACGTATATTCTGTGGAAAAAGATGAATGACTTCGTTACCAAAGTACGGAATCATGTCGAATGAGAGATGGAGGACCGGCTTGGTTTTAGGAGTATTGGTCGAAGAGTGTTGTGCAAGGCGCTCGTTAAGCATTACATTCATATGTTGTAAAAATTTCGAACCTACCCTACTAAGAAGTAGATTTAGTAATCCTACTCACAAAATCCAATTGATATTGGGCGTTAATAAACGTACCAAATGGCTGATATCGTTGATAAATTTCCGGTTTATTCGCGAAAAGGTTCAACTTGTTGCTGATTTTTTTTTTTTGGAATTTTCTTCAGTGAATATAAGACTTAATGAGTTCTGATAATGATCGAAGTATATAGTCTGAAGTGATGGATTCGAAAAAGAATTCCAACATGGTCACAAAAGTTTCTAGTTAGATTGTTTTCTTGTAGGAAATGATTTAATAAACGTTTTGAGTAGAATTTAGTCACCTGCAAGCTGAATCATCTCAATGACTAAAAGAAATGATCATCCCTCGCTTTCGAAGCATCGCACAAAAATAGGCTCTGAATTATTCAGAATTAGTCTTAAGTCCCCTACAAACATGCATGAGAAATGACTTAGTTTAATATAAAAAAATTGAAGAAAATCTGTAACAATCAAGACCAATTTTCAAGATAATTAAATGCATATCTACATAATAAACATTGAAAAATGAATGAATGAAATGAAAAATGAGAAAAAATTAAATCCTAAGAGATGTAATTGTGAAACAGGAGCGACATTGTCCAAAAGTAATTCGACGGAACCATTATCTCTGAAGTTGTTGTATAGTTATATAGGAACTTCATCGGAGTTTGCATCGTAACTACTAGCGAACGCTTACATTTCGGAGAACTTCCCAACTTATGGTAACCAACTTTCCAGATATATTGGTATCTGTTGGGGATAGGATATAAAGAGAAAGGTGCGGTGAGATGCCCATTACCATTTTCTTATGATTTGTATCCATAAACAATGACCGACCCATACCTTTAAGCCGCAAGAATTTTTCTCAAATATATTCAAGCTAAAAAGGCCGATTAACGCGACCTCTCCACTAATCCACTTCATTTGATTCCCATATTCTTTAACTTGCTTAAGCGCGAATCATTTGATACAAACATAGTGTATTCGCATCCCTTTCTTCAACATGCCCCTCAGCAGTAGTAAAAGTAGTTTTACTCGAGAAGCATAGCTGAACCAATCTTCTAACGATTCCCACCAAGGATATCTGTTTTTTTTTGTTGGTTTTTACCTTTTTTCTTGCTGTGATGATATTTAGAACGTTTTTTACCACACGACTACATTTCTCATTTCTCATTTTCTTGATAAGGAAATCCGGTCAGAACTCTTTATAATTTTTTGACAAAATCACTGTATTCGTGGTTTTAAGTTCTGCATACAAAGTTAAGATCTGCGTATGACGCCTATCATACCTGTCATACCAGGAAGACGTCTGACTCCGTTCTATCTAGTATTAAAACAAGCAATGTTAAAATCAATGTTTGGCGATTAGGCATACATGCCTGATAGATAATTATAAATATAGCATGGATAATTCAAGAGGAATTCAATCTAACCATGTCACCATTGGTCCCAGTCAACCATTGGTCAGCCGCGTTGTCCTTTTTTCTACTAACTTATTCTCCAGTTTGGTTGTAAAGAGAGCGTAAAGTGAAGATGCAAAGACACTTTCAATTCAAATTCAAATTAATTTATTGGGTGATTTTTTCATACTATATACAATCATTATTTACAATATTTTCTTAACCTAATACTTAGCCTACGGGCTTTGCCTAATGGCTGTGCCCAGAACTCTATACTAACATTTGTTTAATATCAATAATTATTACTTATACATCAAAAAAGAAAATTATTATTACTAACATTTACACAAAGACACTTTCGAGTTTTTCGCTTTTTAACAAAGGAGGTGATGAGTATCACTATCACCACTACGATAACCCGCATTCCCAAATTATAGACAGTCTGTCTGGTTCATGTACTCCTGCGTAATTTGTCTTCGGCGCTGCTCCTTTTTGCGAACTCCACTCCATTTACTGCTCGGAATAGAAGTGTACACTATATGATACTCAGCAAATGCCGCCTATTTGTTGGGCTTGGCCCTCGAATATTCGCTATCAATCCACAAATAGTGGAAACCAATGCTACATCCTAATCGGCTACATTCTAAATTCACTACGAGAAACTCAGCTACGAATTTATCAACAAGTCCAGATAGTTAACTTATAGTTTTGTCTCGACCAACGTGTGACCGAAAATGAACGCTCTTACGCTTGGAATTGGTAATGGTAAAATCCCTTTTTACCTCCACCATGCTAAATTTATGACTATCCATCCAGTTCCGTATGTGGCGCATTAGACCAGAATTTTATCTGATAAACTGAGCCCTCAGCGACCATTGCCACAACACTATCGACCGTTGGGGAGTTCGAGCTTCAGCAGTCTATTGCAGAATAAGTTCTATAGGTCTGAGTTTGGAAATCACTCCTGGGTAAAAACTGATGTGACTAGCATATTAACAATGTTCCAGCGATAGTTCCTGTGTATCCATGTCAGATAGTATGGTATTGAATGAGTTTGTCAGGGTGAAATGAAGGTCTGCTCATCCTTTGGAACTGAATCTATTTCTCCTATCTAGCGCCACATCATTGGAACACTACTTAAGGGATAAATTTCATTGAGTTAAAACTATTAATAATTGAAACTCGAATTCATCAATTTTGACAACTTTGATCGTAATTTTGACGCTGCTTCAAATTAGTTTGCCAGGATTTTATAATAGCCTTAATCTGTTTGTGGGTTACCTCGTTTTCTTGTGTTAATTAAATTCTTCCAGTTTATCAAATTTTATTTAAACAAATTGTAGCTGCTGATTTGGTCTTATCAAACGGCTGAGAAACCTAAGTCTCGTTTGATATTAATCTTATCATTAACTGGCATGTCAGTGTATCGCTGAATGATTTCAACTAGCGTATCGTGAGGTTTTCAAACTTTCATTCTTCAGTGTCACCAACAAATAACTTCCTAGATATTCACTCTCCATGCATTCGCTAGACATTCAAGCAGGATCCACCGTTTTTAATTCAAGGAATCCTGACTGTTTAAAATTACATACAACTCGCGTTTGCCCCTTTGCGCTGTGCTCCTTTAATACGTCTCAGTACACGTGTTTCATGGAAAGAATTATTGACACTAATTCTAAGTTAGTACAAGTAAAAATGCCGCACTCAAATTTATGTCTTGTAGATCGTCTTTACTCCTTAGTCCTCCTTTTAGTGGACTACTTGTAATTCATTTTGATATCACTTATGAGGAACTTGTTGCCATATATTTGCTGAGCTTATTCACAATTAAAGGATTCATCCACAACAACAACAGCTGAAGCTGTCTCAGAACAGTTCAAATGAATTCACAGGAAAATCCTTTGCAAGACTTGATGGAAACAGAAGACGTTTGGAGGTTGTTTTTCCAGAGGACGAAATTATTATCAATTTTACGTAATTAAACAAAAATGATGATTCCACAAAAAAAAAGTTTCAGATTTTACTGGAGATAGAAAAAATTGGATAGACTTGAGGCCTGAATTAATACTTCTTTCTTTTCTCCGAACATATTTATTTAAAAAAAAACAATTAAATTCAAGAGCAAACAGTAAACCAAAAATTTTCCTAACTTTCTCAACTATTTCCCACGATACCTTTTGCACACCATGATGTTTCGAAACTTAGTAGGTGGCAAACTACTTTGTCTTAAATTATTATTTCTACGAAGAGTCATGTAACCTTATATCCACCTAAGAGTTTTTTTGCAAATTTTCTTTGCCCATAGCTCCGTTTTCCTCAGATCTGATGCGTTAATGGACCAGAAAAGTGTCAGTGACGAAGAAAAATAGTGGCGTCAGTTCAAAAATTAGTCTGGACTATCCTTTTTTTTCGTGTTGACCTGACCCGCGCGCTTGTGCTGAAAATCTTTGTATATTTTCCAACTAGTCAACATGCTTTTCAAGATCAGCTCTATAACAAACCACGTTAGTGCCACATTTGTCATGCATTTTAAGTGTGTATACGCATACAATGTAAAGGATAATATAGGTTGTAACATAAAGAATGATGAAGAACTATCGTAGTCTACAGATGAAGATTCATTGAGAAAATCGTAAGCGTTTTGTAGAATGGGTGTCGGAAAAAACAATGATTTTCCCAGTGATTTTGAAAAAGGCGAGAATCATATTTTTCCGTCTTCTTCCTGTGTGGGTTTACAATTGATTTGGTTTCAGATTTGAAGGAAAATGATCATAAAAATGAATACACCAGGTAACATACCTTCGCCTTAAGGGTTTCCACGGAATAATGGTACGAGCTGCATTCACATGTGAAGTCAAAGAAAATTTACCGACACTGTTGTGTGCTCGTGTGAGAGATGAAATCTTCTTGTGAAGTTAGGAAAATCGACAGGGTGCCATTTTGAGAGGTTTCAGTAGAACGTGCCGACAGGAAGAAATCATTCATGATTCTCACAAAATTTTTCCTAGAACACTATTTGAACTACATGTGTTGGACTGTGGTAATAGTATATCCTAAAGTACTTGAAAAAACGAATGAAGATCATTTCAATCCTTTTTGTTCGCTTTAGGATTTCAACCCGCGAGAGAGATCATCAATCATTTGCATAAAGAAAATAACAATTTGAAAAAAATTCGCCTCAAATTACGCATTTAATTCAGCCAATATTTATTTAGCACGCATGCGGTTTGAAATTGTTGGCAGATGTTGCAGATGATGTCGACTACGAAAACTTCATTACATGCATGATTTGAAGAAGTAGGAGAACAACGAGGGGATCTCACTCGTTCTCTATTTTCCATTCAATCTTGATTTATTTGGAGTATTAGACACATTTGGTGTTTTTAAGCAAACAATTCGAATTTCCCGCGCCATTCCATTTGACAAAAAGATCACCCTAAAATTCAAATTAGGCTCGTCTGTTTAGAGAACGTGTTAGTTCCAAATTACAATACCATGTTGTTCAGTGGAATGAATTAGAGGGTGTGATTAGAAACAAAGTTTCTCCAATAAAACTCCATGTGGCATGATAGATTGAAGCCGAAGATTTTGGGTGTATGTCACGCACAATTCTTCCTCCATATGAGATGAACATGTCACAAGGGCTTTAGAATTTAATTTAAGTCGACCCCGACATCCATGTCACGGCATGCCATTAAAGGATGTTTGTTATTCTATATTTAAATATTCTTTCTACCATAAAGAATAGATTGCCTCACTCGAAGCCATTAAATGAAAATAAAATGAACGTTGTTCGTACGTGTGCGTTGATATTAACTTAGTATACGCCAGGATGACACCCAACACCCCGAAACCCTCAATTACTGTCACAATTTGAAAGTAACACTCAGCGTTTGTGCTTTCTTATTGACTCCTTAATGGAGCTATCTCCGTTTGTGTCGTGTCTTGAAGACAATATAATTGTCGGTTAACATTAAAGGCAACTTCCTTTGCAATCACGCGCGTTCCTCCATCAGTAGAAGCATTCTTTCTGGACATTTTTTCGCAACTCCATCCAAATTTCACGTATGAGCACAAAGAAAGGGAGTGCATCCGGCCAGAGCTTTGATTTGTGGCGATTAAAGGAAATTCATACTTGTATGTCTGCGTTGAATCTCGGTTGAATGTTTTGATAGTCTTTTATTAGCACCATTATAAGCTACCAGCAGCAGTTGTGCCTATCGCAATGTCTCACTGGCTTCAATGGCTATCGTGACCAGAGTTATCAGGTTTCAGTGCAGTGGTAGCACAAGGAATTCCTTCGAGTCTTCATGCAAAAGATTTTCTATGTTTCTTCGAAGCAAATGAGCATGAAAGTAATTGCATGCCATCGTATAATTGTTAAATGAAAATCGAAGCTGTAAGGTAAGAATCGTTCAAGGAAAAAAAGAACGTGAAGTGTGTTCCCTTTTGTTTCCAGTCTGTAAGTGTGTAGAATGCGTGGAGTCCAGTACTTGGTAAGATCTTATCGTATTTTCTCTTAAACCATGAAGTGTTGAGGATATGGGCTACTTGTTCATATATGTCGTTCCCTTCATCAAGCCTTTTGTTAAATGTGCATATCCTTAATGGGGTGTATTCTTCTTTTCATCGCAAAATCATACAAAATTTACGAGTTCCTACACAAATTTGGTCAAAAATCTTTGGAAACTTGTTTTTGAAATTGGGTTTTCTTGCAAAAATTAATCTCAGTCGCGAGAACCTTAGCAAGGAAGCGTCAACATCCTCGAAATTTAAATTTGAAGAGAAGTAGAACACAAAAATGAAAAAAGCCGAGTCCTAAAGCCATGTTTATAGAGAAGTGAAGACTATTTATGTTCGGAGTTTGTTTCCTAGTAGCACAACATTTTCGAACAACCCACTGAGCAACTCTCTAGTCAGCTTGAAAGCCCAATTTGAATCCATCGAGCATATAACTTCTGACGAGCTATTTCCGCTCTTTTGATGTAAAGCGCCATCAAACTTCAACGAAACATCTTCAGCCGCTGAGATCCGGAGAATGGGAATTCGTAAAAGAGAGGCTCCGTCTGTTTGTTTGTAGACACTCAACACGAAGTGAATGCAAGAGAATGCCCAAGTTTTCAATCAATCAACTAAAAGTGCCGACAAATTTAAGTTGCCAACATTTGACAAGTAAATAAGTAGCTTCCTTGGTTCCAAGGTAGCTGCAGGGAGCACAGATTATTTTGAAATAAAAACTATCCATACATCCTGTGACATTCAAGCAAAAGTGAACTGGACAGAGACCTGACGTAGCCAGTCTTTTTCTCTACTTTATATTTGTCTAAAAATCTCAAAAAACCAAACAATATACCGCTTATATTCCTGCAAGTCCTGTCGTGAACTCTCATTTCTTCTTTGCTGAACAACTTTCAACCTATTGTTGTTTATTTCTTATACTGCTTCCTTGGTCATCTCCAAATTTGAATTTCTTTCTTACCGTCTGCCAGTTGGAAATTTTCGCTATGAAACATCCAAAGAAGTGGCAACGAAAAACCTCAATGAAGGAATACCAATAGTCTTAGACATCAAATGGAAACTGCAGAAACCTGTCTTCGTCCATGTAGTTTCAGAATATGTGTATTATTGACCGCAGGTCTACAAAGCTGCAACCACCCGAGTAAACTTATCATTTTTATAAGTTCCTAACCATAGAGGGGCAAAATAATAATTAATTGAGAAGAGCTGGATCAACTGATCTAAATCCAACTAAAATAATCCCGATCAAAGGTCCACTAGCAACAGAAAACTCAAATAACCAAGAAGAAAAATAAATGATATAAACGATAATAATAATAACCGAATGCTTCCTTTTAATATAAGGAGAAAAAAACAACTCCAAGACCAAAAAACATATAACATCACGTTTTTCTAGCATTTTTTGGCGTATTTGCCAAACGAAAAGTAATCCAAATCAACGAGAATGAGCAGATGTAGTGGTTAAGAAGAAATTACAGAGTGCTTCCTTCAAAAAAAAAATTTGTAGCTTGGCTAACGCTTCCCTCACTTGGGTGAGGGAAGCAGAACTGAAACACTTAGCGATAACAAAGCCAGAATTCTCTATACGATGGCAGAACTAACACTGCAAAAACGCATCCCATTCTAACGGTATTCGACAAAAATAAGTGAATTTTTATTGGAATTATTAACTTTTCCCTCAAATTTGCGTAAACAAAATTATTCCTCCCATACTTTTGCGTCAAAACGCCATACAGATACAACTCTACTTGTGCTTTTTCTATCTCTGTCTGAGAGGAGTCGCCCGAGGGTGTTTATGCTGTAAGTAGCTACGCTGTGATAGTATCATCCGCAAAAAGCTAACAGACGCGCGTAGCTGAGTCCAGGTGCTGGCTTTTGTTTTTTTTTTCAACGGAAGAATTCAGTATAAAAATATTCACAATTTTCAAAACAAGCAGATGGTAAACACCGTGAAGCGGACGGCTCGAAAAATTATATGTTGAAACCTTTTTTAAGAATTGGGAAGTGCTTCATTGGTATAAGTTTACTTCATGACTTCTATGAACAACATAAGGAGTTACCCATAGCATTGACTAAAGGTGTAAAGGTTCCTGCCGTGAACCGGTATTCCATCTCTCCTCAACAATTTTGGACCTTTTTCTTCTTTACTGCTTGTACTAATTACTTGGTCATTTCCACATTTGAATTTCTTCGCACCAACAAAATCCACCCCCCTTAAAACTTGAATTCATCCTCCACTAACAATTTTGCATTCTTACCGAGTTCTTCCAAGAAAAACAAGTGCAACTTGCTAAACAAAACCTTCCGTTCTGAATGAAATAAACGATTTCCTAATATGAACCCAATATACTAAACTTATACTACATGCATTGAAGCATGCATCGAGCACTTCTTTTATTGTAATTCGAAGCGTATTAAAAGTGGAGCAACAACAACATTAGCCGCCATTTCTGCCGTCAAAAGAGTGTGAATGTTTAAAGTGTAATTACCAGCTGTTAATTTTTATTTTCTTCTTTTATGGTTGGGCTGGGAATGATGGTAACATTTTAACATTTTCTACAACGTTCGTTTTTCCCACATTCGTCCAACACGAATGTATTGAAATATTTGATAAATATATATGTTAGTGTGCACGATGAATGATTTTACTTGGCTCGATTGTTGGTAATAAAATGATGTAAATAGATAAAGAGAAAATTATTCATGCATAATCAATTTCCACTTCATTCAGCATCAAATTCCGAAAAAATAAACCGAGCTATTAGGATGGCAAGGGTCAGTTGTAGTCCACGAATAATTAATCTCTCTCCCTTAAACGATTGATTCGTTGTCCTGTGTGAAGCGATGCAGCTTAAAACCTACTATAACATTGCAATTATTTTGCGAAATTTTCCAATAATTGCATTTCTATTTGATGCATTTTCCGGCTCTTCTCTAATGCAACTTTTCATTCTCGTTTCTTTTCTTCCGATTGCGATTCATTACCGCAAATTACATGCATTCCAACATGGATTAATGGTGATAATAAAAGTATCTAAAGATAGCATGGCTTCAACCTTCGTCCTCTTTATCGTCGTCACTCAAAGAATCGTCGAAGCTTGCGAACTGCATCGTTTCGAACCGCAAAACTTTTGCGTTCAAGATAAATATGCGGCTTTTGGAAAATTCTCGATAGTGTGTTGTATAAATGCATAAAGATTATGGTTATAAGGGGCTGGCGGCTTTTCTGGTCGTTACCATAAAGTGCTATCTTCATGGTCATGGGGTTAACAGTGGTCAGTGGTTTATGAAAAAATCGAAATTATCTGTTGTCGCTTCGCTGCGACTAGGAGCGACTTTTGTGGTGAATTAAGTCCGGAGAGGCAACAAGAGACCATCTTGGATAGACCGACAAACTGTCTATACGCCAAGAAAATCCTGCAGACGTATAGCCAAGAAGTGTTGCCTAGAGACAAAACCACATCTTTCTTGGACTTGATAAGCGTGAAAGTATGCACCGAAGCGTTTGAGTTCTGAAGAGCACCAACAAAGATGACTAACGACAACTGTTCAATACATTGCAAACCAATGTTTGGTGTATCTATAGATTCTACAATGGGTATGATCGCGGTTTTGCGTCCACGCGAGCGCATACCATAGCGGACATAGAACTAATTCAAGATGATTGCGAAAGCTAGTGGGAAACGGATAGAGTTGTTGGGTCTATAAGCAAAGTATGCTAGGCGTGAGCCTAGAACAAGAAGTTGGAAGCGATTAATCAAGACGTAGATCCACTACCTCGATCGCACTCGCAAAAAGAAGTGATCTCTTGATCCTCAACCACAGATATCCTCACATTGCCGGCTGGGCTACTTGTGGTTTTCCCAAAGATAATCAACAAGAACAAGTCATCACCATTATGTCCATCTATTCAGTGCAGGCTATTGAAGATATCGATGGTCATCGACTAAATCGACCAGCAATCCATCGATCGATTGATCCACAAACAATCACTGTGGCTTTTGTCTTACTCGATTGCCTGGAAGCGTCTGCCGCTAGTTGGCCAGCCATGCCATCCATGGAATACCTGTTGAGTTGCCTTACCTGTTCAGGCGTTTTTGCTGGTACAATAGGTTGGCTTAGGTTCATTCTTCAGCTTCCAGAGCAGAATGTCTCGAAATGTTTGCGGTTTCTGGTGAAATTGGTTAACAACGTGCTCAACTGTTTCAATAGACGGATATACAGACATTCTTTTGGATAGTGTATGATGTGGAGTCGTAGGAGCCATCACATCAAACGAAGCTGCTTCCAACGTTCGGCGGAGACATGTGCTGCATGCTAATGAACCATATGAAAACCAGACGCAAAGCTCAGTCGGAAATATGAGTCAATCATGAAGTATGCATCCATTGATTCTATTTTTGGCACGTAACGTTGAAACCTTAGCAACGACACTAGCAGCGCCAGTTCTAGGCATCAGCCTACCAGTGATTAAGGCTCCGATGATCACCATCATCACAATAATGATAGTGGTATGTTGGTTTGGTATCACCAAAACAAGTCTCTGCAACGACAACCTGAAATATCAAACCGAAAAAGGAGAATATGAAATCATACAGTCATGCAATTAACTTGCAAAAGATGGTGATGATGGATTTGTTGTTTATGGTATGATCGTGTTCGTGTCCTTTTTGAGGATGCTTCAGACATTGTGGTTGAATCAAATGTTAGGTAAACTGTCTGAAGTGTTTAATTCAAAGCGACATTAAAGTGAATTATGCTTCGAAAGAGATCGAAACGTCCAGTTTATTGATTATGCACAGAAGACGTCTACAGGGAACATAACAGCCTTTCTGTCCATCCACTGACAGCAAAATATAATATTGATGAGTTATTCACCAGAAAAAATTATGTTTCTCGGAAACTTGCACGTTGTCTGGCTATTTATGTTCATTTCTTTGGTCTAAGGAAGGAAATAATGTACGTGAATTTATTTTATTCAACAAGCACTCACGTCATGGTATGTTTTTGCTTTCGATTTTGCAGCCATACTTTATTTAAGCCAATTTATAACCACCCTTTTTTAAAAATAATTGTTCTTTAAAACACCTTCACTTTTCAGGAAGAGTTTTAAACTCCAAAAAATAAAACCATTAACTAGAAGCAGCAAAAAACATAAGAAAACTGGGAACAATTTTAATTTACTTAAAATACACACAGAAAAAGTTTATAAAGAAACTACGAAAACTAGGCGAAAACATCCAAAACATTGGTGTGAAAGCTTAGATCAAGCCTTGGCCTCGGTGGCAAATCGCCTCCAAAAATCTTTGTTCAGATGACCGCCTCTAAAGCCAGGGAGCGATTGACATCTTAAAACGGGAGCTCTTCTATCGTTTCATCAGCTTCCCATCGGTCTATCAATCTCAGTTTCACCCTTAGACGTAGTTTACATCATCCTTCCATTCGATGTGATCAGTCCACTGCAAGTTGCGAAGTATGGTCCTGGTTCATTATATGTATCATACAACTCGTAGTTAGACAAAGTACGCTAGTCTGTATTCGGATCTATAAAGATGATGTTGATTACTCAAATATACAATACGAGCACTAAATTCAACCAATTAGAGCACAATTTCAGCACGACACATATATCCCAATCCTGAGCAAGAAACCAATTACGAATGAGCGAAGCTTCATCGGAATATTTCTCAAGGATCATGTGGAACTTAACGGTAGTCAAAAACTTGAGAGCCATACCACAGTTTTCAAGTCTGAAAATCTACAATAAGAGCTGCAAGAGAACCGTCGACGAAAAACCTGAATAGAGGAATACACATACTCTGTGAAAGCACCTAACTCTGCAGGGTGCTAACAGATACCGCGTGGCTTCAAAGTCCATGCGAGATTATAGGCAAATCCTCAAAGCAGCAATAAACCAAGTAAACAAAAGATCCACTTTCTTGCCTATCCTTCTAGTCATCCTAGGTAGTATGCTATCCTAAGATATCTTGGATATATTCGAGATCCTAGAAATTTCACATTCCTTACTATACTTATTCGTTTACCATTTTTAATCGAAACTTCAAAGGCTGCAAGTTTTCTGCTATTTGAATGACGCATGAGGGCTCTGGATCGTATTTCTTCCCTTGAGTATGAAATTTTCTTTGTTCTCCTTTACCATTGTATTAGACACCTTATCATTCGGTTAGTTCTTCTTTTTTCATTCGCCTTTCGAGTGACGGTACTGTTGGTATGGCAGCGGCAGCCTGTTTCCTAGATTTGTTTTGATGCTCGTTGTCACGTTATGGCCTGTTTGTGCTACGCTTCCTTAAAAGGTTTTTATCTAACTTTTGAATTCTTTCTATGACTTTCTTTTTAGCACTACCGCTGATTTTCTCATCTTTCCAGATGCTGCGGTAGTCACCATTGTGCTTTTATCGTTGTAGGCACTAATAATCTGTTTATCAGCCTATCAATATCGCGCTGCTGTACAGATATTATAATGTCCTCGGCAGAACACACTCAAAAGAACGTATAGAGTTCATGTGAAAAGTCCAATTATGTCAAGCAAAGATGTGTCTCAAGAATCAGTATCTCTCGGGCAAAGTCGTAGTAGACTGACCAGAGTTGAGGAAATCCCAATTACAGGGAAGAGCTATTAGTCCTGTTCGTAGAGAACAATTTCGATGAACTGACGAGAGTGGACAGAGCTCCGCCATAATGTAGGAAATCGTTTTATCACCCGTTTTTTTGAGGGTTGACGCAAAGAGAGAGCCAGATTAGCCATCCTGCATGGGTTCGCAATCGATCTTGAAGCAAATTAGCCATACCATCTTCAACATCACCATGGATAGTCGCGAGTCAACTTTATTAGTGGAGCAGTTCATACCAACAAATATGAGACAAACTTAGGGTTGCCTGACGTTTAGATCGTAGCATAATCTCTAGCAAATCGAATGAATGTGCTATGTCCGCAACGGCACCACTGAGTCATTCAGAAAAGGCTTATGGGTTTATCCTTTATGATACAGCCATGGATTTGATCAGTCAAAACAGTAGCTACCCCTGTTATATACCCGGCAAGTAAAGGATGAATGTGGAGGGCAGGATCAACGCAGAACCTTGTTCGCTTCAACGTTTTATTCCTTTGAACAAATCTCCAAATGTTTTATGTGGCAAATCTTACAGCTTCCTTTAATTACTAGTAGATGCAAGCATAGTCTCGAAACCTGTAGTTCAGCTAAAAGGTACTTCCTTTTGTATGAAGTAGAACGTGAAATAAACTCGATATTCGCGAGCCTGAATTCACAATAAAAAAATTAACATCAACGACACCCTTTGAATAATTGTGACCGGTTAAATTTCCGGATTCTTCGACGGTTGATTGCTTACTTAAGTGAGTAAATAGAAGACTGCGAACAGGATGCAGATTCTACATACTTAAATTGATATTCGATAAGATATCGGGTGCAACATCCACTTCATATTTTACTTCACATAATTGTGGAAAACTTTGTTTACTTTGTAAACTGAGTTTATTTTGCCAACTTGTCTCCTTTATTAACGAAAGCATTGATGAGCTGAATGACTCTCCCTTTTCAAATTGGTGCCGCCCGTCAATATTAAATCTACTAGAGTTGTAAGTTTAATGTTATTATTTGTTCCTCGATACGATGCTCGAGCAGATAACATCGCGGTTTTCGTTTATTTTATTATTTTGGAATCGAGTACTATCAGCGAAAGTGCTTTGACACAGACAGCTCTAATAGAGAATTTCAGTCCGCTTTGTACCAGCTTATTTTTGAATTTACGAGTTTAATCTGCTTGTTATCTTGAAATCATGATGTAGCCTGCATTTGTCAAATAACTATACAAACAATAGATGAAAGTTTAGTTTCCCGCTCCTAAACAGTGTAGTGGTCGCTTCAATGAAACAGGAATTCACGTCCTGGACAACATAGTCGGAGAAATGCTTATGCCCGGTGACAGATCGCAACGCATTGCTCAGGTAGTCTTGGCAGTTGAAAGGCGAATACTGTAGCGTCAGGAAATATTCGGGCTCAAGGTAACTCTTTTGTAACACTGTCTAAGCGCCACAGAAACGATTCGCTTAACCTGAATGCGCCTGTAACAATAAAACCACGAGGCTTAGGCCGAAGCAATGTGTCAAACGGTTCCAAACTAGCTTTGTGATTATTCTGTTCTCAGATGCACATTCTCAGGATAGTGCTAAGTGGAACTGCTCTTCCGGGCATCCTGCGACCAGGGCGTAAGTAGCCGAGTAAGTAGTAGCCTGTCTACCATGGAGAAAAGTTGTTTGCTCCAATGACGGGGCAATCCTCATCACAATAAGCGTTCAGAACCGCTCCTTTGAAATTCAATAATTTGTGAATAATTCATCTAAATTGATTATGAAGAAATTTTACGGTGTCTGTGGATGTCTTTTGCTCCAATATTAATTCGACCTCCTATTTGGAGCTATCTATTATCCTCCTATGATTAACGTTCAATCTATACCTTTAACCATAATTACATTCAACGAGACTTCAAATAACCATCATTATACTGTTACCTTTTGATCCTTTTCAGATTTTATTACAACTCTGGTGGCTTCTGGTGTTATTTCTCATACTATTCATTCAGCTTCTGTGATGTGTTATCCTCAAGGAATTTTTTTCTGTTTTCTGATAATTTTATTCCCACATCCATTGATATAATTGACCACAACCCAAAAATACAAAATTCTATTTCATCTATTCGTGTCATATACACGGATCCGTTTGATCATTTAATTAAATACTCGTGGATAGTAATGGAAAGGTATCTATTGCATTTCGGTTTCATGTCTGTAATTTATTGCGTCACACATGATGACTGTTTCGAATTGAATTAAATTGGGTGGATGATGACTTTGAGATTGCGTGACTAACATTTGGATAATGGGATAGAATAATTTGATGTCATTTATGGCAGAATCTAACATACAAACAGAGGGTAGAATGGATAAATATTATTTTCGGTCTTTACGAAGACTGATTGTATCTGAAGTTGAATGGATTGAATGGAGAACATTCTGCTGAGAAAGTTAAACGTACAACCAAACATGCACCCTCTTTCCGACTCTTGCCTGCAAGTCCTTGGCGCCAGAGCAAAAAACCGCAATACCTCGAAACAATCAATATCAAAAAGGCTTCAATAATATTTATTTTGTACACACAAACTCTCTTCTTCTCTTTTGCGTTCTGAAAACTGACCAGAAGGAACCACACACGGACAAGACATCCTTTAGAATTATCATTGACTGTCGGCTACTAAACATTTTCAAATAATTACTTTCTTGGAAATATCTTGGCCATTTTTTTCCTTCGACGAAATTCTGAATCAATATCCTACTGTACACATAAATCTCGCCTTTCACGAGACCAGGAGGCCTACATCAATGATCTCATCTTATGCCTGCGTTTCATTCTTTTGGTTTCAAAATTTTCAGTAAACATTTGAATACACTTGAAAAAATTACGTATTGAATACCACACTCATTGAAAATGAATACTGAACTGAACGCCGTACGTATGTGCATATTTCGAAGTAGTCAGGATTAAATGAACTGTGAATAGATTTGGTACTTTTTTCACCAGCTACCAAACGCAACAATAGAAGATGAAAGAGTCCTCAATGCATTTCTTCTATATTTAAAAAAAAAAGCAAAAGGTTATGATGCGTTATAAACATGGAATTTCTTTGATGAAGATCATTTTTGTTTGAAGGATGAAGTGATTACATGCATAAATGCAAACGCCAGGTCGTGATTAGTTCAATTTGGACGAATTGTGATGTAATGTGAATAGTTTAAAAAAAAGACTGATTAACGAATGCAATGTAAAGATTTCCACGCTGGGAAAACATCTTGAAAAGCTTTGAGTGGTATTCAAGTCTTTGTTTCACGTTAAGACTGCCCGGTTAAGTTGCAGTTAAGTTGATGACTGTTCTATTTCACCCATGGTCGTTGAGGGTTAAATGTTGGGAAACTATTTTTACTTTCAGTTGGTTGAAAGTTGACGCCAGATAAGTAAATATTTAACCTCTCTTCAAGTTCCGAAATTCACGATTAAGAAGTTTCTACGCAGTTCCTTTTGCGTTCCCATTGATATGAATAAATTATTCCCATGACCTTTATTTCGTTTATCTCATTTTTTTTTCCTTCCTTCTCAACCCTATTCCTTATACTCAGAGCTCATTGCGAACAATATTAAGAGTTTAAAAACTTCGAAACGCATGAATGAAATCTTATTCTTTTCATCACCGAATACGATAAGAATTATTACCAAATCCATTATGTCGATGAGTGTCCATTTATATGAAGATTCTATCCTGCGGATATTTTTTTTTTTTTTCGAAATTTCCCATAGGCATTTTGTAGCCACGATACAATACGTTATCTTTCAAATTCCTAATGTTCAATATATCAAACGCGTCCGTGATATACGACTTGTGAAAATGCTAAGGTCCTGTGTAAACCAAAAATAAAGAAGTTTAAACATAACTTATTTACGAAGTTTCTTTGCGCTTGAAACGCGAAAGTAAATCTCGTATTGTATTTGGTCAGAGCCTGCAGCCATTGTTTGAAGGACACATGTCGGCTCCCGAGCCGTTCTAAGTGGTCCAGGAGACTGGCTTCACCTATTATTGGCAAGAATGAAGAACCAGGTGGGGTCAAATTGAAGACAATGCTAAGAAACTATAGAAGACTTTGCTATGTTAGATGTAAGATGGCTGTGTTTGCTTAATTGAAAATATTGTTTTAATTTGTAGTTCAGTGTTCCTTTAGGTTTACGTGGCTGGTTCCTCACGTTTCGATTGTATTTTATTTTTTCGAAATTGGGCCACGTACGGAAGGGTATAAGATGTATTCAATATCCTTATAAACAACTATAAAAGTCAATAAGTTTTCAGGCTCCATCGTTTCCTAATTGACTGTAAATCCAAACTGCGAATTTTTACTCGAAATTTTGGAGTCCTTTTATAGATTTATTAACACACGTAATGAAGTTTATACAGTGGTGGGCAAAACTGCATAAAACAAACATACCCAGATATGTCAAGTAAAGCAGGCATTTAGACCAAATGTAAAGTATGTTTTGAAACAGTTTTTAACAAGAGTTGAATACAATACAGTCCAAAAGTTGTTGTAAGGATTACACATGAACATTACATCCATTTTTATGAGCTTACTGGTAAGCCTTACCTATTTGGAAAGACTATTGGCTTTCATTAGCTAATGTTTGATCTGTTGAGCACCTATAACACAAACTTTTTTACTTCTGTTCCTATTTAACGCCATTCTCCCAAAATAATTCATTTTTTGAACGTCTCTACTGTCCCTTCCACGAACGCACAGTCGAGGTCAATCTGTCAAAGGACAGGTGATTATGGGGGAGTTGTGTATAAGGGGGATGTTATAAAAGAGTCATAATCGCTAATCATAAGTACTTTATTTAGAGTCGTTGTCACGCTGAAAGCAAACTTCTCTAGTTTTTCGCACATTTTGGTAACTTCTGGAAAGCTTAGGTTATGGGTCGCGTCAATGGTTTCGTCTATGAAAATTCTCCTAATCCGTTTACGCAATGCAACCATTTACAAGGACGGTACTACACTGTGTTGACTTTGTCATCTAGTTTGACGTTTAGTTCTTTCCAAACTGATATTCTTTTGTCCGATTTATTTTGAGTTGAATCTCGCCAGAGAACATGTCGCAAATCCTATTGTAAGCACCCGGGTTAATTAGATCCAACCTTACAATTCGTGAACTACCGTCGGAATCAAGTTATATCTGGTACTGTAATGAACAACACGATGGAAATACACCACCAGCCACCAAGTTACTCACTTGCAGCCGAAAACCCAATGAGCTAGTCCATCCAGACGCATGCGGGCCTACTAGCTGTCCGTTGAACCTCAATATACTTCCTAGTTCGATTTTTTCGCAACAATACGCGATGATATGCCATACGGTAGTGACTAGTGAACCCAGCCGCGATGTGTGAACAGAAGTCCTTGATCTATTATTTTTACAAATGGTCTTTAGTGTTTTACTTCTGCATGAATCGTTGAAATTGGAATTTAAACTGAGCATAATGGAGCGAGCTCCTTTAAATCTTTGGAGGTTTTCCGGAAATGTCGAAGAATGGAGATCTGGATTGAACTTCCAGTGACCAATGATTACAGTGATGATATTTTCAAATTCGATGAAGTAGTAAGTAACCAGGTTTTTTTCTCGCCGTACCCACCCTAGTAAAGTAAAGGTGCAGGTACCTGTGTACCAGATGAAAGTTCACTGTAATCATCTGAGATTTTTGAAAATAGGGCCCACTAAACTCCAGTATGTCTTCATATCTCTCCATTTTAATATCATATGCTGAACAATCCGAGGATAGTTTGGTAAGTAAAAATCTTCTAAAAAAAACCACACAAACTTTCATTCACTACTGAAAATACTTAGCTAGCTGCATCATATAGTTTTTGTTTGACAGCCACTATAGTCTCAAAATTATAGTGGCTTCTCTATTTGCCTCCCATTCTAGTTTCGAGCGATAAACTTTTGATTGCTATGTCCTTAGGGATATTTGGAATATCCTGTCTCGACTGCTTAGACTAGTACCACAATTAAAATTTAAAAAAAACACCATAAATTAAAAATCGAAAAAAAAAATTAGCAAGGATTAATTCAGACTAATATTTGATCTTGATCATAAAATTCGAGACATTCTTTCTGTTTCATCCAGCGAGAATTTATTATGATTTATAAACTGATGGCCAATAATAATTTGGTGTAAGCTTGCCTTAAGCATACTTATCGACATACCCAACAGTGTTGATGATGAGTTGAGTCTAATGTGTGAAGCACACATTCAAAAGGATCAGCGTGTACCTCATGAAAAACGAATTTTCCCTTTTTTTCCCGCTAACCGACCAACACTGCAACCTATCACCGTAACTACACAGCATGAAAAATATTCCCATATCAATATGTGATATATACTGAACATTATGTGGTAGTAGTAGAAGAGAAAAGTTACCCTTGAAGATTCACGTCGATAGGAAAATTTTTCTTCTCCTTTTATTGTAAAGATAAAATTTTCAAAGGCGATTAGAAGGTCGCACCGCTCGTTGATGTAAGAGTACGTTAAATGCGTTCTTGGATGCCTGCTGTTTAATGTCATTACATGGGTAAAATTATTTGAAAAATTATCGAAAGATATTACGTTTGAAACCTAATTCGTGCTGAAAGAGGGTTGAATCTTAAACACCCTTGGCTGAAATAATTTAATTTTTTTTTCGGAATGTTTTTAATGAACGTGCAATCAAATTCATAAACACTATCTACGCTTGATGGTAGCTCTTATCAGTTTTTTAAGGATTTAATGAACAAGAATTACACACTAGTCATTATCACTGTTGGTTTCAACAGTATTTGGCGGCATTGTGGGGAGAAGTATTCAAAACTTTTGGTTAGGGCAAAACGAATTCATTATATCAAAGTGAATGGCTGGTTAAATAGTCACCGGTGTGTACATCAATTCAAAATTAATCTACTAGCATCTAGGGTGGATATATCATCTATCGGCTGAAAGGACGCATGTGAGCCTTTGGCGACCATAATAACCTAACCCAACACAACCTGGGGTAGAACAAATTTGCTCGGTCCGTTTTAAAAATTATAATTCGAAACATTATAAAGTTTCCATTGTTATAAAATTACAAACAAATGACGAGTTTGAAACGGCATTGTCCATTTCCAAGTGTTTTTAATTTGTCATTCCGAGCATGTGAGAATCTGAATGAGATCCGCATCTGAAATTCCTTTGCCCTAGTTTTATCTATGAGCGCCTTCTTTAATCATTTTTCACGCTGGGTTGCTCTAATCATGTCTATTCCCTGGACTACTAATCTGAACTGGTGATAATACATCTTCCTTGTTAACCAGAAAAACTAGTCTTGAACCCTCTGACACTTTTCTTCAGGAAAGACCTGCACCCTGCAGCGTCTTTGGGTCACAGGAACCCCTTCTCTAGCGGGAAGGGACAGAAGAGAAAAAATGAAGAAAAGATGACCATGCTCATGACACCTTAGGCCAATCAGGTATATCTTCCTTATAGATAATAACCGGAGCATCATGTACCACGTGGTTAGCATTGTCAGTCAATTTCAGCATCTTTTCGATGAGATTCTCCCAACGGAGGTCCCAAATTTTCGATGGGATCATTGATGATCATAAGCAAACCATTATCTGTATGCAAATAAGATTTTACAAACCCCATCATATGGGCCTGATCATCTCTTTTATGGAGATTTTACATTCTTTAGACAGTAACTTGCCGATCTTGAGCAGATAAAAGTGAAAACATTTGTAACAGCTCAATACCTAGATCCAGTAGAAGTAAGTTTAATAATATTCGACTGGCATGCAGAGTCAAGTCTCTGATGAGCTTTGCAGTTCATTATTCGGTTAGTACACCCTCCAAGGATTTATGCAACTGGTCATGAGTACATCGCCTCCGATCGATAACCATCACGTTTGTACAGAAGTCTAGGAAGTACATTTTTTACTCTTCCTGGGAAAATCGGCAATGGCTACCGTTTTTGTGACTGCCACGCCACTGACTTAAACTGGTAAGCTATACCAGCAATTTTCAGCTAAGCTCCTTGCTGAAAACTTCACTCTGTACTGCTTCCATTTTTTTATACATACAAAGTACAAAACTTACCGAGAGTCTCCTTTGTGTTTGTGCTCCTTTTTACCCAGCGGCGGTAAGTGGGCACCTCACCAATATTCAACAGATCACTTTAACTGCCATCCTGATTTTTCAATAAAAATAATCTCCGATCAAGCAGTCTTCAGACGATGAGCAAACCGAAAACACATCGAATCTTTATGGAAAAGATCATTTTCGAGATCTTACTGGAAAATGCTTCTCAAAGAAGTGCGTGAAATGTTCAATTCTTAAGAACGATGACAAGGTGATGTTGATGGTTTTTCAAACACTCCGGTATGAGGACGTTCATCGTTTGTTTTATCTATCCACGATGCAGTTTGAGGAACTCACTTCACAAGTCATCCACGAAACACGTTTGTGGATCCTTTTCGACAATTCTTTTCGTGAATTTCTTACAGTTTGAATAGAAGACGGTAACAAGTTTTTAATATTTCCCAACTTTGTTCAATCGAAAAGTGAACTTAGTCATAAATTTCAAACATAAATAAAACGTTCTGTCACATCAGAAATGTCATCAAACTCTATAACCTCAAAATAACCTATAGTTCCAATTTCAAACGTTAGATAGCCCACGCTGTATTTGAGTCCGAAAATTTTTGCCGTTGTGTAAGATGGGACGGAGTGAAGACTTCGCTTTAACGATAAGTTTTACAAACAGTTTGACAATCGATGTCCTTGTGTATTAAGCTGTAGTGGATAGGCGATGTTGATCAGTAACTGTTGCTTCTGAAGAGAACCCTGGAATACGAAGCACAACGGAAATGACTAGCTAGAAACCCAAAAAAAGTAATGGGAAACTTCCATGGAATCTGATAAGAGACCACTGCTGGGTTGAGGGACTGCGACGATAGGAAGAAATTACTTCGACAAACAGCCTGAAGCGGGCTGTCGAGCCAAAGATAATGATGATGTATCTTATGAGACCCCCGAACTTTGCCATTCGTTTCTATAACAAATTCATTCTTCTGAATTAGAAATTCGGTCTCAAATCGCCAAAATAGTCAACAACTATTCAGGAGCATAAAATTGGGATATTGTCTCCGACCTTCCGTATTACCCCGACATCCGTTCTTTGGATTATTAATTCTCATTTGAATTCTAATTACTCTCTCTCTCTCTCTGACGGATGCAGAACGAGTTGATTGGTCGATAGTAAGTAGTGAGTAGTAGTTGTGTCGCAGATTTTGAAAAGGCACTTTTTTCGAAATGGTATTCGGACATTGTATGAAAAGAGGAAGCAACGAAGATACCCAGCCATAGAAAATGTATAGTTTAATGCGTTCATTCATATCATCCTGGAATAGATGCCCCTATCCATCATAAAATATTAGTTGGTCGAAATAGTTTTTACTACTAATAGCTTTGATTGTTTTGTTGCTTCCGAGTCCTAAGCTATGGTACGCTATTTATTTTGTTTTATTTTTGAACGTGAAACATGCGCTTGCTCCTTACAAGCTTGTGTGGCGACATAGTCGCTAATAGGTCCTTTGATCGTACAATTTGGGAAAAGTTACTCATCTGTGTCAAATTGTGTTGTTCGCTAAGCTATGACTTTGTGCGATACAATTCTAATTGAAGATCCTTGACATAAAACACTACATCATGACAGCGTCTATTTCTATGTTAATACAAGGAAGCATTGCTGTCTTGACAATGGACTATGAGCTCTGTAATGATTCCAAATCCTCACATTGAATCAAATCACAACTTATATTTGTTAAAACAGAAAGTTAGATTGAACTTAAACTTTAATGGTATTAAATTTCCTCTAGCAACGACTATTTGCTGTATGGCGGAACCTTGATTTCAATAGTTCGGAAAAATCTTTGATTCTCTATCCTTCAGTAGTAAAGTTCTGGGAATTTCTCGCAATCAAATTTGAATTATGAGTGTGGGTGTCCTCAAAGATTTCCACACGAAAATAAGACTTAGTTACTATGCTTCGAGTACTTCTAATAAAAACTTTTTATTCACCATTTTCATGGCACTTTTTGAATTAAAATTTCTGTTTACAACTCATACCAATTTTAAAAACCTTCTACTATACTCTACGAATACATTTTAAAACACTCCAAATTACGTTTTAATGCCCTTTTCTCCAGATAAACATCGGAATTTCTGAGTGTTCTGAGCCTTTTTCTACATCAGACCTATGTAATTTACGTGAGACACTTAAAATGTTCAATGCATGACATTGAATCACGCACAAACATTAACCGAATCCTGTTAAAATTCATCTCACACTTATTCGTTGTCATTTCCGTGTAAAAACGGAAACTATCTGATTCTATCATCCACAATCAACTACTCTTCCTTTACTGACAGAAAAATGCCATTCATCTCCTGAAGCAGAATGAACACCTCTCCCTACCTTGGGTTCCAACGAAACTTCCTGTTTAAATATCTTATCATTCCCACTTCAAATGTAGATAAGAATTTTGATAGACGTTATTCATACTACAAATAAAAGAAAAATCTATTTGTAAGTATGTATTTACATATAAATACAACCTGTTCTATCGTCCTAGCAGATATTTCTATGTTTCAATGAAGCACTTACTATTCGTATGCATATTTGTTCAAAATAAGGATCAACACTTCGTTCCGGGCAAACATGCATGAAATGTTTTTCAACACAGGAAGATATTAGGAATGAAAACCTTTTGATAAAATGATACGATAGGTAGTCCATATTTGTTACTATATGTTCAGTGAATATTTCATACAAGACAAACAAATAAGGACAAGTGTATCAAAAAGGATACAAAGACCTTCACGTCATTCACCGTTGTCAAATATTTTCATCTCGAAAAAGAAAATCGTCAAAATAGAAAAATTCAAATTCAATTTGAGTTGGTTTTTTTCTGTCTATTTCTATATTTTGTTCGTTTTTTATACTTGCTCTGAGCATAAACACAGAAAAAAAACAGTAAACAAATGTATCTGCGTATCAAACATACCTATGTTATAGATACAGTACCTTGGATATGTTTTCAAAAGGTGTCGGGAATATGACGAGCAGAAGTTATTTTGAAGTTGATGAAAGATAAAAGATACGAGAATTTAACAAGTTGGTGCTAATTGAGTTTATGGCCTGGTAATAATTATCACTACCTTATGAGATGCTAGGGATGCGATTGTAGATTGTAGATTGCAGAGTGTAGACTCACACTCCCTGATGATTTTGTGCAAGATATTATCCCTGAATAAGAAAGATTTTTTCCCACGAAATGACATTGAAGAGGAATCAATCTTTGTGTTGTGTTGAACTTTAAGCCTAGGACATAGTGTAGATTGTCTTCAAAATTTATTGAGAAGTGTAATGGCCTTTTGAGATATTATTTTCTTTATTCATGATGATCCTTTATCGTACAGTACGGATCCAGGTACCGTATGTTTTGGATGTAGATATGCGGGTGGTGGTCAAAAAGTTCTTCCGTAATCAGCGAAGGATCTTTATAGGTATCATCGAACTATTTTTCCTTTCTAATATATCCTGTTTTCACGGAAGATTTTCACTTCTACCAAATAATTTCCAAACACCGTGATATTTGCCCAGTCGTCAAAATTAAGGTCTATTTTGACGACTATATATTTGGAATATTAGCATTGATAATAATCCAAGGTGCTAATTCCTCATCTTTGGTAAGATATAATTACTAGGCCTGAATTGGACGATAGGTAACGGCATTGTTCATACTATCCTCCTTGAATGAGAGCTATCACGAAATGGCGTTGATACAAAGGCACGGTTGCTTCAAAAGGAGTTCACCTCTTGTCGATTTTCCACATTTTTATTCATAGTATCTCTTGTGCTAATCTCCTTAAAGTTAATCAAAAATATACCTTCCGTGTTTATTCCAAAAGTTTTTCCTCGCCCTTCCTTCCCACTTGGTTTCCTATAATCCGAAGAACCCTACAGGCATATGAACATGAGGCCTAGTCCGAAGGAAGGTGCCAATCGGTTCAAAAATAGGTTTTCCAGGAGTTGCCAGCAAAGACGCTTTGCGCGTCTGCCAGTCCTCCAATCAGTTCGTAAATTACTTCTGTCTCCCTACCACAAAAAACAACCCTTGGTCACGGCCGTTAGCAGGTAACTTAGTATTGTACCTGCTTCAGATAAAAGAGTTTTATTTAAGAACGTATTTGGAGGCAATCAGGAGAGTATAGCATCCATTTTTGATAACCGTCGAATTCAAATTAAACAGGAATTAATTAATTAAATATATTTTATTTATTGTGTGTCGAACTTGTAATATTTTTCTAATACTTTATATCAGAATATGATTTCCTCCATCATTATTAATATGTTTCATTATTAAATGTTCAGAGCGGCAGACTTTGCTTTAAAACCGACCCCTTTACTCTCTGCGTGAACCAGTGGTCTAAGACGCTTTTATTCGATAGAGGAACTACCTGAGCGTAATACGCCATACAGTTAGTTCTATTTGTTAATTGATGATATAATCATATCCACCGGAAAATCTGGAAAATGCTCACCAATCTTCTCACAAAATCCACCGAAAAATCTCGAAAATGCTCACCAATTCTTTCACAATGGCGAGAGTGCTCATTTTTCGATCGTTTGATCTCAAAAAACGTGTGATACGCGTCTTTCAAACTACTCGGGCAGAACTAATAGTTGGCTGACTGCGTCTTTTCGATTTTGTGCAGGTAAGACATAATACCCATGCTCACTGAAAAGCTAAATATATAATAGGTCTCACCATGTCCCCACATGTCTTACGTCGCTAAGAAGTCGCGCCGTGAACTTTCGCGACGTCTCATGCTCCTAGATGTTCAGTTAATTGCGAGAGCCTCCCTCTTCTGCGTTTCCAAAGATAGTAACTCTTACGCTCTACCTAAGGATAATAGTTGCAACTACTATCACAGCTGGTTCTGCGATCGATGCAATTTGTAAGGTTTACCGCTCTAGCTGCATTATATATTTCCAGTACGCTAGCTTCTTGAGAATATCAGGGAAGATTCTGGGCCAGGGAAGATTCTGGACAAAAGTATGGTGTTCATGGTGAGCAGTAACAGGCATTTTTACATAAGGATGAATCGGCTAAGTTGGCCATGAGACCGCAAATTGCCGACAAAGTTACTACAACCTTGTCAATCGCCAATGTAGCTCTTTTTAAAATATTTTATCAAGTGCAATAACTTGACTGCTTTCTTGGCCCAAATGGTAGTATCTTCTTCTCGGAGAATAAGGGTCCTCTGGAACACTTTTCTTCATCTACTTCGAGTCACAGACTGAACCCACACCTAATCATACTCACTTTAAGGTGCAACTCACCGAGTTCAAAACGATTAAGGCTTCGATATCGTCCGCGCAACCAATCTGTTATTCCTATTTCGGTAGTAGCAGCTTGAAAAGCTCATCACATGTGGCGCTCCATAGGTCAGAACCCAGAATGGAACTTTTTACGACTCCTGATAGAACGCCCATTACTCTTGTCCTTGTTCCACAGCAACCTGCAGTCCCGCAGGTAATCCTACAAAATCCTCGGAACATATTCTGGTAGTCTGAAGGTATGTTGGAGGCCACTAAAGATCACTCATCCTGCGAAGTTGAAACCTTTCTCAACGCCCATTGTCACGAGCAGCACAATTCGTCTCGAGCGATGGTTGTTAATTCCCACTTTCCGATCCGCGTCCGATGACGCCTATACTGAATGTTCCCAACCGGAAATCGTACTATTGTTAATACTATTTTTAAAATTGCTTCTTGTCAAAAATGTCAACTAATCGTATCCGGTGCCTGCTTATAGTTCATTGACAGCAGGATAAGATTTTTCTTTTTCTTGGACCAGAAGGGATTGGAATCAATTTCCCAAAATCGATTTCTAGCTTTGGAGATGAAGTCGAAGTGTTTTACGTGAGTACCTGCCATCATTAGACCTTACGTCACGGTCCCCACGGACGGGGTTGAAATAATGTCTCAACCGACACCCTCAAAATCTGCGACAAGCAACAGTCCTGAGTCCCAATTTATTAAAAGCTATCTGGATTCCCAAACACAAATGATGTATGCTCACCTTACTTTCTAGCCTTCGAATCCACAACCACCACATTTCAGCCAAGGAATAGGTTCCTCAACCGTTTAGGGGGATGACAGTAACCTGCCATGTGCTCCCCCTAATCCGTGGTTCAAATAAATATCTGATCAGGTTGCGTTTTTCTACAGTCCGAGCAAAACTATCAGTTTTTGCTCCAGACACAAGGGACTGACGACCCATTGACTTTGACTGACTGACATTGAAGATATCGCGTGGTCTTCACAATCAGCCGATTCTAACCCGATTGGCTTGTTGCAGTATGGATGTGATATTCCGATAAAAAAACATCCGCCATCGAGTACGCAAAATAGAGCCCAGTATATTGCTCAGAATGCAATGAACAAATCTCGTGACTGCGTTCTCCACAACACTTATTTTCATCAGGGACATTTTGCCTAATTGAGGGATATTTTCTCAATTTCATTTGAAAATTCCAACTCTGTCGTGATATAAGCTGGACATAAAGACTGTAAAATCAAAACTATCTACCATATATATGTTATTTCCCTCAAACACATTAAGGTACAGCTCCTAACATTGCACTACAACATACGGTTGCAGTTAACGTGTTAATGGTAGTGGACGAAGGCACTCACTCCATCCTTTCTTTATGTCCTTAGCCGATTCTTAACAAATCATTGTTCCTTTTAATTATTACGGCACATGGTTTGAGGAAATCTTTCAGTTTTTATTTTTAGGACTACTTTAGGTAAACAAGACCCTATTGAATCACTTAAATCCTTCTAGACAATTCTAGAATTCAACCTTTAGATTGAGCACTAAACTTTACTGTCAAATAGTCACGAAGCAATTCGTTTGCATGCATTAAATAGAATTAAGTAAATACATCGCCCTCTCTATTTCTCTCCTAAACTGACCTCTTCACACCCTCTGCAAGAAATTTAACAAATTCTCTGTAATTTTTAATTGATTACTCAAATTAAATTTTTTCCAGTATGCCTACAATAAATCCATCGTCGTACCCTCATTATCAATTAGCAGAGTTCCAAGAAAGCTGAAATCTGATTCTCAACAAATCACCCATTTCGGCTGCACACCCCGAAGACACAGTAAATTACCAAATTTCAAATGGTTAATAAGAGTCTGCCCGCCTGCCAAATTTAGATCCAAATTGTAAAATCGGGTAGATCTCGATGCCGAATAAAAATTCCATTTCGAAACTATTTACAAACGTATGCATTTCACATACCCACATATGTATATATATGTGCGTTCAATGAGGATTAGGGCGCCAGATAAAAGTGAACGCATAAAAAACGATGGTACTCATAAAAACCCATAAGCATACGTTCAAACATAAATAACACTCGATGGGAATTTTTGAATATATGACGGTGGAGTTGAAATGAAGCTCAGGACCCACCACTTAGCGCTCGTAGCCATAGTGAGCCAATATCTAGCGCATGAATTGTCGATATCAGACTGTTTTGAAAAATTAAGGAAAAAAATGCAAGCATACCAGGAGACTTCCCACTTTCCACGATGGGCATGGATGCATATGCGACTGCTACGTGCAGGTTCCCATTGAAGTGCTGAGATTGGAATGCGTCCCAATTCTACGAATTTCATTATGGTGTTCCGGCCCCGCTCACACTTCATTAGATTTTCGATGTAGATACCCCCGGCGATGACGACGGCATGGTCAAAATATATGGGTTGGGTTTCGTGACAGCTAGCTTGGAAGAAAAGCAGAAGGTTCCAATATGGGACCACTGTTGTTCAGCAAATAATTTATGCTGCCGAGACTTTTGGTATAATGGTAAGAAAAAATTTATTATGAACTGAATTTTGGTGTCCATATATTTCAACCATACATTGTATCTATGTCTTATCTCCGAATTTCTTATAAACTGCACTATCTTCCTGTTTTCACTTTAAAGTGGGCTCAAAATCGTTTTGTCTTCACGACTTAACATGTTCGTTCATTTTACACTCGACTACACTATCCAGGATCTGCTCAACATATCTTCTCACGTGAAGCGCACACACAAGTTAAGAAGACCGGGCGGAAATGCGAGCCAAAGGATACACACCTCTTCTTATTGCATTCCTGCGCTCAAGTGGTCCTGCACCACATTATCATGTCGTAATCGTTTTCGTTTTTTCTTTCGTTTTACTTGTGTGCTTGCTCGCAGGTCTGTTCACGGTCGTCTCAAAGTGGATGGCTAAGTTGAAAGAAAAGAAAAAGATACTCCGAGTTGGTATTCACCCAAGACCCGCTAAATGTTCCGACTTTTTGTCAAATAATGGTCGTCGAAAGATTCATCATTCGCCGCGTATAATGGGTCTAAAAAGTGCCTGGGAAAGGTAAAGCTACGAACGAAATTCAAGATGATGAGAACACGTGAAGGATTTTTTTCTTCTTCATAGGTTGAAGTTAGGAAAGCAACAGGTAATGGGTGCTGAGACAGCGACAGGTCATGGTAAATAAATATTTCGTTTTTCCAACGCGACTGAACAAGTTTGGTCGTGTTTTATGGTGCTGCCTAACACGTGTGGAAGGATCAATTGAGGGATTTCATAATGATTTGCAAAATTTGTAAAGGTTGAGTGATTTGTTGCTGGGATATTGGACCTACAAGTGGAAGATGGATATCATGTTTCTTCATCTTATTTCAATTGAATAACTGGGTTATTTTAGATTGCAAACTAGGATCCATTTAGGACTTTGACTTTAGATAGGTGTATTGAAAAAAATCTTTGAGAAAAACACAGGATCTTGTAGGATCGCGCTCTTTCATAATCAGGCTTTCGTTTGCCTTTGCTTGGATTTTATTTGGATACAATTTCCTTATTTCTCTTTAAATCTTTGTTCCCAGGTTGCCATATTTACTGAAACACTGATGACCTGCCTATAATCTCGCTCTAACTGTGATCTAGCTTTGTGGCTAGAGCAAATCGCCTGCAGGAGGGACCAGCTATCCAGCTACTTACATATGGTTGTGAAGCTTCTAAATTCGGTTGAAGCTTCAATGCTCTCCGAAATTTGTAACATCATTGCGTCCCTACGAACCTACAACTATCGGTCAATATTGAGATCTGACTTCCTAATTTGAAATGTTGCACTAATTCTCATTCTTCTCTTGTCACTTTGTTGGTAAAAGACCTCTGCATGCACTAACAATTGAACTCGATCCACCATCCTTTTACTCAACCGGACCATTCTCCTTAGGTATTTGGAAGTGCGCAGGATTTGCTCTTGGTTGTTCGTTAGATAAACATTTTTTGGGGATTTGGGATAATCTATAATCTGATGCTTTCGAATGAAGGTCCTTGAAAAATGTATTTACCGAGTGGCATTACGTTGAGTAGTGCTAATAGTCACTGAGATGCCTAGGTAGACTATTCCTTGGGTCATTTCAATTCTGCTTATGCAACTTTCTTGTTCAAGAGTGCGGACCACTATGCTCCTAATACGTGAGCAATTATTCATTTCACTAAATTTGTAAGGATCCTTTTGGGTTTTATGCCCCAAGTTTTTTCTATCAGTCTTCTAGTTTTGAAAATGGCACTGACTATCCTTACGTTTCTTCCGGGTTACGCAATTTTCGCATCAGTAACCATTTGCGTATAATTAAACTGATAGATCGGTATTCGTTTTATTTCTATGATTCCTTTTATTCGATCTAAAAAATAATTTTGCTTCCCTCCAGACTAAACAACTGTTTCCTTTTCATAAAGAGGCCCTCCCTATAATCGCCAGGGCCTTAATTTTTTTGATATCCGTTGTCAACAGTTGGTGAGATTTGGTCGGTTCCTGGTGATTCCCGATGGCTCGAAGCTAACGGATCCTAAGAAGATCTTCGTTTTGTTTCCGATTTCTGAAGAAAATAAAAACAAGGTAAGTTCGGTCACGCGAATATTTTCTCTGTCAGTTTCGCAGCGACTGTTCTGGTCCTGTTCTTTACGATCCCTTTTGTCAGTATTTCTACGATACATATCCCCTGTGGAGTATGGTGCTCTTGTGCGATTCCCTTCCCTTGAATGAGACGACAACACGTCTTGGTGACTACCTCAATGTCACTGTAGAAGTTACTTTACTGTACTTTTATTAGACGGTGGCTCCGATGGACATTGTAGTTCTCGCTTGAAGTCCAAGCTTTTTTGAGAGACGAGTGACTCTTTTCCATCTTTTTATACCACTCTTCGATTATCTAGGTTGCAGGTGTGAACCTATATGTCGTTCATTAAAAATTGTGATTCCTTCTCGCCCCTTCTATTACAGAGGTGATTCACTGGTTGTCGCACAGTTTAATTAGACAGAATTCAGCACTGCTTTCACTCCTATGCTTCGATTGAGATTAGATTCACGTGAACCACTTTCGATCTAGTTTTGCCAATAGAAGTTCGTGTGTTACCTTTGCTTCCTAAACTAATGTTAGTAGTTATTAAATAACAAAACAATTGCTTGTCCTTTTGGTTGCACTTCTGCATAACTCATGTCACATTTTCCGTATTAAGTTTTCATCACACCTGACATTGGACCGTTACTCCCGAAGATGTTCCCTTATGGCAAGGACCATACGCTGATTTTTGAAAAGTAATAATGTCCCCTTGAAACCTAGTAGTAGCAGTAATAGTAGTGACTATCTAGGACCCTCAAATAGTTGCTCCTGGATCAAAGCATATACAGTGGAAAGTTATAATTTTTGCTTCATAGAGAGGACTTAATACGAGACTTTCAAATATAAAATAAACATCCATCTTGTTTCGAGACAAGGAATTCAAATTTAATAACGGAAACGTCTTAAGCCTTTTGAAGATTTAAAGTTCTTGGTTTTGTTCAAGCTACCCTACCTTTGAGTTAGCCTAGCATTGTGCATCGATTGAAGTATTGAGTAGTGTTGGATTTACCTTATAAAGTTTAGGGTTAGTCATCAAAAGATCTGAATGCCAAACACTTTTTTAACGGCCCTTATCTCAATCAATCAGTCTAGTCCGAGAAATTGTTGAGGATTTCGACTCAATGTTCTTAGCTAGCAAATAAAAGTTTCGAAACTTACCAGTAAGTTTAGCTGCTAATGAGTTCCCTCATCGGACTTTAGCAGCTATTTCCTGGTTGATCCATGGCATCTCCGTAGGTGCTGCAATTTTTTTTAATTTCTTCTACCTATCCTTCACAAAAGTTTACATTAAAGTATCATGAAAATATTGCTGATTATACACATACCGAAAGTCCACCCTCTATACAACTTGACTCGAAGAATTAAAGATCCTGATAATCTGCAAAATGTTCTCCACACTATTCCCATTCTATGCCCCAACAAATTATTTTGAATACTACATTTTAAAATCCATTCTTTCTCATCGTCATCAAATCGTTCACATCGTCATCCTCAATACCACAATGAAAAAAAAAACAACATATCCTTTTTTTATGTTTTTCATTTCAAAATTTCAAAATTACAGCAAACAGGAACAAATCATAGAGTCCACAAAGCTAAATACTAAATTAATTTTCCCATGACTGTTTCAACGTTAACATGTTCGAAAATGAATCAATTTTATCCTTAGAAACCTTTTTGTGGTGTTTATTTTAACGGAGCTCCATGGGATTTCTGTTCAAAAACAATTTTCCTTCGGTTCATAATTAAATGCCAACAAAAAATCAAGTACAACATTTCGAGTGTTCGGTTTTTTCCCCAATTTTTTGTCCCTTTTTTGCGGTCTTGTACGGGATTCAAAGGGGCTTGAAAGGATTCATTCATTCGGTATTTTATCTATTTAGGTTAATGTATGCTAAGCGACATGTGTTTCTTGTTTAAAATATTCAATTATTGAGTCTAAATGCGGAAATTTAGACATGTATTTAACAATTTTGAGTTTTTCGTAATTTGTTTTATGATGATACTTGTAAAGACTCGACTTTGCTATAGACTTTTCGTTCTGGAAGTGACAGTAAAGTCCCCTTGTGCCCTTCGTCTCCCATACGTGACGCGTTTAGTAGCCACGTTTCATCGACCGCGTCCTCCAATACAAAAGAAATCGAGTAGTGTCGTGAATATTATGCGTTAGAAACTAGAACGGTAGAAGCTAACTTTTGGAGGTCTGGAAAATCGATCGTCCTTTAAATGCCCATTCTAGAAAGTTGGCCAGATCAAGCCGTTGATGATTCCCCGGCTTAAGGAACAGACTTTTAACAGCAAAAGAACTGAAGACAAAAGCCAGATTATAGACGTTGTACAAGTCTTTTGGGAGTGTCCAGGACCACATTATGCAAGGACCAGAACTTAATAGTTGTGCTGACAGGAGATAGCGGGAAGATAGCCTCACTAATTCTGACAAGTCCTCTCACCTCAACATCATCATAAATCGTCAATGCGTCCTGAGCCCCTAAAACTTCAACTCTTAAACATTCTTCTTGACGTCAGTTCCATTGCTTGTGGATCATTCCGAATGTGAGGATGTTCTGTGTCAAAAAATCCATATGAACGTTTTTTGTTAGATGTGGGTAGTGCTGTCCTCATAGTAGACATTAGAACTTAATCATTGCCAGATCTATTTCACCCAGTTTAGCTTTAACTAAATAATAAGGATAGTGAAGTGATAGATAACCTAGTCTGGCGAGCGCCAAGACGGAAGTAGCAATATTGATTAGGCGAAAGATATTACTCATTTCTGTGAAAGTTGCCTGAACTGAGTCTCAGACCAATAATTTGATGGTTTAGGCGTAACCCTCGACACTAAGCTCGACAATGGAATAGTCATCTAGACTAGTCAATGAAAAGGCTGATAGGGATGTTGGCGTTCTTTGTCAAATCAAACGGTGCCTATAAGGGAATGTGATAAACTTCAGAATTTTGTATGTATACACTATGTTACCCAGATCTACAGAGAGCATGAAAGTCAAAAAGCACGGAGCAAGGGTAATAAGCGTGCAATAACAGGGAGCACAAAGAATTCCTCTTCCGGTTACAAAAGTCATTCCAATAGAATCGCTACTACTTATTTGGGAAAGAAATTCTGTTAATAGGTGGGTAAAGGGTTGTTTAAAAACTGGGATCCAAATTAAGTCCTTCAAATTAGGCAGAAACCTTAACGCACAACAGATTCCGGTCGGTAGACGAGTAGACTTATTGCATTATTTGAACTGTGGACCAGCTAGAATCACTGGACGGTGAACTTCTATCTCAGTCAATTCCTAGTAGGATATGAATAACCCTGTTAATATTTTCACAAAATGAGAAAGATTGGGGCACTTTCTTCTCATTTATTTTACATCCATGTTGGCTAACCCAGAATACAAAGATCTGAAATAAATAGATCATGACCCGAATTAAATAGAACATGAAGGATATGTTAGGAATGAATGATGCCTGGCGCTGAACTTTATTGAATCGGTCCTTGGGCGAAAACAATCGGCTTTGTCTATCGGAGGGAACTAAAGAGGACATCGGTGCTTGAACACAGGTTGATCGAGAAAGTCTGATATGGAATCGAAGTGACTCCATTGTGGACTTATGTTCCCAACATGGGAAGGATGGTCTTCACTCCCAACCGAGGATTGGAGGATTTCCGGGCTAGTGGAGAAGATTGTATTTCGATTAGTCCTGTGAAAATTGGCTTGATGTGCTTGAGGTATACATCACTTATAAGCTGTAGTAGTCGAATTAGTGGTAGTAACTCAATATCCAACCTGGAAGTTGTGCTCGTGTACAATAAGCTCAAGTCATCTTACTATATGCTTTCGCTGAGTTCCAGAGTACATCCTATTTCAATCAAAAATCATAATCTCCAAAATCAAGCACTTTCCATTTCGTCATACCAATGGTTCTTCCTCTTCTTGTACGTCTTCAACACGTCTCCGTCACTTCGTCGTTCATCAATTGCAGACGATGGATTTTTGATCGGTATAGCACAACATCATCCTTTTTGCGTTTGCATAAAATAACATTTGGTGTTAGTCGTCGTTGCTCCCAAAGGTATAATTATTTGTACCTAACTCATTTCTCACAGGATCAACTCATTCACTTAATCATAAATATGTTCTAATCAAGAAATGATAAAGCTAATTTCTATGATATTTATTTCAGCAAAGAGTTCTTTGATCCTCTTTTTTGTCTGATTTCTTCATCTTAATTTCCGAAGATCGTTTTTTTTCTTGTGTTACATCACAGATACATGTATCTCGTAAGTAGATTCAAATTGTCTATTAAATATATGTTTGGAGGTGCTTGTTTTCCGATTACCTTTGGTTCCGAGGCTAGAAAGAGGAGTTGGAAACATGAGTGGATGGTACCGAGACAGGGATTAAATACATTTTCATTCCAACAGAGGAAGAGAAATCGAATGGGAGATGTTTGGATTTTATTCTACGTTAAATTTTGTAGTGATTTGGCGTCGATTGAAAAATTGATGCAATTATTTGGAAAATCGCGCGAACAATCTGATGATACTGTACAGGTATTTAAAATAGTTGAACGTTTTCTTTGTGCTTGTGGAATTGATTGACGTGGTTAATTTCGCTGCCAGAAAAGCATCAGATCAAGTGACAGTCCGGAAGTTTAATAGATAATACCTTGCATTGTGTGATTGCGAAGCTCTAACGAAGTGTGTTTAGATTATGATGAAGGAAAAAGAGATTGTAATCAAAGAGTCAGCTTTCGATTTCCAAAAAAAGGTATCAGCTTACGGTTGCTTGGCACCACAACAACATTAATCCAAAAAGGATTGGGAAATATGCATGTATTCATAAAGGTACACAAAGTAAAAATCGAAGGAAGATGCCTTAAGAAATGGAAGCTTCGTGTGTTGTACATAAATTAAGATAATACGTCATAATTCATTAAAAATATTAAAGATTTCAGCGTTCGCGAGCTCTGCGGTTCCGAATTCATGGATGAAACGAATCAGGTGAACATTGATGAGAGCCATATTTCAGTCACTTCCGAGATGTAAGCAACAGTTTGCTGATTTTCAAACTCTTAAGAGATCGATGCTGTGGAGCAGGATCTGACCTTCTATCCACAATACATAATCTCCACTCAATATCTTCGTAGCCTTTTAAGTTTTCCTCGTCTAAGTTGTCTTTGAGGTTGTGTTTTTTTTGCAGATTATGGCAATGGTAGTTTTGGGGTATCTAAATATACGTTTCACAGCAATTCAATGAGGTTGAATCACGGATACTCGCAAGTATCCCAAATACATAATTTTACCCTTAACTTAAGGACGAATTGTTGATCACTTCTTCCTGAGCACGGAAGCCTTAATTTGATTCCGATCATCAGTTGAGTGCTGACTAACTTATTTTTTGCGATTCCTAATTTACTTTCTAGTGTCTTAAATACGAGCGGATGCGCTTGTTTTCAGTCTTACCTGCACCAGATTGGTAAGGCACGGTCTCCAGATTGCATATTCTGCATTGGGAAGAAGGATGACGCCTGTCATACTTTCTTTTCATGCAGAAGATGGGACAAACAGCGCGGTAATATTGCCGAAAAAGTGAGAGAGCTCCGTCCAGATAACCTAATCGAAGAGATGCTCAAATCAGTGGACAAATGGAATCAGATGGTACATTACGCTCGGGCGATTCTAGCTACAAAAAAGGCATACTTGATCGGCGTCGAGGGTGGAGGGTTTCCTGCTCTAGCAATGCTCCTTCTCTTTTCCATCCCACTGGAGAAGGAATCCCTGTAACCCGGAGGCGCCAAAAGACGTAAATTGGGAGGGCTAGCCCGAAGTAATGTGTCAAACGGTTCCAATCTAGGCATTCCGGTTGACAGGGGAGGTGTTTAGTCGGTTGTCCAGTAGATTTGTTGTGCCACTGGGAGTCCGACACTCAGGGCGTAAATAGCCTTCACCTTCCTAACTAAAAAAAACTGTCTTAAATACAAACTGACTGATTGTAAGCAAGAAATTTTATCTATTGTCAAAATTCAATTCTGAACCAACATTTCACAGATGTCAAATCCTTGATTATAAAGGCTTAAAATAGATCTAGCCTTTTTCACCTTTCATTCTAGCTGCAATTAGAATAAATGAATTTGTCGTGGATATAAACGAAAACGATTGAAATTCCAGCTGTTTGAGCACAAATACTGGAATCGGCATTCTAAGAGGTGAGTCCTATGTTTCAAAGTTCGGTCTATTTCGTCCTTTTATTGACGTGCGAAGGACTGCTCTGGATCCGCGTTAATTGACGAGTCTTGACATATGTCTGTATCGAACGTCAGGATATCCCCATTCATAGCAAGAGCTGTCGTCGATAGTCGGGAATATTTTAGTCTTAACTGTGGAAACCTTTCTTCAGCATCGAGTTCCATATCACCGTTTCTGTTGCCAACCTCTTGCTACTTCCAATGATAGTTTCGTTTTGCAATGGTACTCCAGGGCATTGTCGGGCTCGAACATCAGCTTCTGAATTGGCGGTTTTGTTACTTTTCTTATAGATTTGTTTCTTTATCAACTCAGTTTTTCTTACGCTCAAGATATTTTTATAGTCCTCAAGTAAATTGAAATGCACATACATATCCCTTTACATATGTTTTCCTTCCATATTATTATGGATATGGTAAACCACCTTCACTTTCAAACTCGTCTTAAATTACAATATGTCTGGAAACGTTTATCCTTGGTCTCGTATGTTTCCAATTTCAATAAGCTTTTGAAGTATTGAAGATTCTACCAGAGTTCTGAGTTGAAGTTTGTGCTTGTATGGTCGTTTGTCAAGAAATTCCGTCTCAAACCTTAGGACTCAGTGGCAAATCTTAGGAACCTGACAAGTTTTTACTAAATTTCTATGCTGGAAAAAGGAGAGAGGGATACTAATTATTAGCCCGTCACATCGACAATTATTCGATATTACCTGAAGCATCCTAAACGATCCTGAACAATTGATTGACAGGATCCTCGGAGCTCTACTTCCACTGGCAGTATAAACGTAGGGAAAGAAAGAGAACCAGTATTTAATGAGTGATGAGAAAAGGCTGCCTGAGTGGGCAGTCAGTGGCGACTCGCACCATTAATATAATTATTTGACGTCCTTTGTTCGATACAGTACAGACCTCCGCTCCCCTTATATTTAATATCTTCAGAAAATTCTTCCATACGTAATGCAGAAGCCAAGAAGAGCAGCTAGTTCCGCGTTGCCAGCTGTTCCTGCATTCGAGGCACCTTGAATCAGGTTTGATCAAACTAGAAACAAATTTTAAGCTATGGTTGCTCTATGGAGCTTTTGGAACCTTTTTTCAATTGTCCTATCAATCACTTTGATTCGAGATCCTATTTAATCACTATTCTCTCACTACTGTCCTGAACTACAACTTCAGAACAAGAGTCTGCAGAGCCTTTTGACGATTCCAAAAGATGGAAGACTCCAATAATTCAAAACGTGCCATCAAAACGGTTCCTCAATGGAAATTTAGGAAAGTAATCAAAATAATGCAATTTTTCTTGAGCATAAATTTTTTATTGATAAACATGAAGCATGCCTAATTGATCTTTTAACGTTTTTATTCAATATTTTTAGGATTTTGCTGATAAAGCATCATGAAGACATGTTTTATGCATACAAGGATGTGTCGACTCGTTATCTAACACACGACCAATCATTAAAAATGCTCGTACGATATTTTGACTTCTATTGTCAGTGGTATGTATCTAACCGATAGTATATATAGAAATTAAATATAAATTAATATAAACATAAATAAACATATACATATATGGATAAACAGAAATAAAAAAACATATAAACATAAATAACCAAAGTAGAAAGACGCAAACTGGTCAGGACCTGTAGTCAGGCCTATAAAATCCGGTTTTAACACTGAAAACATGAAGTTACCAAGCCTTAATAAACGAAGAAATAAATGAACAAAACCGGGACGTAAACCTCCTAACCGAAACCATTCTGAAATGTGCCGAAATAGTAGGCGGACCACGAGTAGTCGATAGACACTGTAAACTATCAAATGAGACCAAGACGCTACTCAGAAAGCGAAGTGAAATGCAAGCATCCTCAAACATCGAAAAGATTGAATACACAGAAACCTGCAAAACAGTAAGGAAGATGGTATCTGAAGATATCCAGAAGTATGATGAAAGACTGATGGAAAATACTATTACAAACAACAAAAGCCAAAAGAAGGCAAAAAGATGACTCCTCATTGTCAAAAAACAAGTGATCCCTAAATCATGTATATCCCGATAACCCGACTAAATAGACAGACAGGAAATATTTGAAGCAATCACCAGCTTCTGCGAAGACCTATATATGGCTCCAGATAACTCGACTTCCAACTTAATAACAACCGCTTTCTATGCAACCAACGGTAATGCCTAGTATCCTAGTGGAGGTCGAGACGGCAATTAACTCCATGAAAAACGATAAAGCGGCAGGGAATCACGATATCACTGCTGAATTGCTCAAATACGCAGGCAGAAAAGTCTAGAAACTACCGCAGAAATTTACACCGATTGCATTAACGCCAGGTACATACCTGATCAATGGAAAAGTGCTAATATTGTACTGATCCACAAGGAAGACAGCAAAGCAGACATCAGGAACTTCAGACCAATAAGTCAAGTATCGGTCTTCTACAAAGTATTCACGAAGCTCATTAGGAACCGAATACAAACAACTCTAGGTGCCGAACAGCCACGGGAGAAGGCTGGTGTCAGAAGTGGATGCAGCACTATAGACCACATCCACACATTACGGGAAGTCTTGAGTTGATATAAAGAGTATAAGCAACCCCTAGCACTGGCCTTCATATACTTTGAGAAAGCCTTTGACTCAGTATTCCCTCATGCAGTATACAATGCATTAATAACGCAAAGCATAGACAAACCACAAACGTGGAACTATTAGCTAACATCTACTGCAATTCCGGACCAAGCTCAAAGTACTAAAAGACACTCCAGAGTTTTCTTTCAGAGAGGAGAGTCTTCTCTCAGAGGATGACTCTTCTTTCAGAGTCATGCCACACAAGGAAGGGTACGACAGAGAGACACCATTTCGCCAATGCTCTTCAACGCCACATTAGATAACATTTTCCGAACTCTACATCGGGAGAATAAAGGATTGAACATCGATGATGAGCAACTCACCCAGTTGAGATTCGCTGATGACATAGCCCTGATAGCCAACAGCCAAGAGGAATTATAAGAACAGCTGAACAGGTGAGCCGCGTTGAGGCTAGTGGAAAAGTATGCTTGAAAATGAACCTAAGCAAAACCAAGATCATATTCAACGATTATATAAGCACTCAAGGACATACAAAAGGGAACAACACCAGTCAGCTTATATACAAATCCGGTTCACTACTATCAAAAATCGATCGACGAATCAAGATGTCATGGAGTACTTTCGCGAAGAACTCGATTATATTCAAGTCTAATATGAAGATGTACTTGAAAAGAGAACCTTCGACCAATGTTTCCTACCAGTCGTGCTATACGGTAGTAAAACATGGGCGCTAAAAACCGGGATAGCGAGAAGACTCCAGGTTGCCCAAAGAGCCATGGAGCGATGCACGCTGGGCATTACACGAAGCGATCGCAAGAGACTATCATGCAAGGGAAAGGACCCGAGTAAGTGACGAGAGCCAAATCCTTGAAATGGCGATGCGCCGGCCACTTGGCGAGAACGACGGACAACAGATGCACCAAAAGAATAACGCACTGGTACCCAAAAGGAATTAAACGACCGAGGCGAAGCCCAAAGGTTCGATGGGCTTATGATTTAAATAAAAACGCTGACATATCTTGGATGAGATTAGCTGAAAACAGGCAGACTTGGAAAGGAGTGAGGAGTCAATATGAGTCCTCTCATTTTTCTGGTAGTAGATGGATTCCTCGGCGGAAAAACTCCCCATCCTTCGAGTCGATCCATCATCGAGACATTTTTTGATGCCTTCATGAGAGGTAAATCGTCCTCCAGTCAGGACCGATTGAATGGAGCGGAACAAATGGAAATTCGAAAGAAAAATCCATGTCTGAGAAATACGACAGTTCGTGTAAGATTTCCTAATTCACACCTTCCAAATATTTTTTGACCGATTTGGCTACGTGTGGCCTTGAATTTTCATGCAGCAAAATCCAGTTGTCATGTTTCTCATTCCATTCTGGCCGTTTTTCCTTCAGAGCTCGATTCAGACGGATGAATTTCCACCGGTACACATCCCCAGTGATTGTTTCAGATGGTTTCAGGAGTTCGTAATAAATTACGACACTGTGGTCCCACTAGATGCAGAACATGAATCTTGAATGCGTGAATATTCCGTTTTGGCGTCGATGGACCTTGTTCACCTCGCAAAGGGTTGTCGTAGTACATCCATTTCTCATCCCCTGTCACAATTCGATGCACGAAACCGTTTTTTTTTTGTCGTTGAAGAAGAACCAAACGCCGTTCGATGTCCCTCTCTCTCAGTTGATGCGACACCCAAGTCCCAACTTTTTGGATCATAACCATGGCTTGCAAGCGCTTACCGGCGGTAGATCTGTCAATATTTAACTCTTGCAACAATTAAATATTCATCCAACAATTCGCGTCGTTGTGAATCTTCAAACTTTTTTCGGTGCCCCTTCACGAACATCATCAGTCACGTCAAAATCAGCACTTTTTAAACGCTTAAACCACTCTCTACAAGTCGTGTCAGATGGAGCATGATTATCACCCTAAACATCGAGCATTATACGATAAGTTTTCGCAGCACTTTTCTTGAGAATGAAATAATGAACTAAGACTTCCACGCAAGTGTAGCTTTTTCGATATGAAAGTCGACATTTTCAGCACATGAAAAAAACTATGTTCACGCTTTGAAGGAATGTCGACTACTGCGTTCGTGAGCCTACGCATACAACTTCCAATTCTTCAAACGCTACCACAGCAGACATTTAAATAGTACATGTAAGGACATCTATCTAGCAACGGTGGAAACTTATTCCCATATCCAATTTTATAAAATAATTTCATTTCGATTAAATGAATACTTTGATCTAGATATGGTTTCACGTTGATAACAGTTGAGTGACATCTATTTTTTCACTCTGATCTAAAATTGCTTGCTTCTGATTCATGGGTGCCTAGTCCTTTGACTGGACTTTGCGAAAAATTTTATTTAAAAAATTTCATTGAAAATTTGAAACAGGGAGAAGGATCGAGGGGCTTTCGAAATTAACTCTTTTTGACTTCAATAACGTCTTAAATTTTGGAGCCCAGATTCCATTGCTTGTTTTCAGTATATTTTAAATGCTTTCAGACTCAATTTATATTCAGGGTCAGTGGGACGACAATTTGCGAATGTTTATGCTATCCTGGCATAGCAACTTAACGTGAAAACAACATACAAATGAAAGAAGAAAAATTAATCCTCTACTCTCCTACCTTGTCTACCTGCTGCTCCTGCAAAATTTGTCTGCTCAACGTTATCTTATTTGTGCATGTGATATTGATTTTCTGCACGAATAACGTTAAATATCCCATTTCCTTAAGTGACTCATCGATATTTAGCAATTCTATTGTTAACTTCGCAGTTACCTTGATGAACAACAAATTGCCTGCAATGCATTCAGAGCCTTAGAAACAATTTTATCGTACAAGAGCCTAACAAACAATCTTGTGCTGCACACGTGCAGGACATCTTACTGCGCAGTTATTTGAAAATCAGAATGAACCTTTTTGTAATATTTTCACTCTATAGGCTACCTAGAAATGCATCTCACCTTCAATGACAAGAAAAAACTCGAACCCAAAAGTCCTTCCATAATACCCGCACCTGTGTAGTATGAAATGTAGACCAACTTCGTACACCTGAATGCAAAATATCTGTAACTTTATAGCAACCACAGGTAGACTGAGTTCCTTTAAGGGAAACAAATTGATGATAATGGTATCAATCCCTTCCTTGAGCCATTATATCCTTCGCCTGTCTTCAAATGAAGGACTGATCGCAACATAACAGGTAGAATCAACATAGTATCTGTACCATGTTCTAACGGAGCGTGTTTAAACAATGATGAAGGAAAAAGATATTGAAATCAAAGAGTAAGCTTTCGATTTCCAAAATAGGGTATCATATAATGGTTGCTACGATCTATGACAAAATTGCACCAATAGGGCAATCATGTAATCATAAAGGGACACAAAATTTAAATCTAAGGATGATAGCTCAGGAAAGGAAGCTTCGTGACGCGACGATTGGCTTGAAAACCCTTCGCGTCACCACAAATAAAATTTGGATGAAAATAAATTTTTGTTTGCGACTTACCACGTGTTTCACTAATGTTCCCGGCTGGGATGCTGGCTGAAGGTGGGTACGGGATGTGAAAATGATTGGAAGTGGACTTAGGAGGCGAATCGCACCTTATTTTTGCGGTCAATGGTGGTCGTCGGCCGGATAAGGAACCACGACTAGTAGTTTTTTTTTTTTGTAGTAAACCACGTGTTGACGAACCAGATAAAACACGACGCTGTAATTCTTTTTGACAAAGACAAAAGCGGAAAAAAGGGCCCGTTCGATAAAGGGCGCGTTTACTAAAAAGGTTGCGCCCGAACACTTCGTGTGTTACACATAATTTAAGAAACTATTGCAGTGTGTCATAGTTATATCCATAGTTCGATTTCGTCATAGTAATAGAGCCACAACCAGAGATAGGAAGTTGCCTAAAGAAATTTTTCGAAGAAAGTTCCAATGAAATGCGCAACCCCCGCCCAAAAATAGATCAAGATCACCAGTGGTTCAGAGAGTATATCGATCACTATTTCAGGCTGTAAATACTACAATTTTAAAGTCTTAAGACGCAGCACCTACCAATGAATTAATGCCTCATGTCGATGATCAAGAATGTTTCATTCTAACCGTGGAAACTTTTCTTCAGCATCGAGTAGCAGATCACCGGTACTGTTGTCAACTAATTACTATTTATTAGCTCGTCCTCATCGACAATTATTCCATATTTCGTGAATGATCCTGAACTAGCCTGACCAAATGATCGACGGGATGCTCGCAGCTCTACTTCCACTGGCAGTCTAAATGTGGCTAAAGAAAGAGAACCAGGATTTAATGAGTGATAAGAAGAGGCTCACCGAGTGGGTAGTCAGTTGTGACTCGCAACATTAATATAATTATTAAAAGGACGTCAACTTTGTTCGATACAGTACAGGCCTGCACTCCCCGTATATTTAATTTCTACAGAAAATTCTTCCGTACGTAAAGCAGAACCCACTAGTTCCGCGGTGCCTGTTGTTCCTGCATTTGAATCACCTTGAATCAGGTTCGATCAAACTGGAAACAAGTGTTAAGCTATGGTTGTTCTGGACGTTTTTGAACCTTTTCCTATTGTCCTATCAATAACTTTGATCCTGGATCCTATTTAACCACTTTTCTCTCGCTACCGTTCTGAACGACAACCTCATAAAAACCGTCCGTGGCGTGTTTTGACGATTTCCATAAATGACAGACTTCAATAAATCAAAATGTGCCCTCAAAACGACATAGAAATGCACGAGAAACGACCACACCGCGATTGATTTAATCATAACATCACGCCAACATGCCGACACGAGTCCTCGATAAAATATCAATTTGTTTTATCATTTCGTTTTCTGCTCTTTATTGAAGAAATAAGCAATTTTTCAAATAAAACCGTTCTCAAATGAAAAATTAGCCAAGAAATCAACAAAATACTATTTTTGTTTGATCAAACATTGTTTATTGATCAACATGAAGCATGCCTGATTGATATTTTAACGTTTATATTCAATATTTTTAGGAATTTGCTGATAAAAGGTGATGAAGACATCAGGCGGCTTAAGCACGCTCCTGTATTATAAATAGAAGGATGAATTAACTCGTTATCGAACACACTAACCACCTCTAAGAATACTAATATGATGTTTCGACTTCTTTCGACTATGCATATAAGCAACAAAATATATTTAAAAATTAAATATAAAATTATGTAAACATATGCCAATACTTTTAATATAGTATTTACATATGTTTACATAATTTTACAGCAAATATATAATTTGAAATTATTTTATTTTATTTCGATTAAATGACTTTCCATTTTGCATTTCTCCCTGACGTCATACTTATTTTAAAATTTTTTATTTAAATTACAGGAAAAATTCTTCTTAATATAACAATAATCAACTAGTCGGCAAACTTAATGAAAGTAAAACTTTACATATTTACCAAGGCGTATAAATGACTTTACATCCAGCACATTCCATAACGTAAATATGAAATTACATATAGCATATACCAAGGCGTATACGGAGAATTCCAAATAGCATATACTAAGCCGTAAAGAGATAATTACATATAGCATATACTTGGGCGTAAAGAAACGTAATTCTATATAGCATATATCAAGGCGTATAAAAAAGGGGTTTCGCTTTGCATATACCAAGGCGTATAGATACAATTTCATATTACATATACTACGGCGTATATGTGAAATTTCGTATTGCATATATTAAGGCGTTAAAACAAATTTCATTTTGCATATATCAAGGCGTATTGGCGACAATAATTGCTTGCTTCTGACTTATGGTCGCCTAGTACTTTGACTGGATTTTGTATGAAAATTTTATTTGAAAAATTTCTGAAAATGCATGTGATATCGGGACCGAAAAGAATGAAACCACAAATAGATAGGAATAAGTAGAAATCGAATTTAATGAGAAGATTAAAATAAAACAAAAATCATATATTTGTTTTTGATTTATCTTTGTTTTGTTACGAAATTCTTTTCCGAAAATATTGAAAATCAGACGATGGCTGAGGGAGGTTAAAAGTTGAAACCTTACCGGTTTTTCTTCCCGTTTTTCTTACCGATTTACCTTTTTATTTCCAGAATGAGTATTTTCCATTTTTTATTGGTACATAGTAAGAAATTGTGCTGAATTTTCAGAACTGTTGAATTTCCATAGATTGAAGTATTTTACGGGTCGATTTGAGCATTTATTGCAAATGAATAGCAAAGGATATGACTCATTCGTGAGACGTTTAAAAATGAATTATCCAACAAAATATAGAGGAATTGCTTTCTTACAGAATATTGAATAGACAAATTCTTGACTTTCACATTCTTGATGAGTTTTCCGTTATATGTTCGTAGTGATATAATTTTACTAGTGGTTCATACATAAATGATTGCTAGCGACTTCTTAAACACATTGTTTAGATCCTCTCTGAAAAATCTAAGCGAATTCTATGGAAGTCAGACAACAATATGAGGGCCGTGAGCAAGGGTCGAGTGGGTGTTGCATCCACAACCCCGAAATGTACATTACAGATGATCTGCGAAGCCATGGCGGCACGCATTGAGCTAATTATGGACTAACAATGATGCAGAATCACAGTCACTTGCGAGATAGCGGCAGGAAGATTTCAAACTGGCGTTGTTCGTAGAAAGTTTGCACGTCCAGGTGTCTGAAAGTAAAACAATAGTTCCGGTGTTTTATTTTAGACTTTTAATAATCTTGATAAAAAATGATAAATTTACAAATATGAGGAGCAAACACATATCTTGTCTTTTTTTATTTTAATACATTCTTTAATAATTTAGTTCTTTTTTCTGTAACAATCCATAGCATGTCACGCTCCCTTGTGTTTCTTTTATTTTTGATTACCTTTCCTACTTTCTCTCCTTTTCACATATTGAATAGATATCTCTAGTAGTGTGTGAGAATCTAATTGTGTTCACTTTATGAGGATTTCAGCATTTGCATTAACAATTTCATCTTTATTTCAGGCTTTGAATAGATCAATCAATATCATATCTCTCTTCTTTTTTTTTATTTCGCATAAAACATAAAATTTATCTCTTGTTCCATCTAATGTCCCATTTAGCTTTGATTTATAGCTAGAGTAATTTGATAATAGTAAATCTTGTACAATGTGTTGTTTATGCTTTGCATTTTATCTCTTCTCAGTGATTTTTATCAGATTAAATATTCTAAATACATTCTTTACACAGTTACACTTTAAGATTTATTTATTTTGAATTATTTCTTTCCATTGCTGGTTGTAGATGTAAACTTTGTTTTTGCATAGTTTGTTGGATATTTAGAATTGTAAGAGGCGGAAATTAAGAAAGAAATTAAATACATTTTTCCCTCTTTGTTGGATCCGATTTGTTTTATTCTTCTTTGTTGATTTCTTGTTAAGTTCACTAGAGATTAAATTTACGGTTTAGAAAAAAGCGCACTATTGTTTTGAAAATATTTTACAATTACAATGTTACAATACAATATACTGGCAGCGTTCGTTGATCGGAGGAAAACCGTTTTCAATATGAAGTTCTTTTTTTACTTTGCCTTCATTCAGTCTAGAAATTGTCCTGTAGGTTTACAAGTTAATTTTTGAAGTTCAGTTAAGTGTCGAATATTGAAAATATCATCTAGTTGATTTGTAATTGCTAATTTCTACCGCTCCAAGGTGTTTTGCACAATTTCGTTCCATTGAACTTACCAGCTCGTTTCCACGTAGGCCAGAATAGAGTTTTATTAGTTTTCGGCTTCTCAGAACCAAACAAATTTTTAAGAGCGTTTTTTTTTTCTTAAATATGGATATAAAAACATTCGCTTGATGGTTTCTTATAGTAAAAGATAAGACACATGCTAAGCCAGATGCCAACAACTCCAAGGAGAAATGTATTTAATTGGATGCAGCTGGATGTTGTGTTTAGCACTTTTGGAACAAAATCATCCCTTTCGCGTAGTATTTGCGGGGACTTGCCGTTGATGTGATAGTGTAGATATATATTGGTCGGATCATAGAACTGATTAATTTCTACCTTAGCCAAGCATTCGTCTATCGGCAAAACTTCGCTGAAACACAGGACCATGTCGATTCTGGTTAATTCACAATTTCACAAGGTCCAAAGCTCTCGAATGCTGTCAAGTAAAACGTCCTTACGCTTCTCGCGTGATTTTTGATGCTCGCTGGCAAAACGCGATGCCGATAGACGAACACCATCAGTATTCGATACAGTCAGAATATATTCTTGAATGTTTAATATGGAAATAGTATGTATAAAAATTACTTGCATTCCCTCTCCTCCGTACATCACTTAACGTCTATTTAATGGATTTTATAATTTCTCCGTTGCATTATCTTCTAGTTTTTCCTTAAATTGTTCATATCTCTTTTTATTCTTAGAAACTACATCATCTTAATAATCACTATCACTGCTCTGATTCACGGTGGCAACATCACAATCTGCAATCATATTGTTGATACCATTCTCATGGCTCAACGACGTGGACGATGACAACGACGATATGGATGTTTTGGTTGACGTTAGATTAGAATTACTATAAATTAGATCTGATTTTGCGGTTGCAGTCTTCTGTTCCTCATTGAGAGCCTCCTCTTTGCTGTTCTGCGGCGAACAGCCATTGAGCATTGGCTTATTGCTATGATTATGCTCATCCTCGTGGTGATGATGATGATGATGGCCGTTGAGACCATTGAGACCATTATGGCCATTGATGCCATTCGCTGCAATAAGAGTTGAAGCCGGATGCGGTCCATTCTCAACGATACTTTTTTGAGACTTGAGCGCCTTTGCGATCTTTTCCGTGTCATGTTGGTGTGGTACAAATGTTGTCCACTCGTTTGTTGACGGATCCAAATATTCCATTGTACTCAAGAAATTTTTACCCGAGAAGCCTCCGATTGCGTAGAGTTTATTCTGAACAACAACCACGGACACATTCGAGCGAGGGGTGAGTAATGTAGGTCCTAGCACCCACGTTTTCGTCTCTTCGTCGAAAACTTCGGTGGAATTTAGCGATTGCGTTCCATCACTACCACCAACTGCATACAATTTGCCCTGGAATGCAGCCAATCCGCAACCGCGCCGTGGCGTGATCAGTGGCGCAGAGAACGTCCATTGATCTACTTCCGGATCATAAACTTCCACAGATCCCAAACAGTTCCATGCATCACTTCCGCCTACAGCCCACAATTTCCCATTGAATGCCGTCACACCAGCTTGATAACGACCCGTATTCAGCGGACATATTGATGTCCATTTGTTTAACTCCGGCGAATAGACATCGCATTGTTTAATACCACTTTGTCCATTCCATCCTCCGATGCAGTATAGCATCTCTCCTAGTTCACAGACTCCTGCATTGCTGCGTGCAAGTGGCAATGAGCTACATTTCTGCCATTTTTTAGCCTCCGGCTTAAGGCATTCCACCGTATCGAGTTCCGTAGTTCCTTTGAACGAAATTGAGAACAAAAATTGCAAATTGGTCTTAAAAGTTCTTTTAAAAATGTTCAATCAACATACCATTACTTCCACCAACAGCATACACGATGCCTTTAACTGTTGCAATTTGAACTCTACCCCGTGCCTCCATCATGTTACATTCCGACGCCCACGTATTTGTTTCGGGCGAATATGATTCGACTTTACGAAGACATTCAGCTCTATCGTAGCCACCTAAAAAAGAAAACATTAGCAATTAAAAATGTTGTTTAATATTAAAATAAAATATTTATTCGCCAAGTGAAACTGGCGGAAGGGTACGAGCGAGGATACGATGGCATAAGGGTACGATTTTCTAACCTGAGTTAGACGGGTCACTAGCCAGGCTAAATTTTCTCAGTATTTCACAGCACAATTCTTGGCAAGCTTTAGAGTGTACTTTCAGGTTGACTGACCTATAGATTCCAGAATCTATCGATTAAGTCGTGTCAAGTGCTTATGTCAAAATGGAAAGATCGGGATAATTTGGGGTTAAAAATATTTCTACAGTGCCGTGGAAAATTATCGAGTCAAGTCTATTTTTCCAAATTAGTTCTAGGAAATGAATTTTTATGCCTGATCATGTTATTGGGGGGAATATTTTTACAATGAATGAATGATCCCCACAAAATTTGAGATGAATGTAAGTTAGGAAAGTCTACGCCCAGGAGAAACCATCCACAAGAAATGTAAACATTTCAGCTTGGACTGAGATTTCCGACAATGTAAAAACCTTCTGTCTCGATTAATAAATGTAATAAAAAATAAAGGGAGAAATTACTAAGTGTTAGTTAAAACAATATCAAATATTATACTGAGTTTATAATTTTCCACTGTCTTCCTTACATCTTTGCGAAAGTACGTATGGTACCTCAGTATCCAACTTTGCCACATATCATAGCGTTTGGATTCTTCTCTCTATAGTGCTCCTGGGGACCTGTATCCCCTCTGATAATTTTGTGATGGTCGCCATACCACCCCCTTGAATGACTTCCAATAGATCACTATCAGTAATCTCCTTGGGCAGGCCTGAACATAGCTGATCTTCAAACTGCCGTTCTTCATTTCATTACAGAATCCACAATTCCATAATTTCTGGAAAATACCTTCCCAACAAATATCGACATCAGACAAAATGCGACAGCCAACAAAGGGAAACTTAAAAAATAAGCTGCCGCAGAAAACAAAGCTCTACCGCCATCCACAAAGGTGAAGGATAACGCCTGACCTAAGCGGATGAGATGAAAGAGCATTGACCAAGCCACTAGAATAAGGCAAAGGAAGGTACGCCACAAACCTGAAGCTTAAGCGAGGTAATAGGAGCGATAATACCTCCAGCTAACAGGTAACCTTCAAGAATACTGAAGACTGTGCTGCTAAAGGATCGATTCGAGCATTTATGCAGCAAACATGAAAAAACAAAAACAATATTCAGGGGGATTAGACATGTGATTGGGAACTGTAACAACGAGCTCCTTAGAATACCTAAAGGCCGCAGTCGCTCAGGTAAACACTATCCTGGACGATGAATTTAGAGTTAAGGTAGTTATTCCTGAAACGGTGCACACACCAAATGAAGCCTTTGAAATGCTAAAGCTGCAAAGCACAGGGTACGAAACACAAAGTTTGCATCCCTTCGCGATAATGAAATTCGCCAAAAAGCCATGACCCGGGTGCTTGGAAAACGCCAGAAAGATGTCAGCATGCTAAGATGCATAAGCGGACGACTTAGCGTCGATTGTCAAAACTAAAAAGACGAAAAAAAACGAAAAACGGATTGGAGTGAGCAAGGCAAATAGGCGTCCCAGCAGGGCGGTAACTGCTTACATCAGATGGGTGCACTGATAGAGCACTGTTCTAAGAACCTTTCTAACATAATGGAATCGTACCACAAAAAAATGTAAGTAAAGCCCGTAGTTGTATTAAAAGTAGGATAGAACTTAATTTAATGTTTCTACCGCATTTCAACACAATAGATTTTCCTACAACGGTATTGGAGGAAGTGAATAAAGAGCAGATAACTCTGGCCTTAGCGTAACGTCTGTTGCACAACCCAATGCCATCGAGTTTCACGCTTTAACGGAGCATACACAGGAAACAACCGACAATCATCAGATGTGGTGCGAACGCGCAGCAAGACCTTCAGGAAAGCACGTGAACAGGGATAGCTATTTCATTATTTATGAGCCGCTAACTTCAATTTTAGCAAATAGGTTATACACTGACTATAAAGGTAATACACTGACTTTTAATATCAAAAAAAGTAATTAACGTCACTCTAACTACAATAAAGGCATAGAGGAATTGCACGGCTGAAAAGTATGTAACCCACTTGTCCTGAGAATGGATTACCTTTGAATAGAGAAGAGGTGAGAAACCCCCATTTTGTCCACCACAATACGAGAAAGCGGATTGGAACGACTAAACAACGGCTACAAATCAATATATAGGTTCACATCTTGTGAACCCATTTCCACGTGAAATAAAAGAAGTGATGTACATCATAAGTCTCATGTTTGGTAGCTTCAGAGAGATGTGTCCAACTACTGCTATCAAACGAAGAAAAAACACAGAACTAAAAGAGATGAGAAAAACATTCAATGGCTATTCAGGATAGCTCGGCTACCAAACCGAGGTACGGATTCGGAGGACTGCGACTACATTGAGGGCATAACGGTTACATCTAAACCAAATATATAGACCAATTATATATTTGGTTCCAATTTATGCAAAATTATATCAGGCGCTTATTTTTGTGGAATTCTTTATATCCAAAAATTAAAATAATTCAAATACAACTTACCACAAACCACTAGCTTTCCATCTAAGTCTGTTACACCCAAACCACATTTTGGTCCCGACATTGTTGCCACCTCGCAAAATAGCTCCAAATCTTTATCACCGCCATTGATCACTTTCTCAACTTTTTGCTTAACCAAATCAGGTGTATTGGTCGGTGAATTATTGATAGTATTCAATCGCATCTTTACTGATATCCTCATCAACTTGCCATCGATAGTAGCCAAGGCAACAAAAGTATTTTCACCGCACTTAGCCGAACTGATGAAATTCCAATCGGGCTCATATAAGATTTCTTCATCACGTTCGCCAATATCTCTTGAATAAATCAGCACTCTTGGGCGTCCGGATGCTGCTTGCAACTTCTTTTTTGGCTTATTATTCGGACATTTCAATACCAAACGTTTGTAGTCCTGCACCAACTCAGTATCGGATTCATGTCCTGATGGTAGACCTGAACAATCTTGGAGCGAGTTGTCGAGGGCGAGGTAGAGAAGATGTGAACGCTCCAGCAATTGATTGTACTATAGAAAAATTATTTTTGTGAGCACTTTAGATATCAGTGCAGATTAGACATTGTCCTTACCGTAAGGTTCTCCGACAACTGCCGTTTAATCCAGTCGAATACCAATCGACACAATGATCCACAAGCCACCAAGGACATCTCCTGCTTGGTTTGATAGAGCACATCGATTTGGACGCAAGGTAGTTGCAGAAATTCGGCCGTCTCAGAAACAGCTTTGAACTATTTTAGGGATTAAACCATAAGGATTATACGTTTTCGAAACAATCTCCAGTCCAACTTACCTCTTTATCAATAAATGCATCAACATCTTGGACAAAACTCTTATTTTTATCGATGCCAGGTAACGAGCGCAATTCAATGCACGTGTCCGGCGTAAGCTCTGAAATTAAATGTTGCGCGCATTGTTTCACGACACGCTCCATGCGCAACTTCCACGCCGCCAAATACACTTCTTTCACATACGAATCAGGAACTTCAAGTATTGTTGTATATGCATAGTCGATGAGGATTTGTAGAGCCATTCTGGTCATCCCACCATTCAGACGGAAGCTAGGAATCTCTTCGCTATGAGTTTTCACGGACTCCTGTTCGAAAAAAGTAGGGGAGAAAAGAAGGACGAAAAAAAAAACAGAACGAAAAAATTATATTAGTTTACATATGAGCTATTGCAGGATCTATTGAATTATAATTTCACTAAAAATCGGATTGCAAATGCAATACCTGTTCAGCGCTGAATAACTCCATAAAATATGGCGAAACACAGGCCAAGACATTTTTGTGTGCATAAATGTCCGTGTTGCCGACCTGCGTAGAAGGAATTAGAAGATGTGTTTAAGTACCTAAAATTTATGTGTTGTGGGCAATACTATTACCAAAACACATTGAGAGAAAATAAAGAAAAAATGGGAAAATTTAATTTAATAAATTGATTTCAACTACTTTGTTCAGCTAGATTTACGTTAAAATTTTAGTTTAATACAATATTTAAAGTGCTCAGAGAAAAGGATTACAGACGGGGTGTGTGGTGGATAGGAATTGTTCCTACATTTGACCCAAGCGTAAAGAGAACACCTTTTGCTGACGAATATTTTAATCATGTTGGATTATTTTTCAATTAGGCTTTGCGAATTTTGTCTTTAATCAAAATTTAATTGATTCGAGATTCCCAGATACCGAAACTACTACCATGGGAATTCAAACTAGATTTTGTCAATTTTCAAGTTCATCATTCACAAAAGTGCTCTCTGATTGTCCCCATTTTTTGCTTTCTTTTGTTTGGTTTTTTTTCCGAATTGGATTAACTTACATTTATGATAACATCACAAAAAAGTCGATGTTTACGCATCGTATGCAAAGATTGCAGGAACGATGCCTTCATCTCATCATCCGTGAATTTCATGAAGCCGCAATCGTCCATTGCGTCATCTGGAAGAAAAAACAAATGAAAATTATATGATTTGAATATGTAGTTTCATGATATGAAAGTATTCGTATGATATTACTGCATTAAAAAGGCATAAAAATTTCAAAACTTCTCATTCGTTCGAATTTTTTTCGATTGCGAAATATTCACAAATTTGGGTTTCCAAACATCAGTCTACGGTTCGAATTTTCGATGAACGATTCTATCAAAAATCTTCTTAAATTGCTTGCGAGGGTAAATCACTTTTAAAGGAGATTTTATTTTTTTTTTAAATGCTTATTAAAAAGCGCTGATTGAATCATCACAAGAGGAATCTTATTCTTTCTCGTGTCAATTCTGCTCGTATTCTCCCACGAGGCTTTAATGTACACATTCCTTAAAAATCACATTTTTATATAAGATCTTAATGGTCAAATTAATATCGGGAGCCAATTATTAACAGCAGGAATTCAACACAGTAGTTCAACACAGATTGTGCGCAGCTGACGACGGGTATGAGACTGCGGATGATGTTTGGACTCGTGTTTCTGGTGTCCAGAGTATCACCCCAGATAGCTGCGATACGTGAAAATTTTTGCGAGATTATCAAGGCTATGTTTGATTCTTGCTTATTGATTTTGGATTGGGGCAGCTTTTACTCGCCTCAAAGCCCAAGTCTTAGGCGAAATTCTTCAATTCGTATCACCGAAATTTAGGTGCTGTAAGAAGTAATCATGCTTGGACCAATCACGCATATGTAAGAAAGCCTGCGTATACCTAAGGTGCAAACATATTTTGAAAATTCCATGTGCCTATATAGTTAAGGAGCCAAACATATTGAACACATATTGGACATAACAATGGCAACATTCTAGACTTTAGAATTTTCCGCAACATTCACCATAATGCGCGAGTAATTGTCCTCGGCGAGCTCTGTTCTGATCGCATGCCAATATACTTCTTAGTAGAAAACATCTACCTAAATGAGCTTTTAAAAACTAAGAAGAAAACAAATTTGCTTAGCCATCTGTCGAACAAATAATCAGAGAGATTGCAACACGTATCGAACAAGCTAAAAAGGACAACACAGTTTCCCTCTAATTAAATTTCTAAAGGAGGAGGGGAAATCAGAAACGGAGCATAGGTAATAGCAAATAGCATATACGAAACGAGGCTTCATTAGTAACTGAACATCGTTAGCAACCAATGAAAAAGAAAATAAAGACCATGAAGCAAAATTGCTTATTACGATTTTGAATGATACTAACCAAAGCATGATAAAAATTAACTAAAAACTAAAACAAGACACATAAAACGTGTCTTAATTATAGGCAAAGAATCTGCATAAAACAATCAAATCACGTCCCTGAAAACCGATTACACCTACAACATTTCCGCATAAAAATAAATTTCATCATCTTTGCACATTTCTCAACTCACATGATCTACAAATTGTTCAGATCATACCAGAAATTTTTTCTTTCATTCCAATCATTTTCCTCTTATAAAATTCGTTCATTTTGCACGGCTATCATAATCGCAGGCACGATACCATCATTCAGTGCTTCTTCTTCTCCTTCTTTCAGACCGACAACAAAGCACCCGTCCTTAAAAATTCGCATCCTAGAAATTTCACTTTCAAATACAAAATCGATTCGAATCTACCCGGCTCGCATAATATTATAGCAAGCAACAATACTCGTATGGCAGTTACTGAAAATAAAATAGCATTGCTCTCACATGATCAGTTCGATACTATTCAACACACATGCGCCTTCATCTAACCCCAATCGATTAGCTCAGATTATTGTTCCCATACGAATTTCAAGCTAAACTCGACCGGGCTTGCAGAAGTCTACAGAAAGTAAATTCACTTGAAATTAACATGGAGCTCTTGGTTTACGATGCAATATCGAATTTATTCTCGAATTTTTTTGTTTCTCAGCATCGAAATGTGATACGCGGAATTTTAAATGAAATGAATGAATGAGATAATAAATTCGTTTTATTCGTTTTCTTTTGAACTCGGTGCGAATATATTAACTTTATTCAAGCGAACAACAAACCATATTTTGACCATGGAATAATTGAAATACAGATAATTGTTAGTTGGTCCATTTTTAAATGTAAAATTTGTAATTGATAGATTAAAGGGATACAAGGTATATTTATGGATTTTTGTTTATCTTCTAGCTGAAATTTCGACGAAATGATAGTTTCGGTTGTTACCACTTTCATATTCATACATCAATCTCCATTGGTTCATTGAACGTGATCTGCACTCAACTGAATAGTTTAATTGTTTTGATATTTCAGATACTTCACATACTACGACAATTGACTGTCTTACCAAGTCAGAAAGCGGTTAGGTCTGCATATTATCATGTTTTCCGAGGATGATTCTTCTGTTTTTGTTTTGAATTGTGGTAAGTTTTACCGATTAAATATTACTTATGTCAGCAAAAAATAGTTAATAACTGAACAGCAAACCAAGTCGAATTTGAGCCTTCAAAGAAACTCGATTCCGATTGTGGAATGTGCGCATTGCGATACAAGGATCAAGAGGCAATGGTCTTTCTAATCTTGCCAATCCTACCATATAATTCTTCAGTGTGAACCAGATAGCAAGGATCAGCTGCTTTTTTTTTGTTGTCCCTCCTGATTGTTTTCCTATGCTCTGCACAGTTGACCAGGCTAGTCAAACTTGTGGTATTGACTTTAGCAACCCTAACCAAATATAACATATAATTATACTTTTCCAATGCAATCCTTTTAAAATTAATTTTTAAATTTTTTAATTCACGCCGAGTGTTCGAATTGCTGCTGAAAAGAAATCTTTACAAGGGCTCTCCTTGATCTGGGCTACTCCTTGAGTTAGGGAAATGGCTACAATTTGCTGGAGTCAAATTTCGAGGTGGTGTTGGTTATTGCAGTAATTTCCAGCATGCGCCATGAAAAGCAAGAAATGCAACTTCAACTTTGTGCCCTAGTATATTAAGTGGTGAAACAGCACTCTAGCCCGATATCCCCCTGGCTTTTTTTCAATTCCATGAATTCCGTAAATTCCAGATTTGGCTGGCGTAATACAACTGTCCAATAGTGATACCATTTTACAGGCAATTTGCCATTTTACTAAATATTGGAGAACCATTCAAATAAAAAAGAGCCTTCTACTTCGGAACATTTAGAAACGTAGTGAAAGTATGCAGAGCGTCAGCAAATGATGGAATCTCCCATCAATGATTTGAGACCAAGCAAACGGCTTGAGAGATTTCTTGAGCTTTCATGGAAATGATCGAAGTTCAATATTCCATATATAGTTCAATAATCAAGTTTTTAGAAAAGAAAGGTGTGAAACCAGCTGGATTCGGGGATGTTTTGACGGGCACATTTTGGCGAAAATGCACTTTGATGAACACAAGTCAAAGAAAGATAAAAGAGAACAGTATGGAGTTGAGAAAAAAGTTGGAAGTAAGAAACTGTTAACGTCTTTGCAGGAGTCTTACGTTTTCAATAAACCATTACTATTGTGACCTACATCGCTATGGTCTAGTCCTAAGGCTATCAAGAAGACAACGACAGCCAATCTTAGACGTCCGGTTTCCCACGCAGCAGCCATAACATGAATAAACGTCATATAAATCTCCGTGGATTAATTAAAAGAAAAATTCGTAAAAATAGTCTTTTGTTCGAAAATTTAGACCTGAATGATTTCAAGTTAAACGATATTTTTGTGAAAAAAAAACGTGCGCAAGTTTCAAATTGCAAGTTATAAATTCTGTACTATGGTAATGCATCAACTCACTTGTCATTACATGTTCGCGATTTCTCGGTAAACAACAATACTCACCGAAAATAGACTATTTTATTACTACTTCCCTAAAGGTGAACGCATTGACAGAAGAGGCGAACGTTATGACGGATGACTGGCCCCAACTGAGGAGATTAATCTTAATGAATCCTTTTGAGTCTTTTTAAGCACCGCTGACATTGACAGAAGTAAACGCCACCATCAAGAGTCGGGAAAATATCTAAGCGCTGTGCTTCAGAGAAATGCTAGCAGAATTTATCAAATTTAATGACAGCAGTGCTCAAAATGCCATCCAAAAACTTATCATTGAGATATCATGATACCGCAAGAGTGCTGCCTGCAAAGCAACAAACACAAGTGGTGAAATTATACAGGCACATCACCACTCTTCAACATGAAAAGTTAGGCGGATTGCCGTTGATTCTCATAACATCGTTGCGGACCTTAAGTAAGTGAGGGTCCTTAAGTAGGAAGATCGACCACCAACCAACTGTTCGCAGTCAAGAAAATCCCAGCAAAATGCTGCTAGTTCAAAAACGGTGTTCAACAAATTTTTGTAGACTACAAACAAGTATTCATCAGTATCGACCGAAACATAATGAAGAAAATCAAGGTGTCTGAAGTCTGTATCATTGCAAACGCAATGGTCTCGAATTCGTTCACTTTTTGTCATTTGTCGCCGATTTAACTGAAGCGACAAACTAGTAGAGTGCCAAAAGAGTCAAAATTTGGAAAAGAAATGAAAAATATTCATTCAAATTGCCCGAAAAAATTCATAAAATTAACTAAATCGAGATCGTAGCGTTTGCAACGATGCAAATCATGCGTGAGACTTAGCAAATCACGCAACAGTGACACTTAGCAAATCATGCGTGCTTTTGGCAAACTAGTATAACAAGTCCGTCTGGCTGAAATGATATCGTTAACCCAAATCCGAATAAGCAACTAGCTGACTGATCTATTTGACACAAGATAGGATTAAAGCAAGGAGATGAGCCGACCCCACTGTTGTTTTCCATAGCTTAAGAATATGTGACAAGAAAACCCCTCGAAGACACAAGAAGTATGTTGCTCTTTAAATTGAACCAAATTCTAGTCTAGGTAGATGACATTAGTATTCTATCGCCTACTGGTCCTCTAGGCCTACTGAGGGAATCCTGTTTATCATGCGCCAAGTAACGAAGCAGGGGCTACCAATCAATGAGATCAAAACAAGGTGCATGGTCCACACAAGAAAAACGACAGTTTTCACTGCTTAAAGTCAACTGCATACACTGGAGAACATTTCTCCAAGGCCCAAGTAAAATAAATCAAGACAGATCCTCACACAAGTAAAATAAATATGCTGGAACCACGGATCATAAGGTGCATATTAGAACTGAAACGATACGATACAACCATGAGTCCTAAGAAAACTCTGACCAGCTTTGTCATGTACTGTGGATGTATAAAAACGATAACTATGAGGATATTCAAAATTAGGGATGGACGAATGCAGAAACCACTGAAAGAAGAAGACGCCAGGAAGCACTGGTCGGAAAAGATTCACGGGGATGGCGAATCTTTCTCAGGATTCACCGGACTGAGAACAAAATCGGTAGATAGGCAATGTTGTAAGTGCTCTTTTCACAGTGACTGTAACGCTTCAACGATGAACTTAGCACTACAAACAATCGATTTTTCTAAATCCTATATAGGAAAATACAGTTTGTAGCATGGAAAATTGATTTTTATTTCTCCTAGCAGAAAAAGATACCTCCTCGACCATACGTGTATATATTTTCACATATTGCAATCACGAAACTTTGAACATGTGCATAGTTAAATCCGCTTTGAAATCAAAATTACAGTAACTGAATAAGAGCCATAGACATTAAGACTCTTTTTAAGGACTTGCTCTAGAATTTATCTAAACGTGAGTTTCCATGATGGGCGGTGCGTGAAAACTTTAAACAACACGTTGTGCACATAGTAGGCGGAGGGTTTATAAGCACCACGAAAAATATTATCCTTTCTACAAAATGATGTGATAGAACCGCACATTCGTTGCTGCTATTTCCAGTCCTTCTACTCACCTACAAAATATGTTTCAATGTACATGGTGACGAATGTATTGTACTTCCGTTATGCACTAATTCTGATTTCAGAGAAATTTTCTGCACATCCTGTTTGTCATAAATCGAATCAAAGAACATTCACGCAATTTTCACATTCACTATGAAATTCACTAAAATTTCCAACAGTTTCTTTCACTATAGATCACAATGTGAATTCTCCTGGTAGAATCACTACCAAATTATTCTCGTCCACTAAGTATAGTACAAAGAAATGTCTCACGAAAATGGCACCTTGCCAAATGGATCTTCGTACTTTGAACCGATACTATAATGCACACAGGACGTTTGTCTGTCTACAACAGTATTTTGGTTCCTTAAACGTAACGTTTAACTTGTCACTCGCGGCGGCAACGATTCTAATGTCCACTTAAATAAATTCGCGCCCAATATACACGCGGTTTGAGATGAATTTTCATTTGCCAAGTCGCGCTTATCAAGTTGTCTTTACTTAAGATAGTCAGTGGCCAGAGAGAATATGTATTTTACGATACTATCTATTTCGCGTTCAAATCACAACTGTATCCGCGGATGTTTGAATATTAGATAATTTCCCGTGCACGTAGTATATCTTTCAGGCGAGCCAACTAGACGTCGACATCGAAAGTGTGTCCCCTACTATGTAAGGAAAGGCGATGGAAATTGGTCGTTTGACCGCAGTTCGCACATCGCAACATCAGGAATTTTTATACATGTATGTATATAAAAAAATATATGAAAAATAGAAACGAAATGTAACGTGGGTGAGGGATGTTGTACAAATTCTTTAATTCATTATAATTTATTGGCCAGAATTTTTAAGTTCGAGGTTTTAAATTAATTTAACAAATTCTTAGACCGTGTCCTTTTTGGCACAACCAATTCCAAGCAAGTTGATGAGTATTTTGTGAGAAAGCAGACCCAAAAAACGTGATATTCATGTGCTTTGGGATGTGTTAAAATTAATTTATGGCAACAGGTTGGATAACACTATAACACAGCAATAACTCAAGCGAATGTTTCAGCGTTTTATTAATTCCTGAGATTAGCACGTAATTAAGGCAATATCATCTGACTAAAAGTGATAATCACGCGACAAGCGATAGCTGCAATTAGAAATTGTTTGTTTGGATAAGATATTCGCAAAGATTATAAACGATACCATAATGGGATGTGTTCGTCTATGATGAATCGTGCAGATCCATTTTGCTGGATAAAGAGACGTAAGGAGGCGAGATCTCCTCTTGACACGAATAAATAAAGTGATAAATGACACAAATCACGTGGAACTGTTTCCTAGTATGCAAATATTGTTATGAGGGAAAAGAACAACAAGAGAAAACTTAAAGAAAAAGTTTATTCCGGCAGCAACTACGCCACAAATTTTTCGAGTGAGTGGGCAGCACGTTCAGTGGATTTACTGCTGGGCACCAAAAAGCATTGAAAGGGGGTGGAGTGGAATACTTAAGGGCTTTGTATATTTCCTTTTCGTTTTTGTTAATTCCTTTCAGCAATCACATTAATTGATAGTTGACGATGTGTTAGTAGATAGAATAATGTTGTATTATTAACATTGGCCTTGCGAATACTTAAAATGCAATTAAAAAAAATCAATTAATCAATTAAGTAGGTTACGGAAGTATTGTTTTTGTTTGGTCTACACGATTGAAGATAAGTGAAAACCAAAGAAAACTTTATTAAGAAATGGAAATATTAATCCAATAATAAAAACACTGTCACGAGGCTTGGACATTTTCAAGGACAAAAACAATTGTTGAAGTCCTTGATAACATCATTGTCGGTCGATAATATCGTTGAAGGCATCCAATACACACACGTACGAATGCACAAAGGCACTTATGTCACAACTATTTCAGGGTTACAAGTCCTTGCGTATAATTCGATCCGTTTACTCTATGAATTACATTTTGAAAACTATGAACTGAAAGCTGAATAAACAGCCACACGTGCTTGATATTTTTTAAAAATATTCCTGTCTCCCAGAAAATGTTAGTAATTATTTTAGAAGAACGCCAAAAAATGCAAAAATAAAACAAATTTAAAGAAGATGTCAAAAGCCTACTCATTTTTTTTCATTCGCAGTAAAATCATATAGATTTAAGTGGACTAGCAATTATGTTCGGTGTATTTTTTTTTGCAAATTTTGGCAAACTTTCTTCCGCATGCTCTAAAAAAATGTATATTTTCGTAATGTCAGACTAATGTGACATGGCTAAAAACAGTGTTGAAAAGTATATTATTAGATCTGAAATTGTGCAAGTTCGAGTAAAAACAATGAATCAAAATTAAAGTCCACCAGATAAGTTTGAAACAGGAAGTGACGTGGTCCCAAATTTCACAACAATCCTTAAAAAGTCGCAAAAAATATCAACCACAGACGAAACGTTGAATAATTGGCGCAGGATCTCCTATTTCGAGTCACAAGTATAAAGATTCTAGTCAAAAAAATATTTGGCTATTAATTATATCTGCGATATTTTGGGATATTTTTCCGTCATAAATTGCCTATATTAAAAATAAATTATAACAAACTATATATTGGGCAGTATTTTTAATGATTAAATTATTAAACCTATTGCCACCTTTCGGTTGGATTCATAATGCCATCGATTTAGAATTTTATTCTAAATTTCGGCGAAAAACTTAGTCAAGAGATTTTCAACAGCTCTTTTGGAACGCTGATCGTACGATTTTTTAAAATTAGACGGAGATAGAAAGCAAAGTCGAGACCATATGCATTCAAACTTCCTAACGTTCCCATGAAAGGGTTCCGAGTCATCAAAGAATTTTGTGCCCTAGGATACCCATTATACAAAACAACTCATTTCCTGTTGATCCAATTTGGTTGCTTTTCTTTAATACCTTGGTTCAAGCGGACGAGATTCGAGGAATAGAAAACAAAATTATTTCTTACACGCAGCTGGAGCAGTTCGTAATAGACAATATCCCCTCCAATCCCATCAAACACTCCTGTGTTGAGGTCCATTAAAACCCTGTTTGTAGTTAATTGACACTTTGAGTAAATTCCCTTCCATTCCGAGCAAACACGCAATAAAATATGTCTTTTTTGCCGTCAACCCATACTTTGAATTCGCTTATAAAGGATCACATGATCGCTTGCATTGCATATTCCTCTATGGACACCCCCTTTTGAAGGCCCATAAGGATTCCGTTCAGAAATGATTAGATTCTCGTCCGTTTCAACAAGCCACTGATGATAATTTTTTCAACCAAATTATTTTGAATCTGGCTTTACCAGTCATGAAATGTTATTACCTTTTTTAATGGCTGGACGAGCAGAGCGAGATGCATCTTAAATATCGAATTTTCCGGAACACAATCGAGCAAACTACTCCTAGGTCCAACCTTCACTCAAAGAATCCTTACCATAAACCGTACATGTTTATGGTCATGCTTTTGCGATAGTTTTGCCATGTCTATAGAGTATTTTTTCAGATATTCCACTCATTTTCAAATCAATACAAATTTCAACACTAGTGACAAATGACACAACTGTCTTGACACAAAGTGTAGCCTGAAATGTCAACTGTTAAACATGTGTTCGTTTGACATATACAAACAAGTGCTGCCCAATAGTTTTTAGGTACAACATCATCAGACACTTTCATATAAGACTTGAAAAATAAGAGAAAATTTTCTCTTGGCATTTTTCGTTTTCTTTCACGTAGCATTACAGCCCCCATGTCCTACGCTTCCTGAAAACAGTGCCCCCAACGGTCGATACAATTTTTTATTTTTATTTTACCCTTAAAATCATTCTTATTTTGCGCTTCAACAATTTTGTCAACATCCTGCGTGAACTCAAAAATGAATACAGCACCGACGGATGGTGGTCAAAAAGCACTTGCGGCATTGACAGAGGATAAGTTTATTTATAGTTTATTTATCATTTAATGAGTTAATTTTTGTTTGTATACATACTTAGTTTTTACCTCTTCAGATCATTGATTTTTTACTATCAACCATAAAATGGATTTTCGAATCTAAGATCAGAGAATCGAATCAGAAAGAAACCAAGCAATATGGAGGAAATTCAATATTATGCCATGATAAAGGCCTTCGTTAAACAAGAGTAGACATCTCTGACGTTTTTTCAAGAGATATTAGCATTTTACGGGGAATCTGCTCCAATCTCTTTTCAAACAAGGGAAGAGGGGTAATTTAAGTTGGCCACTAATCTAACACAAAGCGAAAGTCCAAATTTTTGATTTTTCTCGTTGAATGTTTTCAAGGAGTCGAAAGCGGTTTGATCTGACAGACAAGTTATAAAACGGATTGTTTGACATTCAAAGAAAATACTCTTCTTAAACTCTTTCAAGAACGATTATGATGCATTATTGCTGTCAATTGTTGGGCAAGCTTTATATTGTTTGAGACGTTTAAAGGAGGGTCAAAGGCTTACAATATTCATCGTGGCAGAACGTGATGTATTTTTGAATTGAAAACTCACCATTGAGGTAACATGGGTCAACTCGTATAACCCCAAATCGAATGAAGGTAGTGAGCAGTGTCAAAGGCAAGGGAATTTTGTAAGTCCACCTACCAAATGCTACTGATGGGATTCACAGGAGCGTTAATCGCGTCTTTAAAACAAACAAAGCTAGGAAGAGCCAAAATGGCAAGACGAAAGCGGGTAACTGACAAGTCACACGCATTTTGTTCTGCAAGGCCAGGGTTCACTGACGACAGTGCACGCTTCATGATTAGGTTGCAAGTATCACTGACAGCAATGATACTGAAAATTGAAATTATTATGCTTATCATTTACTTATGCTTACCACGAGCATACCACTAAATATATATTTATCTATCAAAATAGAAATTAGATGTTTTTGGCAATCGTTAAGGACCGAGATCTAAAATATTAATGTGGTACCTATATTTCATTTCGAACAGGCTAGATGGCACTAGCTTTATTATTATCGAATCAGGTAAAAAACTGTTTAATTTGGAAACCTCAACATGCTCGCAGAAGCCAATGTCTGTATCATTTTCCTGTCATCATAACGAGCCATCAAAGCATCCAATCATACTATCTTCGTCATCTGAAATGTTTGTCACCACATTTCCATCTTAATTGTTTGCAAAGTATATTCTCATTAAATGTAATTAGTAGTTTCATGTGATTGTACAATTTCTAGGTCATCCTTCAAATTTGTTTTGACCACTTTCAACACAAACATTTCTGACACATTTTCAAGGAAAATTTGAACATTTCCAACCCCTTCTCAATCTTTTTTTTTTAAATATTGGTTTGTTACTCTATGAAATAAGATCATATTTGTTTACTTGCTGACGAAAAAAGATTTGGTCTAATTTTAGAGAAAATACCAATTTGTTTTTAAAATATATTAAATATTGCAGCAAAAACAAGTTTCAAAGAACTTTAGACCTTGTTTTAAATTTTTTCTTTTAGAACAGCGTTTTGTGAATTTATTTATTGCATTACAAATATTGCGTTTTAAGATGCATAATAAGAGTTGAATATATACAATTATATTTTTTGTATGATATAATAAGGAAATTATAATTTGAAATTTAGCAACAATTAACGAAAAAATTAATAACAAAATTTATAGAAAAATAGATTTTTATTAAAATTAATAATATAATCCAAACAAAAATTAAAATCTTCCGTTTCCTTATAAATAAATAAATTCAACAACTCTGTGCCTATAAAAAGGGATTTAACAGCAAACTGTGAGCGGTAATAAGCACCGTCACAACAACCATTATTTTCTTAATTTTAAGTTTAGTTTAATTTAAGAAGAAATAGAAATAGATGGTCAATTAATTTACACAGTATGAGGTCAAAGCTAATCAAAAACCATGATCAACTCCTACTAATTACTGATTACCTCTAGTGAATGGTTGAAACATAAAAAACAACACACTGTTCTAATATTATGTTGAATGGTCAAAGTGTGGAAAACGAGGACGAATACCTTGATTTTGACCTTTTGAATACCTTCGTTTTAGCCAACAATAAATCAACGGAAGTAAATAGAAGGATACAGCCCAAACATAAGATGTTTTTCGTCGTAATTCCCACACTCAAGGTGCTATACACAGAAGCACATAGCATCAAACATAAAAGCCAATGATAAGGAATGTTTTGTGCTACGGTCCTAGGACTTGGACACTTACGAAAATAACTGGCATAAAATTTAAACCCATTTGGAAAGTCTCAAGACAGATTATAGAAGAATTATAGAATATAGAAGATCTACAAAACTTTTGATTAGCCCAGTGTCTACAAGCTTATAAAATGGCAGAAACTGTAGTGAGCTAGCCACTTCAACAGACATGTTATCAAAATTTGCATATTTACTCGTATTTAATTTTTGGAGGATACAGTCGATGGACCAAAAGGTTTGGAGGTCATGGCGCGAGATGAGCTGTAACGCCATGAGTCTTGTAGACTGAATCTCAAACTATATTATTTATCGCATTTGCGAATTAAGGAGACACAATATTTGATCGAAAAATCGCACTTTACAGTGATTTCATCCCGTAGGTACCTCAAACATCTAGTTTTCAAATCACAAACACAAATCAGAGAATTATTAATGTACCTTGAATCAGGACCTTTTGCGTAGAAAACGAGTAACCAATTGTCTTGTGAGACACTGCAGATGAATATGACCGAAAATACCACAAATCAAGTCAAGTTATGAGTATTATTTTTTCCTGATTTTTTTTTTTAATTGTTGGGTTTTTCCTAATTTTACTGAATTAGAATTGAAAACACTTTTTTGTCGCTGAATACCGACTTACCACGAAAAATTTTCATTATCACAACAAAACACAAAAAGTCTACAAGTGCTGATCACAAACAAAAGGACACTTTCAAACCCCTTGATGGCATTCGAACAATTAACTTTTAACTGATCGTTGCAAAATCTAAACTGTTCCAAACAAGTCTGATGCCACTAAATTTATATAGAATTTTAAAATTTTATCTCAACTAAAGTGTTCTTTTTTTCCTTTTTTTTCGTACAAATAAATTTTCGTAGTTTTTATTTTTCTTCTTTGCTTCTCGGCCGGACAAAAGAAAAACGTGAGAAAAGATTAGCGTCGACAGGCACAGGCGATTTTCATGCACACGAGCAAATAAAGACTGCCAATTTTTCAAGAATCGATACGAACTCATAAATTGTTAAATTGACAACGGAATTAAAAATAAAAATAATAAAAAAAATCCAAAAAAACATCTTCATTTTCATCGAGCACGTAACACAGTTGTGTACAGTGTTGAAAGACGCTGTAATCTACATGTTAGTCATAAATGTGAAATAAACAAAAATATAAATGTTAAAAATAATGCAATGTTCGTATGGGTGTACTTGCCTTCTTTGAAACACTTTTTTAAGATTATTTATAGCTAATAGTAAAATTTCGGGGGAGTGTCTCAAGTTTGTGGTGAATGAAGAATTTTCAGTGAAAGATTACTTGGTCGTTTGGAAGAAAGTGAAAAAATGATTAAGGGTGACTCTATATGAAATTATACCAATAAATTTCGATTATACTTGATAAATTTTCGATTCAGGGTCATAAATAAGTCATTCAAAATATTTTTGAAAAAGCGTGATCAGTTAGTTCACGTGATGTTAATTCGAATCTGGTACCATAAATGTTCATAATTGAAATTATTTACGGCTCCTCAACAATCATTTGAACCAATTTGTGGAGACTGTCAATAGTATTCAATACAGCCCCCATTAAGACATCAATAAGGATTATATGGAACCACCAATTATGAGTGGTCTTACTATAGACTGCGCAATAACTCTACATACATATATATCAAACAATGGAGCAGATTTTAATCATGCAAATAAATTAAACAAATAATTATGATATTAGTCCTCATGACAAATGCGATTGTTTCATGTGTAATCGCTAAATGTTTTACGGTATAATTTTTATTTTCTTGTTTTTTTGTTAAGGGACAAAAATACACTGAAAAGTTTCACTCAAAGTCTTTTTCAACTCTTGAGAAAATTAAAAAAAAAATAACAAACAGAACTCTACAACAAAAAACACAACTCCAAATTATAAAATTTGAAAAATTATAAACAAATTCGAAAGACCACAAAAATAAAAATTTGAAATGTTAGGGGCGGGTGAAAAAAAGAAAAGCAAGAAACAAAATAAATAAACTGAAAAATTTTACCCCGAAGTTTCAACCCCAAAACACAACCTGAACCGCGCATTGGAATGGAACCGCAATTATTTGCTCACACTATACAACAAAATCAGTATAAATTTGCGTTACTGATGCGAAAATAGATTTTCCATTTCACTTTTGAAGATGTAACAAAAAGATTCAATAGGAATTGTTCTCCTAAACGAAAAATTCAAACCACATGGGCCTCAGATCTCGAACATTGCACGCCTCTCGTTGACGTAAATCTTGTTTGCTTTCAGGAGCAAAAACACGTGACCAAAACTACTAAAGACACCACTGTACATTTAATTATTTCATACCGAAAAACACAGGATTCACACCCTCAGATATTTTGATAACTAAGAAAATCACTCAAACACCTTCCTCCCGCGTTCAACGTCACTGACGCGTAGATTATCACTAATGACTTCCGTTTCTCCTTTGCAAATTATTTGTTGAATAATTTCTCTACTCCTGCAATTGCTCAAAACTACCCCTGCAAGCTACGCTAATATCTTCGGGATTCCTTTACAAAAATCTTCTTCATCTTAATTGAACCAATATACTCGCCGGGATGCTTTCTAGCTTTAATTTAATTAATTAATTTCATCAACACAACTTTGTACCAAGAGAGTTTGAAATGCGATTGAATAGTGTATACGAAACTTGATCTAAAAATAAGGAAGGATGGAATTTTAAATGTATACTGTGGAAATGAACAGACAAACGCTATACATCCTCATCCAACTTTGTTTTGGCTTGTTTTGCTGTCTATGTTTTCCTGTTTTGGCAGCAAAAATGTTGGAGGGGCACCAGCACTGAACTGATTTGTTTATAATCAATAACTCTCTATCGAGTGATCTAATTAAAAGTGCAATTTAGTGCGGAGAATGTTTTCAAAACAATTATAGTATGTTTTACGTAATACGATATCTGTGACACTGAAATTTAATTAGTTTGTCAAATCGAATGATGTAGGGGGTTGAAAATATGAGGACACGGTTATGAGGCTTTCTGTAATGAATTGTTGAGTACCTTTGTTTGCTTTGTTCGTCTAAAAGGTTCAATCAGCAAAATACCATTTTGGGTGCTAGGATTCGAATAGTGTGACAGTATCATCACTATCTTGTATATACTTCTAGAGAATTTAGTGTTCATATTTCATATCAAGTGGATACTTGATGTCTGTAAGATCCCCGTATAACTATTAAATTCGATGAGCTCCTACTTTATTTATAAATATTTAATGAAAAAAACCGCAATATCCTTTCAACTTTCTTCCGCTGGAATTGATGTCAGTACATAAAGGGCAATTAGATGAGCCTTATTCTATTCTTCACGGCGCCCTTAAGTCTCCGAAGCTGGTCGATGGGTCGTTCGATCTTCATCTTTTGTTTAAAGAGCACTTACAGAAAGGTTCCGTCGAGAGTTCGCCTTCTGTTGGTTACGACTGCCTCTTTATTATCATCCTCGCTAACCCGAAGCTGACAAAAAACTACCGTGACACTTGCGCCTGCGCAAGCCGCTCTGCGTTGCAAGTTCCTTCTTAAAAGCTGCACTCTCGGCTTTCTCTAGAAAACTCAGCTTAGATTCAAACCGAAAGCTCAAGCACTCCTTTTTATTTTCAATTTTAATAATGTATACTTGCTACTGTTCTGTCTTACTTCAGTCATAGTCTTATTTCGAAGGATGTCTTTCTAATGAGTGCCCAACCAAGCTATTTTAAATCCTTATTTGATTGAATGTTCGCCCGACAATTTACGTCGCCGCATCATTATCTGGACACGACCTCTCCGTCAGTTCGAATCTCATAGTTCGTCGTACAGCCCGTGGTGGTATTGTCTTGCAGGTATTGTTTTAGTTTCCGCAATTGTTTTTGGTATTGTTTAGTTTAGTTTCCTCAAAAGCCTTCCGCATAAGATAATTTGGTACTTGGAACGAGTGTCCAGAATGTCCCTCTGTCTAACGACGTTAAATATTACCCTGATGATAAAATGTTCCAAGAGGCATAACTACCGTCAATGAGTCGTCCATTAATTGGTTTCTGGAGGACATCCCTGGGCGTATTTTCCATCCGTCTTTCCCAAATAGATGTTCGACACCATACGAGATATCCCCTCTCTCTTTTATATCAGCATGAGTCTTTTCACTGCACAAAGAAATCATAAACTTCTGGAATTTCTTTTGACTTCACGTAAAGAATTGCTAGTTGCTGTTCTTCTCTGGTCATGTTTAAACAATCTTGCTATATTAAGCCGTGGATAGTATGGATATGAACTACACGTTGGTGAACCACAGTTTCCATTTTTCAATATGGTTGTTATGTCTAACGAAGAAAGCCCAAACTATACTGCCCGTTTTGTGAGAAGCGGACTTTCACATAAATAGCATATAGTCTAAACTCTATGGATCCTTGTTCACGTCTTTCACGAGGTTTGCCATTCTTCATTGTAGAGCCTCAAAAGTTTTCTGGCCGATAAATATTCTGTCATCCTAAGGTAGTCATCTTCATAGTCGTGTCAAATTCATTTGACTACCAGTATACTGGAGGTTTTCTGTATCTGGTTCTCCAACACAGCATAGATGACCTAGCATAAATGTCTTATATGGACGACAGCGTAAAAAGTACACGTTTCTCTGGTCGCCGGCCAAATTATAGGTTCCAAGTAGCAGAATCTCCTGAGCATATCTAATAACTTCCCTACATCTATCTTAATATTCAACCCGACGATGAAAGACAGAGTTAGTAGAAGTTCAACAGCACTGCACAGATGTACTGAATACTGCAGTGACGACCCCTGGTCGAGCAGTCCTTAAGAACTCTCCAATTGTATATCCTTGAAACAAAGTGAATTTCACGTCCGAAATGGTACTCACGAATTCCCGTCCAGCAGTTGTGCCAGTTTTACAACTGTCAAACACAACAAGTATCATTGTAGCTGTTGTCCCAGAATTAGTTTTATTCCAGGATTTGGCTGATGTCTTCCCCATTCAATGACACAAGCGTTAGAGTATCCCTCATATTACCCACTGCAGCCGACATTCTATTCTTTGATGTTGATAACAAATGTCCAAACTTTATTGGCGAAAGACCAAAAACAAAAAATTGATTTGATTGTGGTGGTTATATCCTGTGTGCAATCACACTTCGTGAATGGTTCACTTATTACACTTATAGTCCGTGAAATCACATAAGACTTGAGGAAGACCGACACGTTAGCGTTGGTGACGTTACTGTAGAAAAGAACTCTGATCACAGAACAATTTTGAAATATTTGCATGATAGAAACTAGATTTCCAAACACTATCGAAGTCAAAACTTTAAAAATATAATAAATTAATAAAAGTGATAGCGGGTTTCCCTTTGCTTCTCATGCAGTCAAGGAAATTGAACCATTTCTTAAAAGCTGGGCTTTAGGAACAGATAAAAATCACTACGAGTGTGAAAATAATGGGCGAAAGAAATCGTGAAAGTGAATTCTATAGAACGGCTGACATACAAGAATTGACGGTAAGGAAGGAGTACTATGACAAGCCATATTACAGGAACCGATTAATAACAAATAGCAGAGATTGTTGTTTACCGGATACGACAATTTTGGAAATTATTCACGACGATTTCCACAAAAGTTGGAGATTGATAGGTGCCTAAAATGCTCATGCCGCCTCAGAAACCTCTGTAGTGAAGACAAGAATGGACTATTGAGTTGAATTTTGACTGGAGACGAAACTTTGGTTCATCATTATGAACTTAAGTCCAAACAGGACTCTTTGCAACGACACAAGAAGAGAATATCACCACCCAGGTAAGTTCATGTAAGTGAACATGAAGTAAGTTCATGTAAGCAAGTTCATCAGAAGAGTTGTTGTTTACAGATTACAAAAATAGAGAATACTACGCTCCAATCAAAGAATGTATCAAAGCGAAACATGTCCTCCTTCTAAACAACAGCGTAGCTGTTCACAAGTGTCGTGTTGCGTTGGCTGCCTCATGAAGTCCTGAACTGGCTGCTAGTGATTATCTGTTTCGAAAACTTAAAACTACTTCTTTAGAATAAGTTTGCAAGCGATGAAGAATGAGTTTATTATTCGGACCAAGAGAAACCATTTTTGTATGAAGGTATACATATTTAATCGAAAAAAATTAACTATTACTACTAGTGGAAATAAACAAAAGAAGAAGAAAAAAATTGAATGGATCAAATGTCCCACGCAATCTGCTTGAATGAAATATTCATTTCTGCCATCGGATCCAACGAGATTACCTTATGACCCTACAATTCGACCCTTGGTGTCGTTAATGATATTATAAATGAAGAATTTTTCCGTGATTAAATATATTCGAATTGAAAAACAAAAGAATGACTTTGATATGAACGTCATTCGGGCATACCATTTTATTTATTACTATTTTGTTTATTGCTTTACATGCGAAAGCAGCTTATGCGTGTTAAAGACTATTATTGGATGGAAGGTAAACTCGATTAACTTAATAACGAATGAAAGTAATAAAATTCACGCCTCTCACATGATGTTAATTTTGTTTATATGTTTATGCTTTACGTAAGGAATTCTTAGTAAGTATCCATTAACATTGAACGAGTTACTTAGCGAAATTACCTTTTTCACACCTAGGATGTGGCAAATAATGAGTCGTCCGTATGCGTTGACACACTAAACTATAAATTTGTCGATTAATTTCAGTTATATCCTTTCGGTAGCAATATGAATCGACCCTACACAAAATCCACGATAATTATATTTTACATTTTCTATATTCAATCGAAATGCTACTCAATTATTTCATATACGTTCGATCGGAAGCAGAAAAAATTTCGCATATTCCCTAAATATTGGATCCTTAATGGAGTTATCCTTTTTACCGCAATTGTAATAACAATCATCGCTGTTGTTGTGGTATATTCCAATTTGAAGTTTCTACGTTTTAAAGCGGTCAAGGAAGTGAGTTCGTGTTTACATGTATCCGTCGTCCTTTTTATGACTATTATGTTATTTTCACAATGGAGACAGACCAACAATTATGTGAAACTACTTAACCAAGGGCTCAAGCTAGTCAAGGATATATCTCAATTGACAGACTCTTCCCAAATATTTAATAGGAACTCAGTGATATTAATTGTTTGTAAATTGATTTTGTATTACATGCATTTAGCAGGTCACATATGGTTTACATTTGTTGCATATCCAAATAAATCGTTCGTTGTCCTAATTATGTGGAATTTCGCTATAATGATATTAAGCAGCGTGCTCGTTATGTCGCATTGGGTGTTTTTCGTGAATTTAACACTTACACAAATGAGTAGAATTTTGAGTGTTCATTTTGAAAAGTTAATAAGTGAATCCTTCGCCACTGAACGATTTGTGGTTCAGCTAAAAGAAAATATGCAAAGATCTTGTGAACTTTGTGATCGTCTTGATAAATATGCCGAATTGTGCAATCGAACTTTTCGAATTACAACAGAAATCAATAAATGCTTTGGAGTTGCGATACTTGCTGTGCTCTTTTCTGATTACTGTTTTGTGCTCCTGCAATTTTACTACTTATATGTTATGTACGCAAGAGGATTTCTCTTTTATCGTGGATATGTTGATGTATTTGCGTACGATAATATGCTCGCCGTTTTTAATATGATAAACATGTATATACTGTTGCACGTTTACAATTCAATCTGGAAATATTGTGGAAGAATTAAGGACACTGCAAAGAGTTGTTCGGATTTTCATCGAATGGAAGAACGATTGGAAAGAGTGGTAAGTGAACAAAGAATACTTAAAATAACACTACTAGCACAGGTCACACCAAATTTAATTCCTTTCTATACTTTGCCTGACGCAGACTACGTAGGATCCGCTTGTAATTGCGATTAACTTAACAACATACAGACACTATACAAATGATTAATGGATTACGCTTTACTATCGCAATTACAACGTTTACTTACCTATGATTAACTGAAATACCAAGCGACGAACGTTTCCAAGTTCATCTCGACACATAAAATACAGTCATCAAACTGACGCCCATAACTAAAACATGTGGACACCTACTTTAAAAACGTCCTTTTTATTCTATCTTTTCTACATTCCAACGCAATTCCTGCAAATAGTACCCTACTCATTTGACAACAAGCGAAAAAAGTTTCGCCAATCACGAACACGCACGTTTCTCTTTATATCCTTTTGGGTCATTGTTTTACCCACCTTGTACTTGGTCCTGAACAATGCATTTCTTACGGTGGAATTCCTGAATTTGAGAACAATTCTAGAATTAACAGCATCGATTTACGCACTTCAATCCATTCTAATTATTTCTATGCTTATTTCACAATTTCGTGAGGCAGAAAGATTTGTAAATTTATTCAATGAAGGATTAGATTTCCTGCAACAAATCATGGGCATCCTACAAACTTCTGATTTGTTTAGTGCATTCACAGTTGGATTGCTTTTATTCAAATTACTCTTTGTTTGCGGTCACATTGGACTTCAGGTTTGGTATTCGATAGAGGCTGATAAAAGGATACCTTTGTTTGGAGTGCTGGGTTGGAATTTTTCAAATTTGGTTTATAGCACACCCGAGTTCATGTCCAATTGGATATTTTTCATAAGCTTAATAGCATACGAAGTTCATAAAAGTTTAAGTGAATATTTTGAGAAGTTTCTTAGACGTACATTTCGTCCCGATGGTGAGCTCATTCGAAAAAGGATATTCAGCCGCAATGTACAGTACTATCGCAGTTTGTGTGATGAATTTGATAAGTACAGTGAAATTTTTGTGAAAATATTAAAGCTATATGGAAAAATTATTAAGTACTTTGGAATTTCAATGGTTGCCGCAATTTGTTCGGATTTTTGTGTCGTTTTGATGAAATTATATTTTTTATATTTTCTCATTGCGGAAGAACAAGTTTTTCTTCTTGGAAAAATCAATCAATTCATTTTCCAAAATTTATACGTTGTGATGGATGTGATAAATTTATTTTTCATACTACAAGTACATTATTTAATAGTGAAGTATGCGGAAAAGATTAAAGATAATTTTAAAAAGTGTTCCGATTTCTATTGCTTCGATGAACGTTTGGCCACAAGTGTAAGTAGCGACAAGCAAAAAACTTCCTTATTCATATTTTTAATTCAATTATGTTGACCTTGAGGTCCCGATACTATATGTGTGAGTGCTAGAGTATAATGATATTAAATCTTATTTCTCTAACAAGAAAGATATACTCTTCATAATCAATGAATTCGAATAGATTGCAAAGTCTGATATTTTTTAAAGTAGTTATTAGAATAAAGCCATTGTAGTTTTGCAATTTAGTACACACTTTTTAAGTTGATTCAAGCTAGTCAACCCAACTTGATCAGTCGAGGCGGGTCTTAACTTAACATCATAAGAGATTGATCTTGGGCATGGGAATTATACAATTACATAGTTAAACTTGTGCTATACCGACTCATTCGGAAGTTGGGAATCTCTAAACATTTGAGGAATTTGGAAGCATCTGGATCTGTTTGGGCATACTTGAACTCAAACCAGTTCAGGATTTAAGGGTCTTTGCGGACATTGACAAAAATACGGAAATATGCTTTTCTACACCAACACTTTCGGCTAGGGGCCGCTTGATCTTATGAATATCTGAGCTTAAGAATATTCAGGAGTTAGACATCACAATGCACTGGAGCAAATACGGAAGCATGTGCAACTTGAGACATTACAGCCATGTTGGGATCTAAGGAGAGCATCAGTTAGATACACACATAAATATGGTTGGACCATAAATTTGATGTCAAAAGGATCAAAGAGTGGAGAATCGTTCCTCAAATTTCAAAACTGAAAAGTGCTCGCAGATGCTTAGCATATAACTGTTGGAATACACGGAACATATCGCACGAAAGCGCATATATTTGAGGGAAATATAATGACTCTCTCTACCTTTATATAATATAGCCAATCAAGATACAGCTTTGACAATGTCCAGACATGGGCTGAAAGCGCTAAGAGCAATTCTCCGCTAATTCCAAACACACCTGGAAGTTGTGTCAGCTTCTCTATTACCTTTGATCATGAAATGAGGCGGCTCTAACTCTCGTAATCTTACTTAAATTTCAAAGACCCGGGCTTCGCCAATTCAGTTCGTTCCATCACTATTTCGGACTTTCAGAAAAAACTGAATATGTTGGCCACTGGACGGGTTAAGTACAGATGTTGTTAAAGCAGATATTATATTCTATTTTCTATACTCAATGCTATTCTGGCGGTCATTTTCTGCACAAGGGCCGGAATTTAGCTGGCAGGCTCTATATTGAGTGTAATCAATGATGTTGATCAAAAGAAGTCTATATTCACCATCTGGCTACATTGATCAGATACAAAATTGTCTGACATGATTTTCGCCGGATTTTGCTGAATTTTATTCATGATCAATGGCGCGATAGCCCTATTTTTCTGTTGAAGTATCTTTATAATCTATTCAACCCAGATATCACCATCTGAACATGGAGCGTTTTTCGAGTGTTTTAACTGTTTATCTTTCGAACAAAAACACTTCCACTACCCAGAACATAATAAACAGAACACCGAAGAAAAGATCTAATAGTTTTGATTAATTATTCCTAAACAAAGTCAATTGATCGTTAAACACTTCTATTACTTAAACGCAGTTATTATTCATAGTGATTTAGACTCTTCAACTTTACGCAATTATGAACGATTAACTAGAACCAACTAAAGGCTCACCGATTATCTCAAACCACTCTAAGATCTAATAGAATTTAATTCGATATTTCCGAGAACATACACAATATCATTATTACAATTTACTCTAAGTGCTTCAATTTGTTTTATTGCATGTTCTATTCTAAATGCTTTTTCAGGAACGTTCTTTGAAGACGCAGTCGAGCCCACAATGTAGTTCGACTGAGTGAAAACACATCCAAAATAATCATCGTGAATACCCTTCGAAAATTTCCATTTATAATCTATCAAAATGAGGAGCACATTCACATTCACTTGCATCCTTTTCTACATTTTCTATTTTCATGTCAAATTTTTCCAAATTATATCATACACTTATGACCCACAAAACATAAAATTCAATTATTCAATAAAGGATACACTTCGAAGTATTATCTTTTCAACAATAGTCTTATTGCTGTACCCTTTTATAATATACCAAACCTTTCTAAACATTCACTTTCTATCCTTGAGAACAATCGCCGAAATAACATCTTTCATGACATTCTTCTATTTTATTTTGATTGTATCAACAATTGCAACACAGCTTTGGTACAGTGAAAAACTTGCCAACATTTTTAATAAAGGGCTTGAATTTGTCCACGTCGTTAACAACATCCGAAATCCGGTACAAATGCTTAGTAAATGTTCTTTCGTGATATTAATATTTAAATTAGTTTCCTTTTATGTTCGTTTTTCCTTACAAGTTTGGTTTTCTTTGACCGCATATCCTAACAGTCCTGTCGTGACGAAATTCCTTTGGAATTATTCCAATATTGTTCTCAATATGATTGAATTAGTGTCAATGTGGATAATTTTTATAAACTTAATTTGCCAGCAAGTGTTTAAAAGTTTTAATGGTCAATTTGAAAAGTTCTTATGCGAATTATCCTGTACTTTACGTCAGTCCAGTAATCATGAATACCATCGTAATATACAGCAGTTAAATGTTTGGCGTGATAAATTCAATTTTTATTGTCAACAATTTCAAAGGATACATGAATTGTATAGTGAAATTAATGAATGTTTTGGAATTGCCATTGTTGCTTCGATTTGCGCAAATTATGGTAGCATTCTCTGTCAGTTGTATTATTTATATTTTTTACATGCACAAAGTGAATTGTATCAAAACGGACGATTCAGTGGTTTTGCTTTTCAAAATTTTTCGGTCGGACCAGATTTAATTTATATGGGAATGGTGATGCATGTGTATAATTCAATTGTGAAATCAATGAAAAGAATGAAAGAGAAATTTAATATGATAACTACTTTTCATGTGTTTGATCAAAGATTGGATGCAAGTGTAAGTATTTGTTTTTGTATGAAAATTCATCCAAACTATATTACGAACCCAAAAAAAAACTACTTATAAGGGAGAACTACTTATAATAAAGAAAGTACCCTAGTACCAATCGAAACGGGTATCTTTTTGTTAAAATAGACCACAATCCTTGTAACAATGCACGACCTTATTACATATTTCCATGTCAATACTTCAGAATAGTCCTGTCTCCTATTTGGAGCAGTGAGAAAGGAATTGGTTTTTTTGGTTTACTGCAGCCCGAAATTGAAAACCCTACCCTGGCTGAAACATCGTCCTTGTGGTTTCGAAGGCCGGAAAATTATCTGCTTTCAGCAATTTCAATCAGGCTAGGCCTTCAATCTTTCTCATTTCAAACCTTGAACAACCTCTGAATATAGAAAGAAAAACTGAATATGAGTCTGCGGTTTTAAAAGGTTCAGAAAGACACTTTTTAATATTTAAATGAAAATGTTCACGTTCTCGCGGAACTTATGTACTTATTTCAAGTTCAAGAAAACAACTTTTTCCATTTCTGCACTTAAACTGGAGTTGCAATTAAGACTTATTTCATAGTTCATTCTATTGCACTTGCTAATTGCAAAATTTTATTGCAGCCATGGCTGATAGTTTGGCTCCTGCATAATTAGATTGCACAATTTAATTATTTTTCCAGGTACATCAGACTAATGAAATTAATTCAATGTGAAACGAAGACCAAATTATTTCTTACTTTCGAAATAGTGAAAAAATTTTCCAAAGGCTACTCAAACATGTTTAACAGGCGGTTTAGCTCCCATTTTAAAACCAAAATCATATTTTTAATATTTTATATTCAATTGTGTGTTTTCGGGTTAGTAACGTTTATTTACGACTCAAAGACAAAAAAAATTCAATTTTCTCAGAAACTGTGGGTCCTAAATGGTATCGTTGTAATTTTCATCATTTGCACGGTTTTAGTTCAAAATTATATCGAGTTTCATCATAATGAATTTTTAGTACTAAATAAAATTTTGGAGATCAGTGTCCTCTCCCTTTTCATAGGATATATGGTTGTGACTACAACCCTTATATCACTCTGGGTTCAAGGCGACACAATTGTTACGGCCCTGAACATGGGTCTTTTGTTAGCAACAGACATTGAAGAACTAACCAACACTGGCGACAATTTTTTTGGAAAATATTCTTTGGGTTTGATCCTTTACCGATTGTTTTTTGCAATCACCCGATTTAATCTATATTTGTGGCATGCATGTGGAATTAATCGACACGAAAGTGGTTTTTTTATGTTCATGGCTGTTTTGATGGTTCTAGAATATCACGTAGTACAAATTGTGATTAGTTGTGAGTTTCTATTATGTGTAGTGCAACGACAACTCTACGAATCGTTACAGAGAAACTTTCGAAATTTCCTTCGTTACAATTTTTCATCACTTTCAAATAATTTTGACCAAAATCAAAGGACTCAAAAAATGCATCGTTGTTGCGAAACCAGTGATCGTTTGGATCGTTATGCAGACATTTTTCAACGATTATATAAAATCGGAAATATTTTTAATAAATATTTTGATATATCCTTAATCGCGAGCATTGTATTCAACTACATCAACGTTACGACTGATTTGTATTACATATATTTCATCTATGTAACTCCTCAAAGGGTTATAAATGCGGAGAATATGCCTTACATTGTCCGTAAATATTTCACAGTATTTGCTGAGATTTTTTGTACATGCTTGTTACTTTTCACTACAAACTCAACGCTTCAATACAGAGAGCAAATTCAAAACGATCTACGAGAGTGTATTCGTTTCGAAAAATACGACGAACGATTGGAGAGAACGGTAAGTTTGAAAAAATTTTCTTTTTTTTTTTAAATTTTTGGAATATAAAACGAGACACGTAATTATTGCTTCAAGGTCCCAAATAATAAAAATTAAGGCCCCAACTAAGTTGAACGTCCGGAGAATGTCCTGAGCGCAAACATTATATATCTTTTTTTAATTCATCCACTGCCGTTTTCAAAATGGCCTCACCTTGGTTAAACTAAGGAATCAGACATGGCTCATGACTCATGGCTCATGGAGTCATGACATTACTAGGCTCAGTCCTTTTTCTAATTAACTTACGCCCGATGACATAGTTTCATTACGTAAGTCTCGTTTAGAGCAATGCAAAGTGTTGGAACAAATCCTTTGTTCAGGTGTGATACTGCCCAATACCTGTGCATTATTAGATACGTGGGTACATTCTAAACGCAAAGCCAATATTGAGAAGCCTTGTTTGAACAAATTTGCTTCGCAAGTTTTTTTTGCATGAATATTTGTTCCATCTACTTAACTTACATTTGGTACTGCTTCTAAATAGCATTCGAAGAATACATTTAACATTGCTTACCTGTAAATAAATAGAAAGAATGCGTTAGTTAAGATTCAAATCAAAGAACAATAATTTATTATGTCAGCATATTTCGAAATTAACATTCTTTTCCAAACTGTTTCACATATAATTCAAAATTATTACTTTTAACGTCGAACCTTTGTCTTACGCATAAGGACTGTTGAAGAGAATAAGAATAGTGCAATTATATGGATCACCGCAATTGTTTAGTGATTTACTTCGTGCGCCGAATGCTTTTTAGTCTTTTTACTTTTCAAGGGTGAATTTATGCAGCAATTATGCGAAAGAAAAGTTGATTATTTTCTGTTAGCCTCGCATAGCAGCAAGAACAGAATTCGTTAGCAATACTTTCAAGTTTCTAGTAGAAGCTGATGCAAATTTAGAATGCAAGAGTTATCTGAGAAAGTGGATCAGTCGAAATCGTTATGAGATCGACTTCAACTTAGCTTAGCTATGAGCTAATCTACGGATATTGCGGTCCAATCTGTAAACAATCGATGCCACGGCCTTCTTATTATCTATTCTGTAAGCAAGTCACAGGATGACCCTTGTCATATCTCCTTTTCATGAACACAGTGGCAGTGAGCACGATAAAAAAGTAGTGGAATAGGAGAAGTCCGTTTCTTTTCGCAGGGATGTTGAAACAAATGGAATTGGAAAATGGAAAAAGGGAATACAGGATCACCTAGAGGCGTCGAGTGTCCAGAAAATTATCCCTACATTCTCTCTCAAAAAAATTATCCACAATCTATCCGAAGTCACCTGCATGCAATTTTGAAAGCAGACAAGTTAAGGAAACAGGACACCGTATGAATTTCATTAGTTTTCATTTCGTTGCAATCTAGATTTCGTAGCGATGCATTTCTTCGCAAGTACTAGCCTTTAAATCAAATCAATTGATTAGAAATTTGTTACTATGAAATTAGTGAGGATGTAGTGCTATAACGCACTTTCAGTTGTTAGAGAAGCTCTTACTGCTGGGCAGTATAATTGAAAATTACAACTGTTGAAAGGAATAACTGAACTGATTCACAGAAAAGGAGTAACTGACAAATTGTGCCGCCATTTAGCGAAACTAATTTTGAAAAAATCCAAAGGACGAGTAGAGAAAGTTATGCTTCTTACCCGCCCCAACTTCCCTCTCACAGTCATATTCTTCTCATCAATAGGTTGATTTCACTCAACGCCGAGACCATACTCTATTTCAATGTTTTCCATCATTAGATCTACGCCTTGTGAGAAATGAAATGTTTGAAATACTTTGAATTACCCAATTATCGTTTCGCAAATAAAGTTGGTAAATAAGAAAAAGACGTAATCGAAATTTTATCAACAAACGCCATATGTTAATATTGGAACACCTAAGTCTCCATTTTTATACATTTTTTTCTATTTAATCTATATCGGTTCAGGATGTATCGGTATAGTTTCATAGTACATGTTCCTGATACAAAATAGTTTGATTACCATCAATTAACCTTTATTCCCATGTGTAATGCAACATGCGGCGTTCCTTTCAACATCATTCTTTTAAAATTCTCATGTCACTATTTTAGACACCAGGGGGCTTTTTTCAGTGCAATTTCTCAGCAATTAAGCAATCATAACACTCATTTAAGCTAAATTAATTAAAGAAGTGGCAATATAAAGGCAGGTATGAGCTAGGGACTAAATAAATGCTGTTCTAAATTCCTTACTATCAAGTGCTAGACGAATCCTTTCACAATTTTTGAAGTGATTACAAGTGAATCTATAAGAAATTCTGTTAAACTGGTCATGGCGTCTCGGTTTCCTGGTTCTAAACTAACCAGGCTTATATTTTTCATTTTCTACGCTCAATTATGCTTGTTCGGTTTGGCAACATTCATTTACAATAATAAGACTATTCAAATTTGTTTTTCAACAAACTTATGGATTATCAACGGTTTTATAATCATTTTCATCGTTATAATACTCTTCGTTTCCACGTACATTGCTGTCAGCCTAAGCGCATTTCTTAAACTTATGAACATTGCTGCGATGAGCGCATTCTCTTTTGTCACAGGATATGTTTGCGTGATAGTTACACTAATTTCCTTATGGATTCACAGCAAAAAAATTGCCCGATTGCTCAACGAAGGCCTTGAGTTAATGAAAGACATTGCAAAGATTATCGATATTCGATGTCCTTTTGATGTTTGGGCGATTCTATTTCTTTTGTATAAAGAGATATCCTTATACACTCGCTTGATAACCGATATATGGCATGCTGTCGGTACAGTTCATACTCAAAGTGTTAAGCATATGCTAATGTGGGTTTTAATGGTGTTAGGGTTTTGCACCTTGCAAATTATCACAAACTGGTGCCTTTTTTTGAGTATCATACAACGACAATTGTACCAGAGATTGGAAAAAAGTTTTGAAAAATTTCTCAAAGACAATTTTAGCGTGAGTTGTTGTAGCAGTACAGATGAGAAACGCACGGGATTCACCATGCAAAGGTTTTGTGATATAAGTGATCGTTTGGATGTTTATGCTAGAATATTTAAACGCATGTTCCAAACATTTTCCGAGCTAAATGAATGTCTTGGCATACCGACGGTTTTTATCCTTTTATTTAATTATAATAAGATCACATTCGATTTTTACTACATGTACATGGTGGTAGCAAGTCCGCAGAGCGTATTCTATGACGATATGATGTATTTGGTGCAGAAGCATGTTATAGTATTTGCTGATTTAGTCGGGACATGTCTAGTGATGTTTGTAGCTCATTCAATCAAGTCTTGTATGCGGAAAATTCACAACACTCTTCGTAAATATGGAGGCTTTCAAATGGTTGATAAACGATTAGAAGACAATGTAAGTAACAAAGTATTTATTCTTTCTTAACATTTACCAGACCACGAATCTTTCTTATCTAAAGATGTCATCTACCTCCTCAAATTTCCTCTTAAATTTGCCGAAAGTCATGAAGGAGAGCACATGATCTCTTTGAAAAGCAGATTTTTGGACCAGTATAGAAGAAATTTCTTGACTCTAGATTTTAATCATATCCTTATGTCCCTATTGACCCATAGGTTAACCAAAATCTAAAGGCTGATGTAGTTAAATATTCCACGCTCAAAATTTTGATTTAACAAAACAAACACATTTTATTGAAAATTTTCAACACTATCAGTCGATTGGCAATCTCTGTTTTGCTGGGGCTAGCATATTTTCGTGAGACTTGGTGAAAAGGGTCAACTAATAGTGCAAAAGTGTGACGCCCAACTAAGCCTAAGGTACGATAGAATCATTTAATTCCAAAACCCAAGTTGCATAAAGTTGTGGCTGGGTCAGTGTCACGTTTGTACTTCAATTTTCTCACTTTATCCAGATATGCTAGAAGTCTGGGACAAGACGAAGACAAGACGAAGACAAGCCAAAATGTCACAGTTGTCGTGAAGACTTGAACCATAGAGCCTCTGCATGTAAAGCGAACGTCATCAGGATCATTGGACTTTGAGAAATAAGGTGGATGAAACGGCGATATACTCTTTTCTTTAAAGCCATGATAGAAAATGCATATAATTACAAATCAGCTGACACAAAAGACAACTATGATAAATAAGTATTTCAAGTAGGGCAACTGTGACAAGAACAAGTGAGTGGTACGAAACCAATCAACGAAATACGACTGTTATCTGCTTTCTCTTGAACCATCAAAATTCTACCTTGGCAAGTAATTACTTACTTTTATTGACATAACGCATGTCAAAAAGGGGATAGCAAACATTTTTTTTTTCTGCCTCCCTCTCTCTTTCTCTCCCTCTATGCGCCGGATAATTTCAGTTCACACCCGGTATAGAAACCATGAACATATCCTTCGTAAAAAGACGTGTAATCATTTTGTTGTTGTTAGCCTTTTACAACACTGTCCGTATGACTGGATTACTACCTATCACATATGATTTCGCCCGCTTGCCATTCATACCTTGGAGGAAATACCAAGCAATAAATGGAGTTATCCTTTTCATATCTGCAATATTTCAAACGTTCTTTCTAATATACCTTTGTCGCCATATGAATTTCGTGCGTGATATGAGAATACAAGTTGTCACAGTGATTTCAGTTGTCCTATTATACATATCGATAAATATCTCATTGATATGGAACTGGTCTAATTCCTTCAGGCTGATAGAAATATTAAATCGTGCCGTGCAATTGATTTTGCAGCTAAACAAAACTCTTGATTATATTTTCAGTATTGAATGGTTGACATTTTTAGCGATAAAATCTCTCATCTCCTTTGCTAGATACATTGCGTTTCTCGTGTACCTCGTGCATGGCCAGGATCATCATCCTCCAATTATTATCTTTATCTTGTGTTTCAATAAATTGATTTACCTTATAATTGATATCTACACGCATTGTATTTTACTAATTTATTCAACTATTAAACGAGTTTACAGTCATTCCATCCTCGAATTGGAAAATATTTTGAAACAATCAACCAGGACTTTCGATGTGTCGAATCGAAGGAATTCGAAAAACTTGCGACAATTCAGTGACCAACTGGATACCATCGGACGTTTTTCATATCATTTCAATTTTATCATAAGAGATTTCAACGAGTGTTTTCAGATACCATTTGTTTTTTTCATGATACTTTACTATCTTGTTGCTCTTGTTAAACTATACTTCTTCCTTGCTGAAGTTTTTCTGTCCAACTCAATTCCTATCTATGGCGGATTCGTATTAGACAATGCATTAGCGTTTATTTTTTTCATTCAATTATACTCCATGTTGTACTTGGGAAATTCTTTGAAACTATGTTCGAAGATCGTGAAAAACTTAGTGGGAAATTCAATAAACGTTAAAGTTACAGACAATCGACTAGATATGACTGTAAGTAGGGATTGTTATTTTAAGCAAATTATTTTTAATTTATAATTTATTCACCTCTCATGAACTTTTTTTGAATTGGATTGTTGAGCATGAAAATTTCGCCGACTTTTACGCTTGTCAGATATTTTATTAAAGTCTATTTCAGCAAGCATGATAAAATTTCACAGAAAATAACAATGTAAATTATCGCATCCTCGGAAATATTTTACTGATACTTTTTCCTAACCACTTTTCATGTTCCATTTAATTTCCTTTGAATATTTTCTGGCACTTACCAAATAGAAACGTTCAGTATTTGTGTTGAATTTATGAATTCATTGTTTCTTCATGAAAAGGTTGGAACAAGCTTACGAAAAACTACACGTTCTGCTCCTGCGTCGGAATACTCAGCTAATTCCCTAATTTTTGTTTCCTTGCCGATTTTTAATACACTTTACTGATATTTTAAAAGAATTTTCAAATTAATTGTATGGAACCCAGTATACGATTACCTGATCCAAGAAGAACAAGGACTGCAGAACTGACGTATAAACACATGACTGGTTATCCTGCAGAGGTTATATCGCCAGAGGTGTGTCATGATGGCGGAGCGTCATTTATCTACGCTTTGTAGATATTAATAAAATAATCTGCATTCTTATGAATAAAATATCTGTAGAGTTGCTTACAAAGAGATCACTAGACGGAACTCAAGAGCTGCGTTAATAAAGGCAAATAAGTCTACATATTTTCGTCTGTATTATCAGTGGATGAATTATCATCAAAGCTCCTTCAGAATAGAGAATGCATTCGCATATTTTCCCTAAAACTAAGAAACTAATAAACCTCCAGATCTGGATGAAAAATTAGTATGAATTCACATGCTCTTCACAGGATTACCAGTTAATGTAACAATTCTATCGCATGTTTAGAATTATTAGTGGGTGTTGATCTGTTGCTGGAATACCGAGCTTCAGCAGAAACACATTTCATATACCCTCCATAGTATCATCAATTGTTGGAATATCTCTGGAACATTTTCAGAAATGATGGCGGTACTGACTTACCATTCATACGATTAACAGTTGATAGAATACAACAAACAAGTCACATGATTCTTCAGAGCTCCTTTCGAGATGGTGATTACAATTGCAATTGGTTATACACCAATCGATGAAATACCTCTAGAATATTTTCAGAAAATAAGCGACATCTACACCTCAACATACTATCAGATGGTATACTATAAGCCTTCACAGTTATATCAGAAAGCGCATAACAGAGACAATTTCCATAGGATCTGAGCCTAGCCATCTTCCATCATTTTTGTTGAAACTTCCGGATGGGTAAGCTTACTCAAAAGCCGCATTCCACCGATAGTTATTTGTTTCGGGATTTGAGCTAACAGAAACTGTCGTAGATATTTCAACGAATTAGGACCTTCTCATTGAAGGTCTCATTGAATTCTCTCCTCTCATTGAATTTCGTAAACGAACCCTTTTATTTGATTAATAAATTGTGACGCATTAAAAGCCTCCATATTTTTTATGCTTGGCAACAGACTCACACAGATCATATCTATGACATTGCCAGCCTTTGTGGAGCATCCCAGTGAAAATAACTCACGTTTACCTTTTTTTCCTATACAAAATATAATATAATTTTTAAATGACGTATTCTGTTATATGTTACTAAGGATTGTATATGAAACACATACGAATTTCAGTTATTTTATCACATATTTATATTTTCTTATAAAGCATACACATCTCAAAAATGATGGGCAGTTAACAAAGAGTGAAATTTCGGTTTAGCTCTGATAGAATTTTCTATTTTGAATTCACTTCAAAGCCTTCCCAATAGCTCGATTTTAATTCGTTGTAATTGCGTTTGACGTTAAAAGGATGTCAGTTCAATTGATATGTTAGCTTTTTATATAAGCGTTTTACATAAGATTTATTTGCCATTTGGCATATTGTTGGACTTAATTCAATAGCCAAAAGTCTGTTTCCTTGTATTACTACAATACACTGAACAAATCTGACGATCAAATGAAGGAATTCTTATATTAAGGATTGAAAAACCCGTCTCTTTATACATACCAGAAATACGTAGACACTCCTAATGATTATGTAAAGTAACTTCTAAATATTCTAGTCATTGTTATCATCGCAAGAGTCACAACACACTGTCAGTATTACTTTTGTTATTCACATTTGGTTGAACCAGTCAAGAAGGATGGATGGTATCGAAAATATATTTAATTAATCGCCATTTCCCCCTAGGTATAATTAGCTTCTAATATTTTTCGTACATTTCAATCAACTCGATTGGTACAAATGTATTCAGTTAATATCTATGCATCATAAAAAATGAACGCCAGGACTCGAATTATCCTTTTTACTCTATATATATTCTTTGGCCAACTTAAATTTTTCGGTCTCATATCATTCACATTCAATCGTAAACAAAACCAATTTAATTTCTCCCGTAAGCATTGGATTTTCAATTGTGTCCTTTTGCTGTCAGCATCAATATTTCAACTTTACACACTCTACTACATGTTCTGGCATATGGATTTTTTCCGTTCAAAGAAATTCATCGATGTTAGTCTCGTAACATTCATTGTTATCTATTGTTCAGTGCTTATTTCACTTGTGTGGAACTTGTTCAATGCATTTGCTATTACTAAAGTCCTTAATCGAGCGATTTGTGTTATAAGTCAAATAACAAAGGAGAGGGACCAGATTTTCAACGAGAAATGGATGATGTATCTTATCGGAAAGTCTATTCTAATTATATTTCGCTCGATCGTATTTCTATGGTTTACGGTCAAAACATATGCAAGTGCATCCTTGGCTATTTTGATAACATGGAATTTCGTCAATATCATGTATATGATCGTGGAAATTCACTATGATTCTATTTTCTTCTTATACTCAACCATTAAAACCACATATCATACATTTTTCCTTCAACTTGAAGAGCTATCAAATAAAGTGTCCTCAGTGAATACAAAGAGCATAATAAATGTACAAAAGTGTTGCAATTTAAGTGATCAATTGGATATATTCAAGGATCTTATGTGGCAATTGAACAGTGTTATTAATGATATCAATCAATTTTGTGGTGTACCTTTGCTCTCCTTTTTCATACTAAATTACATGGTTATTGTTGTCAAGTTATATTTTCTAATCGCTATTCGTCTCCTGTCGCCCTCTCCGAACAATAATAATGTGTTAGTATACGATAACCTCTACGCAATTTTCTTCCTGGTTCAAATGTATTTATTGTTTTACTTGGGCGGGGAAATTTCTTTTTATTCGAAAAGGACGAATAGTTTAGTGGAAGTGTTAACTGGAAATGATTGCACAGATAGCCGATTAGAAACAACTGTAAGTACGAATTCAAATTTACTTAAAAAAAATCGAACTTTCTTGTATATTTCTTCTGATTTCATTTGAAATTTTAATCAAATTACTTTTGTAAACAGTCGAAATAAATTTTTTCTATACGTTCTAAACTAGCAGAGCAGTAATTTATTGAGATTTGCTATTGCCTATCAAGATCCATTATCATCTATTTATTATCATCCGTATTGTATGTTGAGATCTACTCGCATTACTTCTGCGCGAAGTGAGTTCCTTCTTATGACCGAGTGAAAATTCTCAAAGAAAACATTATTAATCTGTATTCAATATATTATACGCATAGAATTTATTACAAATATTATATCTTTGGGATTATTGTACCTGATTATGAAAAAACAGCGTCTGAATGCCAAGAATGAACATCTGGTACGCTACTATGACACAAAAGAGTTTACGCAGAGTATTTGACCACTAAGAGACTGAAACGTTTTTTCCTTACACCTTTTTCAGTTGAGTTACATCTTTCCTCTTTATATCTTCTTGTTTTCCATGACCGGCATCGTTTCCGAATGTGCAAATTAAATATAAACAGAAAACAGTTTTCTGACAGAGGACTCACTTTACGATTCTGGCTTTCATTTTACTGTGTTGATATATATATCCATACTTGCAAATTATGTGCCAGCAACACAGCCTTTTAGGCTCACTTTAACATTCCAAGTGGCTATGTCAAATGAGGACACTTACGGAACTAAAAGCGCAGTTTGACTTTTATAAAAAAAAAATTTTTTGTTTTTGGGAATTGCAGGTTATATAGGCTTCTTGTATAGAACTCCAATGCTTCGAGACACGCTACAAAGCAACTCTTATTGCCTAAAAAAACCTTTCCCAAGATTGTTTACCACATAGCACCGAGCTGGAAGGTTTTTCGTTGCCAGATAGCAACAATACTATTTAGACTTTGGTTATTAGACATTTTTTCTTCTTTACTAAGTTCAAATTTTGTGGATGTCAGAAGTGGGATTTCAAATTTTGTAGTAGATCGAATTTCAAGTATATTTCTTAAAATTAATGAGACTGACTGAGGCCTTTATCGATTTTCGAATCATAGCATTGCAAGATGAACAGAAATAGTTTGATTTCAAAGCGGAAATCAACAAAAACAATCAATTCAACAAAGTATGAATTGCAGAGCTCTATAACAAACATTAAGTTAATGGATAGTGCAATATTCATAAACATTCGACAGCGCAGATATTTACTAGTTTGGATTGCTAGGCATTTTTTACGATTGCTATCGAGAACTGTGTTGATAACTTCTTTCAATTACTCACTGGGTCTACAAACGTCTAATAAATTTAGATGCACTAAGTTAATTGACATATACAATAAATTATTGTTTTAAAATTCATGCATGCACCTTCTGGAAATTCTTCAATGTATTCATATCTTGTCGCAATTTAATCCTGCTTTATAACCGTGAGTAATATGAGTGGAGCAACAAAAAAGCTTCCTTTTATCGTAAAAGTATTTTACTTGTTCGTCTATCAAATGAAAATTTTCGGTCTGTTTTCATTCAAGTTTGATCGTAAAAGTAATCAACTTAAATTTTCTGAAACTCGCTGGGCTATTAGCGGAGTTCAAATTTCAAATCGATTTTTGATATATATTCAGTTTGGTATACGAGGCACGTCCAGAAATTAAGTGTACTCAATTTATGTAGGGTTCAAAAAAAATTTAATTAAACAAAAACATACTTAGTTACACTTGTACATATGTAAGTTATTTTTCGACGTAGTCACCATCCCTCTCGATGCAAGTGGTGAGATGCGGGATCAATTTTTTGATGCCTGCCTCGAAGAAGTCTCCCGCCAGCTCTTTCGCTTACTTCTCCACCTCCCCCTTCACCTCCTCGTCCGTTGAAAACTTGTTCCCACCCATGTGCACCTTACGGGAAGTGAAGAGTTGGAAATCTGAAGGGGCCAAGTCAGGGGAATACGGGGAGTGGTTCAAAACGTCCCATCCAAAAATGTCCTGGAGTTGATTCGTGGCGTTGGCCGTGTGAGGTTTGGCATTGTCGTGCAGCAGGCAGACTCCCTTCGTTAGCATGCCCCTCCTTTTATTCTGAATCGCCCTTTTCAGTTTTTTTAGCGTCTCACAGTATCTTGCCGCGTTGATGGTCTCCCCGTGAGGCAGATATTCAATCAAAATTATGCCTTTATGGTCCCAAACCACGGATGCCATGATTTTTTTGGCTGAAATTGTGGTTTTGAATTTCTTGGCGGACGGTGACAAGGCGTGACGCCATTGTTGAGACTGCCTCTTAGTTTCAGGCGTGTAGTGGGCAACCCAATTTTCGTCTCCAGTAACAATAGAGTAGAGAAAATCATCGCCTTCAAGTTCGTAGCGTTCGAAAAACTCTTTGGAGCTCTGCACTCGATTCAACTTGTGCTGTTCTGTCAGCTGTTTTGGGACCCACCTCGCAGACAATTTCCGATATCCGAGAGTTTCTGTGATTGTTTTGTGTATCAGGGATCTGGGGATTTGCGGAAACATCGCAGAAAGTTCATCTAACGTCAATCTGCGATCGTCACGGACCGCAATCTCGATTTTTTCCAAAAGTTCGTCAGTCACAATTGAAGGTCTTCCGCTCCTCTGATTGTCCTGCACGGAAGTACGGCCATTTTTAAACTCGCAACACCACTTATACACACTCGTACGATTCATAGCTTTATTACCGTAAACAGTTTTCACCTCATTATAAATTTCAACCGGAGCTTTTCCCTTCGCAACGAGGTAGCGAATGACGGCGCGAATTTCGCACTTGGCGGGAGATACGATCAACATTTTTCGCGAGAGATGCTACTGCGTCAAGAGTTTTCAACACACTTACCTCGGATTGGTCTCGTTTTGAAGGGGAGGGGTCAGGCTACGCGGCAGTGTTGCCAACATGTCGAAAAAGTATTCCCTACAACTGTGAGCTGTGTTTACTATGCCAACTTGGCCAAGAAATTACTGAACACTTAAATATAACGAAAAAATTATTGGATAAATTCGTTAGTTTTCGTTCATTGGATAGTCGACTTGAATTAAATGTAAGTAAAAAAAAGGATTGCCGATAACGATTACAATTTTTGCTCATCTCATTCGTCTTTAAAATCAGTTTTGGTCATGAATTTCCATTTACCTTCAAAACATGTGGTCCATACTTCCTGCCCCACATATTATCACCATTATCTTGTATGGACCTGATTCAAGGTACGTTTCTGTGACTGTTTTTTTTTTTTATATATGAGATAGGATTCTCCCCTTAATACCTCTAGAAGTTTTACACAAGACAATCTATGAAAAGGACTCGGCTACTAATGATGATTGTTGCGAGCACATACATAAGTTGATTAGTTCCAGTCGAGTGTGTCATTCTCAACCCCTAGGTGTACACAAATCTAATAATCGACCAAGAAAATGTAATTAGATTATTATTGAAATGATTACCTAATCGATTATCACTGAAGTAAAGATATTCAAATGGTTTATGTGAAAGTCAATTCAGAATGGATGAGGGAACACATTTTATATATGAAGTAATACCTCATCATCATAATCGAACCATTCATAATATACGGAAATAGCTTTTTACTCAAATAATTTTTAACATAATGTATTATACAATGTCAAAGTGCCCATTACCTCCTCAACATGAAGTCGTGTTTATGTCCAAGTCTTATAACCATAGCATTTTTTCATGTCCTTTACTTTATTCTGCGCTGCTTTGGTTTGGTGTCATTCAGATATAATGGAAAACCATCTAATCCCGTGCTTCAATTTTCAAAAAACCTTTGGATAACTAATGGAATTTGGATACTCGTACTTATATGTTTTGTTTTACGCTCTCTCATGCAAATCTACGCGGAAGTGGACTATCTATATCAGGCACGATTCAGACAAATTGGCCCTTTTGCATTTGGCTCCTTTGGATGTTTTATGACAGTATGTTTAGTATGGCTCTGGTTGCATTCATATGAATTGACCAATGCTCTTCAAAGTGCGATAAATATCATTTTAGAGCTGTATTCCACTCACAATTATCATTATGTCCTTGACAAAAAGTGGATTGTGTTCGTCACAATGAAAGTTCTAATAGCATTCATGCAATCAGTTCTTTTTCAACTCGATCGATTCCATTACAGACGTCAAAGATCATTTTCGGAATTTATCAAGTGGAATGGTGCAGGGATAATGTTTTTTGTACTCGATTTGAATTTTAATCTACTCATTGTGATGTATTCAATGATAAAAAATGTTTACAAGAAATACTATCAAAATTTAAGTACAACTTTAGAACAATTAAATTCGTCAAATATTGATTCAAATGAACATTTACATATTGTATTCAATCGAATTCAGACATTAAGGAAACTCAACTGGCGAATGAATGTAACATTAGAAAGTTTCAATGATTGTTTTGGAGTGTCAATTTTTACTTTTATAACAGCTCATCTCCTTTTTGGAGTTGTCAAATTATATTTCCTATTAGCTGAGCATATTTTGAAAGATTCGAAAAATGTCCATCGTAGTTGGTCGTATATCAACCTAGTGGGCGCTTTAAGTCTCATCGAATTATATATTTTCATTTATCTGAATAATCAAATCCTAGAATGCTTCAAAGGAATCAAAAGTTTATTTAACCGGACAACAAACGCGTGTGTTAGCGATATAAATTTGGAGAAAAATGTAAGTAATTCTGAAAATAAAAAACAACTTCAAAACATGTAGTTATTAACCGCTACAAAGAAAAGAAAAACCGAGTAAGAAAGTTTATGTGATACAATCAATGCACCTTCATTTTTAAGTCGATTTACAAATAATGCGGTGTGTCAGAAGTGGGTCTTTCAATTTTGGGATAATATGCGCCACGAGTCCAGTAATTTTGAAGTTTCAGGGCTACTTAAAACATAATTTAAAGTTATACTGTCTGTTAATGTGAAGGGCTAGAACGCAGAAGGCACTTATTCAGAGATGATACGTGTATTCTAAAAAAATAATTGTGGTTTATGTCAAAATATTTTCTGACATGGCATTTGTCCTTAATATGTTTGTATAAGTACATCAAGCCGACGAATTGTTTACTCGAGATGAGTTGAATATTTCTCATTTTAATACTTAACTATTGCGTTATCACCGTACAGTCCAAATAATTAATAAGTGAAATACCAAAGGATTATATAAATAAGTCATGATCATGGAGTCAGAAGGTCATCACAACAGAATTACTTTAATATTTTCAAATCTGAGCAGGAAGAGGTGAACAAATATAATAAGCAAAAAAGACCATCTACTAATTCAATTTTATTAGAAAAATTAAATTAAATGTCACACAGGAGACATTGTTGAGTTAGCTAGTTTCTTCGCCTTAAAATCAAAAGGTTTAACCGTTTCCTGGAATATGAATTCTTCTTTATGTGAACGTCTTTTAATTTCAGTGTTTTTTCGTGTAATTTATTACATTTCGCGTGGTTTTGGTTTGGTATCCTTCAAATATAACACACACAATTCTGGTATTAAATTAAAATTTTCCAAAGTTCTATGGACAATCAATGGAATTTGGATACTGATACTTGCATCTTTTGTTTACATTTGTCTCTTGGAAATTTACGATGAAGTTGATTACCTCAATCAGGCACAGTTCAAAAACATCAGCCCTTTCGCAATTGCCACATTTGGTCTTTTAATGGCCTTCTGCTTAACGTGGACATGGTTCTATGCAGATCAATTAACTAGTGCTCTTGAAAGTGCATTTAGTATTGTAATTGAACTTTATTCCTTTCATAACTATCAGGATGTTCTAAATAAAAAGTGGATAGTGTTTTTTATAATCAAGGCGATCGTAACATTAGTGCAACCAATCCTTATTGAACTTGCTCAATTTTATCCAAATCCCAAAGTAACTTTCTGGGACTTGATCAAGTGGAACGGAGCCGGAATCATGTTTTTTATTCTTGATTTCAACTTTAATGTACTTATTGTGATTTACTCAATGATAGGAAATGTTTATAAGAAATACCACCAAGTTTTAAACAAAACTTTACAACAAATAAAGGTAACTTCAAATAGACCAGATTGTCGAAACTTGCAATCAGCCTGCAACGAACTATCCCACTTGAAAAATTTAAGATGGCGCATAAATGTAACAGTGGAAAGTATTAACAATTGTTTTGGTGCTTCGATTTGTACTTTTGTAATATCCCACTTTGTTTTTGGTGTGATGAAAATCTATTTCCTATTAGCCGAATTTATTTTGAAGGATACGAAGAATGTTCATCGCAATTGGTCGTATGTTAATTTGGTAGGCGCATTAACCCTAATCGAATTATATTTTTTAATCCATGTAAACGATAAAACTCTTACGTATGCCAAGCGAATAGAGAGGACATTCGATCAATCAACAAATACATCTATGAACAATGCTTTATTGGAAGCGAGTGTAAGTAAAATGTGCATAAATTCGAGAGATGACTGGAGAATTCCGAGCCATAGAATGAAAAAACAACTTTTTCCAACTATTTTTTGACCTTTTTCTTAACACAGTCTCCAAAAATATTAAGATATTATTCATGTCCTTCAAATTTCATAATTTATTATCTTTAATTTAATTATAATGTTAAATCATAATTTAATTATAAAGCGAAACAAAAGTTTTGTCCACCAAACTACTCTTTGAGGTTTGGAAACAGAATCTTGTTGCTGAGTGCCCAGGCGGATAAGGCGAATAAAGAAGGAATTTGACTTTTAACTATTGCATTTTCATAATAAAAGAAGTTTTTTCGCCAAATTTCGCCTTTAATTCAATTTTATTTATGCTTTCAAGTGACTCATCGAAAGTGCGGTTTTGAACTCATGCAGTTGAGATTACATTTTAAGCAAATGTAATAAACAGATTGATAACGCACGCGTTGAGTAGCTTGTTATTATTAAAAGTAGCAACTTTCATCTTAATCGAGTCAGTATTTTCCGAACCATCGTCGATCAAACCACTCAGTACATATTGAAAAAAATCAAGGACCGTACCGCCACGATGTTGAATTCTTAACAAGGAAGAATAATCGGATCAAAGCATACTGGAAGAAACAGCGTCCTTTGACGAGGACTCTTGCTCGAGTTAAACTATAGCTTACAAGCGACATTATTTGCTTACTCAAAGCACCGATTCACTTGCTCACGCCGAAAAAACGAAAAATGCAGTGAAATGTTTTGAGTTCCACCAGGTTCATCTAATTGTGATAAAGCGCATTGTAATGAAATTCAGTTCCAACAGTCATTATTAGTTTCGTGGACTCTGCGACCCTAAATTAGGCTTCATTGTGGCTGAGTCAAACCAACAAAGTGCGTTGTTCCAATATTCGCAGTACTGCCTTAGCGGTGGCTTATCGAAATTGTAGATATTCAATAGCATCTTGATATAGTAGACCATGTTGGTTAGAACATAGCTTTGTCCTTGTGAAGAACACGATTAAATATTCTTTCTGGTTTTTCATCTCCCATGAATCTTGTCCTTATTGTATGTTACACGTTGGAGTCGAAAAAGAAGAGTGGCGTCGTGCTGACGAGCAACCTCAAGACAAGATGACCTCAAGACCTGAACCTTGTTGGATCTACACCCTTAATGCTTTGAGTACCCGAGCCTTTGAACATCTACCAAACTTCGTTGAGAGTCACTCTGAGTCGAATGAAAGTGGATCCATTTTTTAGCCAAGCCAAGATGACACACATGAAATACATTTGTAAAAAGCGATTATCTTTCTACACTGCCCCAGCTACCCAGCCCTCGAACTTACGACAAACGTAAGCCCGAGATTATATTTCTATCATTCCATCATTCCGTGGTTTCTTCTTTTTTTTCAAAAATTGATATGCCTTAATAAATTAATATGCCTTAAATTTACTCATGCATTAACCTCTTTTTTCAGTTAACGCCATTGTTTTTTCTTGTGTTTTTTTTTTCTCTATAAACTACCATTTCTTTGTTAACTCTGAAACGTTTTCGTTTATTGGCTCATGTCTTGTTGGAAATGACAGATCCATTGTAGTTAGGAGATGTTCCTTTGGTCAAACATTTCCGCAAGCATCGCAAATAAGTCGAAGAAATAGAAAATAAACACTCTTTCAAAATCCAATTTGCAATGATTATATATCTTTATCAAATCTTTTCCATACTTATCATAATCTTAATATGAGAATAACTTAGGAAGCTTCTCAAATGGTTATTGAAATAGTAATGTAAAATTTGTCCGCATTGCAAAGTCGGTTTTTGAATAATTGCATACATCAGTAATGGGACCATAAATCAATTTAATTATATTGTTTATCAAACACCAACACAACAAATGTTAGTACTTGCAATACTTTTACCACGACTAGAACATAAGCAAGCAAAACTGCTTACTTTCAGAATAACAAGTCTGAATTATTACTTTAATTTTTTTTTTGCTGAGTATTCAAACATGAAACAAAAAACATGTGCCAATACTTAATTTGAAATACTGCGTAATGCAAAAGCGGTCTTTGAAGCAATGCTTATCGGCGTTTTGTTCAAGAAAAAACAAAAATAATTGAAAATAAACGATATAAAACATGTAGAATTAAAAACATTTGAATGTAATGATACTTGATCACTTTGTGGCCCCTTCCTCGATTATGTGTTACTTCCTCACTTGAATAGAATTTACTTTACACACACACACACACACATGTCCATAAAAATCTTCACACACACGCCCTGATATGCAAATAATTTATATTTTCTTTAGCATTTATGCTTCATGTTCAAAACGTCTGAGAATGAACGATAAAAGTGAAATATCACACTTTTATCGTTGCAATAAAACGTTTTATACCCACGTTTCAATGTTATATTTTTAGATATATCTGGTTCAATTTCTAAATGTTTTCTTGTTTTATCACATTTTTCACTTTTCTCTTTCATTTTTCTATATTTTTGCAGATAAACACATTCTCAATGCAACTGACTCTACAGCAACTTGATATTAACGCATGCGGATTATTTACGTTGGATAATCAACTGTGCTTTGCCATGATATCGTCAATAGTTTCACATCTCGTTGTACTAATACAATTTCATAAAACAACTTAATTATCTTATCCATATGTGTACACAAATAAAAGTGTTAATTTTTCATTTGGAAAGTTATACAGAAAGTGAATTTTCGTCTTAACAAGAAGAAAAGCATCATCTCGATTACAGCAAATCCCAAAATATTACTCCTAATTCGATCCTTTATTATATTCGAAGGACGAGTTATATCGAAAATGATTTCCAAGTATCGATTTATATCTGCAAAACACTCTAAGCGCCGTCGTTTGGTTGACCAATCACGCGGCGCGATACAAGATAACACACAACATTCGTTCACTCTCATTTTGTCCTGAATTTCAATAGCCGGTCGACATCGATGAAAACGTAAAAGTGACAAATTATCCTATGAATTTTTTCGCTATATGCACAGCAACAAAGGCAAATTATCTTGTAGGAGCTGCGTAGAGGTCAAAAGATCAACTTTCAGTTCCATTCGGGTCAAAGGTCGTGAACTCCTCTAGCATTTTATCCTTTTAGAGTGTTGTATTGTCTGTAGAAAATTGTTTTCAAAGTTTTATTAATGCAAACATTGGCCATGACCTTGAGGCACTGTTTAGTGCTCCTTTTCCGACAGTGTTCTGCGAAAATTATAATGAATTTTCCTTCCAGTCATATTGCAGGAATATTAAATAAAAATTATATTGTGTTTGTTATAAAGAACAACCACAAAAGATTACAAAAGTTGGAAAGAAAATTGAATGCGAGGCAAAGTTTTGTCCTTTTTTGTGCGAAGAACAACACGTGTTGAAAACCATTAATAAGAGAACCACTCACCGCATCTGTCGCAAATGTATGTTCAGGACTGTATCGCTGGAGTGCGGGTGTCATTTCATTTTCAGGCTCACATAAGAAGAAATAACGATTTTTAGTAAAATAATTCATCAGAAAATCGTTGGACGTTGATCTCAAAACAATCTACATCAATTTAGTCTTGGATAAATCAACATTAAACGGATAAATAACCTAAGAATCCAGCCACATCGAAATCCTCTTTAATTATTACATAGATTGCACACAGCTTTGTCAAATCGTAGTGAGAAAACTCAGGCGGGACAATGCTCAATGTGTTCTCGAACGTGACTTCGTCTTTGTCGATTCTCATTAGGAACTGCAGCAGAGACCCATGTATGACCGATACTGTTTTTTTCTATCCTAACTACAAATTAGTAACCTCAGGTAACATATACCACTCTCCGCTTTAGCAATTTTACTTTTCAAGATATTCCATTGAGAAAAGGAACGTACAATCACAGAAATGAATAGCGACAGCAACCCCTTTTGGTTATATAGCTACATTTCGCATCGTTCGAAAATCAGATTAGCGATTGACTATCTTTGTGAAACTGACCCTTCTGCGTTCGACTCACCCTTCGAGTGTATATTTTAAAACATATTTTTTTTAAAAGCTTGCTGCATGTTACTCCCGGCTCCTGAACGACGTGCAACGTTTCCTCGAAACAATAGGCAACGAACATATAACGCCCAACGTCGTAACAGTGCAAGAAATGTTAGTGTATTCACCTCGTACCCATATTTCGGATTTAAGTCAGTAGTTGGAACCATTTGGTATTTTAACTTACTTTCAACAGTCACAAAGATGTTATTTAATTTGTAGTGCTCGATGATTTTTTTGAAAACTTTCGTTTCGGCTGTATACAGCCATCTTCAGCTGAAGATGGCTGTATGCACCCGAAACGCGTCCTCGAGACCCACGAAGCAAGGCCCGACGGACCCAAGCTACCCAGAGTTAATTTTGGCCTGCGGCAACATCAAAACGAACCTCGATGATTTTCTATATTACCTTTCCAAAAACTAAAGAAAAATGATTTGTTTTCTCAATTATCAGATTTAAGATATATAACAAAAAATCGCCGCCAGTATTCGACTTCTTATCGTTTCCAAAAACGTATTTGGTAGATCAACTTATCCATTCTAATTTATAAGCTGTAAGTGACTTATACCATTGCTATGTTGATTTTGGCGAAGACTCAGAGGTGCGAAAGGTGAGATCAATTTATTCGATATCGATTCAATATTCTTATTGTTCCTTAAGCTGCAATGCAAGTACTACATTTCGACAACAGCGAAAGAAACTAGCACTAATGAAAAAACTTTACGCCAAATGTCCTTAAAGTCAAATGTTTTGGACTGACTATAAGTATTGTATCACGAGTATAAGTAGAAATATGTCAATACATATAAATAAATATAATATAAATATAATAAATACATAAATACATCAGTAAAACCTTTACGGTTATATGAAGACCGTTTTATACATCATACACACCTGAAATATATCCCACTTCTTCGGCAGCAGCAGCCGATAATGGTGGAAAAAATGGTTACTGCACTAGTTGCCCGCATTTCATTCTCATTTCAAATGGCCCTCTTTAGAAAGCCCCTTTTTGGAAACTTCCTTAAACTTTTCTTAATCGCGTGCGACGGTCTTGTCTTTAGTCAATTTTCTTTCTGGGCATGACAACACTTTTGACATGGGCACCAAATTACTATTGACCACAAAATATAATGTGTCAAACCCTTCAAAATACTATTACGCAGCGGTAATAGGATCTTTATTTCAGCCGACGTTTTTCACCTGGACTTTGTTTTCATGCTAGGAAGGAAAATAGAATTAAAAGGTACCGAGTTAGACCACAATTTATAGTGCAAATCGAAAAATCTATCTGCGACTATCCCAAATGAAGGTACGAGTGCATTAAAGACGGTGAAATACGAGTTTCTATTCAACTATGGTAGGATATGGTTCTTCCACTTTGAACTATATGCAGTTTCTTTGGATCAGGACCATCCACAAAAGAATATTGATTGAACCGTCTCTTGACCAGTGGTGTTAAGTATTGTATTGAGGTTTTATCTAAGTATACAACTCAATGCCAAATCTTCTAAAAATTTCGTTTAATTTTCGCTATACTTGCTTCGACACCAATTTGTTCAAGAGGGTCAATACGTTTAATAAGGAATACCTTTTGAAGCGCTGAAGTTTTTGAAGCGTCCACGTGAAACAATTTGACGTAAATGGCCGCATCGATGGGCACACAACTCAAGAAGTTTTTTAAACACGACAATGCGCTATCAGGCTTGAGGTAAGATATTAACTGAAATTTTAAACAATCACAAGGCAATAAACATCCCTAGCGAACGTTTTTACCCGTTGTGATCTTTTCCTGATTCTAAAGACCATAAATCCGTCTCGGTGAACGAGCCGTGGGTCGATAGAGGCCACAAAAATAAATTCCCTAAAGGACCTATAGACATACTGTACAGAAAATAAGGTAGTTCCTTTTTAAATCAGTTCGGGTCAAATTATATCCGAGGGTAAGCTTTCATATCAATTTCATAATCAATGATCCAAAGCATTGATTTTAGTCCAAGTTTCTGTTTCCGCTTCACATCACCTTCAATTTATACTTGAATTTCAATTTTACTCTTTTATATCACATATCAGGCGATAATTTTTCAAGCGGAACTCATCATGTTGATGTATTACTCCAAACAAACAACTTCCAAGCAATGATTTTATGGCCTCGGTTTTATTATAATTAGGCCAAGGATATAACGAAATTCCAGTCAAGTACAAAAACATTTGTCAGAGTCACGTTCACGTACATCGAAAATAACCCAATCTAAAAAGTTAAACACAAGTTCTGTGACTTTTGCAACTGTGATAAGCATTATCTTGCGATAAGGACAAGTGTTATCATGCGACAAGACTTTCAACAAAATATCTCTCTCAAGTCGTTTTTTAAATTACCGGGAAATCCTGCATTAAGTGAAAAACATTTTGTGCCAAACGGAAAACTATAATTCTAACTACGAAGAAGAAAGAAATTCGTCATTAATAGCATGCGGAAATATTTTTATTTTAGCTTGAATTCAATTGGAACTTTGCCCGGCAATTCTCACTTTCAGATGAAATAACTATCTATAACATATTTGCGTCATCACTTTTATCATCATTGCCGTCATTTTATTGTAGATATTATGAAACATTTAGTGAAATTACAGTATCCCACCGTCAGATATATTTACAAATCAAGAGGCAAGTCCAACTCACTCTCCCAGTCAATCAAAGTTTTCCTCTTTCTTTAGTTGTTACACCAGAAATAATTCCTCAGTTTACACTTAGTATATCTATTTTTAAGATAAACGTTTCTATTTTTTTCTGTTTGACCGTGCCTGAACTAATTTCATGCGCAGGAAAGAAAGCGAAAGTGTTGCACAAAAAAAGGGGCTCGTTGATCGCGTGTAATTTATCGTTTCATATACATATGCAAAAGAGTAATAAAATTTCACTTTTCTCATTGAAGATAATTTAAATTTTTCTTGTGTCTGCACATAACTTTGATTTCGGCAACTTCGTCAAAATACAGGAGAAAAGGAAGAAAATAAATTGTCAAGTGAAAGCAGGCCGAAATTGATTCAATGAAAAATTTCAGGCACGTGATAAAACAGGTAGTTTCAACATGTATGTATGTCATGCGGAAACTGAACCGATGGTAGATATAGTCTCTAAGACAATATTTCCACTATTGCCTTAGGGACAATACTGAAGAGATCCTTCAATATAATATATGAATTTTTGCTCCAGGAATTCATACTGAAGTATAACCACAACTTTTGTAAACAAGACAACGAGCTCGTACATGCCTCTCCCAAGCACCAAGTTCAAGTTCAGTAAAGGGAAAAATTCAAGTATAATTAAATTCACCCGCAAACCCTCGTCTGATGTCACTATACATCCATGCAGAAGCTATTACGACTATCACGGAAATGAAATGTTACGAAATTGCTCCAAAAAAAAAAAACGTAAACGACATTTAATCGCAATGTAAACTAACACACGTTGCTAACAATAGATACAAATACATGAAATATGCTAATAGTAACATATCGTTATACCCTTAGTAATGTGAGCAGAATTGTCGAGAAGGAGGGATCAATACGAAGAAAAAATAGCATCCTTGAATCATAAAAACCTATGAAAATTATCAATAACATGCGAACTCAATATTTGTATTAAAATATTATCGTTTTTCAGATTAGTGTTTTCACGTCTAAACGGTGATTTTATTATCAAATGACAACATAGATGGATTGAATACATTACTTTGAACACTTTTTCATAAGTGTTAAGCTCTGGCGGTACGAATGTTGATTTTTTTTTCGAGCGCATGTGTAACAACTATTCATCATGTGTTCAGCAGATATTTTGAAAAATGTCGTCCTTATATCCATTGGGAAACTCTACCAGATTCAATTCGTCTAGAAAATACCAAAATAAAATCTCCATGAACTGGATACAACTAATTCAAACATATTTCTCTCCCGTAATACTGCTTAACTTTTCATATTGTTCATTGATAAAAAAGGAGCGATTCTAACCATGCCACTTCAGACCAAGCTGAAGATGGTTTTGGTGAATCGAAACACGGTTTGACGAGATCTGATCGCGTTGAAGCATCAAAATTTTTGACTTTTTACAGGGTGACAGAAGAGTAGAATATGCGTTAAAGTTGAAGTAAGTCCAATTCTGAATAATCGTATTTTCGCCGTCTGAAAATATATTTTTCAGATGATTGATTTTTTGTTTGATTTTTCAGTTGTCTTTCATTTGTAAGGTAGGCAATGCTTCAGCTTCGTCCAAAGCAAACTGGAATCTATCTTGTTATACTACCCAAATAGTGATTTCCATCGGCATTTTTTTTCCAATTTTCACCTGATAAATGTTATAAGGGGTTTACGCTACGCTTGGTTTTCAACACCACAAAAAAAATCAACTCTCGATTTTTGCGATTTCTGAAATAATTCAACAAAGCTGTTCCCAGGCATTAGTCAGAGTGTTCCAGAAGGTTTTGCGAGAGCAACATTTGATTCATACAAGATGTTCAAGTAAGCCAGCGAATACGATGAATCGCCACTGCTATCAAAACTGTAAAATCAGTTATCTACCCCAAAGTCCAGAAATGGCCCTCTCAGCGAAGAATTTCTCTTTGAAAATATCCCCGAATATTTCACGATTAACCTTTTTCGAGTAATTTTTTCTGGGTTTTTAGCAGAAAGTGTGAGCAGCGCATTGAAGTGGAAAGTTGATAATATTGAAAAAAAATCACTGGAAGGAGATAGACTCGGCTTAGGCTAACAGAAACGACTACGGCTTACTGACATTGTTAGCCTAATGTCATGCTTGACATAAGGTTAACATACAAAGGACAAGGTGACTCTGAATTAAACCAAACAAAACGTGAAGACCATATTAGCCATAAAAATGGAACAAATCTTAGAACACTTTAAAGAAATACGAGAATAATTTGAAGAGCGAAAAAATAACAAGATAATCCTACAAGCCTAGTGAAAAGCCTATGTCGAGATATCTAGATGAGTAAGTTCTTGTTGATGATGGAGAAACACTCAAACACTATGCGTCTTACAACTTCTAAGCACCTTATATGCAACTGAATTAATTAGGGCAATACGCTTGGCTGATTCGGTAAATATCAACACTCTGACGAATGAGAACATGCGGCCATCCGTGTATCCCAAGATGACCAGTTGATGACTCGGGAACGAAACTGTCGCGATTAAAGGCCGAATCTAGCTCACATGTAAGCCATATTATTCCCGTCCTGGCAATTCGAAGTTCAGCTGCTCAAAATGATCAAAAATGAAAAATGAAAACAGGATCAAAATGACCTACGCTTCCAAAAACTCAGATAATGAGGCGAGAAAGTGACCAATGACAGATGTTAAACGATGAGCTATACAAAATATTTGTTGAGGAAGTAGTTTCCAGGATAATAAAACTGCAGAAACTTCAATGAGCTGATCACCTGTAGCAAATGGAAGACCCTAAGATCCCTTAAAAGCAATTGGACAGGAAGGCCAAAAGATTCCCAAGAGTCAGTCGCATTTTATCGACAAAAATCGCGAACCTGCTGGTGTTCTTCAAATCAAAAGATGCAATCGAAATATCGAGAACGTTTGAGGCCTTGAGTCCTTGAAGTGACAAGCCTTAAGGAAGACTGTAGGTCCTTCACAATGAAGGGAGAAACAAACCACGAATTCGAGACAGAATGTCAAATGATGAGACATCATCAAACAACCGACACATGCTAAGCTTAGGGTTACGAAGAAAACTTGCAGCTTTGTTCGCTGGATTGTTCGATCTTCACTGACGCGTATCTTAAATGACTGGGATAGAACCGCTCAACACAGTAAGGAACCTACAGACCGCCGATTTAATGGCACACTATGGTTTGTAAGAGTGACCCAATCGACGACCTGTAAAAGTTCAAAAATTTACGAAAACCCAAAGGTGATTGCTGTCCTATAATGTATGCAATAGTGGGTCCATTAAAAAAAATTAAAAAGTTGACTTCATTTAGTTTTTTATGCCGAAACGGTACGAAAAATTTAAAACGAAAAAAGTAAAACGTATTCATACCAAGGTTTCTTTATTAGACTTCAACCCTCTGGTTGTTACAATTGTTAGTTTCAAGCACTTGCACGAATCTATATTTAGGCTAAATTTAGTTCCGGAATTATTTTCTCATGCGAGAAATTTTTTCGGAACACAATAAGTCATATGCTAGTTATAGAATTGCTCAAATTATAGAAGAGATTCGGCGAGTTTAGGCTTTTTCTATGGATCGCTTTTCCAGAACTTTCGTATACTCGCTCATTTATCACATTTAATTGCCTTAAACTCTTGAGCTGAACAATCACAGAGACTATGGATGGCGATATATGTAGATTGGATGTTCCTGGATTGGATCCGGCCGTAAAAAACACAACTTCTGGTGATATATAGTGAAAAGGTTATGTTAAATGGATTAAACAGTAATTTCTGCATAACTATCAAGCTTAGCCTTTGCTATTTTCCTTTTCTTTGCTCAACTTTTTTTCTGTAATACATTCCTGAGCATCAAGAATATTTTCTGATATTAAAAAATTAAAACAAGATGATAAGAGAAGCCTAAATAAACCCTTATCAAATCACCACCTCATATGCCTTTGGTCGCAAACTTTAGAGGTTCAACCACCTTATGGCTGTCGCAAGTGACTCTTTGTGCCAGCGATCATAATATTTAGAATGATTCATTATGGTTTTTTATTTTCTCAATAAATCATAAACTTTAAAATCACAATAATTGATAAGGAGAGTGCGTCGCTTAGGGGAACTTTTAGTTACTTCATTTTTTTCCTGAAAATTGAACGAGTGTTGAAATGAATATTAAAAATTTCAAAACAAATAATAAAGATACATAGCTACAGTCCAAAATTCAGGAAGAATAAATATATCAAATAACTTTAAAGGATTCACATATTCAACATGGACGCCATAAATGAAGTAATTTGTTAGGGGATTATTTGATTAAAGTCTTGTGTCCAACCATCATTCCATTGATTTGAGTAATCTATTTAAAATTAGAAATACTGCAGCGACATAAATTTTTATTTTCAATCAACCTTTACTTTATTGCGAATTCAAAAGTTTTACTTTTATGGCCCCATTTGCTATTCAAACTGTCAGCCATCCGTAAGCAATTAGGAACTCTCCAAACCGAATGATTTCGTGACATCTCTTGGAAAAAAAAAATCAAAGACTTTATTGCCATCATTAATTTTGATTTGCCTTTACATATACAATGATCAAGTTAATGGCACTTAATAAAATCTTTAAAATTTCGAGTGTCCTGCACGAATGTACTCCCATCAACACAAAAAAATGCTATTGAGCTTCCATCGATAGCCACAATTTCTCCACTTAAAGTAGACACTCATTCACCAGAGTTACTGATCGAATAATAAAATGAAATTTGAAATATAAATAGATAAGATTATAAAAATGTTGAAAATATATCTACCTAGAGACAATGCAATGATAAATTTCACATATGGGTGAAGTTCATATGATATGTTATGACAACTTGCAATTTTCTTATAATTAATTGACATAAACTTGACATTCTATTTAATCAAAATGAAAAAAACACGATCCCATCCATTAACTGATATCAAATTGTCGTTTTCAGATTAATTTTGACATTTTGGATGAATTTTAAATTTACGTTTTTTGATGATTTGCAAATATGCGGGGGTAGTGAGAGTTAATCACCACAGCGATTGCAACTTTGTCATCGTCGCGTCACAAATTTGATTTAAGAGACATTTTATTAATGAAAATGAATGATTTCCTTACGAATTTTATGATAAGCGATTAGGATATCATGGAGAATTTGAACGAAGTCATAAATTGATGTAATGCGTTGATATGATAAATTTTTTGGAAATTTTATTTTAAGTCTTTTCGACTAATTGCCATTCAAACGAGTTTGCATTTTTTTTTAAATCCTTTTCCTCCGACTATCAACGAAAGGATAGTCTGGATTGCGTTTCAGTATAAATTATAAAACCACTACCCTTCAGGGAAAAGCTAAAAGGAAAACCAATACATGCAATCGTTTAAATTCAATCCGGGATGATTTCCCAAGCCTATAATTAAGGAATTATGTTTTCCTGGTGATAAAAAATTCAAAATTTTTATAAGATTTTTTTTAAAAAAATTTTCATTTTTTTAAAAAATTCAAAATTTTTTATAAAAATGAAGAGAACGTCTGATGGCAATGGGACGCACGAGCAAATAACTTTGATACACTTATATTTTCTATAAAGGGTTTCTGGCCACATCGTACTCTTGCTGAGATAACTATATCAGTCATTTTCACGAGGAAACCGACCGACACTTCCTCAGGAACCAAAAGCGTCGTCTCGGCGTAGATTATTTCAAGAGCTATGATAAACTGACTATTGATTAAGGACCTGGAATATACGTTCACCGTACAGAACTGCAGCTCCACACGAACTTTTCTAGGACTCTAGGAAACAGAAAGACTTGACAGCGGGGATTACGGTAATACAAATTACGGAGTATTCATCGGCAAGAAAAAAGACGGGCGCAGAGAAATTAAAATAGCATTTATCATCGAGAACAAATAGCCAATAACCCTTTTTAGATTTTAAAGATTGTGTGAAATTTGATTGAAACTTAAGTTCATAAATGTGTGGCTCTTTAATTTCTAGACTTGTAATGAAGAGGAAGATGATGTCCTTGGGAGGAGTCTTATAGCCTCCTCGGACAAAGTTCTGGATAACCTTGCAAACATGAACTTCAAACACGAAAAAACCGACACACATACGACACGAATGTGATACATCGTCGAAATCGGCAGACAAAACACAAAAAAGGGACGGGGATGGCGGAAACTCGTCCCGAAAACCAGCAAGTAATCCTAACATAGATATTTATACTAAAAGCAAAATATTCACATGAAATTTTCGAAGATTCCCAGTGGAACAACTACACAATGAATGGAAAATCAACAACGTGTTTGCAATCACTATACAGGAACAAATTCTTAAAATACGGCTTGCCTTTATCTCAACGAGATCTAATCAAAAAATAACTGGACTGTCATCATTAGAACTGAAATCGATTCTTCGGTCGAAAATCATAAGAACTGAAATCGATTCTTCGGCTCTGAGAGCTGAATGAACTGAAACGGCGATCAAAAAATCGTGCAGCACATCTCCATTTACCTGACATTTCGCGACAAACGGCATCCTTTAACCAATTCAGTAACTTGAACATAATATACTTGAATCAGTGTGGAGTTCTTGGAAACGAGTCCGTTGTGAAATAGAACCGGAAAGGAACCGGAACCGGAAAATAAATTATCAACTTCATCTAGACATAGGATCTCACATGGCAAACGTTTTTGAGTTTGGAGTACGTTTTATTCTTTTTCCGCGATTCTAAGTAAATCAGTTCTCAAAACCGATTGCAAAACTCGTACAGCTGAAGTTTGAAAAAATATGTTTAAAAACAAACGACATAAATATAATAATTTATAATAATAATAAGTTCTCGAAAATGGACAAATTAGCAACACAATCAATGATCTAGACGTCGAGGGTTATCTAAAAGATTTTCATTGGCTATCACTATCACATTGGCGCTCACATTTCGCTTCAAATCAGTCGTATGGGAACATCATTGATATTTGAGTTAGAGGTATACAACTTTAAGTTTGCATCACTTTTTAAAGTTCTGTGTGGAGTGACAGCTGTCATGAATTTTGTTGTTGGTGTGGTTCGCCATTTTATCATGAAAAGGTTGACGCCTGAGCAACTTTTGCAAATCGTGCAATGTATTCAGAAAAAAAGGTTAATCTTCCATTAACCATGGATCGTTTCCGCACCACGTTTACTCTCACTCATAGAACGCATCCATCCAGACATCGTACAGTGCATGTTAAAGAAACCGATGCAGCTGTAGAGCATTGTATCGATGAAGGTCCATGTGAGTCCGTTCGACATCGTGCTGAACAATCAAAGCTTTGCCCATCCACATTAATGGATCTTACGGAAGGATCTTGGTTTGCGGCCTTACAAAATCCAACTCGTGCAAGAAGTGAAACCGAGCGACCATCCGGCTCGGCGTAGATTCGGTGTATGAGCCCAAGAATAAATTGCTTCAGATCCCTAATTTCATAAGAAAATTTTGTTTAGCGATGAGGTTCGTTTCTGGATGAATGGCTACATCAACAAACAAAACTACCCAATTCGGTGTGATGACAACCCAAGGGTAATTGTCCGTTACGTTTAGAGAAGATCATTTTTGGTTTGCTTTATGGGCCGGTGTAATCATTGGTCCATATGGAAATAACATTACAGTCAATGCTGACCACTATAGAGCCATGACCAATGACTTGCTAGTTGCGGAGTTGATTCGCCGTAATGCAGATGCCCTCTGGCTTCAACAGTAGGGCGCTTAATGCCATAGAGCTCGTGCAGCCATCGGCTTATGAAAGAAGCAGTTGATGAGCGCATAATTTCTCGTTTTGGAGCTGTCAAGTGGCCTGCAAGATCTCATGATTTAACGCAGCTGGACTATTTCTTGTTGGGATACATCGAATCATTTGTCCACTCTTGTACGCCGACAAGCCCGAGGCGCTTGACCTTTTGGAAGACAAAACTCATCGCGGTATTGGTGGGATACGGCCCCAATTATTGTTTAGCATAGACAAAAATTGAACCCTTCGTTTGGACTTCCTCCACGCCAGTCGTTGCGCTCACATACCCGAAATTATATTCAAGTAAAAATGGCAAAAAGTTATTTTCCCAATAAAACCAGTTTCATGGCAATCAAAATAATTTATCCGTATTTTATTTCAACTCAAATTTCTATACCTCTGAAAAGCAACGCTTACCTAGACATACGATATTTTATAGGCTTATGTTATGAGATTCCAGGTACACGTTTTTGATTGCATTGATTATATTTTGATTAAAAATAAATAAGATAGAGTAAAATTGGATACATATTGGAATTATATGCGAAGAGCTGAAAAAAACGCTTTACATACCAAGAGAAATTCTTGGGGGAACTGGTACTGCGTCAGAAGGAAAAGCCCTCGTTTGAGAATCAGTGCCTTATTGAATTGCTGTCAATTAAGAAATTTTGATATCCAAGATGCATTTCACACTATTCGGCCTATCTTCGAAGAAATCGATGGAATCACTTGAAAGGATGACAACGAGCGTCATTTAAGCACTCGTAACATCGCTGCAACGGTTAGCGTTGACCAGATAAGTGAATCATATACATAGCCAGGATTAAAAAACAAGAGAAGCTTGATGATTCTGTTTTGAAGGTGTCTGATGTTTGCATCATTAGAAATGCAACGGTCTCCAAGTTTTTCCCTTTTTGACTGTTTTTTCTGGATAATTTGACGTAAAATTTTGGTCAATTTTATTTGCATATGTGAATATTTTGCACTCCTATAAGTTTCCATTTCAGTTTAACCATCTACTCAAAAGATATTGTGCAAAAATTTGATAGCGTTGCGTTTGCAACGATGTAAACTTCAGACACCTCTGTTTTCAACCATTGCATAACGAACGATTCATGGACGAAATTTGGCATTTGGGTGCCACATTTCTTCGCGGAAACGACGACGGACGACGGGAAGGACGACGAACCGATATGATACCAATAGAACGTGCAAGTGGATAACAATGAAAGTGCAAGCGGATAACGAATGAAATTTTGGATGAAAGGGATCATTGTAGATAAACGTTTTCAAACTTTTAGATCAGCAAATAATATAGAAAATGCGGCCAAAATTGCTCAACAGAGGGGTGCCATCTTCAATCTTTGCAATGCAAGACTACAAACATTTCGACTAGGACTTTCGCCTGTATAGGCAGAACTTTGCACTTTCAGTTTATTATGTGTTTCCATGGCGTTGTCGAACTCTGTTGTTGATGCTGTAAAGTTACCGCCAAGAGAAATCTAAAAAAAATCACTTTATCAGCTTGTTGGTCAAATAAATCAGGAGTTCAACAAGGATAGCATTATAGCTTTGCCCAACAATCGCAAATCGGACAAAAGACTTACCACTATCATATGCCGTCTGATGTTTCATTGCTCCTTTAGGAGTTCAATTTTTTATTTGTAGTAATGCAAACAATTATTCGACACACTTATGAACCAGGAAACTTTGAAAATATTGGCAACTCGAATATAAGAAAACTGGAAATTGAGAACTTTTTCAAACAACCACTAACTACATTTTTTCTAACTTTTGATTTTCACAAGAAACAAAATGTGCACATAAACAACGAACACGTTTATCAACACTTATTCACTGAACAGAAAAATAAACAATGCACACTTTTCAACACCTAGCACTTCCATGTTTTAAACCCGGAATAATAGTAATTCTTTAGCCCATTTTACTGATACCAATTTCAAAATCATACTGACCCATGCAAGGGTATTATAAATTTGCGTACCACCAATGGACTGGTAATATTTAAATGGTCTTAGTCGATAACTTCTTCCCCGTCTTATTTTCTCCGTTTACGTTTAATTTTTTTTCTTTTTTGGTTATGCAATATCTATGTCCCCTTGTGCATCATGTGATTCTTTTAACCATTCATGATTCCTTCAACATATTCGTGCACATATACATACATGTATTCCGCGTCCAAACGCCACCCCTTCATGCAAAAATTTATTGCTACGTTTTCAATTGTTTTTTGTTATATTTTTACAAAGGCTTCTTTACTTGTTGTTCTTCGCATTAGTCTCTGTATGAATTGCACATATGCGAATTTATTTCAACACACATGTAAGCTTACAATGAATTACTTGATTATAGTATACAATTAGCCTTCAATACAAAACAGTACATAACATCCTTGCATGTAACCTACACATATTAATCTGCAGAGGCGAAGCAGTAAAAAATGTACAAATTTCGTCTTAACCTTATGTTATTTTATTCATTCTTTTATCGTCCGATCCTTTGAGTTGAAATTAATCGAGGAGACAAAAAACAAATAGGCAAAAAATGTCGTTGCAAACGTTCACAGACGAATAAATAGATAAATTTTTCGAATGAAATTTAATTTCGATATGACAACACGATAAAACTCGGTAGCTATTAAATTTGATTAATTGCAAGAAATGTAGTATCTACCTGTACTGCTTTTGTCGGTATTATCGCGTCATTTTCATTTTGATGATAGGAAACACGCAAGCAAAATACACTTGAAGCACGCATCATGCAGGGTGGTGGTCGCTTCAGAAATTTCGTAAGTCAACATGATTGTTTATATGAATATTTAGAGTAAAGGAAGGGAAGATTGGCACTGGAACCACAAAAGCACAACTATGCTGTAAATTCTCGTTGCGGATTTTAAGCGAGTTGAATCATTAGGAATGCGCATTAACATACATCGACCAGGGATGCAGGACAAAATAAGGAGGTAAGCATTTGATAGGTATCCGAATTTGATCTTTTCGATAGCAATGAAATTTTAACAAAAATTCTTTCAATAATAGTCACAAATTGTGAGGCTCTGACCCTATAAAGATTCTGCCATATCCTGATCTTAAATTGTTTAACGAATTTTCGCAACGTTGGAAAAGTTTGCAAAGAAAGACCAACGAAACCTGTCGTTTTGAAATGGAGGACCATCATCAAAAAATGATCCTTTTCTACTACTTTACTATCTTTTTCGGTAATTCAACACGCCCATTTAATCCATCGATTCCATCAATCCACGATAATTCATTTCTATAGTTCTTCCACGCTTTAGATGTTGCGTATTTTTCTTTCGTTGGAAGAATTAGCGCAAAGTTTTGTGACAGCCTTCAAGGAATGCCTTGAATTCTGCTAAGGATGCTGCAGATAAAACATTCTAGTGTCAAAGTTTCATACGAGGATTTTGAAGGACTACCTAAAAAGTCCCAAAGTTCGTTTATGACAAATTGGGAGGTTGACGAAGAATGGATGCAACATGTGGGGTTGCGCAAGGTTCGATGCTTGGCTATGACCTTTGGAATGTCTCGTACGACGAGCTTTTGAGGTTTAAGCTATCGAAGACCTCGCGTCTGATCGGCTACGGGCATGAGGTAGCAGTACTAGCCGCCGAACAGGCGTCGAATGGGCGCAACTCAAACTAGGTATGATACTCCGCTTAATGAGCATATGCATGACCGGAAGAGTCATTACTCTTGGACTCCTGGACTCACGCTCTTAGGAAGAAGTCGAAGCGAGGTTATCTCGAGCAAGTAGAGAGATAAGGAACTTTGTGGATAGCAGCTACATATCGCACTGTCTCTGAGCAGACATTGCATGTTATACCGAGGTTGTTTACCATATTCAAACTTTTCCAAGTAGCCAATGTCTTAAAAGTCTTAAATTGTAATTTATATCGTTGAAGCTGTATATAATGTAAACGAAAATTATTAATGCAATTCTTCCATAATATTTGTACATTCATTGAAAACGAAGAAAGACCATTGTCAGCAGTCACAACTCATTTAAGTGGATTAACAGTGAGCCAACAACGAGGATAGATTACCCAATAATATGTCTCAACTGCATTTATTTACATTGTGGAATGGTCGACTTAGATATAGTAAAAACGTACTACATCCGGAGTAACACCCCGCCATGTCGCATCTCTCCAACAACGTGAAGCTCACATTACATAGGGAAGAGAAAACATGTCACAATACCACACTTCCAACTCGGTCAAACACGACTGATATCCATGTGACCTCAAACTCACGTGCACTTCCTTATCTAGTGCCGGCATTGTGCAAAGCCTCACGTAACAAAACAATTGGTGCGACTGAAACAAAAACACCATAATAGGCTGCTGCTCCACCACAACCTCTAGCCACTTTGCAGGAAGTTATCGAGCAGTATCTATATGAATAATTCAATCGATTTTGCACCTCCAACATTCCCCTCTGTTTCTCTTTCTTGCCAATTGTTTTCCAACTTTATAATTATCTCTAATTTAATTATAGCGTGTACCTGATCTATCCTTTGCAGGCTCAAAGCAATTACCTAATCGTTTGTCTGCCAGCATACACTTCCATATACTACGTAAAGGTCGCACGCAAAGAGAAAATTCTGCGAGCCTTAAAACTTTTACGCAAAGCGTAAGCTGAAAAAAGAATAAGAGGGAGCAATTGATGATACTCCGCGTAAGGTCAAGGAATGACATATATCAATTAGTAGGACAATTTTTTTACGTTATGTTGAATGTAGTTTATTGCTGAGTCGTGTTCAATTGATTTTAGGCCCAATCCTAATTGAAATGGTTGTCTTGCAACACTACACATCAACAACAACGAGCAGGAAGGTTGGCCACGTTGTGGAAAAAGAGTGTGATGTGTGAGCATATAATTAACATTACCAATGAAGTTGATTCAAATTTGCAAACGTTAATGTTTATTTAGATTATTTGCATATTGAATTTGCTTCGGTGGGAATTGTTTGTCGCTTGTATTTACACAACGATTGGTTGAAGTGAATCATTGGTTCTGAAGTTAGAAGGCTATTAGTAGTTTCAGATGCAGATGGATCTAGGAGGAGGGCTAATTAATTTATTGAATTAGGTTGTGTACCCTAATTCAATCAATGTTTTGCAATCAAAAATTCTAGGAAGACAAGTCTTTCTCAAATATATCATTATTTGTTCAATCCATAACGAGAGAATCCCTTCTCATTTTAAACTTAACGAATCCTGACCAGAATTCTTTCGAAACCGCTTGAATTCTACATTACATTCTATAAATAATTAAACTAAATGCATTGAAGAGAACTAAGGTTAAACATAAAAAAAAAATCGATTAGAAGAAATTCAAACGAGGTTCGAACGGAAGAACCTGGTGAAATAGTATTCCGCGGGTAAAAACCGGCCTGTATAACAGACAGAAAAATTTGTTTATTGACGAGTTTCAATACTATCTACCAAAGTTGGTCAACCGACGCTTGACACTTTAGAGCGCATGGCGCCAATCAATTATTATCAGAGGAACAAGGGAGAATACGACACCTCGACTATTAAACGCTTATAATCTACGAAAAGTTGTTTTTCAACGCGCACTAAAATACCTATTGTTGATTACAATGCCATAAATATGCATCATTAAGCATTCTGGAATCACTTCCGAGAAGCGCTCGAAACCACAGTATCTGTCCGATAGGACTACAGGAATGAACTCACCTCAGACTGTTCAGATAAGCTACCGGGCATTCCGCGCTAGATACCGGATCAAATAACACGGCGATAACGGACGAGGAAGGCCCTCGAATTGTGGGGCCGATGTTGAAAATCTGAGTTTTATGGGAGCTTATAACAAATTGGTCGCACTCTAAAGTAAACCACCCTGTAAACGTTAACCCACCCTGTAAAAATTTTTTGAATCAACGCCACTTCTTCAAAGACTTCCAAGATATTCTGCTTTATCTCTTATAATGACGTGACTCTTATGTGTTCCTGGGTAAACATCAAAAGATCTTCTAGTCTCAATGGCATTAATAATCTTGTACTCCCGTATTTTGCTGACACAGCAATCTGACGTTATTGTACCCTATAACAAAATATAAATTGAACATTGCATACTTCATCGAGAGGTGAAGGTGCGCCAGAATATTTCCAATCATTAGTAAAGGTAAGACCAAATCCAATCCCAAGAACGACCGTCCGATCTATTTGTTGACAAAAGTCAAAAACGTTTTTGAGGAGATACTCAAGCGAGTTTTGTATGTGAATATCAGATCGTACGATCTATTGTCGAATGATCATTTTCACTTAATAACTCGCCCTTCAACTATATTCGCAATAGCCTATGAATCGTAGGACACATGCTAACGGCTCAACTCACCAATACACACTGCATCGACGCATGACTCATATATTCTAAGAAAGCTTTCGAATCAGGCTCAATGGATTAACTTTTAAGCTTCTTCAGGATGCTTTTCCAGGATTTCATGATATGACAAGTTGACAACAATGGGTGACTACAATGTCTTGAATGGGTTGTCGCAGGGCACCATCACCAGACCGAAGCTCTTCTCAATCATCATCAACACTCACCATAACCATGTTAATTTTATAGACAGAAATAATTATTTTTAATAATTCATTTTAATTCAAAAATTTTAAATTTACGCTCGTAACTTCCACCGATGACTTCATCGCCAGAACGGCTCACTAAAACGTCTGTTTCAAAATGATCTTTCAAGGATATTCAACATTATTTACAAGTAAGAAACTATGATGTTTGGACATACGAGGGGGCATTCAAATATAAATGAGCCTTTTACTTTTGAAGGCTTAAAACGCATGATGCAGGTAGACGAAGAGTGGGAAGGGTTGGCGGGATCTTCTTGATGAATCGTGGCCAAACCAACGACTCCAACTTTCTCCTCCTTTAGTTGTTCCCAACTAAAGAAATATGAGCGAAAGAAAAGAGCATCCTTCAGTTGCGAATCAGCGATCATAATACAGTTTTTAACGAATAAAGGCGTGGAGCCAGCTACAATGTATCGATATCGATTTCATGCGCAGTTTTGGGAGAATGTACTTTCATGACCACGACTGATGTGTGGAATTTAAACAAACGTGTAAAAAAACAGAAAATGTCACTCACCGAAGATACCCCTGCTCCATCATTACATCTGATCGACCCGTAGCCAAGCCAGGCCAAGCTTGACGCATCGACGAAGCAATCAGCTTAAAGGGACTTCCAACACGAAGCCGGAGAAATTCCCTCTAGGCCAAGCACAGCCGAATAATAGTGAGTAAAGATTTCTCAATATTAATTCACTTTCGAGAGATATTCGACAAATTTGATCAGAACTTCCGCACCCATGAGACTTCGCTGAGTTAGCTTAGCAAGGTTACAATATTTGTAATCGAATTCTTCGGTCTTCTTCAGCGACTAAGTCGCTGAAGAAGACCGAACGATTACGGTCGAAAACCGGTTTCGAGAAAGAAAATAAAACACAAAATTAAAAGGAAGATTACAATGTTGTAAGTGAAAATGGAAAAATTGATCTACCAAAAAACTTCTGAAATTGATAAAGCCAAACCAAAGGCAATTTAGAAAAAAGGACTAGTTCAAGCTGAGAGCAGGTATCATAACAAGTAAAAATAACCAGACGACATCCACCTAGCTAGTAGTGCCAATCGATGCTCCCGGCCTGTGAGTTGGCACCTGACCAGAAGCGACTGGGAAGCGTGTTCGAAACCAGCTTGAGGACACCTTAATGGTCTCCACCTAATGTCAAAAAGTTTCAATTCATGGATTTCACATTTTTTGGGAAATTTAACACATTCTTGAAATATGAAATTCTCATTCTCTAAAGCTTGTCAGTTATACCAATGTTTTCGAAGGATTCGAATTCTTTCAATGACCAGTTTAGTGACAATGAGCTTATAGCCGGGATTGTGAAGATCATCTACCCGCTTTTACTGGACATTAGTGTTTTTGCTAAGATGTGGTAAGATTTGATGAAAACATTCTTTTTTACTTTCTTTTATATTCCCAGCCGCAGTACTTTGGGAAGGAGGAACTTTTGCTGGTCTTTTTCAATCGAATATTTGGATTCCTTACCCTTTTTACTAGTATTACTAGTACGTGATTCGGTATAGCAAGGATTACAATTTTTTTAAACAAATGTTATGAGAGGAATGCACAGATAGCCCTTTGTGTTTTGATAGGAAAACATACAACTGATGCGGCAAAGCCTAGTTCATGATTGAAAATCACTTGAATATAAAAGTTTTTGTTTTTCTTTTCTTTAATCATACGACCAGAAATGTCCAGGAGAACGAATAGGAAAAATAAGCTCCTTATTAAATTTCAAGCGTTAATGACAGCTCTCTCAAACACAATTCAACTTTTCACTAAATAATAAAGTTGAAACATATTTACTATGTGCTCTTGCATTAGAATTAAAAACTTTGATGTTATCGTTTTAGGGCAAGTTTTGAGATATCTGAATTTTGCATCATTTGAGTGCAAAGAAACCCTTTTGAGTTGTTTGTTGTCGATTTTGAACTTTGATATTTTTAACAAATTTCTTATTTATATACATTGCATAGCGTCATAAAAGAGACAAGTTTCCACCTAAAAACATCTAACGATGCCAACCACAGATACTAATAGTTTTTTTTTAATAAAAGGACACGAAAGGACACCTTGCACTTACTCCGAATACTATTATATTGGTTTGATTTATCCACTGTTAATGATACGCCCATGTAGCTCTATTATCTCCCTTGGCATACCTGGATTAAACATAGGTGATTAAGGGAACTCATAACGAATTGATCCTTATAGATGGAATTGTGTCAAGAACTCTGTGAGTGTTAATACCAAAAGAAATTTCCGTCAGACGAACTAACCCTATCACCAAGAAGAACAATAGCTTTTCCTTATCATCACATCTCATTATGCCAATGACCCAGTGAGACATTGCTAACAATCCCCTTGTCGCAAAAATCTCAAAATCTGACGAAATACTATTAACATTTTTTTTTCTTTTTTTCGTTAACCAAATCAAACCCAATGTTAAAGTCACCATGGCAACTTTAAACTTTTAGATCGTTTTACTAAATCTTCAAAATTGCCATGCGAAAAAAATTATTAAGTCACCAGCGATAAGTTAATATTAAGACGCTGCCAGCTAATTGTGCGTATTTCAATCTGTAACTTTGGTGGCTTATCAGAATTTGTCACATATACTCGTACATACACGCATATAAATTATTATTTAATCTTTAGCGATTAGGATGATTTCGGTGTAGTTGTTTTTTTGTGATATTTATTGATGTAGCCAGTAGCCTCATTACGATAATGGAATCTTATCATTTCAAATAGTTTTCAACCCGTGCTTAAATTCAATGCAAAATAAGACAAAGTTGATTTTTCGACCGAATATAGCAGAACAAAGCATTGAAAATAAAGACGGCAACAATATTTATTAGTTTGGACGTCCTTTACGAGTAGGGATGACAAATTGTGAAATGTTTAAGACAGGACACATCGTGGTAAAGAGTTTGATATACTCCGTGCAGAGCATATGAGAAGTTATTTGCATTCTTATTACGACTGAGTTCTAATGGTATTTTTTATCCTTAATAAGACTGAGATTTTCTGAAACCTTCAACACTACTAAAAGTGTTAATTAGAGTATAACTTTATACTCAAGTGTTAACTTAGGTATAACTAAACACGTCTTAGAATCTTTTGTGTTTTCATTAATTGCCTTGAAGCCTGCCTTCTGAACCCAACCTCTATTGGTTTTGTTTTCAACTCCAGAACACCCTGAATCCCCAAAAAGGTCCTGAATTTTCTAAGTCCTTTAATAAGAGCTAATACTTCAGTTTTCGAAAAAATCCTTTCTTAGCTCTTCACAATAAGCTGAAGACATCAGTTGTTCTTAGTCTATTTAATTCCATTTGCGTAAGATTCATTTCCTCGAAATCTTAATCGTGACCGAACCCATCGCCATCGTTGTTTGAAATGAATGTTAACCTATCCCTTAAAACGTGTGTAGATCATATGTCAATTCCAAAAGGTGTTCATTTCCGTACATCGGTCAGAACGGACGGAAAAATTGTGTGTTTATAAAATCCAATTTTAGTTTCATATTATGCTTCATGACATTTTATCTGACCGAACTCCACCTACATCGCGTTCATAGACAAAAAATCACGGCTTCTTATCCCATTGAAAATTACATAAGATCAGTTCGCTGTATCCTTCAAAACACGATATACAACTTAAGTTTCCCACAAAATCCTTTTCTCCATATTATGTCCCATGACCTTTGACCTAATTTAACCCATACTCTATGGCTACCCTAAATCGAATTTGGACTGGTACAACTTTTTTATTCATCCAAAATTACATAACGTGAATTCCATTCCTTGTATCCTTCGAAACGAACTGAATACTTCAATTCTCAATAAAATGCATTCACAATCACTCATGGCCTTTTATTTGCCTTATTCCATCGCTGTTTATAACTAGTTTGACTTGTCCCTAAAGAGCTTTTGCAACACATCCATTAAAACGAGCTCAGGATAACTCATAACTCAGAAGTCGAACTCAACTTTAAAGCATTGGGTGTCTGAAGATTGTATAGTTACAACAGCAGCGCTGTCAATTTTTTTATTATTCCTTTTTAGTTGATTGAACTGAAATGAAATCTTAGCAGAGTGCAAAATATTCAAGAATGCGAATAAAATTTACCAACATTTTGATTCAAAATCAAAAATTTGCAAGTAAACAACTAAAATTAATTTGCATTAACGGCACCATTAAAAAAAACTCATAGCGATCTAAGCAGATATCCATCATCAGGGTTATAGGATTTCAACGACTGAATACACGATTTACTGATTTTAAAATTAGTCCTTGACCGTTGTGTTTCCTTTAGGATTACTTCATTTTTGATTGCTAAGCCCTAATCAATCTGATAATTGCTGATATCATTCAATGCATTTAAAATGCCGCAGCAGAAGGCCGATTATCTGTTTGCTTTGTCAAACATGGCAAAGCCTTGGCATATTAACGAAGATCTGATATTGCATTACTTCCCGTTGACGTCAATTTTTATGAGCGGCTGACAAGAGTTTCGACCAGTACGTATTATAGAAGAGTATGTTGACTATGGATTTTATTTCAAATTCAGGAGATTATTGAGAACTAAATTCCTATAGGCTCATTCTGAAGAATTGAAGATCATCATGATCATGATCAAGATAATGAGTAAATCAAACAGCTTTAATTGACATATAACTATGATATTTAAAACTGCTGGTCGTGATTTTCCAAATTCCTAGACTTATTTCAAAAATTTTCAGGGACAGCCCAACCGCAGTTCAATGTTTTTGACTATTTTTGAGGAAATTCCAAGATTCAACTAAAATACTTGTCTAATTCTAGAAAGATAAGAAGCCAAAAGAGGCTTTAAAAAATCAAAAGATATATTGGCCCATGAAGCTGCCTTGAACATCTAGATTTTCCAAATTGTCTGTCGATTAGAAGCGTAGTTTGCTAGAGAATGAGAAATGACGGACGGCACATATAGGCTGCAGATCATTATTTGTCAAAAGCTACTTCTAGGAAGAATAAAATCAACGAACTATATATAACCAGTAATTTCCCGAATTTTCGAAGAACCCTGCGTCCAATCGTAGGTCTGAAGTTCCAAAGACTCCATGGTCAGCGTCAACCCGACACAGATGACGGGAATGAATCAAGGCAACAGCTGATGCATAGATTTGAACGAAGACTCCTTCAAATACTAAACTATCATTTGTGTTTAGGTTAACTAAACCTTCAGGTAAGATCTGAAGGTTAAATGGCGAAAAGACAGAACTTCGAAGCCATCACCCAATATAAATTTAAAGGGCTAGTATCTCTTCAAATTTATAGATATTGAAATTTATATCAAGGGTAAAAAAGAAAATTGTCCACCTCAACTGTCTTACCTCATATTCTAGCTTAGATGAAACTGAGATGGCTGAGAATGAAGTTGCCCGAGCGAAATAAATCTTAGACGGTGTAGATTTGTAATTCTTAAAAAATATTGCGGACCACCGGGATAAGCAAGCAACGAAGAAATTGATCAATGTTTCGCTACTTTCTGAGGGCCACTGAAGAACATTTATTATTAAATAAAAACAGTAAACAACGATTTATTGATTCGAGATTATGGAAATATAGAAGGAGGGGAGATCGAAACGCTATTCAGACCGGGTGAACAATCCAATGACAACAAATTAGATGCGGTGCACAGTTCGCGAAATAAAAAGATCTATTCGTCGTCAATCAGTCATTGAGTACAAATCAAATACAGTCAAAAGTTCACAGGTCAATCAGTATGAACCAAACACGATGTATCTTTCCAATTTCAAATGGATCAGGATTATTTCCGTAATTTTGAAATGAAGTTGTTTGACGAAGGATTTGAAGACCTTCAGGGCGAAGCGGGAGTCAGGGCGAGCTGTAGGTCGTCGGATTTATAGTGATCAACTCGCGACACAAATAAAAGCGTATATAATTGATCGTTGCTAAACAGCCACAATTAGTCCAGTCGAAACTGGAAAAATTGAAACTTAATACCAAGTTCAAAATTGGCAAGGTTGGCAGGCTGTAATAAATAGAGAAAACGAGGTCGGTAAATAGCTCAGACATTAGTCAATCGAACAGTGGAAGTAGTGTATTCGTGTGAAAAAGTTATAATCTGAACAGACGAATCTGATTTGTGAGCCTTATGTTTCACTTGACAAAAAGGAAATTGAACGCCGCGGATCGAGTACGTGCAACAATTTAGTAAAGACATAAAAAAACAACGAATTGCATTTCTGTAGACAACTCATCTTTCGTATCATATCCCATATCCTTATAATCGACTCAGGTTTATTGTCGCTAGTGTGATCAGTGATCTCTTAAACAAAACCAAAAGACTAAACGCTATTCGCTTCAACATGCCGCATTACGAATTGCTATGGATGACTTCTAACCAACTTCGGCGATGCGATGAGCAGAAGTCTATTTCCACACAGAAATAAGCTTCTGGAAATGGGAAAACAGAAACACTATTCCTTGATTTTTATATTTACTCAATTATACAGTTATTATCTTTTATTATCAGTGTTCAAACAAGCATCCATATTTGTAGAATTATCCTTATCTCTTAATTATATTTTAAACATATTCACCCCTTGAGTCTAGTAAAAATATTCATTTAACAGGTTAATCCCTTCGTAAACTCATGATTATGACTTAGTTAACTTTTTCAAATGTCATATGCAAAAATTGTTATCTAAAAATGTACTTTCTATACTTATTTTTCAGAAAGTATTTTGTCTTGGCGTTATTTTTATAAGCCCCATGTTTTAATAAGAGTAAACTACGTAGATGACAATGATCCACGTATAGTTCTTTGAAAAGCAAATCAAAGTAAAGCCATTTTAAATATGCCAATGAGTCATTGCAATAAGCTCTACAAAAAAATTCTCTAATACTATTTGCATCAGCAGTTCAGTGAACGAGTGTATTTTCAAAAGTGATGAAACATCAAATTCTGTGTCCGTGCAATAGACTTGATTAAGTACATGCTCATTTTGTTAAATAATTACGCATAATTTTTAGTTTGAGTTTTAAGATTTTTTTAAGATCTTTTTTTTAAGTTTGGTTAGCCCTTTAACACCCTAGGGTAGACATCAATTTGTTTTATTTCTCCACGAAAGTTACACGCGCATAAAGTTTGAGAACCATTCAATGAGTTTGAGAACTGCTGTCTATTAGAATAAACCGACAGGTAAGGAAAAGTGAAGTTTAGGAAGCAATGGTTATTAGCAATGTTCCCGCCAAGTAAAGTGATCATTTCAATTAGATAAAACCAGCTTCCGTTAAGATATCGTTTGATTTTTTTTTTTTTTTTGGGAACGTAAATTTTCAAAGTGGCCAGGAAAAGTTCTGCCGGATGTTAGGTAAGTAGAGTGTGTTAGGTAAGTATCTTCTCGGATATCAAATTAGCCCTGCATGGTGTTTACCTATCACCGCGTAGCCTAGTACAGAACTGCAGGCAAACACTGCTGCTAATAGTGGGAAAGTGAGACCAATGTGGGCCTTTGAACACTGAGATGCAGAGGACAACGAATAAGCAACAGCTAATTAGGCCGGTCAAAAAGTAACAAGCGTGGATTTAATTCAAATAACACTAGGAAGAGTAACGAGAGAGTTGGACGAGTCTCAGTGGAAGAAGATAGGCACGAAAGTATCGACAAATTCGTTTACTTTACTGTTGATGAAATAACGAACTCAATTGAGCATGTTGTAAGTGTCCATCAAAACAACACATTAATTTTTTTATAATAAAATAATTTTCAACACACAATAACTCGGTGATATGCAAAAATTCATTACTTTGAATTCTTGCCAGATGTAATCGGGTTTAAGGGTTCAGAAAGGTGCAATAAACCGTTAAAAGATTTATTTAAGCAATTGAACTAATTGAACAATTTAAGCAATTGAATCATTGACCCTATGATTCGAAAGTAAGCGATACAACTTCAAGATTGTATTCCAGTAGAAATTCATAAGTAAAATCAAATTTTCAAACTTACCTCCAATAGATCCTTCGATCCGTTGTCTCATGATTGCGGCACCTCTCAATTGATTCATTGATGTATATTTTTTTTTCAACTCCAACAAGTCAAAATTAAATGCAAACGTTGTATATAACAACGGCAAAACAGATATAAGACAGTGTGCGCTTGCAATTTCAGTGAAATACGAGCAGTCTAACTTTTTGGACTGCTGGTTATTAAATCTGGAAAAATTAAAACATGGAATGTAAGGCATGTAATTTTATATACAAGTTGTGATAACTTATTCTGCTTGACACAGAAATATATATTCATATATAAAGAAGCAAAAAATAATAATTTCTGTCGCGCTTTCTCGCATATCGTTCTATATTTTACATCAAAACCAGAATGAAGATAAGACTTGCATTATCTGCGTTATAATTTAATCCAAAACAAAACATCTTTCGTTTCTTGATTACTAGAGCTCCGTTTCTAGACGATCTAATCATGTAATAAAATAATTTTAGATTTTAATTTTTTAAAGAACAAGTTCAGATATTATTAATGAAATAATCTCGGATTAGAGACCAACCACAACTGGTTGATCTTGTAAATGGAAAATTCCGATCGAGACACGCCCAAACCATATATGCTGTAGATGATTTCTTGGTTCATTTGTTCCATCTTCTCTTTTCACTGTGATTTCTTCCCTTCAGCTTCCAAGTCGCTTTTAAATTTCATGTCGCCTCCTGAACATAATGAATATCAACGATCCTCCGAGGCCTGCCGATTTCTATAATTTATTGATACCGCTTTAATGCTGAGGTAACTAGTTGACTTGGTTGCATATGCTTGGTGGCTCTGGACCTGACGCGATCGAGACTAGGCCGATGCAGCCATAATAACATTTGTAATAAAAACAAAATTAATGGGTGTTTTGTTTGTTTACTTTCAGTCATTATCTTTACCATCCAACAACAATTATTTACTTGTGTTACTGCTTTTATATCTTTGTTTTGGATTCCCTGCATGCATATAAATATCCGTAGCTTGTGCGGCAAATGTTGATATTGAACTTTTGCCGATAAGAATTTTAATAAACATCACGGAATAGTTACAATTTTTGGACCCCAAGAAATTTCAAGTTTCAAGTTTCTTTTTCAATAATAAATTTTCTAATGACTCACATGATCTGATATGATTTCTGTTATGAGTTGTCTTTTGTAATACATTTGATTTCAATTGCCTAGTTCCAAATAAACAAATCAAAACATGATAAGATTGAAAAATAAATCGAAATGCTTTATTTACTTGAGGATTGCAGGTCTTGTTTTTGCCTTACTTGTGGCACGCAAAAACTATGAAAATTAAAATTAAAGATTTTTAACTGATTGTAATTTGCGCTTCGGCTTTAAGAACTGTTAATTAAATCTTTTAAAAGTGTCTTATGATATAAAAAAAGAAGTACGACTTCCACGCAATCTTTCCAGTATTCAACACAACGCTTCAAAGAAACATGGTAAGAAAAAACCGGAAACCTGCACGAATCAACCATAAATTCTTTATTTTATTTAGGCAATTTAGACGAATTTTTCGAACTATAAATACTATCTCAGTTTTCCTATTCGCTTTTATTCCCATTACATTCTATGACCTCTTTTCGCTTTGCTAGAGGTAGAACTTCAATTTAAAAGGACGCTAGTACGCCACCTTGGGAGTACACCATTTTGGACAATCACCCGTGCATCACTCGAATGCGGTAGCCAAAAAAGCAGAATGCTTCAAGATTCACTACTTCTACAGCATTCTACACGTTCCTCTTAAGCTAAAAGATTATGAGGCTTTCCAAGAATGATAAAAACGCCACCATAATGATAATAAAAAAACAATGGTGATCGGAGATTTAAAATACTTCATTTTTCTACATAGTCTCCTTTGCATAGAACACACACTTTATCCAAACTCTAGATTTATTTAAATCAAAAATTATTATCTTGTTTCTTCCAAAACGCCTCCACTATGGTCTTCAAAACACATTGACGAGGCTATCTTCAGCAAATAAGGCTTACAATGTTCAAACCACATCTGGTCATTTGAAACAACAAAAGGTCCATTCAAGTATTAAGGAAGGCAGAGGAGAGATTTTGGACATTGATGGCCAAGGAAGAGTTGAAATACTGCCTCGTTTTTTACATTCGTGGGATCCACTCACAATATCGCAGACTACCTTCCCGAGTGGATGGTCCGTCTAACTCCTAGGCTCAATGTTGAATTAGGGGGAGCAATACTGGTTATTTAGGTTTCCTCACATCTAGCTATGCAAATGCAATCTGCAAAGATGCTTCTTCGGTTGGCATATTGGCTGACACGCCTCAGGGATGCCACTAAAGTTCTAACGCCATTTCTGTTTTTTCACCACGACTTGTGGTGAAAAACAAAAAACTCCACAAAAACTTGTGAAGTTTCACCATGACTTGGTCTTGTCAAGTTGTGGCAAATGACCTTAACTTATCCTGCAGTCTTTACAAGCCGTATCTACCTATTTCTAGAGGGTTTCACATAGCTCCCTTTTTAAACCGCATGTTTTATTACTTTTCTCTGTAAAGTCTCAGTATAGTTTCACTTATGTTAGGATAAGTTTATGTGAATAATTTTTATTTAGTTTTATAAGGATTTTCAAAAAGCAAAGATCGTGTCTACCGTATAAGAGTCCTTCCCAGTTGAAAAAAAAAAATTCATTAGTGAGAAATCATCAGATTTTTTTATCATTTAGTAGTAACTTTCCCTTTTAAACTTAACTGTCTTAACCTATTTTTTCCTTGTTTACCTTTCTATACTCGCGCATTGGTTTTTCAGACCGACGAATCATTGGTTCGTTGTTTTCTAGAACATTACTAGAACTTTTAAAGAGTTCAGTAGTTGCTAAATTTGCTGTTTGACAAGTTATAGTGTGTTCTTGCAGAGTAGACGTGTGGCACTTTTTCTCTTATCGGTATGTGAGTCCGATGCGAGTCGATTTGTTACTCTTCAAAGTTCGCAACTGATTTTTAATTTTATAAGACTATTCTTTTGTTTTGCCAATGCCTGACATTCAATACATCGGTAAAGACAACACGCCTAGGTGCCATATAAAATTGTCCATTGCGCATTAGAAAGGACTGCAGACTTACCGACGAAGAGAAAATTGAAGCATTTCTTGGTGTTTGGAAATCAAAATTTCCTTATTACCTGTTGGTGTTACAACGGATTCTCGAATGCATAAGTCCTCTTCAGATCTGATGGTTCATTACCAGAGATTTTCCGATTAACAATGAAGTGGAGTCGGTTTTACCTCATAATGCGTTGTCTAAGGTTAAACAACAAGGAAATAAAGGCTAAACGTGCTTCATTCGACAAGTTAGCTCCAATTTAAAGCTATCTAATCTTCGAATCTATTCGAGGGTATTATAATATAAATCTTTTAAAAAATATTTCGGTCTCTTTGAATTTGTAACAACTGACGGAAAGTTGGAAGCATTCAGAGGCTGTTGCAGCTTCCGTAAGTATATATCTTTGAAGCCAGACAAATATGGCACTGACTGATGCTTAAGTGTTTTATACGATGAATATGGAAGTCTACGCGGGAAAACAACCACTTAAGCCAGATAAAGTCTGGCCTATCTGGTAGTAGTATAGTATAGTAGGGGAGACTGGGGCTACTCGTGACATTTTTTTATAGTGTCGCAATTTTTTATTTGTTTGGCTGTTTTACTGGAATGGCGTGCTGGCCGGCGATGGCGTGATCATTTGTTTCTTTCTTACGTCAAAATAGCGTTCTTTGTTTAGCTATCGTTACCGCTGTAACTACCTACCCCTGTTACAACTAGCCCCAGTCTACCCTAGTGGTCTTTCTAAAACACTCAGTTGGAAGACTGTTTTTACCAAATAAACGTTGCATTCTAATATTGTTCCATTGTTTTTATTCCAGTATACCTTCTGTGCGTAAAATCAAAAATAATGCTCAAACATAATGTGGCGACCTTCTGGGCGCATCACTGTGTTTCGCGTTAATGAAGCGATGACGGATATAGTCGTCAAACACAGAGTAAGTGGCACTGTTGAAATATTGGATCAAAAAGACGACTTTATTGTCTATATTGGTAATATTTACACGGTCGCTTACTATGAACATATAATTACCCATCATGAACGGAAAAATTTGCCTGCTCCGAAGCAAAAATGCTTTGGAATGCTTGGTAACTGTTTAAACAAAAGACCAGTTTAAAAAAGAAACGCGAAAGGATCACATGAGGTCTTTCCAGGAATCACCGCAATTTGAAAATGTAATATATTTTGTTTTTGGTTTCGTTACATCAAGATGAAAATCGGAATAATCAAAGATCCATTGTTACTGCACTGTTTTCGAATTAGCTCTCAGGAAGTTATGAATTCAATTCAAATTATTTATAATTTTTATTTGCTTGTTTCATTTCGTCTTGACCTCTTAACACTTTAAACATATTGAAATTTACGAATAAAACTTAGTTTTCGCCAAAATTACAATTTAAATAACAAAATTTTACGTATGACGCATATAGTCGTCATGACACAAAATTCTGCCACATTTTCATGGCAGATATAGTTGTCAAAAACGCTTAACTGGATAATTAAAATGCAGACTAGATCAAATCTCAGTGTGAGATGCTGTTAGGCACGAGTGTGGAAAGGGTAAAATCGAGTTTTAATTGAAAGTTTAAAGTGTACCAATGTTTTTTTCCATCACTGTAGGTGATGATCTTTCACCTCTATGCGGCTTATTTGACAAGAATTCAAATACAGAAAGGGGCCAAACGTCGATGTGCTCTCTTTTGTTTGTGTGTCCTTCAATTTTTTCCTTTGCTTGCTATGTGCTTGAAGTTTCCACCTTTGCAAATTCATCGGGTCCAATTTTTTTCACTTTTACTTATTTACCGTCGATTTAACTCACGTGAAGTCACGGAAAGAAATCACGGGCATTGTATTAAAATTGTCCAAAAACATTTAAAACATGGGAAAAATCGAGCCCATGCAAACTTCAGACACCTTGCTTGCTTGGAAATATGTTTCTTTTTCGTTCAAATCATAAATATGAATTCAGTATCATGCAAATCGAGGGACGACTGTTCGTCGATGGTTGTCATCACGTGTTCAATTGCTAAATGAGAACCAATTGAAAAAGAAAATACGCCACATGTTTATTTTTTTCGTAAACCAGACGTAAACACTGTCCTCAACGCTTCGTCCTTGGTTCCAAGACCCTCATTGATATTTTCCGCGAAAAAATGCTGCTTAATGCCCTGCACAAAACATATGATTCCATCGAAAATGAACCGGTAGTTATGCCACTTGAGCCCCGTTCAAGTTCGCCCACTTGAGACTCCGCCAGCTTGCCGTTCGCTCGCTCGTTCGCTTGCATGTTCGATGACACCGCAACAGCTACCCCGAATTCTCCAGCACATGCTGGAACTAACAATTCGATGTGAAGGTCTTTCTAATTTGCGCACTTACAACTACGTAGGAGCCGCGAAATTTATCCATTCATGGCTGCCGGTGGTGCGTCGACTTTGCTAACGTTCTGTGCGTGCGGATTAAGTACACATCGCAGCAGCAACACTGTTCGACTCCATCTTTCGCCTGCTATCCATGTGACGTTGATTTGTGGAACTGGTCGCGGTCATATGATCTACATAGCAACCAGTTTTCGCAATTGTGTGAAAGCACTTGAAAGCCAACCAACAGCCGCAGGCTCGGTTAGCAGCACATGTCAGCTTTCGGAAATTTGTGGAATCTGCCTCCCGATATTGGCAATAAGCACGATCGAATCTTCACCGCAATTAGGCCAGGAAGATTGCGAGTCGGAGCGAAAGTAGCGTTTCTACTTTGCGTCCATTTTCCATGGAAGTTTCCATTCGAAGTTCGTCCCTCGACAGCCAGAACGTTCTCTCGACATTCACTTCCGAGCATGCTTGACAGTAGCAGGACATTGTTGTTGTTTATTGGGCATGTCACCTTGCTGTCACATTATCCGTGCAGTCACCTGGCAGGTGGAGCGACCCCGACATAAATGGGTCCGACTAGCACATGGTGCATCAGCCTCCGCCCTGGCGACGTCTCTCAAGGTAGCAGGCGGATAGCTGGAAAATCGATAGATCCCCCGCAATGTTTTGATTACTTGCAAATGCTTAGACACTAACGCGCACATTGCCCATATCCCTGTCAATTTCCTTGCAAAAACAAATCGAATGCAGGAGATTGGACAATGTTTCCGTCGCCACAATTCTCCCCCACAAATTGGTGACTAATTGCTACTTTTGTTAATTTCCCTCAAATTTTAAACACCCAACAGACGAAACTTACCTTTGTTGTTGCGTGAAAATCAAAGTCACGTTGTAGAATTTTGTGTCGGCGATAGAAAGTTTTCGCGTTCTGCAGGTACCGAAAATTCACACGATCAGCACAAATTCCTTAACAACGAAAACTCCGCCAAAACGCGTCACCGCAAAACAAAAATATCGAACAAATAAACTGAAAATCGTACAACTGAGTGCACTGGTCACGGTGGGAATTTGTCACAAAGGACACATGCTGGCCATTTTGTCGGAAAGTTTTTCCCAAATGTTTGCACGGAAACGCTGGCAATTTCGCGCCTTTTCTTTACACACCAGACAGTTCTAAGTCACTCTAGAACGATCACGCATGCGGCACTATGCACTTTTCCTTATCCTGTCCACGCCGAGGGATTACGTGCGAGTGGGTGTTCGAATTGCGACTACACCAACTTTTGTCTGAACTGCACTGCGAATTCCTGTCTGAACGTAAGAATTTCTACTGGCCCAGCACACACGGCAACTTGCCACAGAACAATTCCAGCTAGCCAACTTTGCATTAGAACGACGCTAATCGTGCAATTTGTTAATTTTCCCGATTAATTCGCAAGTTTTTCCTCCACACACGACACGATCTCCGTACACGAGCGGCTCTTCAGAGAGTGACACACACACAACTCAATCGCAAGTTCGGCTGATTTGGAAACGCAGCACCACCAACAACACTCGCTGGATGGATGGCGTAGTGCGAACACGAATGATTCGTGTGAAGTTTTGTTGGCCACTGTGGTGATGCATGGAGAACTTGGAGTAGTTTGTCCGATTCGCCGAGAGGGTCAATCAGTGTCGCTAGTAGCGCTAAGGGAGAATGTTTTCTAGCAGATTCACTGGACGTCCGTTGCGCTCATTCGTTTCATCGATAGATGACTTGCATTGCGTGATTTGTGTCTCCGAATAAGGAATATGTTCGGAACTCCTTAATGAAAAGAATCCCAACAATTCTATATGCATGCGACTACCTCTATGAGATATTCCATACATTTTAATGGACGTTAGAGGTTAGCATGCTACAAATCTTCAAAATTCATAAATAAGGTCAACATAGAATTCGATTCAACACCCAATTCAAAATTATATGGATTATATATTGTACTCTTGTATTGCAAATTCTGAAAATAAAAGGGTCTTACAAGCAACACACCCCAAGGCGCAGATGGAAAAGAATACATTATTAATGTTAGAGTAAGACTACAATACTATACACCATCTCGGCAACTCTCATTGGATCATAAACTGATCAACTCTTTTGAAAGATGAGTTTTCATAGATGAGCTTCGAACAGTGAAGAAGAGACCACCTTGCAGGTGTGCGGGTGTCACCCTGCTGATAGACAAAGCAGCAGCAGTCAAACTAAATGGTACCCAGCAAAATGTGCATGCCTGGCAAGCTCTTGAATTCGAGGGTAAATCCGCTTCCAATCCAAGGGAATCAGTAAGCTAGTGTGATGGCAGCACCCTAGCTCTGGGTCACCGCTGCAGATTCGATCGTTCCAATCCGGTTGGTCACGTCTGTGGAGCCATAGTTAAGACGATATCTATCCTTGCCATTGCTGCATCATCGGAACATTTATTCGCAGTAGCAAATCAATTTGAACAAATTTTCTAAACAAAAACGCAAACGTTATGTTTTTTCTTTTCTTTTTTGAATATAATTATCTTTCAGTTATTTATTCCCTATAAGTTTTAATTTTTCCCTATATTCTAAGTTTTAAATTAAACTGAACACTTTCTCCAATTAAATTTCAATTGATTTTTATCATCCATTTAATTTAATACATATCTGTAAATATTTCGAAACAACTTTATTTTATATACCACATTCACTAATAATAATCAACATATTTTATCCCCCACAAAACAAAACAAAGAATAATATAATGTTAAGGTCAAAATAAAAGGATAATAAATCAAGTCACAAAAATAAACAGAAAAAATACTCGTAAATAAATTAATTTTTTAGAATTTTCCTATTAAATAATAATCGAATTCCCCGCATTTTGTTTTTTTAAGTTTTTTTCAATTTTAATTTTTAATATATAGTTTTCATTTATTTTATTTCTTTCCTGTTCCCCCATTATTTATATATTTTTTTGCTTCAAATATTTTCAATAGAAAATTGACATTAATCTGTACTAATCATTCTAAATAGTTTTCTTTCACATTTAAGGATATCGAAATTGTACACACACACAGGCAAACATTTAAAAAGAAATACAACTAATATGGAATAGTAAACAGTGATATGGAAGTTTAAAAAAATCGACCGTGTGTGCATTGGAACATTTATTTGCAGTGAATCAATCGGAAATAGCTTTGATGAATTTGTAAATACGAACATATGTGGGCAGAATACTAATATCTCTCTATTTAATCTATTTGTTGGCCACAACACTGAGAAAGGATAAGCGGAATTTTGATTGAAATTTTCTATTTAGTCTTTATCTTTGTGGTTTTTTTCGTTTACTTGTAAATGCAATATTTCTGTAGATTGTCTATTTAACCATGCGAAAAGTGAAAAATTAGATATTTTATTATATTTTCAATGATTTCTGTTTTGTTTTTTATTTCTATACTATCAGCATTTTTATTCCTAAAATGGCATCTGCAATGAATGCATGAAAAGCAAGAAAGAAATAAGTTGGATAGGTAGAGGACAGATAAAGAAATTGGAAGAGAAATAAAGCAGCGACAGAACTAAAGCGAACTCCGAAGAGAGAGAGATTTAATTGGTTCTGGTCTTTGACTTAAACGTTTCCTCAAGTCCAAGTCTGACTTAAAAATAAAGTCCGCGTGTTGTTTTGTGATGGTCAATAGCTTTTCATTTTGAATTAGTGAAAGAAAGAATCGAAGAAGGAAGACTCAAGCAAAAAGAAGACAAAACTAAAATTAAGCTTCAACTAAACGGGCAACATCATTTATATCATGGCAAATGAATTGTTTAGAACAAGTCAAAAACAATCAACTAGGACTACATTTTCTGACCGAATTCATGGCAGTCATCATGCAGATTATTTTCCTACTATAGAGTCAAGTGTACAATCAATGATCAGCATTCGAGTATTCTTTACTGATTTCATTTTTTTCTTTCAAAAAGAGCCATATGCGCAGAATTTCATTTACAAAATGAATTATCACTTTCCTGTTCGATTTGCCCATGAGCAAATACATAAACGTATTTAATTACTTAAGGCCAATGCATCGTACTTTAAGTCATTTCTTCATTTTCTTTTTTTTTTCTATTCTCTCTTTAAATCTTGTTCAAGTTTTCAACAAATATTTCTTAAATAAATTTACAGCTGAGTAACAAGAGTTTAAAAAAAAAACAATAAACACGCGGCATCTCCTTCCCACCACAAATTTATCGCAATCGTCATTCCAGCCTCATCCACCATATTATCCACGCCTTAGTTCTCATCCATCATCCACTGTCGCTGGCATTCGAGTCATTATGGTTCGACATCGAATACTTTCGGCCGCTCTTGGATTTCAACTTTTTGCGATGTGAGGCCTTCATGCTGCCACCTGTTGAGTTGGCTCGACTGATTCCAGCATGTTTGTGATCAGCACTCAGATTGTTCTCCACATGTATCTCGGATTCCGATTGTGTCATTGTCGATGATATACCCGACGATGTTGTTCCCGCCATTGTATTCGTCGATCCCGATGCTGATGTTATCGACGATACCGTCGTCATTGTTGACGATGTCGATGGATGTCGACGATGATGGAGCAGTGGAACGACTTCTTCCGTTCCTCGTTTGTTCAACTGATGACTTGTCGTAGTCGCTGCTGTTGTTGTTGTCGATGTGGTCCCTCCGTTGCTGTTTATGTCCGACGTGGGCGAATTTGTTGGCTGTGAATTTTGGTTAGGATTCGAGGAATTAGATTTAGTGGAATAGTTTGAGCTAGAGGAATAGTTGGTTGGGATGTGATTCGATTGTGAAGAGGAAGAGTAATTGTGTGAGGATGTTGTAATATCATCAGAAGGAATGTTATTGCTGCTGGTTGTTGTTGCTGATGTTGTCGACTGGTGGTATGGGTGGGTATAGTATTTGCCTGTATATTTGTATGCAAAAAACATTTTAGTGATTGTTATAACGAAATCCGAAAGTTAATAAAGTCAAAACGATGCCCATTAGTCACAGAAGTAAGTTAACATAATTTTGTGCAAATTATTCACAGTGCATTATTTTTCATCGTTGATCTCTATGTTCAAATAAAGCAACAATAGCATAAAACTCTTCCTAACATAAAAATATTAAAGAGGCATATGTTCGCCGCTAGATCGGCGGGTATCCCATAAATACTGGAACATTTCCAAGCTACAGCATATCTGCAGTATAGAACAAGCGCATTCTCAATGACCTGAAGGAACAGAGCCTGCATACCACACGAAAAAGAACCGATGAGGGTTGGAGGTCGTGGTCGTAAAAACATGATTCTGAAAAAATAATCAGTGTAATTCGGCTGTTAAAAAGCGCCAGAATATGATAATGCTGGTAATCTTATGAATGTTGTTTTTATGTATCAGGTTGAGATATATATATATGTATCGTTTTTGTGGACACATCTAACGAGTTTAAATGCATTTTATGGAAATGCAAACGAGTGCATAAATGAAACTGTCATTATAAAAACTTGTGCGGATGTTGCGCCTGCATCAGCAAGAGAATCAGAAGGCAAGATTTCCAAAGTTTAAAAATGACCAACCTAACCCGTGGATTGAGATCCAACCTAATCCCTGGATTGTATGCGGTTGAGCAATTCTCCGCCACCTGAACACTTCAAAATAGACGCAGAATCGAAGGTAAACGTATCACCATAAACCGTTTGTACCGCGAGTTCATGAAAAAGTAATTGAAAAAAAAAAACAACTTCAGAGCTCACTGCTGAGTAAAAGTTTTCACCAAGTTGTCACAAACGGAGGATACTACTAATAGAAAACACATTCATAGTAACCTTATCAAACGTGATAGTGCGGTAAAAAGCTCAGAGGCCCGTCGACTTCCCATATCTGCGAAAAAAAAAGTGACTGCAACGAGCAAAAAGGTGCATGAATATTTTTTCTATTGTTGATTTGATGAAATGGATCCCGATATTTGATCTGAATTACACTTTACTGCTACACTTTACTCCTGCACTTTATCCAACTTAACCCTCTTTGTATGAGCAAGCGACAAGCCTAAGTGTACATCCAAGCCAACAGTATGCTCAGAGTTTTGATTTAATATTATTGAAAGCTGGCCTTATTCCTAGATAATTAAATAGCAACAACGCAACCACCTTTTCACTACCATAACTAACCAAACAAAAAAAGTCTATCCACTGTTTTCACAACCTGATGCAGCGCAAGTCAATTCATGCGAAATATCCGATACAACACTCAAACTCGGCAGATCATACAGCAACAAAATGCATAAACGTAAATAACACCTCGTAAAGCGCTTTGTAGCTTCATCCCATATTTTAGGCACAATTAAAAATTAAGTTATTACACACGCCCATCAAGCACGACCACACGCTAGTTAACTTACTTTTGCGGCAATAATAAGTTGTACTATTCAAAGGTGTACCTTCTGGTCCGAAAAATCCACTTGATTTCATGGCACCGCGATAGCGTTTATCTTTTTTACCAAGAAGAAGAAGTTCTGAATTGTTAACACTGCTACTATTGGTAGTAGTCAACACATTCGAGTTGTTTCCCGATGATGAACTATAATGTTTGCTTCGTTTACTTCCGGAATGTCTTGAACTGGTCGTGCTGCTACTATGAGAATTTGTCGTAGCAGCATTAATCACTGTTGTAGATGGCATATGTTCACTATCTTCAGTGCTATTTGAACGATTACTATTTTCGTATCGCGCGGTTGGAACATTCTCTATGCTATTCAGCTCAGTCTCGTCCTCGAATGATACACTTTTTGATGGTTTTACACTAGCGACGGGTAGATTGGCTCCCGATGTACCGGATGTAAGTGCTGTTGAGCGTGTTGTCGGTTCGAGCGAACTGACTGTATTATTCGATGAAGGATTCTGTGAAACAAATACAGAATCACCTCCAGTCTCGCTGTCTTCATCAATATCCATCTGATCGGTGTCTTTCTCCTGTTGGAATAAGATTGGTATACGCTTCTTCTTTTTACAATCAATTTAAACCGTTTTTAAAGTAATGTAACAGATAAAAGTGCAAAAACTCGAATCATTGTACTTACTTTCTGAATCTTTACATCCTCCGTAGGACCACCTCGCAAAATAATTTCCGGTCCGCCACCATAAATCCCGTAAAAGAATTTCCAGAGCGTTGTATTAATTTGCGCATAATCCGATCCAGGTCGAACATTTCTAATTGGCACAGTTTCAGACGGAGCCGCTATCATTCCATTGTTGATGGGTCCTGGTTCCTCGGTTGTCATGCCACGTGCAAACATTTGCCATTGTCTAAACCATGCCATCGAAATAGCATAAATTGTCTTAGGGGTTTCCTGATACTGAAATTCGTCATTGTATTGAGTAAATGCGGCCAGCTCGGCTCGTTGTCGGCGAGACAGAGATTCAGCCGCCAGTCTACAGATGTCACATTCGAACAGATGATTGCATGCAGGACCTCCACCAAATTTTTTGTACAGGAAATCCCAAAGGGGTTGAGGCAACGGAACGACTAATCTTGAAATCATTGCGGCTTTCACCGGCGGCAAACCTCCATGTGGACAGAGTAACGCCCAATTGTCAATGGGTCCCGGCTCTGCGAAAGTGTTAAACCTGCTTAACCATTGCCGCGAAACAAAAAACCTAATATCAGAAGCTTGCGGTGGATTCGTATCGGCCAGCTCTAAGGCTTCAGATCTTATCATCGACATTTGTGGATTATTCTTTCGATAGAAAAGCACATAAGCTTGGCAAGTTTGAACCACATCCGGGGAAACCTCTGTCACAAGTTGGTCGTCAAACTCAAACCATTTCCCAGTCAACTCATGTTTGGCAAAACTCGTATAGTGTCCACCACCTACAGTTCCATGATGGCAAATCACAGCCGTTAGATCGTATGTGTAAATTTCTGATTTGCAATCCTTGTGAAGATACGGCCGCATGTCCAGTCCGGTGAGTGGGAAATTGACAGGGCTAGAAATTTTCGAGCTGTACGATAGGTCGTGTCGAAATCGTTTTAAATGTATGCATAACATTTCCGGCAGCGATAAGACCCGTGAAAATTTCACTCCGTTTCGTAGTTTATTGCACTTTTCACAGCTGAAAACGGAAGGACCATATTAGTGAGTTTGTCAGGAAATCTACTAAACTTAGTCATCTCATACCTATACATATTGTCGCCTTTCAATTCATCCGCACTGAAAAAGGCTGCGAGACAATCATGAAGCGATACAGACGGTCCCCAAAACCAGGATTTAAACCAATTCCACAACCACCATATCCATCCGTCCTGGCCCACTTGATACACGGCATCGGTACAGTTCACTCCCGACGGCGGTGGTGGCTGATTCAACATACTCGTCGACATACTTTGCGATTGATGCAGCACAGCCAAATGATCTTTCCCCGGAATGGGTAGCGACAAATCTTGGAAGGTTTCCTCTCTTGTCGATATACGGTCGCAAGTTAGACATTGTACAGACGAAAGCAATTTCCCATCAAACACTTCACTAATTATCGATCGATGCGGGGGCTTCGGTGGAGATTTGTCCGATTGTGTGTTGGGCGTTGGCGAGGTGCAAGTGCTTGGAACACCACCATTTGCCGAATTATTTTGCGACGACAATGGCATAACATTCGAATCGGAATTGGAACTATTCATTGGGATTTTAGACGAAAATGAATTATATCTTTGGTTTGTTGCTGATGATGTTGTCGTATTGGTAGCGGTCGGACTGGGTGATCTATGACCAGAAGGGGCGGAGATTTCATCCGACAAACTGGATTGTTCAGATACTCCACTATCACATGTTTCATATTCGGCTTCCGATTGCGATGGCGACGGTGACGAGCATGGCGAATTCTCATCGTTATCATCGGTAGTGGCTAAATTATTTTTTAACAGGATATCTGGTGGTGGCGGCGTGACTTCTTTAAGCTCTTCATGCAATTGATCCATGAAACATCGTAAAAATTCTTGCGTATCATGCTGTTGGAATCCTCGAAACATTGGATGCACACTTCGAATGCCGTAAAGTATACCACGTGGAACAACATAGCCTGAAAGGTGTTATAGATGGAAAGGATAGGATCATTAGAGGTTTTCAGAAATTTTTAAAGATTTCGAAAATTCGCAGAACTAGTAAATAAGGTAAAAGACTTTACAGACAAGCGTAGAGAAGAGACCTAACAGTATGCAAAGATGAGAACGGCAGCACGTTTGTCGACAATAGGATGAAGAAGCGGACGAAAGGGGAACGACATTAAATTTAGACTAATATCCTGACTCTTCAACATTCAAAATCTCGCACCTGGTAAGAGAAATTCCTCGATTCTTCAGGTTTTTCGCAGAGCCTGTAATCCTCTGCGAACAATTTGGGCTGAAGGAAAAAAGGTTCTATCTCCTACATGACTACATCTTCAGATGTAGTCATCCACTCTAGATAAATAAAAAATGTATCCTTTTGTATTCGTTCAATTAATTTACATTTATTTGTTTCAGACAACTCGAAGTTTCGAACCATACACTTGATTCTTCCTCAGTGAAACATAAACTAACTCGTTTGAAGTAAGGATCGACTAAGATGACCATTCGACTCAATCAAAACAAAAGGATTCACATACAAACGGTTTCAGACTCAGTGCCCGATCTTCCCAAGTTGGATTATCGCCAATTTTATGTGGGTACTTTCTTTGAAGACAAAAATCGTATGGCTGCCACGCTACCTACCACGGAAGCTATTGATCTGCGTACCAAAGTTTTACCGGGTCAATCCTTGCGCCACTCCGATTTTCCTGCGCTATATACCCACAAGTACTCTTCAATTAGCTGATAGGATTAGCGCAGGCCATATATCTCGCTATTGGATATTTCTCTTAGCACATTTCTTTACTGATAACCTTCTTATATTCTCTAGTCACCTTAGCCCAATGAGAGCCCTACCGGCACATTAGTTTCGCATATCTTCAAAAGTTGGGCCCTAAACATAAACACAGGAAAGTATGAATTTATATGTTTTTGTAATGTCTACAGAAGAGGTCATCGAGCCCCAACTGCGGTTGGTAATGAAATATTTCTATCTATAAACGGAGTCAATTTCCCTTCAAAAATATATTAAATATCTGGGAATAAATTTCCATCATAAAACCATCACATTCCATTCTAGAATTCGGCTCGACCTTGATGGTATGATCGGTGATGGGCCGGATAATCCTCCTTCCAAAACAAATATGAAAATCCGTAGTTTGAATAGAAAGGCCACTCTTGCCAGCTTTCGTTTGCTAAGAGAGTGTTATTGACTCGTTGTCGAGGACTTTTTTGGTGAAGTTTAGCATACACAACGGTCACCGATTTTACTTCCCTTGATGATCAGCACAAGATTTTCACTTTCATGAAGACATATATACCCTCCTACAGGTGTATACACCTATTTGCAGGCAGGTATTGAATTTGCTAAACAACATGTCAAGGTAAGATAGGTGTCTGGAGTTTGCATCTTTGCAAACGTCCGTTGGGAGTTGAGCTTCATCGTGAAGGTTCACGAGTTCCTTTTCTTGTCAGCAACAGCCTTCGAAAGCTTAGGCTAAAGGTGTCTCTAAGCTGATTTGTATGACAGCACTTGGGAATATGACTCATTCTGATCCCTTGAACGTTGGGCTTAGCAGTGGATTCTTTGACATTCCGTTCGCTTTTCATCGATTTCTGTCTTTTTTTACACAGCAGCTTCATGATGTGGCTAACGCCGGGGCATAGAGCAGCCACAAATAGACGTGACAAGGTTCATAGTAGAATTTATCACATTAGCTAAGATTCTTCTTGTCCCGTCGTGGTCGTCACCACTGGATTCACAGCTCTGGATTCGAAAGGAAATCTAGCATTTTATCAAACGAGTTATGATGTGGCCTCCAAAACTTTCAGCCTTGACCCCATTGTATTTATTACTTTTTTGCTGTGGAGCCAAGAATCGCGACTACCCCAATATAAGCCAATCACATCGGCCTAGTTGAAGACGAATATTTATGAGGAAATGATTCCAAATTTGCTGTTAATTAAGCTGTTCTTCAAAGCATGTCATGGGGTCTAATTAAACGAAAACAAAGAAGCCTGCTTTATTAGAAACCGAGCGAATAATTTTTATTTCCATTTTAATTTGTCTAGTCCTAGTTATTCACTCGGTGTTTGTGCCGTGATAGACACCTAAAGTTTCTGACATGGACTCAAAATAAATTCAAATTATCACTCAGTTGAATAGCAATGACAAAATTGACAATTCAAATCAGAAAATTTATTTAGTTTGCAGCTTTTTTTCTACTTACCATTACTTCGCTTGTTCCTACACCACATTTCCTTCATCAGTCGATGGTAACTCTTAGCCAGACCAATTTTCCTTTGACTCCCTGTTAATTCACTAGTAGCCTCTATAATATCGCCGCAATCCAAAAAGAACGTTGTCAATGGTGGTGAATTGCTTAACGCTTGCAGCGCTGCATTCATATAACATGTATTTGCAATATTTTGCAAGCCAACGAGTCCATCTAAATGTCGACGATCACCATCCTCTTCATCACCACTAGTTTCGGGCGATTCACCACCAATACCATTACCACCACCATTTCCACTACCAACACTCATCTTTCGCTCGTAGATCCTTTCCGAATAGCGACTTGTATCACTTGAATCATTACTAACAATTGAACTGCGCCGTTGCGACAAAAATATCTCCGTCTCGCATAGATAACACCAAATACGTTGTGACGATAAATTCATATGAATGCAATGTTGATGGTTTAACTGAAATTTATATTTAATAATAACATTTAGATTATAATCAGTTCTGGTTTTTGTTTTGTTTCTACTACTACTAAAAGATTCTATTAAAGTGAAGTTGTCGCAATTTAGAATTTTTTTTCAAAATTTTTTATATTTCAGGAGTATTTTTGATATGAATTGGATTTGAGATGTTTGTTTTTATTTAATTTTACATTGCATACTTTGACAACGATTGGTGTTCAATTTAGGAATGACGTTTTGACTACTTGATAGACAGAGGGTGACTCTGAACATACCTTAAAGTGCTTTGTACTATGATCGTTTGCTTGTTCGGAACATCCAATGTGTAAGCAGTTCCGATGGAGACAGATCCATAAATTTGGTCCAAATGTTTTGCATTCTGAACAGGCGTGGCCCTTAAAAATTCAAAATAAACTCAAGTTAGTGCTGGGTATGCTTTTGCTAAAGAAAAAAGATACATTGTAGGTTTTTTTATTTTAGGCAAAATATAAATCAAAAATTTAGATAAATATCTACGAGGCTGCGTCTTTAATTTGCATCGTTGCGACCACAACGTTCTCGAAATTTTTCACTTTTTGAGTTCTATCGATGATTGAAATGAAAAACCACAAAAAAGTCAAAAGTGTAAAAAGAAAACATCGTCCAAATACGAGAACGTTACGTTTCTCATTTCTAAGGGTATCAGAAATTTCTTTACGAAATTTCTGATACCCTTAGGGCAGCAGACGCCACGATAAGTCTCCGTCCAGCTAACCAATAAATTGGTACTAAACTAATCATCGTTTACCTCCAGAGCGCGTCCTCAATAAAGGACTGAATTATTCCATCCCCAGCAAAACAAGGTGTCTGAAGTTTGCATCGTTGTAAACGCAACGGTCGCGATTTTTTCCCATGTTTTGAAGTTTTTGGACAATTTGAATTATATTTTTGCAATTTCTTTTCGTGATTTTGACTCTTCTAACATTATTATAGGTTAATTTGGGTCGAATCGTCGGGAATAATGAAAAAGTGAAAAATTTCGAGATGCCAACTTCATACAAACATACCTAACAAAACTAACCCCCAACGATTCGGCATGTACTTTGAAGCGAGAATGGAAACCTTTTAACAGAGTTTGCCTCTCACAGCGGAGAAATAGTTGCGTTAGAGTCACTGTAGCAGTGATCGTCGAAGAGATCATATTTCAGAGAACCAGGGTAGAAGAAAGTTATAGGAGAACTAAAACAAAAACATGTTTCCTTTGGTAGAGTCGACAGCCGAAAATCAATGCAGAAACATATGGAAAATCCAAAAATTATCTGAAATCTGGACCTCATCGAACTAGTGGAGAAATTAAAAGTTCAAATTTGTCATTGCGAACAATAAACTGAAGGAGTCCATGGCACTTCTTTCGACGATTAAGGAGCTAAGGTAGATCAGAAAAATCATCTTACAGAAATGTTAACACGACATCAGCTAGTCAAACGGTTTGATCTACAATTTAGAAGTATCGAAAATTAGTACGTTATTCAGCAAGTGAAAAAACACCAAAGAATTCATCCATTATCCACGAAGAATTGGACAAATTGGCGCGGACGAATCCATGATCTCATTCGATATCGATATGTTATTCGCTAGCATCCTTGTTGAGGGAGCCTCCTCGAGCCGACGGCTGGATCGATTTGCGATCGTCATGCTTCGGTTGCGCAACGCATCATAGTAGTTTTTAACGACTATAATCTTGGTGTGACTCGTGATCGATTACATGTATAGTTAGGATAGAAGCACATTTATGGTCACAAGTGAAAGCAATAGCGAAAGAGTTAGTCTAGAAATAAGAAGAAAGAGGAAGGTAGCAGCATCAAAAGCCAAAACACCCTTATCAGCCGGAAAGGTTATTGCAACGGTTTTAAGGGAAACTCAAGAAGTATGACTCGCTGTTTTTCTTAACGATCGTCGCTGAATCAAAGCTAGCTAATTGCGGGCTTTTTGCATTACAACCAATTAAATGCTGTCTATCCGAGGCGTCAGGTTGCTAAATGCCAATGATAGGTCGGACATGGCAGTCCTAACAACTCCAAAATTGGCTAAAATGAAACACACTTGAGACCGTTTCTCCACATTTTACCATGAGGTTTTCGTATATTCGGGCTCGATAGTTCACTTGGAGGAGTACACTATGCAAATAATCAACAGGTTGAATAGTTTTTTTGTAAATGACGGGATAATTATCCACAGTCATTCATCAGAAACGCCATACTGAAAAGACTACCTATTTGAGAGAAAGATTTCACTAGCAAAGTAAAAAATTAACGAACTAGTTACTAAATGAATACTACATGTACTTTTTTCTTTATTTTAAGGAACTCTTCTTTGGAAAAAGCTCGTTTAAGCCCAACGTAGTACTTCCGTGATAGCAACGAGTTCTGAAGCCATAATGCTCAGACACATTGATATATATTATCACTTATCGCCTAAGAGCATCTCTTTCTGAAGGTATATGAAGTTTTCATCGATGCAATGCAAATATCTTGAATTTTTGCAACGGGGCAAACTTGAGACACTTAGCTTTCCAAACACCTTTCCAGCGGCTTCAAGTATGTGTCAAATGTATTATGTGTCAAATGTAGCTCCAGATTGCCTCGTTTTAAGCATGCATTACATCCTGCTTAAAATATACGTTGAGTTCGATGAGTAGCATGGCAAAGCAGATATGGTGGACCAATTCTAGCAGCCATCGGTTGGGCTGTCACTTGTAAAGGCGACATTTTTTTCCTCAAAGATCTGCATCGCCCCCCCCCCCCTACTTTCCTTGTCTTGGGGACTCAGCAGTGTCTAATCGAACGAATGGACGGGGTGGACAATGGACAAAATGGACGGGGTGTGTAGGATGTAATGGATGATGGATCGCAACCATTTTTTCTGCTTCAAACTTATAACTCGTGTTTAACAACGGCAGTAAAGAGCTTCTGCGTGATCTGCTTGTACTCCTAAATACGGATTTTCCAACTTCTTCCAACAGCGGAAGAAGCTTCTTTGTCGACTTATTTGCTGCCATTCGGATTTATCAATCTTAGGTTTTGCTGTCGAACTAGCGATTTCGAATCGAATCGAAGGTCCATAGTTCACTATATTCACGTTTTTATAATAAAAGAATTATATAATATATAATATATATAATTTTATAATCAAAATTATAATAAAAGTAATAACGCCTGGATAAACGATAAACTCAAGTCCATTATTGAATACATCATTCAAAGGAATCCCATATGACACAACTAGATTGGCGAATAGCTATGAAATACTAATTACACTTCAGAGATTATACAACCAGAAAAACTACTTGGTAGTTGTTTTGCGTCTGAGTTTCCTTATTTGTGATTAAATGTTACATATCCTTCATGTAAATTTCGCACATATGTTTCCGCTACATATTACACCTCTCATTAAATAGACTTTTCAATGTTATAAAACCATCACATTTTTCCGATCGTATTTAGCGCGGCAAACATCCTTAGATCTTTTCAATGTCATAAAACCATCACATTTTTCCTTTCGTATTTAGCGCGGCAAACATCCTTAGATCTTTTTACCGTCATAAAACCTATCCTAATCCTTTAACACATGTGCGAAATAATTAACTAATAGATAGGATATTGAGGCGACTGCATAGGTATATAAGAAGTTAGTTCTCAAGTCTACATTAGTCTTAAGAAAGATTCCAAACGGAACATGTAAATAATTAATCGTGGAAAAAAAAAATAAAGTTGAAGATAAACTTGTGTTGCGTTTTTTTTTTGTGTCCGAGGAAATCATTAATGGCGCAGTCGGTAGGATACGCGGAGTAAAAAGATTACTCGATTTTTTTTAAAAAATCAGTCGCGTATAGTATCACGTCTGTCTAAAGATATTCCCCAAGAGGAGGAAAATTCACGATTAACGCAGACGCGAAAATAAAAGTGATCTCGAAAAAAAAAAAACCAAAAATCGTTCACGATAGTGCTAACAGACAAGGAACCCGTGCTCTTCGAAAAAAAAGAAAAATTCTTGAAAGTGAATAAAAAGTTTTAAGGAAAACTCGACCTGCTGAAAAAAAAAAAAAAAACCAAAAATCGTTCACGATAGTGCTAACAGACAAGGAACCCGTGCTCTTCGAAAAAAAAGAAAAATTCTTGAAAGTGAATAAAAAGTTTTAAGGAAAACTCGACCTGCTGAAAAAAAAAAAAAACCAAAAATCGTTCACGATAGTGCTAACAGACAAGGAACCCGTGCTCTTCGAAAAAAAAGAAAAATTCTTGAAAGCGAATAAAAAGTTTTAAGGAAAACTCGACCTGCTGAAAAAAAAAAAAAATAAACAACTAGCAGATTACAAGGAATCACGCTGAAAGGAGTCTTATAGTCGGTCCACAGGAGCTCCAGCACAAAACCAAGTAAATTTTACACTGTGAATTTTACATATTCAAAAATAAAATTTTTATATTCTTAAAATCCGATGTATATATATATTGTATAGACCATTATCTAAAAATCTTGTATTTTTTTTTTTTATACCAAAAACTGCCCCAAAATCTCAGTTTATAATCATTTTTGTAAGAGTGGTTTGGAATCTGGTGTAAAGAAAAAATGACGAACAACGAAGCCCCTGCAATACAAATCAACCCCCTTAAATATCTAAACAGTCTCCCCGAATATGATGGTAAACACGAGAACTTACAAACATTCATAAATTTAGTAGACAGAGTGAAACCCATTCTAGAAGCTTACAATGAAGTTTCTCAACTTCTTTTCAGTGACATCATTAAAAGTAAGCTTAAAGGGAGAGCAAAGGAAACAATCGACATTAACTGTCACGCTGTCCTTTGGTCGGAAATTAAACAAATCCTCCAAAATAACTTTGGAGATCGTCTGAGTATGGACGAACTCTTCGACAACCTTAGAGGCGCAATCTTTAAAACTAATACACTCGAATTTTATAATGATATTAGAAGCAAACTTAGGCGACTTAATAATAAAACCCGTATAGTCTTAGGAACAAGCACTGCAACCAACGAGTGTGCTAGAAATAATATGAAAACAGCACTCAACGTCTTCAAAAACAAATTACCCGAACCCATGAAGACAATATTATTTTGCAGAAATCCCGAAACCCTTGAATCTGCCATGGACATTCTCTTTACGGCTGGGTACGCATACTATGGTTCAAATGGACAAATTTACAAAAACCAGACTACAGACGGAAACAATGACAAAAACCAAATCAATAACAATAATAATAATAAACCAAATATTCCAAATAACAGTTCCCGTAATAATAATAACAATAACAGGCCTAATAATAATAATCAAAATGATAATAGACAAAACAGGAATAATAATAATAACAACAACAACAACTATCATAGGTTTAATAATAATGCTAGTAACTACAATAATAACAACAACGCTAACAATAATAACAATTATCACAATAGATTCAACAACAATAACAACCGATTTAATAATAATAATCAACAAAGCGAACAACAAAGACGACCTCATGAACACAACTACAGAGTTCATCAAAGCGAAACCCAATATCCATATAATCCTAACGCATCAGGAAATCCTCGGTATTTCGAACGGCAACCATCGCCAGAACCCATGGACATAAATATTACTGAAATGGCACAAAATTTTCTTCCACAAGCCTCGGACGAAAATTACCTTATATAGTTGTGAAGACAAAGACAAAACCCTTAAAATTTATCATAGATACCGGAGCTACACACTCTATTATAAACCCCGGTCTCTGTCATCCTAAGTGGAAAATAAATACACCAGATACAAACTTAAAAACCCTCCAACATGTTATTAATATTCACGAAAAAGTCAAAATTCCGCTCTTTGAAGAATTGGGAGACAAGGCTCAAGAAATTGAACTATTCGTCTGTCAATTCCACGAATTTTATGACGGAATCTTAGGCAATAATGTACTAAAACAACTCGATGTAATTATAGATTATAAGAATCAAATATTACGCGCCGGAGAAAAAACTATCCCCATCTTCTTCGAAATCAAAGAAGATGAGCAATATTGTCTCTTTAATAGGGCCGGACTCTACGAAGTATCCGTGCCTGTAGACCAACAACACGGTCTAATACACCTCCCTGGAAAGACTTCCAAAGATGGAAAAGTCCAACTTGAGGAAGGTATTTACGACGCAGTAAATTCTAAAGTATTAGGTTTAGTAAAGATACTAAACGAACATCCCACAAAAGTTAAATTTACCCCACAAGAAACCACACCTGTAACCTTCGAAAACTTTAATGTAATTGATAACGAGGTTAAGGGATCTTTCTCCATTTCTGAACAGATTAGAATTGATCATCTGAATAATGAAGAAAAAGGTAAATTACTGCCATTAGTAAAGAAATTTTCAGACATCTTTTATAACGAAGAGTCTGATTTATCCTTCACTAATTTAATTAAACATGAAATTCGCACCTCAAATAATATCCCAATATACGCAAAAACATACAGGTATCCGTATATTCACAAGGAGGAAGTACGGAAGCAAATCAAAGAAATGTTAGAGAAACGTATCATACGACCTAGCAAATCACCCTATTCAGCACCAGTTTGGATCGTTCCAAAAAAAATGGATGCAAGTGGGAAACCTAAATGGAGACTTGTAATAGATTATCGAAAACTCAACGAAGTTACGATCGATGACAAGTACCCCATTCCCAATATCGAAGAAATCTTGGAAAAACTGGGAAGAAGCCAGTATTTTACCACGCTAGATTTGGCAAAAGGTTTCTATCAAATAGAAATCGAAGAAAAGGATATACATAAAACCGCCTTTAGTGTCGAGGGTGGGCACTATGAATTTCTACGAATGCCTTTCGGGTTGAAGACAGCCCCTGCCACATTCCAACGTCTTATGAATTGCATACTTGCAGATTACATAAACAATATATGTCTCGTATATTTAGACGACGTAATAATATTCTCTACTTCTTTGCAAGAACATGTTGATTCACTCAACAAAATATTTACTAGATTTAGAGAAACTAATTTAAAGGTACAATTAGATAAATCTGAATTTTTCAAACACGAAACCAACTTCCTAGGCCATGTAGTCACCAGAGAAGGAATTAAACCCAACCCGCAAAAAGTTGAATGCGTTCAAAATTTTCCTATACCTAAAACCCCGAAACAGATCAAACAATTCCTTGGTCTGGCTGGGTATTATCGTAAATTCATAAAAGATTATTCCCGTATTATAAAACCCATGACAAAATGCCTCAAAAAGGATGCTAAGTTAGACATACAAAATCCAGAATATATCCATGCTTTCGAAACGATCAAGAATCTTTTAACAAACGAACCCATTTTAGTATATCCAGACTTCAATAAAATCTTCACACTTACAACTGATGCTAGTAACTATGCTCTTGGTGCCGTCCTATCTCAAGAAGGACGACCAATTAGTTACGCTAGCTGCACACTAAATGACCACGAAATTAACTATAGCACCATTGAGAAAGAACTTCTCGCTATTCTTTGGGCCACAAAATACTACCGCCCATATCTTTTTGGACGTAAGTTTATAATTGAAACTGACCATCGACCTCTCACTTGGCTCTTTTCTATAAAAGAGCCCAACTCTAAACTCGTAAGATGGAGACTTAAACTTTCAGAGTTTGATTACACCATCAAATACAAGGAAGGAGCAAAGAACGTAAATGCCGACACTCTGTCCAGGATACCTAAACCAGAAATAAACTTAGTCGAAAATCAAACTATAATCCCAACGAGCTCTTCTTGTATCAACGTTTTCAAAAACCAAATAATCATAAATAAATCAGACTCAGGCTCCCTTAGAATTAAAAAGAAAAAAATCTTCAACAAAAACAGGACTACTATCAACGCCAAACAGCTGGATGAGCAAGACGCTATCACATTGCTAAAGAACCATTTTAATCCCAATGGATTAAACGCTATTCTAATTGAAAACGAAGATTTCTTCCAAAACATATATTCCACATTTAGCAACAATTTTATTACCGATGGAAAATTCAAAATCATTAGATGTAACGTCCTCTTAGAAGACGTAACAGACGAAGAAAACCTAGCCAAAATTATAGAAGAAGAACACCTTAGAAATAATCATAGAGGAATCGAAGAAGTGACTAAAGAACTCAAACTAAAATACTACTGTCCGAAACTGAAGGATAGAGTCACAAATTTCATAAATAACTGTGAAATATGCAATTGCGAAAAGTACGTCCGAAATCCACCTAAGCCCCTATTCAAACTAACAGAAACTCCACAAAAACCTGGAGAAGTAATTCATGTAGATGTGTTTTACACATTAGAAAAATTTCTATTCTTAACAATAATTGATAAATTCTCCAAGCATGCATGTGCTATTAAAATTATTGGAAGAACTTGGACCGAATTTAAGAGAGCTCTTGCCTATTATTTCAGTCAGTTTGGTACAATAAAAGAAATAATAGTTGACAATGAGTTAGGGTTTAAAGCAATCCCTTTGAGAGAATTTCTATCAAATGAAAAGGTTGAAGTTCATTATACCTCTAGTAGCAACCATACTTCCAATGCTGATATAGAAAGACTCCACAATACCATCAACGAACACATTCGCCTTCTCAAACACGACCCTATTAATAACCAGAGTACAGTAGAAGAAAAAATTCTGAAAATAATTACCTTTTACAACAACACCATACACTCCTCTACAAACAGGAAACCCATTGACTTCATCAACGGTAATATCCACCAAGATGAATATCCCGCAATCCACGAGATAATCCACCAAAGAAAACAAAAAATAATTGATAAGCTCAATCGAAACCGAGAAAATGTGGAAATAGATACCGGTCCAAATTTTATTAAGGAAACCAGAGGAGGTAAAAATCACACTAAATTTAGGAAAATTAACTCTGAAAAAATAGACGAAGACCACATTGTAGACACAAATAACCAAAACAAATACTTTCGCACTCACATAAAGACAAAAAAGAAATACCAAAATATAGAACACCCAACCATAAAAGCAAAACCTAATAAGAAACATAATAAAAACCGACCCTCGACTTCTAAATCTACCACCAATAACTAAAACCCTTATGCATGTCATTCTCCCAGGAAAATGTTGTTACTACCTATAGTATCCTTCTGGAATGTACCACAAACCCATCGAATATCACAATAACGTGCTACACATTATTCAAACCAATTCCAACCACTCAGAATAGGTCCTTGTTATTGAATTACGATCTCTACGATCTCATTTTTAAGTAAACCCTAATGAAAAAAAAAAAAAAAAAAAAAAATATATATATAATAATTTAGAAGAAGTAAAAGATGTATGCATAAAAAAAAAAAAAAAAAAAAAAAAAAAATATACCATAGAGCCTAATAATATAAATTACACTACAAAAACGTTTGAAAAAAAAAAAAAAAAAAAAAAAAAAAAAAAAAAAAAAATCATAAATCATATTACGGATTTTAATCTTTAAATTACAGTTACTTTTTCAAAGTATACAATGAAATAGTTTTTCAAAATTAATTTTTATATCAAAATCGTAGATTTGTATTTGAAGCAAATTGATAATACAAATACTATTGATAACTTTGTATTTAGAACAAAACTGACAATATTATAAGTCTGGGGTCAGATTTCATGATTGTAATTGCAATAATTTTTGTAACAGTCGCACACCTAAACCGTAATTAGCTATTTTCGTCGGAGCCTCAATCTAACGGTGGGGGTGTTACATATCCTTCATGTAAATTTCGCACATATGTTTCCGCTACATATTACACCTCTCATTAAATAGACTTTTCAATGTTATAAAACCATCACATTTTTCCGATCGTATTTAGCGCGGCAAACATCCTTAGATCTTTTCAATGTCATAAAACCATCACATTTTTCCTTTCGTATTTAGCGCGGCAAACATCCTTAGATCTTTTTACCGTCATAAAACCTATCCTAATCCTTTAACACATGTGCGAAATAATTAACTAATAGATAGGATATTGAGGCGACTGCATAGGTATATAAGAAGTTAGTTCTCAAGTCTACATTAGTCTTAAGAAAGATTCCAAACGGAACATGTAAATAATTAATCGTGGAAAAAAAAAATAAAGTTGAAGATAAACTTGTGTTGCGTTTTTTTTTTGTGTCCGAGGAAATCATTAATATTAAACACATCGGATAACGTGATGTCCTTTCATTTGCATCAATTAAATAAAATGGTTATGCTATTTCTAATACGTTTACGTTGCACGCAATGAATCATACGCATATGAAGTGAATCCATACAAATTATAGCTAGCGGCTGAACTTGAAAAAAATGTAAACAATCGTAACGAGATAGCATCAACAAAACGCTCAGTACAGATCACGAGCTCCAGCCGCGTTAAGAAGTTGCCTCTTGGACGCGAGATTAGCAATGCGGGAAATGGGTACATTACAAGCGATTGCATAAAACGCATGACAAAGTTGTAAAGCATACGCCAAGCGAATTACTCACCAACGTATGGAAGTAAACAGCAACAACTGTTGCAAGAGGAATTCAAAACAAGCCATCATCGTTATAGCCTGCATATGGTAAGCCGTTGTGAAATCGCTTTCGCGCAGCCAATGTAATGTAACTAACAGCGATATATGCGCGCGTATAAATCAGCAAAACCCATGGCTTACAAACATTCAGATATGTTTGGAATTCTTCAACACACATGAAATATCTAAGAGCTCGCTCGAGTGAGTTCGCAAACGAAGTTAACTAACCCGCTAGCCTCCCCTCCAATCTACCATCATTGCAGATACGAATGCATTTTTTGAGATATTGCACTGGGATTTCCACGGATTGATGGAGGTGATTAGTGAATGCCAGGTGATTTGCACTTGTTTTACTTTCAGAAAAATTCTTTCGCGGCGGCGAAGACATTGACTTTCTTTAATTGTGCCATATATGCGGCTCAGCCCTACGCTGATTCTCATCTAGATAAAATGGAAACATTCCTGAAGGAAGAATCTTATAGCCACGGAGAGTATTCAGGTGGAGCTGGTAAGACATAATTGTTCAAATACTGAATATGGCACAAACACCCAGCAAACACATAAGATATGTACAATCTGATGAAGGTGTTTGGCGCACTGACCGATTAACTTCTTTGCCTTGAAAAAGACGTAAAACCGAAAACGACAAGTCAGCGTAGATTTCGCTGAAAAGTCACACTTCGGATTGGTGACATTGAAATACATTTATCTTTCAAGCAAACTGGAATATTGCTTCCTCCTTACTGAACTTATATTAATTGTAGCTTTAGAATAAAATAACAAAGTTCAATATGTGCATGGTAAAGTGGAGTTTCATTTGGAATCCTTTGAAATTGAACGTTGACATATAACTCACCTGTTTGACTTTGCACAATTCAGGCAGCGACACTTGAACAATATTTTCCAAATGCAAGCACTTATGACTTCTCGCCATGGTAATTATTTTCACTTATCTTCCACAATTTTCACAATGAACACTTTATTGGAATGACACACAACACTCACTTTTCACACAACACACAGTGCTCCGTGGCCTTTGGGTCAGCACAAGAGCACAAATACTTTTGATTTTTCACAGATGAAATGCACAAATGCACACAACGCGGTGTATTTAAACGTAACTCGCCATTGCTCAAGTTCAAATTGCAATTTTCACGCGTCAATCCGTTCTACCGCAAAACCACAATGAAATTTTTCTATCGATTCTGTTTCGATTTGCCCGAATTCTTTGACGTTTCACATTTGACAAATGAATTGACAGTTTACAACGCGAGAGTGTCACATTCCACGAGAGCAAGGCAAGTTCTCGTTTCCACTCGTGGCTTCTTCCTTCATGACTTTTGCTTTTGCTATATCACACGATGACTACGGCGAACGCCAGTGCAAGTGCAATCGATTTCTTCCGCGCTTATTATGCACTTGTTCCGCTCGACACAAAACGTTCGAATGCAACATACACGCACGACGCCAACCGAACGATTTGATGGATCACTGGCAGATCACGCATCAAGTCCCAGCCAAAGTTCATTCAAGGATAAAACGTAAACAGTCGCATTGAGAACACAACAGTCGCATAGACACAAAGATTTTGGATTTTTCACTTGATTTAATTTGCTTGGAATACCGTGCGATAGGCCGTGCCTTGAAATCGATTGCACCACGTCAGTTTTTCAACAGCCGAGAGAATAAATTTCGGTTAGTTTTAACAGAAAACTCCGATTTCGAGTTACATAATTAAATCGATATTCACTTCATCGCGCACTTGCGGCGATAATATCGCTTATTTGCTTATATTCACTTGGTCAAATGCACATCACACGAGTCGGCCCCGCTTCCACTTGTTCCAATGGTGAAAATCCTATCGGATTGATTTTGACAGTTAGCAGCTGAAGCTCTGAAGTCATTCGATAACATGAAGTTAGTTACGAGAAGGTTTTCGAGGGAACCGTTGGGAGATATGAAACAGTGTGTACGGAGCACTCAGTGTTCACGGATAAAAGTTCAATCAAACTAGTAAAATCGTTACAACGTTAAAGTTATGTTATCGCCTGGAAATAACATTCGGTAATTTTACATGGTTCAATACTTGATGAGAATGACTTTTGAAAATCGCGCTGCCTGACGAGTTATTGTGTTAAGATTTTTTAAATTACAAAAGGAATTGACATAGCGGCTCGGATTTCTTCTCAACTTAATTGCCACGATATATCCACCCATTGATCTACAAACAGGGATACGCTGCAACTGCAAGCTACAGAGGTATGTCAGCACATAGTCAATTCTACAAAATTGTGTCAATAAGAACGTAAGATGGAAGATTATCTTCAAATGACGATTGCTTAAATCCATGGAGGTTTCAGAGCTGGGCGAACAGTCGTCCGCTTATTTATAGTGAAGCAGACAGTAGAAAAATACTGCCCGGTTGATTCACATCTAATATTCGTTGGTCTGGAGCAAACAACCAATACAAATTGTTATTCTGTTATATGCTTAATGTTACGGTTGGGTTCCAGTTCCCGCCAAAAATTCTGACGGCGATGGGTACCAATTAATTCTCTTCGTCGCAATGAAACACTGCACTTCAAAATCAGGTTCATTTAATTAGAACAGATATGGAAAATTTTGACTACTTGTGGAGTGATCATCTGTCATGCACAATTGCTTTTGCTAAATCTGTCGCGGCCGCGAACCGCGAACTGTATACTTATTTTGTAGTGGGCTTTGCATTTCGACGAATTACTTTTTTTGGCTGTCTTTTTCACTAGCAAACTACGTTTTTTTTGTGCACTGACTAACCTCCGGTCCATTTCTATTTCGAGAAACAATTGAGTAATTTCCATTCATTCGAATGTTTTCTCGTTATATATGTATATGAAATGTTGGTTGTATACTCCGACATATTAGCTCATGTACAGCATTAATTAACCAACGAGAAATTATCGAAACATTCTAATTAACAATCAGAATGGCTTACAAATGGTCCCGTTTTCTGTATTTCTTTCTTGATTACTTGTAATGCATGCTCGTAAAATATTCTTAATTATAAATATTAATATTTAATATTTGAAAGTGCTTAGCTGTGATATACAAAGCCTGGCGTTATGCTTCAAAGCTTGTTGATCTCTTCGATTTCTCTTATTGGTAACTAACTTTAAAGGAACACGTTGAAAGAAAAGAACAATTTTCTCCTTTGTATCATAACGCCTCGTCATAATTTGTGTCGAATTGCTCTTGATGAAACCATGTTCCACGAATTTTTCAGAAACTCTGTATGCGTGAACTGATACATTTCCTTAACGACACAGACAAAGGAACACCTCATTCCTTTCGATTTGGTCGTGTTCATTTTAATTTTGTTTTCTAACGTTTTTCATTTGTACACTGATATGGTATCATCATGATTTGGAAAAAAGGAACCAGTTTGGGCTTTCCATCGGAATTGTGCCCAATATTCGTGAGTTTACTACAGCAATAGAGTGAATCAAGCTTAATTGCAAATGAAGAGTTGCGTTGCTCAGAGTAAAATATCATACCAAAACATTCAGCCCTTATATAAATTTTCATCGCCGGGTGCGAAGACTAAATCGTTTTCATAGGTTCGGGTTGATTTGGCCTAAATTTTGTATTGTCCGCGGAGACTCTAAAACTTCTAACAGCTTTAATATAAAGTTAATTAATAATTATTTAATAAATTAATAAAAGTAAATTAAGTAAATTAATAAAACTCAAATGCAATTTTACCATCCTTCAAATTACTTAGATTGCATTAAATCTACTTACTCGTTAGCTTCCTATCTCAGGAGCGAGCAGGTAGAATCCTTATATTATATCATTAATCAATCTCTAGGATGTTTTCCGTGTTCGCTATCCTTAAAAGTTAACCTGTATAGTCTATTCATCCGAGATCTTTTCATTTTCATCTTTTCAACGATGTATTTTCTGACATTGCTTTCTTTATTCGTTGATTTCATGAAAGTTAATATATGATTTCCGATGTAACTCTGCTTTTATGTATTACCGTTATAATTGATAACTTTATGAACCCTTAAAATGTGGGAAAGCCAAAAACAACATATTCTCTACTTTTCCTTTATAATCATAACTTACCTTTTCAATTTTACTCCTTTTTTCTTCTTCCAAATCAATTTATTCATTTTATTCTGATTAATATTCTTTTTTTATTCATATATAATTTTTTTCATCCAAAAATTTCCCTACAATTTGTCTTTTTATGTTTGACAATTAATTTTCAATTATGATTTAATTTAAAATAAAACTTTATAATAAGGCTTTTGGCAATTACATCTTTTAAAAAACGATCAATTTTGTAGTCGTAATAAAATAAATAATTTTACTTTATTTTGTAACGTCAAAATTATTATTATTAACAATTTAAGTTTTGATCTGATCAAATATTTCTAAAATAACTTTAACAAATTCATCAAACGGAGTTTTGATTTGCTGTTGAATTCAAATTGTATGCTTTTTTTATTTGTTTTTTTTTTTGGTTCTTTTTCTTTTATTATTTAAGCTTCAATTAATTGAAAGCTACTACCTTTTAATGATAATAATACTTTAACTCTTTTGGTTTATGAAATACCAACACTAAATTTAGAGCTATCAAATTTTTAACTTATTAATCTAATGGTCTATTGCTTTAGACTTGAATTTATATGTTCATCTGTTTATATGCTCTCATTTTCGGCGAAGGGAACATTTTAAAGTTCGCAGTAATCTCTTCGTTTGTTTCATCGCTTTCAAATTGTTGCTATCACGGGAAGGATATTTAATTTAATAATACTTGATTAGCATTTTAGAAAAATCCCATCACATTTTTTTTCTTGTAAGATTAAGATTTTAAGCTTGAAATAATAGAAAAAGCCTTTGTGAAAGTAGCAAACGATGATTCATTTGAGTACTTTCATTCGTTTCTAAAAATAAACAAAAATGTCTTAATTTTGGGTATCAAAACCATTGAAGTAGGTTTAACGGGCACCAATTAATTGATTTGCATATTTTCTTATCGTTAAAATATTGTTTTCTTCGATAAAAACAATCGAAGTTCATTGCAAATTGGTTCTTATAAATATTTCGTTAAATTCTAATGTCCATTTTCAGCGAATCACATAATTTTCATAATTTCATTGTTTTCACTTTTGTTTTCTCCTTACAAAATAGTTTCAGATTTGTTTGGTATCTGTTTATCCATCTGAAACACAAAAACTTTACATCTTCTAAATATGCATACATATGTGAGTTTTTAATATATAAGATTCGTTATCCTTTGGTTGAATTTTGATTATCCTGGAATGCAATCACTCTCTTTCTCTCTCTCTCTCTCTTTCGCTTTCTCTTTGAGTTAATTGCTTATCGTACTTATTGAGTCTAAGGTAACGGACACTTCACCAGTAGACTCAGCACTCCAATTCCCCAAAGATCCAGTAACTGCAAGACCATTCCCAACACTACCATTTCCATTCAATTCATTTATCGCATCCTCTACAACTGCTTGCTTTTGACCAGTTTGAAGAGCGTTGGGAGCGCATAATAGTGGTATTGTATCGGTACAGGCTGCATGTTGATTGGTTTCTTCATTGTTTGATTCATTCGTCTGAAATTTTTCAGTTTGATGTTGATCCTGAACAATTGGACAAATATATGGTGATCGTATGAGCAGGTACCAGTTCTGCAGAATGGGTACAAAAACAGAAGGAAACTAGCGTATAGTTTGAAAATTCACTAGGTAATTTTTAATACTCACCATTATATTATAAGAAATAGCAAATATAATTGGCATCACACACGATTGTCGATTTTCAAGTGCTACCGCTCCAAAAAACCAACATACGGCAAATGTTGGTTGGAAGAAAAGCCAAAATTTAACGGCTCGTTTAAAATCGGTAAAGTCCTGAACATCGGCTGAACTTTGCAGCGACAGATCCACAATTGAAAGTACACCTAAGTCGAATTTTGAATCATAGAAATCACTTTTTCTGTAGACGTCGATTGACTGTGATTACAAGAAAATATTTGTAAATCAGTAAATAGATATGCCTCATTGGGAGGACCGTAAGGATATCTTTTTCATTTGCAAAATCATACTAACCTTATCATCCATTTCGCAACACTTGTCCGTTTCTATGACGCTTCCCACGTTTATTTCATGGCATTTAGCAGCGTTTTCCAAAATATTTTCAATACTCTCAGCAATAACTTCCCTCTGCTTATTCGCAATTTCACGCAGACATAAGGTCCCGAGAACAGTTGATGCAACAATTATTCCCGATACAGGTATCATAAAATTTACAATCATCCCTCGTTGCACCGACATCCAACAGTATTCAATGATTTCATAGCTTGTACTTGAAATGGCACACGAGAACTGTGAAAGGATATATGGGAATAACTGAATAAGTACTTTATGCATATCTAACACATCATCCATGATGAGTATCAATGAGCATTTTTCATTAAGTCGTTTGAAAATCTTTGATATACCTTCTTAACTTTCAAATCTTGAAAATTTTAATGTATGTCATTATTCGACATGAAGATGGTATATACTTTTAAATTTTAATCATCACGAAAGAAAGATGGAGCCAATTTTGTCGTGCCCTTATTGATGAAAGCAAGCAGATTTGTTTACTTAGCTAAATGTGGTGTCAAGTGAGTTGCAAGCCATGGTTCACATCAGTCATTTATTTTGGAAAGGATAAGGTCTGCAAAGCTCAAAGTTGAGTTTGATGAAGTTCATGATCAGCTGTTTTTGGGATTGCAAATGCTTCTAGATAAATTACGATGGGTTAACGTTGTTCGCGATGCCTACTTTCACTTAATAATAACAACAACGTTCATCTATTCCCCTCAAGTGTATCATGAAAGCCTTAATATAGTCTTTAGTGATGCAGAAATCTTACTTAGATTATAGGGTGCTATTATTCTTCGTTTATTATAGATATTAACTTGTATTAACTTATTATAATTAAAAAGAAAAAAGACCATAAGAAGTAAAAGAAAATATCTTTACCATGTGAACCCCAGCGAGAAACCGAAAGACTGCCGACCACCCGAGCGCTGCTTATAATAGGGAAACTGCAGAAGACCTCACGACTGCCAAAGATTTATTCCGGTAATTCTCAACGTTTTCAAAAATTTTCAATATTTTATCAACCATATGTTTATCACCCGATAAACCTTTCTTGATAACCTTTGGATGATGCCTTTCTTGTTAATGTTGATGGTCCGAATATCCCATTGCTATTTCATTTATCTAACTCCCCAAGAAGGCTGCATCGTGCATTGCAATTTTAGCGTGACAAATTATGCAATAATGCATGAAATTTATTGCAACTGTCACGCACGCGCATCTGTAGAGTTGGACTTTAGCAAAAACGCCATTTAAATAGCCATTTCATTAAATGATCATTTCAATCGCTGACTGGAGGCCGCAAGGATTCCTATTACTTTTACAACGGAAGGTTTCACCCTACACAAACGCGCCAACAATTTAGGTAACGCACAAAGAAGTTGATTGTTTCGTAAGTCCCCATTCCTGTGGAAGGAAGCTGATGATCTGCATGAGCGTACTCAAAGATCGAGTTGAAACAATGCGTGAAACACAACCCTATCGCTTAAGATATATATGCACGCCATGACCGATAGTACTAGGTTGAAGTTTATTGATTCTGATTGAGTTTGACCAGCACTACTCCCCAGTACCTCGCAAAACTACAACTACACGTCTTAGCCAAATTTGGGGTGACAGTCAACGCTAAAGTGATCTTTCTTTCCCTATACCGAGTTTTAAACCCAAGAGAAACCCAAGAGAGCACCTCCATCAAGTCAACCATTACCAAGTTACTGGATCAAAAATGACCCAGGGGGGTAAATTTCTAAACATTAATTTCGTCTTTTTCACAGTGACCTTAGACAAACGAGCTTCTGCCAGAGAAGTAACTCCTCTACAGCCTAAGTTCCCTTTCAACTATACGTGGTTAATTTGGCTAGCACCTCAATAAACAAAACAACTCAATACAAGTCCAATGAATGGACTTAGAGCTACTTATTCAAATAATACGTGTGACTCAGGCATCATCAAAGGCGCTACGTCCCGTTCTGAAATAAATCATCCTATCCTGTGCTGAATTATACTGATTTCTCGAGTCACGGGGTCATTCGGCACTATCGCCTGTAGCTTTAAAAGTCCTGCAGGAAAAACACCTCGATTGGAACTAGCCGAATTGTCACCCCCATCAGGCGAATTATGCAGAATAATCAATGCCACACGCTCAAACCCGGAGGGAAGGATACCTGCATTAAAGCACTCAACAAGAAATCTCTCAATGTTTCGAAAGCTGAATCTCGCTTTCAATACTGTGACTCTTCTGTGCGATAGTATGTACACACTTTTTGCTAATTTAGGGTTTTTCTACAGGATAGAATATTAAGGATTGCTTGGATGAATTCAAATCAGGTGGAGAAGTCGTTGCTATTTTGAGGATTGCCCTAAATCCTGTTTTTAGGTTGGTTTTCGCATAAATGATTGAAAAGATTTATTGAATTTAAAGGGGATGATGTCGAAAATAATAAAATAAAATAATAAGAATAAAATAATTAAATGTCTACTAGCTTGCTCGCAATTCGTTTACTTCTTTCTAAGGACTTATTGGACATCGTGATCGCATTCAAATTACTAATGACTCGAACTGAATTAAATTTCAATAAAAACCACTTCAAAGGATGGCATATACAATCCTTGTGAACAGAACTAGAACAATTAGGTATTATCGATTTTTTTTTTCATTTTTATGCTTCACCAAGTACTTCACCTTCATCTCCTAGAGAGTGCATACAACAACCAATTTATGTTCGTATAGTTCGACGAAAACTCTTACTCGTAGGAACGAGAGCTACTCAATTTATTAGCACCCTTGATAGATACTTATCAACATCAACACCACATGCTATACTCTATGAATATATAAATGAAATTCTAAATTGAACCCAAGTTGGTTGTAGGACTTATTGCACACCACCTACCAATATGTTCCCACAACGATGGTCGGTAGTGAAGGAAATAAACAAAACATGAAAAATACTTACCAACACATAAATGGCTGGTGCACCATATGCCATAAAATAGTTATATTTTAGATTGATGCCACAATCGTTGACAATGTAGTCGTAGATGATGTAAATATAAATGAGACCCCAAACGGCCGTGCTGAGATGACAATAGTGCAAAAGTATTGCTATCATACCACATCGAAATTCACTTTTTGTTGCTTGCACACCAACAACAAAAATCAAATTGGACATGAGTAGAATGAGGACGAAATTAAGGAATATTGAAAAAAGAGCATTTTGTCGTCGTAGGCGTCTGAAATATCAGAATAACCATGCGTGAATTTGTATTAAATCATTGCATTATTGCCAAATGTCCTTACCGATTTCTCAATATCATCAAAATCGAGCATAAAATCTGGGCGGCTAGAGCTAAAACAGATCCGCCAATCACTATACTACTCCCCAAACTGTTCTTCAATGTTGTATTGGATCCATAGTAAATATACATAATATTATCAATTAAATCACGTCCTTTAAAATCACCATCCTTTGAATCAATTTCATTACTATTTCCCGATTCAATTGTTTGATGCATTATTCGATTACTATTTAATATTTTAATTTTTCTATTCACTTCTTCCGGATCAGGATAAATAAGATCCGATTGTGGTGAATTTGATGGCGTTGATAAATCTTCCACCAGTTCATAATATTCAATGAGCTCCGGCTCAGAGTTGGAAGTATTTAAAAAATTGCCACTTTCTACGCTAATTGTCTGTGTGAAAACGGTGAAATTATCTGAAATAAGTAGAAAAAAAAAGAAAATTCATAGATGAAAAATGAAATTAATTTAAATGCAACACAAAAATTTTTATTATATTATTTTTTTATTATTATTTATTTTTAAAACTTTATTTATCAAGCTTGGAAACTTTATTTTCTCTAATTTACAATGAAAGCTATATGAAATTAATTCAATTTTATTTTACTTTATAGATGTTATATTTCAGTTAATACACATGTTTCTTACGTACGTTAACATTTGCAGCCATTCTGAATATTCAACTTATTTTGGATTCTCAAAATTTTTAGTTGTGAGATACGAATCCATATTTTACCCTCTTTCAGGTCACACCGTATCTATGTCTTTTCTTTAAAATCGAAACGGGAAGGCTTTTCGTCTCAGTCATACTATTCACTAGATTATTTGCGTACAAAGTACACTGGGAATTCTCTTGGATGCAGAATATTTACTTATTGTTATGCTTATGAAGCAAAAGCTCCCTACATACTTAGCTTCTCTACCTAACCTTTTTGCACTGTCACTCTTAGGAACGTCATCTTACATTTCAGCTGTTAAATTTCTCATTTGCTTGGTTCTGTTAGGACCAGGCCGACAAAACGGAGCCCTTAGACCTCATTCTAGTTAGCGATTTTAGGTTAAGCGAACTAACTAACTAAATAACTGACTAGAGTGGGGCCTAAAAGTTACGTTTATGTTGCAGCTATTTCTCTTATTCTAAGGTATGTGTATATCTTTCAAGATAGTTCATTAGAATCCCTTGTCATTGTTGCTAGTAGTACATTATTTCGATTCTTTTATAAATTCAAACCAACTAACAGAACTTTTTCTACCGCATCCACTCCTTCATTTGCCCTAAGCTTCTGATTATGGGACTGCTTTTTTGCTTTAACTTCGTACGGCTAGCCACAGCCCACAAGGCCAGGCTGAAATTCTGTACCAGGTGTGTTGCCACGACCCCAGGAGCAAGCACGTTTCGCTCGTGCTCATTAGCGAAATGTCAGTGTTGGCCTGAAAGTGTAATGTCAGGCCCTGAAAGCAACCTAAATTTTGCCTGACCCTATCAAAAACCCAGTTGTAAAGAAAAAGGACGTGCCCATGTAAGTGTCTTTATTCTTCAAAAACCCGATATGTGCAGATAATCGTACATTTCGGCAGTGATATTTGCTCGATGGAGACTCAATCTGCAGTGTCATATTGTCAAAAAATTCGATCTAAAGTAAGGACCGTCAAACTCGTTAGGATAACTGTGTGCATTTGGAAAGGGATTTTTTTGAAGATAACACAGGCATGTAAGTTCACAATAAGGATAAATTTTGTTTTGTGCTATCAATTTACATATCTTTTTGAACTAACATTTAAAGTTTTCAAAGTTGTATTTCCATTCACTTCTCTGTGCTCCATTTGGTTTGCATGTGATACCGTTTTCGCAGGACAAGTCAATCTGAACACGCCTTTTTAGTATGATATCAAGTAACATTGAGGTAGGCTAATCATTCAAAAAGTAGAACGATATGCTTTCATCACATGTAAAAGTTTTACGAGGTTCCATTTTGAAGTGGCTTCCCCTCTTAAAAAGCTTAAAACATAATTGCCAGCAATCATTTGAATTCAGTTTGATGACTTTTTAAAGGGTCTTCAGGCTGCGCTCAACCTAAAATGATGACAACATTTAAATCCTATTTACCTGTCATCATTCATATACATTTTTAAAAAACGAAGAAAAAAATGTTCATCTAAGAAAAAGCTGCAACGTACAATTCAGATATTTTCGTTGACGTTCCCTTAGCATTTAATCCATCTTGAGACTGTTGAAAATAAAGCCAAAGTGTCAACGTAAAGCCTTGAGTTATTACAAAAGTCTCTTTGAAACTAGGAAAAAATTTTTTTTGCACTCGGCTTGGTCCACACAAACTTATTCATTAATGGAGGTAATTCATTTCTTGCTCAGTTGTAAGTTGAAAGGATACAACGAGGCATTCGTACATAAATTTTTTACCTTTGGGAAAATACTTGCCTCAACGCGTTGAAAATAACAGTTTCTCTGTCTTAAAGCGAAGAGCTCCAGCCTTCATCGTCGTTTCTTTTATTTATGTATCTTCTGAGAACTACTTGTACATACCCTAGATATGTGTTCCATTTGCCACAGTAGGCTATCGCTTGTCTTCATAATTTCGTCCTGCAAATCTTGATATCGTCTTCAGTTCCCCCGAGATAGAGAAAAGTATCCTGATAAAATAAAAGTGAAAACCCAAGAGAATAAGACCGAGCACATATACAAAGACAATAACACCTGCGAAGTGGGTTCTTGCCCTAATTCTATTCGAATACTTTTCAGATTAAGGATTTCAGTATTCAGGTTGAAACGCCCACGCGCTTGCTGCTATTGTCTTGCAGCGCAGAGGCCATCATCATTGTCATCAACGGTATCATCGAGATTTCTTGTCTGCCTAACTTTGCCGTTTGTTCTTCCATCAAACTAAGGCAATTCGCTGTCTTAAATCATTCGTGTAAACAATACAAAGAGCTCTAGTGTCTTATCTAGTTCCTTATATTTTTTTTTTTTCTAAATGCCAAGATATAAACCGTTGTTCACGCTATTATTCGACAGAGAGCAAGGTAAAAGGAGCCGGATTACATATGCACACATCGACTCGGTTTCTTGCATACTATTATTCGTCTTCAAGTAGCGAACTGATGTAACAATGGAACCGACAAAAAAGATGTTCGTGATTGCACTTCAAAATGCAAGAAAGGATGCGAAGCGAGTTGACTGAAGGGATTCTATCTACAATACACGTAAAAACGAATCTATATGCAAGTTGCCGTTTACCAGGCCACCAGCAGCTTAGCAACTCCAAAAACTCAGCATCTGTCGCAGAAAGTAGGAAAAACGTTGGAGATGTTATTCTTGACGTACAATTTTTCGAGAGAAGTTTTTATCCGGAATTTAGAGATTGTATGATGGGAATATTAAGAAGTTATTTAATATTCTGTTTGGGGTTATACGACGGATTAATATTTTCTTAGGCAACAATGGTTTAATGCATGTGTATAAACACGTAAGCGCCTCAAATGAGCTGAAGAGCAAAGGAGGTTCATATCCTTCCGTATGTCAAGTCTAAAATGTTAACCATGATAAAAGACTTCGTAGAACTTGCATTTTAATTTTACTGTCAAGTTTACTATCACAAGAACGAACATTGTAGTGAGAAACAAAAATAACAACACTAAAATAATGTTGGTCCTTGCCTCATTCACTAGTTTTAAAGTTTCTCATTAAAGGATAATGCCGACAGTTTGCTACAATGTTGGTGCGTTCGCATGCAGACCGTAAATGATGGCGGAAGGGTCCAATTAAAAAGTGCTGGTAGACTTCAGTAAAGTTTCTAGCCATTTCCTCGAAAGCCCGTTTAATATTTTAGCAAATAAAATGGATAACGAAGTGGTCATAAAGTATTTCATTGCATGGACAACGAGAGAATTTTAAAGTGTTGAATTTTCAAGTAATTGTAAGCTTGGGAGTAATTCCAATGAAAAATTTATTAGAAAATGTATTCTTTATGGAATATTGAAATGAATGGAGATGTTAAATTTTGCTGGAAAAATGAATCATTATGAGAAACAGTGAAGACTACGATTGAATGTTCCAATTCTCTTGCTCCTGTTAAAATTGAAACTAAAATTTTTTGTTATTGTGGCTCTGAAACAAGAAGAATGCAAATTTCTGATATTTCCAGCGAACATTTATGAGACGAAATAATTCATTGAACTTTCGACCCGATTAAATTCTAATGAAGTCTTAGGGCAATGATTAAATCCCTATTATCAACTCATTGAAAATATAAAAAGGGTGCCAAAAGTAACCGACCTTCAGCAAGGATAAAATATTTCACAACTTCACCAGCCTCCCGGCATATATCCATGAGACTTTTGACTGTTCATTGGGTAGAAAATGTTTTTTTTTTAAACAAAGAAAAAAAATTAAGGTTATTTCGAAAACGAACATAGAAACCTTAATGAGACTACATTATCCAGTCAGATGGAGATTACACTGAAGAATATTTTGACTCTAATAGCGAAATGTAATGTAAGTGCAAGTTAAATATGCAGGTCAGATATTTTTCGGACACTTCTCGAAAATTTGCCAAGTTTATTTACTATTGACATTTTTAATGTGCTCTTTCCTCTTGTGTTCGTCTTGAAATGTTCTTAAAATGTACTAGCAGTGAAATTGGTTATGAAACGTTCAAGTTGTCGCGGCGAATTTTTTCCTCAAGTAATAGAAATTCAAATATTCGAATATTATCATTTATATTATCTAGCATTGTGTCTAGGATCATTTTATCATCTAGGGACTTATGTTAGCCATTAGCTCCCCACTTACGGTTCGGCCTTTGCAGGCAATCTAAAACATTCCCTATAGATGCAAAAAGCGGTGTCAAACTCAAACCCAGTCAATCGGCGTGAAAATGTAGAAGAGTGTGGCCTGTGAGGTAGGCCACTCAGATTTGTACGCAATTTCTGTTCCTCCGTGGAGGTTATTCGGTCTTTATTTTATTACGGTGTGGCTTGAGAGCAAAGCTTATCCTGTGTCTCTACTATCATTCCAAACCGAGTCTACATCGTTTCTAGAGGATTCCATCAAACTCCCTTTATATTAGTCACTGTTGACACTTTCAGAAGCACTTTGGCCGGCTAAACTGGCCTTGGGAGCGTATTTGAACCCAAATTAGTTTTATTACCCTCAGTGAACTGCACTTTTGATCGCCTTGTGATCATGAGGACTCAACAACGCTGTCGAAGGTTTCTCTCTATACCCTCTTCATAAATATTCAGAGCTTTTTCGGATGACGTTGATGGTTCGCATGAGTAGGAAAACACAGATGTGATAATTATTTTATGGATAATAATCTTCCCAAGACTCATAATGATCAACAAAGAAAACAAGAGCCCAATGTCACCATCTGCATACTGCAGGCCCAATGCACGCTTTGCGAGTAGGTCCTTCACCTTTTGACTTGGCATGCTAATGCGTCGAGTGAGTCCTACACTCCGGAAGTAAATATTATTCATCGCCCTTCCACAAAAAATTATTTATTAGTTGAATACATCGGTTTATTTTATGTAACTCATTTCCATCCTACGATTTTTTAGCCACCTCGTTTCAAGATCAAAGGTTCACCACAAAGTGATCCGGGCAGAGGAACGCTGAAGTGATTTTCGTCACCGATGGTACCTATCGCACCTATAACTGGACTGATAATCCGCTACCAGAAATGCAAATTCCTATATTCCTGCCACCGGTGGGAGTTGGTTCCGACTTTTTTTTGTAATTGAGCTAAATTTGAGGGGAAAACACGCCAAACAAAACTTTCACATCCAAAAACATTGTCCTCTTGCATGATACCATACACCTACATGCTGTGACGCCAGTTATACCTCAATAGGGAAGTCCTATCTCTTTTGCAGTATTCTCCAGATATTGCATTTTTTGGTTATCCCTTATTCCAATCAATGGAATTTTGCCTGTAGTATGATGGCATCACTTGTTGGTACCGAAAAATGTAATTTATGAGTGGACCAAAAGACGAAGGTCAGTAGAGACAACTCCTTATCTAATTCCTAATGTTCCTTATCTAAAATCTAATGTTTTGCTTTTCGAGCGTTTCGAGCGTTTATTTTAATAATTATTGAAACACATTCTTTGCGTATCCACTAAGTGTGTACAGAAGTTCATTTGTAGCAGGTGTATTTCATACAGGTATGTTAACATTGCCAACGTACGTTATCATTAATGATGACATAAAATGTAAGGATTTCACGAGACCGCTGTGTACTTTGTGCTCATTACGCACTAATGTAACATTGCATAGAATGAAGACAACCTGTCAAGTAATCATTCTCGTGTCAGCTTTACAGCTTCTTGTCGTATTGCTCTAAATACTCATCCGAATAGTTAATTGCGTAGTTGTCGTTTTAATCTAACTACTTAAAAGTACTCCAAAACTCTAAAGATTATTTATGGACCAGACCAGTTTACGTTTCACATTTACATTTTATACTCATTCGTTTTATTCTATGTGATATTTTGGTTAATGCGTTGTAGGAAAACGATAAAATAACAAAAGGATATAACTTTATAGCTATAAAAGGATCATTGATGAGGAATATCGGATAGGAATTTATCAAGGCCGAGATGCTTTCGTAATTAGGAAAAGATAAGACGCATTAATAACCACAATCATTGTTCGATATTTCGATAACCAAACCGTTATATAGCATAGGAACTCAAAGGATAATATTGAATTGAAATTCAATGATTTTTATAATTTTAGAGGTATGCTTGTTCATCCTTCTCGAGTAGCATAGCTAAAACTATATGGGCAACAATCATTTTTTATTTTGACATTCAGATAAATTTAATTCATAAAGTAATTTTTATGCGCTTAATTTTTCTGTATTTATTCTCAAAATATCCATTGAAAAAAAAAATGAAAACCCTTGAGTGGTTTTGCTTGCTTATTTTAGTAAAAAATGACGAAAATGTGGAGAACGGCACACTGATATGAAAAGCTTCACAAGAAGACCAAAAAGAAACACGCACTTACCTCCTATCACACAATATTTTTTCACGCCAGTGATAGCCGCCACTATCACAAAAACAAAAATGTATAGCATCCAATTCAACATCATAGCATCCATCCAACTCAGCAACTTTCCATAATTTATGAACACACGAATAACCTTTAGTCCCTCTGCTTCACCCTTTTGATAAAGCCAATTATGATGATCATTTATAACACCTCCATACGGACAATATAAATGTGAAAAATACACACTACGCAACACGCAACATGACACTTATCAATTTTTCCTAAATTGCCTTTTATATTTTCATCTCATTTGTAGGACACACGAAACATCCGAGCACCACTATATACCATCATCTACATCCACTATACTATTCTCTATACTTTGGCTTTGTCAACTATTTAAATTAAGAGCCTTCGTATTCCCTTGAAGGACATGTTCATCTTTATATGACACGCAACCAAAGGAAACTGTTTACTCTTGTTATCATCATCACTTTGGAGAGCCGGCTTTGTTTAATCTTCAGGCCAGGCCACAGATTAGCATCACCACACAATAATATAAAATTGGACGGGGGGAGGAAAAAGGCAACAGCAAAGACAAAAAGTATCATCTGCAAAGCGACATCACAAAAATAAACCACATCACCACTTTATCAATAAGAAAAATATTCTTGGTGTTATTTGCCAAGATGATTTTCTCGAAGCTATTACTACAACACAAACTGAACAAACCGAATGTCCAAGTCCACACAACAATCTATTTTGTCTCCCGGGGTGTGTGTTTTTCTAGCCAGGGTTCACAATAGGATTCGCATTATGTTTTTTTTGCCTTCAGTTGATCTCCTCGTCCAACAATTTTCTGTTTTACATCTTCGCTCGACCGCCTTCCACAGCTTTTCTTTTCTGTGATGCGTTTTGCAATTGTTTCGAGTGTTATCCTTATGTCAGATTCCGTCTAAATTATTATCAAAAGATATAAAAACACATCGGCTCCCGGGCTCTTTACGCGGTACATTCCTTTCGGGACCAAGCTTTGTCGTGATTTAAATAAGACATGGCAGCCACCTCCCATGGATGCCCACACACGCTATATTCGTACATGAAAATATGTACAAAACATGCTATTCACCATAACACACGGCAGTTGGGATGAAATGATTTTAGTGGGTGGACGAAAAGGACGAGAAATATCATCCCAACTGAGGGTTGAATTGAGAGAGTAGTTTCATGATGTCTTCTCACATATTTCTTTGTACGGTGATAGCTCCCACTGGGCTTTTCCTTCGACACACTCTCTTCACCGTCCTATCCTTTGCAAAACAATTTGTTCTAATGTTTATCGGTTCGGGAAAGAGAAATCACCGTATATTTATACGTTAGTATACGACACATCAACAACAACAGCACAGGACATGGTTGCAACTGGACTGAGACCAAAACCACACTAAACGTATCATTCGCACTGCAAAGCTATTCTCCGCACGCTGATATGATACTGTAAATGTTTATAAACGGTTGGTGTCTTATATATTCCTTCCTGTGCAAGCCGAAGAACATTTGACAGTATAGAAGTTGCTGGGGATGGTTACTTTTTTTCTCACATGGGAAAAATCGATATATCCCTTGGTAAATATTCTACACTGTTAAAATACAACGCGTGCTCAACGATTTGAAATTTTCAAGCATCAAATCAACCTTGATCAAAAAGTTAGGATAATTCCTTTTATTTGGGGAATTTTTATTTGCGAAGACTTTCTGAAGAAGTCGCTGAAGAAAACCGAACGATTACGACTAAAAATCGATTTCGTAAATAAATCAAAAAATTCACAAAATCAAAAGGAAGCATTCTAACCTTTTGATCAAGTTTGAGCATTTGCTGAAATAGAACTGTTACAGGTATCAAATCAACGTTTTACAGATTGTTACAGATATCAAATAACGCATACGACTTGACAACAAAAGTACGCACAAATTACAACACAACTATCAAATAATTTTTGATTTGTTTTATTCAACAACTTTTTTTTTGTATATAAAACAACAATAAGTACTCATTTAAGTACCACAGATCTTTGGATCAAAACTTTTCCTTACATTATAGCCGCATGCCAGACACTTTTATTATTGTAAAAACAATACAATAATACGATAATTTAATTTTGAAAATAAAATCCGTTCACAAATGGCGCAATTATTACTGCTTGGCGGTCAAACGACATTCAATCAAATTTAATTTAGCAGACAATGACGCAAATATTCATAATATCGTTAACATAGTTAAGTCATTACCATTTTTAAGCGTATCGAACACAGTTTAACTGCTCTAGGCTTGACTGTCTTAAATAGTTCTCTAATATATACAAACGCTTCGTTCAGTTTAAAATATTTTCCTAGGCATTAAACTTAACTTTATTGGATCAACTATGACTACTCCGATTTTAGATAAATTTGTTCAGACAATTCATTCATTCTAGACTACTCAAAATGTTCAATATTGTCCTTATTACTAGCCGTCCGCCATTAATCAACGATCTTCATAGATCGTTTGATCCCTGTGCTAAAACAATTCTTAAGATTTCATATAAAGTCGAGCGAGCGGCAAGATGGTTCTCCTTACAACGAAATCAGAGTAATTGAGCAATTTGTTAGTTTTCTAATCTAATTGTATCCTAATGTTTACGTCAACGCGTGATTCACTAACCAGCATTTTAAAACGTTGCTTTAGTGGCCCTTTACCATCCTTTGTGCCATGATCAACATTGCAAACGTGCCCATTACAAACAATGTAGCCGGTATTGACGACAGCATGTAGTATCGTTCATCAGTCATTGTTGCAGATTTTTTGCTCACAGCCCAACCAAGGCTTCTCTGGACAGCTTTCTTCCATTTCGTATTTCGAATATCTCGCTCTGCTAGAGTTGTTGTCGGCAGATAAGTATCGTAATTTGCAATTTCGTAGTACCTAGCCCCATACAAACTTATATAAATAATAGTTACAGCCATAAACTAATCAAAAAAAAAACCTTTTATCGAGATTCAACTCGCAAGCATTAATTCCATCAGCTTGGGCAGCACACATTGCTATCCCTAACGTTGTTGTGTCTTCCATTTGGGATCTCACTGAAATATCAGATACGTTCAATCAATTCTCTTTTCTTCGCACTAGAATACAACACTTACACAAAGGAATTCCAGTTATGTCTGCTTGCAATTGCATTAGCAGTTTATTTGCCGACAACATCCCATCCGCATGGAGTTTATTCAAAATGAATCCGCAATCCTGATTCATGCATTCAATAATATCGCGCGTTTGAAAGCAAATCGCTTCGAGCGCAGCTCGAATCAAATGATTTTTATTGGTGAATTGTGTAAGGCCGCAAATTGTTCTATTAATTATAATAAAATGATATTCAGAGTCAGCATTTCAATGCTTTCCTACTTTTCAAAATTACCCTCTTGCATCTTTTCGCCAATACGGCGCATAGAGTCCAGTAAAAGCTGGCACAAAGTAAACATCTCCGGTTGAATGCACAGCACTCGCAAGATCCTCAACGTCGTCTTCACTCTTCATCAAATTTAGATTACTTCTAAGCCATTTCAATGCTGACCCACCAACAGCCACAGATCCCTCCAAAGCGTATATGGCTGGACTGTCTTTGCCAAGTTTATAGGCTACCGTTGTGACTAAACCATGCGTCGACAGTACATGCTGGAAGTCAACATACGATGATTTGATGTTAACACAAAATTTACTTTTATACCTTTTCTCCCGTATTGCATAGCAGGAAACAACCCGACCGATAAGTGTTCTTTGCTTGTCCTGGTTTAAAACACATTTGTCCAACAAGCGATGCTTGTTGATTGCCTAGAATCTAAATTTTTATCCCAAATTATACGCTATATCATTGCTTAACAAATAATTTCACCAACTTACACCACTTATATAGATGCCGTTCAGCACACTTCCATCACTAACTTTCCCATAAATTTCTGAGGAACTACGAATTTGAGGTAACATGCTGGGATGAATTGAAAACGCTCTAGTCAGTACCTGAGTAAATAATAAACAATCATGACTAGAATTAAGAATATAATTATTGTATTTACTAACAGGATCCCAATGTAATGTTTCAATGTTCATAAGAAGCGTTCGAGATGCATTTGTTACGTCTGTTATATGCAAACCACCGTCAATAGAACCAGTTAGATGCCATACGATCCAAGTATCTACGGTTCCCGCCAGACACCTTCGCTCTCTGCACGCTTTTCTCACAGCCGGAATGTTATCCTTAAGCCAACGCAATTTCAATGCGGAAAAATATGGCGAAATTGGCAAACCGGAAATATCTTTATAATGATTTTTATTTTGGTCTGGAAGTCGCGCAAGAATTTGATCTACGGTCACATCTGTACGAATATCACTCCACACTATAAAAGTATACAATTTTTAAACACGAATCATTCTTTACAACTTCTAGAGCAAACCTATCGCATTATATAAAGGTTCTCCAGTTAACTTATCCCATACGATTGTTGTTTCCCGTTGATTCGTTATACCTATCGTCACAATTTCGCTAACTTTAAACCCAAGTTGCACTAATTTTTTACAAGCTTTCCGTGCACAAAATCGTACATTTACAACTATTTCCATGGGATTTTGTTCACACCAACCTTCTTGTGGTGTTATTTGTGTTACCTCCATTTTATGTGAACAGATTTCCGTGAAATCAGGCGTTTGGTAAACCTAAGTGTAGCGTGAAAATTGTGTTTACATTTACATACATTTAAAAAATCACAAGTAAAACAAAAATATTTTAAATGTTTCCAACACACCGAGAAGCCAACAGTGTTTGTTCCGCAATCAATGACACCGATTAGAACATTTCTAGATGCCGCCATTGCGATACTCTGAAATTGATAAACAAATTATTTCAATACGAAATTGTGCGCAAATGTTGCAAATTTTATTGAGTTATGCTGATCAATTTTTATAAATTATAATAACATTTACTAATAGGAGAACGATAATAGTGGAAAGTTAAGATCGATTTTTGGGACTTATCCCAGAAAAATGATATTTCTTTTAATTATAAATTGAATGGAAAAACAATACAATGAAAATTTGGATATTATCCGCGATTTTATGCGAACTACCTAAGAAATGTGCAAGATGTTTTTCTGTGTTTCTAGAGCAAATTTGTTAATTCCGTCCGAATAGAATTTTTACTTTTTTCTTTTCACTTCGGATTTTCATGTTTAAAACGTAAATTTTCAGGTTTCAAATATCAAAGTAAATCACAACATATAGATTTCGACAAAAATTAATATAATACGAAAATAGATAGTAGACGCAGAAAGACGGGGCATGATTCGTCTCAGCGAGTCCTCCCTAGTTGATTTTTAAATCCCTTTCCCAGCCTTCGCTAGCATACATTTGGACACTATGCAGACTGCAATTTGGGACTCCTTTTCCTGATAGATGCATGCAAGTTTCAGATCGTGCAAGCGGTCTCCTACTGAGCAGCAAGTGAAAGCAATGCAACAGCGTGAATTCTATCTGATAAAGGAGCTTTTCTTTCTTTCATAGGCAAAACCCTTTTCTCAAGTAGCATCTTTACAAAGAGTGGACATTACACTAATATTTTACCATGGACAGCCGTCTGCGTTTTAACAGTGGGACCAAATATATATGAGTGAGAACCAAAAGGTGTTGACCCAAATAAAAAAGTTAGCGAAATCCGCGAAATTCAAAAGGAATAAAACAAACAAAGCGATATGTGTCTTTAGAAAAAATATAAGCATGTCGAAAATTGCGACAGTGTGGAAAAAGAAGCACTAGTTGCTTCTTATCTTCTGAAAGTGTGAATGGTGGGACAAAAAATGTGTAAATCGTTGCATGATCATGTGACAACAAAGATTTGCAATAGCAAAAGAATCTGGTCGGAAAATTAATGACGAATTTGTCTGCAGTAAAGGCTAGATTGACAGGTGGAAGACACGTCATAATATTTGTAGCTGCGAAATTGTTGATAAATCTGTGTCCGTAGACATGAATGCTGTGCCTCATGGTCCCTACAGGTTCTTTATAGCCGAAGATGAAGTGAGGCGTGACGTGACCGGACGTAAGATGAAAGATGTCAATCAATCGGTTTAGCTAAATAGAACACAGCTCATTAGATTAGACTATCGTGAAAGCAAGCTGCAAGCACAGTTGAATAGAGCTCCTTATATACAATGCGGTAATAAGAGCTGCGATACGCTTCAGCTGTCCAAAGTGGACCTTCCAAAAAAAGTGAACTTAAATGCAGGTTCCAAGGCACATAATAGCAAAAAAACGTGAAAGTGAAACGCCAATAAGGCACAAAATCGTGTTGTGACAATTTTCTGAACACCCAGATCCAATGAGCTATCCAGAGCATGAACGACGAGCATATTCCTAAGAAGGTATTCGCAAATAAAGCTGAGTTGAGAAGTCCAGTGGGAATATCGAAAAAGCGCTTTCCGGACAATATTTGCGAAGATAGTAAATCACTGCTTGGATTTGCCATTTGACGGACTCGGTCGATGCACTTAAACTGGTTTTAATCGTCATTTACAGTTATCTATATCCGAGAATGGCCGTGACGCCAAGAGGGTTGCAATCGAGTTTAAATCGGCTGAAAACTTTTTTCCATCTACTATGCCCCGCTTTCCATACTCTACAATCTTGCTCCCGATGGGCTATCACTGATTCAAATCCTTAAACAATAACTCACTGGATAGACATGACAATCGATTAATGGTATTTCTTACAGGATATGGAAGTTATCCACTTCCACAGCTTAAGGGATAGATAACTGTAATTATGATATTTTAATGGTATAACGACGCCCAAATAATATCGTCCTTGAAAAGTTAAGAAAAACTCTTATGCACACACCTGATACACATATGGACTACGTTAGAACGCGACCTGCAGTTTAACTAATCCATTTTTGAAAATTTTCGACTTCTCATAAAACAATAATTATAAAGAAATTAAATTCTTCTTATTGTTTGATTGCTATTAAATTGAATGATAAAATCTAAGGGAATTTCGCTCAAGACATGTAGGATTAGCCGCAACTCTCCATTGACACAACATTCTGTTCAAAATCGACTGCTGGTACGAACGTCTATCAGTTGAATTCCGTCTCGAATTCCACAGTGATTAGAATATCTACTAATTACGTAGCAAAGTGCGAACCGTTTTTAAATTCAAGGTGATTAATTCTGTGGCATGATAAAGTTCCAAGAGCATGTGTTGAAATTTACTGTCATGATCGGAGAACAAGTTATAGACGTCCGTAGAACTTTTAATTACATAACACCGTTGGAAAATTATGCTGCGCAAATTTAGCCAATTGATGGGCAAACATTTGATTTATTTGTGTAAATGTACATAGCACATACTTTTGCCATATTTGATCTGTTAGTTTTCAAAGTTCCAGAGCAGTTAGCACAACTTGTATTATATTTGCATCGAAATGGGCTCTTCTCATTTCAAAGTGGAAAACTAGGTATAAAATTTCATGATATTCAGAAGTTCAAACCAGGATAATTGTGTAACAGTTTGACGAATCGATATTCTGGGTAACACAAGCACTTCTAAAGGCAAGCAAGAAATAAAATTTATTCAAAGAACTTTCCAGTAGTGTCCTGAAAGTGAAGTAATCTATCAGAGTAATAAATTCAAGACAAACCTCCGGAGTATCCAGGACCTCCCAGTTATTATGAATCATAGTACCGGCTCCTTAGTATTTTGCAAAGCTTCTTAATTAGTTATGTTTAGGACACTTCCAAGCAACCAGTTAGAGAGCAACTCAAATCAATTCCAAATTCATCTTTTTCCCGATACAGCAACGTCTAAATTCCTCTAAAACACAAAAATATCTTCACGCTTTGGACTTGTCTAGCGAACTATGCTCTCGAATGACAGGCAATCTAGCAAGTCCGCATATACGTTACTACACAGCCGAAACAATTCCTGCTGCTTTGAGGTTAAGTTGCTCTTATGTTTACACGTCATTTTATTCGCGAATGGCTCGATAAATTTGTGATAAACGGCGAGGTATGCCGGAATACATTGAAACGAGTGAGGCATGTATATGAGAAATTGATCACGGACTCTGCTCCCTCGAGTCAACGATAACGTGGGTGTGGCAAAGACGAGCCCCCATTATTCACCTATGCGAGATGTTTGAGAGTTTGAATTTTTGCCAAAACAAATCTATAACCACACACCACACACATATGCACGTACTGACAATGAGAGAGAACCGAACACGTGCGAATATCGTCGTTTGTTATTTGTTTCAGGGGAAATTCGAATGGCGCGAAAAACTTGGTGGAATTTTATTGGAGTTGTATTGTGATTTTTCAAACTATTTTGGGATGCATAATTAGGAATTTAAATATCACAATATAATTATCTGTGAATAGTTCAGCAGGAGAAATTGGTCTGTTCAGATATTTAAATATAACAAATCAAGCAAATAAGAAGAATGAAAATAAATGGAAAAACGCACTGATTAATTTTACACTGGATACAGAAGTCAATGCTGCTTAAATTTAATAACTTATTATAAACATTCGGTCGAACGCATCACAAATAAAAGGCATGAACTCCAATGTAAGGTCATGTGAGCTAAAAGTTCACAAATCAGAGTTTTACTTCTTTAAATCAGATTAAAATGCATAAGGTCCATTTAAAGGATCCCAATATTATTAGAGATAATGTTGAGGTCCGATAGGAACTTTTTTAACGCACTATCAGCGGGAACGGTATGAGTACCTTTTAATAGCTTTTATCCAGAACACACGCAAAATGTTTTTTTCTTTAACTTTTGAGCGGTCGCGTATGACACTCTTTTTCTGTATGATCACGTTATTTATCCTCAATATCATCATAGCATTCATGCAATATCCTGAAGATGAAAGAAGAGTGTGAACGGGTGTTTTTTTTTAAAGGAACGATGATGCTTTTGCGCTTCTCATTCGTACTTTCATCAATTTCATTAGCAGAATGAAGTGTAGATGTAGTAGAACTACAGATCTAATGTTTTTTGGCACGTATGATACCAGCGAAGTTGTATTAAACTATCCAAATTAACTTGAATATTCAGGGCGGTTTTTATCTTCCGTAAAGCAAGGAGGCTTACACATGCTACCCACAACAGAAAGCTTATGAATTTTAGGCAAATCGATTACCAATGGCACACTGGTGTACCAGTTGTCGATTGTTAGACCTCTTCACGACGTGTGCTGCAGCATGAATCAATTAGTACGGGGCTTCAGGCAGCTTGACGGCATAAATTTCAATGTCAAGTATATAAAACGTAGCAACATCTGGAAGGGGATACATTTTCATTTCGTTTTTATTGGGGCTTTTGATTTTATGTACTCTCGACAAGGACTTTTCTCTCGGAAACTTGCCATCATCTCATCAATAACAACATCCTGTCGCACAGAATATGTCGAATGGTAGTTTTTTGTTGCCCTCCCTTATTTGTTGCTGACATGTCCAGATAACGAAGAGATATTTGTCAAGGAAAAAACGGTACGCCGGTCTCATTACTTGCATATAAATCCTTTTAATTCGCGTGTAAGATCTTCAAGGATCGCGCTGCGTACATTAATACGAAAAGTGCTCGAATTTCACGCCCCGTAAAACAGCTGCTTATGTATGGAAGAGGCAAGTTCTCCTCATCTGAATCCGAGCTGTATTCCTCAGCTGATTGACTTCCTCCGAACCGATACAGTTGCTGTGGTCCGATTCCCTCTCCTCAGTTTCACGTAATATTTTCTCAAGTAGTTAACTTCCTGTTAGCGGTCGACGATTCAATTTTAAAAAAAAGCACTATCACAAGCTCAATTCGATAATATTGTTCGATAGCGGAAGGAATATCGATAGGATAGAATAATGACGTGTTAGCCGATAATTTATCAGGACATTCGCATGAAGAATACTAGCCAGAATTTGTTAGTGACAGTAATCTCGGTGACGATGAATCATTTGTACGTACAAGAATCGCTAGCTTCAGTTATAATTCAGCGACTCTGAAATTCAAGATGCAGAAACAGTAGAATGGTCTGATACGGATAATCCACCAAATATCCCGCCGTTCGAGGGATATTTTAACGTTCGTGTATCAACTATTAATGGCGGAAATATTAGCGATATAATAAAGTTATTTATAAAGGATAATCTGTTTCAAACCATGGTAGAAGAAACTAATCGTTACCAGGCGCAAAATGAATGCGATTTTAAAGACAGGATTAAGTCTGCAAAGTGGAAGGTGGTGACAGTGAAAGAACAGGAAAAAGTATTTAAAGGACTGAGTCTCCTCATGGGGGAAAGTTTGTAAAAACAATGGAAACGAATATTTGTCAAGGACAGATTATGTACACCCAATCATGCCAGCTGTTGTGCTAATATGGTTTTGGCAAAAGATACAAAAAAACCGTCAAAAAAAAAACAATAGGGTAGACGTTTAAGCTAATCACCATAAATAATCATAATTAGTAGGTTTAAACATGGTCCTTACGATTTGATGCCACAAACACTGAAGAAGGGACCATATCGCCCTCGAAACAGCTGTCTGTTCCAAAATAAAAACCTTAACCTAAAAATGGAAAATAATAATAATTTTTTAAATTAAATATGCATAGAGCATCCCTACCAAGGGGTACATCCCGCTGAACTGCTGAGTATTAGGGATAGTTTTCATATCAGATAAGATATCAAACCAGTCTCAAGACCGCGCACCAATAAGCCAAGGCACACACCCAGAAGCCTTACGACTTGTGTTTTGAAAATCTCTAAGCAGTTACTCTAGATATACATAGAAACCATCGGATATGTGTTACAACTGTGTCGCAAATATGCGTATAGACGAAGACGTTCATCAGTGATGGCACTACTTGAAGTATAGAGGAGGGTAAATAGAATCTTTGCTATTAATGGAGCCTTACAGTTCCAGGCTAGGGTCTCTTGACAGGGGGAGGGGGGGGGGGTGTTTAGTGGGTAGTCTGATAGCATGCGCTACTAGGAGTCCCACACTCCGGGCGAAAATTGCCTTCACCCCCAACAAAAAAAAAATAAAGGAGCCTTGTTATTAAATGAAAGGCGCTTTCAGTAATGTTAAAATAAAAATAGGAAATACGATTACAGTTATCCCAACATATGGAATTGGTGCGTATTTGGTTACTGCGCTCTAACTTTTCAAGCAAAAAAATGAGCGGAACACAACAAGACTGAAAATTAGTGTAAACAATACGGAGCTTATGGGAGGGCAGAATATCGGCAAGTTATAACAACTTAACAAGTTAAGTTAGTAAAGTGAAATATTTGCTACCAACCTTGGACAACAAATGAGAGCGAATTCCTCATTTGAGAGAAGTCAAGGGAAGAGTATTGAGCACATTCTTCATCATAAATTACTGGTGGAAAGGACGGAGGTTTAATGCCCAAACAAGCTAGATCTACACTATAGTAGGAAAGAAAATGATGACTCTCGAGGCGGTAATGTAGTGGCCGCACTATTATAAAAAGTTTCCTAAAGAACACATAACAAGCTGCATGCACAACTGGTGCATTGAAGAGATCCTGTTCGATTTGGTGTCTCTCAAAAGACAGATCCTAATAGCGGCATTGCTTGTGAGCTTCAGATTAACATTAATAGGTAGGTAACTATTAACAGGTACCTATTGATAGGTAACTATAGATAACGAGCTGAAGATGACTGTATACAGCCGAAACGCGTCCTCGAAACCCACGAAGCAAGGCCCGGTGGACCCAAGCTACCCAGAGTTAATTTTGGCCTGCGGCCACATCAAAACGAACTTCAAAACGAACTATAACTATAGTTATCTATCATTTATTGAAAGGTAACTAAAACGCGTCCACGAACATGCTGCTTCCAGATTATCAGCTCAAAGGCTTTTCAAAATCAACTTCTTTGATCTCTACCCAATAAAGTTATTAGGACATCAGCACGTAATTGACGGTTTCCGCGCGTTTATTCATTCATTTTAATGACATATAGTCATAGATAATGAGACATGAGATTGATTATACTACTATCAAATCTAATATCCACTCGACATTTATGTTTAACCATCTTTCGAAAAAAAAAGGAATACTATCTCTAGTTACAAAGTATACCCTCTACGAAACAAGTATGTATATATATCGAATATGATCAAGATAATTTCATAATGACGCAATCGAATCAACATATATGCATGTGTGTGTTTGCTCGATGGACTTTGATAATGTGCAAAATCAAGCTTATTATTATTAACATATTAGAGTGAGCATAAAAAAAGAAAATCCAAACGTGAAAGTCTATCACGTTATGCAAAAGCTTATCAAAATGTCACAGACCCCAAATAATTTGCTGACACAAGTAAAAACAAATTATGATTTCTTTTGTTTTGCGCGTTTTCCTTTTATTTTATTTTTCCTTGTTACTAAAGTATTTTTGCTGGAATTTGCAAATGGGAAATGAGATTGTTTTTTTATTTTTGTTTGTATTTACTGACGTTCGTACTTTTTTGATTTAGATTTATAGAAGTTAATATAAGAGATATAAGGAGTCTTCATAGTGTTTAAACATATATTGCGAAAAAGAAAATTTGAAACCATCAAAAATATTCTTTGAATTAATTTAAATATATGAAATAATATTTATTTTCCTATCAATTACTCGAAACAATCAAAGCACTCATTGTGCAAAAATAAAATCTTTATTATCTTGCTGATTTGAGTGAGATGGTCTTATATTAATTTAATTCGCAGCATCGCCAAGGCTAATGACACCAATATCTAGAGTTCATTGTTCGTGTAAATGTAGATATTTTGTAATGAACTAGCAATTTTCAGATATTTATACGTGCAGAGTTGAGAAAGCTGCCAACAATTGTGGAAACGTGATTTATTTTTATTGTTTCATTTTGTCCATAGGCTAACCTAATTTATCGACTTTAATCCAAGGAACAATGTCAAATTATGAAAAAGAATGATCTTCGATTGTATTTTTAACTTTTCCGTCATCATTAACAATGTCAAGAATATTATAAGCGATGCCTTGAATGTTGAGTTAAATTTAAATTTTTTCGTTATTTTTGATTTCATATAGTATCACACTAAAAATTTGGCATTTTGAAATCGTTCACTTGCAATCAAACATGATTTGTAGTTGTACGGCTTTTGATTTTAGCTCCTTCTTAAGGAAAAGGAGTTTTTGTTTCCTCCAAATCATTTATTTCATGCACTTCTTTGCTACTTTCACAACTATTCCGCACCTTACAGCGCGGACATTCGTTAGTTTCTATCATTATCGACTTACTGCCTACTCTGATATCTATCTTTACTAATATATTACCAGTGGCAGTAGAAAACCCTTCCAAAAATCCACATACGATCGTTGCCGTAATCTGGAATGATAATTATTTACTTAATTTTATTGATGTAAACTGTCGTTAGTCGACGAGACGAGAAATTCTTGGAATGTTCCAATGTACGTCATGATTATTTACTTTGGCACTAGATGAGTCAATAACGTCAGCGCACTTGCACATGTCAATCATAAAATATACTTTTGACATCAAGTAATTTTGCGTTATCATTTAAATTGTTGCTTTTGTGTTGTGACGCAACAGAAGTAAGGCCGTAAGGCATGTGAGCGCCACTTCAATACATGACCAAAGCACCATGAAAATGGGATTTGGTCAGAATTACGCTTATCCTTTATAATTTCCCCGAAGGTATTTATCGCAGCGTGCTGGGCTGATACGTTACAAGAAACACAAATTCAAATATCACTGTTTGCAGCTGGAAATGTTCGTGGCACCTGTTGCATAGGATCTATCGTTCATTGTCATGAGCGAATCTTCGGTTCGACAGAGTGTCGCGCATCCTGTCGTCAGTGTAACATACCATATAAGATCGAATCAGCTTTTTGATAACCTAGTTGTTTGTTTATACGAACTGATTATCTCTAGGTCCTCTTTCCTTGTTTTGAGAAAGCATTTTGTGTAATTTGAGCCCTCGTTAGCTCATTCTTAAGGTGGGATCGATTTCTTAAATATGTGTAAGGTGAAATAAATGATTTCAGATTCTTTAGATCAGTATTTCTTAAGCCTGCCGACAATTGAGGTCTAGCACGCAAATAGTTACGATATTAAATGCAGAAGGATTCAACCAGAATTTCAGAGCTCCCTTGTCCAGTCTTGGCAGTTATCGAAGGAATTAAGCCAGGCCCATTGGAAGCTTCGACGTCGACTCCGTCATAAACAATAGACTTACCCAACACAACGGTATTGGTGCCAAAAAATTTGCAACCGAAAACTCAGATAGTGTGCAGCTGGCTTTAATAGACGAACGGAAATTTAAAATGAATTTTTCTGCTTCATGATCACTATAGACAACAAACAAGTCATAGTTTGTTGTGTAGAGGATGTATGCGAGTGTAACTCAAATGCAAATGTCCTCCGTTGTCACGATGGACCTTTCGACCCCACAAAATTGGAATTCATATAGATTTTGTCGCGTTGAACGTAGAAACCCTTGAACTAGTCAAAGCCAAATAGTTTCTTATGTACATGATTTATCAGAAATAATACGAACAATTGATCATGATGTTGATCACGAGATCTATTTAAAAATAAACTTCGGTATACATACGTTCTTGCTATCAAAGTCCATGGTCGGGTGGCTCGATTTATTCTGCATTAACGGCACCAACAAATATTAGTAACACAACAAAGTTAACGCGAAAGAATCACAAATAAACTGAACCTAAATTTTTGGAATAGATCATTTGCGATAATTATGATTATTCTTTCACTTTAAAATGCTCTTTATTGTTAATGACTCCCAAAAATGTGACTGGACAGGTTCTGAACACAATCTGGTAATCGTTTAGAATCGCGCGAGTCGAATTCCTCAACACTAAGAACGTTCACAAAACACGTAGATGAGAATGAATAATTTTTGGAACTTGCCTTTGGTTCTATTCACTTTCAGTAAAAATTAATAAAAAAACGATCTGCTATGAAATTGACAATGTATGCAACCGTCTTTCAAGAATAATAAATAATTCGCGCGCGCACTAACTCCTTTACTGCGAATTCACTTTTCACAAGACGCGGCACAACAGTTATGTAACAAAACGTCTTGAACTTGATCTTGCCACTAGCGATGTCTGATGCAAATGTTAAGTCACAATGCAAAACGTATCAAGAACTTTTTCAACTGATTTTTTTATGAACAATGGTACTGAATGCATAATCCGGAATTGGAGGGTTGTGCGATTGCATAGTTTTTATTAGCCATTAAAATCTCGAAGGGACTTCCCCTAACGACTATTGCTAACGGCTAGTGCTTGCAGTAGCGAATAATTCACGCATCTTAAGCTCACTGAATTCGACTTGAGGAACAAATGACGATCCAGCGAAAATTGGCCCACGCTATTTCATTTAAAATTTTTTTATATATATTTTTTTCAAGGCATTGAATTCCTTTTCATCACGCGAATTATAACGTATAATCTCACATTATCATCGGCTGACGACATGAAAATATTTTTTTTTTTTATCGTTTGCCTATTTTCCTTCGAATTTATTTTTGATTTGTCTCACAAATTTTCCTCGTGGACTTTATCACTATGGCATCGACCATTAGAACTGTTTCAAAGCTTGAGCTTGGCCTTCTTTCCGAGAATGTGCAAAGTGATAAACTCCGAGAACTGTCTAGGCGATAAGCAAACTATGCTGCAGATTTTCCGCGATAAATCCGGTAACAACGCGGAATTAGCTGCCAACCTCCTAACGCCTCAAGACAGAGATCGGTTCTGGTTCCGTTGCGAACCGCGAAAATATCGGGGAAAATTTTCGCGACTACATTTACCGCGTCGTGAAACGTGGCTGGGGTTGGATCGAGTGCAATGTTGTAAGACGATGTTAATTATTCGAAGGAAGCCATTGTAGGGGATCGGGAAAAGTGCTAAGACGGCTATAAATAAAAGTCCAAATTCTAGACGCGTAATGAAATCAAGTCGCATTGTCTGAGATAGGTTGCGACGGGATTAGATGAATGGCATTTGCATGTATCGCGTGTAATATACTAGCAATAGTGGAAAAAGCTCCAACGGTCACAGTATCTATGCAAATATGCGGCGAAACGAGCCCCCGAATGGTTTAAGGGGGCGTTTCAGTGGCATGCAAGTCTTATCTTCGCACCACACATTCCTTGCTAGATACACAGATAGTGAATTGTATCTTGGCAGTACATCTGAACGATTAAAGATACGTAATTAATTGATTGGTTTGTAGAATGTCCAAGCCCGTGTTTATTTGTTGTTGGATTTTGGGTGGTCAAGGGTAAGAAATGGCCTTGAGTTTTTGTGCGTATTAACCAACAATGTCATTTATATTTTCTGATTTGTTTGAAGGGTATGGAGCTATTTTTGACAAATGGTCCATCTTGTCGTCCTATAGAAACCAATGAAAACTCTTAGTTTTGTTGTCGGTAAGCATTCCAAATCTGTTGCATTATTACTGCTTAGTCATGTGAGGCGTTTGTTGGCTAAGTTCGGACAATCTAAAAGGAAGAAATCTGTACTTTGTTCGTCGCCACCAGCTCAACAGATGCCATCCGTAGGGATTCCTATTCTTGTGGCGTTGACCTAAGAGATTGTGGCCTGTAATATTGCCACCATGTTGTTGCCACAATGTTCTTACGCAATTTCTAGTTTTCTTTAGAAGTTTTGTTAGAGTGTAGCCAGAGAGTTGGCCTTGTGTATGAATGTAGGAAATTTTTGGTATTACTCTGAAGCTTGTAACTTGGATTTAGTTGCGATTGAACTCAGAAGATGAATCAGGCGTCGCTTCTCTCCACCGTGTTGGAGGTTCCGGTGTACATCACAATATTTCTTCCAGATGTAGGGTCCTCCTTAGTGTCCTGAATCTTGTCTGGTCGGTCTGGTAGTTATGTATGGTTGAATTCTACTCCGCGCGCTTTTACTGGACGGAGCCACACTCTCCATTCGTTCCAAAATGTAGAGTTGGGCAGTTCGGGGATGGTTCAATAATCTATTCGTGGCTTATTTTTGGATAGATTATTATCTGCATTGAAGCTGTTTACGTTGTCTCAAAATCACCTTTAAAGCCAAAGCCAGCCTTTCGTTGGATCTTCTCTAGTCCTTTTGTAGCGATTTTCTTTTTGAGTGCTGGCCCCATATTAGTGCTCCGTATATGGTTATTGATTTGTCTACTGTTGTTCATACCCATTGGGCGATTCTGTGTTTTATGCCCCAAGGATTCCTAACTAGTCTTGTCATTGTGAAGATCGCCACTGCAGGTCACCGTCTGATTTCTTACATTTGTGGTGTCTAAGTTAGCTTAGTTTTCTTACTATACTTCTAAAGTTATTCCTGAAAATTTAACTTTGTTATGTAAGCTTGCTTGTTTTTCATAAATAGTGGGCGGTGTTAAAGACAAAATTTTTCCGGTTTTCGGTACTTGCAGAGTATTCAGAGGAAAAAAAGGTCGGTTTTGTGCGGCACTAATACAAACATTGCTATGTTGTGTTTAATTTTATAAGAAAGATATTTATAACTTTTCAACAAGAGTTTTACAAAAAATGCGTACATTTTATGGAATATCAACGTCTTTTTACGCGTGGTGCACGGCCGACTATTCTTCGAAGGATCACCATACCAATCATATACATCGTATCCACGGATATATCGAAACCTCCATTGGTGGTTGTCTTCGCTAAGTACTTTTATTCATAACTACGGTGTGTGTATACGATGCATGCAATGAGAATGTCCAGAAAAATCCACCCAAGTCGCAATCCAAGCATTGAACGACCTCGTAAACTCTAGTACATTCGCTCATCTCCTTTGTCTCACTTCGTACGTCTGGCAATGGCAGTCGTCGAAAGGAGCGCAACATATCATATCCCAATTGGAATCAAACCAGAGCAGTCAACTGCCATCTACTACTGCGCGAAAAACTGACATTCTCGCCATTTTCGTCTCGATTCGCCGATGCGCAGAGTGTGCGTGATTCGATAAGCCATCCCTCGTACGCGAGCAGTGCAGTGTGTTCTCTTCGAATTTGCTCTTTTTAATTCTAGCGTCGGCTCGAATTGTCTAGTTGAATCGATTTATAGTGTGGAAATAATATCACATTCGGATATTTAGCGACTGGTTTGCATAAAGTGATAAACGATCGTCGATTGGAAAACGCGCGGTGTCTCGTCGAACGACGGGACAATCCTTTTCTGTGTGACCGCAACGACAAACGGGGACTCGGCTGTGGACTCGCATATAAATTTCAAGCACCGTTCAGTGTGCAATTGAGTGTCGTTGATTGGTTGTGAGTGAAAAAGTGTATCCTGTGAAGTTGAAATTTACAGATAAACTGCTGGCGAACAATGCGAAAATTTGCGAGGGGTGACGCGATAAGAATTGTAATATTGCGTACGGGTTCAATGAAGAACCGATCGACATATTGGCGCTAAAAAGGTGAATTTTCAGTAGTCCGCAGAAGGCAACGGAGGTTTTCGTTGGTGGTATCTCATTCTAGTTTCACATTCCAAAGCGCCGTGTCGTGTGTGCAAGCAGTGCGAATGCAGCGCACATTTAGCGCAAGCCAATATGTAGGAAGAGGACAGTTGTAGTGATTTATAGAACTTGCATCTCTGTCGGACGTATAGATAGGATCGCCGTGGTGAAATTGGTCGCGAAAACTCAGTGGAATTGCACATAACCTAGAATTTATTCTTGGGTCTCTTGTAGGCGACAGGTACCGTCGAAAAAGCGTATTTCCGCAGTGAATTTAAGGGAAATCACGGGCGCTTAGATAAAACGTGTCGGGCGAGAATAATTTGTACGATTGGGGGCAGGTGTGCACGTTGAATGCGAAACGAAAGTGCAAACGTCGTGAGTGTTGAGTGCAGTGAAAAGGAAGGAATAACGCGACATTGGGGATTTGTTAAGACGACACAGTGCAACGGGATTGTAGTGAAACGTGACATTTTCAAGGAATACGTGTTTGTGACCCCGGTTGGCATCATACATGAATGGATCCAGTTGTAGGTTGGTATCAAGAGGAACAGGAGGGACCCGCACTGCGTACATGGCACGCAATTTGGGAGACGCACTCCACTGAGATCCAGAAGCAATTGGAGTTGCAACAGCAACAGCAAAACAACAACAACTCGACATCGGGAAAGAACAGTAACTCGACGACAGGATCGGGCAACGGAAACAACGGTAGCAGCGGAAACGGTAATTATACGCAGAGCGGTCCGAATCGCGACTCGTCCACGACGGCCCTCCTGTTACGCGAATTTGGTGGCGATTCGACAGCTCCCACGGCGGCGGAACGCGAGAAAATTGTAGCGCACGAACGGAACTACTACAATCCTTCGCGGAGGAAAGCAGGAAGTGCGGCATTTGAGAACAAGGCTAGTACGTACAACATGAACAAATATCGACAGAAATACATTGGGAAATACGGCGGAACGCCGTGGCGGCCACCTGGATATCAGTATGGGTGCGGTATTTTAGGGTGAGTGCGAACAAATTCATTTTTGCTTAGAATAAACCCGACATGGTTAAAGCGATTCATGCTATGTTGGTACTGAAGTTGTTTGGTGGTTTGGTGCGGAAAAATTGTAATCGCAATTTACATATCAATGCTTCAGGATTTTTCTTTTCCTCGGTGGTGAAAAGAACTGCTGAAAAGCCTTGAGTCGCGGCATGGATATAGTTGTCCCGTTTGTTTACATAGTTGTAGTGACGACGGCAGTCGATAGTAGTCTCGCTTACGCATTGGTCGGATATGTCTCGGTGACACTGTCACCAGGCAAATTATTGACAGCATTTTAAAACACTCGAGAGATTCTATCATTTGGTGTGGTGAGATTAAAAGCGCAGGGGAATAGGTTGTCAGTTGGCTGACAGGAAAAACTTTTAAGAGGTTGTACAGAAAAACTACTCATGAATTTACGAGGAAAAGTGACGAGCGTAGGATTGTTTGTAGAGAGCTTCGATAGTGAAAACACGAGACATTAAGTGTAGAGTAATTATAATTTTTTTCTTTCTGCACTGTTTATGGTTGGGTAATTTAAAATGTCCGTTCAGGACAAAGTTCCAACGAAATGGTTTTTTTTTTCTTGGTTGTACTGTTTTAAATGCAAGCGCATTCAAACAAAGGTGCTCTACTTAGTCTAGTTAAAATTATTGAAATCTAAGGAGGCAATAAGCTCTGCTAGGATCACCAAAAACAGCAAAGTATTTAATTTTTGAATCATGCCATCAAGTCCTCACAATATTAACGTGAAAGAAACGAACCCACCAGATCATAAAGTGTCAATTCGAGTCCTGGCAATCAAACGTCGATTTGCAACAATCACTTTCGGGGTTAATTAGTTCGGGTGAATCCTAGAACTTATGCGACTTTTTTCGAGTTGTTGAAACGTTTCAGATCAAGATTCTGAACAAGAATTTACAAGATTGTTAAAATTTGTAAGAAAAATTGAAAACAAGGCAGAAGAGAGACAGAGGAAGCAAAGGAAAGCACGAAAACATGGACACGAGTTCCGATGGAGAGTCCCTAATTGCAAAACAGACTAGGAATTGACTCTTCAAGTTAACACTGGAAGCGTTGAAGTAAGTGTGTATGTTTGCCTTATTCTGCTATGAATTGACGTTACCATTACGGCTATAAAATCGTTCACTCCATCGTGTTTAAAGTTTAAGTCATGGAGATGTAATTGAAATGTATTCTATATTTCGAATTACAAAAAAAAAAGGCTGTCTAAAGTTTGCATCGTTACAGTGATAAATTTTACCAATTTTATTAGCACCAAACCTACTAGGTTTTAGATCACCACCATTTCACGGTCTTCAAAGAACAAATTGTGAAAAAAAAATTGCCAGCGTTGCGTTTGCAACGTGATGCAACGGTGAAACGTCTGGATGATGCCCATACAAGCAAATGGGCTCGAATTCCCGATGCTGTTACAACAAATCCCTTCGAATCAATGTTTCTTGAAGGATGGATGGAGACAATTCATCATCTTTCAGGAAAAAAGCGAAAGGACAATTTTTTTGTCATTAAATAAATAATTAAAAATATGATATACATTTTTCTGGTTTGTGTACGCACATTTGGCTCGTTTTTTGCGTTCGATACTAAATACGCGGTTTTTCAACTTTTTTTATTTTTTATATAAAATATATCTAGTTAAGTTTGTATCGATACAAATGCAATAGTCTCAAATGTCCATTTTATGGTTTAATTTTATTATGTTTCTTTTAAATATGATAGTGAGGAGCAGATTTCAAAAGATTCGATCCTTTACGGATTACAGAAGCGACAGCAATCCGTATCGCAATATAACTATACGATCCAGTAGATGAACACACCCACAGAACCTTGAAAGCCCTAAGAAACTCAGAACACGAAACAAATAATTGCTATCAATCCATTTGCCTGCCAATTATTCATATAGAGTACAAGATTTTGAGAATATAAAATGAAGACCGATTATGTAGATGGAGGAATAACTCTCATTGATCTAGCAAAGGTCATCCATACTCCAAAGATTTTCTTTTGTTGGTGTCTTCTGTATGTGTTATATCCTTTTGATACCGACAATTAACGTGTACTCAGGTAGTAATGGAAAATTGATGATGTTTGCAGAATAAACTTTCATCTAAATTGGAAGAAAATATATCTGACGGCATCGATCATAAAACATGATATTCATCGACGTAAACTTATGAAGTAAATTCATTGCCTGTTTAAATGACTACAAACTCAATGGTCAACTATTCATAAACATTTTCCTCGATGTATTGAACCGAATTCAACGTGAATTTATTTATTGTTTACGTTTGTTATTAAGTGTAAATTCCAGTCCAAGCAATACACCAAGCAAAATATTTATGAATAAGTTTACAATTTTATAAAGTATATAAGGATTCAAATTCATTGATATGCGCAATCTCTTCTCTTGCGATGTTTACGTCGATGAAACATGATCTTGGATGGGCCGCATACGGAAACCATTATCTTGTGAGGAATTGATGTGAAGGAGAAAAAAGAGGCAACAACAAAGATTTGATAAGTGATGTAGTTCGGAATGATGATGTAATCGAATTGAATGATTACTAAGGGGGTGAGAGTGAAAGCGGGACGATTAAAAAAACTTGAGCATGCTTTCTATGGTGGCTACATCCACCAGTTTAACATTCATGATTGTTTTAATGACGATTAGTTTTAATTTGTTTTCTTCCAGTCCGCTAAACTTACGCGAGTTATTGTGGTTATCATCTGATGCACACTAGAAGAATTTAACCTTCGCCACTTGTATTTTTAGACAGTTTCGTATGTTGTAATCAAGCGGATTTCACATGTAAATTATGCTGTAATCGTTTCACCAAAGATTTCGGACAGTGATAACCACAAAGGATAATGGACTCTACTGGTCTGCATTTTATGCATTAAATGTTTTTAATTTAGAATGAAAGTTTTGATAATCAATTCGGAATCCACATACTGAAAAATATTTCCTCGTTCTCAGTCGCAGCTCTCGCACGATGGGGTCGTTTGGTAATCAGATTTTAGTATTTAGCTTCCTTCAAAAACATCTTCAATGGTCGTGGTGTGGCCATGAGAAAGTTGCAAAAGTTATTTTTAATATTGAGAGCTAATTGTAACTTCTAGTGCCCAACAAGCGTAAATGGAAAATGCGATGATTTTCTTCGAGCAATGTTTACAAAAGTTTTGCCAAAAAATTTTCTAAAAAAAAAATTCGTGGTGTTTACTCACCCACCACCTGATTTGCTCGCACGAACAGTTGTTGGTTATATTCGTGCGAATTGCCACGTTTTTAAGAGGACCGGCAAAAAATCAATGCAAGTTGATAGAGGTAAAATAGGGTGCGGGGCAAGGAGACATTCACGGCACATTTAAGACAATAATTGAGTCTGCCTTGAGATGGTTTTTGTTTGTTTTCTTGTTAGATAGATTTTAGGTTGTTGAGTGAATGAACATTGCATGCTAGTGAGATTTAGAAGTCTCATTTTAAATTTTATCAACTATACATTTACGAATGTTGCTTAAATACCCTTGGTTGCCTTGGAAGCATTCGCCTCACATTATAACTTATAAATGTTATTTTGAACGTTAGATGGTCGCTTTTCGTTACCCTAAATTGAGACTGATTCAGTATCTGCGCCCTGAAAAATCCTTTACAACAGAAGAATGTTTGAAAGGGCTATATAAATTTACCGATTTTATGTAGTCAAAACTCTTTAATATCAAACAAACCAACTAATTGTTCTCCTTTACCTTTACTACTGCAATAAGAATATTCGACTCTTTGAAATTAGAACGCAACGATCTTAGGTTGCCGGATTTTTTAAATACAGGTATCGTAAGATTTAATTTTCTGAAACGTTCAAAGATCTGAATGAATATAAGGTCTACACTCGTTCTGTCCCAAGAGCAATTTCAGATTGGTTCATTTCAATCCAATCATAAGCTAACCATAAACTTCCATCGGCGAAAACGCAATGATTTCGAATTTTCCTTCCTTTAGTTTCTGTCAGTATTTCAACTGCAACGGACAACTAATAAAGTGTCAGCAGAGGCAGAATTGCAATGAAACAAATTACAAACATTTCAGTATAATTACCCACAATATTCTTGTGTAGCTTTGATTACTGTTAAGGATCCATCTAAGTAAGTGTTTTCGTGGTTTCCCCACTGGCCTTCGTCTTTTTATCCCCGCTTCAAAGACCTTTTTTCACCTATCAAACGCAAATTTTTTTGAATTTTTTCACATGTTGATTTTCATCGATGATTTGACTAATCTGAAGAACTAGTCTAGAACTAACTAGAACTAGAGGACTCAGTTAAATCAGAAACAAGGACAGAAATTTACAAATAGTTAAGTAATGAACCGAGTGAAAAACTAGTACAACGCCAGTAAAGTCGAAATTACGGAACGGAATCAAAAAATTATCTTAAAAAAATTCAAAAAATATGTAAAACAGTGACCGTTGCGTTTGCAACGATGTTAACTTCAGGGAACATTCAGGAGAGGATTCTAATGAAGTAAAGATTTGGGTATTATTTATAAGCGTAATTGATTGCATCTATTGTTTTTTGGCTTTCCATGTCCAATCACCTGTTTTTTCATCTGATGTTCTTCTCGTCTCGTCTGGAGTACTGCAGATAAATTATGTCGGGTTTAATCGTAGAGACCTGGCCTTAATCCTTTCTCGTCCGCTACTCTGATGAAATCTCCATGGATAACTCGATGTAATGAGGCATCTTGGAGGTGGGGAAAGGATGTTCTTTTCGTTCCACGTAATACAGGATTTATTTTCACCATTATCTGATATCCCTTCATGGCCTATACTGCCATTGGTCCTCGAGTATCTTTATTTTACTCATATATCTACATATCTAACATACTAAATATCTAGGCCTAAATAAAAGATAAACCTCGTATCATTTATCATGCACGTGAAATCCAATCATTGAATAACGCAGCGCAAATTTAATAAACTGCAAATCACACAATCAGAAAAATTTTTATTATTGCAAATTTTTGTTTGTTGTAGACTGAAAAGAAATCTATTTTTACATTTAATCTCAATTTTCGCGTAATAGGACATGCATACGTAAGCGTACGTCAGTAAATTGTAGTCACGTGTGACAAAGTTATCTTTCTTCACCAGTGAAAATAATTTTTTTTTAATCTCTGAAAAATACAGCTGTGTCAAGATTCCACTAAAATTTAATTTTCATATCGAATTCAACAGCAAACTGATAGGGTGATTAATGTGAATAAAAAGAGTAGCAACATGTGGCCAATTAAGTTTAGATGTTTTCGCATGTACTGAATACAAAAAATTGTATTTGTATTTGTTTGAAGCTAAATATTTTACTATATACATTGTCTGTAAACGTTTTGTCACGTTTTACATATTGTCATGTAGTTTAGAAGAGAATATTAGCTGAGAAACGAAATTTCGGCGCAGGAACATGGTGTATTGTTTGTTTTAATCCTGTTTACTAGACTATATCAACATGTGTTCACTTATTTTTATATCTTTCATACGCAAGACATTCTAATCTTTGATAGGAATATATACATATGTGTAAAGCTTAGACTTATGTAATTTTGAGCGAACGTGTCACAATTAGTCAACTGTGTACAATAAAAAGTATGGCTCAAAATATACCCAAATACATTAGTGATGTGAAATCTTATGAATGATGGAATTTATTCCTTGAGATTCATATAAAGAATTTTTTTTATTTAATCGATTTTTTTATAATCGATAGTCGATAGCGATAGAGAAGGTGGGGAGGAGATATGTACATAAGGCTGCCTGTAAGATACTGTAAATTTCGATGTTTATAACATAAAATATAATTTTTTTTTTAAATATTTTCTTGTTATTACTTTTTGAATTTTAATTTTATATTATTTTCTACATCTTTATCAATTCAACATCTACATCAATTTAGTAATATATTTCACATATTTTTCCATAATTTTTTTCTTTTATTTTACATCGATTTTTTTTAATTTAAGTTTTTATTTTGTTTAAACATGCTTTTAACTAATTCTACTATATAATTTTTTTACTATTTGCTTACATTGTCTTTCGTCGGGAAAAAATTTATTATGCGTTCCTTATAGTATCAGGTTAGCTATAACTTCGAAGGGGTTAAAAGATTCAAACTTGTTGAAACTTATCTTCGCTTGACTGCATGTATTAGTCAGTCTGCTACCAAAAACAATGAATATCGAATATCACCTTAAACGTGCTATATTCTATTATTTATTTTCAAGTGCAAACCTGCCGGATTTTTAGCAGGATCTATTAAAATGAATAGTTACATGTTGTAAGGAAGGTAAGAATTGCCCAGAAATCGATGAACAAATCTAACGTTTGGGGATAGCAGCATTTGTGATAAACTCTTTTAGGAGTCTTTTTAATATTTACTGAGATATTCTTAAGCACAATATGTAGTAAGTTACAGTTGACCAGGTAGATCAATCCACCTGCATGCATCCGTAGAAAATGCAGGTGGAAGACAAAATGCATGCATCCGTAGAAAGGATGCATAATAGTTATTGGGAAATTATAATATTCAGTTATTGGGAAAGTATGAAAGCTTGGAAAGTAGGTACCGCATGAGGTATCCGAAGCAAGTGGGTAGCAGTCGCGCTTCGCGCTTCGAAATGAAGCCATCTCTGTACTTACACATATAATATGGGACGAAAAATGAATTATTTAGCAGACAGTAGACAAGTAATGATTAACAGAATAGGTGTCTTTTGATATTGTTTTAGTTTATCCTAAAAAAAAATACTTTTAAGTATTGATTTAAAGTATATGTTTACAGTGAATATGAGGAAACAGTTGTTTCAACATGATAACACTTAAACGTATACGGCTTCAAAAAGGCAGCAAAAATAATTTTGCGAATTTGATTGGGAGCTTTTGCTGCATCCCGCTTATCCTTCCAATTATATCTGAAATGATTCATTTACGTTGTGCCTTGCCAAGTAAAAAGATACATTCTTAGGAGGATGTAAATTATTTTCAGAACGCTTTCCGCTACCAGTATATGCATCTTTCCTTAAAATTAATGTGCACGTCGCGGGGTCCCAAATCAGTCAGGTGCGAGGTGTGGTTGATTTTTGATTTGGTCAAAAATGCTTGATTTTCACTCAAAAAAGTTTGGTTTGTAGGCAATAAATGTCGAGCGATTGCGTATTCTTTAGGTATCAAACGGCAACTTTCTTTTTAACAAGAAGAATACGATGAATGAAACGCTTCAAAATCTCGAGAAAGGCTACTGGATGGTCACTAGTTTATGGCTGTCAGCTGGCTTATGGGTGGATGCGGTACGAATTCCTTCAGATTCGGAAATTCAGATCACCATTGCGTTCAATTTCGATTTCTACAACTTAAATTTTTGGGATTTGCGTTGTCTTGGGCCTTCTTCACGTCATCTCACAAGCTTGGTTTCCGTGTGGTATTGAAAATACGTCTCAATGCCAATAACAACATTCTAAAGGAAGTTTTTATTTTTCTTGATCTTTTTGATGGTGTCTCGGAAATGTTAAATTCTGCGCAAGGTTTAATTGACAGTCAGCCTGTGTGGAACACAACATGATCAGTTTTCCTAAGCGCAAATTCTGATGATAATGTTATAAGTTGGTATTTTTGGGATTTCTTATAGCGTTTCCTTTATTTCTTCAGCAACCCTTTTTATTCCGTTACTGAGTTAATTCCAGGTCTAGTCTGTTAATTTGTTCGAAACGTTCTATAGTAGTGGTGTAGCAGTAATGACCAGAATCACAGCTAGCACCTCGCTACGACCTTAAGCCAGGGAAGTCGGGAAGCTGTTACAAATAGACTAAGACTAATCGTTAAAGATAATTGCAAAAAGATTTTCTCGTATCGCCTTCCCTTTTTACAGTTAGTGTTTAAGTAACAATCGAGCTGAAGTTTCAGTAGTTTGAAGTTACCAGTATCATGATGTTATCCGCGTTTTGGAGAATGTTCATTGAATGGATAATTCGAGGATTATTTATTTGCGGGATATGTGTTTATCGATAAGTGTCTGAAGTTTGCATCGTTGCAAATGCAACGCTGTCAAATTTTTCCACTATTTCATTTTCATAGATGATGAAACTGTAATGAAAACCTATAGGATTGCAAAATATTCAAATATGCGAATAAAACTGATTAAATTTAAGCTTGAAATTATCCGAAGAACAACCAAAAAGTAAAAAAAAGGAGACCGTTGCATATCCAACGATGCAAACTTCAGACACCTTTATCGATGATGTTTTTGATAATAATTTCAAATCTTTTCCCTTTAGATGACAAGAGACAAGTTTAGAGATATCTGTCATTGAAGAAGGGGGTTTATGAATAGGTACTGTAATGCAAGTTGTCTAGATGCGTTTGAAATAGTTTAGTATGCTGTGACTGAAGAAAAAGTAATGATAAATTTTTCGAGGAAAGTGGTTGGGATGTGGCTATCTACTTGGAATTTCGTGAGAGCAGCTAGGAAAATTGGAAAATTGATTGAAGGAAGCGTTTATCTGGGTTTGTGTAAAGTGTGGGATTCGCTGGAAGTAGAGTTGTTACATTACTTAATGGATTGATCTTGTGAAAAGAGTTTATGAAGCGCAAACTGGTCTTGTTTTTATTACATTTGTATCGTATAGTTCAAGATAATACAGCTCAACGTTCAAAAATTAAATCCACTTTTTAATGCCAAATTTTCAGTCGCAAAGCATTAACTAGAAACTGCTGAACTAATTTCACACATGGGTGGTATTATCGATAATGACGGTAATAGCAAACATACCTTACATAAACAATTCAAAAGTTAATTCGGATTTAAAAACAATGGAAATGTTATCTTGGTGAAGTTTTGATTACGTACGACCAATAATCAGCTATAAAATTTAAGTATGACTTTTATTAAACGATAAAATATCCTTAGCACGTTTTAATTTGAACAAATGCTAAAAAATTTTCAATTTTGTCCGAATTTGTATATAAAATATTACTGGTTAAATGAAATTCATGAAATTGTAACCATTTAGACCCCATGAACCGAACGTAGAAATCCTTGCCTATGGCATGGGCGATCCAACCATATTGAATAAACCAGTAGGCTATACCACAGCAGGTCATTTTTCATGTATGTTGGCTACCGACAATTCTTCGAAAATGTGAAATACATTACATGGCATATTGATAAGAATGCGAGCTGTCTTAAAGTTGGTGACCCTGTAGCAAGGCATCAAACTCATATGGGAATTAATGATACACCAAGTTTTGAACTGACTGATATATATTTCAAATCTCAGCCTCACCCTGATAGTAGTTTGAATTAGACTTAGTCGGAACTTGACTTAATACTGGTTTCACTTATAACAATGGCATTGAGAAGTTGAATGGATTTTCAAGATGAAAACTGGAAAACCGTTCTATATTTATATGATATTTGTCACAAATTGATTTTAGTGTATAAGTTGCTAGTTTCGTGCTTGCCATTTCACTTTTCACTTTCATTCGTTTTCATGGTTTGAATTAGTTGAACAATCTCTACCGCTAATCATTGCATAACACAAGTGATGCTATAACGATTGGTAGAATGTGCTAAATATTCGCAAAACGACTATTAGCGAAATCCAAGGATATATCCAACCGGCCCCTATGCTAATTTATGTAAATTCGCCGTGTGAACAGTAAATTGTTGAGCAACCGATAAATTCATGGAGTTTCTATACGGATTTCGGGTGTGTGGGACACGATTCCACAAATTTTCGAATTTATTCATAATATTCTCCGTATGATGGTTTATTCTAATCTTGAATTAGCATCCGGGAATGAAGGAAGGAGATGGCGATAATGCGTTTTGGGAATTAACATATTGTGTGAATTTTTTTTTTAACTTACTGTCGCCTCAACTCCGTTCTATATATTTTTGTGTTGTGATTTGGGGTGTTTTTGAGGTGGCCGGGAACGGTAAAAAGAGTGCGAATGAGAAGGGAAGGGAACCGTCTATCCATGAATGTATTCCACTATACATTCACGTGATTAATTTTTTTTAATTGTAGCGAAGTTGCCAACATTTTCAAAGTGCAAATATGTAGTTTGGAATATTAACCAGACAGGCAGTTTGACGTTAGGAATATGTTGCGGATAAGTTGGTCCAAAGCTTAAGAAAACCAGAGTGTGGCATCGGAGAATAGTCATACTAAGATTCATTAGCTTGTCATTTAAGAAAAAAGTTCGTAGGTCACATACATATGTCTGCTGTACTCGTTTAACAAATTCCTCAAATAATTTGTTTGATTGACGAGCATTCACTAATTGTTTGAAAATAAACAAAAGTAAATGCGACAAATTTTTGTTTTGCTACAGTAGGAAATGATAATTGAAAACTAGACAAATGAATGAAAAATCTGCTGCCACAAATCGAGTACATGTATGTATTTTTATTTTTATCGCGGTCGCTTGCTGTCGATGTGTTAGTTTTTTATTTTTACTTTTGCAAGAAAAATTATCACATAATATATGACCCTACAGAAGATGTAATCGGATGTTATTATCGAAATGATTTTATTCATGAGCTGAACAAATGCGAGATAAGTATGTCTTATATTTCTATTCAATTGCAAAGAAGCTGTTTATCAAATTTGAAAGCTTAGCTCATCAATCTCATGAAGCTCATGTATTTTACGCAGCATACGAATTTGGGACATGTAAATTGATTTATATCAATTTGAGACAACTTTAAATGGAACTGCTGGAATCTAGTTGAGCTCAAAAGACCTCTTGTTTGATGAACTACACATTCTGAAAAGTATTTTCATGGCGCGTACGTAGTTAAAAAGTTATTTATACAAAATAAGAAAACTACGAAAATTCATTGAATCTGCACAAAAAATTAAAAATAAAAGCAGATAAATTGCAAGTCGGAAGACAACCACAATTTTACAGTTTTTTACTTTTTAATTATTATTTTTATCCATGTGCACAGCAAAGACCTGCGTTGGCCCTTATCTCTGCCTCTACCTGCCGCCTTACAACAGCCTTCTTTCTCCCTTTCGCTAGTGATGCCTTCCATTAATCCTATGACATTTAATCGGCTGAAAATGTTTTTGATAGATTGTTTGCTTTTTAATTTTGCTTTACAACTCTCTGCCCAGGGTCCCAATCTTAATACCTAGGGTTACCTACACTTTTTACTGCCTGCCTCCTGTTCTGCAATGCAGGTCATGCTATTTTAGAGGCAAGCGTGTGTGGTGTACATACTTACTAAAAGGAGGTGTAGTTTGCCATATTTGCGGCTGCATTATTTGCAGAAATTGGTAGAGTTTTCGGTAGTCGCAGCTAAAACTATCGAGTCGAGTACCTTTTTTTTAAATTATTGTCTTTATAAAATATTTGTCTATTACATCTATTGCCGTATTTTCAACATGTGGAGGGGATCTGTTCAAAGATAATTGAATACCCTCTTTCTAAGCTGTAATGTGACACTTGACAATGACGCCTTTTTATTGTGTATCTGCAGTGCATTTGCTTGCGAAGTCCTCAGAGTGAAAGTGAGACAGGGTATTCGTTAGACGTTTTTGCTACAATGCCGTTCACCACACTAACGAACCGCAGGTAGTTGCTGGTAACTACTACTATTTTAAAAAAGTATAGGTCATCATCGGCTTTAACTCCCTGCGTCTTGTGCTATGGTTTAAGTTGCAGATTATCCTGTCATCCTACAGAATCTTAGGTTTCCCTCACTGTGGTCGCCACGTCTTCCAGTTCCGTTACGTACGTGCTGCTCAGCTATGCGGGTAGTTTTCTTGACAAATTTCGGACAATTTAGAAGCAAGTCTATTATACTTTCCTCTTCCTCCCCACTAGCTCATTTAGTGTCAATCGTTTGGATTCCTATTCAGCGGGCTAGTTGACCTTAAAGATTTTGGCATGTAATTATTATCACCAGTGTTTCACGTCATTTGCATTTTTCGTACGGAATATTTTGACAGAGTTTTGATTGGGTGAAGCTTAAGAGTATACGTTAATTTGTCGAGTTTGGATTTTAATCTGATGATTTGCAATCCAGTCTCATCATGAATTTAAAAAATTATAATATAAATATGGCCCTAGCTGTTATTCTGCCATTTTCGATGAGAGAATCCACGGAAGTTTGCTCCGAAGCCTTTGAGTGAAGAACCATGTAAAGCGTGCTGAACAAAAGGGACTTGCCTCTAGGTTTTATATAGAAAGACCACGAAAAGTTGACGAAAGGCATTCTAGCGAAAGATTACGGAAAGTGCGTGATCATACCGAGCCATTAAATAAATTCAAAGTTCTCATATTAAATAAAATGTCCAGATATTAGAATCGCATTTATAAATAACACATGAATACATCTTGCAATATTATTAGTCATTTATATAAACATACTTTCTTTGTAATTTTCAGATTACACACAGAAATTGAACAGTTTTATCAGTATAGCCTTCCCACGCCTGCCGAGCACGCATTGCGCAACGAAGTCGTTCTCCGTATTGAAGATGTCGTACATAAATTATGGCCAAATGCATGCGTCGAAATATTTGGCTCATTTCGCACCGGCTTATTTTTACCCACATCCGATATTGATTTAGTCGTAATCGGATTATGGGAGAAGCTACCGCTTCGTACACTTGAGACTGAATTAATCGAGCGAGGAATCGCAACAACGGTGCGAGTCCTTGACAAAGCATCCGTTCCAATAATCAAGCTAACAGATCGTGCCACCCAAGTAAAAGTGGATATATCGTTTAATATGCAATCGGGTGTACGATCGGCCGAATTGATTAAGGATTACAAACGAAGGTTTCCGGTTCTGTCAAAATTGGTTCTAGTCCTAAAACAGTTTTTATTGCAACGTGATCTCAATGAAGTTTTTACAGGTAAGCTAGAATGAAACATTTTCAAAATTTCAGATTTAATTAAGAGCATCGTTTTGTTTGTTATCTATTTTAGGCGGCATTTCATCGTATTCGTTAATTTTAATGTGTATAAGTTTCCTGCAACTGCATCCACGTCTTATTGACCACGAAACGGCAAATCTTGGTGTCTTACTGCTAGAGTTCTTCGAACTGTATGGCAGAAAATTTAATTATATGAAGACTGGTATGTATTGATGTCATTATGTGGAAGTAATGGCTGGTTGCAATCCTTGGAAGGAGAATAAAATTCTAATGGAAGATCTGCTTTTCAGGAATTAGTATAAAGAACGGAGGCCGATACATACCCAAAGAGGAGCTCCAGCGTGAGATGATCGATGGTCACAGACCGTCGCTTCTGTGCATAGAGGATCCTCTGACACCGGGTAATGATATCGGCAGGTCATCGTACGGTGCACTGCAGGTCAAGCATGCATTTGAATACGCCTACGTTACGTTATCGCAAGCTGTTTCCCCGCGCTACACCACAGCCAATGACTGCACTAAAAACTCAATACTGGGCCGGATAATCCTCGTGACAGATGAAGTGATCGAATATCGGAAATGGATCAAGGCCAACTACGAACAGTATCACCACCCATCGACGCCCATATCAAGCCTGCATGGACATTCGGTTGCAAATGACAACTATCGGAGACGCGGCAGTGTTTCGAGTACAGGCGAGGATAGCACGGACAGTGAACCTGATCAACATGCAACGTCACGGGATATTTCGCCAACAGGCGGGCCACTGACAGCAGGTACGGGTTTAAGACTGCATCCGTTTACTTTACCGGTTGGTTTACAACAATCTATACATTCTGATGAATTGCAATCGATTGGCGAAGAACGTCAACAATTTGTTCAAGCGCCGACTGGTATGGTGAGTAGAAGAAAATTCAAATTACAGCTTTTTGTTTGTCACATTGAATTTTCCGAAACAAAAAAGAAAAAATGAAACAAAAGAAGAAAAAAAGCAAAGAAAATCACACTCATGTTGTTATGGGACTAATCATACTTGGAAGAGCTTGTGATTGTTGTTGTCGTGTCTTGGTTATCATGTCGATTGTCCGTTGTACTTCAGTCATGAATGAATAGATTACGTACTTTAAGGTGTTTGTATGTGTTTGTGTGTATAAAATAAAAATTAACTGCTGGATTCTCCTGATGTTTAGACCCATCCCAAGTTCAGGGATTTCGTTTGGATTAAATTTGATGAAGTGGTAGTCGAATTGGTGGAGGTAGACTATTCTTATTGAGTTTAGCACAAGATCTAGATTCATTTTATAATGTTGAGGGAAGTGTCTTATGATACTGGTTCAATGTTCAATGATGCAACCCTAGAGTTTGTAAAGGATCAATTGAATACTGGTGAAATTTGATGATTTGCCGGAATGTACAAAATTTTTCGAATGTTGATTTTCCAAAGTACTTTCTAAGCCAGAGAGGATTTCCATATCTTTCAGAGAACTTGAGCATGACTACTCCATCCAGTTGTTGAGCCACTTGTATTGCATTCAAACGCCATTTTCAGGAGCACATTTATCATTTGTGTTGATCTTAACCATAATTTAAGACTAAATCACTTGTCATCTCGTACGCAAGACTTTGTTTAGTGACAGGATATTATATGACATGGTTTCTCAATCCCTTACAGATCGACTTAACCAGAAACACAAACTCACCCTGTGATCAATACAAACAGCCGCCACGATCAACTGCCGTTTACACGAGAAACTCCCCACCGTCGATAGCAGCCCCCATACAAACTATTGGTACTATGTTGGCCACATCACAAACAGCCGGTGGAACGGGTCACCAGCGTTCAGCGGCGTCACAAACTATGGCCCCCTCATCCCTAGCGTTAGCTGTGTTGCCGGGCGGTGCGGTTGGTGGTGGTGGTGGCGGTACAAATAATAGTAACATTGTAAATATGAATGGTGGACGGCAAGGATCACAAAAGGGCAACAACAGACGTAATAGCAGCAATGGTGCAACACCAATCATGACTACCTCGTATGGAAGTAGTAGCAGTAGTGGCGGCAATGATAATAGTAATAATAAATACTACCAAGCTGGACCAAAAAAGTCGTCGACAAAACGAAAGAAGCCGATCGCCGTGCAAACCGACAAAAAGATCAACAACAATAATAACAACAACAACTACAACAGCAACACCTGTAGTAGTAGCAGCAGTAGTAGCCATAGTCGATGATGATGTGATTTTAAAAATCTCCTTTTAAGTTATTTAAGCAAAAACTTTTGAATATAGGAACGAACCACTTTGACCAATTGTAAGAACAAAACGATGTCGCGTCGCGTTATATTTGTTGGATTTCCGTTTGTGGTAGACTCTTTTTCAATGTTTATCAGTAACATTTGGTCTAATCGTTGTTTAGGACTAGGTACCTCCCATAAATTCGTGTAGATTTTCATGTCTGCACATGTGACTTTGAAAGCGGATACCCAGATTGATGAAGGCTGGTGTCGAATTTACGTTGGCCCGATTTAATTGAAAAGACTTCAGTAAGTTTTGAAGTCTTGACATAGAATGACGGTTGGCGTATTATAATATAAGCGTGCATGCTCAATGCTCAATGTAGGGTAGCAGCAGGCCACCTCAGACACAAACAAAATCAACGGTGTGTTGTTTTCAAAGTATCTAAATTTGTCGCGAATTATTTTAATTCACATTATGTCATTATCCGTTTTTATATAAACGTAAGGATTCTCTAAGTATAGAACTTGAATAAACGACAAACAACTACTATCTCATAAAAGACAGATTCCACTGTCGCGTTCTTTCATAAAGCAAAAGGAAACTTGTAAATCTTAATATAATTACTATTAATGAACACGTTAGAACATGTAAGCGTAAAAGCAATTAATTTTAAAAACTCAAAACCAATCAATAATGTTATTATTTTCCATATTTATGTTCCGTTGCTTTTATTAATATATTATATATAAATATATCTATTTTACCATTCGCTGATGTAAAAAAGAAAACAATCACACGAAATCGTTCGGGAGATTTAGTAACAAAAACAAATATCGAGTAAAAACAAAACATTTAAAAAAAAAATAATTCCACGAAATGTGAATTTGATTTTGCAATGTTCTAGAACAATCCCTATCTACACATATACAACTTGGTAGTGGCAGCCGATGCATGGGTGCACAATTGTTCACAAAAATTTGCCTACTATAAATAATAAATGAAAACGTAACGAAGGAGTTTAGTAATTTTAGGATGGAAAAGAAAGATGAATATAAATGAAAAAGTCTGAGAAAGAATGCAAAAAAATTAAAACTTATTTTACACTATCATAAACGTTTCCGTTTATCGGTTTTGAAGAAAAAGATACAAAAATAATTTACAATAAGTGAAAATCAATCAACTGCATCTATTTTAACAATCCTTATATTCAATTTCGGTGTAATAGTCGATAATCATAATTAAACACTACTTTAAGGGAAAACTTGTTTACAGTGTTCTCCCCAACCTTAAAAAACTTTTAATTGCATTCTCACTCTTTATCAAGCATCATCATCGTCAGAAACTTCAGTTAGTTCCCTCTCTCCCTAAAAAACCGTGAAGTAATTAAACGAACACAAAAATGTCTGTAAAAAAATGTAATAAAACTTTTGATTTTCCTCCCACTTGTTTTGTAAAAGTATTTAAAACAATAACAAACAAACAAAAAAATGAAATAGTAATATAATGTAGCAATTAATCAGAGAATTTGAGTAGAGATTGTGCTGTAAGAATGAATAATAATTATTGTCGAAGGCAAATGTTAGAAAGCGAAAAGAAAAAAAAAATATTGAAAGAACGAAAAAGTAAGTTAATGCAAAATCAGATTAAATATACATGGTAATGGAATGTGAAAATGCAAATAAAAAATTATTATTAATAATAATTATATTTCATCGCTTAAATTTAAGCGATTAAGGAAGAAAATTTGCTTGTTTTATTTCACAATAGTCCGGGCTAGTGTTAACTTTATATCTAGACTCCTATGTATTCTCTGACAAGTGTCCGACTCAACACAGATACGAGGCATTATTTTTCCTTTCTTTTAATCTATTGTCATTTTTCTGTGTAAACTCCTTGTAAGTCGAGAAACTTCTCCCAGCGATGTTTCTATATCTTTAATTTGTCGAAATACTACTGGACGTATTTTGTGCGAAATGATTGTTTACATTGTATACACGCTTCATTTTCCGAAAATCGGGGGGGACGCATATTAGAAATCAACTTTCGAGTCAATTCGACAAAGAAAATGGATCAATAACTACCGCACCTACGACACTTCGTTAAGTTGGCTTAGTAAAAAGTATAATTTCCTTACAAGTTGTAAGTAAGAATTGAAAACGATCAATTAAAAAAAGCTGATAAGACATTCTTTATTCTTTTTAGTTTTATTTTCAACTGTGTTTGAGGCTACTTTCGATTTCGCGTCTACAGTCGAATGCCTGTATCGCATCAACTTATATTTTTCCAAGAGAGCGCTTAAAGTAGGAAATTAGGGTGGTTTTTCTGTATTGCATTGAGAAAATTCTTATCTAAACAACAATACGCTGTTTGGTTTCTTTCATATCTTCGGTAATTAAAATTAATTAATTCGGGAATTTGAAAGCGAGATTCACATTCGTTTAGATTTTCTGGGCATAGAGGTGAGTAATTATAAGGTTGAAAGAAAGCACAGGCAGTAGGGCGGATGACTACCTGTCGTAGTCAGTTTATTTACTTTCGTAGCCTTCTAGTGGAACTTTTCTTATAATTTAAAGCAATCAATATTGTACTAGAAGCGTTAATACAAGGAATGATTTTGTTTATACTTTGTTAGAGTTGTATATCTTACTTTTAATTTAGCGTTCGATCAGCTGTGTTTATAATTGGGTGTGACACTTATGATAAAAAGATAGTTTAATGATAACCAGCACGACAACAATCAATAATAGTAATGCCGATCGAAGTGCGAGTGCGGAAACACACGACAGTTTAACAAGCGAAAACGTAACTGTGAAACCATTACATTTTTATAGTCATGGAATTTTTCTCTTTGTTTCTTGCATTATCAGACATAGCTATTGGTAAAAATTGAAAGCAAATAGTAATATTAAAAAAAAAAAGAATCTCTACATATCAATTCAAATCCTTTAATAAATAAATTTAAGGATTCGGAAAATATCGCAGAATAGCATTTGTCATGCGACTCTCTGGGGTTGGTATTCAATGGCTAAATTTGTTCTGCTATCTGTTTCTTAGGGGAACCGATTGTGGAATGATGACATTGGCTGAGCAAGGATTAATGAAACAAATTACCATTCCTTTCAGCGTTCACGTTCTACCATTGGCTTCGTGCTCAGGACTTTATTCGGGGCTATGAGCTCTTTGAGTAGTCGTTCAGGTCATTCTCCGCATTTTCAGAAATTTATATGAATCCGGGCTTATGGTATGTTTTCCTGCTGTTTTTCAACACAATTCAAACTTCTATCCAAGCATGTTTATTTGAAAGTTCTCCCTTCTGCCGTACTTTGGTTCGTGCAGCCCATTAGAAGCCGCTGATGTTATGCTGGTTAGGAAAATCATCAGGAAGTGCCCACACTAAAAAGTTAGTTATATTTTTTGGAATAACCTTTCTCGCATATTGAATTAGTAGCTCACATGTTGAAATTTTGCTTACAAATCAATTAAGTTTTTTCATACAAATAGGCCTTAAAACATTTTTCGACTGAATTACTCATTAAAACTGAGTATGCGAGAGGAAGGTTCTAGGATAAAAATGTCGTTTTCTTAACAGTCAAATCGTAACGATTTTTTTTCCTTATAAGAACTCATTCTACTTTTGTCGGTATTGCAACAATAGAATTAAATATGTTTTTATTTTTAATTTGTGCCGTTTTACACATCGCTGCAACTGATGATTATAGTGGTCAAGCAGATAGACGTAAGTTAGAAATTGAATGGGATTTATATAAGGTAATTATCGAAATAATTCAACTAGAATGTATAAATCAAAAGAGAATCAAATCCATCACGAATGTATTATGATTGTCAATGAGGTGCAAAATTGTTTCATAATTTCATAATGCATTTTACGTGACAATTTTCCATTTGGCTTATTAAATCCAAGTTTCTTCTTCTCTTATCACTGATTGGTACACGAACACTTTTATTTCTTCTTTTTCATGTTGATGCAATGCTGTCAGATGCATTATAATAAATTTTATCCATCCTACGAAGAAGAAAAATATCGAAAAGGGATTTTCGAACAGAACTTGAAACTTATTAACTTCAACAATCAATTATATCGAGAAGGATATGTACCTTTTCCAATGGTTGTTAATTCCTTTACTGACTTAACAAGAGATGAATTTCAAAATCTACACATATCGCGCGGTGATGTTTTTGGGGATGTTACGTCGTATCCGAGGGAATGGCTTCAAACAAATATGAAACTTTCGGGAAAGGGGTAATGACTCGTACAATAAAGAAATTTTATTGTTTCAATAATTTCAAACGTCAACCCTTCTTTTTGTTTTAAACAATTTTTGACTTAAACATATAAAACATAAAACGTATTTTGCTTTTGTTGATACACACTCAGCGGCAGAAATTATTGGCCTAGTATTATATGTCGATTTCTCCAAAAAAAAATATTTATTTAAATGTTTTTGTTATATTAAATCGTGCTTATAGAATTTGTGACCAACTTTTCAAAAAGTATATAAAAGTGTATAAAAAACAACGTAGGTCATACATCTTACTAATGACGTATTTCATAGTTTATACAGTGTTGTTATTAATTTTTTTAATTTGATTTATGTCAACTGCTGAGGAAAACTCCACAAAGTTTCTGAAACTGTATGAGGTTCATAATGCGGCCCATACTAAGACATACTTCTTTGTCCTGATCATTATTTCCATAGACTTTCAGTTTTTGGTGCCGTTTTCATAACCAATAAAACCAGACTCTGAAATGAATGGCTGAGGCTGTCCGAACCAATCAGGAAAAAGCACAAGATAGAATTAAGTACATCGTGTATGAAAATTAATCTAATGAATATAAAAGGCTAAGAACGATGCAAGGTTATACCTTAAGTGAAAGTGAAGTCGTAACATAAACCGACGGCATAAAAACAGATAGAGGACCTTAAGTTGGACTACCCTTCCGCTCGAATGAAGAAAAGAATGTCCTGCCGGGGTATTTCAGTTGGATCGACATAATAAAAAAAATCAATGATTAATGCTAACTATATCTAACAGCAAATCACCGCAGGAACTTGCCTCTGAAGCGTAGCTTTGTAGCTAGCCCAGGACCATCGACTGGATATCAAACCTGGAACTTCCTAGGTTAGTTTAATGATAGAACCATAAATAAAACCATACGCGCAGAGCTTACGTTAGCTTTGATAAATCGAATAATGAACACAATGGATTTAATAAAATTTAAAAGTTTTAATTTACTATGAGTTCAAAACTGTATTCATAAAACAAAGGGTTGTATTTATAGCAAATCAGCGACGTCCTCCTAAATATTGGGTACGATATTCATCTGATGTTAAGTCTGCCAGCTTGTTGATTCCTTGTTTAAATGTCACTTCCCCGGCATCATATTTTTTATTGTGCTCTTGAATCCTCTTCAACGAACTTGCAAAAATACCTTTACGGTACTCCTCTTCCTTGTCATCTTTGTATGTTTTATGAAATTTGGACTGAAAGAGTGGAAAAAGAGTCTGAAGTCAGTTTTATTTTCCATTTGATATTGTGCAATTATGGTAATAATGGTCCTGATATCTAATGGGCGAGATATCTAATAATAATTATAACACTACGAATCCTTGTCGCACTTACTTGACGCGGTGAGGAAGTTATGTACGTCACTTGAAAGTATGGAAGATGAAGGCAGGCTCAAATTAAAAATCAAAAATGACAGCGAATAAAATGAAAAATTTTCCTGCGACTGTCGAAATCGGTAAAGTAGCTCTTGAAATATGTTTGCCGATTGATTGTGGGGCCACAGTGATAGATTATTTGGCCATTGTCATAGTCTGACTACAATCCAGCACTAGCACAAAGTGTTGATATAACGACATTCCATCGATGGAACATCAGGAATGTAAAGAAAAAAGGAAGCACGTAGAATATAATTAAATAAAATGAAGGAGTTTCGGCACACAATAATAGTCTTTTCAAACGTGTATCGAATGACCTGCATACGAAATTACATGTATTTAAAAACGTTTAACACATACACCAGATTCCATGCAGGGTAGAATAGTCAGGGTAGTGCAAAAACCAAATTTTATGCTAAATCACTTGCGTCCGAATTCAAGAAGAAATTTGCATCTGTAGCTCGAGATCCCTATGCAAAATTAGATTGAACTAAAACTCTCTATTTATTTTTTGGGTAAATCTCAGTGGGCAAAGAAGAGCTTTAAAAGAAGTTGATTAAACACAAAAAATTCTAGAATCTTTTGTCTTTAGGTTAAAATAAGAGTAACCATTACTGCGAGGCTGGCAATGGTTGCGTGTCCAATTAGAAAACTACAACCTGTTTTGCGTGACATGCCAGAATAAATTGCAGCCTTAATTGGAAGCTAACGGGGATGGTGATAAGAGGGAGTATTTTTACAGGAGACAATTTGGTGAACACAAATTTTGGGTATCAATTCATCAGAGCACACTTTCACCTGCACACATCACGAAATCAATAATTTCACTATGGATACTGAGATGGAGGCTATGCACGTCTTTAGCGTAGGTTTTCCAGCAATATAAGAGGCTGAAACTGTACTGTATACACCTCTTCTGTCGCCTAATAAACCCAGCTGCAACGTAGGTCGATTTATTCGAGCTAATCCTTCTTTTTTTCCTCTTATTTGCCTCTCCGAATAAAGAAAATCCCTTTTCCAGTTGGATAAAATGGAGTAGTTAAGGATACTGGGAACGTGACCGCACAGAGTAGAAGTGAATGTCTAATAAACTGTCTCGAGAACGCTCGACGTAAAACTCTGTAAGATATAATTGATATCTATTCCACTTAGCACATGGCAAGACGGTGTTGCAATTAATAATAACAGGTAGGACAAGGTTTACCACAAGGTAACCTCCTTCTCGCAGCACCAAAAAGAGATCAAAACATTCTTTATGAGAAGAACCTTCCGCAAGTAAGACTCGCCGTTTCTTTTGTTAAATTTAAAATGCCTTCCAGTCTGAGCTACGGCGATGTTTTAAGTGGATGCAAGTCTCGTATACCGAAACCACTGAACACAGGCTTAAAGTGCTTTAGTATTTCCGAACCTTTATTATCGCAAATTAGTATGTTTTTATATATATGTTTCATTAAATAAAAATTTAAAACAATAAATAAAAATTACCAAAAAGTCTAATAATTATTTATAAATAATCACGTTCTAATCATTTTTATCCTAAGTAATATGACACATCAGAAATAAAACAAAATGAAATTAAAAAAGACTCCTGGTAGGAGTTTAAAACAGATTATAAATCAAACGAAAAAAAGACAAGAGCCAGAGTTTCTTTTTTTAGTTTAACGCAAAATGGTGAGCTTAAAAAATGTTTACAAACCTTGAAATTTTCCCATTCTTCATCCAATGTTAGGCTTGGTTTCGACTCATTTGGGCGGGCACTAACTATTGAGATCACAATAATAACAGCCAATAATACTAAGCACCTCATTTTAATCCTAAAATGAAAATTCGTATAAAAATTTAAAAAATTCAAAGGAATTCTTGTTTGAAATTGGACAATATTAAGTAGTAAGAGGGAATAAAAAATGATAAGCTTGGAGAGATTTGTAGAGTTTTTCCATTGATAGAACTAGGTGAAATTGTTCTCCTGCAGCTAATGCTTTTTCTTCCTTTAGCTACCATTGACCTGAACGGAGTGAATCAAAGACGCGTCTTGGCTTTTTTGAGCTGTGAAATGCATTTTGCTGAAATGCTGCGTGAGCGTTATAAAAAAAGTAGTTTGGAAAATGTTATGCAAAATAGATTCCTAACCAAAACCTGAATCTCGAGAAATCATATTTGAAGCGCGGGAAAACATCGACAACAGCGAAACGAATTATCCATGGCACTGAGGTAATGCTCTGATTTTGATGCAATCTGGATAGTATGATCCATTGTGAGCTGCTAAATTCAGGTCGCACCATTACGGAAGATCTGCGTAGATAATTGTTTCGTCTGATGAAAGGATTAGACAAAAGAAGCAAAGGAATTGCAATCAGTCACGAAAACCTAATATTTTAACGTGAAAACGCTCGGCCACATGTTGCTATATCCGCTGGTATCTATTTGGTATCTCGTGGATTGGAAATTCTAACCTTTTACCAGCCTTATAGCCCAGACTACACTTTTAAAATGTCAATGGCCAGTTACCAGCGTTGAAAGGCAGATTCTCTGATATAGTCGATATACCAAGCAAACCTATCAAATGTGAAATCAAGGGATCTAACGCTGTTTCCTTTGTAACACCCCGAAAAAGTCTGGTCTGAAAAAGCCAGAAGTAAAAGAATTTTATAATAAAGCCCTAGGGGGGAGCGGAGTCGTACGAAATTATAGGCCATAATAAGGCTGACTCGTCGCGGAAATTTCTATGGCCCCATGTCGACCATGGAAAAAAGTAACGAAATTCTTGGAATATTTGTATTGTTTTCGCTAAAAGACCGACTGTCGTGTCTCAAAAGCGAAGTGTTTGATGAAAAACTTGATGCCTGGCAAGGGGTTGAAGTTTAAGTTTAATATATTTTTCCATGACCAAAATGTTAAAGTGGCAGCCACATCTACTTTTAAAAGCAGAAGCTACCAGCCCTATTATTACGTATGGAACTAGTGGTGCTTACAGATAAACACCACAAATAACGATAACGTTACCGGTCGAACCGGAAGATAAAGTGAAAGTCGTGAATCGTCCTACACTGCTACACTGCAAACCATTCTTTCACTTATCTGGGACATCTTCCGATAGGTCAACGAAAACCAAATATACGAAATTTACATTTAACGAGTATTCTCGCAAAGCTTCTGAAGCTTCTTTAGCTTAATTTTTTTCGTTTTGACAATAAGGATATTTATTTTCAAAGTTTTTCTCTTAAACGATATAATTTTTTTATTTGGTGTGTTATCCAAAAGAATTTGGTGAGGTGCAAAATATCCCACTGGGCCACTAGTGTGGGAAGTGCAAAATATCCCACTCGGCCACTAGTGTGGGAACTTTCGCGCGAATGTGTAAAGCTTAATGGGAAAGCTTAGGTAGAGCTTGAAAAAGTTTTGTCAATCAAGTATAAGAATGAAGGACAGCATGAGCTGAGCTCAGTCGTACAGTATCCTGCAGAGGAGGTTGGACTCGCATTTTGCTACCAAAGTTCATTTTTGTTGGGAAACATTTCGCTATTTAAATTCAAAATGATTAATTTTTCGCTTCTAGATTTTGCTCTGGAATGATCTTGTCGACTGGAGTGGGTCAGTATATGCCCCATGCAATCGTGGGTCAAGTGAGTCCGGTTGACTGATTTGGTATATTCTTCAGTGGTGCTGTTCACATATGACCTCTATTCGTACAGATGCGTTTACTTGATACAATATGCGAATGAGATGTAACCGCTTACATGAGAAACAACACAAAGAGTGGATGATTAAATTAAAATTAAACGATTGCCAAGTGGATTACGTAACTTCTCAATATAGTAACAAGGTGGTAGAACATATTAATGCATTATTCAAATATAAAAATTAGAATTTTTTTTATTGTTATACCACGCGACGGGAAGGAATCAACTAATCACGGCTCTATGCTAATTTAATAAACAAACAGCGAAACTAATTTTGATTAAACATCTCGACAGAGTTGTCGAAATGCTTATAAAAAAACAGGGATTTTTAACTACATCACTAAATTTAAATGCATTGTTGTTAAGTGACCGGTTATGCGCCTATGGCATGTTAACGTTTGTATGATACGCGCACATGTACAGATATTTTCTCTCATTCAGACTACATGCAAAGATAACTGGAACGTAACGTCACTAGTCATAAACAAAAAGCAATTCCTAGTATGTAGTTTTGAGATGAGCTTGTGATGAATCACCACAGATAATTACTAACAATAAGCGTTGTATCTTTGTATGTTAACAAATCGCTTTCTTTTAAAGTTGAAGAAAACACAATCTTGACCAGCGGGTGGTACGCAATGCAAAAAAAAAATATTTAAACTAATAGGTTTCGAATCAAATATACGACCAGCAAATTGCATTCACCAGTCACGAAAAGAAACGATTTAGCTGAAAATTTAGGACCGACGATAAATTCACTGGCGAACTTTAAAGAAGGCACTAAGTTCAGTACTGATAGCTGACTGGTGTTACTATGAAACAAGGTTGATAATGTTAAGAAATATTGCTGTTGCCCCCGCCAAGAAAATTCAGAGATATTTAGCATTTCATATACACGTATGTAGTGCTCCCGCAATGTATCTTGAACGCAGGGTATTGAGGTTTTCTTTGAGGTATTGATATGCGAAAAATTGACTTTAACAGTCATGCTATGCTGACATGGTAACGGAGAATTGTTTTTCAAATTTGATTTGTATTCATTTCAATGTTTCAATAATTTCAATGTGTGAGACCTAGCCTCATACTGGATAATGAGATGCCCTTAATGATAGGTGTGTTTCAAACTTCCATACTTTTCATTCGGAGGCATGCATGCAATGGAGCTACTTAAGCTTGGTAAAAACCTCAAACATTGCATTCATCAAACAGGCAGTTATCCACTCATCAGTCTGCTTCCGCGATAACCCTAGGCGTAGGTAAACCCTTCAATACTCTCTCCAAAGGGTAATGTTGCCATTGAAAACGCCGAACGCTACAGGATTGCTAGTATTCCAGCAGAAGTGCTGAAATTAATCCACCATCTTTATTCTGGCATGCTGCATAGCATATTCAACGCCTGCTCGCAAGAGGCTGTTTTATCGAAAAGCTGAAAGAAGACAAGGTGTGTGCTGATCAGCAAAGTACAGGGAAAGCTACTGCTATCTTCTGCATATCGTCTTTTGTGCATGCTAAACCTTACTGAGAAAATGTCCAGGGGGTTCATCAGGGAGAGAGGGATGGGTGGCGAAGTGATCAGCCGTATAGAGGAGCTATTTTGTTGCTAATTTTCCAGATGCGTTGGTATGTGAAAGGAAAATTTTTAGAGATAGCACATAAAGTCGAAGGTGCGAAGACATGTATATTAAGATTTTCTTGAATTTTCGTTTGCAAATTCATGGATTATTCGTATCCCTTTCTTGGTTATGTGTTTCTGGACTGTGATTAGGAGCGCCTTTTAGTGATTAGGTTATGGCGTAAACGATCCACAATCGGCACAATCACCAATATCGTGGACGGGCCCAGCGAGCAGAAGTATATTATAACATCAGAAGTGGTTAAAGGTTCCATTAATTCAGCAGTTTTATAGAGTGTTCCCTACGACGAACCTTTTAGACTCAAGCTACCATATGAATTGCGATATATAGGCTATGAAGAAGACTTATTTGGTATTAATAGACACGGGATGCTCTCCGAGCAATCGCAACTCGAACAAAGTATGGAACTCAGTCGAGTGTGCTAGTGGATGAAGAAATGTGAGTTAAGTATAGCGTTGATCAAATTGAGATCCTGAAATCCTCTGATTTATTCTCGTCCAAGTGCGATAAGTGATCATTGAGTTAAAGAAATCGATCAAATACGTCAGCCTGATGATTGACTTGAACACTTTTTGACCAAATCAGGCCAACTGCGGGTGAGTTGGCCAACAGTCACTTTCAGGCTAAAATCAGGGGCAAATTTCGTGCAAAGAATACCTTCTTATGATTGCCATGGGATCAGTGTTCGTTTGTGGCTCCGAATTTTGGGTTGATCCTATCAGTAAGGAGTGGAACTGAAAACATTTCACGCAAGTATGATGCTAAGGATCTAAACGGGTTGCATATGCATAAAGTACTTACTCTGAGATCGTAGTGCTTACGAGTGCGATAGTCGTCCCCATTGTGTTTCTTGAATGGTTTTCTTTTGTCGAGAGTGCTGAAGAGTGAGGCTGTCATTAGAGAGGAGAGAAGAAGTATCCTTGGTATGACATGAACTGCAGGTAAACGAATTGCAAAACAGGTGAAATACGAATTTCATCAGTGACTTTGGACTTATGGTTCAGTGGAAGGCCTGGTGTGACTAATTATAACCTGACACAACTGTACGGCGGCCACAGGTGTTTTCAGTCTAACCTGCATAAAACGGTAATGTCAGTGTTTCCTGATTGGATGTTTTCGCTAGGGGTCACGAACGATGTCTGACCAGCATCTCATCTGATACCTGCATCTCACGGAGAAGGTTTTTTAGACACTGATTGAAGCTCGACAAGTAAATAGGTGAACTCTCTCCAGACAGTTTAATTGGTAAGATTTTGGGACCTAAAGGCAAATAGAACTTTTCATAAAGAAGATAAAAAAATGAAATTCGAGAGAACGAATTTCTAAGCAATGCATTGCGATCAAAGTCGCAATTTTAAAGTCTCTTTTCGATGAAAACAGTAAAAGAGATATAAATCTATATCAGTTGATATAGAAAGAATAATTGATGATTTATTTCGTACTTTTTAATCCTACATTCGAAGAACTTTTTGAACCAACCTTGGAAATTCATACTTTTGACTAATAATGAAATTTGAGATGACTTTTTCAAGTTTTCAAATGTGTTATTCCCCATTATCTTCAGGGTTTTGAAATGATTTCCTACGATTGAAACGACATACGATTTCAGACGATTGAGTTTGTTGGATATCAAAGCTTGCGTCACGAAATATTGGTTTTTTCCCCGAGACAAGAGATTTATTTAATTAATTAATGCTCTGAAATCTATGTGATATTCAAAGTAAAAAGACTTCTACATCCATCAGATTTTAAAATGACTTTATTGCCGAATCAACGATAATAATTATTAAAATAATCTTATAATTATTATTGAATTATTTTAAACATCAGAATAAATTGCGAATTTATCGATCATTTTCGACCGAATTCGTCGCTGGTCAAGTCTGAAAATTGGTTAATTCCTTGATAATAACTTTCTTGTCCGGCATTGTATCTTTTATTGTGTGCAATAATTGATTTCAAAGTATCGGCAAACACACCCTTGCGATATTTTTCATCCTCAACATCGTCGTATTTCTTTTCGAATGTAACCTGTTAAGAAACGCGTTAATTATTAAAGCATTAAAAAAGAGTTTTAAGCGTAAAGTTTTTAATGGTATCCAAGAGTCTGCAAAAAACTTACCTTAAATTTTTCCCATTCTACATCTATTGGACCAAATGATGTCGGTGCATTGCGTTTTGGTGCAGCGTTAACAACCGAAATGGTGATTGTGATGAAGAGGAAAATGACGAATTTCATTTTCTAGCTGTAAAGAATATTAAAAATTTCACGTTAATTATGTTCTTATAAATCTTAAAACTTTTATAAAATTTGCACTTGGTACACCACTAAAATTTGAGACGTTAAAAAGATGGAAACCCTTAACAAACAGTTTTATATTAAAAAAAAAAAGGTTATTTACAACTCATACAATTGAACTAATTGTAATTCTCGGTTGAATCGTACATAAAGCACAATCAACATTTCTTTACGGCAACCCCTTAAAAATTGCACAAAGAATAAATCAACAAATGGCCATGACTTGTTATTTGTAATTAACATGAGATAACTTATTCATGGAAGCATCTTAACGCATAAGATTCTGAGTTGAGCAAAGGTTAAATCGTATTTCGAGTATTTTCTGCATACTACCAAATAATTGCTACCAAGAATGTGCTTTTAAAGTGTAGGCACATGAATTGAATGTAATTGTCTCTTAATTAAAGCCATTGAAATGATTATCGGCAGTCATGCACATATATCCCTGAACACCTTGAACGAATCCACACAGAACACTGTGGTCAATATCATAAATAAAAATTTTAACAAATTCTGGTGTGTGCAGTCACAGTTGTGACTGTAGTTCTAATTTAGTATAATTATTGTCTACATACCAACGAATTGTATCTTTTCTTGGACGCACTAGAACTTCAACAGAACACAGAAGCGTAACTGATACTTTGGATGTAACACGCCAATTCTTGAATTATAAATATATTTCTTATGCAAATCCCCTCCAGCAACAGTAACCAGTTCCTATGTTTACTCTCTTGAATAACACCCAACTTTTTTGTCACTGTTTTTCATATCTACTAGATTCATAGAGTCACCATAATGTTCGTCAGACGTTTACCAAACAAAAACAAACACAACCCAACACGGGCTTAATCGAAATTCAAATTTTCTAGTTCAAAATTAAATAAAAAAAAGTTTAATGTTCAAATTTTAATGTAGATCTCCAATTTATGCTCCTTAAAACCTTCATGAGCGCGGAATATAAACGAAAAATAAAATTAAATTATCCGGTTTTGGCGCATAGTCGTCGTAATTATTCAGTATATCACGACCAGTTTAGTTCCATCAGCAGCGAAAATAAAAATCCAAAAATTTTCAGTTGAATCAGAAACTGAAAGCAATGACGGAATAAAGAACGTAATTTATTTTATTAAGAGACCAACGAACAAGCAAGCAGAATACTATCAAACTTACTCATCACATTTTTCTTTTGAATAAAGATCGTAAACGTCACTGATTAAGAGAATTCGAGGAAGTTTCCATCCATATTTATAATAAATGAGTAGAAATTTTCAAAACGATGTATGTCCAAGAATAACAATGAACTAGAATATACCGAAAAAGTCCAATGCTGTGTGCATTCCCGTTTTGTGTGTTGAGTGATTTAGCAATAACAACTGCTGCACAGCAACCTTCGGATGTTTATTGCATCTTTATGTTAGATTCACCAAAAGCACCTCAAACAAAGCGATCTTCCTGGGAAAGTTAATGTTCTGCTTTGGTAGTACCTTCTTAGGCTGTTTTTCCCCATCCTGGACAATACGTCACAGTATATCTATATAAGGTATACTTATATTTTCAGTCCCCATAAACCCAAGTCAATCATGTTTTTTTGCTGTTGCTTATATACCCACTGGATATGCATAACTAAATCATATAAATGTATCAGCATTCTCGCAGTATACACACACCCGCATACAAACAGTCGAACAGTTTTCATCTAATAATAAATTTGTTTTTTAAATGTGTACTTTAATTCATTACATTACATTAATTCATTGCATTCATTACATTGTTTTTTAATTTAATGAACATAAGTAAAAGGATTAGTACACTGTATATAAGTACGTTCAATTTAATTTTTTTGGGAAAAATTCTTTGCCAAGTTCTAAGTTCTTTGTCACCAGTCCAAACAGAAGAAAAAAATTGTAAATTGTTGGTAACCGGACACTTAAAACTACGTTCAGCAATCTAAACGCTCTTGCTAATTTCAACAAACCTATGAATATACCAATATCAAATATCAAACTTTTGTAACTCGTCGGCACTGGAACACTTAAAATTTCAACTGGTAGACACGAAATTCTCCGAGTACCACGTTTTTACATTTTTTTTTATTGTTTAATTTATGCACCTTTTTCGAAAGTAATTTAGTTTTATTTTAGTACCCACACCGTTATCAAAATCTATATAGTTTTATTTTAATGCTTGCTTGTTTTCAAAAAAAAACTCATCTTTTTTAACCACACAGACAGATTTGTTCCGACTTGCGGGGAATCCAGCTTGGCCTCTTCCCTTCCAAGGATTTCGTCAGACCTACATCCAACGCAAAACCGCAATGGACACATACCGTAAATGGTAACAGTCCTTCTACTTCTCGCTGATATCAACTTTTCACCTCTCGATCAAAGCCAACCTCCCCAGAGCAGATTGAAGATGATGTCTAATACCCTGAAGAAGATGAACAGACAGAAGGATTCAAGCTCAACACAAACAATGAATTTGAACCAAGTATTTAGAGGTCCACAGGTTGCCATTAAACGACGAAGCTGCTTGGTTAGGCTATTATCAATTAAAAATCAACCATCTCCAACCATCACCACTTAAATTCTTAACATTCGCCCGAACGACTATGGAAATCATTTCGTTGGTATCCAATTACAGGTGAATAGAATAGTTGATAGTAGAATAAATGGACAAGAATTGGCGTCGACATCCGACCACTACTACGTAGCAAAGTACTGCTCTTAACACAACAAACTAGAAGCGAGTCCGGAACTTTTTTGAAATGTGTAATATCTAAAAAATATTTCAAACCATAGCAATGAATAAATAAATAACAAATTGTTAAAATTTTTAGGCCTACAAAGAAGAAATCTTTGCTGAAATTGTTTGGCAATGAAGAAATATTCGAATTCTGGGACCATACAAACTGTAACCGATGAAATTGCTCAAATTGAAATATGATTTCCCGTTCAACCATATTTCAAACATTCATTGCTTTTGTTATATTTTTACGACGCATACGAATACAATATGTATGTATAAAGCAACAAAACAGTGAACAAAACAAAATTTTCCAGCTTTGCGTTTCGGCGCAAATACAACGCTCAAATATTAAAAATTTTATGTTTGTTTTATTCATCAGGCGCCGTATTGGATACACAGGTCTACGTTGAATATTTATCTGTCTGAAACTAGCTGACCTTATGACCCGCTCCGTACAATAACATTTTACTGTGTCGAATTTCCATATGAAGAAAAACTGGATAAAAGTGGTGTTTAATTTTTTTATGGATTTTGTTTTGAGGGAACTATCACGAAAAAGTAACTGGTCGATCGAAATAAATTCAACATTCAAATGTTTTTAATAACTCAGGACTCGTGGACATATAGGACCCTCGAAAGTGACCACTGGTTTACTGGATCATGCATACATACTTAAAGTTTAATTGCCTTATGTGCGAACAATGTATTTGACTCGAGAAACGACTTCAAAGTTACATACATACTATTAGCAACAAAGGGAGGCACGAATAGAATATCGATGACACAAGATTTTGTTATTTTCACAGGCCAATGAAATCCAACATAGAGATAACGATGGTACATCTTCTTGTCGACAAATACATGAATTGAGCATATTAGAATATGTTTGTAGCGCTAATGATACCGCTCGGGATGGCCACCTCAGTATGCAAAAGATCATTTGGTACTTAATAACATTGCATTCTCCACCACATAACAATTGACTTGTACACGCAATGGAATTCCACACAAGCCTCCCCTTATTACTTCGAATTTCTATTGAAATTTTGTCTATATATAGATGAAATTTTCAACGCAAATCAGTTGAAATCTTGCCATTCTTAAAGAAGGATTTCCCGAAACGTGTCGCACGGTAGATTGTTCTGGGATACTCACCAATGCGTTGTTGAGAAAACAGTGTTATTATGGTAAAGTGATATCAGACGATAAACTCAGTTTTTAATGAATTAATCAGTTCAACTTACAGAGGCAATTCTATTATTCGTGGTACCTACTTCCCATCCTTATTCTTGTTCTGACTGTTGTTATGCATATTCTGAAGAAATGGCTTCAAAATACGTTCTGCTATTGGAAAGGGCAACAACTACCTTACATTTCTTGTTCGTCAGTGTTCGGTAACGTCAAGGATATCGTTTTCTACACGAAGAGTCCAGCTGAAGTTTTCCAAGATCTTTATGAAAACGTTTCTACAAAATCCGAGCCTGTTGCAGGGATCCGAGTATTTCATAAGCCCGGACTTCTCATTCGTGATTTGGAAGTAGTGAAAAGGATTTTGGTCAAGGATTTCGCACATTTTTCAAACCGGTATGTATTTCTATATATTGTATCGTTGTATATAGTCAATATGCATTAAAATTTAAATGTTGAACCACTTTGTGCTTAAATTCCATGTTTAGTTATAATAATAAATCATCAATAGTTTATAACTATATATATTTATAAAATTGTTTATATATTATATATATGTATTATAATTATATAGTTTGTAACTATAAAATTGGGGAAATCCAATCAGTGATCCGACATACACATTTTCTCCCTCGTCAGTTTTCCTAACAAAACTTAAAAGTCCTTTTGGACTATTAGTCTTGCAGTTCTCCAATTTAAATTACTTAAATCCTTATTATCAGAATACAGTGGCACAAAACAACGAGGCTACTAACTAAGCACTTCTCCTGTCAACTAGACCCCCTAGCCTGGATCCGTTTGATACACCACCTTGTGGGCTAGGCCACTTCATTCTACACCTGATGAGACTCCAGGTCATAGAAATCTCTTTTTCAACAGGAAGAAAGAACGTGAAAGATTGATAGCGAAAGGAAGCCTCTGTCTTTAACGCTTTTTTTTTTTGAATGAAGGAAATCAAGTATGTCCTTGTTTTATTTAGGTTACAGCATATTTCCAATTAAGCTATCCGGATTGAGTTTTCCTTTCGTTTCGGCATGCCCCGAGGTCAGCCCCATCATCTGTCTGTTGCAGTAAATACACAAATTACCTTACGTTAAATAGGATGAAATGGTGTAACCTAACTTAATACCTTCAGCTAGAATTGTGCTGTGGCTAACATGTGGCAGCATGTTACCGAAGCCTTTCGCAAAATAATGCTGTCCTTGTTAAGATTAAGGCTTTTATCGCGCTATAAATTTTAAAAATTGCTTTATATTGTCCGGTGCAACATGCTGCTGAAATTTTCGCTCCGGATCTCTGCTCCGTGTTTCGAATTGTTTCTCAGTCAAGCAGACTGTGATTGTTTTTCAGAACGGATTGTTCTTCAAGCAGAACATCCGCCGTTCTCCATTCTTTTCGGGTTAAGTTAGTTTAGTTTTGGCCCAACTTATTTCACTCTATTATGTTCGTTATGCAAGATAATTTTGAAGCTGACCATTGCTTTAAGCGGAGCACCGTTGTGTTCTGGCCGAGACATTTTACCAACCTTGTTGTTTTTTTGCCTTAAAAGTAAAGGAAGTTCTGTAAAGGAACCAATAGATCAGGAATGGAAGTTTTGATTCATTAGGTATAAAAGCATTCTACCATCTGTAGTTATCAGTAGTACTGCACGTTTTAGGCATACATTTCTTGGTTCTTGCTTCTTGTTATGCGTTTCCTTAATTTTGTCTTGAAGAAGAAGTTTAATTTAAGCCGTTTTTCCGAAGAGAAGAAACTTTTTATACAATTGTTGTGAAAGTGAAAGAGGAAATGTAAAGACAAGGAGCTGCAAAATGAATAGCACAAATGACTGCTGTATACATCGAGCTCTTCGCTTGATCTTCACTCATGAGGATGACAATAGAACCTTATTTAAAATATATATATCCTGAAATAAAATTTTATATGGCTTGATTACTAAAGTGTGTACAAGTCTAATTAAATCTACTCTTTCTAGGTACTCGTCGTCAGATCCACATTCGGATGGATTAGGCAGTTATAATTTATTCTTTTTAAAAAATCCGCTGTGGAAACAAGTTCGTTCAAATATAACACCGATTTTTACAACAGGAAAAATCAAGCAACTATTCTGTCTAGTTAATAGTGTACGTGTTAATATCCAGCTTCATCAACTTTGAATACTAAACAATTAACTAATAATCCTTTAGATTGGCAATCAACTAGACAAACATTTAAATTCACTCACATTGAGTCGTCAAAGTCATACTGTTTGTACAGAAATTAAGGAGCTATGCTCTCTGTTCACTACTGATGTTATAGCTAGTGCAGCCTATGGAATCGAAACCAACAGCATGAAGAATCCAAATAATGATTTCCGAAAAAACGGCAGAGCTATTTTTCAATTTACACCATGGCGTGCATTTGAATTTACAACGTTTTTCTTCATTCCTCAGATTGTTTCGATTTGTAAATGCAAGGTATGAACGTGAACTTTGTGGGTAAATGCTATGTAATTTGGTCTACACATTTTTCAGGTTTTTTCGAAAGAAGCAACCGAATTCCTTCGATCCACCTTCAATTATATTATGAAAGAGCGCGAGCGAACAAAATATATCCGAAATGATTTGATAGATCTTTTGTTGGCTATAAAGAAATCATCCAAACTTCAAATCAATGATAAGGATATTAAAATGGAAGGTGATATACTGGTTGCACAAGCTGCAGTCTTTTTTACCGCCGGATATGAAACAACATCTTCAGCGATGTCATTTGCGCTCTACGAGCTCACTAAGTCACCCGAAGTACAGAAACGATTACGGGATGAGATACGGCAAGTGATTATCGACAACAAGGATCAAATAACATATGATATAATTCTGAATATGAAATATCTTCATATGGTCATCTCAGAGATCTTGCGCTTATATCCACCACTTCCGTTTTTCGATAGACAATGCGAAGCTTATAACTGTGACAAAGGGTATCCTCTGGATCCCGTCAGTGAATTCAATATTCCGAACAAAATGCCAGTATATATACCTGTGTATGCTATACAAAGGGACGAAAAGGTTGGTATGCAATGATTGCCAATTAGAGTTCATGATATAGTGTAAGTTAATTCCTCAACATAAAACGACGATAACAAGCTCCTATGGTTTGTTAGAAATTTTTCATAGTATACAAAGTTTATTTAAGTTGAGTTTATCAAGTTTATCCTTTATTGAAAGGATGATCTTTTGGGCACTTATTGAAAATGCCAGATTTGAACACCTGATCCTCGTGATGTGGCTTTGAGTTCAGAGCAGAAAGCTGATGTAAGCAGCAAGCTCTGTACTCGAATTGCGTAATGGTTACCCTTCGACAAATCCTGCAGACGAGATTCAGGTAACTACGATGCAATAAAAAGTTCATTTATAGAGAGAGGCGAAGGGAATGACCGATCAATCGCATCTTTCATAAACCAGTAGAAATCGAGTATTCAAGGAGTAGAATACAATACATTGAAATCAGGATGCAGCAATATTCTCGAAGCAATCAAGACAAGCTATGTACGATGTAATCTCCAAATTACCCACCAAATTCATATTCTCCACTTCGTCTTGTTTAGTCCACATCCTTCTTCGTATATGTTTCAACATTTACTCTCAACATAATATTCTCATAATATTCAACATAATATTTTCCTTTTTCAGTATTTTCCCGAACCGAATAAATTTAATCCTGAAAGATTTGCACCTGAAAATCGGGATAATATTGTACCTTATTCGTATATACCATTTGGGACTGGTGGAAGAGCATGTATTGGTGAACGTTTTGGATTGATGCAAGCAAAAATTGGTTTATTTTATTTTTTGAAAAATCATTATGTTAGAACGTCAACAAAAACACAAAAGAACATGAAATTCGAAAAGAAAGCTATAATTATACAAGCCGAAGGTGGAATTTACTGTGATATAGTACGCGATCCTTTAGCGGATGAAATGTAATTAATAGTTATTGACATTTAATAAAATTTATATATTGATCGTTGTGATTCTAATTGTTATTGTAATTGATAGATGTCGATTTGGTTGTATTGAATTGCACAAATAATTTTGGAGTTCCTGGATAAAATTCGTAGTGACGACTAGCCTGCAGGTACTGGAAACAACCAGCGTCTGCCTAGACTCTCACCAACAATTTTCAACTTGGAAAATGTTTAGGTTATAATAAGTAATCCTGATCAAATAAGGACAATGAGGCATCACGTCAGTTTTATTTTTGATTATTTATTTCATAAAGTGCGACCATTATGATTTAAAGAAACATTGATTCCCTTTGTCGTTTGCGACTGTTTTAATGCGCAGATTCGCAATTCGACTGTTTTAATTGCGACTGTTCTGATTCGCAGACGGAAGTTGATTACACAGTGCGTGGTGAGTCTCGTTAAAACAATTTCGATAAAAAACCAACACCTCAATTCTAAGGAGTATATGTAGGAGTATATGAGTATATGCTGTAGAAAGGCTTTTTATATTTTCAATGATTTAATATTAAAGGAGACAGTTTCGATTAAAACAAACATCGAAAAAACGATATGTACGTATCGTACGTACGATACATACGTTTTACACATTTTTTGTTGTGTTGCATTCAGAAAATATTTTTTGATGACCTAAATTTTGTACAACTTTACTGCCATATTCGATTTCACCTGAATTTTATCAAATATGTAGTCATTTTACATTTCAAACCAATGGTTTATACAAAAAGAGGATCGTGAGCAATGTTGCAATGCAGACAATCTTCTGATTGGATGATCATGGCCCGTTTATCCAATGTAATTACTTTAGGGGTACGTTGTGTTGGTAGAATTTTATGATTCAGAAAGAAGTGCACCAATCCAACTTTAACAATCAACAGACCGAGCCGTGCTCCAATACAGTTCCGTGGTCCCGCATCGAATGGTAGAAAAGCACATTTTGGTATGTTCAGTTTGCTTACCGGAGAGAAGCGTTCTGGATTGTATACATCTGGATTCGGGAAATACTAAAATTTGCATTGGGGATATTTTAGCTAAGTATCAAACTTTCCACTTTAAAAAATACCTTTGGATCCCGATGCAATGCATATGCAGGAATATAAACAGGCATACCATTACGTATTTTGAAGTCACTGTAAGGCTCAAACGAATAATGAGTTTGTTCTTTTGGTAATGTGCATTCTCTGTCCAAAAACGGTAGCGTTGGATAGAAATGCAATGTTTCATAAATGGCCATATGCATGTATTCCATTTTCATCACAGCTTCATAGCAAATTTTTTTATCAAATTGCAAAAGCACATCATGAATTTCCTGGCGAACACGCTCCTGACAATCTGGGTGTTTTGTAAGCTCCAATAAAGTAAAACCTAATGCTGACGCTGTCGTTCCAAATCCTGCCGTATAGTATGCGGCAGCTTGAGCATACAACAGATCTTCATCGAATTGTCCACATTCTTGATCTATTTTCTGTTTCATTTGATTTTTCAAATTGATCAAATTGTCAATCACGTCATTTCGGCGCTTTTCCGTTTTTTCACGATTCTTTATAACATCAACGATAGCAGACCTTAAAAATTTCGCAGTCACATCAGGGAAAAACTGTGGGTTTGAAGGTAAGTTTAATTCAATTTAATTTCAGTTCAATCGTTTATTAATTATAAAATAATTTTGATCAAAATTTATTTATTTCCAAACTTATTAATTGGTTAAACATGTTCACTCATCCTAGCCCCTAAAATTTCACTTAAGGAAGGAATGAAGAAAGCTGCCGCCATTGCTAAGCTTCTGTGTATACTAAAATCAAATACTTTGGATGTCACAATGTGAAAATCATTATTTCGATCCTCTATACTGTTTGCTTGTATATTAAAAGCGACACTTGCTATCACATCACCCGTGTAAAAGGATGTTAAATCATGAATTTCTTGTGTAACGGGTTTTAACTTTGTAAGTTTAGTCAGACGATCGTCAAGTTTTTGGCCAATCTGCAAGAGAATATTTAATCAAATATTAACTTAATACAATGAGAAGGATTATAAAGTATCCAGTAATTTTCCTTTTGTATGTTTTGTATTTATTTGAAAAACAGAGCAACAGGCAGATGTTTCAAGGTCGATCAAAAAGAAAAGACAAAGCCCAGACCAAATGCCATCCTTTTGTCTGGGCTTTGTCTGATACTGACAATATACTCGAGATGAGATCATAATGGAATGGAAACAACGTCCTGGGCCTATTTTTAAAAATAAATACATTCACAAAATGAAAATTTATAAAGTTTTTTAAGGACATTGCAAATAGCAAATCTAAAAGACGTAATTTAGCAAAATTACTTCTGCAATAAGCGGGAATACAGATTTCATGTTGCTTTCTGTGAAAATTTGTTAAAAAAAAACCGAAATTTTCTCCATGTTGCATGTTTTAGAAAGAATAAAATTTGCGCTCCAAGCGGATGAATACGTTTGGATAATTGCGAATGCCTGTAAAAACGAATTGTAAAAGATTTGATAAGCATTTCTCAACCGCATGTAAAAAAAAACAATTTTTTGTTTCTTACTACACCCATGTCATTCAATGCGTAAGCGCATTTCAGTAGCTACTTACGCACTTCAGCGCTTTTGTTTCTGGAAAAGTCGTGGCTTAATATCGCCTAAGATGTCATAGTATCTTCAGGAAAAACACTGAAGAAGGCAGTAAGTAGCTCCAGAAATGCATTGAATAAAATGATTTCCATAAAAGGGAGTGTTGTAAGAAACAATTCCTTCTTCAACAAAAATTTAAGTTTTACTTCAAACAACGGTTACATTTAGCACACGATATTTCTCAACTACTTTGATTTATTTGAGAAAGGAAAATATGCACAAATTCATTCACACGAATCTGAAAAATGATTTTTCCAAAAAACCTACTGCATAGTTACGCACTACTGAAACTAACTCATATATCTATTCGGGAACAGATCAAAGTCCTTTATTAAAAATAATTTTATCAATTCGGGATCCCGTATGAATAGTGCTGGCTGTTGAAACACATGGATACCAATGAGCGGTTTATCCATTGCATCCTTATGATTATACAAATCCACTATAAGTTCTGATGAACTTTTCTTGTTAATATATCGTGCATATATGTATAACAGGCTGCAAGCAACACTAAGAAGTACTGTAAATTCAACTATCAGGACAAATAACATTTTCTGTAAAGAGAATAAAATAATTGTTTCAATTGACATGACAAAGAAATGATTTTAAAGATAAAACTTTCAAAAAGTAATCTAATGCCATTGATTTCCTTTATAGGCATCTGGAATTATTAACCGCTCGGACTGGACCTATTGGAGCATTTCGAAATCTGCAACGTTAAAATTAGATTCAAATTCCTGCTCCATGTTCATCAGAGCAAAAATTCAAATTTTCACATACACTGGTATGGTTTTCCAGTTCGTGTTATTTTCACATAACATTAAACTACCAACACATAATTATATTATTATTTAATTACATTGTGATATAAATATAAATAACCACCATAAAACACAGGAGGTCCTTCGATATTTTTACACTTAGGATTTATCGATCAGCAGCCAACTTCTCACTTTACACTTGAACTTCGATCACGACTAGTGTATACCGAATAATATGAAAATAATTCTAACGGCTAACAATGTAATATGATTGCATTAATGCTAAACCACAATTGTAGTTTAAATTACTTCGACTATTCTTCTTGCGCAGCAAATTTCGTTACAGAGTTGCTGTTAATGCAATATGAATTCACATATATTGTACTGGTTAAATGAACTTGACTGCGCTCACCAACATTCATGTGAGTAAATTTCAAAGTTTTATAAATAAATATGTTCATTGCTTTTCAAATGGGGTGTGTTTCATTTGAATTCCAGAATTAATGCATTTCCAACCTGTGATGTTTAAGCACAGATTGTATCCGTCGATTTGTCTAGCGTTGCACTTATTACGTGCACGTACCATAGTAGATTAAGGAAACAACAAAATACTTTTTATCTACCACAATTTATAGTCTTAACAGTAAATTTGCATCAGCTACATAAATGGAATTCATTATCAAATTACCTTTGTACCTTTAATGGTTTAACATATGTTGCGATACAGACGGATCTCTTTAGTCGAAAAATTTGGTGAAAAGTTTTAAAAACAAAGTGAAATCAAAAGATAATTCGATTTCAACCTTATCAATCATATCCCATAAATAAAAATTATTTATTAATTTGAATTTGATCAAACGGTTTTCGTTATCATATGACGGATCGACGCCGAAATATGTCCAGATTCAATGCGCGGATAATGAGACCAACGAATTCTAATGAGCGAATTCAGACTGGCAGATACGACATTTTGGACCTTGAACTAGCCAGAGTATGCTTGAAATTACTTGAAAATATTTTCGCCACGAGCTGATCGCTGTACGATTCCTGAAAAAATAAGTAAACAACAGAATGGGTAGATCTTTTCTTTTTTTAAAACAAAATTCTTTCATACAAAGGGAATATTAGAATATAAACCCAGGAAAATTTATGACAATATGGTAGCAATCCATACATTTTCGACACATGACAAAAAGTGAAAATGCCACGTTAAGATTTCAACCAAACATAACTTCCCCCAAAAAATAATAAAAGAATGGTAACATATTTTGAAGAAGAATAGAAGCAGAGATAGAACGAACACTGTTCTAGGCCATTTTTTCGATTTTCGTAACATCTGAAACCAAGATCAGATGCCTCAAAACCAGAATGAAGCTCACACTGGCTAGACATCGCGATCTGTCTATCCACCAAATTCCTTTAATTCCCACTCTCTACCTTGCAAAGCTTGCACTTTATTTTACTACATGGTGTATTCTCTTTGTGTGATGCTCCTCAAGACTATTCAGCTATCCTATTAGTCGTTGGAGATATGGATTGGATTAATTAAGCTTTAACCAGTTGCTACGCGATCGTATATCTTCATATTCGTCGTAAGATCGGAGGAAATTTGGGATCGTAGAAATGTCTTTTTGGCTTCGTGATCGAAGACTGAAAACATTGTATCAGAATTGAGTCGTCGTTCATTATTAGGATAAGGAAACGTGATAAGGACATTTCTACGAACTCGAAAACACCCAAAAATAACAAGAACGTTATTGCGTAATGGTTATTATAAATCGAACCTATTTGTAATTATGTATCAAAGTTATCTTATTATTATTATATAGCGAAGCCTTATCCATACACAAATTTTTATTCAATGTTTAACCATTAGTTAGAATCCTCAGCAGCTGGTATTACAAGAGTATTGAAATTGAAAATTTGTTGCGAAAGGACAATAGTTGCAAAAGCGGATCGATTGAGTGAGCAAACTTTCAACGATTAATAATACTGATAAAATGTTTCAAGATTTGACGCCAAAAAAATTTCAGGTTTTTATTTCTGTTATGAAATAGATTTATTTTTTTGTAATTTTTTCGTTTTCATTTTGCAGCGTAAGGTTAGATTTTAAATATTAAAATTATTTATAACTCTCTTGTTGATTGAAATACAAATTGAAATTGCTTATCTCATAGGTTTATAATCTCTTTACAATTGTTTAAAATAAGAATACGAATTGAATTTTTGAGAATATGAATATGAGAATATGAATTTTTCATAGTAACGAGATAGCTCCCACGGAATTAGGGAAGCATACAATACTACTGAGTAGTACATAATCTAAATGCAATGTAGCCTTTCAATAATGCGATAATATACATTTAGTTGATAAATTATTTTGCTTAATCACTGTTAATCACCGATAGCGATATGAAATGTAATTGTAATTTGAACTTAGCACTCAATAAATAGAACCCGACTGATGCAGTTGTGAGTTATTTAACGCATTTTCCTCAAAGTAAGTGTTAACGATAATTCAGTGTCCTTTCCGTTTTTCACATCTCGATTTTATGCCTTTATGCATTTATGCATTTTTTTATGTGTTTACAGCTGTTCAAAATAAAATTTAACAGTATAACAGATTTTAAAAAGATAAAATGGCGGTCAGAGTGCGCAATCAATTAAAGTTGTCGGTCGCTTGAATACGTTTATGATGTTACAAGTATATCAATGTAAATTATAATCAAATATGACGAACATTGCGATCTTAATCAATGGAATATTTCTCTTTGGATCCTAAAACTGGGCCTGCAATTAAAAAATGATTCCGTCAATGACTTTAATGTGTATCACGGTCGCATGGTTCTTTGTTTAATTGTTTATTCATTATCAATTTCAAGTTCAAACAGTCACAACACAAATGACATTGGCCCACGTTAAAAACAGACATATTCAGATCCAATCCAAGAATTGAATCACTTCAGAATTGAATACTTTTGTAAAGTGAATACTTTTTGTTTTTCGTGTTTTCACAGATAGTTTTGTAACGCTTTTGAATTTTTCAAGTGTTCACCGTTAATCTATTGGCTAATACCTTCAAAATTATCGAATTGTAAATATTGATTATCAATTGTCATTAATTAAAAATTTTCCACACTACTTAACAAATCGAGATAAGGCTCCAAGTTTCCCAACACTTATGATTAATTATTTGAGTTTCACGTAGTAATTTCGTTAATTTTTCTGCACTACAGAATGGCGCTCGGAATTGAATTTGTTGTTATTTTCGCTACAGTCCTTTTGCTGCTCTACTATCTTTCGAAAAATGCTCACAACTATTGGAAAAAACGCGGCATACCATCCGTACCAACTAAATTCGTCTTTGGGAATCTCAAGGATATTTTATTTATGAAACAAAGTCCAACAACTGCTATGCAAAATTATTACGAAAGTGCTGGAAAAAGTCCTGCTGTTGGAATGTACTTATTTTATAAGCCAGCACTTCTCATTAAGGACTTAAATTTAGTCAAGAAGGTGCTAATTAAGGATTTCAACAGTTTTTCTGATCGGTAATTTTAAAATGTCTCGCTACAAAAAAAAAAATTCTTGATAAACTAACTGAAAGTCCTTTACTAGATTTTCAACGGTCGATCATCATGCGGACATACTTGGTTACTACAATATGTTCTTCTTAAAGAATCCAGAATGGAAACAAGTCCGAAGCAGTATTACTCCTGTTTTCACCAGCAAAAATCTTAAACAAATGTTCACACTTATCCGTGATGTATGTTGAAAATATTTTTAAAAAAATAATAAAACTACCAAGAAAATATCATCGGCAGGTTGGTCGTCAATTGGACACACATCTTTGCGGGCTAAAGCCTGATCCTCGTACGAAACGAATTGAGATTGAGGCCAAGGATGTCTCAACTTTATTCACAACTGATGTCATTGCCTCAACAGCATTTGGAATACAAGCAAATAGTTTTCAAAATCCCAACGGAGAATTTCGTCGATGTGGAAAAGAAATGTTCAGTTTCCCACCTCTACGAATCTTACATTTTGATTTTATATTCTTCCAGCCTCTACTAGCGAAACTATTCAAAAGCAAGGTAATTTGTTTAAAGTGTAATTCAATTTTTGTTGAATTCGGGAATAGTTGCATTTTATTTGGGTTCAACGTTCGATATGCTTCTCCATTCATAAGTCATCAACTCCCCACTAGCAATAGTTATTTCGTGGCATCTTCGATGGTTACTTTTTTTTAAAATTTCCTGCATTTCCTTCTTACAAAGACTTCTATATTGCTATAGAACTCTTCGATTTTATATAAACCAAAACGCATTGCGGAAAGCAGGGCTTTCTCTTTTTTATTACTTTTATCCACAGTCGAGCGGTTGAGCGATTAAGCTATTTACTATGTAAGTTCCTCGCATACGGTTGATTCTTGGCAGATGATCTACGCCCTACAGAAGCCAAAGAAAGCCACTAAATCGATGGAGGCCATGTGCTCCAACTCTGCTGCTTACTAGACACCTTATACCATTATCTTACACCATTTCTGTTCCTTTGTAGAAATTGATTAGTCTACAATGTGTTTGGTTTGGCTTATTCTGTAGTCATTTCATTTACACGCTAAGCAGAGCCTTTCTCTAACCCTTTTAATTGGGTCCACTTTGACTGTGTTTTTACCGGTTGAATCAACTCAACCAATTCTTGATATTTGGCCCGTAATTTTGGGGACTTTTCTATCTCTCTGTCCAAGGTTTTTCTTTGCAGGTTGTCAGAAAGCCTACAGTTTCGAATGCTTGCGTATAGCCCTGCACTTGCTTTAAGTTTACGCTTGATCAGAATTAAGTTCATTTCTGTGGTACATCACTTGAATAAATCCTATTCCTACTGAAACCAATGAGTCTTTTATTCCTGTCTTTTTATATCATATTCAATCTACATCAGAATATATTCACAGAACAACCATATCATTTCAGCTCTACACATCACAGAATGCTAAATTCCTTCGATCTGCCATTTTCACGGCACTATCCTTGCGTGAGAAAACTGGCGTACCACGCAATGATCTAATCGATATTCTTCTAGCTATGAAGAAGGCTCAAGGCAAAAACGATGTGCAATTCAATGATGATATGCTTGTTGCTCAGGCTGGTGTTTTCTTCAATGCTGGATATGAAACTGCTTCCTCTACCATGTCATTTGCTATGTATGAGCTTTGCAAAAATATGCATTGCCAGACGCGTCTAAGGGAGGAAATTAAACAAGTTTTGCAAGCGACCAACGGAGAAATTACATACGACGATATCATGGGCATGGAATACTTGAATATGGTCATATCTGAAGTCTTACGAATGTACCCGCCACTACCATTTTTAGATAGGGAGTGTAGCGCACCAGAAGGATGTTCACTCGAACCTGAACTTGATTTTACTGTACCTAAGGGCATGCCTGTGTACATTCCAAATTTCACCATACAAAGAGATCCTCAGGTAAGATTATTCATTTTTTTTATCGTTTTATGATTTATCAGAATTCTTTATCTTAGTCGCCGGATCTAATAATATTTATTATTTTTCGTTTTAGTACTTCCCTGACCCTGAAAAATTCGACCCAGAAAGATTTTCCCCAGAAAACAAGGATAACATTGTGCCATATTCATACATGCCATTCGGTTTGGGACCGCACAATTGTATTGGCGAACGTTTAGGTTTAATCCAATCAAAGGTTGGACTTGTACATGTACTCAAAAATCATTTAGTTAAACCAACTAGTCAAACACCATTGGTTCCCAAATTTTGCAATTCCCTCTTCACTAGTGTCGAAGGTGGTATTAACGTTGAACTAGTACGAGATCCATTGATTTAGTAAGTTCAATAATTTTTTTACGAAAATAAAATTATCCTGTATGTTATATTGTAGGGAATATTAACAAAATATAATCTATGATATTTGATAGTTCCAACCATATTTTTTTATTTATTGTTTAGTTAACTGTTAAGTTTTTCCTACATTAACACAAATCCATTTACAAAAGGTATATCAGAATCATCATAACGATAGACATCAAACTGAATCGGTTGTGAGTTGATTCAAACAAATGTTGTTTGATATTTTGAGAAGCCTTCAACATTGCTTGTTATTGAAAATAATCCTATTTAGATCCGCTTTGATATTGCTTTAGCTTTAGTTACGTTACCTGTTGTTCATTCACAACTACAAACAATTGGATATACTTCATTGCATAGCTTTCGACGTAAATCCCGCCGCGACAAGCCATTGGAGCCAGGACCTCCTTCAATTTGATGTAAAACAAAACCTGATCTGATAGCTCTGAACGAAATCTACCTGGAATCGAGGTATGATTGAGAAGAATTTCCAATTCTTAATTACCAAATCTAGCGGTGATGGTGGCAGAAGTTTAAGTCGCGGGAAGAGATGCTCCCGGTTGAAATCCATACAGAGCATAGAGTTTGAAAACTTCGAATGTTTTGATATCTCTTACATTTTCATGCCACTGCTGAATTGGAATGAATACCATTTTCGCAGAAGGCGGCAACTGACTCAGCCTCAGATATATTCCAGATTCTGTTTCATATGCTTCAACTCAAAAGAAACTAAAAGCACGGTGAGTGCTCGAAAATCTACTTCCCAGGTACCTCCAGAATGACGATATCCGATCGTAGTAGATGAGCTGGGATTAACGAGCCGTTTATGTTCTCTATTTGTTTGGAATCCATGAAGAAGCAAGATCGAATAAAACCATATCTGTAAATAACCAACCAACCAACCAACCAGTGCTCATCTTCTATTGCTTTTGTATTGACCCTCTGGAGAGAGCTTTGCATTCTTTTATTTGTTTTATTTGCTTTGAGCTTGGTTGCTTTTCTTTTGTTCCTTGTTCCCGATCAATCCCCCCTAGATGCCAACGCAGTGCGTCGCTGCTCAACGATTCCCGTTGGATATCCCATATAATTAAACATAAAGGTGAATGAATTCTTCATTCGATACTACTCACCAAACAATACGATTAGAGCCTTACATTCATGAACGGGTTGTAGGTGAAAGTTATCCAATTCTCCGCAGCGCTCCAAGTTCCATGGAAGAACATTCCTTCGACGCCTTTTCTTGACAACAAAGGCGTCCTTCAATACCTGCATGCACTTGATTCCATTAGTTTTCAACACCAATTCACTGTATAAACATCGAGTTCTCAACGCATAAATTTAATTGAGCCTGATCAGAGTGTATCTAGAGTCCATTTACCAATTAAATAAATAGTACTACATCCGTCCGGCCCATTACTACCCGTTTTTACAATTAAAAGTTGATTTTGAAGACAGGACAATTAATTATTACTACTGTCATGTTTACACCTAAAAATGCTTTTTTTCTATGGAATATTGCATTTGATCCTCACGAAGGTCACAAAATCTTTTCAATTAAAGAATGGAGATTGCAATGGCAGTGTGTCTGTCTATTGTCAGTCTATTGCCACTTATCCAGTGTAAATCATATGAATATTGCAGATTGTGAATTCTTTTCGACCTTTTCCAACCATTCTCACAATTTTTAATAATTTACACTTCGTTTGTTATTTTCGTTTATTACTTAAATCGTATGCAGCACACACATTTCCGTAAAAATCCTTTCCCTCATGATTCATCCCCAAAAACGCGAAAATGTTCTCGTAGTCTCAATGAATTAATGGCAATAAAACCGGACGCATCAGCTGGACTATAATTTCCATGCACATCCATTGACACGAGTTCCTGATTATATAAACTTTTAATCGACTCTCTTCCAACAGCACGAACACTTCCTGGCATTAATTCAACATTCACTTGTCCCGATACTGTTTTTTGTGACTCCTCTAAGCATCCGCGAGCGAATTTCGCTTCAGGACTAAACCAAAATCCATTGTATACATAATCCGACATTTTTTCACGCAAAAAACATTTTAATCGATACACTTGACGATCCAAACAGAATATTTCCAAATCCTGATGGGCTGTAAAAAGGATTGTACCACCTGGAGTTTCATATACACCCCTTGACTTGAGACCAACAAAACGATTCTCAACAATATCAATTCGCCCAATACTGTATAAACCACCGACTTCATTTAGGTAGTACAACATTTTCAGAGGCTCTGTGTGAACCACTTTGGCTTGCTTGTCCTCAATACGAACAGGTAATCCTTTTTCAAATGTTATTAACAAACGATAGGGTGGTTTCAAAATGATAGGATTTACAGTCATTTGGTATAGATTGTCAGGTGCCATAGTGGAAGGGTTTTCAAGGATACCCGACTCGTAACTAATATGCATTAAGTTGGCATCCATACTCCACGGACTTTTTGGGGTCGCACTTACTGCAATATTATTTTCTTTGGCATAATTTAGAAGGTCAAGTCGTCCCTGGAACTTTTTACAGAATCCATCGATTCTCCATGGTGCGATTATCTGAAAGATTTGAACATATATTGTATTGATAAGCTACTACGGATACTAACATATCATTGATTACCTTAATGCCAGGATACAGAGCATACGCACAAAGCTCAAATCGAACTTGATCATTGCCTTTCCCAGTAGCCCCGTGCGCTATATATTTAGCACCTTTCTCCTTAGCCGCTTCAATTAAACCAACGGCTATGCATGGGCGTGCTAAAGATGTACCTAGTAAATATCTTTCTTCGTATATCAACCCCATGCGAATGGAAGGCCATATGTAATTTTCAACGAAATCAGCTCGTAAGTCTTTAACGATCACCTGTTGAATCGCATAGTGAACCATTTTTACTACTAATCTAATTTATGCTATACTTCACTGGCTCCTATATGAAAGGCCTTTTCACGTGCAACTTCAAAGTCTTCCACCTGTCCAACATCCGCCATGAAACATATCACTTCGTATCCTAGATCCAAAAGCCATTTTAGAATACAACTGGTATCCAAACCACCCGAATATGCCAAAAGAACCTTCTCAACCATCTCAAGTTGTTTTGCCTACTTTCTTACAGCCGTCCTGTAACACTGATTCTAAATTTCACGAATCTGTTGAGGCGCAATCATGCTATGATAATTAATTTGGGATGTTTCATAATTTTCGTTATTAACATCATAAGCTGAGCTGAATTATACAATCTCTCACCAAGTTATTAGAATGCCTTGTGAAAATTTCGCAAAAGGTTATTTCAACGGGTCAAGACCTTGATAGTGTAATGCAGTCTGATAACACGAGACATTGTCTTGTACACAACCATTTTAGTATTTTTTTATTGACAGCATATTGGGCGTGAATTATTTATTTTTGATTAGAAACTCAGTATTTTTAGCATCTCATTGGCATAGAAGAGCGACGAAAAGATTCAGTTGAAATTTTAAGAATATTTGAGTAATCGCAACAAAGTGCATCATCCGTTTTACAAAGTTGATTTGAAGCTCCCAACAATTATCATTAGTAAGTGATCCTTTAGAAAAAGTTTTCAACAAATAGTTCCTCACAAATGCGATTAGCTTTTTGTCTTGTTTCGAGTTAAGTGTGGCGTTTCAATTTCGCAGTCAAAATGGTATTGAACGCATAGACTATTTTTGCATATTAGAAAATCCTTTCGAGACAAATAAAATTATTACTATGCCATAATTTTAGATGTCACTCCGTTGTTCGGTATATGACTGAAAATACCGCAGCTACACCAACTAAATCGATCACATTTTGATCGATGATTCAAGAATAAAAGAGCTGAGCATGCAACAACCGAAAAATTATTACTGAGTTACTATAGCAACTATATACTTTATGAGCATGTAGTTTGACCATTTCTATGCAGGCTCTACACAATTCTTTTCCAACTTCCTCAAGAATATTTTACATGGTTATCTGTCCTCGGCAATAAAAAGCCACAACATCTAGACACAACATCTAGGGAAAAAGTTTATTTTCCTTTCAATTCAATTTACTTAGATGATGATTTCAAATTTTTCGAAAATAAAATAACACTTTCCAAATCGCAACTTCTTTAACATTTTAAACTATTCAAAATTAACGCAATATTTACAATGGATGCAAGCGTAAACAGAAGCGCTGCCATCCGGAAATTGGATTTCCGGATATTAGATGTTAGACACATCTGCAACTTTAATCCGGACTTTCAATTTAGTTTTCCCATTTTATGAAGTGTATTCGAAATCATAAGCTGACTATCGCCTTGATTTTTCATCATTTATTGTACATAAAATTACGTATCATAGAGTACATCACAATAAAATTACACATATAACTGATTACATCGTTTCAATCTATAACGACACATTTTCGTTTGGTTTCGGCTGATTTTTTTTCAACATTCTGTTGAATTGTTGGAAGTATAAAGGCTCCTTTTAGTACATTTTCTACTATTGATTTTTATTTGATCTATACGCACGGTTTAGATGAATACCTTGGTCCGGGACCAATTCAGGATCTCATTACATTTTAATAAAATTAAATCATTAGAAATGTACGCAACTTTAACATCTATTTGATCTTTCAGTTACATCGAGAGGATTTTTAAGAATTGTCGAACTTCATCCCCAACAAAAAAGTTATATGCAGCTACTATTGGAAACTTACAGTAACACAAGAATTATTCAATAGAATTACATTCCATTAGTACAGCGCAATTGAGTCTCACTGGACCCCGCACAACTTCTCTAACTATATTCCCTATCTCCAAATACTAACCCACTAACATATCCTCGACACAAATCTAAGCTACACGTTACTTTATTGACATTCATCGATATAAGATATAATTGAACATTTATGCTTGCTAATTTTAATAAAATGTGCCCATAATTTATTCCTTTCATTTTGATTTGTAAGTTTTCCTGTAGCGTGACATGAATCATTAGTTTAGTCCTCCTTTGCCAAACATCCCAGATCACTTAAAAATACCTCAGGTGTTAGAATATGCGATGAGCCAACTATTACTTCCCAATTTCGAACAGCATTGGTCACTTCATATGCACATCGCATTTCCGAAAAACTTACACCGCCCACAATGAAAACAATCAGTCGCGGAACATTTTTAACTGCTGCCTGAGATTTATCCTTGTGCCAATGTCCATACCTGGCACTGAAATTGAAAGAAAAGGTTTGGTTAAATCAATGTGTCGGCTTTATTTAACTTTTTTCATTATTCTTTCACTATTACTATAATCGCAGCTGCTACTGCTACATCGACCAATTCATCACTTTATATCGTATGAAAACATACTAATTTCATTCTACTATCGTCAGCCGGTCGTCACTGGACACAATTGGTACTGAAACACATCTTGAGACCGTTCGTGCATTACTTCAGATTCGAGCCGCTTCCATGTCGTTCAGAAAAACTTCAATCAACCTTCGTCTAGAGAACGCATTAATCAGTCTAATAAACGGAACTCATCTGATTTCCGTCTAAGGACAAATTCAACAAATTTAGCCGTTGCGTGTACGTATCTTCCTTTCGTAAAATTGCTTCCACTACCGAGTCAGGATCAATCTGACTTACAATGGAAAAATGCGCGCTCTTACTACTATAACTACTAATACCACTATTTCTACTTCTATTACTATTATATTATACTACTTTATTTATATTTCATTATGCATACCTAGTTGGGGCGCGATAGGAGATATTTTGCGTGCGACCAGCCAAGAATTGATAATGTCGCGAATCTAATTTATCTTCAATACAATCTTCCATGATATCCTTAACGAGAGGTGTCCAACGTGACATTTGATATGTATGCTCGGTAATGCGTTCCTTCCGAGGTATCGAATACATCTTTTTACGTGTACTCTAAAATTTATTTTTATAATATATATAATATATTTTTACTTATTTTCGCTTCAACTGCTTTTTTTTCAAAAGTTTTTTAAATTTTTTCGCAATTTAAACGTTAGATAACAACTAAACGATTCAAGCAAATCAATATTAATTATTCTTTCACTTACATCGGCGATAACATTAACACCCAATAAACTCAGATTGCGAATCATATCCTGATATTTTGGAGGAAGTTGTGCATGTGTGAATAATTTTGTGAGATTCTCTTCGGATATTCCATTTTTAATCATAACATATAATGCAATAATGCGAGCTTTATCATAATTTGAAACAGTCTGTAATCGAAAACGACTTTGTGATATTTTTTCTTATTTTATATGTTAGACAAGCCAAACAACCTTATCCAAGAGAATTGGCACAATATTACGCATATGATCCTTAATTTTCTCTCCTTCAGCATCTGTCCCCATTGCAAGATCTTGCTCAACTCTGCACAACTTGTCAACATAGTTCTATAAAGAGAATAGAAAAATCTTAAAATAAGTGTGAAATCAGGAATCGAGTACTCGGAGTACGGAAAGAAGAAGTAGAAACTTTTGAGTGGGTAATGGGCTTCTCAATTATGACATGATCTTTGTGATTGCCAAGATTAAGGCGATCGAGGCCACAACAGCATCCAAAAAAACTAATGAGAGGAGCAGAACTCATATTGCGTCATATCAGAGCGGCAAAATAATCTGCTTAAATATCTGGCATATGAAAAGAGGAGGACAAATAACTGAACAAATAACCACAGCAGATTGCAAAGCAGGCAAGAACTGAAATACAATGGACCATCGACTGCAACACAAAAAAAAAACAAAAATAAGAAGAAGCTTATCAATACTATTGTACAAGCAATACTAGTCAAACCTAATGATGGTAGATCCCAAGCAGATGCTGAAATCAACTGCAATCGAAGCTGTACGGCCAACTTCACTCATAAATATAGCCATTCTTGGTTTCGAGAGTAAGGAGATTAACTTCTGTATATATTTGCCTGAGATAGGACACACATTAAACTCAAACTTTTTGGGACTAAGCAAAACAAAAGTTAGGTTGATCAAACCTAATATTAGGGTTAAACGTATGGCTAAAGTTTCCATCACAGACAGGAAAAAGGAAAATCAGGCAAGGAAGGGGATGGGTTATTTGTAGAATACGGCGAACAAATGTTCTCAATTGTTTCACAAGACTGTAATATGGCCAATACCAGCTTCTTTTGTTAGAATAGTGACAAGACATAAGTGAAACACATCACGGAAAGTATAGTCCTTTGCTTTAAGGGAAATGAGTTCAACCAGTACAATCATACATAAGAGTGAAAGCTAGCGAAGTAATAAGCTAAAAAAGACGAGAAACAGCACAAAAAGGATACTTAGGCGGGTCCGCAGCACAAACCGACATACGGGTTGTGAAGGTTATCAGCGAGAGAACCCTTAAGTATTAAGTATTACAACTTTTCAGCATGAATCTTAAAAAAATAAATAATGATAGAATAATATAATATAATTATAATTACAATCATCAATTTGATTGCAACCGTAAAAGCGAATGAATAAGCTGGATTGTCTGTAAGTTATTTACAACATAATAAGAATGATTTATAAACATCAAATTCTAAATTAAGATTCCTTATTATATATGCGCCATGATTTTATTACTTACTTGATATGATTTCATGCAATCTTCAGCAAGATGAAGGTGGGTTGCGTATTTTGATAGTTCCTTCTGATATTGAGGCATTTTTTTAATCATTTGTGATAAGTCACGCATCGACTGTTTGTCAGCTAGGATCAAAACGTTCATTTTAAATTACCAACAATTCAATATGAGATATTCTTCATAAAAATCTTAATAAATCTATAAAAAAATCTTTACAAAAAATCTAAAAAAATATAAGACACAAAATATTCGTTCTTTATATTTCTTGCAAGTGAATACATTTTCGTTCGATGCAACGATATTGAGTTTCCAATGTTTTCGAATTTTCATTCATTTTTTCAAGATGTTTTAAAGACTACATTATACAAACGTTTGATCGATCTAGGCCTAAAGCATTTTCTTTTACTGTACAGCCTGACCATTTGAGCTAAGGCATCCTCTTGCAAACCGAAAATAATCTTAATCTTAGTTTGTTATTTCAAATAAAAACAATATTTCACTCAAATTTCTTCGGTATAAATTTTCACATCTATCTAACTAACGTTTATTATTTACTAAAGATCAAAACTTACTTGTCGTCATTCTTTTTGATTCCGTGAATTTCTTCAAGTTTTGTGTAACTTCTTGTGAAACAACAGCAATGTGCGAGTGTCGATTTGCAACCCATAATTCGTCATTTTCATCCAATAATACCTCTTTTTCAGCAGCATGTGTTGTCGGTGTGTATCGGTATACATCATTGATAATTGGTAGTAAATCATAGGCCATCGCCTGGAAGGTCAATTCATGGAGAATGGGAGAAACGCAATCAAATCCGCGATCTAAGATTAGTAATTGTGATCGTGCTTTTTCTGGCCCTTCACCCATTGTTGGCTCATCGGCCTTATAAGCATCCAATTTTTGTTGGACCAATGCCGCCAATTCTACATTTTTATCCCAATCACAACGATAACGAACTTGAGGATATTCGCCAAGTGTTGCACACAATGTTGCCAATTGCTCAGCAATACGATCCATATTTTTGGATCTTGCTGATGCGAAAATCGGCGAATAAAAACATTGAAACGTATCGGGCGAATCAAGAGAAAATACCTGCAGGAAAATTTGTGTTACTCAACCTGATATGTTTTTGTTGTTCTTTTTTGTTTATAGTTTTTATTCATAAATCAAAACACATGCAACGATCTGCGGAGTAAGTCTTTTTAAACAATTTCTACATAACATTTTTAAAACTAGCAAATAACGTTACTCAATATTTGGCAATGGTATAAAGAAACTTCGCATGTGTTATATCTTTTTTTCATATAATAAAAGTATTGATATGTTTATTCTCGTTAAATTCATATTTGTGATACTTATCCCGAAAACGACATAAAAATGCGTCACCCTGAACATGAATTATAATATTAATAATATTAGTTATCCAATTTCAATTTCTCTCACAGAGCATAATAGAATAACACTTGCAAACTTCCCTTCAATTATTCACAAAATGCAACGCAACTATGAAATCTTAATAATATTATTGCGTGTTTTAAGAATAATTTACATATATAAAGCAGCGTAAACATCAAATATTTATCATCGCTGAAACACATACATGCAAAAGTATTAGTATTTTAAACACAATATTCACATGCAGATTTGCATTATTATAGTTCCCAAACTGGATAAAATTTATATGACCATAATGTAGTGCTGTTTTAAACAGTTAATAAATCGCTAAATGTTGACTCTTACGCGAAAATCTCATCCTCGAACGTTTTCCTTTACGTAAATTATCGACTGATTGCATTTATCTCAGATAATTATGATCAAACTAAAAAATAAATCGTGTAAAGTGTTTTCATTTCATTTGCACATTGATTACACACATTGCACAATACCGGCAAGACATCCATCAATCATACAATTAGCGCACCTGACTCTCATATGGAAGAAAAGCGATGTTTATCTCCTTCAAGGTTTTAATCTTTTTTGCAGCACATGATTTACACAAATCATTAAACAGTTCCTCAGGGCACACTAAATGTGATAAAATGTTTAAATGTCGATAATGCTATATGTTTAAATTCGTACATGCCGTATTAGGTGAGGTTTATGCGAAATCTAAAGCTTCTATCTATTACACTTAGAAGACCAGAAATATTTCCGATAAGATGTTTTCAACACCAACTATAGTAGAATAAATCAAATGATCCTCTGTTTCAGTTACTTTATCTGAATTGGTACAATTATAGCCACCTTGTAATATCAAAGCCTAATTTTTTACATGCATAACAAACAACATTAAAAATTATATTTAACCCTCCTTTTACGATTTTTTCAAAACGTTTCAAAATAATACTAAAAAATTGCAAAATAACATTTCAACAACAGGAACAGCTGGAAACACGTCCGACTTTCAGTAGCCTCATGTGCACTGACAATAAGTAACTTATCGGCATTAATTCATAATTACAGACTGGAGCAAGCAGAACTAGTTTAATCCTTGCTAACAGTCTTTAGACTGTGGGTGGCTAAATAAACTACCAAAGTTTCTACCGATAATGATAATCGAGACCTGGTTCGAGTACATGAGAAGAATTTTAAAAATCAGCGTGAGATTTTTGGCGAATTTTTATGCAAACCGAGAACCTGTTGGGAGGAATATTTGTAAAATTTCTTTTCGTCAATTCGAGCCTGAAAATGATTCCGGGATATTCTCAGAATATGATTAAGTTATTTAGCGCTTCCAACACCTCGCAGATCTTATTCAAATCCACATTTTAAGGCTAATGCACCAAACACTCATTCCACCCTTGCTAATATACGTCAGAGGTTCGCAAATAAATTATCATTGCTGCTACAGATTATGACAATTCAGGCAACTAGTTCGAGCACATGGGAAGAGTTTGTGAATTCATCGTATTTATTTTTTTTGCCTTTAACCCCTTATGCTTTTTCTGCAAAAAATCTAACCCATTCCTTTCTGTCACCGCTGAAAGTGAATCCGCGACATTGTCGAACTATTATGAACTTGTTACGGGCTAACGAGGCCTCACAGGTCACGAGGCCTCAAACCACATTTTAAGGATAGTGCATCAAACTCATTCACCTTTCCAATCGTTGAATATTAACTATCTAAACTAGCAACCCCGGCGTAATTGATATGAAAAATTCTTTGATAGTATAATTAATCGTTCTGAATTACAATATACTCGTTCTCAATTATAATAACTCTTGGCATGTACGAATTTTGACTTAAGTTTTATGAAGAAACGTTTAACAAGGCAATGCTTAACAACTTCCAAATCCTGGCTTATTAAAATTTATAAGAGATTCAAAATATGCAATGTTGTATGTGTATATGCAAAAAATTACAAAAAACTTTCAACATGATATGAGAATAGTTTTGGAATAAAATGCATAAACCAACTAGAACTAGAAAACAACTATATATTTGTAACCTTTATTAAAAAAATAAAAAACTAAAATTCGTCCATTATCAAAACTATAATTTTACCTTTATTAAAGTTTAACACAACACCGAAGATTTTTTTCTTTTTCACTGTTTTCAATCACTCAATCATTATCCCAACTGATATTTTTGCGAACAGGTCACAGTTTAAAAAAGTAGAACAAAAACAAACAAATAATGTAAATATGAGCACATCATTACATTTTTCTTTCTTGTTCTTTCTTCCAAAAATGTAATGAACTAAAGGACGTGATTACAATCATTTGTAGTAATGGGATTTTAACAAAGAAATTCACCTGTTCTTCATACGCTACAAATGCAATATTTATTTCTTTACACGTTCTAATATATCTTACAGCCTGGGCTTTCGACAGCAATTCGAAGCGTTCACTTGGAACAGCTGTAATAAATTTTTAATAGCCATTCTAGTCAAATTTTAATGATTGTTGCTTTGAACCTTTTACTTTTAGTATGTAATTCGGTTAGATCTTTTTAAATTAGTCTGTGATTCAAATATGTATGAATTCTAGTTATTCTACATTTTAATTCCTCGTTATGTCAAAATGCAGTTAATATACTTGGCTATAACTAACTATATCTGTCTACGATGACTTACCTTCAGTGAAAAAAACGTGGGCTACCTTATACATTGGCCGATTTGGATGCTCAAAATCACGCATTAACGTCCGAACCGATTCTTCTGAGGGAGTAATTAAGTAGACTGCTTCCATAGACGCTAGTGGTTCGCGTTTTTTATTCAAATCCTCAACAACTGTTGCATTCAGAAACATGCAAAGAAGTTTCAAAACTACAAGTCCAGTATTTGATAGACATTAAAACTTACGTGTTATTCCTTCTGCACTGATCTCATGCATCTTACAGCATGCCGAAACCATTCTCATTGCCAACTTATCAACAATCAGAACCCTCCAGTCAACTTGGCTTGGCTTCACTATTGTTGGAGTTGTTTGGCTAGTTGCTGGTGATTTTTTAGTCACTGGTACAGGTGGTTTATAGCGAATTACTTCATTCATGATTTCTGTATTAAACAATGACATAATATCACATAATTTTTGAAAACATAGATTCAAGTAATTTTTTTTGTTGTTGAGAAATCTTCAGTGACCAAGAATGACTAGTGTATTGTCATACATAATGAGATTGATTTACATTTCACCCATCAATTGTCCAATTCTTAAAATGAAAATGAAGGACTAAGGGTCACGACACGCTCTGAATACAATTTAATCTAAATACAATTAAATAATTCTGCAAATAATTCGGGGCAAACGAATCCTAGATGAAAAATTGGTTGGTGAGGTGTGCTTTCTCAGCTAATTGTAAACACGGCGAAAAATTCAAGTCAGATGACGGAAGTACTTCAGTATGTTCATGATGGAATCTCGGAGTCGGCATGGTGAGAAATCTAGCAAAGGTGCTTTACTTTTGAAACGTAAAATACGATTGTTAAATCAGCACAACTTGCATTTGCGTCGAATTCCAAAATGTTGAACAACCAAACAAGTACAAACTTGGAACATCGAGAGCTTAGGAAGAACAACTCGTCCACCAGTAGACCCGATGTTCTGAATACCTTTCAAACATCAGAGTACCAGAGTTACGTGAGGCAAATCTAGTCGACTATTAAACAAACGAAACTCTGAGACGATCTCAATGAAACCACAACCAGAATCGGATTCGCGAGTGATAGTCAATCATTACGAAAAAACGCGTCTGCCATTCATTCATAACTATTTAACTGTGTTGGACCGTAAGCCAGCTCGAAAAAGACGCGATCGGTACTCCATAATATCACAAAACTAAGATGAATTCGAACAGTAACAGTAAATTCAAGTTTTAAGACCAGTAGTTGTAATACATATTTACTTGTATTTTTTAGTTTAGCTTATCACTTAACAATAAAGGAATAAAAGACTATCCACTGACAACATTTAATAATATTTCTCGTATGGATATTGTTAGCCATTCTTATATTCGGCTAGAAGCAAGGACACTGTGTATCACTGATGGAATACCAGAAATTGCTTAAAAGTATATTTTAAATAGACGTACAACGATTAAGGGCCTTCAGAATGTTGCAATATGGAACGAGAAAACGATGATGACGCAAGACATGGCCTTATCATTAGTGGTGAATTATTTAATCGAAGAAGATAAAACAGAAGCATTCCTGTGAACCGTGCACAGAGAAGCAAATCAGGTAGGCTTTGAATATCGTGGAGTCGTTACTAACATTCACCGTAAACTCAACACAATTATAACATATAACAATGCATTGTGCAAAAGTAAATTTATAAAACAACTAATTCCTAATCGTTATTGATCATAATACGGCTATAGAATTTCCGTATACATTTACATGAAAATGTGCTTTTCCAAACTCATATCTCACTTCCTCTGCCGGCTTCTGTTTTCACGACCATGTTTTAGGACACTACACATTTTTTGTTAGGATAGGTCATATTTTCACATGTCCTTTCATTCATCAAATGATATAGACTAGTACTACGGATTCATATGACGTGAAAATCAATCGTGCGCAAACGGAATACACTCGTCATGTTTACATCCTTCCATATGATTGTCAATGGAACCAAAGTCCTCGCGCAAGTCAGAGTTCCGAGAGAAATGTCGAAAATTGTGAAAAATCAATAATTGTCTACACAAACGTTCAACAATTGCGGAATAATTTCTAATATTTTTTCATATCTCGATTCCAGTCAAAACAACAAAATTATTCAGAATGTTTATCTCAAATTGAGATTTAACTATTACTTTTACATTTTTGGACTTGTATTATACGGACAGATAAGTTTATTCCACCTCCTCGAAGAAATCCACCATCGGGTTTCGTCTATTCCCTGATAACTATTTTTCCAACAGTTTAACGTACTTACTCTGTCCAACTAACACTTTGAGAGCCATTTTTATTTAATTTAATGATTTACTTTAGCAAAAGACTCGTTCAAACGCAAAATATTAACAGGTCAAACGAACACCGACTTCTAATATTTAAAGTCCACAATTCACTTGTTATTGACAGGTTGTCATAATATGTTGAATAGCATATAAAGTCATCAACCTGACGTACTTCCGCATTTCAATAATGATTTGAAATCATTTCATGAAAATAATTGTTCAATTACTATTCATATCAAATACACTGTTCCCTATCAAATTCCAAATAATCTGCATTAATTTTTAATCAAATTCAAACTCGATCCAAATGTCAAATACAAACGCCAGTTTATATTTTACCCATCCCTAGGAATACCAAAACGTCATGACTAATAAACTGTGGATTGAATTTAACTCAATTTCTTCCAGTCGCCGAGAAACTCAGATTGTCACTGCAATATTTTGTGTGCGTTTGGTCGGTGTTTGCATTATACGTTCCCTGCAATTTAGGAGATATTAATATTGAGTGAACAATGGCGTTAAAAGTTCTTGTTGGTCAAAGTGAGTAAATTATTTGTAGTGTGGCGAAAGACGAATTTAGAAAATAATGAACAACGCTCTGTGTGCTGGTAACCTTATAGGGAACGCCCTAAAGAACTATGATGAGATCCATTATTGTGTTTATTTTACGTTTGTTATTAAACCTATTGTCTTGTCTATTCATCAACTACGTACATGCGATTTAATACAGCAGAACAAGTTTATGCATTTTCACAGCAACTTGACTCGGAGTCTTAAGAGCAATGTATCGATTTTTCCCCGTGAATGAAAAGGTTGCCAATTACCAATTTTGCGCAAAATCCGGGGTGAAAACTGGAGTGCGCACGTGACGTCATCGGCGGATTTGTTTGACATATAGATGCCAATTGATAGAGATATTTGCATCAACATTATTTTGTTAACCAGATGATATGGCTCACGGAGGCAAAGCTCGTAATTCCTCATTGTAGCCTATGATGATTTGGCTACAATCACACTTTTATTTGATGAGAAGTCTGATGATGGTTTGTTTTCATTGATGGCTGCATTGTGTGTTTGAGCTGTGCACCACCAGTGCCCTTGAGTCATAGAAATTGTCTTCAATTTTTCGCTACACGAAATGAGTCAACCACTGCCACCTTGCTGGTAGAAGTTTTATCGCGGACGGCAGTGTTGATTAGCTGAGAAACGATGTCAGCGGTTGAAGCGGAAATAATAGTATGGTGGTTGCATAGGTGAATGTATGGGCATTAATACTGCACGAATGGGGGTGTAATGCTTGTACATGTTTTATTCTTCTTGTGTAATTTCTTGCGATTATTAAAGCATTATCAATTGGGTAGGCCGACTTTTTGCATACTATACTATGAAATATTCAATTGCAAGACACTTTAATTCAGGTCAACAATCAAAAAATCCTTCAAATTCGAGACCGTATGGAAAAGAAACGATTGGGTAGCATCTAGTTATGTTCAATGATATAAGAATAAGAATCAATAGAAAGACTTTTAACTCTGAATTCAATTGAAAATGGCACTTACGGAGCAACATTATGACAATGATATATTAAAAACAAACTTTTCGAAACTTAACGTATAAATAAATAAAGTCATGATGAAATTCTACAAACAAATTCTTATAAAATCTTTTGATTGCTTTTTATCTTATCGCCAAAGTAAATATTAAAGTTATCGATTGCTTGATATTTGAAATCGTCACATAATGTCAAAATCGCTTGCGATATTAAATTTTCACTGCGAACGAATTTTAAATTTCAATTACATATTGAATGAAGGAAAGCATATAATTCTCGCTCGCCAGGTTATGTAATTCTCAGACTATCTAAAAAGAAATTGCCCCAATTTCGGCAGTATTACTTTATACGAGGTATGCACGTATGGCTTTTTGTTTTTCAGATTGCTTTTTCAAAACTCAATTCGGCGGCTTATGCAATTTATGTGCTTCCATGGGATTTTTTGGTTCTAGTTTTGTTACATTGAGGGATTTGCTACCTGGTTTTTATTATTTGCAGCGTAGTTCACGGTTGATTTACAAATAGTCCGTTCCCCAGCTGCGTTTGTGAGGCGTTTCGAAATTCCAAACATCGAGAAGAAAACGTTTGTGCTTTCCTTGTCACAAGTTAAGAAAGTTTCGCCGTTTGGATTCCTCTTTGTTTGGCCTATTGAGCCAATAGAGTTTAGCCCGTTTTTAACAATTAAGACATTTCTGATATTCCGCTGCGTAGTCGATTTCGCAACTGAAATGCGCATCAGTAGGCACGATGCTTCGCATGATCGTGATGACTTCCTTGATTAAATTAGTCAAGCCTTAAATAGTCAAATCGCGATTAAAGTCGGAAATCCTGAGAGCTGGTTACAATGCGACAATGCCAATGAACGCATAGAAAAGTTCAATTATATACATTCGCATATAACTGATGATGCCTAGATGTAGTTTGTACAGGATGTAAAAGAAGTCTGGGAAGCAATGTATTTCGAAACAAATCAACTCGAAAAAGTTGGTACAGAGAACTGTAAACTTTTTTCCCTTCTGCGGGGAGTGCATTCGCTCCGAAAAAAGTGTTCAAATGGCAATCGCTTTTATTTAATATATCAATTTCTAAAACTTTCAAATCTCTTTATACGATTTGAATAATTTGGTAATATTTCCAAGCCATAGAGTATGCAATGGTATTAATCAATGGAACTAAACATTTTAAATACATTGCAATTACATTGTAAACAAACATTCGAATGCTGTAAGTGACTCCTTTATTTTATTTGTGACAAGTTGGTTCAGACATTTTTGTTCATTTCCAGCGCCACTTAGCACAAATTCTTCAAAAAAATTTTCCTCGGAATAATCTGCTTAGTGTGAGTGCCCACAAAAGAAATCACAAACTTTTTCATTGCAGTTTTCTAAGTGTTTTCAGTTAAGTGTGTTCATTTCTAGATTTTGTAACTTCAATTGAGTCGTCGATGCTTTTGGAATTAGATGCGTTAAGGGAATTCCAGATATGAAATTTTGGGTACTTTTCTGGTAAGTATGTCTGAAACGGGTCTCATTGTCTACTATTGATTGAATTTTATTGATGTATTCCCTTCGTTTGGATAGTCCGCATACCGATTTTAATCTGATGCTTGCAAGCAAGCAACTCTAAAGATGTGTTTATTGAGTGGCATAAGGTTGAGCATTATGCCCAATACATGTGTTGGAGTAGTCCAAATTCTGAAAACATTCAACAGAGTTGATACAGTTTCAAGGAACTTTCGAATTATCAGAAGTACGATTTCGTCGGTATACGCGAGCGATAGCGTATGAGTAATGCTTCATAATACATGGGTTGGTTCCTTTAGCTGTTATTACACTTTCTACACGTAGTATCGTAATCGTTTATTTTCCAGGTAGCTGTTGTGTGCATATCTCTGCAGCCTTCACATATGCTGCTTAACATGAAGTAATTTTTTCATTGGCAAACTTTTTGCCAATAATTATACCGCACAGTGAACATTCTTTACAATATGTATTGGGTATTGCAAATAGAATGTGTCTTGCCTTTTGGAAGTCTGCTGACTTATTGTGGGGGTTCATTTTGCAGCATATAGCATTTACTTTTTGCTTAATGTTTTGCTTTTATTTTTCCGTTGATATTCGTTTTATTGACTTCCGGCGTTTTTCGAGCCAGTTGATTATTTATTTATTTAACCATGAATATAACAATTAAATACTTCCCACAAACTATTTTCCTAACATTCCGCATTTCGTTCAACAGAAATTATGAACGAAGTAATTCGTTACAAACCACCAGCGCCGGCAAATAAAAAGCCAGCCGCCCCGAAGCCTGCCAATGTGGAATGGCGTGTCCTTGTTGTCGATAAATTAGCGATGCGGATGGTATCGGCTTGTTGTAAAATGCATGACATTAGTGCTGAAGGAATTACACGTAAAAAAATTAGATCACAACAGAAAAAAGAATTTTCGAAAATATACATTAAATTATTTCAGTTGTTGAAGATATTTTGAAAAAGCGTGAACCACTACCAACAATGGAAGCTGTGTACTTAATTACACCGTGCGAGGAATCCGTACGTGGTCTTATGCGTGATTTTGATCATCCTAATAGGCCAATGTATCGTGCTGCCCATGTATTTTTCACTGAAGGTAATTAATAGTTTATAAGGAAAGTAATCGTCTTGCAGCTCCACTGGACTTTGCGACTTGATTACGTTAAGGGCAAGTAGAGTTGGAAGACTATAAAAAATCAGCCTGAATGAAACAGAGAAAAGAAAAGTATAGATATAATTTCATTCAAAATGAATAGTTTTATTAAATATCCACATGATTATCATTTTTTTAACCTTTTCTCAAAAAAAATTATAATTTAGCCTTCTTTTTTTTCGGTGCGTTTTTATTTTTCGATTGCATTCTTGGGGGCATGTCAAATGGTGAAACATTTCAGTGATACCGACTGAACTATTTGAACGCCTTGCCAAATCGCGTGCTGTAAGATATATAAAGGCATGCAAAGAGATCAATGTGGCATTCATCCCATACGAGGAACAGGTGAATTTCTTAAGTTAATTTGATTTTAAATAATTGGCGTGGTTTTGGGCTTATGATAATGCCTAATGTGATTTGTGAGACATTAAATAAATCGGAATGCTTTTATATTAATAAGTTTCTAAACATGAATCAGTCGTTATTAATCGCAAGAGCGTGTTTCATGATGGGATATTAATTTTCGGTGCCTGCCACCAACTAAAATAAAGGAATCGGAGAAAGCATATTCATTTGCATGCCATATATATAAGAACATGTATCATTTCAAAACGTTAAGCAACAAACTTATCCGTATCCTTTCCACAACAAACTTATCCTTTTCCTTTCCAAATTTCCGTAAAGTTATTGTAAATTTTCCTGTAAGTATTTATAATTTGTTCGCAAGGATTACTAACAATTTTGTACAATTTAGTCTGCCCGGAGGAATTGTTCAATGAGCTTTGTAAGTCATGTGCGGCAAGAAAAATTAAAACACTAAAGGAAATCAATATTGCTTTTCTTCCTTACGAATGCCAGGTGCGGATACAATGTGTAAATAAAAAATGCTTCAAATTGTGCCAATTTCATTGAAATTGTTAATTGCATGAATGTTTGCTTTTGATTGCATTGTTTGATAAAGTCAAATAAAATCTGATCCCTTGTTGCTAATGTAACTAACAAAAAACACAGTAATTAGCTGCTCACTTGCTCATTCTCATTAAAATGCACTAAGCTTTTCCAGTGATTTTCGACTATTACATTAGTTTATTAGTATGAGTAGAAAGTCATTGCGGATTTCTATGTTTTCCAGTTATCTTTTTCTAGAAATAATAAAACAGAGGTTAATTTATGAAATGTTTTGTTCGATGGCCTTTTGCCTTTGCTGATTGACCGTCTAATTGGAATGTAAGGTTATTCTATGCTAGGAGATTTGAGGAGAGTAAAACAAGAGTGTGTGACGGCATCAAGTCTGGCGAGTATGTTATATGACAGGTATTCATATACCTGTTCTAAAGTCTTTTCCGTCATTACTTGAAGTTCTCGATCTGGTACCACCGTCCCTTTGAAATTTATTACCTTCGTCTTTCGTTGATTCAAACTCTTGATAACACTCAAAATACAGTGAACACATTTCGAGGGCGTTTTTCATTTTGAATACCATTACACCATGGAATGAACTGAGAGCTTCGACTCATGAATAAATATTTATAATATATCTAAATATTTATCTATCGAATTCAGTTAGAAGAAAACAGAAGTTACCAAATAAATCTAGAGGTCACAATTTTGCTAACCACACGTTAACGTAGGTTTCACTTTATCAGTGTTACTATCTTGTCGTTATCCACATCGGCGGAACATCCTGACTGAGTAGCATTTTTGAAATTAAAATGAGCAAAGTTTCTAGAACAAATTTTAGAACACAAGTTCTTGCATTGTCGTAGTAAACTTTGCGCGAGGCTACAAAATTTGTCAAAAAAGCTGGACTAAATTCATCTGTTTGAATAATCCGCAATGACTATTTATTCAACCAAGTAGCAATACTCATTCAAAATAAATAGAAATAAAAAAATTTTTTTTGTTCTAACAACCTCTTCTTCAGGTATTCTCTCTTGACTCGCCTGACACGTTCCAATGCCTTTACTCACCAAGCTTATCAGCTGCTCGCGCTAAACACATGGAAAGAATTGCCGAGCAAGTAGCAACCCTATGTGCTACACTTGGTGAATATCCATCGGTACGTTATCGTAGTGATTGGGATAAGAATGTTGAGCTAGCGATGGCGATTCAACAAAAACTCGATGCTTATAAAGCCGATGAACCGACAATGGGCGAGGGTCCGGAAAAAGCCCGATCACAACTTTTAATTTTAGATCGTGGTTTCGATTGTGTTTCACCAATCCTCCATGAGCTGACACTTCAGGCAATGGCGTATGATCTATTGCCTATTGTTAATGATGTATACAAGTATACACCGTCGCCAAACACGGCAGAAAAAGAGGTATTACTAGATGAAAACGATGAACTATGGGTAGAACTAAGACATCAACATATTGCCGTTGTATCGCAGGCAGTTACACAAAATTTGAAAAAATTCACCGAATCAAAACGTATGACAGCTGGTAAGTTCAAATTGGATTTATGAAATACATACAAACGTTTCTATTAAGTGATTGATTTATTGTAGCGGATAAACAATCGATGCGAGATCTATCACAGATGATCAAAAAAATGCCTCAATATCAAAAAGAACTCTCAAAATATGCAACTCATTTACATTTGGCCGAAGATTGCATGAAATCTTATCAGGTTAGTTTAAGGAAAGATGTAGTGATATAAAAAATTCAATGATTTTTTTCGTTAAGAATTATGTCGATAAATTATGCCGGGTTGAGCAAGATCTCGCTATGGGAACTGATGCAGAGGGTGAGAAAATCAAAGATCATATGCGAAATATTGTACCTATTTTACTTGATAAGGTAAAACTTACAACATACAATGTAAACAAACGCTCCTAACATATTTTACCTCACTTATTACTACAGAATGTATCAAATTACGACAAAGTTCGCATTATTGCTCTTTATGTGATGATCAAAAATGGAATATCTGAAGAAAATCTGACAAAGCTGTTCACCCATGCTCAATTGACACCAAAAGATCAGGATATGGTTCGAAATTTGAGTCTTCTTGGCATCAATGTAATTGCTGACGTAGGTGTTCCATAGACAAAATTAAATTACTAAATTGATGCTGACCGACCTGTATTTTAACAGAATAATCGTAAAAAGCCTTACACAGTTCCACGAAAGGAACGCATTACCGAGCAAACGTATCAAATGTCACGTTGGACACCAGTAATCAAGGATATAATGGAAGATTGTATTGAAGATAAACTTGACTCCAGACATTTCCCATTTTTGGCTGGTCGCTCACAAAGTGCTACCTATCATGCTCCCACAAGGTAAGTGCATTGAGAGCAATTGCATTTAGAATTAATGATTTTCTAATATTTATGAGTGAATCCGTCTTCATTAAAAACTCAAATAAGTACTCCAATACTTGGTATCCCTTTTTCCCCTTTACATTGACGGTCAAAAACTATTTCGAATAACAGATTAGTATACAAGCTTGAAAAACGTTTGTTTATCTTTCAACAATTTTTGTTTTGCTTTCGGAATTTATTTGAACTATTGTTTCTTCCATTGACTTCGTTCCAAACGCGTAACTATTTACTTCTTTCTAACTAGTCAAGACCGCACAGACTAACTGAAGGCTGCAAAAAACAATGAAACAAAATTGTACGCTTTATATTTATTCCATAAATTTTTTAGTTTTGTTATCTCTTGACAGCACTAAACATTGCTATTAAAAATTATTACGTAATACTTACAATCATTTCATTCAAGTCACAAGACTCATTGATCTATTTGTGTTATTGTGTTATATTATACATTCGATCGTTTAAATGATGATTATCATAATCAACATTCAAATTTTCTGTATGCAAATTAACTTAACATTTTTCTCTAAAGTTATAATGAACGATAAATGGGTACTCGAGTTCGAAAGTTGGTAGCTTTGATAAGGGAAGTTGTAATTACGCTCGTGTACTGCCATTTGTCAATTGACACAATGAAAACAAATTAAACCTGAATGCTTTTTCGATGTCTTTCGATGTCACTAAGTGTTTGCACTTCTGTTTTTGGAACGCCCAGCAGATGTGGTAACCGAAAAAATTGTTGAACAGGTCCACCACAGCATTCACGTTGATTGGCAAACTAAACTACGCGACGGTCCAGTGGTGGTAGATGTATCGTACGGAAACAGCAATCAACATTTCATTTGAAAAGTTATACATAAGAAAGCTGTCGACCAGATGGGCAACAAAAGCATGTTCCTGGCAAAGTTGAACCGTTATTTATACACCTTGCATTTGGTCGTCGCCTTTGATGAAATCAGACTACATTGTAATACGATAGAGGTCAAGAAGGAAAAATGAAAATTTTTCAAGCCCACCAGCACCTTCATTTTAAATTTTCTTCCGCATTAGCATTCAAATGAACTGTCACGCCCGGCGACGAATGAACTTTCGCCCGGCATACGAGTTGTGCTGAAAAACGATGTTGATATATAACATCTAAACGTTACATTTCCATGGGGGCAACTTTCTATTCCTCATCCTTTCCTAAATTTATATGTTGATGCGTGTCTTCAAAACAACGAAAAATACTAAGCTTGTACGACACGCTCAAGACAAATGACCAGTAAGTGCAATAACAAGGACGCATTGGTCACAAATAATTTGCAACGCCTAAATATAATATCGTGCTGTTATAATATGAAGGGAAATTGTTGCTATGGAAAACTGCGAACTGCATATGTCCAACAGTTTCAATTTGATTATGCGAAATTCACATGTTTTCTTATTTCTCATTCTACATACGACCTTATTTTTCTATGGAATCGAATTGTTTCCATTCTCTCTCTAATTATAATTTATAATTACTCTTATTTGTTTTTGCTATCCACATGTTCGAAGCGTTGTACTTAACACTTCGTTCTCTTTTTAATTTACAGCGCTCGCTACGGCCACTGGCATAAGGACAAATCACAAACAGCTGTTAAAAATGTACCACGTCTTATTGTGTTCGTTGTAGGCGGTGCAAGCTTCTCTGAAATGCGTTGCGCGTATGAGGTAACAAATGCTGTTAAGAATTGGGAAGTGATTGTTGGCTCATCGCATATTATCACACCGGAAGTTTTTCTCACTGATTTAGGATGTCTAAGTAAAGAAGATTAAGTTCATAAATAAATAAGATCATTTTTTTCACACACACACACACAAACAAACAAATAAAATTCAATTTGCTCGTCATTAGAAATTCATTCATTCTGTTAATTAATTAGATTAGTGTTTCGATACGAAACGAGAATTACACAAGTTGGAAAGTAGCCGCGAGGAGAATGAAGGACGTAGGAAATGATGAAATCAAAAAAAAGTAAAAGTGTTAATGCTCTAGCTTATTAATCAATTTGTTACTTATTATATTACTTCTATTGTTAACGAAATATTAAAATTGTAAACGAAAGCAAATCATTTTGCAATTGATTCTAGGGAGAAATATTATATTCTTCAAGTGATGTTAATTAAAGTAATATTTTCTTCTAATATTTATAAATAAAGAAATGAAAAATAGAGATAATATAAAATATAACCAAAGGAATTCAACTAAATGGATGTTTTTTACATTGGATATAGTTCGGAAGTTTTATATCCCGTCCCTTTACTATCTTGGTCTAGTCTACAAAGCACCCATTGCATAACTACTACCACTATTAGCGGCAAAAATTTATTCAGCAAACACTTTCCATTAGCTTCCGCATAGCTGAAGATTTTTAAATGCCAGTGAAACGATTCGCATTTTAGATGGAGAATGAATTATCTTTCCTTTAGCATAAGCAATAACAAAAAAAGATTATTAAAGTAAATCGTAGTAATTCGACATCTCGAACAAGATATTATGTGATACTCAATAAATGATATAAAATGTAACTATTAACTAAAGAAGTAAACAAAAACTACAGTATATATACACATATATTAAAAACATTGCTCCATTCTCTTATAGTGCATTTGTAATAGCTCCCGATATAATACTGCTATAATTTTCTAATAGGAGGGGACGAATTAATGCTTCCATGTGATATATATACATACATATAATAATTAAAGATTACTAGATTGCCTCATTAACAATTCTTCTTATTCGTATTATGAAAAAAAATCAAAAAAAAAACTTAAAAAAATGTTAACGGTTTTTAAATCATTATTATTATTACCAGTGAATATAATATTTACAATTTATTCATATGCTAGTAGTTGTTTTTCTCCAACCGTAATCAATCGAATTCATATTTGGATTATCAATCCTATCGTAAGCACACGCCTGTCAAATTTATAGAATATGCGAGTACATATAGGAGCTACATTTTGTGATTTTCCGGAATTCGTTTCTCTTAGTTCAAGAAAACACATTGATAATTACCAACCCGATATAGGTGCACTATTTAAAACACGTATTAAAATAGACTATTTATCTCTATTATATATTACTGGATCACATTAAAAAAGGAGAAACAAATTTACAATGTCCTTACGATATGTGAAACTAACATCAATAAATATAAACACACATGATTAAAAATTAAGTTAGACGTGGAAAATCGAAGCTCTGTCAATTTTCTTGTTACAAACAGATAGCAGAAAAACAACGGTGATTATAAATGTAAAGAAAAAATAATAAGACAACTTTTTTCTGGAAATGTTACCAATTTGTTTTAATTGTGTGTTTTAAGGGCCATCTGAACGAAGATATGTTTCAGTCGAAAGCGGGTGCATTAAATTAAATAAATAATGAAAAGCCATAGTCTTCACCGTTTAAAAATTAATAGGTAGAGTGACTTCTCGCCACAGACGTCGAGGAACAGTTTTAATGTTTGAAGCCCTGCAGAACCTATCACAATTTCTATCCTTATGACACCAGTTGTTCACGAATCGGATTTGTGTACGTTTAATAATAATTTTGTACTTAAAAATGTTTAAAAATTGTCCAAATGGACGAAAAAATATATTTAAATAATTAATGAATCATTTTAAAGAAAACTGTTTGATCTTGTTCTAGGGTCTGAAGTGTTAGCAAAGTGTGAATCATAATCAAGATAGCCCCTAACATACCTAAGGGCGTTGAAATTATTTCCTGGCATTTAAGAAAAAGATGGGCACATATGCAAAAGTAAATATGGTAGGTAATGCTTTTAATTTCACCGGATTTTTGTGGACGTGCAGAAAGTTTTTTTTTCGTGATTGGAAGGAACATGAAGAACGCCCTCGACTGTCGAGACAGATCCAAGGTTCAGTTCAAGCTCGGTTCAAAACTATTTGGAACAAAACGACTACCAAACTCGGTATCGAGATCAGTATAAACAAGACAATAGTATCCGATGCGAGATCAGAAATGTTGTTAATTGTTGAGTTATGGCTTAAGTTGTTATATTATGACCTTGTTATGATACTTGGAATGCGGAATGAATATTTTGGATCATCTAAGTATTACGGAGTATTATTTGGATCATCTAAGTATTAGAGTCTATCAAAGGTAAGTTATTTCGGGTCGAAGTATATGGAAAAGTACTTATCAGTCAGTGAGTCAATCAACAATTTTTGTAACAACGTCGAAAACAACCACCGAATTTGTACAATACGTCGGTTGTAATGCTAACGCCCATTGTGAAACACGAGAAATAACAATTTGCAATGAGGCTGCGAACGTTCATTATTTTCGAAGTATTACATAGTTCATTATAGCAACACTCTAGAATTTCATTATAAAGTACATCGAATCGTGTCGAACGACGACACTTGTCAAAATTGTGCAAATCAAGAGATTCAGTATAATAATAAAATAAAAATAATAAATCGTGAAATCTAAATTTATATCTGCCTTTAGCCATGTGTGGAAAACTTGCATTGATTCCTAACGATACTCATCTCTCAACTTCTGTCAATTTCGTCCTTGCCGACTCGTTTCATCACCCTAGGATTTTTTTTTCATCTAAAAATTTCATAAAATCTCGTCAAAGTACTGGGCGCCCATAAATCAGAAGAAAGTAATTCTACCCGAAGAAAAATTCAATTGGTGATGGTTGATGTATTTGCCAAAATGTGAAAACGCCTGTAACTATGTGAATTAAATTTTGTCCTAGTCGCATGCACGGGCGGACATTTGTTTTTCATTGCAGAAATTTGGGAGAAAACGCGTATTGAATACATATTAAATTGAAAGGTGGCGGAACAAGTATCAATTGAACAATACAACCACAGCTTTAGTAATAAAGAAAACGTTTTGAAAGGGAGTGTGAGATCAAGTTAAATATTATATTAAAATTACATTCAACAATTTAAAGTATAATTCACAATTGTTATGAATCATTGAACAGGCGGTTCACGCAACGTGTAAGATACTGTACTTTGTAAATATTCTACAGACTCTCCAAATAATGATGGCGAATGTAAAGAAAGGTCAAACAAAAAAACCTGAAAATTCCCACTACAACCGCCGAAACAAAAGCCGAGATTTATCAGTTTATTATTAATGCTATAGAGATCTTTCCTCTACCTTTTTTATGATTAAGGATTGTGAACACTGTTTGAGCTCATCATTAAAGAGAAAGGGCCCTCAATATAAGAACCGACACAACAAGGATATTTTACTGTGCTGGTGTCATGACGATTCATCGGTTAACGCTGAAATAAATTATATTCCATTCACCATATTTACTACCTTTTTGATTTCAATTTCGGTAACGGTGGAAGTATTATGAATGGAATCGAACCATTCATTGAATCTTAAAACTAAGAATTTTTTAACGTTATCAGTTATCCATAATTTTGTTAGGAGAATTTCACGTAACTAAATAGTTAAATCTGAAATAAGAACCCTACATGATCATTTGCTATCAGCTTCTTACAATTAAAAATATCAATGCAAAACGATTTCAAGCCCAAAAAACGAATGGCATCGAAAAATCGACTAGCTCGTGAGATCAGCTTAATAACCTGTTTACTGGTATTTCTTTGAAATTGCTTAACGACTTGTTCATGTAGGATTGGCAGTTTGTGTCTGATATAATTTGTCTTCACGTGTCATGGATAAATTATTTAGCATAAAAACTTAGACTTATTCAATTTTTATTAATATATCATATATATTGAAGGACACATATTAAACATAAATTAGCTTTTGCTTATCATTCATTCAAGTTTCTACATACATGGTTCATAAAAAAAACAAATTTTTATAACTTCAAATGTATTTACAAAGGACCCTTTGAATTTTTAGCCACTAGCGTTAAATACATTATTAGTCTCTTCTTCTTCGCACGTCTTTCGTTTCGTTCAGATTATATACAGAATAACTAGTTGCACAAAAATAAATACTGGAAATAGTAATTTAAATACTGAAATTGATCTTCAAACACAGACAGACAACAATTCAAGAACTAAACGGTTACTTTAAACATAAACACAAAAAAAATTGTACCGAAACGAAAGACTAGTAATTATAATACAAGAGGTAGAATTTTACCAACATTTCATCGCGCTATTTAACATAACATTTGATAACTTCTACACAAAAATATTCTTGCTGAATTAATTATTGAAATTACTTTAATCATAATTTTTTTAAACTGACTTTTAGTTACGCTATCACCTTCTTTTTTATTTTCTCAATTTAAAACACATATAAGTAACCTAGTTTATAATTAAATGTTGATCGTGTCTCACGATGCTTCTATGGAAATTTAACTATTGAATCACGAACTTGTTGAAAGTAGAAAATATACAACTAGCTTTTCGGCAAAGGTATATTAGTATGTTGCATTACGATCTATATAAAATTATTACCTAACATTAAAATAAGATTAGAAATATTTTGTTTGTTTTATTTTTTAATAAATTTATATTTTCATCAGTTTTTTTTAATAGTATATGCTATACAAATATATTGGTAGAATAATTAGAACAAACATAGATACAGAATTTGTTATTCTATTACAAATTCGTTTTCTTTTCTTCGCTGTAAGTTACGGCCGCCCATTATATGTTGTGTTGCCGTAAAAATTACGATCGGGTAGTTTCGGTGGTGGGTTTGGTACTGGACGACTACAATTGGGAGAAAGAGTTTAAATTAATGCAAAATTCGTACATTGTAAGCTAATAAAATTCAGTTCAATTTCAAAAATCAAATAAAACATCAGCAATAGCTTACCTTAATACGTGTTGATACCGTTCACCATTTTTTGGAAAATTAGTTTGAGCGACAATCAAGAAAAGTTAGCATTTATTATGAATCATTAATTGGCTCAGACGTAAAAAAGCTTATAATAAATACATATTGAATGAACTATACAGTACAGACATACACGAGAGCTCAAAATTGTTCTTTGATTGATGCAGCAGTGTATGTTTTCAGAGAAGCATCGTATTGAGAGTCTTTCGTAACAAGTACTTGACATGGCGTAATCGTGTGAAGTGAAAGGAAAATCATTAGAGGCCATGAATGAGGTTTGAGTAAATCAATCAAAATGTTAGTATTCGGTTAATGAGGAGCATTTCATACGCGCAAACAATCGACCTCCTCCTAGAAAGTACATTTTAATCGAATAAAATCAAAATTTCGTTTTATTCGTTTTTGTGCGTTGCTAATTTGATTTTTAAAAGTCACGATTGCTTAGAATACACTCTGCTCCAAAAAAACGTTGTCCCTAATTATCAGGAGTTAACAGGAGAAAGAAAACTTCTGTGGAGCACCACTACACCATTATTTGCTGACACATGCACTAGACTCTATTCCGCAAAATTGCAGAACCTTCATTCTCCATTTTTCTCAATCCCACCTTAGTGAGATGTTCACCAAGTGTGCAGTGCACTGTGAAGACCCAAGCAAGGGTCCTTAGGTTACTCGTGTCCATTCTGATACAAGCTTGTCATCTATCAGTTTTATATTTTTTTGTATTTTTTGAACCCTACCCTTGTAAATCAAATTTATTTCCGATGAAAACTCATGAATGCTGTCGAATCGGCCTTTCTAATTGATCCGCATGCTAATTATCATTGATCTCTGCATGCGATACCGTCCAATATAGGCAACTCGATTGTCCACCTTTTTCCACTGCCTAAATCAGTGTAATCACTGGTAATTTTAGCGCCTTGAAGGCTGCTTGTATATGTTCTCCGCAAAACGACCAATAAAATAAAATGCACAACATTCCTTGGACATGTTAAAAAAATCAATGAAGGTTGGCTAAAAAGTAATTTCGTATTTTTACGTTGGATGTCTTTCTTTGTGTGTATGTTATATAGTTTATTTTTATATATGCTTCTCAGTGTAATATAATTAGTAATTAATCTAGTGTAATATTGGTTGTAGATCAATTAAGGAAATTGTCGAGTAAAACTGGCGGGTGAGTAATCGTACAAAGTCGTTTCCACTCTGGGATTCTTTGTGCAAACTCTATGGTTGACACATCACAATCAACAAAAAGCAAAATTGTCAAAAAACAAAAAAAAAACGTGGGTCCACTTTTCATCTTCATCTTTTTACCCATTTCTGAACCGGATTATTACTGATAATGTAAAGTGGATCAACTACTACTAAATAAAATGCAAACGATAATGGTTGAGAACCGTACAGCTTCTAAAATTATTGCAAACCGCCTGCGTTCTTTGGCATGGTAATATTGTTTACGCCTTGAGTGCAGTACTTCCAGCAGTGTAAGAACCCTACCTGTAGCCGTTTGCTACATTATTTCAGACCAGGCCTGTTTTACTGCCTATTCTCTTAAGCAGCGAGAAGAATAGTACGACTATTCTTAAGATTGAAAAACGACCTCCAATTTTTGACATGCTGCGCTGTTCATCTCTCTTGCAAGGAATTATCATCCTCTATGAGCTGTTGCCGTATGGTCAGCTACTCAATTCGATTTTGACGGTTTGACGCAAGCAATCGACAAAAAGGAGTGAGAACTCGTCTTCACGGGCAGAATTGTGTTTTCTCAAGACAACGGCAGAACACACATGTTTGACTCACCAGAAGCTCCGAAAAGATAGATGGAAATTTTTTTCGCAGATACCATGCCTTGCACCGAACGATTATCGTCAGTTTTAGTTAATGGTAGTCAGTGTTTTTTTTTGCTGGTTGTGAGATGTCCTGCAAGAGGAGTATTCTGAAACGATTGTTTGGTTGTCGCGAAGTTTTCAATCTACTTCTGTGTGTTAGGTTTCTATTTGAAATAAAAATTAATTATGAAATTACTTTTTAAGCTAACCTGATACAATCAAAACTGACAAACGTAAAGTAATTAAAACGCTTTCACTTCATCGTTTTTTGTTTGTTTCTTTCTTTTTGTATGTCTTGTTTTCTTTTCAGTACCACTCTGTAATTCTGTATACATACACCATATTTTTGTTGTATTCTTAACATTTTTCCAAAAAGAAAACTTACAATTGCCCAGAGATATTTAATCAAGCTGTTCTTATGATAGTTTTTGTTTTCATCAATTAACGCATTTGATACTACAAGATTTCTCTTTGAAAGAATGACGAATATGATGATCGGTCATGCTGTCGTGCTGTTTGTTTTCATATTTTTGTTTTTTGTAAACACTTCATTTTAACTATGATATCTTTTTGAACATTACTTAATTTTGCTTTTTTTCAAAGTTATATATATAATAATAATCATAATAATTTATACAAAGTATTGAAATGTATACATTTAAGTTTTCTTTTTAATTTATTGCCAATGTTGCGTAACACTTCTCATTTCTTTCATATTATTTAAATCATTTACTCGCTTTACATTGTTGGGATGTGCTTTTTTCCTTCACTTTTTACATGACTCGTATTTGATTTTGTGGGAAATCTCTTTACTAATGTGATATTGCAAATGAGTTATAATCAAAGTGTTTTTGCATGCAGGGTTATCTAAGTCGTTCAGTATTCGTATTGAATCCACCGAGGCTTATTATGGTAATTCGATGAAATTTTACTTTCTTCTACACTGCGAGTTCAAATTATATTGTGACGTACGACTTGTTGTATGAGCTAATTGGGATTAATAAATCGTTGTTGAACTTTGACTTAAAGTCGCTTGATATTATAAAAAAAATTTTTTTGGAAAAAATGAAACTGAAAATTTTGAATAAAAAATGTCAATTTTAACTCAAGTAAATTATCACATTTTGCAGGGGTCTTGCACTGCAGAGAAAATATTTGTAGATGAAATACATTACTCATGAACTGGTTGTATATTTAAATTAAATACTAAGATGAAATTTTTGGAGCTGTGACCAACAAAAAACATGTTGCTATGCTTGTTTATGCTTTTTATTTGTTTCTAGATTGCTTTTGATGCTTTGAATGTATTGTGTTATCTGTTTGTTTTTGGGAGTTCTGGGTCATTAAGCCTTTTCCGTCGACAGCTTAATGTTGAAAATATTTCCCTCAACCATCATGCTTCCACCGTTATTTGTCGAAAGTAAGTACGTAGAAGATAAACTAATATAAACGTTTATGAAATTTTCAAAAATTATTGCTTTATATAACACCAAATACTATGCATGTCAACATGCTTATGAGAGCGTGCCTTCCAGTGTATTCAGGAGTTTTTTTTATCTTAATTGCATGCAAGTAGTCCCATTGTGTTAGATTTTTTGTTTTAATTTGAGCTTTATTTATGTTTTTCATTTCCTATTTATTTCTGAATCGTTGATGTTCTATGATACGTAGGCTTAATTTATAAAGTAGCTAGATAGATAAAATTTTTTAATTAAAACAGTTTAACCATTGCTCTATTTGTTGTTTTCTTTTTCAAGATCTAAAGTTCGATTGGGTTGAATTTAATGCGTGCATACATTAGTTTAAATCAAAGCCACAAATACATTTGAAAATAAATATACCCAATTGGAGCTTATTTTTTATGCTTCTCCTACTGTTACTTCATGCTCATTAAACTGTATAAGGTGATTGGGATTATTCAACACAAACTTACTATTGTTTTATTGTACGTTAAATGTGTACTACAACTATACAACATCTATAGCTTTCCATATCGGCTCGAAAAATTCACACTATATTAATAATAAACATTGTGTTATGCAGTAATTTGTTACGATTAAGTGCAATATGTTGGTTACTACTAATTGAATTCAAAAAGCTTTCCATTAATATTATATGGTGGTAAATTTTAAATTGTTTTGTTTTTGGAGTGACGAATAAATATTTATTGAATATATTATACGATTATATATGATGATTAAACACACAATAATACATATATATTGATATTAATACGGTTATATATTAAATTTGCAAATAGATCGGTTAAAGTGAATCCGAAAGTTGTTCTTGTTTTGTTATGGTTGTCGTTGTGTGCCCTTATGAAATCTTAAACTGTAGCGACGAATAGCGTTTCAAGTCGCGTCATTTGGGCACGAAATTCCAAGCAAATTCACTTGTATATAGTTTGTGGGTAATTGCTATATTGTACCCACATAACATTTAAAGCATTGATTTAAACTGTTTATATTGTTAAGCGCAAACACGATTATGTTTTGTTAATAACATGAAACACTAAATGACGAGCCATGTAATACTCAGTCAACTACTAAGATACATTTATAAGTTCAAATATTGATTATATGATTTTGTTATCATTAAAAGGGTTTCATCATCAAAATTTCAGTTTACTTCTTTCTTTTTTTCAAATCTCAGCGATCGTGAGAGTTTTTTTTTTCAATTTCAAAAATGTTGATCATTATTAAAGATGTTAGTTTGCCATATATCATTCAACATTTTTGCGTTTATTGATTTTATTACACTTCATGCTATCATTGTCCTAACTTAAATGTTACGTGTTTCATAATCAGTAAATAAGTTTTGTTTAATTCTTAAAGTTAAGATGAATGTGAGCCCGAAAAGTTCAGATCTAAGTTTTTCTTCTTCTTTATGTTTTTGCATTGCAATAGAATAAATTCCAACTGAAACGTTAATTTTTTTTTGTATATTTTTTTCATTGTGCGTATTGACAATTTTTTATTTGCTTTTAAAAATGAATGAAACTATGTGGTTGAAGTTCTACGTAACGCCAAATAAAATCGAAACAAGTAATGGATGTATAAATAAAAATTTGAACGGGGGAAATGGAAAAGGACAAATGGAACATTAACTTAGAAAGATGACACAACAAATAAGAAGAAAATGATTTTATTAATTTTTAAAATCAAATAAATATTGCTTGTTGCATTGAACTTATTCAGAAGACATAACTTTTCGAGCGAATCCAACATATTATTTGTATACATTCTAATAACTGTATGTTTATCCTTTCTTTAAAAACTAACTCATTAATTTTTTTTTTTTGTAAGCACAGTTTGAAGTTGAGTCTTATATTAAGCATAATTCTACGTAACACACATTGGTTAATATAATAATCACCACCACTACAATGTTTCAGTAATGATGGATCAATGCGATTAAAGGTATATATTTTGAATTAGCCATTATTTCGTTATTTTCGAAAACAATGGCTTCAAGTGATTAAGATATATTTCGTAATTATTTCAAATATTAAGTGCATATTTAGGTTATATTATGTTTTGATTACTATTGTATGTAGTTTTTCTTTTCTACTTCTCTACTTTTTCATCTTAAATAACTATATGTTTATTTATTTAGCGTATTTTTTAAGGGCTTAAGATTCAAAACATTTATGCACGCATTAAATTAGACGCATAGAGTAGATCTTATTCATGTTTTCGTTCATATTACAGCTCAATCTGATTGTAACATATTTGACACAATCAAAGCGAAATTCGAAAAGTCTAATCGAATTTCCACAAACTTGATGAGACAATTTTATTCGGATTGTTGAATCATTTAACAATTATTACATTATTTTGATGGTAATTTGACTTTAACGATGGAGCAATAGTTGGTGTATGAGTTCAACAGTTTTGATATTGTTCAATAATTAGTTTATGATTGTTCAACAAATTATTGCACAATTTAATCAAAACTTATCCTGATAGACAGCATAAAATTGTCATCAATTACCAATGTAATATGAAGGATTTTTTATAAAAGCAATGCTAACTTATTTTTGAAGTTTCAATTTAAATATTATAGATGGATGATTACCATGAAAAATTTTAGCTTATTAAAATGCTCATGAAGTTTGATACAATTTGAAGATAAACACAAGGCACACAGCGTTATTTATCTCATCTTACAATCCCTTTCATGATTAGAATTGTGTTTCTAAAAACTTCAAAGATAACAGGGAAGCTCTGATTGGAGGTGTAGAAATGATTTAGGAATTGTATTTCTGAAAATTTCGGGAGAAGACGGTAGGCTTCAACAATCAAGACTACTACCCCAATACGCAGCGAGAAATTACTGCTTTCGGATACCTTCTAGTTTCTTTGAGGCTACTAAAAATAAAGACTCCTGTTTCGAAGTAGACATGCCATCGCAGTGGAAGGTATTCTGGTTTAAGGAAATGCCGCACCAGGCTTCACCAATCAAATCGACCGATTCGAAGTAAGAATGCAGTGTTGACGAACAACGAATAATTAGCAGCAGAAATACCGTTTCAGTAAACAATGAATCTCCGTATAGGAACACAGTCTACCGTCTAGAGCCGCTGTCCCCGTGAGCATTGAGTGATTCCCGTTCAAGGAACGTATGCGTAGACCAACAAGACGACCTACACTTTCGAAGTAGAAATTTGCCCCAGCGAACAACTAGTTATTTCCTTTACGGACACCTTGCCGCGATTTTCAACCGGATATAGGCCTCAGAAATTAAATAACCTGTATAAAAACGGATATCCAGTGTACAACGGGTGATTCCCGTTTAAGAGACGCGAAACAAGCTATCGAAAACAATTGTTTCGAAACAGAAATGCTGTTTCAATGAACAACAAGTATTTCCCGGTTAAGGAGACCTTGATAGGGTTTTCAACAGTTATAAGGCTGCAACAATGCGACTTCTACCTTAGAAATAGTTATCCTATTTGCATGAACAACGAGTAATTCCCGTTAAGAAAGCTTTAGCGAAGAAAATTGTTGAAGAGTGCATAACTTGATTTGAATCAATTATTTCGAATAATCAGCGTGTTAACATGTGCATGAAACTTTATTTAACATTATTCGTTCCCAATTTTTTATCCAGCAACCAATTTATTTCTGCTTAACGCTTATAATGTCCTTCGTGTTTTGTTTTAGGTAATTCATCTAGAAATCTGTTGATTTTTCTTTAAATATTTCATTTTCGTCATTATGTGCCGATAATTGTGAACATTTTCGATGAAATTCATGTGAAAATTGAATTGTAACGCTGATAATTTTTAATATTATAAGATTAAGGTTCATCTTTGTGCATTTGTGCATAAATTTCAAACTGCTTAAAGTTTAGCAGTTACCTACGCTATTCGTAAAAACGTTCATTTTATTTAGCAATGGCAAATGTATTTTAATGTATTATTGAATTGCTTAGAGCAAATCTGAGGGAGTTTCCCATTTTGCACGCTTTAGAGCAATGGTTGACATTAAATAAGATATTTTCAATATAATATTATTTCCAGTAGCATATAATTATCTGTTTATGGTATCAATTGTTTAGAATGTGTAATATTTTTATTTTATTTATTGCATAAATATATTCAATTGTGATAAGTGTATTCTCTATCACAAGCAAGATTTTTTTGCCTGTAATCATACACCAATGATTTTTAATCATGGTTTTTTTCTCAGCGAAGGAAATGAAAAACTCCTCAATGTATTTGCGAGTTTGCTTGTGGTTTTTCCTAGAACAATATAATATTCAAATGGAACGGGCATTTTCCATTCCTTTATGAATACGCGTATTTCAGTTTGAATTTTAAACTCATTAATTTATCTATACCGTTGAGAACGCCCTTCTAATTTTTTTTTGGTGACCGTATCACAATTGTTTGTTTTACAAATTGTGTTGCCTTTGGAAAAATTTAAAAAAAAAATGTAGACATTTATGACACAACTTCATTCGGAATGTTAAAAACATGTAAATATCACACGTTTTTTTGATGGTAGTTTTAACGATGAAGCAACGATTTAATACATGCTTTCAACAGTTTCATCATTGAATCGTTTCGCTATCAAAATGCTTAAACAATCCAATTGAGGTGAAAACTTTTCCTGGTGGTTGTAATGAAAGTTGCGCCATAAATATGTTTAAAATAAGTACACAACAGTAACCGTATGGATTTTGTAGTAAGCTAGTAGTACGATAGTTTTTGAAGAGTACAATGCAATAGTAGTAATTTGAATTCAACACCTGTTCGTTTCAAATTTGAATAATTGATCGATTTTGCAACAATTACAGTCACATTGTATTTAGAAATTTTCGTATTCGGAACTCCCTATTGCAACTTTATTGGTTTTTATACACATCTGGAACACACGTTTATATATTCAAACAAATTTAAATTCAATGAAGATTTCATTTCTGACTAGAAGTTTTTAGTTTGTTTAAAGTGAAATAAATCAACATTTTCGGTGAGAGTATTTCGTTAGCTGATTTTCATTAAAATTTTCATATCTGTCAGATATTAATTTTTGATTTCAGGAAGCAGTTTCAAAGCACATTACGTCGACGGTTGACAATTTGTAGCATAGCACATCGTTTAAGTTCTGAATCTTGAACAAGCACATTATAATGTCCTTTCAGTGTATTAAAATGTCCACAAAAACCAAATTTTATCAAAAAAAAAACATTAACTTACTTCTACCTTCATTCTGTAGCAGCTAGATCGTCTATTCGTTTAAAAAAACAATCGATACAGAAAGAAAAAAATAAACAAGACAAGCGTTAATCCATTAACTCGTCCACCATCCTTCCTACGCATGTTAACAGCAAGACATCGCACTTCCTCCAGTAGATTCAATTATTAACATTTTTTATGCTTTCATATCAATGCAGTTATTTTAATTGACACGATTCAACCTATTACTTGTTAATTTTCTTTTCATAACACTTTAAATTATTTATTTTGGCAAAAGTAAGAAATTCATAATTTATCATAGAAAATCATATCTGGATATATCAAGGAAAAATTCAACAGAGACGAAGGGAGCTAAAATCAATGATAAGAGACTGGCTAAATCATCAGCAATCAATAAGGGTTATTTCAAATAATGCAAAAAGAAGGTACAGCAAAACTAAACAAAGAGAAATAAAAAATAAACACACACACAAACAAAATCCTTTAAACCCTTAATCTAGAAAGAACGACATACATATCATATATTTACTATTATTATTATTATATATATGTATAATTATTCATTTACTTGAACTTGCTGGCAAAGACGTTAGATAATTCATTCATTGCGGCATTTGTTACAGCCTGTCCGACAGCTTGATTAATTTGTTGGCGCATATGCGGTGGAATTTGTTGTTGCAGACCACCAGTTGGAACACCACCAACTCGGCTAATTAATGTATACATATATATTTATAAATTACATTAATATAATAATATTCGATTTATTTTTTGTTGCTTTTGTTGTTTATTACTTTTATTGGAAGGTGGTTATTAAAGTGAAAGACATGAAAATTATATGTTGCCAAAATACAAGAAAGCAAGTTATTAACACGTGAGATTCAAATTGGCAAAAAATTTAAAAAAAAATAAAAAGTTTACTCAACCTTAATACGATCGGGGAGGGAGAAAAATAAATTTGATTAATTCGAAATGTGAAAGTTGTTAAAAAGCAATTAAATACATTTATTAAATTTTTTCAAGCTTTTTTCTGAATCATTTAAACGAAAATGCTAAAGGAAGTTATATTGATATCAATTGATTCCTCGTCAAGCTGTTTTCTACAAGATATTATTTCCACTCGACTAGCAAACATTACAATCAAACTAGTTGACAGACCATTACTATCGCCATTTTATTACGCATCAAACACAAGAGAACTGAATTGTTAAGAAGCTGCTTGTCCTTCGAATCAAAAAGGCTTACGCAATTGCTTAAGATACGTGAAACGAAGGTTAGCAGTTGCTGTTGCAGTAAATTATTGAGTTCAATCACGAAAACACCAACATGTATCGCTGGGTTTTAAAAACAACTCGGTCAGTATATTTTGTTAATAATTAACGATAGATTAATGCATTCAAATGCACTAAAATCACAAGCCCTCAGATACAAATTTCAAGTGGACGATGCAATTAAGGAATTTTCTTGCATAATTTTATGCGATTGCTTTAAGGCTCATTCAGAATTTAGAGTGAACTTGGAAACAATACTTTCGTAAGAAATGTCTGAAGGGCCATCGCTAAGATGCTGTTGATGAATTTTAGTGCGAACATAAGTTGTAATGACTACAATACGATTTAGGAGTTACATCGGCAAAAAAGCAAGTAACCTGAAACCTGTTCAGCGAACATGCTATAGAAGATTTTTTATGATTTGAACGCAATATTATCTCTTTCAGCAATCGTGTTAATGATGAAATCTCAACGTCTTACTTAAGCAATTTGATAAGCAGTTCAAAATACTATTATTCACTGCGCGTCATTCCTTCAAACAAATCTTCGTAGTAGGAAGAATATCCGAAAGCTCACAACTTTCAATAACGAATCATTTTTCAATAGTGTTTTGACTCAGCCGACCGACTTAATTAATATAATCGCAAATCAATCTGCAACTCGAGCCTTTAATACATAAAAGTAATGTTTTCATTTCTTTTTGCCCTCCTTTATGACTCTATTAGATATGCATAAGATAATAACCTTATACTTAACTTTACACTATCTCCGTTTATTTTATCGAGTCATAACCGTCAATAAATTGGAAATTTTGCAAATCAATAATTGATTGATATATAAAAATACAACCAAGCGCATACAAATAGCTCCTCTATGTTTGTCATTTGCTATATCAAGTGGTCAAAAATAAAATTTACAAAATTTATTTTTAGTCTAACCTTCCTTTTGCATACTATCACATTCAAAATGCCCTTCGACATAGTACGATAGTGTGTTAGTACACTAGAATGCTCCTATTGCACTAATAAAACAACAAATTCTGTATATAAAGAAGTAGTAAGACAATTTAACAAAGTCAACAAGTAAAAAAGAAGCGGATATTTGATAGGGATATCAACTCTTGTTTTCGTTTTATACTTCAACAGTGCCGTTAACAATTGCATTCAGTGTATACTTGGAACTTATTTCTAAGGAATCATTTGAATACAATTTGTTCATATGATCAATCAAATGAACTTCATTGCAACGCAAGCAAATGAAAAAGAAATAGGAAATGAAGGAATATCAAAGGAATATTCAGAACTATTTTCTAAATTATGTGAATTTTACAACATTGTTCATTTTCTTCTTTAACATTTATTTTTACAGGAATATAATTTATATTGGTGAACGACGGCAGAAATTTAACTCTTTATTTTTTATTTTTTCCAATTACTTCGTCTGCAACTACTTTCAACAATCTACCAATTTAAATATCATAAGTTTTACAATCCCATATTAGAACTATAGTTGTAATTCATAATAATAATAATTAAATATCACTCATGCAATTTGCAACAATGTAAGTTTAATGTGATATAATGCCTTCATACGTTTTGCTCAATGTTATGTTTGACTTTTTTCCTTTTTTCTAATTTCCTTTTCTTCTTTTTGCAATTGAATATTTGTGTACTATGGCTAACTTATTTTCGTGTAGAATATATCTTATGGATTTCCCTATTAACTTTTACACATCACTTAATATCAAGTTTCAAAAATTCTGTTTGTAATCGGTGAATGCATGTTTGTATTTTTTTCTTCATTCTTCCTGTTATTAAATGATTTGGGTCTTTCTGTTTTTAGAGGATGCGGCAAACAAAAGTCTACTGGTCTGTTTATTGTTGCTGTTTTTATTTGGTTAGTTGGTTGCATTTTTTGTTGGTTATGCTGTTCGTTGAATGATTTCCTAAACATTTATCACTAAAGTATATTCCCGCAATCTTTTTCATTTGTAACTTGCACAAATTTACTTGGCTTTATATGTTAAGTTGTTCAATTAAACAATAGGAAAAAATTTGAAGCTTATATAGGTTGAATTTTAAAAATGTTCATTACATATGTATATAATTACTCTTTGCATATATTTAGCGCCGCCTGTGATTCGATGATTTGAAAGAGAAGACGTAAAAATTTTTAAGATTTAATTTTCATTTGAATTTTAATTGGCATCAATATTAAAATAAATTAAATTTTTTCACAGTTTATTGTTTTTGATTGATACAAAAGAATGGATTGTTGAAATCAAAGGAAAACTCAATGGAATTACATTCAATTTAAAATTGATAAGTAATTCCGTCAATATTTAAAACTGAAAAATATAATTGAAAATTCGATTTCTGGTGACCATGAAATGTAACCTTTTCATAAAAATTTCATAATAAGTTATATATATCTTCGTTTATAAATTTGATTGACACAATTCTTCGAAAGTAGATTGCATGCAATACCGATTTAAAGTATTTAAACAAACCTACAATTTCTTAAATGTTTGGGAATAATCCTTATACTCTCAATTTAAATGCAATAAATGAGCTTATAATAGTTTTGCGGGCTTGAAGTTTGGAAATTTACAAATAGTTGATGACAATCTGGCAAGCAACACCTTCCTTCAACAGAAAATTATGAAAGAATAATCAAAAACATTGAGAAAAATACAGAACTGGTAAGCTCTCTGACATATACTAAACTACCTCGACTTAAAACCTTACTGATGCGATAGAACGCTGAAACAATTCAATGTTAATAACACAAAAAAACGCAAGCATCTATTAGGCATATCAGTAGAACTCATAAAACTAGAAGGCAAATGGATTTAAAACTCAATTACCGTACTGTTTTAAAGCACCTAGGAATGAGAACAGATGCCGCAAGAGGAAATAATCTGCGCTATCAACCAAAAGTGAGAATGTTTGTTGTATGAGAATAATCGAGGTATATCTTTTTTTTTTTTTGTACGTCAAAAAAAAATCTAACAAAAATATTAGAACGTGAAGAAGAGTGTATACTGACAAAACGATCGGTTAAAACCAAATATTAACGCTCAAAAAACAATGACGACGAAACTACGTGAAAGTTGAATAAATTGGATTATTAATAAACGATTCATGGAATTTTACAAATTATGAAAGGATACTTATAACCGAAAGGAGTTTGATTTTCACTGCATGCCCTTAGGAAATCGCTGTCAAATCTAACTTATTTAATAATCATCACTGTGTGTTGACATTTGTGAAACAATCAGTCAAGAACATTGAGAAGCGCTTAAAATACTGACATTAGATCAGTAGTGCAGAGCTAATTCCTGCATTTTGGCGTCTTTCATTCTAAAGAATCTAGACAAGGACAGGAGGGAGAGAGCGAAACGTCAATGCATAAGTAGACCCATTACCAAAATGCTGTCGGTAAGTCAGCCAAAATATTTAAAAGAAAACCATCGAAAAAAAGTGAAAAATGTAAACTTAGCTAATATTTTGTTCATATCAAAATAACGAATCAATCAACAGGGTAGACATGGAAATGTGAAAATTGAACACAGTACGGTACAAGCTCAAATGGATGGAATGCGTTGAGACTTGAATTTTACTTAGTCATCAAACGGTCGAATAGAAGGCTATAATATAGGCTTAATATAGGCCAATAATTTCTATTGCAAAAATAGAACTTCTTTAACAGCAAACGTGCAAGCCCCTTGATAAATCAAAAAGCACTCATCTGATCAACACAAGTTCCATACGATAAACTTGTATAAAAACGAAGGTATTGCACACAGTGGCATCAGTTTGGTTAATGCTTTTGTAGGGCGGTTTATAATTGACAAGTGAATACGTCATCCGTTAGGTAATTAACTTAGCCGTTGATAGAAAATAATATAGTCCAAATTTAAAAAAAATACTATTCGCATCATTTATACTTAATCTTTTTTTCATCTCATGGTTTTTTCCATTTATTTATTCTATCATCATTTTTCCAGAGAAAAGTTCACGAATATCGGTCGTATCAATAGTGTTGGAAAACAAATATTTCATTTTATAAATAATTCATACGTCAAGCAAATCTGAATAAATTTCAATAAATAAATTATTCTTATAGCATATATACTCTGAAAAATTGTCTTACTCATTTCTTTTAACACATATAATATAAAAAGGCTACCTTTCATTTGCAAAAGTTAATTCATTTGTTAGGTCAGAATGGTAAATAAGCAAAAATCTAACCTCACTCTGATGTCATTAATTATAACACAATACAACTCATGCGAACACAAAATAAAAATTTACATCCACATAAATGATGATACAATGGACAATAATGATTGATAGGACATTTGAAAGTGTAAGTTGCTAGTGAAGTAAATTTAGAATAATTTAATTAGTTTGATTGATTGTTTAAACTAAATAGAGTATGGAATATCTGAAATTCTCATTTCAATTTTTATTAAATTTCAACTGACAATCAATCATACCATACGATCAAATATATAAATTGTACTTACGATGGAACAAGAGGAGCTGGAAGCGCTTGGCCTGTTGGTCGGCCTTGTGGCAATGGTGGAGCGCCACCGGGTCGATTTGGAATCGCTGGTGCCGGGCGAGCACTTGCAGGTGGTGGTGGTGGTCCGCGTCCTCCGCCGCCCATACTTCCCAACGATCCCTGTAACGAATGAAATGCAATAACAGATTCATCGTACCAGAAACATTTCAATTCACATACCTGTTGAGTTGGTGCCGGTTTCCTTGGCACACCAGGACTTGGCGGTGATAATCTTGGATTATCTAAGCCACCCGATAGCCAGTCGTTTTTAACTGGAGGCGGAACTGGCGTCGATACTGTTGCCATCGATACGTCACCTAAATCATAACATTTACAAACCTTTATTTGCTACAGCAAATCATATTCATTTACCGATAATTCGTAATGCTTCTTTACAAGCGTGATACATCCGAAGCATTTCTTCGCGTTTCATTGCCTCTTCTGGACTTTCTTCCATCATTGTATTCTAAATGAAATGAGAAGTCGTAGAAAAAGTAACGTCCAGTATTTTTAACCATATTACCTGTTCTCCAGAAGCGTACAGATGAGCCAACAGTTCGCCGTTGATGAAATCTTTCGCATTATTTATGATCATCATCATAATGCATTTCGGTACCATATCACGTGTTGTCTTCGTAACAATCTTCATATACGAATCAACCAGATTACGTATCGTTTCCACTTGACGCTCGAGCTGTGGATCCAATGAGCTTGTTTCCACCTCTCCGGATTCCTAAAAAAAGAAATATCAAAAGCTGTAGCTTTCCATTAGCAAATTAAATAACAACTGCATCTACGAGAAAGCTTCTAGCTATCATGTGTTGGATTAGTTGCTTTAAAAAGAAAAACTTGTGGAAAACAAAGGATCGTTTAAATACCTGAAACTTATGTCATTTATATGTTACAAAATATTTATGTGTGCGCTATCAACTAGCAAATACTCGTACATGGAAAGTGGTTAAGTGCAATAAAATGGTACTTGTGAAAAACCCTCTAAAGTATGTCTTATTCTACCACAATTAAGAGTGCGGAGCAGTCAATTTTTCCACATTTTTGTACTCTTTATATTTTCTACCTATCCTTCCTTTTCACCAAATTTTAAAGAAATGTTAAATGTTACAGAAAGATCGAAAAGATGTTTAAAAACTCAAACTCAATCACCAGGAATTAGAAAATTAGAAACATTATTCATAAACGCAATTCAAAATATTCACGTGCAGACCAGTAAATGGGAATTTGGCCAAAAAAAAGAAAAATCATCAAACCCAAACTATTTGACACAAAAAATGTGTGTGTTTGCCCTGTTCCAAGTGTGTCACCGTAAGTGCATTCTAAACATTACACATTGCTTAAAATACACTTGATGAAAATATTTAGAGAGCTACCGTAGACATATAAAAATTTATAGTCCTAGTTTAAACATTTCAAAACCGATTGCATACAAAATGAACAAACCTCATTTCCTTCGCCCTGTTTAATGAAAGAAATTAGATTTTATTTTATTAACATTGTGAAAATTTTCGTTCTTAAAGTAAACGTCGCTTGATTTTTCAAAATGATATTTTATAATAATTTGTAGTGCACAGTAATATTATTAGCTTTAGTATTTTATACTGTATGAATGATATTGCTTGAAGATAAACTGATACTTAAACGTTTATACTGTGCACTTTGAAAGTGTTTATACTCCTTTTTTTGAAAACAAAATGTACACATTAATATTATTTTACTCACCTCATCACCATTTTCTGCTGTTTTATCCTTTTCAGGATACACGCCAGCACGAAGGAATGATGCTTTCCACGAGTCAACTTCATCGACACTTTCACAGGACAATTCCAACTGTTTGTAATCCTACAGATACAAAGTATAACACAATAAGTTACCCATTACCAATCTTCAAATGAGTTTTTGTATTATCATCAAAATCAATAAATCAGAAAAAAACTTCTTGTTTGTTATATAATATATAATATCTTATATAATAATATAAGAAATGATAATACAAATCAATCCATACTCACTTTGTATACATTACGACCATCTGGACTGAATAGCGCAAATGTATGCCGTCGTGACATAAATCCTTGTTCAATATCACGCAATTTCAATCCATCAAGTGGCAACATAAATTTCTTCTCCTTCTCATCCTCATCCTTGTACCATGAAATACTTTCAGATGTTAACACAAACCAGTAAGGACGTGATCCGCCTATAAATTAAATAATATTAATACTAGTAGTAATAACGGTGAGACATTGTTATAATGGGACAGTTTTCTTCAGTTGTGAGTTTTTCAAATTTTTTCGACGAGTTTCTACATTTGAACATGCTGTTTTTAGGAATTGTCACCTGATTATAAGGTATGTAGTTTGTAATCATTTTTAGTATGATTATTTTGAAGGAAAATTATGAATCAGATGCGTGACGACTAAAGTTTTGTTGAGATGTTAGTTATTCATGTAACGTGAAATTTAGATCTGAACTGTGAATGCACGTCAGACAGTTCCTACACATTAATAACAATGATCATATTCGGCTACGACTATTGTAAGTAAATAAATTATAAACATCTTATACATCTGTATAAGATTTTCAACACAAGTTCCTGGGAAATGTAGTCTTATAACAATTCGTCTAATACAATTGCTCGAAATTCTTTTTTTATTGATTTATATCATTCAACTTTGGATTAAGCACATTTGCAGGGCAAGCGGGCACGTTTCTGTCGATCCTGGTGTATGAAGTCGTAATTTAAGCTGATTTGTACTCGCAGATCACTTGCATCCGACATCCTTTCTTTTAAGTTGCACTTCAGTTGCAGTGGCGGATGCAATTTAGATCGATTATAATAAATTTTCATTGGTTTCTTTTAAGAAAAGTGGAAATTTCGCAACGGCAACACACCTAGGTAGACACCTGGCTCCAAAACACGCATGAAACAAACATTATTACACTTGGAACATCGATTACTTAAATTGGACGTTCGTAATTTGGAATAGCTCCATTTTTTTATCCTTAGATTAACGAAGAGGGCGAGTTTTTAATACATGATTTTTTTCCAATCATGAAAGGAAGATTTATATGATTCCTGTAACGATGAATGTGAACATGAAACAATGAAATATTTCATCTGCATGCCCGCAAAGAGGATGATATATTTATAAAAATAGTAGTCCAAATATAGTTTGAGCGTTTATTAAGAAGATAAACATTTACATTAGAGGGGATTTGTTGCTTTGAAGCAGATGGCGCTTATACTGTTGCATGAATAGGTAAGAACAAACTGAGCCTATGCAATGTACATGCGCTTATGCTTATACCGAGTGCTGGAAATCAACTATTTCTCCAACCGAACAGTATTAGACAAGTGAACATACTATAATAAGTGAAGAAGGTAAAAGGAGTTACCCTAGACAATATATAACAATATATATTTTTCTAACTCTTCATATAGTAAGAGTTAGAAAGAAAACTAATGACAGCCGGTTATAAAACTTAGAAAAAAAAAACAAGACACAGGGATTAGATCCAAGCTCGCCCATTATCATATTCTGTCAGACGCCCACTCCGCAGCTTCACAGACGTTGCAAGCCGGTAAGCAGTGTGAAGAGTGAGTATAAAGTATTGGCGATTACGGAACTAGATGCTTTTTTTTTGTTAAAAGGTGACTGAACGCACGATCTGTAAATGATAAACTATATTCGGAAAGACTTTCCTATGCTGTACATATTAATGTATACATATTAAATAATAACAATGATTAATTTTACTATCTTGATTATCAAATTGATTGATAAACCTAGTTTGATATAGTAAACGCAAGTGGATTGTAATTTCGTAAAATTAGAAATTATAAGAAAAGTTGAATATGTAGAACTCAAACTCAAGAACTAATCTTGTGTTGACTGGAATTATTCCTACACTTTATCCTACTATACCTACAAAGCATTGATCCCTATACTGAGGAAGGGCAAGTACTACTTCTAGAAGACAAAACTGTGAATATTCTTAAAACGTCTTTTTCACTGTGATTTTTGCTCAGTGCTTTCAAGGTTGCCTAGTCGTAATTTCTTGAAACGCACACTTTTTCGAATTTCAGAATAATATGAATTAATTGGATAGACAACAGTTGGAGTTTTCATGTTTAGGAATAAACTATTTTTATTTGGAAAGACAACAGTTAGACTGTCCTGACAAGTCCTGATCCGATTTTAAAAGAAAACATTTAGACCATAATTCCAAACAAAATAAAAGATTTCAAGTCTATAACAATAATATAAGTTAGACTTGTTCGAAAAGTTTCGTTTAGCTATCTAACTTCAGATTATTCGCGGGATATTTGAGGGAGGATCTATCCATTAATAATCAGCTTGCCACGTCGTTTTTCATTCGCTACTGTCTCCGCCCTGAAGATGAATTTTCGAAACTCAATATAATTTTGGTATTTACCTTTATTTAAAATCGTTTAAATTTCAATTTCAATTCGTCTAAAACGCTAATCTTTTTGACAAGGGATGACTGTTTCAAAAAACAATATAGCAAATAATAAAATGTTCGGTTTCCATTAGATTACTACCAATCTGCTTGATTTTCATTCACTACAAGAGTAAAACCAACAATTATTATTTTTGTTAAATTTTTTCCACATGCTTTTTCGTGAAAACCCAACATTTCATGTCTGACAATCGAAGCGAATAATTTAAAGTGATGAAAGTAATGAATATGCATATAACGAGGAACATAACATGAATACAATAAATAAAGTAGAGTTTTGTTGAGACGGAACATAACAAAATAATTAATATTATGTTATAATACAAACCAACAATTCGGCTCAAATAACTGATCAATGCTACAAAAGAGGTGGAAAAAATCAAAATAAACAACAAAATTTTACCGAAGGGACGTGTTAAAAGAATAAGATCAAGACATTTATGACAAATGAAAACTGAATACTTTGAATTTTATTTTAAATTATACAGAAATTAAACGAGGAATATTTCAGATGCTATCAATACGCGTTTAACATTATATCTAATGAATATGCATTTTAGTTGAACACATTGATGGTTACTTAGTTTTACATTTTTTTTTTATTTTATCGCCTTACCTTTCATAATTCCCAAATTCTGAATGCACATGTGACCTTTGCGAATTACTTGATTACCAAGAGCTCGTGTACCCGTTTTGGTAGCATTCTCTGACTTACTTTGAGCACTGTGAATATAAATTGCAAAATATCAAATAGATAAGCTTGTAATCAAATTGAAGCAAACTTAGTGACGAGTAAACTTTCATTACGTGCATTCACAAGTTAGTTATAAGTGTGTCTCATATCAAACTTACTTAGCAAAACCAATGAAATCCTCGTGGTTGGTATTCATATATGCCAGCTCAAAGTCAATCAATACAAGCAATTGCTCCTTACAATATTGCTCACGTTGTCGGAGATGCGTAGTGATAATACGTTCCGTCTCTTCACGTAAGCGAGGATAACGAGCCATCTAATGAATTATCATTAAAGCAAATAGACAAATTAATTAGAGAACATCTAACCAAGCATTAAAAGTACGACTAACTACGAAGCATTACGGTTTTGCACTAACAATTAGGAAAAATATCCAAAAAAAAAAACACTAGGAAAACTAAAATTTATTTTGTTGCGCTATGACTTAAAGAGTCAATCTAAAGTACTACGACAATAAATAATATAAAATATAGGTTGGCATACCTTGTCCGTACACAGTCGGACAACAGATGATAATTCTTGCACGACTAGGTCAACACATTTTAATACTGGTTCCTTTAATTGGGCAATTTGTTTCTTAACAATTGCCTCAAAAGCCATATCGGGTGTAAATAGACCAACTCGAATACCATGGATATTGCGGATGGCAAATGAAATTTCTCGTCGAAGTTCCTTTTCGTCGCACGACATTTTAACAATTTCGAAACGCAGTCTACGTAAAGATACATTTTATGTGGTTGTTCATTGATTGTGAAAACATTTTATTTCTATTTTTTAACTTTATGCACAATTCATTAGTGATCATGTTGAAATATTTATTTTTCGATTTTATGTATAGTTAATATATAGAACGTAACTTCATACTATTGGCTTTATACAGGTCGGCGATGTACTATTTTCTAATTTTCCTTAGTAGGAATTAGGATTGATTTTAGTACTAAATATGAAGATAGTGATAATAAGTAAATAAAATTACGCGGTTGCCTGAAATTGATGGAAGATTTGTTTGTTAAATGTACTCTATGTGAAAATTTTATGATTTTCTTGTACGAAAATCTTAACGATTCGTCAAAAGTTCTTCAACTACATCAATTCCAAATCATATCATATCTCCATGGTGCAACGTGACCACAAATAATTTGTTGCAACTATTTTATCCCTATTAATTGCAAAACAATCAAATCCCACTACGTTAAAATCACTTTAACTTTCAGGAGCATTTTACAAGACAATATCTTTTGTGATAAATTCTAATGCAGCAGTCATACACAGGACAATATCCCGCAGCGTTAATTATTCTTCCATACATACACTACCGTCCAAAAGTATTTAATCGTTTGCAAATTTTTGTGTATAATAAAAATGAAGCACCAAACACCTATTTGCTTGTGGTCGCCCCAGCGTTATTGGTTGATGCTAATATATTGTCCGCATTGTTATTCGCATTAAAAACAAGATTTAAAATTATTCTTTCCTGAGCTGAGACATTTCGGCTTTATTATGGTACTTGTTTCACTTAAACAGAAAATTTGCTTCAGTAGTATTAAGTCCAGAAATTTCTTTAGGGAATCATTTTCTCGATAGCTGCAAACAATTGTGAATAATTCGTAATCACACGCAGGATAGAATATACTTTAAGCGTATATTCTTTCATAGTGTTGAGTGCACATATTACCGTTTTTGGTGAAGTGGTTGTTGAAATGGAAGGAAATAATGACAAATTGCGATCTTTTCAAACATTACGACGACAAAGAGGAGAACGCTATACGGTCTTCAACGGTATTATAGTCCTCGGAGCGACGTTAATTGCCAAATGCCAAGAGGGTTTTGACTCCGAGCAATGCTTTTCTGCAAGTAACATCTATAGCCCAGATATCGAATCCTATATTCAGCCTTCACGTAACTGAAACAATTTTCAATCCTTTAGCTATTTGGAAAGCCTGTGAAAAGGAGCACAATGTCTTAGCTACTCATGAGTTGAGCATGAAAACTATGCTAGGCTGAGTTAACATCTACAGTGCGATGCTGAAATACAATGAAATCGAGTGATAAATATTGGATCATGTGCGACAATCAGAAGGGCCTAAGATCATAGGAAGGTGGCTGCCCTAAACTCTTGCGAAGCCAATATTAACGACGTTCGCGCATCCTGGATTGATAAAGAGATATTCAAATTGCTAAAGCCGTTGAAAATTTCAACAAATTTCATCCAGCCGCTATTAAGAGGTATAATGAAACAACCTTATATGCAAATTGTGATACTCTTAAGCGATATTTGGCTCGCCCGAAAGCTTTGCAACATCAGTACACGTGAAGAGGACAATCAAGTAATTATGCGAGAACAAGTTACCAAGGCTCTCGTTACCAGAAAATTCATCAACGCGGAACTCACATTTGCATCCGCTGGACAACCTTTTTTGGAATATTCTTAGAGGAAAGGGCGTGCGCCAAGCCGCACCAAAATAAAACGCTTTCTTAAAGCAGATTTTATGTAGACAGCGGTCGAAATTCCGATCGAATACACTCATACCGCAACACATAACTGGCAGGAATGCTAAAAAAAATCATCAATCTTCAATTTCAGTTAGAAAGCATTTCGAATAGCTTTTTGTTATGGTTATAATTGATAAACAATGACTGAACTTGTATAATTTAAACTATTAAAATTATCATATTATCATTTATAAAGATATGACAATGTTTGTTTAACCAAAATCTACTGGAATCATTGTATCCTTGGTACTCAAAAACTTTTTGACGGTAATGTATACCCAACCCGTTTTTTTTTTGTCACCTAAAGCAACCTTTACAACAAAATTGTAAATGTCTTACTTTCCCCAGCCTAAAGTAGAAAATCACTGGCACGAGTGATTTTCACAAAAGGCAAGGTATCGAAGAAGGTATTTACAGTTCATTTCTGATACTCATTATGATGCAAGCAAAATGAACCTTTTGACAACTCCTCGGAGAAATTTCTTTCGCATCCACTTCTTCATTTGATATATCATGATTACTTTAACAATATCAAAGTCCATGATATTTTCTGCTCTTTTTTCTTTTCTTGTTTGAAGTTTTTAATCTGTTACAGCAAAGGATGCAAGATAAGTTAGTAAGATTTCTTAGCTCAGCTAAAAAAATGTTAATTCAAATTTAGCAATAATTCGAAGTGGTGTAACAATATTAAAGTGATAATAAACACTAGCGATTTGTATACGAGGCGGTAAAAATGTGTAGTATAAGTAAGTGAGAATAGATGTACTAAAAAATTAATTTGTTTACCTTACCCATATGTAGTGATTCCTAACGAAATTCAAATTTTATCAAGAGCTTTCTTGTCTTTTGTGGTTTTTGTTATATTTATTCTAGGTCAATAATTTCCAGACATTGTAAGTAATTCGATTACTTTAAGGAGTCATATCCTTTAAGATAAATAAATTACTGACAAACTCTCAAATCCATGTAACATGCAGGAGTAAATTTTTGCAAATTTATACAATGCACTCATGGATTTTTTTCTAAATTTTCAAATTTGTTTTGCCAATTCGTTTGAAGTTACGCAAGCATATTGATAGAAAGAAGTAAAGAGAAAATGATTCAGAATCTTATAAATACAACCTTTCATGAAAGATACGGTTAATCTTAGCACCACCCGACAGTTCATTAGTATTGACTAAGGCTGAACCCGATCCTTCAATAGTTCGTTCGAAATCGGACTGCAATTGTTGTATCATTCTGTAAAATATAAAAGAAAATACTGAGTTCCCTTCACTCATTATTTTTCCTGTTGAAACTACCAATCAAATCTAATCTACTTACTGTAGCATAGCCTTTGTCTTAATACTGGGATCATCAGGGCGGAAGTGCTTAAATTGTTCCACATCCTTTTCCAACATTAACATCTGCTTCTGCAGCTTGTCTCGAAGTCCAGGTAATGTATCACGAATATGGTTAGTAAGCTGTTGATTCAGCACTCGTTGCAGATATGGTGTGCCTAATCGATCAGCCATATGTCGATATGAAGGGTGACTTAAAAAGAATTTCCGTTCGGCAGCAATAGCCGCGTGAATGTCCTTTCTCCCGTCAATATCCTTTTGTGACCGATTCACAACACCAATGTAACCGCGACGCAATGGAAGAAGCTTATTCTCAAGAATATCTCGAGCATCTGTACCTTCGTCCATGAGATCCAGTTTCGTGATAACACCTATCGTTCGTATACCCTGCGGATCTACTTCTTTGGCTAATTTCAATGCATCTGAATTCGCCAGATCTGTGTTCGCTGGTGTCACAGCTAAAATCAAACACGTCTCTTTTTTAATGAATTGGAATATCATTGCTTTTATCTGTTGTTCAATATCGGGTGGTTGATCGCCAATTGGCACTTTAGTTAGACCCGGGAGATCGATCAGGGTCAAGTTCAGAACATGAGGAGAGTATACGCGTAAATTGATGGGAATATTTGAGATGCCTTTATTACTGCCTGTTACACGGTCGGTTTCTGCCTCGATTTCCTGTCGAACTTCATCGAAGTTGACGAATTTCTTCCCCTTGCAGTGAAGAAATTCGGCATGTTCTGTACGACAAAATTTATTTTTATTGTTTTTATAAAATATTCATGCAAGATGCATTTCACTTACCCGTGTTTCCATTGATCAGTTGTAATATCAATGGTCTTCTTGTTACAATACCAGAGCCTCGCGGAAGGAAATCTCTGTAATAATTAGATAAAATTTAGCAAATAAACACCATAACTATGTTCTTTCATTCAAAACTAAATTAATTATATCCGATTCTTTGTCATAGAAAACAAAATGTTTGTGATACGCTTATCAAATCCTATATTTCGATTCTGCCAGATTTTAAAAAGGTTTTGAAGTGATCGGTTTGACGGCCAGTACTTAGTACAGAAATATGATTTTAATCTTTACTATGTAGTAAATTGTTGGTATATTGCTTCATACAAGCAGAATTTCAATTTCTTGTTTGAAATATTAAACAGACAGGTGTGTTAAGTTCGCATGGTGCCCATCGCACGTTTGAAACGCATTTCTATTATTCTATGAAAAAGGAAAACGTCCAAAATTCTTTCATTTGTTGAAACTTTTAGATAATTCTATTAAAACAGTGAAAGATTAGCCAACGCGACATCAGAATACAGAAATTTCGTCGAGAAATCAATTTTTTTCAAGAAAACTTTTTTTGGTTGATCAAGTTGGGTCTGACCAGGGCATACACTACGATAAGTGTCTTGATTTAGATTTTCAGGATATATTTCGTTAAATGGGTTGAGTTCAATCCGGCAATCATTTGAAATTAATTATTTGCTATTGTGTAGTTTAATGGTTTTTAAATAGTTTCATTTAAAACATTTATATTGTTTGTTTCATTTTCCAATTCTAATCGTTTTGAAGCTCATCCCATCAGGGTAGGTGATAAATTTGCAATATTATTCGATTTATTTATAAAAATTATTGAGAATTTTGAACTGGTTTGTCGACTTAATTTGAAAAGCTGATGAAACTTTGGCAACCCAAAGAGTTCGTGGTTCATCTTTAGCTTCTGCGTCTCTAGTGCATGTTTCCGAGGTAAAGTACTTCACTCGGGTTGGTTTAAATTGCTCATAAGGAATATTTAAGATGTAATCGCTTCATTTTAAAGTTAATTTATTACAATCGTTTTATTTGATATTTTTTGAAGTTAACAAATGTTTCATATCCCATTCCAATTCAAATCAGTAGATTTTTGCTTACGTAATGATAGTTGTTAAATGGAATATGTTTCATTTTGTTTTGTATAATATTTAGCAAATTAACTGTGTGTAAATTTCATTCATTGTTCTTTTGGGGAATGGAATTAAAATTAAACTTCTAAAATAACACAAAACAAAATAACATTCTATTTTTGGTTCCCTGAACCAAAAATGTTTATGGATTAGTAAATTCAATTAGATTCAGTATTGTATTCATTTGGACCGATTTCAACGGCTGTTTAGTTACTTATTACCAGGATTTAACATATTACTTTTTTGTAAGATAAAAAGAAGAATAATTCTGCTGACTAAAGTAATAATACTAGTAAAAATATGGAACTTGAGCAAATCCAATTTGTGCATTGAGTGCAAATTAGTAATCCAAAAAAAATTACAATTTAAAATTAGGATATGTGCTTGCGAATAGCTTGGAAGCTTCCTTGGCTTAAATCAATGACATCGTTTCATCAACCTGGTTTCTTCACAGTTCATCTGGCATCAATTACATAAACTTTTCTATCTTTCATGATTCATAATACTTATCTACCAGACAAAAAATGATATTTATAATCTTGCCGATAATCATGGCTATCATCATGTTTAATGAATTATTCATAATGTACAATTTTTTGTTACAATTCGATTTGATAACGATTAAATAGGAAAGATAAAATATTTTTTATCTAACTTATGGTGTTCTTCTACACGTCTCCGTTTACAGAAGAAAATCGTATATTCTTTCGATATAGGTTTATAAATAAGTTGCCAACATTTCTAACTATAATATTAGCTTTATTGAAAACACAAAGCACAATTTGTGAACCTCTTTCTATGAAACCGTTCGGCATGAACAATTCGGCGTGATAATTAACAAATTTATCTTCCACGAACAAAGATGATGCAGTGGTTTGCGTTGCGAGTCCAATGAATAATTCACTTTAATTCATATGATGAATGACGAGACCAAAACAAGTTTTTAGAAATGCTATTTAATAAGAGTGAAATCCGAAAAAAGTTAATACGAGTATATAAAACCAACAAAAAATATAGTAAGCAACATATGAGAATTAAAACAATTGAAGATTTGCTAATCTAAACGAATTCTTTGTGCAAAATAAAATCTGTTATCAACAAAAAAAAAGAAAAGCAAAAAGAATCCAATACTCATACGCGTTCACTTTGAAATCTCTAGCATTCTGTCCTTTTTACTTGGCTTTGTGGGAACATAGCAAAAACTATTTATTGTGTACATCACAGTACACATATACTCAGAAGTAAAGTTCTTTATGTATTTTTCTTTGTTTTGTTTCAGGAAAATCAGCACTTGTTTTTGAAATTATTCAGTAACCCTACGGCGAAGGGGTTATTTGAAGTATATTTCAAGTATTTCTGATGATTAATTTTATGCAACAGATTAGTGTTGCAAACTACACAGCTCAATTTATTGTTTTGGAAATAAGGAAAAGTGTTTTATTTTCGACAGAATGTTCACATTTATTCGAAAGCCCACTATTTGATTGAAACGTTAATAATAATCCATATCCAAACATAATTTTTTCTTTTGTATTTCAATTTTTCATTACTTTTCAGAATTCAAATGGAATACCCAGTTTGCAATAATCAGCAATTTGCAATAATTGACGGATCAAAAGTTGTAAAAGCGGCTCAGGACATACGCGATGTGAAAGGCGAAAATGACATAGGTATACAAAGATATGTTTTGAAAATTTGAAAATGCTAACTTAGACCTCAACGACATGCGAAGATCTTCAGAATTCAACAAAGAGCCTCCAAAAACACTTTTGAAATAAGATAATCGACAAAAACGGAGTGAATTGGCCGAACAACCAAGCTGCGATCATAAGATCGTACTCACCCATCTTAATGTGAATGATCTTAAAATGCTTCGGCATATCATTATTAGAAAACTTCAGGTATGTTATAACAAAATCTTCCAATTCTTACAACACGACCCTCCGTTGTCTCATTCAAACATTGTATCAACACCAAAGACTTCATTTAATACGGGTCCCCATCAAATATCCCTTCTTTCAGTTTAGCTTCTGTTAGGCTCGGAATGATTTTTGTAAGTACCACAAAATATTACATATTATTTTTAACATATTGACAAAGTTAGCCTTGTGTTCAAATTTAATGTATGAAGCTGCAGAATTATGTATGTGGTTTTCCATGACCAATTTTTAATGGTAATTTCGGCAAGAATATCTTAGTTCAGAAGAAGTTATTCTTTTGGAACAAAAATATTTGCTTTTACTACCCTGCAATCCCAACAATTTGAGGTTGCTGTAAACTTTCCATTATTGCTTTTCATGCTTTTCTAATCTTTTTGGGCCCAATGTCCACTGGGATGCAAACGTCTTTTTAAGCCGATACGTAAGCCGCATGTAAAGCTTGAGAACATTGTTATCTATTAATGTGAATCAGCCGGTAGGACAAGTACCTTTAAAAAATAAATTATTCCCGTTAAGATGCCACTTTCTTTTCTTTTAAATATTTGTTTGAAATATTGTTAAGCATTAACAAATTCTATTATCAAATGATTCAAATGACATTGGCATTAAAATGTTGGCAGCATTTGAGTCTTTGATCAAATAATGTCCTTTTCAGCGTTACTCTTTTGATGTTGATGACCAGTGTACTATTTTCATCACATATCTGAGGTTTGTTGCCTTTGCATTTAACGCAAGAACTTGAATATTTATTCTTCGAATGACCCAAATACTCATTAATATCAGAGAAAGAAAGGAGTTTTATTGGATAATTATATCAAAAGGTTGAACTTGAAATACGAAATAGTACGAGATAAAGTGAGTCATATTGAAAGATAATAAAACAATTTTCTTCTTTGCCAACCAGGTCAGGCCTATTGTAATCTTTGGGTTGTGTTTGCGTTCTTCACCAAGTTTGGTATATTGTCTTTTTTGTCGGAAACGGAATGGTCAAGGCCATATCATCCATTTGTGGTAAAAACATATATACCTATCTATACGTCCAATAATAAAAGAAAAACGTCGTACTTCGAAACTCGTGGAAAAGTTATGATTAATTCTTAATTAACACCCGGATTGTCAGTTGTATAAAGTGAATCGAGAATTCTATTTTCTATAACTTATAGTAATCAAAGTTCAAGTTGCAGAGGAGAAAGCGACAGGAAGACATTTTTAGAACTTTTGAATAACTCTTTCACCCGGATGATGTTACGCGAGCAATTATGAAGCGTCAAGAATAAAAAGGGATTACAAATTAAGGTTATTATGGTAAATTTTTTGAACCAATTACTATTGTCATTCACATATTACCGCCAACGGGTGAAAAGCTTTTGCCTCTGCAGTTTCAGGATGAAGTTTAGGACATCGCCATCCATAAAACGATGTAACTCTAGTGCTTCTATCAGAGGCACAAACAGATGGAGATAACAGGAAGACATTCATGCTTTGTATGCAATTCATGCAGGTTATCACAAGTCGTACGCTTATTAGTCCTGACACTGTCATGAAAACAAAATTAGATCTCTATTTGAACGCTTGTGTATTTCTTGAAAGAGATTTTTCCGCTATCGAGGAGTTGTTCACAATAAGTAACATAAAAATGGGATCAGCGGTTTCACAAAGCAATCGGACAAGCTAGACTCCTTTACTCAAAAAAGACACCTACCCACGGTGATCCTTGTTGACTCACGAGTCTTGAATTTTACCAGGTAAGGTTCACCACACGTTTGGTATTCACTTGAGTGCGAACTTGTATCAGGACTACAGTAAACATTTATGATTCAGACTCGTGCAATCCAGGAGATCGTGTTCGAAACTGTCTTTACTACTAAACTGTCTAAACTGTCTATACCAAACTAATTCTGCTCGCTAGTTCAGTTTGTTTGATACGTTTTACTAGCTATTTATTGGACATTTTGACCCAGAGCATGGTGCGACTTGTCACACATTTCGTTAGCCAATCGACCTGTTGCAAGAAAACTTGCTGCAAACAAAAAGAAATTGTAATGTCAACTGGGATCGCGTGATCTCTCACGGCTTTCGAGTTTCCCTATCGAAGTTTTTAAAATCTTTTGCCTTGGCGAATACACATAACGCCATTAGTTAGAAAATTAAGTTGGAAATTGAATATGAGAACTGCTTTTGGTGCAAGCTGGCTAAGGTGGGACACTTAAACAATATTATTTTCAGAACATAATATAATGAATTTTTTAAACAATAAGAAAATCATCTAAATATTGCGGGTAGTTATCGTTTTGTTGCAATTTAAACTTTCGCCGAAACTACAAGTGAATCCTGTAATTTGTTGCTTTATATAATAGAAATCGCTTTTGGCTTTTTCGGTGGTTTGTGAGGAGCAAAAGCTACCTTTCATCAACGTTAATGTTGGATTTAATTGTCATGGACACTCTTATGATGTATCTTTTTTTTTTAATTTCACCATTGGATAACTTACGTCTTCGAAGGCTTATTTATCGGGGTTATTCTTTGATGGTCAGGTCTCCCCTCTATGCAGCTCACTGCTTCTTGCAGTGCTTTCTCATGGTAGGTACAAAAGCTGGGTTTCACACAGCATCGTTACATTCACTGTGCATTTTATAAACACATCCACAGGACACTTCAAGGACGCATGAATACATCGCTTTAATAGGATTATTCATACGAATACATCCCTTTAATAGAGACATCTGTATATCCGCATTACAAGTAAATCGTATTATCGGCATTGAATTTCCGTCAAACCTCTAGCATCCTGTCATAGAATATATATATGACGCTACGTATTAAATCAACAAGTTGTCATTCAAATACGTTCACAGCAAATGACTATAATAAATTCATTATTCATATGTATGCCCCATTCTTATAAACATTAAATTTTCTCTTGTTTACCTATTTGCCAATCAACTTTCACATTAACGCTAAACTGTTTCAAGATCAAAGCTTTTATATGCAAGTGGATGCAATACTTGTTTGCTCATATCTATGATTGTAGTGTCAATGCACTAAACGCACATATTCATATCAGTATACTGTTTCTTTGAGGATTGTGCGTGTTACTTATTTATATGCTATCTTATCTTACATTTGAATTGTTGCTTTTCGTTCATTATACATACAACGATATATATATATATTTTCTTTATTTGACAGTCAATTCTCATTCTCCATTCTTTGGTAACTTATCAGTTTTATTTAATTTTGTTCAAGCATAAAGTATCATCTTATTAGGTCTTATGACACACTCAAAAGTATGACCAATTAAATAAGCAATAATAATTAGCGTAACGGACATTATCAATGAAACAAAAACCCATTCATAATGTAGAAGAGCATTCTGAATACATTTTTAGCTACTTCACAGAATAGCCACTTGGAAATTGTTGAATATTTCGAATTCCTGAAAATTCGCCGAAGTCTAAAACTGAGTAATACTCGCAAGGGCCCGAGCAACGAAAGGCCAACATAACCGAATTCTAACTCTAGTTATGTGAGTAAGCGAATATACGTTTCTTTGAAGCTGGCGTACCTGGAAGTATCGCCTGAATTTTTATTGAATACTTTTCAATAAAGACAAAATCAAATAAATAATCTGCAAAAAATGTATTCAACGAAGGATTAGAGGGGGATTCGCAATGAACCAAATGTGCTACAATGATATATGCAACATAATCAGATTTGGTTACTCAAATTATATCAAGTAATTACCATCATCCCCCGCACAATTAATATTAAAATCAAATGTAGTTAAAATCCATATTGATTCTAAAATTTCATTTTTTTAATTGAATTGCAAATAGTATTTAATGCTATTACGTGCTATTCAATTTATAAATCTACCCTAAGACCTTTACGGAGTACAAAAAGATTACATTAATTGTCATTGACAACACATTACCAAGTTCGTTGACTAGACGACTAGGCATTATAAAACAAATATCACTAACGGAACTTGGGGAATACAAATGCCACCCTCTATTTATTTTTGCTATTATTATCGCCCCTAGTGCACTACAATTCATCGTTCGTCTATTTCCCCGGAGAGTCCCATTTGATGTAAATAATTTATACGTCTCCAATCTAATGCGATAGCAAGCAATAAAGAAGGAGTGGCCGGTGAGGGAAGAATAATAGAATCGAAAAAGAAGGTGGTAACGTGCAGTCGTTTGCATTTTAACGATATACTTGCCATCTATAGTATATGTACGAGTTTTGATTCTACCCTTACAAGGCCGTTTCCCAAAATATCATTGGGGAATTGCCATTAGAATCCTGAATTTCGCTGCATCAATTCATGGGCAATCATGTAGAAAATGTAAAAACAAATTGAACGTTTTCTATCCAATATAGATAAATTGAACGAGCACACACAATGCAAGTTTGCCGAATAACATCATAATCCGCTTAACGTGTATTTCGTTAAAAAACCATTACTTAAAAATAAGGGGAGGACGTTAAAAGGCTCTGAAACCATTTAAAAAAATCATATTTTTCATTCTTCCTTTTTATTATTACGATATGGTTGCAATCATCGAGTCCTTTTAAGTACTCAAAAATTGTCAATGATGCTGTCTCAGAGATTTCACACTGACCTTGTGTATTCAGCCTTACCTGTGTTCAGGACGATTTAGATTCAACATTTTCATATCATTAATAAAATTATAATAAATAAATATAATAAAATAAAAAAACAAAATATAACAAAATAAAAATAATATAAATAAAATAACAACTGGTACAACAACAACACAACAGTGCTTGGAATATGGGTTCCTATGAATTGGGACGATTAAACACTAACTCTAATTCGGTCTGTTAGCACTGAGCGCCCACCATTACTCTCTAACGACTATTTTCTATAAATTTGCATCAGATTTGCATATTATTAGTCAGCTAAGAAGTGTCATCGTAGGCTCAGCAACAGTAATAAGGCCACCTTTGGCAAAATATGGCGAACGACGTGAACAAGGACCCATGGGGCACCTAGCCTACAAATAATCCTACAGAATCTCAGCATGCACAGATATTCCTGCTTATAAAAGGTAGACAAGAAAGATAAGGTTGTACGAACACTTTTCACCAACACCTCATTTCCTTAGACCATCTATGATTAAATATAATGTAAAATGTCAGTGTAATGTCCACTTTTCACGAAGAGAGAATGTGAGGAAGAAGTCTGAAGAAGAACTGAAACATCATCGGTCTTCATAGAAAACTATGAAGACCGATGATGTTTCAGCTAAGAACTTTCAGATGGTCTTTGACAGCAGTGCGAAGTTTGCGTTAATGCGACCTCAACGGTCTCGAATTTTCTCACTCTTGACTCCTTCTATGAAGGAGAAAAAGCTAAAATGGACGCAAAAACAGGCAAATTGGACCCCACATGATTGGAATGCTATTGACTTTTCTTTGGAGATAGGGAAGTTTAGGGAAAATTAGGATTTCACAATCAATTCCGATTCTATTCGACTAAATTAATCTTAAATTTGTTTTTATTTAAAATTCTACTAGTGATATTTACGTGATTTCGACATTACGTTTCGTTGTAATTACATCGCTCGTTGTTATTAATTTGTATTATTTGTGAGGCTCGAACGCACTTACTGATAAATTAGGAGTTGTGTGACGTATGCATCGTTGCAAACGCAACAGTGTCGAATATTTTCACTATTTGAATAATTAGATTAGATTTTTTTTTAATTTTTTTGCGAAATTTAGAATAATTTGCATTCTACTAGTTTTTGAATTTCAGTCCAATTGAGACCAATGTTATTTCAATAACATGAATATTACACGTAGTTATCATTGTCAATCTAAAATTTAAAGTGTTTTAGGGCTGGTTTAGGGCTTACCAATAAAGCCCTAAACCCAGTAATGTGGTGCCATCCTCTTCAATGAAAATTTTTTTATATTATGTATTTAAGTGTTAATACTGCTTGGCTTACTATTTCCATTAGGTCAACAGTATCCCTCACAGTCGAGGCCTTCAACTGGGCTTCTCTGCTTACCGCTTTGGGTGTACAAGTAGAGTGCTGAACCTTCCTGTCCTGACTTTCTTCCTCATTTTTTTAGACTCCTCGTCATTGCTTCTTATTATCGTTACATCTTTTCCATTTTTCACCAGAATCACATCTTGCATTTTATTTTTCGGATTTTTGCTTGTTTTATCTATCGTGGTAATTTTTTTACTATTCCTTACAAACAAATGATACATTGATTTTGCTTGAGATAAGCAAGAGGATTCCAGCGGAAAATTTTTTCCAAAAAGCAATTGTGGAATCAAATTGACATTCGAAAAAAATTATTTAATATTTTAAGTTAATCTCAGAGGCCAAACAAAACAGCCCTGAACACTACGAATGCTGGACTGAGAATCTGTTCCAAGTGCTGTAAGTGTATCGGAAACGGCGGCAGAATAAATTGTCGTGTTGTACTCCGAGCTGCATCATCAACGTAGAGGATATACAAACACAAGATTCTGCTCAAAAAATCAAGTGTTGTTTCCAGTGGGTTAAGAGGAATCTTAAAATGAAAAAATACACAGTATTCGACATGGTTGTCGGCAAAATCGAACCAGGGAAACCCGAGGAGTGCATTTACCGATCATGGAACAGTCTGTATGTCACTTTAACCCTTTTATGGCCCCGACATCTAGGATATTATTTATATTTACAAACCACTTCTAGACATTAGCATCTATGATAATTGCAAATAAAACTATTCAAACGAGACTATGAGCATCAGGAATGGATAACGCATCTCACTGTAATCTCAAAAGGCGACCACTAAATTCATTTCAACATTTCAAATGTCCGGTAGCGATTAAATCGTCTGCATTTAGAAGGATGTATTCTTTAGGAGACAAAAAATTTAAAATCGATGGTCCAACTGCTTCTTATGCGTCACCAACATTTAAGGCTAAGGAAAAGATGTTGCAATTCTTGAATCGATTAAGTCCTTGCCTTATATTACGTGATGAATTTAAATTCGAGGAGAATTTAAAAGAGGCGTAGCACTAAATATATTTACACTACGACTGTTTCCCGTCCTTCGAAGTATAAAACTTATGAATCGAATTCCATCACTACAGAGTGAGATACATATTACGTTCTTGTTATTGATTTTTTTCGTCTGCTGACTTCACGCTAATGGTGCTGACATACTATTTTCTCTATTTGATACTTGAAGTAGCGAGGAAGTATCTTATCAGATTTGATGATCATTTCAAAGAAAATCTGATCGGCGAATTGAGTAAATTGAATTGTAGTCACAATGATTGCTGGGTTTGTATTGGTTGCCTCTTAATAACATATTCTAAGCAGGTTGATTCGAATGAAAGAAGAAAACAATCTTTACAGTACATCAACGCCACTTCATTGCCTTTTTTTTTAACTTGGAAAGCGTGCAAACAATGATTTGCTGTTTTAGAATGGTGGAACAGATATATGATAGAAACACCGTTTTAAGGATTGTGCAATCAGCAGCCGATAAGTTCATTTCAACTGATCATTATAAACTAGAACATTCGGAATTAACCAGATAAAAAAGAATTCGAACTGGAAAAAACATCGATATATCAAGTGATTGCCATAAAAAACAAGTTTCTGGACAAGTAAAGGTAAAATTTTCATTTTCGGCTGACTGTCACATTTCGTGCATGAACGATTCAACTGGCAGCTGTTGAAAAATCTAACGGGTATAAGACCAATACGAATTTCCAGTAGGCGAGCAATCCTATAGGAAAATCTGCACGCCGAAGCACAACAGCCTGGCATGACAATCCGCACATTCCCTATAGCAAAGAAACCCGACCACGAACGTTTGTAACATGAATGAATCATATGCGAAAGCAGCACTTGCTCGACTGTTCTGCTTCCCCATATGTCAACTTTGACAAATTTTCGTGCTCGTTGTATACAAATTCATATACTCATTACGCTCACACCATTGGTCTTTCGATTGCCCATATTTTCCGCTCTTTTCTCTCTCCCTCTTGTGGCTGTAGATTTTCGGGCTGTTCATCGCTATCTCTTTCCAGCGAATTGAAGTCGTGTTGCGGAAAAAAAGAGACGGCAACAATGGTAAGAGACGACGTCGACGAGCATCGATTTTCCGAATTTTCGTCAAAGAATCTTCTGACGACCCATTCGAACTGACATTTTTACAAAAATTCTATCCAACTGGGTTAAGTAGTTAACCAATTATTCACATGCATTTAGTAATGACAATTGCGAGTACTTACTTTCCAACGAAATTCTCCAGCACCGAACTTTTTCCGGCCGATTGTCCGCCCACAACAGCGATCTGTGGCAAATCGAGTTGCATATGAACACCCAATTGGGTGAAGGCATCTTGGAGTTTATTAACGATGGGAATTAAAGACTCCATGGTGGCGATTTGTTCGATAACGGGCCGCGCTCACTGGCCACTATGTGAAGCGCGTTACAACCACCGCCCGAATCGACTTTTTATCCGAGGAACTACGCGTAACAAATGAACGTTCGACTTGCCGCGACCGATCTACTATGACTCGCAGGATGGAAAAAACACGGCCGCTCAGCCGACGTCGACACCACGGCCGACGGGCGTTACAATTCTCCCCACGAAAAGTTCACTTCACTGGTGCGCCTTGCGCTGTTGTTCCTCCTTCAAAATCGTTTCTAAACTGCCCGAAAATCACTATTCGATATCGAACTCGTTGGTACTTCCTGCCCCTGTCCAGTTGACAGCGCTGTGCGTTGGCAACCGTGACAGCGCGACCCCTTATCCCTCCCGCAATTACACACTCGCACTTAAATTGCCACTATTTCGTCGTCATTGTCGTCTCTCTCGCAATCCAATCTTGCATCAACTTCAATTTTTCAACACTGAAATTAAACTCCTTCCAAACTCTTCCCCACTGAATTATACTGATGACGCGATTTCGATCGACTTTATATTCACTTTGCACTTTTTTCTTCCTCTTAATTTGCGCAACTACCCCAATTAATCGGCGCTTTCACATTATTTTCGCAAACCGTCCTACAAAGGACTGAGCAACACACGAAACGAACTATTAAACACTTTGCTCTTACTGGCGCGCCAATTTAATGAACAAAAGTTGTGACTTGACAGTAAGGTTTATCAAATGATTGGGCGGTTACCACAAAAACTTAAAAAAGACACCTCCCGCCGTTGCGGAGAACACGAGCATGAATGGAAATGGATTTGTACGGGCAATAAACTTAAAAAAATTAGCTGTCATTGCCGCGAGTTTCCATCGCAACAAATTGTACTAGAACGTCAATTCGGTTTTATTAAGGCTGGACAATTTTTCAAATAAATTCAACACTTTTCATTAGTTGCTTAAAATCCTATTGGTATTGTTAACAAACACAGGCAATTGCATTTAAACTGTTGATTGTTAATTGCTGCATACAAATCGTCACTTTTATGATACTTTTAGCTAATTCTGGAATTGTACGGACTTTTAAACTAACGTAACAGCAAACACGTGTGTAGGATACATGCTGTTTTCTTTGGTTTGTTTTTCAAATCGTCGCAAAGAAACGAAATCAATAGTGACACCATTCAAACTGATTCTGCGCTATTTACAACCTACTCTGTACGCATTGTCTCATTTTTGTCCTCATTCGCCTTTCGTTCTAAACACTTGGCTCTCTGAAGTTTTTCATTCAGAGAATCGTTTGATGTCGTTATGCAATGACTCTTAATCGATATGGAGATCCTGACTGAAACCTAAATTTGTGTTTCTACTGCAGAGTAGTCGGACAAAATTTTTTGGTTTATGTTCGTCATTTCACGAAACAAAATCTAGGACAAAGTTATAAACCTATAAGTGTAGATTAGCATTTAAGAACTTTGAACAAAATTCAATGGATATGATTGCTAGGATAATAGGTTTCTTTGGCTCATTGTTTCATAGGCATTAAATATTTTATTTTAGCATTATATAACTCCTTTGCATTATATCTAGGATTAATATTTTAACGAATATTTTAAATTGAGGTAGGTTTCAAATTGATTTCTTATTACTAAGCACAAATAATAGAAAACAATTCAAACTACTCAAAATTTAAAATTCGCGTGGAATGTCAAATTTTTTCCACTCAATCATAAATGAGCTCACTCAAAATAACCGGTCGGAAGGTGCGTGTGGCAACACATGGAATGTGACAGTCTCTTTCGCGTGAAGTTTTGAAACGTAGAGTTCATTTCGTTTGTGCTGTACACGTTTCGTGTCGAATTACAGGACTTAAAAGTAGGTTTTGTGTTCAATTAATATACGAAATCAATTGCAAAGCATTCTTCGTTCTGAAATAAAAATTATTTCAAGGAGAACTGATGCGATGCAATTGATATTTGAAGATTTATTAGCGATCATCAACGTCTGAAATTGTAATTGTCACCTCGGTTTGAATTCGGGACGCCGCGCGCTATTAATGAATTACAATGGAATATAGTTTGGTAGAGTTGTAAATTGTTTAAATTTTACAGAATGCGTTACGTGGCTGCATACTTGTTGGCTGTTCTAGGTGGAAATGCCTCTCCATCCACCGGAGACATCGAGAAAATTCTCAGTTCAGTTGGTATTGAAGCTGACGCAGAGCGCCTGAAGAAGGTTGTAAGCGAGCTGAAGGGTAAGGACATCGAAGAATTGATCGCGCAAGGCCGCGAGAAGCTCTCATCAATGCCAGCTGGAGGCGCTGCCCCAGTTGCTGCTGCTCCGGCCGCTGCAGCTGCCGCACCAGCTGCTGAAGAAAAGAAGAAGGAAGAAAAGAAAGAGGAGTCTGAAGACGAGGATGAAGATATGGGCTTCGGTCTCTTCGAATAAGCTGACTTTGATATGCAAAACAGGTGTGTATTGTAGGGTTGAAGGAGTATTTTAAAATGATTCCCACATGGGACTTCAACGCATGTGCTTTACCCCCTTGCCGCAAACGTATTGCAAGTTAAAATGATGAATACTCTTAATCACCATCTTTCGACTGACAACCATTGATGTGACCTTAACACAACATTTCTGAATGAACTATCTTAATAGCAGTCACCACTTCCATTGAAACATAATTGATCCGAAACTGCATTTCTTTCTATTACAGATAAACTACTTGGGATGGCCGCTTGTCTGGCACAACGTCTCAACGTTGTCCAGCGAAACATCTGGTCAAACTATTGTACAAAGTTTTTATTTCTATGAAATAAAGCTGTTTTTACAAAACTTGGTGTTTATTACTGATAAAGAAATCTGCTTCTTTCCGCCAGCTCATGAATAGCGTTTGTCTCGCACCCTGCAGAGACACGATGCCAGGAATCGATGGAATATGCATGCATCTAAAGACACCTTCAATGTTTATCTTCTTCGATGAAATCGTTGTCCTCTGTGTATTCGATGCCATAGTATTCTTCGTAAATTCCGTATTTATTTTCTTCGTTCAGATGAATGGGTCTTTTGCGGTCTGGTGTAAGTGATTTTTGGCCTCGTTTGTTAAGGAATTTTCTCAGTTTCTCTTCATTTAATCGGGTCTCCTCCATTTTTTCTTTCAGGGCATCAAGTCTGGGGGTAGGAGTACGAACGCAATTTTCCGTATCCAAACTCGACTTCCCGACTGCCGAATGGGCATCCCACGCATCTTTGGATTTTTTCAATTTACCCAGAATACCCGACATTATTTCCTTGTGATCTAATCCAAATACGTCGTGACGCATTATAGGTAACTCGCTGCGCATGTGTTTTTTAAGACCCAGCTCTTCTTGAACTTGAAGAGATTCGTAATCCATTTGGTCATATTCACTTTCTCCCAAGTCGCAGTCTTTGAGAACATTTTGTACATCCGCTATATTCGCATAGAATTTGTCTTTGACAAAGTGTATTCTTGGAACTTCGCCCATCAGTCGCAATTGAGATAGTTCGTGTCGCAGTATACCTGAGCACCGGTGAAGTGTTTTTTCTATCTCAATATCATTGTACAATTCGCCTTTTGCGACCCAATAAACGTTAACGCCGTTAAAATCAGGAGTTATTTTCACCCGGCTAATTTCCAGACCTTGTCCAACAATTTGCTCAGCTACTGAACCTGTCGCCAGTTGGTCCGTAATGTGTTTCATGAACAATTTGTTGAGCACGTTCATTCGACGTGATGCACTCTTGCCCTGTTTGTTTTGCGCCTTGCCAATGTCTCGTATTGATGTAACTTGTGTTCGCGACGTGTCGGACTGCTCGCTAGGATACCATCGCTTTTTACTTCCGCTTTCGCGGTGGCCAAGAAGTTTTTGAAATACCTTTGACTGCCGCGACATTGAAATGTTTGTCTTTTGTTTGCATGCAGTAGTTTGCAAGCACCTATTTATGTAGATGTTGAGGCAAATGCCATAACGTGCAGTCGCAATCATCGTGTTCATGTTGATGGATTTGCAGCTGAAAATTGATAAATTTAAGACTGCATAGGAAGAAAATTGTTTTCTCTGCATAATTAATCGTTAATCGAATATGTTGGGAGAAATAATCGGACGTTACAATAGATAATTAAGGACATCAAAAGTTATCAACGAATGAGAAGAATCGTGCTGGTAGGTTATGCTTTACAGTGAATACTTACGATTGTATATCAATACGCTTCAGATGCAGTAAGGAAAACTTTTGAACGATATCAAAAATTAAAGACTAGCAACGGCTTACAAAACACTTTCAGTACGACTAAACAGTCCACAAAACCCCCCACGTCAATTGCAACCAACCGCTAAAGCAATGCCACACTCCATCAGCTGACTGTCAAATTATAAATATTTTTCAGAAAGTGAATTTTAAATTCAAAACTTTACGCTGTAAGATTTTAAGAAACGCTTGATTCCAGTCCTTTCCGAATTTTCTACATTCTCAAATTCGAAACGTATCATTTTATTCAAAACATGTTCGACATCTGCTATTCATTGCCATATCTACTTTCGTTCACCGTTTAGTTGAATTTGCCACTAGAGAGCTTCGTTAAAGATTTGCTGCCAACACAGAGAAAATTCTGCTCATCACTTGAATTGTCATTCGGTGAGAGTTCGCGACGACTCATCTTAAATCAATAATGAAATATCGTCATAAATCGATTAGATAAAGTGGAAATTCAACACGCAAGTAGATTGGCATAAGTCCACGGGCCGTCGAACAAAAAAGTACGAAAAATCCAATGTGAAATGTGTAAAACAGTGATTACAATACCGGAACATTGATTCCAAGAGAAAAATTGAGGGTGGATGATTTGGTCAAAATAAGAGTGAGACAACATCTAGTGTCCGAATGAATGAAAACGAGCGTTTGGTCTCACTTTGGCCATCAGTAGAGAATATGTTTATGTGGCATTTAGTTAGTGATATTGTCATTGCTGTCATACATTCAAATGATTTTTAAGTGGAGATAGCAATGGAATAGTAATTGCAAGCGTGTTTCAAGCAATTCTTAATAGATCATGTTTAGTGGGATAGTATTAGATAAAGTACTTTACAATAGAGGGAAGGGAATGTAACAGTCGGAAAACTTGTTTTCGTCATACAATGGGATTAATCGATGCAATCGGGCAATAATACCCTATAGAATTCTAACACATGTTCAATTTGCATTCACGCATACAAAAACCTTTTTCTATACGTATGTCAATTTTATTCCTGTCAGCCGCCATGTTGAATGGTGTCGAACTTGTGTCGGGTGTGCTGGGAGAAATGTTACTTTGATTTTCGCGGAAAATTGCCATAACTTTCCAAATTCTAAGTATAAATGCGATTGAATCAAATGCGACTTGGCGTTGAAGACGCACATGAAATCTAGAAGAATTGTTTGAAACACCTTCAAGTATTATTTATTTGTTACAGTCCTAGTCTAATTAGAAGCAGTAAAAGTGTGAAGTTCCAAACGAATAGATTAGAGGAGACGGTGTTCTGGTTGAGCAAATTAAATTGCGTTTCTCATAATTAAAGACAATAACTACAGTGCGAGACTTTAAGAAGACTCAATCGAAGGTATCGTCGGGTAAATCGATTACCGTTAAATTCGCCGTGCTGTGTCGTTGAAACTTAGCGAGAGTTTGCATCGGAACAACAGCAAAATGACGCAAAATCTACCTATACGTTTTCAAGAGCATTTGCAGGTAAGTCTTAAGTTCAACTGTGGTGATCCAGATGCAAAGTTTCTTGCTAATGAAGCGAAGTGTCCAACAGTCGTAAGCGATGTGGAATGTACAAACGTATGGAATGAAGACGCCCCTTTTCCCTCGGGGGAAGTCGATTCTAACAAAATTATGATTTCTGGGTTTGAAGATTTGTAGCCTGATATATCGGTCACGCGGTTGCACGGTGAAATATTTGTTGCCAATTTTTTAATATCAAGAACTTGTTTAGATAATAGCTTCACATCCAGACATTATGATTGTTGTGTGGGCAACATAAAGTAGATTTTTCTCTCTTGTACAACGGTGTTGAGCGGCATTTGAAGCGGCCAAATTGTTTTTAAAGCCGGAACCCGAATGTGAGTCATCAAAATTACGCCGCTCTCACGGTCTAACACGTAACGCTTTCTTAACAAATGCCGCATCGAAACCGCTTGGCGGAGTGCTTTTACACAAGCGACTGACAAAGAAACGCTCGGCCTTTCGTCGCTTCATAGGTCATTCATTTTGTGCTGAGAATGTTAGCTCCGAGCTCGCTGATCGCTGCACCTTCTTCGTTGCTTGGTTATTCATCCATTCATCAGAGCGTATATCCGCTGTCGTACTACCACCGGGCCACCGGCTCGCTCGACGAAAACTTGCCTTGAGGGGAGAAATTTGACTAGAACTATGTAACAGACACTTGGATTGTAACTTGTTTGCGATAGCTCACTCGCCCCATCGTCATCAGTACCATCAAGTTCTTCGAGAAAGAGAACGTCAGCGCCATGGAGATGTAAGAGCTTAGTTAACATCTGGATTCAGGGTATTGCACCGGCTGGTACTATCTGATTGGCGTAATTTATGGCAAGTGACGAAAAGAATGTGGATTGATAGTGTGGAAGGGCGATATGTGCGATTTTTTAATCAATCGGTTAAAAGCTGGACAGAATACATTTTCTGCTGGGACTTTCAGGTCCAGATAAGAATGCTCTTATCGTTAACTTTATGAAATTAAAAAATTATTGTGGAGTCTACGGGCTGATAACAGAATAACGATGTAAGGTCGAAAATCAATTGAAAGTTTTTATACACAATTAACGTTCATACAGCAAGAAAAACTTAGTTCCTAGAAATGCAGACATTCGGCGGTAAATGCAGATGGCCGGCAGTCGTATTTGCCGTGCATACGTTCTTCTAATAGACGAATTTGAAAAAGTATAAATTAAGCGCAAATTTTGTGGATTCCACTAACGCAAGAATTCAGAACATAAGTTAATGTTCGGGAGTCGAAAAAAAACTTCCAATGAAATACACCCAACGAAGAATCGCACCGCATCCTCTGAAGCAGTCAGGAATCCTTATTGATTGAAGGACAGAAGTCTCTTCTGTCCTGCAGGTGTCACCTGATATGCAACCCAAAATGCACCTTAAGTCGGCATTTTTGCAAACGCGATGGTCGCAAACATATTCACGTTTAGATTTATGGTGATAATGGGGTTGACCTGGAATACTAGACAAGTGAAAAAAGTAAAAATTGCGAAAATCTTGCAGTCCAACGTTCAAGAGAAAGAAAGTAGTTTTACATCGTTACAATTGCCGGAGAGGGTCAAAATAAGAGCCCGTATTGCTGAGAAACGTACGCTCGAGGCAAACAATCCATACACAATCCGATTGACTTTCTGTCAATACTACAACCAAATCGCCACGTTCCCGATCAAAGAGCAGCAATACATTGCAAAGTGATTATTGCGACTACTTACTCAGATATACTGGAAACAAACTCACCTTTCTTTAGCCGTAGTCTCGAGAGCAAATGCTATAAACGCAAACAAGCATTTCCACATCTTCCTTATCGCACTTTTAAAAACCTGGACTGTATGCAGAAATCTTCAGGTGAAAGAGAAGTCAGAGGCAAGATTTAACTTGTCTATCCATGTTAGTGGATATTAATCTAAAGTCTTTGCGAGCACTGTAAATTTCTTACAGAGATCCGACTCTCCAATTTATGCTGGAATTCCGCATTACTCTAGGCATAGACTCCGCTTGGCGCTCGAGGAACTGCAGTCGTAGCACGATCCAAGCACACCATCAGATTTAACCAGAGGCCTATAACGTATCTTACTCTCTAACCTTTCACCGCACGCGATACGTGTGGGGATTCAACCACAAAATACTGTTGGCATCCCGCTGCATACACTGCGAGAGGGGTCAAAATATAGAACCGACTCCAGAACACAACCACAATAGTAGTTCTGGAGTAATTTTTGGTGTAGAACTAAACGAGAGATATACACATTAGGGATACCGCGCTACAAATTTTAATAGAAACTTATTCTTAGATTGTATCTTCTTAGATTAGTATCAATTTATTCTCCCAGATTAAACGAGGCTAGAAATTGTTGCGTTGCACTCAAAGGAAGATCTCATTTTTAGTCAGGATTCGTTGTCATAAATAGTTGTACCTTTTCTTGTCTTATACGAGTTGGAGGTATTTATGGCCCCATAAGAAGCTTTTCAAATTTTCAATTTTCTTCGATGGAGGTGTTCCGTTTAATTATCTCGCCTGTGGAACCCAGCAAATGTTGACCTACGAATTTTACATGAGCTCGTTACTGTTGTCTGGGCATGATCTCCCGTCCCTCTGACGCATCTTGCCCATATGCTCCATATTCTCCCTATTCACTACCCTTCTTAGGTAGGATGATTCGCTTCAATTCCTGTAGAAGAGTCTCCATGACTGTATCCTCTCTTCTTACAGCTTCCTGGACTAGTAATGTATTCCGCGTACTTTATATTTCATAAACCCAAAGTGCTTTCGACAAATAAAACATTTAAAAGCTGCGAGAACTTTGGCTGCATACCGTAAGAAATGTAGATAGAAATTTATTATGCCTATATTTAGCGATCCTCCAAAACATTTTCGTTGTTTTTTCATCGTGCTGGCTGCTATACGATCATGTAAAGCGCTGAAGCGTTCCCTGGAAAACATATAATCTAATAACGTTACATCGTTATCGTTTACTCCGCAAAACAAACGAATTTATTTTAAATCCATAAATTTTTAAAACCTCAAGACCTCGAGTATGTTTACCCTCGAAATACTTGGATGCTACAAGTAGCTCGCCGAAATTCGAAAATCTGTCTAGATTTAACCGAACTGCTCGAGTAATGTTCACATTATGAAGTAATGTTCCACATAACTTCATCAAAGCCGTAATTAAAAATCAAATTTCATTAGCTTCTCATCATATGCACTGACGGTGATGTTTTACAATGAAAAGGGTCCTTATAGATACGCTTGGCCGCTTGATGAAATCGTTAATTTCCGGCACATTTACATCTAGTTAGCATGGAAAGCTTCTAAAAGGCATTATACGAAGCTTCTTAAACGCCCACTGTCAAAAATTTAGTGATAAAACTAATGAGTAATGTACATTGCAAAGTGTTTTGAGTCAGTTTTATGAAAATAAATCTAAATAATGGTCAAAGTTCAACAGGAGAAAGATTTTTGCTTGCATTTTCGAATTCATGGAATGAGCAGGATCTTATAAGTACGAGATCGAGAGACTATTGGACTTTTTCATTCATTTTTATGACCCATTCCCCCATATTTAACTTATTATTGTTGCATTTTATTCCCTATTATAAGCTGCGAGATAACATATGAACGACAACAACGAAAATGTAAAAGAGTCTATGTATGTATAAAAGATGTTATTCATCATATGCTTGGGTTGACACTATAGTCGTGGTTGCTTTTCACTCTTTCAGTGGTCTTGGCAAGATAATCTTCAGAGCTCGTTGCTGCCAGCCAGACGTGGTCGTGATTAAGTACGCAACGATGTAAGATTTCATCATTGATTTTTCAGTGCATGAAAATTTCGTTCAGTTTTTATCGTAGCACAGCTAACAGATAATAAAATCACAATGGTAAAAATTAAGTGGGAGTATGGAAATAATGAAGCTCAGATTAGACAGCGGTTGCAATGATACGGAACAGTATTTATATAAGGGGGTTTTCAGATAAAAAAGGATTGATAATTTTGCATTGCATACAATGTAAAATACACTCCTCGATAACAATTGTTGGACAAAAAAAAAACAGTTTGTTAAACTAAACTTACTGCAAATGTGCAATAGTGCACGAATAACAAGAAGAGAAGGTACACGTTACTACCTGACCTGGTTTGAAAAAATCGATATTTATCATTGCTTTCCTCAATCATCAGATACAAAGCTTTTTCTTTTATTTCAAGGTATGGCATGGACCGATTTCTAGTGGATTTAGGATGCTTTAAAGATAAAGTCGTTTGGAGAAATTGCATAGACTGAATTTAACATGTGTAATTTATAGAGATTACCTATAGCTTCCTCTAAAGCAATCGACTCCCAATTGTGGAATATTCGTACCTAAATCGATCGCATTGAAAAATCAATTTAGTCAATTCAGGTCTGAATGAATGTCAACTAGGAATCCATATAAAAATATTTCTGCCAACAACTAAGCAATTTTTGATTTTATTACGAGTAAGCATCGCCAATACCTTGACTATATAGAACATTGAACTCGTTGCCCCCCATCTCGAATTGTATCTAGAATGAAACAAATATAAATAGTTTATAGATTGAATTGGCAAAAATATTACTTGGCCATCATGTAATAAGTGGCATCATATTCAATCGATTCTAATATGTATTTGAATTGTAAACATTTAAATTCTTATCTTGAAAACGAGGAAAATATCTCTCAATCACTTCCTATGACTTTCATAGGAAAGTCAACCTTCTTAAACTGCTTTATTCAGCCGGAAACAGGGGCATAATGAATTTCGATGACGGTTATTTATGCAAGCAATGAATTGTATATCGATGGCAAAATAAGCTGTCTTCCCTTCGGAGCACTCATTAGTAGTTCATACTGTTTTGATGTCGGGTGTTACTCATTGAATCCTATGCGTACAGGAAGGTAATTATGCAACCACAACATTGGCTATTCTTTCTCTTATCTGACTTTGCCTAGCGCCAAAAATATTCAGTCGAAGTGAACCATTTTTTATTCTTCATTCACGTCCTTACAACTTGATTGCATGGGTTCAGATCGTTAGATCCTGTTATCCTCAATATTACTTTACGACGTTAGTTAGTAGTTCAACCGTTCTGGGGAAAGATTTGGGCATATCTTTTTTGATATTTCCTATTCGGAGGTCGCTTTAGAAAAGGGTTTTGAATAGATAGCTATTTTAATGGCATCTAACTATAAAGAACAACAAGAACCTCTTGTCTGGTAAGTCAAGCTGCTCTCTTTTCCTTCATATTTCTATGTCAAATTGCCTCGACTTAGCCTTAGAAGCAAAAAAGTGACGGCCGCGCTAAGAGCTTTCATTGCAGTTTGGATATCCGAGCAAATTGGGACCTTCTTCCTATATGTGAATGAAAGAATGCGGCATCGAAAATTCCAAATATTTTCGTTTCCAGGATATGTAGACGACCAGGGGAGTTGAACGCCTTACTGACATTAAGTGTCACCCACAAGGCAGCAGGCGGTTTCATATACATATACCAACCTGGTGACTCGCATATTTGCTATCTTCCGTTGATCATACCCAGCCCTGAAACCATACTGTTTTGGAATATTGGTCGCCAGCAGCGTGATCGCGTGATTCTTCCCCTTATGAGTTTTGCCAGACGTGTCTAGCATATATTAGATACATACGTTCTAGCGTGCATTACTATACATATATACGGACGGTATGCGAACATTGACTGTTTGTTCCCTGTCTCGTTTGTGATCAGCAACAGCTTCACTATATTCCAGCGATTAAGGAAGATACCTTAACAGAGATAAGCGTTGGACGTAGCTAGAGCAAGTCAAGGCAAAGTTGATCTACAAGTTATAACACTTCAGATAGGATATCTTCTGTTACTGATGCCTGTATTGCCTTCGCAGACAGAAGCATCAGCTGCTTCAGCTGCAAGTAAGTACAGCCATTGTACGATAGTAATCTGTCTCCATGGGTTCCTTGTTAATGCATCCATGAGGTTTCGCAGAAAGCGGGTCTTCTGTTGATAAATTAGAAATTATCGTGGAATATTCGGAAAAGGGTGCCACTTTTACGGGATCTTATTATTGTCGCCGAGCTAGAAGACTTCGGCCGGCAGTTAATCAAAACAGCGCTTGCGCACATAAAGCTGGAATCGTAATGGCTTCTGTTAAAGAAACAGATTTGAGCTGCTTGAATACTCTATTCATTCGACAGATCAAGCCAACATTTTCTTTAACTTTTTTTTATTCCTATCTACTCTTGCTTTTACAATAATGGATTGATCTGCGTTTATGCTCTTCAAAAAACTGAAACTGAAGATTAGTAAACATTTGCAGTTTTGTTCCATTTTTTCAATTATATTAATTGTACTTTCATGTCATGCCCACGAAAAATATTCAACAAATCATATCGAGTGGTTAATTGAACACACCTTGATTCATTGCATAAAGATAATTTTCTTTATGCAATTTTAAGAATTTTTTACTTGTATTATATTTTATTTATATTTATTTAATTTTTATTTTATCAATTTTATTTTAAGAATTTTAAATTAGCAAATTTGGATGTCGATTTTTCTGCATACATTTTTTTCTAGCTCACAAATGTCGGGATCAACCTCAATTCCATATCATTCAGCACCCTCACCATGGAGTCGGACAAATTCATATGTGTCCGTGAAAAAGTTGGTGAGACGGCTCAAGTTGTTATTATCGATATGGCTGATTCGAGTAATCCAATTCGACGACCAATCAGTGCTGATTCCGCTATCATGAATCCAGCTAGCAAAGTGATTGCACTTAAGGGTATGCATAAATATTTTCTTACATGATGCTGAATTATTTTGATTAACTTGCAGCCCAAAAAACTCTTCAAATCTTCAACATTGAAATGAAATCGAAAATGAAGTCGCACGCCATGAACGAGGATGTAGTTTTTTGGAAATGGATATCACTCAATACATTGGCATTGGTAACAGAAACAGCCGTTTTCCATTGGTCGATGGAAGGTGAATCACAGCCTGTGAAAATGTTTGATCGTCATTCTTCATTGAATGGATGTCAAATTATTAACTACCGATGTGACCCAAAACAGCAATGGTTGCTACTGGTTGGTATTTCGGCATTACAAAATCGAGTTGCAGGTGCTATGCAACTGTACTCGGTGGAGCGAAAAGTGTCACAAGCTATTGAAGGTACTGACCAGGATAATTTTGGTATACATTGAAGGTGGAGTGTTAAATTTACTTTTTATTAATAGGACATGCAGCTGCATTCGCGACATTTAAAATGGAAGCAAACAAGGAGCCGTCAACACTGTTCTGTTTCGCTGTTCGTACAGCTCAAGGGGGTAAATTGCATATTATTGAAGTGGGTACACCACCAGCTGGCAATCAACCATTCACGAAAAAGGCCGTTGATGTATTTTTCCCACCCGAAGCGCAAAGCGATTTCCCCGTCGCAATGCAAGTTTCCGCGAAATACGACGTAATCTACTTGATCACGAAGTACGGCTACATCCATTTGTACGACATGGAAACAGGCACTTGCATCTACATGAATCGAATATCAGCCGACACGATCTTTGTGACTGCTCAGCATGAAGTAAGCGGTGGTATCATTGGCGTTAATCGTAAGGGACAAGTTCTTTCGGTGACTGTCGAGGAAGATCAAATCATTCCCTATATTACTAATGCGCTGCAGAATCCAGAATTAGCCCTTCGCATGGCCGTGCGTAACAACTTGTCGGGCGCAGAAGATCTATTCGTACGTAAATTTAATCAATTGTTCCAAAATGGACAGTACGGCGATGCAGCCAAAGTTGCTGCTCTCGCCCCAAAAGGCATCCTACGTACTCCACAAACAATTCAACGATTCCAGCAGGTGCAAACTCCTGCAGGGTCAACCACCCCGCCCTTGCTACAATACTTTGGCATTCTATTGGATCAAGGCAAATTGAATAAATATGAATCGCTCGAACTCTGTCGTCCTGTTCTTTTGCAAGGCAAGAAACAATTGGTTGAGAAATGGCTTAAAGAAGAAAAATTGGAATGCAGCGAGGAATTGGGTGACTTGGTTCGTTCATCGGATCTTACTGTGGCACTTTCAATTTACTTGCGAGCTAACGTACCGAATAAAGTTATTCAATGCTTCGCCGAAACGGGACAATTCCAGAAAATCGTTTTGTATGCGAAAAAGGTTAATTACACGCCCGACTACATCTTTTTGTTGCGCTCGGTGATGCGTACAAATCCCGAGCAAGGCGCTGCTTTCGCGTCAATGTTAGTTGCTGACGAGGAACCTCTAGCCGACATTAACCAGATCGTGGATATTTTCATGGAACAAAATATGGTTCAACAATGTACCGCATTTCTGTTAGATGCTTTGAAACATAACCGTCCAAACGAAGGGCCTCTCCAAACTAGATTGCTAGAAATGAACCTAATTTCTGCTCCGCAAGTAGCTGACGCAATTCTCGGGAATGCCATGTTCACCCATTACGATCGTGCTCATATCGCACAATTGTGCGAGAAAGCTGGATTACTTCAACGCGCTTTGGAACATTACACGGACTTGTATGACATCAAACGAGCTGTTGTCCACACTCATCTCCTGAATGCCGATTGGCTCGTTGGATTTTTTGGAACACTTTCGGTAGAAGATTCGTTAGAATGTCTGAAGGCGATGCTAACTGCGAATATTCGTCAAAATTTACAAATATGTGTGCAGATCGCAACTAAATACCACGAACAACTGACAACCAAAGCACTTATTGATTTGTTCGAGACGTTTAAGAGTTACGAAGGCCTATTCTATTTCTTGGGCTCAATTGTAAACTTCAGTCAAGATCCCGAAGTTCACTTCAAGTACATCCAAGCCGCATGCAAAACAAATCAAATCAAGGAAGTCGAACGGATTTGCCGAGAATCAAATTGCTACAATCCAGAACGTGTGAAGAACTTCTTAAAAGAGGCTAAACTAACGGATCAATTACCCTTGATAATTGTTTGCGATCGATTTGACTTTGTGCACGACCTAGTGTTGTATTTGTATCGTAATAATCTTCAAAAATATATTGAGATCTATGTGCAGAAGGTGAATCCATCCCGTTTGCCAGTTGTAGTGGGCGGTTTATTGGACGTGGATTGTTCAGAAGATATTATTAAGAATTTGATTCTTGTTGTCAAAGGCCAATTCTCGACAGACGAGCTAGTCGAAGAGGTTGAGAAGCGAAATCGTCTGAAGTTACTTCTACCATGGTTGGAATCGCGAGTTCATGAGGGTTGTATTGAACCAGCCACGCACAATGCATTGGCAAAAATCTATATTGATTCAAATAACAATCCTGAACGTTTCTTACGAGAAAATCAATATTACGATAGTCGCGTTGTAGGAAGATATTGTGAGAAGCGTGATCCTCACTTAGCTTGCGTTGCCTATGAACGTGGACAATGTGATCGTGAGCTAATTGCAGTCTGCAATGAGAATTCATTGTTCAAAAGTCAAGCGCGTTATTTGGTGCGCCGCCGAGACGCAGATTTGTGGGCGGAAGTTTTATCGGAATCGAATCCCTACAAGCGTCAGTTGATTGATCAAGTTGTGCAGACGGCTTTATCTGAAACTCAAGATCCAGATGACATTTCGGTAACTGTGAAGGCGTTCATGACCGCTGATTTGCCGAATGAATTGATTGAATTGTTGGAGAAGATTGTACTCGATTCAAGTGTATTCTCGGACCACCGCAACTTACAGAACTTGTTGATTCTGACAGCGATTAAAGCTGATCGGACTCGTGTTATGGACTATATTAACCGTTTAGATAACTATGATGCTCCAGATATCGCCAACATTGCAATTTCCAACCAATTGTACGAGGAAGCTTTTGCAATTTTCAAGAAATTCGATGTGAACACCTCTGCAATTCAGGTGCTTATTGAGCAGGTTAACAATTTGGAACGTGCAAACGAATTTGCTGAAAGATGTAACGAGCCTGCTGTGTGGTCACAATTGGCAAAGGCACAATTGCAGCAAGGACTTGTGAAGGAAGCTATCGACAGCTATATTAAAGCTGACGATCCAAGCGCATACATGGATGTCGTCGAAACAGCGTCGAAGAATGATTCGTGGGACGATTTAGTGCGATACCTGCAAATGGCAAGAAAAAAAGCACGAGAGAGCTACATTGAAAGTGAATTGATTTATGCTTATGCCCGGACAGGACGCTTGGCGGATCTGGAAGAATTCATTGCTGGGCCAAACCATGCAGACATTCAGAAAATTGGCGATCGTTGCTTCTCCGATAAAATGTACGACGCCGCGAAACTCCTTTACAACAATGTCAGTAATTTTGCTCGTTTAGCTATTACGTTGGTGCACTTGAAAGAATTCCAAGGAGCTGTTGACAGCGCCCGAAAAGCCAATTCGACACGCACATGGAAGGAAGTATGTTTTGCATGCGTTGAAGCTGAAGAATTCCGTTTGGCGCAGATGTGCGGTTTGCATATTGTGGTGCATGCAGATGAGTTGGAAGATCTTATTAATTACTACCAAGATCGGGGCTACTTTGAAGAATTGATTTCGCTTCTAGAATCAGCATTGGGCCTAGAGCGCGCACATATGGGCATGTTCACAGAGCTGGCGATATTATATTCGAAATACAAACCATCGAAAATGCGAGAACATTTAGAACTTTTCTGGTCTAGAGTTAATATCCCAAAAGTATTGCGTGCTGCCGAACAAGCTCACCTTTGGTCGGAACTTGTATTCCTCTACGATAAATATGAAGAGTATGATAATGCTGTACTGGCAATGATGGCGCACCCTACTGAAGCATGGCGTGAAGGACACTTTAAAGATATAATCACAAAGGTTGCAAATATTGAGTGGTACTACAAAGCTATTCAATTCTACTTGGATTATAAACCACTGCTGTTGAACGACATGCTTCTAGTGCTAGCGCCCCGAATAGATCATACCCGCGCAGTGAATTTCTTCACAAAAGCTGGCCACCTGCAACTTGTTAAACCCTATTTGAGATCTGTTCAGAATTTGAACAACAAAGCCATCAACGAAGCATTGAATGGTTTATTGATCGAAGAAGAGGATTACCAAGGACTACGCAATTCAATTGATGGTTTTGATAACTTTGATAATATTGCGCTTGCCCAGAAGCTAGAGAAACATGAACTTACTGAATTTAGACGTATTGCAGCCTATTTGTACAAAGGTAAGAATTTTCAACGACATCCAGTGGACGGTTAGCGTGCAACATTTTTATTTACTCCTTTAGGCAACAACCGTTGGAAACAAAGTGTGGAGCTTTGTAAAAAGGATAGACTCTTCAAAGATGCAATGGAATATGCAGCTGAATCTGGCAAGCAAGAGATTGCGGAAGAGTTGCTGAGCTGGTTCTTGGAACGTGGCGCATATGATTGTTTTGCAGCATGCTTATTCCAGGTACGTTATAGCGTGGCGATAAATGAAATTATGAGAAGATATTAATCTCGAAATTATTTTAAAATAAAAAAAATAGTGCTACGATCTGTTACGGCCTGATGTGATTATGGAATTGGCTTGGCGACACAACATTATGGACTTTGCTTTCCCCTACTTTATACAAGTATGAAAATCAAACTAGAGTAAATCATGAATTTGTTACTCATATATCGCTATTTGGTTGTTACAGGTCGTCCGCGAATATACAACAAAGGTAGATAAACTTGAAGCTAACGAAGAGCAACGCGAAAAAGAAAGTGAAACAGTGGAACATAAAAATATAATTACAATGGAGCCACAACTTATGATAACAGCGGGACCTGGCATGGGAATTCCACCACAATATGCCCAAACCTATGCACCAGGATACGCAGCTGCACCGAATATGCCTTACCAGGGTTATGGAATGTAGGCTTACATAAAAAATCATTATCGTATAACGTTTAGAGGAAAATCATAATAGAAAAGAGAAAATTTGATGAAATTGAAGCGAAATATATATATACATATAACACACGAAACAAGAGAAAAGAATGAAAAAGAAATGATAATCGCTAAATCAAGTTGTGCATAATCCTATTAAGTGCTCTAGTTTTTAAACTGACAGAGATACTGCATTAATATGATAGATATAGATTTATATATTATAAATATTGCGAGATTCGAAAGAAACAAAAACAACAATTAAATAGTTTAGTGAAACCTGATATAAACAAACTAAACTATCGCTACTACAACTGCTGCAACAAATACATGTTACATTTATATTGGTTAGTTAATTATTTTTCTTTACATTATTTATGTTTCTTGTGTTTTCTTGTTTCATTGTTTTGATAATCATTCCATAATATTGCATTTTTGGAGATGCTTCACCTGAAAGTTGATGGTAATTAGATAAATATGTAATTGAAGGTTGTGTGTTTGTCATTGTTGTACGGAGTCTGTGTAAATTTACTTGTATAGAACGAAATTTGCATTCAACTTTAGGTTGCAGGTGATATCATCATTAACCAATTTCTTCAAATTTGGAATTGAATGAAATCAAGACTTTAAGGCGTCTTCCGACTGAAAAAACGCTCATTTTTTTAGTTCTGCAGTACATGGAGCTAATTCTTGATTTGCTCATCTGGAATGAAAAGTATTCTCGGCAAAGGCAATTTGCGTCAACGAAATAATCAGTTAAAACGTACTACGTCAGTCCGGTGTTGCAGTCTTGTGATTATATTAGCAGAAATTGCATCTCAAATCTGAGATGTTGCGGAGTGATATTCATGCTTCGTGTCTTTTATCCCAATCTTTGCGGTTATCTTTCACTTCCCGTTTGGGCCGCATCAGTGGTTTTTTGTAATATTCGTCGATAATGGGTTCCATTCTCTCTACTCGTATGGAAATGTCCAATCCAATATACAAAAACTTCTCCCATCCATGAATGTGATGCATTTTTGTTTTGTTGACCATGCTTTGACACAAGACCTTTTCGGTTTAATGTTGTCATCGTTAAAGCACTACAACCTCTCTTAGGTCCTGTCGTTCAGAACGCCTCGCCTCCAACTTGTTCAAGCATGTTAACGCTTCTTCCAATTTCGATTTTTGAGCCAAAGCTCTGCTTTCAGCGATTTAATCAGCTGCAAATGTTGGGATTTCATTAAAATGTAAAATTGATGTGCTCATTTCTTCTATAGACTTTTATGAGTCAGAGTAGGGCTCATTTTAAATTTTGTCTTGTGTGTCCAGGGTTGATAGTCGATGAAATAAATCATATTCTTGGTGTTTTAAGTTGTGTTAACTTTTTAAAAGCCAGATAGTGGCCATAATAACTGGATTGTTGGGCTTAAAAAGTATTTTTGCTTCCGAGTTGATGTGGAGGATGACAGAGCCAGTGTAAATTAAATATTAAAATAAAACTTACCATTATATTTCGGGTCTTTAAACTTTTATCTAAATGGTTTTTGAATGTTTACGTCACAAATCTGATCGAGTTTAGTCCCCACTTCTCCATTTATGCGAAATTCAACGATAAATCACCAAAAAACTTAATTGCTTAGGTTAGTGTTCCGTCGTGGATTGTTGTTGAGTAATTAACAGATGTTGCCTTCACCCTATAGCTTCAACCAAGGGTTGATAAAAAATGTCATCATTGCTGGAATCTCAACGATATTCTTTCTGTTGTTTGTTGTTGAAAAATCCTTATCAGTGTTGCTTATAATTGAGTTCTTTTCACTTTTTCAGATTGTTTCAAATTTAACTTTTTCATTGCCATTATCTGCGTTGAGGGGTTTCTCAGAGCGGTTTTAATCAGACCTTTAACTTTCGGCATATAACGTGGCGTTATTTTAACTTTTAGAGTTTTAAAATGCGTCACATGTTATATAAAACACAACCAAATGTTTTGAATTTTGCATTAGCTGGAGGCGCTGTGCATGTATTCTATTCAATACATGCACAGAACAGAAACTGTATTTTATTGGGTTAATCTAACCCCACGTTGTGTGGGTGAGGAGTTTTTTCATGTTTCATGCCGAAAGTTAAGGAATCTGGTTAATTTTGTTGATTCACGTGTCCTTATGCATAATAAAATTCAGAAAATAAATAAAAGAAAGTTTAAGAACATAAGTATTTTAAATTTCCACGTATTTTCACTATATATTTCTTCTAAAAGCATTTTTTGCCGACATCTTATAAGTTTCTTAGACTCAAGAGATAAAGTGGGCCTGTAGTAGGCGAAAATAAAGAGGAATTGAATGGAAATTGCCCAATTTCCTGGAGAAAAGTACTAAGAAATTGTTTTATTCACGTACTAGTCGCACAGAGAACCCCCTTCAACTTTTTCCCGCATGTTTGATACAAACGAAGTTTCCTTTGTGATTTTAGAATACTTGTATTAATGCTCATGAACAGTAAACATATATCTTTATTGTTTTTTCTTCTCTATTTTATCATATGGTTTGATTCAATATAAATCCAAAAATTAATAAAATATTTGAACTAGTTGACAAGGAAAACGAATTCAAATGTGTATGAACGATGCTTTCGATATGTCGCAAAAATTAGTTATCTAAATATAGTGTTTTCTATAGTATATAAACAAATGAATTTCTCTTTTTGCAGCTACAATCATCAGCAGTGAGATCGATGATTTTGATAAGATCTTAACTCTTAAGTAGTGATCGTATTGCAGCAAAAAAGAAAGGTCACCACATCCGCCCTTCCTCCAAGACAAGCGGTATCAAATAAAATTCAAATCATATAATTAACATCGACTTCCGATCATTACCGCTGTTTCCACTATTTTATGCAAACATAAGTGTATTAATTTGTTAGTTAAATTAAAAATTTAGCAACATTATTATTAACATGGCGCATTAAAGTGTCGCAACCTATTCTAATTGAATTATCTGAAAAATTGAATTACAATGGAAAATGTAACGAAAATCAAAGGAGAGCGAAAAGTAAGCATCTCATCAATGTTGACAAAGTAGTAAATACGTATGCTGAAGGATTATTCCGCCTTGGTCCTGTCCCGGATAATTTTTTGTAATATGTGTGGCGACATACCATAAAGTCAGAAAGGAAACTGAAAACTTGATTGGTATTGGTGTAGTAGCTGAGCGTTTAAATTTGTGTTGAAATCTTAAATTAATATATGATACACATAACTTAAACACAAATGCATAAAGATGATTTATATAATGTGTAAAAATATAAATAATTAAATGATGCAGAGTATATATATATATATATTTATCGAAAACTGAAGTGAAAGTGAAAACAGTAAGCTAAATTAAACGATATTAAACAAAATATTCAGATTTAAGTCAAATTAAAGGAGCAAAGTTCAGAATAGAACATTAGAAAATTTTTGCCGAAATCTAGCAATTTGGGGAGATCTGTTATAATACATACATTAAATATACCATTTCTTCATGCACCACAACTCGAACGTTAACAATGACAACATTAAAATTGCATTAAGATTCATGAAACCCCTTTGCCAATTAATTTGAAATGAAATATGACTTCATTCAACATCCTATATAGTAAAAAAAACTAGATATCAAAATATTACAAAGACCATTTGTAGCAATAAATGTCTGTAAAATAATTACTTGAAAAACTCTACTCCAGTAAAGAGAACTTAGTTAAAAACGATAGGTCAATGATGAATAGAAGCAATTGATCGCATAGGGTTGGGACGGAAAATGGCAACACAAGTAATAAAAAATTACTAAAATTTAAAAGAAAATTCTACAGAGAATAACCATTCATTTTAAGTTTATCACCAAGTCTGATTGTATATTATGTTGCTTGGTCATCATTTAGAGATATCGAAAAAATTATTTATTCCACATGCAGCAGAGTTGAAATATTAAAACTCTGCATTCCTTGTCCACGAAATTTGTTAGATATCATTTATATGTGAAAAATGTTCAAAGTATTTGATTAAATTAAAAACAGTTTCTTCTACTGCACAATGTTTTTACTGCAGGGTGAAATGGGTATTTACTACTTTGAAAGTGTGGGGAACAGATTGTGAATGTTGTCCCGGGTTCAGTGCTTCGTGGATAAATATTATTTTCTTTTTGTTGTTTGAATGAAAAAGCGATTTAATATTTCGGCAGTAAGTTGCTCCCTTCCTTAATATCAATTGTTTTCTCTTTTCTTTAGTGTTTGCCAACTGCGGAACATGTTTCTTATTTACGTTCAAGGAACATACAACAAATAATATAAACGGCTCTAAGTGGTTCCAGTTTGAAGAATCACTTAAAGTAAGGTCACCTTGTTTTACTGTTTGTTTTACTGTCCGGAGCGTAAAGGGTTCGACACATCAATATTTTCCATTTGCTTAAAGAATGAATCAATGAACAAACTTTCCTCAGAAAACAAAAACTCCGACATCAGTTTGAGAAAAAACAATGCTGCTAGAAATAAAAAAACACCTTGAGAAGACCAGTTCAGTATTTAAAACATATAAAATCTTTTAAATTTCAAAATTCAAACTGTTGAATTGTTTTCATTTCAACACAGACATTGTGCTCCTCTAAGTTACGTGGTTTTTTCTACATCATGACTTAAATAATTAAAGATCTAACTTTTCACTCTTGTAAAATTTTCAGTTCCAACGTATTCCCTCATTTTGAAGTTATATCCAGAGCGCTTCAAGAGAACCATCTACCTAAGAAAGTCAATCATACGCTTAGCCTACCGTCATCCCATTTCCTCTTCGACAAGAAAATATTTCCTGAGTTGTTTCTTCTTCTACTGGACAATGCTCCGTAATGTGCTTGTAACTGCATTTATGTCTATTCCGCATAATTGCACAGACTGCATTCACTATTTATTTTCGAACCCATTTTCTTGAAATGTCACCCGAGTGTGCGATGCCCCGTGAAGATCACAGGAAGCGGCCTTAGCTTTCCTTTGTCCATTCCAAAGCTAGCTCGAGACTCTCTCGTCATACAAGTCGAGAAAGTGATTCGATTTATGAAGCCCTGGTAATGTTCACCAGAATCTTTTACATTTGCTATTATCATTTTCTTTTGGGATTCATCGAATGTATTTCATTTTAGTTGTACTAATACTTTCAGGATAGATAAATGCTGCGGAAAGTTCCATCTATTGCTATTCAATCCGCCTACAGATTGGAATCAGTTCCTGTGTTACCCCTTCCCCGAAAGTCACTGGTCAACACTGAGCGACAAAATGCGCACTTAAAATTTATCTCATATGTTGATCAGCTCGAGTCTGTTATTTCTTCTTCGGAGTGATCTATAGAAAGATTCAATTATCATCATATGTTTACCTAAGGATAACCGTCGAGAAGTATTGTTGAGCCAATCTACTCTATACGTAAAGTATATAAAATTGAGAGTTAACTGAGTAAAGCACAAAAAATCAAAGCCATTATTGGTTGCTTCATTGGCTACACCTACAATTGAAATAAAACAAGAATGATTTGTGCATCATCTCATATAATCTTGCATTTTTAAGTAACCCGAAATGTGATGATTTTTTCATCACTATCACTGCAACGTAAATGCTAGTTGTATACTTAGGTATGAACATTTCCTTGAAGATTCTTAGAATTAATACAAGTGAAAGGCAAACCCTCAGAGGATTATTTATTTTAAGGTCTGACTTTAAAATGTCTTATACTCGCTAAATAACATGAATAAATTTTTCATTGGAAAATACAATGCACAAGATTGCTCTCAAAATAAAATTTCTTTTATTTTAAATGTTTCGCACTTTCTCCAAAAAAACGGATAGGATCTTTTAAACAATTTGTTAAATGTGAATTAAGAAGATAGAAAAAATAATAAATACTGGTTGTATTGTAATCAAGAGTAAGAATCATCAAGTTGTCGTTATTCTATTGTATAAGTTTGTTCTGTTTTTTTTTATTCAGTTTTCGATTTACTTCTATCGTTAACTTAATCCCATTCAGTTGTTGCGAGTTATCTTCTTTTATTTATTATGTTTTACCAATAAATTATTTATCAGCCATTACTAACTAGGACATTGCTCGATACAATTCAAGCAAAATTCTTCTCAGTCACTTAAATCATTCAAGCAGGAAGGGTTTATTTGTCTTCGGGGGAAGAAAAGGGCATTTGAGGCATTGACATATCCACTGATTAAGTGAAATGGTATTCTGTTTTGTACGTATATGCTATGAAGCTAACAAGTTAGCTATGAAAATGATAACATTATGACGTAGATGGTATTATAAGAAGTATGGCGTTGTATTTTGAGGTGGTATAACTCTTTGTGTATCAGGCACTGCTTTAAATATTTTCACATCGACTGTTTCTGGTGATAGGAAGCTTAAAATTGAAGCTACGTTGCCGCACCGATAGCAGTAATTGGGCGCCGACCATACTGTGACTAGCTTATCATCGAACATATATTTAATACCTTCGTTAACGAGTTGATGTGCTCGACAAATTAATTTCAGATTATTCATTGTCATGAAATCTTTAGTCACCAATGATCCAAATAGCCAACCAGCACCACGTGGACTTTGAGCCCTAAAATACAATTTAGACTGAGTACATTTTACCTATTTCTTCCGTAGAAACTACCCACCAAGTATCCATATCTTCCGGATCCGACCATACCAAATCACAAAACGCTCCCTTGTACGGAATTTCTCCATCGCGATCGATTGTACGAATTTGATCGAGTGTTTTTATTTCGGGACTGAGACCACCATGGACACATAGTACATCTTCGTCGATCAGCTAAAGGCATAGAAATAGTCACTAGTAAGCTGAAAATGAAGGACGCTTGTACTTACAGCTGCTATCGTTAAGAGATCAAATACGCGACAGCAATATTTCCACGCGTTTGCATTGCCATATTTGCTGAAACATTCATCGTAAAATCCGTAGACTTTCGTTATCTGCCGCGACTCATGGTTACCCCTTAAAAGTGTTATTCGGTCCGGATATCTAGCCTGAAATAATCATTCCCAGTGAATGTGACTTAGTCTGAAAATCCTCAGTGTATTGATGACTTACCTTAAGCGTTAGCAGTCTCGTCAATGTTTCTAAACTATAGTATCCTCGATCGACAAAATCACCCATAAAAATGTAATTTGTCTCAGGTACCTGTCCACCGCATCGGAACAATTCTTCTAAATCGTAAAACTAGAATAATAAAGTGGAAATCGTGCTGAATATGCAATGCCCATAGCAAAGCAAATTGATTGGCAATTCAAATTTAAGTAAATATCCCTATCGATGTAATACCTGAACAATCAATGCCAAACGTGTTTCAATATTAATTACGAGCGTGTCAACAGATTTCGCGACACTCAATTCCACTTTGCCTTACCTGCCCATGTATATCGCCACATACTGTAACTGGTGTACTAACTGGTTGGATATTTGATTCTTCTAACAAAATATCGCAAACTATATCACAGAGTTGTTTCAAGTCGCTCTCTGGTAGATATTTACAATCTTTCACGAGCTCAACCCACTTGTCTAAGTCTGCCATTTTTCCTATTGGATTGATGTCTAGTTTGACATTTTCGTAAATGAGATTTTGTTCATTGAATATTGGTAGCAATGACAGAAGCCGTGTAGACGACAAAATCTATTGTGAACTGATATTCTTCGAGAATTTTTACTTCCGCTCAAGTATATGAAAATCCACCATCGCAAATAATCTTCTGAGGTCCTTAATATTTATACTATTCAAGAGTTGATTCTTTACCATGATTTATGACTTGATAATAATTACAATTCGGTTTTGTTATTTCTGCTTCTAAATACAATATATTACTTATTAAATCGTTTCTGTTGTCTTAGCCGATAAATATCATTAGCTGGAGGTGCTGATCCAGGTGCTTCATCATCACTATCATCACCCCCTGGTAGCATGCGTCGTCGTTTCAGACCACCTTCTCCAGAGAACGTACTATCATCAACGATCCAATGCACTGATTTGGCTAAATCGAAGAGTTTTGTATCACAACCATGATCACCAGTTGGTACCGGGGCTACAAAAAATTTTTTTTATCAATTGATATTTGAAGAAAACTCAATAATTACCATCGGGAAGTTTTATTCGATTGAATATGTCGATGAGAGCATCAATTGAAACGAAAGGTCCACGGAAACACACGGGCGGCGGTAGTTGCGCACAGAGACACGCCAGCGCTGGTGGTTTCGGAAATGTTCCACCTTCTAGCGGATGTTCACCTGAATATGCATTAGCTTTCGGCTTATATGGAATCATTTGCGAGAAATCAGGACGGGGTAGATTTGAAACAGGTTCATTGTCATATTCTTGATTGGCGGCTTTATTTCCCAGAAGTCCAGACATCTAAAAGGAGTTTTACCGTCAAAGAAAGTAATAAAAGCTTATATTGAATGTAGTTTCATAAATAAATTCATGTTAAAATTTAACTTAAGCATAATTATTAAATTCCATCCATAAATAAATGTGTAAAAGAATGTACTGGTTTATTTCACGAATAGATTGCGACAAATTAATCAGTGAAATGTAAAGGCTGGTATATATTGAGCATACATTCGTTCTGATGTACTTTTCTCACTAGGATAACATAGTTTCTACAAAAACTTCATAGCCAGTGTCTACAATTTTAGCTGGCTTGTAGAGGTTGACTTACGATAATAGTATTAGATTCTTGCTCGAATGGAGAAATTGAAAACTTCTGTTCTGCTCTAAACTTCCTTCTAGTCATCGCTAAAATCAGCAGAGTAAGGGTATAAGTCACTTACAACTCATAAGTGTGAATGGAAAAGTTGATCTACCAAACAAGTTTCTATTATTATATAAATGCTTTCTTCTTCAGCGTTCAAGAAATGTATCAAGCTTCATTGGCATGATGGAAAAAATGACGATGATGATAAAATTAGTTTCAGCAAAAGATTTTCTTTCTCGGAAAACCTCGATTCAACGTTTTTAAAAGCGATATGGTGTACGGCATTTAAAAATCATCGATGAAAACCGTTCATCCTACCCAGAGCTTGTTGACCCGTTTAAACGATGTCCTAAAAATTGTTATCGCATGTTTAAAAGTACTTTTATTGGCTATGTTAACATAGTTTGTTCAGACGGTTTAATGGGTCACGTTTAAAAACATGCCAGATATCAACAAATTTAGTATCGCACAAAAAACAAGAATTTTGGAGTTAAAAATGAGTGAAAAAAATATCAAAGCTGCAAATTGCGATTGCCGGTATGTATTGAAATTGTGAAGTCTCTTTCTGCAATAATTAGTGGTAAAAATGGTGGAGAAAAGTTTTAAATTTTCATTGGCATCATTCGGCCCGGAATGACTCAGAATAGAGAAAAACTAGAAGAAAACAAGAATCACTGGAATACAATTAAGTGTGCGGTCATTTTTCACACAAGCAAACAAAGAAATCTTTGAATGAATATTGGAACATGATGATATCAAGAAGATACCAAGTAAAGAATTAAAAAAGAATCTAGAAACCGATGGAGAAGCTTTTATCTAGTATCGTGATATCGGGAATAGTTACATCGAAGGGTGTTCAGGCACAATTTGCACTCTAAGAACTGCAAAGTGTACACAGATCATCGACAGTGGTGTCATTCCAACGTTGATACGTTTGATACTTTCTTAATGTTATCTTTCAAGATGATTCAGCTCAGTGGCGGCGGGCTGCCTGTATACGTATTCAAAATCGTACACTGCGATTTGGTATTATATCTACGATCCCTAATGGATTATATTGTAGATTGACCGAATCGGAAAAACATGTAAACAACGTTCATGTTGCTCCCTCATGGATGTCTTCGGATAGTAGTCCTGACATTATCCTTATTGATTTGATTTTGAAAGGATAGGTTCCGAGTAAATTCCAACCGGATATTCTTTTCTTTTAATAAGTCTTAAAGGAACTGATAAGTACGAGAAAGCGGATTTTTCAGTCTCTGGGTGTATGTTAGTATATATGAATTTATTTATCAGATGAAGTGATTTCTGCGATGGGTTACATGAAAATACATAAGATGTTTGGCCATATTGACGTGGCGTTTCGTTAAATATTGTTCCACATTTTTTCATGGAAAGGCTTTAGATCAGACTCGTGGCAAAGCGAATATAGTAGAATTGGTGGAAAGCGTTCTTGTTAACAGCCTACGAATGAGCTGAACCCGGCTGACCTTCCAAATTGCTTGTAATGAGTGCAATAATGGGTAAGTGAATAAACAAGTATCTAGGATGAGAATTTCGAAAAGGTTCACGTGCTACTTTTATATCTAGATAAAATCGGTTGTGTGATATAAATCATATAAATCATGGCGGGTGAAATAATCAATTCAGATTTCTTCAAAATTGAGGTCGGCCGGAACGTACCTAAATGCCAAGGTGCGATAAGGACCTTTTGCTGTCACAAATTGATGTCCCTGGTATCTACGTCATTTGAAGCCAAACGTTTCGTAGTTGTCAGTGAAATCATGGATTTATTGTGAGGAAAAATCGTTGCGGTCTACTTTACCCTTAAGACCAGAGAATTAACCACCTCTAGACTTTTTCCGTTACACAAAACTGACAGTCTACATGAGTTAACTGGAATTGAGGCATTTGATGCCAATATCATTCAAGACATTATCCCGATTCCACTAGGAATGCTCCTCCAACGCGGCATTGAAAATTTTGTATGGATCATAGTACCCACACTGACAGCGAGCATTCTTTAGATAAAATCTCTTGGTTGTGGTTTATCTGGACGATTACAAATACCACCTATAAAGTTGAATTTTTAACATTTTTTTTTAACTTTTGTAGACGAAACCTTTGAATGAATCGCCAAACATGTATAATATACATTACTTTAGAATGAGCTTTGCCAGCCGGTAAGACTGATAAATAATTTGATGCTGTACAACTACAACTAGTACAATTCACGTGATTGGTCTTTATAACGTAATTTATATTTAAACAAAACTCACATCTGTATATCCAATTGACTTCAATTCAATGGGCGCACATGGATACAAGTCCAAAAATTTATACCTATCCACAAGTTGTGCTGTTTCCTTTCCTTCATACTCTTTAAGCTGCAATTATTATATATATGTTAAAAATTGAGAAGGTATATAATAATGAAAACTTTATACATTCTGTAACACTGCACTACGTCTCCTTTCGACTTTGACAATACTCGACAAATCGCCAATATTCGATTCGAACTCTAAAAATCGATTCCAAACTTCAACAGATAATTGTGGAGTAAGACCACCGGACGATAGCACACGTTCGAACAATACTCTTGTATTATTATCTTCGTTCAAATGTGATAAATAATCGATATAACACATTACATATTCGGGACTTCCTCCAAATCGTTTCAAGCCCAATTCAAATATTCGAAATGCAATATCCTTATCCTTGGAACAGTAGTATTCCATTAAAGCTGCCGCCACGAAAACATGATAACGCGAGCGTACGTCTTCACGGGCCTTTTTAAATACAGCTCGAGCTGATTTTATACCTTCGGCTCGTCTTGCGAATTTCATATACTGCACATAAGTCTGCAATGAGATAAAAAACAGAGAGAATGTAATTGTTTCCATCGAATTTCATTTGCCACAAGCGTACCAGCGTTGGATCAATGTCCGGGATTGCAATAAATTTGTTATAAATACTATGTACTTTGTCATATTTCAGACGACCCTCTTCAAAATCTGCATATGCAAAGTATAGCAGAGCATTTCTACTTAATACTCCACTTATTGCACGTTCTAGAATGTTGGAAGCTTCATCGCTAAATGCACGGGCTGCTGTTACATCCTAGAAATTATTCACGGTTTTAAATAAATTTTTAAATTCGGAAAGTAAGAGTTTTACACAACCACGAGTAAAAACACGCAGTCTAAAAAAGCATCATTGGAGTTTGATTTTGCTGATTTTTGAGTTGATATTGACATATGATTGAATATTGATAGTAAATTCAAAATTTCTAGTCTTTCAAAATAATTTCAGAATCAAAGCGAAATTCGCCTAAAAATCCTTAATAGGTAAGCCTTATTTTACAATGGCAAAAATTTCTATGAGTATACATTTATGTAGTAGTAGCACGACAAGCGCTCACTACCACACTAACACCGCTTTTCTTTAAAGTTACAGTTTATGAATACTAAATCAAAATCCATTGATACAATCAAACTGCTTACAATAATCATCAATTTTATGAAATAAGAACCACGCAAGCTCATCCTTCTGTCTAAAATCTACGTCAACAAAAAGGTTCTTTATTGAAAATAACGTGTTGTGAACAATCACGCACAATTTATAATTAACTAAATTTTTACAAAGCTTAGCTTTTATTTGAAAATTCAATATTCGTATCGAAAAATGTACAAATTTGATATCAAAAATCATCTGCTGACTACACTTGTTAATTACGATTGATTTTCGCATCATTAAAAGCAGAACATAAATAATTTTTATCATCAACGGGAAACAATCTTTTGTTGGACTTTTGTTTCTATATTGAAATATATTTAGTATAATAATAATACGCACTCCCTTTTCAGTTAATAGTTTTGAACTTTGATCAAGAAATTGTGCGGCTTGATGCCAAACCGCTGGATGATGTGTAAGTACAAGTAAACATTGTTCTGTCGCAAACATAACGCGACGTGTTATAAGCGATGTATCTTCGGTACGTAGCGGATTGGACTTCTCAAATGCAATATATTTTTTCCATAGATCGACCTGTTGAAATTACTCAATTAGTATTTCTTTGTTTCTGTTCAGAGGTTGAAATTGGAATTAATGTGTCGCGACTTCACTTACTTGTTTCATTTCTTCTTTGTTAAGAGTAGGTGGAATTGCTGGTAAATTCCTGTTTAATCCTTTTGTAACGATCTCTAATTCTTTTGCAACACGCCTTGCATTCATGTAGTCCCTATAAGCAAGAACATATATATACTAAATAATTGATAGAAACATTTTTCTAAAGCTTGGAAACTAACCTAAAAAAAATATGGCTAGAAACAAGCAGGAAAATCTTCTGGGATATGCGGAAATGCATAGGGAAATGCTCACAATTTCGTCAAAAAATTGAAATCTAAATACAATAACATTTCTTCGTTTGAAGGCACTGGGGGCTTGAGTTAAATTTTTCTGTGTTTATTTTCGTAACTACTATTTTTAATTGCGAAACATGTTGTGAACCATGGCTGCTGTGGTCTGAGATCTTTGTTTGGCAGTAATTTTATTTTCTCCTGAGAAGCCACCTATGCCTATTGAGACCGACTGCACGGAGTCTGATGGAATGCTTGTAGGGAAGAAAGACTTTGGATTTTGCGGGCCGCCTACACATATCACATTCAATTTAAAATACAAGGAGTGGCAAGAAAATTGCTGAGAGGAATTATATAGAGGAATGAATGATTATTTTTATAGTTTGGTTCGCGGTTTTTCAAGATTCATGTTGAGCTTTTGGTAAAGATGCATTTCGTCTTTTTGTAGCTTTCATCATGTGGTTGTAGTGGTTGCGAAATTGGTGAGGGATACGGCGTATGAAACTTTTTCGAGATCATCCGCAACTAACCGAAGTTCTAGAATTGAGAACCATGACCATGACGGTTTCCACGCAGCTACGAAGGCAACACGTTGGTGTGATAAGTTCGGTCTGAACCACAATCTCTAACATTTCTTTAAATGTGGAATTGGAACGACGCATTCAGCATTAAATTAATTTGCCGATATAATAAGTTCCTGCGAGTTTTGTGCCTCTTTCCCGCAGGATATAAATTCATTTCACCGGGCAGCGTACTCTGGGCTACACAGACAGACAATAGCATTAAGTGCACTGAATTCTTTGGAACATTAACTGAGTTCCATGTCACGAAACATAAATTATTGGAATTGAAATACGGCATAAAACTGTTTAGGTTTGCGAAGGAACCTCATATTTTGCTATAGTCCACTGACACCGTAATCCATGCAACACAACGGCACTAAGCATATTGCTACGCTTATTAAATTCATCGCAAAGGAAATGACAAATGGAAAGCTTATTAAAATCATCGCACAGGAAATGACTTCAATTTTGAGGTCGCTATTTCGAGTCGTAATATTGTGGTATTCCACAGCCCAAGAATAGTGTAAACATCGGCTAAGGTAAATACGCAGTAAGTAGAAAGCTTTTTTAATAGAATGGAAGCGCCTTTAACAAGATTGTAGACATACTGAATAAGCAGTGTTTCACAAACGCAGTCCTTTCACACTGAGATTGTTTTATTACTTTTCTACAAATTATAGATAGGATGTCATATAGGATAGGATTTTCAGAGGAAAAATTCGTAAAAATAAATATTTTGAAAAAATTATACGTTATGTATTTGAGCTGTTCTTCTGTGAAGCTGTGTCTGACTTCATTTTATTGAGCTCGATTATATGATCAATATATAAAGTGGATAAACAAAAAATTGGATGCGCTTTGATCTGAAGCATTGCTTCTAGGAAATGGCGATTCGTACAAACTTACCTTGACCTTTCCAAACTCATTTTCTCTGATATGATCGGATTGATATTTTGTTCGAAAGCGATGTACTCCTTCCAAAGTGTTTCAATTCCAATTATCGGTGTTACTACAGCCTTCTGATAAACTTTTCTCACAGCTGTTATCTTCTGATTTTCCGCATAGCTTCCTACTGCCTCGACACTTTTCAAGAAAGTTATATAATCCTGCCAGATTGAGAACGAATGCAAATCCATTCCTATCTTCTCCAAAGCGAAATCGTAGGCTTGGGCTAACTTTTCTCTGCATATTTCAAATAGAAACGTATCAAAATAACCATTCTTGCTAATACCTCAATTTACTCACTTGTGGGTACTCAATCCTGCTTTTGTTTCTTTCACATATGTTAAATATAATTTCCACAAATCGATGTTCAATATCTTGACGAGGCAACGTTGAAAAAGTTTTTCAACACGTTCGAAATTACGCGCTTTTATTTCTTGTTCGATATAAATTTTCCAATAACGGGCGGTTGTTGGGAAAACGGCTACGAGTGATTCATATAATGAACGCACTTCGTTCACATGCCGGCTTTGCCCCTCTCGAAGGAGTACCGACCAAGATTCGACATCATACGGCCGCAATTCGACCGTTTGTTGGGCTCGAACTAATCGCTCGTGACCCCATTCCTACATAATAAACAGATATATAATATATTCCGCAAACTTCTATTGAATTATTGATACTTACAATATCAATTTTGATTTGCTCCCTCACGGACATCTTTCTAGGTTAGACGAGATATCGCGATATGAGCGAAAATAAGAACCCTTTTTTTATTCGCCGGGAAATTGTTCAAATGTTCCTAAGGCACACGCCCCAAAAAAAGTTAAGCAGCTTAATATCCACTTTCAAATAATATTATAGCCTCCGAAAACAACCACGTCTGTGACATCAAGCACAACAGAGCAATCGCCGTCAAACACTTGGGAGTCGTCTTCTTCTTCTTATTTTATTTGCTTAATGAGAACAAGCACGAACGTCATGCCAAACAAGACAAGCAGTAAGATAGTATAATTTGCGGCTAACGGGCTAACCAGGCTTTTGAAACGTTCTGCATAGGAAAGATTTATTGATCAAACTTTTCATCGATCAAATATTTGTCTATTTTAAAATATTATTTGACAGTTGATACGTGCTTTGCATTCAGTGCTCATTTTTTCAAAAAGGGAAAAATGCCACGAACACGTCCCACAAAAAGGCTCGGAGTGTATGGAAGTTTTGATATTCACCCGGAATATGCAGTTGGCAGTTACATTGAATCAAAACAGCAAGAAAAACTCTACATGTAAGTGATGCATTATATTTAAACGAATATACATTCAATAGGGTATTTTTTTGTAGCAAGCCTTCTCTTTGGGACGTGTCTCGTGATAGCTTGGAGCTTTTTGCTATTCAAAATGAACGTGAACATTATGAAGTGTCCAAGTTGCAGGAAGAAATGCTTGAAAATGCCCAAGCACAAAAAGCCACAAATATCAAACGTATCAAAGATATGTATCGAATTCAACGTGATCTACGCGAACAATTTATTTCAGTTAATAATTTTATACGCGACTGCGAGGAGAAAAAATGTGTAGCCGAAAAGAAGATTTTGAATGAGAAAAAGATTCACGAGCAACTTGAGGTTGATATAGAAAAGCTGACGAAAGACTTAACCGAAATGAAACTGTTTGAAAAGAATCTAACTGAAACTGTCAAGGAATTGGAATCATACGAGAAAGTTATTGAAGAAGTTGTGCAAAGGTCTGATATATTTAAATCTGTAAATGATTGTATGATACGTTGTGATGCATTAAGTAAGTATACTTTTTTAACCTCCTTTCTTCTCCCCTCAGTCATTTCCTGTTTTGCCTATCGAAATCGCGATCTACTCTAAAAAAAACTGTTTCAAAAAGAACAAAACAGCGAGTTTAATAGTTTATTTTCAAATAACCACCTCTATCCTCGTCTTTTTTTTAAATGTTGGTTTCAGTGCTTGCTCAAGTTGAAATTACCGAATTGGAAAAAGAAAAAATCAAAGCCATCGAAGAAATACGTCGTGCATTGGTTAAAACAACGAATGAAGCATCATTGACCATGCTTGGATTGAACAATGAACTATCCGAGATGGAACGCAGTTACAATATGGCGAAAGGGGAAAGTTTCAAATGGGAAAAAGTAATGGCCATGACTAAAGATCGTATCAGTGGAAATGAATTGACGAAAAATCGGATATTGGACGCTATTCAGCAAATGTATTCATTACTATGTAAACGAAATAGTAAGATTTTATACATTCATTTTGAAATTGTGGCTAATTTGGTTGTACAAATAGGAGTTGAAATATCAGCGGGAAGAGAAGATATCGAAGAACAGTTGGACTATATAAAAAATGAAATAGAAATTCTGCAAGAAGTCGTCAATTTATGCAATAAGGAACATGCGAAATCGACGGTTAAAGCAGAAGATACACCTGTTATGCAAAAAACTTCTGGAAAGCGAAAGAAAAACAAACGAGTTGGTCCACACATACGAATTGTTCAGTGATTCATTTGAAATTATTTTGGTGAATTTTGTGATTCTCCCGTTTAGTAAAATATTCATGTCTCCGGAAAACTTCACAAATATAATTCCGATTTATTGCGTAGTGTTGGATCATTTATTTTAAAAAAATTAACGAACTGACACAAATAACCACTTGTATTTTGACTATTTATTTTGTTTCTTCTTGTTTATCGTCATTGACATTTTGCAATGTTTCTTCTTAGTCACTATATTCAGTCCGCTGAACTCAAACTCCATTGAATACTTCAACGGGAATTTGATTGGAACAACAAAGTGGATTTGACAATCCACTTAGGGAAATATCGCCGCATAGTGGGTGGATTAAGTTGTTGACGTTTTCTTTACGAATTTGCCAATTTTCAGAAGGTTTTTTCGTGAACACATTATGTTGCTTGTTGCCACTTAAAGCCTAAACAATATTCACTTCCACAATGGCCAATAAAAAATTAAATGAACCAAACTCACCTGTTCATAAAGTATGGAAACCCGAGCGTAAGTAATTCGATTAGTACAAAGTTCTTTGTATTTACAGATTATGACGAAAAAAGCCTAAATATGTATGTTTTAGTGTACAAAATACAATTGGATGCACCTACGCCAAAAGCCATATTGCGGCGCTACGATATAAACGACGCGCCTGATTGCTTTGGTTACGAATATCACGGTGAACTGGGCCATTTGGAAGTAGAAAAAATGTTAGAATCAACACCTGACGGTTCGTATCTTATCCGCACGAGTCCTGGCGCTGCAGGATTTTACACGCTGAGCGTAAGATTTAACAACAAAACGAAACACTACAAGATCTATCACCAATGGAATGTTGGCTATTACCTGAAGGAGAACTCAAAACGATTCGACACTATTCATGATTTGGTTGCGGATGGTCTTGTTGACTTTTACATGCAAATCCATGCTGCGCCGATTATCAAAGAAATGATGTCGCAAACGAAGAACAACTATCAGCAGAGTCCTTATATGACGTTGAATCGTCGCAAATTACGTGCCTTGTCGAATGATATACGAAAATCAATAAAATCTGAGAATATTGCTGACTCGTCGCCAGCAGTGATCAGTCCAAGTCAAGAGGAAGTAGATGTTCTTCCCATAGTTTATGAAAAACCACACGTATTCAAAGTGCATACATTCAAAGGACTTAATTGGTGTGAACTGTGCGCAAATTTTCTTTGGGGCTTTACATCGCAAGGTGTAAAATGTGAAGATTGTGCATTTATCGCTCATACCAAATGTTCAGAGCTGGTTCCTGCCAAATGTGTTCCCGATTTGAAAAAGATACGTGGTGTGTTTGGCACAGATCTGACTACTCTGTTTAATGCACAAAACGGTACATTGCCATTCGTTATACGCAGATGTGTGGAAGAAGTTGAGTGTCGTGGAATGTTACAAGAGGGAATATATCGTGTGTCGGGATTCGCTGATGAAATTGAAGCCTTGAAATTTGCATTGGACAATCACGGTGAGAAGACTGACATGTCGGAAACGACATATGGAAACATAAATGTGATTGCTGGCACTTTGAAATTGTATTTACGTTTGCTACCAGTACCTTTGATAACATTTCAAGCTTATCCTGCTTTCATGGCAACTACAAGTGAGTGCAATAGGCTAATTTGCTTAGCATGATATAGGTGTGTGACGATTCAAATGATTTTTTCCAGGATATAAAGTTGTTGGCGAACAAATTCTAGCGCTTCGAGATGCAGTAAAACAATTGCCTGCAGCACATCATAAGTGTCTCAAATTTATGATTGAGCATTTAAACAGGTAAAGAATCGAAAATGTTTTTATAACAACTAATTCAGTCAAGGTGATAGCATGCAGATTAATATTTCCGGTTTATCATTTGAATGAAGGCTTGTAAAAATCTTTACTAAGTATAGTCGACAGTATTTATAACACATATCCCTTTTCTAGAGCTAAAGGGTCTCGTTACTATACTGTGTAAATAAGTAAAAAATAGAGTTTTCTTGTCATTTATTTTATGACAATGACGACAGGTGATCAATAAGTTTCTGACTTTGAAATGTAAAACATTTTATGTCTCAACAAAGGTCCTTCTTTTCTGTTTTAATATAATATATCGTTACTCGAGCTGTTAGATGCCCTTGAAAAAATTAATAATTTTTGCAAATTCCTCAAAAGAATCATTTTTCGTAGCATTGATTTCATCTTTTGATAAAAAATTTTTCCTTCGAACCCACGTTTACAAGGACATTGATGAAAATAATCGAAAGAAGTCAAATCTAGGGAATAAAGTGGATTAGGAAGTATTTCATGGTAAAAATTTAATCATTTGGCCATTACAATAGCATTCACGTGTGAATTGTCGTGGTGGATACCACTTTCTTCTTCCCAAGTGAAACCACTTTTCCCTGGACATAATATCAAGTCGATGTAATAATGAGACATGATACTCTCCTGCATGTAATAGTCTTCATCTTGTGTCGATAATCGATTAGTTATTCATGATGGTATCCCTAAAAATTGTGGCAATGTCATTACTGACTGATAGAATTTTCTTCACTTTTTCTCACAGTTGCAGCACACTCAGTGAACATTCTACACTGATTTTGTTTTTCTCTCCAATAGGAGATTATTAACGTAAAAAAATATCATCGTATTTCACTTAAACATGCCGGAACATTGCACAGGCGCAACCACACGAAACCGCTTGTAATCGGCTGTGAGGGAAGGCAGTGCCTACATTGACTTCCGTGTCTACACTGAAAAGTTACAAATAGCAATGGATTGATTTGAATATCTTTCGCTGCTTCAAATATGCCAGAATACCGAAAGAGGAATACAAAGCCTCGTTTCTTGGTGACTTTGCTCCATCACATGCGGCCAAAGCGGTTAGCAACGCGTTAGAAACAACCAATGCGGCTTAGTCACCAGACTTGGCTCTGCCTACAACACTAATTCAATTATTTTACCAGTTATTTTACTGCCACTTTCTGCGAATCAATTTCGCCTACTCTTCTTTTGAAAGTCCTCAATTCACTGTAAACAGTATAGAATGGTCTTTATTTAAAATGAAAAGTGCATACTTCTAGTCTTCCTAGAATAGCAAGTCTGGAACATTTATTGTGCATGTGTAGAATTCTTAGAGTGATGCTGCTCTCGTAATTGCATTGGTCGAATCTGCTCGCTGTTAAGAATACACAAATAATTACCTTAGTATCGGATATATTTTTCTAAGTGATGTTTTTATACATGCATTCACCTGCAGCTAAGAACATCACCACCTTTTTACCTAGTTATGCAACTGTTTTATCATATGACTAATTTCAGTCGTGAAAATAATTTTTTATGCTCTCATTTCAGAGTTGCTTCGCATTATGCCGTAAATAAGATGAACGAACATAATTTGGCAACAGTCTTTGCACCAACATTGATAGCAACACCCCAACATATGACTGATTTATCACAGGAAATATTTATGTTATCATCACTCATAACGAGTTGCCATCAGGTTTTCATGTAAGATATATATTGAATCGAAAGAAGCATAAAGGAAACTCCCAATGTATTTAAAGAAATTTCTGCAAAAGTGAGGGCGGAATCGTGATAAAAATTAAATGAGTTATTTAAAAATGCGTATTGCCCTTTAAAAACGATATGCTAAAACGTAAAACTTGAATAATATAATCAAAGAACTAATGGTACACACATCCCCTATAAATGCTTTTATGATCTTACTCATTGTACTCTTGCTGACGGTTACCAAATAGTCCAACGCTACATATCATATGCAGTAGTTGAAGTGGATATGTAGTGTGTCAAACTTATGAAAGGCTTTATGGAGCCAGAACACCTCATTTGACCACATCTGTAGAGTTGAAGGTTTTTAAGTATTTTGGGACAAAGCTTAACTCTTTGAGATCTTTTTTGGGGTAATGATTAATGACGGACTCTGGGTCGAGCCTTTTGAGAAAACTAATTTGATAAGTTCAACAATCTTTCCACTGCAGCACTCATATTGAACACAATCAATTATCGGATTGTTGAATCTGATTGGCTCCTGTCGGAAAAAACCTTAAAAAAAAAGACGCTGAAAGGACTCCATCGTGGAGGGCTACGTGAGAGGTTCAATTGCAATCGAGTTATCGGACGCAGTTTTTTGCAGATCGACGCAAATCGGTCTGAGATTGGTAGGTAGGGCACTTAGATATAATGAGAATGGAGTAAAATAATGTCTCATTATGGTCCAAAGTACAAGATATTAAAATTCACACAATGCAATTATTTATTTGGTTATTAGTTTCGCGATGTTAAATTAGTAAGGGTGTTGAATTTCTACATCCCTCATAATTCACAAAACATTTGAAAAATTCGTTTCATACGAAGTATTTTCCCGTTTTCACAGTTATAATTATTTTACGATATTTAAAAATTTCGGGATGACATATTATTCTTTTAGATCTTTTATCCAACCTCTACACCACTCATGGTGTAGAGAGTAAGCGTACTTTTTCAGTTTTTATGTTCATCTTGATATTCTGCAGTTCTGACAACGAAGTGAGTGTGATTTCGGAGTTCGAAGAAACAATCGCGCATCATAATTTCGCTCATAATTTTAATTCATAATAATTTTTACATCAGTGACCTTAATCATGCATCTGAACGTTGTTGATGCGCCTAAGGTTCTATTTCTTTTCTTTTCGATCACTATGAAGGGTAGAATCGAAACGACCCCATAAACAAAGGTAGCACTATTCACCCTTCAATATGTCATATCACTAGAGTCGTGTGATGGTAGATTTAAAGATTTACCGTTTTTGTCGATTATTTTTATCAGTAAGTAGAGCTCAATTGACCTATGCCCTTAAAATTTTATTAACGATCAACTGATTGCAAGATTGAACTGGGATCCAAATTTTTTTTAATCCAAAAATGGAAATTAATCGTAGTTAGCAAAATCTCTTCCTGGTATTGTGATACTTTTCCAGATATCATTTGTATGAATGAGAATAAGAGGACAGTCAAAACGATTTACAGTCATAACTTCTCATTTGGTTTCATTGTGTAAAAAAGCCACAGTACTCCACGCGTCTATAATATGGAAGCTTATTGATTTTGATTACGAAATTCATATCAATAAGGATGTGAACTTTTTGCTCCTCAGTTGGAGTGAATCTACTGTCTTTCTGTTCTGCATATAGAATCGTTTGAATAACAATAGAAATAATTATGACGCCTGTTAAAAATTATTAGCTGACTAAATAAAGAGATGGAGATGGAGTCTATCAGACCGGAGTGTCAAGAAAAAACTACCGCAGAAATTACGTTTCCATTAAGAGTCAATTTGTGGTTTTTTCGTAAGCTTTCACATTAAACGTAGGAAAAGTCTTTTGCAATAAACGCTTCCCCAAACAACGCCTGGTGGACCTACACTGAAATGCGTTAATTATGGCACAAAATATAACACGAATCTAAAATTTGTTAACAGTATTACCAAACCTCTGTGTTAATCTCTGTAAGCAACAGGGACCAAAATTGATCTACAACGCATGTAGCTATTGCGATATGTAGACATTGGTTCAGAAATTATCTAACCATGCACATTAGTGCACAAAGAAGTGGGACATCTTTAATTCCACCATGCCCTGAAAGGAAAAGCTAGAAGCCCTTATTAAATATGCAATACAATTAAAGCATTCCAATGAAGGTAGCACAATTCTTTTGATTGTCCAAAATATAGAGGTCCTGTTTCCCAAAACGTTATTTTGGGAATGATGATGTTTACACATCTTTGAAACTTTCTGATTGGAATTCGAAATTGCCAGAAGCAGTCCGGATAGGCAGATAATAATCCGTTTGTTCACGGAATATTTCTTTGGTATTTAATTTCAGTTTACTCGGTTTAAAACTAAAAAGACCGCAACTAATTTGCAAAAAAGCAAAATAAAAACATATTTGTAATTAAACGTCAATAGAAGAAGTAACTATTGAAATTAAACACTAATACAAGACGGAAGTTATTAGAAAAGTTGTTAGAAAAGAGGCGATAAAACACAAGATTATTAATTATTATAAAGCTTAATAAGGTATAGAAACATACAAACAAATATAATATTAACTAGGGCCCAGTCAGTATTTACTTTTAACATATTCTGCTCATCATAACGTGCTTCAAAATTTATTCAAAGCAATATTCAGTGCAAAGTAAAGAATCTCTTGTGTGATCTCGCAAAAGGTTTTTTTTGGTTGACTCAAAAATTGTCCATATTTGTTTTTTTTTTCTATTTCTTTGTCCGCGTAATGGCCTTGCCTGAAGTATTTTAAACGATTTGACTTGTTGGAAATGTTAATTATTTCGCAATCAAATGTCGACAAGATCAACAACCCACACTTTCGGCATAATTCATTTGGTACCAACGAAGAAAAAGTAAGTATTTGGTATGCTTCCGTTTCTTACAATCGCGATCAATCTGAGTAAGACATAATGCCTATTTTAAAAATAATGATTAATAAGGTATGCTTAAATAAAACAAAAAACAGAAGAGAAGTAAAAACCGTTGTTTTCTCCAAGGATTAATGATGTCCAGCATAATTTTATTAGATTGTGATAGAAAAAAAGTAAATGAATGAAGTTTTTTGTACAACATGAGAAATTAAAAACAATTAAACATTAATTAAACAAAAACAGATTCAATGTAATTAAATTAGAAATTCTAGTTTTATATGTAAGTTTATAACATAAAATATTGAAATGAATTTATGTCTTATACATACATAAATATGTAATATATTGCCTAGCAAAATTTATTGTAACAGCAATGTCTTTTATTGGTGCTTTATAAGTCATGTATTGAGCAAAACATTCATTCAAATTATTGGAATTGTTTGTGGGTGGATACTCAAATTAACATAAAATATTATCTTTCAAGTGGATTTCTCAGGTGTTTATATGAAGATATGTTGATTAAATATTTTCAGTTCAGTGTTAAAGCAAACATATGATTAGTCCATAGGATGCTCTTTTAGCATACATTATCAGATACACAAGCATTTGTTTAGTTCACTTATTTTTGCTACATTGGTTTATTATGTACTTAAAGTAATGAAAATTCATCGAATTGCTAGTAAGAAGAGCGCGTTGCCATTGAGCTTGTTTTTACGATTGAAAGCTTGATCTGAAATTATGTAACAAATAGTAGTTTGAATCTTCTTATTTAAACCCACGGTAGCTTAGGTATTGTAATTAAAACTTGCTAACTTGCAATAAGTAATATTAATTTAATGAGCGTATTCCACTAGCCAAAAGGAAGGCTTCTTACAACCGTGCTAAGACAGCTCGATCGTGAGACGGAAACTGCTTAAACCGTGACAGCTATTATTTTTTCAATAATATATCGCTAAAAGAACTTTTTTCCTACGTTTTATATTTTTTAATATTCCTACGTTCCTTACGTTTTGGATTCTTTACGTTTCAATCGTGGGAAATGGTGCAGACACTTCTATTGTTATTCCTCCGAATAGAGCTTCGACTTATACTGCTGTATTTTGGTTCGAGTGCGAATTTACCATCCATTTGTCCCTTGATTACATTGAATTGTCGATATATAACAAATTGTCGACATTCAATCCAGGAGAATGGGTTAATCTTTGTTTCTGCATTGGGATATACGTAACAATTGTGTCTGCATTCCATTTCATTTAGTCTGCTTGAATGAATACGCGTTGCCATGATATCCTCCTCAAAAAGGATCGACCGTTTAGTCAGATCATTATTATCTTTTTATTGATCGAGCTGTTTATACCTTCGGATAGTTAAGCAGCTTCGCAAAGTCGCATGTTCTGTGCGGAGAAGTATAACATAATATAATATATCATAATATAATTATTATAGATAATATAATTATTGTAGATAATATAATTATAGATAATATGATTATCTTCTCAATAATTTCAAGGGGTATTGACTGCTCTTTTTTATAAAATGTAATTACTCGCAAGTTACTCGCATCAGTAACCAAAATAAATTCTTTACCAGGTACCGGGTGTACTAAAACTAGAGCGGTGCAGTGACGGCCTAGTTATATAATATAGATAAAAGAAAATAAAGTTACAGAGATACCTAGGTGCCAAAAATGCCATATCTTGTTCAACATTCCACATTCGTTTCTAACTCGCCAATTCGTATACACTTCTTGCTTTGTTGCTAAACCAGGAATCGATCTTCAACAATAGTGTATAAACCTAGAGAAGATTATGAAGCTTATGAGCTAGCCTACTTTTCACATCTGATATTTTCTATCCGTCAGTGCGTTCCGCATTGGCTGATACCTTATATCCGACATATTGTACTGTAATTCTTTGTGTTCAGCTGCAGTCCCGCACTAGCAATACACTTTAAAACTTCTTGCTGATTCTTCAGATGGTTTTTAAAATCATTTGCCATAACAACCATATCTTCTAAATAAATGAGACACGTTATCCACTGCAGTCCTTTCAAGACTCATTCTATTAGACGTTCAAATGTTGCAGGGGCGTTGCTTCGACGGAAATGGACGAATGCTTGTGCAATGAGAGCCCCGAGAAAAAATCGGCACTAACCCATAGACGTCCATAAAAGTCGTAAGGAGTAATTGTATGGAGATATTTTTCAGCGCGAAAGGGATCATTTATACTTTTGCGATACTAAAGCAAAAGCAGCCGTTCAGACGCTAGAGAATGAAATCAAACCTAGCGCTTGAGCGCCATTGAGAGCGATTGATGCCCCCGCATACAGCCCAAAGTTGAATGCTATTAAAAATATCAGGGCTATACTAAAGCAGAAACAGTCACAACTGGCAAACAGTCGTCCCAATTCCACGGAGGTACTGGAATTCTTATCAATTACTCGTCAGTCTTAGTGTTTGGCAATTAATAATGATCAATAAGGTGCAAATTAAAATTAATCAGAAATAATGAAAGAATACTTGTTATTGTTTCTGAACTTTTTGATTCTAGTAGCTTAATCTGCCCTACTTTGACTTTAGCTGCTATTCCTTAACCCGTCGCCCTTCGCTGTTCCCTTTCAGGAGTCATCGTTATTTTAACATATCACTCGGATGTCCCCTCTCAGGGGACATTAAAGTTTATTAGTGGTTTCGGAGAATTGATATATTTCAGCATCACTTTTTAAGACATGCATGTCTCTTCGATGTTTTCTGTTGCCACAAGTCATCAAATCTAAATATAGTAAAATTGTTAAGATATTTAAATGAAATTCCAGAGGGGTTTTGCGGAAAAGAAGTGTACTCACGGCTGTCCGAGCACATATCGTCGCTACTTGTAAAGAGTGATAAGGGGATTCTGTAGAAGAAAAGTCGGTATGCGAACATAGCATGCACTGTATAGTGAGATTTATAAGTACAAATAAACAAATCTAAATTTGGAGGAAAAGATTTTCAAAGTAAAGGTCAGTCTGGTTTGAAGCGTCGAGCAGTATAATTTACTATACTGCACAAAATTGTAAAAAATAAAATACAGAGGTTTTTGCAAATCCACATTTCTCGATTTAAACCTATTCATATAAGTAAAATATCATTATAATAAGTTATTTTGTTCCTAAACTGTACAAAACAAGGGTCTGTGAATACTCGTTTCTGCCGCAAAGTGGCGCTGTGTAGCTGAATGAAAACGTTAAAAATGATTCGGAATGCAAAGGGTTAAAATTTCCTTAAAATACCAATTTCAAAGTAATTTTTATCAGTAGGAAGTTGAACCCTATTAACACACTAAGGGTTGGTTTCCTAATTGGCTATTGGCCTACCAAATAAACACCTCCCTTGTCAACCAGATAACCTAGCTTCAAACCATTACTTCGGTGTAGGACAAATTGTTCTACGCCTTATTGCGACTTGGTGCGCTGGAAACACAGGAAGAAGATAGCTGGAGAAAGAACCTCACCGCACTAGATATGTAGCTGCATATCTAGTCTGTGTTCTTTGTTGTAAGGACCGCGCAAGCGTAAGTTACCACCAAGTTTCACTTTTTTTCAGGCGATTTCAGGATCTTTTCGGTTAACTTTGCGGGACGGAGCTCTCACGACTTTTCTGCAAGATCACCACGCTGTCCGCCTCATCTTCTGCATGTAAAGAAAGTATAACACTTCTCTCCAACGCAGAATATGAAATCTGAACACCGTGACTTACCGATTTTTTGCAGATCAATCTGAAAATACATACTGTGTCCGCTCGATATTGGGATAGCTAGAATTTAGGCTCACCAGGCTTTCAACTAAACCCCGGTTTCAAACAATATATCAACATATGGAACTTACCAATACCTTACCTTAAAAATAGATTTCCTGACTATTGTATAACACAATAAGTAACAGTTTCTCCATGTGATATTCTTTATTTGAGAGAATGGATTCTCATCAAAATTTTCTTCTAAGTCTTTAAAAAATCCTTGCGGCAGTGAAATAGCTTTGAGTACAACTACATATTTTTTAAATTCAATGTTTTTTTTATTCAACGTACCTCAATTGAATTTATTATTTATGGTAACGCTATTGCTCTCAAAATGAATATAAATCCATAACTTCCTTTAATCATTTGATACATTCGCTATGAGGTAAAAATTGAAATTGGTGTTGCTACATTCGATATAAGGTAGAAATTGAGAGGAATAAAAATATTCGAAATTTACGATCTCAACGACTTAAGCAATTTCTTTTGATTATTACATTTCAGATTTTCTCTGTTTCAAAGAATATTCTGATTTGAAATAGCTTTTCATATCCTCGAATTTATTGCTTTATTATTTATCTCAGAATGGAGCGTGCACAATCATAGCTCCTCCGATGGTAAGTAATTAATTCGAACAGGAAACCATTTTTCTTTGAAATTAAGCCTATAGTTAACAATTTCAATAGTTGTGCACTTTTTGGTTTTTTCCATGCTATCTAAATTTTTTTTAGTATGACAGCTTTATTTACACAAATGGCAAGATTTTAACATTTCTATGTTTGCGTGGGGAGTCTTAAAAAGTATATAAATTAAATGCCAGTCTTGAATGAAAAATGAGCTAATCACTGTCCTCTTTTGTTGGAATTTAACCTACCCTTATTAGGATTTTAGAGATTTTCGGCGGTTTTTATTGCAAGGTCTGTTATAACGAGTGTGAGAAATGGTCCAAGTGCTTTTTTACGATTTGTGCAAACAGTATAAGCCAACAAAAGTGTTGATTACAAAGCTTTGAAAATAATTGATGTTTAGGTTTAAGCAAGTGGAAGATTTTAATTAGAATTATTTGTAACAGAAATCTAGCGCAGACATATAATTTTAATTGTTTGTTAATACCTTCTGTAATTTATTTATTTTGAAAATTATCTTCTATTGGACATTAAAAGTGAAGCGTAATATATAGACAAACAAAGTTAAGCGTGATTCTGACCAAATTAACTTCTGTTCTGGTTTCGACATCGAATTGATGTGTTCCAACATATTTTGAGTTATTGGTTAAAAACAAGATCGTTACGTCCCCGATCGCCACGGCGTTTATCATTCTTAATTTTAAACCACTTAATTTTCATTTTTGAGAATGAGATTGTTCAGTCACTAAACATTGCCAACCAAACAATGATGGACCTTCTCTTCTCTCGACAACTTCTCTCTTCTCTTCTCTTCTCTCATTTCAAATTTCATTTGCTAGTGACCAGTATAACAATTGGTTGTTGTTAAATGTAATCAATCCGTGGAGAAAGTAGTTTGGTTCCGCTCGCAGAAAAAAACGCTGCAGACTCCTCCCTAAAGACCATCAACGACTCACATAATATAAAGGAAGAATTGGACAAGACAAATTTACAGCAGTTACAAGCGTCTACGGATTCGAAAATTTAAAGTACTCTTGCTACGCCGAATACTCCGACGGAGTAAGGTTCTGTACACAGGACTTTATGATCTTGGCTGCGAGAGAGGATCGAGTTTACCTGCTACCAATATCCAAACAAGGCGACCACGAAAGAATGGTTTCACGACCCATATGGTATCACGTCGTGACGTCCAAACGATTTCCTTCGACTTTATGTAAAGCAGGGTTTTGTTATTGAACTGTTATAAAGGTTCGAATTCTTATTGAGTTAGCTCGTATGCCATTTCAACTAAATGAAAAATGTCTTATATCAAACCAAGCAAGGAAATCCTGAAACTAGTGACCGTACTTGTCATGATTATTGGCAATGAATACGCTTTTTAGCGATGTAGCTGTTAAGAAACTGCTCTGTACGAGACATTTGTTTCATGTTCTTTGGGGACCATTCTGAACGTTCTTATAGTCCAATGGTAGAAGATCCTGGCACTACCAAGCCAACATCGATACAAGGCAATCGACAGTGCTTTTCGACATGTAATGACTCAAGTTTTCTCAGCGTCAAACGAAAAGTTTCGAAGAAATGTCGCAAAGAACGTCGATGTACTATTTTAGAGGTTAGCAAATTACCAGGGCGAGCTAGAAAGATTTAAGAACTGCAGCTTATAATGCCCACAATGAGCCTCAGCATGTCGGCTTATGGTTCTGTTATGCTTCGACTAAGGCCAAGATCGAAAGTGATCAAGTGTAGCGTGTACTTGTGCTGAGCAGGAATAAGTGAAAAGTTACGGTTTCGCAAAATCCAATGAATCGAATTGAGTCACAGATACAAACAAAAGCGTAAAGGTCGACAATTTTTTCGCAGACTGATCAAAGAAAGCATGTTTCAGAGTTATAATGCTGGTGTCGGTTATGTGAAAAGGATCCGTGAAACTTAAGCTGTAAGCCCTGCATACGGAAAAGATATCCCTGTGCGGAACGTGCAATCTGGTGCAAAAAAGTGTCTCTAGCTCTGAGTTATGTAACAAAACATTCTAGGCCATTGTAAGAAATTGACATGGGAGTTTTTCAGTGAGTAGTTCAGCAGTCTAGCGTTGTGAGGTGCCCTTCATACAGAGCGTACAAGGCATCAATCTCCAACCACATTGAATTAATATAATCATTCTTATAATAATTATTACTATTTGATTCTTAACGCTACCTTCCTTCCTTTTCCATTTTAGATTATTGTTGTCATCAATCGAATGAAGAAAAAACCTTTCGACTCTCATTGGAAAAGTCGGTTATCTCGAAGTCGAAATTCTATTTCAGTTTAAAAATAGACTATTGGATATAAATAATAACAAAGTATTTAAATCATTAGCATATTCATATGACAAATATATTTTAATAAGTTCTCTCGTCCTTGGGAAAAATTTAATAAAATTACACATATTGTTATGATACATTAATCATGTCGCAACCACTTCAGTATACGTCGATATGATGTCGATATCAGGAGTATACGTGTGGGTTAGCTTATGAATACATGTATCTTAATTAATAATCAAATTTGCATGGTTGAAAAAAGCTCATTACTGGATTAGAGCTGCTTCCATACTCGGTTGTGTAGAACGTCACATATCAATCAATATAATATTGCCTATGATGTAATAAGTTGATTCACAATTAATATCCTAATTTAGTTATTTTAGAATTTGTTCAAATCGTTTTTCTGGTTTTTTTCTGCTTCCATTTCATTCAACCAACAAATCCATTTTGATCTTCGAGATCAGCATACAAGCTAATATAATATTATACGAATATATCTTTTGAAACTTCCCCACACGAAAATCGTTTGTAGATTGAGATATTACGTATGTATATTTGTTTACTTCTGCTTTACCCATTGAATTAATACAATAGTATTTTTGTTGATAACAAGTAGATAAGTGATGGTCGTCGAAATGAAATACGTAGGCTGCAATAGAGAGGGTGTGTGCCGACTGCTTAAAGAATTTGAATCCGGGAACGAAGCTTATATCCAGTTTGGTTAAATGTGTCTCAGATTGAAATCAAAAATAACGCTTGGAATATTTTTAATTAGGAAATCTAATTACATTATTGTGTTAAAAATAAATTCTTATTGTTTTAAAATATAAATTATAAAATTTAGTCACTCTCATCAAATGATAAATTTGGTAGAATTGATTTTCCTGGCTTTAATAGACTAGAAATTCAAGAAGCGAAGCAATCATTTGCATTCCACAATAGAGAATGTCTCAAAAACAGGCAACACGCACACTAAGGATAGTCAGTCAGAACTTTCGCATACAACCATGGAAAAAAATATCCTACTCAGAAAACATAGTATAGCAGCAACGAACCTTATATACACAAACAATTTACTTCGCACAAACAGCCGTGCCAACAAAAAAACACCAATATTAAGTAATACGCAACTAGCTTTTCGATTACATCAACCAGTTGTAAGATGCCAACGAAGATGTGAGTATTTTACAAAAAACAGAGTGCCAGCAACTTTTCCATTACTATGCAACATGCGACAGAAATCAATCCCTTCGGACGTCTTCAACCAAATCAACCTAATCCTTTTTGGTCTTTTGGTGCAAACATCCTATCACGTTCCTCTACTTCTATTGTACGAATCCTGTTAACCATGTCTAGTATTAATGTTTGCAGAGGACGTTCCAGAGGACGTTGCAGAGGGATTCATAAAGGTGATGCCTATTGCCTCTCTTCTATCCCTATTCTCTATCATATCTCTTTCTACTAACTCCTATATGAAGACATCCTTTTACAGATTAAGATTTTTTTTGCAGTGCAAATGACAAGAATCGCGTTAGGAAAGGGAAAAATCGTCTCTAATTTGCATTATTTCGGATGTTGACGTCCCACAATCAAATGACAATTGGCATAGGAAATATAAATCTTAGGTAAATTCATAAAAATACTCGTTTCTGCATTACGAGCTTGAATATAAAGGTTGCTGAACTCCAGCATATTTCAATGTATACCATGGTTCATACCAATGGTAAAATTAAGATAACGACTTAGCGTCTTTATTGCAATCTTGGAACTCGTTCCAGAAGTAATGACACGGTCAATAATGATTCTATTCCTGTATTTTCAAACGTTGCAGCCATTGCTTGTTTTTATTTTCCTCCACATATGAACGAGTATTCGATTCAATTCTACCTTTATTTCTTATTTCCGTTTATTTCCACTATCAATACATATGTATGTACGTAATATCCTAATGATTCTGCATAGATTGCCAACACGATCTATTAATTTTATATCAATCTAGAAGATAGTCGGCAACTATACAAACGAAACACTCTAGGCATATACATGAGAATGTGTTTACCTGTGCCAACAGCAAAAGCTTGTCTTGCTGATCAAAAAGGCAAACTTACCTTGGGAAATTGCCACCATCGTTGGAGACAATTGAGATGGACCAGAAGTCTTGGATGTATCGCGATAAAGCGATGCTCGGAAATGCTTAACCACTAACGTAGGTACCCGTAGTTCACCGGGCGGTAGTATAAAGGGGTGGGATTTATATAATCGAAGATCCTCTGCACTCATGCTAGTCTTTGGGCAGGAAATTTGGCTTAAGGCTTCCCCAGCTGTTAAGTGTGAAATTTAATGAGGGAAAATCCTAAAGGAGGGCTGTTACAATAAGTCTTCCATCTTTCTAATTTTTAAGTGAATGACTGTATCTCCATTCAGCTATAACAACAATGAATCCGCGAATCGTGAATTTAGTCACCTTAAACCCCTTCCCACTATGTTCTGCTGATTTCACACTAAATGCTTTCTGCTTGTATCGTAAATGCGTCTTGAAACCGACACTTTAGTAAGCTACTATAACATGCTTTTCCTTATTTTAGCTGGGGCGAAACATATTAAGTCAAAACTGCCTCCTACTAAGTAGTTATAAAAGTCTTTGGATACTTTTAGCTGATGATCAGTTTATAATCGATCGATCGATTGTACGGTTGTACACCGGGTACTGAAAGGAGTCGCCTCTTATAAATTATTTAATTAAAATATCTGTAGAAAAGTGTCCGCGGTGGTTCTTTTGTGTTGAAAAAAGTTGAAGTGCATAAGAGCAGGACCTTGAGGATATATTTTTAATTTAAGTGTGAAATAACGTTGACTTATTTCATAATGGTAAGTGGTTTTATTTTAAAAATTAGTAATATTTTAACAGTGGAATGCATGATTCCGAAATCACGACGAAAGACATGAAGAATGTAAATATTTAAAAAAAAATCATTTTTCTAAGAATGTTGCAATTTTTCAACCCATTAGCAGACTATTACAGCGTTAATTGTCTCTCAAATAAAAGCCAACAATTGCTTGCTGCTTTTGTATCAGTGCAGAAAGAATTTATTTGAAACTAATAGCGTAGCGTTGAACTTGAATTCAGGTGCGTGGGTGTATATTTTGTTATCGCCAAACTGGCGCCGCGAAAATTACTCATTGACAAAGCGTTTAGAAATGACTTATTTTGAATTCATAAGGTAAATTTTAAAATTATGATAGTTTACGTCATTATTGGTCATATTTTTACTTCATATTGAAGGAAAGAACGTGAGGATCACAGTGAAATTACATGTGTTGTAATGATTCAAAAAGTCAGTCTGTAGACTACAAGTCGGCCAAAAACATGCAACGTAAAATATCATTCCTAATGTGTTAATAGATAAAATGTGCTTTTGAACAGGCTGAGTGTTTCAAATTGTAATCAAACATGCAAACCATCTTGATTTTTAATCTTTTGAAAATGAATATAAACTCTGGGATTTCGGCTTCATGTTGGGCTTTTCTGCAAGCAAGTTTGATATAAACGTGAGTTTTCCCTGTTGTTTTTTGGACAAGCTTCGCTTTAGGTTCAGTCTGAGAAACTTGCATTTGATGATCTCTACTACTCCAATGAACTCCGTGTCGTAGAAAATATTCCAAATGTCGAATGAAATCCGTAAAATACTTCTTTCGAGTTTTAGTGGGATATGTCCATTAGTGAAGAAAGCACGTCAGTCAGTTGAATTTTTGGATTGCTAATTGGATTGTCCTGTGTAATTTACTATGAATCCGTTGCAGACGTTTAAACGGTCAATAAAAAATTCGATATACGCGTTTTCGGGTTCTACGGGTTCGCTATATATAGCAATTCGGCGTTAATAGCCAGATTTGCGAGCAGACAATTCATGGATTTTACAACACGATAATGGATTGAAGCTTTTACAAAACGTGAAACAAAAGCCATCGCTTCGTCATCTTACTCGCGAGATTCGGCTCCTTGTTATTTTCTTCTGTTTCGATCAACTGAGACGATGAATAGAAACTCGCTGGTGGCATTGAAGGCCATCTAGGCCTATTTATTAAGAAGTGTATCAAAAAATAGATTGACTCAAAATGATCCTTTTATTTTATAGTAAAGCAAGTATTAGAATTAAAAATAAGATTATTTTTACGATCAGATTATTACCATTGAACTCTATCAATCGTTTCCTTTTTGATTTCAGTCTTTGACTGTTTATAGAAATTTCTTTAAATAAGCCTTTAAAATAATTTTCGTAAAGCTATAATTGGTCTCTTGCTGTATTTTAATCAGGAAATTTAAAATTTTCTCTTTCCATTTCCAGACACGCATTTCATCGAAGCAACTGCTGGCCCTGGCCGTAGTTCTATCAACATTTGCGCTTGCATTAGGTACGCCAATGTCCTCTACATGCTATGACTGTTCATTTTACAATCGTTTGACTGGCTCCTATTATAGTACACCTCGATACATTACATACGAACCACGTGTGGTTAATAGAGCCCCTGTTATCACTTATAGGAGTGATGCCGTTTCAAACAGTATCAGTAATTTATTTTACATTTTGTTTTAGAAAAAAAAACAGCACGTTAATTTTACACTTTTTAACAAATCAATTTGTATCTCTACGGTTGCTCGCGGTGAATGAGATTCATGCACGCCCCAATCACATTTATTCTGTAGCATTCGGGAATTATTTGAATGTTTCAGGATATGCTCAATAAATTCGAAAATGTTTTGCTTTGCACTATTTATGACTCTCTATGTCGATAATATTTTCGTGTCTAATCAGTTTCACACGAAACGCTATAAGAAAAACAACCAACCAACTCTGCTTTAACAATTTCTAGAGGTTGAATGACCACTTACAAAAGTTTTTCTATCTAACAAAAACCCTGGTGCATCTGTTTTCTGTGCACGTCTTGCACAAACTGATAATTATATTTCTTCATAACTAACTCGCACTTTAATGGTCTATCTTTAATGGTCTTTAATGAATCTATTTAACCTTTAGGACAAGGCTGTTACGGCAACCCATGTGGTACGAATGCCGTATGTCAGGAAGCAGCTGGCGGCCGTCCAGTATGCTCCTGTCCCCCTGGTCACAGTGGAAATCCTTTGACAATTTGCCATCGTGCCGAATGCTTAGACTCAGTCGAGTGTAGATTCGATCAAGCTTGCAAGAATGGTAACTGTGTAAATCCTTGCGTCGGAGCTTGTGGACCAAACGCCCATTGCGAGGTATAGCGCACCTGATTATGATACTGAGTTTTGTTACCGATTTATTACTATCATTTTTATTTTAGCCGCGTAATCATGTTGCTGTTTGTAGCTGCCCACGCGGGTATGAAGGCGATCCATTCAACTCATGTCGTCTGGCTGATCCAGGTAATTGCCTACTACCATGAAAATGCTATATTTCTCATGTCCTTGATCTTGACTGCAAGATTTATAGCTTTCCACTTAATTTGCATTATGATGTTCTGCTAATTATAACTTATAACATCTTCCTACACAAATCTTACCATTTAAATTATACTTGCATCTGATGTCGTCATTTATTCCCCCTATCCTTTTATAGAACAGCAATGCCATCCCAGTCCATGTGGAGTGAATACAAAGTGTGATGTGCTTAATGGCGTACCAACATGTTCTTGCATAGCTGGATACATTGTAAATTGTTTTTAATGGTATGTGAAGCGGATAATATTACTCAATATTGCATCCATTTTAGGGAAATCCTCTAACAGGATGTCGCCATGAATGCGAAATTGATCAAGAATGTGGTCCACAAGAAATGTGCCAAGGTTTCAAGTGTGTGGCGGCGTGTTCGCAATGCGGAAAAGGAGCTACATGTAGCGGAGTAGCAAATCATCGTGCTATCTGTGAATGCCCCAAAGGATACATTGGAAGTCCACACACTGAATGCCGACCTGAATGTTATGGTGATGTTGATTGTCCAGCTAATCGACCTGCATGTTTCTATGGCATTTGTAAAAATACATGTGAAGGCGCTTGTGGCATTGGAGCCGATTGCAATTTGAGAGGCTTAACACCTGTTTGCAGTTGTCCACGAGATATGACTGGAGATCCATTCGTTCGTTGTCGACCATTTACAGCACGTAGGTATTCGACAAGGAACAAAAAAAAAAACAGAAAACATAGACCTTGTCTAGCATTATTAAATTTAAATTCATTCCATTTAAACACAACAAATATATCCGGTAGTTGAGTTTTTTTTAAAGTGAAAGCACTGCTCTTCAATTTGGGAGTTTTCTCGGATTATACGTGTCGGATAAAACTCGGCTTTGAAATTTTGGCTAGGGAACGAGTATTTGCCCGCCAGATATATCATATTCCAAAAATGTGGAAATTTTAAAATCTGAAAAGCAACTTTATCATTTATGACGTGTTTGGCGGTTAACATTACCTGCTGGAATGGTTGCCAAACGAAGCATCCGAAGAATTCCATTGATTCTTAATAAAGTACAATATAACTCGTATGAGTTCGATAACGGCTTTTTTTAATAGCAAAGTCCAGAATGCGTCCTTGTGTCTTCAGTATTATCACTTTCACTATTGATTATTCTCAGTTTCTGCTTCATCAAATGTTTAATTTCGTCACGATCTTCCTCACTGGACCAGTCCGTTTCGCAGAATGATTCGAAAATGTCAAAACTTGAGCCAAACTGATCCGCATCACTAATCCCAATTCTACCCACTTTCTTTACAATTATTCAAACAGTATAAACTGATTTATTTTCCAATAAGTGTTCGTAGCAGCTTCTTTATTAAAACAAAGGAAAAACTCTTTAAAATGTAGGCCTATGCAACTGAACTATTTAACGTGAGTAATAAAAATAGCACCCAATCATTCACATTGAAACTCGTAATCAATAGTGAAATTTACTAAATATTATGAGGGAACATCTTTCGTAATCTCTTGCAGAGGATCTGTGTGAACCAAATCCATGCGGTACCAATGCTCAATGCACGCCTGGACATGATAACACTGGAAAAGAACGACCTGTATGCACGTGCTTGCCTGGCTACACTGGAAACTCATTGAGTCACTGTGTTCGGGTAAGATATATCTGGACCTTTACTCTCCTTATTTCATTGCATTTATCCTTTTTTACACTTTTTTTTAGGGTGAATGTCAAAGTGATGCCGAATGTCCAAGCAATCGTGCCTGTATTAATTACGAATGTGTAAATCCTTGCATTAATAAGTGTGGAACAGGCGCTACTTGTGAAGCGAAAAATCATGTTGCCATATGTCAATGTCCTCACGGAACAACTGGAGATGCTTTGTTGTCGTGTCGACAATCGCGAACGTATCCTGTTGCTAGGTATCATTAATAGCGTTTCCTGCTATTAGTTGTTGTTTCTTTTCTTGATGAGAAGGAAAAACATTGTGAAAGACAGTATAAAGCTCTATCGTATCTTAGGTATTCAAAATAAATGTGCCAATGTGTTAAAACTTGCTCTTTATAATATTTTTCAAGGGTAAATAAATGATAAATGTGAAATGATTTACACCAAAACATGAAAAATTGATAATAATAAAAGATGTATATATTCCAACGAAACTTCAGATATGTCACCATAACGTCTGATTTGCACCAAATCGCTTCGGTTCGTCGCATCATAATTTTTTTACCAGCCCGTCTGATGGAGAAAACAGCTTTTCCTTTATCCTTGCAATATGGTGTTTATATTGTTTGCATGCCAATTAGTATATCCAAACAGTCTGTTATTCTCGACAAGTCAAACATACAACGTCTTCTTCATATGGTGACTTGATTCAGTTTCTCGGTTCATTCTGAGTTTTGTCAATCATTTGAGATTTGATCGGGTAGCGGCCGTAATTGTTCTTCCAGTCTGGTTCTGCATACGCGTCTATCAACTGATTTTTGGGACTTTTAATCTCGAACTTACAAATTGGCCTTTTTATCTCATATGTTCTTGAAATTTGACATTTATAAATAGACTTAAATGTGATCAGGACCACAGTTCGCTCATCTTGCCAAGATGAGAACGTGGCCTGCTTTGTCGTGTCTTTTTTGGATGAGCTTATATCAAAATATGTCGATGATATCTTAGATTTCTCGCGGATTTGCTTACATTGCCTATTCCTTATTGTAAACGACAAACAAAATTTGATCAGGGCGTTATTTTTAGTCCAATTTCATTCTCGGAATTTCAAGCAATAACAAAATTTACAAAATTGCACCAATAAATAATATATATTTAATTCAAATACATATTGTTTTTTTATGATAATAATTTCGTATAAAACTTACAAAACACTTAAGTCCACCATTGAATTATCGCAAGTTATCGAAGAAAATCATGTCATTTGACTTGACTATTTAAGTCAAAACAAGGAGGCATTCAAGAAAAAACAGATAATATAAAAAGATTAAAAACGAAAACAAATTTACAATTTGGAACGGTCTGGATATTTTCCATTTATTTTTATCTTAAGCTAAAAAATTTAATTATTAAATAGTTTAACCAAAATGAGAAACACCATCACTTATAAGCATTCACTTAATTATTCTTTGCATAAATTCTAAAGATATTTCAGTGAAAGTTATGACAATAGTAATGACAAGTAATGGTTTCATTTTTCTTATTGCCAAAGATAAAAAAATAAACATCTTGAAAAGTGATTGAATTGGCATCATTGCTTCGTTATTGACATTACATCAAGTAAGAGTTGATACTGTGTACAGTTGTGGTCTTATCCGCTGCAACAACAGAATTTAGAGGATTTGTTTGCTTGATTACAAAAACTTAGTTTAAACCGGATACCGATTCAAAGAACTGATTTAGTGCTATAAGATCTTATAAAGAAAAAATCGTCGAGATTATTTTGGCGCACAAAAACTCCTATTTGTCGCTCGATTTAAATTATTTAGAAATTTATAAAACATGGAAATTTTGAAATGACAACAGATAAGATAAGCGTTGTGCGTCGTGGCATTTCTTGAATTTTAAAAACTGAAATGTAGAAGAATTCGTGTCAATAATGGGTTAATGCTTCGGGCGACAATAAAATTTAGTGTTTCCGTGCATTTTTTTCACCTTGTTAAAAGTTGGACGAGTAATCTGAATAACTTCATTCAACTTTAAAGTAATCTTAAAGTAGTATTCCTCAAACATACAAAAGAGGTGTCTTGTTTTGGTCCCCTCTCGTACGCCACATAGCTAGAAAAAATGAACCGCAACGTAAATACTCCATAGGATTTTTACATAGTTTTTATGAAAACTGTCCGCGAGGCTGTTGCTAAGTTAAAAATGTTAAACTTTTCGCTGCGATTCAAACCGTCTTTAAATATTCTAGGAAATTTCCATAATAAGTATTTTGCTCGACGAATGTGTTAGCCTGCAAGCTACTACAAACTGCTACAAGCGCATACTGTGGAAAACTTCAGAATATATCAATCTGGTGCGTATGTATCCGGGAGGCCGCCGTCCGATTTGTATGAAATCGAATAACATGAACGCAATGAACGGAAATTTGTTAAATAGATGTAAGATGAAAAATATGTGTTTGTTTGCTTTTACTTGAATAGACAAGAAACTGAATCGTCCACGAAACGCGATCTATACCTTTTCCAAATACATCAACCTCAACATCGAATATTCCAAAAAGATTTTATTTCCAAATTCTAAGCAGGTATCAAACAACAAATTCAATAATGGAATTTGAAAACATAATACGTTTACTTATGTTTGCAAAGGCTCAATATTTTGTTTTAAATTTACTAAAATGCTACTGAAATTTAAAATGATTAAAGATCACTGTACAAAGTTCGAAATAAATTTTAAATAACTATTTTTTATTTGTTTAAATTGAAATCAATCCATGGAATATCGACAGAAATGGCAATGATTTATTGTCAATCTCCTTCCTTTGCACTCTTTAATGTTAATACTTAATCGGAACTTATTGATTGTAATGCTTGTTTTAAACAAAATATTAAAGTTCGAATGAAAAGACACGCTTAATAAACAGAAGAGTTTTCTTTAATTACAACCAAATCTACTCTAAATAATAGCTCTTTGGCGGGATTTCGTATAATCATACATTCTATACAGAACCATAAATATTTGCCAGCACATCCGCATTGAGAACTGTTAATGGTTTGCTTTCTTCATGCGATTTGACAAATCAAATGTTCAAATAGTGGTTTTCAAGTGTATCTGATGGAGAAAGCGGATATTATATATAAAAGGCGCTCTATTATTTTTCCAAAAGTTCTTAAATAAAATTTTGGCATTAACTGGAGAAAGGAAATACATTTCCAGAACAAAGTAAATATTTTCACGTACCCATATGCGTCGTATATTAATTCATATTTGCTTACAACGTTGATTTGGATTTATGTGAACAAATAGGACAAACGGAATGATGTAAAATATATCTTCAATATTTTATTAGCCTGGTAAAAAGTTCGTTATTACATTATTCCTAAGTATTGATCCTCTTAATCCATCACTATAACGCGTTTTCTCAAGGTCCATTTTCATCATGGGATTTATTCTTCTTTTTTAGTTACCGTAAATCCATGAGCTTTACTTCTTTCTTTGTTCGATTTCGTTTCAGTTATATTCATATCATTAAAATTTTTATAATTTTATTAAATTTATTCTTCTTTATTTAAAAAAAAATACGATGTTAATAAATTTACAACTAGCAACATCGAGTTTTATGCTTCTTCCCCGGCTTTAAATGTATCGTTTCGTTCGTATTCTGTGCATTATGCGCATTCTGCTGTAGTTTATGTTTTAGTACTTGTCGTGTAATAGCAAGAAACATTTTTTCAACATTGATGTTATCTTTGGCTGATGTTTCATATAACTCTATATCCATTTGTCGTGCAAAACGTTGTGCATCTTCGGTAAGAACAACTTTACGGGCAGGATCGTCATTTTTATTGCCAACTAAAATAGACAAAGAAAGAAAAAAAAGACCGAATGATTTGAAGTAAAGAAGTTCAACATTTTAATACAAAGCTAGTTTTTAAAGGGGTCACGTATAACCTTAAAAAAGTCTTTCTGATTAATCTTTCAATGAATATATGATTGCAATAATGTTAAGTTAAATGAAAGTTTTTCTAGAAATACAAATCCATTTTCTATATGAAAATAAAACTAAGGCAAACCGAACTTACCCAAAATTTTATTCACAACGTCACAATTATGTTCAATTTCTTGTAACCATCGTCGTACATTTGCGAACGAATCACCATTGGTTACATCATATACAATTATAACGCCATGCGTACCTCGATAGTATGTACTAGTTATGGTACGAAATCTTTCCTGACCAGCAGTATCCCAGATTTGTAATTTAACTCTTTGACCATCTATTACTACTGTTCTTATTTTGAAATCTACACCGATCGTTGTAATATAACTACCAGAGAACATATCGTCTGAAAATCGTATGAGTAGAGATGACTTTCCAACGCCTGTTGAAGAGAAATCAATAAATAAATATATAATTTTCAATTTTAATTCAATTGCAATTTGCACATGCACGAATATCATTTTTGGATAAAAAAAGATAATGACACAGTTCGATTAAAATCGCAAGTGGTATAGATAAGCCAGCAACAAGAAACATAGTCAGGAAATACCATCGAAATAAAGGCATGACTTGTGTACCCGTTTCTGTACCGCGATCTGCAGGACAGCAACAAAACAGGAACATAGGGCGCATGGTTAAGTTGGGTAAAGCATTTAGCAGTGCACAAAAAGGTTTTTTTTTTTTTTTAAATAGATTCGACTTGTCCTCGAAAACTGCTACGTCAAGCAAGATGAATCATCAACTAAAGATTTCTCAAAAGTTCTTTCTATGGTTATTTTGGTATTTAGAACTCGTCATAGATCAAAAGGAGTTTGATTACGATTGTGCCGTATTGATAGACTTTAATACACCTGTATGACGCTGTTATAGCCTTGTGGATCATATTTAATCTGCAATTAAAGATAGCCAAATTAGCAACCTAATAGTCTTTACTATGGTCGTCTGATTGGGCAAGAATTATATAATTATTATTTCTAATACAGATTACGTAGATCAAAAGCTTTACTTTGATACTTTGATTCGGAGAAACTGCAAAAGTATCAGATTTTTCTAAAACTCGTAAATTGAAATCGGAATTCTGCACTGGTTCATTTTTGCCATTAATGGTAGTCTACGATTAGAACATTGTATGCTGCCATTATCTCGATCGATCTAACGATCGCCATAGCATAGGTACATTCAATAATTATAATATTTTTATATTCGAAAAATGTTGCTTGGGCGATTTAGTGTCGAATTGGCGCTTTGCAGTGTCGAGAGGTTTATTTTCAGACGATTTTCATGCTAGAGGCAGCAAGAAACACCTGAAAAGGCTACAAGTAGCTTGACGATGAGCGCTGCAAGTACCTCAAAAATTGTGTTCAATTTAGAATTGAAGGGTTGTGTAACAAACACTCTTTCTATCCTCACTTAGCGACATCGCCGAGTGGCATCGCAAAACATTAAAGCTGCTACAGATGTCGCCGAAAGCTTTATATTGCAACCTAGTTCGAGTGGATTGGAGGAGTTGATGGTATTTTTTGATATTTTAGATTGCTTCAGAATTTTATAGGATAAAACTCCAAAAATTTTCTTATAGCCTCTTCGCACCTGATTGGGATTCTGTGGAATGGCCACGCTATAATTAACTGAATGCACGATGGGAGCATCCCGCAGGTCGCCTTTCATTGGCTTATCAAGGATAGTGCACGAAACGCTCCTTCCATCCGTGCTCGCGTCCACCATTTTTTTCTCTCATCACTACGCACCAGGTTGAAACTCGGTGCTACAGCAAAGCAGATTTGCAAATCGTCGTCGGTTTGGAATAGAAGGGTAGCCACTACTCTATCCACTACAGATTAGATTATAACAGATACGTACACTGAGAGCTTTATTTGATACCTGGTTCGAGTAAATCAAAAAAGTTGGTGTTTTGGGGATTTTATTGAGAATTCCTTTCCGGCCTGTCGGAAACGAAAAACCGGCCTAGCAATAAAATTGGCCAAACTCGTTGCGAAAATCTGGTAAACCATATTTAAATATGCAATTCAACAGCAGTAAGCCATACTTCAGTATTGCTTATTATGTCTTTTCTTTTGTATATTTATATTGTAATTAATTTTAAATTCTAATAAATAGAATGAATTTGTCTTGTAGAAATAATTAATACTTGCGTGTAACAAAATTGATATTAAATCAAATCAACAAGACCTGATATATTTGGTGGTTTATGAATCATACACGATTCCCGAGAATTTATTTATCAGAAACAATTAAATTGCAATCAAACGTTAAGATATGTTAAGTGAGTGTAATAAAATAGGTAACATTTATCTAATCAAATCAAGCGATAGATTTTAGCATTTTTGATAATTGATATAGTTTTGAAGATAGCCTAATAATCAAAAATAAATATACCTTGGTACTTTGAATTGGTGGTTAGTTGCATTTTTTTATCCAGACAATGGACATTCACATTCGTTTTAACATGATCGAATCAATACATTTCGCCAAAGGAAAATTTGAGCAGACTAAGCTTTAAAAACAACTTCCAAATGTTTAAATAATTGACATAATGGTTTGTTTACCAACTCAACAATTTAATATTGGAATTTCTGTTATCTATTTAGAAGCATTCCAGAAAAATAGATAGTACTGCAACCTGTCCTTTGCAAAATAACCAAATTGCTGATGTGTCTTGACAATGTTGAACAGAGCGAAGTCCAGTTTTGAAAACGATTGAGGGCATACATGTTTATATAGAACCAAATCTAATTTAAAAAAGTGATCCAATTTAATGTTCGTGTCGGCAGTACTGCAAATTGGTGTTAATCGATGTGTAATATTGAAGATATTACTCTTTCTGATTCTGATTCTGTGTGAAGATTGCATCGTTACAAATTCAATGGTGGCAAATTTTTTCATCATTCCATTTTAGAAGCCTAAACTGAATGAATGAATGAAAACCTATTAGAGGGCAACAAATTCAAATATGTGAATAAAATTTGCCAAAATTTCAAGTCAAATTATTCAAAAAACATTCAAAAAGTGAAAAAATTTGAGACCGTTTGCATTTGCAAGGCTGCAGTTTTCATACACCTCATCATTTTTAATGTTAAGAGTAACGAACAGACTGTTTTGGCAGCCTGGGTCACGCTCACGTTTATATTTTCAATCGCATCTACACCAAAGTTTTTGCTCTAAAACAATACTGCCAATGAAATGTGTCCCGAGTAGCATAAATTGCGCCAGCGAATCTTCGGCTGATGAATTTATTGAGTATTTTCGGGTCATGTTCAGAAAACGAAGCGGTCAGGGATTGCCAATCTCCTTGGTGAGAAGCGCAAGTCTAGATAGATTCTAGCACTTCGGGTAAACTCCTTCACGCTAGTTAACGTTCAATATACAGAGCAGCGGCTCTGAACAAAAGTGATAGTCTTTGGTGAGAAGCGCAAGTCTAGATAGATTCTAGCACTTCGGGTAAACTCCTTCACGCTAGTTAACGTTCAATATACAGAGCAGCGGCTCTGAACAAAAGTGATAGTCTTTGGTGAGAAGCGCAAGTCTAGATAGATTCTAGCACTTCGGGTAAACTCCTTCACGCTAGTTAACGTTCAATATACAGAGCAGCGGCTCTGAACAAAAGTGATAGTCTAACTAGATAGTATAGCATCTCGAGAGATTTCTATCTGTATTTCGGCACCTTTGTAGTCTTTGCTGATAATATTGCATTCGCTAAGGTCCATCTAAGCGAAAACAGCACGTATCAGTATCATTTTAATGTAGATAAAGAGGATAAGGATAGATAAAGCGGATAAGATGCGGCACAATTTCGCTCTTGTTACGAATTAGTTTCGATCGTACTTAGTGCCGAGATTTCGCATTAATAGTTTTAGCGCAAGAATCACGCAGATATGTATTTCCTAACTGACAAACCTAGCCACGGATCGGAGCTTTTGTCGCTCCCAATGTTTTAAAGAATTTTGGTTACTGTCAGTACTCTGGTGTATGCCGTGGGGGAAATCTAAAGATTCCCACAGCTAAGTTTACCATGCATTGAGTTATAAGTTCTCTGCTCTTTGGCGAGGCCTCCGCCAACGGTGAACGTGCCTTTTACAGGCACTTTTACAGGCGTCTTTGCTTCAGTTCTTCAAGTGTTCCCCAAAAGGACTAGCATCCACCAGCAAATGAGAGTTCTAGCGGCCAATTCCTTGGAAGCTGAAGTTAACATGCAGTAACATGCGATTTTCATATGACAACTAATAGTTGCACTTGCATCTTTTCAACTCTCTTACTCGCGTCAATTTACTACTGCTGACCACAACGCGCAGACAAAAGTTTGGGCGATAACGCAGATGCTGAATCAACAAAAGCACACAATATCTATTGTGATAATTTATTGGCTACACTTATGAAAGATAGATTGAGTAAATAAGTAGTAGGCACGCGGAATTGAATAAAAACAACTGATTTGCTCCATCTGAAATTTCTGTTCCTTTTCACAATTACTCAAATCGTTAATTTTCTATCGATTACACGTTTCCTCTAAGATTTGATCGCATTATATGCACATTAAAGCGCTTTTAGTATGGATGCAGGCGAGATCGAAATTATTGAAAAGCAAAAGCGTAACTATTGTTTTAGCTTCGGGGGGTATGCATCTATGTTGATTGTATATCGTTTTACTGAGTGCAGAGAAAGCGAGGTCTCAACTAATTATATAATAATAATATAAAAAGCAAGTATGTTGTAAGGAAATAGAACTTGTGATAGAACTTTTTACTGTTGTTATCGTTCTTTGACTGTTTGAATCATAATATGTACAAAGTAAGTCAATATTCTCTGACATATTTTCACCTTAGTACTTTTTAGCCAGACTTAAGCATTAAATCGATCATTACATATCAATTTTCAACAATACAAAACAATAGAATCTATATTTTATTTTTGAATTTTGATTAAATATTCTAGATAGGAACTAAATTGGCAAACCATAATGACTGGGAGCAAATATTCTAATTCTTATTTCAATTTCCTCACTCAGATTTTAAGCGGGAAATGGCTTCGAAGTAGAACGTAGCGTTGAGATCTTCAACGGCGATACCTTCTATAAGATCTCCGCAGTCAGTAAAGATCAGCACAGAAGTGCAAAGTGTGCAAATTCTGCCGTCACTTGCAAGCACGGAAGGGATCTATTTAACATAGTTGTTATACAATACGAGATGAGCGTCTAGCTTCTGAGCAATAATCATTGCAAGTAATGTCGCTTGAAGTGTTCAATAATCAATTTTCATTTTTTGCGTGCTTTCTTAACTGTTGATAAGCACGTCTGATTAATTCCAAGGTATTTTTCGCTTAACTTAAAGGCGGTGTTGGGGAGCCCCCCAATAACGAATGCTACATATTAACCAAGTATACCCTAAATGATATAGAACTGATAAAAACGCCCCGTTTTTTGCTCGGTGCTGTGCTGTAGAAGCCTTTTTGTTGGCTGATAAGCTGAGCTATAGAAATGGCCATTACGATGCTGATAAGCCACTCCTAGGCTAGTTCATCCAATTGAAAATATTATATTATCACGAGATTTGTGAAGCTGTCCGGCAACCGCCAAACGTTAAGCAACCACTGGGTTAACTGGGTGAAGTGACAACTAGAACTTCCAATAGAGAATCCAAAGATCTTTTATTAAGTAAAAAATAACTTTGTTTGAATCGCGTAGCAAGTAGTTCATCGTAACTATGTCTTTCTCTGATATTACATTTCAATCGAAAATTTTCAAGTCAATGAAATTTGAGTACTTACCACTGTCACCAATTATGAGTAACTTAAACAGATGATCATAATCCCGTGCCATTTTCAGTTAGAATCCAAACAAATTCACTCACTCCACTCACACAAAATTAGAAGCACTTGAACCGATTAAGTATAAATAACTAACGAAAAACTCAAAATTTTTTGCAAGAATTAATTTGACAATTGCATTACACACGCACGCACACACAACGAACTCTGCACGGCAATCAAAATTATACTGTCAATTTCAAACTAGGTATTGTTGTCTTACTTTCGCCTTTTCACTGTTTATATCTTATGTCACATTCGATTATGCACTCTATTTTTCCTTCCACTTCAACCACGTATATTCGTCCACTCTTCACACCATGGTACACACATTTGCCTGATATGAGTAATTTTCTTATTTACAATCACTTTTTCCAGAAATCCAACACAAAAAGATGTTTCCGCTTACTATTTCTCACTGCACATACAAACGATAAATTAATACGATCGGAAGACAATTGGCACTTGATAATTAAAACAGTTTGATACAGGTTAATTGCCGATTAATTTGTAATATCACAAGAAAATTGGACAAGACACAGCGCGCGACAGAACACCCAACAATCAGGCAGACATGTTTCACTTGACGTGACGGTTTCGAGTGTGTTTCTGGTCTGGAGTGGGTGTAATCGATTCTTATTGGATGAGAAGTGTGGGCATTGTTGTAAGTATGGCAGTGCCTTCTAACTTCTTTGAATAAATGAATATTTACCGACATTAATTCCGTCCATTATTTGCTTCAATGTTATGGAGCGTCTCACAACGGAATAATATTTTACTTCAAATGATTTTTTTTCTTCATTCCATTTATAATTTCGATAAAGTAATTCACTACAATACATCTTTCTACGGCCCTCTATGTCTCAACAACTCAACCCGATGATTTGAAATTTTCATCAAACTGACAGCTCGCTGACATTTTCCTCGTTCATTTCAAAACGTCAAATTCGTCAAACATTCTTGTACGCACGGTTTGACTGTTTCAATGTACTTTGTGAAACTTTGCCTCCAATAAGCATCAGCGGACGCCAACATCATTTTCGACGGTAGCATTAATATTGCCAAAATGTCGAAAATTGAGTATGATATAAGTGTTTCCGGCAGTATAATGCAGGTGAATGTAGATAATAATTATTGAATACTAATGATAGAAATTCAAGCGCGAAAATTAACTACACAGCATAACCTCAGCGCAAGTCTTCGAAAAAGTTTCAAATAGGTTTCAAACATGATTTCAATAGTTTTCCGATGCAGACCACGAAGAAATATATTAACGGGAAGATTTTTTAGTAAATAATTTCGATTGTATCGCAAGATGAATTCAGGCAAAGAATCGTAAGCGAATTTGATGGAACTTTAGATGAGGAAACGGATGACCTTTGATAATGTCGCCAGGAACGCTCTTCAATCATTTGTCGATTTGTTCATTAATTCATTTATTATGCTTTGTAGAATCGGTTGAGCTAGTGCTGTATTCTTATGTCGTTATGTTTTAAACCTCTACAATTCTGATTGTGCTGTCAATTGGTTTTGATTCACAAATCTCATAAAAGGATGCTCGTAGATTAAATTTTCTCTCTATCAACTGAAGGGGCTTTCCCGCGGAATTTTTGTTCTCTATCCCTTCTATTCCTGTAGTTATATCCATATAAAATAACTTGCTAAAGAAAGAAACTGCATAGTTTTATGGATGTACAAATTTAATCTACTGGAATGCCTCTATTGATTTTATTATTTGCTCCATTCTTTTCACGTTGTGGAACTTTATTGCACTTAAGCATAAAGGTTGAAGTTAATTTTTTTCATTTTAACGAAGATGAAACCTGACCATATCATTTGCAATTGCGGAGAGTTGTTCCCTTCTATTAAATGCGCTTCGCATTGCTCGAATTTTGATAGCTTTGTTCTTTTAGCTAGAAAATGTTTAAAATAGTTCATGACGATAGAAATCGCAATTATGCATTAATTCAAGTAAATACCAACTGAACTTGGAAGTATGGCGGGAGACCCAATTTTCGAACTCCTCGACGAAATTCAAAGGAAAACAATAACGTCCATGGTTTGTTCAAGTTCTTTTCGACGCAAATCGCATTGTTTTCTTTGGTCACAAAGCAAATGATGCATTAAAATACCAACACATTCGCATAACTTACGGAACATAGCAAACAACAGATAATAAATGAAGCTCAGAGTTTCATGTTCTATAATACTTTTACTGTATATTACTGCTAGTCGCAAAAGTGATGCACATGCTGCAAGGCTTAAAATTGTTAGTCATTTAATGTCTCGTAGTAGTGCTGCAGTCCCTCTCGGAACAAACCGTCCGGTCTGTGACGGCTCAAACAGTCTCGGTACAAAAATCGCGCTGGCATCATGTCCAAGCGGGGATTCACTGTGCTCATGAATCGAGTTCGACAGGCAAAGCCAGGGACAGACTGAAGTGAAACCGTTTGACTATCAAATCAATGCAGAGCCAATATTACTGGTCTACAAGCTTACTGCGAACAAATTGTCATTTATCAGTCATCATTTGAAGCTTTAACTCTCCATGAAAATTAAAAACCAAATTCTAAAAGGTTTTGTTACACTGTTTTTACGAAATTTAAATTCATTGATGTCTATTCGATTTGCATCAAGAATTATAGATTATTTTCCCTAGGCAAATCTTAGGTTTCCCACAACTTTCTTGGGTGACACGTCAGACCCCCCGTTTCCATTCTGTCAGTAAAAGGAATAACTTTAGACATATTACACTTAAGGGATTTATTTTATAGAAAGTATTCAACATGTTTTATAACACATAGTCGTGAAATCAATAATTTATATAATATTTTTATAAAATTAAACCCTACCGATATGGAAAATTAATGCGAAAAATGACAGACCGAAAAATAGGTGTCTACAGTGCCAAATGTACCTGGCGACTGTATGGCTTTACTTGCAGAACTATACTCAGTTATTTTCATTCAAGATCATCAGTCATTCGTCTTTCATTAGTAAAAATTAGCGAAATCTAACACATGATGGGTGTGGTTCTAGTAATACTTACAACTAGGTGTCGGAAGTTTAGGGGTGCAAGCGTCAATGCATCAATTTTCATTTTCATGAATGTGGATAAAATGTTTTGTGTAGTCAGCAGTCTTTAAACCAAATTTCATTCAAAATATTCAAAGAGTTAACTCTTCTGTCTAATAGAACTCAAACGGATCACATTTGCTTGAGCGGATGAAGAGGAGGGCATACAAAATTTCTTCTAGATTGTACAAACCTGATCAAAAAATACCTCAATCATGTGAGGCGCGATGACATGGCAGAACTGGAACACTTGGCTTGATTTCACGGGGCTTGAGAGATCATTGTTTCTGTGGTATAGCAGGGTGGACTCTAACTTCACAATTGCACGATACGCGGACATAAGCTAGCCTATGTCATTTTTAATTGCTCTTCTGCTTTTACCTATTCTTCTATTCTACAGAATATTCTCTTGATATTTTATTTGAGTACTTTGTAGCATCACTTTATCACACACACATACTAAACTTCCATTTGATCGATCAATTTAATAAAAATTTCAAATTTTTACACAGGAAATACAACGTATCACAAAACCAGACGATGAGGCAGAGCCTGTAATCATAACACCAAAACCGACCTCAAAACCGCTTGCAACTCCAAAACATCCGTATTACAAACGACCAGGTCGAGGTCATAATCATGACAGTTGTGATGCATGTCGTGAAGGAGGCGATCTACTTTGTTGCGACCGATGCCCATCGAGTTTTCATCTAAGTTGCCAGTAAAATATCCCGCAATCCTAAAACATACACGTAATATCTAATTGTAAAATTTATCTCTCACCTAGTGACCCACCGCTTAGTGAAGAGGACATACCAAATGGACAATGGCTATGCCACAATTGTCGTATGACTGCCAAACCATGTGGTACATTAAAATCGGGATCGGTTGAACGAACAACCAGCAGTAAAACAATCGAATCAGATCAATCCCGCCCGACGACACCAGCCAGTGAAACGGATTCAACATTGCCAATTAAAATACGTAATTTACGCAAGCGTAGCAGTAGTCACATATCTGTTTCGAGCGATACGGGAGGTGGTGGCGGAGTATCATCGACAACCGAAAAAGTCACCAATAACAATGTAACAAAATTAGCACCTGGTGTGGCAAAAGCACTTGATCCAAATAGAAAAATGACACCGCTGGATGAATTGATAAAGGCTGCAAGTATTATGAATCCCAAACAGTTTGAGCTACCTCGTGAAATGGAATTAAATTATCAATTTCCTGGGTCCGATAAAGGTAACAAATTTTCTCTCAAATGCTTATATTTGGTTTAATTCCATTGAATTTGTTGTAGTTGAACCATGCGGTAAGAATGGCGCCAAACGCATCCATCGCAATAACAATAAATCGAAACCTCATGAATTAGATGCTCAAGGATTGGTACCACTCCCCGCTAAAACATGCTTTTACTGCCGAAAATCATGTAAAAAAGCTCCTTTGATTTCGTGTGACTACTGCCCACTGTATTTTCATCAGGTAAGTTTTTTTTCATTTTGTAAAAACTGAAAAGTAGGTCTAGAACATAAATGTCAGAGAAATTTATTCCAACATGAAATTAATTGTTTTCAGGATTGTTTGGATCCGCCTATGACTGCATTACCTACTGGTCTTTGGATGTGTCCACATCATCCGGAACTATTTATCGTAAGTTATTAAAAAATTTACTTTTAATGAAAAAGCTAAATCATAATGCAAGTGGATGGTTTCAAGTGGACTTTCAATATGGTCGTGGCGCTATGAAACCAATCGAACCTTCCGGATTTCGCATATGACTTGCCTAACGGTCTCGGTCCATCGGCCGATTCCTTGAACATCCTAGAAGCCTTCTCAATGTATGAGTTGCATTCCATTTATAATTCCGCGCCAGAATTTTTGACCTGATCCGTTGTGTACAAGCATCACAGTCACCCGTCACAAACTCGTCGGTTTCCGCAAGTATGAATGAACCGTCTTCTTGGGCAGCTCGTATTTATTTACCGTGCCCTCGTCCACGAATTTGCCATAGCTGAGCTTTATGCCGGACAATCAGTGAAGCTACTGCAAGAGTCTGTGACGAACAAGTATATTTCGCAATTCCCGCGCGCATTCCCGTTATAGATCTCGAGGACATCTGGGTTCTAGATTGGAAATTCGGTTCTCCTGACACTGGCTCGATGACAAAAAGACGAATCTAATTAATGACGCCCACAAAAATTCAATCTTTAAACCCATCATCAGTCAAACGGAAACTAATTTCAGAGTTGCATTTTGTCAGATAACGAAATGTAAGAGAATTATGTACACAGCTCAAAAAGTTTTGATCCACTCTACATACAACGTTTTTGTTGGTTGCCTCCTTGCAATTTATCCACTCCCGCATGTTTTGTCTCTGGAAAGTTAATTGCTCTGTATCCTCAAAAGCCAGCAATGCATGATTCATTTAGAGTTTAGTTAATTTTCGTAAAGCAAATAAAATTAAAAATGCATAGTAAAAGTAATGCTGACATATGAAAACCAGATCATAGTAAGTAAATGAACAAAATGAAAACCATATTTTTTTTTATTATAGGATTGGAAACTTGTAAACAGTATATCAGCAACTGAGCGTGTAAAATTGTGGAATCGTTTTGCTGGCCCCGTCGATCACGAAGTTGTCAAATCTGAATTTTTCCGTCGAGTGCATACGAAAAATCCACCGTTTCGTTATAAGGTACAACCAAAACCTCGCGACCGTGCTGAAATACCTCCTATGGTTGAATACCACTATCAGCATCCGCCGCATTTACTACCATCACTACGTGACGTTATTCGATACGAATCCATTACAAGAAACGGTTTTATTGAAAGATTAGAAATGGATCGTGAAGATTTAACAAAAATGATCGATGAAGATTTGAACGCAATTAAATTAGCTCAACAGAAAATTAAAGATTTTCGAAAAGAAGTTGGCGACGGAGATATTACCGAATCAAGTGAGGAAGAGCCATCTGATAAGGAAGAAGAGCCTAAGCAAAAAGTAAAACCGAAAGTAGGTGGTCGAAAACGTGGACCAAAACCAAATGAAGACGCGAAACCGCACATTAAAGTGGAAGCTGAAGAAAAAATGGAGACAGATGAATCGGATCCACAAGTTAGGCAGCTTACGGCCGAAGAAATTGAAACTAAAAACAATATTAAATCTGAAACTGATGATGAGGAAGTGTTGGATATTAAAATAGATACAGAGCTACGTAATCTTGATGTTGATCTAATCAAGATGTTAGCGTTTCAACGTTTGCAACAAATAATTGTTGACAATCCAGACATTGTTGGAAAATATCGTAATCGCACAGCAGCTCGTGCTATACGCGATATATGCAAAGCTGATCCTAATAAAAACTTGCCATTACCGAGCCAACTGTTGACGCAAGAGGATATCGAGCGAATAGCGAGGACATTTGCGGATGATGGGGAAAATGATACAGACGATGTTGATGACTATGACCGGTATCAACCTCCAGTTAGAACTGATGAAGAAAAGGCAAGAGAGATAGCGTTGAGGCTAGAGCCAAAAATTTTAAAATCGCAAGTAAGAGCAAGAGCGGTGTTAACGCCTGTAGGGGAAATTTTAGAAGGAAATAAGTAAGTATATTTACAATTACGTATTCTTGCATACTGGAGAGTTTATTTATCTTACAGGTGGTTTACATCCTATACAATGGAAGGATCAGTGTATATGCGTTATCGCAGTCTTTTAGTAGGCTCCGGTCCTGCTTCTGACGTTCAGCTATCAGTTTCCGGACATTGCAGACAAGTTTCACCCCGACATGCTGTCATATTCTATGACGAGGTAATATTATTAACCTTCTGTTTGTGACGGGTCATTTGAACGTGATTTATAACAATAGGTGACGCGAAGCTTTGAATTAATCAATTATTCAGAGTATGGAACAGAAGTCAATGGTCAAATTTATTCATGTGATTTCACCGAACACCCCCCAACACCTGCTAAACCTATAAAAGATGATCCGAAGGAACTTTATTCGAAAGTGCAGCAGATTTTGGATAAAAGGCGAGGAATCAAGAGAAATAGCTACTTTTTGGATGATAGTTGCAAGTGAGTAGAAAGAGTAGAACATTGCAAATAATATTAGGGTACATTATTTCACCAAATGCAATATGTTAGGATATTCACAAAATATCGAACAAATACATCATTGTCTTGGTATTTTCAGAATGGCTGCACCAGAAATGTCGGCCTGTCGTTGTGTCGCTCGTCCTGCTTTGATTGCTGGCTGGGAAGGATCAGCGATTTTGACACACGGAACATTGATACGGTTTGGTTGCATTCCTTTTGTGTTCTCAATAGCTGAATTTGATAGATTATCAGAAGAAGAGTAGTCGAGCTACCCGCTTGCTTGTTGCAGAGAAAACCAAGAAACCAACGTAGATATTATAAGGTCATAAAACTAATCAGGTGGTTTATTGGCATACTTTTAGTCATTCGTGCAGCATGAAAAACGTCTTTGAAAATAAACGTCTCTCATCTTATTGAAAATATTTCTTTCTCGAGAGGACCAGAAGAATACGTTTTGTACGAACGAAGATAATAAACTTTTGTTAAAATAGGAAAACTCACGATTTAATTCGATTAGAAGAGAATACATTGTATTCTTTTTATCATTTTGAATGGGGGTCAGAGTAAAGAACGACAATGTTTGGTTATTAGTAAGATTGTTTAAGAGTTAGTTGAGTAACAGTCTTGAGATTTGTTTTTGGGAATTTTGTACGTAAGGAAATCTTGTGGTATGGTGGTCGATCTTAGTGGAGTGCTGCTAGATCTTGGAGTCCTGCTATACACGATTTATAAACTTGGTTGTGTTTGTGAAGGAAAAGTACAATTTAGTTATTCAAGGCTTTATCGTTTCTATTAATACTGAACCCATATATTTTTCATATTAGTGTTTAGTGCAACATTTTAAATAGAAATTGAATTTCATATACATGTGTAATTGTAATTAATTATAATGTAAGATGTATGTAATGAAAATGTTTTTTTCTTTTGAAATAAATGTTAATTGAAAATAAATTAATGGTTCCATGTTTCATGTAGGGGTTCCAACATCGTAGTGGGATGTTGGAAGAGGTCGTGGGACAATTATGTGTTAACGGAAACCACTAAAAGTATCCTGAACTTTAAGCGCCAAGCGAAGCTGTAAACTTCTTTGGTAGTTTAATCCGCTTTTTTCTCTCTGCGTCTCTATGTGCACTAATCTATGTTAATTTTATTTTCTTTCGGTTAATATTGAGTGCCCGCATACACTTTAATGTGATCAATTGATACCTATAACGCCGCCTTTCAATTCAGTAATTTTCAATACACGTTTCCTCCCAAGTTTCTGCAATTAAGAACAAATTTCCGTCTCATGCGACCAAAACAAAATTTTAATTCACATAGTTAGAGGCGTTTTCACATTTTAGCAAATACATCAACCTCCTCCAACTGAATTTTTCTTCGGGTAGAATTACCTTCTCCTGATTTATGGGCGCCTAGTATTTTGACGAGATTTTGTGAAATTTTTAGATGAAAAAATTCTAGGATGATGATGAAACGAGTCGACAAGGATGAAAACGATTCAAAAAGTAGATTCACCGTTGATAGAATCATATCGTTGGAAATCCATTTCTAACAAATTTTCCACGCATGGCTACAACATATAACAAAGATACATGAATTTTGATCTTATGATTTTATTTTATGAATTTAAATTTTTGTATTTATTGAGATATCCGAGTTCTTTCAATAATTAGAGAACATGGTAGGTAATTAGGAAAATTAATTTATGTGACGATTAATAAATATTTTCTTACATTCAGAAAAAGTGTCTCAGGGAAGGGAAAAAGGTACAAGATAGGAGGAGGAATAATGAGAAGAGATAGGCGAAATCAAGGAGCGAAATAAGTAAGTGAATGATGACGGTAAACGGAAAATTTAACAGCATATGTCAGCGTATTTTTTTGTCCTCGGAACATTCCGTTTTTCCCCGTCACTTCCATTAATTAGTCCATAGATGCATTTTGGCGGTGCCATCTTCCGTTCCGAGCCGAACATCACGCCAAAGATGGCGCACCGCCGAAAATCTATGAAAACCTTAATTTAAAATTTAATGAACTACTTAAATTAAATCGATGAAAACTTGAAATACTTTTTATTAATTTAAATGGAAAAATGAAGGGAAAATAAAATGTCTAAATTTTGTGTAAATTAAAGAGCATACAAATAAGAGTAAATTTAAATAAATTCCACTTCACTAGGAGAAAATTGCTTTGAAATTTTAAATTAATCCCGAATTCCATATCAAACGAGTCAGCCTGAACTTCTATTGGGAAATGTGTCAATAGAAGGTTAAAAAAATTCATAAAACAATACAAGAAAACTACTTGCAAGTAAGAGTGAACGGATGCCAGGAGAAAGTTGGTTAGATAAATAAAAAGCTGTGTTTAAATGCTATTATGCCTATGGTATAGAATAACTGATGAATGATAGTTAAAGAATGGATGTTGAAAGAAAAAATAGTTTACATGATTCCTCAAAGTTCTGTAGTATAGGCAAGAAAAACAAACAAAATATGGTTACAAAGTCCACCAAAGTATGGTCACCCAGAGTAGCTTTGTGAAGTAAGTTTTACTCTCAGATATTCAAATTAATAGCATGTGTCTATATGAGGCCAATCAAAGCGATATTTGCAATGTTCCTTAAATAGGCGATTTCAAAATCTTAAATCCATGGCGGGGATGGCCCTGTTACGCACGAGAGAACTGTATAAAACTTTATCAGTTGTGGCTACAAACATTACACGCACGGTCGTCTGGTTGTTGTAACAGGCTAAAATTTGTGGGCATTGCATGTCCACCGAACTGGTATGCTTTTCTGTCAGGACGCGTTCCGGGTACGTGTAGCTGTCCTTAGCTCCGTCGATGAATAATTTCATCCAACGAGTCTTTCTTCATAGCCAAAATGGGTCTTCTTGGAAAAATATGCACGGTCCGGCGGACCTACTACTTGGCAGAGACAATCTCTCCATGGATTTGAGATTTTCGAGACCGCCTACTGAAAAGTGGGTTAATTATTGCGGTACGTTTACTATGCTGCAATTAATGCATTCCTCAAATGGTTTTTTTTGGTATAGTGTACTTGTAAATTAAACGATAGATTATTGTTCGTACTATCTCAATTAAAGGTTCTTAACTTAGTTCTTCGCAAGCTGTAAGCCGAAGGAACAATTGATTGTTATTTCGAAAAAAGGAAATAAGAATGAAAGTCGTGATTGTATCATATTCTGAAATTTATCTTTTAAATCAATTGCATGTACAATAAAATATTTTATATTGTTATTTTTTGTCTTATCTTTTTGCTGTAGGGCAATCCGTTTTTGCTTCTCAATTCCGCTCGTCCTTGTCTGAATTGCTTTCAGGATACGTTTCAGATTTCTTAAGCTCAATTTCACTATTCCATAGCTCTCAAGAGCCAAAGCACTTTCACACAGCAATCAAGACATATCCAGGCAGTGCTTCAGGACGAAAGTAAGTACTTTAATTTGTATAACTTGAATTGATTTCAGTTGTAGTTTCGGGCGGAGGGGACATATGCTTGTGGTTCTTTTCACTAAGAAGGAATTGTATCAGAATCACCAAATAAGTGACCGTAGCAGCAGCCATCTAAAAAATTCATACACATATTGAACTGGTCGAAAGACCATGTCGGCAAAACAAAGCATAAAAAGTATTTTATATCAAGGGTAACTACTAAGATATAGTGCACGGAAGGATAAACTTGGCTTGAATGGGTGAAATTGTAAAAAGAAACATATCTCACCGCTCCAAGTAATTCAAAGTCAATGTTGAAAAATCCGTTTGCTGAAATATGTATTGGCTCATGCAGAACCTGAAGGGAGAATTCACTGACCAATGCATTATATCGATCGCTCTCTGTTGACTTCTCCAATTTATGAACGAGACAACCAGTTCGCTCACTCTAAAAGGATTTAATTAAGCACTTCAGAATGCATTCTAGATAGTCATAATCAGTTACCTTTTGTTTGCAACTATTGCATACCCAGGATAGAGCAGTTAGCATAAACGACAAGGGTATCATTCGGCATAAGCATTCGAGAACTACAAACTTTGGCAGTAAATTTTCTAATGCAAGAAAAAGCCAATAGCCATTGCTGGTAAAATCCAAAAATGAATATGTGGTAATAGCCAGTAATGACCATCCAAAACAAGTATTTATCATGTTCGAAGTTTGCCAGATATGCCCAAATAATTGCTTCAATCCTAAAATCCTTTCGATCGATTGATCATTCGAATTACTCGAACTGACGAACCGATACTTTCCGTATTCGGACTCCACCAAAATAAAGTTCGGAGTCGAAATATTTCGAGACGCAACAATTTCCTCAATTTTCCGATTAAAAATTTCTAATCGCTCACTACACATTTGTACGTAGTGCATACATTGAAATAGACGCAATCGCACTAATTGTCTGGAAAATAGTGCAAACCAAAATGCATCGTAGATGCTGTTGGTTATTTTCGAAATGCATATTGCTAAATCATTTCCCACTAAAATTATTACCATCGCACTAAAACCTAGCATGTATTTCTTATGCCATCGCTTTGTGTCGGGTTGTACAGCAATTTTCTCTCTAAATTCACTATCAATAATTTCAAACATTTCGAACATTTCTTGTTGCTCATTTCGTGTTGTAAGTGCTTGCAAATTAAGGACGATATGCGCGATGGAAAGCGCTACAAATACTAAGCCACTCACTAGCCCCGAGAGAGAGCTTTCCCCGAATGCATTGTTAATGAAAAAGACCGCAACGAAGATGTAGATCACAAGAATCAAATGCACAATTTGATACAGTATGAGGAGTACTTGTTCGTAGGATTTCGATGAATATGGTACTAATCCGGCGACTTTATATAAGGTGATAAGGCCGTACACGTCGTTTATTAGTTTACCACGACGAGATTTCATTTCTTTGCTTTATTGTAGGCTTTCTATTTAACGACTGCATCAAGTAGAATTTTCTTGTGAAATTGATTGAGGGATGATAAGAACAGGTTGTGAAAATTGTTAATGTTCGCAGGTGCTTTTGACAAACCTTGATTGGCTTGATTTTGACAAACATTGATTGGTAGGGTGAAAAATTGAGTTTAATGAATTAAGGGTGTATTAATGCACACATAAATGTTTTTTTTTTCTTTTATTGAATGTCACCTTCAGCCCAATCTGAGCCAAATCAATATCTAATTCGATTGGATGCACTGGAAGGATGGGCTTATACCTGTTGAGAATGCGAAACTTTAGAGAGCGAACGGTTTGGAATTCAGACTAATGGTTATTTATAAAAGCCAAAATATGAGCACATTTCTTATTTGTTTCCATGGTTAACTGTTAGATTATTGAACCTGTGTTGGTCCTTTACTCTCCATTTAGAGGTAATCTTCGTAGACGGTTCATTCTGTCGCTCTATCGAAATCGAAGAAGTTTATGCTCATCCGCTGTTCCACTTCTGCTTCTTGGTTGCTCGCAAGCAAAAAGGTGCCTTCCACACTTACCCCCGTCCTCGAGTAGTCTAATCCTTGTGTCTTTAGGGTTAGGACAAAGAGCTTCACTGTGAATACAGTGAATACAGCCTTTCCAAGCCGAGGATCCTTGAATAGGGTTTCATCAAACTCTTTTTTTAATATTGCTACTGGCACTTTTTTTGAGTCTTATATTTGGAGGGCATTTTGAGAAAATGGATTTAAAAGTCACCAGCGAGTGCAGTTTCTGATATTATGTGGAAAGTATGTCAGTTCATCCGCTAGTACGTCGTGAAAGCCTGTCCTGGGAAAGAAAAGACAGTCTAGCAAGCTACTTTTTGTCGAAAGGGAAAGAAGCTTCTTCACTTTCTTGGAAAGATCGACCTGGGACACAATAAGTCTTTGGTCGACTACTCACTTGCGTCTGACACACAATCGTAGAGCAAACACGCAGCTAATAATTCTGTGGTTGGTTTCGTGAGTTTTGTTTTCGATATTTTCGGCAGAGAGAATATGGTCGCCAGGGGCTTCTGTTTTAAGGGTATGTCGGAGGTGGTCTCCAAATTGGCTGCAATCGACTTGCAAATAATAGCTGGAATGAGAATTTTGTGGGTCGAAAATTGGAACTGATTCAAAGAGTAAGTGCAATCGTAAAAGATGGTGATCAAGTGGAACGGATACTGTAAAGCAGTCGTATCCGTCGATACACGAATGATAACGCGGACTTAACTGCTATAAAGTACCAAGGGCACACATGCACTCAATATTGTTTTTGACCTATGTACATATAATTTGAATTTCTTCAATTTCTTCTTTCTTCTTCTTGGAAAAGACAAAAATAAATAAATATTTTAAAAGTTTAAGAGTAACCGAATACCCTAACGAATTCGTTCTAAAAAGTCACATCATGTGATTTACATATGCCATCTGGCTGTAAAATTCATTGACTTTATCCTGTGCGGTTTTATTGATGGGCACATGAAAACAAATTAAATTAATGCATACATATTGAATAATTATTGAAATGTTACAATAATCTATTAACGAGTCAATGAGCATTTTCAAATCAACTTTTTACTCGTTAAATGTGCTTTGCGTGTCTTTGCAGGACATACAATGCTCGTTTAATTTGTAGTCATAATTTAATTAAATGAATTCAATTATTCATTAGACATATGCCCTGTTTGCTGAATTTGTAATCCGATGGAAATACATTCAAATTTCCACATATGTGATCTCTATAAATGAACGAATGAAGCTAATAGTAGAGGAAGTGAAAAAGTATCTGATACGATTAGAATTAACACGTTTCGATCGCAGAACAGATCGAAATAAAATTCTAGAAAAGTTTCAATCATTATTTTGGCTGTTCAATTGTGGCCTTACATGCAGTGAGCTTTTGGTGTTTCATAACGCATACTTTCTGGTTTTATATGGCAAATGAAAAATATTTACAATATCCCAAAAACATCAGTAAGTTGTTATTCTTGGTCTTTGAATGCTAGCTCTTAAATTGATATTATCTATTTTTTACATAGTACTTCAAGTAGATGCTATCTTTTATCCTCCTCCTGTTATCCTGCAACTTTATGTCTTATGCAAGTGCTGCTCCGATTGCAAAACGAATGTAAGTTTTTAAAACATTTTATTTTGATAGTTTTCGCATGTGAATTCAATGTAATGTTTATAATTAATAATTATTAAACTTATAAATACAATTTAATCGTTTAAAAAAATGAAGCTTGACAGAAAAATGCACTGAAAAAAAAATATATACTAGCAACAATGATTATTCGAAATAATGTTGAACGATTATGAATAACGGTCGAACTGTTCCTGCCTTCTAGCTTTATACGATCTCATTTTGATTGCTTGCTTTCAAGAATCCTTTTGGCTCATCCGAGATATTTTCTGACCGTCGTTTTCTAGCGTAAGCGACAATATGCACGTTTTTCTATGTATAGATGAGTTAAATGGAAATGGAGTATGGATAAGTAAAAAACAAAGGATTACCGCAAGCATTTTTGGAGGAGTTCATTCAATTAACGTAGGCTAAAATCCGTACTCAATGCAATGAAAGTAAGGCATGAAAAATCAACAAGACAAGAATTTATTATTATCGCACAGAATTAAAAAAATAATTCGTAGAATCCATTAAAAAGTTATCAAAACATCGGGGTAACATTCGTTATTGAATAATTTATCAACCAATATTTTATTCCAACTAACATTTATTGAAATAGAGTTTTAATATTTACATCTAGGAAAAGAAGACAAAAAAATTATGGCATAGCATTTCAAATTCACGAACGGATCCTTGCTTGAATCATGCAATTCAATTAATAAGTTTACAATTACTTCATGAAAATATCATGTTTACAGCAGCTGGATTTTTCAATTTGGACTTTCAATCACTTGGCAGAGTAAGTAGTCGATATTATTTAGGAATATTAATTTTATCTGTATATGAAATCTTTTTCTAGTTTATAACAGCTGTAACAATATACGTAGTGATCCTGTTGCAATTTCAAATAAGCTAATCACTATAAACTACGCGTAAGCTTGGTTGCCCACGATGGTGAATATTATAGCAAAATTAACTCAAGAGACTTGAAATGATTTGAAATAAATATAATTTAATTCGTGGACTGTTTATTAGTAATTGTTAACAGTATTTTCATTGATTATTTATATTCATTGATTGTGTTTCCTTGATTGACTTTTATTCATTACAAATTATTGTGATTGGGTATTTAATTACTCAACATCATCTCCCTCTTCTTTGGGCGAAGAACTTCCTCGATCTCCCTGTTGTATTCCAAGCGCCTATACTGTTCAAAATTCAATCGATGATCCTGCTAGGTTTTGCGTGGAAAAATGTTCTTCAACTCATCCAATGACCTTTCTTTGTCGAAAAAACATTTGACTATAAGTTGCTTTTAAGACATCGACCTCAGTGATTTCGGCGGCTACGACAAAGCGGATTATGTAGATGCGATTTGGGAACCAAAGTATTTTTGCCATAACGTCAAACTTTCTGGAACCGTACACTCTAACTTGTACTTACAGTGTGATTGCCGCATCCTCCTAATCTTTTCTTGAAAGTTCCTATAGTATTTGTTCCCCTTTAGGAACTTGCCGAGGTAAAATGTTTCCTTTCGAGGCTTTTTGGCTAAACCATAGATCAAGAAGAAGTCTGAGTAATGATCCATTTTGTAGCCTTCTTCGCTCACATAACATCCTGATTGCAAAAATCACTCAAGCCTTCTAAACCTGTACATCCTCATCATTACAAAGAAGTTATTATCAGTGGACTCAAAAGTATCGGTTAGCGTCGCTTAGATGAAGGCATTTTGAAATTACTTTAACATGGTACAATTGATCAGCACATGCTACCATGCACTAATGAATTCAAGGACAGTAAAGACGATTAGATGGATATCTCCGAAGTCATGATGTGTACGTAGTATTTCTGCAATATGCCCTATGGATGGCAGAAGACTTTGCTTCACTGCCGGTTAAACTGCTCTAAGATTAATCGTTTGATTGACGATTTAATCGATTAATGATGATACTGATTTTTCATTAGCCCTGCTTTTAAGCGGCTACAGATTTGATATTTATCCTGCTTCAGTTCGTTGATTGGCGGTCTTCTGATTTAAAATTTTACATAGGTAAAAAAATTATGAATTTTCAACATTTTTCTCATGCAAAGGATGGGATAGGCAACGTGATGTTGCCGAGTGTCTCCCGTGAGTTTGATTAGGGAAAAAATGCTTACTTCATTTTCCAAATTGAACTTTGTTCCACGTAACGCTACAGCAATGATATTAATAAAACGGTCATATTTGATCTGCTGGTGGCTTTTAAAACTCTCCGTCCTTCCTGTTGAGAAAAGGATTCTTTATAGCTTGAAGTTTCCTTACAAAATAAAGAAACGAGGCCTTGTCTAGAGTAATGTGAAAAATGGTTCCAGGTTGGATGTTGCGACCTAAAGGAGAGGTATATATTGAGCAGTTCAAAAACTTTGCGCTGGTGGGAGTCCTACATTCAGTGTGTAAAAAGCCTGCCCCTACACCATCCTGAAAACGGACTTGCGCTACAAATATAATTCAGGTCCGGTATGCACAAAAGGCAATGTGTTACAAGTTCCCGTCACAGACATCATTTACGATGTTCCTATGTTGCTTTATTGCTGCATATCCCTTAATCTTTTATTTCGGCTCTAATAGAAACGAGTACCGCTCACGCATGTTTTAGAGTGAAGTCCTAGGTGCCTTAAGGCAATCTGAGTCAGAACTCACCTGTTTTACCGTGGTGATACTAACTCTGTAATGAAATATGTACGCAAACAAAGGAAGTGTGATACGCAGAACTTTGACCTGTAAATTAGTACCTAAATTTCTTTTTACGAAGATTTTAGCGAAAATATCTATATTATGTCTTGAATTGAAGCTAAAAATTTACCTCTCTATGTTTACGACATACCCATGTTTAGTCGACTTTCGCCTATGTAGTCGACCAGGAACACATTCGCCAGCATTTTCATGCGGAGCAAACAATCATACACAATGTTCCTCAAATATGGACTTAGGATGGAGCCTTGTAACGCACCTGCTATGATATGTTGCGTTTGCGCCCAGTTTATAAGGTTGATTGCTTGTTATTTTTACCATGGCTAAGATATTACTGTTCTTATTGCAAGAGAATTCAACGACTGCCACTCGAGTTTGAATCTTTTTTATTTGAGGCTCATGTTAGATAGAAAACTAAATGAAGAAAAAACTTTTTTTGATTACATTTCGATGTTTTGAAATGTCACATACAGAAAACTTATACCGTTTTCATATAAAAGTCCTTTTAAATACAAAAGGACAAATGTTTTGTCATCTAATTTATTACAAGGGTTTCATCTATGGTAAGGATTAGTTTGATTAAACTTTGTACAATAGCTTTAGTCCATTGAATATACTTAAAGAGACAAAATGTATCACAACCATTCAGTTTCTAACGAATTTCTGTCGAGTTTTATAATTTTATTCATGTTTTTTGGGCTGGCACCGTTTTCGTTCAATGACAACTTTTCATTGCTTTTATTGGTTTTTCACGCATTTCATTTTCTAAGAATTTGTGTTATTTTTTACAAAACAACATTTGTAGCCACCTTCTTTCAAGGAAGCAGTGTATCAAATTTCGTGGGTGCCTTCGCATATCCAGTATACTGCCTGATTCATGTTGTTTTCAATTTTGAAGTGATATACACACGGAACGAGCAGAGAAATATTTTTGAAGGATTGCTCAAAATCGACAAAGAATTTCGTGACAGACTTAAGCTAATATATGACTACGGCCAGTGGAAAAGAAATTGTATTATTTTTTGTGCAATTTTTGCACTTATAACAATCGTATGTGAAGTAGAACAACTAATGGTATTTCGGCAAAGTTTAGATAAAGGTTATAACAATGGATTTTTTTTATCCTTTTCCCAAAAATGGTGATACGATTGCGGATGCTTCAGTGCATGCTGTATGTGCAAATGGTTAACAAAAGATTGGATTTATTGAACAATAAGTTCAATAGTAGTTTTATGCAGAATAAACTTCCAGGTTAACTCCTAAAAAAGCGACGACCTTGGCTGGATGATTGATTTGATAATGACGTTATCCAATAATGTCGAAGCGATGTACTCAAGCCTGCAGTAAGATTATTTGTACTCAGCTCTCTGCGGGTCCACATCCGAGCGCATCTCCGAAGCAAAAGACGCCTACTGGTTAACACAGTAGGCGTCTAATCAGTGGTACTCTATGACTCGGAAGTTTAGTATTACAGTCTTAATAAGGAGTCGTATCCAAAGAGATTGATACAATTTCAGGGGCGAGGCCCTATGCGGGCTGCATTTGTTTGCCACGCAGCGTCTTTGCTGAATATACTGATAATCGCGAGCCAGCACCCATTTCGTTCCTTGCTGGAGATCAAAGGAAGAAACTTAATGAACATAGTGAAAGACAGGTAGAATTCGAGTCTAGTTCCTGACCTGAGGCTATGGCCCAATTCAAAAGCATGGTGAGACTGACTATTAACTGACGCATCTATTCAGCAAACTACTCAAACTACTGATACTCGGGAATCATATATCAGGCCTGCCACTCTTACACATGCAAAAGGCAGGTCACCGTTTTGACCTACATCGCGGTTTCTTTTACTATTTTTCTGCCACAGAATGAGAGTGTTTCTTTTCTTCTACCTTGAATACTCTTTTTTTGTTCTGTCTGCACAGGTAGATTTCCTATGTTCTGCGGAAAGGAGCACAATGGCTACCAGTCTCTTAACAATGTGCATGCATGCATACAACGGTAGACATCTAACTTGTTTTATCAGAGGCACATCCTACGTTGTGGCAATGTGCGATCGATCCTCCAAATAATAATACGATAGATTAATTTTTTTGAACTATGGAGGTGAATACTATTTACGCCCTGAATGTCGGACTCCCAGTGGCACATATGCACACAGGACCTGGACTACCAACTAAACGACTCCCTGGTCACACCGAGGAGTAGACCTCTCAGGTCTTGCCAAGCGGTGCCTTCGGCTCAGAGGGATCTATCCTTCAGGAGAGAAGAAGGATTACTGTGAGACTAATTCCTTACCCTCCGCATCGACTGACGATCGAAGTTGCCCTTCTTTATGAGAAGAACGGTGCAATACAAGGTTTTTTTAATAACAAAAAAAAAATAGTAATAATAACCAGAATTAATGATACAAAATTCAAAAGGCACTATCTCCACTCCGGAAAGAAACAATCTAAATAACTTATTAATCATTATTATTGGTTCTTTTGTTAATAATAAATCAAAGAAATTCGCAGTCAGTAATAATTGCTCAATTATCTACTCAAATCACAAACGTTAAAACAACAACTACAATTTCTGTGCCCTAACTTAGTCGTGGTCAATTCACTTACAGCAAGGATACAGCGTCCAACTATTCTTTTCGAATCTTCTCGTATGGATCGCCCGGACAGTTTCAGACATATTAAACTCCTTCGCATATTTGGCATGTGGATTACACCAAATTCGTCATGTCCTTACAAAATTTATGCATTCATCATGCAGACATGCTTTTGTTTTGCTTTCACGGTGGATCTAAGCCTATTGTTGCCGATGGAACACGATTTGGAGGGTTTTATGTCGAGTCTCCCGATATCTTTAACTATGGCTGGATACGTCATTAAACTCATAAATGTATTCTACAAGCAGAGTCAAATACAAGCATTTTTCACACTACTCAACTCAAACGAGAGTCTAGAGTACAATAAGGAGGAACTTGATATTATTGAAAGAGCCAACAAGTCCGCGAAAAAGCTTGTTCAAGTGTGGTTTTGGATATTTTTTATGGCTGGTTTAACGGCTATTTCGCCTATGATGTCGACCGATCCGAAAGTTCCTTATCCAATATATTATCCAGATTGGCGAGAAGGACGAGATATGTTTTATTTGTCGTGTGGCTATCAATTTATTTGCGTCGTGGTTGGATCTATTTGTAATGGAATTCTTGATTCGTTTGTTTCGTACTTTTTGACTTTGTTAGGAGGAATGGTAGATGCATTGTGCTGGAGACTGAAAAAGTTAAAACAAAACGAGTTGAATAACGATAGGGATATGAAGAAGGAGTTTTTGAAGTGCTTAAAACGACACAAGCACTTGTTAAGGTAAGTTAATTCGCATAGACATTCCGTATTGAATTGTATTTAATATGTTGTGTAACGTAGAATTTATTGATATTGAATTATTTCTCTCCTTTTTCACAGATTATCTTCAGAACTTCAAAATGTATTTTCAACCGTCACATTTGCTCAAATCTTTTTATCTGGGCTAATAATTTGTGGAAATTTATTTCAATTGTCTCTTCTATCGCCCATCAAGTATCCAAAAATATTTTTTAAGCTCGTTAGCTTTAGCCTTGCGATGTTTATACAAATATTCTTACCATGTTATACAGCCAACGAAGTAAGAATTAAAAGTGGAAATTTAACATTGAGTGTATATAGCTCTGAGTGGCCATATATGTCGCAAGGAGTGAAAAAAATGATTATTATATTTATGCAACGTCTTCAGCGTCCTATAGTTATTACGGCAGGAGGGATATTATTTCTGGGAATGGAGAATTTTATGGGAGTAATGTTATTTTGGCTATCGATTACATGTTCAGCTAATTTGATTACTTCATTTAAGGTGTTGCGATTTAGTTATTCTCTGTATTCTTTTCTGCGACGAGTGCACTCCGAATAATCACAGTGGGGCTGAAAATGTTTTTAAATCATCAAAGTTGACAAATCAAACTTATTGTAACTATAGAAAACTCACCTAAGACCGAGTGAGATTACATTTTTTTTTTAATTTTCAATTAGAATTATTTTGGATAAACACAACATATGATATCAGAGAAAAAGAATCTTAAACTGATTTCGTTTTCACGTAACTAAAGAAAAGATAAATTTTAGGTATTATATTGATGGAACCATAGCAAGGATACTTCAAGTGCTTGGATCGAGAAGTACCAACATCGATTCGTATTACAATGCACGAATATGAAAAATTCATTAATGTGTGCTACTTTCAGTTCGTCCTGAGCTCATATGAAATTGTATTAAGATCACTAAATATGTTGTAATAGCTCCAGAAATCTAGGAAAAAATACAAATCAGTTTGCTTTGCCACTCTCAACTAATTTCGCACACATACCGCATATAATAGACTTAGATTGATATCGAAGAAACGAAACGCACTGAAAGCAATTCGTTGATGCATGATTTGTAGAGAAAATTGTTCAATCTACATTTCCAAATTGAATAATAAAATATTTAAAAGTAAAATTAGTTCCATTCAAGCACTCACCGCCATATTGTGACTTTTTTTAGTGGAATCTATGGGCATTTTATGGATCAAAAGAGCTGTACGATTTGCCTAATGAAAAATTATGAGAATTATTCGGCAAATTTTCAATGCTGAAAAAATTTTATCTTACACTTTGAACTGTTAAGTAACAAATTCTTGAAACTAATACAATATTATAGGTATGCGGAATCAAGGACAAAATATCCAATGCCAACAAAAATGAATCTAACACACTCTTCACATTACCCATAGTGATGAATACCCAATAGCAATTGGCGGTCAATGATAAAAAATCACATCCGATATTAACTAACAAAGAAAATCCCAAAGTATCATTAAATGTGTTAGTTAACTCCCATAGTCGGTGATAGATATCACGTATAATGGCCAAATGATAAAATGCTAAGCTGTCAGCATTTTTCTTTTGTAAAAAAACTTCAGTATTGTAAAAACCGAATCTCCGGATTGGTGTTTGATTCACTTCGACGAGTTTTTGATTATCATTCTTCAGTTTTAATGAGTGCAAGCAATTATTGAGCTGATCAAATCTCCATTTGAACGCGTCGGTGGCGAGATACACTTCAAAATATCGCATTGCACAAAAGATCGTTAGCATAGTATGCAAAATCCAATAATTAACAAGGATAAACCTCTTTGTATATAATATAATAGCTAAAGAATATATTTCAATCGCTATATACACTGCCGCCATTACTACGAAGTTTTTCATCAGTCCCATATGATTTTTTTCTATTTGACAGGGTGAATGGAGCGCCACCTTAAACAATTCATCAATTTCATAGATTGTTTCAAAATGCGCACGACGTTTTTTGCTTGTAACAACACTTTCCAGAACAGCACTTGAATATCCTATTCCGGCACCAAGATAATGAATGTAATCAATTGTAAATTCAACGTCTTTCCCTTCAACTTTCAAATCTTCTCGCATGCTACTTAAGGCATATGTAAGCCAGGACATCATTAGGACTAGCAAAATAATTGAGTACCCGACAAGGAGTTTGCTACGGAACAGTTTTCGTTTTTTTGTTGAATGGTTTAATTGAAGATAACCGAACAATTGTAAGATACGTATAAAAAATAGAGAACTAGAACCCCAACTATCCATTGTTCCAAGTCCTTTCAGGATGACTAACTGCTCCTTCTTAGTAAGCACAGCAATCACGACTACCCAATTTTCCACTCTGAAAATTTCTCCCTCCATTAGCGGAGTTTAGTGTCTACCACTTGTGTATCGTGATAAGTTTTCAATTATTCATCGATGATTTTATCTGAAAATATGAAGCTATTAATGGTATTTTTAGCGATGGAATATGGTCTGCGTTGGTTCTTGGGTTTATACTCTTATACAAATTCTTTAAGACAATAAAAGTATCCAAATTCTTTAAGACAAATAGGGATATAAAAGTCACAGAAGATTTTGCCTGTATGGTTTTCATCTTAAAATTTCCATTAAGAGTGTTTATTCTCTTACTACTTCAAAGCAAATACTTCCTCGGCTTATGGATAAGAAATTTCTTAGATACGCTCCTCTTCAACCTGGTCCCTATTCAAAAGTACAAGCAGAAAATATGTTAAATACAGAAGCACGGTAAAAGTCTTTTGAGCCGTTTGCTAATACGAAGGCAGTTAAAATTTTACTCTTTTGTTACAACCCCTTCAGCAAAATAAATTTTTCGTAACCTAGCACCATTCGTACGCAGGCTAGTATGTAACTTAGCGTTGTAAACCTGTGGTAATTGGATGGAGTCAAGTCTGTTAAGTAAATGAAAACAGAAAAGAATATTTCGATCCGCGAATGTTCAAATTTCAGGATATTGAACGCAATAGCACATTTGTATAGCGTAAACACAAACAGCCAGAATATTCTCGGGCAGCTTCTGGCAGACAGAGGTAGATAAAGCAAAAGTAAACAAACAAAATTCAACTTATTGAGGTTGAAGGTTTCGAGGAGGTGTCGTATATTTCCCTTTCACTTTGATGCATTTTGACCGGCTGAACAAGCTCTTGTTAGTTCTACCATTCTTCCCTTTGTCTTCAGGTTCCTACGTTAGTTTTATTTTGTTTATTTTATACGATGAATTGCAGGTTGGTGTTCTTCGCTGGTGACTTCGTCAAGCTGCTGGACAAGTATGGGCTTAAGTTTTGATTTCGACATCCTCGCCTGTTTCATTCTTAGAGATCGCAGGAATTATCTAGCGCATTGATTGCCTCTGCATTTCAACATCTTGTTGGGAAAATCAGGTTTATATACGATAAATTTATGTTTTCCATCAATTCAGGCCTTTCAGCTTACTCCTGAGTAGTAGTGGGCAAGGTGAGTAAATCTGTTGACGGACGACCCTATGGTCAGTAGTCAAATTATTTGGAACCAACATCGACAGATATTATTCATGTTTAACCCGTCATGCAAAATTGTTTCTAATCAATAATTTCTTTATCGGCTCTTTCAGTCCCAGCAATCATCAGAATGGTATAGATATTGCTCTGTTTTTTGAAATTTCATTGATTTGAAACTTTGTAAAGTATTCTCGTATATACAAAGTATACTAAAGTATAATCATACTCGGGATTGTAGATTCGTTCGTCCTTTTTAACATTAAATATGAAAATACTAAAAGCTTACCATTATAAAAGTCGGCAGAAAAATTATAATCTCATTAACTCTCATTTCCAATAAAATTATTCTTAATACAATAATTATATATACGCCCTTATTTCACTGGTATTCAATTGAACAGAATTTCAAACTTAATCAAATTTAAAAGGACTTTCGCACGCGAACTGGTAATCACTTCAATTCAAACCACCAAAGGCTCAATTATGAATAACAAGTGAAACATATGTATGTGCACTCAACACTTTCTAGTGTAATTAGGGACAATTTATGTACATAACGATTATTACAAGGAGATAATCGTCCTTTAGCATTGAGTTAAATAAGTAGCAACTATAAAAGTGGTCATTTTTTTTTCTCATTAGGGACATTAGAATGAGTAATAAGTTTTACGCTTACGTGACTTGTTAAATTAAAAAACGCAAAAACAATGGAGCACTTTGTAAGTAACTTTAAAAGCTATTTGGCTCGGTCCCAAAGAAGTTAGAGGGTCTAGAGTGGAACGCTTAAATACGTTATTGGTTAGCTTACATTTTGCGATATCCACTTATCTTATTCGCGATGTCTCTATTCTAGATCATCACAGAGACAACTACCTTACTGCTTTGTTTTAACAAAACCAGACAAATCAGTTTACACTTCTATTCCTTCCTATCAATATAATTGCAGGCATGTCCGACTTCTCAAGCCCCTACTAAATTTAAAAAAATTATGTTGGTTGAGTAAAGACACGTGCCCAACATAATAGCCGTCGAAAATTGTTAAGGATAATTGATCTATTAAAGTTGACCGTTTTCATTTTCCATATAAATTGAAGAGTCATTGCTGCATGAAGCTTAGTCTGACAAAAACTGGTTAATTCGGTGATAAATTTGTTGTTACTTTGCCAAGTGGTAAAAATTAGGATATTTATATAAAATTATCTAGTTATTACGTCGCCAATATTACAATGGTTCGTGTCGACTTTATTTCACCCGCGAATTTCAATATAAAAATTCTCCATATGCTTGGTGTTTGGGTAACACCGACTTCTTCGACATCTTATAAAATCTATGCATGTTTCATGCAACTGTTTTTTGCTCTTGCATTTGCACTTGACATATGTTTAATGCTACCGTATCAAAACGACTTGGAAAGTTTTATGCTTAGCTTTCCAATTTCTCTGACCATGACTGGATACGTTATTAAGCTTGCAAATCTCTACTTGAAGAGACACCAGATACAAGAGTTTTTTCTTCTACTAAACTCGGATCAAAGTCAAGTCCGTGAAAAGGAGGAATATAATATTGTTTATCAAGCGAATAAAAATGCAAAAAAGCTCGTCCACTTTTGGTTTGTGATATTTCTTATGGCTGGATTAACTGCCTTTGCACCAATGGTTTCCAGCGAACCGAAGATCCCTTATCCGATATTATACCCCGATTGCCGTCAGGGTCGCAGTTGTTTTTTCGTATCGTGTGCATACCAAATAGTTTGTATAATGGTCGGTTCGGTTTGCAATGGAGCAATTGATGCATTCATATCCTATTTTCTCACCGTATTGGGTGGAATGATTGACGCTTTATGCTGGAAACTGCAAACTCTACAACAGATCAACAGCGCTGACGAACTGGGAGTTAAAAAAGATTTTTTTAAATGTATATTGCGACACAAACATTTTTTAAGGTGGTTTGAATATAATAAACGGAGGAAAACGCAATCTATATGTTTCGGATTTCAGGATATCTTCTGAGTTACAAAACGTATTTTCTACAGTGACATTTGCTCAAATTTTTCTATCTGGTTTAATCATATGTGGAAATCTGTTCCAGTTGTCTTTGCTGTCTCCATTAAAAGAGCCGAAAATATTCTGCAAACTCTTCTGTTTTTCTTTGGCAATGTTTATTCAAATTTTTATACCATGCTATACAGCAAATGAAGTAAGGATAAAAAGTAGCAAATTAATGCTTGGCATTTACAAAGCAGAATGGCTAGGAATGTCGCTTTCAATGAAGAAGATGCTATTAATTTTCATGCAGCGTCTGCAACGGCCAATATTAATAACTGTTGGAGGTATTTTGTTCCTTGGGATGGAAAATTTTATGGTGGTAAGAAATTAGTTTTGAATTTTAGTTTTGTTTTTAATTTGGATTCAAATTTTTATTTGTTTACATCGTTAAAAGGTCAATTCGTTTATTGTATATAACAAAATAATTTAGCGATGCACGGTCTGACTTGACAATTTCATTTGGATTACTATCATTTGGTTCCTTTTGATTTATTAAGAACTTTGGAATTTACTGTCTATGAAATAAATTTCCATATCAACCAAATTAATTATAAAACACCAAAATTATTCATTCAAATTCATTTCGCCTTCTTCAAATAGGTTCCATTTCAAATGATACACTTTTCCAACGAGCTCTTTCTACATATTAAAGGATTATCTTCAATTTTGCCAACTAATGTGTCTCAGTAAGAAACACCAGACGCCATTGATCCAAGTTTGACCAAATTTAAACTTAGAATTTTTCAAATCATTGTCACGTGATTGTCACGGAATAAATTTCCATCTGTGACTTCTTTTGTCTCTTCCACAACAACAAAAATATCCATAGCCTGTAATAAGTCACAACAATTTCCTCAGATTGTTTCATTGAAATGATGTATTCCGATGGGGAATACATTATCTTTTTGTATTCGGAACATCCCGTCGTTCCCCGTTACATTCTTTGATTCGTCCACAGACGCGTTTTGAACATCCCACCACCACCGCGAACATCACATCGATAATGGCGCACCGCCAAAACGCGTCTTTGGGCGAATCAAAGGAAGTGACGGGGAACGTTAAAGAAACACATGAAACTCTTACAGTCAGTTGTTAATTAATATAAGCATTATTTACAACTAATTCACACTCACCCAGTTTTTGTTTTTAATTGCAGGTACTACGATTCAGTTATTCGATGTACTCTTTCCTTAGAAGAGTTAATGCAGAATAAAAAAATCAAAACACAATATCCTCAACAAACCTTTATCTGATCTTTGTTATCTCAAAAACTAAAGGTTACTTGTGCTTCTTTTCTCTCTCCACATTCACTAAATGATGCATCCTTCTTTTTATTCTTGCAAATAAGCTGAACTTGACTGAGGAGAGCCGCAACATGTTCTCATGCAAGGCTAGTCCAAGCTGGAAGAAATCTGAAAAGCTAAATAAATTGAATTGCCTTTTTTGAACTAGAATCTTGATATAAAACTTTATGTTAACTACGATAAAAGTCTTAAAAGCTTAACCAAATATCAAACACTACTCTACTTACTAACCTACTGGAACGCAAAATAACTGAACGCTGAAATCATCATTGGAGAATACAAAGGGGATTTAGAGCTGGAAGATCTACCGCCGTCTAACTCTTTTCTTTCAAAGTTGGATATTACAGTTCGGCCGACACAGATAAATCTGATAATGGAATTTTGGGAACAATTGCGCGACTTGAGGCGGTGTCATGTTTGAATAACATCATTCTCCTGCTTAAATACAAAGGTTATTGAAAATAACAAAAATCTAAAAAAAAAATCATAGTCACTCAACCAATCGTCACAATCAATCAAAAATCTCGTCACTACATTGCAAAGGTTCAATTTATGACCTCAAATGGGCCAGAAATTGAATTAACATAGAAGAGTGTGTAGAGTTCTAATCTAGAGAACGGAATATGAACTAATTTCTTTGTGTTTCAAATGCATTAACAAAAATTTTTGCTGCGTTATCAATTGTATGGAAATTCCGCTAACCTACAAAACACAGGAAACATCCTAGTAGGAGAAAAACATTAATATCTAAAGAGCTAAGGGCCAAAATTCATAATACTTAAATTTATATTCTACTTCGGTTAGCCACAGCTTTTCCACGCACGCACATTACGTGATTGCTTCTGAATGATATTCATGTGAACACTCTTCTGATAATGAGCCATAATTGAAATTGAAAAATTCATGAACAATAATTTTTGTCACACATTATCAACTTAAAAAAAATGCTCACCCTTATTTAGAATAGTAAACGTTTTTTACCCCAAAAGTTGCCGCGTCTATAAATTATGAAGCACATTCTTTCCAAAATCAGTCCATTCCCTAAGCTTGTTCGAATAGTTCAATTGTAATGGAGGAAATCGACTACATTGAATCAGCTAAATTTAACATACAAATACTTCGTATTTGCGGAGCATGGGTTACGCCTGAAGCGTCTATATACTATAAAGTTTATGCACTCTTCATGCAACTCCTCACGGGATATACTTTTATGGTGAACATATGTTTAATGTTGCCGTATGAACATGATCTAGAGAGTTTCATGTTGAGTTTTCCTGTATCCTTGACCATGATCGGCTTCTCCATTAAACTATCAAATTTGTATTTACGAAGGCATCAGATTCAAAGTTTCTTTATCCTGCTTAATTCAGCAGAAAGTCAAGTGCAAGAAAAGGAAGAGTTCGAGATTATTAGTCAAGCTAACAGGGTTGCTAAGAAATTGATTTACTTTTGGTTTGTGATATTTTTCGTCGCCGGATTATCAGCTATATCACCGTTAGCATCCTACGATCCCAAACTTCCTTATCCTATTTTTTATCCAGATTGGCGCGAAGGAGCAAATATGTTTTATATCTCTTGTTTTTATCAAATAATCTGTGTTATGATTGCTTCGTCGTGCAACGGTGCTGTCGATGCATTTATGTCCTACTTTTTAACTGTATTAAGTGGCATGGTAGATGCTTTATGTTGGAAACTAAAAACACTGAAGCAAGCCGAAAAGAATGATTTGCTAACAAGACAGGAATTTTTAAAATGCGTTCGCAGACATCGTCATTTAATTCTGTAAGTAATTTAAATTTTATAGTTCGCCTATCAAACTTGCATACCAATTTAGTTAAAACTTTAATGCAGGATAGCGGCTGAACTTCAAAATGTTTTCTCTACTGTAACATTTGCGCAAATTTTCCTATCAGGTGTCATCATTTGTGGTTTACTTTTTCAATTATCACTGCTTTCACCATTAAAGGACCCTAAAATATTTTTCAAACTTTCAAGTTTTGCATCGGCCATGTTCATTCAAATCTTCATACCATGTTATACAGCCAATGAAGTAAGGATAAAGTGTGGAAATTTAATGTTAAGTATTTACACTTGTGACTGGTTGGTGATGTCGCAACGTATGAAAAAACTAATTGTTATTTTTATGCAAAGGCTCCAGCGTCCTATTGTTATAACTATTGGCGGGATTCTATTTCTCGGAATGGAAAATTTTATGGCGGTTAGTTGAAATTATCTCATAAATATTGTTATCTTAAACAAATTTTTAATATTAATCATTTGATAGGTTTTGCGCTTTAGCTATTCCCTGTACTCTCTCTTGCGACGCGTTCACTCAGATTGAAATATTGATATCATGGATGGAAAAATATGAATTGCTGGAAGATATTGTCAATCGGATGAGAGAAAACAAAGATTTCTGCACTTAATTAGTAGTAGTAGTAGTAATTCAATACACAAGAATTTCCGTTCATATAAGAATCAATTTTTGCACAATAGCGCATAGAGAGAAGCACGGTACATTATGAGTGTTACTTATAAATATTTGGATGCTTGAATAAATATTTTGACCATTATATACACAAATTTAAAAATGAATTTCGTGAATATGATTCCTATAGAATAGCAACAGGAAGTGGGGCCAGTTTCTAGGTTGTATATTCCACAAATTCGTAGTGAGAATCTTTCAATTGCACGCTATGAAAGACCTTCACGGTGTTCCGTGCATAATCCCAACGAAACAAGATTTTTTTCTTCGCACAACTTGGTCTTCACTAAAATCTTCCTACGTGTACAATAATATACTTTTGTTTTCTGTTAAAAGACAGATATCTAAATTTTTTCTTTAGGTTTCAAAACAACGTACACAAATAAAACGATTTTGATTTGAACCTTACGAACAGATAAAAGGGAAGTTCATAAAGAATTTCAAACGAAAGGTGGAAATGCATTGTTTTCTACAAAAGTAGATTTTATGGATAAGATGTTCTCAACATATGACTACTGGAAATCGTTTTTATTTACTCTTTCTGTGTGTGTTGAATCCATTTTGCATATCCGCCGCCAATTCAAAATTATGAGGCCGTAATTCGACAAGGCTTTTTCTTCCCTATTTTATTGTGCAAGATTATTTTAAATAAAGAATTTCAGTTTTAACATTTAATACATATTTATACATTTTCCTAGTTTAAAATTGTATTACATATACAATCCGCGCCATCACTTACTTTAGAAAAGAAAATCTATCTGTGAAATAAATTTGTAAAAGTGAACTAATTTCATTTCAAACAAGTCATTATGAACGTTATTTACGGCTTATTTCATGTATAGGAAACTATCAATTTATTTGTAGTTTGATATAATATAAAAATTTTATTTTAATGTAAAAATTTTCAATGAATTAATATTTTATTTCATTTTATCTATAACAGTCTTGACAAGCGGTAAAATTTGTTTTCTTGAAGCTCTTACATTTTTTTGATTGAAAAATTTACCATCAGCGAATTCGCAATCATCGTAAATTTCTAATTCTAACATATCATTCATCTGTATGAGATTATCAACAATAATATCAAATAGTGCTTTGTTTTTTATGTTTATCACTCCTATGTCTCTTTTGACACTGTCGCCAATAACTTTCATGCCAATCAGTACGACAACATCGCATTCATGCAATTTTGCAAATTTACATAAATTTTCATTTGAATTTCCCAATTTAATATATTCTCTAACCAGCATTGGAAATCCTGGCAATGCAACCTTAAGTGATTCATTCGTTCTGCTTGATATCAATTTCATATCCTTCAGTAATATTTCATATGAATTCAAATTGCTAACATCAGCTCGAGCTTGGACCAGATCTTCAAATATTTCTTTCCGATACGTTTCAATATTGGAAATATTGAGAAATAATTCAATTCTCTTACTAACATCAAAATCTTTTTCTTTAGCTCGTTCGGCTTCTTTTGAAAAATTCACCGTATCGAGCACTATTGCCGCATAAAGATATTCTAATATATTCTTATATTCGTGTAAATTGTCATCACTTAAGATGATATTTGCAATTAAAGTTGCACATGATCCGACCAATTCCAATTCCAGTTTACATTTTTTCGGAATATTCGAATTAGTATCGAATGGTCTATGATCGAAGACAGCAATCGGTGAATATTTTGAAAAATGATGATCAACCAAAATTATATCGTTACTTGTAATAAACGATTCCGTTACATCATCCTTAAATATAATGCTACCATACTCTATCTTATTTTTCTTCATGTAATGAATTACTTCCGTTTTTAATGGAAGCTCATCGCGTTTAATATTAAAAAGTGGTATAACGTAATTAACTTTACGTGAGGTATTTGGAATTTTCTGCAAATTTTTATTATAGTAGTAAGCCAACGAAAGTGAACAAACAGCAGAATCTAGATCACAACTCTCATTGCCAATGATGATACAAAACCGTTTCTGTTAAATATAACAATTAATAACAATTTCGATCTACTGTGAAGTTGTACTTGGAGGATTAGATTAAATTACCGTTTTGTCATTGACAAGTCTTCGGCTCTCTCGTAAAAATATATTCATTGCAAAGCCTGCAATATAAGAAATTTTTTGTCGAAAATTATAATAAATTTATAATTGCATATAATTGATAATAATGAAAATAATTGTGTCCTATTTAAGACTACATTCGCATGCAACCGGCTATATAAGAGTAAATGTGTTTAACAATATGTGTAGATCGTATTCTCAAAACTTCGTCAAAATATTTTCATTTGTTTTAAACTACTGTGTACGGCGGAAGCAAAACATATTTGAATCTTCGCTACGACAGGCTTCCCAACAGCTTCAATAATTTCATTAAATTATTTACCATGAATTCCATAAATACATTGTAATAATTTCTTCTTAGAAACACCACGAAAACCCATTCCCTATTCTAGATCCAATGTGATATTAATTTAATATATAAATGATGCGCGAGATTTTCTTCGAGAGTAACTGGATAACAATCAGGATTCGTTGAGTCTAATCAGCGACAGCCGTCGAGTAGTCTGAAGGAAACCAGATTTAAAGAAACAAATTCGCATCGCGACTACATACCTGAACTCAGACTACGCAAACGTATCTCGTTTTAATTATTCAATGGCAGATATACGGTTGAAAAATATTACAGTTGAAAAATGATATGACCTGCATAAGTTGAGAGGAGTTAAAATTTCAGTGCCCTGAGCGAAAATTGTTATGGCACATGGTGAAGTTTTTATAGCCTTGCGATAATAGAAAGTTTTTTGTTGCAATCCACAAGTCGTTTATTGCGTAAATCTAGTATTGAATTGAAAGTCTGCACCCAGAATAGGACGAGTTATATCAGTAATTTAGAAGTAAGATTGTATTATATGCCGTGATCTAAAAGTAAGTTTAACAGAAGTTAACCATATGCAGAGATAGTCACGCATGACGATAAACGTTGCAGTTTTCTGTAAGGAAAGTGCAAGGCTTTTGATATTTTTGTGCTTCGGCACCGAAACGATCTGAACGATAAAGGAAACAAATTGTTCGTGACCAGGAACGTTACTTGATTTGCTTCGAACTGTTGACTGAACGCGGTTTGCTTTTCTTGAGTTGTGTAGCTCATTTGCTTCAATTCCTTTAGTTTTCGTTTCGCTGTCAGCTCAGCTAAGTATGATTATAACGATGGACGCTTTGCTGCATTTTTCTCGAATTTCATCTGCTACTGCCATTAGCGTGTTAACTTCGATCTCCGAATTGATTAATATTATTGTATTTTGTAATTGTAAACGACACAGTAAATGAACAAGCAAGGAATCCTACCTAATATGACTCCTCGCAGGAGGTTTCCTAATTCCTAATCAACAGTTAGTGAACTATAATCACGAACAGTTTCAAGAATGCGTGGATACACTAGCCAAAAGTGTACGCCACTTTAACGAGCATGGTTTTGTGCGTGTAATGCGTGGTTTTGCATCGTTAAAATATTCACGCTCGAAACGAAAAATAAAATTTAGGTAGCATTCGAAATATTTAACAGCAAAACCTGTGGCACGACACCCAAAGGTGGCACATCTTCGCCGAAAAGAAAGTCCACAACCAGGGCATGCTCTTTGTATTAACGTAGCTGCTGGCTTGCAACAAGACGTCATTGTGCTAAGGGCGAACCATTCAGGCTTTGCCCAATTAACTATCAAGGCTAAGGCAACTAAAATCCTTGAAAACGAACCCCGAATGGTTGACGCAGAACCAGGCAAATCAGCACTACAGCAGTGTGTAGCAGATGTATGTCAGATAGTGGAGTGCAGGCACATTATCTCCACCACCAATCAGAAGACAAAAAGATCACCAATCTAAGACAAAAAGTGGCTGACTAAGTGTCTTCAAAGACGTTTGAAGATTGGATTCACTTCCAAACATGAACTTAACCCTAACAAATCAAAAACAATTGGTATATGAATTGTTATTGAACACATGAATTATTTGAATTTAACGCTAAATTAGCGAAAAATTTGAGATTTCAATGGTTTTTTCTAAACACTCAGAACTCTTGCATTACTCACTTGTAAATACAAACTTTCATCAAAAATCAAATAGCCATATTTTTTGCGCTTACCTTCCACAGTTCTACATAATTTTCTATCAGCTGTCGAATTTTAGCTCAGATTAGACAGTTAGTACTACAACTTCCCCTAATTTAGTATATCAATGTCATTTTTGACTTTTTTGATCATAACTTTTTTCTACCAAGTGCTAATCCAACTTCGCCCAGGACGATACGCAATAAGTATTTTGCCGATTGGATTCCATTCGACAATTTCTCGACGACACAAGTTAGAAAAATTTATTGTGCTCGCAATCAAGGCATCATTAGCTTCTAAGTGTCTAATCTATACGTTGTTAAGAAATTTGCAATCCAAAGTCAAATGTTAATTCGTCAGACCCCTCGGAAAGGGGTTGAAAGTGTCAACAGAACACTTCAACGATAAAGAATTTTTTTGTTGTTGTCACCAGTAAATCGAGTCAGGTATGTACTATGGTTTCATTGCTACAATATAAAAACAATTGCCAATGATGCAACAACGTCTAAGTGTAGATTACGCAGAGATAGTGGCATAAGGTAAACGACGAATATGTCGTTCCGGTTGCTGACTAGTCGTCTCTTAAAACAAAGTCGATACGCTTTGCAATGGTACTGTAAGCGGGACATATTTACAAACATTTTGGAACAAGGAAAAAATCGGGTGGTTCCCGCAACCCATCTGCATAAGGTAAGGTAAAAATTGCCTTCGTTTATTAGGTGGCGGAATTTCGACTAACGTTCTCATGCATCTTTTAAGAATGGGGGACAACAGCATCAACAGCAGCAGCAACAATATCACAAAGCTCATGCAGCGCTTCGTGCATCTAGCGGTTTATTTAGATTTGGCCAACATGCACGCAAATTATTCATCGATAATATTTTGAATCGAGTGACTTCCTCGTACTCAACTGATCTGCGAGCGAGAGCAACCAAAAAGTTATTTTATGGAGACTCGGCGCCATTTTTTGCGCTTGTTGGTGTTAGCTTGGCCTCGGGTTCAGGTGTGCTGACCAAAGAGGATGAATTGGAGGGTGTTTGCTGGGAAATTCGAGTATGTGAAAGTTGATTTGATAGTTAATATCCGATTGGTTAAATTGTGAAAAATTTATAGGAAGCAGCATCCCTAATTCAAAAAAAATGGAATAACGAGACCATCACGCCATCAATTAATGAGAAGTTCTCGCTTGACGAACTTGATATTGGCCCACCAATTGCCAAAGGTTGTGCCGCAGTGGTATATGCTGCATCCTTTAAAAATAGAGAAGTCAATCCGGACACATTGGATGAAAATCTCTCTAATACATTAACGCAACGTAATATGGGAGTAAATCCATCATCACGACGGCAATCTTTGTTCTTCACAATGCAAAATAGCACATCTGTGATGTCCCCAATTCAGAATATCAGTCGATTTGTTCATGATTTTGGTGGAAGTGTTGATAATTTATTTTTACACGGCAGAAGTTTCAGTGGACGCGATAAAAATACAGGCCAACCAACCTGGTTATATAGTAATGGGATTCACAGCAGTGAAGAAGCACGGAACAGTTTTGATCAGAGTACACCTGAAAGGCTAACTGAACAGTCAACACAGAGCGATCTGAGTGTTACATCATTGGTAAGTAGCAAATTGAAGCAACAGAATTGAAGAACTTGATTATGAAAACACGACCTTCAAACAGAACAATATTACATAATCCATTTTAGTTCCGCGAAGTAGTTCTTAAAATCGATACAAAAAGCCTGAAATAGTATGCAAAATATATTTCCTTATTGTGAACTAAATAAAATCAGCTGTTCGTAACATACAAGAACCCAATACGACAGCCAATTCAATATATATATATATATATATATATATATATATATATATATATATATATATATATATATATATATATATATATATATATATATATATATATATATATATATATATATATATATATATATATATATATATATATATATATATATATACACATATATATATATATACATATATATATATATATATAGAACTTATAAAGGAATTTATAAACAAGAAAACGCATCTACTCTCGCATTCCAAAAAAAGCCTAACATGTAAAAAGACGTGCACCGTAAGAAGCAAAGAACGAGCTGATGATGGCTGCAGATAGACGAAACGCGAACTCTCCAAAAAACGCTACATGAACAGCGGAGCATAAGACAAAAAACAGTACTTGTTTTATTAAACGTGGTAACATCAAATACGTGTTTGGGAAGGTTTCAATCTTTTCTTGAGTACTTATCCTCTTATTAGATCGTTCGAAAAAGGAATTTTATACAGTAAAAGCTCTTTATTCGCGGGGTATATGTTCCATAAATATGCCGCGAATACAGAAACCGCGAATACGGAATGGTAATTTATATGAGATTATAGGGGATACGTTCCTAGGTGACAAAATAAAAATAAAATATATATAAAAAATGAATTTAATAAAAGTTTTTGAACATTTTAATTAATTATCTTAAGGCTTAGGCAATGGTTTGAAGAATTTTGTAATTTTTTCTTGCTTGGCTGTTTTCAAAAGCTCCTTCAATTCAGACTGATACACAGCAGTCGCATTAGCAATTTGCCGCTTAAAAATAAGACTTCGTTCCATAGACGGATCAATGTCCATAAAGAAATCGCAAAGCTCATTTGCCATTCTTAAACCTGCACTAAGATTTTTCAAATTAAATGTCACTTTTCCATTGCTTGTTGAAGCCTCTTCTTCAATGGGCTGTGAATTTAACATTTCCTCCAAGTCGGTTTCAGTCAAATCTTCATCTTGCGATTCAAGCAATTCCTGAATGTCACTTGATTCTATCTGTTCGAACCCATCTCGTCCTATTCCATTCGCGATTTCGGCTATGTTTGCTGTCAAAATTTGAGCTTGCATATATTCTTCGACATTTTCCGCAGTCAGAGCAGGCCACAGTTTTTTCCAGCATGACTTCAATGTGTGTGGCTTCAGTTCTTCCAACGATTCTTTTATGTTTGCGATGCATTTTGCTATGTCAAATTTCTTCCAGCATTCCATAACATTCGTATCAGGATTACATTCCATATTATCCAATATTATTCTGAAGGTTCGTCTAATGTAATAGAGCTTAAAGGCCTGGATTATTCCTTGGTTCATAGGTCGAAGCAAAGCCGTCGTGTTCGGAGGTAAAAATGTCACTTTTATATTTGGATGCATAGTTTCAAGTTCGCGAGGATGACCTGGTGCATTGTCCAAAACTAGGAGCGCTTTAAAGTCTAAATTCTGTTTTTTTAAATAAGTTTCGACTTCAGAAACAAAACAATTTCGGAACCAGTCACAAAAAATTGCGCTTGTAACCCACGCTTTCTTATTAGCACGCCAAAACACTGGCAGGTTGTCCTTGTTTTGATTTTTTAAAGCCCGAGGATTAAGCGATCTGTAAAGCATCAGTGGCTTAATGACACAATCTCCAGATGCATTAGAACATAGCAGCAGTGTAATTCTATCCTTTGCTGCCTTAAATCCAGGAGCAGACTTTTCGCTTTTAGAAATGAATGTTTTGTTTGGCATTCTCTTCCAAAACAGTGCAGTTTCGTCTGCATTAAATACTTGCTCAGGTTTGTATCCTCCATCAGCTACTAGGTTTGCAAATTCTTCTGGATATCGTCCGGCTGCAGCAGTGTCTGCAGATGCTGCTTCTCCAATGATTTTGATGTTATGCAATGATTGTCTCACCTTAAATTTATTGAACCAACCTTCCGATGCTTGAAATCCTCCATCTGTACATTCACCACTAAAACTACCATCAGGTTCTTTAAAATGAACGTAGAGACGCTTTGCCTTCTCCCGGATCATTGGGCCACTTAGGGGCACCCTTTTTTGGTTGCGGTCTTCGATCCATAATGACAACGCCACTTCCATTTTTTCTATTGCTGGATCACGAACAATTTTCGCTGACAGTGAAGTTGAAGCTACAGACGACCTTATTTTATCTTCGGTTTTTTTTATCGATCGTACAGTTGATTCGTTGACATTGAATGAGCGTGATATGGATGCAAATGACTCTCCAAGGCGTAAACGATCAAGCATTTCTATTTTCACTTTAAGCGGTAACACGGATTTTTTTCGTGTCGAATCTCGTTTCTCATTTTTTCTAGTCGACATTATAAACTAGGAAGATTGCAGTAGAGACGTGTTACTCGATCACAATTTTTGTAACGAATGCGAAAAACGAAACAATAAAACACGCAAAGCGGCATTTACTATAAACGGAACAACAACATTTGAAAATATACTTTATTCGTTGAGTTATAAGGTTGTTTTCAGTCTGTTTGTTTACAATCTCACACCGATCGCGGCGAAGGCGGCTTGTGTCAAAGTCCTCGGCGGTATCATGTACTTTAGGCAAACTTGTGTTACATGAGCAAAAGCCTGGCTCTGAATGTAATGATAATGTTATAAACAATATAAAACAAGACATGTGTCTTCTTGCTGGCGCGGTTCGGCATGCCTAGGTAGCATTGAATGTTTATGCAGATGGTCGGCAAATGGATCAATCACAGTGGTATGCAAATGGTGTGAATGCGTTCTAATTGCATGGTTGTTGTAAAAGATTAGATGACTGTCAAATATGCTCGCTTATGGGATAAGTAGAAATGTATATTGTTTACCTTTTCCAGTAATATTGCTTTTATATCCTGAACTAATAAACCATCGCATGAAATAGTGCATCTGTGTAAATAAAAGTAGAATGCTTAGGCATGCAAGGATATATGAAAATGTAAGATTGATGGCAGGCTAGTCTTGACCGAACGGCAGGCGCGTCAGCAAGTTGGCTGGATCGTGTCGTGTCTATAAAACAAAATCTTTTGTACTATAACACTTGTAATAAGATCTATTTTACTTTTTTATTAGTCCATTTGACAAGGATATTGGATTGGATACCTATTGGAATAATTTTATTATTATGTATGTACTTATTAGATCCGCGAATAAAAAATTTTTTAGTCGCGAATATAGACATTGGGTCGCATTTTTTTAATCCGCGAATAGTGAAAACGCGAATAAAGGAAGCGCGAATAAGGAGCTTTTACTGTATTGTATTCGGAGAAGCCACGTGATTAAGTATGTAAAAGTTTTCAAACTGAGCCAGCTGTGTGAAAAGACATAACTTGGTTTGCGTTGGTAGCACGCTTTGATTTAGTTTAGCTATGTTGAGTTTGCTCTGAATGATGTGGTTCTGCAAACGGAAACGCACCCTCAAAGCGACTGAGATGAATCACGAAAAGCTACAAAAACAAATCGAATTGGGATTTAGCAACAAAATGACAAAACTATAAACTAAACGAGTTAAAATTAAATGTATTTGTGGGCATGATAATTAACCAAAATGCAAAGCTAAAAGCCTCAGCCAAAATGCAATGGAGGTGCTCACAAAGCCCAATAACGACGGAAAGATTAAAAAAAAAGAGTAGGATAGAAAAAAAGTTGATTGTCTTATGAAGCTTCAAAGATCACCCTTTGCACCTGTGGTAAGGATCTACACCGGCCACTGTATTGAAAACACGCATGCTTGCATACTGTAAATAAGTGATTTGTGAAGAAAGGAAGATCATAGAATACCTCTTATGTAATAGCCAACAGTTTAAAGTGATCTAAACGATGTTTTTTCAGTCAGGTATATGGCAATTCTCGAGTTCGCAACGAAGACTGTTTACGCTTGAACTAACCCACGAAGTCTCCAGCACAATAAATATCCAGATTCTTTCATGCTAAGCAAAATATAAAGTGGCATAGTTATGGACCCCACTCGTCTATGTGAGGCTCAATGTGGCACCAAAATCCTGTGCTAATTATGCTCTAACAATTTTGAAATGTAGGATCGTTTTTGATGGCAACCAGTTTCCTTTTCAAACCGGGCCTTGAAAATCCTTTAATTTAAATTTGGATGAAATTAATGAACAGACTACACACAAACAGTTTCTTATACTACATCGTTTATGAACTTTCAGGAAATGCCAAATTCGAATATCAACATCTGCAAATATCCATTGGCGCTTAAAATGATGTTTAACTACGATATTCAAAGTAATGCTATGTCAATTATACGAGCCATGTACAAGGAAACAATTCCTGCACGGTATCGTCCAAATAACGAAACATCCGACGCATGGGAACGATTGCTACGAGATCAAATAGTTACACTTCCTCCTCATCCTAATATAGTATTAATGTTAGGATATTTTTGTGCAGAAGTTCGCAATCTAATTGGTGGACATACACTTTATCCCATGGCTCAACCACCACGCATTAATCCGCAAGGCTACGGAAGAAACATGAGTTTGTACTTACTAATGAAACGCTACGATTGCAGTTTACGATCATATTTGGATAGTGAAAACGTAACGATGAGAACAAGGATTCTACTATTTGCCCAATTGTTGGAAGCAGTAGCGCATCTGGCCAGACATGGTGTCGCCCATAGAGATCTCAAGTCAGATAATATTTTAATTGAAATGAGCGACGATGATTCGCCCCCCGTTCTAGTCTTATCCGATTTTGGATGCTGTTTAGCGGATAAAGTACACGGTTTAAGTATTCCGTATACGTCACAAGATATAGATAAGGGTGGGAACACAGCACTTATGGCTCCCGAAATTATAAACAAAACTCCAGGCACCTTCTCATTTTTGAATTACTCAAAATCCGATTTATGGGCTTGTGGTGCAATTTCTTACGAGATATTTGGTCTAATGAATCCGTTCTATGCGATTGATAGCCCGAGTATTTCCGTCGAATCGAAATCGTTAAAGAATGTTAATTATAGCGTCGAAGATCTCCCAGAACTTGGTGCAGATTGTCCGTACATTATCAGAGAATTGGTAACCAACATTTTAAATCCGAGTCCGAGTAGAAGATTGAGTCCTGACGTGGCGGCCAACGTAATGCAACTATTTCTGTGGGCGCCATCGATGTGGCTAAAGCCAGGTGTAGTGCCATCAAGTCCTGAGGTAACGCAACTTAACTTGTGTATGAAATGATTAATGTGTAACGTAACTTATTTGTAGATCCTTCAATGGCTTCTCTCCTTAACCACCAAAGTAATGTATGAGGGTCGTCAAACAAAAAATATCAGCGGTGATTCCTACAAGATGGGCAGACGAACTTACACTGAATATTTGCTTATATGCAGTTTTTTGACGCGAGCTAAATTACGAAGACTTCGTGGCGCACTTTCCTGGATACAATCAGTTGTGTGAGAAAATCTTATAACAGTGAAAGCTTCTGATGAGAACGGGTCGGCCTTCAAATATTTCAAAATAATGTGATATGAACAAACTAATCTAAATTTTAGCGATTGCTTTTGTTGATGGGTATTAATTTGTTTGTTTATTGATTTATAACAATTTGTATTTTGAAGATCTGTTCATAATCGAAATGACTGGTCAAAATAATTATATTTGTATGTTATTTTATTTTCGAATTCTAATACATTACGTGAAATCTTGATTGTTCTATCAAAATAAAGAGATTATTTGAAAAAGTATTTTGAATCAAGAAGTAGTTAACTAGTGAGACGTGAGTTTAATCCTTATAAACTGTATGCAACTGAGAAAATTCCTATTAACTATAATCACAGGACTCGTACGCGTCTATTGACGCTTGTCTATAATATGAATTTACCTAATTTTCATTTTCGGTATCGTTTTTAAAATGATACTTTCTCAGTGCATATAAAAATCCAGATATGTCACCAGTCATTTGCAGGAATTCTCGAATCGCATCAAATGTAGGATGAGGTGGATCGATGGATTGAATATCAAATGTACGTTCTAAGATATTATACGACAGACAAACTGATTGATTCTGCTTAAATAGGAGCTGTAAGTGAAACCATGTTAGAACAATTAGACAAATTTTTAAAGCGTTTTACTTGGAGCTCATAATTTTCAAAGTCAATAGATTTAAGCCTAAGACGAAGTCCCAAGTAATCCATCATTGCTTGCCCTACAGTAGCCTCCACGCTGGCACATTGTCGAAACTCCTGGGCGACATATTCCTGATCTGAAAGTAAACACTAAAAGTAGTTTTGCAAGTATTGTAATTTAACTGTTTCAATGTACATTGCTTTCGGGAATCCAATATTGCTTTTTGCATATTGACCTCTTTTTCCAGCCGTTTCATGTTGTTTACAATCTTACACATATCTTCACGATTGTCTCGAACTATTCGACTTTGTTCACGCTCCCGATTTTGCAATTCCTCAATCAAGATTGCATTGTTTTCTAAATCTTTTATACATTTCACCAATTGATCGTTTATATCAAAAGTTTGTTTAATAATACTCTTAACATCTCCTTCTACTAAATCTTCAATTGTTAGTCTATCCAATTTAGATAAACTTTCTTTTATTGCACTCAACCGAGACATTGTTTCCTGTCCTTTTGCGCTTTGTTTACACCCAATCAAGCACGTTACGAGTCATTTAAATATAGTTTTAGTAGTGCCATATGACGATTTGCTGAATCAAAGTAACGCTGTCATACGTCAGTACTAAAAATTAAACGTCATGAGTGGCTAATACTTGAATGTGAGAACGGAGTGAGCTTAATAGTTGATCAGCTGATGAGCAGTTCAGGTGTCTGGTTGAAAAGGGCTTGACTGTAACATATTTATTAACTGTCATAGTGATTTTTTGTTTATATTGCAGATTTGAAATTACCTGAGTGGAGCCAAGATGCAGTGCATCGAGTATTTCTGATAGTATTTATCTTTTGGTCGTTTTATGAACATCGTTGCTATCAAGGTTTAATCTTCGAGTTTCGCTTGATAATGGTAAATGCAACAGTGTGAAGATAAGTGACTATTTCGTGTGGAGTGTAAGGAATTGATGTGGATATATGGCGATTTGGAGATCCATTCGCGCTTTTAGTAAAGTTTATGTACGATGAACCCAAATGTTCCTGTAAATTTCTGTGTAGTTGATAGTAGTTTATTATCTAATGATTTCTTTTCTTGCAGAGTAAAACTATGCCAAAATACCTGGCGGCGTTTGATTTTGACCATACAATTGTGGACGATAACACGGACACAGTAGTTGCTTCACTTATTAATCGCAGTCTGATTCCGCAAAATGTTCGTGACCTAGCTAAAACCGATGGATGGACATCATTTATGCAAGCGGTGTTTGAACTTTTACACAAACACGATATTAAGCCGGCTCGCATTAAAAAGACTGTCGTCGAAATCAATGAAAATGTTGGTATGGTGAAGTGCTTGAAAACATTGCATGCTAATAATTTCGATATAATTATTATTAGCGATTCAAATTCCGAATTTATTCGTGATTGGAATGATGCTCACGATCTGAGCAGAAATATTTTGCAAATTTACACCAACCCAGCGCATTTCGACGAACACGGGTTGCTGATCGTGAGACCTTACGATCATCAAACCGAATGCAAAATGAGTGCCGTGAATATGTGCAAGGGCAAAATTCTGACGAATTTTATTGCCCAACGGCGTGATGTCGATAAAGTGATGTACGATAGTGTTTTTTATGTCGGCGATGGAGCAAATGATATCTGTCCGGCATTAAGATTATCTTGCGAGGATTATGCGTGTATGCGCAAAGATTATAGCATGGATAAAAAAATCAAACAAGTAGCCGCTGAGAATAATTTAATGCTTAATGCAAAAACTATACGATGGTGTGATGGTGTCGAATTACTAGGCGAAATTTTTTGTAAAATCAGAAAATGAGATTGAGTTTGTAATTGTTGGTATTGGTGCTGTGGAAATATAGAACTAAAAATTGATTTTTCGGCTAATATGTACTTATTTGTATAGGGATAAAAAGTTTGTCCTAATATAGAACAAGCAAGCAATTTGCTCTTCAGGTTGCTAAAAACTGCCCGCATCCTTATGCATTTCTGACGAGACATAGAAATGTTTGGGTTTGTTGAAATGGTAAATTGTATTGATTTCTTCTGGTTATTTTGATTGCGGCTCGAAGGACGTTAACTACATAGTTTAATATTCAAGGGCTTGCAGGTTGTGAGTACGTCTTCTGCAGGACTGATGCCTTCAAAGCCACTCACTGTAGAAAAATTGCTATTGTCTTGTCTTTCGGAGTCATTTATCTAACTCTTCGAACAAACCAAATAAGCTATCACAGCAGGGTCCACAGGCGTAAGCACCAGCCCCTCAATATCAACTTGAGGAAAGTACCTTTTCAACTCCCGCGAAGGTCACTGGTAACTAGGTGACTAGTCGTTACCGATTTCGACGCAAGAAAGCGGTCGTTCAACTTCAAATTGGCGTCTTTCGCCCGCATTGTACGTTCCCGTCTAGCAACCATCGATTACGGATCGGTTCCTCACGTACTTCGAGCAATTGGCCTTTAACCACTTTGCGAACGCCCGCCAACTCCGTGTAAACTTAAGAAACGTGATTCTTTCTCATGCAATTTAAATGAAAAAGTATCTCTAGTGCACCCTAATCGTGCAATCCATTCTTCCCAGTCCCCAATAGCGCAACACATTTCAAGTAAATTGCTTTAAACGGTATCACTAATAAAAACAATATTGAAAGAGTAAATAAACAATACGAATACGTATTTTCTAAATTTAGTTTCAGCGCACCATAATTAAAGCCTAGGCCAACAAAATTGATCACTGTGTGTTCCTTCGCTATAGCGAGCTTGTATTTTAGTTTAATTCAGTCATTCGTATTGTATGGAATGGTAATCAAACCATTTACAGGTGCTTCCTCCTATCCAAACCATGTTCTTCCACAAAAGTTATTCAATGCAGAATAAGTTTGAATATTTAAATCTAGTACACATAGATTTTCAATGTGAACTTTCACTCAAAAACATACCGAAAATTCACTTTTCATTCATTTCTTCAATTAAGGAGAGAAAATAAACATTCCGCAGTGGAAAGGATATGCACGTTTTTTTACAAAATTTCCGCCCGTAGGCCGCATTACCGCAAATGATAGTAACATTTAAATGGGTCTTTTTCATTGTTTAGACGACTGTTTCCCAAAATTCAATTGCTTTTAATGTTCTTCATAAGACAAACAATTCCGAAATTTCTGATTTAAGTAACTTTTTCGTGTTGACGCTACTTGAAATCAAAACGTCTGAAATTTAAAAAAATTAAATTTTACATCAAGTAAACATTGCAACTTCGAAAAAAACCACAAGGCTCTGCCTTCTCTCGAGCTGACCTTTTTCCCCTTATTTCTCGTCTATTTATCTTGTTCTGAATATTTTATTAATAATGACATCCAACGACGAAATGGTATGGTAGCTAAATAGAACTTGATATTTAAAAATAGGTTGATTCAACTTTTCTCTTATCCAGAATAAAATACAAATCAATCGATGGAAAATTGGAATTAACCTCTCAACAATTTCCAACCGTTGGCTGGGATTTTTAACCGATTTACGAAAAGTTAATGAGAAACGTGCCGAAAGGATTTTAAGACAATCCGAAACAATTCAGGAATTTATAGAAAGATTTAAAGTAACGGATTAAACGTTTAATGATGTAACAGTTAGTAACCAGATTGAAGAGATGTAGACTGGAATTAATTTGTTTTATATGTAGTTTTAGGAATAAATATACTTATTATAAAGAAAGATTAGTTATTAGTTATGACTTTGTATTTATTTAGATAATAAACATTACAGTCAGAAATAACTTAAATCTACTATTCGCTTCATCACAATTTCTTAGTGAAAGGTCTAATAATGAATATAAATACACGTTTAACACCTACATCTTATGATCATTGAATTGTATGATCAATTCTATCCACTATAATATTTTTTGGTTCAAAAACTTGTGATGATGCATTGAGATGACGAATGAGAGGACAACAAAAAAATATAATAGAATAAAACAGAAATGAGGGAATATTCAAACAAATATTTCAGTTCACTTTGACAAACTTAAGTTTATAGGATTATAGTATTTCAACTTAATTGACTTCTGCTTAACGTTTACGCCGACATGTTTTTTTATGTTCCATTTGCCAATGTTTTTGCTGACATGCTGTTGAACAATATGCCGTATTCCAGCAGCAATGGTATATTGCTTCTTTTTCGCAATAGTAACACTAGAATAAAATTAGTACTTTCAAACTAGGATCACACAAAATGTTAGGTATAGAATTTATGCTTAAGAATAAAAGTTTAGCGAATGAAAGCCGCCATTCTAGCCGCTAGCAGTTACATAAAGAATAGAAACATACCCATTGCTTTTTTTTGGTTTCCGAAATGATTCGGTTTTGCTTCTCCGATAGCTGTTTTATCCGATCCAGGGATCGTTCCATTTCCGTTTGAAGTGCTTCCACTGCAAGATTACAAGCCGCTGGTGGGCATTTCATCGCCTGTAGTTCCCGCATAAGCTGTGTATCGTATAGCAGTACATTTAATAGTTGCTAATGAAAAATGTGAAGTTCTTACATTGTCTATTAATTCCTGCTTTGGTTTTCCTAGCTTTGTTTTCAATCTGGCATGCGTACCGTGCTTGGAAGATTGATTGGGCTGCGAGGATGGACTTTCTATGCTTCTCGAACATTGACCATTTGTTTGATTAACTGGTGGGCTTGGGTTACTTTCAACCAGTGCTGCTGATCGACTTGCTTGTGACAATTGCTTTGATCGTTTATTGTTCTCATTGAGGTTGGAATTATCGTTTATCGTTGATCCGCTAAGTGGATGATATAAAATTACGTATGAAACGTCTGATTTGAGACAGAAAGTTTGGTTTATAATATCTTGTGACTGCAGTAATATAATTTATCTAAAATAATCAATACATTGTTACCATTTCAACGTTGTGCCGTATTTCAACATCAATGGTATATTGCTTCTTTTTCGCAATAGTAACACTTGAATATAATTAATACTTTCATACTAGGATCACACAAAATGTTAGGTATAGAATTTATACTTAAGAATATAAGGTATTCTGCACTCACCTCTCGATGAGTGCTAGGATCAAATGCTATTTTAAGATGTTATTTATTTAGGATTCATAGATTTCTTTTGTCATTCCAATACAAGATCAAGACTTCTCTCCTCAGACGATGAGGAATAGGTTCAATATCGTTATTCAATTTAGGCGATTGCATTCTCTGCTCACAATATTTTAAGACCCCTCTTAATGACATTTGTTTCAGTTACACTTAAAAAATTCTGGACCGATGAATGCTGCCGAAGTTTCCTTACTTCTTTATCTCCCTTTTTTAATGGAACCGCTCATGACTCTCGATTCATGCGCGCACCAATATGCAACACATTTACAGCACTATTGTCCGCAATTAACTTGTTCAGAGCATTACAGCATTCTAGAACCATTTTTGATGTAACCACTAGCCATTCTAGCAACTTTGAGGCTATTGGTTATCTTTCTATCTTATCTTCTTTTGCTCGTTATTGGACTTTGTAAGCGATCGCATCATAGGTGATGATTGGCCGCACCATGATTGTAAACATCCACCGGAGGCTCTGGGTAGCTTGGGTCCGCCGGGCCTTGCTTCGTGGGTCTCGAGGACGCGTTTCGGCTGCATACAGCCATCTTCAGCTCGTTCAGCAACACCAAAACGAACTTCATCCACCGAAGGGTTTCTGCTTTCCCAAGGACTAGACTGACATGCTTTCGCACTTTATCAGAGCCTTGATAACATGTCTAAACACTGCCTTAATTGGCTTATTCCATATAAGCCTACTACCCAGCAATATAATACGAAATAATTTATATCATTCTTGGGACAGCTTTCGCCCATGCAGATATATGATGCGATGTTGGTATTTCTTGGAATTGAAATTGCATCTTAAACCTATTTTCAATCACCAGTTATTCACAATTCGAATTACTTTTTATATAACACTCATAGATTTCAATACCAGGCAATTTTTACACCCTATCTACTCCGGATGATTTGAAAGCATGAAATGAGTCAAAAACTTTGAGATCAAAGCACTTTGCATAATTGCTTTTTTCCGCGCTATTTGATCTCTTTTTCTGGGTCTTCTCGTTTTTCATTTCCCTAAGAATAAAATAAAAACCACTAGCTATATGGAAAAGTGGATTTAGACGAAACTTTCTGGAAAGAGAAATTGGAACTTGGCGTGGAATGACAGAACGTCTGCAGAATATGAGTCATTGTCTTCACTCACAAAAACCAATGGAAACAATTATTATTGCGCACTTTTTAAACTTTCGGATCTTTTTCTCTGTCAGTAAAAGATGAATCATAAAGCATCACTTTTTCTTGTGCTGTCTTAGGACATTATCACTGAAGCAAAAACTATCTTTACTATCCCAATAATTTTGTGTACGCCCGTTATTAGGTGCTTTCAGTGAAAAGATGCTAAGCTTGTTCCTAAAAACATCCAAAATCGAATTTGGGCGGTAACAAGATTTTTGATTAAAATTACTTTTGCTGAAACTCTTACCCTCTAGCAATCGCTCTTTTTTTTAATGGGGTAGAACTCCAATTTGGCCGTGATTTCTTGCTTGGTGATACGCCGATCAAGTTTTCACTACTCGTACCACAAACGCCTAAATTATTTTTTGTTCGTTTAAGTCTTACAACGGGTGAAATTTGACTCAGTATTGCTGGTCTTTCTGCAAAGTCGCCATCACTTGCCGAAATGTTGGATGTTTTTGTAACTTTGAACGATAGTGTAGTCACCTCTAAAATTGTATCATTGTCTGCACCAACAGAAATATTCATTGACCTTTTCGCTTTCACTCCCCGATTTTTCTTGCTTTCATTGCTAGGCCGCAAACCACTTGGCGCATCAATTGCATTTTGCCGTTCGGCTTCGTACGAAAAATGACCAGTTGGCCATTGCAATAGTTCCTGATGTCGATGTAACTCATCCATTGCCTTGTTGAAACCAGCTGTTTTCTTTATTTTCAACGACGTTATATCAGCGTCAATAGGAAGGACATGAATGGCATCGATCACAGCACGCAAATGCTGGTTACCGAAAAATCTTACGTCGTATCTTCCGTTTTCTACTTTTATAACTTTGGCCGGCCAGTGGCTGTACCCAATTTGTTTGGCGAAAACTAGTTCGTGGCGGGGAATGCATGGTTTGCAGAACCAAAGTTCGTTGGTTTTCTCGTTGGAGTGGCGATAGCAATCCGGACATTTGCGAATTTCCGACAGCTCAAAGGCACAATCACGTAATAGATAGCCAGATGCCTCGTATTCCGCTGATTTTACTGAAAAGATAACATCAAATAATTTCGATGATGATTGGATTAAATCTTTATTTCTTACCTCCATAGAGGATTCCAATTGAGTGTTTAATATCCATGATATCACATTGGAATTCTGTCAGTGTTTTATATCCGTTTGTTTTCAGCTTCTTGTCGATGTACTCCAGAGTTTTTGGAAATTTCAGACATTTCTTCTCGAAAAACTCAAATTCTTGTTTCGACGGCATGGGAATGCTTGAAAATGGAAGCGGCGAATAAGTGTCGGCTGTAATCTAAATTATCAACATTGGTAAATTGTGAAGAAAATGGAGCATTGTTTAAGCAACATCTATCGAAAACCCACCCAAGTTTTAATCCTTGTAAAAATGAATTTTAATAAGTAGTTCATTTCATGTAACTGCAGTGGGGGATCCCTCAGTGCCGAACTTCTTTGCAATCGACAAGATGTGCACCATGAAGAATTTTCATTGTTGGCACTGTCAATGTGAATGTTGGCTTCGTGTTTGTTATATGATGATATCAACCGTTTTTTGCGACGACTTGGCGGTCGTACTTCGCCTATACAAATAACATCCGGTTGATTATGTGCCACTAATGCCGAGGATTTGGAATCATCACTCAAATTTGCATTTTCTGTTTTTAGTGATGGTTTAGATTCGATAGATGGTTCTCGACTTGGGCGAGATTCTGTTTGTGTAGCTTCAGTTACTTCATTCGTTATGACCGAGGGTTCACTCGCGACAATACCTGAATCATTTGTATTTTCATATTGATTTGAAGGAGGAGATTGAGTACGCGTTTCATTCGGATCAACGATGGCGAATTGCAGACATTCTTCGTGAAAAACACGAGGACAATCTGAGCACTTTTGTAGATTTCTAGGAATATGGCATTCAAAGCAATATAGATCGTGAGGGAGGTCGTTTATCTGATATTTTAAAAGAAAATTTGTTTGTTTCAGAGTCCTTATGGGATCACAACTTTTGACAACATACCGACTCTCCATGATCCGTAGGGATTCGATATGCTCTAGTTGGGCTTTTCCTATTGTTTCGGCTGGAACCACTTGCATTACCACCGCACATTTCAATAAATCCATCTTCAACGGCATTGTTGAGAAGACTTTCAACTTCAGCTAAAAGACAAAACAATGATCAATTGAAAGATTGTCACCAGATTTTAACTGTGAACCTTCGGTCATTTCTGTTTCGGTTGCCATCAATTTCAGCATTCTAGACGCCGGTACCATGCCCGTCTTGTGCTGTTTTATCGCCGACCATAGTATTCTTATCATGTCAGTATTCGATTTTCGTTCGTAAGTACTCATTGTTTTACTTATCTTAGCGGCATACACTTCACAATTGGAATTGTCAATTTGCGGGCGATGTTAACGACACCGCTTAAATTTTTGATGTGCTATTGAGTTTAGCTGTAACACAGCTCGATGTAGACGACACCTGTTATTGCAGATACGTTTTACTGCAATGAATTCTCATTATTCAAGGAATTCGCGGCAAACGGTCGTTTTGTTTTTCAATCGATCCTGGGGCGAATTCTGATATAGGAATCTTTTTGATGGAACTTGAAATTCAGCGGATCTTTAAGGCATTTGATGCATAGCGTTTTAGTACTTTGAATCTGGTACTGCTACTGAAGTGCGACTAAGTTAACATGTGAACAACTTCATTGAGTACGATGACTGTTTGTGGTTTGAAATGGTATTGCGTTACAGTTACGGAGGATAGATGAATTGATATTTTAAAAGTGATTTTTTTTTGCAAAAAACACCTTAATTTTAAATTAAATTGATTGATTAAAGATTGATAGAATTGTTTTTTTTGTCACTAAATGTCTATTTCGTTGATCGTTTGAGAAATGGATCTTGATAGTGCTAAAGAAAATATAATGCCGTTGGCAGGTGGAAGAGATGCTCGTTGTTTGGAAACTGTTTTAAGCGTTGAAAGTCATCATGAAATTTTGACGCTGCTGCAAAAACAGCGCGAAGAATACGAAAAAGCTATAAATGAGTATGAAGGGGACGATCCGTTGGAGCCTTGGTTCAACTATATTCAGTGGATAGAGCAAAGCTACCCAAGTGGTGGAAAGGAGAATGGATTGATTGAAGTATTGCTGAAATGTTTAACGACATTTGAAAGGGACGAACGATATTTTCAAGATCGTCGAATGATAAAATTGTTTATAAAATATGTAAATGTCAAACGAAGTCTGTAATGAAAGAATGTTCACTTTTACTTCCCTATTCACAGATCGATACCCAATCGAATCCACAGGAGTACTATCAGGAGTTGTACAATCAAGGAATAGGAACGATGGTTGCAGATTTATATATTTGTTGGGCGTATTATTATGATGTTTGTGGGAATTTTGCAAAGGCTGATGAAGTATTTCGTAAAGGATTGGACGCAAGAGCGCAACCTTTCGATGAGTTAGAACAAGCACACACACATTTCGGCTTTACAATGTCTCAACGGATTTTATACAAGGACGAAGAATCAAATATGAAATTTCTGTCTTCAATGCAAGAACGTCGACAAGCATTAACTTCCTTGCGTGCTCATAAGAAGAAAGTGGGCAGCATACGAACAGGTGTAGCAGTAAAAAGTCACAATCCAGGGAGGGTCGAGGTAATGTATAAGTTATTCATTTCATTCCGAGTTTACTTGGGGTGGATGCTATGTGACGAAGACACGATCTTAAAAATTTTTTTTTGGAATGTTTCGTTTTCGAGATAACTAGGCTTGAAATTTTTGGGTGTAAATAATACAACATTGTCCATAATTAAGCTTCAAGAGAGTAGTTGCTTAAAACCACCTCATTCCAAAAACATCAAGTATCTACATGTAAATCAAAATAAAACAAATATTTCGCGACTGGCTTACAATGCCGTAAGCCGTGGCTTTTGCGGGAACCAGAAGCTATTTAATTGTCCATTTATAAATTATATTCACATATTTTTTTATATCTATATACACAAAATATATAGATCAATTCCACTGTAAGCAACTCCTGATAAGTTGGGACTTGGTCCCAAAAACTTTCTCGCGTCGTCCATCATCCCTATAAAATAGTACAGTTCTGGAATCGTACCCTATAATCAGGGCTTCAGCTGGTTAATAATCCAAGCCCACTAAAGACTTGTATCAAGTAGAAATTATTCACAACGCGCAGGAATGAACAAGATCTACTTAAGGTGTCTTCGATATCGCATGTCAATCGCATTCATGAATGATAGCTGTTGAATTCGATCATCAGGGCGTGAATCCGCGTAGTTGATAAAAATCGTTCGTCTTATTGGATTTCAAATCTCTAAGCCATTTTCTATTCGAATTCCAGAGGTTTTACACTCCTTAAAAAATGTGATTGCGACTATTGGTCCAGTATTATTACATTTGTTTACTTGAAGTCCCCCTTTATTCTCTCCATTTCCTGCTGCACTGACTTTACGTCAATCCTATCTTCAAAGCCTTTAAGCTACATGTCCAGCTTCGGGGTTGAATTCTCTAAATCTGCTTTGGAGTGTCCATCGGTTTTCAAGTTTCCCCGAATGTTGATACTTTTCTACAGTGTATTCATCTTGTATATGCTTTTAACATAAACTTAACATCAAATAAGTATTTGCTACTCTCCCGATTACAGGTCGCGTCAAAGGCTGGTGGCAGTAATTGTAATGTTGGTGTTAAAGTGTTTGAAGATCAAAACCACGACCCGAATGGACCAACACCTGCTACTCCGGCTGCGCTGGCAGTAGAAGCGCCTACACCACACTCAGTTGTACGTAGCATTGTTGATAGTTCACGAAAACAAGAAAATATGCGTGAACCAGGACCGTGGTCTAAAGCACGTATGCAAAATACGCGCAAGGGTAATTTGTTCGGATCCACTGAACATCATCATGCGATGGGCTTTGAAATCTTAAGCGACGAGAATGCTGAGTATCGAGCACCACTACCGAAAGGAGAAGATAATGTACGAAAAGGAATTCAGCTGCCACCGAATTTCATACGAGCAAACAATCCATTACCGAAATGGGAAGTCCCATTGACTTCAGATCCGGGTGACGTCGGTCCAAATATTTTCCCTCATTACGAAAAAACGATTCTATACCCGAATGCAGATCAAGTTTTCTGTCCTGAAGAATACGCTGCATGGCTTTGGTTTAAGAAACGCGGACAGACAAATGCATTTGTTGATAACCGCGATACTGTATGGTTGCCTGGATCAAATAATGGATTCTACTTTTATCCTAAATTTTGCAAGAAGAATGAGAAGCAATCGGAATTTGTAACGAAACGGTTCTGTAAGGATGAAGAAAATGCTTCGAATCAAATTTTCATGTTTCCCATGAAAGAAGTATACCCTGAAAAAAGCTCAGAAGAATTTCAAATCGAAGAAATTCGTTGGAAGCGCTTAAAAGATGGAAGCCGAAAGCTAAATTTAAATATGGACGAAACAATTATCATGCAAGAAGATTTGGATGAGACTCAGTGTGTAGCTGGGGCTGTTGGACGCGATCGTCGCAGTGTATTTTATTCAAGGAAATCGATAGCACCCCCTAGATTATCGGCAATAATTGAAAAACCCCATGTCAACCTTCCGGTGCCCGCTGAAAAGGTTTTTTCGCCTAACCCCGACGAACCTTGCATAAGTTCACAAAACAGCCGAAATAAAATGCATGAACAAGTGCGGACTGAGCTACCGATAGATGAAAAGAACAATCAGCCAATAAAAGTGCAGAGTAATTGCGATGCAGATATTCGCGCGACAACTGATAAAATTCGTAATTTTTCAATATTTCAAGATGAGGAACCTCCGCGCAAAGAGGAAAAACATGTCTTGGAAAATAATTTTGAGATCTATGAAGACTCCAATGTTAATAACGAAGCCATATTTAAGGCGCCGCAAACATTTGCACATGGCCCGATGCGTGCTGTTAAACCCAGAATGTCAGTTGCTCCAACAAAGGATGATAAGGGAGAAGAGAAAGCCTCTTTATATGCAGCAAATGAAACATGCTCCACACAAACTTTTAATTTTTTCATAAAAGCCCAGTCCGTTAGTACTCCTAAAAATTTGAGAAAGAATCTAAGTCACATTACACATGAACAGGAGCTTTCAGCCCAAGTGGACGTTCTATCACCTCCCACACCACCAATAGACATGGAAGCGTTGTGTGTTACAGCCACTAACACTCAATTTCCCCCAAAGCAATTGTCGGTGATAATGGAAACAACAGAAACAAATACAGGATCATCCGGCACGAAATCAACTGCGGAAACGCATGACTTTGATAGTGAGTCAACTAAATCAAATCATACAACGAAAATACTAAATCTAGAACATGTTCCGGCATTGGATCCAATAATGGAAGTTTCAGGTTCGCAAAAGCCATCACAAACGGAAACCAGTCGAGCAGTTCAGCCTGTCAGCATTACTTTGTCGGGAAAGGAAGAAGACCTACCTGACATGATGTCAATGAAAGTCTTCGAAGATAGAACGGAGACCGTTCCGAAAATGATTATAGTTAAACCTCAGATGCAACTAGCAAGTGTTGATAATTTTGATATCCTTTTTACCACAACACCCCCAAAAGCTGGCTGTAAGGTTAATAGCACCGCGTTAAATGAATCATTGACCTTTTCCAAGCTATCCGAAATCACTTTACCGAAAGCAGAAATGTTGAAATGTACTCAAAACGGACTATCTATTCCCAGCGTCTCATCAATAGTTTCGGCTCAATCACGACTTATCGAAAGCGGTTTGACGTCAACAAATAAGGACATACCTGTGCCTGATGGGTTTGAAGTAAATGATTCAATGACATTCTCACATTTGAAAAACTTTACGTTTTCCAATCCCACGGAAAGGAGCCTGCATAAAAAGTTGGATAAAGATGAGCAGCATCTGAAGGAGTTGTTCGAGAAATCAAATCAAGGTGCATCCTTGCAGCCCTTAACTGCGACCTGCACAGATTTCAGGTACGATAGAAAATTCCAAGTGGCAGATGTTAACAATGAATCGCAGTTTAGTTTGCTTGAACCGATGGAGCAGTTGCAATCAAGCGCGCACAAGATGGAATTACCTCCGGTAGCTCCTTGTTGCCAGGAGACAAACACAACTCAGACGGATATGTCGCTCGGAAATTCTGATATTCACAGAAGTAAAACAATGTGCAGGCAATCTGTACCCAGGATATCACAAATTCACGAGCATTCGTTACATATAAAAGTGGAGCCGGGTGAAGTGCGAACTGTTTCAAGAAATACAAGTAATTCGCCAAGTTCACACGACCGATCCATTCTTAGTCGGTTCTCAGCAATAACTCGACGCCAGTCCAAAGTGGAGCCAGCATCTGAAGCTTCTAGTAGTGATGCACATCCACCCTCGGTTCCGATGAACGATCAGTCGATAGTTTGGTATCAAGAAGTTGATGCGATGGCAATGAAACACGGCTCGAATTGTTTTGGGAAGGATGTTAAAAGTGATTATTGCGATTTAGGTCGGAGTATCTATGTAAAAGCATCGCCAAAAACGCCAACATTTCAAAGACATGTTTGGGTGGACGACTTGGAAGAATGTAATGATGAAAACAATTTCATTCACGAGGAAATAGATTTGAATGAAACGAAACAATTAATTGATATGAAAATCGAAAATCATGCAAATCCTTTTGATCGTGATTTGATTAAAGCGTTTCTGGATCAAATTGAAATATGTTCATATCTGGAAAAGTTGCCGACATGCATGATGGTAAATCGAATTCAAGCGTTGCAGAAGGGCAGCGTGGTAAACGTGGCAGATCGTCAATTTGATATTGTGAAATTAGTCGGAGAGGGCAGTTATGGAAGTGTTTTTTGGTAAGATTTTTGGTTTTTAGAATTTTTAATTAAATTGCTTTTGAAATTTACAGTTCCAAGGAGCGTTCTAGTGGGAAATTGTATGCTGTGAAACAAGAAAGGCCAGCGAATCTATGGGAGTATTATATATGTCTCGAATTGAGTACTCGAATTAGTCAAAATATGGTTAGTTTGAACGTGAAATTCTTTTCATTTGTAAGCCAACTTTCTTCACGACTTCTTTTGATAATTTTTCACTTTTTTGCAATTACTAATATTTGGAATTTATTATTCAAAGCCACATTTAACTCTTGATTTTCATCACTATTAAGAGTGAAAATGGTTGAAGATCCTTTCTTATTTAGAAGATCCTTTCTTATGACTAACATTATCCATTATCCTTTCATAGAGTTATAAGCGCTTCGAACATCGAGTGTCACCAAGAACACTATCACAGCATCGAAACGAACCAAAAAAAATTGGTCTTGTATTGCGCGACCTCCCAGCTTTGGCGTTTGATAAATTTCTACTCGACGTCATAAGTTCAAATTTGATTTTTTGTTTTGATCCTAGCTTGAACCAGCTCTTTCAAGTGGGTTTAATCCAGTCTCTTTGTTACTCTTGCTAGTGGCATTTGTATCTATTCTAGTTGCATTTGGGTTGGCTGATTGAACTATTGCTACCTTCTCCACTTTTTCATTCGCCTCTACACTTGTGTCCGGGGAGTTATGTTAATTTTACGTTTATTCGGGTTGTGGCTTTGAGGGACTGTTAACAATGCTTTACTAGTTGTAAATCCTCGCGGTTAGAGACAATTGCCAGCAGTGCCGACTTGCTGTCCTAGATTGTATGTTCCACTAGGGTCTGCCGCTTGTGTGACCGCTGTTATTGCAATTAATTCTGACTTGGGAACTGTGGTATGGCTCTCAAGGTTATCACTTCAGCTAATCTCGGGTAATCTCATACGTTTTAGACTTAAATCATTCATTTTATGTAGATGTAGATCAGGAATTCACTTGTGAATCGATTGATATTTGCTGCACTTAACACCTAGTAATGTTTACTTTTCAAACTATAAATACATTTATATGTTAATATTAATGAATAAGGATTTTATTTCCTATTACAGATGCCTGGCTTTATGAATGTCGAATATGCAGTGATTGGCAACAATGCTAGTTTGCTTATAACGCAATTTGCAAAATATGGTTCACTGATAAACGTTTGCCATAAATTTTATGCTAGCGTAGGAAAAAATATTGACGAATATGTTGTAATGGTAATAACAAGCCAATTGCTCTCCATAATAGATCATCTGCATGCATCAAATATAATACATGCCGACATAAAACCGGATAATTTCTTGTTAATGTCCAAGTAAGTTATTACCTTATTTAATTTTGTAGATATCTTAATAATTTGTTGAACAATTGAAGTGACAGCTTTGTTTTTCTCATTTTATTTTAAATGAATTAATTGATAACATTTCGTAGAATTTTTGTAAAAGAAACAATTTTTCCATACTACAATTTTTTATTACAAATGCATATGCGCATTCTGGGAGCTACTTACTCCCTTATTCAGTGCTTTTGTTTCTGAAGATGATTGGCTTACAATCGAACTTATATACTAACATAACTTCTATATAATAATTAGACTTTTAAACTACTTGTTAACCCTTAATTACAATTTTTAGCTGCTATATTATTACCTGCTAGACTCACTTATCACTTTTATTAAATTCGATGACCAGTTCCCTGCATCTTCGTTTAGACGTTGATTTTTGTTTAACCAAAGCCAATAACTGAAAAAGTGCTGTATTTTGTCAGTTCATATTGGTATTGGCATTTGGCCGTTGAATATTGAGAAATTAATCCACACTTTCCACAATTCTTTCAAATTTCCTTAAGTGAGAAACGAGCCATACCTGCGAAAAAAACAATATATTGTCCTTTAACTTCAGATTATCATATCCATCAAAAGTGCCAAGTGTTCAACTTATCGATTTCGGGGTTTCCATTGATTTACGTCTATTTCCACCGAAACAAAAGTTCACTTACGTGACTCGGACTCAAGGATTCACCTGCATTGAAATGTTAGAGAAACGACCGTGGACATATCAACCAGATCTATTCGGTTTAGCAGGAACCATCCATGCATTATTATTTGGCAAGTATATGGATGTTGAACAGAAAGGAGCTAGTTGGGGAATAAAAGCGCATATGCCACGATATTTTAGTAAAACACTTTGGAACACAGTGTTCAACACACTATTGAATGTTCGTGATTGTAATTCGATGCCTAATTTACAGTATCTGCGCGGTTTATTGGAAGAGGAGATTGTGGAGAAAGAGAAAATTGTGAAAGATAAAATTGTTGAATTCAATTTGGCTATTGAATCTAAATAAGGTGTAGAATTATTTAGATCCACGGTTTTTGGCCGAGATGTGAGTCATTTTATGTTGGAAGGTTAAAAAACATAAAGTTACTTCTGAAAAAATAAAATATGCAGTTTTTTTTTGAAGAAGTGTAATAATAAACGCAGCCAAATTGAAGCTAGTGCTAAGGATTCAAAAAATTTTATCAACTAACTCATCTCATATATCGTTTACATATCCATAGCTTATTTGTATTCTAATTGTTAAAACTAATTTTAAATAAAATATATTTTTTATTTGCTTTCTTTTTAATGTCATTGGAATGCTAGTCTCATTAGCAACATTTTTTAAGAACATTTGGGCCAAGTCACAGAGTCCAGCTTTCTTCCTCAGTGAATACACTCGGAAAGAATAAATCTATGTATTGCTTCGAATCCATTTTAATTAAATAATAAAATGTTTAACTTTCCGAAACATTTTCTAAATAAATAATTACCGATTGAATCAAAACTTTTGTAACATTTACTAAAATTGAACAAAAGAATATTCGAAAATGCTGCAATAGTTAACATATAACGCCAACATCCGGAACCCGGATTTACAAAGTCCCACTTAAGACTTTATAAATTTACATATGAAAATTTTGAAACATTGAAAAAAAGGTCGAAGTTTGAAAGGGAGTAGTTAAATTTAGGAAGCATTGGGTCAAACGACAAGGTCCTCCTTATCGTTTGCTACGCAGCCGCTCCAAGACTGAACGATGTGATCAATTTATTGGTCCTACTCTTTGAAATAGAATGCTTTATGCGATAATAGAATGACTTTCATTATAATTTGGTTTTTCGAAGTGCAATAATTCATATTTTCACTACTTGCTATTGTATCGTTTATCCCTTTTTTCTTTTCTGTTCTCCGTTGCTTCTCGTTCTTCTTTTCTTTTTCGCTTTTTATGCCGTGCTTTATATGCACATAACACTGGTAGGTATGTGAACTGATACATATCTCCGCGGGAATAGATAAGGTCAAGCGTAATTTCGAGCCGGTCACCTTGTCGAGTAGATTAACTTGAAATGAGGTGGGTCTAATACGCCTCATGGCCTAAGTTCAGTAGTGACCTGTTGCGCCACCACAAAAATTGCAACAGCATCTTTAGTTATAATGAATACGTAATTAAAGGTAGTGTTGAATTACATTCAACATTTTAAGTTATAATTTACATTTTGTATGAATCATTGAACAGGCGGCGGTTCACGGAACGTGCAAGGTACTGTGCTTTGTAAGGGATTTCATTATGTTAAAACAGCAATTTGAAAATTGTGATGAACGTCCTCTGAAATGACATAGAAAGGACTCCATTTTGATGTATTGCGTGAGTGTTCCCAGGATACGTTTGAATAGCAATTGGTCTATAGTGGAAGTATTTTAGGGATTGAGGAAGAAGATTCACAACCTTTCGTACGAGCTAAGCGTACTTCCGTAATGCATATTTGTACCTTCTCCGAAATTAAAGCTGATAATCTCATGAACTTTTTATTGAATATTAACACATATTACTCTGGTAGCGAAACCTACATTCAGCTTCTCCGTGGCTTTTGCTGCCCTTTACAGTAGCTACTTATGGCTGAGGATGAAAGGAAATACAATCGGGCTGGTCGTACATGTTGTGATTTAATCTATAATTTAAAGGGTGCGTAACCAGCAGTGCAACCAACTTTCAGAGGCTGATAGTGCCTCCTATTTCGTTGCATCAAAAGCATTCAGGTGGCTAAATCCTTCAAAGAGAATCAATGAATTGCTCGGCTATCTTCTACTCCTATACGAAGAAAATAGTTTCTAAGTTGTCTCTTCTCTGGCGGGAGAGTGTTTCGCAGTTTCCTGGTATGTGTGCTAGGCTTGCTTCGGGAAAGTTGTAGAGCCTGCACTGATTGCTAGTAGAAGACATGCAGTAATTGTTGAAGCCAAACGTCTAAGGATCAAACTGAAAATCAGAAACATGAAAACGAGAAAACAAGAAAACAGATGGCGAATAAAACAAAGCAGAATTATTTTTTTATAAAACTTTTAATGATAATATCATATGAGTTAATAGTTAATAACATTTTGGCACTTGTTGAATAAATTTTTGCTGCTATTGATAGTCATTCCTCTGATTATTTGACGTTCACAGGCGACGTCAAGGAGGATCAGCTTATTTTGCATATTTATTGCTCGATTTTATTATAGTTTCATTTTCGATCTTGCATTTTAATTCGAACTACTAAAATTAAATGTGTTGTATGCAAGTATTCATATGTTGTTGATTTCGCGTGTTAGATGTCATTCGATTTTCAATTATTTTGTCCATTTGCCAAATATTTGCATCACAAGGATGCCTTCAGTGCTTACAAATAGTTTCAAATAGTTTTGTTCTTCGTTATTTACCATTACATATACAAGTTTTATTGTTTAGTCAAATTTACATTAGGAATTTTAGTTTTGAATGTGCATTGCTGATTGATTTTTCTTGTTTTCGCCTATTTGTGTGTGGTATTGTCAGTACTTTAATTTGGAGACAATTCTTTAACTTTTAATTAGTTGTTATTTTATTATAAAGAGATTTAATATTATATGTGAGAACTAAACATCGTCATGCACTTAATAAAATTTGTTGATAGACGTATAAGTCAACGGGGTATGTTGTTGTTTCTTATCAATGAACACAAAATCAAATTAAAATAATATTTTGGAGTAAACCTCGAATGAATTTGTTGAAATCCAACAAAGCTGAAACAATTATACAGTACAAATAATAGATCTCGATGATTTCCTGTTATGTTTTTCGTCGTTAAATTTCTCCAAATAAATTTACGTTTTCTTTTATTTTCCGGCTTTGCATTCACCAATCAAGTCGAGGTTGCTTCTATTTCTTAACAAAACTATTTTTTCTTATTTTTTTGCTTTTATTTTATTTTATGCATAGTTATATAAAAATTGAGCTGACTAACGAAGTAGTCGACTTCTTATTATGACTATATTTTTGCATTCTTGTTGCTTTCGCTTAGAGTTTATATTCGTTTTACTTATTACTTAGACTACTGGCGGTTCTGGGCCCAAATCTAAATCGGAATCACTGTAAAGAAACGGAGAAAATAGGAAATGTTAGTGAATGTTTTGTTGAACTATATTTAATAATAATTCATTACATTAATAGAAAGAGACTTTCGACTAATTTCTTACCATTCATTGGGCCGTAAGTGAGGAGCAGAAAGAAAGATAATTTATGTATTAAATATATTTCCAAATGTTTCAAAACATTTGTTTGCCGTAATAGAAATGAATAAAAGAAGTGAACAAACAAAAAAAAAAATCATATCAAGAATTGCGCCCAGTATGTCGCTTAGCCGTATAAATGGCTGATGCATCTGAAAAAGTGAAACCATAGCCTAAGCTGGTGCTACGTTCGCTCCCGGTTAGACAAGAGATCGAGCGAGAACGTCAGAAGAAAGGAGACGGTCGACAACATTTTTCGTAGGACTAAAGACCCCAGGAAAGTGTACAGGGAATTCGTCCATTCACGATTAAGTGACCTTCGATTTTATTTTATGTTGACAATTCGACTATGCATGCCTTGTCGGTGTGAAGAGGCATTCGGTACATTCTACCTAGATATATATACATACTCTTGAAGTTGCAGCTTTCACAATATCCTGTGATCACTGATGCGCGGAATGCTAGGTGGTAAATGGTTCAACCGAACTGGTCCTTCAGGTTGGGATTAGAAGCGATAAACTTACTAATTACATACTGGACTCAATTACAAATAAAGAACAGTCAAGGCTACTTGACTGTCTGAAAAGATATAGCCAGATGTTAGTCTTGCTTTCGATGTAAAAATGTTTACAAATACCTGGAACGAGTCCTCATAAAACGCAGCATTACCCGGCAAGCACAAAAAACTACAATTTCTCCTTGCGAAAACAATAAAACGGATAAATATTAAGTTTCAACAGTCAAAAATGGAAGCGCGGAGGTTCATTTTTTATCCTGATAATTATGTGTATTTATTACAATTTTGGAATCAACTTGAAACTTTTTGCTTAAAAAATGATGAGGCAAACAGGTGTTTACTAATTGAAATTTTTGAAGCTGAATTTATAAATGAAAATTCATGCATAAGTAAAGATAAAGTAATGATCTAATAAATTAAATCAATCAAACATAAGGACCTTATGGAAGGCTTTTGATAATAGCTTTAAGGTATATATGTTGTAAGTTTATGAGCAGTTTATACAAATTTGTTAGTTATTTCTAGCAATTTGCACTAAATATATGTCTTGATTTCAATTAGGACTTTGTAACCATATTTTGTTTGTTTTTTCTTGCCTATACTACAGAACTTTGAGGAATCATTTAAACTATTAATTTTATCGACTAAATTTTGTAACAACGATTTAATTCAATTTTTTCTTTCAACATCCATTCATTAACTATCATTCATCAGTTATTCTATACCATAGGCATAATAGCATTTAAACAATTCACAGCTTTTTATTTATCTAACTAACTTTCTCCTGGCATCCGTTCACTCTTACTTGCAAGTAAATTTTCTTGTATTGTTTTATGAATTTTTCAAACCTTCTATTGACACATTTCCCCATAGAAGTTCAGGCTGACTCGTTTCATATGGAATTCGGGATAAATTAAAAATTTCAAAGCAATTTCCTCCTAGTCAAGTTCAATTCATTTAAATTTATTTTGCTAAATTTGTATTATCTTTAATTTACACAAAATTTAGACATTTTATTTTCCCTTTATTTTTCCATTTAATTGAATAAATTTTTTTTCAAGTTTTCATAGATTCTATTTAATTTTCTAAATTTTTCGTTGACAATTTATAATGAAATAACTGCTTCTCTTAGAAGTATTTTAAATTTGTTTTACCGTTGTATATTATTTATGAATTTAACAACAAATGGTACTAATTGCCCTACAGTTAATATAAACAATATTATTGATAAATTTTCTAAACTACTTTTTCTACATAAGGATTGTTGAAAATTATTAAAAGCAGGGCGTGGATAAATAATATGAACCGGTGGCGGTTCTTCGATTTCATCAAAACTATTTGGATCAAAACGACTACCAAAATCAGTATCGAGATCAGTATACACAAGACTTGATGGTATCCAATGCGGGCTTGGCAGATAAAAATTTTTGTTAATTGTTAAGTTATGGCTTAAGTTGTTATATTGTGACCTTTTTATGATATTTGGAATGCGGAATGAATATTTTGAATCATCTAAGTATCACGGTGAATAGTAGTTGTAATAGCACTCGGGTTTATCAAAGGTAGGTTGTTTGGGGTCGAAGTATGTGGAAAAGTATTAGTCAGTCAGTGAGTCAATCAACAATAATGGTAACAGTCGTCGGTAATACGTCGGTTATAACGCTAACGCCCATTGTGAAACATGAGAAATAACAATTTGCAATGAAAGGCTGAGAACGTTCATTATTTTCTTACTATTACATACTTCATCATACCAACGTTTTAGAATTTCATTATAAACTACATCAAATCGTGTCGAACGACGACACTTATCAAAATTGTGTAAATCAAGAGATTCACTTGGATACCTCATTCGAGGAAATCGAGAGATTGAGATTTTTGAGGTACTGAAAAGTTTTCTTTTTCATTTTCTTTTCAAATTTCCAAAGGTGTCACAGAAACCTCAAAAACCCTTGAACTTTACTATACTGTTCCAGCTAAACATACGCTTACCTTACGCTGTTAAATTTCTCATTTACTTCATCTTCCACTTACTGAGTTCGCTCCTTGTTTTCTCCTATTTCTTCTTATTATTCCTCCTATCTTCGTATCTTGTTTCCCTTCCCTGAGAAACTTTTTTCTGAATTTCTTCAATATTTATTTCATATCAAATTCGGTTAAAATACTAGGAATAAACCTGAAGGACGTAAACCTCTACATATTACAATTAGTTTGCTTGTTCTCGTCACAAGGTGTCGCGGGTATAGGTAGAGAGGAAATCTTCAGATGACGGTTGATGTATTTACTAAATTATTCAGCCGCCAAAAAGTAGGTTTCTCTTAATTTATTCAAATATATAATTTAGTGGAGACTCACGATTTTCAAATTGAACGCCATAAGCTATGTGAAATAATTTTAAAAAACATGACACGGCCGAATTGAAACGCCATAAATTATGTGAGTTACGACTTCTCAGTGAACTCGTATCTAACCGTCATAATGTTTTTAAATTTATTTTATATTCTTGTTAGAGCAATAAATACATGTTAATGTAGCAACAAGCAATAATAAATGGCAAGCAAGCAAAAAAATGACATTCTTAATTCATTACTAAATTGTAAGATTTCAAAGCGGGAACGATAGTAATTCCGGAATGCACGTGCTTCATTAATGAGTAAAATTGTTCTCTTGATTAAAATGTAATATGCAATCTCACGGACTGGACAAACTTTCCTGGAAACAAAATCTCTACAGACACTCGATTTATTATCTAACGTACAAACACGTGTCTCTGAGTGAATGCCGCAACAAGGGTCGTTGCATAAATTATTGTTCCTAATTTCCATGTTCTCTCAATATTGAATATATACACAGAAATTGAAATTGTAGAAATTAACAGTACAGTAATCAAATAAAAATAATAAATCGGGAAATCTAAATTTATTTATCATTGTTATCTGCCTTTAGCCATGTGTGGAAAATTTGCATTGATTCCTAACGATACTCATTTCTCAACTTCTGAATCTATTTATTGAATTCATTTCGTCCTTTCCGACTCGTTTCATCATCCCAGGATTTTTTTTTTCATCGAAAAATATCACAAAATCTCGTCAAAGTACTAGGCGCCCATAAATCGGAAGAAAGTAATTCTACCCAAACAAAAATTCAGTTGGAGGAGGTAGATGTATTTGCTAAAATTTCAAAACGCCTTAAGGTATGTGAATTTAAATTTTTCCTTACTCGCATCCACGGGCGGCAATTTGTTTTTTTATTGCAGAAATTTGGGAGAAAACCGTATTGCAAATATATTAAATTGAAAGGCAGGACAACAATTATGTATCGTTGATGTCTATTTATGTGAAATGTTTACTGAGGAACAGTACACTTTTTTTATATGTAACGAGTGGAAAATATATTAATCAATAAATTCACTAAAAATCGCAAAGTTCGACAATGAATAGGACTCTCTCACATTACAACAAAATTTTTATAGTCGAGGGTATCATGACGCTTTGATCTGGGTATTCTTCAATTTTGTAATGCATTATTCACGCTTGTAAGCTTTATTAAAATGTTATCGGCAGATTCTGTTCTGAGTATTTGCGGAGTTCGAACATTGGTTCGTCCATAAAGTTGCATTCAATGGGTATGTAGTAATGCGCTTATTTATAATAAGGCTACAGTACTATGATAATTTTTAACATATAAGCTTTATATGGACACCTCGTTCGAGTAAATCGGAGGAGTTAGAGATTTTTGTGAATTTTTGAGGTAAGGTTAACCCCTTACGGTTTTCTGGGGGTAAATTGGGAAAAATTTTCTTTTCAAAGATTAGAACCTGATTGCGACTTCAGAGCTTCTGCAAAGTCCGGTGAACCTAACAGAGACTACAAGAAGCTTGGAAATGATATTTAATTTGCAATTTAGGGGTAGTGGGGGAGCCAGTGCTTGCACCCTTCCTCACGGCTGTCAGGAGCTGGCCAATGACTTAAGGGTACTTGTTCGATATAGTGGACATCAAGAGCTTTATTTTGACTCCTCGTTCGAGGAAATCGGAGGAGTTAGAGATTTTTGTGAATTTTTGAGGTAAGGTTAACCCCTTACGGTTTTTTGGGGGTAAATTGGGAAAAATTTTCTTTTCAAAGATTGGCACCTGATTGCGACTCCAGAGCTTCTGCAAAGTCCGGTGAACCTAACAGAGACTACAAGAAGCTTGGAAATGATATTTAATTTGCAATTTAGGGGTAGTGGAGGAGCCAGTGCTTGCACCCTTCCTCACGGCTGTCAGGAGCTGGCCAATGACTTAAGGATACTTGTTCGATATAGTGGACATCAAGAGCTTTATTTGGACACCTCGTTCGAGGAAATCGGAGGAGTTTGAGATTTTTGTGAATTTTTGAGGTAAGGTTAACCCCTTACGGTTTTTTGGGGGTAAATTGGGAAAAATTTTCTTTTCAAAGATTGGCACCTGATTGCGACTCCAGAGCTTCTGCAAAGTCCGGTGAACCTAACAGAGACTACAAGAAGCTTGGAAATGATATTTAATTTGCAATTTAGGGGTAGTTGAGGAGCCACTGCTTGCACCCTTCCTCACGTTTGTCAGGAGCTGGCAAATGACTTAAGGATACGTGTTCGATAAAGCGGACATCAAGAGCTTTATTTGGACACCTCGTTCGAGAATATCGGAGGAGTTTGAGATTTTTGTGAATTTGTGAGGTAAGGTTAACTAACCCCTAACGGTTTTTTGGGGGTAAATTGGGAAAAATTTTCTTTTCAAAGATTGGCACCTGATTGCGACTCCAGAGCTTCTGTAAAGTCCGGTGAACCGAACAGAGACTACAAGAAGCTTGGAAATGATATTTAATTTGCAATTTAGGGGTAGTGGGGGAGCCAGTGCTTGCACCCTTCCTCACGGCTGTCAGGAGCTGGCCAATGACTTAAGGATACTTGTTCGGTATAGTGGACATCAAGAGCTTTATATGGACACCTCGTTCGAGGAAATCGGAGGAGTTAGAGATTTTTGTGAATTTTTGAGGTAAGGTTAACCCCTTACGGTTTTTTGGGGGTAAATTGGGCTTAATTTTCTTTTCAAAGATTGGCACCTGATTGCGACTCCAGAGCTTCTGTAAAGTCCGGTGAACCTAACAGAGACTACAAGAAGCTTGGAAATGATATTTAATTTGCAATTTAGGGGTAGTGGGGGAGCCAGTGCTTGCACCCTTCCTCACGGCTGTCAGGAGCTGGCCAATGACTTAAGGATACTTGTTCGGTATAGTGGACATCAAGAGCTTTATATGGACACCTCGTTCGAGGAAATCGGAGGAGTTAGAGATTTTTGTGAAATTTTGAGGTAAGGTTAACCCCTTACGGTTTTTTGGGGGTAAATTGGGAAAAATTTTCTTTTCAAAGATTGGCACCTGATTGCGACTCCAGAGCTTCTGTAAAGTCCGGTGAACCTAACAGAGACTACAAGAAGCTTGGAAATGATATTTAATTTGCAATTTAGGGGTAGTGGGGGAGCCAGTGCTTGCACCCTTCCTCACGGCTGTCAGGAGCTGGCCAATGACTTAAGGATACTTGTTCGATATAGTGGACATCGAGAGCTTTATTTGGACACCTCGTTCGAGGAAATCGGAGGAGTTTGAGATTTATGTGAATTTTTGAGGTAAGGTTAACCCCTTACGGTTTTTTGGGGGTAAATTGGGAAAAATTTTCTTATCAAAGATTGGCACCTGATTGCGACTCCAGAGCTTCTGTAAAGTCCGGTGAACCTAACAGAGACTACAAGAAGCTTGGAAATGATATTTAATTTGCAATTTAGGGATAGTGGGGGAGCCACTGCTTGCACTCTTCCTCACGGCTGTCAGGAGCTGGCCAATGACTTAAAGATACTTGTTCGGTATAGTGAAAATCAAGAGCTTTATATGGACACCTCGTTCGAGGAAATCGGAGGAGTAAGAGATTTATGTGAATGTTTGAGGTAAGGTTTACAAGCCCTTACGGTTTTTTGGGGGTAAATTGGGAAAAATTTTCTTTTCAAAGATTAGCAGCTGAGTGCAACTCCAGAGCTTCTGTAAAGTCCGGTGAACCGAACAGAGACTACAAGAAGCTTGGAAATGATATTTAATTTGCAATTTAGGGGTAGTGGAGGAGCCAGTGCTTGCACCCTTCCTCACGGCTGTCAGGAGCTGGCCAATGACTTAAGGATACTTGTTCGGTATAGTGGACATCAAGAGCTTTATTTGGACACCTCGTTCGAGGAAATCGGAGGAGTTTGAGATTTTTGTGAATTTTTGAGGTAAGGTTAACCCCTTACGGTTTTTTGGGGGTAAATTGGGAAAAATTTTCTTTTCAAAGATTGGCACCTGATTGCGACTCCAGAGCTTCTGTAAAGTCCGGTGAACCTAACAGAGACTACAAGAAGCTTGGAAATGATATTTAATTTGCAATTTAGGGGTAGTGGAGGAGCCAGTGCTTGCACCCTTCCTCACGTCTGTCAGGAGCTGGCAAATGACTTAAGGATACGTGTTCGATATAGCGGACATCAAGAGTTTTATTTGGACACCTCGTTCGAGAATATCGGAGGAGTTTGAGATTTTTGTGAATTTGTGAGGTAAGCTTAACTAACCCCTTACGGTTTTTTGGGGGTAAATTGGGAAAAATTTTCTTTTCAAAGATTGGCACCTGATTGCGACTCCAGAGCTTCTGCAAAGTCCGGTGAACCTAACAGAGACTACAAGAAGCTTGGAAATGATATTTAATTTGCAATTTAGGGATAGTGGGGGAGCCACTGCTTGCACCCTTCCTCACGGCTGTCAGGAGCTGGCCAATGACTTAAAGATACTTGTTCGGTATAGTGGAAATCAAGAGCTTTATATGGACACCTAGTTCGAGGAAATCGGAGGAGTAAGAGATTTATGTGAATTTGTGAGGTAAGGTTTACAAGCCCTTACGATTTTTTGGAGGTAAATTGGGAAAAATTTTCTTTTCAAAGATTAGCACCTGATTGCGACTCCAGAGCTTCTGTAAAGTCCGGTGAACCTAACAGAGACTACAAGAAGCTTGGAAATGATATTTAATTTGCAATTTAGGGGTAGTGGAGGAGCCACTGCTTGCACCCTTCCTCACGGCTGTCAGGAGCTGGCCAATGACTAAAGGATACTTGTTCGATATAGTGGACATCGAGAGCTTTATTTGGACACCTCGTTCGAGGAAATCGGAGGAGTTTGAGATTTATGTGAATGTTTGAGGTAAGGTTTACAAGCCCTTACGGTTTTTTGGAGGAAAATTGGGAAAAATTTTCTTTTCAAAGATTAGCAGCTGAGTGCGACTCCAGAGCTTCTGCAAAGCCCGGTGAACCTAACAGAGACTACAAGAGGCTTGGAAATGATATTTAATTTGCAATTTAGGGGTAGTGGAGGAGCCACTGCTTGCACCCTTCCTCACGGCTGTCAGGAGCTGGCCAATGACTTAAGGATACTTGTTCGATATAGTGGACATCAAGAGCTTTATATGGACACCTCGTTCGAGGAAATCGGAGGAGTTAGAGATTTTTGTGAATTTTTGAGGTAAGGTTAACCCCTTACGGTTTTTTGGGGGTAAATTGGGAAAAATTTTCTTTTCAAAGATTGGCACCTGATTTCGACTCCAGAGCTTCTGTAAAGTCCGGTGAACCTAACAGAGACTACAAGAAGCTTGGAAATGATATTTAATTTGCAATTTAGGGGTAGTGGGGGAGCCAGTGCTTGCACCCTTCCTCACGGCTGTCAGGAGCTGGCCAATGACTTAAAGATACTTGTTCGGTATAGTGGAAATCAAGAGCTTTATATGGACACCTCGTTCGAGGAAATCGGAGGAGTTTGAGATTTATGTGAATGTTTGAGGTAAGGTTTACAAGCCCTTACGGTTTTTTGGAGGTAAATTGGGAAAAATTTTCTTTTCAAAGATTGGCACCTGATTGCGACTCCAGAGCTTCTGTAAAGTCCGGTGAACCTAACAGAGACTACAAGAAGCTTGGAAATGATATTTAATTTGCAATTTAGGGGTAGTGGGGGAGCCAGTGCTTGCACCCTTCCTCACGGCTGTCAGGAGCTGGCCAATGACTTAAGGATACTTGTTCGATATAGTGGACATCAAGAGCTTTATTTGGACACCTCGTTCGAGGAAATCGGAGGAGTTTGAGATTTATGTGAATGTTTGAGGTAAGGTTTACAAGCCCTTACGGTTTTTTGGAGGTAAATTGGGAATAATTTTCTTTTCAAAGATTAGCAGCTGAGTGCAACTCCAGAGCTTCTGCAAAGTCCGGTGAACCTAACAGAGACTACAAGAAGCTTGGAAATGATATTTAATTTGCAATTTAGGGGTAGTGGGGGAGCCAGTGCTTGCACCCTTCCTCACGGCTGTCAGGAGCTGGCCAATGACTTAAGGATACTTGTTCGATATAGTGGACATCAAGATCTTTATTTGGACACCTCGTTCGAGGAAATCGGAGGAGTTAGAGATTTTTGTGAATTTTTGAGGTAAGGTTTACAAGCCCTTACGGTTTTTTGGAGGTAAATTGGGAAAAATTTTCTTTTCAAAGATTAGCAGCTGAGTGCAACTCCAGAGCTTCTGCAAAGTCCGGTGAACCTAACAGAGACTACAAGAAGCTTGGAAATGATATTTAATTTGCAATTTAGGGGTAGTGGAGGAGCCAGTGCTTGCACCCTTCCTCACGGCTGTCAGGAGTTGGCCAATGACTTAAGGATACTTGTTCGATATAGTGGACATCAAGAGCTTTATTTTGACTCCTCGTTCGAGGAAATCGGAGGAGTTTGAGATTTTTGTGAATTTTTGAGGTAAGGTTAACCCCTTACGGTTTTTTGGGGGTAAATTGGGAAAAATTTTCTTTTCAAAGATTGGCACCTGATTGCGACTCCAGAGCTTCTGTAAGGTCCGGTGAACCTAACAGAGACTACAAGAAGCTTGGAAATGATATTTAATTTGCAATTTAGGGGTAGTTGAGGAGCCACTGCTTGCACCCTTCCTCACGTCTGTCAAGAGCTGGCAAATGACTTAAGGATACGTGTTCGATATAGCGGACATCAAGAGCTTTATTTGGACACCTCGTTCGAGAAAATCGGAGGAGTTTGAGATTTTTGTGAATTTGTGAGGTAAGGTTAACCCCTTACGGTTTTTTGGGGGTAAATTGGGAAAAATTTTCTTTTCAAAGATTGGCACCTGATTGCGACTCCAGAGCTTCTGTAAAGTCCGGTGAACCTAACAGAGACTACAAGAAGCTTGGAAATGATATTTAATTTGCAATTTAGGGGTAGTGGGGGAGCCAGTGCTTGCACCCTTCCTCACGGCTGTCAGGAGCTGGCCAATGACTTAAGGATACTTGTTCGATATAGTGGACATCGAGAGCTTTATTTGGACACCTCGTTCGAGAAAATCGGAGGAGTTTGAGATTTATGTGAATTTTTGAGGTAAGGTTAACCCCTTACGGTTTTTTGGGGGTAAATTGGGAAAAATTTTCTTTTCAAAGATTGGCACCTGATTGCGACTCCAGAGCTTCTGCAAAGTCCGGTGAACCTAACAGAGACTACAAGAAGCTTGGAAATGATATTTAATTTGCAATTTAGGGATAGTGGGGGAGCCAGTGCTTGCACCCTTCCTCACGGCTGTCAGGAGCTGGCCAATGACTTAAGGATACTTGTTCGGTATAGTGGACATCAAGAGCTTTATATGGACACCTCGTTCGAGGAAATCGGAGGAGTTAGAGATTTATGTGAATGTTTGAGGTAAGGTTAACCCCTTACGGTTTTTTGGAGGTAAATTGGGAAAAATTTTCTTTTCAAAGATTAGCAGCTGAGTGCAACTCCAGAGCTTCTGCAAAGTCCGGTGAACCTAACAGAGACTACAAGAAGCTTGGAAATGATATTTAATTTGCAATTTAGGGGTAGTGGAGGAGCCAGTGCTTGCACCCTTCCTCACGGCTGTCAGGAGCTGGCCAATGACTTAAGGATACTTGTTCGATATAGTGGACATCAAGAGCTTTATTTGGACACCTCGTTCGAGGAAATCGGAGGAGTTTGAGATTTTTGTGAAGTTTTGAGGTAAGGTTAACCCCTTACGGTTTTTTGGGGGTAAATTGGGAAAAATTTTCTTTTCAAAGATTGGCACCTGATTGCGACTCCAGAGCTTCTGTAAAGTCCGGTGAACCTAACAGAGACTACAAGAAGCTTGGAAATGATATTTAATTTGCAATTTAGGGGTAGTGGAGGAGCCAGTGCTTGCACCCTTCCTCACGTCTGTCAGGAGCTGGCAAATGACTTTAGGATACGTGTTCGATATAGCGGACATCAAGAGCTTTATTTGGACACCTCGTTCGAGAAAATCGGAGGAGTTTGAGATTTATGTGAATTTTTGAGGTAAGGTTAACCCCTTACGGTTTTTTGGGGGTAAATTGGGAAAAATTTTCTTTTCAAAGATTGGCACCTGATTGCGACTCCAGAGCTTCTGCAAAGTCCGGTGAACCTAACAGAGACTACAAGAAGCTTGGAAATGATATTTAATTTGCAATTTAGGGATAGTGGGGGAGCCAGTGCTTGCACCCTTCCTCACGGCTGTCAGGAGCTGGCCAATGACTTAAGGATACTTGTTCGGTATAGTGGACATCAAGAGCTTTATATGGACACCTCGTTCGAGGAAATCGGAGGAGTTAGAGATTTATGTGAATGTTTGAGGTAAGGTTAACCCCTTACGGTTTTTTGGAGGTAAATTGGGAAAAATTTTCTTTTCAAAGATTAGCAGCTGAGTGCAACTCCAGAGCTTCTGCAAAGTCCGGTGAACCTAACAGAGACTACAAGAAGCTTGGAAATGATATTTAATTTGCAATTTAGGGGTAGTGGAGGAGCCAGTGCTTGCACCCTTCCTCACGGCTGTCAGGAGCTGGCCAATGACTTAAGGATACTTGTTCGATATAGTGGACATCAAGAGCTTTATTTGGACACCTCGTTCGAGGAAATCGGAGGAGTTTGAGATTTTTGTGAAGTTTTGAGGTAAGGTTAACCCCTTACGGTTTTTTGGGGGTAAATTGGGAAAAATTTTCTTTTCAAAGATTGGCACCTGATTGCGACTCCAGAGCTTCTGTAAAGTCCGGTGAACCTAACAGAGACTACAAGAAGCTTGGAAATGATATTTAATTTGCAATTTAGGGGTAGTGGAGGAGCCAGTGCTTGCACCCTTCCTCACGTCTGTCAGGAGCTGGCCAATGACTTAAGGGTACTTGTTCGATATAGTGGACATCAAGAGCTTTATTTTGACTCCTCGTTCGAGGAAATCGGAGGAGTTTGAGATTTATGTGAATTTTTGAGGTAAGGTTAACCCCTTACGGTTTTTTGGGGGTAAATTGGGAAAAATTTTCTTTTCAAAGATTGGCACCTGATTGCGACTCCAGAGCTTCTGTAAAGTCCGGTGAACCTAACAGAGACTACAAGAAGCTTGGAAATGATATTTAATTTGCAATTTAGGGGTAGTGGAGGAGCCACTGCTTGCACCCTTCCTCACGTCTGTCAAGAGCTGGCAAATGACTTAAGGATACGTGTTCGATATAGCGGACATCAAGAGCTTTATTTGGACACCTCGTTCGAGAAAATCGGAGGAGTTAGAGATTTTTGTGAATTTGTGAGGTAAGGTTAACCCCTTACGGTTTTTTGGGGGTAAATTGGGAAAAATTTTCTTTTCAAAGATTTGCACCTGATTGCGACTCCAGAGCTTCTGCAAAGTCCGGTGAACCTAACAGAGACTACAAGAAGCTTGGAAATGATATTTAATTTGCAATTTAGGGGTAGTGGGGGAGCCAGTGCTTGCACCCTTCCTCACGGCTGTCAGGAGCTGGCCAATGACTTAAGGGTACTTGTTCGATATAGTGGACATCAAGAGCTTTATTTTGACTCCTCGTTCGAGGAAATCGGAGGAGTTTGAGATTTTTGTGAATTTTTGAGGTAAGGTTAACCCCTTACGGTTTTTTGGGGGTAAATTGGGAAAAATTTTCTTTTCAAAGATTGGCACCTGATTGCGACTCCAGAGCTTCTGTAAAGTCCGGTGAACCTAACAGAGACTACAAGAAGCTTGGAAATGATATTTAATTTGCAATTTAGGGGTAGTGGAGGAGCCACTGCTTGCACCCTTCCTCACGTCTGTCAAGAGCTGGCCAATGACTTAAGGATACTTGTTCGATATAGTGGACATCGAGAGCTTTATTTGGACACCTCGTTCGAGGAAATCGGAGGAGTTTGAGATTTATGTGAATTTTTGAGGTAAGGTTAACCCCTTACGGTTTTTTGGGGGTAAATTGGGAAAAATTTTCTTATCAAAGATTGGCACCTGATTGCGACTCCAGAGCTTCTGCAAAGTCCGGTGAACCTAACAGAGACTACAAGAAGCTTGGAAATGATATTTAATTTGCAATTTAGGGATAGTGGGGGAGCCACTGCTTGCACTCTTCCTCACGGCTGTCAGGAGCTGGCCAATGACTTAAAGATACTTGTTCGGTATAGTGGAAATCAAGAGCTTTATATGGACACCTCGTTCGAGGAAATCGGAGGAGTAAGAGATTTATGTGAATGTTTGAGGTAAGGTTTACAAGCCCTTACGGTTTTTTGGGGGTAAATTGGGAAAAATTTTCTTTTCAAAGATTAGCAGCTGAGTGCAACTCCAGAGCTTCTGTAAAGTCCGGTGAACCGAACAGAGACTACAAGAAGCTTGGAAATGATATTTAATTTGCAATTTAGGGGTAGTGGAGGAGCCAGTGCTTGCACCCTTCCTCACGGCTGTCAGGAGCTGGCCAATGACTTAAGGATACTTGTTCGATATAGTGGACATCAAGAGCTTTATTTGGAGACCTCGTTCGAGGAAATCGGAGGAGTTTGAGATTTTTGTGAATTTTTGAGGTAAGGTTAACCCCTTACGGTTTTTTGGGGGTAAATTGGGAAAAATTTTCTTTTCAAAGATTGGCACCTGATTGCGACTCCAGAGCTTCTGTAAAGTCCGGTGAACCTAACAGAGACTACAAGAAGCTTGGAAATGATATTTAATTTGCAATTTAGGGGTAGTTGAGGAGCCACTGCTTGCACCCTTCCTCACGTTTGTCAGGAGCTGGCAAATGACTTAAGGATACGTGTTCGATATAGCGGACATCAAGAGTTTTATTTGGACACCTCGTTCGAGAATATCGGAGGAGTTTGAGATTTTTGTGAATTTGTGAGGTAAGCTTAACTAACCCCTTACGGTTTTTTGGGGGTAAATTGGGAAAAATTTTCTTTTCAAAGATTGGCACCTGATTGCGACTCCAGAGCTTCTGCAAAGTCCGGTGAACCTAACAGAGACTACAAGAAGCTTGGAAATGATATTTAATTTGCAATTTAGGGATAGTGGGGGAGCCACTGCTTGCACCCTTCCTCACGGCTGTCAGGAGCTGGCCAATGACTTAAAGATACTTGTTCGGTATAGTGGAAATCAAGAGCTTTATATGGACACCTAGTTCGAGGAAATCGGAGGAGTAAGAGATTTATGTGAATTTGTGAGGTAAGGTTTACAAGCCCTTACGATTTTTTGGAGGTAAATTGGGAAAAATTTTCTTTTCAAAGATTGGCACCTGATTGCGACTCCAGAGCTTCTGTAAAGTCCGGTGAACCTAACAGAGACTACAAGAAGCTTGGAAATGATATTTAATTTGCAATTTAGGGGTAGTGGAGGAGCCACTGCTTGCACCCTTCCTCACGGCTGTCAGGAGCTGGCCAATGACTAAAGGATACTTGTTCGATATAGTGGACATCGAGAGCTTTATTTGGACACCTCGTTCGAGGAAATCGGAGGAGTTTGAGATTTATGTGAATGTTTGAGGTAAGGTTTACAAGCCCTTACGGTTTTTTGGAGGAAAATTGGGAAAAATTTTCTTTTCAAAGATTAGCAGCTGAGTGCGACTCCAGAGCTTCTGCAAAGCCCGGTGAACCTAACAGAGACTACAAGAGGCTTGGAAATGATATTTAATTTGCAATTTAGGGGTAGTGGAGGAGCCATTGCTTGCACCCTTCCTCACGGCTGTCAGGAGCTGGCCAATGACTTAAGGATACTTGTTCGATATAGTGGACATCAAGAGCTTTATATGGACACCTCGTTCGAGGAAATCGGAGGAGTTAGAGATTTTTGTGAATTTTTGAGGTAAGGTTAACCCCTTACGGTTTTTTGGGGGTAAATTGGGAAAAATTTTCTTTTCAAAGATTGGCACCTGATTTCGACTCCAGAGCTTCTGTAAAGTCCGGTGAACCTAACAGAGACTACAAGAAGCTTGGAAATAATATTTAATTTGCAATTTAGGGGTAGTGGGGGAGCCAGTGCTTGCACCCTTCCTCACGGCTGTCAGGAGCTGGCCAATGACTTAAAGATACTTGTTCGGTATAGTGGAAATCAAGAGCTTTATATGGACACCTCGTTCGAGGAAATCGGAGGAGTTTGAGATTTATGTGAATGTTTGAGGTAAGGTTTACAAGCCCTTACGGTTTTTTGGAGGTAAATTGGGAAAAATTTTCTTTTCAAAGATTGGCACCTGATTGCGACTCCAGAGCTTCTGTAAAGTCCGGTGAACCTAACAGAGACTACAAGAAGCTTGGAAATGATATTTAATTTGCAATTTAGGGGTAGTGGGGGAGCCAGTGCTTGCACCCTTCCTCACGGCTGTCAGGAGCTGGCCAATGACTTAAGGATACTTGTTCGATATAGTGGACATCAAGAGCTTTATTTGGACACCTCGTTCGAGGAAATCGGAGGAGTTTGAGATTTATGTGAATGTTTGAGGTAAGGTTTACAAGCCCTTACGGTTTTTTGGAGGTAAATTGGGAATAATTTTCTTTTCAAAGATTAGCAGCTGAGTGCAACTCCAGAGCTTCTGCAAAGTCCGGTGAACCTAACAGAGACTACAAGAAGCTTGGAAATGATATTTAATTTGCAATTTAGGGGTAGTGGGGGAGCCAGTGCTTGCACCCTTCCTCACGGCTGTCAGGAGCTGGCCAATGACTTAAGGATACTTGTTCGATATAGTGGACATCAAGATCTTTATTTGGACACCTCGTTCGAGGAAATCGGAGGAGTTAGAGATTTTTGTGAATTTTTGAGGTAAGGTTTACAAGCCCTTACGGTTTTTTGGAGGTAAATTGGGAAAAATTTTCTTTTCAAAGATTAGCAGCTGAGTGCAACTCCAGAGCTTCTGCAAAGTCCGGTGAACCTAACAGAGACTACAAGAAGCTTGGAAATGATATTTAATTTGCAATTTAGGGGTAGTGGAGGAGCCAGTGCTTGCACCCTTCCTCACGGCTGTCAGGAGTTGGCCAATGACTTAAGGATACTTGTTCGATATAGTGGACATCAAGAGCTTTATTTTGACTCCTCGTTCGAGGAAATCGGAGGAGTTTGAGATTTTTGTGAATTTTTGAGGTAAGGTTACCCTTACGGTTTTTTGGGGGTAAATTGGGAAAAATTTTCTTTTCAAAGATTGGCACCTGATTGCGACTCCAGAGCTTCTGTAAGGTCCGGTGAACCTAACAGAGACTACAAGAAGCTTGGAAATGATATTTAATTTGCAATTTAGGGGTAGTTGAGGAGCCACTGCTTGCACCCTTCCTCACGTCTGTCAAGAGCTGGCAAATGACTTAAGGATACGTGTTCGATATAGCGGACATCAAGAGCTTTATTTGGACACCTCGTTCGAGAAAATCGGAGGAGTTTGAGATTTTTGTGAATTTGTGAGGTAAGGTTAACCCCTTACGGTTTTTTGGAGGTAAATTGGGAAAAATTTTCTTTTCAAAGATTGGCACCTGATTGCGACTCCAGAGCTTCTGTAAAGTCCGGTGAACCTAACAGAGACTACAAGAAGCTTGGAAATGATATTTAATTTGCAATTTAGGGGTAGTGGGGGAGCCAGTGCTTGCACCCTTCCTCACGGCTGTCAGGAGCTGGCCAATGACTTAAGGATACTTGTTCGATATAGTGGACATCGAGAGCTTTATTTGGACACCTCGTTCGAGAAAATCGGAGGAGTTTGAGATTTATGTGAATTTTTGAGGTAAGGTTAACCCCTTACGGTTTTTTGGGGGTAAATTGGGAAAAATTTTCTTTTCAAAGATTGGCACCTGATTGCGACTCCAGAGCTTCTGCAAAGTCCGGTGAACCTAACAGAGACTACAAGAAGCTTGGAAATGATATTTAATTTGCAATTTAGGGATAGTGGGGGAGCCAGTGCTTGCACCCTTCCTCACGGCTGTCAGGAGCTGGCCAATGACTTAAGGATACTTGTTCGGTATAGTGGACATCAAGAGCTTTATATGGACACCTCGTTCGAGGAAATCGGAGGAGTTAGAGATTTATGTGAATGTTTGAGGTAAGGTTAACCCCTTACGGTTTTTTGGAGGTAAATTGGGAAAAATTTTCTTTTCAAAGATTAGCAGCTGAGTGCAACTCCAGAGCTTCTGCAAAGTCCGGTGAACCTAACAGAGACTACAAGAAGCTTGGAAATGATATTTAATTTGCAATTTAGGGGTAGTGGAGGAGCCAGTGCTTGCACCCTTCCTCACGGCTGTCAGGAGCTGGCCAATGACTTAAGGATACTTGTTCGGTATAGTGGACATCAAGAGCTTTATATGGACACCTCGTTCGAGGAAATCGGAGGAGTTAGAGATTTATGTGAATGTTTGAGGTAAGGTTAACCCCTTACGGTTTTTTGGAGGTAAATTGGGAAAAATTTTCTTTTCAAAGATTAGCAGCTGAGTGCAACTCCAGAGCTTCTGCAAAGTCCGGTGAACCTAACAGAGACTACAAGAAGCTTGGAAATGATATTTAATTTGCAATTTAGGGGTAGTGGAGGAGCCAGTGCTTGCACCCTTCCTCACGGCTGTCAGGAGCTGGCCAATGACTTAAGGATACTTGTTCGATATAGTGGACATCAAGAGCTTTATTTGGAGACCTCGTTCGAGGAAATCGGAGGAGTTTGAGATTTTTGTGAATTTTTGAGGTAAGGTTAACCCCTTACGGTTTTTTGGGGGTAAATTGGGAAAAATTTTCTTTTCAAAGATTGGCACCTGATTGCGACTCCAGAGCTTCTGTAAAGTCCGGTGAACCTAACAGAGACTACAAGAAGCTTGGAAATGATATTTAATTTGCAATTTAGGGGTAGTTGAGGAGCCACTGCTTGCACCCTTCCTCACGTTTGTCAGGAGCTGGCAAATGATTTAAGGATACGTGTTCGATATAGCGGACATCAAGAGTTTTATTTGGACACCTCGTTCGAGAATATCGGAGGAGTTTGAGATTTTTGTGAATTTGTGAGGTAAGCTTAACTAACCCCTTACGGTTTTTTGGGGGTAAATTGGGAAAAATTTTCTTTTCAAAGATTGGCACCTGATTGCGACTCCAGAGCTTCTGCAAAGTCCGGTGAACCTAACAGAGACTACAAGAAGCTTGGAAATGATATTTAATTTGCAATTTAGGGATAGTGGGGGAGCCACTGCTTGCACCCTTCCTCACGGCTGTCAGGAGCTGGCCAATGACTTAAAGATACTTGTTCGGTATAGTGGAAATCAAGAGCTTTATATGGACACCTAGTTCGAGGAAATCGGAGGAGTAAGAGATTTATGTGAATGTTTGAGGTAAGGTTAACCCCTTACGGTTTTTTGGAGGTAAATTGGGAAAAATTTTCTTTTCAAAGATTAGCAGCTGAGTGCAACTCCAGAGCTTCTGCAAAGTCCGGTGAACCTAACAGAGACTACAAGAAGCTTGGAAATGATATTTAATTTGCAATTTAGGGGTAGTGGGGGAGCCAGTGCTTGCACCCTTCCTCACGGCTGTCAGGAGCTGGCCAATGACTTAAGGATACTTGTTCGATATAGTGGACATCGAGAGCTTTATTTGGACACCTCGTTCGAGAAAATCGGAGGAGTTTGAGATTTATGTGAATTTTTGAGGTAAGGTTAACCCCTTACGGTTTTTTGGGGGTAAATTGGGAAAAATTTTCTTTTCAAAGATTGGCACCTGATTGCGACTCCAGAGCTTCTGCAAAGTCCGGTGAACCTAACAGAGACTACAAGAAGCTTGGAAATGATATTTAATTTGCAATTTAGGGATAGTGGGGGAGCCAGTGCTTGCACCCTTCCTCACGGCTGTCAGGAGCTGGCCAATGACTTAAGGATACTTGTTCGGTATAGTGGACATCAAGAGCTTTATATGGACACCTCGTTCGAGGAAATCGGAGGAGTTAGAGATTTATGTGAATGTTTGAGGTAAGGTTAACCCCTTACGGTTTTTTGGAGGTAAATTGGGAAAAATTTTCTTTTCAAAGATTAGCAGCTGAGTGCAACTCCAGAGCTTCTGCAAAGTCCGGTGAACCTAACAGAGACTACAAGAAGCTTGGAAATGATATTTAATTTGCAATTTAGGGGTAGTGGAGGAGCCAGTGCTTGCACCCTTCCTCACGGCTGTCAGGAGCTGGCCAATGACTTAAGGGTACTTGTTCGATATAGTGGACATCAAGAGCTTTATTTTGACTCCTCGTTCGAGGAAATCGGAGGAGTTTGAGATTTTTGTGAATTTTTGAGGTAAGGTTAACCCCTTACGGTTTTTTGGGGGTAAATTGGGAAAAATTTTCTTTTCAAAGATTGGCACCTGATTGCGACTCCAGAGCTTCTGTAAAGTCCGGTGAACCTAACAGAGACTACAAGAAGCTTGGAAATGATATTTAATTTGCAATTTAGGGGTAGTGGAGGAGCCACTGCTTGCACCCTTCCTCACGTCTGTCAAGAGCTGGCAAATGACTTAAGGATACGTGTTCGATATAGCGGACATCAAGTGCTTTATTTGGACACCTCGTTCGAGAAAATCGGAGGAGTTAGAGATTTTTGTGAATTTGTGAGGTAAGGTTAACCCCTTACGGTTTTTTGGGGGTAAATTGGGAAAAATTTTCTTTTCAAAGATTTGCACCTGATTGCGACTCCAGAGCTTCTGCAAAGTCCGGTGAACCTAACAGAGACTACAAGAAGCTTGGAAATGATATTTAATTTGCAATTTAGGGGTAGTGGGGGAGCCAGTGCTTGCACCCTTCCTCACGGCTGTCAGGAGCTGGCCAATGACTTAAGGGTACTTGTTCGATATAGTGGACATCAAGAGCTTTATTTTGACTCCTCGTTCGAGGAAATCGGAGGAGTTTGAGATTTTTGTGAATTTTTGAGGTAAGGTTAACCCCTTACGGTTTTTTGGGGGTAAATTGGGAAAAATTTTCTTTTCAAAGATTGGCACCTGATTGCGACTCCAGAGCTTCTGTAAAGTCTGGTGAACCTAACAGAGACTACAAGAAGCTTGGAAATGATATTTAATTTGCAATTTAGGGGTAGTGGAGGAGCCACTGCTTGCACCCTTCCTCACGTCTGTCAAGAGCTGGCCAATGACTTAAGGATACTTGTTCGATATAGTGGACATCGAGAGCTTTATTTGGACACCTCGTTCGAGGAAATCGGAGGAGTTAGAGATTTATGTGAATTTTTGAGGTAAGGTTAACCCCTTACGGTTTTTTGGGGGTAAATTGGGAAAAATTTTCTTATCAAAGATTGGCACCTGATTGCGACTCCAGAGCTTCTGCAAAGTCCGGTGAACCTAACAGAGACTACAAGAAGCTTGGAAATGATATTTAATTTGCAATTTAGGGATAGTGGGGGAGCCACTGCTTGCACCCTTCCTCACGGCTGTCAGGAGCTGGCCAATGACTTAAGGATACTTGTTCGGTATAGTGGAAATCAAGAGCTTTATATGGACACCTCGTTCGAGGAAATCGGAGGAGTAAGAGATTTATGTGAATGTTTGAGGTAAGGTTTACAAGCCCTTACGGTTTTTTGGGGGTAAATTGGGAAAAATTTTCTTTTCAAAGATAAGCAGCTGAGTGCAACTCCAGAGCTTCTGTAAAGTCCGGTGAACCGAACAGAGACTACAAGAAGCTTGGAAATGATATTTAATTTGCAATTTAGGGGTAGTGGAGGAGCCAGTGCTTGCACCCTTCCTCACGGCTGTCAGGAGCTGGCCAATGACTTAAGGATACTTGTTCGATATAGTGGACATCAAGAGCTTTATTTGGAGACCTCGTTCGAGGAAATCGGAGGAGTTTGAGATTTTTGTGAATTTTTGAGGTAAGGTTAACCCCTTACGGTTTTTTGGGGGTAAATTGGGAAAAATTTTCTTTTCAAAGATTGGCACCTGATTGCGACTCCAGAGCTTCTGTAAAGTCCGGTGAACCTAACAGAGACTACAAGAAGCTTGGAAATGATATTTAATTTGCAATTTAGGGGTAGTTGAGGAGCCACTGCTTGCACCCTTCCTCACGTTTGTCAGGAGCTGGCAAATGACTTAAGGATACGTGTTCGATATAGCGGACATCAAGAGTTTTATTTGGACACCTCGTTCGAGAATATCGGAGGAGTTTGAGATTTTTGTGAATTTGTGAGGTAAGCTTAACTAACCCCTTACGGTTTTTTGGGGGTAAATTGGGAAAAATTTTCTTTTCAAAGATTGGCACCTGATTGCGACTCCAGAGCTTCTGCAAAGTCCGGTGAACCTAACAGAGACTACAAGAAGCTTGGAAATGATATTTAATTTGCAATTTAGGGATAGTGGGGGAGCCACTGCTTGCACCCTTCCTCACGGCTGTCAGGAGCTGGCCAATGACTTAAAGATACTTGTTCGGTATAGTGGAAATCAAGAGCTTTATATGGACACCTAGTTCGAGGAAATCGGAGGAGTAAGAGATTTATGTGAATTTGTGAGGTAAGGTTTACAAGCCCTTACGATTTTTTGGAGGTAAATTGGGAAAAATTTTCTTTTCAAAGATTGGCACCTGATTGCGACTCCAGAGCTTCTGTAAAGTCCGGTGAACCTAACAGAGACTACAAGAAGCTTGGAAATGATATTTAATTTGCAATTTAGGGGTAGTGGAGGAGCCACTGCTTGCACCCTTCCTCACGGCTGTCAGGAGCTGGCCAATGACTAAAGGATACTTGTTCGATATAGTGGACATCGAGAGCTTTATTTGGACACCTCGTTCGAGGAAATCGGAGGAGTTTGAGATTTATGTGAATGTTTGAGGTAAGGTTTACAAGCCCTTACGGTTTTTTGGAGGAAAATTGGGAAAAATTTTCTTTTCAAAGATTAGCAGCTGAGTGCGACTCCAGAGCTTCTGCAAAGCCCGGTGAACCTAACAGAGACTACAAGAGGCTTGGAAATGATATTTAATTTGCAATTTAGGGGTAGTGGAGGAGCCATTGCTTGCACCCTTCCTCACGGCTGTCAGGAGCTGGCCAATGACTTAAGGATACTTGTTCGATATAGTGGACATCAAGAGCTTTATATGGACACCTCGTTCGAGGAAATCGGAGGAGTTAGAGATTTTTGTGAATTTTTGAGGTAAGGTTAACCCCTTACGGTTTTTTGGGGGTAAATTGGGAAAAATTTTCTTTTCAAAGATTGGCACCTGATTTCGACTCCAGAGCTTCTGTAAAGTCCGGTGAACCTAACAGAGACTACAAGAAGCTTGGAAATAATATTTAATTTGCAATTTAGGGGTAGTGGGGGAGCCAGTGCTTGCACCCTTCCTCACGGCTGTCAGGAGCTGGCCAATGACTTAAAGATACTTGTTCGGTATAGTGGAAATCAAGAGCTTTATATGGACACCTCGTTCGAGGAAATCGGAGGAGTTTGAGATTTATGTGAATGTTTGAGGTAAGGTTTACAAGCCCTTACGGTTTTTTGGAGGTAAATTGGGAAAAATTTTCTTTTCAAAGATTGGCACCTGATTGCGACTCCAGAGCTTCTGTAAAGTCCGGTGAACCTAACAGAGACTACAAGAAGCTTGGAAATGATATTTAATTTGCAATTTAGGGGTAGTGGGGGAGCCAGTGCTTGCACCCTTCCTCACGGCTGTCAGGAGCTGGCCAATGACTTAAGGATACTTGTTCGATATAGTGGACATCAAGAGCTTTATTTGGACACCTCGTTCGAGGAAATCGGAGGAGTTTGAGATTTATGTGAATGTTTGAGGTAAGGTTTACAAGCCCTTACGGTTTTTTGGAGGTAAATTGGGAATAATTTTCTTTTCAAAGATTAGCAGCTGAGTGCAACTCCAGAGCTTCTGCAAAGTCCGGTGAACCTAACAGAGACTACAAGAAGCTTGGAAATGATATTTAATTTGCAATTTAGGGGTAGTGGAGGAGCCAGTGCTTGCACCCTTCCTCACGGCTGTCAGGAGTTGGCCAATGACTTAAGGATACTTGTTCGATATAGTGGACATCAAGAGCTTTATTTTGACTCCTCGTTCGAGGAAATCGGAGGAGTTTGAGATTTTTGTGAATTTTTGAGGTAAGGTTACCCTTACGGTTTTTTGGGGGTAAATTGGGAAAAATTTTCTTTTCAAAGATTGGCACCTGATTGCGACTCCAGAGCTTCTGTAAGGTCCGGTGAACCTAACAGAGACTACAAGAAGCTTGGAAATGATATTTAATTTGCAATTTAGGGGTAGTTGAGGAGCCACTGCTTGCACCCTTCCTCACGTCTGTCAAGAGCTGGCAAATGACTTAAGGATACGTGTTCGATATAGCGGACATCAAGAGCTTTATTTGGACACCTCGTTCGAGAAAATCGGAGGAGTTTGAGATTTTTGTGAATTTGTGAGGTAAGGTTAACCCCTTACGGTTTTTTGGAGGTAAATTGGGAAAAATTTTCTTTTCAATGATTAGCAGCTGAGTGCAACTCCAGAGCTTCTGCAAAGTCCGGTGAACCTAACAGAGACTACAAGAAGCTTGGAAATGATATTTAATTTGCAATTTAGGGGTAGTGGGGGAGCCAGTGCTTGCACCCTTCCTCACGGCTGTCAGGAGCTGGCCAATGACTTAAGGATACTTGTTCGATATAGTGGACATCAAGAGCTTTATTTGGACACCTCGTTCGAGGAAATCGGAGGAGTTTGAGATTTATGTGAATGTTTGAGGTAAGATTTACAAGCCCTTACGGTTTTTTGGAGGTAAATTGGGAATAATTTTCTTTTCAAAGATTAGCAGCTGAGTGCAACTCCAGAGCTTCTGCAAAGTCCGGTGAACCTAACAGAGACTACAAGAAGCTTGGAAATGATATTTAATTTGCAATTTAGGGGTAGTGGGGGAGCCAGTGCTTGCACCCTTCCTCACGGCTGTCAGGAGCTGGCCAATGACTTAAGGATACTTGTTCGATATAGTGGACATCAAGATCTTTATTTGGACACCTCGTTCGAGAATATCGGAGGAGTTAGAGATTTTTGTGAATTTTTGAGGTAAGGTTTACAAGCCCTTACGGTTTTTTGGAGGTAAATTGGGAAAAATTTTCTTTTCAAAGATTAGCAGCTGAGTGCAACTCCAGAGCTTCTGCAAAGTCCGGTGAACCTAACAGAGACTACAAGAAGCTTGGAAATGATATTTAATTTGCAATTTAGGGGTAGTGGAGGAGCCAGTGCTTGCACCCTTCCTCACGGCTGTCAGGAGTTGGCCAATGACTTAAGGATACTTGTTCGATATAGTGGACATCAAGAGCTTTATTTTGACTCCTCGTTCGAGGAAATCGGAGGAGTTTGAGATTTTTGTGAATTTTTGAGGTAAGGTTAACCCCTTACGGTTTTTTGGGGGTAAATTGGGAAAAATTTTCTTTTCAAAGATTGGCACCTGATTGCGACTCCAGAGCTTCTGTAAGGTCCGGTGAACCGAACAGAGACTACAAGAAGCTTGGAAATGATATTTAATTTGCAATTTAGGGGTAGTGGGGGAGCCAGTGCTTGCACCCTTCCTCACGGCTGTCAGGAGCTGGCCAATGACTTAAGGATACTTGTTCGATATAGTGGACATCAAGAGCTTTATTTGGACACCTCGTTCGAGGAAATCGGAGGAGTTTGAGATTTATGTGAATTTTTGAGATAAGGTTAACCCCTTACGGTTTTTTGGGGGTAAATTGGGAAAAATTTTCTTTTCAAAGATTGGCACCTGATTGCGACTCCAGAGCTTCTGTAAAGTCCGGTGAACCTAACAGAGACTACAAGAAGCTTGGAAATGATATTTAATTTGCAATTTAGGGGTAGTGGGGGAGCCAGTGCTTGCACCCTTCCTCACGGCTGTCAGGAGCTGGCCAATGACTTAAGGATACTTGTTCGATATAGTGGACATCGAGAGCTTTATTTGGACACCTCGTTCGAGAAAATCGGAGGAGTTTGAGATTTATGTGAATTTTTGAGGTAAGGTTAACCCCTTACGGTTTTTTGGGGGTAAATTGGGAAAAATTTTCTTTTCAAAGATTGGCACCTGATTGCGACTCCAGAGCTTCTGCAAAGTCCGGTGAACCTAACAGAGACTACAAGAAGCTTGGAAATGATATTTAATTTGCAATTTAGGGATAGTGGGGGAGCCAGTGCTTGCACCCTTCCTCACGGCTGTCAGGAGCTGGCCAATGACTTAAGGATACTTGTTCGGTATAGTGGACATCAAGAGCTTTATATGGACACCTCGTTCGAGGAAATCGGAGGAGTTAGAGATTTATGTGAATGTTTGAGGTAAGGTTAACCCCTTACGGTTTTTTGGAGGTAAATTGGGAAAAATTTTCTTTTCAAAGATTAGCAGCTGAGTGCAACTCCAGAGCTTCTGCAAAGTCCGGTGAACCTAACAGAGACTACAAGAAGCTTGGAAATGATATTTAATTTGCAATTTAGGGGTAGTGGGGGAGCCAGTGCTTGCACCCTTCCTCACGGCTGTCAGGAGCTGGCCAATGACTTAAGGATACTTGTTCGATATAGTGGACATCAAGAGCTTTATTTGGACACCTCGTTCGAGGAAATCGGAGGAGTTTGAGATTTTTGTGAATTTTTGAGGTAAGGTTAACCCCTTACGGTTTTTTGGGGGTAAATTGGGAAAAATTTTCTTTTCAAAGATTGGCACCTGATTGCGACTCCAGAGCTTCTGTAAAGTCCGGTGAACCTAACAGAGACTACAAGAAGCTTGGAAATGATATTTAATTTGCAATTTAGGGGTAGTGGGGGAGCCAGTGCTTGCACCCTTCCTCACGGCTGTCAGGAGCTGGCCAATGACTTAAGGATACTTGTTCGATATAGTGGACATCGAGAGCTTTATTTGGACACCTCGTTCGAGAAAATCGGAGGAGTTTGAGATTTATGTGAATTTTTGAGGTAAGGTTAACCCCTTACGGTTTTTTGGGGGTAAATTGGGAAAAATTTTCTTTTCAAAGATTGGCACCTGATTGCGACTCCAGAGCTTCTGCAAAGTCCGGTGAACCTAACAGAGACTACAAGAAGCTTGGAAATGATATTTAATTTGCAATTTAGGGATAGTGGGGGAGCCAGTGCTTGCACCCTTCCTCACGGCTGTCAGGAGCTGGCCAATGACTTAAGGATACTTGTTCGGTATAGTGGACATCAAGAGCTTTATATGGACACCTCGTTCGAGGAAATCGGAGGAGTTAGAGATTTATGTGAATGTTTGAGGTAAGGTTAACCCCTTACGGTTTTTTGGAGGTAAATTGGGAAAAATTTTCTTTTCAAAGATTAGCAGCTGAGTGCAACTCCAGAGCTTCTGCAAAGTCCGGTGAACCTAACAGAGACTACAAGAAGCTTGGAAATGATATTTAATTTGCAATTTAGGGGTAGTGGGGGAGCCAGTGCTTGCACCCTTCCTCACGGCTGTCAGGAGCTGGCCAATGACTTAAGGATACTTGTTCGATATAGTGGACATCAAGAGCTTTATTTGGACACCTCGTTCGAGGAAATCGGAGGAGTTTGAGATTTTTGTGAATTTTTGAGGTAAGGTTAACCCCTTACGGTTTTTTGGGGGTAAATTGGGAAAAATTTTCTTTTCAAAGATTGGCACCTGATTGCGACTCCAGAGCTTCTGTAAAGTCCGGTGAACCTAACAGAGACTACAAGAAGCTTGGAAATGATATTTAATTTGCAATTTAGGGATAGTGGGGGAGCCACTGCTTGCACCCTTCCTCACGGCTGTCAGGAGCTGGCCAATGACTTAAAGATACTTGTTCGGTATAGTGGAAATCAAGAGCTTTATATGGACACCTCGTTCGAGGAAATCGGAGGAGTTAGAGATTTATGTTAATTTTTGAGGTAAGGTTAACTAACCCCTTACGGTTTTTTGGGGGTAAATTGGGAAAAATTTTCTTTTCAAAGATTGGCACCTGAGTGCGACTCCAGAGCTTCTGTAAAGTCCGGTGAACCTAACAGAGACTACAAGAAGCTTGGAAATGATATTTAATTTGCAATTTAGGGGTAGTTGAGGAGCCACTGCTTGCACCCTTCCTCACGTTTGTCAGGAGCTGGATAATGACTTAAGGATACGTGTTCGATATAGCGGACATCAAGAGCTTTATTTGGACACCTCGTTCGAGAATATCGGAGGAGTTTGAGATTTTTGTGAATTTGTGAGGTAAGGTTAACCCCTTACGGTTTTTTGGGGGTAAATTGGGAAAAATTTTCTTTTCAAAGATTGGCACCTGATTGCGACTCCAGAGCTTCTGCAAAGTCCGGTGAACCTAACAGAGACTACAAGAAGCTTGGAAATGATATTTAATTTGCAATTTAGGGGTAGTGGAGGAGCCAGTGCTTGCACCCTTCCTCACGGCTGTCAGGAGCTGGCCAATGACTTAAGGATACTTGTTCGATATAGTGGACATCAAGAGCTTTATTTGGACACCTCGTTCGAGGAAATCGGAGGAGTTTGAGATTTTTGTGAATTTTTGAGGTAAGGTTAACCCCTTACGGTTTTTTGGGGGTAAATTGGGAAAAATTTTCTTTTCAAAGATTTGCACCTGATTGCGACTCCAGAGCTTCTGCAAAGTCCGGTGAACCTAACAGAGACTACAAGAAGCTTGGAAATGATATTTAATTTGCAATTTAGGGGTAGTGGGGGAGCCAGTGCTTGCACCCTTCCTCACGGCTGTCAGGAGCTGGCCAATGACTTAAGGATACTTGTTCGATATAGTGGACATCAAGAGCTTTATTTGGACACCTCGTTCGAGGAAATCGGAGGAGTTTGAGATTTTTGAGAATTTGTGAGGTAAGGTTAACCCCTTACGGTTTTTTGGGGGTAAATTGGGAAAAATTTTCTTTTCAAAGATTAGCAGCTGATTGCGACTCCAGAGCTTCTGCAAGGTCCGGTGAACCTAACAGAGACTACAAGAAGCTTGGAAATGATATTTAATTTGCAATTTAGGGGTAGTGGGGGAGCCAGTGCTTGCACCCTTCCTCACGGCTGTCAGGAGCTGGCCAATGACTTAAGGATACTTGTTCGATATAGTGGACATCAAGAGCTTTATTTGGACACCTCGTTCGAGGAAATCGGAGGAGTTTGAGATTTTTGAGAATTTGTGAGGTAAGGTTAACCCCTTACGGTTTTTTGGGGGTAAATTGGGAAAAATTTTCTTTTCAAAGATTGGCACCTGATTGCGACTCCAGAGCTTCTGCAAAGTCCGGTGAACCTAACAGAGACTACAAGAAGCTTGGAAATGATATTTAATTTGCAATTTAGGGGTAGTGGGGGAGCCAGTGCTTGCACCCTTCCTCACGGCTGTCAGGAGCTGGCCAATGACTTAAGGGTACTTGTTCGATATAGTGGACATCAAGAGCTTTATTTTGACTCCTCGTTCGAGGAAATTGGAGGAGTTTGAGATTTTTGTGAATTTTTGAGGTAAGGTTAACCCCTTACGGTTTTTTGGGGGTAAATTGGGAAAAATTTTCTTTTCAAAGATTGGCACCTGATTGCGACTCCAGAGCTTCTGTAAAGTCCGGTGAACCTAACAGAGACTACAAGAAGCTTGGAAATGATATTTAATTTGCAATTTAGGGGTAGTGGAGGAGCCACTGCTTGCACCGTTCCTCACGTCTGTCAAGAGCTGGCAAATGACTTAAGGATACGTGTTCGATATAGCGGACATCAAGAGCTTTATTTGGACACCTCGTTCGAGAAAATCGGAGGAGTTAGAGATTTTTGTGAATTTGTGAGGTAAGGTTAACCCCTTACGGTTTTTTGGGGGTAAATTGGGAAAAATTTTCTTTTCAAAGATTTGCACCTGATTGCGACTCCAGAGCTTCTGCAAAGTCCGGTGAACCTAACAGAGACTACAAGAAGCTTGGAAATGATATTTAATTTGCAATTTAGGGGTAGTGGGGGAGCCAGTGCTTGCACCCTTCCTCACGGCTGTCAGGAGCTGGCCAATGACTTAAGGATACTTGTTCGATATAGTAGACATCAAGAGCTTTATTTGGACACCTCGTTCGAGGAAATCGGAGGAGTTTGAGATTTTTGAGAATTTGTGAGGTAAGGTTAACCCCTTACGGTTTTTTGGGGGTAAATTGGGAAAAATTTTCTTTTCAAAGATTAGCAGCTGATTGCGACTCCAGAGCTTCTGCAAGGTCCGGTGAACCTAACAGAGACTACAAGAAGCTTGGAAATGATATTTAATTTGCAATTTAGGGGTAGTGGGGGAGCCAGTGCTTGCACCCTTCCTCACGGCTGTCAGGAGCTGGCCAATGACTTAAGGGTACTTGTTCGATATAGTGGACATCAAGAGCTTTATTTTGACTCCTCGTTCGAGGAAATCGGAGGAGTTTGAGATTTATGTGAATGTTTGAGGTAAGGTTTAAAAGCCCTTACGGTTTTTTGGAGGTAAATTGGGAAAAATTTTCTTTTCAAAGATTGGCACCTGATTGCGACTCCAGAGCTTCTGTAAAGTCCGGTGAACCTAACAGAGACTACAAGAAGCTTGGAAATGATATTTAATTTGCAATTTAGGGGTAGTGGGGGAGCCAGTGCTTGCACCCTTCCTCACGGCTGTCAGGAGCTGGCCAATGACTTAAGGATACTTGTTCGATATAGTGGACATCAAGAGCTTTATTTGGACACCTCGTTCGAGGAAATCGGAGGAGTTTGAGATTTATGTGAATGTTTGAGGTAAGGTTTACAAGCCCTTACGGTTTTTTGGAGGTAAATTGGGAATAATTTTCTTTTCAAAGATTAGCAGCTGAGTGCAACTCCAGAGCTTCTGCAAAGTCCGGTGAACCTAACAGAGACTACAAGAAGCTTGGAAATGATATTTAATTTGCAATTTAGGGGTAGTGGGGGAGCCAGTGCTTGCACCCTTCCTCACGGCTGTCAGGAGCTGGCCAATGACTTAAGGATACTTGTTCGATATAGTGGACATCAAGATCTTTATTTGGACACCTCGTTCGAGGAAATCGGAGGAGTTAGAGATTTTTGTGAATTTTTGAGGTAAGGTTAACCCCTTACGGTTTTTTGGGGGTAAATTGGGAAAAATTTTCTTTTCAAAGATTGGCACCTGATTGCGACTCCAGAGCTTCTGCAAAGTCCGGTGAACCTAACAGAGACTACAAGAAGCTTGGAAATGATATTTAATTTGCAATTTAGGGGTAGTGGGGGAGCCAGTGCTTGCACCCTTCCTCACGGCTGTCAGGAGCTGGCCAATGACTTAAGGGTACTTGTTCGATATAGTGGACATCAAGAGCTTTATTTTGACTCCTCGTTCGAGGAAATCGGAGGAGTTTGAGATTTTTGTGAATTTTTGAGGTAAGGTTAACCCCTTACGGTTTTTTGGGGGTAAATTGGGAAAAATTTTCTTTTCAAAGATTGGCACCTGATTGCGACTCCAGAGCTTCTGTAAAGTCCGGTGAACCTAACAGAGACTACAAGAAGCTTGGAAATGATATTTAATTTGCAATTTAGGGGTAGTGGAGGAGCCACTGCTTGCACCCTTCCTCACGTCTGTCAAGAGCTGGCAAATGACTTAAGGATACGTGTTCGATATAGCGGACATCAAGAGCTTTATTTGGACACCTCGTTCGAGAAAATCGGAGGAGTTTGAGATTTTTGTGAATTTGTGAGGTAAGGTTAACCCCTTACGGTTTTTTGGGGGTAAATTGGGAAAAATTTTCTTTTCAAAGATTTGCACCTGATTGCGACTCCAGAGCTTCTGCAAAGTCCGGTGAACCTAACAGAGACTACAAGAAGCTTGGAAATGATATTTAATTTGCAATTTAGGGGTAGTGGGGGAGCCAGTGCTTGCACCCTTCCTCACGGCTGTCAGGAGCTGGCCAATGACTTAAGGATACTTGTTCGATATAGTGGACATCAAGAGCTTTATTTGGACACCTCGTTCGAGGAAATCGGAGGAGTTTGAGATTTTTGAGAATTTGTGAGGTAAGGTTAACCCCTTACGGTTTTTTGGGGGTAAATTGGGAAAAATTTTCTTTTCAAAGATTAGCAGCTGATTGCGACTCCAGAGCTTCTGCAAGGTCCGGTGAACCTAACAGAGACTACAAGAAGCTTGGAAATGATATTTAATTTGCAATTTAGGGGTAGTGGGGGAGCCAGTGCTTGCACCCTTCCTCACGGCTGTCAGGAGCTGGCCAATGACTTAAGGGTACTTGTTCGATATAGTGGACATCAAGAGCTTTATTTTGACTCCTCGTTCGAGGAAATCGGAGGAGTTTGAGATTTTTGTGAATTTTTGAGGTAAGGTTAACCCCTTACGGTTTTTTGGGGGTAAATTGGGAAAAATTTTCTTTTCAAAGAATCTTTTCAAAGATTGGCACCTGATTGCGACTCCAGAGCTTCTGTAAAGTCCGGTGAACCTAACAGAGACTACAAGAAGCTTGGAAATGATATTTAATTTGCAATTTAGGGGTAGTGGAGGAGCCACTGCTTGCACCCTTCCTCACGTCTGTCAAGAGCTGGCAAATGACTTAAGGATACGTGTTCGATATAGCGGACATCAAGAGCTTTATTTGGACACCTCGTTCGAGAAAATCGGAGGAGTTTGAGATTTTTGTGAATTTGTGAGGTAAGGTTAACCCCTTACGGTTTTTTGGGGGTAAATTGGGAAAAATTTTCTTTTCAAAGATTTGCACCTGATTGCGACTCCAGAGCTTCTGCAAAGTCCGGTGAACCTAACAGAGACTACAAGAAGCTTGGAAATGATATTTAATTTGCAATTTAGGGGTAGTGGGGGAGCCAGTGCTTGCACCCTTCCTCACGGCTGTCAGGAGCTGGCCAATGACTTAAGGATACTTGTTCGATATAGTGGACATCAAGAGCTTTATTTGGACACCTCGTTCGAGGAAATCGGAGGAGTTTGAGATTTTTGAGAATTTGTGAGGTAAGGTTAACCCCTTACGGTTTTTTGGGGGTAAATTGGGAAAAGTTTTCTTTTCAAAGATTAGCAGCTGATTGCGACTCCAGACCTTCTGCAAGGTCCGGTGAACCTAACAGAGACTACAAGAAGCTTGGAAATGATATTTAATTTGCAATTTAGGGATAGTGGGGGAGCCAGTGCTTGCACCCTTCCTCACGGCTGTCAGGAGCTGGCCAATGACTTAAAGATACTTGTTCGGTATAGTGGAAATCAAGAGCTTTATTTGGACACCTCGTTCGAGGAAATCGGAGGAGTTTGAGATTTTTGTGAATTTTTGAGGTAAGGTTAACCCCTTACGGTTTTTTGGGGGTAAATTGGGAAAAATTTTCTTTTCAAAGATTGGCACCTGATTGCGACTCCAGAGCTTCTGCAAAGTCCGGTGAACCTAACAGAGACTACAAGAAGCTTGGAAATGATATTTAATTTGCAATTTAGGGGTAGTGGGGGAGCCAGTGCTTGCACCCTTCCTCACGGCTGTCAGGAGCTGGCCAATGACTTAAGGGTACTTGTTCGATATAGTGGACATCAAGAGCTTTATTTTGACTCCTCGTTCGAGGAAATCGGAGGAGTTTGAGATTTTTGTGAATTTTTGAGGTAAGGTTAACCCCTTACGGTTTTTTGGGGGTAAATTGGGAAAAATTTTCTTTTCAAAGATTGGCACCTGATTGCGACTCCAGAGCTTCTGTAAAGTCCGGTGAACCTAACAGAGACTACAAGAAGCTTGGAAATGATATTTAATTTGCAATTTAGGGGTAGTGGAGGAGCCACTGCTTGCACCCTTCCTCACGTCTGTCAAGAGCTGGCAAATGACTTAAGGATACGTGTTCGATATAGCGGACATCAAGAGCTTTATTTGGACACCTCGTTCGAGAAAATCGGAGGAGTTTGAGATTTTTGTGAATTTGTGAGGTAAGGTTAACCCCTTACGGTTTTTTGGGGGTAAATTGGGAAAAATTTTCTTTTCAAAGATTTGCACCTGATTGCGACTCCAGAGCTTCTGCAAAGTCCGGTGAACCTAACAGAGACTACAAGAAGCTTGGAAATGATATTTAATTTGCAATTTAGGGGTAGTGGGGGAGCCAGTGCTTGCACCCTTCCTCACGGCTGTCAGGAGCTGGCCAATGACTTAAGGATACTTGTTCGATATAGTGGACATCAAGAGCTTTATTTGGACACCTCGTTCGAGGAAATCGGAGGAGTTTGAGATTTTTGAGAATTTGTGAGGTAAGGTTAACCCCTTACGGTTTTTTGGGGGTAAATTGGGAAAAATTTTCTTTTCAAAGATTAGCAGCTGATTGCGACTCCAGAGCTTCTGCAAGGTCCGGTGAACCTAACAGAGACTACAAGAAGCTTGGAAATGATATTTAATTTGCAATTTAGGGATAGTGGGGGAGCCAGTGCTTGCACCCTTCCTCACGGCTGTCAGGAGCTGGCCAATGACTTAAAGATACTTGTTCGGTATAGTGGAAATCAAGAGCTTTATTTGGACACCTCGTTCGAGGAAATCGGAGGAGTTTGAGATTTTTGAGAATTTGTGAGGTAAGGTTAACCCCTTACGGTTTTTTGGAGGTAAATTGGGAAACATTTTCTTTTCAAAGATTAGCAGCTGAGTGCGACTCCAGAGCTTCTGCAAAGTCCGGTGAACCTAACAGAGACTACAAGAAGCTTGGAAATGATATTTAATTTGCAATTTAGGGATAGTGGGGGAGCCAGTGCTTGCACCCTTCCTCACGGCTGTCAGGAGCTGGCCAATGACTTAAGGATACTTGTTCGATATAGTGGACATCAAGAGCTTTATTTGGACACCTCGTTCGAGGAAATCGGAGGAGTTTGAGATTTATGTGAATTTTTGAGATAAGGTTAACCCCTTACGGTTTTTTGGGGGTAAATTGGGAAAAATTTTCTTTTCAAAGATTGGCACCTGATTGCGACTCCAGAGCTTCTGTAAAGTCCGGTGAACCGAACAGAGACTACAAGAAGCTTGGAAATGATATTTAATTTGCAATTTAGGGGTAGTGGAGGAGCCACTGCTTGCACCCTTCCTCACGTCTGTCAGGAGCTGGCAAATGACTTAAGGATACGTGTTCGATATAGCGGACATCAAGAGCTTTATTTGGACACCTCGTTCGAGAAAATCGGAGGAGTTTGAGATTTATGTGAATTTTTGAGGTAAGGTTAACTAACCCCTTACGGTTTTTTGGGGGTAAACTGGGAAAAATTTTCTTTTCAAAGATTGGCACCTGATTGCGACTCCAGAGCTTCTGCAAAGTCCGGTGAACCTAACAGAGACTACAAGAAGCTTGGAAATGATATTTAATTTGCAATTTAGGGATAGTGGGGGAGCCACTGCGTGCATCCTTCCCCATGGCTGTTAGGAGCTGGCAAATGACTTAAGGATACGTGTTCGATATTGTGGACATCAAGAGCTTTATTTGGAACTCGGAGGCGTTTGCGTTTTTGGGGATTTTTGTTGTTAGGGGAAGTGCTTACGGTTTTTATTGCTGGATGTGGGTGCTGGATTTTTTCACTACTGAGCTCCTGATTGTGGCTCCAGAACCTCCGGATGGTAGCGCTAACCATTCTTACCCCTTTGCCAGGACTATCGCCTGCCTAGCTCTAATTTAGTGAAAGTATTTACTGAAAGTATTGCAGCGTTTTTTATAATCAGTGATTTTCTGTCAGCAAATGTGTTAATTTCATATAATTGAAAATGTTCAATTATTGATGTGTGACTTCAATACTATTGTAACACAATTTTTTGGGAAGCATATTTAATTCGTTCATATTGATTTCGTTCTTTAATCGTCGAATATTTGAGACTGAATGCTTCATTATTTTCAATACATTTTGTCATAATGCTTCAGTGAAGCGTGCGTCGTGCTCAAATTACTGCTGAAAACAGATTATGGTCAAGAATAATCGCGCAGATCCCGGAAACAGAAACTTAAATTATAGAAACTTATTTCTTCCGTCTAGCATCGATTAGACTAGTTCGCATATCACAGGCGTCGATTATATATTTAAATCAATATCAAGCATTCCAAATATTGTTTCCTCAAAGTAATCAGATTAAGATTAGAAAAGATATAAATGAGTTAATTGAATTTCTACTTACTCAGGACATTCATCAGCATTCACCGAACTAATAGCACGTAGTGCTAAATTAATAGGACCATCAAGTTCATTCTCAATAACGTGAATACAGCCAACAAATCCATGTGGGAAACGATGACCTGTGAATTTATCAAGGTCAGGCGCTCCTCCTGGAATTTAAAGGACATCAGTGGAGTCGAAAATTGATGATATGAATTAAAGGTAATCAATTAAATATTAATTGTAGTATACATACCAATAAACACATTGCCTGGCAAATGTGATTTTGTTTGTGGTGTTGGTCTTGTTTCACCATACTGAACTAATTTATCCAATTCAAGTTCGGCACGATTACGATCCCGTCTAATTATTGCTACATGTCGTTGTCCATCGTTGACAAGGAAGTCAGTATTCCTCGTGCTTGATTCTTCGCCATCCAAGCGATAATTATATTCGATGAATCCTTCTACAATGGCCAACGCAAGAAAATCTTGTCCATTGTACGCTACTCCTTTGTCCTGGCCATACCAAACCAAAAGACCATTTGGCTCAGTTGTAGAGAATAGGATCGCTATGAAATTCTTTTCTTGATCTGTGGAATTGCTGAATGCATTTCGATCCAGTTCAATGTATCCATCCCCGTGAAATTGGGCTGAGTTTTCAATTCGAATGACTGAAAGAGAGCGAGAAATATTAAAAATAGCATCGTGACCTTTTTGACAAGGATCATTTCAATTAGAGGGGGACCACGACTTACATTTCTCGCACGTTTTACCGGCAAATCCTAGAGGACATTGACATTTAAAGTCATCGTTATTTAGCGTGCAGATGCCACCATTCTCGCATGGATCACGAGAGCAGGCATCGGTACGTGCATCTATACTATTTTCGTTCGATACCGGAGGCTGATTCTGTAAGGATGTAGATCACAAATGTAGTTAATGAAATTAGAGACACAATGTAGGCCTACCGAGATTTCATTGCTATCACCACAGTTCTGCACATTTGCTGCATCCAGAATGTTGGCGATCAAGTCGATTGACTCCATGCCTTCTTCCAGCTGTAATAAAAATATCGATTTGTGAAAATTTCGAAGATCCTAAATTCCAATTTTAAAATGTCATAAAGTCTATTTTTTCCATTCAATGTCTAGTTGAACCATATACCTTGGATATGCATCCTTCGAAACCTCTCGTCACGCCAACATGTTTGTTTAAGTTGATACGTTTGTCGTAGCCTCCGATATACAGATTCGTCTTCAGATAAACACTTCTAGCTGGTCCTTCCGTACGACCGCTCTGTGTTGGTTCATTGCCAACCTTGAGATGAACTACACCCATCTTGCGAGTTATGTGAACTTGTGTCCATTTGCGAGGGACAATTGCTGATTGAGATCGGATGATAAGTGGTTTGAGATCTGCAAAACAACCAAAACACTCGATTAGATTTGGAATCTAAGGAAGTGAAGCGCAGAAGGACTTACGTGCACTAATATATAGTCGCAATTCTAAATGTTTATCTTTGATAATCAACGCAACGAAATCACCGTTGGAGTTCTCCGATTCGGCAACATAGAGAATTACGGAATCTTCAACGTTGTCTGGACGAATATTGAATTTAATATCTAGTTTGAATGCTTTTAGGTGTCCTGTGAGAGATTACTTCTAAGTAAAATAGACTTTGATAGAAATGTTCACACATACTTATAAGCCGCGTAGCTTCCATCTTTGAAGGACAAGCTTCCTTCATCCAAGTGCTCAATATATTGGCACCGATCACCGGTTCTATTCAATGGGCAATAGCACTCCATTCCGATATCAGTATTCTCGCAACGGCCGATTCCACAAATGCCTGGGGCACACGATGATCCTTCTAAGGCGCAGTTCTTTCCAGTGTAACCATCTTGACAAATGCATGAGTATCCCATTTCAGTTTGACTTTCTAAGCAAACTCCATCATTCTGACAAGGATCGTCAGCACATGGCTCACACGATGTTGTTCCTTCCTTTAGTAAAGCATCCTGATTCAATTCGATGGTTTTATCTTTCAATACAAGCCGGCTGATACAACCCACAAATCCATCCTGTTTTGCAACTGCAGTCTGTGGAATCTCTTCCCATGCTGGAACACCACCCAAATAGAGATTGCCAATTAAATCAAGGCCAACAGATTGAGAAACAGGTGGGAATGCAACAGGACGTTGATTATCAACCATCATGAGACCATCCTTGCGTACACGATTAACCTTCACGGTATGCCATTCACCGAGTTCGATAGGCTCTTCCGAACGAATAATCGTTGGTTTCAGACCGAAGTCGAAACGGAATTCAACGTATTTATCGTTCAAAGCAAGAGCAATATAATCGCCGCTACCCTTCTTTTGACCATTGTACAGGATTAATCCATTTTCGTGTTCAGGACGGAATGTTATTTCAAAATTGAACTTCATGTAGGCATTCTGAAGGGTTGGGAATGCCATATAGCTTTTCCTTGCTTGCGGAAAGTAGGGAATAGCTCCAGTAACAACCAGCGTAGTCGCCGCATCAGATGATTGTGCATTGTGTGTGATCGTACAAATGTACGATCCTGCATCCTTGGCTTGTACGTTAGTGAGGTTCAAAGTTGACTGTGTAGGTGAAAAATTAGTGTTAATTCAATTTGAAAAATAAAATTTTTGGATAAGATTAATCTCCTGGCAGTGTGTAAATCTAATTATAACGCTGGGAAGACCAACAAGGACATACTGAAATAAAGTGCCTGGACAAATGTTGTCGCAGAAAATTAGTTGAGCATGAGCACAAGTGTGCACAGCCCTTCTTTGTACTTCCCGTGTCTAATCAATCAATCAATGGGACGCAGCTTTCCCATATTATGATGGTAAGCTAAAGGATATGTACCCACTGAGAAACAGCATCAAATAACCTGATTCAGTATAACATTGACGTATGAGGGTTCTAAGTTTTGGTTATGATGTGCGGTTGCTCCGCCGCACGGTCTACTCCTCCATTTTTCAACACATGTGGATTGTTTAAAGAGAAGCTTAACAGAGGTTACTATCACGATATGACTTTCAGGACATATCCGGTTGCAATCCGCAAGGCTCTATACTTCCGTTGCTGCTTTTTTCTCAGTAATTATGGCGTTTCGTTGGGGCACGTTGGACAATTTTCCGGTTTCTAAATTTTGAATACAAATTTTTTTCCCTGATTTGGAGTTAAATATATCGTCTTTGTTTGCCTGATAATTGCATCGTAATAGCAAGCATCATTTTTTTCAGTGAACCATGAACCTGCTGTATAGGCGACGAGTGCTTTCCGTAGAACAGAATAGCTAAGAACCTATTCTAGCTCAGTTGAGAAGAAAATAAATAATACTTACAGCATAAATATCTTGTCCTGGATTGAATTTGCCATTTTGTCTAGACCATTTAAACATAGCCGGGAAAGTTTTGGCATCACATTTTAGGACGACGGTTGAGCCGACTTCAGCATGTTGTACCTTTGATTGTCTGGTTTGCCGCTTGTATGTTTCTTCTTCTTCAGCTGGAATAGGAATAGTTTGTTTTTCTATTATTTTTTTGCAAGATAATGCAACTATACAAAAATACATACGCGTAATTTTGAGCTCATAGTTTGTACTATATTCCTGATTGTATGGCGTCCTACAGCGGCAAATATATTCGCCAGTATCTCCTAGTTGCACGTTATCCAAGTACAGTTTGTTGCCTTCTTGCTGTAATTTTTTTAGTCGGGTTTAACATTTTTATCGTTGGATTAATAAATGAATGATCCTGTTGGAATCAAATCGAATTATTCTACTTACCCGAATGTTATCTGGTAATGGTTGTCCATCAGCTCGCTCCCAAACCAACGAGGCGTAATCACTTGGTTGTGATATGCATTCAACAACGGTTGATTCACCAGTTCGAAGATACGCTCGGGGAGGATTCAATCGAAGGGATGGTACATCGGGTGCTTTTGGTTTGTTATTTTTTTAAATCCGCATTTTGTGAGATGATTTGTTTTTGACGATTGGGAAGAAAACAAAAATTGTTAGTTCAAGTGTTTTTAAATATGGAAAATAAACTTCAACAATTGGAAGCTATTTAACATGTAATGGTTAAAAAGGAAGCTTAAATTGATGTAAAATCAAATTATTGTATTTCATTTTGAATAAAATGTTTAACCAAAATCAATTTATGCATCCTTCAACCATGCTCTAACATAAATGTTCTACTCCTAGTCAAAATATTTTACCCATATTTCGTATTAAAACAATTTGTTTACATTTCATAATTAACATTTAAATTAATGGAATGCGTTAATTTAAAGCTTGACCTAAAATTAAGGGGAATAAGTTATAGGGAACACCCGTATCCAATAAAAAAATAAAAATAAATAAATAAAAAAATTGATTCGATAACAACGTCTTTGGGCGTGGTAACAAAATAAATATGTTTTGCTTGAAGCATGAAGCGATACAACCTCATTAAATATCATTATCTTTTTTTAATTACTAAGATAAACTGTTTTGGAAACGATTGTTTCGAACATGCCTTCGTTTTAAATACCAATTCATGCAATATAAAAACAAAGAAAGAGACGTTAGAAACAAAATTTCAAGACCAGACATCTTGAAAGGGTTTTCTCTATGCGTGAATAATATTCAAAACATTTGTTAAATTTAAAGCGAAAACTTTGCAAAAGTTCAAAAGGATTTTCAATTATGCTTGAAAGATTAAATCAAAAATAAGAAATTAAAGCGTTAAATATATGAGTTCATTTGCCTGTTGAAGCTATGCTTAAAGGAACAAGTATAAGGGAGAATGTGCGTGAGAAGGTCCTTGTAAAGATGACTTCGTGAGGCCACTTTTAAATATGACTAATATTTCCTTGCTTTTCCGTCCAGCATTTTCTTTTCATTTTTAACTAGATTTTCGAAGTTTGAATCATTAGATAACATATAGAGGGTATGAAAACAATCTTCGAGAGATTTAATTTTTCTTGAGAAAAAATTAAAAAAATTTAGTACATAATTTGAACAATCAAAAAGAAAGAAAAAGAAATTCTGTTTATTGAAATTTCGTGTATATCAAAAATATGAAAAAATTTATGAATTTTTTATTTATTCAAAGTTTTTAACTATGAAATTATTTCAACGCTTTCAGGAGATGCAACAGAATTTTCAACGGCTGATGATTTGGCTCTCAAATATATTTATTTTAAAGGAACTGTGATTATGATATTACATTGTGCGTAATTGTGCCTTAAAATAGTAATTAAATATGCAAACAAATAAATTGTGCGACTATACATAATTTTTTCGCAGCGTAGAAATGACATGTATTGAAAGGATGTTGACATATATATATATAAATAAAATGATGTTTGACTTCATTCAGTTTCAATTTCAGGTTTAACTAATTAAAATCAAATATATATGTTTACAAAGTGTTATAATTTTAAAAATTATGAAGAAATTCATAATTTTAATATGAAATTTCGCTAACTAGACCAGCCGAAAGCTCTTTCAACTTTAAATCCTTGCTGTCAAACATAAACAATGGTTTGTCTCTATTTAAATTCATCTGAATTAGAATTCGACGAGTGACGTAAAGGTAATTTTTTTGTTTCAAAGAATTTTTAGTTTTTGCGTAAAATGGGCGAAAGTTTTTTTTTCCAAATAGGACATGTCGTTTCATCGCTGCTTAGTGATTTCCTAATTTAATTTGTACATACAAATAATGGTGCATTTGCCAATATGGTTTATACATAATTTTTTTTTAAATTTATTTTCAGGACTATGGTGCTGCAGTGCTTTTGTTGCAATACGTGTAGATACGCGCTTGAAATGCTTCATTTTTCATGATACGGCGATAACATAATATACATTAACAAAATAAGTTATTAACGAACATATACAAAAATCAAATTTACTGTAAATTTTGATATTGTTACACTAGCTTAGGCAGTCCATAGAAATTTAACGAGTGTCCTGCTTATGATGAATATTTCGGCTTACTTCAAATTACAACGCAGTAATAAAAATTTGAATTATTAATGACTTGAAAAAAGTCAACGATATTACGACACACAGCCCTACGATATGGTTTTATTTCCTTTAGTATGAATTGGAGGATATTAGAATTAAAAGTAAAAATTTGTGAATAAGAATAACTGAGACATTTCATACGAGCTACTAATGAATTCAACCGAGTTCTAGAAAAAAAAATTGGTATTTTGGTGAGATTTTAGAACTCTACCGAATACTGTTACAGAACTGAATATAGAAAATCAAAAGAAAATTTCAAAAAAGACTTTAGAATCAATAGAAAATATGTTTCAAAATATTTAAAAGAGACTTTAAAGGAAAAAAAAACAAAAAAGCTTGTCCGAAATTTTTAAAAACGAACTCAAACAAAATTTTTTCGAGGTGTATTGCATTCCAATCCTTTTGTTCGTTCAAGAAGATTTTTTCATATTATCCAAAAAATGTAACAACGAAGCTGAAAAGGAAGCGAAGCCATGTTCAAAAGGAAGCGCTGTTGAATCGCGCTGTTCAAAAGCGCTGTTCATCAAAGCGTGTTTTGATGCAAACACTTTATCAATTTTTTAAAATTTGACACTTATTTCAATACAACTATTTTTTATTTTGTGTCAAATAATTTGAAAACATAAAATAAATTAAAAAAATCAGTATAAACCTCTGCTAACTCTGATTTGTGTTTCTATTCGGACGAAATATTGTGAAATTTAGACTGAATATGGAAAACCTTGAATATGAAAGGATAATGTTTTATATTTTCAAGCTTTTTTAAATATTTATTCCCAATTATGTGATGATGATCTTTAATGTATATTTAATAAAAGAGAGATGAAGAATGAGGACTGAATAATGCACTGGATTCTGCACCTCAGGATCATTGGGAATCGATTGAACCACTGCTATTAGTTGCTGAGCCTACTCAGATATAGAAATAATCAAATATAATAGGAAATGCGGTTGGTAAAGGCAGGAAAGTAATTTTTCTAGTTTTCCGGAATTGAAAAGAGGGTATTAGGTTTATTCCGGAATAATTCCCGCCAATATTTGCAGCTTTTGAAGAAAATGAAAAGAAAATCAAAGCCAAGCCAACAAAGATCGAGCCTTTATCATTTCCACCTATTTTTCGTTTTTGTTAAATTTTCGAATTCCTGTTGCGATGCCTCAGTTTACGCACTTCTACGCAATTTCAATATTCTCAAATGAAGAGTTTATTATTTCTTTTTGACTACCATCACAGTTGCCTTGTTTGCACTAATAGAATTGTTTTCGAGTTCTTTTGCAATTTTAACATTGGTGTCCGACTATTGGTTAGAAGAAAAAGATCCTTTTCGAAATAGGCTTAAATCAGAACTCAAATTTAATCAAGTGATTAAATATGAAATAGAAGTAAAATGCAATGGATATTAAGGGAAAATATTAGGTTACTTTGTTTTGGTTGGCCATACAATACAATCAAGAGATTAAAAATGGAGCAGATCTTTCTCGATAATCTAACACAAAAGAAAGTATAAGGATAAGTTCATTGATCGAACAAAGTATGGTTTAGGTAGGTCAAAACTTTCAAACGCAATGACCTCATAAAAAGGGCGAATAAAAATTCATTTACTAAAGATGGCTTTGACGGGTCGAAACATATCCTCCTACAATGAAAATATGCAAACGGATATATAAATTTATGAAAATCCTCTCAAGCCTGGAAATTAGAACCACAAACGTCTAGAAAGTTACTGTACATGATTTGAACCTTTGAGTTTAATAATTATAGATCATTGGTCAAAATCTGAAACAGAAATTATATTGTGTTCTACGATCATACGTGGAAATCTCACAGGAAGAGAAAAAATATGGATCCGTTTGGCACTTTATTCTCACTCACAAGTCGGATCAAGTGAGTCTCATCATGTCCTTGTAACAATTCAGACAAGACTCCATAGAGCTGTTAGATGAAGGAGTTCTTCATTTCTCTCTAGCATATAAATTAGAACTATGGTTCATATGAGCTTCTGGAAATGCGGAATTAAATTGAAAGTTGTACGCAATGAATATTTTTGATTTAGTTTTACACAACAGAATCCCACAAGAATTCTAAATCACCCAAAAATTTTCGCGTTTCAATCCACCAGTTTGCCGCAGCAGGACAATCTGGATGTTTCTTTTAGCTACAATTGGCTTTCATTAAGTTTATGTCTCTCTTGAGCTAGTGAATGTTAGTTCTTTCGAAGATGAGCTTCCGAGCAAAGAATAGCTATAGGTCAAAGGAGGGCCTGGCAAAGCTGGTGGATTCTTTTCACAGGAGTGTCCTGTGCCAACTCAGGCACAGGAAAAAAATATTAAAATATAAATATTTAAAATATAATCCTGTGTCCATGTGAAGAATAAGACGAGAGATAGGATGAATGCAGCAACAGTAGGTTCAGCCGGTTAAAAAGTAGTTAAAATGGATGCAATAAAAATATAAATATACCAATTGGTAAAATGAGTTCCAACGAAATCTTTTGGAAGAAGCTAGACTCTGCCTCAAATGATAGAAATTCCTTCAGGATATGCTAAACTTACTTGTTTCACTTTAGTAAAGCGAGAATAAGGCAACTACTAGGAATTGAATTTGGAAGATGATTACGGTTTTTTCAGGCTAAATTGGCTGCAATCATTGAGTCTAAAATAAGTGTAAAATAATCAAAATTTCTTTATACTTCAGTTTTATGTTTTTCCAAGCCAATCCTCATTAGACAATAAGTCCATCCAGTGAAATGAGTATATTAAAAAGTGGTTCTTAGAAAAATTTCCCGGCCAAATGAAAATTCTTAATAAGGTTTTTTGAATTATGATTGGAATTTTACGGAATGGAAGGTGGGAAAGACATGGACGTGTACTATTTATTAGGAGGGAGAAGACTTCTGCTTCTAGTACAACCATTAGCTCGCGAACTAGGAACTGTATATGCCCCTGATGATTTTTAAGAGTTGGGCTGTACTCACAAGACAACGCCCCTCACAACGAACCGGAAATCGGAGAACCCGGTCAAAAGATCAAGAAAGTTGGAGATGAGATATTCTAAAGACCTCAAAGCCCGATACGAACTATGGAGTCTTGACGACAAGAGTAAAAATAAACTGACTTACATGGTCCTGCAGGTAAGGTCTTTAAACGGACACTTTGAAGATGATTGTCTATTAAGACTTCTACGCCATTGATCATAATGATTAATATATATTTTCATAATGATTAATATATTATCAATTTTCAATATTATTCCAAGAGATTATTTGGTGGTAAAAACTAACATTCGACTCAACAAATTTCTATGGACTTGATTGCCTTTTACATACGATTCCAATCAACGGTAATTCTGTAATATACATGAAATTTTAAATTTAAAAAATCCAATCTAGCGATATTCTATCCAATATAAGAATTATATAATTATATATTACTGATACATGTAAAATATAAATTAAAGAAAGAAAACAAACCGATAGTGATTATCTTTTGCCTATAGGCACGATCCTTTTTCCATCGTTTAAACGTATTGCAATTCATCTCATCCGAATGATCGACACAATCATAAATGCCATCACAAACCATCGAGCGTGATATGCATGTGTGTGTATGTGATACACACTTGAAATCTTTTGGTTGGCATGTTTTAGGTCGTACACTTTCTAATTATTTTTATTTGTTTTTGTGTTTTTGCATCACATTCAACATCATATGCAATCCATTCGATTTTTCAGTTGACGATAGGGTTTAATTTGTTTTTTAATTATTTTTGTTTGTTTGGTGATACGCATTCAATTCATATAATTTGAATAAACAAACCCATATGCGTTTTTTATTCATAATGCATAATGAATACGTGAACAAAAACGCACAAAAACGGCAAATGTCAGGCAAGCAGGCAGGCAAAGGTACATAAACATTATAAAAAATAATATTTTTGCAATTTTGGTTTAGTTTTGTTGTTGTTGTTTTCGTTGACAATTGCCGCAAAATAAGTCCATTTGTGTTCGTAGTTGTCGTTTGTTTTTTATTTAATTTAAAATGCATAATTATTTTGTTTTTTTTTGTGTTTAACGGCAGGCATTGAAAAATGATATTTAACGACGTAGATGTCAATGGGATGATTCAATGATTTTTTAAAGTTAATTTATTGTTGTCGCAGAATAGCCATTTTTATGTAATAAATTAGGGAGAATTAAACGATATGAAAAAGAAAATTAAATAAATTAGATATTGGTAACTGCAATCGAAAACGTAAATATGAACGTACGCTACGGATATTTAACTAGAATATATTTCAAAATGAACGAGACAAAGAGAGAAAAAATTAAAATTTTTATTTTTCTGAAATAATTAATGGGCGATGTAAATCCATAAAATTCCTTTGGAATTATGTAAATGAAATTTCTTTTGTTTTCTACTTGAAAGAAGGCGATCTTTTTCAGCATTTAAAAAAATCGGGCACGAAAAATATTTTTGAATGACTTTTTGATTTTTAATTTCATGTTTAAAGTAACTTTCGACGCGAAATATTATGACAAAAATTTGTTTAAAATGTAAAAGCATAATTTTAAAAGTCTAATGAAACATCGAAAACTAAAAGTAAAGGTTAAAAATAAATGGAAATATTTGAATTTTTTTAATTTGAAAATGCCCCAAGTTTGATTTTTCATCTCTTGAACATATGAACGATGCTACACTCCTTAATAATTTTAAATTTGATTTAAGTTAAAAATTTATGGTAAACTTCACTTCACATTTCTCTCTCTCTCTCAGATCATTTTTTAAATTAAATATAACACAGTTACACTGTACAAAAATTCAAAAAATGGTGTAAACTATCAACAAAAATTTAAAAAAACATTGAACAGTTTACAAAGCGTACTTACAAAAATTATATGTTTCTACAAAATACAAAGCGAAAATTAACTAAAAAAGGAAACCAAAAAATAAATGACTGCAACAAAATTATTGTAGAATGTGCTGGATTGAATATTTGATTGATTTAGGGCAACACATTTTCAAGTTTAAACCAATTATTCTAATTTCATATTCGCAATTGATATTTTTTTCAAGTTTAGAATTTGTTTTAACATTTTTATCCATATTTTTTTTTCAAATTTTAAAGTGTGTTGCGGCTAGATGCATTGTTTCTTGTTTCAAAAAATGTGATAGTACCAAGAGCAAGGCAAAAATTTTTTCCTGTGTTTTGATTAAAATATTTTTTGAAGTATTTAAATTTTGCAGTGTTTAAAGATTGTATTATTTTAATTATTTAATTTAAAATTTTTTACGAAATTTTAGCGAATTTTACCTTACTGTTGTAGATAAATGAACTGATACTGAAATAAAAAAGACTGTCGATGGCAAGATGGCAAATTTTTAAAATTTCCTAGTCGAAACAGTTGGCGGAAACATTCTCATCTGTTGTTGCCTTTTTTAATTTTCAACAATCTCTTTCGCTGATGTGTGTAACAACGAAATTAAAACTAATTCAATTTGTTCAAAAATGCTAAAACTCTACTACTAGACTACATAAAAAGGAAACGAAAAAAAAAATCACAAAATTATTCAAAAAAAAAATCTACTCATTTGATTATTTATGAATACTTTTTATATATTTATTTAAATACTAAACTAAAAAGAAAAGGATTGTTTTGAAAACACACCTGGACATATTAAGAATACCATGCAATAAACCTCATTATAGATGTGAGCTCCTCTTACTTAGGTTTGGTTTGGGTTTTGTTTTTGGTTTTTGTTTCATTTTGTTTTTTTGATAATTTGATTTTTAATTTTATTTTGTTGTTGTTTTGTTTTTATTTTGAATTTGTGTGCATTTTATTTTTTGCGTTTTGTATAGATTGTGATGGAAGACAATAAGAACAATAGATTTATATTTAGATAAAAATATTTTTCAATCATTTGTTTTTATTTTTATTTTTAAGCGCAATATTTATTTTGTTATGGCAATTTGATCAATATATACGCAATATTGTCGCATGTGTAAGGCGATAGGAATAAAAACGAGAAGTTGCAAAACATCAAATGAAAATGAAAAGAAAAAAAGAAAGAAGTAATAAATTGTAAAAGTATCAAATATGAAAATATTTAAAAATTATTTAAAGAAAATAATTATTTATCACTAACGAGAAAGTTTCTTTATGAATCCAAGTAATTTGAAAACAAAAATAGAATATCCAATAAAGCAACCAAATAGCACTTTTACACAGTTAAAAAGTTGTCTATTGTGTGTTACTAGAAAAAGCTCCGTCCTAGATAATGATAAAAATAGATAAATATTTATAATTATTGTCAAAAAGACTTCAAAGACGAAAACAAACTACAAATATATGGTTAGATACAAATTAATCTCGAAAATTCGATTTCGATTCTGAAGAATTTCTTATTTTTGTCTTACGTTTTAGGAAGCAGAACATAAGCGAATTAATTTTTGTTATAAACGAATATGTTAAATTATTTATTATTTCTAACTATTTTGCGTATTAATTACAGCTATTTCGTTGGAAAGAATATAGTGTTCTTAATATGGGGGAGGGGAGCGAATGAATTTTAGTTTTTTGTTTTTAAATCCGTGCAGAAAGCCGGTGGACTAATTTTTGATCGTTTTCGGTAACACTAAAGGAGCAACGAAGCATAATGAAAGGAATGCTTCTTAAAATGAATAATTTTCAATGATTTTCAATAATTCTTCTTGCCTTCTGGTGTTAGTGCTATAAATTTTATTTTGGAGATCCATTGAAGCATCGGCGATTAATAAAGTTTTGCCAGTAAACTTTTCACTGGGGGCGATCGGTTTTAGTTGTTGTGCCATGAATCACAAGCTGCTGAAACGTTTCCGTGCAAGTTATAACTTTTCAAACTCTGGCCCATAAAATATAAGATGAGCTGTATAACGAACGATTAACTTAGTAATACTAGCAGAGCACTTGGTATCCACGGCAAGCCTTAGATTGATAATAAATATGATGATGATAAAATAAGGCACATTCAAGACGTTGCCTGTTTAACGATGTTTCGACACTTACTACTCCGAGCAGGGTTGGCTGATCTGGTTCCAATTTTTTGAATTAAATTCTGATTGAAGTGAACCCGACGTCAATCGGGGTTTTCATGGTTTTCAGTGATAATTCTAGAGCAAGGGTGTTTGTGCAAAACATGGTAGCCGTTTGACTTGTATAGCGGCCCCTTATTAAAATATGAATTCTACACGCGTCTAGAAGATCTTAGTCGTATATAGGCACAAGGAAAAGGAATCAGGTCAAAGTCTTTTTTGCTTTCCTTTGTCAATTATATAAGTCAGTTTGTACTATTCATATATTCTATTCTATTTGGTGCGTACTTACAAGTCCGATAACTCATCGAAATCGTATAGCCAATTCCTCATCAATAAACTTTTTTGAAGCGCTTTTATGATTGATTAGTTGTCTTTTCAGACTATCACCGTGACATGCCAAATGGGTCCATTTGATGGAGATAAAAATGCTGACAATGCCCAACAAGCAGTGGCTACTTGAGTTTGTTTCTCCGTCGAGAGAATAACAGGAAGAAATACGAAGTTTCAGACCGGATTGGGACTTGAGATGAAGGGTGAATTTATCATTATGAGACTGGGTCTAAACACTATCTCATGCAGCACAAAGAGTTCACATCACTCCTGCACAAGTTGAAAGTGTCGACATCGACTTAGAAAACCATAGCAACTGCTTTTTCTAAATCACTGAATTAAAGATAATCCCCATAGGTAGTCACTATAAGTATAATCACTATATAAGTCACTATATCGAGAGATGTCTTTGTTTTTCTACTGGAATTTAGAGAGAACCTTCGCTTTTTGTGCTATTTGTAAAGTAATGTTACGTTGGGTTAGATATCGGCGAATACTCCTGGGACATACCATGCATAATGGTTTGTAAGGTTGCAAACTAGTTTACCGATACATACATTATTTCTGATATGTACCGATGCTGTTCATAGGACAATTGACCGAATTCATCCAGTTCACCAGACTCTTACAGAAAATGTAGGCGATTAGCTGGTGCTCTTTAGGTTGTTGAGAATCACCTTGGAGGGTACGTTGAGCCAAATATCAAAGTAGATTAGTAATCGTAGACCTGTGCACTAACGAATTTATAAAATGTTCCAGAAAGCAACGAAGACGGTTAAGTTTATTGATATAAATTATGTTCTTTTGCTACGATGAAAGGACTTGGTTGCTTTCCCAAGGAAAATTTGGAATTGAGATCGAATTCGAAAGGATACTTAAAGCTCTGCAGGTGCATAACAAAAAACCAGGAAGAATCAATTTATTGGGAATATTTTGGGCACGAAAACTAATAGGGGACGGGTGAACGTATTGCACAATAGTGTGAACTTTCGAATTATATGGTTGGAAGAAGCTTCGCCACCCGCCGTATAATCCGTTTTTGATCCCAGCTCTCTTCGTTCTCTTCTCTAAGCTGAAATAAATCTGTCGATAGGTGCATTTTCTGATGCTGAAAGAGCTGCGAAGGAGCGACAAAACCCGTCAATTGAAACACATTTATTTGTTGCTTTCCCACTAGTGTGCATTGAAAAATTTCAGTAGTGGATTTATATTGAGGGCCCACTACCATCTGTAATACTAACTAGTTAGTACCAAAATTCTCAACCAAGAGTGCAGTAGTTTACGGGCAATTCTCATCCTTTAGATCGGAGAACACTGAGCTCGGACTTAGAAAGCTTAACTTTTTTCGAAGGCTAAAAAAATCTGCTAACTCTTAACAAATCGTGATAAACAATTTGTCACAAAAAAAAAAGTGAAAAACGTTTTTGAAAAATGTTTTTAAATCGGGTTACTATCTTAAGTCTTTTGTTTTATAAAAAATATTGACTCATGTTTTCATATTTAATACATGAAATTTCGAAGATTTTTGTCTGGAATGTTATCGAAGATGATTATTCAAATATCATCGATCTTAAAAGCCTGTCGAAAATTTAACTTTGCCATTGGTGCGCTGAGAGGTCCGTCGGTTGATTCGTCATAGGCTTATGGTATTGGACTTATATGTGCATTTTGTAGTCGAGGTGCACTCAAATGCCTAGCGTTGCGACATTTCATGCCACATTTTACATTAAAATACACTTTATTAGGACTATGTAAAGAGAGGAAAGTCAAAGAAAAAGAATACATTACGAAAGCAACAGAACATTATGGCAGAAATTAGATAAACACTAATTGAAGAAGCGTTGTAACATATATAACACAAAAACATTGCTAAATATCCTGGAAAAATAAAGTCTTGTTTATAATCAATATAATGTAAAGTAACTACCAGATAGGTCCATTAAATATAGCAAAACGAGCCACCACCATCCACAAAAACAACCATGGTCCAAAAACAATATTTCCAAAAAACAAACCTTTCATAGTTTACATCGTCCAACCATTAAAAAGAACAAAACTTAATGATTGAAACATGAAGGAAAAATATGTACATTCACAGCAAAAGGAAAAAACCGAGAAAAATCAATGAAAGGAAAATGAATTGTTGAAAAACTCCCGTTAAACATAAAAATAAAAAATCAAAAGTTGAAAAAAAAAAAAACAATTCAAGAGACAATCAAACATTATTTTGAATAGAGAAAAGTACGAAGTCGTACTGAGTTGTTTTATCTTTATGCACAAAATAAAAACAAAGGACTCGGCATAAGACAATGAACACAGAAGATGGAAGATGTGTGTGTGATTCTGTGTATGTTTGGATGTGAGTGTAGTTGAAAAAAATAAAACCCAAAACCGATAGAAAATTAATAACGATTATTATTGATCCATTTCTTTTATATGTTTTCATTTTCCAAAAAACGCATATTTTCTTTGATTTCATTGTCAAAAAATATGTAATGAAATAATTGTTTTAAAAATAACTTTGTTTTTAAATCTTTGCATTTATAACGATAGTTTAGTGGTGCCAAGGAAAAATAGACTATTTATACATTTAAAAATAAAAAATGAATTATTCTAGGAAAATTGCAACAATTGCAACCAAAATCTAATTAAGAACGATGCATTAGGCAAACATAAACTGTATGTATGTAAAATATAAAGAAATATATCATTGCTATTATTGCTAATTAGTTGTTGCTTTTGTGTTTTTGTTGTTAAGTGAATAGCCAATGTGTATTTTGCTTGATACCGCCTCATAAGAAAGGTATCAAGAAGTCATGCAACGACAAAAAATTATCCATTATTTGCTTTGTGTGTGTGCGTGTGAAACACAGTTCTCCATTTTGCAATAACATTAATTTAAGTAACAAATTAATTTTTTAAAGTACGTAATTACGTTCATTTCGATCGGTTAGAGTTGACGCAAGAAAGCTTAAAAGGTTCAGTATAGGCAAAGAAATAATTAAAGCTATTGTCAGTTCTCATTAAACTTGAATGTAATTTCTAATGAACACCTTTCGTTATGTATTAAAAAAAACACAAAAATACCGCGGTCAAGTAAATTATCGTTGCTTCGAATTTACTTCTTCCTACTAAACAATTATATTTGGGTCATCAAAATTAATTATTAATAGCAATTTATTTGTGCATACAGTAAACTGTGTTCGTATATGTGTGCCTATTCGTTGTTTTTCGCAATAAGAAGTTAAAAAATAAAATAAAAAATAAAATACCTTTTATCTTAACGAAAATATGTCAATCAAAGAAAAAGGCAATAATATATCATTTTGTTTTATTTTCTGTGTGGGGTTAATTTTTTCTCGTGTGTATACGTGTAAGTGGGTTTGTGTGTGGATGTGTATATTGTTTTTGTTTGCCTCTAATGTGAATCCCGCCACCGGTTTGATTTAGATGAAGCAGGTTTTATAGAAGAAGATTTATTAGATGGTTGACGTTTACGACGATACTCACTCTTAAGGACAACGTTAACATCATTCTCGGCAATGATATCACCATTTCTTGATATTATTTCACAAACATATCGGCCAGTATTATACTGTGAGATGCTACGCAGGATTAATGTTGCATTTGATACATCATATCCACCCGATAGTGGACGATCGTTGAAACGCCAATTGAACTATTAAACAAAACGGAAAAAAAGTAGAATTATTGTTTGAATTTACAACCAGTTTTGAATAATACTCAAGTATTAAATAATTTGATCGAAACAGTTTATTCACAAAAAGAATGAGAATCAAAAGTAAACATTGGTTCATAGATATTGTGGAGCAGGGTAGAGTAATCTTACTAATGGATCTAAAGTTCTAGCGATGGTATCGTGGTCCATATCACGCTAGATCGTTGATCGTTTGCTGATTTGGGCAAAGTGTGCAAAGAGCATCAAAGTTATACTTCGAAAAGTCAGTAATTATAAAGAATACCACCTCTATGTAAATCTGAGAAATGAGAAAACAGCAAAATTACCCACGCTTGCAAAATATAAATTATTTGATTTGCATATTGGATATTGGGACTCGCCATTACATTCTTTTTGTATCAAATGTGTAGGCCTTTGATAATTTTTTTTCAGAGTCTTAACCAAGGACTTAACAACGATGCGACTTATTCGTGTCGTGAGACCAGGACCAGTTGAGGACGCGATAGTACCGGCTAGTACCTGTCACATCTCCTCACTGGGCATTAGTGTTTCAAGTTGGGAAAGACGGGGTCCTTCGTCTGCTTGTTGGTCACTATAGACGCTGGCTACCCTACCAAGTGCCTTCTCCTTTGCGAGAGAATTTGTGAACTCTCTCACAGAAATCTGGTGGATGTGATAATATTATCAATTCAAAATAGAACTGAGAGTAACTAATACTATCAGCGCACACTCCGGTCGCTAACTGGTAAGGAAATGTAGACGTGAAGGGAGCATGGCAAAAATTTTCTGACTGGGTACTCAGCGTGATAGTGGAGGCTTTCGCCACTGGCACATTCACTCAGGACGATTTCTTTACTCAGCCTCCACTTAAAAAAATATTAATGTCCTTTAGCGTGTGTTGCAATCTGAGTCTGTTCCAAGCTCTCGATTTTAATGTCTAGATAACATCACAGTTTAGAACTCAAAAAGGCAATTTCACGATTGAAATAGTTATGTGTCTACTAGTAAGGAGTACCCAAACAATATGTGCGTGACTACTAATGTATTTTTTTTTTGAAAACTAGTCACTTGAAAAATGTCAAATGTTTAGAAATGCTTTACGCTGAAAGAAGCTATAGAATTCATTGACATATATAACGAAGCTTGCATTCAATCCTAGGTAGTTGGTATTGTCGCACTACAGCTCCTTTTATGGTTTTCCCATCCATCTGCATTGTTTTTAACGGTTCCGGCTTCTGGATCGTGTCTTCCAATTAGAAAATCTGATTTATTATCTTCATCAATCGAGCTCAACCAGCCCTCCCTGGGGTTTCCGACTCGGCTTTGTTCCAAAGTTTTCCTTGTGAATACTTTTCTAGGTGTTATTTTACCCGCTGCACGTGACGTACCTTTTTAAGTCCACGCTGTTTTTCAATCCTTGGGACCATGATCAATCGAAACAAGTATAATGGTCTCCATTTAAACTCGCAGCAGTAATTTAATGGATACTGCAATCCATATGTTGTCACTGGATTATTATCAAAGAGGACTTTGATGAAAATCCAAGTAGTTGTTCGTTTTATTTAAATAATAAATTTTGTAATATACATTTTGTATATACACATATACGCATTGTATATACATTTTTTATAATACATATTTTGTTAGGATACGTCTTGGGTGCCTCCTTTTTTGCTGAAAAATATTGTTTTGACAATTCATTTCAAGTGAAAACGATCATTTCGATTTATTATTTATTTCGAGACATTGAAGTCAGCGAATAAACATCATCAAAATCTTTGCTAGCAAGAAGCATATACTATAAATGAAAAAGCGGCTGTTTAGCCTTCTATATTATTGACTTCTGTGAGTGTTAGGATCACAGGATTAAAACCGTAACCGGCGACTAAGTAGGAAGTTTGATTCGTATCAGCAAATCGGTTAGTCCAAGTTCAGGGCGACTGAAGTATTTTTAAATCAGGAAAAAGATAACTTCCGACAATTCAGGAGTCTTTGTAGGTCGACTAGGTTGGAACCGACTGTTGCCCATGTAATGCATTCGTTACTTTCGGGCAAAGTAAGGTTTCGTATAAAATCATATAGGAAGATTACTCAATAAGAAAGGAGCAGCTTGCACAAATGCTGGGAGTGCCAGCTTTAACCATATTGAAGAGACTGCATCATCATCCTGACGGTACCAGAAATATTCATGTGTCATCACAAGCAGTGAATAGTTGAATTTTTTCGCAAGTTTTCAGTTTTCCGTCTGGAAATGTGAAGAACCATGAGCTTCACAAAGGAAGTCATTAAGTTACTTAGCAATTAAGATAAATTCTCTCAGACTTTCTTGTTTGTGTTTGACTCATCACGGAACATTTATACCGTGAAACCAGAGTTCAATAGTATATCACTATATACACTTTTTCAGGGAGTGCATGGATTTTATTAGACGATACCTGAGGCTTCTTCCACCAGATTCTTGCAGTTTCTTTTGTAATACTTTTTGTATAGTCCCATCTTAATAATTTGACGGAGGGCAGAACTCCAGGATTCGTAAACGTTTTTAAGGTCAGACTCATACTGCAATTTTTTCTTTCCTTATTATGTTCAAGCCATGTCATTTACATCTTCAGTGAAAAAGTCTCAAATAAAATACCAGAAACAACTTGATTGACCCGTGGAAAATTTTTTAAGGAATGTACTCATAAACAATTTTCAAATTAAAAAAAAAAACTATTAAATACAAACTTTAAGTACTTGAGAGAACTTATAGAAAATGGCGATGATTAGTGGCGATATCCGGTCCGGATATTGCCACTAATGATCCGGTCCGAAATGTGCTACCACAGCCATATCGCTTAGGACTAATTTGTGGCGGACGAACAAGCCTTTGAACCTGGGTGGCTTCTTAAACGCTTGCTTAGATAGAACCAGAAATAGTTCAGGGCATTGGTACCTCATTCTTAAATCGCCAAAACTTGAAAGTGGACTGGTGGTGGGAAATTTGGCGCTTTTGCTTCAAAAAGAAAAAGGGTACAACCAAAGATTCCATGTGATTTATTCTTACCATATTTCCGCAATATCTAATTAAAAGTAACGAGTAACAGTCTTCAAGCTTACCCTCATTCCTGGTTCATAGCGATTCGCTGGCAGTGCACATTTCAGTGCAACACTATCACCTTCGTAGACCTCATGTGTATTGGATGTGGGTGGTCGATCAACAATTGTTCCACGATTGACAAGGACTTCAGCAACTTTCGTGGCATTTCCATGAGCATTGGCAGCAGAACAATAGTATCTTCCAGCATCGGCGGGTGTGATATAGTTGAATCTAAGGAAGTAGCCATCCACACGGACGGATCTGTTGGTAGAGTGAAAAAGAAAGACGATGTTAAAGCAGTGCCAGGATCATATATCAAACCAATAACGACTTACGGTGGCAGTGGTCGATGATTCTCAGCATGCCATTGTACACGTATTGGCTGTTCACCAGTTGCATTGCAGAAGATCGCAACATTTTCTCCGGTTCGGACAATCATTGGCATTGATGGCGAGAATGTAATGCGAGGAATGTTAATGACAATAAGTTCGGCAGTGACAAGAGGACGATTTCCATATCTGTCGATCACAGAGCATTGGTAGAATCCAGCTGCATCGAAGTTAACATCTTCGATGATCAAGCTATTCTCGGTGATGATGTGGTTGCGTGGCATAGGACGACCATCAACGCGGCTCCAACTGGTGCGTGCGTCGCTTCCTTCAATATTGCACATCAGTGTTGCACTATCACCGACGCCAACTTTGTAGGGTTGTAATGAAGTGGATGGATAGTCGGTGTTTTGTGGTGGAGGATATTGCGGTGGAGGATATTGCTGTGGAGGATATTGTGGTGGGGTGTATGGCGGTGGAGTGTTGGCTGGTGGATTATATGCTGGATTATATGATGGGTTATACGGGTAAGGTGATGGCTGAGGGCGATATGAAGGTTGACCAGATGGAGGTGTATTTGCAGGTGTGTCAATGTCGTATATGCCTGAAATAATTGGAATTGTAATCGCTTAAGAAGCAGAGTCGACGAAGCGTCTGAGATACCTATAACTTTTTTATATCCTAACAAATGCATGTTTGAAAGGAGAAAATTTCAAGAAAAAGTCTGTATTCACTTATGGGCTTTCAAAGTCATCATTGTGACTTGGTGACAAATCAAACAACAACGTACCTGTATCACCACGACGCTTCTTCACGATTACACTGATGTATTTCCGGTCCGTGCCAGCTTCATTGGTAGCCGTGCATGTGTATACCTTTGCATCATTCATTGTTACTTGATATGATTGCAGAGTTGATTCACCGATTCCTTCAGTCTGTGAGAAAGCTGAGGCCCTACCAGCTGGCGAGTCCCATTCCCAAATAACATTTGGTGTGGGCGTTCCAGAGGCCGTACAAATCAACTTAAGTTCTTCGCCTTCGGTTAAGACGAGTTCACCATCTGGTGGATCCAACGTGATTTGAGGAGCTTGCTGAACAATAATTACGGCAGTAGCAGTAGCACGACCAGCAACATTTTCAGCAACACACTCGTAGTCACCGGCTTCCTCAGCAGTAATTTCATTGAGGCTGAACGTAATTTAAGATTAAATGTCAACATCATTTCAAAGGGATTAATATGCCTTACGTGATTGTTCCTGGATAAAGTTCCTTAATTCTGTAAGACAATGGTCGACCGTCAATGCGTCTCCATGATAGTTTGGGCTCTGGAATTCCAGCTATGGCACGACAGCTCAGCATAGCCGCTTCACCAACACGTACTTTTTGTGGTTCACGGGGATGTACTTCCAGGACTGGTCGTTCACGTGCTGAAAATCATACATTTATGTCAATTCATTGAACGATAAACTTGAAATTGATTAGACTGAGCTGTTACCATTTCCCGATTTGCGTGCTTGATCGAAATTGTAATGTATATATATTAGATTACAAGTACTCATGTAAGATAGATAGTTTTGAAACGAGGAATTTAAAAAATAAGAGTACCGAAAGTCCTGGTACCTAGAGGGTAGAAAAAGTTTGCTACTTACGTTCAACTTCAACTCGTGTGCTAGTTTGTTCCGATCCAGCTGGACTTTCGGCAATACAAATGTAAACACCACGATTTGAAGGTCGAGCATTCATAAATCTCAAGGTATTTCCGTTCTGTTGAACATTGCTATCAAGGTTTTCATGCAACTGAAAAAGGACCAAAGTTAAAAGTAGGTCGGTTGAACAAATCGTTGAAATCCTTTCCACTTACCTTGGTCCATTTAATTGTTGGGTATGGTGTGCCAGATGCCTCACAAGTAATTGAGAAGTCTTGACCCTGAATCAATGTGTAATCCTCGATTAATGGTACAATTTTTGGTGGACTGCCAGAGGGAGCATCTTCAACCACAACTTGTGATCGCACATAAGATGAAAGACCGGTTGATGGGTTCGTAGCAGTACAAGTATATTCGCCTGAATCACGGGCAGAAGCTCCAGAGATCACAAGACTATTGCCGCGAACGACAATATGACCGCTGTAGATATCTGCGTTGTCCTTGCGCCATGAGTATATAACATTTTCATTGGTACGTATTTGACATGTGAGTCTGACTTCATCTCCGGATCGACCATAGAATGCTGGAGGATCGATGTATACTTCTGCAGGTTGTGGTCTGACTGGCGGTTGTGGCGGCGGTGTTGGTTGAGGTCGCGGTGGTGGAGAGCTACCTAGCACGTAGACTTGCACCACAGCATCATTTATGCCTACAGAGTTTCGTGCACTGCACTGGTAAGATCCTTCGTCCGATTTGGTGATCGTGTCGAATCGTAGGTAGGGTCCTTCTTGTCGAGCATATGGAGATAATTGTCCATTAATTCTAGACCAACTAATAACTGGCTGGGGACTTCCTTGAACGTCGCAATAGATATCGGCCGCGGATGATTCAGCAAACGATTGGTATTGTGGCTCGATTGATACTCGAGGAATTGCAAAGTTTGGAGCTGTGATATAAAATAGGATAACATCAGTTTAAGCACTAAATGTGTTAGAAGCCAAAATTAGGTAAATTCACCATTTCTTTCAATAAAATCCTTAGAGAATGCTTGAAATTTTAAAAGGAATGCTTAGGACCGTGTTCAAAGTATAGAAAAGGAAAAAAAAATTAAATGGATTATACTCACATCCAACAGTGACAGTAACTTGCTGTTTAGCAACTTCAGGTCCCCTTCTAGCTTGGCACACGTAAACTCCTGAGTCGTTTTCTTGTAGATTTTGCATGTACAGACGTCCGCGATCCTCATAGGATTGTTGTGGTAAATTACCATCTATCTTGGCCCATGTAACAGTCAGTGGAATCTTTTTTTAAATGAAAAGAATAAAAGATATAATATAGTATGGCATATGAAATAGTGGCAACTGAACCCACCCTTGTGGCAATCACTTGTCCTGAACAATCTAGCGTTATTGATTGACCGACTTCAACGATTTGAATTAATGGTGAAGTAACGGTAACACTTATCGTTGCTGTTGGTGGTTGAGGTTGTGGTTGTGGTTGTGGAGTTGGTGCCGTCTGGTCCACTGTGTTCACAAAAGTTTGAAATAAGTTAATTTGAACTCGTAATAAGCCATTCGTTTATAATTTCAGTTAGTTACGATCAATATAAATTTGAAAATGTTAGATGCAATGATGGGACAGAACTGCGTTAAAACATTAAAATGACGCAAAAGAAAAGCATACGATTTAATTAAATGATTTCCAGCTTAATTTTAGCAATGATATGATAGTGATTTTGCGAAAAAGATTTATTATGAATTTTAAAAAGTTAAATATAAATGATGGCGTTTCGAAAAAGTTCAAAGTAAACCAGATAAAGTTACGGGTGCCATCATTATCAATGGCACAACGAGCTGAAATTCTTTCTTGTGAGTTTTTTAATTGTTGAAATGCTGTAAGAGGACTTCATTGGAAATCATTTTTCAGTATAAGTTCGTTAGTATATTTTTTTACATTTAATTTGACCACCCGTTTACAGCAACAGAATCAACGATAGAATTAACTTAGGTTTATACAACTAATACAAATCATTGGTCTATTTGATAAGTCACATGCTAAACAAAGGATTGACATTTTACGTGGACTGATTAATTAAATAAATTTAAACAAAAAATTATGCAAAACATATAAAAAAGCATAAACTTGAATCAGATTTAAATTTTGATCCATAAATCAACATTTAGACAATATTCCAGCAGTGTTTGGCGCATACAAATCTAAAGGATATTTTGGGTAGATTATGAGAATGATGCCTTTTCACTTTCCGGGGTATGTATTTTTCTTGAAAGAAAGGTTCAAAAATAAAATGTTTTTCTATAAGTTCCTCTTTAATAAAACACATTTATATTTCGAATGTGACCGAAGAGGCATTAGAATAAAGTTTTCCTGCCAATTGAAATTCAGAAATAAGTCTCACAGAAAAGAAGCAGAAGACTGAATTGAACTAGGTGCGAATTAGGTGCGTAATTTCAGGCATCTCGATTTTACGATCCAAATAAATAGATGTTCATATTTTTGATTTTCGCATTTGTTTCGCCTATTTCTTAAAAGCTGAAAACATACACTTACTATTCTCTACTGCTACGCTAAACAAAAATTTTCGATTTGCTATAAAAAGAATTAAACATGAAAAAGTAACTAAACAAATAACTCAAATTTAAACAGGAATAAATTATAACGCTGACGAAATGAAAAAAAGACCAACAAATCCTGAACCTAGTATCTTTTCTCCACTTTCATATCCTGTATTATGTCCTTTTTGTTGAAGTATATTCAGCATGACTTTAAGTATTGTATCATTTCCTTTCTGATATTGATTGGTAATTTCGCCATTCCTCAAAATGCAGTTCAAACATTTGTTAATGCAATTATTTGTAGCATTATCAATCGGCGCAAAATCGGTTTTTCCAGTTGTTTCTAATTTTATGATTAATTTTTTTAATGAATATTTAGTATGGTTGCGGGATTTTACTGATTAATTTTGAGTAAAGGGTTTGAACCGAATTTACATCAGGCAAAATTCAATTAAATTTTGAATAACAAACGATTCGCTTTTATATTAATTGAATCCTTTGTTCGTCCTTTCATCTTTTTTCAGATTAAAAAAGTCTCTTGTATTAATATTTGAAATCGAAGTTCATCAGTATTGGATAACGGGTATCGAAACATTAATATATGATTAAGTTAAATGAAATTTTTTATTTTTTTTATTTGGGAAGGATTGTTGATGTAAATTTGGTCTAAATCGAAAATTCAATGCAGGTAAATATTTACAATAGTGTTGAGGTTAAATGTTTGTTTTTGTAAATGAAGCAAATCATATATTGAAAATGTTTTGAGAATTTTTGATGCCTTCTTTTAGAAATGGTTATGATAAAATTTTTTATTTTAATCCGAAAGAGAGGCATTTTTATGAAGATAAACAATAAATGAAACCTTATTTGTAGGTTTTAAGTATTAAACTAAGGATAGTTTGTAAAAAATTTTCCATGATAGTTTTGGTAGTGGTGTCAATTTGTGGCTTAATATATTGACGTCATGAAATTCGAATTTAAGTTCGTTTGATTCTAGTCGCAGGCCATCATTCCTTGAATTTGAAGGCCCATGGAAATGTTTTTTCTGTTTTGGGAAGACTTGTTTTGGCTCATTATCAACTCTCACCTCTTTTATTTTCACGACCTCGAAAAGCTCCAAAAAACACCTGATTAACTCCGCAATGAATATTTATGTTCCAATTTATGTTTGCGTCAATGATGTTCTAAGCCTCGTTTTGAAGGAGAGTAAGCCTCGATCACAAGTCTTCCGCGCCTGCAATCCGATACATAAACGCATTGGTTTACTAGGTTTAGGACCTGGAGCGTAAAGATTTAGTTGAAAGACAACAAGATGGACTTTGGACAAGATAAATTAAACAGAAGCGGCCGGGTAAACGAAAATCGGGCTACCCTATTTAATTCAGGAATGTTGGATCATTTAACAGGGCTAGCAATGCTTAAAGAACTCCTCCAGTAAAACACCAGAAACAAACTTAAAGTGAGAATGAGTAGACTCATAGTGGAATTACTGAAGAACAGTGATTGTTCGTCTACTGCCAAAATCTTGTCATATAAGTAAGATATTTATTATTTATTCACATCCACAAAAGGATATGCATTAATGCATATCCGAAAAATGCAAGCAGATCTGCCCAAACTTCCTTTATTTCGAACAATAGTCAATGAACGCAAAATTGGCAAATATGAAATATTACGGAAGCTTCAAAATGTCATTCAATACAATTATGGATTGTAAGACAAGACAACAAGGTAAAATCAGTTCAGTAACAAAATCCCTAATCAAAAATCGCCCTAATCTGGCAACCTCGTTTCCAAGCGTGCCTATTGTAAGATAAACTACCAAAAATGTACCAGACCATGAAATTCAAGTAAGAAAGAGGTTTCATTTATTGTTTAAGCAACTTAATTTAAAAATCATTGAAAATTCTATAAAATGTTTTATTTCGTCGTTCAGCTGACACAATGCCTCTCTTCAGTTACGAAATAGTTCGGACCACTTACTTGAATATTCACATCGATCACCAGTATATCCACGTCTGCAATTACATTGTATCATTCCACTTGGTAGCATGCTGCATGAGTCAGCGCCTCCTGGATTACAAGGACAACGAGCGCATGAACCAAGAGGTGCATATGAGTCCGAAGTGTTACGATAATAGAAGCCTTCGCATGACTAGAGTAACGGCAAACATGTTATTTAAGAGAATCAAAAAAACTGACTAATGTTGGAATTTTTCCTTTTTTAATTCTTACCTCACAGCTGGTACCTGAATATCCTGGTGGACAAACACAGACCTCTACCTCTTCAGCTGGGGTGCTACCCTCGGATACGGTTGTATCCAAAATGATATCACGAATTCTCGATGTTATAGTGGGTGATTTAAGAGTGGCGCGAACTAAAATTTGTTCTAGATTGGCCAGCACCGTAAGGAAATCATCCCGATTAGCTGGTTGAACGCCGATTCTTTCAAGACGTTGCCAATTATCAGACTCATGAATACGAACAGTAACAGTCTGAAATGAAAAACAGTCTAAAACATGGCCAACCTATTGGGAATAAATACATTTCTTACAGTATCATCTTCAGTTCCACGCGGTCTTGACCAAACCAGTGTTCGTCCGTTTCCACGTAAAATAACATCTTGATCAGGAATATATGCGCCATATCCTTCAGATTCAACAACGAATTGCAAGTTGCCACCATATGATTTAATTTGATTTGACAATAGCTTATCGGGCAGCCTCCAGAAATACATTCGGTTATCGTTGAACGAATAGGATACTTCATTCCTCTCAATATCAACTGGTATATCGTCAGAGATTCGTACTTGTCCTTCGTGATCAGTTAGTGCCAATTTATCAAAACCAAAGAATACTCCCATCTGTTCACGGAACAATGTTGAAGAGTAGCATGTTCTCGACATGCCCGAACAGAAACATTCAGAACATCCTTTACGATTGCTGGCGCTTAAATCGAACGTTCCTTCGCGACATTCATTGCATCGAGTACCTTCAACATTTTCCTTGCATTGACAATAGCCATTGGAGCATGATATTGTTCCACGTTCGTCACATTGAGTACAAAGTGTAGATGATCCTGGACTATCTGGCATACATCCACGTGGTCCAGCTAAAGCATCACCAGTGAAACCTGGCGCACATTCATTGCAGCGTTCACCAGCTGTGTTGTCACGACAATTCTGTAAAGGAAGTTGTAACGTTGATATTGAATATTGTTAGGACAAATTTAAAAAGATGATTTGATCGGAAGTTCTGCAGGAGAAAAAAAATGCGGTCTTTAAACAATAATTACGTTTCTCGTAGTGGCAATTGAGGCCTTCTCTGTCGTCTTCATTAAGTCGCTTTTAAATATTTCGGTTATCAACCGTGTCCTCCAATCGGAAGATCCGAATTTATAATATAACATAAAAATATTTTCTTAAAACCCATGCTTTGAATTGTAGGAGGTCCGACGGGCCAAGTGAAGGAGGGTTGTACCAAACGTAATCCACAGCGCGCTCAAGTGCGTGTTGCAGGTAACTTAGGAAGCTTACCAAAGTGTAAAGAGTGGTAAAGTCCTAAGGCAGAATCCTGAAGCTCATTGGTATTTTATGAACTCGCACGAAATGTTAAAGCGGAAATTTAAAAGGGCGGCGAACACAATTCTTCTAGTGAGATTCTAGTAATGCACGAACGTGTGTATGATAGTATCAAAACGGTGTGCGATTAAAGAGAGCTCAAAAATAACGCCATGTTAGAGAAGCTTGTGAAAGGTTTACTCTGAATCGACGTTATGCTTTGGTTTACGTTCCAAGCTAGTAGACAACACAAAGATCGTTCGGACGATTTAAACCGTATTTGAACAGTTTCATTAAAGCGAAACCATATCTTCAGAAAGGACATTCAAACGACCAACTCTACCATTTATTTAAATTCCAAGCAAAACTCACCAAACAACGTCCTGTATCTGGATCACATTCATTCGAGTGTCCGTTACACTCGCATGGTTCACAAATACCCAAATAAAGTCCTTCGTCAGAACGTTTGAATCCTGGTGCACAGTCTTCACATGATAGTCCAGTATGTCCTGGTGGACATCTACATTCTTCAACTTCCAGCGATCGAGCATCGCCAGTGTTGCGAGGAACAGATGTATCCAAAGAAACATCACTGATAGCAGCTTCCTCGGTAACAGTGGTGTATGTTCCCTTAATGAAAATTGCCGAAACATCGGCTAACGCCATCAATAAATGCTCCCTGTTGACAGTATTGCCATCCAACCGTTGCCATGCCTCTTCCCAGATTGGTACACTATATGATTGTGGTCCAGTGGGTGGAACGCTGTCTTTGCGGTAATGGACGATGACGATATCATTTGCCTGCGAAGAATACATTGATTGGAGAACAAAACGACATTTTAATACACTCCTACTGTATACTTACACTTTTGATAACCACATCTGGTGCACTATTCCTTGACATTGCTCCGCTTTCATGAGGATTGTAGCGAACGGTATATTTCAAATATCCACCATATGATCCCAATTGGTTACCAAGGAATTCATTTGGCAGGCTCCAGAACTGGACTTCATGATCTTCGTAACTTCCACGGAAACTCAATTCGCGACCAGTTTGCGCAATATCGTATGTAGACATTTGAGGACGTGGATCTTCATAGTTAGTGATGAGACTAAATCCATGGCCATCACCACCGTACAATCTCGAACGAATGCTGTCACGGTACAGTGTGCTGCTTGAACATTCTTTGGTAACCCCCATACAGAAGCAATCGATGCATCCTGATGCTGTCATGTTGTTCAAATGGAATGAGCTGGCGGCACATTGATCACAATATTGTCCAACAGTGTTGGCTTTGCATTCACAAGAGCCATCAGGAGCGATTCTTGCAGTTCCCCTTTCATCACAGTATGGTCTACGAACAGGTGCACATTGTCCTCCAGGTTGAATGGGGTTGCCTTCGTAGCCGGCATCGCACATTTCACATCGGCGTCCAACATATCCTTTAAGACAATGGCAAATTGGTTCGTTGTCAGCTCCCAATGAGCAACCGCGGGCGAAATAGTTTCCACCACTTGTGAATGGGCATGGGCAAGGTCGGCAAGGAAGTCCTCGGCTTGGATTTCCATATGTTCCGCTGGGGCATGTTTCTGGTTCTTCTGGCACACACACTCCCAACCATGATCCTTGCTTCCTACGCACAAAGCCTGGAGCGCATTTCTCGCATGAGAAACCAGTGTAACCAGGTGGGCAGATACATTGCTCAACGAGTGAAGCAGATCCTAATCCTCTATCGTCGACAGCCGCTGAGTCCATGCTGATGTTCGTGATCTCCACTTCACGTTCGGGAGAATCGATGTATTGAAGCTTAATAAGAATGTATTGAATGTCAGCGAGTGTCATCATGATGTGTTCTCGTGAAGCTGGTTGGCCATTAGATAAGTACCAAGCGCCGCTTGTAAATTGAGCTGAAACTTTGTTAGGTGAATTTGGACGGATTCCATATGCTGCGCGGTGAACAAGAGTGAATCCGTTGCCAATAATGACTATGTCAGGCGCACTGTTTGGTGCACCAGACCCAATATATTGGACATCATATTTCAAATAACCTCCGTATGATTTCAGTTGACTTCCTTGATAATCTGCAGGGAGTGAGAGATAAGGGAATTCACGAGTATAAGGAATGTCAGATGCTCTGAATTGGACTCCATGTCGCAGAGTGATAAGATCATGTCCTGAGTATTCTCCAACTCGGTATTCGCCTAGGCCACTAGGTGGGATATCAAGGCCAATAACATTATTTGATCGGATTGGTGGCGGTAGCTGAAAAAGGAAGGGATTTTTAAACCATCATTTAGGGATGGTTGCTGGTTATGTTGCTTACCGCATATGTGAACAAATCCGCACTCTTACATTGGGATGAAATACCAAAGCAGAAACAATTGATACAATCTTCCTCGCGGCTTGCTTGTGAATTGAATGTTCCTGCAGGACAAACATCGCCATCAGTGAGAACAGTGACGATGGTATCGGGAGTAACAAAGATGCGTCCTTTGATGTTAATCACTTCGCAAGAGTATGCACCAGCATTTTGAATTTGCATGTTGGTACATTCGAGAAAACCAACTCCTTCGCTGTTAGTAGTAACACAGTTCTCAGGGATATGACCCCAATTGAGACGGAAGAGAACAAGAGGAGTTGGTACACCGACAGCACGGCATGTGATGTTGAAAATACCTCCTACTGGAACAGCCACTGCAGCTGGTGGTGGCGAGACGATAGATGGTGCCACTGTAAAATAAGTAAGGACGTGGATTTAAAATCTGCAAAGAAGCTGACAACCGATGGTTACTTACTACAACCAATTTCATCGCTGCCATCTACACAATCAGAGCGCCCATCGCAGTGGAATGACTTGGGTACACATTGTCCGTTTCCGCATTGGAATTCATCATACCTGCAAGGCGATCCTGTCGGATTGGGATCACAGCTCTCTTCATCAGATCGATCCCCACAATCATCTTCACCATCACAACGCCACAAACGATCAACACATTTAGTGTTTTTGCAAAGGAATTGGTCAGGATTGCAGCGTTGTCCTCGACTGCAGGCATGTTCATCTGATCCATCAGCACAATGTGCAATTCCATCGCAAATTTGACTCTTCGAAATACATTCACCATTCATACATGTTGCCTCATGATAGCCACATGCTGTTGCAGGACGCGGAGTAATATCTATTGAAGATTGTTTTGGGAGAAAGAAAGGAAAGGATTAAAAGATCCTATTAGTAGACTCCTACTAATTCGCAAAGACTATTTACCAAGTCCGTCAAATGGGGTTGCATTGCAAATAAATGATGTTTCGGTTTGTACGATTTGTTAGTATGTGAATTCAATTGAAAAGCGTAAACAAATGAAAGAGAAAGGTTAGAAGTTAGTTGTTACGGGGCATTATTTTCTTTCCAGTTCGATTCAAGGATATACCTATGCCGAAAAATTCAAAACCGATGTGAGGTACCGTTCCGTAAATAATTTTATTCGACGGTTTGAAAAAACCATCATCATTCCACGCTGCATGCATGACGAAATTTAAAATGTTTTATGAGCCTGTTATATTTTAAGTTATAAACTTGGTAAATATGTTTTCTATTGAGTTAATAATTTTTCATTTTTGCGAATATATAAATTTATTCGCCTTGTTTTTTCAGTATTAATAGTAAAAAATTAAAATTAAAAATATATCAAAATAATACATTAAAAATAAAATTTTTTTTAAAAATTCAATCTCTTGGTGGTGACCCCGCCAAGAAATACATTAGCAGGTTATTGAATTTTAGTTCAGCTAATACTACTCAGTATCAAGTCTGTATTCTGTTTCGAATACTTTATCAAATATTTGGACTATGCTGGAGGATACTCACATCTTTCAACTGTCAGATGCACACTGACGCGATTTCCTCGGTTGCTAGGATAGTCAATAGCTTCACAAACATATTCGCCAGAATCACCAACCTATAATTGGATGATCAACTGAGTTACTTTCGATTTTTCAATTTCTCCTAATTTACCTGAATGTTTGGAATTTCTAAACGTCCTTTTTCATCTCGTGAGCCCGCTGGCAATGGTTGTCCATTTGATCGTGACCACTTGACACGAGCTCGGCTTGGTCCTTCATCTCTGCATCGGAATACAACTTCACGGCCTTTAGTGGAAAAAGTTTAAAAAGAAGAAAAGGATTAACATTTTGTGAGTGCATCAGTGACAATGTAAGCACTTTTGAAGCCGTTTATTTGGCCCTGATTGCTTTACAAGCAAATGCGTGATTTTTATTTATAATGACTGCATTGAGGTAGCGCCAAAACTTGCAAATTTTTCTCTTTATTCTTTTTTTTTGTGTATGATACATAAGCTTATTCTTTGAAATATTCTGTGGCAAGCTGATAAATGTGACAGCTATATTGCATCCAGCAGTGCACGGGTGCGGGTTGGTTTTTTTATAAATTTAATTATAGGGTGATCAGACTTTTCAGAATGTGACTAAGAATTACTGGTTCGTTAGAAAAATATTTTTACTTCGCTCAGGGTATATACTACTTCCACTATATCCTAACGATTTATGGAATTGTTTTGTAAGTTTAGTCACATAGCTGTGACAAAATTAGGAATCTAAGAATACACTAAGAGCCTTCAGGAAGTTCACAATCTTTTAGGGCACAGTTTTAAGGTACTGATTGTAAGTGCTGCAAAAAACAATGAATCGCGGAACATTTATGATTTTGTCCTTTTTTTATTATTGTGTTGGGTATGTTTCTGCATCAAAGTCCTTTGGAAGATATGTGCATATCATACTAATGTTAGACTCTATACTATTACTAATTAACGTCGAGCTAATTTCTCTGGGCGAGTGGCAGCAATATGCTACGCTTCCCCTTGAAAAGGAGGCTATGGGGTGGAGTCTTTCTTTAGTTATGTTAAAAGCTTGGTAGGCTGTTGTTTTTTAAAACTACGGGCATTGATGCGGACATTTGCAAAAGGCCACGGGTGTGGTTATGTCTTGGGTCATTCTGAGCTTCGAGACTCACTTCAATTTTAACTGAATACTATAAAATTGGAAAGAGTCCCGAGTTGTTTTTCATCAGCAACAATAAGTCTGAAGATTATTTACGATCACTTAAGATGTGTTATAGACAATAAATAAAACCACAAGGAATAAGCTCAGGTATTGTTACTAAACTCAGAGGAAGCTGTTCATAATGTGATAATCGAGATTGTATTATGTAAATTCGTCGGAAAATAAAAGTGAATGAAACCATCAGTCCATGAATTTTAACACTATGGATAGGCAGGTGGCCACAGTAGGAGGAGGCACTATCTAAAGGACATTTCAAAAGGAGTCTAGCATTGTGCGTGAGGGGCTGAATACGGTCCTAAAAGTCAGAAAAATGTATAGGTTTACTCTAGGAAGAGACACCCACACAGAGGACAACGAAGAAATTAAGTCTCAATTTCCTAAAGATTGACCAGATTCCGTAAAGTAGGTACAACAACCCTGCAATTTTAAACCTTATAGAGTTTGATGCGGTCAGTACTAGCTTACTGACGAGTCATGCAAAATATCTAAACAATAATAAATAATAAAATAATCAATTTCATTATTTTGCCATTCTAGCGCAATATTTGCAAGATATAAAATCTGCCTTGGAATAGTTCAAAGATACGATATCGTCCGGTGCATTCTTGTTTATGGGATTGTAGCCGGGATTGTTGTTCCAAACAAGTTAACGGATAGGAAGCAAATGGCACAAATTATAATGAGGGTACGACCTCACAATCCCTAAAGGCACACAAAGTAAACGATAGCAATAGAAAGGATAACAATTGTAAGAGATTTTTTTCATATAAAGTTGCCATGATAATTATTGCACTAATAGTAAGGACCTTTAAAGGTCTATGTTTTGTATAATTGCAGGCTTAGTGTTATAAAAATTGAGTTAAAGGACGATTGACTGAAGAAAAAAAGTCAGCTGAAAACCTTCTTTTTGATTGCTTTGTACTCAACCAGAATTGATGAAATTCATTCAAGGCAGTGAAGGGAGTCTCTGAATGTACTACGAGTTAAATCCTAGAGTTCAGAATGAGTATTGGTACATAGAAACCAAAGCATTTAATTTCTTTTGCGTTAACGTTTGGTAAAGAGGTGTTGGTTTAGGACGTTGGTATAGTTATGGACACCGAAGACTTATGAGAGGTCTTGGCCGCTAAATTAAACATAATATAGCTAAAACCTTTCGATGTCACAGACAAAATATCAAAACGTTCTTACATCAAGTGGCAATTTGGGTAGTATTATGCTGAATGTTGTTTAGTACCTCGATGCATGCCCTCAAAGTTCGCAGTACTGGTAACTCAGTAGCAGCATTACAAATTTACACATGAATATAAGACTTACATGGTCGAAGGCATATTAATTTCAATTAACATAACATGAAATTGAGATATTATTAGCAGAATTAATCTGAATTATAAATAAAATTATATAAAATCAATTATAAATTGATTAAATGAACAAGAGTGTTGCAACAAATCTGATCACCTTAAATATTGTGCATTTTTTCTTATACTTTCATCGAAAGAGGTTAAACTTACCCTCCCTAATGTATCCTTTTTGATCGATTGAAATATTTAAAGAAACAAAATATTTAAATTGTTTGTTTTTTGTGTCAATATATGGTAATTTTAGTGAGTTAAATTTGAAAATTTTAGTAAGAATTTGAATAGATTCAAAACATTTTTTTTCCCGAAAATTGGTTTTCGGCAAAGAGTTTTCAAAGATTCTTCGACCGAAAATATCTTTTGGACATAAAATTTATTTAAAGTTTAACTTTCGAAACAGTATCGCCAATTTTATATTTAAGTTCTTTCTTTTATTTTTCGGAAAATTACCCGTGAGGAATTTTCGAAATGATAAAAATTCTAAAAAATATTATCTACTTACTTTCTTTAATAATTTGCTCATTTGGATATGTCTTCAAATTCAATTGTGGATCAACACCAGCTGGTGGTGGAGTAGGTTCTGTAAAACATATAAAATTTTATTAGCACCGAAAAATATTACTGCGTATTAGTAGTGCGTTTCAGTTAAAAAAATTGTAACACTGAAAATGCAAAAAGAAAAAAATAATCACAAGCTTAATTTTCGTTTTAATGAGGAAATTTGTTCTTTTCAAAGAATTGTGTGAAATGGTGAAGAATCAAGCATAGAACAAACATGAACTAAGTAAAATTCTAGATTCAAATCACACTAATTTTACTATGAAGTACTATATTAATTGATGATCGGCAATGGGGTTCGTTACTTTTTAAAATATTTAAAATATTGTGGAACTGTATGGCCTTTGCAGTGGAAAAAAAATTGAAAATTGAAAACCTCAATGACTTGAATCAAACAAATAGATATGAATTATCGTTTATTGGATCAAAAATTCATATTGTAATAAGAAAGTTAAGATACATTTGAAAACAAACACTCAGCGTCACTTTGTAAATTTATTTTCGATTGACATATTACAAAAGACTGAAATCTATTTGATCATTTCATCATATCTACCGTTTAATTCTGATGAGAAATAAACGGAAGGGTTACAAAACTGAAAGCCAAGCATGTTTTCTTCCTAGTACCTTCGTTCGCAACAGTTTTGTTGGAACTTGATACAAAAATTATCAACTACATAATTAAGAACAATATGAATCCGAATAAAAAGGGGAAAACATTGTCAGACTTTGGATTTAACACGGGCTGCCAGTTCATGATAACTCATGAAATAATGACTTAGTGACCAAATCTGAAAGCTAGATATCTAGAATTCCATACTGTTACATTGTACAAATCAAATACTTTGAACAACGTGTCTGTATGTCTGGCAGTCAAACATTGAAATGAACAAACAGCTTTCACAAATTCGCCACAATTTGACATTTATAAATGGGAAATTCCCAAAAGGGAATTTATCTGTCAACATGAAAATCCTACTAGTAATGAAAAGAAGCTTAGGCGCGTCATTTGAAACAATCACTTTCCGAGTTTGAATGCGCATTTATTCATGTAAGGTCGAGTATTATTGGTAGCACGAATTTGGGACTCTACTCAAATCTAGGCTTGATATCAAACTTTGTATGGAAATTTATTCAAATGATGTATTTGGATGCTGCCAGGTCGGAATTTACAATTATCAGTCAAGGACGAATGATTGAGACGATTGGACGATGCAATAGCTAATTCGAGGATTCGAAATCGGGCTTTACTCAATATTTTGATTAAAAGTTTAAAAAAATTTAATTTCTCATTTTTTATCTGTTATCTGACTTTTTTGTGAGTCAGATGGAAACCCATAGTAAATCTTGTTTGCAAAGATGGTTCATTTTTTTTTAGTTTTAATCTTTTAGCTTTAGTTTTATTCAGAGATAGACATGATAAAGTGCAGATACTGGGTAGGCCTGTGTGGCATGTTCCTTGTTTTCTTCTTGTGGGGAGGGCAGTATTACGGACGTTAAATTCTTGTTAGTCACAACTTATGACGGATACTAAAAGGACGAAAAGGTGCTCTTATAGCTAATGATCTCATGAAATTTATTGCCAATTTATTCTTGAAAAAGTGCAAAATCAGGTTCGTTACAACCAATATGAATTTTGTTTTAAGGACAAGGGAAGCTTTTACATAAACTTTTAGTTCGAATTGTTATAGTTCACTTGACACAGAAAAAATATAGAAAGGCACACGCTGTAAACACTAAACAGTAACTATGAAGCGTATCTAGGTATTTATATCCTTTTTTTCAATAGGTTAGTTTCACTAAAGCGTTAACTATACTATGAGCAAAGCGCACATCGGAAAAAAGGGTCGAATTGGTATTTTGGGTTTTGTTTGTTTAGTTAAAGTAAGTTGCACAGCATTTAGATTGTTTTTAACTATGATGATTGCATTGATAGTTGAGATTTTTTAGAACCTTTTAATTTTGTTTTTTATTTGGATACACTTACGCGACCAACAATCTAATTCATCACTTGTATCGTAAGGACAGTCAACATAGCCGTTACATCGAAGTTGTTGTGGTATACATGGACCATTTTCACATCGAAACATATACGGACCGCAACCTCTACCAACTATTTGTTAATATTGTTTAGTTGTTTTTTCTTTCTTGTTTGTTTGATTTTTAAATTTATCAAAAAGTATTGTTTTATTTTAATACATTTAATTTTCGGTTGAAAATTTGCCATTTGTAATTTGGTTGTTGGTAAGCAAATTTCCGATTGAAGCTTTCAATAATGTTCAAACGAAGATCAAAAGTTAAAAAAATAAATATAAAATAAAATTGACGGAACACTTGAAATGTGATGTTGTTACTTTGAATAACACATCTAAGCAACATTTAAAGCTGCTGATAATTTCACATGTGTGTATATTTATATAATTTAATATTCACATACCGCAATCAGCTTCATCGGAGTAATCGGAACAATCGGGTCTACCATCACAGTGGGCGTAGTTTGGTATACATTGACCATTGCCGCATCGCCATTCTCGTTCAGAGCAATAAGATGGCTCTGGTCGCGGGGGTGGACATCCTGCTTCGTCTGATCCATCAGGACAATCACGACGTCCATTACATTGGGCGTTGCTTTCGATACAACTTCCGTCGCTACATTTGAATTGCGATGCGGAGCAGCCTGTTTTAAGGTAGCGCAATAAAAAAAAATTCGATTATTCAATAAAATTTAAAAAAAAATTTAAATTATATTGATTTTTGATATCTAAACACTTATACATCAATATCAAAACGGGAGCCGAAAATGGAACATTTTATGCAAATTTTATTTTCGCTACCCCTAAAACATATTTCTGGTAGTATTTACATTTTGGGTTTTTATGTTTTACACTTCAAGCTAAAGTTCACAAAATTAGTCTGTTCTGAAAATATGACATATTTTTTTGGTATCTGTTGCTATTTTATACAAAACCTGTTTAAATTCATTCCAAAGCAATTGTCCTTTATGGACGTTTTCGGAACTAATGAGCGTTCACACCATTTCTATTTGTGTGTATAGCATGCATAGTCAAACAGATGCATTCGGAACAATGAAAATGCTTAGAATCAAGATCCGAAATTCGGTTAGCAAGTCAAAACGAGTGTGCAATGAATGCATGATGATGATGAAATGTTGTATAATTTTTTTGAAAAATGAGAAGAATGGGTTTATTTCCATGAGTTCGATGCAAAGATGCCTGGAATTTTGTTTTTTTTTATTTATAAGTTCCATCAAGCGGCCTGATCTATGCAAAAGTATGTACTACGTTTAAAACTACAAATTTCGAGGAAACACGAAAAAAAAGAATATTCCTTAAAAATGTAGGACCCTTATTTAGACTGAAATCTATTAAAAAAAGTCTGTTTTAAACAAGAGCGTTGAAAACTTATCTACAAGTAACGATACCATACAAAAATATCACTTCTAATTTTACTGTCACATACAGTCAAAAATAATTAAAAAAAAAAAACTCGGGAAAATTCAAAATTTCCCGATTCTAATTATTCTTTAAAAAATAAAAATTTTTAATCACTAATTTTTTAATTTTAATTCAGATATTAACCAAAGCAATTTTGCTCGTCGGAAAAGTCTTTACAATCGTAGTAACCATCACATCGTAATGTCATATTTATACATAGCTGATGATCGTTACATGAAAATTCATTGTCCTTGCATGAACCTATGCAGTTGGTTATGGTAGTTATAAAGACGGAGCAGAAGTAGTTGTAGGTGAAAGGTAGAAAGTATAGAGAAAAGAAGAAAATTTTAAAAATCATTCCAATAGAGTTCGGAAGGACTATAAGAAGGATGATAAGAAAAGATTAAAAACGAAAATTTTTGTGCTGAAATTAAGGAAGAGTGAAGATTGATATGTGTAAAGTGAAGCTAAAAGAAGAAATGTCTTTCTAATGTGGGGTGTTTTTGCGAATTCTTTTCAAAAAGGATGTGTGTGATCAAGTGCAATATATTCAAACGATTTAGGAGAAAAATTTGTTATTGAAAACTCGCAAAAAATGTTTGAAAATATGATTTATTTGGGTATTTTCTTTGCAAATTTCGATCAATATAGAATTTATCCACGAGGATCACTCGAGAAAAGTTTACAGTTTTAGTAGCTGATTTTGAAAAGTGAAACTTTAGTTTACCCTGAGTAAATTACACAGAAGATTCACGTTTAAATACTTTGCACAATCACTGTATCTGGAGATAATATCTTGCTTTATGGTTTTTCTAATCAATGAAATTTTCCATTTTCTACTTACATTCACTTTCATCATAACCATCATCACAATCGCGTATTTGATCACAACGTTCTGCATAGCGATAACATTTACCCGTGCCAGGACATGTTAATTCGGGGCATGGATATGTTGTCGGTGGCTTCCCCAAGTCGGTGGGTGCCGTTGAGGTTACACAGCCCTCTTCATCTTTTCGATCAAGACATTCAACAATTCCGTTACAAAGGATTGATCGCGGATGGCATGATTCGTCACAGAAGAGTTCATCGAATGTACAGTCGTCTGATGTAATATTTGGACTTTCTACTCATTTTCCAGATACAAATTAACGAGGACATGCAAGAATTTTCGATTGTGATTGTGGCCAAACGATATGCCAACGTGAATATCCCCCAAAATACAGTCGAATTTCGTAACGAGAACGATGTTTTGTGTGATGAAAATAAAATGAAAAAGGATATTTGGTTGGTTTTGATGCGGTTATACGAGATATGATGTGATTTTTACTGAAATCAATTGGTGCTGACAGTTATGTAAGGACCAAGAAGGGACTGCGTTTGCTTTAATTATTCTTTTAATTTTCGTTCCCCTTACTTGCAATGAGAATTAGCTTTTATAGTTCAGGTGAAATTATCGAAAATTTTCAATGGGAGCTTCTTCAAATTCAAACGATTTTATAGATGTTCGTTTTAAAAAATCAAATTAATAATTTCTAGTTTAATTTTTATTTATTCTTATCGTGGTAGCAAATAAATCTCTTTTTGAGTTTAAGAGATGTTTCTATTGACCGTTTAAAACATCATCAAACAATTTAATAATTTAGAGTTGAAATCTAATGTTATGGTTTCCATCAATTTTTCGCTAGAAAGATTATTAAAAATTGTTGGAAATTATTAAAGTTTAACATACGATATCTTTTCAAAAATTTCTTTGGAAATTAATCGAATTTAATAGAAATAAAAATAATCAAAATAAAAAATAATACTTTTTAGATGTATTTTATCATGGATTTGATGAATAACTATAGAACTGGTCACCATAAATTAAAAATGTTTCCGCACTTAGAAATATAACCCAATCCATGTAAGGACGATAAAGTAATTGTGCGTTTCCCTTTTTGATCAATACAACCTACTGCCTGTGCAAATTTGATAATATTTTAACAAAGTGCATTTGATAAAGTCTGGAAATTCTTAAATTGGTGACTTGAATGCATTGCAATGTGATAAATTGAGCATTTGAATTTTTTTCAAGCTCATGCACATGTGAAGTCACACCTTTTTTTCAATTAATATTCTCCTTACCTTTGCATATGTTGATAAATATTATTGGTATATTAACTTCTTACAATTTAATTCTATTGCACACTAAGTATAAACAATTTTCAACATATTTACACGTATGTATATGTGATGATGAATAATTTAAAATTCATGAAATTATTGTTTAGCGCACGGAAAAAAATGTTTTAATTTAAAAAACAAATTCGCCAATAATATTTATGTAACAGATTATAATTGTTTTGTAATATATATGATTAAAAAAATGAAAATCAATTAAAACAAAAAGCTATGTACGATAAATAAATTAAAATAAATGCAATTGATTAAAAATTATTAAAGAATGAGTTAATTACCGCCATAGTCACATGTTATTGAATTTTCATCTGATTCATCCAAACAGTCATCGATTCCGTCACACAAAAATTCATTGTTAATGCACTCACCATTTTTACATTGCCATTGATCATGACCGCATTTATTAGATGCTATTTTATTTAATAGTTAATATGTAATTGTTTAGAAAAAAAAAAATAAATAAATAAGTATATGATAGTGGTGAATATGAATTGTTAAAAATATTTTTATAAGTATGTGTTTATTATTATAAATATAACGGAAACAATACCAATGAAAATTATAAATTAATTGATGAAAAGTTTCCCCGAAATTTACTTAAAAACGATCCCCGAATATATATCAATTGATGCAAAACAGACATAGCATGTGTACATTGTAGACACATAAGCATAAGTAGGAGGACAAATAAATGACACGGAAATGGTAATCGATCACTGTACAGTCACCAAATCATACGTACAAGTAAAATTATCTTGCAAAGGTAGTTAAATATTAAAATTTTATTTAGTGAAAAATTTGAAATAGGGTTCGAATCACCAAACGCCTAAAAAAATTTCTTTAATGACTGTTAAGAATGCTCAGCTAGCTCTCGATGACAAGCAGTTTTCGCACGTATTAGTTTTCAAATCGTAGAAAGTATTGCAGGCTTATCCCGGAAAAGGACTTTTCTGACGCTTTAAAGGATGGGAATAAATGGTGGCGCAAATGTATTCCATCGATCGCGTTGTACTCTATAGGCAATGAAAAACGTTTGGAAGAATAATTGCATTCCGGGTTTTATTTGGATAGCATATGACAAAAATTTGAAGCCTTAGACAATGGTCAGATGTTGCAATTTTTCGATATGTTTCTAGCTAGCAACGTCCAGCAAATGTGTTTTATATTTTGCCTATGTCGTAAGTTAAATTATGAAAAAGAACTCGCTCGAAGATTTATTGAAACTTAAATTAAATATTAAATGTTACTGAATTTGTCGACAGGGTGGAGTCGTTCAGTAAGCCGTTGCACGGATAAGGGGGTGTATTTGGCGAAGCTATCGAGGTTTTCTTCGTTGATTTGGTTTTTTCTCGTTGTTTGGATTGATTAAATCCAATGGTTGATTGGTTGATTAAATCCAATGGTGTAAAGGGTGTAGTTTTTTCGTAGTATATTTACGACCTTTCAACACATTTGGATTCTTTCTCACTGTTTCAAGTCAATCATTGGCTGCAAGATTGAGAGAGCTGTAAGCTTAGAGCTATGAATCAACGAACATTTATTTTCCGAAAGGATGTTATAATGGTTTAGGATATAAGATAATCATTTCATTTATTTATTTCCGATACATTTTAGGATCGAAATTGGCATGTAGGAATCTAAATGAGTATTTCTGCATCAAAGATAATGTTTGACCTTAAACGAATTGTGAAAACGAACATTATAAAAGAGCTGTAATAAATGTGAACCCTTGACCGAATTGCGTTTAAATAATACGATTTCCAAAACCAATCAATCAAATCGAAATTATAAATCAGAAAAATCTGTGATTACTTATTTTTTAGAATTCCAATATCAATAAAACCAAAAAAAAAAAATAAATAAAACAACCAAACACTTTTTTTTCTGACCAAACCAAACCAATCTTTGTTTTTCTGATTAAACCAAATTCGAATTAAAAAAGAAAAAAAAAAGAAAAAAAAAAGAATCAATGAACAAAATTTTGAAAATTAAAGAAAAAATTAAATTTTGTTACCATCACGTTCACAATTGGCTTCATCCGATCCATCAGTACATTGTGGCCGACCATCACAAACACGTTTACGATCTAAGCATAGACCATCACCACATTGAAATTGGTCAGGTGGACAACCAACTGAATTGAATAGCGTAAACAACGACGACAACGATGATCACAGCAAGAACAAAGGATAACAATGAAAACAACAGAATGTAAAAAACATAAATATTGAAAATATTGAAGTAAAAAGGAAGAAGCGTAACGCATAGATAGTGAAAGTGAAGTATAGAGCGATAGCAGAGGTCTACAGTACTGGAAATAATGATGAATCCTTTATTCAAAAATACAATGTTGGCTTAGCACGAAAAGTTTTTTCTTTAAGCATTTGATTTAAATTTGCGTAGGATAGAGCAGGAATAGATTCATATTTATTTTCAGCGACAATTTTGGCTTTATTTAAAGCTCCACAAAATTGAAAAACTAGAAAAAGCATAAAACGATTTAAAAGCAAGCAAATATTTAGACTAAATCTAAAGTTTTCCTCTTGCAATAATCAGTTAGGTGGGCTTAGAAAGAATCATAGCAGGTTTTTATAGTGCGCAATCCATATCTGAGTGATAAAGGATATGACACTACAGAGCTACACTACAAGCCCGATAAGACAGGATACCTAGTAGTTTTTTATGGGAAAATCATCCAAAACTACAAACAAACCCAAGAAAAACAGCTGAAAATTTCCACTGATATAAAACTGAAAGATTAAATCATTCAAAATGAAGAAAAAGTATAGATTTCAAAAGAGTTCATCGTAACGATTGTGTTAGTAAAAGGAGGAGATAAAGCCTGAAAACCAGTTAAGACTAAGCAGTAGCAACGCATTTCATTTTCCGTAGAGAAAAGCAATCGTCTACTAACTCAACCTACACAATCCAAAGAAAAAGAAAAACCAATTACAACCTACAACACTTACCACAATTTTCTTCATCACTATAATCGGGACAATCATAACGTCCATCACAACGTGCACTCTCAGGTACACATACGTCATTATGACAACTAAAATTGAATAATTATAAAATTATAAAGGAGAAATCAAATTCAATTGATTCAATGAAACTCAAAGGGGAGAGAAAGCTTCACGGAGACATAGACGTTTCCTTTAGAAACGTAAAAAATCTTTTTAAATTTCATATGATTTAACGATAATTGTCAAGTGAAACATAAAGCGAATCAGATAGAAGAGAAAAAAAAAACCAAAAACAAAATAAATAATATGGTAAAGAAAACGGAAGGAAATTACAGAGATTAGAAAAGAAAAAACTCTTCTTACTGGAATGAATCAATGGAACAGCTTGTACAATTCTTTTCATCGGTTGCATCGCGGCATTCATGGTAACCATTACATCTATCTTCAAGTGGGATACAAATGCCACCATCACATCGGAACTCATCACTTGTGCACTCTGAAGCTAAATAATAAGATTTTTTTCTTCAGATTTAAAATAAAAGCTTGATTCGTGGGAAGGGAGTGATTATGTTAAGGAACGTAATATCTAAATAAATTAAGAGGTTAATTGGCCATAATTGAATTTATGTTTTATTCGAACAAACAGCATAAATATAATAAAAAGGATATTTAAGTGATATAAACGTTTTTAATGTATTCAGGGTAGTTTTTTCCTCGGCGAGAAATTTTCAGGATTTCACAACTTTTGTGTACTTAAAACTAAAATTAGTACCATCCCAATCCCTGTCAATTATCAAAAATTCTAAAAATATGGAAAATTCCTAGAAGAGAAAGTAGTTGAAAGACTTTTGATAATGCTTTGTCCTTAGATTTCCGCAAATTGATGAACATACACAAATAGTTCGAAGAAATAAAGTAAATATTTTTGAAAGGAAGATATGCATGCAAATAATTATGGCTAGTAGAGAATAAGTACTTAAAAATTCCAATACAACCCTTCAACGATATAAACTTCTAATTAATTGACTAAGGACTATTAATTGAAATAAGTTTGCCATCACGATGAACTGGTGAAATGTGACGTATTTTACTTCGTGTTCTTTCGAAGTCTTCTAAAAATAAAACAGAGACACGATGAGCCAGTTATAAAAAAACCAAAGGATAAGGTCGAAAGCTAAACTCAATAACCAAGCTTTATGTGATCCAACCTATCAATCCATGTCTGCCTGACCTGATCTTTTACTCGCTCCTTTATATCAACTCGAATAAAAAGGAGCTTCCTTACACTTATCTTTCAGAACAAACCAAGTGTAGGGTATTGGGTCCTAAGGAGTCCTGAAATAGGCGAAGACTGTTAATATCTGCGTTTCGCTGTGAAGAGACGTATGCTGATAGTTGCAGATGAAATCATAGCTGCATAACATATTCAATCAGATAAATTGCATCGTGATCCGTAGCACAGGATCCTTGAAGGAAAAAAAATCTAAAATTTTCTTTAGCAAAAATACGAGAACTGAGAACAAACTGAGGGTCTCTACTCAGCCTGAAAATTCAATCTCAAAAGAGTTTTTCAAAAAAATTTTTTAAGGTTGGTAACGATTGAATGAGCTAGTGAAAAACGGAGTGTTGTCAATGATATGATCTGATCGCTTTTCTTTTAAAACTCTACTATCTTCAGAGAACCAAGATTTATGAAAGTATCGAAACAAAAACAAGCAATAATTCTTGGTACATAATCTTTTGATATAATTGAGTCCAAGTAAATGAATGCAATATTCGATACACATGAGCTTAGCAAGCGTAGGATGATTTTTTCAAAGTATTTTCAGTTTCGATGGGATTCAAAAGTAGCCTTGACTTGGTTGGTAGAATTAAGGTGTCAAAGATCAAGACTCCATCTTTTTCATAAGGAAAGCTCCGTCACAGAGACTGTGGAGATGATCAAGGTGACCTCGCTCAATGTGTTAAGTAAGATACTTGGAAGAATTTAGATAATTCTAATGGGCTATGCAACCTACAAAATTGGAAATTGGATTCAGCTATCTCACGGCGGAGCACTCTATACTGAACTGTGTTGGAATCGCACACTCTTTCAGTTTCAATGTTTTAAGGCCGCAAATGCGTTAATTTGACGATTGATTTTCCTGAAAGATAGTCAGCAAGCTGCTTAGCAGTTAGTTCTGTAGAGATTTGATCCACCTCTGACAGACTTAAATCTGTAACGTCACGTTACTTCACGTTCTTAATAGGACATTTAATGTTTTCTAATTATTTTAGTGGACAATTGTATTGTAAAACAAGGTTTATTTAACGAGAAAATAGCAAGTGGAAAAAAATAATAATAAAAAAAAAAAAAATAAAAAAAATTGCGAAAATGAAAGTAAACTTTTTCTTTACAACAGGAACGGGTTCAGACCTAACTATGATGGCACCAACAATTTTGGATGTTATTTATTTTCACATTTATTTCGTTTTGAAAGTGAATTGGAAAACCTAAAAAGTTGAAAAATGTTTATAAAGTCTTCCAACTTTGAATTTTATTGTTCTAGTCTGTTTCGATGATTTCTGAGAGAACACATTTCAATGCATTTAATATTCCGTTGGTGTCAGAAGTGGGTGTTTTCTTTAGAGTAAGATTAACATCCTCACATATGAAACGTTCATACTTGAGAACAACACTCAAACCTTTTGAATACACAAAACAAAATGATATCAAACTGGCTGGTATCAAACACCGAATTTTTTCGGGCAACTTAAATCAATCCACTTTCAAATGATTCAAATTGTTTTGCGTCTAGTGAAAAACCTTTAACATAAATCTCAGAAGGTTGCAGAGGGAAGCTAGAATTCATGGTCTTCAGACAGTCTGCTGCAGTGTGTTTCTGCAGGTGAAAGCTGATTGAAGCATAAAATTTGAAATACAATTTTTCTAATGTCATAAGTGGAAAAGACTGGCAGACCAGCAAGTGAATATTTACGTCAAAATTTATAACGTTTTCAAATCCAATCATTTGGGACACATCAACTGAATTTTGGGTTTTTGGCTGTTTTAAAGTGGAAAAGCGGAAAATGATAAGCTACGATTAACGATTGCTGTAGGTTGTAATTAAGTCCACAAATATAACATTTGATAGAAAATATGGCATAAAGGGCCACTCTTTTTCGGCCAATAAACCAAGCAACACATAAATTAAACATCAGAGAGCCGAATGTAAACGTTTTTGAAGCACACAGACAAGAAAGTTTATAAGATTTATCACGTACAAATACATTACAATTCACATGATAACATTAAGCAAGAATTGATATCAATTAAAATTTGAGAGCGACAGAGTGAGAGACACAACAGAAGTTAAAAGTTTAATTGTACACCACCACTAAACAATATATTGAATTTGATTTTAGTACGTTGTTAATATAATTGGGCTGTGTTTGAATTTTATTGAAATGTTTACCTTCCAAGGGAGGACAATTTAGTTCATCACTTTCATCTAGACAGTCAGGATAACCATTACAACGTAGTTCATGTAATATACAAGTTGAATTATCGCATTCAAATTCATCGTCAGCACAATGACTAGTATCCACTTCTACCGTTTCTACAGGTGTGTACATGTAAATTTGTAAATATTTATGAAGGATATTAGAATCTTTGTGCTGTTGTTGTTTTTAATTAAATATTGGGATATTTGGACATTGGGGAAAGTATTGGGTATACATATCCATTAAGGTGAGGCAGGTTAACATTAGAAATTATTAGCGGATTTGTTTTAAAATTTCAACTAAGCCAGCAAATAATGGATCATTGAAGGAGTTGCTATAGATATAATTTGTTGGATGTGATATGCGGTTGGGTAAGGGAATAAGTCATTTTTTGTGTATTAGTCACATGAGAAGCAACAATTCATCTTATCATGCCACTAAAGAGTGAATGAAATATTTGAAAAATGAATTTTTGCGTATTTTCTACCGTGTTTTGATTCATTGATATGATTCATTTCATTGATCATTGCAAAGCAAAGATGTTATATTTCATATCCTTCTTGATTAATTGTTTTTGTTGCATGACTAGAGAAAAAAAAATGCAGCTGGTGGCTAGAAAATGTTTTCCAAATATTTCATTGAAAACAAAATATTTTACGAAGAAATTTTTCAAGAGCTAAATTAACATTAATCTGACTGAAGAAGAAGAGGAAGAATAAATAGGCGACAAAAAAAAATTAGTGAATATAGAAACAAAAGAAAATTTTAAACAGAATTCATTTATAGGAATAGGTATATACCATCATCATCATAATCATAATTCATATTTGGCGGACAATTCAATTCATCAGAATTATCCGGGCAATCTTCAATTCCATTGCAGCGTTTCGTATTTGTTATACATGTTCCATCTTTACAACGATATGGCGTTTCAGAGGGACAGTCATTACTTAATCCCGTCGTATTTGAGATAGCTATAAAAATTATATGGGTTTTTGGTTTTTGATATTGTTTTAATCTTTTTGTAATAATTTAAAATTGTGTAAATGAAATGCAAAAAAATGGAAAGAAATTATGTGATTTAATACTTTTTTCTTATCCAAAAAACACGTCATGAAACTAAAAACAAAAAAAAAATGAATGAAAACTCGTATTATATTAAAATCAAGTTAATTTTTCAAAAACAAGTCTTCAAAGTGGTAATTTTGGTAAGGAAAACTCAAATTATTAAACTTTTCTCATTCTAAAACACGGGCGTTCTAGATGAAGGTCTGAGTCCAATAGATCTTGGATTTGTAAGAAATAATTTTCAAACTCAGTTTTGAACAAATCGATTGGAGTTGACAAAAATTTAGGAATTGATAATGTGTGTTGTTACTGAATTAAATTGATTCATTCGGTGTTAAATTGAAAAAAAAACGTCTATTAAGGATTTCATAACCAGACATTATAGCGACTGATTTCTTTATATGAAAAGGCTATCGGCGAAGCACACTCTAAAATCTCAAGTGGAAATAAGAAAGAGAAATAAGGTCAACAGTTTCGGGAGCAATTGTAGGAAAAATAAATTAGATGGCAAATTAAACGCTTGAATATATTATTTAAAAGGAAAACAGTTGTGCTAAATTCAAAAAAGTTGTGCTGTAGACCATTTTATCATTTATCAATGTTTTCACGCCCATTCATACTTAAATAACACAAACACTCAATAAATTGTTTGCCAACATTTTGTTAATTGTTGGAAGCTCTTCCCGAAATTTGCCCGCATGCACTTTGATTAGATAAATTCAAGCTAAAGTATCTCCCTCAAACACAAGGTTAGGGTCCAATTGACTCAAATTTTACTGTCAATGTACTTTATAAATTCAATTTAAATTGGGTTTTGTGTTCATTGAGGCACAGATAGCCAATTTGACTCTCATTACAATAAGGAACTAAAAATTTAAGAAAATTAAAATGAATTGAAAAAAAGTTCAATAAAATATAAATTGAATTAAATTCATAAACGTAAGAATGAGATCAAGATGCCAATACTTTATAGCCTATGTTAAAAATAAATTTATTTTGCACATGCACAAATGAAATGTTATTAAAAACTTAAAAATAAAATACTTACGACAATCCGCTTCGTCGCTTGCGTCGTAGCAATGATTTGTTCCGTCGCATAAAAGTGATTTTTGTATACATCCACCGCCAAGTAAACATTTAAACTAAAATTTTGTTATAATTGCTTTTGATATTGTTTTGTTTTTTCTCTTTCAGTTTGTCTAATTTATATATTTCGTAGAATTTTGAGAAATTTCAATGCAAGATGTGCCGCGAAAATTCCAAATTGAACCACTGTGAGAGCATTCAAAAATATTCTTGAAAATGTTATAAATAAATTATTAGAGTGGTTTTTTGTTGCATTATCCTTGGAGGGGTTCGTGTGTTAGACGAAAAACAAACATAAGGATTCCTCAAAAGTGCGGCCAATGAAAAAACGACCTTGACTAAGGAGGACGCATCCTTGGGCTGACAGAATATGTGTAACTTTATCTGCACATGTAGGATTAGCTTCAAATTGAATGAATATCTAGATAATTTATTGGATACTGAGTAGCAAATGCTAGTTACCTATTGAGTATAAGCCGCGCACTTTTGGCATTTCTTTTAACGTCTAGGGAATGAAGTCTGAAACTGTAGGATTAAGTCCGAAAGTGGAATATCCTCATGTATAGATAATAATACTGAATGCCATAATAGTCAGTTCTCGAAGGTTGGGTATAAGAGGATAATACAAACATTTATTTTGATGTTAAAATTCATGCCATGAATTTTTGCCACGAAAGTATCGTCATCGCAGTTACCTGCTTTGAAAGGGTTGTATCAATTGCACAAACGCAATTTAATTTAATGTCTTGCAGGTTTAAGGATACAAAAAGTTTATTCGTATAATACATTCGTTTAATGCTCCAACTAAATTGGGTAAGGTTTCCGGATGTAATTATTTTCAATCACTTAAAGAGTTCACATGCTTATTTTATTAAAAATTATGGCACTCAAAATAAGTTTCCAGGTTTTGAAGAACAGTTTCACAGGATCACTGCAGACATTATTTGCCGACAAATACGGACAATTAGAGCCTGACAAATAGTGGCTAACAGCGATCCAAAATATATTTTTGAGATAACTCTCAAATGTTGGTGCAAGGAATTTTATCGTCCTTGAAATCTTAATCCAAATTGATCTTTACACAATCTTTACAGAAATGCATCTCACATGTTGCGGCTATTTGATTTTTAAATATGAAGTGCAATTATATTTTCTTGTTTGAAATCAAATGAAAAAAAAAATTATCTAAACTCACCTCATGTTCACTACATTTACATAATTTATCACTTTCATCTTCGCTATGTGAACAATCTGCTACCGAATCACATACCGCCGTTCTATGTATGCACTCTCCATTGAAGCATGCGAATTCATCAGAAGTGCAATTTGTTTCTATTTTTGATTGATACGTAAATATTTTATATATGTATGGATATGAATTTCATTCCAACGAACGATTAAGCAAGCATAAAGTGATGAAATATATGAAAAATCAATGAAAAAAAATATATATATATTTAGTTAATGTGTGAATTAATGAGTTGCCAGTTGAATTTTATTAAAAATAAAAATAAAAAATAGTATTTATTACTAATGTGGGTAGTTCAGTTTTTTTATCTTTTAGCCTAAATAAATGATGGACGGGCATTATAGTATTAACTTCTGAGAATTTACTTATAAAATGAAATTTATGAATATAAAATGAAATGTATTCGATTCTAGGATTAAAGATAATTTAACTTAAATTTTACATAAACGAATTATTTGAGGCTTAATTTTTTTTTAGGTTTTGAACTTCGATTAAAACTAAGTTTTGCAAATTTCATAGGTTTCAGTGGACAGCAAGTCGTAAGCTAATTTAATTAAAATTAATCTCATAGCTGGTTAATAAATAAAATAAAAGCGGTAAGCATATTAAAATCTTCATGTAAAAGTTAAAAAATTTCATGTTTTAATCGTTTTTTTGCACTTAGAATTTAGAATGAATTCCATTCAGAAAAGGAACAAAGTTTAAAGTAAATATAACAAAAGTAATGACTAATAAATTAAAATTTTAGAGAATGGATGATATAAAATGCTGAATTTAAGATAGAAACATGAATTTAATTTTTAATAGAAACAAAAAATATAAGTGTACAAAATCAAAAAAAGAAAAAAAATCATCCAAATAATAAATATATAAGTATATAAATACATAAGTATAAATAAATGAATATATAAATAAAGAAATAAATGAAGAAATATATCAAACAAAATAAATACACATTAACTAAAAAATCATTTAAGAACTAATATAAGTAATATAATAAGTATAATAAATATAAATAAAATAAAGAAATAAACAGTGAAACTTAGCAAGCAAACAAACAAATAAATATGACAGCGTATAAATAAATTCAAAAAGTAAAGATTAAAGTGAAGCAATTATGTCTGAATAAAGTAAAACGTTCATTTCCTCTAAATTGACAATTTTGTTGTTGATCAAAATGATTTAATTTCGAGCCCACTAATGAAAAATAAGAAAAATTATAAAGAAAAACAATAATGAACCAAAACTTATGAAAGAAAAAACTTGGTAAAATTTCTAGTGTTTGCGCTTCAATTAAATTTTTTTCAAATATGTGAAATGTAAGTCATATTCAAAAAACAAAAAAAAATACAAAATGAAAATCAACAGGTTTTTCGGCTTTTGAAAAGCTCCGATTGAATTTTTCTGCAGATATTCAGATTTCTCAACTCTAAAAAATAGATTGAGGAAAACGGAAAATACACGTTCACAAAAGAAAAAAAATTATTTAATAATCATGAGATTTTAAAATGTTAATTCTTGCTGTCGACCAGTTCACAAAACGATAAAATAATCAGTTAATCAGCAAAAATTAATAATAAATATGCGATAACATTAAATATATACGCGAATATCAAAACAAAATATTTGGTTGGCCATGTTGTTTGATAAATCGTTATAAATTTAGAATTAATTGCTTTTTTGGTTAGACGATTTAATTCAAACAGAAAAATAGCGAAAAATATGAAAAACTAAAGCACACTAAAGTTCAATTAATACTTCTAAATAGAGGCTAAGGATGGAAAGATTTAAAATTTATAATTATTCATTTTCTTTTGTTACAAAATGGCCACGAAAAATTTCAAATCCAAAAAACATACCCACAAAAATAAAACACAAAAATTAAAACAAAAAATTATTAAGTGATACCTAGTCTTGGCAATGGTATTGGCTGATGAGTTTTGTCAGTTGTGGTTATACAATTGATTTCATCTGATCCATCGATACATTGATGCGATCCATCGCAATGTTGTTCTTTTGGTATGCATTCACCACTTATACATGCAAATTCACTATGCGTATCACATGCTCGTCTTACAGCTTTAGGGTTTTTTTTTTGTTTTTGTTTATTCCAAATAAAATAAAATCGAAAAAATATGGGAATAATTTTGAAAATTTATTTGATTTTTTAAAAATTAAGATGAATATATCAAAAATATTAAATGAGTAATGATAATAAGCAAGGAGTAATATGAAATAAAGCAAATAGAATTATAGCATTAAAGCTTTTATAATGATATTTGTAATAAAAAATGTATAATGTTAATAATTATCATAAGCTAAATATTATTAAACATAAAATTATAATTATATCAAATAAACGTTTTTACACATTAAAAAATAGCCCAGAAAATTTCAACTGATCACAATGAAATAATTATTGCAATAAATATTGAGAAGCCAATTGTGAAAAAAATGAAAGGTAAAATTGTAATATTTCGACGTTTTTCGAATATATTTGAAACATTATGAGATAAATATGTCGGAATGTATAAAATTATTCTGTGTTGAAATGCAGGTGACACGAAGATGTGGTCTATGTGATCTGAAGTCAAGAAATTATATCAAAACATTCATCTGCGTCTTACCCTGATAAGGATAGTTGCAAACGAGGATGTAATACAGATGTTGCTTCAAATGCAAGTTGCAATGACATTTAGCTGAGGGAAATGTCAGCTGAGGAAACAATAACTTGAACTATAGTATTTTCAGGACAACATTCAAATGAATTACATACGAATACAACAAGTATAGAATGTTCGATGTATATTGTTATACGACAAATGACGGTGTCCTACATTTTAGCGAGTAGTGGGTCGAGTAGCGAATGTAGTTGATTTTCCATTTTTCAAAACTGATGAAATTTTACACGAATTATAACCTTGTTGAAATACTTACAACAGTCTCTTTCATCTGTATAATCTGAGCAGTCATATATGTAGTCACATCGCTGTGCAATACTAATACATTGTCCATTGTCACATCGAAATTCATCAAGACGACATTGAGGTAATTCTATTTATATGAAAGTGGCAAGTTAAAATAAAGGAAACTTTTTCAACTGGTTCACTATGAACTAAGATGCAACAAAAACAGTTCGGTTATGAATGGACAGCAAGGAATAAATCTGTTTATTAGAGAACGTGTGGATTATAATTTTTCCAAGTATAGTAAAATTGAAGTTTGTTGAGTTTTTAAGCAAGCCTCCTCACTCACGAAAGCATCCTCACTCACGAATCAGAATGTCCCAGCGAATATAGAAATTTGGTAGTAAAATTTAATTTCAAGAATCTCAACTAAGTGCCACAAGAAATTTAAATAGCTTGGCAAACAAACTTTTCCTACATTAGAGTCCCTACTCCACAAAGATCAGATGTATAGATCCAAAAATCACTCCTGATCGAGATGTCGATCGGTCAATCAAGCCTTCTCAGAGCCATTTATTTGTGACTTAATTTAGGAACAAGATGAAAGATAAAATAAAGAACTTCTAAGGCACAGCCGGGCTATCGCTTAAGGAAAGAAAAACCCATTATTGCTGACAATTTAGCAATACTTAATGTTAGTCCTTTTAAAAAACATCAAACATGGGATGCTAGTTACAGGTTTCCGGAGTTTTTATCTCACATTTTTCAATTTTTTCGAATGACATGGTCATCAAATAACTAATGTAGGATGATTTAAATATGAGCTTCTTCGAGTAAGTCAGGAGGAATAAGGCTGCTGCAAGAATGTCGATTCTCAGTCAGTCCATGATGAAGACTTCGAGACCGTTTTTGAACAAAAGGTAGCTAACTTATGCGTGCAACAAGTTCTGTGCTCGTTTCCATGGCAAGATTTTAGAACGATGTTTGAAGTAAGGAATTGTAACGAAAATTATTGATGTAGTTACAGGGGCGAAGAAATTTTTGACATGGGGCTGCACAATGCGCAGTCTTCTTCAAAAGTTATTGATATCACGAAAATTTCCCCGATCGTACATCTTTTTGAACCCCAAAAAGGCACAAAGTAACTACTAACACGCGCTAAGACTTATAACGACTTCCTAATCAAGCGGGATTCAACCAATTCGTTTTAGATGCATTTGTATTCAGAAATAAATCTGGATGGATGCAAAACATTAAGATTAACATATCCGTTCTGTTAAAACTTCTATCCAAACACAATCATTTGCATATTTGGTAACATCTTTAAACTATCCGCTTGCAGCACATTTAAGTTTGGAGTCCCAGCTAGCGTGATGTCTTTTCTTAACAATATCGTTTAATTTTTACGCTCTCTATCTTGCAGTTACACTTCACTTGCTACATGACATTTTCGTTTCTGTTTTAATTTAATTTGTAAGAATTTTTCAGCGGTTGAAACTATTGGGAGCGGAGAGAGAATGTCAGTCGATAGAAGAGAAAAAGGACCTTTACACCGTCGTAAGAAAAACGAGAAAACGAAGAGTGAGACTCTGAGAAATGAGACATTTCTTAGTCCAGAGCTTCAAAAGAGCTTCTTCCAGGAAGTGGATGACGTTTTCTTTGCACATAAAAGATGGTGCAGCCTTCAATTCATCATTTTCTAGAGAAGTATTCATTTTCATTTTCTAGAATTCTAGAGTAAACATGAAGGATACCTGATCATTTGTGTTTTAATCAAATGTAATAAGGTGTAAAGGTCTAAGAGTCTAAAAATACAAGCAAACAAACCTTCTGGTATGAAGATGTGTTTCATCAAATGTCACTAAGATTCACAAACGTCACGATATCCTAATTGAAAATGACACGGCTTCTATGACTTGATGGCGATTTAGGATGATACTACAAATTTATTGTGTTTAATTGAGCCGCGACTGATGGGAACTTTGTTGTCTCACTAGCTTATTTAATACCTAAATAGGTAAACTACTCTAAAATCAATTTATAGTCCTTCGTATTCATAATTTTAAAGAATCAATTCTTTAATACGATCCAGAAAGGCAGAATTTATAAAAAATCAATACTTCAATCCGCTCTCAACTTACCAAAAATACCTAAACCGCAACTTTAAAATCAACCAAGGGAATATTCCTCTTTCTACCTGTGTGGTGCATGTACAATGTGAAGGAAATCTGGATTCTATCTTTCATTGTATAGAAATCCTCCCGAACGGCCACTTCTCATATTATTAGTATTGATGCTGACAGAAGGAAAACCCTTATTTGCAATACATTATTCAGTGCATCGTGTATGCGGACGAGACTTGATAGTACCAAGGCGAGAAAAAGAGCGCAAACGGGTCCAGTTGAGAAACGATGAAAGTGGGAGAACTAGGATGAATTTTGACTTTTTACTCTTTTTATGTTCCTCAATCTTTCGGTTGTTGTTCGCCGTATTCACTTTATCCTTCTCTGTAAACATTACCGATTTCATGAAACCAATTTCCTTCAAATGAATGTTCCTTTCAACACTTGCTTTGCTCGCATACAAATACACACATATATGATGATACATATTGCATTGCTTTAGATGTATTTGAATTCCCTCGACTCCTTTAAATTCGCTTCTCGAATTTTCCCCATTCTACTTTATTACACCGCTGCATATTTTAGAGGAGTAATTGATGTTCTATTAGAGAATTTCACCGGAAATTGGTTAGTCAGTTAGCGAAATCTTTAGCCTTCCTTCGTTCCTGTGTGCATATACGTGTGATGTGCATGTCTGCACAGATTAAAAACTTGCTGGATGGAAAATCAAGTGGCGTACAGAGGACTTTCAAATTTAAATTTTGAAATACATATGTATGTCTCTTGAATTAAAAATTGGTTATAATTCAAACACATGCCGTGGTTTGAATAAGGAAATTATTTTATTGGAAAAGTCCTTACTCGCTTAAGGTGAAGAAAGATAAGAAAAACTATAAAAAAATCTTTTATTTAAACCAGTTATATTTAGTTAAAAATGTATGCAACGACGACTGCTATTTCGGTGGCAAAATCAAACATAGAAAAATCAATAGAAAATCAAACATATGTCCTTGACCACCTACAACATTTTCCCTATCGAACCCAATCTATTGCGACTATAATTTATTCGCTTTTAAACATGCGTGGTCGAACCAATTCCATTCAATTTCGTATTTAAATCTTATATTTCCTCATAATCCCATTTCACCTTGCACCTGTGCTATATTCTTGTACCCAATCCAAACTGCAGATAGTTTCGTTTAAAAAATGAATAAGACGAAAAAATAATGAGCTTTGACTTCCAACAGGTTGTTTCTGCTATGTAACTCGATCCTGCTGTGTCTAGCGTGACGTACATGCACTAAAAATCACTTAAGATGCACATTTACATACTTTCATGTTTGAATTTTCCGTTGAAAGCGCAAGAAAAACCAAAGACCATGCCGACTTCAAAGTATCTAACGATTTGGAATTCCAACATAGTACACCTGGATGTATGGGAATGGTGAATCCGCATTTGAATGTTATTATTTATATGCACATACAAACATACATGGTAGCAATATAGACAGGGAGATCTTGGGAATGGGAAGCAACATTTGTTTCTTGAAGAATGGCCGATTGTGATGCAAAAGAACATGTCATGTACTTCCTTAGTTTCAATGCTTCCACCTTGAAACAAGTCACTAGAGCATTATACGCTACAATAGATATATATTTGCGTTAGATTAACTTTAAGTAAGGAAATATTTTCATGTGAATTTCCTTGCGACAAAGAAAAGTTCGTTTCGTGCCTGTTACCGGGGCTTTTAGATTGAGGATACACAATTACCATTGCAGAGCCATTGTTGAAATGAACTGCACTGAAGAGTAAGATATCATTACGGCCGAAATGACAGCACCATTAAATTTCATAATAATAACAATAATAATGATAGTGCGATATTTGTCCCAAAAGTATCCGACCTGTAATTGGACTCCGCGTTGGCACTACAAATCCTCAGTCTGCTTAAGGTATTCTCAATGAAGGACTGGCTATCGCTGTTTTCCTGTTCTGATATCTACTACTTGTTTCTACTGCACTTCTGAACTTGGTTTGAACCGTGATTGAGTCATTGGAGTGTTGTTCTTTGAGCAGAAGTTTGAGTGCTGAGAATGTGTATAACTTGCAGGATGGTATGTCGAAATTTTTCGCAAGATCACTTTGGAACGCGAAAAAAGAAACCAAAAGAATAACTCCATACACAATCTAAATCCTGCTGTTTGTAATTGGTGCTGAGTTCTTTAATCAGAAACAATAATGAGTTTCAATGAATGAATCAGAAACAATAAAGTCTTCGACGTTCCAGAATTTTCCAAAAATATGAGAGTTGGCCATTTGCAGCTTGCGCAAGTTATATTCCAAATAGTATTTATCGCAGACGTGGAGCCAGGACGCTTATTAAAATTGTTAGAACTTGAATCTTAGTGTGAAACTTAGAGGCTGAGCTTTTCAGATACTTACGTACCGAGTGTTTTTGCGGCTCCTTTGTTGAGACCAAACTTTTCAAGTATACTCTGGTACCATGCGTATTTGAAAAGCTCCATACTTTTGGATTCACCTCTTTTTGAGTTCGTCTCTTCAGAGACTATTGTGCTAGCTAGTGATGCATTTTGATGATGTTTGTCCTAACAGCATCTAAATTCTGAATACAGAACTGGGTTTCAAATCTGCCTGCTTCAAAGTTAGAGATGTTAAATTTTAATTAGGATCTCATAACAATGTATTGGGGTAGGGTGAATGACCAATCTATACTCAACTCTATTATGAAGATACTTTTTGGCCTGACGGAACAGACCACCTTTAGAGTGATTTTTAGGTTAGAGGGAGACCTATCCGAAGAGACATTTAGGTTAGGCTCACTTTTACTTGAATCTTCGGTTCATATTCGAGCTCTTACCCATCCAGATTCAATCTGAGCTCCTATAAATAATATTTTATTCAAATCTGAACAAATAACTAAATTTAGAACAAGGCAAATACATAGCTAAATAATTTTCAGTTGTCATCATGTTTGTCGTAAATTCCATGCGGAAGGAAGCCATGATTGGAAGGATTTCATTGGATCGAAAATTCTGTTTCAAAATTTACTTGCAAATCGAATATTTAAAACAGAGCAAATGCATCTCATTATTCAGAAATTTTGCTTGACGAAATAACTTTAGATATTAATAATCGGGAGCAGCTTAAAAAATCAAAATCATAGAATTGAAATGGAATTAAATTTCAAAATTTATTCAAAATTAGAATCAATTAAAATAAAACTAACAACTTCTATGAAAACTAACATGAATTAGGAACTACGAATGCCCAACTAAGCTTAGCCTTAGCGGAAAATATTTTAATCAAGGCTCACCGAGATCGTTCACCATCCTTAACCAATTTTAGTGACATCTATATCATCAAAAAATTTTCGACACAAACATAGATTTTGATTTAACATTTAGTTACCATATTGAATCACATTTTTGGGCTATTTTTTGTTCTTGCATTTCCCATTTTGTCCTGCAGACTCAAACTTTTAACAGTCACCCATTTAAAAGTCTGTGCAATATATAAATTAAAAAAAACCCATTTTTTGTGTATATCTACAATGAATTTATCCAATGCAGCCAGAGTGATATTAGTAAAAATATGTGCATGGATTTGTGAGTGCGCTTATTTCACCCCATGCAATGTCTACTAATCTTACCTTCCTTTATATTAACATTTCGCTGCTTGGAGAATTTTAGAGGATTCTATTTACACTTTTTTTTAATTACTTACCATCACAATTTCTTTCATCAGATGCATCATCCGGGCAATCGATGTTACCATTACATCGTAAGTCGGCCGATATACATGTGCCATCATCACATTGCCATTTATCATATAGGCAAGCTGTGTTAGTAAGGATTAATTTTGTTAGTAGCGAATCTGAGGTTTTACGTGAAATGTTATTCTGGTGATTAGTGATTGAACTTGTTTTTTTCAATTCAATAATAAATCGTGTTGAAAAGTGTTTGTTGAAAAACATTGAGATGACAAGAAAATGTCAATTATCCTTTTTGAGATAATTTCCCTGCAAAAGTTTTAATTCTCATAGCTTCATAAGCGACATTTTGTCGTTTCTCGTCTCTAATTTTGTTCAACTTTGAAATCATTGAATAATAAATTTATTGTTAACTAAACTTTTATTTTTTTTATTTCAAGGATCACTTTCCAACAGATTTCTAAGAATTATTAGTAACAAAGCAATGCATACGGCAATTTTCTTCATCCGCACGATCATGTGGACAATCAGTTTTTCCATCACAACGTAACACAATTGATATGCATGACAAATCACCACATGTAAACTTTCCGTCTGAGCAATAATAATAAATTTCTGGGACCACTATTTCATCCCTCGGTCGAAAAATTAGAAATATCCCAGTATTTATTATTGATAAAAGCGGGAAGTTTTTATTGTGATTTTCAATCATTGAATAATTGTTTTGTATATTATCACACGCAGTAAATTTTCCCGGTATTTTTAAGAACCCAGTATTTTAACCAGTATGTGTTAACATTTAAATAGAGAGTTACAAAAAATCAGCACACGATTATCACACAATTTCCAAGGTGAGATCCATACATTTGGCAGCATGAAGTTTAAAAAAGGGATATATTTAGATAGGATAAATAATACTGGGAATTCGTTTATGCAACATTCAACCACAAAATTATGACTATTTATAAAATCAATACCAAAATTCAATTGTACATATATTAAATATTAAGAAAAAAACAAACCCCATTTAAATATATTAAATATAACATTTCGACACGAAAGGAAGGAAGAAATGTAAATTTAACTTAAAATGAGCATTACCTGATCGACAATTTTCCTCATCATCACCATCGGGACAATCGACATGCTCATCGCAAACTTGATCATGATAGATACATGTTCTTCCATCCTTGCAAAGATGCTCCGGACATTCAGGTGCTATTTAGGTTTTGTACATGTCACAATGATAGACGACAAGATGCGTATGATGTGTGAGTGTGTGTTTTTGTGTTGATAATATCCCCCAAGCAATCATTGTTTATTCAATGAGCATAAGTAAATATATATGTAGAATAAATTATTATATACAAAGTGAAGTTTTATATATGGTCGTATAGAGTGAATATTTTTTTTTATTATGTTTTCAATGAAATGTGAATTCCAGTGTAAGGAATAAATCCATAAATATTTTATTAGTAAAACCCTTTGAAACCAGCACCAATAAATTATATGATTTTACTAAAAAACAAATTATCAGATGTTGCTTGTTGCAACTAAAACTACATACACTTGGACAATTCTAATGGGAATTTTGTGTAAAAAGGACTACTTACGGCAATCGTACTCGTCGTCTCCATCAGCACAATCTGGTTGTCCATTGCATCGATATTCAGCTGGCAAACAGCGACCGTCTTGGCATTTGTATTCGGATGACGAACATTCTGAAAGGATACAAAGAAGGGTTGATTAATCCTCGATGTCATCATGATAATTTTCTAAAGCATGCAAGAATTCTTCAAATAAAATCCCAGACATTACCAATAAGTCCTGAAGTAAGAATTTATCGGTACATTAAGGATAGTTGCACAAGTATTCTTCCAATTTATTCCATACCTATCAGAAAATGGAATTTTTCTTCTAATCTGTGTCTCAGAATAGAATTTGAAGAACCAAAAGCTGGTAAATCATAGAGAATTTGTTGTTGAAAAGCAGTTGAAGGAGCTCTGATACCACCCTTTACCATGGTCAGCAGAGGATGGGAAATTTTAAAATAATGACTATGGTAGGTTGCGTTGAACAAGAACTGGTGTATGACTGCAGATTCAACGAACTTTAGTTTGATACCAGATTCAACGAAATCAGAAGAGTTTGAGATTTTCGGGAGAAAGTCCCATCGAAACAAACATTGACACGACGGCTTGTCAATATTTTTTACGATTTATTATTATTGCAATTTAAAGGATGTAGCAAAATTTCCAGCTTCATAAGCTAATTTTAAGAAAGTTACCACGTTGACTTATAATGTATTATCATATTGTGGTATAAAAGGGTACAAAAAGGGTTTTAAGCCGCGCCAAAAGCTCAAAAAGTTACACTTAATCTTATGTCAAAGTGTAGTTGAAGAAGCACTGCTGCCACACTTCGGTAGGATGAGAAATGAGGATGAAAAATTACATTGTAATAATCGCTGCGTGTTATAATTAATGGTTTCGAAGAGGTTTTGAAGAGCGTTTTTGAAGGTTTTTGAGTGGTTTCCCATTTTGCTTGATGAATTAAGAGTAGTTTAGAATTTTTGGGGTTCCTGGGATAAGGCTAACCAGTTCATTGAAGATTGAGATTTCTTTCGACGATTTAATAATTACTGCACTTGTAGTATGTTGATATCCCTTATTTAATAATTTACTGTGATTGTAGTATATCAATAGGGTGGACGATGTTCACAATTAAAAGGAATTTAAAGTGATAGAAAACTTGAAAATATATCGAAGCCACCCTTGTGTTTCGTTCGACAGAAGGTAGTGCATCACAAAATTGTGATAAATACATCTTATGTGACAATATATAAACAAATATATATATTATATGACAATAAAATCATACTAGCATAACACAACTGCATTTTGTTCTGTGAAATCATAAGATTTGAAGACCATGTGGCTATAGTGGGCAGAGTGTATAATTTATCCTTTTTTTAATCCTGCAATGATGTAGAGCTTTCGTATGTTTGTCAGTGCCAGCAATTGAAACTTTTATAAATTGCGATTTAGAGAATTAAAAATTCTTTTTCAAATTAAAATACAGGACTTGCCAACATGACTATCATTTTCAGCACTGCTGCAACGATTTCCTCTTGTAAGCCTATCGATTTCTGACCGCCACTCCTCAGAACCACCACCAACCACCCAAAAGCAACTTGCCCGCGTGCTAGCTTCCGAGAAAATTAATTCAGAACTAAAAAGTTTAGCTTGCAGGAAAACTAGCTCAGATTTGTCTTCGCTAAATTCCAAACATTCTTACAAATTGACTTTTGTACACTGTGTCCTTATTTTCAGTTGTGTCATCAATTTTTTTGTACTACCACCGCTAAGAGTCTCTATCCACCCCTATCGACTTTTGCAATGGCTCAAGCCCATAAGAAAAATTCGAAATAAATGACTAAACCTGGAAAATTCAAACACATTAAAGATATATATCAAAAAATATTTTATCTAAGACAGCGAACAAGAAAATGTTTTGTAGGATATGTTTAAGTTGGGAAAACTTAATTTGACTGCATAACGGGTTAACTTTTATAAAGCAGTAAAATTTTAACCCTTGCTGAGCCTACAATTGAAAAATTTTATTTTCACAATCTCAAGTCGGGGATGAACCAATGTTTTATTAAGGGCCAAGTTGACGAAGAAACAAAAGGTTGAAATTGAAATACATGCAATGAAAAATAAATGAAACCTGGACATTTTCAAATCATAATCAAATTATACAAGGAACCATGCGATTATATATCTCGAATATATCAAGGATATATATCTAGCGAAAAAATGTAAGCGTGGCCAGAAAAGGGTTACACGAGTCGATAGTCAAAGTTTAACGTGAAGCAAAGATAGAATTCTTGCTGCAAATATTTTTAATGTCACGCAACCGGCAAACTGGTGGATGGATCATTAATTTACTGGTCTGTTAAATGACATCTTCATGTGGTAAAGGGTTGTTGTGTAGACATGCAAACGCTCATATCAACGATACTACAACAACAATTTTGTCTGTTCTCATTCCAGCCAAATGTATATCTTTAGTCATTTCTGATTCAAATGGGTGCTCATTGTTGCTGAAACTACTACTACTACTACTACCACTTTTCACTTTCCCAACATGCTTTCCCACCTGAACCCTATCAGCAGAACTAAATATTGCGGGCTCATCGCACCGCATAAAATACTGTCAACTTAAATGGGCAGAGAGAGAGAGGAAAAATCCTGCAGACGTTTAAATAGGGTAAGAGCTATATTCATCGTAGCAGTTTGGAAGGAATGGAAGTTGAGTCGCATGAAAATTGTGAAAATTTCCTTTATTGCCAATTAGCATGACGACTATGATTCTTATTTTTGTGATTTACCCCACACTCATAATTGATATGATCCGGGGAAAGTTGTTGGCGGTTATTACCTTTAAGCATCGGAAAGACATTGCTTTCCTTAGCAGATTTTTTTTTTTGAAATCAGACCATTCGTCTTTTCCTGTTGGTTGTTTGCTCCCTATTCCGTTCAAATCTGAGAAATAAATCCTTCAAGGTGAATTACGTTTTCCCCTTTAATTCAATTTTCACTTCATCGATGGTAAATGTGACTACATCTGCATTACATGTGTGGCTAAATTAGAGAACAGCGAGAAGCTTCAGGGCAAACCAGGCCACAGAATTTCTAAAAAAAAGGGATGTTCAGCTTGTATCCTGTCAATTGATCCCTTTTAAAGGATTTGTTTATCAAAAAGATTCGAAAGAATTGGAAATGCGGAATAAGCCTTTTGAAGATATAAATATACGTTAAACATTTCTTAGAGTTGGGATGATTGTATGATGTTTGACTTTAGATTTTATGAGATCACTTGAGAATAACAAGATAAAAGGATTTTGGTTTTAGGAAATTGTCGAAATTTCCCTAATTCTCAACCAAAACAATGACTGCTTGCATGAGAGGAATGGCTTCTTCCATTCGGTCGTGAATGTGTATAAGAAATTATTTATAGGTTCGTCGAGAATGCTTTTGGTCCTTATCGAAATCTTGGAAGTTTTCATACGAAGTGTGCTTGGCGAAGATAATTAAAATTTTTCGGTAGGAGCAGTGTGAAAAAAAATTCATGACATCAAAAGTGAAATAAACTCATGTAAAAATCTGACAAAAACATGACTACCTGAAGAGTATATCAACCAAAATGATTCTTTATCAGCATCACGACTAAGGGTTGAACGTTTTCAGTTCACTCCCATTAATCCAACTCTTTCGAAATTCAGATGACACCTATCAATGTACTCGCGTTAACCAAAGTGAAGCCAAGATGAGCAGTGTTAAACAATTTAACTTTCCTCTTTTCCAAGGACAGGATCTGAAGCCAGGAATCGTGTTACCTGTAGACGCGACTCGCTAGACTGAGAACAAGAATCATATTGTATTTACTATGTATAGAACATCAAAAGACACGTGGGTGAAAGAGCATACACTGGAGCCTGCAAGAACAGCAACATAATGCGAAGGAATAGGGAAACTAAAATATGGAAAGGAGAAAAGGAAGATGCATTTCACTTTTCGTCAATGGGGGAAATTTGCAACAAGACAACTCCGGAGACATGAATGACACCAAAACTGAGTTGCATTTACAAATTTTCGCACAGGTTTGTTTCACGGATATGTTTGGTCTGGTCTGTTTTTATTCAAGATATTCTGTTCTTTGAATTTTTCAGTATTTTTTTTTTACTACCGCTAAAGATGTTAACGTTAGCGGTCGGGTGTTAAAGCTTAAATAACCTTGTAAGGATTTGCATTTGTGTCGTTTATTCTGAAATAAAGTGATTATGGAGTAAAGTAAGAGTATACTCTTTCAGTTTGTCCGTAATGTGATTTCGACAGGAGCACAGGAAAGTAGAAAAACAGACACAAAAAACATGTCATACGGTTAGCTCGGAAAAGCTTGTAAAACGCTTGTTAACAGCACACTTGAAGTTCCTCTTGCCTCTGAGAAACAATGACATAAGGGAATTTGTGTAATGCCGAAAATGGCTTGGTAATTGGATAGAAGGGATTTGCAGGATAAAGAAGGATTGGAAATGGGTTTTGGAAAATGCAAGGAGTATATGATAGAGCGTTTAAAATGCGATGGTATATTTATGTAGAAAATTGTGATAAAATTTTAATACGCGGTTAATTTGGTGAATTGATATGAAGTAATTTTGGGAGAGGGGTGCAGGGGTTGGTAGAGATGTGTTAATTATTTTATTAAATAAAACTGCAGGTTGGTCTTATGGTAATGAAACACCTGAAGTTCACTTGGAAAATCTTTCTTGATTTTATTTTTCATCCAGCTAGTTCCCATTGGTTCACCTCCTTTTTCAGGAAGCTCATCTGGAACTGACTGTTCTGTATGTTTTTTCTCATGAATTGTGCAAATCGTCATTCTTTCATAATTTCCTGATACCTTCACTGTTGAAACTAATTATAGCCTAGCCATGGTTGAAAGGTCGAGTGGCTAAAGGAAATAATTTCATTCTTGTCTAGAAAGTCCTGAGGAAATCGGTGTGAATGGATATATGGTTGCTTTATAATTTCTACCCCTTCTCTTTCATAGCTTTTGGTATGGACTGGATACAGGATTCTAGGGAAAGGCTCTTAATTACTTGAATTACGTATGAGGGAGTCTGGAGGCGAAAGGAACATTGGAATCGGAAGAAACAAATCTGTGAAACTGTTTTGAACAAAAGTAGTGAAGACACTAGAGCTGATAGGAAGAAGGATATGTAGAATGAAAGAAAATTGTCAAAAAATCACTGCAGTACGATTAACCGAATCGAAAATAAGCCAACCCAACTCACTTGTCTACAGGAAATCATAGCGAGGTTGTCTGGAAAATTGACATTTAAGCACAACTGGTTAGGGAATGAAAATTTTGCCATAATCTAGTATCTATGGAGGATACGACGAAGGAAGATAAAAAGAGTAAAAAGAGTATACAAAATAACCGGATGTTATACGATATTCGTTGCACAGACCAATGGTTTGGCGAAAAAAATATTCCAGTATCAACGCAGTTAGAACTTGGGAGTGCACAACAAGAAACATGGGACATAAGATCCATAGCGGATAGATTAACATACATTCTAACGAGTATTCAAAGATATCCTTATGCAACGGTGGGGTATGGAATGATGTTTTGGATGTGACGAAAAGGTTTCACTAGAACACAATAACCACGAAGTACAATCGGCAGAACGTTGAATGAAGGCATAAGTTACAGCAGATTAGTAAGATTAGTAATCCTTTAATGGGTATGAATCCGGAACCAATCGTTTCAAGGTATCGGCTATTAATATTCCTCAAATCAGAGGAAAAGTTCTTGTTTTGGCCGTCACCATTACAAGTTCAGTGTCTTCAATTGATGCTTTAGACTTTGACATCACCTGGTTAGGACCAAATTTCGCAAACTGTCATGTTCTGTAGAGTGTTACTTCTTTTTTTCTGCTGCGTTCTGCCTTCTTTATGTTAGAGTTTCAATGATATTTATCGACTCTAACAAACAAACTTAATTTCGACCAATAAGCTTTGCGGATTCTATACAACACATTGTTTCTATGTCGGTGGTACTGGTTACCACGATAATGTACCCATAGCGTCCCCTGCTAAAGCACGAAGGAGGATTTATCTGCACAGGGGCAAGACGATAGAGAGCCTGAAAGAGGATCAGAGAGAAAAAGAACTCTTCTAGCTCGGTACTAGGATGTTTGGATAAACGGATTAATGTTGCCCAACACATCCTTCCTTATATGCATAAGAGGAATAAGGCAACGTTTACATCTTGGATGGAGGGTAAGCAAATTAGGAAAGACCTAATGACCGACTAGCGACTAGGTGTTGTAAAGAGAATAAGCACCATTTTTTGAGTTATTTCTCTGCTTTCCATCTGTCTATGCTGAAAGAGAGACCACTGTGACAAGACAACGACATTAGGCGAGACCAATAATGCACAGTCCAGGCACTAGTTACTCGGTATCACAAAGCAGTTGTTCTAACACTCAGGGTGTACTCAACTTTCATCGCACAACCACAAAAGCAAAAATATTACTATAATTATTTATCGTTTTTCCTTTTCTAAAGGAATGACAATCTCTCCGGAATATCCAAATCAATGATGAATTTTCCAAAGGAAGGGAAGATAATCCAGCTGAATCCTCTCTGCTTGTGAGTAACAATTGCAGTTATTTGTTGTTGTTTTATAAATTCAACAAAAAAACGCTATAAACTTACTACATACCTTACAAACCTAACTATTACGACATCCTGTACACTGAAATCGGAAGTTCGTTCAGACTCATTCCGATTACAATATCCGGGAAAATTTTGTACTTCTACATTTTGGTCATCTTCTGTGTAGAATTGAGGTCAATATAAAGAAAGAAAGAATGAGCAAAAAGGTACAAGGATAGGCTGTTCCGATTATTGCCAACTGACTTGAGAACGTCGAAAGAATTCACGCCTTTATTTAGTCCGTTTATGTTCATGGAGGCTTTTGAAAACAGGAAATTATTTATGACCAAATGATTCATAGATAGAATAACTAGTAGGAATCAGCAGGATTTCGAACGGCAGTTCATGTTTCTAGGGCAAGTGCATTGTACGAACCATAAGTACGAAAGGATAATGAATACAGTGTTCGATTAAAGGACAGGCGTTTTTTGCCTTTCAGCTAGACAACTCCAAGAAAAATCTCAACTTGCTCTTGTCCTTGCAAAAGTGTAGTACAACATGATTCCGAAGACTGACGACAAAACTACCATCAGGTTCGAATCACATAAATATTATCTCTTTTAGGGATATTTATATAGATATATACTGATTCACTGAAAACCTGTGCAAACGTACAACGGCCAAGGATCGTATGAGAGAAGTGTTTAGTATCTGTTTACAAGCTTGGCCTTCAAAGGATATGCGAACGATTTTTGTGTGTTAAATTTCAATGAAATCTCGTTTCTGATTTCAAACAGTATGAGTTTAGAAAATAGAAGGAAATCCTCGCCAGTTTGTATGGGGGTTCTGCTGGTTTGTTTTTTACTGCTTCAATGTGGCTACGATATTGATAAAATGGTATGGTTACGAAGCTAAGCAACAGTGAAAATGTTCGGCAGAACGAAAGAAACAGAAGGAGGGAGTTCGTGAGGCGGAGAGAGAGAGAGAGCGAGAAAAAATTTTCATGGAATTTGAAATTGTTTCTGCACCCTTTACTGCTTCCTATAAGTCTTAAGGAAATTTATACGTAGAAAATCAGGAGGTTGTATTTACGTTAGTTTATAAAATATTTAGTCACGTAACGAAAGCAATTGTCGGAGAAAGGAATCACGAGCGTTTTATCCATGAAAATGGATTGTAAGGTATACACAATCGACAATGAAGATTTGCGGAAATAATTTAAAGGACGAGAAGAAAGCGAAAAATCAACATGAACTCAACGATAGAGTGGAGTATATTAAGAGTTCGGTTGAATATAAGAGTGCAATCCAAAGGAAGTGGAGGTATGTTGCGGCATTGCTGTTGCATCCTGTTTCTGGACAACGACATTGATTACTTTGTTGATGGAAGTGGCATTGACAAAAGTAACGGGAAATGAGAAGTCTTTGTTTGGTTTTAGACGAGTCGCATAAGGAGTTGCGATCTGATTTGGGGTTGTATTTCGATTTGATGGCTAAGGATCCACATATACATGGAAAATTTAAAGCTATCAAAGCAAATTTAAAGTCATCAAAGTGCATAACATCACGAGATCAAATACGAGCATCGTTACGGAAATTCAGTGAAATTCCTTTTCATTTCAGTCTGCCGACAGCTCGCAAACACAACACGACATTCGAAACGAAACCCAAAGACTTATCATACACTCGACTTCTCCAATGAGATCACGTTTTTTAATCAGACGTGATAAGATGTCCTTGCTCATATACGTAGTGAACATTTTCTGAACTCTTAAACTTCAACCACAAAAGAAAAAAGACAAAATCGAAAAATCAAATAGACATCGAGAATGGATGATGCCGTTAAACTTTAGAAGAAAGTGTTAATTTTCTACATTCACTTGTTTCCTTGTGGCATATCCTTGATGGAAAAAAAATTATACTTAAACAACATTGAGCGAACTGTATCGACATCTGTAATACACGGACATGATGAGAGTGGCAGGGAAATGTGAATAATACAGATGATAAGAGAATTTCAGATTCACCATTCGTCCTTGGTTGGCTTTCTTAGTATCTACCTGTGTGGATATTTGCATTTATCCCAACAGATAGAAAAGTGATTTTACATTTTCCCCATTGTATTGGGAGGGATACAAGTTATTAATAATAAATAGTTCGTCTACCTGGACCAGTTAGATTGAATCTCTGAATCTGGGTAGCTGGATGCAAGTCTACGCTTGGTTTATTTATAAACCTGGGAAGCTGGTAAAATGAAAGAATCAAATCGTTGCTGCAAAAGTTTTTATTCATTGCAAAGGATTCACGCTGTGGTAGACTGAACTAAGTTGAATTTGTTGAAGTAATTAAACGTAAATTTGGTGGAAAGTTGATGAGAGTAAACATAGTTTTCCGTATTAAATATGAATAAATATTTTTTTCGTGGTGAGTGTTAGTAACAAACAAAAACTTTATGAAAAAGATTCAATTTATAAGACTTTGTAAATCAATTTTTAAATTTCGATGCAATATTTGGACTTCGAACTTTCGTCTCTGGAAGTTTAAATCTTTAGAATAAATTAGATATAATTGATTGATTGAAACGTTCTAAACGAGAAGAACTGGTTGGTTAGTCATAATCTATTCAGATAGGAATGTAGGGGATACAAAATGTCTTTTGTATTGCTTCAAGTCACAATCATTCTTTTATCTCGTTTTTGTTTTTCATAAGCTGGCAGCCCTAGGATGCTATCATGTTATTCTCATCTCTACTTGACGATCTGTCATTGAGATCAGTTGTCATTTAGACTATTTTTCGTGCAGTATCCAGCGATTTCGTATGAGCAAAAATAGTTTATTTGCCCAGAATGTGTATGGATAATTAAATGCACACTGATATGGAAAATACATCAATATATGTAACTCAAGACTATTTTGACTGGAACTCAATAAGTTTGGATGAATAATTGAAATTTTATAGTTTTGTTATTGCCGATCGGGAAATCATTGACAGATACGAGTTGAGCTGACAATTACACCTTGTCAATTTATATATTCATCGTTATCAAATACATATAATGTGATAATTGCTGAAATAAACGACATGGATAAATTTTTAACAAGAGTATTTTAATGAATTTGTCATTCCAATCAAGGCAATGAGCATTTCTCCAACCCAACTTTGAAACCGATTGTCGGTTTATGATATTGCCTATGGTTAAGTAGATCAATTGATCAACCAAAGAATTTTCCTGACCAGGATTATGTTGAATCGCTTGGGTTTGTCATGAAAACTTTCTTGACATACAAATACATGAATGTGTCCGATCTTGGTTTCTAAGCATACCAAGTAGAAAAACACAAAACAGAAGCATGTTTCCAGGAAAAAGTCAAGTTCAATTTATCATTCGAAGGGTGTAATGAGTACTTGTCAATGTTGATTGAACCATATTGTTGGGAGAATGCTAATGCATAAGGCATGGTCTGTGTTTATGAATGATATTTCTTGAACACTAAGGGGTGAGGTCTCTAGATTGACGGTCAATGAATAATTCAAGGTGGATTAAACTCAATCTACTGAATGTCAGTAATCATTTGTTAAAGGTTTAGTTAATTTGTTAACCTGACGACGTATACATTACAGACTGGCAGGTGCCACTTGTTTGCGGATAAATTCTCTAGATATTCGGGCGTGGAAACTTGCACATACGAGCTTTGACGCCATGCCAATACCTGTAAAATTATCTTGCATGGATCGGTTGATAAATTAATGTATTCATGAATAGAAACATAAAGAATTAGAATTTAGTGTCAAAACCTATAAAAGTGTTACAAAAGTCAACTTTTAATATTTCATATTTACTTTTAAAAACAAAGTGTCTAAACGAAATGTTATCTCTAATATGTGTTGATCCTATCACAGAAATGATGAGATATTCTGCGAAAACTTGAGCATACGTCTTTAGATGATAAATGCTCGTTTTAGTAAATAAGAAATCTAGGTCAAGTGAAATTGCTATCTGCAGTAATTGCAATGAGTATTCAGTTGAATCATTTAAATGCATGAATTTGAGCTGATAAGATTCAATTTTTCAATTATTTTTGAGATTTATTTGAATTGAGATTATTATCGACAGCTCAAAAATTTTATTGCTGGGTTTTTAGCAAGAGTTCAACATCATCTCGGGTTTGATAGAAGCTAGTCTTCTGAAACTACTTCAGGGCACGTTCTCTTGAAGCTAAGTGTTCATGCGTAATTCCTTTTCCCTTTGTTGATTAGAATGAGTCTTTTCATATTGCACCAACCATAGGTGATTCACGAATTGTAATGCCTCGTTAAGTCTACTTTCTGGGTCTGAAGCTTGATCAACATTATGTAGTCATATCCTTGTTTAAGTTCTTTCTCCGTGAGGATGGGGCAATTTGCTGATATTTACTCCATAGGCAGGTTATCGAGTTCGTATAAACAGCTTAGCTTTCCAGTCACATGTGTTCCTGTAGTCATAACTCATGAGGCACGTTTTCCTGTTAATTTTTTTCATGACGTTCTACCAGTAGTGAGAATTACACATATAGGCACTTTACTTTTCCGGGTGGGACTAAATTCCATCATTTTGGGTCACCCTAAGTCCTGGATCTGCGTCTATTGAACACATAGATAACATGGTGCATAAGAAACTTATAATTCCAAATATTGATGTCTAGAAGCAACGTTAATGCAGGATAAAATAGGAAACACTCAGCTGAATATAACTGGCAATCAGCATGAGCATCCTTATTTTGCTTGGTCGTTGAACAAATTACCGTTAATCTCCTGATACGCAAACATTCAGAGCATTGCTGTGATAGGACGAGAAATCTAACGAGTAGCTCCGACTTCCTTTAGTACCAAATGGGACTGAGAGTTAATCATTACTTAAGAAATCGAAGTATTTTCAACCTGGTCGAAGCCAAAGCTGTAGTTTGAGTCTCATAAGCGTTTTAATGAATTTTCTCACATCCATATACCTGGTGTAAGTCAGACGTAAGACAAACTATTCTATGGTCTAAGCCTTAGACTCTAAGGTAGACTCTAAGGAATTATCAAGCTACAGATTTTACTCTTGCAGTAAAAAGTTGGGAGGAAGGGTACTAGAAGAAGAATCTTCGGTTGTTGATCAAATCTATCCTCTTTTGATAATATGATCGTCCAATTGTAAAGTGCCCTAAGGTTCCGTTTTTCATACGATGTAAGTACTCCTCTCTCTTCGGCAAGACTTCATCTCTTGCATGCCAAGAATGTGAACCAGCTATAATTAATCAGGACAACAGAACTTGCTTCTTTTTCTTAAATATTAACAGACTCGAATGCTGGGTCGGGTAAAAATCAATCCGACCATGGTTTAGTTTAAACCTTGGTCTCAAATCTTCGCTAACGCGTCCCTTTTATCGCCCATAGTGTTTTCGAATCCCAGGATTGAGATTGTAGTAATATATGCATCTAATGAGATTTGTATTCAGCTTCATACGCTCAATAAAACGATTATTGTTTTATTATCTAATAAATTTTTTATGACTAATATACACTAACAACGAATGAACCACCAGTTACCACTGATTTGTCCTGGTGCACTCAACCACAATCTAAATTCTATGTACAACTAAGTGCGAGCAACTTGCTCCCAAACATTTTCGACATAATATTGTGTTACATCCAGAAATAGTATACAGTCATTATCCTTTCAGGAACCAGGACGATTGCACTTAAAATGGATTTTTTGAGCCCGCAATGCGCTAACACAAGTATAGGTGTGGCCAATTCTATGATTATACATTTAGTGTCTGCCTTATTGACGAACTATTGTAACACATCTCCGAACACAGCATGGCCGGATGACTTTGGACCGCAAGCACTCCAGAAAGGTAGATGTTTTTTTAAGACAATCTGGAAGCTTTATTGTATTTATCGGGAAATTGTAAAATAATGAAAATCCTTTGAAGGGAATGACACATATGATTTTATCGTAATTGGAGCAGGCTCTGCAGGATCGGTACTCGCAAATCGGTTGTCTGAAGATCCCACTCAAAAAGTTCTTCTGATAGAAGCTGGAATGAATCCACCAATCGAATCTGAAGTAAGAATTATTCCGGATCGTTGGACATATGCTCAGAAAACTACGACAAGATCACAACGATTCTTTTTTGAATTCGTATCCTACACCTCTCGATCACGCAGAATATTTGGTTAACCTCTGTGATATTTCGAAGCTTTCTGGGACATTTGATTTCATCAAACTAACTATTAATATTTCAGGTCCCAGGATTCAACAAGCAGCTTCAAGGGACGATTTATGATTGGTTTTACAGCACGGAAACAAATGGAATTTCTTGTTTAGCCCGGGTAAATAATGATTGCTTTTGGCCACGTGGTAAAATGTTAGGAGGATCTAGCGGACTCAACGGAATGCTCTATGTGCGAGGGAATTCTCGGGACTACAACCGGTGGGAAGAACTTGGGAATCCATCCTGGAACTGGGATACAGTGTTGAAATATTTCAAGCTTTCCGAGCATTTCAACGGAGATGATCCGTACAATGTTCACGGGAGACACGGACCTTTGAATGTGGAAGCCTTTAGAACACCGAGCGATGACCAAAATAGGATAATACAAGCAGCAAAGGAATCGGGTTATGACCATGTCGATGACTTTAACGCTGGAAATCGACTAGGGTTTGGATTCCTTTACGGAACAGTGAAAAATGGCAGACGATTTAGTGCAGCAAAAGCATATTTACGAGTTAAACGAGACAACTTAAACATAATCAAGAATGCAGTTGCCACGAAAATCAATTTTGACGTGAATAAAAGGGCTGAATCAGTGACGTTCGTAATCAATCAATCGAATGAGTTAACAATGACTGCGTCCAAGGAAATTATACTATCGGGAGGGTCCATTGAATCACCGAAGCTACTTATGCTCTCGGGGATCGGTCCCAAAGACCATCTACAAAGCCTAAGAATTCCTATAGTCAAAGATGCTTCTGTCGGAGATAATTTGCAGGATCATGCTACGGTTCAACTGTTTGTGCGACTCGTTGGTGATGCTTACAGTGATTCAGAAAACTTAGATGCAATCTACGATGAATGGGTTCACAGCAAAGGACGATTAAATATTGCATTGTATAATGTGGGCGGATTTGTGAATACAAGACAAGACTCTCCTTTCCCTGATCTGGAATATGTATTCCTTGCAAGTTCAAACGTTGATACAATTACAGCAGATTTTAAGGATAATATACGTGATAGCATTCGCAAACAATTTGGGCCAAAAGATCGACTCTTAGTTTTGCTAGTAGCCGTTTTGAATCCTAAAGCACGAGGGAAAATTCGTTTAGCGAGTAGTCAATACAAAGACAAGCCGATAATCATACCTAATTATTTTGATGATGAAGAAGATATTCGAACTATGGTAGACGGCATCAAACGTATTGTGAAGTTTGAACAGACACAAACTTTTAAAAAATGGCGTGCCAAATTGGTAAAAGTTGATTTGCCGGAATGTGACAAGTTTGAGTATATGTCTGATGAATATTGGGCATGCTATGCAAAGTATATGACAACCACGATTTATCATCCTGTTGGCTCAGTTAAAATGGGACCTTCGTCCGATCCTGAAGCGGTTGTTGATCAAAATTTACGTGTTTATGGTGTGACGGGATTGAGGGTGATCGATGCCAGTATTATGCCAAATATTGTAAGTGGTAACACGAATGCACCCACTATAATGCTAGCTGAGAAAGCAGTTGATTCTGTCAAGGATCAATGGAAAATCACTGGTCGAAAATCATAACATACTGTTCAATGTAACTTCATCGAATAGTTTAAATTGATTTTGGGTTACTTTCTGAAGGATGGCATTGTATTACATCCCAATAAATCGAAAAACATGCGTTATTGAATTGTTTCATAATATTTACAAAAATAAAAAATGTTTTATCCAGTTCAATTGTCTGTAATTTTATCTAATCGTTTTGATAAACTGTTTAAATGGTAGGGATGAAATGAAACGAGAGAGCTAAATCTCGAGTAACTGCGGAGCAACGGACACTCTTTAAATTCTGTAGAGACATAGAATGGCAACTGACCTGGAACACACGCCATATTCCGAGAAAATGAATCTACTCAGGTTCTTCAGGGTGGAAAAATAGACTAAAAAGCCCAACCATTTAAAGGAAGCAAAGCGTCTACGCAAGTCTATAAGGCATCTGCAACAAAGAAAATACGGTATTCTAACGACTCAGATGAGTCTAGGACAAAGTTTCCTTTCTATGTGTGGCTACATTATTATAAAATTTTAATACCTTAATATATCTGGGATGGCAAGTGTGTGTGACTTTTAACCATTGGAATTGACGAAAAATTGATTTTTGTATGTCAAGGAAAAATAAGATTAACATGATTTATGGTTGACAAACGACGTGGTGGTTGTAGTTCTTGTTGCATCGTAGGTGCCATCTTCGTGTTTCGTTTTCCCCAAAGGTATAACTGATTCATAACCCGTTCTTTTATTTCAACGTTCCAGTAACCCGGAGAAGAGCAGGACCTTCCATGACTTTGCAGGTTACCCAAAAGAGACGAGCATTGCCTAATAAGACATGTCATAGGTTTGTTCGGCGTTCAAAGTACTTGGTACACCAATTTACAGAACACAGAGAAAACCATCTCTTGGTTCGCAATCCTGTACTGAACTCTGTAACTAAGACTGTACTTCGAGATCCGCCAAAGCATTGTCTGACGGACCTTTATTTCGATGCTTTCTGCTAAAAAACTCACTGCTAATATTTTCAGTGAGATGACTGTGACCCTTTTGACGACGTCTAGCAATAAGTTAAGTTGTTGTCAGATATGTTCAGCCAGATATTTAGATCCAGTTGGCCGCATTTTTAAGGTATAATCAAATTTTACGATCCCACTTATTTCTGCTTAAGCGTTCACGCATGTTAATATGCGTGGAGAAGCTACGCTTAATTTTTGAACGTTAACAACGAGAAAAACGACTTTCATTGATTAAAGTAGATTTTTGCCCATTCTTTCCTCGAGTGTAGGAGCCCCAACAGATTAAGGCGTCTGGACTACCTACTAAGTCCTTTTATTTTGATTGCACATCCTGGAGCAGCTTAATACATCACTTCCCATTCTTTTTTCTCTATGGTCTAAGGCATTATCAAGCTACAGATTTCACTCTTGGAGTAAAAAGTTCGGATGTAGGGCACTAGAAGGAGAATTTTCGGTTGTTGATCAAGTCTATCCTCTTTTGATAATCGGGTCGTCCAGTCGTAGAGTGCTTTTAGGTTCCGTTAGTCGTACGATGTGAGTACTCGTTTCTTTTCGAAGAGACTTCATCCCTTGCATGCGAAGAATGTGTGCCAGCTATAGTTAATTAGGAGTACCGAACTTGCCTGTTTTCCTTCAATATTAGACATTTCGCTCGAATGCAAGGTCGGGTAAAAAGTAATCAGACCATAGTTTAGTACTGGAGATCATCGCTAACCCGTGCCATTTATCGCCTATGGTGTTTCCAACCCAGGATTCATATTGTAGTGATATAATCATCTAACGAGCTATATTCCAGCTTCACAGGCCTTATAAAACGATTATTGTTTTACTATCAAATAAATTTTTGATGACTGATATACACAAACAGCGAATAAATCACCAGATACCAGTGATTTATCCTGGTGCAGTCAAGTACGAGCAACTGGTTGTGAAAAATTGGTCAATAAATATTGTGTTACACACAGAAATAGTTTACAGTCATTATCCTTTCAGGAACCAAGACGATTGGACTTAAAATGGACTTTTTGAGCCCGCAATGCGCTAACACAAGTATAGGTGTGGCCAATTCTATGATTATACATTTAGTGTCTGCCTTATTGACGAACTACTGTAACACATCTCCGAACACTGCATGGCCGGATGATTTTGGACCGCAAGCACTCCAGAAAGGTAGATGTTTTTTTAAGACAATTTCAAAGCTTTATTGTATTTATCGGGAAATTGTAAAATAATGAAAATCCTTTGAAGGGAATGACACCTACGATTTTATCGTAATTGGAGCAGGCTCTGCAGGATCAGTACTCGCAAATCGGTTGTCTGAAGATCCCAATCAAAAAGTTCTTCTGATTGAAGCAGGAATGAATCCACCAATCGAATCTGAAGTAAGAATTATTCCGGATCGTTGGACATACGCTCAGAAAACTACGACAAGATCACAACGATTCTTTTTTGAATTCGTATCCTACACCTCTCGATCACGCAGAATATTTGGTTAACCTCTGTGATATTTCGAAGCTTTCTGGGACATTTGATTTCATCAAACTAACTTTTAATATTTTAGATCCCAGGTTTCAACAATGATCTTCAAGGAACGATTTATGATTGGTTTTACAGCACGGAAACAAATGGAATTTCTTGTTTAGCCTCGGTAAATAATGATTGCTTTTGGCCACGTGGTAAAATGTTAGGAGGATCTAGCGGACTCAACGGAATGGTCTATGTGCGAGGGAATTCTCGGGACTACAACCGTTGGGAAGAAATGGGGAATCCGTCCTGGAACTGGGATACAGTGTTGAAATATTTCAAGCTTTCCGAGCATTTCAACGGAGATGATCCGTACGATGTTCACGGGAGACACGGACCTTTGAATGTGGAAGCCTTTAGAACACCGAGCGATGACCAAAATAGGATAATACAAGCAGCAAAGGAATCGGGTTATGACCATGTCGATGACTTTACCGCTGGAAATCGACTAGGGTTTGGATTCCTTTACGGAACAGTGAAAAATGGCAGACGATTTAGTGCAGCAAAAGCATATTTACGAGTTAAACGAGACAACTTAAACATAATCAAGAATGCAGTTGCCACGAAAATCAATTTTGACGTGAATAAAAGGGCTGAATCAGTGACGTTCATAATCAATAAATCCAATGAGTTAACAATGACTGCGTCCAAGGAAATTATACTATCGGGAGGGTCCATTGAATCACCGAAGCTACTTATGCTCTCGGGGATCGGTCCCAAAGACCATCTACAAAGCCTAAGAATTCCTATAGTCAAAGATGCTTCTGTCGGAGATAATTTGCAGGATCATGCTACGGTTCAACTGTTTGTGAGACTCGTTGGTGAGGCTTACAGTGATTCAGAAAACTTAGATGCAATCTACGATGAATGGGTTCACCGTAAAGGACGATTAGGTGTTGGAGTGTATAATCTGGGCGGATTTGTGAATACAAGACAAGACTCTCCTTTCCCAGAGCTGCAATATCAATTTCTTCCAAGTTCAAACGTTGATACAATTACAGCAGGTTTTAAGGATAATATACGTGATAGCATTCGCAAACAATTTGGGCCAAAAGATCGACTCTTAGTTCTGCTAGTAGCCGTTTTGAATCCTAAAGCACGAGGGAAAATTCGTTTAGCGAGTAGTCAATACAAAGACAAGCCGGTAATCATACCTAATTATTTTGATGATGAAGAAGATATTCGAACTATGGTAGACGGCATCAAACGTATTGTGAAGTTTGAACAGACACAAACTTTTAAAAAATGGCGTGCCAAATTGGTAAAAGTTGATTTGCCGGAATGTGACAAGTTTGAGTATATGTCTGATGAATATTGGGCATGCTATGCAAAGTATATGACAACCACGATTTATCATCCTGTTGGCTCAGTTAAAATGGGACCTTCGTCCGATCCTGGAGCGGTTGTTGATCAAAATTTACGTGTGTATGGTGTGGCGGGATTGAGGGTGATCGATGCCAGTATTATGCCAAATATTGTAAGTGGTAATACGAATGCACCCACTATAATGCTAGCTGAGAAAGCAGTTGATTCTGTCAAGGATCAATGGAAAATCACTGGTCGAAAATCATAAAATCCTGTTCCACGTAACTTGATTGAATATTTTTATTGATTTTCGGTTAACTTCTGAAGGGTGTCATCGTATATAATTGTTACAAAAATAAAAAAAAAATGTTTTATCTAGGATAATTGTCTGTAATTTAATTTAATCGGTTGGTGACTTCAGCCACTCTCTAAGATAGTTGTGTTTTTGACACTCAAAAATTTGATCGACCATCAAAATTTTCGATAGTCGATCAAAATTTTCGGTGGTCGGATACTGTTGCAGAAGTCTTATACCAGAGGATAAGACCTAACAGGGGCCAAACAAAACAAGGACCAAACATCACACTGCAAAGAACATGCAATGTTTGAGTATCCCAGCGGTACTGTTAAAAAGGCTGCAACTTTCTGCAATCCAAATGGACGTCACATGCTGAGCCTGCTACCAGGAGTAAGATTATGGGGAAGACTTACTTGTGCTAGTGCAAGGCTATGTAATGTATATGTATGTATATATGATGTAAATGACATTATCGTGGTTGGAGCTTTCTTATTTGAGATACCAAGACTTGGTAACGGTCTCAAGGAGCATATGTAGCTTGGTTTAACAGTCTAATAACGAACGGCAGCTTTTGATTAGCATGGGTGAATTATGGTTAGGAGGATCGATTGCAGTTAATGGCATGCTGTACTTCCGTGGAAACTCTCGAGACTATAACATGTGAGAAACATGAAATCCAACCTGGAACCTTGTTGTCAAGGATCATAACGTGCTGTTATTCGATAAAGGTGTTGCATGTTCATTGAGAAAAATTGCACTTTCATGAAATTAGTTTGTCGATTTTTTGAAAGAATTCATCGTTTTTTACTAGGGAATTACAATCAAATAGTTAAACGATAACATTTTCCGCATTCTTTTTGAATTCTCCCAATAAAAGTAATTATTTGAGAAGGAAGGAGAGGAGGCTCACTGGTGTTGGAAATGCAACCGGCGGCCTTTCCTACGGCAGTACCGTTCACAGCACCACATCCTATGATTTGTTGATAAAAACTGGTGATCACAATTCAACATACCTAGGCACGGAGTCAATCGATTCAAGGGTAGTTCTCATAGTAGCACCAGACATAAAGAACGCATTTAATCCTTCTAGATGGATACATATTTTGGAATCTTGAAGACGTATTTCAGATACTGCGTCCAATGAAATTATACTTTCAGCAGGATCAATTGAATCGCCCAAGTTACTCATGCTTTCCCGGGTCGGTTCAAAAGACCATCTACAAAATATGAGAATTCCGATAGTCAAGGATTTACCTGTTGGAGATAATCTACAAGATCACATAACAGTTCTGTTGTTCTTAAGGCTGGTAGGTGGGGCTTATAGTGAAAAAGAATATCAAGATGCAACTTACAATGAGTGGATCTACAACAAAGGACTACTGAGTGTTGGTCTTTTAGATGTAGGAGCATTTGTGAATGCGAAGGGAGACTCACTGTTTCCAAACATTCAATATGTTTTCCTTCCGATTCGTAGTGTTGAAAGCTTCACAGCAAGTATGAAAAGTGATATTCGGGATAGTATTCGGAAGCAATGTGGCCCTAGGGACCGACTTCTGGCCGTTGAAGTAACTCTGTTGAATCCAAAATCACAAGTGACAGTTCGGCTATCGAGTACTCAATACAAAGACAAACCAGCCGTTGAGCGAAAATGTTTGGAAGATGAAAATGACATTGAAATTTTGGTGGAGGGTGTCAAAAAGATGTTGGCGTTCGGAGAAACAAAATCGTTTAAAGGAATGGCGTGCTGAAGTTTTGAAAGTTGATTTGCTTGAGTGTGACCTGTTTGAGTATATGTCGGACGAATACTGGCCATGCTTTGCAAAACATCTTACAAAATCGTTATATCATGCTGTTGGTTCGGTGAAAATGGGACCTTCATCCGATCCTGGAGCAGTTGTTGATAAAAGTTTGCGGGTGTATGGAGTTGAAGGATTGAGCGTGATCGATGCAAGTATTATGCCGAATATTGTGAGTGGTTCTACAAACGCACCTACAGTAATGATAGCGGAGAAAGCAGTTAATGCTGTCAAGGATGCGTGGAATATTACTCATTGATAATCATATTTCAATTTGGAATGACATTACGCTTGAAATACAGAAAATATTTATTATTAGAGTGTTTATAATTTATTCAGGATGATAAAATGCCTGTGTAAGAATAAAATACAAGGGGGAATTCATACTGTGTTCCCTTCGTATACGGAAGGTGCAGTTTGCTGGGTTTACGCGAAAAGAAAATCTGTGATTTGCAGAACTATTTTTGTAGATTGTATTTGTTTAAATTTGCATCATTCTATTCCAGATATTTGAATAGGAGAATTTTTCAACAGTTTCCAAAATCTGTCATTTGGTACTCAATGACAAGGGCCAAACTTGCGTATTTTTTTCCGGAATGGGTGTGTTCAAGATAATTCTTGAACCATGTTTTTATTCTCTTGTAAAAATACTGTGTGCTCTGCTTTATCTGTGCAAACTCTTCATAATGAGATGTTTCAAGTGTAGATAATCCTTAAAAGCGTGCGGCAATATCTAGTTTTCGTGCTTCTGTAATAAAATAATAAAAGGGTTGAAGTTTGCACATGATGGGGTCAGAATTCCTCTATTAGCGTACCTATCACTGTCTTATCTATCTCCGTTGAGTTATGAAGCGAACGTAGATATAATTGACCACGTTTGTTTGCAGTCAGTTTGAAACATATGAATTCTCATGTAGACAGTTCCAGCTGACGAAAGACAAGGTTTACAAAGGAATATGCCAATCAGTTGTGTCAATTGAATACTTTGTACACAAGTATTGGTGTAGGCAATTCCATGATGGTGACAAGATTGTTGACAAATTACTGTAACACATCTCAAAAAACAGCCTGGTCTGAAAATTATGGACCGCAGACTATTGGAAATAGTGAAAATTGAATAAGTGTTAGTAAGCTTAGACATGTTTTTTTTGTTAGGCAAGGAGCAAAACTTATAGCTTGATGTATTCTGGCGCGAGGAACATAGTCTGTCACATTCAAAGATCTTATCAAAAGATACCATAATTCAGTCGTTTTTCTTTTATTTTTTCAGATATCATCACTCAGTCACAGCCTTGAAGGATCTAGTTTCGATTGGCATTACAATACAATAAGCAATGGGAATTCCTGTTTAGGATGGATTAACAACGATTGTATTTGGGCTAAAGATAATAATGTTAGGGGGATCGAGTTCTATTAATGGAATGCTCTACGTACGAGGAAACTCTCGTGATTACGAGAGGTGGAAAGAAATGGGACATCCGTCTTCGAATTGGCAAACAGTGATTAAGTACTTCACGCTATCCGAAAAGTTCAAAGGAAAGGATCCATATCACGTTCAGGGGAGAAATGGACCATTAAGCGTGTAACCTTTTCGTACTTCAAATGGCGAACAAAATATGGTGATCAAAGCAACAAAGGAATCGGGTTATCAGCAAGTAGATGATTTCGCTGTTGGTAGTCGTCCGGGATTCGGATTCCTTTAAGGGACCGTGGTGAATGGTAGACGCAGTAGCAAAGAAAATAAGCTTTAACGCTGATAAAAGGGCAGAATCTGTAACATTTGTTATCAACGGTTCTAACGAGCTGACGATGGTAGCGGCAAAAGAGGTTATTCTCTCTGCGGGATCTATTGAGACGCCGAAGTTGTGAATGTTTTTTGGGGTGAGCCCAAAAGACCATCTGTTTGAGCATGGGATTGCCGTAGTTCATGAGCTGCCTGTTGGAAAAACATTGCAAGATCACACCTCAGTGATATTCCTAAGATTGAAAGGCCATACTGGCAGTAATTCATCAGATCTAGATGCAATCTACAATGAGTAGGTTCACAATGAAGGACAACTGGGGGTTAGTACGTTAAACTTAGTTGGCTATGTGAATACGCGACGAGATTCTCCGTTTCCAAACATACAATTCGTTTATATTCCAGTTCCCAGTGTTGATGGCTTCTCAGCTAACCTGAAAAAGAGTATCCGAAATAGTATCCGAATGCAAATTGGTTCTGGTCCTGACGACCGACTGGTCGCTATAGTAGTCCTCGTCAATCCTAGAGCGCGTGGGACAGTTCGTTTGTCCAGTATACATTACAAATATAAGCCTTTGATTACGCCGGACTATTTGTCGAACGAAGACGATGTCAAAGAAATCGTTGAAGGAATTAAATATGAAATGGAATTGGCCGATACGAAAAGGTTTAAGGATTGGCGTTCTGAATTTTTGAAAATTGAGTTGCCTGATTGTGACCAATTTCAATACAAGTCAGATGGAAATTGGACATGCTATGCAAAACATATGACATTAAAATGGGTTCTTCAACTGATCCTGAAGCCTCTGTTGATCGTCATTTGCGTGTGTATGGGGTGCAGGGATTGGGAGTGATCGATGCAAGTATTATGCCAAATATTGTGAGTGGTAATACAAACGCGCCAACTGTAATGATAGCTGAAAAGGGTGTCGATTCAGTTAAAGATGCCTGCAATATTCTTCCGCGAGGATTATAAAGCGGTTTTTAAATGAATTATGGCATGTCATTTGCGTTCAAGGTTGGCTAGAGTGTCAAATAGTCACAATGAACCAGGCGAGGTTGGAGTGTTTTGAAAAAAAACATGTATATGTACACATGATCTTTTACATATTATACATGTAAAGGATCCTCAATAAAATATGACGCAATAAAAGAAATTCGAGAAATTGTTTTCGTATATGTTTCTGGCTTTATAGATCAAGTGCTCAATTTGGTTTATAGTTTCACTTCTTCTTTGGACAATGTTTGTTATTGTATGTAATTATCAGTATGTTGCTGAAAGAGAGCATGGTAAACTCAAGAATGAAACTGCAAGGTACAGTTGTGGTAGAGGTGCACACCGTTCACACCATTCGACAAAATATGGCCAGCCCTGCTGCTTATGGTTCGGATCTTGAATCTTACAGCGTAAGCTTCGATATTTGGTCATACCTTAATTCGAAATTTATAGTCATTGTATTAACCTCCCTTTTTTATGGTAAAATGTTCAATTTAGTTTTACTTAGTTTCCTATTTTATAAGATTGACGTATATGGTTTCAAAAGCTAAAGCGTCGAGAGTTTGAGACTGTACAGGAAGAAGGTAGCGATAGGTCAAACGTGTACCAAAATGCAGAAATTGAAACATTATTAGAAGAAAATTCAAGCCAAGAGCAAAAAGAAAGATTCACGCATAATATCGCTATAAAATCCTTGGGATTATCGTTCGGCAAGAGAGAAATTTTTTGAGGTTAAAAAGGTTAAGACTTTTTACCCTGCAAGTATTGTTGTCGCAGTAGCTCGAAGGAATTGCACTACTGACTAAACACATCCCAATCAGATTAACTCAAAACCCACCCTGGAACCGTTTTTCATATTATATCGGGCTAACACTCTTTGTTCTACGCTAAACGGAAGTTGCGCGTCAGAGGAGTTATTTTTCGAGCAAAACACGATGGGCAGGAAGATGAACAGTGAAAGAAAGGAGCTTTCTTGATACCACGAGCCTATGAAATATGCCTTTGCTACTTGTCAGGATAATCTGTGCGTAATGTACGACCGTTTTCTAATAGTTGATGGATTTTAACATTTCTGTAATTAGGCTTTATCGAAAGGACTGTCACAATTTTAGAAGGAATTGTCACTCGTCAAGGATTGGCCGTGCTCCATTGCTACTTAATACCCATTGCTACTTAGTTGCACGCGGGACTTTGGAGGTAGTATTTTGGGGTCAATTATGTCTCTGGTATTATCTCTAATTATCTTATATTATAATATAATATAATAATCTCGTATCTTATTGATACGAGTAACATTTGCACTGTGCATGAAGTCCTCCTTTTTGAGTTTTGGAAAAGACTCCATCTGGTTGCACCTTAAACGTCTTGTTTTAAACATATTTTTCCACAGTACTAGACTCAATCTTTCTCAATCTCAATGGCAACGTTTTCAGCCTGAAATGTTCAGATCGGATTCGATAAGGTGGAAGTCTCACTTTTACACCCTTACCAAACTTGTCAAATGGTTCATGTCAAATGCTAGAGAAATTCAACCTGCTGAGCAATGAAAGTCCTCAGACCAATAAGTTTTAATCGCCTTTTTTATGGTTCGTTCAAAGCCTGGTTTAAATCATGTGCAGCTGTCATTTCGCAAATAAGAATCTGTGTCGAAAATATGATTCAATAGTTGTACCCTTTCTATTTACTTATTGATAGTTTGCATAACGTGTTAAGTATATATAAAATTGTTCATGGTTGTCTGAGAATTTTTATCTGGTGGATTTTTCAAGCCGTCAAGCCGTGTTGCTTTCTAATTAAGGTTAAGCTTGAGTGTTACTGGGTCATGATCAGCGCGTTCTAGATATGAAATTGAAAGACTACCACTATTAAAGTTAGCTAAATGTTTATAAAATGCGTTTAGGTAAAATCTAAATTTAAAAATAAAATGACATTGAATTTTTATACGTTACTGAAAAAAAGTGCATACATAAACCATAATGGGTGCACAACAGCAGCTGAGCTAGAACCATGTCGACTCTTTATGGCAGATTCGTCATTGAAAAAGGCGATTACATCTTTATCTATGCTTACCCTTAATTGTCAATTTTGCAAGTTAGACATGTCGAAGATAACACCCAGTTACATAAGCGAAATATTGTTTTGATGAAATATAAATTAACCAAGCGGAAAACGTTTGTTGAATCTAATTTAGTAGTTTCAACTGTAGGTACTCAGGGCTAGTTGTTGGTGCTAAAGGACGCGAGCGGAGTTCTAAGAGTGTAAGGACACAAGGACAAAGGTGTTGATGTTCGGTCTAATCTCATTTGATTGACCCGGACCAACAGAATTCGAAAATGGATTTATTAGAGCCGCAATGTGCCAACACTAGTATCGGTGTAGCGAATCCTTTGATCATCCATTTGGTAACGACTTTATTGACAAATTATTGTAACACATCTCCACCAGACGCTTGGCCTGAAGATTATGGCCCTTTAGCAATTGAGCAAGGTAGCATTCCATAACATTAGTTAGTCCGTGCTAGCGCTATCCATCTACTGATTTTCAACAATGTTTATAGGTAACGCTACGTATGACTTCATTGTCATTGGATCAGGATCTGGAGGATCTGTAGTGGCGAGTCGTCTGGCTGAGAACCCGCATATAAGCGTACTGCTGATTGAAGCTGGAATCGATCCTCCAATAGAATCTGAAGTAAGCTGCGATATTACTATGGAATAGTGACTTTGTACAGCACAAAACTTTTATTCACATTTACAGATTCCTGGTCTTGGGAATAGCCTGCAAAATACTCAATATGATTGGATGTATAGCACTAGAAGCAATGGGAATTCATGTTTGGCATGGGTCAATGACAATTGCGTTTGGGGTAAAGGAAAAATTTTAGGAGGATCGAGTTCAATTAATGGAAACCTCTATGTACGTGGAAATTCGCGCGACTATAACACATGGGAGGACTTGGGTAATCCGTCCTGGGATTGGGAAACGGTGACCAAATATTTCAAGTTATCCGAGAACTTCAAAGGTCGGGATCCGTATAATGCCCACGGCAGGGGCGGACCTTTAAACGTGGAGGCTTTCAGAGCACCAAGAAAGGATCAGATTATGGTTCTTCGAGCATCAAAGGAGCTTGGATACGATCAAGTAGATGATTTTGTTAACGGGAACGATATTGGCTTTGGATTTCTTTACGGCACGGTCGAAAATGGACGACGATTCAGTGCAGCAAAAGCATACTTGCGAGGAGAACGTGATAATTTAGACATAATTAAGAACGCTGTTGCAACCAAAATCAATTTCGACTCGGATAAAAAGGCGATATCGGTGACAATGGTTATAAATGAATATTACGAGCTAACAATGCACGCGACGAAGGAAATCATTGTTTCTGCTGGATCCATCGAGACACCGAAATTGCTGATGCTTTCCGGAATCGGCCCAAGAAATCATCTGCAGAAACTTGGTATTCCTATTGTACAACCTGCTCCTGTTGGAGAGAACTTGCAGGATCATACAGTGGTCACGCTGTTTTTGAGATTGGAAGATCAGTCCTCCTTGAAAGATACCGTCGTTCTAAACAGTGTTTACGACCAATGGGTTCACAATTTGGGTCCACTAAGTATTGGCGTATTGAATATAGGAGCATTTATCAATACAAAACGTGATTCTTCATTTCCCGATATACAGTATGTTTATCTTCCTGTTCCTAGTATTGATATATTTGGCGCTCGATTCAAGCAAGGAATCCGGCAAAGTATTCGTCATCAAATCGGACCAAAGGATCGTTTGATGGTTGTCTTTGTGACTCTATTGAACCCCAAGGCTCGTGGAAGAGTGAGACTGGCTAGTCCCGATTACAAGGAAAAGCCGATAGTCGTTCACAATTATATGGGACACGAAGATGATATTGAGACCTTGGTGGAAGGTATTAAGGAGCAAATGGAATTCGAGCATACTCATGCATTCAGACAACGAAATGCCGAATTTTTGAAGATTGATTTGCCTGCTTGCAATAAGTTTGTTTATAGGACTGACGAGTATTGGGCATGCTATGCTAAACATATGACTACAACAATTTTCCATCCGGTTGGCACAGTGAAGATGGGTCCATCATCCGACCCGAGTGCAATTGTGGATCACCATTTACGTGTGCGTGGTGTGCGAAGGTTGAGGGTGATTGATGGTAGTATTATGCCAAATATTATTAGTGGTAATACGAATGCGCCGATTATTATGATAGGCGAGAAAGGGGTGGATTATATTAAGGGTGCGTGGAATATATATCCGCGTGGAATATAAGTTTTTGTTAAGGAAATGTTTGTTTTAATTGGGATGTAAGTTAGGTTGCTGTATAAGGATAAAGTTTTTGTGTCTCTTCGCTGTCTAGGTAGAGTCTTGTTGATTTCGGAATGGGAATGCATTGTGGCTTCTTCCCGCTTTCGTCAGCTCGTTTAACTTCCTGACTCAAAGGTTTGCAAGGCCTGGTGGATCTATGAAACAAACACCAGAAGCCTGAGCAACAAATCAACCAACATTTACGTTACTAAAATTTCCTCATTAAGTTGATTGAATATTGTTTAGTTGCGAACTGGAATGCAACTATTGTGAGAAATTTCAAGCTTCTTATCAACTGTTTCTACACATTTTATATTTGCAAGAATGGAATCTATCAGGTAATATGTTAATCAGTTTAGACTTTTCGGAAACATTCACTTAATCATCCACCCAGAACAATAAGCTACAATGGAATGGTAAACACCGAGTTTATAGGATAATGCATTCAGTGACGCTAACATTAACGTGCTCTTGCACAAGTAAACCACTCCTTGTTTACAGTTTAATGGTTAAATGTAAATAATTTCTTTCTTTGGTATGAAAGAATGATTCAGTTCTGCACTCTAGTCAGGAGACAAGTATGTGATGAATCTTATCGAAACATTTTATTATTGAGACCTACTGAAGATTTCACACTTTGTTTATAGGACAGCGTTCTATTGGCATTAGATTTCGATTCTCACCTAGACAACATTTAGAGTAATTTTTTTTTCGTTCCTCCTTTATCGTCGGAACAATTTTTATTGCTGAGTGTACTAATGTCTGTCGACACTATTTAGAATGTTATTTTATCTCAGCTTACCCTTAATTATTGTAACAAAATTTTTATTTTGTTTTTAATGAACGTGAAATTGGGCGAAAGTGTGATTGGCAGGGTAACATTTTCTTGAATATAAATTAGCTTTCGATTTTCATTAGATGTCGATTGCATCTTGTTAGTTTCGACCGTGCGTGGATAGGAAACTAACAGAGAGCAACTGTGAAGAAAAAGTGTTTGTGAATTTGCGAGAAGGACGTTCAGTGGATTTTAAGTCGTGAAAATGGATCTTTTGGAGCCTCAATGTGCATCTACTAGTATTGGTGTGGCAAATCCGTTGATGATTCATTTGATTACAACTTTATTGACATCGTATTGCAATACATCAACTCCTGATTCCTGGCCCGAAGATTATGCTCCAGTTGCTATCGATACTGGTGAGTCCTAGCACTTGTGTTAATTTAGAAGGGTGCAATATATTTCGTGGAGAGAAAGCAAAGAAAAAAGGATCAGCGATTGGAGTTCTCATATTTCCTTAAAAAAAACATTAAGACATTTTAACGGTTTTCTTATTTCTACTACTTTGATCGAGTTCCAGGCAAACTTGATGCACATTTCGAAAATTTAAAGTCTCCGAATCAAAGTCAAACACATTTTTTTGCTGATTTCTTGTGATGCGAATTAGTAAAACTTAGTCCGATTCGACGAAAAACCTCAATTTAACCAGAGCTTGGTCGATTCAGACACAGCATCCCATACTCGAAAGATTGAAAACAATGAACTCTAGCAACTTTAAATATTAAATCAGAAATGATCTTTATTAGAAAATTTCATAAGTGTCTTTGCATTTTCAGGCCCAGACACCTACGACTTTATTATCATTGGATCAGGATCTGCAGGAGCAGTAGTTGCCAGTCGACTCTCGGAAAATCCAACTCAAAAGGTTTTACTTATCGAAGCCGGCGACGATCCGCCAATTGAATCTGAGGTGAACAAGCACAAATTTTTATCCATTCTCCTATTAATATTCTGCTCAAATCAAATTTCAGATTCCTGGTCTTGGAAACAGTCTTCAAGGTACAGAATATGATTGGAGCTACCCAACCAAAACGACACCTAACACATCCTGTTTGGCAATGAACGATGAAACGTGTGTATGGCCAAGAGGAAAAATTTTAGGTGGTTCGAGTTCAATCAATGGAATGCTATATGCACGCGGTAGTGCGGGTGACTATGATGCTTGGGAGGAACAAGGAAATCCTTCGTGGGGTTGGGATACTGTAGGAAAGTATTTCAAACTTTCGCAAAATTTTCGAGGTGTTGACAGATTAAATGCGCATGGAACGGGTGGGCCAGTAAATGTTGAGCCTTATCGAGCACCGCGACGGGACCAAACAATGATTTTAAGAGCGTCCAAAGAACTTGGATATACTCAAGTAGAAGATTTTGTTGCTGGTAATGATGTTGGTTTTGGCTACTTGTACGGAACCTTGCAAAGAGGAAGACGAATGAGTACCGCCAAGGCATATTTGCGGGTTGAACGAGATAATCTGCACATAATTAAGAATGCTGTTGCCAAGAGAATCAACTTCAGCGCCAATAAGACAGCACTATCAGTAACGTTTGTTATTAATGAAGTGCATGAATTGACCATGAATGCCAGCAAGGAGATCATTGTTTCAGCTGGAAGTATTGAGTCACCTAAATTATTAATGTTGTCGGGAATCGGTCCTCGACCACTTCTCCAGCGATTGAACATATCGCTGGTTAGAGCCGCACCAGTTGGTGATAATTTACAGGATCATACTACAGTGACACTTTTCCTGAGGGTGGAGAACGGCGCCACGCTGAACGAGACGACTGTTTTGGATGGAGTTTATGACCAATGGGTTCATCAGGTGGGGCCATTGGGTATAGGAGTATTGAATGTTGGAGCTTTCGTTAAGTCACGAAACAATGCTGATCCTTATCCCGACCTGCAATTTGAATACTTAAATATTCCCAATTTCCAACGATTCGGAGCACGCTATAAGCCTGAAATTCGTCAGAGTATCCGTCATCAAATCGGTCCACAAGATCGCCTATTGGCTGTTTTCATCTCCCTTCTGCAGCCGAAATCGCGAGGCAGGATACGTCTTGCAAGCGCCGACTACAAAGAGAAACCAATTATCTTTCACAATAGTTTGCATGATAGTGAGGATATGCAGACATTGGTGCGAGGAATTAAGAAGCAGGTCGAGTTTGAGGATACAGCCGTATTCAAGAATCGTAAAGCAAAGTTCATCAAAGTTGACATTCCAGAGTGTAATGCATTCAACTATCAGAGTGACGAGTATTGGGAGTGTTATGTAAAATATATGACAACAACGGTTCATCATCAAGTTGGCACTGTTAAAATGGGACCTATTACTGATCCTGCAGCCATTGTTGATCATCACTTACGTGTTAGAGGCGTGAGAAAATTGAGAGTTATAGACGCAAGTATTATGCCAACAATAGTTCGAGCTAATACAAATGCACCAACAATTATGATTGGTGAGAAGGGTGCGGATTACATTAAGAGTAGTTGGAATATGCGTATGACGATAAAATTATAAATAAATTGATGATAATCAAAGAAAAACAATGTCTCTAATCCTTTTTCCTATGTTTGGTGTTTCAGATATTTGAACGAGTGATTTCATATCACTTTGGGGCTTAGAAACTTATCTGTTATAGATTCTCGTTTGCCTAATTGCCGAACTCGAGCCAGCAAACCCTGGCGTTCTTCTTCAGTGATAATGCCTTTCGTTGTCTCCAAAGCATAACATATAATAGAGAACATGTTCCGTCAACGGCAAATCAAGTAAGCCTCATTTTATAGGCAATCGAAATTTATTTCTGCTGAAATATAACAATCAATACTCCGCGTCGAAAAAACTTGAATGAGTTCTATAAAGCACGCATAAAGTCGATGACAAAAAACCTATCAACTGACACACTTTCTGCAGGGCATCTTACTTAATTCGTGGCCTCCATTTTTGACTGTGGCATTTTCAGTTTCAATGAGTATTAGTGTTAGAAAACCTTCCACTGACTTCCTCACTAACTTGACTGGCTTTGCTCGCTGCACCAGATAACCTCGCTCAAAAGTCTCTAAGAAAAACTTTACACGTATAATTTGCAATCCCATAAGCCTCTGCAAATTTTGGTTATAGCTCCTTCGTTTCCCATATTACAAATCCCGGTCAAAAAGGAAGATTTCATCTCACTTTTAGTCAAGATGTTGATAGACCGATGGGTGACATACATCGCTTAGGTTACCTAAAGGCTATTTGAGATAATCGCAGTAAATTCGACACAAGTTAAGGATGACATGTTCGGTTGACCGATTAACTTGCACTATCGCTTTGGTCGATTTTTATGGTTAAAGTAAAAGTTGACTATTTGATCTGTGAAGTTTCATAGTTTTTTATCAAAGATGTGGCATTGAAAAGCACATTAGTCCCGTGGATACTGAGGATAGTGAAAGAGAAAATCAACCCGCCAGAGCAAATACAGTTGTTAAATGCAATGGGTGCGAAAAGTGAAAACAATTATAAATGGAGTTAGGTAAAACCCTTTGAAAGTAGGTAGCCTCGGCATAGAAAGACAAAATTAACTATTGAATGACATGAGGTTCATGGCCTAACTCTAACAAAACGAGACCACACTGTTCCTGCGGGAGAACAGGGGCAGCATCCCAAGTTATCATTCATGGGGGCAACCGTAACAGGTGATCCTTTGTAATCCAAGACCACATAAAAGCCTAATGGTATCGGTCGCAACCTTCCAAGTCAAAATGATAAAAAACAGGGACTCAAATTAATGACCGCTGCCGCGCTTGCGGCGAAGAGGTGGAAAACATGGAACTCTTTTCTTGACTGTCCGATCCTGGTTCCAATGCGCCTCAAACTGTTGGAATGGAACTATAATGGTCAAACAAGACCCAAACACTTGTCAACCCACTTTGGCTTCTTGACAATACTTCTTGTCGATACATACATACTATAGGAATGAAATACGTAGTTATTTATAAGTGTAAGTTTATAAATAGTTATTTAGAGTTCGTAGTCGACACGACAAAACGTCAGTTCCATAAAGGAACGAGAAAAGATTCAGCAAACGAACTACCAGTTCAATGAACACATGTTTAGAGGTGCATGAAATGAGAATATCAGATTTAAGTCCAAAAAAATTGAGTCCAATATTTTCGAAACCAAAATGAGGTACCATTCTGAAACACGCGTTTGGAATGATCCCGTTGAACAAAAGGGAGTTGAGGGGAATTCATCCAGTATTGGCTATACTGGCCAAAAAAGGATAGGAAACGGTGAAAAATTGGATATATGGAGAATATGTCGTAATCTACACTGATGGCTGTACAACGAGGGTCATCTTTGATTTAATTGAAGTTACGACCTCAAGAATAATACCTGAGTCTTTCATTCAGAAGTATTCATAATAAAAAGTTAAGCACAATGATGGGGAAAAATTACAGACGCTTGTGTCAGACCGGAAAAAAAAACGTTGCAACTAGTGCAGGGTCTCTAGGTAAAAGAGACCAACAGGTTTTCGCGGGTAAGGGTAAAAGAAAAGGCATGCGGATTTCAAGACGAAATCCTCTGGCAGATGATAAATATGGCATGGAGAGACTGCTTTGTGAGTGATTTTTCGGCCCAACACTAAGAAGACCGTTGGGAAAAAATTGCTCCTGGAGAAAACCAAAAATTATTGAAAAACGTGTCACGAACCCTTGGTTTACAGGGTTTGTAGCACGTTCTATATTACAGGAATAGAAATCTAAATGGACGACGATTTTCAAGATTGTGGTGAAGAAGAAAAAAGTTCAGAATATTGTAATCTACTTTGTTTAAATGTGAAAAGCGAGGCGAATCAAGGTAATAAGATTGCAATATCTGGCGACTACTGGAGTGAAACCTGAACAGCTGTTATTTTAGACTAGAAAACTTTTTTGAATCCAAAAAACTACAGCGTCAATAACCTGCAATCCGTAACCTTACAAATAGGAGACTAAGAGCCGATTTTGGGGTCTGTTTTACCCGGGTATAAGTCCTGATGTCACAGCCAATACAACCCAACAGTGTCATGTGACGAAGTTTTTACATTTTTAAGGGAAGGCATCTGTCAGTAACTACCAATCATCACACGATCAAACCGACCAACCTTTAGAGCATTAATTGATTATTGAATATTGATACTGAAGCAACAAGTGCATAGCAGCATGTCAAAGTGGAAGACACAAAAACGAGGCTAACACATAAGAATGAATAATACTTAAATACAATATAACTTGTTGAAAGTTGTCCAGGAGAAGGTTCGAGGACCCAACTGAACTCTCAGCTGAAGGCCCAGCTTCGACTTTATTTCCAATAACAATCATCTGCTTTGACATTAAAAAATGCAGGTAGTCTTGATGTAAGCTCCTTTTACAACACTCTTTTACAAGTCCCCCTTCCTCAGTTCTGGTAATTACTTAGTTATTTTTATTTAAACAAAACCATTCTGTTACTCGACAGCTACTTCTCAATTGTTAATTGAATATTATCCAGACTTAGACTTGGTATGGTACTAGTTGATAAGATAATTGATAAGACAATTTCTCCTTCGTCAAGTGTATATGATCAACGTATGTATGGTCTCTGCACATATGCTTTCACATTTCTCTAGTGTCCACTTTCTACTGAGTAAGAATAAAAAAGAATGTTCAAGCTTCGTCATGTGTTCGTCACTAAATGAGTTTGCGTTTGCAAAATTATACAATAAAACCATTCCATAAATGTTATTACCCCCACATTTTCATGTAGATAGAAACAAAGAAAGACCAAAAGAAGAACAAGAGGAAAAAAAGAAATAAATTTTTAAATGAAATTAACAACAAAATAAACTAATATTATTCATATTGCGGCAAGTAGTAATACATGTGCATGCACTACAGTGGGTTAAGAATTTTATTGAAAGTCTTTTCACAAGATGATTCTTTTGGACCATTAAGGATTATTTAGCATTCATATGTGCTAGCTTCGCCTTCTTCCTCCCCCGGGATGAAATTAGACTATAAATTCGATGTTGATGGAAAATTTCTATTTAGTTTTGTTGCTGCCATCCGATCGATTGATAGAATAACAATTTCGGCAACTGAAAGGGTATGTAAGGATGCTTTGGTTTTTGGCATTTGATTATTTTTTTGAACGATAAGTGTTAGTGCAGAATGTAGTGATTTGAATGACGACTACGTGTCCTTTAGATTAATTGTTCAACTATTCCAGATAGTGATTGAATCGAAATGGATTACATTAGTACAGAATGTGCCGATCGGAGTGTTGGTACCGGTAATCAATTAGTGTCCACACTGATAGCAACTCTGCTGACAATGCACTGTAATATATCAGATCCTGATATGTGGCCCGATGATTATGGACATAAGTTGCCGGGTGAGTTGTAGAAGAGAAGAAGTTGTTGGATTTTTTTTTGTGATAAAGGATTATTTACTATGAATTTCAGTACTTGATACGTACGATTTTATTGTGGTTGGTGGTGGCACGTCAGGATCAGTCGTAGCCAGTCGATTAGCGGAAAATAAGGACTATAAAGTCTTGTTGTTAGAAGCAGGTGGCAATCCACCGGTGGAGTCAGAGGTGATATATATTTCATTTTAAATTCACTTGTTGCTCGGTTGATTGCAAATCAAATGTATGAGGGAATTGATTGGAATTATAAAAAGGATTTTTGACTAAGCTGGTTGCACTGTGCCAGGGGTTGGGAGATTCCGTAGTTTTTAATTGATTACATAAAGAATGAGACGCTCTAATTTACTTCGGGATGCGTTGGACATTGAGTGTAAATCGATGAAGGGCAAACAACCATTGAATTCCTTAAAATTAAATTTCTATTAAAGTATACAAACTTTTATTTAAAAATTTCATAATTTTTAAAATAAAATTTTGAATTTAGAAGAAAATTATTAAAATGTCTAAAGTGTCGTTGGAAAATCGAAAAAAAACGAAAAAATAATAAGACATTAACAACTGGATCTCAAATTCCACGTGAGTAATTTTGAAGTCATGCATGTCATCAAATGTCAGCAAATACTGTTTATCACAACTATTTTTTACAACAAACTGTGCGAACTGCAGTAATGCACACTTATCATTTTTCTCCACATCTCAGTGGCCACTGAATAATAATGTTTGAAGTTATAACATGCGTTTGATCCTTAGCAAGCACAGAGGCACTGGCACAGAGTCAAATTACCTTATTTCAATTTTATATTGAGTATTGATCTTAGAGTAAATTTTAGTGCAAATTAAAACTGTAAACAAAAAAAGATACTAGGAACTAAGAAAAAAATTATGATCTATCAAACTATGAATTCCATTCCAAGAATTATTGATGGGTCCTATTAACTATCAAAGCACGTTGGTGTACGTTTAAAAGAAAAGTTAATAGGCTCCAGTGATTAAGTGGGAAAGTTTTTTTTGAAAATCTTATTTTCAATTAAATTGTTTTGCTTAAACAGATTTTTGAACTTCAGTCGATCGGTTCTTTCCTTAAAAAATATATAAATTAAAAATAAAGTAATTCGTTGAAAAGGTTTTAATTATTATCTCAAAACTATCTTTGTTACGATGTTGCCTTTACTTTCCTTTTCAATTCCCTAAATTATATAACAATAATTTCGATTCTTTGTTTTTTTGTTTTGGCATACTATGAAGCAGTGCAAACACAGTTTTTTTATGCTTTTTCAACTGAAGGATGGTTTCAGTTGCAAAAGGAATACAAATTCAAGACCTAGAATTTTTGGAAGTTTCGTTTTTAATTCAAAATTTTAGATTTGGTTAAAGTGCTGAATTGGTGATTTGGTTTCGGTTAACCAAATAGGATACGATAGACTTTCTTGATGAGAGAATTAATTTATTAATTGAAAACTTTAAAAATCCTTGAAGCTTCAATTTATCTGTCTAATCAATTTACTCAATTAAATTCACCTAGAATTCACGAGGTCTCTAGTATTTCTAATTATTATTTAACTATTGTTTATGTACATTAAATCATGATCGACTTAAATTATTAAAATTTTTATTAAATTCGAGGCCTAGAGTATTTGTGTCCAAAGTATGGGTACTGGATTCGATCCTTAATATAGCAATGGGATTTGCACAAACCGTTGGGGTCAAAATTGTTTTTATTAAGTATTATTTGTTTTGTATTTGTTTCTATACTTGCAATGTTTTCATACAATATTGTTTATTTTTTTTAATAATACTGGCTCTAATACTCCCCACAGATTCCCGGCTTGGCGTTTAGAGCTCTCTTCACCGATGGCGATTGGCAATATCCGACACAATCGAATCAATTATCCTGTTTGGGTATGAAAAATGAATCGTGTATTTGGCATCGTGGCAAAATGTTGGGTGGTACAAGTTCAATGGATTCAATGCTCTATTCGCAAGGATTATCGCGTGACTACGATTGGTGGGAAAATAAAGGGAATTCAATGTGGAGTTGGCGCGATGTTCTACCATATTTTAAACGATTGGAAAATTTCCGTGGTTTTAGTCGCGGTGATACGCATGGTACCAATGGTCCTGTTAATATTGAATCATTTTGGTCGCCAAAATTCGATCAGAATTTAATTTTGGAAGCTGCTCGTGAACTTAATCACAATGAAGTTTTGGATTTTGTTGAAGGACATCATCTAGGTTTCGGTTGGTTGTACGGTATGGTCAAAGACGGTTGGCGTATGAGTTCAGCTAAAGCTTATTTGAGTGGTAAAAGAGGACGAAAGAATAATCTACATGTGATTACAAATGCAGTTGCAAAGAAAATCCTGTTTACGAAAGGCAAACGAGCCGATAAGGTTTCATTCGTGCATGTGGGTGAGAATACGTTAGAGGCTAAGGCGAAGAAAGAGATTATATTGGCTGCAGGACCAATCGAAACTCCAAAGCTACTGATGCTTTCCGGTATTGGACCGAAAACTCAACTCAAGGATTTGGAAATTCCTGTCATTAAAGATTCACAGGTTGGTGATAATCTCCAGGATCACGTTCGGGTGGACTTATTCTTCAGATTTGATTATAAACATACGGCGACACCGAAAATACGGGAATTAGATGCCATCTACTATCAGCTTGTACACAATTTCGGTTCGTTTGGCGCACCGACATTAGACGTCGGAGGTTTTTTGAATACCAAAAACTCCAGTAGCTTCCCCGACGTACAAATCGCCTTTATCCCAGTCTCCGATATCGACTTTTATGGTATTAATTTCAAAAGCGAAATCATGCGTAGCATAAAACGACAAATTAAGGACTCCGATCATGTGATAGTTTTCTCAGTTGTCCTACTACGACCGAAATCCAGAGGGCATGTTCGACTTGAAACAAATGACTACAAAGATAAGCCACTGATTATTCCCAACACATTCCAAAAGGACGTCGATGTTGAGGTCATTGTGAAGGGTATCAAAGAGATTATGCGGTTCGAGGAAACCGAAACGTTCATGAAATACCGCGCAAAATTCATAAAGATCAACATACCGGCATGCAATGTTGAAAAGTACAGAAGTGTCAAATATTGGGAATGCTATATTAAGTTCATGTCAAATACATTCTATCAACCGGCTGGAACAGCTAAAATGGGTCCTGCTTCGGATGTTACCAGTGTTGTTGATGATGAGCTTCGAGTGCGTGGTGTGAGAAATTTGAGAGTTGCAGATTCTAGTATTATGCCATCTATGGTCAGTGGACCGATTACGGCAGCAACAATAATGATTGGTGAACGAGCTGTAGATTTTATTCAAGAGACCTGGAAAAAACCCTAGAATAGCTAGCTGTTTTTATTATTGGATCGTTTAGTATGTAAATAAAATGTTACGTTGCGTATTGTTACTAAAGAAATTGTTTGTTTGACTTCATATTAAAAATGAAAGATATACATATGAAAAGTTGTTGATGACAATTTTGAAGTTTTGGTAGCTGCAGTTTATTTCAAAGTCAATAATAACAATAAAGGACAATGTATCCTAAATTTCCAAGATAGTTCCTACAGTTACATCATTTTGGAATTGTTAAAACCTGACGGAGTTTTGTAATAGCAAAACAAGGAAAGTTTTGGTTAGTATCACGCTTGTCTTCAAGACATTACCGAAACCGTTTTGAGTCCGCAGGGAGGAGGGCAAAAATTGATGCAATATACTTACAACCTTGTTTCTCTGGCACCAGTGAGTACTTATAGATGAGGCTAGTGAGTACGCTCATTACCATGAAATTTGGGCTATCGTTGTTGACGGTAGAATGATTCATTGCGAGGAAGGACAATATTTTTCAGTAAAACCAGAAGGTCAAGAGAATGAGGAGCGCTTTTATCGAAATGCGCCCGGGAAAGGATTTGTCTTGAAATCGTTTTATACTAAAACCGAAATCGTTTTGCACATCCAATGGAAACTAGAAATAATAATCCAAAAATTGGGAACCCATTGAAATGAAGAAAAGTACTGTTTTTAATGTATAATCCAAGCAAATAACAGGGATGAAGTGTGTCATATTGGAGTTTTGAGTATAACTTTGCAACTTTCAGCCGAGTCTTAGGATAGCTTAGAAATTAATTCTCAATTTTTTCCAGGAGCCGCTAATTTTCTCGTCACATGCACCTTCATATCGTTGATTTTGTTTGATTTTTTTATTGATCAGTTGGCTAAAATTGACTTAATGGGTTAAAAACTTGAGTCTGCTCTTGATAGTATGAGTGACTGTGGGAGTCACCTCCATCATCATTCAGGATCACTCCATTTGCTTCCTTTCAAATCACTGTTTCAGTCTTATTGTCCAAGTGAGTTTTTAGACCGAATATCTTTACAAATCAGAATTCAAAACCAAAACTACATAAATATCCATAAATGCAAGCATAAATGAAAGACAACTCCTAAATTATTTTTCAGCTCACAAAAAAATATGTAAAACTAATCAAGGCTTCCTTCAAATTCTAGTTAAATTTATTTAAAACTTTAACGGACTACACTATGCATAAACACGTTTCTAATCCTTTTGAACTGGTCACATGATATCTAATAAAATTTACCCTTTGTTTCACCTTAACACAAAACGAAGGAACGATACTCGCCTAGTTCTTTGGTTGCAAATATTTAAGGAAGCTTAACAAGTATAAATTACCTCCACGTAGGAGCTTCAAATAAGCTTCAGGCTTAGATAAAATAAGCCACAAGCTTCGCTGGATGTTGTAGAAAAAAGAAAAATTATAGACATGCCAAAAAACTTAAACATATGAATTTATTGGCTAAATCTGGACAAATTGTATGTGAATAGGCAAGGTTCAAGGTGAAAGAAAAAATGTTTGAGTTAACTTAACCCGAGCGGGTAATATTCTGTAGTCCTGAAACGCTTCAAGTTGATTAAACTCTAATTGTTGTGAAATATGAAGATAAGATTGTACAATGTTTAGTTAATTTAGTTTTTCACACCTGCCTGTAGGATGATGTCACTAAAAGGAATTTTTTAAGTAATTCTTTTTTGAATTGTTTAAACGGGATTGCGAGTTTTAAGGGATTCAAATAATTTTTGTTGTTGTTTTTGTTCTTATTACAAGAACTCCTTAATTGAATGTCTCTGTATGTGTGAACGATTTTGTTCAAAGGCGGTTAGTTCGCTTGAAAAGGATTTCGAGACACATGAAATTTGTGTCATGGAAAATTTTTGCAATTTTAAATAAAATGTTATCGATACGATTTATCGTTGACCCAACCAAAATCTGAAATGACAAGCATGGAAACCCACGACAAGAGCTGAAAAGAAGAATATAGAGAGAAAGTGTGATGTTTGAGGGAGAACGAGAGAACATGGAAGGGAAGTCATTAGCTTTTGAAAGTGAAAGAAATGGTAATGGTGAGATAGTGATTCAACGCAGTAAATTGGACCTGAAAAATAATCAACGACTTCGAAATGTATCTACACTTAAGTAAGGATTAAAAAATACACCTCAATGAATCCAAACGGAAGATGCTACCAAAACCATAGGAGAAAGACAAAATATGGCAAAACATATTCAGCAATGAGTTCGGCAAAATAATCGACGAGCCAAAGGCTTTTTAGCATATAAAGCTAATGAAGATGCAGCGGACTGGAAAAGGGATAATGCCTACAGAAGATCAAAAACAATATATAAAGAGAGATCTGAAGGGTAAGGGCATATAGGAAAACTGAGCCAATTCGTTTTTCTATGATTTATGTTCTATGCTGCTCGGATAACAAATTGAAGGACACATCCAAAAATTTGAGAATGTTGGAGGTTAAGGCTCGAGATGGTCTGTAGAACCTTGCCAATATAGAGCAAATATAGAGCCAATATAAACCGGCATAGAGTCAGCATCCACTATGGCCAAAGTGAATTTAAATCTTTTAGACCGTCATTGTGGCATAGCGCAATTTCGGGCGACTGGAAGAGTCTCTTCATTCAGAATGTAGGTAGTGGCGCCCATAGTGATCCTTGATGATGAAAGAAAGAGTTATTTTTATGATGTATAACAACGGAAGGGAGGAGAGGTTCTAGGATTATAAGGCTACACGAATGTCTGCGACACTATTGTTCCCAATAGTTTGTAGCACAAAGTATTATGGTACTAAATATATTTGAAATGGTGAATAGTTGTCATGATAGAGCTTGCTATTTTACAGATGCCTGCGAAGACTAAAGCATGGAATATCCTAAGTTGAAGAAACTTTCTGAAATTCAAAATAAATCCCGACAAAACTTGAAGGTGAATGTTTGCCAATTATTTCGGAACAGAATGTGATTTTTCTAGGATCTTATGTTTGGATTTGAAATAACTTTTCTTGCACTGTTCTTATTTAGTAATGATTGGTTAAGAGTTTGCAAGCAGAAAACCATGGTAAGAGTTGAAAATTTGATGATAACCTAGGTCCTCCTAGGATTTTCGGTGAATTCAACAAAAATTTTATCGTATTGTTCATTTGGTTTGCTTTTGAAGTTTTGCCTCTATTCTATGATCCATCAATCTTATCAAGAGATATCTTTTGCCAGTTTGACAGAAAAAATTTAACATTTTAGTCGGTATATATATCTAATGTCAAAATGGGACACATAGCAAACGTGTAGTTTATGAGGAAAAACAGGGGTTTTGTCGGTTAAATTATTATGAGATAATTTCGAATCTTCGCTACCACGAATTCATGCTACGGAAAGTATTATTAATACATCTCGCTCAGTGATTTATTTCAATGAATTAGACGAGTATTTTGAATGGAAAGGTATTTGAAAACCACATCGTTTTCGTATTTAATTATTGAATTATAAATTAGTTGTTTTCAAACAGCACAAAACTTGAATGCAGTTGAATAGAATAAATAATAAATTGGGACAACAAAAGAGACAAAAGCTTAAATACTTCAAATAGATGAAATGAGTGCAATTCGTTCCAATTAAGCCTCAAATATTTTTCTAAGGAAATAAAGTCACAACTGTTCAAACATATATCAAACATCATATCACATATTCTACTTATATCGTTTAAGTTCTGCTAATACGAATGTACATAAAGGCTTGAACTTTGCGGCAAAAACAACAGATTGTTTTCATTGTTATTTTTTAACAGAAAGTAACACGAAAAAAACGGGTGAATATATTTTAAGTTTTTAAGTTGTCTTAAATCTTATACTTAGATTTTAAGTTGTTTTCAAATTGCTTTGCGTAATTCCGGTTAAAATATTTGATGCCCAAATATATATAATAGTTTTATAAATATAAAGAAATAATAGTTTTGTAAATTTTTAATCTTAAAGAAAAATATTTAGTTGAGGAATTTTCTGGGTCGAATGGTCATGGGTCTAAATAAGCTTTAAAAGTGGTTAAAAGCGAAAATAAAAATAAAAGAAGAAATTCCTAAGAATTGAACGTTTTTTGATATATTTCGCCAATGCCTTAAAGTTCTGAACTCCGCTTTAAGTTTTGTTTTTTTTCGTTAAGTTTATTAAATATTGTACTTACTATTTATAAATATTTTATGACCCTAGTCACAAGCAATGAATAAAAACTCACCTGCAATAGAAACAAAATAAATAATTAGATAAGAATTATAAAACAATATAGTTTAACTAATGGAATTTTTCAAATTTTTAAGTTTTTAATGGAAACATGCTTGTAAAATAAAATAATTTTCATGGATTGTCACATAGTTGACCTGAAAGAATTTTTAAGCGCATGATAATAACGTCTAACTGACTGAATTTCGCTGTAATTATTTTAATGACATATTCTTTATTGATAATTTTGAGGCCACATCGAAACATAATACAGAAATAGGTTGCGCTGAGATCTTTTTAGCGCTTTAAAATATGCAGAATGTGGAAAATTTATGATGTATTTAGTTGAACAAATAAAAAGTGACTATTATGAAAGATGTATTTTAAATTTTTATTTGATTTTAGTTTCTTGTTGCACTGAAAAAACAAATTTTCCAAAAAAATCTTAGGGTTTTTTCAAAGTACTATAAATGATTTCAAAATATTTTTGAATATTTAAAAAAAACCTCGACAGGAAATTCAATCGTATTTTATAGTACCAACGTGAGCTTGTATTCAATGAATTGGTGATCTTCGTCACAGTTCACGCATTTTGATACTGATTTGGCGTAAGTTTAAGCATGGGAACTGCTATACAAAATGCTGACAGAAGATTCCGACTGTATTTTATACTGACTGCTCGATGAGAATGTTTGAAAATGAGAATTTGCTTACATACTCGACGTTGTCTATTGATTGGCATATCATAAGCAAGAGAATAATAATGAAAATAAAGCAGGTACTCCCATCAATTTTCAATAAAATTCTGTTGTCTTGAAAAAAGGATATTCGGAATAACCTATAACAACTACGACAACGAAAACAACCCAAATGAGGCACGAGTCCCCGGAAGGAAGAGTACTAGAACCTGTGCCTTACCTCCTATAAAAAACATCTCCCAACGGAAAAAGAGATATCAATAACGACATATGCGGATGATGCAACACTAATCATCGGACACAAATGTCCAAAAATGGCTGAACAAAATTATTAACTATACCCAGAAATAGGGGATGAAGCTTAATGCATGTAAAATTCACATTACGCATGGCAACGAAGTCAAACACATGAATATACACACCGACAGAAGTTTAATTTGAGGAACGTACTCGGTTACAGAAAGGCTTTGGTTTATTATTACTCATTATAGAATCGAAAATCCATCCAAACACAATAACCTCCATTTATAAGAGCATCATAAGACCGATATTGACCTATGCCTCCCACTTTGAACGGCATCCAAATAATCAACGGTTGACATCATTCGAGGAGTGTAGAAAAAAGTCAAAAGGACAATAACGGGAGCATCGCGTTGCGTTCAAAATACTAAGAATAAAGACGCCCATGAAATCATAGAAGAACACAGGAAAAAATATCTAGCAACACTACAACAGAAACCAAACATTGCGACCAGAAACATTCTGACCGCGAAAATATTTGCTAGTCTAAAGAAAATGACACAAATGACAATGAAAAAGAAAACTAATTCGATATATTTAGGTGAAAAATCAATTAGGTATAAAAAAAATTGCCCCCAGAAATCAACACTACAGTGCAAATCATAAGACTATCAATGAGAACCCAACAGCTACAATGGGTAGATATTATTGGAGAGGTAGTTAAGCCAATAATACTATAGTCATAAGCTATCAAATCTGGGCACATACAACCTATCCTTGCCATCAAAACAGCAGAAGTTGGACTATATTCCTTGTACCAAGTCAACATAAACAACAGGAGAGAACTCAAGAAGAGAAGAGGTTCACCAACAATGGAAACCATCAGTGCGTGATGCACTTGCAGATCGGCGAGGGGATCTGATTCTAAGGAGTTTTCTTCGTTATGCTGTGGTGACGGTACCTGACGGGACTTGGAGCCTCCGCGTTCTCAAGGCACTTAGTAAAATACTAGAAATACTTAGGTCGAAATAAGTGGCCGAGTCGATAAGTGGCTACGCATCTGGACCTTAGATATTCTAAGAACAACAGTAGCTGATGAGCCTCCCTCGGTAAGATGGATTAGCTTATTGGTTTACAGGCCTTCGGAGAGTATCAGTACTAGCGTTGCTCTTACATAGTCAGGAAGAGCTGGTTCCCGGATCGACCAGTATTAAAGTTAAAGATCCTCCATTTAAACTTCTACCAGATGACAAAGTGACAGGAGATGACAGTTTTACTTTAAAGTAATGCCAAAATTATTCAACACGATTACTCACAATAAACATTCATGTAAATTTATGTGAATTTTATAATTATTTTATGTAAAATTTCTTCGATGAAAGTATTAAAATAAACCCGAGGATGTTTTCGTTTACATATAATCGATTTTTCATACTTCATATCTGTAAAACTGGTTAAGATAATCTAAAGGCTACGTTCACAGGTTCTCTTTTAGATCCATGTCTTTTTGCAGTTCCTGGAAGTCTGTTCCAAAACCACTGGACGTCAAAGAGTGCAAAAATTTATAGTGCAATTTTTTCGTGTTTGGAACCAAGATTTGAGTAGTGTTCAGCAAAGAGCGTTGAAAACTATGATCCTAACTCCTGGATCTTGTTGGCTGTAGTCACGATTTATACATAGGTTACAGGTAGGTCTAATCCGCCTGCCAACGTAAGATAGAGTATGATATTATTCTATAGTAAAAGAGAAAGCACAATGAGTCAACTCTTCACTCTGAATAGTTTTGGGGAAGGACAGAAGAGTGAAGGAACAATGACTCAACGCTTTGCGTGAAAAATCTTATTGATATGGAAAATTTGAACTGTTCACACTGTACACGCCATACTTCAACAAATACTATTGGACATCAAAAATGAACTCAAAATTATAATGTAGATTTTTGCTGATCGGCGCGTAACTATGATTTTGAGATCTGAATTTTAGTTCTTGTTCAATTTTAAGGTTGTTTTTGAAAATATGAAAATAATATTCATGTGCCGATAATATACGCCCGTTATAAAATTTTTCAAAGATGCACAGAAAGGAAATTCTAGACTTACAATCTAAGCCGTCGCTCGAAGAATCTTCAGCAGCAAAGCCATGTTTTCCATTGTGCATTCTATGCGCGATGGTGCCAGTAGTCGCAGCAATATTCAAGGCATGTCCTTTTTCCTCATTTTTTAGAACTCGGGTTTCGGCAAAAAAGGTGTCCGCCATCGTTCCAAAGATATTTTGCCAAAGATCATTCAAATAACTGCCGAAGAACTCAGGCCTGGCTTGTGCTATTCAGAGCTATGATTTGGGCTTTGAAGTAATACCAGAAGTCCGTCCTTATTTTATAAGGGTGGACTATTTTTCCAACCAAGAAGCATATTCAGAAGCAGGAATCGATGAAGAATATAATGGTTGTGGTAATCAATCACGTTTTGGGATGAAAGCAAAGAAGAGAATACGAGAAAATGTTATGATCTGCTACTATTCGAGGGAGTCAGAAGGAGGTTTTTCTTATAAAACGCATAATAAAAGAAAGAAAGGAATAACAAATGATGCCTTCGTCTGACGCACTTATACGATCACATGCTCTAATCGTTGTACATGCTTTATACTGTCTATAAATGAAACTACTAATCCGTGTTAGTTGACTTCGTTCTCTCAAGAATGTTGTCGCTCGTTCAGAGTTGTAACTTAATTTTACCACAATCCATCTAGGAAGTAGCATATCAATTCTGCGATCTTCAGGATCGCATAGTAAGCAGGTGCCTGGAACGCTTATCCGATGGAGAGTGCTTTTTGCCGCTGCACCTGCCCTTTAAGTGCGGTTCCATCCTGAGTCTTTCACTCGTCATCTCTGCTACTTACCTCAAGCTTTTGATTTTCTTGTCAGGGATTTCGCCAATGATGAGCAACGGTGCAAGAATGATTTCTAGCTTCAATGGTAAGACAACAAATGATAGGCAACATATGTTGCTTCTTTTGTTTTATATTTACAGTATTGCGCACCTTAAACTTCTTCCAGAAGAGCAGAAACCAAATTCTGAGTTTTAGGCAAAGGTTGGCAAATACTTGAAGGACCATTTGCCTAACCGACTAAACGTCTTTAATAGCCATAGACAGTTGCTGCCTTTCCACAAAGTTCTCGTACACTTAGAAGTAATTGGTTTCGCGTTTATGTTCCATAATTCTAACGGTACTTCATATTATGTCCTTTTCTCAATAGAGATATTTCCTTGAGAATCTTTTGGGGGCTGCACTGGGGTGAAATGAAAACGACAAGACTTGAAACCATAAGTTAGTCAACAATGTGTTGAGTTATGGTTATAGAGGTTGCACAAGGCCACTGATACGATTTCAACAAAAATTCCGAAGGGGGTAAAAGCGGTGTACTCTAAATCTTATAAATTAAAGTTGTTATAACCCCAGTTAACGAATTTTTCAGACAAGCGTAGTAGATCGTTAAAAACATCAGAGTCCTACATATAAAGAATGACTGTCTATCTAGGTTATTAGTGCAAATTTTTCCCCAAACTTGGGAATTATATAAATGTATTAGCGAAAAGCAAAGAGAATATGTCTGAGGAATAAAAACTTGACTCGTTATAACGCTTGGTTTAGTCAACCACTGAAGAGATGTTTTCTCCTGTCAGGATTAACCTCTAACCTTTCAAGAAACATTTCCTAGGTGGGGCAGAGTCTTCAATTCAGACGAAATGGTATGGGCACGTGAGTGGAACAGAGTCATCAGTTCAGAGGAAACTGGTATGGGCCTACTTTTCCCAGACACTGGTTAGGCGATTTTAATTTTAAGCTCCTGTGTCCGAGGAGAAAAGAGGAGAAACTGTCGAGAAAGTTTGTCCGAGAAAATGAAGGTGTACTATTCAATCATCTGCTGAAAGTGCAACCTAGTTTTCCTGGATTTTCATGATAATTTTAATATATTTTTGACAACGGAGGACTTAAGGACCCACAATCAAAGTGTAACAGACAAATATTTAATCAGTTTATTGTAATCTTTGTGATGTTTCTAACGACAGGATAACTTAAAGATAATTTTGAATCATACATTTAGGCCTTGAGTCGAATGCTTAAGATTTCAAAAACCATAATCATGAGCCTTCTGGGAACAATGACATCTAAACATTCCTTGCATAGATCCCTGTCGAGTGGAATTCTTTTCTGGATCTCTCAAATTGCGAGTCCACCACTTTTATAGATTGTTATCAGTAAAAATTCGTAACGTTATCACGAAAAATCTTAAGTCCTATTATTATAAAGAAGCATATGATAACTTTGTAGCCTGTTAATGTTGGCACATATGACCTGTTTCAGTATCAGTAACATTTGCTGTCTTACTCATGTGCATACAAACAACAAATATTATTCAATTGACGATCCAGCCAATAACATTTGAAACTCCTTGCAGAATACAAAACTATTTAATGCTTATTTTATTTTTTTTTTTTAAATGATTCTAATCCTTCACTAATTCCACCAATAAATTCAATCCCACGTCATCAACAGCGCGTAAGATGAAGAGGTGAAAAGAACAGAAGAAGAACTAAACTAAGATTTGAACGTTGCGGTATTTGATATCCCCGCGGAGAAATTTCACTTCAGCTTTCTTTCTGTGCAATTCATCAAACTTAAAGTGTTATTTGAATTATTCACGTAGCCGTGCACGTAATCATTGAAATAATTATGGCGACCATATAAATATCCCCAATTTTGGTATATTTCCATTTAGTGCGTATTTGGACGACGGGCGTGGACAATTAAAACAAAAAAGACGAACGATCAACGTTAAGCAACTGAAACCCGAAGTCCTTTTTTAAATGTGGATGTGCTAGGTCGGCGAGGAAGTGTGTTGATTTATTTGTTTGTATTTTCGGGCTTATAGATCAAGCTTCAACAGGGTTTTGCTTTGTTTTTTTGCAGAGTTTTATCCGTTAAGATTATAAATCGTGTGCAAGATGGATGGTGTTGGACAAAAGTGTATGACCAGGAGTTTAGGTCCTGCAAACAATCTGGTGACTGCTTTGATTTCGACGTTGGTTACTATGCATTGTAACATATCCACGCCCGACATGTGGCCGCCGGATCATTCTTTAGTTGCAGTGAAAGATGGTCAGTATTGTGCGTTGTTGTATGCAAGGAAGATTTCTCTGAAGTCTACTGATCAAAATTTTTATGTTTACTTCTACCGCCTTTCTTCTTTGACTAGACATTTTGGGTTGCGTCGATTATTCCTTGAATTGTCTTTTTAGGTTTGGATAAATACGATTATATTGTTATTGGAGCTGGTACGGCAGGATCAGTCGTTGCAAGTCGTCTAGCAGAGAATGCGGATCATAAAGTGCTCCTCATAGAAGCAGGAGGTGATCCGCCTTTGGAATCAGAAGTAACTTTCTCGCACATATCTTTATTCCGTAGTTCAGAGCCTCAGACTCTCTTTTTTATTTTAGATACCGGGCTTGCAACCAACAACACTTTTTAGCAAGTACGATTGGCAGTATGAGACTACAACAAACAGTCTTTCTTGTTTGGCAATGGAAGATGAGTCCTGCATTTGGCACAAAGGCAAAATGTTGGGAGGTTCCAGTGGAATAAGTTCAATGACTTATATTAAAGGTAATGCCCGCGATTATGACGCGTGGGAAGACAATGGAAATCCGACATGGGGCTGGAGAGACATTTTGCCGTTTTTCAAGAAGTCACAGAACTTTCGAGGTGCCGATCGTTATGGATCGTACGGTGAAGGCGGTCCACTTAATATTGAACCATTCTCATCATCAAAGCACGATCAGTACATGATTCTCGAAGCATCTGCTGAACTTGGTTACAGGCAAGTAGATGATTTTTCAGAAGGACAATATCTTGGATTCGGCTTTGTGTATGGTACGTTGGAGAATGGTCGTCGCGAGAGTACAGCAAAAGCATATATAGGAAGAGGCAAACCGAATCTTCATGTCCTGAAGAATGCTTATGCATACAAGATAAATTTCGCCGATGGTCGTCGTGCTGATTCAGTGAGTATAGTCATAAATGGAACTCAGAAGGTTGAAGCAAAGGCAACGAAAGAGATTATTGTTTCGGCTGGAGCAATTGAAACCCCCAAGCTGCTGATGTTGTCCGGAGTTGGTCCAAAAACGCATTTGACCGCAATGGGTATACCAGTTGTGAGAGACTTACCCGTCGGAGATAATCTTCAGGATCACGTTGCTGTTATATTATTCTTGAAATACGATCGTCAGTTTTACGCAGGCAAAGACACTCAAACGTTAGACTCGATCTATAACCAATGGATTCATCAAACCGGAGCTTATGGCAATGCCGCACTTGATATAGCTGCTTTTGTCAGCACAAAGCGAAGCAGCCGGTATCCAGATGTTGAATATCAATTTGCCCCCGTGACAAACATATCACAGGCTAGTTTAGGTCTTAAACCAGAAGTCCTGAACAGTTTCTTGAAGCAGGTTTCTGCAAAAGATCAGATCCTTAAAGTAGCTGTCACTATCCTCAAGCCACGATCTCGAGGACACGTTCGTTTAGATACAAAAGACTACAAGTATCCGCCGTTAATTATTCCTAATAGCTTCCAAAAGGATTCAGATGTGAAAACAATGATTCGAGGTATCAAAGAATTGTTCGATTTGGAGAAGACAAAAGCATTTGAACGAGTTCATGGAAGATTTATGCGTATTGAATTGCCTGCATGCAATCCGTATCGATACAAGAGCAATGAATATTGGGATTGCTATCTTAAATATATGACAAGTTCAATGTATCATGCTGCAGGTACGGCAAAAATGGGACCTGATACCGATCACTTTTCTGTTGTTGATCCTGAATTGAAAGTTCGAGGTGTACGCAAATTGAGGGTGGTGGATGCTAGTATTATACCGGATTTGGTTAGTGGTGATCTTAATGCTCCAGTGATAATGATAGCAGAGAAGGGTGCGCAATTTATTAAGGATGCACAAAAGACAATTTAGAGATTTTAGGATTGACTAATTTAAGAGTTTATTGATCGTTGTTCTAATAGTTATTGTTGATAATAAAATACTGAGACAGTGATGGCTTTGTTTTGTTTCTTTCTTATTGTTTGATGGTGCAATTAATTGTTTTCTGGAAAGGTAAGGATTCACAGTGAGTTATTGGAAGTTTTAAAATTATTTTATGGTTCGAACAAAAGCTTGGAAGGAAATTTCATTTATGAGTTCCATATAGAAAAGAATATACGAATTCGTTTAGCATATGAGTAAAATTGATGTAAGAGGGTAAGCTTACGACGATTGCCTACAGTCGAAAATGGCTCCAACTATGGCTCTAATTATGTTGAAAATGAGGGATCCTTTAAATTAAATTTCATAATGCAAAAAAATTGTACATGCACAAACTTTGTATTCTCTACATGAAGATTAAAAGCGACAATTTACGATTCTTAAACTTAAACTACACCGGAGCCACTGAAAAGTGTTTGCTGACTATCACAGTGATACGTGCGTCCGTGCAGATTCCTCCACAGGACACAACATTCAATTAGCCCATTGATCTGTATGAAACTGAATTGGAATCACGTTGAATTGCAGAAGCCTTGTAGAGCCTCCCCCAGCTAAGAGATATCAAAATGTTGTCTAGTCGAAACCGAAGGTTCAGCTGGTCAATCCCCGAGGAGATGAATGACAAATTTTAACCTGTGGTCTACTTTCACAAGGAAGGACGAACATTTGATTAAGACTTGTCCAATTACCAACAATCCATGATAAGACCTATAAAATTGGTACATGAAAACCGATGGCCTTAGGGGTTGAGAGATAATAAAGGATTTTTAGCAGATTTTCAAGGAAGTAAATCACCGCCGATTGGCGTGAATCTCCAAGGAATTACGAAATTACTAGGTAAGTAATTGAGAAGAAAACTCAAGCAGTCCAAATCTAGTTACTTTTCAAAACCATTCTCCGATGACCGATCCGATCTGACGAGAAGAAGGACTAGAAAACAACCAATTACTGTTCGAAGCAATACATTAATTATACCTTCCACATCATTCAAATATTATTGAGTTATATGCATTTTTACACAAGTTTTGCCCAAATTCTCTAAATATACTATGATGCATCTTAGTTTTTGGCTGAACAATGCTCGGTAAATAAGAGCCTCTATGTTTTATCTAAATGTTAAATGTATAGTCTAAACTAGTCTCAAATTCAAATCGTCAAGCATGGCATGGTCAGTTTAAAAATTGATTCGATAATGTAGACTCGACCTTTCTATCTATCGAGACTATCGAAAGCTGGTTTTTTGCACGATTTTGGTAATCGCGAAGGAAGAAGAAAATATTGTCCTCTTAAACTTCACTGAACTATATTTTGTTGCTTTGCAGCGAACTAATATCTACTTTTAAGGTCCATAAACCCGTTGTTTAAGGAAACGAATGGTAAGGAAATACTTGCACGAGAGCATTTAAGAATTGTGGAAACTAGTCAATACCGGCTAGACGTCGTATATCCTTTTTAAACTGCAACACTACCAGCGATGTCTAAAGATCTATAAATTTCAATGTTCGATGGCAAGGTGAAAATCTAAGTCAGCCTCAGCAGAGGTATAAGCTAAAAACGAATCATGTCTATCGTTTGGTGACCCCGACGTGATTTCGTTCATTACAAAATTTTTAACGCAATAATATTACCTTTTCGAATTTCGTATCATCAACCTCAACGATTAGATGTGTTAACAGCATTTCGTTAACTCACGAATTCAATGACGGTTCATCTTAGACCTTACATTTTTTCGGGCGCCTGTTGACAATTTATAACTATCCTAATTTGATCCTAATTATTCTTAACACTAATAAAACGGAAGTTACGAATTACTACTGCAACAATAATCGTAATATTTTTTAGCCCTTGCATCATAAATTAAATATCTTATCAAATTTGTAAGAAAATATAACACCCACACAGTTTAAAGTACGTTGAACTTTAGACACTACGACTGATATATTATGCTACATTTGAAATTTTATCAAAAGTTTGCACGAGTACGCATCGCACGTAAGATCTATGCAAACTTACTTGGAATCTGCTAGTGAAAATTTGTATAGTTCTTAAGATATTTCATGCCCTACTTCTTTTTAATTCGGGTCTTAGTGAGGTATAAATTGAATTACAATGTCTATATAAGGTGCAATTTTCACAAAATCATACTTCCAGTTCCGATCGATAAAAATTTATCACGGGACAAGTTTTCGACAATGTGCAAGCAAAAGTCCTTGCTGACGTATAGTATCTAGTTGAAAGGATATCGAAGAATCAATAATCAGCGAAGCACACACAGACAATATGGATTACTTAGAACCACAATGTGCCGCCAAAAGTTTTGGCCCAGCTAATAATTTGCTTTCGACATTTGTTACATCCCTTTTTGCCTTACATTGTAACTTATCAACACCAGATATGTGGCCTTTGGATTATGGTCCTCGTGCAGTGAACAAAAGTGAGTTACTAAGTACAATGGGAAAGTTAAAAACTTTTGGATTTGTCGATATGTGAAGGACACTCTTTTGGAATTTTCGACATAGAAAAGTGGTGTGACGAATATGATAAACCAAAAAAGGACATTTTCCATGGCCGCGTAAACATTTTTCACATTATTGTTCTTACGTACCAAAAAGCAAAAACTACCAAGTCGATAATTGAATACTTTTTTAGGCCTCGGAGAGTATGACTTTGTCATTGTTGGAGCTGGAACAGCAGGATCAATTGTTGCAGCAAGACTAGCGGAAAATATTCATCACAAAATTTTGCTTCTCGAGGCTGGAGGAGATCCGCCAATTGAATCGGAGGTAATCGAAATCTACCGCTATATTCCTTAATATTTTATTCGTTTATTCAGATACCTGCTTTGGCTCGAAAACATCTTTATACAAAATACGATTGGCAATATCTTACGCGAGGAAATCGAAGATCCTGTTTTGCTATGAACGATGAAATGTGTGTGTGGCACAAAGGCAAACTCTTGGGTGGATCGAATTCGATTGATGATATGATTTATTTGCGTGGTAATTCGCGTGACTATGACTTTTGGGATGAACAAGGCAACGTATCGTGGGGATGGGATGATGCCCTGAATTATTTCCGCAAATCAGAAAATTTCACCGGCGAAAATCGATATGGAGCTCATGGAACGCATGGTCCTGTAAATGTTGAAGCATTTCAAAATCAAAAAATCGATCAATTCATGATTTTGAAGGCTGCCGAGGAGCTAGGATATAAAAAGGTTGAGGATTTTGTTAACGGGCATTACCTGGGATTCGGAAAGGTTTACGGAACTGTTAGGAACGGCAGAAGGATGAGTGTGGCCAAAGCATTTTTAAGTGATATCAAACCCAATTTGCATGTGATTAAAAATGCGGTAGTGAAGAAAATTGCATTCAGGCAGGATATGAAAGCGGATAAAGTGCATTTTGTGTATGAAGGCAAACATGAACGGGAAGTCAGAGCCCGCAAAGAGGTGATTCTTACAGCTGGTGCGATTGAAACGCCAAAGCTACTGATGCTCTCAGGTCTGGGTCCAAAGAAGCATTTGACTGCGCTGAATATTACAATCCTTGGTAATCTTCCCGTTGGAAACAACCTACGGGATCACCTTAGAGTAGATGTGTTACTGCGAATGAACTATTTGGATAAACTTGGTTTGGACTCTGAGTTCATGGATGCGTTCTACAATCAATGGGTAAATGGCAAGGGCTCATTCGGATCAGCTTGCTTGGATGTATGTGGATTCATCGACACGGATGGAAACGGATTCTACCCAGATATACAAATAACGTTTGATCCTATCCAGAATATAACCGAGTATGGAAGCAACCTCAAAGCGGAAATTCTGGAAAATATCACCAACCAAATTACTTCTTCTGACCGGATCATTGCTGTCTCAGTAACACTTTTGAGACCTCAATCTAGAGGATTTGTGCGGCTCAACAGTACTGACTATCTAGATCCTCCGCTCATCTTTCCAAACTACTTGCGCAAGGATTCAGACATGAAGGTCTTAATTACCGGACTAAGAAAGCTATTTGATTTTGAAAAAAGTGCAACGTTTGTCAACTTGGATGCCAGATTCATTCGTATAAATATCACGGAGTGTGACGCCTATGAATACAGGACAGACGCATATCTCAAGTGTTATATTAAATACATGACAAATAGTAGATATCATGCCGCGGGTACAGCGCGTATGGGACCGCGAGATGATAAGCGTGCTGTTGTTAGTCCTGAGTTGAAAGTACGTGGAACTGATGGTCTACGTATTGTTGATGCAAGTGTTATGCCAAATTTGATAAGTGCTGGTATAAGTCCAGCCGTAATGATGATTGCGGAAAAAGGCGCTGACTTCATTAAAGGTGATTGGGCGTTTTAGGATCAAAAGTCGACTGAAGGTTAATTGACAGATGACAGATAGGATGGTTGCGGTATCTTAGGATTAAGATCATATAAAAAAAGTGGAATGGTAAGACATTGCAATGTTTTATTTTGTAATTCTTGCACAAGATCTAGCAAATATAATACTGTTAAATATGCTGAAAAAAATTGATCTACCTGGTCTAAAAAAAGTCTACCTGGCAATTCTGGTTATTAATTGGAAAATTATTGATCATTATTTTTATGATTTGAGATTTGAGTTAAATAACCGTTATGAGTATTCTAAAATTTTAAATTTTATATTATTTCCATTATATTTAAAAAAAAAACACGTTGCTAGAAAAACAGGGAAATCCACAATACACGAGGAAACCACACATTGAAGATGTGTACGATATAAGGAAACAGACGGGAATGGTGGAACTTCTGTACGTAGAATAGAAAAAACCGGCTCAGTCTTCTTCTTCTTCCTAGCACTACAGTCCATTTAGGGCCGTCGCTTCCTGCAGCAAGAGCCTCCACCTGTCTAGCCGAAAAATGGTCGAGGGATCAATCGTGATTGGAGATTTTAGAGCGTGGATAGGTTTTCATTAAAGATAGTATGAGGAGAGTTATTGATAAGGCAGAAACTGCTGATGTCGAATGGCTTTCAATCACTTCTGGGCGGCTTTGTCAACGGCAGGTGAAGAAAGAGTTTTTTCATCGTATCCTCGCTGAGGAAGATGATGAGACATCACAATCCTTAGTTCAAAAAATAATCGGGTTCGGCCGATCAAGCGACGATAGTACTAAGGAAACAGTTTATGGCAAGAAGATCATGGTGGATATGCTGTGAGCTCAATTGGTTGTTATCAATTTTGAGCTGCTTCACCTGGGTCTAATGGTCTGAGGAGTATAGAAGGGCAGAATAGAATGCGACCCAGTTTTTAAGAGTCTGTGCAATAAGGTGATTTTCTATACACGGCAATTTCAAGCTTTATAATGCGAGGTTCGTGCAAACTTATCTGGAAAGGCTGAATCGGGACGTTCTATTTCACCCATCATCTTAAGGAAAAATCGCTAATCTGATTTCCTTCATATAGCTAAGTTATTATAGAATCAGGAACGTCACATGAAAGTCTATAGAGGCAAGCGGCAATTGGTTTTAACTTTATATAGTACCACCGTTCATTCTGTCAAAGTATGACAAAGTTTATCCCAGGAAGCGTTAGTATTGTTGTATTATTTTGAAAATTGTCCAGGTCTGGCCAACAAAAGCCTCACTAAGCTTAAGCAAATTACCGTAGAAGAACCCTGTAACTTGGCGAACATAGAGCTAGAGAACTTAGTTCCTAGTTTTTTGGAAAGCGCAAAGTGATCTGTAAACAATAGCACCACATGCGAGGAGCTAAAGCCCGATGCTGGCCGATTCTTTTTAGCAAAAAGGTGCCGCAATAATATAAATGAATAAATTCCACAATTTATTCAGGTATTATTTTATTTATTTTCATACAGTGTGTAGGAGACTAACGAAGTAAACAATTAAACCTAGTCAACTGCAAAAGAAAGAATCAAAGATTGGTCAAATAAGTGGGAACGTTGGTACGACGTTCTTCAGATGTCTATCTATCTTCAGATATAATTCTGAATCGGGCATAAAAATTAAATGTCAAATAACTTTGACGTTTGGTGCCAGTTGCAAAAAATATGGACTTTGAAGACTACGAAATCTTTTTTGTCCCATCTTGTGCCATCTTGTGCAACATTAGTGTAGCGACGGGCCCAGTTATTTGTCTTCAAGTCGACACCCAGAAGCAGTTTAGTGTGAATGATTCTTTACAATAATGAGAGTCCTTTGTATTTGGTTTCTTTGAATAATGTTCTTGGATATTGGTAGGTATCAAATGTCTATAGTATTATTAATGGAATGAATACAACGAAGTCTGACTGTCATTATTACAATTCAATAAAATGGATAAACGAGAGCACTTTGAATGATGATGAAAAACGACGATGATGGTGAAACACAATGATGTTTTTTTCTAATTTTCGGGTCCTCACTTTCAATTAAAGTTTTGAATCTTAAAATTTATTTAATGAATGGCAATTAAAGGATGTTATCGTCTGCTTGTGAGTTTTCCGCGAAAATAGTTTGATTAAAACGAGTATTGTTCTAATGTCGTTTTGTTAGCTTTTAAGACTACTATGCCACGAATGAAGGCAACTATGAGACAAAACAAAAAATATTAAATTCTTGTTATCAGCCAACGATATTTTACATCTTGTATGAACAGAATTTACGACAATGTAAACATCATAAATATTTTATTACAATTTAAGTAATTAGAATAAAGTTTGATGAACTTTCTATCAAACGTGTGGCGAAAATTGAGATATAATTTCTAGGTTAATGAATCATACAAAAAAAAAAAACACAAAAAAAATTTTAAATTTTAAACGCAAGTAGTTAATATTTAACTAGTAAATTAAAATGGAAATATCTATTAGAAGGCATCAAGCACAACTTTAAAAGATGTCCTTCTAATGTTAGTATAACTGCTGGTTCCATGTCCCTTCTGTGAAAGTTGTCACCTCCCACATTTCAACCTATAAGCTTGCTAACCATATTTGAACAGTTAGCAAGGACCTTGCTACACATTCTGCTCTGGGGTGAATCTTTTCGTTGTTTCCTAAGTGTTTCTCCCTCTGAACAGAGGAAGTTTTGAATTTATACCAATATCACAATGAGAAGTTTAACACGAACATTTTCGGCGCTTATCATAAGTGTGTAAGAAGGAAACGTTGTTCCTGATTTTTTCAAATTCATCTGAATTATAGTTAATTATCTTAAAACAAAAAATTATAACAAAAAAAAAAATAAATAACTTTTAAAACACGCTATCAAATATGTTTTGTGCATTTCAATTGATTCGAAGCTATTTGGAGATAGTAATGATCAATGGCTCGACAGCCCGTTTGAAAACTGGACGGAAATATTTTGTAAGGCCAATTTGTTTCGGTTTGATGGTAGTAATCCATAGCGTAGCAATCTGCTTTGCGGTCTACAAGATCATGTGTGTTAGGGACACGTTTATTTCTAAGACTAAATTTGCACACTCAAGGATGTTTTAAATAATAAGGCTTGCTCCTGAGTCTAGCATAATAGAAGGCGAAAACTACAGCCATTTTCTATACCGATTAAAATGTTTTCTTAGAAAATCCTTATAAATTTTCGTAATGTTGAAGATAAGGCAAATATTTTCATAAGCTTTGTGTTCATTTGTGGATTTCTGAGGCAGTTGTGCAATCATGATGTTTAAAAATAAACTTGATAAAAGACTTTTACTTTGCAGAATTTGCTTTCTGAGCTCTGATATTAAAAAGCAACAAACTCTAGACCTAAGTGTTCCTAAACACAGCTTCCGAAACAAAAAAACAGAGCTCCGTGCAAGCGCAAAACTCTAAGGTAAAATAACTTCATCTACTGGAAATATTTGAGACCTGATCAACGGGAGTTATGGTTATCACGAGGTTATTTCCAGGCTATGAAACATTCCCGGTCATTGTAAAATGGTAAATGTCAAAAGCTTCAACAAATTGTAAGTACTCCGGCCCATGTTTAGACTTTCTACGGAATTAAAATACACACGAACCAGTCTCGTGAATCTTCTCCGTGTCCGGTTCTGTTCTAGTTAAAACCGACAAAATCAATCAATTACAATTCGCAATTTCAAATTCAAATATAAAATATCAAAATTCACATCGGTATTCCAGAAGCATGTATTAATTCAATATTGATATTTGGTTTCTTTACTTTCGTAGTATTTAATCCGATAAGTATTCCGAGGAAAAAAAACGAAATCAAATTTTCTTTTCAGACGATTTCTTCTAGTTTGAAAACTCATCAGATGAAATATACTTTTGCCTGAATAAAATATATACTGATCATTATTAATTAGTCCTCAATAGTCACATGTTCGGTTGAAAAATCTTTGCATTTCTGCGTTTTTTTATTTATTTTTATTAGGTTTTGCTGTTTCTGCCAAAAGCACGATATGTAAATTTAATTTTATCATGCAAATAGATTGTTCTACTTTCTTTAAAAAGCAATTTTTGAGCAAAGCAGTTGTTCAAAGAACAGTGTTAGACTTTAAAAAACAAACGCGAGAAAAACGTTTATATATAACTCCAATATCGAATCTTGCCTGTTGTTCGTTAACACTTTCGGCGTGATACTTCCTTGGTGAGCAAAGATTGGAGTAAATCAATTTTGTCATTTATACCCGTGTACTCGAGACAATTTTTCCAAAAAATTTCAGGACCCAACCAAAAAAATGGTTTTCCTATATCCTACATGTGCGGCTAGTAGTGTAGGCCTAGCGAACAGCTTAGTCAAACACTTTCTAACTACAATAATTGCTCTGCATTGTAAAATTTCAACTCCAGACTTGTGGCCGGAAAACTTTGGAACGCAAGCCTTAGAATTCGGTGAGTACTAGGAATGTGGATTAATTGTGTTTGTAGACTATGAACAAGTGCGTCCTGAAAATATATTGTATATTGTGGTCCGGGAAAAACAGTGGTTCCGTGATTATTTATTGGATTCCTTTGAGCAACAGATCCAAACAACTATTTCGGACAAAGTCTGCTGAATTAATTTGGGCAGCCAAACTCTGCAATCCAGGCGAAACCATATGTAAAACGAATCAGCAGAGAAACTCAGAAAACAAAAGAGCAAGATTCAATATCTATCAGAAATATTTCCAAGGTCCTTTCTGACAATCGAAATGTGAAGTGAAACAACAAAATTGGAGCCAATTCAAGTTTCGATTTAAGCTGTCGCGCCAGTGACAATTATGAAGATAAAAATGAGAACGAACCCGTGTTACTGATGTCGAGTGTAAAGCTGGACTTATTTAGGTCAAAATACAAAAAAGGAAGAGGTTTTGCTTAAAAAATAGCCGAACTTCTGGTGGCATAAGAACGACATACGACCCAAAGAAATATAAAACCCAAAACGTTCAGCCGATGTTCATAGGCCGCAGGTTTTTTGGCTTTTCTTTAAAAGTTTTGTTCAAGCAAAAAGTAATAAAAGGATGTTCAAGGATGGTGCTGATCAAATGCGTCGATTGTGCGAAACTCTTTGTTTTGAATTTCTGAGTCTCGTATAGAACCTTCCTGTTATTAATTCTAAGCTTTCAGTCATTCAGTTTAGTGATAAATCTCCAATTTTATGCTGTTACAAAATATTCTCCAAAGATATGAAGAGTACGTCTATCACTTGTGTGGTTTGACAGAGGACAACGCTCTTTCAGTTCTTTTCTCTCTCTCTCAAAGGTTCAAATTTTAGGTGTGGGTCATTTGTTGTGAAGCAAAACCATTTTGTCATGGTTGGGGATCCAATCCCTTTATATCTCGTTAAATACGAACCAATCAATTGACATTTATTCGTGTCCTAAGAGATGTTCACGTCTAGTAGGAGTAGGTCTTAATGAATTCATAGGATTTTAATGGGACACTCAGTTGCTCTCACAATATGCACAGCATGGATTTCTTTATGAAACTCTTCTTTGGCTGGTGATGTTATTATTTAAGTGGCCCAATTTTCGGGGGTAGAAATCCAAAGTATTTTTTGCCACTACACACACTTCGTAACAGATGCTTATAGGTGAATAAATATCGTGATAAGTCGTCCTGCGCTCCAGCCATGTGAGAACTACGTCCCATATTGTTGCAGCAGTCAAAAGACTTTGTGGCATTCTCTGAACGTCATGAAATAATTGATACGAATCTGTCACTAAGGATAGTAAAAATAATTAAGATTTGGTTCGATTCAGTTCGATGAAGATATAATAGAATCAGATTTTGGCCAGGCAGTGTAATCACGGGCAATGTTCACTCCAGCGGATTTATTCATGTATATTCATGATTTATTTATGTAGCAATAGGAGCAAAAAGGACAAAAAGGCGAGGGTGCGAAGTGATGTGCATTAACGCTCTCTTGAATGTTATATTCATGCAAATCATACATACTATAAATCGGGGAAATATTATTGTCACATAAAATTAAGTTGAAGAAGCTGGCCAACGCAATTACTCCCCTCACTATTCCATTCAACTTTAAAGCTCTCTAACGTGCAAAGCTCGTTTTATTTCCAGTTTCGGCTATTCGAATCCTTTGCTCATGTCTTTCGAAGGTGTGAGTACTATTTTGTAGTGACTTTGCTTTGCTTCTGAATGACTTCAGTTTAACACTGCATCCAACATTGCCCCGGTTCAGCTCGAGCATACCAGTTGTTGTTGTGAACTGTTAATTGTGATGCTTTTGATTTTGACAAATTTAAGTTTCATTAAAATTTAGAAACATAAATAAACTAAAAAAATCAATGTTTGAAGGGCGGCAGGACGATAAAAAGAACCAATAATCCCAATGACGCACAAAGGACTGTTTATTCGCAAAGTTATCTATATCAGTCCTCAGATAATCAATGATGTTATGCAGAGGATACGGTAAATCTTGGATTGTGGCCTTCGTTGTTTTTCACGTTCAATTTTTCTTATTCGTCCTCTTGTGTCCGAATCTGAGCAGCACACACTTGCTTCGTCGATTGATTCCAGTCACCATATTCGAAGTTCACTGGTAAGCCTTAGTTTGTTGGACCATCTGTCAAAAACCTTTTCCAGTTTTCGAAACTGTCAAGTGCATCATAAGTTGCAGTATCACTGAAATCTCTGCAGTCTTACTTTGCCGGCCTTTAACTCGTCTTTAACATTTTATATCTGATTCACAACAAGACACTCCTTATTTTTCGGATTTTGACGTAAAATTGTTTGTTTTGCAGTAATAGAATAGAGCATTTGAAATAATTTTGAAAATTTGAAAAACATTACCTTAGTATTGTGCAGAACACATTCGGGCTGCTGTACCAAATATTATTACTATATCAAATAAATTTTATCATATTTCCCCCAGGCCTCGATGAATATGACTTCGTGGTTGTTGGATCTGGAACGGCTGGATCTGTTGTTGCTGCACGTTTAGCTGAAAATCTCAGCCACAGAGTACTTTTGCTAGAAACCGGTGGAGATCCTCCAATTGAGTCAGAGGTAATATTTGTTTCAATATATCACATTATTAATACTCCCCATTGGAATCCTATTTTAGGTTCCAGGACTTGCTTTCGGTACTCTAAATTCAAAAATTGATTGGTCCTATACCGTGGACACAAAAGGTCGGGCATGTCTTGGGTATAAAGAGTGTACATGGAATACAGGCAAAGTCATTGGCGGGACACATGCAATCGATTATATGATTTACCTTCGAGGCAATCCACAAGATTACGACCAATGGGAAAAACTTGGGAGTCGTGGTTGGAATTGGCATAACGTTTCGGAATATTTTAAGAAAACTGAGAACTTTCTTCCGATGGATTTTTCTGGCGAGCACGGAAAAGGTGGTCCACTATCAATCGAGCCATTTCCAATTCCAAGAAAGGATCAAAATGTTATTTCCGCGGCTGCATTTGAGTTGGGATACAATATAGTAGACGACTTTGTTGCGGGTAACTATTTGGGTTTCGGACAAATCTATGGCACGCTTCAAAATGGACGGAGAATGTCATCAGCAAAAGCATTTCTTCGTAAGCCTAAGTCAAATCTTGACGTTATTAAGCATGCAGTAGCCAGTGAAATCCTATTCAACGATGCAAAGCGAGCAAATGGAATCAGATTTATGTATCGAAATCGAAATGAATTGACTGTGCGGGTCAGAAAGGAGGTTATACTGGCATCTGGAGCAATAGAAACGGCTAAATTGTTAATGATATCCGGGATAGGGCCAAAGTCTGAACTAAAATCTCTCGGGATTCCGGTCCTGCAAGATCTCGAAGTTGGCGAGAATCTCTTGAGCCACACGCGAGTGACTTTATTCTTAAAACTTGACAGGCATTCAACATATAGTGTTGAAATTGAGGCACTGGATGCATTCTACGACCAGTGGGTGCACAGAACCGGACAATTATCCTCGGTTGCGCTTGACATTGCTGGTTTTATCAATACCGACCGAAGCGGTAAGTATCCCGACATTCAATACCTGTTTATCCCAATCAGGAATATAAGCCAGTTGGCTAGTCGACTTGATAATGGGATTGCATCAAGCCTTACCAGGCAACTGGGATCCAATGAGCGGCTATTAGCCTGCACGGTCAATCTTCTGCAACCAAAATCAGTAGGACACATTCGTCTAAGGAGTAAAGATTACCGTGATAAGCCGAAGATATATCCAAATTATTTTGATAGTAAGGATGATGTTAAAACTATTACACGTGGAATAAAACGCCTATTGGAGTTTGAAAGTACACTCGCCTTCCGAAAGTTGAATGCTGTATTTTTGAAGCTGGATTTGCCGGAATGTGATACAATGAAGCTTACGTCCTCGGATTACTGGAAATGCTATATTAAATATTTGTCGGATTCAGTGTATACTTTTGCAGGTACGACAAAAATGGGGTCTAGGTCAGATAAACATTCTGTTGTCAATTCCAAACTGAAAGTACGTGGAATTGACGGCCTAAGAGTGGTTGGTGGTAGTATAATGCCAACATTACCCACTGCCAATAGCAGAGCACCTGCCATCATGGTGGCGGAAAAGGGTGCGGATATGATAAAAAAAGATTGGATAAACCATTGAAACCTTTATGAATAGTTGTCAATTATTTATTTTGTATTTGGTTATTTATTTATTGGATTGTGATTAAAGAGAGGACAGAATGTTTTCATCAAGTGGTTTCCATTTTCTATTCAAAAATTGGCAAAAGGGTTGCATATGAATGTAGTTTTTTTTTGTTTGATTTTGTTTTTAGGTTTCTAACTTATTGATTTCGATTGCAAAGTGTTTCTTAATAGCGTATGATATAATTTTGACCAGCATAGCGTAATCATTTTTGGATTTAATTTAATTTGACAGGTGCTGTCAGTTGATATCAATCACACTTGCCGTTCAAACATGAGTAGTATCAGGCTAGAACAGAAAACTAGAAAAATCGAGAAATGTTCCAGACAATCAAAGGACGTTCCTTGTATAACGTTGTAATCTTTGTATTTTATTCTGCTCGCAATTCAATATGTACTTAGCAATTTGGGAAGACTGCTGCCCGCCTTGATAAGCAATATAAATTGATGTTCGAAGGTCAGAGGACCACAAAACCAACACAATAATCAACTCAGGATTCTATGAGGATCAACCTAGGACGTTAAAGTGGAAGTACCTAGTTTGGAATAAACAGAATCACGTGGATACGTGGACAAACGTTGACTTCAAAGGATTTTGTATAATTTGTTACGTGCAATGACTTTGTGGCGGGCATGACCCGGGAAGGAAGGGTTGCTCAAAATGGAATGCTACTTACTCCTGAATAAACTAGAGGACCGCGGCTTGATAAACAATTGGTACGCGAAATGCGGGATCACTTCCTTTTCATCGCTTTCTACTGTACAAGTCGTGAGAGAAAGAGTTCGAGAAAGGCATAGCTTTTTGTGCTACAAATTAGCAAAAAAGAAAATCGATTGTACGGGAGAAACACATTAAGGTCTCTCCGAGAACACGGCTCCTCATCAGACTCGTCAGTCTTGACGACTAGCACCACTTTACAGGAACAGGGAAAAGGGGCGTCACTGAAGCCCATAGACAATACTACTCCAATGAATGTTATCCTGTCCGTAAGTTTTCATTGGAAAACAAACACCCAAGATCTGCTCCAGCAGTGCGCTGAGTAGATGGAAATCATCTTGTTGCTAATTATTGAGGAACGCGGCGACACCAATTTGGCAGTATGTTATTGAGTTGAGTCTAGTGATTACACCATCAGGGTTCAAAACATTGGTCATCTTTGGTTTGTTGGCCGAAAAATGTCTTTTTGTGTGGCCTTTCAAATCAGGTGTAATTATTTTAGTGTAAGTGGGTAACTGACACCCAAGAAAGTAAAATATTTTTTGAAAAGCGATTGACACCCTTCGTACATACAAGGTGACATTCATTTCGGGGGGCACTAACTCTGGAGCAATCAATAAGTCATCCCAACAAAATGAAACTTGTAGATAGTAGGCGGGTTGCGATAGAACTTGATTGAGCTTGACTTTCATTGGACTTCTTCTTGCTTGAAAGGAATTAATTTCTGTTCAAATGACGTGACGAATATTGGTTTGCAAAAATTTGTATTTGGAGCAATTTAAAATTTTGAAACTGAAAAATGTGAATGTTTTTGTATTCGAAAAATTTCACTATTTAAATTTTTGATTAGAACTTTCCAATTAAATTTTCAAAAAAATATAGTAAGAATTTTGCTAAGAACATAAATTATGCACTTTGCACTTTTTTGAATGAAGATATGGTAATATTTAACGCTTAACATAATTTGGGCTGACCCAAATTCATGATAAAGTGAAAGTAATATTTTATTATGCTTGGTTCATGGTTAATACCTTTGTTTATTTTCATTCGAACTTTAAGTTCAGAAAGTAAAACAAATTATGCAAGCTGAAAGATAGTCCTTTTATCTTGGCTAGGACTTCCTTAGATTAATTGTGAATATGAAAATGCATTGGAAAATCCTTAGCGTCAAAATTTAAATTAAGACGCCGATTTTTTGGAACTGATGGATATTATTTGGGCCAAGGACTTGATTTTCCCTTTTCCAAGTATTCCTCGGAAATATGCAGGCGGAGTTTAGATCAGTAATTTAATGAGTGAAAGAAACAGAATTAAGAGGCCCACCTAGTTTGACATCGATGTTGACGTTGACCATTCTAACCAGCAACCAATAACGTTTTAGGTCCCAAGAGAGTTGTGATATCTTGAACCGCTGTATATTTTGTAGAATTGCTTCGGCTGTGATATAACTCATTAGAATGGCTGTGATGACCATTTCAACGCGATTGATATTGAATCGAAATTGATTGGATGCTATGATTTTTTGAATATTAATTTAAATCAGAATTCGAAAACTAATAAAGTGATCAAATAAATTCAAACGAAACATATTTTTGTCTTGAATTTTGCTACATTTCTTGAATATATTTATTAAGTTAGGCCATTGGGTCGCAAAACAACGCTTACTAACTGTTTTTCTGTTTCAAAAAATTTTAACATCTTATGCACGCATAATCAGTGGGATTACATGCGAGAAAATGAAAAAAAAAAAAAGAATTACTGCCATAGTGTGATGTTGGCTTTACCAATTTTCATCGACATTCCATTCAGTTTTCGCTAAGAACTAGGTAGGATCAGTCAGTGATTGAGAATATTCTTTCAGTTTCAATTCAGTTTAGATGAGTTAGACACAAAGCAAGAATGGATTACCTTATACCTGATTGTGCTACGCAAAGTATTGGACCAGGGAACCATTTATTTACAACATTTATCTCAACAATTATAGCACTACATTGTAACATATCATCATCAGTGAATTGGCCAAAGGATTATGGACGCGTTGCGCGAGACAGAGGTAAGATGTGTTTTGATTGAGAAAGAAACCCACCTTCCACCCAATTAAAATTCAAGTTAAGCTTTCTGATTTTCCATTCAATCACGATAGACGGGATCTAAGGTTAACAACGCTTTGTTTATTATTTTGCTTTTTATTGACAAAATGCGAAGTTTCCAGGATCCCAATACAATCTCCAAATGCTTTGTATTGCTTTGTTTCGGTTTTCTACTTGCTCCTAACAGGCTTCCTTGTTTGCCTCCTAACATGGATGTGTTCTTGGGCTTCCTGAAATTAAGTCAACTCTCCTAATGAATCCATTATTTTTCATGGGCTTGCCAGCTAGCTGAGTTCAAGAAAAACGACTTCCTTATAATCATCAGTTACAAGCATTGTAGTTAATTTGAGACTCCTTTTTTCAGGTCTCGATGACTACGATTTCATTGTTATCGGGTCGGGTTCAGCTGGATCTGTTGTTGCAGGTCGTTTAGCAGAGAATCCTAATCATAAAGTGCTACTACTCGAAGCTGGAGGTGATCCACCGATTGAAGCCGAAGTAAATCCCGGAACAGTATCACTTTACAATCAATTTTTAATTCATATCCGTTTTCAGATTCCAGCTCTATTTTGGACCGCGTTCAACACCAAAATCGATTGGCAATATCCAACGGAAACCAAAGCACCATGTCTTGGTGTCAGAAGTGGGATGTGTATGTGGAATAAAGGCAAAGTTATAGGTGGTTCTCATTCAATTAATGGCATGGTGCACATCCGTGGTAATCAACGTGACTATGATGAATGGTTACGAGCGGGCAACACCGGATGGGGTTGGCAAGATGTTTTGCCTTATTTCAGGAAAACCGAAGACTTTCAACCGCGTGATGTTTACAATCAACATGGCAAAAATGGTCCGATGAGTGTAGATTCGTATACAGTGGCGAAACTCGAACGTTACCTTATTATGAAGGCTGTACGTGATTTAGGTTACAAAGAAGTTGACGATTTTGTGAATGGAAACGATATTGGATTCGGAAAGTGTTTTGGTACTTTGAAAAATGGCAGACGAATGAGCACAGCCAAAGCTTTTTTGACAGAACGTCTTTCGAATTTGCACGTTATCAAACACGCGGTGGTAACGAAGATTGGCTTTGATAAGATGTTGAAAGCAGACAGGGTGTCGTTTGTATATAAAGACAAATACAAGATGAAAGTGAAGGCTAGGAAAGAGATTATTCTATCCGCAGGTGCAGTTGAAACACCAAAGTTATTAATGCTATCTGGAATAGGACCGAAGGCTCATTTGAATGCGTTGAACATACCGTTGATTGCTGATCTTCCAGTTGGTAATAATCTTAAAGATCACGTTCGGCTGGATCTATTCTTCCGCTATAGCTCGTCGACTGACAAAACTAAACGTTTTCTTGACGCATTTTTCGACCAATGGGTGAATCGAATAGGAGAGTATGGAGGTCCTATTATCGATATCACTGGATTCATAAGCACTCGTGGAGATAGCGATTATCCTGACATACAGTACCTATTTGCTCCTGCGATGAACATAAGTGAATTTACTTCCGGCTTCAGGGATTCAATTCGGCAAAGTCTTATCAGACAAGTTGGTCCCGGCGATAGAGTTTTCGGTGCGAATGTGATTTTACTCCGACCTAAATCGCAAGGATCTATTCGACTTCGAAGTTCAAACTATAAGGACTATCCAGTTATTAATCCAAACTATTATGATCGTTTGTATGATATAAGAACAATGATTCGTGGAATCTATAAGCTCTTAGAGCTCGAAACCTCACAGACGTTCATTGATGTGAGAGGTGGCTTTATGAGGATCGATTTGCCGGAATGTGATGCACTCGGTTATAGAAGCGAGAAATATTGGATGTGCTATATAAAATATATGTCGGCGACAACCAATCATGCAGTCAGCACTGCAAAAATGGGATCTAAGAGGGATAAAACAACAGTTGTAGATTCAAAGTTAAAAGTGCATGGTATTGAAGGATTGAGAGTCATTGATGCAAGTATTATGCCAAATATTGTTAGTGCAAATATAAATCCTGCAACAATAATGATTGGCGAGAAAGGTGTTGATTTGGTAAGGAGTGATTGGGGATGAAGTAGTTACTTATTAGTGTTTTAAAATTGCTATAAAATTATTTTAAGGCATTTATCCTCTGTTACTCGTTAATTTGACGTGAAGAAAATAAATATAAGTGATTAAAAAAAGTTATATATAATATAAATTATATATAATATAAAGTAATAAATATAAATGATTAAAAAAGTTGAAAAATATATTTTTTCCCAGGTGTTTCAATATACTTCTTCAGCTTGTAATTACCACAGTGCGTATGCAAGTCTAGGACAAGTGAATCCAGACGATTGCTAAACGCGTCGTTTTCAATCGCTAACACGCGTTTGATAGGGACGGATCATGCATTCCGTGTACGTGAATTTCGTAAAAACAGTAAATCTGCGATTAAAATGCGGGAAAATTGTAACATTTCTACCGGTTGTGTCAGTTAAATATAACACAAAATACTCATTAAAATGCGGGTGCATAAACTTACAGAGACTTTATTGGCAAATAACACGGGTAGAGCGACCATTATCATCGAGCAACAACAAAAAAACCCTTGAAAACATGTCGTTCAAATTCGAATTTCTTAGTTATGAAAAGGGTAGGTATGCTGAATTTCCCGCGGAGAATCACCAGTGGCGTTGATAGACTTCACTACCCAAAGTTGCTTGATAAATTTTGATCCGTCAAAAAGTTTGAATGTTCTTGAATGATGCCAATTTTCAGCTTTATTACTCATATTGTTAAGTCACTATTAGCGGGTTACCATTAGTGGTTATTAGTGGGTTAGTGAATCCGAATCATAACATTGAAGACAATTTTATTCGCCAAAATTCACCGTAACGGTCACCATTCCGGCACGTCCTTTTCCACCGGTCAAATAGGTTGCAAGGTAATATTCAGATAGGACTAGAACTTTTGAAACAAAAACTTCGGTGAAACAACTTCTCTCAAGATTAACTTTTCAATACAGGCCGCTCGTGGTCCTTTTCCTGAGAATATCCAAAAGGTGAAATATCGAAAAGGTGACACTCCCTGGCCTACTCGATCGTAGGCCACCAAAAAGTTCGTAGTCGATCTGCGTTTTTCGAAATATGGTTAACAAAAATATTTTACTATGAATTGTTGTTCAGTACAACAAAACGTCGTATTAATTATGGCAAAATGCAGCCATAATAGTTTGCTTCCCTCTAAACAGGAAGAATGCTCTCAGCTAGTTGAAATCGCGAATGTTTTTTCAGCGGCCTTGAGAGGTATTCGAGGTGGTTTTTATATTGTTCCAACTATAGCAAGGCCTTTAGTCCTTTAGGCCTTTAGTCCTTTAGGCCTTTAGTCCTTTAGGCCTTTAGTTTAGTCTTCGAAAAGTGGTACCGACTTTAATCAATCCAGTTAATAAAAAACGCAGAAAAGTTTCCTGCAAAAATATTGGGAGTTTAGGAAATCGGGAGTGTTCCGGGGATATTTTCTTGTATCACCGAATATATATTCCCGAGTACAAGATACAGTGCCTGCGACAACTTCTGGATTGGCAATCCATACCAGAATCGTATCGTGTAGACGTGTGTATTGTGGAGGGTATTCTGTGATAGGGGGTTGACTGGGGACTGAGGAGAAATTGACTAGGGATCTACGCTGTTTAAGGATATTAAAGGGCAGTATACCTCCAGCTATACTAATGGTTAGTCCTCTGGAGAATATTACGAAGGAAAGAGGAGAAGCTATTCAAAACATACGCTGACTTTGGTTTCACATACATGGTCCTGAATCAATTTACCAATACCAACTAGTGAATTGTCCCCCGCCTGAGAATAGCCGAACTAATAATAAAAGGAGATAACTTTAAAAACTTAGAAATGAGAATCTGTAGCACTTTGAAAAGGATTGAAAAAGGGATACGAAAAATGGTTAGTTAAAACATTGCATACCTCCACTACGCCTCTTTCAATCAACAGTTTCAACTACTTGTCCAGACAGAAATGAGTAGATCGTGTTACTGCGATATTACCAGGCAATCTATTAAGATTCAGATGGGGATTTCATTTCTTTATCGTCTGGATCTATTTCAATAAAAAATATTGGGAGACCATTCACCTATTGTCTGCCTATTTGGCCTTGGAAGTTTTGTTTTTTTGTTTGGTGGGCTTTCTGAGGCTCATTCGTATGAAAGACTAAAATAAATTAATTTTCTATACACGCGTGTGATTTTCACTACTAATAATAGATTTATTAGAAATATACCACTGATACAAATATGACGGAAAAGCACGAAATCGGTTGAGCGAAGAAATCATAGTTTCAGGTTATTAGGTTAAAAGTATTTTGCTCAACGGACGAGTCAATTCCAACAGGCTTGACTGCATCTAACTTTAAAAAAGTCGCAAAGTATGCCATTCTCGGTTTCTGTATGCCTAGGAACATTGCAAATCAATCAACTCCTGCGATGGCTTTTCCTTACCACCAGACAAAATAGGTACACACGTGTTGAAAAAAGTAGACAATTAACCAAGAAAATAATTAAATTTTTGTTAAATTAGCAAATGTTCTTGCAAATAGATAAAAAGACAAACCAGTCCTCTGCAGATGTTGACTCAGGCGAGCAGACGAGAAAAGTTTCCTCAGAACTAGGTCAAATATTTTTGCATATTTTATGCAAGAACCCGTTTTTGTTGCTGAGGACTCATTGGGTTGGTCAAAATAAAAAAGAACAGAAAATGCTTCAAAGATGTTTTTAACAAATTCGTTAGGTTTTTCTCCATTTTTCCTACGGTGATAAATTTGAAAGTGAATTATAATATATTCAGCATGTTTTTGGTATTTGCTATTTTGTCTGAAGTTTATCAATTCAGTGATAGATTTTCTTCTTTTTTTTTGGATATTTAACTGCTTTTGCATTTCTTTTGGTTAAATTGGTCAGAAATTCATTTGAGCCAGTCGCTGGAAGAACGTTGAACTATTTCCAGGGGAAATCTGATTGATTTGAATTCTAATCGACGATGTTTTAGACTACATGCCAATTTGATTCTTCGAAAGCGACAAATTTCTTTGCAGAGATAGTTCGATCTGGCAGTTGGATGACTTCAGGAGAAAGCGAGCCTATTTAAGCCTCTGATTCATCGAATTAGGTAGTAAGTTATACTTGACTGGGATTCGGTACGGTTGCACGTGATAATGTGGATGTAAGAAAATTTGTAAAGGATTCGTTGGAGGAAAGTTGTCTCTATCACTGGACGATAACGTGAGAGTCAGACTATCAAAAATGGAGTATCTAAGTTCAAGATGTGTCGCTGAAAGTGTCGGTCCTGCCAACAATTTGTTAGGTGCCTTCGTTACGACAATGATGGCACTGCATTGTAATATATCAAGTTCAAGGCAATGGCCAAAGGATTGCGGCCGGAAGGCAATACGTGATGGTGAGAGTTCTTCTATTCTTAGTGATAAAAGTTGTTGCTAGCGATTGTTAGTAACGAACATTCAAAACGGTTCAGTGAAAGTTTTAAAAATTGGTTCTTGGAAAATTGTGAATAAATTTAATCAAAATTGAAAAATTCTGCTATGCATTTAACAAACGATACACAGTTTTCACTTTGCCTGGATTCATCTTGCTTGTTCTGAGAACGTAATGTTCCAGCTTTAGCCCTTTAGCAGTATTTCACGAAACCAAAAACGTCTCCTGAAACCAAACCAGGCAAGACCGTGCATAGCTGCAAAATGTATAATCAATTTTGATTCGCAGAATATCTTAATTAATTTCAATTACAAATTACAATTTTTCATTTCAGGATTGGAGGAATACGATTTTGTTATCGTTGGTGCTGGTTCTGCGGGGTCGGTAGTTGCAGGACGTTTGGCGGAAAATTCTCATAACAAAGTGCTCCTGATTGAAGCTGGTGGAAATCCTCCTTGGGAGTCACAAGTACGACCTATCAATACAGTATGAATTCAACTCTAACGTAAACATTTTTTTAGATAATAGGACTAGCAGATTCCTATCTTGATTCCGAATATGATTGGAACTATCCTACACAGTCAGACAAACGCTCTTGTCTCGGGCAAAAACAAGAAATGTGTGCTTGGAATTTGGTTAAAGCCATTGGCGGATCTCATACTTTTAATACAGCTGTATACGAACGAGGCAACAATCGTGATTATGATGATTGGAAGGATAAAGGCAATCCAGGATGGGATGCAGAATCAGTGAAATATTTTTTCAAGAAAACCGAGAAATTCCGCGACAGAGACAATAAGGATAGGGAGCACGGAACACATGGACCATTGAGTATAGAGAAGTTTAGAATACCACGAAAGGAAGAGTCCTTGATATCTAGAATGGCTAAAGAATTAGACCACGAAAGAGTTGATGACTTTGTCAACGGGCGTTATCTTGGCTTCGGAAGAGTATATGGAACTTTGAAAAAGGGTAGACGTATGACTACAGCCCAAGCTTTTCTAAGGAGAAAGAGATCTAATCTAGATGTGATCAAGCATGCTGTCGCAAAGAAGATCTTGTTTGATAAAGATCTTAAGGCAGGTGGAGTTCGATTGGTCTATAAGGACAAGTATGAGTTGGAAGTGAAGGCAAGGAAGGAGGTTATCCTCTGTGCAGGATCAGTAGAAACTCCGAAGCTGCTGATGTTGTCTGGTATAGGACCAAAAGCTCATCTGGAATCTCTCGATATACCATTGATAAAGGACTTACCGGCAGGAAATAACGTTGAAAATCATCCTCGTGTCAGGTTGATACTGCGAATGAAGTCTCGAAAAAGACGTAATTCAGCTATCGAATTCTTGAATGCATTCTATGATCAGTGGGTGTATCGTAAGGGTCCTTTAGGTGCATTGTCTCTCGATTATGTAGGATATGTTAGCACAAAACGCAACAATGACTATCCGGACATTCAATATCTCTTCCAACCTATTTCTAATATTACCAATGTTTTCAAGAACTACAAGAGCTCCATTTCACGCAGTTTGAAAAGGGAAATCCGTCGATCAGATTGGGCGATAGCAGTCTCGGTGGTCTTGCTTCGACCCAAGTCGAGAGGAGTTATTCGACTTCATAGCAAGGATTATCGTGACAAGCCAATAATTGTGCCGAACTACTTCCAAGATAGGGACGATTTCAATGTTATCATTGATGGTATACGTAAATTATTGGAATTTGAAAAGACCGAGACATTCCGCAAGGTCGACGGTGAATTCGTCAAGATTGATCTTCCTGAGTGCGATTCACTTGAATACAAGAGTTCAAAATACTGGGAATGTTATGTTCGATATATGTCAGATACACTCAATCATCCGACAAGTTCGGCGAAAATGGGACCGAAAAGGGATGAGAATGCGGTGGTAAATAGTGAATTGGAAGTGCATGGAGTCAAAGGTTTGAGGGTAATTGATGCCAGTATAATGCCAAATATTGTTAGTGGCGATACAAATGCTGCAATAGCAATGATTGCTGAAAAGGGAGCAGAGCTGATACGAAGTAAATGGGGCTATTAAATCGCGCGAACGTAAGACTCTATGATTAATTTATGCATAAAACTTTGAAGGACAGTTTATAATTTATTTATTTATTTTAATTATTTAGTTTAGTTGGATTTTAAGGTCCACTGGGTTGTGCTTTGTAATTTTTAGGAAAGGTTTCGGCTATTGGGTACGAGCCGATAATCATTGTAGAAAGGCCGAACACGTTCGCAGGAACAAGAAAATCACTCCTTGAAAATGAAAGCACAGTCCGATGTATCCGAAAAACCCCCTTGATTTTAGCCTACAGCACTTACTTTAGAAATATTTAGAAATCCTAAAATAAAACTATGATTGTTGATCATTACTTATGTGCCTGTTTAAACACTTCTCCATGCTTTCAAAAATGTTGTACTCACATTCGGAATCGTTTTTCAACTGAAACTCATGACTTACCTGTAAAAAATAAGAAAAATTGATTAATTATTTGCTTATGTCAAATATATTTTTTGAAAAATAAACGTCATTTATATCGGAAACAGCAGTCCCATTTTCAGTCAGAACTATCAGGACTAAACATGAGGGGATAATCATGGCCAAATTCAATCAACATGGTTCGACAGGAAAGAAAAAAAATATGTACTCTCGAAGTTCCTCCTCTAAAGTGTCTTAGTACTTCGATTTTAAGGATCGAGATCCCGAATCGAGTTGATAGTTTTATTTTTTCAAGGAGCTTTTTGCGCTCTAAAGAAACGCAAAGAGTACGTACGTAGCGATGACTACAAGGATATTTATGCAGGAATTGTGAAGATTGACACGATCCAATTACATATACGTTAATTAATGTGGTTTGTATAAGAAGGGAAGTGTCCATTTGAAGGATGACTGACAAAGTATCAAAAAAAAGGAGCTTGATTATTGGCTGAGCGCACCGAACCATTATCTTAATCTTATTTTACGGTAGCATTGCAGTATCGTTGACAAGTGTAGTCGATAGAGGCTAGGACCGAGTACACTTTGCTGTGGCACTCCGACTCGTGTGAGATAAAATGAGCAATGAAGACGTTCTATGAAACTTTAAAGTGACGTTCGTTTAGATACGAAAAGAGGCTTTCCTGCAAACCAAGTAGAAGGAATGTTTCCTCCGCTCGTGCTCTGTAGACATATCCAAGAAAGAATTCAGGTACTATTTTTTCTATTTGAATACTATTTTCGCTTCGTTTGTTGGTTTGTGTATCTGTTCATTGATGTTTTGCTCAGGCTACGTATGGTTTGCTTTTTTCAGCATTGAGAGTTGCATGATAAAAAGAACACCTTCGAAGAGTTCATAATGAGTAGGTGGCTGATACGCCTGCTGAAATCAAGTGTCTGGCTTAAGAACATGAATGGTATCGATCTATTTTCAGCTATCAGAAGTATTTGTCATAAAATAAAGCATTGAATATATGCAAAATGCCTATTTCCCTTTTTCTAGGCGATGATTCTAATAGTTCACCTATTGTTCGTCATCGTCAGGAGCTTTGCTGGTGCGTAGGTCCCTTGGAATTTCATTGAAAAACGTTCTTACTCGTTCGATTTATCTAATGAGGATAGGTGAAACAAATTCTGGATTTCTAGTAGCATTATGCAAAAGTGTTTCCTTGGAGGACTAATAAATGCTTCCGCATTACCATGCAGTTAAAATGCTTGTGAGCCTTGAGCCTCCGGTTTTATATCTAGGTTTGTACGACTATGATTTTGTGGTGATAGGAGCGGGTTCAGCAGGATCAGTGGTTGCTGGTCAACTTGCGGCAAATCCTTACCATAAAATTCTGTTACTAGAGGCTGGAAGTGATCCTCCCTTGGACTCTGAAGTAAATCCCATACACGATAAATTGCCTATTTTCAGTGGTTTAGCTAATTGATTTTTGGTCTTATATTTTAGATATCGGGTATATTTTGGCCCAGTTTCAGCACCGACTTCGATTGGCGATATGAAACGGAACCGGATGGAACATCTTGCATCGGTCGTGACGAGGAAACCTGTATCTGGAATAAAGGCAAAGCTTTGGGTGGAAGTCATAGTTTCAATGCAATGAACCATCTGCATGGCAATGCTCGTGATTATGATGGATGGGAAGCAAGTGGAAATCCTTCTTGGGGTTGGGAGGATGTCTTGCCTTTTTTTCGAAAAACAGATAAGTTCCGAGGATATAATCCCTATGAAGAGCATAGTAGAGATGGACCTATGAATTTGGAGGCATTTAGGATACCCCAAACTGATCGTTCCATAATTTTCGATGCTGCAAGTGATTTAGGCTATAATAAGAAGGTAATCATTGTGTCAGCAAGAGCAGTGGAGACACCAAAATTATTGATGCTTTCCGGAATAGGTCCCAAGACACATCTCCAATTACTTAATATACCAGTAATAAAGGATTCGCCTGTCGGTGACAATTTACAGTATCATGTCAACATTCAAATTTTCATAGAACTAAACTATGAAGGAATAGTTGAATTCAACACAGAACTTCTAGATGCTTTCTAAGAACAATGGGTACATAGGAGTGGCTTATACGATAGTTGTAGTTTAGATGTTGCAGGTTTCCTTGACATTGACGAAGATGGAAGCTATCCTGAGGTGCAGCTTTTATTCGGAGTGACATCGAACGTGTCACTCAATGCAGGAATCTATAAGGATTCAATTATCAAAAGCATATAGGAACGAGTCGGTCCAAATGATCGAGTCTTGAGTGTACTCCTCCTCGGATTGCAACCCGAATCAAGAGGATATATTCGATTGCAAAGCAAGGACTATCGATACAAGCCACTCTATCCTATCTATCATAGAGTGGATAGGATAGGATGTCATACTAACCTAACTATTATTCAAAGCGAAGCGATGTCAGAGCTATTTTGAAGGGTATTCGAAAATTGGAGGAATTCGAACAAGCTACCACGTTCAAAAGTCTCAGCGCTCAAATCCTTCAACCGAATCTACCGGAATGTGACCAATTTGAGTTTGGAACCACCAAATATTGTGAGTGTTATATAAAATATCTGTCCGGATTATATTATCATGCCTGTGGCTCAGCTAAAATGGGACCCAAATATGATCCCGATTCGGTTGTAAGCTCAGAGCTAAAAGTGCGAGGTGTGAAAGGTTTGCGTGTCATTGATGCTAGTATTATGCCGAGAATCGTCAGTGCTAATATTAATGCTGCTACTATTATGATTGGGGAAAAAGGTGCTGACTTTGTCAAACAAACTTGGTAACGTATTGGTTTCAAAATTTTCTGGATTTTTTATAGTGGGCAACAGTACAATTGTTGAAGTCGTTTTTAATAAAATCAAAGCTTAACTCCACAGCTTGGGTAAATGTTTTAATTTTTTTGGACCTTCAAAACAAGCTGATGCAATCTTCTTTATTTATATTTTTGTATATCTTTGAAGCGTTATTTATAAAGCGTTATTTTGTCTTTTGTTTTTATTTATTTATCTTTATCTGTCATGAAATCTGAATTAATCAAGGATGGAAATATAAAGCAGATTGGTATTTGAAGATTTGAATTTCTACAGATCCTTTTTTTTTGTTTACTGCGAATAGAGCCAACAACTTAGATTTATTCGGCGCTTATAAGAGTCTGCCTGCGGGGGAATGATTCTGGCAAATGTGGTCATTATAGGATCAATCCCAAAACACTAGACTCAGAATTATTGCACTCAAAGTATTTCGTTGGAATCAGCCAAAATTATTTCTTTAACACTTTGATACTGCCTCTATTTCATCAAGACCGGTATTCAAATCGAAGAGTTTCGAAGAAAGTTTTGGAAATGGTCGTCTTAAGGTCTTAAGTGTCCACCGGGGATTAGCCTTGCTCATGAAACCGTAAAAACAACCTTAAACTCCTTGAAATGAGCTGCTACCTTATCAGTTTTTGAAAAGCCTAGGATTTCGTCGAGTCAGATGTCATAATAGAGCACTTTGTTGCGTGATCCTGATATAGGACCTCCGATAGTTGGAACCATTTGTCAAAATAGAGCTGCTGGTTGAATTTTTTGCGATAGTAATGATCATGGAATTAACCACGATTTGGCGGCTGTGAGTAAGAGTGCAAAGAAATCGGAAGGACTAAGACTAAGAAGTCCCTAGTCGCAAATAAAAACTAGGCTAATCCTGGTATACGAACTTACCAGAGTACTTGGAAGACTGAACGAAATAAAAAAAGCTATATATTCACATGGAGATCCGGCATCAAATTTTTCCGAAATTTCCTCTCTTCCCAAAATCGAATCATAGTTATTTCATATGCGACTCAGTGGCAGCAGTGAGTTCAAGTGGAAATACTGCTTGTCAGACTACTCTTAGTGGTCAATGATGCCCAATTTGCAGGCATGTTGAAGCGTCTACTACTGTTAGCTGTTTGTTAGTGACAGCAGTCAACTTCTGCGTCATACATGCGGGTTTTGAATGCCGTTGGTGATAGTGATATTTAAATTTGGATTCTTGTTGTCAAAGTGTCAGTCCATCTGATTTTGATAGGTAGCTCTGGGTCAAATTCGATTAGGTGACCGTGAATGACATTTTTATGTGACTTTCGTCTTGAAATAAGGCGACTTTGACCTACCTTAAGACCAAGCTTTGCAGCAACTGCAACGTAACAAAAACTACTGAAGTGACTGACCTACACTAGCAACGCTGAAGCGCGTTAATAAAGCAGGCAGCAAAAACAAATTTTTGGCAGCCCGCTCTTCTGAAATCCAGGAAAAAAAATTTAGACAGTATTGAACATGTACTTTTTCTGGAATTCTTCCGACTTTGATTATGTTGGATAGTTGTAGCAGTTGATTATGAAGGGTAAGCTAGTTTCTTTACAAATGGGAGTAGAGTTTGGCAAACTGATTCGGCTTTGAATTTTGAATAAATCAGCCAAACACTTAAGCCTTATCATCAGAACGAAGAATACCACTCAGACCACATACCACTCTGACAGGAATTATGGCTAAAAGATTGTATGATGTGGAATAGCTGACATGCTCAATTCGGTTGGGCAGCCATGGGAAATGACTGGAGACCCAAACTGGCGATCCTTGCCCAGCTTGCCTAGCGAAGAGAAAAAAGGCGTGGCATTCATTTACTGATTCTTGAAAGCTTGAGAAAGAGCGCTTGGAATCTAGCGGAAGGTATTGGGCTTAAAGGATCTAGAACTTCCTTTTGTTACTAAGGAAAATTAACCCAAATATGATGCAGTTTCACCCAGCACTAGTCTGAGCCGATTCCAACAAATAAAATTCCAAAACAATGCAAAATATTCTCTAAAATATTTCAACGATTTCACGTTCAGGAAAATCAGAGTATGCAAATTAAATCAACATAACCACTTTATCCAAGTTTATCGAACCTAAGACCGACGTAACTGCATACTAAATTCCAAACATGTTATTGATTATGATAATTTTGATAATATGATAATTTTCGTAACAATCTTTGATACATATCAAAATTTAGTTAAGATGTTTACCATTTTGGTTTGGTTCTGTTTTGACGCTAGTTGAAAATTCTGTTCCTAGATTTTAAACGTTACACGTTAGTCTTCGACTGGATCTTGAAGAAAGCGCAAGAGATTGGGAAGATGGAGCTGTTGGACTCAAAATGTGCCGGGAAGAGTTTTGGTCCCGCGAATCGATTGTTAACAACATTTGTGTCCACTATGGTGGCTATTCATTGTAATATCTCAACGCCGTATATGTGGCCGCGAGATTATGGGGAAGTTGCTCTGAATTATGGTGAGAAAAACTTGGATGCATTAAGTGGCAAATTGTGGATGTGAAAGACAGTCATTGTGATTTAATGTGTTCTTACCCTATTTTTTTATGCTCTTTTATAAATCCTTTTATTTGGCATGTTGAGAAACAGACAGTGCTGATATGTGATGTAAGACTAGATAAATTTTTAGATATTGTGTTTCTATTTCGGTGCCAGGTAGATATCATGAACATGAGTTAGAAAATTATAAGTTTACTTCCAGTGCCCAGACCTTTGAAAGTTGCTGAATGTCGGGATCCGTATATAGAAAAGGAGCTCACAAAGGACAAACGAAAGCTCAAGTATCTCAAGTTTTACTCTCATCAACAAAGTTTTCATCACAAATTCCTTCTTGAGTTTTATTTCTTTCCTAGGATGTATTTCTTTCCTAGCGTTGGTCAAGGACCTAGGAACAATCTGTTTCGTTTTGTTTCACAATGCTCAGAGATGGGGATGGGGGAGAATGCTTTAAGTTTATTTTTCATTTAATTTATTAATTAACATTTAAATTACATTTAAAATAATTCATTTTCCTTTAATATTTTCAGGTCTTGGAATGTATGATTTTGTTGTTATTGGAGCTGGTTCAGCAGGTTCAGTGGTAGCTGGACGTCTTGCGGAAAATTCTCACAACAAAGTTCTTCTAATTGAAGCAGGCGGAGATCCTCCCATCGAGTCTGAGGTAAAAAATTGCAATTGGCTCTATATTTTCACCACTAAACCATTTTCAGATTCCTGGCTTAATCTGGCAGACGTTAAAAACGGATATTGATTGGGATTATCAAATGCTCCCGAATCGCAATTCTTGTCTAGGATCTGCATCTGAAACGTGTTCTCTCGGCAAAGGAAAAGTGCTCGGTGGAAGTCATGCAATAAACACAATGTTCTATTCACACGGCATTCCTCGTGATTATGATGATTGGCAAGAAGATGGAAATCCATCATGGGGTTGGGAAAATATTCTCTACTATCTCAAGAAAACTGAAAATTTCAAAGGCATCAACTCGTTTGGCGAGCGGGGAACTCATGGACCAATGAATGTTGAGCCATTCAGAGCACCGCGAGTTGATCAGTACATGCTATTGAAAGCTGCTCGTGAGTTAGGCTTTAGTCGCATTGAGGACTTTACTGGAGGTCATTATGTAGGATTTGGTAGACTTTACGGCACGATTCAGGATGGAAGAAGACTGACCACGGCTAAAGTGTTTCTGACCAAACAACGACGAAATCTTCATGTGATCAAACATGCAGTGGCCACAAAAATTCTTTTTGCTGAAGACCGACGAGCAAATGGCGTGCACTTCGTTTATAAAGGAAGACATGATATGACAGTACATGCTAAAAAGGAGATCATTCTTTCAGCTGGATCGATTGAAACACCCAAATTACTCATGCTATCAGGGATTGGACCAAAGGCTCATTTGAAAGCTTTAGGTATTCCAGTTGTCAAAGATCTACCAGTTGGTGATAATCTGCATGAACATGTTAGAGTAGATTTCTTCTTTAAATTTAACTTTGAAAATAATCTTGGCTTGAACAGCAATTTCATGGACAATTTTTACAATCAATGGGTACACAGAAAGGGACCTTTAGGCACTACAGGGTTAGATATCACTGGATTTATCGACACGTTGGGAGGTGAATTCTATCCGGATGTCCAACTTTTGTTTTCTGTTATGAATAATATGACGCAGACCACTGCGGACTACAAGGATTTCATTCTAGACAGTCTCACAAGTCAAATCGAGCCAACGGATCGTGTCATCACTGCTCATCTCTTTCTACTGAAACCGAAATCACGAGGCTTTGTTCGCCTGCAAAGTACAAGTTATTGTGATGATCCTCTGGTATTCATGAACTATCTGCATGACGAAGAGGATATTGAGACAATTATTCGAGGATTGGAAAGAATGTTAGAACTGGAAAGTACAGAAACCTTCAAGAGCTTGGACGGTCGATTCCTTAGAATCAGTCTTCCAGAATGTGATGTGTTTGCTTATAAAAGTGAAGCATATTGGCGATGCTATATTCGATATATGACAAATACAAGCTATCGACCTGTTGGAACGACCAAAATGGCTCCCAAAAAAGATCCTAGCTCTGTTGTGAATTCCGAATTGAAAGTTCGCGGTGTTAAAGGATTGAGAGTGATTGATTCGAGCGTTATGCCCACAACAATTAGTGCGTTATCCAATGCTCCAACAGTGATGATTGCAGAGAAAGGATCAAGCTTGCTGCAAGATGACTGGGAGTAATAAACGGAAATAAGTCCGAACGTTTATAATTAATGGGTGATTGATCTCCGCTCATTATTATGGCTTAGTTTTAGTGAATAAGTTGATATGATAATACTGGAAAGCCGCCTTTAAGATATACTTTTAGAATTCATTAAAATCCCTTTTTTAATCTGAAGCGTTGCTATTTATTTTCGATCTAAGCAAACAGGTTATTGAGATCAAAGGAGCGGAGAATTCGTATCCTTTCGAATAATTCTTGGCATTCAGCATAGAATTCCGAAATTTGGAATGGATTGATGAGCTCTATGATGAGCCTTGTTTTCCGTTCTTTCGGTTGCTGTAAGGTGAGGTATTATAGGAGGACTAAATGGATGTTTAGTGAGGTCTCGCATATGCGGACTCCATGGTTTAAAATGTAAAACGAAGAAGAGGAGGCCAGTTTTTGGAACCTGTAAGAATCAGAGGAAACAAAATATGAATAAGTTATTATTGCCTTCGTTGTTCACTTATGACCATGATTTCCGACGCTAGCAGGAAGACTTTGGACACCTTTGAAGGCAGGAATATATTTCTTCTTAACTGATAAGGTAATTTATGCTACAAATAACGAATCAGGAATGATCGTCCCCAGAAAAAATTATTTTCAACAAGAGGCAAACTTTCAAAGAAAGATACATTTAGTGGTTTGTCCTGTGCAAGGTCCTGGGGATTGAAAATAAGCGCCAAATATTGAACCTGATAAGTTATATTATATTTAAAATGGAACAGCCTCACAGGCTGAATTTTACTATTCTAAGGTGGTATCAATGTCAAATACCGCCAACACCTAGAAATGCGTTCAAAAATAGAATCCAAAAATTTGATCACTATTCGCAAAATTATTCAATATCACATTATAAAACGGTCACAGCCAAAGAAAGTTGATTTGAAAATCAATTAAACCGTCGGACCCTTGTGCAAGAACTGAGTTATGTAAATTCGAGGTTCGCATGCAAAAACTCAGACAAATGAATATCGAAACTATCTTCTACATGTGAAAGAATTTCTTCAAATATTTTTTGTCGATATCTGCGCATAATTATGGTTCCAAATGAGTTAACTGTTTCCACGCGGCCATATAAAAACTCAATGTGAAACTTGGCTTATTTTAGTACGATTGGTTTCATCAGTTCTTCCGGAATACAACACCAATGTTAGTGCGGTAGTTAGTGAAGTGCTACCAAAGTTTTTTTTTTTAAATAATTATGGGGGAAGGAAGTTGGAGTAATTCGGGGTTTTTAAGTCAGCAATGTGCGGCGCGGAGTGTGGGGCCGGCCAACACCTTGCTAACAACTTTTGTTTCGACAATTATTGCCTTACATTGCAATATATCAACCCCTGATATGTGGCCCGAGGACTATGGATACAAGGCATTACAATATGGTGAGTTCGATTGTTGGCGGTTGATTTCATCCCTCACTTTAGGGCTGTTAAATTCAAGGCATTGACGAGTATGATTACGTGGTGATTGGAGCAGGATCAGCAGGATCTGTTGTTGCAGGACGACTAGCTGAAAATGTCAACGATAAAATTCTATTGATCGAAGCAGGTGGTGATCCACCTATTGAAGCTGAGGTAAGGTTCTCTATTTGCTCACTGTGGTTCCACTGCAATAGCTCACTTTAGATACCCGGTCTGTATTGGCTATCGCTTGGAACCGAAATCGATTGGAGGTATCCTACTCAATCCGATGAACGATCGTGTCTTGGACAACGAGGTGGTATGTGTGTATGGCCTAAAGGGAAAGCAATAGGTGGCTCTCATATTTTCGATGGATTAATCTACTTCCGAGGGAATTCTCGAGACTATGACGACTGGGAGAATCAAGGCAACCCAACATGGGGATGGAATGATGTCCTCTACTATTTCAAAAGAACTGAAAATTTTGTTGGCGAGAATAAGTTTGGCGGATATGGAACACATGGTCCTCTGAACCTGGAACCGCAAGATGGACCACGGATCGACCAGTATGTAATCCAAAAAGCAGCTAGCGAACTTGGCTATAATAGAGTACACGACTTTGCTGCCGGATACAATTTGGGTTTTGGTCGATATTTTGGCACGAAAAAAGACGGACGACGTATGACAACAGCAAAAGCATTTTTGAGCAAGCCTCGGCCTAACTTGGACATCATAAAATATGCTGTAGCCAAAAAAATAATTTTTGACGATGAAGGAAAAGCTGATCGGGTTAGTTTCTTGTACAGGGATCAATACGAGCTTGAAGTTCGAGCCAACAAGGAAATTATTATTTCAGCGGGGGCTATCGAATCGCCGAAGTTGCTTATGTTGTCCGGTATCGGTCCAACGCCGCACTTAAACTCATTGGGCATACCAGTTGTCAGTGATCTTCCAGTGGGTGATAATCTTCAGGATCATGTTCGCGTTGAGCTTTTCTTGAAGTTCGATTACAGAAAGGAGTTTGGCATTGAGTCCAACTTCTTGAATTCATTCTACAACGAATGGGTACATCGTAGAGGAGCATTTGCCACACCATCTTTAGATATCAGTGGATTCATTGACACCGACAACAATGGTTTCTTTCCCGACGTTCAGCTCCTTTTTGCGCCTGTACCGAACATTGTTGAAGTGGAGGCAACGTACAGGGATGAAATTGTTACGAGCTTTATAAATCAGGTAAAACCATCCGATCGGGTTATTCTCGTTTGGGTTTTACTCTTGAATCCAAAATCTCGAGGGACTGTCCGGTTGCAGAGCAAGGACTATCGTGATAAACCCGTTATTACGCCGCATTTCTTTGATGATGATGAGGACATGAATGTGATGCTGAAGGCCGTTCAACGATTGATAGAATTCGAGAGGACAGAAGCATTTAGAAGTGTGCATGGTAGATTTTTGAAACCTGATCTGCCGGATTGTGATCTTTATGAAGATGACAGTGAAGAATATTGGCACTGTTATATAAGACACATGAGTGGGCATGGTTTGCATGCTGCTGGAACGGTGAAAATGGGACCAGTTGATGATAATAGTAGTGTTGTCGATTCAGAGTTAAGAGTGAAAGGTGTTCATGGCTTGCGAGTTGTTGATGCAAGTATCATGCCGAATATTGTTAGTGGTACAATCAATGCCCCAACAATCATGATTGGAGAAAAAGCTGCAGATTTTATAAAGCACCAATGGAACGCTGATGAATCTGATGAGTTTGAAAATAGCTCAGAGATAGATGAAGATGATACAGCATCGAGCGTATTATAGAAATATATTTATGTTTTTTTTCCGGCTCATAGATATAAAAATATTTATTTAAATAATTCAAAATGTTTTTTTGTGTTGCTTTCTCTTGTTGTAATGGATATTCTGGGAAATACGTTGTGCATAGATACTCTGCCATGAATTTTGATGAATTTGCCATGAATTCGCCCTGGATTCCGCATCCATTTACATAATCTTTTAGGCAAACGAGAAACTCATTACAAAGCAAAAAAAAAAACATCAGGTGGTGAGTCTCAACCCTTATCTGAAGACACCGTGTGTTTGTTTTCGGCAGGTGCCCCCCAGGTACACCCGTGAATCACATCTACTTCATTCTTTTGGTATCAGCTGAACCTTAATAAAGCAATTCAATTTTTCGGTCACCTTTTTGATCGTCTAAAGCTTATGGTCAAACATATGAGAGTTCTAAACTGGGTGATTCCGTTAAAGGATTCGTTTACACAGGATCTCTGTCGAGACTTGAATAGAACAACAGGATTACGAAGGGTGTCTTCTATCGTTCATTCGAAGCAACGCACAGATTCTCAGTTGCGGAAATGATTAGGAATCACTTTGTGGACACAACAAGGACCCGCTTCACCAGTTGTGTCAAAGTTTTCTCAGTTTTGTAAGGTAGTCAGAGCTTGTAGAAGTACTCAGTTAGCACAGTAGGACATATTCAGAAGAAACGAAATCGATTTCAATGTGAAATTTGAGAACACGAAAATTATCATGCAAAGGACCGCCGCGTTTGGAGCACTTTGCAAATTTTGGTAACCCAGATTTACGGGGACAACTATATAATTGGTCAAATTTAGCTTGTTGCTAACAAGTGACAAAAAAGTAAAAACAGCTTACATTATAATCACTTATAGAGCTAATGTTATAATAGCTGTGTTGACCGCAGAAGTGAAGTGTCTGGACTCGGTACTCAGCAGTATTGTACACGGTCAATCTGTTCCAAATTTTTGGCAAAGGTCGTGCAAATATCGACCGCAGTTGAGCAAATGTACTTGAATGATAGGACCTTCGATCATGTGTTGCTTTTCCATACATTCTAGTAGTTGTTTTATCTAGATTTCTCTTTTGGGGAAGAACATTTTTCTTCACTTTATTAGCATGTAACGATCTAGATGAGGGTCATATTTCTGCATCTTTTTTGATTTTACCATTCTTTGAGAAGGATTGCATCCAAGTAACCGAGATAGTGGCCAAGGGCAATCAGTTCCTTGTATCTGGAACAAAAAGTCATGGTGTTCCTTGGATTTAGAGGAAGGCAACCGTAGCAGAGGTACATCAGGACCACGGGTTAAGGATAACTCGAAACCGATTACTGTAAATCTAAACCTAAACTGTAATTGTCATGGTTGATGTAGTAGCAGGAGTAGTTGTAGTACAAGTTTCGTAAAAAGTATGGGTGTTAACGTTAGTTGTTAGTGTTCGTGGACATGATTTAGTAGTGTTGTTAGTGGACATGAGTAGTAACAGTGGTAGTTTTAATAGTAATAGCAGTAATATCAATAATGCAAATAGTTTCCGTTGTTGTTATTTTATGAGTTTTCGTTACTAGAGCCGTAGCACCATTAGTCGCATTAGCAGTAGTAGTAGTAGTAGTAGTAGCAACAGAAGTAACATTAATGATGCGAAATATGAAGAGAAATAGGTAGAAGTAGTAAGGGTCAGAGAAGCAAAAAGGGTCAAAAGTAGGAGCGGAAGCGCATATCTACTACTCGCAGGCATCCTGGCTTCCTTCGTGTTTTTCAAACAAAAGGAACTAATGTAACTGCCAACTTTTCTTTGCGTTCGTTGCGCATTTCTATTAAATATTACTTTTCGGTGAGGCGCGGCTTTTTTGTCTGCTCATTTCAATCAATTCAAATGTTGTTTCTAACTGTGGTTCCCTTTTATTAAGTTGCGAATCTAAAGTGAATATATTTACAACGTTTTTCATGCGACTGCAAAGAATATTTACAAATCACAACCACATAATGGAATTCAAAAATCTATGAAATTTAAATTTTAAAAGAAAGATCTATCGTCTATTCCATCTGGGCAAAACTGAGAAGAAAAAAACAACTCAATCTGAGATTCCTTTTAATCAATTTGATCGAGTTTATTGATTGGAGATTATTAATGCAAATAGTATGCAAGTAGAGTCAAGTTCACTGAACCGCTTAAGCAGAATATGTGCCAAGAGATTGTTTGGATGTTAATGTTAGGCATAAGAGGAAAACAAGAAACGTGTCTTTTTGAAAGACATGTTTTTTAGCGGATTTTAGAAGGTATGGTCAGATATCAATCGTTGACTTTTTCTAGTATTATTTATGAATTCCCGTTCTAACCAGAACATGGATGATGCGAGGAAACATTAGAATTTAGTATAGTTACATACAAGATACGGATAAGAATGAAATTTTCGTCGGGAGAAAATTTAAGAAATTCCTTTCATTAATATTGATTTCAATTAATTTGAGTTTATGAAAGTCATCGTTGATTCGAGTGATAGTAGACAATTGCTAAAGGATTGCGATGGAGTTTTTCAGTCAACAGTGCTTATCAAGCAGTCTTGGTCCTGCAAATAATTTATTTTCAACGTTTGTAACAACAATTGTAGCATTGCACTGCAATCTAACAAGTCCTCACCGATGGCCAAAGGATTATGGCCGGAAGGCGTTACATGACGGTAAGGTTATTGATTTGATTATAAGCTTGTTTATGTGACGATTTAGTGTTTTATTTGTGAACCAGTGTGAAAGTGTATTAGTATATGTTATTGTTTAAATATTTAAAAAACAAATGTAGAAAAATTTTTTTGTGTATTGAAAAGATCTTTCAGATCCAGAAACTGTTTGCCCAATTATATCGAACTAGGGCTCTATTTCCCCTATTTCAGTTAGTGCCTTTGGATAGTGGAGTTTCTTCCTCCTACGTCAACTAGTGATCCAGGAATTAGTCCTTTTTAAGAAGAAACACCCATTTACCATGGCAACACAGAGCCATTTGTCAATTGATGATATCATCAAATCCACCAGAGTTTTCCGAGAGCGTTCTTCAATTTTCTCGTAGAAGGAGATCGCTCATTTTTCCACTGTTTGCGCTTGAAAAAGTTGTGATAGACATCGTTCGCAGTCCTCAGACAAAACAAGCAGCCCGCGGACTAAATATTTCCCCCTATCTTGCGCAGGCACGACAGGAAATACCCATGCCCATTAAATAATTGAGTCAGGTAGTAATCAGTTTCACAGTATCCTTGGCAAACCAATGGTTGCGGGTCGGCAATGTGTCGCATCAATGTTCCCACTGAGAAAAAATCTGTTGCGTTTCCTAGCTTGCGGTTGTTTCATTCTCTTAGATCCTTCTACGCGTTCCTACTACCGTCATACAAATCCTCATCACTGGCTTTGAGACGGTACGATGCGATTCGCAAGTCTCCCTGTCTTTACCTGAACTAAACAACTCCGATTCGTTTGCTTGTTGAGATCATCTTCTCAGACTAAGCTTCATGGTAATCATTAAAGGCCGAAATACAAAACCGCGAGACGACGATACGTGTGCGCGACGTGATTTTCGCTCGTTGTCACGCAACGCATTCAATTTACAATGCGCGCGATGCGGGGAACATTAATGTTCATATGACAAATGTCAAATAGGAGACGTTTCAACTGAAATTGTTTTTGATTTTTCAAACTATTGAATTTGGAATGTTCCTTCGTTTAGCAAATAAAAGCCTTAACTAGGATGCATGAAATTTTCATTCGAAATTCATTTAAAATAACCATAGTACTTAGAAAGTAATTTAAGCGTTTGAATTTCAAATTTCATTTAAGCGCCATATTGCATTTGACAAACGTCACGCACCTCGTTGCGATGAATTTTCCCGAATATTTCCCGCCTCGCATCGACGCATCGCAATCATTGTACGAAGTCGCATACAAATGCATGTTACGAAAAGTGCTTGACATTTACTGCGATACTGTCGTCCCGCTCGCGTATCGCAGTCTCGCGCTATTGTATTTCAGCCTTAAATGGCGTCCTTCACTTGAGAATGGTCTGCCTATGTTAGTCATGGTATAGCTCATTGCAAGCATCCCGCTGTTGCCGCCCGTTTTTGTTCAAGGCCTAATACGTCGGTGCGTTGTTAGGGTCAATAGCATTCTTAGTCTCCTCTTGCCCAAGAAGAACCGGGGTGATCCGTTTTTGATAAGAATTACCACTTCGGTTTTCTCCAGTGCCAAGCTGATCCACTTGTCGCATTACCGCCCTTAGTTTGAGTTTCGTCAGTTCAATATTGCAATAGAGACCGCCACACCAACAGGGGAAAAAGTAGTAGTAGTAGTAGTAGTAGTAGTAGTGGTAGTAGTAGTAGCAGTAGTGGTAGTGGTAGTAGAAGTAGTAGTCGTAGCAGTAATTGAATAGTGGTAATAATTTTTGCTTTTTGGTGGTAGAAGTCGTCATAGAAGTAGTAGAAGCAGTAGCAGCGTTGGCAGTAATAGACGAAGTTATACTTGTAATAACCGTTGAAGTAGTAATTTCACAGGGGTAATAATAATTGTATAGCGGTAGTAATTGTCATCGAAGTAGTGGTGGCAATGACGGTAGTAGTAGTAGCAGCAGTGTTGGCAATAGCAGGAGTTGTAGCGTTTTAATTGGTCGTAGTAGGAGTCGTAATGGAGTAGCAGTTGCACTAGTAATTTTCATTGTTGTTTTTGTTAGTATTATTGCAGTCGAAATATTTAAACCTATTGCAGCATAATCATTGATAGTAGTTGCATTAAAAACAACAGAATCAACAAATGCAGAGCCAAAAAAATTCTCAAGATGCTAAAATAATGTAACAAAAATGAGCGGCTTTATTAAGCCTAAAATACCATGGCATGATCCAGTTTCATTGTCATGATCCAACTCTCATTTTTACTAATTAGTATTTGTAGCCATATTTCATCAGCTGAATTTTGAACAAGTAAATTTAATTTGATTTATTAAACCTTTATAAAATTGATTTTCCACTCTACAGGTTTCGAAGACTACGATTACATAATTGTCGGAGCTGGAACAGCTGGATCTTTGGTAGCAGGACGTCTTGCAGAAAATCCTAAGCATCGAATTTTACTTATAGAGGCAGGAGGAAATCCACCTATAGAATCAGAGGTACTCAGAGATACAAGAATTAAAAATTCAAGTAAAATTTGTGCCTTTATTTTTCAGATTCCTGGACTATATTGGTCATTGTTAAATTCACCTCTTGACTGGAGGTATCCAATTAATTCAGATGAACTATGTGCAGAAGGACTAAAAGATGATACGCTTTGCATTTGGAATAAAGGCAAAGTACTAGGCGGTTCTCAAACAATTGACGCAATGATTTATCTGCGCGGAAATCCAAGTGATTATGATGCTTGGGAGAAACAAGGAAATCCATCGTGGGGATGGAATGATGTGCTTCCTTATTTCATGAAAACTGAAGGTTTTCGGGGGAAAAACGCGAACGGGGAGCACGGAACCCAAGGATTGTTCTCAGTGGAACCTTATAGATCACCTAAAATCGATCAACTTATAATATTAGATGCAGCCAAAGAGCTTGGTTACCAGCAAGTGAAAGATTTCAGTGAAGGACATTATTTAGGGTTTGGTCGATTCTTTGGAACGTTAAAAGAAGGAAAACGAATGACTACGGCAAAGGCTTTTTTAAGCGCCAGACTACCAAACCTCGATATTATCAAGCAAGCAACAGCGTACAAAATAAATTTTGATTCGGACTTGAAAGCGGAGAGTGTAAGTTTAAGATACAAGGACTTGTACGATATGAAGGTAAAGGCTAAAAAGGAAATCATATTGTCAGCCGGGTCAATTGAGACACCTAAATTGCTGATGTTATCGGGAATCGGGCCAGTCTCACATTTGAATTCATTGGACATTCCAGTTCTGAAGAATCTTCCAGTTGGTAACAATTTACAAGATCATGTTCGTGTTGAGATGTTTCTGAAGCTGAATTACAACGAGGAGCTGGGCTTAGATTCTGAGACGTTGGATGCATTCTACAGTCAGTTGGTACACAACAATGGTCAATTTTCCGCTCCTGTACTAGATATCACCGGGTATATTGATACTGATAATAATGGAGTTGTTCCCGACATACAATTCCTTTTTTCTACGTTATCAAACTCTTCCGTACTGGGTGCAGGATACCGGGATCACATTTATCGTAACGTGCAGTCTCAAATTGATCCTTCAGATCGACTGATTCTAGTTTGGATTCATCTGCAGAAGCCACGTTCAAAAGGATATGTACGTCTACGTAGCATTGACTACCTGGAGTATCCGTACATTTATCCAAATTTTTTGCACAAGGAGCAAGACTTGAAACGTTTAGTGAAAGGAATACAAAGGCTTTGTGAATTTGAGACTACTGAAACGTTTAAAAACTTAAATGGTCAATTTTTGCGGGCAGATATTCCAGAATGTGATTCTTTAGAGTATCGTTCGGAAGAATATTGGGAGTGCTATGTGAATTATATGGCGGGAAGTGCTTTACATCCTGTTGGGACGGCGAGAATGGGACCCGATAATGACGAGAAAGCGGTAGTAACATCGAAATTGAAGGTAAAAGGTGTTGATGGACTGCGAATTGTAGACGCTAGTGTTATGCCTGATATTGTTAGTGCTAATACAGGTGCAGCAACGATGATGATTGCTGAGAAAGCTGCTGATATTATTAAGAAGGATTGGAGTGATGATGATAGTGTTGAAAGCGTGGGCTTTGATTCAGAAAGTTCTTAAATTGTATTTTTTTTGCCTGAGCTAATAAAGTGATTTAGAATTGAACATTTAGAATTTTATTTTATTTAAACATAAACCATGGCTCCCAACTATGATTGCGTAAACTTACTTGGATATTTGCTAACAAATTTCATCCGAACTTACCTGGAAAAGAAAAGAGAACTTTATTAGAACAAATAAAAATTAAAATTGGAGAATAAACGTTGTAAATATTATGTAAAACCAATTATCAAGCTTATCGTGGTTGGCTAGGATAATCAGCAATTTTAAAGCTAGATAAGGATTATCGAATTATTTTACCTTACGTTCTGTAAAATAACTTTTCCTGATCTAATCGAAGCTGCTAATTTATTCTTTCAAGAGCTCTAGACACATAAATGTTGAACTTGGCCCATTTTTACATAAATTATGTACGAGCGCAGCTTCGTTGGCTATTATGACACCAAATGTTGTCTTTCGTACCTTCTCAACTCAAAGATAGTGCAGCAAGGTGCCTACGAAACTAGGTTTTGACCTGCACCAATCTAATCAAAATTCGATCTTGTTATTTATGGATCAATATATTCCCTTTTGTAGAAATCGCCTCAGCATTGTGCATGCGTCTTGGGGACTTAACAGTGAACGTTTTTTATGACGTCAGTATGCAGCTCATGCATGAAAATTCTAATTTAACTGGTTATCCCATAAATACATTAAGATGGCTCATGTGGCCATTGATTTTGTTTAGACTACAAAAAGGCTAGGCTGATAGAAAGATGTTCAGTTCTGATGTTGCCTTCATAGGAAGGAGTCGAAATTTCAAGGTTATTATCTTCACAGCTAGTTTACAAGACTGTCAAAATTAGTCCTGATGATATGGAATTTCTGAGCCCACAATGTGCTGTGCAAAGTTTTGGTCCCGCAAGTAACTTGTTAACTACTTTCATTTCAACGATAATTACTCTTCACTGCAACATCACAACTCCCAAGATATGGCCAAAGGACTATGGAATAAAAGCTTTAGAAGAAGGTAGAAAATATCAGCTTTATGCCAACAAATATGTTCAGTAACTAGTTCTCGTTTAGGTCTTGAAGACTACGACTTTGTAATCATTGGCGCAGGAACGGCAGGATCTGTGGTTGCTGGACGCTTAGCGGAAAATCCTAAATACAAAATTCTGCTAATTGAGGCTGGCGGAAATCCCCCAATAGAGTCAGAGGTACAGGAAGCTAATCAAGTTCGATCTCGATAACGAACATCAAAATTCATCTTGCAGATTCCAGGACTCTTTTGGAGCACATTCTATTCTGAAATCGACTGGCAATACTCGACACTGATCAACAAAAAATCTTGTCAAGCAATGAAAAACGGAATGTGTACATGGAATCGAGGTAGAGTCCTTGGCGGTTCACACGCTATAAATGCTGGAGCACATCTACGTGGCAACGCGCGTGATTACGACGACTGGAAAGATCAAGGTAATCCCTCATGGGGATGGGATGATCTACTCTACTATTTTCGGAAAACCGAAAATTTCAAAGAAGAAAATATCTACGCGGAACATGGTGTAGATGGTCCCATGAGTGTTGAGTCATATCAGACGCCTCGTAGGTTTTGGACGACTATTTTGAGTGCCGCAGAGGACATAGGATACGAGATCGTTGAAGATTTTGTTGCTGGAAATGATCTGGGATTTGGCAAGTGCTTCGGTACATTACAAAACGGCCGTAAAGTGACGACAGCAAAGGCATTTCTAACCAAGAGGCGCCCAAATTTGCATGTGATTAGGCACGCTATTGGCAAGGAAATTGTTCTCAGTGATAAGATGAAAGCGGATCGCTTACGTTTTGTGTTTAGAGGCGAATACGAAATGGAAGTAAAAGTCAAAAAGGAGATCATACTGTCGGCGGGATCTATTGAAACACCAAAACTACTAATGTTGTCCGGCATTGGTCCCAAACAACATTTACATTCGTTAGGTATTCCTTGTGTTGCTGCGTTACCGGTGGGAAATAATCTTCAGGATCATACAAAAATCGATTTTTACATCAAACTTGACTACCAATCTACACAAAGTCCCGAAATACAATTGCTTGAAGCATTCTACGACCAATGGGTGTATAGCCGTGGGCCATATGGTGCAGGTTTAGTACAAACAGCAGGTTACATCAGCACTGTACGCGGTGATCCGTTTCCAAATATTCAATTCCTTTTTGCGCCTGTACAGAACAAATCGGAAACAGTTTCAAACTACAAAAGTTATATAGCCGAAAGTTTCGCAGCTCAAGTTGCTCCTTATGAGCAAGTTCTTCTGGCGTATGTTGTTCTCCTTAAGCCCAAATCTAAAGGTTTTATTCGTCTCAGTAGTGATGATTATCGTGACGTACCCATTATTGATACAAATATCCTTTGGGACGAGGCCGATGTGCAAACTTTGACTTTGGGTATAGAAAAACTAATGGAGTTCGAGGAAACGGATACGTTTCGCAGATTAAACGCAAAGTTTTTGAGACCAGATTTACCAGAGTGTGATGTGTATGATTATTGGAGCAGCAAATATTGGCGATGCTATATAAAATATATGTCGAATACTGCTTATCATCATGTCGGGACCACGAAAATGGGTCCAAGGACTGATAAAACGACTGTTGTGGACTCTGAGTTAAAAGTGCACGGTGTTGAAGGGTTGCGAGTTATTGATGCAAGCATTATGCCAAGAATAGTCAGTGCACCTACGAACGCTGCTACGATTATGATTGGCGAGAAAGGGGCTGACTTTCTTAGGAAAACTTGGGATCATTCAGATTAAAGAGTTTTTAAAATTAAGATCATTTAGGGCTTAAGACTTTTCCATTCTCGTACAATGTTTAGTTAAGTGCAATGTTAATAATATGTACAGTCAGTTATCTGAAGATTTATAATATAATAACTTTGAAAAGTTGTCCTTTATGATTTGGTTAAGGATTTTTATTGGCTGTTGAAAAATAATCTGAAGTTTATTTTGTCAATTATTTTATTTTTCGTAAAATTCGATTTTTGGATGTGTAGATTTTCATGAATCACTCATTCCTCAAAATCCTCTTTCTTTTTCCTTTCCCCTCTCTTTATTTGCTGTCACTCTATTTCACTTTGTAGAGATCAAGATTACAGTATTTTGGTTAAAAAGCAGGATATTCAAATAATTTAGAATTGGTAAGCGTTATATTGCGCGCAGATCCTCTTACCAAGTTTTTCTGCCATTGAAAAACTACCAACCGATGAAGTTAGTCCTCTACTTGCTGTCCGTCTGAATAAAGAAAAGTGAATATTCAAAACTAAATTTTGAAAAGAGAAAACAGATTGGTGTCCATTCATCAAAGTAAAGTGGCCTCCATGAAAGGACATCAGAAATTATTAAATGAAAACCTTAGAAATCGGAAATAATGAATGATGAACAATGAAATTTTTGCAACGTATAGCTTTACAGAAGGATACTGGTTGATCGATTGAAATCCACGAAATTAATCCTGTTCAGACAATTTCTGAGAGATGCTAGTTGGTATTGCAAACTTTTGTGCAGCTTTGATTGCAACATCGCATGACTTGCGTCAGGCATTGTATGACGGTGTTTAAGGTTGTTTGTTTCTCACATGGATCTCACATGTTTCTACCGAAGGATGTACTCCATGATATGTTTGTCTTGGGAAATATGTTCCTTGTTGTAGAGTAAGCTTATGACAAGTTATTGTCAATATTTGGATAATTGATTTTTTGATTGCTGTCGGTGATGGTGCACGTCAACCCTTACAGGTTTATTGTGCGCCCACTTCCGGTGCGCCTAGAACGCCTCAAGCAGATCGGTCTTTCTGAGGAAGTAAATGATCTGCTTCGGCTTTAGGCGTCCCAATTCCTCCTCAACAGGGAAGCAGCTTCCTAAACTGTCTCTTCTCCAGCGGGACAGTGCGTCGCAGTGTGCCAGCAGATGCACTGGTGTCTCCTCCACAAGATTACACTCATCTGAAGTCTGCATTCATCATTCGCTGCTAAGCCCGTCCTTTTGAGATTACCTCCGAGTGTGCAGTGCCCCGTGAAGATCCCAGTCAGGACCCTTAGCTTTTTTTTATTCATTTCGATGCACGCTCGAAACTTCTTCTCGTCATAAACGTCGAGGAACAGCTTCGACATTCAAAGCCCTCAAAGTCAATTTCAGAGCCTATTGCATTCTCTTTCCTCAGTTTCCTTTAGGGCCCTGTGAATGAAATTCATTTCAGTTGTGCTAAAGGGTTCGGACCGATGGATTCTATCGATGCTCATTTCTCCGCCAATTGGTCTGCCTCCTCATTACTCTCATACCTGCGTGCCTCGGCACCCTGTATTTGGTATCCCTTATTTCCGCACTCAATTTGTTGAGTATATTGCAACAATCTCGAACCATTCTCGGTGTAATCACCGGGATTCTAGTGCTTTTAAGGCTGCTTGGCTATCGAATATTCAACCATAGTTTGAATATTCGATATTGAGTTGGGTTGTGCTGAGTTTGCTGCGCTGAGTTGTGCGCTTACAGCGATGGCATGGACCTCAGCCAGTAAGATACTTGGCATACTTCCCATCGATTGGTAGTACTTGGTGCGACGCCCAAATACTCCAATTCCTGTTCCCTCAGATGTTTTGGAGCCATCCGTATACCACCTGAGTGTATTCCGTCTTAGGAGGTGCATATTGGGTTCAACGCTCCGTTCCCTCTTGTCACTCAGCACTACACAAAAGTTGTTGTCAAAGATGAATGCCGACGTCATGCGATACGACAGTGCATATATGAATGGGCTTACCTTCACAAGTTTACCTTGGAACATGTCCCCAATTCTGTGGCTATTTTCTCTTCCTTCATGGAAGATTCTTGACATTGTCGATGTTGCTGCTGTTTATATCAACAAATGAAGCGGCCCGTATATATCACATCCGTTAATAATCGCGTCGAAGAACTACTTTTCTTTTTAATTTGGCCAGCCTTAAGATGATCCTCAAGATCCTGAATCTTAAAACTCTTTTTTTTGCTAGATCTACCAACCAAATTTAACCAACCCAAAATATCAAAGAATTGTCTGATAAATATTTGATTTTTGTTAATGCGCGATTATCTTGGTCCATCATCGCAGCGTCCTTTTCTTGTCAAAATATGACGAGTTGTTGGGAGTTCCCCATATGTGTCTCCTATCTAGTAGGGTTGTAGTTTCTGCTATCCACACTCTTGTGGATTCTTGCTCGCACCAAGCAAAGTTATGGCGTCATCGGAGTTAAAAGCTAAAGTATCAGCAAATAATAAAGTTTTTGTTGAACACGCGTTCGAATTCCCTGAAGCACATGAATATGTGTACACAATAAATTTTCATCTACACAAAAGACCTTCGATATATACAAATGAGCCACATAAATTCCCATCAATCCAGTAACATGCATCCGAAGTTTATTTAATTTAAGCATTAAATTCATCAAACTTAACTATACTTTGTTTTGTTCGATGTTGAAGCTGGAAAAAAATTCATATGCTCATACTCAGAGTAAAGAAAATCGCAAATCCTGTAACGAATTTCCCAGCTGCCTGAGCTTTCATCAACTTTACCAACACTGAAGCTTTCTCCTCCGGAAACATTTTGGTATAATTTCTTCTTAACGTGGGTAACAATGGCTTGTGACATAATCCTGTATTAAATGGGCTTTCGCGCCTCAGAAGAGTAAAAACGAAAAAAAAACAGCTAAACAAATAGTGAAGTGTATCTTTGTATCTGTCGTGTCCATGTATGTACAAAACAACTGAATAAAATTGTGTTTTAATACTGCAGTAGTTATTTGATGTTGATTTATCTAAATATGTATGTAAGACCTATTTAATTCCAACACAATCATCACATTTTATTTCTTCTTTTCACCCTAAAATGCTCAACGAAGTTTTTCCATTTGAATCTTTTTTTTGCTTTTGGTGACATAGAGATAAAACAACTAAATTTCACCGACTATAAAAATCATTCGGTTTATATTTTCTAAGTTATTACATTTTCATATCGTGTTCGTGGCAATTTCGAGACAACGTTGTCCACGTTGTCCACGAAAAAACTCACGTATCATTTGGTCTAGAGGAAATATTAAATTTTAAAATTGTTAATATTTAAATTAGATGAAAAGTGGATAGAATTTTACTTTAAGTTAGTTTTTTTTTCTGGTGAATTCGGAAAATTCAGCCAAATCAAAATGGATGTAAATCAATTAATTGCACCACAATGCGCGGGAAATAGTTTAGGATTGGCAAATCAATTGCTTACGACGCTAATTTCTACGCTACTAACGGTACATTGCAATATAAGTACAACGGATATGTGGCCAAAGGATTATGGCCCAACTGCATTGAATAATGGTGAATATGTTATTTTTTTTGTGTAGTAGGAGTCGGGTTTTGATCGGTGTTAAATTTTGCGGAAAAACCTAGTGCGGCATTTGCTTGAAACATAATTTCTAGGACTCAGTGTTGGTTATATTGTATTCTTTTTTCATATCCTTAAATTTGAAAATGAGCGTGATTAGCTCCAGAAACCAAGTATTGAATTTCAACAAATTCGGAAGCTACAAAATCGCGAAAAATATCCTAAAGAGCATTTAATGGCATAGATTTTGCTCAGTGTCCTAGAACTATTTTTGGACGTATAAAAATGTGGAAAAAATTTAGTGTAAAAAATGTCATGGTAGTAGTTTCGAGTCGATCGAATATAATCAAACAACATATTGCTAAAATTTTATTGATAAAAAATATTCAGAATTAAAAGCAATGTTTGCAATTGAATTGAAACATGATAATATTACTGTATTATTTCTATATTCTTTCCTAATTTTCTTTCTTTCTCCTTACAGGCTTGGAAACATATGACTTTGTTGTTGTTGGAGCAGGATCTGCAGGCGCAGTAGTTGCAAGTCGTTTAGCAGAAATGGGAAATTTCAAAACATTATTGCTGGAAGCTGGAGACAACCCACCGATAGAATCTGAGGTGAGATATGTTCCTGGTAAAGATTAGCCAAGTAAATTACATCAAAATTCTATACATTTTGACATTATTACTCAAAAACCAACTTATTTTATCTAGTATATCATGAGTGTGATATTACGTGAAAAAGATACCAGTGAAAAAAATCGCAACATTTGAAAAAGACTCAAAATCCCTAGCCCAAAATTTTCTGCAATTAATGCCTTGAATACTAAGCCTTCTGAAAAAAAATCTGTTATATATTCTATTCAAATTAGGGATACTTACTCATCGCTTAAGCGATTTTTGAAGAACTGATTGCTGTCCATTCTTAATATATCGCTTGCTTACTGTAGTTGTTAAGTTTTATGATAGTAATGTCTTTTAACTCATTTTGCTAGTTTAGTTATTTAACTAATTAAAACGCCATATTTAACATTTTCCGTCTTCCTGTACTTCATCGTGCTCTACTATCGAACATTTTGTATATAATCGTTTTACTCTCGCAACTCTTATTATGTACCCTTTGTGACGCTAACCATGTTACTCTACTTGTTAAGTCCCTTTGATTTCTTTAGAAGGAAATTCCTTACACGTCTGATTCAATGTCTAGTTTTCATTTCATAGCACCCTTACAACTCTTTTTGTTATCGCCTTTGTTATTTTACTCTTATTCCTCTACTTACTTAGTGGGTTTGAACCCTTTAAAAACGTACCAAAACCTTTATTCAGACATCTGACCTCTGACTCAACGTCTAAGTTTCCTTAGTATAACTTAGGTCTGACAATGGTCTTTTACGTGGAACATTATTACTCAGTGAAGGTTTCGAGATTCCAAAATAAGATGTAGTGCAAAGAATAATTCATTGTCCAACCTCATAAGCCACCTGAATTCGTCCTTTCTCGTGGTGAAATTACGAAATTTTTACTGCTTTTAAAGTTTATCCGTCCTATTTATATATTTCGTCGTGCTACTGACATCCATTCAATTATTGGGTCATATTTTCTATTCCTATTCTGTTTCCCTTCTTCCTCTTCCCCTAATTAATCCTTTTTCCCTACCTACTTATCCTCTTCCAGTCCTTCCAGTTTTTCTTTCCTCTTTTCACTTTCTTCATTCCTTCTTTCCTCTTTCTTCCTCCTCTGATTCCTGTTCCCCTTTTTTCCTCGTCAATTTCCTTCTGTTCCTCTTCCGTACTTTCCTCATTTTCGTCTTCTTCCACCTCCTCTTCTTCTGTCCCACCTACCTTTTTTACTTATTCCTTTGCCTGTCACTCCTCTTTTATTCCGCCCTGTTATTCATCAATGATTTTCTTGTCTTTTTTATCCGCATTATCTTCATGCGTCAACTTCTTTTCATCTGTCTTTTCTCGTAATCTTTATTTAGTTTCTTCTTCTCTTTCTACTACTTGTATTCTCCTTCTCTCCTACTTCCTGTTTTCGCTTTCTACCCTCTTTTTGTTCGGATTTCTCCAGTATCTTCCTCTTTCTTTTATTTTATTAGTTTCTTCTCTCTTTCTTTCCTAGTTCTCTCCCGTCATCCTTTGCCTCATCTACTAGTTTATAAATAATTTAACCGTATAATTAGTCCTTTTGTGAGCGTACAGTATAAACATTTCGATTCCTTTCTGGTCACATTTCAGATTCCGGGAATGTCAGACGCTGCCTATAATACGCAATACGATTGGCAATATCCAACACGTTCGAATGGGATCTCATGTTTGGGTCAAAATTATGAATCGTGCATATGGCGAAAGGGTAAAGTTTTAGGTGGTACGAGTACAATAAATTCCATGCTGTATGCACGTGGAAATCCAAACGATTATGCTGATTGGGTTGAAGCCGGCAATCCTGATTGGGGATGGGACACAGTTTTGCCGTATTTTATGAAATCGGAAAATTTCCAAGGCGATAATCAAAAGGATATGCATGGTATTGGTGGTCCATTGAATGTAGAAGCATTCCAAGCATCAAAGTATGATCAATTGTTGATCCTGCAAGCGGCCCGCGAAATGGGATTCAAACGTGTGGACGATTTTGTCGATGGTAATTATGTGGGGTTCGGTTTTCTCTATGGAACTGTTGCAGATGGTAGACGAGTTAGTACGGCTAAGGCGTACTTGACGCAGGAGAAACCGAATTTACATATCATCAAACGTGCTGTGGCGAAAAAAATTCATTTGGACCCGTTGAAGAAAGCTAGTTCGCTTAGTTTCGTGTATGATGGAAAGCATGAGTTGAATGTGAAAGTTCACCGAGAGATTATTTTGTCAGCTGGCTCTATTGAAACACCCAAACTGTTGATGCTTTCCGGAATCGGTCCAAAAACGCATCTTGATGCTCTGCAGATTCCTGTCTTGAACGAACTACCAGTTGGGGAAAATTTACAAGATCACACAGCTGTGACGCTCTTCCTGAAGTTTGAATACAAATATAAACTAGGTCCTGAATATCGTAACTTGGATACAATCTACAAACAGTGGGTGCATCGTTCCGGCAAATTTGGTGTCGGTCCGCTCGATATTGGAGCCTTCATCGATACAAAACAAACCACCGAATTTCCTGACTTACAGTACCTGTACATTCCAATCACCAATGTGTCTGAGTTCGGAGGCAACTACAAGGAATCAATTGTCAAAAGTTTGGAGAAACAGATAAGTGCGGGTGACTATGTTATTGCTGTTCAAGTTGTGGTTTTGCGACCTAAATCAGCCGGATTTGTTCGTTTGGCCAGTTCAGACTATCTGGAAAAGCCGATCATTATACCCAACAGCTTCCAAAAGGATACCGACATGGAAATTTTAGTTCGGGGCATTCGTAAAAAGTTCGAGTTCCTGAACACTGAAATATTCACCAAACACAATGGTGAGGTATTGCGAGTGGATCTACCTGCCTGCGATTTGCATCGTTACAAGAGTACAAAATATTGGGAATGTTATGCTAAATATATGACAAGTTCGGTTTATGATCCTGTTGGTACGGCTAAAATGGGACACAAACGTGATTTCACGGCCGTTGTTGATTCCGAGTTGAAAGTAAGGAATATGAAAGGATTGCGTATCGTTGATGCCAGTATTATGCCAAATATTGTTAGTGGTAATACAAATGCTCCCACGATCATGATTGCAGAACGTGGTGCCGATTTAATAAAACGCACATGGGGTTAATGTATTAGATTTAGAATAGGCTTAGATTTAAATAAATCAGTGTTAAGTTTATATATATTGTTTGCATTTTCTCTCTGTTGTGAGATGTGACCCAATGTTCAGTGGTCAGGGGAATGACATTTTAAAATTTAAATATAAGTGGACTTATTTGGAGTTTAGTTGTCTTATTGAAATTTGTGTTTACTGGTTGTTTTTCGCAAAACGTTGGAAATTACGAGGAATATTTTCTGTTTATTCTCATCGTAGTAGACGTTTTCCTGTACTTTAATCATGCGAGCAAATGAGCGGAATGGGGTAAGAGAAACTGGAAACCAACTTTGAAAAGAGAAAAGAGGCTTGAAAAAGAGAAGATCTGAGAAAAATAGGAGGGATCGAAAAATAGCAAGAGGCTGGAAGGAATTCGACGAAATGGGAAAAGATGGGAGGAAGATGAGTAACAAGAAATCAAACAAAGTCCGAAAAAACGGCAGAATACAGGGACAGAGAGAGAGAGAGAGAGAAAAGGTGAGAAGGAAAATGGGAGAGAGAGAGAGAGTACGCTAGCAAGACACTAGGGGACAGAATTGTGAGAAAAGACCACAAAAGACATCACAGGTTGGAATATACAAGAGAAGCCAAAGATAATCAATTTTTGACCACAAATAAATGGTTAACCACATGAGGCATCTCAAAAACCTAGCAACGTTTTTTTCGAAAATGAAAAAAATTTATTAGTCTCCATGTCATGTTTCATTCGTTTGTGTTGGTGCTACAAGAAAAATTACACAATAAGGAAAAAAATTCTATGATGAAACCAAGTAATGATGACATAAATACCGCAATAAAAACAATAAATGTTTAACTTATAAAATAATAAAAGCATGGAATTTTTTTTAATATCAGCACGCGATCTACAATTTTAGTTTTCAAATCTACATTATAAAAAAAAACTAGTTGAAAATGCCATCATGTAAGATACAATTAAGATGTAGAATGTTCCGAATTCAGGTGGTATTTCATTTCAATTGTATTTGGATTGCTAAGTAAAAATTAAAATGTGACGTTGGTCAAATATTTTGGAAATATTTTGTATCATTCCAAACAATTTGATAACAGAAAAAGAAATAAGCGCTGGGAGTATGAATTGGTGTTGGGAATTCTAAAATTAGAAGTTACTGCTTATTTTGAATTTTGGACTAGAATAGGAATAGAATAGAAATAGGAATGGAATAGAAATATGTCAGCTGGATATTTCCAGACCAATAGTAGGATTTTGAGAAAGTGGTATGCGGTAATTAAAATTTTTAAGCTATTGCATTCAATTCTGAAAAGCCGCGCCCGTCATTCTTTTTGGGCCGCACTCCAGGTGGGAAGTACTCTGTACTCGTACTCTGAAGAGGTTTTGTAGAAGTTTGACGTCATTATATTTCATTCAAAGGTGGGTGACTCCTAAGCCTTACAATCAATTTTTCCTTAAAAATGTTGTTCGTTTCTGCCTTGAATATTGTTTTAATAATAAAGAAAACTTAAAACTTCATTTAAAATTAAATAAAAACTTTTGTTTTTACCAGAAATTGTGACCTAGCATATAATTTCGCTGGAGTTGCATCGATAGCAAAGAGCTCCCAGGCCATTCTGCGATTGAAATACGCTTCGAACAGGGACGGTTATTTCTGTTAAGCAGTTGGGCGTTTCTTCAGCACATTGTTCGGTGCTGAAGTCATACCTATTATATGAAACAGGCGGGAACCTTCTGCTCTTGCTGATCAGCACAAGCAAACATGGCCCTTTGCAAGATCACTACTCGGAGACATTGAGAATTTAACGCTATGTCAAGTTAAAAAAAGTAGACTAATTGCAACACTCCAACCTGTATTCTGCTCTTCGCGAGCATAAATAACAAGCGGACACCTCCTACCTTTTGTGATCAGCACAAGCTTCGCCAACTTGCAGCGCTCTTACAAGGTTCTTTCTTGCAGGAATAGAGAATTCATGATCCCTTCTCGCAAGCATTGAGAAATGAAGACTATGTAAGGGTTTTTTTTGGGTAGGGAGGTGAAGGCTATTTATGTCCTGAGTGTCAGACTCCCACCACCGACCTACTGGACTACCGACTAAACACCTTCCCTGTTAACCGGAGCGCCTAGCCCCGAACCGTTTGACACATTACTTCGGGCTAGGCCTCCCAATTTTACGCCTTTTGGCGCCTTCGAATTACAGGGATTCCTTCTCCAGCGGGGAGGGAAAGAGGAGGAGGATTGCTAGAGAACGAAACTCTCCACCCTCGACGCCTACAGCCGATCAAGTATGCATGTAAGGGTTAATATAGTAGACTGATTGCAAAAATCCCACTGGTATTGTGGACCATCCTGCCTTTGCTGATCAAACAGACCTCACCAGCTTGCTGCGCTCTTATAAGATTCCAGTAATTGAGAAGACATGATTCTGTCTCGCATGTTTTGAGAGGACGCACATTTGTTAGACCTATATGCTACTAATCTGGTGCTTACTTCATCTCGATTCATCGAAATCAGCGCTTCTCTTTCTAGTTAATGACATCCCTTTTCCTGTTCTAAAATTTTTACTTGACTACCAGTTAATTGAAGCTTCAGCGCCTTATCAGCTTCAGTATCTTCAGTGCCAGTGACAGGGTCCCCGTAGGATGGTCAGTTCCAGCATGATTATGTCAGGTAGGACACATAGCATGAGATAATCAAATTTTTTTGAAGGACGATTTCACGTCGGGGAACACCTCGTTTCAACTTACCATCGAGATCGTGTGATTCCTTCTATGAGATTTTCTTTGAATCTCGGATTGACGGCATACCCAATCCTAATTTTAGAACTTAAACTGAAAATTCAATTCATTTGCCATCGAAAATTTCATGAACCTTTAATTACTTTATTTCATATTTAATAAGAACATGCATACTTTTCTTGGCTTTTAAATGAAGGTCTGCCCTCTCTCTCATTGAGCCCTTTTTTAAAGCAACAATATTGCTGCCCATATATACACTTCGGTTTTCAGTTGTCTCCCTCAGAAGCTTTGAGCATGCAATAAGTTCTTCAATGAACCACACAACGTATGAGATTGAGAGTATGGGCGCCGGGAAATACCATAATTTATTGCCAATCCAATATCTCATCCAATAACAGTCCTCCAAAGCCCTTCTATAGAGTATCCTTCCTTGGTGGTATTAGAGACTTCTGAAAGAGTACGACATCTAGCCGAAATCTAGTTTCGCAGCGCTAGAAATTACGGGTGTTATCAGTCCTTATCACGATAATCCATGGTTTGGCTGCCATGTTCGGAGCCTTGTTCCTCGTTTTATCTGTTTGATATAAGCCCCGTACAATTTGGCTTACTTATTTGAATAAGTTTGACTATTTGAATGAGAACGAAAATTTTTGTGATCAGTACAGCGTTGATCAGAGCATCGAAATTTATTTTGAAAATATGATCCTGTTTCGTTTAGACTTAAATATAGAATAGCTCTTAAGACTGGCCAACATGGAGGCCAAGCAAAATGGGCTGAAAAATTATGCGGTCGCTCTGCACTTGATAACTAGGATTGCTTCAGACTCTAATGAAAGAGGTATAAAAGAAAAGGTTCTATGGTGGCTCCTTGTCACGATGTTTCACGTCGAGTGGTTGGCGTTCATGTCTTTTCCAAGCTAAGTTAGGGTGAACAATGCGGTTCATTTCTTCTGGGGGTATTTTTTTTTTTTTTTAATTAATAAAACAGGATTGATTTCGTTCATTCTTTGAACAATATAATTATACAGGATACAGTGTGCCTATTGTGTTCAATCTTTAATTTGTGTTCCTGTTTTTCTCAAATTAACAAAACAGGAATTTTAAATCAGAACTTTTGGACTCTATAGGGTGTGCCCAAACTTGTAGCGTCGTAGAAATAGTGCCTTTCGCCATATCCTGTGCATTATTTAGCCTTTGCTTAATACACAGATATCCGTGACTCTTAAAGACTGGATGTGAACGGATCAAGAGAGTCAAACCGCACCCCTGTATTACTGATTGCTGTAAAGTTAGTTCTCTATAGGTTTAAGATTTTGAGTTTCCCGAATAATCAACTCATCGCTGTTTTCTTGTAATTTGATGAAAGATCTCAGTATCCATTAAGATAATCACATTATCTTGTTTCATGTTAGCGATGGCGCTAAATTGAACATAAATATACCCTCAAAGTTACGCTGAAAATACTTTCTATGAATAGTATAGGTACTATTACACAGCCTTCACTGTTTCTCGGCAGAGATCAAAGAAAGTGTACCGAACCGATCAATCTTGTGATCATCATGCTCGCCGCCTGTATGTAATTTGATTGTTAGCATGAAAGATGCACTATTGCACTGCTACCATATGCAAACGTTAGTTGGGCTCATACGGAAGTCATGCAGGGGTCATGTATGCAAAAGATAAAACTAGCGCCTGAAATTTCATCGAATCTTCTTCGGATTATCGGACGTGTATGCCTGATGAAAATTGTCCGATTGCAAGAAAATCCAATGGGAATTAGCTGAATGGAATGTTAATAAGAAAATAATTTATGTTTGTGGGGGATGGGCATCGTGACGATGTTATGAAAACCTTATGGATGGTCTATTGCCAGGTATTTTGTTACATTTCGTAACGATAGTTTTCTTCCATGTTCTAATTGTTTTGGGACGTGGGTGTGGTCCACAAACTTGTTTAGGATGCAAGTAGACACTCCCTTGAAACCTTACAGACACCCCAAATAAAGGTCATTGTTGGCTATCGTTAAAATTGTTTACGCAGAACTTAAATAACAAAAAAAAAAGCAATTTGCACTGAAACAAAAGCCAACTATTTGCTCATTTGCATTTCAATATCAAATGCAACATCAGACTTACAAATGGGTCTTTTTGTCAGCAAATAGTTAATAATTGCCACTTCAGCTCAGATAATAAGTGGTAGCAGAATGTTTACTGACTCATCAAGCAGGGACGGTAAGCTGATATCTAACAACTACTGTCCTGGAAATGTAGACATATGAGGAAAGAAAAAGACGACGACGACAACGAAGAAGAAAAACGCTTTCTAACATTTTGCACTAGTTCAGATGTAAAGCATAACATGACACGTTGGATAATCAAGATCATTATGAACGAGGTGAGATCATACCTCAAACAATTCTTAATGCATTTGCATGAATGTCTTTTGAACATATGTGCATATAGTGAGTATATGAAAATGTTAAAAATAGTTACAGCTACCGATCATCCTACGCGAAAGCCATTAAGTGCACGTTTTCCATGGCTACAAGCTTGAGAAATCTAGTGATGATTGTTAGTATTGTATTCTATCCAAAGTGGTTTATCTCGACTTGATCTCCTCGTCTAGCGTTTTAGTGGCTCTTAATCGCACTGAGAAGACCAACATGCATGGGACAACAGAGCACCTTAAGGTTGTTAAGTTAGGGCCGAAGATGAGGAGGGAAGCGAAAATAATTTTCCACGATTGGTAACAGAATATTATAGAGAAGTTGTTTCCTAGTGCAAAGAAAATTTCTGTCTTTCTTTTTTTTTTGTTTTTCTGTACATATCAGCAATGAAAAGATCATGCATGGCCGACATGTGATCATACGATGACGTAGTTAACTTAAATAGCGTGACTTAATTATGTCCATTTAAGTTAAATATTGTATAAACTTTATGCGAGCATATGCTTCCACAAGAAGACAAAGTGGAGGTTTTTTAAGAGACTAATCAATGAAAAGAATTGCAACTATATCCTTTGACCACATATTGCTCGATTAATCAATATAGAAAAGTCCTCATATCCCCACAGAAACAATTGTTAATTAAATTTAAAAAACTCAAAATTTCTCTCTTGCCACTCTTGAAACCACTTTTAAATTTGAAGGAATAAAAACTCCGTACGTGGATAGTATTTCAAACCCATAATGGTTTGCCAAAGTTCAGCCTACACTCCGTCATCGTCATCGTAAAGCAGCATCGGGATCACTTGAGGCTTGGAGTTTAAGATGTCTTGACTCCAATTTTTCGGATCTATCCTTAAGCTCCTCCGCAAGCTCATTCTAAAGCCCCCAAAGCTCGACCTATACTCCATTGTTACCATCGTCAAGTCATAACAAACTATTTCGGGCTATAGCCTTAAAGGTGTCTCGACTCCAATCTTTCGATCATTACTTCCTTCCACAGCTTGATCTCCTAAGACTCAGCTAAAAGCTCAAGCTAAATTCTTAGAGCTCAGCCAAATGCTGTAAAACCTGAGCCTGAAGCTCTTAAACCCCAACCTAAAGCTCCTAAAGCACATCCTACACTCGATTATCGCCATCATCAAGCCACACATTAAGGCAATCATTGGCATTGGCGTTTATGATGTCTCGACTCAAATTTTCTCGACCTATTTTTGATTTCTTCTTTGAGAAAACCTTCACTGAAAGACCACACTCTATTCAATTTTTACTTTTCGAAACAATTGAACGCACCTCTTTCAACAAATTTCGCAAGAACATATTGATACAATCTCCCTGCAGCGACTTAACATATTGATAACCATTTGTTAATTTATAGTTTTTATGCATCTGAATCGTATCTTACAGATACATCAAGCAATTAAAGATAAATGCAACTGATATGCAGAGGTAATTAAAATGCAGTCAATATAAAATGGCATAGTTAGCTGATCTCGTAATGGTTGATGATGCAATATTTAATGCTTATTCATTCATTGTAACAGATCTAATATGTTAACAATGTTATGCATCAGTAGTTAAGTGAACATACTTAAAGTTGATTTATTACCAAGGGGCGATCTTGAGATCTTTTCACAAGAGCAATGGAGAATGAATCGATAGCAAAAAGAATTTATACCGGCGCAGCTGCATACCAAATGCATTGATATTTTTTATAAGAATTTCGGTTATCACAACGAAAATTCATCATTATCACTGATACAACTACTCAAATCAAGGCGTGTCCTCCCAAATACATTGCTATCTACAGTCTTATCCTAAATTTATCATGGCCATCAACTATGCAGTTCTCGAATGTTTTCATTTGCGTTGTCCTCCAATCATGAAATCTCATTGCAATATTGATTTGCGTCGATTAATTGTGCAGTCGATAGCTATGATCGTTATGTCAATTTTTTCGACAATTTTTAAGCTCTATGCTCTGTCTGTTAGAATGCTCCTGTTCTTCACGTTCCTTAATTGAACAATTCACAGCAGATCCTGCAATTTGGCAAGAGTTAATGTGTATGGGTGAATGCTGTGGCCTGACCTGTGACCTACTTATTGGATCATTTTGTTGTTATAGTTTCATTTTTAATGTTAAAGCTTGGTTTCCGTTTTCGCGTAGCCTACCCTGTCACATACTAGTGCGGTCCGATAAGTACTTAGCCTCACTGCCCGATGTTGCCACTATCGCAGGAGTACTATAGTGTTGTACTATCCTATCGCACTATAGTGTTGTACTATCCTGCAGATGACTACCGACGAAGCCTCAGCCGGATCAGAGTTGTAGTGCTGTTTTGAGAGCGTGGAAAAGCAAGCGTGTCGGTTGATTTACAAAAAATGGAAAAGGACCAATATCGGTCGGTGATTTAATTTTTGTTTTTGGACGGGAAATCACGCAGTGGAATCAAAGAGTGTTTGGGTACAGTGAATGGGAACGCATCTTCTTCGATGGCAACCGTCAAAAATTGGCTCAACGAATTTCAACGCGGTCGTACGTCGGTTATTGATGAGCCTGAAAACAGTAACCACGGAGGACAACGTGACGAAAATCCAAAATCTCATTTTGGCAGACGGCCGATCGAAGGTGCGCAAGGTAGTCGAGAAATGAGGTATCTCAAAAGACCGCATGGCGCATATCTTAGATGAAATTGTAGGTATGAGAAAGCTGTCCGCAAGATGAGTGCCGCGTTTGCTCACTCCAGATAGCAAGCTTAACCGTGTGACAAATTCAGAGCAGCGTTTGGCGCTGTTTCAGCGCAATCCGAAGGAGTTCTACGTCGTTGCATGACCGTTGACGGAACATGGATCGACTGGTACACACTAGAGATCGAGGAACAGTCGAAAAAGTGGACTTTACCCAGTGAACCTGCTCCAATGAAGGCTAAGGCTGTCCCATCGGCCCGAAAGGTGATAGCCACCTTTTTTTTGGGATTCGCAAGGCGTGATATACATTAACTACCTGCAGAAAAATGGTGCAAAATTGTCACAGAGCAGTACTATGTCCAATTAAAGGACCGATTCGAAGCCAAATTAAAAAAAGGGCCCCATTTGGCAAAGAAAAGAGTGATCTTCCACTGCGACAATGCACCGGCTCACACTGCACCCGCCACGACTAAATAGATCAAATTGGGCTACAAACTACTGCCCCATCCACTGTATTCTCCAGATTTGGCCTACTGCGACTTCTGTTTTTTCACTCGAATCTCCGCCAAGGAAGCTTACATTGTAGACCTCCAGAAAACTTTTTTTCAGACGGGTTAAAGAAATGCGAGCATCGCTGGGTCAAGTGTTGAAAAACTTATTGAAAGTTATTGAAAAATAAATTACATTTCTTTCGAAATTTTTGTTTTTTCATTTGTAGGCTAAGTACTCATCGGACGTCCCTCGTAGGTCGTTGACAGATGACAGATGACAAATATCTTTTGATTGCACTTCTCGCGGATGGCACGTTATTCAAAAGTTGTTTCATTTGCGCATTTGTTTCATATGCTTGATGCACCCAGACATATGCAGCTGATAAAATTGAATAAAAATTTTTATAAAATTTAATCTCTCTTTAATGTCAATCAGGAAAATTTTATTTAATAATTTTACATCAAATACAATTTTGATTTGGTAAAATATCTACGATCATTCTGCAAATAACAATTCAATGCATTTCGGTTGTATTCGCATCCCTTTGTCTAAGTCACCAGAGTGCAATTTCATCCTTTTGAACATTCATTGCAATGAAAATTTAAATAAGAGTTGTTTCGATTTGCATTTAAATTTATAAAATCAAGTTCGACGGTGGTAGCGAAACAATATGGGAAAATTGTTTAAAACCAAAAAGAAAAGCAGAAAAAATTCACGAAAACAACCCCCATAACAGAAAACGCAACCAAAACAACAAATGAAACAGATGTAGCTGTGATATGTGATGACGATATGTGCAATCCACCTCCCTACCACTAATATGTGTACAAATGTTTCACTTGGACACAAATTGAGTTGATATCGTGGCTAAAAGTCATCATAAAATATTTTTTTTCGGGGGGTTTGTTTTGATTTTTTTTTCTCTCCCCCTCTCTTTTGGTGGACTATTCATATGTGCTCGAGGACCAAAACGATGGTGTGATTTATTGGTAAATTTATTTCGGTTTACGGTGAATAAAAAGGAGAATTAATGAATAAAATATTTATGACAAATAAGTTGACGGTATGTATGTATGTCGACGGGGGGGATGCAAATATTATTTTGACATCATATGTATGATGGATTCCAATCAATTAGGGTCGATGGCAATAATGATTTATTTTGCAAAGAAATTCAGTGCACAAAATGCGATTATCTGGTCAATAGTGGACTGAAATAAATATTATGTAAAGAGGTTTTTGAGGTTCAAATGGTGATTTTTTAATTTAGTTTTAATGCTTATTCATATTTGGGTTGGTCAAACGTTTGGTGAAACAGAAAATTGACATCTGAAAAGTTTTCTTCGCAATCCTCCGTTTTCTTGTTTGAGTAATGATTTTGGCTGTATTTTTATTAATTTACTTACGATTTATTAATCTTTCCATTCAACATTTCTTTTTTGCATTAGTAAATAAATTTAAATTAAACCTTATTTATTTTCCAACGAAAATCGGAGTATGTTTGAGTTCACTTTTCTTAAAATACAACAGAGCACACTAACAACCATTCGCCTTCGGTACGTCCTGTCTAAAAGCTCCTTTCGCAAAGAAAATAAGGTCAGAAACCGATTTATTTTCTTCTCCTTTAACCTATAACCCTTTTGGCAATGACACATAATTAATTCTGCTGAAATTTTTGTGTACTTTCTGCTGAATTCATTGCTATGGTAAACATTTTAATTTTTTTTTGTCATTTTGCCCGCCAGGTAACTTCTTCTACGTTCAAGCTTGACACGTCTAATCCCCGTCATTTGATTTTCAACCCCTTTTAAATTGTGTCGCTAATGAAAATCATACGAAAAATTCCGGTGAAAAAAGAGCATAAGTTTACAGATTAAGAAGTTTCCCTAATTAGGCAATGATGATGTTTTGTTAGATTTGATGGTTGTAACGTCTGCTGAGCCTTAGAGAAGATGAGAAGATTGTATAATTTTCAGCTTGAAGCTAATTTGTCTCCGACAAATTTCTTGTTATCCTTCAAGTCGAATTCTCCCTTATTCCGCTAGTAGCAGTGACAAGTTATTGCCCGTTGAAGATGGAATTTTTTATTCCAGGAAATTGTTTGCGCTTGCTAGCTTCCCCGAAAGGAAAACATTTAAAACTAACACACCAGGAGTTTGGTGAAATATTTAAATTAAATCTGTCTTTTGAAAAAGTTTTCCAATTTCAATCACTTACGGTTGCAATAAAAATAAAACGTATTAACAAATTCCATGCCATGGATTTGTTCATTAAAATCAAACATTATCATAAACAACGCTAACAAATCTGCAAAAGAGCAACGTACCCTCGAAGACAAAAGAAATTAATTAACCCCTTTCTGAAAATACCATTTCTTTTCGCCGCGACATGCTGTACCAGTCGGTGGATAGATCCTTAAAAGTTTCTCCTGTCTCCAGAATTTTGCGGTCATAAAACAATTGGGGTTACGGGTGGTGTTAACAAGTTGAACCTATGTTTATGGTTTGTAATAACTGCGGATTTCATTTATGAGAATTACCCTCAGTGCGGATAGGAGGAAGCATGCGATAAGCTCATCATCATCTCCTTGAGGTTCGATAAACGAGAACCAGAGAGAGAGAGAGAGAGAGAGAGAGAGAGAGAGAGATACAACCAGGCAAAGTCAGATCGGGAGCGTGAGAGAGAGAGAGAGAGCGCGATAGAGTGTGCGAATGAGGGACAGCAGAGGAGGGGGCAAAAACGTATGTACAATCAGTTTCATTATTATGCAACTGTTTAATGGCAGCAAACAAAAGTGAAATCACTTTTATCTTCTTTAAGTCATTTAAATAACTAGACTACGTCATATGTGAAGGGCATTGTTAGGCATCAAGAACGTGAAGTGTGGAAACAAAGCAGAATATCCTTCGCCAAGGATTCGCCTGACGACCGAGCTCATTTAATTATAATTTATGCCCTACTCGGTAAGTGCCTACATGCTAACATGCTCACTTATGTTCTCGACAATTTTCTGCAGTGCTAAGCTTCTTGTCTTTTTTATAGGGGCTTAGGGTTATCATCCCCTGCAACGTTTGCTGTGCGGATGTCAAGAACGTAAGCAAACAGGATTGAAAAAATGGGGGAAAAATTGTGAACGGATAGCAGAGATCTGAGCTACAGAAAGGCTTGTGTTATACCAATGGCAATACTGAGTTTGTGGTAATATTTGAAAAAGATACTGCAGCATGTACAAAGGACGGTCGAGTCGGGACTAGCAGGGTAAACTGACAAGCCGTCAAAACAGTATCGTATCCAGCGGGTGACAAAACAGAATAGAACAATTTAATTTTTTTCCGCTGCAAGGACATGAGCAATCATATCGTCACTATTACACGTTAACACTTCACTCTCCTTTTCTTCCTTGCCCGGCTTTGAGTTGTAATGAGCGCAGCGTTATAGGGACATCTTTGACATATTAATCCCAATAGTGTTGTATCTGTTGTTTACCGAACGGATGCCAACCTCCTCCTTGTTCAGCCGCAATGGTAGCATTTAGAGCAACAGATTGAATTTAAAACGCTTCGTTGGCAAGCGTGAGAAATACCAAGGGATAAATGTTGGAAGATTGAAGGTTGTTAGGGTGGTAAAGAGGCAAATCAGGATGATGGGATAAGTACAGAAACGCTTCAGTTGAAATGAAATCAAGTGTTGGACAAGTTAACTTGATGATTAAGTTGATGTTGGTCCATTTCAGGAGAATTTTATGAATTCTAATTGATAAAGTTGTTGGTAAGATTGATTTGAAGATAACAAGGATGAAGGATTGTGTGGAGTTTTGGGTAATAGTTTCATGTGTTGGCGTATATTTGTTTAATGTGTGGAATTCATGAGTTTTTCTGGTGTTTTTGAATTAGATTAGGATAGGGAAAGTAGTTTAAAAATGTTGGGTTCAAATTTCCAAATGACCTCATTTGACAAATCAAAAATAAGGAAAAATTTATTCTCAAGAAAAAATAGCTGAACGATCATCTTTATATTACAAATAAAAAACAAAATATTTTAAATAAAAAATTGAAACAGGTCTCATCTATTGGAAAAATTAAGAACTAAATAAAATTATCTGCTCATTTGATTCTGCATTCTGTAAATAAATATATAAAATTACTCGAACTTCCCTACTTATTTATTTATATTTTTAGGATCTGCAGCGTTTGATTTTCGATTTCTGTGGCACATGTGGAACGAAAAATGGATAAAATTAAAAAATGATGACTGGGTGGAGAGAATGGGCTAAAATATGGTACATAAGATGAGCTGTGCATCTCTGATAAGGAGACCGTAATAATTCCAGTCTTCAAAGCCAGCATCAGCTCTTGATGACCAGTGCCAACACTTAAAACATACAGAACCCAAAACAAGCAAACTAAAAGGTTCTTAGATGAGAATCATCAGCCAAAGTGCGCAACATCTAACTCTACTGGTGTACTGGTAAACTCATGAGCACTGATAACCAGAAAGCTGTTTTCATTGGTAATTGATGGGTTGCACTAAAAGGAATCAGGAAGAACAAATAAAACACCAGGCTTCTGTTGAAGCATATGATAAATGCTGGCATCATAACCTTAGACCTTGACAACCGAATTTAAAGCCAAGGAATCCAATCAAATTCAATCGATCAAGATGATAGTAGTGTTAAAAAGTTTAGTAAGTGCTTGAAAAGCTCAAAACTAGCCTTAAGGTATGTGGCTACAGGGCAGTTGGTAAAGGACCCGTTGCAAAGAGCTGTGTCCTGGCTGTCACATACCATCAGCAGATTGCCATGATAGATGGACTATCAGCTGGAGGTAGATAATACACGAAGGTATCAGGATGTGTGCAAAATTATCAAAACTGTCAAAGCTAGTCATGGGTGGCCTAATGAGGAATACAGCGTGTTCAGTTTTGACTTGCAATCTGATAAAATCGACAGAAGTTTTCAAGTCCAATATATTAACCTATTTGCCATAGACTTGCTTCACAATTAAACCTCTAAGTTTAGGATTGCATAGGATGACTCAGGAAGCGGCTATTGGTTAGAAGAAGTCCATTCAAACCAAGAGCCCGTATGTAATTAAATTTGCAAAAGTGGAAACTGGATAATTGCTACAGGGTGGTAGTATAAACAACATTCGTGGCATGCTTAACTGGGTAGTTTTGAAGGCGAAGAAAGCTTTAGCGCTCAATTCAACCTTCTCTTTCCCTCTGGACCAGATGAGTTAGAAAATAAACTTACGAGCTCGGAATGTTATAAGGCATCCAAAACTTAAATTTTTGTCTTCATTAAATCCAGCTGCTAAGGATCAGATTGCAACAGCAGATTATATTATGATGTTTATGTCTGATGATTGCTTTGGTCTTAATGTTACACTGATCGACATCTCAAATGTATTTCTAACCAAGAAATCAAGCGTTCGCTAGAAATCAAGAGCTCTTGATTAGAGATTAGAGAAACATTATTAGAGAGCATCAAAAAAGGACTCCTTTTTCGCCATGGAATACATCATTTTTCTAAGAATTCGGACAGTATAGTCGCTACACTAAAAATTGTTATACTAGCTAAGAAAAGCATTTTAGTTTTTGTTTTGTGTCCTGCTTTTAACTGGTTTGTCTTTTAACAGCTGGGGCTTATACCATTGAAAATAATGAACTAAAAGTGGGCTCTATCTCAATTTTTATGGTCTAGAAGGACGTGGCGCTGATAGATGCCATTATTTGCATATAGGAAGAGCATCGTTATTGCTGGAATAGTCATGCTGCAAGCGAATCTCTTAAGACGGATATTGTAGTTGGCCTTCCTTTGCAGTCAGTTTGTAGTTGATTCTATATGGGTTCTCAATCGCAGGAGTATGGAGGGAAATAAACAGACTGACCTATTGGCCCGAAGAAGAACTTAGCTCTTGATACTTGGAGAGTTACGAATGAAGTAATCTCCTTAAACCGCTTTTCTTCAGTGAACTTCCATAAGATAATTTTAACGGCTCCTCTGTATCAATAAAGATACAGCGAACTTAAAGCACAGACAGAACAGGTGAGGCTATTAATATCATCTAACCTTTTATCTTCCTTTATGTTTTAGTCAAATTCCGAGTCACAGCTGCTATTGCAGACTTTGGATGTTTCAAGTATTATCTAAAAGATTTTAACGAAGCAACACATGAACATAGTTAGGAACTGAACGAGGAAGAATCAATTGTTCATTTCCAATGCAATTGTCTGGCCCTATCTTTGGGCAGGCAAGAAATCTGACACAGGTTTGGAAGGTATTCTGAAAGATGTACGAACATATCGGGCTGAAATTGTAACGCTGCGTCCATTGTTACTACGTCCATTTTTGCGTCCATTGTAACTACTAAACTTACAATGCATTTATGAAATCAAAGAGAATTCTTTTGAATTTGAGTTGCAGGAAATCAACGAACGGGATTTGCTATGAAATGAAGTAAGCCGTGTTTAGATATGTACTAAACTGTGGCCAGCCGTATTGACTGTATTGGAGAGCTCTGTGTGCCCTCTATCGTCGGAGTAATGCTGAAAACAGTTGACAATTGGAATCGCGTGGCGCAATATGCTCGGGCAGTGCTGATACTGAAAAAAGCTTTGTTTGAGCGTTGGGAGGCATCGGGGATGGATGGATCTCTTTTCTAGCACTTCCTTCCTCTCCCTTCCTTCCCGTTAGAGAAGAGATTCCCATAACCCGAAGGCGCCTCTAGGCGTAGGAACACGAGGCCTAGCCCGAAGTAATGTGTCAAACGGTTCCAGGCTAGGTTCTCAGGTTGACAGGGGAGGTGTTTAGTGGGTTGTCCAAAAGCATTTTACGTCTGGGAGTCCCAAAACCAAACTGTGGCCAGCACAAGGCAACGACGACTTGCAATTTTTTTTCCGCTCTTTTATTCCTTCATTCGCAAACCATCTGCTTCCATAAATAAACCCAATTATGATCACTTACACTATAATTTGCCTTAGCATGCATTCAAGCTACCTCAACTTCATAAATCGATACTAATCGCCTCTATTAAATTACGCTGACCATCTAATCAATCAAAATAAATGGTGGAAAAAAAGTGTACATTTTTCCCATCAGGAGCGTGCATAGCCTTGAATAACTTCTTCTCGACCATCAGCACAAGATACAATCGAATGTAATTGGCCTTAAGACTTGAAATGAAGATTCAACAGACTCGTGCTTGAATGAATGATGGAAGACAGAAAATAATCAAGTTTGAATACCACCCACACTTAGAACTTCTACCAATATATATTCACATGCCTCTTTGCTGAGGATAAATTAAATGGCATTAAAACATACTTAAATAATCGTTGATTGATCATAAACTCAAGATACCAAAACGGCGGTAATCATCTTCATTACCAGTAAATTTTTTAACAGCGTGTGGAACGAGTTAATATTGCTTTGATAAGGATCTCTTTTTTTTTTGTTTCTTTTCTCAATTTTCTTAAGAGCATGATAATTAATTTGTATTATTCCTGTTAAGTAATTTGTGTGTGAAGCATTGGGTGTCGTTTTAAATAAAACAGTCAACGTTAGGTGTGCTAAGGTCTCTTCATGAATTTATGGTTTAATGGTCAAGATCTTTTTGATTAGGATAGGACTCTGTCTTAGAGCTGGAACACTGAGAGTGATTTATCTTTGAAAGACTAAACAGTTCTAGGTGTGTCACATTCAGCAGATACTTTCCACTGTAATCAACCGACAAGGTGTTGACTACTAGATACCAGTTGATTGACATATTTAACTCGTTTCATTGAGGTATTACTCTGATTTGCTTAGCGACCATTGATTCAATGCAACCGCAGGTTGACTTTTTTAACGAGTTTTGACACACACTACCAACTTGGGCGGAGAAAATGTTAAATATGAAGAGTGGGTTTGGAATGAAATCGCGTGATTGATGGGATTATTTTTTCTTGTTATTTAATTATATTTATGCTTCAAATGTTTTAAGCTTAACGATATTTAATCTTGGCTTGGGTGTTCAAAGATACTTTGCGTAAAAAATTATTTGATCTCATTTTGTTGAGGTTTCTACTACGTCGGTTTAAATTTGATCTGGATTATGTACCTGTTGAGTCGGCATTTTATTTGTTAGCATGTGGGTGAGAAAGATTTTGGAGCCTGTCCATCATGTACGTAATAATATGCCATGGGAGTAAAAGAATTCAATGGAGCTTCATTTGATTTGTGCAAGAATAGAATCAGCGAAATATCTTCTTTGTTTCAAAGGTTCTAATAATCAGTATATTTTTTTGTGTTATAATTCCTCTTCCTCTGTGAAAATGATATTAAGACTTTGGCGCTCTATCGATTGTTCTTCGAATTAAAAATCCTTGAAGACTTTGTTTACGAAAAATGAAAAATGTTAAAAATTTCTATTCTATTCATTCTACCATCAATGGTTTCTATCTTTTGATTTCAGAGATTTAACTGTTTTAGAAATACCTTAAATATATATAATAATATATCTATTGTAATTCTACATGGCGCCTAAAGCCATCCTTGTAAGAACTACATTTATTATTCATTCCGTTCTATTACATGCCAGTAGCGACATCTTTTGGTAGCGGAACGATAAAGGTTTCCGATCAACATTGTATATATATGTTATATATATGTTGTTTGTCATGATCCCGGTCTGGAAATTTAAACAAACTTTTATGTCGGAATTTCGGGTATGGTTGAATTGAAAAACAAAAAAAAAATTGAATTTGCAAGATTTGTACCCAGTAAACATTTTTGAGTCCCTAAAAAGGAGTCAATTTTGTAGCGATTAGCTGATTGTGTATGGTATATTTATTTTTCCAAAAGCTACTTCTAGGGTTTCTTGAGCTAACGACAAATTTTAAATACTTCACGTTAGTATAGATACGATGTAGCGAATGACTAGGTTATCAGGATATATAGAGAATTTTATGGTCTTAAATTTGAAGACTTTTCTACAGCTGGAAATAATGAAGACAATGTAAAAATTTAATTCCAGACGATTTTCTAAATAATTGCTCCAAGGACATAATTTTTGGTTTCCAGTCAACAAATATGTTTGAAGTGCAAACAGTAACTGATAGTTTCATTGATGCCATCAATAACAACTTTGGTTGTTGATGGTTCACTATCGTCTGAAATATGGTAATCATGTAATCCCATGACAAAAACTTTCGTTGACAAAACTAGAAACTATGTCTTTGCCTCCGTCGTCAAACGAGAACTTGATTTTTTGTGATTGAAACTCCCCTGGAATGTTGTTCATGGTTTGTTGGTGACAAAGTAGTGAGGTCTATTGAAGAAGAAAGCCACAAATTCCTGCAAAAAAATGTGCTCAAAGCCATCCAAAATGTTGGTTTCTGTCTCTCTATTAACTTGTTACAACTGTCAAATAATGTCAAATATTTTGATGATAGAGACAATACCGCTAGATCGGTTCAAAAAACCTGCTCATTACATCGCAATCATAATATCACACAAACCCCCACAAGTTTGTCAGAGTATGATCGATGGTATGAGATAAGGGCAAGATTGGAAATATTTAAAAAAATCACAGTGACCTTAAAAAGATGCGCTATGTGTTTCGTACAATATTCTCTTCTCTTTTTCAAACAATGCAGAAGTGGATTTATTCATCAGTCGAATCGTTACTCGCTACAAAGATTACGTCCTTTAATGCTCGTGTATTTGAATAAGGCCATAAGAAGTTGTGGAGGAAAAAAGAGGAAACTCCAATGGTTGACAGGAATCGACAATCGCCTGGCTAGATTTTTTCAAAATTATTTTCTTTTCTTTCTTAACAAGTGAAGAAGGGAACGAATTTTTCATTCGGATCGTTACCTGGTACTTAGATCAGCTTATTTTGACACGTGTGGATTTGAATTAATTTGAATTATTAAAGGGAAGAAGACGAATCCCTATTGGAAGGCAGGACTCAAAAGTCCGCGCCTGGAATTTTGCAGCGTTATTTTCAATTCTTTTTCAACCAGTGAAGAAGTCGATGAAGATGTCGGTTGGATCGTTATCTGCTTTGACGAGCAGGTATTTTCAACAGTCGTGAGAAGCGTAAGATGTTGTGGAAGGAAGAAATTGAGACTCTAATAGATGCCAAGACTTGACTGGCTGGATTTTTGCTACATTTTTTCTTTTCTTTTGAATAAGCAATCGAAAACTGACATTACTATGAGTTTTGAACAAAGTGACCAATGTAGAAACCAGCAGAAAATAAGACCAACTTCTTCCTTTCCACCAAAGTTTCAACCACAATGTAAGATCGCTCACTAGTGCTCTAATAGTCACCAAACTACAGGAAATGCAGTTGACTTTAACATTTTTCTTACAGATAGAGTTGAAATGAAATGTAAATCATAAGGTTTTAGTTCTGGACCTGCGTTTTCCATTCATGTGGACCATTCAAAGAAGCTTTCAAAAGGCATTTGCTTGAATACAAAGAAGATGAGAATTTTGTGTGTATTTCACTTCAGGTGTCACTAGTTTCTTCCTAAGATGCTGCTGCAGGGAATTTTCTTTGCCGTTGGGACAAAAGCATTTCAAAAGCGGGAAAGCAAAATAAAAGGGCCTTTTTGGTTTCAATATACAATTTTGTTTAAAAACAAGTCCCCCTTTTGTGGTTCCGATTGATATGAATTATTCTTAATGCTTGATTTGATTGTGTTGGCAGTCGTATAGTTTATATGCATGACCCAGAAACATATGATTATTATTAATTATACCTACCCTCGAGACTTTACTGGCTGTCTATTGACGGAAAAGTTAAAAATCAATTCCTCGTTGGAATTTTTATGGTTTTTTTTAAGAACTTTGTTAACTTTAATTAATGTTTTTGGGATTATCTTGAGTTCTCATGTTGGACTTTTGGGTCTTTTAACAAAGTCGAAAGTTTTCTGCTTTTTCAATTGAAAAAAACAGGAAAAATTTGTTGTTTTTTTCAACTTATTAATCATTAAAAATCATTAAACTTATTAATCATAAATTATATGTCAAATCTTGAATTTTTAACGTTCTTTTGAGTCCTTAAAAGGATACATTTTACAAATCAGATTAAATCAAATACAAATCATACAAAATTTTACAGATTCTTATTCGATACTATATTGTTCAATTATCATTTTAAAAAACTTTGTCGTTTTTAATTGTTCACTATTTATTTCCATTGATTACAATAATTGCCAGCTGACTTTGTTTTATTAACCAGTTTCGGTCAATAACCATTCACGTTAAAGTATATCTCAACCCCTATAAATTCTTCGACAATTTTCCTAATCGAAAGATACGAGAATGCTGATATGGTCAAATGAATATGTTGAGTTTATCCAGAACATTTGGTACCGTGAAACGAATTCATTCAAGTCACGATAAACGTGTAAATACTATATCCATGCTTATTCAATGGTAGTGAGACATTGAATAAGGCTAAACCAATGGTATACAAGGCGACAGAAGAACGATGAATGCAACAAGAACAACAACGACTACGATGACACCGTCAGACGATTGCATCACAATTTAAATAAATAAAGTCTACTCGAACCTGAGTCCTTAACTTCATTTAACCACTCTTTAGAGTGTGTCCAGTCTAGTATATTGCTTGGACTATGCTCTGTATATAATTAAATGGACTAGTGAGATTTTTGCGTGGTCATTTGTTGATTTATCCACTGTGTCAATAAATTTTGTTTATTTTTGCAAAAAAACAACAACATTGAATCGATGGAACATTGCATGAGATCGGAAGTTTTATGGAAATAAACATTAGCTAAGGATCGAATATAACTTACCGCTGCTGAGCGATGCATTCGCATGTTAAAAAGTTGAAAATTATTTTTTTGTTGTGACTTACCTGGAAGGAAGAGAGAACATAGTTTAATAATTTTCATTCGTGTGGCAATAAAAAAAATCAAAACAAAAAATTAAAACGATAAATTTAGATCCTTTTTGTTGCGTTCAAATAGAAAAATATATAAATTTTAGGTTCATTCCTGACAACTCCACCCAACAATTTAATCCTGATGTCTTACATAATATTCATTCTTTGCTAATTCTTAGATAATTACTCATTTCCGTTTTATTACTTTATTTATTATTCACTAGGTAACTGATAGGCAACCGCATATACAACCGCACCACCTTCGATCCCAACCGTGTACTTTGATAGTACGATGACACATAATTGTACCGAGAACCTTTCCATCTATTCGTTTGTGACTGCAAAGTCATTTGATATCCTGCAAAATGTGATCCGTGCAATCGAATTGAAAGCCTGTGGGGTGGTATTGAAAGAAAATCATAAATGGTTGAACCAATCAATCGAAACTAATTGGAATGTACTAGTTAACATTATTCACATATAAGTACGGTACAGGCCCGTAAGGCTTGGCGCTAGCCAACATACAAAAGTATCTAAACCTGTAAAAATAATGCTGAAGACATAAAAATTTATTATTACCAAGCAATGCACGAGTATCTTCAAGCTTTGAGGTATTTTAATTTGTAAGATACGAATCAGCACGATTTATTGTAATTTTTTCTTTTTTGTTTCTTCTGACCAAATGCCAAAGAGTGTGAAGTGTGAGTCTGTTAATCCTTTTCCTGGTTAAGTTCTTGAGTGTGAGACGGATAAATTCAGAGTAATATCTAGCACTGCAATTTATTCCTTGGCAGTGTTAAACAAACCAAAGAACCACTTATACAGCGTCAGTGCCAATCAATTTGAATGTGGCGGGAATGAGCTGGATTGGATAGTGCTTGCATGCATTTACGATAAAATTATGAAAATATTTTCATCCAGAATGTCGGCTAAGTGAATTGATACGTATTTATATCGATAGGGTCGCAATGATAAAAAGTCAATGTGTTTGTTGTATCATTTCAGATTCACTTTAGCGTTCAGTGAACTCATCAAGATTCAAGTAGATGCTGAGCAGCACATTTGTGGTTTCCATTCTATATTATGTACGGCAAACGTCTATTTGTTAGTCTTATGAAGTTTACACATATGATCGGATGTTGCATCTTCGTAGCGCTTAAGCTTTTGTTTCAGATTAGATAAGAATCAGACAACATTGCATCTTAAGCGAGACGAAGACGATAACACGAAGATTAGCGCGACAATGAAGGATTATGTTGGATCAGGAAGTTGTTGCGCTTCAGTCAAAATTCAAGTGCTGGATCAATGTCTCTGTGGAATCCATAAAATAGGAATCTTTCCATAGTGCTTTAAATCTGAACTAACCATGCTGAGAGGTTGCTTTTCCACAGAATGTTCATAAGCTCTTTTCAATTGTTTATGTTGATTGCGATAATGTTTTTTATTTTGAGCGACAAATATGGAAATACGATTATTCCTTTGCATCCGGACAAAGAATCGGAACTAATATTTATATCCACACATTTCCTAGGCCGAAAAGTACGTACACTTAATGGCAGATTTGCTAAGAGCAATAAATGAATTTGAATTCCTTATGGCAGCCATCTTTGAACTACATCATTTGACGTTTGATCTCAGTTGTCTTTGCCATTTTGTAGTTAACACTCGCTTGCTGCAGAACATTTTGAAATTGTCTAATTGTTTCATCAGAAAACAAGAAGTTTTGTTGCTACTCAAAGAGAATTCGGTATACAACACGTTTGTCATTCTACTCCCTCTTTGTTGGTCATTCATCGCGAAGATGATAAATTGTAACGACCAAAGGAAAAAATATGAAAACATGGACAGCTGTTTCAAAAGGCTTTCAAGAGTATCTGCGTGCCATGTTTGCGTTCACAATGTTTCCCGCGCATAATATGACATTGGCAAAAGAACTCAAGCCATACTAATCAGTTTTGGCAATATCAAAAATCTCAAACCATGATCTCGATTTCCTTCAAAAATGATCTTTTTCGATGATTTAAAGTTTTAGTTAAGCGTTACATCAGTTCGGTTTATAATAGCCATCAACTTATGCAGCCCTGATTTCCATTTTTAAGGAGGATTAGAGTTTGTATAATGTTTGGACTTTTTGGAGCGTATAATGTTTCGGTGATATTATTGAGTCATATTTCTTGAAAACTGCATTTGCCCGTATGATTTCTGCGAATGCTAATACTATAACGATGTAGAGGTTAAAATTTTCTTTTCGAAAATTGATGAAACTTCTACTGATGACAAGGCTCAAGATAAGTGGTAAAGCCTTAAGCCAACAGTCAGGCAGTTGATTAAACCGTCAAATATGTGGTTGAAAAGGATAAATGGAGTCATAGCTGGTAATGTGCGCTGTGGGTTATGGCTTATGTCAGCGCAGATTTCACTGACATAGTTAATAAGTACGAATATGAATTGTCATAGTAGATGCGTGAAACCTTTGAGAGGATTCAGGCATACTAGATGTGCGTTATTTATGCATTGTCTTAGATTTGAATGTCTCTACAAAATGCAGCCTTTGTTTCCTCCGATATTGAAAGTTGTAAGTGTCCTGTAAACTAAATTGGTTTTATTGTAAACTTTCCATCAGAACTGATATTCCTCTCTAACGAGCAAATTCAGAATTGTTCCCATCTTATCCAAACTGCGCTAATCTGGCTTGAAATACATTGAAAGATATTTTTAAGCCTACGTGTTCCCATCGTTATTTTTTTTTGACGAGGCCTATTCATGTTCCCTACTCTATATGCGTGCCGGCGAATTTCAAGTAATTGTTATTAATAACAATACAGCTCACATATTCTATTATACATTCAACTCATTATGCTATTAATGCTTTTTGTTCTTTTGTAACATATGAACGAATGAGATCATCTCTCTTTTAACTCTATTCTGGTCATTTGATAAATTAATATGAATGCCAGCATGCCGCACTTGTTGTTCTAATCTTGGCTACCCTTGGCTTAGATTGCAATTAAAATGCTATTTAAAAACATAATAAAAATTAAAATTAAAAAAATGGCATGCGGCAACGCATAAAACATCCTTTGAAAATAACGTCAGTTTGTTGGTTGTTTTTCGTTTTTTTTTTCGCTACGCATTTAAATTCCTTTTAAAAGCCTACTCAACTCTTATCAATTGGACGAAAGGCATTTATGCATGATGGAATTTTAAATGAACGAAAGAAATTTATGGAAAATTATGATTAAAAGCTTTTTTTTCGGATTTCATTTTTTGTTTTTGAATTTTCTATTCACGCTGCGTGCGCAATTAGCTTTTTTCTGCTTTCAGCAACGCATACTAATATCTGTGCGTGCTGTTCTCAATCAAAAAGATTGTTCTGTTTTGTTTTTATTTTTGATTTTCGATTTTCGTTGTTGTTTTTCATTATTTCGGTTTTATAGTGTCGAGTTAAGATGGAGTTGTGCTGTGAATGCATCGCAACTATATGCACAATTTAGCTGGCGTTAACTTTACATGATAATTGTTTGGCTCGCTGTACTGGGGCTTTTCAACCATTTCAAAAGTGGATCATATGTGATAAGTGCATAGTGAGGGTAGTGTTCTAGTACCCAAGATACGAGTGCATAGCAATGATTAGATACTTTGTGCTATTATCATAATGGTGCAGCGCAGAAGTTAGTTGTAGCCATGAAAAAGTATTTATTATGATTGTGTGACATGTGATGACTGCATTTTGTTTCTTGAACTATTTTCTTCGGTTAAAAACTAGCTTAGCGTGGATGGCTTTGTAAATTACCAGATGACACGTAGGCACAATTTAAAAAAAAAGACAAAAACAACACAGAAAAAAACCATTACAATCTGATGAAAGATTTATTGGCGCTGAGTAAATCATGCAACATGACCATCAAGGCAACTGTTTACGCAATATATTATGTGGTGAAGTGCCACAAGGGTTAAGTCTCTCTGGATTGCTGTTCCGGATTTGTAATTAAAGGTTTTGTAATAGGTCTAAGAGCTTTAGAATTGTTCATGTGAATCAATTCTTGTGGGAACTGTTTTTGTTGACCTACTTCTTTGCAAAGTAAGAATTTCATCGTGTATTCAATAAAATATTTTGGAAACAATTTTTGTGAGTTAGCTAAGATTCCGAAAATATCCTTCCCATGAAATATTCACTGCACTATTGTAGCAATATTAGTGTTGGTCATGGCTGTTGATCTAGTGCGTCTACGTGAGGATCATGCGATCACAAAAATAATCCCTAAAACACCCAAGCGTTTGTCCCTTTTTGTAATTCCGAAAACAAACCGATTAGCCTCTGCAGAAGTAGAAAATTTTACAGATTAGTTAAAGTATGAAGTCTTTATTGTTTATTTGCTTATTGTTGCTTGGGTCTACTCGATCTGACTTTCTTACTTTCGAGTATGCAATTTTAAAGGATGTAATTCAACTTTATGTTGTCACCTTCAGCTCATTCTGAGAACGAGCCCAGGTTAGAACTCGCTGCATGCAGGCTTAACGATGCCACGAGGATGGTGGATAGAAAGAGCAAGAAACGTTTTTCTTGTAAAAAGATAAATGTTTATTTGCCATTGGACCTAATTTGCCAATTAGGACTCGCGAAATAGCAAGGCAATAAGTTGCTTTATAATTTGAAGATGCAAAATGTTGAAAGATCAGTTTGCTGCTACGATTGTTAAGTCTGAAAAGAACACTAACCCACGATAATCTAAATAATATATGTTCAGATATAATTCTAAAATTATTGATCTTAAAAATGCCATTGCGACTAACAATTTTTTGAGTAAAGTGCATTAGAAATTTTAACTCAACCATGATCTTGCCCCTTCTGAGCACTACTTTTTCAAATAAATACTGACTATTCTAACTGGAATACTTTTCACTTCAGAAAAGAGTATTGAAAATTGGCTTGATTGGCGTTTGGGCTCAGCCCGGGTCCTGATTTTCTCAAAGAAACCCAGTATTGACGATTAAGTATATCAGCGGGCCAGGTTACTTTAAAGCTAGTTTGAACTCTATTAATATTTGGCGTACACTTACTAGCGTTCCAGATACTATATTAAAAATATCTCCTCACAATTTAAGTCATGTATGCTAAATTGAGCCTGAACTCAATGGCTACAAGAAAATGGTGTCTAGTTCTACTCTTAGGACAAACTAAGGTTTAAAGCTGCGACAGGAGATGTTTCGTTGATAGTTTCCGTTTTCTTTAACTTTGATTTTAAATGAGGACTTAGTACAACTTAGAGCGCTGTCGTAATTGTCTGGTGGCTACAATGCTTGAAATATGAACTTCGATTCCATCCTTTCGAAGCTTGGAAGTTACAGTAGAGTACTTTTGAAAAATTTTCACATTTTGATGATTGAGTTGGGGTCGCTTGAAACGAATGCGTTCATTGGCTTCGCTCATTATTTTTTAGGTTTTATGTGGCAAATTAAAAGCAGAAATTGGCAAACATTTGGTTCCAATCGGTTGCTTCTATACTGCCGTGGCGTATCCATGGTGGCATCCCGCAAGGGTCGAGTATCTAAGCATTGTTGCTGTAAATTTGCTAGCAAAATGTTAATGGGGTAAGATCTATCGAATTTCTCATGGAAATATTTTCGTTGGGACTATTTGTTTTGAGCAAGTGATTTTTAAAGCCATATATTTAATTTATTTGCAATGCAGATTTTTGGTGGTGGGTTCAATTTTTTTTAATTAAAACCTTAAATAAAATGTATACATCAACAATTACTTACCGTATCTTTGTGAAGATGTTTCTGGCAATAAAGTTACTAAGCAACAACTTAATAACAATAGCACTATGGGGTGATGCCACCCCATTTCGGATCAGCTACGTTACGCTCCGTAGATTGTACAATTCCTGTATGTTACACTATCAGGTTAAATGTATTAACCTCTATTACATATAAATGAAGAATAAAACACTAATTTTAAAATTATGGCTGCTCTACATACCCTATGCAACGCCGATAAATGCAATTTTCATTACCGTCAAAACGTTTTATTTTATTAGCACAAAACAAGGATATTCTAGTGGTCAAAGCCTAGCCTTTAAATATTTAGCATATGATTTCACAATCTAATTCCAACTTTAAAAAAAATCCATTAATTTTTCACTCATTCTCTCTCACTGTTTCAATTAACCCTCCCACTGGAAAAATTGGTCTTCCCTTCATTGCTGATGGGAAAAATTACGATTTCAATGCGTGACAACCATCCAATGGAACAGGGTAGCTAGAGACGGTAAAATCGCGAGTAACTCAATGAGCAATTGAATGAATGAATATTAAAATGTAAATTTTTTTGCGTATTTTCCATTTTATTGTGTATGATTGTGAGGACGAATTGTTAAGCGGATGTTTTATCCCTTCAAATAAAAAAAGCCACGCGGATAAGTGAACTCTAACCGAGAAAATGAAATTATCCTGAAAAATGTTTTTTGTTGTGGCTGTGTTAATGTTGATGCAAGCAATCATATGGATCTTTGGTGTGACTGAAGTGACTAGGACGCAGGGGGTGTTAGACGCTACGATAACAAAGGCACTAACAAGAAACAGCAAAAGAATCACTTAAAATACACAGCCAGGCTGTCACTGTATAGAAATCAAAGTCTCTCAACTCAAGAGCCTACAGGAAGAAGCAAATATTCTTGTCAATCGTCTTAAAAATAACGCCTAAACATTTTTTGCTTTTCGACGACACGAAAAGTATGGAAAAGTTGAAGTTTTCTGCCCCCTTTTCAATTTTTTTTTCTTCCTTCATTCTTCTTACTGCCACGCTATTGTAATGCAAATCGCATCCTGATGATGACGATTTTCAAGATAGCACAAATATTTCGCTTATCGTAGCAAGTAAAACACGACGCAATCCTTGAACCATTCATTCTACGTCCTCTGACCTCTAACCGAAAATCAAGACGATGATGATGTATAGAAAAAATACTATGATATAAGCGTTTCAAGGATAAATTCAACCACCATTCCCAACCAAATACCAAACATCCTTAAATATTTCAAACGACAATTTCTGGAGTTTCAACAAACATAAGATATGATACTGAGCAAATTTTAAACATTTGCTATGAGAAGTGAAAAAAAAAACATCAAATAGAGACTGCAATCTTCGCCGCTTGACTGCAAAATGTATGTGCTAGGATCCTCCCAAACATCCTCTTGTAAATGTTCCGATGGTGGTTTTTTTTGCAGGACTTCAAGAGTGTTTTTGTTGTTGTTGGTTTTGTTATTTATGTGGTATATTTTGTCCATTTATTGCTGTTCCGATTAATATATTTAGTACAGGACAAGCAAGAAGGATTTCAGTAATGACCCCTGTGGTGCGACATGAAATTTAGTGTTTTTTAACAATATATTCGCTGAACAGTGAAAGGATCATTTTCTCTCTCTTATTCCCTCGAGTTCAAGGTACTGAAGCATTAGCATGGATACAAAAGACGATTAAAATTTTGTGAAGGACTGCAGTTAGTGAAAAATATGAAAAAATAAGGGTACTAGTGTGTGCTGTGCGAATTTTCAAGTGATGAAAATTCGTTGATGAGTGTGTTGGTTTTAGATTAAAACTAGGGTGGTCAGTCGTTAGATGTTTGTTGACTGCAATATTTGAATCAATGAGTTTCTGCAAAGTTGCTACCGAAATGCATTTTGTTGTGCAAATAATGTGCTTTGCCGTCTCTGTACGATTTGCTGGTTTCTGGTTGTTTCAGGAAAAGTTGAAAAACTATAATGTACGAGTGTGACATAGAAATATATTAAGCACCTAGCAAAGTTCAAATTATACTTTTTGAAGGCTTTCCTCAGGTGGCTTTAGGCCGACATAGTTCATCAGGATTACAATGATCCCGGACATTTTTAACCCTGATGTGAAAGAGTCTGCGTCCTTTCTTTTTATAGACCAGTAGTCCTCCAGAGGGCTGAGTTAGACCATACCAAACATACCAACAGCTTACGTATTCTTTGTATGGTTCCAGAGCTCATTAAATGTTCCCGTTCCGATCTTCTTCATTTGGATTACGCGAACTATGAGCCTTAACGTTTTTCCAGTCTTCCTTTGCCCTTGCTGCCCACAACTCTCTCTGCCCACAACTCTAAATCACTTTGTACAGGCATCATTCATCTGCTAACAAGCATTAATGCTGAGTTATAATTGCCTGACCAGTAGCTCTGAATGGATGACTCTCAAGATGTATCAGTTTTTGCAAACATTACAGGTCATAAACATAAACAAAAGGCTACGCCTTTTCATTCTCTTTCGGAACGCAGAAAATCTCGAACAAATTTCAATCATTTTCCACTTGATGTTAAGAGATTCTAGAACCTTTAATACCGATATTTTCCTGTTTTCCTGTCAAACATGGTAGTTCTGCTTTCACTTGCGTTGCAAATTGCTCCGATTGGAAGTTGCAAAAACAGTTGGACAGTCGAAAAATGTTGTTAATTATCGGCTCGAGCGAGTCTATTGATGCGCAAATGACAAGTTTCGGCTTGGAAACGTTTGTGTACACAGGTATCGCCAGGTTAATCCTTTTCCACTCCAACATTCTACTAGGAGCTGCATCAGATTAGCTCATACATAAAACTTGTATTGTGCTCATCATTCAACACTGGGAGTTACGATGTTAACAATGATCATGAAGACGGATTATATCCTTTCTGAAGAAGCTGAGTTTGATCAAATCACTGTTTAGGACTAGTTTTCAATACAATTTTTCTCCCCGAAGTGGGTCCAATTCTAATTTTTACAAATGTATTCTGTACGTTCTTGGTTCAGGACATACCACGAGGCCAGACTTTTTTTGGTAAGACTAGGTTACACGCAGCAAAGTAAATGCACACATATCATACGTATTAATCTTATTCCAGGATTCAAAGCAATCATTGAGATGATTGATCTTATTTGAGATGATTGATCTACCTTTGTTTTGAAGATCCTCCAAAATATTTGGCGCTCTTTGTGATAAGCGTAAAGTCGAGTCTAATATAGAAAGTATATACGAATCCCTGGAACGTCTGGTCAAGTTAGTATATATTGAATCTTTTTCCTAACCAAACAGAAGAATATCCGGTGTAAGGACAATCAGTCATATGTTAGTTGAGTTGGAACTAGTCGTCAAGTAGTTTGGTTTGCTAAGGGACTCGTTTCTACAAGAACTCCAGGGCACAAAGTAAACCGGCCTTATCAAGTCCGTGACGTAAGTTCAAGTATACCTCGGATCAAGTCAATATCCTTTATGAGTACCATATAGTCACTGCAATTACCGTGTAAGCCAATTTTGGCAAAGGTATCAGAGTGGGGAGGGTAGTTAAATTGAGTATAATTAGAGAGGATGTAGGATCCTGACTCCACAACCACTTACTAGTGAATTTACGACTTCAAAAGAACCGGACAACACAGAGAAAGTATATTAGTTTGTTAGAACTAACATGTGCCTTGGAAAGCTCTTTATAATGGATTTATTCTAAGCAGTCACCAGCGCTAGGTTGGGTGCGAGTTCTGTTGCATTGAGATAGAGTTTCCTCAAATTTTAATGACATTTATTCAGTTGAGACCCATAAGTATTCTCTAATCACGTGCTCATCCAATTAGGATGCATGATAGACCGACATGAACTGTTAAGTTGAGTTTTGGTAGTCTACTTGTTAGTCAACTTAATAAGAAGATATTCCCAGCCTAACAGCGTCTCGGTGTTAATTGCCCAAGATGTTAACATTCAAAGGATTTTTTTTTAAATCCTACTAATCCACATTGGCAGCATGCATATGTGATTTGCATTTCCAAATCAGACACCTTCACATTGATTAGGTTTAAACAAGCCACTGACCGCGTCTGCACTAAATTTTGTGGTGTCACTGGGAGATTCTATTTCGGGGGAACTACAGCCTTGGATTTTGTTCCAATTTCAAATGATTAAGGGTATACTTCCCTTAAAATCGATTCTCTTTCGTTTTTACACGACTTAAAGTCCGAAGTCAACAATTAAGTCCTTTTTGGATTAAAACTCCGAGATTCCATCATTTTTCTGTTTGCCCACGAACTGTCCAACATATTGAAGATGAAAAGTCGAGGTCACAAGAGCATATTATTTAGAAAACAACCAATTTGTTGTCTTCATTACCGCCCTTACTCATTCGCATGGCATAGCGTATCGTATACTAAAAATAACCTATAGAAACTCATCAACACATACGTTAAACATATTTTTAACATATTCCACCTTAAAATCCTGCCGACTATTTTTGGAGGGAAGCTCATCATCACGACATACACCCAATATATTGTTGCATTTGATTGCATTTCTCTTTTGTTTTGCTCCTTTTTTTCGACTTTTCTTTTGAACAGTCTGAGACTCATTCTAGCCATTTTGATGGTCACGTTTACAAAATGATGCATATATAAATTGAAATGTTCTAAATATCTTCATAAATCTCCGACGAAGAAATATGCACATTAGAAAGGATCATTTCGAATTCAGAAGAATTATTGGAATTTGGTTAACTTCGGAGTGTGGATGCTCATTAATTAGTCAATTTGGGGCTTGGTTGCTTTTTTGTGCATTTATATGTGTATGGTAACAAGTGAGAAAGTGATGTCACGGATATTGTTAGGACTTTTTCGATATTCTTCTTAATGTTGATTTTTTTCAGTAGTTTTACAGAAGTTAGAATATATTTACTAGAAGAATATATACTAATATTCTTCAAATTGATTTTATCCAGGCAAATTGTTACGGGTCTCATCCGCAGTCAATTTAATTGAATTTTTTTTATGTTATTAATTTTCTTCTTTCTTTTTTACTTAATAAGTTTATTATTGATTTTAAAAAATAATTTTCCAACTAAAGCTCCTTGTAATACATAATCAATTATAATATTAACCTTTTGAGCATTTGAAACGATTTTGCTGAAACTTGGAAATAATTCCCTGGTCAGTGTCAAATCTTAACAAAATATTTGCTAAATGAAAACATTCCCACTTCCCAACGACTCTAAACTTCCAAAATATATTGGACGTGGCAAAATTTTCCATTCCAGCTGAAATTTCGAAGTTTTCAAAAAATGTTTTGGTCACGTCATCATTGTCAACTTCTTTCATTCAATACGTTTACGATCGACCCATCTAACTGATGATATCTCTCTTCCAAAATAATTGTTCACATCCTTCGAAGAACAGCTCAAGAAACACCACACCCTTCACCCCATAGAATATATATGCTTAATTTCAATTTTGAAGTTTTTAAAGTCGAATCCTTACATTGGCACTAGGACCTGTTTTGTTTCATATTGGTGTAAGGAATTCATTTGTCATCTAAAAATATTATTGTTTTCATAAACGGATCGGTTTTCATCAAGTTCCGCAGACTGTTGCAAATTATTCTTCGTCCTTTGTCAAATAAATCATGTTGATAATTAGAGGATTCTAAATATTGATCTTGCTTGAGTTTTGTAGCTCCTTGAAGTGGAAACTACCATTTTCCCACTTTTCTTCAATTTCTCTGCTAGCATTTGTGTCAAAAATGTTTTCCCTAACGATTGATTTAAGCTATGATTCCATCGGCGTTCCCGTGATCCTTTGTCCCTTAGTAAAACCATGAGAACTAAGATCATAGCTTAAAATTTAGACCGAGACTGCTAGATACTATCGTATCGAGTATCCTTACGGCCTCGTTTCGTAAAACTGCAATCCTAGAGGTATGCTTAGGTGTCAAAGGTACCTGCAAAGCTAACATCTGGAGGGATGGGTCACCTTTCTGGGGTACGATTCCAATTATAGCTAATTCATCCATACAGATGTACACTCTCTTATCAAGAGTATCGTGGTGGCTAGTGTTGCATAAGGATGCCAATGTCTCTAACAGCGGCAGAAAAAGCTGGGCTCCGTATTTATTAGTATGAAAGTTCAAGATATTTTCAATGTAGTATACGAGGTAGTAGTTGACAAATATCCATCCTTTACAAAGAGATTCGGCCCAATGAAGGTCCCGATTGTGTGATTTAAGGCTCTCAGCTAAAAGACTATGATGTTAGTCCTAATCAAGTCTATTGTTTACATTAAAACTTGCGATTTCATTACGAAGCTAACCGAAGCTTCCACAACAATAAGAGGACTTAGACTGCAGCTCAAATAACTTATCATAAATGCAGGTTTCTTTGAAGCCAGGACCTGGTCCCCTGAAATGTTGACTTGTTTGAGCCAAAAAAAAATTGTACAAAGGCTACTGACTGTTAAAAGAGAACCCCTCCTCAAAACGCATACATTTGGAAACGACAAGGATGTATGGAAACTTCAGCACAGTTACCTCTTGCTGCATTCAGGTTATATATGAAAATATGATACAAAAAAATCTTCTCATCAAGCATGAATGGAAGATGTCAGAAGATGTCAGAAAAAAAACTTCAGTGCCATTTTCTGGTCTAATAAATATTTCTACAAAATTTTAGTTTTTCACCTTCATAGCGCTAAATCTAAAACTATGAGTATGCCTATCAGGCCACACTTATCATGATTAAGCCTCAAAAATGCAAGGTCCAAAGGATTGCGTTGATAACATATGACTGATCTTAATATATATTTTTTTGTGGCTGGAAGGTGAATGCATTTGCACATGGAGTGTAGGGTTCTCATGCTCCCAAGTGACTGGACTACCCACTAAACATCTTTATTGTCAACCTGAGCCAACCTGAGAGCGTTAATTTGGATATTGGATGTATGGCATCGGATCTTCACTGTTCAACTTGCTATAAATTTCCCAGAGTATTATTAGAAGCATTTCACAGTCAGGCCATTGATTTACTTTATTTTCCGGCGGATACAGCTTTAAAGCTACCTTCGTGATTATATGCATAACCAAGAGTGGTACTGACCAAGTCGCATTCTTGTGTAACTTTGGTCACGGAGCCTCCAGCACACGAAAGTCAAAGGTAGTCCACTATTACATTGATCATTGCTTATAAAAATAATTCTACAAGCACAGTCAACTATTTTCTACTGTTCTAAACAAGGGAGGTCGTTGTTACAGCATTTTCGCAAACATTGACTGTATTATAAATAGCATAGTGCATCCTGTTTTGATTAATTTCGCCATTTACTCCTCTTCATAAGAATGTCATCAATTACCCTCCAAATTCTTTAAAATCATCTTAGGTAACACAATCAGAACGTACGTATTGCTAAGGAACTCGCAATGTTGATTCGATTTATTGGTTAAATAACATGACAGGCCCCTCATAATTACACCATGGAATTAATCAAAAATTTGCAAGTTATAGTTACCTTTGATTTTAACATAATTATCAGACCCAATTAACAATCCGATTCTCTCCCTTAAATATTTTTACCAGGATCAACAGACTCAACAATATACGACAAGAAATTTAGCACCCTATTAACAATAATTTCAGCTTCCTATACAATTTTCCCGCTTGGGACTTCCCAATACACAATTGGATACTTTTGTAATCCGCACTGTCGACCTTAAGCTACTCTAAACCATAACCAAAGATACAACAAATGTATCTGCAAGTACCAGCGACAAAGATACATCTCCATGAACGATCTATTTACCTATCTATCATTAAATTATGATGCCGTCCTTAATTGAGATATAAAATTTCTTTAGCCTAAACCTTTTACCGTCTAAATATGCTCTGGATCGAGAAAATTGGGGAGGGTGGAAAAAGAGAGGGAGATGAAATGGTAGCAGAGCGTTGAAGAGATGAATATATAAATCAGATGAAAACATCAATTATTGCTCGGTTCATAATATGGATGCGAAAATTATCGTTCAAGAATGGTCTGCTTGAGCTGCCAGTTGGTTATTATGAGCTAAAGGACTCGGGAAATGTGGCTGTTATCATTGTTATCAATATTTTAATTCGATAAAGCAGGCAAAATGGAAATTGGAGACGTTTCTGTTTGATTGAATTATGACGAGCTATTGGTTCAATACTGTACCAAGCTTTTAGCCAAGTAAAGATGAGCATCTCCACAATCTTGGTGTCCTTGTGGAGATAGTTCTTTCCAAGTCAGGTCAAAATATTTTAATTTGTTACCCAATATCTTGGTAAACTTCATAAGATATTTCAACAAATTTATCGTGAGCTACTTTTAGACCAGGTTAAGTTTTCTTGTAAATTTTGATCCTGACGGATTATACCAAGCTCTAAAGTTCTGTGCATGCGAAACTACGCACTATAATTTCCAACTTCAAATTATTCCTATTTTCGCAAGATCCTCTATGTCAGTGAGTTACCTTACATCCATGAATAGAATGTATCTCATTAGTGTAAAATTTAAAACGTTAAGTGGAACATTTCTACCACAAGTCCTGGGTATTGTTAGTTTGTGTATGTATGCCTGTGATTATTCTCGGTTTTGACTCGCAAACATTATCAAAACCATTCAGATAGTAAATGAGCTAAATGGGATGAAAAGGATGTTGCACTCTTTATTTTTTCGATATTCACTAAGGACCTGGAATAGAATAGAGCAACAATTTGCCGTTTAAGGTGCAGTATCCTTTTCAACCAGGTTTGTTTGTTGGCAAAGCGTCTGTGGTTGTGGGCTGTAGAAGAAAATGTCGAGTAAAGGACGAAAAAGAGTTGAATTCAATGCTACCTTATGAACATTATACATGCATTTGCTGGCAGTTTAAGTAAATTTATTTTAATGGGATTGTGTGTTACGAAATGGGGGAAAGCAGGAGAGTCGCATTCGCGACGAGAAAAGCATCCCGAAAAAGGAGAGTTCTTTTGAATGAAATCTGACACAAAAGTAGTAGGCAAGGAGCGCTGAATTCCTCTTTTCACGCATCTAACTGGTTCAAAGTGTCATATGAAGACTTTCAACGTTGCAAGGATATTTATAGATTCTTTTTTGTTTATGGTTGAAAAATTTATGTTTTAAAAATTCTTCTGAATAGAATTAATTTTCATGTCATAATTTAAACTAAACTATTTATATCCTATCATCAAATCAACTATTTTACTTTGCAAATTTACATTAATAACAAAATAAATCTGTTGAAAACTTATTTTTGCCAACGCCAACACGATTAACACATGTCTCGAAAACTTTGATAAAATTTTCAGACAAAACCGACAAAACATTGTGACAAATGTTATGAAAATCCCATTTTAATCATGTGTCCGAAATGCACATATGTATCTCTATCTTCGCCTGCCAAGCAAAGTTCGAATCTTTTTTCGAAAAAAAAAACCAAAAAACAAAAACATCAACAAACTCACAAGCATGTAAAAGATACAAAAATAGCAATCGGTTATGCTCTATCTTTTGGATATAAAACTTGCAATTAATTGGGTGTGGATATTTTGAATCAAGGTCTGGTTTCCTTTTTTTCTCAGAGCATATTTTGAACATTGTGAATCTGTCGCTAGTTTTTGCATTCAACGGATACAATAAATAATCAGGAGCTAGAAGAAAAAACATGGAAAAATCTTTTCTAAATGCAATGTTAAAAATATCTAAACGGAAATATGCACGCAGATTAGCCATAAGTGTGATAAAATTTGTTGCATATTCTCATGCATTTTGATGTATGTTGTCTGATTCTTTTTTCATAGATTATTTGCTGATGGTGTTTTCGTGTTCTGTTGCCAATGCTTCAGTGTTTTATCCACCAAATAAAAAATTGAATCTACAAAGTATCTGATGGAAAGTTTGTAGTATTTTCGTTTTATTTGTCAAAATATTTCTAATTTGGAGACAGTTATGCGATCTGGCTTGTTTAATTGGTAGTTGGTCATCAGGGCAAGTTGAGGATTAGCTGGATGAATCGTTTGGATTTATTGCATTTTCAAAGCTGCACATGTCGCCTGGAAAATAGTCTCTAATGCTCCTTTTTGATTCAAAAGCGTTTGGATACGTTTTATGGGGCTAGTTAATTCGGTCTTTGAAATAAGTTCTTTAACATTTAAATTTAATTAATTGCTTCATTTTGACCTGAACATTTTTTTATGTTTGAGGCCAAAGTGTGTGATATTTATGGAAAATATTTGAGATTTTCCATTAGTCAGTTTTTTTTTTATGTGACATCAGCAAATTCTCTGCTCTGCACCCCCAATAAACAATAAGTTTCAATGTCACTCCCTAATCAACCTTACAAGTCGTTGTTGTAGTCTTTGGAATTTCCATCTTCACCCGTGGCATCACCTTGAGCCTCTGCTGAGTTTTTGTTACCTGATTATAGTTCTTACCAGAGAATCACACAGTAAATACAAGACAGTTTCCGCTGATTTGTAAACTGAGTGCTACATAAGTTGCAACGGCCAATGGCGTACAGTAACAGACTTCCGAAAGATTTCACCTGAATCGGCTGTTGCCTCAACTTGTGAACACATTTCTCAATACAGTGCATGTAGTATAACCCGATCCGAAGTTCGTTTGAGCAAGGTTGTCAAACGAGATTGGTTCCTATACGGGTCCTAGTGGAAAACTCAACACTTTCATCAAAGTAAGATCAAGAGATGTGCTGGGTTTACCCAATAGTAAAGGCCTTTCATTTATCTCTACATTGCTATTTTTGGGAAACAAGGAAGAAGAAAATGCAAACAAACCGCCCATGCTGGCCAAATTTTTGCGGTACTACCCTACTGATACTTGGCTATTCTCCCAAAACCTTTCCTTGCCACCGTTCCTGTCTTCTGTGTTTTCCTTTCTTTAACCTCTTGTTCAATTTCAATTTTTGAATAATTTCCAGAAAAAAGGAAGAAGAAACTGCAAACAACCCATGCTGGCCGAATTTTTGCGATACTACTCTGCTAAGACTCGGCTATCCCCCCAAAAGCTTTCCCTGCTAACGTTCCTGTCTTGTCCGTTTTCCTTTCTTTAACCTCTAGTTTAATTTCAAATTTAGAATAATTTCCAGGTACTAGGCACCAGTGGATGAGGAAAGTGATGGAAGACAGTGGTCATTAATTGCGTATTCATACTTGCAACGATGTAGACTTCCCTTCCATTAATAACCAGTCCCGTTATTTGGTTGTCAATCAAACCAAACTGGACAACACTAGTTCGAAATCTTAACGCTGACTAGTTATTCAGACAATTGACCACTCCTTTCAGTACGAGAGTTGATAAAACGTGTTTTATCTCCCAGTGGACTTGCTTGTTATGCCAACTCATGAAGACAGCCCCTGTAAGCTTAGCTTTGAGATGTGTATGTGCGATAACGGTACTTGGTGCCCATTTTAAAGACAAAAACGATAGAATTATGGGTCTAAAATCCTTAAGAAACCTAGGACTTCTTCGGTGCACTGTTTCTGAACGAACCAGTCTATATCACACTATCCATAAAGCCATTACAGTCAGGGAACCACCTGCTAAGTTAATTTCTGAAACATAACCCATAGTATCCTATCTAGGACATTGGATTCGAACTGGGAAAAATTTAACATAGCCTGTGAGACTCTTCCTTCGACTCTCGAAAAATTGGCAGTAATCTACCAGGCCTTGTTTTTTTGGCTGTCGTTAAGCCTTGTGCATTATTTATCGTTAAGTTGAAAGTAGTTTTTGAATTTTTGCGGGTATTTTTCCTTATAGCGAATTTTGTATGTTTCTCTATTTAGCTCTCTTAAGTTTAACTTACTCTCATTTTATCACGAAGTTGAATATGTTTTTCCATACTTTGCTTGACAAGACGCTTAAGACTCTTATCATCCTTTTTAAGGATGGATCAATCCCGATATTCAGTTTTTAAATTGTTTTGATGATCATATTGGGTATTTCGACATGTGAGCTCGGAAAACAAGACTCTTAGGACCACTCGATATCCGCGGAGGTTGCTTCATCAAGGAATGGTTGAATAATTTCCAGGTATCTCCCGAGAAGGATCCCGAACTGGAATCCCTTCAATTCTCTACTGCTGCTGTTTTCTTTTATATGATTAAAATTGAGCATCCCCGCTGACCGTGCATAGTTCTCTTCGGTCGGCAAAATGGAGACTAGAGCTTTGCTTCTGTTACATTCAGACATAATCTCGCCGATGATGTTGGAATTCACGTAGGTTCAATTTTCATTTAGGATTTGTTAGTTTCCATATAAACTATGTAAGTTATATTATTTTTTAATATTGGTATGGGCCCTCCGAAAGCGAAAATCTCGCATTAGCATCATATCGCGCTAATGCAGTGACCTGTTCTGATTACATCTGATTATGGTGAATCATTACCCTTGAGGCTCAGTATCATAACACACTAGAGAATCTCAGAGAACCTTAACAGAAAAGGATTTGACGGGTTTTAACTCAATTCTCTAGTGAATATAGTGTTGAAAACTTCCACATTCGCCTAGAACTGCGTCAAATAGAAATCAAACGAACTTTCAAAATAAAGTGACAAAAATTAGGCTTTTTTGACGTTTCAAAATAAGGTCTTGTTGTCAAAACATCGGGTGGAAGTATTTTAGGTTGGGAAATCAGTGTCCATAAAATGGTGTTTTGAAATCTTATTGTGCTTACTTGCCAGTCTTGTTTCGTGTGATAGATGATGAGTATTTTTTTTATTTCATAAGGAATGCGGTGTTGAATTCCCTGAGCATAGCCTACAAATTTGATTCTTCATCAACTTTTTACATGTTCAAGCTCTCACCGAAATCTTTTTACAAAAAATAATCTTTTGTAGGATCTTACAATCTTTTTAATAATATTTTTATATTTAGCTATTCAAGTTGAATTATAAATATGAATGCAGTAAACATGAAATAAGAGAGACATTATGCCTGTTTTTGTGTTCGTCAATTTAGAGGTTATCTGCTTCTGCTTCATTATGTTTTTTCCACTCTGATATACCTTGAAAAACTCAAATTAAAAACGAGAATCTCAATCCACTAATCAATAAAATATCATCATGCGCTACTGTTTGAAATTTCTTGTTGTTGTTGTTCTCATTCTGCTATTTGTTAAATATACCCGAACATTTTCGAATGAATATTCAAAATGAATATTAATTTTATTGGAGAAACATACGTTTTTGACCCTGAGTGATTGGACACACGCATTATCACATTTTATAATGTAAATGATTATCTATTAAGTTTCTCAAGTGATCTATTAAGTTTCTCGCCTGGAATATGCCATACTTGCAAAATTGTATTGATTTATCAAGGGGATTCCCCGAAGATCTATTTGAAGTTATCATCTCATGTGGTGGATGCTGTGGAATTTGGCGTTTATTTTGAAACTTTGTAGTCAAAACAATGTTTTCTTGATCAGATAATTTTCTCATTCATAGGAAAGATGATACATCTTCTATCCAAGTAAAATGATACAGGCATGTATTTATTAAAATGTTTGAATTTTACACCATCTCAGTTTCTGTGCCTGTGTTAACGTGAGTAGATGGTCAGTAAAATAAGGATGTTTGTTCAAAAGGGAGCTTTAACTTGAGACGGACATTGTCTGAGAGTCTGCAAATATTCGGCTTGTTTTTGCAGTTTGCCTAGATAAAGATCTTTTAAACAATAAAATTGTAGAAGTCATTTAAGCTACTGCTTTTCTTTTCTCGCTATTAGCTCATACATTTTATTTGCAATAAAATTTATTGACAATTCTTTATGTTTTACAGTTGTCATTCCCTCCCATCATCTGCTCCTACCATATCCTTTTCAGAAGCTAGGTTTCACGCTGCACACATTATCAACGCAAATACACTTTTAACACCCGTTGATGTTAAATATTAGCATCACTGAGTGCAGTAAACAATTCTGCAAGATGGATTTGAAAATCCATACCCTAAGACAATATGTGACAATACTACACAGCTATACATAAATGAAAAGCACAAAAAAAACACATTTTCTGACTCGTCCTGCTGATTCATATCGCATTAAGCCAATTAAATTATGAAAATACTTCTTAATATCTTTACTCCAAGGGCTAGCAATACCTATTGCTCTTTGGTATTGTGTTGTATGAAAGAAAAAGATAATTCCTGTGTACACTATCTATTTGCCCATCCGTCTGTCTATTTGCCTTGCTGCCATTCTTTCAGACGATTTCTCCCTTTTGGTCTGTTTACATTGGTGTTAAAAAAAAGAAGTAAAAAGGGTTGTAAGACTGCGGAAAAGAAGTTTTTCTAGCCGAGGCAAATGAGTGTCAAAAACAAAAAAAAGGAAAAAACGGAATGAAAGGTTCAGAAATTTGCATATGCAGCTTGTTTACAGTTATACGGAAAAGCCATAGCAACTCAATGTTAATTTACAGATGTAAGCCAAGCAAAATAGAAAATTTATAGCTAATTCCAAATGTTTCGCCAACATATCTCGCAGAAATTTGAGCTTTTAGCTCTACATAATAAAATCGATTCATCTTATTTGTTTGGTCCAATCATTTCTCGCGGATGTCTCTCTGTACGTGTGTGTGAGACACTTTTCAAAGTTTTAAGATTTTCATCATTCACCAAAAATATATATTCTAGCCAACGGCTAACAATCGTTCTCGTGTGAGACGAAATCCATTCGTTCCTAATAAAATTAATAGTTTTGAGGTGATAAAATAAATATTACTTTGCATTTCACTTTTCTACGAGGACACATCCTGTTTGTTGTTGTTTTTGTTTGTTCTGTTATTGTTTTCTAGTTGTTTGCGAAATATATATAACAATTTAAATTTGTATCCACTTTTACTTGTGGTCTTAGAATGATTTTAATGCTGCATACATGCAATAAAGAAATTGTATACCGAAGGCTAAAATTGCATGAAATTGATTTTATTTCAAACTGAAATAAGGCTTAATTAAAATAAAAACAACAAATAATAATGAAATATCGTCTAGCATTTTTTTTTTTTTTGAGATTTTCACTTCAGACAGTAAAATCTTTTTGAATTTTCAAGGAGTTCAATAATGCTGCGTGACATATTTAGTGTATATTGAAGTGGAATTGGCATCAAGTCAAAATTAAACTTATAATATTACATAAAGAGTTGAAACAAATTTAGACCGGTTGCCTTTGGGCTCAAAACTTTTTTTGTTTTTTTTTCGACATTGCATTTGAACTGATTAAGGGCTGATTTATAGATTAAATGTGACATGTGAACATTTGAAGGTCCTTGTTGAATTTATTTTCACGTTTATCAAAATGCTTTGAACTTTCTCGTCACTGCTAGGACAGGTCTATTTTTTCCTTGATAACAACAGAATGGAAGCAATCATGAAAATATCTAAATTAATGCGTACAAAAATATTCTTTCGATATTTTGTTGATATCGTAAAATTTTCTAATTCGGATTCATTATTACGTAAATATCGTTGAACGCATGTCTGCAAAAACTTTGAACACATGGAAGACTCATGTGTTCATTAAAAAGTCTCAAAAATTGATTTGACTTGGAAATTGTTTGAAGGAAAGAATTTTTAACTATGATTGAAAAATATCGGCTACGGAAAATCAACATAGAACAAATCATACATGAGAAGTGGATACAATCAATTACTGATAAACGCATATCCACATTGAAATCCGACTTTGAAATCCTGCGTGATAGGCACATCAATATGTTTCAGTTTAACCTAGCAATTCCATCATTTGAACAAGGTTAATTTGATTGCCCATAATCACATTTTACTGTTTCAATCTTCTCGTTCTCCCTAAGAGTGGAGGGTCGTTGATCTATCAATTGCGCTCCACTTGGTCCTTCCCGCTGTAAGATGAATCCCTGCAGCTTAATGTCGTCTTACGTTTCGGCAGATATAGGACCATGTTTGAAGGAAGAACACGTATACTGTCTATTCAGGTTCACAGGTTATGGTACGAAAGCCTTGTTCGGCCAATAGTCCTGCAGACAAGGCGGTAGTACCTTCACTCCTCCCCTTTTTATCCCGAAAGTACAGAAAACAGGAAGTGAGCGGGCTAAATCAGTAAGTAAATGTTTGCTTACGGTTTTACCAATCTTTTGGCAAGACTTCGCGAATAGACCTCAGGCAATTATGGAAGCAATAGTTCCTTTTAAAAGCATAAAAAACTTCCAATCCACACTACATAGCTTGCATAGATTGGATTTGTTTTCTCCATAACTTTCTCCATACTGAATCTAATCATAGATTTATCTGCACCATAGGTGACATGGAGCCTTTTCACGTCTTTCTTTTTTCTCTCTCAGATTAAGTCTCCTTTATTCTCCGAAAGTTGACGGTTATGGTTTTCAAGGTTAGGACTTAGATTAGAGTACGCACCAACTGCCTCGGGGGACACTCAACCGAAACGTGACGGATATGGTTTCCAAGGTTGGCACCTGAACCTGATTCCGCACCAACAGTTTTGTGAAATAATAAATCACGCATGAAGCAGGGACCGCTCGATTGGATTGTTAAGTGTGGCAAAAGGAGGCGCAATAGACCCGCAGATCTACAGATTTTAAAAAGAACTATTATATGAAGGCTTTCCACGAAGAAAACCCACGATGAAATTATTTACCTCTCATGTGTATACATTGCTCTGATAAAGTTTTAGGTTTAAACTTATTAGGACGGCTCAGGACAAATCGTTGCAGTGCCTATCTGCAATTTGGATATTCTTTCTTATTGTCAATAATATAAAAAATCTGGTTCGGGAAGAACAATGAACTAAAAACAGTCTAAGTTAGTCAGGCTTTTAACTAAAACAATCAGCAAGAAGGATTGTAACATGAAGGTTGGACATAACAAGCTTACGATTGACGTAGATAAGAAACCAGAAATGTCCTTGAAATACTCTGGGATGACAAACTTTGAATCATTAAGAAAGATTGAGATTTAAGTGGAGATTCAAAGTGGCTACACCCTGAGCTCTAAAGGCAAATAACAAATAAAATTTGGAAAATGAAAGTGACGGATGACTGAACTGTGAATCACAAGAACAATAAACATCAAGGATTGTAAAAAGGAGATTAGGTCTGTAAGTACAACGAACTATGAAGAAAATAAACCAGAAAGATCCAACACCCGGTCAAAAAGAATTCAGGAATGGAAGGACTATGAACTACCAAGACTGTCAACGCGAGAGACGAACTATGAACACAATAACCTAGATGGATCTCAAAAAAAGATGGATAGAACACATGGATCAATGGAACTATGGAAAAGAAGCTCTAAGCACAAAAAAATTGAAATATGAAGGATAAATAAGAATTATCAAAATATTTAATGAAAAAAAACCATGGATAGGAAAAATATAACGTTGCTTTTTTATGTTGGCTGAAACCGCAACATGAAATTTAACGAAAAGGAGATGAGATTTGAAGGAACTACGGACTATAAGTCAACACTAGATACCACAATTGAGAATCAAATATAATGAGATGAGAATCAAAATATGTTTGGGTATAATTAAAATAGAGCTTTGCCTTCAATTACTTTCGTTTTTTTTTCTTATTTGACTTCCCCAACTTTTAAACATCTACGAAAGACTATTTAGGATCATAATAGCACACATGTAGGATCTTAATAGCACACATAAATAAGGATCATTTAGAGGAACTACTATAGTTATTTGCGATACGTCTAAGCGCAAATATTCGGACAATTAAGACCAATAAGACCACGATTTTGTGATCATTCATTTTATGATCAAACACGGTTTCCCTTATTTGAAGATGAAATGAGCCTGGAAAATAATTGGCCAAAAATTGTGGAAACAAAACTTGGTTTGGATTTCCGAAAATAGAAATCAACAAGGTATAGATCTGAAATTATGTGCGAATTTCTAGGAAACGATCTTTTAAGGGAAATTCGTTGATTTGACAGGACTAAATGACAGGTTCAAGAGGCAAATTTCGACAGATTTGTACGGATTCATTCATTGTGTTGATAGTTGGAAAATCTGCGAAGCTACTTGTTTTACGAATTTCACGATCAAAAGATTTTGAAAGTTGCAAAAGTTCCATATATTGATGACTAATTCGGGCTTTAGAGCCATGCTGCGGACAACGATGAATCAATCAGGATTAGGCTCATGATGAGATAACCTTAAAATGAATGGGCGGATTCATTTGAAGAAAACTGTGGGAAGCAACAGTTAAAAATTCGTGCACAGAAAAAAAAAACAGAAAAATTGCGAAAAATATTTGGTTCCCTCCCGTAAAATTCTTTCAACTTTTCGTTCTCTGGAAATCTTTTGACGCTTTTTTAACGAAGAATTTTTTGACAACACGAGAGAACAATTTTGAGAATTTTTCAAAATTTTTCAACCTGGGTTTCTATCGCCTAAAAATTTCATTTGTTCAGCCTTGCATGTTGTCAAAATGAACTTCTAATGATTTTCAATAATTCTAGTCAGCATAAACTTTTAGATACTTTTTTTTCTACTACTATAAATTTGAGATTTCATATGCTTGAAGTGAAATTTTCAAGATTGACTCAAGTTTATCAAGGATTTTTTGCCCTAATCTCAAAACGTTAAAACCTACTAATTTCCACGTCGCCAGGTCGTAAACACTCCATTTAAAAACGAACTTTCGAACGATCCTTGTCAGAAGATCCAAAAGGGATTTTCGTTACGGAGTCAGAACCTAAAAATAGATTCACAAACGCGGCAAGTCGTGTGCTGGTGCTTAATTTAGAGTACAAACAGTTCAATGAAAATTGCATTTGTAACGTTGCACTTTTTGAAAATTGAAAGTTACCCAAAATTATTTTCTGCTCGGCTCGTCCTTAATTTAAAATTTTCTCTCTCGGTTCTATTGGAAACCCAAAATCAAATTACACACTTGAATTTCACTTCACTTTTATGCACAATTTCGCGATAATTATATGTTAGAATTTTTTTATGATTTTATGAAACGAAGGAGGAACGTATTGACCATTGAAACCGTTTGGAAAATTTCTAATTCGATTTCACCAAGAAAGGAAAAACAGAAGTTGAAATTTAACGTGAAACTGAACAAATTTTGTTTTATTTATTTTTTTTATATTTTGAGTTGACTTAATCTTTCATTCCGACTAATTCGGCCGTTATAACCGTTGAAAAAGTCGAACGCAAACTGCTACTGTTTCAATGGATTTTCGTAAACCAGGGAAAAATCGTTGAAAATCGTGCGTGTATTCAATCCACAACAAATATCGAATGTATACACTGAAAAGGATGGATGGGCAAAGGAACTCTTTTTGTGTATGTTGCTTTGTTAGCTGTTCGTACCCGTGTGTGTACAGTACGGTGGAAAAATGGAATTTTCGATTATTCGAATTTTCAATTTTTCACTCTGTTATACTGATGTTGTTACACGAGCAACGTTTCCCGGTGATTATTTATGTTTGAACGCAGTCGCGGTTCGCGATCGACTGTGTGGAGATAATAATTGTCTTATAAGAATCGCCCCGCAAAGTCAACAAAATATTAAAGACAGCAACATTGATGGCAAATGGAGGCAATGCCAATGGATGTGAGATTTGTTTCCATCCGTGTTGGAAGCAAAATTTCTTGTCGGTCGGTTCGTCTGTTTGTCCGGCCGGTGAAACTTTTCATAAGTTCTGCAACAGCACTTATCCGTACTGTTTCTCTGCTACACTGCAAGCTCGTTAGGTATCCCAAAGAAGTTTTCCTCGCAACATTCATCTAGTTCTTGTTGTCTGTTTGTGGGTGGGTGTTGAGGCTGAGGGGTTTGGGATAGTAGTACCCTGGCAACATTTCCTTCTCTGCACGTTATGTTGCCGAACGGTTATTTGCAAGAGATGCTTGGATTCGTTTGTTTCTGATAGTCTTGTGGACGAAGATGGATTCATGGTAACAATCGAGAGCTTAAAGATACTTGTGCGCGCTGATTTTCCTTGTGCAGACATGTGGTCGAAGAATGTGTACAAGAAGGCGGAGAACATTTGGTGCGCGCCTTTGCAGACTGGGCTGAAGGATATGGGGTGTGGATTAGGTCCTGACGACTGTGTCGAATGAATATTCGTCGTGTTAATAGACATTTGTGCAGTAGCGTTTTGAATATCAAACAATGAGCGTGGGTATTTTTCTCCGCTATGCATGCAGGACATTCAGTAAAGGTTGGTTTTAGGCAACTGGATTTAAGAATGTCAATTATAACAGAAAGTCGTAAATCAAGCTTGAAAAAAATCTTACAATAACTTTGGAATTATCCTTGCATATATTTCAAGCAAACAGTTAAGAAGAATGGCAACATTTTCAGAAAAAAAGCATGAATTTATCCAGGTTTTTTTAAATAAACAGAATAAAGGATACATTCTTCCCTTAAAATCGTTAACATTCCAATAGTCCTTCCAACATCCCATTTCCCCACCCTACAGGCCAAACACTGAAACCAATTTGCCAGTATGCAAATAACCTCTAACAGACAAAATTTTATGCATCACAAAAATTTGCATAGAGAAGGAAAGTTTATCACAATGAATAGTTTTCTGTGTAATTGGTTGTTTCAATAATTGAAAATCTTTTTTCCCCCCGTTTTAACTCATGAAACACATGCATCCTTTAAAGGAGAAATTCACTAGCAGCTAAACAAACATTTTCCTTTTTTTTTTACGCTGCACTATAAAATAATTTTTGCATTAATTGTCTTCCGACACACATAGACAAAAGATAAATTGAAAAGCCACTCTGAAGAAAGCATAAACAAACAACAAGAGCAACCAGAAACAACAGCAACAAAAAAGGATATTCAAAATTAAATAAACAAACAAAATTCTCCAGTCTTCTATAGTTCGACACAATAACAATAGCAACTAGTATATGGTGCCACTGTTTGATATTTTATCCTTACTCTTTGCAATACACATCCACAATCCTTTGCAAAACTTACGGACGAGTGACGATGGTTCACAAATGAAGGAATCAGGATATTACGTTGGCCATATGCATAGTGATTTTAATGTTGGGTGAATGTTGCACGAAGTATTTTCAATACGGGTGTGGGGATGTTCAGAGAGAATGAGATGTAGAAAAGTGGCAAAATGAATGTGTAGACTGGTAGCCTCTAGAGTGAGGTGTTGACTTGGAAAGGATATGATTTTTGGTTTAGTTACACTTCAAAGGAAATCACACTCAACAGGTTGTCCGGTTCAATTACTTGAAAGGCCTTTTGTATGGTGGTTTGGGTATGTTTGATAGAGGCGTGCTAATGTAGTTAATTTTGTGGTTGAGGGCTATGTTTTTTTTTGTCTTATGCGTTTGAAGCGGAGTGGGAGGTGTAAGCTTAGTGAGTGGGTATATAAAGTTGATTGAACGAGAATGATAGCACCTTGGAGCTGATTAAACGATGATCAAGCTTTTAAAAATTTATCTTTTGTTGTTGCTGTTAATTGTAAGTTTTGAATTAATTTCTCAAATATAGGAACTACGTAGCAGGATTAACAACTCAATTGAGTCGTCTAACAAACTAATAATTAATACACAATTAATTCATTGTAACCCACCAAGGAACAAGGGACAACAAGGGAAGAAAGAGGAATCGGAATCGGATACTTTTCATATGAATAGTTTAGACTATGCTGCAAATAGCCAAGGTTAGCGTTAACGCATACCCAAAAGCGTTGGAGACAAGGCGTAATGGCGAGACCTATAGAATGATTATGATGTCCATCAGTTTGATCAAGTATTCCTCTGTCCTTTTTTTTGGTTTCAGTGTAAACTGGGTAAACTTTCCTACGTCGCTCGGATTAGGAAAGACAAACAAGAAAGACCTACGTGGCTCAGATTAGGAAAGACAAACAATGAGCATTTATTGCCGAAACGATTTTTCCTACAGAAAACCGACAGAAAGTTTCACATGCCTTTTGACAAGATTCTAGAAAATCATCCCAAATCAAATACTGAAGTGGACCTCCTTGTAAATCAGGACATAGCAAATCTTTGGTTCCATACAAAAATTCTTCTGTAATAAAGCCAAGCATTGATTAGTTTCAGCGTTGCTCCAGACGGCTTTTGGCGGTTCCAAGTCTCCAATTAAAGGATACAAGTTCGATGATACAAGGACGGTTCAAATTTACTCATTTCGACAAATCCTTACGACAAATTTTAAAGAAATCTTCAAAAATCATTAAGAAATCTTGAATTCAACTACTTTTTGGACGCATAATGTCTTTTTTCACTTACTCACGGCTTCCCTGTCGACTTTGGGGATCTATCAGAAATGAAAGTGAAATTAGAGAAAGAGATTGGGTTTTGCTTTCAGTCACTTGACTAAGCTAATTGAGAAAGTATGATTTCATCATTTTCTTAAATGAAAGTATGAATCCAAAAAAGATTTCTATATGATAACGAGGGCTTAAAACTGCTTAAATAGCCGTGGCCAAATGCTATGAAACTTTACTTTACTTTATTACCCTTGTGTCATTTATCTGCTGAGATTATGGCATGGAATTTTTGTGTTTTCCTGCAAAAGCTTTTCCCAATAAGTATCCTGAATTTGTTCCCACTGGTCAACACTTCATTAAATTTCAAATTGTTCATTTCAGAAGAGAACAGCCTTCTAAATTTTAGGCTCAGATGATTTCGCATGTTAAATTAACAAACATTTATTTTATTTTTACTATTCGTATTTTTATAATTTTATTTGAATTTTCAAACGAACTCGGAAGGATGTATTTCAAAAAATATAATTTCAAAAAATTTCTTCGCAACGTAAAAGGAAGCTTATATTTGCAGGGTTGTAGTATGGAAATTTAAAATGAAATTCAGAAGGAAGTTAACATTGAAACGAAATTAATTATATAATTAACTAAAGAACGCAAACTTTCATTGATGTTTGTTTCTGAAAAAATGTAAGAAGTGAGAAGCTACAACCCATAAATAATGATTGGTGCACCCGTCTGTTATACCCCTCCTCATCCTGGTAACTTTGCTGTGAATATGGTTCTATAAGTAAGTGTTCTGACACTGGCATTGATCCTCTACACCTCTTATAATTGATCGCAGTTGACTCAGTATGCTGGTAACAAGACTTGATCACTAAAAAACAAAGTTTACGTTGTCGGACCATAAGGTTGGTTCTAGTTACTTCAGTTCAAGATCCTACTAATAAGGGAACGAAGTCGAGCCATGATTAAATTCGTTTTTGATTGTTGCGCTGTAAATATCCGTTAGAGTGATAATAAAGTTCATATCCTGGTCCTTAAAAACATGAGCCTAGTACCTTGAGCTTCTCTTCGCAGCAGGAAAGCCACAGATTGCGATTGTTACAGGAGCAGAAACGAGAAATATATTTTGGACGCTTTCAGGGACGACGAAGTTGTTGATAGCAGAGGCAATAGCTATGGCCGTTTTTGCTAGAGAGCAAAGAACTGTTTACCCGCACATATGCAAAAATAACGATAACAGATTGGCAGGCAACGCTTTCGTAACGATTGACAACAGTCCTGGAAGCATGTCATAAATTGAAGGTGGACTGCATGTGCTTTCTCCCAAACCTGAACCAACGATAAAACCGATTTTTCCTTGAACTATCTCTTGGGTGCAAATGGGGTTTTTCGGTCTTATCTTCACAAGCTTAGCAGGTCACGGTCGCTCTACTACGGTTTTTGTACAAAAGAGCAGGAAGGTGCATGCTAAATAGCCGAAAGTGGTCAAAATGGCCACAAATAATGAGAAGATCACCGTGCTCCTTCCGGAAACTATGATCGGAATGACGAAGGACAGTAGCACTTGGAGGCGTCGGGATGGAGGGATCTCTTCCCTCGCACTCCCTTCCCCTCCTCGCCTACCATTAGGGGTAAACTCCGAGGCTTAGCCCAAAAAAGTGTGTAAAATGGTTGGTTAACAGGAGAGATATTCAGTGGATAGTGGATAGCATTTTAGGCCATCAACAGCCCTTGGTTCTCTTTGCAAAAATATATTTGAAACAATTCCTGGATTGATAGAAAACAAGTGCAATAACTACTATGGTAGGGCTCCTATGGCCCTAACATAGATTCAGGATAAGAAAAGGGAAGAACACTAGATAAGCTGGTTTTGAAGAAATGGACAAGCTACCTTGCTTTGTGAACAAGATTTTTTATTCCTTACTGAGCTGTATACGACAGCTAAAGAACAGAATGTTGCCATTATATCTCTAAACGTTCTTCTGGATTTTTCCGGGTCTGCTTCAGCTGAACAGAACAAATCGAGCGCTATCATAACCTTAACCCTTCCTTAGAAAAAATCTTGATCCTTTCGTCACGAATATAGACAATTATTTCACATTAGACTATCACCTAGCATCATCGCAAGAGCATCATCATCACCATCAGAATGCGACTAGAAGCTACTGTTCAATTTAAACACAAACTATCAGAAAATGTAAATCATCATCATAATCTTCATCATTCAGGAGACAGCCAAACAGCCAATGGTGACTGATATATCTAAGTGCGCTCTGAAGAGTTCGTTGCAATTGTCTGTTAGAAGATTTTCCTGGAAAATAGAATCCAAGTGGCAGCTGATGCCCATTATTTGTTCACTTGATCATCAACATCACCATCATCGTCATCATTGCGACACTGGCGAGGATGACCTAATCTCTTCCTTAATCATTTAACACATTTTCTAAATGCATTCGAGTTAATTTGCAACAATTGCCATTTCGTATTTACTCAGCTTGCAGAGCATTTTGCAATTTCAAATTGTATATGATAAATATATGATTTGTTTCAAGAACCTTTGACTCAAAGATCGTATGTTATGATTTGAGTTGTTTAGAAGAAACATTGGCTCTACCGTTCTTGGAATTCAGAAAAAAAAAACGATTCAAATTGTTTTTCTCCATTCTTTTTTAGATTTTTTTCGGACTAAGATTCGGAAAGAAAAACAATTTTTCAATGGTGTTTGGGGAAATAAATAAATTTAATTGTCCAAGGGGTTGGTGAAAAGGTGAGTGGAGGAATTTTGCAAATGCCACACACTATCCTAGCCATGAAATACGATTGGGAATAGTTCAAGATGATTTGTCCGACCAGATACATTTGGAAGAATGATCGAAATGTTAAGTGCAGTTCAATGTTAGGCAGGACGTCAACTATCGCTAAAGAATAACGATTGACTCCACATGGTTCCAAGTTATTCATGAATGCATTCAAATTGTTCATATACAAATGGACGTATGTCGATGGTTTTTATCACAATCAGAAAATATATAGCAAACTGGTAAATCGAATCAACTCAATGGGATTGATGAGTTTGAAGTGTAATTTATTGATTGTTGCTTTTTATTGTTGTTCGGAATTATCTTTGAGGAGCTCTTTAAAATGAATGCGTAAGCACAGCCAGCACAATTATGATCCAAACTTCTATTTCAGAAGTCGATCTGCGAATACTTTCCTTTTAAGGATTTTTTGTTTATTTTTTCCGTTGTTCAATTTCAGTTCAATTCATTTCAACGTTCAATTGATTTGTAGCAATTATTGCAGAAAATGTACATATTGCTCTTTTCTTAGAACACAAAGGAACTCTATAACAATTTCTGCTTATATTTTGAACTGGTTGGGAGTTCAAAAAATATACAATTTCACCGGGAGTATATTTTCAGTACGATTTATAACGCTTGCTGGTAAAGATCGAATTGGAGGCTAGAAATTTCAAAAAGGATACGATGTTGATATCATCCTCAATATTAAATCATCATCAATATCATCAATATCATCAATATTAAATCATCATCAATATCATCAATATCATCAATATTAAATAATCTTTCCAAGAAGAAAGACTTACAAATAACGAATTAAATATTTAGAACTATTGCATGATTGCCAGATGTTGAAAGATCCTGAGTCCTTAAGCATTCTCTTCTTCTTTGACTTTATAACCCCGAAGTAACTTACGTTAGTTCAAGTTTCCCCCAAACTTTATTCAAATTCCGAACACCAAGAGTATATTGCATCCTTGTAAGCAATGCAATCAGTTCAACAGGGAAATTTCGTTACCTAGACAGTACGTGATTAGTTTTTTAAAGGTACTAACAAAAAAAAAAGGCGATTCCTACCAAACCAAAGTTTCCTTTGCAGAATCAGTTCCAAAAGACAGCTTTTGAATGAAAAATATTAAATGCATGAAAAACAATTCGAAGATCGAAGTTACAATCCTATATTTCAATCACCGATCTGTCGAACAAACAACAATTATTCACATTTTACTTTGCTGCATCCTTTCGGCACTAAGCATAAGATGACTCGACGGTGACCATCGAAAAATTCTCATTATGGATTACAGATGATGATCCCATATGGATTACAGATGAGCTTCGATTTTCGGTATCTCCATAGCGTGAAAAGATCGCAACCATGCTCATCTACGCTATTAGCCTGTGCAATAACCTCAAAATTAGACACGAGTGTTGTAAGGACCTTATCTGGAATTTGAGATGGACCTTTTAACTACTATCTCAGCATATTCCATCGATACTGTAGTAGCTCCTACGTACTACAGAAGCCGCTATTCCCTTACAACTTCAAAGCGTGATATAATCATCTAATCTAAGGACTCACATAACTACATCATCTAACAGTCAAAAGAATCCTCTCCAATGAGGCAAGAGATATCCATATTCAAATCCTCTCTGAATTCAAAAGCCTGAAAACTTATATTTGGCTTGCATGGATGCACATTCTTCTGACACTCAGAATAATGCGAGTCCTGAGCCGGTTTTTTACAAAAATACAATAGCGCTTATCATTGAGGTCATATGGAACCTTCAAAGGCTATAATATAGTTTTCTTGATACCTATCACCGAACGTAGAAGTAATATAAATAGCAGAAATTTACTGCTTAATCTTATATAATACAGTTTCTCTTTTGATCAAAATCAAAAGAGGCAAAAAGATGCTCAAACCATATTCCTCAAATTATAATGTAAGAAATAAACATTTTAACAGGATAATATTCCCAAAATAGACAGGGATTCTGTCAAAAGTATCAAAATCCGTCAAAACCGTTGTGTGTATGTGAGACAAGTTTCATGATATTTTTTGTTTCCTTAGGACGAGAAATACAGGTAGAGAGAGAGAGAGACTTCATTTCAATAACGTTTCATGTCACTATCCTTACAGAGAGTGAACGGAAACTGCTAGAAAGTGTGAAATCACAATAACGTTACATTCGTTATAAAGGACTAGACGTGATCATTTTTTCAGACATCAATAAGGTAATGTTACTTTACCATGGGATTCCCCTGGCAAATAATTCACTGAAGTTCGTTAAAACTTGGGAATTCAATCGTAAACAGTAAACCTCAATGCTAAATCTCTTGGTAAACCATCCAAAGCGCTGAGAAAATGTAGGGCAGTTGTTGTAAAATCGTTTGAAATTATCTACAGCAACTGTATAAGTAATGGCTGCTTTTATTGGACATAGAAGTCCAGCCCCATTTTGCACAGTCTTCCTTTCTCATGTTCTTATGATCATATCAAAATTTTCTAGACTCATTGTCTTAAAATTGCCCTAATAGGGATAATATTTTAGAAACCATAATACAACGATATTTACAAATGTTTTCATAAAATCTGATTAGGGAATTTCAGTTCGAATTTCAACCCTCACAACCCACGAAACTAGCTATGATGTTTAACCTTGATGCGATAGTAAAGGAATTATCCTAGAAAGAATGCATGTTGAGTTTTATTTATTTTGTTCAGAATAATAATTAGCCTTTCGTCCGATCCTGTATTTTTGTTTTTCGTTAAACATAGCCGTAACTTTTCAAATCCCTCGCAGAAAATTGACCTTAAAACATATTTTTATATGGAGTTCCACAAAGATCAGTCGAGGGACCGAACTTCTTCAAAGTCCTCTTGCATAATATTTATAACCATATCATCGCAACTCGTAGAAACAAAGAATCATTTTATGATTTTTAAGTCACTTATGACAATTCATTTATAACAATTTATTGCAATACTTTGTAGTATGGCTGTTTTTGCTGAGAAAAAAAGAAAAAGTAGGCGACAAAACCACACCCTATTTAAGAAATTGAGGCCTCTAAAGGAATTCTGTTAGTTTTTCCAAATAATTTTGAATAATAAATGTTTTTTTTTTCATTCTTTAATTATTTTAATGATTTTTTTTCTGAATAATTTGCTTGATTAATCAGCGTATTTTCCATTAATAGGAATTAGTTTAGTCTGAGGTTTCCTTTAATTTTCCAAGTGTTTTTTTTGTTTATTCACTATTCAAAGGATCGGTCTCAGTTATTAGCTTGTCAAAGTGTCTTTTTCTGCAACATTTTGTAATCGCTTGCAAACTACCAGTAGATATTAGGAGGCTAAGTGAAGGGAATATGTTGACTGCTAAATTGAATCAAATCCTTAAAACATAACGTCTTACCAATTTTTGAAGTTATTGGTGAATCAATTTATCCATTTTCACTTAGAACTTATAAGTTAAGAGTTGGCACCTGACGAGAAGCGGCAGGGACGCGTGTTCGAAACCAGCTTGAGCTCTTTCCACCTTTCTTTATAACGTCTTACCATTGCTTTCAAAAGTTTTCAACACGGTATGTAGTTTGGTTAAAAACAGATTTTTCGGTGCCGTATTTGGCGTAGTTTGTTGCTTTGTGTTCCAGAATTGTCTTGTCTTTAATGTCAGACAAGTAGAAGAACGAAACGATAAAGATTAAGTATGGAATAGTATGGAAAATGATTGCATGAAAACTAAGGAAACGTTGAGCTTATTCTGTAGAAAAAGATTAAACGGTAGTACCTGTTTTGGATGATGTTCCTTATGAACATAAAACATATGCAACTTGAATATTCTCTATGCTTAAAGAGAATGGACGAAAATCAGTACATTTGATTTTCTTTTTAATAAATTTAATGAATACTTTCAGAGCTTTTATTTTTAATATGCTAATTTTCCAAATCAACCTATATGCAAATTACTCAACATGCCATGGAGTGGCACGGAGCTCTATTTTTATTCCTGACCAATGGAATGTATCCTCTGTCGGGCTGCAGAGACACTTGCAGAGACAGGCGAAGAAGCCGTGACTGCTATATCTAGTAGATGATATTTTTTGTCAACAGTCCCGGAGCAAAATATTGAGGTTAACTGCGCTGATGCGATGATAATCATTACTCATTTCTTCAAACACGCATTTAAGAAAACTGTAGTGACCATCCTGACAAACCAAAGGATTTCTAGCATAAGAACGCACTGTATCAAGGATTTGCTGGAGTAAATGCAAATAAGAGTCAGTCACATGTCAAGATTTGCAGAGTTTCTCAGGGCAAATAATTGCAATGGCTGGGAATCAACTTCAGAAGAGAGTCCTGCACAAACACCACTTACGCAGGTTGTAAGATCAGAAGCAACGTGGATTACACAAGCATACTAGAGACCCTCTGAAGCAGCAGCTTAAAAAATGCATGAAATGGTACCCAGCACTGTGATTGTCAGGCAGTAAAATAAACCCCCGAAGACTCGGACAAACAACACGGTTATTGAACAGTTACCAACGATGAAAGATGGCGCACTCTTGACAAGTAGGAACAATCCTCCGTGGTAGAGCCAAACCAACAAGTCACAACGCGATCTCTTTATATATGTGAATCAATTATATATGTGATATAAATTTAACTACTTATATACGTGAAAATCTTTAAATCTTGATCATCAGGATCATTGGCGCCACAGTCTTTATCCATATATAAATTCCAAAACGTGAAATCCAATTTGATTCTGAAATAAAATGTTCTGGCTTTGCTTCAAATAAAATTTTTAAGTGATCAATTAAATTTTTTCTACCAAACGACTCGTGCTATCGTAAATTTTTCATTAATATTGAATAAAGCTTAATGTTTTATGATCACATTAACACAATTCATTCAAATAATTTGTCAACGCATCTCAATTATTTTGTCAACGCAAAACAGATCCATTATCTTTGATAATAATTTTTTATTGTTATCCTCGACCTCGTCGACTATGTCATAATTCAGTTGACAGCTATTCAAAACTAACAACTAAATTTTCTCTTGTTAATACTATGAAGTAAAGAAGACGAAAAAAAATCCCCCTTTCAACCAAAATTTTACGACAATCTACAAATTAACGCATGTAATAAAATCAATTATTTTTGACGAGGCCCAATGTAGTTTTCCAGCATTTCTAGCATTGCACGACCCAAGTAACTCACTGGGATCAGCAATCGCAATTCAGATGTTGCTATCAATAAACATTCTGTTGATAAAATCTATTAAAATTACAATCAAGAGCGAAAGAGAATGGAATTCTGCTGTTGGAATGGCGGCAGGCTGAATTCTAGAAATTCAAAAATGGAATTGATCGTTTCGATCAAAGAGTATGTCAACAAATCATCAGTTTCACTTGGCCTAGTTGCTCCACTTGCTCCGCAATACTATAGTTTAGCTGGTCGTTATCAATTTAGTCCAGTATTGAAATTCTCTGATAGATACTTGGACGATCGATGGATGGGGTTGGAAAACGGATTGCAAGTGCCTGCAGCGTCACAGTAACCATTATGCTGGCGCTACACAGACTAATTTCCATCTATTACAAAACACTTAAAAGGGAATCGTTCAATCGACGACAATTACTTTAACACCACAATTGACCGCATTCAATCAAAAGAAAACGAAGAAAGACGGAGAAATGTGGCGACCTTCTAATATGTTACGCACATGATGCACTGGTCGACGCATATGCGTTAACAATTTCATTTGCCCACATAAAGACAAACCGCCCCAAGACCACACCAAACCACTCACACACCATTCTTTGGGACCTTAGAATTGGCCACAGTCACTTAGCCTATACTAGGCCCGAGTTAAGTATACGCAGTTTACGCATGGGTCATTCAATGATGAATGATATGGAGCCACTTAATGACCACAAGTTGGATAATGGTGCGCCCAGTTATGGTGTTTGATGCGTACTATGGTGAACCAGTATTTAAATCGAAGGGACAGCTTTGCCTTGTAATTATGTTGTCCACCATTCGGATTGGACTTGATGCAGGCACGAGTGCACGAGTATATATTGCATTCCGACAATCTTAATCTTAATTGGAACAAGATACTCATGTGTGGATTGTATGGGTTTGATGTTGCCGCAATTCCTCGTCTGTTTATATCCTCGTTGCACCGATTGACTTTCGATTTTGTCGTGGAACAGGGAAACAAGCAAAAACAATGACGAATGGTATTTTGATGAGATGAACAATGTTGAATGATGAATGTTTCATTGATTGTGGAAAAATGTTGAGGATTGAATGGATTTTGTGCCTGTTATGGCCAACGCATGTTTACGAAGGACATGAACATTACATTTCATTGAGCTTGGTTGACGACTTATGATGTGGATACTTGGTTATGGTTAGTTGGTTATTCATGTTACTCCCACAATTCATGTCTGATGTCATGTTGGAAGTGCATCGAACCAGGAAGTTGTCTTTTCAATTGGTGAATACATAACCATGTTATAGAAAGGATACTCCGAACGGAACAAAGAATAGATTAATAATGATAAACCTCGCGACATATGGTGCGATGGGATTTTATCAACGATCAAATACTATTGATCATAAGATCCACGAAAACTGTTATACCATGGTAAAACCAATTCATTGAAGGGACAAATGCAAACATCACCATTCATTTATAAGGAAAAGTACGTTCACTGAGGTAACGAGGACTCTTTGCAATGTAAAATTAAAGTCAAGCTTAAAAGTTAAGCGAAATTGGAAGGTGTTTGATTAGAGATATACAATTTTAAGTTGGCAACACTTGTTAATGCAACGTTAAATGTGACAGCTGTCACACGTTTCATAATTAGTTTTGTTTGCCATTTTATCATTAATGTGTTGGCGCCTGAGCAATGTCTGCATATTGTACAGAAAATACGTATTTCGAAAATGCGGTTCTAGTCCAGAAACTCATCGTGCACTTCGTCAATTTTATGGCCGACATCATCGTCCATCAGAACAAGTAATTCGATTGACATGCATGCTTTCGCACCAAATTCACTTTCACTGATAATACACATGCACCCGGACGCCATACAGTGCGTTATAAAGAAACCATAGCAGCTGTAGAGCGTAGTATCGATGAAGTAGTATCCATTCAACATCGTGCTCAACAATTAAACATCTGCCCATCCATGTTATGGAAAACTTAACAGAAGTATCATATCTTGGTTTGCGGACTTACAAAGTGCAACTCGTGCAGGAATCGTAGTCGACCAACGTAGACACCGACCGGGCATGGCGTAGATTCGGTGTATAGACCCAAGAACAAATTGCTGCACTTACAAATTTCATAAGAAAATATTGTTTAGCGGTGGGGCTCATCTCTGGTTGAATGGCTGCGTCAATAAATCAACTGCCGCATTAGGAGTCGATCTGTCGACAGGCGTGCAACATCTTGCGATTTAAGATCACTGGACTATTTTTTGTGAGGGTTAAAAAAATTATCTTTCCAATAAAACGAAATTCTTGGCAAGCAAAATCGGTTTTCCATTAGAAACGAAATGAGAGAAAGTTTGGACGAAGGCTGTTGCATAAAATTTAGCGAGGAAAATAATTAACGGTCCCAACTAACCATAAAAATTAAATTCTGCTCGAAAAAGGGAAACTTAAATAATTTTTTTTTTATTTTTTCAATTGTTTAACATAAAATGAATATTCATGCAGAACACAGTCTAAACCACAGTATAAACCCAAATAAAACGACTTATTGGCCTTTAAATAAATTAAATTGTCAACTCAGGAAACTTCCTATGTAACATCAACTTAAAAACTAGCAGTCATTGACTTTTTATATATCCTTACAAAAAAAATTTTTTTTTTCTCTGGAAACAACTCCTCATACACTAACTAATCATGTACGGCAAAAAATTTTAATCAAATCCTTAACAAACTTCCGTTCTACTTCTCATGGTTAACATCGTACCCATTACTCATACTGACTCCCATACGAGCAATTTGAAAGTTTCCATGAAGAGAAGTTGAGAGAGTGTGAAAGAAAGAGAGCGAGTAAATTTGAAAAGAAGAAAAAATCATTTAAAAAATATGCGTAAAAAACACTTGACACACAGAGAAGATATGAGCAGTTAACACAGCAAAGTACTGATAAAATTGGTGTCTGTGTATGTAAGTGTGCTCCAGTAAAGAAAAAATGGATGAAATTTACCTACAGGAAGTGTTTAAGTCCAGGATATTCATATACTTAGAAAGTACAAGGAGAACTTGATTGAATTCCCAGTAATTTTTCCCTAGAACATTATTGTATTCATTGGTTAAACGAGTTTCATTTTGGTTTGTTGGTGGATGAGACGGTGAGAAGTGAAAAATATTCGGAAGCAAATATCAGGAAATGTTGTTATTCTCATGAATATTCAATTAGGATAGATTTTTCCTTAGTTTATAAGGTTGTAGAGAAGCTTACAGGATTCTTTAAGTTTGTTCAGATTTTACATTGAACGGATATAAAGAACTTTAATAGATTATTCAATTTACTCTCTTTGATTCTCTCATTAAATTGGAGGTTGGAAAGAATAAGATTAGTGTTGAATAGTAGATTCAGGTGAGATAAAGGATTTATGGGTATTTACCATGGTATTTTGGGTAAATATAATTAGAATACCAATCAGGTGGCTTCTCAGTGTAGTAATTTTATTGATAGTCATCATAACCGACTGGCGAAGACCACAGCCTAAGGATGAGTTTAATGAACAACAATGCATCCGATTCACGCCCCTTTTTGGAATAGAAAATTTTAGTACGGAAGATGTTTATAGTCCTTTTTATTTACGCAATTTTACAAAAGTGTCTCCGCATATATTTTGTTAAATACTGAAAATATAAACACAATCTTCTATTCACAACCATTAGATCAGCTGTGCCGCAGGAATCGATACTAGGGCCTCTGTTGTTCAAGTTTAATATTTATTGCAGATGATTCCAAATGGAATGTTTCAGCTGAATGAATTTCGCACCATTATAATTTAAGATAAAGGTGACACTAAGATTCCAATGAGTTTAAATTCCAAAAATGTTGCATTAAGAAGAGTTTTTAAAAAACATTTTTAAATTTATGCCTTATTCTTGCCAAGAAATGAGCATGTGCAAAATCATTTAATGATGAGTATCATTATGCTGCTTTGAGATGGGGAAACGAGGAAAATGTGGGAATAAGCGGAGATCGGATCAGCGAACTCATTCACGGACGAAAATTTACCACGATTAAGGAAATAAAGGCGATACTAATAGAAAAGCCAAATGCTATACAAAAAATGCAAAAAGAGTTTTTAAATTTCATACATTCAATTTATGAAATTTGCATTTTGCTATGTTGGTTCATACCACCCAAACCCGTGCTGCCGATATAATACATTTTGAATTTTAAGTTTGTTTTCAACGGATGTACACATGTTAGACATATTTCTGTGTACTTGGAGATTGTTTTCTTTTCGAAAGCCAAAAACCATCGCTGAGGAGCTGTTTGGGAGAGTGTTGCCGACTGACTAGATTTCCCGGAAAAGGTTTCATCTTGTTATGGAACACTGATCTTAGACTATGACGTTAAACTAAAGATCAGTGATTCCAATAAAAGATGATAGACGAGTAAAGACCGAAAAATTTTCCGGCAAAACTAGGGGAACTGTTGCGGCTTGACTCAGTGTTTTCAGCGTTACAATTGGGCATTGCGCCGTGAATTTGCACCAGATTAACGTACGTTTTTTCTGGAAGGGAAATTGTTGAAATGAAGCATCGTTTGCGTGAAACATTTCGAAAATAAGAGTGGAAGATTTTGGCCAGACCAGGAATGGATGTTGCACAAGGAAAATCCCTGAACTCATGCATCATTGCATGTTCGTTTTTACTTGTTCCTTTTCTACCCCAAGTATTGTATTCTTAACTCTTGCTTCTGCAGTGGGTTCCGGAAAATTGAGAGATCCTTAAGAGGACAAAACATTACCATGTTTGAGCAGATATAGTAAGTACTGTTAAAAGAGCTCAAGACCCTACCAAAAAGACCATATCAAAAGTGTTCCAACGGTTGCAGAGCGCTAGCAGAATTTCATTTTATCTGAGGCAGATAACTTTTAAGGATACAGGTGGGATGTGGATGAGTTTTATATATAACGCTATTTATAAGGAAAAACAGAGCGATACGCCCTGATCCTAGCCTATTGGTTTGGTTAATTGCTTTCCCGATAACTTTTCAACTTTTACGCATACAATCGTTATTCACTGATAATCATGATTCAATTTGTGCTGACGTGCCATTGATCACAATATAAAATTGATTATTGATTTGAAAAATATTTTTTCGAACGCACATTAAAGGATCTGATATTATACTCAAAAGAAAAAATAAATAAAAACTTTCACATGGAGTACATGCACTTACCTTTTGGCTCTGGTGCTGGACAATCCATTTCGTCCTTGCCATCACTGCAATCCACATGTCCATCACAGACTTGTGATTTAGGTACACAACGATCAGTATCACATGAAAATTCATCCGTTTCACATTCTGTAAAATGAAGTCAACATTAGTTACATTCGTCGTAACAATTTCACGTTTCCACAATGTTGACACATAGTAAACTAAACCAAAAAAAAAAATTAATAAAAACTCAAAAAATTAAACAAATAAAAATAAAAAAAACAATTGAAGCAAAATAAAAACACAAAAAATTGAAGGCAGTGGATAATTTTGATTGTTCATTTGATGTCAAATAAATGTATGTATGTATGTGCACGCATATATAGTGGTAGTTAGTATGGAGTGGCGCCAAAAATAATCAAGAAGTTATAAGTGAATGTTTTGCCCATTCACGTGTGGTAAAATTTTGAAAATTCAGCAGACAAGACACAAACGATGATGAAAGAGAGTGACAAAAGAAAAGAAAAGGTTTTTTTTTCTTTTGTATTTGGTTAATATGAGTGGTGAATATTTTTGTTGGTGTTGTTTTTCAGTGCTGAGTAGTCCAAATTGCACTTGTCGTTCGTATGACGAAATTAGTTATTATTTTTTCAAAAAAAGGCACACAAACACATAGGGTTAGAGAGAATTAGATCTGCATAAATATTCTTATAGCGAGGATGCAGACAGAGATAATAAAAATAGTAAACAATATAAAATATTTTGGTAACTACCACGAGGACAGTCATCTTCATCTTCACCATCCGGACAATCAGGATGCCCGTCGCAACGTTGCACATCACAAATTTCCACACCGCTCAAACGACATATGACGACATCATCACCACGACACTTGGATCCACCCTTTCCTTCTTCCAATGGTGTAATGTGCTCCTTACGGAATGGTTCCTCATCGATGCCACCATAGCCAGTACCATACTCGTCAACTGGTGTCGTTTCATAGTCATCGTCTTCATAGGAAGGACTTGACGTTGTTGCGTACGGATCGTATGGTGGCTCAGGATCATATGGTGGTGGTTGGAATGGAGGTTCATAAGGCTTCAATGATGGGGTATCGGGCGATGGCTGTGATGGTGGGGCCTCTGCTGGTGGCTCGGTTGTTGATTCGGGCGTGGAAGTTTCACCTTGTACACCTTTTGTGTCGATTGAATATTTCGATTTATGATGAAGAATATTATAGTTAGGAGATTGATTGTCATTGATTTGAATTATTTTCGGTTAGAATGTTATATATAAAAGAGTTGATTAAAAATATTAAAGGCTTAAAATATACTACGACAAAGTATGGAAAGTTTTTGTTTCGCTTTTGATTTTCGTAGCAGAAATGCAACATGCAGGTCCCAAAACCAACGATGATTCTTATGATGGATGAAAATTCATGCAATTATTATTTGATCCTTGACCGGTGTCATGCGGCTTTCGTAAATCTAGTATATAATGCTAAGCATTGTTTATAGGCTCTGATTCAATTGATTGCCCTTTTTGTTTGAAGAATTTGTCACGCTTGAAAAGATGATTTTGAAATTACAAATTCACACGCGATGCGTACTCAAAGCATGCGATGCATACCCGTTTTCACGCTTTTTTTCGCAAACATTTTATCGTGAGAAAAGCAAAACTTGATCCCATGAAAAAAAAGGATTTACTCTGATTCTTGAAGCTATTTCGATGTACTTATCTTAATTTGTATTGCTCATATACCAAAATAAAGCTTCGAGTTGATTGTAAATGTGTGATATTCCTATATACTACCCATATTTCCCGAACATCCTTTTCAATACTTAACTAACAGCCATTCAATTTTCAATTATTTAGGAACGAAATCATTTAAAACTCAGAGGACGAACATTGAATACTTTTTCAAATGAACCCGAAATATAAGCGTTTGAATTTTGACCGAAAGATACAATTAAATCTTCAAAAAATAAAAGTGATTCAGTAGAAGTTGGACAAAAAGCTTTCTGTCTGGAGTATCCTTAAATAATATATATATATCGATCAAAGATGCTCCAGCTGAGCCCAATCATGACAATAGAGGCCATAACTCTATATCACAACTAATGATAAAACTTATCACAAGACACCAAACGAATTTGTTGTTACAGCATTAAGGACATCGACAAACTAAGAATTTGAACCTTTTTTGTTAGGAATAAACGTTTTATATTTAAAAGTAAATATAGAATCTATTTGATCGATAGCCTTGTTCACAAAATTAGGATCCTCTTTATAGATCATGTCTTTTATCGTTACATCTGATCGAAGTAACTCGATCTTATCCTTAACATATAGAGAAAGCCAGCAATACTGGCACGTTGGGAGGCGTCGGGGATGGAGGGATTTGTAGCACTTCCTTCCCACAGGAGAGGAGATTCCCCGCCTATAGGCGTAGGAACACGAGGTCTTGTAATGTGTCAAATAGTTGCAGGCTTGGTTCACAAGTTTCCTTGATCGGTGATTGACAAATTAAATGATCGCGGCATCGACTTTTACCAGGTCCTTGTTCAGAAATTTTCAGGAAGTGTCTTTCCGTAGTGAAACTCAACAGTAACAAAAGCAATTAAGGAAATAATCAATAATTCAATTGTGATTTTAAGAACGATCTTGCGTGGTGATCTGAACAGTCAATAATGTGAGCTTCAAGGGTTCGAAATCAACCATTGAAATTATCTGGTACTTTTTCGTTACGATGACTTGTAAGAATAATCGCCATAATGGGATAAAGAAATATTCTTTTGGAACCACAAGTACAATTTGGAAAGAATTATTGAGAGCGGTCTGGGTTGTCAAAGGTAGTATAAATGCTGGTTACAAAAGGAGGAGCAGAGGAGGAGGAGGAGCCCGAAGCGCTTGCCTTTTACACATCAGGACCCGAGTTCAGGAATAATTGTTGATAACATTGATATCTTGTTCTTGGGTTTTGTAGGTCCGACCGTGCTGAATTTTGGGTGAGTACGTGTTAAAGCTTGTTTTTGAGCTAATAATGGCCGCAATAAAGGTCGAAACGCATTCTCACAAAAAATAAACAGACTGCAAGAAGTCTTCTCATCAAAAAAATGGGTATGAGATCAAAACGATCCTAAAGAGCCTTTTGAAGACTAAAGTAGGAAGTGGACTGTGATGCCATGGATGATGTTGTCATCACATCTTCAGCTATTTTGTTAGGAATGACGCCCAAGTGGCTTTCAAAATCAACAAAAACAATTCAGTTTACAGGAACGGCTATAAATTGCATGCTCTGTGGAGGAAAAGTAAGACAATTTGATTTTTTGAATTTAAATTTCGGAAAATAAATTGTTCTCTTGTATGCGCTTCTAAGACACTTACGTAAATGGACACATAAATTATTCTGTATGAAGGACTTAAAAACAACAAAAAGGCACTAGAAAAGAGAAAAAAATATTTTAAGCTTCTCCAAATTACAATCTAGGTTAGAAGTATCGAAGTATCGAAGTCAATAAGCATCAGTGTTACGACAGTGGTTTCTGCATATCCTAGCCATTATTTTTATCATTTTTCTAGGCTTACACTGAAATTTAGAACTGAATAAAGCATGTAAGATATCAGAGACAACATAAAACGTGCGACACGACAGAAAGACTATTAGCTATGACGAATTAGATGTTAGATAAAAGAAATCAGAAAAAAAAAAATAATAGCAAAGATTCGATTCTATTACCTGGCTCAGTTTCATTTAAATCGAATTCAGTTTGAGCTTCTGTACAATTTTTTTCATCAGATCCTTCATAACAGTCCACTTTACCATCACAAAGAGCACTAACTGGAATGCATTGATATGAATTTTGACAAGGGACCTCGCCTTTTGCACAAAACGATTCATCACCACTTATAACAACAACTTCTGGAAATTTATGGAAGGATTCCACATGATCTGTGTTGTTATCAAAATTAACAATCAATTGGGGTCGATCGTATGGTCCTTGAGTTGCAATATCACCGTCATAGAAGTGAAGGATAATTGGGGGATAGCCAGGTGTATGCACGTCCAAATGAGGATAATGTATTCCTAAAGAATTGTTTTCGGGGGGTAGAAAAATTTAAATGGAGTAAAAACGAGTTGTTTTCTGTTTGACTTTAGCTTTTAGTTTGACGATGGAGTTTGTTAATTTTGATGTTACGACCAGACTTTATTCAACAGATGTTATCGATACTAATGGGGTAAAGGAGTAAATATTACTGCTGTACCCATTTTGAATATAGACATTCCCATTGCAATATTGTGAAAATATACGTGAATATTGCAACGAGTGAGACATCATTTCTGGGTTCATTTCCACAGTCTCAAAAATCAAAATTTTTCTTTACAGACCTTCCCGCCAGGACGGTCGACAAAATTGTTTCTTAATGTTACAAATAGACCTCGAAAGGCTTTGCATGCTCCCCGTTTTGGTACCATTTTATCTTCATATCAACCCTAAGCAAAAGCAGATGTCATAATAAGCTATTGAAGTTTAGGTTTTCCTATTTAAGCAATTTTTTGATTAGCAGCAGTTTTGAGTGAAATCAACAGCACGTCTCTAGTAATTTTAAGATTAAATCGTTAAGTTTGGTAGCAAAAAACGACCTTAAGTAAAGCAACGAAGCAGCAGCGCTTGCTCAACTGAATTAATTTGAAATGAGGTCCTCGTTGAAGTTGCATCATTAATTTTTTTTCTTTCAAATTGGCAATCTTTCACAATTGGTCAATTTTTTTGAAGCCTATGTTGCGGTTAATTTATTTTATGCAGATGCACATGCTTCTTGCTGATTCAATGGTCAGAGTTAGTTATGAGATAGCTGGCTGGAAAGTGAGTAATAATAATTCAGAAACATGCATTGTACCATCGATGAGCCATTCATCGTTATCAATTGTTGGACTCGGATGCGGGCATCACTCATTACCTGCCACAGACGATTCACGATCTTGTTCTCCATCATCCCGTCGGTCGTCAGGAGATGGACATTCAGCTTCATCCGAACTATCAGCACAATCGACATAGTCATCACAACGACGTTCCAATGGAATACATTGTGATCCATCCTTACAAGCAAACTCATATTCACGACAGTCGAGCTCATCTTCAGGACCCAAATTGTTACTCTCCTGGTCCAAATCATCGTATCCATTCTCATCAGTCGGCTGATCTGTTTCCGATTCGGGCTTATATGGGTCGCGGTCGGTTTCAGGCTGGTAGCCGCCACGGTCTGTTTCAGGTTGATATCCACCACGGTCGGAATCGGGTGCGTAGCTATCCCGATCGGAATCTGGTTGATAGCCACCACGATCTGAATCTGGTTGACTTTCACCGCGATCGTACTCAGGTTGGTACCGATCATCACGATCCGGTTCACTTCCGTGTCCTCCTTGACCGGGTGTTGGCTCATAGCCTCCTCGTCCTGTATCTGGCTCGTAGCCACGTCGATCTGAATCTGGTTCAGAACCATCTCGATCTGAATCTGGTTTATATCCATCCCGATCAGTATCTGGCTCATATCTGTCTCGATCGGTATCCGGTTGATATCCATCGCGATCGGTATCTGGCTCATATCTGTCTCGATCTGAATCTGGCTCATATTCACCTCCTCTACCGTAGTCTGTTTCATAGCCACGTCGATCAGAATCTGGTTGGTAGCCATCTCTATTCGAATCATAGCTACCCCGATTGTAAGGATCTTCAGTTGCCGATTGGCTAGTAGTTTCAGGCTCGACACGTGACGTTGCATAATCAACACCATTGTAACCGCGATCCGTTTCACTCGGCCTATCTTCTTCCGGTGGATAGTATTGATTTCCATTTTCATAAGGATATCCATTATCAGCACCACCCGTATCTCCTTCATCTAAATTTATCCATAGATTTGATTTAAATTTTGTTTTGTATTTCTTTTCTATTATTATGGTGGGTTGTATTGATGTTTTGTTTTCATGTGTTTTTTCGAATTAAACTCACAATAACATATAAGTGATAAATGATAATAAGGCAATGGTTGACGCTATTCAAAATAACAGTTCAAAAGTGTGAGCTATTTTGGGTAATGGTATGGCAAAAAATATTTTCTTTTATTTTACTATTGAGTATTTATTTTTTCCCTCAAGCAATTAAACACTTCCGAACCGATTTTTTTAATTCGCGAATGATTATAAATTTAGAGAAACTGAAAAAAGGACTTTACCTTCGAGTGGACGTATACTGAATTGTTCATCGGACGGTACTGTATATTCTCCAAGAGTGTGGTATATTCTGATCTGATTCAAAATCAAGTTCTTTATATCATCGGGATGAACATCGGGCTTAGTACGGACATCAGCAGTGATGAGTAGCTTCAATGGTTCGAATTCACTGCAATTTATTACAGAGAAAAGAATCGTTAGATTTATATCAATAGTCATAATACAGCAATTGTAAGCAGTAGAACGAAGAAACAAGTAATAAATTATAAGCCTAGCTACCAGTTCTGAAAACTTTTTACTTGACCTTTTGACCCGGCCTATTCACGTGTTGGCCTGCTCCTTTGATTCATCCTTAACCTAATCAAATAGAAAAAACATGTTGCAGGATCCGTATGAGGACGGATAGTAAGATGACCGAAGCCTACAATCCAGTTCAAATTTTGATTTAACATTTTGAACTCTAAGGTCAAGTCAAATCAAAGCATGTTTAGACTTCATTTTTCAACCTTAAATCCAAGCAATGTCTCCACAAAACTGAAGCAGCAGAGACTATACTGGATAAATTACTTGCATCGTATGGACCAATATAGAATATATAATGTATATAGATTGTATTTAACGGGACAACCGAAGGACGATGTGCTGTAAGTAAACCTTGTCAGCGCTAGTTGGTGTAAACTCTATATAGAGTCCAAATCGGATCGCCGAATCCTTGGTTGATATAACTCAACCAACTGAATGCTGAAAAACTTTTTCGGAACGCGACTGTCAGCAGTTACATGGAATCAAGTGTGCTCAACGTCACTCATTGCCATTATCATACCATAGATATAGTAAGGAATTTAATGCCACCTCTCTTTCCCATCTTCTGTAGTCCAAAAGTAGTGAAAATCGTCCGATGCACGGAGGATCAGAGCCGTGCTACCAGAATCGTATTCTTGCTAGTAAACATGATATCAGAATCAAATTGAACTCAACAAGGTGCATTTATATCCTGGAAGCACAGAAATTTACAAGTTCAGTTCCAGTTCATCTTACGCGGATTTTGAGACACAATTTGACGATCAGGTGACACGAAGATTCTTTTTGTTGCTGTGAAGTTTTTGATTGTCTTGAGATGTTGCTGAGGACTCCATCCTTTGCCCGGGTGTATAGAAGATCACGCTTGACAAGACAAATGAGTGTCGATTGATCCGCTACGTGACTGATGTTGTAGGATGGAAAATTGTACAAGGACTCGTCATTAATCCTACTGAGCTTAAGGAAAACTGGATAATCTTTAGCGGGCTTAGTGTAGCAATGGACAAAACTAAGATTATGATCTGACAGACAAAAGAATTGTTGAAGTTAGAATGTTAAGAATCAAGAAAATCATGTTAGCCACGGCTGATATAATTGATAAACTATTTAAGAGTCAGTCTTGACCATTTAGCTCTGGGCATATATTTCCTCACTTTACTTATTAACACCGTATGAAATTCCAGTAAATAATAGGCACATTGTAAGTGAGAGTAAATATTCATGGTGACTACAACAACACTACTGGCGACAATCTATTAGACCTGCCACTAAATGAAGCTATAATTTCTCAAGGACTACCTGATTCCGCGATTTTGCAGAGCGTATCCACAGGCAGGCGTTTTTATCTTGGTGTCAGAGACAAATAAAGCCCAACATACTGACGAGATTTGCCTACTTTTCCCAAGACGAACTGCAAAAGACACCACGTCAAAGCTGCAATGCTTTCTTTGGTCAGGTTTACATTTGGAATATCAAGACTCATTCAGGAAAGACCTGGGAAATTCATTGCAAGAGGCTGCTCATTTCTTGGTCAAGTAAAATGTGGCGAATAGCTCAAATTCAAATCCAGAGGGATACAGAATTTCGAAGGCAGTGGCAGGTTCTCTGTGAATTTAAAAAAGAAAGTAAATGCATTCGATCCTATGGCAATCTGGAATTTCGGGTAGAAAGCAAGTTAATAAACTTGTAAAGAGAAGTGTAGAGGAAGATTAAACTCAATGGTCTTTTAGGGGGTGGTGAAGCTGATAAACGTCAGATGTGCATCTACCGCTTGAGTAATTAAAATTTTACCCTGATATCCTGAGAATAATGAGAAGTGAAACGCTGACACAACTGGACATCCCAACGGACGATACATGGTGTATCAGCGGCAGTCAAAGAAGAAGAATTGGCCAGTATTCTGGCTGGCGGAAAGCTTAGACATTATGCAGTCCAATACTGGATACCAATAGTGATAAGTGAGACAATATATATCCAAATAATACGTAATCTCATGGAACGAAAAAGATAAGTCTGTACATTACTCGGAGGGCTCTATATCAAACAGTCGTGTAGGGACGCGTGGAGATATAGACGAGGAGATGTTATAGACTCAACAATTGACTTTTTTTCAGGTGCTGCGCCTAGGCTGAGGGCTGGGGAACGTTTTTGTAGCTTCTGTGAAACACAACTTCGACTTAAGTAGATGGAATATATTCGGAGATAAAACCTCTAGTGATAATCGAGTTGTAATTGAGTTCTCTATGATATGAGGGAATATTCAAGCTAAGAATAGTCACTGCACGTGGGAGTTTATCCACCAAATCTATGCTGGGAATAGTGCATAACTGGTATCATACTTGGTATGAAGGGATAAGAGGATCGCATTAGATTTTTTGAGTTTATGTGAGGCTCAATTCACTGCAAAATCTTTACTCAAATACTGAGAATGTATTTTTGAAGATTGAATATTGTGGATATTAGCTTTAGAGCACAGGAAACAAGAACATATTGAACGCTATTCAGAAAAACAGCAAAATTGTCCACAACCCAGGGTACTGTCTATTGGTTCCACATTCTGTGAGATGATGTTCCTGCACAAAAGCGCTCTAGTGAGTTAGAAACAGAAAAACCAGCAGAATTTTTAGTGTTCATTGGTAAATTCAGCTCCTTGATATTTACAAGGACTTGCGTGTTGACGCTATGGACTCAGATATACGCTGAACATTTTGCATTTTATGAGGTTCTGGACGCGAAATAGGATCCCCATTTACAGGCTGAATTAGATGAACACGGTTTGGTTGACAAAAATTCAAAACAGTGCTCACAAAATTAAAAACAAAGTAGAATTCGTTTACTTACGTGATTTCAATGATTTGAGCATCGATTTGTGAGCCAGGATTTTCACGGGCATATAACTCCTCAATTCCTCGCGCAATTGATGCTGCGACTTCATTGAATTTATCACTGCCACGATTTGCGAAACGAGCATCGTAAACTTCTTCAATTATGAATTTCAATCGTACTAAAAAGAAACAAATGAACGTGAAATATCTTTACAATCACCATTATCCTTGTATACTTACACAATTGTTCAGCCAATGGACCGGATCCTGAGCCAGCAGCAAAATCATCCTCATCATCGGTTAGATATTGTCGTTTGGGACGAACGTCAGTGCTGCTACGTCCTAATGATTTCGTTGTCAATTTCTTCGCTTTCGTAGCTTTGCTGGCTTTCTTTCCCGCCTTCTTTCCTTTCCCGCCTTTTTTGCCCTTACGATGCGATTTCTTCGGCGTTGTAGATTTCTCATCTTTACGTCCCAACAAACGATTCACTTCACGTTTCAGTCTTTTAACACCATTGGTTAGCCAATTTCCTGTCGTCTCATCGGTTTGAACGGCATTTTCTTCAATATCCGTTTCATCTTCTTCCTCATCGTCGTCATCGTTGTCAGCTAATTCGCCATCATCAGCGCCAATGAGTTCAACACGTGGTGAATTCACCAATGCATCATTCGCGCTCTTTTGTTCATTCGTCGAGATTTCATCGAACAAAGCTTTTGATGGCTCGGAGATGAGAAGTGGTTGGGTTGGTGTATTGGCTTTATTTGCGGATTGAATGTCATCGAAAACAATGTCACTGTCTTCGCTAATACGCTGCAATGGAAAAATGATATGGGAAATCAGCTTTTTCGGTTGTTGTAGACGATTGAGTGGAACAGAGTCTCGGCTAATGCTAATGCGATGTTATAAGTCTAGAGCAATGTATTCGTTAAGTTCCGGAAAAACAAATGAAGGTGCAATTTCTCTGACGTTAAATTAAATCCAATTCGGTTACACGATTTATCTGTAAGTTTTTCATAAAACGTTTTTGGAATGCATAAAATTATTCGATGCTGCGAACATAGAATGCTGCGTGTGTTTCGAGTTCAAAAATCTTTTACTTTGTTCGCTTTCGACTTTGTTTTACTCGTTTTGACATTTGCTGGCCCACAGTAGAACTCTGTGGGCTCGCAAACTCTGAGCATCTACAGCTCCTTAATTACAATATAAACAACGTTTAAAATAGCGAGTGGTCACAACAGACACTTCCTGTTGTTCATTTCCCTAAATCTTTTGTGATTCGACCACATTGCCCAAAAATAAAACACGGAATGACATTTCAATTATGCAGATAATAATTTTCACAGAGATACTAGTTTGGAAGTTGAAAGTTCTGTTTAAAGCCTGGCCCAGACGCTACGTCTTGTACAACGTCTTGCCTGCGCAGTCAAAACGTAGCAAAATTGAAGGAGCGTCCAGACGGTGCTCATCTTTATTTATTTTTACGCAGTTTTGTTCACGTCGCAATGGAGGAACTATTGCTCTATGGCACGGATAACTTTGATATAACGCGATAAATTCGCTCAAGAATTCCCAGGAGCATTACCGAAGGTCAGAAATATTTGTAAAATGAGGCAAAAACGTTGCTAACCGTTCACACGTGCCAACTTGTTTGCACAGCTCATGGATATTTATGCCCTACCAGCTCAAACATCGCTGCAACTGCACAGTTTTATGCGGAGTTCTAAAACGTCACATTTTTCTCTGCCACACACAACATTTTACCTGCAACGTTTTAGTTTCCGCAGGCAAAACGTTGTGCAAGAATGTAGCGTCTGGACCGGGGTTGAGACATTCGTATCGAATTACAGGTTATAAGTTAAAATTCTAAACTTTGGCATGAAATAATCATTGTGAAAATCTTAGCTGTTAGCTGTTATAAAACAAAACGACTTGATTGGTATAAAATGTTCAAAGAAAGCAAAGAACTCGAAGAAGAGAAGGAAGAAGAGAAAGAAGAAGAGGAGGAGCGTTCAGACCTGGAAAAAAAAACATCAGCTGCCAAATAACACGTTCAACGAATTCAAAATGTTATGCTCCTAGAGTGGAAATTAATAATAAGCGACTTTCACGAAGCTATGCAACTTTCAAAGGGAATAATAAACACCATTTCATGAGATATTTTGGCAAAGAGTCTCGGTTGGTTTTAAAATATCTAAAGTCATCCTAAAACTAAGCGTTGCGTTGACATCTGTGGAGGGATGATTTCTGACAATGAGAAATTATAAAACGCGTTATTTCTGAACATGAGGCTAGGATATAGGCTTGCAATACAAACCATATCAAAAGGAAAGTGCTAAAGATGAGGACATACAAAAAACCGTGTCAAATTTGCTTGAAAATTAAATCACTTTTTTCTATGATAACCTTTAGAAAATTCTGTGCTAATAACCGAGCCAAGCTATAACAAACTATCTTAAACGATTTTCATTGATATACTTAGCGAACATTTCAGTCTACCCCAGAAAGTAGGATCCCCTGAAAGGCTTTAAGCTTTCCTTTAACAGGTCTTTAACAGTGAGAGGACCTACTCTGGCATGAAACGATTTGAACAAATCCAGATAGTCTTGTTTGTCTTCTTCTCAAGGAATATCGTCGTTCTTGGAAGCATAAGACCCAAATTATTCAAAAAATTTGCTCTTGTTGAAATCATAAGTTGAGAAGTCTACGAATTTGGCTCTATTTGGAACTATGAGTTCACTTTGAAGGTATTGGCCCGGCTCTTGTTGGAAGTATCAGGTCGAGGAAGGATCCCAACTCGACTCTTCTAGAAACTACCAACCGAGAAAACTGTTTAATCCGTATTTTAGGAAGGGGATGGCGATTTATTTTGGGGATATTTTTATTTGGGGAAGGCGATGGCTCAGCTCTTATTGGAAGTACTGGTCCCAGAAAGACAAACAATCGGATTTCTGGGAAGTATTGAAGGGGAAGTCGCACGCATTCGACTCTTTTTGAAAACGTTGATCAAGCAGAAAAAAGAATCGAATGTTCAAACTTTGGAAATTGCAAAACAGGAGGCACGCGAGCATCGTCAAGGACGTGTTCAAGGTTTGTTCAAGATTGCGACTCAGTTATCTGTGATGTTGATCAAAGATGAAAATCTCTTCTATGTGGGAGCGCTCATGGTCGATAGAAATCTTTCAATGGTCTTGGTTTCCAGGAAGTTTTGCGGCTTGTGATTGATGTAAGTGACACATTTCGTATGTGCATGTAATCTACTCTAATGAGCCACGTTCTAGGTTGCTGGCTTGTGAGGGACCAACTGCGTATGGCACCCATGCACATCCTCTGTCAGAATTTCTGGAAGACAGACAGTAACTTCCAAACGTTGCGAAACTAAGTATCAATAGTCCTAATGCGTCGCCAAGAAGACTTACTTTAACCAAACTTATGAAAGTTCTCAACGGTGGCAATTTTTGGCCCCTCTTTCACCTTATCGCATCAAAACAAAAGAGTCCTGAAGGCAATGTACGCATTACGTTCCGGCACAGTACTCCTCCCCCCTCCCCTGCTCCCTCGAAACACAATTGTTTCAAATACTTGACACCTAAATATCCCAATCGAATCGACCTTTCAATGAATCAGCGACCAAACAATCTAAACAGTGGTTGCCCACATCTTTGAGTGGTTTTAAATTTAGATACTTATTGTAGCTACCACACAATTGTGGTGTTTCAAGTCGTTCACTGAGTGCATCTCATATGCACATGTTGATGTGTACGATGAATGGAAGGAGGATCTGGGACTTGGTAAATTCCAACCAGTCTTGCACCAAAAACAAAAGCAGAATCTATGGAACGTTCTGCACCATAAGAAAAAAGTTTTTATATATTGACTTTTTTCTTTATTTTTAGATCAAACAAACTTTTCCTTTCAGAATCAGAAATGTGTAGTGCCATCGAAACTCTAAAAAGGAAGAGAACAATTCAATTTGATTTTCCCAAGGGTCTGCTCCTATTTGTTTTTGGTCATAAAACTTTCATTGGTTTTCATCAACAACATTCCGGCTGAATCAACAATGAGAAATTTGTGGACCCTGGAATATCATTGGGAAGGCCATCGTGTATTTCGGAATCGTGAAATTTTTCGGGGTCATAGCTACATAGGTCTGATAGAGAATAGTACACAGGTCGCAAATTTTTCATGATCTATTAATAAAATACGGAAGATAAAAGAAGAAGCATAGGAGCCATGAAGAAGACGAAAGATCAGGAATGTTGTAAATGGAAATTCTGCTCGTTCGAAATCTTCTTCTTTGACTTCCAACGTGTGCTACAACTACCAATTGTTTCTAATTGGTATTAATAGTTGCCTACACAAATGGTTCTGACTTCATCGTCAGCTACGACTACATGTAATTTCGTAAATCAACCCTGGGAGGAAGAGAGGAACCCCGAGAGAAAGACATTGCCCGTGTCGAGGCTAAGATATCTAAAATCATGTAATTTTTTAATTTAATTCTTTTGTTGCTCTTGCTGCTGCGGCTACTTCTTGTTTGTGTTAGTTTTATGGATTCTTCACTGTTTACGAGACTTTTATTTGAAAATTTTGATTTTAAGACACGTTTGAGGGTAGCATCTGGACCCAAAAGCAAAAAAAAACACAAACCGAGAAATAAAACAGAAAGAAAAATGAAAATATTCTTTGATGATGACGGTGGTGTGTGAGCCAAGGACTTCTCTCATGTCAAAACTTTTCGTTTTAAGTGATCTCGTCAACTTATCAGCACCTAATTTTATTAGTTTGCGGAGACGCAGTAGAAAATCTTAAGACAAGCATAAATTGATGATATAAATACTAGGAATTGAATGCTATGTTTTGAGTCCTAAAATATTAAATTCATATTCAAATCATTTTTACTACCAAGGATACCAGCTTCAAATATCAGAACATTATAAAACCACTAAGCGCTTCAATACCTGGATTTTTCAAGGCATTAAAAAATAAATTCGCCTAAAGGACCTACTCTCAAAAATTTCAAACATTTCAAACTTGTGCAATTCGCAATGGAAATAAGTTTCAAAAAACAAATAGTCTACCAAAATTGTGCTATTAATAGCGATGCAATTTGGCATCCTTGGACAGTTGTGTGCCAGGATATGTTATGTCCATGTACTCTTCAATTACAATATTAAGATGATTTATGAGGGTCTAAGACAACGCCCTACTTAACTGAGGCGTAGTTACATAACAGAACGGGAATACTTTGTGCCACTGAGCTAGGCGATATCCTTTGGTTTCTGCAGGACGACAGGGTCGACAATCAGTAAATTATACTTGTACAGACTGAGAACTAAGGGATGATGCTGAAAAATAGTTTTATTCAACAGTGGATCCGTGTTCAAATAAATGAAACAAAAAAGAATTGTGGGAATAGTCAATACCTTCATTGTAGGGTGGGAATGTGTTTGAAAAAGGAGTCAGAAATCGTTCAATCTGTAGCAATTATGACAATTTATATTGCCACCCTCTGATGTTCATGAGCAAGGGTTGTATAAGAATTTTTTCTACTCTTTTCCTTAAATCGCGGAGTCAAAGCCATTCTGCGAACTGATCGGAATTTGTTTTTGATTATTTATAACCTCAGAGATTAGTTACAAAATGTAAAGATTTTCAAAAATGAATCGCTTCCTAATTCAAAATTAACTCAAACCATAAAATTGGTGGGTCAATATTTAGTTGCCAACCTCTATCCTAAAACATATGAGCACGCACATTGCAACAAAGTTCCCCATTTATACCAAAAAAGCTAAAATTAGGGTCTTTTCATGTGGAGATCCACACGAAAAGACCCTAATTGCAACCAGGACATTTTGTTCTTCATCAAGATCTTCCACTAAAACCTGTATTGCACAAACTCAATAAGGTAAAATACCTTTAATCTAATAGATTGCTGATTTCTCTATGATCTTGAATCAACTGCCTTAACTCACTAATTGGAATACAGGCCCGGGTTAACAAAAACTTCAAAACCTGACTGATCTCAATGGGGCAATTACCTCAAATGTTCGGGGAGATCAACGTCTTTCAGACCATAGAAATTGTCAACTCTTCTTTAAAAAAAGATCCCATCCAGCTTTATGAGCTATTTTCGGGCAAATAAAAGCAATAACTAACAGCTCGCTTGTTATCTTACCGTCCCTTCAAAATGCTAGATGGCATCAGGATCCGAAATTCAATCTGAACTCCTAAACGGATATTATTACATTGACCTAGTGATCTAATCACGAGCCCAACGAGCATTGAATTCCTCATTCCAACCATCAAAAAATGTTGTGAATAATCTCCGTCTTCCATCCACATAGCTCCAAGGATACTCCGCATATTGACGGCGTACCAATAGCCGGATCGGATCTAGGATAACTTCTCATGTCAAAGCACATTTTTGATAAAAAGACAATGCTCAAGCCAATCACGTCAAAGCTAGCTCCGGCGTTCCTCAAGGATCTTGTCTTGGTCCACACTTATTTAACTGTTACCTACACGACTTCTGACACAAATGAGGCCGTTAAATAGTATGTCACTGTTTATCAAAATTGTCGCTTCCTCGGATAATTCTCTTTACAAACTACATCCTCATTCTTTCCTGCTAACCGTCTTCTCTTGTAGCTCTGAGAAAGCCCACACCATCCGAAATTATCAGACACAAACTAGCTAAATAATAAAAAAATATCTGACACTAAAATCAGTCATATCAATGCCGCAAAGTTTAAGCGAATCTGACATATATTCGTTAAAAAATAGTCGAATACCCACCTCTAAAGGGGGTCAAATCAATACTGAAAAGTTTGAGCACATTTACAAGCAAAGAGCTCTTGCATATCGATAATTTTCCTGTGCCCTGAGCAGTATAACTAATTACCAGAGAGGGTTGTTCCCAGAAAGATTGTTACCAGTGATGATTTTTGCTGTTTCAAATTTAGCCCTCACGTTCCCCTGGACATTGAAAATGTTATTTGGGCTTTGATAGCTTCAGCTCACCTACTTTCAAGTAATTGAGCAATAACAAACACTAATCTGCTTCAATTTCAGACGTTCATTAGGCCTATTGTCATAATTCCAAGAAAGCGGAACTTTCTTGAATTTTTGTATCGGGAAGGCATTTCCCAAGAAAAAACAATTCCTGCACAAAACATAGCATCGAAACATTTGATTTTCAACAGTGAAACTTAAACGACGCATAAAACATAAAGGAAACATAAAGGAATGTGGGATTTACTGTAAAAACAGTGAGAGAATTGTTCTATCAAGAAAGTACAACTGATACCGCCCACTTATATATTTCACCCGTTAAGCTCCTTTACTTTTTCTACTAGCAGAATTAACGCTTCCACAATATAAAAAATTTGTTTTTAGAATTATAGAAGTTTCCGTTGGCAGCACTATTTAATACAACGGATGGTGTGACAGCTGTCATGCATTTTATGAATAGTTTGGTTGGCCATTTTATCATGAATAGGTTGACGCCTGTTTTTCGTCAAATTTATTTCGAACGAAAATCTCTTCGAATAACTCATCGCGCACTCGTTCAATTCAATGGCCAACATTTTCGTCCATCAGCACAATGAATTGTGCGAATAACCGTGCATTGTTTCAGCGCCACGTTTAATCTCACTGATAATATGCATCCATGCAGACGTCGTACAGTATGTGATGAAGGAACAATACCAGTTGTATAGCATAGTAACAGTGAGGACTGAAGTGAGTCTATTCGACGTCGTGTTCAACAATTAAACCTGTGCCCATTCACATTATGGAAGATCTTACGGAAGGATCTTGGTGTGCGAGCTTACAAAATCCAACTGGAGCAGGAATTACGACCGAACGACCGCTAGGCATGGCGTAAATTCCGAGCATGGGCCCAAGAACAACTTGCTGCAGGTCCAGGATTTCATAAGAAGATTTTGTTTAGCGTTGAGGCTCATCTCTGGTTGAATGGCTACGCCAATAAGCAAAACAGTCGCATTTGGAGTGATGGGAAATAACAGACGGTTGTCCAAACACCGTTACATCCAGAGAAAGTCATGGTTAGGTGAGCTATATGGGCCGGTGGAATCAGTGGTGCACACGTGTTCAAAAATACTGATGAGAATAACATTACAGTCAATGGTGACCGCTATAAAGCCATGCTCAAGGACTTTCTCACTTCGGAATAGACTCGTCGTAATGCAGATGACCTCTGTTCCAGAGCTAGTGTTGTCTAATTGTCGGGAAAATTTGCTTGTATGCACATCCTGTCGAAATTTTCCCGGCCGGACAAATGAAAATCAAACCTGAAGCCAAACGAGAATTTGAATGAGTCCATCAGTCAAACCACTGCAGAAACATGGATATTCGCAGCTACAATGCATTAGTTATGTCTCTGAAGAATTTTTCCAATATGTGGTGATATGTGAAACCTGTGCCGAAGTTCTCCTTACGGGCTGGCTTAGAGTTAACCTATTTAAAACTTCAACACAAACCAAAGGACAACGCCTTTCCTTTCATCACCCCTAAGCCTTATTTTTGGCAAAAATTTGAACACATTTAAACGTGGAGGAGCATTAAAGCTCCATTAATTGCTTTTCGGATTAATTCAGCGATCATTACAGGTCTCATTGGAGCTCAAAGGAGTTCCCAAAAGAGACGACAGCCGTAATGTTTTTTTTTGTTCTCGTATTGATAGGCTTATCAAAATTATGTGTTACTGCAATATGGCAATGCAATGCAATGGAAAATTCATCTGAAAATATTCTTAAAAATATAAAGACATAAAACAGACACAAATATATCCAACTTTCCATCCTATTTCACTTCAAACAAATTCTAATCCAGAAGTTACATGGAAATTTTCATGCAATTATTGCAAAGTATGACGAAACAAAACCATCTGAAAAAATTTTTTTTCACAGATTTTCACTTGACTGGAACTAACACCAGTCCAGACGGTTCTGAAACGTCCTGTATAAGTTCATACTAAATGCTTAATATATCTGAAAGGTAACAGTCTCGTATTGAATATCTAAAAATAGATTTTGGCATAGTGAATGACTAACTACATATATCTTCACAGTTTTAATATGGTACATGCTGTTTTGTCGGCGAATTTCTGTTTCCCTGATTTAGCCCCCTTCCCCTCTTCCAAGTCCTTTAATATTGTTTATAATTTTCTACCCCGAGTGTATTTGAAATTGAGGAAATAGATTTCATCTAATAATTGAACAAGATTTTGCACGATTTTCACTTTTCGTATGTGGAATGATTGAAATTGGATCAGGAGCAGAACAACGAAAAACAAAAACGAATAAGAAAATAAAAAACAAACGATTTTGAAATTACCAGAATCATTTCTTGTGTTAAGCAAATTTTCCTTATGATTTTCAACGCATGTAGTCAATGTTTACTTTCATGATATCTAATTTTAGATGCACCTGATCGTAGATATTTAGTTGAGGATATGTGAGTCAAGTACAGTCTTGCTGATAATTATCACGTAGACGAGAATTGCAACAGGAAGGTCATTATCCGAAGTCTTATGAAATATTCTTTTTGGATTATGTAATGTACTCGGATACCATCAACTGTTCAAAGAGAGGTTTTTGCTATACTTCAACGTTGGAAGTGGAATTGGTACCATGACAAACCTATTTCAGGACCATCACCGGGAAGTGCATCATCAGCACTAGGTCATAATATCACCTGTCCTAACAACTCCATGAAATAATATGGCGGACATCTTCTTCTTGGACACAAAAAACGCGATCAGAAAATCGTAACTTAGGTAAAGCTGAAAACATCCATACGCCCTGAAGCTGAGTCCGAAAGCATCAATCCCAGCATTCCTTCGATTGGGCCTTTACTTAAGATCCTTGATAACTTGCCTCTTTCACCATCTGCTGCCCATTCCTGAGTGTGTAACCAGGTAACCTCTAAGCTGTCCTTATTGTTGGGCGATTAGATTTTCGGTCCTCTTTTGCAAAGGGAGTGACAGTTGGCCCACTTAAGGCCACCAGCGTCAAATACTCAAAAACTTTTCATGCTTCACGTCGCTGAGCTAGCACAAGTGAATTCCGGTATGAGTGATTTTCGGTACGAGTGGTTTTTGCTACGAGTGCGTTTAACTCCAAAGATATGGGAAAGTTGTTCTTTTTCAAGAGAATCTCTCAGCTAAGAGATGGCCCCATATTGTTGAAAATTACATCAGCACAGGTTATACAAGGCTTATAATGAATTCCTGTCAGCAAGATTTCCTTAAATTTACCGTTAGTTGAGAGGGAGCTGACACGCATGACATAGTCGACCCCTCATTCGATCGAAGAGAATAATTTTAGTTAGCCGTCCCTATCATTCGATCAATTTTCAAGTCGATCCGTAGTATCCGATCAAGTAAATCCGAGTACTGAATTACTAGTTTCATCTAAACTAGTACTGTTCCGATGCTAGCTCTAGAAATCCTTTTGATTTTAAATATAACATCTTCGGTTCAATGCAGTGCTAGGCTGATTCTACGATTGAGCATGCAATCTCCCACTCAGGGTATTAACATGACAAACCTTCGCTCCGCCCCTTTTATTGTGAGTCTAGCGACTAGCACCGCAAAATCCTCCATTAAGCTTACCAAGGCTGATTGATTTAGGAGTGAAAGCAGTAGTAATCAATCGTTCTAGATGTTCCACAGGGGTGGGCCTTGGGTGACACCTAAGAGAATCTTCATTCTTTTTGTCAGTTAGTCTTGCATTATGGGTTCTTTAAGTCCTTTCCCGGTCATATCTGACTGTTTGCGGCATTCAGAGGAACTGAATTCTCTTGACGTGTTTTGAAGAGTATGATCCTCGCCTCCTCCGACCCTTCGTGAAGATCCCTTCACGCTTGTTGGCAAAGAATATGCCAAGCAACTTGACAGAGCAAACGGAGTAAAATAGTTGCAAAACGTGTGCCAGCCAAAGACTGTACTAGCACCTTCCTTGGTTTTATTAACAGAACTTCCTTAACTGAAAGTATGCAAAAAGAAGCCCTTCTATTACTTACTACTATGTTGACAACCTCAACATTGACAAGATGGAGGCGTTAGTATTTAGGGTGTCAATAGGACGCTGAGTTTCTGCATGAGGGTTTTAAAATACTTAGTAAAAATATGGATTTTAGACGCCCAATTACGTATAAGAGAAGGACCTAGAGGGCTACCCTCTATTTGGCTAACAAAGATCAATTAATTATGAACCTCTCTATGAGGTTTAATCCTAATCTGATCCAATTGTATCTTAGGCATACAAAATTGAAATCAGATGATGAAATTATCTTTTTTGAATTCCCACTACATCGTCAGGATATTTCTCCAATTCCTCATTTGGTCATTACTGACTTTAAGGCAACGGAAGCTGCAATTAGCTGGCCATATTCAATGCGTAAATGAAGGGCAGATATCCAAGAAGACATTAGTACGTAAGGCATAGGAAGCAGGACGAGTTTAAAAACTCAGGAAATAGTGATCGGGCTGCATTGATGATGCAAGAAATACATTAACTGGGGAGTCGCATTTTAGAATGCGCGAAATGGAGAGTAAAAAGTGAGAACAAGTATAAGACATAAGTTGTCTTTTTAAATTGTATTCACCTGGTACACTTATACTCTTTTCTGTTTTATTTTCTGATCCGTCAATCAGGTCATGTATATCTTCATAAAAATGTTTTTCCATGTCCTAGAAATAAGCGTCCTTCAATTGTTCATCGCTCGAAATTTTGTTCCGACGATGTTTTTTTTATAGTTTTGGGAACAGATGATAATTACTAGCAACCAATTCTGGCCTGTAGAATGGATGGTCCTGAAAATCGAAGCCCCTTCGTGTGCAGGCCAGCCAACGCAACATACCAGCTATGAAGAGGCGCGTTGTCGTGTAGAAGGAGGACACCTTTAGTCAATTTTTCACTTATTTATTCTATGATATACTCTTTCTATAATTGAAGCGTAGAATCTAGCGTAGCGTAGAAACCTTTATCTTTGTAATCTGTCATCTCAGAAGAGGTCCTTCTGAGTAACAAAAGCTTGCCACCATGGTTTACTAGCCGAAGGTGAGACCTTAAATTTCTTGGTTAGTGGTTTGCCCTTACTGTGCCACTGTATACTGTCCTGTTTGGACTTAGAATGATAATAAAGAACCAAAATTTCGTCTATAATAACAGTTAGATTCAATAGTCGATCCTTGTTATCACTACAGAGGTCCAAAAACGCGCGGAAACACTCTACGTACCGATACTCCAACAATTTCTATTAAATTAGTATCATACTGCAAATTTTTCTTCAGTCTAGCACCTTCATACATTCATTTTTCGACTTTATGAATGATTTCAGGAGTAGTCACTTCAATCGGACGTCCGGATAGTGGATCGTCCTCAAGTGAGTCTCTGCTTTGTTTGTGCAACTTGTAAACAATGGTTTTACTCGGACAGGAGTAAACGGGCAAACCGAAGCCATCTCTTCCGCTCAGCCAATGACATTTGCGAAGTGCATATTGCATTGAAAACTGGCACATATAATTTATCAAAATACCGTTAGATTGTAAAATTTTCGTTGAAATTGCCCATGATCTACTGGTGAATTCTTTTAATTCTTAGAATCATCCTGACTTGCACCAGTAACCAGTTGCGTAGAAAGCAAGCCTTCTGAAAGCTACATCGTCAGTAAATCTTCTCGATTATAAAACCAAGTTCAATTTTCTTGACTTTGGCTTTTATTCATCCAAGATCCATCATTTAAATCAACGTTGTGACGATTCCTGTTTTGAATCTTTTATTTTTTGCCAAAGATATTCCGAAGAATTCAATGGCTTTAATGATTTTCAATGCCAAACAAAAGCTTTCTTATGACTTCTTTAAGTCACGTTCTATCTCAAATAAATATCTAATGCATAATAAAATCAACCAATCCTTGCTCATCCCATTTACAATTATCCAATTTTCCAATCGTTTCCCCCAATATAAATAAAACATTTCAAGTTCAATCCAATGCCAGCGTACACAAGTTAACAGACATTGCAACCAGAAATCATGTTCATCCTGCCATCATAACAAATGTAAGTTTCATCACAATCGCTTGACACCACATAAATCCTTTTTTTGCGGAATCCTTAAAGTGTGTTGTATGGTTATCATGGTAATATCACAAGAACAAGATATGGACATCGTAAGCGAAAGGGATACCCGACAATACAAACAAGTGATGAAGATGTCACCGTCAAAGTAGTTCCTACTTGTAAGATGCTATCCTTACGACTCTTTGGCCACAAGTTCTGTGCAGAATGGAGGACCTCGTCTTTAACTCGCTTATATAAACCACTTAAGATAATTCAGAGTAGGAGAATCAGAATAGGTCTGCATTTAAGAAAAACAGCACGTTGTCAACCGAGGAAAAATAAAAGGAGAAATGAGAAAGAGTCCTCTTGATGTTGGCATGAAGTTTGTTTAAATGAGTACTAAGTTATGAATGTACGATAGTCTCCTTATTCTCGAATTGAGAGCGTGATACCATTAAACATATCGTGCTGGAATGCGTTCTTTTTGTTTTGTTTTCTATGTGAGTGTGGTTTTGTTTTTCTTCTCTCTCTCTTCTGTTTTCTTGGAACGCGAATTGACTAGCTTACGCTAAGTGGACTGCATGCCGTGCCGTGTTTTGTTTTATTTGGCAAAACCCGGAGGAAAGTAAGTGAGAGCAAATTTTCTTATGAACTTAATATGATGCAGTACCAGGTTTTGTTTCATCTGTTGTAAGCAATGAATTTGATTCAAGGATCATGTGAGCTGTAGATGTGCGCAACGTGAAAATAGACAATAACCACATTTTTGGATAGTATACTGCGGTAATTTTGGTTCGATTTTGATTTTATGTAAACATTTTTCAATTCATTCAGGAGAGCGTGAGAAAATTTTTCGAAAATTATTTGAACGCTCGACAGCTGGTGAGTATTTGGCACTAGCTTAAGTTAGGATATCTGGTAGTGAAATCAAGGGAGCGGATGAAGTTAGGCGAGATGCAAAATACTTCGTCTGACATGATTTACTATACACCTGATATTGACTGACGTAACCAAAAGGATCGGGATAGAATTCATTTTGATATTGAGAATCGATCCCATAACCGCACGAGCAAAAGGCGAGTGCTCTAATCTGTATGGCCCTCGGAGAAAACTTAAGGCAGTTAAGGTTAGAAAATTTTAACAGAGTATCTGCGTTCTAAGATCATTTAAACATATTTTGCTTTAGCAGTCATATAACTGAGTTCTCAATTGTAGGTCCTGACTTTAGGTTATTTTTCTATGATTTGAGAAATCATTTGAAAGGAGAAAATTTAAAATGCATAAGACAACATTGAAACATGTTGAAGGGTAGAGTATTTGCTATCCTTAATTTTTTTAGCTTGCCAAACTTACATAAGCAAAATATATAGCTGATATTTTTTCCAAAAAATAAATTAGATTTAAATGAAACTGTTTGTTCCATACTACTAGGCACACTACTTCCCCTTAGCTTTCGATGCATTCATAATTTATAAATAAAATCTCATGGGTCATCTTATTTCATAAAAATGCATTCCAACAACAGAAATAAGGCCAATATAAATAGTTTTACTGCGTGGAAAAATATAAAAACAAATTAACCCAGTATTCTTGCAAATATATCTATCATTCTAACACTGACTAGATTCCATGAAAATTGGCGGATGCACAGAATTTTCAGTATAGTATACAATATTCTACACATCATGGACCACAACATGATTTCAAGGCTACATTCTTACTAAACTTAAGCTGTTTGTAAGCTGACGAAGACGCACTATGTCTACGGCATTTAAATTTCATCCACTCAACCCTGCAAGCGACAGTAGGCCGTATTCTGGCTAATAGCAGGAGAATAATACCAACAAGCTAGCTGCGGTATCTTATCAACAATCTGCAAGTAAAGACGACCGTGTAATTTTCCAATTGACCTGAAGAAATGAAAGATAACTTTGCGGGCGCGTATTTAATCACCTCGCGCACGCATTTCATACCCGGATTAAGGCCCACCGATAAACAGTTCAACAGGCCGATGTGGTGTCTGCCAAATAATAAAAGGGTAACTGGTTGTCATGTGGGATATCTGATGTATCCTGATATTCTAGCGAGTATTGGAATGGTTAAAAATTCCCCATCCTGAATATGATCTTAACATAGTCCAGAAAATTGAGTCGGGCTACTCCCATTTCTTCCCACTAGTTCCTTTCTCTACAGGACTTAAAATTATAATTCAACATACAATTCCCTGAAAATTATGGAAAGCCCCAAAGACACTGACCAGAATTGGACAGAGATGACCCCTCTTTAGTTTTGTCAATCTTTTGAACCCAAAAAAGTCCAAAGTGTCTCAGCCTCACCCTACATATATCTGGCACATGCCCCCCTATACTGATAATCTTTCATCCCATTTTGAATCCAGTCCACAGAATTCTAGTCCAAGTGCAATATTGCATCCATTAACATTTTCACGTTGCTTCCTCCGACCACACTCGATTCATTTTCTACATATATCGTGTCTGCATTGAAAATCTGACGACTGTAATTGCATTTAGACACAACCAAGAAATTTTCATGAAATTGATTGATGGCACGACGATAAATAGTGCACTAAGGCAGTGTGGTACGGATAAGATATAGACTATACAATACGGGGGACAACATATTTCGAATGTATGATATGTGATGTCACATATTAAATCTAATTGAGCCATACAATTTGTCTTAGACCGCCCACTTTGATAGTGTGGAAAGAATGTTCATCAACTTTTTCATAATGTTCCAGTGGAAACACAATTTGTTTAAATTTTAATTAGTCCTGCTGTCAGATGATGTTCTTGTTGATCTTACATTTAATATTGTAATTAGTATTTATGTTTAGGATTCGTTCCATAGCAGCAAATTCTTAACAGCCATATTTTGCGGGGTTCATTTTAATATTTCGGGAAATTTATGATCTTCTATGGTGGGCTGGGATATGGTCGGCACTGCCCCACCCCCTTAAAATCGTATTTTAAACAAAAAAAAATCGTATATATATATAAATCGTAATTTATTACTCGGTGAAAATTTCGGATTTAAACTTTTTACTGGTTCTAATCATCAACAGCTAGCGCGGAAAAAATTTCATCAAATTCCAGCTGTTGCGCCAGAGATTAGAATGATACATAATTAGATTCCGCTCATTGTAATCTACGGTTGATTTCACTTCTCAAGTCAGAATAAAAAATATGTCAGCCTGGGTTTTGGCTACCAGTAGCTTCAAACCATTATTTTTTAGTAGCCATGTTCTCTGTGTCACCCTTCGACACCTAGAAGGGATTCGTTGTCACCGTTCGTCAAATCCTTCCACACTTCGAACTCCTTTCTTTTTACACAATTTTATGCACTTTTCTTTCAAAACTCCCATCTAATCACTGAAAACTCTATTTACTCTATTCAATATTTAAAAATCTCTTGCTTCCAACCGTGTCAATTGACCCTCGTTCTATCAGCCTATATTCTTAGCCCTTGCTAGGAATCAAAGAGAATCACAAAAATATATACCAGAGTAAAATTAAAAATGACTGGGAACCGGTCTTCAGTGAAAAGGGACAATGCTTCCTGGGCTAACAGCTCAAAGGGACGATAAGTTGCGGGTCAGAACTATGACCTAATTCTAAGGCTCAAAGAAAGACATGGTGAGACTGATTTCTATCCAACGACCCTTGTTAGCGGGCTAAGATATTTTGTTCTTGTCTTTGGTTAAGGTCTTCAATCATTCCGCACTTTACGCTGAACAAGAACATACCATACCACAATAAAATTTTAATAGAAATAAGCTATAAATGAGAAATAAAAGAAAAACAGCATGGGGGCCTCTCCAGCGAAAAAGCTGAGCTTTCCTTGGGAATTATAGTCGGCGGTTCTAACAACGATTGACAAACAAAACCGTCAGATACATCATACGTGCGTAGTCCTGACAAATAAAAAAAAGGATGTTGACACGCCAAAAGACGTTGAGGGTTAAGGAATCACTATTCCAGACTAAATTTTCAAGTTGACAGGTGATGTTTGCGGTACGAATTACAGAAGTAATGCATGCCTGAGGGTCCCATATTCAGATCGACAGGAGCCATTGCCTCCCTGCCATAAAGAGCGTCTCTCCAATTTTCGATATTGCGTAGTGCTGGCAAAGAACAGAAAAATAGGGTACCGATGCACCAAAGGAAATTAAGGGCCAAGAAATCCCATTTCCAAACTAAGTTTTAAAATTTACAGAAGATGTTTTTCGTGAGACGATGCCTGAGAGTCCCTTATACAGAGCATCAAAATTTTTCGCCTCCCTGTCGTAAATAACGCCTCTCCAATCCTTTCGAATTATTTTGGGGTTTATATTATCTGATGATGGATCTCATACTAACCATCTCTTTAGCCTAGCTGAAACTTACGTTTTGCTCTATCTTACAATGTAGATGAAACAGTAGACGCTAGTGCTATGCGTGATATTCTTTCTGGTAATAAAAGGGGCAGCAACAATCATGATGACAAAGACCGGGTGTGGATTGTTAGAACCGGAAGCGTTAAAGCTACTATTTGATCTAATAAAAGGATACAGATTCGAAGATTCACAATTTAATTTGATTTCAATACAAACCATGGTTCATGGGTCATCAGAACTTACTCTGATAATTTTTAAAACTTTCTTCCCCACTTACCTGGAAAGAAAAGAAAATTTCATTAGATCAACAGAAAATCAGAAATTTAATATAATCATAGAAAGTATGTTTGAAAATAAGTGACAAGTTTAAGTTATATTAAAGCGTTCGCTGATTCGTCAACTTTTGACCTTTTACGTCTAAATAAGCTTCAAATTTTATCTGGAATTTTCTATCCTAAATCCTGAAATACTACTTATTCAATTAGTAGTTAGTTAATTGTTAAATGCCCCTTGCCCTCTTGCCAGACTTATTTGGTACAGAAAGTGCTGCCTTATCTCAGGTTGGTTCGGGTTATATGAAGTGATAAAGAAAGGACATCATCGTGATTTTTCTTAGCGGGATCCAGATTTGCTGAACTCTCGGCTCCAATCAAAGATGAAGAGAAGTTCCAAGTAGTTCCGGAACCTAATTGGGTCACTGCCCAGAATGTTTTAGGCGTTATTACCTCCATTACCGCGAAGATCTAGTAGTAGTAGTAGTAGTAGTAGTAGTAGTAGTAGTAGTAGTAGTAGTAGTAGTAATACAATAAGTATTAGTAGAAGTAGTAGCAGAAGTTGTAGCATTAGTAGTAGTTGTTGTTGTAGTAGTAATAGTAGTGGCAGTAGTAGTAGTAATAGTAGTAGCAGTGGTAGTAGAGGTAATAGTACCAGAAGATGTAGTAATAATCGTGGTAGTAATAATAGTAGGGATAGAAGCAGTAGTAGTTGTTGTTGTTAGTTATGTTAGTAGAAGTTGTTGTAGTGTTAGTAGAAGTAGTTGTAGAAGCAGTAAACGTAATAGTAGAGTAGCAATAAACCTTATATAACTTTCTTAAGGACATTTTCAGTCATACAAATATTTAATAGATTTGTATTTGTAGTTCCTTTAGATACAAAATAAATGTCTTAACGCCATTTTACAATGAGTTACCTCTCAACAATTCCCCGTCAGTTCAAGGTCTGACCTAGCCCCCAATTTACATGAAAATTAGACTAACCACATATTCAACTTCAGAAAAATACACTTCAATGTTAAACATCCTATCCTTCCTGTTAACAACAGAAAAAACGCAATATTCCTTACCCATACATATATCACCCACTCCTACTGTTCTGTGTTCTAGTATTGAATATTTCAAGCACGAAACATCAATTTCTCAGAAATAAGGCTTTGGCCAGAGGGAAGGAAAAAAAAGTATCCTTCTCACTGAACTTGTAGAGCTTTCTTTTCGTAATATCTTCCACTTTTATACAGTGGATTGGTCGTATGAACGATAGTTCTCTCCAGGACAACTACTATACGACACCATTATCAAACGGATGAAAGAACTTCTTAGCAAGCTTGGTATCTTTTTAAAGATGGCTCTAAAGTTTCACCCACACTTAAGAAACAAATCAAAAATTCAACGTTCCATAGTTTGTACATGACTCGTACAAACTAGTGCCATTAAAGGATCATTAAATGTGGATTTTGTAAATACTTCTTAATATTTAGCCAACAGGATACAATTGTCTACAATGCACTATGGGGTTGGAACTTTTAACCCTCTTTTTTTCATATTTCTTTTCAGTTTCGTTCTTCAGATTCTCCTTCAAGTTTTTCCTTGTCATCTAGGAATACGATAATGACCGATTTGCGGCTACATTAAATTTGTTGCAATTTCGTGTGCAAGTTCAACAAAATGAATAGAAAACGACCTCATTATTTGCATAGTTCTCTGAAATTTTCTCATGAAACGCTTTTTGTTTTGTATTCAAATTCATGTCAACACGGTGTACATTTCCTAAATATGTTCCCACATTCGTTGAGAAAAGAACGTATTAAAAATTTATCTCGGCTCTTGATATGTTACGTGTACACAAATAGGTAGTGAGAGTTATTTTAACATTTGTCACGGATCAATGTACAAATTATATTCATTGAATGGTTATCCAGGTTAAGCCAGTAATTCAAAAAATGTTGGAATAAACTCTAAGTGCCCTTCTTTACTGCAATTATTTTACACAGCCTTCATAGACATTATTGAACCAACTTATGCTTTCGCCTCTTGTCAACAAACTAAATGACAGATCATGCGAAAATCGAAGGTGAGCTTAACAATGCTGCCAACATAAATTAAAATAAAGCTGAAAGACAAAGCAAAACAAAACAAACGTTAGCAATTTGAGAGTCACAGTGTCAGAATTTTTATGTCAAAATATAGGTTCAAAGGCTTTATTGAGGTCTAGAAAAATAAAAACTATTCTTAAAGCACTTTCCTAACAACAAAATTAACAACTGAAAAAGATTATTGCTCTAAAATTCCTTTAACGTATTTTAATATACTTTAAAAAAAATGTTGGCACCTTCTAATGATAAACTATTTGAATAATTTGCAGCTATTGATACTTCGTGCGAGATCCAATGTATAATTAGAAAGTTCAGAAAGTATGTAATGTGACATGATGTCTACGAGTTTCACAGCATCATCTAATTAAACATATGTTCTATTCTGTATTCTGTTGGCAAGGTGCAAATTCTGATCAATTCTCATGCTAAATTGTATCCATTTATTTTCATGATTTGAGAAATTTTCAGAGATGATTTGTATAAATGCTATTGTTGCCAAATATTTTTGATTTCTGTAAGACTTCATAAATATATGTTGCCTATTTCTAGGACAAACATGTATTTGTGCTCTATTCAGGACGCAAAAAAAAATGAAAGAAAGCAGACTAATTCACTAATAAATAGTTAATAAAGAAAGAGACTTACTGTGTTCAGAGAAAGTAAACTTTAATAAAGCATAATAAGCAATAATAATGTAGCACTTTTTGGAGATGCGTCATCTGATTCGATGTCGTCAATTTCCAGGCCATTGGTGAGCCTAGATCCCAATTTTTTAAAAAGCGGAATGAACGCTGGAACAGAAGTCACTGAATAGCTAGAAATTTTGGATATATTACCAATGTATATGTCCCCACCGTTAAAAGAGAAAAGTCTACAGAAAAGCGCTGCTAGAAACAAGACTCTGTTGATATCGCTTCAAAGAAACAGGACCTTAATCTTTGTTTTTTGATAATCGTGTCTTCCGAAAAAAGTTTTCAAACGAGCAACACAATGGTAAATTTGTTCTTTCGGGGCTAGCAAATGCCGAACCATCCTGTCTCGAAATTCGCGTTCAAGCGCAATTTCAGGATCATATTTATCGATCATGGAGTATAAGTAGATCAGATACAGAATTTACGCATTTTGGATAACGAAAGACTTCAAATCTAGCGCTTGAGGTTTTACTTCAGCTGTAGCGTTTCAGGCAATGGTTTCCAGACAAAAATGGTTCCAGTGACAGGTTTCTAATTTTTTAAGGACATTAACTAGAACCTATCAAGACAATATTACTGATGTCCCCTTTTCTCAATTGTCTAGCCCTGTAAGTTTTTTCTGAGAAATCCAGGGTGGTCTCGTGTACTGCTTTTTGATAAATATTGTAAAGGACAGTAAATTGAAATAGTAGTTTTAACATACGGGAGGATTTTTTCGATAAACAGAAGAGTCGTGTCACTGAATGGCCTTGTAAAAGATACATAGGGATAGTCATAGCTAAAAATAACCCAGGAACCCACGAAACTTTCTATTTCATAAATTAATTGTGTTCTGCTTTTGAAGAAATTAACAGGCAACATTCCAATAACACGGTAGTTAAATACATATGTCACAGTTTTGTCCAGTCTATTTTAGGAGTAGGACTGGGAAGTAATATAAAATGCATGAAGGACGATATTGGTTGAAAATAAAGTAAGAAATTTAAAACAGGAAGAAAATGCAGTAGATAATTTACTGAAAACTCAGTCAGTTTCTGCATTTGGATAATGTAGAGAGCACTTATTTTCGATTCAGCAGATCCACGGTTCAAGGATTCTCAAAGATAGTGATATTTGCAGTTGATTTTTGACTAATATCTCAGCTGGGATTTTCGTAGTCAGTTTGTGCCGTGGTGTTTTTCGTAATGGTTCTAGTTAATAATCATTTTTAAGAAGGATTTGGAGCGAATAATTAAAAAACTTTTGGCTTCCATACTCGGACAGTCACGGAGAGTCATTAAGACCAACTTTGAATTCGAAGTAGCTATAACTGAAATAGATCAGGGCTTCAATCAAAACAATTCATGAGCAGTAGAATTAGTTGTCATTAGTTACGCGGAAGCCTGAGACATATATTAGCTCTTAGAAGAATCTTGGAACAATAACCTTACAAGCTTTCATTAGATGCAAGCCTTGCATTAGATACAGTATAAAATCGCAGGCAGTGCAGAATTCCCATATATTCCAATACTGGCAGAAACTCCAGCAATCACTAGTCCAGAGTAGCCAAAAGATTCAGTACAACATTATCAATGACCAGTAACGTGACCGCTATATGAAGTCATTTTAAATACATTAGATATATTTAATCGCTTAGTCGTTTAGATCATCTAACACTAGAAACAACCGAGTGTCCTTTTTGGAGCGTTGCCTCATTTCAAGGAACACTGATTAGGTTTTGCGTCGATCCCGTGATCCGATCTGGTCTCAAAACTGCAGCGGACTGAGTTGCATCTCCCTAGATGAACGTTACCTGTGAGATTGGAAGCGTGGTTTCTTTGAAGTGACCGTGGCTGAAATGAGATGTTCTTGGCATTTATAGACTTATGCTACGAGCTTATGCTATTCAGGAACTTGATGTCTGGTCATACACTGAGAAGAGAACCACTGAAAGCGGATTGTAGTAGAATATCTCATGCGAGACTTTAGGATTTGACTTCATAAGACCAGAACTACATGCAATGGTTTGCTTTTCAGTGACAGTAGAAGAATTTATATCTAAGGATTTTCTGCTAAGTATCCTTTTAGCCAACGCTAGAGGCTGTGACATGTCGTTCGCCGACTATGTGTTCACCTATTTTCACGTTTAAGAGCGGGCAGCTAAATGATACCTAACCAACCCTCGCGTATATAAATCATTAGGGACCTAGGGGGTAGTCCTTAAAGGTAGGGAAATCGAGAAGAAAGAATGTGAAATATTTCAAAACTTTCACTTTTAGCAAGGAATATAGAAAATTTAAGCTTACTCCCCTAGTCCTTAGTCTATCATATTCGACAACAAAATCTTTCATTGTCGAGTTCATTCAACGCCTGAACTTTAAAACGAAGAACGAAAAACAATTTATTTTAAATTTCATGTGATTCGAACCACTAGATGAAATATCTCACAAGGATATCAAACATGTTTCCTACTCAAAGTCATAGAATCCTGCTTTAAAAGTTCAAGCTAGACTGGAAAAATTCCAGGTAAAAATTGAACATGGAGCAAGTCCTAATATCGAATCATATATGTAAATAACGAATTATTTGTCGTTTTCTTGCATGTCCTTTTCATGCCATGCCGTAAACTTGTCCAAACGGCACCAACTACAAGTCACTCTCCTCTAAGTACGAAAAGATTTATCTGAAATTTCGTTTATTTCTCTTTCTCTCGTTTTTTGTGACTTTTTATCGACATCCTTGAGAGTATCTATGTCTATTTGTCACTGTTCTCTTTCTCATCTCATCATCAGCATAATCTGTTACACTTGAAAACGACGAACAGGCTGACGAGCAACAAGAAACAAGAACGGATGTCAAGTGTTGCTTAAAGACTTTGGAATTCTATGCGACCGCAAGGATTCTATGTTGTATGTATGCTACTAGGACTATTAGAATTCCATCATACATGCATATTCAAAACAGTATGTTGTGCAGGTACTTTTACAATGCACCATCCGAAATACAATGGTCGCAACAATATGACCTGATTTTTCGTTTCAAATCTTTGGGAAAATTACAAGTTAGAAATATTGCTACACGTTTTAATGTTTTTCCCACGATCAACGCTCAACATTTCTTTGCTATTTTCAGAAAACAATACAAGGTCTGATTAGGTCTGAAAATAGTCACGTACAAACTCCACTACCCTCGATGGGAAGTCAGAAGTGTGAAAATGGTTAAAAGCGTATTCAATGAAGGGTAGAAAATCAAAGATTTCATTTTCGAGCAGACATGCATATCTTGGTTTTTAAGTGAAGAACAGGAATCCTTGATAGGCAGTTACAAGTTGTTGTACAATCCTAGACTGTATGTTGGCATTGTTTCAGTACCTACAACTTTGCTGATTGGCAAAGGACGAAAGGGAAGACGTTCAGAATTTTATTGTAGCAGGATTAATTAGTCTACTCTTTTTGAATATCATCGCTAATAGTCCTGGAACATTATGTACTTACAATTGCTGCACATTCTTTCCTATTGAATCAATGACAATTGATTGACGGTAAATTATCCTGTGACGGATACCTTTCAACGTCTAAGCTCTAATCGATGTGCTCGAAGTGTCAAGAGGATAATGCGGATGGAACTTTCAATCAGGGATCAAAGCATTGCAAACGAAAAAGTTATAGCATAAGAAAAACAAATTCGCGATATCATGCTTTTAAGTTTTCACACTTTTTTCCTACCAGGAAATTCCAGGAAACACAACAGAGCAATAAACCAAAAATTGAAATAATTCAGCACATATGGTTTTCCGTTCCAATCGATCTCGAATCTATTTTCTTTAGCGTTCTTTCACCCCTAATGCTATAATTTAGCCAATAACACCGATAAACAATTATTGTAACAAGAAAATCGTCGATGAATTTCCAATGATTTTTCAGGTGGCGTCCATTAATTCTGCGTTCTAATTGCAATGAATGCGGAAATAACGAAAAACATATGCGTAAGATTATAATTGAAGTCGTTGAGACTATAACACACGTACGAGCACGTCAATTAATTCTGCACAATTGGTTGCAGTTATTGATTACAACGATTGGACAGCATATAGAGATTTGTTGCGTCAATTTATTGGATACATTGATTTTACACACCAAATTTGTTGATATTGAATTCCTTATGAAGTCAGCAGTTGGATTTCATAAGGATTTTGGTATGGAGTGTTTTTAAAATTTATTTTTAACATTAGTATTCGATATGCAAGTGGATAGATTTGATTAAGGACATTATCTCACGGCTAACACTATTACAAAAATCAACTGCTCGTGTAGATTTCTTTTCTTAGATTTCACTCATAGCATAGGTGCATCAAAAAATACCAAGAAAGGAGGCGGGACTCTGTTTTGAAGCCTGAAAACCAGGAGCAACCAGTAAAAGACCCCCTTCACAGATCTGGAAAACATCCCAGTTAAAACGCTTCATCCAATCAGTATCCTCACAGTACTGGAAAATCACGAATACTTTACGAGCCTCCTACTTCTGTGTTTCATCTCTCCTACTTCAGTTTTATCTCTCGAGTGACTAGCTGTATACCAGAAAAGGACCCTCAAATCCGGGATGGAACCCTACAAAATAAGTGTTCTGACTAGATTAGACGCTTTTTTTCTGGAATCATACCACCTCAGTCAGATGAGACTACCTATTCAGTCCTCTGGTTCAGCAACAAAAAGCAAATATTGAAAACGCTGTTTAAAAAATGCACTTGCAATGTTACTGAAAAGCAATACCTTTTCTTGAAACTGTGTTATTCCGGGAATATTGGTCCTTGGAGTCAGACTACATCAGTTGATAGTATATTCTGAGAAAAACGACCTAAACTGCAGGGAAAAGACTCATCTTCGAAGAAGAACCTGCATAGAATAGGTTGAAAGGAATGGGAAAAATTTCCTATTTTAGTGGTTTTTTAGGTCAGGTCTCAGTAAGATGAAAAGGGTGAACCGTAGGTAGGACAAGAATCTAAATGACCAGTACCATCATGCCTCGGCGCTCTTTCGTTCAAACCACTTTTCCAGATGCAAACCTTCGTGTTGGGACTAGAAGAAGAGATGGGATCCATTTCTTCAAGCAGGGACCAGATAGACTCCTCCATAGCACAAGGATTACTTGAATTATTAAGTATTTGGAAGTGGTCACGAGTCTTGTCCTGTCCTCTTGCCAAACGAGCAGATTAAAAAATACACAGAAATTATTTCAGATGAACCAGCTTCGTCTTCTCTAGTGACACAGATAGACAGCACCAAAATATAATATATAGACGACCCACATACTTAGAGGTTCTGTAGATTGATAGATAGATAGATAAGATAAGAGAGAGATAATAGGCAAAAGTTGGTTCAATAATGTCTACTAATGTTTACTACTCCACATACAGAGTGGTAACTCAGGATGAAATAAAAGTCCATACTAGCGAATTATATGTATGTTAACTCTTCGATTACAACTCTATAAGTTTTATTACACTTAAATTTTGGTTAAAGAATGAGTTCAGACGTGAGCTGAAGATATCCAATAATAAAAACGACAGAGGGTGAACAACTTTCGGTCGTTTGCATAAAACTGAATGCAATTTATATGGGACTCAAATCAAAACATCTACAAGCAATCTAGCAATAGTTTGGAAACTCAATTTTGAAGTTTTCTCAATGTCTCAGCAAAAAAGAGTGTGGAAAATTGAATTCTGACAAATATTCTAGACTGGTGCCATCCTCTTATGGCGTAAATAATAACAGCCGAATCATTTGGAATGAATTTCTTTTATAAGGAGCTGCTCATGAGGTATCGAAATAGGCTAGGAAGTTTCCAGAGCTAGTCTCCTAGTCCAAAGTTGCCTGTTCACTTTACTCCAATGATAATTCCTTCGGAAATAAAATCTGATTTTCGCTTGTGATAGCCACGGTAATGACTTAGAAAACAGGAACAGATAAGAATAATTAGAACTTCCTCAGGATTACCGAAGAAATACAATCGCTTTCCAAAAATTAGCAACAAGTGAAAGTTATCGGTGCTAATAATCTAAATCACAGGTTGAATACACAGGATGAAATTTTCATCGAACTAAACACAGTACCCAGGAAGACGAACAACTTCTTCCGGAAGCTTCCACTAAGAACACAAAATTGATAAATATACTGGTTGAAAAGTAAAAAGGCGTAGGTGATACCATTTTTTTTGTGGTTGGAAAGTACAGGCCATTTACGCCGTGAGACTACCGACTAGACACCTCCCCTGTCGCACCAAGAACCTTGCCTGGAACTGTTTGTCACATTACTTTGGACTAGGTCTCATTAATCATCGTCTAGCGGGGCCTTCTGGTTAAAAGAAATCCCGCTTTCAGAACGGATTGGTGGGAAGGAAGAGGATTGGCGTCAGAGAAATCTCCCTTCCATCTGCGCCGCCACGCGATCCAATTGTCTTTTGACTTCATCATCTTCCCTGTTACGTTTTCTGGAGAGAGCATGCAAAGAACGTGTGGCAGGCGTCATCTGTCATCCCCGGGCAGAACAAGCAAGTCTGGGACTGTAATTTTCGCATATTATACAAGTAAGACTGAAAATATCCGTGTGCACTGAGTAGTTGCGTCAAATAATAATCAGTCTCACCATGCGTTCTGCAGAACCACGGCCCCAAGTCGCTGATGAGGCGTGCGGTCCACCAGCCTCACGTTTCGCTTACTCATGATTACTGCCACAAACTTAGGGTCTTTCTCCTTTCCTCTCAGTTGATGACTTCTCTCGCCGACTCCCCCCTACGTAATTACACTCGCTACGTAAGTAAACTCGCGTACACCATTTAAAAGATGGTGGAAATCATGAATCTTTGTTCACAAAAGCCTGTACAGGTTGAAAACTTACTTCTACTTTCAAGCCATGCATGCTAAGCTTATATACATAATTGAGGTGCGAGGCCGGTTTCACTAATTAGAAACATAAAACTAATACTGTCTTCAAATTTTCTTTTTGGACATTGGATCAAGACACTTTACGTACAATGGGCTCCTCCCCCTTTCTCACATTTTGTTCGTAAAGAAACCGCCCTGGAGTGGCTAGAATGCTATAGTGGTACGATCATTGTGTAGCTAATGGAGATTTTTCAAAGAATCCTTACTACGCACTTACCCGCACAGGTTGTCACTGAAAGAAATATAGACCAACTCAAACTCTCTTTAAAAATCTGCAGACCACATTTAACGAAGAACACTCTGATTAGTAGTAGGCAATTGGATGCAATTTAACAATAGAATAGTTTTGTTTAGATTTGATAATAGACTTTCAAGCAGATGGTTTTCAACAAATGATGAAGTTGGTGTCGACTGTTCTCCTCCCTATTTCTTCCGCTAAATAACAAAAGACCTGATACACCCATCTAATTCCGAAAAGAACACGATCAGGTTTGGATAATCACCTGGTTCATGCTCAAGTTTGATTACCACCCGTTCAGCGCCAGAAACACGTGTTGAAATATGATGACCACGTGTTGAACTTGAACCCTAGCCCTGATTCGTAGCAGGCTAGAGCTTTTTTATCATTTTATTAACATTGCTAAATCCTTAAAACTCTAAATTTCATGCCAAAATATTTGAAGTCTATTTAGGGGATGTGGGGTTGTCAACAGTAGAATACTAAGCTTGTATGATTCTGATTCTTCCTGTTTTGCCTTCAAACAAGTAAATTAAGCCCTATCACATATTCAAACAATTTATCAACAATTCATGGCGAAAATCGATAACGTATGACTTCGCAACAAATATCTTATCTATCAATGTAATACGAATAGATAAATGGGTCATTTAACTATTTCAATTTTTTTCTGTATCGTAGTTTTTTGTTTGGATTTGACACCTTTGCTATCTGACTCTGGAATTTCAGATTATTTAATAATATACCAAAACGTTCGATAATTAGCTTTATAAATAATATTCTTGTGATATCGCACGCACTTGAGCGTAGATAGGCCTAGACACGATTACGAACTTCTTAATTTGTTTTTTTTTTGTAAGAGTTTATTATTTTTTGCATTAACTTAACGTCATCGCAGTGTTTCATATACTGCAGATATTGCTAAATAAATGTGAATTTATTGGATAAGAAATGGGTATGTGACTGGAATTTATTCTTTTAACTATCTAAAAGTCTGAATTTTTGGTATATTCTACTTGGTTTATTGACCTTTATGGTTTTTGGTTTATTTATCTCTAACTTTTATAGTAAATATTTAATTTGTTTGCAAATATAATTTATTCAGATACTTTCATTATTCGTAAATTTTTGAGGAAATATTTTCATTCGTATAATATTCTTCGAGGATAATGTTGTGATATCCTGGGGGAGCATGCCAAACAGGTAACGATTATGAACGGTTTTTTCTCTATAAACGAGACTAGGGATGCGTTACCGGAGCATTCGTCAGGTGTGGGGGCTTGGTCAATAAACAATTTGTTACTACAATTGCTAAATTGTCGAAGCAGGCATGTTTACTCTAACAACAATGGCAACATGACAGCGGTAACACAAGCTTCTACCGAGCTTCTACCAAACTTCTGTCGAGCTTTTACTAAGCTTCTACCGAGCAATTTAGCAAAATATCAAAATAAAATCAGCAAAATATCTTCGAGAGAAGCAGAAAAGCTAGGAACCTGCAGCTGTTATCCAAAAAACTGGAAATGATAGCTTCTGTGGTCTTGATATTTTGTTATAACTTCATTTAACTTTACTAACAAATTTCTCACTTTTGGTTTTATTACAAGTTGGGGTGAATCTCCTTAATGTAAAATTTTCCAAGAAATAAAAACACAACAAATGCAGCCCAAACCCATTGTATGCCCAATCATCTGATAAAAGCATCCAATGCAAAAGTGCAAATTTTGTTTTTGATTTATGTTCTCATATTAAAAACTCAGCTTTTATGATACATTCCTTGAAATGCGATCCTTTGTTGCATCAGAATTGCCTGCCTATTTGCCTGGTTTAATGTGCATTCGCACAAAATAACGAATAAACTGCAACAATCCGAGAAACAAGATCTCAGACTAAACTTTGAACAAGATCTGGAATAAGAGCGAAAAATTGTTTCAAACGCGCGCTTGCCAGTGCGGACGGCGCGAATGGAGGTGGGAAGGATCGTAAAAGATGCAACAGAAATGTGTAGAACATACGTTAGTTATTGCTTTGGATGCGAGACATGTGAGGGACACTATGGTACCACTGAAAGATACTGTCACCGTTTCGAGGCTTGATGAGGACATTGAAACATGCAAAATTTCAAAAATATTTATCAAATTTTTGGAAATTGATAAATTCCACTTTCATAACCTATTCATTGCGATCAGCTGCGACCGAAGTCACGCCCAATCCAAACCCCTATTGAAAGCCAATAAATCAACTCAATATGATAATTAGTCGAAATAAATTCCATCTTGAAACACTCCACACTCGTGCCAAGAATAAAATTTGAGTACACTCAACGATTGACATTAATTAAGTCTGTGGGGTCCAAAAGATCCTCTTCAAGTGATCTTCAAACTGCTAATACATCACAGCTCCACGACAAACTCAGCCTCTGAACCCATTAAACTAAAGAAACCTGGACCAAAGCAAGAGAGAAGAAAATAACGAAACAGTCATTCGAAAAAAAGCTCCTCAAATTTTTAAACAAATATTTATTATTAAATAAAACTGTGATTATTACATAATCATAGAATAAATTTTCAAATTTTCGCTCTCTAACTCCGAGACGTCGACGACAGAAAACACCACAAATGTGAAGATACTTCTCAATAGATGCAACGTACCATAGTGTGATCTTTGAAGATGCTTGCCTTGAAATTTTCATGTGAATTACGAATTTGGAAGGTGTAAAGTGTGTGTTTGTGTGTGTACGATTGTGTAAAGAATAGGTATCCAATTATCTTTTGGCCAAGATCTAAAGATGAAAGAAATGAAAAGTGCTTTTAACAGTACACAGTCAAGATGCTTACGTATAATCAACAGCCAGACGAGATTGGCATGATCAGCATTCACACACGTGTACGTTAGAAGTATCTTTTTCTTATCAAATTCATAGTGCGATTGTCGCATATTTTGCATATGTGATATGCTTCAACATATCTTGATGGTGTCATATTAAATATTTATTTGATGCTTTTATACGTACAAGTTGAAGAAAAAACATACAAGCAGCTATTCAAGGATGTTTTGGCGAGAGATAATTTTTGCATTTAAATGCTTATCAGATTTGCATTGCTACTTTGTGTCGGGAAAAATAATAACATTGACATGAAAGTGAAAACCTGATGACGGAAAAAGTAAGCAATCGGATAAGTAAGTAAAAAAGTAAGCAATAACATGTCTTTTGAACAACAAGGATATAAGCTTTTGTTTATGATGAGCCACTTGAAATGGAATGGACTGCATTAAGTCTGGATGACGTATTCATTTCTTAGTCAAATTTTTCAACGCATTCGAAGACATATCAAGGGAACCGCCCCGAAAAAATTGTAATCATAGTCTATGTCACACTGAATATGTGTACCAAAAAATTTGCAACCTACCATTTCCATACTGACGTGAATTCAGTGCATTCACTGCTGTTTATTTCAGCTCCAGTCTGATAAAATAATACTTTCCAAAGTCAGAATCCGTACCTCAACTACCCCGCTTAAAGCATGATTAACAGAACTTACATGTTGAAATACAAAGAAATTGACACTCCTTTTTTGTTTATGAACCATTTTGTATTCACAGAGCATGTCCTACAAGTAGAAATCGTTCCAATTGTCGTATACCATACCCACACATAGGCTGTTAGATAAGCGACCATATCGCATACTATAATCATAATTGACTTAAATTAAAGTTGCAGTAAATATTTTTAAACTGACAGCTGTCAAAGTTTCAGACAGCTGTCAAGTTTTTATCGAACGATTGTAGTTTGATGAAAGTGATCGGTAATTGCGGGTTCTGCGGACAAGTTACCAGTGTGTCCTCTAGCACCTTGGGAAATACTGTCCCGCAGAAGTAGAGACACTCTAGGAAGCCATTTCCACCCGAAAAGCAGTTCGGACACTTGAGGCCTAAGCAGATCAATAACATTCTGAGAAACATAAATGTGCTTTGGATTTTTATGCAAACTGGAACAAGGGCATATTCAACTTTCAAGGATTGACAAGCACAACTCTCAATATAATCAATCAATCGTTCAAAAATGTCAAATTCATATCTGCTTGTAGCTAAGGAGAATGGACTATAGAAGTCAAAATAGAGAAAGACGTGCGCGGGAGATAAATAAATGTTTCATTTAAACTATAACAATGATCGAGGGCTTACGTCAAATATTGGTTCAATGGACTTAAAGATATATCATTTATCCTCAAATAAATATCAGGATCCAGGCATAAAAATCCCTCAAAAACGTATCTCCATTGAGTAGTGAATAAGATGGTTGGACTTAAGAAAGGCAAATTTTATGGCGAATAGTGGAAACCACTGATGAAAATACTTCAAGCAACAGCACCGAACAAGCATGAACATTCGTTAAAGCCAGCATAAGGACATTTACATGGACATAAATGGTGAGACCATCTCTGGAGATAATAGGATCAAGGAAAATGGGAACATGGATGGTGGCACCATCCCTGGAGATAAAAGGATCAAGGAGAAATGAGAGAACTATTGTTCATAGTATTACTTTTGCAATAACAAATATCATCATAAAAAGCCAGAAAAATAGTGAGGCACCAGGCATCGGAAAATATTGAGAAATACAATAAATGATTCTGAAAGAGGGGTCCTTAAACACGAGTAACCGTCGGCGAGACCAGTGACAAATAAAGTACAAACATGACCTGCGGGAACTTTTGAATCAGTCAGGATTCTCTGGGATTATTAGATTGAGCAGCTGTTAAGCCGTTGGCCATTTCTTATTCTGGCAAAGAAGCTAGTAAACAAACCAGTTACGACACAAAACAAGTCAGCAGATCTACCTGTTTCGAATAAGGTAAACAATGAAGGTCTTCAATCGCCAGGAATAAGATGCTTATGAAGTTAACATTTTTCTAATTTTTTATTATCCATTTATACATGAACTACCCTCTTTGAAGATAACCCTTAGGTCAATATCTAAGGTTACATTTGAAACATAAACGAACAGTATTAGAAATATTTTATTTTGTTGATACTCTCGCGGTCGCTAGACGCTAATATAAAGTACTAGAACGACGTGACCCAGCTATTGAGCGGACACGGTTGTTTCCAGTCTTACCTGCACAAGATAGGTAAGTCACGGTCTCCAGATTGCATATTCTGGATAAGTGTGAAGGATGACGCCTGTCATACTCTCTTTTCATGCAGAAGATGTGACAAACAGCGCGGTGATCTTGCCGCAAAAGTGAGAGAGCTCCATCCACATAGCCTAATCGTAGAGATGCTAAAATCATTTGACAAATGGAATCAAGTCGGGCAATCCTAGTAATGAAAAAAGGCATACTTGATCGGGTGGAGTCGTCAAGGGTGGAGGGTTTCCTTCTTTAGCAATCATCCTCCTCTTTTTCACAAAACTGGAGAAGGAATTCCTTTAACCCGAAGGCGCCAAAAGGCGTGAAATTGGGAGGCCTAGCCCGAAGTAATGTGTCAAACAGTTCCAGGCTAGGCGCTCCGATGGCAGAGGAGGCGTTTAGTCGGTAGTCCAGTAGGTCCACTGGGAGTTCGACACTCAGGGCGTAAATAGCCTTCACCTCCCTAACCAAAAAAAAAACACTAGAACGAGGATCTTGGCTAGACTTATTGATCACTTGCTGGGCAATGAGATTTAAAGTCATTTTTTCTACTTACTGTTACATGGAAGTTATGTACAGGTACAACAGACAGTTTATAGGGCCTTATTCCTAGGATGACTTATCGAGCATGGCTCATCACGGGGCTGCTAATAAATAGTCAAGTTGAACTAGAGCGCAAAGAAACGCTGGGTTTCATATCCACCAACAAACATATTGAAGCTCCTCAATGCAAAAAGGCAACTGTTCCAGTTTTGGGGTAGACGGTGGTGTTGCGAATTGAAGATAATCCAAATTATGCCTAAAAGATCATGAGGTTACCCCAACGTAGGATAAGAGCTCACGTAAATATTTCTCACGCTTTGGCCTTATCTAATGTTTTAATGAGGAGCGTGTAGCTAGGAAGATATTCGAAGGTATGGATAGTACGGAGAAGCAACAATGGGAAAACCCAGGGAGCGCTGTTCAGACTCAGTTCATAAGGTGACCTCAGTCTAGGGACCATGATTTTTGAAGGCGCTGCATATAAATCGGTCAAGGTTTTAGGAGGCTGTAACTACCCAATGGCGACATGCAATGGAATTGAAGTTTCGATGAATGTCCCTTTTTGACTAAGAACATTCAGGCGATTGAGGTGACCACGATGGACATGATTAATTTATTCCACGTTATCGTGTCATTGGAAATCCAGGTGAAGATCATACAGAATGGCGAACGCATTGAAATGAATGCATCCTCCATATTCACACGGAAAATTGATTATAGGAGTTTTGTTGAAAACGTTTAATTACAGTGAAGCCTTAATTGTAATTGAGGGTTGAAAAAGAAAAAAAATAGAGGTTTTAACCAGAAAACTTGAGTATAATTGGGCATAAAGCATCGAGGCAGGATGCGAAAAGTATAAAAGATTAGAAGCAACAGCGTTAAATTCGCCAGAAAATTGCACTTTCTTGCCCGTCAAAGGTTTTCACGAAACAGCCTTGATACATGTCAGCCAGGCAGGATCTCCCTGACTTTTTTTCAAACTACTTAACAACCATTTGTAGCACTGATATCTAATATTCTATCAATATTCCATAAAAAATAGAGGGCTTGCAATCTTATCATTGGTATTCAGGTGATGCGCGATACAAGCATGACAGGACCGAAACGCAGAAGCAAGAATATTTTAAGACAATAAATCAATACCTTCCCGAAGGACACCAGAAATTTTTTGATGTAAAAACTTGAATTGCTTCTTATATAGTGTTAAAACAAATAAGAAATAGACGAGGATTCTTTAATTTGCCAATCAAGATTGCTAAGAATTTATGAATTTTACTCTGAAAATTAAAGTCCTTATAAGAAGAAAGACTATACAGTTCTCGACTATAAAATTTTTCAAAAGTAAAATCCTTGGTAAAATAGAGCAAACTTTGGGAAGAGCCTGCAGAACTGATTTCAAAAGAGGAATGCAAATTGGCTGACGACAAAAATCAGCAGTAGCACTATCTGTTGCAAAGTAAATAGTTAAACAAATCTGACCCTGAAAAAATTAACAAATTTCTAATTCTTGGTCACCTCTAACACTTGAATTACCCTCACCAATTACAAGCCGTCGGTCGATATTATTCCAATACATTTAGATTAATATATTTATCATATTAGAAATGCTCTACTTTCGCCAATAAAATGATTGATCACATCCTGTTTTACTTACACTGTCCTTCTCGCATCTATTAAACTCATAAAAACAAATCTGCCCTCATGTAATATACATTATCATCACTTCGTCATTATTATTAGATACATTTCATGCTATTAAATGGCGCATTATTGGAATATTTTTTCACCATCCATGAAATCATATGAACCAGAAGTCAGTCAGTCATTCAGTTAACACTCAACCATTACCACTATCTTCTACATTCACCCTCAACCTTCGTCTATAGCTTTCCTTGTAGTTCTTTTTTTTTTCAAACCAAGACTGTTACAGCTCCTCCATCGAATCCATATGTTTATTATTCATATCACGTCTTTGAAAAATATTCTCGTGGCTCATTTTAACACTCTTCCATCGTCCTTACATAGTTTGAATACAAGAAGTCAATGTTGAGCCATGATATACATTCATATAATTATTACGTATGTATATAACGGGAGTTGAACGCGAACGAATGTGTAGTAGGCACCATGTCGTGTAAGGATACCTACCACGAAACTAGGCTTTGATACTTTTCACAACTATTATATTGTCTTAAAAGTTTAAGAGGACGATAATTGACCGACAAACGGCAAGCAGACATAATATACACACGTATTGAATAGAGACAATGTCCTTAGATATTTCGTCGTCCTTTCTTCACGACGATCGCTATATCGTTGGAAGTCAATGATGGTTAGTTGGTAGTGATTCTTTAGTTTGGGAATTCCTTGAACGACCGGAGGTAGACAAGGTAAGAGTGCATCGTGTCTGGGTATCAGCCACCATTAAATGTTCTATGTCCCATCGAACTATGGAAGCACGCACAATACCATCAGCATCGCCGTCATCGTCCTGGCAATAATTCATAATATCGAAACGCTAATGTGCCCATAGATGGTATTATGTTGGCAACATGTTAATCCTCTCGTGGTGTCTCTCGGTCCGCTAATATGATTCGATGTAGTGTAGTCTTTTTTTGTTATTTAATAGTGACAAATTGCTATATCTTAAGTATCTCCTTAAAACTTCCTGTTTGAAGGAATTATGTAGTTATACTCGACAGTTTCATATATTAGCTCGTTTTCTTTTGACCTTCTTTTATGTCGATTCTTGGTCATTGTTCAGAGTTACGTAGTACGAATTAATTTTGTTGGTGTCGAAAAAGGAATTATTTTTCGAGTTGAGGTGTTAGGTATGGGTTGTAGTAGTGACTAATGTTGACGAGAATGTCGGTATTGTTTGTCTAATGTCCATTTGTGTGAATACTCTAATTTTGACTATTTTGGTTAAAATATTGGATTAAGGACCGAGTTCGATACGTGTTTCTACCATAATTTAAAAAAAATTTTAAAATATTGTAACAATTCTGCTTTAAAAATACACTTTTGCACTTATTCACTCAAGGACATATTTAGTATTTCGGGACAAAATCTACAGCAATTGGATTAGTTGTTGTAATGGTTTGGTGTGAAATTCAAAAAATCCTTCAGACCTAGATATAGATTTAGCATCAGATCTGATGGGCATGGATGCTGTATTGTGGAAGAGTTCAGCTCATTCAGATGATGTACCAAAGTTTGCGCGAGTTGTCAAAAATACTCTGTTGATACCTCAAAATTCCTAAGCTAGGTTGTACAATTTTCTCTCACCCACAACTGATGCATCATCATGGTATAAACCAATTCCTTTTTTCAATTGATTCTTGAGTTTACCTTGCTTTTTTACGTGCTTTACTCACTACGATTATAGATAGGAGTGAATAGAATGAGTCTCCCAATCTGGCTAAAGCAATCCTTTATTAAGGATTCCTTTATTATTTCAAAAAGAAACCAAACCATTTTCTCTGACTGATTCAGTTAATTTAGGAAACTAGCAATAGACTACTGACTTCGTTTCCTAGTACAAGAAGTCCTGTACCATTTCGACGTGATCACGTGGTCCAATTCTTTGCTGAATGCGTGGAAATCGCGTCTATTTGGTACATCATTTGCACTCTAAAAGGAATAAAGTATGCTGGAAAGTTTTACTGTAAGGATTCTGTAGATGGTTCATCCTTTAGTCCTACAAGCCTCAAGTGTTCCAATTGTCTTGCGTATACACATCTGAGCCTAGTTAGTCTTATTTTAGCTAGACTTGGATTTGAAAACCTCTAAATCTAGATTCTAAATCTCAACAAAAGCGTCCTTTCCTTTCTACTCACGCCTCGTTGTAAGCTTGGTTGTAGTTATCACCCTTTTCATCTCTTATTTCTTTGGAAGGGTAGCCCGGAAGATTGGTTGAGGAGGGTTGTTTTCAGTTTTCTTTTTAATTTAGTTAACTGAGTGTAAATTCTAACAAGCAATAACGCTTCGAACAATCTAAAAGTGTTCGGGCCAGAATGACCATAGGCATTGCTACATTTGTGATCAAAACTTGTTGGAGATAACAAAAGATTGGGAAAATGCAGAGTTTTGTATTAGTATTTTTTAAATTTTGTATCAATATACATCACTGGAACCGGATAAATTATTCTCGAATACTTTATCTTTCCAGCGATTACTGCGATTCAGTAACCTGCGATTTCCAGCGATTTTCTAAGCAATCTTTCCACTTACCTACATCGCTTAATTTCAAAGTTCTCGATCTTGCAAAGCTCGTTTTATTTACTGAATGCATTTTTTGTACCTCCTTCTTTACGAAGCGATTATAGAAGGAATCCATATGCAATCACTGACAATTGCCTTTTGGTTGGCCGATCCAGCTTTTTCTAGCTTATCTGCATACAAATTTCGAACGTCACTTAATTTCTAACCTCTCTGTCTGAGAAAGTTTGCTTTATTTGCTATATGTGATATTCTTATAACTTTGTTCGTGATGCCAGCTCAAAGTTTGAACGCCCTTTAGTGCTTATGCCATGATTGCGAGTGACAACTTTATTATGTCTATTTTATTTGCCTTATGATTGGCTGATTCAACTCTTCTTAGATGAGCTAGGCTTTCAAATTTCCATTGTCATGCAATCTAAAAGCTCTCCGTCTCACAAAGCTCACTTTATTAGCGAATAATTCGTATTTTTCGTTATGCGAGTGTGAAGTGTGAGTGAGTTTTAGTAGTTTGGCTATGGGCTAGTGACGTTTCATTGTATCTACTCTAGTTGCTTTTTGATTGCCTAATGCAGCACTTGTCAAGTCAAGTTGCTTTCTCATATTCATCCATGCCTTCAGTGCTCATTTAACAGTTACTCATGTTCATATGGCTTGGAAGGCCAGCCTACGCTCCTCTTTAGGAGCGTTTCTTATCTACCTGATGTTTCAGATATGTTTATAAATTTTCTTTTTTTTTGTGTTTTTTTTATAAACGTATACGGGACGTGAAGGCACAAAAAGAACACGCTACTAGAGCCATCTATCGAGATATTATTATGAATCTCTCGATCAATAGGTTTAATCAATTATTCCTAATCTATAGCAAACACATTTACCATGCTTAATTGAACAACGAAAAGGTCGAGCAAGTTCTATATCATCCATTAAACTCAATAATTTCCTAGCACTCAGTCAATCAATCTGAAGAATCTTTTTTCTAGATAAATTCGAAATCTTGTCAACTTGAAAACCGTCATTAAATAGAGATTCTGAATAAGCAAATATTTATCAACAAACGTTTGTTTAATGTCGTTTGCATAAAATTCAAAATTAGTTAATTTTGATATTCATATCTTATAAATGATGCAATCTATTTGAAGTGACATAATCCGATAAATAAACTACATAATGTATGTTCATTCTTGTACGAATCCGGCAAGTGCGTGTAAATTCAATAAGAACAACGCGAAAAAATAGAGATAAGTATTTAGAAAAAATAAGAGAAATAAATCAGTGCCTGTAGCATGAATAGAAAGAGAAAAAGAAAAGCGATGCTCGCAAAAATATCTAATTATTATTCAGCAAGACGATTATCATTTTCAACCCAGAATAAACATTTCGCATGACTGGAATCGTACGAAGAAGTTGGTATGCACAAACATCTGTAAGTATGTGCGGATTAGAAGAAGAAGCAAAAAAAGCAAGAACTAATGTGAGTAGTATCTGCTGGTCGTCAATCGTATATCGGTTGCTAATCCATGTGTTAAAACGGTGACGATTATCATAATAATGCCGACAAAAGTGATGATTTCACTGGTTATTCATGAGCATGTCAATTGGTTACAGAAGAAAAACCCTAATTGCAGTATGTACATACACAGAAATCGTGTAACATGTCATCATATGCCTTATGTGCAAAAATCCTTTTAATTATATGCAAGTCTGTTAATAAGAGGAATCGCAATGAAGGCCTGGCCATATGCATTGTAGTTATCGTGTTAAAATTCATCTTGAGATAATTATCAGATTGAAAATTGATACTCATATGCAAACGGCGCCAAGAACATAATCATGCATCATGGACATCGTAGGACTTTGTTATGCCATCACTTCTTGGAACATATCCAATTTCGAAAAAAACACTGGCGCGTTTCGTGAGAGTCTACGTACAGCTCTCAGCTCATTTGGCTATGGCGAATGCAATTCAGCAAAAATCAAATCGAACCTCCTATAAAAACTTCAAGGATGTCACGACCTTCAGAGATATACCCAAATCGTGAAAAAATTTCAGAACTCTTCAGGTAGTTTATGCTCGACATCCTTTGTCGTCGTCGCTTATTATATTCGGCAGGACGATTTAAATGCGAATTCCACACGAAAATAACAAGAGGTAAACTTAGCTCATCGACTCACCACACCTCCCACCAATAATTTCAAGGTCTCTGCACGATGCAACCCTCCAACCACCACTTACTTACCATCTCTTTTTCCAGTGAAACTTAAGCAGACCGAGAACACCTATAATTGCATCAGACAACAAACAATTCAATCTACCAGCACAATGTTTGCGTCCAGGGAAGCCAAATGAACGTGCAAGGAGAGTAAGATCCGGAAGACGATTTTGATTCCTCTGAAGTGCTTTAGCAACTAGTCGATATTCTTGATATGTTAGTGGTGTGGCCAATAGCCGTGTAATGAAATTTTGCTGCCCAACCTGCTGTCAACTTGTGGCCAGGCGATATACTTGCCTGATAGAGGTAGGTAATAGTGGGAAAAGTTTCAACCTAGGCTACAGCCAAAACATAAACTCATTCACCCCCTCCCCACCGACACCCTTCCCATTCACCTTGTAGACCCACTCATCGCGCTTATATATCAACATTCTTGTACTTAGTTGCCGACTAACCTTCTCCCAGTTAAAGAGATGCATTTTAAAGGTGATAGTATCTTTTTGGTGAATAAATTATTCTACCCCTTTACAGGCAGGATTATGACAAGCGTTTTTCATCATGCAAAATTGATGAGTTTTATACCAGACATAATTTTTACGAACGAATCAGATTGATTGGTGTTTTGATGATTTTTGATTGAGGTAATAGATTTGCATAGATTTTATTGTGCATTGTTCAGGAACGATCAGAAATTCAAGCAATAAAAAATTTCAATGCAAACTCCATGGAGGTGTTAAGATGAATTATGTGGCATGGTAACTTATGGTGTATGTTAATTTTGTCATAAAATAACTATTTTGCATAAGCAATTGGAAGGTGTAATCTGCTTGGTGATGAAACATTTCTTGGAAGGATATTGTGCTTTAAAACATAAGATTGCAGGCTTGCATTCTAAATTCAAAAGAGTACCTAAGAAGTTTTGCAATCAATTATAGGTCCGATTTTCAAATTATTTATTTTTTGCTTTTTCAATATTAGATAATATTATTATATATTATCAGTGACACAATCAGCATTCATAATCAACATTAACCAACCACTTATACCTCTTTCCATACTGCTATAGCTCGCCGGGGGAGATCTTACATCGAGTGATAGCGAAAGCACAAACAGCAAGAACATTTCTTAGCGGCTTCTCGTAGAAAGGGATAGAAAATGCATGTGCAAATTTACCAATCCAAAGAAAATATCACTTATTTATTTGTACAATTATTTATTATGTTGAAACCTGTACTATTAGAAGCTTGTTTGAAGAGATTCACTCTTTCGTGATTACGCCTTGGTTGAGTCAGGATTTGGACTGAAAAATAAACAGTTGGATCCTTCAGTTTTTTCTCAAATTTCTGTCGCAGCAACTTTGGTTAGAATTAGTTTTTATTTGATTTTATTGCCGTTACATTACTGAAATTACATTTCCCTATTTCTGGGATACTAAAGGTTTGTATCTTTCAGGTTCCTCTTAGCATTTTAAACCAAAATAATTGCACTATATGTATCAGGTATAGCTAGAGATGTTGCCCTAGCTGACGCTCTTTAAAATCAACGACACGTTGTACGATCAATCGGTGGGATTCGACTCACGATAGAATTAAGGAGTCTGCCTCATAGACAGTAGCACTACCACACAAAATGACCAGGGGCAAAGTCTGGACACTTTGAAGTTCTCTTGTGTGGCTACTGAAGATTGTATGCATGTTTTTGGAGCCAGAATTCATATTGTATCTGAAGGTATGATTACAGCAAAGCTATAAAAGGACTTCTCGCCCAGTTCACACCAGATAACTTCTCCCATTTCATCGTAAAGCAAGACTTGCTATTGTAAACGAATATCCTTTTACGATTATAGAACGCAAGAAGAACATACTGTTTCTAAATAAAACGGAATAGAAGCTAGCAGTTCTGATGGGTTTACACAAGTCAAAATGAGAGATTCTTTTCCTGGCTATAGTCTAATTTTTCCAGATCCTGTCGTAGTTGGTATCTTACCCTCTGTGCAACAGATCTTGGGTTTAAATTCTACTGGTGATTATGATATTTGGTGTTTCTGATGTCAGAATATCAGCCCATATAGTTATGACTGAAACCGGAATCCGGAATTTATCAAGGTCAAGCGTGATCCTCCCCAGATATCTTGTATCTTGTAGTTTTGGTCTGAAAATTAGGCGACTATGACCCGCCTCTGGGTCCATGACTGTAGAGATCTGTTGCACCAGCACAACAACTATAGACGAAACAATGCCTTGATGGAAAACAAAACGGCAAATATCAGGACAGATCAATTTTGACTTTGCATTTTCCTTCTCACAAGGTCCAAACCGACTTTATCGACTTTAAAGGAATACCCCGAAAACTCAAAGAAACGTGCTTAAAAACAGATGGGATTAACGTAGGTTCAATTATAGTGCTCTTTTTAATGATAACATCTGGCTCAATATTTGAGTCGTTTCGATCAAATAAAGGAACCAGAAATATCGATACATCACTCGATCTTGACTTTTCTTTAAAAGAAAATGAAAGGATGAAAATAATGCTTGCTTTGGAGACTTTTGACTATTGTTGATGTCATGCTCAAGACAGTGCATCGGAACCCCATCAGGTTCAAACGGTCTGAGCCGATTGCATCCACCCAGCATTTTGGAGTTTTGCTTGGATGTTTTTGCCCTCCACCCTGCCGTCAAATAAAGACTAAAGTAATGGAGGCTGACGGTATGTGGTCCCGAGCGGCAACCAAGAAAAGTATCCGCAAAAGAGGTGCCATTGGTACTTACGAAAGACAACAAAGAGGGTCAATATCATCAGTGTGGAAGCTGGATTTTGGACCTTTTTGACCGAATTTATCAATATTTATGATGTTGATCCTTAATCGCTGATGGAACTGGCATACATTACCACATATCAGAGGTCAAGCGATGTTCTAAATAGTTGCTGCTGTTGGGGGATAAATTTAAACAGAAGAGCACTTGATGAAATATGGCTATAATATTGAGAAACTAAGCAATCGATTTCCCGAGAGAATATTCATCCAACAAAGCAAACACGGTCTAACTCGACGGTTAAGTTCTGATGACAAGTTTTTTACTTGAAGGAAACTAATTATCCCTGAAATTTTTCGAGACCATTCTCGGAAAATTCCAATACATAGCAGTTTATTTCGCTCCTAAAGAAATAGTGAGTGGATTAATCAAGGATATGCATCTTCAGTTGATTGGATGTAATGAATCGGTTTATATCGAACTGAGAGTTTCGAGGAAAACTAGGTGCCCTGGCTGAAAAAATAAACTTTCTCTGGACTGAATGTTGAAATGAGGCAGGACCATGGAATCGTTCTACTGATATTTTACTTATCTGTGGAGCGGTTTCTACTGGTCTATGTAAGATACAGGTTAAAATTCTCAAGTAAAAATGTAGCTCATGTGGATGAGGGTGAAATTTTATCTTAGTCTTCAAAATTACAAAGATTTCTGCATATTCTGCAACAATTTGGTATCAAAGCAATACCCCAAACAGTTTTGATGTAGGATCAAAAAAAACATTATCTTTGCAGATCTTTGCCAGGAAAAAATGAATAGTGAAGCTCCGCAATTAGGTGATGAGTGAAGCTACGCCTGAAAAACTTTTAATTTAGAATTGAAATTTTAAAATCAATTTGTATGGACAGCAATGTTAGATTCAAGCATGGAAATAAACGATGACACCTATGCTATAAATACAACATACGCACCTTTCCTGGAGTTTACTAAAGCAAGCTAACGAAAACATCCTCTGATGGTCAATCCTTCGAGCAATTTGTGGTGACAAAATCTGATGGAACTATGAGCTACACAGTAGCCTAAGCCTGTCACATGTTGCGCTACCCAGATTTCCAGAGGACTTTTATGAAGTTAAAACCTCATGCTAAAATTTTGAGTTCAACAAAAGTAATGCATCGATGATTGACGATTGGGTCTCTTGACAGAAGCCTGCATAAAACCTCATCATTTTATGACTACGAAAAACAAACAAATTAAACAAGGGTACCTAAGAAGATATTCATCGTTAACGCTATGGCACGACAGTCAGGAACCACGGCGAGAATACCACATCGCTAATCGATTTTCAAATTCGGTAATCCTCAACAGGAAAGACCTTCCTTTAGTTTGCGTAACCCAGTCACGTGGTTGACAATAGTCAAATGAACATAAACGAACAAATCTACGCCCAGTGTCAATCAGTCTATATAAAAAACGTATGATAGAGAAGACCGCAAGACAAGAAGCAAATAATTGGATTCACTTCTTTTTCAATTCAGAAAGTCCAGAGTCAAGAGCCTTTCTATTTTGGTTTTCGAAATCGGTAATCGTGAACGTGGATTGGAGAAAAGACCTTTAGTAAATTTTATTTCAAAATGAAATGTTTTCCCACCAAGATTTTGACAACTGTCAAATTCATATAAAAGAACATACCTTAGACCAGGGTCAATTATATAGAAACGTATTACAGGGGAGACCACAAGACAAGGGGTAGATTATTGGATTCACCTGTCTTGTCCGGAATTAAGAGCAGTTCGTCAGTTGTTTTCTTCGTTAACATTGTTTCCTATCACGAATAGTGAACATATAAATATGAAGTTCAGTGATATCTTCGAAAATTAAAACCGAATTGTGCTGAAACTTTTCTGAAGGAAATTGCCAACTCGATATCTTTGTAACCAATATTAATGTTATGCTCATCAGTAATCAATCCTTGTTGAAAGCCTTTAATTCAACGCAGTATACTTGATTGCAACTAGGCTGTGTGTAGGATCCAATTGATATCTGATAAATTTGTAGATGGTTTTGAAAATGAATGGAATAACCTGAGACAATGAAATTGAAACCTTCACCTCATTTTCGCCTATATTTCATTTGTTGCTGCCTGCACGCATTCAAAAGTTTACCATTATTTTTGCATTTACTCTCATTGTAAATCAATCCTTAATTTTGTGTGAGTGTATGATTGCAAATTCATGATGAGAAAGTTTCTGTACAATTGTGCATATGCTCATCATCTTCAATCCAATACCTTCCTAACCAAAAATAAATTTCAAGGACTTCAGTTAGATAAAGTAGTATCGCTTTAACAAATATATGAGGCTTTTATACCTGAGCTTATGCATGATGAAACTGATAGTTAGCAGAAGTTAATAGATATGTTGCATGCATGCCTGCAAGCATACTTGATACACATACGTAGATAAACGTGTACTATTTGCAGAAAAGCTTAGGTCGAGGCATGATAAATAAATAGCAGAAGAGCAGTTCAGTTTACACAATTTTTAACAAGTGTATAATTTTATAGATAAACTTGTTGAAGATAAAATTCCAACATGTTGATAGGATCTTGTATGTATTTGATACAATGTATAAGTTTATTTATTTATTTTTGGTTATTTCAAAGATTCATATGTGCATCTCGTTTCAAAATTGTTGATCTTCCGTGTTTATCAAAATTAAAATTAGAAGAAATGATTCAGCGTTGCTGCTTGAATTTCATGGTACTATACTGATATTGTCATATATTTGGCTTCAGGAACTTCCTGAACTTGGTGAATTGCTAACCGTCCTTAAAAAAATGTTCGAAGACTCCGAATCTCTCGATATTTCGATGAAATGCAGAACCGAATTTTGTTCGGTTCCGAAACTAGAACAACCTTTTGGAGTATTGATCCTTTTCTAGGATATACCAGGCTAGTGATCCGGATAAGGACACAAGGTTATGCCTAGTGGATAGTGGAGAGCCGTTCTAATTGGTGCAATTATGGTAAATTATCGATCGATTACAACTCGTTAAGCTTTCAATATTATCTTTAATAATATTTCCATCAATTACTAGACACTAGAACAACAATAAAATTATATACTTGCAAAATCATAAATTCACTGAATATCCTATTTACCATTAATCCAACCACATGTTACACACTTTGTATGTCCCAAGAAAAATTTATTGACTCCTCCAGCGAAATGGAAAAAACTTAAACGCCACATATAAAACCTGCATGAACGGTTATAATGCCTAGTGTGTACAATCGTAAATCAGCTGTTGCAGTTTTCTTTGGAAAATGCAAAAGAACAATTTAAAATAAGCTCGGGAAAGGAATAAAATAATCAGAAAAATCTTGAAACTTTTCACAGAACATATGAGTTTCCAAGTTGATATTTTATGCATGAAATAAATCATGTCATGTCCATTGTAATAATGGCATCTGGGTGTGATGTTTATTGAGAAGAATCTGGATAATTTGATCATCGTTTACGGAAGGGAAAAAAGGAATGAACGAAGGGATTTCATGCATATGCGACAAGTTAATGAATTGCACATGGAATATTTTTGGAGCATGAACAAATTCTGTAATTGAATATAATCAGTGAAAGGAGACCGATTGCAATGAATAACATCAGACAAAGAAGAAATGAGTCACAAGAAATGGTTCTTTGGAATGTTTATATGATATGAGTTATTCGATTGTTTTTGTCGGTCTGAAATTCCTTACGAGATGCTTAAATACATATGAAAGTCTAATTCATTGGTCACAGCCCAGTTCTTCTTATTTAATTACACATTCTAGCGGAGGAATAATATGAAGACCAGAAAGAAGATTTACGATACCCTTTGAAATATCTCTTTGTTTGATTAAAGAACGTTAAGGAACGAAAAAACAACCATTCGAATGAAAAATGATTTTTCTTTGGCGCAACGGTCCTTGCGGCCATGATTAACGTACTTCGTAAAATTTTAAAAGTTCAAAAATGGTCTTACCCACTCAAAACTTTCACTTGAGAAGAGTGTAACCAAGAGTAACACAAAACACTAAGCAAGGATCTTTCTCTTTGTCTAAACTTACAAGAACCGTCAAATTAATCTTGGTGGTACGACCAGCTGCAAATTGAAATTTCGATATTCCTAACTTTATAAGGACACTAACTAGGTTTGTTCATGTTTTGACCGAAAAAACCTTACAAAATATCCCTCACAAAGAAAACAGAAAAAACTAGCTCCACTCTCGAGTCAGGGTTGCTAGCATAACCACGAGATCTATATTCCATCGAACATGATGGACAGAATTGAAACCAAAAAGTTTTCAATGTCTTAGTGGTAGCCACACATCCTTCCACCCGCTCCTTTTATGTTCATGGGTTCATGATACGTTATGCTTTCACATACAATAACAACGATCGACTTAATATCCTGCGAGCTGGAACCGAAGCTTGCTCACACTATCATCACTCATTCTGGCAGAAGAATTTACTTAACAATAATCCAAAGTAGAGTGAGAAATCAAAGGATTCCACAACTAATGAGTTCTTTTCTTTTGGGTTTAACAATTAATTATTAATTATTACCCGAAAAAAGATTCGTAACAAACCTGTATAAGAAATCTTTATGACTGTACCAAAATTTTGTTTTTATTTTAACTAATTCGTCTACGCCAAAACCTATCTGCAATCATAACTTTTCATCAAAACTTTTGGTTCTCCTCCATTGGAAGATCCGTCAGGACCTTATCACGAATGACCAGCAAGTATTAACTCTGTATTTCAAGTATCAAAGCTCTGCATACAAACGACTTGTTCCTTTTGAATTCATGTGTAATTATTAACACAGCCTTTCTATTGTTCTGGCTGATTTCCTGCGTTTTTTTTTTTATTTCGGTGGAGACTCATCTTTTACCATTCGCATACGCCAAGATATTTATCATTCCTCGTATACCAGTTCCTGATTAAAAAAATATTAAACTACCGGCAACCTCTGTATAGCCTCAATACAGCTTTCAGTGGGTTTTACATTTCCCTCAGGGTTGATAATTCTCTTAAAAGGACACCAATTCGACCCTATAGAGACTATTCAAATCTGTGCAATTTGTTCACTGACAGTTACCCCCAAAACGGGGCCTTTGGGTTTCTTGAAGAAATTGACATATGTTCCCTGATGGGATTCAAACAGGACTTACTCGTAGCTATGAATGGAGGTTGGTTACTCTCTTCCACATTAACCTTTACCTTCATGGGAATATTTGTCAATTTCTTGAATCCATTTCTTCATAAGAATATTTGAATTTTCAAATATAAACGAAATTCGGCATCTAGTCCATCGATCTGTGAACTATAAAAATTGGTTGCACCTATTGAAAACAATTGTAAACATATCCAAAATATACAAGAGCTTGAACACGGTCAGAGCAGAAGATTTCTGCAATTTTTACCGCATGAAGGAGACAGATTCAGAACCAAAGAGGAAAAAAACAGGGAAGCACATGTTTGAGACCAAGAAATATACCCTAAGAAGTTTGACTTAAATTAGAGCCCGTTAAGAAAAACGTGCTTACTTGGCCTCTTCGTTACTTCTGAAGGTAGCAACTATCCAAATCAATGTCTGGTTAGATTAATCGAAAACATTTGGATACCAGATAAGGTGTAACAAGTTGAAAGAAATATTGAATATTGCACTAAAGAATCATTTGTATATATCGATGAAACACAGTCATATTTCCATGAAATACCCTACTAGATTCATACCAAACGTTGCAAGTAAGGGTGTTGATATCCTTGAGTCAAATCATAGTGTCTAACTAAAAGTGTCTAACTAAAAGTGTCTAACTTAAAACTTAGGATGGAAGATTCTGCTTCGCAAAGGCAGAATTTAACTGGAATTGCTGGAAACAAAATTTTACGTTGAAAAGTCAAAATTTTACTTCCACAGTTCTTTCTCGTGAAGTTGTACTTCGATTTTAGCACATACTTATCCCTAATTGCTTCCATAAAACTAATTCCAGATTCGGCAAGAGCTTGACTCTCCTCAGTCCAAGTGAACTTGACCAACACTTAATCGATCCCTTTATTTTGAAGGCCATGCTGGCTACGATGCCTAGATATTAAAGACTGCTTGATTTTTAATGGTGCCAACTGTAGCAATGACTTGGGGATTTCATTATGGATTTGAACTTGCTATTGAAGTTAACGAAACTCTATTGCTGATCAGTATCATAATGTTAAAAGATAATTCAGCTAGGTCGAACAAGCCAGACGCCAACATACCCTGAAGTCAATAACAAACGAAAGTTTAAACTAAACTCATCACAGCTTGAAATGAACTCAAATCATAGCAGATGATTGGTCTTTTAAAATCTACAGGTCAGGATAATCTTACTCATTATCTGAAAGACTTTGTAGATAGCACTATAATTAATGTATAACATTCGCATCCACATCTTGTGAAAACTTAAGTAACAACAGAAATTATTCACTTTTCCCTACATATGGCTATAATGTTGTCGCTCTGTGTAAGATTGTTATATCTGTGGCAGCACCAATTATATCGAAACTATTTTGATACAATATGACAGGTGACATTTCAAGTTTATCTTTTCATGCGAACGTTGTGATCTCTGATTCCAATTGCAAGTTAGAACAGAATAACAATGAGTGAAAATAAAGAAAATCTTTGCCAACCGATTTTTTATTCTCGTTGGTAGGGATCTACTTGCTGCTAGATTAGGAGGATTTTTTCCGGTTTTGGAAGGTAAACGCTTCATACGAGTCTCTATTGACAACTTAAAGTCATCGTGTCGATAAGGACTCTATATATTCATAACGTCTATTGGGTGTCCCCGGTTTAAGCTTACTTAGACTGATTTTTTTCCATGCTTCTTGTATTCAGACTTTTAATACGGATAAAATTTAAATATTGCCTGAAGCAATTACATTAATAGTTTTCAATTTCAATTGCTCTCCATAACACATCAAGGCGCCGAAAGGTTCTAGTCATACAATCTAGAAAAAAATCATTCGTTTGACCAAGCCCCAAACCAAATAGCAACCGCGACAATCTACAACTTAAGCTCTCCTTAAATGAATTTGAATCATACTTTTAAATGTTTATAATTTTAATTGATCAATTGACGTTATGAACGTGATTGTAATTGAGATTTTGCAAAAAAAGACCTACCACCATACGAAAATGAATGTGTGATCTGCACGCTCAGCGCAACAAACAAAAACCAATCATTGTCTAGGCCACCAATTGGACGCACTCTTTAAAAAAAATGATGGCTCATTGCGTCCAAATGGATTTGCTAATTAAGTTGCGTGCCTGGAATTGAAAATTTCATATGTGGTTTTGTCGAAACATTGTGTTCTCTTTTTTGAGTGTGCTTCCGAACGTTTCAAGGAGTAGCGAAGCCAGACAAACCCATTTATTGATAACTAAGGCCAAAAGTTTTCGGTAAGATCAGCTTGACAAAATTGATTTTTGTAGCTTCAGGCTAGACAGGGGATTGCTTCTGAGCAGTTTTCTCGTACAGCAAAAGGCTAATGCTGTCAATGGAAGTTATTAGAATTTCATACGATCGGGAGATATATGATATCATCGTAAGCTTATTGAGGTATTGACATTTTGGTGGTTTCAAGTTTATGCAATCTTTCATCTTTTAAGCTTTGCCGATGATGAGAGGCATAGAGAGTAGATTAGTCCTCCAAAAATATTTTGAGACCTCTTCTTAGAAAATTTGTAGATAATACTTATTTAGATTCCATCTTCAGAACAACAGGCTGCAACGATTAATAGTCCCGATCATTAAAAATGATATGCTGGAGTTTCATCGCACCAATAAGATATCAACAAGTGCCTACAATTTCTGTAGATACTTTCACTTTTAGTGAAAACTTAGCCAGGTTATTCTCCAGTTACCATCTCTGTTAACTACCAACACTTACCTACTTTTTAATGAGAGGCATTTAAACGAGATTACTAGACACTCCAACTTTAAATGTGTTTACCAACATGAATAGGGCAATCAACGATAGTTCCATACTAACTACACTTTTTGAATTGATTGTCTGATAACAACATGAGATAATTTCAATCTTATCTACTTCCTAGACCATTACCTCATGAAAATCTGACATTAATCAGGTCAGCATAGATAAATAGCCGCATTGCACCAAATCATTTAGTATTGAGACCTCCAAGTTGTAATTGATCCTCAAACAACTCTATCTCGTATTCATGCAAATCTCCTAACTGGTATCATCTGCATTCTCCTCCTACACCACAACCAACATGATGTCATCTGACCAAACACCTAAAGGTTAGTTTCGTTCAAAATCAAGCCTAAAGAATTTCTTTTTCCTTCAGCCTACCAGCCCAAATGATAAACGAGATCTTCAGATTTCTTTGTCGTGCAACGAAGCGACCTATAGCAGGACCAGAATTGGTAAGGTAAAGTCGAAATTAATACCCAGCCCAAAAAAAGTCGTATATAGATATAAAGTTTACAAGTCTGAATATTATTAAATCCCAAAAGTCTAAACTTTTTCGCAACGACATTTATATATGTGTCTTGCGTTGACTTGGGAACCGGTTATAAGGTCACCTGGTTAAAAAAAAACTCCGCGCACCCAGCCGACACAACCTCAACAGGCAACTTGCTCAAGTACAGTCCCTAGTACGAGCCCTCCTCCTTGCCAAAGTCTCACACTCAAGTCAGGTTTCTTATGAATGATGATGATGATGATTCCACCGATGACGATGGTGATCCAATGCTAATCCCAGCCCATAACTTGACTATCATCAAACAAGCAAACTGAAAAAGGTACATGAAAAGCTTCAATACAGATACTAGAATAAATATTATCATTCCGTAATGCAGCAAAAGAAAAGCATTATGGAATACCACAAGGGACCGTCATAGGGCCCAATTTTTTTATTCAATGAGTATTGAGCAAATAAATCGACAAAAAACATTTGAAAAGTGTGTTGTTGTTCGTTAAGTTTTTGTCCAGAAACTATGCATATTCGTTTACGTGTCCTACATTTATTAAAATTTTCTTATTCCAAACTCTTGATTGTTTTCTTTTTCAGATTTTCCTTGCCTTGTTTTTGGTTGATGAAGAAAGACCAATACTTGTAGGGCATCGCTTAGATGGATTGACATTAATTGGTTTTGGAATCTTTGAAATGATTTATGAGGGGCAAAGGAAAGATCTCACCATGAATCACCACTAAAATCCATTACTTTCATTTGAAGGGATTCGATTAAGCATGAAAAGCTGGATCAACTTTTTAGTCACTTCTTCCTGCGCCATTGATGCAAATATATTCACATAAATATTTATGATGACTAGCAACACATCAGGCAACCAGCCAGCTTGCTTACAATTTATGTTGCCGATTGACATACGATGTTGGATACAAAGATACTAAATTCTATGTTGGAACACTATTGACGATTGCTGAAGATACAAATGATTAGACTTGTTGATTGTCTATGATCAAAAGTGATGAACGTGCTGACCTAGGATTGATCAAATCTAATGACTTTCAATTTAGAGATTTCGATAAATTGTTAAGTGTTTGAACAGCTTCTTGGACAAAGTAGCCAAGCTATTGATGAATGATAACCAATTTGATCACCATTTGAATGGAAGGATACGGAGGCTATGTGGGGTATAATTGATGAGTTGTGTATTAATAAATCAATTTTCATTTCCATTATTTTTTTTCGAATCGAGAAGATGAAAGCGAAGATCGAAATTATATCTTATGGATGACTAAAACGAGTCTTTTGGGACTTTCGGCTTGTATTTTAAGTGGTGGTTAGCATCAACAGCCGTGACAGATCACCAATAGACAGCTTATGACGTGTGATGTGATTTGGTGCATGTAAGGGTGCAGTTTTTGACAATTATTTTAGAAACATCAGTGTTAAATTTTGAAACTCCGTGACAAAGTGCAAGAAGTGTTTCAGAAGAATTCATAACAGTATTGATGTTCCAGCAATAACTTCAACGAAACGCTTCAAAAAAGAAAAAGACCCCACTATAAAGTCGACCTAAAAACTGTTAAAACCACTTAACTTACACCAGATTCGTTCCTGGAGAGCCAATACACAGAAGCTGCCTCTGAGGCAAAAGGAACAATCATTGTTTGTCTGAAACATTTAAGACGAACACAGATTAATCAAGAATATTGCAGCTTAATTGAGCGTTTTCTGCGCATAAAAAGTAGAGTAACAGATGCATGCCTGTTATAGCAGCAATTAGAAACCACTCGCAGCGTCAGAATAACCGATGAATCCCTGGTAAACCAGCAATTGACCAACAACATGACCTGGCAATGAACAGTGCTTCAGATGGCAACATAGATGGCAACACATTAGGCCAGATTATTCACATTGACTTCTCGGTGAAGTGGTCTTCAACGTGTTTGAATTATAATCTTACCAAGGAGTGGACTTTCATTTCCATTATAACCTGGTCTAGCATCTCCACGGCTGCTGAATGTCAAAGAGATAGATAGATGAGCCAGCAAGCAATACCTGGTAATAGAGTACGTTAGACCACTTACTTAGAGTGGTTGTGTTCAAAATTATGTAGCACACTTTCCTGTCTCAAATGAATGTTTAAAAGTTAAAAGGATAAAGGGTAGACTTATACAGGGCACCGCGTTGGCTCCTCTTTTGTTTAATGAGGCAACGATTATCGTTATCAGGAAACTCCCGAATTGTAACTGATGCAAATTGACCTATAAGTCAAGCCAAAGGTTGTATATACAGATGGGATTGTCACAATAGAATATATTCCAATATCTGACCATGCTCTTTAAACAGTATCACTGCCTGGATCTGTTTTTGTTGGACAACATCACCAGAAAATTTCTTGCTAGCTTCAGAGCCACATTACACTAGAAATGAAATTAATTCAAAACCAGGTGCAGATGACATCAATATCATGTTGCAATCCACTCTATCCCGGGGAATTTTACCTAAATTTTGATTCAGAAACAATTGAAGTTGATGTATAAATCAATGGGAACCAATTCATTCAACCGAACGAATAGAAAGACGACTTTCAGAGGTCCATGAGATAATTTAAAACAAGCAATAATTTATATATGATTCTTTCAGTTTCTGGTAGTTGATTGGAGTCCTTACCATAATTTTATACTGGATGACATTCCAATAGGTAAAAGTCTATTTACTTCAGAAACAAATAAGCAGGTGCATACATGGATTTACCTGAACAAATTTAGGGTCAAGATAAGAGCTACCCTGTGAGCATTCGCAAAATGTAAATACACTTTAAAATAAGTGCCTTCAAAAGAAGTCTGGTCAAGACGGGATAGAAAACTTTGGCGAGGTCTTTACCACTACGAATGGAACCGAATATTTGATGAGTCAGAGTTCTCCAAAACTATTAGTCCAAAAAGTATTGGAGACTTGCAGCGCATGAATGCTTCTCGTACTCCAACAAGGATATTTCAAAGGAGGACTTCAATCAAAATCCAAAAAAAAAATAAATTCCAAAGGGCTTACTAGATTCAAACAACGAGAATGGAATGCTACTGTTCTAGTTCTGAACCTCCAGTTTGTAATCGAGGGATCGAGACGGTTTAAGATCGGGCCTTACGAAACCGAATGATTAAAATTGACTGGAGAGCTGAAAGACATCTTCGGTTTAGCCCGATAGCTTGGGCTTAAAGATGGTTTTATCACAGGTCGAAGGGGTTTTTTTAACCTCTGTCTGGGCTCTGTTATGATTTTTTCCGGAAGCAGTGGTGAATCGATAGGATCTGAAAGAAGGGCGGAAGGAAAGAATCTGAAAGAAGGAGTGAAGGAAAGAATGCACTAAAAAATGACACAACCTTCGGAGCGTAAGCAACTAAAACCCTGATCAATATCTGATCAAGTTCTTTTTTTAGAAACGCTTTGATCATTAAAATCTGTTCATATTCACGCGGTGTTTGTTCTGAGGCAAAAGTTCAGTATAGAGTAAATAGAACATATTGCAGCGGCTTGAGGCCTCGTGTAGCCACCTCATTTCAAAGCAAAAGCATACGCGAAAGTGATCTGGTTGGCCCTGAAAGTTTTTCTGAAGATAGCTACCATAGTTAGGTGGACTGATATTAGGACGTCAGTAACACAATCGCCTATATCGGCGTCACAAATGGAATACCCAGCATCTGTTGCAATAAAGGGAGAGTTTCATTGTCTGAAGCATTGCATTCACGGTATACTAACATCATCTTATAAATTTCTCGTTCAAAGGATTGATCTTTTGCCTTACCTTTCCAAAAAAAGGCATGGATGGACCAATTTCTAGTGTGACCTGCAAGATTCAGACCCGGAGTCTGTTGTAGCTGCGACACCATCTCATCTTCTATTGTAATCACAATGTGCTATCATGATCCTTAATCGATAAATTTTCAACTGGAGACGTACCCTTTTGCTTATATCTTTGAAAAAAAAACAAGGGGCACAAAACAGGGTCGCACAAGACCTCCACGTACTTTGTTGTTTTAAACCATTCTTGTATGATTTCACAATCCAAAATAAGTTCCTGATGTTTTCTTAAGAGGAGCACAGGATAAACATTGTAGAACTAGTTTTAATTAGTTCCTAGACAAACATCGTGCAGACTAAGCATACGTACTATAATTCCTGGTCGTTTTGAAGTTAATAGCATAATTCCAACATTCATAAGAAGAGACCTCAAAAATATGATTCCGCGTCACGGAGACGCATGCTAAAATCTTGGATTCCAATCATTCTCCCTCGCCAATAATTCAATTATCCAAAATCTATTTATAACCATTACGCATATTGCAATCCGTTTATATCCTCGACAATCCGTGATAAATTTCAACGAATAATTGCAACTATTTGTTTAGGTTCGTCATAAACTGAAAACATTCAATCTAAAATTATAGTTTGCCAAAACATGCAAAAACATAAAATGTCCATTGACCGATATATTCCAGCATATTTGTCTTGTGCTCTGTATTTATCCATTGCTTCCTTATTTCAACTACAACATAACCAGACTCATGATGACATCATTCGTCTTTCGCAGCACGATCATTTTATTGCAAAATGTTCCAACATCATTGTAAATAATATTTCAAATACATGCACGTATAAAAGTTAATACAGAACGAATATATACAACGAACATGCAGACGGGAAAAGATTTGCTGAAAATATATTGAACATTTCATCCTTGTACCAATCGAAACGAGTGAAAAAAAAAACAACGACACCGACGTAACGTTTCCAGCTAAATAAGATTCTCATTTGAAAAAAAAAAATGAAGCGAAAATTATCGCGTTAAGAATAAACGCGTTTTTTCTGCTTAAGAAATGTTTAAACAAACGCCAGGCTAATAGCAATTAGGTATAATTTTAAATTTGAGTGCGAAAAATTTTCTGAAATTATTGTTTACAAATGGTAGGAGGACTTATGTGTTTGACTAGAAGATTTGAGCTTGAAAAAAAAATGGAACGAAAATCTGCTTGACCAGAAAATCAAACTGATTCGCGGATTGGCAAAGGTGCAGAAAAAATAAGGGTTCCTAGGTTCAAAAATTTGACATACTACTCAGGGTTCTTTGAGTAGCCTTTTGCAGTCTTAGGAAACAAAAGAGTGATATCCAAATCTAGGATTAGGTGAAAAGTTCACATGCATGCTAAGAATTGATTGACGAGCAGGCTTACGCCTTAATTCCTTTATCAAGTATGTTTCCTTAAATATTTCCATCGCACATTCATTTTTAAAGACAATATGGCTGTAAAGAAATGAACATATGCGGTGAATTCTTAACTTCTCACTCCTTACAGCTCATGTGGGTGTACTTGGCTTTCTTAGTCAGCAAGTGTTGACTATCAACACCGTCTTGAAAACATCAGCATGTTAGGATATGATTAAGAGTATTCACCCAGCAATCTGTTGGTGATTCATGAACACTTAAACCCTTATTTCGTACATACGCAAATTTCATCAAGTTGAATTGTGAAAATTTTCTTTTATAATCAATCAAAAAGCAAAGAAAAAAAATTAAAAATTTCAACATGTGATACAAATGAGCACTTTTTTTTGATACCCAATCCTTGCCGATCTTTTCCGCACCAACTCGTCACATTTTAAAACTTCTGCACACTTCACAATTGATTGACTGGAAGTTTATTTAATCCGATTCAAAGTATTTTTAATTATCGCATCATCCGACCAATATCTGATATTATCCTTGTAAAAATAACATCAAATTAATATCCAAGCGTTGAAATACATTATCGAGTACCGAATGAGCTATTATACATTTTTTTTATTCCGTTTTGCTTTTGCATTCTTTGTGCGTTAGAATATTAACTTGCAATTTCCTGATTACGAAAATAAATTTATTTGACTATTAACTAGTACCGCATACTCGCATGTTCACATATGCATCACGCCATGCGCTATTTATTACCCAGCCTATTCTATCCTTGCCCACACGTCTTGCACCCACTGAACTGACGGGCGGAACATCATTTTGCAGCAACACAATCGTTTCAATCCTCAAAGCGAAGGAGAAAAATGAAAAACGAAAATTGTAAAAAAATGCGATTTTTCTTTGGCTGATCCTGGATTAGATAATTCACATCCTCAGCTGTACAGTTCGCCGAACATATGTTTAAATAAGAAAATCTGCGGGATCTGCGGCAGCAATTACAGCCAAAAGAAAATTACTTTAGTTTTTTTTTAATCAGGGGGAATCCTGCTAACTCGACAAGACTAGGTTAACGATCTGTAGTCTGATTTTGGAATTATTTATTTACATCAATAAAATCATGGCTTTTATTCGTGAAAAACGAAAACTTATCTGATTGAGAATTTTCTATTCGCTTTTTGAAAGACTTCAAGGAAATTCACGTCAGCAAAATATTCAGGTTAATGGTAGGCACTGATAGGAAGCAGCATTTGAAGTTTGTTTACAAAGATCCGTAGAGGCTAATGTACTTTTTCTTTGGAAAGAAAAATCGGAAAAGCAGACGAAAATTTTCGAAATAAATCTAATGATGGATTAACCATTTGGAACTGTGGAAATTTATATCAGAATAAAACCACGAAGCACCTCAAGCAAAATACTTGAATATTGCAATTTGTGTGTCCTAATTACATCAAATAATTGACTTATCCCGTTTTCTTTCCTTGAATGAAGGCCTCCACGTCGAAGGCCCCCACGATTTTCCCCATATTTTACATTATTTTGTTTATTTTAAAAGTGTGCTGATGAAGCAATCAATAATGAAAAATATGTGAAATCTCACCATTTAACATGTGGCTTACATCAAAGATAATCCGCAGGTCTCTATGATCTTACCTGAAATATAAACAAAGAAGAAAAAAGAAACATTAGTTCAGTCAAGTATGTACTTAGAATGAAGCGCAATCAGAATATGTGAATATAATTGAATCAAATGGGTTTAATTCACGCATATGAATATGTAATGCTATAAATAGTTCTTATTTTAATGATTTGTAAACGCATAAATTAAATATTTTCATTGTTTCCATTGAATGATCTGAATAACGAAAAAAAAACGACATGTTAACACTTTAATATTTTAAATTAGAATATTTTCAGATTTTCAGAATTTGAAAAATTGATGTTTCCGCCAAATCTTCGACAAATTCGTGATAAATTTTCTAGTTTATTTTTTCAATGTAAACTTTGATAAATTTAGTTCATTTCAAAGAATTCGATGAATTGTAATTGGATATTTCCTTGAATTCCAACAAAACTTCATCGAAATTGTTAAAAACATGAAACACCGTTTTGTGCGAATACGATTTTAAGTGTAATATTAAACAATTAGCGCTAAATTAATGCCAGTTTAATAAATAAACGAGTGGGAATCCTCTTTTATCTTGAGTATAGTTTAAGTGGAAAATCATTTCTCATGGCCGGATTTCACTAATTTTCGCGAAGTTCAATGATTGTTTGATGGTTTCCTTTCTACAATACTTTACAAAGTCAAAACAGTTTGCCTTATTTCGAAGATTACGAGATGCTATTTAATATTTCCAGTAATTTTGCTGCCGAATGTTGTGTCTAGCATTTTCACATTCTGGGCTTACCCCATTCAGTAACATAAGGACGCATAATATACTGCGGCACACATTTTAATCATTCTGCGTGCATGATCTTTGGGTTTTTTTCTTGTCGTATAAATATGAAAGCTATTCACTCCCACCAGCACAAGACTTCCAAATTACCCACTCTATACAATCAGGCTTATCCTGAGAACGTTATCCGGAAACGTTTGACAGGTAACTTTTGACAAGTCCTGATTTTCCTTATGCCTTCAGACAAAAAAGAGCTAAGCTAATTTTAACTCCAGTGGAAAAAACGGCCAAAAATCTTGATTTTTTTTTTAATTTTGCGGCTGCCTGAATGTAATATACCTTGAAGCCCAATTTATCAAACAATCTGAGCATGACTGAGCTTCGACTACCCAAGGAGGATCCAACAATTTCGTCAAGATCTGCTACTCTTTTTTTGTGTATACATAAAAACGAACGTGATGTACCTTAAAATTTAATTTATCAAACAATCTGAGCACACTGTTACTTCGAATATTCAAGGAGGTTCCAGCAATTTCCTTAGGAGAGCCAAAGCGAGAAATTTATACGAGAAATAATTAAGCATCATCATCTTCCTCTCCAGCGCAAAATAATCTATCAGCAAACGGCGGCCAGGAGAAACTTGTCAATCTGTTATAAGCATGACTGAAAATAACCAAGCTCACCCGAGAGTTTCATCACATAGAAATTATCATAATTTTTTAAAAATTCGATCAGTTTTTTGGATAGAACCTCAAAATCAGGTTCATTGCTAGTAGGATCGTCCACTTGCCCGCTTCCTGACTGTTTTCGGACTATTACCATTTCTTGAGCGGATGTGTCTTTGATTTTTTCTCTCTCATTCTCTCATTCTCCATTTTCTTCGTGTATATATTTGAGCGATATATTCCAAGGATGACGATCGTCTTTACGAAAATTCAAACACTGTGCGATAACAGACATTTCATGCTTTTATAACCAATTACACTGGTAGAATCTGAATTATAGCTTAATCAGGAAGACTAAGTTTTGAATTAAGCTAAACCAAATAATATTGACCAAAGCCAAGCGTGATATTGACCAAATCGGCTAATCATTTATACATGTCATGACAGTCTGCTGGCGCGTTCAGTTAAAATTTTTGCGTAAAACTTGAAATAAAGGGTGGTAATAACGAAAAGATATGGCGGTGTCGATCTATACTTACAGGTAAATGAGATAGGACCCTTTAGGGCAATAACCAAAGGCAATTTCGATGAAATCAATTTCTTGTCTAGGTTTGATACTACAGCTCTGCTGGGCGCTTTCGTGAATATACTCAAACTCAAACTGAATTTTAACCAAAAAAGCTTCGCGCCAAACCTTGTCATGGCGATCTAGAAACATATATAGCTGTGCTGACCAGGATAAAAATCAAAGACAAAGTAGTAACCTGCTTGTGGTATATACGTGCCAGTCTTGCTTCAGATTTAGCTATGATAAGTACCTTTAGGGTTATTATAGTATTATATTATTATTATATATTATTATAGCATTATAGTATATCAAGTTATCATAACCTAAATCAAGCGCGACATTGACCAACAGCTTCCGCATGACCTAGGACTATTTGCTGCATACTCAAGTCCAAGAAATTGACCAAATAAACTCATCATATACATACTGAGATCACTCAGCAACACATTCTGCTGAAATAAGCGAATTCAGAGAAATTCTCTCAATTATAGCTAACATTAAAACAATCACATTATCGAAACGACCTTATCGGCTAAGATAGATATCTTAGGATAGCTCATGTTTGCTCTTCTAGGATAGTAATTAAAGTCAAGCATTGTAATGACCAAATCAGCTTGTCGCTTACCACTGATGTCCAATGTCAGGAGCAATTTTTCGTCAACATCTTCATCCCTTGTGTGTGAGAATACTTTCACGGTGCCTCTAGGACAATTCTCACAGCCAAATTTGATTTTCAGCAATTCAGATCTTGGTGTACACTTAATTTTGAATTGAGTTAGCTCCAAGATACTGTCGAGTGAATTGATCTAGTTTGAACTCGATCAGAAGGATTGAATAACTGGCTTTAAGCGACTGGCAGATGTTCTCCCTCATAGATCCTCAAGGATGCCTGGAAAACTTTCTCGGCAATAACAAGGCCGTTTCTGTGGCCATTGCAAACCATTTTGCGACAGTTATTCAAGGGGTGAAATCATTTGAAGGCTCAGCTTTCAATTACTTGACGATAGGTAGAATATTGTATTTTTATAGTCATCACAAAAATTTGTGCCTGGTTACATTCACTAATTCCAATCTTTCGGACGGAAATCTTTCTAATCCTCCTATTAGCAGTACCCTGTTTGTGAGTTCTGAAAGGCTCAGGATACTCGCCCCAAAGCAAAATTCTTAAAAAAAATCTGGCGCTGATGGAATTTCAAATCTTTTCCTAAAACAGCTTCGCCCACACCAAGTCCGTAGTCTTAGTCGTTTTTAACAACTGTTTCAACATTCGCTACTTTCTATGGGAATGAACCGAAAAAATTGCTATTGCGAAAGTGTAAAATAGTACAATCGTATATCCCTTTTTATCCACTGTTTACAAATTACTAGGATCATTCATGGAATCACACAAAGTTTTCTGAAGAAACAAGAACTGTTCCAAAAAAATCAATTTGGCTTTGAAAGAGCTAATTCAGTGGTAGACGTATTGGTTGTTTTCCAAGCCAGTATAAAAAGGAATTAGATGGCCAAAAAGGTCGTGTAAGCGTGTCTCATATATGTAGAATAACCGGCCTTTGATTCGGTTTAGAGAAACGGTTTTATCTACAAACTACATCATTTTGGCTTTTCAGTAAGTGTTATAAAAATCGTAGAAAGTTTTATGAGTGAACCTACTACATTTGCTTATCTGATGGAGCTGGTTCCAAACGTTATGGGATCATTTCGGGGCTCCCTCAGGAGTCTATATTGGGCCCTTTTTTCTCTATTATATATTCTTGTCTGATAACTTGGGTAACAGAGATTAACTTAAACCTGAGATTGAAATGCAGTTCTTTGCTGATAATCTATTCCTGCGGTCATAAGAAATAAAAAAAAATACAAAAGGATGTCAGATTTTGGGTACAAGTATAGGAATAAGTAAATGTAAAAATTGAAAAGTAATAAGTAAAATAGAAGTAACACTTTAAATGTAAAATTATAAAATGGGCTTATCGAAAAGTGAGATTTTGGATACAGTCATTTGACAAAACCCGTGGGCAAAGTATAAGTTGAAAAATAAAATAATATGAAATGTAAGAACATAAATATTGAAACTATTGTAAGTTATTATTGTAGTAATATATTATCTTTATCTAATCTTAATATTATATAATCCTGTTTAGAAAAAGTCACCAAGAGTTTTTAGCGCTTTATGGACTTACTGCATTCCTGAAAATAAAGTATAGAGGGTGTCAAAAAAGCGGACAAAGTAGCAAGAATTGATGTAGCCGGTCAAAACGAAGCATAATGGACTGCAAGAAATTGCTACAGTGTAAATAAAGGTTGTCGAAAACATCTGGAAGGACATAAATAAAGTTTGAAGAGACACGAATGACTGCAAGAGACAAGAGATTGTGTGAGAAAATAACTCCTTGGTTTAGATGCCAAACTTCTAGACAGATACCAAAACAGACAGCAAAAGTTGCCTTTGCGGCGGGGACAAAGGAAGTCTGGAACAATTATTCGAGTAAAATTCATTAATGATTTCCGTGACTAGGACTGGATCATGCAGCAAAGTTGAGAAAAGTTGAAACGTCTGTCCACCAAGGAACTAGACCCTTCTCTTGTCTTCTGGAGAGCAACAGGCTGGACCATCTGCAACGACTTAAACGAATGAAGGGAACTAAGCCCGTATTTTGAATGCAATCTGGGATCCTTAAAAAAAATAACAATTAGTTTGTGTTGAAATAGTAAACTCCATGAGGGTTTGCATAGATAGATTTGATAAAATTGGAACAAACTCAGGAAAATATTAAAGATGGGCAATCGATCAAGGAAGATCTACATATCCTTGATTATGAATTTATGACTTAGAAAAGAAAAACCGAAATGCTGTGATTAGAAAGAGCTGAATGCAAAATGTTCTCCATGAAGTTTTTTGCAATGTTTGTCATTATCAAAGAAAATTGATCACTCGCTGGAGGTCGCATCAAAATCAAGTATTATCCTCTCATTTAATAGATAATCGGAATATCCTTTGTAGATATTCGAATTCAATTTTTCCGTGTAATGTGTTCTGATGTATGCCGCTTTAAATCCAAGCGATAAACAATAAATCACTTAGTTCATCGTTGGAATCCTCGTACCTGTACTGGCCAAATTCAGACCCTAAATTCATAATGTGTCAACTTAAATCACTCAATTTGTCTGGCCAAACAATTTGCATTCGGTTCAATATGTGCAAACAATCATTTTATTTATTTTCTATCTATTTTAACCTTCCTTTTGTTTTGTGTTGTTGATGCTTTTGTTTTTACTAAAGCTTTTATTTTCCGATTGTCCCAAAACGAAACGCTGAGTTGCTGGCGATGGCTTATTGTCTGCCCGCCTAAATTTGTCAGTTCTTGGAACTCCAGACGTGGATCACAGACATTTCAAATTGTACTGTGTGGATCCATGTGTGTGTATTGTATGATTGCTCGTGTGTATGTGAAAACGGGCAACTCATATATAATTTGTACATGTTCCCTTGCTTGTTGGAAAATAAAATATTTGACAAAAAGTTAAAATTTAAACACTAGTCACAAGGTTGCATTAAATCATCGTTGAATTGTGGGACCCAATTGTTAAGCCATCGATGTTTGATCATTCATTTTCGTTAAAGTTTCAGCGGATTGGCGTGCATGAGTGCTTTGCTCCTTTCTTCTCATGTTCGATACCATCAAAGGGTATTTGACTCGATAAATAGATATTTATGCTATTGAATTTATCAGTTGTCCAAACAAATTGGATTTTGATTGGGTCAACTAATAATTGGCCTTACAAAACTATTTCGGGACCGATTGAGAGGGAGCTGACGATAGATAGACCTGACTTTACAACGAATTCCTTCCAAGCGTAATAATTTCTCCCAATTATCTCAAGGCATTTTTCTAACTTTATTTTAATTGAACTCAATTAAGCGCCCAAATGCGTAAAATGTGAGATAGAATCGGGTGCAAGATCCGATCTTAATTGGTTTGTTGAACATACAAAGAATTGTTATTCTTTTTTGTCGTGTTAAATTGCAGGATCGCTTAATTTCCATGTACCAGTCCGTGAGTCAGGGTCTGATTTAATTTTTCTGGATGTTGGATGAAAAGTGTTGGAAGCAAGACGAAAAAAAAAACATTGAACAGAACATTTTAGCGCCCAATGTTAATTGGTACTACTCGCTGAAAAGTATTGCTCCAATAGCGAAGGGCCAAAAACCAGCCCGACAATATGTTGCTGATGGTATCTGGAGTCGCCAATGTCGATGAAATGTTCATATTTGTATTGCTATGCCAAGAGAATCGCGTCCAATATTAAACAAGATGGTTTTGTCGAACTGTTTCGCCATGGGACTCAAATAAGTTAGAAACAACAGAAAAAGTCATAATATACCATAAATAACGAGCAAACAAATTTAATAGTTTGTCCAGACCCCAACTCCTTGGATATGTAGATGATGGAGGTGATTTGAGTTTGGTGGAGACTGAGTCATGATTTTTGCAGAGTATCCAAGAAATTTCGGAAAGCGCGGGGGGGGGGGGGGGTGCTACAGGGGGGTGAGCTTAAGAAGATGTCATGGCAAAGTGAATATGGCCGGCAACATGGACAAGTCAAAAGAGAAATGAAATGCGAATGGCAACAAGCGTGCAAGTTTAATGATGTCATCAGTCAGATGAAGAAGAAGGATCCTGACGATGAAATTGGCACTTTGACTTGGCTTGAAATGTTGCCTAATGATTTGATGGATCTGTTTTCATTGGAAATGTCTTTTAATGGGAGCAGAAGTTGAAGTAGCCTTGCGAAACCGAATGAGGATTTCTCGAATGAGCAACTGGCTAATTTGTTTAAAGTTTGTCTTCAGGGCGATAAAGATGTCTGGCAGTATAGACGAAATCGATTTGATGTTGGTTATTTAGATGTTCCACACATGACTCAGCAATGTATTGTTGGGACCATTTCGGGGAGCTGGCCTGGACAATTTTCCAAATTGCCGCGGAAGAGATAGAACTTCAACTCAAAAGAATTCCACAATTCATCATCCTCGCGATTTGGCAAACGTGAAACTTCAATACTCAAAGCCATACCCACAATTAGCCTGATATGTTAAGTCAATTATCTTTTGTACAAATATTTACTAAGCTCTATCAACGCTATCAGGCTAACGTAGACTGATGGTAAATTGAGAACACATTTGCAGTGTGAAAAGCGTGAAAAACCATTCAACGTACGTATACATGCCAGACGTGCAGTCTATTGAACTTTCAATGGGGAGGCCACTACCCATATATTGGATTACTTACTTGGTTTTACTTTTTCTTTATCAAATTATTTCCCATTAAAATTTTAGATAGACCGTCAAGATATTAAGATAATAAATCACAAATTGCATTCATTAACTGCATTGATAAATGATGCCAAAGCGTTTTCAATGACCAAGCATAATTTACATTGCATATCCTTGAGGACTAACATGTTGCAAGCCACCGAGAACAATATTGACACTATCGAATGTTGCATATTCGTATGGTGTAAGTAATAGGAGGCTAATGGAATTTTACTGGTTTGTGAAGAACGTAACGAAAACGAACATTCATCGATAAATTTTCAATCTCAAGTCACGTTCAACATTTAATGTTGAATTTTGTATTAAAAAGGTTCCGACTCATTTACTTGTTGTGACTCCGAAAACGAACAAAAGTAACCATTGAACAATGTATTGCAACATACTGAGATATGTTGTGTTATGTAAATTTATGATGCTAATCCTAATCGACCGGAGATGAATTGAATAGCAAATAATTTATCGCAAATACAATCTTACAAGCTAACCCATTTACAATCGAATGTAACACGCTCAATCGTTCGGTGAAATTTCGATCATTTAATGGACGAGCGTGATACTGCCCACATCACTGTATTTAAATTATGATATGCGCCGATTACTGGCGTGTTCCACGCCAAACTCATTTATAAGTCAAATTTCTGTGCGTTCAATTTTTACTTTCCTTTAATGGTGAAAAGTTTTTTAATCAGCTGCCTATAATATAAAATATAAAATGTGACGGTTGTGATAAAGGGTTTTGGTGGTAATAAAGGGTGGCCGTGGTAATAAAGGATAATCACGAGATATAGATCTTTGAATTTAGATGAATCACCTATACATAATTTGGGGGGCTACTTTGATTCAAAATTTTTAATTTTTACTTTTAAAATTTTCCAAATTAAATTATTGTGCAGTTTTTTTAAATTTATTAAATTTCAGTTCAAAAATTAAAATAAAATTTTTTATTTTGGATTCAAAATTATTTTAATAAATACTAAGTTTTATTTTTTTGACACTTTAGTATGAAACGAAAATTGCTAATCACTTTTCGGTGCATTTCTGATTGCGTTTCGACACAGAAAAGTGGAATACCGACTTCCAACTGTCAATAGGCTCTAGCTTATCACTTCAGGCAAGTGGCAAAACATTCAGAAAAAAATAGTCCAGTCACCTTAAATCAATCGAATACTGTAACCAGTTGGCAGGTTGAATTCTTGATATAAATCGTTCATATTTCCTTCAGTAAATTAATTGGGAATCCAATCCTGTCGTCCCATCTACACCACATGTCTCCGATATCAAAAGAATTTATTAAAAAAGTAATCATATATCTATACTAGTCTTCATTGATTGCAAATTTTCCGTCAGGATAATTCTTAGAAACATGGGTCGAATTTTTTGTCTTATAAACCATTTTAAATGATATTGTTTTGTTGATTCAATAGTTTCCCCAACAATAATTTTCATTAAAAATACAATAATCTTCCTTGTTAGCGTTGCCATTCAAGAAATACTATGGTTTGTCACTTAAAAATACTTTGTCTAGCAAGCGTCGATTTATATCGATATCATAAACTGTGCTTTGGCCTGTTTGTCTACCCAAAGCACAATGACTACGCACATTAGCCAAAAATATCCTGTCAACTGTGAACTGTCAAACTGGCTCTCCAAAAAAAAAACGGTTACCTAAAGTTTAAAGTTCTTCAACTCGTAATCAACGACCATATGAAAAGATTTATGTTTTTGCCAAGCACTTTCAGGGTGCTAACGCATTTTTATAACAATTTTTTATAAAAATTTATGATAATTTGTTTGATTGATTTTCATTTCTCGTTAGGTTTGGATAGGCATACTCATCCTGTTTAAATTGGCGGTCAGATAAGAATTTGTGCATACTGCCTTTAGAAGTTCCTTCTGCTGTTGTATTCATTGGTGTCGTGAAACTGCCCCGATTTTTAATCCTTTGAATTTTTTAAAATATTGATGATTATTTGTTCTTCGTAGCGCTTCATCCTTGCGGCGGTTTTAATATCGACCCGTTTTTTTGCGACATGATACTTACCGGTACTTGACGCTCTCTATTATCTTTCGGTAGGAGTAAATGACCTTCTCCAGATTACCTTCATTGTTTTTGACCTGCAGATCTATGAATGGGAGCACCTTATTAGCTCCTTTTTGCAATGTAGAACTTGTGTTCTTTATTAATTCCTTTCTCAATGTAATCTTGTGTTCCAATGGATTTTTCAGCAATTATTTCAATCTTTTGCTTTTTGACTGAAGCGAACACATTTGTGACGCATCTGACCAAGAATCAAGGACTTATTTATCGTTTTTCTATTGTTTTTATCAAGTATTTTTATCAAATTTTTATTCAAGTATTGTATTCGATTTCGCAGCAGGTTCTCCATTTTCCAGGTACTTTTCGACTATGGCGAAAACATCTCCGACGCACCTGACCTAGAATCAAGGCCTTATTTCCCGTTTTTGTGAGATTCTCTCTTAACGTCAACGTCTCTTTTAAGCGCCAAAATAAGTCTCATTGGGTTATAGCCAACATAATTAAGCATGTGACTTCAGTATTGATTTTTTGGGTGTGTTCAAAAAGTATCGCGAATTTAGAATTTCCGCAGGCTTTGTATATTCGGTTTTCGACATTTTTATGACGTTGTGTTGCTATTTATGTTCCTCGCTTATGCAGGCAAGCTCGGCCATTTTTAATCTTCAGTTAGTTTTTGACAGGTATTTTGCTTGGACGTGTTTTGGATTGACGTCGATTTTTGCCTATTCCAAAATATCGATCAAAGAATCTGTATCCAATTTTGAGAGAAAAAAAACTTGAAGCATGCAAACGCATTCCCAATATTGACTGCGGTATATGGTGAAGTTACTTTGAACGCAAAGTAACGTTTATTGGTGGTACAAAATGTTCTCAGCGAGCCGAGAAGATATGAACGACAACAGTAGCACGCCATCAACAGAAGAACACATTGATAAAGTGAAAGAAATTCTATTGGAAAATCATGGAATAACTGTTAAAGAAATTACTTAAGCTCTATACACAGCGATCTCATGCTATTCGATTTTTAACCAATAATTATGGCTTAATTGCTCAATTTCGACCGAAACTAGCATCGCATTAATATTCCTAACGTGCTGTAGGACTCTGTGCATGATGACCCAAATTGTCTCCAGCGGGTCTTAACTGGTGATGAATCATTGGTGTATGGCAATGACGTGAAACCAAGGCTGAATTATACCCATGGAAGGTGCCGCTTGAGAAAAGACCGAAAAAAACGCGTCTAATTCGGTCGAATGTGAAGGTTTGGCCAACAATTTTCACCAACTGTAGGGGCGTGGTGTGTTATAAGTTCTTGCCACAAGGCAGTAGTTCTTGCCTACAAGTAATGCGCGATTTGCGTGAAGCAATACACCATAAACCTCATAATTTGTGGTAGAACAAACATTGGTTTTTGCATCATGATAGCACCCCAGCGTACACATCGTTGGTTGTTCGCAACTTTTTGGCTAAAAACAAGCCACTTATGATACACAGCGACCGTATTCGTCAGACGAGGCCCCTATGTTTCTTTCTTACGCTTGAAACCGAAGTTACCCATGAAAGGACTACTCCACGATCGAGGAGATAAACATGGCATCGAAGGAGAAGCCGAAGAAAATCACATTTTATGAAGTGCTTTGAGGATTGGAAAGAACGTTGTCACAAAATATTGGTGAATAAATTAATGAATTTTGCAAGAAAAAACACATAAAATTCGTGATACTCCTTGAACAGACCCCGTATGTGATTTCGTTACGGACTGCCTTTGTAGGTTAGTTTTCAGCGGATTTAAAGTTGAATATCTACATCCTTTGATACTGGTACTGATACTGATTTTCAAACCTACGTATTCAAAATAAAACGTTCATTTCATCCATATCTTCTATTCCTGATTATTCTTTCCAAGGAATCCTTCCACACTGTATCAATCAACAAAATCGTTTAGCCAACGTGTAGCCAATATTGCATGAACTATTGAACTGAATTCAAATGTTCTCGAACAAACTAAATTGATTCCCACGCTCTGAATCATTGAATAAAATCACATGTAACCAACCGAATCAATTGAGAAGGATAGTTTGCAGCAAGCAGATGGTCTTTTCTATTCTGCTTAAGTGATTGCCTAAATTGCTAGCGAAATTGACACGACAAATAAACAACAAAGTCTTGAAAATAGGCCATAAAATTAAAAATGCTTTAATCTGAGCGATTTAATTGTTATTGCTCAAATGTTGAAAGTCAAAAATAAAATGAAACGCACACCAGAAATTAAAAAAAAAATATATTTTTCAACAATGAATTCCCGAAGCAGAAAATACCAAAAAATGTTTTTTCTTATTAATTAAACAAAAACAATTAATTTAAGGGCCATTTATTTGCTTTTGACAACGAAAACTCATTTCAATCAAATGAATCAGTCGACCAAAATATATATCTCATATATCATCTACGAGTAGGCTCCAATTCGGATAAATTTATTCAATAGATAAATCCTAAAAGAAAATAGTTGGCAGCTTGGAAACTACTAAACTACTAACAAATCTTTCATTCTTAAATGCCAAGTTTGTAGGCGACGTTAACTGCTTCTTCGATAGCATTTTAAGATTAAAGATTAAATAGTGTGGAATTGGTATTTGTTTTTGTTCATCATTTCAATTCCATCATGAGTTTATGGTTACTTTATGGCTGTAGCGAGGAAGATGATGGAGCTGATGTGAACCAATGTGTGGGCAGGTTGTACTTCAAGAAAATTGGAATGCATGCACCACATTTGAATACACTCATCATAACAGAAATGGGTCCGTTCAGGAAAGTAGACAAATCAAAAATGTTTGCCGTCTAAGAAAGTTAAATTATGCAGAAAAAAATTTTGGTTGTATTTTGTAGGTGGTTGCATGCGATTTATTAATACAAGAATAATTTATATTGCTTGCAATAAGGGAAATTGCATAAGGAATCCATGAAAATGAGATTCAATCACATTTTTGAGCTTTCATTTTTTGAAAAATTGTATTTCAGATGCAAATCGAGTCCTAAGTTGTACCGAAATTCATCATGGCAGAGGAAATTATTGCGAAATAATTCACCAAATGTCTCTGCAACTAAAACCATTTATGATATCACTAGCAAGTATGCATAAATAATGCAGAAAATTTTTTATACTCTCTTGCAGCGGCAACGAGGCTTACCAAGAAGACGATCCTTGCCCTGTTCTCGATTTTTCATCTTCAACTCACATTCAAGGAAAAGTTAATAACGAGTCCTCTTTTATTGGCCATTAGTTAGTCCAACAAGCTGGTATACCGAAGTAATACTAGCCAGATAAGAAGAGAAGAGGCCGTTTCGGAAGAATGAAAACCATAATTTTTCGGTCTTTTGTAGGCTTCCTATCTCTGGTTGGCCAATTAAGTCAACCAATCCTCTACAATTCAGTCAATCATGTTCATTCGATTCTACAACTGAATTTATACAAAGAATTGTCCTTTCGTTTCACCAAAATTTGAAAGCATCTTTTTTAAAGGCGAACGGAAAGTTTATCTCGATCACATTTGATCCTGAAACTGTCTTTCGTAAGATATCTTTTTGAAAAGTATAATCCAGCAGTTTATTCCTCAGATTTTTTGTTGTTGTACTTTATAGAATTCTCATTCCTTATTGAGAAGCGTCAATCCTACAAAAATTTAACACATTGAAACGACTGATCGGCATCCAGGCTCAATTGTACACCTCAACCTCAGCTTAGATGTTGCAATGAATTAGTTTTGGTGGGAAAAATTCCTTACAACAGATATGCCTCAATTGCTCAAAGGCTTGAATTTAATTAAGAACAATTGAAATTTTAAATTGAATTGAGATTCGGAATCTGAAAACAATTTCGTCTTTAAAACTGAGGGAAAATGCCAGTGCCAAAATGCAACAAGTCCTGATACAACCCTTAAGGTGAAGAAAACTAATAGAAATATTGATTGTTTTAAAAAAAATTTGTTGGAATATGAAGAGTATTTAGACCCTGAGTATAGAACTCTTAGCAACACAAGGCGTTGAACTACACATTAAACTCTTCCTTTGTCGGGAGGAGGTACTTCTTGTCTTTTCTGAACTTACTTCGTTAACTCTCCTTTTATCAAGTTCAAAAAGGTGAAAACGATGTAAATCAGTTAAAAAGTTACCTCTCTTCACTCTTCACTCATAAGCTATGGAAGGTGTGGTGGAAGGAAGCTACGGCCGAATCACTCAATGTTTGTGAAATAGACATTTTCACTTATCTTTTGATACTAAGTGTTATCTGCTAGACTATGTGGAGTGGGTTTGCCTTATTTCTCTAGCATATGTTAACAGTGTTTCGATGACACATTTTGAGTGGGAAAGAAGGTGCAGTAAGTATCACTTGGGCTCTAAGGGGTTTATCAGGAGGCTAACAATTTCCAATTTTAGGACTGAAAATACCGATAGCTGCTGTGAAGTTGCATCAGTGAACCAATGGTAGAGCCATAGCCCAAAATCACGGTTCAACTGCAGAATTTAGCCACTTTGTATTCTTTTCACTCCCCTCCCCCCTCCCCTTCTTCGGCAGAAAGAGAGTCTACCATCTACTGTCTTCTCACGAACCAATTTCTCTTTCCTATTCCCCGTACGAAGGTAGGTCTTTAGTCATTCATCAGAAAAGAACGCGATGGTAACCATTCCAGCTAGAACCCTGATTCAGTGCAATATTCAGATAAAACCCGCTGAACTCATTGCCTATGCATCTCATCAGTCGCTTCCCAAACGAATCCCAACTGGGGACGTCAATCCAAGCTTCAGAGATGAAAATGACCACCAACTTTATTGCACGGATGCCTTTTAATGAAGACTGGTCCCCCGGAGTCGGCCATAATGGCTAAGTGTTGATACTCCAACAATAGTTTCAACCGCTGAAACTTGGATCCCTTCAAAACGCCTGTTCTAAAACCAATCACCATACGAATAATTGTAGGGATTCATTTTTGAGCAAATATGACCGCAGTTTTCAACAGGACTTGGAAGGACTTGGATACTTCAACGGAACATCTGTTTACGCTTGGTTTGTGATTGCGCGATGATTTGTCTGAATATTAAGAAAGCTAAATCATCTACAAAGTCATTTATTCGTTTCCCGCGGCAGATGTAGCCTCAAATATTAGTCATATGAAGAGTTTCAACAATTTGGACCAAGAATAGAACCTTGTGCAAAAGTAAATATGACATCTCTGTCGGGTTGCCAACCAACTTCTAAAAGATAGTTCCTTAATATCTGCACTGAATGTATCAGCACTCTCCGTCGAGCAAATTTGAGGGCATTTTTCAAACCTAGTGGGAACTGCGGTGTTTTATTCATTGCTTGATTGTGGTGAGCATTTACTCAACAAACAATGATGGTAGAAAGACCAATCTCAGAGGCAGTTTTGACAAGTTTTGATCATCCCAAAGTTATGCAGGAGTGCCAAGCAGACACGATGTGACTCATAACTGAGCTTATCACATCTTAAAGTATGGCTCCTTTAGTTCCCGTTCAGGCTCTCCAGATATGTCCATACCTCATGAGAACATCAGCGATCCTCTTGACTGTCATTTTCCCAAAAATGCACGCTACTTAATCGGGATCGAGTACCTGTACATCGAGAATTACGTTCACAAATTCCATGTTCTAATGATAACTTTTGTAAATAGTTCCCTTTTGTAATAAGCCTATACTGCCGCAACAAGGACACCAAGGATTCTTAAGCGAATTTCATATCCACTATCGTACCTTCCGAGTCTCTTTGGTGAACATTTACGACATAACCGAAAGTTTATAACAACGATTTTCATCGTGAGTACCGTTTCTAGGAGCTGTTTGCAGCTGAAATCGAATTTAGATACTTTCCGTCCAGTTTCCTAAGAATTATGATCAATTTGAATGCACATCCCAGATTTCTGTTTGCCACAACGTTCTGCAGTGTACTACGCGCTTGCCATTGAAAAGTTAGACTTGATTCATTCGACGTGAGCTGGAACTTTACTTCTTCGAACACTTTATAAAGAAAAGATCATCAACGATTACGTGATTTGGATCCAGATGTTGTCCCATACAATACAATGCAGTCCTGCCACATGTCTCAGCGAACTATCCTGCCAATTCCTTACTGTAGTGTTGTTCAGTAGCATGTCATCTTTTTTATCCCTTCCTAATTGACCTAGCACGTTTTCGCCAATCTCGCTGCGATGCGCAATTGATTCTAGGATCTGGACTATAACGTGCCGTTTGACCTTAATCCTGAAACAAAAAACCAGATCTGCTTTCTAGGTCATATGTTATGTCTTCGAGCTACAATTCGTTAGATTTGCTGAAGATGCATTATGTTCCATTTATCACCATGTTATAAGGCGAAAGTTTCTAATTGATAATAGAAGGTTTTTGGAGATATGCATGAAATCCTTCCGTAGGGACGGATTTCATTACGTTTCTTGTGTTGGTTACCAGCCCTCCAAGCTGTAATAACAACTGTAGGTTAAATTATTAGGGTCAAGCGTGATTCCAATCAAAAACACCTTCTTGTAGTTCGTTCGTTATCAAATGATGAGTCTCTAATACGCCTCATGGCCGAAGTGACCTGTTGCGCCCTATCAACTCTACTAAATGGTAAGAATTCGTTTTCATGCTTTATTTTAACTTTAACATTTATTTTAGAACCTCAGAGCGTTTTGCGTCCATCTTACAGTCGAGGTAATTCACCTGTTCAAGCAATTCACACCGTTGTAGTTAGTAAAGTTGTCACCAACGAGCCAGAAATGTCAATTTGACTTTGGTCATTATGTCAATTGTCACTTTTGGTTTTATCCATCCATAAAATGCAGCATTTTATGCAATGGTTCCTTTTTTTTTAAAGTCAATTAGCTCAAAAATTTTTGATCAATCCTTTGCATCCGTTATAGATTTACAACGAATTTTTTTATTTAATTTTTTTCCAACGATTTTTAACGTCAATTGTGAATTGTAGATTATTAATGAAAACTGTAATGTTAAGCTTTTAAATTTTTTTATGGTTGATTGGATGTTCTGACGAATTCCGAATTGCAGTGCAAAGAGTGGGAACGATCCAAAACGATATTTCGAAGTTCCACAGCATCCATGAAAATTGACTGTGTGATTGGTTTGTATTCCGTTCGAAACGTGTAAGAAGGTACCGTTTCTGTGGTGGACGTTTTCGGAATATGCTCAATGAACTTTTCTTTCCAAATTACAGCCAGATAAACATCGAAAACATTTGGTTTCAAAAGGATAGCACTTGTCAAATTTATTGGAAACATGTTTTGGACACAATATTATTCCATGAATTTGTTTAGTCTATTAGCGTCGAAGATCATGCAAGTTGATGTCTCCAGATTATTGCCTTTTGGGGATATGTCAAGTCCTTGGCTGATTTTAACGAACCAACAGTTGTGATGAAAAAAAGTAGTGGGAAATTGAGTTGATCCATTGCGCTTGGTAACTATTCATGACATTTTGTTAGGAATAATTTTCAAATACTAAATGATAAATGCATAATGCTAAATTGTCAAAAAGACAGTCTTGTCTCTAATAATTAATTTCTGTTTCAAGTTTTCTAGCTTCTAAAGAGAAAATTTCTTCAGTAAATGAAACATGTGAAAATGCCGCCTGATAAACAGAAAACAAAAGCTTAACGTGAGAAAATATCTGGTAAAGATAAGAGATTCCAGGAGTTACAGAGTTGTGTAATTTTTTAGAATTTTTCCAAAATATTTGCTTTGAATTAGTGATTGCAGTGAATTCTTTTAGTTCCTTTAGCGGGTTTATTTTGAGCAACAATACTCTTCAGGTTGATGTGAAAATTTCAACCTAGGTCATATTAGCTTTGAATGTTTTGGTGTGGGTATCGGGTGGCCCACGTTGGGCCCAAAATTTAAATTAATGTAGTTCAATGAAACTCGGTTAGTTGATTCATAAATATGATAAAGCCTTCAATGTTTCGTGGTTTCTATGGTTTGGCTCGGTTTAATTAAGGGATGAGGTCAGAAATACTATAAAATGTAGATTTGATTACGAAGAAATCTGTTTTGCTGCTTGCATTACTTCCAAATTACCAAGAACATATAAAATCGTCGGTTATCACTTCAATTTGAAATGTTCATTGCGAAATTTCTTAAGAATTGGAACCTTATTAGAGTAGTTCAAGGGCGTCATCATTGTTTTCGCCGAATCCTACCCTACTATCTTGAATCCCGAATTCGGTCAACATCTTCATGACGGAAGCCAGTATGTTAATCATCAAACGCTCATCATTTTTATTGCTGGCCTGATTTCATTGACTGTAACTGATAAGATCGGACTGTCTTCAATGAAAATGCAATTATTCATTATTTATTCAGAGGGATTTTATTTGTGGTCATAAAACGCCAACATTTTGAGTGACTTGTTTGGTTTGTGTCATACGCACGACAAAAGATTCTTGCGTTTTCGCCGATATTACAGAATATTTCATCATTTCTAGGGTCCCTGCCAACTAGAACTATACACTCAGTACTTGAAACGATCGATGTCACTGTGTCTCGTCTTTGTCATGATGATCCCTATACCACCTCTGGCCTACTTTATACATGCTGACACTAGGCTAGTGTTAGAAACACAGAAGAAATTATCTTTTTTTACAACAAAGTCGGTACATCTGGATTGCAATAAACCATTATCAATTGGATTTGATGCAGTCACTTCACATATAACAATGACATCATGGCTATTTTAAATAAATATTTGGTAAGCTAGAAGAGGCTCGTGCTCTATTTTTATTGAAGCTACCAAGTGGTATGATGCGTGCAGTACCAAATCGAGAGTGTAAGAATTCACCACACTTTGACCATATTTGTTACAACTGGTCTTTCTAGCGCCTCGACCGCTACTGTCGCCGCCGGATATTATGAAATAAATCCAAATATGTCTTGGGCTTTGTTAGTGGGTTCTTTCAAGTGTTAACATAATATGATCACGTCATCAATGGTGATGGGTGCAATATCCGATATTGCAAATCAACGCGATGGCGTCAACATGAATCCATTTTGTAGCAGAGACCAGTACGGGATTAAGGGATACGTCCCTGATTGAGCAGAACAAGTAATTTGTTGACCCTAAACTCAACTCTCAAAACATCTTTATCTGAGCTATAGATACATTCTGGATGCCTGCAATAGACCCCCAAAATAATGAGCAAGGACATGATTCATCCTAGAGTATGTTGCGCATACGACCGCATCATTCATATCCAACTTTCTTCATTCCCATCAAAAGCTCCCCTTAACAAATTGCTCAGTTTTCTTTTGAATTTTCCACCGCGGCTGTATCTTCTCTTTTAATATTTGATCGGCCTCAACTATTAAACATTGCCCGATCGTTGTGTTACGTGCGCATGCATTTTAATGAGCATTTACTTATCGACTAACCAAACCAACCGACTTGCCTGTCGTCTTCTTGAGCTTAAAAACCATTCTTACGTGTGTTACGTGTAGTTTTATTAATGTTATTCAGTTGTTTGGTATTTGTTTGCCGGGCGGCTAAGTCATCTTCCGCGAAAATTCGCGACTCTTGCAAAATGCCACATTAGCCGGCCGCTACGATGCCGTTAAGGGAAGCTATGCAATAAAGCTGGCGACGAAATAGTTAGCAGGCTGTCGCCTTTATTTGCAATCGCATACGTTGCATGCTCTACACACCGAGGGCACAGCGAGAAAAGTGTGAAAACGAACTAACATTTTAGATATTCGCTGCATCTCATATGTGACTCTTCACATACGCATGCATGCATGCATGCATATGTGCAATTGTAAATTTGCAACGTATGCAAATTGAGTTGATGATTTTAACATATTTTTAGAGTAACTCGACTAACTTTCGACCGATATGAAATGTATTTTTCGTGTATTGTGGCGTATCTAATTCTGAGTACGATAGATCGACGCAAAAGATACATTTACCCTAAGGATACGTCTATGAGTATTTTGTATTGTGCTAATAGCGAACTAGATTTACTTATGTATGTAGACCAGATGCGCTTGATACGATTTATTTGAAACTTTGTGCATGCAAAGCATATTTTGAGATAGGGTGCATGATCTAGATATGAATGCTAAATTTAAAAAGATGAAATTTCAGGAATGTCGTTTGTTTGGATAGCTTAGATAATTTTGAGGATAACAAGTTGGAAATGTGCCACACATCTATGTTTATACTTCTATATAGTGTTAATAGAAAAGTTTGAAGATATTAAATCGAAATTGAACATTCAAAACGATTTCAATCTCTTTGTATATTTGTTTAAATGAATGTCAATTCAAAGCCAATTAAAATTTGGAAATGGTTTTCCAGTAACTAGCAACCTCTACCGGCTGTTACAAAGCGTACTCGATCAAGTCAATTTTCTACCACTTTTCCCTAGTTCAGCTGGTCTTATTTCGTCAATAGCACGTCGAATGCTTTCCCCAAATGCTTTCAATCTTATTGATTTATTTGCATAACACAAGGACTTGATATACTCCCGAAAATACTAAAATCTGGAGGCGTCAACTCGTATGATTTCGTGACCATTATGTGAAAGAATATTGTCTTCAAATTGCATTCCCAGCAAGATGACTTTTCTTTTGGATGGCTGTAATTCGGCTCGAAGAGTCGGCCTAAGATTGTTCTCATTCCATAAATGGTGGTTTTGCTTGTTGGAATATCCAGTCAGCCAACAACGAACTTTTAGTCCAGTAAGCGTGAAATTCTAATTCTATAAGTTTTTTGAATTTACCTTAGAAAATTATTATTAAGGACGAAAGGTCTAGGATTTTAGAATTTGGACTCATGGATCAAGAAGAAGGATTAATTCCGAATTAACAACGGCAAACCCTTTGTGAATTTGATAAGTCATGCAGGAGTGAAATATTCACAGTTATTGTTTAAATAAATTAAATATAATTCGTCATGTTGCAACTTCTCGTTTTTTTATATCATTTTTATACGCGTTCCAGTAATATACGTGCTTCAATGTGCTGTTCCTTACTGAATGTATCGATCTATCTTTTGCGCAAGCAGGTACCAGGCTTATTGTGAGAATCAATCCGTAATTTCTTTGTTATTTGTTTTGAAGGAACTGTATGATTTAGTACCACGCTACTTTGTATTCTCTTGTCATGTCGTATAGCTTTTAAGTTTTTGTAAAATTAAACGGTTAGACAATGGTTCGACCATTACAATGGTTCGAAATCAAACAATGGTTCGACCACTGAAGATGATTACTTCACGAAGCTTTACCAACATTATGACTGCGTTGTCCTTTTTACTCTGTTTAAATGTGTGGCTTCGATTGTTTCTCTAACATTACTGGGTGAAACGTATGCTCAGCAGATTCAAGGCTCACTAATTTGTTCTCTTCTTTTTTACTTTCAGAGTCTCTACAGCGGTATTAGTGTCCTTAGGCCACCTTGTCTTCAGAGAAAACCTCAATGTAGATACTGAAAAAAAGCAAGAAATTCTGATTGTTCCTCTGTTTATACAGGATTATGGAGACAGTAGTATCTATCCATCTTCTAACTGAAATCTACCATCGTAGGGAGTATGACACAGATACTTGTTCACGGGCAGAAAAGGAACAGACTGTGGCTCTGCAGGAGTTTTAGTCGTTATACAAACCGAAAGTCAGGTAGGCGTCTCATTGTAATCTGGTTGATGGCTTAGCCGAACCAGAAACGTCAACTTGTGCAATGCTAGACTTCCCCCTCAAACACCCCTCAAACAAATACTATTGTGAAAAATAACCTAGTAAAGTTTCATTTGGTCTTAAGGAAGACAATTTGCAAAAATTTCGTTGCTCAAAAGACCTGACGATATTGCAGCAATGGACGAAATCCAAAAATATAGTTATTACAGAACAGGCCTTGTAAACAAAGCCTGGAATCAACAGCAACTATTGTAAGAAACATTTAATTATTTTTTGCGTTCCTCTCATCATTGCGTTCCTCAAAGTCTGAAAGTGGTCATGAAAGTCAAGCGTGATGCTGACCAAATCACCAACCTGTCCGTCGATGGTTTTGAATCTATTCAACAAATTAAACAAATCGGAATGAACTGGTATGGAGAGAAAAGTATAGAAATATATTTCTCCTTCCAAAGCTTCAATTTTAGAGATATTGAGAGCTAAATGATTAAATGATAAGGAGAGTCTGTTCCTGATGAGTCTGTCATTGGATTGTTGGTTGTATTGCTTGGTTATATTGTATAATCAAAATGAAAACCTGTAGGCTTAATAATTGCGCAAAGAGAACACCAGGGGATAGGTTGTCTGATAGTAAGTTTAAGTTAGTTAAGTTACTAAAGAACCCCGATGTATTTGTGGCAATATGAGTGGTAACTAAATCCTCTTATTTTACCTATAGAAAGAAAATTCTCACCTACTTCTATGTTCAGGATGCAATTGTCAATTCTTGTTTCATCTTGTTTCAAAACGAACTTCTTGTTTCATCAATCACTATTTCTATCCTATCGCCAACATAACGAACAGTGAACCCTGCAATTTACATTTGGAACAACCTTCAAGCCATTCATTTGCATGGATCAAGTCTTTATCTTATCGAAGCTTGACTTTGTTCAGTATCTTGTCACATACTGACCGTTAAGACATTTTTCTTCCTGGAAAGGTCAACAAAATTCACTATCAACAAGCTCAAAATTCAATTTCACCGCCAACACTCTGTATCTTGTACTCTCGTTCTTGCTCAGCGTTGACGTAAATCAAGCCGAAATGTTTATATAACTATGCAAAAAAGTATTGTTATATAAAAATTCTCTTCCAAAATTCCGTACAACCATATTTAGTTGTCAACAAAAAAAAAATATATAGAATTTAAATATTTTAATCTTAAATGGAATCGTAAGTAAATTAAATATTTTTTGTCGTTGAAGGTCCTCGTGATATTTGACGAGTTTGCAACTCTGATTCCCCATCAAATTTTTATTGTATCCATCATTTATTAAAAGACAACAACGAAAAAAAAACTCAACAAAAACTTCTGGCGTCCGATTCGGTTCAATCACATTTATAATGCACGGGCAGCCTGGCAGATACTCACAAGTTCATATGAGCCCATGTGTCTCTTTAGATTAGTGATGAGCGAAAAAAAAATTCCGTCAAATTTTGCTAAATTATTAAATTTTGCTTATCAGGGCAAATGATTCTGGTGAATACTTCCGGTTTTTGATTACATAAAGTGAAATATTTAATCATAATCATAGACTTGCTCACGCACATAATTATTGGAAGAGTAAATTGTAATTAAATAGTGAGTAAGACATGCTTTTAGCGCGGACAGACGACACAAAGCTCCAATTACAACATACTCGAAAGTTTACAGCAACAAATTGTTTCATATGAGTAAAAATTATCCTTCAGAACTTTGGCTTAGGGACGAGGGATTGAAAGTTTTCAACCAGAAAATGAAGAAAACAAAATGCACTCTGGAAAATGATCAAACATTTCGTTAAATGTGAGTTCCAAGTTCAAGGTCTGTTTTTAATACCAAGAAATTGTCTCATGTTCAGACAGCAACAAAATAAAATTTTGCAGACAAAATAGTTTTCCTAGCAACATATGCTCCTACGAACTTTATAGGTGCATACTGTTCTCCTCTTACCCGAAATCCAATGACGATTTTCCTTAAGAACCTACAAATCCTCCTTTACAATCTACAAAAAAGCATCAAATTTACATGCTTTGCTCTGTGATTTTCCTTAACCTAGTTTTTCTTTTTGAAAAAATACTTTATTCTATTGAAACCTGCTCTTATTCTCCCTTGAGTGCTTTGAGAAAGCGTTTAGGGGCCTCTTCTCGCTTCTTTTCTGATCATAAAATCGATCAACTTGCTTCCGACACATACCCTTCTAAACGAGCTTTAACAAGTCCTCAAAGGAATCAACGTAAGTGTAGCGTGTGTCAAAGTACGATAAACAAAATTTGCAGGTTTGAGAGAATGCATAACTACTGGACAAAAAGTTTGAAATTGATCGGGCCCAACCCTGTAATTTACGTAATACAATAAAGCTAAATAATCCTAACCATAGCCTAACTATATATCATGGTATAACGTCAGAAAAAATCTCAATTTTCAGTGGGGATTCTACCATAAGATGACAGGTACAACATTAAAGTCTGGTGGTGCCTGTAGTCACAGGGAAACAATGTCTCATAAGAGACACCCAATGATTTCTAAGCCTTCTTCTCTACTACGTTCTCTCTGATTCAGTTTTCAAACCGAAATTCGAATATTTTTGATCCATCTAGATCCAAAAGTTGATCCGCATTTTTGAATTCCGACCAGCTACAAGTATTAATTATTGTCAAAAACGTGCCTAATAGCAATATTCAAAATTTTTGATTCAAAAAAATCAAGGACATCAGTAAAACAAATCGGTAAACTCATGAACTTCTCTGATTATACCAATTTTTGACAGTGTCAAAATGGAAAGTTGATTGAAAATTCGAAATTGACTAAAAGTTCTATTCCGAAATCAAACATTTTAAAATTTTGTATTCTTCCCTCTCATTTCAATTGAATTATAAAATGATACCGAGTCCTTCTTTGTTATATACGTCTCAGTTTTCCATCTTATAGCTTCGCTTGGTCTTGCTTTGAATGCTTAAAAGGTGCTTCATATCTCTTTCAAACCATTTTCAGCCCGTTTAGAAGACTTAAGAACTTTTATTTCAATTTCAAAATTTTTTCCCTTGAAAATTATATATGGAAAATGCCTGACGAAAAATTTTCGATACTAAATTCTCTAAAAAGGTGTTCAATTGGATTTTTTTAAAGAGTAACATTGTTTTACCACTATGAATTTTGTTTGAGATATCCGACGTTTTCGAAAATTTCTTTCATAAATTCCCTTCAAAGTACAACATTTCGAAAATTTGTAATAAATTTTCAAAAAATCCCTATCCCTCCTGAGAAATTCGAGAGCTTTCAATTGAATTGCATTGAAAAATTCGTGTTCATCTATTTAATAACGTTTTATTAAATAGATTAACTCGATTAATTTTCCAAAATGCTGGGCAAAGTATTAGATGCTTAACAAATTGCTCAAATTTTTATACTCTCACTCTCGTTGAATGTTTGGAACCGTTTTACACTTTTTATTTGATTAGGACAAAACGCTTGCCTTCTATGCATCTCGTCATCGGTTCGAGCAATCCTCATGGAACTTCTTATTTAATTTTGTTTTGTTTGACTTGAATTTTCTTGATCTCGTCTTCTAACTGTAACTACCGATTAGTTTTTGGAGTACACATGTGTAATTTTGATTTAGCTTATACATCCAAAGTATGTGTGTATGTATAAAAGGATAATGTGCACAAACTAACTTCTTGAACAATATAATAAAATAATCTTGAACGAAAAATTCGAAATCTTCGCATCACTTAAACAACATCATCCATGAATAATGTGAACATCAAGGGACTGAGAATTAAACCTCACGGGACTCTAGAGCATGCGACAACCACAAATAATCCTAGAAACGTTATTGTTGCTTTCCAAATTTGTTCTGAAATTTTATAAATAGTTTTTTCACTCTATTTCGTCATCACTCACTATTGATTTCAGGACTAAAAATATTACTCAGCAGTCTTGAAAGATATTTTTCAAGAAGAATTTAATATTTTTTCAAGTAAATTAAAGAGAATAAAAAAGTAAATAATGAAAATTATTTCAGCGATTCTAGCAAGCAAAACATAACAAAGAGATAATATCAAACATTGCAGCTGCTACTGGATAAAGACAGGACTTTAAAAATCTTAAAGGAATCGTTTTCTTTTAAATCATTGAGTCAATGGTAGCAATAAAGGATTACGAGAATAATCTATATACATTGTAATCTTTACCAATCATTATGTGTTAGCTATATCAACTCCATGAGACATGTAAGTTTGGTATTGTCGCATATTCTTCATTTCAAAGAAAAGAAACAGAAAAAAAGAGCCTTAAAAGTTAAGCTCTTAGGAAAGAGTCTAAAAAGTCGAATTACACCTTAAAAATTTGGCTTAAATCAATACAATCGAGCTAAAAATTCAAACTTGATTTATTTTTCAAGAACTTTTGAAAAATTTATTATATTTTGAAGGACTTTAAACAAAATTTTCATCCCCACCTTTTTATTTTTTAACATTATTGGGCAACCGTCAAAATATTATCAAACAACTCATTTTTTCCTTTCCTTTAAAAAATGCTGGTTAAGGACATAATCAACACAACTGGAACTAAAATTAAGTCGCCTAACATAATCGCAATCTATCCGATATACATTGAAATGGAAAAAAAAGTAATAACCGGTCCTGAAAAATATTTTTCAGACAGTTAAAAATATTTCTTTAAGAAAATTGTAGTTCAAATTAAGACGGTCTTTGGAAGGATGCTGGAACGTGATTTTTAATGTGGAAGATAATTAAATGGAATTGCAACTCGAACTGGACAAAAAATCAACCTTAAAAGTAAAATTTTGTCTCTGAATAATCCTTGATAGATGGCTGTAATCCCTGATTGAATTCGGAGTCCCACACTTGACTTTCAATGTGTATGAAAACTAACCCGGATCTTGAACTACGAAAATCTAAATTGGACCACATAGCGTTCATTATTTTCGGAAGAGTGACACGGAGCCTAAAAAATGGAGTTTCAGTTGATGTTAGGCTTGTAAAATTTTAAGAAAATTAAAAATTTCTATATGAACTCTTAGAAAATTATCTAGAGCGTTGTTTACTCTTATAATTTTCTTTGTTCCAACACTATTTCATTCACTAACACTTCATTTATTCGAAGGCAGAAATTCAGCTGCGAGTATGCAATTTAACTGACGGGAGAAGACTTAATAAATCTATCTAAAATCTAAATCTAATCTAAATTTGAACATATTTGGTGGCACATATGATGACAGCTTAAGGATATCCCAGATTTCAACTTAAAATCTCCAGGGAAACTCACACAGATCCAAGCTGCTGTGAGTTTCATGTTCTGTATTTAGTACTAGTGAGATGTACATTGTACTCGGAGGATCAAATTAATAGGTAAAATACTTCAAATAATCTGATGATGGAAAATATTCTAGATTAAGCTTAAAATTTAGTATCTGTGCTTCCATGAAGGAAAAATCTTAGCGAAGGAAGTTAGCTGGATGTGCTCTTCCTGGTACATCCACCTGCATTTGCTTATATCTAAGCGCACCCGCACAAAATAGCAAATATTTCAGTCCAGCTGATTGCGATTATTTACTACATGCATCCGCTATTCATTAATTCACCTCAGTTCCAAGTGCAATCCGTACCCTCATAAAGATCACCTTGATGCCGATTATTTCTACGTACTGAATGCAATATGATTGCAACATACTCATGGAGATGAACTTTATGCAGATGAACTTGAAAACGGATGTTCAACATATTATTCAATTAAAATGTATCTGGATTACATATGAGACCACGAACTGGAAACTTAGTATATTTCGCTTGACCTAGACGTGATCTAGTCTAGTTCAAATCGAATGTTCGCAACTAAACAGAAATACGTCTACCTCAACATTATACGCGGAGATCAGTGAACACACTATGAAGGGGATGGTACCAAATGATCAGGGAGAATGGAATCTGGTCGGAAAGATTGAAAGACCGAAAGATGCACCACCGACCAGCCTTGCTCACCTTCAAAAGTGCAATATCATCTGAATGAATTCGTACACTGCCTCTCAAGTGTAATCCAATGCAAAAGATTAAGACTAAGATGGACACAGACGTTGAACATAATTTATGAGTTTATTCCATCGCCTCCTTTTCGCTTTGTACACTTACCTTAAGACTAGAAGCTTGAGCCGAAAATACAGCTACAGCTAAACATACAAATACGATACGCAACATATTACTGCCACTGCCACTACTGCTTGTCCTTTTTGACACTATTGTGCGGGGCCGGGACCCCATTTTGTGAAAATTCTATTTAAAATCCGAATCAGGCTCCAGAAAGCTAAACCGGAAGGATTCGCGGCTAGAAAGAAGAAATGAAAAACTAGTAACACACTCCAAACACTGCAACACTAACTACTGCGAGTTTTTGTCAAAGGATAATCGCTAACAAATCGTGACCGCTACTGAAAAACTTGCTACGATAATCAAATACGCACGACGGTAGAGAACGATTAAAGATATTTCGGCTATATCGCGATTCAATACTACATTTGGCTAATGAACTAGCAATCAGGAAGTTAATGCAAGTAACCGGTATTGTGTGGGTGTGGATCTACAGTCAAGCTAGGACTATAGTCGCACCTCTACAGCTAGAGATTATGGATGCAGAAGGAAGACTGCAAACGCTACCTAGAAGATACTGTTGTAGTGCGTTGGTTAGACTTGGGGGGTTCCTTCTCAAAAACTCACTCAAGACCAAGGCAAAAAATGCGGACCGGTCCGCAAGCGGTAACTATCTGAGAAGGAATAAGTCCAAGAACTGAACTAAATCTAAACTGAACCGAACCGCGAACCACCAAGACTGAATCTTTTTAGGTATCACCCGACACTCTCTAAGATTGCCGAGTGCGTGTAATATGTATAGTATATGGAGTAGTGTAGTATCTTATCGCATGTTGAGATTTAAGTCGGCTTAATTTTCAACTATAATTCTCTCGATTCTCTTTTTCATGTATAGCTTTATAGGTTTGTATGTAATAAGTAGGTACTTTATTATTTATACAAGGATGCGATGAAGCACACGCGCGAATACGAATATCTTCTATATAATACTAAACGGAATGGAGATACGCGATTTTGTTGCGCCCATACCAGTCGATGGCGCACTACTGAATGGAGAATCTCGGCCTCCGTTCGAGCAAACAGGCAAAGGCACAAAATTATGTTCTTCTCAATCAAACAATTTTCGTCGGCTTTTACCTTCGGCTGTACTCCATCCTACATGGACGGGTACTGTACAGAAGAGTATCCCATATGTAGCGTACGTAGAATATGCACACGCCAAGCAGGCAAGCAAGCAAGCGGGCAAGTAAGGCAGCCCCTAGCGCCAGCTGAGACAGATACAGCAAGCATGAAAGAAATATGCGCGAGAGTTAGAGCTTTTTTTCGTCATCATTCCACGCCACATCTCGGTGAAGAAGATTTCGAGGCTCTTGCCACCGACTCATAGACACCTTCTCAGATAGCGCCAAGTCTTAACATGTGACAGACGTCCAACAAGATGTTCTGTTCAACAGCAATCCGATAGATACAAGATACACGCAACGTTGGGAATGCAGAAAAACTGCACACCGAATGAAATCCTTCGGTGTTACGCTCAGAGATTGCACAAATCGTGAGTCATAGCTTGGAAAATTCATTCTCGTTTTAGACGCAATAGAATGATCCTTAGATATCATCACATAATTAATTCTCGCACCATTCAGATACTCTGACTCTTCATGTGAATGCTGGTACTTACTTAGCAAGTTGAAGGACTGCAAGTAATAGTGCATCTAATTGAGTCCAACGTACGCTCAGTTCTTTGTTGCTTTGGCCGTTGGTTCGTGCCTTTGTCACCTGATGAGGAGGTGACAAACATCTTATTTATTGCAAGCAAACACAAGAAGATACTTAAAAAGATACAAACGAAACGCTGTTGTATTTAGTCTAGCAACCAAAGAAAATCATTCATTGTTGATGATAGTCCACACTAATGAATACCAACGTGAGAATGTTGGAATGTTGGAGGCATGATGTATTTATGAGTGTCGGTATCATACCTTAACCGGCTACCGGTATGCAATTGTGCATCGCGGTACAGTTTGGAAGAAAAGTGCAATGCAGTTGGAGAGAAGGAGAGTCTCCCGGAAGGCTACGATAAGCCTGCAATGATTCCAGCAAATGAACTTATTCAGTCAGAAAAAATTGCCGCAGATATTCTAAACGTATGACTAAGAATATGATTCAGTTGCGCTGTAAAATCATTAAAATTGACACAAAGTCGTCAGATGGTTCTGTGTAAATAATAAAATGATGAGAGTGTTTATAAATAAATAAGTTGGGATTGAAGTAAACCACACTCATTTGTTGATTTTTCTGTATATGAATAAGATACGACTCATAGGCGAATCAATTTTCTGCCCCCGATAATAACGTACTCGAATTTTCCATTTTCGTACTCGAATTTTTCGGGCAACTCCGTTTAGCAATGAGCCAGTCTCGTAGTACGATCCTGTTTTCAGAATAAAGGTAAATACCAATTTTTAATTCAGATTTCACACTTGCCCAAAATAATCGAACTTGAATAATCGAATCGAACAAAATATCGAATAATCGAGTCGAATAATCGAAATTTTAGGTCCGGGTAAAGGGATAAGACCTGGTTATAATTTGAACACATAGAGCTATAGCGAGGGGCCCTAGGCCCAAATTTTTGCCCGCTCTCTCCAAATGGTACGCATATTGATGAATGCGAAAAAATACCGCCATCTGAACAATGGTAATAAACACTAAAATATTTGAAGTTCGTTTTGATGTTGCCGCAGGCCAAAATTAACTCTGGGTAGCTTGGGTCCGCCGGGCCTTGCTTCGTGAGTCTCGAGGACGCGTTTCGGCTGCATACAACCATCTTCAGCTCGTTCTGACCGATCAGGCGGACCCAAGCTACCCAGAACTAAAATATTTGCTTACTATAACTCATGCATTCAAATACCAATAAACATTATTTCGTCATTAAATTAATAAAATTACGTAAAACCATCTTTAAAGTAACGGAGCCACCATCAACAAATATGTAATGTCTATGGGTACAGGAGAATCAACTTAGCGAAAGGAAAAAATCGTCACGATCATCATTTCCTGAACTGCTAACTTGCTGTCCAAGACTAGCTGTATATCTCGGTTTTACTGTGGTGATCATCTCCGAGAATTAAGCCAATCGGATACAATTTTGACAGATGCTCGACTTCGGATTTATTGGCTGTTGTCGAATTAGAATGAGCATACGCCGTTTCAGCTGATCTTAAGTCTACACTAAGCTAATTAAATATGTACAAATCAATAATTCCGTTATCAACGTCATTGATGAGGATTTGTCATGATAAATGTAAGTGTTTTTGACAGTTTTCATTATATTTTACTAAGTAAGGTGTCTGATTCACAGACAAAATTCATGATAATTTCAGAATTCAAAGAAATAAAAGGTGCTTATTCCTACACAGAAATAGCTTTTCTATGTGTAATGCTAACTGATTGTCAAATTTAAAATTGAAGGTAACCGCAGATAATGAAAAATGTAAATAAACATTCTTGTGCATTCAATGCATGAAAATGTTTTCGTTCTGCAGATTTTATACTTTAGGGAACTCCTAAGTGAAACCGTCAGAAATGATATTGATGAATTATTTCGAATTGCAAGGCAGATACGAGTATATGCCCTCAAACGAAATATTTTCAAAATTAATAAATTTTTCAGCCGTTTTGATTGATTTATGAGTGTAATTTTCATGTTTTTGCCTATGACTGGAAAATATATTGTTCAAATAAACCGTTTATGGGCATATGTGTCTCCATTCGCTCGGAAATGATAAGCATTTAGAAAGAAATTCGGAAATTCTACTTCTGAAGCCTCTCTTTATCTTATACGTTCCAGAATGTTACGGAAATGTCATGTTGCCTATAGTTAGTTCTTTCCTTTACATTTCCTGCTTTGACGAAGATGCTGCTCAGTAGTCATGGGTCCTGCCTTAATTGCATAAGATTGAAAAGACACAGTCGTCCGACTGCGTGTTTTGCCCCGGAGAGCGTGAACAACACTTACCACACTTTTTTCAAATGCATATGGTGGTTAAACGAGTGCTCTCTCTTAATTGCGAAAAGAGAGCACGTCAACTCTCTCCGGAAACTCTGGTGGATGTGAGGAGATAACCAATTGACAATCGTAACTTAGTGGCATATTACGCACTGACGGTTCTTCAGAAAAATAAATTCTTCCGTTTAGAATGGGTTTCTTCTAGTCAATGGCACGAACTTGCAAGGACATATAGGCCTAATCGCGTTTAATGTGACAAACAGTTCCAAGCTGAGCTTTCAGGGTGGCAGGAGATGTGTTGCGTAGACAATAGTCAACTAGCTTTCCACTGCTGAGAGTCAGCCGCCCTCGCCTTCCAACCGGAAACAATTCAAATTGTTGTTTATCTATTCAAATCCCTTGCTTCTGGCTTTCCAATGCTGTGAGACCCATTATATTTGAAAGCCGTTGAATGAGATCCTTATATTGTTTGTGCATAACTGACACAGGTCTTATGCTATTCCTGACCTGATTCACACATATCCTTAGGAGGAGTCCACTTGCATCTATTACCGAGCTGCGAAAGTTTGTGTATATAATTTCCAATGTCCTTAATTTTACAATTCTATTTTACCGAGGTCCACTGTCGAAACAAAAGCAAATGCCAGGATCGGGACTTAGCTACATAGCTGTGATACTATTGGATGTCGATAATTCATCCAGTCTTCCAACAGAAATCAAGAAGTTCACCTAGCTCCATGCTCGCCATCTCTTTCCGTACTTTTTTCTTACTCGCTTCAAGATCAGTAGGTGTCATCCGTTGAAATCGTTACCAGTCAATAAGGTTGTGGCCCGTTCATATTGCTATCAATGCGCTTGTGCCATTTTTGTTATTCTTTTGAGTAGTTTTATTCTCTTATTGTTAACGTGCAGCATGTAGAACTCGGCATATCCTGTACTGGTCATGTCATTCCAGGTGATACATATTCTTTTCCCGAGGGTTTGATAAGTTGTAAGATCGATAAAGTTCAGTCGGATTGCAGAATGCGATTTGCACAAAAATCGATTTGGTTGAACAGGATCAGGATCTTTAGGAGTACCTACAATGTTCAATGCCATTTTCATAAGGCAATACGACAAAAAAGCTGTTATTTATGATGTGACAGTTAAAGGCTCTGCAGTTTCGACTAGAATAGCTAGCACTTGTTTTTCATTCCTCTCGATATATATGTCAAATCGACCGCTAACCCTGACTTATACCAGAATAGCTTGCCTACTTTGCCTTACCTGCCTACCAACAACACATTGATGTGATATTAAAGATGGAATTTAAATTGCGAATGAATAGAAACTAAAACCTCATAGGCTTGGTAAGCCCTAGTAGCTCCTAAAAAGGAGTGATAGAAAGACCTGCGAAACCTGTGAAAATAGGTTTATAAAGCTGTTTTTGTGGTGCAACACGTGATGTGATAACATAAAATCGATTAGATAGTAGCCCAAGATATTTAGCAACATAGACAAACCATCAAAATAATCCTTTATTTTTTCATGCGCCGAAAAAGTTCATGGCTTCTATATTTCCAATTATGTAGTAGGATAGACATCGTTGATTGTTTGAATTGTTTAGGTTAAAAGCAAAACTGCACTGATATCTCAGCGCTAATGTTAGCCAGACATGGCTTGAAGTGACTTTACTTTATGATAACGAAATTTCAAAGAAGGTTCTTGGGGCCATTGTATAGCATTCTCAGCTCTGTTTTGCTTCCCTCCTCACTATCTCTTCGTCTCGTTCAATCTCGCTGGATAACATAGCCAAAACACATAAAAGCGAGAAAATTTTGAACAAACTCCTGACCTAACGCGACTCAAATAAAATTAATAGAATTTTATTTGTATTCGTACATTTCTAAATTTCTTGAACCAAAGCACAATACAATTATAAATTTAGTATCGATTTCTCTCTCTTTTTTTTAACAGAGGCCGCCCGGAAGTGTTCTTACTTTGTTTGTTTACGCTATGGCTTAGGTTCTAGTGATTTCTTGTCCTTCAGTTCTCTTGGAATTCTCTCTAACCTTCTGTTGTCGCCTGCAGGAAGCCCTTTTGTATCGTTTTGATTCGATCTTAGAAGGTAGCAGTAACTTAATTGTTTACTGACTATCGGAATTAATCGCGGTATTTTTCTTCACTTTATTCATTGAAAGCGAACTTTTTGTTATGATATGTTTTGCAATTGACTGCATTAGGAAGATGTCAAAATAGGTAGGCCATTTAAAGCTGACGTAAACCATCAGCTGCGGCATGCGCTCTGCTCAACCTAAGTCGTTTTTTTCAGTCTGTGAAAACAGCTGCCACATCCTGTAAATTAGGTTCACCTTTTTAACTGAAACTTTTAAATATCAAACATTGAAGTTAACGTTAGAATAGAGTTCTTTTGAGTTGCTTTAAGAACTATAAAATTATTGTCGATTTTTTTAACATTTTCAACGCACACAAAGCAACCCTTTCCAAATTTTTGTTGTAATAACATCAATTCAGAACAGGCTAGTGGGCCACAGCTCAAAAGAAGAGGGTAAGTTACATGATAGCCTTATCAAACCAGAGACAGATCTGACATCTCCTCCTGCATCTTTCACAGGAATAAAAAGAGATCAATGCCTTTTTGCTTCTGTCCCGATGAGACTTGAGACACCGAGAGACAAGACATGACATGAGAGTTTACTCTGCAAAAAGCTGCCAAGAAACCAGTTTATTTTCATGACAAGTGATACTGAATTCGTTTTGAGTTTCCCTAAAGCATAATATTTATCTATAGCTAGATACACTACGTTTTCAGCATTAGGCACAACATCTACTTCTGTAAATGTCACTGCTTTAGACACTCTTTTAGAACAAGTACTTCCGACAGCGAAAGTAGTTCCATGCCTATACCGATATATTTTCTTGCCACTAGAAACGAGTTAAAACAAAGTAGCTTTCAGGACATAAACGCATATTGAGCACCACAAATCATTGAAAGCGTTCAAACCAAAGGAGTGGACTGAATCCAATTGTTTTATATTTGAAATTTTTTGCGAATATCTACTAAGAATGCAATTTAATACTCTTGGACCAATTTTTGACTACTTTTACGATTTTCCGAATGGGTTTTGAATACAGTGACCAAGAGCAAACGCGAGTTTTTTGTCGTCCTGTTTTTTTAGTTTCTGTGTTGAAAAAAGAACACAGTTTCACAGTTCAACTCAGAGTTTGACAGGAGAGCAATGTTAAAACATCATCCAAAAAAGATACCTCAGCATGTCGCAGAAGCTCAGGATATCCTAGTCAGCCAAAGAAATTCCTATCCACGGTTTTCGGGAATACAAAGAAAAGGGTATGACTACACTGCGCAATTAGATTAGTCTCTGAGCGCCATATGTATTTATACGATTTCGTAATGACCGTAATCTTCTCGTCCTTTTTAACCACAACAACAAGATTTGCCTTTACGATTCCCTAGACATTTTCCTAACTCCGTATCATCCTAAACAGTGGATATTGTTCAAATTTTGATAAAATTAGTCATAACACTTCACGCTCTAATTATATCTCAGTCTACCTCTTTCCAAGCCCAATACAACAACTTCCGCCGCAATAAACAACAAAATTTATTATCTATCTCGTAGACATCATTCTTCTCTATTTGACTAGCCTAGGTCGACATCATCAGCACACATGCTACATACTTTTACTCTACTTACAGTTAGTGTGCAATGGAAATGCGCTCATGCTGCTTCCTTAAGATCCAGTAAGAACTATCCAAGTTTAGATAGCAGCCTCTTATTCTAAGTAAGTAAGAAACCTGTCTCCACATTGAGTGATGACTTACTTTTAACAGTTTGTGGTTTTTTTTTCGTTTCTTCTTCTAATTCCTTTTTTTGTTTTTGTCTTTAGCTATTGTGGTGGCGCTTGGCAAAACAAAGAAGTAAAAATCAAGAAACAAAATAAGGTCTCTTCCTTATATCCAAGTGGCAACGTCCTCTAATACTTTCAACTGATAAATACACCGAAGACGATAACGTACATATGATGATGATCATTTCTTATCATCGCGTCCAACTACACCAAAACGCGCGAAGGTGAGAGGCGCACGATAGGGGGATCCAGTGATAACTATGGACATATGTGAATATGAACAGGTGGATTGCCAGGCAAACACATAAAGAGTTTTTTGTAAGAAAATTGTCTCTCAATAATGACGAAATCGATTGTCGTTTCTTTTTCGTTGAGGAAAATTGAATAAGAATGAATGAACGGCAAAAGTTTTTAGGTTTTCATTTTGTTTGTGGTTGTTTTTGTTGTCCAGGAGAGGGCGGAAGAGATAAATTGCTTTCAGTGTTTACGCTATAGATGCAAATGGAGGAAATTCCTCCTTCTATCATTTTGTTTGAATGCACTCAACGAAGCGCCGGAAATTCGCCAAGTTCGGTTTTTGTTATTTACATAGCTGCTAGATAAATATTATTAATTGCTTTAGGTAAGTGAAAATCTTCAGCAATTTCCGCAAGATATAGACAACGAATTCGAGCTGGCTGAGAAAATTGTTAGCTGCAATATCGGTGAAAATTTCATTGTAAGGCAATAAGTTTTTAATATCAATAAATTAATAACAAACCGTTTACTTTATCAATCTCAAATATTATCCTTAAAACTCAAGCAAATGATTTATTCAATTCACCACCACACCCACTACCAATAGCGAAACTAACATAAATGTACAAATATCATAGCCTCATTCTCATCGAACCCTTTTTCCTCCCTCAATTTCTAAAACACTATTGAAATCGACCAACCACGACCTGTTAGCATATCAATAACAATCTATAAAAACGATTCAATTCTTAAGACGATTCAGTTCACCAACATATCACCACTCGGTATACGAACCTCAGATACGTTAAGGGTTGATTCCGAAATGTGCTTTTTCTGCACAGCTCCGCCCCTTTAAAGGGATTACAATAGAGTAAGCTTTCTTAGGGTCAACACGCATGTCCTGCAAATTTCCGTTTTGTTGATTTGGGCTTTTTTTTGGTTGTAATTTGTCGCTTTCACTCACATAATTGTGATAAGATCCGGATATGATTGGGGGTGTGAGAAAATGAATGAAGAATAAATGGAATAGCTGAACACGTGGTTTTGTGCTTTTGTTTATGTTTGGTAGAAGGATTTTCATGTCGATATAATTTGAGATCCATTTATTTATTTTTTGGTTACATGAAGATTGAAATTAAGGGTGTCAAAGGGTAATGATAAGCTCAAGTTGCGAAAAATACTTTAAATGTACAAGTCGGGACCAGCGGCTCTTCATTCGATTGGGCTAATATTCCAATAATAATGAAGAAAGCCTATTGCAGGCGGGGTGAGCTTAATAAATAAAATTTTTGCATATAAACGAAAACTGATTGAACACTATTGCCAAAAAATTTGATACTGTTGCTTTAGAGAAGTTGCTCTAAAATAACAAGCTTCGTAAGGTGTTGCTACCCTCTGACAATAGAAGATGTTGGAATAGGATGTTTGCAATATTGATTAAATAGTCCTTTGATAGCAACCCTGTGGATAACAACATGATAACAACATATTCACTATAGAGTACATAAGCCTTGCGGCCAAGCATCAGTACATACACTCTCAGTTGAATCAGGCAGGGTTCATTTTTCATCCAAACCAAGATGAACAAGCATATATATGCGCATTTAAGAGGCGATTTCCTCCCTGCGCAGTCCTTTGATAACAGATTGCATATGAGTCATGAGTTTGTGTTAACTTCTATCAAACATCGAAGGAAACAGACAAACTGGCAAGGGCGTGTTTGAGAGTGCCGTCAAGGACCTCCTTGTCTCTGAAGCTGTTATCACGACGTTACACCCAATGGCCTCTTTGGAAATAAAAGAGCCTGATTGTGCTGCGGATGTCAAACAAGCAGCATAGTCCATTAGATAAACTCTACATATGGCAGAAAGCTTTACCCTAAAGCTGCCTGACGCTTACCGAGCCTAGAAAACAAAAGGTCGCCATAGTATGCATCCTAGAAAAAGCTGCAGCGCATCTCCTAGCATAGGAGAACACCAAAATTGACTGAGTTGTGTGCGGAATTCTCCGAAGAGTTCTAACTCGATATTTTATGTACTTAGCTTTGGACATATTTCCTTGAATTGCAAGTGACCCGATCAGAGCAACCTGTTTTACTTGCGTGGCACTCCCGGCCATAAGGCGCGAGAGTGAACAAACTAACCAAGCTACATCTTGTGCAAGGACAAGGGCCTGAAGCTTGAATTTCTGGCTCATATTCGAGGAACCGGAAGGTTTCAGGAGTTCAAATAGGGACTTGGCACGAAAATATGATCCAAGTCATGCAGATCAAGCCTTCACTATGATGCAGCCACAAAAAACTTAGTCGAACAGGTACCATTCTGATACCGCCACCATCTGGGTTCGGAATAGTATTCTGCCCACAGTTCGGACTTGCCTCAGTGGGAATAACATTGTGATTACTTTGGCGTAAATGGTGTTTTCATGAGCTGTGAAACCATAAGGGGGACAACGATGAGAACTTGAGGAGTCTCAGCTTGAAACATGGTCAACTCCATCATGAGTCTCATCAAGGCTGCGTACGATTGTTCTATGCCTTAGCGACGACGACGACGTGATAAGCCTGCTGTGAATTGGTAGAAATTGCTGAAATGCGTAGAGGTTGTAACATAAATCGGCCCGAGGAACCGAAATGAGTTACATTCACAAACGGAATGTTTGGGAATTTAAAGTTGATTGATGAGATCTAAGCTCGCTGCTGACAGAATCTCATTGAAGACATCAACAGCGAACCCTGGAGCCTGGGTTACAAGCTTGTCATGCACCAGCTCAAACCTCACGGTGGCCCTGTGTTTTTGAAATGGAAAAAGGAACGACATTGTTTGGGCACATTTCCCTGTACATCACGATGGTCCATACGAGGAATGAGCTGTTGTGTGCCCGCTATCTTGAGCCATCGAGCTGGATAGACCAGTAAAGACTTAGAAAATGAAAATAGCCACGGGACTAGAGGGTATCCAAGCGAAAGTAGTACAGCTTGTACACAAACTTTGCCCTTATACGGTGCTCAGCATAGAGAAAGGCAAAGGAAGGACATACGAGCACTTAGGAGTCTATCGCTCCAGCAGTACGTCTTTAGAGCTAGCCGATCCATGATCGATTTAAGAACATAGGTGGGGAACGCGTCAGACGTGGTGGTCTGACGCGGATATTGAAGGACTGTTTCAAAGACCAAAAGCTCGTCAATGACTATTTTGGATTTCGCAAAAAATGGATGTGAGATCAGGGGTGCCGCAAGGTTCCATATTAGGCCCGGGCCTATGCGATGTCTCTAGCTTTTGAGGTTGCAGCTACCGGAGGAGATTCGTCAAATCGACTACGCAGATAAGGTAGCATCAGTAGCAGCCGGACGTACTTTCAAAAAGGCGCAACTCATACTCAGCATGATACTGCACCGAGTGAGCAAGTGGATGACACGTTTTGGGTTCAGTCTAGCGGTGGAAAAGACCGAGGTCATCATACTGACCTAGAAGCGGATCTCTCGTTTAATTCCCGTTTGGGGCAGAGAAACGATCATTGAGTCTAAGGAATCAACAAAATACCTTTGCGAAATGATTGACTCGAAGATGAGCTTCTTTGATCATTTCCGCTCGTCCGCGGAAAAAGTTGTGGCGGGAGTTTCGACTCTCCGTTGCCTACTCATGAGTGCAATATAGTTAGCGCCCCTCTACCGCGAATCTACTTATAAAGGGGGCCCAGCAAAATGGAGAAGGACCCTCGATTCGCGGCAGAAAATGTGGTTCCACGAATGGTAAGGCAAGAGGACCGCATGACTTACCAGTGATTTGTGGCCGTTGTTATGTAGGAAACATGGTGAGACTGATTATCACCAGATGCAACTCCTCAGTGGGTGCGGGCATTTTCAGTCTTATTTCTCATTATAAGGGATAGCCCCTGTTGCCAGCTTGCTTGTTTTACCCCAGGGATCACAATGCTGCCTACCACAGCTTTTTCTGATGCGGAAGATGCATGCGATTGACGGAGATTCTTCTCCATTCATTTTTTTTTGTTAATTTTCGCTGAACGTAATATGTAAAAGTATATGATTTCATTTTCCATGTGAAATGAGGTTATCATGGGTCATTTTTAAAGAGACCCATTTTGAGCAGCTACATAAACTTCATGATCGAAGAACTTCATAACTCAGCTGGAACAAGAACCACTGTCCTTTGTGGAAGGACCAGCAGAGTATGGGAAGTAGACTTCGTTTTGGACTCCATCTTCAGGTTTGTCCCTATCTTTGATGTTCAGTTTTCTCTTTAATACGTTTATTGCATCACAAAACTATTTATTTTGTCGTTTCTCCTTCAGTCGTTATCAATAAAATACGACAAAATTATTCTCCAAACAATGCAGTCTATATAATTTTCTTTCGATTTTTGACATTCAAAGAAAAGTGAAATTTTACAAACAATAACATGGTTGAATGAAAAACATCTTGACTAATCCAAAAATATTAGGACGTCAAGGAAATCACTAAATTCGTTTGCACAAATATTTCCAATCATTGACCTGATGAAATAAATTAAACATTTCAAATATCTAAAACCGTGAAAATATTCAAAATTAAACTTTTCGATTAATTTTCAAGATTTTCAACCTGCCCGAAATATTTAATGCCTTGATGATGATTTTCTTATTTTTCCAATAATTTTTCTGGTTTATGTCCTGCGCGAATTCATTCATGCTCGATTTCTTTCACTTTTCATTCATAATTTCATCACTAAATTTGGCAAATTTCCATTATATTTCATCGTTGTCCATTTGGTTGTCGATAAATATTTTTCAGTCTGATTAGTTAAGTGTGTGGAACATATTTTCTATTGACCTATTCACATGTGTGCCTTACATGATGTTAAATAAATTTTACGAACATTACTTGAGCGAAAGTGATAAAGATGAACATAGATATATGTACAAGTGGATGTACATCTACAGCAACATTTTATATTTAATTTAGTTGAAACAGCAGCCAAAGGTTAATTAAAATTCATCATCATATGTGAACTTTTCGTCAAAAAGCTTTTCTGTGAAAACTTTCATTTAAGATGCAAAATGCAAGATATCTTGGATACGTGTCGGTTTATTTCTTCGATATCTTGGAACTTGGAATGTAATTTGGTGGAAACGAGTCCACTCGGAAAAGCTTGAATGGAAAACCAAGTGGATGGTAGAATAAGATAAAGTTCTCGTGAACTAATAGTCTGTATCATAAGACTAGTCCTCTATTTTTTGATTAACACTTTTGTTTAATCCTGTATGGCGATTGTATGGAACCGTGGAAGGGGAGAAGCCCTGACGAGTCCTGATAAGATTTTCTTCACTAGATTACTAAGCAATGAAATTATTCAGCTTACAAGACAAAAATACAAGACAAAGTGCAAGAAGTGAAGAAAGTTCACTGCTCCAGATTCACTTGCCTAGGCATAACTCCTGAAAAAAATGAATATAGCCAGCAAAATGATTAGATACAAATCAACTATTGTCCAAAAATAAAATTCTATTGTATTGCACAAGTTTATTGGTAATAGGAAACCATGAAAAATTGCTTGGAATAAGCCCCGAAAAGAAGTCAACTCATATAAAAATTATTATCAAAATTCCATTATGACCTCAACCCATTAAAAAGGAAGTGTGTAACCATTTTTTTCTGATTATAATTTTTTTTTCTTTTCAAATTCTTATCGCCAATTATTCTGTCATTATTTATTTGACTCAAGAGCACATAAGCTGGCGCTTTTCTCATTTTTTTCCGAAGCCATGAGTCTGTTTCATCTTGTTTTTATGAACAAACATTTTTCGAGTGTGACTCCGGCAATTGGACAAATTTTCGAAGGAATAAAAGGAAATGCTGAAACATTTGATTTGAGTTATTACGTTTGCCTTTAATTTAAATCTATTTACCAAAAATTTCGTCCGATTAAGCTTGACAAAGTAAGACAAATGTGGAAAAAAAGATTAGTTGAAAAAATTGATAATTAGCTTCGAGTCTTAGAAGGTTTTGTGGTAACTTATCAATTTGTTTATGTTAAAGGTCACGATGATGTTGCCTATAAATTTTTAATTTTAGATTACTTGAAAAATGATCATGAATTAATTATTATTTTTTTCGTTACTGTTGTTGTAAATAGTTTGAAGAAATTGAATTTGTTATCAGACGAAGTGATTTGAGTAACTTTGCTAGTTTTTCAACTATGATAATAATTTTGCTAGTATTATGATAGCGTTAATAAAATGTCCTTGGCAACTTTATATATGATTAATTTTATGCCTTCAGCTCTCTTCATATGTAAAACGAAGAAGAATTTGCACTCTGGTTTTGTGAGAAATTCCGAAAACATTGATATCCCAGAAAGATATGATGTCGTGTTTGAGTTTCTCGATCAAAGCTGGTTCCTTATATTGAGCGTCCAAATAAGTAGGGCACAAAAATTCAAGAAGATAAACTCTTGGTACTCGATGTATTTCAAATATTTGATGGATCCAAAAATTTAAAAAAAAAATCTACTACAAAATTTTCAATTCTGATCCAACGTGGCACTATAATATAGCCCTTGTCTTGATGTTTCATCTAAACTTGCCTTGAGTGCTGCCAAGAAGCTCACCGAAACCCTCAACTATCTTAAAATTTATCTGGACAGTGAGTGACAGTTGCGCACCGTGATACGAAAAGGATTAGTTAAGGCAACATTCACAGCGAGGTTATATCATGGAAGACGTTAAGCAGGCAAAAAATTAATCAATCAGCACAACAAAAGAAATAAATTGCCGAAAATCGAGAAATATTCCACCGAAAATGTCAGTGAATTCCACACTGGTATTAGTAGTAGTGGTAGGAAAAAATATAGGATAGAGATCCTTGGGAATATCTTACATTTTTGGTACCACACAAATTTCATCACTCTGCAGCCGGTTGCAACCGTTGAGAATTTCATGTGAGAATTTCATTCAGTGATAATATCATGAGTAAAATAGAAATAAGAAAGGTCCGAAATTTCAGCCTTGAGGTGAGCTATATAAACACTATCAGGTGTTTATTTCTTGCAAAAATTCTTCTACAAAAACAAGAAAACATCGTTTTTTACAGGTCGGAAGCATTCAGATTCCTGTTATTTTCCGTTCCATATTTCCCATTATTTTGATCAGAGCACCATCAGATATATGATTCTACGCCATTATTTCTCAAACTGTTCTGGCATATCCTTTTTACTAGTCATTTTCCTAGTCCGCTACACATTCTCTCTATATCCAGTTTATTGTTCCGATATGTCGGCAAAAAAAGTATCCTTCCAGAACTTTGTATTCGTACATGTTTACAGTCACTTTACAAACGCTAGTTAGCGTCAAGATTATATCAAATTATATCAAGATCGTATATTAGCTCAGTTATAACGTATTCAGCTCTCATGTTTTTAGGTAGAACATCGTTTGGTTTCATATCTAACCAATCAATCAATAATATCAGTAATGAGTAATGTACAGAAATTAAGAGTGAGTCAAGTTGGAGAACCAGTTGCCACAGTTTGAGAATATTAACTTCTAACACTGAAAGTCGGAAGGTGGCTCAAAAACATCATTTGGACGCCTTGGTAGACAATTACAACACTCGCTGTGTAACGTTTGAATGAGTACAAATTCTTTTTCAAGTGCGCGATGAGTTTCTCGAACAGAATCGTGTTTTCTTGTAGTTTGAAATAAATCTTGACGATTTCTAGACGTTGCTCAGACGTCAACCTATTTATGATTAAATGGCAAACCAAATTAACATTAAAACGCATGACACTTGTCACATTATATGTAGCACCAAACAGTGTTACCAACTTAAATGTCTATGCCTCTAAAAGGACACCCTATATTACTACTTACTTGTGAAGACACTAGTCTTCATTTATTTCCTTCTGTGTTTTCACCAACAGAACGCTTTTTAGGTAGTCGCTAGTTTATTTGCAATGTACGAACGCTGACGTTTTGATTGACTGATTGTACACTAAGTTTACGTACTAAACTGCTTGACAGCTCTATTAAATCCTTCATTTCCTATCATTTTAACTATTGTTTTGCGCTTATGTGCTCCGACAACAACGAAGAATCATCAAGTACAAACTTTATATTCAATTAGAAAGCTATGAGACTAATTTACACTTTCTCTGAATCGCCATCTTATCATATCCTCATACAGTCTAGTTTGACTCGAATTCCTTATGCAGAACAGAATCTACCAAATGAGCAGAGCGCAACGCAACTAACCAAAAGAAATTACAATTTCCAAGTGTACTATATAATTTCGCAGGATATCTAGAGAAAGATTTTATATTTAGCCAAGATGAATATGAAATTAAAAAGGGACATCATGGGAATATCAAATTACTCAAAGATGTCAATGCGGCTGAATGGTTCGTGCATACTTTTGCTTAGGATATCAATTTTAAGTACAACATAGCAATATGAAACCGCGTGATAAGCATGCATGTCAGGAGGCAATAGGAAGGTGCAACATACTTTTCATTGCACACTTGCCGTTAGTATCTGGTTTCCTGTGGTAAGTCTACGGCAAAGTCCTGCGGAAAAACTTTCAGAGATGGGAAATGTTGCAAGTCTCATATTTAAATTTGAACGCCAAATTCCAACACATCCGTTAACGTTCCGAAAATTATTCCATTATATGCGTCACAAAAGTGCATCCTATTTTCTACTATCGTTTTATAACTAAAAGGATCGTCATTGCATGTTTTTTCATTGGGTAATCAATGCTGCCAAAACTGCCAATCAAAACTGCCAATCAGCAAAACATTTTATTTATTTCTGATCGATTAATTGGCCGCAACCCGATAACATATACTCCTAGCTATGCACTCATCATATATCCTTTGTCGGTGCAATGAATCAGTTTAAGTAATTATAGCACCTATCACTACGTTTCGATGTCACAAGCTTCATCATAAAATCGTTCTTTATGTGTACTGACTTCTTGCATGCATACAATGGTGCTGGATTGGCATTCCAAATGGAAGAAAAAGTCACAAGAGATAAATTGTTAGAAAATTACAGGAAAAAAAGATACTTCGGTTGTGGTTTCTTTCCTGCACGTGCTCCAACGTGAATTCAAGTGGTTTCCTTGCCACTTTTTTTCGCTTGATTCATTCAACCTAACCGAGATTCAAAGGGAAAACAAGGTGACAGGATCACGTGTAACAATAGAGTGGTGAATTCAGAAAAACAAATTCCAACAAAAGACAAATGCGGTCAAAAATGAAATAAATTCTCCAAATTGTGGCCTTTTGGATTGATTGAACTTTTTTAATTCGTTCTGTGGTCAGCACGTGTCCTGACAAGTAACAAAAATCTGTTTTCACACATTCGATGCTCAAATTTTATTAGCACACATTGTGTGAGCTCATCATGTGTTCATGATTCATGAGTTAAATATATTTTAGCTATTCGTTTCAATTAATTTGTGAGATATTGTAATTATTATTTATTCTTAGAGCTGATAACTAGGATATCATATTTGATGAGTTTCTCAGGTTCAGTGTGACAAACATTTAAACCTAATTAACTTTCAAGTCGCCAAACAGGCATGTGCAGGTTTTTATGCTATAAGGGATAATGTGTGAAATCTACAGTCATAACATGTACATTTCAAGCCTTTCTAATGGCTCCGATTGACGCATTTTGGCAAAAAAAAATTACTCTAACCTGATATCATATGTATACTCATATTCAAGCAAATAAAGACAGGAAATATTAGGTGCGCAACTAAGTTCCCGCTGTTTTTCAAGAGATGGCTCCAACAGTAAGTGCTGGTCGATTGTGACATAACCAAAACGTCATGGACCAAGCTTAGACATACGGTAAACAAACCGTTTCGACACATAAGTGATTTTATTCTTGTGTCATATACTTTTGGTTGTGTAAAAATGTCGAATTTTGTGCCAAATAATCGTCATTTGCGGGAAGTGATGCTTTTTTTCTTTCATTCAAAGAAAACGCCGGCTGAAGCTCATCTAGGGCTGCAAAAATTTTATGAAGATACTGTTGTAAGTGAGACAACGTGCCGTGATTGGTTCCGTCGCTTCAACGACGGTGATTTAGGTGTTGAAGACCGTTCGCGTGAAGGAAAACCAAAAAAAACCTTCGAAGACGCTGAATTGGAGGCATTGCTCGATGAAGATCCATGCCAAACGCAACAGGAGCTTGCTACAGTAATAGGAGTTACCCGCCAAGCAATTTCCAAGTGCTTCCATGCGTTGGGAATGAGCTTGGGTTCCTTATGAATTGAAGCCAAGAGACGTTGAGCGTCGTTTTTTCGCCTGTGAACAACTGCTCCAGCAGCAAAAAAGGAATGGTTTTCTCATTCGCATCGTTACAGGTGATGAAAAATGGATTCATTATAGCAACCCAAAAAGAAGAAAATCATGGGGACCGGCCGGTTATGCTTCTACGTCGTCTGCTCGGCCGAATATTCACGCTATAAAGGTTTTTCTCTGTATTTGGTGGGACCAGGGCGGTGTTATTTATTATGAGCTATTGAAACCAAACGAAACCATCACTGATATGGTATCGAACCATCACTGATATGATGATGGTATCGAACTCAATTGATGCGACTGAGCTGAGCACTGCGCGAAAAGTGGCCACAATACGAGCAGAGGCACGAAAAAGTCATTCTACAGCATGACAACGCTCGGCCTCATGTTGCCAAACCCGTTAAAACTTACTTAGAAACGCTCAAATGGGAAGTCCTACCCCACCCGCCATATTCCCCAGATATGGCGCCGTCCAATTATCACTTATTCCGTTCTATGGCACATGGTCTGGCTAATCAGCAGTTCTACTTATATGAAGACATCGCAAAATGGCTTGATTCGTAGATAGCCTCAAAAGACGACCACTTATACCGTGACGGTATTCGAGCTCTGCCAGAAAGATAGGAAAAAGTTGTCGCTAGCGATGGGCAATATTTTGAATTTCATTTTTAATCATTTTTTCACAATAAAGTGGCAATTTCATTAAAAAAACAGCGAGAACCTAGTTGCGCACCTAACAGTTCTCCCAGCACAAATTATAGAATGAAAACAAAAAGAACAAAAGACAAAAAGGATCAACAATTATTTTAAGCAAAGTTTTCCAATATAATGTGGACCGATAAAGCGCATTTCTAACTCTCTGGTCGTATGAGTGAACTAAACTTACGATATTTCTTATAAGAGTCGTCCTGAAAAAACTATGTTCCGGTAACAATTGAAGGCCCAAAACATTGACTGTGTTATTTACATTGTAGTGAAGCGGCCTAAGTATAGTACAATCTTTGAAAAGGCTTAACAGTAGTGTGTGAGTGCATACAAGCCCACGATCTCCAATTATTTTTGGGAAGAAACCAAGGATACTCATACGAGCTATAAACACTTTGGGCAAGTTGGTGCATTACATTCCACAGCGTGTACTGTATTCACTGACATGCATCGTACTTTCAAAATCAAACTTTCAGTCTGTCAAATTGACAGGCCAGGTGACCAGGTTGTCGGATTTTTCCAAAAAAGGGCTCCATAAATCCTCATGAATAAACATAGCTAAAATTTGAAGTGATGATCCTGACGAAGAGGAGATTCTGACATTTGAATCGTGTTACAAACAGTTACTGTTGGCGAAATATTTCTCGAGTCTGAACTATTTGTTGATGTCAGTTAAAAATCAGTTTGCTGAGTATATCTAGGTGGTATTTCTAAATGCAAATTAAGCTTACAGTAGAGGCCTCAACAATTGGTATTTTGAAGAGTACTTTAAGTGGACCAACTACGACAAAACAGGTGAGTCTTACTGATATCCTTTATATAAAGCATAGATTTCCGATTTCAGCAAGGTGTCGTACTAAGAGTTACTGTTACATGTACAGGAACGAACGATCTCATATCAGGCAGTCCCCGAATCGACCTCCATGGTACCTTAATACTATGCCGTTAAAAAACAAGGAAGCAAAGTTGTTCGTCAGGCTGGAAACTTCGAGTAATTAAGTTGTACCTTTACTCTTTTTCTGACCGTGCGTGGAAGCAGGATCCATATGACCCCAATTGTATGAAGAGTCGTAGTTGGAAATAACGATGCAGGTGGGGTTCTTCGATCGACATGAGTGTTTAGTTGATTTAATTAGATTGCAGTTGCTTGAGCCAGTGGTGGTCTATTTGTAATGAAAAAAATAGTCTTTGCCCATCTATTCAAAAGAATATCTTGAAAATCAAGGCACTCGGAAGGTAGCATCCATAAATATGTTAAGATAATGTTACAACCAAGCCCTGGATCAAGGTTTCTACGGGTCAAGACGAATTTAATTGACCGCAGCACGAAGGGCTGTATATTTATTTAACGACACCTGCAGCACTCCTGCTTCTGAAGTGATCTTTTTGTTTAGTTATATGGAAGTACTGATCCCACATTCGCATGAGAACTGGTGCTTATCCCGTAGCTCTCCATCATAACAATCCCAAGCCTGTGTGAAGTAGATGAGCAGTCCATGAAGTGGGAGTAAGCTGGGTGTGTTGAATAGTCAACCACGGTATGATCTATCTGGACATAAATGCTATGTAGGTCAGTTCCTGGATAACCCAGAAATGAATCGAAAAAGAGCATTTCAAGGTAAGTCATGTAGATGCTGGCGTAAATGTTGACCGAATTGACGAACTTTCGTGTAGATAGTGTGCCCCCTGTTCTCAGGTAGAAGATTTTATGCTATGTCCTTGGAGGATACAACCGAAATTCCGAAGTTTATTAGTTGCAATGAATGTTTTTCGCAATACGATCCCCTCTTTTGTCTTCATAACCCAATACGTATGCGCCACAGATAATATATTATCCTCTGGGTTCAGATTACAGATAATTTATTCTCTTCTGGATTCGGGATGTTTTCAAACTTATATAAAACGCCTCCACCCAAGCCGTTGCTTTGCTTTTCATTCATGCTTTATCATGCAATTATAAACGTGCATTCGCATCATACGTCCTGTATCATTCGAACGGGCTTATTAAACCAATCATTCATGAAACGTTCCTTCACCCGTCGTCCTTTCTAGAATCATAGCAAATCGGATGATTATATCAAACAATTATTTGGAATTGTCTCCCACATAATTATTTTGATAAGCTTCTGCTACTGCTCCGTTTGCTATTTCTGTTACTCCTGTTGTGTCTTTTGTCCCTAGTTCTTTCATTACAAATAATGCTCTTGTTGTTCTTCGTCCTTGCCAACAAGTGGCAATGGTACTTTATATAAAATAAGACGTAATGAAACCTATCTAAGCTTTCTATTTTCGTTAAAATAATTGCGCGAGTTGGGTCTGTTTTCTCGGAAGATCTCACTTATGAAACATCTTGTAATCAAAGCGGTTTCTGTTTCGGATTGAACATAATTTGCTGGTCAACCTCGGTGAATTCAGAAAATCAGGACAAATGATCATACTTGTGTTTTTGATTTTGCGTAAGATTTATTCACTGTAATTTACGCCTGAGTGTATAACAAAAGCTTCAACAATGGAATTGTCATTAGACGATGACTTTTTTTTGTTATCCTACGGTTATTTGCTTCTATTGATGATTGTCCTTATTATTTGCATGTACAACTTTTTCATAGCTTTCACATAAGTGAAAATACATTATTTGCACTTATAAGGACATCGTTATCAAGCTGAATGGTTTCTATGCAAAAAAATACACTCGTAAAATTCTCTAGGGCTTTCGAAATGTTGCAAATACAGGTACAGGTGCCTTTGATGCTGATTGTAGTGGTTTTCAACGAATAGATGAATACAAATTGGAATCGTTCTGGGGGTCTAGAGGGTCTAGAGTGGTTTATGAACAAATTGAATAACACCATACGTACTAGATTTTCACATATGGCATACATATACATAAACGGGTGATGGTCGCGAATCGAAAATGTTTGATTTCGCCAGGACACGTGCATGTAGATTTATATATAAAAAAAGGCACTGAACAAAGTCCATTTTCGGCTTTCGTTTCGTGACACAAAGTCAACATATTGGGGATAAAATGAGTATTATTCTTTTTGGCCATTTAGTTACTGGTCAAAAATCGGCATCCTGGCAAAACCGGTAACTTGGAATAATTCATCAGACAATTGATACTGAGTCCTTCGACATTCTCAAAAATCAAGTGAAGAATATTGAGTGCTTGGAATAATTAGTCGAATTTTTTCGTGAAAAAATTACACAAGTCATCCAATGGCGATACAGACCAAATGAGTTTCGATTGCGGCTACCTTGCATACAATATTTTTGATCCATTCTCGGCAATCCTTTGCTTTGTATTCTAGGAAGCATTCTGTTTCTGTCATTTTGTCCTTTCAGTACATTTTTAAAGTACATAAATCCTGAAATTTGCTCCGCCCACTCGATCCCTCGAACAGAATTTTCCAATTTTACAAGGATATGTATTTTTGGTTCCCTGGCTCAACAGCTCGAAAACGTCTACTGAGTTCTATAATGCGGGCAAAATTCTTCACTTTTCGCACCTTTTTCTTTGCACTTATCGGGTTAATATGAGTAGAATTGACAGTTGGTCTATTTTCATTTCTATCCTAAGTTTCCATTTTTTTGGATCACATCATAAATTGGGAAAACTACAATCGAAGATTTATAGGTTACCGCTAGATGATCTCCTATGTGAAGGTTGATGTAAGTTTATTAGTTGACGTTTTGGTCCTTATTACCGGAGACTGCTACGAGCTAGCAGGCTATTTTAAAATGTGTGCAATTGAGAAGGTTCTAACCAAGAATTACGTAGATTTCATAAGTCCTTCTATAGCCAAACAATTGTCTAAACATACCAATTTACAAACAAGCTTCGCTGCGTTTCTCCGACATTGTTTCCATTGACAAAATCTGGTCTAAAGTTATCTGTATATACCTACAGGTATCTAAGTCTCCAATGATGTCGTATGTGTAAGCTTCTACCATACGTTTGATTGTCTTGGCGAGGAGTTTTTAGTAACCAATAAAGAAATGTTTTTAATAGTTTTGGTAACAAAAGACGTTCCCTCGTGCTCCACACTGATGTATGCTGCGCACAATATGATCCACGTTAGTTTTTTGAGAGATATTCTCGAATCATGAATTTCTAAAGAAGTTTGCCCACACATAGCCCCCTAAGTTTTGCAGAGACTGGGTGCTATGTTCACCTTCAAGATCAAAATTATCATGTAGTCAACATATAGCCTTCTTTGACTCTACATATAGGTATTTGATTTTTTATCTGGCACTATTTCAAAATTGTATCCGTATTTAACTTCCCTAGTTTTGATGATCTCTGCAAAAACACGAAAGTGCTAAACTTTTTTATCTGTATAAGTCCGTTTCCACTGATCATCCAGAAGGAATGGAGCACATGGTGAAGCACCTGAGAGTCTTTGGGGAGAAAAATGAAGGCTACCTCTGTGTCACTATTCCTATGTTTTGCAAGAATGCAGCTCACTCATAGCATCAACGCTAAAGCTAGTGTGTTAGAGGAACTGAATAGACGGGCACTCAGGCATTTGCTTTCATGATTGTTGGGAATCTGTCGTACTTACTGGCATTTCCCGTTGGTTGAAGTCAATGACTCTCCAATCCTTTCTATTTTCATTGGAACGCGTTATTTGCCTCTTTTATCCAAATGCCTACCATTCTATTTAAAAATTAAGGCTTGCAAGTCCCTAAGAACAACCATCTTTTTGCTTCAAAACACAAAGACCGAAACAAAATTCCTAAATTTTAACAGTCAGGACACAAGAGTTCCGGGAAATGTCCGATTCCAAAACTTAAAACTATCCTGGACTGAAATTAAGGGTTGAGCATATGTTTTTCCTCCGAATCCAATAATAGCCTTGAAGAACCCCTCGGTTCTGTCGATGTCTGAGTTTCTAGTTGATTGGTAATGGTAGTCTTCTTCCATGTCGGTTTCAAAAAGGTTTGGTTCATGAGCTAGGGATCCGCTCTGTGATATTGCTGAGCAGGACTTGCGACGTGTTCTCTTTAATGACAACACTTACAATCTTCTAAGTAATGAAATGCCATGACTCTTCCCTGGAGCTAGGTAGAAATTTCTGTTATTTTCACTAGTTGTGAAATTGCCCAGGAATCTAATAGTTATGCTCAGGATAAATTACCGACAATACCGAATAATTTCGGTGTGGTATTGCTACGAGTCATATATACCGGCGCCGCTGAAGGAAGATGAACGAACTCTTCGGATGAGGGCACAGATCCTCAATATTGCGGCATTGTGTGCTAAAGATAACTTGGTACTCTAGGTTTGAAGGAGTACTCCGCTTGTAACGGCCAAATCTTGCTAAACGTGGCAGTTCGACTCTTGAAATAGAATCCTGAACACCTCTACAGAGATTTGACCCGTTGATGGAGGTATGACTGTCCAGTGGCGTCGTTATGCTATTAAAACCATAAGGAGCTCAAATGGCCCAAAACGGATAAGTGTGGTTTGTATAGATAAAAGGATATTGAGCGGTAGTTACCAGCTTTAGTAGTTACCATCTTTGGCAACATTTGTTTTCGCTTTATAGTTATCAAATTCTCATTGTTACAATTCACTAAGCATGAGAAGGAGCAAATTGGAAAGAGCGTGACGGTTTTTAAACGCAGCTTATTAACTTATATATACACCACTTGATGAAGCGAAACAACGAAGCACTGACTTTAATTATCAATCCTGCTATAAGACGATCTCGTGAAATCCTGCAATTCGCTTTAGCCTTTCTCTTTTTCAACTGAAGATTCTAAGTTTCCATTTGTATTTTAATGACGTTTCATGACAAAATGACAGTTCTTTGCGAGAACTTTCAGTTTAGAGGTTAGAATAGAAATTTTCCCCAATGACATTCAGTGACGCAAATTTGCAGATAAGATCACAGACTGCTTTTGTATAATTGATATTGAAGTTTCACCTTTTGCAATGAAAACCTTGACGAGTTTAAAATCACCGTCAAAATTTTCAGTTTTCAAAACGTCAACAGACTGCAAGCCCTGAATCTCAATGTATTCCTTACATGAGAGGCCATGTGAGTTTGTTTTGCAGTTTTTGGCGGAAGGATGGCAATTTTTGAATTAAGATGAATTTTCTTACGCTGGGAAGCCGCTGCAGGATTGTGAGGTAGGAGAATTATCAAGTCTTTAGTCTCTTACTCTTTCGGATTAGTGTCTTCCTTAGAAGCTTCTGCCTCCAATCGAAAATTTTCTGCACCTTTAGAGTAAGAATTTTGTCATCTGATAGTGAAGTTTTCCTCGACATATACATCATTTTATTGACACTTATTGATGAGTAGGTGTGAAACCATAAATTATATACAATATAAGTTCTGTCAGGCTCCTTAAATATTGCTGATATATCGATACAGACATTCACATTTGGTGAGTTTTAATACTAAGATTGAAAATAAGTTAATTTAGGTACAGAGTGTGAAAATTTGAATGTGGTTGAGGGGAGTGGCGCCAACATATCTATATATAGAATCTGAATCCTTTGAAAGAGTTATTTTAATAGAGAAACTTATCAAATCCTTAATCCAAATAAGCGATTGATATATATCATGTAATGTTAGCTTTGTTTTAAGTTTGTTTATTAACGAATTTTTGGGTTTAAGACAGTGGTTAACACTGTTTCGAGTCAAAAGGGATAATAGCGAAGGTCATGTATATATCCTTGCAGTTATTAATCAACTTCCGATTTCTTAGCCATATTTGTTCAGTCATGATATAAATGGTTTTCTTTTCAAGGTTTTTAAACCTGCAGATCAGTCGTAAAAGTCAACCACAGAATTTTTATCCGTGATTCAAACCAAATATTTGCGCTCCACTACCTACAGTTCCGCCATGGAGTAATGAATCGAAATACAGAGAAATTTTTTTTGCAAAAGCTGATAGTAGCAAATCCTTGCATCATACGGTTATGTATAAGCTACAATTTAACTTGAACTACACCAAGCTCTACAAACATTGACATCGAAGCAAGATTCTATAATATTCTACTCACTTTTCTTGCTTCTGTTCTGTATCCATTTATTTTTTGTCTATCTTTCGTAGTAAACTTAGATAAATGTTTGCAGACCATTAAAAAAATATACAAAGGCTGGTCGTTATCATCGTTAATTTGTTACAGACTTCCGTAACGCTAAGCCAATATTGAATGCAAGTACTTCAAGTACAATACAATGTTATAGTGCGTGGCTCGGGACATACTGAGAGGGTTGGAAAATAATTGTAATCCAAAAACCAATAAGATGCTTGTTTTGAGGATAAACGCTTTATCCAGAAGATTATAATTACTACCATGTTTACACTGCATGTGTGTTTGATTAAGCAAGTTTTATGGCCTAATTGCATTCTTCGATTTCATGTGAATAATGCAATCCAAACTAGATAATAGGATACTCGAATATTGTAACGATTTTTAAGAAGATCAGGTTATAAATTTATCCGTGTCTAATTATGGATGCAAATAAAACTGAATCATTGATATCAAGCAAATATGATCTCATGAATTCGATAACGAAACAAAGGATACCAAGAAATCACGCACTAGTCCCTGCGTGTTGTAAAGTTTGCTTCGTTGAATTTTGTTTTACGTAAAATCGTTGTCAAATGAACCATAAAACTCTTGCTAGTGGAACTCGAGATAAAATCAGCATAACTAATTTTAAAATGATAACCATGCAACAAAATTGTACACAGAATAAAGTTCTATGAAAGTTTTATTTAACTTTAAAAACTCCCTTTCTCGCTATCTATAAGAGCAGAAGGAGGTTGATTTTACAGAACTACTATCGTCCTTTTTTTCCTGTCCTATTGCATACCATTTCACAAAAGTCAGCCTGTGGTTTCATGAAAATTAAATCAACCGAAACGGGAAGGATATGTTATGTAACCAAAACGAAAAGCAATAAAATAAATAAATATTTATTGCTAAAGAACTTTCAAGACTTGCACCTGGTCCTGACAAGGATCCGAATTACGTAAGTTGGCTGTGGAAGGATATTATTGATAAAGAAAAAAGTTCACATTTTTCTGTCGACTGATTATGAAAGTTGTTCAAAACTTTTTATGAAGCCCAAGAGTTTTTTCAGGAGCAATTCAAATGGACTGGAATGTTCTCTCTATTTTGTATATATTTATTAGAATTCTTGAAAATACGAAAGGCAAACTACAAGTATTATTAAAAACGTTTCACGAGTATCAATTCTGATGACGACACTCTAAGGTTGAAGCATTATATAAAGTTATTATTGTTGAATTCTTTTTTATGGAATCTACATGGGAGCTTGTTAGAAAGACATTCTCACCTTCTTCTTTGTGAAATGTTGTTTCTATTTTATTTTAAGATATCATTTCTGCAAAGTAGCGCTATTATAACTATATGGCAAAGTAAATCTACAATAATGTAAAGATTATGTAACTCAACAAGTTCACTTTATCTTAGATGTTAACCTATTTGAATTATAATACGTAACAGGAATTTCAGCTCCCTTTGACGTGGGAGCAAGAAGTTACCTAGAATAAGCAATTTTTACACAATCAAAAATACGTATTTTGAATCAGATAGACACATGTCTAAGCCTGAAATAGTTTGCTAGTTTCTACAAGGATGATATCCCAAAAAGTGAAATTTGGGATACCTAACTGAAACACTGGACATCAATGAAGGTGAGCTATGAGACAGTTCAATGTGACAGATGTAGCCTTGGACCACAAGAACCAATATCAACATAGAATCTTCGGTTCAATGGAAGGGCTGAAGGTAACTGTAAAGTTACTTCCTTCCCTCTGCATCAGCCAGCACTCCAAGATGCCTTTCTTCGTCAGAAGAACCGCCTAAGCGTAATATGCCACCCAGTTCCATTTGTAAATTGATAATATCATCGCATCAACCAAACTTTCTGGAGAGAGTTCACCTATTCTCTGGGAAAGGAGAGAGCGTTCGTTTCCGTCTGCACTCGAAAAAGGTGTGGTAGGCGTCGTCCATGCTCCTTGGCCAGAACAAGCAGTCGAGGGACCGCGTCTTTCCCATCTTATGCAGGTAAGACAGGAAATACCAATGCCCACTGAGGAGCTGGGTCAGGTAGTAGTCGGTCTCACCATAACCCTGACTAAGCCATGGCCTCACGTCGCTAATGAGTCGCACCGTTCACCTACCCCACGTCTCATGTTCCCAATTGTTCTGTCACAGAGCGAGAGTCCGGTGCCTTCTCGCATACGATAGCCTCTAAAGATAGACCCTCCTACGCTCTGCCGCTAGGAGGACAATGGGCACCAACCCTGCAATAACCATTACCACTGGTTCTAAGATGGTGCGAAGCGCCGATGAGGCTCGCAAGGCTCCTCGCCTTTTCAACTGAAGCAAGCGCTTCCGGTTCGTCCTCTTGTTAAGGGCGTCTGCCCAGACTTCAGATCCATATAAAAGTATGGACCCCATCATGTTCGCCTATGTTAGCCATGAGCTGGTTCATGACTCTAAACGGGTTGGGCAAAGAATTAAGTGCTCATCTTCTAGAGAGTTCAGTCTTCCTCAAATCTGGCAATAAGAATGAGATCTTTGGTTGGATTTTCGAAATGGTACGGTCTATTCTTTTGAAATTTCATGGCCTTAGACCACTGGACAGAACAACAGCATCATACAAAATTTTCACCGAAATTCCACGTGTAACATCAACCTCCAAGTTAACAAAGGACAATGACTCCGTAACAAAATCAAAGGCATGCTATCATCCACACTTTTCAGAAATGAAAAACAATCAGGAACGAATAGTCCGCAGCAGAAAAAATTGTAGATAATACATTTGGGAAGTGTGTCATCCGCTTCAAAATAGCCAACGAGAGGCTGTGTAGGTTTCGCACCAAAACTTCTTTCAATAATAATTGCTTTAGTAAAAGTCAAACCCTACCTGAAGAAAAACACGACTTAATCAAGCAAGAGATCATAATCACTCTGGAAAAACTAGAAAGAACACTACTTGAAAATTTTAATTGAGCGAGAAGAGACACATACAAAATAACTGGAGAGCAGAGATTCCAATCCAAATCGAGTTCATGAGTGAATAGAGTGAGTTAAGAGTAGGTAGCAACTGTTTGGTTTGACCCGCAGCAAAATTGAAACCGATGGTTTGTCTGTGTAGGCTTGCCTTCCACATTCCGATACTTATGAAAAAAAAACCTAAGTATCCCTATCCTGTGATGGGAACTAAAAAGACCAAGATTCACAAATAGAGAAGATTTTAACCACTTTTCTATACAAGCAAACGTACCTCGTAGTGTATGGTGAATCCAATCCTTCCATGATAATGCCGAAGTATCAACACCGTATAGCCCATATGATCCATTCAAAAGGGCTTTGTAAATTCAAGGTAGATAGTTCAAAAATCATTCCCCAACGGAGAAAATCTTCCAGATCAAACAACTGACAAGTTTGTATGATAAAAAACGTGGGCGTGACTAAGTTATGACATTTGAAACTGGTTTGAAAGGTTGGAACCCACACTAAGTGCAATCGAAAAGACTGAATCGTACTGAAACTCAGAAATGCAAGAGACAGGAAACAAGTCTGGTAGACAAATTCACTTATTCAGTTTAAGTCAGCTTTACTTGCTACCTCCAAGCATAGCTTCGTTTCTACAGCTGATTCATTTCATCACACGATAGCCCAAGAGAGTCCAGAAAAGCATCTGGCTGACTAAGTTTGCCAAATGCACTAATTGATTTCATCACATATATTTGAGACGTCTTTTAGATAGACTTGACAATCCCAATGGAATTTTTTAACACTTTCTTCCTTTTCATCGAATGGACTGTACTCATTATCCCTTTGGATGTTTAAACGTTTTGTACATTGATCCTGGCACTTGTCGCCTATTAACAATCTCACTAAGATTCATTTACCGTTTCCTGTCTCCTTAAGAATGAATAAAACGATCCTTCTTCCATTCTCATGGGCTCATATCCCTTGTATACGAATAAGGCCAATGAACTCGGTATGTATTCCAATTTTTGCTGTCATTCCGGACGAAATCTACGTCCTTCCGTAGAATTTCAAACTGAAGATCTCGGCTTACACTCCTGTTCCAAGCCAAGTTTACCTCCTTCCGAAAGGCCAAAGGTCTTGGCTTATTGCGCAGTTGTTTGTGTCAATCCAGATAACACGGACCTATCACCTCGGTTTATGTTGTAGTCATTACTTCCGTTCCAGACCAGAAATTATATTTTCAACTAAATCAAAAGGAAGGTCTTTGTTTTAATTTTTTCAGAAATATTTTGCTAAAATGAAACCAAATACGAACGTCAATATCAGAAGAACTTCTTATATTTTCTGAACGACGAATGTCTGCATGTCGTGGATCGTCAAGAACTAGTTCAAGCGGAGTCACCCACTCCAGACATAAGATCCTATGTTGATCAAAACCCAAGAACAATATATCGTCTAAGTACACAGGAGTTGGTGATCTCTCCAATCAATTGGTGGAAAATTTGAAAGCTCTATTTGATGACAAGCACCTTGACATAAGTGGTTAACGTAATATCTTCACATAAGTGTCAATACAAAAAAACCGTAATTCAGACCCATGAAATCCTCTAAGGATTGCTAATACACATTTATCTTCACCGAAAGTCACTATATTGTGCGGTCTATGGTCGGAAAGAGTCTTTGGGCGCTGCTTTTTTGAAAATGAAACGCCAGTTTCGGTGAATTGAGTGCGATACCAGGGAATACTACGTGACTTTTTGGCAAATGAACTAACTAAGAATCGAACTGAGAATTTTTGGTTCCAACAAGACACTGCATGCCACACTGTTGGTAAAACAGTGGATTTGTTCAAACCAATTTTTGCGGGAAGATTGGTTTCATAACCTGGTGATTATGATTTGTTTACTGGATTTTTGAACTGGATTTTATGACACTAGACTTTTTCTGCTGGGTTCATTTGAAAGTTGAGATTTATTCATGCATGAAAATCTCGCAAACTACATCCGCAATAATTCAAAAAGTGATGGGAAATGCAGAAAAATGGGATATTAATGTGGCTGCTAGCAGAGGGCACTTGTCAGATGTTTATTTCAAAAAGTGCTTAAAGTTCAATAGTAATGAAAATTTATTGGGTTTTATAAATTTTTCAAAAATAAAAATAGCAAATCTTTAGGCAGCACAGAAAAATCATGTAATTGTTTAAATGAATTGCAGTGGCTTCAACATGGTTCACGGGACATGTCCTATAGATAGCTGTTGCGCTATCATAGAAATAGTTTTTTAAGGAGACAAAAGAAGTTATTAAAATGTTAGCAAAACACGATAGAGAAAATTGGAAGAGTCCAAGTTGGTTTCTCGTACGCGTCCCTGCCAATTCTCATCAGGTACGAATTCTCTGGCCAGGACGCATTGACGGCATTTAGCAGCTAGATGGGTGCTATTTCGTTATTTTTGGATACAATTATTGGTCTTTGCTTGATCTGGTTATTTTTTAGAAGTTAAAAAAAAATTCCAGAATAAATATGTCAATGTTAAATTTTCTATTTTTTATCACACTATATTTGGGCGTTTAGTGTTAGTGAGTTCGGCCTCAGCATCTGAGACAGCAAGGTCATGTCTGAGTCTGGAAAATTATCAATAACGTGGAAGGATGCGATCGGATCAGACAGGTATTTCTTCTTTCTGAATTTCTCTTCTGAATTATTCTGTGCGTGCAAACGCATCGTTCAATGAACTTGCATGCCTTGAATATCTAGTCAAACAGCACGCCTAGATTTCCTCCTTTAAATATTATGACTAATACATCATACTCGAATTTCCAAATAGTACCCAACACTAGCAGATTTACGATATCTTCATGAAACACTTTAATAACATTGAAGATAGCAACTGGCTTATCAACGTTTAATTAACACATTTCGAGGAATTCTCAAACAAACCTGAAAATGAACAATACTAAATTTCATCGTTTCGATTTGAAAACATCCTTAAAACGCATAATCGGAAGTTTATGGCTGTGATTATCAACAGCAGCGAACAATATACACATACACAGAGCGAACTTTTCACAAGCGTGGAAATTAGCGCAAAAATTAAATATCAATTCTGTTCAACATCATATTTAACTTTCATTAATTGCTTCATCTCCTTATCAAGTGTTGATTAAGCTGTCAGGTTTTTGTTTGTTTTATTTTTTCTACGCTTTCCAGCTCATCTCAATTCAAACAAGCAATCTCGACAATGGAACGTATCTCAATCGCGGAATAGCAAACGCCACGTAATGTACAATCTGAATTTAAGATACGCGGCAGATACACTTACGATTTAATAAACGTCTTGGCGGTAAGATCCTGCACACTTTGCTATTTGCCAGCCCCCAAACCTCAAGTTCAATGCGGATCCATAAAGAAGTTCAAACAAACTATAGATGCAGGCATCTGGTTTGGACTCGTTAGAATCTTACAATTAGAGGGGGAAAACTAGATGTAAAAGATATCCATCCAGCAGATACATATGATACTTACTAAGCAGAACAAATAAAGGGTTGGGAGCTAGCTGGATGCATACAAGCCACCAGATGATGATTATTATCGTCGTGTTGTATCCAACTAGCACCCAACTGTGTGAAATTAAAGTGGATATCGCGGCGCGGAATCTAAAGCTTGAAAAGCCTGAATAACTGCACTACATTCTCCATATACGCTGAACTGAATAGTGAAATTGGGGCTTTAGGGCACTTAGTCCTCTACAATTTATGTACGAGGTAATTGGAAATGGCAGGAGCAGTTTAAGCTTTCGGCATCCAACAAAAGATCCACAGTATGCATTCGCTTTTCATCTGGTGAACGTCGCGGCGAGGAAAATTCCCAGTGTTTTGTTCAAATCGCGCTAAAAACTTTCCTCGAATTTTCATTTGGACACGGCCTGAAAGTGAGTTGTCGCCAGAAAGCACGGAACAGGACAATAAATCTTTTTAGGTCAACGCGTGACACCCCCAGTAGACGTTGCACAAGACCTATCGGTTAGTCCAACCGTTGAGTATTGAAGTTGGAAGTATCTTTAGCCTGCTACTACCACAACTGCTACACACCAACAACACCAGCAGCGACAAAAGCAACATTCAGAACACGCTGTTATTGGATACTCAACTTATTGTTTACGTTGGTCACGTGGCGCCAACAAGCATCTGCGCTGACTCGTTCCTATTCGCTTGCTTAAGTTCCATCTGTACTGCTTTCCTTCTTCCGTTCAGATACACATTGCTCGTCCCACAGGACACACTTGACACGCGAATCTATTCGATAGCGCTCGTAACAGAAACGACTATTCAACTCCGGGGACTCCCCGTCATTTCGCGTACTATCAGTGGATTTTGTGGACCGAGACACCTACTAGTCCACCCTATTCGGTGGGCACACAGGGTGGATTGAAACTTTGATTTCGTGATGGCTTTCATATCTTAAAAGGACTTCATCATCCTGGCTAGCATTCAGTCGTTGTTTAGTAGCGGTATTGAAGGGACGAATTTGTTGATCGTGCGAATTAGTGGATTTTAGTGTTTGATATACAAGCCGATGCGCAAGTTAATGTAAGGATCCCGGCATACTTTGAACAAGCCTCGCCCTCCCCTTTACACAATCGCTCTAGTCAAAGGAAGCTCCAGCTGAACTGTTAATGTTAAAAAGTGTACGGCGCGCGAATGCACTTTTGAATCTTACAAATTCCACGAAAGGATTTACTCGGGTTTCCATTCATTTTTATGGTGAACGTCGAAACATTGCTAGGCCTATTCGAAAAGAACGACGGTGAAGTTTTCATTGGATGCATCGCGAAAAGATGAGCACTGACGATTTTTAAGGTGTTGCACTCGAAACAGCGTTTCCTTCTTTACAAAAAGTTTTAATGGAACAATAGCGAAATTGCCGTAAGCGACATGCAAAACTTTTCCTATTTTCCTTTGAAATAAACGCAAATGCATCTTTGATTTTCATTTCGATGCACATAAACAAAATAATGGTCCATTAAAATGCCGTGAGTAAAGTTAACACATAGAAAAATAACCGAAAACATTTACTTAGGCTTAGGTAGTTGCTGTTTGTGCTGAAATTTTCCCATTCTCGTTAAAGCATTCTTAAATAAAAACTATCGGTACATTCGTATGAAAAATAAGTGCAACCAGCAAGTGAAAAAAGTTCGTTTTCCATTGAATGTGCATATTGATGCCTGACGTGATGACTGTGTGAATTGATGTCCTTGCATATAGAATCTGAAATAGAGTGGTGACAGTGAAATAGCAAAACGGGTGGCAAGTCGAGAATTCATGCAGCTCCGTTTTGCCAGGAGATCTTTAACAGTGTTACATAAGCACATCATATCGATAAGCTTGCGAACCATTGTAGACAGGTTAGTTTATGCTTGAATTTATACACATGCATTTATGTCAAACCGAACTATGTATTTGGTCTCTAATATGGTTTCTGATTTAATATTCAATTATCGTAGCTTTTCATATAGGAAGTATTCCCCCGCAACCAGGCTATAGTACTCACTTGAACAAGAAAAGTGTAAGCGTAGAAGAGGATAGAAAGAAAGGCAAGGACTTTTTCTCTGGAAGCTGCTTATGTACACGTGCTCTACCTATTTTGTTTTGTCAAGCATTAATGCAAGAGTTCGCAGCCATGCGGCATTACTTTTCAATCACAATGTATTTTTATTTTTTCTTGTTTCTTTCCTTTTTACTTCAAGTCTCCTTGTTTTCGTTGCTTCTGTCCAATGGACTAGTTCAATGTTTGGGTCAAGCATGAAATTTCGGAAAATTCTTGAAAACATTACGATTCATTTACACTTCAGTAGTCAAATGGTTTCGATTGATTCTTTACTCCAAGATAACCAAGGACATTGGGACTAGCTTAATTCTAGAGTTACTGGCGAAAATTTTCCAGCATATTGGAATAAAATTGAATCTGATGACCTTTATTTTGACTGTTTTCTATTGTTTCCCGAGCTCGAAATATTATCTAAACGAATTTATTATCTTAACGAATACAATAAAGCTGTGCTATGAAAGAAAACTTAAAAAATTATAAAAATATCTCACACCTATACGCTTTTATAGGTGTCAAATATTTTTATGAATTTTTTTAGTAAGGACGATGAGAGTTTTCAAACATATTATTGAAAAAAAAAATTTTAATTCGAATTTCGAATTTTCGGAAATACATATTTCGAATTTCAAGTTAAACAAGTGAAAAAAGAAGTTATACTACACATCCAAAACATAAACTACAAATTTGGTTAAAAATTCAAAACATAAACTATAACTACTTTAACTGTAACTCAGGACTCATTTAAGAATCAAAGTAAAACCCACAAAATCATTTTGAGCTCTAGACTTTCTACAGATTTTCAGGCCTAGAATTTTGCGTTTATAAAATATATATAAATAAAAATAAATGGCAAAATAACTGTTTTGGTAGGAAACTCAAACTTTATTGAGCGACTTTCATAACAAATGAAAACACCTTCTCCTCTTTTAAGGCTCATACGTTGAACTATTGCCGGTACTTGTCGAATTTCGAAAGCTGCCATCAACCATATTTTCTGTTAACACTTTCTTCATATATCTAATGCATCTCTGAAGAATGGGAGGATCATAAAATTCTCCTCCTATAAAGTATTTGATGTTTGCATCATTGCAAAAGCAATGGCCTCAAATTTTTTAGTTTTTAAATGTTTTTTTGAATAATTTGACTTAAAATGTTGGTACATATTATTCGGTTAATATCATGTTGACTTGGTTTTTATTTCAGTTTTATTATTGACTAATAAGACAAAAGTATTGCATTGGCAACGAGGCAAACTTCAGACACCAATTTTATGATCCTCGTTGCCGGAGAGTGGTTTTTCGAGCTATATAGCAATCCTCTAAAGTTTGCATCACTGCAAACAGAACTGTTTCATTTTTATTCCTTCATTATTTTTATCCATGATTGAACCGAATATAAAACCGTCAGTGTCGAAATTGCGAAAAGATTCACATAAATATCTGACCAATCATTCAAAACTAGTCAACAAATGAAAAAAATCAGCGTATATGAAACGCAAAGTTGAGTGTTCACTTTTTGGTAAAAATTCTGAGTCCAAGAATTATCCCTGAGTCTACTCGATATATATCTCAAAAGTAAGTGAATAGTAACTTCATCCTTTGGTACACTCTTCCCCTGATGAATTGAAATGGAAGTAGAAAGGACTAATGCAAGAGATTTTTCGAATCTTGAAGGTACTCTCGGTGCTTACTTTTTGTTAGTTTCTAGCTTTCCTAGGTTTTCTATGTATCTGTCATGCAACGGTGAGTAGTAACGTTTCATTTTATGATCCTTCCTATGTTCGGAATGGAATAAATGGAGCATAGTGCCAGCATGGAACATAATGTCAAATGGGATGCAGCATTGTGTCAGCAGATTTCTTGAAGCTTTGAAGGAAGTCTTGCCGCTCAATTCGCGTGGTAAAACCTTTGCAACCACGAATGGTAAATAGGTAACACTTCCATCTTTATTTATTCTTTAGAGGAAATGAAAGCATTATACCGCCGCTTTCCTCAATCTTAAAAGCTAACTTGGGGTGTTCCTTTTTCTCCTTGACTACTTCAGTAACGTAGGATAACTCTCATAAATATGATAGTTCTCTCATAACGCAATATGAGAAAAATCAATATGAGATCCATTCTATTCTTTCAAGGATTCTTGGATTTAGGATTTAGAACAATAATCAGAATGGTTGTTAGTGTTCTTCTGAAGATGCGATCGGCTTTTATAGCTCACTGAGTGTCCTGCCATCATTCAGCTGTTCTAGGTTCATTAAAAAACCTGGCAATGAAGCCACACAAAAATTAAAGAAAAAAACAGCTTTGGAGTGCCTCAGACTAGAACAATAACCATAACAGTCTATGTGTCGGCAGTTTCCATCTATCGCTCCCCACATTAGAGGTGCAGGAGCATCGATTTTCGCAGTAAAAGAAGAAACATAGAGGCCATCGTTTACAACAAGATACAACACACGATCAACAACTGGCAGCGATCTTCGGTGAATGAAATCACGATTTGCGGATGGTACGGGATTTCAAAAATCTGAGGCTGGAATCTGAGAATCCTGAATTTGATTTTTTTCTTGACTGATGAGCTAACATGGATTTTTCCATTTTCTAATCTCCTAATCATCTCCAGTAGATATGATGGTTTTTCAGAGATTAGTACCTTACGATCACCTCTGCTTCGTTTTGGTAAATAGGACTTTCTGGCATGTCTGGCAGGATGCTGTCTATTTTCTGGTGCCACAAGAAGAGGATGATTCCGTTTCAAACAATTCCTCTTCTATTCATCTTTCTAAGAAGGATCTGTATAGACATTGTGATGCATCAGAAGAACATGGCGTAATCTGAGCAAAGATGTCAAACAGTTGTAGGAAGGAAGTCGCGAAGTATTGAGCTCTTTGGAGTATCCTGAACATAGAGCATAAATAATCTTGACCACTCACCGCAAATAAACACAATCGCAGCTTAAATCAACGTCTATGTATCCACATCGATTTCCATGGTGTCCTTGTGGATTTCAAGCAAGGTTACGACAGTATCGAAGAATGCATAGTACACCAAATCATGCTCAAAATTTTTTTGGCAGATTTATTTGATGAGCCAGATCTATCCAAAACTATGTGACTTTGGAAGCTTGGAAGCTGGATAAAATGTCTTCCTTTGAGAAGGTCGCTACAGGAATGGTTGATTAATGAATTCAAAAGCCTCGTATGTATTGGACTGACACGTTTGACAAAAAAGGGTATTCACCTAAGCATTAAAGATTCGGTTGATGTAGCGAGATTGATGGACTACGTAAGGGAGACCAAAGCCCGGGATGCATGGCAATATTCTCCGAGCTAGGATAGGCAAAAAGAAAGGGAGAGAGAGAGCAAAGATGAAGACCCAAATTAAAAGGGCTTCGATCAAACGATCCCAGCATGTATTTTTAATGCTGGAATGATGGGAAATCAAAGGTTTTATGACAAGAATAGTTAATGGAGTCCCAAATATGTGGCATTGTAGTCAAACCATGATTTAAGAAAAAAAAGTTGAGTTCTTAAGGGACAAGCATTGGAAATTCCATTACTATCCTACTAAATTAAATGTTTAAAAGATTTACTATGTTCAAAATCAAAAATAAAAGAGGAGTTGGCTGTGTAGGCAAGCCAACACGCATAAGCCTACACGCGTAAGCAGAAGACAGGGAGGGGGAATGTGTGCATCGAAAGTAACTAAAGCAAATACATTACTGACAGTGACATCACAAGACAGCTTGTTGCCAGCCGATTGTGGGCGGTGCCAAAATTTAAACTTGAACGCTTTAAACTTATTTTTAAGAGCAAGAACTTAATTAATTGGTCACGATTCCTCATTCCTCTCAGGGGGAATTGGAGTTAAAGTGAGTCCCAAGAATTAACACTCCAAGAAAGAGCCTATAGGGACTTTTGTTGCTTGACATACTAATATCTGATTTCCAATACAGATTCAAACCGAATTTTGAGTCATACTATACTGCTTATTTTTAACACTTACTCAGTCACATTGTTCGGCGATAGCTGCAGAAATTTCTTCAGGTGCGAATATTGTGGTTTAGAAGTAGACCTGAAATGATTTAGAATATTTTATTTTTCAAGATGCAAAATCAAACTTTAAAAATGTATATTTTAATGATTACATACTAATAGATTTAATACGAAATTGAGTTTCGATTCTTAGTCTAAATTATATTATATATTATATATAATTATATATAATATATTGAAAATTGTGTTGAAGAGACGTTTTGCCTGTTAGTTCTTTTCAGTCCTATTTTCGGCTCCTTAAATGGTCCTGTACCGCACGAAAAGGATAGACTGGACTGCATGAAACCAACAAATTACAAATTGTTTCCAGAATGCTTTTTTCTTCTTTTGCATGCTCGCAGTACCAGTTAGAGTCCTGAGTCCATCATCCCAATATGCCAAAAATTGACTATCACATCGGTCAATTGAAAAAATGGATTACAATCTGCCTAGCATTTATTCTCGCAAATTCTACGTCTTTTGATACAATTTATTAATTGTAGTCGAATAATTTTCTATAAACGCACAAAACTAAGCATGTGGTGAGAAGTGAGCGGTAGACCGAAAAGTCCTCACAACAAATTTTGACAAGCCGAATTTTCGGTCATGTTCAGGTAGGACATGAACATACTCGAGAAAAAGGACCTTAATAAACCATTGCACTAATCAAATGTCCTTACAAATATTATCCTTTCCATCCTGATGTAACTATTTTTTTATGTTTAAATCCTTGCCTCTCTGTTTTAAATATCTTAATAATAATAAAATAAATATTAAATATTGAATCACATATTACATTTTTTTAAATAATTTTTTCCCGAGTTTTTCAATGTAATCATTTTTCAATCCTACTCAATAATTTTCGAAATTTCTCTGACAACCTACACCATAATTTTCGAAATTTCCCTCACATCTTACCTAGACCACAAAGACATTTTCATAACGTTCCTCAAGTTGACATCCTGGATATTGCTTTTTAGGGCCATAAGTCGATTTCTAGTATCCAAAGTGGCACATGACAAAACCTATGATAAAGAGATGGCTTAACTGCACTTTCGTCTCATCCTTGAAAGTGGAGAGTTAAACAACTCATAAAGCAGAGCGAGACCGATACAACAGCTTTTTTCGTTTTGTCAATAGGCTACAATTTTTTTAAGATCAACATGACATAAGCCACCAGCGAACTGGCAGCAAGAAGGAAGAAATCTACGTCGACCGTCTCCTGGGTTATCCTAACTTGAACCCTGTTAGGATAACCCAGGGAGGAAAATATGTGAAAGAATTCGAGGACTCGGCGACTACAAGGCTAGCAGCTCTTCTTGGTGTTTGTATAGCAACCAGATGTACTCTCTGCTAAAAATCAAACCGTATTCGAGAAGCCAAGGACTAGTCCTAGCGTATGCTGTATTCTATAATATAACCTAAATTAACGCATCTGTAATTGAAATATCTTTCAGTACAATACTGTGGCTGAAATAGCCGTCTATCCGTCTACTTCTACCAGTTTTTAGTGGTTTCAGGGCCAATTCCATCTGGCGTATAACCAATTTTGTTTCCGTTTCTAGGCTTGATTTTTTAAAAAACCTTGGAAGCCATAGGAATAGGGTCATTATAACGACAAGTCGTTGTTATTTCTTTTAAATTGGAACCGCTGACCGCTGTGGCACTTGCCAGTGTTTTCGGTCCTGAAAAACCTCTGTTAGGATTTTTCGGTGAACTGACGCATTTTTTAACTTGAAAATTAATAGTCGGACATATCTTTGATAACTTCGATTTTGAAAAGGAGAAAGAACTCTAATACAATTGAAAAACTTTAAAAAATTCCATGAAATAGTCGCACATTGGATCCACTTCCCGCCGAAACTTCATGCACCCCAAATTCTTTTTTTGGGTCAGAGCAATTAATGGTATTTCAAATGTAAGACTCATAGCATCCCAATATTTGACAATAGATATCTCGCATACTAACCTGACATCCTAAACTAAAATCAGTTGACATAATCTTCGTCGGTTTATACCCTATGGCGCCATTACGCTACAAGAACCATCACCGAATACAAATGTTTCGATCAGAATTTGAAATCCTTCAACCAATAATTTCGAAAAGTCAAAACGATGCTCAATTTAACAGTTTCGAGTTTTCTGAGAAATCGTGTATGGTGTCTAATAGATGATGGAGAATGGAGAGAAAAGAGATTCAAATATCTTTCGCTTCCCTAACACTTTCTCGATTTCTCTTACAAGGAATAGCGAAAGTCTTAGGTGTAAGTGTTACTCCCTCTATCTCTCTTACTATTCCAAATAAAACGTTTCAATGCAGTGATTCTCACGCCCTTACCGATTACTCCTGAAGGTATTTAAAAAAAATTTTCAAAGTCAATTACTGTATCATTGATCCTTGTTGAATTCAGAATCAATCAATTTAGGTAAACTCAAATTCAACCGAGCAAACTTGATATATTAAAATGAACTTGCAACCCTTTGCAGCGATAAAATTGCTTGGGTAGGCGTCTTGAAAAAATATTGAAAAAAAGGAGTAAATAAAATCTGTATGCTATAGCGAAACTTTTGCACAAAATAAAACTGATATAAACGCTTGTAAATCGAAAAATCGAATGGAAATTTTATGTCGATTGCTTAGTTTGCAATAAATACAGAAAAGGATATTTAAAATTAGCCTAGAAACAAAAGGATATATTTTGATATTTGTTTGACACTTTTTATATGAAGAGACATAAAACAACATTCAATTGTATACAGCTCATCATTACAAAAAAACGTTTGCTGATCTTTTCCAGAAATCATCGAGGAAGCTTCTCGTAACATTTAAGCCAAGTTCCTTTTTTTGTTGTTGCTATCTTGAAAGCAATACATACAGACATATCGTATTCAAAATTAGCTTTGCTCCCAGTATTTTTCTTCAATTTCGTTTCTTGCAATATCTATGAACGGGGGTAGATGTATGTGGTTTGGCAGTGTCCTTCATTCATCCCATTTTCTTCATTGATTCATGGATGGATGTCTTTGGTTAAATGCCAACGTTATTCAGTTGCTTACGGCTGGTATTGATTTCATTCTTTTTCAATAGTGTCGTGGATGATAATGAAGCAGGATATAAATGAGGGCGGTTGTTTTTTTCTCCCTTTCGGTTTTTTTTTTTTTTTGAAAATGAAAATTAGATAGGATCCGTAGATAAATGAAAAACATTCTATCTTTGACACATTGATATTTGGAAAAACATGATTGGTTCGTTGCAAATGCAAATGAAATTTTGTAAATAAGTTTCCAATTTAACTCCGAAGGAAGTATATTAAGATAATGTTGAAGGCGGGTGACAGGATAGTTATGTCATATTCAAGTCGGATTAAGGGAAACTATTATATTACAGTTAGTGATGAAAGCAAGGATGCAATTCCTGACCGGATTATAACTGGCTGCTAAGCTTGATCTCATCACCATCAACCCCCGTTTGCTGAGAAACTTTTCTCTACTGCCTACTCTGACACAGGGAACCCCTAGAACAATGGCAACTGGGTAAAAAGTGGAATACATACCCCAATTGTAGCCCAAGGCTCTATTCAGCCGTTCCTGAAACTGCAAAATTACCTACGAGAGGAGAAAATTTTCAACAATGAAGAGGTGAAAACTATATTAAGAATCTTTCAACTGAGGCCTTTTTTTCTTTTCCGAAAGTACAAATAAGAATAAGGAGTGCATGTACAACCTTGAAAGATATTCTCAGCTCAGGATGACGAACACAAATTCAGTTCGGAAACCCGATAAACGCTGATGAGACTCCATTGGAACGGATAGGGATCCTAAATCAATTTTTTCAATTGAAACACACGTATGTCGGTCTGTTACTGATGACATTGTCACATATGCAACGATAAGCTTCCTTTGCACATTTATGTTGAGAGACCCATGAAGAGGGTCTAAGCTTTGTAGTCCTGCTCATAATCCTGCACCTGCAAGGGCATGTAGTGCCATCTTGCTGTCCGATAGCATATGCAGTATTCTGGAAGGAAAGACAATAATAGGAAGGACACTCTTCATTAACAGACACATCCACAACTAGTGAAAAATAATCAAAACTTTTAAGTGAATCTTAATATTTGATTGCGCCTTTTGTGCTTTCTTCAGCCCTTTTTCAGCTGTTCAACCCCTAAACCAAGTCGTGTTTGACTACTCGCCTTTGAGCGTATGATGTGGTGTCTTCCCACGGATTGAATATGACCTATCCCAACTGTAGGACCGTTACTCTTTCGCCTTGTAAAAACGCAATGCGATATGTCCCACCACTATTATGCCTTCGTTTCATTCCGCGATCTTAATTTCTCGGTTTTTTTTGTGTTTTTTTTTTGGGGGGGGGTGGTGAAGGTTGTTTACACTCGTAGTATGGGACTTCCAGACGCAAAATGCTTTTGGACTACCCACTAAACACCTCCCCTGTCAACCTGAGAACCAAGCCCAGAACCGTTCGACACATTACTTCGGGCTAGGCCTCGTGTTCTTACGCCTAGAGGCGCCTTCGGACTATGCGAATCTCTTCTCCGATGCCTCCCAGCGCTCCAATTAAGCTTTTTTCAGTATCAGCACTACCCGAGCATATTTCGCCACGCAATTCCAATTGTCAACTGTTTTCAACATTACTTCGACGATAGTTTCCGGACAGAGCTCTCCAATTTCGCTGAGGAGGTCCCCTCGCTGCTGTCTCCACCCTCGGTTTCTCGGTTTACTCTCACATCAGTGGTGGACTTCCTGATTTTCTCACTTTTACATTCTTCATTAGACTACTACAATGCCGTGTACCAACTTCCCATCCTCGAGGATATTTTAGCCAGTAGGAGCTTGCTGAAACTTTCTCTTTTACGAACAGTTCAGTTCAAATATCCTTATGAGCTAATTTCGCGAGTAATGACTTCGTCGCGGTCTAATTGAACGAAAATAAGACTCTTCTTCTTCTTCTTTTCGTTCTTCTTCTAAAATAGAGGGGGCTTGTTGGTGAAAATTACATCATACCCTCGCTTTTCCAGTTTTCCGATTTATCTACCGAACGATTTCTTTACACAAACTTTTGCCAGAATCTGCCTTGCTCTTGTGGGCAAGGAGTTGATATCACTGCTCTCGTTCTGTCACATCGGCTAGGACTGGTGGCAATTTCTCCTTAAAGTTCCCAAAGGAAGACGTGATTTTTGGACCTGAATTGAAGTATATTGGGACTGAACACTTTATATGGGCCGATTTATAATACCCTATTTTCGTTGTATCTTGATTATATATGTCCTAAACATTCTCTAAATTTCCCAATTCACCCGTCTAGTGGGATTCGCTAGAGGACCATAAAATACGGCAAAAATCATAGATATGGTATAAGCCTCTAATTTTGGCCGAAAGGAATTGAATTAAAACTATGATCCATCATTATTTATAAAGAAACATTCGAGACGTCACTTGATAAAAACTTAGCTTTCAAGGATGTGTATGATCATGTTAGTTATGTTACATCCCCTTATATACACTCTAACACCCACCGTTCATTTTTGGCTGGCCGAAATCTTGTTCAAAGCAATCAATAGCTCTCGTCGATCTCATATATCCTAAGATTTATTTTCGAACCATAGCAGAGTTTCGACTGGTTCAAATTTTTGGATCACAAGCTTCGAAAAGTTTCCGCCCACAATTACGTGTTGATCTTAAACCCTTTCCTACGATACCCCGCCTTCCATTGAGAAATCTGTGGTTAGATCTATTTGGTGAGCCTACTGACGGAAGGGATACGGCGGATGCTGACCTGCTAACCATCTTTAATGGATCCTTTCTAGGGGCGGGTTTTTTGGAATAAATGTAAGGGATGGAAAACAGCCCCCGCTACTCCAAACCACGGGTATCCAAAACAAACCGAATTGATGTCATGGTGGGCGGTTTTTTTGCCGCATTCTGCCACAAGGGGCAAACGCGTTTTTGAGCCGACAAGCCAAGCGTCATCGGTAGAGAAGGTTCAAGTTGTTTTGTGTGCTCGGCGATTTTGCGGTTCCCGGTTCTAATGTACAGCTTGCGTCCGTATAATTCTCTTCCTTGTTCCAGAAAAACAAAGAACATAATTCATGAAATGTTAAAAACAACCTGCAAATACCATGCTATTGGAAAAACTCACTTTTTAGAGTCAGTTTTCCCAATTTCAAATATGTCGGTATGTCAATTGACGAAAAACCCCGCTCAGGTAGTGCGTGCACGGCTCTAACTAACGAAAATGTTGAAAAATTAGTGAAATCATCCTGGAAAATCATCGACGGGCTATTGAATAAATTGATGAGTTGCCTGGAGTGATTAGGAGTTTCGGAGCAAGCTTCGAGGATGAAAAGGGTGTTTGCCAATGTCGCTGCTAGACAGATGACTGCTGAAGAAAAACAGGGTTGCATGGAAGTATGCTTTGCTTCGGTTCTGATATTATTCAAATTATCCTTCCCAAGGTGATCAACGGTGGCGAATCATGATGCTATGGTTACAACCCTGAAACAAAGCAATAATCAAGCCATTGGAAGACTTTAAGTTCGCCTCACTCCAAAAATGCACGTCAAGTGAAATCAAATCACGTCAAATCAGTGTTGATTTGTATTTTTTGTGAGAGGAGTCAACCATGCAGAGTATCTTTTTCAGGGTCAGACAGTTAACCAGGCTTTCTACCTGGATGGTTTCAAGAGATTCCGCAACAGTTTTCAGAGGAAGAGGGCTGAAATGTGACAGTCTGGCGACTGGTTTTCCTATAATCATAACGACTCTGCTCACACTGTCCTGTCTGTACATTCAAAACAAGCATGACCATAACGCCCCATTTTCTCTAAAGATCCGACTTTGCTTTTCTTAATTTCCCCGAATGAAAAGAGTTATGTCAATATTACTGAAGTAAAGAAACGTTCGGCGGAGGCGCTATCGAGCATCACAGCAGACGAATTTAAAAAATCCTTTAAGCAAGATTGGACATTTGATTGGCTCGGCGAAGAGCTCATTAAACAGGATAAAAGGTTTCTATTTAAAAATTAAGATTTAAAACAATACAGTGGATTTTTTTTCTGGATAAAATTCTGTCAATATTCTATGAATATCAATAATATAATATCTTCAATAGATCTGGACAAAAATATGGACAATGTTTGAGCAGGATAAATTTCATATACTTTTGGTATTTCACCTTGAAAACTTAGTGTTTTTAGTCAAAATAAGCCCTGCAACATCTAAATCTCTAGGCTTCCACATTTTTAAATCTTTCTTAAAGTTTTGAATGACTCCTATCCCTAAGTAACACACATGCATATCAAAATAAGCTGCCATCCTGCAGGCTACATAATGAAAATCTATGCTATCGATTTCACGAAATGTTTCTACCTTAGGCCAAATGATTGGGCCATTCTTAAAAAATTCGCTCTCACGATATTGACGTAATTAAATTCTGTCCTTCTTAATAACTCCGGAAATTCCACAGAAATTTTCCAAGCACGTCAATCTATTTCGCACTCGATTTACACGCTGGCTACTATGAAGTTACATTTTATCAAGGAATCTCAAATATTGCAGATTAAAAATCTCAATGAAGGATTTGTTCACAGAAATTTCAACTACTTACAACGCCTACACATACATACAATTATTTTGTTAGCTCGAGGCGTAAATGAAATATTACAACGCTATAACCCTCACTCTATGAAATCGATGATTTTGCCATCCTACTCCCTTCTCTCCTTCACTTATCAACAAAAATTATTCAGCATTGCGGGAGAGATTTAATAAATTAAATTTTCACGCAACAAATAATGGACCCACCGTATGTTTTTTTTTTATTTATTTTTAATTTTTTTCAATCTGACTATTCGGTATGTTGGTATTTTGTCCTTTATTGTCCTACTATCAACCATGCTCAGCAACAAATCATCTCCTCAAAAAAAGCGACTGGAGACAATAAATACATTAAATACACGTTCGTTAATCCTTGCCAATGCATATTAAGTCCGCATGTTAAACCATTACGTTTAAATTAAATATATGCCAACAGCATCCTGTTGTGAGGTTGGAGAACAGATAAATCGTTACAGGATGTTAAACATTCAACCAATGTCAATTTCGACAATTACACACATATCAGCATCTCGTATGGAATTACATAAGAGGATGTAATGATGCATGTTCACATGTTAATACCAACAGGATATGGGAAGGTTTGAATGAAATATTGTTAAATGGTCAAACTATATCAAAAAAAAATCACAAGAACATTACTCATTCATATTGCACAATTGACAGGCGGCCAGTTGATGCATATTGTGCATATAATCTAGGATAATTAATAATAAATTTAACGGTAAATCAATTTCATTCAATTTTCAGAAAGATATGTGGGCAAGATAGAACAATATGTTCACACAGTTGATGATTATTATTTTTTATTGGTAAACCAACGCGTACAGGAAGTGTTACGTAATGAACTGTAAAACTCCCATCATCCCCTGAAGTCCTTTCGGTTACAACTTCCATTATATATCACGACTTATTCAACCATAAGCTGTTCTTTCCATCCGCAATGATGGCATAAAGTGTGAAATTAAGCAGATGAATTATTTTATTTATAACTAACAAATATTTATGCTTTTCACGACCCTGTTTCAGTTGAAGCATTTAATTTGCGTGGTAGTGAATACGAGAAAATTTTCGAGCCAGGGTAGAAAAGAGATGCAACACCCACTGCTAGCCAATTTGAATGTAACTTTATGTTGCGAAACGCACAGCGCTCATAGGCTCCCCATAAAAATTGGCTGAAAAGGATGATAAGGCTTATGCTCGCTCCTTAATTCAATTATTTAAGGATTGCATCCCATAAAACATTTCAAACAACTGAGTTTTTTATTTATGAAAAGAAGTTGAAAGCTGTTTTCGCTCTAAGTAAGAAACTGCTAGACGTGCAATGCTGCCCGTTAAACTATTTAAAAGGATTTTCTTGAAAAGGTTGACTGATTCTATAAGAAATAATAATCTTCTGGCATGGGTACACAGCACCAATTATTAAATGTCTCCAACGAGATATAAGCAGCGTAAACAGCGTTGAATATATAAAACAGTAATTGGGCCTGCTGACCATCTATATTGAAAAAATCCTTAATAGCATTGTGCATGACCATCCACTTATGTCAAAGATTTCACCGCCCCACCATAAATACCCTAATTGATTTCATCCTTCTTTAATGATAGAACATACAACTTTTGAGTCCAAGGGTCTTCATTTGGCCATCCACTACCAAAACTGTTCAACCTGGTGTTCCACAAGCTTGGTGCGTCACTCCCACACTTTTCTTTCTATACATGTCTTACTGAACCACAATTGAGAATGGAAAGCAGCTTTCGGGAACGATACTGGCTGGTAGACCTTTTGTAACAACCCTAACCTGATAGTTTTCTAACAAGAGAAAATGCTGGCAAAATATACCAATACTTCTACTGGTGGAAAATTACAATCATTGACAAGAAAACCGCGGCCATAAATAATAATTATTCCTAACTGAACATCCTTGACCTAATGATTCCTTGACCCGAAAATCTGACCTATTAAGGTCTGAAGCTCTCAGTTTGAGCCCACGAGCAAAAGTCCCTCATTGGTCGTCAGTTAAGACAATTTTTAATGTTCAATATCAAAAATGGAACGACCCACCTCTTGCACCTTCAAGGTTTTCCCGCACCTTTGGGGGCACTTAACAATTCTTTATTAATGGGGAAAAATACCCTGCTATGAAACCATCCTGCGGTGGAGATAGTATGAATGGTGTTACCGCGATTTTCATCATCCTCCTCTTCCTCACAACCTCTCCAGCCTTGTGTAGCATGGTAGGTAGTATGCAGACGTTGATCAGTAACGCTTTTTCTTCTCATTCCTCACCATTAGACCCACTACATTCCAGCCTTTTGGCACACCCCTTGACCCCAACATACGTTCAAAGTCCTGAGCTACTGCAGTTCCTCATTTGAAGTCCTATCTGGCTCTCGATCCCCACCACCGTCAAACGTGGACGCTGCACTGATGTTTTATCAGGTTTGAGTAGACATGTTGCTGGTAATCATACGTTTTTGAACTTTTTTACCCTTTCACGATAAATACACCTTTTCTACATGATCCAAGGAGTATTTATCTGTTATTGTTCCGTCGATTCTGTCACTCAAGAGGTAGCAGCAATTATTAGCCTCTCGCCTCTTTAACTTCCATCTATTGTGTGTTTGCTTGCAAGGAAATTTGCTCTTCTTTTGCTGTTTTGAAACGCGGAATGAATTTCACTTATTCGTTGTTTCCTTCCTATTTCCAGAAGTCTCGTCGCATTTTTCAAGCAATTAAAACAAATATATAATTAGAACACAAATAGTTGAGTAAAAGTTTTTAAGCTAACCACTATGGTTCAAAGTTAGTGCCAAGGATTAAATGTTGAGCAAAACCTTAAAGGTTGAAATTGAAAACCACTGCAATTTACCCCTGATCAAAAATTTATTTTTAAATATCCATTCACCTTTTATTCCTTGAAGCACACATAACCAACAACTTACTTCCATATGACCTCGTTTGTTGACTTATCTATATCCTTGTCTCTGTGAAAATGATAATTTCCCACAAAATTTAGGCGAAAAGAAAAATCGTTTAGTCTCTTTGAAAAAGAATCGCAAACACATACGCTATATCTAAATATGCGGAGCCACCACCATACCAATAAGTGAAATATATTGATATTGTCCTGCTTATGTAAGTCTGAATAAAAATTCTTTCATGTCAATTATCTAACACAAATAATCACATGCAGACATCACGATACAAAAGACTTCCTCGATTCAATTCAATTCAGCTCAGTGCCAAGGAGAAACGACTGCAGGCTCTATCAAACAATTCTCGATCTACACAGGGTAGTGATGAAATCCAAGGCAAGGTTCGCTTGAATTTGTAATGGGCTTTCAAAGCACATACAGAGAAATAAATATGTAAATGATTTTCAAGCACATCCTGTGACATCATAATGATTTCCAAGATAACTTATGGATCAAATACTATTATGTGGACGTTATTTTTATGGAAAACTACGAGTATTTAGCCTAGAATTCATCATTCAATGAATGTTGGAACATCAATGTTCTTTGATACATTCATGAAAAGTACTTCCTTCAATGGGAAATGTATTGAAATATTTTCTAGGATATCTATTTGATTCATAGAACTTTCACAAACAAAAATGTAGTAGAATGTCGTTTTTCGGAAATTTATGATTTAGGATCAATTTATGAGCTAGTATTAACTGAATTGAATTGAGTTCCCTAGTTTTTCGGTTCATTATGTCCCTTTACTTAGAAGCCTTTTGCTTTTATGTGTCCCTTTGGAACTTAATCTGAAAGTAGATTTTTCATCAAATATTACTTCTAAACCATGCCGTGGAAATTTGCGTGCTTTCTTATTGAAAGTAATTTCTATTTGAAGAAAGAGCTTTTCTTTTGAACGTGCTTTCTATTGAAAGAGAGCTTTAGGAAGCAACGTAATCCTAGACTTGGTCTAACAATTCATGGACATGAATTCAACCAGTCTCAAAGAAGAAATCATGGTTGCTTCGTTAAGAGTCTTATTGAAAGCCTTTTTTAAGGTTCCACACAGGTAAAACAATCACATGGTCTGAGAAATAATTAGGCACAAAAAAAAATTGATAAAGCATCATTGCCCTGTTGTCTTTATCCAGAAATAGGGAAATGCCAACTGTTACCCATCCAACTTCAGTAAAGTCACTCGCAGGATTTTAGGTGTCAAAATTTCTCGCACAATCCAAACGAATTGCCGGATCTTGCGTGCAGAACCGGGAATGTTGCGCTTAGTCTTGGAGTGTCGTTTGTACAAAAAATGAGGCTCATGTATGGTCACATTTTGATGTTGCATATTCATAGCCTAATCCGAATGTGTTTCGTTCGACATGATAGACACTATCGGAAATCTAAAAACGGTCTCTTAATGCTCTCGGAGCTTCGAGAAATCTCCAAAGCACATATTACAACAAGTAAATAAGAGTCTTCCGGTACCTTCCTGCATGAAAACCTTATGAAGGGATGCTGAATGAATCAATAGAAAATGTTCGTTTGTTCGTCGAAACTTTTTAATGCTAAACTAACAAATTTAATGAATGGTTCAAAGGTCCCTGGCAATTTGCAAAACTAGTGATATAAATTTTTTTCATTTACAAAAGATTAAACGGACGAGCCTTGTGATGCACACTAAGTCCAGAGACAAAAAAGTTTGATTGCAATTACTGAATTTGTAGAGAAAAAATTCCTAGCACCGCTGTGAATCTTAAAACGAAGGAACTGCTAGCAAGCGAAATTTTTAGAAAAAAAATTCAACAATTAAATTTCCTTTCATGGAGTGATACTAACTCTTCCTTAATTACTTTATGGTATATACCAATATTAAATATCTAATAATAATCAGCTCTTGATTTTTAATTGCATTACCTCTATATGTAAAAAAAAATTGCTCGCTATCTCCTTCTCTCTCTCTCTAGAACCTGAAATTTATCCAGCGGATCCTGGCGGATTTGAATCAAGAAGCAAACCCCAAACAATCTTCCATATATAGCTTTAATTGAATGTCCCGTCTGCAAAGTCTAAAAATACATTTTTTTTCGCTAGAAAGTAGCCAAAAATAGCAAAAAGGCATGACGTAGTGAAACTGGAACTCATGACTGCTAGCAGGCAGCCATCGCGAAATCGGTATCAGGACCCTACAGCGTTTTTGTCCTAACTCGCAATTTACACATGGACAAATTTTCAGTCAGCAGTCAATGCCATTCTTACGCCCGCTTCAAAATAGTGCATTGCAATGTTTTTGAGCAGGACTCAAAAGAGATAAAGTTCTGAAGTTCTATCAAAATCTATCATATAGTTATTGGTTACGTTCCCTAGGACGAACTTTTACAGCGCAAATTGAAAATTTGCTACGAGTTTTGGCAAAAATAGCGAGTGTCAATTGGAACGGAGAAAAGGATTAAAGGCTGTACATTATCTAACAAGTACAGATTATTCAACGATTACTGTAATGGCTATTGGAAAGCTAGAAACTATTTCTTTTCCAAGTGCTTGTAAGTGTAATCCTTTTCTTCCTCGGCGTGGGCGTAGTCGAGCTTGAAAAATAGCAAGGACATAAATGAATATTGATTTACATTTCATCAGCAAGAGAATAATGTTAATTACAGCCGGAACCATGGCAATGACAATGTTCGTGAATGTGATCACTGCCATTGCTGTCATCCTTTTGCTTGGCATGGCCTACAAAATGGTTTCAAAGTCAAAGCTTGTCTCTCCTTTACTTTTCTGCTAATTTTTTTTTTTTTGTTTTTTTGCTGTCCTTCCCATACAATTGTTGCAACTCAAGGTGAGGGTCATGTGACAATTGTGGATAATGACATTCGTACTGAAGTAGAATTAAAGGACACTCAATTACACTTAGTCCATGTTGCGATGCTGCTATGATTAGAATCATTGGCAAGGAGGGCACGACGAACGGCCCGAAGATGCGTAATGATAGTGGATCGAAATAAGACGCAGATGAAAAACGATCGAAAATACGGGAAAATCCCTACGAAAATCACATTTCCGTTGACGAGCCAACCGAGGCCGCCGTTCAACATGAGTGGCTTTGTTAAGTAACGAAATGCTACCACACTGGAATAAAATCGACTGACGTTCTAAAAGGGAGAAACGAAAACCCAATTAAGGATTTAGTTGAATGAACCATTAAACATTATTGCTGATTTGACTTAATTAGAGTGATTCGTTCATTATATCACGGAATATATATCATTTGACTAAATCAGATAAATAAAAAGGGATGGAAGCACTTGTAGCCTCCTCTTTTGTTGAAACTATAGAAAAATTCATACTTCAGCACAATCAGGAGGTGAGGAAAAGCGAAAAGATTGCCAGTCTTACGTTTTCTTCTCCTTGTGTTTGTTACGTGGTTGAATGAATAAAAAAAAACTACAATATAATGGGATACAGAATGAAATTTGAGATCTCATCTACATCCTCTTGGCCTAGTCGTATGTTATACGCTTTTTCACCAACACAGCAAAGTGAAGTGAAAATGGAACAACCCGCTGGTTGGATGATTGTACGTTGGTGACGATGAGGACTAAGAATTTCGTTTGCTTCCGGGCACTGCAACACTAAATAATGAGTGAACACGTTCGGTAGGATGGCAACAACGAGTCGGGCGATATAGTCGACCGGAATTATGGGAAGAAATACAAAATTGAGGTGATGCGTTCTTTGAAATGGCCATCAAACTCAAATCAACCCATTTGTATACCACCGTTCCTATTCTAGATGTAGAAACACTTTAATGATTGCTAAGAAGATACAGTATAACATTTAAAAGGATAATTGAAATGATTCATGAATAGAAAGTAACATCTTATGTTTAGATTTACAGCCGTTGATAATGATGTATACTGAATTGAAATTGATGCCATTGCAAGCCTTTTCGAGATTCCAGCCAGTGATAATGGTGGTTAGATGAGTTCACAGGAAGCGTTTACCGAGATCAAATATAATAAACATTTTATTGCACACTGGTGAAAGGTTTTTAGCACGTTTTATGATTTCGACACAAGGATAACGTCGAAATCGGATAATCTTGAAAGAAGCATCAAAAAGTCAAAGTAATTTCATGTAATCCGATAGGATTGTGAACGATTTAGAAATTGGACTATCTTCGGGGCTAGAGATTCCCATCTATTGAATATATGCTGGAAGAGGTAAAAGACTCAACCATAAACTGTTAAGAAATTTTAAGTGATTCGAAATTTCAATTGATATAAAAGGACATTAAGAATAGTCTTTTGAACAGTTGCTGAATTTGAATAGAGAGTTTAAGATAAAATCATCAAAGAATCATAGATTTTGTTCTCCATTCCCAAAGGAAAGGAATTTGTCTTTCATTTGAGAGGCTTTGAAGTCGACAAAGACTTAACTAAAAGGTCATCATCATAGTGCTCCTCTTAAACAAATTGCTTTCTTAGCAATACTTTATTCTTGACTTATATACGCACAATTAAGGTAGTAATAAATAACTGCCAAACAGAAACGGAATCGAAGCATCTGTCTGAAGATTTGAAGGCAAGATAAAATCCAAATAATTATGTACGGTAGCAAATGCTAGCTTCAACTTTGGACGTTCAAAAGCCAGCTCCTATCGTGGCCAACATTCAAATAATCGGTTCATGCGGCGCAAAAATACTAAAATCAATACCAAACCACGCATAGTCAGACATCAACCGCTTATATCGTAAGATCACACCTAGAAAAAAACGAGCCTGCTTCACGGTCGTGAGCCTTGTGCCTTTGACATGATCTCCAGGTTTTCTAGGCTGATTTTCAGTCTATTCTTATCTAAAACGTGCGCCAAATATTCCAGCTGTACCCAAGAAGCCATTCTTTTTGGACATTTTTAAGCCAGCCTCTCGTCGACGTCAAAAGATGTTCTGAAAGACTTCTAGACGTTTCTGGATCGCACAAGTTATGATCATGATGCCGTCCAAATAAAGCTGTTTAGCCAGCCTGATTACTTTGTCAATCAACCATTTTCGAATGACCGGAGCATTTGACAATCCAAAAATCAACCAGCCAAGCTTAAAAAATTGACCTACCTAATATCCTAAGCGCTGTGTCTGTTTCAAGATCTGGTTTCTAGACAGGCAAAAGTCGCTGAAACTTGAGACAGAAAATGCGAAAATTCTGAGGATAATTTGCACAAAGAAAACATCAACTGTGTTTTATTTTATACGCCTAGTTTGGATTTTGACTATTTGTTACCGTTCAAGACCACGTGCTCCAAGATTATTCCAAAGCTCTCTAATGTTTCGTGAATTCTACGCTTACGTTAATTCAGAAAGCTACTCCGCCTTGAAGACGCTCCTTAACAAGGAACTTCACTACAAAGTCTTAGTCAAATCCTTAGGCCTCTATTCCCCCCAACAGGTATTATCTACATAGATTGCAATAATGGCTCTCATTTTGCCTACGATTTCCCAAAACCACTCTCTCACGTTCAGACTATTACCAAACAATTCTAAAAATTCAAAAATTATAACTCCTAATTAACTCCTTCACAAACTTTACAAAGACCTTCCCTAATAAGAGGCATTACTTGTCATTCGCCAGGTGCACGACCTGATTCTTTGGCAAGGTTACCTCTGCACCAAACTTTTGAAGCTTTATCGGTGCAGATATTCATCATCCTGCCATTAATCAATCCTGTGAGGCCCTTCCCCAATGCTTCCATATGTTTTACAGTCAGGTCGCAGTTCACAAATCTGGACTGCCTGTAGCGTTTTGAACAGGAATCGTGAAAAGTTAGTATCTGCTGCTAAGAACAGGCTACATTTCTCTGTCATTTCTTTGGCGTATTGGCGGGGTCCTGACAACGTATGAAGGGAGGGGAACGAATAGAGGTGAACGTTATTCGTTGAAAGTCCCCCCCCCCTCAGGGAAATCAACACTTGGATGATGTCAATTTAGGCACAAGGGTAAGAAACTCTTCTAATAAATGACACTCCTTTCAATCTTGTTTCAAAATAAAAAACGAGGTATGCTCCGAGAGGCTTTCGTAACTCTATACTGTGATTCGGTACGGAGGCGCGAGGAGCCTTTCATTGACTTGATATAGCATTTCTTTAATAGAGTTATCTAGCAAAGATTTCTTTCTGTGTATATTGAATAGTTCGTAGAAACCACTTCCAGCTGTTTCTCTTAGTACGAGGAGGGACTTCATTCATAATATGAGCCTAAGAGTCCGACTGATCCGTGATCTCTTTGCAGCCATTGTGTTCCTTTACGAATCAGCAAAACATCTGCCAGTTTTCAACTCATTTGCTGATTGACCGAAAGAAGGTTAAACACCCTCTTGAATATCTCCAACTATGAAAGATTGAAGTTTCCATTATCCTATTGTCAACCACAGGTGAATCTTTAGTTGCTGCCACCGTAAGCTGAGAGGCTAGAGATTGAGCTGCACAAGTTGTTAGTCATTCTTCTAGCAGAGTTTTCTATATGCTACATCTCACCATCCTTGTCGTCTGTCCTTGATTTCAACTCTCCGAGTAAACGGCCACTACATGAGTTAACCAATCCTGTTTCCATCTCCTCAAGTTCCTCGTGAATATTTTCAAATGCTAGTGTTAATTCAGCATCCTGACCAGAGAAGCGTGGAAAACGGTGCAGGGTTTCACATCTGGTAAAAAGAGAACTAGACGAAATCCTCTGGAAAGAGACAGATACGGCTTGGAATGACAGGAACGACTGCAGGATAAGCCGAGCTCTTTGGCTTCACCCTAATCAAATGAGGACAAAACAACTCCTAGGAAAAAACAGAAATGGCGTTAGAACATTGGTGGCAGTATTAACGGGCCATAATCTTCTAGGTCAACACGCCAAACGAATAGCAACCCAAACGGATGACACCTGCCAAGCTTGCGACGAGACGGAAGAAAGTAGAGAACACTTCCTCCTAGATTGCCCGAGTCTGGCCAACAAACGCCTTACTTGGCTGAGGTGTACTGACGTAACAGAATTGGAACACTTGGCGACCAAAGAACTGGAAGAACTCCTTGGCTTCTGTAGTACGACAGGATGGACCATCTGTAAACAATAGTACTACACATGGGGAGCTAAGGGTCAATTTCTGGCCTATGCTAATTTCCAGCAAGTGGACCCCAGTGCAATAATAATAATAATAATAAGTGTTAAACGAATTAGTATGGTTTTTCTGGTCTGTGGGAAATATCATAAGACTTTACACTCTTAACAGGAATCAACAATTATTTCCATGCAATCCAAGAGGATGAGGTAAGGAGTCGATGTAAGCTAGGACTATAGGCACTAGGAGAACAGTCCACGCTTATTCAAATATGAATGACAAATATGAAAATTGAATTGTTGGTAAATTCACGACTGATCCACTCTGAAGATGATGTTGTTGAGCTGGTTGAGGCTCATGGATTCAAAATAGTTCTCAATAGAATAAAAGTGGTCATGATGATAAGAAAAAATATGCCCAGTATGAAGAAGTTTAGTGTCGGTATTTCACTAGTGAACTCGAAACTACTATGAAGTACATAGAGTTGCTGCTAGGTTAAGTTTCGCAGAGTGAATCAGGGCGAAGTCGGGCATGAAAAAGGATCTTGATTATTACTTCACTGAAAGCCAATTTTTAAAATTTAAGCCCAACAAAAAAGAGAATTTGAACGAGGGTCAAAAGTTAACACGTATGGGCACATATTGGGACACGAAACAATGCAGATTAAACTAGCCTAACACATAAGCGCAATACCCATAGAGTCCGTTTCTAGGGATCGTACCCTAGAACCCCCGAAGACATTATGGCAACGAAGAAGCAATTGCTAGGGATTAAAAAATGTTTGCCATTTTTGGCAAACCCTGAAAGCATAGGCGTCAATAACGACCTGGATCATTAGAAGCATAAACAGTCTTTGCAGATAATCTAGCGATAATCTAGAGGATGTATTCAGTATCAGCTACCTAAACTGGATGTGTGACAATTCTTAGGTTGCCTAATTTGCACTGCGGATATATATAATGTCAGTTGCACCTACTTTACATGAAGTAGATAGGACAGATAGGGCAGTGAAATTGTCACACAAAATCGAAGAATTATACCAGGATAGTATGAAATGGACAAACACTAAAACAAGCTTAGAAATGAACCTAGGTGATACTTAAGCTCGGACTCTCCGAACAACAACGAATGGTCTACTTTATTTACTGGAGTTATAAGGTAATTTCAGCAATTCTTCTTCTTTCCTTTGAGAAAAGATTCCTGTTTTTAGAAGCCACATCAAAGCGGAAAATAAGGAGACCTAGGCAAAAATAACGGTTAGTTGCAGAGTACCACGAGTGCAAGTGGTCTGACACTGGAGCAATAAGGTTTCTTTACCTTACGACACCAGAAGAAGTTATCGGTTTATCCACTGAGATAGACTCAGATTGAAATGGATTACCGTGTTTTCAAGAAGAAAAGTGCGTTTCGTCAATTCCCCTTTTCACTGTTGAATTGGAATTGCGAAAAAACATCTTTAAGCTTGCTTCCTTTTCTGGATGAAATCAAGGATCTGTGCTTTCTTGTCCATCTCATAAGTATCAGATATTTGAAAACTGTTAAATGGAGTCTATTTAGAGCAAACTAACTACCTGATGATTCCAATGATTCGCGAAAACTGCTCCCGAAATAAATAAAAATTTTTAGAAGTGTTAACAGGACGTTCTATACAGATAAAGGCCCAACATAGCGCATTACTACGTATCCTGCAGAGAAACATTTTCCAACATACTGCAAACGGAAAGATTACTAATACGGCAACTATTTACAAAAGGCTAATCAATATTTCGAACAATGCCAAGATCATAATCCAGATAAACATAAAGGTCCTTGACTTTTGTCAGTGAGTAATCGATGAATAACACAAAAAACGAATTCCCAGATAAATTTCCACTTAAGCTGGATTAAATGTTTGCAATTCCTAAAATATATTTGTTGAACTATTTTCAATCCTCTTCGTATGCTCTCCCCGACCAATTTCCATGCCACAGCTCGCGGCGACTTGCTTTAATGAGCATTTTGCCAATGACATGAATAAAAAATAAACTTTTCATTGAAACATGTCCTACAGGCGCAAAATCAGACTAAGATATGTATTCACATATGACATGCACGATGTGGTGATTTGTCGTTCGTGAAACATTTCCAACAATATGTCGAAAAGTTTATGTTGCTCTTCTCAATATGCCAGCAAGCATATATTAAGGATAAATGTTGTTAGCTTATTCTCATGATCATAACCATGACGATGTCCCATTTACACTATGCACATATGTTGTCCGCACTTTCTCCACTATCAACATGTGAGAGGAAATGTAAACGTTTTATGATTCTATCTATTCAAGTAAGTGTCGTCTCTGCATTTTCTCGAAATACATTTGAATTAGAACGAAAGAAAGGATGTCCAGGTATCCTTGCCGCAAGCTATTACGGGGACAAGTTAAAAAGTGTGAGTAATTGGAGCGTCTGGAATTTGAACAAAATTATAACGAGGAAGAGGTCGATAGATTGGTACGAGACTAGGATGAAATGAGCTATATAAAGGAGCAGGATGGAAGGCAAGTTTTCATCAAGTATCCTTCGAAACTAGGTATAAGTATTATAACAAATTGAGACACCTGCATTTTGTTGTAGTAACGTCGCTTCAAGTTATTTACATTTGAAAAGGTCATTTAACAGCAGCTGGTCTCATTATGTAATGGAAATTAATGGAAATTATTCAACTGGTTGAACAAAGAGTATTTCGTTTGAAGGATAATTCATCCAAATTGTTGAATGCAATAAACCAAACAAATACTACGTCGAAATAATGTTGATTTTATCTTAAACTCAACTCAGTGAATAGAATAAATTTGATACTATCTTCACTAGACATAGGTTTTATTCCTGTTTAGAGGGAAGAATCCTGACAAGTATTCGTAACGTACATATCCTGCTTGATTTTATAACTAAGCCTACTAATTAAAATAATTGATTTTGAATTTGTAGCAGTGAAACCTGATATGATTAATTAAAATGTGCACATACACATCATATTCCTGCTGAATTGGAATGCGATGCTACAAATAAAAATATCCTGTTTGCTGTTGTCATTTGTAGCTATCCTAAATAAATTTAATTAATAATAAGAATGACCAATACAGATTGATTTTGTGGGTTTGAAGTGAAGCGTGTTATTTTTGCCTTTGGGAAGAAGCCAATAATTCAAGAAAGGAATTTCCGCATTGCTATTTCGGGGAAAAAGTATTGGATTACAAATGATTTCCAGCGCGTTACGTCCTAGATTACGTAATACGAATAAAGTTGCTGAGGTGAATATTGTGTTTTTGATAGAGATTAGATTGAATGCCATTTTATAGTGTTCAGATAATTCAGAATTTAAAAGCAAAGCTCCCCTGCATTTTTTTTTTTAATTTTTTTTTATTTATTTATTTATTTTTTTGCTCATTTATTTTGCAAAATAATTTATTAATCAAATTTTTCTTAATTTCTATTCATTTGCTTAATTTACTCTTTAACTCTTATATATTTTTGCTAATGCTTAATTTATATTTCAATTCTGACTAACCCGAACAAAGTTTGTTATCGAGCTAATGTAGTAGAATTTAACATTCTACTACATTAGCCCGATAACAATGTCATTTTATTCTGTTTTGCTATGTCAATTTCCTTATATCCTCGAAAAAAATTTTCGACATTTTTAAAGGAATCAGATGGTAACCCCAAATCTGTTATTACTTCAGATATATTTAAATTTTATAGATTTCCTGCGGCAAATGGGGTGGTATAACACATTCAAAATTGTCAGCTCCTTTGAGAATGACATTTAAATGTCACCAACTTCATGAAAATGAATATTATAGCGTTCTATAATGAGGACGTGAGTTCAACAGCTTACGCCTTGTACAAGTTGACTCGAAAATTCAAAGAATCTCAGGAATACAAAGAATCAGCTCTGAGTGCACTTTCTGCAATGGAAGGGGCCTTTGACAGTACAAGCCATGACGTCGTGAGAAAAGCGCTAATGAGAGGTTAATTCTAGCCTCATCCTCTGATTTTCTCAATCGCTTTGCTTGCGTGGCAAACCGTCATTTGTACGGTTGGATCAAGCAACAATCAACATAAATAAAGATCATGGGTGTCCACAAGGAGTGTCTTTTTACAGCTTCTAAAGGTTCTCCTGTCAGATGAGCCCATATTTAGATGCATGATATCGCAATTTTAACCAAGGGAAAGTACTGTGGGACAACGTCTGATATAATACAAGGTGGACTTTGAATCGGTAACAACTGGTGCCAAGAAATAGATTTTAGACCCTTTTAGATTTTGATAAACCCAAACAGATGTCTTTCCCAAGAAGACGAAATATGGACGTACTACGGATCATGTATTTTAATGGGATAGCGATCAGGTACGAAAATTAAAAATTCTTTTCGCAAATTTGATTTTGAGATCTCCGAAGAGGAGGTCTTCAGAGGACCTTTTTGGAGAAAACTAGCAGGACTCAAAATGTCGAACATTTCCCTTGACGTCTATGACAAGAAGGAATTTCGAATTTGCATCGGAATGTACAAGAGAAAGCTAATGGTCCTCACTTTGATCTTCTCGGGGTATGCGCACTCTGAGAACTTTTCAAGAAAGTTGACGTGAAACTTAACAGTAACTCCAGATTCTGTAGTTTAATGCGAAGAGAACACTGTCTCGCGGAAAAAGCTCATGATCTTCACTGTAATCTTCTCGATGTGTGCTCACTCGGAGGATATCTCAAGAAAAAAGGTATCAAGCCAGATGGTAAGTGCGAATCCTTCAATTTTATGGTAAAGAAAGCAATGCAAATGCGGAGCACTGTCTCTAAAAAAACAGACAACCTAGGAATAAGGTTTGTTATCAAAGATATATACAACGCCTTAGCAGATAATAAGCTTGTTTAAAAGGTAGACCTACTTGAGGCTACAAACGGAGTCCGAAATATCCCCCCATTATAGGTTAAATTGCTATTTTCTTATATAACCAATTGATCAATCATTGAATAGTTTTCTTCAATAACAACGCTTAAATCGATCTAAGTCATGCATCCTAAAAAAAACGTTTATTTCTCGAAGTTTCGTAGAGCTCACAGAAAATCACAGATAATGTTTTATTAAATTAATAAAAAATTTGATCTCATCGGTTTGTTTTTTTTCGCTCTTCATTTATCAATTTCATTTCAGGACTTATCAATTCGTAATGACACACACTTGCTACTCTCCACGGCCATTGTCTTAAATGTGGTATACTTCTTTGGAAATATGTTGCGTTGCTTTCCGACTTAAAAAAAAGCCACGGTTAAGACTGCAACCTATTCGTACGTCATGACATGAGAAAAAGTTGAAAAAGCTATTCTCTTATTCGAATCCTGTATTATTAATTTGTTTACATTTTTTGCAAATGATAGCAAAATGTCCTAGAAATATACTTCGACAGACTTGTGTATTCAAGCGTGTTGCAATTGTATACTACCACAACTCAAGGAAAGGAGAGTGCAGGTTACCTAGAGCAATCGTGAAATGGCTTTTTGGAATAGTTACGCTTCAATAAGTTGATGCTTGACCTGAACCTATCTGACATTTTTGTTCTAATCAGAATCAATATATAGTACAATCGGACGAATATCCTGGATGTATTTTCATTTCAAAGGATAAGTTTGTGTCCGTTTTGAAAATAAACCCGCATTGAATAAATTCAAACGATTATTAATCAGGTTTTATTAATCAGTCCTCCCAATTATCATTTCTTTCAACTTTCTAAAAGCTTGTTGGCTTTATTTTTGAAACAGACCTTAGTTTTCCTTAAAAATGCTAACAAAGTGGTTTAAGATAGCTTCCTTGGACTCAAAACTCTCACAGGTCATAGTATATTATTTGAATTATTCTGTATAGACAAAAGCATATTAAAATCTAAAGACGAAATATCTAACGAATGCGTTACTCCTTATTTGAGCTCCTGCGTTTTGCGCAGTATTAACGCGGGGAGGCTTTATATTACGTTAGAATTAAGTCCCGTCAATATTATTCTTCACGATAAAACCAGCTCCTATCAAGCCCACGATCGAACCACGATTAGAAAAACTTAATCTTGGTTATATGTAATGAGTCATACCAAAATTTATTTCCCAACATTACTAAACCTGGTTTTATTAACAACTACAATAGAACCAGGATTAGTAAGAGCTAATCCAAGTTACATCTAATATTTCTAATTTATGTCTAAGCTGTCAGTGATTTGTATAATTTTCTTAATTGATCTAGGAATTTAAAATATACTCGATAATTTCAATGGTTTTGTTTCAATTCCAACTATTGTTGCTTGCTACTGTTGTTTATTGGGCCAGAAAATGTAGTACAATCTCTTGCCCCACATTTCCATTGTGATTACTTGCTTAATTTTTCGCCCATACCAGCGGCTCGCAACATTTTTCGATACGTGTCAGAAAATCATATGAAACCAACATATACTTCATGCCTTAACATAGAATTAAGGCATGGATCTGCACAGTGACGAATCGATCATCTGCCTTATTTACGTACAAGGCCTCGTAGAATGCGCGATGCACACGGACTTAAGTTAAGTACCAGATGAATATCCTTGTTGATCTTTGTTTCTTTCGGTCCAAACATTAATGTTGTGTCTCTCTTTCTCTCTCTCTCTCTCTCTCTTTTTTCTTGACATTTCTAGTAGAGTAAGAACTCATATCAGATAAAATCAGGCATTATATCGGGTCATTCAAGTGAAAAATTTAGGGTCAAAGCAACAAAAACGCAATCATACAAAGTATGACATTTAGTCTTCCAAAAAATGCGAGAAATTTACTTAGCATAATGAAAATATAATTTCATTAAGAATAAAAAAGACAATGATTTTCGGCAGTTATTAATTTTTTCTATTTTCGTATCTTCAACGACAACATCATCTATAAGGCAGTTTAATTTAGAATATTGTCTGCTCCTTCAGCATCTCCATAAACATTTTAGAACCCTTCCACATTGTTGTCGACTTCTTGCTTCAAACCATATTTGTCAACATGTGCAACTGGTAGCCGTGGGCTAGTTGTTTATTTCATTTAGAATATTTTTTTTTTCCAATTTTGAGTTTTGCTCCTCTATTTTTTCCACTCTTGATTTTGCCATACGTTAATGGTTTGAACGGTTTCCCAACACACGAGCAAGTTCACTTAACGAAACAGGATGACGAAAACGAAATACATTTAACCGTTTTTCATTACATAAATTTCGACTGTGGTAGGAGTAAATGCACATATGAATGGATAAGCGTATATGTAGGTAGACAGCGATAACATGTTCCCATATCAATTATTCATGACTTTTTCAAGCAAATTCATTGCCTATACCAAGTGCGTCAAATGTAAATTTAAATGCAATTTTTCCAATTTTTTTTTAACGAGTGCCTGAAAGGCGTGACAAAACAAATGAATCGAAAGATAGAAGACCTATTCAATTTGTCACTGGATCCTTACCAGCCACGCACGTGTACATCATTCTTTATCCGGACTGTGAAAAAATTAAAAGTATTCGTGGTGGGACAAACTAATTCGGGAGTCCTTTTGCCTTAAGGAAGAATCTTACTGATGACTAACTGTTTACCCAACAACTTTGCAAATATCTCCAGGCGAAACACGAATTTTGTATAATATTCAAATTATCTTATTCGTAGTCCTGTGGTGTTTCAACATTTTCATGTAGCGCAGACGTTGTATCTGAGCCCAATATCTATTTCAATGCCACAAAGTTTTATTACATTTATATTTAGATCACTCTTACACTCTCTACTGCATGCATAAAGTTGACCCAACTGACCAGGACGATACGTTCGAGGGATTTCAAAATGAGTAACGAGTTTAAAATTAAAATCGATTATCCTACATTGATGGTGTATATTTAATCATCATCCTATGCACCAATCCTTCCCTCTATTTTTCCATCAGCAGCTTATACAATGTTCTCGATTGCTGGCGGCTGGCAGGACACGTTGCAAAAAAAAACGGAATCAAGGTCAATGTGGAGCATTTGACCACAATTTCAATTTTTACTCCGAAAAATGCACATCAATGTTATTCCGAAATAATTCAAAGTCCTGCAAAAGGGACGAAGCGTGTTCATCTGAAGTAAATAAGAAAATACCCATATCCTTGCACAGATTTAATCCAAGCACAAAAATAAAAGCAAATTAGATACAGTAATAGAAACAATTCAAAGGACAATTAGGTTGTGGACGAACATTGATTGAAAGTTAACTGCATATTTGCATACATACATACGTAAGGAGTCGGAGGATTGTTAATAGCGAAATACGCCTCGCTACTCGCAACCAGCTTTCAATTATGAGCTTATGGTTGCCGAGTGCCTGGTGAATATATTCTAATTACAAAATCGATTCAGCATATTGAACGGGATCCTAATTGAGAATTCCGACGGGATAGGAAAGGGGTAAGAGAATTGCTAATTAGAAGTACTATCCGGCAACATATGCTGTTTGATCCTTGCCTGAATGAATCAGTCATTCACTTCTCTTTGAAATATAGTCGAAAACACGATACTACTCTGCATAACCTATCGTTGGTGAAGATATTTGAAAGAATTTTTCAGGCGTTAGCGTTTGCAGATAAACTGAGAAAGAAATTAGCTTTTGAACCGTTGAAGCCTGTTGAAATAGTGAATTCCAAAATAATGGTCAATGTCGATTTGAATTGATTAGATGTCCTCTGCGTTGCGATTGAAAATATTAAAGGATTTTTAATCTCCTTCATTTACGTTTCAAAAGGATACTCAAACAATACAACACATACAACTATCATTACAAATCAAATTAAGGACACTTTCTCATTAATGGCTTACGATCAATCTAGATTCTAGCCAGACTTACTTATTCAAATGCTTAAGTTACTTTACTTCAGCCTAACTTCGCAAGGTTGGGGTCAGATGCAACTCATCTAATGTCACCATTTTTATAAATATGCATTGGCACTTAACACTCGTTTGAATTGCAATCATAAGAGAATGCACTCACTACATAAAGGTTTTTTGCAACATGTACATAGATCCTTTCTATCTCGCAAGCTTTTGACTGAAAATTATCAAATTTAAAGAACTGCTAAAATACATTATCCTTAAGTATATTATCGAATGAAAAACCAATCTCACATCGGTTTTTTTTACTATTCTTCCCAATTTTGAACATTCAACACCCACCGTTGAGAATTTAATTGAGGCAATCGTATTTCACACTAGCAAAACTTGAATTGTGAAGAAAAAAAATCGAAAAGGATAACATATAATGTCATTAAATGAATGGATTCAATATAAAGTCACGCTAGCTTGTGGCAGGTAAGTGAGTCCAATGAATGGTACAGTATTGAAAAGAAGGAAATTTTAAAGGTCGTGGCAATCAGGTGACTTTTTTTTTATTGATCTTCCCTGGTCCTTATTAAAATGTCTTTCAATAAGTTAGTGGTCTAATTATATTTGATTGTAATAGGATAATTTTCGATGGGATGTCAGCAAGAAACCTTTATAATTTTGGGTCCGGAAAAGGGACGACTATAATTTTTGATTTTAGATTGGATTTTCCTGTTGTTTGCACGTAGTAGTGCATAGTAGTAGTAGCAGTAGTAGTAGTAATAGTAGTGGTAATAGTAGTGCGTAGTAGTAGTAGTCGTTAAAATGATAAACCAAAAGAATAAGAAAGAAAGCTACAACAAGTTAATAGAGCTTTATAAAGGCATTACTTTGTACTGCAATTTTTTGTGGAAACACTAGATAAAACATTATAAATGTTTATGTCTTCAAATGACTATGTTTAAAGCATTATCCTGTTCGAATCATCTGCTGTCGAGCCTTCAATCCTGAAGTTATATGCAGACAATCACAACACAACTCACTGCAATGAAGTGAAACAAATATGGGCCCCTGTATACAGAGGTGCAGAGTAGGCAAAAGAGCAGACGACCTGCCAAAGAGAGGGTTCAGCCGGTCAAATTGCTACATAACTGGACTCAATTAAGAAACCAATAGCAGTAGTGACCTACTACTACCAATAGTAGTAGTAGCAGGGGAAGCTAGACGAAACCATCTGGAAGGGGAAAAACTCGATTTTGTGTGACAGGAATAACTGCAGGGTAAGCCGACTTATTTGCTCCCACTCCAACAAGACCAGGATACCCTATTTCGAAGGTAGGAAACAGCGCGAGAATTTCCGCCTATTTAGAATGAAAGGACATTCTACACCAATGGCTGCAAAACAGGCGTGAACTCGGAAGCCGAAGTTTTCATCAATGACTGTTCTTTGCACAACCTGTAAGATTTTCTTAACTAACAAAACTTTTAACTGGTCTAATTAACAACTAACAGGCTCGGAACTGAACAAGATTTCAATAAAGTACAAGGCGATTCCAAAGCCTCGAATAAAAAATCCCGTCGGATATTCCTGCATTTACGGTTGTCACAGAGATGACAACGGGTTTTCTGCACGAAAAATAAGACATCCTATCGGAAAATAAGTCCGCACTTAACGTGCTTTTGTCTCCTTAGTTAGTACAGGAGTACAAGACTCGCAACCCTCAAAAAACAAGCACGCAACTTGATCGGAGAATATCGAAACTAATTGGGTCGTATTGGAGACAGATGGATCAACTAGTAAGACCTACTAGTAAGACCTACTTACCTACAACTAGTAAGACCTACTTGTACCAGTAAAACGTGAGTAAATTTAATCAAAGAAACTCTATCAGCGGCGAGCGTTTCTCTTATAAATCAGCAAACAAGAAAGTACTCTATGGACGGAGAAAGTCGGAAACGACTGGATCGACTACAGCTTGGTTTATAGTTCCAGCTTGACCAAACGAAGACTTAGTACTCGGACTCTTTCGGCGTTTTTAAGGCGCGCCAAATTTCTGAATTAGCATTTAACCTTTTAAATACTCAATCGGACGACACCTATCAACACTTGGTGACGTGAAAGAGCTCATTGACACTACAGAAAAGTTAATTAATATACAAATAGAAGCGTCAGCTTCTACCACAAAATGTACTACGAAAGCTAAATTCTATGATCCTGCTTGCTCAGATAAGGTTATAATGGTTAAGATGACGAGCATCAGCGTAAGCTCCGCGTTTACAGGCAAAACCTCTTTTGCCCTTTTTTGTTTCAGAAATTTAGGAAACCCATTTCAGACTGTTTTCACAGACGAATTAAATTACCTGGAGAAAAATTGTGTATTTTTCAAACTTTCTGACATAATATAGCATGATTTCATAAGCATAGAATTAATATTTGTAATTGCTCCAATCTTCAAAAAAATTTTGTGCTAAAAATAAAGAAAAACCTTCCTTTTAATTCAATCAGCGATCGCTGATGAAGACCGAACGATCACGGTCGAAAATCGATTCCGCAAGGTAAATAAAAAAAACATAAAAATAAAAGGAAGGTTTTTCTTTATTTTTAGCATAGAATTGATGATGAATATCCAAAAACCATCAAGAACACCTGGAACAAATATGTTTCATTCTTCACAAAAAAGAAGAGGACCAAGATGGCTGCTTTGTGAGATACACAAGAGTAACCATTTATTTCGTTGAATATAAGTTCTTCACAAATCCATGAAATTTAATGATTCGAACTTGATTTTGAAGACATAAATCATGCCTCTGTTCTACTAAGATTTTATTTAATCAGATTTCAGTGTCAGTATTTTCTGTTTGACGCATGCAAATGCCTTTGTACCACTAGTTCAAATCTAATCTACTTGTACCTATTTTTCATTTCACGAAGGATGAGTGAAAGACTCACCGTCTTCAAACGATTTCTCGTGATCCGTTCCTTTGTTCGTTAAGCCCAGGTTGATAATAAAGGACATTCCACAACAGGCTTTTTGTAAATATTTTGTTGGTCGCTTATTAGGCAGCTGTATACTTTTTTTAAATTTTCAATAGATCTCTGCATTTATTTGTAAAGTATTTATATTGAAACTATATAACTTTCAAAGTGTTGAGAAATACCAAAATCGCGTGGATGTTATTCAAATAAATATATAAAGGTTATTCCTCCTCATTGTGCTAAATATGCGCGAAAACATCATAGCTGGGCCAAGCTCATTGATTGCTTTCGATAATCCTGCTTTTGAAATTAATACATTTAAGTATTTCCTGGACAAGACTCGCATAGCTCATGTCTGTGTAGGATGTATGGGAAGTTGAATTAGAAGTAGAATGGATAGATTGAAAGTGTCTCCAAAATGTTCGACGAAGGATTCATTTATCTAGACACAATCTACGTCTAGAACGTGCACAGTTTGAGAGTTTGATGAGTGTTCTAAATCATAGATTCAAATTATGATTCTGAACACTCTTTGGGGTTCATCTTTATGAGGATAAAAAAGATTAGAAAACTGGCCACCTAAAGCACATGACATTTTGGCTGATAAATCATAATATGCTCAACGGAATCCACAATGCAGCAATTTGCAAATGCTCATATCCTTTCGGGAATGCTTTGTGGCACAGAATTCTAACAGAGCTCCCTAGAAAATCGTTCCTCTCCTCCTAGACAGTCGAGATAACGAGTATCGTGAAGGCTACATCGGTTGGAGTTTTTTTTCTTGTATTCTATTCGGCACTCACAAAATTTCATTGAAGTCCTTCAATCAAATTTATACATCTTTTGATGGCAGAAGGTCATAAAAATCTTTTCAGTAAGTTATCAAAATCGTCTTTCACGACCGTATCCTTATCTTATGTGGAGGCGCGAATGCTTTATTTGTGAGCCAAATGCTAGGAGACTATCCGAACGTTGATGACACGGACTTTCTTGATAGAAATATTTCATATTATATTTATGTCTATAATGGAAGCACCACAAGTTCATGATTTACAGATGACTTATTTTTGAATAGGTGATTTACGATAAAAATCTTGCTTACAATGCGTGTGTTATGTAACTTGTTTATGTGAGCAAGGATAAGCTGGTTGGAAAATGGCTGAAGTTTTCTCATATAGTCCTTCAGAATCATAAACAAAATACATGATATGACAAGGACGCGTAATTAGTCTCTTGTATTTTATTATAAAACTTCAGCTTAGCTTATACCCTTTTATGCCTTCCAAACAACTGAAATTACCCAGTGCTAATTAGTAACCATGATAACGAACATATCTAATTATTATTCACGGATCTGCTGACATTTTGTGAAAGTTGCCGGCAAATCCGGTCATAAACGTAAGATAGAGTGTAAAGAGAAGCCAAACTACAAATTACTCCCATAAAGTCACGAAAATCACACATGATTTTTTATTATCACCGAAAAGGTCACCATACAATTGAGTAACATAATCAGTTCCCGCGATGCATTGCTTGTTAGCTACTAACCCGACACGTTTTGACTAATCAAACATGCAACCATCAAAAATCACAAACACAAATTTTCCTTCTTCCGTTTATGTAACAACAATTGAACCATATCAAAAACACATTAAATCCTCTTCAATATCAAATGTCTCAACACAAACAAATTACATAACAGCAAACAGAATAAAACATATCGCTGGAGAATATGTTGAAGCAAAAAAAAAGAGAAGCAAATACCTAAATATGTGACTACATCTGTATCCGATTTCCAATTTGATACGGACTTATCCGATTAGTCTGTTATCATTCCCAACCTTCAGTGTATAATAAATATCTATGCATAGTGTCCTGCTTCCATTTAGTCAAATCCAAAAAGAGGATTATTCTAGGAGCAACACAAAAATTTTATCCGTAGATTCAACTTCATTCGCGGCTACTACAAACAAGAACACCAGCAACAATGGCAACAACAACAACTACTACTACTACTACTACTACACAAGCAGCAACCTTCCTTATCCGTTTGTAGGTGTGGGCATCAACAGGAGCAATGATAAGAGAGTATCATCGATATCAAGCCGATTGTGATAAATTTAATTGATCAAACGCCATTCAAACTGTATCAAAAGGAATTGAATTGCTCGTCCTGATGAAAGACGAATGTGTTATGTAATCAATTCGTCAATGAAGAATTGTTTTATCTTTTCGCCGTAAAAATAATCGGGTTGCCATAATAATTAGTATACACTAATAACAATTGAACCACACGCACACGTTCACGTAGCGATATATAACGTGAAAACAATATAATTATTATGCAATAATGAATATTGGTTCTGGCAAGGATATTCGCTTGGTTAGATTGACAGCGTTACGTAAGCGATAAATTTCGAAATTCACACAATCAAACGCACAAGCAGAAGGATATATTGTAACATTTTACGTAAATTGAATTTCGTGTTCCTGGCAAAAGACATTTTACTGGAAAGATCCTTTGCCGCGATGATTGTCATGAAATTCGGTGGAAAAATCCGCCTAAATGCTCATAAAAACAACATTGAAAAATTTGATGCAGGATATACACATACGTGTGTGTGAGTGTATGTATGGCAAATGGAAACAAGCAGTTACGTAAGACGAATTGGATACGAAATGGTGTCGAGTTTTTCTCGCATTTACATTTAAAATACGTAAGTATCTGCAATTGAATATTTCAATTTCGTCGGAAGAATATTTGATTTATTTTATTTAGCCAATGAAAATGTCCTGCAACATTGTTGGTTGCAGAAATTAAGCGATAGTAAGCAAAAGAAGTTGTGTAGCTGCAAAATATTTATTAGTTTTTCTTGCTTCCATTTTAACTTTCTGAAATACATTTAAACCCGCCCTAACGCGAAAAAGTGCCTGAACATTTTACTCAACAATTATTGATACCGACTATCCTAATGAGTTACAACATCATTTTTGAAAATTAGAGGCCCTCTGGCTAGATTCCTCAGACCTTGTAAGCCAGAAAGAATGGGCGAGGCCACCATTGAGCTAGCAAGAAAACGCTTAGCAAGAATGTAACATACTGGAGTGTGTTAGCCAAATCGGAGAAAAGCAAAGCCAGAAAGAATGGGCGAGGCCACCATTGAGCTAGCAAGAAACCGCTTAGCAAGAATGTAACATACTGGAGTGTGTTAGCCAAATCTGAGAAAAGCAAAGTCAAACTTCCTACGAAATTTCCCACAGCATAAATACAGGAATAACAACGATTTTTCAGGTCAAAATCCCCTGCTACCAAGGAGGACGCACTGCATTTAATTAATATACGGATAAAAATATCAAATTCATTTCATTATTCGGCCACTTCCTGATTCATGGAACTCTAAGTTAGCTTACGGCTTCGGCGACGGGAAACCACACGGTAGAAGTTTTTTCGTTTACTTTGTTTGTAGTCGCCGCTTCAATTTTCAATGTTTCTTCGAACTACTCTGTCGCCTTCGCTGAGAGTAGAAACACAACCAAACTCTTAGTTCCCCACTTTCGCGGTCTACAGCCATTCGCACTTCTTGATTTTAAGGAATTTTTCAGGATTAATGTGTCCCCAATGAGTCTCCGATGTGTCTCTACAAAAAGTACCTCATTTCATCTGCGAGAAGAGTTTCAGGACCCCGTAACACTTAATTCTACTTTCGTGCGCTCTACTGCCACTCCCCTTTCTCGCTTTTTAGTTACTTCTTCGAGGATTGCTTGATCTTCTTCCAAGCGCAACAGATAAGAGCCGCAGCATCATTGTTTATTTGTCCAGCTTGATCGATAATTTGTCCTCGAAAGGATTACTTGAAACAAAACGTAACATTTCCTTTTTTCTTTTGCTTTAATCATTCAGACTGTCCAGTCACTGACGGTTGATGTGCTACTTTCAGCTCGAACGCTCCTTGCAGAGCACTACCTTGAGTTTACATGGTCAACTGTTTTATTGGTTTCATTGGAAAAATGTCAAATTAGCAGTTCAACTTTGACATTTAAAAGCCAAACGTCAATTTTTTTGGATTATAATACTAAGCAGCATAGGCCCTAAAGGCCCAACAAAACCAATGCAAAAATTTCTTGCATTGGTTTTCGCCGAATCGGACAGTAGCATGGGGGGGGGGGGGGTTGGAGGTTTCCGAATTATTTTACCTGAAAAATACCTTTACTTTTACCAATTGATATCGCGAATGGAACGGATCAAAGCCGGCCTGTGTGTGGCTTTCACAGACCTCTTGGTGATGCAACGTTCTGTGAATGCTTTAGGTATGGAAACTGTTGACATCATATCCCTAGATTTTGAACTCTCTTCTTTCGTCATTTCAACTAAATCGCACAGGAAAAAGGAGCTACCATTAAAGAAACTCCTGGAGACAAGTGTTTGTGATCATATCCGAATAAGACTTAATCGCTGCAAGTAAACAGATCTTATTATATTTCAGACAGGGAGAGCTTTTGACGATGATTGATATGCAGGACTAGAGATGGCAAAAACTGCTACTTTTGCATCACAGTGATTTGCTGCGATTGCTCATTTGATATATCTGTGAAAAAGAGCTGCTCTTTAACCACAGTGATATTTTGCGTGTCTTGAGGTAAAATCAATTTCGATGCTAAGTATATGAAAAATACTCTTTTGCTAATTGTATGAAAAAACTCAGTTTTATTAACGTACATAGAAGTACTTAAATATATATACAAAAAGAATAAGATTATACCGTAATTCTAGTTTTAGCAAATGCATTCCTTAACCTAAATGTAAACAATATAAATACAATCACACATTGCCATAAAAATTAAAGAAAAATTCAATCAAAAAATCCATTTCAGAGTCCACTTAAAGCTAAAACGATTTCTTAAAATCTGTAGAACAAGAGATGCTAGATAGCATTCTCTTTTATTAGTCGCAAATTTTGATTTAAAAATAAAATTTTCTCCACTTTATGTGACTGCAGTCTCGTTCTGCGATCATTGAGCAGATACCTAGCTTTAGAAAAAAGGCGCTCACAAGGTACCGAAGTAGCTATCGTGCATAGATTTTCCCTAGCTAGCTGATTAATATAGGGATACTTATGTTTGTTGTCTTGCCACCATTTCAAAGGATTTTCATTTTTCGGAATGATACTCTCTTCTAAGTATCTTTCCACTTCAACACGCGCTCTGGAGGAAGCTGTTCCGACTGGTATAACTTTCAAAACTGCTTTATTATAAGCACTCCAGACTGACATTTCATCATTTGAAACATCATTGTCAGTTATAGTGTGCGGGTTTTCAGTCGAATGTGAATTTCCACTGCTACTTGCAATTCTTGCTGTGATTCCTTCGATGATGCTGTTTTTCGTCTGATCGGCGGTAAATTCTCCTTTGAAGGCAATGTTCTTAAATCTTGGATCTAAAAATGTCGCCATACAAAATGTGATATTTGATTCAAGATCATCAAATTTAGAATCAATCCCAGATTTCAACGAAGAAACCATTGACACAACACTAGGATGAAAGTTCATTTTCAAAAGCTGATCAACCACATTTTTTAAACCAGAGATAAGTACAATCACGAGCGATGCCGTTAAATAATTTTCTCCGCTAGTAATTTTCGTGATCGCCTCAAAAGGTTTTAGGACTTTAATAGCCTGAGTTATAATTGTCCATTCATCAACAGACAAAATCGGAAGGTTTTTGTCGATGAGAGCTATTGTAGCTTTGACTGCTTCTTGTAGTTAAATCATCCTTTCCAACATATAGAATGTGGAATTCCATCGAGTTGAAACATCCAGAACTAATTTTTTGAGTTCATTTCCTGCATTTTGTTGGTACTGCAAGAATTTCTGATTCGAAGCTGTGCTTCTTTTAAAATGCACAACAACTTTACGGACTTTGTCAAGTATTAATGCCAAAGGCTTGAGACCATCTTGGGTGATTAAATTAATGCTGTGTGCCAAGCATCCAAAATGCTTCCAACCTGTATATTTTTTTAGCGCTGATTTAATATTTGCAGCATTGTCAGATATTGCAAAAGTTTGCTAAATTAAGAGCGGTGTGTCTATCGTTACAGCTCACACAACTTAGTAAGGCTGATTTAAAAACGAAATTTTCGTCTACATAATGAATGGTCAGTCCTATAAAGCTTTCATTATTTCCAACATTATAAGTCTAACAGTCTGTTGTTGGACTACATTTTATAACTGAGCCCATAAGAAGTTCAACTTCATGCAACACTTTTTCGTAAGCCGCAGGAAGCATAGTGTCCGAAATAAGGCGCCGATTTGGTAAAACGAGGGAACTATTTAAGGATTTTACTAGTCGGCGGAATCCATAGTCTTCCAAAATGCTGAAAGGTTGAAAATCGACTGTGAAAAGGAGCATCAAGTCTTCGTAAATTTTTTGCTTTGCGTTCATCGTTAATTTTCGAGGAACAAAATCATTAATTGTCCCTAATACCAATGACGATCGCTTAATGGACCTGGGTTCTCGATTTTCCTGTACATTTTCACCAGCGCTTGTACTTGGCTACGGATCCACACTTACCCCAGTTGAATTGATGCTTCCAGTAGTTTCATTCTATAAAGCAATTTTACAAAAAGAATGGATATGAGCTTGTGCATGGACAGATTCTTTTGGTTCGAATCGATTGATAGACTCTGGAGCTGGCAAGGTATGTTGGAATATACGTAACAAGGTAGTTGAAGGTTTGTTTTTTACAATCAGGGATGACGCAACTTTTGGACTACAGGAAGGATATATACGACACATTACTCAAATTACTCATGGGTATACTCCTTGCACTACTTTTCGTTATAAATTTACTAACGGGAATTTTTACTGATGGATGCTTCAATATGGCATGCCGCTTAAGATTAGTCACTGACGTCTTATACGTCAACTTTGCCTTGCAAATATCGCATTCAGCAACACAGTTGTCAACCGCGGTAAAAAAAAGTCCCAGATTGGACTATTTTTTTTCGATTTGGAATCCATCAAACTGAAAAGATGGTATATTTAAAAGTGCATGGCATGGTAATACATTATAAGAAAATACAGCTAAATCATATTGAAATTTGTAAGGCTGTTCATTTATTTTTTTGAAGCATTTTCGATATAACTTCAAAAATGATTAGCCAAGAAAGTGAAAAAAAATGAAAATAATATCTACTATATTATGCTTTTGTTACGCGTTTGGCAATATATAGCCATTATCAAGCTGTTATTCAATAATTGATTGATTAGTAGTGTGATAATGATTTGTAGGAAAAAACCCGTTGTGTAAAAAGAACATAAAAAGATATTATTTTAAATTCACTAGTGTTAAATTTGTCCTATAATAAGCAAATTTAAGTAAGTGTCATCCAAACTCAGTTAAGTACTGTTATTTCTAATTGAAAGTCCTTCCTGTGTTAAGTAAGAGTCCGGGAAGCAGTGTTGAAAATGACATAGTCATTTCGGCCGATTGGTTTCAGGTTTTTTTTGTTTGATTGTATCAACAAAGAAATGCGATTTTAGGCCGCTTGAAAATTCGCACACAGTATTATGTAAACCTGTATTATGAATGTTGCTGACTATTTTAATAATTTTCATCATCCTTGAAACTATTTGTGCGCATATTTCAAACGGCCTGAAAGCACTTTTTTTTAAATCAAAGATACTCTCCACAGCCCTTTCGCCCCGGTCGCGGATACTGACTTTTATTTTTGTCCATGTCTGAACAATGGGTTATACTTGAAATCAATCGGCCTGGAATGACAATGTCATTTACAACGCTGCCTCCAGGGCAATAAGCCAAACACAAATGGAAAGGTATATTTTTAGTATTTTGATGGGAATGTATGCCTTCAAATATTTTTTATTAAAGATCATGAGTTTCCAACGGAAGATATGAAATCCTTGTTTGTTATTTGCAAATCAAATTTATTAGTGAATAAATGCAGAATAGTCTATCAGTAGTTCAAAATTTTGTTTGAAAGTCTATGACTTCCTACAGAATGATTGGTTTTGACTCGGTAAAAGATTAGATTAAAAAACAGAACTAAGCTCTCAATATCTTCTATTCCAAATTCATGCTTCTTGTGAAGAAACATTCAAAAATATTCTGGCCCATTATTATTTTAAAATAATATATTTTCTGTGGAAAAGAAACCCAGAGAACAGTACATATTTAGTTAACAAATTAATAAGGAAGTAAAACTAAGGAAAAAATTTTAAGTAACTTTAGCCAAATCACTTTATGTGAATAGGTAAAGCTAAAAACTACTACTTACTTCGCAATTTTATTTAATATGCTTAAAACTGATCAAGCACACACTCAAACACTTTAATCAATCCGCAATTATGCACCACTTAAAATGCAATGACTTTAAGCCGCTAATTAAGACAAACATAAGATTTCCATGTTCGGTATTTTTATCCTAGATCCTCTCATATGCACTATGGGAACAAAAAATCATGCACGACGTGTCGCAGTGCTAGGCATATACATTTGTAGCAACCAAACCGCTGAGCGGACATTAATATCAAACATTTTCATTCCGAGCAGTGACCAATTCGTCATTCACATTTTCAAATCAAATAGCAGTCTCGGCCGAGATTGCTCATTTTCATTCAAATGGCAAAATCACAAAAAAAGCTATTCTTATGAGCAACATAAGACTGCTACACGTTGCTTACGAAAATACTGCAGTCGACATGAGCAGAGATCACAAATGAGCAGTGTTTGACTACGATATTCTAATCGTCTTCTAGCGCTGTGTTTTCGGTCGCTGGTGGCAGCTGCTATTGATGAGTCTGCTCATTCTTGTAGCAGTGATTTTTCAAATTCTATCGCAACCTGCGATTGCTCTTTTCGTATCACTGTGAAAAAATCGCAGGTTGCGAAAAAGCATACCAACTCTATGCAGGACTATTAAACACGCAGACATTAGTTCAAAGTATCGCCAAAACTCGTTCAAATAATCGACTCATTTTAAGAGTGAAACTTTTCATGCTAAAATAGACATTGATCCCCGATGCTTATGAGCAACAAAAAGCTGAAATTAAGCTGAAAAGCATCCATTCCCGGAATCCTGTATAATATATTCATTCCAGATACTCAAAACTTGCAACTTAAAAATGTTAAAACGCGCCTCGTCTGTCAAATTAGACAAAACCATTCTTGGCCTGAACATAATTTCTGCAATTTCTCAAGGATATCCGATTCACTCTGGAATTCTCTTTCAATGTAACAAAAGTCTTGTCAGCTTACGATACTTTGATAACTCTGTATCACGTTCGCAGTCTCTTTGAAGTCCAAATCGAGGAAGTATGACGTCAAAAAAAAAAGGTTCTTGTACTCAAACTGATTTTAAGACAGGCCTTACTTCATGGTTATATAACATTGTGCCGGGCGATAAAAAATGACAACACGGGCTGCAATCATTTCAAAAGAGAAGGAACAGAAGATTCTTGGACATACGCTGGACATACCATGGATCTACGTTACAAAAAGTTGAACTTGGAATCCAGTGACAAGTCATACGAAGCTCTGAATTATATTGCCATTATATTCACCCTTCATAATACCGTCGCTATTCCATAGCTGCCGGCTAGACAGGAGTACGACATATGTATAAACGAGCATATTCATATTTTTTTTGCTTTTTTAGATCTTTAATTTCTTAAAACTTGAACAGTTTCAACATCAGGAACGAAATAAATTTGGAATGCTAGTCTACAGCAGTGGGTACTCAACACTTATAGAAAAAATCAGCAATAGCATCAACTACCAGTTTTACCAACGATTAACTAAATATTTAGTTATTTTCCTCGACTTAGTGGTGGAAAAGCATTTAATCTGCTATTAACTTCGTCCTTTCCTTTCAAGGAACATGTTCCTACTCTGGTTGCAGGAAGGACTCTGGAATCCTCTTACACCCACATCCTTTTGATTCGTATTCCTTGAAATACACGTTTAAATGCCTCAAGACACATAATAGGCTTTGGAGCCTTCTACTGTCCTTTTTGTCCTAAAAAAGAAGAATGTGATAAAACATACGAAATGTTATATTGCCTCCACTCAGGGAATCAAACCCACGGCGCCGTCAAGTTATCCTGAAACATCAAATACCGTCTTAACATGCGATTCTGCATTATTAATTAACAAACAAAAGAAATCCGATTTTCGAAAAAAAGAAAAAAAAAACGTACAAATTTTTGACGTTGCACGAGTCATTTAAAAAATTTTACCAACAAATCTTTTCCAGCGACGTTAAAATGTTTAAAAATTTATTCAGTTCCCTGCAATGCTGAACGATGTCAATATATGCTTTATTTATAAAAACGCATAAGTCCTTTTTTACCAGGTCGTTGATGGCCTTAAACAGATGTAGAAAGTTGTTTGTTTATGTAATTTTGAAACATGTTTTCGGGCTCTACATCGAATTTTTCGTGTTAAAATGTGCCATAAGAATTTGCAGCAAATCAAGGTCGTTTTTCAATTTTGCTTATTTCACACAATCTTAAAGGATTCCTCGGAAAATCAACATTTCATCAATCTATTATGTGACAACTAAAATCAAGATTAACTCGAATTCGAAGAAACGAGAAAAGAAAACAGAAAGATTTTGATTGAAGTTCTTTCCGTTCAATCGTCATTTGAGCCGTTTTTCCATTCAATGAGCAAGCTACTAACAACCAAACCAACTAACAAACTTCTTATGTCCTTTGAACGTTCGACTGACAACGATTATATCGCGATGATTCTCGACTATTCCAACGAAGATAGATGACGACACAATAATTTTTTTTTCACCATTCATCTTCTGAAGAGATTTTATCGCGCTCCACTTTCCTTTTGATGTTTTCACTCGCTGCATTTTTCTGGTCTGTCCTGATGTTTTCATAAATTTAAACGTTTCCATTTTTTTTTTATTGCATCCCAGCGCGATGGCAATGTCATGACGGGGGATCAAGAAAATTGAAACAAATTACCATGATCTGACATTGACTGCATGTTAAAGTGCATTCAACAGCGGCAGGATTGCAAGCAGTAACAATCTGCTGGAGTCGTGCTAAAAAATTGTGGAAATTTCAAACAGCTTAGTATTTACTGAAGTATCCTTTAATATGCAATGTGACGGCAACAACGAGGCGACAACTAGACGCAGCACTTGAATATCGTCCGGAAGTTTGAAGAAGAATTTCATACGATCCTGTTGTATCGTTCTGGGAATCAAGACTTTCTTGCTTACTTCCTGCGTTGCTCTGTTGAGGAGTGCAGTATTAGAATTTACAACAAATGCATCTACATAGGGTCTATGCAAATTGATTTTAAATTGCAGTCGTTGTGGAAAGTTCAGTAGTGACAAAAATCAAGGATAAGAGAAAATATTGACAGGAATTTCCATTGCAAATGGGTTGGGAGTCATCAATTTCTTAGTAAGTGGGATACAGTCAACTTTGCACTAAAATTGAACAGTCACCTTTGAGAGTTTAGTGTTAATATTTTTGTAATTAAATTTTAAACGGGTTCGAGGACATCCAAATTAACAAGGGAATGGGGAAAAGCGTTCAATTTTCTTATCTTAAATTTTCGAAACTAAATTTGAGAAATTTTTTCTAATTAGTTTGAAAACCAATGCAATTTATCTACTTCTTTGATTGGAAGCATCATGACACGTCAAATACATTGAGAACTCTTTCAGGAAACCATAAACTACTTAAGGATTATAAGGCTAGGGGTTATCATCACCTGTATTACAATAGCCCAGATCCAGCTGGATGTATGCAAGGGCACTAACATTAAGAATCTTGGTTTTATTTATCTTTCCCGCGATCTCGTCATTTTCATTATTCATTCATTAGCCTCACATTTCTTTACATCGAGGATCCTTATGTTTCAGTCTGCTAGATGCTCATCCCTGCCCTTCCTGACGCTGTCAAAGCAGCATTACTATAATACAGTTCTAGCTACTACAATACTCCTTGAAGAAACATCCCCAATTCTATGATCTACAGAAGCTAATTTGCTATCTCTGGTACCTCCGGGATCGAGGATATCCGAGCGAGTTAATTCTAACCTTGAAAAAAAATTCAGCGAGAACCAGCGCCATGTTTCGCACTAAGATCCTGGTTCTAACATTTTGACAAAGTGTCTAGGCACTTGTGGAACCCACAACCTCATGAGAATTATTGGAATCAAAAATGAAACCTAGCATTAGGGAGACCCCTTCCAACCGCACCCATTCCTCCTGCAAAACTGAAAGTGTTCGCTGGGACAGAAGTGTAGTTAGGAAGTAAAGTTAGGGGGAGGGTTATTGAATTTTATATTTGATGCGAAATTTATTGACCAAAACATGAGAAGTTATTGTCTATTACGCAAAAATGACCATCAATCTCCCATCCATGGAAAGGAATCAACTCATGACGCGGCATGATCTCAACCCGACGTTCCCAATCAACTGTCCAACAATCAACTGAATTTTATTTACTGTATTTGCAGCTAATCAAAGAATGAAACAACCGACTAGTTACACGTTACTATTCCTTCCGATCTCCATCAAACACCTTAAAACACATGTCATCCCTTTTTCAACTACATCGTCACTGACTTTGAGAGACTTCCTACAACGAGCCATCTTCAATGGATCGTCCTTGACCACTAAATCAAAGTCTCCATCATTATTGGATCATCTGACCCTAATTGGGTGCTTGATAATATCCTTTTTTTATCTCCATAAAGTAAACCATGACCATTATTTCAACTTCTGCTACATTTTCCTGTTTTGTTGAACGAACGTATTGAATGTACGTTTTACTAACTCACGAAATCCTTTCATTTTGGCTTGAACACGAAGACGATAGAAAAGCTGACAGGCAAACGATTATTTTTGGTTCTTGGTGTTGTTTTTGTTTTGACGATTTTCTTATAATATGAAACGAAATGGAGGAAACAGGCTCTTCAAGTCAAGAGCACTTTTTGTGCTTGGTGAAGTTCCGACTAGACTATGTTCAAAATTGTTATTTTTGTCGGCGATATTAATTTGATATATAGAATTATTTTGCTCTATTTTCTTCAAGAGGATTAAATTCAATCTAGTGGAAAATAATGTTGATGTTGCGTGTGTGGTTTTTTTCGTAATGGCTATTGGAGGAGTTAATGCTTGAAGCGGTGGTTCGAGAAAATAATGTTTTTGAATGTTAAAGGGAACGTATGATAGTAACATGAAAGTCAGACTTTAGCCGTTGAAATATTTTTGGAGTTATTCTTAAAAATCAGCGGAAAGCTAAGTTTGTTTCAAGACTCTGGCAAATCAAAGGCAGTCTCCCTTCGCTCTCATTCCTAAACAACCAAATATGTTGAGATCAAGCGTTAAATACTTATCATAGATAAAAAATCCTAACCTATTTTCTTTACTCCTCATTTCAGAGCGGGATTTCTAAACGGGATGGAAGAAACAGACTTCTGCCATCCCGTTTTGTCCGATATACTTTTTTCAATTGTTATCGTTACACGCCTTGTAATAGCAGTTGCTATCTAAATCGGGTCAACTACTATTTAGGCTCGTTGCGAGTCAAAAGCTTTTAAGTGAATTAAGTTTTTTTCCAATTCCAGTGTAGCTAATAAAGCGAGCTTTAGAAGACAGAGAGCTTGCAAACTAAATAACAGACGAATGGAGACATGATGATGGTTGGTCCAAACTCTTACTCCGAACTGCGCTTCCTCGATGTGCTCTTGGAACGTGTTTTCACCAATTTTTTTCATGTCATTTTCACGTATCTCGTGCTTCGATGACATCTAAGGCATATGATACTGTAGACTCCACTCTTTTTTTTGTCTTGCTTTTTGGGCCTTCGTTGTTTCTGATTTGAGCCTTTAGTAGCTTTAGTAGTGATTTTAGCCTTTAATAGCCTTTTTTCAACGGATGATGTCCCTTACTACACTTCTCGATGACACACTTGTCTTAAAGGAAAGACTCTGAGGATGCTTTTTTATTTTTAATTAGCTCTGCTGTCATTGGAGTCAAAAACTTTTTCTTGTCTGAATTAGTTATCCTTACTAGCCGTTTGAATTAGATGAACGCCTAAAAATTGAAGCAAGCTATAACAGAAAAATGGGGAGCCTTTTGGGACGAAAGAAGAAGTTTTCCCGTTTCCAGTTTTCAGTTCCCAGTTTTTCCGATTAAGTGCTATCTTCCTCAACTGATTTTTAACCAATCCTTACACTGAACACATGGCCATCGTTAGGTGCTATTTTTGCTTGTCTTTCGGGAAACTCTTGACTTTCCGTCCAATAAATTCCTTCCCCAGCCGTTTCAACTTTCACAAACTATTCCAAAAAATAACCCTCTCGAAATTATGGTTGACAATAGTTTCCACCATGAAAACAAATGGAAATCGGTAGGTGTTAGGTCTTGTGATTACGCCGATAACATCAACGTTTTTGCCAGATTAAGAAAGTCCCTACATCAACGGCTTTCACACGGCATGATTTTCTTTCCAAAACGACCCGGTCTTGCGGTGTATGTCGAAGTTTGATTAAGACTAACCTTGAATCTCTTGCCCCTAACGTTCTTACAAACATCCATTCCTTTCTCTCCAGGTGATCTGAAAGCTGAACACGATATTTCGAAAATAGCGAGCAGCATTCCTTAAGTAGTTTTTTCGGTTTTATGCTATTTTTTTAGAACTAATGAAGGACCTCTTTTACTACTTTCCGATCTTGCAAATTAATTACACGAAAAAGGAAGCGATCTTTTATGTCTTTGTTATGTGTAGCTATCTCACCATATTCAATCAGCCATTTCATTCCTCAAGTTTTTCCTGGGTATTCCACGTGCTTGATGTACGTCTTAATGTGTGAGACATTAAAATCACCTTTTTTGACACGCTTTAACCACTGAGAGCGCTGTGATTTTCCTCTGATGACTCTACAGGAGCTGATTGATTTCTATTCTTACACAAGTCGAAGGGCCCTAGCTCCTTTTTTATCCTTTTTAACTCACAAAAAAGAACACAAAATTTCTTTTGACGTTTTATATTTTGTAGTTATTTACTCTGACACAAGTACTCAGTGAAAAATCTATTTCTAGCAAAACTGATTATCTCGTTTAACGGGTGGCTAATTTTTCAATCAGATAGATATACCTGTAAAATTAGTTGAACCATTTTCCTTTCATTTTCACAATATATGTGAAAAAGTTCACATTCCCAAGAAATAGCTACAAGTTAGTCGCATTCGCGCTATAAAAGATTACCCTACCTCGCCACCACCCTTCTTTGTTATCAAAAATCGCTTCGTAACAGATTGCCATAGCAGCACAGTTTCACTGCGCCAAAAATGAGTAGCAATCAATATCCTTTCCTTTAAAATATTCCCACATTAACCTTCAGCATTCTGACTAGTTACATGTCTCACGGTGAAATTTTCTGTATGTCAAACTTTCTTTGCTATTTCATAAATCCTACTATGACAAAAGTTTAGGGTATTTAAAAGAAAAAGGACCGCATGTTTTCCGGTATCAACAAAAATATAAACATATGTTTCTCGCTTCATTAAAGTGTTTTCTTTCGAACATTTCAGCTTATCTTTATTTTCTCGTTTGATTCATTCGAGTAGATGAAAAGCGCATTTTTCTCGTCCTTTATTTTCTTCTCTTTTCACGATTCGTTCAATCAATGCGTGTTTGTTGATATTCGGAATTGTTTTGGTATTAAAGATGATATGCTGTGACATGTTTTTCATTCGATAGACGAACAAGGGGACGAGAAAGCAGAGAAAGTTCGAAATAAAAAGACGGTTTTTTTTCTTCCTGAAATTTTCCAATGAAAAAACTTCATTCCGATATTGATGTGCGCTTTAACCTGTAGCGAATATGCCAAACATCGGCAAATGTACGCCTTTGTGTTTAACGTTTTTCATTTGATTGATTTTTATTGATATTGATTTCAAAAGAAAAAAAGCTCCTTGTGCTTTTAATGAGCAACAACCGGGGTAATAGAAATGTTTTTTAAAGAGAAAAGCGGAAAATGTCCAACTGTTAGCAATGCCGAAGTTCATCAATCAATCAATAATTCTGGGTGGCTTGGGTCCGCCGGGCCTTGCTTTGTGGGTCTCGAGGACGCGTTTCGGCTGCATACAGCCATCTTCAGCTCGTTCTGGTGTCTTTGTCGCGGTATCCATCTTTTTATATGTGAAACTTTTATCGGAGGGGTAGGTCTGGTTAATTAGGTGTTAACGAGGGTCATTAAGTTTGGGTCTTTTCAGGATCGTGGGATTATCGTTGTCGGGTTCGTCGCGTTTTCTTTTTTTGACAAGGATTGGGTCGAGGACTGAAAATATTGTGTCGGAGTTGGTCATTATTTGTTCGTTGATAATATTTCCGTGGGTTTTTTTGTGTTTGTAGATCTCTAATTTCTCTAGTACGTCAAGTCTAAGTCCCTTCTTTTGTTTGTGTAGTAGCGTCATTGAGTTTGCCATACATAGGAAAAACGACACGGAAACTAACAACTAGATATAAGGAGCACATACGTTCGTTTACACATAACAAAGCAGACTCCAACTACGCAACACACCTACAGAGTCACACACACGAACCCGATACCATGGCAAACTCAATGACGCTACTACACAAACAAAAGAAGGGACTTAGCCTTGACGTACTAGAGAAATTAGAGATCTACAAACACAAAAAAACCCACGGAAATATTATCAACGAACAAATAATGACCAACTCCGACACAATATTTTCAGTCCTCGACCCAATCCTTGTCAAAAAAAAAAGAAAACGCGACGAACCCGACAACGATAATCCCACGATCCTGAAAAGACCCAAACTTAATGACCCTCGTTAACACCTAATTAACCAGACCTACCCCTCCGATAAAAGTTTCACATATAAAAAGATGGATACCGCGACAAAGACACCAGAACGAGCTGAAGATGGCTGTATGCAGCCGAAACGCGTCCTCGAGACCCACAAAGCAAGGCCCGGCGGACCCAAGCCACCCAGAGTTAATTTTGGCCTGCGGCAACACCAAAACGAAAATCAATAATTGCTTACACGTATTACACACCCACATTTTCACCTTCGAAGCGTTTAAAAATATTTTCGTGCAGCTGAAAGCCACAAGAAACAAACACCGTTCTGAAATTTAATTCTACCTAAGTTCCATTGCGAGCGTTTGAAGATATTAAACTGAAGACTATGCCGCAATAGAACTGAACAGTTGCATTCCAACAAAGCGATACCTTACGTTCTACAAATTAAAACAGGTATCCTTAGACTAGTTGGACTAGAATCGAAAGCCCTCATGCGGAACAATTCCTCCGAATGATAGTACCGAATTCCACACGGTGCTCTTGTTACCTCCGACCGCACTTTTCTTGTTTTAAGAAGAAAAAAAAGAGTTTAATATCCTTTCTTAAGAAATGCCGTTGCTTTTTCTCATCGCTACCATCTCAAACCCACTGACTACGAGGCGAGACCCATAGCGTTTGAACACAAGGTAAATAGTCCTGTAGGAGTTCTTACCGTTTCGTATTGTCATGATCTTCCTATTCGCTAGTTCTAGCCACAAGCCAATGCGACTTCTTTGATTTAATACACATCATCGCAGTCACAACATAAGATGGCGAGGAAAGTTTGCAACAAGAAGTTGAGATATGTGGACATCAAAAATAAAACACTTCCAACGACAGACACCGACAAGGATAGCAAAAAAAAAGGCCAAGCAAGAAGAAAAAGAAGAAGAGAAGGAAAAAACTGAAGTCACAATCAAGTGTTGATTCCTTGCAATTGCCCTATATTTAATTCATAGCAACTGGAAGGATATGGGACGGAGTAGAAGCAGCTGAACGAATGTATTTCATATTTATGTTGTACATACATACATTTGAGCGTAATGTTTCCCAAAGGTGAAGACACTGCTCATAGGATACACTTGCCTGTTCATATTTCGTTTGAAAGGTTTATACGAAAGGATGACGATGAGGGATATGCAACGAGCAATGACGACGAATTCCAATTGGATACCATGTGCAAATATGAAAGCATACATGTAAGGCGTATTGCATTTGGCCTTGAAATTGTTCTGTCTTACAAAGAGTCAGAAGCGAAGGATAAGGGGAAAAAGGAGAAACGGAGGTAATGACGGATGATCATCTTTGGAAGGATGATTTCAAAGAATAAATCCACACTGAAGGTATCGTTGCGAAGTTCAAATCATTGGATATAAACGTTTTAAACCTCAAACAGTAGACAGAAGGATATTCAAGGATAATCTTTTTCACTATACATGAATTCTTTTAAGATCTTCTTTTTGCCAAATGCTGTCCAAATATTTTTAGATGACCACCTTCGACCAATTGGTTGATGTAAATAATCTTGTCTTTCAACTGTATTCACCAATTGACTACAGCTTTAAAAGGATATTCGTTTGGTTCAAATGGTCTTAGATACAAAATATGTTCTGATCTGTTCAACACCGGAATCCTATGAATACGTGGAAGTCGGATCTGCCAAAAGTCCATGTCAATCTGTCCATGTCAATATACCACCTAGGACCTCGGTGGTATATTGACATGGACAGATGGTTAAGAGATGAGTCCAAGCATATTTTAAAAGCTATAAGTACTTTTGGCAGATCCGACTTTCACGTATTCATGGTAAGATTATATTTTCTGCACTGATGCAGACCGTGGAAGGAGGATTTTTTCCATAGCTAGGGGATTTCGTAGGCTTTTGTTGAATATTATTTATAGTATTTATAGTGTAGATAGTATTTCATATTCGCGCGAATTGCATCTGGACTACTTTAATCGAATAATAGAAAGTCTATGATAGGGATTACCAGACGCATCAGAAAGATACAAAGTATATTATGTAGAAAGATTTTTTTTATTTGTTTTCTTATCGATACAAAGTCAACAGTTTAACTGGTGTTTTCTTTGTTTGCCATTTTGTGACCCATACACCATCCTTTCTAACCAATCAAACGTAGCAAACTATGATAGTCATTGAATAGACACTAGCAAGATCAGGACGGTGGAAGCTAGATAAACTGGAGAAGCAAAAGGTTCTGGTCTCGTTCAAAAAAAAAAAAATGCGCAGCCTAGATCGATCAACCAAAAACACACAGACCATTATTTTCCTTTTGCTGATCTATCATGAGCCTGTCTGTCATTCACCGATGGGTACACGAAAGAGGGATGATAAAGGGCCGAAAAACTTCATAATTGTAGCCATTGCCTCGAAATGAATGGAGCAGAGGACAAAAGAATCCTATCTCGAGGGAAAAAGCTGACCAATAGGATCACCATTGTACGTTTCGAAAGGAATGGCTCAGCTGTATGGCAGAGATGGTTCTCAATCATAGATGCCAACAAAATCTACGATGAACAAATGAACTTCAACAAAATCATAGTGAATACGTGGTCCTAGAGTTGGAGGATCTCCTATGTTTAACAGATCACAACAAGTGTAGGTGGCTGAAGGCATACCAGGACCAAGAATCACAGTGAAACATTGGCTTTCAGCCCTTTCAAGTGCAGTCGCATGAATAGTGGAAAGTCGAGAGTAAAGTATCAAACGATAAAACTCTGATATTTCAGACATCGCTTTCTAAAGAAACCTAAAAGTATAATTTGTTGAACACACAATAAACTTCTATGTACATAGAATCAATGGATGCGACTCAAGAAACCAAGGATAACAATTGGCGAAACTTCACAGCAACATTGCTGGTCGAATCCAATAACGGTGGATTCTTCGCGAATGGTTGGCAATATATTAGAGGCTTGTTAATACTTGGAAACATTTAAACTGGAAGCCATCCAAAAATCGTGATGGTTCCCTTGGTCACGCATCCTACTGATGTTTTTCAGTTCAAAATCAGGAAAAAGCCGATCCGTGGCGCACTTAAGACAACATATAAATGAGTTGTCTTGCTTCTTCTGCAAGATTACAACAGAAAGTCCTCAGCATTATATCCTAATAGAGCACGGTCACCGTCTTTACCGTGCTAACTTTTCTGATAAAAATGGTTTTATTTTATTTAGTTCGGCGTTTGTGCTAAAAAGAGTCGCTAAACTCTTAAATAAAGGTCCAACACAAAAAAAAACCTTTGTTCCGTCAAAAGTCAATATCTCATGGGAGCCTTTAGTAGCGTGGGCTCCCAAATGAAGTGTTCTGAAGTATCATTTGATCAATAAAAACGTTTCAAGAGCACTAAAAATTGAGACAATTGGCAATGTCGCTGTCTCTTCAGAATCCTTATTAACGATTATTTGCTTCAGAAACCTTATTATTGAAATGTTATAGCGGATAGCGTTGCCAGTGTATCCGAGTACATGGTACTTGAGATCGATAAATATCCTTTGTTATGACCCTACGCTCAGCCCTCTGCTAATGGTTGGAATATTTGGTTATTGATCGTAGGGAAGTTTCTACGTGTGGCAACAGCACAAATACCACTAAAGGAGGATTTGCCAAGGAGCAAAGAGTTTATAGGCGAAAATATTGGGAACTTGACTGCAAGAATCTTTACGTTTGCCTGCATCCTCTATGCTCCTTGAAAGAGTCTAAAAATCTTTATGTTAGCCTGGGTCTTCTACACTCCTTTCAAACATCCCAATAAAACAAGATTCAATAAACAAGGTGACATAAAAATTTTCGAAAGCGGGAGGCATTATCAAAAACTATAACAAAAACGTCATGGGGCATCGACATGGAAAGAGCCAGCAGATGGATGCTATAAAAGTCAGCTGAAAAACGCCCAAAGAATCATCAGGAGCAATAAATTTACCTGGTCCAAAGCGTTAATGGAAGCGATGAACGATTTTGAAAGGCATGGGCTAAGAACCAGGCAAGCTAATGCTTGGTCCTCGCGCCGCCCATGTTTTTGCGGGTTTTTTTTCTTTCTCGCTGTACTAGGCTGAGAAATCCACATAGAAGCAACAATGGGATGTCCACTTTTCATGAAAATCGAACAGATGGAAACAGACTTGTCTGTGAAGAGATAGTGAGGCTCCAGGACCAGATTGATTTGCAGATTGAGAAGGAGATGGCAGATGGAGATTTCAGCCGATGGTCTATCTTTTCCGCCTTGATCCGATCCACATTAATTCAAAGGTTTGCTTTCAGTCTTTCATTTTGTATGCTAGCCACGGGCTAGGTATTGCTCCAACAACTTATTTGGGTAAGACTTGCTGACCTTATTCATGCTGTTGCGGAGCTATTTCTGCTGAAGCAGAGATATCGAGCAAGTGCTAGCATCATCCATATTATTGGAGAAGTGGTAAGCGGGACTGGATTCACAGCAGTTTCACCAATCTGGTCGTCCTATTTGTCGCTCTCCACGTCATAAATGCTTGGAACTTCGCTAGGCGAGCTTAAAATCACGCCCCTTGACAAATGGATAAAATCTAAGATGATATTTTACGCCTAAATTGCCTCAGCTGATAAGACTGCAGTATATGCAATAGCCCTTACTCGGTTATGGCCAGTATAAGCAAACTCATCCCACCAACGAGGTAACACATGTCATGCATCGGATAGTATCTGGAAAAGGCTCAAAAACAAGTGCTCTTTTCAAAGGTGAAAATAATAGGGAGGAAAAACAATGCTACTTCGCTCTATGGTAGACAACAGTCCTTGGATGCGAAACGAAATAAAGATAGACAGAATGTTGGCTACCGACTTGAAGCTGCGCCTTAATCGAGACACTGATTTCTACATGCGTGGGCATGGATATATCCGATTTTTTTTGACCCACAGTGACAGACGGCTCTGCTTGTAAGGGCAGGCGCTCAGCGTTGATCAAGAAACTTCAAAGATGAGAGATTGACTATATAGCATTTAATCCACCTCTGTTCAATCCGAAAAGACAAGGCATCCTTTCCCGAGAGACTTCAAGTGGATGGGATACTTTTTCGCATATATATATATATTGAAATATAATCCCGGAACCGTCATTTAGATATTGAAAGATACCGGAACTTGGCTCTATAAATCCTATGAATCAAACCGCAAATAATGTAACAAATCAACTTGATTATGCAGATATAAAGGGATAATTCTATTCTACCAATTAGTATCAGGAACTGCTTCAAGTCTTTTTACTCATTTTTGACATCAGTTCATCAAACCTTCATAGAAGGTTGATTGCAGGCATGAAAAACCAGAAACCCATGTTAACGTCCGCATAAATGTCTTATTCACCTTTTCTCATCCGATATCTTTGACCCAATAGATCATTATCCACAAGAGAAATTAAATTCTTCGATTTAAGATTCCTGAAATTTTTCTCTTGAAATTAATTTATGCAAAGTAAGAAGGATAGAAAAGAAAATGGGTCATTAACACTTTCTTTTACTCTCCACTGGGAAAAAATTTTCATATTCCTAAAACCTCCTTAACGACCAAGTGATAACAGTGATTCATCCCGAAGTGTTCCTTACAACCTTAAAACACATTTTTTTTTGCCGCTTGAAATAGCTTCACAGGATGTCTCTACTAGCAGTGCAGAGCCGTGGTTGCTGACAAGATGATGGCATGGATATTATATTGTCAAAGTGCACTAAGTAGACTCACTTCAGCTTTCTCTAGATTTCCCACAGGATTCATAAGATAATGCCGGATACTTTCAAGAATATGAAATGCTTCGGATCCTTACCTAGTGCAATCATTTATTTTCTCTGAAAATCGCTCATAATCCCAAGCCATCCTACACATAAATTCATGCCAACATGGCATCCTAACCACTGCCAATATATATCAAACTCAACCGAATAATTTATCATTAAAAGCCATCAAACTTATATCGTTCCACCGCCAGACCATCTTATTCGACAAACTTTTAACCGAAGCTTTTTCGATAAAATTCATAACTTTTACCATGACAGAGTAATTAACTTCATACCAGTGTCGAGTGAATTAATCATCAAACACCCACCGTGGATCATAGGTGAGATTTATGATATGTGTAAGCTAATTATGTCCCATCTTCCAATTCGAAACTTTGGCGTGATGTTATTCGGATCCTGTACAGGAATGTTCAACTGCTTACGCGTTGCCGTAGAATTTCAATATTTAAATCGCGCAATTCATATAGGAATGAAATAAAGAGAATCTTAAAAGCCGGTCTCAAGGAGCTAGATCGTATATAAGAGTGTGGCTGACACCTAGTGTGAACAGGATGACAAAAGGACGGCAGATTGATGTTCATTTGAGACGAATTCCAACCAAATTACTTAAATGCCACTCAATCGAATTTTAATATGTCAATGAGTCTTTTGAGAAATTTTTAAAGGATCTAATTAAGGTTTAAGGAATTTTCCCCTGATGCAGCTAAAATGAATTTTTAATTGTAGTCCTTCAATTATTCCTTTTGAAATCTGTTCAAGACGATATTTTGTAATGAAGAACTCCCCAGATTTCCTAGAATCCCTCGGAGTAAAAGTTAAAAATATGCATGAACGAAAGATAAAGTTATCCGAAAATAAAAATGAAACGGACACTTGCCCCCATGAGGTTCAAAATGCATAAGTCAAAGGAAAAACTTTTCCAGCAATCAATTATAACGGATAATTTCAAAAGCCCAACTGAAACGTTGAGTTATCTCATTGCAAAAAATTCAACGGCATGAAAATATCTCAACGACACATTCCATCTCGTTCAAATCGATTCCCTTAGCGACAGAAGGACGAAAAAAAAAAATCAATTGTCATATTTACTCGTATGAGGAAGACTTCCTGAAATGTCGGCAATTCATTGCCTATTCGATACATGTGTAGGTTACATGTTCAAAATAATTAATCAACATGAAATGAATACGAAATGTGCTTGCTTCCGGATATAGTTTGTCGTTGGTCCTTTTTGTGAGCCGCGTGAGGAAATGACGAAGTGCAAATATTGTCGGCCATTAAGTAGATTGATTAAGTCGTCTTTCGCATGGGAGTTGAAGGATTAAACTAAAAATTAACAAATAATTTCAGTCTTTGAAGGGTTGAGAAGAAAAATTTTGATCGAAATCCTCCGAAACCTTTGCTTTAACTTGGTTTTTTCGTTTGCCAGATAATTGATTCTTCGTCACAAACTGAGCACAAGACTTTTGGCCATACTTTTTTCTATATTTATAATATACCTCTTTTTTTCTCCAGAGAACTTTATCCCTAATTAGTATACCTGCTCTAACGATGATTTCACAATACTCCCAGTACCGACTCTGGTATAAAACACCTTTCATATCTGATGATTTTGCAATATCTCATCCTTAAAACATATTTTACTACTCAACAAAACTGCGCATAATAACAACAGCAGCAACGACAACAACATTCATTGTCATCACACAAGCATCATTGGCACGTGTCCTACTGCAGAATATTTCGAAATTCAACGCCAAACATTCTGAAGGATCATTTCACTAATGTTTATGATGATTGCTAGACTAACATATTCAGGTAATCCATAAAACGCGACCATATTGAACTAGTTCATTAGCCAAGAATTTGATATCTTGCCAAAATGTCAGAATGAATCCTGAAACTAATGACTCTTGTTTGGCGGAGAGATATTAAAGTGGCTAAACTTTTCCACGCAGTATATACTAGTAGGGAGATGACATCCTCAATATATAATAGATTGTATGCTATTATTAATGCACAATGTGATGTTTATTGCCAATTTTGATAACAAATTTTATTCGTTGATAGCAGATTCTTAGAGAATTAATCAGAGTTTCACTCTATCCTTGATTTGACAACACTCACAAACTTAAATGATTTAGTGCATGCAGTTGTCCTGCTCTGCCCATCGTTTATCGTTCTGCAAAATTGATTGATATTGATGTATACTGATTCAATTTGAAATTGTTTATGATTTTCACAAAATAAGAGGCTCATTCGTGTCTCAGATTACTTACATTAATTTGACACATTCGTCCTTTGAAGTTCAGACTGCTGTTGTTTCTGAACTTTACATAGATCAAACCGATTGCCATCGAACAGAAAATGATTTGTTTTGCGAAAATTTCATAAAGATTAAAACTGGATTATGGTCATGGATTATCCTTACTGCTCGGGTTTTTGTCAAAGAAAAAAAATTACGATTCCAGATGATGTATAAACATATGAGTTTTACAAGAATAATTGCCAAATGGAACGCACGAATTAGTTTTAATTATGTAAGTTTTGTTGTATTAGACCGTGATAAAGCTCACATGATAATCATAACCCAAATTCTATTGCATTTGACAACGGCGGGGTCACCTACGCAAATTGATGAACATTTCTCTTCTCTGAAAATGATATGGTTAATACTTAAGAGAGCAAGCGGAAGGCTCTACAAAGCAGTTTGCTGTCAATCACATCCGTAATCTGCCTTTGAGTTGAATCACCCTACTCTGTTTGTCAATTTCACAAACAGAGGAGTGTCAAATAGATAATTATTAGATAATGCTATCTTTACTTGGTATTTTGCATAGGACAGTTTGATAGAGTGCCTTATTGTCGGAAATATTTACAAGGAATATCTAATTGATTCTCCCAGAAACTATGAAAAACATGTGTAGCACATAAACCAGCATAACATTGTCTACTACGAATTTTGGTCTTAAAGAAGTCTTTTTTTCGAGTTAAAAGTGCATATTTTTGTTCCAGTGAAGGACACAGCGAAGTCCAATGTAGGTCCTTCTTATACAACATGCCGCTAAGAACGACCTATAAGTTTAACATGCTGCAGTCTACCCTACAAACGCATATAGTAATGATCTGTTGGTAATGGTAATTGTCAAAGTACCCACCGAAAATAAACAATTACTAAACAGTGTGTGTCGGAACCCTCTAGCAGAAACTGTCAGTTACGAGGATAATCAGTGACTCACGCGATATTCATCAATTTCTATGAATACAACCGATACATGCCAGTGTATACTCATCCTGGGTTTTTTTTTTTTTTTTTTTGACGGCATTTATTCATTTTTGTCGGGGTTGACACCAGGACTATAGATCAGCACAGCTAACAAACCTCAGAGTATGGTTTCAAATGTTTAAGTACTCAAGCGTTCAAAGCAATCGTAAACTGGTAGATTTCAAGTCCTTTGACAAGACATAGCTTAGCCTATCCCCTATAAGGTTTTCAAAGATGAGACCTCTGAACACCTCTGAGACGTCTGAAGTCTTTTCAGAAGTCTCGTCCCCAATTAGATTTCGAAGAGAGTTATACAACCCGCGGCTTGCATTGCATGCCGGTAAATAAAATCTAGAGGAGGAAGTTAATCGTTCCGGGAAATTGTATCAACAGTTCTTAGATGTTCTTTAAATTACCTCCTTACTTCCTATCTGGTTTTCTAAGACAAAAAGGAACTGACTCTTAAAATTTAGCTAAGTCTGTCAAACTGACTTTGTCAGAACCTCAAAGTTTAGCAGTACCTTATTCGAACCTTATTCCTAGCTGAAATTATTTATTCAGTTCAGTTCTAAGATGATTGGAGCGAGCATAGGAATGAGCAAATTTGATTTAAAAATGATTTGCATGACGCAAAACTAAAAGCAGAGCGACATTTTGAATGGGAATTTATATATTTTTAAGGAAAAATGTTGTATTCGAGTTGGGTCCATTTCCCCCGATCATGTTGCACTGGAAGGAGTACCAAGACTGAGCCACTTAGCAGACGTATTTCATTATGAATCAGTCTCAACTGCTGAAGAAGCGTCAAAAGATCCTTGTTTTCCGAGTGGAATGTGTTAATCACAAGACTTGGGAAACACAGAAGATAGATACTCGAATGATAACCCAAGCTGCCGACTGAAGACTTAGATTCCGGTGGATAGTGTTGAGAGTATAAATTCTTGACTGCGCATTGCAGGTTCGAAGAGAAGCTCAACGAATTGATTTGAAAATCGAAGTTTGGTCGTGATGGAATGCCAGTGTCAAGAAATTGCATTAATCAAGAATTCTCAAGCCGTACTAGTTTGTGCAACATCTTGGAGTATACATTTCACATTTTGCGTCATCAAATGTCCAGGCTCTGGAGTTCAATTTAACTTTTGACTTATAAAACTTAAGGGAACAGATTGAATAAGCTTTTAGGTTAAATTTGAATTAAGATCAAATGAAATCAGGAAACCGCCGTGTGGAGCCAACCCACGATGACAAGCTTTTGAAACTTCACAATTTTTCGCAATTTTTTTAATCTTAATTTTTCATTGCCTCCAAATTTCTAGTTCCTTTTTCGCTAGCATTTTTGAAATTTCGCCTCCAAATTTCTTAGTCCTTCGATCGGAGCGTCAATTCCAGACATCCAATTTTGGACGTCCTGTCCAAAAAGTTGAGATAAAGGCGAAACGTCCCAACGATGGTCTATGGAAAGTCCCTGATGAGGTTTCCGGCTACAGAAATGAAAACATGGCGCATTCAAAATTTCGAAGCAAGCGTGTCAACCAGCAATATGGTCCTTGTGGATTCTTCAAAAATGTGCTCGGCAGAAAGTAATACTTAATCTCAGTAGTATGTGATGATTATCCTTTCAAAATTTAATGAAAGGAAGAAAATGTATATTATGATATCCAGCAAAGATTTGCTATAACGTCTTACAGTATAAGTAAATTTCAGACACAAGGACTAAATTGTGTGCTTGGAAACGGCTAAGATAGGAAACTCTGGTAATACAACGTGTGTTGTATTTGTCAAACGATAATTGTTTTGATAATTTTCGGCACCAATGCATTGATCAAAGGAACAAAAATAAGTAACTACCAATCTCGATTCTTTTGGTCAATGGGTTTTGGTCAAATCAGAATGAATTTCGTAAAAAAACGGTAAATATATATTATATATATACCACAGTCTAGGAAGGGGAGAAAATCCTGAATTTTGGCTCAACCATCCTCAAGCATAAATAATTGTGAGCTGGACCTTGCCGTGATTAGCGTTGGTTGATTCATTATTGCACCATCTCCATGGACACTATGAAGCAAGGACTGTTGATGAAAGCTTCTGACACGTGACATTCGTATCTCGGTTGTGTAATGAAATTATTCGCTGTTTTACGGAATGCATATTACGAAATTAATAAATAATTTCGGGGTATTTTTCATTAAAATGAGTCGTTTAAAAAATGAACAACAAACAGATGTTACGGCCGAGATTTTGTAGGATCTGCTTAGCCTTAACAACCTTGCTTATTTTTTTTAGTTTAGATTAATGATGATTGTCCTCTCCAACGAGTGTAGATTACGCAAAGTTTTATAGCTTCAAAATAATAAATTCTTCTCGCGTTATCCGCTTCCCTCAAGGGAGTTAATGTTTTGATGAAACTGTGAATTTTTTAGGCCCGTTACTGTCGAAGGATAACCGCGACTCATACAAATTTTAACATGCATGCATGCATAAGTTTTAAAAACACATGAACATTTAGTGTATAAATAAAAAACGCGTAAAAGGCTCTAGAACTTCCACGCAACATAGCTTGTGGTAACATACATTCCTCGTGATGACCTCATTATACACGTTTCTCTTGCCAAATTGCTTTTCATTTGACTTCATTATAAGAAGGATTCACCAAGGATCACATCATTTTGAAGTATAACGTCAACATTCAAGTAGTCAACAAAAGCTCCTAACTATGAACCATTTTTTTTTTGGGACTATAAATAGCGTAGTGCAATCCTACGGTAATTCTATCAGAAAAAATGACAACAGGACACCAAAGGAACAACCATTCAACCTAACTTTTTCTTTCTTCCGAACACTTTTACGTGATAATCATACCCAAACCATCCGAATCACCTTCACCTTAACTTTTTTACATTGGAAAATGTTCGAAAACTGAAAACTTACAAACTTGCTCATCCTTCCTGCGTCGCCAAATTCCCTTACATGTCGACAACCTTCGGCATTCGGCGTTGAAAAGTACTGAGATTGAATTTTTACGTTTGATAATATTTTCAGTAGTTTTTTGCTTTTTTTATCTTTTAATTTTGACCCATAGCTTGGCATCAATCACGCTCACCGAATCCAATTATTACAAAAGAATGCTACAGGAAAAACCGAGAATTAGAAAGCATTTCAGGATTTTCAGGATTCATTGTAGCTAAATAATAAATCCCACGTTATTGCAGCGTAGGTAGAAACAGGACTAGGTGATCTAATGAGAGGTCGAATGTATAGCTCTCGTTTCAAACGCTTTAAAACGATTTGATTGAAAGTACTAAGGATTATGCAATCGACACATAGACATCACATCAATCTTGTAAAGCAGCCTACCGAGGACGAAGAAGACTTTCAGTTTTTCGGGCCGAAGAAAAAGGAGCAGTTTTATTAAAACTTTCCCATTATATTCATCGTTTTCGACTTCCTACCTACGTTTATGTACCGGTTCCTTTTGACCATCCTCCAAACAATTGAAGCACAAAAGGACTAAGAAAAATCCCGTTGCAAGAAAAAAGAAAAACGAGTCAACTCTTTGTGCAAATAATTGCTTTCTCCCGCAATAATGCTCGAAAATGAATTGAAAAGGTTTTGTTGATATTTTCTCTTCTATGGAGTCTTTTGTACAAGTATTTGTTGTAGAACTTTCTCCACTTATATTTATAAGGATAGAATTCTACAAAATTTAAATGTATACGGGAGCACTTAAATAAAGTTGATGGTCATGTTTTCGAATGTTTCATGTATGTGAAAAACGGAGACAACGTTGCAACGTGACTTTGTTACATCACGTGGGCATCTGGTGTGACGTTAATGATACACTCAACTAGGATACTATACTACGTTCATATAGTCAGCAGGTTGAAGGGATTAATATCCAAAATTCGTACTTATGCAATGCTAACTGCAAGGATTGTTTGGAATCGTTGTCAACGACAATTGAATTATTTGTTTGAAATGTACGTCGTTGAAAGACACAAATGCGGGAGTCTGACATGCAGGATTCAATTTTCTGCTTCTTAAAATCCTCCCTCCCCTCCTTTCGGGTTCCATTATAACATTATCTGGAGCAGACGTAGGGTCATTAAACTGCTTATTAATATTATCAACATGTTCTTTTCATTTCAATAATGATTACCTACCCCCATTAAAAACGGCTAAAGGATGAACAAACAATGGAAATGTTCAGAAAGGACAGAAATAAATGAGATAATTTGGACTAGACTGGACAATGGCTTCAATCTGCCTGTATATACTCAACAAAGGGTTGAATATTTATGTATATTTTTTTTAATTAAGACAAAGAAAATTAAATTTCTCTAATCTGGACAAACATAAAACATCAATATTAGACTCCAGTTGCTGAAGTGTTGCCTGTTAAATGTCCTCATGAAATTCGTTCATGCTGAGTTTACGATTACCTGCCGAAATACTTCTAGGTTTACTTGCAAAAGAAAAATTCTACCCGATACAACGGAAGACTTTATTGCTAAGGATATATTTGAATTTTCTGTCCGGCAGTTAAAAATGTCCTACGGAGCCAAACCTTCCAAACCTTTATATGGTAAACTCTCTGATATCGTAGCTTCGGGCGCCTACTGTCCCTTTCCACATCTTGCTCGCAACTAAACGTCCTTTCACCGTTCTTACAACAAAAGCTCTGTTTGTAAATATTTATCTTATAAGTCGTTGTCTCTGATTTGATTTTTGACTCGAAAAGGCCAACAAAGTCCTAATATAAACGTAAAAGAATTAAAATATTAGGATGGCTCAAAACCAGGAGATCTCCTTTTCTCATTTCCCAAACAGCTAAAATGTCGGCGAATTCAATGGAATTAAACATAATCTCATCGCTGTTTCAGTCAACTTCAAAGGGAAAATTTTTGCAAGTGTAGCAACGTAAATAAACTTATTTGAACTTGCAATATCTTTGAGCGTTTACAGGGAACGCAAGACGAAATATGAAACGCAAACAGATTTGAGTATGTGCGATTTTAGCTGTGTGATATGTAATTTCGTTGCCATCCAAGATGACTGATTTTCTATCCTTCGACATAAGGCGGGATAAATTTGTGATTTTCGGTTGCAGGATAATCCCGAAGGAATTTCAAATTAACAAGCGCGTCGTTATTCAGCCAAAGTATACTTGTAAAAAATGCATGCGTGATTATTTAACATTTTGATAAAAGAATTTGCAGCTGTAAATTCAAATGTGGGATGCGCCAAACGAGCAATAACAACAAAAACGGATATTGGATGAGTTTCCATCATTCACAATTCCAAACAGTCAAAGTTGAATTACCTTGCATGAAAAATGAGGAAAAGATCAAGATCCGTTTTTGAGTCGAGCCACCTTGGTGCGTCAGTGAAAATAATTACGCGAATGCTCGTGGCAAATATTTTGTTTATATAGTCGAAATTTATGACCGAGATCTGTTCTCACAAACTTTTTTTTTTTGCTTGTATCTATTTTCAACGTTACAGCATTCAGTTTCCTGCATCATCTATTGTGCAAATTGGGTGAATTCCATTGTTTGTTTAATGGTTCTTCGTCTTTCGACGATCTTTATTTGAGTTTTAGTATAAACAAAATAAATACTCGTAAATCTGTAAAAATGTATTTGCAAGAAACTTAAGGATCGTATGCACACAAAAATCAGTGCGAGAAGGATCTTCACAAAGCTAAAAGCTATGAAATATGTACACACTCATCCACGTTTCCCTGTGTCTACTTTTACGGCAACTGGTCGGCTGTACTACCAAGTCCAAGCCTATTTTCCCAAACGTCATCATTGTCTTAGTTCTTTCAGATCAACGGAATAATTTCGCGAATTTAATTGCAATAAATTGTTAATCCATCACACAGTTAAGTTTTGCATAAAACATCGATGCATCGATCAAGCTGATCAAGGACCAAGAGGCAATAGTCTCTAGCGATTGCCGTGCATCTTCCTCGCGTAAATTGCCGGGAAAAAATTGAGTATTATCAGTTACTAATAAAAAACTAAAGCGTAACCTCTTACATATGTTACCGCCACGAACAAACTCCCAATCTAACGGTATTCCACACATTTAACCAGACCCAAACTAGTTGTAGTTAGGACGAAGGTGGGGTCCCAGCTTTACGATATTTTTGTGGCTCATATCTTTCGCTTATGCTTTGTACTTATCTTCCCACTTATGCTGACAAGTTCGGCCATTTTGAATATTCAGTTGATTTTTGACAGATTTTCGCTTGGACGTGTTTTGGTTTGTTTTCGGTTTTTGTCTTTTCCGAAACATGAATCAAAGAATGCGTATCAAATTTTGTGTGAAAAACAGCTTTAAATGCACGGACGCATCCGAAAGTTGGTATATGGTTTGGAACAATATGACGTTAATCGGTGGTACATAATGTTCTCAAAAGGCTAACGAGAAAAGAGCAACAAAAAGTGTTCGAGAGGTTTATAGACGAGTCATTGCTGAAATCACAGACGAAAACATTTATAAAATGAAGAAAATAGTATTGGCCAATCGTCAAATCACCGTTTAAGCAGTTGCTGAAGACTCACATATATTAACTGACTCGTCCCATTCGAGTTTTACCAATAATTTGGGCGTCAGACGAATTTCCGTGAAAATCATGACAAAATCGCTCAATTTCAAACAAAAATAGCATCGCATTAACATTGCTAAGTGGGTGTCTGGTCCTGTCTGTGACGACCCAAATTTGTTCCAGAGGAACATGACTGGCAACGAATCTTGGGTTTACAGTTATGATGGAATGTAAGCTGCCGCTCGAACCGAGATCGGAATAAGTGCGCGAAGTTCGGTCGAATTTGACGGTTTTGCTGACAGTTTTCGTCAATTGCTGGGGCGTGGTGTACCATGAGTTCTTGCCAGGGGCAGAACAGTCAATAAGGAATATTACTTGCTAGTTATGCGCAATTACAAAAAAAAATCCGCCTGAAACGTTCGGATTTGTGGAAGAACATAAATTGATGAAAATAATAATGCCCCTACTCACACATCGTTGTTTGCCTGATATTTGCTTAATGATGCCTATGACTTTTTCTTTTACCTGAAACTGAAAGGGCCAGGAAAAGATGACGTTACGACACGATTGAGGAGATGAAAACAGCATCGAAGGAGGAGCTGAACAAGACCACTAAAATGATTATATGGAGTACTATGTTGATTCGAAAAACGTGTATAATATCTGATGGGTATTACTTTCAAGGCCTCAAAGTAGATATTGAAATAGATATTGATAGTAAATAATTTTTGAAAAAATATAAAATTACTAATACTTATTGAACAGACCCAGTTTATATGAGGCATGATGGTTTTGAGTTAAACTTAAGCTAAATCAACGTGATGCTCTAGTTGTTAAAATTACACACAAAGGCGCAGTTTAAAAATGAAAAACACTTACCACAAAGCAAGAACACTTCCGGGTGGCTTATGCTAGAAAGAGATAGAAAAGGAATAGTATTATAGATTAATATTCCATTGCGTTTGTACTCAAATGAATATTTAAGGTAATTTTCTTCTTAAATTTACTAATAATCATTACTAATACAAATGAAGGTAGCATGTTTGTCCGCAGCGTCCTCGCTGTTTTGTGCTTACGTTATCATAAAGGACCAAAACAACAGCGAAGTCCTATCACCGAGCTCTTCGTAGCACAAATTGATGAGGCAGCCGCTGATGAAGAATTCCGGAAAGAGGGAACAGCTAATGAAAAATGTTTCAAACTTTCGTGTTCATTTCTAAGACGGATATGCATTGATGGACGCTCGTCCTTGCAATGAAAGATGATAAACTTTGAAACGAAAGAATTGAAACTATAAAACTCAACTTACAACCCGATTTTAAGTTTGTTTTTCAAATCAAAATTTTCGCATAACAGATATCGCATGCTCGAATACAGCTTTAGAAAATTTCTCCAACGAAAGAAAATATCGCAATAACTTCTTACTGATCCGATTATGTTCTCTTGTTTTTCGTTCTCAAGTTTCAGTTTAGCACTGTCTTCAGCAATCACTGTAAAGTTGATTTTCCAATTTAAAGAGATTTGATGAAAGGACAATTATCATTGACTTGGTCCGTCGAAGAAAAGTCCCTTTTAAAACGAATGAGATTTTTAGATAACTTTAAAGCCACAAAACGGAAATTTACTCCAATCCTTTTCGATCCTTCACAAAAACCTTCGCATAGTTATCAACATTGAATTAGTCCTGTTTTCCATTTGGAAGGGGTATGGCGAGTTGGGTGGTGCTTGCTTGATATTCGTATTAATATTTTCCAAAAACACTTTTTACTCTCCTTTTGCAGTTTCATCCTTCCCAAACTACTCCCGACATCGTTTGAATATTAAAGTTTCATTTTCACTATTGTACGGGTTATAAAGTGTTTGGAAAATGAAGACTATAGCACAAAGATTATCATATACTTATATCCTTTCACAGCAGCCAACGTTGATTTTCCACTGCATTTTTCATTCGCATTGTATTTTGCGGTTCGTCCGCTTTTCAGTGGATTGGGACAGCATGAGCTTGGTTGGTCGGTTGGCTGTAAGGATGCGCTCGAGAAGGGTTGAAAAGGTTTAAAGTGAGAAAAGTTTAGTGAGATTTGCCACGTTGAATCATTTTACATTCGTATGAGGTAGAAGGGAACTAAGCAGTTCAAGTGGAATGGAATGAGTTTGAGTAATGGAAAAATTTTGAAGAGTACATATTTTATTTGCATGAATAATCTAGGAATGGTCTTAATTAGACTTTAGGTGGAATAAAATTGCTACACTGTGGGAACTAATACAACTGTGAGTTAAAAATGAACAACTCATAAACGTGTGAAAATTGATTTTCTCTCTTTATTTAAAAATTCCAATTACATGAGCCAGCAAACATTAAGTATCATAAAAATTCGACTAAAGAACGTTGAAATTGTTGTACCAGCCATAATAATTTGTTTAATTTAAATTTTTTATATTCGTGCTGTTAATACGTAAGGAATGCGCTCGTCTGCCTTTGAAAGTCTCGCGAATTTTCCAATTTAATTTTGTAATTCTCAATAAAAGGCAAATGCCACCCGTTACAAAGTGAAATTGCATACAAAAAGAAACATTATATTTGTGCTGTCGTTGATGTTGCCTTTTTTCAGCTTATCTACATTGCGCTCAGTCCAATACACAAGTCGATATCATCTCATTTCCTTCGGGATTTTTTGTTTAAATAGGAACCAACCGTTCATATTTAGATCGACTTTATTACTTTGAAACAGAAACATCCAGACATTTCCTTCATGGTCGGATTGATTTCAAACAATCCATCGAATCAACAACTAAAAGTACGGAGAGCAGCAAGAAAAAATAAAGAGGACTAAGTCCTAGCTTTTGGCGCTTGTACTAGTTAAAGTGAATATAATTAAAATGGCGATGATGATAAATCTCTTGGAGATCATAAAAGTGAAAAACTTTTAACATATGCCCTGTCCAATGGACCAGCTACGGCGAGTTATAAAATTCATGGAGGAAAGTTGGAAATTCGGTGTACCAACGCGTAACTTTTTATACTTGCCCAGTCGAAGATAATTTAAACAGTCTCGGAAAAGCTAAACATCTCTAGTGCATAGTTTAGGGTATTTTAGTTTAAGTAAAGATACAAAGATGGTTGAATCAACCACAGACGGACGATGAAAACGATTATTATTTGGTTATTACATGGTTTGTTTTAAATGGAGCTTCAGCAGGGATTTGGCATAAGAATGACTCCGTTCCTTGCATGTAAGAGAGGGAGCCAATGATCTGTCTGGCAAATCAATTTAAACTCATTAAGAGAAAGAGACAGACGCATGCACATTACAAGGTCCTTGGAATAATTTTCAAGGTCCTGAAGATGGCAAAAACAAAACTATAAAACAGAAATAAAATTCCAATAAAATTCCCATCCCCATTTGATTTTTATTTTGTTTTCTTTTTTTTTCATTTACACAACTTTCGTACTTCATTCAAGTTGTTATGAAAATGAATGCGTACTTTGCCCATCATTTCATTGAAAATCGACATCGAATTGGTGGAATTTTCTCAGTCTTCTGTCAGCCCACCATGATTTTTTTTTTTTTTTTTTTTCAAAATAAGAAACTGAAACTTTGGATGTTGACTTTATTAGTTTTATTATTTCGCCCAACACTCAGATAATTTCGTCCTGAACAAGATAAAGACGAGAATGATTTTATAATTGAGCCTGACGCCTGAAGACCTTTGATGTTATTTTAAGTACTCCTTGTACCATTTGTATGTTTTCAATATCATAAAATTTGATTTCCCGTGGAAAAAAATGGAATGGGAAAGCTCAGCTGTGAAAGGGCAAATATTGAAAATTTACTTAAATAGAGTAGACTTATTTCAAACAATTTGTCAATAATTCTTAGCCTTATTCAAACAAATCTATTTATCCTTCCTGTTTTTATCCTCTCTCACGTGGTCAGGAGCAATGAACTTTTCCCCTCTGCTAGGCACGTACGTATCATAAACGAAAAACTTCTGTGAACAAGAATTTCAAATTTCCATTTGTTCATTTCCTTTGTTCTATAAAATCAAACTAATTATAATTCCTATATCTTTGACCCGGCAGCTGTTTTAATTTCTCCGGAATTCCATGCAGGACGATCAATTCAATGAATAATTTTACATTTTAACTTCACAGTATTGTTTTATAACATTTCAAAGGTGTGTTCCTTGCATCTAAGGGTCACATCTTGTACTAAAAAGGTATGAATGAACCTGTCGCCAAATGGTGAAATTTTCAACGCAAAAAGGTTCTCTATGAATAAGGATGGGAAGAATGGAGCCGAAAGGTACGCATCATTACGTGATGATAGTTTTGCAGTGAATAAATTGAGTTCGCTGGAATACTTAGCAACCCTATAAGGAGATAATAGAACAATTTCCTGGAAAATATCTTTTTGTATGATATATTTTATATGCGCGACTAGGAGCCACAAAAGACTGGGATATGTTCCAAAAGTTTGAAGATCCTAGAATTTAGGCAAACTTTATGAGGCAAAGTTGGTCCCGAGGTTAGAGCTCTCATTTTTCATAGCAGGACATCCTTTGTTCATCCAGTACTATTTACAGTTACATTTTTTGACAATTCCTAACGTTCTTAGTAAGTAAGTAAAAAGCATACCATACCATCCTTTGGTGGAATACTTATGGCTCAAAATCAGCCCCCAATACAACAGAAGCATCCATTTAAATTAAGAAAGACAGATAAGAATGTAGATATCTTAGAATTGTTACCGGCAATAGTTTTGCATCTTTACTTTCAATTCGGAATTCTAGAGTCTTATGGTAATACTGATCCTTTTAAGTCAAATAGTTTGAACGGATCTGTTATAACAGCATAGTCAGGAATAAACAGAGAGCACTATGAAACAATTCTCAAAAAGGATCATGCCGTATCCAATGCTACCAAATTTGATAAAGGAGATCGGAACAAAGATTGAACCTTCTTAAGGATTATACTTAACCCTTGTCCTTCAACCACCTATTCTAAATTTTGCAATTTATTCAGGCAGACCTAATACTTTATGAAATAGGTCGCTTTTTACTTCAACAATGTAGACAAATATCAAGAAAATATTCCCAAAGTGGTGAGCCGTCTACTCAAACCCGAAGAAATCTACGAAGAAAATATGACAAAAAGAATGTGTCAAAAACGCAGTTTTTGGATCAACATGTGAATTCATTTTGTCAAAATGGATTGTTGTTGGAAAAAACAATCCCGTATACGTATTCGTCCATGTATTCTTATGTTTCTCAGAGTGTTTGTGAACAACCATCAACATCAACTCGTCATCGTTCCCAAGCATTGATAATTTCACTTACTTCTTTGAGAAGTTCGCATAAAAGTTTCGGCAACAACACGTACAAAGTTTGTGCTAGAATTAAACAGTTAAAAAAATACTCGAAATTCTAACTAGAACTAGAGCCGAAGCCAAATGACCATCCGATATGTTTTCGGTTTACTCAATAAGCCTAGGCGCTTGATCGAGGACGAACGTTTTTACCGAAATATCTTCATTTCAGATGTAGCTCATTTCCACCTCGGAGGTTACGTCAATAAGCATCAATCAAGCACAATTGTCGTATCTAGGGTTTAGAAAATCCACAATTCATCGTGGAATATGCATCCACAAGGCAGTCGCCTTGTGCAGCTTTTGGTCTAGCGGCATTATTGGGCCATTTTTCTTCGAAAGTGTGCAACAAAACGCCGTTAAACTGAAACGCGAACGCTGCCACGCCATCCTAAGCATTTCATGTTTCCCATAATTAAAGAGGATGACATAAACAACATTTGATTTCAACATGATGGCGCAACGTGCCGCAGCCAACGTGACATTCGATTTCTTGCGCACTGTTTTCGACAAACGCATAACTAGCCGAAATGCTGTCAATTTGACTTGATTTGAATCGCATAATCAGCCTAAATGCTGTCAATTTGACTTGGTTGGATTTCTTGGGGTTCACAGTTAATGACAAATGTCACTCCAACCATCCTGACACGATTGACGAAATCTCCGATTTCTAACAGATTTCAACAAAAACACAGTTTTTGATTATGATCCAAAGCCGTTAAAAAAAGTACATTTGATTTTTATTCTATTCTGATTTTTATTCTATTTAAAACACCTTCGAAATGGTTATAACGAACTTGCGAAATATTCCAGAACGTCGGTATCCTTAAACTTTTTTTACATGCGAACTATTTCTTATTAAAACATATCGTGCTCCTCGAACTTTTCGCATTATTTAAAGTTAGCAGAAAACTTTCCTACTACACATTGTCACATGTCATGTATGAACCGAAAACAGGATGTACATAAGCCTTAACATTCAAACAGTAAATAACATCCCGACCTCGTTGCTGCTCATCACATATGCAAGAAGCAAGAAAGATCTACCTCAAGCCACAATTTGAAACCGTCGTTTTAAGCCTATACCCGTTACATACGCCCACACTTTGCATCTCACATAGGAAGCATTATCCATCCTTCACTTCATACTCTTCATGTTGCATCCTCTTCCTAGTGTACAATAGTCTTGATAGAGTGCATGTTGGGCAGAAATACAATGGCCCTTTTCATTCATTCACATTCATCCGCTTGAATTTCCATGAAATATCCTTGAAGAGAATTTCAAACGACTGCATGAAGTGTAACAACCCTAAGATTGTGTGATGCCAAGTACAAATATCTAGGCGAGGATGGATGGTTCCAAGAAAGTATTTCTCAACTCGTGGTGGCATTGAAACAATTTGTCATGTCTTTCATTCCTTCAACGCGTTATAAAATATTCTCTTTATTGAGAAAGTTCAAATAGCATTAATTAACCATGCGAGGATATTAGATGATAACTGTTGGAAGAAGAAGAATTTAAATGCGGACGGGAAGAGAACTGCAAGTTCTCCATCCGGCTGCTGCACTACATTTGAACGAATTCTTTGCGATTGTTTTTCTTTGACAAAGATTATGAGAATAAGAAACGATGGGTGTTGGGACTGTACTTATGATCAATTGAGCTATTGATTTTTGAAGTTATAAAGAGCCCTTAAAGGGATGACTGACATAATTTTGGTCGATGCGAGTTCAGTTCCAGTTGATAGAGGTCCGTTTTGTGAGAGCTATACGCGATACTTAAGCATTTTTGCAAGAGGCTAGCGCAAAAAGGACCTCATGAATTTTCGCAGAACAGGTTAAAGGTTGAATATTTCATATTTTCCGAATCTCTAAATTTAGGCAGTGTATTGGGAATTTAGAACAATCTTGAATCATTGAATTCCCCACAAGAATTACCACCAAATAAATTCAGTTCACAGAATCTGTCATGCCTTGCGCTTATAGAAATTCTTAACTACAGCTTTCTCGCAACAAGTTTCGCAGAATATTTGCTTTCATCAAAATCCTTTGCTTTGCTTTGCTTGACGTACTAATGACGGATTTCACAATTAATGAACCAATCAAGTCCAATCAAGGTAATCCAGCCAAGAAAATTATACTGTACGCTATAAGTCAAGCTGATAAGGCCAGGATCGCATTGAACTTGAATTGTTCGTGCGATGTTATGTCTATTGAAACAACTGCATGCATTGTCCTTGTCGAAAAGGCCTTACTGGCTTGCTGCAGGAAACGTTATCCTTGTATGGTTCAAAATGCAAAGAGAGGCGGATGGAGGGAAGGGAGATGGTTAATTTTCTTTTCATAATATTCTCTGATTTTATACTTTTTTTCCTTTCCATCCCACTCTCCTGTTGCTTATGATAAAAGTCGACTGTTGTGGAGATGAGCAGTCTATTATTGTCGCCATTGTATTCTAGAATTGTTTGCATGTATTTGTTGCTGTTGTTTTTTTTTATGGTTGGGTTGTCATCCTGCTGTTTTCGTTGCAATGCTATTGACAACATATAAAACGCTGATTACGTCATTTAAGGATGTATTTGGGCACTTTGTTCAAGATGAGATGTTATGTCCATTCGTAAGCATCTTTCGAGCAATATTTTCCACAACGTCAATAATTCAATTCATATTATCCTTGCAACAATTCTGACAGTTTCAACAGTACTTTGTGAATCGTAGAAATTCGTTTGTTCAGCACGTGACAAGTTATACTTCGGTTGCAAGAGGTTTGGGCGGGTTGTTTTCAACTGGATGAGTAGCAATTGGATTTGAATTTTAAAATGGCGGCATGGGATGAGAGTGAAAAAGGAGTAGCATTTGGGATGGAAATACGATTGTTGAATAAGGAACTGATTTTGATTTTCATTATAACTTGATATTTTCCGGTTCAAGTGATTTTTGTTTGAAGCTTCAACGAACGAGTATTGTTAATTGGTAAATGAATTGGAAATGCGATAGCAATTCAATGACTATCAATGGAATGAAAAAAAGCAATAATTTTTTTACGGATCCTTTTATATTTTCCCGTCTTTTCTCGTCCAATTGAACAAATGCTTATCGGAAGCTACAACAATTATTTATTATTGGAGATATTTTCAATTTCCTGTTTTGTTGCATTTACAATAGGTGAAAAAGTGCGCAATATTCCAAACTTGAAACAAACTCCGATCGAACGGTATTCAAGTGGTATTTTATTTAAATTTACATAAGTGAAACAAGCATACTTCTTCTTATATAAAGCAAGCATACCCTTTTCAAATCAAAAATGAAATTCAAACATAAAGCCACCTCTCCTATTTCTATCTCTGTCTGATGGAATTCACTCGAGAGTGTTAGCGCTTTACGTAGCTTCGCCGCGGAGCCAAATAATTTATAGCTTCTAGAAATTGCACACATTGAGAGCTTTTTAACATAAGTTTGTATTTAAGAATCACTTAGAAGTGCTACTATAAGCTAATACTACAAGCGAGCTCCAAATATTACGTTATTTGACTCCAATTTTACAGACGAATTGATATTAGCATGCAAAGCTTGTTAGATATAAGTGAAGTGACTCTTAAGTGTTTTAGACGTACACAATGACTCACAATTTCCTTAACACTGGAAAAATTCTTCTCACATCTTTAGATTCAGAAAACTGGCTATAGTGATCACTTTACTAATCTGCATCGGTTATTTTGCAAGCTCTCTAAGTTACAAAGCTCGCTTTGTCTTATTTTCTGATTTTTCCTATATCTCTGTTTATGATGCTCCTCATACCTGTGAGTAATTTTTCTAAGTTACGCTATGGTTTGGGAAAATCGAAGGATATGATGATTTTTGTAAAAATTTTGAGCGGAAGGGTACTAACGAATTTTCATTTTGTCATCCAATCAACATGTTGCACCCTTCAAACACTTTCCTTATCGCCAGAAATGTCAAATCTATTACAAGAAACATGTTTTTCAACATAGCTGACGAGCATGAGAGTGTTGACCAATGATTTTTTACGTCTGCTGCCAATTGAGAACATAAAGAGTATATTTTGACCATTGGCTTAAGCTAATAGGAAGAGTTTTTGTGAGTTTTATGGTAAAACTAGTTCTTTGGAGTCTTGTGGTGAAAATTTATTATTAAGACAATGATCAGCCAAATAGTTTCTAACAACTTTTTTCAGGACATTTTTATTCCCAATATATATACCATATTCCCAAAAATAATTCCTTGCACAGTTACTGATGACAATTTTAGTGTTGAAAAATGTATATTAATAGCTGCAATACATTATACGCAGCAAGAGCTTTATTTTGACACTAGATTCGCTTGAACCGAGCAATTTCATGATTTCGTTGATTTCTTGAGATATAGGGGATTCCACATTTTTGTAACGAAAATTTGGTAGCACGCTGTAATTCTGTGAAATTATCCAAATATAATTAACGTATTGCCTGATGTTAACATCTCCCAGACCGTCTTTATTGAAAATTTCCAGCGAAGACTAGAGATTCACTGCAGGCCTGTCCAAAACGACAGCAGTCCAAACGATGATTTTCTCTTCTAGAAGGACGACAAAATATATAATAATCATTCTGAATTGTGGATTATAATGCCAACAGTACCGGCTATGATCTTTTGGAGGAATCCAAGGTAGCTCTTAGACCACTTCGAATCGATAAAATTTTGTACGAAAATTATTAATCAGGTTTTACTCGTGAAGTTACAATTCCTGTTTGAAAAGTAAGTTCCATCTCAGGTTCTTTCTTGTCCTGTGTTACAATACTCGCAGTATTTCTCGAAAAATTGTGGAACCTGTTTTCAGCATGCAGGTTATCATGTTGAGAGTGCAATACCACCGAATGATTTCAGTACAGACCCCTAGCACACCTTAGCTACATCCAGCGTAAATACGCTCGGGTGGCATCTCTCTGACAAGGACAGAAAAAGCACATTTACAGATATATATTTGTATTGCTATTTCACCCAAAAGCTGTGAGCGAGAAATTAACTCATTCAAGTTTCGTTTCATGTTAGTGGTAGTGCTGCATGTATCAATGTTATGCCCTTAGTTTCCCTATGAACATTCCGATACATGTTTCAAATTTATTCTCGTCGTGGAAAAGCGCTGATTTTTGAAGTCTTTTTGATAGCGTGTCCTCTATCGTCAATTATTATTAGGCCCCACAAAACTAAAAAGGTGTTTGTTATACTGAAAAGTTCTGGATCAATGACTGCTGTTCACTGATTTCTCGAGTTCGAGTATAAAACCTTCGATTCTTGCGTACCTTCGGTTCCTGGATGGACGGCACGCAGTCTAAGGGAACCTCAGTGCTTACAACTTCCTTTTTATGTTAGTACAACAATCTCAGTCCAGCAATCATCGTGCTTATGATTTTAAGGCTGCTTAACCATCAGAGATTAGAGCTACCGTTCTGCCATTTTATTCTCTAACAATACTAAGTTTGTATAATTGCAGTGATAGCATAGACGTCAGCTAGGAAGATATTCAGCATATTTCAGTTAGGGAAACAAAGTCGCATTCTGTCTCATACATTAGGTCCAAGACGACACAATTGCACAAGAAAGACACAATTTTGAAAGGTATATGCAAAGCAAGTGGTTGATTTTAGTACGCTTGAATAAATGTTTGAAATTGTTGCACAATTTTTGCTAGGACCCTCCGTGATCTTCCAAAATATTGGGAAAAAATACATTGGTTAAGACCGTCAAAATGTGGAAACATAATAAGTGATACCTTGCAAAGGGATCACAAGAAAGGCATATAATTTGAAGTATTGTTCAAGGATTTCGCATGACCTTTTAATAGTTTCTTTCTTGTGGATTCCTTAGGTCTGGATTTTGAATTCTTTTTTGCTGCCTTCTGCAGCCTTGCGTAGGCATATATGGGTATTGTATTTTGAAATATATTATAACATATCAATCTAGAGAGACCACCATATTCAACACTAAACGTTTTATACTACGAAAATACGGATGAAATAACTTTTAAACGTGAACTCGTCAAACTCTGCAACTGTCAAACCAAACTCTCTCGTCAAACCATTCATGAAAGGACCAATTTTAGTTCAAATAACCAAACCAAGCAGGCAGAACTCAATAGTCCCTGGGTTATACATTTTATTTTTGTTGTTGAAAGTGCTTCCATACCATGCTATCATATTTGCCATTAACTTTATTGATGTCAACTACTCCAGGATAAAATATAGACAAAAACGACAATTAAAATGCACTTCGCATGCATTCTTCACATCAAGGAGCTTAAAAGCATAATTATTTGCTAAATTAAAAATAAATTTAATCCTAGCTTCTCCGATGACAACACTACGATGCATGTTCAACTACTTTACTCGGTGAAAAGAAATAAAGGATACCAAATGGTTCCGGTTCTACGAAGCTATAATTCTCCTTGCGACAGCTGATCAGCGTTTAAAAATAACCATTAAGGACTCGTAAACGTTACACTTATTGGTAGTTTGCCGATGCAACGTGTGAATGATAGTAGTCAATATCAACTTATAATAACTCATTTTTATGCTCTCTTATAGTTTTCTCTTAATTATTATTGAACTTTTTAATATTATCTCCTTTTGCTGTTAGTTTTTATGTTTAATTATAACAACCCATCAGAAATGATTTTCATTTTCTTCTATGGATTATGAAAATGCCAACATGTAAGTAAAGTGAGTTGCTTTACAGCTGTGATGTAAAAAATATTGAGAAGCAACTAGGAAAAATTTATTGAGAAGCAACGTGAACGCTTTGAAATGATATACAGAAGAAATAAACAATATTTTCATGTCCGAACGATTAACTTGCACGATTACTTTTCGAATATTGTTTACGTATTTTTCATCGGCGAGCTCTGAAAAGAAAAAGATTTTTTTCGAAAAAAAGTTCCAGCACAACAATCTCAGAGTTTAAAAGTTATTCAGAACTTAGGTATGAGAAAGAAATCAACAGCAAGAGGATAAAAAATTGATAAAACACCGATAAACAGAATATACATCATCATTTGTATGATATTCTTTTCCGTATCTAAATTCAATGCGTGCTTGTTTCACGATTTTTTAAGACTCAGGAAGAACACATTGAAATCAACAAGATTAAAATGTATCTTAACAATCTGAACCGCCTTAATCGCTTCAGCAGAGATACTTTAAAATTTCCCAATGTATCTAAATATTTACACGAGCACGCAGACATGTTTTCACTTATTTACATACACAAACATACCAGCCTACCCACATATGAACACATATGTACGTTACACCTTCGATTTGATAGAGCTGCGGATAAGCGACGTGAAATTGCCGTTATTATTACTAGGAAAAATAAAAATTTAAATCGTTAAAAGAGATTTCAATGAGGAAAATCCTTGAGCAATTTAATTCAATGTAAAAAAAATTTTCTTGCTTTGTGCTTTCCTCAAGTGAGCACTGGAATCATTTCTTTTATCGAAAAATCTCGCCTACCCGTGCAGCTCTACATATCACCCATTGCTGGATAAATGGGTGGTAATGATAGCAGTGAAGTTTGAAGAATCCATAGAATTACTGAAACAAATTTTCCAGAATTTATATGAGCATGCTGTTGCCCGAATAGTTTACAGAAATAAATACTTTCCAATTGGAAAGAATTAGGTTAATGTTTGAAGTTTTTAATGGCGGGAAAATATAATCGAACATTGGCCTCTTCCGCGGCTATCTTTTACAGATTTTGTATATAAATTTTGTGTAATTTTAAGCTATGACATGATTTTAATTTGATTTATCAAATTAATCAAAGCCTTTCATGCATTCCTCAAAATGTCAGGAATGCCCTTTTTGGTCTCTGTTGTTCCGCCGAAGAGGCGGAAATGGAATTTTTAACGTTATCAGCAGAAACGAACATTATTTTTTACCTGGTTTTCCGTCAATTTTGATTTGTTTGCTCATTATACCAAAAAAGGACGAATATGAAGATTATGAACGGCCGATACCTTATTGCAGCAAAACTACTTATATATTTTCTACAACTATTCCTAGTACAATTGCTAGTTTTATTATTATTGCTACTACTACTGCGACAGCTACTGCTACTGTTACTACTTACAACAACAACTACTACTACTACTACTAGTACTACTACTATTACTACTACAAGTAATACTACTACTACTACTAATACTACTACTACTAATGCTACTACTAGTAATACTACTAAAACGTATACTACTACTAATCTACTACTACTACTTCTACTACTACTAGTTCTACTATTAATACTACTACTAGTAATATTACTACCACTTATACTACTACTATTACTGTTACTACTACTCTACTACTACTACTACTACTACTACTACTACTACTACTACTACGACTCCTACTACTACTGCTGCTGATATTACTGCCTTTTGCTGTTAAAGAAATGAAAACACGCATTGTTATGCTGTGTGTATTTTCCCGTTTTTAGCACTTCTGAAAGAGATCTTATTTTTCGATTTTCAATTCCAAAATGCTATGTGTCAAAAGTGTCAAAATTAAAAACAATGCCAATCATAAAAATAAAATCTAACGCATTTTGATCATTACATGTGGTTTCAAAGCTTTCTATTATCATTGGGGCCTAAAGAAGAATATTGAAGCGAGGACTGTATTAAACAAATTCATTATTCACGTCTGTGTCTTTCTATCGAATGAGTGAACACATCTTAGATTTTGGAACTTTTTGCAATTTCCAGCATAGTGTCCGAATCAGTGAAGTCCTCCCACTTCCCAACACTCCCCAATTTTAGACGAAACAAGTTTTATCGATGAACTTCTAAAAATTGAAAAAGCGAGGAACATGCAACGTTTCAAAAAAGCGTAGATCGACATGTAAGTTTCAACATGAATAGACAAAGCATTCCTTATAATCATCTGCAAACAACAAAGAATACAGTTGCACCTAGATATCAGGACAATACAATCGAATGTCTGAGAAACGAATTTAATCTCTAGACAAAATTTTTTTTATACATGATCTGACTCGGTAAAAATTTATTCATTCCTGACTTTTGCATTAATCCCGGCTTATTTCAACAAGGATTTACGAGGACGCGTTGCATCTAAATGTCCAGACATCCCATATCCTCATAATAAAATAAGCATTACCTGGCGGACTTATAAAACCCCAAAATGCTAGCTAATCATCATGACACTACAGCCTTATTTGGGGGTTAGTCTCTCATAAGTGGTGCTTCATCAACCATCTCCTTCAGAATCTCACCAGCGCTTCCCAAATTTTTCAGCTAACAATATCTAAGAAATAAATTGTATCATACTCTGACTCATGGTTAGTGCTCAACTTCTAGCCTGTAGGTGAATTTTCGTAGATATACCAGGGTTGAAGTTTAGAGTGACATTCCCTGATGAGAACGATCCCAGAGAAGTTAAGAGCAACATTTACTGAGGAGAACGATCTGACAGAAAAAGAGAAAATCTTGCCTGGCAAGCGGACTCATTTGGATGGCCAGAAAAAATTCGGTATTGCTTACAGGAACACAGGGAAGCACATATGTCAAATAAAATCATCTGGATTCGATATTATTTTCAATACAGTCAGTAATAAGTTTCGTTTTCCCATGTCAGGAGAGTACATTATAGTACGTCAAAAATGTTATATGGGACTTTTTCTTCTACCACGAAATGGTGGCAATAGGCACCATTCGAATTTAATAAAGGAATAAGTATCGCATCCATGACTACCAATTCTAATGAAAGAATTTCAAGTACCACTGTACCACACAAATAATAGACTCCTTTCAAGAGAACGGAACCTAATAATACTCATGCTCTGGTGACCACAACCATGATAGAGTAACAACCAAGCTCTGGCCGACCAGTTGAACTCGGTTTCCCTGTATATGAAACATCAGCATTCCCTACCGTCCTGAAAAAAACCCTTGACTTACCTAGAAATGAGGCAGAACTTTATACGTCCACATACTAGACAACAATACAAGTGTGAAGGACATGTTGGAGACTTAGATAGAAATATTTTTGTCTGGGTATTTCGGTATTGCTACGTATGAGCTATCTACTTTTTGAAGTAACGTTAATGACGTAATGAAGGCACCATATCTAATTATTCCTTTCGGTTTCGTAACTTTTCTTAAAGTGATGCATGAAACATTGTACTTTACAAAGCTTATCCTTCGGATTTTTTGAATTGATGTACCTTCCCCGAGGATTATTATAAACTTATTGAAATTCGAATCTGTATAATAGAATAACCTTTAGTTAGTCCGCGTTTCATATGTTACTTTGGTGTTGTGTTATCTGATAATTCTCAATCTAGTTTGCTCTCTCCTTTTCAAAACATGCGTTTAGTTGTTTATCGCCAAGGTATTTCTCACGAAGGAGAAATTATGATGGCTCCACAAATGTTTTTTACCAGATTTGTAATTTGATGTCACGAAAACGGCGGGTTCGGTGTGTTCCGCCATTATCCTGTGTAAGAGAAGAGCTTTATGAGAGATAGTTTGTTTTCAGCTTCTTTGTGGATCCTTGATCGGGTCCGGAACGAAAAATAGCTGCTTTCAGTGGCGATGACCGCGAAGATAAAAATTACTGTACGAAGGGAACCCTTTTTTTAACAAAGGCAACTCATGATTCCATTCTTAAAATTTCATGAATGGGAAAACAAATGAATTTAAAGCCCCAAACAGCATATTTGCCAGATTTCACAACCACCTAATGTCATATGTTTCTTAACCTTTATAAAGTATGCAAAGGCCGAATAGTTGACAGCACTTTGACAGAAGGTTATCGATGCTGTAAATGGGCAATTCAACGAGTCAGATCTTAAAAAAGGTCCTACTGTATTCGATTATATTGTATTTGATTATTTGATATTGGTCCCGATGGTCATTTTATTTAGAATAAGAGTGGAGAAAGTGAAAAAGTGCTAATCTGTACCCGCTCTCCCAACGTCCTATAACTAACAAAAAGTTGTTTAAAATTCATGTTTTGTTACTGTATCGCTTCTGATGTCTGACCTGTTTTCATTTATTGTCATCAACTATGTGACGACCTATTACAATACATTTTAAACGGAAAAGTTTCCATGAGCGCTGCGCAAAAAACAAAAACACTTTCTATTCAAATTTTCAATCAATTAAGCCAGTACCCACTAAAAGGGCGACAGCCTCAAAATAAGATAAAATTCAGACCAATTTTGGTCTGTTTTGAAAGCATCAAATCATGGACTAATGGACAATTCAAAATGGCTGCAAACGTCAATCTACGTCAAAAACATGTATCCACAATGCATCCAAGTGTCCGACAATATTAATTTTAAAAATGAAATTTTTCAAAGGAAATTCAAAAATTGCAGTTTCTTTATCCTATTAATTTCACTCGAATACGGAAAGTATTTGAGTGAAAATAATTGGGTAAGGAATTCAACTCCTGTACTACAATTAAATGTCTAGTAACTGAAAATATATTCATTCTATTTGATTTTCCGCTTGAAATAAGATAATCTATTCCATCATCTACGATTTCTGCTTATTGCACAACCAGATGCTACTAAATGCCAATTCAAACAGTACTCATTGATATAAATGGGAGGGAAAAAATAATCAATACTTTTTAATATGAGAAAATATTTCCAATACTTACTCCTCTCATGCGACCGATTCGCTAAAGATCCTGCAACTCCAAATTGTATCGTACTCATAGCGAGCAATATATTACATAACATTTGCAACACATCACAACATTTCACTCACATAGAATGCAATCCCTTATTGCCATCCTGCTAGTCCACACCCTCCTCCCCCCGGCTATCTTTTATAACGGTATTCATCTGAAATATTGAATAACATCTGCATTGGTGGCCATCAGCGTGTATACTGCATGTCCTTTGAAATGATACAATTTTTAGCGATAAGTAACGACGTGGCTGGAATACGAAAAGAAAAATTTGATTGAATTTGATAAAGTTCTTTATTGCTGTGGATGGATACAGGATATTTATGTAAATCTGAGTGAAAGAATAAAATGCAGTCACATCTAATTTAGCGGATTTGAATTTAGATTTGGACAATTAATTGTTTAAATTTGAATTCCGCCATATATAAATGGTTAGAAGTGTCAAAAAATTGTTTATATAACCTTTCCATTTTTTATATGTTCCTTTATGCATTTCTTTTTTTTTATATTTTTTTTTTGTTATACAACATGAAATGATGATTTCTATCCTTCTATTTTGAAAGAAAAAATGGCTTGAACTTCTGTTTTTCTCTCTCTTTCTAAAACATGGATCATTGCGAGACACTAACAAAATTCTACATGATAGAATTTAATAATGTTAAAAGCCGAAAGCTCATTTAATATTACATTTAAGTTAATAGAATATCGTCAGTATATCTACAGGATTTTCATCTCTCAGGGTGTATCTTCGTTTGCTTGTCCGCTCAAAGAATAGAAAATTACTCTTCAGTAAAAGCGTCAAAAATTTTGACACCAATTTTTGTAAAGAAAACAAACCTCCAAAACTGCGTACGATTTCATTATGTGTGTGTTGAAATTTTGGACTCATTTTACCAATCTACACTGGTAAAATTGCAATCCAAATTTTTCGCGTTCACTACAACCAGGACAATAAAATTTAAATGCATCAACCGACCATCTTGACAAAACCAATACTAAATTGTCATTAAAACCTTCGCCCGTTAACATAAATTCACATTTTTTATTATTCAACTACTACCTCTATACTTCATTAATGTCATTTAAGGACTTTAGTAGCTTCTAACAGCAATAAAAGAAACTTTCAACCAAACAACAACAAAAAACGGAAACAAATTTTTCTGTTACTAATAATCAGCAAACAATAGGAACCACATTTACCTCAAAGAATTGTAAGCGAATGTTTATTTAGTTCAAAGGATGCTTCAGCCAACTTGGCGATATAAAGTCTGGAAGTAAACAAATTTTCAAAATATATTGAAGGAGCAAAGACAAGCCAACCACTAGCCAATATGCTTCCTTTCTGTTTAACCATCTAACTCATTCCCTATCTCCTATGTTGGTTCTGCATGTCCTTGGAGAAATCTTGTTTTCTTTTTTTGTGGTTGAAAACGGATTTGAACAAGAATTTAAATACGACTATATGTTTGCATTATCAAATATGCACTTTGAGTAGATCCTTTTGAGCTTTCGCGTGTACATCAACTGGATAATAGTTGCAGAATATTTATCTAACACCACAACAAAGTGCATCGGCAATAATATGGTATTAGTCGTATTTGTTTTCGGTCTTCCGACTAAATCCCTTTATTTGTTGTACATTTTTGGACATGAAAGCGGGTAGGAATAATATCGACTCAACAGAATGAACATATCAGCACATTTGCAACCTGATGATTGTTATTCTGGCAAATACCAGCAGATCCTTTCGAAATGCACTTACAAATGAAAATCGTGTGAGTTTAAGCTCATATGTTATGCAAGCGGAATAATAAAATGAACTACAAACAAACGTTTAAGGATATATAAATATACAGATTGCACCATGCAACACAATAAAATTATATAGCTAAAATCAGATAGTTATGTTATTTTTCGACTAGGTACTGAAAGTTCAGTACGGCGAAGGGATTATTGTTGTGTATATGTGTTGTGAAAATATTTAAAGCTTCCTTTTGAGCATCAATGAAATCTTTATTGAATGAATAACCAGTGTAATTCCGCTCGAATTAATTTATTATTTATCCTGAATTTAAAAGGTAGGGAAGGCTTTTATTTATTTGTATTATTTTTACATGTAATGTTATTATTTCGTGTAAGGAGGGAGAATTGTTTACAAGTTTTTGTGTCGTTTCTGATAGCAATAACGTTTAAGAACAACTGTGTCTGCTCCTCCAGCGACAAGCCATCTAAATGATCAACAGATTCTAGAAAGACCAATGTGCTCATCGAGTATGCAGTCATGAAGAAATAAACGGGAGACCTTCCTTCAATTCAGTCCATAACAAGTAATCCTCTCATCTGTTATCCTAGTTTCGTTGAGAGAACGTTCAAACTACTTTCTTTCTCTCCTTCTTTTTCGGACTAAAATCCTTACATCAACCGATTTTTCACAAACTCGATGATCACATAAAATGAACGTTTTAACGGAGGATTACAGCAGCTAAATATTGTAGAACGAAACTGCCCCCAAATAACAACCCGAAATCTCCTTGATAGGATAACATACTTGACGTCGTCATCCCTTCTGAAGTCAATCCCTACTTTTGAAGCCCACGCACGAATAGTAATAATGTAGGTCACTCAAAACCAAAAAAGGGTGAGCAAAGTGAGAAAAATCTCAAAGATCAAACATAGATAAACATAGAAAACAGATGCTGGATCAAACTTAGATAAACTTAGATCACACAACTCATGCAACATATTTGATATGGAAAACCAAGATCATCAAAAAATCTCAAGGGTATTTAATCGTTCACGCAGAACAAGCGGGAAACTGGACGACCCTCGCAAAGCTGAAACCTTCGTGCAATATCTTTAAGCAAAATTTTTAAAATTAAGATGGTCTTAAGAACAGAAAAAGACCCAACCAAAATTAAATTACAAAGACCAATCAGTCTACTACCAGTTGTTCCTGAACATCTCCAACAAATCCTGACAGATGAGCTACTGGTAACAATCTAAAAACATTAACTCTATCCAAATCACTGATTTTCCAGAAGAAACAAAGGCACCAGATTTGATAGAGTACACAAAATAGTGAACAACATCATCGGTATTTATCTGTTGTAAAAGGTCAGTACATTACAACTCCAACGCAAGTTAATAGTCCTAGAGAGATCTGACTCTTTGTACTGTTCGTGGTTTGACCTTATACATTTTCATCTCTTTCATCTCATATTTATCTTCTTTGTGGCTGATTGTGTCAGGTCTTACATTAGGTCTTACCATGAGTTATCACCGTTTTGTAGACTTGAAGTTTTATTTTTCAACACTGTTTCATCTAACGTTTTCAACATCCTTGGAGTCCGATCGTCAAAACTCATTTTGCTAAGCAGATTCTCAATAAAACTTTGGCTACCTTCACCTTTTTACTTCCTTCATGTGATATAATCAGGATGAACTTAACCAACGATCGAAAAAATAGGACACTTCTCTGCATAGAGGCGCCTATAGACACTGCATGTGTGTTGCATCCTTTCTTCTGATGTTTCTTCATTTCCCCAATCATCTTGATACAATTTTTGTTTTAATATATACTCATTAGTAAATGACTCATCACACTCAATGTTTTCATTATGTCACAAGGAATCGTTTATTGCCTTTTCTGAAAAGCTAGTCTTAAGGAAAACGTTTATTTATCGTTGCCAGATGTCTCTCTAGTTCAAATAGCGTTGCCTGTAGAGTTTTGGTGAGATTTAAGGAATGTTTTTGATAACATTGAATCATAGAAAAAACAGCTTGCATTTTCTATTTGTGTTTTCAAGGATTCAAGTTACCGTGTACTCTGCATCAATTTCTTCCTGACTGAAAATTCACAAATGCTACCTTATAAATCACTTAACATTTGACCACATTTTGATCCATGGATTCAATAAGGCAAATATGCTCTTTCCTGTCAAAATTCTGCTTACTTAACAATGTTTGTGAAAAATGGTCTCAAACTCAATCAGACTCTAAGGTACTTATTGCCAAAATTTTTACTGGTTTCTTCTTCAATTTGCATTGTTGAATCTCTACTTGGGCTTCTTTCCAATATTCTGATATTCTTATATTTTGATTTCTGTCGGTCTCTGTCTTTTCGTCTAAGAATTGTCGTTTCTTACTTGTGTGACATTTTACGACTTTCCCAATGCATGCTCTAGATTTAAGCTCGATTTCCATACCGCTCTTACCCTAACCAAATACTTGTATGCTGTCAGCGTAGGCGATTCTTTCTATACCTTCGTCTTGCTCGTCAAAAAAAAACCTTATTTCGATATAGAAGATCCCAAAACATCTTCTTATGTGGACAGTTGATTGCCACTCCTTTTTAATTTTTTATTTTTTTTTTTTGTGTGGAATTTTGTACCTTGGAGGACTTACTGGCCGAAAGCTAGACAATTTTTCCATGGAGATCGTAAAAACCGCTAATCACTACAGGTTTTTAAGGTAGCTGCGGATACTGAGGATCAAAATCAAGTTCTTAACCAAAATAATCGGTTCTTCAGGTTTCCGGAACTTTCCAGTCTCCTTAGACGCTCACTTTTTCCTTTATGTTTCGTTGTCCAGCAATATCAGTCGACAGATTTTCTTCTAGAATAAATGAGCTACTTTCCACATTAACCGTCTTTTCAGTTCCATTTCTTTGTCCCCAATTTGTTCTAAAGTAGCCAAGGGACTCCTCTACACAAATTTCATCAAGTTTCTGCGACTCCCCAATGACTTTTGTTGCGCTCTTCATTGACTTAGTTTTCGCATCTGACTGGTCTTAGGTACTGAAGTGATACCTTGAAGTTTTCTTGGCCAAGCCAATGCAGTTTGTGCTACGAAGCTGTTTATATTCCTGTTTCACTTTAGACCACGCCTTGTTTTTACTATGGAGGAAACTTATCGCGAAAATGTCCACCCGCAGGGACTGGCACGATGCAGCAGCGAAGCTTCGGCAGGTGTATCTAAACTTAGTGTAATAAAGCTGCTTCCCCCAAAAAAGATGCAAGAAAGCGAATTCGCGAAGCCAGAGACCTTGTTTTTAAGAACAACTAGACCGCAGAACAACTAACAAACTGTGTGCATTAGTTTGGACGTACGTGTGTCAGCTGCTGCTGCATCAGTTGTAAATTCCTAGTCTTTCCTTACGAGTGGTGACAATGTTCTTCCCATTCTGATATCAACCTGAAAATTTTTTCCACTCAGTCGTTACTTTGAGGCGCTGTTCCAGTTCAGTAAAGGTTTCCTGATTCTGCTGCACTTCAGCTCCGGGTAAAAGTAATCGCTATATGATAACTTGTGACACTATTGTGTCAGAATTTCCATGATCTGTGGTTGGTTTTCTGCCTGCTCTTCATGTTGTAAACCTTACATCAATTCCAAACTTCCAGCCTTATCTCATTTCTTTAGGATTATACGAAACGGTCAGTTTCCGTTTATTGATAATCTCTTCAAAATGTTTCGCTGTTTCAACGGTGCAGAGAGCCGGATACTCAGGTCAATTAGACATCTAGTTTCGGAAGAATCGAAAGCTGGGAAAGAACCTGGTGTAGGAACAAGTCTGTAGATATCCCTGGCTATCTCGAAGGTCGATCAGGATTTTTATGTTGCCAACTTGGCAATCCGGCGACTGACATTACTAGTTTTATAGTCTTTGGATTTTCCTCCGGTATGGGCCTGCAGCACCGGATTATAAGCAATCCTTAGCTGACCATTTGCTACTTTTTTAACCGAAACGCAAGGAATTCTATTGGAATTCTATAGCATTTGCAGCGACAGTGCGTTAGCTCCAATCTTTCTTCGCTCCCCTTATTTCTGTGTTCTTATGTTCTGTATTTTTCTAAATTTCGAGTCTTTTACTTCCGCTGTCATGTCAGTATCGCCAAATCATGCTTGGAATCAGAGCATTTCGGTACGGAGGATTAGATTTATTCAAAAAATACAAAAAAAAGGAAGGGACAGAATTGCTTAAGAAAGTCCCAAAAATTTGGAAAATTTTACCATTTGTATTCCGATTTTATTGGCTGTGAATTGATTTGTGACTAAACTTCACATCATCAATATAAGGACCATATTTTGAACTCATTCTCAACACCCTATTTCACTTTTCCTTACAGTTCTAAACATCTAAACGCATAAATTCAAATTGCATGGAATCGAATGGACTATAAACAACAAGTCACCATAATTGCCATCAATCATTCTAGTAATAAACATGAAACAACATCTGTAAGGATATATCAAAATGGTTCCTGCACTATCATCAGAAACAGCTGCACCTGATGCATCAGGAGCTGCTGCTGCAGCTTCAGCAGTTGCAATCGAAATGATTGAAGACGTTACTAACCAAATGAAAATTCCCAACACCACAACTATAACTCCCGCCTTATCAACAATTAGTTCATCTGTGCATATAGCAACCGCAACAACAACAACAATAGGTAATTCATCATGTGCAGCCATCTATGAGAAATATACGGTTCCTAAGATCGGTAAGTTATGTTATCTTATGTTATCTGTATTGTTCACATTCAAAGACGTATACGAATACGCCTTGAATATCCATATGACTACTAACAATAAGATGGACTTTCAAAGAAAGATAATATTAGGTTTAATAGGAAAATGCAATATGGTGTTTATGTTTTGTTCTAAGCAAACCCACGTTCTAAACTTCAATGAACTTCCTTTGATAGTATCTTCAAACCAGCATGCCCATTCGGCGATGCAGCTTTAAAATTACACACATATGAACGCTTCATTTGAACACCCCTAATTTGTTTTGATGGTCATAACTTGATGGCAACTACTAGGAACCACTTCCCTAACAGTCAAGGCTTTAATAGGTTTCAGTGAATTTCTCTATGAATCATTGTTACTCCAAGAAAGTTCCTACCAACTGTTAATTGGCATGAACATTCCGCACGAGATGGTAATGTTCACATGCACCAGAGCTGTGATTCAGCGAAAGTTACGAGTGCCAATCAACAGCATCATTTATAATTGGAGTTACGATTCAGTTCCTAATTATTTCTTGTTTTGATGTATTGAACTATAAACGCGGACGAACTTCGTTGGAAAAGAATTGCTATTCTCAGCGCACCTATGTAGCCACAATCATCTTCTGCTGAATCATACAATACATTCAAAAAAGTCTCATACATCGCGTCGTCAAATCGATTTTTAAGGATACGAGATTATATTATGAGTTAGATAGCTCAATCTTATACCTAACGAAAGGATACGGACATAGAATAGTAGGAAGAATTCGAGAGTCGAGCGATATTGGGCTTGATGCATATTTTTACTGAAAATTATTATTATTATTACTATTTTTACTGAAAATTATTTATTGAACAAATTGAAAAACCTGCAAGCTTAACCAGTGCTACCACATGCTAACCACAAACCACAAAACTCTAGCGACAAGACCGTAGCCAATAAACTACCCCCAATAAAACACTTCAAGTTTAAAAATTAATCTAAACTAGCTTTAAGGTGCCAATTTCCATTATCAAACCAACAATTTTCTTCCACTGACGCAGCACATTTTTTTCCCATAACACCAATTGCCATTGTAATATGCGAAAATTGCTACACTTCCGGGCTTCCATTCTTGAGTTCTTCGTAAATAATGCAAAATAGAAGGGAGGCTTGGCGAGGGATAAAAAGGAATTGCATTTCAGGTCATTCGATTGGATTCGATTTTGATTGAGCAAGAGAAGACCAAGCAGCTCGCCCAACTATCATTACTCCAAACCTGGAATTGTTTCACCCATATTTCCAGCAAACTGTGCCAAATACATACTACATAAAACACCAACCACATGCAAACTATCCAAACATGCAAATGAACGTTGATTTGAACGTGTGTCCTTGTTTCAATCTGCACCTTTTTGCTTAGAGTTTTGCGTTGTGTCGTTGTTGTTGCTGTTTACGGCGATTATTCATATATCCTTTGTAGAGTCGTGCACCAAGTTGGCTCAGGGTGGTTGGCAAGTTTAGTCGGTCGGGTCAGGTGGGTTATTTGGCTCGTAATCCTTTGCTGAAAGATACAACGGATTCATTGATTGTGAAAAGGTTGATCGGTGGCTTGCAGAGGTAATTGTCCAGTTGGCATGGTCAAGCCGAAGGAGTGCAATGTTTAAATATTTACACTTCCTGTCGTTTGGTTAATTTCTCGCTTTCAACGTTTATTATTATCGATAGCTAGTATAAAATAACAATTGAATTGTTTACAGCCGGTCATTCAACCGTGTTTAGATTGGGGTGGATTTGGTTAAGCAATAAACGGACTAAGTAGGTTGTTATTTGAATTCGAATGGGGTATACTCTTATTCTGGCTTTTCAAGTAGTTATGACGATTTACTATTATTGTTGTTAATATGAGCAATTTGCATACGACCCGGTTGATCGTACTCAGTTGTGGCTGATTCAAGAAGGAAACAAAGAATTATTTATGCGAAAAAAGTATGCGTGGAATGCATGACTTTCAGGTTTATTTGTATCAGCATCTATTTGTGTGGTGCCTAGTTACAATTCTATCCACTGTCAATACTCAGTGTCCTTAAACAAACTATATGAGTGAAGACGGAATTATTCAAGGTCATATTAGTTAACACAGTCAAGTGAACAATGGCGATCAATATATGATAACCAAACAAGGATTCAATGAATTCAACCACCAAATTGCTCTTTATAAACGCCAAATCTGAACATCGTCCTGGACTTTCCTGTAAAGGATGTCAGATAAAATGGCAAAAAGGATATGACAGGTGGGTTTCCCGCGCCCAAAGGAAATCGATTCGGTTAGGCTGAATATGCCCACTGATACGCTACGTCAAATAATAATCAGTTCCAACATGTTCTCTTTTGAATCAAGGCTCGAAGTGGTGCACTTATTTCGCTTTGGCTACGACTATTATTATTGTTATTATTACTATTATTGTACTGGGGTCCACTTGCTGGAAATTAGCATAGGCCAGAAATCGGCCCTTAGCTCCCCATGTGTAGTACTATTGTTCACAGCTAGTCCATCCTTTCGTCCTCCAGAAGCCAAGGAGTTCCCCCAGTTCTGTGGTCGCCAAGTGTTCCAATTCTGTTTCGCCTGTACATCTCAGTCAAGTAAGGCGTTTGTTGGCCAGACTCGGGCAATCTAGGAGGAAGTATTCTGTACTTTCTTCCTCCTCGCGGCAAGCTCGGCAGGTGTCATCCGTTTGGATTCCTATTCGTTTGGTGTGTTGACCTAGAAGATTATGGTCCGTTAATACTGCCACCAATGTTCTAACGCCATTTCGGTTTTTGCCTAGGAGTTGTTTTGTCCTCATTTGATTAGGGTGAGGCCAAAGAGCTCGGCTTATCCTGCAGTCGTTCCTGTCATTCCAAGCCGTATCTGTCTCTTTTCGGAGGATTTCGTCTAGTTCCATTTTTACCGTTACTAGTGGCACTTTAATTGTATCCATTCTAGTGGCATTTTGGTCGGCTGATCCAGCTCTCGCTAGCTCATCCGCTCTTTCGTGTCCCTCTACTCCGCTGTGTCCAGGGACCCATGTCAGTTTTAGATTTACTCGGGTTGTTTCGGCTTTGAGAGCCTGCCTTCAATCCTGCTGTGAAACTTGAATCTTGTGAAACACAACTTGAAAGTTGTGAAACTAGGCAAGCGACTGCAGTGCCGACTTACTGCCCAATAGTATTTGTATTATTCCATTAAGGTTGTTTGTTGCCGCTTTTATTGCAAATACTTCCGACTGGAAAACTGTGGTGTGGTTCTCCAGTTTATAACTTCGGTTGAGTTGCGGGTGATCTGGGAAAAAGATTCCGATGCCGCTTCCCTCATCCGTTTTGGAACCATCGGTGTAGATCATGATCTCATTTCCAGATGTGAAATCCTGCACCGTTTTCCACGCTTCTCTGGTCGGAATGCTGATCTTGTATGGAATTGGTGTGTCCAATATTGGTTGAATAATCTATCCAGCTCTCTTTTACTTGACGGGGCCATTCTCTCCATTTTTTCCAAAATGCATACGTGCCCCGTTTGTGTGTGGTTAGATAACCCATATGTAGATTTTGTTCTGATGCTTGCAAGTGATGCCTCTCTAGAGATGAATTTGTCGAGTGGCATGAAATTAAGCATTATCTCCATTGCAGCAGTTGGCGTAGTCCTAATGGCACCTGTGATGCCAAGGCAGGCCATTCGCTGGATTTTCTCTAGCTCTTTTGCAATGGTTTTCTTTTGTAATGCCTGCCACCAAACCAATGCCCCGTAGGTGGTTATTGGCCTCACTAATGTTGTGTAGATCCTGTGGGCAATTTTGGGTTTTATTCTCCAGGTTTTCCCCACTAGTTTTTTCATTATGAAGAGCGCCACTGTAGCTCTCCGTCTGACTGCATCTATGTGTGGAGTCGAAGTTAGCTTACTATCCAAGGTTACTCCTAAGTATTTCACCTTGTTTACTAAACTGATATATTTTCCGTCAATGGTCGGGGGTGTAAATGTCTCCGGTTTACGGCACTTTGTGTAAAGCATAATCTCCGTTTTGTCGGCATTGATGCGCAGTCCGTTTAGCTTCGCCCACTCAAAAAGATGTGAGAGTGCTGTCTGCATCAATTCCGACATGGTTTCCGGGAACTTTCCACTTATCAGTATAACGATATCGTCAGCGTACGCCTTCGTTTTGAAACCCTTCCCGTTGAGGTCTTCCACTATTTGGTTAACTGTGAGTACCCAGGCAAGTGGTGATACTATGCCGCCTTGTGGTGTGCCCCTGTTAGTCCATTTATTCAAGGTTACGCCGTTTTCTTCGGCTGTAATCTTCCTTTTAGCTAGTAGTTCCGCCATCCATTTGATAAGATATGGATCTATTGCACATCTTTGGATGCCTGCTACTAAGCTCTCAGTTTTTACATTGTTGAAGACTCCCTCGATACCAATGAAGGCCACCAAAGTGTAATCTTTGATGGCAAGGTTCCTTTGTCGGCTCGTAGTGATTTGTAAGGTTCGAAGGTATTAATGGCCCAAAGGATCTTTTCTTCGCTTACTATATCTTTTAGAGGGGAGCCACGGTAAGGAGTCACGTTGTTTACTTGTTCTGTCTCCTCATCCGTTGAGCCCGGAAAGTGTTGGTTTAGTAGGAGTTTGAGACGTTCTATGCTATTTGTTGTCCACGATCCGTCTTCATTTTTGAGCATCGTGTTCACATGTGTTGCTCTTTTCAGAGTCCTGCTTAGCCTAGATGTCTCGTTTCCTCGCCCGATATTGCTGCAAAAAAAGATTCCAGGATTTCCTTTTCTCTCTCCTTACAGCTGGTCTAAAAATTTTCAGATTTCGCTTATAGTCCTCCCAATCCGTACCTCGGTTTGTGAGGCGAGCTATTCTGAATAGTCTTTGAGTATTTTTCCTGATCTCCTCCAGTTCTTTGTTCCACCAACTTACCTTTTTTTGTTTGACGGTAGTGGTTGGACACATTTCACTGAAACTATCGAGAAGTATACTTGTGATGTATCTCACTTCATTGTCGATGTCCTTTCGACTTCTCAATGGATTCGCCTGGTGGGAACCTATATATCTTATAGTAGCGTTGGTGTTGGTTCTAGGATTGCAGTAGACCAATGGGGTCTTTTCGCCTCTTCTCACTTGGAAGGTGATCCATTGGTGGTCCGACAAGCTATGTGAGTCACATACTCTCCAGCCGTGCAGGTTCTCCAATGCCTTTGTTGTGATTAGACTTCAATCACTTCCGCTCTTTGCTACCACTAATTTAGGGTCCTTTTTCTCTTCCCTCAAGAGACAATGTTCGTGAGTATAGACTTTTATTTGCTATTCTGCCGGAAGCATGAGATTCATAACTCCCAACCCAGGGACAACCGAAGTCGAATCAACGAGAATGCAGCTACAAACCACCAAGCTCCTAACCCTGCAACAATGATTTTCGCTAACTTTATTACCGATTTTCGGTGGCTGATTTAAGGTGGCTGAAAAGTAATGCTCCTGCAGCTGCTTGTCCTTTTCTACTTAATTTGACTGAGGAATCTTAAATTCAAGTCAATCACAATGCCAAGGTATTTGATTGATTGATTGAACGAATATTTGTTCTATCGAGATGGAAATATTATTTGGCTGCGCTTGCTAGCTAGGATGACGAACCTGATTTTTTTCAATCACTAGACTGGGCCTGTCAACCAAAAGACTCATCTAGGCAAAATCATACATAGTTTGACACTTACTCAACGATACGTCCGGTGACTAGTCTAGCAAAGTCATACGTAAAGCTGGTCAAACGCAACTTACCCATTGTAATCTCACGTTTCCACAGGCGTGGATTCCAAAAAAGATTCCGATCCATTCTTTGACAATCCCCTTATGAAACAAGGAAGTCATAGAAATGCTCACGACCCTTGAGTTTATGGGTCTATTTCCACATTGGATGGATAGGAATTCTCGAAAATTCCAAAGAGTCAAAAATATCTATCAACATAGCAAAATTGAAGGCTATCCTCAGACGGAACATTACAAGTAACACAATATCCTTTGAGTAGTGATTCTGTACTTGTTACCGCAAGACGGCGTATGAGATTTCTGTGATTGCGATGCTGACAGGTCGTTCAATCCTGAAACTTCACGGCTGAACAGACACACCCATGCGTCTTAAAGGGCTTCGTCATATCCCTCTTAAATGAATTTCTCAAACACTCGCTCAGCGGCAATGATTACGCGTAAAGGCCGAAAGCTGCTCTGAGCTCCTTTTTTGGTCCTGATTTCAAAACCCTCACCTCTTAAAAAAATTTTGGGAATACAACATGTTAAATATACGCGATGAAGATGCTTAGCAGCATCTAGGGATAAAGGTATCGAATTTTATTGCAGCATTTATGCTGGAAAAGCATACGATCCTGTTGTCTCTGGTAAATGCAATAACGGCATTACGGCATCATAACGGCATCATAACGAATATAAAATACAGAAAAAGGTTCTAGGACTATCTTTCCCAAATTTTTGCATTAAGCACTCAACGGGTTCATGTGGGCTGAACCTTTTTTGTAACCAGCTAAGCTGGTTAATGAAACTGCTGAGAATTGGAAGACAAAAGAGGAAGTTAGAACAAAATATCCTTCCAACGTAGGAATACAGCTTGAGCTCCTAAAAAACTGAACCCCTGAACTTCTTCTGCGAAGTTTTTAATTAAATTTAAAACACTGTATACAAAAGTATGGATAGAATGTAACTTCTCTGATACAAAAATCTAAATAGATTTTCCAACTGAGTGATTTTTCACGGACACGATTACTAGCCCAGATGACTTTGTTGAAGGACATCTCAATAGGATCCCATCACACTCCACTTACCCATCACATGTCGCAAGGATTATATAAGTCTCGGAACTTTCCCATTAACAATGAAAGTCATTCTACGATTTTTCTTTCCATTTCATCAATTGTCCTTATAACATTCATTCAATATACTTAACATGTAGTTTATAATTTAATACAAAAGCAAAATCTAATAGTGAACGAAAATGGGCATTAGTAAAAACTTCATTTGGAAATTTTTGTTTCATTGCAGGACTCTATTGCAATTGGACATTTGATTCAATACTATGTTGGCCCCCGACTCCAGCTGGGGATGTTGTTTATCAACGATGTCCAGCAGGGAATGGTGTTGACACTACAAGTAAGTATAGATAGTCAAACTAATCATGTTTTGAATCCTGTTTTGTAATGTCAATCTGATGTTTTGCTTTTTCTTGCTACTTGTTTTTTGTTAGTTTAATCTAAAGACGTGCAATTCATTTGTGTGTGAACAAAGTTCTCATCCTCAACCTACGTAACAAGAAAAACAGTTCCCTACCAGTTTTACTAAAGGATTAGGAGAGAACTTACTTATTCTAAAAAAGTTCTCTCACGAATTTGCATATTAAGAAAAGCTGGTTAGCAAATCCAGTATTACATTATTCTCTAAAGACGTATTTTCAACACTTGCATCCTTTGCGAAATGTGCAACCACACCTGAAATCCTTCAAATTCTCACCTTGAACAAAAACATTACGCTTCTTTTCCTACAGATAATGTGTCCTGCAAATGAATATTGTCCCATACATCTTCATACCTCTCTTGTTAACTCAAGCAGCTTTCAATTATAATTATTCATACATTTCAATGTATTCGCCTTTATATATGCTGGCTTACAAGTCATTTTTCTTAGGACAAAAACATTTTCCAAAGTGGCAAACACCTTAGGGATTTTCCTTGTACAATAATTTTCAGCATTACTCGGTGCACTACTTTTCATCTTTAGTCTTCCTAAGATACTCGTACTTATGCCAAGAAGCAGGAAACTATTCTAGACTGCTTTTGAAACGATACTTTTTCCGGCGTCCCACCATTTCCCACACATCCTTTTTGTGAATTGCATAAGAATTTTCTCCACAATTTCATGCCAAATATTAACTACGTGCAAGCAGGAGACAGAGAAAGAGTATGAATTGGAACAAGATACATTTGTATAATCATAAATAACTGGCAAATGCACATCCGCATTAAGGATATCTGAATTTTTCAATGCTACTACAATAATTTCTCCTCCTTTTTTCGACTATTTTAGTATTTACAAAAAAAAAGTAACAATCACGTACAGATGATAATTCATTAGCATAAATATTGTAGCGTGGTGAATCAAGCGCGTTCAAAAGGACTAAGAAAATGTATTCATTTGTAATTTCTCACCAGAGTTTCACTTTCTGAACCAGTGTTACAAAGGTTGGATGTCATTTGCATAATGAGTGCAACGAATGATGCATAATTTTAAATTCTCGTGAATCAGATTGAAATGTAGTGGAAGCTTTATTTAAGTAATTTCTTTGATGCAAGTTTGACTAAAGTAAAATTAAGTTTTTTAATTATCCTGACGCTCTTTAGAATTGCAAGTGTTCAAACTTAGCATACCACAGAAGTGAACTTAGTTTTGTATAAGTTTGATGTGTGTGAGTTCCTGCTAAAAGTTTAGACGTGATGAAGTTGATTAAGTTCTTTGATGTATTTAACATCAAGACTTACTTTCTGACTCTTCCTTGCTCTCTTTCTATCTCAGTCTCTCTTCCTGTCATTCTTTCGATTGTGGTTAAATGTTAATGTCAATTTAGATTTTTTCCTCGGATTTTATAATTGAAGAAACTCATCAAAATCTAAGCAACTGGTTGTTCATTATTCTTCCTGTCGGAATCGATCGTTCGTCCTTTATAAGAAATCAGAGCAGAATGCTCTTCAGCAGGAACCAACTTCCGACATTCAGGCAAGACATGCACGAGGAAGAAAGGACCAGTCGTAATCAAACATAACATAGCTAATAACAAGGCCAGGGCGCCATATATTTCAACATAAGACTAAAAAGATACCACAGAGCAGAAACGAACCTCCTTTATTGTACCCAAGAAACGGTTATAGGAGCCTTATCTCGAATTCAACTTGATGCAATACTTTCAAGAACTTCTCTCAATACCCAAATAAATTACGGGTTCAATGCTCAAGAGCTGAAGGAGTTGCTCAAGCTCCAATACTTGCAATGGGTGAACTAAAAGAAGCCAGCCGTAATCTCGGGGAGAACAAAGCTCTAAATTGATGGAATCCTAGCAGAAGAAGGAGTAAGCGAATACGGACGGAGGAGTGCTTACCAATTATACGGCAAAAAAGGTTTATAAAAGTGACAAATTGTACAGAGAAAACCACAAAACTATTATCCGATCCTTTATATTCAGTATATACGAGGTATATATAAGGCTTATGTCTAAAGTAGTTGGCAAATGGGAGCAGCCCAACAACATTTTTTGGCAAAAACAACATGAGATTACAAGATATAAATATAAAACCTTTTTAAACGTGGAAGTGCTTCGATTATCTTCAGCGTCTTGTTTTTATTGATCTTCCGAGTCTGTTAGGCCACTTTTCTTCGGAGCGCAATCAGCTTTGGGAAATTTTACCCCTTTCCCCTGCCAATAAATTCCCTCACCTTGGAGAAGAGATAAAATTCAGGTGGGCTCAAATTCAGGGGAATCGTTTTATCGTCGATATGTTTTCAAACATTTCAACTATCGAAACAATGACATTTGGAGGTTTTTTTTCGAAACTAGGTACCCAAGAATGTTAGACATTCATCAATTGCGATAATTCTATCGAGGAAAGTTTTACCTTGACTTATCGAACATGGAAGCAGTTCTTCCTTAATTTCGACCAGATTGCTATTAGTCAGGCCGACGATTCGTGCTACTAATCTACCGTGCTACCAACTTTCGTTATCCTAGGACCTGGACAAACAGAAAGAACAGACAAAGATGGATTATCGGAGTAATCAACTGGATTTGGGGGGAAGCCTAGGACAGCGCTCAGAAGGCAGCCAAAAAACGGGTTCTCAATTGAAAAACAATAAGCCTCCCCAAGAATCCTCTCATCTGTGTAATGTTTACCATTGAATATATTAGTATTTTCGTCTGCGATAGAAAACTGATAGAAAAGTGCTGAGTACTTTTTGGGTTGGGATCATGAAAAGGTTGCCGATTCGAAAAAGCGTTAAAAATTTGAATAGGTGACAAAAAAGTATTTTCAAAGAACATGAAGAAATATTCCCAGTAAAAGTCATTTTAAGAAAACGTGATGGCAACAGGCCACATGGATCGTGCGTTCTGATATCCTTAGACTTTTTTTTATAGATTTTTAACCCTTTGATTCACAAGAATCTACAAAGATGAATCTACGAAAAATCGAACATAAAACGGAAAATTTAACTTGGAATATTTATTTGAAAGAGGAGAAAATTCTTTGTAAAAATTGTATATTTAGTACAAAGAAGCCACACACCCTACGTGGATGCCCTGCAATAAAACACAGGGCAATAAAACTAGCAAATATCCAAACCATTACCAAAAACTTCGACAAGGAACTTAGCATTCAAACTTGGACTAGAGGCAAATAACAAAAATGTATCCGCGAACGATTAAAAAGAGTCTTTGGCGAACCTTAACATTATTTGCGTCTATGGAATGGCAACTTGAAGTGCAATATTATTGACTATCTGGGCACATTTGTTGATGAGTTTTCCCGAGCGATTCAGGATAACAGCTACTAAGGCTTCAATGAGTAAGACAGCATTGTGTTCACTCATAGTCAACATAACGTAAGATCAACAAAAGATCTCCGTCACCAAGTAGACGACTAAAGATCAGTGCCATGAAGCATCAATGGGTGGATCCTGTTGGACTCAGATAGTTCTACAGAAACGTTTGGCACAGGACTAGAGGCACACAGCGCTATGGATTCCATGTGCTTATCAAAAAAGTTCAGACTCCCAGTCTATGGTGTCGATGATCGTATGTGTGTTATGCCCTTTCACCCTAGCGAAAAATAGCGTACATACTCACGTGTCGATATATATACTTGACAAAATAACAGAAAGCGCCAGCCAACGCATCGTCAGCAACTAGCACAGTCCTGGGACAGTGGTACTCATGGAAGATGGGCACCTGATCGCCAACCCGAGACTGTGGCACAAATATGCGAAGAGTATAGTGAGACCAATGTGTACCTGATCCAGCTCTTGGGTGGAAATGGTTGCTTTCAGTCTTACCTACACAGGATTGATATGGGAAAATTTATCAGCTCCTTGTTATGCACAGGAAAAGCAGATGACGCCTGATACAAATTTTTTCTGCAAAAAATAGAAAAAGCCTTATGACTCTATCAAAAAAATTGGAGAGCCCTCATCTAAAACTATTATCGGAGGGATACTTGTAACCGTTGACAAAAAAACGGAAAACTCATCCTCGGCCAGTTTTGATTGTTGCAAAAGGCAGATTGAAGCGTCAAGAAAGTGAAAATTTGGTGTCTTTTTCTCCCTTACTTGTCATTGAAGGAAGAATTACTTTAATCTGAATGTACCGGTAGGCATAGTGGAAATCCATTCAGAAGTAAGGAGCCAAAGTTCGTTCACAGACTGAAAGGATAGGAGCTTTATCGAAGTAAATTGGGTTCCTTAGCTGCAAAAACTGTTCAGTATGGTTAAAACAAATTGTTGACCAAAACTTATCTGAAGCAAGCTCCAGTAATATTTCGCACGTACCTTGCACAAATTTTGAATTACCAGGCCATAATCTTTAAGTAGAACCAAATGGGATACTAAGTGAATAATCAGGCATGTGAACGGTAATCGGTCAAGCAAGCTGGCCGTCTTGTATGTCCTAAGGAACTTCGAGATTCCCTTTCTTAAAGGAATGCAAAAATTACTTTGCCTCTTCCCAGTTAAAAAGAATTTGGCATGGCTTAGGATTGTGATAAGATCATTTATTGAGTTGCAAGAATGAGTGAAAATGAGGAATATTCAATCAAAAGGATATGCTTGCAAAACCACCGATTTATGTCGAGAACTATACTACCCTAGTAACCAAAAGGATTCTATTGTATTTTGACTGTCGTAGTAGACAAATCAATTGTTGACAAGAATATCTTTTGATATGCACGCAAAAGGTCACGCCTCCTTTCCACTTTATGCGTGACATATTCTTACAAATTTTAAAACCGAGACGCAACTTATTGTTGGTTTTCGTCGTAGGCACAACAACACTTCCAACATGCTAACCTTCCTAACAATGAATTCTTATTTGCCTGCAAGTGTTTGATTTCTTGCAATCACATAACATGACGATATAATTTATTTTATCCTTACTTGATATTCATCAATTTAAGGATACAATAACTTTGGCCAAACGCTCTTAGCCATCATAAATTATACTATGTTGCTATTTTCTCATTTTCAATCTTGGATAAATAATAATTATTCTGAAATTTTGTAGTAACTAGCTCACGTTTGATGGATCCTATCAAATTGAGAAGAATGTTGTTAAAAATGAATTGCTCATATTCATTGTTTATAAAATTTCATCATGACTAGTCTTAAAAATTAAGGTCAAATACGATCCAAGTCCAAGCAGAGAGAGAGAGAGAAAGAGTGAGAGAGAAAGGGAGAGAAAGAGAGAAAGAGAGAAAAAGAGAGAAAGAGAGAAAGAGAGAAAGACAACAATAGATGGAGTGTCTTGTAAATGCGAACATGATGGATAAATAGCAAATTAACTTTGACACTGACACACACTGACGTAGTCAAATATTTGTGTGAGGTTATTCCAAGAATTTGGCTGATTTTTAACGTACTCTACTCTGCTCTTGCCTACTTTCCTTCTTTAAATTTTTTTTATTATCAAAACACCCAATTATTCCTATAGAACGAGCATATGTATTCACCAGTGGGTTGAAGAAAACCCTGAATGGGGTTTAAAAATACTTTTTGTAAGACGCATTCGTGCGTTATTTGTATATCATTTGTATTCAGCAAAATATCTATTTTATTCTCAATATTATGAGCACGTACGTCAGATAATCATTGAGTTTCGCTCATCTTGGACGTGAAAACCAAAAAGGAAAAAAAATCAATTATCAAGGATTTATACCTTGAAGTCTAGCATACTAAAAAAAAACGTTGGCACGTTTTATCTTACACCCGCAACTGAGTCAAGCTATTGGGTGCTATCATGAATTATTAAAACAGTAATATATACTTAAAAGTGCATCCCTTTTTGTATTTTCCTGATTTTTGTTCGATATTCGTAAGTCCATGGAAAATTTTTTCCAAATGAAGTCTAATGTCTTCCAAGTGAAGTCTCATGAATTGACGCACACTTGCTTCCGGACGTTCGCAACAAATAAAATAAAGATAGAATCCTTAGAAATGATTGTTTGAATAATTCCTTAGTAGACATTAGCACGCGTTTGTGGCAATTATCCTGCCTTATTCTAAAAGACACAGACATAAAGCAGAATGAGTATGTCCTGCAAGGCATAGTGTAGTCCAAAAAGTCTGAGTACGTCCTGTAAGGTCCGAAACTAAAGTACTTAGAGTCGTCATTCATGATTTCCCAGTTCATAAATAAAAACAGATGCAATCGAAAAGACAAATTGAGACTATGAAAATCACAATAAAGGTAAATGTTGCGTAAAAAAAGAAATTAAATATCCTATAAGTGTCACTAAACTCGCTTCATTGCACGTATATTTGTGTATGTCCCTTCAGCTTGTGTATGTTTTACGATACCACACGTGAGAAAATAAAAATGGATAGATTCTAAAATAAATTTCATTTCATTCGACTTGTTTGTCAATAGCCCAAAGTGATGGATAATTGAAAATAAAATGATACAATAATATATTGTAGGATTCGAATTATTACATGCTTTAGGCCAAGTTAAAGGTCACGAAAGCGAAATTTCACAACCGTATTTTCCGTTTAGTAAACAGGACACAGTTGCAGGGAAATCGACTTTTTTTCCGAAGAAAAATCAGGATATCAAAGTTAGAAAATATAAATAAATTATGGAAATATATCCAAAAGTGGTTTTTAGGAATTCTTGTTGAGTTTTTATTTTATTTTATTGCTCGTATTACCATCTGGTTGGTCTCATTTCGGGTAATACCAGTATAATACATGAGAAATCGTCAATAAAAATAATCAGGACACACAGGCTTAGCTTATCCTGGAAAATTTCTTCGTTGAATCATCGTAATAATAGTAATAAAATAATATGAGTAAAAAAGCTCAAGATCAATGCTAATAAGTTAGCATTAATCAGTGCTGTGCCTGGAAAAACCTTAACCTCTCATTGGTGAAGAACCTTTAATATCCGACCGGTGAAGTCCGAATAGCAGAGCACAGAGCACATCACTCTCATATTTCTTCCATCTAACCCCCTTCAATCTACCTGAACTAAGCCAGCGAGAACGAGGGAAGAGGTATGGCTATGGTGACGCTTGGCCTGTTCTCTGCGTCAACAATGCATCGAAAATGTCCTTCTTCATCCAAAAACCCGACTCAACGTTATGCAATACGCAGTTCTATTTGTCTTTCGATGCAAGAATCTTTCGAATTCATTATTAGAGAAAGAGCTCATCTATTTCCGGCCGTCTGCCGTATCAGAAAAAGTATGGTGTCATCAGCGATCCGCTGTTGAAACAAACAATTAAGGGACATTAATTTTCATATTTTTATTTTCAGATAAGACTGAAAATATTCGTGCCCACTGAACAGTTGCGGGAGGTTATATTCAGTCTAACCATGCCCTCTGCTAAACTACGGTCCCAAGTTATTGGGAAACATAAGTTACATTTGTTACGTGCTTAGTTAATTAATTTTCATTCATAGGTACACTCTTCTCAACTCTCGAGTAGTAGCCTCTATCTCCAGCTCCCCCCCCCCCCTGTACAATCATGCTCTTCTTTACTCTCGAAGAAGACTGCATCAGGCGCCTTTGTAACATATTTTATTTAAGGACTTCACCTTAAACATTGGAGCCATAGAAAAGAACTTAACTCAAGGAGAAACATCTTGTTTCCCAAGTGTTGACCATGCGATGACTGAAAGTCGACAAGCCGCATCGGCGTTGATCACATTCAGCCTCATTTGGAGAGTAAGTCCTGTTTCGGGATAGTCATGAAGCTATTTAGTAGATGTCTTCTATTCCACGATCACTTCTCCTGTTTGTGCGGGAATGATCACAGGGATCCATTTCTTGTTCAGCATGTCGAACTCAGTTTTGAATATAGCCCTAGAATACTCGATCCAGTATCATATCGATCATTTAACTATACATTCTATAGGGCGAGACGTCCAAGAATTCCAATTCTAACATTCCAATTCTTCTAGGAACACAGGTGATCCTAGCTTTAGAAGGCTAACCAACCGGCTCACAAACACCATTCGTGATCAGATCAACACTTTTCGCAACGAACAGTGGGAGAATTTTTTGCAAAGCTTCGAACCGGGCGAGGGCAGATTCTGGAGAGTGACCAAATACTTCCGCACTAAAAACAAGACATTAATCCCTCCTACCCATGGTCCCAACGGCATGGCGTTCGTAAAGGTTGGCAAGGCTGAGGCTTTTGCAGACACGCTTGAGATCCAATTTCGCGAGAACTCTTCCTCGGAGGAGGACATTGACGATGACGAGGAAATATTACGGGGAAGCGCGAGAATATTACGAACGCAAGTCCCTCCGGAGGATGGTATACGACCAGCAGACTTTGACGAAATTAAACATCTTGTACGGATATTAAATATTAGAAAATCACCCGGCTACGACACACTTACAAACATGACCTTACAGCAACTCCCCGACAATTTCATACAGAAACTGACGGACATAACAAACTATCTTCCACTTGCGAAGGTTTCCAAAGGCATGGAAAACAGCAATCGTCACAGTTCTTCCGAACCCACATAAAAACCTCACTTTCCCCCAGAACTGGCAACCTATTAGTGTTTTATCTTCCCTTGGTAAAATTGTGGAAAAGGCAATACTTCAAAGATTGTCAGAAGTCGTTCTGCAGAACAAAATTATCCCTGAGGAACAATTTGGCTTTATGCCCCAACACTCCACAGAACTCCAGCTATCCAAGCTAGTACAACACATTCAAAATGGCCTCAATAGAAGGGAATCCACCGGCCTTGTTATGTTTGACGTGGCAAAGGCATTCGACAAAGTCTGGCATGCGGGACTAATATTCAAAATGCATGAACTCCTTATACCCCTCCCTATCATTCAAATGATAGGCTGTTTCCTCCAAGGCAGAACATTTCGCGTCAGAATTGACCACCACCTCTCCAATCTGAGGCCAATAGAAGCTGGAGTTCCACAAGGAACGCCACTGTCACCTATACTCTATAACATTTACACGGCAGATCTTCCACAATTACCCACGAATGTCAAACTCTCTCTCTATGCCGACGATACTTGCATATATTATACATCCAGACAAGCAGAAGTCATCACTTTAAAACTGCAACAGTCCACCAACATGCTTTTAAGGTACTTTCGCAAATGGAAGATAAGAATCAACACAGATAAAACACAAAACATATTTATAACACGACGCCCACACCAAAGACCACCACTCTTAACAATACAAGACGAAGACATCAAATGGAAAAAGCTGCTAAATACCTTGGACTAACGCTTGACAGCAGACTTTCCTGGACGGAACACAGACAAACAAAACGAAGACCAGTTACTGGCATCCTCACATCCCTACTCCCCCTAATCAAGGCTGAAAACTTAAATATTAAAAACAGGCTCCTCATATACAAACATATAATACGACCGTCGCTACTCTACGGCAGTACTGCTTTCTGTCAGACGACGAATACAAACAAAAAAGCACTTCAGTCGTGCCAGAACCTTGCTCTTAGAAGAATCTTCGGATATCCATGGTATGTAAGAAATGTGGACATTCATAACGAACTGCGATTCGAAACAGTTGACAAATACATACGGGACAAAGCTCTTAAGCTCTTTGACAAAATTGACAATCACGACAATACTACCTTGGATATCCTAAGATTCTCGACAAGCCAATCCAGACAGACTTACAAATCACTACGACAAATTACTGAATAGACAGAACACCAAACAAGCTGAGTATTGAATCTGGGCACAAATAGCCCCAGAAAATATAAATGAAGCAAGAGTGGAAACACTAGCTTCAAGCAACCCACATCTCCTGGTCCAAGAATAGAGCCTTGCGCCTGCCTTGATGTCATTTTTGTCATCAGTTTGAGGTCTAAATAAAGGGAAGAAATAAGCCCTTAATATCTGCATACTATTTTTCAGAACCCTGAAAGATTCCATTACCCTGAGAATATCTGTTTTCCAAGCAAAATGGAAGGCGTTCCTCACATCGAGCGTCACAAGTAGTTCTATAGGCCAATAACAGAAAAATTTTCGTGTAGTTAGGACTTTTGGACTATTTACGTCTTACGTATCGAACTCCCAAAGGACTGCAAACCAAACACATTAAATTACCATCTCAACACCTTCACTATCACATCGAGAACCGAGCCTGGAACTATTTCCTACACTACTTTGGACTAGGCCACTGTAGTTTCCACTAGTGACACGTTTTTAAGCAGGGTTGGTTGGATCTGAGAGGCATCACTGAGAGATTGATCTCTCTATGACAATAATTTTTCTGTGGTTGGGAAGTGAAGGCTTTTTACGCCCCGAGTGTGGGATTCTAAAACAATAATATCAATAATACTAATAATAATTATGATATTTATGGTTAATAATGTTTTTGATGTAGAATGAATGCTATTCGTATCCCTAAGTGCAAGATTACAAGAAGTATAAGACATCAGAAATACCCATTAAACACAATCTCAAAGATATTTTTAGTTAGATAGGTAGTTTTTTTTTCTTGCCAGCGGGTCTTTTTCATTGGTCCTTCGACTCAATCGTCTTCTTAGGGAAAGGCTCACTTATCCTCTCAACAAGATAGAAATGGTGCTTGACCCTCTTGCTCCACGTGATGAAGACGTAGCCAGTATTCATTAAAATTCATTTCTCAAAAGTCTCAAAGTTTCATTTCTCATGTAAACAATACAGCTCCTCTCTGTAATGAATTCACCCGTCTGGATCATATATCAAGAATCTCGTAAAGATTGGGCCATCTAACGTTTGGAGTTAGAACTAGAGCTGCCATCTCCGATGTGACAAAAAGTTAGTTTTATTTTGACATTATGACATGAAATGTCATAATGCTTTTCGCTTGGAAAAAGTTGGGAAATATTAAAAACTTATTTTTAAAGTTTTCTTCTTTCAAAACTGAGACTTCTACTCAAACTGTAAGAAATTTACTTAAAAAATTTAACGTAAAAGATGCGTCAAAAACATAGGGGTCAATTTGTGAAGCGAGTTCATAAAAGTTGATCGTTCTTGAATGAAACAACCCATGTTCGTGCAGTGCGCTCGACCGGAAAACGCTTCCCGCATTTCTCAGCAAAGATATTATCAAAACAAATAAGTGTGATAATATTTTCCATATATCAATCGTATGGTTCGTGCTTAGTAATTCTGAGCACTGGGCCCTTGATTGGTTCGAAGGTTTAGGCAAACTTTTTGATGACCTTTGACCTAACATTATTAACTAGCCGTTTAAGCTTCAAAAATTCTCCTTTCTATAGGTACTGATTGGATCATCGATGCCATCACGAGTAAATTATTAAGCTCAAGCATTATTCTGGCCAGGTCACCATCTCGTGTACAATTGGTCTTGAAGTGAGGTGGCTCTAACACCCTTTACTGCCCATATTCTATGATGAACTGTTCCGCCATAATTCCACAAATTGACGTCATCATACGATATTATTCAACTGAGATAGACTAGTGACGCTCCCATGTTATCTGTTGAGTTCTTACACGTGGCTCAATTTACCCTCTTCTTCATGGCACAATATCGATAGGTGACTTGAAAGGATAGGGTTCCAACCGTCACTCTGTTTTCAACCCAGGGTCAAGCTCGGTCAATCATCTTTAATTTGAACATTAGTGTTAACTTAGTTGGTATTGAATATCCAAGGATTATCCTGGAAATGCTCCTTTTTCTCTTTGAAATCTACAAAAATTTATTCCGCATCAAAATTGTAGCCCATTTGTTTTTCAGCACCTGTTTCGATGATAATATCTCCTTGTTGGAGGTAGAAAATTATTCACGAAGAGTACCTGTCCTGTACATGATCTGTCTTAATTCAGAACCTCAAATTCTTCGTTTGACACAAAACTGACAGGAAGATACAAATTTTTAGCTGAAAATAGGTCGCTTAAAATAATCATAAAACTACTGAATTTGCCATTTTAAATTATTTGTGAACCGCCGACCCCGATTTTACTGTTTGTTTCCTTACTAATTTATTCCGATTATATCTAAATTATTCATACATATCCTGTCCACATTCGCTTAGTATAATATTTGCTTCCCTAACACATATCAGATTAAATTGATTTCAAGAGTGAGAAATACCCAGAGAAGAAGATAATTTTATTTTTCGACATACATTGCTGTTTGTTTTATTCATTATCCTGTTGAGATTTGGAAACGGTTCATATTAGTATGTTTATACGGATTAAGTTTTCCCAGCACCGAAGGACTTGAAGGAAGGATTGCAACAAATCGGTTCCTAGCATGTTTACTCTATATGAAATGGTACAGGCTCATGATAATTTCATGATTTTCAAGATACTATCTACGAGTCTCGTCTCCCAGGATATATGATTGGATAATTTGCTTGGTTCAAAATAAACTTATTCTGCTACATCAACAAATATTATTCATCTAATTCGTATTCAAGTTGAGCATTACGTTTCCGATAGTCGCCACGGATCTCATCAAAATCTTTTAGGGGTTTCATCTTTTAACTGAGGAAATACTCGGAAAAGGACTTGCACTTGCATGTGCAAACTTAAAATATCAATTGCATACGGACGACATTAGTAATCTTATCACAATATAGTCAGCCTGACAACAATCGACACAATATATTCCTTTTGCTTCATTTCCCACCAACTGATTCCATTGATAGGGTTGGTGTGTTAAATATTAAATATAAATTGGATGACCTGATTTATGCCTAATCAATTTTATCCTTATGTTGCTGTTGTCAGCATTATAGACCACTTGTTTGGCTGTCATTCATCGTCTTGCAGCTTCAATTCCCTCGTCCTTTGCGTTTATTTCTTCTTTTGTCGAATAGGGGAGTATAGAAAATCAAAGGAGATTAGCACTGAACAGGAAATTGCTCTTAGCATTATTTCACAAACTGAAATCCAATCGAATTCTATCGATGGTATTCGTTGACATTCTTTCAAGGTGTATACCTACATGCGTTGGTGGATAAGGAAGTCTAACGTGTAGAAATGGTGTTGAAATTTCAAGAAATGTAATCCTGTGCTGAATTTTAATCAAAATCGAAACCGAGTATGGGAAGATTTGTTGCAGTTGGTAATCATTCATGTTGAAAACCATAACGAGTTGAAACGATAAGGATACACCAAGTTATGAATGGAGACAGAAAGACTTGCTTGAAGAAATGTTTAACGCTCCTCAAGTTTGCTTTCAAGCAATTTTAAGTTAAAAGTGATTGGAAACCTCTCGTATTTCCAATTACGCGTTGCACTTTTCCAATGAAATTCAATTTCACATGAGTTGTTCATACACATTTGGTGTACAGCTGAATTAACGAAGATTGTACAAAGGGAATCCAAACACAGTGGAATATTTTGGTCTTGAATTAACCGTACGAGGATCCGAAGGCAAGTTATTTGAATCAATCGGATGTAATGATTTATTTTCAAACATTTCATTCAGCTTTCCCGAAATAAACATGACCTTAAACGATGAAAAAATGTGTCCTCGACGCATACTGTTCAACAGCTTTCCCAAACTTCGGATCCATATCGTTTTAAAACACGTGCAAACAATTATAGTTCACACTCATCACCCGAATGTAATATACTTCTCATCATTTCTCATTTACAAAAACCCATTTACGTTTATGCAATCATTGTGTTATAAGCATGTCTTCACCCACTTAAAAAGGATTCCATACAAATAATCTTCACCAAAATACCCACTCAAATTCAAAGCCCATCGTATCTAAATATCCTTTTCCTTGTCACGCGAAAGTTTGTGTGCCGATAGACGGACATGGCTCAATTCAAGATTTTCATTTGAATGCTTAGTTCTAGAAACGTTTCAGCTAACCAAACAGGTAGCATTAACAAACATTCATATGTAACTGTCAAACTGAACAAGGACAAGGATCGGGTTGAAATCTATGCAGTATGCATCTTATGAAATAACTTAATTGGTAACAAATGTGCAATGTGAAAGAACACCTGATGTGTAGGTTACAACGGCAGCACGTTTTGTTACTCATTCAAATTTAATAATATCACTATCAAAGAAGCAAAAACGAACAGTTGAAGAAAACGGATGTGTTCAAAACAGATTTATCCTTACTTACAACTACAAATATTCTGGCACTAATACACTCCCACATCGCTTCGGCAGATACCGACGGGGAACAAGCTTATTTGGAAAAATTGTTCTTGTTGCAACACAGGTTACTTGAAATTAAGGATCTATTTCCATACAAGAACCTCAAAACTTCGAAACATCATATTAGAAACTAGTTAAGCATTCATCCTACAGATGAACTTTGAACCATTATCATATTCCCTTTAAATCCTCAAAACATCGTTTGCTTCGCGAAACTTCCGCTAAAGCAAAAATTTAAATTCAAAAGAATGAACAACGGAAAACTATTTTCAAAGACTCCCTCACTTCCTTCGTAGTAATCTCTTTGTACTATCCATCCACAGATGAACTTTACTTGAAGAGTTTTCGCTCACTTTTGCAATTTACATGCTTTAACCACAGTATATTGCCAATTGTGGGATTAATAACGGGATGTTTTCGTACTTTTATCCACTTAATTTTTTTCCTTCCGCTACGCTCCTCTAGCAGCTCCAACATCCTTGACTTTAATATTCATCAAAATGTTCAAACTTGCACGCTTTGTTATTCGCTCTGATTGATGTCTTGTTCTAAATGCTTACCTCAATTGATTTGTTTTTAAAGGACGAATGCGCCATTTGCTTTAAACATATATTCTCTTTCTTTTCGTTATAGAATTCGCCGAAAGACGTTGTGGCTTGGATGGGCGATGGGAAGGAAAACCAAACAATATATCCACCGAAAATAGCAATGGATGGACCAATTACACTCCATGCTTTCCGCCTGAAGTTCAGGATCTTTTGAATAGATTGTATGCGGGCGGAAGTGAGGATATAGCTGCGGTAAATACTTCAGTCTGTTATTAATAGTACCTAGTCAAGTTAGTCTAAATACATCCTTCTCTGCTGTTTTCATTTCTTTTTCTATACTGGGAAATCGTTCTATTCTTGTTTAATAAATGTTCTTAGAATCAATTATAAATAATTTTTAGTAAGCGGTTTTTACGCAACATTATTTTAATGTAGCTTAAAATATGCTTTCACAAAAAAAAATTATTTTGCTATTTCTTTTGGAGTCGATTTCCTCTGCATTTTCTATTTTGAGTTCATTTCCATTTCGAGCGTTCAATGATCTATCCAAATTTCATCTATAATAATTAAACAACACCGGACATATTGTAGCTGCATGCAGCATTAACACTCTTAGGTGACCTCTTTTAGACAGAGATAGAAATAGCACAAAAAGAGTTTGCTTGGTAGTAAGTTTTTACGCAAAAGTCTTCGGAGGGGTATGTTTATTTTACATGAAAATGAGAATAAAATGAAGGGCCTACATAAAATTCTATGCTGTTTTCAAACCTCCCGCTCTGACTTAGTTTCCCAAGCATTTACGACCACGTACAAGTTTAACAGCCTTAGGAAAGATTTTAGAGAATCTCAGGCCACAGCGCTCTACTCGTTTTTGATTTTCGTCGTATTTCGTGATTATTTTTCATACTCACTTCAAAAACAAATGTTCGTCGGCAGCTCGTTATTGGGTTTGTTACGATTTTCAGGAAAACTTTTGAAAAACTGCCACGAACTTCAAAACAATGTCAAACCACTTTAAGTGGGTGTGTTTTGTTTATTTATCGATTATTAAAACGGCAACTGCCAATGGATACATAATTCTTGTTGTCTTTGTGTATTTTATGGATGAAAACTTTCGTTTCATCGTTTTCGAAAATATCCTTATATGAGTACAGATTTTATACTCTACATTTGACATCACCAGACCTCAGAATTATTTGACAGAATATTGATTCAACTATTTTGTCCCAGTTGTGTATGTATCGACTTTGTCCCATGCCCATTTCTGTCCAAGCAAAATGTTCACTTGTCTCGTATGAGGATTGTCAGACATCCCGATGTTTAGGATCGCTGTCTTCTTGCAACATCTATTCGAGGTTGTTGGCTCCTTATAAACACTCAGCAGGTCTAGGCAAATCGTATTACAAAGTTTAATCGTTCAGCTCTCAAGGCTTTCGAGAATACGATAAGCTTACTGAATCCCATTTCCGAGAAGCATTTTCAAAAGTTCGCTTTGGAAGATGTTTCCTTAGACGCAACGCAACTTTTTCACCACTGTCAGTTCAGACTATCTTAGAGTAGCTACAGATGACTTTATCTTTATCTGTCGCTCTCTTAGTACCTCTTCCTGGCTCACCGCCAATACCAAACTTATCAAACCCATAAAAAATCGCTCTCTGAGAACCTCTACTTGCACATCAACATTACTAGACTTCTTAAAAATCTGAAACCACTACTCAACGAAAGAATCAAAAGTTTAAGTATATGTTACAGCCTGTTGCAAACTAATTTTAGATCCTTTTTTGATGGCTGCCAATACAACTGCCTTGAACCACATTTCAAAGATAGTACATACCTTATTTTGACACTTCAACGCACAAAGATTAAAACGATCGAAGGATAAAACTCGTACCGTCAATCTAATACAGGCATAGATTTGACAATGCAACGCGGTTTTCGAACCAAGATGGAACGAAATGTACGACGTGAAAAGTCCCTCAATCAATATCCCGCGAGTAGTGTCAAGCTTCAGCGAAGTTGGGATGAACTCCATTTATACTCCGTACAGATCTCGCTGTTATCTAAAGCAATCCTCCATTATCTGACGGTCGTCTGCGTTTGGCCAATGTTAGATGCACGCTTTGCCGGTATGACAAAAAAACTTAATACTCATAAAATCATTTAATCTGCATGTAGTTTCTGTACCTCTTATTCAATCGAAACCCAACAAAACTAGACCAATTTCGGAACAAAATAAACAACAAAAAAGTCACCTAGGCAATTGGAACAGACGAATTAAACAAATACTCAACTATACCGAAGGAACTTCAACACGTTCGCGGCAATAATCTCGCAAATAGGATAATATTCCTTCACCAACGGTTGATAAATCTAAGATCTACGCATAAATTTAATGCTCTAGATTTCACCAAAACTATTTTATCATCCTCCCACTTCAAAATCTACGCTGAAACAAAATTGAGCTATCATTTAATTCCTGTTATCCTGAAGCAATTTGCCTCTCGCAAATATCAAACTAAATTTAACTTTAGCATACCAAAATTAAAATGTTGCCTCAACATTCTAAACCGTTTTCGTCCTTCCCGCATGCTCGCCGTCTTTCCCTTTCTACCGCTCTCCTCCTCTCTCACTGTCTGGCAATCTCTCTCTCCCTCCCTCTCTCAATTGTTATTTTGCCGGTATGACTTCTCTCTCACTGTCTGGCAATTTCTCTCTCTGTCCCTCTCTCAATTGTTATTTTCATGTAGTTTGCTTATCTTAAAGACCAATTTACGTTGCTAGCAATAAATCAAGGATCAAGCAAATGTTTCGAATGATAACTCCATCCATTCCACGTGTCATAAATCAAAAGATGTCCTACTCCTTGCTCTATATGAAATTCTAACTGACGGAGCTTCATAGCTTGTCCTTTTTTTCCAACGGAACCTCCAGATTTCAATAAGCTCTTTTAGTGTTTGATCCTTTTTTTTTTCAAGCGTATCAAGTACATAAATCTGTCGACATGCGTTTTGTGTACGTAAATCCTACGAATTAATGATGAGACCCTTTTTAAATCCGTCTGTATAAGATATGTTGAACTAATTTTATTCTGTCTAACGGTAGACTATGTTAGTCCTAGCAGTTTTCATTAAGTCGTGTAGGTAATGTCTGGTTTCGGATTTTCTGGAAATACTACTATGAATATTTTCTATATTACCTAGTCCTAGATCAAGTGGTTTCAGTGATAAAATTGATGATGATTTTTTTGGAATAACGGTTTAGGACATTAGAATTATCTGTCCATTTGTTGGTGGACATCGAGACAGACGTCCTGATGCAAAATACCACCATACAGAATTGGATTTGTAAACTACATAAAACAAATAAAACTGTTGGTTGAAACAATTTAAAAAAAACAACAAAACTTTAAAGAGAAAAATAATCATAAATTCGAATAGGATGTGCCTGGTTCCTGGATTTATCGGTGGGAATAAAGAAAAACAATCTCTTAGAATGTTAGTTTCATCTATTTTTGGGATAAACACACGTGCCTCTATCATCGACCTCGCATAGAGAATTCTAAAACATCCTTCTCCACTCGCTATACAAGTCAAACGCGAATGAAACACACATACATTCTGTTCTGTCGAGTTTCACCGCTTTTCCTTTTTCCCGCTTAATTTCACATACATCCACGAAGTTGAACGTTTGTGCTCTGTTCATGTTATGATTTATTTTCCTATTTAAAGATGAGATTCAGTTGAGACGGAATTTATACTGGCAGTGACCTTCCTTTTTTATATTGTCTAGTTTGAAATTCAGCCAAGAGTTTTGTACGAGCAAATCCGAATGAATGTGTCAAAAGGACGAAGAATGATATATAAAGAAGAATATTTTAGCACAGAAGAATTCATTAAAATTGGTTTTTTTGTGATTCGTGGTTAGAAAACGAATTAAATTCAATTGACTTATTTTTGATGATCACTGGCGTAACAGCTGACGTTTGAAAACTGACTTTTGCGAACTGATTATTGGTTACTGATATTAGCTTTTGCTGATTTTGAAACCATTATCTTACAGAACTAGGAATGTAGCTATACCCAATATAACAAAGATTATATTGAAACTTCAAGAAAGATCTCAAAACTCAGTAAGAAATCTTAAAGTCTTAAGATTCATAACATTAAACTAGCTCTGCTGTCATTTGATCCGGGAGCCTTGGCTGCACGTCGGGCGATCTTCAACAGTTTCTTTCGAACCAAAATTATGATTACCAGCATAAAAAATAGAACACGTGGAAAACAAGTTACTTCGTCGCAAATTATAATCGAAACCGATAATTCAAATAGGAGAATAAAGCACTCAAGAATAACGAAATATGAAGAGTCAAAGAGAAATGAGGCAAGGTAGAGCGTGATATCAGCTGATGGGACATTACGATTATTTAATATGCTAAGGACGAAGGTCAAACTGCTCTGTTACGGAGAAGTTAAGCTTGGTAAAGCTGTTTTTATAAAAACGCTTTCCAGGAAAAATCTAGTACTAGGTTAAACCAACATTATAAGAGAAGAAGGTCGAAGGAATACGAAGGTCGAAGGATAGCTCGCTAACGCATGGAGGCTGGCCGAACCGTCATTTCTTTCATTTTTCGTGGAGTTCGTTATGAAAACAATTCAACTTCACATCAGGGGCACGCTGGTTATATATACAAACTTACAAAAAATATGACAGAAAATAGTTTCACGAGTCAATAATCTTCTTAGCAAATTCTCCTAGAACTACCTAGAAGAAACGATCAAAATCAAACCGGTCCTGTCAATTCAAATTTGACGACTGTTTCTGGTGTTTCTCAAACATTTCTTGGAAATAGGTTGAAACTATTGAAACTCTACCTCCTGCATCCATGAAATCATATCCAATCAAAAAAAATAATTCGGACAGGAATCCCCATAAACAGTCCAGTATAGTTTCGACGATAGTTCAAGGATTTTTAACCTGATTAAGATAAAAAAATTTCCATTTTTACTGAAAAGGAGTTACTGAACCCGTTATCTCTCTAATAATTACATTAATAAACGACCTACTCCTGCATTCCGCGAACTAAAAAGCGCAACTTTATTTATTCTAACCAAATATGCTGTAGTTACCCTTGGCAATTAATGTTTAATAAATCAACAAAACACTTTATCATTGCGTCCTAACTGAAAGGTTCCTATCCTTCCTCTAACGCGAATTGGGATCATAAGGTCAAGGCTCACTGGGCGCTTTGCTTTCACGAAGATTCGAATAAAGTAAAGCGAAAAGAGGCACCATATAAGCCTTTAATATATGTGAGCTCCCTTTTGGTACGCAAGAACCGCGTTTGCATGCCTTAGTGTTTTATATCGTTTATTATAATATAAGAAAATTAAATGAAACTATTAATAAAAACACTAATTTCTGATGAATTGAAATATTCAGTATTAATTCAAATTCATTCCTCCGTTGAATTTGGCAAGGCAAGCTGTCAAAGCGTGTAAATCAAATTGTCAAATTGAGATTTGACAAACCCTGAGCTACTGCTGTTTTGCTTGCTTTCTCACTGGACCACGATACCATAAATAAAAACATGCAAATCAAACCGAGCAAGCAAAAAACGCCTCCACCTTATCAGTAGTATAGCGGCCAGTTGATACTGGTCCCAGTCAAGTTCCGACTCAGCAAAAAAAATTCATTTGACGATTTCTTTGTTTTGGGTTTAAGGCTGCGTGGAGCTAGTACTATTAAGCGTTTTTGCTCTATTCATGTTTGTGAGGGCTATTATGTCTACTTTTCAACGATGAAACACTTTTCTATTTCATTTTGTTATTTATTTTTAATTAATTTTCCAGCTGGGGTACGCCATTTTGGATTTCTTATATCCCTTTTTAAGCAGGGGCAGTGTATAAGTACGCTGGACGTCTATTTTTTGTTAGTTTGTAGTTTGTAGGTAGTTAGTTTGTTTAATTACATGGTTTGGTCTCGTATGAATCATTCTATTGTTTCGATTCAGGATCTTTGTCGGTATCAAAGTCACTCATATGCCATTGAATTAAGCAAAACCCTCTTACGTCCTTGTTCTGCATTATTTGAAATGCTTTTTTATTGCCTGACAGGGTAGCGTCAGGCGTACTTCTATTTAACACGATGGTTTTAGAAGGGGATATAGGCAAAATAGAATTCCTATGCAATTATGCCTTTTGTTTTGTATATAGACAGCCTAGCCTGGTTAAAAACCAGACGAACCCTCTTTTCGGTAGCCGAAAGTAAATCGTAAGAATAAGACCGTTTCGCTCAAGTTTATTGTTTTTCTCGTTGAACTGTGTTAATTTTTGTGGAAACACTCCTAGATTTCCTTTCAATTCTGCTACATTTTAGAAACTGCACTAACTTTTAATCCCCGATCCTTGACCAACTGTATACGCCCAACTGAAAATCTCTGGTTGGTTTTGTACGTCTAACGAAAATATCGTATAAGCGCTCTCTGGCGTCATGCAGGAACAGTCAAGGCTCAAACCCTAGGGTCACGTACGTATCATCTTGATTAACTATGCCTATCTGCAATTTAACCCCTAGCTGGAATTTATAGAAGACATCCCAAAATAAACTTCATGAACTCAATTCTGACCATATCTCTGCAAAATCCCAATCAGCAAACATCACGCTTGCATGCTACTACGTCTTTCCGATCCTATCTAGCCTGCAATATTGACAATGGATTCGGATAGTTCACTTGAATTGGATTCATTCGATTGATTTCACCCTAGAGAACGAAAGTAGAGTTGGGAGTCGTATCTGCCACAACATTAGCTACCTAATCGATTGTATCCACAGTTACGCCCCTTGTATCGGTTTAAATTCTCCACCTTTTCGGTAAACTCTTTACAAAAGGATTTATTCACCAATATCAACTTCCTACCGACTGTTCTTCCAACACTCGATTAAAGCAAACGTATGCATGCATCTTAATGATGTCACATTTATCGGAAGGATGTATGTATATCAACGGCATCACAGATTCTCTATACCCACATGCTAACGTCGTGCCGTACTAGTTTGAATTTCTTCCCCGAATCAACTTATCCTATCAGCTCAGTATGTTATTCGACAACATAAGAAATTTCAATGGCTTGAATGAGTCAACACTGAATCAAACATCATCAATAAATCAATCTATCAAACCTGCAACCATAAAATGAGATGAAATCATGCCTGTACTGAATGGGGTAAAACGTAACTTTAAAATTTTCCGAAGAATTTGTCAAGCGTAAAAGATTTTTTATGGCATTACCAAAACCCACACATGTGAAAATCAATCGACTGGGATGTGTGAATTGAATTGCGTGTAAGTCCGTGTGGATACACAGTGTGGTTTGTAAGAAATATTACCAGGAATGGTTAATGAATTTGGAAATCAGGAATAACGATTTGGAATGTGAAACGTTGCTAACATTGCTTGAATTATATATTTGTGACCTTTTTTTTCGTTTGCTTTATTTTGTCCTAGTGTAACCGGCAGGCGAAGCACTTTTCTTGAAAAGGATCAAGTGCAAAAATAATTCAAGCGAATACATATCATATGGATGATACCACCTAAAATTCATGTGATACATCCTTCAATGTCCGATTACATCGGTTCAGACAGTTCAATAATTTTTTCTCTAAAGGAACCCTTAACTTTTCACTGAATCATTACACAGGATGAAATCGAAATAGATGAAATAGGTGAGATTTCGAAGAAACACCAATTGAGGATTGATATCCTTGTTTATAAATTGTGTAGATATCATAAAAAAAAGTATCTTTAAAGGCAATCCCAAATAATCGCACGTTTTCCTGAAAATGCTCATCTGCGAAATTTGGTGCAATTTAAGCCTTAAAAAGGAAGAAATTAGGGTTTCCTACTAATGAACTTCAACAAATGATGCCGAGACCTAAAACATTGCAATTGAATTATAGCAGAAGAACTTAAATCCAGCAAAACAAGCAACAGCTACTAATAAAACTTATTGAAAATGCGGATAAGTGAGCGAAAATTTTACGTTTTCTAAGAATTCAGTTTGCTGTAACACGATGGCACCAGACATCGAAGACATGTGAAGATGTTTGACTTGTCAAACCCCAGCTCTGTCAATTCAAAATCGTTATCTAGCCTGATCAGCCGTTGGGTAAAACTCGACGTCCAAAATCCGAAGGATCAAAGTATTGAAATATATGATCTTTCACCAAATCAAAGGTAGTCAATTTCGTCCAGGACGGTGTAAAAACAAATCAAAGAAGAGAGGGAACAAAACCAGATTGATAATAAAATCGCACCAGCAGTGATATCCTTTTTTGTTGCGAAATAATACAGAGTGCACTATATTTGTTAAACGATAATGAACCAATGGCTCGTTTGTAGGTGTCGTAAAATCCATGCAATTTTTCCATGCATTCCACTTCACTTTTGATTTCATGTGACATATGCCTCAAGGGTGGCAGTCTCACCGTTATGTCAAAAAGGATGAACCGTCGCACAAATGTGGCAATGTAAGCAAATATGATGCAGGAAACTACCATAAAAGTTTTTGAATACCCAGAAGGCCCAAAAGAACAATTAAATCAGTGATGAGTGTATGGAAGCAGTAGAACGAAAAAACTGTAGCTTTTAATCCTTTTTGCGAAGGCATATTCGAGCTAGAGAGAACAATATGAGCTAAAACGTACTTAGACAAATACACTGCTATTTAATGAATGGTAATATTTGACAACGATATGAAAAATGAGTTTATCCAAAGTGCAAATAAGGATACCAACCTCAAACAACAACTTTACACAAAGATTGGAGAGAAATATCATAAGCAACAGAAAGGAGACCAAACAATGCTTGTTTGAATATTTTAAATACGATCTTAATGAAAAATAATAAAAAACCAAAACTCCCCGATAATAAGTATCTAGACGACCTAGATGAACGCATGCCTTCAACATTTCACGATGAAATGAACACAGAGAGCGTTTGATATTGAGAATTAGCAAAGTTCAAAATCTGACCAATATTTATAGAAAGGTGAAACGCCCTATAACCATAATTTAAAGTGAATCTTCTTGTTATGGACTTCAAACAAATGCTTTGCCAGAAACACTGAAAACCGATCAAAAATTTGCCGAAGACCTACATGCCTAAAAAGTATTTGAAGCAGACAATCAACGATAAACCTGATCTTCACATTTCAATACAAAATTCTAGAAAAACACGGGCAGCAAAGCATCGATATATTCCAACCTTTTGTAGATTTTTCGCAAATCGACGCTAAGCATCAACAGGGACGCTCTAAACAACCTGCTCTTTGAATTTGAAAAATGAATCCATGTCCATCGAAATCAACAAAATCGTGTGTCAAGTGAAGATGCAAAATGTTATCCCCGAAGGTTCTACAGAAACATGTCCATGACCTCAAAGGGAATGGTCCTTCAACAGCAGTCCCCGACCCAACTTTTAATTACATCTTGGGAATAAATGTAGTGATATAAACGTAATTTCTCGCGTATTCAGGAAACTTTTATAGGACTCTTTCTTTGCACGAAGTTCTTTTTGCACGAATTTTTCGGTCAACTGAAGGAAGGAGGAGCAATGGTAATAGCAAATTAGAGTATCGGCCAATGTAATCAAAACCAATCTCTCCACCTCATGCAAAGCAACATATCTGCTCAAAAAATTTTGAGGATCAAAGCTATCAACTCGCATATCAAACACTTCACTTTTTTATCTATGGGCTCACATATACAGACTGAATACAAAGGAAGCCATTAAGGAATGTTTAGCAACCTCCTACAAAACCTATTTTGCGGTTGGCACACATATACTGCACACGTAAAATAAACTAAAAGCAAACAAAACTGCGAGAAGGAACTGCCCACGTCCTGTGAATGCACATTTCAAGAGTACCCAGGAAACTGTTGGACCCGTTGAACTCACTCAATCACAAGAAAAACCGCCAAAAAATGTAGGAACTGACTAATAATGCAAAAATAGAGCACATACGTATACTATGCCTACATAACTATTTATGTTACAAAGTATATAACTAAAAATATAGTATGTCTAGAGACGCCATCATTATTATGAGAACATTAGTTTCCTGCATCTGGGAGAATAGAGTCTGTTTTGGAGTAAAGTGCCATCGAAGAAAAGCAAATTTTGACGTAGCACAAACATTAAATTATTGAATGAATTATCAGCTTTAATTGATCATTTTTGAAACACTTTAAGATGATAAAAAATCAACAGAGGTTTGAACTACCATATAGAGTTTCCAAATCTGAGATCAAGATGTTGGAACCCCTTATAGATCCCCGAAAAAAAATTAAAGTTCCTGTTGATTTTTTTGCAAAAAAAAAATTAAATTGGCGAAGTCTTATTGTCAGAGTATACCCTATTATATAAATTGGGTAAAACACTACCAAAAACTTGCTTATTCTGCAAGTACGAGGTTTTGTTACAATAAGTTATCAATTAGGAACACAAGTTGTCCAGGACTCAACTCCGTTTGACAACAATCCACATCCTACAACCCGACCGATTGATAGCAATCGACGTCATTCAAGAGACGGCAAATATTCCAAAACGGATATTCCGAAATTCCGAGTTGAATAAAATCTGTATCAATTTGTTAACGTTAGCAGTCTCAATTTTCGGGTTTCATAGTCAACTTAGCGAAACCAATCAGGAATTACGTGTTTCTGTCCTCGGTCTTCTAATGGAACGTCAAAAAGCAAATATCAGTTTTGAAGACATTGGCTACCGGAGGCGCAAATTGAATTGGTTACAGACTGTCTTGGGGTGAAAGCAGCGAACCGAAACCATTAAGTTTTAAGGCAGGACTCCATCGGGAAAAAATCAATTTGAAGAGAGGGGATTGGTATTGTGTACAAAGTCAAAATATTAGAAAAAAGGACATTTCTTAAAATCTTTTCGATAAAAACTATTTCAGTTGCTAGGAATATTTTTAAAAACAGTTATTTTTGTGTAAATGATAATTTCAGTTGTTTTCTTAGTTTTTCTCCGAAAGTATATAATTTTTATTATTATTGCTATTACAATACTACGTATTTTGTTTGTATTTTTTCAATAATATCAACATTAATTAATCAGAAAGTAAAAAAAAATTTTCTGTTCAACTGGAACCAATTTCGATGAGTTTTCACTTGAATTATCAACTGCGGCAATTAATGTAGCTTCAGGACGCACATTAAGGAAGGGCAAAATTTTCGTTGCTCCCTATTTAAAAAAAATTGCCAGATTGGGTGAAACTATAACCGCAAAGATCAGTCTTAATGCAATGGAGTTGAAATGAAGATTTTTTTTTCTTAAAAGAATGAAAATTTTACATCTATTACAAAACAAATTTCGGAGCTCAAAGATTATGCTTTAAAATACCTCCGTTTAATAGCAAGTCCTGCAGGAAATTATGAGAATAGCAATACAAGCAATCTCTGCAGGAACGGTTGTAATCTTACCATGTATACATTCTGCACATTCAGATTTCAATTTAACAACTTGAAATTATTTTATGAAAATTCCATTAATTCTATTTTCAAAAGTTGAATAATTTTGACGCGTTATCCATTTAAAAAGAAAATTTTGTTTGCTTTGTTTTTCAATCGAATCACACTAACATTATACAATAAAATGCATAACATTGGAGCAATCTCCTCCTAATTCAAAAACTTTGTCATCGCTTAATGCTTAGTATACAACCCCATCTTTTTCATAAGCTTCCTTGAGACGTTTGATAAAAATGGGAACAATCAACTAAAACTTAGTGACCTTCTGGTCTATTCTCTTGCTCAACACACTGTTAAAAGTTTCCCTGTGTGTTTGTGTTCTTCGCAAACAAGCAACCCAGTACTCACCCATATTCGTAGCAAAACAACGAGAACATGCAATCAGGCAACTAGAAACTATCGCAGTTGTACTCCTGTTCATATCATCATCTGGCTTCGTTGTATCCATCATCTATGCCATCACCGTTGTTGGACTCAAATCTTTGTCGTGCAAACGGTCTTTTATTCGCCGACAATTCCTTGCCGTAGGCTATAAAAACACAACCATCAGCGTCTTTCATGTATCTTTCTGCCCAACTATTCCACCAAGTACTTGACAACTACCTAGCTCCCTCTTGGCAATCCCATTTTCACCTAACCCCGACCACGAACAATAAAGCCCCGGTTCAGCTTCTAGTTGGTTATCCACACAGCAAGTTTCCCTCGTCCTTTTCTATACAGGTCGTATTTAAAATGTAAAATACGAAACTATCGAAATGAGTGAATTTCTCTGCTGGAATCAACCCCCCTTGTCGTATATGCAACGAGCAGGACTTAAATGTTTCAGCAAGGAAATTTTGTATATTCCATAACTATTTTGTTTCCTTCCTCTATTTCTTCCTTAGACACTGCCTTCATTTGACTGCTGGCAAAACATGTGGGAAGTTTGCTTGCAGCGAAATTAGTAATTTTTTTATTCTTCCCGGAAAATTTCACCGTCCCCTCAGATGACTTTAAGGACATTCTATAATGGATGTGAGTTTCAGTTTTCAATTGCTTCGAGGCTTAAGGGGGTTGATTTAAGTACTTGATGCACTTTTATGCTTCGGTGTTTTTGAGCGGTAAAATTTTTCAGGAGGGTGAAAACTATTTAGTATGTTATCAGGTGAAAAGTAGATTATGGAGAATTCTGCATACGAAATTGTAACACACAATTACAGTGGAGAAATGGAAACTAGTTTCGGTTTATTCAGAAAAACAGAAGTCCTCGTAGGGAAAGTTTGAAAAGTTTTAGAAAGTTTATTCGGATTGAAACAGGGCAAGTTCATTTGAGGTAACAATCATGCAGGATTTTAAAGTTTTGAATCCAGTTCTGTGTTCATGTAGAATGTTTTTTAACAACACACTGTGCTCATTTAATTTGTGTGCTTACTAGAAAAGCAATTTTCAATAGAATTTCCTTTAGTGAACATTCGTAACCCAAAACATGATGTAAACAGTCTTAAACTTACAGGATTTAACTACATTCAAACTTTGTCTTTTAGGCAACTACTGAACTCTCTTTGAATTTTTTAGGGCTTTGTTCAATATTATTTCTAACCCAAATGATTGCGTTACATAAAAATTGCATTCTTCCTAAAAGACAAAGTTTTCTTGTGGTTGTTTCGTGTCCACATAGGTCCAATTTTGGGTCCTTACTAAGCTCACTTAAAGGCAATCAAAGCCAATAATAAACTCAAACATTAGGAAACTAAAAATGGAATCCCCTTAAGAAAACAATTATAGCCACAAGACTTCTGACTTCATAAGTTACCTTTTAAAAGGCTAAACGAAAAGGACCCCAAAGAAAGGCTGTGAATGCTATAAATTTTGGAAAATTAACACCAGTGATCATCACACCGTTTTCTTTCAAACGAAATTCCTGAAGGGAACTGCTGACGTAGTTTGGAGCCATGAAGATCCAGCGTGAGCTCGGAAGCCTCGTATAAAAGCTGCGAAGACTAATGGGTGCTCAAATCGTTTGAAAATTGCTGTAAGCAAGTCTAGACCAAAAGGGTCCAGAAAACGTGCCTATAAAAGTATCACCATTGCAGCAGGCACTCAAACATCCCCGTCCCCAATTAAAGGCACAGCCGTGAAGAGCATTTTTGATATAGAAAACTCTCTAAAGAAAGAATCCTGTGAGAAGCAAGAAGAGTTGTTTCTTTCTTTTAAAGAAATTTCTTAAGAGTAATTTGAAACATAAATTTTAGCTTTATTGTCGTAATATAAGCAGGAATCAACAGGCATAGGAATCGCATTCGAATTCGTACATTTTCAAACATCCTCATCCTTGCCAGACTTTGCCATTAACGCTTTTATTGTTTAAATAAATTATATCATTTATTATATTATATTTATTATATTTCAAAAAAAAAAACAGTTTAGAGGGACGAAAGCCTGAAGAGAGTAGAGCTTGAAGTATGGGAGAAGGCTCAAAATGGAACTCTAATTAAATATGGGAGAAGACTTAAAAAATTAAGGTCTCCGAAGGACAACATAAAAAACTATGAAACGACGAAGAGCGAACCGTGGGAGACACAAAAAAGTCATTTAACTGTCCATACTTCCCGCGCAAAAAAACGATTAGTTAAAAATGAACTAGGAGCATTAATTAACTTGGAGTAGGGAGGTGAACAGTAGCCAGAGGATAATTTTAACTTCTTGGAATTCACTACAAAGTTTCCAAAGTATTCAGTGATAAATTCGGTTCATTCATTTGAGGCAACAAGCCTATAGAGAACACATTAAAATTCTAGCCTGATGACAATGGACGTCGATGACAACCATAATCCCTATACCGGACTGGCAAAAATGAGAACTCAACTGTGTCTAATATATAATCAACAAAAAAGAACGCTTATGATTTTAACCACATTGCAAGCCTGCCCTCCACATTAAAGCAAGTAGTAGTTTTACAGATTCCTTACAGGAAACATAGACAACAGCGTATTCGACATTAATAAGTTGAATGAGACTTGATTTAGGCAAAGTATCGAAAAAATTCATGTATAAATGTCAGCTGAATTACGACGGTATAAAAACTATGAAAGAGATTCTTGATACTAATTGTGTGTTCTTTAAATTAAATTAAAATTAAAATATCAATTTAATTAAAATACATCGAGCAACCAAGCTATAAAATCATATTATTTCTAATAATATTCTACTCGAAAAAATTTCATGACAATCAATTCTAAAGTGTGTTTTTAAGAGGTAAAGAAGTTTAAGTTGGCAACACTTTTTAACGCTACGTATGATGTGACAGTTGTCGTGCGTTTTATAATTAGTTTGGTTTACCATTTTATCATGAATAGGATGACGCCTGAGCAATGTCTGCAAATGGTGCAAATTTATTTCGAAAACAAAGACGGTTTCGTTTGTGAAACTCATCGCGCAATCCGTCAATTTTATAATCGTCCATTTGAACAATTAATTAGATTAACCAATTAGATTACCCATGAATACTTTCAAAACCACCGTTAATCTCACTGGTAAAACACATCCATCCAGACGTCCAGACATCGTCGTAGTGCGTAATGGAGAAACCATAGTACCTGTAGAACGCAGTATCAATAAAAATCAAAGTGAGTCCATTTGACATCGTGCTCAACAATTGAACTTGGGCCCATCCATATTATGGAACGTTTTATGGAAGGATCTTGGTTTGCTGATTTACAAAATTTAACTCGTACAATAAATAAAGCCGAACGACCACCATCAAGAACAAATTTCTGCAGATCCCGAATTTCATAGGAAAATTTTGTTTAGTGATGAGGCTCATTTCTAGTTGGATGCCTACGTCCACAGTCGCCGCGTTATCAGCAAGATACGGCTCCCATTATTGGTGAGAGTAGACGAAAATTGGATTCTCGTTTGAACTTCCTCCGCACCAACAAAAACGATGCTCAAAATCAGATTCAAATAAAATGGCAGAGAATCGAAATAAAATAACAGGGAATCTTTCAGAAAAGAAAACCTATTTCATGGCAATCAAATCAATTTATCCGTATTTTATTTCAGTTCAAAGTTCTATACCTCAGAAAGTATCAAATATTCCGCCTAGATATCAGAGCAACCCAGGAAGACATCAAAACCGATGTGATTTCCACGCATTGCAAGACAACTGTAAGACCTTACAGAGGGGTTTATTAAAGAAAATTATCAGACGTTTCCCAGTACGATTTATATATATTTCCTAGTTCGGAAACGATATTTTTCCTCGCTCTATTTACTTTAAATGATTTTTTTTATGGTTATATAGTATTGATAGTTTGTAGGACTACTTCCACAAAAATTGTGAGAATAGATTGTCAGAATGTCAGGAAATATTGACAGCAAGTAGTCTTCAGCATTGTACTGTTGAGACTATCTGGTCTAAATATCGAGCCTGAATCTCATCAACATAATAAAATAACGTTTAAATGATTGTTAATTGGATTGGATCCAAAAAAAATGAAGTGCAAATGGTGTAAAGTACAGAAGGATCGTCCATTGGATTCCAAAAAGTGTTTTTAGAATCCAATGCATCCTAAAAACAAAAATTTATTGTTTTTCAGATGCCTCCCAAGATAAACTCAATAACCTTAAGGTATAACATTCTTTATGTAACTACTTCAATCTATTTAGAAAATATGAAATTTTCTGAATGAAATTCTTCTTTAAAAATATTATTTTCAACAACAAACAACTATATTTCGTCCTTGCCCTTTAAGCCACATCAACGAGTTTGTTTGAGATAGCATTGATTGATAGTCTCATCATTAGCAGACAAACTTAAAATAAATGTTCAACGTTCAATTTGAACTCAAATTAACATTACACCCACAATTAGCCTTCATTTAATTTTTAACATTCCTTCGCTATAAATACCTATATTTGACCTCACCTGCCTGTCCATCCTTCATTCCAATACACAATCAAATTTCTAGTTAAACCTTGTCTACCACTGACCTATAATCGCACCACTAATTCCACGATCCTTTCGAAAGTTTATCCGCCAACAAATATATGAACAATTTAGTCACGATTAAAACGTGTCCTTTCTAGTTAAATACTCTCTAATTTTCCGCTTTGATCTCATTCATGTTCGATTTTCCTCTCTTTCTCTTTCCACAGACAAAACTCAATATCGCTGAACGTACCCGAACCCTCGAGATAGTCGGCCTAACCTTATCATTATTCGCTCTATTGCTATCGCTATTAATATTTTGTAATTTTCGTAGTTTGCGAAACAATCGAACGCGTATACATAAAAATTTATTTGTTGCTATGGTTATACAAGTCCTAGTACGATTAACATTATACCTGGATCAAGCGAAAATACGAAGTGGACGCGAGCCGATTGGAAGTGATAAAAGGAATGGAATTGAAAATATGGTAAGTGGTTGTTTTGGTTTAAGGCTATAATTGAAAATGAGACAGCATGATGGTTGCCAAATGGTAAATATGTGGTGGCAATGTTTAGTATAATAATTAATGAGATGTAAATAGGTTGGTGGTGAATGGTAATTAAGAGAGATGCTTGCGGGAAAGGATCATGTGCGAACACAATTCGCTTCCAAGTAATTAGACGCCATAGTGCTTTAAGGACACTTTCATTATGATTCTATCAGATGTTCCCAACGCGTTGCAGCCGTGAAACATAATCCTTACAATTTTATACAAACAAAGAGATAATTGGCAAATCGACTGATAACCAATATTGAAGTTAACACCGATTGAGAGGATTCCTATCACGATTCTTTCAATTTCGATTCGCTGGAACGACAAATTGCTTATCTGGCAAAATGTTGTATAAAAATATTTTTATCTTCTTCATATCCAATCATTCACACGCAAGGATCTCTTATTACATTCCGAACGAAAGTCATATCTTGTCTTCTTCCACAAGATGAAACAAATGCAGACTAGTACTCTACATCAGCGTTCGTTTTTTATTACAGCCATACATTTGCGAGGCATCCTACGTTTTCCTAGAATACGCACGTACAGCAATGTTCCTATGGATGTTCATTGAAGGACTCTATCTACATAACGTTGTGACGGGAAATGTTTTTCACGGGAGATTCCCACATCGGACGTACGCAATATTAGGATGGGGCAGTCCAATTGTCCTTACAAGTATTTGGGCTGTTGTTACAGCCTTAAAACGCAGCAATCAACGATGCTGGTGGGGTTATAATTTGACTGCATACTATTGGATTTTAGAAGGACCCCGAGTGTTTGTTATATCGGTAATGAATTTCATATACAAACTGTTAAACAATCCTTTGACCATTTTTCAATTTTGCTTTTCTGTTTAATTTCTTTTATTCTTCAGCTGAACTTCTTCTTTCTATTAAATATCATACGCGTCCTTGTAGTCAAACTTCGTCAAAGTCAAACGAGCGATGTTGAACAGGTACGAAAAGCTGTGAGAGCTGCTGTTGTATTGCTACCTTTGTTGGGCATCACGAACATCCTCAATATGACCGAAGCACCATTAGATAGGACACCATGGGAATTTGCACTATGGTCGTATATAACGTACTTCTTGACATCGTTTCAGGGATTTTTTATTGCAGTAATTTATTGTTTCCTTAACGGTGAGGTAAGTATTTATTCTAGCGACAATAGTAAACGAAATATTCCAAACAACAAGAATAAAATTCATCAATATAAGAGCAACTACTTGCAATTTAAGGACTTTATTTAAATTACCATCAAAAGAACATAATCTCGAGAAATGTTTGAATTCCTAGAAAAATTGTAAATGAAAAACAGCCAAAAGGACTTTTAAGAAAATTCCTTGTGATATTTCAGTTTTCATTATAGTATTGTTATAGAATTACCGATTAAAATATCAAACAGTCATTTATGGTTACTGAAATTCGTTGGAAAAATCGGCACATGCCATTCAATGTTCGACTTTTTCGGCCCTTTCATTTCTACTAATTCTATTTAGAGTAGCTTTTACATGAAACGCTGAGATGAAATCGAATTATTTCATAGACTCCGCTTGGGAGTTGTTTTTCTTGGGAGAAAAGCGTTTTCATTTGCATTGGGTCTGAAAATTGTAACTAGGACAATTCAAACATCGCCGAAATTCCCTTTGAAATGCCTTTTTACATTAACCATTTATTCAAAATACAACTCCTCATTTCTACTGCTTTACTGCTTCATTTCTACCGAGAAATTGAGAATTTTCTACAGTCGATTGAAAAGGAAACAGTATTTTATCAGAACAGTTCGCACCGAAGAAAAATTCAGGATAGACACTCATTTATTATGGACAATCGTTCAATCCTTTACTAATCTGGACTCACGAAATTGAAAGTCACTTCAAAATTCCGTTGTATTCATAAAACCCAACCAGACTCTTTTATCGTTCGTCCTCAAATTCATTATACCATATTTAATCCACATCAAAAGTGCCATGAATTATTCATTCACGTGTATCCTTTCGGAATGTGTGTTTTATAACCACGGACCGCATATATGCATCTATGATTTACTGAAGAATTTTATATCCAAAAAAAATCACATTATAAAATATATCATAAATTTTGCTGCTGTATGAATGATGGTAAGGATTCTAACCTGGTAAGGATTCTAAAGGATTACCCACGGAACAATGTTACACGCGCTTCATCTATAAAGATATTTCTTTTTCAAAATTTTTTCGTTGAGCTCACACAACAACCCTACAAGATACAACTCATAAACTAGAGTTGTCTGAAGTTTGCATCGTTGCAAACGGAGCGCTGTCAAATTTTGTCCCTATTTCTTTCTTAAAGTCGATTAAACTGAAAGTAAAACCTTGTAGAATACAGATTTTTCAAATACCCGAATAAAATTTAGAAATATTTTAAGTCGAACTATCCAAAAAACATTCAAAAACTCGAGACCGTTGGAGCGTTTACAACTTTGTGTCAATTTTTATTGAACTTGTATTTTCATTATCCTTCAACTCTGCCGCCAGTGAAACAGTTTTATTGAAGTAAGAGGCATGCTGAAGAAAAGTCTAAAAATTATAGAACAATAAGAGTTTTCAACCGGGAAAAGTTCGCGCTCCCATGACACAGTTTATTTTGCTTTGTTTGTGTCCCCAGGAGGAGTTTTTGAGGATAATCATTCGTGGATTTTTCATGTTCATTCATTTCAAGCAAGGGTACTGTAATCCCGCAAGATAACTTTAATCCCGGAAGATTCGTATCAAAGTTCGTATATAGAAGCCACTATATGACCGACGTTGCTATCTGTTATTTCCTCCCTTTTTGATGAGAACTCAAAGAAAGACTCGGAAGGTTTGGAACAGACTTGTTTGGAATATAGGAATCAACCACGAGTAGAACATCGAGACTATTCACAAATCAAAATTCAAAGAGGTTTCGTAACTATTTTATGAGATAGACAGTAGTATCTTAACAGTACCCTAACAGTCCTAAGGCTAGATAGGCTTAGGACTAGATACACTTTCGGAAGTACCCAAATAAACGACGAATGATTAATTTATTTTGAGTGATTTCCTTCAATAATAAAGTGCGCTTCTAATGGTCAGAAATAAGGTTGAAACAAAGTCATCAATATCATACTGACACTAGCCTATACCACAAACTCAAGACTGAATTTAGGAACGCCAAGCTGACACTTCAGGTAATTTCTTTATCTGCAGTGGATATCCTCGATTTCTTCTAAGCTTCACTAGTTTTCATTGGTGTCATTATGCAAATTTTAATGGATCTTGTCCAATTCTACTAACTCAAATACTAAGTTGAACGCATTTATTTAAATCTTCAGTATTGCATACGTTTCTTTCGGCGGTTACTCTGATCTTTCTGACTTACTGCAGTCACTTCTCTTTTACTGATTTTGCAAGGATGTTTGTTTTCAGCCACAGAATACCCAGCAATATTAGCCAGGTCTCAAATTTCGAACGAAGATCAAACAATTATTGTTCAATCTTAAGATTAGCGAAGACTGACCGGTGACCTTTCAGTATAAACCTTATTCATAACCAAATATTTCATGTAAACTCTGACGAACACAATTGGCTACTGCTGAAACCTGTTAAAGTAATTCAAGAGTCCTTTCTTATAATACTGTATTCTTTCGAACTTTTAAGATATTTCTTCGGAAAAGAGCTAGGTGTGAAACTAAAGCTTTACTGAAAATGTCGATTGAAACTTCTTTTTAACCATCGGTTGTATTGACTTTCAGATCCAGATTTTCGAACACCATTTCTTCCGGCCTGAACTTCCTGGTAATGAAAATATTCGGCATTGTGCTAATATACTGAATATCTGAAATTTTAAGCACAGCTGCCACTTATTAATTGTCTCCTTAGACAACTTAGCACATTTTCACTGCTAAACTCACTGAGTTACTTAGGCAGAGGCTTAAGCTTAGGGTACCAGTATCTTAAGACTCAATTTAAGTCCATTTTTTTTAAATAGTTTGTTGTTGCTTCTTCTATTAGAGTTCCTGGATTATTGGTTTATGAAAACGTCCTTTTTTGGTCAGCACAAACTATCTGATAAGTCAGGATATAGCCCATTATATAGTCATTTTTTATCAGTCCATAAAAATTTTCCAACAGGATTTTCCCGAACTGAGTTTGCTGAATTCCTGTTCACTTATAACCGCTCTCAATTGGCCTAAGGTTAAGCACATTTCTACCGACCCCACAACAGTTTATATTCCTTAGATGCTAGCAAAAGTTAATTTCCATCAACCTCAATTTTTTCTAATGCTCACTACGTTTTAGTTAGAGCTTTTCATTCTGTATATGGACTCCTTTCAGTCTAACCCGAATTCCAATTTATTTTTGTGCGTAAGTGTCCTTTCTGTAGATATCAAGACTCCAGCTGCCACAATTTCAGGCTAATAGTTTGCCCAAAAAGTTCTTACCACCATTGTAAGATGGATGTTTTTAAGGACACTGCTTCTATTGACATTTAACCAACTATGACCAGCATTGTAAGGATTTCAGGACCTGACACACACACATATTTCACATAGCAAACTTTTCTTATCAAAATTGTTCGGTTCAATTTGGGCAACCACACTTAAATTTATAACAGTACAACTGAATATAGAACGTTTTTTCATTTATAATTAAGTAAATTTCACGAAAACAGAATTGTCAGAATCAGAAACAGACTGAATTTTCCCAAGGAAAAATTCACAGTTAATAATTAGCAGCATGTTTGTGAAACTTTTCGTAAAATATCATATTTTATCAGCTGATGAACTTGGTCTAATGATTTCTCCCCTTGCAAGGTCAGTTGTCAAAGTTTGATTGAGATTATGCAGTCATTAACTATTGCTTTCGCTTATGACATTTGATTGACAGTTCAACTTATGATGTTCAATTATGTTTTTCTTCTAGAAAATAATTCAAAGGTAGTAATTTGATAAGAACAGAAGATAAAACGAGTCGGGTTGCAACAGAAATATATAAAACTTAATATATTACTTTTATAAAAAAAATTTCTAAATAGGACAATGCAAATAAATTGAATATACGGATCACGTTAGAAGAAAACTTAACCCAACAAAAATTATAAGCCAGTTGAACTATATTTGATTCACCCATTGTTTTCTGTGAGACAAAATCTCAATTGGTTCAGGTTGCCTTCATGTTGAACTGCATCATTTGTACATTTTTGCCTTCCAATTGATAGGAGTTAAACAAGTTCGTAGGCTTTCCTTCTCAATTGGCTGGCAGGATCAGCAAGATTCAAACACTCACGAAACACCACCAGCAGCGAGTACGTTAATCATTCTCTGGAGCTTCAGAATATTTTTTAAAAAATGGATTCCGTATTGAATTACCCACAGGGGAACTAGTATATAACTTGATATTGAGAAACTCAGATTGTAACAAATAACCATCATGACAGCACTTAATTCAATGATGTGATTTAAACAAGAAAATACGTTGCACGATTTTGATAAAAAAATATATATAAATAGCTTAGTTTACAAATTACAATTAATGTTTTGAGACAACTTTTACAATGGAAAATGAGTTGACAAGTTGAAAGAAGCGTTTTTTAAAATTTTATTATTGAATAAACCGCTGAACTATCACATAAGAAAGAACAGTGATAACACTCCTGGGCGGCGTCTCTGAGACAGAGATAGAAAACGCACAAATAAATACATATTTGAAGGGTGTTTTCAAGCTATAACCTCGGGAGGGGTACACTTGTTAAACGAAAAAATGAAAGAGAATTCACCAATCCAAATAAAGTTTTACTTATTTTGGTTGAATAGCGTTAAATCTGGAGTTTGTGGATGTATATGCGCTGGTTAGAAGTTATGTAGGTCGTTATTTGAAATTAAAAAAAGGGGAAACGACGCAATAAATTTATCAATTTTATGGGGTTGGAGAGTTAAAGAGTTACGTTTGTGAAGAATATAAAGGCATTTACAAGATGGACAAAATAAAAACTTGATTCATCGATGGATACCGAAGGTTAGAAGCCGCAAGTTTCACACGAAAATCAATCGCATTTGTGCCCGAACGGAACTTCGAGAATGACCAAAACAATGAAAATGACAATTGTAAACGTTACCTAATCAACCGAGGAAATTCTATCTATGGAAAATTCAAAAAGTGCTGGCAATAATGAAAAATTATCACCAATTGCGCAAACGTTTTTCCATCTTGTTCTTAAGTGATTTTCAAGTTTGGATACTGTCTTTTTGATATATCAATCACATTTCCATTTCCATAGAAGTTTGAAATAAAGTCATTGGTTCGGCACCTATGAATCCCAACCAAATATCAACCACTAAATAGCAACAGAGCGAAAGTGTGATTTGTTATGTCAGTAAAAGGATCTCTTTTTGTGAAAATGTGAGGGATGCAAAGTTAGCTGTCACTGGTGAGACATATCCGCAAACGGCACCTATTGATTTCATTATAGTGTGATATCTATCCTACGTTCCACGTGTCTACTCTCAGCCGGATGGAACCACTTCCCACACTGCGGTGGTAACAATGAACCAACTTTTTAGGTTGTTTGGTTAAACATTAACAATGCCTTGATGATAGGCAATGGCTCCACGGTCACCAGATTTGACCTCAACGAATATTTTCCTGAGCGCCCATCTTGAGAGAAAGGTCCACACCAAGATTCTAAGGAATGTCTCGGAAAATTGAGCCTGCTACGCTCACTAGCGTTGGGCATAATGTGATGATGAGGGCTTGCCGCGAAAAATAAGACATCAGCTAACGTACTCTCCCGACATGGAAGGCAGTTTTACTACTAATTTTTTTATAATTGAAATATTTTCACTCAAATAGGTGAGTTTTTTCGGACTTTCTCTGAAACCCTAACATTTTAGGGAGCCATCCTGCATAAAACATCAGGTTCCATTGCGAGCAATCCTCTTGGGTGCATTCATGCTGTACATTATTTGCTTACGTTTCTATACTTTTCATTCCTCTCTAGCTGAAGTACGACAAACCGATGCAGCTAACCCCATATTGACACTATGATCAAATCCTTTGAAAAGAGGACCAATATCAATTTGGAAAATTTAATTTCATGATTTGAAAAATTTCAATCAATTTTTTTTGCGCTCTCTTTTTTCTTTGTAGCGGTATACCTAAAATTTGTGAAATTTTCTAATCCTCTGTAGCAATAGAATTTGAAAGGATAAAGTCAACTAAATCAATTCCACCAACACTATTTCTAAATTAGTTTTTGCTATTTCGACAACTATTTAAATTGAAACGCATTGAACCATTTTCCACCCCCTAATAGCATATAAAGGATTGCAATCATTTCAATTTGATAGACCAAAACCATTCAAAATAAATTTAAACTCATTTAAACCTCAACTGGAATTGTTATTAGTACACACAAAGTGCAACCGTTTCGCATATTAACAAACGTTTATCTTTTCAATTTATAGGTTCGAGCTGCCTTGATGAAAAGCCTAAATGTTTACTTATCATTACGTGGACATTCAAATTGGACACCGAGACGTGCCTCAATGTATTCAGCGGCCTACAATACAGCCCCCGAAACTGATCCTCATTGCAATAATGATTCTATCAAAAGGTAAATATGCAATAAGCAAATAGAAACGTAAATTATTGTTTATTGTTTGCCCCAACCAATGGGATAAGAACAAAAATAGGGTAAGATTAAAACGATTTGATATGTTTAACATAGAGTTGATGTAGCAGTAGAATCCATGCCATTTTTATCCTTACTCCTAGTCTGAAATAATAATTCCGGGTTTGTCTAGATATTCATGAGAGTGACTCATGCCTCCTTTACAAAAACTTCCATTCATGTGATCATCGTAAATAGTAAGATTCCTGCAAGCTGCTAATGATAAAGGACTCGCAGAAGATCTTTAATCAAAATACCGAAATCCGCCAAGAAGTTGAGATTAGACTATTTATAGCCTACCTATATTACAACACTTAATCTAAATTACATTTAAAAGAAATGTATTTATCCTAATCGCAAGGATTCCTTCCGTAATCCTTCCTTTTAAACCTTTTTTTTTCTTTTTTAACCCACAAAAAAAAACTTTTCTTCTTGCAGACAAGATTCATCACCGGAAAAACCACCAACAGCATCCAACAAAACAACTGCAACAACAACATCAGCAACCACAAATAACCTTTATAATCGACGAAATCGACCATGGATGATGCTATTATGTTTTCGTGGCCAGAAGGTACTTAGGGAACCGCCGCCCCCATCGGCACCACCAGAGTCAGTTGTATTTGAGTTGTGAGAGCATTAGTGTATAAAATAATAATTTAAATAATATTAAAAATAGAGTAGTTGAATTCAATTCAATAGAAATTCATTTAGATGATGCAAGTTGATAGAAATTTTGAGAAAAAAAAATATTTAAAAACAAAAACAATCGCCTAAACACATACATCCAAGCACATTATGTACACATTCACACACACACGCTGTCCACGTCATATATCAGCACATAACAGCCATGAAATATGTAAAAAAAATCACGCCTAGATAGCAACGTAGATAGCAATTATTTTGCTTTTTGATTTTTGTAAATAAACAAAAGTAAAAATTAGCAACAAATAATTAGATAGCAATTTTTGTATAGCTGATATATATGCAATTAGATTTCATATTTAAAAATTTCATTGAACTTAGCAGAAATAAAAATATAAACTTCATTTCATTACGTTGCCACTGATCAAATTTTTGTACTTATATTTAATTAAATTTTGAAAATAATTTTTGTACATTGTCATCAGCAACTTATAAAGTTATTTTAATCTCATTATTTTATCGCTTCATCAGAAAATTTTTTTAATAGCTTTGTCTTTCTTTTCATTGAAAAATTCACATTGAAAAGCCTAGAAGACAAAACTAGGTTAATTTTTGCACATATTGTAAATAAATCAATGCTGATTTTACCACTAAACAACGCATATGAAAACACATTCACACACGTAACTTTCATCGTCGAAAAAAAAAACCTAAAACGCACAACAACAACAACAAAAAGTATGGCAAGGCTTTTGCTCGCTAACGATATTGAATAATTATTTTCTATTTATTTCGAAATTCCACTTGATTTTGTCTTGTTTTATTTCATAAACAAATAAAAATTTTATATTTTTAACAAACGCTAGCACAACTTAATATAATTGACTGATATCTTCGTAAGTAGCATTAATAGATATGTATCAAATTTATCATTTCAAAATCGGTTATTAATTGGCATAAATGATAAGGAGATAATTTTTAATGTTATTATTTATCAACATGAAAATAAATATTAAATTATTGTCAGTGTTTTTATCAGTTGTTTGAAATTTATAAAATATTTGGATTTTTTTTAAATTTATCCTTGCAATTGGAATTGAAAGACAATGCCTGTTTATATACATAAGGGAAGTTCAACAAAGTAGAGCTATTTAATCCTTGTGAAATCTATATTTCGCTTCAGGGCTAAATGTGAGCCGTGTTTCATGATATATGAAAAATAAACTTTCTCGTCGGTCACATAAAATCTGTCTTAGTGTATATTTTCTCAGCATATCGGAATTCACTGAATCCTTCGAGTAATAACCGTACGACCAAGAGCTGACAGATATCACATTCAAATACGGGGGTAGTAAAAATTAAATGGCGAAGCGTGGTAATGTCCACAGCACATAGCACGCATCATGTAGAATTAAACGGAAAAAGTTGCATCTCTAAGTCTAATTGAAGCTGATTAGCTCAAAAATTATTAAAAGTACTTCCCAGTACGGTATGTGACCTAATAAGATATACTGTATCGTTACTCAATACCTCATCATTTCAATTTCGTGCCGATACCTTATCTTTTTATCAAAATTCTATCAAAAAAGTAGAGTTTAATCCTTGATTGAACATGGTCTTCAAAATACTTCTATTTAAAAAAAAATGTCCGGCTGGTTTCAAAGCTAGGACCATTACCTTCTTCGCATAAGGTTCGGAGTTCAATGCTTGCTGTAAAACAGTAGGTTGGGATGCAAAATTTTATTCAACTTGGACGGTTAAGTGAGTAAGACCTCAATAAAGACGGCACATCGGTTCATAACAAAATAATCTAACGAATATTCCCTCAAAACTCAATTTGAGTTATTCCACAATAACTTAATATTTATTATCCAAATTATCCAGACAAGCAATTAATCTTCATGTTATAGATGAACTGTTTGATTTATATTTCGATTCGTCACAAGTTCTGACCAATAATTTTAACGATCTAGTGGTTATAAAAAAAGAAGCAAAACTTGATATTGGGTCGGGGAAAATGTCTCTGCGAACTCATGGCCAGGCTTGAAAATTTTCAGCGAACATTATTAAACATAGTACACAGAGTTGGCCAAAAGTCTTTGGTCTCATTTCTACATCAAGCTCAATCGATGGCTGTTTAGAATTTTTCGGGCTACGCAACAATGATATTAACATAGATCTTCTTAGTTTTCGATTGGCAAACAGAGACATGTAATGTTCACAGACCTCTCTTGAAGCTAACTTTAAATCACAAAGAGAGCTCTGCAACGTACTAAGCAAATAGTGATATTAAGGTTTGAAGACGACTACCATTTTCACCACATACGTTTAACACGTGAACAACGTGATACATCAGAACTCCCCAGCCAAAATCGCTGACAAATCACCAAAAAGATTTGTCAGGTGATCCATTTTCATGGTGAAAGTCACCCCAACCTCTATCGATCAACCAAACCCAAGTTTTTGAACTACTTACTGTTGGTAAGAACTACTAAGAACTACACTAAGACTTATAATTCATGGTTTTCCCAGGGTCCTCCTCTATAGTCCCATCAAACGTAGGGACTACGTTCATCTCATCAATCCTAATTTTGCAGCCATTTGAGAAGATTCCGCAGATATCCGCAATCTCTTGCGCAAACTATTGTCAAACATTATCAACCTTTCACTATTATCCTTAGTTATGGCTCGATTTTCATACGTTTCCGCTGAGATAACTTTAGACAAAACCACACACCAAAGGCACACTGCTTAATGAGGAAATGAAAGACGGAACATCGATCGGATGATAAAAAAAAACAACTTTTACTTCCCATTCCTACAAAAAATGGAGTGGAGCGAAACGAAGATTTCGTTTTTTGAGCCAGTGCAAAGAAAAAAAACAGTCCAGAGTTGAGTACTGACCTGGAAGCAACTGCGACTGAAAGGGTGCTGTCCCTATGAAAACTTCTTCTCCTCTTTAATCCGCTGAACCAACAATAAGACGTTATTCGTTGGCAGAAGCAAAACTTGTTTGAGATAAGACATAAAGACGAAGATGCAGAAAGATGCGCATTAAATTACTGTCAAATTTTGCATTCATACACAATGGCTTAAATAAACTGTTCTAGTAAAAAAATTATTCTCACAAAGGCATCTCTCCACTTTCTTGCGTCATTTATTTAAGAAGCTCTCTATCTTGCAAAGCTTTCTGTCTTGCAAAGCTCACTTTATTTGGTGCATGGGGAAGGCCTTTCAAAGGAAACATGGTAAATAAATAATTATTTTTTAAAAGACAATTTGTACTTAAGAAAATTTTTATATCTAACTTAATGCTGAACCTTTAACACCACTATGTTTATTCTGATAACATTTTTACTATTATGGCTGGTAGTTTTATAATCTTAATGTTTGCTTTCCAACGGAGCCAGGCAAATATTTCATCTGTACATAAAGCATTTCATCCTTTGCCTTATACATGTTTTATAGTATTTTTAATATTCGTGGTAAATTGAAATTATACAGAATAATCCCCGACTACTGACTTGAAACACGAAATTCTCTTTTTTCAACCGTATCTATCATTCTTTCTGTTTCATTTTCGACTCTTTACTAGTCTTTCCTACGAATTCATCTTAAAATGTATAGCTGTATTCAATGGAAATAATGCGAACAAATAATACTTGGAAAAGTAAACCTGCGTCTGCCAGAAACATTTAAATGTTCCATCCAGAAGTAGAAGTGCAACATTTATTATATAAAAGCTCAGAGAAAAGAGAAGGAGACTTTTCATTCATTGATGGAAATGAATGTACGTTCATAGGAAAGATTGATTGTCGCCATTAATCTTTACCTAGCCCGATATGTCCTTTTTTATCTGGTTTATCAATTTATGACCTGCTGACTACAATTCTTGCTTCCAGTTTGATTCAAATCTTGTAATGAAATGGAAGTGTTTCGGACTGCACACGATTATCACTGCGAGCAAAAAATACTAGAACGTAGTATTTCTTGCAAACATTTACGTAGTAGTACGGCCCAATAAATTCTTGTCAAAACATTACTTTGAAAACGAAAATGCCACGGACCAGATCCGAATGAACGCAAGCCTCGGAAAAGCAACAACTAGAAATTTCCCCGAAGCTTTTATCTGGCTAATGGCATCCCATCAGACTTGCTGAAGTATACTCATTTTTAAGGATGACCCCGATTGCTTCTGCGAACTCAGAAAGAGCCTTTTCGAAAAAATTAAAATTTGACAAACCCGTCTTTGGAACGTTTCCTGACCCTACCCATCCCTGATTATCTCCTCCAAATAAACATGACTTCTTCTTCGAATATGACAAAATACTCCCTAGAAAATTCAAATGAAACGAATGAGACGCAGTCATCAAAGGAGAAACGGAATTTCCCCGGAATCTCTGCGTAATCTAATTTATCCTTGCAGACTTTCTTGAATAATCACATTCCAACCACTTAATGCACGCTGAAAACGTAAGCAAAAGGGCAATGGATGGATACATTGCTAAGGAATGGCAATAGAATAACTTTGATGAAATATTCTTCGTATTTCATCATACTTTTCTGAAACTGAAAAAGACGCGATTTAGACGGAATTCAAAACTTAAAAAAATACGCAAGTCAAACAAAAACCCTACAGGAAGGATAAAGCTCCCAAACCAAGTATAGCCCATGAATGTTTCCTAACTCGTACTAATGCTCTTCATAACAATTCATTGAGCTTTTCAACTATAAAAGGATGCTTCCTGCACTCTACTTGTAGGAATTCGCTGAATATTTAAACAACTTCAGTGGGTCCGCTCCCTCACGGCATTGAAAGCATAGTTCAAGGAAACTACGAAATGGAAGAGAAAGGTCCTGCAGTAACACAGTAAATGGCTCTTGACAAATACACCAAGTAACATGCATTTAATTATATTCTTATTTACCCTATTCAAAAAAACTGATAAAGCTAATTCTTGGTTAATTTAACAATAAATTAAACCGACTATTAATAAACAATACAGTATGCAAACCACATTACCTATAAATAGTGACTCTGCTCACTTTGTAGCTTCAAACCCTATCAATCACAGTCGGTGTGCTGGCTGTTTTAGGCATCGGAATAAATAAAAGGATTAAGTTGCCCTTTAAAAAGGCTTCAACCAAGGAGCCATTCAAAGGGCCGATAAGCAGTTTTCTGATCAATAAGATATTTTTTGAATTTATCAAAAGTTGAATTGAAGTCTGAATAGAGTTTCTTCAAAAGAAGTTTTATCAAAAGCGGTGAGTTTCTTTATCTTGACCTCATTCCTTTCCTTAAGTCAACCTATCTTCTATGTTTAATATCGTACTGCATATCTGCCTGCAGTATAAACATCATATCTACAACTTCTGCTGGACCCAACGTTTTTCTTGGAATAAACTTACGTCACCTCCTGGGTTAACTTTGATCTTACCACTTCAACATGCCCTTATTTTTGAAAACAAGAGAGGTCATGTTAATAAGGTGAATTTCTCAGAAGTATAACAAATTACTCTGTGAATCTTGATATGATGAGGACCCTATACCACTCGAAATTATATCAACTGTGATAGTTGAATAAAGACATGTATTGTTTTATAAATATTATTAATCCGAGTCTGATGGGTTACCAACAATTTACTATTACCATCTGATCAAAATCAGGATGTACAATTTTTTCATGTTACTCTTTACATCCGTTTTTACAATGACAATTGAAATTTGTTACAATTTTTGAGCACTGATGATACAATGTCGAGTGCAGCTCTCTGCAGAGGCTTCACCATTATTAATCTAGAATAATCAGTGCACTAGATAATTCAAATAGAACAAACTCGTGATCCAATAGGATTCAATCGAAATTAGTACAATTTTATTTGAATTTGTGAAAGCTTTTGAGAGCAGTACAATAGGGATATAAAGCTCTTTATGTTTTTTTTTTATTATATTTCTGTCTGCCAGAAACCGCCCCAAATTGTTCCCGCTACTTTTGCTAACGCTATGCCTGGAACAAATCCCTAAACAATCTAGCCGTTATTAATAAAACGGTATTCGACTAAATACAAACGGTATTCGACTTCATTTTTCCAGATTCATTGGTATTTATAAGGAAAACTTATTGGAGATACGACGTAAAGATAAAGGTGCGAAAGATGCGCATTAATATTCTCTTAATTTTTTTTATTCATACACGATTACATCGGAAAAATTATTCTGATATGGAAAGCTCGCGATCTCTCCACTTTATTGAAGAAGATTTGGAAGCTCTCTATCTTACAAAGCTTCTTTTTATTTGCTACATGGGGAATGTTTTTCTCTATGATACCCCTGTGTTTCAAAGTGTTTTCGCTGTTTGCTGCTTATGCAGACGATCGAGGTGTTAGTGATAGTTAACAGCGACTATGTGACGTTGATAGTATATAACACACCATAATCTGTCCAATTTTTTTTCAAAATTGATTCTCACGAAATCAATCGCTAACTTTTTCAATGGAGTAACCGATAGAGTTTGTCTTCATAACATTCTTTCTTTGGAATATGCGATCCTCATGGTTGTCAGGCCCTAACTCAGGCCTTTCAATTTGGATACAATTTGACTCTCTTCATTTGCCTTATCTTGCTATCAAATTTGGAAACAATTTTTACTAGCTTTATAGTTCATTATCATACAATAGCCCTGCAAAAGTTGTGTGACATTTTTTCTTCCATGAATGGGGAAATAGGAAATCCTATCAAAACTTTAATATGTGCCTGATTTAATTTTCAGTTTTTGTGTTACTGACCCTAAAACAAGTATGTTTAAATTCAATGATTACAAAGGAATCAAATCGAAAGGACAACAAACTCACACTAACTTTTATTATCTAAAATTTACACAACTTGATAGCATAAAAAGAGGAGAGGAATTAATTTAAACAAATCATCTACTCAACACCTAAAAGTCCTACAACTCGATTGGCATAAAAAGAGGAAAAGGACCAAAATAAATACCAAAAAATATTTTCAAAATTCAGTTTAAAAAATTGACTTTAAATTTATAAACTCTATAACAAAAATTACATGAGAAGATTAGACCTCAAGTGAAACAACAGGAGCTCCTTTTAGTAATTTTTGGTTAAACTTTCTATCTGAGTGTATTAAAAACGAATCCGTTCCAGGACAACTTAAAACTTGAAGATATCGACGCAGTTGAATTAAATGTAAATTCGAAAACAGATCCTTTGTGTAATTGCACCATTAATGCTTTTATTTCGTCGTTGGTTCTACATTAGTGTGAAAAAAATCTCAAATAAGCAACCCTTTGTAACCAGTACCACAGTAGTCTAATCCTTAAGAATCATAGTTCATTGAACATAACATTTGTAATTCAAAATGCTATACCATATGACCAATAATCATTAGTACGATTCATACATAAAGCCTTCATAGCTTCGCCTTAATTTCAAACCAATAAATTCGTGTATGTCCTTTTTGTAAAAACCGTTCGACGTTAGGACCCTATTCAAAACATTTAACTTGTTGTACATTATAAATTAATTTAGAGCATGTTCAACTATTTCTTTCATTACAGTCGTTTCTCTTTACATTATTTTCATTGTTTCATTGTCCTTCATTTTCTTTCTTCCTTTGGCTAGCGAAAAATTTAAAGTAACGCCTACTTAAAAATGCTTTCAAAGCCCAAAAACTAACTGACAATATTTTTACAGCATCCTATATTTTGCGACGCTTTGCAAACTAATATTACTACACTAAATTGCACCGCAACTTCAAATATATATAACTATATATGAATTTTTTAATTATCACCGCTTTAAAAGCTAATGGCTTAAATAAAATAAATATATTTTGAATGCAAAAAATTCGGAAAACCCTTCAGTAGTCCTAGAAATGTTATACCAAAATTTCAACTCAATGAATTTTAACTATATAAACAGCAGAGTTTAAAAAAATTTTATGAAGGAGAGTTAAAGAAATAAATAAAAATTATGAATAGAGTAATTGATGAATCAAAACATGACTTCATTGCAATCGAAATATATTTAAAACCATATTAGATTTGGCATAGTTCAATTCAAAATTCTGATGTGTCCCGAAACTACATTTTGTCAAAAAAATAATGAAAATCAACTTAATTAATACATTAAAAGTTCAAAAATAAAAATACAAATCATTATAATCAAAACCAAAAAAAAATTATTCCAAATCTAATGTGATAATTGAATTGACTCAAGGCAAATGCATTCGAAACTTTACTTTGCTTTTAAAAATCTAGTTTAGCATTAACGTGATGTCACAGCACAAAATAAATTTTTTAAATCATTTTTTATCTTTCCTATTTCGCTTTTTTTAATTGCAGAACAAGTGTGTGATGCCCACTGAAAATCATGCAACGACTGCTGTTTTTACAACAAGAAACTTTCAATGACATTAAAAGCATTAAATTAAAAAACAAAATTAAAAATAACTGAATAAATTATTATCCCAATAAGTTTTTAGCTGTAATCGAATAAATTTAAGTTCATCAATGGAATCATATTAGCTTAGCAACAAATTATTTAATTAATTACTCCCACACGCACTACACATTCAAAAATTTAATTGGATATAAAATCTGGCCCCATCCTATTGCATCATCATGGATATATGAATAAAAATTTTAATTAAATTAATTAATTGTGCGCAAGAAAATATCTTTTATATAAATGTACCTTAAACTTAATAGAAAATTGAAATTATGTAAATTGCAAAAAAAAAGGATTTAACTATTCAAAAAAAACGAGACAAAAGCTAAAATTAAAAATAATATCCCAAACGAAAATGGACTTAAATGCATGCGAATATTTTACACAGGATAAATTATTGAAAAAGAAAGCAAAAAAAAATAGAGAGATACGTTTTTAATATTTGCGATATAGAATTTATTATAGAATGTTATTTTTAAGAGATTCTAAGTGATGTTAGAGATAAGAAATTAAAGTGTTTATTTGTTAAGAATAAGAGAACAAAGTTCGGAAATGTTTTATGGTTTTTAAGAATTAAAAATGGTCCAGTTTCATTTTGTCAGTATTCTATTTTTAGAAACGAATCCGTGAGACATGTCAGTACACTGTGTCAGTTGATATTCAACTAAATGGAAACTTTTCACTATTTCAACAGCAAAATATTTTTATGGATAGAAATAGTCAAAGTTTTAGAAACAATTTCATTTGAAAGTGACAATCTCTTGGTTGATACAACACAGTGAAATAACATAGCATATCAATTTTTAATTTCAAATAAGCTGGGTTCTCTCTTCATAATTAGCTTTGCATTACATTTGAAAAATCATTGATAAACTGTCTCCATATCAAAGGATTTAAGCAGAAAAAACCCACAACAGTTTATTCACTTATATTGGTTTGATACTTTTAATCATTGCTTGATCCCTCTCGCTTTTTAAGACACGACCAATAATCGTGTAACACTTTTATGACCTCGTCCTTAAGATCTGTAAAGGCCGCCTCTTTATGAGACCGTAGATACATGGTGATGTGGTCAGTACCACGCTTCGACTTGAAGATGAGACTAAAGGTCCGAATCACACCTATACAAGAGTGCTGATTATCGGGAGAGAGAATCAAAAGTTCAAATATCTCCCGCATCAGACGTTCTTGAACCCAACACCTCTTACATATGTAGAAAGCAAGTGCTCTTAAAGCTACACCAAACAAGCTACAATATTTCACATTAAATTCTCTCTTGTCGTTTCGAAACATTAACCAAATAAATCAGAGAATTGAAACTCTGATAACTCTGCAATAAACACTCCGGCAGGACGATCTTAACGAGTGGATAGAGTAGTATGAAAAAGCGTCGAGCATATGTGCTCACAATAAGCTTGAAAAAAAATTTAGGTTGAATGAGCTATCGTTGAGTGAAAAATGTGAAACCTAAAATTCGATCAGTGTTCAGACGAGAGACAATTAAGCCCATCCATGTACCAGGGAGTTTCTTAATAACCTGGACCAATGTTTGAACCAAAAAGAAGTAGAGTCAAAACGAAGTTACAGGAATAATTGATTCAAACAAACATTATCCTTCACACAAGATCAAAGATTATTCAATAATATACGCAAGTGAAGTGTTACTTTTTTCTATTCTTTAAATTTAAATTAATTGAAAAATTTTTAAAAATTCACTTTATTTTTAAAATTAATTCCAAGAAAATTCGTTCAGTATTACCGGATATATATTATTGTGAACCAAATACACATCACCTAGTCGAGGTAAGCGAAAGCGATCATTTAAAATTTACATTCGATATCACGAGGTTCCAGTATGGCCAAGACTATGTTCTAAAGTAAGCCTTTGGATTCACCTCACAGGTTGTGTTATACAGGACCGGAAGGAGGGTCGGTACTACAAGAAAAAGCTAAACAATTCTCCCCATAAGATATTACAAGGTGAGATACAAATCCAAGTAAGCTCAATTGAAAAAACAATCTTATGTTATCCGGCCAAAAATAGAATTATTTAAATAATTTCGCCCTAACTTCCTCCTCACCAAAAGGGGCTCAAGGATTACTCTGCGTTGAACGTAGTCTAATTTTGGCTAATAGTCCGTCATTACACTTCTCCTCGAGTCCCTAACAATCTCACAGCTAAAAGCTGTCATTTCCACCACAAACTTGTTCAACAGCTTTCGTCCTTTTTGTGTATTGTGGATCTTATTGTGGAATCTACAATTTATCTACACTGACCATACACACTAATGACGTGACAAAGGTAAAAAAAAACCGTGACTAAGTGACGGCAGCAGCTCACGAAAAATGTTTTATAAGTTTCCTGGTTATTCTGAAATCATAGATCACTAACAGGAACGTTTAATGTAGTGAACAGAAAAAAAATAAGGACTGTGTTTCAAGTCCGAAAAAATGGATCGGCCCGTCACAGGAATAATTCCCCATAGAAAATGGGATGAAAAACGATGGCAAATCAGATGTAACAATGAGTTTTACGAAATATTTGAAATTTTATTGAGCCAGAGATATCTAAAATAGTAAAGCTGCAATAATTTCACAGTGTTTTATACCAAAAAAAAAGTATTAAGGTTAAAGGTTGAAGGCGTTTCTAGAAAGCGCTTGGTGAAATCTATTGTGATGTGAAGCAAATCGAGTTCCGAAATCGGACGATGAGATCAAAACTACGGAACGTGACAGGCGTGACAATTTTTAATTTGACTATTCGATATTCACTGTGGAACCATAACGGTTACCAATTAAAATCTGAGATATCCTCGCACAAGTCTGAAAATTTCTTACAATTCTCCAATCAAAACTGTTTTCAAAGTGGTGTTAGGACTTTTGGCACCCAGTACACACCAACATTGTTGATGTATGATCTTCAAGACATTTGTCACTTTAGTTATGGACAAATTATCTCTTCTATTATCCGCCGTCTGTCTATATGACAGCCAAATAACGGGACAAAATAAAAAAAGGTGTTAATTTAGTCCTGTTTTCGTTTGTGATGCAAGTCTTTGTGTTTTCATAGATGGTATTGCCATCTACGGTCCCTCAAAGTATATTAAAAGGATACTTTCAGCCTGCCACAGTAAGACGTTCGACGTCTTGGCATTACAGCGCGTCTTAGGTATTGTTTTCCTATGAGCTTTCAATCGTTAATTGACCAAGTCCCATTGATTGCGTCTTCCCTTTGAAAAATTTAGACCCAAGCTGTTATTGCCATTTAGGGCCTGGATAAATCTCGCCCAAAATGTTACTATAGGAAAAGTTTAGAGTTTGTCACCAAGGATTCAAACACGATAAAGACTATCATCCGAAAATACGGTCTATTAAGACCCTGATTAAACAATCCTTCTTCTTAAATACTTCTTTAAAATTATACTTAGATACGGATCAGCTAGTAGCTAGTCTTGGCAGAAATTTAATGACTTGTGCTCGAAAGATTTTCGACATTCAAATTAAACCAGTAATCTGATGGTTATTTGATGTACTTCAAAAAGGACATGGCTCAATGCTATCTATTTAACACTGCTATTTAAAGTCCTTGACGATTTGGGTTTTCTAGGCTTAGTTTAGTTGCTCAGCCTTCCAACGTAGCCGCTGTAGGAAGGCATCTTTTTGATATTTGTATCGCTATCGCACCCCCACCCCCCCTCCTTTTTGTTTTTTTAATCCGTTACACATGGTTAGCTGACAGGAGCTTTTGCAGTTTTTTTTATAAAAAAAAAAACACATTGAAGTAATTGTACAGCTCGTAGCTGTATCTTATTTGCCGTTGATTTCAGCTTTTGCTGCTAAGATACGTCTTAGAACTCATTTTCGAATGAATATATTTACTTTTCGTTTATTTGCGTTAGGGTATACGTTTCACAACTGACGAATAAATCAGGTCATATTGCCGCTTAATATATTTGGAGCTTTATTCTTCTGTGTAACATACGTCATAGAATAAAAGTTAAACATTTCTCTGCGCAAATATTCTACATCAAGTAGACATGTTTGGGTGCTATAACCTTGTGGTGGCTTTGAGAGATAACAGGTGTCAACAGATTTACTTCGATCCCATCCTTGATTTGTTGTCTATGGGTTATCTTTCATTCTTGCTGCTTCTTCTTCTTCCACTTATTTAGGATATTTTCCATGTAAGTCCTTAAAACGTAAAAAAAAAACTTAAATAATGATCACCGTAACGTTTAGGCGTTTCGACAAGCAAAAGGGGCATAACTTGAAATAATCTGACAAGCAGCTCTATGCTAGGTTGTCTGCAAGTGACAGGAGAAATGTTTGACGGGTTAACTGAAAGACTTGTGCAGCTGAGAGTCCTACGTTCGGAGCGTTAACCGCTTTCACCAGTCATCCGAATCCGTTTATTATCAATAGTATATTTAATTATATATACTCCTTACACTTTTATAATTACTAAAGAAAACTATCTTCCGAAAAATTTTAATCACAAACTATGACACATGCATACATAAATTTTGGTAGCCATAAAATTCAATTAAAGTTAAGCTTATGGTTTTTCAAGATATATTTTTAATCAAATCAACAAAAAAATAAAAATTATGACAGAAAGAATGTACAAATAAAGCAAAACAATTCAAAAAAATACCACAAAACATTTTTACAAAATGATAAAAAAATTAAAATTATATATCTAATTTGCAATAGTTTAACAAACAGTACGCTATGTCTCTAAGTTAATTTTAATCCAAGCTTTAAGAATTGTTTAAAATATGAATATCTTTATCCTTATATTTTTTCGTGCGAATTTCTGAGCCAGAAAAAAGAATGGGAGAATCAAACATACGAAAACAGACTAGACCTAATATAGGAGATATGATAACAAAAAAAAAGTTATAATAAAAAATAAAAAAAATATCTCAATGTGATTTATACTAATCTAAATGGTATAGAAAATTAAAAAATTACTTAAAATTCAATTAAAACAGAACAATGAGCATAATGTTAAAAATATTATAAGAAAAAAAACATATGTATAGAATAAATTTATGTATGTGGATCGAGATAAACTATTTACACCTAAAATTTAATGCGGAATGTCAAAGAATGCGGGACAATGTGAAAAAATATATTTACAATGTATTTCGATAGTTAGCATGGTTTGTTTTATTGTTAGCTTGGCATAAAGACTACACTCTGATGAAATTAATCATACCTTAAGCTACTATGATGACAAATTGTTCGACACTAAGAGTAAGTAGATGATTCTTTTTCTTCAGGAACGCAATAGAAGCAGCACATGCACTTCCCGTTCATAGTAACCTGCAAGTTATAAATTGTCAGATAGCTCAAAAAGAAACTCCAGCGAATATAGGACCAAAAGTAAGATAATTACTGTGTCCGAAAGGTATTTGCCAGAGGTCCATTCTGTAAAAATATTTGAGCATTCAAATATTTTCGACCTAGACTTTATCATTTGACAGTTGATTCAAACAAGTCAATGTCGACATATTATTAGGATATTGTAGAAAACTATTTTCGTGTACCCTAGACAGTGAAATAGTAAGCAGTCAAACTATCGGATTTGAATCTCGTCGCTTTAAGTGATATTTGAATTCATGTTTAAGTATTCTATTGATGCCCTTAACACGCTTCACAATCCATATTCCGTAGTGAAATTTGCGCCATAAACAACTACTAGTTTGCCTCGGAGTGAAATTATGAGCTTAAAGGACGACGAAGAAGAAAATTTTTAGAACAACAGTTGAGACAATAAATAGCAATACGTTTTGCATAATAAAAAATACGAATTTGAACGATAGAAATTTACGTAGCTATTCAAAAGAGATCGGCTTTGACGGCCGTAGCGTTCGGACGTTTATTCGCTCTGGAAGATTTGACAGCTGTTACGACGATCGTTTTGCGCATAAAATTTTGATTTTGACATTTGAATCAAAAGCGGAAGTAGAAGTCCTATCCTATAGGGAATTCAATAGGAGTATTTTCATTCATAAGTAATTAAAAGAAAATCATACCCCTTGTCGCGAAAAAAAACGCGCCATTTTTTTTCTTTTTCTCGTTTTAACTCTCCAAAGGCAAAAGTGATAAGCGACAGCCAATATCCTGGCGAGAAACAGCAGCGGCTAGACAGCCACAAAACACACCAAAGAAGTTGAATTCCATAAGAAGAAATGTCAAGAAAAGCGTTTTGCTGTCTACAGAAGTGCAAAGGCTGATTGAACGAGAACTAAAATCAAGGAAAATCAGGACATACAATGTCAGCGGCACAAAAAAACGACCATCGATGGGGCAACCATTCAAACTCATATCGCCAGGCGGTAGCAAAGAGCGCATCGACGTGGAAATGGTGACCGACGTACGCAAGCAACGTCAGCGAAGAAGCGTAGCGAGCGATAGAACTTGACACCGAAAGGTTCAGGCTAGCTACTGGTAGGCTAATTATCAAAAATAGAAACAATAGTAGTAGTAACGTAGAAAAAGTAGTAGACTAAAGGAACAATAGATTTAAGGATCTAAGCCTCCCAGAAAATTCCCCAAAAATAAACACTCGAAACTGGCTACCCCCCCCCCTTTTTTTAAAAACAATATAACGCCACCCACGGTAAGACTGATGATGCGCAGCTCCCCGGAAGCTAAATATCGCATAAAATCTTTCTCAGATTCATATCTGACATTAACAGTAAATATTGAGCTTATGATGGAATAATGAACATCATAACAGAAAAGAACGTAGGTGGCCATTCATTTACTCCAGCTAACTGCAGCCAACCGGTGGTTATTTTTAAAGGTTTAAGCTCTTTTTTCATCCCTTCCGAAATATCTAGCGACATAAAAACACAATTACCGGAAATGAACTAACTCATTACACCAATGTCAACGGCCTGTTCTCGGCAGAACAAAATAGCGCTTTTCAGGGTTAAGCTCTCGTCCGAAGAAGACTTGAAAAGACTCATAAAGTTGAAGTACATCCTCAACTGCGCAATAACCTGGGAAAAACCAAGAAACAATTAAGCAATTCGGGATCTCCTTTATGGTACTCTTAAAAAAAGCGCGGGAATTCTGGCCTGTATATAGAAATCTTCCCGAGGAAGAGAAACCAGAGGCACTTTTCAAATTCTGTATCCATGTCACCGGATAATAGCCTCAAGATCTTAGCGTGCAATATAAATCCGCTACAGAGACAAGACAAAAGAATATCTCTCCAACATATGCTGGAACGCTACTCCTGACTCGGTGTTTCTGAACGAGACGCGGCTTCACGCGAAGCACAGGCCACATTTTCCGAACTACACTTTGTTTCGCAATGACAACGGGCGAGGAACAGCAATTCTAGCATGATCCAAGCACACCACTCATCAGGTTCATTGCCAGGCAACTAAGTTATCTTCCACTCTAGCCTCCCTTTACCTGCGAAAGCCTTGGGAAGCAACTCACAAAATATTGTTGGGATCTCTATACATACCCTGCGGAACGGGTCAAACGATAGAATCCGACCTCAATAGTATTTTAAACAGAAAAAGCGGTGACGATGGAGTAATTTAAGGTGGAGACCTAAATGCGAGACACACAAATTGGGGATATCACATTACAAATGCCAACGGAACCTCTCGCTTCGACTGGATATTCTCAGGTAACCAAATTCTCTGTGCGTTATCAATGCTGGAGTGCCTACATTTCACAGAGGAAGCTCCTTCCTAGATAACTTCCTGGTGTCCGCAGCTCTCATCAGCCCGGACACTAGTAACATCAATTGCATAAGTGTGCCGGCTCGCTCCGACCACCATGCGTTGATACTCAGCATATTTCTCCCAGAAACCGCTCCAATCACTCCGCCGCTACGCTCTCCCGTTCATACGCCAGTGTGGATTGGAGCAGACTAAACGAACAATTGTCGTTTCAATTAGAGGGGAAAGTCGCTGAAAATCAGGTATACAGTGACCAGGATATAGAAAAGGTTCAAATTCAGTCCTCGTATATCCTCAATTCGATCGATATGCATGCCCCAGAAAAGGCGCCCCTGTTAACAAAGTTCGGAGAAGTCTCCCAATGCACCTTACATCTGATACGCACCCGGACCAGCTGGCAGCAATGACTAAAACGTATATTTCATCGGAACTGGAACCGTGTGAATAGCGAGTATATAACGCTAAAATCGCAAATTAGCTACCTAGACACGCGCATCAGAATAAAAGCACGCGCCGAGACAAACGCGGCATTCAAAATTCGTCTGGGCGCTATGAAACCTGACCCTCACGTGTTCAGAGCGATCAACTCGCTGACAGGACGCCTCACTGCAGAGTTCAACATAAACAAAGACCAAATAAAACATAACGGTCAGATATATACCACCCTTGAGGAAAAGATAATCGGTTGCTCATCCTTCTACAGCCAGTCTTTCCGCGAAAAGGCTCCTGAAGATGAATCAATAATAAATGAAGTACTCTTCTACCTTCAATCTCTCAACAGCAAAAAGTCAGCCGGCCCGGACGGCATTCCCAATTACGTACTCAAGAAATGTAGCGAGGCCATTTACAGACCACTCGTCACGATCATCAACCATTGCATCAACAACGGTTATTTCCCTAATGCTTGGAAAACTGCTACGCTTCTTCCTATCCATAAGAAAGGGTCGAAAGGGGAGCTAAACAAATTTAGGCCAACATCACTACTTTCCATTCTTGCCAAAATACTGGAAAAGGCAATACTCAAACTTTTCAAGATATTCGCAAAACCCCTAATTCCCTGCGAACAGTTCGGGTTCATGGCTCGATCCCTGGACCACATCTATTTAATTTTTTCCTACACAATATGCCCACAAGCATTCGCCAATTAGCTGACAGGAACAGCACAAACCACATTCCTCGTAACCGACGACGTCCTTGTGCTCTCAAAGCACTTTAGCCCGATGGTAGCTCTTTGCTCATCGAATCTCTCCACAAATACTTCAAAAGATGGGCTCTAAACGTAAACGCAGAAAAATGCGAACTAATTTGCTTCCGAAATGCCTACGAGAAAGGCCATCGGGCTGCTCCTGCAGAAAGTAAATAAATTTCTCTATCGTTAAACGGAGTAAACGTCCCTTTAAAAACATCTATCAAATACGTGGGAGTCCATTTCCATCATCGCCTAAAATTCGACCCCCACGCCCGCCAAGCACTCGATAAAGCCACGAGACAAAAGTACGAAGTACGAAGCTCATATAAAAGACGCTAATACAGCCTATAATTACGTACTATTTCCCCGTATGGACACGATATACCCCTCTACTGCGGCAGAAATACAAATCTTCGAAAGAAAAATTCTTCGGAAGTGCCTTTCAAAATATAGGCGGCCTAATAAAAAAGCATTTTAGGAGCTACCTTCTCTACAAAGAATCTAAAATAACCCCTATCCTGGAATATATGATCGAACAGGCAATAAAACGACTGAAAAAGTGGTCTGACCATCCAGAACCCATGATCAGGGAAATTTATGATCGAAATCTGTCCCTAAACAACTCGTCAAATCACTTATCTCCCATACAACTTCCCTGCGCCAACCAATCCGAGTTTACTGCACATCCCCTGAGGCCTTACTTGAAAACATCCTTTTATCCTTTTTTAACCAGGCTAATCGAGGATAACTTCAATGCGGCAATTCACCTCTTCCAAACACTCCCCCACTCACTTAAAATTCTGAAAATTGAGAATAGGTTTAAGTTAATCTAGATTAAGTTAGGAATAAGCACATTATTGTAAAAGCCTGTGAGCAAAGGTAACGTATCTAACACATTGTCATAAAAATAAGCAAAATCAAATCGGCATCGACCACGGTCGGATTTACACAAATAAGGTACTTGACAATAGAGTCGCTGTCAAATAACTATGCTACATGTCAAATAACAACACAATGTACGTTAAAGAAAAAAAAAAGCTTTTCAAAATGTTACTGCTTTGTCAGTTGAATTGACAAAGAAACTATAAATGTTATAAATAAACTCATTGTGGCAATGTAAAGGTACAAGTTCGAAGGATTAGTATTTAAACTGGTGCTGCTGGGAAAGCTAACCAAAATCGTAATTAGGACTGCAAGCCATTCTAAAACTGATCACTCGTTGCATCAGGAGAAAATCTTTTGTATTCCTTTACATTCAGAATCAACCAAATTAGAACCAGGCAACGCATTCTACAAAAAAAAACGGTTCGATATCGCAACATTGTCTTCTGGTCTCCCTATGATGGCCGATTCAGCAAAGTTGAACCTTAACTTTTCCAATATCAATGACATTTAAATGAAAATGGGCTTCACGCCTCCTGATTTTTGTGTTTACTTTACAAAATCCCTGAAATATTAGCTCACAGAAGGTTTTACAAGCATTCTAAAGATTGAATATATGTTGCCTTTAGGTTGAGTGCCAGCAGAAATCCTTACGCAAGGAGGCCAATGGATTCGAGACACCATTTTTGAGTTGGTTTGCAGAATATGGAACCATCGTTCTATGGTTTCAGATGCTGTATACACAAGAATTGTTGAAGATGTAATCTGTCCTCACACAGAAAGGGAGTTAATCTCGAATACAAGAACTGCAGCGGTATATCACTACCTTGTACGTCCTACAAATCTTGACGAAAATAATAGAAATTATTATCCTCAGATAGTTGATATACAATCCATTGGATCCAAAAGACGATAAAAATAAATAGAATCGCCATACGATAAAAACAGAACAAATAGATCACGGACTATTTCCTACCTGAATGAAAGGACACCTACCTGCTTGCATAAACGAAGGACCTATAAATAAAGACACTTTACATCGACAGAACTCAGAACACCAATGATGGCCCGCCGCCGAAACGCTGTGTTTATAAGATGAAGGTTGCTCAGCACGGTCAGTAATTTTTCCCGCCAGCTTGAGTAAGGCACCAAGGAGGCCCAAAGATCGCTGTTAAATAAATTTCAGCGACCGTGGTAACCGTGGTCCGCAACAATAACTATTAAGAAATATGAAGGATGTTTCAAAGCGAGACGAGAAGCTCTTTATAAATATGCAGATACTGAAACTGCTACGAAGAGCCAGAAACCTTCACTTACATTGTCGACAAAGACAATGTGACGCGCCTCGAAATCAGGATCCAAATCAATGACTAAATTACGACCTTGAAGACATAGAAATTAAGAGTTGGAAGCGAGGTATTCTGCAGAGCAGGACCGTCAATGGGTTGTAGAGCCTTAGTGGCGACGAATATGCGAAGCATTTCAGGGACCCTTCACACCCTGTCGTCTAAGAACTAATCTTGAATTTTATTGCTTTACTTCCCGTGTAGTTTTAACATTATTATAAATTTTAGATTTTTAAACCCAATATGCCTTATCTTCTTTTTGTTGCACTCATCGTGAGTGTCAATTGATAGCCCGCCTTATCCCTACAGGCAAACAACTTAGGCAGCAATTCTTCGCAGGCCTTTTTATGGGCAAATTTGCACTGGCAAAGAAATTTGCTATGGGCAAGTACAACAGAAAGTCATAGCTTAAAGTATTATTTTGCCACTCTTATCTCACTATGCCACTCACTATTGTGCCAAACACTATTATGATTCTGCGTTACATTTTCATTCTGCAGGTAGAGGAAATGTAAACCATTTGATTCGAAATTCCCATTTTTGATGTGTTATAACTTGAAACTGGTATGATTAATGACGTAGCTGGCCAAAGTGACCATTTTAGTGCATGGTTATACCTTTCCAATGAAAGCAAGTATGCATAGATGTGATGATTAACATATGCGATATATACAACTAAAGACATTTTACGAAGTCACCAAAACACTTTTAAATGTAGAATGAAAATTAAGAACTATAGACACCCAACAGAAACTAACAGAAATAATAATCGTTAGAACAAAGACAGCTTGAAAGAATTAGTCAAAGTTTGAAAGAGACAGCATTCGTAAATTTCCCCGCTCAGACGACAAAACCAAAACGTTCGTCGTTAAAATTTATTTACATCAAATTGAAAACTTAACATATGCAGCACTGGTCAGTCGGACGATGAGTCGGATGACGAGCTCGACTTTTTCTTTCTCTTTTTGGGTTTTGCACTGTCACGTTTATTTTTCAATTTACGTTTACGTTCGCTCGACGTGTGCATTCTTTTGGAATCTTTCGATGTATTCTTTCTGTATTTCTTATGTTGTCGTGATGATCTTTCCGAGCTACTGCTACTACTTCCACTACCCTCATCGTCACTATCGGAATCTGAGTCTGATGTTGAAGATTCGGAGTCGGATGATGATGATGATGATGTAGATCGGGAAGATTTCTTAGAGCTTTTCGAACGTGCACGTGATTTAGATGTTTTACGTTTGCGATGATGCTTTTTATGGTCCTTTTTCTTTTTGGACTTTTTCGTTTTAGAGCGTTTTTTTATTTCCTGTTGTCGCTCCTCGAGCTCATTTTTACGTAGTTCGGTTAAGGGTGTTAGATATTCGGTGTCCGAATCTGAGCTGGTAGAACTGACGTCGAGAAGAATTTCTTTGTTGGGGTCTACCTGTGAATTGAAAATTGGATAGTTTCTTTATAAATAGTCCTTATTTTGTCTGAGGAAAGGTATCAAGCTCGGTGTTTCTTGGGTTTTGGTTCTTGAAATCAGTTTTTTTCGTTCGTTTCTGGAGCTGGTCGTGATATGGACATGATTAGGATGCAATCACTGTGTTAACTTTGTACAAATTTGTTAGCATATATCGGGTGGCATGTCAGGGGAAAGGTAGATGAGTGACAACAACAAAAAATTCGTGCTAATGCTGTGGACAAGAAAACGAATAGGGAGAATGCAAGGGCGGTATTAAAACTAAAGCTAATTGCGGGCACATTATTTGAGTTTTAATGGAGCGGAATGAAGTTTTCGGAGTATTGTTAAACCTTGATATGAATATTATTTAAAAATAATCATGAAAATTTATTTGTAACGAATGTAATCTTACGGCAAGCGTTTCAATTCTTAGAACTACGAGGCACTAACCCTCCAAATCAAAATGGCGGAAGGAAGTGGCGCTCTGCTACCTAAAGCCGCTTCTAGAAGTCGAAACTTTAGAAGCGGGGCATATAATCATCAGTTTTGCCTTTAGGATTTCTGCTCGGTTTGCAACAAACTCAAACTGCACGTACCTTAAGGAAATTTCTGCATTGATAAGTCAGATGACCGGCATATCCGCACTTTTTACACGCCGCCCGAACCGTCTCTTTATTCGCATTCGGCCAACCATTATCCATTTTTAATTGTCGCGATTACTTGCTTAGACGATAGTCGCACTTTTGCAATGTTCTATTCACTGATAGACACGAGTAAAAAATATTTTTCGATGGTAGCCTTCTGGCGCTTGCACTACTTTTTGGCGGAAACTTGAGGACTTTATGTTGTATACAAATTAAAGTCCTCAATTCATTTAGAAACATCACCAGCTGGTACAAGTTCATTACTAAGGAGGTGTCCCAACTCAGAAAATATTGCAGGTGTAACGTCACTTAGCGTATAAGCTTGCCAATTCATAAAAGAAAATTGTTTTATTACACATGGCGTCGGATGTCTATTGTTGTATTTTTTTGTCAAGATTCCCTTTTGTTAGCAAATCGATGCATTTATTACGAACAAACTAATTTTTATCCCAGCTGATCAATATGACGGTCCAACACATTCCACATTCACCCAAAAACATCATCCACTGACACGGATTAGATTCTTCTTGGATATAATCGAAGAATCACTTGAAATGTCAGATGTCAAATTGATCAAAAAAGAGGGTGGTGAAAGGTGGAAACGATTAACTCTACTTGTTATTTTTTCCTAAAATCTCTGACTAACATTCGTACTGTTGCAGTGATAAAGATCATTCAGCACTAACAAAACACTTACGCTTCTGTCACGTTCATTCATTCGATCAATTTATTACCACGAAAAAACGATTTTTTAAAATTCCATTTTTATGCTGACTTCAAGCTCCACCGTAGGAATGAGTGCGATGCAGCAAACCAGTGCAAATTCTTATAGCAATGAACGTCTACCCGGCGGGGGTGGTGGCATTGAAGTGGAATATGCCAGCGATCCGGCAACAGGAGGATTCTTCCACACCGACTACAAAAAACATGACGACCTCAAGCAAATGCTCGACACAAATAAGGACAGTTTGAAATTGGAAGCGATGAAAAGGATTATCAGTATGGTGGCGAAGGGGCGCGATGCATCGGATTTGTTTCCAGCCGTTGTGAAGAATGTCGTCTCCAAGAATATTGAAGTTAAGAAGTTGGTCTACGTGTACTTGGTGCGCTACGCGGAGGAACAACAGGATCTTGCACTGTTATCGATTAGTACATTCCAGCGAGCGTTGAAGGATCCGAATCAATTGATTCGTGCCAGTGCTTTGAGAATTTTGTCTAGCATTCGTGTGTCCATGATTGTGCCGATTGTAATGTTGGCCATCCGGGACTCGGCTTCCGATATGAGCCCATATGTTAGGAAAACGGCAGCGCATGCAATACCCAAATTGTATTCGTTAGATGCTGAGCAGAAGGAAGAGCTGATTACCGTGATCGAGAAATTGTTGTCGGATCGCACGACGCTAGTGGTTGGATCGGCCGTAATGGCGTTTGAGGAGGTGTGTCCTGAACGTGTTGATTTAATCCATAAGAACTATCGAAAACTCTGCAATTTGCTCGTGGACGTTGATGAGTGGGGGCAAGTGATCATCATCAACATGTTAACGAGATACGCCAGGACCCAGTTTACGAATCCGAATCTAGAGGTAGGTCCTTTGTAAAGGGAATCCTTCATCACTAAATACCTGATGAAGTGCACGAATTACGATTTTCTGAAAAACGATCCAATTCTCTATTTCATTAACAGGACTACGCGGACGTTGAAGAGGATTCCAATAAGCCATTTTACGACGACTCATCCACTGAATCCGACTCGAAAGACAATTCCACCAATTCGCCGAAACGTTCCAGCTACACCCTCGACTTGGACCATCGCTTACTCCTTCGTCAAACTAAACCGTTGCTGCAATCGCGCAATGCATCGGTTGTTATGGCTGTAGCGCAACTGTATCATCACATCGCACCCCGCAACGAGGTCAACATAATAGCGAAAGCACTTATCCGTTTGCTTCGAAGTCATAAAGAAGTTCAAAGTGTTGTCCTAACGTGCATTGCTTCGATGTCGACCAAACGTAAATCTATTTTCGAACCCTATCTCAAATCATTCTTTGTACGAACCAGTGATCCGACACATTTGAAGCTACTCAAGTTGGAAATTTTAACAAATTTGGCCACCGAAGCGAGTATTTCAGTTATCCTTAGAGAATTCCAAACGTACATTAGCAGCAACGACAAACAATTTGTTGCGGCTACTATTCAAGCGATTGGTCGTTGTGCTGGATCCATTCGGGAGATCACAGAGACGTGCTTGAATGGTTTGGTGCATTTGCTGTCGAATCGTGATGGTGAGTTTTAGTCGTTAGAGATTATGTCATTATCTGAGTTTGCCTTTTTAATTGCTTCTGGTAATAATCGAAAACTGACCCGCGCCGCATTTGACGCTGCGAAATGGTTGCACATGCATGTTATATTCGATCAAGCCTTTTTTCCGGCGGACTTGTAGTCAATTTGGTTGAGAGTCGTTCGGTCAGGCGATGCCGATGTGACCTTGTGCGGGCAAACATGTGGAAAGTTTGCTGAACTGCAAATATTACAGGCTAGGAAGTCGAGCAACTGCTAACCACTCTCTTTACTTCAGTTAGGTGCAAAGAGAGTGGTTAGCGTAACCCTTTTCCTACTTTTAAATTGAGGTCTCCATCGCGTATTTTTATTCGGTCAGAGGGCGGAGTACACATACTTTCCCGAGAATTGACCGATTCTTCCTTCACCACTGAATTTCTCGTTCTTTCTCAGTGTGAACTAGGCAGTGCTTCAACCAATTGACGCTTTATATTTATAAGGAAAAGTTTATTTGAAAAAGGATATTCGTAAGGATAGCGCACAAATTTTTTTTTGGTTGATTCCGGGAGGGTGAATACCATTGCGTACGTTTATCCATATCAAATCACACTCCAAACTAGGAGAACATGAAAAAATAGGATATCGTATTGGCAGATCAAACTGTGATCAGTAAGCTTTGAGCTGATGTCACTGAGACCTCATAAAACAGCATTTGATGATTCCCTTTCAATTCATTCTGCATGAGGATCCTCTTGTTTGCCCTTTACACCAACCGAACAGCAAAAAGGGAGTGGCGACAACTCAAAAAAGTGTGCTACACACATTTTATAGTTATCAATGTAAATTGTCATGATTCATTATCATCTTTGGCGCGATAGCTCGGATCAAACCATAACTTCCAGGTTGATATGCATAGATCCCCATTAAGTACCGAATACAGGGAACCTAACCTTTACTATGATACAGTGTAGCCTCTAAAGGCTATTTTTTGCGTACGTCTATTCCTTCAAAAGCGAGCCCTGTTTATATATATGAGGTTAGCTTCCATTTCATATCGTTCCCTGTAAAAATTTGCTGTTTTTTGACAAAAATGTTTCATTCATCTGCTATCCACAGTATCTATCGCCGAAAAATGTCTGTAAAAAAGAGCAAATATGGACGGTTACGGATAAAAAGTCATTCCGTATCTTCCTAAAAATCTCATAGTTAAAATTTTAACCATATAATCATATGCAACTTCCATTCCCAGAATACGTTGTCGCCGAAAGTGTGGTTGTGATTAAGAAACTACTTCAAACTAAAGTAGCCGAACATTATGAAATAATATCGCAAATGGCGAAACTTCTTGACTTTATAACGGTCCCAGCAGCAAGAGCATCAATTCTTTGGCTTATTGGAGAATATAACGAGCGTGTACCAAAAATAGCTCCCGATGTGCTACGAAAAATGGCGAAAAGTTTTGTTGATGAGGTAACAAGTCTCGTTCGATCATAATTTGTGTGTAACCTGTTAAATTTCATTGCTAATAATCATTTAATTTCTATTACAGCAAGACATTGTCAAATTGCAAATACTCAATTTGGCCGTTAAACTTTATCTAAGCAATCCCCAACAAACTGAACTACTTTGCCAATATGTTTTCACGTTGGCGCGCTACGATCAAAACTATGATATTCGTGATCGTGCACGATTCCTTAAACAATTCGTTTTCCCGGCAAACGGCGAGAGTACGATTTTATCGAATAATGCCAAGAAAATATTTTTGGCTGCCAAGCCGGCACCGACACTTGAAAGTAAATATCACGGTCGTGAACAATTCCAATTGGGATCGTTGTCACATTATTTGAATATGCGTGCAACAGGATATCGTGATCTTCCTGTATTTCCAGAGCTTCCACCAGATCCGACCGTTCGCAATGTAGAACAACCCAAAGTTGAGTTCGAAAGTAAACTGGAAACGACAAAGAGCAACTCGAAGGGAGAAAAGAAGAAAAAATCGTTTTATTCGGAATCCGAAGGAAGTTCTGAATATTCGTCGTCCAGTTCAAGCGTTGATAGTTCTTCGGAAAGTGAAAACGAGGACAGTAAGTCTGGTGGAAGCGAGAAGCCGGCTAAGAGGAATGGGAATAAGTCCGACGAAAAATCGGAAAAGTCTGACGGCGGATCTGGAGAAAGCGGAGAATCCAGCTCGAATGAAACGGACACTAGTACATCGGACTCGGAATCCGATTCATCGAGTTCGGATAGTTCGGACACCGAATCTGACAGCGATGATGAAGAGAAGGCGAATAAAAAGGAACCGAATAAAGTGAACAGTGCAAAGCCAAAAGCTGAACCAAAATCTAAAGACAAGTCTGAAGCGAAAAGCAATCTCGACCTACTCCTCGATCTTTCCGATATTCCTCCTGTTGGTCCAATCATGACTCCGTCGTTAGGCGGTTTTCTCACTCCCGGTACCCCACTCACTGCAGCCAACTACAATTCCGACAACAACACCAACAACAAAATGGAACTGGTCGGACCAAGTTTTATCCATTTCAATCACTCGGTACTTCTCAATAAAGTTTCTGGATCAGGACTGGGAATCAACTATAAATTCACCCGTTCGCCGCATCTCTTCTCTTCCAGCATGACATCGATCGAGCTCGTTTTCACCAATCATTCCAACGTCGAAATCACTTCAATTCAAATCGGTCAGAAGAATCTCCCCAACGGCATGTCCCTGAACGATTTTCCACCCATTCAATCCTTGCAACCGCAACAGTCGGTCACTGGTATTTTAGGCATTGATTTCAACGATTCCTCCCAAGCGGCCGAGTTTGAAATAACATCGAGCGTGTTCCGACAAAAGGTTACTATAAAAGCGCCAATCGGCGAGTTGGTGCGATCCGTTTTGATAACGGAAAATTTATTCCGCGACGAACGAAATAAATTACGTGGCATGAATGAGCATCAGTGCAAGATAGCGAAGCCTTTGAATCTAGAAATGAACGAATTGAAACAGAAGATATTTGAAATTATCAACGTTGCGTGTGTTCCATCATTGAATACAGACATTCTGAATTTTGCCGGTCAAACGATGACGTCGAAAAGTTTGGTTTTGATATCACTGGACCCAGTGGAGGATGACAAGTTGTCGGTGATTGTAAATTGTGAGAAAATGGTTATAGGTTCGATGTTGCTCAGTGAAATTAAACAAACATTGGCGGTATCGTAGTCGATTTTGAATGAAACTTGCAAATGTGGTCAATTGTTGCAGTTAAAGTTAGCAAACAGAGAAATATTAATAGCAACTGCCTTGCTGCGTTACGAAAAAAGTGTTACACAGGCGCTTCTATTGAGGCCTTGCTTTATATCTAATTCGTCTCCATTTCTTTCTTTCTGTTTTTAATTGTGTAAAACAAAAATATATATTAAAACTGAACAAATTAGGAATACTAAAAAGGAATTATTTTTCATACAACGCTATTTAAGTTGTTTGCCTAGCAATGAGAAATCGAAGTCTCATCGTTGCATCGATAAAGCTTACATAGATATATATTAACAAATTTAATCAAACATATTTTCATGATAAATATTTGCTTGATAAAAGTATAGAAAAACATTCGCATATTATTTTAAACAAATTTGAATAAAAACTATTATTAATAGCATCGCAAAAAATATAAATGTTGATGGAAATAAAATGAATAAATTAAATTATTTGATTTTATTTCTGAGACTGAGAGTGAGTCTTCGAGGCAGGTACACACGTTAAAAACTTTGAACCCCTGTTAATTTTGCAGGAGCCTCCATGGACCAATATTGGCAACTTCAGAAGCCAAATCAAAGCGGCGGAGATGAATTTTCAACAACTGAATGGCTTGGGCAGGCAAAGATTAGTAAGCGTTATGCCCTAATCAATTGGCGCAATGTTATCCTTTACCACGACAAAACGAGACCGGCCACAGCTGCTTTGGAAAAGCACCAGATTGGCAACTTTGACCTTCCCTAGCATTGTATAATAAACTGGGCGCGGACTCGCTGTTCCTGCCAGATCTCAAGGGCTGGACTTTGGTTTTCGTGGACTCAAGGACTGGTTTTTTTTGCGTGAAAACAGGCGCGGCGTGTCTGAAGAGTTGAAATCTAATGTAGTTTATTAGAACACGCTGAACCCAGATGCAGTTATTATTCTTCTGCTGAAGTTCACTACAGAACTTCATGTGGGTTGAAGCTACCAAAATTCAACATCAAAGATACTCAAGATGGTGATCTGGGCCGAAGTTTGCTAGAGACTGAAAACTTTACTTACTACGCCATACTACTTTCGCTACAAAAAGCGTAAGGCCTATTAACGGCATGACTTTGATCCCTTAACAATGACTTGAATGGAAGTGGCATATATTAAAAAAAGGATTTTCGAAGCAAGAAAGCAACTTTTTTATGCAGACTATGGCGATATGACTGGAAAGGAAAGAATAATGAAATTTCCAAAAATAGTTCGATAGGCAAAGATAATATGGACAGGCAAGGATAATATGGATAATATGGTACATAAGTTAAACTAAGTTCGCATGACAGCGAACAGGACACTGATAGGGAGCGAGAGGCAAAAGCAAAAGGTAGATGGCGAGGAGCTTTTCAATGAGCCACGACGCTCCAATTACGAAATTTCAACTAAGCTGCAAATAATACTGAGAAAGAATTAGTTTGATAAGTCTTCGTAGGAAACGACAACATATACGTTAAGACGCAGATGTTTAAAGGGATGAGTCAAGGAGTCAACATAGAGTCTTCTGGTTTACAACTGCAATAAAGAACAGTCTGACATACTGGAAACTAGCCTTCGTTACTGCATGCAACGCTGTAGAAAGGAGGACACAACTAATGTCAATGTTTGGGATAAAGCGAAGCCAGTTCTGGCCGCTACGAATGTCCACTATGGCCATATCAACCAAATCCCGCGCACGAGCGGAAATTATACCGTGCATAGACACGATACTTCAAAAGAAATGTTTGGTAGTGGACAATAAATAGCAAGAAACACTTTGAACTTCAGCGAGACTAATACTTTTCGGCCTTAACAGATGAAAAGACCAAACGAAAATCGATAAATTGCATATTTGTCTGAATAACGAAACGCTTTTTTGAATGGATCACCTCCAATTTTTCATACTTAGGGAGGGAATGGCGTTAGGAAGTAGAAGGGCGGCTTTAGCCAAATGATAATGAAAAATCCCTTACAAAATCAAGCTTCCGACAAGGAAAGTATGAAAAACTGAAATTCATAAAAGTTACGCATCCTTTAGATAGCACAAGTCATTGCTATAGGCGCTTGCTTCAAACCGCGTAGCTTCACTGTCGCTGTAAGACAGCAGCAAGCAGTCTGACTGGACTACAGCTAATTGAAAGGAACTAAAACCAACCTTGATCCCTGAACACCGAAATGTAAAGTGGCACGAAAAAAGGGAGAAACAAACGAGCACTGATTCAACCTGAAGTGCAGTAAGTTTGATTGTCATTGAGATCAGCGAATGGAATTTGAATAAGATCATCTAAAAAGAAGTAGAATTGGTATGGCATGATTGGAACAGCTGCAAAGTAAGCTGAGCGCATTGACATCCCTCAAAACATTCCCAAGAAAACTTATTGATATGCGAACAGACCTCAACATTCAAGGTCAACATGCCAAACGTCTGGCTTGGAGCACATGCTTCTAAGACTATCCGAGCCTAATTCAGAAGGACTTCCAATGGCTGGATGTAATCACAGGTTGTCACAATCAATTGGAGTGAACAGGGTTATGCACGTGTAAGCTCATACGCAGTGAATATGCCTGTACCTTTCTAACGCTCTTCAACTTTAGGGGGGAGTTTTGATAAACTCCTTTATCACAACATGACCAAGAGCGTCTTCAAGCCATTTGTTGTCCTTCAACGCCACCTGCAATGCTCCTCGGAAGTTTCTGTTGCTTCCAAATAATTGAAAAAAAAACCGGAAAATTTCGTTCAAACTATTCGATGACATGATACGATATAAATTCATGGTCTTAGACTCTACCCTAGTACTTCCGGTAGTTGCAGGAGTACAAATTTAAGAATCGAGTTTATAAAGTTGGATTATGTTTATGCGTACCTTTCTTTGTCCTTTCTCTTCAAACTTCAAACCTACACAAACAATTTGTGTAGGTTTGAACAACTTGCAGCCAAGGGAATTCGCTTTCAGTTTCAGGTTCCGTCATACTTGCTACAAATATTAGCTATAATCCTGATTGTACCCGCCATCGATGATATGACGATTATACAAAATCTACCTTACTACAAAACCATTGCTATATCCATTCAAATAATATTGTGGTTTCATCCAAGAGCAATAACTGAACTGAAATTGCGGTCCAACTCTATACTCTATGCAATATTTCCTGAAATATGTTTATATTTGACGTTAACATACACATTACAAAACTATGGAACTTTCCTTTACTTTTCTTACTCAAAACTGCAACTGAAATCTAATAACAAATTTCATCGCTGCCGTCAGGCAACATCCGAAAAATGTCGTTCATTAAATTTGCGATTTCTTTTTTATCACATTGTTCGTTTCAGCTTTAATGGCATGCGCACACATTTTTGTCACTTCTGTGCTCGTAAATGCGTCCTTACGACCGAATTGTTCCGATAGCTTCTGATACAGATTATTCATGATTTCTTTAATAATTTGTTCAGTTTGATTTGCCTGATCGGCAAGCATTGATGAAAGTTCATTATTTTTCGCCTCTGTCGCTTGAAGTTTTGCTTTCATTTCGTCCAGTTCCATTTCATACTTGATTTGGGACGCTGTGATTAATTTTTCCTTGTCGTCGATCAGGGAAGACATGTTTTGATTTTCGGATTTTGAAGAATTTAACGATTTTTCGGCATCATTGAGCTTATAAATAAGCGCATTGCGTTCGAAATTCAGTCGTTCGACTAATTCTTTGTAGACGTCGATAGCTTGGGAGGCGTCTTCTGAGTTAATGTTATATCGATTCAGTAGTTCTGCAACCGACGTAAAATCCTCCTGTGTAACAGAATTCGTTTCAGAAACACGAATTTTATCTTCTAATTCTTGGATTCTAAGCTTCAGCAATCGATTATTCTTTTTCAACTCCAAAACTTTCTCTTCCAGGACAAGAATTTCATCTTCCTTATTATCTCGTTTTTCTTCGCCAGTTTTACTACTTAAAATATCAATTTTATCTAATACCTTTTCAATTTTAGTCTCTAATTTAGAGATATTCATACGTAACTCGGAATTTTGTGTACGATTTTCAGCCAACAGAATATTCATGTATTGAGTGTCGGCGACGGCCACAGTTGAAGTATTCAACGAGTTTGAAGGAAGAAGATTAGTGTAACCAGACACTGGTATCATTTGCATACTGTTTTGAGCCGCTGGAAGAAGAGATTGAATTTTTGGCTTGCGTGTCGCTACTATTGGCTTCGGGATGACTTTGACTTTAGTTTCGGTATCGGAAGAATCGCTCATGTCGGTGGTTGTTGCTGGAGCTGTACTCAGCTTGGGCAATGGTTGACCCATCTTTGCCATTCGCAACAATAAATTTGCTTTGGTATCGCGCAATCTTTCGTCTGATGAATTCTCACCGGATTTAGTTTCGGAATGTATGCTTGGTACCGATACCTCTTTCGTTACCGGTTCTGTCGATGCAGGTCCCGATTCAGGTTGAGTTTTATCGTCCTCCATTTTGCGCAGCTTAATCAGATGCCCAATATATGTGAGAACTTCATACAAGTCCTGCTGTTGGAAGAGAATGCTCCAAAACAATTGTATGTCATCATTGAACTGGAGATAGAGATCATTTCTATAAATTACAGTATCATCCTTGAGAGTGCATGTTGATAGGACATTATTTTTCGATCGATACAAAATCAAACGGAGTCGATCGTTGTTGCTATTTTTAAGCACGGCTAAGCCAATTTTTCCTTGTGAAATGTTTTCCTGATTGAGCCTGAACATTTTCGTCGAATATAAGAGATGGAACGTTTACATGTAGATTTTTTCGAGTTTTTATTGCAAGTACTTACAATTTGTAAGCCGTTACAACTTTGGCTACTTGAACCTTCCAGTCATTCGGTCCGTCTGTGGATGCATCTTTGGTGGAGGGTGGAGCTGCTTGTGACTTTGTTTGTTTTGGCGAGATATAACGCAATGATGGAGACTCTTTATTTTGGGTATTTTCAAGTGTGACGCCAAAAATGTTGGATAAATTGCTGATGCTCCTGCAATGAAAGATTATTTAGAGTCGTTTTAAGTAGATTTTATTTCATTCATTTAGAATTTCTTTAATGAGTGTAGATTAATGGCCAGTCAGAAATTTGTTAAAATTTGTAATTGTCTATTAAAACTATTTGGCTCTCATCCTTAGCAGCGGACTTGAATTTGCCATAGATATCACAATGAATAGATCTTCAAAGCATTGCTTCGATACAGCTTAGAAACAGACCACTCATGATGACCCTTTACGTGGCCTAACCGATCCATTTATATTCACTTAGCAGAACCATTTATCTGTACATGCATTTCCAGTTAATTCTCTCTTCAGCTACTTACTGCATTATTTGGATATACTCGCATTATTTGGGTATACTCAAAGCAATGAAACTATCAAATCGTTTAGACAATGTCAATAGATTTTGAAAAAGTTCGCTTGCCCATATACAATCCATTTCAGCCCATTAACGAAAACAATTTTAATCGAATGGCCGCCCTTATTCGTCAGCCAGAAACTTTTTTCCATATTTTTGCATTTTGCACAGTTGCTAGGCATTATTGCGTACCAGAAAATATTGCTCACATTTCGCTTGGAACGTCGTCTACAAGATTGTCCACTTTCAGACTCCCAAATTATCTCGTTGCTAAAATTCAATATCCTGAAAATTGTCATTAAACTTAGCTTTAAACATTGACAAAACTTCAAACGAAACTTATGGAACTCAGTAGGACTGAATGCTTTTCTGACAATTTATGCAATCTTTACGAATTTTTTCTTTCTGTTGCTACCAGGATTTAAACACAATTGGCGTGAAATTCTATTCTTTATCATAAAAAAATTGAGGCCCAAAATATATTTCCAATTAGGACCACCCAACGCAATGTCCTAGTCGAATCGTCTTCAAAACATCTCTCAGCTCTGATGACAGCTGCAATCTATCAACTCTCTGCTCCAACGTATCGAAATCTGCCTTTTCTAATTCATCACATGAATCCGTTTCGGTTGGATTGGCCAAAGCGAAACGTTCACTGAAAGCTACAATACCACACCACGATCGAAAATTGATTTCTTCATCGCCTGCAAACTTCAATAAGCTCTGGATTCCATCCAGGACATCGTTAGTTCCATAGAATCCTAAAGCATCTTTCAATGCCCGCGGAAAGTCACCGACTAAAATGATCCGTTCCTTGAAAGACTCCATCGTACTGGTTTCCTCCTGTGAATTCTCCCCATCCACAACATTTTCCTCCTCATTCGATTGCGGTTCCTGTTTCAAATATTTCAGGAAAATTCGTTTGTACAACTGCTTGCGTTGTCTCGATATCCACACATATCTGCTGAGATATTCGAAAACGCTCAATTGTTGCAAGCTGGCAAAATCTATTGGAACCTCAAAGCGTGACGCAGATTTAGAGAATTTTCGCGGTATATTGCTCTTTTCGAACGGCAGCAGTGGCGGCTCATTGGACTCCTCATCGCGTTGAAATGCTTTTGACTTTTTCCTCGGCAAGAACTTGATTGCTTCGCGCAATGCTCGATTTAGATAGCGTTCAAAAGTATTTTCGATCAGATCAATATCCAGTTCAGTCTTGAGCACTCGAAACGCTTCCTCTGTTAGAAAGCTGTCCTTTAGCTGTGTAGGCCTGTTGTCCCGGTCGCCATTCCCATTTATTAGTTTTACCGAACTGTTGGGCACAAGTGAGGGACGCGTGCTAGCATTCAACGAGTCGGGACCCAAGGTTGCGATTTGAGTCTCCGGGTCTTGACTCATGTGAAAAGTTGGCGGAGGAGGTTTCGATTTGGACTTTTTACGTCGCTTACCACGGCGTTGCATCGTCCCATTGTCATCCAGCTCTTTCTCGTTAATACAAATTGCAGGAGTTTTAATCTCGGCAGCAGCATCATCCTGAATTGTTTTCTTCGCATTATAATCATCGGATTTCTGTTCTTTTGCAGTCTTACCATCCTGACAGAGCGTACTGGGCGCTTGTTCATGTGCAATGCCTTGCGAGACTTCCGATGGAGCACGCCAGCACAACGTCTCTTGACTATGACTCCGCCTTAGATCGAGAATAATTTTCTTACGCTTAATCATTGCATCCTTGCCGGGCTCCGGAGTAACACAACGTCGAGCATTGAGAAAAGATCCGGCACTTGTTCTCGTTCGAATGCTTGCCGATGTCGGTGATGGAGTTAGCGGTCGCGAATCTGTATCCGTGTAGCGTCGAAAAAGATCTTCCGGAATATTACTGCCGGACAAATCATCATGAATCCCTTCATATGTCTCGTTTTGATGATGTGCCACACAATCTTGCCAGTACGTTTTCCCTTCCGACGACCATGTGTCCTTTACTTTTCGTATTATTGTACGAACTGCTGTAGGTGCTGGATGATTGCACAAAACCGAACATCCTTTCGCATATGGATTGTACAGACCGCCAAACGGACGTATGGAAAATTCGGCTCGTTTCACTGCATTCGTCGTGGGCAAATTAAAGCCCGTCGAACGTTTTTTCCGATTAATGTATTTCGTGATTTTACGTTGGGTTGGTATTAGTCCAGTTTTGCTAGCGACACTCATTTTGTGTTGGATGTTAAGAGTTTTTTGTTGGGGTAATCTACACTGAGCTGATAGCTTGCTGGATCGATATCAGGCGTTGTCAGAGAAGTCAGTCATTTTGCTGTTGCAAGCGTAGATCCAACTTCGTTTTGTAGGTCTATTGAGTTTTGTATTGTCGTCAGGGAGGAAATTAATCCTGTATCCAAGGTGATATAGTAAATAGAACAGAAAGATTGCATTGAACTTCACAGTGCATTTGGATCAGGTGAGTTTCGTTGTAGTTGAATTAGGGAATTGGAATGTGTTTGCTATAATTCAAACATTTTCAGTCAAATAATTGCCGCCCCGCACGACATATTTCATGAAAAATTGAACAGAAAACAAATCTTCTTGAGGAAAAAGGGAAATTAAAACTAAAAAACACACTACAACACTCTAAAACAAATGAATTATCACTGCGCTAACGCATCTGCTGGTACACAGATAAAAATGAGGAACACTTTCGCAGTTATAGCGGAATAAGAGATGCTTCCGAGTCCTTTTTTACTAAAGCGCAATTCAACCAATAGTTCGTTCGAACCAAAACATCATTCCCAAGCGGGTCTACTAATCAACCAAAGCAAATATCATACCAAGATAGTCAGGAAAAATCGATTTATATCAAATAACAGTGATCCCTAATTGGCACGGGCATCAATAATTAAAACCGTAAAACGTTGGCCAATTTGCACAGCAACCCATAGTCAATACGATCTACTAGACAGTGAGAAGGGGAGAAAAAGGGTTCGAAAAAACACCTTCAAACAAAAGGTTCTTGTTCTTTCATAAGTATAAAGATGTAAATGGTGTAATGAAAATCACAGCAAACTATTAGAATCCCTCATGGAAGACGCATGTATAGTCATTTAGTTAAGATATTGCTTCTGACCAAATGCAACCCATTAAACCCCAACACATACCTTTTCTTCCACATTGTCGTCCTGTCACATTCATCTCAGAACTATAGATACACTCGTTTTGACATCTCTTCTTTTTTATATTTACAGATTAATACCACGCTATCACGTCCTAATCTAGTGGGGGGATCCGATAACGTTGGCCAGGCCCTAGTCTGCAAGGGTCAATAGATCGGCTGTGAGCCGAACCAGAGGTGAAAAAAGATTATTTTTGTAACGTTTTGAACGTGTTTTATCTGCTTTGCGTACTGTAAAAGTCTTTCACGTTCAACAAGAATTTAATTAATTGCTCGCACAATCAACGTTTCAGTTACATTGTCCGACATTTCCTTTTATCTGTGAAAATAGTGGAGAGAGTGTATACACCCCATTTGTATTATTCTACCTGTTGTGCCAGCCAAACAATGTTAATATATTTATATAAGAGGACAAAATAATGCTAGTAAACAATAACCAGATGTAATATTTCATTTGTAGCATCAATTGTTTACTTGTTTTACCATAACATTGGCTTGTACATACTCTTTGCTATCAACGCCGAAATCATCATCATCGTCATCAGACAATTTTAATCCACCACTAAACATTTTCGATTGACATTGATCTACAACAAGTCAAATGAAAATATCCCACAGTTTGCGGTCGGAACCCACGGAGTCCGGAAAAATACTTTCACCACCATTAAACGTCAATGGATCTGTTTTGATTTCTTCTGTCAACCATCCCAACATCAAGCTCAGCTGATCTTGTTGCATGACAACTCAGCTCGACATATCCGTTCAGAAATTACCAATTCCCGTGCGGGGTGCCTGATGTGTTCACGGAGACTTGAATATAAAAATAAATTTTTCCAAGCTAATTTTCCACTTATTTCAATAGTTATGAATTACGGTTAATATAAAAAGATTAGTTCTAGCGTTAAACAAAAGCCATGCCATCGCAAATACCATTACTCAGGAAATTGCGCCGATACTCTCTCCAACTTCCAACCATACTCTCCACAAACCAACCAATCCAACAACAACACACGTCTCCACACTCATCTCGACTATCTTCCTTGGGAAGAGTTGCGAACAAAAGTTGTAAACAAGGTGCGGGCAAAGTGAAAAATTCAAATTTCCGTCCGGCATTGTAAATTATTTTGTTGAATTTTTCCGTAGATTTGCACTTGCTTAATATCACACTGCCATTCGTCTAACGTAGACATTCGCGAAAATCGTTTAGCATAGAATTTAGTTAAATATTGAGTGCGGAAAATTGTGAAAATCGCTCGGGAAAAGAGTCAATCAGACGGCAAACTCGTGCAGTGAATAGCGAAAGGAAAGGGACTGTGTGTGGAAGGTGTTGTGCACTGAGGCTGAATATTGAGTAGGGAATTAGGCGGGAAAGATTGCGAGAAGATTGTAAAAGGAAGGTGACTAGAAAACGTGCAGAATGGAAGCGATGACCGGCCAGAATCAGGCAGTAGCTGTGAAATCGACACAGCAATCGGAAAATGTGGTTAAATTATCGGTGGAAGAGAGACGTCGTGCCGCGCGGAAATTAAGGGATCGAAGTGAGTATTGTGGGTATTTGGGGAGGTGTAGCCAAGGATGGGGTGCTTTGTTTGGGACCAAGGACTGTTTACGGAAATTGTTCGGGACTTGCGTTCGAGCAATGTAGCCGAGAAATGGAAGATTTTCTAGGTTATTCCCAGCACGATGCAAAGTGCATGTGGGATGATGCAATGGGTAATTAACCCTGATCCGATGCAAGTTGCCCTTAATTGCATTGAAATGAGCTCACGTGACGTGAAATTAGCACATCGAACACGGATAATCGTTGTCGCCGTAATTAGAATGGATTTTCAACAATTTCCTATCTTTTTTGTTAGCCGAGCACAGTCTCAGTTTGGTTTCATGTGATTTTTCTTGTAGAACGGACTGACTGATTCCTTGGGACGTAGACGGCACTTAGTTATATTCACTTTGAATGCAATTTGCTTAGTACGCATAATAAATCAAATTTCATTGCAGAGGCAATTGCCGAGCTCAAGGAAAAGATTCCCGACATCGAAAACATTTTCAACATTCACGGTCGGATAGGAAATGGCACGTTCAGCACAGTACTGCTGGCCAGTTTGAAGTGTGACGAGAGACGATCGAAGGAGAAAAGGAATTATTGCGCCATCAAGCACTTGATCCCAACCAGTCATCCGTCTCGCGTTGAAAAGGAGCTACGATGCCTCATCGATATTGGGTACGTATGTTCGACAGAAAAAATCCTTTCACAAATTCGTAACCATTTTCTCCTTCACAGCGGCCATGACAATGTCGCCGGAATAGATCTCTGCCTACGACGACAAGAGTCGGTGGCGTTTGTGATGCCGTACCTGCCCCACGATCGTTTCCAAGACTATTTCGACAAGCTTGAACCGGTCGAAGTACAAAGTTACCTGCGCAATTTGCTGGTGGCGCTCAAGCGCGTGCACAGCTTCAATGTGATACATCGGGACGTGAAGCCAAGTAATTTCTTGTATAATCGGAAAATGAATCAATTCATGCTTGTTGATTTCGGGCTGGCGCAAAGTGTTAAATCGCCACAACAGCCGCAGTCGCAAATGCAATCGCAGACTGGCCACGTAGCAGGTGCAGTATCCGAGTCGGGTGAAATCAATGCAAACAAGCGCCGAGCATCGATGTCGCTCGATCCCATGCATGTAGGAAGCGAACCGAAGCGCATGAGGAACAACGAGAATAGCACGGTGGCTGCAGTTACGTCGCCTAGAACTCCCACGACGCCGTCGCAAAAGCAAAACCTGAATTTCATTGCATCTCCATTCAAAATGCCATTGAAGCAAATCAACGAAATCATCACACCGAAATCACGCTTTGGTAGTCTTAAGCCACACGATTCCCTTCTGACGCGGCAGGTGAAATCGGCCGTGTTGGGAGCTAAACTGACCCCGAAGCTGCAACTGTATCAGCAGCAGCAACTTAGAAGTACAAAAGTCGCATCACCCTCGGAAGTTCAGCAGCCACGCTCACAACTTGTGCAACAGAGTGACGGGTTTGGGTCGTCGCAGTCGCAGACCAGATACAACACGAATCGCAATACCAACTCGACGTCGTCGTCGTTGGCCGGAGCGAAATGCTTTTGCTATGGGAAGAATCAAGTGTGCAATATTTGTCTGATAAAGCGCGAGATCCCAGCGTCGAGAGCAGGTACGCCTGGCTATCGTCCCCCAGAGGTGCTGCTCAAGTATGTCGACCAAACGACGGCTGTGGACATTTGGGCAGTGGGCGTGATCTTCATTTCAATTCTCTCGGCTGTGTATCCGTTCTTCAAAGCTCCGGAAGATTTTGTGGCCCTGGCGGAAATCGTGACCCTGTTCGGCGACGAAGCGATCCGACGAACCGCCTTGGCGCTGAACAGGCAACTCTCAATGAGCCACAAGTGCAAGCCGTTGAACCTACGAAAAATTTGCATTCGCCTACGCAATCGTGACAAAGTTTCAAAGACTGGCTCCGCGACCAAGGAGAACGACGAAGAGAATAGCGAACAGTGCGCCAATTGTCAGCAGATAGCGCGCAACTGCCTTTGCGCCAACTCAAAGTACAAAGAGTCCGATGCAATGCTGACAGCGGACATATTCCCGGCTAGTGCTTACGATCTACTCGGCAAATTGCTAGATGTTAATCCGCACAAACGCATTACCGCCGAAGAGGCTCTCAAGCATCCGTTCTTTAGTGAAAAATTCGTGTAAGACATAGCCTTAAGACAGACTCGAGATGGAAACTCATTGAGCAAAGGACTGAACTGATTTGACTTTAATCCAAAACAAAACAAGAAAAACAAAAACAAAAAAACATTCACTTCCATCTCGACGCCATTTAGCCAACCAACGGTTTCATTGTGAACAAAATACCCGGGAAAAAGCGCCGTGAACAAACCTTTTTAGCATGCGAAACATTCACCACCCTCTTATGAATATTTATGTCTTCATATAAATCCCACCTTGATGTGTTATTTGTTATTCTCAAAACATGCCGACACGCTTTATGATTCCTTTCTACACTTTAAAACAATTTTTAATCGGTTTTTATTATTATTATTTTTTTTAACTAAGCCTAAATCGTCGTCGGCGTCGTTGTTTTCTTCTTCGTCGTCGTCGTGGTTGTCGCTGAAATTGAGATACAATACCTAAACATAATTTATAAGTTATTTAAACAAAGAATGAAAATAGAAGAAAAGAAGAAAGTACAGAAAGGACCGAGTGAGAAATTTGTATGTGAGAGATACGATGAGATTTTATTTCCACGCGAGAATATTTATTTGAAATTTTCTGTGTGATAAGGAAAACTTATAATATATAGACTAGGAAATGCATGAAAAGGAGAAATCTAATTTAAACAAAAAAAAAACGAAATGTGGGAAGAAGAAGAACAAGAAGTTTACATTGAGTCACGAATGCCACTTCAATTGTGAATTGAATTAATTCAAGACTGATGTCCTTCCGATCCCTAGTGTAAATGAAGTTGATATGGTTTCATTTTATAATTAATCTGAAACATGAAGAAGAAAAAAAATATAAAATTTATTTATGGATCAAACAGTTGTATCTCTTTTTTTTAAGGTGTTACATCATACGATGAAAGGAGTTTGAATCCGTTTTAATCGGTTTCGTTCTATGGAGCGTCAGCAGGTGATGATCAATGGACACATCCGAGTTCAGGGCGCTGAATTGAGCACTTGCCAAGGGTTTCCGAGTTAAAGAAATTTGTGCTTGCCAAAATATTCCGATTTTAGAGGCTCGAATAGCGCCTGCCAAGAAACCTGTCTTAATGTCTCTGAAGTGCAGAGAATTGATCAGACTAAATGTCGATAACATTAAACCTAATTTCGTTGACTCGAAAAAGGGGAGACCTCTCTTTCCAGTGAAAGATAATATGAGAGATGGCGATGATGGAGGTTAGAAAATTTGTAACACATTTAAAACTTGATCTGAATGAATGAATTACGGTATCAGGCTCTGAACTATAAGGCCCTGATAATCCAAAAGTTTGCCTCATAGTTCGATAGCGACTGAAAAGTATCCTGGGGACGCTCACGAAGAAGTTGTTTCTGTAAGATTTATGGCAAGAACAGTCGATTCAGGTCTAGGCGCATGTGTAGGCAATCAGATCATATGTCGTGAATCCCTTTTTCATATGTAGTCAAACCTTGGAGGAATACAACAACCAACCTTAAAAATTTCGTATTTTTACGCACTTTACTACTTTTCGTTCAGACTATTTAATTTGTTCTTTGCTGTGCTGAGCTCACTATCCAGCATTTGATTTCTCTAAGGAATGAGGCAGATGAAGAATAGACTGCAATGGAGCTGACTAGTGGATTTCTTTTGCCAATTTAGAATAATATTTGAAGATAAATCTCCACATAGAGTATGCGTTTAATCCCTTTCGCTCCAGCAGTCATTGTAAGTCCATCCTACAAACAGCTGGCGAAAAGTATTTGTTGGATCTGTTGTTGGGATATCGGCGACTTAGATTAATTAATTTCAGGATTTGCTAGGCTTTGCTGTGCACGTTTAGAAGTCCGACTTGATTAGGACATTTTCTAAAGTGAAATCGGGCAGATATGAGATTATTTCTATGCTTTTCTTGAATTCAGGTGATATTTTCTGCTTTGGAAAACTCATTGAAGTTGAAGAAATTCTAGCAGTTATCAACAGACGAGAAAAGAGTCCTTTTAAACCGTCATCACTAAAAAAAGGTTATCTACTTGTTAGTTGACGCACTAGAAAAGTATCTCACTCAGAGTAAATGCGGTTAAGGACCTTTATTTCATTTCCATCTGAGCGTATTCTTATTTTTCAGTAGCGTTCACTTTAAATTAAATTTGAATTCCTAACTCGAGTTATTGTTAGAAATTCGTATTGCTTTGCTCGTTGTGTGAAATTATATTATATAATAACTCTTTCATAATTAGTATTTGTAATTTTATATACGTACTGTTGTGATTCCACTATATCTTTTTGATTTATTGAAATCAAAGTTTTTAAAGTCTACCCTTACAACTGGTGCCTGTCGGTTACATTTACTTCACATTTGTCTCAATTTCATACATTCCATTGGAAGTTCGTTCAAATGTCCCTTTGACGTTTCCAGCGAATGAGATGTCACCATGGCTCGTTTCCCCAATTTTTTGCTGTCAGTGGATCAGTTTCAATCTTGACAGGTCGTAAAGGTGAGTGCCGTGAAAGTGTAGGATAACGTTCGCCGGATATAGATGAAATTATATTTTCTATTAGCGCAAACGCAGCTGTTCTGTTCGTTTCCTAGTCGTATTTGTAGCACGGCTACTTCGCGTCAAATTATCAAGCTTAATTGTCACTTTAGAAAATTCAATTGGACCGAGAACGGCAGTCCGGCGGATTTCCATTTCCTTCGCACAAACTTCATATAAATGAAGTAAAACAGGGTCATAACCGCACTTTTAATGCATTTTTAACGATTTCGCGAGCAAATGGAATAATTCAATGTATCAGTTAAAAACGTTTTTGTTTCAATAGCAAATCCGATAAATCTCGATCCCGTTGTCACGTTGCATTTCTCCGAATTTAGGAGGAAAAATTGTTCGCGGGAGGAAATTTTTACGCGATTGACATTTCGTGTGCGCGACATTTGATGTGTTTATTGTATTTTTCCAGGTGAAAAGTGTCTAATTGTGAATGTGAATGGTCGTTATGAAATGAATTGTGCAAATGCATGAATCCTAACAAATTGCACATTCTCAACCCTTCGCTTGTCTCCCCATATTTTCACGCCAATCATCTGAATTGCATCACATCTCGTGTTCGCAGTCAACAGCTGGTCACCGAACGAACTAGCCCCACTAAATAATTTTCCTGCAACTCGTATCCTGCTATCAGCATTCCTCATTCGTGTAGAAAACGAGGTAAGTTCGCTTATTGACGTCCCTGCTTATTTTTCTAGTTGGTCATATGTCTTGCAAGTCTTTTGAGGACGGAATTGATGATGTAATGCCTTGCATTTAATATTCGTTGCTGAACATCTTGCGATCGCTCATGGTCAAATGAAACCCGAAAATGCGTTGAAAAAAGATAGCGGGCCCAATAAATGCTGTCCATTGGCGCACTTGAGCTGATGAGTAGTGTTGAACATTTGTCTGTGCTTCAATGCGAGCAAAAATTTCTATTATAATGAAGTAACAAAATTACATTTGCCCAAATTAGATACATCTGCAACAACAACTAGATCGTGCAACTTTGCGTCCCTTCCCTCGTCACAGCAAGACTTTTTGTTCGCCTTCTCTTTAGATTCCAAGACGTGGAAACCACAAAAAACACTTGCCGAGTTGTTCAAAAAACAAGTTTTTACGTAAGCCCCAAGATCTAAAGAGTTGCGTTTTTATTAAAACTCAAGAAAATCCCCCATTCAAGCTTGTCTTGCACGACTGAATTACTAACTACCGATCAACCATTGCAAATCAGTTGCTGTTTTTAGCTGCAGTCGCTATCAACTGTTGCAATCCAGCTCGTTTTACTCAGGTAGGCAGGCAGTCAGAAATATCGCGTTCAACCCCGCAAAAAGAAAAGCCAAAATTAAATTTTGCACACCGACTGCAATCGGCCAAGAAAGATAAAGATTTTTAGTGTCGGTTGAAATTACATATGTAGAATACAATATACGATCCTTCTCCTCATTTTGTTTACGTACCATTTCGCTATCAAATGTGTGTTATCTAATTTCGATTGCCATTGAAAAGTGTTTGGAATTATGAAAACATATTGTCGGGGTGTCCGCGGCGTATAGTTAATCTGCCTGTAAAATAATTTCTAGTTCGTATCAGTTCGAGTATTGAGAATTGAATTGTCTTCTGTGGAGAATTCGTTTTGTGCGTTTCCATGGGTGTTTAGCAAGTGGCGTTTCTTCTGTAAATTGATAAGCAAAGCAGACAGCTGTTATCAGCATTGCAAACACTGGATAGTTCCTATCATCCGATCCCGTGCCCAACGAGGAGGCTGTTATAAAGTAATTAAGTTGATCTTTTAAGTTGTTTGCATTAACACAGTTGAAATAACTTGAATAATAGTAGACAATAGGAAACCTAAACCTTTTAATTCATAGAAACAAATGTGTCTTTATAGCCTGATTGGCTTAGTAGCGAGATAGTGGGGATGCTGTCCTCGAGGAAACATTGTAGACATAAAGCATTCCACGAAGAGGTTTACAAGATTTCCGGTAGTGGCGAGTCAGTTAAGCTAGTTTTTCACTTGAATAAAATCGACGAAATCTACAAAAAAGTGAAAAAATTGAGACCATTGCGTTCGCAACGATACAAACTGTAGGCACCTCTTATCATCTTTGTTTTAGTATTCTAGTAGTTATACTGGCATCTGATCCGCAAAAACCCATAACTTCCCACTGTTCACATTCAAGATATTCGTAAAACTACTTAAAATTGTGCAATGCCCCTTGAAGGTTTCCGTAAGGTACCCATTGGATTTTCGGTCCGTTCCGATACAAGCAAGCAATGTTTTTCGTCGAGAACGCATGCCTTTTGTGTGATACAAGCAAGAAACCTTCGCCAAAACCTTTTGTGTTCTCTATCCTCGATTTCTTTCGCGCCGTTTGAATTAAAGTATTTTCAAATGTCTGAAGCGACCTTTCTCTCTAATTGATCCACCAGGACAGAGGAGTAATCCATTCCCATTCACACAATATACCCTTATTTCCGCATTTTTTTTTTTGATGAGTACACAATGTTTTAGAACGCTTCTCGTTGTCAACACCAAAGTCCCGAGCGCTTTCCAGGCCGCGTGAGGATCAAATGGTATAGACATAGTTTTAATTGGTCCTCTGTCTACTTCGCGTTGTGCACTCACAGTAATGGCATCGAATTTTGCATGACATACTTGGCATACTTCCCATGGTTAAGAATAATTTTGTGTCGGGAGCATATACGACCACTTTCGTGTTTTAGGTCCATGCGTATATTATCTAATCGCATGCGGTCTTTTGACACTTGATGCATGCTAGATCGGGGCTGCATTGCCTATTGTGACTCAACACTGACTCTCTGACAAATTCTTAATAAATCTAAATAATGTCATTATTTAATCCGACGATGCACAGATAAATAGGAACACCTTCCTGACATTAATATAGTATTTACGCCTAACTCGATAGTCGTTCTCCCTTCCTTGACAAAAGTTTCCTGGGATTGTTGACAGAGTAGATGTTACAACCGTCTCTCACTACTTGGTATTACTAGGTAGGTTGGCTGAAACGTGATCGTTGTACTTACTGGCTAGAAATAGGCTGGAAAATAGGGATGAACATAAACCGCGTATATATAGGTTTTTTTTAGAATTTCTTCTTTAGGAAGTACTTTCTCATGATATAACATGACGCCAGCGCTAGCGTGAAAAGGACCTATGTCGAAAGATTATCTTGATCGAGCGTAAGCCGAGTTTCCATTCTTAAACATTGTTTGCAGGTAAGATGAACTGACCGCACCGTGGAGAATAATTGGTGTAACAATCAAATTGTACACTCATTACAGTATTCCTCGTTCCCCAAAGACTCCCCTCCCATCTACCTATAAATTTTCAGACTTTGAGCCTTCCCAGACACAGCCTTAATGCAGGCTTTGGTAGTTGCAATCTCAACGACCTCAACTTTTTTTCACTTTTGAATTTCATGGATTTTTGGATTGTTTCAAATTTTTACTGCCAAACAATCGGCTCAAAAGCGATAAGAGCGGGTTCAGCCCCTTCCTAATATAGCTGGATACTGTCCATATACTATCGGTGATTTGCAGGAGTTTTAACTGAAATGAGCTCGAAACCTAGTGATGTATTTTCAAAAAATACATATATATATATATATACATACATATATATATATAAATAAAGAATAATATAATACATATTGGCGCAACTGATAGGTCGCACCTGCACCGAAAGAAAGGAACAAGGTTAAATAGACAGGATTATTTGAAAATACAAAGGCCGCATAATGGCGCCCAAGGGAAGTTATTTTTAACCGACTAACTCACCGCACAGGCGTGGGGGTTTTAGGACATTATTTAAGCGCTGATCATCCCATGTTACATACACACACAGAAAGAGCTTACTTTTTCATATTAGACAAAATAAATAAAAATCAAATGAAAGCAAGTAAATATAAAATATTTAATTTACATGAATTGTGCTGCGCTTATTCTCACCACCTTTGTTTGATTTCGGGCTTCACTTGAGCGTATAAATTCTGCTGCGTTACCTCTGACCACCTCTGCTTCCTCCAACACGAATCTCTACATCAGCTTGGTTTCGGTACTTCAATGAATTTCGCTGCGCTACCTCTGACCACGTCTGCTTCCTCCAACACGAATCTCCACATCAGCTTGGTTCCGGGACTTCAATGAATTCCGCTGCACTGCGTCCTGACCACTTCTGATGTCTGCTTTCTATCTTCTTGGCATCGATCTTAATCAAAATGTTCTCTTGGACTTTGTAATTCAAAGCTTTTGCGACTCGCGGACTTCTGGCGCTAAACACTTCAAACACTTCTTGATTCTCTTTATTATCCGCGATACTTTAGTCACAATTTCTATCCTTTAAGGATAGAAAATTCCTTAAGTCACAAATTCTATCCTTCTTATAGCGATATGTTCACAACAAACAGGTGAATCATATCAATGAAAAATTTGTTCCCAATAGCGTTCCAAATATTTTTTTTTTTCGGAGACATTTTTTTTTGTTTGTTATTTTATTTATTTATTTATTTATTTTAGTTTTTTGTTTGTTTGTATGTCGTCTATACATCGGAATACGTATCAGCCTACCAGGTGCGCATCTTTTATTTCTGAGCTTTTTGATCTTCTCTCCTTTGAGAGAAGTTAAAGTTTTCTATCAATTTTTCATATATGCCGACGATTTGACCCAGGTGAAAAATTAGTAGCTGTGTTAAAGTTACAAAAAGGAATCAGGAGTTAAAGTTACAAAAAGGAATAAACTTGGAAAACGAAAACATGGAAAAAATCTAGACCACTGCGTTTGCAACGATGCAAACTTTAGACGCCTCCTGAATAACCTCGTTAGTCCCGGAATTTCTTTTAATTCGTTCCTGCTAAGTCGGTTTCTGTATGAGCAGAAGCGTGCACGCCTTTAAAGATTCCGGAAAGCTACTGTTAAGCTGTATCATAATATAAAAAATGGGACCCATTCAGAAAAAAGGGTCATTCAAGTCATTGAAACTCATTTTTCAGAAAGAAAAATGTTGGTTGTTAAAATTCCACATGCATTTGGGGATTAATTCACAAAACCTGAATGCCTCTTACCTGTCCCACAAGAGCGTGCAAATCAATTATCCTAAAAAATTATAAATTAGCTAAAAAAATGTTAAATACTTCACACTTGGTTTGCCAAATCACTACCAAAAAGATCACATAGAAATATGAGCATAGGGATTCTAGTAACTCTGCGTTGCTTCGAATTTCAGCAAAGTGGCATAGCAATTGGAGATATATCCAATTCCTGGAAACATCTAATACTTAATTCTTAACAAAATCTGACATTAATTGTGTATTATCTGTTTACTGTTGTACATAATTCAGGTGTCTGAAGTTTGTATCGTTGCAAATGCATAGTCGCAAGGATGCAAATCTCCTTCTTTCATCTGCTTTTTAGTTTTGACCAAAAATTAGGCAGTGTTCCCGAATCGAAGTATGTATCGCAAAAATAGGCGCATTTTGAGTAGTAGTAGTAGCAGTAGTAGCAGTAGTAGCAGTAATAGTAGAAATAATTGCAGTAGTAGAAGTAATAGGAGACATTCTAAGGAGGGGGGACTTTATTCTGTATTTGAACAGGCTAATCCTGACTTGAACGTGGAAAAAATTTTGTGAACTGAAAATACCTGAAAAGTAAGGAATAGATGAGTTAATTTACTCCTTACATCCAAACGAGACCAATCTAAGCCTTAAAAATCTTAAGATACTAACAATCAAACAAATTCTAAGATCAAAGATCGGATCCAACTATTAAGTAGATACTTTTACTATAAGTATACGAATTATAGATTCAATTATTTCATCGAGCAATTCATTGTTTCATGTAGAATTGAATTTTATTTAGCAATTTTCGCGCATAGAAATCGTGACCATAAAACGTGTCCATAACAATGAATAGAAAACTGAACACGAAGTATCGGCAATGTCTGCAATATCTGGAATGGCAGTTTTAAGAAACGCTTGATCTACTTTTATCGATTAATTAGTTCGACCATTCACTCGAACCATTGTCAAGCTTAGTGGAAGTGTGGAGTGAAAGTCAACTAGCAACTGAACATTCTCTTAAATGTTAAGATACCACTGCATATGTCTCAAATACTTGGTTCAAGAGTCTTAAATTTTAGCTTATGCTATGTTGAAATAACCTTGCATGTTGCCGCGAACTTTAACTCTTTCTGGTAAGTGCCAACGACCAGAAATTTTTAAGAAAAAACTCATGATTATTCTTTTTGTCTCGGGCTTGATTGAGAGGAAAGGAGCCTCGGCAATGAAAAACAGAATTTAACTTTGAATCATAAAAGCAACTGAGTTAGATTTTGTAAAAAAATACCCGTCACATATGAATACAACCTTCGGTTAATGTGTGGACCACAATTGAATTTCTGAAAATGTAGTGGAAGGAATTAATTCGATTCCCTACAAAGTGTTCACTGCAGACAATTTCCTATAATGTTATTTGCAACGTATTAGCCACGCTCTCTTTCCATCTGTGCGTAGAAAGTTTATGGAAATCAGCTGGAGGCATATAATCTGATTTACCTAGATTTACAATTACATTGTAATCAACAGCCATAAGAAAGTGAAGAGAGTGTTGAAACTAATTTTACACCGAGCCCTCAGCATGATTTTTCTGATTTTCGCAACTTACAATGAAAGCTATCTATTGCTAATTAAAAGTAAGAAAATTTCAATTACCCAACGCCGTCCAAATGTATCAATTTATTTCCAAATAAATGCTCTAAATATTTGCAGACGTGAAAAACTAGTCGTGGACTCTCTATGTATATGTTGATTAAAATTTCCTAACTTCATCCATACCAACCAAAAGTTTGCAAAGATAACTTTATCCATGTATATGTGCTGTGAACTTTTCAGTCGATAGTAAAAACTTGACTAAATAATAAGATAAATTTAGCTGCAGGCATTATAACTGTTATGCCTTCTTGAAAAACACATTTTTCTTAACGTACATTTCTTATGAAGCTTTGCATGTATGGTCCGAGAGATCAGTTGTTAATGCAGTCTCAAAGATACACAGCAACAAAGTAGTCAGTATGGGAAAACACTTAAGCAAATACAAACATGAATTTATAATTAATCAATCAGAAAAGGCGTTTAAAAGGTAACAACATTTATAAACAATTTTGCATAGTTTCATTTGTCGATTGAAAAAATTAAAAGAAAAATACTTCAACATTTTATAGTTGGAAAAAGTCCAAAGTTTGTGACAAAAAGATATGGATGCCGATTCAAATGAGTTTACATTCTAAAAGCTTCAGACTAATGGACTTTAAAGAGTATCCGTCTATAAAGCAGTTGCCTTTCCTCTAACTTTCATTATAAGTGGAAGCGACACATCGTAGATATTCTGTTTTTCTGAACGAATTGTTAATTATGTGGGTCGTTGCATCTTTAAATATTTGATTTTTTGTTAAAATTCAACGATTGATAGTTTTTAAATAATGAGAGCGGGTGAGTAATATGCTGTTGTTATGTAGCCACACGACTTACCACTCTGATTTCTTCTACTATTGCTACTTCTTGAATTTTTTGGGACCTTAAAAGCCGCCTTTCGTGTTTTAGGACCGTCGCCACAGGCCAAGGTCTTTGAGGCCCGATGTCATAACTCCTCCAAAAAGCTTGATAGTGACTGAAGACTAGCCTAGTGACCACTAGCCTAGTGTCGTTCAGCATTAATTCTAGATACATTCTAGAACAATTCCCTTTCAGATCAATTCTGAACATGGTATAGACACCATGTTCCACATATAATCAGTCTAATTGATAGGACTTGTCCCTATCTGATGAATGAAGTTTATATCACATCAATCACAATATTAGCAAATTTCTACACTTCGGGTAAACTCTATTCTTGCTCTTTTGAGAGCTGTGGCTAGTTGTGGGACTCGGAGATACTGTGAGACTGGGTGAATCGGAACAATCCCTGTTCTTCTACCCGTTTCCTCACTGTGCTGAGACACACTAACATTTCGAACTTAAAACAAAAGGTAACAAGATTTCGAAGAATGTCTGAATAAACGAAATGGTCATCTTTTCCTGATGTACACTTTCGATGGCCTTGTTGGGTCCTTGATTAACATGAAACGGTCTGCAACGTTGGTATGTATCTTATACAGTGGTTCATGTACGAGAGCAGTCTTAGCCTCTACAAACGAAAACCGAAAATTTTGGAAAACTGACGTTTCATTTCCTAACATAGTCTCTTCTTCGCTCGGTACACTTTTCCCTGCGATACACTAACTTCTTTAACCTGTTTGAAAAATACGTTTTCTCGGCGTCTGCAAATTAGGACCGTGACCGTCTTCATAATTCTACCCAGCGAAAGGCTTTTTCAAGTTTGGAAACAAAAAGTTCGTTGCCTAATTCGAAAAATTTGGCCGTGGCGACAGCGACGTATGAGTCAATGCGTTGTCAGGTTAAATCGCACAACAACTTTCTTCGCCAACTAGGACCTTTTTTTCTGCAATTTAGAGTCAAATCAGCCCCAAAAATTCGGCAACGTAAAGCTTTGTGATCGTTCTGTACTTCTCCAGGTAGGCGATGCAAATGACGCCTTGTGAATCCCTGATAACAGTGGCCTTTATCTTTCCGACCGATAGGACTGTCTTCGTCTTCTTCAGAACACGTTCGCTGCGTGAAGTCCACTGTTTTGGCACAGTTCCTTGCTCATTGGTGAAACAGAAACTCAATCGGGTTGCACTTGAACAAATACTTCTCTGAAGTGGTTCAACAGTTGCGCTTGGTGTCCGGGTTGAGCAAACGCGATTCCCATCGAACCGACAGTTTTCCTATTCCTAAAATTTCATGCAGGATATGACCCACGCGGTCTTTTGATATTCCTACTGCTTCAGCTGTCTCGTGCACCTTCAATCGGCAGTCTGCCAAGTCGAGATAGTGGATTTTTGCCACATTGTCCTCGGTTGAGGCCGTTATCGGTGCTCCTGGTCATGGCTCATCAAATACCGATTTGCGACACGTTGGTCGTCTTGCTCCACACTCCAAAAGCAAGATTCGAGTCACCAACCGATTGTGCCCTTTCCGTTTTTTAATACCTGCGATCATGCTGAAAACAAAACTGCGAGTCCGTTCTTGCCACTGGTATCTGTTTGATATCTGCTTTCTCCGCTTTTTGGTAAGTCAATCATTGATCGTTGCGAGAACTCCAAATCATTGCCAACAAACAACATGGAACTCTGAATACTTCTCTGAGATTACCTTGCAGAATCTCTTCTTGTCTTTTCACGGCTACAACAGTCTCTGAAATGTCTAGAATTTCTACATTGCCCTATCCGGAAACAAAGCTGTCAGGACGATTACAAGTTTTTACACTATCTACAGTGGACAATATTTTGAAGTGGAATGCAGATCACCTTGCCCTTTATGTGTCCTTCTATTCGACTCACATTCCCAAGCAAAGGCTTCCGCAGCAACTCGCAGATATCAATCCAATTCGCGATTTTACCTTCACCGGTTGGATTAGAGCCTGAACTGCCTAGACCAATGGAGAATCAACACCCAAAAGCGTATCAGTTTACATCTAGGTGCAGCACTATTTTGGAACCTTAAAAGTAGGAACTTTAAACCGCTTCACAGGTGACGGATCTACAGTGGTCATTGAAATTAAGATCAAGAGAGAACTTGATGGCATTAAGCCAAGTCTAGCGGCTACCAATATTTAGCTGTTAACCAACGTCGCATCTATGGCTTGTGCTACAAATTATGTGTATCCAACCCATTGTGTTTTACAGTTAGCTTCTACCGATGGCTGTGTCACCAAAAATCCAGGTTTAGATAAGGTCAAATCAAAGGTATCTGAAGTTTGCGCCGTTTTGCAAACACAACCCTGTCAAATTTTTTCACTTCTCGATTTTTGCAGATTATTAAATTTACATGAAAACCTTAAATAAAATTGAATAAAGTTTACTAAAATTATATGTCAAATTATCAAACATAAAAAATTGGAGACCATTGCAAATTTCAGGTACCTCAAATCGAGCGATGCGACCTGCTTGACTATGTTTGCATCCTCTCTGAAAGATTTAAAAAAGTGGTGCCATTTTTTCATTTCCCCTTGGAAAATCCGGGATAGATTTGTTATGTTCGGGCTTTTCGGTTTTTACTTTTGTGCCGTGTAGCAATCGACAAATATCAGTTCTCCGGGTTCTCGCTAACACTAACACGGAAGCACTATGGTTTATAGTGCTTTTTGTATGCTGTCATCTCTACACACTGTTCCTCGCCAAACACGAAACTATTTAAAAAAAACACCCTCTGACAGCACACCAAAAATTGAAAAATCCTCTCAAAGTCTGAGAGATCGAAAATTGCAAAAATCTATTCTGTTGACTGTTGTAGCTAATCGCGGAATATGGAGCCAAAGTAGTTTATGTCAGTCCCTGCCACCATTGGGCTTATTCTGATCAATTGTAAGATAGGCTTAATCTATGTAATAACCACCACGCGGTTCCAACATTGTTTCAGTCAGGGGCCGCAACATATTGGAGCTATTTGGATACCCAAATGTTGTTGATATCTTCTCCTTGCTACTTCCTAGATTTCGAAACCACAACTATCGCGTTTCAACAAGAATACGTTTATCACTGATTGGAACGAGCATGACAGTAATCTGACATAGATGTCACCCAAACTCGTGGTCTAACCTAAAAGACTTGACATGTAAACTATGCCGCACTGCGATGATGAGGAATATACTCCGTTTTGTTCATATTATTTTGTCCATCCGCTGTATAAATAACAGAAACAAACTATAATTAACTAATACTAGTGAAAAAAAGTGGTTGATGAGTGCCTGCGGATGAGATTGCTAAATAGGTATCTTCAATGTATCCACAATACTTCAATGAAACCTAACTAATTCCTGGAAAATTCGTCCACTGTCTCCACGAGTTTTGTTTTGGAGTTGATGGAAACTATCAACTGGTCTAATTTCATCAAATTCAATTAAATTTTGAGAAAGGAATGAAGACTACGCCTGACGAACAAAATTTTCACATTGCCTTAAACCTGACGTCTAGTCCAGTCAAAACTACATCCAGTCAAAAATAGAAACAAAAAATAAAAAATGTTTTCATTCTGGTCATTGACGAATTTCAATTATTTATTCACTTTGAATTTTTTCAAGTGCGGTCGTCTGAAAAGAAAATTCAAATATGCCACCGGATGCAATATTCTAATTTTTTGTTCAATAAGTGTTTAAAAAAGACTCTTGACCGCGTCAATGAGGTTAATTAATTATTCTAGATATGAATTTCGTATCAGTCAGCACGTTTACTAGCACATTTGTGCATTCTTGCATGGAAAAGGCATTTGGAAAAAAAAAAAAAAATACTGAAGATTATTTCCACTCAATGTTTTTAGTTCAGGCTTCAATTTTTGCATGATTTGCAGACCATAGTCACTGTGGCTAATATTTCATGAAAAAAGATAACCTGAGGTTATTACATTGAATAGATACGAACGATTTTGATTTAAATGTAAAACCAAAAAAATAAATTAAACGGAAAATGCGGTTTTGTGGGTAGTTTGGCTTGGGAAAAGTGGTTTTTCCTTTCAACATTGTTCCTTACATGATATGGATGGAAATGTAGATAATTAGGTTTTTCATATCGCTGGCAGTTGCGGCTTCCTTCGTTGACAAAATTTTGAATCCTGTCCTAGTTGTTCATCAGAACAGTCACATTTCATCTGCCGGGTAGTGTTTCAAATGCATTTATTCGGGTAACTTGCATGCAACGTAAAATCCGTGAATTTATTGTTGATAATATTTGATAAATTTTGTTTGTCCCTGTGATAAGTGATAATACTGTTTTATCAAGTAAGTATGATAAATAAATGAGTTTTTCCAGTGCGCTTCTTACTCTTACTACGAAAATGTATTTCTCTGAAATGGTAGACCTGGTGTTATCATAAACATCATTCTTAGCATTTATTGTAGATTTCATCAAGACCCCTGTAGGATATTGTTAGTAGATAAACTGTACAGAATGTATTAAACTTCCATAAATTCATAAGCTTGCCAGATACATTACTTTTCAAGTACTGCATGTGCAACAACAATTTTAATCTGCGTCTTAAAAATATCTCAAGTTTCCGTCGTAACAAAGTTAGAAAAATAAAAACAATATATAAGTTCTCTTATCTATCTTTACACAAATCCATTTAAATTGTTGAATGATCTCATGAATAATATCTGTAGAATGTTCCTTTTCGAGTACGTGTTTATTCAAATACGAGAACAACAATTTAGTCCTTATGCGCGGCCATTTTATTTGGTTTCATAAAGTCTTTTCGAAATTGAAACAGCATCGTCATCAGGGATATATTTTCATGAATTTTCTCCTATACATTTATGGAAGCTCTGGTTTTCTTATTGCACCGTGATTGCTTATTCTATATTTTAAATCTTAATAATGATTTGTTTCGTTTGAATCCCAAAAACATAGCTCATGATTCAGTTGCCATCTTCGGAGCAGATCCATCTGGAAAAATACATTATTTCGACTGTTGATTACTCTTTGGGTAGTCTGTCTCTCAGGGTTTGATGTCTAGTAATGTGCTCGAATTTTTTTTCGGTGGTATCAACCAGAACACAACCACTGACAAGCTCTAGCACTAGTATCAAACTTCCAATCGAACGATATTTGACGCCAATTTAAAGATGCATTAGCGTTTATAAGAAAACCTTGTTTGAGATAGAGTAGGAAGACGAAGGTGCGGAGACACTCATTAACAATCAGAAACGGAAAATTCTCATACACATTGAGGTTTAGAAACCTAAAAATCGCTATCTCTCCACTCTCTTGCGTCGTTTAATTTCAAAGCTCTCTATCGTGCAAAGCTCATTTCATTTTCTTTATGGGGCATTGGCATCTCTTTCTTTCTGCCGCCCCTCCGGTCAGTTAGCATACGTATTTTGTTACGCTACGATATCAACGCTGACGACCTGACGCGACAACTGGAATGTTTCGATTAACAAACATAACTATTCAAATGTCAGTTGAATGCGCTTCTATTCACCATTAAGAAGGCTAAAGCCAATCTATTCTAGAGAACGGATTCACATAGACTGACGAAGTCAAGTGTAATGTGTCAAGCAGCTGCAGGCTGGGTTGACAGGAGAGGTGTTTAATAGTAAGTCCCGAAGCATTGCGTGTCAGGAAGTCTCACCCTCAGGGCTTAAATACAAATTCAGAGGAATTCGACGTTGCGAAACTGAAATAGTAATGGCGTTTCCCCGGGCTATATGGAGGACGCATGAATTCCTCCAAATCAAGCTTTCAGAAGTTGTGCTGAATAGTTATAGCATGTGTGGTCTAATCTTATTTTGAGTGAGTAAAATTCTCGCTGATTGGCCAATGCTGCGGACATTGTCGATCGCCAGCTTCAATCGGGACAGTTATTCAACCCAAATCGAACGCACGTCTAGTAAATAGATCTGTTTCGCACCATAGAATACATGGCAACCATCTTGACTGTTGTCCTTGCATTGAAACGGTCCGCGAAGCTTCGCTGGGCCCAACCATGATATTTGCAGTTTGTGGTGGTCATATGTTACTTGCTTTTCATCATCAAGAAATTTATATTTCAGAAATGAGTCGATTCTGCTGCAATTAACGAAAATTTCGGTCCGGAATGGTTCATTGTTGTTTTGATAATTCATGGGCACCCAGCTATCAAGTTAAGTAAGTTTGTCCAATCTTTTTAAAATGATTCCACGTGGTTTTTGGGGATTCATCTTTAACTCCTGAACGATGTTCCGACTGCTCACATAACGATTTATATCGACTACTTGCGAAATTTGGTAAATATTTTGGACATCAGTTCTATTGGAGCGCAACGTTTCCAAATAAGAATCCTAAGCCATTTTTGTATAACTCAACCATATACAACAATTGGGCTGAAACTACATCGTTTTTAAAGTAATAAAGTATAAAGTTGTCTACGTTGAACACCTGAAAAATTTAAGTTGGGAAAATGTATTACACGGAGTGTATCTTCACTGGGGCGTCCATTTTTGAGCCATATCAGTTTGGTTACTGACACCTGTCAAAGTGACATTATAGAGCCGTCTTGCACTGTTTCAACGATTAAAATTATGCGACGATTTGCAGACTATACGCGGTATTTAAAGTGAATGTCTCACCAGAAACATGAAAACAAACCTTGCTTCATATCGCGTATTATAAACATCTAAACGACTCTACAATTTACATTTTATTTTATTTATTTCATCATCTTAATTTTAAAAATTATTAAATATTTCCTTCACACCTTATGTCAATCATTATAAAACAGCTTGTCGTTAAACAAAAAATTATGCTACACATTTTAAATTTTCCTATCGCATTGAAAAGTATATTTTTAATGGAAAAATATCTTATCAAAGATGTATCTCAAGATATCAAGTTTAAATGTAAACATTTTCATGAAAGTTTGCATGAGTTCAAAGACATAATTTTCTAAACTATGACGTGTCCTTAAGAACTGCTTGAAAATTTAATGCTTTAAAAGTTATAGCAGTGAAAAGTTATAATCGAATCAAGTTCTTAAACTTAACATTGCACCGGCTGACATTGAAAATAGGATTAAAATAAATGTAGATTTCTCTCGTGTAGATAACAATAATTACACATATGTACTTCATTAGAAGTGTCTTGTGATGTTCATCTATGCATTTAAATATTGCTTGTCTATAGAAGCGTACGTTCTTAAAAATCTTGTACAAATTTGTTTATCTTTATTGCTTTTATGAGATAAGAGCTATGACACATATGAATATTGTTTTGTCACAAAAATCCATAAATAACTCATATGTGGAAATCTCTCATTCTAATAAACGTGTATGTTACAGTGACCTGATTGTTTTTTTATGAGAGGATGTTGTGTTTGAAATTGTACATAAACCTAGCTCATGTATCTCTTATTTTGTGGAATTGGAGTGAAAAAAGGGGAAGTTCTATATGCCAAATGAAAATTAAAACCAAAGAAAAGAACAAAGTCCTCTGGTTCCTTCAAAATTCGAGTCGGAATCTTCAAAATTTTGACCGATGAATAGCATAAGTTTGAACTTGCCAACGTTTATTTGAATGAATTTCTGACGTTATTCTGAACAAATCAAATATTCTCTAATCTTTTCTCCCTTTTTATCCAGGATCCAATACGTGCATTTGTATTTCGATGTTTCTGCTTTTAAATTGGGGTGGTGAGCTATCGGTTATCCCTCCTGGCCATGTGGATTTTGAGGGAAATCCCTTTGGTAACTTATTGGTCAACAGAGTTTGTGTCTGTTGTTTTTAACTATTTGAAACCCTTTTTCTTCGGCTTGCACTGTTAGATCCAGCATAAGCCAGTGTCGTTTGCTAATTTCCAAAGTGTAATTTTAGGTTTCACTGATAGATCTTCTGGTCGTTCTATAACCAACGCAGCACCTGGTGCTGCGAGGGTCAGAGGTTACAACACAGCTAGATGTTGTGTCCTCCTGCCGCAAATATGAGGCACTTATCAGGTAGTCACGTCAAACCTTACGGCGACTGTTCTGAAAAATATTTTATGTTTTTGTAATTTCTTTTCGTAATTTTGATTCTACGGACGCTCTACTTGTTTCTTACTTCAATAAAATTTATTTTGGGCATCACAAGGTAATTTTTTAGAATTATGTGGCCTTTGAATAATGGCTCGTGGATTATTTTCACTTCAAATGCGAGAAAGTCGCTTGTTGAGAAAGCCATTCGAGTAAAATGAGCTGCAACACTGAAGATGATTGGTATCTTTATCAATATTAACTCCGGCCATTTATTCAAGTAAATTGGATCGATTTGAAAATGTTACTTTGTCGTGGGTCTTTTCATTGCAATATGACAAGCCTGATAATGAACGGTCATCTGTCAAATCAGTTGTCTAATAACAGTGCTGTCATCTTATGGTTGGATACCACAAAATGAAACATCGTCTTTATGTTTTTCAAAGACTTCTATGTCTCTTAGACTCCTAAGACATAGGAGTCTTTGTTTAAAGACACTTTCAATTAATGTAAAGAACAGTAGAGATAAAGATCATTTACGAGTGCAATTAGAAATGCAAAATTTTGGCCGTGCCTAACTTTACACTTATGTCAACAGCTCTCTAGAGTCAAAGACATTACATGGCCAAAGCAATGATTGTTTCTTTGCCAGCAAAAGTTGGCTACAAAAGTCTTTGTCTGCTCATTTATGCCATAGATTTGCTTTCACTTTCACCATGCAGCGTCTAACGTTGTTACAGTGTGCAGACTAGATAATTCAAATGCAATATTTATTTTTTTACGGCCATAACTCGCAACTGATATGGTTATTGATTTTACTGATAGGGGCAATGTTAGAATTCCTAATTTTTGCCCAATCATTGCATTAGGAAATAATGAAGCAATTAAAGTGGTTGGAAGCCAATTTATGTACACTTATTAAGGATAGATGTAGTAATTTGACAACACCTGCTCCTCAGTCTCATACACTTGAATGCTGGAGAGCTATCAGAGTGTAAACATTTAAGAAAGTTATCTTCTGTTTAACAACTCTAGTATTCATGCGAGTACTACATGTATCTTCGGTAACCGCTAAATATTTTATCTGTTTGATGATCTTATCTTAGTTTTTATGTAGAATATTTCTACGATGTGTTATTCAAAAGGGTAATGCCATTTCACAATTAACTCCTAAACGAAATTGATTTATTATATTTGGATACTGCGTGAAACGCAAAATGCTCCGAAATGAGTGCTGCAAACCTTATTAATGTATGATATTGTCAAGTTAATTAGAATATATTACTCACACAAATAATATGGAGGAATTTTTATTGCTCTAACACCCTCAATTAGAGCAACATACTCATTATAATTTTTTGACTTTAGGTGCAATTTGTCTATTTCTTAATCACAGAAAGGTTAATCGAATGATAATGAATAATCTCCGAGTTCACAATGGGGGAATGGAATTTAATTTACTAACTTTTACCCTCTGAATAGTCATATCGTCATGTTTTCGTCACAAATACTTTGCCAAAGAGCCAGCAAAATATTTATCGATTAAAACAGCAGCATCGCAGAATACGGACGACAAGGAATTTATCAATATAATCCAGCCACCCACTTATGTAGTTATGAAAAACACATTGCAATGGGTCTGTTCAATTGGAAAACATCTCTGGTATCGTTATCAACTATAATTATTTCCCCTGAAGATATTTCGAATATTAGTTTTAAAGGAACTGATTTTCTTTTTCGCTTAAAGCGAGCATTCTGTGCTAGGCCTTCAATCAAATCGCGAAACATATGGTTAACAATTGTGTCATAAATATAAACTTATTACATCAGAACTAAGAATTATGACAAATTTGTAACATGTGAAATTACGAAACTTTTCAACTCGTTCCTATAAATAAATAAGGAAACATATTTGTAGTAGAGCGCACTTGATTCCAATGTGAAGTGTTTTATTGAAGTGATTGCCTCCATGTGAAGTGTAAAACATTGGAATTGAAGTATTCTATTAAGATTTTTAATTTAAATATTTTACTCATTGATCAAATGAATCCCCTTTTGTATTTTTTTTTTATATCAAATAAATTTATTTTACCACGCACGATTCAATTTGATTATTTGTTATCGATAGCGATTCGTATTCACCGTCTCACTAGGTTTTAATAACTCGAAGTACACCACACCACACTGGTCCCACCAAACACAGAGCATTGTCCTACGGTCAAAGCGATTTGGCCTTGGAGTCAATGGGTCGGCCTCACCAGGTGAAAGCCATCATTTTTACGGTTCGGGTTCTCAAAATAAACTCATTTTTCGTCCCCCGTGACAATTCGATGCAGAAAAGATTTCCTTTCGAACCTTTGTAGCAGCATTTCACAAATGATTTTTCGATTTTCCATTTGTCTATCGTTCAGTTGTTGTGGTGCCCACTTTCCATATTTTTGAATCTTTTCCATCCTCATTTTGAATCTTTTCAAATCCTTTTAAACGTTTGCAAATTGCTCCTCGGGTCACATGTAGTGTTTGTGCCAATTGTTCTTGCGATTGGGTTGCCCTTCATCCAATAACGCCTGCAATTCCCCGTCTTTGAACTTTTTCGCTGCACCAGGATGTTCATTGTCTGTTAATTCGAAATCTCCATTTTTAAATAAACGAAACCATGTCTCATAAGTTCTAATCACTGGAGCATGTTCATCATAAGTTTCTAACAGCAACCAATGAGCTTTAAATGCTTTTTTCTTTTGATGAAATAAGCAAAGCAACGAATTCCGCAAATGCGATTTACTTGGAACAAAACTCAACCTATTCACTGAAGTAAACAACTATGACGCTATTATTTTGGCAGATTGTAACTTGTGTATTTTTTAAGGTTAATGTCAATAGAAAAATATGACATAGATGCCAAATCATAGAAATGTACACATATCTCTAGTGACATCTGTCAGTAAAACCGGCAAATTTCAACGAACATCCCTGGTACATTTAGCATAGACTTTATAGTAACTTTTCTGTATAGTTCCCCTTCTTAGTAATGCACTTTTCCATCGAACTGTAGGAAAAGTGGTCAACCGCAGCCCATGACATTTCAGCCAATTGGGTTGTTAAGACTGAAGTGTGCGTTCTTGCATCGCCATGCAGAAGCAAAACATCTCGGAAGGCAAGAGTACGCAGCATTTATTTAGCAGCGATTGTGAAGACAAGCAATGAGTAAAACCCCCAAATAACCCGGGAGAGTCTCAAAAACCATTGACATAACCTTCCCAGCTGAGAGGCGTGTTGTGGCTTTTGGAGGTCCCAGTTCCCGCTCTCTTATCCACTCTATACTTGCACTTTCCAGTTCAGAAGTAAAGTGGCCAACCCATGTTTCGCCTCACGGCAAAATGTGTTAGAAGAAAGCCTGCCCTTCATCTTCAAAACGAGCAAGAAACCTCTGATAAACTCCAAATCTCGCATTTTTGGGTTCTTAGGTAATCAGACGTGAAATCCAGCTCGCTGCAATTGTTTGAAATTCAAACTGGTCTTGGACGATGGTGTTTACACTTCCAACACTGATTTCTTTTTCCTTATTGATTTCTGTTACAGTAACGCGATGATTTCCCTCAAAAAGTTTGCAAACAGTTTAAACGTTTGTGACTTTTTCACGCCCTTCATTAAATTTGGCACACCTGGCTTTCATTTGTGGTTATTGCTGGCTTTCATTAGTGGCTATTAAAGTACATTCTCACAAACTGTACACACAACGATCTGAATATCAGCTAGTTTAACGCCTTCCTTCATTAAAAACTTCATTATGATGCATTGCGCAATAGAATAATCAACGTCTCTTTCGCTTATTTTGAGGGCAACTAAAGAAATCGGTGGATCCGTAGATTTACCCTTGAGTCATCTAGAAGCGATCTTCGAAAACTTTCCGACAGTTACCCTACTTCTCATACGCCTCCTTAGCCCTCGGAAGCATAAGACTCGTTTATATATGGATGCCCCTCGTATTATCCTTTTTAAAAATTAAAGAGCTAACTTATTGTATGATTGAATGCTGTTATTGTAGGTGTATAGACTCCTACACAAAATTGAAAAAAAAAAATCATCCTTAATCTATGCTCCCTACAAACATCCTATTGGTCCTGCCAAGCCTTTTTGCAACTGAACCTTTGGCTTAAACCGCTCATACCTCAAGTTTATTTATCTGTACAACAACGATCAAAATAAAAGTTTTTTGATAACAATTTGAATACGTAGAAGTCTCAAAAGACACCACGATAATCGTATCATAACCCCTATACTTATGTCTAGTGAGATACCTGATCCGTAAAATATTCTTAAGGAATTATAAACTTTGGTCATAGTATCAATAGTTCAGGCGTTAGTATATTCACCTTTCATGCTATAGGTTAAAGGTTCAAGTTCCATTTTAATTTGTGCTTTTTATACCAAAGCCATTGTTTTATTAGCTGTGATAGTACGGCGACGGAAACTGTTCAAGATTTATTTGCCTGCAATCTCTTCCCCAGATAAGGTCCTTGCTTGCACGGTTGGTATTTGTTAACCATGACTTGATAGTAGAATTGAGCGGATATTACCAACAAAGGATGCTCAGAAATTCAGCTTTCTATAGGACTAATGACATGCAGAGAACTATTTACTGAAATCGTTTGAAATACGATTGAAGAGATTCAGAAGTAATAAGTGAAAAGTTTCAGAACAGGATGCAGTCGCCAGAACTATTATTTATTTTCGTATACAAGCCCGATATACTTCAACCTGTGATGTGAGCTCTGATACGCGTTAGACTGACTGATATTCACTTCTAAAAAAAAATTAAATATCAAGCGTGATAATGGCCAAATAATTTTCTATTTTTGTGGAAGTTCTGAACTTCCACTGAACAATCCACCGTGTCCAAAATAATATGTTTTACAATGTTTTCATTTTAATCTCATTTAAAATACCATTGCACTTATCGATTAAATTAAATAACTAGACACGTCAAGTAATCTGTGTACATAAATTTTATTGTTTCTCCCATTTTCTTCTTTTCGTCTTAATTGAAATCTGGCGGCCATTGTTACTTGTTCAAGAATGGTTCACTGTATATGAATTGTGTACATCACCGTAAATATAACGCATGCGAACAGAGTACGATATAGACAATTCTATTTAATTGAAACATTTATTTAAATAATTTCCATTTCAATTGATTTAAAGTGAAAACAAGAGATCAACGACAATTGTTTTAAATTTAGGTGTACGCGTATTGTGTTGAGAAATTGAGATGTTAGACGAGGATTGCAGTTTCATGTGAAGCAAGAATTTTTGGATTATTTACAAACAAATAGAGAAATTTTCATAGCTTAGCAAGGTTTGAAATAATAACTGAGGTTGAAATTGCAAACAAACGATCATTGAGTGTAGGATAGTATGAACTTTTTTCTACAACTAGAACTCTACATTTGTAGCTTTGCATTTTTAAAACCTATATTTGGATTGGAAGACTAAATCAGAAACCTCTAGAGAACTCTTCGCGTGACCTTTTTTATGCTTACTCCAACACTACCTCTAGTTGTATTATCATTCAACGTGGATCATCATCTACTGTTGTGTGTGACTTGCATCTAGTTAATGTTACTGAAAGCTAGAACGTCATCAGGAGATAATTTTGCATTGTCGGTGTTACTCGTATGTAGATGGAAAGGTGGTGTCAGGATTTTCTCAGTCTCTTATTCCATGCGACAGACGACACCGTTTGAACTAGTTCTTGATGTCACAATGACGTCAACGTCAGAAGAACCTGTTCTTTTCAATGAATAATGAGGCTATTATGACGTTAAGAACTATTTAAAACGGCGTCGTCTGTCCGGGGTATAAGAAAAAGTCGGTCATGGAAGTGTGATTGACTCAGTATAGCTTGTGTCTTTAGGAAGAGTTTGTTGAGCCACCTAACATAACTACCATTGGAAAACGAACCATCAGATCCACGAAAACGGGCCATCAGATCCACGTATTTAACCTGCACCTCATCAATGAACTACAATGCAACAATGTGTTCCCCAACCTCTCTATGCCAGGGTATTGCACCGTTGCCGCAAAATCACAGTAAGGAACGGCGGATATGAGTCATTGGAATAAAGAAAGGATACATTAAAATAAGTCAGTCGATTTGAAAAAGTCTGGGATCAAAACATGAGTCGGATCCAGAACATCTAATCCGAGCTGAAATTGCCACCAAGACACAACGCAGAAAAAGGTTTTCATATTCTAATTTTTTTTAATTCTAATTATGAGGAAAAATCTTCTAGAAGAAATAAATACTCCTGAATCTCATGGGAAAACTGATTCTTGAATTTAGACTTGGAAATAACTTGGAAGAAAATATCAAAATATAAAAATGATGCCATAGTCGTAGGACTTCGTACTATCTGTTCTGTTCGATTGGCAAGAACATAGATGAAATCACACATGCACATGTTTTTCGGTTACTTAGTTTATCTACTGTTCCAACAATTAGAAAGTTCCAAATTTCTCCGGTTGTTCCAAAAAAACCTGATGAATAAATGACTCAAGTCTATCATTGTTCTTATAAATATAACAATTAAAGTCTTTGGATTTGTTCAGAATTTGTGGAAGCTCAAGGCATCTCAATTTTTTCATTGCACTTTCGATTGCAATGGCAAGAACCATGAAACTAATGTTGCCTTGTAAATTTCGTACAGTTATATATAGAAATAACTTTATGTTAAATGAACCGACGGCGATAAATAATCAATAATTTTATTGTTTGTTTGTTTCAGATAACCACCATAACCCTACGCAATAACAAACTACTATAATGGATCATATGCATCATCACGATTCTACAGATATGAGTAGTATGTTGGATAATTTACCAAACGATTAAGAAAATTTATTAATGCGAAAATATGAAATTCTAGCACATAATCATATGCCAAATATGAGTGGAAGTCATGATGATCATGTTCATGCCATTCATTTAGCAGCTACAACCGAAGCATCACCTTCAGCAGGGATGTCACATGACCACATGAACCATGGAGGTGGAGGTGGGATGTCAATGGATCATATGATGTCTATGGCTGTAAGTTCAATCACTAAATGTATGAAGTTGTTTTAGGAATTTTCAGTTTTCTAATGGAATCTTTGATAGTGGTAATATTTATTAGATTAATCATTAAATTGTTTTACACGGAAATTGAGTCGAAACCTTTCAAATTTATGCCATAGTCAAAAGCCAAATCGGATAACATTGCAGCTTCCCCGAATTGTTCAATAATTCCCTCAACGTTAAATGCTTCCCTACTACTAAATTTTTTTTTTTTTAAATTTTTTTTCAATTTTGATGTGAAGTTTAAGCTGGAGTTTGATAGGGGTCAGACATTTTAGACTTAAGTCATAATAATTCTCAATGCACCAAGCGTTTCTCATCGGCAATGCTAGAATGTAGGTAATCACGACATAAAATCCTTCCGCCGAGTATCTGCATCCAAATCACCTCACCTCGAATTCAACTCCTGACTTTCACTATGCACACCATCCATTGGACTTCAGAGCCGAGAGATTTCAATATTAAACCAAATAAATTCAATACAAAATTCACTCAGAGTTAATCGAAACCGAGCATCTCAGGATCCGAAGGTTACCTTCAATCCGCCACGTAACGAAGAAATTTGCGATAAGGAGACACTTGCGCAATATGATATTTCTGTAGCTCAAGTCTCCCCTGGATTCCAATAACTTCAAATTACGTTATTTTTGAATTTTAGTAATTGAAAAATTCGATAATCTGATCGAGTTCAAGGCTCATGTGGCGGTTCCATATCAATTTTTTTAGGAAATGCTTTATCTAACGAGAAGGTTCTTGAAAATGGATTTTTTTTGTCAAGATTAGGACTTTATGGAAAGTATGTGGGAAAAACCATGTCAATTAGTCTCCCTCATCTTTATGGTAGTCTACGAATTTTGAAACATAATTTGAAGCAATCCAAGAATCAATTCATTTGCTTATATCATCTTCATAAGGATTGAGGTGTTGGTCAGTCCTCTCTCATCGAATGGAATAAATATCAATAGGAAGTTAGTTTTCTTTGGTTAAGGAAACTCGCAATGAAATATGTTCTGTGACTCTAGAAAATACCGAGAACAACTTAGAGTGAATGATTGTTGGTTATTCGGAAGATTTAAATGCGCGGCCAAGCATACACCACGATATTTCACGTATAGGGGTATATGAGTATCCGTTTACAACACCAGTAACGATTATATACTATAAACCTTTCCTTTTCTGCTGTTGAAGCAAATGAACACACGTGAAAGAACGATACTCAACGACTCACAAATTCGACTCATATACCAAGTAATGTTCTTGCTTTTGTCCTTACTCCACTTAACCAATGCGACATCGTCGGTACTTGCTTCTTCTTGCTTGCTTCATCTACTCGCAGCGTTTTTACGAATTCACCTAGAGTGGATCCCCATATGTTTTCAAAAATTTTCCAGTTTTGCTAGGCGATTTTTTATCACCTAAATCAAAATCATTATTTTTGATGCTTCAAAATCATTCTCTGTATATCGTTTTCAACACAGTTTGCTCACCGTACGTTTCAATAAGATTCTTCACTGAGGATTTCTTTAAAATAAATTAAATTTTTAATAAATTAATAAAGAATAATTTGAATACTTATTTTGCACTCTGGGTAGCTTGGGTCCGCCGGGCCTTGCTTCGTGGGTCTCGAGGATGCGTTTCTGGCTGCATGGCTGTATGCAGCCGAAACGCGTCCTCGAGACCCACGAAAGAAGGCCCGGCGGACCCAAGCTACCCAGAGTTAATTTTGGCCTGCGGCAACACCAAAACGAACTTATTTTGCGCTTTGCTTGATTTTGATTGTGACCTTGAATTTTACAACACATTACATCAAACTAGGCTTTGTATTTTTATGGCTTAATACGTTGGCTACCATACGAGTCGGTATCGACTCACATGAAAAAGTGCCAAATCTACCGCGCGGGTTGAAATCGGGTCGCGACAAGTCTGAACACGAGCCCACATGAATCAGTACGTCTCATGCTTGTTTACTTCAGTTGTGCAATAAACCTCATATCAAGTGCATTGGCCCAATTAGTCAATTGATTTTATTTAAATATTGTGAGTGATTTTTAGTGATCTGGCTGCTAAGGTAAGTTATTATAGCTTATTATTACCCCATTTCGAACGAAAAAAATTGTGAGACGATTTCGACTCTCAATTTTCTCTTATCAATTTTTTACAATGAAAACAAAAATGAAATTTTGAATTTTCATTATTTATTCACCTTGTTATTGAAGTAAATATTATTCATTATTATTATTATTATTTCGTGTTATTGTAGATGAATGGTTCTATACCTAGAAGCTGCAAAAGGTTAACAGTATCTGAAATTCAGCGAATATTAGAAGAAGATTCAGAAAATGAAGGGGAGGGTCAGGATTTCTCTTCTGATGTCAGCGATTACGAACCAGATGAAGAAGAGAATATTTCCGAAAGTGACGACAACGCTGATGATGGTGTCCTATCTGATCCGCAGTCTCCAGGACCATCAGTATCAACAACTCCAGTTCGAAAATGGAATAGCGTTACTGGTGAACTTTTAAAAACATTTGCCTTTACCGGTGACTCCGGATTAAAAAATATTAACGGAGTAAGTAAGGAAATAGATGCCTACTTACTTTTTCTGGACAATGAGGTCATTCGACTAATATTAGAATGGACAAACAAGGCAGGAGAAAAATATTTTATTTCTAAAAATAAGCAAATCCAGTGGAAAACTGTAACTGAGTTGGAATTGAAAAAATGTCTTGCATTGTTGCTCTATTTTGGTTTAGTCCGATATCCGTCATTAAAAAAATACTGGTCGAGGGATAGAAAATTCGTAAATCTATTCGTGCGCAGCACCATGCCACGAAATAGGTTTGAAGAAATTTTACGCTTCATTCACTTCTCAGACGAAGACAGCCGGCCAGATGATAGACTGAAGAAAGTGTATGATTTAGTCCACATGATGAATAAAAAATTTCAATATTACTCCAACCCAGAGGAGGACGTAATAATTGATGAGACCATGGTGCCTTTTAGAGGTAGGCTGAAGTTTCGCCAATATTTACCAGGAAAGGCACACAAATATGGAGTAAAATTATACAAGGCTTGTGGAGCAGACGGCTATACATACAGTGTTAAAGTTTATTCTGGTAAAGAAGATGACAAAAATCCAGCGGATTTGCGGCACAGCAATAAAGTTGTGTTGGGCTTATTGCAGAATTATCTAAACCAAGGGAGGACCTTAGTGGTCGACAACTTTTATACAAATATCGCAATAGCAACAGAACTTTTGAAGTCCAACACATATTTAGTTGGAACAATGCGGGCGAAAGTGAAAGACGTTCCCAAAAGTATTTTAAATGCGAAATTGAAAAGGGGAGAGGTTGTTGGACTTGAAAGCGACGACGGCATTGTTGTCGGCTGCTGGAAGGATAAAAGGGATGTGCGATTCATAACAACAAAGCATACTTTGGAAATGGTACCTGTTGGAAAAAATAGAAAAGGCGAAACAGTAATCAAGCCAACAGCCATTACATATTACAACAAGAGGAAGCAAGGCGTGGATCTCTCTGATCAGATGACCTCTTATTATTCACCGCTCCGTAAAACGATTCGTTGGTTCCATAAAGTTGCTTTCTTGCTGATACTAGGAACATCTGTTGTAAACGCGTGGCTAATTTTCAAAAAATTGACAGGATCTAAACTGTCCATTGCGAATTTTCGAGAATCTCTGATTGACTATCTCGTAAGCACTTCAGGACCAGCAGCTCCGTCTACCTCTCCCAAGAAAGACAAGCATAGCTTACAAAAAAACCACCCAAAAAGATAAGAAAAACCACTCTGTGAGACGTCGCTGCGTTAACTGTTACGCCACCCTCAGCAAACATCTCGGCAGAAAAGAGGCACTGAAAAAATGCCCTAAGGTTGTTACCAAGTGTGTGACATGCCCAGGGGAACCATCTATGTGCCTAGAATGCTTTGATAAACATGATACATAGTTTTGTTTTTATATATAAAAAGAATTTTTTTTGTATTTTTTATAAATTTTTTAAAATTAAAAATCTCGTAAGATAATAAGACTTTTCCTTGGCCCAACTATACCATTCTGTAGGTCTCACTTTACACTAGGCAGTAGCCAAGACACAAAATCCTCCTTTGTGGCACAGTATTTTTAAATTGCCATAAGAGAAGCACTAGCGTGAGCCACTATATCGACTCTCACTTTTTTGTTAGCTTCTTTCCACTGCGAGACGAAATCAACCCGCAATAGTGTATTACCGAAATTTCTTTGCGAGTCGATTTCGAACCACAAATATGTGTTAACGCCAAAGTACCAAATGACCGCGGGCCATATAGACTGAAAAAAACCACTTATGGTGGTAGCCAACGTGTTAAGATGACATCAGGCTACAGGAAGTGACTTTTCAACGGAAAAACGTAGGAGGTAGAGATTATCAGGAGGTGAACCCTCCCTACATTCCCGATGCCACCAAACGATGAAGTATGCCCTTTAAATGGTTAGAGCTGTCTGATCGTAGAATACTACATGGTCCTATTTGTGAAACAAATCGATCATACATCACTTAAAAATTGGAAAACTTCGACCCATGTATCAAAGAAATCGTCCTGGTCCAACTTTGATATGAACATAATGTACTGCAGATGTTTTTCTCAGCTACACAAAATATACATTTAGGAGACTGTGACTTAACAATCTCGTGCAGTTAAAACTGAAATATATGTGTCCGCTCGAGAGTTGAGTAAGGACGAAATCAATCAGAAGTTGTCATCTCAAAAGTGAAAGCTGTCTCTTCACGTTAGCGATAATCTACCAATTAAGTGTAAAAATTATGGCAATATAAATAAAAACATATATAACTATTAATGTGCGATAGAGCAAGTCAAAGGATGGATACTACTCCTGCAAACCTCCCCCACCGGTAACTAAGCAACCTTCATCGATGAAAGACAACGAATTTACTAATCTTGTACGTTTTCATGCCTGCTTAAAAAGGTTTAATAATATGAAATCAAAACTAACAAAGCAATTTATTCTTTTTAATTTACTCCTTGAATTTTTTCGTTTCTTTATGAAATTATTAACAATCCAACATTATCTTGTTTCAGTTCCATTTTGGCTGTAATGAAACAATTCTATTCTCATGGTGGAAAATCGATTCGGTTGCTGGATTATTGGGATCAATGATTGCTATTTTCGTCATGGCAACATTATATGAAGGACTTAAATATTATAGAGAATTTTTATTTTGGAAGACATACAATATGCTTGAATATCGTCCTGTTGCTGTTGGTACAAAACCCGAGGAGAATCAAAATGCACATACAGTGCAGTAAGTAAATTCAAATTAGTTTCTTAAATTTTTTGTATTTGTTTTGCATGTTTCTCGAGATATCGATGATATTGGATAGTTGAGGATAAATAATTTTGATTCCAATATGATCTTCTCAGTGAATTCATCAAACCTGTGTTAGTGCTCTCATTGTTTTATAATTAACAATCATTTAACTTACATTTGCAGCTATGTTGGAGAAGTTGTACACAAAACACCGTAAGTTTTATATCAAGTCGTTCGTTCTATATGCATGCGTAGATAATGAGATTGGTCATGGGGATATTATGATTAGATTAACAATAATTCTATTTATTTCTGATGCTTCGTTCTTTGGCTTAACTTTTAATTATGATCCACACTTTTTGACTAAGTTCAGTTTCGACGGGATTCAGTCGTTCTTTGTATAAGTTTCCTTAGCGTTCTGTTTTCGGCATTTTAAATTGTTTATTTTTTCAAATGGTAATTATTTAAATTATTTATAAATTCTGGGCTAATTAAGCAATGCTTTATGCTATTTCTGAGTAGCATTTATACATGAAACTTGACTAAAGGGTTAAATTGGTTCAGGCATGTATATCAGCTTATCTTATACTATATGTATATATTTATAATTATATATACTCATATATTAGGACCTTGTATAAGTTGAATAAGTTTTTTGTGTAGTATTTTGAGTAACATATTCAAAAACATGTCACAAAAATTATAGTCCATCACTATCAACTTCTTTCTCCTATTTATTTAACAACATATGAATATGAAATCTGTTTAATTCATATTTTAAAAATGTTATACGTTATATTTTGGAGAAGTATAACGTATAACATTCACGAAAAATCAACACATTTACTTGTGCCTTCATAAGAAGGGAAGTGCTGCTCGATCTTCTACTGTCACATGGAATAGTTAATCCTTTTACTATCAAAACTACTTTTCCTCTATTTGTTATTATGGTTCTTTTATAAGCATTTTATTCGAATCATTTATATCGATCATTTGCATTCTTCTTGCAAAGGCTTGGTCCAATCGTCCATGTCAGCTGAATGGCACAAACGCCACAAGAGTCCCTTTTTCGCAGAGCATATCTGCACGCGTCCATTGTCTACCAAGGAAACAATATTTTTTGCTGCGGATCGGCTTAAATGGACAGCCCCGCCCCCTTTTTCCGAATCAAACGATTTGTTAGGAGGAATTTAGGATGAGGATTGTAGTAACGCTCATTCGGGTCCGAACATAGGCGACCAAAAACATCAAAACATACTAAAACAATGTCAAATAAAGTTAGGAGGCCTAAATCAATCATTGGTCATAATTTATATACGTTAACATGAAAAATAAACCTAGATATCGTCTAGATATCTACCAACGTATTAAGACGCTAAGCGCAGCGAAAATTCTCGAACAGTAACCAGAGCAGACTTTCCCGAACACTTCCGAAGTAGTTATGGAGTTCATAGTTAGACAACTCAAAAACGCAGTAAAGCATATCTTCAAGCTGGCAAAACTGTCTCCATTCTGTCAAAATATAACAATGTGCAATATAATTTGGAAAAATGACATCCATTAGAAGCGCACATTCAAAAAAGTTAGTCTCAGTTCCTTAAAACTCGATAGGACGTTAATGAATGGTTTGAATCGGTTCCAATAGATAGCTGTCGCTTAAAAATTAAATACGTGCTTGAGGAATATATAAATGACTCTAGTAGACAAGAGCAATGTGTTGGCTACGACAAAATTCGAGAGCAGAGTTGGAACAGCTGGTGGCAACGTAACTTAAAACTCTTCTAAGCTTCTGTAGGGCGGCAGGAAAAACTATTTGCGAAGACCAAATTTTGGCGATATTTGGCGAGCCAAAGGCTAGTACTGACCTGTTCTACATCAAGTAGTCGATCCCACAAACAATAATGAACTGATGAATCCACTAAGTAAAGAAGGAATCATCCTTGATGATTCCTTTGATAATTTTTTTCAAAGCTCACCCGCACAACACACAGTAACACTTTCTTGGCATGAACACTCGTTTTGTAATTTTTTTAAACGGTTTGCGCGAATCCATCCATGCTTATCCCACTTTGGGGCACCATAAATAATTCTCTAACTCCTTTGTAATTCTTGCTCTTCGACTTTAATTCATTCCGATGTGAATTCTATAAATTTAGGTGCTTTTTGTGTCTGGTAATGAGAAATTCATTTTCGTTTTCTTAGTATCTTTCCCTTTGCATTTGCTGAGCAAATGCTGTCTACTCTGCATATTTTTCTTGCGTTTGAAGTTGATTTTCGTCCAAGCTACTTCGTAAATAATAATAAATATAAATAAATTTTAAACGATGATGGAAAAGGATGTCGCTGTATTTGACTGTCCGAGTTCCCTACTTTCAGCTAGGATCGCATTTATGCCCTTTTCCCCTGGCATTGCGAAAGCATATGAGCTTACGTTCGTTGTGACTATATTTAAGACCTAATTTTCCAAGTCTCTTGCCGTCAACTCGCATGATCCTTTATTAGAGAAAGAGCTGACTTTGGCTGGGCATCACTTGCAAGACTCTAGATGTCGTTTGCATAGAGAAATGCCCTCTAATTAATGTTTAATGAGAAGTAGACATTATGAGCTAACGAAATATCGTGAATGAAGCAATTTAAAATTATCGGGCCTAGCATATAACCTTGAAAGACTCCGGAGAGTACTGAAATATTGCTTGAAGTTCCATTGGTTTTTTTTTTTAGCTCGAGTGACCTCTCGCTAAAGACAATTCATGATATCCGACTGAGTGCAATTGTTTAGTGATGGTGTATCAGTTTGAAAAGAAGTCCTCCACTCCAAACCATGTCGAGGGCGGCTTTATATAGGCCAATTGAGCGAGCAAAAGTTGTTTTCTTTCTTCTAATGGAATGGAATTCCATAGTTGAAAATCATATAAGTGACTTAACTTTATGCCAAAAATTAAAAATTTTAAACGATTTAAATGTGTCAAAGCATAGTTAAAGCTCAAAACCAAGTTTCACTTAGCACACTTATGAGAGAGATGTGATGGCTAAGCATTTTGTCCTTGTGAAAATTATTTGTATTACTCTTTTGTTTCATAGTAATTTGTTGTATTATAAGGAGTGTTCCAAAACGAATTTCATTCTAAAGGTGATTTCGACGTAAAGATCTACTAAGAGTCATCTCGCGGGACTACTAAATTCGGAAAGTGACTAACATTAAAATATCATGGAATTGATGAAAAAATTTATATTTTGCTCTTCTACGCACCTTGCCAAGTTCATAATATTTTCTTTTTCTTACTTTAATTAAACTCACAAAGCATGTATATGGCGCAGCACAATTTTAACACAGTGTTTAAGTGTACACGGCACCAATTACGTGGCAATAATTAATCCATGTTTCCATTAATTTCATTAACTCGAATTTCGACGAATTTTCCTTTCTTCTTATTCAAATTCTTTGCAGGCCGTCAATGCTCTCGTGGATGCATATCTATCAGACATTCTTACATATAGTCCAAGTGACATTGTCATTCCTGCTAATGTTAATATTCATGACCTATAACGTATGGTTGTGTTTGGCTGTAGTATTGGGTGCTGCCGTAGGTTATTTCTTGTTCTGCTGGAAGAAATCAGTTATAGTTGATGTTACGGAACATTGTCACTAGCAGCAGCAGGAACAACACCAACAACAACAGCCATCGCAACCAAATCAACCCATTCAACAACAGCAACAACAACAACAACAATCGATATGTATCGGTCAAACATCGTTTGTAGTAGATGAGAATAGTGGAAATGATGCCTCTACAACGTTAAATTCGACGATTGATCCGGTGGTGGCAGTGATCACAACATCTAGTTCGACTGCTCCATCGATTGGTGGTTTTAGAGGCACAGTAGATGGATAATGTTAGTGGAAAATGTATTTAAATAATCATAACCATAGCGTGTAGGACGATGAGCGAAGCAAGTTAGAGTGGTTGAAAAGGATATACGACATGAGACAAACAAACAAAAACATACAAACCAAACCAGACTATAAAAATCAGAGAGAACTGATGAAATTTATCCAAATTATGAGCTCGTAGCCCTCATTGATTAGGAATGTGGCCATCTTTGGCAGCCAACGCTGCCCCGACGGTTATGAAAATGTTTTAAAATTCCCGACCACTTGATTATGACGAATAATAATTACACATAACAAAGTCCCGATCTAATGCAGTTGTACATTCTCGATTGAATTCATTTTAATAATTCTTTTATACAAATATTAACAAACAAGAACTTCAGAAACCACAGTTTAATATTCAACAAACAGGGCAAATTATGTCTATAAGTTGTAACGGCGACGCATAAATAACGCAAACTACAAAAAGACACAACTGTGATTGGTCCTTTTCCGCAAATTGGGCGCGGCCGACGAAAAAATTGTTGTACGTCCCTTTCGAAAAAGAAAAACAAGCAAGTTTGCCAGGACCTAATTAATATTTAGTACAAAAATGTGGTGGACACAACCATTTGGTCACAAATTAATTAGTTTAATGCCAAACAACTTTCAACCTATTCACGACCCGAAAAAATGTGAAATTTATTTTTTAATTGCAGAAAGGATAACAAAATTTCAATAGTCCTTGCGTAATGTATTATGACATTGCATACACTTATTTGATTGTTCTAATTTTAACTACTGCAACTTGTTTTTAAAACTAACGGCGATCACTAAATAACAGGAGCAACATTTTACAGCGTACATTCGATGTTTTTATTGACGGTTTGGTTTTTAATAGAAAAAAATAATGATATTCTATTTGATCGTAATGTGTTTAGTTATATTTTAAACGTTGCGTGTTCCATTCTCAGAAGGAGAATAAATAAATTACGCGTGTATACTTAGTGAATAGATTTATAATTTTTCAGAGAAGAAAAAGTCTAATCTCTAAGTTTTATTTCTTTTTTATTTCTAAGCATTCTTGTTCTTTCGGATTTTCTTATACGAAAAACAGTTTTCTTTCATCTTTATCCATGTAGAACGGTTATATTTCAAATAGATTCATAAATGCACCATTCTTGGATTATTTTTAACGCATAAGATAAACACACGAAATTGAAATTATTATTAAATATTTTATCCTCAAGCATTTGACGAACAAAACGGAAATAATATGTAATTTAGACGAATAGTAACTGTAATAATTGTTAAAAAAAAAATCTGGTTCCTCAGAAAGTGAATGCACAAAAGATTCCAGACGGCATTGCGTTCTTGTGGATTGAAATTGTGAACCTGAATAATTGAAAATTACCTAAAACCTATAATGATACGCATATTCATGCCCAATTTTAGCATGTCAAGCCTAAATAGACAATATTAAAAATGTGCTAAATGTATGTGTGCAACTATGGATGGGCTTATAATTGCTTTGATGTGGCTGACCTTCAACTAATTTCAATGCTCATGATTTTACAAAGGTTTCAGCGTCTGCCTTTCTTGATCATTAATTGTTGAGTTCAATGGAAAATAAACAGGCTTCCGCAATGAAAGGAGACGACTCAAGGAATTATCTGGATTATAAGAATCGTTTTAAACGGAAACAAACAAACAAAACTATGATTATATAAATAAGGATCAGTTGTGCGACGATAAAGCTTATGTATTACAAATAATTGGCATATATAGAACTGATTTACGGGGAAATAAAGCAAAATGCATGATAAAATCATTTATATTTATATATTTACAACAATAGCAAAATTATGAATAACGTAATGTATCGTGTAAGTACGGAACTAATGAATATTTCGAATCAATAAACCATTTAAAATTGTGTATAGGTAGGCATGTGAATATAAGCTTACGATTATAATAAGAATATAAAATGCTAGAATAGATATTAAAAATGGATATACATATGATATATTTAAATAAAATATTTGCACTATATAATATTGAATTTATTGACAGAGATCTTGGACTATAAAACATTGTGGTTTATTGAAAAATGTCTTGGATCGGTTCGTTTGTCTATTAAATGCAATTTAGTGATTTATTCTGTTCCTTTCTGTGATCGTATTCTGGACATTAGCTAGGGGATGAGAAAAACCTCTGGTATTTTGTTGAAGCAAGAAAAATAATTCTGGAATTCCCACGGAATAAAAAGAAGTGTTTATTCGTTGTAAGTGGTATTCCTTGTAGTGTTATTTTTATCAACAGTCTCAAAACACTAAAGCTTGTTGGTTAGTAGTCTTAGGGGCGCAATCTTTGACTTTTAACACCATTGGTCTTGTTGGTCTTTTTGCAGAACTTGTGTAGTTTCCGTGGTTCAACGTTTTTCGATCAAGGTTTCTACTAGGCCTTGGTTTTCTGTCGTCCTGACCTTCTTGGGATGTTGTTTCAACCTTGTCTGCTTTCACAGCTTCTCTTTCATGGTTGTACTTCGACTTGCTGTACTCATTCCGTCTGAACCATCCGATTGTTAGTTTAGATGTGTATGTGTGTGGGGGACATGTTTTTATGCAGTTCCTAAGAGATACTTTTCATAAGTTCATTTATTAAGTTTTGATTGACACGGCATAGTTTGTGCTCAGTCTTCATATATCTATGGAATATTAATCCTTTATTTTCAACCACCGTTGGAGCTCAAATCGTAGTCTCAGTCGGACCTGAGTGCTGAGGTGACCAAAAAAGCAGAAATTGTTGGTCAGTAAAGAAGTTTCTCACAAATTCGTCTCCTTTGAGCAATTCTTTCCATTTCCTTGCACGTTTTCGGTCATGTCTTGTAGGAATACTTTGTGGTTAGGCAACCAGCTATGATAGCTTATAGAAAATATTTCGTTATAATCGTTCTATCGAACGGTAATGGTCGAAAACCGATTGCGAAACAAAAAATAACGCGCAGAATCAAACGGAAGGCCATTCTCTTAGTTTCCAGAAAGGTTTTGCGAAAATGAAATAAATCTCGAACACAAGTTAGTCAGTCAGCTACTAGTCTAGACTGAAATGCCTTTTAAGTATCAATAAAGATCAATGCCAATCAATGAAGCTCCTATCCTATGACTAGAGATCAATCCTAAAGATTATTGTTAGTGTTGTTAAGGTTTTAGGCAACGGTCTCTAATTCAGCTTGCTCAGGCTGGTCAGATTTACCCGAAGACGAGACTGTTTACATTAGCTTGTCTAGTTCTCTGCCGTTGGAATCTTAACCATTCCACATTTGAATGAGCTTATAGGCTTTAGCATAAAGTTCCATGTCCCATTTCAGTTGCTGTATACATTGAGTCTAAAGTGTGGATTGATAGTGAAATATTGTGATGGAATCTAATGACGACCCGCTTTTTTTGAAAATAATTTATTGCATGCAGAAGGAAGGTCGTTTGTCAGCGTACGGCGTACGGGCTCAATGGAGCTCAAATAACAAATTCCTGGCGCGGTAATGTTTTTTTTCTTTCAAGCTTAGTCGGTATCCTCCAAAAAGGATGATCATCCGCATGGTTACGAGCTCGCGTTTCTCTACACGAATTAAGGAACACAATATGTGCGATGTGTGTCATGGGCGCAAGAGTCTGGGCCAACACACAGCCCATGCTACGTGTTGCATCGCAAGGGGAAAGGGAGAAGTCTCAAGAAATTACTACTTGATATTTTTCGACGAAACGGATGCATCGTGTCGAACTGCTTGGTATCTGAGAAGGAAATTGTCGCTAGGCCGTTGATCCTAATTCTCTCTAGTGTTGCATGAGGAACATGATCCTCTGTAATGGTGAACTTTCCACAAACGCGTGATCTGTAATCGTTGAATTCGATGCATATATATCCTGGTTTGAGTTGATTTTAAAAATCCACAAATTTGTAGTGCAAGTCTTATCGGACCAACTTACTATTGGTTACGAGGAATCGTTAAGTACCTACAGTGAAATCCAAATAGTATCGCGCCGTTAAAAATCATGTGTAGAGGTTTTCAGTCCTGTAAAAATCAATGATACCCGTTTTCCATTCTGTTTAGTTGGTCGCATTTATAATTCCACAAGTTAAATATTCGACAGGCAAACGGAGAGTTGAAAGCGAAAACAAGATTTAATGATGTTGCAGCTACGTCCTTGCGTCTCAGATACCTAAAAGATCCGTTGGAAGAATCCAAATCCTTTGGTTGTTTTGATGGCAACGAATCGCTGATTTAAGCTGCCTTTCAAGCCGTTCAACTGCCTAATTCCTATCGTTAAATGGGAATCTAGTCTGCAGATCTATACGAAAATTTTCTTTTTTTCTTCTTTTTTGTATTTTCTAATTCTACTTTCGTGTTGGTGGGGAATGTAACTTTTGTAAGGCTGTTAGGTTTGAAGTGATCAACTTCCCTCCCATCGATTAAAACCAAACAACGGGCAACTTATACAAACAAACATTGGTTTTATTGTTATAAAAAGAAACAATCAAATAAATCTAGTTTTATCTGAACATCTAAAATAATACAAACTACAGCTTCTGTTCCGCCGAAAAGCATAACCATTGCTCTGGTGCGTCGAATGTATCTTCCGGTAAGGGTTGAAACTCTTCTTTGAATGGTATATGCCATATTGAATTTACTTTTGCTGCTGTTATGCTATACTTTGTTGGTGTCTGTTATATAAATTTTGAAATAACTTATTCAATAAAATAAACAAAATTTGCACATACCTTAACAATTATATTGCCTTGATCGCTGGCCGATATGACCATGTATTGATGCTCCTGTTGCCATCGACGAAATTTCAATTTAAGTTCGGGACCGAGTAGATATGCGTGACCTCTCATTAAATCCTTCGATACAAAATCAGCTTTCGGTCCACTTTTCAAGGTGGCATAGAGAAGGAAAGGATCATCTTGCGAGCTGAGTATGAAACGAATTCAATTAATTTTGTTGAATTTTCGTGTGATATTGTAAAGGACTTTTAGGTTTATGGGTAAAAACATTTGAATGAAATTGAATTTTGAGTCAAAATCTTTCAAATATTTTTGAATTAAAACTTCCTTTTTTCGGGGAGATTTTGTTTTACTCACAGATTTCCAGTGAGGAACAGATTTGCATTTTTCTTCACATATTTCATCGGTTCTTGCGGCCACTTTTTCATGTGCTCGCGACCCAGTACAAGGATATTTCGACCTTTGTCTTTGAAATATTTGACAACTGATGCAAGCTGCAAAGAAAAAAAGGGGAACAATGAAGTAAATTAGAATCGGGGGTTATGTAGGGCTGTTGGGACGTCGTGCGGAGGCATTACGACCATCTCTCGTCATCACCAGCTCATGATAATTACAGATAGTCAGAACGCGTCCTCACAAAAAGTAAATCAAGGTTCGAAGAATCTACAAAACTTAACAATGCACCCAGTGGCAACAATCATTAGGATCTCTACTTCGAATTAGAACAGTTCCCAACTGTAGACTTACAAAATAAGCAACTTACTGTTTTAGCGTATACATGAGCTGGCTTTTTCACTCCTGTTGAGTATGCTACATTCAATCCATCGATGATACAATCGAATGGTCCACTGCGTTCCATGAAACTCGTAAACTTTTCAACTTCCTCCGGTGTGGATTTGAGGAAAACATCCTTACGAATCAGTACTCGATCAATGAATACCGACGACAACTCCACGAAATCTTTAGCTGATATCGTGACTCCAGGTTGATATTGTTTGCAACTGTTACACTGTCCATTTTTGGCTAATTTCGCGATTTTTGCCGCATACTTAAATTCCTTTGCAATTTGTTGTAGATTTTCAACGACCAGCCTAGTTATGACGATATTATACACGGCGAAAAAATTAAAAAGAATTTCCAAGTTGCTATAAAATGTTTCTGGCTTTGTTTTAATTGTTTCGAGGTATTGAATGAGTAATTCGCATCGTGGTTGCTTTCCAAGCTGACACATTTCTCGAAGGAGTTTCCAGCCTAATTCAAAGTCGGTTTCGGCCTCGAATGCCTTCTGTATGAGCGTTGTATAGGCACCGGATGAAGGATTCGATGTTTCTTTGATCATTTTCATTAGTTCTAGACATTCTTTCCATTGGGGAGTAATGATAAGAGCTGAAATCAGATTTTCGCATGTAATTTGATCAAGGATCGGATGTTTGCTACGAAACATTTTGTATATTTGGATGATTTCGTCGATGTCCTTGTCTGTGAGAAGTCCTTTTTTATAGGCTGGATAGTACATACGTAAAACACGCCCGATTGATGCATAGTTGGGCGTTTTGCCTTCCGACCTGAGGAAGTCGAGGTAACTTTGTGCAACTCGCAGCTGATTGTCGAAGTCGCAAAGGCCTAGTAGTGTGGCATCAACATTTACCTGTAGACATGGTTAAAGTTGTCAGAATTTGTGTGAAAAGCCAAAAGCATACTGGCAGCCTTACTAGGCAGCCCAAGGATCAAAGGACATTTGATTTGACCCAATTCGCGTTCTATTTTGTATTAGAACTCACCTCATCTATTTGATGGGAACTATTTAGTGTTTCTTCCCTTAAGGATTTCCATTGCTCCGCATTTAAAGCCGCGTCCGCTTGCCGAACTCGATCACGAATTCCACTTAATTTATCGAATTGGGTTACACTACGTTTAGGCCTTTGGTGATTTGCCACCAGCCGATGTGCAGCATAGAAATTAGGTTTTATAGCAGGAATGTGTGCCGAGCGATTGACTATTTGAGTCAGAAATCGTAAACGAGACATGTTTGACTAGAATAGAAACAACAAACACATTTGACATCAAGACCGGCAAATCCTAACCACATTCATCCGCGACGCGAGCAGTAATATCGCACACACTGTACCCAGCTGACGAATGTAAACACTCGAAACCTGACAACATTTGCCATTCAGCTGTCACCTTGTAACGAGTCTCGAATTAATCGAAACCACCGTCGAGCATCTAGAATCGTATCGAATGTCAGATTGGCTATAATGGCGGGAATTCTTATTGGACAAAAGCTCGAATTTGTTCCGCCCAAAGTTGTGTGAAAAAAGTGAATTTAATAACTGAAATGTGTTCAAAAGAGTGCCATAAATATTATATTATCTGTTGCGAGGCAAATTTGTTAAACGTGACGTTCTGCATAAGCTAGAAAGTATTTATTCATATGCTGCAAGCGTCCTAACAATTCATGCGCACCACCATCGAAAATCTTCACCCGAACTCATCGTCGAGAGTCGTGTGTTGGATTGTTGCGCTTTTTGTCGTCCATTATATTGGTATCGTGCCGCCTCCTTTCCTGTAAATTTCCTGTTGATTCGGAATGCAATGACATAATTCCTTACGTTTTGAATGTAACCTTGCGAAGAATCAAACGGATATCGAATTCAGTCTGTTGCGTGTTCCCGACGAAGGCAGTTATCAGATAACGTGTCGGTGGAAAAAGGATGTCGGGTGTTGGAGAGGATAAAACAAAAACGCGTAATGCACAGATTTCTAGTGATGATCATGACGATGTTGAAATTAGTATTGATGAAATTGAGAAAGGATTGTTTTTGGGTGAGTATTTGTTTTGTTGTTTTGTCCACTTTGGCGAACTAATTTGCATCTAATTATGCTTAAAATTATTTCTTAAGGCAATGCAACAGCAGCCAGGAATCTTGAAGTGCTAAAGGAGCGTAATATTACTCATATACTAACACTGGACATCGTTCCTTTGCCGGAATGCGTGACGCAAAAGCCGCATCTAACGACAAAGTACATTAAAAGTAATTTAATGGAAATTGCATGTACGTTTTATATTTGAGTCATATCTGAATTTCGTCTCTAGTTTCTGATATGCCGAAAGAGGATCTACTGCATGTTATAGGCGAATGTGTAGCCTTCATCAGTGACGCTCTGGAACAAGGCAAACATGTACTTGTTCACTGGTAAGTTATCGCGCTCTGATTTCAGTATTTCGTTTTCCCGAAAATCCTACTCAAGCGAAATCTCCACTTATGCTAATTTTCGTTCTTATATTTTTGCAGTTACTTTGGCGTGAGTCGCAGTGCAGCTATAGTAATTGCTTACATCATGCAAAAGTACAAAATTAGTTATTCGTGCGCTTTTGAACGGGTGAAGGCAAAACGACGCTTTATCGGACCGAATCCTGGTTTTGTGCAACAATTAAAGCTCTACCGTAAAATGAATTATCAAATTGAACCGCACAATCCATTCTACAAATCCTACCGACTTCGACTGGCTTCCAATCAAATGCGAAAAGGTAAGGCGGCTTTGGATAAAGAGAATTCTTTTAAAAAAAAAATGTGTGAAATTTATATAGATATAAAGTACTACATAGGAAAGCTTTAATATTTCAGGAGGATGAGCTTCCGCTTTCTGTAGCCATCAGTTTGTTCGTTTACATTTGTTTTTCCTTTTGATTTTTGAAGATTTCCTTTTGATTTTGAGTATTTTCCCATAAGAGATCGCTATTTAAGAAAAAAATCAACGGTTAAGAACGGCTGGAATTTACACAAATGTGAAGATGAATTCGGTTTTATCATGAGAAATTCAGTGTGGATAGAAATGATTACGAACAGAGATATAAGACCGCATTTTCATTATCATAAATAATATTTAAATCTTGTGTGATAAGACGGAAGGATAGGATGACCAGAGTGCTCATCCTACGCTTTCCATTCCCACCCGATTCGAGGGGGCACAGCTCTCAAAATCTGACCATCGATCATGATGGACCGAATTTGCCAACTCTCTTAAGTTAGCACAGATCTTGGGATGATAACCTCCACGAAGATTTATATACAGCAGATCGGTCAGATGAGGATACTTCACCAACGACTATGCACACAACAAAAATTGCGATAGTCAAAAGTAAAGAGGAGCGCAGGACTCACAAGTGCAATGTTTAGAGAAATGAAGAACGCCATCTCGGTTTAAAAGCATATAAGCAAGGATATGAATGATAAAATTGGTGATCTCGAAAATTACGTAGACAGAATCCGAAATTTCCGTCGCAGTTGGATGAAGGCAGAGAAAAATGCCGAAAGAATTACAATGAAAACCCAGATTTATTTGATCCGTAAAGAAAACAGGACCGATGACTGAGGACAGAACCCCGTTCAGGAAAAGAGGTCACGAGGAATTCCAATTGAAACTGACTTCCATATCAGTTTCGCTTTAACGCGACACCAAAGGCAAGGCAGAAGGAAGACTGACCGCTTGCAATTAATATAAAATACCCAACAACTAACACCTTATACAGGGGTCCTAATGAAACAGCGAAGAAGATCAGGCTGAAGGGGCGCTGCCATGAAACGCCAAAATCGACTGATGGAAGGCGACTTTTTCATGTGTCGAAGTTCAAATCGACGTCCGCTATGAAATAATGGGAAACCTGGAGACTGAACGAACAAGGAGCAATCATAAAGAAGGGCACAAACAAAGGCAAAGTGGCTTCCTGTTGGAATCCGGGCATAATTCACAATCCAGCAGTTCAGTCAAAGAGTCAAAGATCTTTTGAAGTCGAAAGTAGTATTATACTACCCTCCAACCGACGGTTTTACTGCATGTCAACGACTTTGAATACTTTGTAGAAGTCGTCCAGATAGAAGCATCAATAATGCTAACTTTTCCTGAGGCAAGCAACTTCAAGGTAAGGTTTACAGGTTATTAGGGGTCAAAGACGGAGATCGTTTCCGTATCTTATGGAGAAGAATACGACGAAACTCCTGTATGAAAAACGATCAGGTTAGGTTGGGTAGGCGTCTATAGATCTGCTTACGCGACACATTAGATTCCTTGCTTCCTCGCACATTGCAGTAAACTCTGAAAAGCCTGATCGCTGCAGCCTATGCTTTCATCATGACTTTCGCGACTATAAAACAAACTATTTCCCGATCGTATACGCACTCATATCCCATGCTTGATCCTTTACAAGCTGAAAGAATTGAACCCCTAAGATTTTGACAGTATCTAGTGTTCCAAATGGTTCTCAGCAAGGCAAATGCATAGGCACGATGCGAGACTAGCAGATCAATCTGGATCACGACATGGTCATGCCGAACTTCCTTTGATAAATTCCAAGGGAGAAAAGAGTTGATTTGTTGCTGATGTCTGAACCCTCAATAGGCGAGATACAGTTTCGTTCTGCGACTAATCTGGCATCGCTGCCATCTGGGTTTGGGATACCATTTTACTTCGATTCTAAAGCCACGTCCGGTGAAGTGGATTCATACTGATCAGGCATGTGCCTATAGAACGCCCAATGAGCCAATAACATCTTTCCAATGCATACTCGAAAACTGACGAAAGATGTCGTGAAAACTTAAGGTCGAATCCTTATATTTGACTAGAATGCGAAATGCCTCAACCTGATTCCAGCAGGAAACGAATCGTAGAAATGCCTGCTTGAGCCAGACTTGTTGTCATGAACGCTAGCAACAAACTGAAATATTGCCGGATTCGCTGCACCGGAACTATCTTTGACATTCTCTACGGAATTTTTTGTGTCTTTGGTTCAGAAATGTCGGGCAGCAAAAAATACCTGCTAGAGTACATTGCAAACGAAATTGGTAACGCGTATCTATCGTATGGAGCCTGGAACATTACTAGAGTCCTTTTGAAATCATGACGTTGATTAGGAAAACTGCAGCTGAAAATATGGTAAATCCGTTATTTCGACGGGTTCTACCACCGTCGGTAATAATATCGTAATCCTACCGAGTGTATTGGGGGAGATTGATGAAAAGTAAAAAACGTCACAAGCTCGCCGCGAAGTTCAACGTTCAAGGAATGTTTGTTTAAGACCGCTACGGGTCATATTTCTGAATACTAGCACGGAGATCAGCTAGGAAACTCTATCGCAGGCTGATCTATCAAAGGGGACGCTACTGGCACAAACTTGTTAATCTCAATAATAGCTATCCGCGGAACTTGGATTAAAAGGGCGTCACGCGGTAACTTGGAGTCATGCGAATGGACGAGGCTGTCCTAGCACATTACCCTGACCTTCCCATTTGTTTTGATGCGACAGGCTGAGAATACAACACGGATTACTTAATACTCCTGTGTGAGTCAGTTTAGTGAAGTTATGACGTCAATTAAAATGCGAAAGAACATGGACCTGGACTGTATTTTTTCCAGAAGTGCGACAAATACTTTACCATATTTTTCTTTAGACGCTGCATGGCTCATTCAACTAAATTTTGGAAAGTTGGCGAAAATGGCTGTTCAGCACAAACAAACGAAGGAAATTTTTTTTAACTGTCGAAGGATATCCAGGATATTTTTATCTTCTGCATTCTGCTGAGATAGTGCCGAAAAACTCATCATGGAGAGGTCATCCGATCCACAAGAGATCTGTTCCTCAACCGTAGAGCTTCAAATCTGGACAATTCCTACACAGCACAATTACAGAATTGGTCAACGTATTCCATCGAACAGAAGCCCAAAATTAACAATCATTGATCATAGTTCTAAGTGTAACGCTCGATGTCAGAAAGACCTTCGATTCTGCTATGTGAATAGATAGATAGATTCTCAGCGCTCTGGTAATTTTCAGGGTGTCTATGCATCTAGCACGGATTTCAGGGGTTATCTTAGGGTTCATAAGCTCATCAACGAACCATCACGAGACCCGCAAAAATGTAAGTAATATTCTGAGTGCTAAAAGGTTCTATTCTCTGACCTAAATCTATGGAAAACTTCGCATGAGAGTCTACTTGGGTATGCGGAAGCTGCATTGCTGTCCTTTGAAAGGAAGGAAGAAGAATACTTAATTGAGGGTATAATAAGATTGTTTATTACCTCAAATAAGTAGTCAGTAGTAAAACTAGCAAAAAGTAGAAGTATTAGCACGGATATTATCGTTCTAATCAGCATAAGATGGAAAGTCGCGATCTTGCTCTTGCTTGCATCTTTCTCTCAAGCAAAGATAGGCTTCGATTGAACTGTACTGATTGCACGTGATTTTTCACAACGGGTTGTTGGATAAGATGTTAACTACGCGTGAAGAATTTATAATGAAAAATTGGTGAAGAATTGAGGTGAATTAAAATGAGACTGCGTTGAAAAACAATTTTTAAGGGTTACGTTTTCATTCCGAACATAAGTCTTTGATACTCAAATCTCGTAGTTTACTGCCCAATGTCAAGTCTGAGTAATTCCCCATTTTCTAAGCATACGCTACCTGTGTTGAGTACAAATTTCAACGGCTGTCCATGCTTATTGCGTGTCAAGTGTCATGGGGTAAGTTTTATCACTTTGATGTTGAACTTGTTAGACTTTGTGTATTCAAGTAATTGAGCAAATTCTAGCAATTTATTCAGTTTGCATAAAGACAGATATTCTATACAAGAACTTCTCTCTAATGAGTATCACTTTGTCATCCCTGTACGCATTTGTCTAACCCCCATCTGATTATATTTGCTTAAATTTATATTCGTTCACTTCTGGGTCGGACTTCGGTTGTCTGATTTAATGTGAGTCTTGATACTAGATAATATATTGATGGCTCTTACTATAAGTCTTCTTTTTACATTATTGAAAGATCCTTCGATGTCGAAGAAGGCCTTGAAAGTGACATTTTTGATACCCAGGTCTTCTTTTCACATACTGCCCAATACTTCATTTAATGCTACCTCAATTGATCGTTCTGGAAGATATGCGTTCGTGTACAGCCACAGATCGATTATATCCAGAATTTTTATGTATCCATCTTGTAAGAAAAAGGTTGGTTGTGTAAAAAACGCAAACAAAATGGATTGCACACAAGTTTATAAGTTTTGTTTATAATGTTTCAACTTTGAATGTTTATTTACCAATTTATGATGATTTATGACAGTTTTCTTTCTCGATGGTTATCAGCTGGTAGGTGGTGAGAAGTTTCACCCAGACGGTGTTGATGGTAGCCGTCTGTCCCCGCGAGTTTGATCCACCGCTGCTTTACGGTATGTTGATAGATTACCTAGTGAAAATCTGGGTCCACCAGCTAAGGTGGAATGAGCTAACAGTCACCAGCGTGGATGAGCTTTCCTCAAATCACCAGCGAGGGTGATATCAACACTGATCACCAACTAGGGTGATATTCACTCAAATCACCAGCGAGGGTGATATTCACACTGATCACCAGCTAGGATGATATTCACTCAAATCACCAGCGAGGGTGATATCCACTCTGATCACCAGCTAGGGTGATATTCACTCAAGACAAATCACGATCCTATATGCGCGAAGGTCTGTCTCTAAGGAGAGCCAGAAGAAGACTGACTGGTAGAGAGATGGCGGAAAGGTCCCAAAGTCCGCAGAGAGAGGGGGCAGTTCTAGAGAAGAGTCGGTCTCGTGATTGGTTGAAAAAACTCTATTGGAACGAGTGTCTCACGTGTTGTTGTGAAGTATGGAAAAGCCCTCCATAAAACTACGTATTTAGTTCTTTGTGAGGCTGAGGACTTGGGGAAAACCCAACATCTGGGTTTTTAAGCCTTCCCAGATGCTCACCTCATCTGGTTGGGATTTTTCCTTTGTAGATAGTGATAATAATTTTTATTCTATGTTTATTTTTGGGCTTTTCCCTTTTTCTTTACATATCTCAAACACATCTACCAAAAGCTTCAAGAATTTAAGTAGGCAAGGTTGATAGATAGGTATATGTGGGCAGATAGATGATTAGCCTTTTTTTGTGGCTGGTTCGTGGCTGGTTTTTACATTTTGACTCTGAATAATTTCATCTTGATTTGCTTTACCGTGATATCGGACCACATGGATAGAAAATTTTGATGGGGCATGTGAGTCTCTCCTTATTTGGAATTTCTTTGCGGGGTTAAGGATCATATTGGTTTTCCGTGAACTATATTCGCCTAGTGGACTCAAAAAGTGTTGATCCAATAGAAGTTTGAAACGTTCTTTGCTATACATTCCCGCGAATCGTTACTCGTTTGAAGCACATAATGCAATTGTTTTTCCGTTTCCAGTACCTTATTTGATGTGCTAAGTGCGACAGTATTTTTCTTAAATGTATTTGAAATTGTTTATATAAAAAAAGAGCCGTCGAATATGTTTCATGCCTCTGCTTTCTCTTGCGAGCTACAATGCTTGGATGTATACCATATGAACCACTGTTTCTGTTTCTCCTCGTCATCAATTGTTGGCCAGGTTTACCTGGGAGGGCTCAGTGTCGTGGACGAGTGGTCACTGAAAGATTCTTCATTAGGCGCGTTTCGCTGAAAGTGCTCCGTTGGTGATGCTCTTCGCGGAGTGTTTCCACTCAAAGAAGTGTAAAGATTATTTCGACGGAGTTGCACTTTTTGCATTGGTTAAAAACTTTACTCTACTGTGGGTATTACGCTGAAGATTTCCTGCAGAGAGTGCTTTGATGAAGAAGCTTAAATAAAGGTGTTACGCTGGGCAAGGCACAAATCAAATTATATTAAACGTTAAAAAAATAGAAAATCAAAGTCTAAAATAAAATCGTCAACAATAATTTCTATATGAGTACATAATTAATTCTATTCATTTATTTTTCTTCCTTTACAGCAAAAATTCTTCCGCAAACATGTATCGATGTGGTAAAACCCGATCCGGGTGTGATACAAACAAATCCCGAACCAATTGTCTATCGTTGTCGCAAATGTAGACGTATTGTGGCTTCCAAATCAAATTTACTTTTTCATAAAGTACAATTGCAAAAACCTATAGTAGTAGTAGATAGTACTAATAAAATAAATGAAAAATTGGACGACAATATTGCTAAAACCACCGAAAAATCTGAAAATTATAAAACCGACGAAAAGTCCGTATCTATAGTTGTGCAAAAATCAAATCCACAAACATTAGTTGAACAAATTGCTCAACAAATACAGGATAATTGTGCTATAATAGCAAGGGGAGCGAGCAATGAAAGTGCTGTTGCTGGAAATGAAAAAATTTTCTGTGATCGTATGATTTTCGTTGAACCAATGTCATGGATGAAAGATGTCCTTACACAAACGAATGGTAAACTGAATTGCCCAAAGTGCGGGAATAAAATTGGACATTTCAATTGGACTGGAAGTGAGTACATTTGAATTTCATTTATTTGGTCTTGTATTTTATACTCGTTGCATGCTTATATTCCTTTAAAATGGTTTTTGTCTTGACGTGTACATAATGAATTTTCGTTTTCTTACAATATGGCGATAACATTTCACTATTTTAATACTTACTAAACTGTATACTCGAGCTTGACCTGTTATTTCCAACAATAATTCCAACTCCTACATTTATAAATTACGTACATTATATTCTGAACTCACATTATGGTTTCTATAGATAATATTTTTAATGCAAAATACACATTACCCTGTTTGTATGTTCGTTTTCTAGCTTTTTGTGATATATAAAATTCGTGGTGTTCTCTCGCAAAAAGAGTATAAATGGACTGAAGCTTACATGACACGTATAGAAAAATTATTCAAAATCAAGAATATAATCAAAATTAACAAAATGATTCCTTACAAATATTTAAAAAAATCTGAATTTAAACAGTATTTTAAAAATATTCTTTTGAGACATAAAAATGCGTCTGACTGAAGGTATGACGTATGACTTCAGTCATGCTCATGAAGATTATTTAACGTCTGTTTAACTTGGATGCGATTGAAAGCACTGTCGCCCCTCGCAAGGCGTAATACGTATTCCACAGAAATGCTTTAATTGCTTTAATTTATGCTTTAACATACTTGCTTTAATTTTTCCATGCACATTTGAATTTCATAACTTCAAATATGCTCCATTATGCTCACTGAGGTTGTGTTATTTTTGATTGTGACTTTTGTGACTTCTGCTTCTTCAAACAAAACCTCAAAATTTATTTAAATTTACACATTAACAACTAAAAAGTCCCGTGAATTTCCAAATAAATGATATCCATCGCCATGAAATCGATGGCGCAAGCTTCAGGCTGTATGTTTAAAGGGAGATCACTTTCCTATTTCGCTGCAATAATATCATTTTCCTCGTCGTTAAGGCCCTGCAGATGTTATCAGTACATTAGCTTCCAGATGCCTCGCGTCCAATCTTCTTGGTCGCACGATCGTGGCATCTAGATCGGAACTCTAAATATTGGCGCACTGTCCTTTTTGGCACAATCATCCAATTGGATTTTAGATTTTTTTTTCTCCAGATCTTTTCTGATTCTACTCGAATCCGACCTCCAGGATTTCTTCCAAATAACTTTTTCGGTACCTAAGTACCCACGGTATCCATTCCTCTATGTAATTAGAGATTATTAATCTTGGAAACCTCCTCGTTGAATATTTGGCACCTTCCATTTTTTTACCGAGTCGTAATTAGTATTCATTTCGCTTTGCACCAGTTATTCCTCTTCCAAAGATCCTTCGTTGGAAGACGCTCAGTATTTGTTCGAAAGCTTCTGTATTCGTATTCATAGAACAATCCAAGTGATTTGGCTAGCCAAATTGACTTATATTCTCGCCGTTTGCTATTTCTGTGTATGCTACCGACTTTCACGGTTACATGGACACAATAAAATGCCGTTTTTGTATACTGGATTCGTAGTTTCTTTACTTCGCTTTCATTTTTCACTGGGGGTAATTTAACTGGTGTCTTTTTTCGTCTGTGTCATTTTTATTCGACTTCTTTACTTACTTTGTTTAATGCTGAATTGAAGTTTAGTATCCTTTTCGGACAATCTTTAGTATCCTCTTTGCATATGAAGATGAAAGTGATATAAAGATGCTATCAACTACATTCTTCATACATACATTCTACATCTTTTAAGGACCAAATATTCCAGGCCGTGATAAATAATGTGCATGAAAACGTTTTAAAGGATTTATCAGAATTCAAAATTTCAGAAAGTTATTTTGACCCAACCGACAAGGTTTCGGGGGCCTTCGAAAAATCGGAATTGCCGTATTTATGTGAAAGATGCCCTATTAAATCAACAGCAGATCCCTGGGCGTTGTTTTTCTGATAGAATTTCGGTAGGGTCCACATGGTAGAGAAATTTAGGCTTCATAGGCTGATGTTGTATAGTTTCCATCCGGTTCAAGATTTATCCAGTCTAGAAGTGTTGGACTGTTTGACAAGTTTGATACATCTGCGATGCTAATAATCGTTGATGAATCTCCCTAAACGATTAGACAGGTAGTCACATGTTCAATAAATTGATATAAATTGACCAATTTATGTGATAACATTTCTGCGATATGAAGTACTATCCAATCAAATCCAAATTGTGTCGAGGCTAGGGTACTTGCTTTTTATGTTATAGTTCTCCGGTTGCAGTACTCCACGTGTCAGTCAAAATTGTATAGTTCGGATGCCGCACTTTTAACGCTACTATCTATAATTGGTATTTTACTTTTCTTCTTTAATTGAGGTCCAAAAGAATTCCATCTCAAACCCAAGTTTAATGCGAGCAAATGATTTGTTGGTGCACCTTCAGTTGTAACATGAGATAACTCTAATTATTCCACGGCCTTAGTCTATCATAAACTCTATGAGCCTTCCAATCCCCCACTTTTCGTTATGATAGATCTGCAGAGATTTTCACAAAGAAGGTTTAAGGTGGTATTCCAAACACTTTATGTTTGCTGCTGGGAGTCCTACACCACAGGCCCACACCGCTTTCACCTCTCCATCGTCAAAAATGAGCTCAAGTCCAAAAAGTGAATTGTAGCACCACTAAACCTGTTATGAGCCACATGCATAAGACTCGGTCCATTATACTTGATATTAAATTCGCAATCTCCCTGTAAGTCCTGCAAAAATCATGGACGGAATCCAATCGTCATTATTATCCCATTTGTAACGGTAAATTACGGGAAATGGAAAAAGTACTATTGCGGTTGATAACATGTGAAGAAGATAGTGGTTAAATTAATGAAGCTTGGCAAACTTGTGCCAAAACCGGAGTGAACTTGAAGTTAATACATCCTCTTGGGATGAGGTTGAAAAACGGCACATATCATGACCTTGGCCAGGACATTGATTCATCTGCTTGCTGGTCAAAAATAATAGAAAAGAGCAAAGTTCCAAAAGAGTGCTTAAAAGTAATCAAAAGGAAAAGTGATCTCTTCGATCAGATCACTGTTAGGTATTCGGCAAATATTCAGTGATTTCAAAAAAAAGGCCAGAGCCTCGTTAGGCAGTTTTTGTCGTTTTTGAAATGCGTCGATTTATCCAGATCTTATCTTATCTTTCTAATCAGCATTTCTATATGCGGAGCTTGTTTAATCGCTTACTTAGAACATCAAAAGTGAACTGTAGGAAATACTTTGTTTGCTGAAAGTTCTTGGCCTAAATACTAGAAGTCTTAGAGGAGTTGTATTAAATTGTGTGATAATTCGTCAAAAACTTGTCGATTGAAACGGCGCATGAATGGTCTCGTTCTGTGGTTGTCTGGAAAGGATATTTAAGTGACGTACCCGTCATGTTCGGAAAGAATCCTCTGAAACAGTTTGTTATGGTACTTTGAGCTAGGGGTCTTTTTTCTCGCGGGAACACACTATTAGTTTTGGCTGATCTAGGCACACTAGGCTGACCTTAGGCTAGGCATCTTATGATCTTAGGCTAGGCTAGGCATCTTAGGATCTTAGGCTTAGGCTGATCTTATGCTGATAGACTGATCTTAGGCTATCCAGAAATCGATACTTCTCCATTTCCTATAGGTTATTTATAAGAGGTTACAGTAAAAGTGACCCCTCTTAATTTATTCCCTGACCGCGCCCTCTAACCTCTGGCCGTGGCACATTAAGCTAAGGTATTTTTGTTCAGTTTGTGGTAAAAATCGTAATGATAACAAAACCGTAACAATAATAATATGAAGAATCGTACTGGCTACGAGATATGAATTCCGAAACTAAGATCTTTGGGTTCCTTAGAGCTACCTCATTCCGAACGAAAATTGAGACATTAAGATGATTCGGTTAGGGTCTAGTCTAATCTTGATTATTATCCTTACCCAAGTCGTGCTACTAGTCCGGTATTAGAAGTATGAATCAAAATACCACTCTCATTAGTTTAGCCTGAACCAGGGACTCGCTGCGTTGAAGGTAAGTACTCCAACGAGTACACCCTCCAAAGAACTTTCGATTTGATGAATTGCATTGAAAATATAACAAAACTAACATTTTTTATTTATTAAAAATAAACGCCACGAATTCATTTCTTCACTCATGTCCTACTCCTTGCAACTGTATTATACTTGCTTGTCATCCGCTCGATAGAAATTTCCACTCGTTTATGAAATTCATTTGGTGTATCTTCGTTTTCAAAATTATTTGTTAAAAATTCATTTCGTTATCCTAATCAGATTTATCCTTGCTAATTTCACTCCCACTTTTAACATTATTCTACTAATGCACGGTGTTTCGACTTTATCATTCTGCATGGGTCCTTAGGCATTGTTGTCGATGGTTTGGCATAAAGTTGTTAGTAAGAATAAATTAATTAGCAGTTAATTTTTTTATTCGAAGGTTCCGTATGTCCTTGCGGTGAGCAAGTTTGTCCAGCATTCTACTTGGTTCCATCGAAGGTAGAACTTTCAAAAGTGGTACAAAATGTTCAAATGACTGTTTAATTAGTGTCCTAGAGTATTAAAATTACATTTGTTGGTAAAACCGACTTGAACCAATATATAACATGCTCCAAAGTGTTTTTTTTTCTAAATAAACATTAACTCATATGCTTATTGCTTCCTCATGGTAGACAAACAAATAAATGTGTAATGTTCAACTGATCGCATTCGATCATACTTCGTATTTGTTAAGTAGAGTTTTTTCTCAAAGATATGATGTAACGTATAAAGCGTATAGATGAAAATATTTATAATTAACTGAATACTTAAAATATTTAAAATAATAGAAAAAATTATTGCCTTGTGATTTTATTCAGCTGCATTATAACAGACAATATTTGAAAGTATTTCTACTTATACTTATCTAATGGTTAAAAAACCAAAAACGAAATTTTTTAATATATATATATATACATGTGCAAAGAAAACAACCTTCCCAATTTACATATATAAATAAAATTATATTATATAGAAAAGCATTTAAATTCATATGCATACTAAAATAGTCGGATTTAAAAGAATAAAAATGGGCAAAAATTTGCAAAATTGTTTTTGATGATAACAGTAGAAAAATCTTTCAAAAAAATTCAAAAACGTTATCTTCTGGCGAAACCAGGAATAACCCTACCGACGACCACGACACGATTTAGGTTGAAGCACTTTTTGATGCTTAAAAAGGATTCATCAAAGAAGATTTGCAAATCAAAGGTACGGAAAAAAGGTTCTTCTTCAGCGACTGAAAGATTAGGAGACGAACGATTACGGTCGAAAGTTGACTTCGAAAATTCAAATAAAAAACGCAAAATTAAAAGGAAAACATCCTATTTTTTTTTTTAGTTTAATATATTTTGTGAAGATGGAATCGATCAAAAATTTTAAAGGATAAACTTTGTCACCCAAGCTGGGTTTCAAGTAACCAGGACTTTTTCGAAATAATGACAACCGATTTTTTATGAAGCGATGAAAATTCCTTGAGTGTTATGAGGATATTAATTTCTAAATATTGCGTCGTCCAAATATCTACTTGGTCGGAAGCGCTCACAGAATCTGTTAAACGCATTCAAAACATACCAGGCTCAGTTTCGCGCGTTTCCCTACTAAAGGTATCTCTAATAGCTTGGCAATGTTCCTTCGAGTACTAACGTAAACTTTACTCTTAAGATATCCCAAAAAGAAACCCATATGGATCAAATCTGGTGACCGTGATTATCATAGCAAGGTGCCTTTTTTTGAGGACAGCTCAAAAAGTTAGTCTCTAGCGGCTCTTAAAGTACGCAAAGTAGTTCCAATCTGCGAAATTAAACTGAAAATTCTACTGATATCGTAAACCGTCGGTTGTATCTTCTCGAAGTTGCAGTATAACGTAGATGGATATGATTTTTCGATACGCCTCACCATTGAAAGTTAAATAAATGAGTGCTTCTTCGTTGCGAGACTGTAATGGTCAAGCTATGAGACATTGTTGTCAAAATTCCTTTTTTTCGCAGTAACGGTTGATTTTCCACTTGGGAATTGACACTTTCAAAGTTGAGCATTTCAAAAAAATTGAGCATTGATCGGCGAATGAGCTTTGGTAATAGTAATTTGATAGTAATCTATGTGTAGTTCACATTTAATCCGCGGTAACGACCATATACATTTCTATCGATGTATTGATTTGAAAATTTCACAATCATCTCCGAAATTTCATTTGTAAACAGGTAACATCATCACTCAGAAATGTTAATTACTATAGTAAGGTGAAATATAATATTTTAGCACGGGTAGGTCGTTTTTTAGGTGGTGGTTGACATTTTTGTCGCGTTACAGCGCTTTCTGGGCCTTGATCTCCCACATTTGATGTCTAACAGTCTCGGTCTATCGACAACCGTCCTCAAATTAATTGTGTCTGATATTATTGAGACCTAGGTAGGATTTAGAAGCTGTTTATTATAATAGCTAGATCGCTACCTTTTAATCTTGCTTTGATACTGCTGTTCTCGTCCTAGCGATATATGATCGTGGGCTGACATATTCTATACGCCTACCTAGTGTCATCTCACGTCAATTTTCGTCCATTAAATTTGTTTTTAAGTCAACAATTTTTGTTTATTTTTCCGCATCTGTTTTGTTTGGTACTCATCGAAGGCTTGCATGAATTTGCCTCTCCGTCCTGGTGATTCTTTTAACAATCAATGACGTTTAAAGATCGGCTGATTTTCTCTCACTCTCTAAGGGATATCTCTCAATCAATTCACATGTGTCTGGTAATATGCCTAATATAATATATAGTTCTTCTACTAAGCGTTTAATAGTTGACCGATGGTTGGATGGTTGAACTTCACTTCAATCCATTGTTCGTGACTGGATTTTTCGCTATCGTAATGGGGGAATTTCCAGTGTCCCATCGACTTCTCGCTTACTTATCGACTTCTCGATACTCATACTTATATAAAGGGCTTTGTGCCTTTGTCATCATCAAATCGGTCATTTTTATCGCGTGATTCCTCTTCAAATCAGGATGATACACATCATCAACTTAATCATGACAACGGATGTCGCTCTCTTCCCCCCAAGATCTTCATTTTCGTCAGGGTCTTCGATCTCTTCTCTTTCTTTTCTTTCAACTGCTTATTTATATTCAATCGATTTTGACGAGACCATTATTTTTCCCACAGTTTGGGCTGAAATTTTGCAAAAAAAGAGGGGCAACTACATACTTATAACAGGCAACTACATAACAGATAGCAGGGAAGTGAGTTCGGACGAAACCCATACTAAAAAATTAACCTCAAATTCACCCTGATAAGTAGAGTTGTATTTCTAGCTCAAAGGGAAGAAATCGAACGGGGAGTTAATGTCAAAAAAGAGTAAAAATACTCATCCAAAGAAAACGAACAACTTTAGGAGCTCTAGGACTGACTGGCCAAATGGTGTTTCTGGAGTCTCACAAGAGATAATAGAAGGACAGGTTATTTTAAACCTGAAGTTCTGCGGAAAACTAAAGACGATTGTTTCAGAGCGTTAGTTGTATGAAACCTCTGCACCCGTTTGCGAATCAAAGTTTCGCTTAGTCCACCCTGCGAAAGACCGAAATTGTGGTGGGATCAACGCTACCTCCGAACTATGACATATGATTCTCCTCCCTTGAGAAATCCTCTGATTGCATCTGATCCTCTGATTTCTCTGAGAGCACACTGGGCGATCGATCGTTCCGACTTTGTGACTGACAAATCCCTGCATAGTATAAACTGACACCCATCTCTCTTAACACTCAATTTTTCCGATTTTTTAACTGTCAAATTCATAATCGGTGCAACAATTTTCATAGTACACTAAGGTTCATAACACTGAATGAAAACGGAACCCTTTTTTTCTCAATATTTTTTATTTGATTTTGATTTTTCCTTGTAATAATATATAAATTTTTATATGTATTCAAAATACATTGACGATTTGTTGATCTTATCTGTCTAAAAAAACATTTTTCTTTGATATTCGACTCTGGTATTTATTTTGTTTCATTTCCTTTTTTTTGCATTTTCAACTAAAACTTGTTTTTAAGAAAACGATCGAAAATTTCCCAAAAGAAAAATCTTCGGACACAAAAATTTAAATTTCTTATTGAGGTTAACACAAACGATTAATTTTATCGAAAAAAATGAAGGTTTAAATTGAAATATTTTCTTTTATTGTATATAAATTTCAAAATTAAAATTTAATAATAGTAATGATTGTATAAAAGAGGAGATTTTAATTGATACATTTACATGTTTCCATGTAGGCATATATGAAATGTATTTTGAGTCAAAATGTGTGACACAAAGTTATTTTGCTATTTAGCATTCAATTAAATGATGTTAATTTGTTTATTTCAAATATGTTGACACAAATTGATTTGTAGTTCAAAATAGATGTTCCTTACAGAATAGGATACGAGGAGCTGTGCATTTCAGGATTATTGTTGATAACTTTATTGAATAAATTCTAATAAGGATGGGCTTATTATTGCTGTTGAGTTAAAAACACTGGAACGTAGTCTGGAAGCTTTTTTTTATCAAACAAAAAACATGAATGGAAGAAGATTTTAATTTGTTTTAAATTAAAAATGCCTGTGTATCATGCACAACCTCATTTTCCCCTTATTTAAACTACATATTGAATACATGTAATAGCGATTTTCATTATATATATATATTATTTAAAATAGTGCATATAATTATTTGATTTCTATTTGCTCTTGCACTGGTAACATTTAAAAAAAAAAAAATTAAATCTCTGCTGCACGATTGCATCTTGCCTTTCCTATCTCAAAAATTCTAAATCCTATTTTGTAAATTTTCATAGATACTCGCTCTCTAGCTACACAAATGCAGGACGAGACAGACTTTTGATTTGATACGTACATCAATTATTATAAAGAAAAATATATATTTGTGAACGGATCAGAAGGGTTATAAAGAAATTTTCTTAATGTTTTGATAAGGAGAAGTCGAAATTGAATAACATATATATTTTGGAAAATTCACCACAAAACGTTCGAGTTTTCTTTATATATATATATCTGTTTAATTTCGTTATAACAAATTATTCTCTTTTCGATAAAGAATTTCATTTCTTCACTAAAATGGTTCTTATAATTATTATAATAATCGTAAACTGAAAATAGCTTGTAAAACAATACAACTAAAATATAATTCTATGTTTATGTAAAAAAACAAACAGCACCAATTAGACATAGTCCTTTTATGATTCTATCATAGTATTCATTATTCGATTTATTATTCATTTCATTACTTAGCCATTAATATATTGGTAGTATAAAAAAGCAATAAGGATTAGTCAAAAGATTTTCCGATTTCAAGGATTCTATGTGGAATTTGTTTTACTCCTTAAACTCTACCACAATAGAGCTGGAGCGACTACATTAAAATTGAGAGAATCTTCAATTTTGGGGATCAGTTCGTTAAGTTGAAGTTTGTAGGGATCAATCACTAAAATCGACTGATTAGGATGATTTGAATTTAAATTGAATTTTCAAATTGATTTCATAAGATTCACTTGTCCAGGACAACAGACGTGGACTTTTGTTGTGTTTTTTTTCTGGTCAGCATTATAAACATTGAGCATAACATTTGTTAGATGTTATCTAGTGCATACTGAAGCTCTAAATTGACAATAATTGGCAAAGCTGCATGGATCTTGCACTGGAATCGTGCAAAAAATGCTATCCTATATTCAAACACTTGTGACCTAGTATACAATAACTAGAGTGTCCTAACATTCAAAGCCGAAAAAAATTGAAATTGGCTTGCCAAATTTTGTGAGTACACAAAAGTATATTCTTTTTCTTTTTTTGGCAAGAACGAATAAACCTGTTAGTATCCTCTATAACCAATCACCAAGCATCCAATTCATCCCTTAAAATTTTCTCGCGTCTTTTACTTGCTCTAGTCTTCACAACCTAACATTAATCTTATATATTCTGTCATGTGCCTGTTACAGCCTTTACGCTATGGATTGCAACCTTTTGTGATATAACTTTCAATCTTAAATTTAATTCTGTTTTTCCTGTTCTTTTCTGTTTCTAATTACATTAAAGATATCTATACCTCCATCCGTAACACCCAAGGCAAGTCTTGCCACATGTAACACGACAAAATGTCCTTTTTTCTAACGGATGGAAATCGGACAGAATCAATAAAGTTCTGTATTATGTCGAACTGGTGCTGGAATCCTTGATGTACCGCGATCTCGTCGTGGCGAAATCATAACCGATGAAACATCGCGACTATTGTTACTTTCAACGGACGATGCAGCTGAGCTACGTTTTGAAGTACCTTTTGTCGGTGGCGAACAACTACTGGCGCGATCCAATTTACCATTGCTGTGCACCCAGGCTGTGGTGAAATCATCAAATTCGGCTGCCTTGGAGGACTTGGGATTCAATGTTGAATATTTAGCCAATAGTTGTTTCATTTTTTCAAGTATTTGAGCATCATTTTTGGCACTTCCCGCGGCTTCGAGCAATTGTTGAGCCAGTGGTGATGTACAAATATTGCTACTGCTACTACTTTTCACTGGAGACGAATTCAAGGATGTAGACGAACTGGAAGTTTTAATTCTTCGACCATTTGCATCATAGCTGATTTGTGACGATCTTGTCTTAGAATTACGAGTAAAATTTGTCGATGCTGGTGATGTGAAGGTTTCTTTTGTGATTGGTGCTCGTTTCTTTGGAGTCGATGTTCGTCCGTTCCAAGTATTTGTGACATTTTTCCCGGTTCCTGATCTGGTGGTCTTTGATGTGTCTGTAGTTTGTCTTACCGAACGATAGGTTGGCTGTTTTCGATTGAAAACCGGCAATCCTGTACGTTGTGAGAAATCTGAACCGCAATCGCTTGCATTATCGACGCTAGCCCGTCGGCGAATTTGAATTGGCGAACGTGGGATTTTCGTTACAGTTTTCTTTGTGATAGGGCGTCCATCTTCGCCGTATAGATTGTCAGAGAAGCCTGTTTTGCGTAGACCAGTAGTAGATGCAATGTCTACAGTGATTTCATCATCAGTAATGAAAACTCCAGATTGTTCAAACGAATTGGTTGGCTCCACTGAAGAAGGATATTCCGATGGAAGTTTATCGGGCGAGTCGGCCATGTCGAAACTGCTATTTGACTCTGCATTTTCCGGGGTTTTGCTCGTTGACGGTATCTCTTCCGATGGAGATATTTGTGAATCGCTCGAATTTTGGTCAAGACGTGCTGAAATAATAGAGAAATTTTTGAGTTTTTCAGTTGTCCATGCTGGATTCATAGTTATTTAGTTACAAAACAAACTAGGGAAATGTAAACTGCATTTAGAACATCTTCTTTGGTGCTGAGCAGGAGAAGGGTCTCTCCCAGCAGCAAAATGTTTCTAAACTATCTACGAAACTATATATTAAACTTGTCACTTGATCTTGTCAACCTGGGAGCCTAGCGTGGTAATGTTTGATGCATTACTTGTGGCTATGTCTATGATTCCTATACCGAAAAACCTTATCCGATACAGAGATCCCTCTTTTTGCTCGGAAAACGATTCACGTCCAAACGCCTACAAGCGAACAAATGTATTTCATTCATATCACAGTGCGTTCGCAATATACCACAAAGTATCATTTGTCAAATGAAGTGAGCATCTCTCTAATGAAACTAACCGGAGAAATTTTACTCATTCTTCATGAAGAGGAGCACCACAATGTATATCCCATCATCTGCATCAAGATGAACAACATTCATTATTTTTCACTTCAACACCAAATGTGCACCCTGGAGCGCGAAAGTATCCATGCCATCTCAGAAGCTGAGTTAGGTAGATCTCAGTTTCATTTTACTTTCAATTGGGCCGCTTTATAATGTGGTCTGTGGGTCATAGCTCATATTTTCGAACATCCGGGATTTAAATCTCTTTGTGACCAATAGCCTCTCCATTGCCTATTTCTATTACCTTTCGATTTCTGTGCAGGTTTACTTTTCTGCAATTTCTATCATAGCGACACAACTACCAAGCGCTAACAGTATGAACGAAAGGAAGTTGACTTTATATTTCAAGATGTATTAAAATCTGAACGCCAAACTTGTTTATTCAAAAATTATTCGAAAAATTATACGAAAAATTATTCTGACATACCTTTAAGCTCAGAAAGCTGCCATAGCGATCTGTTTTTTAAGCTCTCTATCTTGCAAAGCACGCTTTGTTTGCTACATGGGATTTTCATATCCATTAGTTATGGATGTCCCGCCAAAGTGTGAGTGCTTTCAAGTTTTAAGCAGTAGTCTCACTCAGACCTTCTATCGACAACACAGCCGACTTAGATACTTTTCGGTACGCACATGCACAATTTCCCTGCTGAAGAATACAGTAGAAGCAGTTGTACAGAGAATTGTTTTTATTTCACACGATAAGCTTATTACAGTAAGACAGCTCATGATTAGAACGGGTATTCATTTCTTAACCCTTCGAATACTCTGATTAACCTTGAATGCCTGAACGCACTTGACAGTAGCATTGAACGAGAACGAATTATGCCAGGGAATCCATAAACTTTGCGTTAAGCAGGAACTAACTGCTTAAACCTTAAATTTATGAACGGTTGCATCCATTTTTTTTTTTCAAAGTACTTTGAGGTTAGGCCCAGTGAAAGTAGCCGGTCCACAGTTTATCATGTCACTTCAAAAACGAGCTAAGAGTTCAGTGAGTAACACCTTATGGGTTTTACCTACTTAGAAAACAGTTGTGTTCCTGCAATTGCTTCCTTCCTAAACATAATTTCTGTTTTCAATTTGGGACGCTGTCTACACGTAGAGATTTTGAAAAAAGAAGTTTCACTTACTGAGGACCTCCAGGTCTTCTTTAGACTTGATTTTGCTTAACCAATAAAGCCCGTCTGAGCAAAGGATACCTACAAAGGATACCTACACGTGCTACTTATTGGGTTTATCAGAAATTGGTCTGTAAACTCGAGGAAAATGTTTTTAGTTTCGTGAGCCAACAATGTTGTTCAACCAAAGGTGTGAGTTGCCTGCGAAGGTACCGGTCCAAAAAGATTTTTGTAACAGAGTCCTAGGTCGCGATTTATGCAGGAATAAGAGAATTTTTTCAAGTTAGATCAAGTTAGAAGTTAGTATACTACTAAGTAAACCAATTTTCTGCTGGAAAATCTCTTGCTTCTGACGTATTCAGTTGGAACGGATTATAACCGGTTGTTTCGGGAATAAGGGTTATTTAAATGCTACTTATAATCACCAGGTCGGGCATAGGGTAATCAATATCCTTACAGATTCGTCCAGTTAGTCATAAATGTGTTTTTCTTGTATGCGATAACCCGGCCTCCTAAAACCATACTAAGTGAAGAATACAAGGAAAGAATGGCCTAATAATACTGCAAGAATCTTGAATGTCGTAGATGCTGTCCAAGATTCGTCGTCGTTGCATGTCTGAACCGCCAAGCGAGAAGTGTTTTCAACGAACGATGAAGACTTATGTATCGAAACAGGTTAAAGCCTTGTCCTAAAATTTTTTAACGCAGATAGATTGCAGGACTACCTCCTACCATCTCCCTTGGGGAAAAAAGGATTAAATGTTGTAGAAGACTTTGATCCAAATTTATCCTTTCATTTGATTTAATGCAAAAAAATTTCGAAAAAAGTTATGTAAATATCGACTATACGTCAAGTATTTAAGTGTGGGATGGTATTGTCAAAATATTCCCAGCGATTCGGTTTGAACATTGAATTTGACATTGCAAGGATTCCACTTCAGTCTTAGAACCAATTTGACATATCTGTCTGGATCTATGTCAAATTTAATACTCGAACCAAATCGATTATCGTAAAGAAACTCGGTGCCTACAAGAATTACTTTTGTCAGTTGTCAACGCATGAGTTCACAAAGTATTTTTTTGGGTTTATGAAGAATATTCACGGTAAAATATTACCGTTATATTTGTATGTCCAATTTTTGTCTATATTTTTTTTAACGTTAATGAACACGTTAACATTAACACGAACACGAACAACAGCCTCGAGAAATTTGAAGTTTGTTATGGAATTTTCAAGTCGAGGTGGTGAACTCCTACATAGTGTTCCATTTCCAATTTTTTTCACTCATTGAATGAATAGGGATCCAAAAAACTTGTACTTGGTTCTTTATTTTAAAATTTAACCATTTAAAAATTTTTAAAAATGATGAAAAACGAATTTAAATTTTAAAAGAACTGTTAGAAACATTTGCGTCACAACTGAAAACTTTTTTTCTGAGACACTTTTGTGATATATAGGACACAAAAGTGTTATTCAACTTAACTTCGTGACAGCGAACTTTCAACTGTCAAATATACCTGAGTTGTTGTCAAAATTGAGAGGAACAGACTTAGAGAGATTATATTATGAAACAACAATAATCGTGTTTTTGGCAACCCATGTAGTGTGTCCTGGATACCAAACAATGCGGAGCCATATAACGGAAGAACTCAAAAGTATATTTAATGATCGATTCCATAATCAAATAAGACAATGAAATGATTATTTAATTTAACACTGCGACAACTAGTCTTACCTGTCAAAAATACCACACAGGTATTTTTACAAAAGCAAGGTGGATGGAAGGATAAAGAAGGAAGTTTCCAAGTGCCTTCGATAAAATTCTAGTCGTACAAAAATAGAAGGGTTTCGAGGTGGGTAGAGGGAAGATTCGTGTGACAGTACTTGCTTATTCCTAAAGCTTGTTGCTGAGTCTTGAGTGATGAATTCAAAGAGAGGAAAGGGACGGTCGTCCAATTTTGACGATCGTAATAATTGGATAAATTGGACGTTTAGTTTTCGCAGAGGTATAGGTATTTTAGCCTTTAACTTTCAATAAAAAAAAAAGAAACTGCTCAGAGAAAGGAGAAGGCAAAAAGAAGGACTAACATTTTCAACAAATCAAACTTTTGACGGAAGACCTTTTATGTGCTAGATTTCAATGTAGTCTGTACTCACCATTTGTTTCCGCATCATCGATCGATGTTTGACTATGTAACGATTCACGTTTCTGTGCACCATTTGCTGATGTCAAACCGCTTGTATTGACACCTGGTTGTATGATACCTAAACTCCGATATCCTTCATCACTGATTTCACTGCCATTGTCGCTGATGTTTTCAAATTTCGTTGATGCTTCAGCAGTAGATGCATTACTATTGTTGAGACCACCACTATTGTTCGTTGTATTCAATGCTTGTTGTATTAACATTGATGAATCTAATTTTGATGAATTTGACGTGATCATTTCCGGTGTTGTATCAAATTGAACTGTTGGTGTTGGTGTATATGTTGTCGATTCCAATGACGATTGTTTCTTGCGGAATTCAGCAATACGCCTTGGACTTGGTGACATTGAACGGCGTACTATGCTTGGCGAGGATAGTACCTGATTTGTCGATGTATGTTGATTGGATGCGAAACGATTGTCTTGGGACTAGAGAAGGATAAAAAAAATTGTTGTTTTTATATTTTTGAGTTTATCTTGAAAGAATTTCAACTGTTTCAAACGTTTCAACTAATGTCAATTGAAATTTTTTAAAATACAATTGCAGAAATTTAGAATAATCATTTCATGATAGGCAATGAGCCTCTCCCTCTAAGGAGTCGTGAATCTTAACTAGTCAATTTAAATTCGAAACAAGTAAAATAATTTCAATTTAATTTTAAAAAATTTCCATTAAATTTAGTATTAGAATATTAGAATATGTTCGATATTTCTTACACACTTAACCTTGTTAAAAAAAAATCAGACTTTATTAATCGTGGTTTTACTGGCATTACGAAAGTTTAGCAATGTTTCCTGTGGTCCTTGAGCGTTTAATGCACAACATGCAAGTTCGACACGATTTTGAAAATGAGATTGATTGATTGATTTCCATGGGAAATGACATAAACAAGGAATAATGTTTTGAAGTTTAAATGATTAAAAATTATATCATGCAGTGTTTTGTAGTTCAAGCAATTTTCAATATTTTTCTAAATTTAAATTTAAGGCCTTGTTTGGACTTTTGAAATATTCTATTGAATCTCGACAGACATGTGAAGTCCTTAAATTATTTTCGTTAAACCTTTACAACAGACTGAATATAAAAAAATATTGAAATGAAATTTATATTCTACTGTTAGTCAAATCCTCGAAAATGAAAAAAGGGTTCACTTACATTATAGCTATCTCCCATGCTATTTCCATTCTGCTGTTGTTGCGCAGCCAAACTATTCAAGAACTTCCTTTGCGGAGTTGGACTACGACTACGACTTCTTGCATGTGACGGTGGTGATAATGTGTTGCTGTTGCTATTAATTGGTGAACTATAGTTGCTATTGCCCGTATATGGTGATCCAGTGCCTGAACTGGATCCAGTTGTGGCTGAGCTAATTTGTGAAACAACCTTTCTAGCCGTTGGTGGTGATCTGCAAAAGAAAAAAAAATTAAAAATTCAACTAATATTCAAAAACAGGCTATGTGAGTTGTTGTGTCCTGAAGGACTACTTGTGCAGTGTATGCTTCCATGTAAGCACATAATCCGTGAAAATGTTTTGTTTAGAATCAAGCTCATTTTTAAAAGTTCATATTTGACCCCGATTCGATACAATGTCAACGATATATGCCCACATGAGACTCCAATCTGATCCCAATAGGTTCAACTGCAATTCATATCCTAGATGTAGCATGCTCGTTGCGTTCTTTTGACATGAAAGATAATTATTTAAAAGACAGATACAAGATGATGTTGTAATTATCCACGACGATAAGTTGACAACATGTTGAACATTAATCGGTGTGGTCTCTGCAATCTTCACTAAGTTTGCAGTCAGGTTCTGTTTGAAGGTGATGCCTTCTGGCCATGGTCAGGCAATGGCTATAACAACGTTGTATGCGTATGTCTAAGATAGCCACGTAAGACCTTCTAATCGTCTAAGATGATCTTGGGTGTGATCAAAGTGTGCATTGGGTGAAAACAAATTAAATAGATGGAAAATATACGTCTTCAGGTATATTCATATAGCATTGGCGTTTTTTTCTCTGTTTGTCGAGAACTGATCACTGGAATCGATATTAATCCAAATGGACAGGCTTAGATCAAACGTTAAGTGGGTGTAGGTTAAAGAAATAGGCACAAGCGGGTTAAGGTCAAGTGTGTAGTCAATGATGAAGGCATTTAAAAATGATTTGTCTCACTTTAAATTATTTTTCAACGTTTGACTTGAAATAAAGAAACTTTATTCTAGCTACGGGGATAGCTATGGCTAGAACTCACTAATTAGGATATATTAGCTCAGAAACGATGAATACAAATACTGGAAACAAACATGTACAGTAATCACTAAAATTAAAAACAAATAACTAGCACAAAAATATTCTAATATCAAAGCTCTCGTTTAAATATTCAAATAAAAGGTTAGTTCGTTCCATTTTCACAAGATCGCTCTAGATGTTTGCACGTGTCATAGTGACAGCTGATTTAACAGGGGTTAGATTTCTGTCATCCATATTCAGTTTGTATCGCACCGAGTTTCTTCAAAAAACCTTTTTCATATTATGTGCTGGTCAAGCAAAATTTAGGAGATTTTGCGATGATTTGGCAACATTTTTGGGAAGCCGGAGCCTTTTGCATCAATTGGGAGATAAATGGGACTAAACCACATCAAATGCTAGCTGGCATTCAGAGTTACAATGCTTCAACTGATAAATCATATAGAGAATAGTTTCGACGTTGACAAACTGATAATGTCAGTCTCAAGTATTAATTTTTACAACAGTAAAAAATACAAAAAATCAAAAAATTGGTATAATTATTCGATGAAGATTCGATGAAGAACGCAAGTAACGCTTCCAAAATCATTAAGAGATTCGTTCTAAAAACAGCCAGAATACCAGAAAAATGATTGAATAAGAAAAAAACCACCAGGAAACCAGAATAGACGCTGGGTGTGCTGGGATATTCCAAAAGTCGAAAACCATATTTGAGTAATTTCAATTCAATTTCCTATAATACTGTATCTGATCTACTCTCCACTTTCAATCCTCACGTCGGTAATAGCTATAGTTATTTTTGATTGGTGGTTTTAGAACTATTCATAAGACTCATTTCGTCGATTCATTTCTAGAATTTCTGAGAAGTGGACCTCAAAATTTCATTCTTAGTATATGGACGCGTTTTGCTGAATCAAAATTTGCTCATCCTTAAATCTCATGCTAAACGTGATCTTCATAAAACATGATCTTCGGTTGTTGATAATTCAGCTTCTCTGGTGTGATCCTTGAGTGCACTCGAAAATTGTTTCTCTATTTATCGGGTACGATTTTATTAAAGTGGGGTTTTCCTGTTGCTTTTGGCGCTCTTCCAGGAAAGGGAGGAAGCTTGTCCCTGAACCATTTTTATTCGCTGAAATAAACTTTTACCCTTAACTTTTGGGTTTAAAAAGGATGAAATAAGTTGCTAAAATTACTACATTTCAAAGCTTGAAAAGAGTTGTACTATTATGCTTCGTTTAGTCTTGTATTTGAAAATAATCTTTTCTAGTAATTACTTCTACGATTAGTTCATATAAATGGAAGATCAATTTTAGAATGTCCTGTTATATTGAATTTTTCCAGTTCGTCTGATCTTCTATTCGTGAAAACTCCTACTATTTGTGATTCTGTTTGTACCTATTTTTCATTCCCATTCGTTTCGTTCCATTCTTCGCTTTGTGGTGTGTGAAAGGATTCTTTTGATTGGATCGTATCTTGGCGATATCAAGGATAACTAAATTACAAACAGATATGTTTGGCTTTTATGAACTGTCAAAAATTAAGGTATGAAGTTTGGTTTTGCCGTATGCCGAACGTTAATCTGCCTTGGTTTTTGACTAACTTTGCTGTCACAACGTATACCGACCACATGTGGATATTAGTTCCTTTTTCAGGAAAAAAAACCTGAAAACATTCTCAGAGAACAACCCAAAAAACCTTAAAATGGTGCACTCTTTTAGTTATTTAGTACAGTTAAGGTTTTTTCTGTATGAAAGTTCGTTTCCTCCAAGAGACCTTTACTTTGGGGGCTTTTAGGACGCGTTTTAGGTCACCTGAGTCATTTTCAGTTCATTCTGGAAATGTTTGTAGGATAAGATAAAATGAATTATAGCACATGTTTAAAGTAGGTTAAGTCTTATCAAGAACGTATAGGGAACGGTTAAAATAACAAAAGACATCAGCGCGAGCTTAAGATACCTGAGAAAAGCTGAAACGCATTCCCAGACATTCAAATCAACTTTAATACAGAAATTATTGAGCTCATTGCCTCTTTGCTTATATTCGAGCACACTAAGAAATCGTATCTTTCAGATATATCCTTTCTTTTTGATGGACAGATATTCGGATAGGCAGATCCATGCTTTTTTAAGAGATGTCTTATTGTTAATGCATGTCTCAATTAGGCGTTTTGATTTCTATATTAGAAACATGAAATCAATTCAGTAGTCAACTTCCAGATGCTACATTCAGCTTTTCAGCAGTTCAGATACAAAATGTTGATCTTTCTTCCTTTCGACAAGCTCAGAGTATCATAGAAAATTCTAAGGGATCAAAGTCTGCGAACATATCCTTTATGTTTTATTTAAGGTAATTGTTTCGCTTTCGAAGGATGTCTTTAAGGGCACTTGGTTAGCTAGTAGCAGTTGAATGTATTACTCAAAAACGCCAAAAATAATCAACTAAGTTAAAACGCATCCTACGATGAATGTAAGCAAGGTTGCTTGGTACTAAAAAGGATGATGTTATTATCGAAAAAAGTACATTATTAAGAAGTAGAGTTCAAACTTATTGTTTTGGAGCTTCTAAGAACGTTATCTTGACAAGATCCGAAGTTTTTTGGCAGAATATTTAATGAAAATGATATAGATCTTCAGGAAGTTTTACATATTGAAGATTTGAGTATATTAACCTTGTGAACGTACAGGGTTTGTCTGGAAAGTAATAGGACTGATTTTCTTCCGCCGTGACTGTACTTCGGAGCGCGCGCGCACCGACTGGACTCGGTAGAGGGGGTTCCTAGCTAACGAACGAGCGGCTGGTCAGTTTTCTCCTAGCACCTGGAGAGTCAGGACAGGCTTTTTCGCGCGACGTGTTTCCGCGAGTGGTGCAAGCCGAAAATGCAGCGTTCGTTAGAGCAGAGGTACGCAATTAAATTTTGTGTGACACTCGGTAAATCTGCGACAGAGACGTTTGATATGATGAAGCAGATGTTGTTTAAGCAAATGATGTTTTAGCAAGAAGTGGTGTGTTTCGGTGGCACAAGGCCTTTTCGGAGGGCCGGGAAGAGGTCACCGATGTAGACCGTGCTGGAAGACCGTCGCCTTCGACAAACACTGACAATGTTACTCGTGTACGCGAAGTTTTGAACTAAGACCGTCGACTAAGTATTCGTTTAATTGCCCAGATATCAAATTTACCATAATCTGTGGTACATGACATTTGAACATGCGCAAGTTATGCGCGAAGATGGTCCTAAAAGTGCTCACTGACGACCAGAAATTGCGGCGAGTGGAAGTGTGCCAAGAAAATTTGAACATTTCACACATGTGAACCCCCCAATTTTTGACTAACTTCTTTTTGTTTCCTCACCTGAAAAGACCGATGAAAGGCAAGCATTTTGAGACGACAGAGGGGATCCAAGCAGCTTGCACTGCGATTCTCAAGGCTATTCCGGAGAACGCCTTCCGTGACGCCTTCGATGCTTCGCACTGGCAGCGCTGCATCGACGCAGAAGGAGCCTACTTTGAAAGTTTTTAAAGAATTGTAACGATTGGCTCAATAAATTTTTTTTTTAATCGGCTCAGTCCTATTACTTTCCGGACAAACCCTGTATGAGCCTTATGGTAGGCTAGCCGATTTATTTCAAAAAATGTATTGAAGAACATTTTTCTTTTTCCTTTTTACAATCTTCAAATGGGTTGGAAATTCTCGAAGTATTTCCATGTTCACTCGTCAGTTCGATATCCTTTTTGTAAGATTCTGATATTTTTTGGTGTAATTTGACAACTTTCTTACATTATCAAGGTGGACTAGAATATTACTAAAAGGATACTGACTACTCTGTCATTTTATTGTAAAATTTCTTTCGGTTTTTTGGGTTGTACCTTGGACGATTATTATGGCGAGCATTTGAATTCTGAGCCATTTCTAGCTCATTTTGAAGGGTCTTTGGTAGAACTGTACCATGTTTCTAACGGATCTTGGATAGGATTTTGTGAGGATCATAATCAGGATTACATCAGATTTTTCTCAATTTTCGTTTACGATTGTGGTATGAGATTTTATACCAGCTTATAGATTATTATATTTTCATCTATTTTAAGGACATGAACTTATTTAGAAGACGGTCGTATAAAGCCTTATTGGCAACAAGCGGCGCAAATCCTTGTTGGTTATTCACTACTTTGTTTGAACAGTTCGTTTGGCTGTTAAAAACCGGACAAATTGTCGTAAAAAGTTATAATTGACAGTGAATTATATTTCTGACTTAATAATTATGAGATATTTTTAACTTTCCATTTCAATCTAAAGGCAACCATGCTAATATATAAAGAGTCTGCCAACTGTAAAATCATGCATGTCTTGTTAAATTTTCTGCTCGATAGCAGGAGAAAATTGAGCAATGCCTTGCAATAATTGCTCGTTTAATTTGTATTTGCAATTGCCATCATTGCTTATAGCTTTCATCTTGATATCTTTTAAATAGGAAAACAGTATATATGTTAAACACATATGAAAATTAGATATGAGCATTAAATCAATGTACAATACTTCAAAACGCATTTAAAAACTGTTTTGTGTAGTATGAACGGTTTAATACTACAAGGGTAAATTATATCTGTGAATTTTAATGAGTAGTATAATGGATCTTTGTTTTTTAATTAGCACATTTTCTAACACAAAAGATAAAACAATGTTTTTTTCTATTGAATACTGTTTATAGCTTTGTTTCTAAGATCAAAGTCGGAGCAGCACAGTTTGAAATTAGACAACGATATGTTTAAGGTCCTACTATTTTTTTTTCAAGCCACCAGAGTTTAATTTATGGTCGCAAAAACAACCAATTGCAGCATAAGAACTTTCAATCATCAAAATTCAAAAGGATATTTATATTATATTCTTTCGTTGTCTTGATCGCTAATTTATTTTTGACTTTTGCGACTGTCAAAAAAAAAACCAATTTTGGATTCGAAGCGATAACCTTTTGCGGCGAAGGCAAGTGTTGTTGTTGTTATATTATAAGGATTGTATTAATTTATCTTCTAGTAGCTCGACTGAATTCATAAATTATAGATTTTCAAGTCAATAGAATTTATCTAATGACGAAACGCCTGGTGTATTCAAAAAAGTTATGATGGATGATCATTTATTCTTTCATAATAATAAAATATAATTGAATTTTATTTTCGCCAACCAACTTTCCCAAGGGATGAATTGAGGTCACATATGTCATGAAGAGGTCATGAAGAGCCATATTCTAGTTTGATCCTTGCACTACAAATTTCCATCTTTTTCTAAAGATTTTGAACGATGACAGTATGAAGTCTAACTTAAAAAAATACAATTGCGATCCGATTAATTTATTTTGATTAATTCTGTCATCCTGTTGTGCTATTCTTTTTCGGTCAGTACTCAACTATGTTAGCTAGTATGAATAGACTGTCTAACTAAAAAGGAGTTACTTGTTTCCCGACGAGCAGCCCTAGGAGTCAGAAACCTAGATCGCGTTCAATTAATTGATTTGGGTGGTGAATGACGGGGACCTGCTATGCAACAGTTGCTGATGACAGAATAAATTGAAAACTAAGATTTTTCTACAGGGAAGGGGTTAGAAGGGGTTTGTTGTTGATTAGGATGATTGGTTAGAGAGAATTATTGAGGTTCGTGAGTATGATTGCGACTGATTTGGAAGAGCGACTGCAGCAGAGCGACGGAAGCAGAAAGGACGAAAAATCAAGACAGGATGAAAAGTATGTGCGAGATATAGAAAAGCGTAACAAAGGAAATATAAAAAAAAGGGTCAATTTTGTATGTGCCGATCCTTTATTCCTTACATTGATTATTTAAAAAGGTAAAAAGGAGGCATTTGCAAAAGCAAACAGCTCCTTTAATGAGTGCGGCTAGAAACACTGAAGCAATAGCGTTCGCAATGGACCCCTGAACCTAGATGAGCATCGAGATTGCATAAGGCATGACAGACGTCATTATCACTACGACTTTACAGTCGTATTCATGGGGATCGTATTCAAGGTGCCACATCGCATTGCAAAAATTGCTGGTTCAGAATCACAGCAAAACAGATCAATCACGGCTCAATCGAATATGATTAGGAAAGGAGGCAAGGAGATATGATCTCAAGGGAAAAGGGTTTCTGGAAGTTCGAACGATGACAGATGAAGAAGCCACGTAAAGGTTCCTTGTCTAAAAGATGCGAGCGTTGTCAAGACTTAAAAAGTGAATTAGTTTCAAAAATGGTGCAAATAATAAATAGAGCACGGTAAAAAGTTGTCAAAAAGGCTTTATTGGTATAACTTATATAACCTATCATGTGCATAGACATGTACTTCGTGAAATTAGGGAAGTTGTCAAGTTGAATTATGGTAGTTGTCAAGACATCCAAACTGTCCATTAAAACTTTATGTCAACTCTATGTTATACGCTTGCGTGTTGCAAGAATTCAGAGCACAGGCGACGCAAGCAAAAAAAAATGTTCAAACCACAATCAAAAAATGGATGTTTGATTTAAAGTTCAAAAAAAGTCCTGGGTGAGAATGAAGCTTTAGTTTGACAGGAATCAATGATACTCATCGGTATTTTGATTATGGTATAGATGACAGTAGGGAAAATTCTTTTGTTTCAGCGAGGTTAAAGCAAGGATCATCTAGGACACCTGAGAACAACGTATTCCTATCAAATAGTGTCCACAAAGATAAACCAAGCACACTTTTGAGCAGGGGAAAAATAATAACTGGCTGGGATATCTGGAAGATATGAATAAGAGCAGTACATTTACGCGGTTCTAAGTGTTTTGGGTAAGGAACACAGAGATTCGAAAAAAATGCTCTTTGTGTTATAAATGGCGCTAAATAAAGGAATGGACGGGGAAGTTATACTATATTCCTTTGCAATAATTCTTATCAAACAAGCACCGATATCAAGCATGCCCTAGGAACAAGACAGTGTAGGATTTTCTCAGAAGTCTTCACAAAGGATATTCCACTAACGCAATGTATCGCATTGTCGTATCTTAGACTGGAACAGCGCTCGTTTCTTTTGAACAAACACAAAGATATGGCTTAAGGTTCTCACGTTGTTTGGGTTAGTTTTTTCAGATCTCAGGAGCAAAATTTAAACCGACTTAAGGTGAGGCTGATGTGAAACATCGTGGCGGACCAGCTACAATCCTTTTTGAGCAAGCATAAAAAAATTACAGGTTGGAAGACATTTAGAAGAAGAAGAAGAGGAATTTCTCTATGCTGTGTATATTAATTTTGTAACGGGCATAACAGTCTGACAGCGGTTTAGTGGGTTATAAATGTGTTAAAATGATGGAGTAAATAATTGGCATGTGCAAGGAGTCATTATCCCTTGAAAATTTGCTCGTTCGGAACAGGAGGATATCAAGTATATGTTTAAGAAATAAAAGTGTAAGTGTAACCAAAGCTATATCTTATGAAAGAATTACGAATAAATTTAGATACACGCAGGGTTGCGGAAGTACAAAGGACTCAGATTTAATTTATCCTGCCAAATCTGGTATCTCTGCTCATTTTCGGTGGACACCAAATCTGGTATCTCTGCTCATTTTCGGTGGACACAGCGTTTATTTCTGAGTATAGAAGTAGGGCCGAAAGCATGCTTTTGTTTAGGTTGGGTATTGACTAGGCACAGTGTTAAGTGTATGCTTAACATTGGAAAAAATCAATCTCATCTTTCCTGAGAAGGCTCAATACTCTGCAAGGCCCTATTTCAAACATCAAAGGCTTTGTTCACGATGGATGAGGCTAGAGTTATCCAATGTTGCATGTCTCAAAGTGATTCCAGCAGAGAACAAGTTCCGCGGTCCACAGTCTGAAAGGGAATTTTCGTGATTCATACTGACACTGCCCCGACTTAAGGTACTTAGGGTTGGAAAGCAAGCAACTATATCAAATGTTACTTCGGGTCGAATGTTATACAACTGGAGAATACTGAAGCACTGTTCAGTTGATACCTTTGATTTCAGGTGAAAGAGACATTGACCATAAATTCTTCCGTTCTTCAGTGAGAAGGTTGAGATTGGGGGGGTTCTCTGATTATCTCACAATAAGTGCACTGCTTCAGGGAAATTCATCAGGGAGCAAAGATAGTTTGAATTCAACTATGAGTATCATTAAATCTGTTTACAGGTCCTTCGTGTTTTGCGCTGACATGTTAAGCATTCAGCCTACTGGAGGTCAAGCGAAATTACTAAGCAACAAATGAAGAGTTGCAAGGAAATGCTCACAGGACACGGATTAGGAACGAGGCAAGCATCTTGGAATGCTTATAAGCAGGATTAACACCACTAGCTGCAAAGAACTAATGGCTGACCTGAATAGAAACCCGCGGAGGCTGGTCAACGGACTAGTTATTTGGAAGCTGGATATCATACCGAAGTCCTTTTTGTTTGAAGCTCAAAAGATAGGGGAGATAGTGCAGCATATATTCCCCTATATATCCCGTTCCATAACTACCAGAGAAACAAGGTACCGTTCCATTATCAATCTAAGAATTCCCATCCTTTTCGGAAAATTTTCTTGTCTAATCATACGAAGAAGTCTTACATAAAACTCATCACTTATCTGGCTGATTAATTCGATATTGCTAAATGTCTTACGCTATCCTTTTTCGGTTAGTATTTACGTTACGATAGTTGTCGATGAATTGAATGTCTAACTTAAACCAAGTTACTTATGCTACGCAACAGTTCAAACTTGGTGAAAATCATTGGACACCAATAATTATTGGACCGCCAACCAATTAGCAATAGAGTTGACTAATAGCATGTTAAGGCTTCAAAATGTCAACAAAATAACTACTATCGAGGCACAGATAATTGATTGTAACAATCAATGGGAATGGAGGATAAATAGTGAGATAGATGGACAGGTAGGTTGACATGTAGCATGAGAACAGGTTGATCATTGCCGATAGTGTACTCGAAAGACGTATCAAACTGGTAAATGTTTAGCCATACATCACAAGGTGTTGTATGACTTATACATTAGCGCAAATTCCGTTTAATACAACTGTGCGTTACTATTACTATTTTCTTTCAAGCATCTTATTTCGCTAGTATCTATGATTTGTAGAAATGGTAGATGCAAACTTCGGCGGGCAATTAAGGTCTATTATGCCACGATTGTTTCTAGATAGAGATTTGTAGTGTTCGGTGCAATGTTTTGCGGAGGCTATTAGAGCTAATTGTACGAAGGACTTTTTTTTGTTGCGATGCTTAATATGAAATAATAATCGCAAAGAGATACTCATGTTGCGAATAATTAAATGAAAAATCCCAATTGTTCATTTCATTGCGTCTATTTTTCTTACCTTAATTAGTAAGAGGGTGTCGGCTTTTGACTACTACCACCTGCTTTGTCTGGTAATTGCGTATAGATGTTTCAGTATTTCTTTGTTTTTTTTTGATGGATACCTCTCGGTTATGTATAATTACATTGAAATTAGGTTTTGATGTCATGATCATGATCAAGATATGTCTAGGTGTTTGTGTTAACGTATAAGGTATGAATGCTTATATGAAGTGATGTGTTTAGGGTATTGAAACAGATTTTATCGTTTTCACATGCAACAGGATTATTTTAATCTGATTTGAAGGTGTCAAAATAGTCATTGAATAGAAATATGTTTTTTTATTTTTTTATTTTGGACCACGTTTCATTCGATTATATAACATTTAGTGACTAATCAGCACCGGATGTATTATGGCATTATTTTGAATTTAGCTCTAAAAAAAACAACAAGACCGTCGTACTTGCATGTTGAACTGATGAATTTTTGATATATTGCCATGATAAAAGTTCATATGATTGCATTTTAATTCGTTTATGGGATATCGTAATAAACATTACGTCATATATTTTCAACTAGTTAAAAGCTGCCTATATCTAGCTTTAAGCCCGATTTGAATCGCAGAAAAAATTACCAAAATAAAAATAGGGTACCAAATCGTCGAAAACTGAGATATTGATCAAAATTAAGAATTTTATTTTGGAAAATCCATTTTGGTTAAAAATTAGGGGAAAAAATTCCAGTGCCATTATTTTGAAGTCCCTTTTTTGACAGAGACCTGTTTCCGTCAAAAATGATCTTTCTTTGAACGCTTGATTTGCTTGCTCGTAGCGCTTAAGACAACAATTTAGGCAGGTACGGATAAAATGCTCCGGATAAATTTTGAATTTGGCGCGTTTTAACGCAATGATTCGTAATGGACTATTCGATGTCATCCACATCAACAGACTTGTCAATTCTTTGGTCCCAGTGGTTCGTTTTTGCTGGTAAAATTTTTCGAAAAGTTTCTCCTTATATCAAAAGTTTTCAAGTTTAAGGGTCTTCTGATGGTTTTCATGAGTTCCACTTCATGCCTTTGTTTTTTGTTCCACTGAACTCGTTGATTGTAGCGCTGAGATTTTTTTTGATGCGTTTCGAATTGATTATCCATTTTTTGTTTTTTTTGATTTACAATATTTGTTAATCCTGTTTATGATAAAAATATTGTACTGAGCAAAACTCCCACATGTTTCGCAGGAACCGTAAAGTGAGGACATTTTCTTTTTCTGGTTTCTTTTTTCATTTTTTTTGTTATAAGTCAAGTCACAAAACTACCAAAGATCAACCGACTATCTCGGCTGAAACAATGAGTTCATGACAAAGGTAATCGATTAACACGAAATAGAATGGAATTCCTGTTTGCATCAACATTTTTTTCATGCCTCAATGTCCATTTTACGACATACATTGAATACCAAAAGGAAAAACTAAGCAGCCAACACTAAAGGATTAGTTAGATTCAAGTGGACATTCCATGTAAGGATCAAGCGATAAGAAGTGGAGTATTGAGAATTCTTAGAAACTAGACTTTTGGATTGATTTGAGTATCTGTCCAAGAACTTGCTTTACCTTTATCAAAGTAAGTTGCCTTTGTTGTAATTTTTTACAGTGTACGCTATAAGGAATTTCTAGCATACACTGTATACACTCGGAACTCAGGGGCTCAGAGGCATGTTCAAATAATGTTGGTGCTTCAGATATGGGGTGCCTCTGCCACAACTGAACAGGGCCCTTCTACGCAACAGAATCTGAAGGCAACCCTCATGAATATAAAATAATTAATGCAAGATCCTGACTATATTACGATACTGATGATACCGTCAAACATAGGAGAACGACAAAGGTTACAACTAGGACTTTTATAAATTCATAATTTTGTCCCATTAACATTGTTTCTCCAGCTCTAAACTGAAAATATTTTCATGGTTACAACACGGAATTTTACTTCTGCTCCTGCTACTACTCATAATTTTGAAAAGACAAAATCTAGGGATGCAAAGAACTAAATCTACAGAACACAGAAACCAGGAAGTTGAAAAAAATTTCTATGATAGATCAGGGGACACTTTTTCCAGAAGAAAGAAGAACACCCTTCAGAAATTTCTCTTGAAGATATAAATTCTACTGGTTCAAAAAAGCATCAAAGAAGAAAAACAAGGTGTGGCAGACAAAATATAATTAAGAATTCGACAAATGAGAATTTTTAGATATTGCTGATGGTGACTGTCTCAGTATTCGTTGCAATAATCGTCATATTCCTTATCGTCTGAATGACAGATTCAGACTTCCAGCAGATATACAATTGTTTGGGTGACTACTGACAGTTTGACAGTGTGGACTTTGACCGCCTCCCATTTGACTAATAATTTGACAATTGACTAATAATTTGGGAATTGTGGACATAAATCCTTTGGAATATTTTTATATTAACTGCAGTTGAATGGGTCATGAGAATGGCCAAACATGTAGATATGGTAACATTGATGACAAGTATCAACGTGGGGCTTACCGATATGGATCGTCATCATTGTGGCGCTACAGTCCTTCCTGGTTCGTTCGCCTCGCGTTTGTGACACTACCAGAGACGTTGTATCCACTATGTCATTTTGTTTACATTTGCTAAGTATGGATTTATTATCCTCATGAATCGAGTTTTAATATCCTAATGAATTACCTTCGGTATGTTATGGACTACGCCTAATGGAAATAGGCGTAGAAGATCGATATTTAAGTTAAATTCATTCAAGTAGGAAAGGATTATATCAGGGGAACAATGATCGTATACGAAAAAAAACCCTTTATACCTTTTTATGAATCTTTAAACCCTTATATACCCTTTTCCAAGAATTAAGATTTCTCAAGTGTCCAAAGACAGCCAGGATTCTAAACGATTCGATAATAGAACTAGTTATTCCTGGTACTTTTTTTGCAATAACGTAAGTATGAAACTGTGTTTTATTGCTCCGTGCATCATTGAGACAGGAAAAATTAATGGCGAACATCATGGGTATACCTTAAGGAGGGTTAAAACGGTGTAGTAACTGAGAAGCATCCATGGCTCATTGAATAATTAATGTTGGGAAATTTGAAAAAGGAATAATTTTCGGTGAATAGAATTATTAAAGCAAATTGAGATGAAGATGCTAATGGCGAATACGTTACGAGCCTGTGATCTCCAAACAAAAAAAAAGCGCTTCAGGAATTCTAGCACATGGACCTTTGAACGGCTTTAAAATTCGATAAAAGATACCAAACCGCAGGATCGAAGAAGCCAGCAGAAAAATCTCGAACTTGGACGAATTGAAGTGACGAGGAAAGCCTGAAGCTGCTTGGATTTCGAAATTGCAGGATTCAATGAAACGATTGGAAAAGTTTGAAGCAACACATCCTGAAATTTAAAGCCCAACAAGAGATGCAGATTATTGATGAGTGAAACCGTTGAATATATTGTAGCCACATTTTGATAAGTTTTTTTATAAGATGAATATTGTCGTAAAGATTGTTTTTCTGTGGTCATAGATATATCTTTTGATTAGTTTTGTAAATTCACTTGGCTTTATCTGTTTTCGAAGTTGTTCCCAGTTTTCCGTGTTTTTCTCCGAGAATTTTATGCTTGTGGTAAGGGCAACATTTTCTAGGAATAGATTTGCTAATTTTTATTGGGAAGAAGTTAGATGAAAGTCACGTTGAGGAGCTCTGAAAGGATGAGTTAGTTCAGATAATTAATGAGGGATATCATGTTTGGTCGGTTATACGGTATGGGGTTACGGTTATACGGTTTGGGTTAACATTTTCCGCCATTGTAATTTTGTATTTAAAACCAGAACTTATTCTTTGTGATTCCTGATACACATTCGAGTATATCTTTTTCTAGGGTGTGACCAAATATCTATACTTATCCTTTTCATAACTTCTTTCGCCATTGTCTTCATTTTCTATCAAATTTTTGTAGCCCTATAAGTTGTTTGCACGTTTAAAGGCTTGACGCCAACATCATCATCAGCAATGGCATGACAGTCGAAATTGTGCATCGGCCTTCAGGAACGGTTAGGGAACATTTTTTCCTACTTCACAAGGGCTTTATATTTTAAAGCTTGGATAACCGTCTCTATCAGTCCACTACGTTTTTAGTAATCTTTTTTTCTTGTTGTTGGCATGGTTCTGGCGCAACAGTTCACTTTGGAACGAGGATTTTGAGGTAGGTTTGAGCCACCTCATTTCAAGACCAAAGGTCCATGTGAAGGTAATCTCGTCGGAATCACGTTTGATTTTGATAATTCCCCCGGCATACCTGTCAGAGCTAGCTAGGCTGCTCCGAGACCAAAAAGACAAACTGAGATATCACTGTTACCAGTGGAAACTAGTCTGTCCCACAGGATATCCTTTTCATAGAGGGTGAGTAGTCTAACAACAACATCATCAGGAGCGCGAAAATATACCACATTCTCTGAATCGGTTGATTTTCCCGCAAAAAGAGTAAATTTTTAAATTTATAAATGTGGTCTTCGGAAAATTACAAGGACTTCAAATCATAAACGCAAACTGATGCAATTGTTTTACTAAAAGGAAAAACAATCATATTTTGCGTTGAATGAATGATTAAAAATATTGTATACAAAGCTCTGCATAAACTTCTATTGCATTTATTTATGTTTTTCATAATTCATTTCCTACTACTTATCAACCAGTTTTCAATTAATAAAATCATTCAGTACAAGCAATTTATCGAGGCAATTGTTCTCTTTTCCTATAATTAAAATCTTTAGAAAAACTTTAACCATAACCTTGTTGATGTAATTGTGCGCTTTTATTTAAGTTAAAATATTCCTTTTTTCCCTACAACCACTACCACGAATGGCATAATTCATTATTATCCTCTTGTTCAATTATTTCATCTCGTAATTTCATTTGTTTTATTATTGCAAATATTCAACATATCATCATATTCACACATGTGAATGTTTCTTTGTAAATTCATTCCAACGAAAAAGTGAAATGAAAGAAAAGAAAAAAGAATGAAAGAAAAACTACTTTGGTATGATGGTAAAACACCTTTTCAATGTATGGCTTGAATTTCAACCTTCATCTAATCACATTGCATCAATTTGAAACTATTTGTATACGCTTGGGAGCAAAAACTATGGGCATGCGTTTTTTTCTTCTGCTACAAAAGGAATTTCTTGTATATTTTGACGCGTGGTAATGATTTATGGATATTTGTTTGGTTCCGATTAATGAACACGTAAGTGATGAAGTAGAGGTAAAATATAATCGAATGATTTTGAGGAAAATTGTTTTTACTCCTGGCGGCTTTTTAAGTATAGAATTGGATATTTTAGGACACAAAAAGGTGTTAAAAGCGTCCATTTTTAATACCAGCAGGAGTGCAGTTAAACCAAAAACGACTTTATAATTAGAAAATGGCAGCAAAAAAAGGAAGAAACCAACTAAATTGTGGGTATCTTCCGTAAAGTTACCTTAAAAGGGATCTACCAATATCTGTAAACGGGGGTACCACGTACTTTTTCTCGCGGAGAAAACTTAGAGCTGAAGAAAGAGAAACGCGTCTTCTCTCAAAATTCAAAGACTCCTGTCAGCAACAAGTCAAGGAACACAAAAAATTGCTTGCCATGAAAAGTTTCAACCTATTCTTCCATCAATATGAAATGAAAATAAAGGAGATAAGGAGAACGTTATTTTGAATGACTACAAAAGGAACGACCTTTAGAGAGGGAGGGAGGGAGGGATCAAAAACAGGAGCAGGGCTTGAACCACCTTCAGAATGAGTTAGTAAATTAACCGGCCATTAAGCTACATTCGAAATTTAATGAGTGAAAGAGGATCCTTCCAGATCCAAGTTCCAAGTCTGGAACCTTCTGAAACACGTTTTAAAAGACGTCAAATAGTTTTGAAAAATAAACCATTTGTGCCTCCTCTTCACGCACCAAATGTCCCGAATGCACCAAATATATCATAAAACAGGGAAAGCAGATGCCTTTTTGGTTTCTGATCATTCACGGGGGCTCCAGCTCCAGTTAGAGTGTTCTAACCCATTGGTAATGGGATGAATGGAAGCATATAAGCAGCCCTAGTTATGTTCGACGTAGCAAAGGTTTTGAATAAAACTGGGATTACCAGACTTATTTTCGGTATGATGATTGTTAGTTCCCTAATGAATCCTTTACTCCGTGCCCTTTCCACTTGCTTAGTGTGATATATATATTTGGATGATGTATTTGCAGGGTACCCAAATCCAGCACGGATGGTTGATCGATTGAGCAGTCATGGCCTCTTTAAGCTACATGTGAGACAGAGGGCCGAGGATTACCATCTACTACTTGTTTATCTACGCTATCTGGAGAATAAACATTATTTGGAAGTTCTAATTTGAGAAACCCACGATCAATATTATTCCGAAATATTGTCTGAATAATCTGTGATTTTATTTTTTTCTTGTACGTGATGAACTTACTTTAATCAGGGCCGCGAAGACGGTATAGCGATTTTGTCAAACATTCTTTTTGAATTTTTTTGGAATTACAATTTGGAGTCTAAATAAATAAGGGGTTTCCGATAGGTGCTGTACCATTATACTCTTGACAGGGTAAGCTAAACGAATTTATCACACAAACCTCACAATTCCAGGTCAATTTTGTCAATTGTGATTGGCTTAAATTAAGGGCCTCAGTGAATTTTATTAAACCATTCATTCAATCAAACCATTTGGATACTTGGAAGTTTGAATAGTTTTACCTTCCATCTGAAAAGAGAAGGGTCCTCTATAGTAACAATGTGCTTGCATTATATCCTTAAAAAGAGGAGTATTCAGATGATATTTGTCGATAGGTTTATGTTCTGCTGAAAAAGTCATAAGACCACACTACTATAGGTGGTCTAAACAACTTACATGTCCCACTCTTGTTTTTCCCTTAAAGATGTTGGGCCCAAGTTTGTTTGGGATAAGACTGAGCTGATCTTCAAGATGTTAAGATGTTGGTTGATCTTGCAACCGTCCCCGTAACTTCAAGCTGATTCTATCTTGCTCTTGACGATTTTGAGAAGGGAGGAATGGAAGTTACCCGATCCGAAGTCGGGAAATTACTCGAAAACAATTGCTAGGAAAACTTAAGGAAAAATTTCTTTTATTGCGAAAATGAACAATGTATAATGTCCTGAAATTAGTTTGATTAGTATTCGTGTTTACGAACAAATGCATTACTTATGGCCAGTTTAAAAAGGATACCTGTCAAATTTTGGATCGATTCAACGACTAGTTCTGTTTGGATAGCTTTTGAATGTAGAAAAATTTCGTGTTTGCTTGCGAATATAGAGAAAGGACCATACTGATCGGTAATTTCATTTGAATTTTGATTTCCTTCTCGAAAAGAAGAAGAAGATGTTTGAGGAAGTCAGTGTAAAGTTGCATGCAGTTTAAAGGGATCATGCATCTTTGTTGAATAACACCAGCAGATAGTGGTTTGATTTTTTCAAACAGAGTCCAACAGCCGTTTTTCACAAAAAATAAGCATACCGTCTGACGGAGAAGACAACATAGGATATGGTTAACAAAACTCATAATTCTGTACTAAGGGGTCAGACAGAGCAATAGCGAACACTGGCACTATTTCCCTTTTTTTTGGATGGAAAGACATTTGTGGAATTCAAAGAACGGTTGTCTGCCGTTGATTAAGGATGTAGACATCCGAGTTGAATGCGTAAAAAGTATACTTTATAGGCAACTGGGCATGGAGACGTGGCTAGTGTCTACCGGCGATAGAGGTGCTCCTTTTGCTGGCTGTGTCAAAAATAGGCATGATATATTTGTATCAGAGCTGAACATGTTTGAGACCAATCTAAAGAAGTGTCTACGGTATTTTGTGTTTTTGACGTAACTTATTTGACTTGCCAAAAAATGAAAATCGAAGCAGTGGACTTCACCGATCAACCTGATCTGGAGAATGAGAAATCGGTTCTATTTGCTTATAAACTACTGATCAAAATTTTTCTGCGCTCTGCGCGGTCTCATCTTCTTCCACTATTAGGAGGGGGACGGAGGAATGGTCAAGTAGGACATCGCTCATTTATCCATCTTATTTAACGCAGAATTGATGAAAAGAAACGCTCTGTTTTCTCACTCCTTTTTCTACAAGAACATCACATAAGCCAAGGTAGAACAATTATTATCTTATAAGTTTATTTAAAATGATCCTTAAATATGAAAAAAAAAGACAGATATAGATATAGATATTGGCCTTAACTTGACAACAATTGATGAGGCTTTGTAATCAAGTTTTCAGATTTGATCTCGAGCCAAGGACCAAATGTTCTGAAGGCCAGCGTTTTAACGGCTGGGCTGTTCAGAGCGAACTTCTTAACAAATGCTTAACTGTTCCACATTAAATTAATTGTTAACAATTTAAAAAATCTATCTTAAAACCTAAACATAAAATTGTTCAATCATAATCATCATTGGCGCGTGTGCACTTACCTCTCATAAATCACCTGAGCTTTATGCAATTCGATACCATTGGTTTGCATATTTGTGCGTGGCAATAGTCGAGCAGCAACCGATGAACGATGCTGGGCCCTACACCTGCACGGATCATGTTTATCCAGATAATGTGATAGTGTATCCCAGCCACCACCAACACGTACCATAACATGTGATCGTAAAATCTAAAATCAAACATAGAAAGAAATGAAACATTATAGACGACGTCACATACGAGTATGTTGCACACATTTATTCATGCGATACAATGTGCGTGATAAAATGCAATATCAGATACTAAGAGCTAGTTTAGTTAATTAATATCTTTACGTGGAAATAAAAGATTGAATTGTAAATCCGTGTGGTGTAAATGGGTGGTTAGCAAGAGCTGTTAACTAGATAATTAATGTAATCCTGACGACTGGACGTTGTGTGATTTGCATGGTGACGAATGAGAAGGCTGGACCGTAGTATGGAGCTGGTTTGATTGATCGTTTGTCGATTATTTATCGGTCAACCAGTCAGAATTAGATAAAATTTATTGAGATACAGATAAACACTTGGCTTGCATGTCAGGGACTGAACTCATGTTTTCTCATTTCAAGTGGTTTGCTAATCATATGCGGTGGTAATTTAAAGTCAAGGAAACTCGCCTTGATTGCACAAGAGACAAACACCTCCTCGTTTCAATTGCGGACCTAACTTCCATCAAAAAACCAAAAAAAAAAAAATTTCAAATTGTCAATCAAAAATTTGAATTCACATCCACAAACCGCTTTCCGGAAAATATTGCTGACACTCTTTTCAATTTCATTAGCTAATCAATCTGCTTGATAACTTTTCCTAGATAAATATCTTTCACCTAAGATTTTATCCATTGTCTGCTTGTTTGTGGTGTCCCAAGTAATAAAAATTCCACATGCCGTTTACCTATAACAAACTCGTGGTGAAAATAGGTGTGAAATATATCTTTTAACATTGACATAATAGTAAACATCATAAAAAAAACCTCTTTTATCTTGCTGAAGTATCTGTTGAGCTAATTAGTAACCCGGTCCGAGTGCTTAACAGTAGGTGAGCCGACCTTACTTCTTGGTCGAATTGTAGACCTACTAGTTGTTGTTGATTATGCACTTGACTGCTCATTAGCATCAACATAAATGCATGTATCTTTTGAAGTGAAGATAAATTTTGAGTAGATTCGATAACGTCTTATTTAGCATCATAAAATATGATTTTATAGTTCGGTAATACAATGCATGGCACGTGTGTAGCAATTTAACCATTTTTTGGGTAATTGATGGTGATCAGGTGCTAAATTGCCAAAAAAAGTTGTTTTTTTTTTGTTCAGATTTTCGTAGAAAAAATTAAAGGTTAACCTAACTCCGAAAATATATAAAATCCTTAAGTCTTTCCTAAAAACAGCAACTTTTACACATTAAAGTGCTCCTTGATGTCACAGAAACATCCTTTCCAAGCTTCAAATCTTCTTAAAACCTTCCTGCCAATGTGAGGCTGAGTGTTTCCTTTTTGTCACCCCCAAAACCGCTAGTATGAATCACAGAGTGAAACAATTATAGGATTATGTCGAGGATGTCCTCCGTTGCCGACATTAACCTGTTTGGGGCAAAAGACCGGAGTTGTGTTCAGAAAACTGGCGCCTAGATCCCGATGTTCAAGTATATTTTTTGAATTTGGTTCGGGCTTTTCGGACAAAAATCTAGACTCCTGTGGACCAACAGGATTATTTTGGCCTCTTCGGCTTCTTTCTGTGTCCAAACACCAGGGGTTATTGAAAGGAAATGGGTTTCAGATAAGGCAGGACATTTTGCCGGTAGTGACATAATAATTTAACTCTATTTTGAAGAACACATTCTTGGAACCCATTCTGTTAACGACAACGCTGCTGAAACAACTGAAAGGACTGTTTTTTTCCTTCGGTCAGGAACATTTCTTATGGCCCCCTTATACACTTGTCGTTGATTCGTGTATAGAAGAGATCTGAAAAATTCCAGCCAAATTGTTCCATTTTGTGAAAAATTGCCGGGAATCGGATGTGAAAATTTGAAAAAAAAATAATAAGTAAATCAAAAGTATAGACTGTAATGGCGAGGTATAATTTATTCAAAAGGGTGAAATTTAATTGAAATTTAATGTTAAACGTATTTGTGCAAAGAAATCGATTGAATCTTCACTAAAGATATTTAAAATTAGCAAAAAATAAATCAAAGAACAGTGTTACTTGCGAGAGTTATCATTGTTTTTTCGCTAGGAGAGTGTGAGAATTATGGTTAAAAAACGCGATAGATTCATGGACCAGCAAACGAAATCTAACGTAAACAATGTCGTAGATAAACGTTATCAATTGAACCGTCAACAAACGTAGACAATGAATCAAAAATAAATCAAAGAACGGTGTTACTTGCGAGAGTTATCATTGTTTTTCGCTAGAAGAGTGTGAGAATTATGGTTAAAAAAACGCGATGGACTCAAGGACCAACAAACAAAATGTAACGTAAACAATGTCGTAGATAAACGTAAACAATTGAAACGTAGACAATGAAACTAAGACAACATTTTCTAATATCTTAACAATGAAGTGTAGATAGATCAATGTAGAGTATGAAGTGTGGTCCATTAAATTTAAAAATTTGTTGACAAGTTCTTATTTATGATTTATACCTTGGTCCACAGCATATGGAAGCATCGCTTCTTCTGTTTTGCCACTACGGTTTTGACAGTTCGTCTAAAATCATGCACTTACTGTGAAGCTATGCGATTAGAGACAAGCGCCTAAAACGCCAGCTTGCAGTTCGAGAGTATGTGTCTTTTTTCGCCAGTCATTGTTGATCTTGTGGCTTAATTAATTGCAGATACTGCCGATCCCACTACCTTTTTATAATTCTCAAGTTTTAGTCGTGCATTTCTTCAGCACTAAGTTAGCGCTCTGCATCCTGCAGCTGTTTTACAGCCGTTGGAGTCGATAACAATTCTACATCCAAATGAGCTGTCCTGCATTACTCTGAACTCTTTTCGGCCGATCTTTTGATCCTATCAGGGACCATTATGGCTACTACCTGTTGAATTCTTACCAGTTTCTTTTGGTTGCTAGATCCTCATTCTTCAAATAATCCAAAATGATGCGATGTACCCATTGGAATTCACTAGATAGCACATCTGAAAGTTAACCTGAAGTTCGCGCCGCATTCTTTACTAGAGATATATTTATCTAGCAGGATTAAACTGAGCATACTCTCCATGGCAGCAGTTGACATAGTTCTAATGCACTATGATTCCAAGGCATGTCACTAGCTCAATCTTTTCTAGTTTCTCTACAGAAGTTCCTTGTGTCTCTTCAATATAACCATGAGCCATCGATGGCCACTTTCCATACACAGCCGAGGTCGAAAAAGTGTCCAGTTTTCGGTGCTTTATGCAAAGTATAATTTCTGTTTTGTCGGGCTTCAGATACACTCCTTTCAATTTTTCTCTCTTGGGCAGAATTGACAATGTATTCAGCATGAATACTGAGATCATTTTCAGAAATCTTCCACTGAACATTTCGATTCCATCCGGTCTGCAATGATTGGTTTAAGTTAGAGTAGCCAGGCTAGTGGTGATACAATGCGTCCTCCGTCCATTTATTTTTCTGTACTCATTGTTTGTTTGTTAGGATTTTCTTCAAATATTTGAGATCATGGGTCTGCATTCCATATCTTTCAATGACTCTTCAGAAAGTTTCTTCGATTATCAATGGCCGCACGAATATTGATAAAGGAAGTCATATATACTTCATGAAGACGTAGTTTTTCTCTATTCTGCTTATTGCTTCGTATAGTGGCGTCTCTTAGCGTACTGGTAGGTTTACCTGACGGTTCGGGTAAAGCTCCATTATTTTTCTCATCCGCCACGTGTTCGAGGTCTATAAAAGACCCTAAGCACAGCGATCAGTTAAAAATTTGGGTTCTGGTGTCTAGGTCTTTGTTAGTTTCAGTTTAAAAATAATTTTTGAAGTTCTCTAGTTTAAGGGCATGTATCTCTTTGGTAGGAAGGATTTGCGTAATATCAGCAAGACTAGTTGTATTTCCGTAATTATTATGATGATATGTATTTATGTATTTCATAAACATGATGGAAAGGAACACTGAGACCGTAAATTGTGGACAGACAAGAAATGTAGACAATGAAAGGTAAACCATGGAATGTTGACAATTTAAAAATAATCAATTGAACTATAGATAATTAAGTGTAAAAAGTAACTCTTAGCGATTGTGTAATGACAGTGTAATGTAGGCAATTGAATATAGAATATTGTAAATATTTAGTATCTACAAAGTATAGAAACATATGTAGGATTCGAAAGGCGGGAATAATATGTATAAAACAAAATGTAGACAACTAAAATGTCAATAATTGAAGGTTAATTCTTGTGTAGATTTTAAAAAGTAGACAACGAAAGGTAAACACCGAAGTGAAGACAAAAAAATGTAAACAAATCAATGTCTATCAAGGTTTCGGCACAGAAATGTAGACAAATGAACTAAGATTTAACCATATTCCAATATAACAAGATGTAGACAATTGAATGTATACACTGATGTGAAGGAACTGTGTTCTCTTCAGAATAACAATTCTTGAAACTAGATAAAATTCTTGGAATTTCAAATTTGGTCGATCTGGTCTACATTCTTTTTCTCATATTTGTTTTCCATTCTGAAATTGTTGTAACAAATAATCAACAACCTATTAAATAGTGAATATAAAAATCATACATGATTATGACACGACTCAACTTCAAAGCTGACCGCATATACATAAAAGGAATTCCTATATGGCTTGGAAAGGATTCCGGTCTTGATCATAACAAGTTTCCTTTTTGAAATTTTATTTTTTGTTTACTGCCGCTATTACCACTGTCTGTTATTTACATCAATTTCGTATTTATTATTGCAACATGTTCGATCAACTTTTGTCTAGTGATGATATTTTTAATTGTCATTTTATCTACGATTTCGAAAAAAAATCCAAAACAAAATGCGATATTATTGCATAAGGAGAAGATTAAGATGCTGAAAAACTTTTGTCTTCACAAATTTTCACCGAAAAGTTAACGTAAAATTTGGTCTTAATGCGAAAATGGTTTAGAGCATGTATGGAAATTTTTGAATGGATTTTTAATTTATGACTCTGCCGTAAATTAAACGTTGAGGATCAATTTTTTTTGTTTTTAACTAGAATGGTTAATAAAATGCAACCAAATAAGGGACTGTAAGGTAGAAATAACTAAGACGCCTAGTTGATGACTGCTATTTGGCTTCTGAAAGTAAAATGCTGTTTGTTTTCTTTTACTTGATATGGTTCTCATTAAAGTTTAACATATTTGATGAGGCAAAAGAGGATTCAGGCTGTTGAAAGCTATCAACTTATCATCAACTTAAGCTCGAAATGAATGTATGGTTCTAGGTATTATTAAGTTATCGTATTTCGGGGTCGAGCCTTGCGGTGCTGCTCATTATTTATTCATTCTAAGGACTCCCGAACGTGTTACTGTTTTTACATGTCTCTAATATTGAAGCTTGATACCATTCATCCAAAGTAATAATTGAACGGCACATATTTCAATTAAGTGTCAATCAATTCAAATTATTAAGTGTGAAAATATACTAAATTTAGATTACAATAATCTAATCCTAACATTATGAATATTGTGGTAAATAATTTACAATAAATAAATTTCTTATTAAATCTCTCGTCACCTTGAGGCGATTTTAATTCCTTTAATTGTACTCGGCCATAAAGGCTGTATCAATAGTCAGTAAATTGCACTATAGGATTGTTATTGTTGTTACTAGCGGCGCTGCTGCATATGCTTTTACTACTACTAACTGCTACATGCACTTAACAATAAATTCATATCAACATTAACTAGTAACAAAAACATTAAAATAAGTGCTCAGCGTGACATAATTTATCTAGATACTTTGCATTAGAGTTGAACTGCTTTAGATTAAATTGCAAATTTCATTGTAAGCTTGGCGCTATTAAATCGGAGGGCGGTGAAGACGATGGAGGAAATATGAGATGAAAAAAGCTTTTAGCTCTAAACGAATAAAATTTATTGTCATATTTAAATTTTAATCGTTAATTTAACGCCATCAACAGTGCAGATTAGTGTAAATCATTTTGTACTGAAGCGAATCTAATGCAAGTGAGTGAATGGTAGATACAAAAAACTGTTTTGCAGAAATGTTAAATTGATTAAAGCAGATAATTTGTGGCAGGATTAAGTGAAACTTGATGCCAAGGTCACAAAGATTTGTTGAAGGCTTCTAATAAGGTGTTTTTTTATTATTATTTGAGATTTTCGTTCGAGGAAGACTTAGCTAGCATACTTCAGGGGCAAGTGATACGGCCCTGGTAAGATTTTCGCTAATTTTAAAACTGTATAAGCATCTTAGCTTAGTTTCCATTAAACTTTTCGTTTTACGACCTAATCCACGAAATTTATTACCACGTATAAGTGTTGATAGTTTTTCTTAAGTTCCGTATCGCTATTTTCAAATGCCACAGTCTGATACCATTATCACACTAACGTATGAGGTAATTAAAGTTGGTAACAAGTTCAACAATAAATACCACATATAGTCAACAACTATTGACACGACATATTATCCTAGTTCCTGCCGCAGCTTCCAGTTGTCCAGATTCATTCACATAATAAACTTGAGTACAATACATCACGCTTGCAAGCATGAAACGGAACAGGCGTATATGCATGAAACATGTAAGGAATGCAATTGCATACCGGAGTTAAAACTTCAATTGTACACGGTCCTGATTCACCGCACTATGTCAATTTCTTCGTCTCAAAAGAGTAAATGTGGAGTGCACAAAACAGTACACATGCCCGTCCGTCGAAGTTATAACACAATCTGCGCTATATCACCTGTCTGCAATACCACACTAGGAGTCTGAATCCACTAGTCAGGCAGCTGATCAGGCACACTTGTTACCACGTTAGGCAAACGCAGTAACCGTAGGTAATGGTGGAAAAGAATGCAATATGATTTTATACATGTAAGCACGCTTACCTCAATATGGTACCTTAAGAGACTCCTGCATAGGCAATACGGGTGGCGTGAATTTATGGTGTCATTGGAATTTCAGGTATTTTACCTGCACTAAGATCACTAGGCGACTTACTGCAACTGGGTTTGCGAAAATAGAACATGATAACTATGAGGTTAAGATTTAGTAGTCACAGTTTCTCACCCTCTATGCCTGGACCTGTCTAGTAAAATTGACGATCTATTCTGGTCAGGACAATATAATAAGTAGATAGTGACAATCTAACTGCATCAATAAACATAGATTCAACCATAGGCAAGAATGCAATTATTGGGTTAATCGATAAAAACTAACTAGCCAATGTTGGAATGTTCCAGTATGTGTTCGGTCAGCTACTCATACCGAATATGTTAAAAAGGTTTTTAACTGAACCCAGTAATTGATACATTCCGTGCTGTCTGACCACCAGTAGATCAATCAATTGTTGCTATTATGATTTAGATTCGTGTTCAACTGCATTTGAAAATGTCAAAGAATGTGGAAGGATATTTAGGTTACAGCAGCAGTAGTTACAAGTTGTTGGAATTTGAATAATTTTTTTTACATAGATTTTTACTTTTGCTTTTACAGAGCTAAATTGCGGCTTGAAAGTCCACAATGAGTCCTTTAACTTATGGCCTCACCAAAAAGCTATTGTATTTGGGGATATGAAGTGTTCTGTAATAGATTGCATTGGTAGATTTGTATCTTTCGGAATATTTTTTTAAGTATATAATCCGTGTGTTTTGGCCAACTTGTTTCATCTTCGAATTCATGCATTTACCGAGCCAAAACTAGTGCTTTTCACCATAAGTCTTGTTTTTTTCTGAAATAATGTCATGTAAAAAACACATAAAATGTCAAAAACCTTTCGCCAAAAGCTTGTCAAAGTAACATCCCACATGACCCGATTGCGACTGAAATTCGTCCTGGAATTGCTCAACATTGCTCTAAGGTAGAGTCTCGTCTTTATCATTTCAGTAAAGCTGAATTAACCTGGGTCCAAACATTGTTTTGCAAACGTAGTCAATTCATTAGACAAGACTTCTCATTTTATTCGAAGGAATGACTGAAAAATTGAAAACAGAATTAGCCAGTTGCTACCTTACATCTTCCACTCGCAGCAATGATTCCAGAAAGAAATGGGCCTTGATTTGACTTGCTGCTCTTAGATGTTGAATTAAGAGCTATCAAATTTTTCGACAATTTGACAAGTATTCCAGCAAAGGAATAGAACCGATGAATTTTTATCTGTGATTGTTTTTTTAGTAAATTAATAAAATAATCTTTTTTAATAACGAATAAGTAGTCTTTCGAACGTTGGCTGCAATGACAGCTCAAAATCTTTCAAATATATTCTAAATACCTGATCATATCATGGTTTTAATACTGAGATCATTGCCAAACCTGCAGTATCCTCGATTTCGAATCATGAATAGTGTTTGGGATATAATATAAATTTGAGAATGTTGAAGCTATTTTCGATTGGGTTTAGGTCAGGGGAGTTTCCAGGATATGGTATTTCATAGATTTCTGTCGAAAATAAACCCATGATGTGTTGGTCTTTATCGCTGGGTATTCCTTTCTACATTGAAGCGGATTTATATTTCAAGGATTGCATTGATTTTGGATATAAAAAACACCGTAATAAGCACATTCAGATACCGTTATTTTTCCTAAATCTGAACAAAAAATATGCGGGACATGGTCCTTGACTCGAGTCTTACGAACCAAGGCTCATAACTGCCGATCGACTAGCTCAATAGTGCTCATTGATATTTCACAATTTTTCGAACCGAAATTCCTCTTAAAATCTGCACGAAATTGTATGTGAAGTCCTGATTGCTTATAGACTGCGCCTCCTCTATTGAAACCGTCAATCGAGACTTGGCACCAAAGGGTACACAAAATGGGAAAATGTAAAAAGTAAGACAATAACAAATATTCCATCCTTTTTCTTCACAAGTAAACTTTTCTCACGCTAATGTTCAGCTTCTAAGCTGTCTAACCCGCTACAAACGTTCTTTTTCTCATTTTGAACGTCAACTGATTTTTTTTGTGCAGTTCTTTTCATGTTTTGTACAACTATTTTGCAGCATTCCTTTCAGTGTCTCAACTTTACACGCTCTTAACATTTCGTTTATTGATTTTAAATTTGCGTTGCGGCTCTCTAGAGCACTGATCTCTACCATTAATTGGTTTGATCTGATATTTTCGGTGTATCACTTAGTTTTTCGAGGATTTCTAGTGTCCCTTCCCTCCTTAGTTGTCAAATGAGATGCCTGTTCTCGCCGAAGACCCCTAATTTGCATACTGGCAGAATTTGGGTCCTCCTGCTGTTCCTGGAGCTGCAGAACGACTCCGACTATCTATATCACAAGCCATCATGATACTCCAGGAAGAGATTGCCCCCAGGAAGAGGATTCCTTAAAGTGCACTGAGGCTTAACAGGGATGGAGCGCTGGGGGAATCTGGGACTCTCTGGGTGACGGGTCATTTTCGGAAAGAGTAATGAATCAAACCTGTAAGAAGCTCTACCACGCTTTTTGGCTTAAAAATCTGACTCTTGTGTTCATACTCAACGCCTAGGGAGTATTGCAACGCCTACTTCCGTTGCAGTCTATGCAACCGGAATCGATACCCATAATTTGTGAGTAAATTCTTAAAGTCACTCTGCGTAGTCTCCAAACCGAACTTGAGGGTCGTAACTGACATGCCAAGCCTACTTTGTCAGTGATCCTTATTATCACTTTTTTTTCATGGAAAACTGTAACCAGGACTCGAATATATTTCATCCACTGGTTCTAGGTGTCCAGAATTCTCCCAGAATAATAACAAATTTCCCCCAACATCAAGTCCAATAATGCAAATCACTTATTAACGCAATCAAAAACCATAAATAAATTTAAAAATTAAGTTACATTCCGCATCCGTCATCAACAATAGCAGAAAATCAACGTGTAACATACACTTGTAAATTTCGCTAATTAATGACAGCGCCATGTAATTTGCTACAAAATTGGCAGAGTTTCATTGCTAGCTAGGTCCATATCTACCATACAAAATTCCATATACATATTCACTAGTGGTCCAAAGATAGACAAGCAAACATGTCTGGTCTGGAGTCTAGTCTAGAGAAGTTTCCATGTTTCAATTTGAAAATGTAACAAGCAAACATTCAAATACAGTGTCCAAATAGCAACAATATTTTAACATTTAAGTACAAATTAAAACTCTTTGAATATTCGAGCGAACTCGACGAGTATGTTTGGAATCATGTTTGGATTGCAAGTGCATAGTCTACATTGAATGCCGTCTGTGGAGAGTTTGGAGTTAGGAATGTTGTCGTATTGTATGAAAATTTTATATGGTTAAAAGTGGATTAATTGGATTATTTCAACACAATTCCAAATGAAATAGTGGCGACAGGTGTGGTCAGTTTGTTAAGGAAGTAGTAGTTGGACGAGGAATTTATCAGGATTACTTCCCATTTCAGGCCTTTTTTTGACGAGTTTGATGTTGTATTTGTGAAACCGGAGTGGTTTAAAGTGTTGTAAATTGTATTTAAGGGTCCCTATATCAATGGGGCCCTTTAAATAAGTTGGAGCCTTTCAATAATGTTAACAGTTACGAAACTGCTTAAAAAGGATATCCTGGCAAAATTCAGTTTTTAGGATCTCTCTGTATCGAGACTCATTAAATAAGACCATAAAAATGTAGTTAATAGTTTCTCTTGCAGATTGGCAGCTACTGCTGCGGAATTCAACGTTTAATTTCTTGATTTTGGAAGAATTAATCAGCAAATAGTGGAGGAACATTTTTCAAATCGGGAAATGTAGGTTGCGAATGATGTATCGTTCCCAAAGGATGATGTTAAGTTCGACACTTTATTACGGCCATCTTTGAATATCAATAGTAGACATCATCTGTCAGTTGCCATCAGTATGGTTTCCTCTTTCATAATGATTAGATCATTGTCAGAAAAACGCTTCGCAACTCTTCAATTTTTTTTAATCAAGTCATGAAAAGTCTTGAAAAGTTTTGTTACTACTCAAAGAAGTAAAACGACGGTCATTCAGTTCTATCAAAGTCTAATTCTTCATGTAATTGAGAAATTGTAAAGTGAGAACTGTGCATGATAACAATCCACGAAAACAGCACATATTGCCAGTAGAATAGAGAATCTAGTCCCTGTTTGAACAATTGTTGCAAAAAAGAAAATGCGCACTATTTGCACCATTTCCGAGAAGAATTCCTGGATAACTACTAGGATTTGCATCGATTAAAATTTTGTTGGCTTGGGATCAAAATATAACGTAAACATAGGATCATGATCGGCATTGACAAAACTTGAGGCATTTTTTTTTTGAAACTCACGGATTAATAAACAGTCGAAATTGCTCGTATTAGTGCAAGTTGAATTGGTTCTCCAGTTTAAAATTTGTCAGAAATCTATTTCTGGTGTAAATCATGAAACATTTGCAGGACTCAAAATATGACTGACAAGAATTCCAATCCTCCAGAGACAGATTTTACCGGTAGTTCTTTCTCTTAGTATCTATAGCTCATTTATTGATTGTGTTCGTGTTGTCCTCGTGACGTTTCCACGTTCCTCAGATCTTAAAGTCCTGTGCGTGATGCGTAATGTAATGTCTCGGTCCATTACATAACGCTCAGCGCGGTGATCTTGCCGAAAATATATGAGAGCTCCAACCAGATAGCCTTATCGAAGAGATGCTGAAATCAGTTGACAAACGGAATAAAGTGGCACATTAAATTCGGGCAATTCTAACCACGAAAAAAGACATGCTTGATCGGCTGGAGGCGTCGAGGGTGGAGGTTTTCCTTCCCTAGTAATCCTCCTCCTTTTTCCCTCCCCGCTGGAGAAGGAATTCCCATAACCCGAAGAAGACGCGTAAATTTGGGAAAAGTAAATTTACGCCAAAAGACGTAAAATTTGGAAGCCTAACCCGAAGAAATGTGTCAAGCGTTTTCAGGCTAGGTGCTCCGGTTGACAGGGGAGGTGTTAAGTCGGTACTCCAGTAGCTCCGTTGTGCCACGGGAAGTCTGACACTCAGGGCGTAAATAGCCTTCACCTCCCTACCAAAAAAAAATAAAAAATAAAAAAAAATTCTCGGTCCATCGACCGCTTCCTCTTTCTTTTTGCTTCCTGATTGCGCTGTCTACCAATTTTCTAATACAGTGAAGAAAAATAGCGAAAAGTGTCATGTGTCAAGCTCAATTTTTCGGTATATCTCCAAGCTTAAAGAGATTATGAAAAGCGTTCTTTTATAAAAAAAAGAAGAAAAAAAAAACTCCCTGGAGACCTCTTTTGTCCTCATAACACGCTTCTTGTCAACCCAGTCTCTCTGAACCACTGACGACTAGTTTTAATCCGTATTGCTGGATAGAGACCCATTTGAATCCTCATGGTTTGGCTTACCAAACCCTCAGGCTTCTTCACTTGATTGAAATATATCTCCATCATGACTTCGAGTGCCAGTTTAAGTGTGTATACATGACATACAACAAAAAGATCGCAGTCTGTGGAAAGAGTATGGTGGACGTTTTGGGGTGAGGACGAAATACAAGATATTTGCATGACTGATTGGTGCATGTGTCCAAATAGGCTCACTTTATTTTCCATTCCTCTTCATTCTCTTCATTATTATGTTCATGGACATTATTTAAAAGATAAAGCCTTTTTCCTCATTGATTGATTTATTGAGTTTGTTCATAGACATTTCTTAAGACGAGCCGTGAATATCAGCTAAGATCCTTTCATGTCCATGGTATTATAAAGCATGTTTCGTATTGAATGAATTTCACTCAGGGTTTCATGGACCAAAGCTAATCAAGTTTAGCTTAAAATTTTCTCTGAAAAATTCCTTAAATGGTTTCCATATTGTCCTGTCGCATGAACATCGTTACTTGATCCACCATTTACATTAAAAACATGCTCCAATGGTTATTGTTAGTCATTATCTATTCCCAGGTAAGGAGCAACACTATGGTGACACGATCACCACAAAGTACTTAACTATTCAATTGTGTTTCACTACACTATGTTAGCCCGAAATGATTCGTACAAGAAAAAGATACACATGTGTAGTAGCAAATTACTTTCAAGAGAGGTTCATTTTCGTTTGAATGTTTATTTTTGTTTATTTGCTACTTTGCCTTAAGACTTACCTTACATTATTTGTTCACACAAAATGTCAACGATCATTTGCATATAAATTGCAAATTATGGAGGGTATGCAGTGCATTCAGTTGTTCATTTGTAAAACTGAAGCTTCTGTGTTTCAAGCATTTCTTTTGAATTATTTTCAATAAAGTTTTACGAAAGATTACGACACAAAAATATTGAGATTGTAGATTATAACACCAATACAAGTTCAACTAAAGGTAAATACTACAGAAGTTCGTTAAATTGCATTCAGAAATACGCAAAACGCTCCAGGAGGATTTCTGTTTTTGTCCTTGTTCTTTATTAGAAAAGTGCAATTTTTAGTTTTTCCCTCAATTTTTATTATGGAATCACATTCGATGGAAGCATGTGATAGCAGAGAGCAGGGAACGGCATTTTTACATTTGAATTTGCCTACTAATCCTTTGTTCACAATGAGAAACATCCAGGATTCGTGTGATTATTAGCTTCAGCAATTCTAATTTTGAAGACCTCAACGTTGCCATTTTATACGGAAAATTTGATAGTTTGGCAGAGCATTTATCCTCTGTTTATTTGGTTAAAAAGCGCACCAGCATTCTATGAAGATTTCAAGGATATACATTTCATCTTTTCCGTGCTCCTTAGACGAGGCGCTAGTGAAGCCACGCAGTGCAAGCACGAATAGGATAGGAACCTAATGTTCGACATGCTTGAAAAAAACTCTTAGCGTAGTAAGGCACGGTCCCACGAATTCCTTTGGCAAATATCACCAGTCATGTTGTCCCATCTGGGTAGCTTTCTAGACTTCCTAACTTTTTAACATATGCTTCTGACATATATTTTTTAATGCCAGCGTCGATTTCTCAGTCCTGCAGTAAAGAAGTATGCTTCTGTTTTTGAAACCTGTCAAGATGTGATGCCATTTTATTCCGGCCTGTGAATAAGGTTTTTCAACAGACGCCCAACATAGTTCCTTCATTTAGTCTCAGAAATACAAACGTTTGACATACTATATCACTTGTTTCTTTTTTGACAGATCCTGTAAGATTGGTCCCACGGGCAGGTTCTTCTTTTGATTTTGAAAGCAATACCTAAATGGTGTTGTTTAGTTGAGTAACGAGGTGAACAACTTTCTCCAGGTGTTGAAATGATGTCCTGTGCAATTTCCGGTTGACTAACACCATTGTTTGGGACAAAGAGTTGATTCGTTCAGCGATCTCTATGTCCAGTAATAGTTGATCAGCTTCTGAATTGCCAATATCAAATAAAACGCTGAAACAATGTGAAATAAATCAAAGGCAATGCCGTATAAGGACATCAGACAAGTGGAATTTGAGCTCGGAATGATTGATTCGGAATGTTCCGAATTGAATCTATGTATAATCACAACGCAGTTCCGTACAGCACTAAGACTCTCCGACAGCTTCTTCTAGACAGAGATAGAAAATACACATGTCGATTCTTATTTGTATTGCATTTTTACGCAAAAGCTTTAAGAGGGGCGAGTAATCTTGTTTTATGCAAAAATAAGGGGAAATTTATCTATCTGAATTTAATTTCTTTTATTTTGGTCAAATACCGTTACATCGTAGTTTGTCTGTAGTGTTAGCGTTTTGGTATGGTATGGTATGGTATGGTATGGTATGGTATCTTGTAAGTTGTATGGCAACGTTAATGGAATTAATGGAAAGGCCAGTCCAGTTCTCAGGTCAGTCCAGTATGTTATATGCAGCCTTTTCACCGGGGAACTCTGACTTGAATAATCTTTGAAGGGTCGCTCTTTAGGCTTAGTTATAGTCCTAGTTAAAAAATCTTTGAACAGGTTAAAGTTTTTTATGATTGGCCATCGATCTCGTTCCTGTTTTGTATCCAATCTTTCAAAAGTATTTTTGAGTTTAACAGAGGTTTGTATCAGTGATAATGTCGTGTCGTTGTCAAATCATAACAGACGTTTTATTAAATTGATCTGTCTAAATTATTTTATAGGCAGAAGGACAAGGAAGGAAAAGTAATCCAAGTATCGTTTTGTTTATAATAAGAATATTTGAATAGAATAGAACAATAAATTTGAACCTTAAACGCAGCCCCATACCGCCCCATGCCTGCAGGGTATGATCGTTAGCCTTTCGTTTTATAGCTTTAAGAAAGTTGCTCGAAAAAGTTGCAAGAAATGCTTAAGGAAATAAAAAAAAAACACATTTGCAAAGGAATCAAGTTAAGGATAGGTGGAACAACAAGACATCAAACGTCAGTAAATTTGTTTTGGCTCTTTAAGCTGAACATCCTCATTAAACCTAAAAGAGTCATACAAATATGACGTGAAAGGAGGTGTTGTGCAATGTGACCTACTGCCAAGAGCTAGGTTTTCGCTAGGAGCTAGGTTTTTAGGGGATTCGTTATCCCCTCCAAGCATATGTCGAGAACATCCGAATTAGCGATTGCTCGAATGCAGTGTAGGTTGCCGCAGAATACACAGTAGTCCTAAGTCACAGTATTTATTTGAATGTTCCTATTCTTGAAGAAAATTATCCTGTGAATAGTATGGTCTCGGTATGGGTTCCTTCGAATCTTACTAGTCTCAATCCTGTGAGTTTTACTTGTGTCAATTCACACACACACACCTTTGAATGCTTCTGGTTATAATGCATGCGTCTGCTCGAAAGTTTTTTCAATACTTTCGGGACTCCTAACTCGGGATCAGATACCCTTTGGTAGGGATTTGCATTCGAGTTTTCAGTTTTTTGAGTGTGGTTGTTAATTTTTTTAAGGTTGTTTGTATGTATCTAAGATGAGTATACTTTGAGTTGATACTTTAAAAAGCAATTAGCCTAAGCATGAACCTTGCGGAACCCGGTAGGTATGCTGCGCAATTGGAATGGGGTGACCCAAATTTTGACGGAATATTGACGGTCTTTTAAACAGAACTGATTGTAATGATTGAGGCGAAAATTTAAATTAACTCCAACTGTGATGGAGGCTTCTAGGCCATATTGTATCGAAAAACTTTGAATAAGTCGATATAAACTAGATACAGGACATTATATGTGGATTGATCATGTGACTCAAAATTCCTCCTTTCAATTTTTCCCCTGATTTCCGCAAAAAATAACAACAACCCACCTCCTCTCCTATTTGAAATTTACTTTCTTCATTCGCTTCGCGTTGGAACATAAACTTTAGCGTCATTTGCATCATATAAACATTATTTTATCTTATTCGCACATGTTAGATGAATTTTGAAAGCACAATGGAAAATATTTGAAATACTTACCCGTACGAATATTAAAACTTTTGTATCGCCAATACGATATTTTCCTTCCGAGACACGTACCATTGGAAATTGTGATGGACATGTGCATTTTTCGACCAAGTCTCTGACCTGAAACATGAAAGAAATAAAACAATGATAACAATAAAATAACATATGAGTCATATATTTGTTCTTTGATTTGATTTATCTAACGGAATTGAATTTAATAAGAAATATTTTGTTTTTGTACTCTGACATGTTATCTATAATTCATTGGAGACAATGAACCTTTTTTGAGAATATTTATTTTTTATTGTTTGCTAAGGAATTTGGGTTTAGGACTTTTTATTCATATGTTGAATGCAAATTGTTAGAATTGTTGTTATTTGTTTTGACTTCATGACTGGTAAATTTCTGTAGAACTCAAGCAAAGTTCTCATGTTGGCAAACTTCTTTTCACACATAGTTTTGCGTGAATTTTGACCAGTTAAATAAACAGTTTTTGTAACAAAAAAAATTTAGAATAAATTTAATAATAGTGAAAAGAATTATTTGATATATCTTTTTGACGCTTCCACAATAGAGGTGCTTCCGATTACTTCCCTAATCAAAGAATTATTGTAAACGATAGCTGATTGAATTAGGCATTGTGAATTTCACAATAGTTGATATTAGTACAGTTGTCAAAGAAGAAGTGTCATTCGCACATGAGATTGTCAGATGTCGTTCAACAGCTGACATTTGAGTTTTGTAAATTTAACAGTTGAAAACGAAATAAACTCGTCGAAGATAGTACCCACCGAAACGCGACTGTAGATGAAATAAACGAGATGAGAAAGACAAGAAAATCGTTCCGAAATTCAATCAAAACAATTTAATAACAAATTTAAAATCGAAGACCAAACTTCGTATTAAGTTGAATTTTGTACTGTGATTTGAAATGACGTTTGAACATAAGTGACATTAGCAACGTCTCAAAAACTATCCATTTTTGAAAAGAATGATATCTGAGGATGATAAAAATTTATTTGTCGGATGCGACAACTTTTACTGATTTATTGGGTAAACCATGTGTTCTATCCCAAAAGAAATTGCTCAGTGTTTGGGCCCAGAAAAGTATTTAGTCAGTTCATGACCTTTCCATATCCCCATTTATATCAAAGCATCCTGCACGAACACAAATGTTGACAGGCATCAAGAATTGGTTAAATATTATTGATCAAAGTAGAGTTCACTATTCAAAAAATTTTCAAACAATTTATCACATTTTCGGAAGTATTGGGTGAAACATTGTCTCGATGAAATAAATATTCATTCTTCATGCCCGGTATCCTTTTCTTTACTTTCGTCTCTCACTGCCTGTTTCGGACGTATTGCCTGTTCGTGGTAGAGCTCGCCGTAAACCGTATTGCCTGTTCGTGGTAAACTCGCCGTGCTGCTCAAATCGCTTCGCTGATTTGAGTAGTAGTAAGAATGCTTTACTTCAGAAGGATTCACGTTTAACATTTCCGTCAGACGTGCACGTTATTTTTATAATATTAGAATCATTTTGTATCTAGTCAAAGGATGAGCTACAAAAGTGATTTTTCTTTACGTTTTCTCTTTTCGACATTTTAAGGCATCAGATCATATGAAATTATTGTTTACAAACTTCTGGACAATATCCATGGACTTTAAGCCATAATCAAATAGCTTGTTTGGGGCTAGACATATGTTTTGATCGTATAATATTCTCAATATTCACTTTTCAACGATGCTGATCTCCCTTTATGTTTGTTGTCACATGTGTCAAAGTCACCATTTTTAAATCACTTGTACAAACGTCTGCAATTTGAAATTGATAAGACTTAGTCCTTATAAGCCTCACCTAGAAATCAGTGACTTACATCAGCAAGCTTTTGGTCCCTAACGAGCCACACGGAAAATTCAATGAAATTTTACATAACGCTTCTGCAGGTTGGAAAACAAAAGTAAAGCTCTGTAGGAACGAAGTTCGACAGAATACTAAACAGCTACGGAACAATGACTCAAAACAATTAGAATTCCACAATTTTAGTTCATGGGTCCACCAATTTCTTCATCCAAATGTTTGACTCATATATGACTGTAGGACTCCCAAGTTCATGTGACAGCTCTGATTTTCATCCAAGAAACGGAACTACTCTAATCATCTTTCATGTTCCTCGGACGGTCAGGAGAGGGATAATTTGACATTCAGAGAGAATGAGCCGCGCTTGTATGGAAAATTTGGAATATGATTGATGACAACTGTCTAGATCATGCGCACAAATAATTGACATAATTGCCTCAAATAAATTCTTAGAATAATAAATTGAAGTCGGAGAATCATGTTTGAGATTCTTTTAGTGTCTTTCCTTCGTGGTTGATAAAGGTTGTCAATTTGACAATCATTTCATTTTAAAGAATATATGAAATATTTTAAAATTTATAAATATGCGATAAAAAAGTATATACATAATTCGATAAAAGTGATAAATATTCGAAAAAAACTTGGGCCTTTTTGTCGAGATAAACAGGCAGAATATCTCTTTTAGTTTTCTCTTCTCTTTTGTTTCTCTCTTCTCTTTTAGCTTTCTCCTTTCTCTACTCTTCTCTCTTCTCCTCTCTTGCTCTTCTTTTTTCTCTTCTCTTTTCTCTTCTCTTCTTAAACTGCATACTTAAATCGACGAAAAGAAGTTATGATGACCGGAATTCTGATTCATATTCAAATTAAGTTTCATCCAACGCTGAGCAAAAAGCGTTGTTACCAAAAGCTATTCCTCTTCGTTGATTGTTTCTGACATTCTCAACTGCTTGTCAAACTTTTTCCTGTCGCCATCGTCGTGGCGCTATAGCACCTCTCGGGCGTTTCCTTTGGTTATATGATGCTGTCAATAGTCTCGAGCAAGGTACTAAGGAAAATCTAAGTAACGATTCATTATACCCGTCAATCGAATCCTTTCATCTTCCTTGCGAATTTGTGCACTTTGAATCAATATGTCATCATTCTATCGAAACCCCGAAAATTAGTGCACTTTGCATCAATATGTCAAAGGGACTCAAAAAACGAAGATCGTTTCGGTAGTGACATTTGAGATCGGCGGAATATTGTTCGCAAAAAACTCCTCTCAACGTTTCAAACTAAGAATTTGTTTACGTTTTTCGTGACATTTGCGTGAGTCAATTCGTGAAGAAATGCGTCAAGTGATCAAAATAGGATTAAGGGTTTTTAGGTCATGGTAATGGTAATGACCTAAATCGTCGTCAGTTTTTCACGAAAAAAATCAAATGAACGTGTTACCAAAAACAAAGTTTTTGCCGGGAATAGCTCCGTGTGACTTTATGGTAAATCTTGGACCTAAACCAGAGCGCAAGGACAAAACAGCTAGAACCCTTTCGGGGCAGCTTCTGACAGAAAGAGAAAGAACAATTAATAGTAAATTTGAAGATGTAACCAATGGTTTGAAAACTGTATGAAAGATTTGAACGGTTGTATTCTAAAAGGACGAATTGGTCCGAGAATTTGTAGTTTATTAGCGAGGTTTTAGTGCTGACAGCCATGCCTACTTATCAAAGTTAGTCATAGGTTTCCAATGGTTTCTTGTTTCAATAAGGATTGGTTTTTGTAAAAATTCCAAGTTTATCGGAAATTTGTTATACGAGAGCTTATCCTTTAACTTTACTATGCAGTCGATTAAAGCTCAGAATTTAATTTAAAATTTTAATAGGTTTCCATTTGATATCCAACGCTATATGCAATTATTCATGTCAAAGTGCCTTTCAACGTTAATCTGATGTTGCACCTCATTAACAAACAACCATCATCATCAATGATTCCCACCATTGAATGATTTAGGGATAGTAGTAAGTAGCAATTATAATCTCACCAAAACTCTAATCAAATCATCAATTCACCATAAAAAGTCATGAATATACACTTAATGAGACATAATCATTGGGGCGATTTCAAAAGAGTCGGTTTCATGCCTCAAATGGCCATTAGCCTGCCTGTCTGCCAGTCTGACATTATAATGCAATCTTATACAGGAGCAACAGCATTAATAGCAGCTATCCAGTCACCGATCGATGTCATGTCGGACGGTTGGTTGGTCGGTCACCATGTGGTGTAATGAAAGTGCTGGTCATACGTGGAGATACAATATAAATATTGTACAAAGGAGAGAACCCTCCTGGTGATCGCTACTTGCATGACTCTATGATACTGATTACCTCATTTCAGCCAGTCGCCGATAACTAAAGTACTACCACTATACGTTGTCAGCCTAGTGCGGCTACTTATTTAGATAGGCTACTTACTGCTGAACGCTATTTACTTCAAGGTACGACACACGACCTGTATTTCAATGTGTGTGAGTGTTCATAGACAATCAGGAAATGTCAATTTGTTCACTTTAAGTTTGAATGTTGTAGGTTTTGTGTTTCGCGCTTTTTTTTTTTTTTTGATGCAATCATCAAGTGTGCCCTTATAGTTGGGTATCTTTTGAAAATTGTCAAGAGTGTTATTTGGACTGTAAGTGTTGGGTTTTATGCGATTGTTGAGTTGATGTTAAGCGTTTGACAGTAGATTGTTCAATGGGGGTTGACACCTATGATTCGTGATGTTTCTTCATTGGAATTTAGGTCATAGGCTAAAGGAGATTACAGAGGAGAGCACTTTAAAGTTGATTTTTCAGTAATGAAAAGCTTAAATGCTTAAAAACAAATCATGAAAATCCTGAATGATATTACTTAAGACTGATTTAAGTACTATGTCTACGTATGTTAGGACATGTTTACTCGACGACATAGTTTTCCAAGCCGAAATTTATGAAAAGTAACCAAAAAAGATTTGTCTGTTCTGGGTATGACTATTTTTTTATTGTTAAGAAATTGACTTATTTTCACATGACATCCAGAGAAAGTTACTGTTTGGTGTGCTTTATGGGTCGACCTAATCATTGGTCCACATGTCTGCAAAAATTCATCTGGAAATAACAAAACAGCATGATCAATGACTTTCGCGTTCCAATATTAAATCGCCCTAATGCAGGGGACCTGTGGTTTCAGCAGGATAACGACATGCCATGCATTGAATTATTGAAAGGAGCACTTGATGAGCGCATAATTTCTCGTTTTAGACCTGTGAACTGGCCTACTAGACTCTTATTTAACACCACTGGACTATTTCTTGTAGGGATACGTCAAATCATTCGCTTACGCTAACAAATCCGAGACGCTCGACCATTTGGAAGAAACCGTTCGCCGCGTTATTGACGAGACAAAGTCCCAATTATTGGTGTGGAACATTGAACATTGGGCCTCACGTTTCGACTAGTCAGTCGTGGCGCACAAGTCATTTTCAAATAAAAATGACAGAATTATCTCTCTCATAAAAACACTATGATAGCAATTAAAGTAGCTGAATCGGTAGAGAAAGAAAGAAAGTAAAAAATTTTCCCTCATTACTTTGCAAAAAATGGTAAAAGAAGAATTTTCTCTCTACCTCTGTATTTTTAAGTAAAACCCATACAACTCTTCTGTTTTGCAAACCATCCAAGCATCAAAAACCAATATACAAAAGGACCTTTCCGTCTCTCTTCCTCTCTCGCTCACCCTCTCCATATTGACAAGTGAAGTAATCTATAGACAGTAGAAATAGTAAAATTTGGTGTAAATTATTTGCGGTTGTTTTCTAATGCAATAATTGGGTTATACTCATGGCATTGCTAAAGCAAGCGTGATTTTCAACTTAAATACATTGTATTGTACCTTGCTCCGTCCTGATAAATATTTTCCCCAGGACTAGCATGAAACGCAAGCACGTGCTTTTCAACGACCACAAGTTTTCTTAGCTAAATGTTTTAAGTATCGTTATAAAAATTATGGTTATTTTGTTATATCTTCAAAATACTTTAAAAATATGAGATTTGTCCTAACGATATACAGCGTATCTTCAAATTATTCCTGTCATCGCTGATAGCATTTTTAATCATCCGGAGACTGACACCCTTTAACCTTGTTTCCTTTTGATTAAAGAACATGCTTCTTGCGATATTCTTACACCATAAAACAGTTCTGGATTGCAAAATTTCGAAATTACTTACAGTGTATCCATCAATGGTCTCCTTTTCATCGAACTGATACTTTTTCAGTAGCGTTTTGAATGTGAAAACGTGCCCAAAGTCAAAAAAAGCTATATCGCAAAAAGTGGAGACTCCTAAGCTATAAAACAAGATTTCATGTATGCGCTAGCTTCTTGTCAATGTGAAGTAACCAATCACCGTTTGGTAAAGTAAACAATCACCGTTTCGTCAAGAAAGTAACCGATTCCTTCTTACTGCATTACGCTTAGTTTTTAATACTTCAACGTAGTATTCTTAAGTGATGGTTTCACCTCAACGCAGTATATTCATTCTGCACAAAACGTTTAAAATCAACGGAAAGAGTCAACATTGCGTTAACTTTTCCCCTATGTTTACGCCATTTTTTTGTCCTAGGCATTACAGAATGCTTCCACTGTGAAGACTAACGTTTTTTTCTGGATATTAGCCATTAAACTAATCATTAATCGCCAGCAATAATCTTCTTGAGCATATTTTCCTCATTAGAAACCATTTCCAAATTGTTTTGACCGATTACAAAGCGAATATGCTTTGGTTCTGCTGTTGGCGAGTTTTGCACACACTCACATAATTCCCAAATTCGTGGTTGAAATTCTCCAAAAGACTAGTTTTTGGTATTTCAAGAACAACTCCAGATTACATGCAGTCATTTTATATTTTTCGCCAACTGTAAGCGGCACCTGCTCGACATTTTCTGATGTTATTGCTCTTGAAGGTCGTCCAGAGCGAAAATCACTGTTAACTGACGTACGGCCATCTGTCAACCGTATGTACCGCATTTTTATTCGGTTGTTTCTATCGTACGTTCCTGTCCAAATGCCTTATTCATCGTATCAATTGCTTCCGACCTAGTCTTTCCAATATTGAAGCAAATCATGATGCAAATTCGTTGATCTATTTTTCTGTCATTTATAGCAATAAGCAATTCCGCTAGACACGAAAAAGTATACATAAATAGATAAACACTTTGTGCGAACTAAGGAGTTTCGCGCAAAATTGCGGTATAGTGAAAGTTCTTGAAGATTGATAGTTTGTATTGATGTCCGCTAGAGGGTGCCAAAACGATGTGGTGTGGGGATATAAAGATAGGTTCAAAACTTTTGGCACTGATCTGGTTTGTTGGATAAAATCAATCAAAATTTGTAGACGGTGGGAAAAAGATTTCATGTAGCTTAAGAAAAACGAGCGAAGGACGATTGTTTCTTGTCTTTTATGACAGAATCATCTTAAAAGAGGACATTTTTGACATTTTAACAAGCAACAAAAGACGGACATGCAGTTTTTAATATTTCAGAAATGAAAAGAGTTCGAATTGATTTTAATCACAAACTTATTCGTACCATTGTTGAAGTTTAAGAACTAACCGTTGACCTATGCAAAACAAAAGAACGAACCATTTAAATGGTCAACGTATCCAAAATTGGCTTTTAAACGGAAAGCAAACACGATTTGTAGAATTTCAAGAGTTTCTTAGATCTCTTGAAGCGTTCATTTGAGTTTATCATCATTATATCACCTTTTAGTTCCGCCAAAAACATATTTCCATACTCAAATTTAGTGGTCAATTAACATTCCAATGTTGAGCATCTAAATTCTAAATACTATCTACCGCGAAATTTCCTCAACATTACCTCAAAAAAAAAAAGAATTCTTCTCAACAACCCGAATCCTAATTCACTTTTGCAATTGTTTCAACTTGGTACCGGCTTTTGACTGAATCACTTGCTTTTTTGTTGTTAACATTTGGATGAATGTGTTCTTTAAAGCGCCAAAATTTTCGGTTTTTTTTTTGTTTTTCGTCAACATCTAGCGTGTGTGCACTCATCGTATCAAATTTATGTATGTTGAATTGTTGCTTTTTTTTGTTGTGCCGAGGAAGGCAAAAGTACAAAAGAATATTTAAAAAATTTACAAATAAAAAAAAATCAATTTCAACGTTCAAAATTCATGCACGGCATATGAATGAATCATAGAGTGTAAGTGGATACTTTGCAGATTGTTTCTAGCGTGATAAAATTTTTTATCTGGTTTTTATTTACATTTTTGCTAACACTGTAATTAGATTCGGGGAATTTATAACGCTTGAAGGATTAATTTGATTTTAATTGAGGAGTGCAATTTTATTTTTCGGCTATTTTAAGTGTCAGATAGATGCCGGTCGGTAACACAAAATCATTTACAAGCCTTAATTCAATTTTGGTGGCGAGGTAAATATCTTTGAGGTTTATTCGTTAAGTGCCGAAGATTCAATTAATATTGATAGGTAAAAATCATGTTTTTATTCGATCATTCAATGATTTATTGATTTTTATTTTTTTAAATTCTTCACTAAAATAAAGTAAAGCCATGAAAGAGCATAAGAGATGAATCGATAGCGCTAAAACAAATCGTTTAATTCAAGGGTAAGGCAAATATAGACACGATGAATTTCTTGTTAGTCCGATAAGTAAAGTTAACACTTAGTTGGGTTAAAGCTAAATCACGGTCTCCTGATGGCCACTTTTTCACGGAGATCGTCGATGACGCTTGCAACACCTTCTTCACATGTGAAATGTGGATGATTTATTGTTTAAATCTTGTGGGGAGAATAGGCGAGTTGCCTCCTTATATCGTGATAGAAAGGATGCTGGGATTTAAGGACATATGGAACTGTGTGTAGGACTATTCTCAGACGTACCCTCAGGTTGTTTTTATAAAGAAGGGCTAAGAATATATAAAGAAGGGCTATAAAGAAGTCATCACTGACTTATCGGCATAGAGGAGAAGGTCTCATTCTCTCAGTAATCCCTTACACTTCCGTCAATTTTTGCTGAAAGAGGCGGGTCTGATTTTTGATCGAACAACAAACATCAACATGTTAGTCGAATCTTCGAATTTTGAACACCGCGCCGTGATTCCTAGTAAGGAAGGAAAATATACCGAAAGACATTTTTGAAGAGATGTCATTGCTCCTTCAGGATTCTGTACCTTCATATACGATGGTAAAAAAATGGGCCCACCTATTTCAACAAAGATGAGCGAGCTGTGAAGACTACCCTCGCCCAGGCTGTCCTGTCACCGTACTGACCGAAGAAAACGTCCAAAAAGTCGAAAAAATCGTTCTGGCTGACCGACGAATTAAATTATGGCAGATTGCAGAAGAACTGCAGATTAGCAAATTACGAGTTGGAGAAATTTTATATTTGAAATTTGAACATTTCAATATGAGAAAAATTTGCGCGCACTGGGTACCGAAAATGCTCACACAGCTCCACAAGCAACGTCAACTCAAAAGTTGCAAAGATTTTCGGAATTAGTCAGCGATAACAAGGGCGACATTTGGCAACGGATAGTCACCGTAGATGAAACATAGATTCGCCAATATGATCCAGAGTCCAAACAAGATTCCATGTAATGGATAAAAAAGGAGATAGGCCGCCGAAGAAATTCAAGCTTGGAAAGTCGGCGTCCAAGCTAATGGCGACTGGAATAGCGAAGGAGTTTTGCTTATCGTCTATCTACCCAAGGGAACTACGATGAATGGTCAATATTCCGCCAATTTATTGACTCAAGTTCACGAGGGTATTGTACAGAAATGACGTGGGGAGCTGAGGCGCGGATTGCTCTTTTTGCAAAACAACGCGCCCTTTTACACCGCACATGTCGCCAGGGAAGCCCTGAACGACACAGGATTCTCAGCGATTGACGACCTTACATATAGCCCAGACCAAGCACCAAGCGATTTTTTCCTGTTTTCCAAGTCGAAAAAGCACTTACGGCGCCGGAGATTTGCAGATGACAACGAAATGTAAGCTGCGGTTAGTCGCCATTTTGAAGAGAAAGATACAGAATATTTTTTGGGCGGGTTAAAGGCATTTTATGCGGGATGTGAGAAATGTTTTTCACTTGAGGGAGATTATATTAAAAAATAAAAAAAATAAACCATATATTTTATTTTATTAAGTAAATTAGGCCGTCGAATTATCAGGCGTCCTTCGTATAAAGTCTTTCATTGTATGAAAGAATTAATATAGACAAGAATAAAAAAAGGGATGAGAAACACTCATAAGAATGCAAGGCACTCGCCTGTGAACCTCCCATACAACCAACTATCAATAAGTTTTATCAGAAGAGTAACCAGCAAAAAGGATCTCAGAAGCGTACCTAGAGACAGGCATTCTAGAGTGAGAACCAAAAGGAAGCGTTCCGAAAGGAGCATTCATTAGCACGCGTGAGGAAGGAAACACGCACTTGCATGTTTTCCAAGAAAAGGATCAACTGTAAGACTCTCCAAAGAAGTGACGCAGATGAACCCAGCGATACATCTGCCAGAAATATAGGTCGCCAGTGGTAACTCTACCAGTAATTAGTCTCTTCCAAAACTTCCACAACGAGTAGCAAAAGAGTCTACTGGAAGGGGCCCAAAGGAATTTTTTGACAATCGTTTCAAGTAATCAAATGTGGCCCGAAGCGCTATTCAAGTTGAAGCAGCGAAAAAATCTATCTATTCAAAGTGATTTATTGAGAAAAAAAGTCGTTTCTTCTTCTGCTCTAAGAGGGAGGAGCGATGACAGACGATTGTTGGTTATGTTGTTTTTTATATTTCTGGTCCAACACATATGTTGAGATCCTTAACTCAAAAATAGAGGAAATGGATCAGTAACTTCAAATACTAACCAGTCAGTTCGTGGGGATGTAAAATATATCAGACATGTGCAATTTTCTTTATGTACCCCGGAATCAACTTACCGAATACCATCTTCAAAACGTTTCTAACTGTAAAGTCAAACTTAATTGCAGCAGTTAACGATAAAATCTCCTTTTTATTTTGAAGCTCAGATCGACAAAATCGTGATTTTTTGAGATTTTTGAAAGTCTTTTGACCGGGGTAACTTTCAGACGATTATTGGACGCACGAGAGAATAATTCTTTTACGTTGCTTGGGTCCGCTGGGGCTTGCTTTTTTGTTGTCGAGGATGTGTTAGCGTTTGTTCCATCTTTAGTTCGTTTTCGTGAGAATAATTTTTGATGTTTTGATTCACCTTCCAAATCAGTGACATATAAATCATCTTAGCTTGATCCATGAAAGAACAGAGTACCCGGATGGGTAAAAAGTTCATTAAACAAAGGGTGCATGTGTGTGTGTTAAAGGGGGGGGGGGATACGATCACCTATTCATTCCCCTTAGTACTGACACTCACTAAAGGTATAAATACAAGGCTTCGTCAAAATTTGGTGGTTCATTCACTAAGTTATACTTGAACAGATTCTTCTTGAATTAATCCAAGTGAATCGTTAAATAAATTGTCAAGTAAATTGAATAATTGTCAAAATTGAGTTTCGCGGAAGCATCAATTTTCTCGTCAAACAAGAAAAACCTACTCAAATTACTATGAAAAAGACGCCTCAAATTTTTGGGGATTCTTGTTCATCTTATACATTTTTAATGAGGGTTAACAAATGGTACATAATTTGTAAGCAAAGCAGAGATTTGACAGTAGCTGACCCGAGGTAGGTTCGTCCTGTCGAAGGCACTGAAGAAAAAAACGTTAAAATTGAAAAAATTCTTTCTGAATACCTTGAAGGATCATTATGGTGTGACAAAACGGTGCATCAGAAATGCAAGGAGTGGGAATGTTTGGAATGCTCATGCTAGACCACTAGAAGTGGCCGGTCATGGGAGTTTTTGACTCCCATGGTGATGTCCTTGATATAAAAAACCAGGGCACAGTTTTTTAAAATCAAGGACACAATTTATGCGCTAGCATAAAACGCAGACAACACAACGAAAGACCTCCAAAGGCTGAGAAATTCCTGATGACTGTTTTCTGGTATACATAAACAGTTTCATCTTTTCAAATCAAAGGAAAAGCGAGATACTATAACTGAAAGGGACCTCGCGGCCTTGCTAGTACAACTGTGTGACATTGAAAGGGGAAAAAATGGGACGAATCGACCAAAAGGGTGTTTCTTTCGCATTACATGAATCTATGTGCAAGCTTGAAGTTGCGGTTGTTATGCAAAGAGTAGGCTCAAGAATTTCGGATTCCTCTTCAGTCTGGATCTTTTGATTGTTATCCGTTTCTAAAAATAAACATGCAGGTAAAGATAACATTGAAGGAACAAATTTACAAGCAATGAAGGAGTGGAAAGCAGGATTTCGGTCTTCATCTAGGGCAAAGATAAAACATCTTTTCTCTATTATAATCTACCAAGGTTAAGATAAATATCTAGCTAAGGGAATCCGTTTGAGTTATACTTCTTACTTGCGATGTCTTTGCGTCTTATCCACATCACAATTGCGTGCATTTTTGACTTTTTCTCGTAGTTATTCTGTGTTTGCGTGGTCTTTTCACTGACGAAGTTTAAAAAGACTTGGTTACGCTGGTATTCCATCTTATTATGCTGGTACTACATTTTTTTGAGATGTTCAAAATGAAATCAATTATTGGGGCCCAGCATGATGGTCAAGCGTTTAGCATGAGGTGTTAAATGTGATGGGATAAAGCAGTATAATTCAAAAACCAAGAAATGCATCAAATATGGAGGAGCACAGTTAGGCAGTTGGGAGGGTTGTCAAACAGTCTCATTAGGGTTGAAGATCATCATTTTTAGTTGGGGGTCACAATTCTTATTACTGAAAAACGTGTGCTGTGAGAGCTAATCAACCTTGGAGTTAAAGTGAAATTGATTTGTATACGAACTTACTAGCAAGGATTCACATACAAGACAAACAAACACGTTTCAGAACAACAAATAGGAAAATATTTGGATTTGCGGCTTGCAGTATGATGAAAGAATCAATGTCCTTGACGATTGCTCGTTTCGGGTTATTCTCTGGTCTTCGTCCCTTACCATTTCTTTCGATAATTTTAGTAGGTATCCGCTCGTTGTTCATTTACTGCATGTGGGCAATGTTTTTTGCTCCCATAGCCTTATAATCTAGACTCAATCTAGAAGACTCTGGGTTCGTCAAAAATTTCGTACAGATAGTGGTTGTATCTTATTTGAAGGATTTTTCTTTCATTTGCGTTGCACTTCTATTATCAACCTTGGTCGCCGTAATATAAATGTATGTATTTTGTTTGAGGATATTTGCGATAGGATGTAGGTCCTAAACCGTAGCATACCACAGACTTTAACATCGCTCCTTCGATTTGAAGTTTTGTAGTCCTGTTGATGCAGATGACGTTGAGGATTGGCAAAATGGAGAGAAATATCTTATATGTGAGCTTTGTTATTCTATTTATTCCACCAGGGGTTTTTGTTGCGAGTTTTGTATGTGTTTTTCTTTGTTGGGACCATGCGTTTTGTTCGATCTTTGTGACTTTGTACCCTCATTTGATTTTGGTTAAGGATTAAAAGTTTTGTGAACTCTTCTTAGGACATCAAGGTTTTTGAGAAGACAAAAAATCAAATCCTGCTCAAAAGTAGCGACACAAATAATCCTAGCATGAAAAGTAAAGATAACCGACAAACAATCCAAACACGTGATCGGATCCATCTTTTTCAAATTGAATAATGAAAAAGCTCCTTACAGAACCTGAAGGCTAGCATGAATGCCTTTTGAAGGAGAAAAAAATCTTCTGGATTTAAAAGCAAAGAAGTTGTTCCACCCATGTTTGACCTAAAATTTGATGACAGCAGAAGGATGAATGCTTTTGAGGACACGTTTGAGCTTCAGTTTTAGGGAGTCTGTGATTCTGACGAGGATTGACAAAGACTGTCAATCCTTAGGACTAAGCCGTTGGTTGCAGAAGTTCTTTAACAGTTTAATGGAACTTGGATGCCCATGGATACAACGATGTCAGGATAGAGATATAAGCAAATAAATATGCGATCGAGTGGTTACATGGTTCTACGCTCAAATATCCTCCTTGGCTCCTTGGCTTATCTTTGGCTCCTGTGTTGCTGTGAACCCAACAATTAATTTGTGATTTCCTCATGTCCTTGGTGAGCTCAAACATATGGTTGGAGGAATAGGAATATGACTATGACAGGAATATGACTAGTATAAGCGTTAGTGTTAACTAGTTGTTGAACTGTCATGTCCTTACAGATTGTGACATCATCAATTGATTGTTGACCGGCCCTTGGCTCGTTGCATTCCTTTTCGCTAATTGAAAAAATATATGTATAATATGTGTAATAACGTCATCAACTCTCAACAATATGCTCGTGCCGTTTGCAGAAGCTCTTTGGGCAAAATATTCATGAGTTGAAGAGCGATTTTATTATGTTCAACACCAGAGGATTGTAATCCAATTAGGCGTCCATTTAACAAATACTTCTTCATCGCGGTGCAGCTGCAAGTTTCATTCAACAAAATTAAATGCATAAATCTTTCAAAAAATATTGTGCGCATACATTTCTATCATTTTAAATTGATTCCACTTGATTCGTATGATAAATTTTTCAGTTGAAGACACAAATTAAAAAGAATTGAATGAATGACTGAATCGATTTGATGATATATTGAAACAACTTTATTTTAAATATTTTCGTTTTGTTGTTAATTTTATTGTCAGCGTACGATTAATGCGCTGACGAAATCGAGACATAAAGAATATTCAAATGACATCTTTAATTTATTTATAATTTTTTGTTTTCTTTGGATGGTTTGGGCGGAAGGAGGGGAAGGATTTAATATTTTAATGAAAAGTGATCGGTATAAATTGGACGATTGATAGATTTCGATTGAATAGATTGCAAGGATGATATGCTAAGCTTGAATTTATTTTTGATACGAGTTAGGCATTGGTGAGTGCATCAAACATTTAGTTTTGATAATCGTGGATTTGAATATTCAATAATGCAAGCTTGAAGTATTATTTGGTGATGTCATCACGTATATGAGGAAGCGAAGTGATGAGCAATTCGTACTATTCTATGATAAAAGTCGAGAAGATATCAGCCCCCTCCCACCGTTCCTTGAATAGTAAGAAACTTCTTTTTACAAGCACGACGCCTTCAAGCTCTCTAAAACCTTTTCTTCAATCAGCTGAGCACATAAAAACCCATGAAATTCCTATTAAAAATTGTTATTTTGAAAAAAAAAGCAGTCACCATCCATCTTTGCTATCACTTAATGGACCGTATCATTTACATAGTCGACAATCGTGTAAAGTTTTTATTATATATATTTCCCAGACACTATTTACACGATTCGTTTCCTTATGGCTTTTTTATTTAATTTTTTTTTTATTGTCATAATTAAAGCATGAACATGTTGATTCAATGCACTGTGAAACGTTGCATGTGTTCCATCTTGTGTATTTGTTTGTTTGTTGGCATGTCTCTTATTGTGTTTTGTTAGTTGGCTTCCTTCGACATTATACAGACTTTGCGCTGACGATGATCATTAAAACTTGTGTTAGTTGCCTTTAATTTTACGTTTTTACTATGATCATTTGGGCAAAGATCAATAGTTAAAATGGTTTCCTTTTTCTTGCATTCAAGCCGTGGCGCCCAACGTGGCGCATAATAGTGTAGCATGGAGTGTGACTCGAAAAATTCGATTCAACTCGTAATCTCTGATCCTAACACTTTTATAAATATTGCAGACTATAAAGTCGAAGGAGATTTTAATAGATAGTTGTAACTATGGCAAGTGCTATGCGATATTATTCACGCGCCATGCCGATATGTTTCCTTAAAGACCTCTCAAACATGGCTTTAAGATCATCCACGTCGATTTGGTGTGCTGGAAACACCAAATGTAGACAAGCCTGCATGCAACTGATCTAGGAGGCATGGGAAACAAAACGTGCAGACATAGTATATGTTAATGCAATTAAAATGTTTTAGTACGAGCTATTAATCAATTTAAATGCTATTCGTTATCTAATTACAGAGAGAATTAAGATATTTCATCCCGAGGAGAGAGCATGCAAGATTTTTAAGTATGCTATATCTCGATCGGTTTTCGGTTTGGAAAATTGAGATATATTACCGAGTTAAAGAAAAAGGAGAAGAAAAATACAGACTAGAATCAGACATGTCTGTCGGAGATGGTGAGAGTTTGTGACGGGTTCTTCTTATTTGGGAATAGAGCAATTTAATGTTTATACGTAATGGTAATAAAATGTGCATGATAGTTGCATTTTATTGGCCACACCATGATATAGTACTCAACATTCAGACATCTTAATTATGAGGAATAAAAACAAAGCAGAAAAATAAAAAAAAAAAAACGAAGTTATGATGCTTGTAAAAGTGCTTGATTCATTGAACTTTCTTTTTTTTTAAACTCCACTCGTAAACGGCGAGAAATTTAGAAAGAAGATTTCACGGATGTGTTGTAGCCATCACGTATCTATTTCATTGAGTTCTTTTCGACGCTAATAAAGTTTAAGAGAAAGCACATAAAATTGTTCTGGATACAGCCGACGATCCCGTGAATTATGCATTTTTTCGGAAGATACTTTCAATGTAGATAATCCATTAAAATCCCACACTAAGGAAGCGAAGCAATAAAATTATGTTTTTGTTCGAAAAGGTGGAACATTTTATGGTCAAAAGCAGAATCAGTTCAAAATAAAATTCTAAATTTTACGAATAATAACTGGGATCAATCGTTCTTATCATGGTTCTTATATGGTATCAAAAGCTGATCTAGTGGGGAAAGGTGATCTAGTGATGAAAAGTCAAGTCCCAAGAAGGGTTGTAGCGCCACAACAAAATCATTTTATCTTAAAGTCTTGTATCTGGTCCTTAAATTCTTATAGCTAGGAATCAATGAGTTTTTATGAAGAAGGATTGATTTAACAATCTGTGACTGCGAAATCGACTTGAAGAGGTTATTTTGAACTCAAAAGATTATTCAAGAAGAACAATTTGTAATGAAAAAAATTCATTCTGCAGAGCTCCAGCTAACAAGACTACTCTAAAAACAGGACTACGCTTGATGACAACGAGCCATGAAATGGCAACAAATTGTGACGAAGTATTTGACAAAGTCTGAAACGCAAGACTAATATGTAAAACGGCTATATTTCAGCTGCGTTGGTAGTAAATCTGAACTCATTGAAAGTCTTCCGAACCATTGTTGTTTTTCGAGGTAATTATGATCCTTTTTTTCGAATGTGAATTTCGTTTTTTTTATTACAGTTTAATAATTACTTCAATAATGCGTTATGCCCACCGAACAGGAAAACTCCTCGGGTATCAATCCTGTTCTATGAAGGTCAGTTAGTTGGTTCGTTTCTAGGGAGCTGCAATTTCCCTAATTTCTAACAATGTAATTTGTAATTTCCAACAATCCTAAAAACATGCGACAAATTGAAGCTATAGTTCTTTAGGATTCCTACCTCCAATTCGATATGCCCGATATCTCGCAGATATGTCTGTCTATGATATGCAACGCTCAATCAATGCACTAATGAATATTTTCGTAGATGACAGATTTTGAATGATTCATATAGACAGAAATGAAACAATGACACTTTTGAATGTGAAACGCGAACGAATAAGGTTGAAACTGACTGTCAAAAACATAGGGATTACATTTGACAGCAGCTTTTGTGGATCAGCCACATGTTGTAGTGTACTAGAACACTTTGTGGACTGATATTTAACCGTTTCAGTCTTATTTAAAACATAATGGTCAACATCAAATATAGATCACTTATTTATAAGCAGATAATACCGTCAGGTGACCAATTTTTTTGATAATCAAACGACAAAGAACGAGCAAAAAGTGCACCTGTCTTTCCAATATAGACCAGTAAGGAAGCTCTTAGGGCACAAATATTTCCCAGCACGTAGATCATTTTGAAGGTATTGTTCCATTTATTGTACTAACCCTATTGGAAATCCAGCAAGACACTGAAACAGATACAATTGACATACACTCAAGTTGGACTTTGTCCTATACTTAGTTCTCTGGTCACACTATGGAGGAACTTAAAGTAAAGTTTAGAACTTAGTTTAAAAATGCCGACAAATCGATTGGTGAAAATGCTGTTTTTGACCAAAATCAACTGTCAAGTTAAACGAAAATACTTTAAAAATTCGAGAAATTGTGTGTGTGTAGCTTTACGATAGATCATTGATGAATGCCTAGTTTCAAAACGGCGACATATTGACTGATGAAAATTCCATTCTTGACCGAAATCAAGTGTCAAACTGACAGTGTTGTGATTACCACAATACTGAATACTGAATCCTCTAACGTTATGGATGTATCTTGGAGCTTCATTTAGTAAGTATTTTTAATGAAGATTTCGGAACTAAATGAGCCTTTTGCGAATTTTCGCTTTGAATTCTCAGCAGCATGCAAAAATAACGTCAATTTTCAATGGTCAAGAACGACCAAAACCCTGCAAACAAAACCATTAACAACCATATATATGTTTGAATCGAATGAAACGTGAAGTAGTTGTTCTGGCAAATCTAGAGAAAAAAATTTGAAATGAAGTAGATATTCAAAATGGTCGTTTACATAAAAATATGCTCGGAGCATGTGTCCCCACTGCAATAATTTTTTTTTAAGACTCGCGTGTAAAGCCCACACTAAAATTCAAACAAAGTCAAATACCATTAAAACATGTCGCGTGGATTACTTACAATACTACTTTTCATACTACTTAATCAAATTCATTACTACTCCTGTCATGTTAGTAGTAGGAATCCTTAACCCTTGATGGCGAACAGATATCCTTTCAGGTCTAGAGCAAGCGTTCTACACACTTGATTTCTTGGTCACGATGTATCACTATTTTACGGTCCGATTGTTGTTTAATTCCCCCAGGAGGGGAACTGAAAAGAATCCTGACTCAAAATTGCCGAACGGAAGCCAATCCAAGGATCTGACGTTTGGACTATCATGTTAGACTATTTTCTGTATCTGAAAGTATTTTTGAAAGCGTTCACTAGTAGTAGGGCAGTTGAATCCGGCTGGCTGAGAATTATCTCAATCATGAGAAGAATTAAAAGAGCATGGCCATTAGACGGTCAATAAGAAGACAGGACAGGAGTGATGTCAACATGGTCCCCATGACAGTTGGCTCTGCAGAGGTTCATACCATTATATAAGACTGCATTACCTTAGAATAATTCTGAGTATAAAGCTGTTCTACTGGGAGCAAATACGTAAAGTGTGCTGACGGTTAATGTAGGTATGGAGGTCCTTGGTATACAACCCGGTGGCTGTTAATGGCGACGATGAACTCCTTACCAATGAGTTGTACCAACATTTGGGTAACGCAATGAAAGTCTAAAATTATAGAGGAAGTACAACAATTTCGCAACGGCAGGGATCACGGAGAATTCCCAGAAGCTAATGAATCTTGTCTTATGACTCAATCCTTGTAATGATTTGTGCAATGGTGGTTCCAATGGACTCACTGACAGTTGATCAGATGGAAAAGCTTACTAATAGTTCTGTATAGCCGCGCTTAGAAGCCAGTTTGTTTGTCAGTAAGAAAAAGAAATAAAACTGGCTAGTTGCAAGTGAAACAAGGATTAGTCTGAAACATAACTAGGTGAACTCCTGCCTTCGTTCATTCCGACAAAGGCACGGCATTTCCATAAATATGCGGAAATATGCTTTTCAAGATCCTGAAACCAAAATGCGTCAGTGTTGCAAATTTTGATAAGCAACAAGAGAGCATCCTTCATTCGTTCAAATCGTTTCCAGGCTTTAAATCAATGTCAATTCATCGCATCTTCAGATGTTGTTATTAGAGAATAAAATAATAGTATTGTTATAAGCATAAACCTATTCCGATAAAGGCATGGTATACTATAGCCAACTCGGGGTTATCTTTACCGGGCTATCTTTCGCAGGCTCTTTGAGTAGGATTTAATTTAACAAATTAATTTTGTCTCATTAATCATCATGCATGCACAAGATGGTTAATTGTTTTGCGCGGGATCGTCTAATTTGTTTAAACTTTTAAACAATATTTTCAAATAGTCAAGGATCGTGGGATAAATAGCAAACAGTCGCCTGAGGTATTATTCCAATCACAAATAATTTCGAAAACACTGAATCTCCGTTGAACATCATTCCGGACAAACAACATAATGTTGGTTTGGTTGTCCGAGGACTATTCATGTATTTATATGTCCAAGGAACAACTCCAACAACAACAACAAAATATTCGCATAGCTAGGGGCGTTGCATGATGCATGTCCAACATATCTAATGGTCCAACTTTATGTGCATAACAATCATGTCAAGCACATGATCACCACATAGAGGACTATAATTGGCTTATGGATAGGAAGATACATCAAGGAGTTCAGACTTTGCTGTCGAACCACTCACCAAGCACTTAAGTCGAGTTAAGTCTTCTGAATTATTATAGATGTTCTGCGATTCAGCGACGCGCTGCACAAAATGCAGGATCATTTCAAGTTGCGCCTTCAGCTTAACTAGATTCAACACTTTTACTAAGGAAACTATAAGATATACTATAGAAATGTCCGATAGCGACAGGTACAAATTGTGCAACATGACACATACAATTGTCGTTAAAATGTATACAATCAGAGTATCTAGTGTCGCATATCAACCGTTATTGTCGCTGTCGGAGGGACTTTGGGTTTATCTAAAGCGCGAAATTCTCAAACGATCTTGACACGTAATGTGCCTGGTTGAAATATAATGTTGCCGCATATAAATGAAAAGATAATAATCGCAATTTTTCCTGACGACTGCAATGATGGAGGGCATGATCAATGATGAACGATCTGCAACCTGGTATGATCAATCGATTGTTCTCAGACGACTAAAAGGATCGCAGGTCTGTAGGAGGAGTATGGTGAGCAATTTAAGGCTTTATACTTGATATTTATGAGTAAGTCGTTAAAGATCCTCGATCAAAGTGATCATGTAAAAGGTTCACATACTTGTAAAAGCCACCCCTTCTCACTCCCTAGACCCAACTTGACTAGTTCCTGTTTATTGCTGATACTATTGTTGATGTAGCTGCCGATGCCTGGAACAGACTGACTCCTCAATTGAATATTGCGCAATCCGTTTCAAGTCACGATCTGATTATATTTGCAAGAAATTATTGTAGAGTGCGTCTATCTTCACCTTACCATGTATGGTTTATCTACAGTTTGTCTAAATTGACTTCAGATCGTCCGTTGTTGCTGTTCGATTAAAAACAAAATTTTTTTCTTTCTTCTTACCAAGACAATTTCTAAGTGTGTCTCGCAGTATGTGTACTTCTCGCGCCTTCCTCTACCATTCAGTATGAATAATGCAACCCGTAATCAACTAACCTGATGTTATATATGCATGTCTTTTTAACATTTTTCCTACGGTGAACATCTTAAAAGTTTGGATTACGTTAATTGGCACTCCACATACAGAAGTCATAGTTAAGATCGCGCAATATTGCCAACTATCTTAACAACTGATCAAATATGCCACACTAAATAGTATGTGATCGTGTAAACAGCATTTGCTGAGGTGCATTTGCATAAGTCAATTTGACGGTGGGTCGAACCATAACAAACACGGACGTGTGGAAGAGATCGAAGAGAAAGGTTAAAACGATAGTCCAAACATTAAAAAAAAAACCCCGCCGAAGAGATTCTAACAAAGGTGTAGATTCAGGAAGCTATTATGTTGCAATTTCACAGTCCTACAAAGCTCCCGGTGGATACATAATTAAGTCTAAAAAAATGTATCTTAAAGAAAGATAGATAGGAGCGAAGACCTGAAAGCGAGTGAAGATATTCCATCTTTTTTTGAGTTCTTTTATCTCCCGTGTGTGTGACTTGTGTGGGATAGGTGATCATTGATCGCATGTTAGCGATCTTCATACCGTCTAACAAATGAGATATTGACTGACTCTATTAGCACGCTGTTTAGTTTATAGGCATACTATACGGCTGGTGGTTTTACGGAAGTGCTTAATCAATGCCGATTGATTTGTATAGATTGAAGACAAACATTGGTGCTACGTGGAAGGTTAAAGAGATGCCATTGTGACAGTCTAGTTTTTATTTTAGTTTTTAGTTGACATTTTACGTTGTTTCATTTTGCAGAATTTCAGAAATACAATAAAACTCCAATGAAAGTGGTTAGATCTACTCTAAAGTATCTCAAATCTTTTATAAAACCCTTTTTATGGTTTTCCAAAGAACTTCCTTATTGCTGCAATAGACCAATAATCAAGTTGTGTATCAGGTTAATCAATGGAAGCTTTCTCAGAGAAGATAATCTTAAAATGTTTTTTAGTGTCATGGAGTCAGAAGTGGGCAGGTTAATGGAATTTCGTTCCATTTACGTTCCATATGCATAAAAATTTTCAAACATAGGTGGGAAAATAAACATAGAAGCTGATAAAGTGCATATAGGGCATCGTTTACTATGAGAGTTTGATCGTCAACACCGCGCAACGAAGGCTCGTGGGAATATAAACAGATATAAACAGAACGAGCATGTCAATAGTGATTTTAGATCCATTTTGTAACGGAGAATCATAGTTTGAAGATCTGTCACCATCATGACGACCCAAGGAGGAGACAAATGGTGATCAATTGGAAGTCATACAAGGAGGTGATAAGATGACCATTGCACCATTATCGGAGTGGGTCAAGGGTCACAAAACCTGTGTAGAGAGAAGAATCCATGAGCTAAGATATGAGGTGTTAGATGCTGCATACCTCACGAATTTTAACACAGAAACAAAGATGACAGACTGACCTGCTGTGTTTCCAATCTTGCTCGTTAAACTAATGAAGGACGCTCAATCCTTTTTCAATAGTTTTTTTGACGGAAAATGTTTGACTATTTGACTATACTTTTTCCATAGTTTTTAAGGGTTATTTTAAGGATAAAATATCAGATATAACCTAGGAAATACATTAAACCCTTTCTATAATAAAAAACGTCGAGTGTTTGTAGTCTTCATAATTTGGGTTACAAACTAAACAAAGATGATCATGCTGTTCCCCATGATTCTGTAATATCACTAGTAAGTATAGATATAAATCCCTCCACCCTCGATGCATCCAGATGATCACTTTTTTCAAAGTTTATTGAGTCATTCACTGCTTTCATGACTTTTTAACCTAGTTGCCAAGGAAGCAGATAAAATCGATCTTTTCTCACTTCCAAAAATAAACACAGTCAATCACCAGTGGCCAATCACAGTGGTCTCAATTTAACTGTGCAATTTGGTAACTTTACAAAGAAATATCTAAAAGAGTTTATTGCAGCTGACAGGGCATGCCAGCCGATCGGAAATCAAGTTAGCGAACAGGGAATCATTGGATGACATCATCCAAAGACTAAGTTCCAAATAGGGCTGACAATATGTTTTATTTGGGCTGACATATCGTCCTTAAGGGGCAGAAGGGATATGGCAAGACAGGATAATTGCCAAAATATACTTTATCGAAGAGGTTTTTGTTCATTGACTTACAGATTGAGTGGATTAAGTTATAGTTGAAAATTGCTGTTTGGGGACTTTAACCCCCGGGCAATCCTCCTTACTACAAAAAAGGCATAGTGGGTCAACTGGAGGCGTGGAGAGTCGAGGGATCCTTTCTATAGCAATTGTTTTCATCCTTTCCCTCCCGCTCGAGAAGCAATTCCAGTAATTCTGGGAAGGCGTAAAAAAGGAAGGTTTAGTCTGAAGTTGGATTGCAGACTAGGAACTCTAGTTGACAGGTAGATGATTGGTCGGTAGTCCAGGAGGCTTGCATTGCTTGGAGTGATATTCGGGATCGATATAGCCTCCATTTCCCTATCCCAAAAAGAGGCTTGTTTAAAATTTCAATGAAAACATGATATCAAACCTTTTCTCACTTAAGAAAACAAACGAAACCCTGTCAAAATTTTCATTGTTTATTACTGAGAAGGCGTTTTACAAGGGATGTTTGGATACTGTGTTAAATTGATCAGCTAGCTTATAACTGAGGGACGATTTGGGTGCAAACACAAAGTATCATCTTTGAAATCATCCAAAGAATCTGTTTGATTGATTTTTGTTTCCTATTATCCCAGCTAACTTTACCTTGACAAAAGAGACTACTTGTACTGAGGGCCGAGCAAAAATGACTCCTTAACTGCTGAATCATTGGAAGACACAAAAATAGTTCAGGCACTTAAGCTTTTCTTTTGTGGGAAATTTTTAATTATGCGCTATTGCAAAATTGTTCATTCTCAACTTTTCAAGACTGAGCCGCCTTACGAATGTCGGTGAATTCCATACTTGACGCCTTCTACAAACAAAAAATTGAATGAATTTCACCTTTGAAGGACCATGTTTGCAGACCACAGCCTCATAACTTACCTAATCATAAGCCTATTGACATAGTTTGATTGAAAATTTCGCAATAAAATTTTTACGCAACTTTCATTGGCGGTCGCAATGTCAACCCTAAGTTTGAACTCAATTTCAGTAGTTTTCGCGTAATATCTGGCCTTAAGAAGACGGACCTTTCCTGAAGACGAACTGACTCCTCTTTTGAACCCGTGCTGGGGTAGGAATGTTCGATTGATTGCAGATGCAAGGTAACTCCTTAATCGATTACCTCCTATTATCCATGCTATTTCATTAATATCAATAAAAGTCTCGTAATTAAATTAACTTCTCTATCACCATTGATGGCCTCTTGCGGCGAACAGGTCAAATCAACTAAACGATTATGCATCATTTTCACTCACAGGTAAATACGCGATCTCTTCAGTTCCAATCTTCTTCACCTTCTCCGCGGATGTTAGAAAAAAAGCAAAAACAACAAAGTGTGTAAATACTTAAAGATTTTCCCAGTTAAAGTGATTATCTCTTCAATTTGCACGAACTGGGCAATTGCTCAATGTATTTTTGTTGAAGACGCACCACTCCTGAGTTATGCCATGCTAGTTGGTGTTTTGATTCCAGCATTATTTGCTATCAGGCCGGCATTCATAAGCCGATGATCATGCGACAATGGGGCTTGGCGATCATGCCAACCGAGTGATTTATTTGCAGGTTAATTGAGGTGTCATTCGGTGAGTTGCGTGTATGAGCAACCTCTTATCAATGGTCATTTGGTGCATCTTCGATGGTCATCAGATTTTTCCGATTCAGGAATGTATGTAGTTTTATCCTAAACAAACATGGAATGCGAACTTGATGGGTCATAGAAACTTGAGTTGAATGGTCTTGACAAAGTGGACACATTCGAGGATCTTAAGGTGACGAGGGCAAACTCTAAACTCTCTGTCTTTAACAACCGGAACCACTCCCGTCTTCGATCTATTTGCGTCTTTCTTTAAGTCGTCACCTCGAATCAAGGAAGTAAATCTGAACAAAGCAGACAACAGAAGTTAGGCCCATTTTTGCCGATCATGCTTTCCCCGACACATCAACCTGGTATTGCGGGTGACCTACACTCCAGTCTGACCTACTAATATTAGTACTCATTTAAGAATCTGATCTGGCATGACCTACGAAAATTTCGCAGCACGCAATGAACATCTCTCAGCTCGAGCGCAGAACGACAGCAACAAAAACAACAGCAGCGTCGCGGTTTTTCACCTAACATCTTTGCATAGTATTTCAAATCTTGCAGATCACCGCAATCGCGAATTGTTCTTTGTGAATCTCATTTTCCCAGATACTACATCAGTTCGAATCGTAATTCCAGAGAAATTTCTTTTTGGCAAGCTTTGGGGCAAATTTCGAGAGCTAGATATCACTTAAAAAAAAACTGAAACGATCACGAGTACGCTGTTTCGATTTCATTCGATTGTAGAACAGATACTTTTTCTATCTGATGTCTGAAATATTTTACATACTAACACAAAAGATATAAAAGTGTCCAATGGGCAATTCGTGTGCGACCGGTGCTGGTACGGGAACGAAAGATATCGAGACAATATAGCTGCAAGGATTAATGGGAAATCTTCTATCTTGAAATCAATATGGTTCCTAGTTTGCAAAGTGCTATTATACAGTCACGTCTCATTGCCCTGACGTAAATGCAACAAAACCAAACTATAGAGGGACTATGGTATAAGAATCATCACCGAATTACCTTCAGGGGTGGAGTTCACAGGCATACGCAGATGCTAGTTCGCTTGCTAGCTTTTGCGGCCTTTAAACCACGAGCGCAAAACTGATCATACCATTCCACGGTTGATCTCAAAACTTCCTTGCTCGCTTGAATTGTTATTATTATTATCTGCTATTGTTCTTTTGCCTGGAAAATGAAATAATTATAAACAATAGTTGTAAAAGTGCAATAATTGTAACGACGAGACATTGAGATTGCTTGCACTTCGCTCCGAAGAGACAACAAATTCGCTGAAGATCACTTAAGGACTTGTTTTGTTTCGGCGGATAATGATTATGACACGATCGCTTCAGTCTATTGTTTACAAAACATTCATGTGCTGCTTCCTTCTTACAGGAAAATTTATTTTCATACTGGATTTACCTGGAGTATGGTAACATGACGCTGCACGTTGGATCTCTGAGTTCACAAAGGAGATTCGATGCAATCCGTTCAAGTGATCTTCTAAATGTTGTAGTATAGTTGGCACGGTTTGAAATCAATTTCGCCTCCTGCGGCGATCATACAATAATTTGTTTGAAATATATCATGATTGGATTTGGATCAACAAAAGGAGGCAAATTGGACATTTGATTCGGTTATGATTTCTTGTTGGTAGCGTTTTTGGTTGCTGTCGTCGAGTGGTAGGAAAACTAATTTGAAAAGTTGGTGCTGCAGTAAATTTTGAAAACATCGGGGTTAAAAACTTAAAATACAGCTTACTGTTGTTTAACGATAAAGTTTTTGAAAGTATTCTATCAGTTTGTCGCAATATGAATTATGTCAAAACCACAAAACGCTCGCATGCCATATCAGAGAGAATGGTCTCTGCAAACTTCGTGTTTGCTCTTTTGTTTAAAAAATTCGACAAACATTTGAAACAAGGATAAAATTTATTGATTCTCACGGTTCGCCCTACTTTTCATGGTAAAAATAAACAATGTTATACTATCAATATTCACACAGCTATGTTTAAACCAGAAATGTAGCCACAAAGTTAAGCGTGATACTAGCCACATGGCTAGGATTAAATTCGCTAATTCACTGATTGTGGGGTTGAAAAGCAGCTTATGGATTCAGGCTATCACTAGAGGAAAATAAAATTGTCATCTAGACAATTAAAATCGTCATCTAGAATGCATCCTGCGAGACGCATTGGGTCTCTTCATGATAGACCTAATGCGATCCAAATCTAGAAATATCGCTTTAGATTTATCTTGGAGGTCAAAATTATCAGTCACGCTCCTGTGTTTGCTTATAGTTGAAAATTTGAGCTAATCAGATCAATCCAGAATAAAAATGATAAGGATATAGCAGAGGTATCCGCTATAAGTCGAGTGATGACGAATTTCGGAGCACAACCCTCAACAAAATACGTGATTCCTGATGGGGATCCTTAATTCAACGCTTCTGCACGGAGCTGAGATATGCAACAATGCATTGTACACGCGATAACCACTGCGGATTGCTTCAAAACATCAGACGTTCATGAGTTGGTGGGATGTGTAAACACAGGTTTAATTACAATCGTTCTCTTTGTCAGAGAGGGTGACAGATTCTACCGCCGAAGACACGAGGGTAGCAACAAAGTAATCCCACATATCAAAGACAGCGCACTGTAGATGACTAGTGACCATTCTGGAAAGAAATTCATGATATATCTGAGTCCGTAGACCAGTCTTTAGCATGATAAGGGTGGATTTTATTTGGCCCAGCTGTCGAAAATGCATGAATTTTTTCAGTCTTACTCATTGAGGTGTGATCCTCTTATCGAAAAAGATAGATTCAGAAAGATGAAAATTGCATGCAGAAGAAGCGGCAGATAGTGTTGAATGCTTACTGAAATGATGGTAGAGCTCGGTTTGGACAGCTTAATGTGAGAGATAGTGAGTCAGGTTCAAACTAACAGTCTTTGCAGTCTTAGAATAAAGAAGAGCATACTCGACTTAAGCGTCGAATGCATTTTCTCATCATTTTGTTCCATAAGGCGTAGATCAAAGAAATCAACCCTGAAGTAATATGTCAAAGGGTTCCAAGGCCAGGTTCTTTGGTTGACAGAGAAACGCTTAGAAGGCTGATGGTAAATTTTGAGCTGGGTGGCTTAATCTGAGTTATGCTGAATTCAGTGACAAGTGGAACCACGCTTGAAGTAGGCTTAAAATAAAAAAGGTTTTCTGGCCTTACTATAGGCGCTTTTTCCTTACAGTAAAGCCAGTATACCTACAGGCCAGTCTTTTCTTAAGTCATGCCTTTTTTCATCTTTTTGTTCCGTTAAGCGTAGGATTTAGAAATAAAGGCTGAGGTAATGTGACAACGGATTACAAGCTAGGTTTTCTGGTAGACAGAGAATGCTTTTGTCACTAATCTAGTTGTTTTGTCCCAGCGGGAGATCCTGTGTCACATGGTACGAATGGCCTTTTCTCCGCCAATAATTACATCATAATTTGATGTCAGTTTTCAGAAGACTCACGGTGTACTTCGGGCTGGGTCGCTTAATCTGAGTAATGCTGATGTCAATTGACAAGCGGATCCACGCTTGAAATAAATCCACGGCTGAAAATAAAAAAAAGGCATATTGGCCTTACTGGAGACATCAAAGAGAAACGTCTTCTCTCACCAATGCCTATTTTATCTTTTCGATCCCTTAGGCGAAGAAAAGAGAAATCAAGCCTGAAGTTAGTTGTCAAAGGCTCTTAAGGCTATCTTCTCTGATTGACAGAGAATTTTTAAGTTTGTTATGTCGCAATGTAAGACTTGAACTGCAAGCAGTGAAAAACCTTTTCCTCGTTCAAAAAAGGGGGATGAGTTACTGTGAGTGTCTATTAATACAGGAGGTGAATTCTTGTCTGGGTGTCTTAATCTGACCGATGTTTTAATTGGTTGAACAGTTGAACTAAGCTTGAAGTAGGCTTAAAACAAAAAAGCTAAAGCTTCACTGGTTTTACTGGGGCGTCCAAGGGAAAGGTCTTCTGTCTAGCAACACCTTTTCCAACAATTTGTTCCATAAGGTGTTAAATTCCGAGGTCAAGCTTGAAGTAAGTTCTCAAAGGGTTCCAAGCTGAATTTTCTGGTTGAAAGAGAACTATTTGGATAGTAGTTTAGCTGTTTTGACCCAATAGCAGATCTTGTGATATACGTTGAAAGATGCAAAGCTAGGAACTCTGGTTGCGAGATAAGTATTTAGTAGTTGTTAGTAGTAGTCACTTGTTTAGTTGCTTTGTCTTACTGGGAGATCTTGTGATATGAAGTGTTAGTATCTTCTTTTTTTTCGTTAATAAAAGTACATGTACTGTAGAGGTTGTTTTTTGTGTGTAGAAGTATTTTGGTCTTATTTAATTGCCTATTCTTTCTTTATCGCTCGATCAGGTAGCGAATGCTGGTGAAAGTGTATAAGCTATTTCTCCTTTTTTGTCCTCTATTCTTTACTTATGGTTTGGCCAGATATTAAGAGCAGAAGAGCTGCTTGATGATATATTTTGTATTTGAGAATGAGTATAATCTTTATGTTTAGTCTGAAGCTTATTGAGGTTTCACTATTTGCATTTCCAGAAACGCCAATGTCTTGACAGAGGTCATCTGGGATTATGGCGACAAGAGTTATCTATGGAATGAAGATACATATACGTAGAAAAAGACATTTAAATAGAAAAATGAATTTCTAATGGGGAAAAGGAAGAAAATCTTAGGAAACACTGAGTATTTCCTCAGGTTTGATGAAATTGTTCACTCTCTTAGTTAAACTCTTAGTAAAAGGTTCAATGGGTGGCCGAAAGGCTCCTGATTTTAAGAAGAATCTAGGAATTGTATCTTTTGAAAATTCACGAAGATACATTATTCTGTCACAATTAATATTGGCCGTACAGCTTTGCTGGTTGTGACCACTCTCTTCGATTCACATGAATTACATCCTAGGACATCCAAAGACATCCTTCATTTCTGGGTATGCTTTTGTTTTCGATTGCTACTATAGAACGATTTCGGGCTGAAGATTGGATAATGTCAGGAAGGTCATACGTTTTTTTTTTATCATAATATGGAAAGCGAACTTCTGTTTCACATCGAATCCTGTACAAATCAATCGTATTTCATGCCAAGATAACGATGTGGCAATGCTAACTTCGTAGGGCTAAGTTGCAATTATGCTAGGATAGAGATCGCATTAGGCTTGGAAAAAGACGGTCAGGGCTACTACCATTGACGTTCTTCAGCCACTTCATTGACATCAAGAGATCAAAGTAGTTAGCCGACGTCCAAGAAGTAAAACTCTTGGATTGGACAAGAAAAAACTGGGAGTTCTTACTGGGATCTTCACTGAGGAGTGTATACTCGAAGGATATCTCAGGAAGATGTATTTTGACTCGACCATTGAGTGAAGGCTATCAATCTTGGGAAACGCCAGCTCAATTACTAGATTGTTTCAGATGATTTACCCCAGGAGAAGAGACAGCCAGGGGGGCTACTTCCTTGTCAGTAAAAAACAAGGATTCCTTGAGCCAAAAGTCATTGACTTTCTTTAAAAGATAAGCCGGCTTGAAGTGTTCTTGGCGCACCATTTAATTGGGGGCAAAATAAATTAATTATAGTTGTAGCAAGACCCCAATGTATGCAGTCTTGAAACATGTTGGTAATTCCTGGTGCATGTTACGGAAATAAAATTGTCCTTCCATTCTCGGTTGGTTACACGTCCTTATTTTATGAAGTATTGTAATCAAGTATTGTTTCTTTCCTGAACGGACGATTGCTTTTTGCACCGAACCTTAAAGTCTCTTTATCTCCAACTCATTGCTTCCGGAGATGAAGTACGAATCGAAAGTTGCATGCTTATATCTAGAGAATGATTATATTGACTCAAGGTTTTCATAATTCAGATCATTGCCATTAATTTTCTACTCGACGCCATGACAACATTGAAGATATCCGCGAGCACTAAATTAGCAACTGCTGTTCGGACATTGACTGTTTTGTATGTTTATCAAAGTCAGCTTTTCTGAACTAAATTTATTGATCGATCAATAAAATAACAACAATCCTTAGACTACCAACATTAACCTTTTTATTTAACAAGTATCCAAATAAAGGGGCGAGGAATCGTCAAATAGCAATTTGTATAAGACGCAAATCAAAGACTACCCAAACGCCTTGATTGATTATTATTAAATGTTTCAATTATTATGATGACCGTTTCAAACGCTCCCAAAGTGAAAAGGGAAAAAAAAAATTAAATCAATTGGAGGCGCACCAATAAAAAATCTGATGGTGATCTGTCTAACCATCAATGACTGATCTGATCTATTCAAACATATCAATTTGAAGAGAAAGAGAAAAAAATGAGGGCCCCCTTTCGAGCCCCGAAGCTACAACATTCCATTTGTTAAGCACTTTTAGCAATAACCATGTCAGAATTGCAATTTACCTTTCTTTAATATCTAATCTCTTTTACTGATGCTGCCGAACGCGATTTTGTGCAGAAAGGTAACTCAACAGCAGAAGCAATTGTAGCTCTAGAGTGATATTGATGGAAGTAGCCTCGACGAGCGCTGATCAGTTTGATTGTTAGGACATATGAGTTGAGCATTTAAAAGGAGAGGAGATATTACGTGAACGGTGTCAAAACATATGTCGATCATATATGCCAGGGATATTTGTGTTGTAAGCCTATGATTCACTTATCTAATAAGTGGAAAATATGTGTAAAGCCTGTCATCATTTGATGTTTTATCTTCGGCACAATCAAAATGCGCCGTTTTGTTTTTTCTTCGTTTTTCTTCTTCGTTGCAAAGGAGGGACCAGGTAATGAATTGTCGTTAAGATAATAATTCACTAACAACATATGGATGAAATTTTTCGCGATTTAGATACTTTGATTGATGATCGAATGATGTGTGTTGATCATTTAAGTCATCTTGACGATTTGTTGAATGAATTGGAGAAAGGCAACTGGTGTTAAGTGGGTGGAAAGATAAAAAGCTATTTAAGAAACACAAAAAAAAATTGGATAAAGATTTTAGGTGTTCACACTTTAACCCGTAAATGGGATCATCTGAGGATAATGCGATCGATGTGGCCGCATTTTTATAGGTGTTAGTCTGGTCTTCGAGGAACTCACAACTGTCGAAACAATTACCTTAGTTTTCTTTATAGGCAACCTTGAAGGACTATTCATAAATCACTTAACAATTAATTATTCGCTTTTCACATTGCCAGCAAATCTACTTAATATCCTTCAACTGCTATTGATCACAACAGCTAAGCTCAGCATTCCATTTATCATGAAAATTTCAAATACTTATACATCAATGCGGAAATTCAATTAATTTTCCGCTAAATTCAAGATATGATATTTTCATGCGCGATCTATTACACCGCGTCGCGGCAACAACAAAAAACTATCACCTAAGCGCGTATAATGTATAGTTTGTATTGTTGTTAGTTCCTCAACTAGACTCGAAACCATTAAAGAGAAGTGCATTAAAGCGTTTTTCCACTTTTCTTTGTTTGTTTACTGTTTTTCCTGCTAAGCAGCACTGCTGCAGTTACGTATCTATGATCATCAATTGTTGTTAAACACCGAATGCAACGAAAAATAACAAACAAAACAACACCAACAATAATAATAACAACAAAAAACAGCATCATAGTCAACAAAAAGTGCGAGAATGTATTAACAATTGTTTGTAAGCAATTTATAATCGTTTGTAATAAATGATGTGATGGAAATGTTTATATGATTCGTTGGAATGATAATTCATTATGTTTCATTTATTTCTGCATTTTAACAATTTTCAATTTTCCATCAGAGTATGTTTGCAAGTTGCTTTGTTCGTTTGTTCAAAAAATGTGCGTGTTTTTGTTAGCTATGTTAAAATTGTTGTTAATCATTGCGTTGAGTGTTGTTTCGTATGAATTTTAACAAATAATTTATGATGCCGACCAATGAATTGATGAATTCATTGTGTTTAAACTAATTGAATAAAAGTGTTGCTTATAATATTTATCACATACTTTCCTGACAGCAACATTTTGCCATCATCTAGTTAGTGCAGTCATTTTATTGTTTAACAATATCGAAAGTATGTTTGTTTCGGTTGAAAACTATACTTAACATTGGTAATTTTTATTCAGTCTTGTTTTCATTGACTTTTCCATCATGTTTAAGCCGAATTTAAGACGTTTTTGATAAATCAATAAACACTTCTTTCAGGCAAAGACCGCTGAAAAAAATCGAAATCATGGCGAAAACTCCAACAGTGAACACTATGAAAGACGGGGAAAACCTTTGGCGGACCTTCATCAGAAAATCAGTTCGAAAAAATTTGTCGTCGCCATAAAATGGGAAAAATAAAATGCAATATCTGAACTATGTTGCACGAGAATGTAGATACATTCAAAATCATCGTGAAAACTGCATTAAAAAAAAATTCAAAATTCTAAATACGAAAACTTGAATTTCGAAATTAGCGGACAACAGAGGAACAAAAATTTACAAGATAACTAACAGCTGAACAATAAGTTTTGCATCAGGTCCTTGCCATATGACACGGTAGAACAATCTAAACACATCGAAATCCTCGTACCATACCAAATAAGATAATGATTTCTGCAAATATACGAAATTCGATGAACATTTGGACCTGGAAATATACGACCTAATATTTGAACTTAATTCTCATTTTCATTTCTTATGCCATTAATATTCGCAAGCCATGTTTTAAACGAGAATAGAACATACAAATTGAAGCGTGGTACTAACCACAAACACTTCTTTACAAACAAAAACCGTTGAAAATTCAAAATCATGTGTCAAACTGCGCAAGCGAACGCTTTGAAAGACTGGGAAAAACCATTGGAGAACCTTTTTCAAAGAATCAGTTCAAAATGCTTTGACTTGACAATAAAATAGAAAAAAAACACCAAAATACATGAACTACAATGGTCAACAATGTAGATAAACTCATGTTGCAAACTGCAACAATAAAAACTTTGAAACACGCGAATTTGAATTTCGAAATAAGCGAACACGAGAGAAAAATTTGAAATGTAACGATGATGCCTAAAAATAAGTTCCTAGAAACACTGCATCAATGTGTTGCTATTTGACACATTGGAACTGAATTAACACCACGAAATGCTTGAACAACCAAAAGAAAGGATGATTTCTGCAATGATACGAGATTCGACGAAGATTCAAAAATAAGGATAAAACTAAAATAACCAATCTCATATCTTCAATATTCGCCCAGCCATGTTTTTGACCAAAGAACACACATAGTAGAGCGTGATACTAACCACAAACATTTCTTTACAAACAAAAACCGTTAGAAAATTCAAATTTATGGGTCGAGCTGGGCCAGTAAACCGTTTGAAATAAGGAAAAGCCGTTTGGAGAATGTTTTTCAAACAATTAGCTCCGAAATGTTTGTCTTGTTGACAAAAAGCAAAGGAACAACGAAGAAAATATGAATATATATCTGAATACTCACGATAAAAAGCAAGTTCAAGCCATATCAGTCGATATCATACAGTAACTGCTCCTTATACTGTCAAATATGGCTCCAAATCTTCAAAAAATGGGATAATGCTCAAAAAAAAAAAAAAATCGAAACAGTTGTTACAGTCCAAAAATTCGAAAATAAAACACTAAAGTTACATTTTTTGATAGTCAAAAAGTTCGAGTGAAATCAATTACAATCACTGGAAACACTAAGATTAAATTTTTTGACAACCAAAAAATTCAAGCGAAACCAGTGACAGGCACTGGAGCCAACAGAGCTTAAGAAAAAACAAGTTTGAGCTGATTATCCTGGGTAAATTTCACCAAAAGTTCAAAAAAGTTGATTAAAACAGAATCCATGATTTGGGTTTGTTTCCAACGCTTAATACATCAACTTGTAAGTACATTTTTAATTGCTACTTATATAAACACTGTACACTTTGGTAATAAGAATTGCATATTTATAAATTATGAAGATCTAGGACTTATCCAGTGTAATTTTAACACTGTACTTTAACACTTCACTAATCTATTACATTTTGTCCGCGTTAAAAGTTGATTTGAAAATCAAAGGCTACGATACTTGCGATGGTAGGGAGAATATACTGGAGTTATCGAACCTGCATTGTCCTATTTTCGAAAAGTTAAAATTTTCGAACTCAATTTCGGAGGTCGAAATTCGAAAACAAGTTGCTGTTGCAGACAAAAAAATTCTTAGAAAGTTGAGAAACGTTCCAAATGGTATCAAAATTATGATAATAGTGTGAAAATTATGGAATGGGAGTAAGATTCGAATCTGGATTTCGAAAAATGAAATTTTTCGAAGCTAATTTTCTCTTCTAATGAGCAGGAACTTCACCAAAATAGATTGTGTCTGTTACATAACAGGACAATAAACACAAACTGTAGGTTGCATGGTACCAAAAGATCTAGGAACTAGTGTCACGGTATGGTCTATTTCCAAAAAAAGCAAAGTTTCAACTATCAATAAATGTAGGTGCTCAACGGAAACAACAAATATTCTCAAAAAGAAAACCTTTCCTAAAAATGTGCAATTGTGAAATTAGTCTTCAAATGGTTCATTGTAGTCTTAAAATTCTAATTATATCTGTGTTTGACCGTTAATTTCTTCATTTTTTTCTACATTCGCCTCTTTGTGACTTTAACATATTTTAAGTTTCATTACAAAGTTTACTTAAAAATAAAGATATTAAAAATTATCAGAGAAAATTACTCACCATTTCATCTAAACTCTTTAAATCGTTCGTAACAATTTGTGGTTGTGGTCCATACATTAACATAGGTCCTTCAGTGTCATCTTCGTCTTCAGTATCAGTGTCAAACATTTCGGTACCTGTACTAACGGTATTTGTACCATTCAATGTATCTGTTTGTGTGCCAACTCCATTGGCTTTATTATCGGCTGCGATTTCACGATCAATTTGTCGTTCCATTTGAACAAGCATTGGTGCAAGCATTCCTGCAGAAAGGGGGAAAAATATGGTTAAATTAAATATGTAAAGATTCCTTGGTGGTGAGAAGAAGATTAAGAAGATGTGGTGCAACCAAGATCTTCTTTGAAAATTTTCTGAAGCAATATCTGAAGCCTCACTTCTGAGTTTTTACGCTCCATTTTTCTTTGTTTTTTTTTTATTTCTACACCATCTACCACCGTGAAATACTGGTTATTGTTACCTTGTGTCAGCGTAAGCCCGGCAACACTTGGTAATCTTTTTATGGTGGGTATCTAGCTATGTGTCTATTTAAATTCCGTCTACCGTCTACTTTCATCTCGCATATATAATAACAAAAGCTCATATAAATAAGAGGTTACTCTTTTTTGTTTTGAATCATCATTGTTGTAATCAGTATTTGCTTTCTTGGAAGTTACCATGCATAGTGGTGACCCCGACGTGATTTATAGGAAAAAAACTAACCAGTAATTGTTTTTTTGGAAGTTATCATGCTTAGTGGTGACCCCGACGTGATTTAATGAAAAACCATGCGGAAATCGCACTTGATTGAATGTAGTGGCAAAGGGGATCTATACCTTGTCGCATCAAAATAATAGCCTAATATTACTACCAGATATTGACAATGATTCACGACTGGAGCTAGCCTTCAAAATTGGAAAATCTGCTCAGTTATGAGGTTCTATCCCATTACACAGCAGGGTCCCTAGTTGAAGGCTGAAAGCTGAAGCTGAAGTTTGTAAAAGTACAGTGGTTGCAACAAAATGGACCAGAAGGATGAAAGGATTTGATAATTTATCAAATGCAATAATTTATCAGGAAATCAACGAGCCCCGATGGAGGGCTCTGTACCTAAGGGCTCCTAAGGATATAACCTATGGTTCCGCAGGGGTCATGTGTTGGCAAAATAAGTGAAAAAGGTGGGAGAATTATATGCTGGAAATTCGGTCAGGAATTGGAGAACTTCAAGAATGACTTTATAATTTATTTTTGCACGCACATGGGTTTCATTATTTGATGTCGTTATTTTGGTGCAGACAACGGCTGACATCATTTAAGTTTTAGTCTCCGAATCTACGGAGCACAGGGAAACCTGTAACTGCCATGATGTAGACGGGAGTAAATCAGTTTTTTATAAAACACCAATTATGAAGTTTTTTGATAGACACTGGTACTGAGCTGATATGCATCTTCAAAAATATCGTTCTCTCTCTCTCGCTCAAAAGGAGCTTCCGAACTTTTTATAGCCAATGTAATACCAAAAATCAAGAGCAATATAGTAAACTTGCGTTCGTATACGCATTCGTGCTTACAATTTGATCCATTTTTAAGCAAAGTATACGCTTAGAATATGCCAGGAAATTACTGGTATTGGGTAATATAATGCAGCTATGAGTTATTAGTTCGATATTTAATAGTCTCCAACATAGGACTACCAATGGTAGTAACACTCTTTCTTACTCAGATCATCCTCCGTAGCAAACATGTGAAATCAGTCCCGATCAGTAAATAAAGCAGAGCGGCTAGTGTCCACTGTTTTAAAGGATGCATTGGGATAAACATTTTCTCGCTGAAGTTGGAAAATGTTCTAGTACCAGAGAATACCAAGATATAGTAATCGGTCCTTAAGTTTGTTGTAAATTGCTACTCAAGCTTTCAATGCATGCTTGCGAGTCAAACAGGTCCCGAAAAACAGAGTTGTGTCCAAGGTTATACGTCGGTTCCAGAACTAGAGAACATCTAGGCTACGGCTTGAAAGGATAGGGTGGAGAAGAAGAATAATAAGTTCCGCCTAATTGGCCGTATAGATGATGTTACGGTACTGGCTCAAGTAAGGATAGTAGAGAAAGTGCAACTGAGGATAAATGCAGAAATGGAACATTGCTATTATTTATTTAACCAAGCTGTCAAGAAAACTAAAGTCGTAATCCAGCCAAAGAAAAGGATCTTTTGTAAAATAACGATGAGTATCGAGAATTTATTAGTACAGTCAGAACAATCAGTTAAATAGGGAAGTTTGTTGATAGAATCCAAGATGTGTTTCATGTCAGTCAGAGTAAGGGCTGATAAGGATAAAATGACAGTCCTGACAACTAGTCATCATTAGAATAAAATGCTTAACAAAAAGTGCAAATTTTGATTTGCTGTCCGCAGTTTAGGGTTTTACATGGAGAGGAAATATGGATATTCCTGCTGAACAGCGGCATACTGGCATCTACCAGACCCAGCTGTTGACCATACCCTTCGGCTATCAGAACATCTAGGCTGGATCATACTGACACTGACTGGATCCAGCTATTGAGTACATCCAGATGCTTTTTGCCTTACCTGCCCAGGAACGTTTACAGTCTACAGATTGCATATTCTGCACTAGAGCGGAAAATAGTATCTGGCATATGTTCTTTTTCGAGAGAAAATGTGGTAGATAGTATATTGTCCTTAGATAGAAGATGCGAGAGAAAGTCGTCTCAGTAGCTTCGTCGGTGAGAAATCAATTGAAAAATGTAATCAGGTGGCTCATTATGATTGTGCCATCTTAACAACCAAGAACTAAAATCTTGATTGGTTAGAGATGTCAAGAGAGTATAGGGTGCTCTTCTCTAGTAATACTCGCTTCTTCTTTTTTTTCTTGAAAAAGCGGCAGGACAACCGTTTGTTAGTAAATTAAGAAGAATTGCATCAGATAAGTTGACAACAGTGTAAAATAAATTCGTTAACAAGCTGAAAATTTGACATTATCCAATTTTTGTCAAAGCTGCAAAACTTTGATTCTCCTCCTAGCCATGTCTCCAAAGATCAAAAATGATAGCGAGGAATAGTTGGAATTTAGGGGAGGAATAGACTCAACGGCTGTTGAACCACGTCGGTCACGTTCTCTCGTCTGATTTGGCGGTATAAGAGGAGTATTTTGTTAGATCTTGGTGAAATCATTCCATCTGGTTTCGATGGTTCAGGAAGATAATTTGAAACATGAATTACAGTAACAGGAATCAGGGCAAACCTCCAGAATTTCGTTTCGATTTAGTTACTATTCGCATGTAGGCGATATCTTAGTCACCTCATATCGTAATCACATAAGTTTTTTCCTTTGTGCTTTGTGAAAGAAAAAATGAAAACATTGTTTTAAAACGGAACTTTTGCGGATTGGTTTTAAGAATCGCGGAATTTCTGTTATGAAAACTATTGCAATAATCAAAGTGTTGAACTAGTTCAAGAAAACGCAATAGTGCATTAAGTTTTTTCCCTTATACTTTTCTAAATAAAACAAAATAAAAACATAGTTTAATAACTCAACGTTTGTGGGTTGGTTTTAAGTAAGGGGTTTATTTGGAAACTACTGCCATCAGCCAAAAAGTTGAACTAGTTCAAGGAAATCGACAAAAAGAATGGACAATTTTGCTGGTTAAACTGTTTGAGTATTTGGATACTTTCCGGATTTTTTGTTCACTGGATGTTGCTATAATATTGTTCGGATGTTGTAGCGATGTCGTAAATTCGTAAGAAAGCTTTTGCTTTAGAATGAACGAGTGAGATTCTGAAATCAAAATCTCTTCTCTATTTCTTGCTCCTATCTAGCCACAATGGCACGCATGACCCAAAGATTCTCAGTAGGGCCCTCGATGGGAATGTCGTCGATAAGGTTCATCCCCTTTGTTTTATATAACCTCTTATTCGTTCGACCAGATTCTGAGCCATTTTTCGGTTTTGTCTGAGGAATCGGGTGAAGTTTAGTCCGGTAAAGAACTGTTCGTTTGCGACATGATCTCGTTTCAATCCAGTAAACCCTTCGAAATTTCCGCTCAGCTTGTCTTTCAGATAGTTTTAACGTTTTTTTTGAATACAAACGATAGAGTCATCCTTGAAACATCATAGAATCATCATAAAACCTTTTGTATATAATTTTTGTTGTTCTATTTTGTATTCGTTACTCCTTCGCCATACTTAATTCACCCGGAACAGAATTGCTCTTCGCAGAAATCATATCAATCAAAATGATTGTAGTTAATTTATGATTAAACTCGATCAAGTCATGTTATTCATAATTTTAATTGAATTACATTTTAAATTCATTAAGCGTTGACCAATAACATCATGTACATTTAATTGGAAAATCGAGCATGGAAACTTAGCAGGTTTTCCATTGTATTCCCGTGAAACTCAATTAGAACTCAAAATCAGTACCCAGGCAATAGCTAAGAAATAAATGTTATCGATCTATCGTACCACACACGCTGGCTATTTCGTGCTGACATATGGAAAATACCTAACCCTTTGATCTTATACCGATAACTATCGATCTCCGTCGTCATCGCTCCTCCCCCCTCCCCTCCTTACACTTAATTAGAAACGCTTTTCCGAAAGCGTGCAAAGCATTTTCCATGTAAAGTGGCCACAACTTATACCACCAACTTGCAACTAGCAGTCGGCATATGCAGCTTTGAAAAATCTTTTGTTATAACTAAAGTGACAACATTAAAATTCATTAGGCTCGGTGCCCCATTAATAAGGTGTGACCATGTGATGCAGATACATCTATTTGCAAATTAACAACAGAAAATAAAAAGATAAATCATATGTTTTCATAATCGTACAAAACCAGTCAGAATAGAAAGATTTATTAATTCATTTTGTTTGTTGGTGGTAGCTTTGTTAAACTACGTTGCAAGGATTGTTAAGTGCAATCGTGCGTTTTTTTTACCGTATAAGGAGTTATTTTTGAGAAATCAATTTAACTTTAGAATATTTATTCAATTATGACATGCAATCAAAAAGTCTTGTAGCGAAATTGATTGATGGTATATTATTCAATTAAAATTAAAATAAAAAGTCACAGTGATGACATTGTTTAAAGAGAGCTCTGACAAGGAATTAATTTTCCCCATGGAAAATGGATAACATTTGTTTAATGTGCTGCCCGTTCTTGGACAATTTTCAATGGATTTATGAACAATATAGAAAAAAAAGACTCCTAGAAATGTCTCTTCAGAGTACTTACCGAATTTCGCTCCGCGTCGGGCAACTTCTAAAAGGCAAAGTATCACATGTTTCTCATTTTTTCGCATGATTAGGTCGTCCGTTTCAAAAAGTAGGCACTCGAATATTTTTAAGGCTTTTCTGTAATGTGAAAAATAAATTTGCTTAGAAAAATCATCAACAGAATCATCAAAATATTTGTGATATCAAGAAAAGAAACAAACGTGATAATTGCCACAAACAAGAGCTTGGAACATTTCGCTACCGACATCAATTGAATCAGGGACTAAAAGGATAATACGAAACGTTTAAGGAAATTAATGAGAATAATTTTACTAAAGTTCTTATCATGCCGTGCAAGGACAATAAGAAGGATGCTCATCACTAATTTTTCCTTTGAATTTTCCCGACAAAAGACGGGTTCATAATAAAGACAATAGACAGTGGTTCTCCAACTTTCTTCAAATTGTAAATAATATTCGGTTTGGAAGGTTTTTCGACACATGATGGGACCAACATTTGCTTTTGCTGTAAAATGGCTTAAATTTTCTCCTAAAAATCCTAAAAAAATATAAGCCTTGGTTGGAAACAATTCAAAAATCTTACACACTTTCGAGTTCCTTGATTCAGATGGCAAAAAATCTCTCGCTCTGCGTAATTTAGAAATAATAACTGTGTTGTTTTCCGTATGTTGCAGCCATTTTCAATACTGAAAGCTAAGGGGTTCTTCAACTGTCGCGTTACTTAATTCCAGTGGTTTCTTAACTGTCCTTGTTTCTAAGCTTATCGGAGCCCAATTTAGGTTCATCATGCTTTACAGATACTTTACACAAAAAATTCAAAGACAGTGTTTCTTCAACTGTACTTGACTTACAACTATATTAATTGATTTCTAAGCGCTTACTGGGATATTCATAGACAGGGATATTCATCCCAGTGACTTTAAATGCAGTGTACTGGCAATCATAAAGGACGGAAAAATGGTTTGCCCAAATTTTCCGTCAAAAAACCAACAAGGAGTTAGCTGCACCCAAGAAGTCCACAAAAATATCAACACCATCTGGTTTCATGTATATTAAACTGAGCACATAAGGTTGTTGATTTACATAAGTGTGGCAAATATAAATATTTAATCCGCCACTTCTTACAGTCTGTCATACAGCTTAAAAGGATTCGACCGTCCTTTAGCTACGGGTTGAACCGTTAATTTTTTCCCAGATATTTAGACTGACGAATGTCCTCACCAATACGATGTCCGGGAAATAAGAAATCGCAAAATTCGAAAGAAACAATTTTGTGTTTTCGGTGAAAAATTGTCTGCCCGGCTTTTTTCAAAATCAACAGGATATACTCTATCAAACCTCGTGTAAAAATTTGGATCAATCAGTCAAAACTATAGTTAAAATATTTCCAGCATTTTACTGGATTTTTCTCCACGATGGCTTCTAAGATGGAGAGGTTTTGACGACTTGTCCGTTATTTGAGGTGCAAATAAATTTTTGTCGATTTTTTTGTCAAAATTTTTGGCATTTCTTGTGTAAGAACTTTACACGATGCGCCTTTAAACCAAGTTAGTATTTGTTCATCTTGCTACGTGAAAGTGAAAATCCGAACGTCAAGGACGTGTTTTAACGTAATAACGGACGTTTGTACGATAGCGAGTGTCTAGGGAATTCATTCGTTACGAAATATATTGAAAAAAAAAGGTGATTCAGTGACAGAAGCGTGCGGAAACGGCCTTTCTTCAAAATTAAGTTGTCACCAACTTTTTGCTGGCTGAGCCGGAATAGTTTCTTGGCTTTGACCAAAGAAGATGGATCCTGTGATATAGAGGAACATTGCACACGTCCACTACAGACATATTTGACATGTCTTTGTTTGTGAAATTTAACCTAAGCAGACGTGAAATATGTTGAATTGAACTCAGTCCTCATTTACCATTCTCTAGATGTTTTCCAGTGGGCCTACCTCAAAGTTGAAATTCGCGCCACTGAAATGACTTTGAGGTATATTTGAAAATAATAAATAGGGAAAAATTTTTAGCCATCACGAGCCTACCTTTTGAAAAAGATTAAGATGAATTTTTAAGGCACTCACTTTAATATTTTATGGAAAGTGTTGTGCATGGCAAGCCACTACTATTTCCTATCTTTCTGGCTGTTTAAGGGATATTCTGTGGAACTGAGAATATTTTTTTTTATGGTGGCTATTTTGGTGGGCTCCATGCCATTGATTTACCCTTGGGATTATGATAAGGGGAATGTCTGAGGACTGAAGATTGGTTGGAATAAGACTTTCCAATACTGTGTTCCCAAGTAGATTGTGATTTGCTCTGCAGCATGTGGATGCATATGGGCATGCAGGAGGGTCGATTTTTTGCAACTGGAGTGGAAGTGTATGCCTTTTTCATGTAGGCTCTAAGCCATGGATTGGAACTGGTGATTATCAGAACGAGAATGTCTAACGACTAATGTTTGGTTGGGATAAGAGGTAGTGTTGTGATAAGTGGTAGTGTATGCATGTTTGCCTATGTCAGTTGTGTTTGATAGAGAACTAATTCTTCACATCAGTTGTGTATGGTAGAGGACTTACCTTTGGGCACTTTCAGGAAATAATAAGCCATGAATCAAATCTATTCTTACAAAATTCACAGGAAACGTTTTTTTTTCTTCCCATATTTGACTAATCTTTTGGCAATTTTGCAGGTCATGGCGGGCTTATTCATTGCTTTTTCTTGAAGTTATCACAGTGACTCAATTGGTCAGCAGCAGGGACTATAAACTGAATAAAATCCCTTTTGTTTGTACCTGGTAACCTAGCAGACCTGACAACCTAACTTAGACTGGTGTGACATCTTTGTTCAACGTTTCAATTAATATGAAATCCAATTTCCTTGTTTTGGAAACAAAGCTAACCATGTCAAACGACTTGATATTGTTTTTGCAACCATTTCTAAAGCAGGAACAAGTTTTTCTTGCAATTGGCATGAATAATTCTGTTAAATTTATGTTATTTTCGACATTCGGCGTATTCTCTTCAGTCCAGTAATTCTTTTGATTCTATGTTTATGTAGATAATCAATGTACTATGAAATGTTTCGTGTTTGGCGTCAAACTGAACGTTTTCATGCATTTGATACCAGTCTCTACAACTTCTCTCATTTGACAGAGCTTAAACATACTGCTCTATAAGCAATCGATGCATTTCAGCTGCAAAGTCCTTCATGAAAATCAAAGAATTATGCCAAAGGTCGTACAAGGAAGCCTTGTTTATCTGAAAAACTTGACGTTTTCGAACGATAAAAATTAGGTAACACTGATACGAATTGCTAATATTTCTAGGTTATTAGTTACCTTTAAGTTTAAAACTAAGACATGAAGTTCTTAATAACATAAAACCAAGATATCACGAAGATATTTTACTTTGCCTACTTTGCCATACTTGTTTTCCTATTACTATAGAGAGACATCCCACTTCTGACACCAGTTCTGTTGCAAAGCCTGCAGATTTTAAATATTTGAAGATACGGTCTTGATGTAGGTTATACTACAGTTTTGTAGTGTAGTTTTATTTTTATTTCGTAAAGGACTGTGAATTAAAACAAAAAAAATATTAAAGCTTAAGTGACATTTTTAGAGTTTGTTTTATCGTTTTTTGTATGGACTTAAACATCTTATCCGTTTGCTGTTTTTTGTTAATAAATTGTTCAGAACAAAATACAGTGCAACGATGTGTTAGGTGAGAAATGCCGGGATGAGAGAAAGAGAAACATAAATTAGTTAACAAATGAATGTAATAATGAGCGAATGACGATCAAAGGTTTGATATAATAAAATCGTTGAATAGAATCAACTGAACAAGCCATGCCAAGTTTGAGCGCGTAGTAAGTTTACTTATCACATCCGTAGTCATGGACTATTATTTTCTATTGTCCTGAATAATGGAATCTGGGATGTAGATTAGTGGAAATACGTAGTTTATATTTTTTTCCCCCTAAATATTGGGGAATATCAACAAGGCTTTTCGGTCTGTATAAATTTACTGGTCCTGTGGGCGTATTAAAAAAAACCTTCAAAAAAGTAGCACAGCAAATTTCGTTGTTGTATTCCTTGTAGGGATTGTAAGCTATTTACAACATCACTTATGAAAACAGTATTGAAATCTATCGCACATTTGTAACGAATACTAATCCTCTTATTAATTAAGAATGTAAATTATTTACTCAATTTTTAAGGACAAATTCAGGCGAAAGTCTTACGTTAATATCATTAACAACTGTATAACCATGTCAACTAATTACTAACCACCAAACATGTGAAGGAGATCAACCGTTTTTTTCTTTCTTTCTGCTGTTGTAACTTTCTCTTTTAACAAAAGTTTGTAACATTTGCACATCGAACATACAAAACCGGCCAACATGGCGATGTTTGCTGACTGCCATTTCATACTTTACAATAATTTTCACTTTTCACAAAATAAAAGATAAACCAATTTGCAAATTTTATTGAAAATGTGTTGACATTTCCTTGATCATACCTCAAAGCAATAAATCTACCAATTCTTAAGATTACAAGGAAATGTAAATAGCAAAATTGTATGAAAGATACAAAGATACAAATAGTTTGGTAGACATGCAAGTCGACATAAATTTCATGGGAAAATATATTCATTCCGACAATGTTCAAGGAATATTTGCATAAAATTCAAATTAATGTTCAATTCACGTAAAATTGTGTACGTTACTGAATCAACAAATAAGTACTTTTGTTAATCGTTCTGTTCATATGTAACCTGCGTTACAAAATGTTTGCTAATGAGCGGGCTCTTTACCGACAGGTAGATCAACCTCGCGGTTATGTAAGTTTGCATCTAAGGATATGATTTCTTTCTTCCTCAACGAATAGTGTAAAAATTAGCGAATAAATAAATTTGAATTATAAATAAAATTTAGAAACTTAAATTTATAACGTAAGTTAAATAAGAAAAGAAAATTTCTTCCTTTTCTGACACATAAATCAACCGAAAATCTATCGCAGTATTTTTTAAGAGGGATAAAAGCGTGCAAGACCACGACATTCCTTGTTTCACCGTCAAAGAAAATGTTATAAACAATAATTACATATCATTGACTGACCGCATTTCTTTCGACGAATTAACTACCACGTTCAACCGGGTATTTAAAATGGCAAAAATGCTTCCAAAATAATATTTTAAAAAGGCCATGATTGACACTGATGTGATAATCTTAGCAGCTTAGCGCCGGACAGCTCAATTTCAAAAAGGAACGAACGATCTCAATTGCAACGTTTCAATTTTCAACTTTGTTTCGAAGAAATGTTGCACGCATTTTACATGTTCATGCTTTTGTATTCAATGTGAGATGTTAATGTGCAGTCAATTTGCATAATAACATGGAATTAATAAATATAATGTCAGAGAGTATTTAGCCGACAATCGAATGTGGTAAAGTAACAAATTTTTTTTTGTACTGTAGCGTTGCTTGCTTTCAGGGAGGAGACCGAACGTGATTGAGATTTTAAAAGGACTTAACATTCCTGATGCGTGCACGCATATAAGCCATGTGAACTGCTCCTCAACTAAGGCATGATATAATTTGTGAAAATGTCGATCTCAGTGAAAAGTTAAATCTGAATCAAAGAAAGTAAAATTTTAAGTGCAAATCGACGTAGGTGAAGATTTTGAAGATATTTTAAGAAAACTTGAAAAATGAATCGGCAGATCGACTGGAGTTTGTTAATTAACAAACAAAAAATTAAATTGTTGATGAAATTTAATAATTTGCAATCAAAATACTCATTGATTTTCCATAAAGCTCCTAGAAAAATCAAAAAAGGATATGAGGATATAGAGAATCGTTTCCTAAGATTGCGAGTGATGTCGTGTGATAAACATTTGCAGTCCTATGTCGTCTATGTCACCTGATGATGTTATCGGCGAGTGCTAACTTCAAACGACTTCACCCCTTCCGATAGTCCTTAAAATAACTGACTCGTTCAATTTAAGGTTCAAATTGAACATCCCAGCGTGTTTCGTTCGGAAAAATTTCTACAATAAACCACAGTGAACTATAAAACACTCAAAAATAAGTATTTTTTCACTAAAAACCAAAAACAATTCATGCCTAGAGCCCTAATAAATTTTGAGAACAATTTTTCGAAGAAATTTTAGTCATAAATCTTTTGGTTTTTCCAGGAAATCGAATCTGATTGGCTTCCGTTAAACGAAAATCATTTCAAATGCAAATCAGTTATTCAATTTATTTTATCTAAGAATTCGAAGAGATATAGCATGGTTTTTGGATCAGTTGATGCCTCAGCAGCATCAACTTATCCAAAAACCTTCAGTTGATTTCAATTTGATATTTAAACTAAATATTTGAAAGGGTTTTGCTCAGGAATCGTCGTTAATTTTTGTGCCCAAAGCATTCCTAAAAAGCAAATTTTAGGGAAATTTTTCTTTAAAAAAATTACAAAAAAGTATTTGAAAAAAGCAAAAAAGATAAAATAGTTAGCCAAAACAGTCTTTTGTAGAATGCCGTCAATACCTTAAAACTATGTATTTGAAAAGCAAGAGGATGTGCCTGAGAATTACGCAGCTTTTACAACCTGAAAATGTGTGCAGGATGCTTAACCACAGAAAAAGGTGACCCCGACGTTGTATCAAAGTATGTTATATCAACTCGTTTTGTTGTCATTTTATGACTCCCCTATCATTCTCTGAAGTTATTCAGTTGGAGATACGAAGATGTTCTGAGCGCATATAACTAAGATATAGGTGAAGGGTGAGGGCCTCGAAACTTGACGGTTTGGACTTGTCTACGCTGGACAACGAACTCTACCGGCATCTAATATTTTTTTTTTTGTTTGTTTGGGAGGTGAAGGCTATTTACGCCCTGAGTGTCGGACTCCCCCGCTCCCGGACTACCGACTAAACACCTCTCCTGTCACACCGAGAACCTAGCCTGGAACTGTTTGTCACATTACTTCGGACTAGGCCTCATTAATCATCGCTTAGCGATGTCTCCAGGCTAAGGGAAATCTCTCTTCACGGATGGATAGGAAGGAATTGCGATTAGTTACTATAATATTGCGTTACAGAGACGTTCCCTCCCTCGCCAAGCGATCCATTATGTCCTTCTTTATAATGAGTACTGTCCGTACGTAATGCGACACACAGTTCCAATTGTCCTGTGATTTCATCATTTTTCCCGTTAAATTTTCTGGGGAAATTACGCCAATTTTCTCCGAGAGATGCGAACGGAGTCTTGTAAATCTATTACACGTAAAGAACGTGTGGCAGGCGTCATCCGTCATCCCCGGGCAGAGCACGCAAGTTGGGGATGGTCTCTTTCCCATCTTATACAGGTAAGACTGAAAATACTCGTGACCACTGAGTAGTTGCGTCAGATAATAATCAGTCTCACCATGCATTCTGTAGAACCACGGCCCCAAGTTACTTATCAGTCGTGCGGTCCATCTGCCTCGCGTTTCGTTTTCCCATGTTTGCTGCCATAAGATAAGGGTTATTCTCCGTTCCTCTCGGCTGACGGATTCTCTCGCCGAATCCCCCCTACTTGAGTATACACGTTTCCGTTCGTCTGCAAGTAATTTAATTGGAATCACCCTCGAGATTACCAGCACTGCAGGTTCAGAGACAGGGCGGTATGCAGCGGCTATCCGTAAAGCTCCTTGCCTCAGCACCTGTGTCAGACGCCTTCGGTACGTCTTTTTATTAAGAGCATCAGCCCAAACCTCGGAGCCATACAAGAGCACTGACTCCATTACACTCATCAGTAGACGTCTTTTGCTCGAGGTTGGCCCCTGCGTGTTGGCCATAATGCGGTTTAGCGCCGTTACCCGCACGGAGGCCTTATCTGCTGACGCTCGAACCTGCTCGAAAAAACTCATCTTCGAATCAATCATCAAGCCAAGGTATCTGATTGATTCTTTTGACTCGATGATCATTCCCCCTACACGAACCGGCATAACACGAGGGATTAGCTTCTTTGTGAGGACGACAACCTCGGTCTTTTCCAGCGCTAGGCTAAGCCCACGGTCTGTCATCCACTCGCTCACTCGGCGTATTACCGCATCAAGTTTGAGCTGCGTCTGTCCGACAGTATGTCCGGCGACTAGTACTGCTATGTCATCTGCGTAGCCAACCAGGCGCGACTCCCCCGGTAACTGCAGCCTCAAAAGCTCATCGTACGAGACATTCCAGAGGTCCGGGCCCAGAACGGAACCTTGCGCGACCCCTGATGTCAAATCAATTCTTCGCCGGCCTCCCCCTCGTTGAGAGACCGGCATCTAATATTAAGAAGATGTTGAATTTCGAAATAATTGTTAAACATCTTCTGAAAAAAATTGCTTAAGGGCTTCAATAGCTTTGTCGAAGCTTTTTGAAAGCTTTCCGCCGTATTTTTTTTTATTATACAATCTGAGCTGGAGTACTTCTTGCTCAAATAAATAAACCTGGTATGACTTTACTGTTCGAAGGAACGACCGAAAAACTATCGAATAAAAACAATACTGAATTTTGAACCTGGCGAAGTTACTTCTTTCCTTCCTTTGCGCCTTTCTACTGATTATTCGTTGTTGCTTTCGCGATCTACTATTGGATTTAGTATAGGCTTGAAAGTGATCTTAACTTGCCGTATGTTGCACATTTGATCTTTGCAGATTGTCTATGCAAGTGTGATAGATGCCAAAGAGGAGCTTCAGCTCCATTGTCACTATTTAGTTTGGCTGTTGAATTTGCCCTTACCCACTTGAAGTACTAACAACTTAGGCTTGGAAAGTCTTGAAGAAACTGTTTCTCTCCCCTTACCACAGTTGGAGGTATGTTTTTGAGTCATAGAATCAGAGTATCAGAATCAGAAGGATTTAAATTCCACTGGAGTTCTTACGTCTTCATGTTCACGGGACGCAGACTCTCGGTGTTTCCCTCACCCTTTAGACTCTGTTAAAATTCATTCGAATCATAGTAGTATTGGATTCATGAGAGGTTACTGCTATTCTCGCATTTTTTTCAGAATCTTTTCTAGCTGAAATATGGTAGTTGTCCTTTCGAAAGCCGGGAAGTAGCGTAGATGTTGAACGACCTGTTCTTCGGTGTGTAAACCTGTAATCTGTGGTGTCTAAACCTGGGCAGCTTCTATCAAGCAGGACTTAGGCCAGTTTCCTCGAGTTGTTCGAGATAAGAAGAGAACACTGTCCAATAAATTTGGGATCTTAGCTACTACGCTCGTCAAATACGTCAAATTATTGATAAGCTGCAGTGGCTGGTGAATTCTTATACGTACTTCCGATTTTGGTCATGCCGATGATGCAGACTGACGAACTGGTGAAACACTCAGTTTCTTGTTCGACCGCAAACAGCAAATGTTGCCGCCCACGAGCAGGATCTTCAGCGGTTGAAGTCTATTGTGGATCGTGTACAACCAGCTCAATGTGGTGCTCCAAATGGGTGCTATGTTTCGACGATGTGCCTATGCATTCAGCGTGCTTTCCTGGCGAGTTAATAGCCTGTTACTTCGTAAATCAAGCTATCTCAGATGCTTTTTACTGTAAACTTGTCAAAAGGTCATAAAGACGATAAAACGTGACTTAACTTCTGAGGGTTTTAAGAAGGTTTCAGGGAGATAGCCTATATCTTATATCTGGGTCATTTTTCCAGATCAGCCTCCCTAAGTCTGAAATTAAGCCTCGTAGATTGCTCATTGCTCCAAAAATGCGAGAAGGCTATGAAAGAGTGACAGTGGGCCGTCAGGAAGGCACATAAATTTTGACTGACTTTCTGAGGGCTTTGAACGAATCTCAGATAAACGAGACAATTGCATTGCAAAATTATTTGCAATGATTTAGATTGACAATCATATTGCGAAAAATATAGAATGGAAACAACTATGGAATGCTTTCAAGAGGACAAAAAAGCCTGGCACTATCTGAAGTCGGCTAGTTAGGCTAGCCTCAATGTTTTTTTTCGACTATGGCACATTTGTTAAAAGAAATTCATTCTACGTCGATCTCTTGTGGAGGATACATTCAAATTTCAGTAAGGGTTACAGAAAACGTTTCAAAGCAATGTTTTTTTTGGCAAGCATTCAAAAGCACCAAAAATTTATTTTGTAGAGGGAACAAAGTTCATAAAAAAGCCGGAGACATTTGTTAAGGAGTAAATGAAAAGATTCAAAGTGCCCGATAACGTCAACAATTTTCAAATCACATCGTGGTTCTCAAGGAAAACTCATTTAAAAAAGATGAAGAAGTGATTGTCACGTTTGTTTTTTTTCTGAGGAATCCTACTTTTTTGGGGTATAGGAAAAAAACGAGGGAAAAAAGACTTGATGCGGAGTGTTATACGTTGCTTTTCGAGAGCATTTGGTGAGAAACATTTCGAAATTGTGAATCACATTGAAAGAACCACTGCAAAAAATGTTAAATACTCGTCTGGGCACATCAAAACATTGATTGTGTCTGAAGTAATTCTGTATCGATAAATCGTCGGAATCTGCGATTCTGAATCGTCTGGAATATGAATCGACCGTATTTGACGGGTATGGAGTTTTACCCTATACCAAATGGTCCAAAGTTGACGGACAAATAGCATAACAAGGTTCATCTTTTAGGCTGGTTCTCATAGAAAAAGTTTGTCCTGAGCCAACCTCTTTACCAACAACGTCATTGACCCCAAGAGCACCTGAAAGCCTTGTCAAACCGACTGTCAATTCATGAGAAGAATAGAAGTCCTTATTTTTCAAGAGGTCAAAAATTCGGAACTCAATTGAAGATTTTGTGGAAACTGGAAATAGGGAACTGACATCATAAAACTCAATTCAACTTCACAATCGCCTGATGCCAATTCTGTCAAAAATATCTCAGCCCACATCAAAACAGAAGCTTCAAACAATGATTTGAAGAAGCTCTTTCGGAAAGTCTAACACGCCTTAAAGGTGTTAACCTATTATGGAGCTGATGGACCCATTGGACCCATTATCAACATAACTGCGCATTGTCGCAGGACATGTCGAATATATTGTATGTAAACGAAAGTTTGTTGAATTAGTATTAGATAAATAACGTCGGGCACGTTATTACTTAAGGCTCTGTCATATTTTTGGGATCTCTTTACCCGTGAAAGTTTTTGAAAAACTTTATTTGAGTAGGTGGGCGGTGCCAGACGCATAACATCACATTAGATTTAGTTTTTACGAGCACCAATGATAAATCTTAACAATTGTAGTATGTAGTTAGTGGCAGCCGTACTAGTAGTAATAGTAGAAGTTGTAGTAGTGGTAGTAGTAGCAGTAGTACAAGTTGCTATAGTAGTATTATAATTAAAATTTTGAAAAGGCACGGTAACATTAGTAGCAATATTAGAAGCTCACCGGTCGTATAAATAGAGAAGTGATAGTAGTAGTAGTTGTAGTAGTAGTGGTAGTAGTAGTAGTAGTGGTAGTAGAAGTAGCAGTAGTAGCAGTAGAAGTTGCTATAGTAGTATTATAATTAGATTTTAAATGGGCATTGTAACAATAGTAGCATTATTACAAGCTCATCGGTTGTATAAATAGAGTAGTGATAGTAGTAGTTGTAGTAGTAGTGCTAGCAGTGGTGGTAATAGTGGTAGTAGTAACAGCAGTTGTTGTTGTTGTTTTAGAAGTGGAAGTAAGAATAGTATTAATAGTAGCAGTATTATTAGCAACAGTAACATAAGCTTAAGTAGTAGCAGTGGACGTTGAAGTCGAAGTAGTAGTACATGGTAGCTCGAAATAGAGTAAGGCCATGATAAACGTCGGCAAGATAAAATCCAATACTTGATTATGTCCTCAAAAAACTAAATAGCTACCTATAAAACTACCATTCAGATCAACCTTACTTCGTTCCGGATGCATTACCTTAAGTTTCTCACGATTTTGTATAATTTTCGAGATAACACTTCTGCATGACAAACTGGAGTTTTCCAACAGCCCATACAAATATTTACTAATATGGACTTAAAACTAAAATCATGTCTCAATTAGCATAACTTTCCCGATCTTTATAATCTCATAGGAAATTTTCATTTTCATTTCAACTTCCCTTTCGGCCACCACTCACCCAATCGTCTTACACGATCGCATTTGTAACCTTCCCCGACGAGCTACACATGGCTAACTCAATAGATATCAACCACTGCAACAACAACAACACAATTCCGATGTATCTATTCATTCATTAGCATATCTGAATGCATATAATGTACACACTCACTGATCTTAATACCGATCTAATAAACCATTTCCTTCACTAATTAATTAGTCATGTTTAGCGCTATTTAAACAGTCAACCAAGCCTGCAGCGCCACATTGGTGGATTTGTTGGTGGAATTCGTGATGCCAAAAGCAAGCAACACCGATAAAGCATGTGTGTTTGTGTGTGTGTGAGCATGCATCACAATGTCCACAATGCCTACCGGATGGTAAGGAGCTTTGTTGTTGCATCTACATTTATTATTTTGTTGTTTTTTATTGTTGGATGCTAAATAAAGCCACGAAAGTCTCCGCGTCTTCGTCTTCCTCATACCACACACATGGTCTCGGTGGAACGTGCTCTCATCCCATATAAGACAAAGACATGATAGCGGGTGGCAAAATTGGATTGTTTAATTACTCTGCTGGCTTCTCCTTTTTATGGGTTTGAAGGTTCAGCGAAAGATAGGGAAAAAAATTGTTTAAATATTTTTTCTGTATGTCCTTTTCGTCGAATTGAGTACGTTTATTTGAAAAGATTTGTATTCACATTCCAAGTAGTCGTTGAGAATTATTTAAGAATATATTTCAAAAATGCTACTCATCATTGTACTTAAAAAAAATTCGTCATGATCAAAGGATCCCACCAAGGAGACTTGAGAGGTTCATAGCTGAAAAGTAAACAATGACATCACTTACCTGCACCAAGTTATAAAATTAGACACATTATCACGAGCGAAGAATGTACCACTCTTTGCTGCTGGTAGATAGTGTACTGAACCCATTGTAAGAATTGGACCAGCCAATCCGGAAGTCATAGAACGTGTCATTGATTTGTTGCGGGCTTGACGGCGTGCCAGGTAATCCTCCGCTGCTTGACGTACATTGTTGGCATGCTGCAAGTGAACAGAAAGAAAGATACAAAATTTAGTCGAAGATATTCAAATAAGAAAAGATTTCAATGAAAGCGAAATCAAGTGACGAAGAAGAGCAAGATGGTAAAGAGAAAAGAAGAACCTGATGCTGAACAGCAATCAGAACACATATAAGTTTCTACGCTTGCTGTGGAAACTCAGGAATAAGACCACCGCATAGGTGAAAGATACATGAATCTGAATATGAGATGAAAGTGAAATTTCGACGGAATCATGGTAAGTGAGGTGGATCAGACGATGCCGTTGGCTTGTAGTTGAATTGATGATGAGAAATTAGATAATTCGCATTCTAAGTGGCGCAAGAATGCAATACTATAATTAATGATGGTGTTTCGCAGCGATGTTAGGTGGATCTAAGTTGGTTGGGAATGCTCGGAATTCAGAACGAAAGTGAAATGTGTAAATAAATACCGTGCGATGTAATGAAGTGTAACAGGACAGCGCTCAATGATTGAGTTTAATTTTATTAATAAATTCAACACGAGGAGCAGGCCAATGCTCTGCTCCGAATTGACAAAATTTTAGGGCATCGTCAAAAATAGAACAAAAATATCAACACTAAAATTTTTGATCCCGAATGCAATTGCTTGCAGATTCGAAAAGGGCTTAGAAATTCGTATAATTCTTCACATGTGTGGCTTTGCATGAAGCAAATCACGATTATTTGCAAAAATAAATTTAACTAAATCGAGATATATCAATAATAAATAAAAACAACAGTCTTAAGTATCTTATTAAAAAAGTAGATATCTTTCAGAAAATTCACACTTGGTCTCAACTTAATGATTGTTAAGTATTTAACAAGCACTTAACGAGGCAAAGACGTGACCTAGGCTTGGCTTTATAGTTTTTCTTATGTGTGTTTTTTTGTCGTATCAAACTCAAACCTAGTTAAAGTTTGATCAACCTTTACGATAGAGTCGAATGGTTAGTACAGAAAACAAACTCTCTTTGCGTCCCGATCGTTTTCATATGTTTACCAGCTGCCAAAGAACTTCTTTCTTTATTTAACGCTAAATTATTTAGCTAACATCAAAAAGGTTTGCATGTGACTGACGGAGTTTATTTTTAAGGTATTTTTCTGGGTAGTTTATTTCGATTTGTGGAAAATCTAGTGTTTATTTTGACACGGTCAGGTGAAATCATAGTAAATATTCAAGCAGATGAATTTTGAGGTTCCATCATAGTTATATCAATTTGGTTGTTATCATATCAATATTCAAAACCAATTGTGATATCTCAAGTAATAATCATAAATTCTTGGCATTTTTTCCGGGTACTTTGTCCTAGCAAAGAGCATTGAAAGTATTATAAAAGCCAAATATTGATGTGGGAAGCGTATTTTCTGGTTAAAATGATAAACACACTGATGATACGTGGACATCATACGAGAAGCGATTGATGAGTCCGCGCCCTTAGGTACCAAACGAAAAGAACCAATTTTGTTCCCGGCTTTATTTCTTCCGGCTTCCTAGCATAGGATAGGAATATCTTTTGGCATCGTAAATAATCCGCATTAGCTCCCAATTCCCCCCAAGGTCAGTTCAGTCAGAGCATAAGCAAAACGTAAGTACACATTGCGTTAACACATCCAACAAATTCTTCATTTAATGGTATTCGATCAAATAAATGGAAATACATTTGAGTTGGCAAATCACCTCTAATTTCTGCTTCAAACACCATTACCCCTCTCAAAGCTTCTAAGTTAGATCGCAAAAAAATCAGCTCTAGGTTTTCTATCTCCATCTGAGAGAAGTCCCCGTGCGTGTTAGCGCTCTAAGTTCTTACTCAATAGTGTAACTACAAAAAACCTCTCACACTCCGCAGGGGCATCATAGAAATGATACGAATACCCCATGTAAATTAAGCGAGCTTTGCAAAATAGAGAGCTTGAAAGTTAACCATCGTAGGTGACGAATAGAGAGTTGGTCATATCTTGGTTTCTGAGGTTTAATGAGAGTGTGAAAAATTTTTTCCCGCCCATTCCTTTTAATATCCGACCTACACCTAGCAAAACATGGTTTTGCTTACAAATATAGAAAATTTCGGTCGAATTCTATTTGATCGTGGATTTCTTCGAAGTATTACCGTTCGCCATCGCGATGTGTTTCATTGCATTCCGTCGGAATTGTGAGGCCAGCCACATGAAGTGCTTATGAAGGCTTGAACAAGCTAGGATAAAGTTTTCCCCATTTTCCTCCTGTTTTCTTCGGGGACAGCATGTGCCGTTAATGAAGATGGCCAGTTGTTTGAAGTGTTTGAAGCTTGTGCACAATACAGCTAGTTCCTAGGCAATCTCGGCTAATTCCTAAACTTTGTTTGGTAGTTTTTTGTCAGTTAAAGGGAAGTAAAGAATGAAGCTTATCCTGCTTTCATTTGTGGTCGTGTTGCTGGTTTATTGAAGAAAAAAAGGGGCATACATACATAAAACAAAAAAAGTGCTCACTGCTTAACCAGCTATTGTACATTTTCATATTTTTGAACAAAATTTGCTTTTCTTTAAAATCAATTTTAGTCAAAAATCTATTGATAATTATTGTAAACGATTTTTTTTAGCATTTCTGGAAATGATTTAGTACCCCATGTTTGCAGAACCCAATTTTCTTTATCTTGTTTATCAAAAAGCTTTATGATGTTCATGGAGTTTGGGTAGATTAATCTTAACTAGTAAGAAAGTTTTACAGACACCGTAGTCAAACAGAGCATGTGCCTGACTTGGATGATTTTATCAACATTTTTGAATAAAAATTTGTTTAAGTTAGTCCTGTTCATTGAAGAATCCTGTCATTGTCATCATCAAACACAAGTTCTTCCTTAACGGCGAGTTTTGGTCATTATTTCTTGATTGTTCTTTCAAAGAGCTGAATTTAGAGATGTTATTGCTATTGTGGTGAAGAAGTTGGTTCAATCGCTTGTGCAACATGTTAGAGCCATGTCAAACGTGGTGGCTCTTACTCCAACGCTAACCTTGTGAGGCGCCTTTAACGTAGGCTAAGGGTGTCGCGAGTGTTTGAGACCCGAATTGAGTGATGCATCAGACTAGATTAGCTTGTTATAGGCACTTCCTTTTCAATCTCAGTAAGGACGAAAACCCCCTCATATGTCTTCAATTCAGGCTTTGAAGTTTGTTTTTGGGATTCGGAAAGACTATCGTCACTTCCATTGTGTGTCATTCCTTTTTCATCATTCGTAATCACTTCAAAAATGAATTTGAATCACTTCAAAAATGATTCGGTTTTGATGTATTTCAACAGCGCTTCACTTCGATAGTATTAGACTAATTCGAAGTTAGTTGCGATGATTCAGGTTCCACCTTTACATTGTGTGTCTTTTGGCAGCATTCTTCTATGCCAAAAAGTCATAAAAATCTCTCGGTTTCATCCTTTACTAACCAATCGTTCCTTTTCTACCTGCCTAAAATTGATTTTTTTATCCTAACTTTTGCGTCTTCCCGGAATATTTTGTTTCGGTCACGGTTGTCACAAATTTGCCCAAGCGGACATTGTTGACACAGTTGTCGAATTAGTGATTTTTAGGACCGTATTTAATGGATTAGAGTCCCGAAGAATTCATGGCTGCCCTTCAAAAATGTCTTACAAAATATTTCCTTACACACACGACAATAAGTTTTGAGAAAAATAGGACGTTCTGATAAAACAAAACTACTTCTAAGGATTTGCGTGCTATTCTCAAGCCACACTCACTGAAAAAATCGTAAAAGGACGCTATGTTTGATTGAATTGTTAAAGCAAAGCCAATCTAGGAAGATTGACAACGATAGGTATTGATACGCAACGTAAATAATATATTTAAGTGACATTGTTTGGACTCAAGTCCTGACGTGCCCATGTTGTGACACATGTCTCTACAAAACGTTGGTAGTTGGAGTTTTGTTAACGAATATCCGAAAATCTACACGTTTGGAAGGGTACTGTTTAGCTGTCACAGATTTGTAGTGACAAAAAGTCTGAGTCCACCAGTGAAAAATAGTCAGAATTGACGATGTTATTAGGACAAAACAAGCGGAACGACTTCAGGATGTCTTCTGACGGGTGCCTCTGTGGCTACAGCGTTCTAAAAGTGGTTCACTATGAGCGTCTTGTGATTTAAAAATCCTTATGCTGCATCCCTAAATCATTGTTTAAAGCTCTATGTTGGCAATTTCGACGAAGGATTTCAGAGAAAAAAGCAAAACAACAATTCTTACCTTCAAGAAAACCCCAGAAGTGTAAAGTTTAGTGGAATAACCAAAATTCTTGAGATACAGGACCTTAACCGTTGAAGAGGATTTTTCGAGATTTTTAAAGCTCATGAAACTCATATTGAAATTTGAAAAATATCGATCCCTTTTCACGCAACCAGATAAGTTTGCCGCAGATGAAAAATTTGCTATTTTTCAAGGAATGATTTTATGGTTCTAAGTTATTTTTTTTTTTGGGGGGATTTTTGGATAATTTGAAGGGATAATGTACGTTTCTGAAATTCACGCAAGATTCTTCCCCTTTTTTTGTCGGAATCCATCCAACACGTGTCCAATAATTTTTCATGTCATATTTGCTTGCATGTACATACAATATCATATTTGACACGGATCTTATCATCCGCACATGACGGCCCAAAAAACAAGAATTGCCTCCAAAAAAAAAAAGAAAAATGAAACCCCAACAAATATTCCAGACCCACCCGTCTTGACAATATTCTATGTAAATATAACACCTCAATTGAGTAAACAAAGTAGTACGTTATTCGTTGCTATCACATAACGAAAGAGATCACACAAGGATCATGTCGTGGACCTATGCTGTTGTTTATACCACACGTCCAATCATTTTGACCGACAACGTATGTGGCCGTCATCGTTCAATCCAATCATTCATTCGTTTAACACTAAAACGGTAGAAGATGGATGACTCTGGTATGAAATGGGATGGTTGGGATCGTGTAGCACTTGCCTGCTGCATCATAGTATGTTCTTGGCTATTTTTGTTGGGCTTACAAACAAACAAAAAAACGCCTAGTGTTTGATCTTCGCAGGATCTGAGTGCAAGAAATGAATACATAATTAAAGTCGCTGCACTACGAGGGATCTTTGCGTTTGTTTTAGTTTACCTTTCCAAACCAATTGGATAAAACATCAGCAGGATGAATTAACATTGAAATTCAACTAGTGTTTGGGTATGAATGGAACTTTATTTATGTTTGGCTAATATACCTTTTTACAAGGGGTCATCAAGTGGGTAAAGAGTCGTTTAGGATTCAAAAAAAAAACCTATGTGTTTTGAAATGGGTTTTGGCTTTTTGAAAGACTGGAAGCACTTCAAGCTGCAGTGATTTATTTTGTCAGCCATGCGTTTGATTGATTCAGAATGTCCAACAGATGTTTTATCTAAGTACGCTTGCAATTTAGTGGTCTCGGCAAGACAAAGAGTGGATTAATGTGCTTGACGGAGTCATTATGCAGCACGAGCTAAACGCGATCTTTATAGAATTTTGCCCGGGACAAAAAGGGGTAAAAATGTTGTTTAGATGTCAAGATTGCGGTATTACCTCTTTTTGAATGAAGTTTTCAACTGAAACCCGATAAATAAAGAGAACGAATTGAAAATCGCACAAAAAATGGTTTTCGTTTAAGTATATTGATCCAAGCAAACGACCGTCAAAAAGTTCTTGATTGATTTGACAGGTATGCCCTAAATCCTTCAATGTCCTAAAGTCTATATAGAAGTTTCCTCCAGCAATTTTCTTTGTAAACACGAAGGAAGACCTTCAAGTGACAATGAGGTTGTTCTGCTTGTTAATAGTCCTTCAAGTTTTTCACACTTCCACAGCAGTGACATTTTTCCTTCCAATTACTCCATCCCACACTTAACAGGGCATAGGTGGCTTCCACCGCTGTTACTCTCTGCATCGACTCATATTGACAGTTTTTGTTATTTCTACCAAAGGTGAAGTGGATATGTCTTATATAGCATTTGTTTATAGTATGTCAAAAGAACGTCTTACGCTAGAGTTCTCTATAAACATCTACAACATGTTATTATTCATATACACAAATAGTATCACATTCACATATAAGGAACTCGTGTGGAACTTTTGAAGACTAGGAAGTTCACAATTGTTTGGTACGTGGTATATATAGATTTGATGAATTCAGTCAAGTGTGCCGTGCCTCCTTCGTAGGTTCAAGTTGCATGTGAAACGTTGCGATAATAAGAGGGAAACATATGAAAAGGAGGTTAATAATGCAATGTAACATTAAGCGCGTAATGGTATATGACGGGCAGTGTTGTACTTTAATCGATTTGTAGTGTCGCATGATGAACGGAAAAGAATGTAAAGGTTTTTCACAAGAAAATAGAACATTCTAGCTATGTATGTAGGCAACATGAAAGGCTATCGATAAAAGGATTAAGGCTAATGGGCTTTGATTTATATTTAAAACTCAAGGAAGTTGGGTAACGAAAGTGACTTGAATCGATTGATTGTTAATTGTATTGTCGTTACATGTGCCTTATTGGGTTTTTTTTCCATGTGATCAAGAATTACGTACAAAGTAAGTAAGTAGCTTCGAAAAATCCTCAGAGGTATAACAGTCTCTAATCCATTCTCAAAACGTTGAACGAGTAGTATGCTGCTGATTGTGTCCAAACGGTACTAAATAGTCACCAAGCTAAACTATATTTGTTGGTTTCTCAAGGATGTAGATATTGCAGAGGAATACTTTCCGATAACTCTGTCGATAAGCCCTACTTTATCCTACTATATCCTTTCTACATCATTCTAATCAAACACAGAATCACAGAAGTTGAGACCACACTTTCCGTGAAAATGGAAACTTTGAACTCTATCCAAATAAAACGGAGATGACGCAGTGGGGTCATCTGTGAAAGCAAAATCCTGTTTCCAAATCGGTAATCCTTAGAGCCTATTCGAAATAAAAGATGCGTCACCACAGCCGAAATATAGCTTATATAAATGGGTCCTGTAAAGGCAGATTACTCCGACATATTGGAACTCAAAGAAGGGTTATTTTGACCTTCAAAACCCCTGAAAACGAAGGATGTTCCTCTTTCGCTTGCACAAACCTTTCCAAATACGATTTGTAACAAATTATTGCTGGTTTTGAAAGGATTACTCAAGAAAAGATCGGCAAATGAAAGACCGCATAAAAAGGAGTGGGGGGCAGAAAACAGTTTAGAGAGAAAACTGATTAAATGGTTTCAAGGTTCATCATATGTATAAGCAAATAGAATAAAATAAAAGGAAATCCTGATGCACTTCCGACGAGTATAGGAATTGGAAAAATTCAATGTATGACAAGAAAATTTTGTGATATTAATCGTGGATCCATGAATGATGACTTAGCAAGTAATGAATTGGAGGACGATCACGTAAAGCCTTGAAATCTTGAGAAATAGACGGTGAGCATCGCAAAGAATCGAAGCCTTTGGGAATCAATAACTGCCTGTTTGACGGATCTCTCATTCTTTCATTCGCAATTGCTTCGAAGTATGTTGTTAGCTCAACTCTAAAATTTTGAACTGACGATTTCCTGAGTAGCAAGTGTACTTATTATCGTTAAATTTCAAGTAAAACTGGCTATAAATGGTATAAAACTGAGTACTCATCGCTAATGAAGACCAAACGATGAAGGCCAGAAATCAACTTCAAAAGCCAAAAGCAATCACAATGGAAGCACGAGGGACGGAGGATGTTCTTTGAATTTTAAGGACTTTTTTGATTGTAATACCAAATATAGCCAAAACAAATTCAGAATACAAGTTTGAATGCACTCCTGAAGTGGGAACAATTGACCCATGCTAAAAAAAAACGTCCAGAGAAAAAACGACACCCCAAGACACCTAAACATTCATATTGAATTTCTGTCCAAGCCATAGATAGATTTTAAACTAATATCCAAAAACGAATAACAAAACAACCATATTCACTTAAAAATTCATTCACATCAAAAGCAACAAGTCAATGGCCTATCCATCGTAGCCTTTCGACCAGATATTTTGTACCACTTGAACTCGTCTGACAAAAAAAAAACATCTCCTTAAAATCATAAATTCAAGCGCCAAGCAACGTTGCTGATGGCAAGAAAAGAACTAGCTCAAATTATGTATTTCTTTGAATCAAGTTCATTGCATTGATCAATTTATTGTCGGGGAGATATGGGTTTGTATACCAAATATGGAAAGAGCATTGAATCTACAAGATCCATTCGTTGATTGGAACTCAGAAACTTCTACACGGATTTTTTCTCAAAATGATATTTTATGCAATTTGTTTTAATTGATTTAACACAAGATTCATGAACCAGACAATATTGCTCCTTTATGGTTGGTGCATATGTAGCCCTTACACATGTTTTTGGAGAGCCTGTTGGGACCATGTCCAAATTTTCTTAGATAGGATGGGCTCAATTAGAAACAAGTTGTGCCCAAGCTGCCGCGCCTTTGATGAGGTTGATAGCCAAGTTTTGAGCAATGTCATTTGAGAGTTACTCCTATAAGGTTCCGTTAAAATAAATACTAAAACTCTCCCTCGATTGCTTAACTCTTTCCACTGAAGAACTCCATTTTATGGGTCACTATTACAACCGGCACTCCGTCTATCTTTTCCCACATAACATTTATAGATTCTTTCCAATGGCCTCCTGACCATGTTCTCTTTTTCCCTATCTATCGGCAAATGAAAACACCAAGACCCTAACAATCTTTATTGGTTTTCGACTTATATTCAATTCAATTGAATTCGATTCGATTAGAGAGAATCAGAATTTCCGATTTTCCATTAAACGTAGACCGCCGTCACAGTATCTTGTAGATAAATAACTAAAAGATACTTGAAGTTGCCTCGCTCAATATGGTATGGCTCAATTGTGTCTTTAAGAAAATACAAAACAAAAAAAGAAAAACGAAGCGATGAAGATGATGTTGAAGATGTTCATGGTGATGATAATGATGACACTATCGTTTCTTTTTATTCATCTCCTTTTGATCCGGTCAACAAAATAGCAGAGCCATTGAAGTTTGAAACCGGTACTTAGCGTATCTCGATTACCAATAAAGATAGTTATTATTTACGATTAGATAAGTTGCTGTATGAACACGATGTAACCACGATTATTTATAATAACTATGAATAATCGATAGGCGAGTCAAGTTGAGGTGACATAAAAAAATTCCACTTTACATCGCGCAACATTATTTATCTTTTATTTACAAACAGTGTTGGGGGCTTTCGTACGCTATCTTAAGTCATTTTTGGGTTTTTTTTTGTGTTTTGAAAATTGGTTTTTACGTTTTGGCACAGTTTATGGGTATAGGAATTGTGTTTATGACACATATTTGCTAGTTCTATTTTTATTGCCATATATGTCGTTATCAGTTTACTTGAGTGTGGACAACCTGGTTCAAAATAAAACGTTGAAACGGTGGAAGTGATAAAAAGTTGTTGATAAATAGAGTCTTCATCATTCTTTGAAATAGATTGATCATTTGCAACCAGATTTCTATCACATGTGTTTACGTTGGAAATTATTTTTTCACTCGAAGTTCAAAAATTCCCTCCAAAAGCTGAAAATATTTAGGGGACGTTTGTTGAAGTTTCAAGGCTGCCAGTTATGTGCTTGATGGCATATCCAATTGGCAGATTACGAGTTTTTCGAGGACATGTGAGAACCTTATCAATATGTATGTGTTTTTTTCTGATTTGTTTGCTTTATACCAATTGGGCTGTGACGCCATTGATGATGATGATTTGAAAATATTGAACTTGAGACTGAAGAAGCTTCGTGTAAGTGTTGAATTACCCAAAAGCAAGTAAGATTTCGATCCCAGGCAATAGACATTCATAACGCAGCTCAACCGTCCTTGGTATGACAAAAATAGGGGTTGAGAAAAACGAAGACTAGTCTCGCGACTACTCGAAGCGAAACGAAGACTAGTCATATTTCAATATTACAGAACACAAAAATTCGACATCAGTACTTTAAAATTACATGTAAGTCCCAATTTCGAGTCCTCCTTCCTTCGCTTCTTTTGTAAAACACACCGAAAATCTCAAAACGTTCCTCACCCTTGAAGGTCCCATTTTGAAGATAAGCATCTTGGCCATTTTCCACCCTTAACGAAGGGCTATCGAGCTGGTCTGAAGATAAATAAGCGCATAGAAAGTTGTCCTCTTTTTGCGTCTGTATGTCGTCCAGCAGAATTTATCGCAGCTGTAAGCGAGAGGTTGAGGGACTTCTCTTTGCTCCGTGGCGTTTGTAGGAACTCGGACTTTCTTAGATGGCGATGAGACGAAATTTGCGTCAAGGTTGTCACTTGAAGGTCTATAATATTCAATAGTTTTAAGAAAAAAAGCCTACTGGCTATGATTTGTGTCAAACTTTTACGAAACGGGCTCTAGGACTACTGGATATCGATTCAGATTTCTGCCACAAATCGTCTTCTCAAAAGAAGAATTAATGGATTCGTAAGTAATGGGAACTCCAGGATTTGAACAAAAATTAAGCGATTTACTGAAAACCTTTACATATGATTTCTGAAATCACTTTTTCATATCGTCTTCAGTCCCAAGGCGTGATTGGACCTTATGATTGGATTGTTACAGGGCTACGTCAGCGTTTATTTCAAAATACCTAGAAAGTCACCTAGCTGAAACTGGGCGTTATCATGATCTGATTGAAAGTGTTGACAAAATTATAGAAAAAATAAATTTGACAGCGTTGAAACGTCACATTGCCATAAAAAAAAATTTAGCTTAAACGCTTGATGCAATCAAAAACAGATTCCACTCAGGTTTCACTAACAGGTTTAACTAACTCCGATGAACTTTCGGAGGGATTCCACGGAAGGGGTCGGGTTTGTTAAATATCCAGCAAGGTTGTAGCTGATGCAGTCAGCTCTACTTAACATTGAGGTCCTTAAGACTTTTCTATGATTGCCAAATATCCAAGAAGCCTTACAGAAGTTTAAATCAGTTGTAATTTTATAGTTCAAATTGGTTTAAAAGATGTCCTTAGGTGAGATTGTCTGTAATTTTGTTAGAAATGGAAAGAAATTGATCTGTTTTTTTTTTATTTTATTTTTATTTAAGTATTTTACGGTTCTACGTTCAAATTCAGGATCAGTATGAATGGGATGAATCACAGTTCGTTTAGAAGATGGAAATATGTGAGGTAAAGTTCGTCTTCCTTAGTTCTATCAACCTGGACTTGCAGGCTTTGTTAATCGTTGTGGTTAGGGCCATATTTCATATGCCAAGAAATTTGTCGCCACTAAACCTGTTCAGCGAGTTCAAAATGCCAAAGCAGTAGGTCATATATTCTGTCCATTGGTATATTAAAATGTCATTTTTGCCCGCATAACTCACTTCCCTCGGGCTGCTGGAAACAGGTGACAGAGACCCATTTGAGCCGCTGTTAACAAAACTGATTATATATTTCTCATCAATTACGGCTACTGTAAGGAATAGACAAAAATATCAGCGCTTATCGGTTTCCCACTCCAAATAATGCATCAGTCACTTCCAAAGGACACAATGACTTTTCTTATGTGGATTTTTCGTGCCTCAGAAACTCTAATATTGTTTGTTCACATAGCCACAAATGGAATTTCATGTTCATTACATATATTTTGTCGAAATTGTCCTATTCTTGCGCCCAATTTAACGGAACATGAGAGTAAGGATTCCTTAGCTGTCTTTGGGTACGCAAGACAATTTTTAAATTTTCATAAGAATATTTTCTGGCCTTTCACCAAAGAAATGAACGCCTATTGATGCCAAATTGTGTCTTTTGCGGTGTTCTTAGACCATCTTGAATGTCCGGGGCTACACATTGTAATCCTTTGTTCGTATGGCATCTCTAGTAGGCCCAATTGGATCAGTCAAATGTTTAACTATTCCTACATATAATACCAAATAACGGTAAATACGACGATTTTGTGCAGCCACACAATAGGTCAAATGGGCACTAACGCTAACTATTCTTTCTAACTATGCTTTCTCCTGAATTTAATCGGTCTATTTTTTAACCTAAACTAATTCTTCACCCGTCTGCAACGTAAATGTCAAAGTGAATTGACATTTGACGCCATATGCAAAATGGCGATGTGGTGTATATGATGTATATATGGTGTATTCACAATATTGTACTTTTGCGAATTCTGCACTATTTCAAGCAACATTTTTTTTTGAAACTGACAATCTGAGTGTACTGAATATTCTCCCACGTTGAGTCCTTGAATCTTGACTTGATCTGTCTTGTTATTTTTCTGGTATTTCAAAAAATTTCAGTAGATTAAATTGTTTTTGTTGCTGATTTGTTGATTTTTCAACTATCTGCAACATTAAAAAGACTTCAACATTTTGAAGAGCATATTTGTAAGATGAGGAAAGCCTAAGGCAAATTACAAACTTTAAGTGAGAGTGGATTCAGTACTAAATTGACTATTCTGCTTCCGTTTTTGGGATATATTCAGACCTATTCATTTTTCTTTCAGAACCTCGTCTTCTTTCATTCAACAAACGGGTATTATTACAGATCATTCCCTGCAAATAAATTGACACCGTATATCTGATAGAATGACGTTTCTGGTTTTGTTAAAGTATTGAACCAGGTTTCTCTCGTATTCAGAAAAAGCATTCAGAAGAATAATCTTACTAACCCGAAAAATCTGCGTCTCTACAAAAGATGTTTTGTTACCTAAACTGATCCTTTATGGCCCCAGTAGCAATCACTGATGTTAGAACAACCTGGCTGAATGCGTAAAACAGAAGTATGAGGTTCAAATGGAGGACGAGGTCAACCGAGATAGTTAGAGGCTCTTGCTGCAGGAAGCGAAGGCCAAAGAGGGACTGTAGCACGAAGAAGAAGAAGAGGAAGGACCACTATTAATATCATTGTGATAATTTCCATTTAGAAAATCCTAGCATAAAAGGAAAGTCTGAAACTCTTTAATTATAGCCAGTTTAGTTGTATTTGAGACAATATTCAATCCTGTTTTCGTTTAAGGGCCGCTTGCAGACATGTTCATTGCATGTACTTCGCTCCATTTGTATCCTAAGGCTTAGATAAAATTTTGAAGAATTTATTAAGATCTTCAAAAATTGACGTTTATAGACCTGGTCTTGCTGTTTGGCCGCTGGTAAGTAGGTCTACTGCCATCTGGGTTCGAAGAAAAATGGGATGCGGTATCTTTTAGACAAAGGTCTTCCGGTCCTATTCATTGATTGTATTTTTTCGTATATAGGAAACGGATATAGCAAGACTTTGCATATTTCTTAAGATTTGTATTTAAGGTGTGTTGACTTGGTTTTTAGGTGGAGGGATCTCTTCTGCAGTAATTCTCCCCTTTCCCTTTCACAAGAGAACGAACTCATTTAACCCGAAGTTGTTATTTAGCGTAAAATAGAAAGTCCAAGCCCGAAGTAATATGCTAAAGAGTTCCAGGCTGGGTACTCCTATTGACAGGGGAAGTGTTAAGCCGGTAGTATAGTAGGGTTTGTGTCACTAAGAGTCTAGCATTCAAGGCTTAAAAAGTCTTCCTCTTCTCACCAAAAAATAGGAAAGGATGGGTTTTGGGTACTCATGCACGCTCATCTTTGGCACTAGACAAACACAATTTTTTATATTGTTTGGGTTAGTTATCAACGCCTCCTTCTCATGAAGCCAAGTTGGTCTACCTGGCAAATGGTAAAGCACATTTTAGCCTATACAATTCCTGGCAGCCATAACAAGTATCATTGTCCTTTCTACCTATTTCGCACAATGTCCCATATTGAACTTGGTCCATTAAATGTTTTTCTTATTTTTCTCGACACTCTAAGTTTTTGGAGCTTGCATATTATCCGCTCGACCAACACAGATTGCTCTCACATGGATTATTTCCGTGTTATCCGAAACCGTGTTATCCGAAGCCGTGCTAATGGAAACCGTGTTATTCGGTTCTAAGCATCCATAAATGTTTGGAGTAAGCATTCTATTTTTACCAATACCAGCCAATTTTAAATTGGTTAAAACTGAAAACCAAGCTGAGGAATTAATTGAGTTCGAAGTGGGACATTAAAAGTAAGACCTTGGTTGAACTCAGTTTATTATTCCACCCACAATCCTTTGCAGTCTTTCCATTGCCAATAAATGGGACCCCAAAAACTGGCAAAAGGTTTGAAAACATAATCAACATACAACATGTGATATACTTGAAATGGAAAAAGAAAATACAAATCAACCAGTCGTGCAATATGCCTACCATTATTTAATTGCGTCAAAACGAACCCTGAAATGGATTGTCCGCAACACAATTGGACAACAATTATTTCATACACGATTTCATAACATATTACAACTTCTATTTTTGGTAATTTTCTCAAGACGTACACTCAAAAGAATATACAATATGATATACAGGTGATCTCGCGTATTCAATTGGGTCACCATGTCTTCTTGACTTGGCTGTTGCACTTGCAAGGTGGGCAATGCAAGTTAAACATTGTCCACCACACCATTGCCGCGATGATCACGCGTCAAAGGATGTGTGGGAAGATGATGGTTGCATTGGACGCTGAAGATCATTTGCAAAATCTTGTTGAAGATTGTTTTGATAAATTGGTCACCATATGTACCTGTTTCGTGTGACTCACCACAATTAATCTGATCTTCACGACCATCACGATCTTCATTTGTTTTGGTGCTACCAGGACAGGTTGGTGTGATGGCGGCGATTTGAAGAATTTATTGTGATTCTATTGTTCAAAGGCATGATAAATCATCAGAATTCTTTGATCTATAGATTATACAATAGAATTTTGCATGTTGTTTTGTTTTCACCATTCATGCAACAATTCTTTCTCGCAATATCTACCACGTTGGATCGTTACTCATTCGTATTATTTTTAAATACCGTTCTCATGGCCCGATCAAATTATCCATTTATTATTGCAATCATGCTCGCGATCATGTCACTTTGATACTTTGTTTAACCGAGGAGCCGGAACAATGACCAAACTAAGAATACCATTCTCAGGCCATCTGCAAGAAGTAACGACTGAAAACAATTTTTTTACTGAAGAACATTAATGTATGTATGTAATGTTTAATCGTGGCCTGGTGTCATGATCATAAAAAGTTCACATACATTGTCTTCAAATGAACAATTGAATGTTGTATAATGAAGCGTGACGTGATTACTGACCAAAACGATTGAAGCGGAGCAGAGTATCTGGGTCCAAATAAAATGTAATTAGAGGAGCGCCGAATTGATTGAACGCCAATCGGTCAAGCCAAAGAAGGGCTTATATATGTAGGTATTATCATTTGTATTCAGATTCATGAAATAACGCTTGAAAGCTCATGATATTCTCTGCACACGTGCACTCATGTATGTTACATATCCATAAATCAATATGTGGTTAACAATTTTTTCATCATTGATCAAATTTCATATTGTTTTCCGAGTCGAAGGCCTAAAGAAATACGTGACCGTTAAATTGATCGTTGAGTAAGAGTAAGATATGTATTTTCTCTTCCCGCGTGAATGAGCAAAGGATCTTCACATGTCCATTCATTCGAACACGTGCTTTGTCAAGAGGTTCAAGCGAATTGGACCCTCCTCTCGAAGTATTGTCATCGAGTTTTCTCGATTTGTTGCTTTCGTTTGAAACGAAAGGTGTGTATGATGCTTTAAGTGTTATTTGTTTGTCCAAGTACCGTTGTCATAGTTAATACTCAATTGTTCAAACACCAAAGTTTTCTTGCGAAGACTACCTGAATAAGCTTTGCATTCCTGGAACGCTATGTGCAAAGGAATTAGCCACTATTGGGGCTTAATATGGTTACGAAAAAGGTGAGGCCCGATTGTCTTCGCTTGTTCCCAATCTAACAAAGAAAATTCTTAGTAAGCACATTCTAGCCTTCCACCTGTCGAAAAACAGATCAAACGGAACTATCGCGCAACATGATTCATGCCTACAGAGTTCTTAGGCTTGTTAGCTTAAGACAAAGTGCGTAATAAAACAATTTTTTTTTGTCTAATTAGTTTGCATAACAATTTTCATTTTCACCAATTAACACAACACAATGTATCTGAACATATAAACACCAAAAATAATCCCTAACTCAGCCGTGAAAGTGTGAAAACCATAAAAAAAGAGGTCAATTAACATCTGCACCTACGCATAGAGTTGACCTCTGCATCTTTCTCTTTGAAATTTGATAGGCGCTAATTTTTGGGTATAACTTGGTCACAATCAATTATGATGGGCTTTCGTGTAACCTTGTATAACTTGGATGAACAATGTTGACATTTTGAGTAACAATTTAATGCAATGATTTGAATAAATGTTTTGGAAGCCTGAAGCTAAATACATCATTTGAGAAACCATGAGTTACGACCCAACGTACAAGCATGTCTAAATAATTTTATCGATCTCATTTTTCATCAACGATTATGTACGATAGCTTTGAAACGCATCTAAAGGCGAGGGAGAAAGAGACAGAAAACCAAAAACATCCAAAAAAAAAAAACAACAGGAACGTAACCTGGAAAAATGTACATTTTGAAACTAACCTACAACACATCGTACCATAGAGATCTTCCAATAACACGTGTTGTTACTTTGTTTCGTAACAAATTCAGTTTGGTATACAAATTAAAAAAACCGAAGAGAAAAAACTACAAAATACATTGGAAAGTTTTTTTTTCGCTGGAAAAATTGTAACTTGATCAACAATTTCATGGCCTGAAATCTTCACCATTAACACTTTATGCTGTTAAACGATGGTTTAAATATGAAAGAAAAAGTACAAGATGAACATATACATGATCTGAATGTTTTCGATGTCAGAAAAAATAAGCTTGGTTGTATATTGCGAAGAAGAAGGAAACTTTTCAGTTTCAAGCGTAAAACGACAGAAAATGTTATAAATTCAACAGTGATATGATAATCTCAAGTTACTTTGAGGGTGTAATAAAAAATAATGTTGCATTGTTGATCGTTTGCATCATTAACACGGCTTTTATTTATTGCAGATCACTATCTTTGAAATATAAAATTGGCGGAAAATAACTATCAGGCGAGAAATCGCAAGAAAAAAAGTTAAAATACTTGGCCCTAAATCGGAGCCTTGCGGGATGTTATGTCAATTGGCAACTGGGAACATTAAATGTCGCAAAAATGAATGCTTGATGAAAGTTTGTTTAAGGAAGAGAAACTATAGGCTTTAACATGGAACTGAAATTTAATTTCGACTGTTTATTCCTAAGGACTGACTTTATATCGCATGATCTTGCTCGATATTTCGTCATAAGTTCTTCGATTAGACTTTGCTGTACGTGAAACCATATCAAGCGTATAATTGTTTGAGTATGTTGGGATTATTTAGCCTCGCGTTAGAACGCGTTTCTGCTATTTGAAATAATTATCAACTCTTTCACATATGATTTTAAAGCGTAACTGTTTAATAGCATTGAACGTTGAGGTGAACTATTCTAAGGATTCTTGCCTAAAGCAACGTCTACAACAGGAAAAGAATTACATTTTGTAACAAAAAATGCCTTTGATTTCCAATTTTTCAGATTCAGATTCAAAATTAGAGAAGCTTAGCTTAAACATAAATTCTAAGCCAACGTAAATGCCTAATAGCGCTCCAACTGATTACTTTTTCACAGTGTACTGGTCATTTTTTTGCATGGAAAAATAACCGAAACAGTTCGCCAGATGACATGGCTAGGGAAAAAATAAGCTGAACCAGTTAAATTCAAAATCATGAATGAAAAAGGCATTTTGGGGCAGACTCCTTCAAAAATTCTTTTGAAAACCTTACTCATTTCATTTTTGCTTTGAAACCTATCTGAGGGAGCAAAGGAGGTGAAAGCTATTTAGACACTGAGTGCCGGATACCTAGTAGCATAGAGCAAGTATATTCTGATTTTAAATCTCCCTTGACCACATATCAATCCACAGTGCTCCTCGTTTATGGAACTACGACGACCGCTTTCGTTGGCGTCTTACATATCCTATAAGTGGTCCGTTCCAACGCTCAATGGACTTATTGCGGAGGAACTCACTGTTGTTTTACCTTATTTCTATTTCGGAAGTCGGGAACCTAGGTAATAGTTTCAACTTTTCGATTACATCTCTGGGACTGGCGATTCTTACGCCAGAAATCGGGTTTTTTGTTACGATTAATTCTTCAGCTTTTTCCACAAATCAAAATAGTGATTTTACTGAACCTTTATTGCATTTGACTGACTGAGTGGCCAGCAACCAGTTCCATATCCCTATCGCCTCACTTACTTCAGCAATTCACATCGAAGCAGTCCGTTATAGAAGATATCCTAGAGGACTTGACCAAGTACGGAAGATGGTAGTGGCCGCATCTTACGTGACTCGCATAATGCAGTCCTTTAGGCAACTCGTTTGTATCTAAAATAGATATCCTGGTATTTTGTCTGTTTTTTCCCAGGCTTCCCCAGAATTTTTGAGCATTTAGCGGAGTGGAATGAATTCCTGGTATTCTGCGTCACTAGAGAGACTACCCGTCGGTCTCGTGCTTCGGTCTCTTGGTTGCAATCAAAGCATCCGCTACTTCATCGATAAAATTCTCCTCTTCCTATTCAAAAAACGTGTTGCAGTGGAGGAACATCCTCAATCCGAGGATATCCGCACTGAGATTTCTCTGGATGAGTTTCTGGTCATTTTTGACATGCAATATATAGGTGATTTCCTAACTATGATATAGAATTCCGCTTCCATTACTGATCTTGTTATCTGCATGTACTCATCGCTGATATCTTCTCGCAAGCAGGTCTGAAAACTGCTGAACAACAAACAAAAGTCAGCGCAAAAAAACTAGACTATTTGCAATATCTCGCAAGGTATACTGTGCTTTCCTAGAGATTCCTTCGCCTAATTAGAAACAGCTGCTAGTTTTAGTTAAAGATTTTTCTGATTCTCTTGTTAAACTGATTGTTCTCTGAAGAAACAAGACGGATAACGGAGAAAATGCCGGTATATCCTCGTCTATGTTATGCACTTCACGTAAGATTGGTGCGGTACAACATCAAGCTTTTGTAAATAACATTTTTCTTCGTATCTTTCACGTCCTTCACTGTCCTTCTGCGAATCCTCCATGAAGTTATTTCAGAAGCAGACCTTTGCGGCATTTTATTTCTGTTCACTAAGAAACAATCGGTTGACTTTCATATCCCTCGCGGGCTACTCGAGCGCGTTTTCGCCCTAGATAAAGTCAAGACCAACATTTATGAAGTCCCAAAACTTCAATGTTCCTGCAATATGTTTGAGGACATCAGGAATTTTTTGATTTTCGAGTATAAATTAGTATAGTAGTATAAACTCTTGCCCCAGACATAATTTATTAAACTTTAAGGCTAGACTTGGATTTTTTATACCTAAAATCCCAATAGATTGCCAAACGAGAATGTGATCCGACCAATCAAATGACATTATTAGACTTATATTGACCATTTAGTATCAGTGGTTTTCGAATTCTAGGTTCTGATGTCCAGCTGATTTTTCTGTGGTAGCCAGCCGATTTCTCAAGGTTCTGATGTTCAACCGATATCTCTGTGGTAGTCTTCTTTCAGATCATTATCAAAACCAAGCGTCCTTCCATCCAAATCACCTTCCCATGTATCCTTGATCTCAAACCAAGATGGGCCCGGTAGGGGTCCGTTGAAGCATCGATTTTTGTTGGCAAAGAATTCGAATTGCCTGATTTTCCCACAAGATAATTTCTTAAAGACCATTATGAGTAATTACACACTCTTGTTTTCTAGCTCACATGAGCTACACACAACAAAAAAAAGTCCTTCAACGCCGCATGTCATTCAAATCTTGTCGCAACTGGCGCCACATCATGAACTCGAAAATTCAATCGTGCAACATAATCGACAATCATCGAAACTAATCTTTTTCCAATCGCCACGATCGTTCTTCGTTGATCTTTAATTTTAGCACGGTATGTCGGTAGTCAAACCATATGTGCAATACTAGAGAGAGAGAAAAAAAAATCCCAATCATATTATTCAAATGATTGCGACAAATATGGACTTTATTTTACACTCCAACAGTTAGCTAGGCCACCATGTGATCAGCTTGAGTATAATCGTGGCTCAAGTCAACAATCCTAGTAACGAGATTATTTAATTTGAATATGGAAAATTGAATATTTCCATACACACGATACTTTTCCAATATACCATTGTGTGTCAAAGTGGAGGACTTAGTCGGCTTGGATGATGGTTGGCGCCAGCAAAGAAAATTTGCCAATGATTGTCACGAAATTTGATGAAATTTCAACGTATCGAATTCAGCAAAGCGAAAATTCTGTTTTCTATAGAAAAAAAAAACACCTTAAAATACACTCCATCCATTTTGTTTGATAAACACAAAAGAAACCGATCCAGTAGGTCATATTAATCTCAACAGATTACCCAATCAATATCAAATCAACGCTACTTCTGACTACCATCAAATTATTGATAGCCATAAAAATTCACAGATATCTGTGACTAAACTATTTATCAAACACACATTATGTATCTCAATTATAATTTGCCTTGTAATTTAAATGATTGGACGTGGAGTGTGTTAGATTTTTTGCTTCTCCAATGACTTGAAATAATATTTGGGCATCGTATGTGATGGTCTTTTGATTGGATTGATCTGGTGATATTTAGCCAGTGAGACAGATTTTTTTCAATATCTAATATGTTTTGAAATTTAGTAGTTTATTTTCGGAGATAACTGTCGAAATTTTAAAATATTACTTGAATAGATTTGCATATGATAAATGTGCTGTTGGTCATGGACTACAATGTCAAAGTGAATTGGGCAAGACTTGACGATATTTTCAATTGAAATTGGTGGCGACGTGGACAGATGTCACTTGTTCAGGGCAGTCGAGCACAAAATCAAACGGTTATTTTCAAAAATAAACGAAATAAGAGTGAAAATAGAAAATCGGGTTACTGGCTTAAGTCTTTCGTTTTCAAATTAAACTTGTCTTTATCGCTTCGTTCCGGTGTGGTGGCTTTACTGAGCCAACTCAATTTTTCTGGAACATAGCCAGGACCTGTTCATGTTTCCTTTTTAATCCTCCAGGACATAGTCAGTGGGTCGCTCAACAAGACTACCATTAATTAGCAGATGATTTGCCGATTGCATAACCTGTCGTCATCAATTCTTAATACTTTGATGGCATCTAGAATTTATCAGCTAGCTCCAGCCTACGCACCTGTACAAAACTTAATCTTTATACTGAATTAATTATAAATCCACACATGATTGACAATCTTAATACGTTTATGTGGCGACTTGGGGGCAATCAAGAACGTTTGCCTGTCAGTCAACATGCTTTACTTGGTTCACCTCTCATACACATGATCCATTCTATTTACATTTATCGACATTTTAACATTATGCGTAGAATTGAAAGGCAACCGTGTATGCCAGGTGCCAGTTAAGTTAAATCACTGTTCAACGGTCAAATAAACTGACAAAAACGATACAGCAGACATTTCATCAAGACGTCGTTGAACGTCCCCGGGGACATCGACGGAAATTGAAAACATTAATCATTACATATTTTCAATTTGAATAATTTTCGTTTATGTGTACTTTTGTATTTGTTTTAAAATTTTTACGACATACTCAGAAATATTCATAAATTCAATGGACATACATGCGTATGTAGATTTTCTGCAGATTTTTCAACGGTCATTCGGTGTCTTAGGGAATTGACGGCAAGGTTACCGAATGGTAAATGTCGTACGATAAGTAAATGTTAGATTTTTTCAGACCCCCGCGTGCAAAAACGCCGTAGGAAGCTGGCGGGAATGGTGAAGAAACAATGGACATGGCTATTATGGAGCTATATGTGATTGTGATTTATTTGTGACACTTAAATTTATATATGAATGGATTAAAGATCATAGGAATTTTGATGGGTGGCTATAAGTTAGGCTGATATTTGTCCAGTTTTTCAATTATAGAATTCAATGTGTGGGCTTGAAGATGTCGTGTGCGAAACTAAACTTCCTGATTGTTTCCATGCGAGATAATAACTGGGTAGTTATTGATTTTGTGGGAGACAAGTCAGGATAATATTTCAACGGATATTTATTTAAAATTTTTCACAACCATAAATTTGCATGCTGGCATTTATACGAAATCCACGAGAAAAAAAAATTTTGAATAATAATGAATTAAATGTGAAAATATAAGACATAAATACCATTCCTTTCTATTCAGACACGCAAAGCCAAAATACAATTTTCCCATTGATTGTTGATTTTGTCATCGATAAGAGGTTTATTTTTATTAATCATTTGAAAATACGAAAATTGGTGACCCCGACGTGATTCGAAAGAGGATACACGAAAAATCTTCAAATTTTCAGGTTAGCAATAACCTAAGCTTCGAAATCGTTGAATAAGATTCACAGGTAGAGAAGTTGTTTTTAGTCTTTCAACGTCCAAAGTTTGGATCTGTGGGTTAGAACTGTTGGTTAGCTTTGTTAACAGCTAAAAGATATTGGGATGCTCAAAAATTATACCTGGGAATAAGTTAGCTGACAGTAGCATGCATGGAGAACTAGGAGATCTGATCGTTTACTCGGATTATTAGTGGCAATCGATCAAATTAGAGTAGCCATTCAATGTGTGCTCAGAGCTATCATAGCAGCGTAAAACATAGCAGCTTTTTAGATAAAAAACAGAAAAGTTATCACAAACAGACCGTTTAACAGATAAACTCAATCATCAAGAGTCCCCGTTTCATCACCCGAAGATATTAGGCTGTTAAAGTTAGCAAAATAAGTGAACAGCTTTCTTGTTTTCATCAGCTTATGCACATCTTCCATCTCATGTGTGAATACCATGCCACGAAAACTACTTATTTTTTGCGGCAAACCATTCGGCAAGCCGCATTTCAACTTCCTAAAAATCACTGAAGTACCGCTCTGCGTGCGCGTGCCCCATTGATGCGAAGAGGTGATAGTCAGATAGCGCCAAATCTGGGGATGACGGGGGATACAAAAGGATGTCCCATCCAAGCGATTTCACTACTTCTTTCACTGCTTTTCCTGTGTGCGACGTGCGATGTCTTCTGACCTATTCTGGTTGTTTTTCGATCAATGCGCGGTTTGAATTTATCATTTGTTGACGATAGCGTTGAAGATTAACGGTTGCGCCGGGCTTCAAGACTTCATAAAACACAATATCACCCTGGTCCCACCAGACATAGTCTTTTGCATGAAATTACTTGGCGTTGGTGTTGAAGGACCGATGAAAACCATGATTTAACAAGGCAACTCGAATTAAGATTCCTTGTTCAAAACAGTTGTGATACTCTTTTATGATACCAGGAAGGAGAGTGATGATCTTGCGGTGATTACCATCAACTGAATGCGTAGAGTATTTTGACAAATGTCTTACATTTTACTCAAATATTTTTGAAGTCCTTCCGGGTATGATGATATTTTTTTAACACTGATATGGTTTTTTTCAATTTTTTTTTGCTGAATTTATTTTTTCTTTCTATGGTGCTCATCTATGGTGCTCATGGTCATCAGAAGCTACATAGGGTCGTTGAGATGATTTTTCACCCTGCATCCAGTCTCCTTTTGTATTTCGCTCTTTTTTGCCTCCATCTACATTTTTATTTTCGCCTCCATCTACATTTTTATTTTCGCGCATAGTTAAAAAAAATTAGCCTCCCAATAGGTATGAATATTTAGACGCTTACATTTTATCCCTATAAATTTTTTCGAATATTTAAGTTCATATCTACATATGGGAATAAGTTTCTGCCGTTTTTTCGACCAAATTTCATGATTTTTTCAACATTAAAGAATACTGTCACATTATTCAAGGTATGCACCATTTGAAGCTTTGACCTTCTCCCATCGTTCCGATAGTAGATGGACTCCAACGCGGAAACAATACCCATCCTTCGATTCGATCCAGTCATCGAGCCAATTTTTGAGCCATTTTTTCATAAGAAGTGAATCGGTCTCCAGTGAGGGCCAATTCCATGGAGCGGAACAAATGGAAATCCGAAGTAGTAATGTCTGTGGAATACGGTTGGCTGGGCAAGACTTCCCCAAATCACACCTTCCGAGTAATTTTTGATCAGCTTGGCTACGTGTGGCCTTGGTTTGTCATGCAGCAAAATCAGCTTGTCATATCAGTCATTCCATTCTGGCCGTTTTTTCTTCAAAGCTAGATTCAGACGGATGAGTTTGCCGTCGGTACACACCTCCAGCGTTTGTCTCAAGAGCTCATAATAGATGACGCCACTGTGGTCCCACCAGATGCACAACATGACACAACATTTATGTCACTTAGGGTTGCCGTAGTACATCCATTTCTCATCCCCTTTCACAATTTGATGCATGAAACCCTTTCTTTTTTGCCGATGAAGACAAACGTCCGCACGTCACCAAAAGCCGTTCGATGTCTCTCTCTCTGTCAGTTGATTCGGTACCCAAGTCCCAGCTTTTTGGGTTATCCCATACCGTACAAGCGCTTATCAACGGTAGATTTGTCAGAATTTAACTTCTGTGACAATTCTCCTAGGCTTCCACTTGAATCTACATCCAACAATTCCCGTAGTTTTGAACCGTCAAACTTTTTCGGTGCCTCTTCACGATCTTTACCAGTCACGCCAAAATCACCATTTTTAAAATGCCGAAGCTACTCTCTCTCAGTCCTCTCAGATGGAGCTTGATCACTGTAAACATCGAGCATTATAAGATAAGTTTCCGCAGCACTTTTCTTGAGAATGAAATAATGAACGAAGACTTCAAGCAAATGCAGCTTGTTCGGTATGAAAGCTATATGAAAAAAAACGGCGTTCACGCTTTGGAGGAATGTCAACTACTGCATTTGCAAGCCTACGCATACAATTTCCAATTTCAAGAACACTACCACAGCCGACACTAAAATAGTATCTGTAAGGACATCTGTCTACCAACGGCGGGAACTTATTCCCATACTCACTATATTAGATTTGTGAATCAATCCCACTTCTGACTCCAATTTAGATTTTAAGTTATCAGCGTGTGGTGGTTAATGGAAAAAGAAATATTTTTTCTTCATTTTGAGCATTATTTGTAACACCAAAGACTTTGCATTGGATTGAATTCACTGAGATGAAGTTTGTTGAGTCGGTCTTAGAAAAACCTTTGAATATTGGTCAAATTTAAGGCGAATACTTACAATCAAAGGCATTCAAATGCAATTAGATGGTCCATCAGAGTTTCAGAAAAATCTTGAACTGAAAATTGTTTTTTTTTAACGGCTATCTTCTTTTCGAAGACGATCACAATACTTAGTACAACTTCAGCACTATCTCCAAAAACAGGCGGACTGGTGATAGCTTAGTCTAAAATCTCTCAAATATTTAAAAAGTAAGGGCAACCGAATAAATAAGATAGAAATTGAACTTAGCATTGTAATTGATACGTAAAACGAAACACAGAACAATCGCACTGTTGCACATCGTGACCTGAACGAAAAACTTAAGCGAGTAACCTGGTAAACATTTTATTCCCTGTAATTTCATAAGTCGTTTGTTTTACTGATTCTTGACAGGATTTAAATAAATAAAAAGCATAGTACGAAGGTAATATTTCAGAAATTTAGCAATATTATATGAAATTAATTAAAAATCAGTCTGAAGCCATTTCTAATGAAAATCAATAAATGAAACTGCGGCCAGGCAGATTAGTTGAAAAAGTTGATACCGCACTACGAATTCAACATCAAATTCTAAAACAAACAACTGATGTCATCAAATTGATTTGCTGCTTTGAAATTTATTATTTTCCATTACTTATTATTGCATTCAAATCAAACTTAAAGCATTCACATTATTAAATGTTACAGGTGACTGCATACAAAGCACGTTTCATTTCTTACGATCATCCTTTACCAATAAAAATTTACGATATTTCTACGAATTTTATTTCATATTGAGATCTTAAAACTTTGAGCAAATAAATATTTCGTTTAACCTTTTCAGTATTGAACAACTCTCTCAATAAAAAATTTAATGGTTAAAATTATAACTAAAGTAGTTTTATGGTTTTTCTTTTGTTTTTAGTTTACAGTCGGTCGTGAAAAATCGATTAATGTCACTTTCGTTTTTTCCAATCTTAAGTAACAATAGCAAAGTTGATGACACTAGATTAAACACAATTGGATAAAGTTTCTATTTTTTACCTGTGCCGTTGAAAAACTTTTAAAATTTTTGAATAATTTATCGAGTTTTTACGCTAGCAATCAATCAGACTTTCACCCACATCAAGTCATCATCATCATGTTACCATTATTATTTAACTATCCAACATTAATCATTAGATAAATGGTCAAGGTGATACGATGTGTGATAATAATCAAAATCACAAAGTTCAAAAAACTTTATTGCTAAATTATGATAATGAACAAGGTCATTGCATCGGTTACACACCCACAAACGCCATTGGCGATACAAATTACAAATCGCCAAGAATGGATATGTGTATCTTTTACACAGGTGAACCCGTGAGGGTAGTTGAAAGTAGTCTCGACCAAAAGGAAAATATGTTTATTAGACAACTAGGGGATCAAATAGTATTTTAAGTTTGTGCGGAGGTGTAAAAGATTTAGGCAAGTATCGTTTCGAGTACAAATAATTTTGGTACATGAATGTCCTGAATTTTAGCAGTCATTCGTTTTTCCAAACGAAATTCTTCCAAACGAACAAACTATTAAAAACTCCATAAGATCATGGAAAAAAATTTCAGCAAATTAAGTCCAATTTGCTTTAGCTCAATGTATAGGAGTTTCAAAGTCATCTTGTTTATTTATATTACTATCATAAAATCATGCCAGTTTCCATCCTACTCATTGCCTACAATTAATTTAAGCATCGTGGAGACTTTTACTCAGCAATGATCTCTCCTACCTAATATATGGCTAAATAAACATTCAACAGATCGAACGAACAAGTGTTGTCCAAAGCAAGAGCACTGGCAATCACCAAGTTAGGCGACCCTCAAGGTTGACATATGGCTCCCATATTCTTTTCTGCAAAATTCAAATTCTTCTATACGTTGTTCATTCATTCATTCTTCATGTCATTCACTTAGAACTTGTTGCAGCTATATTCGAATCGATGCTCCCGTGTTTGGTTCCATATACTAGCACTGAGATAGATATCAAGTGTAGGTGGATCTTGTTTGCCAATTGACGACCATGTCAAAATGTTGTTTTAAGGAGATTGCGTCTCTAAATTGGTCAGAGTTCGGCATCGCACTTGGTATCTTTTGAAATTTGAAACGTTTTAAAGCATTCTTTCAATCGCTGGGAACGTTTCGTTTTCAACTGAATTCAGTCCGATATAATTTATCAATGAGTATTAACGGAATTGTGACGAGGCTGCAGACTTTCTTGGAAAGATTTTCGACTCTTAAAAATTATCTGATCTAAATTATTGGTGTCTGCACGAAAACATATATTCTGAGTTCTAAATCATGGGTGAACTGTCTGGGCACTGAGGAGGTGTGTTAAATTTCGCAAAATTTAAATCAACCATATCTTGCAGATTGGTTTCAGACGTAAAGGTTTAAAAAGAAGGTTCTTTGATTTATTCGTTTGTCGTCGAGGCGATATACTTTGTTTGCTGGATACTAATTGAAAATTGATTGGAAACTTTTTGCATATGTAAACTGAAATCAGATTAGGGAGTTATAAATATATGTAGGTGATAGACGGATCAAATTTAAAATCAACTTCCTGCATTGTACAAAGTAAGGTGCTTGCTTGGTCGCAACTGTGATATGAAGGAGTGTCGATGGTAGGCGATTTAGATATTGGCAAGCTTTTAAGAATTAGAATAGGAAAAGGTGTTTCCGATGTAGATATAAATATTTTTGTCTTTCGTTCTTGTTTAATTTAGATATTGAGTGTCCCCGTTTACATAAGCTTGGGAGTTGCTGAATAACGTAGGTATCATGCACGTGTAGTGCTTATGCTAATCTCATTGGCCGTTATCCTATTTGCATAGGCATATTGAATAACTGGATTACAATGACTAGTGCCTTTTGAATGTTATTTGATATGATTGATTTCCTTACCAGACATATGCAAAATACATGTGAAAGCTAAATATGTTGACAGAAGTCTGTCTATCAGGACGCCTTTGTTTTTTATTTGACAATCAAATGAAGCACAAGCGGCTTCAAAATTTTGTTTTCTAATTGTAAATGGAGCTGTTCGAGAAGGATCCTTAAGCCAGCAGGTTAGATCAAAATCAGATATTATTTAAGATTATTATTGAATAGTTCTGTGCTCCTATAGATTTTCAATTTACATACATCATTACAACGCGTCTTCACCAAAAACGCAGCATGGCCCGATGTCCATAAGACACAATATAATTTTGGTCTTTTTTGGTAGCACGGCCCGAAGAAATAAGATATAATAAAACGGGTTAATGATTCTTTCCTCCCAACAGTAGGACGCATAAAGAATATCCACGAATTACGCCGACTATGAAGTTGAAAATCCAAACTGGAACCGTCTGACGCATTACTTCAGCTTAGACTCTTTTTCGAAGTCCAAAGATGCGACGAATATACAGAGATTTCACTAGTGGATAAGTCGAGGCAAGTTAACAACTGTTGGCTTGTGAACCCTAAATTCATCAGTCATGTAAATATAACACCAATCTACAGGAATTGAACCAGTGAAGAAGACTTAGGTGTGCGGAGTTACTAGAAGAGGCGATTTTCCGTCTCCAACACCATCGTCTTGTGAGCCTATTATCGCCTGTATTAAGTCGGCCGAGTCGATTAAGCCGAGTTAACTTGAAATTAGTCACTACATGATTTTGATTGAACCACGGCTCGAACATTTGAGTTTTTGCGTGTGTTCATAAACGAAGACATCCATGCTGTCCTTTTTTCTATGCTAGTTGATTTTCTTGTGCTCCCTTGGTCTCATTGCGCCTATGGTTCTTAGTGCACATTTCGAAAGCATATTGCAACACAGATTTTATGATTTTCTTCAGAATGGCTTCCCTAAAATTAGTCCTTTGTGAATCGAGAACAGATACGCAGCCTTGGCCGCCCTGATCCTGATTCGTTGAAAGAAAGTCAGCTTCTTATCTTTATTGAACGGTACGTCCAGCAATGAGCGTTCAGCAAAGCCTCTTTGCAGGCGAGTTTCAGATAACTGCAGGGATATCTTATCTTCTTTCTTCTTAGTCTTCTTTTTTTAAGGTGGTTTAATCAGCAAGGCCACATTCTTGCTTCGCCACATATTTAAAAATAAGGGTGCATGTGCGTGGGTCTTGCGATCATTTACCTGATGTTGACAGGAACCGATAAACTAAGAAGGGGAGATCTCAGTATCAGAACGTTAAAAGATATTTCTTACATGGAAACCGCCACATAAGAACCTCCGCTTCTAAAACACTCATGCGTCATACTCGTTTAAACAGGATTCTGTCTGGCTTTAACCCAAAAATTTCCCTTTCGGCCTGAAGCTTTTGTAATGACTTATGCCTCGGTCCATCTTTAGGACCCGATCATCCAAAGATAATTCAGACTGTTGAAAATATTACACATGCTCCTTAACAACAAAGAGCAAGTAAATAAAGATTTTTTGAGAAACTCAATCTATGTGTGGATTCGAAGAACTTAGGGGTCATTTTATCTCCAAAATGTTCATCAGGGTGATTAAGTACACTTAGATTTAGGATTTTCCTTGGAGTGAACTCAATCAACAAAGACAATTTAACACTGTGCACATTTTCCCCAAGGCAAAAAGCGAAAATGTGGTCCTATGGGAAAAAAAAACATAAACAAAACAAAAGATTTAGGACAGTAACCTTAAAACATTTAGTCCATGTCGAACTAGTCAGTTTTGGCGATAAAGAAACAATATTGATCATAACGATTTGACGAATTTTTTAAGATAACAAAACTGTTTGCCAGAGCTAGTTTTGGCTTTTTATTATACTCAAAGACACTACATAAAGTGCAATCAAAATGTGATATACAAGTTTGGTTGCCTGAAGGTATGGTTATTGTTTCAAATTGTTCATTTTCTTCAGAATGTATCCTTGTTACGAATTCCAAGGGCTAAAATGGTCAAGGAATATAAAAACGAGCAATAATAAATTTAAGAACCGGTGAAAGTCAAAAACACCAAAATAACGTCGTTAATATCCTTGTAAAATTTATCTCATTAAACATACTGGGCTACCCACTTTATAAAATTCCATTCAGCAATACACTTAAAAATTTTAAACAATTATACAGTAAGTATTAAACGATTGCATTTATCGTTACCGAACAAAAGAAGAATTGCATATCGAAATAGGGGAAAAAAGACAGAAACAACAACAGCAACAATAAGAGCTGCAACAAGACCCAACAATTTTAACAAGTTAATTATGTCTTTCACTTAACGAGAGTATTTTGTAAGACCGACAAAACGGCGACATACTTTGGTAGCACACGTCAAATTATTGAAACAATAAAGCGTAAACTTGATGACTTCATCTTAGTTTTCGCGCGCCATACATGTACACGGCTCTTGTATAAGGTAGGAATGTTCATTAAGGAGACTATGTGGAAATTCAGTTGCATATATTTATGCTCAACTGACCAGGATTTACATAAAATCATTTTATTATTTCTTTTGATGTGCGATTCATGTTCGACGAAGACAAAAAAAAATGTTACAATTTTCCAGACTTCAAAATGCAAAAAGAAATTGTGTTCCTGATATTCGCAAAAGAGTTCCGGGCGGTAAAGTTGGAAAGCTGTGGACGTTCTGCGGTATTTTTAGGCACCACACTTATAGGCAAATTTTTAGAATAAACAGCAGAGGCCCAAGACTAGAGCCTTGCGTAACTGCATGATATCAATAGTGGACAACAGTGGACAAAGAAATCGGCTGGAAATTGACTACTTGTGGTCAGATATAAGCGCGAAACACATTTATTCCTGGGATTTGAGTAAGTTACAAGACTACCGCCGCTCGATAATGTTGTGCAACCAAGTAATCATGCATACGCATTGCCTTTAAACATTTTTTGAGCCACAAAAAGATGCACAAGCTGCAATTACTCTCGCAACCGGCTCACTATAAATTGGGCATATCATAACAATATTATCCAATCACAATGCATAATTCGTACAAAACATTTTTTTTTTCAATAACAGTTTACAACCAATAATTATTAGCAAACATAATAATTACACCTGTACCTGTTTAATTAAACTGCTGGTGGAATTTCAACTGAAAAGCACAGCGGATATTTCGGTCCAACTTGAAGTTGTCTGAACAATTTCTTCTTACCATTTTCTCTCGCTGATGATTGTCCAACCTAATTTGGCTGTTATTGTAGACCACATGGAAATTATTGAATATTATTTCCTGTTCGGTGTTCATGGCGTGAATATGAGAAATTAAGCAGAGCACTAACTACACCAAAGAAAAAAACCAAAAGCAGGAAAAAAATGCATGAAGAAATGAATCCGAAAATAATTGCATCATTGCAATCACCTTCCAAAGATGGCATAACTTCTTGGTCTTGGGTTGCTGATTTCAATGTTTTTGTTGCATTGATATGTTCGGGTATTGGTAGAGCTCTCAGATTGTTTGTAAAACAGCGCAAAAAGTTCACGATATACCATAAACATATGCGGCAAAATATTGTCTGCCTTTCTTTTGCTTTATGTTTATTATTCTGTTTTGGAGTGATTTAGTATCTTTTTGCTTACTACAACTGCATGAGCTTCAGACTTGGCATGTGAAACTCTGACTATTCATGCGCATTTACATGGAAGAGCTACTTGAACAGAGGCTGATAATGTCCGATCTTACATATCCCTCCTGGGGTAGTGTGGTTTTCGGGGTCTTGCTCTTGGCATAATTTTTAATTCAGACGTTATAAATTATGACAGTGAATTTCACTCTCTGTTAAATTGTCTGCATTCGGTAATATTAAGTGGTTCGATATGTTTTCGAGACATCTGGAGCAGACTGTATAAGTAAGGACGAAGATAATTTATTTTGCAGATAGGTGATTATGATGTGTTGATTTCGATGTTAATTTTCACTGCTATAATTTGGCAGATTTTCTTGCTGGGTGGTTTGGATACAAGTTTTCCGACAAAAAAATGAGGAAAGTTGTGCATCACTTCAGGAAAACCGAACGGTTCAACCTTGGTCAGATCATATCCAGGTCATATAGTCAGGAGCGTGTGCTTCACCGTTCAAGATAAAATGTTTGCTAGTATTCCTGCTGATACATATCGACATTTGAAATAGGTCCTTACGTCATTGTCACTTTGGACGAAATCAATTTTGATTGTCACTAAGTTAGTCCGAAACCACAATTGCCTTCTAGTCTTGGCCCCAATAGATCTGACCACTGCAATATTAGGCAGCATTCAGTCGAAAACTTAAAAATAAGGAATTTCAAATGAGTCTTCAATATGTCCATAGCGCACCGTGCCGATTGTACCAATTGGTATAAATGGTAAAAATTCTCGAAAAAGTCCTTCCTGACACCAGTGCAGTTGCGGAGACGATTCTACCATGTCTGGAAGGCGCCCTGGCACTCCTCAACTAGAATAGCTCTGAGGAAAGACTGAGCTCTGAGAAACGTAAGACTCTATTCAGGACTCTCATAAGCCGGGGCTATGAAAAGTTACGCGAAGTCCAGTCAGAGCTGCAAAACAGCTGGGATTCCACGGGTATGCTACGGGTATTGTTGCGGCTGAGCCATTTGTTATACGTATCCAAAGTTATACAAAGAGGTTACCCAACATGTTTTTTTTTTGCTATTTCCGGCTCTGTCTAGTCAAATTCAACTTCTCGTCCTGGTAAGCACGCCTTGGATGAGTTCGCTTTGCTGCTCCATCACGATAGTGTCAAGCCTGTGTAATGAGTGAGGGGAAACGAGGGAGTTTGTATTGGTCAGTGAGGTTTATTCTGTTCTTATTGTGATCATCTTTGACACTCGTTTTTTATCCTTTGAAGTTTCTCACCTGTTGCTTGGAAGCATGCAAAGTATTTATTGCTATACAGGGATAGAATAGTTTAATTATTGATCATAAGGTTAGAAATAAAGTCTTTAATGTTTTCAGGATGAGTTGACAGGTTTATTCATACGTTTGAAAGAAGTTTAGCGCATAAATGTGAGGAAGGGTTCCTTTAAAAAAGGAATTTATAGTACCAGCGTTTACATAGTATAGGCTAATAGCTTATATGTTATACAGAACTAGATTGAGAATGTTTTGAACAAGGAAAATTTCAAATCAGAATTCAAATCAGAAAACTTTCAAATCAGAACTCTTTCACTACAAAAGTTCTCATTTAATTTGAATAAAATCTGAAAAAAAATGAGTGAGCTGGAAAGCTTTGAAATGCTTGGATTCACAATCTTACAAAAATCTATACCTCAAGACCTACAAACATCTATAAATCCTGTCCCCGAGCTTCGCCTACTGCTAGTAATGAATTGGTGTCAGAAGTGGGATTTTTTTTGCGTTTGTTCTATCTGTACCAAATCTATTCAAAATTGCAAGCTTTCTAAGAAAAAAAGAAGGCAATGCTTTCAAAAATATAGGGATATGTAGAATTTAGGATCAGTTCTTGGTCGCTTCAAGGTGTTATGGTTAATTAAATCAGCTTAACCCACTTGTTATGCGGATTGTTCTACGCAAGAACTTCTTGGATTTAACATTTTTATTGAAACAATTTCTCGTATTGAAGGAACTTTAAATTGATCAAGAACGTTATCGTGTATGGCTGCGGAAGCTCAACTTCCGTGCAACAATCAATTTGATAGAATTTTAAAAGCCTGTTTAGCTACGGAAGCTCTCAGGGTTAAGCCAAGTTCAGTGGCTGTTGTAGGTATATTGTTTGTTGCAATTTGCACTGATATCATTGCTTTAGTCACAAATATCATTCCTTCGATTGCAAACATCCAACTTCAGCTCACCATTAGTCCTCAACGTGCACCAAAAACATTGCATTGTTACGTACCCAACGTCATCCAAACTATTCTCTTGACTCGGCCATATAAAAACTTGGTCAATTAAATCAAGAAGACTCTTGTGTTTCGTACGTGCCATGCATTGAAATGATCTCATAATATCATTGAACATATGTGATGGAGACTCATTTTCGTTAATTTTAATTGAATTTTTATTTTGGTTACTTTTGTTTGTTTTGTTTTATTTTTTTTCTGTGTGTACTTAAGTTAAGATTTTTTTGTTGTAACTTTTACAGCACCACACCGACAACAGCCGTCCCCAAAGCCGACAACAACGACAGTTTCCTTTTGTAGATGGCCTAACATATACAGGTAAGTGGTCATGTCAACCCATTGAAAAGTCAATGGACTCTCTGATGATAAAGGCATGCATAAATTTTCTCGAAAACCGCGCATTAACTTAATTGTTTTTAATTGTTTTCTTTTTTTTTCGTAAACGAAATGGGAAATATTTATGCAAGTTTTCCCAACACAAAAAAGGATTGAATGAAGTCGAAATGGAGTGCAAAATGTTGACTAATCTAGTTTTAATGAATTAAGGAAGAGTTGAAGACGTGCTAATAGTTTTTGACACCATATATGTATCAACGGTTAGAAAAATTTGGTAGCCATGATGGTGACATCGACTACTAAGAAAGTGGTGAATGCTTGTTCATTTAAAAGAGCTGAATGAATGATTGCCAGTGACTAACGCCGGTGATATTTTTTCGAAAAATTTTTTAATGCGTGCGGACGTCATCTAATTGTTTCAATCTCCTTGAACGGATGGTTTTTGAAGAAAATAGCGGAAGCCAACGATGAACGTCGGCGATTTTCAAACAGTCTTTTGAGTTTATTGAAGACAGAATGATTTTAAGGCTCTCCAGTGATGCTTGTAAAACTTCAGCGACAATTTCGCGATTTTTAACACATCAATTTAAAAAAATCGCGTAACTCGAAGCCTATTTCAGTCAAATATTTTTTCTACATACCATCACACCGTCAAAATGTATTTGTACATACCTGAAATTAAAAGAAAAAAATACAGGTTAGAAACGTTCTTTACCTGGAATCACAAACATATTGGTAAGCACAGGTTAACGTAAAACGTGAGAAGACTTTGTCTCACGTTACATACATGCTTCATATTGACTTTATAAGTTGATTTGTAGCAAATTTTGACGTAAAATCTCATGACTAATTACCAATCTTTGGCAAATATTTTGAAAACCATCTCGAAAAACATAAATAACATCTTTCCAATACTTTGAACTCGTACCGAATATGTGGGGTAGAATTCAAATTCGAATTGGTCAATTTGTTTTGGACCAAGCAGTTTGGCGCCATGCAATTTTTCAGTTATTTAGTTTAAATAAAGATCACGTTCTTGTAACATGATTCACATATGTGAACCTAGATCAGCGGGTTGGGATGATTTTCACGAAAAGTATAAAGTCTATTGCACTCAATGTTATTGCTAGAAGGACTGGAAGTTAAAAAATGAATATACAGAGAGATTAGTTCATTCTTCGATTTATTTTTCAGTCAAAACATTCTTGTCTTAATAGAAAATTCAGGAATCATGAATAGAGGGCGAGAAATGTACACCAGATTTGGTTTCTTAAAAATCGACTTATAATACAGAATTTTTTGTGTTGGGAAGTTGAAGGCTGTTTACGCCCAGAATGTGAGACTTACAGGCGCGCAACGCTTCTGGACTACCCATTAAAACCTCCCCTGTCAACCGGAGAACCTAGCCTCGAACCGTTTGACATATTACTTCGGGATAGGCCTCGTTTGCATCGCCTAGAGGCGCCTTCTGACTACGGGAATCCCTTCTCCAGCGAGAAAGAATAGAAGGAAAGGAAATGCTAGGAAAGAGATTCCTCCATTCTGATCCTCCAATATGCCCTTTTTAAGTGTCAAGACTGCCCAAGCATATTGTGCCGCGTTATTCCATTTAAGCATTTCTCCAAACTCTATTTCCCGGTAGATCTTTCTAATTAATTTTCTTTTTCTGCACAACACAAATCAGGTTCGAGTCTACCGAGTTACAGTTATTTCCTTTTTTTTTTTTTGTTTCTGGGCTCGAACAACTGTCCGACCTGACTGTGATAGGGATCTTCAGGAAAATTACTATGGTCATCAGTGTTTTTTCCTAGGTCACCATCTGGTCTACTTTGTTAATGAAATAAGGCTAGTCTTAACCGCTTCAAGGGCAACATTTTGTTAAGAGCTGTTGCGCCATTGTTAAGACTTGAAAACAGGTTGCGTTTAGTTATGTAGGGTATGAAAAAAGTTTTATGTGTTTTTGTACATTGATTTGACTTGATGCGGCTTGACTGTTCCTCTCAGCTTCCTATTGACAAGTGCTAGACATTCGAAATTTCCAGGTTGAATGGGTTTTTACTGTTATGATCCTAGAGATCACCATATAGCACCGCGTTATTCACGAACGAAATATAGACGAGGAAGATCTTATTATCAGATTGAAGGTATACAACCTTAAGAATTTGCCACTGAGTTACCTATTGCAGCTAGGTGAGCTGGTGTCTACAATTTCAAGCACCACTGTCACGCTTAAGGATTCGAACCCGCGATCTGTTGCTCAAAAGGCGAATACTCCAAGTGGAGTAGAGTTACTCTATCGAAATTCCAGCAATAGGGATTGGAAAAATAACACTGAGAATAGAATTGAGATAATCTAGAAAGTTTATCAAGGTTCTGTTCACAAACCAATGTAAAAAGTCATTTGAAGCAACAAAACGTTAGCGCCTGTTTTCCAATTCCCAGAACGTCCTGACACCTATAATACCTACAGAAATTCAATGAAACCGACCAGAAGGCATTGTTGAGCGGTCTTGTAATTCTAAGAAACATTCTTATTCGGCTTTCATTGAACCCTTTCAACCATTCATAACTAATGCGACAAGAACTAATCTTGTTCAATATCATTCAACCCGACATGAAATAAAGATAAAGGCAAATCAATATTTGCAAGAATGAAAGATAAAACTCGATATTTCACTACATTAAATGTGTACAAAAAAAATGTTAGCTTGACTGCACTATATCGCTTTGGTAAGTCATGACTCGAGACGAAATACAGCTCCCATTCTCCGATGAAGCGAGGACCATAAAAAAGGGTTCACCGCCAGACTAATAAGTCCATGCCAAACTAAGTCAATCCAACAGTACAAACATAATATCGCAGAGCCTTTTTAAAGCTCTAACAACACTATCAGCTTGCGCTAAATATACATTTTTAACACACACTGAGACATATAAAAACGACACATATGTTCGTTTTCCATTCTTTTTCTATACTCATATGTAGATATATTTACTTTGGCACAATGTCAAACAACGCGCTACAGATAGAGCTACGAATAAACAAAAGGTTAGAAAAATACCAAATAAGAAAGAACAAAAGGAAAAATTCTATAAAGGAAGGAAAACAACACTATCTTTTATTCCTGCAACGAATGTAGCACAGTCCGAGACTTGTATCAGTAGGGACGATATAATATACGATGTTGGGTCTGGTCAGAGCATGTTGATGGAGTTTGATATGTTTTGCAGACATCTTGGAAGAACTGTTTCAAATTGTTTGAATGCGAATGTAATGTTGAAACGTAGCAGACCAGCATGGCGCATAGTGAACACTATTTGCATACCAAACAACTAACAATACAGAGACGCCACAGTTTCAGTCCCAGTATTTGTTCTTATTTTAACTTCAATTTTTGTTTTGTCTTTCATTCCTTGCTTGCTTAAAAACTCAGAACGAATCGATATCACTATCGAACAGCCTATCGTCATCATTGATTCTAAAAAGGACTACCATGTCTACTCCCTGTTGTGTGCGTGCGGAGCACAAGACAATCGATATCGTTCAGAGAATGTCTAGTCGGAATTGCGACATGCGAGATAGATTGTCCAGACGAATGTATCTGATAGTTTTTCCAAGATATCATTTTACGATTAGATTTGATAAATTATTTAGTTGGTGAAGTTTATTAAACGTGGTATTAATTCTTAAGAACAGCTTACTGGATCGGAACTGTCTCATTTGGAATCATTTTCCTCTATCAAGGACTCTGGACAGTCACAATTGCAAAGACTTTTGTGTTATCCAAGCATTTTGCAAAGTGACTGTTCCACATTAAGCCTCACTTTTTCTGCCAAATTAGACTATTTACTACCTGACTCAGTGAACTAGAAATAGATAAGAAGTTGAGATTGTTTATCAACAGATTTCTAACAAATGCCAGCTTATACATGACTGATAACCTGAGACCAGAATTGTGTGAATGAATTGATATTTGCACTCCGGAAGTGACAAAACCATGTTTCATATCCGTTTTTAAGATTATTTACATAGTACCCGGATTTTACAGGGTGTTTACACAAATAGATATGACACGTTTAGTCGACACGTGTCTGCAGAAGTGTATAAATGGAATAAATTTTGCATGCACAGATTGATATTCACCAAACAATCCCTATAGGAAGTAAAGTCATGCTTTCGAGTTTAGAGTTTGAACCCCAATCAATGGTAATATTGGACCAGGTAACAATCTACAGGACTACCTTTATCCAAAATTTATTCTTCATCTAAAAACAAATGCTATTTGATGTTCAAAATTTTTTAGCAAAATTGAACTTGTCCCGTCGGGGTCACCCTTTTGCATTAATTGTTCAATTTTCAGAAGATTTCTCAGGCAAGAAGTAGGGAATAACCAGCTTACATTAAAACCATATTAAAATGAAGTTAGCCCGTCGGGGTCACCATTTTGCACTAGGATCGCTTTTCAATAATCTTTTCGGCCAAAAAACCCCAGAAAACTGTTTTGTCAAACAATTTTAACAAAGTTAATCATCTCCGATCGGGGTCACTACTTTACCTTTATCGGCCGCTTTTCATAAGCCAAACCTTCTTAACTAGAAACGATTGCGTACAATGTTCTTAAATCTTAGATACAGATATGAATTCATTTTTTTTTGTGGTCGGAACGGCTCGGCTATTAATGACTGAAACCTTGGATTCAAAGAGGGCAACTCTCCCTAACTTGCTTAAATGTCACCTTGAGAACCGAGCCTGCAGCTGTTCTGTAGCTAACCCCATTAGAATCTTTGGCACTTAGGCAGTAGTTTCTATTTTGGAAGGAGTAGGGAAGCGGCTTTGTTGGTCAAACGATTTTGGTTTGTTGGTTCATCCACTCGCACGACTCATCAGCTGATTTAGCCTACATTGCACCATTCGGATGATTATTAGGCTTGAAAATTGTCCTCAACTTCCTTTTCGACCTTTTTGATTCCTTTTTTGCGGGCTGAAATCAATCCTAAAATGGATAATAAGCAAAATGCCCAAATTAAAGTACTAAATAAGATTGAATTAAATTTTTAAGGTTGAATCGAAACCCATTTTTTGATTTTCGAGAGTGTTCCTTGTATGAAAAATATCTTATGGTGTAGTTTTATCTAATATGTTATCCTTTTTAAGATGACAGGACTGTGTGACCGCTTAGTACAAGATCACAATGTGATCTCCACTGGGTTTGATTTTCTTCTCACAAGCTCAACTGCTCTTTTTCTACTTCCTCCTACAGTTTCTAACAAAAAAATAGGAATCCTTTGTTTTCCATCCTGAATTTCAAGTTTTTACCATAATTTACTGTTTAAGACCTTATGAGCAACTAGATGTGAATTATTAGTTTCTAGCGGCTCGATAATTAAGGATATTTACTTTCTCAATGCAGGTATCAACACGAGACTGATGGATTACTTCCTCGCTTTATTCTGCAGTTGCTTACACAAGTAGAAAAGAATCAAACCTTTTTTTTCAACCCTGAAGTTTTCATCACAGTTTAAGGTTCAGGAGCTTGCCTAGAAATCTTGAATCATCTTGCTTTCTTCCAAATGTCTCTGGAAATTGAAGTCCTTGATTCAAATTCCAAGCATTCTTATAGCTTTTCTGTGACTTGTTACTGCATCCATTAAGATCAATTTCACTGGAAATGAAGAAGTTCCAACAAGGATCTGGTCGCTAAATCTTTGGTTGTCAACCCTATTATACTGAGCTAGAATTTCAAGACTGAGGGTTTAATACCCTTAATATCAGTGAATTTCCATTTATTATCTGGCTGTCACGTTTTTTTTTATTCAATTTTTCTTGAATTTTTGATTAATTCTTTCGCAAAAGAAAGGACCTCCAATCCACTACATTATTTTTAAGCGATAACAAAATAGTGAGAGCCAAATCACACACCGGAAATAACAAAATTCCGGAACGCGTATGTGAAGGATACAAGGAAACAGACGGGTAACCATGGAACTTCATTGGAAGAATAGAAAAAATTAGAGGGGTGCATTCCCTCGACCATATAGAAAGCAACTAGTACCACTAATCAAATATAATAAATGATAAAAGTAAAACAGGAAAGGACTCACAGTGAAAAATTCTAGGATGTGTTGTCAAAAAATAAATAAAAAAGGAATAAAGTCTTTTCTTGAAGTCCAATGAAGGCTTTTCGTTTTTGAATTGCGCAAACTATAACAGAAACTTCATTTTTATAAACTGAACGAGCCACTTCATTTCGATAAAAAGATACACGAGAGGCGCTGCTACTAACGGTATTCAATATACATATATCCTTTAAGATAAGCATCTATTCCAATTTTTACCGCTTACTTTAGCACCATTTAAACTTCTTCTCTAGCTAGTTTCGCTGAATCGACTCCATTTCCCTTTAAGGATTCATTACATGTTCTAGCTTCTGCGCTTGATATTCCTTAAAAGTTAATCTAATGTTGTCTCACTGTCCCCAATTCTGGCTACAAATAAGGGAAACGAGATCAAGCAATGTCCTTTTCCTGTTATTAAACTCTACAAGGCATAGTCTTAGGACACAAAAAATAAATAAACAAGCAAAGAAACATTTATGTTTATTTGTCAAAAGCTATAACTCTAACGTCATCCATTTGTTGTCATATCTATCTTACCACAATCATCCATAACGCCTGCTCAATATGAAAAAATCCCTATGCATGCAAAGTCCGATCTACAAATAAATTGCAAGGAGCGCTTGTTCGAGATTGCTTGTTCTACTATGATAACTAGTCATTAGATCAACGAAACTGTAGATCATAAGAAAATAAAGGACAATGCCCATAAGCATGTCCATTGCATTCTGAGAAGATGAGGGCAGTTGAACAATGACGATTATCGTTTCTATCTTAAGGATACTTTCGAACCCAGGGAGAAATGTAGGACACGAATTGCAAACAGTTGAACGACGGGAACGCCTTAACGTCTTCAAGAATATTCTTATTGCTTTTTTTCACCTATAAATGTCTAGTATGCATCTGCAAGCGGTTTAAGAACAATAATGTTATCGGATGTACAAGTTTCGATAAAGTAAACAAGAAGCCTACAATCCAATCTTTCTTGTGTTATGCAGAAATGGTTACTTGGTGGTCCGTGTTTTGATTGAAGTCCGATTTTTGATTGTAATTTTCGATGCCCTTGAAGCAATTCAAAGTGCAGCATACTCAGTGTGTTATACTTTTTTTTATTACTATTTAAGTGAGCATGCCTTTCTGATTAATTGGGATAAATCAACGTTGCTAAGTACAATCAATCTACGTATAAAGGATCAAATGGTATACGATCAAATGATTAGCTTATAATGTATATACTTAGGCTACTTGAACAATGAGTTCAATTGTTTTAAAATACTTAATGAAATCGAAGAAAATGCCGCAACAGAGAGCTATAAATGATCGCCGGTATGAACAGCTGGGGAGCACTCATAGAACCTTGTGGCATGCCACTCACTATATTGATTATTTTTTATATTGCTGGTGCTCGTGCGTGAATGACTATTGGCTTGATGACGCAGCTATCAAAGCTGGTAACCAACATAGATATTTAGGGAACAACAGTATTTCATTTACCTGAACTTTTTGTCTGAAATTGGTAACTACTATGCAAGAACAATAGTTGGGTGAAGGGTGGAAACATTTCTAGATTTGGAAGAATGGTATTGTTCAGTGACACAAAGCTGGATAGTATGTCACGTATGACACGTTTGCTGGTAGTTTTGAGTACGTAGAGAATCATATAAAATACGCATGCTCCTCACGAAACTAATTCAAAATTGAGTAAAACGACTGCTGTCGGGACATATGTTTAAACTTTTTTATTTTGAACTTTGCTGCATATACACCTACCAGACAATCTATGATTGATTCTTCTATTAAACTTAACTCTACCAAACATGGTCATTGGATCTAACGAAGGAACAAAAACAATTTCACTACCTTAAGTCATTTTAAATACAGGTAGCAATTGCAGGTGATCTTTCACTCTCAGGGTGTACATTACGAACTCAGTCATGATTGACTACTCGTATTGGCGCCCCCAAGCCAGTATGTGAGCTCCATGCAATCTTGGTGATCTTGTAATGTGTGTTGCGTAAATTACATCTTAAGAATTACTTCATAGATAATTTATCCCAAAATGTAACGCATGACATTTTAAGGGTTCAATTTTAAATCAATTAACAGACCCATATCGTGGGCTTAAGTGAATTTTCGTTTTCAAATATCAGACAAAACAATTTAGACATTAGTTTTTCGGACCTATATGTTTTTTTGTGGTATCCACATGTGAATATACACATGTGCTTCACTATGGGAGGGACCCCATTATGTTTTTGTGTGAAATAAAAAATGTTTAAAACCTAAACGGTCGATTGACCTTGTGGCGTATGTGAGCTTTGAGTTTGTCAGGTATAAATGATTCGGCCTTATGCAGAGATTATTTCTTGCAGGTTGAAATGGCTTAAACATTAACCACAAATGACACAGGGCAAGGTCGAATTCTTTTCAAATAATAATTGTGGTGGCGGGATTAATTTATTAAAGATGTTTTTCCGGTTGTCGGAAGAAGTACGTAATGTATGATTTGAGTGCGTATGAGTTATGATTATGCTTTTTTTTTCAATGACTCTTAGCAAAATATGCCTAGTTGTTGTTGTTTTTCGAGCATTGCTTTTCTTATTTTCTGCCTTTTTTAACGAATATTTACACAATGTGAGCCAATTCGCGAAGAAGTAGAGGAAGTAATCGCCTAAAAGTTTCTAAATGGGTCCCTCCATAGACTTGCCATCGATTCATTAGGGTACTGGTTCGAATCCATAACCAGTCTGTTTTTTGTGCGCGCATACATTCTTTTGATCGAAAGTATGTTGCAAAAATAAGAAAAGAACAATAGAGGGAAATATATTTACTTTGGTTTTCGAAGATAAATCTGTTGAGAAAATGCTACCGAGAAAAAAGATTCGAATCTTTGGTCACGGACTACTTTTTTTGTGTATAAAGCATATAAAAACTGATCAATTTCAAATGAATTCAGGATATAAAACTGTATTTCATGGATACCACAAAGCTTTTGGTTGTTATCAATCTGTCTGCCTGAACGTAAGTCAAATAACAAGTAACTCTTTTATCGAGGCGTGATAAACGCCGTAGTGCAACGCAAAATTATGAAGGAGAATATAAATAATATTTTTTTTCACTTGACTAAATTTATCTCGATTCGGTTTCAAAACGAGCTATAAAACTTAGATTCTATCTTAGAATTCATGTTAATATTATTTGGCAGTATCCTTAAATTTATGCGAACAAATTCCCAGCTCAATAAAACGCACCTTTGATAGTCACCGCAAAAATGAATAACATTTAACACTCCTGTTGTTATATAAATCCCAAAAAATTCATGTTCAGCACATAATCCTCGCTGACTGTTCATGCATCGTTGGTGGCGTAGCATACAACTGAGAATATAGAGCGATTCAATCACTTCTTCCTTTTGCCTGTTTCGCCTCCTTAATTTGAGTACAATAAAAACCAATAAAAATAAAATTTACAACCGTTTCATTTTAAATAACACGTTTAGGTGCCATTTATCGTTCAGTTTGGTTTCAATATGTTTGTTTTTTTTGGATGTCGAGACTATATCTGTCTTTTCACTACAGCGGTTTCGAAAAAAAACGCTGTGAAACATATATTTATAATTCTCTTGTTAAGAGCCTTAATGTAAGAAAAGGAAACAACAAACCTACCGAACAAACCCGGGTTGACTTTACTGTCCTGATCCTTCCAATGAATTGATGTGTTGGTAGAAAAATAAAAACAGAAAGTTATCAAGGCTGCAAAAGGTGAAAAGAGAATAAAAGAATATGCCGCGTAAGAATAAACCCAGACAAAAAGATTCCATGAAAAAGATGAAAGGACTGCGACTGAAGGGAAAAATATGGTGAAGAGTTAGATCTAGGCATATAAAAATGTAAGGTATAAAACTTAAGTAAACCGATTTAAATCGTTTGAATAAATACTCCGGATACAAAAATACCGATTATATCCTTGAGATACCTTTGATCGGATTCAATGAATCACAAAGACTTTTGGTAACTTATACGACCAGTTCGTGCTACGAAGTTTTTCAAGTTGAAATGATTTAGTTTGGAGAGTATTAACTTAACATTGCACAGGATTGTGTAGGCTATTAGATGAATAAATGCGACTCTATGTTCAAAGATATCTACATTCTTAATGCGAGACTGAACACGAGACTGATAGATTACCCTCTCAATACCAGTTTTCTATTTTGAGCTGAGCAACTTATATCTCAACGGATGACCCGTTCGGTTTAGGGAAATCTCATTTAAAATAAACGCCACGGAGGGGATAGAAATCCCTATTGAAATTATCCCTCTTCCTTCTGTGAAAACAATATTTCGGATCTGTACTTCTATCAGAAAGATTGGAACTAGAGCTAGGGAGATCTGATTTCAGAGAAAGAAGGAGTTGTAAGTAATACCTGTGAATATGACCTCCATCCCCTCTACACTGATAACGGGTCGAAGTCCTTCTCTACAGAAAAAACTAGTCACATCTTGTGTAACACGTAGATCCATTCCTTTTCATACAGCAAAATCTTGACATAAAACTCGATTCAGTATGATGTAGAAGGTCCCTTAGCTACCTTCCACGTTGAAAGACGAAAATAAAAACAGTACGGGAAGGACATGCTAGGAAAGAAATCCTTTCGAGTACGAGTACGTTATTTAAACGTATGTTCTATGCGCCTTCTGTTATTAGACTACATTCGTTTCAAATGTGCTGTAAAATCAGAACATGTTAACAGCTGGCAAACATATTTGCACATACCGGTGATAACCAGACCCACAGCACTTATTCATTCATTCATTCCTCCATTCAATCTTTGTATTCCCTCACCCCGCCCAATGCAAACGAGTCGGGTACCCAGCAGCAACACTCCTTGCAAAATATCTATGACAAAATTAACATAAAAACCTGCAACAATTAACTAAAATTAATCTCGACGGTATCAGACCAATAGTCCAACTCGAAATGGGGGAGAATTGAGGCGCCAAGGGGTTGCGAAACATGATCTCGAAAGTAAAAACGCGAACGGTGTGTAGGCTGGAAAAATCTTTTAACCTTTGTGAAATCTAATTTTCCATCAAATTGACGATCTTTGCCAACCGCGGGCATGCATATCTCAACTTAGAACAACAAATATCTAACGTGCCAGTTCCAAGATACCGATTTAGCTCACTTAGTATCTGAAAGTAAATCTAATCTCTTGCTTAATTTACCTCCTTGGCGGGATGCAGAGTTTTCCAGTGCACTTGTTTCGTATTAGTAAGATAAATCATGTAGTATTGTACCCATGTTGGGCTTAAGCTCTGCAGATACCCCCTCATTGCCGGCGCGAGTTTCTGTTCAATTTTATTTCATTAAAAATTCATAATCCATTCACAAGATCTTTTGCGCCTACATATCCACACTTGGTTTACCTGTACCTTACTCATATATAACATACTCGTTGTCACAACGGATCCAAGTGGCCGGCGGCCCCGAGATCCAACGCGAATGACATTACCGCACACAAATTCATTCATCGGAATTTCATGAAAGAGAGATCAATTAAACAAGTGCAGATAAATAGATAAATAGATACTTAAAGAGTTGGTTTATAATTTGGTATGAAGCTGCTTGGTAGGCAGCCAGGCGCTGCCTATGGATATAAATCCAATCCCAGCTAGGCCACAGCTGAAATGGACGACGCGCGACGCCATTAAATTGGAACTGGATATGGCTACATGGTTTTCGTAGATACTTTTTTATGCAGCCGATACTTATCTTTGGATCTAATGATAAAACACTGGTGACAGATTGGCAGCAAATTGTTTTGATGAATAGATTATCCATACATATATTAAGCATTTGTAGAATGATGACAGTTGAGAATTTTTAATTAAAATGTCGACCGAGACTTCTCATTTTTCGAATTCGTTATATTCTAGCATTTTTTTATGAATATTCATGGAAATATTTTTTGGCTCCATGTTCAGCAATGCTTTCAATGCTGGTCGAATCGTGGAAGAATATTTGTCGAGCATACAACTCTGCCATAACAAAAAAAAATAGCTCCATATGCGTCAATGAAGGTGACCCATCTCATTCTATCCTGAGGCTTCACTTCGTGTACATAATTTTTCCAACAGTCTCAATCCATTGACCACGTCTTCCAGTGGGAAAATTCATCGATTCATTATCTTCACTAATCGAGTCAAACCAGCGATTCCTCGATTTTTTTGGATATTGTTTTCTTTCTCCGAATTATGCATTTAATCTCTCCACTAATAAAATTAAACAAAATATGCAAGAAATTCAGATTATTCTCAAAGTTTTAATATGTTGCCTCGATCTTGTCACTACGTGTGAAATGCGACACCGCTTCAATGAATGCTTCAAACTGACTGCAGCTGTCAAGCATAACAAGCTTGTGGGCAATCACTAAGTGACGAGCAACACCATCTCTCGTTTACAAACCTTAAACTGTGACACGAATGTATCATAATTTAATCGAAGAGCATGGCTGGCACGGTTAGATCATTCAAATTCAATTAATTCGCCAAATTTTGTCTAATTAATAGCAGACCCACTTTTCGAAAATTCAGGACGAAGTGGTTGATCGATCATTGCTGTCAGATGTTTAAACTGGATAACTTTTTGCTGTTTTGAACTGGTTTAGGTTTCTAGAAGACATGTCATCGAAACATGTTTTCATCTGGTAGCTCTCCAAAAATTCTGATCAGCTTAGGTAGACCCAACTAGAATCCCCTCCTAGTCTTCTCAAGTGAAACATGATTAAGAAATCCATTACATGATGGTAGGATATAATCTGATATTCTAAGCTCTAACAATCTTTACCTTGATAAATGCAACAAACTTTCAATTAGTTGTAATCAATTCAGAAATTGTGTAAGCGACATCCCTTTCGAAAAAAAAACACTCTCTCTGTCTCAAAAAAAGAGGACCAGGAAGAAATCAACCCTCTAGAACAAAACAAAAAACTTTAACTGCTTTTTGGCAATATTTCTAAAAAAATTCAACTGTTCATCGCATTCACAATCACAGTTTTTTCAGTAAGCTAAGTATGTTTTATTGTTAATAGAAATGTCATTGTGCATCCTCTCAAAAAAAAACCTCAAAATCAAAACAGTTCAAAAAATCAATACGCTCCCACAACGACAAAAAACTCCCCCAAAATCCACCAACAAATTCAAAAAGGCATCAAGTGTTAAAATCGAGCTAAACTTTTATTACGGTTAGTAACTGCGGGAGGAATTGACCCTATCTTAAAACCAAAATTCATAAATGACAGACCAGAAAAACCCTAAACACTTTTATTCTAAGGAAATCACAATCTTTATACGAACAAAAAAAAAAACACCAAAATAACAATAAATAAAACATGATGGTCATGTAAGTCGAAATAAGGATACTCACGCTATGTAGTATTCTATTGTATTTATAGACAATATGGTGTTGCAATAATCATGTAGTTGTTGAAACTCGAGGAGAAGTAGATGGTTTTGCTTTTTGGGACAAATGAATGAAGGCTGTTTATCCTGTGAGTACAGGACTTCGAGACACGCACATCTGGACTACCCACTTAAAATTTCTTCTATCAACCGGAGATTGATGTTCCTAATTTAGGGTCAAAAAATATCTCCGTTTCTCAGGTTTCTTTGGATTTGACGCCCAGGTCACAGTATTGTGCATCGTAAGATGAATATCCTGGAGCTGGGATAAGTGCCAGCCATTGGATGAGGTTGCGAAATTCTCTGAACTCAACAGACAAGAAGGAAATGTTCAGATGTCTATACTTACTTTCTTTCTTTCCTTTTGTCCAACTCATACGAGCCTGGACCCTTCCTTAACACCACAGACGCACGCTTGAACGCGGTGTTACAGTTTAGCAGACACAAAGCTAAACTCTACAAGCTGGGTGGCTTGTAGAGTGTGGATGAATGTCTTGTATCTAAAAACAGTATTTAACGAGTCGAGCGAAGTAAGAACACTGATAGAAAAACCTCGAAAGCGGTAAGTAGATTGAATCATCGAAAACAGTATCGATTCCTTGGTTGCTTGGATTCCAAACTGGAGAATGTGATTAATGTATTGACAAGTTGGAGAGAAGGCATCTTGAAGATAAAGGTCCGTGATGTGCCCCAGAGACTTGATGCCGACGATAACACTAGTATAATTTTTTTATTTAAATAAGGTCATAAAAAAGATTTTCTTTACCTACAATCCGAGGGGAACTAGAAGGGTTCAAAATTAGAACCCGGCAAAGATTAAACCGTGCCAATTTCAGAACCATGCAAAAGTAAGACCGTGCAGAAAGAAGACCGTGCAAAAGTGAAACCGTGTTAAATTGAGGCCGTACAAACTAAGAAACTGAGTATTTATAAGATGCGCAGTGGCTTGCTTATTGAAGATCAGTACGTGCTAGTAGCTCAATATGTTTAAGATTACTCTGGGAATAATGTTTTATTCAGTTTCGTTCAATGAAGTTGATATCAGTTGAGTTTGCTCTTAATCGTCCAGATCTACAAAGTTTTCCTTGTTTTCCTCTCCTTAATTTTCGAAAAGACTTTCTAAATGAGCCGAAAATTGCTGTTTCCTGAATAGCTCTCCGAGCCCGAAAAACAAGCAAGCAAAAGTTTTTCTAGATGTTTTTGTTCTGGATCAGTCAAGATAGCAAATATTTAACTGATATTTAAGGAAAACATGTATCCTAAGTGGTTGTTTATGAAGAACTTTATGCATAAATAGTGCAAAATAATTCCGGCTGCTGAACAGTTGAAGATATAAAAATGTCAAAGTCACTTCCTTGAACAGATTATTTTGGTATTCAACAAACATTACCAACAAGGACTCAATACGTATTGTGTGAAGCTTGTAGACCTTCTATGAATTATAAAAATTCTTCACAACATTTGCACAAAAACGAGTTCCAAAAAGAACGAACCATTTGCAATTATTGCAATCAAGTAAAAGGAATCCTTGACTAAATTAAACACTAAATGCAAGACTACTGACCCACTACCCTTGAACTTTGGAACAGATTATATTCGACGCCCTGCAATTGTAATTAATTTCAACACATGCATTCCATTGCATATAATTCATTGTGTATTTACTCAAGTTAACATTTGTATCTTATTCAGACAAAAGCTTCGCTAAACTATGAGCTCTATAGCTCTAAGATGTGGTGAGACACATTCACTGCGCTCAACATATGCACATATGAAAGTTCAACAGTTATTTCAAGATCTCAAGCCAGATTAAAGAAATGCAAATAAAAGTAAAATTAAACAAAAACAACATTACAGCCGAGCTTTAAATTAGTCACACATATTAATTCCATGTAGAGAGTTCATGTCGTTCACTTATCAAAATTTAAATAAGATTCTGTTGAAATTGTGACCCAGTCATTTGTTGATATAAAAAAGACTGATGAAGATGGACGGCGAATAGTTAGGAGATTGTCTGATGTTCTTTCCTTTCTAGGTCTCTTCGAAGATTAACTGCGGGTCTCGAAACTTCCAAATTCTGTATTTAAAGACGTTATTTCTGTCTTAGTTTTAGAGTTCTATTCTGAAAGCATCCAGCGAAATAGATTGTTTATTCGCTGATAAATTCTGATTAAGTGCTTTAAATAAAACTTATGTTAATTGGTATTGTTTTATGATAATTCTTTCGTGAGAACACACAGTTGGGCTTTCAGAGAATGAGGATCTAACGCTTTCCGTATGTTTTCCGCTTTTGTTGATTTGATTTCATTGAATTTGTTCAGGAAAGACATTATCCTCCCTACCACCATTCCCCCTATGAAAACAAGTGAACAGTAATTTATTATCCTTCCCGGTAATGGTAGAAAGTCAATACCACACACGCTTGATCTCTAATTAACTAAATCCATAAATCTTTACTCCATTGCCACTAATAAACACTCATCGTCAAAATGTCAATGCAATTTTTATCCTTATGACATATGGCCATGGTTATTTATCCTTTTGTAATGCAGTAGCACACACTTGTATTTATTTCCAACCATCAAAGCCACCACCTCGACAAGTCTCACATTGTAATTCAAAACGGATTCGACAAACAGTAGATACGCGATGCACAATGCATAGTGCAAGGAGTCTAGGATATGAATGATATGGTGATGAAAACCTCACAAGGGGGTTGTTATGCCAAGTGCTCTACACTCTTGGGTATATTTCCATTTTAAAAGCAGTCCTGTTTTTGAGGTTTTCGTGTGGATTGAACTTTTGCCGGAACAGCGCAATAGTTGTTTAGATAAAGGATATAGCGAGGGTAGGCGGATCATAGTCATAACTATAAAAATTTGTGTGCACATTTTTAGAAATGATGCAGGATTTAATGTGAAATGCGTCCCGGGAGAAAACAACTGCCATAAAAAAATGAGAAGTAAATAATTTTTATTATTTTTGGGACTGTCGAGGTGATGCGGATAATACTTTACGATTTATTTTCATCGTGTAAATAGTTGAAAAATTAGTTCTATTGAGACTTTATAACATTTTGTACTACATGTTCAGCACTAATTTTGTCACTTGTCCTTTCACGGACACAAGTATTTGATTGGGCTAGAAAACTTAAAAACGAGCGAGAAAGTGTAGAAAATGATACTCACGACCGATTCACTATTGATGAAATCGCTACCGTTTGGCATATCTCAAACTGACAATCTCAGGTAAAAATGATCTGAAGTGACAAGTCAAAAGTCAAGTTCCTTTTGATTTTTTTCTGTGAGTAAAAGGAAATAGTGCGCAAGGAGTTCAGTAGAACGGTTTTATCTTGACAAAACCACACTATCGTGAGGTGGCGCTTTTTATTCAAAAATGCATCAGCCTGTTTTTGATCACTTACCGCTGTATTCGCTTAATTCGGTAGCTTTCCTCTTTTACCTCTTTAGAGAACGGCTTAAGCACCAAAAAAAACTGCCATGGTAACATTGTGCCACACAAAAGGTGTCAAATAAGATTCTTAAGGACGTTCCGCCTGAACAATTTGAAAATTCAGTCGCAATACCAATTTATAAGGTAATCTATTTGGAGTAAATAAAAGGATTTTGAAAAGAGCTTCGACTATGATTCTGAAAAACTTTCTGGTAGAATGACTTTCTCCCGACTGCCAATGTGCAGGAAGAGTATTTTGAACAAACGAAAAGGGTCTAAAATTGAGTAAACGTGTTGTATGCAAAAGACTCTTCTAAGGACGACGATAAATAAATCAGCCCGAAAATTCAAATAAATAAGAGTCCTGAAAAAAACTGAAATCTAGTTACTGCATGCCACTGAGACATCGAGCAACAACCAAAGAATAACCTTGCAAAGCTTCAAGGAATATCTTACCTGAATCCAGGCAGATTTTTGCTACAACCTTTTGTCTGTATGATGAATTAACCTTTGCAAGCTAACGACTCTTTTAAAATATGAAGAAAGTATAATACTTTCGTAAAATATTATTTTTTTGGCACTTTTAACGTTGTCCTTGAGTACTGTGGCATACAATTAACCTAGAGCAACGCCACACCCTCTTAGGCAGAATATTTTGGACCTATACAAGTGGCAGCTGCAGCATGAAGCATTTTTTTAAAACTTTCTCATTGCTTCACGCACTAGATGAAGCACGGAATTGGTTTTGGAGCCATTGATATCTCAGTTAACAACTTAATACGAACCATGGACCTGTTGTACAGAAGGCGAGCTGTCAAAAAACTAAACCAAAGCAACTACATTTTTGAAATTATGTAGCTTGAGACAGGATGCATGAATTTTCTAGTTAAAACTGGCTTTCATAAACAAAACTGGAAGGAAAGACGACTCACGCTTAAAGCCATGATATTAAAAACTGAATGAAATAAATCTATAAAATCGTCAAATAAAGCATTTCTGCATAATTATCCTTTTCTTAGCTTCGAATTCCTTTCCGTTTCCAGTAACGACTCTAGTCCTTAATATTCGATTGAAGTTTTTTCATTTATCAGAATAAAGGACGTATTTTTTCAGAATAAATTTCAATCAACTACATCCCGAAAAGTTGAATAGAAACTGCCAGGATTAAATCCATTGCAGATCCTATCCCGCTGGACGTAAAATGAAATCTTCCTAGAGCATGAAAAATTTTCGATTTCCCTTTGCCTTTGACTGAATATGTCTAAATTGAAAATGTGAAATTTATGTACGGATTAACATCATCCCAGTCTCGATGATCTATTTCATTTGAATCCTTCAGTGAATTTTCATTTTACTCAAATCAACGTCGTCATTTGCGAAGCAATGTTCTTTTCAGATAAAACCAAAGATATTGATAAGTATCTTGAAATAGAACAACGGCTTGTCAATTTCGACCGAGAAAATTGTAGGGGCTGACATTAATTAACACTAAAACATGTCCTTTTTCGTCTTACGTGACAAGTGAAAGATGATTATCCATTTGAACCCAATACGAACGGCCGAAACAGGACAAATTCATGTTAAAAGGGATAATGGGAACATTAAATTGAGTGAACCTTTTGAAGATGATGACGGTTGGAGATAACATGGACAGTAATTTTTCAGTTGGAATGCACTTGAAGAATGCACTTCTCCCTGGTTCCATAACGTTTAAGGATTTCACTACTTGACAGATTTTTCCGGGTTGCTATTCATCTTTTGTTAGAGGACAAAAATGTAATCATAACAATCAAGTTTCTCAACTAAAATGAAATATTTTATCATTTTCCGCATCGGGTTCTATTTTTATCTTTCTGGAACCGCAGCGCAAGCCAAGGTCCTTGACATTTACCTTTACTGCACTCTTCTTGAATATGTGTTTGAGGGCAGGAAAAATCCGCTTCGTTTTCAAATCTACTAAAATAAATGGGACAAGTGTGCATTGGAATAAAATTAATACGAAGAAATTCATCTTCATTTTTCTTCTGATTTTTTTTTGAGTCGTCCTCTTAATAATCCCCTTGGGCTTTGAATTGACAGTATGGTGTGTGTTCCTGGTGTTGACGGTCATATGAAAAGAAGCTGAAGACAAGGGGATGAATGTCTACAGCGCGGTAAAAGTTGATGGGGAGATTGTAATAGATTGAATTGAAATGCGTTTTATGAACTATTTTTAAATCATGAACCGGATTAAACGACATGAAAAGGAAAGTTTGAAGTTCAAAGGGAGAAAGTATGGGATTCAGAATGTGGACTTAATTCGTCTTGGCTGGGTGGAATTAGAAAAAGAATGCAACAATAAGAAATCGCAATTGCGCGTTAAAATTCATATGGTAGGGATTTTGGCTGAAAATATTTTTTGAGGAAGGGACAGGATGATTGTTGTATGGTAGAATATCATAAGAATTTACTGAGTCGCCTCTACTTTTTGTTTGCACCAAAGAAATTAGCCTTCAAACCGAAGCTTCCGAAAGTTATGATAAAGGAGCTCACAGTTTTTTTCAAGCCTATTATTAGAAGACCTTGAATGCGTTGCACTTCTCTCTAACCAACTGAAATGAAAGAAGAATATAAACAAAAAAGTCTGTGAATTTCTCAACAAACTCTAAACATACTCCGCTCAGTATGCAAGCAAACGCAACAACATCAAAGCAGAAACAAATTTCAAGCAATTTCTTTAAAGTAGAGCGCATCTACCTCACCGAAACTCACTTCGAGGGCCCGCATTATCGTCCAATTTCTTCATTAATGAAATAGAAGTCACCCCAGGAGCACTTTAAATGCAACGTTTGTATATATTTTTTTGACTTCCTCATTTCATCAGTCGCAGCCGCAATCGCAACAAAACCAGCAGTAGCAAAGGAACTCCCATTTGGTAGGCACTCTCTGCATTCTGCCTTTAGTGTTTCAGAGTGTTATTCACTGCACACCATGAAAATTGAAATCTAAATCAACTTAATAAATCAAATTGAACTGAATTAAGGGCCTGGTCGTCGTTTTTCGTGTTAGGTTCATCGTCATCCTAAGCTTACCATAAATGTACAATGTGGGACCCTAAATGTTTTTCCCTTCGGGTTTCCCACAAACAATTCACTTTTAATAAACTATCAAGTACCGTAAAATGCTTCTGTTGCATTAGTCTCCTCCCCTGCATACTCTTTGTCCTTCACTAGCTCAAATTGCCTATCTTGGTATCCATCTTTCCAAAGTGTCTATCTTTTGGTACCATGGATAGTGTATGGAATTTGTAAGGAAAGTACTAACTCATGTCCGTTAGATTACTCAATCAAAGAGTATGCATATTGCATAGTAGTAACAATTTGACTTGAAACATATGGCTCGATCCGATATTAAATTGCGGCAAAATTTGTAACACAAAAGCACGAGTAGATTGGTATTAGTAGTAGAAACTTGCGTAAATCCAGCAGTGAGATATGGTTTTGTACCGGTAGGAATTTTGTAAACAATAAACAGCAATGGTCCGATATGCGCACCTTGAGGAACAGCCATTGATTCGTTTACAGATGGATCTGGTGTGTTGATCAAAATTAGGTATTTTGCAATTCTTTGATAGTATACAGATAATCCGGTGAGAACATGTAAAAACACTTTGTGAATGGCGGCTAAGTCAAACGGCATGATAACATATCGATTTAGGAAATGTCTAATGTTAGAAGAAAGCCTTGCATGGACCATGAATAATTTCAAGTTAATCATTTGTTTTTAACTTATGTAATATCAAATTGAATTGATATTTTGCCACTGTTATGCGTAGTTCAGATGGTTTTCAGCTTGAATTTCGATAAATCTGTGTAAGAACTGATAGATATACTATAGGTATCGCAAGGTGATTAAAACGATTAATAGAATTTCTATTCAACCAAAAGAAATAGATTTTCCCACCTCAAATATTCCCATAAACCATCAGAGGCATTTTTTTTTTACTTTTCTTAATTTGCATACTAGTTTCAACCACTAAATCAACTTCCTAATACGTATGTGATGACACAAATAAAATGTAATTCGAGTTAATATTTGGTCAAAACCAAATCTGTGTTATATTCAAATCGTATGTATGATAAAAATGTGTGGTTTATCTGTTTCTGTGTTAATCGAAAAACAACAGACCATAAAAGAACATTTCTATTGGCTAAAATTTAATTTGTTTAACAATTCAGGGCTCTTGGAGACCAGTCGTAGATGTCCAGATGAGGTTGAACGAACTATAGGAGAGTTCGTTCGAAAAATATTTAAATTAAATTAATCAAACAAATTAATATTGTTCTAATTTCAAATCATTTCGTTAGACAAAAACGTGTAGGCCAAATCAAATTGATAGAGACATGTTGAATAAAATTGTGTTGACCGGAAATTTAAAGTAGTCAAATTGTTTGTTGCATGTTGAAATACATTACTTTCGATCCCATAAAATTAACAAATAAAGTTGTGGAGAAGATTTTTGCGGTCTGGTTCTTCTCACGTTTTATAACGATAAAAAAAATATGGACTGGGTTAAACTTTAACTAAGCTTCAACTTTTTCTTAATGACATAATACGAGTCCACGGTGCGGCTACGGCTGTCGCGCCATTGATGATGATAATAAATGTCATTATTGTGACACTTACATTGCAGAGCTGGGCGTACATGATTCCTTACATTTCATCCTCCCTCCCCCCATAACTAAACTAAATTCTCAAAACTTAATTCAAAAAAAAAATGCTGAGCTCTTTTTGACCTTCTGAACTAATTGGGACCTCAACATCAAAGAGCAGATAGGACGACAGGAGCAATACTGCTTATCACTTGTAATGAATTGATCTTACTACAATTTTGTAAAAAACGCCTTTCTTCAAAGCCCTTAAGAAACCGAAAGCAGTTTTTTGGAATCATACTTGGGATATAGGGATAATGTTCCAAGATTTATAAAGCCAACTCTAAGCTCAGCAGCTATTGCAAAATGAAAGCTATAAAAGGATGAATTTTGATGCAAAAGGAAGACCACTTTGAACAGTTCCTAAATTAATAACACATTAAATTTTCAATAGTTAAATTCACAGAATGTCTAATCCAACCGGTATCATTGTTGTGTAAGATAGATCATGGCTCGTTTCCAATCTCATCTCAGTTCAAGATCTACTTCATTTTCAACCTCCCTTATCAAGCTCTGTCTTAAGTCTTGCTGCACGAATTCTTTAGCGAAACAAGGCTTGAGACTTTTGATATGAATATAAGTGCAATTTGAATCCCAGTCAAAAAACAACCGCCTGCTTATCCTCTCCCAAAAATATACTTAATAATATATTTCGGCGAGCACAAACATTTCATATCCTGGCTCCACTGTTCATCTTTGGTACACCAATTTACTTAGTATACACTAGGTCATATTCGTTTACACTCCTTTCGGTCCTTGGCCTTGCGTATGTGAAAGTTCCAACAATATCGATCTCTAGTTAGAAAATCCCTGGTTAGAACCATACACTTCCAGGACCTTCGCACTGATGTTTGTCCCTCAGCATTCCCTGCTAATATTGTCCTAGACAACTACATTCCATGCCTGAATCCACGCCTTTCAACCAGGCATAGTGCAGGTCTGAGTACAACTTAATAGATTTGTAGATTAAGGACGCTGAATCTCGAACCTCAGATCTTAGAAACCCTATAATCCTGAGTGCAACGGTCAGTTTATTTGTAAGGATAGGCTCAATTTTAAGTTGAAAATGTCACGTTACTTTTTTATTTAATTTATTTTTATTTTTATTTTAGGAGTCTCTTTCATTATTTATGTTTCCGATCGGAGGAGGTTACCAATTGGAGGGTACTTTCACATGCTTCAAATATGAGGGCCAAAATCTCGCGAAGTTCTGTAGCGTTACAGAAACGTTGATGCTACATCTGTTCCGAACTTTCCAGTGGGTGTCAAAACCGAAAGGATTCCACCAAAGACCCAAAATGTATCTCAGGCCTCTAAAAATACTTAAAGGGTAGAATTTTTCGTGATTCTTTCCAATTCTAGGCTCAATATTGAGTTGAAAACCACCACTCTCATTTATTGTTTTGCATCAATGTTATAACAATTTTAGTTCATCAAACAGAGTCCGTCGCCAACAACATAAATACCAACCAATCTCATCCAATAAGCATTAAATTTTTACTACCGAATAGGATAACGTATCGCTTATTATGTTTTACTTTAAAATTCAAATCATTTCACACTATCATCAAAAAAAAAATCCAAGCCAAAGTCAATAAACCCATTTTCCAATAGAGTATCTTTTAATTAATGTCATCGCTGTTTGTCGTTCAGCTCCTAGTCATCTGAAACTAGAGTTTGAACATAACATTCCTTTGCTGACAGAATATCCAACTAAGACATTCACTCTTCATTGCCAACTCATAGACATTTTACATCTTTCAATGCAAGTCCTATCATCATTGATGCGCTGAGCACTCCTTTGGTAAATGAAACCATCAACGCCTAACCGAATATTTTCTTTGAAGACCTTACAAGAAAAGGGGAAGAAATGTTCTTTTCTTTAATGTTTACTCGCATTAGCTAACTCAACAGTAGCACTTTCTGCCAGTCAGCTAATGTACAATTAATAATTGTGGTCGTGCACTAACACTTTCAAAGTATCAGTGACCTACGGTGCGACAAAATGCGTTTATTTTCCATCTGTATAAGGAAGAAAAATCTGGCGCCGTAGATGCATTTTGCGTAAACGATGAATGATAGAAAATGACTTATAAATCAAGACGAGATGAGTTCATAATCATAAAAGTTTTGCTATAAATATATCTACAACATTCGGTTGCTCTTATTCGAAGCTGTACTTGATGAACTCCGAAAGAAAACAAAGTGGGCCCGAAGATAGTGCCTTGCATCCACCCGACTATTTCGTTCCAGCCAACTCCTTGGGACCATTGACTAATAATATTTGGTGTTTCGTGGAGAAAAAAAACTGACAGTGAAAAATTAATGAATATGAATTCATCACAAAAAGAAGGAGAAGCAGCAGCAACAACAACAAACCATTCACGATTAAGATTCAATGCATTATTTGACCATGTCAGCGAGTGCTGCATCAAACTGCACTACTGTTTGTCTCCTGCATTTCTTTTCGTTGCTAAAAATATCAAAGATCTTAAATATCGTTTTCAAGTAGTCGCCAGTCACATTATTCTTGCGTCCCATGGGAATGCAAAAAAGGTAATGCATGAGATGGGTTTCATCATGGGGATGCATTATCAAAAGTTATAGTGTTGCTATACGATTCGATAAAGGAATGCAGGGAAGGAAGAAAGTTTGTTCTTTTGATCGAGGCAAATGATCGATTAATTTCGCTCGTTTTGGATGCGTTGATGCGTTTGTCGAATAGAATACTAAGCTATAAGGTTAGTGTCGCGTGATTGGTGAAATTTGTTATTTTTAGGATGCTGATGTGAGTAAGACGATGACGGATACATTGGGATTCAAATTAATTTAGATTGTAGGGATTTAGGATTGGCTATTTTAGAAACTAGTGATAATACCTAGTGTGTGATAGAAATATATACAGATAAAGGTATTTATGTTACTCGTTTGCACAACATAGAATAGCCTCGGATGTTCTTAAACACTAAAATAGACTTCACAATGTAAGCAATCTGTCCGGGTCATCAAAGACAATCAATTCGTCAAACGTTTTAAAGTGGAAACCATTCAAGCATTCAAGTATTAGTCACTTAATTTGCTTTTGCACTCATTTGTATTAATCAAGGCACAATTTTTCATATTTTTTTGAAGAGGACGCACATGTTGCATCAGGCGCTTTGATTTCTCATTCTTTAAATGGAATATTACCAACCATAATTGTTGACTTCTTCTTTTTCCGGGTGTTAAATTTCATGCATGCATGTAGCTGTCAGATTTTAATGACAGATACGAAGTTGTGGTTTCAAGTTCACAGAATGGAGGGAGAATTCATCACTAAATATAAGCTTAAATATAAGGCTGGGATTCATTTAAAGTCGACTCATGGCTACGACGGTCCATCGAAGTCACTACTCCGGATATAAATGAAAACGTAGAAAAATTAATATGAAAGGGTGCTACACTGAAGAAAAAACAGCTTGCAGAAATGGTTGAAGTATCAAGTACGACAATTTTTAAAATTCTTCACTATCATCTGAGCTTGACAAAGTTCAGCGTTAGACTGGTGCGGAGAATTCTCACTCCGCCTCAAAAACAACATCAAGTGCTTCACTGTCGACACTGTTGAAGGCAAGGATTGCCTGTTGAATCGAATTATTACTGGAGACGTAAATTGGACTCATCATAAGGATTCTGAGAACAAACAGGCGCTACCTCTATGTAGTGGCACATAACCAGCCCAGAAGTTTAAGGTGTCACAGGCGCCCCTTAAATCATTTTGACAGTCTTTTAGGACTCATCAGAGATCCTTTTGACAGATTACAAAGATAAAGGCGTCATCGTTAGTGGATAATACTAAGCTTCAAAAGTTTTCACAATAGTAGTGGTATGATAAAGGACAACGCTAGACGTGTGTCGAGATTGTTCACTCCGCCTCAGAAACAACACTGCGTAGATTGTTCCCCGTGCGTTTTTTTTTACTCTGCAGTGAAGACACGGATGGAACATTGAACCGAATTGTTGCAGGAGACGTAAATTGGATTCATCATTATGAACCTGAGTCCCAACTGGACTCTTTGCAGTGGCACCTTAAAAACTAAAACAGTTCTGGGTGTCAGTCGACTGGTAACATCATGACGACAGTCTTTTGGGGATCCTGTTGACAGATTACAAAGATAAATGCGTTATCATAAGCGGATAATACTATGCTTCAAAAGTCTTCACGATTATTTTGATATGAAAAAGGACAGCTCTAGATAGGCGCCCAGAACAATTTCTCCGTTTCAGAAAAAATGTCCCGCACGTTTTTGGACACCTTTCGTGAAGAATGTTGGAATATTGATGGAATATTGAATCGAATTGTTACTGAAGACGAAACTGGAGTTCATCATTATGAAACGGAGTCAAAACAGGACCATACAATGCAACACAACCCTCTTAAATGCTGTAAGTGTCAGAGTCGAATGGTAAAATCATGGTTACAGTCTTTTCGGACTCAGGAAGGACCCTGTTGACAGATGTCAAAAATAAAGGCGTCATCACATCCGGGAAATACTCCGCTTTACACAAAGAAAGTTTGTAGAATGGATCAAAGAAAAAAGAAGGCGAAAATTGACTAAAGTCTCCTCCTTCTACACGACAGTGCGCCTGTTCACCATTGTCGCGTTATGTTTGCTGTCTAGGACAAAGTGGAACTTGATATTTTCGATCACCCACCCTTAAGTCCTGAATTGGCTTCCGATGATTATTATTCCCAAAGCTTAAAAAAGAACTTCATGGGAAGACGATTACGAGCGATAACAAAGTAAAGGACACTGTTTCAGCTTATTTTTCGGACAAAAGCAAAACATTTTTTAATGGTGGCATACATAAGCTAATTAAAAGATATGAAAAATGTATTAAATTAGCAGGTAAATGAATTGAAAAAGAAAAATAATTGTGCATTTATACTCTCAGTTCTTACCCTCCATTCCTCGAAGTTAAAAACGTCTCGTACTGGGCTGATGATTGAAAAATAAGTTCTGACGCGGAGCAATTATTTTGATTAATTTCACATGTTTTCGTTAGTAATTAATCAAGAATAAACGTATTGCATGGGAAGCATGAAGAGCTATTGCCTTAAAATGAAAATCGACCTCGCAGAACAGAAAATTCATCTTATATCAATTAACCCAATTTCAATTATCACAAGGGAAGAAAAAAAAAGATGTATCGCAACTAATCAATACCAGATATTTTGTCCAGATAATTTCCACAACATCACCAACATAACTCCCCAACAATACGCCCGCCCGACTTATTTATTTCTTAATTAGGAGTCAAACAATCAGCATCTGTTCTACGTTCTAATAAACAAACCAAGATGTTATCGGAAAATCAAGACAAGTCTGACTTAGGGTGGAAACTCCAACTTCAATCAAAGTCTTTACGATAGGAAAAAATGCTGTCGAACGTATTGCATGTGTGTTGTAAGATTACACAAACAGGTCACTGAATCTTTGAGTTGGTTATGATTAGAAAATAAAGATGATTGTGTCATAGCAAAAGGCTGATAGGGAGCCTGGGAGCAAAGCCAGAAAGTGATAAGAGCTGTATAAATGGGTTCCAATTCTCTATACAGGCTCCATCAGTATCAGTTTATGCAGCGTAATGAAAGCAAGCATAAACCAAAATTAGAACATAATCAAAGCGTTTCCATGATCCTATGGATTGGATTTTGTTCTTAACAACAAAGTCTGAACACATAAAGGATGTGTTCCGAGTAGAATCTTGCAGCACCGACAAACGGTGCTCCGAGAACAGACTTGCAGTATACTCAGTCATATGACTTTCTAGACATGTGGAAGTTATGTATGATTGCGGATAATCCGTCTAGGATGAATATGAATCCCTTTATCACCAGAATACAGACTGAGGTCATTTCAAAATATGGTTGCCAGCTGGTAAACAATCAATCAGGCAATAAACTCCCCCAAACCAACATGCACTAATACCCTATTGCAATCTATTCCAGAGCCTGTTGACTCATGAAATGTTTATATGACTCGACTGCAACAATACCACGACTACGTACGGTCGTCAGGATGAATAACACCATAAGAAAACTATTCACCACCGTAAAACATCATATGACGCTCATATGTGTCCCGAACTCAAATGCACCATAAAATATCAAAACTGATTCAGTTTTGCTTTGGAATTTTCTTTTGAGTTCGTCTCCTCCTCTCTCGGTGGTTCGTTTTAGCTTTGATTGCACATATTTCTTAGAAGACAAAAAACACTGAACATTCTTTCAATTTGAGTCAAAAGAAAAACACACATATGTGCTTTCGGGCCGCTGCACTTACCCCTTTTAATCACGCACACATATGTTTTGTATGCCATATTTTCTTGGAAAATGTTAAATCTTTCGGTCATCGAGATCAGAAGAATTCACGCAAATGTTTTGCTTACACAATCCAACACTAATAGGACGGTTTAATGAAAATGTCCTTGTTGAAAGATTTTTAGATTTATTTTATCATTTAAGCTCAACACACACTCACCCCCGGGGACCATCTGTCCTTCTCCATGCAATGGTTTCTTGTCTTAATGCATTTTAATTAAACGTTTCATTTTCAATTATGATTAATTTTAATTTTTGCATCAGCCAGCACAAATAAATGGTGGAACGTTAAAAGGCGAGTATTCAAATGGACATTTGATTGTTTATTAGTTTAACAATTGTTTTCTTTCTTATTTCATTCCGAGAGTACTATGCAAACCAAACCAAGATGGGAATGAATTTTGGAATGTGATCTTGACCTCATCGTTAGCCTTAAGCTTGATATGGACATGTTTTTACTTCTGGTTTTTCGTTAGTGTTTGTTGTTACTATCAGTTGGAAAATGTCAAGTACTTGACAACTAATTATAAAAATATCACTTCAAAGGGCTTAGATGCAATTATAATTTCCGCTGATTAGATTTTTATGGGCCAATTTTAGTTAGCCCGGAATGCCATTGCATGAATTGAATTGGAAGACCTTTTTCAACTTTAAATCGATTCTATTAGAGACCATTAGAAACAGATAAAGCAATCATGAAAATGATGATCAGTTGCTAAGAGGAAATTTTCATCACTGTAATGAGGTCAACAGACCTGAAACTCCAGTGAGTTTCGGGGCGGTTTTCGGCAGGACTTCAACCCTTTCCGATTTATCCATTTATCATACCTTCCTCATGTACCCTGAGACCCTCCAAATTGCTTTAGACAATCTTTTGCGTACCTTTCTTTCACAATTCTTGCTTTCTTGTTGTTTTGGTTACAGCTTCAAAATATTATTTTTCGAGGCCAAATTGGCTTTCGTTTCCAAGCTTCAACAAAAATATCATCAGTTCTCACATAACTCTTATTTTCAAATCCGCATATCCTTTCTTGACATGCGAGATGTGTTTCTGAAGGACCTGCACTTTCTATCGGACTTTGTTTTTGCGAAAACAAGACCGATTTAGATCGATTGTGCTTGATTGTACCAACTTTGTTCTCGCCTATCTGTGGAGTATGCTGCTGGAAGGCAGCTGCTGAGGTAAGACGACTGGAGTACCTGCTTTACCTCGAACTGGATGACAGTCAGGTTAAAAACCATTCAAATCATTCAGACAATTTTTGGTAACGATGATATGGCCCTACATATTAAAGAGCGCTTACTAGAAAACGTGTTGATGATCGTTTGCCTCTGACAGCTTTGTTTGACACTACTCCGACCAAACTACTTCCAGGATGCCCTTAGACGCGATAGTATGCATCGCAAGAGGCCAAAGTTATGGTCAACAGGAAATTGGTGTCTTTTAACCACAATCTTCCAGCTGATAATTAAACTCAAATAGTTTTCAGGGCCCCTAACAGTCCTAATATCTCCCCTCAATAACTTATGGTTGCTCCGGAAAAGCAGAGATCATTGAAATGCTAGCGATTTCAAATAAAGAATGACATTATGGTTGCGGAAATACCGGAACTAAATTTCGATTTCAAAAGGCCCTTTTTGGGGGTGCTTCCAACAATTGTCACATCGCTGGAACAAGTGTGTTGAGTTTTTAACAAACTAATTCAAGTATAACTTGGTCGGATCCAGGTATACCACCTTTTTTATCCGGCCAAAACTACTCATACTACTGATACCTATTCAGAACAAACAGTGACATTTCTTTCTATTTTTGATGTTGAATTCATTTTGAACAAACAATGATTTTGATAGCCTGATAATTTTTGGCATCTTCAGAAACTGAATGACTTTAAAATGTTTTGAAGATAGATCAATTACCTTTATTATTCCTTTATTCGTCCTTACCTCTATAACCAGCAAACAGCAAAGTATTTTTCCTCACTTCTTATTCTTTGTATGAAGCCACATATCGTGGTCATCCACCATTACTTTCTAAATCACCAAAAGGTTAATTTTGACCAAGCAACCCGTAAAGGCAAAGAGTTTTTTAAAAAATGCCTAATATGTCAAAAAACTAACAGTGGACAGTCGAGGCCCAGAAAAAGACAGTGACAGGTGCCTATCACAGCCCGTGCCTATCACAGCCCCTTTTCGGTCACTTTTACAAGGTTTATTCCAAAAAAAATTCTCAATTCATTGCAATTTAGGAAAGATTTCCCGAACTTGAATCTTACCCCTTTTTTCCTCCCACGGCATTATTATTGCACACTTCCTGGTGACGTGGGAGTCCTAATCACTAGAGAGAAATACATCCAAATCTGATGGGTCACTTCTTTTTCGAACTCTAGCGCAAAAAAAGGCATCGCTCAATAGAACTCGTTTAAGTTGAGGAAGAGATCCACGTCAATCAGTTGTATTAGACCAGGACTTTGAGTCCAATAGCAGAGCTAGCGTTTCCAGCTAAATTTTTTTCACGTTCAAAGTCACGTATATTCCATCTGTTACCGGAATACAACTGAGCAAGCTTTCACTGCATATAACGATGTGTACCAAATATGTTGCTTTTCGTTGAAAACATGACAGCATGTGTGATAATAACGGCGTTGTATCATATTGTTTGCCTAGCGCCCCTGTCAGACTAAGTTACGTGCTCGTTTTTGCGATTCCTCTTTCTGTGGCAGTTTTCCTTGCGACAACTTTCTTTAAAATAAAAAAAATAAAAATGCGTTGCAATGCTTGAAGCTTCTAGTTTGTTAGCTGTCAAACTTGAAAACTGTCCCATGGGGTCTTTGATGCCTTTTCCACATTTATGAATGTTTATATGGTACCTCTTTATAGTACTGCAAATCGCAGGAAATCACCGACTCCTTTTGTTATAAAGCTACAGTACCGCGTAATCGCTTTATCGAGCCGTTGCTCCTTTGCCGAGCTGAGTCAAGCCGTTTTTGTTATTTCCTAATTTTGATCGTTTTCTTTACGAACGAATCGCAATACGATAAATACCAAGTAGTCTTAAGTAGACTTAAACCTACCCACTGATACTTAGTGCAGCTGTATGCGTTTCCTAACACGACGACCAGAATTTGCTGTAAGGTAGTTTTAACAAAAAATAGTAACTAACGTTCGACTCATCGCATCCTTCCTGACGATGTTTGATCTCAAATATTTGGATTATTGTTCATTTTCCGCGAGCATCATACAAAAAACCTGAATTCTCAAAATTTAGACAATGATTTATTGGACTTTAATGAACTTAAATCTCTTCATGGATACTTTCATTGATTTTATACGCAGAACTAAGCATTGTCTAACGTTGCATTATTGAATTTCAAACGTTCAATTGGCTGGTGAATTTCAGAATTGTACTTTCATCTGATTCCAAAAAATCGAGTTGCTACAGAATCTTTGAATACTCAAGTGCCAAAATTCCCGTGGATTCGCCTAAAATTTACCTCCTTCTTCTCTCTATCCCTCTTCCTCTACCTCCTTTTCCCTTCCTCTATCTCCCATTCCTATCTCTTTCCCCTTCCTCTCTCTCCTCTCTTTCTCTTCCTCTCTATCTTCCCCTTCATTCCTCTCTCTCCTCCTCCTGCACTCTATTTCTATCTCCCTCTATTTTGCCTTAAAAATTCTCAAAAACTTCTGAATTACAATCGAGTCAAGTCTCAAAATAAAGAGCTACGATTGTCTAGTTATGAGCGATTATATTAGTACAATTTGCACGCTGAGATGGATGTTAAGAGAGGTTCGACAAAGGTTCTCTTCAGCCATTTTGTATTAAAATTTCATTAAAAATTCCCTACAAGCTTATGAGAATGTTGAATAAGCAAACTAGTCAGTGCTCTAGATATACAGATTTCACAGAATAGAGCAGCGAACTAGTCAGATATGAAATTGCCAAATCAATCTCTCTCCAAGTTCTCTCGAAATTATTCGCAAAAGGCTCGTTCGAAAAATTCTCAGAAATGGTAAACTCTTCAGATTATGTCCAAACATGTGTCAAAATATGTGATTTTTCACTATCAGATAAGATGGGATATGACAAGGATCCCTAGCAATGATAACAGACATGTTTGTCGTTAATAATATGAATTTATTTTCCTGAATAATTCAAAAGCTCACAGCAGAATCTAACGGTCTGTTTACTGTGCATTGAACCTACAAAGCCACCTTCAGGTCGTAAGGGACCAAACAAATGTTCTCTCAATCATCTCTCAATTATTTACAGGTAGTTTCTCGAATAATTTTTAAAAATCTCCAAATCTTTTGATGTTGTCAAGTCAAACTAAGAAATCAGGATTCTGATTAACGAAATCTTTTGAATTTGATGCCAATTTTGAAATCGATTATCTCCTGAAGACCACGGATAGACAAAATTATGGCCCTTCGTATGCCTAATATTGCAGCTGCAATAAGGTTTGTAAGTTTGTTAGAAGATTGTTGAAAAGGATGGCTATAAACTAACTGCAACCTTTTACCTTAGAGCTTTAAAGATCAATTAACTCGTATCTGTGACGTTTTACCTTGCGTTATTTGACAACCCTTCTTTTGTTGTACATGAAAATAGTGAATATTCTTGAGCAAAAAATTGCTGGGGTCGTAAAGAGCCTTAAAATTACTCTAATTCTGAAAAAGAAGCGTTATCGGCTTATGTATATTATGCCGTTATAACGGTATAGAAATTGCTCTTTTATATCCGAGGATTCATGAGGATTGCTCGAAGATGAAAATTTGATCCTTAAAATGTTGTTAAGCAAAATTCATTAGGAAGAAACAAAATTCCTCATTCGTTAAGAAGATTTCAAAAATTGCAACCAAACGAGCTAATTCCGCTCGTTTAGGAGCACTAGTTTCCGTCGCTGGTCCAACAGTATTACCACTTCCTACTTAGATTCGAGGAAAGAATATGACGAAAGTATATAAAATTGCTTAAGCCACGTTAGTTCAAGCAGTAAAAACTCGGAATTGCTGTGGTATTTGGAAAGATTTTGAATATTTGAAGAAGAATATGTGTGATATCTGAAGATTTTGCTTAGGAAATGTAAATAAATTTCTTGGAACACGTTGGTTTAACCAGCAGAAAGTCGGCAGTTCTATGATATCTCGGAAGTAATACCAGGGTTTCGGCATGGCTGATAACACCTTTGTTACCCTTGAGCCGTTTGCACGACTTGAGGTCCTGTCAAACTACCTCAGTGGCAAGGAACAATGCTTGAGAACCAGTCAAAAAGTGTGCATCCAAGTTTGATTCAGAAGCAAGACTTGGTCCGAAAAATGAATCCAACGATTGTTTAAGGTCAACCAAGAAGATAGTTTTCTAGCAGATAACATACTCAATGCTCTACTTAAGCTGATAAGTTGACACTTATTCAACCATGTATTACAGCAATCAGAATGACTTTCATCAATGATCATTGATGAGCCTCTAACCAGAACACCACTTCCGATTTCGTAATGAGTTCCAAATCAATATTCACTACAAAAGCTCATCAACATTTTTGAATAACATCCGGCTGAAAAAGTCCTCAAAGCCACTCTCATTAACTCGGTACACATTACGTAGTTTAGTTTGTCTAGTATCGCTCTTGATGGAACCTTATTAAGTGGCGTTACGCGATTTGCCAAGAGACAATGACATGATAATAATCTCAACTAATATATACAGCACATTTTAAAGTGGTTGTAATTAGCCAGATTCCTCAGAGACAAGAGAAGCGTTTAAAAATATAAACAAAGAAATAAGACAGATCGCAGCCAATTTCGCAGTATACAATGATTTATTTTGCATTGAAAATTTGCTGGAAATAAAGACAAGAGATGAAGATTTACCAAAGAAGATATATCTGCGATGGTAGACGAAGCTGAATGCTTCACAATGATGATGCATATTGGCAGTGACGACTTTTTTTTTATGTCTTCATTTTTGTGCTGGGGTTACCACTGGCTGTAATCCTACCTACCTACGAAATTCAGCTTTGTCCATACACGTATGATACCTCGGGATTTTTGGATGCACTAAATCTGCATCTAACGCTTGATGCGACTTATTGGAAGAGTAACACTGAAGAACACGTCACAGAAATGTCTAGATTACTTTGAAACTTTTAACTATCCTTTTGTTGTTTAAATCCTTCAACATTACCGAAGAAGATAACCCTCACATGCGCCCATTTATTCGCGGATCAAACCTTACAGTCATCGATGCCACTCAATCAATCTTCACACTCCGAAGTTGGCATATGCCAGAGGCGGGTCGCACCACCAATTAGCATGACGCGACATATGTGTGACATATGAATTATTACAGAAATCAGTAGCATACTACTGTAGTATTGTCAAGAGGGTATACTGAAAATTTAATTTTTTGTTTTTATAGTTAAATTCTTGTGTATTTAGAGAACATGCTAGCATGGTAGGTGGATGAAAACAAAAGTAAACGAGTCACTGATGGTGCCTCATTGAAGACCACAATGCCAGGGCTAAGGATAAATGACAGGCATCACATATGACAGTAGGTGGTTTCGACACATTATACTCGTCTTTTTGACTGTCGGATGTAATCACGGATTTCTCATGAATTGATAAATATAGAATTTTAATCTGAGGTTTTTGTTTTCTTGTTTATGCTTTGAGATTCTTGGAATAAAGGTTCCTGGAAGTTGGTACAACTGAGCGCCTTCAACCACGCTCTCATTTGCTCTCTCTCTTGGGATTAGTATTTAAATTATTTATTATGTTTGTTCTACATTTTCATGTCAGTTTTTTTTTTTTCGCTGTACATCCACGCACATTTCCATTCTTGTTAATGTAACGCGCGTTTGCCAAAATGAAAATGGAAATCGCGTCATTTTATTAATTAGCAAAACAGTAACACGAAAGAATTTAATAGAGTTGATTTCCCGGTTTGAAAAGTTGATTTATCCCGAATAGGGATTCACAAGGTTTTTGTTTGGTATTTTATGGGTTTCATTAAGTTTCTTTTTGTTTTAATCTTTTCTTTTTTGTCTGCTTGATTGCGAATTAATAATATTACTGTGTTACAAATGTGTAGGATTCTTGCAAAATGTTTTTACGCATTATTTTTCAATGTAGTCTGGTTGAATTTTTCGGACGTTTACATGCAAATTCCATGTCGTTATAACATCAACGCTAAATTTGACGCATATGGTATGTCATGAAGAAACATAGGTGAAAAATGAATATTCAAGATTGATTTAGGATGAAAATGGTTGAAGAGTGCTGAACAACCGTTATTGAGGAAATTTGTAGTTTGACACATATGGTGCGTCAAGGGGAACATTTCTCAAAATTTGGATAAGGAGATGTTGATCAATTTGGGTTACTAACTAGTGTTGGAACGTAAGGTGTTGCCAAAAATGCCTAAAATGCCTTGTTTGGCATAAAAGTCTGCCAAATTTGTAACGTTTGTTGAATTCAAAAGAAAACAATTGATAAAAAATACTATCGAAAGTCTATTGAACTCTTCCTTTCCACTCAACTGTAACGAACGACCTCAACAGTCCAAAAGTCAATCTCTGGCTGATCCTACCACAAATATTTCACACTCTACTTTAAATCACTTGATTTGTAGCTAATGACCGTCAAAAAAAAGTACCCAACCCAAAGCTAATGGCGTTAACTTTTCAATTTTGCGCGCGTAACTTTTAACATTCTTGTAATTGAAATTGTAGCTAATCTCTGTCTCTCTCTGGTTTTTTTTTCTATACTTTAGACCTCGTTTAATATTAGTATAGCTAAGACGGGCGCGTTTTGCTAGTAATGCCGACTGACAGTGGCAATGATTTTTCAAAACCCACACAATAAATCGCATCATCAATGCTACCACAAACCAATAATGCCAATCGTTTTGGATGATTCGGGGTATTGTAATTGTGTTGTTTGTTGTGTCAATTTTTTTTTTTTTCTTGTTTCCTTCTCCTTAATCTTTGTGCAGGTACTCACCTCAAGCGCTCCTTTATTTAACTAAGATCCCAAAACGAAGAGAAAAAATCCACCATAATTATTGCAAACAATTCACATTCGATACGATGGCAAAAACTTAAAATTATATCTTTAGCCACGAGCCACCCAGAAAATTATATAAAATTTTGGCCTTGATAAATGGAAGGTCGTGGTCGTGGAAGCTGCATCATTGGACTTATTCATTTTCCAATTTTCCATTCAAGTTCAACGCTAACTAAAGTGGTTTGTTTAGTTATATAATGAGCCTAATTTTTAAGGAGGCGGAATGGAGGTGGTGCATTCTATTACGGTTTTTTCTATTCATTCTTCGCCGAAGGATAAGTGAGAATAATTGAAATAATGAAAAAGAGGTTGAGATGAGAGGATTATGGTTGATGCTTTGAAAAAGGTAGCATGGAATTTCCATATTGATTTTGTTCGAATTTTTATTTATTTGAATGATCGATTGAGAAGTTTAAACAAGAATCTAACCTGTCAGTACCCTCGGGGAAGGTAATTATATGAAGAGAACCTGAACGTTCGGCCTGCATACTTTAGTGGAAGGCTATGAAATTCGCTATCGAGTTTGCACTTCAATTATTTAATTTTTTTTTTATTCCGATGTGGAGCATGCTCATGGAATGTTGAAATATTATTGATTTAATATTTTCTTTAAACTTTACTAAACACTCAGTTGAATGCCAATCGGTGGTTTCAATGCGTTCAGCCTGAAAGAATTCTTGATCAGTTTCTGTCATATTAATGACACCTAGCTAATCTGAGCATGGAGCTGCAATAGCCAGTTTCAGATCCGGGAACCCGGCTATCGCATAAAAAATGTTCACTCAAAAAATTAACACAATTTCTCTTGTTATTGTCAGGTAATCCGGGCACAAAAACCATTCAATGCAAATTGCTAATTCAAAATTAATCGGATCAGCTAAGAACATCATAGTATTCCAGCATGAAAGTCTGTTTTTATTTCACAGCCTACACCCTAACATGTTCTGAAAAAGTCCCCGGAAAAAAAAAATAGTCCCAGTCGGAGCGCTACATACCACCAACGTTGAACTTCTTCTTTTGATGCCATCAAATTAGCCTCGTCTTCATACCTTGTACGGAGGCTTATTATTCCTGAGATTGTAATGGCAACTTGTTAAGCTACTGCTCAAAACATAATTGAAGATAATATAACCATAAAATCGAAGAGGATAAAATATTAAAGGAAAATTGGAAAAATTTCATCTGATTGATATAGCAGGCTTTGATTGAGCAATTAATTGAATTATACATTGAATAATCTCGTCTGAACATTAACAATGTTCTAATAATGCTTTGATATTCAATTTACAGGAAGCGCATGTTGAAAAGGACCAATTAAGACAATTATTCGAGTGTTTTGATTGAGATCACTTAGGTTAAAAAAAAATGAAATTAAGCGCCAAGCATAACTTCAAATCTTTGTTGCCTTTCTTTTCTCATCAATTTACATCCGACAAAATATTATTAAATCGCGTTTTAATAAGACATTCAGCCGGCTTATCTCACGAGTACCAGAGAAATTACAGAATAATCAGGCCCAAAAAACTTTCCAGCCCAGAATCGGTATTGACGTTCTAAGCCTATCTTTTCCTGAACCTTGCTATTATTGTTAAACAGAAAATCCTCACTTAATTACAATTCTCATGCAATTTGGTTTCAGTAACTATGTATGCAACGGTAATAAGCAAGATTATAAGGCCAATATATTATCTGACCAGAAAACTTCTATCCAAATTTGAATTAGGTATCCGAAGTAGTTGAACGAATTTTTGTTTCAAGGAGGAATTCCAATCTCATATTTCTTGTCACAGAAAAAAAATTTCCACTACAAAATGCTATCACGAGATATTTACCGTTATAGGTCCCAGGACTCTTCTTGAGTTGTGTAGGCTCGTTAACCATGCTTAACACTTTTTGTCCTTAAAACGAGCTGATGATGCTCGTACATCCTCAAACCAAAATGAATACAATTCTGGAGCCTGCCAAACCCAGAAATTTAGGCCTGCGGCAACAACAAGACAAACTTGAAGGACTCTTAGATTTGGTTAAGAATAGCCTTTCGATTTGAACGCTTAGTGGTTGACCTGAAAATCATAGATGATTCAGCAGATCACGGGTTGAACTAATCCAAAAACGACAACAAAAATGATTCATGGAAAACGCTGACAGTCTTGTCACTTTGGATGGCACTGTTAAAACTCTCCTTCCGCAAACAAACAGTTGAAAATTGGTAAGCCTAGCGATCCTTGGAATACCTTAAAAAAGTAACAAGCGTACGGACATGAGACCGCGAATTGAGTTTGACTTAGACTGAGGTCGCTCTCATAGAGAAGTGAAGAATAAAATCGAGCTCTAGCAATCTCAAAACGGATGTGTGCTACCAAAGATTTTTGATAATCTGGCTGAAAATTAGAATCATCGCGACTAAAAACATGCAAGATAACATTACGGAACCTTCCTTGTTTCCAAACGACGTGGAGATTATCTTTGGTAATTTCGATCCGGATGTTGTGAGCGTAGACACTCACTAAGGAACAGCTGGTGGGCATACTTTGCCCAGACTACAGAATGAACCTAGAAACGAACGAAGTTATCCTTGATTTTATCTATAGCAGAAGTTTCACTTTTCACTTTTGATATCACTAACATTCTGTCTATACGAGTGCACGATTCTGACTATACGAATACGAGTGCCTTCTCAGACGGTTATATATTCAACCAAATCGATCATATTCTTTTCTCTGCCAGATAGTCCTCCAGCATCTTTGATTCAAGTATTGATCCTGCCTAGGAGTGAGGTGTAGACAGAAAGATATTTCGATAGTTACTTGGTAAAATTAGTGTATGAACGTCCAATTCCACAGACAAGTTGAATGAAAGCTACCTCGATGCGTTCCCGGTCCAAAAACACCAATTAGAGTCAGTGACCGATTTATACAGTGCATTCATGCAAAACAGAAATGAATACACAAAAAATGGACAAAAAAGAGAATCGTGCAGATATATGAATAGGTTGGATGAACAATTAAAGCCACTAAGCAGAACATATGAAATAGACCTGTGTCAAACGACGGGGAATTCATGCCTGTAATCACAGAGAAAGCCTGTAATGAACTGGGAAGAATGACAATCTGACAAGCGGGTCATAAAATGACAAGAGGAGACAAAATAAAACAACGAAATACTTAGGAAAAATTTTGAGAATCATTTAAGCATTTAATCAGTAAACTAGCGTTAAAAATGGTGAAAACCTACGGTGAGTTTTCAAAAAATTCGACTTTTTCTAAAAAGTTCTTCAAAAGTAAAGATTGGAGAATCATGATAGAGAAGCATTAGAGAGCTGAGTTGCTTACTTTAGCGGTATTCTCAATTCCTTTTCATGTAGCCAAACCACATATGTCAAAAAATTGACGGATGCAATAAAGACTGCCCCTCTAACACAGACAAATGTTCATTGAGCAATCCAAAGTTGGTTTATAACATCTGGAACCAAGAACAGATGAAGGAGGAGGGGTCAAACTATATAATATATAGCCCTATCCAAGAAAAGGCAGATAAGCTGCATTGGGAGATCAATAGAGAAATTTGTGTACTGAATCTTATCCCTTCAGCAGAAGTTTACGGTCTCAAAAAACTCGTCCCAGGAAGCCGTGGGAGCCAAACACTTATCTTGCGGAAGCCTTCGTTGAAACAACTAAGCCAGACTTTGGTTCACCGAATGCGTTCCCCTTGAAAAAAAATCTCTGGCAACAGGATCCTCGGAGAAAACTAGATAAAGACTGATTAGATATAAGATACAACATAGTATAAGTTTAACGAAATGTTAGACGGGATAGAAGTCTATACCATACTATCATGATAAAGTTGCAAAAACTTTAATTGATTGTCAACTAGCAGGATAAACGGCTTTCAGACACCCAAAAAGCGATTCACGGGAAGATCGACAGATGACAGCCAATAGGGAAATCTCTAAATTCAGGATGAGTACAATCAACGAAGACAGCTTGAATCTATTCGAAAAGATGAGGATGTCTAGGAATTCTGCTGGCCGAGGCCCGGATTGAGCTGTATTGGACACAATGAAAATCAGGGAAGATGCAGAAAATCAAAATTTGATGAATTAGTGAAGCTATTCTGTTTATTTGGTGGAGTTAGAGAAGACCTAATCACTTTGAGTTACTGCTGGAAAAATTATGTCAAACAAGAACTTTGATGAAATCGCAAGGTCTGACACGCCGGTTCGAGATAAACGTCTTATTTCATAATCTGCTACTTTGATGATGCTAGACCGCATATCGCCCAACAGATATTACGAAAACTGCAGGAGTTGCAGTACGAAACCCTGTGAGACCCACACTCAACATTATTCTTCAGATATCCTTCAAGGAAACTACCGAAAATCACCTCATATGCTTTATAAAAAAAAATTCAAGCTCTTTCTTTAAACAAGAATCAATAATTGTTGAAAAACAGAATCCAGAATATAAGAATAGAGAATATAAGAATATAATATAAGAATATAAGAATAGAATATCAGATTAATAACGGATAGAGTAAGGAATGTACCAATCTTAGATTTTCAATATGTTAAGGATGAGTAATTCATTTCTAAATCATCTTTGAAATGGGCAAAATAGCTGGGAAGCACCAAAACCTCGGAAGGAAAACGAGGCAATGAAGTGAGTGTCATCTACAATAACATCAGTCCACGTTTTAAAAAAATGTATATGACAGACGATAAGATTCAAGACGATAAGGATATTTGGTTTTGCGAGGGCGTTTTATACATCTACTCGTATGGCAGCAATGGTTCGCAACAGAGTGTTAGAAGAAAAAAGAAGGACAAAGTAGTCGTCGAATAAGGAAAAGGAGAATTCGTGGAAGTCGTCGAAGAGATCATCGGTTAGAATGGATAGGCTATCGCTGAGAGCAGCTAATTATCCTCAATGCTGCATACGTTCAAAATGGACCTGGAAAAACCATGTAGCAATCTCATCAATGTGAAAAGGATCATACGATTTCTGACTATTGGACTTTTGCGGAAACGTTTCCTACATCTTTGGCAGCAATGGTTCGCAACAGAAATTGGAAGAAAAAATAAGGACATTGGATTCGTCAAAGGAAGAATAACGAAAGTTGTCAAAGAAATCTTCGTTTCGAATGGATCAGCTATCACTGAAAGCAACTAGATATCTTGAATGCTGCATAGCTATAAGTTGAAGTTAGACCTGGAAAAACCATGCAGCAATCTCATCTTTGTAAAAAGGATACAAAGGTTTCTAACTACTGGGCTTTGTGAGGACGTTTCATACATCTATGGCAGATGAGATGAATGGCAGATCGTCGTTCAGCACGGATTGGCTATCGCTGACAGCTACTAGATATCCTAAATGCTGCACAGGCATAACTTCAAGATGGGCCTGGAGGAGGAATTTTGCGAGGATGCTTCAATCGTTTATGTTGGCAATGGTTCGCAACAAAATATTGAAAGAAAAAAGATGGACAAAGAATTCGTCAAAGGAGGAAAAGTAGAAGTCGTTGAAGACATCGTTTAGCATGGATGGGCTATCGCTGAGAGTTACTAGGTATCCTGAATACTGCATAGGCATAAGTTAGAGATGGGCCTGGAAAACCCATGCAGCAATTTAATGTATATAAAAAGGATCATAAGGTTTCTGACTATTGGACTTTAATGAGTATGGAGATATGTTCCCAACAGTTTATCATACTCCACATACCTGAACTAAGCCTCCAAAACAAGAGGGCTTTCTTACTAGGTAGAAACAATTTTATGTCAGACAACTGGTGGCGCTACACAACCTAATTTCCCACGGAATATACCAGTTGACTTTGAATTACTTCAAAAGAGTAGACAAACCCGATCAAGTTAGTGCAACTTCAAACATATGCACTTCATTACTCCACCACCTAAACAATGTCCAATTATAATAAATGAACAATTACATGCCTGAACAGCTTGTACACAACAATGTAATACAATGTTGAGAATAATATATTTCTGCATTTGATCTGTATGTGGTAAATGATCCTACCTCGAATTTATTGCATTATACTACTAACTTTGTTTCGCGTAATTTGCATAAGAATTCGCATAGTTCATCTTGGAAGAAACTCAAATGGAAGAATCATGTAGTCGTCATCTGCAGGAGGTTTGCTCTTAAGCATTCCTCAGATGTTTTATCGCGAAATTTATTAACAATATATCGCCAACGTTTTGTTATATTACGGATGCAATACATTGTTAGTGCGACTAACGTACATTTGTAATCAAATAAATCATAAAACCCGCGAGTCAGATTTGAATTTTAATTTTTCTTTTCGAAAATGACTTGAGTTTTCATTCTATATGGAATCTATGTTTGGTGGATTTGTTTTTCATTCGTTTTTGCAACTCACAATGACACGCATTTTAAATACAATTATTATATGATATGTTATGATTCCTATTGAGTTTATTGAGCATTTTGTCCTTGGACTAACGTTTAATTAAAAATTTCATTGCCGGAAACATTTCGTTTTTTCAAACTTCAATATCATCTCTTCAGACTGTTCAAAGCTGCAAACAAACCCTGAAGCCGAACTTCATGACACTTAGACCTTATCATATATGTCAAATTATTGGTTGACAAGAATTCAAACCGGAAAAACATTGACTTTTGACGTTTCAATGTTTTCTGTCAATCAATTCTTAGAATATTCTCGGTTTCACTTAATAAATTCGCTTCAAAAAAACTGGCATTTACGGAAACTTTTTTGAAATGCTGAAACTTGAGTCAGAATACGTCCCACGATTCCACGCGAACGGGCTCACCTGTACACCTAGCAAATAATGAAAGTTGAAGCCTAGATACCCAACTACTTCTTTTGAAGGTTACTAATAAATAAGGTGACTCACCTGTGAAGTGGTCATAGATACCTTCAACCTGCTCAAGATTGATTATGACACGGTCTCGAAACATGTGTTTTTTTATGGCTGCCAGTTGATGCCATCCATAACTTCTTTTTGAGCGAAAGTTGGCAGGTCCAACGGGTGGATTTACTTCGGATCATATGTCAAATCTTTCCAGAAATTCTAGTGGAAGAAACCTACGGGTGTACTGCCAAACTGAATCAAGTGTCAAAAATGTCAGGTATAAAAAAGCAATCTAAGGTGTAGATACGCTTTAAGGAGCAGGTATCAGTAGTACCCACTACAAATTTCTCTCCACGTTCTAGTCGTGCCCGATTCAAGGGAAGTATTCCCTTACCCGAAGATGCATTTGCAATTGTAGTGAAAAATTATTGCTCGGAATTAAGTTTCAAATAACTCTAGGTTCAGATCTCTTCAAAATGGGAGAGAGTCCAGCTGACAAGTTGTTTCACACTGCGGCTATAAATTCCAAAAAAGGACCTACAAGAACTGCCTTGGGAATTAAATATGTTGAATCCCTGAAACAATCACAACCTCCTGCTTTTCAATATTTTGTGGAATTTTAAACGTCCACTTCAGCAATAAATTAGCTTAATGTCAATTTAATCTCAATCTTTTTATATTTCATTGTTCAAACTTACCTTGCACAACGCTACACCAGTGTCTAAGCGATCCATAAAATTGTCAGCATTTATCATTAGCTCAGGATACATCATATTTAACCATTCAGCCAAATCCTCACGCATCGCCTCAAGATATTCTTCGCTTGATTTAAACGGACGATAAGGTCGTGCCTCTAACAGTATGGACGCCATTTTGTAAATTTTTCAATCAACCTTTGTTGTCGATTTAACAATAAATTCGATAATTTCGATTATAAATTTTATGGTTTTTTTTCTCTCTTTTTTTAAAATTTTCCCCAGGAAAAATTAAAATATACAAATTTCAAATTTCGTTCGATATTTTATGTATTTTTTGTCTCGTTCTCTAAAAAGTTAAATTTTCCTTGTAGACCGTTTTTTGCTTTCTGTTTTATTGATTGATTTTCGGAAAATATGAGATTTTCCTTCTGGTGTGAAATATTTTATTCATTACTAACGAAAAATCTGCTTGGTTTATGCGTCATGAGCTTTTAGCATAAGCCTTGTCAGCAAGTGAAAAATCCTTTTATTTAGGTTTGTTGTGTTCACCTTTGTCTTAACGGTACTTTAGGCAATTTGACTTTCATAAAATTCTTATGTTTTTCTTGTTATTGATTTTAAAACTCTGAGTTCTTGTGTGCTGATGAAGACTTTGCTCTGGAAGGATTCGTAGTCTGAAGTACTTGTCTTTGTACAATGGTTAACTTTGAAAGCTGGTTGAGGTACGGACAAACAGACAGATATGAGCAACGGCTGATCTGAAAAAAAAGCAAACATTAGTTAAGGTTAGATATTAAGGACGATATTAAAACATGGATTTAGACTTCAAAATGTGTTGTAAATCCTCTTGTAGCTAAAATTGCTTTCATGTATTTTTATTTAGGATGTGTAGTAATTTGCAGAAAAATTTGCCATCATGGATTCAGCTGTTCGTAAACCGATTGAAAATCATCAAATTATATGTTGTCTGCTGTGTGTCCTTCTTCAGACTAAAGTTTACTTGAAAAAAACAAAAAATAAAAAGAAAACATCAACATGTTTTTTTTTCGAGACCAATGTGTTCCTTTTTCAGTGTCAAGTCTTTTAATGGACGTAAGGTCGTAAGTTTTCGCATTTAAAAAGGATACCATATCACCCTTAAAACAGCGACTTTCTTTTCTTATTCCGATTCATTGAATTCTAATCATTGTCTGTCAAATCTATGTACAAGCCTAAATTTAAAAAATTTTGTAGAAGGACTTTTAAATACTTTATTTCTGAAAGTCCATCAACTCCCAAATTTTTTTCTGCAGTAAGATATCATGATTAAAATCGTAAGCGTTGTGGTCAATACCACGCCTTATTAGTTTATTACTAAGCTTAATAGCTGAATTGTAAAGAAAGAGAGCACTATTAGCAGGTACAATCGGTAGAAGTCCGTAACGAATCTATGTACTTTTCATTGTGGAGAGCAGTCAGATTGATCTTCTTAAGCAAAGAAACTCCTGGAACTCCGTATGGAGTTCAAACTAAACGCTGCTCTCGGGATATTCCCAGCCAACCCGGGCCAAAGTTTCAGCAAAACTCGAAGTCAAATGAAATGAAACAGTTAAGGGTTTATTAAAATTTATTACTCAGCCGATCGCAAAATAAAATTCCACAAATGGTTTCCTGCCTGCACAGGTTTCATTTCGCATGATTTTACCATTATGTTTCGATCAGCGTGTGCTTGTTTCTGTCATAAACAAAAAAGGCCAACAACCAGAACCTTGCGAGACATCTTTGCGACAATTTTTCGGTATATTCAGATACAATACCTAATTAAAATTAAACTAAAACGACATTTCATGTCAACTAGTCATCACAGATGAAATGCAAAACAAAATCCAAACAATCGTTCAACATTTCCTTTAAGGAAGCACAAAATTGATTAGTTCCACCAAAACTGTGTTGTTGCGATAATCATCACCACTATTATTCATTCGTTCGCGTCAGCGATTACAATAAATTTAAAACGATATTCCATTGAACACCAGCAACAACTTGTGCGTGCTCATACTCAATATATGTGTCTACTTGCTTACTTTACCGGCATTACAAATTGCTTCCTTCCATTTAACTTCCTCCAATCGCGATACGTCATTCTTCCGCGCAACTCTCTTTAGCCATCAAAGAATCAAGAAAGCTTTAGCACATCATTAGTGTGTGTACATGCTGGTGTTCTTTTTTTTTCTCTCTCTCTCTCTGTCTTTCTTTTCTTTTGGCTTTTGCATCTTGGCAAACATTATTCGCATGTCTATTGTTTTCCATCGTTCAAACGTCTTGAATCTTCTTCTTCTTCTTAGACGCTTTAGCAGGGTAGAAGAAACAAAAAAGTGAAACAAGTGGCCGACTCAGGCGCACTTTCTGACGCCTATTTCTTTGACGTGCTTCAACCATGTCTGCTTCGGTGCATGTAGAAATGGTGTTCGGTAGTTAGTTGAATGCGAATTAGTTTATTCGCATAATTTATAATTGAATAAATAAAAAAAAAATTCATTCGATACCAAGGGATCAACAGTTTTGTCTGGATAGAAGAGGGACTGGTGTAAAAATAAGACTATGCTGAAAACGGACGAAAAACTGGAAGCACGGTTTCCTACAGAAGAAGACCAGTACCGTTTTGCAGAACAATGGCGTTGACAACGCAATTGGTATCTTGAGTCATGCCACCGCTCAAAATCTATAAAGAAGTTATACATGATGGTTTTACCATGGCTTACTGAGCGTCTGTGTTCAGCACAAAGCACGGCTATATCTGCTAAGCGGTTAGTTAGCGTTATCTTATCCAATGAATCTTTTGTCATAGTCTGGTCGGAACTTAGATATTCATTGAAACTTCAGCGCATATTTTTTCACGGTATCATGACTGGTATTTCTTTCTTCTGGGTGTTCCTTTCATCTCTTGTATCTTTGGACAAATGAATACGAGTATGAGACTAATTAAAACATGGTATTTTTCCTTGATAACACTGTTTTTTTTTTGTTTTTTTTTCAGAGTCATGGTAATGTCACTATGGCGTCGACGTATGTCAAGCCATAGGTAAATGGATTGTCACGTCATTATGCTCAGTGCAGCGTTAAATACGCGTCAGTTATGTCAAGGAGGAATGAGTTAATTGAAGTTGTCTATCTTATTGCCAATATCATGTTACTTGAAATGTGGTGGTAACAGTTAAGACCATGTGTGATGATCAGGGTAACCAGTGAAATGACTCATTTATTGCGTCAACTTCAGCGATCTTGAAACTGTTAGGATCGTCTGCAAGTCTGACTAGAAGATTTCGTATAGAGATTACTGAGTGTAATAAGTAGTCTAGTAATACCCCGATTTATAAAAGAGTGGCCTTATCGGATATTTACTGTAGTCTTTTCTAAAACATCCAAAATTTCGAAACATATCAGTAAAGACTATTTTGTTCACAGTTTTGTGGTTTTTCGATGCTTGAACACCAATATTAGGCAGAAAATTTTGAAATGGCAGTTAAACTTGAGTCTGTTTAACCAAAAAGTATCAAGCCAAACTAGAAATCCAGTAGAAAATCGTTTAAGGGACTCGGTTTTGTCTAGCTAGTCTTTTATTTTTGGCAAAAGGATTATGCCCACTGAAGAGTCTACATTGTCGTTGTCCACTTCAAAATCCGTCCTTCCTCCCAAGCTTATTGGTGGTTAGGTATCTCTGATAAAACCAGAGATTCGGCGGTTGGTTGTATTAATAATCTTCCATAAATTCAACTATATGAAATGGCCTCTTTATCAGAGTTTTGACAGTGTACGCCGCGTAGTCGGGTCTTACAATTTTTGCGCAGATTTCCCGAATTAAGTTTGAAAAATGATTTAAGGATTCAGATATGCATGCATATCAATATCCGTATATTGATGTTCGGTATAGCCACAGGATACCGGATAAATTTTTCAAAATCTTAATTTTTTACTACTTTGGTTTGTGCACCGCTTTTAATTATTTATATATTTGAGAACTACTTGCAGACAGAGTGTTGAGAATAGTAAAGGGAATGAGAAATAATCGCAGGACTTACAGAAGCGAATTCGGTCATAGCTTTGGAGCACAACTTGGCTTATCCCACCACCTTTTTGAAAGGATTTTGTGTTTGAAAGGTTTGTACCGTAAATTATTGGATTTTGAAGATTGACAGAATTGCATGACAGTAATTTCAACATCGGTAAATAAAGTCGAAAATTACACAAGACCATTAAAATGTGTCATAGTATATGATGAAACGTCAGTTGACGGTTGATCTTTGAAATCAAAAGGCGAACTAAAGCAGGATGGAGGCTGTTCCCACTTTTTTTTACTTGCGATGATGAGCTGGAGATCATCTTCATAAAGCTGTCAGTTGTCACCGGAGGAACATCGAATCGAGAAACATCGGTAGAAACGATATCGAGGCAAATGGTGTCTCAGATACAAAAATAAGTTGTGAGAAGCCTACAAAATAGCAACGCTGCATCAATTTCAGTGAACTGGACTCATATAACGCGCAGATGAAAGTCGCACACCAAAACCAAAATATGAAGTAGAGGGATCGAAGGCCAGAGGCCAATAGAGAAACCTTTGAATTGTGATAATCCTATCAAGGAAAACAGTGTAAGGCTGCTTGGATTGAGATTCACAAACAGTCATAAGATTGAGAAAATTCCCAACAAAATGTCTTCAAAGCTTAGTGCCGAGTCGGCCTATAGAGCTTTGAAAACGACAATGGGCCTAGAATATTGAGCTTAGAAAGGTCATAAGTCTATGTTTGACAGAAATCTAGACTCTCACTTGATTACCTACCAGATCATCGATAGCAAAATGTATGGCGGTTACTCTTTTTGGTTCTTTCGATCTGAGCCTCGAGCGAGTTGAGCGTCGTGTTTGGTTATCCAGAAATACTCCTTGGTGTTTGACTTTCTTGTTTGACTTTCAGTGCAATCAGGGGTGATTGGTGGTTTTAAGGCTGACAGTTTTTAGCTCTTCATGCACAGCATAAATCAACCCTTTATAGTTCAATACATCGCAGTAGGATTGAGAATACGAGCAACTTCAAATCTATTGCAATGTCCTAGAACTTAACACTAATCACAACCATGATGTATTCAGTCATTTGAAGCACCGTTCTATTAAAGACATTCAACTCGACGACCTGAAAATAGAGAGTGAGAGAGGTACGAAATCGCTCACAGTACCCGAAATTTCAGTTTACAAGTAGTTCGAAATGCTCCTTGTTATTCTTACTATTTTTTTCAAGATCTGGTGATAGAGCTGCTTTTTTAATTGTTTTCAATATATAGTCAACTAATGAAGCCAGAAACATAACATTCTTCAAACTCTCTCGTGTTTTGAGCTAAGAAATACATATTCTCAGAGAAATTGTAGCCCAAGGTAATCACAAAGAGGTCAACACAAGTTTCATTGAAGGTTCTTTCAAGGAATTTTCTTAATTCATCTGTAATGATAAGTTCTCTTCTTTCAAAAATCTTCTGGAAGTACAACTATTCTTCCTAAAGATAAGTAAGTGGCGCATAAGAAGCTGAATCTGATATGGTGTCACTTGCTTCCAGGATTTTATATTTTTGCATTTTGACATTTTTAAACCTCATTAACAAAGAAATACTACTACTTGTTCACTATGTCTGACTTCAGGGGACAAAAGGCGGCCCCAAATTCACACCAATGTAGGAGTCAAAAACTTATCCACTCAGTATGTGTTTGACCTAAAAATGTCTAACCATAACTAGTTCCCTATCAGCGCAATAAATCTCACACTTGACCGCAATTTACACCCTTGTTAAAGCCACTCATATTTCATCTGTCAAATTGACAAACTTTACTAATTGGACTGCGTGTAGTGCTCAATCTATACTCCTTAATAAACCAGTATACGCCTTCTAATATGATCAATGATCCCCACCCGTTTTATCTATAAAATAATTGCTATACTACTTAATTGGTTAATTGCCGCACAACTAACATCAATGTTTTCAAAACGGAAGTCATTGGCAATAAAACAACCATCAATTCTGCCAATATTACTTTGCTAATTAATTCTAATAGTTACCAAGTCTCAGCAACAGCATCATCTAGGTCTTGAAATTAAAACACACAACTTTAATTAAGTGGAAGAATGTTTATCTGACCAATGTGGGCTTTTTGTTTTTCTTCTCCGCTGGAATTTGTTGAACGTTACGAGTTGTCGCAAACCCATTCAATACAAAATGAAAGACACTCAACGTATGTTGTTAAATTAAAATTTTGACACACTCCAGACTAAACAACATTCGAAACAAAGTATTTATTCATTTGAATTTTATATCCTCGTCTACAAATCACCACTAACAGATTATTCCTTGTGAAAACTTATCGCATAATAAATTTTTGTTATTGCTTTGTGCTTTGTTTTTTGGTTTTAACAATTCATTTCTTTGATATCCAAGACGTTCAAAAGTGGCTGCACTGCTTCTGCTTCTTCTCCTTGTTGCTGATATTTAGGAAATGAAGGCTGGCAAAAAGTGGTGGAAAAATGTCTAAACACTAACTTAGTAACCTAATCGTTTTCAAATGGTTAGCAGTGAAGATTTTTACGGCCGATCTTGACTTTGGTTCGGATCAAATTTGAATTTCGAGTGGAGTTCCACAGAAGAGTGATTTTGGACCACAAATGTTTCTCGATGCGGAAGTACTAAAAGTTGGTTATTGTGCGAACATTTTTGGTAATTTAGCATTCACTGATTAATTTCCAGGTGTCTATAGAGACTTTTTGGATCTGGTAAAGTTCTTTATACAGAATGATAACCATTTTGTTATACAGAACAGCGTTTTGCCTAAGTAGTGACGGACTATTGATTTGATTCACCTACCAATTTTCTCGGAACTCTTGGAAGAGTTTAATTGACAAAACGTGGTCTCAAAAGTTTATTGGATTGTTCGTACTATCTTCAATGCGTGCTAAGGCATTAAATTCACAAATATTACTGATTCCTAGCATGTAGCCAAAAATTGATTTGAAATTCGTTACATTTTCAGCATAATTTTGGATGTAGATAAGCCTCCACACATTGATATGTTGCCGATTCAATAGTTGTTTTTTTTCTCTCTCCCTCTGTTCGTCAATTTAACCATACGATACGAATCGAATCAATTTGATTCAATGTGAATTGGGTCACGTTGCAAAACCCATCTGAAATTTCAAAACATAAAACTATACTCACTATAATTTTTTCAGTCTCTTAACGACAATGACAACAACAATATCGTTCGCCGTTTTGTTAGGGGTTTGTATCTTTATAGTCGTGAGTGCTGATAAGACTTTGGGTAACATATGAGAATAATTCAATGACACTTTTCACTATATATCTCCGTCTGACATTCATACGCTATTGCACTCAATCATTCAATTCCTATCGCTGAATTCACGAGTATCAACAAAGGCTCCGGTCTATTTGCTATTTATTTTTCCGTCTATTCAATATTTATGCGATAACGAACGAAAAGACAGAAATGGTATGACGAAAGTAATGTAAAAATTATTTGCCATTGTTGTTCAACAATATTCAACTCAAGTAGAGTTCAATTGTTGCTCTCGTTGGGATTTGAATTTTGACGGTGGTTTATTTGACTGTTGCGTTATTTTCTTTTAATTTTAATTGAATTTATTCTTAGATTTTTGATTGGGCGAGTCCAAAAAAATGCCAAATTATGAATGATTGGTGTGAATAATTGAGACACTTCATTTTTTTTTTTTTTTGCCAGTAACAATGTTTCTTTTTGCTATATATATTTTGCATCAAATGATCAAATCAACTGTAAAGGAGGACCCACTTTTATTTCACCTTTCATTTTTATTTTGTCTCTCTTCCTATCGTGGATTATCGAATCCATGTAGTGAATTGCTCGAATCAAAATCAAGACCGCATCTTATTAAAAGATTGTTGGCCGGGGTGACCTATGTCATCGGAATTCGTTAAGGATTAAGAATGGAGGGATATGTTGAGCTTATTGGATTTATCTTAATCGCGTTATGAAATTGAAAGTACTTAAGTCCAAGTGAAAGATTGTTATGCAGTGTTTAAGTTGGGTGTAATACAATTTGGATATAATGATGTTAGATGAGTAGTAAGTTGATTGATACCATTCGCGATTGATGTGCTGGATTAAATTTTGATTGGAGGTTTGGTTTTGCAGAAATCGATACAATAAATAGTACAATTTGACTACCATTGCGATGATAAGACTCGATTTTTTCCGCTGATAATACCTTGTCAAACGCTAAAACTTTCGTCAACCAATAATTTGGTCGGTAATATTTTGCGCTGAGCTGACCCTTACTGCGCTAGCCATATATTACTGAGCTGAGCTCTGTAAATTCAATCCAAATTTCTAAAAAAAATGACAACCTTTTAATGCAAGTAACTCACCCTCCCTCAGAGACATCATGTTCTATAGCGACTCTCAAAGATTTACAGTTTATTTACTTAGATTATTCCTAGAAATGAAAAAAAAAACAATTTTTGCCTCAATAGCGCTGGATTGATAAGATGTCTTCCAACATAACGTCAACGTTCTGCTTTTGCTGATTCTCTCTCTCTCTCTTTATCTGTATTTTACTCTCTCTTGGTAACTTCACACAACTTATTATTCCCCACGATACACCCAAGTCGCTCTCTAATATGGAAGCATACCCATCCAAACTACTGTGAGCGATCGTCCTGTATCCGCAACCATGTGAGCGGAGGAGGAAACCACGATGTGTCGATAAATAGAAGACTCCTATGAGGAGTTGCAACGTAACTTCTTCGAAGAACTCTATAGAGCGACCCGGTAAATGCAGACTCCTGTCACAGGATATAGCCTATAGCCTATCTATTGCCATATCTATGAATACAAAGAAAAAGGATTCTTCTTGAAGCAAAACTCAAGCTGGGCAACTATCGGCAGTAAATTGGCGAACTTTTAAAATTTTTCAGGACCACACTCAACAAAGCCACTCTACTAAACATTCAACACACGTTGCCGAAAGAGATATGGTTGTGGAACACTCAACTTCTGCAATAATGTCTACAATGCTCAAACAACCCATGAAGGAAGCTAACATACCAAATAGCGTTATTATCATTATCGACTTGGAAAATGAAGTCTAGTATGATCAAACATGGAGGTCCTTTAGAACGAATTCCACCAGAAGAAAGATGTTAAACACTGATCTCGAATCCATAGATCTAACCGGGATATGGTAGAAAACAGTCTACAGGAAACTTACTACCACATAGTACACTTTATAGCTGAAACTGAATCACCCTGTCCAACATATACTACAGGTCATCGCGATATACACTCCACTTCACACTGCTTTCCATCCCCATGGGTTCTACCTATTCTGTAAAGATAACAATAAAGGATAAAAACCACAAACGTATACTCAATAATATCATTGCGTATTACAAGATTACAGACCCACCCAAAATAACCATAAAAACGGACCACATTCTTTCCTATTCTTTGGCCATTCAAATTTTGCCTTTAAAAATTGTTAGTTTCCTTTAAGAGCTCAAAAGAAAAATCCAGAAGTTAAAACCAATCAATTTTCGATCAATTAAAATAAAATTGAATCAATCAAGAAAGGGTAAAAATAATGAAAAATGGAGAGTGCATTGAAAACCGAAAGAAATATAAACAGGGATGTTTCACAGGAAATTTGCAAGCAAATGACAGTTATATTCTTTTTTGACTCAATCTTCTTTTCTGTAAGGAGGAAAGGAAGACTCGGAAGGTCTATCTATGGAAGACAACCAGTTCACTTTACAGAGCGAATAATCAGAGTCCTAAAACTCTACAAACTATCCATTTGACGTTCATGTGACATACAGATACAAATTAGGCCCATGACAGGTTGCTGTCACATCTCGGCAAGCAAACCAACTCTTTTGGTTATCGCTTTGGTTTAAGCGCTTTGGTTATCGTTTCATAGCCTGGGGAAATGAGTTCAGTATTAAGCCATCATGTTCGGTAACCGTGATGGCTTAAATTAAGCTAGAAACCTAGGTTAATTTTATAATTTATTTATAATCAGAAAGGACTCGGTAGAACTAGGGCATGTCCAGAGGGGTCTTTTATTTACTATGAATTTGAATGAAGGACATTTGGGCTACTCAAAATGCTCCAGCTTATTCACTAACTGTTCTAGCATATTCCAAAATTTTTCAACGACCTGACCCGTTCGACCATCTTTTGCATTTCCCCCTTAAGCGCACATTCAATCACAACAAGCCTAATTAAAATCCTTTTCAGTTCAATAAACAATTTTCCAATAGCTTTGAAACATTTAAATGGAGTTGATCTAGTTTTTCCAATTTTTTTTGCCTCGGTACCATTCCGATAAAGTTCTTCAACAAATCCTGGTACCATATATTGTAGAAAGCAGCAAACCAATTTCAACTATTGATTCCTTTTCAAACTTCCTTACGACTCTTTGAATATGAAATAGCGCATAAGGAATTCAATTGAAATCAAGTGTGTACATGCTCCATTTAATTAATCAATTAAATTAAATTACTTCCAGACGTATTACTCTCAAATAGCATGTTTTAGACACAATTTATATCACCCTCCAATCCACACCCTCGTCTAGTGCATCCAATAAAAGGAACAAGAAGGAGCAATAAAATACAGACAGTCTGTATAATTCAGGGGAGACAGGCATCCTTGCAAGAAAGAAAAAACAAACAGGGAACATGACAATTTCCATAATAACTTACAATCCACTGAACATCATCTCCTGATCATCCTTCTCTCATTCAATCAAAAGACATTGGATAGAGCATCCTGTTTCTCCGAACACGTCATGAAATGATTGCAGCCAGCGAATATTATTGTCCTATTTTAATATGAGACAGTGACAATGTTCGTCCTATTTCTAGAAAATTTTCATTACTGTTACCTTAAATTGTTGTTTCCAACTTTCTCGTTTTGTCGTCAGTCAAGATTTGGGTAAGCCGGAAACAAGTGAATGGGCTGAGAATAGCTCTTCTATAAAAATGTCCTTAATACACTCACACAAACACACTCAAATTTTGAAACAAAGATGCTAGGCAGTAACAAAAGCACAAATTCTACCCTACCGGTGAAAAGTTAGCTCCTTAGATATTTTTTTTCTGTTGTTTATCGGAAAAAGCTTCTCGCTACGTGACCATTTTTTGAAGCACATTCACTTTTCAGAGGAGCTATGGTGAAGAGAAGGAAAATGAAAGCGCAAGTGAACGAAAAGACAAGGCGATGTTGAAAAAATGTTGGGTGGAAATATCAAAACAAATTTCCCTTGAATTCATGCTTCACGGTTTCTGCTGTGTTGTGCAGACGAAGCCCGAGAAAATAGATGAAAAAGGGATCGTTGTGGGTGGCATCCAATATGGAGATGATATGCAAAGTAATGTTCATATCGAATATTTCAGATCTTATGAGCACTGGATGCCAACGCTAAGGTTAGCGCATACACTTAAGAAAGTTGAAGTGGCAGCTTTTGTGTGTTATGAGTTGGAGACTTGATTTTTCGCACTTATTAAGATGACCTGATTTTGATAGTCTGAATTTTCATCAAGTCACCACTCAAAATGGTTTTTGGTCTTAAGAATTTCATATTGCTCACACATGGAATAATTCTTGCACGTGTGCTGGAGCATCACCATACAGTGAGTATATCCTTAACCTTACATACGATCCCATCACGTTCCTATTACTGATTTGCATTCAACTAATCTCGCTCACATATCATTGACTAACATTGAAAATGACTTTGAAGACAATCTTAAGAAAGCAGAATAAGACGAAGAAAAATCAATGGTGCATTACTAAATGCATTTTCACGACTGACCTTGAACTTGTCTCATTTCCTATGCATATCCCACCTACATATCTACCTTTGGTATACCAAAGCGTCTAAAATGGTTCGAGAGATCAAGATCTTTTGATTTTTTTGCATCATCGGTCGACCTTTACCATCACAACACACCGTGCCAGAGAGGATACCGAAACGGATGGATAAATTTTCAGGTCATTTACTGCTAACATTGGTTAAACATATATTTTCAACCATGTTGCACTCCATTACGTGCATATGAGGAGAATAGTGAGAATAGTAACCGGATTCGACTTGGGTGACTTGTATCGTGCGAAGATCTTGGATTATGCAAATTTCTTCTTTTATTGTTGATGACGATGCTCGTGGATCAAAGAAAACCACGAAGAAGAAGACGTAGAAGATGTTAAGAAGGAAGACTGATCTCTCAAGCTATAAAGCAACTAATTTATGCTCGAGCGGAACTCGGAAAAAGATCATAGGATACGCGAGCAATTATAGATACAGATAATTTATTTATTTTTTTTTTGCTAGTCGGTGGTCCCTTCTGATAAAAATTTGTAGTATAAGAAGGGAATGGGCCGTTTTTTGGATTCAACTAAGTGGTCTCTAACAGAAAAATAACTAGCATCAGCGTTTTGGTCAAATGTTTATTATGGAGCCGATAGAATATTAGAAGGATCATGGAACGGACTCAAATCTGGTTTTGATTTGGTCACAACTAATAAAGTTGAAAATCGGTCGTTGTAATTTCTCAGCAGGTTTCAATAAACATTCCAGCCTGTTTCTCAAAACATGGCTAGATTTAAAACTTTTTAGCGTTATAAATTATAAATTTATCATTTTTTCTTTATTACTTTCTTATTTGTTATATTTGTCTACTTTTTATTTGAATATTTTTTATTATTCAACCCATATCATACTGTTAAAAAGCAATCAAATAAAATATAAAGAAAAAAACATTTTGAAACCTTTCTTTTCGCTTTTCTACCTCTCCTCGAAAAATTGAACCATATAGAATAGAACCCTGTGGTTTCCCGGAGTTGTATAAATAAAAGATCACTAATATGTAAATTATGTTTTCAACAATTATCTGGATAAAATCAATGTTTTGATATAGGAAAGATCTCGATACATACAAAATATATAGGGCCTTAGTGCCATAAAATTTAGATGTCTTCTTAAGGTATCTGAAGTCGGCATCCTTGCAAATGTAACGTTGGCGAATTTTTTCATTTTTTGATTTCCGTTAATGATTTGGCTAAAATAACAAACTTGTAGAATGCAAAAAATTCAATGAAAAAAACTCAAAACTTTTCGGAAAAATTCAAAAAAACAATGCTTCAGCAACGATGCAATCGTTAGATACTACAAAATTATAGCTATTTGTAATATTTTCACTTTACTTTTGTTTTTCATAAGACACTCGCTTATATCCAATACAAATAATATCATTTTAACATTTTTTTCGGTTTCGTTGGGGTGAATGTAGTCTTAAAACCCAATCAGGACCTACTTTCATACGCTTATTGCTAATGAAATATTCAATGGGTTGTTAGATGTTAAGTCGAATCATGCTTGGCTCATACTAAATGATCAAAAACCAAAAAAAAATCTAAAGAAAGCGTGAAGCCGCACGATATTGCCACGACGAGTTGACAATTCAAAAATCTTATAAAAACTCGTCTCAGAAATACTTTTACATGTTCGTAAAAGTGTTTTTCCCCCTTAGGAAAATTCTATTCGTTCTTGAGTTGTCAATTTTCCGGAAACACTTGCCGAACAGTACGCACCGATCAAAGTATAAGTTTGAGTTTTTGATCAGTGTTACCATTCCTACCATTGAAACTTCTAGCGTCACGCATTGTCAGCCCTATGATTGTCAGAGTTCGATTTCAGCTTGAATAAAATAAAAGATATTGCATACCTGTAAGCTTGTTTCAGATAGGATTAATTTCGTTCGTGATAAAATATCACCATCCTTACCTGAAAAAGACAAAATAACTTTACTAACCATAATTTAAATTTTTCACTACAGTAGGCATGATTAAAATAATGAAATTGCAGATTCATTAGCAAGTAATATCTTCCAATATATTCGTGTATTGAGCTCCGATATATATTAAATTTACATATTTTAACATATGAGCTTATAACTCACTACTGTCAGAAACCTAATGCCCACCATTTGGGCGTTGGCTGACCTTCGCAAAAAGTCTAATTGTGTCGATAAAAATCAAAACTTATTCAATCATAGCTTGTAGAGTAGAATCTCCTACGCGATACGACGAAGTGATTTTGACAATTTAAAGCGGCCATCTTTGAAGTTCAACATTTGACAGTTGCTGTCATTTATCGTCAGTCTTTTTTTCATCATTCATCATGAGTAGTTTCCCATAAACACAGCCCACAGAAATCATCTTCTTATATTATACAGAATCAAGAAGTTTCTTTGTCACGAAAAAAGTAGTTCGTGCGAAACATGCTTGACATTTGGCCTAGCTGTTCTCATAATTCATTTTGAAACTGGCAAATTAAAAATTGAGGTTCACTTTTTACCTTTATAAGCTATAAAAGACGTCGACGTTTACTCTGACAAATCCACCGATGTAAACGTCGTATACATCTAAAGTGAAGAAAACCTGAAAGTTTTTCCTTGCCGTAGCCTTCCAGCCGTCAAAAAATTTCCATAGTTTCAACTATCCTTTACATGGTTAATACTTGGCGTTCGGAATTTTTGACTATTTTCATGGATTCGGATTTCCGTAAACAAAAACTATAAATGTTTTCACATTACACCATTTCGTGTGTTGGGAGTTTCCAGGATAACGATTTGGCGTATTATGCGTTGATTTCTTGGTTTTTACTAGTGAGGAACATCGTGCGCGTCCGAAATTCACTGGCTAGGTTCTTAAGACGATCGTAAATAACGCGAGTTTTTATTGAAAAATCTTGTTGGCCGATGAGGCCCGATTTTTGATTAAACGAAGACTCACTGATTGATTAAGTTTTCGTTATTGATGCGAGTGGAACCCTCAAGGAGCTCATCAGTTTTCTTTTTATTCAGGAGAATAAATGTCCGCCGTCCATTTTTTTTCTTTTTTTTGGTTGGGGGGTGAAGGCAATTTACGCTCGAAGTGTGGAACTCCTAGGAGCGCATGCTACCAGACTACCCACTAAACACTCCCCCCCCCCTCCCTGTCAAGATACCCTAGCCTGGAACTGTTTGACACATTACTTCGGGCTAGGCCTCGTTTTCCTTCGCCCTAGGGTCCATTATAACAAGGATTATAAGCTAATAATGGGAACCACGATGGTAATATTGGAAGCAAATTTTATGTCTCGGAAGTCGAGAAAATCGATTTCGTTAACATTTCTGTCAAAAAATATACATTTATATTTAAATTTTACGACCTGGATCTGTTGCAATGGAATTAGAGCGACATGAATACCGCGAGTAACCCCATTTATCAGCTGACTGGCCAAATTCTTGCGACTTTACATCGTTGGCCTATATGTTGAGAGGCTTAGTTAAGTTACAGGCCTACTCAGAAAACAAGCAATTGTCTGCATATGTACGAACTTAAGATTAACATATGAGCGTGATACGCCACCCTTATTGTTTCCACATGATGGACAGATCTGGTTCAGATAAATTTGGTCCCTGATTTTAGGCTTAAATTGTGATTCCAGTGAACCCAATCGCAATTGGCTTTCTTGTTGTCGTTAGACGCTTAATAAAAATACTGAAGCAAGGATGCTAGATACTATCGTGCAGATTAAACTTGACACTTGTATCAAGTCGCAACCATTGTATAGGTACCAGGTACCAAGTGTGGTGGATCCATCCATTCAGTTATCATGAATGACTGGTAAGGATCCATATGCAGAATGAATCAGCTTTTTGGGAATGGTCTTTTCAGGATTTTTCAGAACGGTCTTTATTTTGGTACTTACAGTTCCCCTTTCAGTATCAAGAATAATTATGTTCTGCATTCACTAGCATAGAAATGCATGGTCCTCAATGCAAACTGGAACTTCACTACGTAGTAATAGAAGACAGCACTTGAAGAATCTCAATACTTGTCACAAATGGTAGCTATATGCTTAAAATGACTAAGTTTACATCATCTACATCAAAAAAGACCACGATACTTTGCACATGCTTGCTAAGGACCGAATCAGGAGGCACCATGTTTCCTCTTGATTAGTCGCCCCGGCTTGTGCCTTTAATTGGAAGGATGGGAGCAAGAGGGTAACAACAATCTTTCGTAATCTTCCAGTGAAAAGTAGTGAAGCTTCAAGTCGTTCTTCGTTTCTATTTAACATGAAAGCCAAGTCCTGTGTTTTTTGCTCCAGTTGCAAGATTATCCCCTTTTCATCTTCTTAGCTCAGTAGAAGCGGCCTTCTTTAAATGTCCTTAAAAGCCTTCCCAATCTAACCTTCCTGCAGAGAAGCACGTCAAAGAAAAGTAAAGTCATGTTTTAAACCAATTCTTTATTTGCATTTAATACTTTTTGTCGTTTCGACTTATTTACATATCTATTTGACTTATTCATTTTACACATTTTTTTATTCGACATTATCAAATTTTGGGCACTTGCCAAATACACTGCAAGTCCGTGGGGCAAGTCTTTAAGATGACAATGGACTTTGAACTTAGAGACAATTGGTTAAGCAAATCGATAGTCGAGAATATATAATGTTTTGAGTTTCTTTTTTCTTTTCATTACGGAAGTTTTGCAGAGACCGAAACAAATATTAAGCAGATGGTGCAAGGTCTGGTCAATAGGGAAGCTCTATAAATTTTTGGTTATCAAAGATGTGTGTGGTCTGGCATTGTCATGATGGAAGACAACGCCCTTTCTAATGATGAATCATGGCCGGTTTTTTTGAATTGATTGTTGCAATGTGGTTAATTTCTGTCAGTACAGAGCCAAATTGAGTGTTTGGCCAGGTTCCTGCACCTTATGATAAACAATTCCCTTCCAATCCCACCATACACACAGCATAATCTTTTTTGGTGTCAATACTGGTTTTGAAGTCGTTTGTGATGATTCACCTTTTTTCAACCATGATCTTTTTCGAACGACATTCTCTTATCTTACCCATTTTTCATCGCCCGTAATTATTTGCTTCAAAAATGGCAAGTTTTCATTGCGTTTTGTTAGAATTTCGCAAATGGAAGTTCGGTCCATCAAATTCTTTTGTGTTAATTCATTCGGCACGCAAACGCCAAGCTTGTTTTTGTATTCAGCCTTACGCAAATAGTTCAAAACTGTTTGGTGATGGTTTTTTCAGTTCCTTAGCAATGTCATGGCTGCTTATGTGTCAGTCTTCTTCAATTTTTTGTAAGATTTTATCGACTCTTTCAGTGATTTGTTGACCTGAGCAAGGTGCATCTTTGACATCAAAATTTGCCGAACGAAAGCGAGCGAACCAATTCTTGGGTGTGATTTTTGATAAAGTATCTTAACGGTAGACACCACAAATTTTTTCACGAGTCTGCGATGCATTCTCACCTTAATCGTAGTGATATTGTAAAAAAATACCGATTTTTTTCTGAAATTTCGCTCATTTTTAAATGAATACAACTTTTGACACGAATAATGAAATACGTAACTGTCTATATAAGAATTGTAGACTGGAATGTCACCTTTCAAACGCATGTCAGATTGGCTCAATCTGGCTAGTATTGCCCGATATATGACAACGAATACCATCTAGTGACAAAAAGGGCTCAACATTTTTAGACTATCCAATATAAACCCCATTTTCATACTGAAAGTCCTTAGAAGGTTGCTATGTGTTAAAATTTTATTGGTATCGGAAGTAGTCTATCAATTGTACTAATCAACTTGAATCGAACGAACAAAAATATTATTTAAAACAAATGAAGAGTTAAATACTTTGAAACGCAAAATATAAATTTCAATTCGATACAAAAAAAAAACTGAAGCTGATATCATTTTATTGCAAAATATAAAAGTTTCATAATCTGGGTGATTTTATTTGAATATGTTAATAATCTTGATTCACAGTTTTTGTTTTCATCTTCTTTTTTTTTGCAACAAATAATCATTTTAGTGTTAGAACTAGTCCAATATCTGCGTGGGACTATTAACGTGTCAATAGTTAACACTCTGTTTTATCATCACAATTTAACGATATCTAAGTTTTTGCTTTTTTTTAATTTTTATAAATAAAATAGACAATTCAAAATATGCAAACTCATGTTTATTTAAAGTAAAATAAGTCTGTAATTTTCTGTCTTTACATTTACCTTAATTTAATTAAATACATTTTGTGTACTCAACACATTAACGTTTCCTTTCGATCGAAATCTTTTTTTGCGCTACTCAAGTTTGCGCTACAATTTATGCTAATTTAGCTGATTTTATGTTAATTTTTTTTAACTCTCCCAATTTTGTATTTTCAGTTATTGTTATTGAATATTTTATATTTCACAAAATCAACTTAAGGATGCAACAGCGAAAAAGAGAAAATAATTACCAAATCTTATCATCAGAAACTTTTTGGTCATGTGAATCTTTCAACCTTATATTATTTTGATTGTTGAAAGAAGTTAACAACAATTTGACCGTTACTTTTTCCTTTTTCTTACGTTTTAAAATATCAAAATTTACATTGAAATTATAGTGAGTTGAAATAAATTCAATGGAAATTGAAAAAAAAACTATAAAGAATTTGTTTATTACCACGAAAAATACTTGAAAGGTGAGACGGCTTTTTCTCCTTTTTTTTTTGTGCACATCCTGGTAGTTATTTTGGGTCATTTGAATTGTTGACATTCAATATGTTTTCAATCTTATTTTATAAGTTATTAATTGGTTTATTTACGATTTTTGAAAGCTTATTGCGTATTGAACACTTATTTGTTTCATTTAAATGCTATTGACGGTCACCCTATTATGGTTTCACATTTTAGAGAAAGTCTTTTTAAGCCGACATTTACGAAGGCTGAAGCGAAAAAGTATATAGACTGATACGAATCGAGAAGTTGATTCCATAAGATGCTTTATATAAAAGATATATATGTCAATTCGGTCCTTATTGACACATTATAGATAGACCACACAGATCTTGTATTTTCACAATTAAAAACTTGGCATTGAAATTAGAAGTCTAAAATCCTTTTCGAAGTTTCACCCTATTTTCCTCGCCTTAAAATCTTATTTATGTTTGCTAGGGGCGTAAAGGTTAAAACATTCATAAGCTGAAGAATTATTATGATAATTATTAGTTCGAAGCCTAAAACCCCTTTAGAAGTTTCCCCCTATTCCCTTTTTATGGAACCTTATTTGTGTTTTGCTAGAGGCAAAAGCTTAAAAAGAGCACAAGTTGAAGAATTATTATTTTAATTAATTAATAAGAGCACTAGAATCCATTTCGAAGTTTCCCCCTAATTTCCCTGCCTTGGGGTCTTATAGAAATTTGGCTGGGGAAGAAAAGCTTAAACTGTTTAAAAGTCAAAGAACCGTGTTAATAACTTGGTTAGAATAAATTATGCCCTTTTTCATTGCAAGGCAGATAAGGGACTTTTCCAGATGCCACTTAGATCTTCTCTCAAGTTAAAAAAAAACAGAACTGAGACTAAAAGCTTTTAAAGGAATTTTAAATTTTCCCCCTATTTTTCGCCATCGAATTTTTTCAATGGCTTGAGGGCAAAAATACCAACGTGGGCTCAGTTGAAGAATGATTTCGATGGGTCTCCTTTTATCGTTTCCGATTGAAGACTTGGTGAAGAAATTACTCAGATTTTGTAATGTCCTAGTCCAATTTCCAAAAGAATATTTTACGAATATTTTCTCTTATTTTCAACCAAAAAAATATTTTTCAAAATCTGGAGGGGAAAAGAGGGAAAATGAGCGGAGTTGGCCCTTATAGGCGGCCGATTCGTGGTGACACCTTACTGAATAACGCGACTTAGATACTTAATACTTCTTTATACAAACGATATGTAACAGCTTTAACAGAAATCTACTTACTGCAACTTTTACAAAGAAACATAATTCTTGACACACCATTTGTTCAAAGCAAACTACAACCTAGTGAGACAACTACGCAATACACTGAAAAAATTTTTATTTCGCATCGAAAATCCTAGAATATTTTTCAAAAGAAATAGAAATTTAAAAAAATCCTAAATCATAAGCATAAAGAGTGCGATTTGCAGTGCCTTACATTCATATGTTGATTGAACTTTTATCAACTATCAATTAAATACCCTTTGAAAACCTGTTCGGATTTTATTTTTACATTTTATATTCGCATTTATATTTTTATGACTGCCATAACAAAAGAAATCACCAAAAAATTTTAAACAACCAAGCAAAAGTTTTGTGGTCAGTATCACGCTTAACAATGCAATGATTACATGCAAGTAATCTTCATTTTGGACGCAATGGATTACAAAGGAGACGATTTGTGAGTTCATTCGTGGATTTCTTTCTTGTGATTTGAACATATCCTTTATATTTAGTTCTCAGGCTATAAAGTATTTGCACAATTTAAGACATTTTTCATTAAAAAAAACCCTGGAAACCTTTAAACGCTCGTCAGACAATTATAAAAAAATAATGTTCGTTCACAATGTAGTTACCCACATCCAACTCAAAGAAATAACACCTACCACGTTTAACTTCTTCAACCTGCGACTCCTTCGATTTGGTCTCAAAAAGATACATTGAAAGACCTCAGTTTGGGTAATGACATAGTAGTAGATGTCATTGGTCCTATCACAGCCATTTGATTCTTTCCAAGATACAGCAAACAGCTTACAATCAGGTGAACTTCAGCAAGTTCAAGTTCAATAAGTTTGTAATCCTCTCTTCATTGGGATCTTTGTATTCCTCCTCTTTCATTCCTTAAAACCTTACCAGCGCCATCTCGAGAAATTTCAACGTGGACTTTGATGTTTCTCGCCGTAATCAGTGTTGAGTTCCTGTTAAATTCAGAGATTGTAATTCACTTCGTGAAATTCTTGAAAGATATGACGGTGTTGGTTAAGAATAACGTCGATGTATGATGGTTTCTTCATCAAGAAGAAGAACTTCACCAAGTTCTCCAGCTTACTCACACTTATTTCAACTGTAGTCAGCATTTTCCAGTGTGATCTCTTGCTGCAATAAACAATCCACTTGTATCCATGGGATAATAATCGGGGATGCGTCCTAAATTTTCATAGAATATTCGCGCTTGATTTGTGAATTACTACAATATGTGAGTCGTTGTGAACAACAAACATTTTCACAAAAGGTAAGTTAGGAGGAACGAGTCAACTGCTCCTTGATCTGGAAGTCTTTTTTCGGGTTCTTTTTTTTCTTTTTTATCGGGTTTTGCATTGAAGCGGTTACGTGTATTAGTAGATTGTCCTCATCATGTTCGGAGAAGTTAGTCATTTTCGGGATTAAAGGAAACGTTACGCAAATTATGTATTGGGGTAATTACTATCCTCGCCACTTTCCGAGCTTTCACAACTTTGACTTTATAATGATCTTAGCTTCCAGTGCAGTGGCTTGAAGCACTGTAATCAGTTTATAAATACAACTGTCCCAACCTCGACTTCAGGGCTTTCTTCCATCCTTTTGATCCTTTTCTGCAGCTCAACTTAATATCAGATAGTCCATCTCCTCTCAAGCTTGTGCTTTACACTGCAAACGTGCTTCCATCATCTTGCAACCTAACGCGTTCCAGCTTTAGCATCTGGCACTGTAGTGAATATCTCAATAATTAGAAAATATGCTCATGTGAGCGCTACTGAAGATCATCATGGCAGCGAAAAAAGGACGACGTTCGAAAAAGACCCTATTTCTGCACACATTAAGCTTATTTTCTTAGCTCAGAGGTAAGCAAATCCAGTGCACCGTTTGTAGAAATTTTGCTTGAATGATTCAACAGCCCACCTCCAAAGGACCTCAAAAATATGGCGCACATATTGGTCTAAAGTGGAACTATACGTGATGCTTCGAACTTTCCACTGCGATCTTTTCTTTCATCGTTGAGTTTGTTGCGAGGAATCATGAATGTGCAGCGTATTCACTACATGTTGGCACGCCTGGCAGAAGGCGGGATCTGGTGTCAGGAATCTGATCTCTTCGAGATCAACTAGAGTGCAGTGATCTTCTTAAGGCTCCAATATATTTGAGGATTTATTTCATAAGGAACCAAGTTTTCCTGTTTGCACCAGCATTTCAAGTGTTAACAAGTACTATAATCCAACCAATTTAGGCTTTAAGGCACTTGCTTTCTAAGCTGAAGGTCCTTAGACCGATTCATTATACCCCAGTGAAATTCACGCTCTAATCTACTTAAAATCTCAAAATTAATCCGGACGCTGACCTTTCCTACTGTATTGATCCTACAATCAATAATAAAATAGGTAACTAGAACTTGTTATCAAGTCCAACAAGCACTTAATAAATTGGTTAATGTCATGAACATAATCGTTATCATTAACCTTCCTGTCACCAAAATTTGCAACCTTCTCTGAACCACATAATCCAATTGGATCGAGCCTGTACTGCTACTCCAAAGCACTTGAACAGGTTAGCTCTGAAGTGTCACCCGAAACCTAGATTTCTAGGTCAATGACTATATTAATCAAAGACCAGGAACCAGAAATGATTGTCACCGTAAAATCCTCTTCAAAATCAATTAACCATTACATAACACATTAATTAAAACTTATTCAACCTTGCATTACCCTGACACCATCAACTTAACACCATTATAATATCACCTGCATTACTTAACATACACAGAAGTCACCTGAAAGCCTGAAAATAAATACAACCAGCATCAATCACTCAGTACACCTTATCGGAAAGATATTTTTGCACTCTACTCGCGAAAAAAGAGGTTTGTCAACATACCTTCGATGGCTTAACTCTTTAAAAGCGTCAGCATCTAAATTTTTTCAATGATATAATTTGTCACCGAAATATCTACGAAATCAATAGCGAATGCTGTTGTGCCTGAGGAGCCCAAAAAAAATTAAAAAGAAGAAGAGGAAGACGAAGCAGAAGGACCAAATAGGCTCTCTCTAGAAAATCGAAAATTGGTAGCTTGAGTTAGTCATGAAATAGAGGCAGGCAATTGAAACACAGTAACGTAATAGTGTAACGCTGCAATGAAGGTAACATATCATTATTATTAACAAGTTTCATTGACAATGCGACACTATAATTTGCGCTTAAACAGCTCAACCGTGCGTACTGATGTTATCCATTTTTGGTCAGATAGAGATAATAATTTCTCAAGTACGCACGCTAAATACTTTTTTGGCGCACTTGAGCGTAAAGATACATTTGTTTGGAATTTTTATGTGACTGAAATGATATGTGTGGCAAAATGGTTAGCTGGATGGGTATTGAAGGGGCCTTAAATAGTGTGAAGGTTGTCAGGAAAGCGAAATGATTTTTAATTTTTATGTCCCGCAAAAATGAATCATTAGCTGCTAAATTAAGAGAGAACCAGTCATTTATGATTCTTAAGTTCATGATTTGCCGAGATGTAGAACTGTCTTTAGCACCTTTAGCACCGCCTTCAGCACCAAATTCATTGTTTAATCATTCCATTCCAAGCTTGGTTCATGGGTTTTCTAGCCCTTCTTCCTTCAATTCTCAACAATTTCAAGCCAAGTATCGTTTTCTTTGCTCTTATCTTAATGAATGTTCTATCTAAACACTAGAAGACCTCGTAATTATACTTGAAAACCTTCTTTTTTTGTATAATTTTTTTTTTATTTTCCTTGAAATATAAACGCATTCAATCCTTGACTTCAGGGCTATGTCAGAGAGCTTCCATTGCAGACAGTGGAGCGATGCATTCTCCTTCATTGGCGTTATGCCAATTAACACAATGAAGGCAAAAAGCATTCAAACCTTGTTGTCGAGATTTCCATTCTCATTTATCTACATAAAGAGTTATCTTTAGGCGAAATTCTTGAATAGAATTTGTTTCACTAGTTCTCTTTTTTGCCAGTTAATTTATGGTAGAAGCCGCCATTGGTACGACGATATTGTTAAAAGGATGGTTTTTAAACGAAAATATTTCACGTCCTGATAAACTAGATAAAAAGTTTAATTAAGGCAAACAGTCTACTTCGTTTGAAAGAATGAATAAATATGTCAATAGGAAATAGGTGAAGAGGGCTTTGTACTTTGGTTGGAGTATCGCAAGGATTCTCTCGCAGGAAACAACTGAATGAAATTTGTATTATCTTTTCAGGAATTTCAGTTTTTACGGTGAAGGTCAAGTTGACTCTTCGGATCAAAGAATTTTATTCAAAATGCTACTACTACTACTAGCTCTAGTATAGCTCTCGTGTCCTAGAAAATTTAAAGAAGTTTTTTACTATGAAAAAATTGTTTGCCATTCCGAGAAATGTCCTACGTTTATCCTCATCTGGAGAATCAATCCTTTGCGAAGGAAAACGATGTTTGTGTCAAATATGTTAACTGCATATGATTGCCAGTTCTTCTTGTTGTTAGACATTCTCTCTGTGCTTCCTGACTCTCAGCAAATTATTTCAGGCATTGAGCACTATAAAGTAGATGTAACTTCATCATTCTCCTTAATACTTTTCGTTTTGTTTGTCGACAGCACCAACATTTGCTAGTACCTTCATCAGATGCTGAACTAGATAGATAACTCAGTCAAAAAAAGCCTCCTCAAGGATAGTTTGACATCGATTTTCACACCCAGATTTCCCAGCAACTAGCTGGTTTGCATCTTCATCGAATCAAAATCCATTCAAAAAATTGTTTCTTGCTTTATGGCTTCCCCATTCTTTTGATTGCTCAAAACATCCTTTGAGTAAGAATCGACTGTTGGATGTCAATAATCCCGACCGGATTTTTAAAAAAAAACCATGGCTAGCCTCGAGGATATTCTGCGCAACCTTTGGATGAACTTATTCTTAGCTTCCAACATAAAAAGGAGACGTTTTTGTGATGGACAGCTTGATGCCTCGTTATTGTTGTCCATAAGCTTACGTCGGGGGGATTTCTAGCACCATGAAAAAACTCCTCCAACTACTGTCAGTTCATTTCTTCCATAGTCATTTCTTTCGTTAAAACTATAATGGTCTCTACTTCTGCTTCAACTACCACTGATGCTGCCTTTTTGCGGTAATGGAAATTAGTTTACGCTCTGCTGGCCCGTTAGCGCCGGCCCAAGTGTGTAAATCAGGGACATACTAAGAAAAAACTTCCTAATTGCTCAATTTAAACTGAACCTCGTCAAGGAACTCACGCTTCGCAGACCCGCACTTTCAATGGGATATGTCAATTTTTTTCGAATTTTCTTTTAAGCCTCACATGTATCTTCTTGTTGCTTCTACTTTAGTTACATTTTCTCGCTAAAATAAGTTTTCCCAAAAATTATCTGCTGAATGTCAGGATTCAAAGAAGATTTGAAAACGTGAAGAGCCACCCGCCAAATTATAATCTATACCCTTTTCTGATAATCGAAAAGGGCACTTATGTGCCAGCAGACTTCCCGGGTTACAATTTCTATCTTTTGAGTCGAATTTCTTTCCCCTCAAGCCATTGAAACTTGAAAATCAAAAGGGGAGTTGAAAAGTGTCAGAATAAATAAGTATGACAAGCGCGACAGTAATTCGATGCGATTCGGCATCAGAACTCCTAGATAAATTTGCTGACATACTATTTCTGGGATATAACCCTTCTTTCATAGCCAAATGGGGACATATCTCCTTCATTTTCTCATCGAATCGTTTCAATTATTGACTGTAGCTCTGTTCCGCAATAGGTTAGATAATTCGAAAAATAAATCTTTGAAGACTATTCCTTACAACCCCTTAAAATTTCTAGTCGTTGTATCTTAACCTGGGAGTAGCAGATGAAGATACAACTGACCTTTGAAGCAGCTTCAACTGAGGAAATTTAGTGATTGGTCCCCTATCATCCCTAAAAATGTCACAGAAAGTATTCAAAAGAAGACTCTTGCGGCAGTGTCAGTTTTACCTGGTTGTTGCCCATCATAGGGAATACATTTTGCAATTTTGTCAATCAATTAGACAAGTCTCATTCATATCTCATATTCATATCATTCACATCTCATAGTCTCATTTCATATAGCTTTGCATTTAAAATATTGATCGCGATTGTGATCCGCCCAACCTACGGTCAAGGGATAATTCATGCACCTTAGTTTGTTCATCAGCTGCATCAGCTGTCGCGATCTTTTCTATTTATTACCAGGTTACCGGGATGGTAACCACCTTTGCTAATAATGGTAGTCCCGACTCATTAAAATCAGACAATATTTGAATTCTTTGGACTAATATCTCACTGTTGATATATACAATTAAAATTACTCCATTGATAGGATGTAAATGTTGTTTTGTTTCTTGGATCTTAATTTTTCCTTCCGTGCGTTTGAGGTTTGTATTGCTCTCTATCCTTTTCATGGAAAAACATGAAATACATGTGATAGAATTTGCTGTCAAAAAACCAACTAATGTATTTTGTCTGAAGTTCAGCATGAAGTCGATTATTGGCCCGTGCAGACTAGCACAGGCCAGCGTTGTCTAGATGATGCTCAGCGTTGTAACCACAGAGCTCATGTAAAGTTTTGTATGCTGTCGGTTGACACCTGTCAGTATATGACGGTAATGTCAGCATTTGGAGTAACGCCACCTGTTGTCAAACATGGAAATTTATTGATCGGTTCTTTTGATTAACATAATTACCATAAGTTCCTCCCCGACAATTAAGATTTTTTTTATTAAAGATAAACTCTTAATTTGAAGATAAATACCTAATTTAGGGACATGTTCTTACTGATACTTTTTTCGAAAATCAAGTAGTTGTGTTTTTCAACATGATGCATTATCTTCGCTGAAGCTAGTTGACAGGTCCATCCTCGCGTGTGACAAATTTTTTTACCCTCCTTCTGGATGGCAGTTATAGAGTCATCTTAAATGACAGTCATTGTAGATACAGCCTGCAGATCCAATCGAAAGCTACTTTAAAATTCTTGCTGATGGCAATCATGTAGGTCCATACTCGCCGATGGGGGTTAATTTCTTTAGCACCCTCCTGATGAGAAGTTGGTGTATCATTCTCGCTTATGTAAAGTTGTCCTACCATGCACGCTTATAGGTGTTGCTTGACCATCCTTGGCTAATCCTATCAGCTGTAGATTGATAATCACTGATGACAGTTATAGATTCATTTTCGCTGATTTGTATTCTTGTGTAGGATTATTAATATAGGGTTATAATAGGGTTATTTTTTTTTCAAATTTTGAGCGTTTACATCCTCGCTCGTACTATCTTGGTGCTAATTTGAGTCCAAAGGACTGTTTAGACTCTCGTTAAACTTGATCTTAGGGGTACACTCATTTGAAATTTACTGTTCTACCGCAACATACTCGTGGAAATAAGAATTAAATTTCAAACCCAAACTTGACTTAAAAATGATTTGTGGCGCAACAGCCCAATTTAGTGTTTTGGGTCTTAAAATATGTTAAGCCACCTGATTTCTCGACAAATGAAACACGAGACGGTCACTAATTAAATTTAAAATTTAAAATAAGGCGTTGAGCAGTTTTTACATGAGACTTGTCATTCCAGAAACAAAGAAAAACTTAAAATTAAAAAATAAACACACAATTCAGTTTTTTCGCCAGAACTTTCGATTTCACCTAAGTATATTTTTCTCATGGTAGACACGATGATGATTTTCATCATCACCATCAAGAAGAATACAAAGGAAACGTAATACCAATAAGATTTTAGGTCAAGGTAGAACCAAACTTGAAAAATCTCTTTCTCAATATCATTTAACCTCCGGCATACTTCAAAGAAGTTCACTGAGTCAACTAGCTCTCTGCAAACGACAGATTTACTTTTAATAGCTTCATTATCGGATTCAAATGACACTAAAAAGATACCCACATGAATCTCTGAAGTTTTTTTTCCAGAGGGAATTCTCATGTAAGTAGGTGTACACAAGTGCATTTACAAGCCCACCTGGATGGTTTTTAAATTTTTTTTGTTTTTTGGTTTTCATTTTGGGCAGAGATGGAGTAGATGCAATACTTACTTCACTGCAAAGAAGTTCATGTAACTTTTTGTCTATAGTTTTCGCCATCATTGAAAGTTTTTCTTCCATGCCATCAATATATAATTTCACACATGCTCATATATTAACATATTTTAATTCCGGTGTGATGTACTTCTTAAGTATAGTTTACGCTATGTTGAGTTTCTTGGTAATTTCAATGTATAATTATATGTATATGCAACCAGTGACATAATCTCAAACGATTACATGGTCGACCTTGCAAACGTTTCAAATTACCCAACAATAATAAAAAGCAAAGCAACAAAGAGTAGCAACAACAACAACATATATAAGAATACCAAACAGTTATAACAAAAGAGCAGCAGCCGCGGTAGTTTAGCGGTAAGATGAAAAAAGATATAGATATAAAATAAAATAAAAACAAAAATAAACAAACAAATAAAACAATTACAATGTTGTGGTAGTGAAGAGTATGTATCCAAACAAACATTAGCCGGCGCAATAACAAACAACAATCAAAATATGTTTGCTTTGTTATTGAAGTTTTTAGACGGAATTTATGAAAATAAAAGCTCAGTCCAGCTGATTCACTCAGTTGGATGCAATTACTGGAAGATCTACAGCGACAGCTGGTTGAATATTTAATCAAGTGAATTGATACATGAGTGAAGAAAATAGAGTTTGTACAGAAAAAGAGGGTTTTACTCTATCCAGGCAATGTTGCAATGAGACGACTTAGCTAGTTAAACTTTAGGATTAACCAGTGCATCCAGTCATAACCATGACACAAATTAAACACAAAATCTTTCATATCCTATGTACTGCAAGATGAACGCCTTAAGATTACCATACACCAGCTCTAACTTATGCCATTGAGCTTTCACTGAACCCGAAAACGATTTCTAAACACACACTGTTGTCTTATCCTACCTGAAAAGGTTACTAGAATTGTTAATACTACTACAAAACACTGTCATTCATGTTCGTGAACTTCTTTTTCGCATTTTCATTGTCGACTATTTGCCTACCTTGTCATCAAAACAACTAACAAGCCTTCTTCACCATGACCTGTAACGCTAAACGATGATGACCCGCAGAGTTCGCAGCATGGGCCTATATTTGTTACAATAAAACACCCATATCAGCTTTACATACGACGAGCGCTCGATGAAATTTTGCATTGAATTGGTACTTTTGTTTAATTATACCATAGAGCCCCAACATGTGATAGTGGGCATAGTACTAACTATTCGTCAATTTTTAAGGTAAACTACACATATAAGTTTCATAGACTTCAATAAAGTCGCTAATTGCTGTGTTATTGCGTTTGCAGTTAACGGTGTAGAAGAGGGCGGGCTAGGAGCTTTGTTTGTGTAGATTGTTTAAGTTGGTAGTACCGATGACGCGTAATCAAATGACAGGCGGCAATCATGGCGACAGTGACGAGTATGACGCGACAGTGACAACAACTCAGTCATTCAGTACCTATAATTGTTCAGTACTCTGGAAGAAATAACCTTCAACTATCACTTCACCTTAAATGCTTGACGAATAATGGTCTATTCATTCGTTAAGTTGATATAGTCGAGTTGGAAGTCGATGATCGTTGACTGATTAGAATAGAATATAAGGTCATTAAATCGGCTGCAATGTGTTTATAGGCATTCACTAACCTAGAAGGTAGGCTAGGCTGGCACGGGACATTTTCATTTGACTTTATTGAGTGATTTTATGAGTCTCGTGATCAACGATCTTGTTTTTTGAATAGATTAAAAGAACCGATTCCATATGTTAAGTACAATTTTCTTCACAGTTCGATCGCATGAAAAAAGTTTAATAGCTATTACGAGGTGAGAAATGCTACGTAGCGCAGCATGAAAAGTCGAGTAAGACTCAAACAAATCGAACCGATTCAGAATTTTAATTAGGTTATAATTCTGTAATTAGAATTAAGTGGAAAGTGTTTCGGAGAATTGGTTGTTTCAATTTTGGGTCAATAATACGAAAATACTTTATTGTCTGCATTGCCTAGGTCAAGCGTGATACTGGTCAATGCACTGCTTATATACTAACAGTTTGGAAAAGATGTTCAGGGCAATAGTTCTAACAAGCTTATGAACAAGGTTTCATAGTTCCTTACGCCTTAATATTGCCGAAGGACGATAAATCAACTCACCTCTAACATAAAAAGTTTTGACCAATTGAAGGATGCTTCCGCCTCCTCACGAATTCCAGCAGAAAATATTCGTTTTCCGTTTGATTGAGAATGAATATTTACTATTCACCCTTATAATGTCTGGATTTGATTTATTACAAATGGTGACATAAATATCGCGCGCCAAGTTTAGACAGTCCTCTAGATTTCCGAACGAACTCAGAAATTGGGACTTGTTTTCTTTATTCTGTTCAATTCTGGGACAGAATTCCTAACATTATAGGCTTAAAATTTTCTAAAGATTCCATTCTTTCTCATCATCATCTTGGCTCTCTCTGTGCTGAAAGTCCTGATATTTTTGAAAACCTCTAATGACCTTTTTGCCATTCGAAAGACTCGACACTTTTCCAGTTTCCTCAGAGACATCTCATAAGTCACTTCAGTCAAGACTGTAAAAATGTCTACCTCTTGCTCTAAATAAATACAAATCTAACTTTACTTCACTTATTCAGAGAATAAATTCATCCATGCATCAACAATCTTTCTGAAATACCAAACAAAAAAACCGCCCATCCATCGTGAGTTCAAAACGCAAATTGTTTTCAAAAAAAAAGTCCTTGGCAAAATTACTCAACTTCGCTCGTGTGCTCTATTTCCTCTAGGCATGATTTCTTATTTGCGGCCGTCATACATCCTGATTTATTTTTTCCCACTTTTTTTGCACGTTGCCAGTAGCAGTATAAAATTTGCACGGTAACTTTTTACGTGTACGTTATGAACAAGCGTTTGTGAAAAAAGTCCTTTATGCAACATGTACCGAGTGGAAATGAGAGAGAAGGATACAGCAGGGGTGGAGGAGAAAGAGAGCAATGAAAGTGAACTTCTTTAGCTCTACATCATGCATTTTAATATTGGCATCATTAGCCGGTTGCAGTACCACTGCAGACAAATTATTAAGAAAAAGGATCTTCTAGTTAAAGTTTGAATTTTTAATGGAATAGCTTGAACTTTGTTTTTCTTGTGTAAGCTAGAAAGGATTTCGCACCGAGCACCGTTTGAATCGAGTGTAGTGAAATGAAACTGTCAAGAATGAGTTCATGTGACTTTTTTGAGAGGTGATGAAAATACAAAGTGCAATAGAGAACAGAGAATAAAAATTAACAGTTATATGGAAGTTAGGAAGACTTACGAGGATAATAAACGATTTACGGAATTATAGTTTTTCGAGCTGTGCAAATTACAAATAACTTTAGGATATCAGTTTGGAAAACGCTTGCTAAATATTGTTCTTCATTTGCTTGTCAACGTTTACGGATACACAGTTTAAGATGTCGATTCTCCGAATAGACTGACAGTTGAGGCTCTCCAACTGTCATAATTTACATTGTTCTCTTCTTTACTCTTTTGTCCGGATCTACCAAAAAAATATAGACATACTTTTCAAGGTTGCTTAGCCATGGATAATTTCTTTCGCTTTAGACACTTGTTCCTTTATTTGTCTGATACTACATCCTATTTTGGTGCGGTTAAATATCCTTTTTGTTATCGACGTGTTTTTATCGGTAAATATTTTATTTCCCGGATTCTAGGATACTTTTTCTTTCGCTTTAGACAATTGTTCCTTTATTGTTCTGATGCTGCATCCTATTTTGTTGTGGTAACTTATCCTTTTTTTATTGTTTGATTATTATGGCCCTTGATTATCTTGAAACTTCTTGGCGCAAAAACGTAACCTCATCGTAATGTAATGGAGAACCAAGAGAATAAGGAAGAAATCTCTCCAGCGCTGAATTGAAGTTGGACTGAGTATCCGCAAACCCTTTTTCAAAACCAAGCAAAATCAATATTTAAATGATAAATTCGATTTATGAAAAGAACAAATATTTGAAATTGGAGTTATCATATAAACAGGATAACAATTTTCTAGAAAAAAATTCCTGAACACGTAACATAGACACATCAGTTATATGAGATTTTGCTTCATTCCACTGGAATCAAGTGTTTTGATCTGAATCGACCAAATTTTGGATAGCTGCAGTCTTCCACATCCACATTATATCGACATGTCAGTCAAACTTGACAGTAACAATGTGACATTTTTTCTCAAGGGAGAAGAACCCCTAGGTAAGTCTTCACGGCTACGTATTTTGGCCTCATGGCACTCCACTGACGGCTATTTCGCTTTTTGACGTCGCTTTTAAGCTGGAAATGTGCCTTATCCAAGAACCAAACGTTTTTAAATGACAAAGAACACTCTGCATTTTGGTTAGCGGTGAGAAGTATCTCAGCGCCTTCTGTAATCTAAAAATGTTGAACCAGCCGTATCCTGTAGAAGTGAAGACAAAACTACACGTTTTTCAAACATCCTTACGGACTATGCTATACAAGGTACCTTATGGATTATTTAAGGCACTTGATTGACTTTATCGGGTGTAGAGCCTGTCAAAACTCCGTATTTGATTGTACCGGGAGTAGGACACATCAAACTTTAAAGGGTTATGATGTCCTCGTTCCCGGTGCGCCTAGACCAGCTAATGAGGCTAGAGCCTGCCGCAGATCGATCCTTCTAAGAATGACAATGATCTGCGTCCTTGAAAAGCTTACTCTTTTGCAAACTGAGAGGTCTGAATTCGCTCTAACTGACTAGCTCCTCCCATTTTCTTCGCTTATCAATGATACATGGTGGCAAACAGTTGACACATCTCACGCATCCTTTCCGGAGCTTGCGTTTGAACAGTTCGCAAAATGACTTTTGCGAAACCTTGTCTACATGGAAGGAAACTAGTCTTTAGCGGACCAATTGATGTGTCCTAAAGAATGAATTATTTTATTATATTTATTTTGTTCGCGTTCAACTTCTGCTCTTTACTGTTATTTGCAGTTTTTTGTACACATTTTTGTTTTTTGTTGTTTAAAATTTAATGTTTATTTGTTGTTTTTTGCTGTTTCTGTGTCTTTAATTTTTTTAAGTTTAATTTTTTCTTAATATTTATGCTTAAAATTTAATTTTTTTCTAAATATTTGCAATTTTTCAAAATATTTATCTAATAATTGAAACTTGTTGAAATTGATAATCTTGATTAAATTATTTATTATTTTACTTTTTTTTTACTGATAAGGATGTACTGAAAAATTCTGCTCAACAAGGATTATGTTTTTGTTGTAGTTTTTTGTAATTATTGATTTTTATTTGATTTATTAAATTATTTACTTATGTGTTTTATTTAATTAATTTCTTTAATTTCGGTTCATTTGGCATTTAACATCGACATTTATTTTAATTTTCTTTTCTCGTTCCTCTTTTTTTTAATTAATAAACATTTTATAGATATTTTTGATAGTGATTTGGATGAATAAAATGGATGATAATAAGGAAAAATTTGACAAGGATTCAAGCAGACAAGAGGTGTCCGTCAAAAAAGTGCCGAGAATCCTGAGTGATAAACAACGAGTGGGACATGTGCAAATTATCCAGGAATTTCGGCATTGATTCGAAGTAATCATCTCACGTTTCCTTAACAATTTGATTGGCACAAAATGGTATTCTAAGGACGGTATAAGGAAAAATTTGACAGGACGAATGATTAGTTCTATTAGGATTAAACGTGGAGCGCAATAGAATTCAAATATGCTCAAAAAAATACGAAAGATCAGTCAAACAATTAATTTATCCGACATATAGGACAGGTCAGACCACGCTTGGTCGGACAGCTAGCTGACAGATTCCTTGAACGTGAAATGGTCCTTGAAAAATTCCTGACAACTTATTGGGAAGAAACACCACATGAATTCACTAAACCGTTTTATATGAGTGTATAAAAGGGTACAAAATATTATTTTGACCGGTGATTTGTTCAGATTCTGTGTTACAGAAACAGGATGTGTTATAATCTTCTAAGGATAACAAATCCCTTCAACGCAGCCCAGAAACAGGTTTTAAAAGATTTGAATTAACTTAACAAATCATTCTACTGCAAATAAAATGAAAACACAACCCTTTTCCCTGTTTTTACTCTCTCCCTTTTGATGTTCAAATAATTACAACATAAAAGTAGTCCTCGATAAAATCTTAGATTGCCAGAAAGGTATGTGTACGCGGTATGATGTTAACCAAGTACACTTACTTCTATGGAAAACAAGTGAAAACACACCCGAAAAAAATTTCGTGTATAAAAATTTGCATAAGAGTGACTTGAAGAATGCTTCAAGCTAAACGACTCAACTCAATTTTCACGTCTCTCGTCATTCCTCGGACGACATGTACTGGGAGCATGTATAGAGTAACAAAAATAAAAATGGGAAAAACAAAAAAAATCACGTTAAAACTGAGGAACTGAAAAGATCAAAACGTAAACGACCAAAAAAAACACACATGCAAATCTTTAATTCTTTGCTAGCTGCCGTCAATAATGTCCACCTTTTTTTTCTTTCTCTCTCTCTCTTTTTTGCTGTTTGTTGGTTTCGGGAATATGATTGCTTGTTAAAGAACTCTTTAACATACCATTGATGTAATAAAGGAGATCAGAAGAGGTGGCTTGTTGATTTTTCGTTTTCGTTCTTGTCGCCTTATTCACGTTATTTCTTTTTTCGTTTCTTGTTTTTTTTTTCGCTATTAACCCATACTCCCGGAGCTTTTTGAACCTCTCAAAAGGATTTCAGAGCAAGGTGTTGGTTGCGTTGACAATGATGAAGTGGAATAAATTTTGTGTTCAGGCTAATATGTAAGTGAACAAAACGGAAGCAAAAAAAAAAAGATTTCAAGAGGATTTCTTCTTTGGATAGATGAATATAAAGATTTTTTGGAATGAGACGTATACTGCCAAATATAAAATTGAAAGTGAATGAACTGCAAATTTTGTCGGTTGTTTTTGTTAGATGATATCTGTGTTTTAGATGGAACTCGAATATGTTTTCTGTTCCATTGAAATTTTTAATAGTAACTCTTTATAGTGTCAAAGATGTGAATAAAGATATTGAAATGTGTTTTATGATACTATCATGGAATGTTTATTAGCTGAAAGGTGTGATTCAGAACCAGTTTGCATCCGGTAGGATAGAAGTAACACAAGGAATTTAAAGATTCCTCGATGATGGTTTTAGGTAGCAATTTTTTACTCCTAGATCAGTTTTTACTTCTTTGTGGTGGATGCTACCTGGTTGTTTTTCACTTTTACCAATTTACAGGCAGTAGAAACACATATAAAAGGAAGCCCGAATAAAATTGTTAATGATGCAGATAGCTTGACTACAAATTATACCAGAGAAGCCATACAGAAAAAATCGTTTAAATAACAAGGTTGGAAAATACGTTAGTATACTACCTTCAATGCTCTACCTCTTCCAAGTGTCAGTAACGACAAAAAAATGGTTCCTGAATTTATTATCAATTATTACCTCATTCAATCCACTGAGCATTGCTCTGTTAAGAACTTTAAACTAAACTTTTATTCGTAGTCCTTGAACTCAGTCAATTGTATGAACACATTTTTTTTTGTTATCGCCAGGAAACTTGCCCATGTCGATTATTGTTTGTTTATTCACCTTACAAGTCCAATCTAGCTCGTATAATGTTTAATTTCATTAAACTAATCAGTCCCTCTTATACCAATACCTACAACAATTTGCAATTTATTCATACCTAGCACGCTTTGAAGCCGCCTAAATGTTGTCATCCACTTGACAATATACGAATAATTCTCTCGGAATTGTAAGAGTGATTCAACAGAATTCAAATTCTAACCGAAAGGGTTTCAAATAGATTTGCCTGTAAAAAAATTCCAGACTTATTGTCCTAATCAAAATGAATGACTTGCTCCTTTCCAAGTAGCGTCAAAGTAAGAGCCTTAGTCGGATAATCTTTCCAAACAAAAATTTTCAGCTAGTAGAATCATTATTTCAAGGATATGCCAAACTGACCAGCAGACTCATTTGGTCGAAGTTATTTTTATGGGATTCGTTCATAGGTTCAAGCCCCAACTACCTACGTTACAAACATCGCCATAAACCTCGATTTCACCCTCATCCAAATCGTGTCCTTGACACCTAAACACTTGTCTTCACCAAAAAAAACTAGGATCGACCGAATACCGTGCTGTGCTATACCATGTCCGGATCGGGCTATCAATTAATCACCACCTCTAATGAGTGGCGATCGTGATACAACAACAACAAAAAGGAACCCAATAACGAAATACATGATTAAAATCAAGCAGTTAGACATCAGCATGGTCCTAACCGTGCCGGCATTGATCCATTGATCAAAACGCTCGATCGGTTCAAAACAATTATTTTGATCCCATACCAACATATCATCGTAGATAACATTCAACATAGGGTTCGGACTACAGAGGAGAATTCATGCTGTGATCCCATACAACGTTCGCATATGTGGAACGTATCGAATCCGCGTTAGCTATATGGGGGCCTCTCGAATCAATATGACTACGAAAGTATGCCGAAGATACTTCAATAGATCGAACGTATACTGAGCTAGGCCGTATAGCGTACTCTTATTCCAATTAGTCAGATCGCGCATACAGCACAAGTTCAATAGCAAAAGCGCGTTCCATGAGTTATTTTTGTTCAGCTATGAACACGTTGTGTGCCAAATCCATAGATACTCTTACTATACTATACGTGCGTTCTGCACGCTCACACATGCTTGCAATCAACAATCATACAGTTTGAATATAATCTTGTCGCCATATACCGGCCATACCATATGATCATATGTGTATGGCGTCCAACAATTTAGTATAGAGTTGAGTGTACTAAGAAATTATACATGTGCAATGATGCGTCATCCGGATACCAGATCGCATACATTGCTCGCGCATACCGGAAACAGTAGATCATCCGGTGTTGTGATCTCTTACTCCACAACGACGACAAGTAGCCAAGAAGATAACACTCGCCATAAACTCTTCCTTTTGCACACAGAATCACGATCATATCACCTGGATCACAAGAAGGATTCATGTGGAGGTAACACTTTCTGTTACAACCCATCCATCCTATTCATCTTTGTTAGACATTCAGTGGACAGCAAATCGATAGCAAATAAACATATGTTGCTCCACTGAATACCACAACGATTCTGGTGATCATGCCTGCGATCAGCTGAAATCCGACATCGTCTTACCATACTATAGTTGGATAGGCTAAAGCTGGATAAAAAAAGTTAGTTGAGAGCAGCAAAGCTGAGCAGGCAGTTGGATCAACCATATGACCAGAAATGGTCAGTCTAGACTATTCAGTCAAATCCAGAGCAGACGTAGTCCGAAAAACTAGTTCGTCCAGTGAATGCGTCATTTTCAAGTAAGTTGAATCGTTGGTTTTAGCACGCGATTAATAAAGATACAATTTTAAGAGTCTACGCACGATGAACTATTGCCCAAGCGATCCATGACGTCCTTCATTATAAGAAGAACCGTTCACAGGTCATGTGACACACGTGATGCCCCATGAAATGCTCCCTGTATGAAATAGGTAGAAATTAGGACTATAGAGTAGGTTCCTTCAGTAACACAACACAGACAAATGAGTAACGACGTTTCACGAAAATCTTAAGAGACTGACACACAATTGTTGTCAGTCTCTGTTTGTTTTGCGCAAACGTTTGCGCAAACAACAAAAAAGACCTGCCCAGCAAGGAACCTTAAAAAAATTAAAATCCACACGTTCATATCGATTTTGTTTCAGATTAATACTTTCATATTCCTCCTCCTTCAGGAGGACCAAAACAATGCTTCCACCCTCTAAAGAGCTTCTCGAATACTTTATTAATGGCGTTCAGCATACACAGGGGCCGATATGCAGACGGTTGCTCTGGATTCCCCTTCGTTTTGTTGAACAGCACAAGCCTCGCCTCTTTCTAGCATTTTGGGGACCCGCCCTCCTGCAAGCAGGTGTTGAATGTGCTGAGCAACATGTCAGGGCCAAGGTGATGCACTAGCGAATAACGAATAGGATACACAGGGAAAAGTGCCCGAAAAACCTCGTCAATTATTACCACTTTTTAAACAGCATACAGGGCCCCCATAAGGCTCTTCTGCTTGACAAGCTCATAGCCTAGGCCCAATAAATCCTGCTTCAATTTTTGATTCAAACTCGGAGAAACTCCAACTATGACCCTAGAATTTATTGAGGACGCCCACTGAAATTCTTCCATAAACCACTCAACAGTTTTTGTGTAGTATAAACTGTTCCGGAAGGGGCTGGAGGTTGTCGGCCAAGGATTGATAGAAATGTGCCATAAGGAAAGGCGTTCCTAAACCCTTACCGGTATATAACCATTCGTCTGATTCTGGATGCGGTAGGGATTTGGTACGGTGGAGTTTAAAAAATTACTACCAAGGATTTAACCAGGCGAAGGTTGTGCTTCAAAATAGTGCCAACAATCCTTAGTGATGAACAAGTGGGACATATGCAAATTTTACAGTAATTTCGGAATCGTCTCGAAGAAATCATGCAAAGATTCCTTGACAGTGTGATTATTGAAAATTGTTTTTTTTTAGACGGAGACGGAAACTCAACGTCAGAGCGCCCAGTTTGACACCAAGAACTCTTGTCATCTGAAGAAAAGGTGAATAAGTCAATCAACAATCAAATTCATTCTTATTTCTTTCTTTGATCATCGGCATGTAGATATCAGAATGCCTCAGGACAGACTGTCAATAGCAGTTTTGACATGGACGCGCCAGACATGTTGAGCACTTCCTCCATTTGCGGTCAGACATCGCTGATTCTAGGAAGCTTCTGCACAACAATGCGTCGTACTAAACCGCAGTGCTGGTAAGGTAGCTTGTTGCCAAGAACAAGTCTGTCACCTAGCCTCATCCCTCCCCTAGAATCAGCATTGACATCGAGTGCTTCTATCCTCGACTCAAGCGTGATTTCCAGGGAAAACGATATAGCTCAGTATAAGACGTTCACGGGGCAGTGACAGAAATTCAGAAGGGGATTCCTGAAAGCAATTTCCACAAAGCGTACGCGCAGTGGGAGCTGTGTTGTAAGTGTTGTGTTAAAGCAAAGAAGTGCTATATCGAGGACTTCTAAGGATATGAACTGATTAGATCAATAAAAAAGTTTGAATTAATTCAATGACACAAGTTGTTGGTCCTACCCTGTGCTATTAACCCTGCAGCAACTAATTAATTTGCTGCTACCACTGCCGCTCCTACTACTGCAGCTCCTACTAACACTGCTCATTCTACTGCTGCTGCTACTACTACTACTACTACTACTACTACTACTACTAAGACTGCTAATACAACTAATGCTCTTTCTACTGCTGCCACTAGTACTACCACTAACACTGCTGCTACAACTACTACTACTACTACTACTACTACTACTACTACAACTACTACTATCACTACTACTGCTACTATTACTATTACTTCAACTTCTACTGCTGCAACTACTACTGCCATTTCTGCTGCTGCTACTCCGCAACGATAGTGACTTATGAAGGAAGAAAATCCTTCGAATCATCGATTATGCATTGCAGAATTTCATCATTTCGGTATAACCGAACCCTTAACTTGTTTAGCCTTAATCCGACCAACTTCCGCCCCACGCTCGTCCATTTTGTTCTTTTTTTGTTTTTATGTTTTCAAGAAGTCTTAACGAGTAGGCTAATAAGATCTTCAACTTAGAAATCTACTTGTAACCGAGGAGTTGGGTGTTACATATTTAAATGAACGCGCGCACGAGATGTGTGCGAAATATTCGTGGGCTTTTACTTCCTTTATGACCACTACACCAGCTTCCAACATATCTGACTAACTAGATGGATTGAAAAGCATGAATGAATAAATGACTGAATGAATGGGAAAAGTAAACAATTGCAACAACAACAACTAGTTCTGCATTTATAAAGTCACGACAGTAACATCAGCACTAGACCTGCGTCGCTGAAATGTTGTATATCGTTCCAATCAAGGAGCTCACTCTGTTCCTTTCATCATGTGTCAAGTGTAGGCAAATGCGTCAACCACTCGCATGGTAAATCAAACACTTTCTTACATCCACGTGACTGACTTAGCAATTATCTCGTTTTTCGCACATTTTCACGTTTATCAGGTTGGGATGCGCGGAAGCATATGCACAGTGGTAGCATTTACGCATAAGGAAATTTTTCAGGTGAACGTTGTTAAGCAATTAGCGGGTTATATTGGGTGAAACTAAGTTTTACAGGTAATAAATGTGCACGCAAAAGTGAAAGACCAGTTGAAGCTCGAGGAGACAAAAAAAAAGATGATATATAGTCTCCGAAAAAAACGAATCCCATGCTCACCACCATCTTAGAAGACATTCTGCCCGTTTTGTGCCCATCAGAACCCGCCCGATCCGGTTTCTTGCGTACTAACTCACCAAAGAACATTTTTGGCAACGTTATTTTCACTACCTACCACCGATTCCATTCCAAGAGCTCTTGCATAACGGCCACACCGTACCTGTACCTTCTTAATTTATTTGCTAATCTCCTTTTTTGGTATTATTCAGCGTACCTTGAAGAAGATACTTTCGATAGCTTCCCAGCAGGGGAGCAATGTGTACCGATGACAAAGGTATTCCTTTTCCTTTGAGGCCTATGGAACCCAGCATCTATGAGTTTGACTATTTATTTTTGAGCGGAACACTCACAAAGGTCGTTTTCTCTTCTCACCTTCGTCTGCATACCGTGTTGTTCGTTGTTGTAATGGATTTTCTTAATTGATGACCAAGTTGACCGTCGTGATGATTTGCGGTGACCAAGTAAATTTTTGTTGTCGTTGGCGCCAAAGTGATGATGGTTTTTCTTGGAACCCGAAAAAAAACACAAATTTGGCTGCGTACGAAAGAAGTGTAGCGCAATGTTATATGAGAATAAGATTTGTTGATTATTTCATGCAAGTTGATTGACCCTGAGGATCTTACATTTATTTCGGGTAAGCAAGGTGGAATGAATAAATTAAATTTTCAAAGAAATTGAGATAATCAAGGCCTTTCTGCCTACGCGAAACTAAATATACTCTGAGTCAGACGGTGCAGCATGCTCGACATCCACTTCCATTTTAGTTTCTTGTTAGATTCAATACGCGAACGCAGAAGTAAACCCCCAAAAAAAGGCAATCACTTACCCTTGTCGGTACCAACCCTGATTAAGGCACAACAAAACTATCGATTCCGCCACCCATATCAGCTTTTGTTTTTCACCAGAATTGTATCCTTATCGGAGTCGTGGAAAGCTTGATACATGAGTCACGAAATCTAGCCACCCCCGACACACTAGATGCTATAAAATTTCCGAGTAGTGAAACTAAAAGTGGAAAATTTTCGTGTTTCTAACGAACGATAAATAACCACCTCACCTTCATCCCTTTACTCAGTCATTCCTACAAAGCCACCCGCATCCCTACCGCAAATTGACGTGTTCATGGTGATCCTACTGCACCTCCACCACAATTTTGCAGTTGCACCCTCTTCGCTCTTGTGGAAACAGCTAAAGGATCTCAACCCAAGACCTGACTATGATAGTTTGCTTTTTGCGAATTACTGAACTATACTCATATAGTTAGGTGAAGTGGCTCCAAGTGCTCCATTTACAACGTTGAGTCAGACGTCGTTCATTACCGGAGCAAAAGCTCCTTCTACAAAAGGGGATGAAGGTGCAATAAAAAAATGTGAAGCGAAGTGGGTATACGTAATACAAATTTGTTTTTCTGATACTAACCGAGCTCCTACGAGCGCTAGTTTCTCGTTATCGCTCTTGGGTTGGAGGTTGGCTGAAGGATTTTGATGGAAAGATTTGTGGAAATGGAAATGTAGGAATTAAAGCCGGCATTTGGTCGCCGATGTTACTGTCTGTTAGTCAGCTGGTTACAGAATGACATGAGATGTTGGCATGCGCTAGTTTTGATAGGGAAAGTATGATGAAAATTATTGCAAGCTTGAACAGACTTCCTTGCATTGTATTATGTTATATTCGGGCTAGTCTATACGGGGAGGATACGAGACGTCTTTCATAAAAGATATGAAAGATATCAGACAGTTGGAAATGTTGAGGCCATGTAATTTCGATGAAATTGTGTTGACTCATTGACAGGCAAATGGAAGTACAGCCTTTGGTTTTCTGTTTTTTCATTATAATCTTAGGTCATCCTTACCAGTTCTGTAGCGCCTTTGTATTGCAAAGTTTTGAATATTCATCCATTCCTGAATACATATATTCTATCCTATTTCGATTTAAATAACCTACGTATCAATATCTACCCGCAATAATTATCCATAATTATCAAGTTTGAATACGTGAATACATCGACATTTTTATCCCATTTTACCAAGGATTTTTCGCAATCCTCTTCAACATTTTCCACAGGATAACTGCTTTCTCTAATTTCAGCTGAGTTATACTGATAATTTGAGGTAGTCCGTTGAATCCACATCTACAAAACTCGGTTAACTTATGCATCCTGCCAGTTTTCCTATCAGCTTTCCTATCAGATTGTAGAATAAAGTAACTAAGAGTTGGTTCTGGACCCTCGGCTTGGAAAAGAGATGCATACTGGTTTGACAATATCGATCCCTCAACAAATTGACGGCATAGTTATATCCTTCAGTCGTTGAAGAGTCTGTTTTAGCTGAATTGAAGTAGGAGGAGTTCTAAGGACTTAAAAGTCGTGTTGGATACAGCTGCCTTCGAGACCCGAGAAAGTGTCTAAGGGACTAGAACTTCTCGCTCGTAGTATCGAGGAGAAACACAAAAGAGGACGTTCCTTTTCGTTGATTGATGAATCTACTTTTATTCATTCAAACTCGAGGTTTTTGTACGTATGTCGCCATATTTTTGATAATTGGAAAAGAACCCAAATCTAAATAAATATGACTGGAGTGATTCTAAGTTATTCGACCAATCGCTTTATGCTACAAGTAGTCCATAGTTGAGGGTTTAAAAAGGCTTCAAAAAGGTGTGAGAAAAGGTTGTTGTTTTCATACCAAATAAAAGTTATTACTCATAAGGAGAAAAAAATGCAAGGAATCCCTGAATTGCTGAAAGCCTCAATCACACAATTTGGTATCAACATATTATCGGGTTTCGAGGTATAATTAGATACAACATAGGATCTGAAGTTAACGTATAGACAATACAGTATACGGTCCTTGGTTAGATACTCAAATTGACAGGGCAGGTGTTTCGTGGGTCGCTGAGAACCATTGCGCGTTTAGAAGTTCCATATTCAGTGCGTAAACGGACTTCGTCTCCATACTACAAAAAATTTACACAGCATATACCAGTCAGGGGCCCAAGCCTGCTCGGTAGACTAAAGACTATATAAAATCTTCTTGGGAAAGAATATTATTGACAGCAAAAATACGGCAAAGGATTCTTTTTAAGCTTCGGATCATAATTTGAAAACATAGAGGCCAGCCATTGATCAACTGAGAACGTTGTCTTATCTAATCTAATTTTTATATTATTAGAATCGAGCTTTCGTGCAGCAACACATCTGTTTAATAAAATGCTTACGGGAATCATCCATACCCAGCCAACACAAAAAGAATAATACAAAATAAAGGTCCGAAAACAGAACCTTGCATGTTACTAAATATTTGTTTTGTCCTTTTTATTCCTAAAAAAGGACGGAAAGGTCTTTTCCCTTTAAAAAAAACCATAAAATTGCAGAAGAAAAATTTAAGAACTGCAAACTCCAACTATAAAAGGTATAGGATCGAAAATAGAACATCAAGTGTTGTCACATAATTCTTGAAAGTGGCTGAATATTTTTCAAAACTCAATTGCTTCTCAAACTCATAAAATTATATGCTACTATTGAACCTACGGACACCCTGTATGTAACGTTTATTGACATCAGCATCGGTCTAACAGCGCATAGCGAATAATCCTAAAAAGTATTGGACTAAAATTAGAGCCTTGCGAGGTTCTAGATAATTTTTGATGGGGTCAGAATATTTCGCGTATTTAAATGGAACGAATTCGATCTTATGTTGAATAGAGCTTACGATCAACTGATATGTATGAAATTGTTTATCCAATTCATCACCGATATAAGCATCTACAACGAATAAACATAAAGAACATGTGACCGAAAATAGAGTCATGCAAACAAGCAGATATTATTTCAGAAGAGCAAAAATATTTCTCATAGCTCAGTTACACATGAATAATGAATGTTTGATAGTATATTAAATGAAGCCTATGAGAATCCCTTGCGCTGAGCAATATCATTACGACCTTCACAGCCCAAAACAAATAACCATAAGTTATTAGTATAAGACTAATGAGTCTTATATAAATCTTATACTAAATATAAGACTGAAATTCGAGCCGTGTGAGTTGTTAAATTTTTCAAATAGACAGAATCTTTCTCATAATTCATTTGTACAATAAAATTAATAAGGAATTTTCTGTAGCGTACTACAAGAAACGAACAAAAACCCTCGAATAAGGCAAATTTTATCAACATCATCACCGGCTCAACAGTCGAAAATGAAAAACTATAAAGAGCATGCGACAGAAAATAAAGTCATGTGAATTGTTAGATTGTTTATGCAGGCAGAATATTTCTCATAATTCAATTGCCCAGGAACGAACAAAATTTCTATTTATTTAGAATTATTATTAAAATTAAGCTTCCTCGCAGCAACACATCTGTTTAAAAATGCTTATGGGAATCATCCATAGCCTACCAACACAAAAAGAATAACTATAAAAAAATTAAGGTCCGAAAACAGAACCTTGCATGTTACTAAATATTTGTTGGGAAGGATAAAGTACTTGTGATAAATTGACTAGATATGAACAATGAATGATCGATGGAAAGTCCAAGTAGAGCATATGAACATGCTCATATATAAATGACAATGGATTTAATAACATCATCAATGGTTCAACAGCCCGATTTGGATTTTGACTACGAAATATTTGATACAAAATTTTTAGATGGCGAAATTCCTTCTTTTAATTTAGGTATTTAGTGATTGATATCCAGAAGGATAATCATTGGTTGCCTACGTTTTTTGTTTCCTCTACAGACGCGTTACGACGGCATACAATCTTTTTATTTTTTATTTCGAGAAAGGCATTAGTTTCAATTTTGATTTCGACAGCCCTTATATGTAAAATCTCACTAGGAAATGGATCAAAAAGATGAATTAATGTATTTTAGAGGGTTTTAAGCATCTGGATTGAAATTTTGATAAAGGAATACTTAATGAGAATGCAAGGACTGAACGCAAATCTGACTTCTAAAAATCAAATGGTTAGATTTGAATTTGCTGGATGAAGGGTCACACTGAGTAAATTAATTCTTTTTATTAAACCTGATATGAGGTAAATTTAATATAATTTATTTTTAAACACAACGTAATAATGCAACAATAATTTCAACACAAAATTAAAAATTAATAGAATATAAAATAAATACAATATATATAAATTGTTCTATTTCAAAAGAATATTATAATTTATTTAATGTTGACTTAGGATCAGTTTTATCAATTTGTTAATTTTATATAATTTTCAAATTCATTTAGTTTAATTAATTATTAAAAAAATCATTTTTTTGTTTAATTTCGATCTTATTATATTTATATTGGCAAGACTAAAATTGGCCAAGCAAGGAGCTCCTATGCCCCACATTTTGTATGCGTATGCATTTTTTTTGTGTATATATGTTCCAATATTTCAAATTCGAAAATTATCTCTCTGCGTATTCCTCCTAAATACCCGGAAATTATCTCTCATTTTCATTCCCGCCAAGCAATAAAATTCACTTATCTCAGTCCAAACTTGAATCAAAATTTTATAAATAAAAATAAATTCAACCGAAAAAAAATGAGTAAAAATATGAATCGCATATTTATTTGTTTTTTCGATATTCTGAGGGTGTGAGTGTGTGTTTTTCACATAAGAACTCACAAAATGAATCACATTAGAGGCAGCAGCCGGGCCAATTGAAGTGATTCTGATATACTTAGAATAGGCATTCAGCATATGGCCAGGATGCAAATAATGCAGATAAAACAGGGGCGGAATTCGATAACAAAATTATGGTAAATTATTTACACAGTGATAAGTGGACGAGAGATTAAGATAGAGCAACGTGCCAATATAGTGAAAATTTGTACAATTTTAGTGATGGGGTAATATTTATCGGAAGTTGTGATAAGAAGTTAATTTTAGTATTCAGCGGAAAAACTTTTTATGATCAATTACACATTTTAAATTCACTGGAAAGAGACGATAGAGTGGGTCCAAATAAAATCATTTTGCTTACACAATCTGAGAACACTTGACTACTACCCTTCATACTTTTGAATTTTTCATACGAAAGGATATAGAACTGAACACCTCGAACATTGTCTCGTCTGGCTCAATTGATGTCCTTGTAATTATTCGTTAAATTTTACCGACACAAACACCAACCAGTATCAAATAGTCACAATGTTTCCACGGCAATGGAAAAAAAATTGTTGCGTTAAACTTTCCTTTACAATTACCGAAAGGAAATAAACTCTTCACATTTTCACTGATTTGGTTAACTTAAAGCTATTTTACTTTAGCAGGTTCGCATGTCGCAAATTCTGCAACATGCACAAGTCAGGGAATTGGGTGGGTGGTGGAAAGGTCGCCTCCCGGGGATACGTTACCCTGGGCCGGCAAATGATTAGATCCTTAGAGCGCAGGCTCCAACACAAGGAGAATGAGAACGAAGGATTCACCATACAGATGATTGATATACGTGGAATGTTTTTTTTTTACTTTTCCTTTTGGAACATTTCGACAAAGGACCTTCACAAACGCACTTAATCTAATCTCCTGGATATTTATTAACAATTAAATATCGTTTCATATACTGATTTATCTACGCACCTTTGTGTCCTGTATTTGATTTCCTGGATAGTTTTTCTCTATCTGCTGTCGGCTGGCGTTAGAATCGTAAACATTATTTATGTTTTTTTTTCTTCTCTTTTTAATTCGTAAGGAGCAAATCACTTGAAAATCACAACAATAACGTTCAATTTGCACCGTGTCACAATCATGCTACAAACACTTTATTTATTCTTTTATCTTTATCTGTAATTGGCCCACTCTATTGATGCTACTCGAATTTATTCGATTAATTTTATTCAAGTTATTATTTAAAAATAATTACTGTAAGCACACGAGAGACACAATGAAATAGGAAAATATTCAAATAACCGTCACCATATCAAAAAAAAACGGCAAAATTCAACTGAAAAATCCACTAGTTATTAAATTTAAATGAAAAACCCACCGTTCGATTTTCTGGCTGGGAAACGGACGACAATAACGATGAAACTAAACGGACCGCAGCAATTCGACGTTGCCTCCACTTCGGATCGCTTTCAAATGACAACTGATTTGTATCTGCAAGATACAATTGAAATGCACTGCAAAACAGTCGAAAAGATTCAAAAGATTGAAGATACAAATCGCGCGGAATGGGAAAAAGTTGAACGTGTTGGTTAAATGTTGTTTGACTGTACGCTAACAGTGAGCGTGCTGTTGTTGGTATCACGTTGAGCAGTTGAACAGCGCAGACGAGACATAGCAGTTGGCGAGAGGGTCCTGAGACGTTGTTCAGTCGGCGCGAGTGAAAATTCACTAAAACTTTAAGCTGAAACGTAGACCTCGACATGAAATGTTGAACGCATCAAAACCAGCATAAAAGTTGATTTATTTCTTCCTGAAAACCAACAAATAATGGCATACAACCAACTCTGGCTCCGATTGAATATTTATCCCTGTTTTGAATCATAAAATAGTTATTTCTGGCGTCTACTTTCATAAGGATGTATTATTAGAAATGTAGCTTTAAAAATTCAAATGTTTCACTCATTATGGCGGGTTTGAATTTCTCATTCTCAATGTCAACTATACAGCGAATGTAGTCGGACCCGACATAAAACCATCTTGCCATAGGTGATCTCAAAGGAACTACAATCCCTCCTGAAGTCAGCCGAAAAATCTAGAAGCTCTGCAAATACGAAGGTATTAGCTACCAGCACAACTAAGGACAAAATTTTAGTACCCATTACCTACGATGCGCCATATTTCAAGCTGGCGACCAGTAATCTAGAGTGTGAGGCAACACAAATTATTGGAAAAAAATACCAATAAAAATCTAGGCATTGTCAGACTCGAAACTACTTCTTCCCTTTCCAACACCGTACCCACTGAAAGTTGCAGCAGTCCCAAATTAACTTTGCTATAACCATCCTTATCAACAACGTTTTTCATCCGATATTGTGACGGATAATACCCAACTTTCCGAATGTACAATATCAAAGTAAAACGATCATAGTCTCCTACCAAAAAGACACATCGGTAGAACACATCATGGCCTAATGAAAATCACGTAAGAACCTAAATTAGATTGTCACACCTTTACACCTACTCCGTTCCGAAAACCAGTTGCCGTGCTGACAAGTGTTTTACTTTTTGGGTAGGGAAGTGAAGACTTTTTACGCCCTGAGTTTCGGATTCCCAGTGGCACAACAAACCTGCTGAACTACCAACTGAACACCTCCCCTGTCAACCGGAATGCCTAGCCCGGAATCGTTTGGCACATTATTTCGGGCTAGGCTTCCCAATTTTACGTTTTTTTGCGCCTTCGGGTTACGGGGATTCCTTCTCCAGCTGGGAGGGAAAAAGGAGGGGGATTGCTAGAAAAGGAAACCCTCCACCCTAGACTCCTGCAGCCGATCAAGTATGCCTTTTTTGTACCTAGAATTGCCCGATCGTTTTGGGTGCAGTTCCTTGTTGAGAGCTTCACTCCATATCTGTTTTTGATCATTATCTTGGCCAGGAAGACTTTAATTTTTTTCTAATGCTAGATTAACCCCATGAGTACTTATCCAGCTCCCTACCTGGCGCATAAGCCACATTTGTGCTACACAGCACATTTAGCCTTAATTGCGCTTGATCGACTATTCGCCCAGCCACAAGCGCCGCAATATCATCTGCATAGCCGATCAGTTGCGACTCCTCCGGCAGTTCAAGTCTGAGCAGTCCGTCGTAGGAGACGTTCAATAAATCTGGACCGAGAATGGAGCCTTGGGCGACACCTGATGTGACTAGCATCCTCCGTCGACCTTGCGCCATCTCGTAGATCAGGCTATGATCCTTCAGGTAATTTCGAACCATCCGCATCAGATATTCTTGTCTCTTCATCGTTTTGACCGACAACTTGCTTCCGCCTGTTGGAACGCAGTCACCACCTTCGTGACTGCGTCTATAATGGGACGTCCCGTTTTGAAACCATGCTGCCTTGAAGAAAGATCCCCAGCGGCATGGATAACGTCAGTGAGTCTTCCTTTTATCAGTTTTTCGAGCACTTTCTCGGCTGTATCTAGCTTCCATAACGAACGATATGCTGTCGGCGACCCGTGATTCCCCTTCCCCTTGTTGATCAGCGCAAGTCTTGCCATCTACCAATGCTCAGGGAAAACGCCTTCTCGCAAGCAGGCATTAAACGTACTGAGCAGCAAGTTAGTGCAAGAGTGATAGACCAGTTTTAGTACCTTGGCTGAAATACCGTCTGGTCCCGGAGCCTTCTTCGCCTTCATGGAAAGAACTGTTAGTTCCAGCTCGTTCCTCATGAAGAGTCGTCAGTCTGATGTTGTTTCCCTGTGGGTGGCATCAACACGGACGAGATGTGTGGGGAACAGAGCCCGTACTATCTGGTTCATCATGTCCGCATAACTAGTTTATATCCCAGGCTCCACGGGTCTCTGTTCACGTCTTCGAAGACTTCTGTTGATCTGTTCGCGAAGGCATTTCCTTGCCGACCGATAAATTGCCATTCTGTAGCATGCCTCGCCCTGGTTTTGCGCTCGTTGAGCCTCTCGCCTGAGTATGTAACATTGCTTTCGTTCTTCAGCTATTTCAGTGGACCACCAGTACACCGGAGGCTTTCCGTGTCTAGGTCTCCGCTGGGGAATAGACGACTTACAAGCAGACGTGATGGTACTCATTGTGGAGTTTACCAATGTCTTCTGTAGTCAGTCCTCTGGTTTACCTTGTGCTAACAAGTGTAATCTCTTTCTTAGTAAAGGAATTGGTCCCGCAGAACATTAAATATTAGGTCCCAGAATAGCATGGGCGTCCGTCAGCCACATGAGAACTTTCTTGTCCTGACAGAACAATGCAGTGCTAAATCTGTTCCAAGTATCGCTCCTAAAGAATCAGATCTACTGGAATTAATAAAAATTATGTTTATCCTAAACTATAAGGCAATAAGGGACAAACATTAAAATGACGACCGCACAGAATTCTATAGATACCAGCATTTCGAATGAGTTGCCAACTCTTGCTACAGTATGAAGTGCATCGCCCACAGGATAGGTTACTCGGGAATACCACGCTTCAAAAAAACAAAACCATTGGAACTCACGTGAAGAAACGACAATTCCTTCTGCACGCCACATTTCACGTGCGAAAACTAACCAACCAGGAAATTTTTTCCAACTGTAAGGAACACATGCAACTAAGGTATGGAATATCTCAAAATCGAAGAACAGCTATCATCTGCGCTTGAACCCTAAGAATGTCCAGCCTTTTTATCAACCAATGGAAATCCGCAATATTGGGAGTGTCGGTTATAATGTCGTTTTGTTTTTTGGCTTGAAAAAAGCATTTATTTCAATAACTAAATGAACGAGTGCATTAATCAATATATTGCCCATCGTTAGCTATGACTTCTTCCCATTTTCTGGGAAGTTTGTTGATTCCACGTTTGAGGAAGGCCTCATCTTTCGAGGCAATCCATTCATCGTAGTAAAAAAGTACTCAAAAGTAAAAAGGTAGTCAGAAGGTGCAAGGTCTGGAGAGTGCGAGAGATGTTCAAGGTGTTCTCAACCGAGCCTTTCTAATTTTTCTTTAACGATGTTTGCCCGATGATTCCAGATGCCAGAAATTCCAGAATCCTTGGAATTGTCAGGCTTTTCGACATTGATCGGAGTCCAACAGCACATACAAGGGCGAGTCAGAAAGTAAGTTTAAGGGTGGCAGCGCTCCGCGTGCTTAAAAGATAAACTAACGAAACTTTAAGAGGTTGTTCTTTCATCTATCCTAACCGATTTGACGCATCGCTGAGCCCGCTTAGTCAATTTTTGTGTTTTTATAACGATTTAAAATGGAGACGCCGATAGAAGTAGCGACCAAATGTGAACCGCGTAGGGTGATACGTTTTTTGACCGCAAAAAACTATCCGGTAGTGTAATTTATCGAGAATTATCGTCTGTATACGGTGAGCAGTGTATAAGCCTTCAAATGGTTACGCGTTGGCCGAACAGCGTAACAGTTTTCTCCGGATGCAAGATGTTAGCGACAGTGTTTTGGGATTATCGAGTTATTCGTTTGATTGATTACCTCGACAAAGGAGAGACTATCAACGCAGAGTACTGCTGTGATTTTTTGGATCGTTTACGAAACGCAATCAAAAACAAGCGGCCAGGTTTGTTGAGTCGCAAAATGTTTTTGATTCACGATAATGCTCGTCCGGGTTCTGTCCGTTTAACCCAAGAAAAATTGGCCTCATTTAAATGGGACGTTTTTGTGATCCTCCTTATTCCCCTGACTTGGCCCCAAAAGATTTCCACATTTTCCCGACGATGAAAACAGCGTTTGGTGGCATACGATTCGACACGACAGATGACATCGCCGAAGCCAGTCACAGCGTACCTTACAAATTTGGACGCAAAACATTTCGACGTCGGTATTACGAAATTAATTTGGAGATACAAAGAATGTATTGGCGTCTATGTAGAAAAATAAAAAAAAAGACTGAATTTTCCGAAAATGATCTTAATTTTTGTTTTGACAACTCCTTCCTCCCCTTATCGAAGTCTTAAACTTATTTTCTGACTGACCCTTGTACAAATTGTGTCCGGGCTTTAAACAAAACTTACAGCATAGAAAACCGTTATGTGCAAAAACCATAACGGTTTTCTATGAACCAACTCGTTATCAGCAATCCGACGTGGCCTTCAGTCGTCACAATGAAGATTGGATTCCGGTTATATTATATGATCCTAAGGATTCATTATAAATGAAATTTTACGACCACTTCTCCCTCTTTACACAAGTTTGACACTGCCATGGAATAGACCAGCGAAATTAACCGCAGTCCTCGCATAAAGAGAGATGACGTAGCACACGGAAAACAGCCCATAAAAACTCCCCCAATTTCCCAACCTTGCAGACCTCTCCTCGAGGTTGTACCTTATTCGACATGGATCTCCTTCGTGTGTTACTCCTATAATACGCTTTCTTTCATATGATTTTGTTTGTGAATCATTTCGTTAGAGATCTCGTGACAGAACGCAGATCTCATCACTGTTTGGACATTTTGGAGCACTGAGCAACTCACCTGACAAGTACTCAAATCGGGTCACCAGTCAAGAGAGCATCGACGTGCTCCTCCCTCCGGTGGCTTGCGGTTGGCGGTACTAGGAAGAAATTCGCAACGCACATCCCTCTTATTTTTGACATTCTAGCTCAGCGTATTTGCAGGACAACGTTGACACCTCGAACAAACTTGCGACCATAGCTTGAATTAACCAAAAAAAAAAGTGGAATTTGATTCGGAATATTGCGACATTCCGTTCAACAAGGACAAACCTCTCGAAGGTTTTTCAGCGAAACTCAAAACAAATATAAATTTGCTGGTGATTTCTTTCTCTGGCAGAAGCTGCCCAGAAGTGTTCTGGTTTGTGTTCATACTATGACCCTTTGTGGGTAACTGATGGCGCAATTGACGAGGGCACCTATAAGCGCTGTTATCCCCGCAAAAGGCACTGTAAACAAGACAAGTCATCCATGCGTTCCTGCCTCTTCTAGAATATTAAACACCTTACGAAGCAATACACTTAGATGCTTTAGAATTTCCCATCATAGCCAAAAATCTTGTTTACATTTGAATCGTCATTCTATCTTAATTTTGGCAATGATTTCGAAAAGTTTTCATAACAAAAAGGAGCATTCAGCGGGATCTCAAAAAAAACAAGTTTTTATTTCAGCTCAACAACAGAAAACTTGAACTATGAAATACAATATTTCCCCCCTTATTACTACAAACCTAGTGCTGTGCAACTTCTGCTGCATCGTCTTTGCTAGACCAATAGCGTTCAGCATAATGGATCACTTCAAAGCAAACTTCAACCATAATAAGAATAATAATCATCCATTCCAAACGTACATGATGTGCATCATTCAATTCGTGCGAGACAAGCTCGGCCAATTCCACACAATGATTTAGTTTCTCATTCATCACCTTCGTCCTTCGCGAAATGCTGAAGTACGAGCAAACTTGCGAATAGAGACTTTCCAATTCTTCTCGATCCCAATAGAAGTCGGGCGTGTCCAAAAGATCTGAACTAAGATTGATTTGATGTCGCAAAGCAAACAGTTCACCGGTTTTCCTTAACAAACGACTGCGCGAAATACGAATTTTACTACCCGATTTCAAGTCCTCCGTGATGAATTCCATCGAGTCGATATAGCGATCGAGAATTGCTTCCCACACGCCCAGCTTGATTGATGTTACCATCGCGTTCGAGAATGTATATTTTTCCAAATAGTTCTCCTCGTCTTTGGTGATGAAAAATTTTCCATTATTGAATTTCGCTGCTTCCGTCTCCGGCACGTAGTTGTACGGCATAATTTCATTTTCTCCTTGTACAATAGTTGCCGGATAGCTATCACGCTCAAACGGCTTGATGAACTTCAAAACATTTCGACTCTCCAGATCATTACAATTCCACAGCACTACAGATCCTTCGCGAAAAAAGAAAATCTCACGTGGCTCCTCGTCAACTTTATATTTGGCCGTGACATAGAGAACATCCTGTTCGGCGGCTAGAGCGTCGGTTGAGAAGAATTTCTTTGGTGCATACAGATCATCCTTTTCAATTGCAATCAGCATCGATTCCAAATCAAACTCTTCCGCGGTTGCGAATGCCGTTACTTGATAGAATCCTGCAGCTTTCAGATCCTCTTCGGTACTTCGTTTACGATGCGAGCGTTTCTTTTGAATCACTTTGATGTTCTCTGTGAACAGTTTGGTTGAGTGCGAGACATTACGCTGTTGTAGTGAAGTCCTTTGTGGGATGGAATAGTTACATGAACTGATTAGTAGTGGACGCTGACTCTGGACACTACCATAGTGGCGAAATAAGCATTGAGATGAAACCCGAGGCGATGGTCTATAGAATGCTGACAAGGTAACGATGACTCTTCTGGTAATGTTCATCTTAAGATTTCTAGGAAATCGTTATTCACATTTCTTTCAATACTGGAATTGCTTTGAATGTTTCGTCCTGCGAACGCCGGCTCGGTGAGGTTATGTAGGAGGATCACAATCAGCTGTTCTTCATATTGTTGTTGTCCCTAACAATTACACAGTATGAAATGCTGGAGAAGTAAATACATACCAATTGTATCACCTGATTAATTTCAAGTTTTACTCCACCCTTATTTATTATCCAACTATCCTTATCAGAGCTCGCTGTACATCGATGTCGTTCGCTGATTTCCACTTAACACTTATTCTTCCATCTGGTGTAATTATTTCGCACTAGAAAATGTTTTCATGTGCAACACAGTACAGCTGAGTTTGACATCCGTTTGTTGATAGTCCTTGCAGAAGTTTTACGTCCCTTCGGCACTAAATGGAGTAGTTTTTGTTGTGTATGATAATATCAAATTAGAAAATGGATAATACAATACTAGCACAAATTAAACGAATGTACGAATATGAGCTGTACAGCGATGTAATATCGGCGGTAATGTATCCTTTTTCTTGGTGGCATTGATTAGTAGCAGCTAACAAGGCTATTTCCCCATTGCAGGCGAATCTACTTCATACAATAGGCGATCATGATCGCACTATCCTAACAAACGAGCAAGAATATCAACTTTTCCTTTTCGAAGCGAATTCCTTCTACTACGAGCGTCGATATCGTAATGCTGAACTTCACTATCGTCACGCCTTGCAGGCGAGGCAATCTCTAATGAAACAGAAAAATGCCTTCAATGCCGCTAGTATTGATTTGATCAACGAATACTTCCCCGAGCCGGAGATGAAGTATCGTATGGCAGTTTCATTAAATGAAATTCAACAAGCCTCGGATGCTATCAAATTGTTACAGTCGATTCCTTATAAACAGCGATCGCCTAAGATAAATTTCCTACTAGCCAAATTGCAGCATCACAATTCAAATCAAAAGGCTGCCGTGAATTCGTATAAGGATGTTCTGAGAGAATGTCCAATGTCATTGGAATCGATGCGATGTCTTTTGGAATTAGGAACGAATGGGATTGAGGTGAACTCGTTAACTGTTAATGGTATGTAGTCTGTTGTAATGTCAAAGGTTTCTCAGGAAGTTTATGGTCTGCGTTGAACAGCTGGTTGGTTTCCTGTTAATTAGATCCATCTTCCCACCTTTCCTCATGATACTAGAAAGTTAGATTCTCTCGTTAAAATTGTTGTGCCTTTCTTTATTGAAATGACTTCGGGGGATGTTTCCCTTCTACATATTTGAAGGTCCTATTCTTTCTCTTGTTACAGTCAGATCGACGCTTAATCCTCTTAAAACACAGCAGCGCTTCCTTGTTGGTCCTTTCAAAACCCAGCATCGACCCTAAGCTACCTTGCGATAGAATAAATTGCAATCTAGCGGTTAGCCGTCTTTGTAATATTCTGCAATAAATCTAAGCAACGGCCTTTATGCTTTCTATTACCTAATTTGATTAATTTAATTGTCACAACAGAATCCAAAATTATGGCCTACGTAGAACAAATAGTTGGTTTTGTGTTAATTGAGACAAAATTAATTCCATTCTATAAGATTTGAGAAAGATCTTTTGGATTATTCGTGAAGAATTGGTTGTGCCTTTGTTCTCTGCAGTAGTTGGTTTTGCGTTAATTGAGACAAAATTCATTCCATTCTGTAAGATTTGAGAAAGATCTTTTGGATTATTCGTGAAGAATTGGTTGTGCCTTTGTTCTCTGCAGTAAATTGGAAAGATGTTTCCCCTCGGCTTGTTTTGAGGGTCTTATTCTTACTCTTAGTACATTCAGGTCCGCTGTTGGTCCCCTCAAAACAAAGCGTCGCATTCTTGCTGTTCCCGTTAAAACAAAACAACTCCCGTTGTTCGTCCCTTCAAAAAGCGAGTGTCGACCATAGTTGGTCCCTACAAAACAAATCACCCCTGGTTTGTCATTTCAAAAACAGAGCATGGAGCTTAAGCTCCCTACGACCTTTTCATTGTTTCGTCGGGGTCTACTGTTGGATGTTGCATCAGCCTGCAGCGGCGCTTAACTACCCCCGTGTGGTAATAGAGTTTAAAAAGGGTCTTTCGTATAGTCCTGTAGAAACTAATGAAGCCTCCAACTCCGTTGCCATCAAGTGTTCTGTTCCTATTACATTAGTAACGTCAGGACGAGGTTTGGCGTTTGCTTACCAGTATCAGACAATCTAGTTGAAAGTCTTCAGTGCTTTCAACTTCCTTGTGGTAATCCTAAGCGGAGCCATTTGGATTCTGAATCAATTAATATTTTAAACCAAAAGTCTACGGGCCATTCGTAATGCCTCAAAAGTTCTTACGCCATTCCTGTTTGCCCTAGGAGTTACTTTGTCGGCATTTTGTTAATGTTGAACTAAAGAGCTCAACTTATCTTGCAATCCGTCTTGGCTTTCCAGGCTGTGTGTATTTGTTTTCAGCTGATTCGGTCCAGTTCCTTTATCACTTTTGCTGGGGGCGCACTTTTATTGTTCCTACTCTACTTTCCTTTCGGTCGCCTAAAAAAGCTCGCAAGCACACATTTTCGTATCCATCCCTAGATTATTGGCAAGGTAACGATATTCGTTTTATATTCGCGCGGCTGCTGTGGGTTCCAACACGAGCTTTGAAGGTGCGCAATTAGAGAGTCTGATGCGCCGGTCTGCTGTCTATATTTCATTGATCCTTCTGCTAAGGTCACTACATACCATTTCTGTCGCTGATTTGATTGCAAATAGTTCCAACTGAGAGACTGTCAGATGGTTCTTGAATTTGTAAATTCAGTTGCGTTTCAAATGATCTCGGAATTAGTGCATACAGTGTTTCTCTCATCATTTTTTAAGCTGATGGTGTATATTACGATTCACTTCCAGATGTGAAATCTCACATAGGTTCCCACCCCCTGTGCGAGGTCCTTCCATCCATAATCAGTTGAATGTTTAACCAAACTCCTCTTGCTCGATGGGGCTTCCACTCTCCGTGTTTAAGAATGTGAAAGAGTCTTGATTAGAAGATATTTGCATGGTCCCTTTTGTTGATTCAAATCTGATACTCGCAATTGATAACATTCCAAAAGTATGTTTATCGAGTGTTATAAAGTTGTGCAATAGATCTATTGCAAGTGTCTGTACCGGTGATGTTACCAGTTCTAATTACACGCGCGATACCAAGACATAACAAAACAAAACAGCGAAGATGACACAACGTCAAAATGTGTCTTCGGAGGGGATAATTAGACGGGAAATGACCAAAAATATTTCAGAAAACCAGACCTAAGCAGAAGGTTCCTGGGCTCTTTTCTAATTACTTGAAGGAGGTTTTCTGTGTAATGCCAGCCATCATAACACTTCACCATAGATTTTTATTTGTGTCTCGACAATTGTTAAAATCCAGTAGACAATTTTACATTTTAATCGTCAGGTTTTTTGCACCAGTTCTTTTCTTATGAGGAATGGCGGCGTTGATCTCCATCTGGCTTCTATATGTGCAATCCAACAACGTTTACTATTCAAGGTTTATTCAAGTATTCTACCTTATTTATCAGCCACAAGTGGTTACGATCTACAGCCGGAGGTTTTTGATTCTCAGTGTTTTCTGCTTAGCTCAACGTGATCAACATTGATTTTCAGTCTGTTTGATTTCGACCAGCTATGAAGCACCACTTCGTGATGTGCTCGCCTTTTCCGATGTCTATAAGATTAAGCTAATTTTTCGGCTGTGAACTTTCTTTTTGCTAGAGCTCCGTCAGTTTGTTGTTCAGTTTGGATCTTTTGCAACCTTTTCATGGCTGTTACCACATTTTCCTCATCCTACATTATTAAGACTCTTTCCATTTCGACAAAGACTGTTAAGAAGTAATTTTTCATGGCAAGATTCCTAGATCTATTCTGCATACAACTCCTGGTCATGGAATGTATGTTTGTGTCTTCTTCGACGCTATCCACTCCATCTCGGTCTTGGCCTTCAAAATGACACATCGCCAACATTTTCGCTCTTTGGCTTCTATTTTTTAACGGGTTGGTTCGCGCTATATTCATTGATTGAATCCACTCAAATGATTTCTAGGTTTCGTTTCAACCTTCGTCCTTCGTTGCCTCGCATCGAATACAATTTTTGGTACGCAATAGTCATCAATGTGTTGTAAGTGATCATATTAGCCAAAGAGTTTGATGTGAGTATCCGTCACCATTAGGTCTAATCTGACAGTCTCAAAAGATTACCCACTAAGCAATAATGTCCCAGTTCATTTGCATCAATATGGAAAGCAAAAGTTACAACTTGTTGGTGCTGAATTCTGTTTTCTGACTTTTAAACAGAGACAGACCGCATGCCAACACGATACAGCCAGGAAAGACAGCACAGCGTGAACGGATGCTAGCAAATTGTCATGGGCTCCTAGATGGATCTCTTTGCAAATGTCTGCTCAGAGATTTGTATCATAAAGTCCTGTGTTACTACAAACTATAATTGGTAGCGAACTACCAACTATATTATAAATAAACAATATTTACGAGGGACATGGGGGGGAGGGGGTGAGCGGGTATACCAACTATATTATTAATATACAATATTTGCGAAGGCTTTGTCAACCGGATTCTAAAGACATAAAGACAGCTTCTCACTGCAACATACCCAACAACACCCAAAAATCGCTGGCTCTGTGATAATGGGGAGCAGGCCGACTGTTTCCTTCTCTGGAAGAAAAGGAAGGGATGAGAAGCAGGTTGTTGGGTTTCCTTTTATATTAGAGATGGAAACCAAACAACTACACAAGCGGAACAGCGTGACACCAAATGAAGCTTCCTCAATTACTTTAAGAGTCTCCAGTGAACTGATCTGCAAAAACCTTCAAACCTAGACGAAACATATAAAGTTGATCAAATCAACAGGGACCTTAACGCATCTATCTACATCAATAGTCCAAAACCGGATATATCTGAGACTTTCTAATGTTTCATCTAGTGACTATCGTGGACTGTAGAGTGTTTCAGTATCTATTCTGACATTCAGAATTAAGGATCATCGTGACCTGACACAGAATAAGTAATCCCCTATTTTGAGCAATGCTGCATCCGAATTTAGAACATTTCCCGAACAAACATGTTGACTCTCGGAAAGGTTTCAGTTTAAATGCTGATTGGTCCCTAGCATAGAAGTTGATTCTCGCGAAGGTCTCACCATTCAACAAGGCATCATAATCATCCAGTGCAGTTTCGAGGACAGTACTGTATGCTCAACGGAAGCCAGGATATACCGCACCCACAAAAAGGACATGATCCCAATCCTCATTCTCCACCTGACATAGTAAACAGTTACACCCTTCACTAACTCCTCGACGATAAAACCATCCTTGACTCTTCCGATTTGTATAAAGCCTAATATCAAGCAGGAATTAAAGTTCCGCACTTTTATAGCAGATATTGTAATGAGAAGGGACTAAAATGTGTTAAGACCCTTCGTACGTTCGGTCCAGCTGAAATACTATGTTGCAAACTATCACTCAGGACATTCCGTATGACGGCATGACTTTGTTCACTAGGATCCATGCCACGAAGTCATTAATGATCTCCAACGGAGAAGCACTTCCTCTATCTGCAAGTGAAGCTGTCGATAATTTCCGGAATATGCAATTGTCTTCCATTAAGACCTGCATGGCGTCAGTCGAAACAGTAGGGCATACATCTGTGCCTACAATATCCATCGCTCGCTGATCCTGTTTGACGTAGGTGTGGGGGGGGGGGGAATGATTGGTTACACACTCAACATCTAGCCCATTTTACAATTTCATAAGAGCTTCCCGAAGCAACTTTCAATCCTTTAGACAAACTCAGTGAAGAATTGAGGCTTGATTAATAGGAGGTTCCCTTTGCAACCTGAAGCGGTGCCAAAAATAACGTTTCTTGCACACATTTAAGAACTTATTTCTCATATCGCACAAATGGCGTACGACTTGAACTGAGTGCTCTCTTTACCACAATCATCGGCGTTTTTGAGTCAGCCTATGCAACATGCTTGGATAACAGACGTAAATCGCTTATCAGCTTCATTTTTCACTGCGTTCGTGTGACATACTCTTCCATTAAACAAAAATCGTCAGTCTATACCCGTAACGAGCAGACAGATACCAAGTTAACAAGCAGATCACCCATTACTAGGCTTTATGTATTTGGCCCCGAAATGGATCCTTAAGGACAACTTCTCAGCTCCAATGTCTTAACAACATCACACGCCCTTTGCTTGAACACCAGTCTACCAGAGAAGTAACGCTTTTAAATACCAATTTTGTAACATTCCACTTGAACCTCGGTGGGATTTCTGAGCAAAGAGGATCGTCCAACAGGCATGATCGAAATCAATTGTTTAGATCCGGAAATTTTTTTCTATTTCATATGCCGTGTACTGTGAATACACCTTTAGTTTTTGTTTGTCTGTTTTTTAGTTGTTGCTCGGTCGATCTGCTAGATTAGGTCCTCATTGGTCTTTTGCAGCGAACGTACTAGCTTCGCCGGGTCCAGGCAGGAGAGATTTCGATGTTAAGTTATTCGCAATGATTTTTTTTTTCAAATTATTCAAAGGAAAACTTGATTTGAACTCAGGTCTTTTTCCGATGCTATTTAGCACATTTCCGGTAAAAATTGTTATGTCATACTCCATAACCTTTTAGATAGATGCAAGGAACTACTTTGATCTTATGTCCTATACAATTTTTATTAAAAGACATCATAAGTGTTCAAATAATCCTGCCAACTTGTAGACTCCCAAAAGGGTCCAAACAAAAGCATCCTTGCATTCATCTGGTGGGAATTAGATACCATAGCAGTGTTACATTTTATTCTGATGCAGATTTTATACCACAATATCGCACCCTGTATTATATTCTGGATCACTTACCACTGAAATCTTTTCGCTATAGACAGGAAGTATTGGCATCGTGACCACACGAAATTTATTTTTCGTGATTGTCCCGTTTACAAATCATCCTTCGGCCTTTCAAAAATTGATTCCACTTGTTCCACTCTAATAGTAATTATCCTCAAAATTTGCCATCATGAAAAAATCTATTACAGTTAGCTCATCCCCTCAATGCATGGATTGGCTGAATACATGGATCAAAGCGCATGATCATCTCTACAGTCAAAAATTTATTCAGGCAGCCGAAGCGTTGAAATCCTTGAATGATAACTCAAAAATTCGCAACAATGAACTCTTGTTGGTGATGATTGGCGAATGTTATTATTACAATGGAAGCTACGACAATGCTCTGCGCTATCTCTCACAAGCACACAAACGAAAACCGTTAATGATCGAAGGATTACAATCGTTGGCCGCAGTTTATTTTCATAAAAATAAACTTTTAGAATTAGAAAAGCTAACGCCGCCTACAATGAACGTTTCGGAATATACAGCGGAAAATTGGTTTGTCCTGGGACAGACATTGTATGCCGGCGGGAAATATGAGAAAGCAGCATATTTCGCGCAGAAATCAATCTATCAGAATTCACGAAATGCCGAAGCGTATTTGTTGAAAGTGAAAATCTTTTTCCAATTGAAAAAATACCGCGAGGCGTTAAGCATCCTGCGAGCGGTTCAAAATATTGCACCCTATCGCTTTGAGGTGATTAAAGGAATTGTGGATTGTTACGTTGCTACAAATAGACTGAGTGATGCGCAAACTATTGCAGCACATGCAGTGAGAACCGTAGGACAAACGCCACGGACGTTAGTCGTAAGTTGTTTTGTTTTTGTACTAGTAACTCCAGTGAACAAGGATCAAATAACATGAATTTGTTTAGCTTCTCGCTCGAACGTTCCCGAAAGATGTTGCTTCGCGTAAAAAAACCAAATCGTACTTAATCAAAGCTCTCGAATTGGATGAATATTACTTTCCAGCTGTACAATTGCTAGCCGAACTCCTGCAGGACGAAGGCGATATTGCTGGTGCATTGAAGATGTTGCGAAAACAAGTTAAAGTTCATCCTAGCGTTCGTGTGCATGCAATGCTTGGTGACATTCTTAGTTCGGAGAAGGATTTAGATACTGCCCTGGAGCATTACACATCAGCGTTAAAGTAATAAATCATTGACATCGTCGGTAGGCCTTGAAGATTACACAAGATTTTCTTCGTTGCAGTTTAGATCCTACTAACATTCACGCTCTGAACGGTCTCACTGCAATGGGTTGTTCGCGAAATACAGCCGCCAAACAGGAGGAATCATCGTATACCACTTCGTCGGCAAACGATGAACCTACAATGGATTTTCAGGGACATGCATTTGAAATGGTGGAAATTGCACCAGCTTTATCCAATGCTGAACCCGAAAGTGAGGCTTTGTGGTCGGAAACGTATGATAGTGAAGAAGAGGTTAATCATAATTAAGGATGTTTCGTAATATGAAAATCTCAATTTCCTTTATTTTTCGATGTTCGAATTTTAAATATGTTTTGTACATGTCGTGTAATGAGATTTTGTTAAGAATTTTAGAAATATATAAACGCTTTCTTTTTTAATTTGTCGGGTATATTTGTCTGCATCGTTTTCGGTTTTTTAAACAATTTTGATTAGGATGGAGGCATCCATAGTGTTCATCGGCTTACATACTCTGAACTGAAAATATCTTGTTGTATTTGGCATAAGAAAATATTGCGAATTGTTCAGGTGAGCGAGCCAGAATAACTAATGTGAGTGTTGACGCTATATCTCGTGTTTTGTCCGACAGGGATGGAAATAGCGTTGCTTGCGGAGCGTTATTCTGTCGTTCCTCGTGTTTTTTTTTTTTTGTCTTTTTTTACTCATTTTTACGAAATTCATGATTTAAGTTACAGGTTAATATGATGAACACACGCATTCCTCACACAGATTTGCTTTGCTTAACCAGGCGAAAGTTCTTAGTTAGGATCTTCATGTGAGAAACTGCGGTATGCTGCCTTTTGCTTGTTGACAGTGGGCTGTTTCCCCCCACCGGAACTTCTTACTAAAGTGCGTTGTGACCCGAACTCTCCTGTCATCGTGACTTTACTTCTTAGGCCGTGTAGTGGTTTCATTGTGTGTAGGGTAGTGGTTTGTGTAGGGTAGGGTAGTTTCAATTTTTAGCGTTTCACGCTAAAAATTATTATGCACGGCGACCTGAAAACTAACGCTCACCTATGCTGTATTGGTAGTTAAACCGGCACAATCATAACAAAAAGTAAGGACAGACAACTTAGACACCTCTTCGAAATTTTTTAGTTAATATAGTTCCTGCGGAATGCAAAAATAATCAAATCTTTGGTGTTCTAACAAATTTTCTAAATTATCACCTATACAAATAAGCTTTAAAGGATTTTTTTAAAAGTTTGACGCTTTATTGTGTTACAATTTGCTACAAATGAATTTTTCAAAGTATTGTCCATCCCTAGACACTACTTTTTCCCATCTTTCTTGTGACATAAAGATGAGAAAAACTACATTCCTCGTCACATCTTTTGAGGCTATCCACAAATCGATCCAATTTTAGAGTTCTTCAAAAGAGTAGAAGTGTTGTTTCTTAAGGACATGCTTCATCGACGCAAACAAAAAATAGTCGGAAGGGGCAATATACGGGCTTTACGGTGAGTGGGATAGAACTTCCTATTTAAGCGTTTCAAGTTATGTTTTGACTGGCTTTGCAAAATGTAGTCATGCATTGTCATGCTGAAAAATAACTGTATCATTTCTTTGCTCATATTGCGGCCGTTTTTGTTTCAATGCTCGGCTCAAACGCATCAATTGTAGTCGGTAGAGTTGTCCAGTGATGTTTTCACCTAGTTTATACAGTTCATAGTACACCAATTGGTCCCACCAAATACAGAGAATGACCTAGTCACCGTGAATATTCGGCTTTGGCGTATGGCCGGACAGCCCGTATGATTTTTTCCGATTGGGGCTATCGTAATGAACCCATTTTTCTTCACCATTTACCAGACGATGCAAAAATCCCTTTCTGTTTTGCTGTTGGAGCAGCTTTTCAAAAGTGAAAAAAAATTGTTTGACGTCTCTGGGCTTCAAATCATATGGTACCCAATATGAATAATTCTGGATCGTTCCCATGGCTTTTAAGCGAACAGATGTCTTGTTGAGTTACTTCCAATGCTTCTGCGAGTTTTTCTTGCGTTTGGCACGAATCTTAATTCAATAGAGCCGCCAATGCGGCATCCTCAAACTATTCTTGCCGTCCTTCGCGCTATTTGCCATCGATATTAAAATCTACCACTTCTGAATACGTTGAACCACGTCGGAATAATTCACAAGTTGAATTCCATGAAGCACGATTTTCATAGACTTCCGGCAGCATACGACGACTTTCAGCTGCAGATTTCGTCAAATGAAAGCAAAGAAGTAATCCTTCCCGCAAATTGTGTTTTGTTGGCACAAATGTTGGCACATTTGGAGCACAGAAAAACCATGTTGTTTGCACTTCAGAGAAATGATACATACTGAAAGAGAAATCCTAATGATGAGGCTTCAAAATGTAGTCGCTTGCAATATTGTCCGATTCGATTTAATGTCAGTGAGGCCATCTCTTGCAAACCCCTTAAAACTTTTTTGTGCAGGTGATAGAAACTTGCAAATGTGCAAATCTCCATAACTACTCACTTTGACTTCTGCCTCAATGAGTGAATCCTACTAACTCGAGGTCAATTTCATACACTCAATCACAATCCTCTCAAAGCTAATCGTTTACGTAACGAACAGTTTTGGGAAGAATCAGCATAGCAAAATGAGATTGGGGGCAAAAATGGAATAGACCAAATAGTTGTATAAAATATTCATTCAGAGTTCGAGTCAGAAATCATCAAACAGTGAAGCTATAGAGTGCTATGGGCTGGTCGAAAGCCTGATGCTGACTGCTGATGTGCTAGGCCCAAATACTCCAATTCCTGATCCCTCAGATATCTTGGAGCGATCCGTATACCACTTGATTGCATTCCGTCTTATGAGGTGCATATTGGATTCAGCGCTCCATTCCCTCTTGTCACTTAGCACCACACAAAAGTTGTTGTGAAAGCTGAATGCCGACGTCATGCGGTCCGACGGTGCATATATGAATGGGGTCATCTTCACTAGTTTAGCTTGGTCCTTGTGCCCCATTTTGAGGCAATTTTCTCGTCCTTTATGGAAGATTCTTGACATTGTAGATGTCGCTGATGTTTCTTACATCAAATGATGGGGCGATAGGCTTAGGATTTTCTGGAGAGTTGCCGTGGTACATGACTTAATGGCTCCGGTGACACAGACACATGCCTAACGCTGAACTCGATTGAGTGCAAGTCTCGTCTTAGATTTCCTAGCGTTCCTAGATTTTATCTGCCCAGGCCACCGCTCCATAGGTGATGATTGGTCTCACCATTATGGTGTACATCCACCGCAGGATTCCCGGGTTACCCCAGGATTTGCCTGTCATGTTCCTGCACACCATCAGAGCTCTGACAGCGTTTGCAGACACTGCTGTAATGTGTCCGTTCCACCTGAGCTTGCCGTCCACCAGCAATCCAAGATACTTCATTTCATACACAATCTCCGTCCCATTTAGGTATATGGTGCGGAGTTGGTCCATATTTCTTCTTCTAGTGAACGGCACCAGTGTGGTTTTATCAAGGTTAAGCCTTAGACCTATCTCCTGGCACCAGCTGTTCACAATTCGAAGTACCCCTTGCATTATATCACACAGTGTCCCTTCGTATTTACCTCTTGTTAGAATTGCGATATCATCCGCGTACGCGTGACATATCACCCCAGCTGCTGACAGTCTGCCTAAGACTCCATTTGCCACAAGAGTCCATAGTAGGGATGACAGAACAAGTCCTTGTGGGCATCCCCGGTCGGTACGTACGTTGATGGTGCTTGTTCCCACTTTACATACGACGGTTCGCCCCGCCAGTGACTGAGACAGCCAGCGAATGAGTGTAGGATTAACATCTCTTTTCATCAGCGCCCTCTTTACCGCATCGTGGCTGGTATTGTCAAAGGCCCCTTCAATATCAAGAAATGCACCTAGTGCTACCTCTTCATATTCTAAGGATTATTTGATTCTGCGAGTCAATTCGTACAGTGCGGTGTCTGTTGATTTTGCCGTCCTGTATGCGTGCTGATTTGAATGTGTCCTAATAAAATTATCTACCACTTTCTCCATCGTTTTGAAAATAAACGAAGTCAAACCAATTAGCCTTTGAATTAGTTTTATCATTTCTGCCAACTTTGGGTATAAATACTGCTTTCGCCTGCCTCCATGGCTTTGGGATACATCCCAATGCCAGGCTCCTTCTAAAGAGGCGTATCAGGTGCGAGATAAGCAGATTCTGTCCCTTCTGAATAAGGGCTGGATACACTCCATCGTCTCCCGGTGATTTAAAGGGCTGGAAAGAGTTTAAAGCCCACCTTGTACGTTTTTCTGTACATATGGTCGAAGCCTCCTTCCAATCCGAGTTGCTTGGTCTACTTTCTTGTACCATCTCGTCAATCCCTTCATTTATTACAGAGCTTCCCGGGAAATGGGTTTCTATGAGCAATAGATTACGCTCCTTTTCATTTTCGGTGAAATTGCCGCCACTTTTCCTTAGTGCAATGTTAAAGTTATTTTGTGTAGTCTAGCTGCCACAGGTGTTTCCTTAACATTCTCGCAAAAAGATCTGAAACTGTGACTGTGAAACTGTGATTTAAGGAAATTTAGTAAACACGAAATTATACTCTTTGCAATAATTAAATGAAAAGAAGAAATCATCGAAATGTATATTTGATATGTTTTTTTATTGAAAACTTAGTAAATTGTCATCTATTTTTGATTACATATAATAATCGAGTCGGAAGACTATTTATCAGACTATTTTTAATACACTGTCAGATATCTCATTCTACGCTACAATTATTTGTTGTTTGAGCTCTGCCACATTTTGATGGCAGGGCTGAGCATGTTTTGATTATTTCTTTTGGGCGTTGACTTTCCTCACTAAAATTCCCCACAAATTTTCTATACGATTTAGATCGGACCGCAAACATCGAGACCACATGAAACGATTACGCCTAATACTAAAATAAAATAAATTTAACTGTTCATCTACCTTTAATAACAGTTTAAAACTGCAGGTGTCGCTGCAATCGCTAAATTCTTTTGGCGTCCTAAAATTCATCAGCTGAAATCTTAACCTCTTCACGTTTGTCGCCTTGCAATCGAGTTATTTGGCGTTGAATTCGCACAAAAAAAGGGTAATTTGATTAGTATTTCATTGTTAAATTGAAGATTATTACATATCGTTATTCATTCAAGGACACAATGCATATATCGTTAGTGTTATTCTTCAAAAATACTGTTCCCGGTCATATATTTCGCGGCAAGCGTCGTTTGGTCAAACCTGTAACAAAGCGCGCCATGCAAGTTTTAATAGAAGAATATGAACAACAAGAGGAGAACATGAGAATATTGAGACATCCTTATTTGACGAAAGTAAGTATAATCATTTCGGGCCGAAATTTATATCACTTTGATCATGAAATTTTGGATTATAGGTTTGGTTTTTAAGGGTTGAATTAAGACTGGTCTAGTATTTTTTATATTTTAATTTAACTATCTGGGAATTCCATGTGGACGAAAGGACTTATCAATTATTGCTTATTGTTGCGATTTTGTTATCGATTCTTGCCCTCGCCGTCCAGTTATAAGGCTCTGATTTTATGCCATTTCTCTTTTGTTCTAATGAAAGCCTTCCTTTCTGATACATTCCCACTATCACGAATTACTCGACAGGACATGAATTACAAAATTTTCCTAGGGTGATTGTCGGCATGAGTCTGATATTACACTGTCCAATCCATGCTTTTATTTTGTAGCTCAATCGAGCTTAAGCTTGTCTGAATTGAGAATGAGTTTAAAATCGCAAAACCTTGTAGAGGTGAAGATGGTTCTAGATCCTTTTAAATTATCGATTCGAAACTCGCCCTCAGAAAAATCGAGACATTATCATACGGAGATGAAATACCGGTTTTCGATAGTAAATGATGGGAACAACAGCTCATTCGAACTAGGACTTTCTACCTAAGGGGCTAAGTTCACATGCCATAAGCTTATGAGGGCATAATTTCAACAGTACGGATGACTTTGGTTGCTAAAGCAACAAAATACTTACGCAGTTGAGCAATATTACGAATGCAAATATCTGTGCCCTTCATTGGTAGTTGAATCCAGTTCTGCTGCATACAAGCTAGTACTTAAGTCATCGATATAATCTAGGCTACAAGCCCTACTTTTTAACATTCTTGCATTTGTCAAACAATTGGAACTCAACCATAATTCTTGTTTATATATTTCCAGGAAGAATCAAGTGGACACGCGAGTGCTCTGAAGAAAAATGAACTTTACCTTAAAGCAAAACAAGAACAACTTATCGCGCTAAAATTAAAACCTCACGTTACGATCGAGGATCGTCTTTTGCACTTGCGCGTCCAAGAAAAGTGGGACTGAAAAGTGTTCAAACTATCACTAATATCTAACCTGTAGTAATAAAATAAAGCTGAGCTAATATATATAGAATTGAATCAAGCATGGGGTGACGAGAAAGAAAAAAAAAAACAAGAAAAATCAAAACGCAAATGTTTGCCCGGTAACCAATTTTTCTTTACTTACGTCTCATTCTGTAGAATAATAGAAATGTGCTGTGTATTGCAGTACAAAATATTTATATAAATATAGGAAAAATGTATTTCAGTATAGAAATTCAAAATGAAGTTGTAAAAAAAAAACAACCGAACAAACGAAAAAATTCAATTTGATCGCTAAAACAAGAAAATGCATATGTGAATTGTCTTCCGCTTTATGTGTGTAGTTAGGCTGTAAGTTGTTCGCACCAAGCAAACGGAGATTTCTCAATATCATTACGATGAAGTCGTTTTCCTCGGCTTGTAAGCTCAGCAAATTGTGCAACAACAGGATCTCGCATGCATGACGCCATAGCGATAACATTTCCATCTTTATCATAGTAGAACGCGACAAACTTCATCTCCTTTAAGTCACCTTCAATATGGACCTAATGGACCAAACTTAAATCACTTAAAAAATTCCCAAACTAAATTGAGAACATACCTCACTAGCTCGTCCATATCCAGAATACCTGATCGATTTGCCAAATAGAACGGTCCAAAAGAATGGAACCGCCTTCAACTTCTGCTCTTTGCCGGCCATATTTATTGCAGCTACACGTCCGTGATATTGTGCCAATTGATAGTGTCCAATCACTCCACGAGTATTGGCTGCCGCGAAAACTGGAGCGTTTACCAAATCACCGCCTGCATAGATGTCCGGAATATTTGTCTTGAGATGCTCATCAACATCCACTGAACCATTTGGATTCACCGAAACTCCGGAGTTTTGTAGAAAGCTTGAATTTAAGGTGGTGCCAGCACCTATAATCAGAATATCACAAGGAATTTTTCGACCGTCAGCAAGCTCAACAGCTGTAACCTTCCCGTCTTTCCCAACTATATTCTTAATGCTATTTTTCACAATCATTTCAACGCCTTTCTCTTGGAACAGCTCCAGGACACGTTGTCCGACTTCCTTCCCGAAACTTAGTTGCAAAGGAACGTCTTCGAGACCTACCACGGTCACCTTTGGGGAAAATGGTTATCAGTTATTGGTTGTCTTTAGTTGTTCTAGTAAAGAAAAAAGATGCTGGTTACCTTCTTGACTTTGCTGACGCAACAGGCTGCAGTTTCCAATCCAATGAAACTCAACCCTAAGCAAACTAAATTTGACTGTTCGCTGAGCCTTTCGGATATTTGCTTGGCATCCGAATGATCGCGTAAGGTGAAAACATTGCCAAGATCAACTCCAGGAATTTTTAGACGCAACGCGGAAGCACCACTCGCAACATAAAGCTTATCAAACTTTACCGAAGTACCATCGGAGCACTTAACCGTCTTTTCCTTAGCATCCACCTGAGTAGCACTCACACCAATCATCGTTTCAATTCCGTATTCATCATAGAATTTCGCCGTCCTGAATTGCAACTTATCAATCGCAATGTCCAACGCTTTAGACAACTTAATTCTGTCGTATGGTAAACTATTATCTTTCGTTATCATCATAATCCTTCCGGTGAAACCTTCCTGTCGCAATGTTTCAACACACACTCCTGCCGATGGTCCACCGCCAATTATCACAAACGTTTCATGATTGTTTGGATCACGTTTTACCATATCTTTGATCCTTTTGCCAACTTCCAAATCCTGACGTTTGGCTCGTACATAAACTTCACCACCCTTAATGGAAACTTGATAGCATGGAAGCGAATCCATACCGGGAAAATCTTCTACATCACCTGTTACAACATTGAAACAAGCTCCATGCCAAGGACATCGTACACGATTGTCGCCAAGCGTTCCATTTATTAATTGGGCACCGTAGTGAGCGCATTTCGTACCAGTTGCTGAAAATCTATTGTGTTGTTTGACCAAAAGGATTTTTCCGGCATCAGCCAAATCCAATTCTTTCATTTCATTGTTTTGCAAGTCGGTTTCCTTGCAAACTACCGCTTCGACATATTCGCCATCCGACGATTTTTCCGATGTTACTGATTCGGCTGTGTAATAAGTATAAAATTAAGCAATTTATTTTGTTTTTAAAAGATAATTTAACACAAAAAAACCAAAAATTCTGCCCTGCCTCACCTGACATAGTTCTTTCCATAAATGTATTTTGCCTTGCCATTTGTAGTTGAAACATATAATTTCGAAACAGGTTCATGTTGATAGTTGCCCCTCCTTATCTGCACACTTAATTATTTGGTTTGATAAGAAATTCTTGGGTAATAATTTATTTAACAATCTAGTTATAAACACTATCGTAAGAACCAATAGTTTTAATTCGTTTACATTAGATAAATATAAGCAATAAACATAAATTATCTGTAGATAATGCTGTCCCAAACAGCTGACTCTCCACTTACATAATTGACGTTCAAGCCATTTCGTCCCAAATGTCCTATACGTTGCCGATCAGCTGTTTGCCACAAAATAACCGTTATTTGAAGCCGAATGGAGACCTAACCGCCTGCTTTTGCAGACTTCGCAGGGTTTCTAATTGGCTATTTTTCGCCAATTGAGTATCGATTTGTGTATTCAGTATTTTGTTGCACGTTGCAATAAGTATAATCGTGTTTTGAAAATATCTAAATGGGATTGCTTGCCCGAAAAGGACGGTAAATTCAAACGAAATCAACGTTATGTTCAAAACTGTTTTTGATTTGTTTTGAAAATCGTTCACCCGCTCCTGGACGATTGGTCTTGTAGTGAGGTGGCTTTAACAATTCTTATCGTTCAAGTTCAAGCCGTCAGCTGAAACGATCCTAATATAATTTCGATTCGCCGCAAAAATCTAAATGTACTGAAAATTTCTTATAAACCATATCAAACACATGGAAATAACATGTCAATGTCGCCTTGAATTAAAGCATTGCAATCTTGTAATATCAAACAAAAGCCGATACTTTCAGTTGAAGAAAGGCCTCGCCGAGCACGTACTCTGTTAAAAGAGAACGGTGAAGACAAGTCTAGGATAATAATGAAACGCATTGTTACTGTTAACACATTTAACGTTGCACCTGGATAAGGAGACAATGGATTTAACAACGAAGGTGAAAAGGATGTGAATGAGCTTAGCTGCGAAATTGGAAAAGCAATCAAAACGACAAAAAAGTCAACTGAATCCAAGGAAGAGTATCGAAATCATTGATAGAAGCTGTATATCCAAATCCAATTCAAATCAAAGTGAGGACCTTAATACCACAAAAAATGAAAATAGTGTGGGGAAAAATGGAGAAAATATTTGCAGGACCAGCTCCAATCACGTCTACTGAACAAACCTTGCCATGCGACCTAAAGTCCTCGTTATTCGATAGATAAAAGCCTTGGAGTATCTACAAAACTCAATTTTAAACTACTGCTACAACAAAAAGATTAGAAAGAGCGTGATCCTAGAACTATGTTAATATCACTTAAAGGTTCAGCCGCGTGACCAGTGGAGGTGACCAGTTGGGGCGAAAACTGAGGGAAAAATTTCGAAATTGGATGCGAAAACCAGACGAAACTCTGCCGCAGTTAGTTCTACATTCTGAGCGGCTATTGGTTTATCCAGCATACAACCCAGAACATCAAGACGATAAAAGTGACCGAGGTTTTCATTCCTACATTTCATGATACAGAACCTTATGAATGTGTACCACCAGCTCAGAAACGGAAGGTTGGATTGACTCAAAACCTACATTTTGAAGCCGCTTGTTATTTTGTGACAGATGAATGTCATTTCAAGTGTATTGACGTAAACAAGGAAACACAGGCGAAATGCGGACATAGATATTGAAATTTTGGCAAACTAGGACATAAATAAATATTTCCTGGTATATACAAATAGTAAGTGCTGGAGGAAACTGAGTTATTGTCCAGCGACCATTCTACCATTTGGAAATAATTCCCCTTTAATTGAGGGGAGCTGGATACGTACAAGATTACTTCGTTGTCCTGAGACCGGTCACAGCACCAAAGTTACTGTTTGAAGGTTATATCACTGAATGGGGACTTTTGTGTTTGTGCAGAAGTTGGTGGGCAACATAACATATTGATCGTTGATACCCGAGGAACAGATCGGTACTATGATAAGATCTAGTTCATTCATTATGCATGATTATTAGAAACTGCAATGAGAGAAATCACACACCTGTACTTTCAGGTCAACGTATAAGTGAGATCAGTTGACTTATTTTTCCAACATCAATTCCGAATAGGAAATTATGGTAGACGACTGCATCCTAAGAACGGTATCCTTGCGAACAAATACGTTCACGTTAGATTTGATTCGACTTGTCTTGACCCGGGTTTTGTGAATAGAGAAACATTTTAACATCTTCCGGATGGTATTGAGCCTGTTGAGTCTCTGCAAGTTGAAAGCAGAGACCATAAAGTATCATCATACGAGGGAGAAGCAATTTTTGCTAAAATCCGCACTAAGTTCGTATTTTGGGATGAAGGATCATCAACACACCTAGATGAAATCCATGTGCCATCTAGGCTCCTCGTTCTTAAGATAACCTAAGGTCCTCATGCTGTAGCTGCTATCCGCATTCAACAAAGCTTCGAAACTTAGAACTAGACGAAAAATGCTAGGTGGTAACGTGTGTTGACAATGAAACTGCAATAACGGGACGTAAATGCGGTGGCAATTCGGAGTGGAAGAATCAAATTGGTAAAAATGTTAGTGAAAGAAATGAAAGTGAATCAACCGGTGAAAAGTGAATTCGAGGATTAAACTTCATGGTCTGAGTAAAATAATTACACTATTGAACATAGTGTTTCACTTAACAAAAAGGCGTAAAAGTTGCACATAAAGGACGTGCAAAAATATTCCGAAAAATATGTTTTTTTAAATGCATTGGCGGCAATGCAATGTATATAAATAGCAATTAGTTGAAATTAAGAGAGATAACATCCAGTTTGCATCTCTGTACTAAGTTACGATTGCAATATTTGGAAGAATCTTTCTTCTTTGTTTTAGTCAGAAGGTTCTCACGCGTTGTCAGAAACTGTACTATTGTTCTAAACTTGCCTTTAGGGGAATTTGTATCCTTCCTTTTATCCCTAAAAACAATTCCCAGCAAAAAGGGCTAAACTTGTAGACTACAACCATAGCACTCAGCAATTCCAACAATAAAATAAAAAAACTTTTTTAGGGGCATAATTTATTAATATCGAACTTGCAGTCGCAAATTTCTCTATAAATATATTTATCAAATCAAACAATAACAATATTTTGATATAAAAATACAAAATTATAAATATACAAATATATTATTACAAAATAATACTCAAGTCAATAGATTTACTCTATGTCAATTTGTATTGAATTATGGTCCTGATATGACCATCTTGTCCTGCACTTTAGCTGCCCGGTTGCAACTCGGTTAAACTTTAATTTCCTCACACCATGCGAATGGTGCCTTTTCTACATCACTCCGATGTAACTGCCGTCCTTGGCTGGTAAACTCTGCAAATTGTGCAACGACAGGATCTCTCATACACGAGGCAACGCCAATTACCTTGCCTTCATCATCATAATAAAATATCACGAATTTTAGCTCTTTAAGATCGCCTTCGATATGTGTCTGCAAATTTACAATAGTCACATTAAAATCCATGCTTCTGAAATAATCAAATTAGCAACTCACCGAACTGGCTGCTCCGTGCCCCGAATACCTAATTGACTTTCCAAATAAAACTGTCCAAAAGAATGGTACCGCCTTCATTTCCACTTCATTTCCCGCCATATTTTTTGCAGCAATTCTACCATGATACTGCGCCAGCTGATAATGTCCTATTGCTGATCGGGCATTATTTTCTGCATAGACTGGTGCATTGACAATATCTCCTCCAGCATAAATGCATGGATCTTTAGTCCTGAGATGCATATCAACATCAACTGAACCGTTGGCATTGATATCGACTCCAGAGTTTTTCAGGAAGCTTGTGTTGAAGGATGTTCCCGTTCCCAGGATCAAAACATCACAAGGAATTTGCTGGCCGTCTGCTAGTTCTACCGCTGTTACCACTCCATCTGGACCAAGTATATTCTTGATTCCACTGTTCATAATCATTTCGACTCCTTGTTCTTCGAAAAGTTCCAATACACGACGGCCAACATCGGGGCCGAAACTGGGCAGAAGTGGAACAGGAGCACGACCAACCACACTTACCTAGGGAGGGAAGCGAGAAATCATTGAGACTGTATTTCCTAGAGAGTGATTCGAAAACTTCTTACCTTCTTAGCTTTATTAGCACAGTACGCTGCCGATTCCAAACTGATGAAGCTCAGTCCTAAGCATACAACATGCGCGTCTTCATTGATACTTTCAAAAATCATTTTAGCATCGGCCTGATCCCTCAAGGTGAAAACATTCTTCAATTCAACGCCAGGAATTCTAGGACGAAGCGGTGTTGAGCCGCTGGCTACGTATAATTTGTCATACTTTATACAATATCCATTCGAACAAGTAACAGTCTTTTCAACAGCATTGACTTGTGTCGCACACACCCCCAGCATCGTTTCAATTCCATACTCATCATAAAATGCCTGATTCCTATACTGAAGTTTGTCAGCCTCCATATCCATAGCCTTTGACAATTTAATTCTATCATACGGTAGAAGTGTTTCTTTACAAATCATAACAATTCTACCAGTGAATCCTTCTTGGCGCAATGTTTCAACACACACTCCTGCCGATGGTCCACCGCCAATTATCACAAATGTCCTTTCATTACCTGGATCACGCTTTGCCATATCCTTGATCCTTCTGTTGGCTTTAAGATCACGCACCTTAGCCCTAACTCGAACTTGACCATCTTGCACATTGACTTGATAGCATGGTAGTGAATCGAGTCCTGGAAAATCTTCTACATCGCCAGTGGTAAGATTGAAACAAGCTCCGTGCCAAGGACATCGTATTCGATTATCACCAAGAGTTCCATTAGTTAGAGGTGCACCGTAGTGAGGACATTTATAGCCAACTGCCGAATATTTATCATTTTGTTTGACTAGAAGAACTTTACCCACATCAGCAATATCTATTTGTTTCATTTCGTTGTTTTGTAGGTCGGCTTCAGCACACGCGACCGTTTCAATGTATTCATCACATTCCGATTTAGATGTAAAGGATCGTGCTGGAATGAAAAGATAATTTGAAAAAATACGACGTTTTAAAAAGATTGAGCTGATTGCGTAGAAAAACTTTGAACCTTATTTTTATTATTTTTCGGCAAATCTGCATGGTCACGTTAAAAGGGATATGGAAGGATAAGACCACCTCTATTTTCTTAAAAAAATTTACGTACTTGCTTTATAACGACCTCAATCCCTTTAGCGCTCCAAGGTTTATCCTACAATGCGTTTTGTTTGTCATTTTTTATTCTGCGTTTGAATAAGCTACAATACTGAGTCCCTTATTTCATTTTTCGCCATAAAAATTTGACAGCCCATACTAGTCATTGGTCTCCAGTATCAACCATACTTAGTCTTTGATCGAGTTCTTCTATTTTGGAACCTGAGCTACTAACCTCGTATTACCTTTTTTATAGAATATATCTCTACATTCCTTGATAGCGTTTATTTTCTCCAAACGTTGAAAATCGATGTCAGGCTATCGATAGTCACTTTGACAAATGCCCTAGGGTAGTTTCGCGGTGTAGAATCAAGTGGTCACAAAGTCTAGCGTTTAACAAAAGCCGCCGACGAAGAAATGCCAGCAATTCTGTCCTTGAATTCTGGTGACAATTAGACCCGAATTTCTCACATTTCAAGAACCTTAACTCCGCTCAATGGGCGTCGTACCTAAACTTCATATCGATAAGCATGTCTCCTCTGGATGAAACTCTCATATGCTTTGTACTGAGAGAAGAAATCTTGTTCACTATCTTACAATCACTAAACCTAGGATTTGTAAGGATTATTATTGTATTCAAATTTGCATTTGACGTCACTCAGCGATAATTTTGGTTTAAATTTTTCAAATAAGAACTTGTAAGACCAAATCATTTAAACCAATTACAGATCTTCGTACGCACGATCACTACGCACTGTAAGACGTCTGGATGGATGTGTATTATCAGTGAGAGTAAACGTAGTGCGGAAACCATTCGTGGTTAATCGAATGAATTGTTCTGATCGACGATTATGTCGGCCATAAAATTGACGGAGTGCGCGATGAGTATTTCGAACAAAACCCCCTTCTTGTTTCGAAATAAATTTGCACAATTTGTTGACGTTGCTCAGCCGTCAACCTATTTATGATAATATGGTAAACCAAACTGATCATTAAACGCATGACAGCTGTCACATTACACGCAGCATTAAAAAGTGTTGCCGACTTAAAGTTATATACATCTAAAACCAACATCCTTTACAGAGTATATTAAGTAGTCTAGATTACCACTTTAAGATGAATTGTACAAACGAATATTCGTCTCTAATATTTTTTTAACTTTGCAGGGTCTAATCGGTAAGTTTGACAGTAAATATTCTTCCTAATAAAACAAAACAATGGCGACTGTACAGAACTGAACAGGTAAGTGTACTCTTTTGTGGTATGATAATAGAATATCCTATTTTCGATACTTTTCGATGTTTTTTGTTCTCTACCGCAAAAAATCACACTTTATGTCCTTTAAATTTTAAGGCCTTACATGTCTCTGATCTTAGCATAGATGATTTAGTCATTTAACAGTCTCATCCCGGAGCCGTAACACAACGTTCATAAAATCTTATCTTTTAAACAAAGAGAGAGAAGCTTTTGCCGTTCATATTAATTTCAAAACTTAGTCCTTGCAAACAAATTTTTTGATGGATTTCAATGATTGGATCCTAATTCAAACAAATTATCTATTCACTGGAATTCTTTATTCAATCTTTTGTTCATTTAAGTCGCACTACATTGTTTTAATTGTTTACATATTTCTGGTACATATTCATCCCATTCAGCTCGAAATATATCCCCAGCTATTGGTTCCCGCAAATTATACTTTTTGGCAAACTGTTGAATCGAAAAATTTTCTCGTCCTTTTTCGCAAGTATTTTCTATCTTTTTTTCATCGAATTTTAATAGCTCTGTCTGTTTATAAACCAAAAACGTGTAACGATGCAATCCTGATCCTTTGGGTGGTGTTGCTCCAACATATTCAACTAAAGTTTCACCTTTGTTGATTCGAGTTCCTGGTATATTCACGACAAGCCAATGAATCCATGAATGATATTTTGGATCTTTGGATCCCGATGGAGCATCAGGATCTACCATTAACAAAGTATAATATTCGGAACGATCAGCGGGCCAATCAACAATCGGAATATCCTTAACCAAATGTGGTGTAAGCTTGATGCCAAGATGTGCTTTATGTCCACTTGGATAGACTACTTCAATTATCTGAGGTGGGGAGCGAGACAGTAAATCTGGCACAATTTGATATCTTTCCATTTTGGTTGTTGTCAGGATTTGCAAAAAATTTAGTCTGCGACACGAAAGAAATTTTAAGGACTAAATTGTCTTAATTTAGTCGGTGGGAAATGGTGACGTTGAATTTAATTTATTGTGTAACAGATGTGTGACATAAAACTGACTGGTGGGTTTGTTTTTTTTTCTTCTCCAAATAAGGACACATAAGTCAGTAGTTTCACATACATATGTTTATATCCTTTTGGTAGACAACTGGAAACCTCTATTTAAGATTTGCCAATAATAAAACAACTTCTTTCAACATGATGCCCAAATATAGATACCAGGTGGTCATGTGTGTCCTTTTTTGTGTCAGCTTTGTAAAGTCGTAGATGATGTCCTTGTTCTTCCTTAAAAATAATTATTAAAAAGGTTTTATCCTATGAAGATAACCCTCTTTATAGGACTGAACGTGATTGAGCAAGCGAACAAGCAATGTCAAAATAATTTTATTTGATTCATTTAATATTTTAAGGACAATAATCAAGAGCTCAAACCCTACCCACTAATCCTAGTCTTGCAAATGTATTTCACTCCACACTTTTGCAAATCCTTATGTGGAGGTTCTTTGAGTGGAAGTAGTTCTACTGTTTTGAGATTTAATTCTAGTCCAAACAATCAAAGACATGTTTATCCGAAAATATTTGTCACAAAATGTATTTTAAGGATACCCTAATTTGTTTGTACGAATTTTTATTATTTAATGAGGGCTTATCTGTAGATTATTTTTAGTAAACTCTAGCGTGCATTGATAAGCAGCAATATTAAATGTTCCTAGACGATTCATAACAATTTCAAACAATCACTGCCTTTTTGTTTCAACATGTAATTAGCGATAAGATTACCAGGAAGCACGTCGTAGTTAATCCTTCTTCATGAAAGTCTTTCAAGAAATTTTTATCATGTCAATCACATTAACGTTTCAGTTGATATCAGTTGTAGATATTTGAAACGTGAGAGCTATCAGGCGGCTACGAATTATTTGCTGATATGGATTATAAGTTTAGGGGCAAACAGATTAATTGTTTAAAAAAAATTATCAAGTAAAACTAGAAATTTAAGGAATTCGAAATATAGGATGTTAGGGATAAATATGATCTTGAACGACATGCATTGTTATCTTTTGAATGTATCTAAACTTATTTAAATAGCTAAATTTATCCATAGAAATTTCCCATTAGAATGAAGGAGATGAATGTTACTGACTCCTTGTAATGAATATAGTGGAGTGACTGAATCCTTGCCAGCTGAACAGAACCACTGTTGACCTGGCAAGGATTCAGTCATTCCACTGTATGTTCTCTACATATCCTAGCTTGTAAGGATTCAGTCATTCCACTGTATGTTCTCTACATATCCTAGGTTGTAGCCCGTTAGAAATTGTCGAAAAGCTACGATTTGTTATGCAATTATTATGAAACGAAACAAGGAACCCAGAATGTTTTAATATTCTCACATGTCTGTAAAATGTTACGAGCCACTGGTGTGGATGAGCAAAAAAGGAAACAATCGTGATGAAGCTACAAGTTATTTCTGTTGCTTTCTCGTTTCATACACTATTTGCTGAGATACCATGGAACTTATAACAAAAAACAAAAAAAAAACAAGAAAGTTAGAATGTTTTGCTAGTGCTATATGCCTGACAAATGTTTTGCGCCCCTGGATCGAGTAAGCAACAAAACAAAAGACAATGATGGAAGTACAAGAACTTGCTGTGCTTGTAGTCTTCTTCTCGTTTCATCGACCAATGATTAACTTTTATGAGTAACCTACAATTCATTCGAGAATATCCAAACAAGTTTGATTCGATTTTTGAGAACGTTCTGAATCGTCAGTTCCACGAATTTTGGACCGGTGATTAAATATTAGATCCAATATAAGAATGTGGAAAGGACTTCCTTTGACAAATGGTTCTAAGGATGCTTCATAATAACTAATGTTTAAGCACTGGGAACTTTGCAAAATCAACTATAAAATCAATTGTCATATTGACAGATGTTTTCTTATACCGACGGTTACCGGAGATGAATGGTGAATCCCATACCGTAAGGTCAAAAGGTGTCTAAAATGCATGCTTTTGCATCCTCGGGGAGATTTATTATTGCCTTAGCTGTGTCAGTGTGGTGATTGCAAGTTTTTCAATGATTAGCATCATCATACTCCGGTTTTAATGCTGCACCAGAACCCATAAACCATAAAATTATTGTAACTTTTTTTTGGCAAGCTCTGGTATCGAGTCAGGAATAACTTGTTGCGAATTCCTGATACTGAAGAAGAACTAAACATTCTCTTTTGCGTCCCTTTTTAAAGACGTAAAGTTAATATCCTGGACCTTCCTTGAATCTCTCTTGATGTAGAATAAGCGAACGAAAGATCAGTATGCAAAAAGCCTATTGGGATAATATTGGTGACCCCGGCGTGATCACGTATGTTGTAAAAATAAATTACTTGATCACATCAAACTGCAAACGGTCTAGCTGGTTGAAACTTCAGCAATGTTTTGTGGCAGAAATGCACTCGCAAATGATTGATTCCAAGATGCAAGTCAGTGAAGATTAACCAGTCAAATATAGCTTGGAAATGGTAATGGGCTGCGCTTCCACGGCTCTAGAGTGACAATGATTCGATTGAGGACTGTGCAGTCCCAAATCAATTCATGTGAGCTTTCCGCAACTGCCTTGAAGGTGGTCTTGGCCACCGCAGGCGAAAAACTGTCTGGAATTGGTACTAGATTGGACATAGACGAGATAGGCTGGAAAGGACACTTTCGGTGGGAAATATGTCTCTAAAATTACAAGAGAAGCAGAAGAGGAAAAAATACCATCACTGTTAATCACGTCGTAATTAGTCGGTTAGACCATTAAGATAAGGACAGCAAGACAGGCTATTTCGGAAAAAGTTAAGGGAAAGATAAACAAGCCATCGAGACTCGATCATTCCTTGCTCTTCTTATTTCGATTCCTTAGCCGACTTATTTGACTTCATGGTTAGGTCCAAGAAGAAAGGAGACGGCAAATCAGAAAGGAAGTCGGTTAGACCATTAAGATAAGGACAGCAAGACAGGCTATTTCGGAAAAAGTTAAAGGTAAGATAAACAAGCCATCGAGACTCGATCAATCCTTGCTCTTCTTATTTTGATTCCTTAGCCGACTTATTTGACTTCATGGTTAGGTCCAACAAGAAAGGAGACGGCAAATCAGAAAGGAAGCCGTCCCTAAACGTGGTGTAAGAGCTCATAAGGTAAAAAACCTGGTGAAGTTGCTATACGGGCTACTTCTGCTACAGGGCGTTTACCTTTCTGCGAAAGTGATGACTTTGCACTCGATGTGAAAATAATCCTGAGATTTGACCTGCGAGCAAATTCCATTGAAGCGAATAGGGTCTCTGGGGTTAAAGGCTCTGTGAGAGATTTGGGGCGACTGAGGGTTGTTACGAAATATGCTCATTCAGGTTTGATTTTTCTTGCGGAATCTGAAGAGGTTGTGAAGAATTTATTGTCCTGAGCAAAACTGTATGTTAGATGGTCTGATACAGAATAAGGTGGAAGGATCAAGTAGTTTTACGCTATAGAAACCTCGGATTGAACCATCGTGTGGACAATCGTAGGACGACGAAAGTGGTTTATTCGTGTTGTTCGCTGCCTGAGTATGTTATTTCGCGTTGTAGCGAATTCGAGTCACAGCTATAATCCTGCTTTTCCTCGCCTGCCGGCTAAGCCAATATGGATCTGCCATCTACTTGCCGGATATACGCCAAAAAAATGCTGAGGGTTAACTCGGTCTTCCCAGAGTAGTCCTATTGAATTGTGCGAGAGCGGCTACAAATATGATTAATCCAAACGCTAATTTGTGTGAGCTGAGTATCAAGTTTTCACTGCCGCAGGAGCCTTATCAGCTCTATCAAAAGACGTCTATCTAGAATTCGACTACATGAGTCCTGTGATGCATCAATGGGGTGTATTCATATTGGTTAGAGGTACTACAGATGCTTCGTTGATTCAAGGTGTGTCCACTTTGAAGTTTGGCTAAAGGCTTCTTTTGGGCTAAGGGATGAGTGACTACATCCTGATTCAGGTCTGTATGACTTCGAATATGCCTGTTATTGCATGATAATCAACTTAAAGAGTGAGTTACGTGAGAGTAAACAGGGATGAAATCAGATTTCCAACTCTAATTCAGATGAGCCTTAAAGTTGCTCAGCGATCGCCTTGCAAGGGCCATAAGCCGTTAAAGGACTCAAGTCCTACAGGCTTTACTAGTGAGGACTTGTGAGTATCACGATACTTGCGTGGCAAATTGGTTGAATGAGTGAAGAACGGGAAGGGTAGCTCATGCCTATGTGTCTGATGTCATGTGGGCGAGATTAAATTCGTATCCTGACGTTTGTGACGTTTGTGTTTTCGTTTTGACAGTAAATGACAGTGTGACGGCTTCATTACTCCGATATGGTTTTGCTCTACTTAGGGTTGTTCATTATGTGAAGATGATTTTGAAACTTAGTGAGATGTATTTAATGAGGGTGCCTCCGCTTATCATACTTTTAACAAAATATGCAGCGTTGTTTCGTTGTAATGTTCTGCTCCTGAATGAAATGGTTCACGTTGCCAGTGATCTGTTGACAGATTGAATAACATATGTCATTTTGGTTTTAAAAAATGATATCAGCCGTTGGCGTCTAAGATGGCAGACAGTGGGTGGGCTTTTTAGAAGTTATTATTTTGGTTTCGTCCTGGCTTAAACGTAGTTTAGTATAGTAGCTGTGAGGCATGTAGTAAGTATTAGCAAAGTGTAAGTACATACAGCGCTAAAGTTTCGAGGAAACGCTCAATCTAACGGTATTCGACCAAAATAAATGGAACTTTCTTGGAAACGGTAAAGGAAAACGTCTCTTTTTTGGCTAAAACAGGAATTTCCAAATTTCTACTGATGCCGCTTTCTATCTCTGTATAAATAGAGAAGACGTAAGTGTTAGTGTAGGTAGTAGTGTTTAGTGTGTGACTTAGGTGTAGGAGATGTAGTGTGTTGATAGTATAGTCCTCGATAAGTGAGTGGAAATGTTGTAGGAGATATAGTGTATTGGTAGCATAGTCCTTAGTAAGTAATTGATAGTAGAGACTTCAACGTCCAGCTTGCAGGTGCGAAATTTGGAGTTGCTTTCAGACAGTAGTGAAACATTAACCCAAGCAAAAATTTGTATCTATATAGGAGGAAACCTATGACAAGTTACTTTTATCACATATAAAAGTTCCGGAGCCTTTTTGGCTTCGGAAGTGGAGTAGTGGAAAGTAGTGTTAAAATACCTATTAGGTATATATTGTCTGAATCTGTGATGTCTGCTTAGACTCGGGTACTTTTTTGGATACTTACTAGCCGTGTCACTGGGATGGGCATTGGTTGACGCTGATTTTAATCAGATAAATGCAGGTACTCAGGACCACAGACTTTGACTTCATCATCAGATCTGTAACAATTGATCGGCTACGCGACATCAGTTATTCAAAAAATACCTTAGCCTAGGTTCACCAATGCACGGAGAGAGAGAGAGAGAGAGAGAGGGTAGATCAGACAAGATTGCCGCACGCGAATTAGATTCAGGCTAGCTCTGGGAAATGTAGCTATTGTAGACGTCCTGATAGTAAAGTAAAATATTTAAAATAGGCAGCTTCGACGATGAAGAAGTGTAAGTTGTTCTGAAAATAATATTGAAGTACGTGGGTTATCTGGTGCAGGGGGATACAGGGGATACAGTGTAAATGCTTGGGTGCAAGTTTTGGTATATTTTTGAGTCAATGTTTAACTTCCAGTAAAACAGGTAAGGTTAAAGGCTGATGAGGTTAAAGTGGGTTTGTAAGACCTCTGTCTATTTGACAGATGAACCTTTCAACTGATGAACGCAATTCAAGATATGTTACTTAAAGAATCATAAATGTATGGTGATGTCCTGAAGAAGAAGCTCAGCTCAAAACGCTATGCACTGGTTAAAAATCCAGAAGCGCAAGGAATCATTTATCGATAATTGTCTGAGCCTGCTGTCTTGTCTATTTAATCACTTGTCAATAAGAGTGAATCCTTTCGTGAAAATGGGTGGGGGAGGGGATAGGGTGATTATCATTCACAAAGTGAGATAATCAAAACGAAGAATAAAGTTAGAAGAAGATGCAAAATCTGGAAGTGGTAAACCTGGTTGATACGGAAGCCGAAGCCGTCCCTAAACTGCTGAGCTCCTGAGGTAAGAAGAAACCTTGCGAAGTTGCTCTAGGGACTACTTTTGTCAGGGGGCGTAAACAAGTTACGCCATACTCGCAAGTTACGGATACTCGATCTAACAGTAATCCCGAAACTTGGCCGTCGAGCAATGTGCATTGGGTAGAATAGGGTAGACAATGCTGAAAATGATTTCTCAGGCGATGTCTTTCGTAATAATCTAGTTAGACAAGTCTCTGGAGAGAGATTAAAGAGGATACTGAGGGTTATTCTCAAACGTGTCCATTCAGGCAATCAATAAATGGAATGTACATGGGACGAACCTCGCTTTTTGGCGTGATGGCAGTGGCCTTATTAGTAGAAAGTATGGTAAGACGGATTTCTGCTTGTCTTAGCACTTGACAGGACATGTTTGTGTACAGGGGATGAACCATGCGTTTTGGCTTGAAAGTAGTGGCCTTATTAGTAGAAAGGTGAGACTTATTTCTCCTTGTCTTAGCACTTGACAGGACATCTTTGGTTTTTTTTTTAACCTAGTGTTTTACATAGGTGTTTGTTGTTTTGTCACGTTTATCTTTAGACAGTTTAATTCAAGGTGGCTGAAGTTTGCATCGTTGCAATAGCAACGGTCTCCGCTTTTTTTCGCTTTTTGAATGTCTTTTGAAGAATTTCACTCACAATTTGGGTAATTTTGTTCGCATTTTTGACTGCTTTTGTACACGTATAGGTTTGCATTCGTTTCGACCATCACTGAAAAACAATAAGTGAAAAAATTTGACAGCGTCGCATTGGTAACGTAGCTAACTTCAAACACTTCAAATTCAAACGACGCTCGGCTGGTTTGACAAAGAAAATTTCGGATAATTCACGAGTATATTGATCCCCTAACGGCCCCGATTGTCGGGCGACCTCTTCTCTAGCGATTTCCTTTCTCTCGACAGTAGGAACGCCTGTAGCTCAATGTCATCCTGAGGTATAGGAAGACGAAACTTACTCTGCAGTAGTGTTAGTGTGTAGTGCGCTCCAGATTATGTTCTGATGTTGACAGGGAAGGTGTTTTTTTGTGGGTAGTGTTTTGGGTATAAAATTTCCACTTATGTGATTACGAGTTTTCCACTCCGGGCGCAAATAAACTTCACTTTTTTTTTATTATAAAGCAAGTCAAATGAATGTATTTTTAGGAAAGTATGTGAACAGTCTGTGAAATTAAAAGTAAAAAGGACGAATATCAAGTTAAAAAGGAAATGTTGCATTATAAACGTGAAAATCAAATGTAAATTTTGATGTAAATGTAAATTAGATCCAAAGTTTATCTCTCACTTGGATCAATATGTCAGAAATGATAAAATTATTCATCGTATACGTTCAAACTACCATAAACAGAATGTGTGGAAATTCCACATGTTGATTCGGGTCAACAATTGTTCATTTGTTTAAATCAATAATGGAAACGCTCTATTTTGACATACTAATAAGTCGCGGCCAAAAGAAAATTCCCATCTACTATGAAATGAATTTCAATGCTAATACCAGATAGTATCGCCCGTAATCTAAATAATTAAGCAACACACGAACTTAAGATAACTTCAAAGAAAAGAGCTTTCATGGCATATGTTGCAATGCCGGTCAGCTGTGAAGCCATTTGATAAACTCATATGTGTAGATACCAATAAAGATACATAAAACATATGAAAATTGTGAGTGAAATCGAAAGCATGTTGGCGGAACGGAATTGTTAAACACTTTTCCGCTTTTCAGGTGTATTATGTTTAAATATTTTCACTAAAGATTTTTACCTTTGGAAAAGATCCAATTTTTTACATTTTCCATTGTCGCACAAATAAACTCACTCTTATCGATTATTTAAATAGAACCAACAATAATTCCTGGCACTTAATCACAAAGTAATAGTACAAATAAATTGTTTAAAAACCGACAACACATATATGAGGTCACACTTGACTAAGTAAGAAACTCAATTCCGAAAATTTTTGATGAATTTCCCGGACTTCATAGTTGACAAAGTACAGGGTGTAGGCAAAAAGCATTAAATGGAGAGAGAGAGAGAGAGAGAGCTTTTGAATAATTACCATCGACAGTTTCTTGGTCATGCGTCCTAGAAGATTTCCTTTTGCTGGTGGAGAATTGTTTACAATTTGCTGATCCCATTTTAAACGTTGTCTGGAGGACGGGGTTAAGCGATGTGGTAAAGCGCCAGCAGGAGTTCACTTAAATCTGTTGCAATTTTCGGTAATCTGATTTGCCAATCAAGTTGTTTTTGCTGGCGATGTGAAGGACGTTTCGGCAAAATCAAAAGAACAAGCAGGTGAAAACTATGCACTGAATGAATTCATTACACAAACACGCCTAAGGCATATACAAGTATCTAAAGCACTGTGGAATCTAAGATAAAAGATACACAATGCAGAGTGTCTGTGCAATGTGTTTCACACATGAAAATCGACTTGATACTAACTAGAGCAGTCCTTGAGTCCAACCAGCACGACGTTGGTTAGACCAATTAAAAAAGTGAAGGACCTCTTTGAGGAAAACAATCGATGGAAGTAGAAGTCACTAGAAACGATTGGAGGAAGGTCACTAAACGCGGATCACGCAATCAAAACGAAAAGAATTGTTGGATACTGGTAGATGGAGAATGGTTAAACGTTTGGCGCGTTCCCGCACCAGTAGCAGACTAACCATTAGATATTCTTAGATCGGTTGGGAGGTGATGTGTGCTGTCAGTAATAAGATGTTGGCGGGGAGGGCGATGACGACAAGCTAAGATGACGATGGTTTTTCTTTTTTATTGCTATTAGGGGTCTACGTTTGAGTCAGTTTGGCAGCCGTTTACTGTCGGACTTCGAAGAAAATTTCAAAGCTTTTGAACCGGTCTTAAAAATCTGACTCAGATATGATGTTTGTGGTGGATTGAGTGAACGGGTTTTTCGCGAAAAGGAAACAACAACAACAATAAAAAAAACCCAAGAAAATATTTGCAAATATACGTAAACTTGTTGATGGATTGGCGTCTTGTCTCCACTTCTTACGTGTCGCAAATATATTGTACATAGTTTGCAAATTTCAATGGTACTGGGGAGGGTGGAAAGGGAAAGGCATTTGTCACACGTTAATTTTATTTTTTTTTTGTTTGTAAATTCTCCTCTGAAATATTGCATAATTTAAAACTGCTCGAAGCAAACGGCTGGTGAACATGTTTCATGGTCAGAAGAATGCTAGTAAGCGGGCAAAGATAATAACGCAGCAAGACTAGGAGGAAGTGAATTGGAATTCCAACAAGATTCGAAACATTTTGGTTATCTTTGTTTAGATTTTCGGTTTATAGTTGAATTGTTTCGCGGGTTAATTAGACGTGCATGAATGCTAGACAACGGTTACATGACATTATTATGGATTAAGTGGGTTTATTTGTTGTTTGTAATACATAGATAGCAAATATGTCGATGGCAATGTCAATACATATGATATTATTACGATTGAAACAATGTGGGGTGGCATCATTCAAATAGATTAAGATACATTATGTTTGATACCAGATATCAGATATATCAGATATTGTAGAAGATAAAACTGTCGTTTCCTTTTTTTGGTTCAAAACTACTCATTTGCTGGAAATGTTTTCATATGTTTGCCTGGTACCGGCTCTACTATACAATACAAATCAAGTATTCCAAAAAGCTATTCTTATTTTTCTTCTCCTTCGTAGTACTACACTCTCCACCCCCCACCCCCCCCCCCCCCCACCCTCAAGTCATGTTTACGAAATATCTATCAATATCCTCGTGATCATAAAGTATTCTCTATTTCGCCAACATCATTCATCCAGTTTCTGGTTTTCTTCTTATTTTATTTCTAATTTCAATTAGAAACATTAAAATTCGTATCGAATCCACAATATTACTGAAAAACGCTTAAAATATTCTGGGTAACTACTCAATAACTATAAAAAACAGATTCAATTAACCCACTTTTGACTCCACTTAACATTTGCAAATCAATCTACAGAAAAACCTTTCGTTAAATTCTATTCCGCAACCGTTTTCAAAAAGCTTCCAACTGAAAATAAAATTGAGACTATAAAATTTTCCTTCATTCCTTTCCATATGTTAACATCGCATCCCTAGACTCAAACCATTTTCATTTCACGTCTAAGAATAGGCGCTTTGGAAAAGCTCTTGAGTTTCAAACGGCATGAAAATTCAATTAACAATAAGTGAAACATAAAAGACCATTGAATAGTGTGAGCTATTTAAATGGAAATGTTAAAATAATAGGAGATAATTTACATTAGAAACTTTGTATGGAATAAGATTTGCGTCCTCCTCGTCATTCCTTGAAATGGCAGTATCGATTTTATTCTTCGTCTGAATAAAATAATTGTTTTCTTCGTATATCAATTAATAATTGGACAATTACCACGAATAAACAATAAAGGAAAAATAAAATATTTCAAGTTTGGCAGAATGAGTATGTATTTTCGGTAATGTAACCGACCTCTGGAATGAAATGAATAAATTTTCGTTTTCTAATAGATTTATTAACGTGTATCGTATATTATTTACGTGTAAACCTTCCTTAATATGAACTTGACAAGTCTTAACGTCAATGTCAGAATGAACGCAATCGGTGAATGTGTTTGCAACATTTGTTTTTGTTCGATTGAAAGCAAAGAGATTCGTGTAAATTTATCCTTATTTGGAAAATGCTTTGTCATACTTTCATCATCCAAAAATCATTTCACACGCTTCTACTTATAATATAAATGATCGTTCAGACAATTTAATGAAGGCAGTATTGGCGTCAATAACGCTGTGTGTGCGGGTTGGCTCAAAATTTTAAGGAAGCTTCATTCGATGAAGATCCATGTCAGATTTAAATAAAATTGACAGCAGCATAAAACATTGAAATATAAATTGCGTGGAAACTTTTACAGATAGTGTGGTCTCTCAAAACTCATGGAATTCGCTGACGTTTGAATTAATCTAAAGGGGGTTAGAAAAATTATAAGATAACTTGTCATATGCTATGGAAAGTCGTGTAAGATAGAGTTGTTTTTCTTAAAGAATCATTAATAACCTGGAAAGTGGATTTGCTTTGACTATCTGAAGCCTCAAAAATGCTTGGGTAAAGCCAGCTTATTAGTCACAGGCACAAAATGATTTCCAATATAACAAGGCTATGCTATACATTTAGTTGAATATGAACAAATCCATGCATCAAGAGTTTTAATGAAATTAAGTCTCTGGATTATGGGTGGTGTTTACAGAAAGTAGACCATTCGTTCGGGCATATTTTTGCTGAAAAAGTACCTTAATGTAGCAATCAATGTGATAAAATAACACACGAATGTCGAAAATCCAGATCACATTTTGTTGAATAGATTGAGCTGAAAGTGGAACGAAAAATTGGAAAATAATTGAACTCTATTTAAAGAGGCAATACTAGAAAATCTTGCAGCAGTAGGTGTATTTATATCATTACTTTTTCAAAAAATTTTCTGTCAGGTTGTCGTTGCCGGCCTATCAGTGGTAACCCTTCCATTCCTATGAAAACATGCGAGATCCCCTACGTAATGGTATCGCTACAAAGAAGGGACACTTTGTCCTCGATTGAATACAGAAGCCGCTGGATTTATTAGCAAGATTCAACCATAAGTCAAACGAAATCTAAGAGGATTCGGATCTCTTCCAGATAATAAATCTGTGGAAGCATTGATGGACTGTTTGTATGCATTAGATTAACGATGAACAGATTTCTAGGAAAGTATCTACAGGGTAGGTTGAGGGACGAAGACCAGTGAGAAAACGAATGAAGATTAAAAACGAACCGATTAACGATGAAAGTGAACGGCTTCTCGAACCTTCTATTTGGAGAACTGAATTGTTGGACTGAAACGGTTGGGGACATCAAATACAGATAGAAAAGACGACGGGCTGTAGCACCACGACAGTGACGGTAGGCAATTATCATAGCTTCTAATATATCCTTCCTTGATCTACATTCAGTCATATAGTTCCTCGATTAAATCCGTTCCTTATGCCATGTCGATTTTTTGGATTTTTTTGAAAAATTAAGCTCACTTGCTTGTTTGTCAAATTATTTGAGCCATTCTGAATATATGTTCACACATTTGTTTCAATTTTGGTTGCTGAGGCTATCTTTTTCGGTTGTTGGAATCAGCTTTTTTGGTTGTTGGGACTTCTTTGCGAGATGCCTTGGAAGGATTTTCAAGAGAAGTCAAAAAGCGCACAGGAGGGAAGAAATTATGGTGTCACGATCATGGACCGCCTGTCTTAATTGGACCAATTATCAGTGTATCTAACAAAGTTGAAACAAACCGGATAGTGTACATTTGACGCCGGAGAAAGTAAAAAATTCATAGCGTAGAGCTCAGTCAGAATGGAAATAATTGAAAATTTATCCTGATTTAAATACTCACAATCTAAGGTGAAATAACTTGCACATAAAGATTTAAATCATTTCAATCATTAAGGACTTCGACTCGGCCAAAATCCTGATGCTTAAGAAGCATGAACTCTGCAAGCAAGACGCGGACTCGATTGATGACAAAGTCATCCCCAACCAGAGTCTGGCTTCGCTTGGATTTGTGTTAAGGAAGTGACTCGTCTGTTAAAAGAAGCAGAAATGAAAAATTATTTTTAAAATTTAGTTTCTATTAAAAAAATTCTTTTTCTCCGATACAAATATTTTGCTTTCCTACTAAAATTGCTAACTAGTAGGAAAATTGCTAAAATTCCTAACATCCGGATGAAAGACTTTCAGACATTAAATCAATTTTAACTCTTCTGTCACTATGACGACTTTCGTCGGTTTTTAAAGGAATTTACAGTTAACATCTAGATCCTTGAATGATCTTTTATAGAACAAATACCAAAGCCCCTTGGCATTCCGACTAAGTACAATCTATGCCTGGTTGAGTCTTATTGTCTAGAAGGGTTTCAAGATTCCTCGCACAGGAAGGCTCGGAAGTGGGAAGAAAATTGAATTAAATGAACAATCAAGGTTTCACTTTCAAACGTTTCCATTCTTTAAAAGATCTAGCAGCGTATCAATTGGCTTCCTGGAGATTATTAAAATTGATTTGGAATTTTTCAAATTCAACCAGAAGATTCAACGAAAAAAAAAAACCGCCAAAAGCAAGTAGGCGTGTGGCATTTTAATTCCAAGATAAAATGAATTGCGAGCCTTGAAGAAATTCTAACTTGGAATCACTCTTTTCATCATGTTAGCTCCTTAATTTTACTAATACTTTGCCAGTATTTATCAGGGAAAAACACGGATCCAGCAGTGAATGGTACGTGGCATTGTTTTATTGAGCATGAATTTTAACTTTATCGCCAATTATCCGGAAACTCATCGAGTTTCCGTGCTCGTTTACGCGCTTTACAGAACAGATTTCTCTTCAGCAAAGGACCAGTTGAAATTTGTGGTCAAATATAATTGGTATAATTAATCTAAAGGATTCTTTTGTAAGCGTCCTTTAATACCGAATTTCATCTTCAGTATTTCGTCGTTTTCTACAAGTAACCATTTCACTTTCCACCTCTTATCCGCAAAGTTGGTTCATAAAATAATCTCTATTAGCATCCTTGATGATATACATTCAACTAAAGTACCTACCTTAACATACACATGAGCTTTCACTTAACAAACTCTTTCACATTTTGCTCTACCGAAAAGGCAAAAACAACATAAAATCCAAGAATTTAGCTGTGCATTTATCGTATCCTGATTCCTTACCACCCTCATTATGTCAAACACATAAAACATGAATAACAACCGAAAAAAGGCCGCCTTAAACATAATCACCGAAAAATTCCTTAACCTTAATCACCTTCTTGAGGTGAGAAAAATCTCTTTTCGCTTTTCTGCACACCCTTATCTTGCTTGGCATCATGATGTTGTTGGCCTAGCTGTAGAAACAGCAACAGTACAAACTTGATATTGAAGTGGGGGAGAGGTTGTCATCGTTCTCATCGTTGAGACGTCAAATGAAAATTTTCTTGAGTTTTTCATGCACACATTCCAACTCTCTTGGCATTTTCTCCACTTTTCCCTACACATTTCACAGATTCTCACTGCTCGCAACTCATTCAGGACCCATCCCCGAACTCCGGCATTTCTCACGGAATCTTTCCCGTTAGTGAAAAATTTGTCGAACGCTTAGGAGAAAATGTGTGGTTTATTCATCACTTCCTTTTCTTTAGCATCCTTGCCGTTGGTTGTCGTTGGTTGTCATTGTCATATTTTTTAACTCGGTTTAAGCGAACCAAACGTCTGAGAACCTTTCTTGCGCTCAACGTAAGAAGCGGAAAACAGTGGTCCTTAAAATCACTTCAGTGTCCTTTTTTGCTTCGTCATGTCCTACATTTACGACTTGAAGTTTCTATGGGGCCGAAGCACCGATAATATTTCCCATGCAGGACGAACGTATGTAGAGAATTTGCAACGGCCTGCTGTTGTAAAGATGGTTTGAGCTAGAAAGGATGAAGATGTTGAGGTGAAACGGAAGCGAACTTGATGGAATGTAATAGGAGTGAAATGAAAGCTAAGGAGAATATTCGACGACTCAGGAGAAAAATTTTGCTCCCGCTGTTTCACAGGTCAATGAGTTGTTTGTTTTTATCTGAAACGAAGGAGAAGAAAAAAAGGAGCCAAAAAAAAACGCACGCCGCCTGAAATGAAAAGAAGCAAATTAAACGGTGTAGAGGGTTTGTTCGTATTTCGAAAAGTTTCCAAAAAATGAAAGTTGAAGTTTGTAATTAAGGAAGACTAAATGGCGACCACGTTTTGCAAGAAGACATAGAAACGTGTTCAAAGAAAAATTTTGTTGTTTGGTTGTTGTTGCCTCCTGCAAAAAGGCATACCAAATTAATTGAAGGATATTTATCAAGCTTGCTTCGGAGAAATGCCTGGAAAACTTTTGACTTAAGCTTGACTGGCTTTCATAATTTGAAAAGGACATTCACTTTGAGTCTTACGAGAGGAATTACTGATGACCAAGTTGAAATCTCAGAATTAGTGGTTAAGGTCCTTAAATCAATCAAGTTGGTGCCTGGATAGCCGTGGGAGATTATGCTGAATGTATTCGGTGGCATGACTTCGTGACATTATCAAATGATTCGTCATTGGATTCCACATAATGTTTTGATATATACTACATGGTGTCCTGTAAAAAGGTATCTTTTGATTTGTATCCGTTAATTTACCGTTACATTTGGCAATTACATATTCTCAATGGTATCACATTACTTGGATATCAAAAATAGCTATTACAGCCTGCATCATATCCGGGCTCCACTTACAACTCGCTAATCGGTTTTCCGAGAAATTCCTGCCAAATCTATCTTGAATCCTAATTGCACGCACATTAAGCTTCCCGAATTTCACACCTGATATGGTAATCCATTCACATATACACCTTCCCATTGTTGTTTGCTTCGTCTCAACTTGACTTGAACTCCAAACAAGCCCACAATACTACGACCTGCCTTATCCCTATTATACCTTCATCCGTGTCACCCCTCGTCTAACTTTATCTCGTAGCGCTATCGCAAAGTGAGCAGGCGTCACCCCGCAAATGAATGGCCTCAAAAACACAACGAAAAGAAAAGAAATCGAACAAGGACAATGTACTATGAAGCTTTATTCAATCAAATGTACGACTAATAGTCTAAGAAAGGACTTAATGTTCCCACTTTGTGAGTATCGTTGGCGTCTTCGTGTGATCCTTTTAAAGTCGCCATGCAGTGGTTACTACGTTTTTCTACTCCTAAAGCCAATTTTCTTACAGAGAAATGTAACGAAAGAAAAAGTAACTTCACTGTGCAACAAGCCATCTTCAACGTACAGTTGCATTAATGCAAGTCCTTCGGCACTCAGATGCTGTCCAATATGCAACTAGTGCAATCCTATGAATAATTCATTTACTCTATGATTCATATTCTGACCTAGAGACACGAGAGGTGGACAATGTAAATGTAGCGAAGAAAAAGTTGTGCAAAAGACGCTACAATACTTGTTCACATACACACGCACATACGTCCTAGGAAAAGTTGCCAGAAGCTAAGAAATTATATTGCCAAGGATACCTACCTCTTTTCTAGTTAACCGGATCCACCTGTTAAAACATTCATAAATCTCAATGGAGCTTAAGGTGTGCAGATTGTGGTACAGCACGAACTAAGGGTGAGGGAGATAAACTTGAGCGAAAGCTTTGAAGATGAAAATGTGAGAGGGTGGGTAGGTGGTATGTATACTACCGTCAGGGAAAGAGAGTTGTAAAATACCGAAGCAACTTCGGATATATTTCATGCTCTCAGCATCGTGTAATTTTGTTATTTTTTTTTTGTTCTTATCCTACCGATGATTTGATGAGTGGAGTTGAACAACATCCCTTGCTTTATCTTTTGATTTGGACATCCGTTTAAGATTGAGGGTAGAAGGATTCGTGTTGTGATGGGAGGAAATAAGCTTACAGTGGGTTTTCCGGTGAAAGCCTCAGGTAAACAAAAAGATATTCATTTCGGGACAATACCAAAGCTATATAATCTTTTCTAATCCTTCAAGGTAGTTTAAAATTATTGGGCCCATTAGCTTTAGGGGCTTTGTTTTGGATTTTGGTTGCACTTTATTTGAAGTTGGCTGTTTTGAGTTCCGTATGTCACTACTTCGCCCACTAAGTGTGGAGACAAGTTTTGAAAACTGGGAAGTGCATGATTCTGGAATTTTAATTTCAAAGAAAAATTTGATTTCCAAAAATCTTTAATACTAGCCAATTTAAGGATTCTAGAAAATAAAAGGAAGATTAATTCTCCTGTTGCACATTAGTATTTATAATGGACACAGGACTCGTTATAGTTCATCAGGCGTGAGGTAGTCAACGGTGACGAAGTCGGGGATGCGATGACGTGTATTGCATTCGAGTTAGCAAACCTGAAACAGCACATGTGTCCTGCGTTTCTGTTACATTTATCCTGAAGGCTATCCTGCAGCAAATTGAATGGTTTCATTGTTTTCTTATCTCACAAGCTTAGCAAGAGTTCTCCAAGCGAAATTCAGGCATGCCATTGCTCTCGATCCTTTCAATGAACAAGTGGAAAGTCCTTCTTCTAAAGAAATTCTCTTACTAATGGCTTTCCGAATTCTTATGCCAAAAGTTTACACTTGAAACTCATATCTATTCACAGGAAAACAATGGCAAACTACCTTTATCACCACCAACAAGCCATGCCTTTAAACTACCGCCCCGCTCCCCGAATTACCATTAATGCTTCCTTTGAGATCCACAAGGAATTGGCCCTTGGATTTTGTTTTGCTTTTTCATTGAAATGTAGCCCAATTTTTGAAAGAATAGGTTCAAGAAAGAGAGTAAATTTTCTCTAATTAAAGACTTTGTGTTATTCTTCTACTTTTAGTGAAAATATTTTTCCTGCTTATGTCGTCTCTCCCCCAACCGTACCCCTCCTCGTTTTCCCATCCTTTGCCTTCGATGATGCCTTCGCAGTAGATCCCTACGACCAAGAGAGCGAGATAAGGAGAAAATATGATGAGAGAGTTTAAGAGAAAATGAGAAAAAGGAAAAGGAAATATACGAAGCAATGTATGTAGTGTTGATGATTGTTGGTAACAATACGTTTTCTATTCCGGGAGGTGGTGGGAGACAAAAACCAAAAAAAAAAAGACTGAAGAAAGCTACGAAGGAAGGAAGTGTCTATTACGAAAAAGTGGTTGAGAAAATGTAGTCATTAATTTTAAGGATTTGTTTTTGTTCACTTTTATATCGGGTGCTTTTGTTTTATTTAATTTTTTTTTTCGTTCGTTTATTTTTTTTATTTTTGTTTCTTCTTTTTTTTGAATATGCAAGAACGATTTAGGGATCATGATTTTTAATTTGACTGCAATTTATGTTAATTAGTTTGATTTGTTTCGTTTTGATAATTTAAAATTGAATCGAGTGAGAAGGATGTCGAATGGTTTTTGTTTTTGATGACTTGTTTGTAATTTTTGAACCGATTGTATATTCTGGATTAGTTTCGATTAATTTATTTCGTAATTTCGATTGAATATTATAATTCATGTGAATCGGGCTTATCATTCTATCACATCTAGAAAAGCCTTTTTTGAATTTGTTTCCTTATTACTCGTTGGCTTTCGAAATGAATTTAATTGCTTCGGCTGTATTGGCAAGTATTTTCAAATATAACAGTATTATGACCTGCTCATTTGACCTAATTTCATAACAAATATTTTTGGGAGCTGTATTTGTAGGAAAAATTAAGTTTCCCGAAAAACTGCATTCTGATTCCATTGCGTTAAATTAAATTTGAATATTTTGAAGGACAGTTCGGTATTCTTTCCTCAAAGATCAATATGCCACTATCAAATCAAATGACAGATTTTATCGAATAAAGTGACGGATTTGAGCGATAATAATCGCAAGCAACTCTATAAAATTCACTTAATGCGGGCATAGTTGATGAAGCACGATCATTTTTTCCCCATTTTAGACTCTGAATTCCTAATTTTCTTGAATGAAATATAGTCTTTTCACTTTCCACTGAGCTTCGAATGTATGGTTATAGCTATAACTTATAGTTGATAGATACAACTCCAAGAAGGACCTTTCACCTTAAGGCCTTTCTAGAAGAAATTGTTTTTTCCACAAATTGGGTCTTATGCTACTCACCGCAGTTTCGTCGTCCCACGACTGTTTCTTTGTATCGCACACATACGAATTTTGGCTGTGTGCCATTCTCGATGTTTGGTTTCGTCCTTTAATCTCACTCTTTTAAACAATGAACTTCATCGAAATCGAACTCTTTTCAAAAAATTAACGTTTAAAACAGCGATTTCATTCAGCTGGAATTCGTTATCAGTAGCAATCAGTATCAGCAACAGGACTACAGTTGTGCCTTGTGTCTTTCCTGAAAAGACATTAATTAAAGGTTTTGGGTGCTACGCCATTAATACTGTCTGTTATGATTTCTTAGAAATGAAAAAACTGATAAATTTTCAAGTCGAGTTAGAGTCCTGATTTGACATAGACCAGACGCGAACATTTTTAAACCGAAACTCCACTTCTCCAGGATTCAAATCGGGTTTCTTCTGCTTTTCTAAACGGGCCTGGAACCCCTGATCTCCTATAGTAAAGTGATGTAATTCCTTTGATGCGTCGCGCCACTATCTTTAAGTTAAATATTGCCACAAGTTTTTCCTTGATTATGCAGGCATTGTCAACACTTTTCCTGATTGGCTGTTCTTATTAACGTCAAACAGAGAATCTTGTGTAATACACAAATAAAAAGGATTAACTGAAGAATATGAAGCATGATTATCATTGGAACATCGCTTACAATATAAACACGAAAATTTAATTCAGAGTACCACTTCTTCATACTTTTTTTCTTGGAGAAGGAGTCTTATGATGCTTCCTTAGAAAATCCTTGTCAAAATGACAATTGTAATTAAAAAGCCAAAGCCTTGCATCGGCCGAAGGCTAGTGATGAAAAGTAAAGAGCAGCTCAATGAACATATAAATGGTTATCAAAGCATTATCCAAAATATTTGACAAGCAGTTTTGGCAACCTCAAAAACAAGACCAAATCTAAAAGTAGGAAGTTATGGTCGTACAATTCAACTTTTCTCTCAGTATTTCGAGTTTTCTCAATGCACTCATCTCACTCAGAGATTAAAAATTTATTGTAAACTCATAGAAAATTAGAAATTTCCACGTTGAATGCAGATAAGTTTTCAGACGCTTATATCTCTTACAACCATCCTTCAATGTCCTTTTATTTAACGGTAACAATTATAAAATATCTCACATCGTTTGTCTTTTCGGTAAAGGACTCTTACAGTTTCTCATCCACTTCAAGTCAACTTAAAACGAGAGAACGTAATGGCATAAAAAAAAAAACTTATCAAACTGTCTTTGTAATAAAATTTCAATTTTACTGTTTACAACGATAAAAAAAAACTGTCAACACTCTCTTCCGTAGCCATTCTTGTATCCTTTCGTAATCTATGTTCACCCCCATCGTCCCCATTCTTCTGCTGTATTTTCCAATTCAACCATTTGCTTTCTCTCCAGATATTTTTCCCCAAAAAAAAGTCATCAATCATAAAGTATTTTGCTTAAATAAAATGAAAAGCCTTTAAAAGGAACAGAGAGAAGAAGAAGAGAGAGATGGATCAAGGAGAGAGAGAGAGAGTGAGACGGAATAGACAGGACGAAAGAAATATAGATAGAGAGACGACTTCTTGACTCGTTAGCACTTCACGCCGTGAAACGAGACGACAAAATGAGCGCGTGAAAATGAAAATCCTGACGCAATAAGAAAAAAATAGAGCGCGAGAATAACGAGGTGAAAAGGGCAAATGACGAGAAAGCACTGACATAGGCGGTAAAAGTGACGATGGTGATGATGATGGGCGGAAAGATAAGTTCATAGAGATGAAATTGAGTGATTTGAAGGATTTCTCATCATTTATCACTCGCGAAGGCTCAATGACAGCTTTGAAACATTTTGCTTTCTCAGAGGAACACATGTGCGTGTTTTATTTGCGTCGTTAGTAGACCTGAAAGCCGTCAGTTTTAATAAGCCGACGGCAAAATCTGGAAAAATATGCGAGTTTCAACGCTAAAAGCCCCGCCTCCTTCAAACGTAATCACGGTCTTTAGCTTCGTGGAAATTCGAGGAAGCAATCTACCAATAGACTAACTATCGTAAAACTGAACAAATGAAAAGCCCATTTCTGTTAAGCTACTAAGAGTGGAAAATGAAAATGAAACCAAAAAAAAAAAAACAACAACAGACGATATTTTCCTCAACAAGTCATTGTTTTCCCGGTTGACTTACTTAAAAATGCCGAGAACGATGCCTTTCTATTGTCTCTCAAGCTGTCATTATTGTCGGCTTTTCCCAACATTTTTCCCGCTTGAGAATAGTCAATAGGAAAGCTGTAGCGAGACCACGTTCTCACTCTCTGCCTCAATTTTCACTTGCATGACTTTCCTCGCTTCACGTGAAGTTTCAGTCTAAATGCTTACTATAGTATGGCAACCATTCCAACATCGACGCGCCCTTACAGTTATTTTCCTGTTTCCATTTCGTTCAACTCAATTTTCCCACCGCTTCGCTCCAGGAATGAGTGCTGCCGTCGTTTTCACGAAAACGTCGACAGTCGACGTTGTTGTTGTTGCTGCTGCTGCTGCTAGGCAAATCTTAGCCTTTGAATAACCGTGACTTGTGTCTTTCGCCTGTGGACTGACTATGTTGTGCACCTCCTTCATGCCTTATCCTGGTTTTCTCACTCATCCTGATATTTGTTTGCTTCAAGTTTCATTTCGTTTCCGCGTTTTCATTTTCCTTTTTATTTCGACTTTATTTTTCAGATTTGTGTGTAGATGGTTTGCAGGCTCTTTTTTTCACCAGCAATTTTCCTTCAGGCAATCGGTGGATGCATGAGTAAATTGTGGATTCCTGTAGGAATGCTATCGTTAAAATGCTGCCGGTCTGTCTGTATAGTCCTTTGGTCTTATTGGTTGGCTGTGTTTAATTTAGAAGAGGTCTCTCTAGGAGTAGGTCAATAATGTTGTAGATTATGCCGTCTAAAATAGTGCTAAGGACTCGGCTGTTATAGACTCATTATGAGATGAGTTCGAAATATGGCATTAGGAAATGTTCTGGGTGTTGGTTATAGTTTCGTTTTAAATTCATACCTTTTGGGCATTTATAACGAATTATTCTTTGATTTCCTTTAACAACATTTCTATTAGATGAATGTTTTTAAGTGCCCAAAGGGAACCTAAATCGTAAATTTGATGGATTGCATTTAGCGACGCATTGCTTTAATTCCTTTAGAAAAGGACTGTCTTCCTATCGATTCTGAATTTTCATCAAAGTTCCCATTACATGACAACATACTCGAATATTCCAGCCAAATACTAAAACTGGGCCATAATTTTCTCATCCATCCAATTTTTCCATCCCGTCTCCTTTGGCGCTCCTCTTGCTCCTTCCACTCACCTTTTTTTTAATGTGCTGGAGTCATCTCAGCCCGACAACTCACTGGCGCAGGAAGCAGACAAGCAGGCATGCAAACAGCAACAATTTTGGCGTCCTTGCCAAAGAGGAAAATTAGATGTCTGCATGCTATGAACGTTGTTGCTCCTATCCACCAAAGACTACGTGAAGTAAAATATTCACTCCCTTCTCACATCATCTCTCAATCCGGTTGCCTTTCGTTTGCTCTCCGCATCCATTTCTAGTATTAGAGAGGCGAAATTATTTTTCGTAGTAAGGAAACGAAAGGAAGATTCATTTTGTTGTTGCTGTCGTTCTTGTTCGTCGTTCGTTCGTATATAAGTATTTTGTTTTATTCTTTCTTTAGTATTCTGTCTACCTATTCTTTCCATATTGTGAAAACTGAAGTCATTTGCTGTCTTCCTTTTTTGTTTTTGTAAAATACTGCCAGTAAAGACGACATACTGCATCACCCACGACGTCACAATCTATGTAGTAGGTACTTTATTCTTAGTTATTTCAAAAGAGAAAGGCAACTGTAGCTGTAGGGATATAAGCGTAGTGCAGTGTTTCGAGTATTGTCCCAATAGGATTGTAATGAGATGCCAGAAAGGTTCATCGTTAATTCAAAATAGCGAGAAGAATTCATAGATTTGTTCGTTGCAGGAGAGAGTTGGACGGTGAAAATAATAATGGCAAATTGAAATGGCCTCAGGGTAAAAATATGGCGGAAAATTCGGAAAGAATTAACGGGCTTACAGTGAACTTTAATTCAGCACATTACGATTTTGTAAGGTGGTCACTGTGTCTGTCATTTCGAGTCGTTCCGACCATCAACTGTTTAATGGAAGCTAGAAAACAGCCGCAGCAGGGAAAGGCTCACGAATTTGAATCCTTTCCTAACAAGTGACGTTTGAGTTGAACCCATACTCAGCATCATACTTTGTTCTGTCCGCCCTTTGAAGTATTTTTTCCAAGGCTCCTGCGAAAGTCCAAGTAAGAACTCCAACGTTTGTCAATACCATTTTCGGATTGGCAGTCCTTTGAAACTTGCTATCAACTTTTAGAAACGAATGGTCAGTCCTACCGTCAAAGCATTTCAACATTTTATAAAGAACCCAAAAAAGTGCTCAAAGACCCTCTTAGAGTTTTGAATATATTATAAAAGGTCATCCAGTCTTCATAATTTTGTCAGACCACGTTCTTTTTCATCAAATCGTGCCCTCAAACCATTCTCATATAAATCCCACACATCATACAAAAGGAATCAATTCGTGCCATTACATCAGCTATTGCTTTCAACATGAAAGCATCATCGTGACTCGTTTGAGCCATGATGATGACTCCAGCAGTAACTGTTCTCAAGGATACGAGTATCGAAAATCGAAAATAAAAAGGAACGAAAGAATTTGAAGTAACATAAAGTCGTAAACTTGGTCTCTTGGAAATTCAGTATTGCTTTTTTCTGAGGTCGTGGATTATGTCCTTACACTGGAAATCGAACTTGTGGAGAAAAGAGAAAGGGGGCAGGGGAGGGGGTTATGCCCTTCAGTGACAATTAATTGTCTGAATATTATGAAAAGTTCGATTGTACAAAGGTAGGCCGAGTAACACTGCGACGCAGACTATAAATGCAGTGTTTTTGAGACGAGCAAGAAGCAGACATCCTTGACATTATAATTGATGCTCAAGCTCTAGCAGCTATCTCTGCGAATTCTGTCGAAAACTTAATCAAATTACTTCATCCGTATCCTTCATATATCGCTAGATAAATCCGAGCACCACATCTCGTCGGTTCATCAAATTTTCTTAACCTTAGGTGATTGAAGGCGACGGGGTAGGAAGGCTTTTCAAATTTTGAATACAATTTCTTTGATACATAAACGATTTGTATCCTGTCTCCTGAATTTTCCACTCGATAGCATTTTTGCCGTTGGATAATCGGTGTATTACATTCAGATAAGATTTACGGTAAATAAAATTCACATGCATTCGAAACGACGAAGGGTTGTAACTTTAGCTGTTTGGTTGGACCGAAATATGTATCCTTGTATGACGGAATTGATTATTTGCATTAAGCTTTTGAATGGGGTGCATATATCATGTTAAAGATTTGCATGGGTGTTATCTAAATTTTAGATTGATTTGTGAGTGTATTGAAAAATTCTTTTTTGTTTTATGCAAAATTACTATTGCGAAATTCCAACAATTTAATGAAATTCCTGTGAACTCCTACAAAATTTAGAGAGGTAAATCGATGATTTGACCGGCATAGCACAGGAAAGATTCGATACAATGTTATATAATAGGATTCCAAAGATTATTCAATGTGAATTGTCAATTTGTTTAACTCTTTTAAGACCCGCTTTCCTCACGAAAAAAATGGGCTTCGACGAATTCTTTATTTAGAAGGATGTCTCGAATGCTTATCTCTGAGTATCTACATCCGGTACAATCAGACACGCAATCCTTATATACCTGTGTTGGACACAAATTATCTGCCGTTGCATGCTTTCAACTGAAATATTTAAGGAGTAACGCTAACGATTTTGGACCATCACCTACTCTGCATGAAACCACAAAGCTTCTTAGTTTTGAAGGAGTTTAAGTGATGCGTTTAAGTGATCTTAGAAAACGGCGAGATCATGTACAATATCACGATTGCAATCATCGAACAAGTATTACAAACGAAAAAATTTGTGCTGAGTTAGCATTCGTGGAGAAGATCGACGATTCAAAATTGCAATATTGAAGAGCATCCAAATTGCAGAATAAGTCAAAAAGTCAATTCAAGCTGTCAAGAGATCATCATAAACCCGCTGAAGTTCCACCAATCAGACGAATCTCTTGCCTCGTTCCACCATAAATCTTGAAAACGATTGAGAGTCCGCAAAAAGTGGAAGAAATCGGATTGTTACTTGTGTCAAAACGAGGGTCCACCACTATGCTTCCAAATCTAAATAAGCCGGTCTTCGGTCCAGACTTGTGAAACATCTCCTACGGAAGACTGGTTGAACTGCTGAACTGGTTGACTGATTGAAGAACTGCCAGGGGAGTCGCGAGATCGTCTACCCGGTTGATATATCAGTATGGTCTCTGGAGGCACAGTCGACCAAGAGCAATTCAGGCTTGATGCGCTAATTCACTGGAAGCTATATGATCACTCGTGGATTCAGCCTAGAACAAGAGATAACTGAAGTGGTATTTCTGACAAAGAAGAGAATCCCTAAGGTAAGACCAATCGGTATGGGGGATACATTCGTAGAGTCGAAATGAGCGTGATGACAGGCTTCAAACTGAGTTTCTAGAAGCAAATTATGACAACGGCAAAAAAGGCTGAGGCAGGTGTCTCGGCAATCAATCGACCTATGGCTAAAGCCCAACCAAAAGAGCACTCTCGATGAGTGTTCTACAATCTATGCTCCTATATGGGGTAATGCCCTCAATGAGCAGTACCGGACATTCTCTGAGTCAGCAATTTTAGGTAATCAAAGGGGTGTTACCCATGATACCCTTGACAAAGAGCGCAAAAAAATCTGCATCCGATGACACGAGAGTGAAAAAAATCAGTCACTAGCAATGGAAAACGCATTCTCGACGAAGGATTACAATTTTTGACAAAAGATTGACTGCAAACCTCGTTAACAATTCGAAGTATTACTCAGTCGAAAGCATGGTGAGATTGCCTTCTAACTAACCCAGCCAATGAGTGGACGTTGATGTTTTTGGTCTTACCTACTTATCATGAAGACTTAGGAGTGATAAGCCACGGTCTCCAGATTACATAGCCTGCAGAAAGATGACGCATGTCATACTTACTACTGTCATACTTTTTCATGCAGAAGATGGGTCAGACATGTATGATCTTTTCGAAAAAGAGGGAGAGCTTGTTTGAATAGGTAACCTTATCGAAGAGATGCTGATATGAGCTGACAAATGCAACAAAGTAGGTAACTTTACGCTCTAATTATCCTATCAAATGAAGAAAACATACTTGGTCGGCTGTACGACTATAACTTTCTACCTCTTCCTTTTCCTCCCACTAAAGAAGGTATTCCTGCAACCTGATGACGCCGTTTGGCACAGAATAGGGAGACCTTGTCCGAAGAAATATGTCGAACTATTCCAGGGTAGGTACTCCAGTTGACAACGGAGATGTTTAGTCGGTAACCCAGTACGATTTTTGCCATTCAAAGTCTGAAACTCTGGTCGTGAATTGTCATCACTTGCCAATCCTGAAAAACCCAACATGAATCGACTGCAGAAATGCAAGGCTGCCCCGGGGAAAGAGAGAACTTCATAATGTAAACTTAATAAAGGTTGCGGTCTCCTTTTCCCTATCTATTCCGTTCACTCTTAAGTTGTTTAAAATGGAAGATTAGTGAAACGCTTCCTTCTTACTTCTCAAAAGAAAGTGGAGGGAGCTGGGATATTAAGAATTCCAGCTTTCTTGTCATGAGCTGTGGATCAGCTTTTTCGACGGTTGCCTAAGTAAAAAAGTATTACAAGAGCCCTGGAAGATAGTGAGTCTCGTGCTGATCAGCAAGTATAAGAAGAATCGGTTTTTCCTGAAGAATTCAGAAGGTGAAGACTCGCTCACTTGATTCACGCCATTGTTTCAGTGTGGGTTACAGATGCATACCATTGGGAACGTTCGTTAGGAACGTCAAACGCTCTCAGGAAAAACAGGGACCCAGCATAATTCATATCCGATAGTTCGCTTTGTTGCGACTCGTAAATGCTTTGAATTTCGCTTCGTAGGTGGGTTTAGTGCGTATATAATAGGTGGGTATAGAAGCTCCGAGGAAATATTTTCCGAATGTCAGAATATCTGATGTTACTCCTGTAAGACTATGTAAAAGATCGCAATCTTCTTATAAATCCTGAGATCTCCTGTCTGTCAACACAGCGAACAACTAGTCAAATTGATATCAGCAGAGAAAAACGAGAGTGTACTGAAAGAGTCGACTGTGAGTCTTAGCAAGGATAGCAGGAATACAGTTGGTAAGGCAGGATAGTCTGTAACGACACTTATTTTACTGGTACACAATATGAGGGTGCATGTTATGATATGCGCAATTCTCCGTGTAGGCTGTATCACTCTACGGGTCAGGACGACCGGTCAACCCGTTCAGCAAAGAGTTGCTTCAAAGTAAGGAGGCACAGGAGTATAAATAAAGAGTTCTGCGATTATATATTACTATTCGTAAGTCTATTCGTCAATATCCTCGCTGGAAAGCCCAAAAATATCTACCTCTGCAGAATCGTAGACAATAGGGAGGCGTTTGCCAGAGAAGAGATGCATTACCTCCTGGTAGTACGACACAAAATGAGGTGCCCTACACAGTTGATGCGTAAGGTGAGCCTGCAGCTAATCAGAGCGCATTATGAGATAGATTTCTAACTGACCCCATTCTTGAGCAAGCCAAAACCTTTTTTGCCTCACGAACACTGCGTTGGTGGATCATGGCCTGTTTGGTTTATGGTCCACACGAAAGAAAAAAGAACTCCGCCACCGATTTTACCCTGAAAAAAAAAAGTCATTAAATACATGGTGACATCTTCAACGAACGTAAAGACCTTCCTCCGGGAACTATAATCGGCAAAATGCTTAGACCGGTTAACAGCGTGATACCACATGTTCGCCGAATCCTGTCGGTTAAAAAAAAGCAATTTTGCGAGCTCAGGAGTCTTCCCTCATTTCCCACTAGAGTAAGGACTCCTGTTATCTGAGTGTGTCTCTAGATGTAGGGAAATAAAGCGTCGCTCGAAATCATGAATCAGAGACTGACAAAGGTAGTGCATAGGGTGTAGTCCAGAATCGTTGTCACAAGAAAAAACTTGTTTGAACCCTTCAAAGATGTTGTAGAAACCAAATGGGAAGAATGGAACGCTCCTAAGTTTGTAGTGCTTCGAAATAAACTTTCCTTCTCACTGGGAAATAATGTTTTTAAATAGTTGTTACGTTAATAAGCAGTCATTTTTACATAAGGAGTATTGGTTGTTCGCTTTTTAAAGAATGCATATCCTTAAAATAAACTAAAACCCCAACTTTGTTAGTTTTTCATCATATGAGACTATGACATTGACTTGACAGTTTCTATAAGTGTATTTGCATGAAAACAATTAACATCCTTTTTTAGTGTTCTGACAGTATGGACGTTGTTTTAATTAGTGGTATTTAAATTGTTTCAGGAATAAGGCTGGCAGTGACATAGCTTGAATAATGTCATTATTTGCTAGAGACATATTTGAAAAACGTATTAGATTTCTGGTGCTACTACTTGACGTCTGCAAAGTTTTACAGAGACAAAAGTTTGGGGCTGTTTCTGCTCTATATGTACCCGAAATAGCTGGAACAAGATGTCAACAGCTGTCAAATTCAAAATCAAAGTGAGTATTTGAGCATGAATGATACATATTAAAAATAAGTTGATAGGAGGCTTCATCTTTAGATTGCCCCTTAATTTGAATAATTATTCAAATAAGGAATGACAGGGTTCTTCCTGCCTAATCCCTTATCTTAAAGAAACACTGTAGGAAAGGATGAGAAACTATTGTAAAAACCGCAGAACTTTATGGAACGGACCACTATAGGTTTCCCAAAACACAAATGATAACGATTATAGCAATATTATAAACGACTTTTCTCCAGCCATAAGTAAAAGATCAGGATTTAGGAATGCAAAGCAAATAAAAGGACGCGCGTCACCTTACTTATTTGATTGCAGTGGGACAAAGTACCTTTTGACAAAATACAAATTGTCAATAAACAAAGTGGCAAAGTTGCTAGGATTTGTTCTCGTTAGTTATACTTGAAATCAGATTCTTTCCTGAAAGAACGTCTGGAGCGGATCAATAGGCTGAGACTTATTTATCCTATAAAAAAAGTCCTGGTAATAATATCAGTGGACTTGCTCACAATGGCGCTTGCTCTTTTCTTAGTTAGGCCACGCAAATTGTAAGGAATTCAAACCGATGTTCCCCAAAGAATCAAAATCAATGTAACTGCTCACTATTGATATCCTGTGAAGCAAATTCAGTCATCTGTAGAAATTCTACTAAATTAATATTGACGATGTCACAATTCAGATCCTTTATCCATGTGCTGATTTATTTTATTTTCCCAAGAAAACTTCGAGGGTGTGCTAATATAACATATATTCGCGATAAGTACTTCTGTTCTAGTTTCGCTCAAAAAATAATGACCAAACCACAAAAAGGAGGCTGAAGCACACTCGAATGGAGGGGGGAGTCATCATTTTGTTTGCATGACAACGACACGACTCACGGTCTTCTACAATATATTGCACCCTGTGGCACTATAAAAATAACATGCTACATAAACCACCGACTTCCGAGCAAATATCTGCAGAAAAAAAAGGAAGAATGAAAATCAGTTCCTACAAGTTTTCATGACCCTCCAGCTTCATATTTGTCCTAGGCCAGTGACTTTATCTTTGCTGCTTTCAACGTTTTCCTTTACAGGTTACGACCGGAATCATTAAAATTCCCACTTCCACCTGTAATTAAGTTTATAAAATATATGTGAACTTATTACATACTCGTTCATTCATTCTATGGCTTTTATATGCTTTGGGAATTCGCATCCTTGCTTCCCCTTCAAGGCCAACCGGGAAGAGTATGACCGGAAAAAAGCAGAAAAATAAAAGCCGATTCCACCCTCAAAATTTCAAGTGTACACTCGGGACGAATACGCCCCGTAAACATTACTTCAATTAGCATTTCCTATCCTTGTTAGAAACCGAACGTAGTCGCGTGACAATGAGAGACGCCGAGAAACGAAGGACGCGAGAGAGTTTAAAGAGGGTATAAAACCGTATGAAGAGTCTAAGAGACATTCAAAAAACCAAAAACAAAAAGAAAAAAACAAAATTTAGCCATCTTTTATGCCAGCTCTTGACGCGAATCCATCATATTAAATATGTGATGATGCTTTTGATTATGATATTCATAACCCTTTCTAATTTAACTGTGCACGTTTTGCTGAAACATGACTAAGTGGATGAGCGTGGAAATTGTATGACGCGAAATAGGAAAATGGAAGAATGTTACGCGAGCAACGAAAGTATGTATATCCTTTTTGTGTTTTGTTCTTCAGTTGAGAGTTGATAAGGACAATAGGAGAGGAAGGAATACTATCGCTCGTTCTCGCTTCTTATCCTTCATGCAATAACGTTTTACGTGAGTCCTTGAAGCATCTATTTTACATCTGGTAGATGTTGCTAGCTGTGCTCGCCCTGCTATCGTCTAACCCCCGGTTCGTGAAAGCTATAACATCATAATGGCACACCGTCAAAATTGTGACTCTGACGAGCCAGGACCTTTAGAAGCTTTAAGTGAATGTCGTTTGCGAACCTGTTGTAGTGAGAGACGGATTTTATTCTTTATTCAAATACGGGAACGACAGGAAAAGAGAAAATTTTATAGCTACCATAGAATGCAAGCGGTGGAAAAATCTAAACCCGGTCCTTTTACAATACAGGCTATATGTATATCACATCGAAGAAACGACAAGGTCGATAAGAAGGTTGACAGTAAAGTTAAAACTCATCCAACCCCAAGTCACAGGCCATAATTAAAATTTGTTAAGCATCACACTCTGCAGAGTTTGCCCCGAAGATATGTTGGCAGCATCAGCGTCTTGCCAAAACTGAGTTACGACCAGGATTATTGAGATAAGTCCTGTGCAAAGGACAGAATGTTTTCAACGAAGAAGACAAATTCGTTGAAAAAGTGAAAAAGGACTCGGTACTGCAATCGATTGGTAGTAGACGAAAGATGTACAGGACGATTGCGATCGGGAGCGTGAGAAATCAATGCTTGAGCGTGAAGGAACCAGAAAAAAAGTAAAAAGGACAATGAAGCCATGTCCTTAGAGTTTTATGGATGGATTTTATGTTCGTACTTTGCATGGATAATGACAAGCATATAATTCTACACATCTATAGCTCAATGATGACACGCGGTGAAGTTTGCTGGTTAATATAATGTTTTCGTGTTTGTGGATGTTTTGGCGTTGATACAGTTCAACAAGGGTAAGCTTTGGAAAGCATAGATCCCAGCCGTTGGGGTTGATTATGGAAATGGTATATTAGCTGTGCATAATTTAGTTTATTTTCTTTTTTCTTCATATAAACGTGCTTGGCGGCAATAACTTAGCAAGAAGTGATCACCTTTCGTCACGACATTGTACGTGGAATATGTGGAACATGTGGTCATTTTTCAGCTGCTGGCATATGTTAGTTTATAGTGCTCCTGTCTCGCTAGTTAGCGCACACATGCGAACCCCTGTTGCTATTGAAAAAGTACAGTCGGAACGGCAGAAAAGTTCAACGTCAATTGACGTTAAAATCAAATTTGTTACAGATATTTTAAGAAAGCCTTTTTCAAGGCTAAATGCGCGAGACTAAGGACTCTCATGTAAAACGGTAGATACCATATTCGCCATTTTGTTCAATGCCCGAAAAGCCCTTTTCTCTGAGTTCGTCACATACAATATCACCCAATTTCATAGCAAGAAATTCTCCAAAAAGGATAACGAGCGGCACTTTGACTTTAGTCCATTACCATCCGAGACATCGTTTTCATGGGACACCTATGAGAACGATTAGCCGGAAAGCGATGACAAATCCGATGATAGCTGGTGGACCCGAGAGCTAAATGTATTAAGTGCGAACAGAATCTTCTCATTCGCTTTTGATATGAGGTGCTGCAAGTTGTGTTGCTCGGTCTCCTTCCGCTGATGATGATGACGATGACGACAATGATGATGTCCTCTCACACCAATTGACTGTGTGTAGGACAGTTGTTTTTGCTGTTAAATACCGCGCCTCTTATGTTTTTCGTTATGCCTTGATATTTTTTCATACTCTGTGAACTCAGCTGGCGGCTACCGCCTGCACACATTAACACTGAGAGAGGATAAATAGCCCCAGGGATTTGAATGGACTAGGCTCTCGGTTTGACACAGTTCCGTTCACGTCATGTTGTTTTTTTTTTCTGCGTGTTTCTTCATATTCTGACTCCGACCTTTCCTTGGTCTGTGGGTCAGGCTATTTAATTTGAGCTGGAAGGATTCGCGCGGTGAAACAGGTGGTCATAGTGAGAGTAAGGACTGTGAGACGGATGCTAAAGGCTAAATGAAACGACAATTATGTGGGGTCGAATTAAAGGTAATTGAGTTGATTACATTGAGCTATTGTACAGGTATGAAGGTCATGGTTAATGTTTTTCTGGGACGTGGAATTGTATACTTTGTGGAGCAATGCAATTAGGGGTTTTGATTTCCAGAAAATGTGGTTGTAGTTTGTTGTTCAGAAGAATATATACTTTGCTGGGCGGACGCGGGAAACTAGGTCACGGTGTCCGATCAAAATATTGAGAATCTTTGATTGAGAACTGATTATTTCGAGCAGCCTTCTATCCCCCTCAATGACTAATCAATGCTTCTTTTTGTTTCCGTACATGCGACCAAAGGAAATTCCATCTTTACTACCCTTGCAATTTATATCCTTCGGCTGAACAACTTGTCGAAACTGAATAGCAACTTGCAGAATGATTGTATTCCTAATAGTTCAAGACTATCCCTCGGTGATGCATTGTCTGCAGGTCAAATAAATAATTTCCTTTGAAAAACCATCACCACCAATTTTGTTATGGCCCATCTTCGTAAACTTGGTTGCAACCATTCGAATAGGACAACGCACGATGAGGAACTGTGAGTGCAATAAACTATTGCATAGAAAGACTGAACCCCTTCACATACACTTTTAGCAATGAATCTTCCACACACCCACTGCTAGCGAAAAGGATATGCTGGAAGTATCTTTTAATAGTATGGTCCAGATATCGTTACATGATGTTAGTTTGTGAGCGACGTTAGAGCTTTGTTTTCTTTCATTTGCATCGTTATTCATTCGTTGGCTTTTCAGCAATGATGAGAGAAACGGTAGTTGTTTCGCTGGAAGGATACCATCAGTGTAAATGACATAAATTCCAGCCAATGAGAATTACCGGAGATTTATTCGTTACAAGTGGAATGGTTTGACTTTTTTCTGGTATTTTAAATTTATTAAGCGAATAATAATATGGTTTAAGCGCGTTTGCTTCCTGTCGCCAAATCGTAGGTTCTCATAATCCGAAATTCACTTGACCCTATCCTTTTTTGAATTGAAAAAAAAAGGAAACCCCCTAATTCGGCGTGACCCGCTCGTGATACTAAATGAAACTTAATTGACCGGAAATTTAAAATGAAATAAATACCAAAAGCCCAAATCTTCAAATTCCTTGAATTATTCTCGGTGTTTCTCTAAAGCTATCCTGTGCGAATTTCTATCATTTATATTTCTCCATCTTGCCTCCTTATCAATCCGGCTATGCCTACATTTATTTCCTTGCAAATATGATCCGTTACACGTGTTTATGAAATTAAGAATGAAATTTGAAACCATCTGCTGTAGCGTTTTCACTGTGGCCTACCGTTGCGCTCGTAAGGACCCTGTGGGAATAGAAAGGACTAGACCTTTTGAGAATATAGCGTTACTCCTTTCGTTATGGCATCAGTTTAGCCACACGAAAGCATGTCAAGAAGTCATTATGAAATGATAAATACAGAAAAATTGTTGTTTTTTGTTGTGAGCGAGAAGTCCTTCGAGCAAAAGGATATGTTTGCTTATGATGGAGAAGATGCGATTGGTTGTTTACACTCGTTTCTTGTTAGTTTTTTCTAAATGATTTCTATAGAAAAGAGCAAAATTCTCCTATGAGTTGGAAATTTCAACTTCGTAGTCTTGAAAAGTGAATTTGCTTTGCTATTCGTTGTATACGATTGGAGAAAAGGGAAATAAAAGAAATCTGCAAATGATCAAACTGACGGTTGGTTTAAATTTTCAAAGTTTGCTTCCTTTTTTTCTTGCTGTGAAAACAAGTTCGCGGGAAAAACCATCGGGAATTTAGAAAAATTAGAAAGAGTGGATGCCCGAAACAAACAGTTCAATTTATGAAAATTGATCTCCTACGCCAGTTTATGTTTGCATTAAGAAAAAAAAAACTACAAGGATTTCCGACGAAAATATCGAAGTCGATACAAGACTTCAAGGTTGCTTTAATCAAGCAAGTGAAAATTCTCATCTTAGTCCACGCAGAAATTCGTGGAGCTCGATGAAAGTTGGTTAAGGCTGCAGGAAATAATAAAAATATTGATTGTTTCGTTAAGGATACTGGAACGACTTTGTTAAAAGATGACATGAGAAGCAGTGTTCATTCAAACACTGTCAAAAATGTCCATCAAGGGCACTTTTGATTCTGCATTTCTGGTGGGTTAATCGGTTTTTCCTTTTTAATGCCTAAAGCTGTTCATATAATTAATTTTGTGCAAAAGGATATTTCACCCAAAAATGCCCCTGAATGCGTTGTAATTTTTTCTTTGTAATAAAGTAACGGGATTTGGTTGTCATTACTTTTTGAAAAGAAACTGTCAAAATACAAAAAAAAACTCAGGATTAGGTTATTCAAAATTGCCCGGACAAGGGCATTTAGTTTAAAATGGAAATTACTCGGTTTTTCGAGAAAAAAAACGTTGAACAAAAATTAATCCAGGAAAAAAACGTAAAAAATGTGAATGTGTTTTGGAGGATTTCAAAATTGTTTTGGCGTAGAACAAATGATAGAATATTTTTTTGCTGAATTTACGCGGAAGGCAGCAATTTGCAGTTTTAAAAAGAATTGTACTCTACCTTTGTAGTTTTGCCATGATATTGGAATATGCTACAGGACCTTATGATTGTTTTGCGGTCGAAATTGTCTGCAAGATATAAAATCCGTGTTCTTGCTTTCTGCTGAATACAAATAAATATAGCGAATATGCATAAACTTTCGCGTTTACGTTATTGCTCAGCAGGATACGTAAACGCGCCTGTGGAATTTTAAAGGAGGAGATGCTGAAGACGAGAAACTTTAAGTTTTGTCTGTATAGTCTTATAGAGGTTATTCTGGTCATCGGTTTCCTAATTCTTGCTTAAAAAGTTGTTACTAAAAATGTTAAAGTTCTTTTTGGAAAAACCTAAAATATGCCTAATTGCGCTCATGTCAAAGCAACTAAGAAAGAAACTATGGATTTCTTTGTTATTTTGTCTTTGAGAATATTTTGGAGAAACTTCTGAAATTGTACGACATTTTTCGCGAAAAAACTTAGAAATCCAAAGAGAAAGTTATTCAAAAATCCGAAAGCTTGAACTGAGCTTGAACTTCTTGTTCTTTGAATGCAACAACTTTAAATCATCTTAAGGGGTGCGCAAGAAGAAACAGGATGAAATAGCTAAACGTAGTAAAAATATAAGTGCTCTGATATAAAGTTCATCTCTTCAGTGGTCTACCCAAAATATATTTAACGTTTTGAACACAAGAAAAAACAAAAACTGTCAAGAACTATGAAGAAAGTTAGGATCTTCTCTTCCTGTTTCATATTCCTTTTCATCCTGACGCAATTTCAATTCCTTCCCTCAGCCGCTCGTTTTTCTAGTTAATCCACAAGAAAATTTTTACGACATCAACCATAATATTAACCAACATCATCACAATTCAGGGTTGAGATTGTGATAGGAGCGCTGAAATATGAATTACAGCGATGCAAGGATTTAATGAGGTGAAATTTTATGACAAAATTAGCACTAGAGCGCAGTGAAAGTCAACGAGTACTGGAGAATGGAGTTTGTTAGTGAGGGATTTTATTGAGGTAGTTTGTTGTTTGCATTGCGAACGTAGTGTGTATGTGAAGTTCAAAACATTAAAATTTAACCACTAAATTAATTGATAAAACAAGGTGAATGTTGAGAAAGGTGGAAAGAGCTCAAGCTGGTTTCGAACAGATGCCAGACGATTGAATCATTATTGATTGAATCATTATTGAATCCCTAGGAAGGCAATAGTCTTCTTATCGCTACCATTATCCTATTTATGAAATCAATTATGTTAAAACAACCTCTGTTGAATCGCAGTCGTCTATTCTTTGGTTCGATAAAAAAAGGTCCTTCGAATCCCATATCACAACACAATTGAAATATGACACTTATTCAATTACATCATCTATCCAAGAGACATGAATAGAACAAAATGAACAAGGCCATCATAACACCCTATTGTCCTTAAACGGATATCTCTGTCTTGAGAACTAAATTCTATAATGCCTAAAAATATTACATTTCTCCCCTCACACAAAATCATCTCAATCCAACCAAATTCAAACCATTAAATAACTTTTTCCTTCGCATCACGTAACATTCCAAGTAGATCGCCCCAACCAAAACGAAACTATCTTTCCTTGTCCTTGTAGCGAGTGTAGGTTATTGTTTGTTGGTCAGCTCCAGAAATAGGTTCGTCTTCTCCCCAAACACACGACTCTAGATGATGAATGGGTTCCATTCTATCGATAGCAATCTAATTCATATGTGCATGTATCGCTCCGAAATGCCTTTACTTCTTGTTGATCTTCTTGCTCCTGTTCTTGTTCTTACTGTTCTTCCACTTCTTCTTCTCCTTCTTCTTTGCACTCATCAATCTCATCGGCTTGCCGAAATACAGCCCACCCGTTTGCTTATTGGAATATATCCATATCGGTTCGAGTTCTGGTCAAGCAACGTCATCATTGTCATCATCATCAACATCATCCTTAGTATCCTCTCATCATCATTCTCATGTCCCGGTTAAGCTATTGTGTCTTCCAAGTCGACCAATATGACAAAGGCGAAGACCACGACGACGACGACGACATCGAAGCCGATGAGGACAACGGTTACGACGAAGAAACCATCGAACGAGATGATGAGGATCACAATTGTGACCGGAGAATATCCTGTTCCAAAGATAAGAAAATAGAGATATGGTAAACGGATTCTTGAATACAAACGTGAATTGAACGCATTGAAGGATGAAAAGTGAAGAAAACTAGATACAAAACATTGAGTAGGAATGAATCGTCCTGTCCTGTGTATAGTGTTCTTTTCTAGTTATGACACAGTACATACCATTTTCTCTTGATTACCTACCAATTGAATTATATCAGGCTTATGATATTGCTGTTGGGTTCGGGATAAGATGAAGGCAAGCTTCGATGTTGTTAATCTGTCTTTGTGAAAAGGAGTGCAGAAATCAGAAGATAATTTGGAGGAAAATAGATGGAAAATTCTTTTTGCGTTCACCGACGTGTGCATATGTGAAACAGCTCAGGAATATAAGATGAAAGTCATAGCAGTTGAATAGATATCAATTGTAATTTTCTATTTCGTCTGGCATTCGATACATAAAGAATTTGTTTGGCAGGATGATATTTTTCCTTGAAGTTTTCCCGGTTTGTGGAATTTGGAGTAGATTTTCGTTTTGGATATCAAAGTTGAAGGTTCAAAAGAAATAGAATGCGTTCATAATCGAAAGCTTAGATATTCCATTTTAGGATAAATAATCCTTTTGAAATTTCCCCCTAAGACAGATAAACTGTTTCTGTTAAAGGAACACTACGGACAAGGTATTGTCTCTAATACGCGCCAAGGTTAACTTGACATTGATTAGAATATGAACGTTGGGGAGAGAGTGAATCAATCGCTTTTAAACTATTGCTTGATTTGTAAGGTCTTGCTTCTAATAAAATGAATTTTTTCTCCATGTGATTGTTGACAATTTTGTTGCGATTGGTGTTAATCAAGGGGTGAATGAAGGGTGTAGAAAATCCAGTGATCTTAAAATCCTGGACTCCAAGTCTTAATTCATTGATTCTACATCACCCCGCGATCGCCTCAAAATGGGTTCGCGGGCTAGACTAGTGCTTCTTGGGCTACGAAGCGTCGTTGCGCTCGGGCCTTAAACTCTACTTAATGCCTTCACCAGTTTTGGTTCATCGACCGCGTCCTCCAATTAGTAAATTCAAGTTTTAATTCACTTTCCTAGTCTAAAAGCGCTTACTGGGTTTCCCATTATTGTTCGGGTTCCAGCCTTGCCTGCGACCTTCTCAGATATTCGCTTGTCATTTGTAAGCTGCAAGGCAACCCTTGGTAGCTTCTGTTATTTTATAACCTTAGGACCTCCGGGTCGTCAAGCGTTTCATGCTTATATCCATCACTGGTCTCCTTGGCGTTGTGTGCGTAAAAACCAACCTTTCAAGTGTTTTTACCTTATTTCTGGATGTTTGGGTCAGGCATTTTGACCACTTTATAAGATGGTTCTTATGACCGCTAGGAGCTTCATTCTCCTGTGTATGCAGGAAGCCTTAACTGTAGGACCTTTTCGCAACATTTTCTACTCTTCAATGGTTTAACATTGTAATGGGCCGCGTGGGTGTCATAAGACCATGCACTTTATTTGGCCTTTATTTTGAATTGATGCTCTGTAGCCGTACATGATTAGCTTTCGGGTATGTAGTTAACAGGATTTGTTCAATTCTGGAAGATCGTGGTAGGATATTAATGTGATTTCGGCTAGAATTTGGTTCGTTTTATAACCCAGCGCGGGTATTGCATCACTGGGGAGTGTTCTTGCCACATCTTCTAGAGCTAGGACAAACTGCAGTGGGGCCAACCCATTTCCATGCTTCAAATGATCCCAGTAACTGAATCATTAGTCCAGATTTTAATACTGTCGATTGAAAGTCTTAGTCTATTGATTTTTCAAAAAACCTTATTGCCAAGAATGGTGGTTTTACGGGCTAGACCTTGGATTTCTTAATTGCCACTTGGCTTCCCGCTAAAGCAATCCCAGCAATAAGTTAAACATCCTTTTGGATAGGAAGTCAGCACTAAAAGTAGATGCTTCCAGTACCCTTTTATAACTTGGTTCATAGTTCAACAATCAAAAATGCAATTAACTGGAAAAAAGTAAAACTGACAAAGGATCTGGATGCAAAGGTACGAAGGATATGACTAAAACTGAATACCCTAGCAAAAGTTGTTCGCCAATCAGGAAAAGCGATTTGTTAAACCAGTCAAATACAGTAAGCGTGAAATTAACTAAACACCAGTTTAAACTGAAAACAGGCTTCGATGACACCAGATATGTTACTATCAGCCCAGAAAGGCAACAATTTCTGCCGAACGAACCTAGCCATTGACCTACCTTAACATAAGAGGACCAACAAATCGCTAGGCAAAATTGAATTGTCAACGCATCCTTTTCTATCAACGGTATTCTAACGGTAGGAAGGTATTATGATGTTTGGTTTATGCTTAGCTTGACACGAATAAGATGAAAACCTGGTACACTTCATTCTGAATTTTCTATAGCTGTCTCATGAGGACCTCAACGTCTGGGTCTGAAAAGGAGTTATGCAATACAGTGGAAGATATTGCTTTGATGACACCTGATATGTTACTATCAGACTAGAATGACAACAATTTCTGGCGAACGAACCCAGCCGTTGACCTACCTTAACATAAAAGGACCAACAAATCGCTAGGTGAAATCGAATTGTGCACGCGTCCTTCTCGATCAACATGCCAAACGGTATTCTAACGGTAGTTAGGTATTCCAATAGATGTTCCATGCCTAGCTTGCTACGAAGAAGATGAAAGCCTGGAGCACTTTATTCTGAATTTGGTGAAGCTGTCTCGTGAGAACTTCAAATGCAAAAGTTATGCAATAAGGAAGGAATTACGGAATGGCGAACTCACCTAGTTTTCTGTAAGACGACATGATGGATCATCTGTCAAAAATGAACCATATGCGAGTAATAAACTGTCAACCGTATGACCTCTGCTTTATCCATTAGTGGCTTTTAAATAAGATTTGCTGGTTTTATAAGAAGGTTCCATTAAAATTTTCCTCATTTGGTCATTTCTGACCGTGTCTCCTAACTATATGACACAATATTAACTCGTGAAAAAGGATGTTTTATATCACTGCAAAGGGCTGAAGAGAAAAATAGTCATATCAAGCCATAAGATCACTCTATTGTGTGATTAATTTTCCATCAAATTATGTTTAATTGCCCTTACCAAATATCACACCTCATTTTAACACTTCACGTCTATGCGAACAAAAAATATTTTCATCATTCACCACCACACAACCACCATAATCGTTATCATCATATCAATCTAATAATATAATAAAAAAATGTTTCGGCTCATCATTAATTTTCCCATACCCTTCAAAACAAAGTCAGCGAAAATCCGTTCGAGTGACGAAACATATTTTCATGAATGTTTTCCACTTTCATCTTAACCAAAGGCACAGGATCTAGCGAACCCACCCACCTCAAATCAACCAACCCCAATCTCGCCGTCACTTCTCGCATCGCATCCAACTAAACCCTTAAAAAAAAGGACAATAAAGTTGGAACATTTTTTCCATGTTTCTCGCTCCATCTAAATATTATCAGGATATATGAGAGAAGGGTATACATGCATGCAGGAGTATGCACAGAGCCATCACGTTCATGGATATAAGTCGAGGATTCTTCTATTCGGTTGAGAACGGAGTCCTCGTTCGGCGTTTTGTTCAGCTTCAATTTTGTAAGTATTGCTTCGGAGTGGAAACGATGAAGGAATGACCGGAACTGAACGGCATAAATGAAGAGGTGAAAGAGTAAGACGACACGTTCTAGGGAACGAAAGAGAAAGGGAAAGGACGACGGGTTGTTGTTGAGTAGCATTCAATTTGTAAGGATAGCGCAGGCAGCAAAAAAAAAAACGGAGAGTTTTCTTTCGTACTTCTTTCGTTCGTTCGTTCGAAGATTTCATTTTATTTTTCTTCATTTTCTGCTCTTCCATTTTTCCGGTATATCTTGGAGAAAATTCATCTAGAAAAAAGATATCGTCATTGTTGGGTAACAGTGAAAAGTATCTTTCGCGTGGCTGTGTGTACATATGACTGGGCATAGAAGTAGGTGAATAGATACTAATGTAAGGAAATGTACGTAAAAATGGTTGGAAATGAATTACCTGATTTGGATTGCCATCGTTGAGCATTATTATGTCTTGAATTGTCAGGTTTTCCATGATGCTGTAATAGGAAGCTGGTGCGGGTGTAAGAGTATTCTTGAAGGATACGAGAGTATTATGTAATGTAATGGAAAGTTACAGTGTGATATAATTTGTTTGGTGTTCCGTGAAAAAGGATATAATCGCAAGGCTCAGAAAAATTATTTATAGTATTTAATATGTGTTGTTCTTATCTACGATATATGAACGGGACGCATGATATCCCATCAGAGGTCGCAGTCCACATCACACGTAGCAATCTCCAGTTTTCATCCTTTTTTCATTGACTCTACACTTCACAATATTAAACCTAGTCAACTTCATTCGGATTCTACGAATGCAAAATATATTCTAATGAAATCATTTAATGAAATGGAGAACAAGAAACTTACCCAATAAGCTTAACCCAAGCCACCCGGCTAAACAAGCACCAAATTAAGGATTTTCAGGATCATATTTGGGGTCAAACAACTGCTCTCTAAACGTTATGCCTCATCAAGAAAAACTATAGCTCCTAGCTCATTGGTTCTGGAAACTGCAAATCTAGCTTAATCTCTAAAAGTCTCTGTTTGGTTGATTGAGATTGAGTCTTTGTCGCGACATATGTATTTAATAATAGTCTATGGTGAGATTTTTTGATCGACGCATATTGGAGCACCACATTATGTTGCTGACACGCCTACTATGAGGTTAATTTATTGCATATCAAGTATGTTTGGGCTAGGCTTATCATGATTTGACCCAGTTCCCTATTGCATATAGATGAGCTGATGATTTTTTAATGGACCAGTAGAATTGATTCAATGTCCTTCTGTTTGAAAAGTGAGTGTACGATTGCTAGACGGTCTATTTTGGATTTGATTTCAAGTGTTCCACCCTTTTAACGATAACGGCAACGGTAAGGGTAAGATGTCACTTATATGCCTTTCGTATCCATCAACACTTCTATGACTCACGTTCCTCCTACAACATTGAAAATAGATCACATATTTAGATCTTGATATGCAAACATCCATCCAACATTAATTCCTCATTTAAAATACAATCTAACCTCATCTAGACGAGAAAATCGTCTCCAAATTAACAACACCATCCGTTTTAACATTTCATTCACCACTCATTCATTCCACGCTAGTCAGCTTACTCTCATCCTCTTGAGTCTCGTTAGAGATGATAGTCACCTTTATTTCCATCTATCTATCTATCAACTATTTGCCTATGTTTTATCTCATACTCCACTCCTATCCTAAAGTCGATCCATTCTATATCCTTTTCCTATCGTTCAGCTCATTGCTACTTTTCGTCACTGTAAAACTCATCACATCTGCTTGATTGAATTCTCTTCGGTTCGAGAGATAGATTTCAGATATGTACCAAGGACAAAATGAACGAATAAACGAACGTATCTAACGAACAAGCGATATAGTAGACCCTTTAAAATCCTGATATTATCCTTTCATCCGTTGAACACTTATCAGCGCCAGTAGCAATGACATACAAAATCACAGGTGTTTTGGTGACGCTTTAGTACTCGGTAGTTTAAGGTTGGACCTGGGTGGTTGTAGAATTGGTGGGAGCTGGCATTTTGTAGCCCCTGGATTATATGTTACCACTTCTGGTGTACACGAAAGAGTTGGGAGAGCTTAAGTTACATGGTTTCGTTGAGGTATTACAGACACATTGTAATGAATGAAAATCGTTGTTGAATGATTGAAATCGAGGTAAGATTATATCAGACACTGAAGGATATCTGACAAGGTCAATTTAAACATTAAAGCAATTGGTTGTCAAATTGACACTTGGGGCAAGACAGGGATGTATTACGTATATTCACTATTCGAGATGAGTTCCCGGTTGTCAGTTTCTAGACTGCTTCTGACATAGATCTCTAGTTTCTTTAGCTCAAGTTAAAGTTTGCTTGACAATGAAAGTCTCGTGAGAATAGATAGAAGTCTCATGAGAATAGATAGATAGAAAGAAAAATAGTAATCAGTATTTTGTCTGTTTTTCGAGAACTGATACAATCTGATATAAAATAAAATATGGACCTTGGCGTTTTCATCAAGGTTTTGCCTTAAATTGAAGAAATTTTGAACTGCTTTTCTATTTCTTCTTCCAGCTTTTAGTATAGGGATCAGCGTGGTTCATTCTTTCTTCTGTTAGTTCAGTCACAAATTCAAAATCTTTTTGAGTCCATCCTTTTTACCACCCTTCAGAAAACATGAATGTCATCAGGAACGTCAAGTTTCTAGATGTCGGGTACAGGAAGCGGTGCACGTCGACTATCAGAGACTTATTATATTTCCGAATCTAACGTACTTAGAGCACTTCAAGCAGGAGAAGAAGAAGGCTTCAGATATTCTAGTTTGAAACACCCTAAGATCCCTCGACCCCGGTGCTCCAGTATGCCTTTTTTAACTGTTAGTACTGCCCGAGCATATTTTGCCACGTGATTATATTTGTCAACCGTTCTAAGCAATTCTCCAATCATAGTTTCCGGGCAGAGCTCTACAATTTCGATGAAGAGGTCAACGGGTTACTTACTCCATCTTTCGCAAGAGAGGAATGTGTGACAGATGTCATCCGACTCTGCTGTACAAAGCATGCAGTTAGGAAACCGTGACCTGTCAATTTAGTGCAGGTAAGACCGAAAATATCCACGATCGCTTAAGAGCTGGATGAATTTGAAATCAGTCTTACCATTCGCTCAATTAATGCACAGCTTTAGGTTAAGGATCAGACGTGCGATGGTTCACCTTCTCTTTGTGTTTTGTTCCCAGTGCTGTTGCCAATCGCTGTGAGAGCGAGAGCGGTCTGGAGATACAAACTACTAAATTGTGGGCTACATTAGCGTTATTCTTATCATTCAGGTGATATAAAAAAGGATAACCTAACGGTATTTTTGAAAACAATGTTGTTTAAATTACACGAAATTTAAGTAGTTTAAAATTGATACTAGGATATTTTACCGCACCACCCAAGACCAACTGAGTATTGATGAAAAATGGCGAGTTTTGTTCCTGTATTTTCTCCTGTGAGCATTCTAAAATCAGGTGCCTCTCATCATTAAATCAAAAAAATTCATGTTAAATTAACCTTTTACAATTTGATTAAAACCCCTTGTCAATCAATCGAAAAGTTTCTCATTTCATCAAATCCTTTGGCAATGTTTCATTATTCCAACCGTGCTGGCAATAAAAAAACTATTTTCATTTGAATTTTTCTCGCTGTTATATTTGGGTCAATATGTGAACGTTCTCATTTATTCAGAGAAAAAAGGACCAACAACCTTTGATTATCTTTTATATGTTCACAGACCAGCTCGTAAATGGAAGCAACAAAATCTACGAAACAAATTCGGCATCAGTTTGTAGTGCATTCACCCTGAGAAATTACGAAGAGGAATGAGCATCATTCATATATGCATGTACATATCCTTGCCATGGCATCTGCAATAAATTTTTTCCAGGACAAAATATGCTGTTCCTCTCGTTATCATTGACATTGCAATTGTGACAATTTTGTTTTATTTTTCGTTGCACTCCACTCGTTATTTCCTTATACATAAAGATGTTCATGTCCTTATTTTCCTCTGGTTGGTTATACAGGTCCTTTCTATGGATGGCGAATACTCTCGTGGAGTTTATAGGAGAAATAAGTTTCTCTTAACTTGTGACGGGCTCTGAATCTTGAAAAACTATTGATTTATTGACTATCTAACAGAATATAAACGACTTAGGAGCATTTTCAATAAACATTTCACAACGTTTACCTCGTCCTTTTTACTTTTGGGTTCACTGTGTATTTACCTGGCGCTTCTGTAAACCAATCCATCTAGAATATGAACATTATCGCCGAACGAAACCACAGGTACTCATTTCGTAAAAGTGTAGAAAAAGAAGAGTTTCATAAAATTAATCCCAACAAGGACTCGGTTTTACTGTACCCGAATTCAATTCGTGTAGAGTTCTCTTTTCAGTTTGTTAACACCACCACACAAGAAGTTCATCAGCATCCACACAAAAAAGCAGAAAATTATTTTTTGGGGGTTAATCGCAACCATCATCATTAGAAGATAAAATCCTCTAATCTGAATTTTTATAGGACGATCATCACAAGCGAGTGAAATGCTGAAGAAAACAAAAAATTGAAAATTGAAGTGAAATTTTTTTTTAGGGGAATAAAATGAAAAGGGAAGAAACATTGTAGGATGCCTTGCTCGAAACGAAACACTGGTATCATTTTAAATACACCCTAAGAGATGTTGCACGTCTATTTTTTTCTTGTTCTCTTGATTCAGACAAAGCCGTGTGGGTCCTTTTGTGTGAAGAAACTCGAAAGAATTCGGCACGAGCTCTTTTCAACACGGTCCTATGTCAGTTTGAGGTCTTTAAACTTTTTCAGGGTGTTCACATGATGGTGTGTTTTGAAATAGGGACACACACATATAAATAGTAATTGGGAGAACGTTTTGCATTCGTCATGTGGACTGATATGTACGCTATAAATTTGGTGTATTATCATATTATATTCTTAGGTCAGGAATCATTCAGGGATCAAATAGTTATCTTCGGAAAGTTTTCTAGTATTTTAAATTCAAAGGTGTCTAGATGACATTAACATCCAACCTCCCCTACTGACCTCGTCTGGAAATTTGGGTTTTTTCGAAATGATTCCTGAGACGGCTGCCGCGGGTCTGGGTTAGTTTCGTGCAGGAACAGATGTTCAATGGAACGACTAAATGTTGTATGTTCGGTGTTCATTGAAGAATATGTTGTTCTCGGGGCTCCAGACAGATATACAGACAAGCCACTCAGTCAGCTATAATAGCTGAAGCCAAGGAAAAAAGGAAGAAAAAAAATATAGCGAAGAAGAAGACTATGAAGGAATCGAGTTACGGTCGCGGCAATGCAAGTCGTGAATGTGGTCCATTTTCTAGTGTAAGGATGCCATTGATTGAATTCGCTACAGACCATTTGTGTTTTCAGACATGATCACCTGTTTGGTATACCTATAAGTGTGTGTGAAGAATATTGACAGAAAATTCACATCAGGGAGAGCCACGTGATCGCAGTCATATTAAGACTCTTCATCATTGCAACTACAGTTTGTGGGTAGATATAAAGTGTTCAGTAGGTTTTGGTTGATACAAAAGGGATCTGTTTTGGCTACCTGAAAGGGATTGTTTTTTTTTGCATTCGAAATCACTCTTAATAATTTTATTTATAATAAAGAAGTTTTTAATTAAGTTTTAAGGATATTTAAAATGATTTTCAGGTATGCGTTCAGATAATTGACTTTTAAGGATATTTAAGATGAACCTCAAATATGCATTCAGAAGCTTATGTCCATTGCTCATATTCCGCTGAAATTGTTTGGGTAATTCCAGGAAAATCTATTAATCTACGACTTACTTATTCGGAAAGTATGACAGGTGATGATTTGGCATCATGAAGGTCCTTGTGTCAAGTGTGCTTGAACTTTGATAAAATCCTTACTTGGTCGATTTTATGAGGTTTTTTTTAAATTAATTAAAAATTACAAAACTAATAGTTAAAAGAGTTTAGTGAAGTAATTTGAACATATATTCAAGACCGAACTAGAAGGATGATTCAGCTTGTTCTACTTTAAAATTTTATCAACCATGTCTTCCGAATTTTGTGTTCAAGTCACATGATGAGCCGTGTTTCACCTCTGAAGAATGGCAATTTTATTAATCTTCACAGTTTCAGCACAGCCAAGTTACCTTTGCAGTTGCAAATACGCAAATAAATTGCATTTCTATAAACCCTGAGGGTGTCAATGATCCTCAGAGCTAAATCAATACTCTGGATGGTATACTCTCTTCCCTAACAATCCTCTTCCTCTTTCCCATCTCCCTGAAGAAGGAATTCCTGTAACCCGAAGGCGTAAAATTGGGAGGCCTAGCCCGAAGTAATGTATCAAACGGTTCCAGGCTAGGCGCTCCGGTTTACAGGGGAGGTGTTCAGTCGGTAGTCCAGTAGGTTCACTTAGAGTCCGACACTCAGGGCGTAAAAAGCCTTCACCTCCCTACCCCCCCAAAAAAAATAAATACTCTGGACGGTGAAATTTTCAGATAGGTTTGAGTCGCGCTAGTGGCAGTGACGATTAGATTAGTTTATCTAGTGCCGAAATATCTGACCACTTCACGATGAAGATATCACGTTTTGGCGGTAATTTTGGCCTTGAAATGAGCCGGCTCAAAACCATCTCAAAGCTCTTTAGTGTGCAGCTGACACTATTGTAGGTAGCCTGCTGCAAATCCTATTGAAACATATCTTGCATCAGAGGACCGGCATCAGAGGACCTGGCTATGAAGCCAGCTGGACCGGTATTGTCAGGAACTTATTTTTGAGGCTTTGAGGCAACGATGTACTCTCATATGATCGGTTTTGACGCGGTGGCCTTTATTTACCAGGACTTAATTCCTACTCTGGGTCGTTTTCAATTGATATGAAAAATTTTTTTTTAACGTTTTTCGTGTAACTCGAACAGTCATCATAGCTTACAAGATGTTGATTTTCACAGTTCGCACGGTTGGATTCTGTTCTGTTGTCGTGCGTTAGCATTACAATTTGTCGGGAAGGCAATTTTGACAATTTTGACAGGTTCTCGTGGCCGTTGATTGTGAATTAGCGATTCGCTAATCGTCGCTAAAAGTCGCTATTTTGAAGAAGGTCCTTTCGCCGAAATTGAGAGGTCATTTTGCTATTTTTTTTTTGAAAAACGTGGAAAACTTCAAATCCTCACTCTTTAGGTCCTTTACTTTGCCAGTGTAAATACCACGTAGACCCGAAGAATAACGTTAATGAATTTTATGTCTACTTTTGAGAAGGATGTGTGATATGTCAGTATATGTATATGTGTATGTTGTTTTGTGTGTCTGTGTGTATGAGTTCTGACTTCGCCAAAAGTCTGTGGCTGTTAATCAATCTTTGCTCCAACCAGAAAAATATGGACAATTTGATGTATCAGATAGAGATAGAGCAGCAAAACTGTCGAGCTTAGATCAGTTAATCACCTCTCTTAATCTTAAAATCAGCTAGAAATTTATTCCGTCCTGATTGCCTTATTATTCGGCTGCATATGCATAAAAATGAAACTCTTAGTATGCAGCATATGTTATGTTGAGGATGGGGGGGAGGGTCATCAGGTCCTTTGACACGTATTCAAAATTTAATAAGATCCTTTTGAATCAGAAGAATTATCGTTGAAGAACCAGCGATCTATGGTGAATACGATGAAACAGTAAAGGGCACGAAATACTTAACCAGGCAGCAGTCTCCAAAAAAAGTTATTTGGCGAGAGAATCGCATGATAAAGGGCGGAATCTCTAGGCCGAAATGAATCCTCGAAGTCGGGTGGATCTACATGAACTCCTGATTTGAAGCAGGTTTTCAAAAATCGAGACAACCTTAACTAAAAAACCGAACTGGACTGTAGGGCTATGTCGAAAAAAATTGATGACAAAAGAAAAAGCAAAAAGAGCAGGGTAGAAAGACGAGGTACGAAGGAGGAATTGGTAAAAGAATTTTCAACAATTGAGTTTTCAAAAATCGGTATATTTATGTTCCTGATATTTTTTCCATGGAATAATACGCGTGTGATTGTCTCTTAACATGAACAGAGCAGTACCTACACTGTTACCTTTCGGCACTCCAGTGAAAACAAGACTCAATCCAAATGTCATTCTAAAAAATTGATTTCAATAAGTAAAATTTGTTGAAACAACAAATATTTCACTTTGTCCTTTTGCTGTTACCACTAATTTCTTCGATTTTTTCTTTCTTAACACTTTTTTTTACATCGAATGTGCTAATGCAGAAAATGTTACTGACCGTGATGGCGCATGCGAGATTGCGTGTGTAACATACGTACAGCTGTATACATTTTGGCGTACCTGTGTATTATGCTTGTGCGTCAATGTTACTTTCTATTGGAATCATATGTAACGTATAGTGCGTTAGGTAGCGGTTTTTCCGCGAGCCGAAGCTGATACTTACGTAGAACTATAGATTCGCTGTATATTGGCCGGTTGCTCAAGGAAAGCAACTCTTGTCTTCTTTGCAAAATTGTTGATGCTGCTGTTAAAGCCACTGTTGTTGTTAGTACTGGTGCTAGCCGTGCGGCATTAGAGGCCACGTTGAAAAAAAGTACTGATAGCGATCATATGTGTGTACAGAATCGTTTTATCAGTTATTCATTAATTCCGCGGTTACAGGTTTTGTGCGACATGGCTTGCATAAAAATAATTGTATTATCGCGAAACTCATTGCAGCAGAAACGGATAAATCTAAAGATCCAACAACAGTATTAGAAAGTATGTTTCCTAGTTGTCCCACGCATTCTGTTTGGAAAAACTGAGAAAATTTCACGGTTAGCATTAACACTTCTATTTTTAGACGGAGGAGTAGATTGTAAAATATCTTAAAATCCAGATATTTAATTAGCAACTCAGCCAGATCAACTTTAAATTGTATCTTAACAGCAAGAACCAGTCCATATGTGTTAATTATTGCCATCCATTCAATTTATATCGACTTTAATGTTAACATGAAACAAATAGTTACGCGCGAAAAAAAAATTGTTTAATAGAAAGTCAAACATCAGATGCTGCGCAAAGGCGAGCCACTATTGTGCGCAAGCCAAATCTAAGACGTAAGAAGTACAAGAAGAAAAAGAAATAGTAAGAAAAAAAAAATTCATATCTTCTCAAGGCTGACTCTATTTGTATGTATGAGATACCAGATTTATACAGACAAACCGATAAACCTAAACTTAGGTCTACTTACTAGGTACCGAACTCACTAGTTGTTGTAGATTACGTTAGGTCTTTCAACTACCAGACGATATAATAGCACGATTTTATGGAAAGGTTTTCATAGAGACTCAAGTTTGACTGACTGACGATGGCTTGAAATAGTTACGAAATTCAACCGTCTTGGAGCCGTTGTTAATGTGAACCCAAGTGAAGGTAACGGAATGATTTAGATCATATAGAGAACTATGCATGAGCTCTCTAAACTATTGGTGTCTTTTTAAGCGTTGACTGTAAGCTGGCAATAATCTTAGGAATCGTGAAAATGAAGGAGACGGTTACGAATTTCTATGAACCCATTTTTTAATGAAAAAAAATACTAAAAGCTTAGCGTTTCCAGTGGAAAAAATGTTACAAATACCTTAAAATACCTTCTGAAAATGCATAACTGGGCCATGAAACAATGCATCGGTTACTTGACCGCAAATGAAAGTATGCATTCGTGAATAAATTTAAACAATTTAGCAAATATAATAAGTTTTATTCAAATGCATTTTTTCGAAAAGGTTTTGTGAAATCACTATCGCAATTGCACTTGATGCTTGATTATATTCACTGTTTTGCACAAACCGTGGTGCAAATTGTATCATTGACCACTGTCTATCTCGAACCATGTTTTGACGTAACATTCCGCCCTATGACTATGAAAGTCACTTGATACTATCTTTCGAACGTGAGGAAATTCGCAAAAAGAAAAATTGATTTATAATAGCACATCCGACTAGAAGTCAGGTATGGGCTCAAAATGTTGAGAAAGACAGTAAATAGCGAAGTCACAAGGACAAAACCTCGTGCATTCTCCCTTCAATAAACCTGAATAGCATAGGTGAAAGTGAGGACGGTTGCAACTTCAATGTCACCTAATCTCTTAACACAAGTGCAAGTCTGTGTCAAATATTTCCAAATAGTAATAATTTCCTTCGTTGTGGCACAAGAAACCCTCTATAACTTTCGCTGCCATATTTGCCCCGCCCACCAACATCGGTCAAGGGACCGCGTCCTCCAATCAAAAACCCTAGATCTGATTAAGTATCTTCGTTAATTGAATCGGACCAGCTATTTGCAGGCTTTTCCACTGGCTTCCGCACCCAACCTCACCTTAATATAAGTTATAATACCTTGCAAAACATCGTTGATACTTTCCTTAGTGGTTTGATTTGTTTTGCATAAAACGAACCTGCAATAGTGTTTCCCTTTTACAAGTAATCCACCACTATCATTAGATCTTAAATCTGAAGAACGAGTTCGATACCATTTTGTACTTCACCGATATCAGTGAAGGTGGTCTCTCATAGGTCATATACTGTCATTTCATCCCGGGATCAATGTGAAAGGACTACGTTTTGTCCATGACGTTATTGTCGAGAAAATTTGTTAGGACAAGCTCAATAGTTTTCTAGATATTCTTTTGAAAAGTTTTCTGGTTTCTTATTATGCTCGTCGATTAACACTCGGATACCGAATATAACTTCATAACTTATTGATGCATAGTTTATCCTAGAAAATCTTCAGAATGATATCGCCCTATGATTTTCTAGAAACATCAACTAAATTTTTGATGGCTCCTTTTCAGTCATCTAGTCTAGTGCCAGATATTTGATCTTCCTTACATTATGATCCATGTAGGTGAGGAAAGGACTCCCGCTTCATTGCCCACCATTGGATGTGAGTTCCAGGGGTGAAAGGAAATGATCCTGAAGATAACCATCGTGTGCGCAGTCTGTTATTGCCTCCTAATGGACCACTTAATAGAGAAGTCAGTATTTGTCTTCGCCAGCAACTTCGCGTTCCAAGGTTTTAGTCATTTAAGACTAGATTTAATTTGGGTCCGAAACTTAGCTTGCTCACCTCTCTAGATTGTGAGAATGTCGGTATGCATAGTTGACAAAGTTATTACAACAACTAACCTTAAACAGGCCTTGTTGGCCTGCGGCAACATCAAAACGAACTTTACCCTTAAACAGTTTGAACAAAGTTGATCAGGGTTTTGGCAGTACTTCTTTCCTCAACTAAACCCCAAAAATGTCAAAAATCGCAATTGTTTACAAATTAGCCGGAATTTTTTTGTTTTGTTTTAGGAATTTAGACATTTTGATTTCTTACCAAAAACACAAAAACAAAATTCAAAATTCAAAATCTTCCATTTCCACTAGTCAAATTTCGAAAGAAAATTCTTTTATCTAGATATGCACAGCAAATATATTTCTGTAATTTGCTACCCTTCTACCGACGTAAAGACTCTTGGGTTCAATGATTTTTAAAATGTCCTTGTGTGTCTGCTCAGTGGGCTAATTATAAACTACGAATGCTGTAGTTACAATCAGGTACAATACGGAGATAAGGAAATAAGGGTTATCGGGGAAACATTTTCTCTTTTTTCAAATGCCAACGACTCAGTGGAAAAATAAGTCGAAATAAAATTTTTTGATGTGAGTTATTCGTAGCAGCTACAATTATTTATTTGGTCACCCATTGCGCGCATTGAGCAAATGCTGACGTTTCTTCTACAATCCTCAAATTGCGAATCTGCGAAATCTCAGCAGCGTGCAATTGGTAGGTTTCATCCAGGTAATACTACAGAACCACAACTATGCTCAAAATCACTTACAAAAGGTCCTTTCAATTTCCATCCGCTGTACTCCTCCCTTCCAAAAAACTAAAATAGTGGGAAAGGAATGTTCTCCCAAAAATATCATCTGGACTTGGACTGGCCTTAAAATTACCCAAAAATTAAAAACTCCGATCTGGAAAAACCAGGTGTCCGGTTAGAACTTGTAGGTAACAATATATTAGGCCTCCCTTTGGTGGCCGTGGAGTAGGGGGAACAAAAGTTTTCTTTTCACCAGGGCTTAAATCCCAAACCAAACTTAATTTACAATCTAATCTCGTTGAAAAATGGTCTAATGATATCGTTGTAATGCTGACGAGTGACAATCAGGTGTGAAATCATGAGACGAAAAGTTCAAAATTTTTGACAAAAAGTAAACAAAGTGGGAAAAAATTCACAAAGGACAAAAACTTATCCGGAGTGTTTCCATTTTGATGTCAAAATAATGTGGGTGGAATCAGAGGGTTCTTATCTGTACGAGGCTTCACAGACTCGAGGCCTCCAAGCTAGCAAAGTGATGTAAGCTGGCCATGTACGGCGAATGAGTGAAAAACGGACATCTAGGAAGGTATTCGCAGCAAAAGCTGGGGGACGAACATCAGTGAGAAAACTCAGAAAGCACTGGTCCAACGGAATTGACAAAGATACCAAATTGCTACCGAGATATCCCAACCGGAGGACGTGATCGGTAGGGCCAAAAATGGCATATACATCACTGGGTAACTGAGGAGCCCGAACTTAAAGTATAGTGTGAAACCCGAAAATATGTTTTCTAGTTTCATCTTTCTGGAAGATGTCTGACAAAGTCCCTATTCTAGATAAGGACATGTTCCCAATGACAGCACACCAGTTGTCAAAACAAGGCTTACTTCCGGTCTTATCTGTAGTAGTTGCAAGGATACAATTCTTCAAAAAACCCAAAATTTTAATTTAAAATTAAAGCATATTAAACATTTAAAATGAACTATAACGTTCAACTTTACCATTTAAATATTTTTGACACATTGATACACTTTTGTGTGGGTTTGATAATCATCAAATCCTACAGAATTATTCAATGGCCTTTAATAATGTGTACACATGAGTTGGCTAACATGATGCCCTTTATCGATTCTAGTAAATTTCAATCATATCCACATGGTCAAAACCTTTGTGGAAGCTCTAGAAGGGAGCTCATCCCTCCAGCAACGAACCAATTGCACTATGCTAATTAGAGTTTAAGTTGAAGATTATAGAGGGCGCGTCGTGATATTCAGTTTCAAAATCTAATCATGCATACATTATCCTTGCAAAAATAGAGAGACTGCAAACATTTGCAACGGAAAAAGAAAGAAAACAACAAAATCTACGAGTTGCTATGTTTCTTCCAAACAATCTTAGTGATATACTCAACTACCGAATACATTTGTATAGCCAACAACAAGTTTTCCTTTTGATCCTGACAACTAAGTACACCCAACACACTCCTCTCAACTTAGCTCAAATCTACCTCACTCTCGTTTGAACGTCCTACAACAACATCACCTTCATGAAATCAAAGAAGGGAATCAACCTTTCCACTGACAAATTCAGGCTAAACGCTTACATATATCGGTAAATACACAAAGGATGAGCAAAGAAAACCTACGTAAATTCGCAAACATTTCGTGCACATTGTTTTTTGGTTCTCAGCTAAATTCGAGGAGCGTTTGAGTGTGGAATAGGAATACGAGATCCGTCTCGGCAACCTTTAAGTCCATTCCAGTGTAACACACGATTTTCGGAATGCTTATTTCCCGACCATGATGGTTGTGCCAAGTTTCAGGGAACAACCGGAAAATTAATGGGAATCGAGCGAAAGTTAGAGCGCAAGGGGTTGCTCACACTACCCACCCAGTAGCGACTTGCAACAAGACAGCGAAACGGGACAGGACAGGACGAGAGCAGGAGCATATTATGGGCCAAACGAAAGAGCAGTTTCAAGACCAACAGGCTAGGCAACAGGATACTGCTGGAATAAAAACGGTCGAGAAACAAACACGGGACCAAGGAAGAATGGGAGTCAAAAAAGGGAAGCAATTCAGGAGAGTAAAAAATTAGTCTCGAATGTCTCGGGGGGAATTCATGTCACGACAAAATAGGCAATATTTTTTTTTCTTTTCGTCGATCAATTGTTGTTGCTGCTTAGGCTGAGAATACATGGCACAAGAAACGGATGACCCGAAACGGAAATAAGGATACAAACAACCAACAAGACTAGAGCCACAGAACTTATCCCAATAATTTGGGCGCGATTTGTCTAGTGAAAATTTTCGTTACGAGTGCAACCGACAACGCCAAACGATGAACGATTTGAGAATTCCTTGCAAATACAACCCCAGAATTCTAAATATCAGGGCAAGCCAGAATTGACTAGACAACAATCTGTGAAGTAATGACACACCCTGCCATGACGAAGGGTAGAAAATAAATAACACTATTCTGTTTCCGATAAATGGCTACCGAAAAAAACACTTGATGACTATTTTTCCTGTTGATTACATTTATTTGTGCTTTGCATGAACGGATAAACTTCTCGCTTCTGTTTTCCTTTCGTTTTTATTTAGTGTTGTTGTAAGGATTTTGGAGGAGGGGCAGTGGCGGGAATGATGATACTGTTTGAGCGAATTATAAGCAAACTGAAAGAAAGATGCCAATGTGGCATTCTATAGTTTCCTTTATCTTTTCATCATTTCGGAAGGGTTGTTTCAGACGCGACGCAACGTATAAAAGGAATTTCAGGATATATATGGGGTGAATTTGGATGGTAGACGGGAACAGGAGAGAGGGATATTTCCTTTTCGTTTCGTTTTTTTTTTGGCCGGGTTAATTTGATTGAATTGGATATAAATCTGAGATTTTTATGGTTGTTATTGCGGTAGCCTATTATTATTTTTTATTTGGATGAACTGATTAAATTGATTGAGTAGCGATCGGAACCAATTGAATTGGTCAAATAATTTCAAGTGCATGGTGGAATTCAATGGATTAGTTTTAAAGGGGATGGACTTTACAGGGGAGAGAGTAGGTGTTAAGACGTTTCATTAGACCCATTAAATGGTTTGAAAATATTCTAAGGGTAGTAGAAAGTTTTCCAAGCTATTGCAAATGGGATTAATTCATTTTTCTTCGCATCAAATCGGTTGTTCCAGAAGGACCTCGATGCAAATAGAATTGATGATAATCGCATTCGTAGTAGCAGTAGCAGTAGAAGTAGTAGTAGTAGCAGTAGCAGTAGTAGTAGTAGTAGCAGTAGTAGCAGTAGTAGTAGTAGCAGTAACAGTAGTAGCAGTACAAGTCGTACCTGTTGTTTTTGTTGACGTATTGATTGTTGTTCCAGGTAGGAAGTCAACTCGTCTTGAGGCCCGAACTTCCAAAGGGAGTTCTCTGCTAGTTCTACTCTATGGCAGCAAAATCCCAGCTTAGAGCTGTTCATTAGATTATTTCAAGATAGTTTTATATTCTCGACAGGAGTTTATTCCCTGTCAAATAGTGCCTCCGTTTTTGCTAGATAACTTTTTGCTGGTAAGGATGAGAAAATATGGAAATTTGTCACCATCCTTTTTCCTTTGGGCCGATGGAAAATGACATTCTCACCATCTAGAAAAGTGAGAAGTGTGGAGACAGTTCGTTTGTTATGTTATTCTTGTATCTCATCTGCTATCTCTGTTTGCTTGAGCAGAACTCTCCGAATCTCTTTCCAAAATGTATATGGTTCTTTGCATCCTTTTTTTGGCTGTGAAGAAAGTGAGGCAGACATGATTTGCGATCTCCAGGTAGATTAAACAGACAGGAAACCGTTGATTTACAGTTTTAACTAACAGTGGTGGTAATACCACTACTGAAAACGATTGTCCTTGTATTTAATGTCATTTTTATCATCTTGGTTTCGTAAATAAGCAAAAGTAAAGGATCTAGGTTGAGGATTACTGAAAGTGTTTCACGGAAGCTCAGAATATTGATCAGAAAATCAATGTTTATGATCCTGATTCTCTCTTTTTTTTCTTATTTTGAAGACAAAGGTTGTATCATGTAAAGGCTGAACGCTACAGGAATATACTTTACCGAAATTTCCGGCCTAAACTAGAAAGTTTGATAAAAGTAATGTTTCAATTTGTACAGGGAATGGTTTAATAGTAAGGGTATCCTGACCTGACCCTCTGCGCAAGAGACACTAATTTCGAGTCCCACATATGACAGAGTTATTTGATTTTGTGCTTCTGGTGTCCTGTGGCATCAGTCCACCTAGCTGAGATAAGCACTTCCCAGAAAATTATTAAGGTCAAGCATGATTTTACCGAGACCACCTTCTTGTGTACCTTTGGTCTTGAAAGGAAGTGGTTCTAACTCACTTCACGGACCAAACTCGGCAGTGTCAAACTCGGTGTTGTGCCACAAAAATAATGTTTACTTTCAACCAGGCGATTCCACTTGTCACACGTCTTACCAGATCTTCGATGCGGGTTGAGTAATTTGTTGAAATTATAATGTCATTTGGGCGTCAAAATTGTGTATCCTTACACCCTTAGCCCTTTTTCAGAATTTTCAGAATCAGTTGAAAATTGTTAACTTCATAAGTCATTCGAAGGAATACGTCATTTTCGTCGGTTAATGTCCCTTTCAGACGCTAGTTATGTCTCTCCCATTTTAGAATTATCATCTTAGTATTTTTTTGCTTATCTCAGCTTATTCATCGGCGAAAAAACAATCTTTTCGGCGAAAAGATCAGTGACCAAAATAATTCTGATTGAATACATTTATCTTTGATATTGCAACGCTTACCAACTGTTTTTACTTATCATCATCATCATCAATGGCGCGACAGTTCAAGGCAGACCATGGCATAGAATAGCAACTTTATCCGATAGTCTTTGTATCAGTTTATGCGAACTAGCAAGGATTCGACATCAGCTTCCATAGATTCTTTCGATCCTTTTTGTGTTGGGTACTATCCTTTCCAGCTTCCCTTTTTACTAGTTGAAACAAATTCAAAATAGTTATTTAATAGTTACCAACTGTTTTGAGTTTTGGATTATTATAACCGACAAAAAATCATCAGTATAGCGTTCAAGGTGGTTTTCTCAATGACTTTTGTAGATTGCATTGTGTATTATAGCCCATCTTTTCTAAAGGATCAATATCATGCCTTCGCCGTACTTAATTGTTTTAATAGTGTGTAGGAGATTGTTTGCTTCACATTTCGAACGTTTGACATAAATTTTGACATCTGATCAGATTTCGTTAAATTTGCTTTCATCGCTCAAGACGATATTTTTTCGAAAATGGAGCTGTTGGTTAAGTTGAATTTTGGCAAACTGCAACCGACGTCTTCTATTTTTTTCAAGTTACTAAAGTTCGCTTTCCGGCGAAATAACCATGTTTTCCAGTATTATGTTATGCAAGTGTCACGGTTCTGGTGATACTTCCTACTGATACTTCTGGATTATGGGATTTTCTGGATTATTATGGAAGATCTGGGTCAGATCTGGAGATCTGGATTATTATGGAATGATAGAAATGGATCCTAGAGGATGAAATTGGCTCCTTTTTTAATTAGATGCGTAATGATTTTTTTTCAGATTTTGATTTTCAAATAAAGATGTTTTTTGAGGCCTAGGTGTATGATTCCTTCTATGATTCCCCCTTTTTTACTTTGCTGAAGCGCATTTCTTACCGCATGTCTGGAGCAAATTTTAGTGCTTCGCGATAACTGGAATATTAAAACCTCCGTTATTCATGGCCACAACTTTTGCTCGTTCAGGTTTAGAACAGTGTGCGCTCCTTCCAATGTTTTTATAAGACTAGAATAATTTTTTTTACAATTCAGTACTAAATTCCATTTAAATTAGTAAACCAAACCAATAGTGCAATAATAAATTGGTATTAACAAAAATAATAGCTCTGCGCAAGTTAATTGTCCAACTGCAAACAGCTCTACTCTTGAACTACTACTAGCTGTGGATGAAGAAAGCTTATTCAAAAGCACGGAAATATAACAGTAAAATTCCGGGAATATAACGAATAAATGCAAACTTGCATGGTTTTGATGGGATTGTATTTGGTGGGGATGTGTGAATCAGGGCTGCATTTGGGGATTTAAAGTGTTTTGCGTTTAAATGACCTATTCATGTGTCTACCACTTTAGATATTATGCAATTCATTTTTAAGATCAGATTTTGAAAATTCTAAAGTAGATTTTAAGTTTTTAATTTAAATTATATGTGGATACTTCCTCGAAATTATTAATTATTAGAGTTCGGCTTCTGCTTGCAGACACCAACTTAGGGTTTATGAGTAATCTGAATAAGCGGTGCTCATTTTTCTAAAGCATGTCTCTGATTTCAAGCCTAAATCTTCTCGATTTCAAGCCTAAATCTCTCCTAAATCTTCTCAACTATAGTAAGGTACTAAGTACTAGTATTAGATTTCAAAAAAATTTCATTTACTCGAGGCATCGTATGACTTTTTTCACGTATGAGTATATAATTTATGTACCCAACTCCAATTGAATATATGCATGGAACTGTTAGCAGCTCTGTTTGAAAGGTTCTAAGGTATTCCTGTTCAAAATAAGTTTTGACAAAAGGAAGCAGAATCAAACATGAGAACAGCATGCAATCCTTTGATCCCTTATTTATTCAGGAATTTTTACAAACATACGTAATTTTACTGCACGCGTTTCTCAGTTCGAGTAATGATGGATAACAACGCGCACCTAATTTGGAAGTTCGGAAATTTTTTTTTGAAAATTTGACAAATTTCTCGAGAATTTCGACAAAATTTTGAAAATTTGAAATTTGGCATCATATTGAAATTTTTTTAGGAAAAAAAAACCAATGAATTAAAATAGGACTCATTTTCAAAACATCTTTTTCGAATCTGGTTTGCGTGCAAAAAAATTGGCCCAACAAAAGATATTTCACATGAGGGGCGTGCAAGCCATCTCATTCCCCATATGTATATCATAGGAATATTACGGTGACTAATAAGGAATAGTCCATTTGTTATATACATATTATGATCTGCAACTATTCTAAAATGAAAAGCACATTATTGTTTTTTCTTTATTTTCTCGTTGGTAATTTATTCACACCTACCCAACCAATTATGCACCTTTCTTCCCAACCTCATCAAATTACACCTAATTTGACACCCCCTTATCGACAGCCACGGTCAGAATTTCCAAATCAATATAAATTCGTTGCCAGTAGGCCTAGTGCCAAACGAAAATTTCATCAACACAAAATTTACCCATTTTTCCCGATCGTCGCACACTTCGTCCTTTCAACCGAAACTCGCAAATCCTTTCTAACTGCACCTCTAATTTTCACCCTCCCAACCCCCACTCGCCCACTTCCCCCGCCCATCAATCGAATTTATATGGATATTTCGACAAAAATATCAAAATTCAAACTTCAATATCATATTTTCCAAAAACACAATCATGACTCCATTAATTGACGCTTTTATATTGTATCAAATAATCGAAATAATGAATTCCAATTTCTATAAAAGCTGTGAGCAGATTGCTACTATCAGTTTATCGAATTATGTGTATAAAATACACACAGAACAATATAATGCCAAGTGTACAGAGGCGACGACTACTATACGATGATGGGGCGATGGAAGGAGAGAAGTTCTGCGCGGCTAATGGACCTTGAGGGACGGACGGGGAGGATGTGAGGCAACAAACCTTTGGTTGTGGGACGGACGTCGCGGTGGAAAATTCCACAAAACCATTGGTAGATATGTGTATATCAAAGAGGGTGAGCTCTGGTCCAAGTACTCGCGACGACACGACTTGTAGGACCTGAAAAGGGTGGCCGGGCGCCGAAGGGGTGACATGGGTAGCAATGGTGCAGTACAGTAAAAGGGGGTTGTTGAATAACGTGGCACAAGCAAAGGGAAGCATTACATGTGCTTTATGGATGTAGAGAATTTTTTTTGGCCATGCCAAAACCTTGATTCCATGGGAAACACAGTAACAACAACACCAACAGTACGGAGCATTTTCTGGACGCAGAAGGCGGGTCGAAGGGTGAAGGCGGGGTGCGATTTGAGACAGAGCCATGGGGGATATACTTTGTGTAAATGGAGTTCAATATATCGTTCAGCCTGTTCTCCGCTTGCTTCTGTTCTGTGTGGTGTATGCCCAAGAACGTTTCAATAGAGGTTAAATACGATGTAGAGGCATTATCAAACAGGATACTGAAGGCAGCTCGTACAGGACAAAGTTATTTCACGTTGAGCAGAGTGAGCAAATTTGATTCTCAATGTTGGATTTCAAAAAGAGGCCACACGAAGGAGATGCACTTGTGCAAAAGTGAAATCTTCTCGTGGCCAGAATGTCTCTTTCTTTTACGCGCCAACGTGGACTATCACGACTCTTTCAGTTCTTGGTTCCCGGCGATTTGGCTGGCGTAGTGCACGCACACTATCAAACCCATTCGATTCTACTGACAAAATACATTCCCAGCTTGCATGGAAGAGACTTACCAATATTTTCAAACAATTTCCAACTCTTCTGAACGTATAGGGGAAGATTTATTGAGGACTCTTTACTTCCTCCCAACATTATTCGGCTCTCCCACCTGTTCTTGGGCTCTGTTCCGCTTTATTTTCTTTTATCTATTCATCCCTAATAGTACTTGAAAAATCTATCTACTCAACAAGGGTGACAGACAACAGCGATTTGTTAGTACATTTATTCGAAAGATTTGACTCGAGGGATTTTCGGGAACTCGTATGTTACATATGTGATGTGTGTATGACACAGATCTAGAATTGTGTTTGCTTTAGTGGCATTATACCATCATCATTATTCTTATTAGCGTCAATAGATACTTTGATCGAATTGACGAACGAGCCTTTAAGTCATGCCCTTAAGGGATTTAGAGACTCATTAACTTTATTTCTATAACCGCCCTAGCATAACAGGATGTATGACTTACTAACAACTAAATAAGGAACTTAGGAGAATTTCGGTATGATTTCTAGTTTGCGGAACGTTTGTTACTTTGAATTCGCTATTGCCTCAATTTAGTCAATCATAATGAGTTCAATGTAGAGTTTTCCGTATTCGTCGAGCAGATTGAATTTGTTTAGTTGCGGGTTGAAAAAGAGAGGGCGCGCGGGCGAGAAGGCGGAGTGAAGAGAGCCAGAGCGGTAAGGAAGGATGGAAGAGGCAAATGAAAGATACTCGGACGTTTGAGGCGGAGTGAGAGGCCTAAAATAAAATGAATATATTAATTTAGGCTGAGTGGTTGGCTTTTTTGATGTGTTGTTGCTGTTATTTCTGCTACCACCATGAATATCACTCTGTTGCTGGTGTTGTAGCTGCTGCTGTCGCTCTGTTGCTATTATTGACTATTATCATATTAATTAGTTGGAATTTCGCTAGTGCACTGATTAGGTTTAAAAAAAAAGTCAGGGAATTCGATTCAGATAGTACAGCTGGAAAATTTTTATTTCTTCAATAATATTTAAATTTTATTCTGCAATCAACCGGATTTCTAAGAATATTATTTACATGCAAAACTGCCGCGAAAATTAACTGAGGACAACATTCATATCTGGTTGTTTTGGGTTCTATGTTATCACGAATCACTTAAAATTGATTTGATTAAATATAGTTGGAATTATATGAAACTTTTCATACGAGTGTCAGCGATTATGACATTTTGTCGACAATTGAAAACTTCGCTAAGTAACAGTGCTTCAATCGGAATGTTTTATTTTCCTTTTCATTCTCTCGCAGGAGTACTCTCATTTCTTCCCCTCTGCTCTCCTTCCGTCCCCCTATCCCTTCTCTTCTCATTTCCTCTCTCTCAACCTTTCCTTTTGTCTACTTCCTTTTCTCTCTACCTCCCCTTCTGTCTACTTCCTTCTCGATGGAATTCTCTCTCCTTGACCCTCTCGTTGTTTTCAAGACCCACTAGACTTTACTAGAGAATGAGTGGATGAGAAATTTAAGTAGTTTAGAGCACGTGCCTAGGCTGATTCTCATTAGGTGTCAATTCATGACAATTGACACAGTTCAATGGACGCTTAGTGTTAATTGAATTTCTATTGGCGATCTCACATTGAATTTCACCTTTTATATTGTATGAAAATATCAGAGATTTTTAAAGTTAATATCCTGAGAAATGTTATTATCTTTTCTACGTATGTCACGTAATAATAACGGGAGTTACTATGACGAATTTACTATCAGATACGAGGAGGCGTTTATAAGTTGGCGAAATGAATGGTGCGGAAGTGAGAATAAAAATACAGAATTATGTTTCTCTTTTTCAACTTATTCACCAGCTGATATGATGCATTTTTCAAACTTTTCAACTGGCTTATGCCAATCTTTATAAAAAATGTTTTATTCTTGATCCTTTGAAAACTTCGCACCAAGTATTTTTTCAGCTTTTGAGAGCGGTTAATAATTACTGGGAGCCTGGTCAGGGATTAAGGATGGATGATCCTAAATATCGAAACCCATCTTGTGCAGGCCAGCCATCACAATACGTTGTCGTGTAGAAGAGGACACATTTGGTCAATATTCCCCCTTTTTTTTCTTTATTGCATCTTGGTCAACCTTTATGTGGTAGAAGTGTAATAATCTCCGGCTATAGAGGGTTCTTTTCTGCTCTATGAAAGAAGTGTAGTATTCGACGCTTTTATCTTTGTAGTCCGTCAACAGGATTACTTTTGAGTCTCAAAAAACTGTCAACATGATTTTCATCACAGCCGCCTGTGACAACTTAAACGTTTTCGATTGGTGATATGCCCTTCTCAAGTTTCGTCTCCAGTAATGATTCGATTGAAGAGTTCGTACTTATCTACAATAAAGTGACGCGAAAACGCGCGAGAACACTCTACGTGGTTTTGTTATGCAAAGATGATCGTGAAGAATTGCAATAATTGTCCGAAACTCTGATTTTCTGAAGTCTAGCATCATGCCTTAATTTTTTGACTTTTTGAATAATTTCCGGAGTAGTCACTTCTATCAGGTGGCCGGGGTGTGAGTCGTTCAAGTGGGTCGTTCTTCAAGCGAGTCCTTGCTTTGCTTGAATAGATTGATCCATTTGCAAACCATGGTTTTAGTCAGTCAAGAACCCTCGTAAACGGACGCCATCCTTCCCAATGTGGGTTCAGCTGATTTTTCATGCTAAGTAAGGAACTTAATGATGGTGCGATGTTCGATTCTTCCCATAATTCACACTGACTTGATTGACGATAGTTCAAGGATTACTGATTCAATTTGCATAAAACTTCCTGTTTATGCTGATAATGAGTTGTTGAACGCGTTATAACTCTGTATAGCTCTATAAAACCAATCCAATCTCGGGCTAAAGGCCCAAGTAACAAGTGACTAAAGGCCTCACACATTCAGACCGGCGTCGACTGTCCTGAAATGTATTTTTTTTACCCATAACCATAAAATTAGTAGTAGTAGTAGTAGCAGTAGTAGTACTAGTAGTAGTAGTAGTAGTAGTAGTAGTAGTAGTAGTAGTAGTAGCAGTAGTAGTAGTAGAAATAGTAGTATTAATAGTCATTTGGTCCAACAAGTCGACTGCTCCTTCGGTGGCACGTAGGTTTCTAATATAAGAGGTTTTTTTGGGACTTAATCGACATGGGGCAAGTTGATAGCAGCAAAACATTATTTGATTGTTTTAATTGTTAGAAACTATTGTTTTTGAATCATGAAAACAAAACTTGCTTGTTCCTTTAGTTCTACCTTTAGGATTTAACATTTCGAGTGGTATTTCCCGCTTTTTTTCTCGATTCATCCCGATTTATAAATTTTTATGGGTTTCCCAACGTTAATTCGACAGTGGAATTGAAATGAATTAGTTATCTATGGTTACATTACGTTTGGATCTATTGTAACTAATGGATCCTCAAAGGTAAACCCTCAGTATCCAATGTTTTAACTGTGTAAAGAATGGCATCACCCATGTATTTGCTAACACTGTTAAACATTAACTTCCAAGTAAATGCAAGTAATTGTTCATCTATATCTATATGTTCATCTATAGATCTTGGACACTCAGCAATAAAAATGTCCAAAACTTGTCTTATGTGAGCAAAGTTGTCTGCTTTTATATAATCGGCTCGATTATTGCAACTATCGAACCGTAAGCACTCCAACAAGAACTCAAATCTGATTTCCGGAATAAACATCCCCTTTAATTGTGATTGTCCTTTTGAGCAGCTGACAGAACTAATAGCCCCAACAATAAAGCAACAAATTCAGTGTCTAAGACTATAGACCCTGAACACTGACAGAGAAACTGACAGTTTTCGTTTGCACTTTATAATTGGCGCTTTTTTTTAATGAATATTTATGTTTCAGTAATAGACAATCTTATTTTTGAATTCATCAGCTGCAGAAAAGTCAAAAAATTTCGACCGCTGTAACTTTACTCTTGTCAGTATTAGCGCATCTAGGTGCGATGTGAATAACATTTCTGGCTTCTGAGTTTTTTGTTTGGTTTATTTTTCCAGCGATTTTCATTTTCCCTCTCTAAGGCTCATATTCTCACAAATAACTGAATTCGGATCAGCTGTTGTGTGCCTACCTTCTGAGTGATAGGTTTATGGGGTAAATGTCTACCTAGTGTTTTGTTTGAATGCTACTGCCAACTGGAAATCAACAGAACTTATGAGACGAGTTATCTTTTTCTTTCTTGTTGGAGGTAAATCTTCCCTATCCAAACTTGAAACGTTTAATATTTGTGTATCAGGTTTGAAATAAAGACCATCACTGCTTACAACGCGATCGTACACCAAATTTATCATCCGAGCCAGAATCACTGTTAGTGTGAGTGATATATTACTCACACTCTGTTGTAACTATTGTAAGATTTCACTGTATGCTAAGCGACTCAATTTTAGAATGATTTCACCACTGAAACTATAAAAAAAATATCAACTTATACACAAAAGATGTGTCAAAAATACAAACGTCAAAGGTAAACTACCGCAAACTTTTCGATCGATTGGTTGCAACGATAAATTGACATATTGCAATGATGGCGGACACCCATTAACAGTGAAGGTAGTCCAAGTAAGACACATAGCTGGAGAGGTGAGTCCATCGGCGTCAGTTAAGAGGGCAAAATCTTACACGTGAATTTACGTGCTTGTCTGCAATCAGACTATCTTTCATGAAAACCACTATACATCCCTTTCCAAACTTCACCAATACTTATACCAAATCTTGAAGAAAATCAACAAGTCATCACATTACTAGCAAATTTTGTGGTAACTTTATGGTTTTCATCTCTACCAAGAGCCTATGAAATACTTGCCTCACCCACAAATGTTATCAGACGAACTTATTCTCTCCTGGAATCCTTTGAGAAGATTTCATGCCTTTCGCACACACTTAACTCCATTCTTTGGCACCGAAACATTTAACAACATAGTAATTAGTCGTAAATCAATAAATTCGACAATCATTACAACATGGTCATGGGGTCAATGGTTTACTATCATTATCCAAGAGAATAAGCGAATCTTACCACAAATCGCTAAGATTCAATACGGAAAACAAGAACAAAACCAACAACATTCAAATTGTCTATGCATATCCAGGCAGAAGCAGCAGCTGCTACTGTTGTTTCTACTTACACACATCAGTTATATACCCCCACGAGATCATATAACTTAAGTGAACGTTTGCATAATTATTGTGGAGACAATTGTTGACAACGACGCTGTATATTATTATCAGTACAACTTTCAACAATGGTGGATCTATAGCCACACGTCCATCTTCATCTAAATAATGTACAAACATTAACACATATGTCCCCGCCCCCCTGCCATACCCCTCTGCCATACGTGGGCTAAGAAAGACCAAGCATTGTAGCTGTGTAAATACGTGCACCATGCAGAACTTATAAAAGCGCTACTAAGCGAATTAATAATCGGAAAAATTATTACACCAACAATATTACATCAATGCTATCAAAGAGCTCTGGCAAGTAGCGCGTAATCTTGTGGCACATTCATTGTATCACCCTGCTCGCCCCTTCGGGCGCACCCCTCTCAGTCCATAGACTCGCTGAGATTCCAATTACCTTGAAGTCAAATCGAAGTCGATGTCAGCACAAATGTGGAGATGTTCATCCTCCTCATACACTTCACCAACGTTCAGCAGCAGCAGTAGCAGCAGCAGTGGCGCGGCAGTGAGGGCAGCAATGACAACAACAAAAATAGAAGCTAGCACAAGTAGCAACAACACATGACCATGTGAAGCAAGCTTGGTTTCCAATTTTTGTCTATCTGCAATAAAATAGATACCCATGTATGTAGACATCGGTTGGTGTGTCGAAGAAAGAGAAATTGTTGATTTGATCTGATCAAAAGTGTTTCATTTCCTCCGGCTAAAATTTTGCACAAATCCATTAAAATTGGTGTTGTAATAACTATAAACCAAAGCGTCGTAATATGGAAACGTAGAAGCACCACCAATAACAACAACAATAATAACAACACCAGCAGCAAAGCTCAATCGGAATTACACAAAGCACCCATACGACGCGTTGATGTAGGTGATAAATCATCAATAATGAACGTTATGCATGCTTTATATTAATTAAATCTTCCTCCCGTTGTTGGTGTATTGTTCAAACATTAACATTTCCTTGATAGACGCGTGTATGCGCTTGGCCACATCGAGAAACCAACCCTTTGTGTTGCACAGAGTAGGCACTTAAAACATGGATGAAATATGAACTGACATAAGTGCCAACTTAATTGCAATCTTTCTTGATGTAATCGTTAATTACATACATGCTACATACATACCGCAGATACCCAGATGCCTTATCAAACGGAGCGTAATAAAAATAGAGCAGACACAGCAAAAGGAAAACTAGATGAAATAAATCTGCAAGCGAAAAGGTTCACTGCACATATGCAAGCATTCGTTGTACTAGAACTCGCTGTGAAGCGAGCATACATGGCTTTGGGAAAAATTAGGACTCCCGACTGTGTGCTATTAATTCTGAAAAGCTTTACACCAATTACACCAGCTAGAATGCAGTACGTGCTGCAAAGCAAAAAAGTGAAATCCTAAAAATTTCTTGAGTGAGAGTAGGTTTGAGCTAGAGAGAATGAGCGATGCAGAGCAGAGCGCATTTGTTAGGTTATTCTCTGTGTTTCCTTGAATTTCCGCTTTTTTACCAAAGTTGGTGAAGTGTTGTTGATTTAGCTAAATTACAAAAACAATTCCATTCTGCGAGTTTCTGCACGAAGAGAGAATTCTTACATGCTTGCGATTTTCCCCTGAACTTCATCGTACACAAGCCATTTAAGTTCCACTAGTGTTGGTGAACTTACACCAACACCTGCTAAAGTATTTTTTCGAACAGATAGCTGAGGCTGGTACGTCCTAAGAGAGCATTTCCGACTCGCACTGCAAAGTGAATTTCTCTTCGAAACCAGTGCAAAGTGGTGTTGGTGAACTGACACCAACTTAGCGCATGCACACCATCAAACCGCTGAAATACCAAGAAAACTCGCGAGCATAATTTCCTGCTCGACTCAAATGAAACAGAAACAGATGATATCTTTCAATGACAATACCGCAAGAAATATTCAAAACTAATAGTAGTAACGCAAAAGCAATTGTTGCTGTATAGTATCCACGTTGTATTTGTTGCTTTTCTTTTAACTACAATTATCAAAATGTAGTTGTAAATTATAGAGAGAGAGAGAGCGAGTAAAAAGAGAGACGCGCGAAGGGATAGGTATGAAAATATGACAATTTCAATGGGATTAATGTCTCACGGAGTAGTCAAAAGTGGTATATTGGTTGTTTTGTGCGTGGAGGGGCGGGGCGAAGAGTGAAAATATTTCGCGTGCAAATTTGCATGGATGAATTAAAGAGAGCAGGGCAGAGAAAATGAGTGAGCGGGTGGCGAGGAATGCAACAACAACATAAATAGGTGAATATTGGACGAGCAAAAAAAAAATCCAAAACGCTTAAACGACTGCGATGACAACAGAAGCATCGTTTTGAAACAGTAATAACAACAATAGCAGCAACAATTACAACAAAAGCTAAGGCAGCAACAGCGATGATGAAGTCAGTTTGTATTAATACAGTTTCTAGCAGATACGCACTGTAAAGACATAACAGGAGTATCACCAACAAAGTTTCATTGCTATATAAATGCCCCTCGACGATAATTGCTTCAATTTTCTTGTATTATTTGCATAAATGTTACGTTCAGACAGTTGTCATTATCATTGGGGGGTTGTTTATTATTAATTTCATTTTTTTTTTTTTTTGATTTACAATATATCAATTTACTACAGGTACGTTCGGAAGTCAATCGATTCGATATCAATGAGAAATAATTAAAATTACAAGGTACAAGAGCAATTGAAACCCGTAATTAATTTCAAGCAAAAAGCGAAAGGAGGAAGTGCATGAGTAAAAGAGAACGAGAGAGGGAGAGAGATTGATTACCAAGCCATTTCGGGTGAATTTTGACAGTTGACATAAACTTAATGATGATCTGATGAGGATTCATTGTTGTCTGTCATTTAGATGTCAGCCGTTGTCATTATGAATTGAGACCGCTTATCGTTTTCGTCGCAGTTAATTGATTCGTAATGTGTTTGTGCGGTTAATTTAATTTACACTGAGAAAAAAAAAACGAAATAACTAGTAAATGGGGTTTAAATTCAATTTAAGGATTTATCGACCTCCGGATTAAATCAGAGGCTTGCACGGAATTTACATATGCAAATGAGAAATTCACGTGAAAAATCGTATTCTGTTTGCGCGTTTGGTGCACTCACATTTTATGCAACAGGTTCTGGATTGAAGTATTACAGAAGACATTGATATTCGGCTCTTATGGCTTTAGGTTAAACATGAGCAGCTTTTGTTTTATAATGAGGTGGCTCTAACATGTATTTGTCGGCTACGCTCCAATGTAGTCCATTACACCATCGATTATTACGGAACGCTATTGTGAAGGCAACATTAACATCAATTCGGATAATGTCCCTATGTCATATGGTTGGAACCTGTATGCAGGTTTTGTTGAACAAAAGTTTGAACCAATGGAGTAAGAAAAAAAAAAAGGGAAAACGTACACACTATTTTTACAAGCGTTTATAAATCTGAGCGCTTTTTTTGTGGTAGGGAGGTGAAGGCTGTTTACGCCCTGAGTGTGGGACTCCCAGACGCAAAATGCTTTTGGACTACTCACTAAACACCTCCGCTGTCAATCTGAGAACCTAGCCTGGAACCGTTTGACACATTACTTCGGGCTAGGCCTCGTGTTCCTACGCCTAGAGGCGCCTTCGCATTATGGGTATCTCTTCTCTAACAGGAAGGACGGGAGAGGAAGGAAGTGCTACAAAAGAGATCCATCCATCCCCGATGCCTTCCAGCGCTCCAATAAAGCTTTTTTTAATGTAAGCACTGCCCGACCATATTGCGCCACGCGATTCCAATTGTCAACTGTTTTCAGCATTACTTCGACGATAGTTTCCGGACAGAGATCTCCGATTTCACTGAGTCGGAGCCCTCGCTGCTGGCTCCACCTTTTGCGGTAGGAGAATGTGTGACAGGCGTCATCCAATTCTCCTGCATAAAACACACAGTTAGGAGACCGTGCTTTGTCAATTTTGTACAGGTAGGACCGAAAACAATCGTGCCCGCTTAAGAGCTGGGTCAAGTAGAAATCGGTCTCACCATGCACTCGACTGAACCACGGCCTCAGGTCAGGGATCAGACGTGCAGTCCACCTTCCCGTTGTTTCTTGCTCCCAGGACTGAGCGCTTTAAATTCAAAACAAGGAAATGTCACAAGTGTCCCCAAATCTTTGACGTGTTCAGTTAAACAAGTAGAACTATTTGCTAATAAGAGATCCCGATTGTTGTGCCCTACCTGGTTCCATTTGCCATCTTAATTGATATACGCATGGTTAGACCCTCGTTTACTAACTCCTTATGGCGCGTTCTTGTCACTGGAATCCGTTCTCCAGCGAGACTTACGTTGAAGGTTGTTTATTAAGATGTGGTCTCTACATGTCAAAGTTGTGAACAATTTGACATTATTTACATCATATTATCAAAGCTGTGTCCTTGGTATTTTGTATTGAATGCTTTTGAAAGCCACTTTGCGAAAACCCAGACACTTTGAGTCATGGAAATACCCAGTCAGACAACTTCGAAAGTGAAAAAAATTGCTAAAAATTATAAAAAAACGTTTTATGAAAACTGATCTTTACAACTGATAATTAGGGATCAATTTTAAGGTAAGTCACTTTTGATCGTTCCAACCTGCTGTCAGACACCTTTAAAGTTCAACTTCTGGTGCCAACTGTAAAGCAAAATGCGTTCAAGCGAGTGCAATTGAGGTGATTAAATGGACTTATTGGATATTGTAACTTTGCAAAAACATATTGACAGAACAATTTTCAGCTTTTATACTATGGCGTATATCTGGCGGTCGCTGGCTCTTGCTTTATTCTTTTTAGGGCCCAAAATGCAATCTGAAAATCTAGTTGATTTCGCTGAGTTATAACTCGTCCAAAAATTGCCTGAGTCAAGTATTCTTAGTGTCACTACGTTTTCGGCTGATTGTACATGTCAAATTGATGGGCCATGAAGTTGATCTTCTATGTAGCTCTACCTTCCAAGGTTGTTGCCCATCGTAGAGAGTGTTTTGTCCAATCGTGTCTAGCAACTGCTTCCTTCCTATTCATTTTCGAAAGAAGATGGTTTTATGATTTCTTTCAAGGAGGAGCATTTTAACCTTGTGATCACCAAGACCGCTGACTTAATGATGGGATGCTGATGAAATCTGAAGTGTTCTTCGCAACTAAGCTTATTGCTCTCGGTATGGCTCGTTGTTGAAAATTTCGGTCTTTACCGCTGCTCATCTTAAGAGCGTCGTCTAGAAGCTAAAACCACAGCTGAAGCCCTATCAGTTATTTCAGGATGTTCGGCTAAGCAAGCCGAGATATTTAACTGACGGTTGGGACAGTGCTAATGTACCACCGACAATGACTTTACTTACCCTCATCATCCTTTTTTTTGTCATAGAGCTTGGTTGAATTCATAAGTCATTCAGCTTCATATTTAGCACACAAGGGTATTCATTTTCAATTATGCTTTATCAACTTAATGACCTGAAATCCACTTAATAACCCGACATCCACTTAAAATGTCGATTCACAACATTTTTTGCATAGACAATTCGGCTGGGCTAGCTCGTCCAGCAGTTTATCTCTCAGCAATACGTCGAAGAAGACGTTCCCCATGTCTGCACTAGGAGAGACTAGTAGCCCAAACTTGGTGTAACTAAAGCCTTCCGTTGACATTGTTTTATGCAGATGTAGTTGCGAGTTTTCAGGTAAATTCTAAGTAACTTAAGTAGATATTTTGGTACTCGGAATGAGGCTCAAAAATATTCTATCATCAAATGAGGAAGACTGCGTTCTTTGTTTCCAGCGATGCCGGGAGGAGTAGCCGCCTTATGAGCCCGCCGTGATTCCTCTTGTTTGATTACTGTTTCTGTAATTATATTGATAGGGGAAACTGTAGATAGCGTTGAAACCATACTGACGTGAGGGGATGCTCTGTGCGGCATGGATAAGTTTTCCCTCACTCAGTTTCTCTAGTGCTGTCCTTGCCATATCTAGGATGCATAACGGATAATATACGGATTCTGACTCAAGACACGCCTTTGTAATTCGCATGAGCCTTTTGTCCCTTAGCAAATTTCCTTTCGCCTTCAATGAAGAGACTGAGGAAGGCTTCATTCGGTGCTTAACAAAAAAGTATCAGACAATGTACAATACTGGATTCTGGCGCTTCCCTGAAATTTTTTTTTAATATGTAAAGTGGTTTTAGCGACCCGGGGTTTCTGTCCATTCAAGTCTTGTGTGATAGTTTATAATATTAATCTGCTAACATAAACGATGGACCTGAAAATTAGGACATCTGAGGCCAAATATCCCAAGACGAAACTAGGGCCCGAAAATAACAAAGGCCGAACCGCGTTAATAGACGAAGTGAAGACCGAACCGCGTCTCAAGACGAAGTAGAAAGAGGGGGCGACCAAAGAAAATTTCAAATCTTATTGGAGCAACCTTGAAATATTGCAAATAAACAAACCGTCTTTGGAAGCATTCCAATGCAGTTTATTCCTTAATAACATTTCGTGTCAGTTCATTTCTCTTTTCTTTTTACAAATCCTTTTTCATTTTTAACAATAAAAAAAACTATTCCTTATATTTACCAGCATCACATTCGACAAAACTATTTGCTTCAATTTCATCATTTAAACATTTCAGGATTAAAGATTCCACTTGTCCTCGTCGATTTTCCGGTATTCGTCGCATTTTCGCGGCAACAAATTTACCAAATATATCACATTCATCCTCTTTTCGTTGCTTTATAACTGTTGCAAGTTCTTCAAAAAAACCACTAAATCCGGCTGGTAGGTCAGTTAAAGAGCTGACAGGACTATCTGAACGTTGTTTTTGCTTAACATCATCCTCAAATTTCTCCATGAAATTTTGTACAGAATTCTCTTCGTATTGATTCAGTTGACCATCGCTTGGGAATTCTTCAATAAAATCTTCGGTAATATCAAATTCCGATTTTTGTATTGAATCTTCAGCATGCCAATCGTCTGTAGGAAGTTTTGGCAGGACACTAGAATGGAAAAAAATTAAAAAATTATGAGGGCAGGATTTCGTGCGTTTAAAGGAAGAAGGAGTAGCGTGTGGTGGCATGCAATGCTGGATATAGACGTTTCCGGCATGAAAAAATAAGAGCGGAGCAAAGTTGAAGAGGAGTGGGCGGACACAGGAACATTTGTGGGACTTTAATGTTTTTAAGGAAGAGAATTTTCCGAGAGACTACGAAATTGAATAAAAAAGGATTACTCACCCCCTTGGACATAGGGTGTCCCTAAGAAAATGAAGCTTGTCAAAATAGAGCCACTTTTTCTCGTCGGTTTGTGCTGAAGGGTCCTGTTGTTCCTTTTTCACTTCTTTTGCATAGCGATCGCGCAAACTTTTCCATTTCACTTGACATACTTTAGCTGTAAGTTAAATAAGTGAAAAATATGTTTGGTGAAAGATTCAACATATCATTAAAAATTAATTTATACATTTCCCATCACAAGGATCCTGTTCAGAGTAAATACTTAACCCAGACGGATTATTTTCATAACATGTTGATTTATTGTTTCTAGTTAAAATATTAAATTAGAATGTCCTGGTAAATAAGAAGGCGAAATTCTAAGAGTGTAAAAGCAAAAACAAGGAGAAGGAATTAGTTAAAGTAATGGTAAACCACTAATGGCAGCTGCAGGCTTAAATAACGTTGAGATTGTTAGTTTTTTCGGTTAGCTTATTTTTAACAATTTTGAATTCAAAAGGCAATCATTGTTTCCTCTATAATTCAGCCACTGTAATCCTCAAAAAACTTGTCAATTTCCCTAAATACAGGATACACCAAAATCTGAAAACAACGATCTCCTTTTTCTTACAAAAGGATTTCAATTGGTTATCAAACAATCAGTTTACTTACCAGTAGCTCCTAATTCATTGGCAACCTTTTGCCATAACATTTCCTTTAAGGATTTATTACGATAAGTTTTATCGTTTCGATCCCATAACGCCGGATATTGCCAAACGCGCCGAATTAATTCCGTAGAAGTCATGTCACCAGATATTCTATTTCATCCTAAAACAGAAATATTAAAGTTATTAAAAATTTATAAATAAAACAATTTAAAACGCACCTAACACCACTCACGCAAACGCTAAACGCAAACTGAAAATAAATTGCCTCGAATCACAATCGCTCCTGAACGCGAGACGCAACGCTTAAATATGTTTCTCTTTGCCCGCCAATTTCAAATTTCTCTTTCATTTCTCTTTGTTGTCACCGGTGGAATGCATATGTGAAAAAAAAATTAAAGCTTATGTCGGCAATAAATAGAATGGATCAAATCATATCAATTAAGTGATACATGTGCAACTTTAAGGATGTCATTTAAAGCTAGGTCGTATGTATTCAGACATGGTTTATTTATACGTTGTATGAGTTAGGTTAAATTTACACTAGCTAATTAATTTATTACTGCCTTCAGCAGAATGTTGCTATTTTCGCGGCAGTAAAGAGTTAGGTTTTATGGACTTGGGTGTTCAAATGTAACCACCCTCGTGGCCTGAATGTGTTAGCAGGATGTATGCTCTATAAAAAAGCTACACGAATGGTATAGGCAAAGGTGTAGGGTTATTTGGGATGTATATTTTCGATTGATTTTTTTTTTCAATTTGTTAATGTTAAGAGACGATTTTTAATTACTTACTAATTTTAAAAGCTTGTAATAGTTTTGAACTGTATAAAAAAACAGGACTCAGCAAGCATATTTTTCGCGGAATCCCCTACATATCCTAAATATAAACAATATGTTAATATGACTTTATTGCTGAAGTCCTCACATGGTTTTCAGTGGTTTAGTGGCTTAGCTTAGATCCTGTTTGACGACTAACAGCAAGTCAGACGATTCTAAAACAAAGTACGAATATCTATCAGACTAAATAGTTTGCCCAAACAAGGAAAGGCCTACACTCAATATGGGTATAAGGAAAGAAAAAAAATAGACTCTCCCAGTGAAAATTTCGAATTTCGAAAAAAATATTTCGATATTCCTTTTGTTTTTTCCTTGTTTGGAATGTTTTCTAATTCACTGCTACGTTCGCCTACTCTGAAGTGTCCTTGCTTAGAATGGCTAATTCTACTTGGAGACAAAGTCTGGCAACGGACAAAGTGTGTGTTAAAAGATAACGGTTCAATTGAACATCTTAACAACATGTTCACGTTTTCATTTTAAATTCCGGTCAATTTTACAAGAAAATCCTATTTTAAAAGGACGAATCAATAAGAATTTTTTTTTTGGTTGCCATATGACTACCAAGGAAAAGAAAGGGTAATATGGCTTGGTATGAGAGATTCTGCCAAAAATTTGATATTAGCAAGAAATTAGAAAAGTTAGAAAAGGAAAACTTGAACAAGTGTTTCAGACCATCAATTTTAAGTTCGTTTGACATGCCGTGGAAAACCGGGTGTCCCTTTTCTATTTGAACGTAGCTTCACCAAAACCTTTCTGTACATTTGTTTGTCGATAACTCGATTGATTTCAACTTATATTATCCTTGCGTTTCCAGTGTTAGTGGGCAGATCGGATACGGATCCAATCGAAAGGACACTTTGTAGGTTATATAGTATGATACGGCATTTACTGAGTTTTCTTTCCTTGTTTGGTGTCATTCAAAGCATAATCTAAAACATAGAAAACTCACTGTGAATTAACCAGTTACTGCTCTATGATTAGCGTAACATGCTCAGCAAATCAGATCCTTGAAATGAGTTAGGCATACAGTATCGATGTACACCAACTGTTGATACGTGAAGGAAGCATACAGCAACGGCGATTGAACAACAAAAACATTATTCTTGACTTTATTGGATCAAGAAAACTTGTCCAAATTTTCATTGGGTGCATTTGCACTGTACCTCCTTTTAGGGAATGCCTTGGAACTCCTCGTTTCGGGTGGTGTTAATGATGGCCCGCTGTCGTTTGAACTCTCTAAATATTAGGATTTCTTCAGGTATGCTATGTAGATGGTCGAAAAGGTCCTCGTTTTTGACAGTTGCAGCTTCGTAAGTTGATTCTCTTGAATCTTACTTGTTTCATAGAGGTAGTTTTTCACCATACCTTTCAATAGAACCCTTTACCAGTGGCTTGGTTTCTAAGACCCGAAATAATTTGCTTAGGTCTGGTTTTATCCTTCACTTATGCGGTTTCTCTTGGGGAGCCATCGCTTTCTCCTAAAGCCTGGAGGTTGTCGTTGGGAAGCACTTATTCCTAGTTTTTCGCGCTTCAGTTGCTTTTGCGCCGTTCTTATTAGCATTTGGGCCGATGCTTTACGGACGAGGCTTTCAATGGTAGCAGCCGTTATGCTTGTATGTTGCAGTCGCCTAGCATGAATTACTATCAACTGTTGATTCGGGTGTTTGCAAGGTTCTAAAAAATTAAAAAAAAAACTTATTATTGTCCATTTTTAGGTTGAGATTTTAATTTTTATATTGCAAGACATCTTTTTCAAGACCGATATCGTCTCTTCTTCAATGTCAGAAACAGCTGTCTGTGCCAAAATAATAATAAAACCTCAACCTAAAAATGGAAAATAATAAGAATTTTTTTAATATTTTAAAATTAATTACTAGGCTTCTAGCTCTGAGACAACGTGCAAGGTATGATCACACCAGTTGTCAGTTCCACGAAAATTTCTTTCTCTCATTTGTCAGGTATTGAGCTTCTTATTTTATTGTTGGCTACCATATTTGTTGCTGGGTTAACGTCTTCGCTTCTCGTTCTTCGCCTATCTACTGGCTTGAGCGCTAACAGCCTAGGAAAAGCCAGCTCCAGTGTAGCAGGTGGGTTCATTGGAGTTAGTAAGCCTACTCCCCACTTCCAGGTGGGTAACAATGAGGAAGAATGCAGAGGTTATAAGGTGCTCTTACTTCACTATCTTCAAAACGGAATCACTAATGCAGTGATGTATCCTAGTAGCTTATGCAGGACAAACTTGAAGCTAAGCGGAATGGGACAAAGTAACCTGGGGCCTTAGACAAAGACATGCAGATTGAAATGAAACAACGGACGAACCAGCAAGGCCAGTTTGAGCTTATCAAAATAAAGTAAGAGGTGACTGAACATAAGTATCATAAGGCACTCTGAAGAGACTGCTTCAAAATGAAACCTTCTGGAAGAAAATGAACTCAGGTTAAAATACGAATGAGATAGACTCGCCTTAGAATGAGAGCAGGAAGAGCGGAATATTTCCATATTACCAGAAAACAAAGTAGATCAACTAAAGCCTCCGAAGAAATTAAAACGTGGTCGAAATTTTAGTGGCATTGTTAATAAGCTACTACCTTAATTACTACTACTACTACTCTTGTGCGTAAAAATACCAAACAACTGGGCATTGAAAGGAATGATGCATGGCTGTAAACACCGCAAGGAATAAGATAGCAATACACACTTTAATCCAGACTACTCAAGCCCAGTTTTTTAAGCGTTTCACTGTGAAATCAACCAGAAGAGCTGGAAAACCTTGAGGCCATGGAGCTAGGGTCTTTTGTGACTTATGAAGGGATAATAGCAAAAAACATTTAATAAACCTGATCAACGCTGGTCTATGCTGGATCTCTGAGTGCATCACGAAAAAGGTTATAAAGAAAGTGGCTTATCTGAGGGTCCTAACCTAAAATTTCTATCAGCTAGGAGAACCTTTCTACATCTTCAATAAGACAATTTCAAAAAGGTAGCTTTTAACAACTCAATGTATAAAATCGTATTGTTCACTAAGTCTCAGGATCCATACAGGACTAAATTATATCTTTTTTAGGAAAATATATTTTCTGGTCTTTCGACATGGCTTCAACAGACAAAATTTGGGAAGCAAGACTGGGAAATAAGAAATTGATGCGATTGACAGTTCAGTTGACGCTACTTTGTAGGGTTTAGTTTAGAAAAGGTTTCGCATTAGATTACATTTTTTGGGGCTTCAGTAAATGGTTGTTCGTTAGATGTTTGCAGCTACGACTAATATCAACAGTTAATGAGAATCTGATTGTGATCTGGTCACCCTATAAGCTACGTTCCATATTTTGCTGACCAAAGGTTTATATAACAATATGCAGGGTGTATACAGAATCCTTCCTTTGGCTTAAGGATGTGGAACTTTTTTGCCCGAATGAATGGTCTGTTCAAAATACGGGTGGACTGTCTTCCTGACCCTCGGCTATTAATATGTCTTACATTGATTCTTTACATATTCTTCGGGACAATCGAGTAGGGCCTGATTTTAATAGGGCCAAACCGATAGTCCACATTCTTTTACAAGCTAAATAATGGTCTAACATCGGTTTGTTTGTACTAGGATGTTGATATCGTCGACATGTAAGTCGTTTCGTGTTCGACAGATTGTTGAAAAGTTTTCATGTCACTTGAAACAAATCATACGCCTCATAGTAACTCCACCCTAAGTTAGGCTTAGCAAAGTTGTGGTTTCAGTTCCAGATTTTCCAAGTTTAATACAGCGATTTCACAGCAATTCGTTGCTTTTTAGGTCAAACGCGAGTAGCTAATCAGCAAATTTAGATATCTGTCAGCGGGATGCGACGTTATCACCGACTGATCTGCGCAAAACTAGCGACGTCAAGCGGAATCCCTAGGAACCTACAAGTGTCGCGCAATTCAAACAGTCCACTAATTTATTTCTGTTTTAAGGTGACAAATTTCTTACGCAATTGATTGTTTTTGCAGTAACAACGCCAGGATAAAGATCAAACGTCAAATATTTCAATTCAGATCCCACCTCCTGTTGATACCAAACCAATTGCGCTACCGTTTGTATATTAGCTAAATATTTTTTTCTCAATCCAACGCTGTGTTTGATAAATAAACTAATTTGAATCAAAACAACTTGTACCTCACGGGTAAACACAGAACTTTTGCAAAACATCAGGAAATATCAAAACAAAAAAAAAACGTATAAACTCGTATGTAGTATTTACATATATTTGCGCAATCTTCAAAAGGAAGGTACATCTGTTTGCCGGCTATAGTGTGTTATTCTCACATAATCCCCAAATGGATCAGCAAAATTACACTGACTGTGGCATTTTATAAGCTAAGCATCGACTCGTCTATTTATTCTTAACCGGAAATTCTTTTCAAATGCGAGTGTGTCGATTTACTTGCTTACCAAGCAAACACTCATGTTAGCGCCATTTCATATGTGGAAACTTCTCATATGCTATCTGTACCGTTCCACTCAGTTCAGTTGAGATGAGAGATGGGGATGATGTTGCGTCTTATGTCTGTGAATGATATTCGGAAAAATAACGAGATTGGGATTGTTTGGATCTTGTGAATAAGTTTTTTTTGAATTTATTCGCTATCATTTTTAAGTTGGAGTCATTTGTCTGAACATTTAGCATATGTAAAAAGGATCAAAATTGTGGTTTTACGACATGTTACTCCAAAATTTACCCTCCCGAATTTGCTCATGTTAATGTGAAAAGATGCACCTCACTGGCAATATTTCTTTAATCAATATTAATTCTCAATGCTGTCTTCTAATCCTTGCTGAACGACCAGACAAAGAATATTTCAAGTGGCATTTCTCTCACCGCAAAGATCCTGGTGCAGGATTTTTTACAAAACACTAATCTAGCTCAAGAATTTTCAGTTCCTTTTTTTTTGTTGTGTGCATCCATTTCTCCCTTTCGTTCTGCCATCAAATTTATTTTCAATTTCACATTGACGATTTTGCTAGGATCGTTCGTGTATGCTCACCAAGTATTTTCGTCCTTTTGCGTTTTTTTTTGCTGTAAGACCATCGGCAAACATTCCTAGAAACTGACGGAGCCAACAAAGTTTATATTGTAGATAGTCGAAGAACAAATAAAATTCTAATATGCAAGAGCTTAACAGAGTGAAGTGGAAATATCGTATAGCTAACAGGACGAGCGAGGACGAAGAATGTGCAGAAAATATAGCAGGTAGTGGAGAACGAACAGGAACGTTGAAATGATTTCAAGACGTGCAAAGATGAAAATTGTAGACGATAGAGACCAAACGAAATTGGTCACCACTATAGCGCTATGTAATTCCAGCAGAATCCTTCAGCTTTTCATTGCTATATTGTTGGTTGTTCGTCCTGTCTTTCATTTGCTTTCGTGGTACGTGTATGCAAGGCTAAATACAATGAAAGCTTAGATACATAGTTATCGTTGTAATTCATTGCAATACGACCCGCACAGAATTTGCTCTGAGGATAACTATCCTATGTTGGATTCTAACGGGAGTGCGGATACAACAAAAATCAGGCCGTAGGGAAGGATTTCATGTTTCTTTCCACTGATTCTCGCTTTTCTTGTCATTATTCTTTTCGTTATTTTTCCCTCTGATCTTTCTGTATAATTTTATTTTCATTTTGTGTCTTTTCTTCCTGTAAGTTTCGTTGGATACGTTGTATTTCAGGATATAGAAGCAATGCATGCGGGTTGAGGCGGTACCGGCAACGAGAAAACGTGACAAGGAAAATAGAACTGACATCCCGATGAGAACATATGAAAACATTAAAATATGTTGAAAAAAGTAGTAATGAATGGACAACCGGACGAGTGAAAGGAAAAAGGGTAGCGTTTGCTAGGAGATCGGGAAAGTTTTAGTGCAAGGATATATGAGTGGCAGAATTTTATCTAATTTGCTAAATTCAGAACGCTCTGAAGGAATGATTGTCTGGGTGCTATTGTTACGGTACATACAATAGCGTCAAACATTTCACAACAACTTTCAGATTTGCCTACGCTATGAGAATGATTAAAATATCCTTCCTACATGCAAACAACGACTCACTTACCCAACGCTTGTTCCCACGCTCGGAAATGTACACCCAATTAAATGAAATATAAACCCCGAAAATGGCAAAGAGCTTTAGCATTTACACTAACTACGCTTTGATAAATCCTTAAATGCAAGCTAAACGATGACGATAGGTCTCCTGAAAAGGTTATGCATATTCCGGTGTAGGTATTTGCATGTGTAGGAATTTTACATGGAAGGTTTATTGCACATGCCACGACTATCCGATGCAAACATGAATGCATGCATGCATGCATGCATGCATATAAATAAATTCGTCCTTGTTAATGGCGTCGGGTGTGATGGAGCTTTATGATACATCAACCGTATATACGAGGATGTACGTGCAAACCATAGTTATATTTGCTTAGCACAGAAGGAACTCACCTTTATGTTGTCACGACATGTGCTCTAAATAGTGGTTTTGTAATGTCTTTCAATTTTTAATTTGTTTACAGTTAATGTGCGTATGTGGGATGTTGTGTACATGGGAGTGTGAATGTAATCGGCAAATTTATACTAAGGAATTCGCTTTATTGATTAACTTTTTGTATTTTGTCCCATGGAAACTAGTCCCTTGATCATGAATCCTAGCCGGTTTAATTAATTAATTGCTTTCAATTACACCTTCTTCTTCTTCTACTGCTTTGTAGCACGACAGCCCACTCGAGCCTTCGCTTCAAACGCAGCAATCTCCTCCAAATGTCTCGATCCATTGACCGCGTCCTCCAATTTTGAAATCCAAGCAGCGACGAACTGTCATAGTGAACAGGGCAGACCAGCGTTTCCTGGATTTCCCCTCTGATCTCAACCTTTCAGTTGTCCCAACGAATACCTTTTTGGGTATCCGTAGTTGGTCCATACGACTCACATAGCCTGCGAATTGCAGCTTCCGGAGCCTTAAAATCGTTGAGATTTCCGGTTCGTCAAAATTATTAGGTCTACACATGGGACGAATAAACCAGAATTTTTAACAGTTTCATAAAGAGTATTTCTTTACTCATTATTAACTCTTGGGAAAAAGCATAGGCCAGCATCGACTCTTAGCCTTCGCTTGTGTTGCAATTGATGACAGAGGGTCTTTTCTGTCGTCCTACAGAAGCCAAGAAGATCTCCTAGCTCTGTAGTCGGCAAGTGTTCCAGTTCTGTGACGTTATGACTCCTAAGCCATTTTAGATATTTGGGGTCAGACTATCTAGACATAATTGTTCTGTACTTTTGTATTCCACGTCTCAAGCTCGGCAGGTGTCATCCATCGGGATTCCTATTCGTTTGGCGTGCTGACCGAAGAGGGTGTGGCCTGTTAGTTTTGTCAAAAGTGTTCTTATGCCATTATTGTTAATCCCCTAGGAATTGTTTTATCCTCGTTTTGTTAGGCAGAGGCCAAAAAGTTGGACTGATCCTGCTGTCGTTCCTGTTATTTCAAGCCGTATCACTCTTGTCAGATCGTTGCGTCTAGTTTTTCTTCTTTCTTTTTGCTAGTGGTGCTTTCAATTCTAGTTGGATTTGGGGTGGCTAATCCTTTTTGCTATATCATCTGGCGGTGATCAAGAGTGTGTGTGCATGTTGGATTTAGAGGCATGGTTCTTAATACAAAGGATAGAGTTCTGGGTTTCGCTTTAGGGAAATTGGTCGAAAATTGGAAATTTTTTTCTGTTACTGTCATAATTTCCTTACGAATTGAAAGGCATGTTATAGATAAGCGGATACTGTCATTCATTATGTCAAGTGAGCTCTCTGAAGTAATAAACCCACCGAACGAGGAACGATAAGCGCAGTATAAAGTAATAAAAAGGGAACGTTTATGCATCTACGCATGGAAATCGGCTATACTAGAGAAAATAGATAGACAACTACCGTCAAGGATTTTTTACCCTTAACTTCAAAACGCAAGACGCAAGACGATTCACGCTATCTGAATAGAATAGGAGGAAAATTAAATCTCTGTCTTGTTTTTTAATCTCTAGAGTACGTGGTAGCGAGACTGTGGAAGACATCACAAAACGAAGGCCAAGGCCTGTGATGGTCTGGAGGACAATGCAACACGTAGACGATTCGTATTATCTTTTCGCCTTTCCTTAGATATAAATGATTATAAAAAACAAGGTCAGAACAGTATCTATCCAGTTACAATGTCCTTTTCAAAAGTCTCTTTGCAAGGAATAATATCCACATAATGTGTCATATAATAAGATCTACATTTTTATTATAATTTATTTTTCATTATTCTATTATTATTACTTTTATTTATAATAAATTATAATTTATTATTTTTTATTTAAAATTATTTTTTTAATGTTAAAAAATGCACTCTGCAATGTCTGGATTAAGTATTTACTTCGAAACAGTTCGAGTTTAAGTTTATAACTTATTATTATTGTTATTATTATTATTATTATAAGTTATTATATTGAATTAAGAAATTGAAAAATAAAAAAATTAAAAGAAATAAAATAGACAAAAAAATCCAATTAAAAAAAAAAAATTTTGGAGAAAATTAATATCCTCTATGCAATAATATTATGCGAAACCTGCATTGAAGGATTTTCATTTCTCACTTGAAGAGGCCACAAGTAGATTATAATGCAGCTCCATGACTACGAGAAAGTAGAAAATATGTCATCCTTTGGCTTCATTCTTGTCATGTTACGTTAGAAGACTTTTATCATAACTTTGTCAAGCAATAGATAGAGGGATTGTATCGAAGGAAAAAGATGTTTTTGTAGTATCCTGCGTTTTGGATATGAAAGGATACTGAGTGTGAAAATATTGATTTAGTTTTATTATTAGTAGATTTTCGCAACGAGATTTTGTCGTTCTCGGTCTGTTTTGTTTCATTCGTTTTCGTCTATTTTCATCAGTTTTTCCTTTCAGTGTGCTTAGAATTGCCAGAGTCATGCACGTACAGTAGTAAATGGGACCTGGAACTATACTTTCAACTCGGAATTCATGACTTTTAATGAGGCGAATGCATTTTAGTCGTGAACATTTGAGCGACATGGACACATTTGTTTTTCAATTGATGAAGAATGATAAAAGCCACAGCGGATTATATTCAAAAGGAAAAAAAAATAATTAATTGAAAAAAAAATGTATCCACATGTTCCTTAAAACCCCAAATAAAAGCATTTCGATTCGAATATGAAGATCAAAATTGTGATTCAGTGTTTCATTGAAATCACTATTTCATATTTCAGAATATTTAATATTCATATTCTAAATTTCAACAATGAATTACACCTACACCTTTCTGTACAAAATGAAACATATACACCGAGTATGCCTTTTCCACTCGAAACAAATCTAATCCATTAACCCTTGAGCATTATGAATAGATTTAAATGCTACAAATGCGTACACAATAACCATAACTAACATTATCCTCTTCTCCATATACAATTCCCGTCACCGCTTCTTCTGTTCCCTTCCGTAGATCTCTCTTTTGCTCTCTATCTCCCTCTCTCTCTCTCTCTCTATGACGCTTTCTCTCTATAACTTTTTTGAATTTTCTGTTGTTGTTGTTGGTAGCGCCCGTTTCTCCCTTGTCATAACCATCCTTGCAGCAACAGCTCCTAATTCAACTTCATAACTGTATACTACTGAAATTGTAATCTGAAGGTAGCGAACGTACGTATGAACGGTACTACCCGTAACAAAAACAAATTATCCGAAAATATTTGCCATAATATCCAACATTATGTCCTTTAGCAAAAAGGCAATGAAACATAGACTCGACTAGCGAAGGTAAGATATGATGGCAAAGGACTGGAGCGCGGAGGAGTGAGTTGGCGAGTGTATCAAACGAGCCAAAAGGATATTGTCGAGAGTGAGAGAGAGTATGAGTTAGGCAAATGGGATAGAGGTAAAAGCATAACAGTTCCGAGTCAAAGCCAAACGGAGCATATGTATGCCACAGGATGTTGTTACCGCTCTCACGGAAGCCACTCTCTTACTTTATTCATGTTCACAAAACGAAATATCCTAGAATTTATACGTTGTACAAAGTGCCAGGACATTGGAACTACTATATACACAAACGTGCCAGCCAGGTCATGAATACAAACAGTAGGCAAAGGAGTGGACGCGGCGACAGGAAGGGTACTAGGAATCGGTTTGAGACGAGAAGCAAGGGAAATGTTTCGTGTGCTTCTGATGATGATGATGATGACGATGCGGGAATAATATAGGACAAGAATGAAGGGTGAAGAATGACGCTGTGCCACCACTGTGTTGCTACCACTTTTATACCTCTGAACCGGCTGACTTCTCCATACGATCTAGTCCTTGGGGTGTGTGCCACTGGCAGTTCCGCGGACATGAAGGAAGAGGACAAAATAGACGAACACGTATGATATGGACAACACAAAAAGAATAGCCAGGATGTTGTTGGCTAACCCATCATTCTTTAACAGTTGCGGTTCAAAAAGTGGATTTCATGTGAAAATCTTACAAAAGTCCTAAAGCTTTACAACCGCCCACAAATGCACCCACACGGGCTTAAATCCAGCTGGTTGTCATTGTTGTTGTTTTGTCGTCTTCATTGTTGTTGTTGTTGCCATGGATGATTTTACTTTGGGATCGGCTGATGGCTGGTGTGCGAATGGAACGTTAATAGGACCGAAGAGCAACTAGAAAACGAAATAGGACTTTGAGAATATCAAATGAGAATCAGGCAAATAGATGGGTCATTGCTGAAATGATGTTAGATTTGGGTTGATTTTTTTAAAGGTACTATGACTTTCGGTTCAAATCCATTTTCAGAGTTGTTTCTAATGTTTCTTACTATGAAGTACGCTATGGAACTCGTGTAAAAATTTTGTTGTTGAAACATGTCGTCTCGTATAGAAAGGACACCAAACCAAGATCTTTCAATTTTTTCCAAGGAGATCTTCACTCACGGGAAGAACGTGGCCCATACATCAGAGAATGTTCCACATCGTCCACGAATCCTTGAAATCGTGCGTTTTCATTCAGTATCAAATGAATAAAGTCTTATGAAAGGATTTATGAAAACCAGCAACGGCTGGTCAAAGGCGGCCAAAAAGGCTTGTTTCGAAGACTAGAATACCTAGAACACTAATGACAGACCTATCCAAACATGTGCATACGAGACCTGACGTAAACTTCAGACTCGAGTGTAATACCATTCCGTGACCCAGAACCTCATATGCATGCTAACTTGCTTGCCATCGAAAGCAAAATTTACAGCACCAATGATTTCCTTGGCACATTTCGAGATAGTTCAGCGTTCTCAGGCAAGCTCAAACAAACTCTTGACGTAGGTAAAACGTCAAAGTCAAAGCTTTGATATGCAATCAGAGATTTTATACTATTTTAGTTGTAGTGTACAGTTTTTTTTTCTCTCTTACGCATGAGTTTTCACATTCTATATCATCACTTAGCTGCTTTGACTCTCTAGTCCCTATTCATGCTACCCTGCTATCCTCACGTTTTTTTCCGCTAAATCCTTCGATAGCGAAGCATCTTTCGTAAAAGGACATGAATAAAAAAAAAACACAACTTGTGCCGCTTTGAATCACAGAGAAAAACTTTTCTATATATACATAATCATTACAAGAAGTCCTTTTTAATGTATGCCTTCATGTCCCTTTTGTTGAAACGCAAGCATGCTATTCAAATTTCTTTCCGTGTCGCGACATTCTCTAGAGGGTAAGATTTGTAGAAGGGATATAGAGACGACAGACAGTTCATATTGCTTAGACTGGATACTTTGTGAATGTATAAATGTTTGTAGTGATAACGACAGTAAAGGAGACAGGGCGGAAAGAAGTGGAGAAGAAGAAGTGGAGAAGAACGAGAGAGGGTGAGATGAGAGCACGGATGTCGTGGGAGAGAGAAAATAAACTAGGGCTTCATTTCTTTTGGAGAAGAAAGTTTTGTTGTTGTTTTCCTTTGGTGCAAGCTTCTTCATCCACTGCATAGTTATTTGTTTTTTAAATTTACTTTATCATTATCCTTACGATTAGTCGTTGAAAATTTGCGGTGCAGTTTGTGTTCAGTTGTACATGATATTCTTTCTTCAAATTGTTCAAAGGATCTTACGTCGAATTTGCGTCAAAAGCCACCACAAATTGCATCACAGAATGAAACGAAGTGGAAAAACTTTCAGTTTATTTTATTTATTTCGAGTCCTGGGAGAGTAAGAATTAAAATATAATTGACGAGTTGTAGACTAGCAAGTCGGTGACATAGTAGTACATAGTATAAAAGTATACATTTCAATGTGTTGAAAATTACTTCGTGTAAGAATTTCGCTACAAGATTTTAGACTACGAAAAATGAACTGAAGAGTTAAGAATTCGTGCAACAATATGCTTGGTAGTCCTGGAAACTTTTTTTGAAATACTTTCGTTAATACTTCACTGTTCAGGGTTTCCTTTGAATTTTTGATTTCTAGTTGTTTGATCGTTTTTATATCGCCAGATTTTTCACAACGAAAAGGCTTGAACTTTTGTTGATTTTCTCTCGCTTTGTTGAATTTCGAATCATAAGAATTGTGTTGAGTTTGACAGCTTTGCGTTTTTATGCTTCAAACTATTCTTTTATGCTTCAAACAACACCTGCGGTTGTTCTGCACTCCAAATGCGGCAGTTTTGATGTTATTGGAATGGCCATTCAATCAAAAATGAGCCTCATCGCTAAACAAAACTTTCTTATGAAATTCGGGATTTGTACGAATTTGTTCTTGGGCCCATATATCGAATCTATGCCGTGCACATAGGTCGCTTGGTTTGAATTCTTGCACGAGTAGGATTATGTTAGCCCACAGATCGTTAAAATCTTCCATTTCGTTGATGGGCGCACGTTTAACCGTTGAGCTCTTGTCGAAACGACTTGCTTGGGTCCTCATCGATACTCCGCTCTACGGCTGTTATGGTTTCGCATGACACATGACAACTGTCACACCATGTTGAGCATTAAAAAGTGTTGCCGACTTAAATTTCGATGCGTCTAAAACTAACAATCTTTTTTTAGTTTATTAAGTAATTTAGTTTACCGATTTTATATAAATTGTACAAACGAATATCCATCTCCAGTATTATTTTCCTTTTGCAGGTTCTTGTCAGGAGGTCTTTCATGACATTAAATCTAATCAACAATGACTGGGCACTATCACGTTTTTGAAAAAGTTTGCCGCATATGATAGTGAATATTCTTCCTTCTAAATACAAAACAATGAAATAATGTAGAACAATGTAGAGGTAAGTACACTCTTTTTCTTTGTGATAGTAGAATATCCCTTTTTCGAATATCAAGCCAATGTTACAATTTGTCAAAAAAATATTGGCATTCCACAAGCATATCGGAATTTTGCATTTGGACGGGTCAATTTCTGTTTTGTTTCGTATAATGGGAAATTGGCAAAACTTATCGAATATAAAATAAATTAGGGCAAAAATAATAAATCCTTAAAAAATAATCAATATTCTTGGAGACAAGAATGCGGTTAAGGATCAGGAATTATACACCTGTTTTCAACAATTCACAAGAGCTTGATAAGTTCTTCACAATCTCGTAAGTTCTTATAGAATTTCTTAGCAAAACTTAAAGTACCAAGAAGGAAAATCCTTAAAAACCGACAATTTCGCAACTCGTTCTTTACCATCCTATTTTGGTAAGCAAATCAAATACAGAATTTCCCTCACGTATGCGTCTATCGTTTTTGACCCCTTCCAAATCCGTCGAATAAACATGCAAATAATTTTCAAAAATAATATTTCTTGTCGAAATCTTCTGACTTTCTGTAATCTATTCCTTCATTCATTTCGTTGTTGTAGTTGATTTTTTTTTTACTTCTGCTCCTTCTTGATTTTCCTTTTTAATTTTCAATGTCTAGACGCTACTCCAGTGAGTCCGTCGCTATAAGTTTTACTGTTCAATGACTTGACTTACATACCAGCTTCGTTGAATCGAAAGGATACGTACAAACACTTTACTCTTTGTAGTTCTTATAAAGATTCGCACTGTCGTTGATATCCAAAGGATTAAGATAAATACATCTTTCAGTTCAGCATCGTTGTCCGTTCATACGGTAATCACATTTATGCTATTGGGCGTTCGTTTGTTGGGCACAACAACTTTATAAATTTATTTGAAAGTATTTGTAAGGTTAACGTGCTGATTGGCGGGAAAGGACTTTTAAAGTCAAGTATGATATAAAAGGGATGTGATTGTGCAGGCGTAAAAGTATTTTTTTCTCTCATGAAGGATTTTTGGTGAAGTTGAATTCTTTGATTCGGTTTCGTGAGTCTTATCAAAGTCAAAGAGTATATAAAAGGATATATGAGAAATCTCTTTTTGTTTTAAAACCAAGGTTTCAAGCTTGGTTTCGAGTCAGAAGCAAGACTATTTAAGTAAATAATCGCAGATTTCATGGCCAGAAGTCACGAAGGAAAGGATTATTAAGAGTACGCGTTGTATTAAAATCGAACCTAAACTATTCCAAGGATCGAATAACAGAGATAAATTATTCAGTATGTTTTCGAGCTTTTCATTCAATTAAAACTAGAAGCAATAAAATGTAAATTAGAAGTTACCTACTCATATCCTAGTAAGTTATTATTTGATTGTTTGTTTTTCAAGTGGAAAGTAGGGACTTCCTGATTACCGTAGAAATATCTCTTAGCTAGGAACAAGTTCAACTATTTCCTCCCACCTGTATCCACAATACATTCATTACTCGTAACCACTTCCTTATCATCTAAACTCCTAAACATTGGCTAAACTTTGCCTGCATTTCTGTTGCCATTTCGTCATCCTTTTCACTAGTTTCTCTTTTTTTCCTGTTTAAGTTGCTTACAATTTCCGCACTGCGTCTGCAGTGCATGAAATGCCACTATACTTTGTCTGACACCCACATTGCGACCCACAATGTACATCTATCCTCTAGTTATTCCTTGTTCAATTCAGTTCCCACGATTCGATATAAATCCTACAACCCCCTCAAGGACATTTGTGGAGGCGTTTTGTGTTTATGGTGGAACGAGTTGTGTGCGAGATCCTTTTGCTTTGCTCGATGCACACTGAAGAAAACGAATCAAAAATAAAAAAGGACGAAATAGAAGCAAAAAAACTGAATACCGAGAAAGAGACCTTTTGGATTTGTTTGTTGAGTCTGAAAGAGTGTAAAGCGAGGGAATCCCAACAAAGGACACCCTGGCAGCAACATGGGACGCGAAGTGTGGCAAGTGAAGTTCGGATGGTGAAGACGATGTTGACGACGATTTTGAACAGTGAAAAATACGTACGTGCACTCACTAACTGGTGATACGAAAGGCTTTTGGGGGAGGGGGCTGTGATTCAATGGTGGGATGGGAAAGTTTGAAAACAGGTCAATTTGGTTTGGACTTAGTATGTTCGCACAAAAGCGAGCTCTCCAGCTAGTAAAAGCTAAATATGACTGCTACATCCGTCTGTATCGTCTATATGCCACGGGTTTCATATTCCTTTTTTTTGCCACCCGCTCTCATACCCCGGTTTGTGTTTCAGTATCATTGCTGGCTACACCGGAAACGCTTATAGAAATGTCCTTTGTAACGGCAATAACGACGACGGCGATGACTACGACGATATCTCGATACATGAGCCTTAGCCGTAACAAGAGCAACGTGAGTGAGAGAGATTTGTGCGCTACTCTAGGGAAAGTCGAAAAGGCCATGAAGCGCCAGGAGGTGGGGGTGCATGTCTGTGGGGGTAAAATGCCAACTTTCATTTGCTAAGTGGGTACGCAAACAGTACAGTGTGAGGTGAGATTGTGTGGAAAAAAATGGAAATTCTACGTTTCGCCTCATTTCAGTAAATTATATGGCGATGGATTTTTTTTTGTGATGCGTGGTTGGCTATTGAAGATAAGGATCTCTGAAGTTTCCGCAAAAATGTCAAAATATGCTGCTGAAAGAACCAACTTTTATTGTGTATAACATTCCCGAAAAGTTGTATTTCCGTTACGAAAAACATGTTAAAGGTGATGGTAGATTCACTTGCGAACTACCTCAGCTTGTTCCACGAATTATGGAGGAACATAAGAACCACGTTTGGTTTGTCCTCTCAGCGAAATCAAAGAGATTTAATTGTACGTTCCGGGAAATAAACATAAATGTCAACTTTCCCGTAGCCACCTTCTGGGTCTAGCATGACACCAAACTTTTTCGCTTTTCCGCAAAGCCTCATCACCCATTCATTCAGACACAGTAGATGTAACAGCATTCACATTAAATCGTCCTTTCAGGCGTAGTAGCATTCGCATTAAATCGAACTTTCACAAAGCTTCATCCAGTATGTTCTTTGTTGGGAGAAAAATCTACTCGGGAAATTATAATTTGCCTTTTCCTAGTATAGAAAAGCGTAATAAAGTCAGAAAATATTGTTAAAATGACTATGTGTAAAGATCACCAAAAAAGGACATTGTGACATTGCTCAACTGCTGGTTGAATTTAAAAAGGAAAAATTCCCGTGCCATTCATACAATTCATTGGAATCGACAGGACATTACAATGTATAAGTAACGCCAAGTAGGACTATGATAGCGAAATCGGGTCGACAATGACAGCCATGGTAAGCTATCCCTCCTGTATGAAACGTACGCCTGGGTATTGTAGTAGAATTTCTATTAGCTGCAAAGGGTCGATATAATGGTGGCAGAGACATGATATTCAACAGGGGGTGGGGAGAGGGTATGTAGGTAGTGATGATAGAAATACAAGTTAATTGACTTATAGTGCTTCTAACCAACAAACAGCTTTCTACGTCGCACAAACAATGCTATGCGGGTGGAATAACCTGTGAGCTATATGCTAAGGAATTGCGAAGTAAGGCTGTTGTGTGTATGTCATTCTCAAGTGCGTTTATACGTAGATCCTTGATGATACGTTGTTAATATTCGACTGAATTATAGACAGGATTTTGCGGAATTGCGTGAATAGGTGTGAGAAAATGTATTATTGATAGGGTGAAGATTGTTAGAATGTTTCATACGATAATCCTTAGTTTAATTGTTGTAAAATGTATGCTGCTGAGATATTGTAACAAAGTCTCGACTTTGAAGAATAGTTTAGGTTTCATCGATTGGAAATCGAAAGAGCCTGACTAATGGATTCCATAAAAGGAAACACGGATCAGTATCGCAACGTTTCATAAGTTCATTGGGCCGGTCAAGCCAAGAGTTCGGCTATGGAATCGAACCACAATATTTTTGTTTTTAGATTCAAGGGTTAAATCCATATTTCATCACCCGTCACAATCCAGTGCAAACCTGACTTTCTTCAGTGTCGTTAAGGCATGTTTTTATCAATGTCTATAAGGAACATAAAGAATTCTCTATGATTTCACACCTTTCCAAAGTTTCCAAGCGATCGCTTCTAGTTTTTTGTAGTTTTAGTTGGATCTAGGTTGAATAACTCCTGCGATGTTGCGTCCTCAAATTTTTGCGGGCATCACAGACATTCAAATTGAAATCGCCACTCTGTATCCTACGTTCTTTAGGGCTTAGAGCATAAACTGAGTAAGTTTATACCAGCAAATAATGTCGTTCAAAAGCCTTTTCTTTTGCCGGAATGAGGAAAGCAACGTGTTTCGCAAATGTTCGTTTCCAAGCACGAATTTCGATATTTTTGCAGAGCTCTGACATCATGACGCTATAACTTAAGCGAGTAGAATAAAATGGCATACATGTCAAATAACTTTGATGTATACTTGCGTCGAGCGACATCTGTTAGAAAAACTGATAGGGGTTGGTTCGTACACTTTATATAGAATTTATCTATTCTTGGTAACGATTTAGTATGTTTACTCATACTCACTGATGCTAAGGACATTCTCTTGAACAATTCACTCTTCTGAATTCGAATCTATATCGTCAATATGATTGTTTTACACGTCTTCTTGCCTATCATGTCTGTCATTCATCTGAAAATACTTAGAAACTACTTAAACAAGTTTTGATTAAATGAAGATAACTTCAAGCCAGCAAATAAAAATTGATTTGTGACTCCTTTTGAAACCCCTAGATAGTTCATGAGAATACAAAAAATGTCACAGAATCGATAAGGTCAAAATACTGGCGAAGGCATTGTAATGTGTCTCGTTTAATTTTTTTTTTAAATATTACCAGTTCCGATGCCTACAACACAATGGAAGTTGTTCAGGTGGAAAAGAAACTTGAGAAGAATTTAAAGGACTCTTTAAAAATCACTTGCTAAACTGAATATCTGAACACATTTTTTAAAGAAATCATTCCACTAAATAAGGCACTTTGTCCGGTAAATTGTCGGTAAATCCAGAAATGGCTTCATGAAACACCACACTTCTCCGGTAAATGATCGAGAAATTCTGGAATGGTCCCACAAAATAAGACACTTAAGTAAGTGGTCCAGAAATCCAGAAATGGTTACACGAAATAAGACACTTCACCGTTAAATGGTCGATAAACCCACAGTAATTGATGCAAAGATAGTATAGAAATATCAAAAAAGTTTTTTTCACTTTTCTCCATTTTAGTAAAGAGTTGTGTTGAAAAGAACCCAGTAATGCCTAATCCTTGACATTCATATTCTTGAAAAAGTGAGCTTAAGTACGCAGAATTACAAGTAAAAAAATAAATTATAAATTTCTGAACTGTCAGATTCTTATGATTCTTCTTTGTAGATCTTCGTATATCGATGTTTCTCGTTGGCAATGCTGGGTTCGACACAGAATCCTAATGCCTAAAAAGCGAGTGCTATTGAAAGCTGTCAAAGAAAATTGCGTCAAGTTACCATTTATGTTCTAGAATTTTAATACAAGATAACTGCGAATTTGTGTAGCTCACCTCCTTTCTGAGAGATCTCGATTCCGTTCAAAATTTTTCAGTTACTTAACATTACCAGAAGAGCTTTAAGTTTGAGTCAAAAGTAATGAAAAATAACATTAAATGGGTTTTTTGTCAAATTTTGTACCATATTGTTTTAGCAATTTAATTCATTGGTAAAGATGAAAAAGAAACCGAACGCAGTTCATAGATAGTGGTTCAAGTTTCTTTGTTGAGAGGCTGAAGTGGGGGAGGGGGGTCGTTTTTTGTATTCATCTGCTAAACAAGTATGAATTCCAATGATTTACAAAGGAAAAGCAATACCCATGAACGTACCACCTTCACTTCAGATTCCAATCATGGCTTAGCCATCAAAATTTCGTGTGCTTTTTACCCGTTGACAGTTCTTAAGCTTGAGTGACATGGCTACAAGTTGCTTTGATCCACCGCGCTGCTGCCTGGAAACAGATTACACTAACAACAATTCCACTTGGCTCCTAATCGATTCTATCCAACAAATTTCTAGTTTGTTTGGTCCATGGAATTACAAGAAATTTTGTTTGTCATTCTTCGAAAAGACCGTTCGTTTTAAACAAGTGCTCCTTCTATCTCCCTCTCTTTCTTTCTCTCTCCCTTCCTCCTTACTTTGTTGCGTGCATTAAGGAAGACGTTCCTGGTACATTATTCATATTCCCGGAAAAAACTATTCCAATTTATCCCAAAACAATTCTCGTGAAAACCCTCGATAAATTACATACATGTATAATCCCAGCAACCTCATCGGTATCAACAACAACAAAAAAGGGCGAAAGCCCGAATACCATCCAACTCTTTCTAATGAAATCCTAAGAACTTACACCATCAATTTCCAAATCAAACTGTCGATTTGAAAAATTCCCATGCTGTTGTTCCGGTGTCGTTCACTACAGGATAACATCCGGAAAGTTTACAAATTGAGCAATTGCTTTTCCCTATGTTAGCATTTCACTTGTTAGTCGCTAGCGTGGCTTCAGACTAAACGGGATGGGTAGGAGTCCTACAAACGAAGCTACAGCTTCAAAAATTTTCTTGCAAGCTGAATAAGACATGGATTTATTAGATATCCCGGAACGAAAAGTAAAATAAAAGGAAACGACCGCTTTTCATTCTCAACCTTTCAATTGGTATCTCTGCGTCTTCTGTGTTCCTCAGTTGACTTTTCGCTATATCGAAAAATGTCACATCCATACATAAGATATCCTGTTTTCTCGACTGCCTGACTGCCTACACGTGTAAGGATTTTCATCTACCCTCAACCGTTACGTACACACCAAAGCATGACGTCACTTTCAATTCGGTCGTCCTTAGTTGCTTGCTTACTTTTCGCTTTCGCTTACTTTTTGCCCTATTGGGCTTCATTGGCCAACGCACTTCCCTGAGAAATTTTCTTAGATCTCAGCTAAATATATATTTACATACGCCAACGGACAAACGGGCCGATGAATAGAGGCATAGCGGCACGGTGCGAGAAGCCATTCTTTGATATCCTGCGATACGCACATCACACTCGTGACGTAATGCTGAACGAACGCCTACACGGCGTGAAATTTCGGATGAAAGTGCAGGAAAATGTGTTGGTTGAAAATGACGATGATAACAGTAGGCGGTAAAGCAATGACGCTGATGTCCTTGTTGGCTTAGCCGGCTTTTCCACGATTCTCTACGTCGAAAGCGAGAAGAGACAAACAACACGTGCTCTCCGAGTTTTTGTCAAATGTGGCCAAGGTTACTCGTTTCGAGTAAAGGCCATATGCCAATGTAAGCGAGTGTATGCGCGTGGGAAGTAAGATCGGGTGCGGTCGATGGACTTCGTACTTGGTCGTTTCTCCTTAAAAGCTTATTGAACGGGTCGATGATAGGAGATGGGTCAGGACTTTTAACAGACTTGTTTTGGCGAAGCCCTTTTGAAAATTGAGTGTGAAATGAGTACTAATACCATTTCGGAGGCATCTTGAAAGAATTAAGGATATCAAGGTGCACAAAGGAGTACAAAAGGACCTATTTTCAATCAACCGAAATGCTTTTCACTGAGAGCAGAAACAAAGACAAAACTCTAGAGGAGCTCGAGGAATAAAATGCACGTGTACACAACCTTCAGTCAGCGTCTCCTTGCTGTCCGTGCCCGTTCCACTGTTTTCGGTGCTGAAAGGACTTCAAACAATATTTGCAGCAGCAAACCCGTGCTTGAGGGAGCGGAAGGAAGTAGAAGCATGAAATTCAATCGTTTGGCCACTTGATAATATAACGACAACGTAAAGATACTCCGTGCTGATGGTGGGTCAGTGGGTGGCTCTCCCGTGGGAACCTTCTACGGTAACGGAAGCTATTCTCATAAATTGATGACGCCATATTGATGTTAGCACTTTAGCATAGGCATCACTGACTCGCAGAGAATTAGAACTTTAGTCATGCTTGACGTCATCCAGCAATCAAGCTATTATTGGCTATTGAAGCCAGTTCACGGGCCCAGATTCACTTGAGTGTCCTGTTTTCAAAAAGATGTCCTGTCTCGCAGCGGTGCAGCAACGAAAATTGAACGGCGAATGGAAACAGTGAACAAAGCTATATCACGGCTGTGTGTCCTTTGATTGCTAGTCGGGGTGAATTCTCTCACCTGAAAATCATATGTTATCGGTACAAAAGGTGGATGAATTATGGTTGCGTGATGGCATATTTACTGTTAACAAGGGCAAACTGTTCAACGTTTGGTCGGACATTTGTGTCGTGCGGTTATTTTCCTTGGATTTATGGCTGTTGATATTTATTTCCTTAAAGGACACTTGTGGGAATACAATGAGAAAGAGCTTTGCTAAATAGATGGGTATGAATGTGGGGTGGTCACGTTTAATGGTTGTAATGGAATGTTGCTGATTGTTCTGCTAAAGTGGTTTGGAAGAGTGTGGTTATGTTTTGTAACGGTTAAATTGAGGACCATGAAGGGTAGGACTACTTGCGTTGTTTTATTTTTTTCTTAACTTACCGGCCGGCCAATTATGATCCCTGAGGGGTGCAAAAACTTTATAATTGTTGAAAGCTTCCTTCCACTATAATTTGAGTTCCATTCGAGCAGCATGAATACACCAGATAAGCTGCAAGTCCTTAATTCTTCACTAATTTCGTTAACAACGGAATAGAAATCTTAATACAGTTAAACTACTGTCAACCCCTGGACATCCCACAAATAAAATTAATGAATCCGGAGGAGGTCGTTAGCATTACTTACCCGAAATGAAATCACTTCCTTTGAAGGACTACGTAAGGCCGGTCACTGGCATCACGCCCCCATTAATGCCAGCCGAAAATTAGGAGAGCAGACCATTGCAGGAAGTCAATTCTTTCGGTGGGAGCAAGAGTTTTGTAATATTGACTCGACTGACCTTTGCGGAAATGAAAAAGCTTTACTCCTGCTTGTCGGTCGGCCTTCCTTATTAGACATGGCATGCAATTCATGAAACCGAAAACATATTTTCGATAATTGGTTAAGTGTAATTATTGTCGCAAGAATGTTTTCAGGACACGAGTTTGTCGCAAGAATGTTCATGTGGGCGTGTGTGTGTGTGTGTGCAAAGTAGCGAATTCTCAACGATAATTACTCTTATTTACGGTGTATTGAGCACGTTAAGAAGTCAATTATGAGAAGTGATGAAAGAAAGGATGAGACAGACTAATTTGAAGTTGGATACAACTTTTATGGAGTAAATGGTTAAGTTCCACGGAATTTGACATGTGTCAGATAATGGAGAAGGGACATTGTGAAGTATAATGGTCTATTTGTCAGAAATGAAGGCATCATAAATCTTGAGATATCGTCCTATTCTTCGAACTTTTTGCGCTATATGTTAAGGCAATACGAAGAATCGACCACGTCCTAACTTTGAAAAACATTTATGTATCCCAAACCAAAGAAATAAAGTAGCGAACAAACCAACGCAAGAGAAAGAAAGTGTATTCAAAAGGACTAATCAGCTGCATGAGATCATATATTAAGGGTGGCCTAAAAATAAGGAACGCCGGCCTACATAAACTATTCATGGTTGCTAAATGCACCCATAATATCTACTATTTCTCGCGAAGAGAAAATTGAGAACTCTCTCATCAAAGTTAAACACTATTTTTGCTCTTGTATTGCTGAGAGCATTTGCTAATTCTCTGGTGATGGCATTGCAATTTCCAGGAATTCTTGAATGTCTGAGTAGCAAAAAGCAAAAATAAAGTTGAGAAAATACTTTCAAATACGAGGGACTCACCATAAATCCACTGAATTTTCTGAGCTTCTGATATTTGGTTGGTCAAAACTACCAACTAGTATTGATTTATAAAGTAATTTTGAATTTACAACTTTCCGAGGGATACAAATTTAGTCCTGATTTTGTTTTCTCTCCAATTCATTTTCTGCTAGGTACAGTTTGCAAATTCAGACTGTAAGCAATAAGGATTGTAGTTATGTTTGACAAACTGTGCGAGAAAGTATTTTTCGAGTGGACAAGGACGCTTTACAAATAAATGGTTTTATTTGAATATGGATCGATTTTTAAGGGTGAAATTTGATTAGCGTTGTTGGAAGGATTTTGCACACAATCTAATCGATTGATAAAACTGTTGCCCTAGATTCGGCGTTGATTGGGGAGTGGTTTATGTGTTTCGTAAATTTATTAAAACTCATGAAATAACTTAATTATAAATTTCATTGAATTTGGTGACCTTAACGAACTTTGTTATTAAATTTAAATTAAATATGTGTAATCAACTTAAAAGGTATGACTAGTAAGTGTAAAACCCATTCGTTTAATTTCTGAAATACCGACTAAAAAACCGTGGTATGACACGCTTGTAGCTGGTTTTTTTGGCTAGTCACATAATTTCGGTTTGGAGTGACTTCATCTTTTTAAGAGTCGTCAGTGTAGATTGTGATTTTATGACTTCAGGATTAGGTCTCTCTCGTTTCCCACGCCTTGTTCGCAATATTGACTTAGTTAGGTGTCCTAAGCGGTCTTTGTGTCCGCTGATGATTTTTTTATTTCTATTTTTAAGCCCATTTTAAGATGTAAGCGTGTATGAATTCAGAATCTCGAGGTGTCCTGCTCAAGGATAGTTGGTTATTCTGACGATGACTGTCTTTGATCGACATCAGGTGGGTCAATCGTGGATTTTGACGTAGTTTTCAGAGCACCAGTGATCATCATTTATGCCATTCACTGTATCCTTCGAAGTCACAAATATATAGTAATGTTCCTGAAGTCCCGACCACCACACTATCACTCTGTGGATGGCTGTTAGTCTCACCATTGTAGAGACCACTTTGCTTTGTTACAAACTCATTTGGGCCAACCTCAGTTGTTCAAATCTTGGCGATCAGATAGGTGAAGACATTGTTAAAATGACCGTTCGCTGCCTTAAGCTTTTCCACGTATTTATCGTACTTTTGGTACTCCCAGGTTTCATCATCGTAGTCCTATTCCTGTGTGAAGAGACGCCGAGACGAGACTTAAGAAGCTTCAATAGCTTAAAGGTTTCGTACCGCGTTTGCTGTGATTCATGTCCTATGGTAACGCGGAATCTAGCCGCGTTACCCTGCTTCTTGGGACAACTTTTATCTCGTGTTCCATGCTTATTCGACTGAGGTCCGTATGCAGACAACCCAACGACTGCTCGTTTTTATATTTTCTAACCAGATGTCGCTTTTATTCTGCTGATTGTCTGTAGGATTTGCTGCGAAGGTTCCCGAACATATCTTTTTTTTTTGCAGGATTGCTTGTGACTTGATTTATAGATCCTACTGAATTTTAACAACTATGTATAGAAGTGAGTCGGGATCGGAACAGATCGATAAGACTTCTAACCTTGTATTTCGGGTTTGTTGTTAGCTCTTTGTATTTCGGGTTTGTTGTTAACTCTTTCCTTCCATTTCCCAAAGTTTTGTTCGCTGCATTTAGACCAGGTTTCACTCGCTTTCCATTTTTTTTATCTACGGATCATGGAGAGCCTCTTCACGTCAATTTCGACTCTTCTTCTTCTTCTTGTTACGCCTGGTTTCTTTGTTCGGGCGTTCCTTCTTATGGGTCTACGGATCACTGGAAATCTCTTCACGTCAACTTTGATTCAATGCTTGAAGTTTCTGTGCCGCTTACATTTCAATGTTTTGGTTGATGCTCCAATCTATACAGTAGGCGTGGCAACCTCCATTCCACTTGTTTTCGTCTTGTAGTTGCTCGTCAAATGCAGCCCCTGTCCTCACTGCTTACATTTCTCGCCTCGATCGCCGTAGGTGTACAATTAGTTGCAGTAGTAGTAGTAGTAGTAGTAGTAGTAGTAGTAGTAGTAGTAGTAGACGCAGCAGTAGTACTAGTAGTAGAAGTAGTAGTCGAAGTGGCGGTTGAAGCAGGAGTAGCAGGTAGTGATAATGGTAGTAGCGGTACTGTCATCAGGAGTAGTAGTGATAGCAGCAGTAGTAGTACTGGTAGTAGTAATAGTAGACTATGTAGTAGCAGCAGTAGTAGTAGTATTAGTAGTAGCAGTATTAGTAGTAGTAGTAGCAGCAGTAAAACAGGACGCAATAATAGTTAAATGAATAGCATTGTATAAGAGCTCAGACGTTAACAATTCCACATAACAATAAATAATTTATTTTACTTTCATCACTCTCACACCAAAGCTGCAATAAAAACAATATGCAAAAATATGTGAAAAACAAATTCAATATTATTTCCACGTAGAAAATCACTAATTCTAATGAAAAATGTACACGACATGGTCAAAAACAAAACTAATCCCTGTTGTGAATATAGAAACTGAATAGTGTGACATCATTCCATTCTCTCACTTTTGCAGGATAACTTTACCGAGCCTGTACAATATTCACCCCCTAGTGTCCATTGTTTAAACCACTAACAGTTTATATAATATTCCATTCATACGAGCACCATACACATGGCAGTATGTTTGATCCTATCATTATTGCTGTTGTATTTAAATGCATCCTTATGGGAATTGACGGTCATACATCACTCTATTGACCCCGACAAAATCATCACGTTAAATAGCAATTGAGGAAGAATGACGAGAATGACCATTCCAGTCGACTTTCCCTTCTGTATTCAACGCATGATTTCCACATTTTCCATTGTATTGATGGACAAAATGGGAAGCTTAACAAGTTTTCATGCAATGCATTTTCAACTATCTCCAACACGTTACCCCATGTGGTCAATCCTTCCCTCATTTATTTCAAAAGCGATAGTCAACCAACTAGGCTGGCATACTACCAAGCAAACGCCATCCTGCCAAACAGCTTACTAGGTGTATTGCTGCTCGTCATTTTACACCTACACCTTACATTACACACCTTTACATTGTCATTTTACATTTACACCTTACATTACACACAACCATTTTACAATCCTTGTTTACAGTAGTTTTATAGGACATTTTGCCATGATCTGTGCGGACGTTTTTGTAGGGGTTGAGGCGGGTGTGTGATGTAATATATGGTAATACTGTGAAGGAGTCGAAGGGAAGGGAGGGATGGCCTCGCCTGACAATTACCTTTATGTATTTGGTATTATTGATGGACGCAAAGAGACCGTATCCATTTCCAGTTTATTTGAAACGGATATTCATGAGTTAAAAATTAAAAACCGGTAAACAATATACAAAAAAATTCAAAAAAAAAAGGATTCAGCGAATGAGTGAACAGATAGGATAATTTATTAATAGGTGAGTGGCGAATAAATTAATGGCAAATGGCATATGTTCATGGAATTATATTTTGACATTATGAATTCATGTATAGTGCGAAAGGACGATGACGCACTGAGAGATAGTTTTGTTATGTGCCAGAAGCACAATTAAATGGTTTGAACATTTATGAGATACATATAGGGTAGATAGCAGTTTTTGCGAAGGATATGCCCCAGTCAATATTGATAACATCATTTGTGTGTTATGTCGTGGATGAATTGATTTGGGCGAGAATATTTATTGAATTTGGTTTATTTATAGGTTATTTATTCAGTGACTGAAAACCAAGCACTTTATGAGTTGATCTCGTCTAGAATGATTTTATCGTTTAATGCAAGCTGCGCATCAGGGTTTGTTCCGAGGTTCTGTAAAGTTAGGTCTTTCATTCTCTTTCCTTTGAAAAAAACTTAGTATTTCGCAAGGATAATTCAGTTATCGAGTTTCAAAGTTTATCTTGCCAAGAGGCAAGAGTTTATCTTGCCTGATTGACTCTTTAAAGGCAACTTACTATTTGTGCGAACCACTCGTTCTCAACTAGATCCCCCCCTTGAATGTTATGGGTTCCTGTCTAGATGACAATTGTCCTATTGACCTTATAAATTAATTTTTTACGCTTCAAGGATCTAAAGTATATACGTTAGTATTTGATCCAGTTGTTGCAGAGGCGTAGGAGGGATGATTTCCATGTTTTGAAAAGTTTATCGGTTTTTTGAAACAGCTGCTGAAGTTCGTCTGATTGTTTCTGGGTCCTTGTAGAAAAAGTGTTTCGATACAAGAGTGATTTGTGCAATAATTCGGGGTCTAATCACTATCGCGTTTCGTTTGGTCGCCTGTAAAATTTTGAGAGAAGGATATTCAGCACCTTCACTGGAATCCACTGAAATCCCAGTGTTTTCCCCAAATGGTAGTCCATCATGTTGCAAGTCATGCCTATGGTATCGCACACTCAATTATACAATTGAATTTTTTTAGGAACAAGTATGTCACAAGGATCACAATGACAGAAACTTCCTGACGTTGTGGTCCTTTCTCAAGGGTCGATAAATTTTAATTATGACTGGAAATGGAAATGCATTCATCAAACAAGCACTGAAGATGTCGTGTGGAGAGAAACACGTACATAATACCTATCAATCCTTAAGAAAAACAAAACTCGAGTCCTTAATCATCACCTCCTTTAATAAAGATTCATATCAAATAATGTAAATATAATCCCATTAGCTCATCATTTGCCAACATTGCGCTCTGAAATTAACTCAAATCTACACTTCCCTTCCGAATTCCCTCCTTACCTCTTCCCATTCATCTACCAATGCCTCGTCCCAGCTCATTCCCATTAAACGGTAAAAACCCCGCCTGATACATCTCATAAAGAAATAATTGCGCCAAGAAATCCATACCGTGATGTCGGTGACCTGTTTGCCTGTCTTATGCTTATAGTCAGCCTGCACTATGTTGAGTAGTCCAAGAGTCCGTTTTCTGTTGAAGAACGCGCCAAAATCAGAGGAAAAAAAATCAGCTGGCTGAAAAGAACACAGACCAAGACGAGAGACCTATTAAGAAAACAAAAAAAAAATAATAAAATAAATAAAAATAACAGCGGCAACGGCTACATCAACGGCAGCGGTAACAATAAAAAAGAAAATAAATCGGCATAAATGTGTATGACCAAGGTATGTATATATAATACAAATCCATGAAAGATTCCACCAAACTGGCGATCATCAGACAAAGAACCTAAACGTATTCGAAGCATAAAGAGTCTCCGAAGAATGGTTGAAGCTAACAAGAGTGTAACATACTCGACGCGACCCAGGTTATTGCAGTGCATGGCACATGTCTTATGGTTAGTGGTTGGTTGGTTTGCTCAGCTGGTTACCTGTTCTTCACGTTCAAGAGTAACAACGATAACACTACGTCTTAACACTCCTTCGTCTTGGACGCAAAGACAGGTTGGTTGGGTAAGCCTTGCAGTATATGAACTACCTGTGAACATGTACGTATCCATGATCGATGCGCCTGTGGGTAGAAAGGTAGGCATAGGGTAGCGCGCGCTATGTCGAGTTGGGCCATGTTCGCGATCAGAATACAGAATGGGACCCAAACGTGAACCGTGCGGTATACTCGTCGACTGGAGAGAATACCATAGCTGGCAAAGGTAGGCAATGCAATATATCATCCAGGTATCGGAGAGCTCAGCATCTCTTAGCGCCGGTGTTTTGTTAGTCGTATTATGTTCAAATGGATTGGAGGTTGATGGTATTGGGATCAAAGCTAACAAATTCCTGGCCGCGTGATGTGCTATAATGCGGCATCGTTTGAAAAGATCGCTGGTAAATTTTTAATGAAAATACGTGTTAGATTCAAGTTAAGCTTTTCAATAGAATTTCACAGTGTATTTGTGTGTGAAGACTATTTGGACTTGATGCAAAAACTGATTCGATTCCCATCGTGAAGACCTCCCAAATGGATAAAAATGAATCATTCAATTCTAAGAATCAATAACGCTCAATATTTTCGTCTTAGACTAAAGCATACTTGGATGACTGACAGAATAAGTCATCACAACCCATCCCGACCATTATGCAATCCTTTTTTCCTGGGAACATTCGCAAGAGGAAAGCTTGAAGTGTAGTAAGCAAATGGTTCCAGATCATGTCTGCCAATAATCCAATGCCTATAATTGTATGCAATCATTACTAGCCTTCAGCCGGGTAAGATTATATGCAAAAAAAATGGCGCATGCCACTTGTTATTAATAAAACAAATGACTCACGACACGATCAAGTAGTCTACTATTAAATTTAAATACAAAACGAAGACAGATTGTCATGATCATCCAAAGAATGGATGAGTGTCGCCAATTTGGTCTTACTTTATTTTATTTATTTTTTACGGCCGCGTGTTGTTTAAATCACGCGCAGCTGAGGTTTCGGTTACGACGGGGTCTGCGCAAAGAAGTTCTTAATTGGTTTCATGATCTTCTCGAGATATGTATTGGTATTTGTACTTGGTAAAGGATTGCGAGAAGAGGTAATATTGTATTTGAAGGTTTAAATTTATGGATTTTTTTTCGTACGTCAGTGAAGTCATCGAAAATGTATGATGCATGGCTTACGCGTAAAGTGAGGTAATAGGTTTTCTCATTGATAGACCTTTCAATTGTGTCAAGGATCGGTATTGTTTTATTCATTCTAAGACTTAAGATTCTCGATTCGTTGAGTTCATTGGTTAAACACATATAGAGCTATCATATAGCTATTAAGGCATGGTTTCCTAACAAGACTTACTGATCTGACAATCAAATTCTGCAGCTCATATATCATCGGAGTGGAATGAATTCTCCCTTGCATCCTCTCTGGTATATATTCCACAGGTTTATCCTGCTCCACTTTTCTCAGGAATTCATAAATCATTTTCTGGTATTCCCAGTCGATAGTCATGGTCCCACATACGGTGTGTATACGGTCCATACACATAGCGAGCATAGTGACAGACTGTCACTGTACCCTCAAAAAGGGTAATTTTGGTGGCTTCATAAGGTGAAAAGATTTCTTCTTCTTGTACCTTTCCATGGGTTTTATGTTATTTGTGGAGTTATTGTACACTTCCCTTTCATTTTGGCTAAGCTGATCAGTTTTCGCTTAAGGTTTTCACCACGCAAAGGCTTCGTATACCAACCAGCAATATCAACTGGACAACACCAATAAACGAGTAAATGAGCTGTTTTATTCACACGAAGTTCTGAGGTACAAGTGTTTCTGCTGCAAGGATGCTAGAAAGGTCAGGCAGTCTGAAAGATGTCTAAACAACCAGCTCAAATGCCCCGGTTTCCCGATCTGTATCTTGGGTGTCCAGAACTATCACCTCCTATAAATTGTCTTCATATTGCGTCCTGTTACTTGGATTGAAATCAAAGACCTTCTAAAGGCAGTTTTTGGCGAGCTCATTCAGTCAGTATCATTTAACTCTGGAAGCTCGGATTAACAATGTCATTAACTCTGATCGGAATACAATTCAAGTAACAGATCGAAGCTTTAATTCCAATACAAACAGTCTATCAGCTGCTACGATATTCAAAAAGCCTCTGGAATATCAGAGGTATAATATCTTATAAAAAAAAGTATGAGCTACTTTTAGATGCAAAAAGCCTCATTGTCCACGCATGCGTCACTCTGTTCCAGAAAAGCGGCAAAATTTCACAAAGTAAAATTTATGACAGACTTCTCAGTCCAGAACTAATTTTGACAACGATCCTGAAAATCCAGAATTTTTTAAATTTGTTGAAAAGCAAGCGGTTTTACTGAAAGTATGGCTTCTGGAAAAAAATTTGTGAAAAAGGGTGTAGAAAATGATAATTTTCTTTTTCGCTCTTGCCTCAATTTTTGACAGTTTGCCTTCCAGGACGATTCATACATATTTTGCAAAGGTCATGTCAGCTCACACTTTCTAGGCTTGTGATTGAGTTTCCCTTGGGATCAGGACAAGTTCATGTACTCAGTTCTTTTGGATAACTGTCAATCCCTTGGAGTTTCCTGAGCGCATTTGTTGACATTTGCCTGAACATTCTTGAAATTTACCTTAGCTGTAGCCTATGCTATATTGACAGCGTGGTTTAAAGACTTGTGGTTATCTTTAACTCGTAACCAGCATCTGTTCAATCCTTAATACTGAGTTCCTCTGCGGGCTCGATGCCGGGTTGGAATCTCTGTTCGGCGATCCGAATAATCTTCGATGAGGCTTGAGTTTCTACTTCTGTTGTCGGACTATCAGTCACCTAACGATGATAGATACCTTCGGGAATCTGTCAAGGTCCAGCGTGGTTCTGACCAGGCTCCCTTTTCCATTACATTTGTTGTTGGCATAAGCCGAATCTAATTCACTCTAAGGACTCATTGAAGGATTTATCCGCTTTACCCGATTTATCCGCACGTCATGTTATTTTACGCGGTCAAAAGTTTGGCGTCTTTTCAGCCACTTTGTAGACAATTTCAGAGGTTGCCTTGCATTTTTTCAATGAAAAATACAATTGGTGCATATATTGAAACCAGAAGATAAGTCGCATCGCATTCAGCTAATTGAAAAACCTGCAAAGTCTCATAAGGATGAAATTGATTTCTGGAGTCCTTTAATCATGACTGACGAAGCACATTTAACGTATTCTGGAGGTAACTATACGAAAAATATTTGTAATTGAGACCCTTCAATTCCACAAATGATTTTTAAAGAGCCTTCGCATTCACGCAAATCACTGTATGGTGTGGTGCTTGGGTAGAAAGAGTCAAATGGTCTTTCTTTTTTGACAACGAAGATGGTGTTACAATGAATCGAGAGCGATAGCGGGTAATGCAATGTGCTTTTTCGACTAATGAACCCATCCCTCAATCAAAAATCCCTGTATGGCACGTTGCAGACACGTAAATATTCATACGTACTTTTTTAAAAATATAAATGGCGCCACTGTGTCGGGAAATAAAACGCTATACCACGTAACGATCTGCGGTTTTTTGACAGATGAACTGTTGGTGCCAAATAAACTGACAGAATATTGTACGCAGGATTTCAGTTTCCAAAAACGGAATCGTAGAAATCCACTGTTGGCGCAAATTGGTTATTAAAAATCAATGTTCGCCGAGAACTGTTATCTGAAAAAAGTGATTACAATACGCTTTCTGAAAGTGTCATTGAACGGAAAATGTCCGTTTCTGGGAGTCCTAGAAATGCACAAATGATTGTTGAGAAGACTTTAAATTCTCGGAAAGTCACTATATAGTGCAGTGTATCCTCAAAAAGTGTCACTGAGCCATACTTTTTCCAAAGTAAATACCTTTTCAATCATCAAATTTGACTATGACCAGACGTTTTATCGTAAAGTTATTCAACGGTCAAGTTTAAGCCAACAAGGCCAACACTCTCGCGCAGCTTGAATTTCAAGTAACTCAAGTTGCTTACTCAAAGAAAGTGCACAAATTATACGCGAAATACTTCAAAAAGTGATGAAAAATACAAAAAAAAGCGCCGATATGAGTGTGACCGCTGGTGGAATACGCTTAGCCGATATTATTTTCAAAAGTGAACAAAATAAAATGAATTTATTGCATTTTATTCATTTGAAAACAAATTAAAAAAAAAAATATTTATTCAAAAAAACAACAAAAAACTTCAGAACACCCTGTAGAACATATGTCAAAATTGATATTTCAGTGACATTTGTAGTAACTAAATTTTAATATTTTGATTTTTGCCTAGTAAGTTTTAGCCCTCTGATCAAATCCTGCCGGATAAAGCTCAAGATCAATTTTTATAGTTCTGTTCAGTGGCGTAGGTAGTTTTCGGCTAACGGGATATGTCAACAAGCGACATAGCCGTATGTGTTGTGATAATAAATCACCGTTAAATGTGCCAATAGTATATCGTATCGATATATATTTATTTTTATTTTTTTTATACCAATAGTATCATCGACCCATATTTTTTTTTTAATGCGGAGTGAACTGTTGTTTCCTAGTTTCAATGAAACAAAATATGCAAAAAACCGGAGACATTCAGTTTACAATAATGAAAGCTTTGTAGCCACCGAAACAATCGACTTATTGAAAACGAAATTGAAAACGAAATGGTGCGCTCAAATGGCCTTCACGTCATTCTCCTTCTGATTTTGTCAAGTCCTTGCTTTATACTATCAAAGTAGCAAAATTGGAAGCATGAAAGGAAAACATTCGATGGGTAATTGACGGAATAAGACCAGCTGTATTAGAAAAAGGGCCAAAATATTAGGCATTATTAAATGGCAACGCATTTTCTTTAGGTACTATAAAGTAATAAAATTAAAATTTAAGTTCTCCAGCTCTTATAAACTCTCAACTCACGGAACTTTATTTTTAAACCTTAATAAATCATCAAAGTTCCTAAAACATAAAAATCCAGTGGATTGCTTGTTGCGATAAACGCAGTCTTAAGGGTTGAGGTTTTGTTACTTCACGATTTTGGAGTGGAGAATGCTCTCAAAGACGCTGATTTTCTTCGGGATATTATCCAAAACCCTCAAGGTCAGATTGGCACAGCCAGTGGATGAGGTTCAGGTTCAGTTGGTGAAGAATTTCGTATTGACTAATCTGGACCCACTTAACACGGAGACTCCTGCAGGCTAATTGTTATATAACAGTTTTGACCTAGAATGCAGCTTGGTCAACATCGTGAGGAAAATATTTTATCGCTGCCATGAAAATTAAAACGGGTCGTAAATCTACTCGGTGGTCGTCTTAGAGGAAAACTCGGCAATGCAAAACAAAGAATTCCTTTTTTTTATCTTTTTGCATTTTGATTCCTATTGCGTTTACTATTTTCCTCGCAAGTGAACCACCCAACCGCCTCCTATTCTAATTAATATTTCCTCTAATTTTACGACTATCCTTCGGCCAATTTTACGATAATTCCAATTGCTAATAAAACAGCTTATCGTCCCATAAAACCAAACCCATATTCTGACCACTTACAAACGCTTAATCATAGAACAAAGCGAAAATCTCCCCCCAGAACGATTAACAATTTCATTCTTCGCGGGCGAAATTCACATTAAATGTTACTACTACTAGTTTTATCCATAATATTCCTAATTACAAACCAATAATATGTGTGTTAATCAATCGATGAGTGAATTCAACTATTTTTAAACGGAATTTCCACAAATCCCCCGAACTAAGCAATAGCATGTTGCATGCAACAAGCATTTTCCTCAATTCCTCAGCAACCAAGTCGACAAAATACCAAAGAAGAGAAGTTATAAAAGCCAAAATAACAAAAACAACAACACAACACCGACACAAAAATGAAAAGAAAGAAGGAATGAGAGAAAAAAAAATATAAATAAATAAAATTGTACCAAAAATAGTTCATGAAAATTGTGTGTACATCCAAAAATAATAGAAAAGCGGGGAAAAATGTTTCAATTTGTTCGGTGATTATATCGAGTTCCAAATTTAGCAACCCCCTCAATTTTCCGCGGTCGAACTTGTAAGCTAGTTGGTATGAAAATGGAGTTGATAGGACGAAGGAGGACGGAGGACGAAAAAGGCGGGTAATAATGTGGCGTGTAGGCCGTCACCGCATTGGAACGGTGCTGCTGCTGCTGATGATGATGATGTTGATGACGGTGTTGGGACCAACTCGTTTATAGCCACTCGCAATGGAGAGTGATGTTGCGTTAAAGTTCATATGAAATTTGGTGTATTAAATTGAGCACGGATGGTAATGTATGTTACACGTGTAGGATACGGATTATGATTAATAGGAGTAGGCACGGCAGAAGATATGCGAAAACTTTCCCATGCAGCAATTAAATATATGATGGCTCACTAGAAAATTGGCTGTACTTAGCTTTTTATCATTTACAACGTGATTATTTGAATAATTAATAGAGACCATAATTTTACCGGGTAAGATCCTTTACGTCGAAAGTTAAGATTTAGTCCACTTTTCGCTTACGTAATGTGACGTAATATTTTTGCTACATCATTTTGGGAAAGACAAGACGAAAAAAAACAGTGACAGGTTTAACATTAATGTTAAATAAAATAAGAGAATTAAATTCAAAATGTTCTGATCAAAGCCGAAAAAAAAATACATTAAAATTATATTTGTCAGTAAGAGGTAATTTGAAATATAAATACCAACCATTCAGGTTAATATGGACCAAAAAAAACCCTCTAAATCCTCTGCTACTCTACTTACCAATTAAAATAACCGCCACAGCTTGAGGCGCAGACATGACCAGCAAACTAGAGTTTTTACTTGTATATGCAGGGCTAGAGGGTTTGTGCTGGTTTTGAGTCAGACTCAAAAAAAGAAACAGCAACTGCACTGCCAATTGGACAGCCCCTATCACACTGAAAACCCAGCCTCAAACTGGTCTTTACATTACTTTGGACTAGGCCACTGTTCCAAGTCTTGCCTAGCGGTGCCTTCGGGTTAGGGTAGATATTCCTCTTACAGCAGAGACGGATAAAAGGAAGGAATTACTGAACGGGTGGGACGCCCTTTTTTGCGCTGACAATCAATCGTTGATGTCCTCCTGTATAAGTATGACGACGCTTCTTTTTATCCGTTGATCCTCACATCTTTTCAATCGATACATCTGGAGTGCTCGTCTATTCTCTCCCTTTAAATAATACATCATCCATCTCTTTATATTTTTTCCTTGGACTTGGGGATGAAGGCTTGTAACACCCTAAGTGTCGGATTTCCAGTAGCAACCGGACTACCGACTAAATACCTCTCCTGTCATACCGAAAACCTAGCCTGGAACTATTTATCACATTACTTAGAACTAGACTGTATCAATGAGGCCTATTTGTGGAATTATTTCGAACTAGGCCTCAGTGATACGGCCGAGCGGCGCCTTCAAGAGAATGAATAAATAACTTTAAAAACAGGGATGTATGAGAAAGAAGAGGATTGCTGTTAGAGAGACCTTCCTTCCCTCTGTGTTATAAGGTGATATATAAATCCCTTCTTGATAAGAAGAACCGTTCGCACGTAATGGGACATATCGTTCAATTTATCTTTGCGTGCTCACATCTTACCCGTCATGTTTTTTAAGAGAGAGCATGCCAATTTCATGGAGGAACGCGCCCAGAGCTTGGTCCATCTTCCGCATGGGAAGAAGGTGAGGCAGGCGTTATCTGTCGTCCCCGACGACGATAACTTTTCCGTCTTATGCAGGTAAGACAGAAAAAACCCGACCTCACTGAGTAGTTGTAGTAGCATCTAGTAATAATCAAACTAACCATAGTTTTTGAACAACCATGGCCCCAAGCCACTGATAAGTCGTGCGGTCCACTTACCTCGCTAATTGTTTACCCATGTTTCTTGCCACAAAGCTAGGATCCTGTTACTTTCTTCTCGGCTAACAACTTTCCTCTCCAACTCACCCCTACGTAAACAGGCTTATCTTCGCAGAAATTTTAGCACCTTGAAATATTCCAGAGCAACGAGTTTAACGAAGCATCTAGCAGAATTGAAGGCATAATAAATAATAAAAGTAATAATATAAATAATTAAAATACTGTTTTACTTTTCAAAATCAAAACCAAAATAAAGCATGAGAAAAATAAAGGGAAAGAACCCACCTGAGTCATTTTATTTAAGATGGCTGACCCGGTTAGTAGGAATATTGCAATACAACTAGGGTCCTCACACTAATTCGGTTCCTCCGTAGAAATTGTTTGATCCTCGTTTAGTTAGGATTGGGCTTAAATGAGGTCGTTTTGGCCCAAGAATCGGGCTTATCACGAAGGAATACTACGTCATTGTGAGTATAAATTTGCGTGGACTGATGTTAGCAACTTATTCATTCAAATTTGTAACCAGGATTTCATTGAAAAAAAAAAAGAAAATCCGCTAGAACTCATTAGATTCTCTATAAACTTAGTGATGCCGATCATACTCTCCGGACTTCTATCCACGATTTCCTGTTAAGATGTAAAGCGATCCATTTTCTTAGCACGTTGGTTATCTGATAGTACGAGTACTAGCTACAATAACGCAAAACGAGAACGGTCTAGGAGGAAACCTATGAGCCACCATAATAAGGCTTCCGAAGCTACCCTATATCCGTTAACCGTCGTGATGTCTGTCAGTGCGTTTCGTGTACTTAGAGCTTCTACTCAAAAACATAACTATCGTGGATGCGTCTTGTCCTACGTACGTTGAGCAAAATTTAAACAAAAGTGGCCGTAGCTGCGAACCTTAAGGGTAACATCTATTAACTGCGGCAATGCGTCTTTTTGACTCGGAAAAATTTATAAAATATTCAAGTGGACCTTTTTGGTACATCCCTTATTGCCGTATATCTTAATAATGTGACGTTATACATTGCCTTTTCGCTTCTTTACTGTTCTGCCGCACCGTTCTACTCATTCTGATAGAAAATCGGAAAATTTGTTAGGAGCTTCTTCGTTTGAGTTAGCAAACCTACCGTATGCACATCAAATAGAGACCGTATTCATGTTTTCTGTCCGCGAGACTCTGAGATTCTGCACCACCAGCTTATGGTTGAGTCCTACAAGAGTTCTTTTTGATGACATACAAAAAAAGTTAAATTTCCTATGCCTTAAACCCTCAAAGCCCTCAAAAGTTCCTTTTGAGGATATAAAAAAAATAGCAAAATTCCTTGCATTCATTGACCGAATAGCAAAGACATTACGTAGCCTATTTGTATGCTAGTCCTCCAGGATGGGATTCATCTTAATTCCTTGACCGTATAACTCAACTCCCTTTGATATTCAGGTTAGTTAAAGTCAAGACACGCCTTTTGCTTATCTAGACAAATTTTACAGGCTGTACGATCCCATTTTGGGAGGATAATAGTGTTTTGTTCGGCGTTTGGAAGCCACTCAAAATTTTGTATCTAACCCTGGCCATGATAAAGCCATTACCCAAAATGTGGCCATGAACTTGACACAAATTTCGCGCACTGTTAAGGATCCGGAGGTTGTGAGCTGAATTGCTAGTCACATGCGAGGTGGTATTTTCAATAAACTTTTATTAAAATTTATTCACTAAAGTAACAATCTCTGAAAAGGAATAGTTTTGTGAAGAGCAATGTCCAGATTATTAAGATGCGATGCTGGAGATGATGGATCTTGGTCGCTTGGGAAGATCTTCTCGTCACTTCAGGAAGTTGGGCCTGGAGATTCACTGATAACCAGAAGAGATACCAACGAAGTGAGAGGATGGACGCAGAGTTCGCTGAAAGTTGCTTAGGATAAGAACTGTCCAAGCGTAGTGAAACACGGTTTCTCACTGGAAATGGACAGGAAACAGGATAAAATTCTGCAGTGTTCTCTCAGTAACCCCAAAGTGGGGTACAACATCGTACAATATACGATGACATATACGGTGTCTTCCTAGGCCGTCTACGAAGGGTCACGTAATTGAACTCAATCAACGAGAAATTAACAGATTTACATATACAGATGGATTCTTCATACTGATTGAAGAATTGAAAGAAAGATTTCTTTCTCGCAATCTAATCGAGCTCGTTTTGAGCATTGTTCTTGGTGCAGATTGATGCGCAGCACTCAGATCATAACCTAACTTTTTTCGAGCTAAGAAGTCCTTTGAACATCTGATACCGCAGAACTTAAGCAGAACTTAAGGAATTTAAGCTAGATTTTCTTGTTTTAGTTCTTTTTATTTTGCACAGGGTACAGCATGTTACAATTGTGTACTCATCTGGCTCTTTATCCTAGTTTCAGAGTTATAAGTACCCTAGAAGTTTACCCGTAGCCTTCAATGCCCTAGCACCCAGCGTAAGGCTGTTTAATGCATAGTGCTCGAAGGATTCAAGCCGACTAGTAAGTCAATTTTGACATCTACCAAGGCTTGAAGTTTTGCGGTTGTGTTTTCCAGGAGGCCAAAGTTTGTGACCTTTTGCCTTCTTTGATTTGCAGCCGCCGATCTCACCCTGAAGAAACTTCTTTTCGAAAGAGTTTAGGATTCCTCACGCAACTACTTTTGGAAAAGATTTTAAGGCTTTTTCTTGTCATTATGGCTTTTGCTGAAACTATTGTTTTTGGGCTTAGCAGTCTCTTGATTTCATAAGAGACTAACTGATTTTCGTGGATCCTGTTCTGAGTTCAAAGAGGAGGTTGCCCAATTTGGTTGGTCGTCCTGGTTTTATGTCAGTTTCTGTTTCAGCCTCTGGATTTCACTCGAGAAAGTCGCCCTATTTCCTTCGATTTTGAAGCTTAACTAGTGAAGAAACCATTCAGTTTTTAGGTCAGTTCTTCTGAGGTGTTTGCTTAGGGATCCACTGGATCAAGTATTACTGATTGGGGTTTCCGGTAAATTTTGGCTCTGAGGCGGAGGACATTATTTGCTGCCGCTTGTTCCCCTTTTGAGCGTTCCAATTATAAATTTGCTTCCTTCACGGCACTTTCAAGCCTTTTTTCCTGGTATGATTCTACGAGGCAGCAAACCACCTTTCTACTGATGATACTCAAAATTTTCCCAGTGTTTCCAGCCACATAATCTCACTTTCTACCTTCAGCTAACTTTGACAATGGTAGAGGATCCTATTCACGAGGTCTTGGAGCACTTTGATCCCATACGTCACATCCTTGGTTACAATTTTTTTTGTTTCATTGAAGTGAGAAGCCAAGACAACTTTTTGACGGTTTCCATCAATCGCTCTTGGTTGGTTGCATCCATTGTAAATCGGGTCACAAGCGCAGTCCTTAGTGAAGCGTGTGATATTTACAAAATTCCGGGTTCATTTCTCGTGTTCATACTGTTCGTTCAGTTTGTCATTCGTGATGGCGATCTCTAAGGTGGAATTCACGGCAGTTCTGTCGCAAAAAATATCTGCCTTACAGGAATCACTACTTGTAGCAGGGAGGACAGGATTGTGGGATTGTGGGAGGACAGGCTTCACTACTTGTAGCAGTAGGTTAATCAATTCTACAATGAATGAGTACTGTGCTGACTTGTGTTCAGTCTTTTTTCTGAACGAGGTCGTGGCTACTTCAGATGTCCTGTTGTATATCTCCACCCCTAATTAGTTTATCTTTGTCTCATTCATCATAGTTTTTATTTGGATACTTTCAGTGATTGAATTTGCCAACCCTGTCAACTACCCTCCCCGTCAAATGAAAGTTTTATATGTTGAGTGAAGTTCTTGAAGGACTACCATAAAGAAACTATCAGAAATATTTAACAATATTTTACGAAAAATTCACAAGAGAATAAAACATTTTTCGAGTTTTAAATTCCCACCATCATCTAAATCTAACGCAAGTAACACATATAAAGCATACATGCTTTTGTTAAAGTATAATATATCCAGTAGCAACAGAATATTTTGTAACAAATCCAAAAGAAAATATCTAGTCATCAGCAAAATAATTCCGAAGGAAATTTTTCCAGCTCACTCTCACCACCATCTTCATTCCTTCGAACAGATTAGTCCGTAAGATACGAGAAGAAATATTTGAAGATGGAGACAGACTAGACAAGACTCTTTTACTTTCATTTGGTTATTATTTTGATTAAGTGTAAAAGAGGGAGGACAAACAAAAAGAAGTCACCCCCATCCGTTGTAGCAGACGGAAAACCAATAGCATCAACAAAAATAATAACCACAACAGGAAAAATGAAAATAGAAAGAAAATAAAAGTAAAATCCAAACAATACTTTCGGAAGTGTAAATAACAACATTATGGAGATTGGCAATTGAATACGCAATCATATTGCGAGGAACGACAACAGAAATAGCAACGACAGAAGATAATCCTCCTAATAATATCGTTACTGAGATAATAGACTCATAATATTTAGAAAGATACTGCTGGAAGATGAAGCAAATTATTTCCTTATTATTTTCGACAGCAGGCCCAAATAGATGTGCCTCCTTCTTTTTGGGCCCGATCTGTAAATATAGAGAAAGGTGGGCGACACACGCAAATCTCACCAAAATGTTATCATTGTCTCCTTAGAATACTTGGAATTCATACGTAAAGAATGCGTAACGTTTGCCGATACCATCCCGTGAAAGACGAAAAGGAAACAAAAAAAAATTGAGATCAAGGAATTCATAAGGTGCGTCACGGAAATGAATAACAACAATAAACCTTCGTACTGAGGTCAATTATTATTGTTCATCTTTGCAAACCAACACTAGCCTGACTAGCGTGTAGTACACATGAGGTTTATTGTAATTCCAGAGATACGAGTACTAACTCCGCGTCCGATATGGACTGAATATGTGGAAGATCAAAAATAGATACAGATTAATGTGAAAGCTACATACGACCACTAGCTTCGTACTACAGACGACGTTCATAAGCAAGTACGTTCAAGTGCTAAAGATATTTTCCTCGGTTGAAATCCCAAGATACAATTATTCTACATATATCACACGTACATATGTTCATATGTTCATATGTATGTTGGCTTCTGCTGTACGCTACTAAATATAGCCGCCGTGTACTCTCGGGGTGTTCTAAATTTAGTTTCAATTGCAACAATTTGTTTATAAGCTTTTTAGTAAACATTGCTTCGACCACAAGTTTCGGTGTACGAAGAAGTTTATTGATAGAACCATACACATAACACGTCGACAGTTATAGTATGGCAAATATTCTGATATACTAAACGTGGGTAGTTTTGTTCACATGTCTAACACTTGGTAAGCTTCTTAGATTTTGCGGCGAAACTGCGGCCCGATATGAAGTGCAAGGCAATAATGTATGATTACTGCATCAATTTTATGTACATATGGTCTGTTCGATAAGCACACTTGTTTGAAGCTCTGAAAAATTAAGTAAATGTAAATTAAATGTTTGGTTAGTCAGTTGGGTCAAGTCCTCAGCTTAACCCACAAAAATGTTGTGATAATCGCTAAGGTTGTGATCGTCACAAAACTTTCCTGGTGTTTATCTTTCGATAAACACTATGTGACGATCACAGGACCTCTTGGTAATGTCCGTTGCAACCGCCACGAAACTTTCCTGGTGTTTATCTTCCGATAAACACTATTTGACGGTTACAGGACCTCTTGGTAATGTCCGTTGTGACCGTCACGGAGCTTTCCTGGTGTTTATCTTCCGATAAACACTATGTGACGATCACAGGACCTCTTGGTAATGTCCGTTGCAACCATCACGAAACTTTCCTGGTGTTTATCTTCCGATAAACACTATGTGACGGTTACAGGACCTCTTGGTAATGTCCGTTGTGACCGTCACGGAGCTTTCCTGGTGTTTATCTTCCGATAAACACTATGTGACGGTCACAGGACCTGTTAGTAATGTCCGTTGTGACCGTCACGAAACTTTCCTGGTGTTTATCTTTCGATAAACACTATGTGACGATCACAGGACCTGTTGGTAATGTCCGAACAGATCGCCCATTACCTTCTCGCTGCAATGAACGATCCGCTCGTAACCAGAGTCTTGAGCAGACTCCCTTTTTCCAGACACTTCATGAGTTTTTATACAAAAACTGAAGAAAGGATAAGAAGCGACTTCGGCTGAGATTAATAACAACAACAAATAAAAAATAATAATAAAAAAAAGATGATGAATTCAACATCTGGCAAAGGGACTTGAGACTGACAAAAGGGTACGAGAAAATGCAAACATTTTAGCAACAATCGATGAAACGTTTACATTTCACACATTAATGCAAACTAGCGGCTTGTGAACCTTCAAAGGTTTACGAAAAACAATGTAGATCGTTTTTGTGTGTACAAACTTGAACGCATGTGCTGTTTGCGTTATCTCAAAGGATACAGTTTAGTGTGTTGATCCTTAACCCATTAGCGAGCAATAAATTGTGCACATGTGGCAAATTTTCCTTTACAACCCTCATTGCGATATGAAGAAAGAAATAACTGTTTATTCAACATGGTCAACGAGAAAATCCTACACGCGCCAGTATGTTTATCAGTTCATGTGTGCTAATTGAACTATCTTATCTGGATCGAACAGTTAATCAATAAGTTATGGCAGTATGTAAAATCACTACTGGTATTCAGTTTTAGCATAATAAGAAATGAGTAATGTGCAAAGAATAACATTTTAAGGATCATGATAGTTGCTATACCGTCGATTTCTTGGTTTTTCATATTATTGGAATTAATTTTCCAATTATAATTTGACGAGGAAAGTCCTATGAAGATAATGTCAGCTTTAGTTTAGTTTGTCTCCAATCCCTCACTCCTAAGTTTTATTGGTAACAATTCATAAATCAGTACTGTATATGACATCTCCAAATGTCCTTCGTATTAGGGTGTACTCTATCCAGCCGATAACCTACCAGGAACGGATTTTATTCTTTCTGCTCCATATTTATTAACAATCGAATTCCTCTATCCACTCTGAAAACTGATTCTACTGGTGTTCCACAAGGTTCATGCCTGACGCCGCGACTTTTCAACATATGCACGTCTGTTGTAAAGCTATCTTACCTTGTCTTTGAAGGGAAAAAAATGCTACTTTATAAGTGGTAGTGACTAGCCTTCTGTAACAATCATGTTCATTGAGCCTTAGCGCGTGTGCACGTTGTCTTAAAAAAAGATTTGCTGACAAATACTTCTGCTAGGTTTTCTTCTGTATCAAACTTTTAGTACCCTATCTAAGAAAATCAATAATGAAGTTCTTCTTTCTTGAAGTTCTTTTCAGATCCCTAAATAAAAGCAATCAACTGTCAGATGGTGTATAAACAACAATGGCAATAAAGGGTTGCATGCTTCCTGCAGCTTAAAACAGCATTTTCAAACTGTTCTCCCGGAACTTCAATCAGCTGTTCATCCCGTTTTGTTGTCATAATTTTACATCATTTTGGGGTTTTAGTTTGTCAACAATCTGTACTCAGTACTGAATATCGCGTCCTGGTGCGTCCTGTTTGCCCGATCTTCCCTGATACAGTGCTAGTTATTAACACCATCTGAAGTTCGCTATGGATAAATAGTGTGAGATAATTGCTCCCTTACCAACTCTTATTGGTACAAATCTGCTTCATCTAACATAAAATCGAAGACTAAGCCCTGTCGAAACAAGAGTTTACGACTCCTCACGGATGCCTCCTCCCCATGCATCTACACCTTTCCGCGATACCTTCGCAGTGTCGCTGTGTTGTTGTTGTGTGATGCTCTTGCCTTACGAAAACAACCACGTTTGTTGTTGTAAGCCAATAGTTCACTGCGGCATGTGGGCCTTGAGATAAATTAAAGTCGGCTCATTTTAAGACTAAATGTACGCGAGTCAGTGATGTGGTCAGTATCACGCTTGACGTTGATAATTGCCCTGAAGTTACTTATCGCAGCTGGGTGGGCTGATGCTTCGAACCTTCGAAACAAATTCAGCATATGTGGCATATACGGTAAGATCTAGGTTCCATGTGCATTAGCCTGAATCCATTTATAATTTTAGTGCTGATGATTGACGAGCTATGAGCATGGATGCCAGATTTCAAACAAACAGCCATACTACCCTCTTAAATTCTCTTAAAATAAGAGCTCCCCAAAGGTCAGTAGGTTACAATTTTTTAGTGCTGAATGACTCCAGGGGTCGATGTGTTGAATTCAAAATACACATCATAAGACAGACTGCGATTCGGAAGTGCACGGATTGTTCCAAGATATCATAGGGAGCAGGAATTGGAGTATTTTGATGATTCCAGGATATCAGAGAAAACAGGAATTGGAATATTTCGGGGGCGGTACTAAATCTTTCCATGCGATGAGAAGTATGTCAAGTACCTTTCTGGTTGATGCTCATGCAATCGCTGTTAGCGTTCAACTCATCATAGATAGCCCGAAGCAACCTTAAAAGCTCTAGAATCGGGAATTTTACAGAGAATGCTTCTATATTCCTGTAATACATTCAAAAAGTTAAATCCAGCCATAACATAAAGGGTATCCTATATTTGGTGTTGGAGCATCCAGCAATCCGGAGTGATGAGCAGGCGTCCTGATAAGTGAAAAACGATGCTGCGACAGTATTCATCTGACGCGAGCCCTTTAGTTCTACTGAAATGAATATTATTTAAAAGGCCTTAAGGAAAAATGAAAACCCAGAATTTGGAGTAGACTTCCAGGGCTTCAAATGCTGAAGTTCTTCCTCGACGTAGGTGATGAGAAAAAGAGTCGAGCGTGCATCGTAATGGGCAAAAGAAAGCTAAGATTTCTCCCTGATATCTTCACCAGGCATTGCAGACTCGGAGGATATTTCAGTAAAACGAGCCTAGAAGCGAATGGTGACTACAGATTCTCTAATTTTGCAGTGAAAATACTATTCCATCTGCAAGAGAATTCCGGAGCACTAGCCTGCAGAAGAAGTGACCACCTCGGGACCGTCTTCCTTGTTAAAGAAGAATTTTTGGCGCCTGAAACCAAGATCGTTCTCCTTGAGGCATTCCAAAGGCTTGCCAAAAACTGGAAATGGGAGAAAAATAAACATTTAAAAAGTTAACGTCCACTATTTCGAACATATAAACCACCAAACAATCAATTATGAGTCAGGGTAGTAGTTTGATAAGGTAAGTCTTTGGTAAGGATTCTGAGGTAGCTCTGAGGCCTGTCATTTGGCAGCCCATCACCTCATTACCTGCACCTGATACACTTTGCAAGAACATTGTTTTAGAAGAAAGTTCAATCAGCACGATGGCGTCTACCACAGTCAACAAGTTACGGCCTTAATCAGACATTATCCTTTTCACCAGGAAATCCGAAAATCTTCACTTCAGCCTGTCTCAGGTTGCTCAACACCATCGTTAACGCGTGCTACAATTTTTTTAGGGAGAGACGTTTCTAGTCCTTGAGGTGTGCCTTTATTTCAGAATCTAAATTATTTAGTCATAAAGACATATCTTCAGCCCTATTCGAAGCAGAGAATCTTAAGTGACTTTAGTGCGTGGTCATTGAAAGACTCCTTGACGTCTAGAAAAGCAGCTGAGCTTGTATTTCATTGAACACTTAAGAATAAGTACAAGCTTATTGGCGGGCAGTCAGAAATTTGAGGTTTAGATAAAGGCATTTTTTTAAATTTCTCTAGATAAACGTCTAAAATACGACTGAAGTATCTGAATTTCTTCGGTAACTCATGACTCTGTTCACTTATAGAAACTTCCACTTCCGCGGTAGTGAGTAGAACTTATCGATTCACCTCCAGGAATACTCGGAAAGGAAAAACTATTGTGTGTAAAGGAGACTTGTGTGTCCTTTGTATCCTATATTTGCGTATACTTTTAATTTCAAATGTCACCAAGCAATTAATTGGTGAACGAAGGAATATGTCTCCTAGCTTAGTGTGATTTATTTTTCGTTAAGAAATTCTTTTAATGCACCAACCCTTAGTTAGTGTAAAGGAAACCTGAAGTTCTTACCAATGATTACGGGCTCGTTTCAATATGGCCATCGAATCTGACACACTCAACGTCGTTTTATCGATTTAATTTTGGATTTCATTATTGTTATGGATGCAGTCATTCGCCCCATTGCTTCGTCTGCTGTCTGTATCCAAACCAAACTTCCAAAGTTCATCTAAAATTGATTCCAATCAACTTTAAATAAGGGTCCATTCTGACAAATGACACTATGGACTTTTGAAATTGACACTTTGGGTTTCAAATCTTTGGAGAGGTACGCAGGGTAATAATGATTATGGTACCGCGAGTGTAATGCTGTCGAGCGTTATGGAGCTCGGCAGTCAGGTTGAGATAGTACATCTGCTAAAATAAAAAGAAAGGACGATGGCTTCAATGGCTACCTTACGTGAGCCATTGCTGTTGACAAAGCAGGCGTCAAGGAATTGGTGGAGATCTTTGTAATTATTAGCAACACTGAGACGATGTTCTAGATAGGTAGGCGAAATTGGACCTTAACCGCGAGGAAGATAAAGGGAAAAATATAGGAGACTCATGGATATACGAACCACCTACATCTACTCAGATTAAGTTACGCACATTTCAATGGCCGGACCATGACCATAGCCAATGTTGGCAGTGATCGACTGAATAACTTGGTCTTAGAACGGCGACGATCGGAGAAGGTTAATCCTGGAGACCTCAGACAGCCCCGGATTGGGCTGTCGTGCCATTGATGATGATGAGAATGGTGCAGATGTTTTTTTTTTCCAAAACCAGGTGTTGTAGCAACGATTGAAAAGTTTTCCCGAGAATACGTGATTGCCGTCGAGTACAAGGAAAAGGCGTGCGTGCAGGGTGAGTAAAAGTTAGTGCAGGGTGATTTATAATTCACAAATGCAAAAGATCGTCCTGGCATACTGATGAGCGATGATATATTATGGAGCCAAAAAGAGGAATATTAAAACCAAAAAAACAACAAATCCGAACATTCGATTTCAAAAATGTGGCGGGGATGTTCAATACAGGAAATTCCTTTTTTGTATGTAGATTATGTTGTGTACAAAATGATTTCGATTTCAAACAAATGTCGGAGCCGTGCTTTTGTTAAGGATGAAATTATAAATTGCTATGAAAACGTGTTCGCCGTGCCTTCATCAGTCTGCTGAGAAAGAGCGTGTCAAGTATTTTAGTGGTTCTTGATTCGTGATCGAAATTATTGCTAGCTTCCTTTTTTGTCTTACTTATTCCAATTTGACGACCCTGTTCGAAGAAAACCTTCACCTAGATTGGAATGATAAGTGTCTTCTTCACCTTAAAAATTTCTCCAAAAAAATTGGCATTATTCCAGGAATAATATCTGGCTCAGGTTGTCAAAACAGTGTTACAAAACTGCCTAGATCCACTAATTGACCTAAATATCAACTGAAAAATCAAAACTATCGCCAACGAACTTTTCACATAATTTACATTCTTCTCTGCACTGAAAACTTAAATGCAGGAAATAAGAAATTCTTAAATGAAAATAACGGTTCTAACGTGGTTCTTATTCTTCTTCATCTTCTTCCACTTCATCATCATGATCATCATCATGACCATGAACCGTACATATGTATATATGCCATACACTACTCCTTCTGCATGCCATTTGTATGCTGCTATTTTCTTTACAACAAGATCATCTTCTAATCCGAAATCCGAAAAAGAGTGGTATGATGTTGTTGTTCTTGCATTGTAGATACAACAAGAAGACAAGATCATATTTCTCGTATCAAGCTAATCCAGACGATGATGGTAGAGATGATGACCAAGATGATGTTGATGTTGATGATCATGACGATGATGATGCCAACTACGTAAGTGTAGTATGTAGTATGGCTATAGTAGTACCTTATGCACACTGAAGATCCCATTGAGAAGATCTATTAGCATTTCTGATTTATTGCTCAATTTCTTCGGTTGCCTCTACGGATTCACACCTCTGTTTATGAACTCTGCAGCAATGGAGCTCCAACTATGCCCCATGTGGATGTTGATGGTGCAAAGAAATGAAGAGCGACGACGAGGATGGTGATGAGGATGATGAGGTTGTGTAAGCCTCTGCCAAGTGCGGAATGAAATGAAGTGGAGTTCAACGATCGTGTCAATGGTACCTAATAAACCTTCCGTAGCGTTTGAATACCAGCCGAACGATAAGGCGGACTTTGAGGTCACATGTCGGAAGTCTTGGTTGGTTTTTCTTTAGAGAAACCTCCATTCAGATTGTTTTCGGGATCCAAACTAAGGCCAAAACTACTACTACCAAAAACTGATAAAAATGAAGTAGATTCAATTGGTTGAGTTAAGACCAAATCGTGTTCAACGAGCTTTGAACCTGAGATCAGACTTCACTCAGTAGCAACCCAGACACACGATCCATCCATAATTCGTTACATCCATTCTTGGATATGATGGTTGAAAGATAGTTCACAAAATCCCACCGTTCCCGCTTAGATACTAACGAACGGCCTTGAACCACGCGAAGTTTCCGCTATGCACACAAAATAGCACAAAGTGGATTCGCTGTTTAGGGTTGAGGAACCGTGTGTGGGACCATACCGTTGCTCTCAGCAAGAAAGCAAGAGCTCAGGTGTTGCAGTTCGAGGAGTGACCGACCGCTTTGTGGAGGAGAGGCAGCCAAAACTCTCAGTTCAGTCGTTACTATTCAGTCTGCAGTGTGTTTTCTTTTAAGGCTGATCTTCGTGTTCGAAGATCAGTGCACTCAGAGATAATGCCTCCACTGAATATCGCATATCAAGTCTCCTCAACATTTGAGGATCGTTCTGTTTTCCAACTTCTTCTTCATCCATTTTCTGCCAACCACAACGGTCGGATCTTGCCTTGCTGAAGATTATCATCGGCCAACCTTAATTTCTTTCATTTATTCACAATCTTCTTTTGTGCATTTGAAGACCGTGTGAAGATCGTGTGAAAATCACTTAAAATATCGACGGAACATACACTTGTGGAAACGGACATAGGTATATGTAACGTATGAAAGACCATACTGGCCGAATTGATGTTGGCCGTATCTTCAGCACATTGGGTATGCCGATGATCACTTGCTTGGAGGCAAGCGAATACATACGGTCTGTCTACAGATAGATGAATAGATACATATCTTTTGGATTGGAATTCCTCAAGTGGGCATCATTGGTTTGGCAAGATGCGGCTAAGGTTTTCGTTTGACTCTTGGTTAATCCATTGATCGTGGTCCGATCTCATGATGCGTGTCCGATCTTGTTGTTTTCTTCCAGCGCCTTTGATCTGAATAATGCTGACACATGGGATTTTATCTGCTACACACAGTACACACGGTGCTGAAGGTATATTAGTATTTACCTTTATTTACTTACCTTTCTTGCCTGTACCTCGGTCAAATGTAAAACGATCTTTACCGGAATTCCAGCGTAATTAGTTTCGAAAATGCTCAGTATGTGACTAGAATGAGCTGGATTAGTTTAAATTCTGCTTCTGAAGAAGAGCTTTAAGGTCAGTGATTGATTTGTTCGGAGGATGAACTGGTTTGACAGGCTTAATTGTTTAGGAGTCGCCTTTGAGGTATCAGACGATCGTTGTGGGGAGAAGGGGGCACATTTCCGAGCACAGTTGACTTTAGGCTGCAACTTTTTTGAACCTGACTTTGTTGAGTAGGTGCTAACATCAAAAATGAATTAAACTACCATGTTTCTGGTGTCATCCGTCACTCTCGATTTTGCATATCCAGGGAAATGACAAAAATGGTCCAATCGATCTTCACGCCCTCAAAAAAAATATCAGTCAACGAATTCGCCTGAGGATGTTTATTTCTTTTCTTGTATCCGAATCAGACACTTTCTATTAACATGTCTACGCCTTGATGTACTTGTTTTGGCGTCAATTGCTGATGGATGATGTTTCGCGCCTTTTTCTCTTCTTCTTCTATCTAAAAGCTACGAAGATATTTCGTAGGAAAATTTGAATTTCTTCTTTTTCACTTTATTCTTCGGCGAATGACCGGACTTTGTTGGTTAATTGACGTTTACAGGGTTTTTGTGTATGGCTCTTTTGTTGCCTTCATGTTGCTGAATTACATTGGCGGGAATTGATGTGTTCGCTCAAAATAAAAATATGGTCGAGTGGATCTAATGAATTATCGGTGATGAATGAGTTTGGAATGTGAATTTTAGTTCCGTAAAATTGAGCAAAGGAGAATGACAGCAGAGGGTATCGTGTGATATTTTGGTAAATTTAGATGCTAGTGAAATATTCACTCACAGTAGCCCAATTCCGTATACAGCAATTTCTCTCAGTCTACATAGTTTTTGGATCGTTGTTTGGATCCTTACCTCTGGCTCCAATACTTCGCGGGAAGACAAAATGCGCCAATTCAAATCAAGGACTCCCGAAATCCAAGAACTCCAAGAAATCCCGACTGAATTCGTCATATTCAGTCGGGATTTTCTCAACAACGAACATAAAAAGGACCACAGGAACAAACTTGAAACCAATCTAGATATTCACGTGTCTGCTTTACCAATCAATGAATCGTCAAGAACAATTTGAAGATCGGAGGGTTTCGATTTGGGTCACATAGAAACCGTTTTTTTCTATAATTTTTTGGTATTTTAAGTGCAGCTTCAACATACCTTCCTCAGAGTAGTTTTAGTCCCGATCATTGACAACTACTGCAATTAATTTTCGAACCATATGTTGATGCCTATTTCTTTATTCTTACCAAGAATATCTTGCACTACAAGAGAAGGATGGTAATCACTTACTGCCGGGTTCGAACTATTCTTTTTTTAAGGTATGGACGTGATGGATATTAATGTCCTGAGTTTGGGACTCCTAAATGCTTCATATTACATCGGGCTGCGCCTCGTGCTCTTACGCTTAGAAGTGCCTTCAAGTTAGTGGAATCCCTTCTCCAGCGGAAAAGAAGTGCTAGGAAAGAGATTCCTCCATCCCTGACGCCTTCTGACGCTCCAGTATGCTTTTTGCTAAGTGTCAGGACTACCCGAACACATTGTGTCACGCGATCCCATTTGTCAACCATTTCTTGAGCATAGTTTCCGGGCAGAAGTCTCCAATTTCGCTGAAGACGTCTCAGCGCTACTTACTCCATCTTTTGCAAACGAAGAATGTGTCACAGTCATCATCTACCTCTCCTGTACTAAACACACAGTTGAGAGATCGTGGCCTGTCACTCATGAGCTGGGTCAAATGGAATTCAGTCTCACCATGCGATAGATTGAGACACCTGTAAATTTCCTTGTTAACCGATCATTATCAAAATGCGGTAACTCACAACCACCAAACTAAAAACAAGAAAAGAATTTGTTCAGTACGGAATGTCACCTTCACAACGAGTTTAAATCTGAAAGTTTATAACCAATATTTTACGGAATATCGATCAATACCACATCTAACGAAAAAAAAAGTGTATTTCTTTTTCATCCTCAACCTAAAGGGATTATTTTAGCGGTATAGAACTTTAAGTTGGCAACACTTTTTATCGCTACGTGCAGTGTGACAGCTGTCATGCGTTTTACGATTCGTTTGGTTTGACATTTTATCATAAGTAGGTTGATGGTTGAGCAGCATCTGTAAATTGTGCAGATTTGTCTCGAGCATACCGTTCAGTTCGAGAAATCTCTTGCACAATCAGTAAATTATAAGGCTGTCATCAATCGTCCATCAGAAGAATTAATTCGATTGGCCATGGATCGTTCACTACGTTTTTACCAATTGCATCACGTTTACTCTCACTGACAATACGCACCATAGCAGCTGCAGAGCGTATTATCGATGTACGCCCAAGCGAGGTCATTTGTCATCATGCTCAACAGTTAACTCAGTGCCCACCTATATTATGGAAGATTGAACGGAAGGGTATTCAGCGTAAATAAATATGGCCGAGAACAAATTGCCGCATATTCCGAATTCCATAAGAAAATTTTGTTAAGCGATGAGACTCATTTTTCGTTGAATGGCTAAAATAATAAAATTGCCGCCAATGAAGTGATGAGCAACCGTAGACCGTTGTTTAAACACCGTTCGATCCGGAGAAAATCACTGTTTAGTGTGCATTATTGGCCGGTGAAATCATTGGTCCATATGTCTTCGAAGACATTGCTGGAAATAACATTACAGTCAATAGTGATACAGCTATAGAGCCACGATCAATGACATCCTCGACCCGGGAATTGATTCGCTGTAATGCGGGGGACCTCTGATTTAAACAAAATGGCGTGAAATACCATACAACTTGCGCAATCATCGACTTAATGAAAGAAGAATTTGATGACCGCATAATTTTTCGTTTTGGAAAAAAGAACTGACCTGCAAAATCTTGTGATTTAATACCGCTAGACTCTTTCTTATGGGGCTACATTAAGTCGCTATTTGACGGCCACACGCCCGAGGTGCTTGAGCATTAGAAAGCAACATTTTTGGCGAAATGTGGTCCCCATTAATGAATAGAGTAGTCGAAAATAGGACCTCACGTTTGAACTTCCACCACCCCAGTATTCATTTTATTTTATTTTAAAATTCTATACCTTTAAAAAAAAACCAAGTTAAAAAATGTGGACGAGTTTGACGAATGAAAGACAGCAATGAAGCAACTGAAGTAAATCAAAGAATGCAGCTCGCATAAAGCACGTTTGGCTACTTGTTGCTGATTTTTATTGTCAGCTGCATACACAGTAGAACGAAACTCTAAATAAAAAACTTGTGATAAGACCAGTGTATGCTCTGGATGTGAGGTGTAGAGTCTGGCAGAAACATCAGCAAAGAAGTACGTTTGGAGGACGAGTCGGTAACCGTATGTTATTAGCAAAAAGCGAAGAAGGTCAAACTCCAGCTTTACCCGATTGGATGACTACAACATTCAAAAATTGTCGGCTGGCCAATTACAGTGGATAGATGAGGAACATAAACCTGAAAAGGTATTTACAGGCAAGGCTGAGGAATGAGTGGTAAAACCCTTTGAAGCGCAAATCCCAAGTTTGCCCTTTTCAAATCTGTGAACTTCAAACTATCCTTGTTTATTTTTCGAGTAGACTTCAATTTTGTTTTAGACTATCGTAGATTTTTGATAACGTTGAACTTCTTTCATGCTATGTCTAATCAAGTCAAAATCCACGTGACAAACTGGAGGTAAAACCAAAAACCGAAAAGACCACCAGACAACGCAAAAGTGACGCTAAATACTTGCATTATTGATGTTCAGGCAAGTGAACCTAAAACACAGAGAAAAAAACGCCGTCAATTTGCATAAATTAATATGAAAAGGAAATGAAGACGATGCATAGGCGAGCTGAGAGAGAGAGAGAGAGAAAGAAACAAAAACAAAAAAACTCCTTTGGTGTGTTCTAGAGCAGCCATTCGACCGTCAAACGCGTTTGACTTATTTCAAGAGCTTTCCAAAAAAAGTGTGAAGAGAGTGGACTAGAATTTTTAACGAGCTGTACATGACCAAGGAAAGTGAATAGCGATAGGGTGACAGTGGCAGAATAAATTCAACCACCCAATACTAAGTAAATTAACTTTATCGGAAGACCACTATAAATTTCCCAACAAGTTCCTGTGCATTGCCACCCCACATTGGGCGCCACTTCTTTCAGTCGGTTATCAAAGTGAACAATAGCAAAGGAAAGCCTCCCCGTATTTCCTTTGTGCTTTATTCAACCTCCCCGTAACAAGTCCATCTAGACGATATTGTATTGGAACTTTGTACGTATGTCGACGTGTGTGTAGATATTCATATGAGGAAAAGATGTACAATCTCACTTGGTATTCTCTTTGACATCGCTGAGTTGAACGAAGCCAAGTGGCGACAATCCAATGTCGCCAATGCACTGATAAAACGGCGGGAATTTGGGAGTTGTGATGTCCTGATTTGAACCGACATTACAAGTTTCAATTTTGCTTTCATCAAACAACGCAACAAGGAAGGAGGGAAATTCAAAGAATCAGAACCGAAAAAAATAGACTAGGAGATCTAGCTGGAGACTTTGAATCACCTAGTCCCGCTCCTCAACCCGCGCAATCTGTAATTGGCATAGAAATCTTCCAAGCTTTCGACGTCATTATAATCACCAATGTCGGAATCAACAAGAGAGGCATGGCAGCCATGAAGCGCACAATCGCCACCCCTTCCTCGCGACCCCTATCGTGGGCCTAACACCCTGAATCTTGCAATACCCATTCATCTGTCCATGGCCCATCTGTGCATCCGTATGGCGTGTGCTACAACTCGACCGATTTGTATCGAATAAAAGCTTTTACTTCAGCCTTACTTCCTCCCTCCAGGCCACATTTAGCAAACGGTCTCCTGCCCTCAACGCACCCCCGCATCCTTCCCGCCCAAATCAACCATTTGGCCATCTTATTCCGATAGTGTTCGACCGTAGAGGCGTGCAAACAATCGACATGGTGCAAATGACCCCTCCACTGCTGTCCATGGTTTAAAGGTGCCGCGCGGCAAAATACACCATTGCGCGCGTCATGCTGTCAGACTGACAGCAAATGAGCGGCACCAGTGACGTAAGTGACGAGCTGTTCAGCCTAATGTCGCATAAGACCAGTGTAATGAACACACAACAGTCCAAGCAGGTGTGTTTCACTTGAAACATCGTCGATATGATGTCGTGAGAGAGAGAGAAAGAGAGGGGATGAGCACTCAGTTGAGGAGGCGAACATTTTCAAGTTTGCTCATAAATTCGAACTCTCTTAACACGAAATGTCATTCTCTTCGAAAGAGAATGACATATGGTGTGTTGCAAGAGAATGAGCGGGCAAATCTATTAGATTTCGTACCGGAACTGCTCTCAATTCTTGGATACGATTTTGAGTGGTTTAGGTTGGGTTTTGTTTGTGTTGACACGAAGTACTCTCGGTTGGCTGAGTGTTTGTCAATTATTTGATGTCTGTTTGCGCGTGTTTACGTAAATGTTTAACGAGGTTGTAAGTTCGCTGCCGCCGATTGACTGTGGAATCTTTGTTGGTGGTTGTTGTTGCTATTGTTTGCAGCATTATTGGAGCTGCTTTTGTTCCTTCGTTGCCTTTTGTTTTTATACTTTCTTTATTTAAACGATTTTTTTTTTGTAATTTTATTCTGAATTTTTTAAGTTACCATAAAGCAATTCACTGTTACATGAGAATGGTCAAGGATACGTAAGAGATTCAGTCGCTCTCTTATGGTCCAATTAAATTCCAATTAGACTTAATCAATTTATCTACTTGCTAGTTGTTTTTTTTTTTCTTATAATTTGAGCCTGCAAGATTTAAAGTCTCGTCCATTCTACCTTTCTATACGGTCCTGTGGCTTGCACGAACTGTGTTGGGTTTTTCTTTCTGGCCCAACGAAAAACCACCTCTGAGGGACTTAGCAAATCGCTTATTCGATAAGCAGATAAACATATTCACAAGTCGGAATATCTTTAGGCAAACGTACGTGCATACATACAAGGTCAGTAGCATAAATGTAGGGGAACGGTATACTCGCGGCAAGCAGTCAAGTAGCTCTTACTTGATCGGTTGTAGCTGGATGGGAAAAAAAAGGTGGTGAGTGAGGTGGTGTGGTGTGGAGTGAAGTGGAGCGGCAACATATTATGGTGGGCTCCAAGAAGGAGGAATTAGTTGGGCGATTTAATGGATGATTTACAACAGAAGTGGAGAATAGAGTGTGACGAAGTGATTTGCATATTACGATGATAAAACTAAACAAATTAGAACAACAACACGCAGTTAATTTGTTATGTATTTGTATAGTAATAAACACACATTGGAGATTTATGGGAAAATCATTTCATAATTATCTTGATGTAGTTTGAAAGAAAATCATATTATCCGTTTTGAACTTTCGTTGCACTGATGCGAAAGTGATGAATCTATGTCAGGAAAAACGCGCAACGTGTCCTGCAAGAAACCACCGCAAGAACAGATGCTACTACAAGATGACAAAAAGATGTCCTTGCTCATGGTTATTGAAACGCTTAGGCTCCAAGTTCCTTGGAGATTTGATGCTCAGCGTGAGAATTTCAAATAATTTTTCTCTAAATTGTCATGTCTGCCAGTACACATTGCCGCAATTGCTAAAAATAAAGTGTTTATCCCAGGCTCTACGTAATTTATAGGCTTGATAGTTCCTAGCTTTGATTGCAGTAGCGGCCGACTAAACGTATACGTTTGGCGTATGCGTTGTGATGAAGTCACCATTGCCCAAATGTCATTACAAAAAAGTGCACTTTCCAGTACTCCCAACCACATAAACAAATAACTTACCTGACCGATCTCCATCTCACCTTCCTTTTTAACTCAGCACCTAGCTTAGACCAAATCAAACAGCAATTGGTGGAAAGACACATATCCATTTTGCGGCCACATTGAAGCGTCAAAGAAATTATTGAATTTTCTGTCAGTTTTAATGTCTTCTGTCACTGGTCTCCCAGTTACGTTTGCATTGATTGCATGTGAGATGGTAAACTTCGCAACGCGCGGGTGACATACTGTTTTTGCAAAACAAAAAAAAAACGATATCTCGACGATATATTTAATTCTTTCGGTCACCAGCTGCACTCAGCCATATCAAATTCGGAAATGCTATAAAAATGCCCGCAACCGGTTAATCTACTTACTGACACTACTACGAGGAGAGTGTTTCAAATCCGTGGGAATTGTGCCATGATTAAATTACGTAGAATTCGTAGACACTATTGCTTATGCTAGACAAGTCTTGACATGTTCATGCAACTGTATAGTTCAATATTGTTCAGTTTGATTTAGGTGCTCAACTGTTATAGACGCGTTTTCAAAGCAATGTTTTTGCAACTATGGTAGACGCAGAAAAACCTCAACGAGCAATAATTTTCTTAGTATGGAAAGCTGTGAAAATATCAGAAATTATTCAGTATCTGCAATGAGTATTTGGTAAGTCTTTGGAATCCAAAAGTATTGTTCAAAACCGGTAAACATCACCAGCAAGCAATTCAGGAAGTGGGTGCCAATGCACATCACGAACTTAAATAATTATTACCGTCTTATTGAAAGCAGACATGCGAATGACTATTCGTTAAATCAGTGTGCGCCGAGGGATAGTTACTAATCAAGTTCATGACGTCTTGCATGACATTTTCGGCGATTACAAGGTTTTGGCACGCTGGACGTCAAGCCTTCGTGACCAGAACAAAAACTTAATGGGTCTCATACTTATCGTTAACATCAAGAGTTGTTAGCCCATTACCGTGATGTATTTTGGCAACGAACAATACAAAAACCACTGACGAACAAGTGGACTCCTTATTTCAATCCTTAGACCAAACGTCAAATCAGAGGATGGTGAAAACTTGAAGAAAAGCCTACAGTTAATGCCCTTACAGTTCCGTCTGTTTGAAAGGTAGGGCTTCAAGTATCTGCAATTGCGAAGGGATTATTTTTTATGGATTATCTGGCGAAAGGTACTACAGTTAACGCAGAATATTTTTCGTATTTATTATCCGGATAGGATTTCGTCAAAAAACCGCCTTGAAAGTTGCATAAGCATCCATTATTGCAAGAGGATAATGCAAGACCACATAATGCAAGAAAAACACAAAATCATAATTCGAATAATTACCGATGGGAATTTCTTCAGCGCTCACCTCATTCTCCAGGTTTTGCATCCAGAACTTGGTTAAATTCCTCCTAAGGGATGTTCAGAACATGATCCCACAGGCCTAAAGAAATGAAGTCTTCAAACAATGGTCAAATAAGCTTCGGAACATATCGTGCGAAGAATTAGACCAGATGTATGCATAGCTGAACTGAATATTTTTTTAAAGAAATCGCGCATTTCTGAGCCAAATTTCAAACTATAAGGGAGTAGATGTGACAAACGCGAACCCAACTGTGGCCATAAACACGACAACCAAATTCAGAAAAACTCGAAAAAAAACTCCAAAAACTCAAAATCATTGAAGTTTGTATTGAATCTTTCAACTAGATAAAACGGTGGAGAAGAACATCGGTCACTTGGAAGCAATTCTGAACAACACTCTCATTCTAATGACATACAAATCTCAAATGATTTCTTGGCTGAGTTCATGTTCTGTTCTGATTTAGCAAGGAAGGGATCTTCAAGGTCGATGGCCGTTACGTTGTCCTTCTTTATTTTGCTGAAATAGCAGTTCAGAGTTAAAGCTCCCTATACAATAGGATGTTCATCATTGTATACTTCTCTGAGAGGTAGAGAAGTGGGATCTTAAAACTTTTCCAATAAGGAAGCACACAAGACTACTCCCAATTCAAAGAACTATTGTCCAATCTGAGCATCTACCGTCCAATAAGTTTGCTGATCACTGTTTTTTTTTTTGTGAAGTGGCTCATACAATAGACCATTATACGAGCATCTCAGGAAGCACAATATACTATGGCGTTACTATATCAGTTCAGGTACGAACTTACCATTCACGTTCGCAATAACAAAGGTGATGCCAGACATATATCAGAGTTCTTTACAGTGGTATGAGGTTGGCGCATGAGGTACAATTATGTTGGCGCATGCCTCGTAGCTAGGGAGGAACAATATGACAACTAATTTCTAAATTGCTTCAGGCAAACTTCCCATACCGGCTCGTCGCCATAATAAAGCCATAATTAGGGATGTTTGACGCTAGCGTACGGTCAAAGTAGAGATGCATCCCCCAATTTCTGGAAAGATCCCGTCCTCCAAGCCCTTTCCCCCCATTTTCTGAAAAGGCTTATGATCCTAAAAATTCTCATTCAGAGGCAGAAAATTTTTTAAAATTATTTCAAAAAGAATGGTTTTTAGGGAAAACATATCGCCCGGAAAACCTAAAATGGCTTTTATGTTCCGATTCTATGCATTACTGTTGACGTTTAGCTGATGTGCAACAAGACCTTATTTCCTCTAATTCTAACATATAGATAACCGATTTGGTTGGAACAAAGCTTGCCTTTAATAGAACGGCAAAGAAATTTCGCTGGACATATCCTTCGAGCATGGAGTGTTGTTTACAGAAAAAAATGTCCATCTTCAAAGAATGTCCATCTCTCTATCGTCAAAAAATCTCAAATCTCCAACGATGGGATCTACAAAACTTGCTGAGGTGTCGGTTTTATAGACGTCAAACTTATTTGGAGGCACAATGCGAGATCCAATATCTTGTGCAAAAAAACCCTGGATTTGACAGCAATGCTTTATCTGCTGCGATTTATTTTTAAAGCATTGGAGAGAACTTATTCTCGCCGAAGCGTTCCTGTTCTTTAACAGGAGCGTGTTCCCCGTTGATCTTACCTTGATATAGACCTAACTAGATCATTTACTGTGATCCTAGATCCTACTGGTACTTTATCTTTGTTCCTATCTTAAAAGTATTTCGGAATACTGCAAGCTTTTCGTCGGCGCTAATCGGAATTCCAAGTCCCTCCAGAAAACTAAACCATGTCTTCAATAGGCTGTTGTCAATCTTTCAGGATGATTTCGCGAAATTTGATAACAATTTTGTCAGTTAGGGCAGTGGACGGACCATCAGAGCGGGGTTGTTGTAACTGACATTTTGGCAGCTCCTTACAGATTTTGAACTTTGGGATCCTCCGATTTCGAAATCCAAAATCTTGTCTATTCACTACTTTCGACGTTCTCGCTCTTTGTCCTGCGGTGTTTCCACCAAAAATCATTTTCAATATCTGACAATCCTTTGTAGACTGCAAGTGACTGTAGTTTTTGGATCACTTCTATTGTGGAATTTTTTCGGCTCGGCATATGTTTCGTTGAACTCATTATTGTATGCGTTTCAGTGTTGTTTTCTCTCTTGCGTTGCTCTGGCAGATTTACAATTAAAAAAAAAGGTATCTGAAAATTGTATACGTTTGACTTCGTTTTCCTTAATTTGCAGCTGAAGTTCAAATAAACTAGGACAAGATAACTCATCCCATTCACGAGCTTGTTTTTTTTTTTTTTTTGATAAATAAATCGATAGTGTTTTTGATCTCGTCCTTTATATCTGCCTTATCTCAATAAAGTCAAAAAATGTCCTCTTTAAGATGTACCATCTCAAAAATGTCCTTACGTACATTTCGATGCTACTTAACACATACTTTTAATTACTTTTGCTTGGTGACTTCTGGTAAACCTTCAGCAACTTACAAAGAAGAAAAACGTCAGACATCGTGTGACAGGAGGTACAGTTCTATCCGGGTCATTACTGCCAGGATATTCTCATAAAGAGAGAAAAAAAGGATTTGTCGCAACACTAGATACTCAAGTTGATATCAAATTATTGACAATATATCTTTGACAAAGCTCATCCGTGTTTTTTCTATACTCGGAGTTGCTTGAAGTTTCTCGATTTTGAAGAATGAGGGAGAGAGAGAGAGAGAAAGAAGGAGGGAGACGAAGCGACAGAGAGAGAGAGAGAGATAGTTTTCGATTCATTGCAACACCTAAACCTTTTTTTGGGACACTAATTTGAACAGTTTTAAAAGCAAAATATTTTTGCAACTTTTAGACAGCAATCAATAATTAAAGGCAAAAAAACCTTAAAATAACAAAAAGTGGCAGTTGACTCGGCACAGCTTAATGTGCTGTCAAAAATATGGAAAATATGACATGGTCAGAATCACACTGGACTTACATATTAGAAGGATCGCTGACAATAGGAACCTATACTGTCACTACAAGCTGTAAAATAATTTCTTCGGGTCGTCATCAAAATCACGAATTGATCCCAGGATCAGCTGAATAGAAAATGAGTGCTGTGGTCACTACACCTTTTCGAAATTTAGGGCTACACTCAGATTTTATTAGATAAGTCCCTTCATAAAACCTGAGCAAAATAGATTCCACTCCGAGTAAACATAACTTTTAACAGTTTTCAAGACTTTTTAAAGATGTAACTAAGAAGGAATACGTAACAAACGTTTTGAAAGCTACCGAATAAAGTAACTTGCACTGGGCAAACGAATGGCTGTGTAAGGATAAACTGCTTATAATGAATTTCCAAACAGATTAAAGCGTGAATAATGTTTTCCATTGAATTTTAAAGTTCCGGATAGTATTGTAGCAAGAATACATCTATGGGCAACCGATGAAACTTTAAGCCTGACCTTAGACACTAAAAGGTATGAGATACGATTTTATCTCTGTGATAAGGACATTGAATGGGAATCGTCACCCTATCTAACAAATCAAAGGCAATCAATACAATCAAGATAATTTGCATGGGATGGCGCCAAAACCACTAATCAAACCATAATTGTCCCGTGTGAATAGATCACATCCTTGCCAATCAATGGATTTCAGCAAACAAACAGCAGAATGACAACTCATAAATTAAGTCAATTCACATTTAAACTATAATTCCTTGGACAAACGAAAAGATACATACAGTTCAGTGAACTAATCAAAACAAACATCCACGCAGATATAGGATCATTTCATCCATATAAATTTTTCGCTCAGGATAACATACTCTATCCCAATATCTTATATTTTCACTACCACTTGTGATGTTATCCCTTTCGCGCCCGTTTCCTTACACTGACGCGCTTCTTGTCCAAGCCAAGAGGCTATCACCGCGACATCTTTTGTGCCATTCTTCCGAATCGTTTGTGCCATCTATCTATGTAATTGTATGCAAGCATGCTTGTGTGCCTGTATGCAACCTCAACTTTAACATCATTGACAACGTATGAATGACAAGGAACTCGTGATGAGCAAGAAAATACATAAGCAAGTATAAGCAGTCAAACATATTGAAGCGTCTCCTCTTACATTACAAATTCCACATCTCGCGCGTCGTCCTCTTCAAAAGCAATTAATGATCTCGTAAATACCCTCGAGACCAATTTCAACAGACCATCATCGACATCTTTTCCATGCGTTCATCTTCACGGATGTGCTTGCATAGAACATGCAAAAGACAAATCTGTAGGATAAACATTCAAGTTATATTGAAATGCATCCAGCTGCGAAGATGACGCTGGAATAAATGGTATGACGATATAATACGACGAAAAAGGACACACTGTAAACAATGCCAAACAGTGTGTATCCTTGTCAGACGTGCTCCTGCCATAGTCGATTGGACGGAAGTTATTTTCGATATGATGCAACCACTAGTTCGCTCGATAAGAAGGGTAACGACATGCACTGCAATTTCGGTCCTCGATAGTTTATGGGAAGAAAGATAATGGATATTTTTCCAAAAGGGAAGAAGGTCGAAAATATGTTTTTGAGTAGAGGGTGGAATAGGCATAGGAAGAACTCAAGGTCGGAAGGATGGAACTAAAAGTCTTTTAACAGGACATTCTAACAAGATATTTAACTGAAAAATCACTCAGGCTCAAATGCGTCCACTGCTATCCTACATGGAAAGCCACTCAACAAAAACCCTTTCTACACTTTTCCTTATGATTTTCCAATTTTACAACGGTCGAGGGTTCATAAAAGTTATGAAATACTTGTGAAACAGTGGCTAATATTGAATTTTACAAGGCAATTGTGTATATGTTTTAAAGTCAAGTTAACTTTGGGAAAATTCCGGAGATCCTTGTAGGGATACAAAATTAAGTTCATTGTTATTTGTCGTAGAATACATTCAAAACAATCCACGTGACATCTGGTCTGAAATCATCTGCACCCTCCACTTATTAAAGCCAAATAAACGAGAAAGATGGAGACACAATTTATTACGGTATCGCCAGGAAAATCTGTAAGTGTAATCTTTGAGAGTTTTTCACTTTCGTTGAACATATCCCTGGAGCTAGCCCAAAAGTACATTTTGATATTACACACAAAACTAAAAATAAACAAACAACATAAATTCTATCCATCATGGTATCATGGTGAAAGGAAAACACTCGGTCTTAGGTCTCTGTTCAATGACGATCGGCTGACGTTGTTGAACTCGAGAAAAGTATTGGTCCTATGTCGGTCCCCTGCGTGTTGCCTTGTTATGTGCTTGTTGGCAGGTCGCTGAGTCAGTTGTCGCTTGGTAAAAGATAATTTCTTTGGAATTCATATGAACACATGTTATTGCACGCTTTGCGGTAATGGAAATTCAAATTAATTTTGGAAGGACAGTTTGGTGGAGTGATTGATTCCGTTGGGGGAGTGAATGAACTAGTATGGACGATTTATTTTAAATATCGAGACTTGATAATTTTAGAAATTATTCTCTTTGATGCTTCATGCCAGCCCCTCAAATTAATGAATTAATAGCTCTCGGGTCAAATTTTCAACGAGGCGAGGGAACGCAGACGACGATTTCGACGTCAAATCGCACCCTCCTTCTTTTCAATGTAGTTATTTTTGCCGTACACAATTCTGGAATGTCACGGGAATAAAATGTTTAGTGAACAGTATATCGAAAAACATATACATATAAAGCTTCTCTAATGACTCGTCAAGAATTCCTTTCTTGACGCATCAACAGAAAAGGCATGCACTATCTATCAGTGATTGTCGCGTCGTCGTTTTCATCTAACGACCGGAAATACCATTCAATAGGATAATCATTTCTGACACAAGTGCCTGGGATAAGGGAAACAATGTTTATTTGATGACACGAGTCATAAAAGGAGATTCTGTTTGTATATATTAGCATGGCTAAATATCATATGCACTTGAAGTTGTTGGTAATTGAAAGGCATAACAAAAATGCAAGGACCAATAAATTGTCAGTTGTTATGACGTTTAGCGGAAATTTTATGGCCCCGAGGGTTTTCATAAGCAGAGTGGATGTCTATGATTTTATGTGCGATAACAAATGCAGACGATCCGGGTAAAGAAAAAAAAAAACAGATAAAGATGAGATGAGGAGGATTTCATTATGGCCATGGTTTGAAGGACTGAAGGAAAATTAAATATGAACGAAGCGTTGACTCACAAAGATAAAGCATCAAAAATTCGATGACGATTTTCCAATAAGTAATCCTAGAATCCCAGTGTTCGATAGATAATCCAGGAAAATCCAATTAATTATTTGAATTCCGAAGGAAAAGTGTATCAAATGTACTGTCTGCCAAAAATCTATCAGGGCTTCAGAGGTTTTGAAATAAAGATGGCTTGAACTTTCAAAATCAAAGCAGGGATAGCCATCTTGATTTAGAAGCATTAGGACCCAATTTACAGGAGGGTTAGCCGTGGGGGAAATCTTTTAATAAAAGTTCATCTAATGGTGGATTTATTACTTGACAAAGTCATGATGTAACTTGCAGAGGAATATCTTATGGTTTCCTACACATTAAACTGACATTTGACTTGTTTTCAGTAGCTTACGCCGCCTACATGCGCTTGGTTATTGCTTGCGCATCCTCGGGGAACGTTTTGCTAAAGAAGAATAACTATCCATGTCTAGTTGGGCTTCAACTGAGACGGGAAGTGCGAATCGCAAACTTTCACTATTCAGCAGGATTCTTTGTGAGAAATTTAAAAAACTATACACATCCTGTATACAAGGAAGATGCCAAACACCATCTTCACTCGGAGAATCGACTGTGACAAGGTCTAAACAAAAATTGCGATCAAATAGTAAGAGGTATCGTTGGATCGGAATATGACAAATTTGAAACACAAATGTTTGACATTTGACAAGACTTTATCTGACACCTGGTAGAATTTTTTGACATCTGGTCTTATCTCATGGCCGACACACGGGATTGGCTCTTTTCTAGCATCTTTTGAAAAACAAACGTTACCTTGCTAAAAAGAAGAAACTGTTTGTCGATTCCTCAACGTAGAGAATCAGAAATAACTATGAGCTTTAACTGCTGTCCTTAACCACTCAATAAATTCAGCACCACTTCAGTACGAACATGTCAATTATCGTAACTTCATAAACAACTCATCCTGCTTGCTGTAATTGCAATCCTTGTAGCAAACAATAAAAAAAACCGACATTATCTTGTCATTTACTACTCTCAATTTAATTGAAAAATCTTCATCAGTTCCTGGTGAATCGAGAAGAATGAAAAAAATATCCTCTGTGTATTCCTATACCACGTTTTATGCCTCTGTACACGTTCTATAAATAGAAACGATTCTGCAAATGGATTGAATACATTCCACCTTCGATCACTGACCAACAAAGCGCCAAAGCTTTCTCGTGTCCTAAATTGGTCATAAAAGAATTGACGTCCTGAAGCAATCGTCTCCCTCGTTCTCTTCCGGCTCTTCCTCATTTTACTTCGAACTCGCTCTGAATTGAGAGCTAAAGCAACTCAACGATTTCTGTCGTCACTCGATTTCTACGTTTCTATCGAACACTTTTCTTTCTTGATACTGAGTTAATTGAAATGCAAAAGAGGGAGGTGCTTTTTTGCTGTTCCGTTTGCTTGACAAAGAATGTTGTATGTCCTGCCTGCTGTCAATATGTCAAGCAAGATATGAAAGAGGATATTTCAATTGTAGTCGTGGATGCACAGTTTTTTTTCTTCTGCGGTTAGGCTTAATTTGGTTGATGATTCAACACGATGACAGAAGTTTGATTACATTCCCACCCTTTGAAAAACATGTAGGCGAAATGTAACACAATCCAAAGCCGCAGAGCACAATGGATACCGTTATGCTACGATATAGAGAGAGAGAGTTGCGAGCGTTACAAAAAGGAAAACAGCAAAAACCTCACTCGGCAAAACAAAGCTTTTATGACAATATTTCACTTGAAAATACTTTCTCTGTGTTTCTTTTGCTATTTTTTTTTTGTTTTGTTTCGAGAACAGCGAAATGCTCAAAACCTTTGTTCGTTGTCATCGTCATCATTTCCGCATCCTTCCAACTACTCCATCGCCTTACCTAACTCTCATTATATCCCCACCATTACGTTTACGACACGTCTCTCATTAATCAGCGGCAAAACCTTGAATGACTCTGTAAAACGATGTTTCGCGATAATTAATAAACCATTACTCCTGCTGGGGCTCTGGTACAGAAGTCTCCCCCTTGGCTAAACGTGAAACGGCTGACTTAGTTTCGAGTTGGGAAATATCACACGAAGGAAAAGGGGGTGAAGGGGGTGGAACGGTTGTATGACTAGAAGCGGGTTAGACGGATAGAATGGATACGTAGGAAGTTCACTCTTTTGTGTAGTCCTTTTTTGTTTTTTTATTTTCAATGAAGTAGTCAAAGCGATCAAAGATGGTATCCGTTGACTTTCATTTGTTTCGAGTGGGAAAACAACTCCCGTTTGTCTGTATGCCCACCCCTATTTTTATAAGGGATGTAGGTATACAGGTAGCTAGGTTGGTACACATGCCAAGTTTCTTTTGGCATGGATACTGTTTGAGTGGATTCCTTTGACTTGAGTGAACAATACTTTTCAGGGATTTACGTTTTTAATGAAACGTACCGAGACGCAGATGGCGATGGTTTGGTAGTTGAATATATTTGGGTTGTCTTCTGGGTAATTTCAAATGTAAAGGGATGAGAGGGATATTCGGAATAGCCGAATTTATGTTATGACGGTATAAAGAATGTCTGAAAAGTTGCTCTTTCTGTGAAACAGTATTCTATGTGTATTTCGTGTCACCTTATATTTAGATATTTTTTTTCTATGGTTCAAAAAGATTGAACCATATTTTTAACATTTCGAAAGAAAGTACCCGTTCAAATTGGTTGCGGAAATAACAGTGCTGCTTTTTAGTCAGCCTGTGCTGTTTATATTCATTACTTTACTTTTAACTCACCTTGCACTATTTGCCTGAATTATTTAACTTCCTGCGTGACAGAAGGGACATGTCTCTTTCTCTGACTTCAACAAATAGAATAAATCAATGGTATAGAATAACAAAGTGAATTCGCGTCCCCCTAAAAAATGAATCAAGTTTAACAGATCTTGAGACACTTCAAATCTTTATAAAGTACAAGACGTAGATGTGATTCCTGCGGAACTCTTGAAGGGAGTTGAGGTCAACACCTTGAAGACAGTACATACGTTTGAGTTCATCATTTCGAACCTGACAAGATCCATCACGTGTCAACATTTTCACCTGAAAGAGCGTAAAAAATACTGCGCGTGGAATAAAGCCTATATCACTTTTCTATTTATCGTTTAGTTTATCATTTCGAACCTCACAATGCTCCATCACGTGTCAACATTTTCACCTGAAAGAGCATAAAAAATACTGCGCGTGGAATAAAGCCTATATCACTTTTCTATTTATTCTCTGTACAAGCTATGGTCCAAATTGTTTGTCTTACAGGATAAACACAGAATTTCCCATGATACTGATATCTTTTGTGTGTTGGCCTTAAACGTAAAAGCTTCGTGTTTTGAGTAGTACCAGTAGCAGACCGAATATTTCCTTTCATATATTGGAAAAATGCATTGAACTTAACCGATTTACTCTAATTACTTTTGTCACTGGGTTATGGGGGCTTTTTTAGTCCAGAGCGTAAGACTCTCAGGAGCACAAAGATTCTAGGCAAGCGAGAATCGGCGCTGGAATTGTTTGACACGCTACTTCCCAGGGGATTTCCGTGAGGTATCATGAAACATTCCTGGAGACTCCTTTAGCAGTTGGTGTCAATGGAGCAGAAATAATTCTAGAAAACCCAGAATAGGTACTCTATTGCTCTTGATGCTATCAGGCGATCAAATGTACCAATCAAAACCAAAAATGCAAGCAGTATACTAGTGGCTTCTTTTGTTGGGGTCTTCTTAGGGGCATGGAAACCTTGAGTTCACCAAATCATTCAACCGCAGGTCCAACAGTCTTCGAGGAACCATCTGGCAGCGGTGAGCGTGTCATTATCCCTCAACAAACCTCTCAGTATCCGCTTTCCCAGTATTCCATCGGAGCGCGGAAGACTGAGGTCTTCAGGAAGCATTGTCATTAGTCTCCAGTGCTATGTACTGGTGATCTCTGCCCAATTAATCTTCTAGCACTAACCGATTTTTATCTATTTAGACTAGACACTCCAAAGCGAATGTCACATCAGGTATGGTTCCAACGCAGTCCCATCGACATATGGTCTGTGCTCAATACAACGAGTTAAGTTCTGGATACCATTTTCAGGATTCGTATGACCGGTATAATTGTGACATGCCCCATTACCTATACCTTTATCGTTTCTCGTACCGGATACCTTTAGCGTCTAAGTCACCTCCAACGAGTACAAACAACGTCCTCCATTTCAATGAGCCTAAGTTGAAAGAATGACAACGATGCATTCAGTATTAGATACGCACCCTAAAGATTGTGATTCCCGATTACCGAAACTAAGCGAAACCATCTTCTCTCTCCCCCCCCCCCCCCGATCTTCCACTTGGACATGAGCACTGTCCTGAACCCAGATGGCAGCTGTACCGGATTCGTGAGGACACAATGTTGGTGAACTTCTGGTGTAATATTACTCGCTGACCAGCTGCAAGTCGGATTGCCTATCTCTTGCAAATTGTTCAAGCAAATCTTGGGCGATTATGCTTCAATGCACATTAATTTAAAGGATGCGAATCATTGCTGAATTGCTTTGGCATTGCTAAGGGATTCATGGAGGACCTAACACTTTCTTACACCTTCTAACTCATCTGATCATACGCCTGGCAAAAAACACAATGTACCGCTTCTATACACTCCTTTTTTATGTTTTTCCTTGCTCATATTGCTGCACAAGGAGCTTCTCTCAGTTCTATGTTATCTCTGTGTAGTATGCCCTATCCAAGGTACTTGAAACACCGAAGAGGAATCGCTCTTTGCGGTATCCGACAAATGACTATTATAATTTTGCCCTTCTTTACTAGCTGTTTGGCTTCCCTCTCTGTGAGGTCAACTTTAGCTATACGTTGATCTCTATTGTTTGGTTTCAGGTCAATCTGACTTTCGTCATACTTAGCATATGGAAATCGCGTATTAACGTAGTCAAACGTAAACGTAGCCATAACGTAGTCAATGTCACAAATTTCGAGTGTGGCCATAGGCTCGAGTTAGGCCACAGTTGCTTTTTCTCCAAGGGCTCTTTTGACTGCGTCACGGAACGCGTCTTTATTATTTGCATCTGGTCCGATTTCAACCAGTAGGTGACCTGTCCGAGTTGGCGGGACACCTTTGATTGCAGTTTGGATGTCTTCCGGTTTTACCGCTCCCTTGATTTCTCGCATGTCATCTGCATAGTATCGTAACCAGAAATGTCTGCCCAATAGATTTTCAACGCTTCTTTGTCTTCATGTTTTGAGCTACGTTCGATGATTCTCCGAACTTGGTTCTAATTTTTTGGTTCCTGTAGACGTTACCAATTTTTAACCTTTGGGCCGCTTTTCTAGCTGCTTTCATGGCAGCTTTAGACGCTGCCGTCTAAAACGCCTCCTACGATTTGATCGTTCGACGCTACGTCCTCCGCCTTCCCCCGTTCATCTCGACCCTCTTTGATTGGGGTGCAGGCTAACCTTTTGTTGGTGGTAGAAATCGGGACGACTACTGCGCTGCCGAAAGAATTTGCCTTTGGCTCTTCTCTGCATTCAGCCACCTGCTCCACGGTAGGACCGCTCTTCCTCTGCAAGATCCAGGGCAAATAAATTGTTCGGTGTGTTCCCTGCTAGGATTACTTGACAATCATTACAGGTTTCCCAACCGTTTCGCTTCTCTCTTTGGTGCGTTTTTCTGTCACAGTTTGCAAGAGTCTCTGCTCTCCTTCCGCTGGTGGCTCCGGCGTGAGTATGCTTTTCCTGCTGGGCCCGCATATGGTAAAAGTCCGATTTTCCCTTATTTTTCTGTTCTGTCGTTATCTTTCCTTATCTAACACAATTTTTTTGGATATCATGACTTATGTGTCCCCTTATGTGTCCTTATGTGTCGGAGGCGCTATCTTAAATGGTTCGAAGGTTGTCTTTCCTTAGCAGAGAGGCTGTACATTGGTCTTAAGAGCCAGACCGGCGTAAATCGAGAGTTCGTCTCAGCCGAATCTACCCCACAATCCCAATGGTGCGAACTTCAAACGTACTTCGAGTTCTGCCAGGGTTTCAACGGGATGGTGTCGGTATGATCGTTAGATTGGAGGCATTCATAGTTGAGTGTCAACTCGGTGCTATCGTGCGAAGCAACTAGATCCAAAACACATCTGCCAGTCCAAAACGTCATTTTCAGTGAATGAGTCGAGTCAATATGTGGTTCAGGATCATATTTCGTATAGTCCTCCGTTTCTTCGGATACCTTGAGCCGCGCTCTCCAAAGAATACTAGCTTTCAGGAACACTAGTATCAATCAGCATTCCCCTGCGTATAATCCTATTAAAGCTGGTTACTTCTGCTGGCGTTTTTATCGGTGGCATTTTACCTAATATTATTTGTATCACCTTAATTACTTATTCTAAACGCCCGTTCGAGAACAGTATCCAAGCAAGGTTATGAGCTAGCTCCTCTACTTTTTCTAGGCAATGTGATGGGCTAGGTCCTCTACGTTTTATCTCAAAACTTGGATATGTCTCGGTACAATTACTCCAGTATTCTACTGTTTTATTTGAGTAACAATTTTCGGTCTCAGCCCCTACAAAATTATTCAGGTCCCCTAATATTATTGATATGCGAACGCTAACTCAAGCCAATCCAGCACTGTATGACCTTAAATTCAAGAAAAATTGAAATATTCCCACAGACACTCGATGACAAATTATTTGATCTCAAAGCCGCATACTGAAAGCGAGGATTTCTACAAAGAAAAGAAACAAAAAAATAATAATAAAAACAAAAATTCCAAAGTATATCTTTCATATATCTTCAACGATCTAAGCCGTCAAGCACTTGCACATATGAATATCATTTACTGCCGTGCGACAAAACTAACAAAATTTCAGCATGTATCTTAATCTCAATAGCATTCGCCAAAAACAGTGTTGTGCCGCGCGACAAAGTAATAATGTAGTTAATTTTTGTTTTTCGGGGCAAATAAGGTGAATGGAACTTTAAGGACGAACAATGGCATTGGGACTTCTCACCATTGAAGTTTCTCGCGGGCGTACGGCATGCAACATGCGGGACATGCGAACGGGAGAGGAAACGAACACGAAAGACCAAATAATTTGAGCCTGGTTGGGGGTCAGTTGACTGGTCTAAATTGCCCAAAACAAGCCAAAACCCACCACTCCGATCCCCCCGTCTCATCCAAATCGACCGACGTTCAAATCGACGTCTTGGCTCGCGCTTTTCGCTGTCGCTTCCAAACATGCAAAAGTGCTGGAAATCAGATTTATCTACAAGATAGATTTAATTTCAATCTTTTCGTTTTAACTTGAACTTACAACGTCGGCGAAAACAGTCAACGACTGCGTATAAAAGATTGAATTAATGGGAGAATAAAAGCATGATGGGCGGGCAAGAGCGGGCGACAGTGCAAGGAAGTGGGAACGATTTGAGGCTTCCAGATTTCGAAATGGATCTGAAATGTTCCAGTGCTTGGATTGCTGCTCCATTCGCGATTGATTCGCATTGCCTGCGTTCTCATTCATCATTCAGGCCAATCACATTTGGATAAATTGTGTGAAGTCAATGCCCAAACCGAATGTCATACACCTGCTTGGTGAAAGCTGCTTAAAAAAATGGGAAATCTAAATATTATGTTATCCAGTTTGGACACCCGGCAACGTGCGGTTACAGCGCGAATGTCCTGATATCGATTTCAACTGGCTATCCTTGCACTGCAAACTTCCTGGGTGAATTTTAAACGCGTTCACTATACGATTGATGCTTTTGTGTCCTTGTCTAATTTTAAGACTCTGTAAGACCTAAAAGGCAAGACTTCCGCGAAGGAACCGTTACCCATCCTGAAGTTCGTGCTGAAGAGGCGTATCGCCAGAAAATCGGTTAAGATCTCCTCAATCTATCGCGTTTAGGCTCAAACAGATACAATCGACTCGAAAGATACTCTAGACTGAAATTCGCGAGTCGGAAGGTCACTGAAAGACATTGGCAAACACTTTTGTCTCGCCTTGATCTTCCCATGCCAACTTTATTAGGAAACTATCAGGGCAAACAGCATGATTAGACTTAGATAGTTACGTAGATAAAAGCCTCGAGCAATTGCAATAAAAACGAAACCACCGAACAACGAATGGCATTCACCTGATGCATCTGTTACCGGAACAACAAATACACATGTGTGTAGTAACGACCATGCCACATATAACGTAAGCTTTTGCTTTTAGCGATTTTTTTTTCGGTAACCGTTTAACACCTTCATGGTCGTCGGAAATATGCAGGTGAAAAATATCGGGACGGGGATAGGCATAGATGTAATAAATGTGGCAAGCATGACTAAGGAATATGAACTTGTGACATCAAAGATGACCGCCCTAGCAATTATTGAGACAGCAAGAAGGAACTAATTAATTGGCCTGTTAGCAAGTTCAGCGGAGTTTACCAAGTGGTTTCGCGTCCACATCAGCATGCATTTGCTTTTTACTGATTTCTTTTCGGATTTGAAACAGGTGAAAAAGAACGGTGGGGAGAGATGGATGAACATTTAGGAGGTTGTGCAATGGCTTCAGGTTGTGCTGGTAGCATATTGGCTAAGCTAATTATAATAAATTAGCAAACGACAGAGATACATTAATTCGTATGCTATAATGGAATGATATCACAGTTGATAGTGAAACTAGGATTTATGCTTTCGGTATCCCACTACCAACTTACATAGCAATAAAATGTTCTTCCAAAACTTTGTACTGTATCCCTATATATCATAAATGATAATATATATCTGTATCCCTGTATATCATCAATAAAGTCACGCGTGATACTGACCAAATAACCCGTCAACACGTGCTGCATTTTTTTATCCTTAAGGTGGTTTTCAATATAATACTTTTTTCCCCGCTATAAACAAACAAGCTAATAAATTGTTAGTTAAGTAAAAATATTCTTAAATAAATAATGTCCTTTTTCCTAATGGTTTATCCTGTTGTACTATATAATTTAAGGAGAGCCATATTATCTATGATCGCTAGTTGATGTAGCTCCATTGGTTGATTCCACCTATTGGATGCGCATGTGGATCAGGCGAAGACTATTTGAAAGCTCTTCTTGTAAAGGTTAAATCCTATAAATATCGCTGCGTTTAAAAGACTTTATTGTGGGTACCTTGATTTTGTGACCCTGTTAAAACTGTTCTGCGACGGTTGTGACTTCTTGTCTGCATCCCATTCTCATGTTCTTGGGTTGTAACCTTTTTGTGCGGTCTTGTCATAATAATTCTGGCTATGTGTTCATCCTTCTCGTAGCATTTTCAGTGTTCTTTCGCCTGTATCTTGCAGCCTTGTGGGAGATCTACTCCCTGTGGGACCGTTCTTCTTCAGTTTCATTAGATTTCTTCTTTTTGTATATTCGTCTGTCTTATGATTTCGTTAGAGTCGTCCTGTTTTAACAGACGTCTTTCTTGTGGCTTTGTCATAGTTTCTTTCCTGGCAAGTTCTTTTGGTTTGCGGTTGTGTTTTTCAGTCTTTAAGGTCATTTTTCTTTATGTCTTTTGAGAAGGCTTTTGAGAACAGATTACTTTCTATCCTTTATCCGATATTGTACAAGACGAGGATGGTGTTCATCTTGCAGAGGACAGCAGACCGAAATAAAGGACCTGAGAATAACTAGTCCTGACAGCATAATACAATTCTCACTAAAAACTTTGATAATAAACACAAAATGCAACAGTACTGGAGATGAGACTCATTGAAGTCCATTCCAGATAGAGCAATGCTCGAAGAGGACTTTGAAGTAGGATGCCAGGATGCGTTAGATAAAAGGAATCAGCCGTACAAAAAAATATTTACGTAGGAAATCCAGGACGAACAGAAAAGAGTATGAAAATCTCCGAAGAGTAGCACAGAAGATAATTAGAATTAAGAAAAGAAAATACTATGATGATCAATTAAGGAACATCGATGTGAGTCCAGCGAGTGAAAACTTGAGACAATAATACAAAATAGTGGGCTTGAAGCGAGGTTATCAGCCAAGAATTATGCTTTTCCGTAATAAAATCGGCAAAATCATCGCTGAAGAAAGCATGATTAAGGAAAAACTGATTCAATATTTCAAGAAACTCCTAAATCCTCCGCACTGCAATGTTCTGGAGTCTATAGGTATAGATATTCCTGGAAGTCTTCCAGTGGCTCCAACAAGTCCGGACGAAGTCTGTTCCGCTATCAAAGCCCAGTAAAGCGAATAAAGCGGAGAGCGTCGATGAGATTCCAGTAGACCTCATTAAATATCGTGGCAGCAGTATTCGGAAAGCTACTCTAAAAATTATCCAGCACATCTGACAACAAGGAGATATGCCGAACGAGTAGAACCACTCAATTATATTCCACAACCACAAAAGAAGGTGACAAGCTAAAGTGCTAAAAAGATAGAGGCATATCATTACATTGTATGGCATAAAAAATATTATCGAAGATTATGGAAAATCAATTCAGACCATACGCTAACACGATTATTGAGGAGTATCAATGTGGCTTGAACAGCGTAGACGTTTGTCAAGTTTTTCGTTGACGTTGAGCAGGCAAACGTCAGTATTTATCATAACGTACTGCATCCAATAATGCTTCATCCGGCATCCAAGCCAAGTTAAACCGTCATACCAAAATGACAATAACGTCGACAACCTTCTACGTCCTGTTGATGCGGACGTAGACTCACCGACGCGATTGACATAAATACCGAGCTAACGCAAGGAGATGGTCTGGCACCTTTGTTATTCAATTTGACTCTGGAATAAGACACACAATTATACAAGTATAGCCAAGCGGTAGCCTATGCAGATTACACCAACACTTTGTTGTTGGAAAGGACCTCAAATGGTATTCGTTGGGAGAACAGATCAGTGGTCTGACTCGTGGGGAATCCGAGGAAACGCTGGAAGAGACTACATCGCTGCTCGCATTTCAAGATTGAGGGATGCTGTCAATGGACCCAGAGAATTAGAGGCGCTTGTTGCAGAAAGCGATGGCCCGAGTAGGACTACTGTGCTAAGAAGAAGAAGTAGAAGACGTAATAGCAAATGTTCACAAAGGCCACCAATGATAGCAGTTTACCTTGTGTAGAAAAACAGGATGCTGATCGCGAAGAAGGTGTCAGATAAAACCTATCAAGTTGAGAAAAACTTGTCCTCATAGCACAAAACGAAGACTTATGCTAGTAAAGACACAGAGCAAAACCATATTAGATGTGAGCTGTGAAAGAGAAGAAACCAGAATACCGAGTCCTAAAAATAAAGCGAATCTTCTAGAACAGTCGCTAAAACAGAATACCGAGTCGTAAAAATATGGCAATTCTTCTAAAACGAGAAGTTACGTGAGGAGTGAATACTCTGAGTGTGTTGAATGAAGTGTGGCCACTGTAGGTGAATAAAGAAGTTTTTTTTTTGAGGTCGTCGTTTGACAATTACATGCGGGCATGCAGTCTATTAAATATTAGCTCCAGCGTGAAATGCTGTTATTTTATCAATCGTTAGCTGGCTGCAAGTTTTCCCGACATTTATTTCCCACAGAGGGCTATTTCCCTCTTTTAAGAGAGGAGCAACCATTTTTCGAATCATATCCTACAAACCTCCTCCTAAATGAGAGTTCTCTAACTTAAATCCTTTTTCACTGTTTTTTTTTTACACAATTGATAAATCAAATTTCTGCTGTTTCCTAGTTGTGGTTACTGGTGTCAGGGCTATTCTACTCGCAGACTCGTTTCCATTGCAGTCTTCATGTGATCTCATCATAATATTGCTCATGTGAGGATTCGGTCTGTGTGGCCTTAAAAGAGTTGTACTAATCCGTTTTAGAGATTCATCAAGCTGTCTTTTGTGTACTAAGTCGTTTTTCTGATTCCTCCGCATAGTTCTTTTGACTGGTTTCCTTTTCTTCTTCTTCGTGTGGCTAAGTCGAAACACTTCTGTCTGTAGGAATTGTGAGAACGCGTTTCTGGTCATCCCTTCCTCAAAATACTGTTACGGTGAGTTCGTCCTTGTGGTTTTGTCTGAATATTTATTATTGTATGATTTCACTCTTGTTACCTCTGCGGAAGACCTCATTCTTTAAGGGTATTTTGTTGTCTCGTCAGAAGTGTTCTGCAGAGGGGAAATCTATCTTTAATTTTTCTGAACTATTTTTCTGTTAAGATGTGTTTCATCTGGTTTCATCAGAGAATTTTTTGGAGGTCTTCCTTGTTAAAATTTTCGGTTAAAATTGAGCCCAAAAATGTCACCCCAATCATCGTCCTAAACCTCGTGTCTGAATGGTTGTACGAACTTTACTCAATAAAACGGGTGAATTTCATTAATTCTGGATAAGTATTTACAAATTTATTAGTGTCCTAGCCTTTGTTTTCAAAGCCTTTGTTTAATAATGGAGCTGACAATTTTTTAAATCCTCGAAGAACTTCTAATTTCTAGCTTTTGGTATGGATTTGAGTTTTCAATGAAATGTGATTTCTATGATCTGAACCATAGCAAAGCTGGGTCCCTTCATGGGTTTTTAGTTTTGAGACCAAGAAAAAGTCGTTGGAGCGCAAATTCTGCAAATATGGTCGCTGAAACACGATTATTGTAAAGGGAAAAGTTTGGGTGTTGCCAAAATATTGTGAATAAGCAACGAAGAGTGCGATTTGACAAAAAAAGTAACGAAAAAGCAATGGCGATAATGCTGGAAAACTATCCTCGTACGGTGTTGACTGCTTATTCTACGAATCCTGTGCGTTCCAATGTTTTTCGTATTGCTTCATGCTAAGACAGTGCTCCTTACTGACTGTAGAGACTTCTCGTACGTACATATGATGCATTACGTTATTCTAAGAACTTTTTGGTTGAACTTGCATGCTTTTTTATCCTTAGCTCTTCTTTTGCGCTTTGATAGGTCTTAGCTGCGGCGTCATAACCATAAACCCTTGTTTTATCATCAGTTCTGATCTTTCTTCAGCAAATAGGGGTCATTTTTGAGGTGGTGCAACAGCTTCTGTGCGATTCTTATTCGACGTTTCTTTTGGTAATAGTTATCAATTTCGTAACAAGTTTCGTTGCCACACATTTCATGTCCAAACCGTTCAAAAAATTACACGGCATTTGGCATATGTTAAGGTATCTGAGGTATCTTTTAAGCCAATATCTTCAGCATATTATTCAGTAGAGGGCTAGACACTACCCAAACGTATTTTTTTTTCACTGTGTGTACATTATCGTCGGCCGTTAGTATCCTGGCGAGTCAAGATGCGTTACCATATTCAGCTGATTATTGGCCTTCTTTAAGAAATACCAATTTTGACACGTACCCCACATATAAGCAAGTATTGCTGTTAAAAATAGTCTTAGGAATGATAGGAAATAGAAAATATCCCTGTCAACTCTGTCTACTTCACACTTTTTATCCATTTTTTATCCTTAGTTCAAAATACCGCTAAGAACACTAAAATATGTTGAACCTTTCAATATGGCAAAATTATGCTCCACGCCCAAAAAAGATGATAAGGTTGAGACATGTGTAACAACGTAATTAAAACATGATTTAACAATTAAGTGTACGTAACCAGCTAAATTTAAGATGGAACTTTTTTCTGAATAAGTCTCGAAGTCTCTCCATTTTTCCGAGTGCCTCAGGACAAACTGTCTTATTCCATAGACGTCTATTTGACGTTTTTCTTTGGCTATGCTGTATTGTTTTTTTTTTTTTTAATTTTCAAAGAAGGCACCTTCTTTCTGGTCAATATGGTCCCTTTTTCATTGTTCTGTCTATTGTTGGTCCGTCTGAAATACTGAATACTAAGATGGTACCATAAGACTACAAAAATTTAGAGCCCAAATGCGCTTTAAAAATTTTGTAAGATGGTTCCACCCAGCTGAATTTTGTAAGATGATTTCACCCAGCTGATGCCGAAAATGGGCTTAGATAAATCCGTGAATGGTTTGCGCAATTAGTTTTTGTCAAAATCGGCTAGGGAGAAGCGAAGAGCAACACTTGGAAACAAAGCATTAAAAAAGGTTATTTGATGCCTTTTGTCTATGGCCTTATTTTGAATGACAAATTTGAATGTCAAAGTTTACAAGCTGATCCTCTGAATGAAAAGTTGACATTTAAGACCTTCTTTGGATTATTGATACGGCAGGAATTGGGGAAGAAAACTTGTAGAACAGATAAGAAATTTTGTTTCTAATATATTCATCATCTTCATCAATGGCTCCACAGCCCGCTTTGGGCGCTGGCCTTCTATGACATCCTTAAATAGTACATTAATATATGGCGATGATTGGTAGGTACCGAGTTCGATTTTAACTAAAGTCAAGTTCTTTTCTGGTTGTTTTTCGTCTGAAATACCTTGCAAGTCCCAAATAGGTCCAGAACATATTCGTCTCTCCTTGCCACTGATATCCTTATTTGCAATATATTTTAGCCGTTAGATGGTATCAAGATATCCCTAAAATCAAATTATCTCACATTTATGACTTTTAAATATATTTCAATTTGAATGTTGTGGATCGTAAAACTCCTTGACTTTTCCGATTCAATGTGTGAACCGAAACACTCTTCGGTTAACCACATTTCAGCCTTATGCCCTTTTTCAACTGTCTCTCACCGCATACATTACATTATACAACATAAATCCACATACGTACTTAATTATGCATGCAAAGCCAATATCTTGGTCTGAGCTTCGGTCCTAAATGTTCTGAAACGAAATCCAACTATATCAACCGACATATATTGAAACCTTAAACAGAGGAAGGAAGTGGTGACCTTATAAAACAATTAAACGATAAATACACACGACCATAGTTTAAAGACTATAAAACCCACAAGAGCCTCCACACACAATAAACTCCAATCATTTTCATACATTCTTCGGTGCTGCTTCATACATTAGTAAGTAATTGATGAAATTGGGTAAAACATGTGTCCGGGGGTAAGACATATTCATTGTATTCGATGCATGTGAAGACGATTTATAAGGCAACGATAAAAACTACATGCATGTAGGCATACATAGATTGGCTCAAGTCAAGTACGTGTAATATTGCTTTCAGAGAAATGAAAGACTAAGAACAATAAGAAAAAGGAAAGAAAATAAACACATCCGTTGCATTTATTCCATTCAAAAAAATTATATTTTAACACCTTATGACCTTAACCTCATTTTCTGGTATTCTTTTGGTTCGGGTCATTTCTCGATGCAATTTTGAAGGAATGCTTTCATTATTTCGCATTCGTTTGGATGTCGGATTCAAGTAAAAAGCACTTAGACGATGAGTTCTTTTGGTCTTTCTTACATTCTTTCTTCCAGCATTCACTGAAAGAATTCTTGTCATGCTGTTTTCTTCGCTATATGCTCCTTGGTATCAGGTTGATGGTGAAATATTTTAAGGGGGAAGTGTAGAATTAGGCATAGGATTTATGCTTTTAATGAATTTCATTGAACCTAAGGAGTCGCCTTGATATCATCAAGGATTGTCCGAGGACAATAATGGCATTTGGAAATTATTTTAATAAATTTAAAAACTGTCACTCCACCTCCTGACATCAACCCATGTATGGAGGCAAATCTTTTTTGGATCTTCGGGACTCCTTCATTGATAACATTTGGAATTTTTTAATCTTCTCAAAATCTCATGAATGATCCCGTCATGTTTTGTCCTATCAGCTGCTACTTTGTCCAAAAACTTACCATTTATCTATTAAAGGATGTTACTTTCTGACGATGTCTTCTCTTTATTCCATTAAGTACATTAAGTACTACTGCAACTCCTGTGGCAGACTTCTCCCATTGGAGGTTCTGCTACGAAGTAGAAGAGAAATTCGAATGTCAAAAAGAGCACCCTTAGAGACAGAATGATGACTGTCAAGATACGTCAATGAAGTCGAAATAAGCCCCTGGGCTTGCTGATCAAGTTAGTCAATCAGAATCAAGTGAGATCAATAGCTGATGAAACTGCAGCATCGTATATTATGTTATACATCGACTGATGGCCAATGCATTCGGACAAAATCCAACAACAAGACGCTCTGAATGACTATCGAACAGTTTACGCTTCGATAAGGACAAGAGATCTAGACCGAATTCCTCAGCAGAGAACTATACAAAACAAGACCGGCATTGTTGAAGACAGCTCTGAGCTCCGCGGGTTGTGTCAAACTTTTGGACGATTTCTGTGCCGGCATTGTTGGTAATCGCGGCGTTGCAACCATTCAACCCCGTGGGCAGAGAACGTATAAGAATCTACCGCTGCCAACACGGGAATAATAAGGACCTAATTACTAGTGACGAAATACAATGCACTCTCGAAAAGTGGAAACTTTTCTGGCAGTGGGAGCTAGAGGGAAGATCAGCGCGTCGCTCATCAATGATCTTAGACCAACTTCTGCCTGAATCAGCTGTTACTCGGTCACACATTGCTTCAATCTTATTTTTAAATGACCGGTGTGGCACAATCGTGCATTTTTCGTTTGCTTCCTATACTTCTTGTGAATGCAGAAGATGAGGAAACCGCTGAAAAAGTAGGAGAGCTCTGTCGGCACATTCTGATTGCGTAGGGCTTCAAATCGACTGACAAATGGAACTGGAAGTCGCATTTCCTTTAGCCTATCCTAATTACAAACGAAGGTATTCTTTGTCGGGGTGAGTGTTCATGGTGTTACTATCCCTTGTTTACTAGTCCCTGTCTTTCCACTTTCCACGCTTTCTCCATAAACGTGCCACTAGGCACAGAACACGCAGACCTGGCACAAAGTAATGTGTCAAACGTTTCAATGTGTGGCTGTATCTTGACAGGAGGGAAGGGCAGTTGGATGACCAGTGTGGGTTTGTGTCTGCTTTTCCTTACCAAAAATAAAAAAAACGAAAAAGGGCCAAGTAATGAATCTACCCTTCATTATGCAAAAACCAAAAACGCATACAAAACCTCGAGCTCCACCAACCTTGTTACCTTCTTGCTTGGAACCTTCATTCCCATCTATACAACTTGGCTTATATCTGTTTGACACATTGCCTTGGACTAAAATTCTTTTTTTTTTAATTGTTTGAGGCACCCTAAAATTGCAGGAATACTCTCATGGTTGTGATTATACTTGGCCTATCTTACAACCGAAAAAGATCAATGCTGATTCTTGAAGATGTTGAAGGAACACATGTCACTTCTTTAGCTACAATCCTCCGCACATCTTTCAAAAGAAGCGATTTCTGTGTCCTATGAGTAAAAGGGGAAACAACCTTCTACAAACTTTATCAGGAGATGGGTGATAGGTAATCAAGTTGCTTTGTGCCACTAGATGTCTAGCATTCAGAGTACGAACAGCCTTCACCTCCTTACCTAAGCAAAGTGAAACGTTCTTGACAAAACTGAAACACTGTATTGTGCTAGTTCTGCATGTGTCAAAAAATTAGCGTTCCATAATTTAAGAAATCATACAATTTAGAAACAAAATCTCTAGCATTATTACTAAATAACTCACTCGATGCTTGATCTCCAAAATCCCGACAAAAGTCACCTTTGTACTTAACAGTTTTTCAACTCTCTCCAGTGACGCAAACCAGTTGTCAGCTGTCAATATTTGGGTTTTTCGGTCTGTTCAATTCTTTTACTCAGAAGAATGGCAGCGTTTGAAAATTTCGTTTTATTTAGCCAATGCCAATGATTCAAAACCCAAAATCACGTATAAAGACGTAGCATCTTTCGGGCTCTTTTCGAAAAAAATGCCGCAGTGCTAGTGTTGTGTAAACCTAAATCTAAGAAACAAAAAAGATTTTTTCAAACTCGCTCGATCCTTTGACATTTTTGGAGCAACATAGAATAATGATATGCACAAATACCCTAAAATTGTTGATAAACTATAATTTATCACCATATGGCGGCGCTTAATGCCTGTCAAATTGTTCTAATTTTGACGTTCCATGTGTCAAAATTAAGACCATGGCCAATTAAATTGAATGCATGAAAAATCGTATGAAATTGACCCTTTTGCTTATCTTGATGGAAAGTGCAGGCTAGTTGTGCTCTGATTGGAGTTCAGGTAGCAGCACAAGGTTTCCGAACTATCAATGACACACCTCCCATATCCTTCAAATCTGGCCACAAAATCTCTAAGTGAGTGAAGACTAGCCGTCACAAGACACTATTCCATCCGCGTTTTTGGACTGTATATTTTTTGAAAATTTGTCAGTTTCTCTTGGTATTGAATATATGCGTGGAAACAGCTCCATTGAGGGATGAACACATTGAGGTGTAATGATTCCTTTCTGATGGTTTTGCAGTTGACATTGGATGCTTGGTAGCATAGATATCTAAACGTTAAATTTTTTCTATTTCCAATTAAGGAAGTAGGTAACCAAAATTGGTAATTAGAAAATAAGTAACCTCAGTGAATCTTCTTTGAGCGTTCATTTGCAGAGCATAAAGAATTTGGGCATCTCACTAGGTTGCTCTGTTATATCTAGGGTTTTTGAGTTTATGTCAATTCCTAATTTTGCTGGCTGAGAGTCTGGAAATACTTTCAGATAATGTGTGCCTTCTTTTGGCCCTTATAAATGAAGCTAATTTTGACCGTAACTCCGATGCAGTTCTATCTTTGTATACTACTGATCTCGATTCTGTATTGAATAACATGATCTAAAATACGAATACTTCGAACCTCCCCCCCTCTGTTGTACGGGAACCGATGGAGGACTTTTGTGGATTTCTTTGGGTTTGGTCAGGGCGAAGGTGGTGACACTTTCAGATTGCCGCTGGAAGATATAGTCTACAAGTCAAAGAATTCGGTGGATTTTGCAATCCAAACTGAAACACTCGCTCATGTCTTACTCAAAGCTGTCACCGCTCCAGGCTGTCACCGTTCCATACTGTCAGTTCCAGTATGAGCTCTATCTGTCACATATACTGCCCCCACTCTTTTCGTGAAAACTTGACGTCTTGGCGGAGTCTTGCCGTTACGTGTATAGTATACTTGTCCTGCAATAATTTGAACATTTCCCCGATTAGTTCCTTAGCTATAGCAAGTTTCTAGTTTGAAATCAAGATTAAGTGTATTTTAAGGAAATCCTACGAAATCCTACCCTTAACTATTGAACATAGTTAAAATTCGGTTTTTAATTTACTTCCCAAAATAAATTCATTCTCGTTTTGGTTCATTTCAGGATTTTAACATGTATACATAGTACTTACTTGAAAATTTTCTTCATTTCTTTCTTAACCACTCAGACATTTCATTCTTCAATGACCCTTCCTCTCCTCCCCACCCCCTTTTTCTATTTTCCCGACGACCAGCGACCATGGTCTATGCTGTCTTGCAAGGAAAATGATGAAAAAAATTTGCACTCTTTGCAAAATCTGACCCACCGAAAACATAACAAGAACATGCAGAAAAAAAAGCTTTCTCGAATTCTAACTGTTCTCAGGGCAATGGTGTTTTGTATAACTTATTTTTTTTTCTTTCAAAGACGAAAGATACCAAAAAAAAATGAAACCAGTTACCATCATCCATGCAGACATGTGTACATTAGACTTGAAATCTATTGTAGCTGGCTAAGCTGAAGAAGTTGATGGACATCTTGTTGTTAATATAGTTGTTATTGTTGTTGTTACTGCTGCTGCTGCTGCTGGTCTTGTTGTTACTGTGCTGTTAGTATTCGAGATAGTTGTTCTGCTATACATTCATATATGCTCCATATTACCGTAATCGTGAATTTTTGTTCGCATTATTCAATACGGTAATGAGACCAGCAACATATGTTGATAGTAGGTAAAAATTTGTTCAGTAAAAAAGTAAAGAATTAAGGAAAAGAGAAGCTGAAGAATAAGCAGAAAGAAGACCGAACACCCGACGCTGAGAGGAGTCTCGAATTAGGTCAGATGAAATTTTTTACGCTCTATTGTCTGGAATCATGATATGTCTTTAGAACGGTGTTGTACCATTTCAGTTTCAATTAATTTCGAGTATACCACAGAGGAAGCAATCGGAAGCTTAATGGTCTTTTAGAGAAAGAGTATTTTAGAGAAAGAGAGGAAGCGCAAGAAAGGGAAGAAAAAGGAAAGCCAGTTCAGAGATGTCTACTACTCCCTATTTTCAGGCAGAGAGATCAACGTGGATTTTCCAAGACCGGAAACTCCGGGAATTATATTTGAAACTCATAATGTAGAGATTTCAGTCATGACAATACCCGAATCTTGCATATTCTCTGAATGACTTTCTGTCAGACTTGATTTAGCTTACGAAACTTACAGCGGGTTGATGCCTCTTTCACATTCAAACACGGGTATATACATATGCCTTTTCTGAACGATCTCGTCGTTATGACGTCAAGAACTAGTTCACTTATTCACTAGTTCACTCAAGAACTGGTTCAAACAGCATCGTCTGCGTTAACAGGCATAAGGAAGAGAGAGTGTGAGCAGGAAGGAATCTGTTCGAACCGTTTGGTTATAGGCAGACAATAGGGTAGGATTCTGTGATAAAAACACTTCAATCATGTTCAGAAGAACAGAAGATTTCGGCGTTGCCAATACCGTAGCCAACTTCAAACTACACTATTTCATGTGTTCCCTCTCTTGATCTGACTATGTTTGTAACTATACCTTATCCAAAATTCTATGCAACGATTATACGATTCCGGAATGATTCTGTCACGGAAATGGAAAGAATTAGTAAGTTATAGGCATATATTCCTCTGGTATACTTTGCTGAAAAACGTTGTAAACATGAGCAGGGGGAAGCTGGTGATTGACACGTAATTTAGTTATTTGTTTGTGGGAATCGTAAAGTTGGGCGTAAGAGTGTTCTGGACCTACAATAAACCTTTTCACATGTCATGAGTGCTAAGATTCCCGGATATTCAAGGATTCATTCAAGGAACCTATCCTGCAACACCTTTAACATAGTCTGGAACTTTTTGTTACATTTCATCGGGCTAAGCCTCTTTATATTCAACGGGTAGGAGAAGGAAAATGTCAGTGGTTTTGATATAAGGTCTCCACTTGGTTTTATTTAAAATCCTAAATACCTACAAAATGCTTATGCAGTCTTGTCAAACTTGTAGAAGGAATCTACGACCGGCCGAAATAAAAAGCATTAGAGAATTTTTCAACAAATCCATATGTCGAGAATCGACGATTTCGAAAAAGGTAAAGGTTCCTTAGTATGGTCAAACTACTGAGTCACCTTATTGACATACTCGATTTCGGAGCTCAAGAGCCTTATTGCGGAATACCAAATGGGATTCAAACAAAAAACCTTCAGTGTTGACAAGGTGTCAAATTTAAGGTAGAGTATTACGAAATCAAAACATTTGACACATGTCAAGTTACCTATCAATGCTAGGTGGGTTAGAATTCCGACACTTGAAATCACACGTGAATGATCAGTTGTGTTTGTTGCTGATATCCTTCGGGTTTTCCGCTAGCTATCGTTCATAGCTAGGCTTGCTGTTTGGCAATAAATGAAGACTTTATTTATTTATTGTTTTTTTCAGGCTGGCTCATACTATTTCTTCTCTACATCAAAACAGCATTGAAGGCAATTCAAGATCCTCGAGATTTGAAAAACAAAACACAGAAGGCGAAATCAACGTGAAAATCAGTGTCTACTTCAATTTGTTTGTAAATTGATTTCTTATTCTTATTGGCCAATAAGACATGCAGGTACGTAATTCTTCTTAACAAACTTCGGTAAATTGATATCTATTGGTAAAACCTTGTTGGAATTTGAGGGACGATGTTGCTATTTTTGTAGAAGACAACCATATTCCATCATTCATCTTTCATTTATAGATGGAAATATTCTTTTAACATATTTTTTGTAGAGTTTGGTGTGATGCGGGTCTCATTTTTATCTTTTAAAAAATAATAAAAAACAAACCTTGATCACGTCCTGGGGTGACTTCAGAGTATGAAGTTGTGGCGTTTTGTGGTTGGCTCAAGGATTTTATGAGCTCGAACCCTATAGTCTTGCTTATTCAGAAATCCATTGAACCAGAAAGATCTGGTCTGACTGAAACTTGGTCCTGAGATCTCTCTGTCATTATCTGGGCAACCTTGAGATTCTGTAATTGTAGAGCGGACCCTCTTCGATCAAGAACCGCATCTCTGCTCACTAGTCGGCGTTCGGAGATGAGAGATGAAAGAGAGAAAAGGGAACATGTCATCATGAACTTTATCATTTCGAGATAAAAATGGTATCTCTCCAACAAGATTGCGTCAAAAAGAGAAGAAAATGAGCCAGCTTTCAATAATTCGATAAGTAATGCTAGACTCGTTCTACCAGTAGAGGGGTTTGCTCTCGTTGTTCAGCCTACTTGGAAGTTATCTTTTATAACGTGTATAATATCATTTAAAGGTTTGATCAACTGCGATCTTTTGACCGAGGACCTACCTTACACGATAGTCACACTATATCATAGTCCTTGTTAATGAATACAGTAGCAACAAGCACGCTTAATGAGATCATTAAAGGGCTCTTTAGTATTCATTAAGGTCTCCGAAAAGGGTCCGCAATTCAAAAGTACACATGCAAGACTATTTTGCAGAGGAGAGCTGCATATTTATTTTCATATTTCACTGCATGCTGCACCATAACCGGGCCGTCAAAAATACGATTCTAAGACGGATTTCCTCGCTTTGTGTTTTTCGTCCTCCGAATCACTTCGGCTAAACGTGGCTGTACACATTTACAGCGACGAGTCCCGTCCTAGTCAGTCCCGTCAGTCCTAGTCAGTCCCGTCAGTCCTAGTCAGTCCCGTCAGTCCTAGTCAGCGACGAGTCCCACTATTTCTAGGATTTTCTTGCCTATGGAATTGCCTTGCGTATGGAATTGCCTTGCATTTCATTTTGCATTGAGTTTAACTCCTTCGCCCCCAAAGAATCCACGGTAAATCCTTTAGACCTGGGTCGTCCAATGCTCCATGGCTACACAAGAAGGCTGACATCGACTAATTATATCACAATATTATCTTGAAGGAAGGGTCTTAAATCTATTTCATATCCAAATTGTACCAGTGCTAACTTGGTCTTGAAACTACTCCGATTCCTCTCTATTGTGGTTTGCTCACTTATCGGCAGCAACCGACTCCTTTAGGCGGAAAATAGGTCCATTGCCATTGCTCTGTGGTGCAAGTTGATTTGTAGGTCCTGGATCATAATTTGGCTTCCATCTTTCTGAGGATTTTGCTAGGCAAGCATCATTTTTCGACCTCTCGGCTGTGAGCAAGATCTGCGGTTTCCGGTTCCTAGAACTTGCAAACAATGCAGATGCTGCATGGGTGCACTCTTTTATCTTATGCTCAAGATGTCGCAACAGTGGGGGAAACCCTGGGGATTTGTGTCCCATTTGTCCAGTCCTAGGCAGTTTGAAGCACTGTGTTCGAAAGCAAAGTATTCATAGCAACGTATAAGAGCTTTTCTTTTGACAAATTCTGCAAATTTGAATTTTTTTCTTAGCCAAGAGTCAGGCAGCGTCAGTTTCTTGCAGCTCGCGGATCGGCTGTCGTTAACCTCCCTCTGAAACAGTTTGCCTCAGCTAAAGTTTGCTTTTTGATCATTGCATCGTTGCTGTTGGTTTTTTTCTTATCCTTGTTTGTTGAAACGTCGCTTAAATGATGTTTTACTGCAGAAGCGATTTCATTCTGCAGACTCTAACATCAAAGCTATCTATTTTTATTACAGAAACATTTCAAGGCGACATTTGCAAACATCATCTCTTAACTTCCTGATTTTTTAATCCTTTTCTGTCTACTAAAAATTCAAATTCACTACTTGTTCGGATTGTTTTCAATCCGAAAATTATATATTGACTTGTGTCATTTGTTCAAGGATATACTCTGCAACTTAGTCATGACTCACTGCCATTACTCGTCGCTACCTCTGACTTCTGAGAGTTTGATAATATATCATAGGGTTTCCCTCTCTCTCTTTCTTTCTCTCGTCTATGATAACTCCTCTTCCTTATCAAACTTTTGATTTTTTATCCTAAGACATCCAGGACATCACTAAAGTTCCGTAACAACCGGTGATTTTGAAAGAAACTCTTATACGTTACCATATTCACCAAGACCGTTTTGCTTGATATGCTGACTGCTTTGGTAAATGATTTTTCGTGTTCTTAAAGGAAGTTTTTCAAGAGGTTACATGAAATGAAGTTTTTTGTGTAAACTCTTGAATAATGTCAAAATTACATTATTAAGGTTAAATGCACTCGCAGTTATTGTTTTTCATTACATATTTTCTTATGCCCTTTATCGGTACTTACTGAAAGGGTTTGACATGCGATTGAAATTTTTGTGGTGGTAGAGGCTTTACCCTTACGTTTCATTTATTTCATTCATCCCAATACGTTGTGTATAACATTCCCTATTGAACAATTTTGAATAAATTCTATTCGAGTAGTTCAAATACATCATTCAGGACAGTCCTTGTATAGGATTCCGTTTAATTTCAACTAACCTGTGGTCAGGTATCTCGATGCAAATTAATTCACAGGATTAGATCATGATTAAATTGACAGAATCCGATTGACAGGACATTGGTTTCCAAAAAAAAAAGGAAAGAGATAATGGGCCAGCGAAAACTGGTCATTGTATGCCAACCAAAATTGCTTCTATCACAGCAAAAAGTCATGTCCTTGTGCCTGACGAAACAAAGAAATAGTGCTCCTGGTGTCAAATAATGAACTTTTGTACCGGTCAGAGGTTCACAAGGACACTTTGAGTCCATTGTAATCAAATTTTGGGGTGCTATGCGCTTTTGTAGCGAATCAACTATAAAGGATTTGCTTGAATAATTTCTGGTAAGATTGGTCTTATAACCTACCTCCACTGTTTGGCTTTTCCGCATTAAAATGACAAATCGTGATCATTTTAACCATGGAAATTAGCAGTAACATTCAGGAAGTTTTACAACACATCCTAGTATTATTTGAGATAAGCTGGAGGGGAGCTGCACTAAATATGGCTAGAAATGGCAGCTTCTGAAGAGAAGTGCTATTTTCATCGCCGAAGTTGTTGAAACCGTCCAATATTTTCCTTATTCTTTGTAAGCAAACCCAAGTTATATTAAGTATAGTTGCATTTAACATAGATATTTCTTTTTAATCCTCTTTAACTCATTATCAGCAGCCTTGCTCCTCCGCAAAGTTGAATGCTTCGTCTTATCTTCAATTTATTTCTGTTTGTCGGTGGCTTATTGGCATTTGACGCAGACTACCAATCTTGGCTTTAGATGCAATATTAGAAGTTTCCCTCTGTAAGTATGACAAAGAAACCCGGAGAAAAGTTTTGAACCTGGGTTGGAACGAGCCTGTGACAGGTTGCTGTCATCTCATACATGATTTAGGATCTTTCCTGACTGAAACGTAGCTTTCGATGCTTCATGAGGCTTAGAAGTCGGTTTTGAGAACTCACCAGTTTGTGCCTAACTACTGTACTAAGGATGTTGGGATCAATCGTGTCCAAGAAGTGTTGGCATTGAGTTTAAGGATGACACAATACAAAATCAGGATTTCTAACTTCCTGGTATCGTGGTGCTTTCTCTGCTCATTTTCAAATTCATTTTGGCAGTTATTATTACATTTTAAGGGATCGAAATTTCAAAGTGAGGTGCTACTGGTGTATTTCGTTTGAGGATTTGGTTTCTGTAATTCAACACAAGGATTCCGAAGGTACAATGTCAATCATTTGAAGCAGAGAGCATGAAGATACGTTAGAGTAATACCAATCCTTTTAGGCTTTATATTCTGATAATTCTTCAGAAGACAGCACCAGTGCTCCTTTCTAAGATCCAATCTTGTTCATCTCTTTTTTGAATAAGAAGTAACGAAGGAAGAACAGCACATAATACTGTCCATTTCGCAAATTACTTGTCCAAATCATTTTTGCAGCTATTCCAGCAGTTTTGCATAAATCACTGAAATACATTACGAACTTTTAGCGTCCTTCCGACTTTTAACTCGAAAACAAAAAAAAAATCCAGCAACTATTTACATCTGTTGCTCAAGAAGGATTAATTGAATTTACAATAGCAGAATAAAAAAAAAGAAAACTACGGCCACCGATCGTTGTCGTCATTACTAGTTTTAATTATTCCGAGCAACACCAATTTACATAAATTGAATCCAATCCGATTTTTTTTCCGTGCCTCGCGTATTTTTTCACGTCCCAAGTCTCGTGTTTGCACTCGCGCTTACTCCTGGCCAACTTTGTTTTTCGCCTCTGCCATAACTAGCGAGAGGAAAAGTTAAATATTTTTCTCCTCTTTTTTGTATCTTTTCTTTCAATTTGCATCACAAGTAGTTCAGTTTGCGATGCTGCTACTGCTCTTGTTTCTGCTACCACTGCTGCTGCTGCTGCTCCTGTTGTAGCTTCTCTTGTTGTTGCTGTTTTACGTTAGTATTCAAGTTATGAACGACCAACATAGCAACAAATGTAATGGTGGAAAAGGTAGTAGATGTCGTCCAACTAGAGCTGAAGAGTCAGTTTAGTGTTCAAAGTTGAATTTTACTATAGTTGAAGTTGAAATTGTTGCAGATACGTATGGGGGTATAACGCATGGCTGCTGAAGGCGACATACAATAGTTTTGGCTTTGGTAACCTTAAGGCATACTTTTTAAACATTTCCAGGTCATTGAATGTTTAATCGACAGCTGGCTACGATGTTGTGGTTCGGGGTCTTTCGATTGAATTTAAAAAAAAAAACAACACACATGCAGATGTTATATGTTAAGCGTTGCAAGAGATTACGGCTATGAGGAAAAATGAATGATTAATGAGGAGTTCAACATCTGAAGCACTTTATAGGTCTGGGATGGACATTAAACTTCCAAATTTCCTCACAGCTCCCTGGTGAACAGGAGCTTGGATACTTCCTTAAACGAAATTACTTCCTAAAAATGCGGGGAAGGGTCAGAATTAATAGTTGCTTTCCCATCAATTAGGGAACTTCAGTTAATTGCAAAAGCCACTTGGAACCTAGAAATCATTCTTTTAATGCTGATTTGTTATTTTACATGACTGCCCAATCGCACCCAGCCCTGATCAGGACTCATTCCAAAAGCCAGTATCTGTTTAAATTAGGTATCAACAATTGTTACCCGGGCTTCCATGCTTGGTTTACTCCAAGTATTGCACTGCGGCAACGCAAGTATCTACTACTACTGCTACTTGTGCTCCTACTAAAATTAGTCCTACTACTACTACTACTACTACTACTACTACTACTAAGACTACTACTACTACTACTACTCCTACTATTACCCGCACTAGTGCTACTGCAATTATCAGCCAGGCTTCGATCCACGGAATGGTGCGTAGAAGGTCAGTGCTATAGACACGGTCCTAACTAAATTCCCTTAACCAAGATTATTTCGACATAAGATTTACCTAGTTAGTGACTTGACAAGAATTTCATGAGTTGGTTTAAGTTGGCGGAAGGAAATGTGGCCAACACATTTTTACAAATTGATAGCGTCAGATCGACCTTTTCATTCGTCTGAGAACAATTTAAAGTAAGGACCTTTGCGGTTTATTAGCCTTGGATAAAGCAATGGACGAACAAACCGCCACCTGAAGAGTCATTTTTAGAGCCCTTTAGTTTTTATGACCAATCTAATCTTGAGCAACCTTGACATTCGTATCTGCTGAAAGCTCTTCCGTTGGACGGATTTTCCACTGCTCACTTACACTCCCTTATTTAATCAATTGAAAGTATATTGTGTATACTTACACTTGCAATCAAGAAGCGCATTATATCAGCTGAACTGTTGCAGACTAGCAGACTAATGCGCGGAAATTTGATCTCGTTCTCAACTACAAGATATTCAGGAACAAAGGTCCTTGCCAGTTATCATGAGAAGGTTACACTTATGTAGTATTTCCACTAGATAAATATTAAGATGGTACTTGATAAGTTTACTCCTATCCACTATCGTCTTAGCATCTCTAACGTATCTCTGGTGACGCATTCATCAGTTCCATGGATAATTCCCTATTTTTAATCCCTATATACATCGACAAAGTATTACCAAAAACGATGCAGGGACGGCAAAAAACACGGTATTGCATCAGCATTCCTAACTGTGCCCGCCTGATTGGACGGAGTTTGTAATTTTGGGAGGGGTACAGAACTTCCTCTTTTGTAGAAGTTGTAAAAGACTCTACGTCTGAGATAGCCATAGTCCATAGCGTCAAAAGATGATCCACTCTTGGCGAATGGGAGAACAGACTTGGGAGGTTAATGCCTGGGACTGCCGACACCGTTTGAATTAGCTCTTGAATTCATAATGACGTCAATGTCAGATCTCATATTTTCTGAACTTTAAAGTCCTGATCATGTTAAGAACTAGTTCAAACATAACTAGTTCACATCAAACGGCGCCTATTCCGGACATAATGTTAACATAAAATTGACAACGCAAGTTTCTTTAACTGAATCCAGCTAATACGCGCACGCCGGTTAATGCAGTCTCACCTAGACAAGGTCTACAAGTCAGTTTTTATAGATTGCATAATCTACACTATGGATGCCGCGTGGATGCCGCGCATTTGACAGTTACTTTTCATGCTGAATATTCAACAAAAAGTTATGTGAACTAACTAAAAAATGGGACAAATCCTTTTGGATAACCTAATCCTAGTTATGCTCAAATCTCTCTGAAAAAACGGCGTTCTTGGTAGGCTGGAGGTTTCACAGCTGGAGACGTCCCTTGTTTTCCAACTGGAGAAAAACTTCCTATTACCAAAGAAAAGAGAGGCATATACCGATGTATTGTGTCAATCGGACTTGCTGGACTCGGAGATTTGAGACATTTGATACGTCCATTCGGAGGACGGCTCTTTTCTTCTATATCGTAAGCCAACAAGCAAGATGCAAAGATACCCTTCCCAGTGTGAAAACTGAAACGGAAAAACTACCACCTGGTAATCAACTGTTAGGTTTTTGGAAATGAAACTTTTCATCATTGTTCCATTTGTTAACCGAACCCGGAACATCTCTCTCTCTCTCTTTCTCTCTCTCTCTCTCTCTCTCTCAGAAAATCCGTCTGTAAAAAGTCTGATTGTCACGTTTGCAGTCCCATCCTCTGAATTTATTCTATTTTCGAAATGGAATGTATGATATTATTTGAACGAAATCGGTTATCATAGGACTGTAACCCACATGCCTTGTGGTAAGACAAGGCTCGAGCAGTAAAGAATATTGACTGCGTTTTGCTATTGGTACAAGGTATAAGTCAAATTAACCATACCCAAGATTGGCTAAGATGCTCGATAAGACACATTTACCTGTTAACGCCACGTTCCTTTCTTTTAGCAGGATCTTTTTTATTCATTAACTATTGATAATCGTAGTCGTATCCAATCCACGACCCTCATTTGTAGATTTTTTGTGTTCTGTAACAAGGAGTTTTTACTGTCAAACTAATACCCTCCGTAGAAAGAGTGGTTGAGGTGCAGATGCGGCTTTGTACATTATTTGTCTCTGTACTTATACTAGAAGCTTCTGGCTCGTTGAGTTGCTATACACTTTCTTCCTCATCATTTTCATCATTTTCAAACTCATCATCACCCTTCTTGACATTGATTCTTCTGCAGTTCTGTAGGCAGACACAGCACTAAAACCTCGGCATTGGTTGCCTCATTTTACTGGATGAAATAGAGCTTCGGTTCTATCAGCAGACTTTAGTACTTCACTGCTATGTTTGACTAGGCTGCTATGTTTGACACTTCCCTTGTGCTGAGTATATTTTGCTCGGAACTCTTTTCATTGTAAAGATGCTCACATCTGTCTATTTCCATTTTTAGCGTATTCCACTAGCGTATTAATGCACCTAATTTAAATGACATTTGTTGACTTCAGCCAGAACGTCATCTGCTTCACTGATCACCCTCGAATCATCCGGTACTTCATCCTCAATACTATATCCTTAGTGATATTATGTAGACCGTTGCGAACGATAGAACCTTCAACAACATAATGTTACTACTAATTTTTATCGACTTTGCGTACCTTAAAAATCTGGACCACGAACTGAATTGGGAAAGCAGTTCTCGCAATATTTGTACGATATCCACACATAAGCCGAAGTTGATCCCGGTTTTGGCATCCATTCCAACCAAACCAATCATATATCAGGTGCGAGTTTTATGCCTGCCTGCGTGGTTAGATTGTAATCACTCTTTCCGCCGTTGCAGCAATGGTATTCTATGCTGTTCTGGAGTAATATTTACCTGAAGTTACCTTCAAGTTACCTTGAAGGCTAGCTATTTAACGTTTCCCGGCTTGAAGTATTCCCATCTTCAACTATTCCCCTCTTCAACTATTCCCGGCTTCATCTGTTTCCCGGCGAAAAGGAAACGTAATAGATGTCATTCAAACAAGGTGATCATAAGTCAGAAAGGAGCCTGGTAACCTATAAGTGCTCCGAGGCGATGCCTTCACGCAAACAATAGCTATTTAGTGTAAATTAAGCGTCTGGACAATTGTAATAGACCAGCTGCAGCTTTTCTGTAGTGTCGCCAGCTAGTCATCGTGTCTTGCTTGCTTTTATCCTTCCCGTCCAGATCCTCTTCCATGGAAGGTAACTTTTTCTGCTGTTACGAACAGCATCAAAGGTGACCCGTGGAATTCAAAGAAAAAACAACTGCACTGCTTTGTTCATCCTTTTTACTTCAAACATGAGGAGCTCTAAAGGGTACCGAACCCTGCCCATGACCTTATGTTGATCAAGCCTAATATATCCTGTTCGCGTCTATCATGAAGACTTGCCAGCAATGAGTCCTATTTCTGTTGATTCGTTGTGCAGGTGTTTTCTGTGTGCAGCTAACCTAAGACATAAGGAAAATCTGCTTTACTGCGTCCTTTTTTCCCCACTTCGGACAAGTAGGCTGATCCAAAAGGAACCGCGCTTCAGCATGAATGTATGTTGCATAAGCTTCACGGATTTCTGTTTGGTTCGTCAATCATGAGTCGAACCTCTTTTAAAAAGACAATTTAATTCAGTTCGACTGTCAGCTAATTTGAGGCATTCCTTATCTTGATTAAATACTCAAAATCAGCTTGCAATGCACCTTTTTGAAAGTAAAATTGAAAAAATAATGTAAGAAATAAGACAATGTTCTGAAATATATCAACTAAACAACAATTAAAGACTGAGTTCAAATTATGACTCCTGACTTAATTGTGCTTATATCTGAAAGTCTCTCCTATTGCGTCAAACAATAAACATTCTAGAAAGGATCACATTGAGACTTGAAGCAAATTATGACTGTCGAAATTCAGCCATACTCACACTAACCTGTGTCATTGATCAATACAAATTATACATTTTGAACAATGTCTGGATGTTTGAAACACATAAGTTTGACACGTATGTTTTGACAGCTCAGTTTTTGACAGTTTTGAAAATCAACTGGGCCAGTTTCAAAAATTAGAGGCGGAAGTCAAAGACATTCACGTGATCCTAGTTGAATATTATCTTTGAATTTTTCCATTCAATTTTACAGGGTACGTTTTCATTGTACAGTTGACTTATTTATGTTGGTCATAGATCCTAAAGCTTGACATCTTCTGACTGTTCCGATCCCATCAGCAAAACTTTGGTTAAGTTTACGTCAATGACCATTTAAAACGATTCGAACCATCCGTCTTTCTCAACCCCATTTCAAAGTTGAAACCGTTTTTAGAATCCTTCTTTTCGAATTTTATCACCACGCTTGTCCATACGCTCTTAAAAGCAGGACCAAAATTTAAATCTGCTGCTAGTAAAACTCCATGCCATCATTTCAATTGTTTCTTATGTTCATACACAAACGTAACATTTTTCAATAAATTCCCTCCAAGTAAAAGGATTCGTTCAATCACGCCAACAAGAGATGATAAAATTCTTTTATTGAGTATCAACATGCTTCAGGATCTGACTATTTACATACGTTAAAAGCATTAGAAAATTGCACTTGAATTCTTTCGCAACAGAATAGAGAGGGGGGAGCGAAAGGGAGTGTGTGCAATAGAGACAGAGAGGGAGAGAGAGGGAAAGAGAGAGAAAAAAAACGAATTCATTCTCTTGAGATATGTAAAAGTCATGGTCAAAGTTTTGATATAAATATCCTTGTTGGTTAGAACGAACAACGAATGTGAATCATAAATTCAAGATAACTTCTATTGGTTGAATCATATCATAAGGATATGTGAATGTTTTTATCATATTTATGATAATATGATCTACTTTAGCGAGCATTTTATGTATCTTGTGTTGAGTGGATCATAATGTGTATGTAAAAAAGTTTTTTTTTTGTATTTTATTTGATAGAACCACATTCTCTCGGAGGACAATGAATGGATAGTGTCATGGCTGGGGATTAAGCCGACATATTTTAGTGGCATGGTCCCTTTTTTGTTTAGGGTGTTTGATATGTCATTTTATTTAAAACAAATTTTGGATAGAGACAGAGCCCCACAGGCTGGGACTTATTGACAATATTTTGGGTTTTCCAGCAAATGAAAATTATATTGTTCGAAAAACATGTTGAGAATATTCAATACGTCATTAAGAAAGGATAACCCATTACTATGAAGTATATTACCTAATTAAATTCACATGAAATCATAAACAGGGATTACCTCTTAATATTTTCTGTAGTTGACCGAAAACACAACTTCATTTGACAATGCAGTAGTATCCTGGAAATATATCAAGATATGAACTTAACAAAATCTAGACCCATCTAAAATATCCTTAGCTATACAATTTGCCTTGGAAACGTTCCGAAACAGATGTGGCGTCATCCGTATAAACTATTTCACTTTACTACCCTTACCTTTCACCATCTCATGTGGACTTTGCGAAAACCCTGTTTCGGGCCAACAAACAAATCTCTCTTCCTCTTAAATCCCTTCTCAGTTGACTCCGATAGTTTTCGTCTCCGTCCTGCATGGTTCAGGTTCGTCGATGAAACTCCATTTAGTGGCTGTATTTATCCATTTACATGGATGCCAAACCACTGCAGGAACATATGAGAGATTATTGTAATAGGTCGAATGGGGAGGTTTTTTGGGGTTGTCAAGTGTTGCTAAATGAAGATATCTCCAGGGATGAGCAGATGATATTTTGTGAAATCTGTGTTCTTTTATATTTGCGTATATGTTGTACATATTAGGCCAGCCAGGATATAGTTTATTTGTTCATTTCAGATGTACACACACACACACACTGCGTTCGTATACAATTAACACTAAGCCTATTGTGATACACAATCCTTCGGGCCACCATATCCTAACCTCACCCATAACATCAAACTCTAAATTGTTCGCAATGCCTATGGTGTGAACGAATAGGATAAATTTCGAAAAGCCTGCAGCAGGACCAGTGCTTATGAGTAGTTATGATGATTATTTGGTGGTCGATTTCAGCATAGAATGATCATTAGCCAGTTGATTCTCGTCCGTTTACTCTTGCTCTGTATCCATTTCATCAGTGATAAAGGATACGAAATTTCAATTCGTGGTTGATTATTAGTTGGTTGCAGCAACTATCATTGCCAAGCGCATTCAGTTTGAGTCTTTTTTTTCTGTTTGTTTATATTTCGAAATGCTAATTAAATGCTTTTGACTGAAATAGTATGATGGGCACTTGATTTTAATTTGATTTAATTTCATTAAACGAATACTGGTTGAACTGTTGTAATTAGAAAATTTCAGTATTGAATTGTAATTAATTTTGAAAACAAAAAATGTACTACAGATATAATATTCCAAATAGGAAGCAACAGATGTTGGAGAGTTGCCCTTGGGAATTTAAAGTATCAATTTAATTTAGAACGTTGAATTGTTGGTTAGCTTAAGTTGATGATGCGAGTCAGGAACTTATATATATCCGAATTGAAAACATGTGAAGCATGCCTTGCTTAGGGCGGTAATCTTCCTCTTCATTAAAGTCACATTTTACTCTATGACATTCGCTTAGTTCCTTCTGTTCTTTAATTTTGCGTAGCATTCCATACCCCATTCCATATGATCATCGAACTATGCTTTTGCACTTTACTTATACTTGTCTATCTTTCTATATGGAACTCAGGTGACACAGACACTGTAATCTTCCTCGAACTCTAATGTTTATCCTGATGAACGTTGCCTTCATAAGACCCTTGAAGTTCGCTTGCTTAACTTACATCAAAATAGCAGGGTCAGTTAGTTTCTTTCGTCCCTTCTGAGGCTGATCTACTCTCCGTGCTTACGAATACCGCAAGAGAGTGATCTAGCCTCCCTGTTTGTACTCTGCTTGCAAACAAAATTGACCTAATTTTGAGCCGGACAAGTAGGACATGTCAAAATTTACCAAGTACACAACTGATATCAGTCTTCCTTGATTTCTCGAAAAGCATCCCAAAAATTGCAAATTGTTTGTTGTGCAAGAACAAAACGACACATCAAAGACGACTGACCGTCAGGACGCGTAGAGAAGTGACGTATTGACAGTATTCAAGAGGTAGAGTACGACGGGAAATCTTTCCGAAAACCAATCGATAAGAATCCAAATATATTCATAACTGAACGATCATTGACATCCAGAACTAAGGACCCCTGACGAGAGGGCGGAATCTAGGAAAGTATTTACAAAGCAGGTTTAAGGAATAAGACCACAGCCGAAAAATTAGCAAGTGATGATCGGAGTTTGCTTGATTTTCACAAATTTGGAGGAGGCGATGGATTGTGATTCTTATTGATCGTTTGCACTGATCCCTCTCTAAATGGGAGAAAAGGGCGAGTGGTGAATTATTATAAAGGAACATCGCATCCTCATGCTGTATCACCAGACATTAATAGAAACCCTTGCAGAGGCCTAAACATAAACGCAACCTTCCTAAACCTAAACGTACCCTTCGACATAGTTCCACATATCTCAGAGCTGAGCGATTCTGGGACCAAAATGTTCTAAGCGAACAGATCTATTCCATCAACGAGGTTGCACTTGTGCTTTATTTACAAGTTACTACACTAAGACTAAACACTGAAAACACCAATTCTCAATTCTTGCGAGGAGGAGACTAATCTCACCATGTCTTTGGTGGAGTCAGATGAAGGCGTTGGATGTTTATTTAGCCGCGCAATTTCTCTGTCATATAGTTCGCCCAACCCCGCCCAAATCCTTCGTAAATTTGTTGCTTTTCTTATTTCGTCAAAACTACCCGACCCCCGATTTCAGAGCAGATACCGCAGATATTTAGATAGATACCATTATTCTTGATTTTAAGAATGAGATTTCAGTACCCCCTTTTTTGACGAATGTTTTAAATTCTTTTATTAAATTTTATTCCTATATTGATTTTTTTAAAAAAAGAAAGCAAAGTATACACTATTAAAATGCCAAAGAGTCCTCATCTAACTCCTGATCGCACTCCTCGCTGATCGCACATAGGCTGGACTATGTTTTGTTAGTCAATCGTGTCCGAAAGAAAGTGGAACTACCAAAAATCATGCCCAAGAGAAAGTGGAACTATCAAAAGTCATCACATAACCTGTTTGAGTAAAGGAACTCTGTTTTTGATGCCCAGCTTCAATAAAATAGGACGGCCAGTGTTTTGTTCTCAATGTTTTGGTGTGAATGCAATCGTTAAAATTCAAATTCCCGTCGTTCGCACGCTGTTAGTCCCAACGGGTTGACCCTAAGGGATGCTAAGTCTTCCAGTTCTATAGCGTCATTCCATCCACGCCTCTTCCAGTGCTTATGCATTAGATTTTAAAGACTGGCTGGAGTTATTTGTTTATAATTCTAGTTGTTATTCCTTAATAACGAAATTGTCTACTGTCCTAACTCTGTAATTCGATTCCAGTTCAGCCATTCGAAGCACTTGTGAGTCGGGCCTAGACAGTGTGAAAAAAGTCTTCCATACTTACCTCGTCCTCATTACAGGTTTGGCTTATGGTTTATCGTTATGGTTTATCTGGTTTATCGTTAGTGTCAATATTCAGTCCTTTTCCAAGTTGACTCTGAAGGTTGTGGTCTGTTAAAAATTGTGCAAGTGTTGTAGCGCCATTGCTATTCTACCCCAAAAGTGGGTTTATCCCTATTGGTTGGGTTAAACAGCTTGGCTTATCCTGCAGTTATTCTGATCACTTAAGAAAAATCCAAGTTCTTTTCAGAGTGTTTCGTTTACCTTGCTTTTTCCTAGTGTTAGTCACAGTGTAATTGCATCAACTCTTTTTGAAATTAGATTGTCTTTGACTTTCCACTACTTTTCTTTGACCAGGAATCCACGTCAGTTTGACTTCCTTCCGGTAAAAAGTAGGAAATGTCGATAGGTAATAGCTAGCTTCTGCATTCTGTACGTCGTATTTGTGGCAAAGGACGTATAGGTTCACTTATTGTATAACATGTATGCGTGAAAGGCTTTGTCAAATACGTTCGCTATATCAATTGTAACGAGGCCTGTTTCAGCTTCAACTGCATCCTTTGGTTGAAAGCTGTCATATTGTTTAGACTATACCGGTTGATTGGAGTCCCGATAATTGATTTTGTTGGAAATCCTATACCTTATTAAGATAAAACTTTTCTTCTGAGACCTTGTTAGGCTTTATTACCTTATTTGCAAGTGATTAGCAAAGTCCCTATAGTTTTTGACAAGAAAAAGAGAAGGTTTATACGCTTATACACCGATTCCAGTTAAGTATTACAGTCTTTTGTGGCCTAGAACATGTTCTGAAATTTTTTTCTGGGGGAACGATTACGTTTGGGAAAACCATTTTAAAGGTGCTAAAACTCACGCGTTTGCTGAAGCTCACGACTTTTGACAGAGTTTCTGTCATTTACTTCAAATCCTTGTCGATATCTTTTTCGATGCATTCATTAATTCATTTCGAATGATATCCTTTGCTGGTTTTCATCAGTAACTCTGTTTCTTAATCCATTGTTGGTGTAATAAGGTGCCTAGTGATCTTTCAAGCAAAAAACGGAAACCTTTTCTTGGAAAGTAAAGTCATGGAATGACTAAGAATTTAGAATTATATTCAGACATTTCTGTCACTTAAAAATCAATTTTGTAGCGTCAAAAGGAGTCGAAGTGAAAGAATCTCTTCCTCCTGTCCCCCCTTTTTTCCCGGTAGTGAAATTCCTCCAACCAGAAAGTGCTTCTAGGAGTAGGAAAACGAAGTTTTGGCCCCAAAAGAGTGTCTTAAACGGTTACATGTAATTATCCTAGGTTGAGAGGGGTGTTGTTCAGTTGATAGTCGGTTAGCATTGAATGCTTGGAGTCAAAAATAAACAAATTTTTCTTTACTTCTAAAATTTTAATTTATGTTTTACCAAAACAAGAGCAGTATTCATCGGTCCTGAACACTTTAGACTAACTGAATTGAATTTATTTTGAACGAAAAACGCACTAGACTCTGGAGTAGATTTTCAAGGCTTCAAAGCCGTGTTTCAAGGCTTCGAACCTTAACAACATCTGGGACAAGATGAAGTTTTGCCCCCCGGAAAATGAAAGGGAAAGCTTAGGATCTTCACTGAGCATTGCACACTTGAAAGTTATCTTAGAAAATGGGGTTGAAAGGGAAGCATAAATGCAATTTTTGACATTACTAGGAGGCGACACCAGTTCTTTGATTTACATAATGCGAAGGACAGTTTCATCGTAAAAAATGTAAGCCAAGAAGCTTTAGTCTTTTCGAAGAAGAATAAGAACGCAGAATAAGGAAGGAGACCATCATCTTTTTTTAAGATAGATAGATTTGCTTTAGATGCTCTAGACGTACCGAAAATGCGGGGTACAATAAGCCTTTGAAGGTTGACGGGCAGAACTTTCGGGACGCAAATAGGTAATCCCAAACGTGAAAAGAAATCCCTTTCCTCAGTTTGATGAAGAAAGTCTTCTGCACGCTTTTCGCTTCAGAGGGGATATTCATAAAACTTCCAATCAAGTAGGTAATCCAGTAGCTCCAAATTTGATTAGAGTGATTTCAGGGACCTTTACTCAATTCCTTATAGTTGACGTGCTAGTCTTGATCGCAATATTGAGGTTTCCTTGCATACTTGTTGCAGTTGATTTTGCCTTGAGTTTCACCAGCGAAGATCAATCGCCTTTTGGTACAGATTTTGAGAGTGCGCTAACTACTGTTTTCTGTATAGTGGAGTTAAGCTATCGCAGGAATTGTTTAGGTACTATTTCCTCTTGTGCACTCCCTTTTTCATTCCTCTCATCTTCCCATTGCGTTTATAAGTGTTCTAGATCAAAGCTGCATCGGTGCCTTCGGTTGTCAATTGGCTGTTGCCGCTCTGCTGGGATGGAAGGTTGATTTATGTCGCAATCATCCAGCTTGGTTTTTTTAATATACTGGGTTTGATCAGTTGTCTTATTTTTGTCATCTAGAATTTAGTGAAACGGGCACTCCTCTGAAGGTTTCTACAGTTAATTTTCATACTCTTAGGACGAACTTAGGACCACCTTATCATTAGTCTTCTCTTTTCGAACGCAAATGTGTCCCTTATTTGATTGATATCTCAGATTTTAGGACTCTAATAGCTCAAAAACTTCTCGGAGTATTCGCTCTTTCGTTTCTGGTGTGAAAACTTAGACGGTGTATAACAGCATCACCTCATATGACTTCTCGACGACGCCGAGTAAAGACTCATCCGCCTCCAGATACGTCAGCTTTTCATGCTAGTTGATCGACAAGCTAGCACAACCAGACGTCCTGATGCCGGTCTTAACCTTTTGAACGTCGGTTCATAATATGGCTTGCTACGAAGGAGCACGATTAGATCGTTTTTAAGGATCGCGTGCAGCTTGTCCATCAGATGCTGCTAGTTTTATCATCGGGGTCCACTACCGCTATCTAAAGTGGGTCAACTCTCTACACTATTTTTGAGGATCGCGGTTACATCCTTATTTTAATTTCCCAGGATATATTTTGCTATTGCGTGCACGCGGACGTTTTAATTCTAACCTGGGATGAGTTGGACTCCATGTTGGATTGGGCGATACAAATTTGTATTAGACTGCATGAGGACAGAACGTGTCCTCATTGGAAAGTGACTCGGATCTGGCGGACATTCAAAACCTAATAAAATGCAACTGCTTTTCAAACGCTTTTCGATACCTGCAACGGTATGACATTTGTGAAGTGGATTTATTGGCATTTAGTGTTAGTCGAGTAGGATATCTTTCCGCCACCAGTCACGGTACACAATTGTTTAAAAGTATCTTTTAAACTGGCTTAGATTACAAAAGGTCGAATGGATAAAATCATCTTTATAAATCGCTCACAAGTCGTTGAAAATTCAAATTGGAAAAGAATCTGATTCAGTATTCAAATTATCCTTAACAATGTTCTAGCATTCAACAAGACTCATCCAAAGAACTCACTTTAAGCCTCATTATGCCGCTTCCTCCTCCGAACCAATCATTACCATTATGCATAACATGCCGCAAATTTACCTGCACCGAAATCGCAAACAAAAAAAGAAGAAAATAGATCAAAGATACATTTATCAAGGTATGCTTTGAGTCTCTCCGTGCAAGTAAAACATATTCATTTTCCATACGCCAAAACGTGCCAACAGGAATGCGAGTCTCTCTCTCTCTTTCTCTACCACCTATCGTTGGTACCTGGTGGTGCATTGGCTGCTCTTCGTAACGTGTTACACCTGGCCAACCTGGCAAACAGCACTCTAACTATTCACCGCGCTATACCACCTAAGAGAGCGCGTACACCGCGGCCAAATGGCGAAAGAGAGCGACAACCTGTGCAATGGCATTAATTTGAAAACCAATCGATTTACCTGTAGCTGTTACCTGAGTAAGCCTAAACCGGTAATTAGCTTTTGTACGGACTAGGTTTTATTGTTAAACAGGTAAAAGAGCGGAACAAAAGGAGGTTGTATAGTGCAAAAACGGTATAGCGATCAAAGAAGAGTGGTTGAAACAATAACGTATAATGGTAATCGCAGTCGTGGTGCTATAGACCTAACTACTACCATCCGTGGATGGTAAACTTAGCGGGCCAGCCTGCAGCAGCAGCAACGACCAATGCAAGAGCAACAACAACAAATAGAAGGAATCAGCCTCAACACGCAACGAATGCTACTGTTTGGAGAATTATTGAATTAACTACCTCGCGTATGATGTTGAATTCAATATAAAGTAGCGGTTTATTGACGTGAAGTTTTTTCAAGGCTTTCAAAGGCCGCGCAAAGGTGCGAGAAGGATTGAAAGTCGACAGGCGAATTTTTTTTTTTCGTATCTTAGATTTTAAGTGGCTGTTTTTGTTCGAAACAAATGCTTCAAACAAAAAGATATTTTATCAGATGTAAAAAAGATACAACTCACATCATATGTAGCCGCTATCTAATCACACGACCCGTAGGGACGTCACACGCTACCTAAGTAGATACGTCATTGGAATCTACTACAACCGCAGATAAGATACAATTCAAGTTGCATAGAATTTTTCATGGAAAAAAAAGCTTCACTATTTACGCGGAGAAACAGAGTGTGGAATTTTCAATGACGAATATCTAATGGATGTAGCAACAAAAAAGAAAACCATTTTGAAGATATTATTGTTCGTTTTTAAGTTGTTTCTTCAATCGATTGACGCTTGATAGCTTTTTTTTTTTGAAGTTCTAAAGTTGTTTTTTTTTCGAATTTCGGATATTATGAGATTAATATCAAGGAAGTTACCTTGAATTTCGTAAATTTTATGTGAAAGATTCTGTTTTTCCTGAACAGAATAGAAATAATCTCAATGACGTTAGTAAACCTAGGAAAAAATCTTGTAAACACTGTGCGTATTGAGTTTCTGTATTTTTCGACTCTCCTTCAAAAGTGAACAGGGTCAGCGCTTTGGTAGCTGCTAATCAACTATTGGGAAGTATTTGCAAAAGCCCACCTACAAACTGAACCTTGGTCAATCGGTAAAAAGAATATTTTGATGCCTACGCAAGTTTTTATTCTCGTTCCAAAGCTGCGTTTGGACGTCTTGGTAGACAAAATGCCTTAACGCAAGGATCAGGGCTTAACTCACAACTTATCTTCACTGTAACTTTCACGGCCTGCAGATTGTGCCCTCTAGTTTGGAAATCCAAGAAATTATAGACTGTCAGGAAAGAATAATAACGGTAATTACCACTACCTTTCGATTTATAAAATTGATTGTAGAGGATTGCAAAAAAAAAGGATTTATAAAAATAACAAACAAGGACTGGGAGACGATATTCAATAAAATCGGAACATACGGATCAGCTTAAAGTAAGAGTCATTGTTAAACTTAAAGTTCCTTGTCCCAAGTTCAAATGAGCACTCTTTCATTTCATAGGCTGGCTTATATGATATGATTCATCACTGGTTCTAATAAACCGAACCCAATAAACTTTCTTATTCATATGGATTGACCAGATACCCGTGTTCCCTGAATATACCACAGGGTTGAAGTTTGGCGAAAAAGTCGCAAGGATAGTATCTATCTAGATCGACCGCTATGCTTTAAACTAAGGCCCTAATCCTAGTGCTTATAATACTAAGCGTCTTCCTGCTGTGGGGTTCACTGCAATCACTGAAAACCCAGCATTAGAAAGAAAATTGTTTTCAGAAATATCAGAAATGATATTTTTGATGTGCGAAAAATATTTCGCGTCGAATTTAAACTAGGACCAGCTTCCAAGATCAGAAGCTTACAAAAGACGAATCCAGGACGAGAATTAGATTTAAAGATCACTTGACTGAATTGCCTCAAGAAATACGTTGGCCAAAAAAGAAGGTTAACCCAGAGCAATATTGTCAAAAGCATTTAACGAAAGACTCGTCAGACATTGCTGGTCTATGCAGATCGGAAAAGGACACAACGACAAATGGTAACATTTAACAGTTTTACAAAACATACACGACTTCCGAACGTCTAAGTTCAGCTTGAGGCTTCTGTATTTCTATGACAGGAAAGAAAAAATGATCTAAAAATCCAAGCGAAATTCGGTCTTCTACAGTACAAAAAAAAAAATCGGTCCTATACATTTTTGGAATTTCTTTAACATAAAAGAAGATGATATGGGAGTCGAAGCAAAATTGGTTGATGCATTTCAACCCAGTCTAAGAACCCCTGAGGTTAGGCTACATCATGGCAGAAACATATGTAAAACATCCGACTTCTTGACTACTTGACTCCAAGAAACAAATGACGAGCGGATATCCAGGAAGGCATTCGTAGGTAATGCTGAGGGATGTTAAGACTGAAAAAACCCAGAATGCCTTCATCCAGCTCAATTAACGAAGATAGTCAATCAAAAATCGAGTTTACTGATTTGAGGAAGCGGTCGGTTGCCCGAGACTGATAGAGGCATCATACTTGGTAGTCAAAGGCCTCAGAAGAGCTGTAGCGCTACGGCAATGAAGAGAAGCGAAGCAACTCAACTCGGATATGAAAAACTGATACACAAGCTTATTCAAAATACTGGGAGAAAGGAGATATAAGTAAAACCGGTCGAGTAGTGAACACGACGAATAATGTTCTATGAAAGCTGAAAGCTGACAGCTCACTGCATAAAACAATGTATCATTATTGACTTATGCTGAAGAGAAAAGGGACTCCTCTTGTAAATTTCTTAGTTTAAAAAAAAAAAGAAAAATTGCGAAATTTTTCGCCAGTCGTCATCGGGACTTTTTTTTATTTTTAGAGGGTTAGCGTCTGCCCTTTCTTAAAGTAGATTAAAATGGATTAAAAATAATCGAAAATTTCGTTTTTGAATTTATTTTTTGTACTGTTTTCGTCGACGGAGTCTACCGTGTGCTGCTTTCGAAATTTGTCTTCTGGCCTTCGGCCAGGAGTAAATAGGACCACGTTTCAGTCGTAATATACCACCATGTTGAAGCTGACAGTTTGCGTCAGGTTAGATCAGTGGCTCAGTGTCTCAAGAAACGTGGCACAAGACAGTTTGTAACGCATAACATAGCCTTATCATCCGCTCTGACACTAGAAGGTTTTCTCTAGTGTATACAACTTGCCTCAAATATTAGCAAATCAGATACAATCATCTCATAAATGAGCAGAATTTTTCTTTTTCATAATCTGTATCACTACTGTATTTCATAAATTTCAAGCCAAGATAAAAAATAGCTACGAAAAGTGCAGCTTTGACTATTTCGACCAACAAACAACCTTATTTTGGAATTGATAGGCAGCCTATTGAAGTTTCAATGACTTCATTACCTGCGTGACTTCTTACTCTTCGACTATGTCGTACCAATCCTTGTTGTATCGCATTAGCCTAAATATTTTGCTTGATGGTTATTCTGAGGTCTCTCCTGATTCGAAGTGGTCTACCCTTTTTTGGGATGTCTCCACAAAGGTCTATGGTTTGGATACATTTAACAATACAGATCATATTATTGAAACGCTTATGCAGAGTATTATGCTCCTGTGTTTGTTGCTGGATGGACTATTTGTGTTCTTATTTTTGTTTTGTTTTCACTACGTTGTGCAGCTGATTTGAGGTTAAAGGAAATGTCCTATGCCGCTGAGAAGAATCGCGACGTAAAGCTGATATTATTTGCATAAGATACATTTTGAGTTAGTTTGGAAACTATTATACCTTCAGTGATGGTGAAAGCGAAATTCTCTAGTATCAAATTAAACAAATAGGGAGCCTGACCGTTACCTTGCCTGCTTCCAAAATTTGCTTTAAACGCTTTTGACGGTTTAATGTTGATTCTGTCTCGGGCTGCTAGTGCCAACGTCGTACCTAAGGGACGGAAAACTTTTGCTGAGCGCCCAATGTCAGTTGTGATAAAATACATAACCTTTAGATTTCCAACTATCTAACGCTTATATGAAAGCAATAAACACTTGTTGGCAATTGATGTTGAACTGTTGATCGGCCAGCATTGATATTGACTAGTCGACATGTCAGTTTATAATATAATTTTACGAACTAGTCGAAACTGTCTAGGACGTACAAATGTTCTGAAAAGCCATATTAGTGTTTCTGTTAAAATTCTATAGGACCAACTGATGTTATACTTCTGCGGTGGTCACATTACAGCTAGTCTCAATTTTTTTGTGAAATTGGACACACCATACATGCTGATTTCTTCTGCAGTTTTTCTTTGGTCCCAGATGGCACCAACCCACTGAAAAAAGAAGTTAAGTAACCATTGTCTTTCGGGTTATGGAGTTCTGTTTTGTGCAATGCTCGGTGCTTTCTTAGCTTTCTGTCATTGGTTTGCTTATATATAGTCAGCAACTATATCCTCCAGCTTTTTAGGGTCAATTGAATTTGTCCAAACGATTGACTAATCATACTTTCCTTTGAGGCTTAGGTCAATCTTATTGGTTCAGGTAGTTCCATTACACCTGAAGGACTTACAATTTTCCAACTTACAACGTCTGCTTTGATTATTTTTTTCTGCACTTTTATCTAAAGTCATTTTTGACTAAGGATTTACTGCAAGCTAAATGGCTGTCAATTTTCCTCAATACGTTGCCATCATATTTCCTTTCGTAAGTAGTTATGTCCTTTTATGTTCAAATTTTTGTATTTCTGTCCTCTGCTCGTTTATTGTTGCCAAATAGCTTCTTCCTGGTCCTTATAATTAGGAGCTTAAGTTATCTGCAGTGCCGCTCGTGGAGTGAATCATCCAGCATCGGTACAATTCCAAAAGTCCATCCAAATCCACTTGATGGATGCGAACTATAACCTCAATCTGAGGAACGCCCTTAATTCCGCTCGTTGCAAAGATATACTCAGGACTCTCAAACTTTCCAGAGTGCTCCGACTTCTATTGTGAAAACTTTAGGACTACTTCAGGGACTATAAATTGATCTACTCCTGGTGGATACAACTTTTTGGGGTAGCGAAAAAGGTATGCTGTTAGCTTTCTAAAAGTAATCCTTTTGTATTGATTTTGAATTTAAAAAAGCAAAAATTTACAACAATAAATTGATTCAAATGTCAAATTTGGTGCTGATGATTCTTCCTAAGGAGATGGACTATTTGACAATCTTCACTTCCTGATACGCGGGGAAAGGATTTGTGAGTTTGTCAGAAATCATTATCTCTCCATCCTTACAAGGCCTTTCTGAATTTGGAGCTGCGACACTGTCAGATTGATGAGTCCTAGCCCGAAATGATATGACAAACGTCTCCGCTATGACTGGGGAGGCACTCAGTCGTTGGTCTATCTCGTGCCTGCCGCTGAGGGTCTAAAATTCAGTGTCTTAAAAACCTTTCACCTTTTACTCAAACATTTATTGTATTTGCTCACAAATAATATTGTTATTGTTATCATCGGGAAATGGTTATAATTGTTTAGATGTTCACAAGCTAATAGACTACATCCTTCAAATCAATCAAATCCTTATTGCAAAACTTCTGCGAAACATATACTATTGAACAAATGCGGCATTAACTTAACACAAGGACACCTAAAACATTCCAATTAGTCTTCAGAGTTTTATTACGAATTTTAGGTAGGTGGGAGCGCATCGTGTTTTATCCTTATTTTTTATGTTACACATTTTTCCCGGCAAAAAATTCACTCAAACTCTCTGCAACCATAATACCTTTTGCAACCCTTCAAATTCATTTCTACATTTTATCCAGGTTCCACAAAATAAAATTCCTTTCTCTAAGGATCTCAACCGTATCAGGATTGAAATTTTCAAATTTTTCGCATTTGTGTTGCATGTTAAATTGTTTTCCGGTTCGCAATTGGATTTCTGTATGCTCTTGGAAATTTATTTATATTTAGCTTATTGCAAGGACAATTGTTAAATTCTCTGAGAAACAATAGGCAACTAAAAAAATAAACTTAAGATATGCAAGTTAGGCCTAAACTGAATAGAATTAGAAACAATGAAATAAAGAATAGAAAATATGAATTAATTTTGTTGAAAAATGGAAATTTTCAATTTCAGACCCGCCTTTTTGGGCTGTCAAAAATGATCGGGTTGGTTATGTACAAATGGCAGCGTTAGGCCATCATTTTGAAAGTCCTTTCTCATATATTTTTTTCTACGTTGTGTCGGGGTTTTTTTAAAATGTGCGTTTCAGTGACCAAAATGAAGTGTGTCGAAATGAACATTAAGCTAAATTTGAAAGTTGACGTCAGTAAGAAAACCGAGAATTGCGTATATAATCAATGGCGTAATATCCTGTTGTGTACGAAAAAAAGTCGGGCTTCCTTTTTTTTTCTATAAATGATACCTAAATGAATTTGGACCTCTATCGTAGTTGGATGAAAAAAAAGTGTGTTGATGATTTCAGGCATCAATATTTGAGTCCAGCTGTCTTTTGTAGGATTTGAACTAGAGAATTGCTGTTTCGAATACCAGCAACCTGATTGGCTAATGATGGTATGAAGGTTTGAATTGGTTGAAAAGTTGAAGTCCATATGACATTATTAGTTAGTAAAACCTAACTACAATCTCCGTTCAGCCTCCATATTGGATTTTAATTTAATAACAAGCTGAATAATATTCGTTTGAGCTATTGACGAAGCCAGGAATGCTACTCCAGCAATTTCAAAATAATTTATTCATTTCTAACTCCTCTACAACATGGCTACAAGCTTGTTGTGGTCATTTGTTTGATCCTTGTTCCAAGTGTGCCTAATGCAACCGCATCACTAACCTCTACCGCGAAACTTATTAGGTTAGTCTAAAAACATAAAATTCTGATCAATACCACCAGTCGCTGCACCAGACCAAACGCAAACTTCCACCCCCTTGTTAAACTTCCTCACCGTCAATATTTGATGATTGAACGCGACTCTTGTGTATTTTTTTGCACACTTTAACTACAATTCCAATCCCCAATCATATTACTCTTCTATATTCCATTGTTTCATTCCCATGAGGGTTAAAAAATCGTATCATCCTTAAATCAATACATTTACGTGTGTCAGGATATCAACCCTTAAAATGTCATTACAATGCAAAACGTTGAGTGGTAGACGAAAATGAATATGGAAAAGCATAATTTGAGGAAGTGGGAAAATGAATTCATTTTACGGCCTTGTCGCTTCCTCCGCCGTCCTGAATGCTACGAAAAAGGCAAATAAAACGGCTGGAACGGTCTCAGTGTTGGTAACTCTATGACCTCTAATCCAAAGCGGCAACGTTGAAAATTAGTTACATATTCATAGAAATCCATGGCATGGCTCGCAAGATGACGACTACCAAAAATATCCAATCTGCTGGAATATAAAGTAGCAAATCGTGCGAATTAACCACTCGAATGAATTCCTATCAAAATCTGAGCTCAAGTGTACAAAGGCATCCGAATTGTCAATCAATTTGAATCCACCACTTCTCGGAATACCGTGCGCAACCCTATTTATTTTATCGAGTTACGAATATACCCGTGGCAACCTAGAAGGGGTTGTAATTGAAATCACTGAGTCGCGAATACCATTCATTGACGTAGTCTTCCAGCTAAGTGGTGGTGAACAGCAATCCCATTTGCATAGTCACTATCATCGTCGTAGTCGGCGACAATATTGCAGTGACTTAGGGGGGTGGCAAGCCAAGTGGAGGACACGGTATGGTATGGGGGCGAGGCCATCGCGGAAAGGTGCGAAAGAAACGCAAATGAACCGCAAAATTATTCACACAATTTTGAAAGAGATGTTTTCATCAGTGTCGGCGCCACTTGATAAGACACGGCTCCGCTCATTTTGTTGCTGGAGTGGTAAGCGCGATTGCTTTTGCCGATGGTATGGTACTGGTACCGTTGCTGCTTTTTTGGTTGCTACCACGGACTATACCCACTCAATATGTTGATGCGCAATTTAGGTGATAGAAGCAGTTCGACTCGGCAAAAGATCAAGTCTTTTGGCTATGTAGATGCGACCAGCGATAGCTGGACGGAGGGTTAACCGCACAATCCGCGGAGGCATTCCAAAATGCAAGAGGTGACAGACATTGAATATTATGCGGAAAGTAAAAGTTGATTGCCTTGAGCTGCCGCGTCCCGCGATAAGTGTGAAGTGGCGTATTATTGGTAATGCGATGTTTGGTTTGGTTTAACAGCTTAACGTTGGTCGGAAAGCGCTAAATAGCTGGTACTCGTTTTGGCATTAGGGAATGTGCAATTGGTTGCATTTTAATTCGTACGCCAGCCAAGACGTAAGAGGAGGCATTTTGGCTATGATATGTCTGGAAGTGAATAGTTGAAATAGTTTGCATTGATTCACAAACGAATGAATTAAGTAGGAATTCCTGTTGGTCCTGACACATAGCAGCTATATAAAGTAGTAGTAGAGGAGCTATTTCCAGTTACCTTTTGGTATTATACTGCTTCCGATACGTCTTTTAAAGATCTAGGTTTATCCTTCACATTCAAATCAAGGGACCATAATTCTTTCTGTTTGAAAATTTTATCTTTCTATCCCAATCTTTATATTCCGAATCAGCAGCTCTTCTGTGGTTTGCTTCCTGGTTTAGGGAAGTTTTTTTTGGCGATCTTTCTTAGATATGGTTTAAACCCTCCCGTTGCTATTTACTCTTGGTACTTTGCACTTTCCGCTTAGAATATTTGGATGATGTACGGGTAAATCTTCCTTAATTATTAAACACATTTTACTTGTCAAACGTTTTGAGTATGAGAAGAAGAAGAAGAAGATTCCAGCTTTTGGGTTAAAAGAAATTCTTGCTTTACACCTACTTGACAAATCTACAATCATTGCTCTCAGTACACTCTATCAGAAGTTACAAGTTTTGACCATGTCGCAGGTACGTTTTGAATTCCATCTCTGGAGAAGTGCTAGTCCTCTGGGACTGTCTATTAATATCGACGAGCTCTTCTTTCAAAAAAATGCTTGGTTTTGGTACAAGTTGCGAGTGACATGAACAGAAGTGAAACGAACAGAAGCCGCATGATTTTCAAAGAGAAAGAATGTGTACCAGCTTGTGATGAATTTCAGATAAAATTTATGTGTCTTCAGTATCCTATTGTTTCCAGTATCCAGGATTTCAGTAAGTTGTCATCTTTTTTCTGAATTTATCCATTGCGATATTTTGACAATAGAGAAATCACCCATTTCGATAAAAATTTGACTGTTTCATTCAGCTCTTGCCATGACCTGCTTTGAGAACAAGTTATCCGCCGAACGATACTGAAACCTTCGCTTCACTCTGTATGCTTCTTTGTGCCAAAATTCGCTCGATTGCAGTATTGTAATCACTCAATTTTTGTGTTATTTCGGTCTTTGTTGTATCCGATGTATAAGATTATTTGGAAAGTGCTATCAATTCGATATGGACTCTTCAAGGCCTCAGCCACTTTTCTCATGTTAATATGTATCTGGAAAATCTACGTTTCTGGCCAAATTAGACAAGGAGACCGTGATTTTCGTAACTTATTCGCTTAAAACTAAAACTACTCCCAAGTACTACTCGCCAAGTAAACTACTCCCTTAGCTCTGCCAAGTAACAATCAGTCCGGGTAGTTTTTTTGCTAAGCAAATGTACATGACATTGGTTCGATGCGCTTCTATCGCTGTTTATGAAAATATATCCTCCTTCGTTCTCCAGCAAAGAACATGATGGGTACAACTCCAGCACCAACGGCTCAAAGATAGTGTGGTATGCAGATGAAAAACAGAATGCTTCTTGCTATTGTACCTGCACTAATCGGTTCCCACAGGACTTGCTACTAAGTGCGTGAACCAAAACTTCGAGAAATATCGCTCTGCATTCACTAGCAGCATACGTCAACTCAAAATTGATCCCTTTGTTCGCATGAGCCGGCAATTCTGTAGCTGCTTCCACTGCCATTCTGATTTTTTCAAGGAAGTCTTTCTTCTAGTCAGTTTCTTCAGTCATTACACCCAGGTATTTGATGGATTCCTCGAACTCAACCTTCTTCAATGGAAGGAAGTGTTTGAAATAAGAAAATCGGTGGTACCTTTATCAAGAATGACACTGCTTCATCTGCGTACCCGATTAAACGCTTCTCACCCGAGAAGTGCAGCCTGTAGAATTTGTCATACTAGACAATCTAGAGACTTGGAACAATAATGGAACTTTGTGCCACGCCTGATGAAGCAGCCTTTCTTCTTAGGCGACTTACTTATGTGTCGAAAACTAGATCAGGTTTCTGAGGTTATCCCTTAGTAGGAGTTTGGCAGGAGACATTGGCAGTCTGCTACATTCCAAAGAACCGAAAATGTCACTTGCCAACTGAATTGCCTTAACCATTTCCGTGTCTGTCTTGATGGTGGACCGTCTTAACTTGGTAGCTGCACCGCTTGGGGATTTTCCTGTGGCTTGAATGGTCTTGCTGATTATCTCTCTGATCTGGATAATGAGAATAATAATTTCAAAAAAGGTTCCAAACTCCCAGATGCAACCGAACTATCGACTAAACACTTTTCCTTGTCACACCGAGAACCTAGCCTGGAACATTTGCCTTGGTATTGGGCCTCATTGATCTCGCCGTGAGGTGCCTGGTTAAATGAAAATCGCCCTTTCACCAGGGATGAATTAGAAGAAAAAGGATTGCTGTTAGAGAGACCCCATTCTCTCTGCGCTGTCAGACCATCCATTATGCCTTTCTTCAAAAGAATACCGGTCGGCACGTAATGTGAACCTCAGTTCCAAATGTCTTTAGATGTCAACATCTTCGGCGCTCAAGGATCTGAAAGGCAATATTGTTGTAGTTAGTGCTAATGTTGTCCTCTATGAGTTTCCCGCTCGTGACTGCCGTGGAAGCCACGCTCAGATAAAAAAAGGACATTTGACCCATTGGCCGTTCGTATGTTGAAATGCCACCGGTGTAAAGCACCGAAATACAAAGTCTCGTTGCCAATCTGATCAAGAACTACACCCATGAGTTTTAAATTACAACTGAGTGCCCTTATGTTCAGGTCTACAGCCGTGGCCAGAGGATATTTTGAAAGATCTCCAGCCCAGATTTGTGCGCTGCAGACATATCAAAGTGTTGTCACTTGAAGAATTTGCCACTTCTTGAATACCGCGCTTTTCGTGCCTTATTTTTCCTGCCTTCTAGTAAAAAAGCCTATCTTATGCTTCTTACTCGCGTCCTTCAGTCTAGTGCCATTACATAAACGTTTCTGGCAATGACCAGACTACAGGTAGTCCGTCTAAATAGTTGAAATATTGTACAACACTTCTTCGTTAATTTGTAAGGATTAAGGTGCATCTTGGATAGATTATGACATTTGAACGGCCCCCCAAATAGCGCACCCATCTGTTTCGGCCTTTAATGAACATATTTGATCTTTTAGAGCAAAAGAAGCAGCTGAAATAATCTTGGGACCTCAACAGTCCTTTCTAAAAATCCTTATTTCAAATTCAAATATAGCTTTAACACTCTCGAACGATTCTTCACAGACAGAGATAGAAAATAGTACAAGTAAATTTATGTTTGTTTCAAGATGTTATGTTCGTTTTTACGCAAAACTTTAAAGGGGGGGGGGGGTGTTGAGAGGTGACAGAGGATCATATACTCAATACTTACCACTACAGGCGAGAAAGTTCTCTAAGTAACATACGATAAGTGAAATAATTTAAAACGCAAGTAAAGCTTGAATTTATTTGTTTTATTATTCATCATAATTTATTTTGATAAAAAAATGTCATTTATAATCGTAGGGATAGATTAAATCACGTGAAAAATGTGTCAAAAGTTAGCATACAAACTGAAAATAAACGTTTGTTGTTTTACCTAGGCTTTGAAAAAAAGAGCATCAGTACATCATGGGAAGTCCTCGAGCTTTTCTGACTGCATCTAATCTTCTTGGCATGGAGTTATCTACGTTATGATTAAATTCAGGAGAGATATTTTGTCATTCTTCACTCAACATAACCCGGGAGTCTTGTTGAGATGTTATGGTATGTTCCCTGATATCCTTGTCCAAAACTTCCCATAGATTTTCTATGTGACTATGATCTGGAGATTGAGGAATGAAATGTAGCTGCTTAGGTATATAATACAACCGCCATTTTTTCAGAATTTTCGCTGTGCGCTTTGGATCATCGTCCTGTTGGAAGACTGAGTTATGAGACTGAAGAATGAGTTATGAGACCCAATGAGTTATGAGACCCATTTTTTTCCCACACCATACTTGAAACTATTTATCAGAATCTGAACATAATTGTTTCTATTCATTGTGGACTCAATTAAAACAAGGTTTCCTGTCCCAGGAGCCGTCACGCATCTCCAATCCTTAGTGAATCTCCGACATATTTCGCGGTTTAAATGAAATTTTGGGCAAGGAGCTCGTTGTTTGACAATCTCCAGGCCTTGTCTTAGTTTTCTAATCCAAATCCAGACTAGGTTCTCAGGTAGCCAGTTCTCACGTTTATATCACAGTTCAGAAGCATTGCGCGTCTGGGAGTCCCACGCTCAGGTCGTAAACAGCCTTCACCTCGCTACCACAAATTAAAAAAAAAACATCTGACATAATATTAAAGCTTTTAGGGAATTTTTGAATAAATTTTCGCGAAATTCAATCTGTTAAGACGATTAGAACCTGAAATGCATGGTTACTTCCTGGGTACTGCTCCGTACAATCCATTGGCATTAAACGCTCTAGAAAGTGTTAAATATACTGTTTAGTCTTCGACACTCCAGGCAACTGTCGATAATTTCTGCTCTGTAGCATGTCTTTTATTTACAATTTTAGCGATTTCCCTTAGAAAACTTCCTTCCTTCTTTCCTTTTCAATATTGCACGGTTGCGCATTGAATTGAAATTGAAATTGTGCATTTCTGTCGAAAAATCTTTCCTTTTCAACAATATTACTGTTTAAACGAACCTCTCCCAAATTTGGACTGCGAAGTGAATAAACGAACAAACTGATCGATGCGTTCAAAAAAATCTCGGAACAGTAAACTTAACGGGACTTACCGTTATACTTTCAAGTCGAGTGCTCTGTGTACAAACTTTTGACTGCATTTGTCAGATGATTTTATCTTTCCTTGTGGATAGGTCGTGTATTACTTTATACAAATTAAATTATAATTAATAATTAAATCAGTTTTGTAGTTAAGCCTTACTTTTTTAAAAAAATATTTCAATTATCATTTGTTACTTAGAAAGCTTTCAAGTTTATAGTGGTAAGTTTTGAGCTGGGGGAACTCCTTGGTTTCTGTAGGACGACAGGGTGGACCATATGTAAACAATAGTACTATACGTGGGGAGCTATGAGCCGATGCTAGCCTATGCCATTTCCAGCAAGTGGATCCCAGTACAAATAATAATAATAACAATAATAATAATAATAATAATAATAATAATAATAATAATAATGATAATAATGTACTTTTAGAATGGGAGGGCTCCGACTGGTTCAAGGTAAAGTTATTCAGTGTCTTCGAATTTCAAAGCCATATGTCAGGAAGAACACACATCCTTCCACACGTAAACATAATTTTTTTGCCATCGAAAGTGAGACAATTTTTATTTATATTTTTGTTTATTTATTTATACTTCACATTAGATTTTTATATTGTCTGTAAATATTGAAATCTTTGATAAACGTTTCGTGAAAAAAGAGCCTTCGAGGTACATGCAAGTCGTTTTTTTTGCTTAAATGTTGAGAGGATTCGCAGAAAATATTGATAAGGACCTCAGTTAGTTTGTGTCCTATGCCGCACGGCATAATAAACATTTCATTTTTTCTTAATTTCAATTGTTGCATTTAATTTTATGTATTCATTTATTTTTCTTAAATTTTTCCGCGTAATCCACGTTGACCACCATCCAACTCAAACTTGTTTCTCACGGAAATGACTCATGTCTTTTATTTATCATATGATATTCTAAATATCGTTTATCTACTTGAAAAAATACACCAACAATTATTTACTGTATCGCCATATTATGCGACGAGATTAAACAATTTCACTGGAACACACCCGGCCCATTAAATACAATAAGCATTGGCAGTGCTACTTTGATAAGCAATAGAAGTATGTGAAGCAGAAAGAAGAAGAAGAAAAAAAAGCCACAAACTCTGCATAACAACTTTCTCCGTGGCAAGTGGGACTGAGAAAAAAAAATTGCATACCCAGAGCCGGTAGTAGATAGTAAAGATGGATTGAACTCATTACGAAGCTTGACGATACGAAAATGCATGGCTAATGGTCAAGAGCATTCTCTGAGTTAACAGAAGCGAAACACAATGACTTAACATTCTTAAATTTATTTATAAACCAATTATGCTACCGTCAGTGGTTTTTCTCTGAAACAAATGAAGCTGCAAGAAAATTAAAACCAAAAAAAAAAATTATATTCGGTTGAAAAGTGAAAACAAAAGAATGACTTCCCATGTTTCAACGTTTCAACACGAAAACAAAAAAATGGAGAGAGGAAATATGCTACCTCTAATGAACAAAGCAAGAAATATTCATCTGTCACCCTTTCAACTTTAATAATTGAGGAAACATGATAAAGACCCTTAAAATATCTATTCTTCCTGAACAGCGTCAACCCCCTAACGCCAAATCACTCAGCTTTAGTAATTTCACTCCCTTGACACGCATTCCATCCGGATTGCATCAGGACGACTATTTACACCATGAATGTTCGTTTGTTTTTTTTTCCAGATAGTATAATCATTGCCATTCTCTATTTGGGGTCGTTAGGCGGTTGCTTGGTTGTCATTTACTTTTTACATATAAAAAAAAAAAGAAAGATACAAAATAACCAAAGCCAAGAAATTACTCCACCGTAAACCCACTTAACCTCACGTAATCGGAAGAAATCTCTGAATCTTCTCAGGAAAATAATTCACTTACAAATATGCAAGCAATGAGGATACTCAGAGATTTGCGATGGTTTCCACTCTTGAATATCCAACACGCGTTGCTAGTATTAGTGCGAAAGCTGTAGCGGTATGTGTGCGAATGAGAATGTATGTGTAGTTAAGGAGTTGAGACATATTTCGTCAAGAGAGCCCCAGCATTGTGGGTCGAACAATTTGACAATACCATCAAGTCCGGACTAACACATAAGTAGCATCACCACCACATACGCGTGCATTCTCAGAAGAATGAAATCTCGCAAACTTAAGAGAAAACCGTTAGAGAGACACATGGATAGAGAGTAAGAGCGAGAGAGAGCTAGTGAGAGCACCAGTTTGGAATTTGTACAGAATTTTTATCCTCTTGATTCCTAGATGAAATTCTTCCGTTTTAGTAAGAAATTTATCAGGCTCTCACATTTCATACTTTTCCTCTCGTTCACCCTCATTTTCTCGCTTTCTCTCTCTCTCTTCCTCTCGCTTGCTCGCTCTAGTCTCCTGCTGTCTATCATCGTTTTGACTTTACACCTTCTCTCTTGTTCAACCTCATATAATAAATATTTCGATTACGTACGTTTTGTGGTTGCTCAGTATGCTATTTTGTTGTTATTGCCATTGTTGGTGTTGCTGTGTTTGTTGTTGGTGGAACTGACGTTGTTGTTGTTGTTGTTGCTTCTGCTGTTTGACTCGCTTGTGTTGCGCGAGTTCCGATAGTCTTTTATTTTGAATGTGCCATTTATGATGCATGACGTTTATATGCGTCGTTAATGTGTATTTAGAGACTTATCAAGGAGATTGAAGTAGCAGCAAAAAAAAAAAAAAAATTGCTATGCTAGACGTTGTAGATATACATTTTGTCATATTCGATCAGCATTTGTGATGTCCTGGATTTTATTGTCTGGAATAAATTATTTCGAAAAATTTTGAGAAAAAGGTCATTCAGATGTTTTCTTTAATAAATTGGTTACATGAACAAGGACATAGGACATAGGACAACTTCCAGTTCGTACTGAACAACATACCTCTGATTTACAATCAGGATAATACGCTCCTGGTATTATCTTCAACCTTTCAACAAACGTTCACCCCTTATCATTATCCACCAATCATCATTAACCTTTTGACCAGATGTAGGTAGTCCTGGTATGGTATCCGTGCGAAACCGAAGTCAATAAAATTGAAAAAGGAGATGACGATATGACGACAATGACAATAGCGATTAAGTACTTTACCACCAAATCCAAATAAGTCAGTCTCAACAAGTTGAACAACATTCATCCATGAGCTGAACAACAACTAGTACAACATCAACACCAACAACAACAACAACAACAACAATTTCAACAACTATGCGCAATGAATAAACAGACGAACAGATGAACTAGCACCCAAAATGTGGGTAGAGTACATACGGATGTGTGGTGAGGACCAATAGCGAAAATAAAAACAAAAAACCTATAAAACAAAAAACAATCGGTGGATTTGCATAATTTTCTTGCTGCTGTTTCGCGGTTGAATTGTTTTCTATTGCAAGATTTTTTTTTGAACTGAAATTTAAATGAATTGAGATTTTCTCTCTGTCTCACTCTCTTTTGTCCTCTCTTTCTTTCACAAGGTTGTAAATTTTGAGGCAAATTCGAAAGTATGATTACAGATTTAGTCCTTGAGAAAACTTTTCTCAGGATTATTTTTTCTTGAATTTTGTGAAAATTAGGTCGTCGTGTTGTTATTGGAGGAAAAATCAAGAAAATGTTTAAGTTTGATCGTTTGAAAATGAGTTTGCAAAAAGGTTGACAATGATTTTTCGCTATGATTCAGATTTTTCAAGGCTTATGCAACAATGTCCAATAAAGAGAATCGGTTGCTTAGTGATGAAGGACAGGGGTTTTGAGGACTTTTTTCAGCAACATTTGGTTCGTTACGGTAAAAGACAGACATTTCGAGGACTTTTTTCGAAGAAGTTTTTAGAAATCCTTTGACGCACCAAAGAAATTGTCGTTTCAATAATAACACTTCCACATTGCTGTTGGCACGTTTGACAGGACACATTGGCACGTCACAACAGGTTGTCATCCGTTTCTGTTTTCGTTTCGTGAAAATTCTGGGTCACAATTCAAATCATTGAAATTTCCAAACCAAATTTTCATAGTTTTGTTAATAATAGTCTCATAATTTACTCAATATTGCAATATGAACATGGAGTACTTTTATTGCATAAACGTCAAAAAAACTGTTTCGAACATATTTTGATGCTGATTCACATCAAGCTTTAGGTTAAGACATAGACACATCGGTTGCTGCTACCAATTTATTCGGTGTTGCCTCTTTATAGCTGATCTGCTTACCTGGATAAGTTTATGTTCGCAAGCCCTTGAAACTCCTTTTATAGTTTCTCCAGGAAAATGTCGTATTTGAAGCTGATCCTGTCAAAGAGTCAAATTTACATATTTTTTCAAGATTACCGTTACTTCGCTAGGTGCTTGGGTTTCGACCGTCTGACATGTGAATCAAAAGAAATTTGTTCAAATTTGAAAATTGTTCAAAGGATAACGTAATTTCGAAATTCTATATGCTTTCCACTTTTTTCTGATATTAAAGTGCATTCGCAATCTAGATATTAACAAGGATCTCAAGATACAAATTGTTGGAAGCGTGCTGTCACCTGGAAGAGATCAACATGTCTGGGCTTGGCGGAATTGTGAAAAAACGACGGCCATAAGGACGAACCCTGAAAACTTCTTAAACGATTCATTCATTTGGTTCATTTGAATTTCTCTGAAGAATTCTCTTAAATGCTAGGAAACCGTGATGACAGTTTCGCTGCTCAAGCCCAACAAACTACAGGATGCGCCATTTAAAATGTGGAATTTAAGTCAGGTAGAAAAATAACTAATAAAAATTATTTTTTGTGATAGTTATGAGTCGGTTAGAAAGATCGAACTTTTTCACTTGGGAATGGAAGACATCTTTCAAACAACTCTCACGGTTAGCCTTACAATACTGAATTCGATTAGGCCAATTTTCCAGCACGTTTTCAGTTGTTTGGGTCTGTATTTTGTCAATGGGAGTCAATTGGAGTTTCGATTTGATGTTTCAAGTCGTCAATCCTTTCTAGATAGTCAGTGTGACACTTGTCCTGAATGGTTCTCGACAAATAAATTTCAATAGAGTCAAATCGTAGCTACGAATCTTTTGGTCGATGGCAATGTTGATTTCATGTTTCAAATCGTCAATCGTCTTTGGATGTTTAGCGTGTTATTATTATTATTATTATTATTATTGTTATTGTTATTATTACTATTGTTATTATTATTATTGTACTGGGGTCGCCGAGTGTTCCAATTCTGTTGCCCCAGTACACCTCAGCCAAGTAAGGCGTTTGTTGGCCAGACTCGGGCAGTCTAGGAGGAAGTGTTCTGTATTTTCTTCCTCCTCGCCGCAAGCTCGGCAGGTATCATCCATTTGGATTCCTATTCGTTTGGCGTGTTGACCTAGAAGATTATGGCCCGTTAATACTGCCACCAATGTTCTAACGCGATTTCGATTTTTCCCTAGGAGTTGTTTTGTCCTCATTTGATTAGGGTGAGGCCAAAGAGCTCGGCTTATCCAGCAGTCGTTCCTGTCATTCCAAGCCGTATCTGTATCTTTCCAGAGGATTTCTAGTTCCCTTTTTATCGTTGCTAGTGGCGTCTAGTCTATTGTAGTGGCATTTTGGTCGGGTGATCCAGCTCTCGCTAACTAATCCGCTCTTTCGTTTCCCTCTACACCGCTTTGTCCAGGGACCCATGTCAGTTTTACGTTTACTCGGGTTGTTGCGGTTTTGAGAGCCTGCCTACAATCCTGCACTAGTTGTGAAACTTGTGCATGAAACTTATGCTTAGCATAACACTTATCCTTAATGACTCGCCACAAAAAAAAGAAGTCCAACAGAATCGAATCGCAGCTTCGAGGTAGCCAATTGAAATCAGAATTTCAGCTGGTTATACGATTTTCAAAAATAGAGTACAAAAGATCAATTGTTGAGTTGGCTGTGTGGGATGTTGCGCTGTCCTGTTGAAACCAAATGTCGTCCATGCCATCCCTTTTCGATTTCGGATTTCGACCAACAAATCTTTCAGTATGGCCCATTAGCTATCGCCATTAACATTAACCGTGTTTCCAAAAATGGCCCGATAATGCCGCTAGACCGAAATTAGCCTCGTTATAGATTCTTTGATTTTTCCACCATGACATATGGAATTGCCATGAACTCGCTTCACAAACGTCGTTTTTGGGAAATCCCTTTTGTCAAATTTTTTTCTTAATTTTTTACAGTTTGGGTAGAAGACTCTAGTTTAGAGATAATGTTTTAATATTTGCCAACTTTGTTCAAGCAAAAAGCGACACATTTCATAAAGGTCAAACACAAAACCAAGTTCCTAACTCATTGGAATTGACAACAAACCTTCCAACCTCAAAATAACCTATAGTTCAATTCCAAATCATAGAAGGCCAACTCTGTAGTTGAAAACTCGACCCTGTGTCGAGAGTTTCACAAAAAGCCCTGAATAAGCAAATATATTCAGGGCTTTTTACAACCGATCCTCTTCACTGCAGAGTTTCACAAAAAGCCCTGAATAAGCAAATATATTCAGGGCTTTTTGTGAAACTCTGCAGTGAAGAGGATCGGTTGTAAAGTGGAGATGGCGGAGAGGATCGATAGTGATTGTAAAAAAAACGAAGAACTCTCCGAGCGACAACTAAACTGTCGCACAGCACTTTCGAAAGTTGAGAGTATTTTCCAGTATCATTGCCAAGCTAGCAATGAAACTGGGAAATCTCGTCCTCCAAAAACGTAGAACATTCCATAAATTGAGCAAGTCAATCCGGCCAAACGAAACCATTTCTTCGACAAAATAATAAAGTTGTGAGTTCCTGGTTAACACGAGTTAACAATGACTCTGATAAAGAACGTTAACACGGTGTTTGAGTTGAGCTGGAGTTCTACAATGCTCGTCTATGGATCCTATGCTCATTTTTAGACAATTTTTTACATAATGTTCAACCTAGAATGGATAGTGTTCATTTTTGAATAATGGTCAACGTCTTTCCTCTTGAACTCCCCAAAGAGGACCCAATCGTTGGTTTCGCAAGCTACATAGGAATATTGGCACTACCTGATAACACTGGGTTGAGATTGAGTTACTGAGAAACAAGGCAAGTGACAAGAAACAATGACAGACGGTTTCATTTATGCCAGTCATATATCACGCGAAATCAATAATGCCTAAACGAAATTGAAATACAAAATAAATGAGTTTTTTAACAATAAGATGATAGATCCCGCCCATCTGCTACTGCATTCGAAACGGCATGCAACAAACTGTTCCGAATGAAAGGAAACCCCTTGCCAAAATAACACATAGGCTACAGGTCGTCTATTTTTCAAGGCTCATAAGAAATGGTAATTTGTCATGCAAAATCCAAGGGAACGATAATAATGCGTGCACTACCATTACAACCACTACGAATATCCTTGTAAATCCAACCAGTTGACTTAGTTCCATTTCATGTATAGGACGATACTATTCTGCCTAGTCTCTGGATTCGTTCTAATGGAGAGGGAGTGAAGTAAATGGAAATATCCCTTGCAGTATGAAGTTTGAAATTGTAGAATAGCAGCACCCTGGTCGATCCTTGCACGTCTCCGTCGTTCTTGTTCGGCCAGGAATATGAAAAGATAAACGGAACATAGACAAGAGCAGGCAGGAGAGGGTTGTAACGAAGAAAGCTTACAGTTGTTTGCACTCGATGGTACGATTCAGGATAAGCTTTTTCGTTATAAACTTGTAGGAAATGGAGCACGATGTCTAACTGTTTAGGGTGAGTGGTGCGGATTGGTGTGAATGGCAAGGCAAACTGAGAAAATATAGATCTATAACACTTAAGAGTGAAGGAAATTGGGAAAATTTAATGAATAAAGAAAATGCTATTCGACAGAGTGAAGATGAGTTCGGCAAAAATGTTGGTTAAATAAATTTTTGTAGTTTCGCAGAAGCCTTTTGTCGTTATTTGAAACGTAGTCGAATCGAAGTGTGTGAAGGGGTGATAGGGCTTTGTTCATTATCTAATTCGCTTAGATGTTAAATTCAGGATTTAGTAACAAGGGAATTTGCTAACGTTCGCAAAGTTGTTCGTTCATTGTGATTCCATTCCTAGTATACCGTCAATTATGATATCATATCACGATTCCTGGAATGGGAGGATTCAGCGGATCAAGGGCCACATTTTATGGTTTTGTTCCGAAATATCTGAAACGCAATGATTACGGAGAGAACATATTCAGAATAATGATTTGATTACATATTGCTGTCAGATTTATTTTACCCTTTTTGCGGTATCATCATCATTATTGGATAATTAAATGATTGCTCTACTTAGTAGTGGGAAAACTAACAAGTAGATACCAAAGGGGCATGTCCCAAATGTCGAGAATAGGACGCTTTATTGCGGGAAGCAGTGTTTCGGATTTTGACAAGGGTATATATGATGGCATGGATGTTACTGCTTTGCCAACACATTGACGTTGATTGTTGCGAGTGAATATGATAAAGTCAAATAAAAAGGATCCAAAGTCAGAGTCACGTCTTTTGACAGATGCAGTTCGTTGGTGATTTTTGAATACCTAGATATCATCTCAAATTCTAAATGAAGTCTGCGTGGCCTGAAACGGAAGTTCGAGCTTTTTTAGCTGGTCCAGTCTCCTGCAGCAGAGGAATGAGTGGCTCTTACCTCATAAGGTATTGACCGGTAGAATTGAAAAGCGAAGACCGTCAAAAATCTTGGAAATGGTTGGTTTGATTGTCGTATAAATTGAATTGCTACTCGATTTTTTCAATTAGAAATCGCGGGTTGTAGACTTAGACTGTTCAAATTGAAGTTCGACCACAGTTCACAATTTATCATTCCGATAGTTTTAAAATGTAACCGTTAATTTATGTTTATCTGAAGAAAGAAGGTGGTTTCATTAGCGACGGAATGTAACGTCCTTGGAAACGAAAATTTCAAAGTTAACCAAAACACTTAGTTTTAACACTTTTCGGACAATCGGGTTTCATAAATTTTACAGCTATAGAGTTAGGATTTTCTGGTTGTCAGGTCCGAGATTTACCAAAAATTTGTCAGTTTTGACACAAACAAAATGTCACTAATATTTCAGGGTCCTGCGCAAATAGGCAATTTGATAAATTTTTCGAATTGTAACGGGACTAATTGCTTTCGTCCCTATTTTTGTAAGACTGAAATGCATGTCAAACTATCATTTCGTTCTGAACTAAACTGAAAAGTTGACTGACGTTCTGCAGATAATCCTTCAAAATGAGGTATACGCAACCTAAGATGGTTTAAATCTGTTGAAACTCTCCCGAAATGTCCTAGTCAATATCGCAGTGAAAAGGAATTTAGAGGGAAAGAATGACAAAACCTAGAAAGAAGAGAGTATTCATAAGAGCAACGTCGTGGCTTAGCTGTAGAGCCCAATGTCAGTTTGAAGAATTCAACAGTTAACAAACATTTTTGGAAATTTTAGGGAAACTGAAAAAGTTCCTCTCAAGAAGATTGTATAACCTTTGAACACGGCTTGACCAGCTGGTATGTCCTTGATAAAGTTGTATTCTCTTCTCAGGACCCAAAACTCAAGTCATGTTTAACATTCGTGTGCAAATGAGCTCTGCCATACTTTTCAAAACCGCGAGAAATAAGGAGTGGTAGAAAATGCTAGGCATAAAGTTCATTTGTCTTGTAGTTCTGTCTGAAATAGCCTCAATTGCTCTCACGATGTATTCTCGAGGTATTGCTGCTCCGTGCACCATTTGTACTGCAGGGCGCGCGAAAGGAAAAACTATTCAAATTCAAAAATGAAGTGACATGTAAACGTCATATTATTGAGATATAGACGAGTCGTTTAGATCACGGACTTCAGAGTTAAAAGGCGATCTAGGACTGATATGTGGCAACAAAGCAACAAAGAAGCCTTAGCTAGCAATGGGTTAGCATGAGTATGCTTAGTGTGGCTTGACTCGCAAAGACACTTCTGGGTAGTACACCCGTAAGCAACTTCAATTTGCGTTTTGAAAAATCATCAAAGTGGGGAGAAGCATGCAAACTTGAACCTCAACATAAACTCGTAATTTCGGAGGCAACTGAAAATTGCATTTATATAGAATTGAGAAGAAATGCAAGGATCAGACTAATCATTGGAATAATAACATGTAAATCAGCAACTGTAACAATTATATGACATTGTAACCGACGTGTCAAGTTGTTTCACCCAGATTTCTTCTTGAATTTACGGCAGTAGTTTCCCATTGATTCTAGTAAGTTGTTATCCATCGAAGAAAGGACGTGCTGGGTGATGTAAATGCAATTAGTGTAAATAAATTTCCAGCTCCAAAGTCGATCTCATATAAAGGTTTATCCTGAGGTTAGAGGGAGGTTCCCGCTTTAATATGTCAACTTCTGCATTTATTATCGGCTTTGTAAACCTATTTTGAAAAGAAATATCGTTCTATTCAGCTAGAAATCCTGATTCAGTAATAATAGTGTTCTGGATAACTAAGAATGATACGGGCACCTTTCCAGGAAAAAAGGAACATTCACCCAAACTCATTAAGACCTTTCAAACAATGACCCTTAAATAGTCCTGTTCACAATTTCTGGGTAAACTTAGCACTTTAAAAACCATCCACTACTGCATGGGACACTCCTGAATATTCTAGGTCACGTCTTAAACATAACCATTATCATATAATTTCATTATGAGACGAGAGGAGCTGAAAACCTTTTTTTCTTTTGTTTTGTTTGTAAGAGCGTCGACAACTCTGCCTCTAAGTAAAATAACGTTGAAAATAACAAAGGACGTCCACATCAAATCATTGGAGATTCCTCGAATGCTGATTCTGATGCCACGATTTCAACATTAAGCTCCTCAACTTCTGATATACTTTCTTGTTAACGGGTCATTCTACCATTATTCTCAGCCCATCATCACGCCATGATCATGATTATTCGGATAATTTCTAGCTGCCATATCCCTTTAACAAAATGAAAAAGTGGAATGTCTCGCACAAGGATATGTCATTTTAACCTACTTAGAAATTAGGATCATTCTTAAATCTCTTTAACGTCTCATTAGAACCACACGCGCATAGAACAACAGCAACAACAACAACATAACACAGAATAAACGGAGAACATTAGAACAGACATAAACTCTCGGGACACAGAAAAAAAAGGAATTTCGCATAAATCGATCCTGATACCACTTTTCTTGATGGCGTGGTGGCTTTTCAGTTTTTTTTCTCATGCCAGGTTTCAGGTTTGAGTTTTTTTTTGCGCTCTCTATTTTATTTTGAAAATATAACGAGGGCGGCCATCAACCTACCCTTCGTTCCTACATTTCCTCCGTTCTACCGGGTCTCGACTACCCTGTGTACATGATGGTGCTATGTTTTTTTTTCTTTGCTATTTTTTTTCGTCCTTTTCTCTTTCTCATTTTCTTGTACCGACTGTGTGTTGTACTCGAACTCAAACGTAGGAAGGGAATATTTTCGAAAAGAAAAACCTTCTCAGCACAGGATAGTAGATGGAATGGAAGCTGTGATGACAACGATGTTTGTGACGAGGGAAAACGTTTCTATATCGTTGCCGCTATCCTGAACGGGAAGACGAAGGCTTTTCTATAGGAAAATCCAAAATTGTATATTGGTGGAGAGAGCTAGGGAGTTAAGTAAACGGGAAGCGAGAAAATTAGGGGCGCGAGAGATAGAGGGTAAGACAGAGAGACCGAGAGAGAGGGAGAGAGAGGGAGAGATATAGAGGCTGTATATGATAAAAGTGACAGTGGAAAAGTGGCATGAATATTTTCTTCGAGTACTGTATGAGCGAGAAGCAACAAACCAAAAAAAAACCCATAAACTCAAAAAACCCAAAAAAATGAAGTGAAAAAATATGGTAAGGATGTGGAAATTTTAAATCAGCCAACATCATTTGATAAGCATGTATTTTCTAAGAGCAAATGAAAATTTGTGGAGTTATGTTAATGCCGCAAGGGAAAATCAATGAGAGAAGTGTGGAAATTGATAAAGAAGAGATTAATGCAAACATATGGTGGATTAAGATGAAGATAAATATTTGGCAAGATTGAAATTTTTGAAGGGGAGGAAATTGACGAATTTTGATTAGAATGAATGAAGACGAGTCTATTTGTTTGTTCGGTTTACATATGATTTTGGTGAGGTCTCAGGTGTTATTAGTCCTGATCCGTATACGTGTCGAGGAGTTTGATTTTTGAGGTGTGATTTGAATTTTGTGTGGTTGAATTTCGTATCAGATGAGAGTATGAATATTTTGCTTTGCTGGAATAGTATGTGTGCGTTTGGCAGCGAGTTCAACAACAGCTAAACATTTTGGACAAGGAGAGTGTAGTACAGGTAGCAAAAATTGGCCTAGATAATGGTAAATGATTTTGAAATATGCCCCTCTTGCCATAAAGAGGATTAGAATTGACTTACAAAATAAGAATTAACATGTTCGGCTGCCAGATTTTGGACATGGTTATATAGCAACGTACAGCAATGGGACAAGGACGAACGCCTTCAATTTCATTGCCATATACGTCCTGGTCATACTGCATCATGCTTAGAAATTCGTTCGAATGTCGTTGGTCAAGATTGGTCAATGGTGGCTCTGAAACCCAAGAAGACTGTAAGGGAGAGTGCTTTATCTTTTGTTGCCTTCCTCGTTCGAACAAAAACAGAGGCTTCAAACGGGGACACAATAACCCTGAACAGCGAACAAACACAGCGCCTCAGCAAGAGACACTTCCGATAAATAACGTAGAAGAAATGCATAATATGGGAATCGTTTTCAGGATCACACTAAAATTTAGTGCCAACAGACAAGGTTTTGACAATAAAGGACGGGACGCAGGAGGTCGAAATGTTGCTTTTAAGATGCCTATAAGAACAAGATAAGCTCATAGGATAAGCAGGTAGTCAGAAAGGCGAAAAAATAGTTTGACTGGGTCCAAACATGTGCGGCGTAAGAGGAAAAAAAGCAAGGACGATCGCATCGGACGGCTAACACAACTGAAAGTGAATGAAGCAATGGCCCACCTCCTTACTTGTCAATAGCAATAACAACGAGTACCATCAATTTTCGGCAGCTTAACCGGAGGTGATCGAGAGAAAACAAGGGAAACAAAAAAAGGAACACGAATGTAAACAGCTACAAACTAAGGGTTTTGAAGGGCTTTCACCGAGGAAGAGGAAAATCGACCGGATTGTCCCCAAAGCTGCGACTTGAAAATCCAAAGGACTGTTTGATACATTGTCCAAGACAGAGTACACAGAGTAAAACCCCAATGTAAGCCCAGATATTGAACTCCGTCACTAACAACATATCGTAGATGACATGAACATGTATCTGTAGACTCTATACGTAGACTACAAGCCTTTCACGTGGAAGCTTGGACCCCGAAAACACTCCAAAAATACTGGAATGGATAATATTTCGTAGGCGCTTCCGCCTTTTCCTGTTGGTATCAAAGATATCCTGGATGAAACAGTAGAAGTATACCTCCATTTTGTTATACGCTTAACTGAAAAAGCAAGTTCTATAAGTTCTATCTGTTCTGTTCAAACTGAACTCTTGTAACTGACGTGGCTTGCCACTTATCCATCCAATGCCTGCTTGCATCTAGTGATTTCTTTGGAAAGTTTGAAGACAGGGAGGCTGGTACTGAGCACCAGAGGTTTACCGTCTGTATACAGCGTGCTGTGCACGCTAGGGACGATTGGAAATCTCATAAAGAAAAGCCTAAAGAGGAGACTATCTGACAGGATTTGGGCTAATCGGAACCAATTCTCCAATCTATCCAATTCAGCAGTTGCCGAAGTGGTGAATGCCATGCAAGGGACAGGAGCACACAGAAGCACGAGTTCACATCTAACCGATAAAAGATAATAACACAGATAACAGTCTTGCCAGTGACACTTCATATCAAACCCGGTTAAACTTTGCTTGACCGGTTGATATTCCAGAACAGAAGCACACAGAAACTTGGGTTGACAGATGAGTCGTTTTGCCAGTGACGCTTGATGTCAAAACCGCATTCAACTTCACTCGACGGTTTGATATTGTGGGAACTAAAAACTGAAAACTGAGCTGAAAAATTTTAAGGTTCCAGAATAAGATCTGATGGGAATTTTGAGAATTTACTTGATGCGTTGAAGTGTTTTATGACACTTCACGAAACATGAAAGTTAGATCCAGGTGTCATCAACGCTTCCATCTCTAGCCAAGTTTTGTGCAAAGTCTGAAACGAAGGACTACGGAGGCTTGAGGCGCCACATGAAACACGTTTAATCGGCTAGGCGAATTGTATTTCATCACTTGATCCATTGTACTCTGATCGTCCAATGGATTAGGCTCAGTACCTTTTTGAGAACCTTTTGTGTTCCCGGTTTAATTTAGAAGAAGTTCAAGGCGGTCATCTTGAAAAATAAAACGATTTCTAGTGTAAGGATTTCCACCAACTGGGAAGTCCTGGTCTAGTCAACATTATCAGTAAAGCGTTTGACCTAGCTGATAAAAGTTAAACCGAGTTTCTCGGAGAAAAGTATACCAACATCTGATGAATTACACGTTGGTTTTCCAGCTTTCAGTAGACATAAAGGGACTTTTTTGGGTAGAGAGATGAAGACTACTTATGGTCTCTAAGTAGTACTGGACTACTAACTAAAAACCTCGCCTGTCAACCGGCAAACCCAGCCTGGTAACGTTTGACACGGTGTTCTAAAAATCTAAATTTAAAGGGAAGATGACTGTTGATGAGTGCGGTATAGTTCGTTCTACAGTATTCAGAAATATAAGAAGGTGAACAAAGCCCGATTTGACGGTATTAGTGGCTATTTATGCCCAAGAGCGTAGATGGATGGCAATAGGCTGGCTTTTGTTCTCTTGGAGGTACATCGGATACGCTGGAATTGGCAAAAACCTGAAATAATGATTGGAACGATCGATGACTGGTCCAGTTTATCAAAAATCTGTGAGTGTGCTTCAATCGAATCCGGGATGTGAATTCTTTACATCCTCTTTCCAGTCTTACTTTCGTAAGTCTGTCATGGTCAAATCATTGTTATTAGATAGGCGGAGTTGCGTAGAAAACAAAGACGGCACATGGATTCTTTTTATGCACGATTAAATACGCAACGTCGCATACTTTTCAAAAAATGGATGAGGTCCCTCTGGACAGGTTACTTGAAGAGAATTCTTTATATATATATATAGAATAGAGTAATTGAACTCATGGTCTCTATTTCGTCGCTGCAAGAGCCGGAATCAATCGGGTAACTAAGGCATGATTCACATTCAATTTCTCTTGTTCTCACAAAAGTTCAAAATCATATCTTAAACGAGAATCCTAAAAATGGAGAGAGCTGGAGGTCGTAATAAAGTCCATAGTTCCCTTTCAGGCTACGGTGTTGAAAAATGTCAATGTCAAAATATCTGGATGTCAAATACTTCAAACTTTCCAAAATGACGATAAATATTTTCAATTACAATCCGACAAAAAACAGGAAGTGGATTCCTAACCGAAGTAGTCGATTTCCTCGCTGTTTTAACTCTCAAAGTGATTTCAGAGTTGTGTCATGAAAATATTAAGTATCTGAGGCGAAACTAGGATTAACTTTACGCGTTAATCCTTTGATTATGTTTCCACGAGCAGTAAGGAAGGAAGTTGTTTGTATAATCACGTCATACACGTACGGTAGTTTCCCTGATTTTCGATTGGGTTCAATTCAGTCCGATGCTTACGCAACCGCTTGCAGGAAGAATATATATCCTGTGAGTCACAATGCGGTAGCGAAAAGCATTTTCATCGCCTCTTGGCATATGCAGACTTACCTTGGCGGCAGCTTCATGTAACCGAGCCCAAAATTTCTACGTCTAGTCAATAAAATTGGTCAATGGAATTGCCGCCACAAATGACTTTGTGTTGCACATATGGATCATGTCCGAAGATTGATTGATGGAAATTCTTGATCCAAGGTTCTGCAGCTTCAATGGCGAGCGCAGCATATTATCTCAGAGATAGGTCTTTTCGGGCGAAATGCATCCGAAGGTGTTAAAAAATGAGTGGATAATAATTTCACTCTCAAAAAGGTTTAATTTTGGATAATTTTGAAGATCAAAAATATATAATCAAAATTTTTGATTATTCTTAAACTTAAACGTTTTCTTATTCAGATTAATTACTTTGAATATCACTTGAAACTGATAATTCTTCTCGGATTTGAAAGACTCGAAAAACCAAGATCTCAAGGAGATTGACTGTTGTCTTATCTAAATTACACATATCTCATAATTGAGACATGCATGTTTATATCAAAATAACATTCACATGTTATGCATGAATTATGTATTTTCGATAGTTGAAAACTATCTAACAGTAATCTAACTACTAAATCACTTTACCGCGGATTGAAAGTTAAATACAAACCAGTATGTTTGCAAGCATTCATTTGTTTCCAGTCATATTACGCGTACATGCTTAGCCAAAGACATATGTGTACATAAAAAAAAAACTTTGTAAAAGAGGAACAACACAATCATAAATGACTGGAAAATTTTCGAATTTATGCTTTCGAGTGTTTGGATAGTATTAAGGTCAGGGGTGGCTAATTTTATGCCATTTCATTTCTTCATGTTCATGTATGTGTTACTGATAAGGTTAGTCGAATTGAATTTTGAGTAGATGCTTGGGCAAATTGAGCGATTTGAGTAAATTGATCTTTGGCAAATAGTAGAAAATTGAGTGCATGTAAATTAACAGCGCGCTTTGGACTTATTATTCGAAGGCTTGTGCTCATTATGCAGTTGAGATGGTCTTGCTACAATGTGGACATGTTCATGAGCTAAACAATTGAAACATGACTATATTAAATTGAGAGCAATCAGAATATACAGCTCATAAATTCAATCCAGACGTGTATAACTTTCCGAAAAAAGAAATTACGTCAGTATAAATTTTTTTCTATTCTCATCCATCTCCATACTTCAACCCATCCAGCCATCTATCCATTCATTGAATTCATTCCATTCATCCACTCTCATCACCATCGTTTTCATTTCGTTCGTTCTTACCATAAAAGTAACCTAACATTTAACATTACATGAACTTCAGACGCGGGAAGCTATAAGATGATTGCAAGTACCAAAGAGACAGAGACAGAGAGGGTGTGAGCGAGAGAGAGAGAGAGCGCAGTAGGAGAAGATCTCGTGGTCCAGTCTCCTTTCCTTTTGTACAGAATAAAAGATACATCTGACAAATGCTCCAACGAAAATAATTTGAGGAGAGGATGCGGAGGTTATTGTGTATGTAAAAGACGACCTAGAAGTTAAGCAAGCATCGACAAAACAACCAGAGCAATCATTCAAGATTCTTCAACCAGGCCAACGTTGTCCATCAGATAGAAACTGTTTACAGTTTAGATGCCTGTCGTTGTTACTATATTGTCATCATCGCCAAGCATCACCTCAACCCGTCAACGGCAACGTCTTGAGATGAAGCCTTGGTATGATCTTATTAACAATTCAAAATATTTCGGCGTGGGTGCATATTCATTTCACTATTAAGAAAGTTATTTGTATCTCAGCAAATATTTATCTATCCGTTTAGATATGGATGTGATATTTCGTTCGTTCGTGGATTGATGGGATCAGGTAAAGATGCAAAGATACAGATAGTGGTTTAAATCATATCGAAGGGAGAAGTTCATTGACTAGTTTGAACTGTGTCTAGGAATTTTGATATTATTGTTGGTTGCTGAAATGACTTTGTTAATATAACTGAAATTTGATAAATTCGACACAGGATATCCAGGACATACAGCGGAGCTTCTTTTAATGCTCATCCAAAAGCCGCATTCGAAGTTTCCAACTAGTTTGTCTAGTTGTTCATGCTCTTCTGTTCCTTCACATCTAGGCAGTTCTTGTAGTCATTTCTTCACAGATTTTCAGAGCTTCTTAACTTGACATTACATGTGACACCTCCGTTGAATGATCAATCGTCAAGACAGGACAATTTTTTCACAATTTTAAGCATTTCCACTCGATTCGTCCGTTTGTTCGGTGCTTTCGTCGTCGTCGTCGTTGTAGCACTACAGCCCATTTCGGGCCTTGGCTTCCCGCAGGTGTCGCCTCCAGTTGTCTCGGTCCATCGACCGCGTCCTCCAATTTTGGAATCCGAGTAGCATGCTGCTATCTTCGTCTACCGAGTCGGACCAGCGCTTTCTTGGCTTTCCCACTGGCCTGCGTCCCTCAGTTTTTCCGACAAATACCTTTCTAGGTATCCGACCTTCATTCATTCTCTGCACATGGCCAGCCCATTGCAGCTTCCGCAGTTTTATCACAGTGGAAACTTCTGGCTCGTCGAAAAGTTCGTACAACTCATGGTTGTACCTAATTCGCCATTGACCTCCTTCCTGCGTTGCTCCCACGATTCGTCTTAGGACCTTCCTTTCGAAAGTGTTTAGTATGTTTGCGGAAGCTTGAGTGAGGGTCCATGTCTCACATCCGTAGCACAACACAGGTCTTATCACAGATTTGTATACTTGCAGCTTTGTTTTCCTATGTATGAAGCTGGCCTTCAGAATACCCAAAACTGAGTAGAACGCTTTATAAGCGAGCTGAATTCTACGCTTTATTTCCGCCGTTTCATTACCATCCTTCACTAGCTTGGAGCCAAGATATGTAAATTCGTCCACATTTTCCAGGTTGTATATATTGTTGTATATTCCAGGTGGTATCATAACTTTTGTTTTGGACTCGTTGATTTGCAGCCCCACCTGCTTCGCTTCTTGGTCTAGTTTGAGCAGGAGTTCCTTGGCAGATGAAAAGGATCTTGACAGGATATTGATGTCATCCGCATAGGCTACAAGTTGGCTCGATTTGTAGAGTAGTGTTCCTTTCGTATCCACAGGTAGTTTCCGTACGACGTATTCTAGAGCTAGGTTGAATAGCAGTGGAGCCAGTCCATCGCCCTGCTTCAATCCTACCTTTGTCTCAAAGGCATTAGTCAGCTGGTTATTGATTCTGACTTGTGCTGTTGTTGATGCCATTGTCATTCTTGTCAGGCGGACTAGCTTCGCTGGGATTCCAAGCTGAAGCATTATTTGGTACAGTACTTCTCGATCAATACTGTCGTATGCTTGCTTAAAGTCCACGAAAATTTGGTGGACGTCGATGTTAAATTCCCAGCACTTTTCAAGAATCTGCCTAACTGTAAACAGTTGGTCAGTAGTTGATCGTCCGGCTCTAAAACCACCTTCATACTCCCCAATTATTTTTTCAGCATATGGTGTTAATCTACCTTTAAGTATTTTTGTGAGGATTTTGTAAGATGTACAGAGTAGTGATATACCTCTGTAATTTTCGCACTGTAGTTTGTCTCCTTTTTTATGGATAGGGATGATGATGGATTGGCACCACTCTTGCGGCATCTGCTCTTGATCCCAGACGTGTTGGATCAGCTTGTGGATGATTTTCTGTGCCGCAACACCGCCATTCTTTATCAGTTCTGCTGGAATTTCATCAATGCCCGGCGCTTTACTGGTTTTCTGGCTTTTGATGGCATACTTGACTTCTTCCAGAGTTGGAGGGGCCAAAGGAGACGGTTCGAAGATGTTTGACGACTCTGCTGTTCTTGAGCCGTGCGTAGGATTAAGGAGCTCCATAAAATAGGCAGCCCATCTTTCCTTAATCCTATCGTCGTCAGCAATGATGTTACCGCTTTCATCTTTACAGAGTGAAGTCTTGGGCTGATATCCTCGTCTTAAGCTTTTCACTACTTTGTAGGCGTTTCTCGATCTATTGCTCGCTAAATTTGCATCTATTGACCTTAATTGGTCATCAAAATATTTTCTTTTCTTATTTCTAATAATCTTATTGGCTACTCGTCGGAGGTTCTCGTAAGTTTCCCTCTTCGTCCTGGTATTTCTATTAACATATTCTTTATACGCCTGGTTTTTCTTTTCTAACGCATTCTGGCATTCATCATCAAACCAGTCATTTCTTCTGTGCCGGGCTATATACCCAATCGACCATTCTGCTGTGCTTTTAATTGCTCCTTTCACCTCCACCCATAGCTCGTTACTTGTCTTTTCGGACATATCTTGGAGGATAGAAGCTAGTTTGTTTTCGAGGGAGTCATGAAAATCTTTAACAATTGACTCCGTTTGGAGCTTTTCGATGTCAAACTTTTGTAGTGGGCTGTTCGGTGCTTTGGTATCTGTATATTATGGCCTCCGAATGATATATTTTTCCATTGTCGCTGAATTTCCAGGATTTGTCATACGATTCCGCGATCACTCTTAATTTAACTGATCGTTTTTAATAAGTTGACCAACTCAATGACAGGCCACGCAATTCTGTTGGATTGGTCCAGTCCTTAATTAGACAGACCGCTCTACTTATAAAAAATGTCAGGTCCTGTTTGAATAGAACACATGTTGAAGTATAAATCCTAGATATTTTCTGCATAAACTGCAAAAAACTGATAGAAGCAAATAGATTAATCAAAAAAAAAAAATAAAAAAAATAGCCCTGTTATACCGTTAGGTTATACCGTTATGAGTTATGAATTCCTTATATTCCTTAAAGACTTTGGGAGCATGCCGTATAATGCTAACTACACCTTCAATCACTAGTGCTGTAAATAAGCATATCAATATAAAAATTATCTGATTGTTCCCATATTGTGATCATTGAACATATATCAGCGCTTCTTTATTCAATGCCACCATATTTCTGCAATAAAAAGTCACAAATATGGTCTCGGTTTTTTCGCTCAAGAACTAATAAAATACAAAAAAGGTGGCCTTGAAGAATGACAAGTTGACTAAGTAGACGTTTGCAAAAAATTGATCAGAACCGGTCTTTTGACAAAGTATGAAAGATCTTTCTCTAATAAACGCTTTTAGTACCTTTGAAGTCTCTGAAATCTCTTTTCTCATTGATCTGTCAAGATTGCAGAGGCATTCTTCATATAGTTAATAAATTTAATGGGACCATTTTGACAGTATGACTGGATCATATGAGGTCACTTCCAGATTCAGCCAACGAACAAACAAACTTCAATATTAAACGTCTACTTAGTCAACTTGTCATTCTTCACGGCTTCCTATTTGTATTTTATTAGATCCTGAGCAAACAACTTAGACCATATTTGTAACTTTATTGTAGAAGTATGGTGGCATTCAGTTTTGAAGTACTAATATCCGCTTAAAGATCACCAGATTGGAAAAATCAGACAATTTTTATACTGATTTGCTTATTAACATCACTAGTGTTTGAACTTGTAGTCAGTATTCTATGGCATTCTCTCAAAGTCTTTAAGGTTAGTGTCGAATTTTCAGGACCTTTATAAATTATAACGGTAGAACCTAACGGTATAATAGGGTCATATTTTGCTTTATTTATGCATTTGCTTCTATCAGTCTTTACAATTGTTTATACAGGTCTTGTAAGTTCGGGTTACTAGTTGGTACTTCTAGTAATCTATTTTGTGTCATAGTCTCTCCCTATTTTTTCGTAACCTTCATATTCGTCGTCAATTTGACAGATGACAATACTCAAAATTTTTGGCTTGCTTCTAGCTTTTACAAGCAGTATAACTAGTTCCATATGTCCTTCAGTGCTTGTACGTTCAAAATCCTACGTTTTTTAGTATTGGAGGAGTGGATCCAATAAAAAGGAGTGGATCCAATTCCTTGTAATTATTTGAATACCAAAAAAAAAAAATCGCATATTTTTATTTAAGGCGGAAATAATGCACTGACTAATATCGAAAAATGTAGATACGCTAGTGATAATCATTTCCAGTTTTCCCCCAAACGTGCTAGTCCCATCTGTTTAGAATATTTTTGATGAGCTTTTATGAATCCTGTAGTGCATTAGTTCTATTTCATTTGAAAAATTCTTTGGTGAGGTCCTTGGTGGGTCTGGGCTTATTGAAATATATTCTAGCTTCAAGGTTCAACCAAAAAAATTTCAAATGAATACGAATGTGAATCTCAGCCACTTTCGCCGGAATCATGCGCCCGTCGAAAATATTCCTGATATTAGTCATAATTTCCGTTGTTACATCATATCAAAATCACAGGATCCGATAATGTTGTACCGCTGACCTTAAAAATGTTCTCACCATTGCCAGTAATTGGCCACTACCGGCGGCTACAGCGTCAACGTTCTCATTTTCAAAAGAAAAAGAATGAGCCATTATCCTTGAATTAGATACAGCGTGACAAGCTGTTCACTAGTCCAAGGGTACGTATTCGAAAGAGAGCCAGAAGCTGCGTTTTGGTTCTTCGTATTCAATATTCTGCGGTTTACCATTAAAATTTGGATGAAAGCAGTAATTTTTTTGGAAGTATATACCAAAATCCAACAGATGTTCTAGGTCTGCTGGCTTTCACGTTTTACAAGCTGAACACTTAAGTATGAGTCTAAACAAAAAATTTTGCTGAAAGATCTTTGTAATAGTCCTACCTGTATATTACTCCGATGGTTAGGCTTCATTTCTTTACAGTTTCCTGTAAAGATCCATTTAAGATCGTTTCAAATATTTTTCGAAGAGTGAAAGCTGTTTTTGCTCTTATTGTAGGACTTTAAGACGATCGATTCTACTTGACAACCCACACCGCTCCTATCGACTTAAGATGGTTGATAGAAGCGGCCTCCCCAAGACTGTAATCATGAAACACATGACTTAAGGCTAGGTCTAGTGTTACTGCACCAACATGTGCCTATAAATGAGATGAATTTATTTTCGATAGGTAAGGACTTGAGAACGCGCTAGAAAAGAAATCTCCTCTTGCTTGATGATCCATGGCTCTCCAGTCTTCTCTTTTAAATTGTCAGGACTGTCCCAGAACATATATCAATCCCATATATCAACCGTTTCAAGTATTTCTCCGACTAAAGTTTCCGGGAAAAGCTTCGTAAATTTTCTCGAACAGGCCACTGCGTGCTGTGTGATCCGTGTGACCGTGATCTGTCAATAGAGCCCAGGCTTCTGGACAGAGATAGAACGTACCTTGTACTTTCTCTTTGTGTTGAGCTCCGTGGAATTTTGCCAAGGACTGGAAGAACGATGTTTTTTTTCCCAGCAGCCTCTGCTATGCTATTTTCTTTTCTCTGCCGAGGGAAGTGCGTAATTAGTATCACCCTTGTAATAACCTAAACCTTCGTTTCGGAGATGTTCAATACACGCATGCCATTCTCATCGCTCCTTGCCCGTGTCCCATTGTCAACTGCTTCAGTATAAGTTCACTGTGAGCCTTGTTCTAAAGTTCAGGCATATTCAAGGCAAGATTTCTTACAAATCTGTGGATGAGATTGGTGAGAACTTTTTTGTTTCTGTCCACGATACACAATAGTTGGTGTTCAGATGGCGTTTTTGGAATTCGTTTGTCCTTGCTAATCTGTTAAAGGCCCATTGCATTCTAGTACTCTCGGAATATCCTTTGGCCTAGTCATGTGTTTAACTTTCCGGAGAGCATGCAAGAAAGAAAGTGAAAGACTCAAGTGTACTCAAGTGTTTACCTTGCAGGAGAACAAGCAAGGGCAAAAGTAAAAGACTATCTGCAGTACCATAGGAGGGATGTGATCGGGAACTAAAGCTTTCTCTCTGTTTGATAGCCAAGATAGCTTCCTACATTTAGCAAGAAGGATTTATCACTGTTATTGCATTCTGAACGGCTGAAAAAGGTCGAAATTGACAGCCAAAAGGCCATGCAAAATGTTAACCAACTTTCCTACCACCTATGTCTAAGTTGAACTTTTGGGGGTCGGCTTCCGCATCATTTATTGGTGCCTTAGGGCCCATTAGGTTTTGCCATCGTTTAACCTTACACCTACTGATGAGTATGGGCCGGTATTTCCGAGGAAATCCTGCTGACCTTCCCAGATCCATTCTCACTGGGACTCTAGTTTGGAGTTTTTCTAGTTTGCATGTAGCACTTTATAGTTTGTCTATATATTTCCAGGATTCCCATTGAGATTTCTCCACATTTCTTCACTTGATGGATTAATGTGATTGCAGGATTTCAGTTGAATTTCAGCGATTTATAGCATGTTTATCTTTCCTAAGCTGCCATTTCGACTTGCTAATGTTAAGGGGCCATTTTGGCTGGTTTTTCTTTCGACAAATAAATAAGCTTTGAAGAAAAAGGACTTGAAAGGAATTAAGCAAACTTAAAAATCACTTTAATTTCGCAAGAATTTTATTGCACTTATTATTCTGTTCTAATTCTGGACCAGAAAAGAAGTCTAGAGCACATCTTAATCCATATCATTCCACCATCGTGATCGAATATTTCTTAAAAAACGGTAGTTCTACCTAACAACATCCCAGTATGATACAAATCTAGACACATCCAATTGTCATAAACCTCTATCGACAACAAGCGAGATCATTAAACTTCTTTAAAGCGCGACATCTTCGAGCTGCTTTACTTCCTCCTTACCAGCGTCAGCGTTCCAATTTAACCTTAATCTCCGTATCCATGTTCTTGCATCATGGTATCGTGTGTATCTTTCGGATAACTTCCAACGTACAGACTCGATACAGCCGCCTGATGAAAATGTATCTGAAAAATCTTTTCTTCAGATTCTTTTTTGGTTGGTCCTCCGTGGCGGGGTCACCAACAGCCAATACGGCACTAAGCGCATTATCCAAAATGTGTAATTGTTTCTTCATCTTGTTAAGTAGCATTTCTTGTCAGGTTTATCATCACATTACAATGATCAATGTCGCGCCAACACCACCAACACGATGATGTCGAATGTCATATTGGTATGACGCCAAGGGAAAACTTTCAAATAAAAATGAAAAGTGAAAGTGTAGATTTTCGCGTTTCTCATGGCATCCGCACATTCGGTTCGCGTAAGTAACTTCTACGTACTCGTTTGCTCACTTGACGCTAAGATGGGTGACATCAAGTTATGCTTTAACGATTTTATCTTGTTTTTGTTGTTGTAGTTGCTGTTTCGGAAGTGAATGGAAGTATCTTTTAGTGATAAATGTATTTTACGTATGGAATGTCAAGTATGCGATTTAAAATCGCAGTTTGTGCAAGATATTACGCAAGAGTTGACTGGAAATTTTGCACCATAAATTTACACAGAGAAAAGAAAAAACCGACAAAAAAACGTCCTGAACATTTTCAGCATCTCGAAAACAATCAAAAACTAAAGCGCTATAAATTGGAGAAATTTAATCAATGCCAAGTTTGCATGCCACACCAACAATTATCCTATTTCAGATAATTTCAAAGTACACAATTTAGATTCAGTTTTCTCAGCCGAAATTGTTACAAGTCCTTCCGTGACATAGGATGCCAACTGCCAAATACCACATTTAGAGAGGGTGGGAAGCGAAACTCGTCTTTGGCCGAAGCCCAACGGGGTGAGCAAAGGAGGGAGAGGGACAAACAACAGGACTCACGGCTTAACAAAGCGAGGTAGAGAGAATCCAAAACTTCTCATACAAACTCTTCGAGTTCTCAACTCCTGAGAAATGCTGTCACTTTGATTAAGAAGCAGCTTGAATTCAATTCCTTGTCGCCAGAGATAATATCCTTGCAACCAATTTCATACTTCTCACTTCCCTTGTGCCGTCTCACCCGTGCCTCCTTATAAACTTTCCCATTCATTGCTCTCCTACGTTTCTAATAAACGAAAAACGAAGGACGACGACGGCAAACGGAAAATCCTTTTACCGCAAGGATACGCAAGGAACCATTAGTAACCAGATAGATCTTCAGCTCGGCAGAGAAAGGAAGAGTGAAGAATTGTACAAGTTGGAACGTTCTCGGTGGAGGGGGGGGGGGGGGGGGTGTGTGTGCTGAGGGTAGAATGGTTTGATAACTTTCCATTAAAGGCCGATAGAGACAATGTAACAGGCGGGATTGAAATTCTCCTTGGGCGGACGAGTAAAGAAGTTAAAGGATGTCAGTGGGAAAGGGTGAATAAAATGGCAGTTGAGACGCCTAGTTTTGTAGTCAGTGGATCAGGACTGAGCACTCATTCTGCCTACTTGCTTTGGCAGCCGATTGTATGAAGCTTTCAAGTAAAGGTCGATGTCGATAATCGAGTGGGTGGTAGCCAACCTCCAAACTTTGTCGTTTTTAATATGCGACCTGTAGCACGGTGAGGAGAGGGATTGAAAATGGAACAAGGATTTCAGTGAAATGTATTGTAGTTCAGCTTGATACTCGTGTAACGGTACGAAGTAAAAATTGTTACGTGGTGAGAAATGTTGCCAACAGCATATGACATTCAGGTAAAGTTCTCTGTTAATGTTGACTGGTGGGTGGATTTGTTGGGTGGTTGAATGTGAAGCGAGACATAACATTTATCACCCTGCCGCCATCCCACAGGCAGTTTTCCTAGCTCCATCATCAACCTCCCCCCCCCCCCCCACACCTTCCCCTCATTCGACGCCGCAATATCTGTGCTCACGAATAATCCAGTTTTGTTCCTAGCCTGCATTAGGTGCGTAGGACTTAATTGGGTCTTATAGCCATCGAATGTAATTTATTGAGAGGGGGTTAATTAATATCGCCCAAGAAGATTTCTCGAAAAGCGAATCAGCGACAAGTGTGCGAAGAGTTCGGAGCTTGGTTGTAGTGTGGAAGGGTAAAAATGATACGAGTAAATGCCAGAATGTCTCCGTGTTGTTTATACGTTATCGTCCTTTTTAGCATGAATTGAAGTCGTTTGTCATGTACCAGTATTCGTGGTACGGAGTGTCAGGGGGATGGGAGGAGGGATGAGGAACGATGCGAGAAGTGAATGTAGTTTAGAAGACACAATGAATTTGTATTTACTTAAGGACACGACATGGTACTTCATTTATATTTGATAGGTGTAAATAAGGTCCTTGTCGAAGGGATTGACTGAATGTTTTACCTTTGCTTGAATGAATGTTGTACGATCGGATTAGTGATGATATGTTGGGCTGTTTAATTTATTGAGCTGGTCCTGTTGCATGTATCGTTACGGAGGGGGGAATTTGCATGCTTATTTTGGTATTTTTGAATTTTAATTTGATAATGAAATTTCGATTGAGCTCAACTTTAGACGAGACAACGACGATAGGGGGAGAGTATTAGTTCAAAGGAGTCATTGCTTCAGCATGTCCTTTTGCTTTTCGATCGATACCTTCTAATGAAATTTTGTTACTATTGATAGAATAAATTTCATCCTTTTTCCACTAGTTTCTACAAAGTTTCTTCAAATTGAATATCCTTTTGCTGTATATTTTTTAGACGGTTCAAAAGACGGTTTCTAGACATTTGTCGGGCTGCCAACTTCAGCAAAGCAACTAGGCAACTAACTAAACACTAATACTCTCAATTAGAAAGCCAAACTCGAAATTGTTTTGTGCTAGAAATGTTTATTCCATAGCTTCTGGTCACATGAGTCCTCTCTTCAGCAAGGAAAAAGAAAAAAAAGATTTGAAAAATTGCTTTAGAAGGAACTTTCTATACACGGCGCCTCCAATGAATCCGCGGTTTCCAAATGAAACGGACGTCCAATGAACCTTTGTTATCGTAGGGATGTTGAAGAAGAAACTGTCCACCCTCGACTTCAACGCCTCCAACTTTTTAGTAGAGGGTTTTCCAGGCAATCGACCAAGTTCTTCGATTCGCCACCAAATTTAAGCATCTATTTGTTTCAGGTGCCTGGAAAGAAGTCTCTCGTTTTCCCAGCAAGCTAACTAACCTGTCTGTCCAATCTTACACATGAAAAGCTGGTGAGACATTAATCATTCGTGTTGCTGGGGTAGTATATGTAATCTGCTAACCGTGACTCACGAATCTTGTGCAGGCGACATAAAAAAAACTATGATCACTCCAAAGCTGGGCCGTCAGCCCTATTAATAAAACGATAAAACTTCGCTAAAACTCAGAATATAACGGAATACAACCGAAATAACTGGGATTTTATTACAACTGGTAAATTTTCTCTCATTTTCGCGCAAAACAAGAACGCTCCTCTCAACGTTTTTGCCGGAAAACGCAATTTTCTATCTCTTTCCGCGAGGAGGAAGCCAAGAGTGTCCAACCTATATGTGTTTATGCTATGAAATGGGTGCGTCAGTTCGATTTCAGCTATAATATAAATACAATAAGTCGACGATTTCTCGGTTTAAACCAGACGTAAGACAAGAATGTGAATTATATTTTAACATACGTGCTTTCAAAAAAAAAGAATCAAAACATTGAAACTTTTTTCTGTTTTCAAGACGTTTTTTACAGTTCAACAAAATCTAAAATAGCTTCTGTGCGGGCAAGAAGTTCAGGCGTTCACGCATTAAGGCAGGATTCCATCACGAAAATTGCTGAAACCTTCAAAATGAACTGGATTTTCATGGGGAATGCGATAGCTAGGTCTATTTGGATACTACCTGAAGATGCATGGTGGTATTTTACCTCTAGTTTGGCTATAAACGAGGATTGGCTATAAAAAAAAATTCACATGAACTTCTGCAACCGTGATTGGCGCAAATCAAAGAATCAAAGATGAATTCCCATTCATCAAAGAATCAGGGTCTCTTAATTCTAAAGCAATTCTGCAAAAGAAGTTTTGGTTGGTGGTTTTCCTCGTGTAAATGGTCTTTTGTATCGTTGAAACAGTGCTGATGATATATGTCGGGTTTATTTGGAGATCCGTGAATTTCTTAAGAATTTTTCCTTCAAGAAATTCAAAAAATGAAAATTGTTGCAAGGGTGCTAATCGCTGATCTCTATAACTTGCGGTCATTTTCATTCATTTTATTTATTACTTTTTCTTTTCCCTGTATTCTTTTATGCAATGCATTATTCTCAGATTCACTCATCAAAATTTGTTGCTATAAGTTTAAGTTGAACAATATTCGGTCAAATTGTTCAGCGTCGATAAAAAATCCATTAAAAATTATTATTGTGGAATTTACATTGGCAGGAGTTGTAAAACGACATATCTCCCTCTTTTAACCTGTCATGATCATACTTAATACCTCATGGATACTAAGTATTATCTGCGAAATATTTCGAGTGGGTAGCCTGTTGTCAGTCCAATAGATTTTCAAACTGGTGACAACTGGCGGGCGCTGTGCGTTCAAAATTTATTCCACTTCAGTTGGTAAACTCTCTGCATGAGCAATTTAAGTGAATGGTTTGGTCTTCTGGGATGTAAAAATAAGGAAGCTTTCTCTTATCTACAATTTATATATGAATTTTCATCAAAATGTTGGTTTTCTTCATTATTTTAAATCAGGAATGGAACAGTCGAAAGAATGCCATACCAATAGGTCACTGATTAATAAGTTTTAAATAAAAATGGCATGGGGTTGTTTGTTCAGTTCATCCTAACATAAAATTCTTAGTATGCTGATAGTTTGAGTATGTTATGAAAGAAATAATTGCAGCGTCTTCGCGGCATTCTAATATAAAGGGGACAATAGGTGACAGGCTACAACCTTCTGGTTATACATTTGACGTTCAGGGAATTAGGAGCTAACATTTGGTTCTACAAAGCGAGAAAGAGTGAGGGGCAATGGAAAATCTGGAATCATCTGGAAAAAACTAAGAGGGTTTAGAACCCTGCCTATATGCGTCATCTAATAAGTGTGTCCCAGAAACAATTACCTATACTATAGGTATATACTTCTATATACTTAGAACAGAATTTGGTGGCTTTCTCCTATCGCGACATCTCCTTTCGCAAGATTCAAATGTTTGGATTTCTTTTAACCCTTAAACTTTCTCTTATCAAAGACGTGTAATGAAAATTCATTATCGCAGCCCTTCAGCAACTTTTGGGTCGTGCTCCTTGTAAGTGGCGCCTCAAACTGTCTCAGTCCAACGACCGCGTCCTCCAATTGTAAAAGCCGGACAACCACTCCGTCGTATTACAACTGGTCTTCGTTCTAGTTTCTCGACACTATCCTATGTAGATCTAACTCCTTTCCGTTGCGCTGCAACCATTTTTGGGCATTAAACCGCCGTATTTAATGCCTCAAACAGTGTCTGTGTATCGAACGGCTCCTCACATTGAAGAAATCGGGCAGCTGCTTCATGTGCTTTACCATTGGTCGTTGGCCAACTTCTTCTACACTATCACTCGGAGGGCTAATACGCTTTCGCGGCGCTATAGCCTCTTTGCATCCTTACGTCCTCAAAAAGTCTTAGTCCACCGAACGCGTCCTCCAATTGGATGAGCCGGACAAACACTTCTTTTTACCATTGCTCTTCGTTCCAGTTCTTCGACACTATCGCTTGTAGGTAAAATTCCTTTACGTTGCACTGCAGCAATTTCCGGGTCTTGTGCCCCTCTATGCTATACCTTGACCAATCTTAGTCTATTGAACGCGTCCTCCAATTGAAAAGTCTGATAAATGCTTTGTGTTATTTAACGATAGTCTTTTTTTATTTTCGTGTTATTTTTCTTTGACAATGCTTCGTTTCATCCCTAGCTGGGTCCATCTATTTTGTGTAGCAATATCTCTCTTTTGAGAAAAGTTGCAACTAAATTAATTCCTCAGTGGTGTACTCTTTCACGACCTTTTGAAAGTACTAAATGCTGGCTCTCAAGTACTGAAGGATACAACATTTTTAACATTGCTTAGCTACTAAAAAAAGGGATTCACCTTTAGGTTTCTAAAGTTTAAATGTTTTCATTGAAAACATACGCGAAAAAGTACATTTTAACACGGACTCAAGTACTTGCCTGATAGTATCCTTTGAATAAACAAAATGAGTGCACTAAAATATTCTATAATGTAAAATCATTAAATTACGCAGACTTATCGAATTTTTCGCATTTATGGACTGATTGGTAAATTGAGTAATATGATCGAACTCTTGTTACTGGTCGTCTAATCCCGCAGAAGTTTTAGAGCATCAAAATATCCTCGCCTATCCCACACCATGTTTTCGGACTAATATGTTCGTATATGCAAGTATTGACATCATTTTGTTATACATGTCAGTTATCAAGATATCATGTTAATCAGCCAGAAATCCGATGGGAGCTCATCTACCTTTGATTAGTAGATAGCGCTGATAACCAGAATTATTCAATTGATTACCTGTAATCGGAAACAGTTTCAGCGATAATTGTTCCAGACTAATCCCTGCATAGTCAAGTCGTTTAACCACCTATTTCATTCTTGTTTGCTGCTTTTCACACGCGCTCTCGTCCTCGCCATCTCTTCGTCTATGTTTTCCTTCCTCTCTTCCTCTTTCATTTTCTCTATCTCTCTCGATCTCTCTGCCTCTTTTCGTAAACGAAAAAGCCAAGAAAATTCGAAACTTATTCAACTTTCAGCACACTCGTTATCTGTTGCCAACTCCAACCCGCCCATGCGTCCTTCTGACCAAGAAAATTTTCATGCTTCAAAGTCAATGCAAGCGAATGAGCACACACGTGCCAAAATGTACGTAGTATCTGAGATATATCATAGTCAAACGAATTCAACTGTAGCTTGTGTGAGCGCCAACATTTTCCCCATTTTCATCAACCACTCATCCAATCCATCCACTTGTTATGGGAGGGAGCAGAAAGCTCTTCAAGTTGCTCTCGACTGTTTTCACGAAATACTACGAACCAACTTGGTAATTCCATGGAACTTGCGGAAGCATGCTTTGAGTATCTTAAAGAAAGATACAAATTGGTCGCGCTCTGAACTTGCAACAGCGACGAACTCTTAGTTTATTCGATTATAATGGGGCTAAGTTGTTGGGCCAAGAATCTTCGCGCTCTTTCTCGCGATTTCTGTTGATGGTATGTAGTATACATTTCCCGACTGCCAGTCTTTATTGCTTTGACCTCGTCCGTCTGCCTGTCTGACCGCCGGATCGTCTAAAATCATTGATAGATACATTGACATGATTAAAGATTCTCGTTGGGTATTACGGGCTAGCAGTGGCGGAAGAGCGCCGAGTTTGGTGTCATTTAGGTAGGTTGGAGGACGTGAAGGTGAAAATTTATGGTTGTACATATCTTTCCCACCTCGTAGCACGCTCCTGAAAGTTAGAGCCTTTAAAGTTCAATGCATGTGGCTGAAGACACTTATGAAGTCCACACATGCTGACTGTTTTGTTTTTTCCATTACTGAGTGGAGAACGGGCGACAGGATATGACTTCTTCCTTGCATTCAATATTCATCGAATATCCTACGTACTTTTGCGCCTTTCAGATCAAAATTCAAATTTTTTAGGCCCACCCACAACAATCGAAATATCAGCCTTGAAGTGTCCCAATCATTTTTCAAACACTGCCAACACTCCCGGCAAGAATCTGTCCAAAGCCAAACGCGGGGAATCTTTGAGAGGAATTCCGCATATCCTCCTTTCTATTGTATATTTTCACAAGCTCAGATATTCTTACTATGCATATATAATAAAATCAACTTGTTACGTTTCCCAGGCAAGAGTGTCGCGTGTTAAATTGACAGTCGTAAGAGCACTACGCAATTGGAATAGAAAATTCATAGATAAATACGTCTTAGCGTCTTACTTAGATGTTGCAGGCCGAGCTAAAGAAAATGGTTGCCTCCAGCAGTGTTAAATGAAAGCCTCGCGGCAAAATGGTGCTTGCTCTTCGCTTATATCGTATTCATGGGTAAATTCACAGTCGATTCGCCTTTTCTTCATTTTTGCCCCGATACGCGCGAGTATGTGGAAAATAGAAGATGGGCAAAATGTCGTCGATAATTAACATGTCAATTGAAGAAATGCGATTTAAAGTGTATCTGGTTTTGAGTATCTTTTAAGTGGGGGCTGGTAGAATATCTGCACGCCTAATGGCGACGACAATTATTCGAGTGTCTTTGGTCTTTCGCGAAATTTCGTGTAAATTGCCGGCGCCAAACTCCAACAGAGGCGTCAAGTGATTGCAAAGAAGTATCTCCACGTCCTCTCGCTAAAGACCAAAGATACAATCAAGTGATTTCCTCTTTAGAAATCCATGGAGACGGATGAATTGACTAAAGTTTATTTTGCCGATTATGAAATTCTATCTCCACACTCGGCCCGTCTGCATATGTTCGAATGAAGACGGAGATTGAGTAATTCCTTCCAGACACTTGTTTGGTAATAATTTATTTTATTCAGCAGCTCATCTGAGTTGAGTTGGCTGGAAAGTGAAATGTGGAAAACTGTCGAGAATTTTTGGAAAAAACGAAGGGCGTTAGCGGGGAAAAAAAAACTGAAATCATAAATCGAGTCCCAAGTCCATTACAAAAGCGAAAGACCATAAAATTCATTGATTCACACCTGTATCACCTAACTATATGACTATTATGCTCATTAAGCCGCGATATATCCCCAAAGATACACCTCCGCCTTTCAAACGATCCAAAGATACGTGAATCTTTTCTTTCAATCTCGCTCAGGCCAAACTACATGATGCGATACTGTGTGTAATTTCCACTTACCATTTGCTGATTGAAGCTTTCGCTTTCTTTGGCACACTTTAATTTTTCTTGATATTTCTTTCCTTTTGTTTTTTGTTTTTTGCTCAGCTTCATTTCTATGGTTGCCTTTTGTTTTTGCTCGGATGCGCACCACTTCAAATGACGACTACAGGTTATTTGTTGTTTTTAAGTATTTTGTTGTTTTTTGTCATGATATTTTTTTGGTGTGTTGTTGGTGCTACAAGAATTGATTTTTCGTGAAAGAAAAGCAACAAAAAGCAGAAACTTTTTGCTAAGATGGAATGCATGGGGAATTGGTTGGTGCTTGAATAAATTACAAAGGAAGGAAAACAAAACTTAACTGTAACGAAAATTATCAGACGTTTCGAGTTGTTCTCATGGATTAGTCAAATGGTTTTCAACAAATTATCCCACACATCTTGGCTGTGAATGTCTTCAGGTCTTTGTTTCTGATCTGAAATGTGAAATTATTAGCTACATTGAAACGTATATTCATGTTTTAACACTCTAGATCTGGTCCCGTTATTTTTCATCTGGTGACCCTTAAGGTTCTGTTCTTGGACCCCTTCTTTTCCCTGTCTTTTTCATGAATGACATTCCCTCTGTTATCTTCTAGTCTACGTTAAGAAACCTTATCCTTTTTGATCACACCTACTGAATTTTCGTTCTTATTTCAACTTGTTTAATTCTATTTTATAAGCAGGAATTATTCAAAAACAGTTAATTATTAAATAACGACGTTAATCTAGTCCAAAATCTACTTGCAACCGTTTTGATTTCTTACATGTAACGCTCACCACTGCTTCCAGAAACCACTGACCGTGTCCTGTGAACCTAGAACCAATTCGAATCAATAGAGATAAATTAAAATTTTCAATCATTTTCCGGAGTAATCATGCCCTCAGATTTTCTTCTGATCTTTAAAATCCGATGTGATTGATGATTTTCCATTTGCAACACCTGAATTTTTGTGGCTTCCGCAGTTTGCACTTCTTTCATATATCCGTCTCTCCAATATATGGGCAGACTACTTAATTGTATTGAATTTTTTACTTGATGGTCGTTTGCTTTTGCATCTATTGGAGCCGTATGAGTATATCAAAGTTCAGGTTTAAAGTCTCTTTTTTGTGATAGGAAGCTAATACGTACCCTAACCAGCACAAGACTCCTAGACAAGCTATCGCACACCATTATTTGTCAATCTGAGAACTCAGCCCAAAAATTTTGGACATCTTAGCTTGGATTCGATCGCGTCTATACTCTAAAGCGTCGTCATGCTGCAAAAGAGCGAAAAACATGGAGTAAAGCGACATTGCTGTCGAATGGTCAAACTTCCCTTCGGTTGGCAGCAGGGGCTCTCATATGTATCACTTTTCATCCTTTCAGAATGAACTGCTATCTTCCCTCAAGAAGGTCAATGCTTTGTCGATAGCAATTTGACATGAGATCCCCATAAGATGGTATTTCTCTAGAGGAGTTTATTGCTGTGTCAATCACGTCTTTGCATTGAAAATTGTATGTAAAGCATCTCGTTTCTCTTTGATACAAACCATATAAGTTGGAGGCTAAAACATACAAACTTCTCACAGGTTAGACTGAAACCATGGAGCCTACTTCATTGACCGTAAATCAGGTAAACCCTAACTATCGCTTTAAGTTATTCGGCAATCATCGCTTGTTTGTCCTTAATCTATACGTGGATCTATTCCAGCATGGACCTCCAATTTAAAAGAAAAATATATTAAATATTTTATTTCATTTCTGTCGGCCACAAAATTGGTTGAGAGTTAACTGAGAGCGAATATTCGCTGTAGATTATTATATTATTCTTATTATTCTTAGGACCTTCAATTCTCAAGAAAATGTACTCAAAAAAGGGTCTTTCATTTTTCGCTCTTCTTTTTATCATTTCTTGTCTTACTCGTTAAACGTTTTTGTATGTTTTAATTATCCAAGCGGTTGGTGCTCTGCCTACGACGCAAAGACATGCAATGAGCAACTTTTACAACAAAGCTACATATAGCGTTTATACTCTTGGACGACGTCTATCAGACAGAGATAGAAAATTGAAAAAATACATTTCTATGGCGTTCCCATACAAACGCTTTGAGAGGGTGGTGCTTGATTTACGCAAAAAGAGGGAAAATATACCTTGTCGGTATAACGGTATTAACCTTTCGGTTAATACCGTTAGACTGGGCGTTCCTTCAAAGTGGTGGCATCGTATGTACTTACACTATGCAGAAAGACATTTATAAGTTACTTTTTATTTGTTATAAAACCTAAAACACTTACAAGATATTGCCAATCTTCCAACTAATTAACTTGAAGATAAATATCATAAAGGAAACTAAAAAATTACTGGTAGAATAAGAACATAAAAAGGTAAATGTCACATTTACGATAATACTCTGTCAAAATTTGTATCCATCCCATCCAATGAATTAGGTGTATAATTACATGGTTAAAAAAAGCCGGGTATCAATTTTTCTCCACTTACCAATCTGTAAGATGTTAAACTTTTTTCCTCATTTTTTTGTATCGCATTTTCGGGATGCCCTCCGCCTGCAGAAAAGTCGTAGCGCTGTAGACAACTAGCTTCCAGTTCGTAATTTGTGTTTCGATGCCCAGCTAGCTTGAATACAACCCGTACTTTCTCATTTTTAATATTCCCTTTGTCAGGATGACTGCCTATCTTTTATACGGGGCTAAATTGACTCCGCTGACATGGCTAGTGTCGCAACATCATCGGTCTGCCCAACAACCTCTACTGGTCCTCAGTAATCTACTATGCAATATGTTTTTCAGTCGTAGGCCTATGATAGAGCCTTGGGTGACACCCGATGCAAAGTTCGTCCACAAGATTCGATCCATTAAACACTTTTTCAGCATCTTCATATAAATCGATTGTGGTACTTAAAATTTTGGAGTGCTTCCTAGATAACCGCCCAATTAGCGAGCATGAACTTACCATTGAAATCATGTTTTCCAGAGCCTGGTAAAACGCCTCTACCTGTTGGACTGCAATTACGATTTCTCAAAATTCAACCATGCCGTAGTGTCGTAGTTCTGGAGTCATATAGTCGGAGGATTTTTCAACCACACGGAAGACGTCCTTTAATCCCCGCGTGCTTCCTGCCACCTTTGCCTGGGTCTGGATTCCTCTGGGGTCTATTCGTGTCGTCCTTGTTCAATGTCTTGCTCATTGAAACCCCCTCGAACAAGGATCCACCTCCTCAAAAGTATAGTCTATATAAAGGACCTGATTGTGCATTCTTTGTAAAATTATTTCACCAGTTTGACTTTCGTGAAAAACTTTTTTAATTTTGACTTCTTATTTGATTGATTTTCATGGTTTTAGTTTTAAATTTTGGGTCTCGAACAGTGGTCTCATTTCATTTTCTTGTGATCCTTTCTTTTGAATTTTCCTACCTTCTTGGCGAAGTATTCCTCTCTTTCTACGCAAAGACTTTGACATTTTAAACGATTTGCGAATTATTTCAAAGGAATACTACTCCTTCATCGTAGAATTTTCATACCATTCAAATTTGTCGAAAATTTAATTGAAAATTCAAGTCCCGAAAAAGTTTTAACTCAGCGTTTAAATTAGGTTTATCAGCCGATCAGCAATCTCCAATTCGATACTTCTTGATTCATTAGCGTGTAATTCTTTATGGGACATCGTCACGTAGTTACTGTGTCCTTATTCGTTAATGGTTAAACAATATAGCAAACCATTATGCACACCAACAGCGTGGGAACTGAAGCTGACTTTAAATTTTCAGGACAATAAAAGTAAGTCATCAAAAAATTTTAATATCAGCACGTTCACGGCATTCACTGACAGTTTCTCCCGTAGAAATTAATTATTTTATTCACTTTAAATTTCCAAGAAAGATTCAGCTCAGTTTATTTCACGTATTTCATGGACAGCAAATTTCGAATAGGCAAGTTGATGGTATTATCGATACAGAAAAGAATATTTGCAATTTTTTTTTGGATTTTATTGTTCATCTTTAAATTTTGAAGGTTCGATAGATTCTAAAGTCAGAATCAAGTTATTTTTTTGCTAAAACCATTGTGATGAACCGAGCCTTGCTTCAATTCGTTTCTTCGTGAAGGAGTTTCTTAGGGAAAATGTATTACAGTATTCGAAAATGTGTCTCTTCCCGGTCCGTTAAACGATCACTTTGTATTTTAAACAATCCATAGTTCATTAGTAGCAGACAGTCAGTACATGACAGCACACGATAGTACAGAACAGTCGAGGCAGTCTTATAACATCCTAGCTGGCGGAGTGAGATAGCTGTGCCCCGTCGGGGTCACCGCGCTGACACGACCCAACTAACTACTTGTTCAACCCCGCCGCATATATTTCTCCAATATTTTCGGCTGAGAGGTGGTAAATCACAATACGAATAATGATAATAATCTTAGAATTTTAATAATATACTTTTTTAAAAGCCTCAAACGATCGTAAACTAAATACCAAGATTGTAAGATTCGCATTAAATCCTGTTCCGATACATTCCGTAGAAGAAAGAAATTTCCAAGAGAAACAATCAGATTACCGATTTCGATTCTGCAAAAGAAATTACAACCCTTCCTCCTTTCCTTTCTCATAATCCTGGCTCTTTACTGTCAATCCCAAATATCCTGCTGTTGACGCCTAAACATGCATTATCCTCCCTCAAATAATGCGTAAAAAGGTGAATAATTACTTTTTTTGACAATTTTCTGCTCATTTACCTCTTTCTATTCAAAAATCCTTGAGTGCAATAGAAAAAAAAACCTAATCGTCTCTTTCCAGTACATTTTATGCTACATCTAAATCAATTTTTCAAATCATTTAATCTGATGAAAAGTTCAATTTTCACTTTAAAGGTTTTCGATGATGACTAAATTTTCTTTGATGTTACACAGCAAATGCTTTTTTTTCTCCTTTCCTAAGAACCATTTAGGTGCCTTATGGAAAATGACAAGTTCTACAAGCATCGATTGAATTTTCCGAAGTAACCTTTGAATTGAATGAGAAAAATAAATGGAAGCAGAAAAAAATCGAAAGAAATTCACTCCGTTCCAGCAATTAGTACGAATGACGTGAGTTTAATAAACAAAAATAAAAATGGAAAAAAATGCAATGTCAATCACTTGCTCGAAAATATTAGATTTAACTGAATGTAATCGACATCCTTTCAAGTCAAGTGTAGTCTAAAGAGCAAGATATTTAGATTTGACCTTGAACTGTGGTAGGTTTATGGTGTTAAGTACTATACCATGACTCTTTCTTTCGTAAATGTTACGCTCAAATATCATTTGTAGCGTATGTGGTGAGCCGTCTTGGAAATCTTTTTGATCAAAAGTCACCAAAATGTAATTCACATTAGCTCCAGCAGAAAGTTTAAATGTCATCAAGTTAGAGAAAAATCAGACAAAATCAGAAAAAATCGATTGAAATATAGAAAAAACCCCGAAATTTTTAAGATACTATTGGTGAAAGGGTGTAATATTGACAGGATGAGACATTTCTTCATCTGTTTTTCTTACAATGAAGGAATTATTAACAAAAAAGCAACATCAATATTATCACTCATCTAGTAATAATCACCCCTTTTAGCGAAAGCGAACTTTGGCCGCTCAAAAAAACCTTCACATTAGAAAGTGTCCCGACTCTTTTCAAAAAGAAAGACGTTGGTGACCCCGACGTGCAACATGCTCAGTCAGCAAGGTTGTGCAATAACAATTGGCCTACCTTGCATCACAGGATGTTGAAGTAGTTTTTTATAGCTCCTGGCCGTTATACAGGTGAAATCTAAATCGTTTTCGGTGGTTATATTTTTTTGAATGTATTACACACGCACACGCATTTAGTGAGTCTTCCATGATTGCTACCTACCAAGGTTCATCCAAAAAGATTGGGGTATTCTAGGGTTGTACGGTAGTAGGGTATCTAACGAATAAATAATGGTTTCTGCTAGAACTCAAATGTCCATAATGTTGGAATGTTCAAAGACAGTGAATGGCCGACTTGTAGTGCATTCTTCCAGCAATATGCCTATAATAGCGATGCTTTGCGCTTTCGTTGTTGTGCTATATCGTTACTAAGTTCTGGGTTCATACGGCGTATCATGGACTGTCCGAATCAATATCACACATTGTTTGCTGTTGGACACGTACGATTGGATTTTCGTGGAATTTGCAGTCTGTTGGAATCAACTAACAACGTCGTGTTGCTCGGAAGTACCGATGCAAGAATAAAGCTCTTGGTTTTTCGCAGTTTTTAAATCATGGAAAGACACCACAACTTTAAAGATTTATCTGGTGTGTAGCGAGTTTGAAAAAAGTCATCGATAGTTGTAATTCGTCCTGTTCCTTTAAACTTCTGCACCAAACATTAGACAACGGTTGCTTGGTCGGTCGCTCTTCGTGGCTCGTTTGACAGTTTGGCGTCCAAAAGGGTATTTGATGAGTATAGAACTCTCGTGAAACTCGGTGCATAATTTGTTGAAATTACAGCCAATTTTGACGTAACATACTTCGTGATTTTAGTGCCAGCAAGATAATTGAATAATTGTCAAAACTATTGTCCGCTCATGGTTAGGCACTTTGAACCTTGAACCTGGTCAAGATATCCCCAACGTTTGCTACTTTTCTTGTGCATTGAACACGGTCCTGACTTCCAAAATGGTTAAAAATTTGAAAAAAATTTCTTGTGCATTGAACATGGTCAAATTATCCCTGATTGTTGCTGGTTTTATTATGGCCCTCTGCGTTTCTCGCGTCACGCCAATATTGAAACCTATGCAACTCTTCAGCTAATAAAATCTTTCACCTGCTCTTTCACCTTCCACCGTTCTCTGCACGCAGCAATCGTGTTGACCAACCTTTCCACCCGTCATAAAAGATAGCTCTTTTATACGAGTTCGACACAAGCCCTTATCAGGAAGCCCAGAGACGTATTCAATTCTGTAAGCGTAAGATGTTCTCATGCTTGCCATCTTATAAATAGCACCTACTTCGCGATGTTTTCTATCGGTCTGCCTTACTATTATGGAGAACTTTTCCTTTGATAAAACATTTTTGAGATTATCGTTTAGGAATAGTATAGACGTCAAAATATTATTATGGCTGCTTCACCTCCCGTAAATATTAGGCAGAAGTATTCTTGAACTTCTAGTGGACTTACCCTAAAGATCTCGAAGCATTATTTACCTTTTTTCATCAGCTATTATGCCAGACGTGTTACATGGTTGAAGTTCAATCAATATTCCTTTTTCGTTATGGGTTGAATTGATTTCTTGTTCAAGAGGTCTTCCTTTTTGCACATGTAATTCAAGGAGGTCTATGAATAGTCTCTGCAACCGTTCTCTAGGTTTTTCAATCCATTTCTACTCACTACCACTGCTTAACACTGAAACAATATATTTATTTGAGTCTGATCAGATATTGATGTCCTTCTTCTAGAATGATTCATCCTCAAGTAGCTTATCTAGCTGCCCATTTCCTGACACGAATGTATGAATACGTCAAGCTTATGGCAAGTAAAAGGATGACCGGATACTTTACTCAAATTACACAATGTTAATGCTTTTTCAAAAAATCCCGAATATTCTTCTTCTTGTTCTGATAATGATGAGTCCTTGTCAAATGTGACAAACATTTCGGAAGACAGTGATTTGTTGGGGGGTTCGCCCAAAGAACTCACCTACTCTCAAAAAGTGAACCTGTGAACATTATTCGGAAACTAAGGTTCCTGAAAGAATTGGTCCGACGAAAGCCCATGGTGACGGTTGTAGAAGTAAGTGTTCCTAGGAGCTGGTTTTTTGATAACGGTATACTATATGAACAGATTGGGAATCCAATCCGGGATGAAGTTTGAGAACCTAAAAAGGGAATAAAAAATTTTTTGTGCTTCATTCGTTTGTGCAATGTGTCTGAGATCCTTTTTTCTATCATGAAATGTGGTAGAGTCTGGTTTTCAACCCGTGGCAAAGAACGGGACATATTTCTTCAAAACACATTGTCTATTCTAACATGACAGCGTTTTGACAACCCTTCTGTCGACGACAAGGAAAGCTGGTCATAAGGATGTAGCAGTTCCTAACACCTTCGAGCGATGTATTACAAACAACTAAATTGAGTCATTCAGTAAAGTTTAGGTAAATAAGCTCTTCGCTGGCTTTAGGAGTGACTCGATGAATACACATTCTGAATGATGCATACCATGTGTGGAATAGATTATTCAGGATGTCACTCTGTGTGGGTGACACGTTCGTTGACATTAGGGCAAAATTCGCATTCAGGATGTTCATACCCTATAAAACCAGAAAATGTGGTTGAAAAAACATAGGATGCTCAACGATGCCAAAACACATTATCTGTCAAATGTGATTATTCACACAAGAAAGGATGGTGAAAAACGTTAAACTATTACGAAGGAACTCTCACGTTTGTGATGAACTGAAAACGTGGAAGCAAGAGGAGCTTAACGTCGGACTATTTGTTCCTTTCTATTGACTTCGTGACAAAATTGAAGTCAAGAAAGCTGACATACGTTGAAACTTGAGTTGCTTTTTGAGTCCTCAAAAACAAGGGGAAAATCTCTGAAGACTTTCTTCCTTCCAAAGGACTAGCAGATTAGATGAGTGAAGTATCCTTTCACAAGGAATATAACATTCGTCTCATATATGCCCAAAAAAAACCAGTTTGTGACTAATGCCATATATGCATCACATAAAAACAAAGGACGAAGAAACAATAAACTAGAGATGATTACTTTTTGTAACGGTACTAAGGGATGTTTAGATGCAGTGGAGGTAAAACACACCGTTACTTCATCTAACCGAAAACTAGAAGGTGAAAAATAGGTAACTCCTACGCTTTCCGCATGGTCAACGCTTGTGCGGTCTTTCCTTTGTTGCAGAGAGTCCAGAATTAACTTCTAGAAAACTTCTAGGACCGCATCTACATGATCGGTTGGACAAGGTTCCTCGGGACCTAACAAAGTTAAGGAAAGAATGTGCGGAAACAAGTACCTTTCGAACCGGAGTATTCATAATCAAATCCGAGTGTTGAGGAATTGTCTGGATGAATGGTTTGAATTGAAAAAAAAAGTTTAAATTTTTTTTTAACTACGTTTGTCAATTAAGGACATTTTGAAATTACTGAGCACTAGGATTAATTCTTTTTATGCAGGGAAATCAGGTAAATTGAATCCAAAAATATCAGTTAGATATTGTTAGGGTTTCTCGGCCAGCTGTGAATTTCGACATTTGAAATTCAGGGTCTGGGAGAGTAAAACTCTCAGCACCACTCAGTTGGTAAAGAGTCCAAGTAATGTCCTTTTTTTTTGGTTATTACTAAATACTTAGTACATTAAAGTAATGTCTTTGTTATGGCTATTACTAATACATTTCTAATTTAATTTCCATGAGAACCTAATTCAAATGGTCCAAAAAAACATTCTTAAAGGATTATTGCCGCTGAGAATGTCTGAAATAATTCAGTCATCTTTCAAGCCGTAGTGGAAAACGACCTCATTTAACCAACTCACAAATCAAATGTAATTATAATTAATTTTTCAGGTGAAAGATAAGCTCTTACCTAACAACGAGATGCTACGATTTAGACGTAATCTGCAAACAACAAAAATGAAAAGAAAAGAAAAGAAAAGCAAGAAGAAAGACCGAAGTAGCGAAAAAGATATTTAATCTGTTTTTACCAGAGTCAACGCTTCACATAAATCCCTGAACGATGGGAGAAAGTTCTTCTACTATCTTGACTTGATTCACTTCCCTCTACTCCACCCGATTCTCATCGCACCATCGTTGGCCATCTTCACCGAAAATTGTTAGCAATCTTTTCTCTACGTAACAACACAACGTGGAAAGATCTTAGCAAGTTCTTCGTCTGTAATCAACATAATGAGGTGTTTCCTAGTTTGCCTTGCCACATAGTTGATGATGTTCAACTGAACTAAGAAGCTCCCCCAATCGCTTCCAGCTTTTCATTGGATTCCTTGAGTCGGTGCAATATGCAATGTGGTGTCTATAGTAAACTTCCCAAGCGCTTTGCACGTACTATAAGCGTTGTACTTCCGCTAGATGGGACCAACTAGTTTTTCTTATTGCGGTTATGCTTGACTTCTTCGATTTTCTTTCAAGCTGCGATGGTTGGATGAGTGTGTGGAACCTTGATTATTGCTTGTTCGGAGATGTGGAGCTGCATGTTCGGGACAAACTTATCTTGTTCATGAGACCATTCGGCAGATAAGGACTCTTTTAAGCGGAGATGGCTTCCAGCTAAGTCGCAACCTGATTTCTATTGGATCTCCTACTTGCTTCCAAAGTACAAATTAGTTTTGGATTAATAAAACACTCCCGTCGCCGGTGAGCGTCAAGACGCTATGGGGATCCCTCCACTACCCATACAAGCATGCAGGCAAGAAAACCAACTTGGGCCGATCTGGTGGTGTTTTCCGCAAGTTTGAAGACTTGTTTGCTGTGTTACATACCGGGACCGGACCTGTAGACGGTATCTCCAAGTTGATAGCTAACATAGCTGCTTGCCTAAAGCTGTCTATGCCTGCATAGATTTCTGCGCTCGCTGGTTACAAAATAGCGAACGGCCTTGTAGCTAGACCGCGTTTATATAATACGCCAACCGTTTATTTTGTTGCTATTGCTACTACTATCTACCGCTCAAAACGAATGTCGATAGTAAGATGTGAGTCTCACCAACTGGTACTATCATTATCGGCTACTTGCCTCAATCAGTACCAGCAGAAATAGCAACAGTCATCAAAATCCATGGAACCGATGCAATTCCAATGCCACCCAAGTCTCTTCTTTTCTTTTGCGAATTCGTTGGGGCAGACCGTCATTTTACCGATATTATTTCGACAGACCCAGTTGGACGAGGAATTGTTTGGATCTTCACCGGATGGCTGCAAACTAGCTGTTAGCTAGTTGTCTTACTTAATTGGCCTCTAAGTAAAAACCTAGGCATGCATTGAACGTTCGGGAGGTTCATGGGATTTTTTTTGACGATATATTTGCTGGGGTGTTACTGCAACTTGTTTTTATTTTTTATTTTGTTTTGTATTATTTCATTGTAATAAATTTTTGTGTACTTTTGAATGCTGGCTGCGAGTTGTGAGCGCCAAACATGACCTTCAAGTTGTGTACACTAAAGTTAAAATTATTTATGGTGGAGATAACAAATTCACGGATGGAGGAGGAGAATGCAAGATGGAGATTATCTTAGGTTGTAGATTCAGTTTTTACATCTTTAGCGAATCGACTATGAAGGTCAGAATAAATGGGAATGTCTGATTTTGTTTTGTTGCAATACTAAATTTTGATTAGGACCACTATGCAAATTCAAAATGTAGGCGGCATTTTTAGAATAAAAACTGCATTCTTCAAAGTTGTCTAAGTTCAGCTGAATGCTACGGAAAACCAACCCCAACAGGAAGTAGAATTCCGTTTTACAAACATTATAAATTTGGATGCACAGCATTATGTGAGCTTCGAAAAACACGAGCAAAACATGGCTCAAACATGAGCAAAACACGAGAATTCCCATTGAAAAACGTCTAACTGCTCTCCTGACCAGCCAATATGAAGATAGCAGAGAATGACGTTAAATCAAATGCAAAGTTCCCACAAATGCGTACGCAGCCGAAACAATTAACGCAAACCTGAAACCTCATACTGATGTTCATAGGCCCAGTGAATAATCCCCTTTCAGTTTCATTTACATCCTTTCCACTGTTTCCTAAATTGCTCAACTGAAAGTTTTCTTTTTGCTCTTCAATCATTGTTTGCATGAAAACAAAATTCCTTCCAACCGATTATCAAACCTTTCTTGGAACTGAGCATGCGCGATCGAGTGGAGTTTAATCCACTAAACTTAAATGACTCTTACGGACCGATTGAATGCATATAAAAACAAATGATATCTACTGTTTGACAGCTGGAAAATGTTTGACATCTGTCACATGTTTGACACCTGTCAAATGTTTGACACCTGTCATTCAGAAGTACGAGATAGACGTTATAATTTATTACACAATTCAAATAGAGCCTTCAGAAAACTGGTTGAGCACAACATTTCATTTCGAGCACACAACAGCAACAATTCGATCTGAAATACCAGTCTAGTGAAAGAAAGTATTTAAAATGGCCTGCAAATTTACAATTTCAAATATCAAAACTCCGAGTTAACGCTGCAGTGGCTGTTGACAAAAGGCTGCAATCGACAGACCACCACGACCGTCTTGGGTTCTCGAATTGGATCTTAGATAATTAGAATCATGATGGATATTTTAGCACTAAAACATTTATTTTTTTTTAGTGGCTATGAAGATTTAAGGATCAACGAATGTTTCGAGAGATTTCGACGCACTCGTAACGAGGTTGAAGCTAATTAATAAGAATTATGAGCCTATATAAAGCTTACCAGCTAACCTGCAAGCTGGAAAGGAACGGCAGGAAATCATTAGGAAAACTACTCCTTCATGGATTAGTTTTCCTACTAATTAATGTAATTCGTGTCGGAAAAACGATACATAGTGAAAGCACTGCAGAATATTTCTCCTTCATTGGATTCTCGATTTTTTGCACTTTGAGTTAGTTCAGTACTATACTTTTTTTCCCGAAAATGGACCTAAAATGCTAATAAATAGTTGTTGGATACTTCTAATTTATTCAGTCAGTATTACAGAGGATCAGAGGGAGAATATGAGGCTGCTAGTATATACCAATGAGTTGTCAATCTTGGGGGAATGTATATTCTCTTCTTTGATGAGCGAAATTACGGCATGCGCCCTAAAACAGTGAATAGTGAATACGTAACATATAGAGAAAAAGGCGTCAGAACGCTTCACACTTTTGGCTTAAGTGCTGACTTACACAGTAGAAGTTTTAGTATGTAGAGGTCCCGCAAAAAGGATATTCGAGATGTCTACAGCTCCATTATCAGTATGCATAACTAGTTTAGTATCTGTACGTAAGAGCTACATTGCCAGGAAACATCGCTAGGAGACAGGAACCTGCAACTTTGGAGGGTATGAGTGCTATTTGCTTCACTACTATATATGTTTAAATGAGTCTTCAAGTTTCAAGGATACAAATGAGAAAGAAAACCAATGTTCATGTCTACTGCCATTATCTGTTAGGCTTAGTGACTGTAACTTCTTCGACGATCTAGCAAGGCGTCTCCAAAATAAAAGCTTGGTGAGTTATTTTCCTCAAAAACATCATCCCTGAACCCTGACCTGAAACCTGAAACCTAGAACCCTGAGAACTAAGATTGCCAAGTGATCATCCCTCTGCTCATTGATCCCACCACAGTCTATGTTTTACGCTCGGACAGTCAAATGGAAGAGAAAGAATCACATGTCAGAGGAAAGTAAAGCAACACCTGTGTTATCCGCTTGGGGCATTTTTTGACATATTGAGCCGGAAGTGTGTGGCATTTGTGCAATACCAATGGAGCTCTTGCGGCTTTTTTGTTCCAATCAAAGAGTTGTTTAGTGCTCATTTTGTTATGGTCAGTCCAAACTAATCCGCTTCTACTGTATTCGTCCCTATTATTTTAAGTTACGCCTTTCTCCTACTGAGAATTTTACCTCACTTTACCCTGTTGCAGGTGAAACAGTTGTATACTTGTCATTAACATCATCTCAAGCCGAGTCTATCACTTATCAGGTTCCATGCAACCCCTTTCACAGTGTTGCTGATACTTCAATTGAGTGGAATCTGCTTACCAATGAGTTCATTGATTTTTGTCGCACTGTGCAGTGATACACGCAGAGCGCAGATCCTTGTATGCAGCTGCTGGTGCTCCCAAAAACCCTGCAATAGTGCTGAAATGAAATTTTCTATAATCCCATCTCCAATGGGATTTTGACAAGCCTTTTGCCGGCAATGATGCCAAGGAAGGTCTGTAGCCTACTTTCGATTTAAACCTTCGAAATATTTTACACCTAATTTTATCGTTCGCTGATCGCGTCCTCCAATTTCAGTACCCAAACTCCTGATGTTCAAATGAATTTCAAGGGATGTTTTTTCCTTCCGTCAAACCTCTTTTGGTATCCGAGTACCTCACTTGTTGCAATTGGTGAACATCCAAAAGTTACTGTAGCCTGATTATTTCGAAGATTTTCGGTCCTCCAAATATTTCGTTCAACTTGATTTTTCATTGGTTTCCACCTCGAGTTTCTGTAGCAAGCACAATGAGTCTATTGTCCACTAGTCAAACTCCACTTCTAAGCCGAAACCAAAGGACAATCAAGAGTCTGCAGGGCTATGAACAGAAACAAAAACATTTTCCCCACAAAAAAGCCACGAAGTAAACAAGTCTTCTACAATCTAGCCACACGGAAAAAAGTTACATCATTTTGTGTTTCACACATAGTCCATTTCTCATGACAACATTCCTTCATAACAACTATCTCGTCCGTGTGTCCTTTGTGTCTGAATACCGTGAGAGGACCCGAAAAAGCAAAATCTTCTAATCTTCAAATAAAGTCGACGATAAGTGGGTGGTAAACCTAGCGCCTTATCCTCATTATTCCTGCTAAACATTCAATGAACATCCTTCGACTTCAACCCAAGACGTTCGAGCTACTATCGAGCACATCGTGCAAAATACAGTCTGCACACGCACACAAGCACAAAAAAACTAATAAACAAGAACGTCGCTTAACCATAATGGAAAGCTCTACTTTCACTAATTGGGTTATGATGCGATTTAATTTATGCTGTCGCCAGTATGGAGCTTCCCTCTTATCACTTCCCAATATTGACCGGCCGACATCATTGTTGTCGCCGTCACTTCGTCTTTTTTTTTACCAGTTCGGTTCAGTCTCGCTCAGTCCGGTGTCCTGAAAGTCGGATGGCTTGCAGTAAGGACGCCAACAACAGCTACATTAGAGACTAGGACCTATCTTCATCTCTGGTATATCCTCTCTTGGCATGAATCCCACCCGTTCCAAAGAATCGGTCTAGTCCTTAGTATTTTATATGTGCTGTTATACAGGATCTTGTTGAGTGCAGAGTGAAGTTTTTCCTGTTTTTTTTTTCTGTCTTTTTTTTTATTATCATTGATTTCAGAGAGTATGAGGCCTACACGTTTTGGTTCGAAACGTTTACAAGCCGTCCGCCTATGATGTATTCCTTAGAAATTTATTGTTGATCCTGTCATCTCCTAAACTGACACACTTTCATCATAAGTTTTCAGCGAATATTTTTACTGTTTATTCGTTTCTTGGCTTATTTTTATTGTTTATGTTTCGGAACTACATTCAAGAATCTTTTATGGTTGGGTAGTCCAACCGATAGGGGGTCGCTGATACACGTGCCTTGTGTAGTGGTAAGAGTGAATTATTCAAGTGGCGTTGTCTTTGTGTCTCTAATTATTTATTGATTTATTTCTAAAGTTGCTAATCAGGGTTGTAGCTCTTTATACAGGGCAAGTGTATACCTTAAGACTCGCTTATCAATCCAAGAATCTTTCTGTGTCGCCTTTCGGTGTATTCTTGCCCTTTTGACACGAGATACTGTGGGGGATGAAAAGAAAACCAGTAGGGATTGACATCATCTTAGTGACTTGACAACATCTTAGTGACTCGGACGTTGACTTTCGAGGCATGAAGTCCACGGATCGATTCCTGCAAGAAGCTGAGACCGGGTCTTGCTCTTAAGGATTAGAATCTTACTTTGAATCTTACTATATGTTGGATTTTGAATGTGATGAGATTGTTATGAGTTTATAAACCTTTTAATTACATATGGGCTTAAAACCGTAAAAGGACATGATTTTACCTAAACCTCTTGCTCTCCGAATGATATTTACAACAATGACAAAGTTTTTCGGGCCGTTTCTTGAAAGGAGTGGGTCTGATAATGCCTGTTTCCCTTGCAATCATTTTTGATCCTATTGGCTATAAGACGTACATTTATTCGCAAAGGAGGTTCAATTTCTGCGTTTGATACCAACGGTATATCTTCTGGTTTGACGTTGGACTACAAATAAGGTAACGTTGTTTTGATTGTAGTGGCGCTCCCATCGTATTTCGCCTGTAGCACAATTTAAAATAGTTTCAAAGCTTCGGCCGATATTAATTGCAGTTTTCAAAAAAGGATAATGTTCTCTGTTGTTAGGTGTCCTTCAACAGTCATCACATTATACTACTCCAGTTAATCAGTACTGTTGCTGACTCTCGGAAATGTCAAAAAAGTTCTTTCATGTATATGAAGCATGTATAAATAGTTTGTTCCGATAAGAACATAGGGGCTTTTTTTCTACACTTGGGAATGGTTGATCTTGGATGTCTTATTTGTTTGGATATCTGATTTTTTATCAGTTGCCGGTGATGCCCATATTCTCCTTAAAAATTCTTCAAAGTTTCATTTCCTTTCCTTTGTTTTCTTTTCCTTTCGTTTCCTTTCCTGATCTTTTCCATCTTTGTGTCTTTCGTGAATGACTCCTAGGCCTACAGTACTTCTAGACTACCCATAAAATAGTCCTTTGTCAAGATGGGAACTAAGGCTGAAATAATTTGACATATTTTTTCAGGATAACCTAGTTTTTCTAGGCCTAAAGATGTAGTCACGTTTAACCAAGTGGTAGAGGAATGCTAGGAAAGAAGTCCCTCAGGATTTTCAGCTTTACTCGAGCATACATCCCAAATGGAGTAAAAGTTCTGCAACAAACCGTCTGCGCAACAAATGTCAGGATCCAATCCTACTGATGACAGTTTTATTTAAATTTTTATTTCTGGCATCAGAGTATCAAACTTTCTAGCTGTCAAAGATTTCAACCAATAATAGTTTCATCAAGATCAAGTGTCATTCTGACCGGATCACTCTTTCGTCTACCTTCAGTTTAGAAGTTAGACGGCTTTAACTCATCTCTTGGCTGTATGATTACGCTGGATCACAAGAATAACATTGCCCGAACATAATGTTCCACCTGATTGCAGATGTCAATCGTTTTCAGTACCTCTTCGAGAGTTTTTCGATTTCACTGATTAAGCGGCGCTCTTTTCAGGAGCACGGTCCTTTGCAGGCAAATTATGGAAGACATCCATCGCGCCTTTGCAAAACAGGCAGAAGGCAGGCTAGTATCTATCAGCCTTCTGAGGAGCAAATACGAAAATATTGACGTTCGCAAAAGTGCAGGGTCAAGAAGAAAATGGCCTAACCATTTACTTTATTGAGCCACAAACTCAGTTTGTTCTCTTATGCCTATTTTCTTGAAATATGGAGTAAGACTGTAACAAGCTATCGAATTCTCATATTTTAAGGTCACAAATTATTTCAGGTCAATGGGGTTGGCTCTAAGCTTACAAAAGAAGGACCTATTGGAAATTGGGATGGTATGGTCGGAGTGCTGCACTGACCAACACTGGTAGAAATAATCCAGTCCATCAAAGAAAGAACCATAGGGAGCCTGAAATTGTTTTGTTATTAACTCCTGGGGCATTTCGAGGTTCTCTGATTGTTGAATCTCGCGAATTCTGACGGTATTGTAGTTTTTTCTACGAAGGGTTCCTCTGTTTCCAGACGCTCTGGAACCCGAAGTTAACGCATGAATCCTTCCTTTCAAAACTCCTGAAGATGGTCCGATTTTGACTATCTTAACTAAACTATCTTGGCATTTTCTTCTACAAGCCTTTTAGTTCGTCAATCTTGTGATATAATAAGCATTATGAAAAAGGATGAATTGGTACTTGGTGACAGGAGTAGAGATTTCTGCTTCTAACCAACCAACTAACTACCGGAGCTCGGACCTAACAGAAAATGAATGCGGTCAATTTTTTTCATGGAACTTGTTACCCGTATAGTTTTCCACATTTTTAAACTTAAAACTTACCCTGCAGTACTTTTCAATCTGCAGATATTCAGCTTGTATAACCTTTCAATCTGGAAGGTATGGTTGAATAGCTTTTTGAACTTTTCAACTGCCTACTTCTCAACGTTCAATCCTCTGTCTTTCAACTGTTTCCCATTTTCGAAGTCTTTAAAGTTTTGGAATCTGTTAACTTTTAGAATCATTCAACTTCTAGAAACTTTCAACTTTCAGAACCTTTCAACTTTCAGAACCTCTCAACTTTCAGAACTTTTCAACTTTCATAACCTTTCAACTTTCATAACCTTTCAACTTATATTAATATACAACTTTGGAGCGTTTTAACGTATGTAAGCTTTAAAACTCGATTTACGATCCCTTTGAATACTAGTGTCCTAACGAACTGCAGCTCTTCTGCGAAGACACCCTTTCAACCCTTTAAGGGAGAGGTGGTTATTTTGATTAACAAACGATACTGTGTCCTTCTAGGCAGTTGAATAATAAAAACGTATACATTTGATTTGAGTTCAGCAAATCAAGTGTGCTGAAATCTTCTCCGTTTAAATTGACAAACCAAGGTGAGCTGTCAAGAACTACACCGGTGTTCGTTCAGTAAAAGATTTTCTATGACTGGGTTTTTATGTCAGATTTAAGAGATGCAAGGGGCTTAACTACAACCTTGTTCCATCAATACATATCTTGGTTTGCCGTACTGGTTTTGATGAGAAACGTCTCTCCGGAAATATTAGATATCGGTATAGAGTGTTTGTCTTACTCCGTTAAGCTTCTCCAGAAAAATACCTTATAGAAAGGTTTCTTAATGAAAGGTATAAGACTTTCGAGCTCGAAATGAATATGAGCTGAATATGCTCATTTGTCTTTATACCCTTGATTTGATTACTTTCCGTGACCGTTAGTTGGTGCTTTGGTTGGCAGATCACGTCGGGGTCACCAAATCAGATTACCTAATAGAAGCTCATTTAAAGAAACAATGAATTAAGGCGTATCAATATGAAAAATCAAATCAAATCACTGGAATTGAATATTTGAATATAGGGCCCAAATGTCTACCTGTAGATCCGGGAAGAGTTCTTTTTCCTGTCTACAATGGCATATGCTTCAACTATCAGCATCTCAGAGTATTGTTACCGTGGTTTCTGGTCCGAGCCCAATTTGTACTTTATATTCACTGTCTTGGCGTGTTTCCTTTAATTTGTGGTGGTGAGCAACTAAAATGGTTTCGCCTGTTTTTCAGGTAATCTGAACAGTTTACTATTCAAAGTTTTATGTAAGAAGCATCAATAGAACCATCCTACAGTAGCCAGCACCAGAAGCTACCATCAAGTTGAAGAGCATGTAAAATAACCATCCACTTGCGTCCACTCGAAACATCAACATCTCAAACTTAATAAATTTCTACAAATGCGCAAATAGACAGACATAGACTAGCACGTTCAGCAATAACACAAAAATGTTGAGCAATCTGAACAGCAACCGAAAAAACAAAATTTAGGTCACTATGTCACTACTACGATTCGTAGAACAACAGTTTTGTTTCTGCTTGTTGTGCTGTCTTCGTCCATGTCTTAATCGTCTCCTCCTCATCACCATCATCATCATCATCATCCAGTCCAGCAATAGTAAGTCAGGCCATACCAGCAGCTTAGCGGAATGAAAGGAATAACAACGGATGATCATCGGCCATCATTACAATCTTTTCTTTCTTACTCGAAGCTTTCTTTCGCAAAAAGCTGCAAAGATTTAAGACATCTTAAGACGTAGTGGTTTGATCATGTTATACTACTTCTGAACTCTTCAAACTGCCTCTAATTCAACTTGTTTCTGCCAAGCCGAATCGTATTTCCGTCCATGTTTCCACGGAATCTCGACGAAACATTGAGGCAGAGACAGAGTTCATCCAAACTATGAATGCAATCCAAAGAAATAAAACTAAGGAAAAGAAAATGAACTAAGACGATATGCAATATCTAGTTAACTGAAGCTATTGATGAACATATTTCTATGATGTATCTTGACTGATCGATAGTGAAATTTTTTTTTTGTATATTTTTTCAAAAATATGTTCTATTTGTTGCTGATGAGGAGCGAGCACACCAATGTCTGCAAAAGACATGCAAGACTGGATGCTTCAGTGTTAGTTTGCAATGGTGAAAATGCAAGTTGAAGATGGTGAAAAGATAAAACGGTGCTGGAGGGCTTTGATGAAGTCTTAAGATATGTCTCATTAGTAGTAAATATTTTGAAATGAAATTTGAGAGAGTTTAATCGGGGCTTGAATCTTGAGGTCATGTTTCATGTTGAATTTGGCCGTTTAATTGAATGTTTAGGCGGAATATAATTCAAGTGATGTCAGCGTTGGCACATGAAGATGTATAGACTGAATTAAAAATGGACTATGGTCTTCGGAGCAAGAACCTATTAAATTATATTCCTTTTCTAATGCATGTCGCATGTATCCACGCCATTTAGGTCTGCATTTAGCTCTTTCGTTTGCTTTTAAACTGGTTAATTCAGTTGGTCAGTTGTGTTATAGATACAACTCATATCACCTGTTTTACAAACTCCTAAGGTACTCACTCATGTGCCACGTTTCAGACCAGCACAATCTCATACAGATCCTGCCACTGTGCAATGTTAATTTAAGCCCACTAAAATCTCTGAGAAAGTTTTCTATTCATTAGAAATAATATTGGCCCTACTATTGAACCTTGTGTCACGACAATTTGGAATAGACATACAAATTTTGAGCAAAATCTCTGATAACGCTTTCTCTGCGTTAGGAAATAATATTGGCCCTACTATTGAACCTTCTGTGTTTTCAACAATTTGCGCAAGGAAACAATATTGGCCGGATGACCAAAATTGTTTCAACCAACGTTTGCCCAAGAGATGATTAAAAATTATCAGAATTTGATTGGAGAAAATTTCTATGTGATATTCTCTGTAGAATCTCATGAAAATTTTCCGTAGAAACTCTTTCAAGTCTAAGGTAGGGCCGATGAAAAATAGCATTAATTCGTTGATTATTTCATTGTTCATCGAAGATTACGACACACCTTCTTGATCCTTCTGACAATTTCCAATGGTTCTTAACTACATTTGAAAGAAAATTTGTCGATTATTTCGATACATTTCAGATCTTTGATGTATTTGTCGAGTGTCTCGATTCTCGATTCTCAAGTCTCAATTCTAAGATCATTCTAAATACCAGTAGCTCTAATCTATCTATCGAACCTCGAAAATAACAAGCAACACTATTTGGACTGAATGCGTGACAAATTAAAAAGATGACACGTATGGAAATAGATAGATGACGTGAGCTGTGCAGGAAATTGAGGGCGTCAATTTATTCCTTTTTAAGCCTAGTGTCAAATCTAAGGTCGAACTAAACAAACTCAACTGGAAAACAGAAAAACCATTTCGGGATGGATGACTTGCGATTGACAAATACGATTTGAAAATAGAGCTGAACTGGTCGAACAAACATGCTCAAAAAAATAAAGCAAACATGCTCAAAAAAATAAAGCATTCATCAACGCTTTGTCAAAACAAAAAAAAAATGAATTTTCTCTCATCTTACTCCATAACCTACTTGTAAGTTTTGTTAGACCCTGTCAAACTTTTTCTCTGCTTAACACTTTATTTTTACGGAAAAGGACCACTGAAAATTGTGAGATATAGGATATTATAAGGTACAGCTTTGCAGTATATTAAACTGTGCCCATTGCTAGCTGGACTCCTGCAGTTGTCTCTGACACAACCTGACACTCATTGGTTATTTTTGGACGAATTTCTCAGAAAAACATCCTGATTTTGAATTGTTTCTCTTTGCTGAGTAAGTCTCTTCATTATTCTCAATCAAAAAAGGATCAAGAACCCTCTTTGGCTCTCCTGAACAGAGGTCATCTCAATTTTGGCTAAGATTGCTTCGAGGACTTATTCGAACTCTCCTGAGGCCTAACCTCTAAGCCGGAACTCAGCATCGAAACAAAAGACTTCTCCTGCGAAACAATGCAATGTTCTGCAGAGACTCTAAGCTTGACTGACTGATTAAAACAATCAATTTTGGTTGATCAATAAACTTAGACCTATTGACGTAAAAGGCTTTCGTAGATATCGCGGTTTCTCTTGCTGAAAGTATTGGGTATTCTGCGCTTTTTTCACTTAATTTTAAATTGACTTATAGGAGAAAATATGGACGTCAAGCCGCTGATAGGAGTTTATGTTCCTTTAGTTTTAGGATCCTCTGGTGATCAGCTTTAAGATTTGTTGGACATTTATTTCTTTCTATTTTGATTGAAAAATTGGCAGTTAGCATCCTGTCTTGTTCCTACCTTTTATTATGTTACTCAAGCAATGGGCCTTTTAATTTTGTTTATAAAAATTCTGCTCATTATTAGGGTACGGAGGTTTCCTTGGTTTGGTATGTAGGTAAGGCAATTTCTGTCCTGAGAGTAAGACTCACAGCAGTAAAACTGACATGGATCCCTGGACACAGCGGTTTAGAGGGAAACGAAAGAGCGGATGAGCTAGCGAGAGCTGGATCAGCCGACAAAAATGCCACTACAATAGACAGAATTAATGTGCCGCTAGCAACGGTAAAAAGGGAACTAGACGAAATCCTTTGGAAAGAGACAGATACGGCTTGGAATGACAGGAACGACTGCAGGATAAGCCGAGCTCTTTGGCCGTACCCTAATCAAGTGAGGACAAAACAACTCGTAGGAAAAAACCAAAACGGCGTTAGAACATTGGTGGCAGTATTAGCAGGCCATAATCTTCTAGATCAACACGCCAAACGAATAGGAATCCAAACGGATGACATCTGCCGAGCTTGCGGCGAGGAGGAAGAAAGTACAGAACACTTCCTCCTAGATTGCCCGAGTCTGACCAATAAACGCCTTATTTGGCTGAAGTGTACTGGCGTAACAGAATCGGATCACTTGGCGACCACAGAGCTGGGGGAACTCCTTGGCTTCCGTAGGACGACAGGATAGATCATCTGTTAAAAATAGACATGGGGAGCTAAGGGCTCTTTCCAGCAAGTGGACCCCAGTACAAATACTAATAATAAGACTCACAGCACAAGGCTTCTAAACTCTGCACTAGACTCTTCCACTTTGGATAAGAGAACTTAGTCTGGAACCATTTTTCATCATTGGTTACACTTAGCTGCGTTTTCCTTATTTTCTACGATTTTCTTTGTTTGCGAAGGTCCTGTCTAGGTACAAGGATCTCTTCACCAGCGCGAAGAATTTTCTTAGGAAAAGTTGCGGTGTTCTATCTTTTACACATTTCGCTACAGATCAAACCTGCAGCGTCTGTTCATGCATAAGTTTCCAACACATCAAGAGAACTCTTTTGAAAGGGGAAGAAAGGGATTCTTTTGACACTTCTGAATATTCGTTTGTCATTGCGGAAGCAGTTGCTTATCATTGCCTTCGGTCAAGAAACTGATACATGTGTGCTATAGTGTTTCATATCCATATGTATAGGAGATGGACTACCGTTCATTGTTAATTTTTAAACAGTGACCAACTTTATGTTATCGATCTAAAGTTGTCTGGTGTCCGACTTCTGATTTTATACGACTTCTGATTTTATAATGAAAATTGCCTGGTAGTTTTGTGCACCAATTCTGATGTTTCTTTTGCGAGTATATCTCCGTCGTAGATGAGTTTATTGCTGCAGCTTTAGAACGATAGGTTCGGCTTGTCCGGACCTATAGAAAGAACATGCCATATCAACGCACAAAGGTGATTTGACATTCGGTGATAACTGCGTCGTTCAACATTGTATACTATGGTCATGCTAGCATGTTAGATCATTCACAGCATGGTAGACAATTGGGATCCTTGTGGGACGCCAGTTACTACTGGCCACGCATTTGAATCTCAGCTTGACGGTTAGACTGTGGTTGATTTCACAATCCTCTGTCATGACAGTCCCAGTTCAGTTTAAAGAAGGAATAGAAGTTGGTATATCATATGATATATATGATATATTGTGTTAACTTTATGGTATGTTTGACAGGTTGACATTAGAAGTATGTGTTTCAGGGTCTATGGCTTTTGGGCTAGTCCAACTCGAGTACTCTCTGTAGTCTTGAATCAAAAGGTGAGGCTATAGGTTCGGATGAAATGTTCAGGCTACCACTGGCACAACAGAATGATGTAACTGTCATAGGAAGTGGTGAGACTTTATTCTGGTGAAGTGTGTGAATCGTCTGGTATGCTGAAATTTGTGGTTAGTATATCCTTCATGGCTTCAGGATTGTCTAATTGAACGTTCGCCAGGCAGTTTCGAACTAGTAGATTTGACTAAAGGCTCGGATGAGCTGTCGAAGTACCGGTGCTTCATGGTTTAATGATGACCTTACAGGAGGTTCGTTTGGTGGTCTGGAACTATTAGATTAGGCTTTAGGCTCGTGAAACGTGAAATGAAACGTCAAAGCACCAGTGGTCAACGGGGTGGTATGAAGTTATATTTGACATAGAAAAGTGATCCGTATAAAAAATGGTATTAAGTTTTTGGTAGTAAAATGTACTATTAAAGATGTAGTTTACTATGCAAATGGGCTGATATTCAAAAATGTTGGCAAAATCTACACTGATCTTGGTGAAAATTTTAATCTGAACTTATAAACTTATGCTTTATAGACTCTGGTTGGTATAACACAAGCAAGTTGACAGTTCTCTGCTTTGACGTTGTTACCGTCCTGGGAAATAATGAATGGCCACCTGAAGTACTTCAAATTGAATGTTAGTCATCAATGATTAAACGAATGCGTTTCAATTAATATTCTGCTCTGATGTATCAAAGAGTTTCAGCTACTTCCACTCAGAATTTCCCGAAAATTTTTGAATAATAGACTCCTTTCTTGATGTTATCATGGCCCCAAGTTTGAAGGTCCGCTGGCTATGAGATAAGATCTCTTATTCCATAAAATCTTCCATTAAATTTTTCACCGACCATCAAGGCTCGTTTCAAAATATTCAAAAGAAGACCCAAATAATTTTAAAAGATGATTGTGTCGTAAAAATTGAAACCTAAATAAATTGCTCCTGCAAATAATTTTATTTTGTCGCATTCAACATGGTGTTATAATATTCAAAATCTTGACCGTGACATAAACGATTTTATAACTTTAAAATAATACAAATTGCAAATAAGACTTCTCGTTACCTTTCACATCCAACAACTTCTTCGTATCCTTCACGAACAATCCCTTTCTCATATTCAACCAACCAAGCTGACATCCTGTAAACAAATACTTTCATCCCTCCCAATTCATTACCATAACCAGCCCAATTCAACCCTCGTGGCATCCACCTATCCAATGTCGTTGCAATCCATTAAACAATATTTTCCGTTTTGTTTTCCTCGTCATACTTTTTCTGCGTTTCTTTTCGCGGTTGAAGTTTTCATATTCAATTTCCGTTTTGCTAGTCTTCCTCCTTTTGCAGTTTCACCCTCTTGTGTGTTCAACTTTTCATTGACACTCCAACGTTTGTGCTAGGCTGCCAAGCTAAGACGACACAAAACAGCATAAATTTTCCACTCGAAGAATGAAAAAAGAAAAAAGAAGAAGAAGAAAAAAGGACGAGAAACGAGGTTCGGTGACGAAAAGGCAATAAAAATGTATGTATATACGCCGACAAATCAGCAAAACTCTTTCGAAGCGGCAAAATAAAGAAATGCAAAGCAAAAGGAGACGAATAAAAAACCCTTTTCACTGTGTATTTGCTCGTCAAGGTCATAAACGAGAAAACCATTTTATATTTCGGGGGTGATGAGTGACGCGACGAAGCGTTCAATTTGAATATTTGTCCTTGCTGTCCGAACCACGTCCGTTCGTTTCCTTGCTACGTACTATCTGTGTGTGTCACGGTTATAGCGTGAATCCTTTGTCCTTCATTTCAGTTCGCTTATGCAATTCTCGGAAAGTCAGTTAGCTCAGTATGTTCTGCATATAATAGGGGTAGGCGCAATCCAATGGACATAGGGTGGAAATGTTTGGTGGAGCGAGTATAGGACATAAATCTCTGGACATATTTTCGTGCACGTTTCCGTTTTATGTTATGAAAAACCATCTGCAGGACTGTAATTAAACGGATCTTGGTCATTTATTCATGTTTAATGCTGAGCGGTGATAGGCTTTTTTTTATGTATGTCCTGTCGCTGGCGGGGTAGAAGAGTTGCATGAATTGTTATGATTTCTTGTTGCTGGTTTCGTGGACCGACGACGCTCACTTAAGTGTGCACACTTTACTCGTATTTTCTGCAATTAATGTTAATTTTCTTTATCGTTCTCGGGGGAGAGAGAATGAGAGAGGGAAGCTGATGAATTGTTAATTGTTGTCCAAATATTATGCAAATGAAAAAAGAGGTCACTTTAGTGTGAACACTTTGAGCTTAGGGAAGCTGAGACCAAACTTCCTGTCAATAAAGATCCTACAGTGGTGCAAAGGCTTCGTGGGTGAAATAACTCAAAAGTCCTTCACCTTGTTTGGATTCACCGTGTCTGAAGATGCTGAGCCAATTAGGTACCACTGACCGGCTAATAACTTAATTTCTAACAAAACTTAACCAATTGTTATAACTGCTCCAGCTTCAACTTGACCAAGCCTTCTTTTCCGATTCCAATCTTGGATTGAGTCCGGGTCATATGTCGAAACGATTATTACGAGATCAACCAATGTATCCATTGATCGGTCGATTGTTGAAAGAACGATCGACAGAGGAGCGGATGGATCAATTCGATTCAGCTGGAAATCAACCAGATGAGCTTCCAGCATTCTCTACCATGCAGGAGCCAACGTTTTGACTGTTTCATTACAGCAAAATCCAGTAAAGTCTACTACTTATTATTATTGTTGATATTTCTGCTTCTACTTGCGCTGCGAAGCTATTATTGTTGTTGATTATCGAGAAACGAAAGATTAACAACAATAACAACAACAACAACAATCGTACAAAGTGTTGTGCAATCACGTTGCCAGTGTTACATCAGTTTAATTGCTTCAAGTTTGCTCTTGTGTTTGGCTTCGTTATTGTTGAAAATGAGCCGCAAACAGTGGAACAAACCGAACGAATATGGTGCAGAAATCCAACTGAGCGGGTGATAAGATATTCGATTATTGCCAATTGTATACAATTATTGCAATGCAATATGGCAATGATGTGACGACGAAGAATATAAACAAACGAAGATGGTTGCCATGGAGATTGTTTATTTGTTGGATTTCATAATCAGCGATTAAAGGCAACGATGAGAAAGTCCACGAGATTAGATAGAATAATTATTGAAAGGGAAGTATTTAGACCAATCGATATGGTTGTTCATAAATTTCACAAATCCTTTTATCAGAATTGCAGGTGATAACAAGCTGGCGAAAGCGCTACCAATGAAAATGAGGAAATTACGAAACAAAAAATTGCAAATATTATTGCAATCGCTATCAGTTGACCTAAAAGCCTGGTTTTCATAAGCTACTGCGCTTTATGTTTCCAACATCCCTCATGATGTAGTAATTTAGGAATCCATTCCCTCTGCTGACCATCGCAAGACTGTTTCCATCGCTCAGGGATTCCTTGTTCTTGCAAGTAGTCATTAAAGATTCTCGGCAGTAAAGCAGGATAAACGTGATAGACCTAATACCTCAGTAGGGATACCTTCTGGCCCAGCAGCATCTTTCGATTTCATAGAAGTAACTGGCAGTTTCAGTTCCTTCCGCAAGCAGCATAGGAGTATCTTTGCCTAACTTACATTCCTTACTCAATGGGTACATGTTCATGCTTGCAATGATTTTTACTTCAGTTGATCAGTCCGCGAATACAGATTCCAGTGGAGCTATAAACTGTTGCATTTTGGTGCATGTCTTATCACGGCTTCACGCCTGTTTGGCTTCTAGACACTTCTTTCGCTGTTCAGCAACTTCAGCTGAGAAACAGCACACCGGACTTGGACTGTGTCCATTTCATTGATGAAGCATTTATGACTCACAAGAATACTATAGTCATTGGAGACATTGGAGACATTCACGGAGAGTGTGTAATCTGTCTGTCTTTCTTCTTAAACATTCCACGCGAAATTGGAAGCCTATGTTTGTTTTGATTATCACTCAGACCGAGTACTGATCTGAAGCACTTCAACTTTGATGCTTGAGAGATCCTCCAAGTAAATATCAAATCCAACATAGTACCCACACTGCCCAAGCAGCAGAAAGAAGGCTTTCAATGTCAACAATGTCCAACACGGCTAGTCTCACCCTGGCGACCATCACTTGGACTCGTTTTCTCCGTGTATTCCGATTGAGGCACGCTCCATTCTATAAGTTTAGCGTTCAAATCTTTCCCGACTCATAAATAATCGTGAGTGCTGGAGAAAGCACCCTTCGAATATTCGATTCTTTTTCTTCTTCTTCTTCTTCTTCTACTTCTTCGTAACACTGCAGCCCGTCTTGGGCCTTCGCTTCAGCAAGCAAACGCCTATAACTGTCTCGGTCCATTGATCGCGTCCTCCAATTTTGAAATCTGAGCAGCGATGATCTTTGTTCGTCAACAGTGTCAGACCAGCGTTTCGTCGATTTGTTCCTGGTTTCTACCGGTCTTCACCCTTTAATTCCCATCCCCCACTGGTATCCGCTCTTCAGATTTCTCAGTGGAGCCTTGCTTGGAAAAAATTGACATAATAATTCCGTGTCAATATTTTTTCTGTACAGTGAACTCACAGAAACAATTCCTTTGTCTGCAACTCTGAACCCTGAAATGAGGACTATTTCGAAGGTGAACCATGAAAAGACCACACTCATCAGGACACTACGTCGACTACTTTTTTGTGGATTGGTGCTGTTCCCTTGGCAACAGAAGTTAAGTTCCCAGTTCTTCCTAGTAGTTGCAGTGCTTTTTTGGCTCTGAATAGACTAGAAACTTCCTTGTTCATGGAATATGCTTCATATCATTGTTACCGAGCTAAACCTTACTCTACAGGGTACAGTGTGCCCTTTCCTTGCGTTCTATTATTTTTTACCTGAGTTTTTTCTATTGATAGCACTTCTGTCAGACCTTTGACAGTTCTACCCAGTACAGTATATTGGCAATGTTGGTCTTGTCTTATTGGGCAGAAATTTTTAAGACAACATTTCTACTCTAAAGTGTTCGTTATTCAATGTTCCCGATTTTGAGAGTTGCCATCGGTTTAGTTGAGGGAACAGTTGCCTTTTTGCCCGAGATCCTGTTTAGTAGTACCGGCGAACGAGTCTTTGTTTGTTGTCTCAGCTTGGACCCTACATAGAAGTAATCGAACCGGATCCTTCGGTTGGTTTTGATGGTGCTTTTTGCTGAAGCGTATTTGACAGCTCTAATGACCTTCTTCAAAATCCCTCTGTGCTTGTTACCTCCATTATAAGTCTAGGCTATTCAAGTTTTTCACATGTCTACATTCGAAATTGTTGCATTTTGTCAAGCACTGCATTTTCTGTTTGTCTAGTAGAAATTCCTTGCTTTTACGAGAAAATTTGCGACGAGACATCTGGACTATTATGTTTAGACGCTTCATTTTTTCGTTTGAATAACGCGTTTGCAGATAGTATTGTCTTAATCTCTTTTTTGAGCAGCGGCCGTATCATTTTTTGTGGATTTATCCTTTCTTTTTCAGTGATAATCAACGAACACCAAAAATTTCAGGTCCAAAAATTTTGAAACAGAAGTCAAATGAAACATGTTCAAATCAAATCATTCAAAAACCAAGTTTGTCGTCAGTATGACACTGAGATAAATTTAAGCACATTTTAGCAAACGAATTCAAGGTCACAATTGTCACTGCCATGTTTGAGAGTTGAGTACTACCCTTTGTAGTACTTAGTTACAGCCCTTGGGAAACTGTGAAGCCGCATAGGTTTATGTTAGACCTCAGCTACGCTGAGCTACGTGAAAATTCAACTGCATCCGGGTTGAAAAAATAGGTATACCTATGCTAGCAGGTATATCTTCGTTTCATGAATTCTATCCTATTTTTGACGCGTCAAAGTTTTTGGAATAGTACATTCAACATGAAACCTAGAACCTAAAATTGTAAGGTTAAATTTGTGAACTCTGTGACCTCTTTCCACTACAGGTAAGCGTAGTAGCGTTCACAAATCTGGTATGAAACGTTCGTGCCTAACGATTTTAGTATTAGTCATGGTTTTATCGAGTCTTTTTCATTCAGAACTTAGTTCCATTTTTTTCAATTTTCATAAGCGTGAAACCGTTTGATTAATTTTTTTTTTTTTGGAAATCTTTCTTCCACTGGGCCTCTCCTTGTAGCCACGATTCGCCTACATGAAGTGCAGTAGCCTTAAAGTGCCTATATTGCCTATATATTTGGCGGATCAAGGACATTTTTCAAGCTGCTTATGGGTAAAGAGAATCAGATACAGAGACTCAGATACAGGTAGCAGGTCAAATTCCGATTAGGAGTCAAAGTCAGATCAACGTCCACAGAGGCAACAAAAAGCCAAAGTCATAAGATAGGTCCCTTAAGAATGAGGTATGCAACAAAAGCAGGATCAAATTACCAAAATGCAACTTAAATAGACACGATCAAGGTGCCAAAAGTAACCGTAAAAGGGACCCAGACGATAACCTTTGGAATAAGAAATGGCGGGAACGCCAGCAGAATTAGCGCAACTCCGTGGTCTTATCCGAAAAAATCGAGTACTAAACAGTTCTTCGGGGGAAGGGGCTAGGGAACAGCTGAACTGATACCGAAGGAATCGGAAATACCGTGAGAACTTTGATCGTAATTTCAACAGGCCAGAATCCTTAAGGAAATCTTGCCAAACGGATGAGTTCGTCATGAGAAATAAGAACGTGCGGGACACTTCATTCGGGATTGTCCGCACCTGCCCAACAAGCGCCTTTCATGGCTAAGGAATTCTAACGGAACGAAACTTTAACACTTGCCGACCACAACTTTCGAGGACCTTATTTTCTTTTGGGTGACGAGATGGCCTCCTTTGTGAACAAAAGCACATGTTTTGTGCTGAAGAAGCATTGTAAACATTATGCAGGACTTACAGGTCGATGCTGCCCTATGCTTTTTTCCAAACAGGAAATTATAAAACCTCTCAAGATCAGTCTCTCTAATCCTTTCCGTAAAACCGCAACTCTATCTAAATTTACTATTTTTTACTCAAAAATTACTTTTTACTCGAAAATTTACTATTTACTTTTGCTTAGTAAAGAATTAATAAAGGAATAAAGATACACTTTGTGTCGCCTAGTAAGATCTAAATAGCTGTCTCGATGGAATAACGACATTTCTAGCACAAGGTTGGTATCATTGCAGCCTTCAGCCTTCAGTGACATCATGACAATTTCAAGCTGAATCTTCGTTCCATAAAGTCAATTGATTCAACACGTTGTTTTTCAAAGTCTGGCTCACCAATAGAAGAACTTTTTTAACGGCCTCTGTATAGAGACTTCAAACTGTCTTCATAAAAGCTAACGAAATCTGGTCCTCTCGCCAAGGCAGTGTTACATCTAACTCAGAGTAATACACCACGGCAGGATTACATTTCACACACTCAGAGCAAACAAATCCTTCCCGAAATCCATCCCTAACATTCATATCGATTTGATAGGTCATAGTATTCACTTCACTAGATTACTACAATTGGCTTTAGGGTAATGAAATGAAAATCAACAAAGGCAGGATATAAAGGACGCGCTTATGTCTGCTATGAAACTAGTTATGTTGGTAATTACATTTATAACATGCCATTATGTCAAAACGGCCAAATAGTGAGCAGAACAGAACAGCGATATCATAAAAAATGATTTGAAAGGATATTCAAATGTAAGCCCTTTGTTTATTAGTTCATTTACACCTCTAAGCGGTAGCTGGAATCCTTGGATATTTTGTAGATGTTACAAGATTGTAATCATATGCCGACCCAGGTTTCTAAAAAGTTCTCAAATAGTTTATATTTCTTTCTATGGTGAAATAAAATTTGACAATGGAACAGTTGACTTTCGAGGACATGCGTCTGAATATGTTTTAGAGTCACCTCAATTTTGAAACGAATGATATATAAATGAATGATAATATTGGAGAAATTTATCGGGTCAGAATGTCTTTTACAATGATAACTATTCCCAACGTACCAATCAGAACAGAAAGAGCGCAACGTTTTTAGTCTCAGAACAAAAGCAAAAATCAAAGATTTCCTGATGTTCGTTGAACTTGCACCCGGGATCTGCTGAGCTGAAGGCGAGTATTGTCACCAGTACAGAATCCGTGTTGATCATATTCTCGTTTTAAGCGAAAATTCACTCATGTCACGCGTGGAAGGTACCTGGAAAATAGTTCAGGCTGAAATAAATTTATTAGGTCTGGAAGGCTGTTTTCGAGTCAACCAAACTTGTAAGTTAGGGTCCAAAGGACTTGGGGACGGTTACAAGCTCAAATTTCGTTAGATATCCATTGAATAATCGCTCTCGCAAATCCCAATTGTTATCCGAGTTTCTAAGAAACACAGGTACATTTTCTGTGTTATTTAGGAGTCGTGTCAAGTAATCTTTGGAGCTGCAGCCTCATTTTCTGATTTTGAAAATCTCATTTAAAATGTCTTAAAAAATATTCTGAATATTTTCGAATAAGTTCCGAGCTATAGGAGACGGATTCGATGTCGTAAGGGAAATGCTTTTTTTTTAAAAAAAATTTTCGATTTCCAGTAACGGCAAAAAATGTCTTATTCTGCCATCAAATAATATCCTTTTTTATTCCAGATAATAAATTGTTCGTCGTGCCAAAACCAAACACTCATAACTCGCAGGCAGGTTATTGGCATCGCCAATTTCGGCATAATTGATCTGAAAAAAGAAACGGACAAAGGAGTACGATCAAGACAACAAAGACATCGTTCTTCTTTTAATATCTAAAATGTAACAAAGAAAATACAACTGTTGCTGCTTTTCAAGATACAAGATACAAAAATAAGAAACAATTCTCACAAATTAAATTTGGCTTTAAGACGAAAGGTGGCTCATTCACGACACAGTCCATGGAGTACAACAAAAGCAAAACAGCCAAAGATCCAACGCTGCACCACAACAAGGTAAGACGAATTTCAATAAAAGAATTATTTCTTTGAAGCTGAATTATGCAGATATATTTTACATTCACATGTACAAAACGGATAGCCTAGTCAATTCCCATATAATTTGGTTTAAGGTTTTGCGACCACAATGTCGACTAAGATGTCGATGGTGATGATGACGTTATGTCTAGACAACAAAATCATTTTCATGCATGGATATATTAACAAACTCGTACTTGTATAATACAATGCACTTTCTCAGTATATTCCTCATGTGTGTCGCATATGGGCACGGGTGAATTAAAACTTATGTGAAAGAAAAAAACAAATGCACCTGTAATAAATCACGTTCGATAGATTTCTACCTGTGCATGACCTTGTTTTCTTGAGCTTTAAAGATGGTCTTTAGCTGTTGGGCGGTTTGATATGAATAAATTTGCTGGTTGCAATAAGTTCATAAAGTTGATATTCTGAACAACCCGTAAGGACAATGACATTGTGTAATGGAACTTAAACGGAGGACGTTAAGAAAAAGCTGAAGTAGAAATTCCCACCAGAAACATTCAGAACAAAGTAAATTTTACAAGTTTACTCATCGCGTTGCTCTGATTTTTTTTGAAGGCAAGAGTGAACCTACGCTTACCCTGAAAACGTCACGTGAATCACACATCATCTTTAAAAGGAATTTTCCTTTGGTAGAATGGTATTCTTGGTTGGATTATATCGTGCCTTCTTATATAGTTTGGTAGCGTAAACTAAGAGCTGACTCTGAAATCACCCGTTTTATTTTTGGCTTGCCGCAGATCCTTTCAGAGAGCTTCCGCATCTTGAAACATATTTCAGCCTCTAATTTTTTCAAACCTTTATACCAGGTTGTATTCTTTACATACATCCTGTGTAGATACTACTAGAAAACGTTAATTCCTTCAAATATTTCTAATAAGTGAAAATCAGCATATAGCTAATAATTGTGCCTGGCCTTAGTTCTCCTTATGTTCCTGACTGACATGACCTTACTTCTAAGCCTTCAACTGTCAAAATCTTTTATAAATTGACTGACCTAGTCCTTTGACAACATAAAAGTACAAGCTTATACCATATGTACAGAGGACGGAAATGAACATTTAGCTAATGATTATATTATTCGTATCCTGGGAACCATTGTTGAATGGGTCCCCGATGCTCAGTGTCGTTTGGTCCTTTGAAAAAAAAGCATAGCCCAGTAAGGACCATCAATTCCCAGCGTATGACGCTATTGTTTAAAATTCGCCCATACTACAGAAACTAAAGAGGTTTTCCCTGGCTCTTCGGTCGACATGTGTCCCAAGTTCTTTTTCACTACTACGTCTAGACCGAATAGGTTTATTACACTTGAAAAATCTAAAAAGAAGCGTTCTGTATTTTCATCTTCTACGCCGAAAGCTTAGCAGGTCTTGCCCTTTTGGAACCTTTTTTGTGTGACAGAATCTCCCACTTTTGCCGCTAAAGATCTCCTACTCATTCTTTTTCCATGCCTTAGTTATGTCCACAAAAGTTTATTTTGATGTTGTGTCATCTTTTGTATGTTGTCTTATTCTGAAATGGTCGGAATAAATGAATGAGTACATTTATTGATGTCTTACAATTTAAAAACATGTCAAACATAATTATTGCTCAATTTTGAACACTTTACTAAAGTAACTCTTCCAGTCAAGTCTACTTTCTCTTATATAATTGTAGTCGAACTTTATTGAGACTTTCTGTTTTTACATGTGTGTCTTAACCTTCCCTATTTATTTACTAGTCATTTGACAGTGACAATTGAGTCTAATGTGTAATATATTTGCAAAATAAAAAAAATAATAAATAATTAATGTAATAATATAATTTTCACAACCGATAGGTTGCACCTGCAGCGATAAAAAAGAACAAAATTAAAAGACAAGGTTATTTGAAAAGGCCTCATGATGGCGGTCGAAGGAAGTTACTATTAACCGACTAGCTAGCCACGCGGGCGTGGGGGTCTTAGTACATTATTTAAGCGCTGATCCTTCCATGTCACATGCACGAACACACAGAAAAAGCTTACTCGTTAATATTAGACAAAATAAATAATTAAATAGAAATAATGAAATGAAAGCATGTTAAAATATTCATTTTACATGAATTGTGCTGCACTGACTCTGCTTGATTTCGGGACTTCACTTACGCGTATGAATTCTGCTGTGCAACGTCCAATACGAATCTCCACTTCAGCTTGATTTCGGGACTTCAATGAATTTCGCTGCGCTGATTCTGACCACCTATGCTTCCTCTAACATGAAACTCCACCTCAGCCTAATTTCTGGATTTTACTTGCTTCTGCTGCGCTGATTCTGACCACCTCTGCTGTCTGCTTACTATCTTCTTGGGATCGATCTTAATCAAAATGTTCCCTTGGGCTTTCTAATTCAAAGATTTTGCGACTCGAGGACCTCTGGGGCAAAACACGTCACACAGATGCTAATACTTCTTGATTCTCTTTATAAACCTCAATCCATTAGAATTCTGTATTATTATCCTCAAAATTTGATACTTGATTATTATCCTCAAAACTTGATACTTGATTATTATCCTCAAAACTTGATACTTGATTATTATCCTCAAAACTTGACACACAACAATTATCCTCAATACTTAATTCACAATTTCTATCTCTCACTCAACATTTTACCATCCTTCTTATAGCTATACGTTCACAACAAACAAGTGAATCATATCTATGGAAAATTTCCCAAAAGCGTTCCAAGAATTTTTTGTGTTTTTGTTTTTTTCCTGAGAAGTTTTTTTTTGAGAATTTTTTTTATTTGTTTTTATATCAGCTTCAGATCGGAATACGTAATAAATGTAATTTTTGAGAGATATATCACTGGAGTCCACACTTGCAAGTTGTATTTATTTCAAATTTACATTTTTCTACAGTTTGCATACACAATTTCGCTCTTCAATGGTTCACAAATTAAAACTTAATTAACTTAATTCACATTTTCTTAACCTAAAACCTTATGGTCTTATATTTATTCTTTAGTTTAACCTTCTCATTGGTTTTGGCTAGCTGTAAGCTGCGCTCTCAGCGTTCAAACAATCAAACCTTTTGGAACAGGTTTTTTTCCCATCCGACCTGATTTCCAGGGTATAAGGAGGAATTGGGTGATGATGGGTTTACACATAAAGACTTTTACATTCGGAAAAATAGAACCGGCTGCATAAATAGGTGAAATTAACGCTATTTCTTCAATAGCTCTTGCGTGGGGCTCATTTTGAACCTATTTGTGAAATTCTTGCCTAAATATTTAATAGTATCCTTAGGCGGTACTATATCGCCATCAATACTCACTCGTATCGACTTGCTTTGTTGGACTGTCAATCTGTGTCCTTTCCCAGTCACGTGGCGGGAGCATATTACTTACGATTTCGTGGCGTTTACTTTCACTACCCAATCATTCAAGTAGCTTACTATTTCGTTGATTGCTCCCCAAGCCTTTCTATTTCTACAGCGGAAATGGAAAGAGCGTGACTGGCTAGTACAAATATGTCATCTGCAAATATAATAACCTTCGGGTTGCAAGACGAACTTTGGTTTGAAACTTGTAGAGTTGGTCTGGGTTGGAACATCGTGAAGGAAAAAAATTAAAAAGGTAGGACCCAAGTATGGAATCTTGTGGGACACCCTGTGTTCAAATTTGATGGACGATTTTCACAGTTGAAGTTTTGTTTAGTAAAAAGTTAACGAGCATTCTTGTAAAGAGAGAGGGATATTCGATGAGATATATTTGGAATTGAGACCGTCAGCTGAAAACAGAGTCAAACGCCTTTTCCTCTTCCAGTGCTCAAGCAATTGTGGATTGTTTCTTGCGCAATTTCTTGGTATCCGTATTATGTATCGGCATTGTTGCTTGTTCTGTCGCTTTCCTATGTAAATTGAAACTCTGAAATAAGGTTCTGAGAGAACACTTTAAAGCAACGTAGGATATTTCTTTACAGGACTTGATTTAGGTAAGATAGTAGCAAAATAGTCCTGAAATTAATAATATGCCCCTGGCATTGTGGCTAGCGAATGAGGAAAAGTGTGCCAGTGCTTCCAGGCTTCAGGAAAGTTAGAAACTATTTTTGGTGCAGTTATTGCAGATGATTGTCAAAATTTCCGCAACAACTGCTTCACATTTCCGCAGAACTATGTTGAGTATACCATCTAAGCCGTCATAGAGTTTGCTATTCAAGCTGGCAAGGATCTCGTCTACTTTGGTCTTCTGAGCGAAAAAGTCACCAAACATATCATGTCTCGGTTAACGAAGATGTTTAGATATGAGCCCTGGTAGCCGATTTTTGTGACTCTTACAAAGAAAGTTATCCCTGGTGTTGTCACGTTTGTTTTTTTTTGCTATTTCTTGGAATTGATTTCCTTTTCAATAATTCATCTGCTTTCGTAACTGGCCTGGTTATGTTCTTCGTCAGGATGCGCTCATAAAGCAACTCCTGCGTTCACAATGGGCTCCTCAATATCGTGTTTCTTGTTGCGGTTGTGCAGGTAGTGCTTGCGATCTCTTTCTGCTAAATTGATGAATTTTGCATGGAACTCCTGCTTATCACTTTTTTGAAAGTTTTTTGCTTTTCGTTTCGTCTAATTTTCGCCCCATGGCTTTTGTAATGTCTCCTTTGATTCGGTCAAAATTTAAAATCTTGATTGCCATGCGTTCTACCAATTGTAGGTGGATGTCCATTAATTTTGAGTTTGTCCTTTCTTTCTTGGCATGAAAGCTTTTGCTTTGGGTTTTCAGGGTGTCCTTTTCTGTCGTTTTTCATTTTATTGTGTTTTCATTTTATAGTTTTGTTTCCGCCTTTTATGATGTCATATACACGAATAGCAATTGTTTAATAATCAATATGTTTGCTCTTATACTATGTATTTATATAAGTCCACTTTTGTGAACTTTCAGTAATTTGATCGTTTCTAGGCAGTAAATTTGACAGCATTTGGTGTTTTGCTGATTTGTGTTTGTTCCGGCACAGAGGAAAATGTGTTTCAAAATTTTTTCTGGTAGTAGAAACAAAACTCCATCTTTCCCCGTCTGTGTCCTTGTTACGTTCACATATGGGTTTCAACGGTGTGCTACCTTCGATGTATGGTTTTGTTATGTTTCGCTCTTACTTCCTGTTTTTCCTGTTTTTCCGGTCTCCCTGTTTTACCCAGAAGTTGTGTTTTCCTCATAGTGTTAGATAGAAGCCAAAAAGATTGACATATCCTTCAGTAGTTTTTGACATTTCGTGCCATGTATACCTCTTCGCAGAGGATTGCATCTAGTTCTCTGTTCACTGTTGCCAGAGTTATTTTGATTGTGTCTATAATATTTGCATTATGGTCCACTAGTCTGGTTTTTATTGGCTTATCCATTCTTTTATTTCCTTTTAAACCTCTGTATCCAGGGACCCCTATTTTACGTCTTTTCGGGCTCGAGAGCCTGCCTGACATCCTACATCAGCTGTAAATCGATGCGGGTAAGGGCAAGCGCCTGCCGCGGCGATTTGCGTCCCCCGAATAGACGTGTCCTGCCGTTAAGGTTGTATTCAACCGCTGCTGTTGCAATTTTATCGACTGGAAATCTATGGCACGGCTCTCAAATTTGCAACTTCGATTGAGTTGCGGATGATCTACTATTGAGATTGCGGATGTTTTGGAACTATCAGTTTAGATCACAATTGCACTTATCGACGTGAAGTCCTGTCCAGTGACCCACTCTTCCCTGGTCGGTATGTGGTTCCAGTGAGCAGAAAGGGTGGATCAGCAAGTGCTGGGTTTTCTCTTGGTATTTTGAATCCGAAAAATTGTACTCATCCCTTCAGTTTCCCAAGAAATATCCATTAATATCAAATTGCTCTACGTAAACGTAGTCTGGTCCCTTTTAAATCTGCAATCAGAACAACATGCTGACCGCGATTTACAAAAAAATGAGTTAATTTACTTGATATTATTGAAACATAACGCCACCATCTCATAGTGTATTTAATTATCCCAAAGGAGCACACGAATTGATTCCAATTAAATTTTATTGCCGAATATTCTAAACTTTCGAAATGCCAACATTCGTCTCGTCAATGTCCTAATCGTTGAGTTTTGTGCGACGTGCAACTTACAATTAAATTCTAAATCAATTAAAATGGGGTTTGATTAATTTATTTACATCTTGTGTTGACATTGTTGGATATTATGTAACGTTGCACACAAGAAAGTCGACAGGAGTTCCAATGCCAGCAAATTAAGGATGGTTGTTGGTAGCGTTGTACAAATATCTTTAGTCTCCTTAAATGAGTCATGCTCACCCTTCTATTGATGCACACAATATCACTCTAAGCACATGTCAAACATTTCCCTAACCTTTCAGACTCGACGAGGTAATCTATTATCTTCTCACAAGCCAAATCATCTAAGCAATCCTTGAAAACTTACCCGTCCTTCTGCCAACTGTTTCCATTAAATTTCATTAATTCAATTATCCTGAGGACAATAGCAATCTCTTCTTCAGTTAGCTGCATTAACCAAACGATATATATTGCCTTTCAATCCACATTCAATCCCACCCCTACCACTACTTACCACCACCGACCCGCCCCCCTTCCCTCTTCGCTCATCCTTCGCGCCAGCAACTCGCCATATAAATCAGACATTTGAAATCACAACTTCACTGCTTCACGCTATATACACACCACAAAGGACATTCACTTTGCTGTGCATTGTGTTGAGTGTGCCAAGAGGATAGAGGATGTTTCGTTTGAAAGCTGAGTTATCCCACCAATTTCAAGGCAAGTGTATAAACTAAATTGTAACTTTACCATCCGCAATGCTACTCCACCCTGAACTCCTTCTTGCTCCATGTTGCCCAATTGAGGAGGGTTGATAGCGATAAAGCGAGCGTCAGGACAAACGCGCGTTTTTTTTTTTTGTACTGTCTTCTCACTTCTCGTATCTGGGTAGCCTCGTATATGAAGCTTTCGTGAAGGACGAAATGTTATTAGCGTGCACACGTGTTGTCAGCTGCACGTTTTATGGTGGCAAACAATTTTATTGGCGATATGCATAGCGAATGATGAGAGGACTTGGGAGCAGTTTGAATGTATTCACAGTATAAAACCGAGAACGGACAAAAATGAATGCGGATGGAATGAAGTTGTTTGAATCAAATTATGCGAACATTTTGGACAAGGACTAGGTTTTCTGTTTTGTGCATGTGACAATAAAATGAAAGCACTAACATTAGGTGGCGAGACAAATATTGTAAGGCTCCAGGGTGTGAACCACCCGAGTCATCTATCTTTGTACATCAACCACTTGACACGAAGGATCAACTCTTTCGACATTCTATTCGAAGCAAAGGTTAATGTACCCTTTTTTCTATCAGCATTTTATAGGCTTAGCCGCACTTCATCACTATAATCCTGCCAAAAGGGTCTGCTAACATTTTCAAATGAGAAACATTACTAGTATTTCTTTGCTGAGCAGCGAAAAAAAAAGGAAAAAAGACGACACAACATTTTCAACACGCTTCTGAAATAATTTTTCCGATTTTCCTTCACCCTTAAACGGATGGTGTCGTCATCATCCCCTTCAAAGTGATTTTTAGTGGTTTTTAAGTGACACCGGAGCATTTCCATTGATACGCTATCGAATAACATATCCGTGGAGGATATCGTCATATATGTATATATATTTCTATGTGTAGAGTGCTTAGGATTGGGAAGTCATGATATCCTTGCAAATATAAAGTACCACATTGAATTGGTCATGCTTTTGATCAGAGGCCAAACCATACACATTAGGCCATTTCATCTCTGCTTGGCAATTCCTTTTGAGCGAGAGATACGTTCAGTACATGACGTTGCTATGGAAATGCACGGAATATGGTATGGAAGTTTCCTGGTATAGTAGAGTCATTGCTTCCATTCTCGGTCGATACGGTAGAAGGTGGGAGGGTGGCAACGATAGGAAAATGAGAATGAAGTTGACGATGTTAGGCGGTAGATATCCGGGTAGGCCGTATTGTAAAGTGGCAGCTACAGCTGTCGAACGAAACGAATTGGAACGTCGAAATTGTGTCCTAGTTTATTAAAAGGCTATGACGCTATTTGTACTATAGGTCAAGTATACGAAATGCTGATGGCGGGGAAAGGATACAGTTTTTTTTCTCGGTGCTAGAGTTGAATCTAGGAAAACTGTTGGACATCAAACGACTGTTTTAAGGTGCTCCGAATAAGATTGCTTCGAAGCTGGTGAGCTGCTCGTTTCATAAACACATAACGCAACCTGGGGCTGAAAACGACAGGATAACAAATTTGAAATCCATAAGACCAAAAACATGTTGATTCTTGTACATTTAATTTGCGCTTCTGCTCTACGTAGGCAACAAGAGAAAACTACGTTCTGGTATTCATAAGCTCCATGCATAATCTTTACATATATTTTCTGCTTGTGCTAAACCTCCTAGCATCCTTCTTCCTTGCCGGCAAGGGGTGTAAGTAGAAATGTAACACGGAAGTGAACTATGGTTTCATGCCTTAAAGGAAAATTCAAGCAAGTCTAATCCAACAAAAATTTTGCATTTTCTGAAGATTCCCCTACACCATCAAGTTTTATAGTGTCCTTGATAGTATTTCTATTCATTCCATCCTGACAAGCAGTTTAGATTATGACTCATTAAATTTGATTAATAAAAATGTATTTCCCCAAATTAGAACGCTTCAATAATTACAAGATGGTTGTTGTGTGTGAAGGACGAAGGAACAAACTAATGAGAAGTTATATTGATGGATAAAGGATTACGTTGTGGATTGAATTTAGGTTAGAAATAACCACTTGAAAGATAATGAATTCATAGGAAAATATGGCGAGAACTGGTGAATACAGTTTTCTTTTTATTAACTTATCGGAGGAGAAGCATGAAGGATATATTAGAAACGATTTGAATTTTTCAAGTTTTTTTCTTTTTGTCCTTTAGATCTTTATAAAGTGATCTTAAGCAGTAACAGAATTAGAGCAAGACAGCCAATAAGTCATAAATATTAATGAAAAAAAATCATGCTCTGTATTAGGTAGGTTCACCTTAGATACGTGTATTACGTGTCCTTCGAACTGATTATAAACATTTGGGTCCTTTTAACATGAGAACTTTAGTTTGCTAATGCAAATTTTGCTGGCATCATTAGCCTTCAAACATTTGTCACCAGAAACCCATGTCAATTTGACGTTTACTCGGTTTTTTAGTGGAATTGAGGACCTGCATTTTATTCTAAAGTCCTGTACCGACTTTATGCCATTATTTGTTGAGTTTATATGCCCAGCGGTTTGTCTTATGCGTCAATCGAACTGAATAAAATCATATTAGGTTTCAGGTCTCATATAGGGTTCTCCAGGGAACTAGTTGTTAAGATCTAGCTGAGAACTCATAGAAAAATGTGTGGGTGTTCCAATTCCAAACGTTCCGGGTCTGCAGGTTAGTTTGTCGCAGCTAAGTGAGGCCTGTAGTTGTCACACATGAAAAACCATGAAAAAAGCTTCCTGTCCGGTAGTTCTGCGGATGTGATTCGTTTCAATTCCTGTCTTTTGGCTTAGATATTTTTGGTAATCGTTTCTAATATTGATACTACTGCTCTAAAGCTGTTCTTGTTTCCCAAGGAACGTTTTTCTTCTCTACGAAAACAACTGCAATGATATCGCATACCTTAGTTCCCTCTGCAATCTCACTTGCTGGTTCAAACCATATTTATGACTACCCATAGGGTTCCGCTTAGTTCCGTTTTTTTGGCTGCGTGTGGCACTTTGATTGCGTCTATTTTAATCAATTCTTAATCGGTTGATCCAGCATTTGCTGGTTTAATTTCCCTTTATATATTTGTGACCAGGTACCTATGTCAATTTGAGGACATGCCTTTGATCCTGCTTTGTACGCGCAAATGCTTGAATAGTGAAGAACAAAATATCCTCTTTCACTAACTGCTACACATAAGAAAAAGAGAAGTGTGAATCAGGTGAAGATTCCTTTGCCGTTATAGTTACCGTTATTCTGGCTGTCATGAGATATCTCGGAGAGGAATGCATCTTCGGATCTGAAATATAAAGAGCAACGACAGCATATGAAAGAGGCACTAATAAAACTCCTGAAACACTCATAATATAGGCCCGCGTCTTCGCAGTGGAATCTAGACTGCAGTTTGAGTCATGAATAATTTCATTCTTGTAAATTCCATTTTCGTATTCCTTTGGAATTCGCTCTTTGTCATGCTCATTAACAAAGGTTTTTAGTTTAGAAAGGCTTATAGCATATCCAACACACGAAAGCTGTCTGAAATAAGACGGCCAGGGAAAATATGCTTCTCAGTCATCGGATATTATTGTCCAATCTCTGCATTTACATGGAATTGTTCTCGATTAGAAATCACGTTTAAGGCTCCTCGTTCGCTTCTATGTCTGTCTTCAACCCCTTACGTATTCTTCGGTGCTTGCATGCTTATGCCTTTCATTTTTTGGGTGTTTCCTTTTCTCCAATGCCTTTTCAGGTCTGCTAAAAGAGATTTTCTTCAAGATTTCATCTGTAGGCTTCCTGCAGTGGTCATGTGATAAACATTTTCCCAGACTTTCGATTCCATATACATTTGAACCGCTTCCTCATTTTCAAATTTCCATACTTAAGGTTTTTGAATTTCGCGGCCATTTATACTGTATGTCCTTTACATTCCTTGCCTTAACATATTGTTGTGTTGAGCTTTAAATAAAAATTAAGACCCTTTTTTTCAACGCATAACGGATAATTATACAACCTCGACACTAGCTCTTTAGAGTTGGGGCCAGAGTTCTTCAGGACGCTATAACTGCACAACTGCATTGGCCTGGTCCCATGGAATAGGTGAATGAGGAACGAACACCGAGAAAAGTATTCGCAGGTAACCCAGTAAGGCTGAGTTGGACTCATTTCACGAAGATAGTGAAACTTTACGTGCATTTTCCAATCGGAGGACGCGGTCCGGTGAGCCATGTCTGAAGAACTTCTCTCATTGGAAATCTTAATTCATTTCCACTTGATAACTTTAGTGATGTTTGGTAAAATATTTAAGGTATATCAATATTTGGTTATAAACACGTTTCTTTATATGGCTAAAAGTGTTTTGGGGCCATTTCGAGGGTGCAAGCTACTAGGGAAAGTACGCTCGTCATTATCACGCTCAACTTTGTTTATCTTTTCCAAGGTTATCTACCAGGTATGTTTTTGTACACTGGAAGGACACTTCATTTTTAATTTATTTACTTACTTATTTATTTATCATATTTGTTTAATTTCATGTTTACTGGTTTATTAATATTATTATTGTTATTATTACGTTTTTTATTATTTTATTTATTTAAATCATTTGTTTGTTTTAATTTTTCTTCGTCCTATTTTTACGTTTAAATCCACTTAAAAATATATTAGATCATCATCATACGATTTAATAATTTATCAACGCTTTTCTTTTGTTTTTAAATATATTCCGACTTATCAAATTCACAATCTGTTGTGGATAATATTGAAGCAACAATTATTTACGTTTGCAGAGCAAAAAACTAAAAGTATTATATTGTCGTTTCACGGTACGATATCTCGTCGCGTAATCATTATCACAGTTGTTTATAAATGTTTAACAAATAAGTAAATAGGCGTTATAGAACGAGCTTTAGATTTAATATACTACTGAGGTGAACTTTGTATGATATTGTAGGGGCAAAGTGGATAAATATGGAGATTTGATTATTTAAATATTTAAGAATATTTGTTCAAGCTGCGATGTCATTAGAATCAAGGACAGTTGTATAAAAATTATTGTATAATAATAGAATTTATGATAGTTTTAATAACAATAACACTTATACTAGCAATACATTCCATAAGAATCGGAACTGATCTCAGAACAAGAAATTTTAAATAATAACATGATATTCACTTACTAGTGTCAAAGTTGCACCCTTGTACCTGGAGAGATTGCTATTATTGGGTTTTCGCAGGCTCCCCAAAGTTCTTCATCCCCAATTGTCTCAGGACTCGTGTTGTAACACCGTTACTGCTGTCCCCCCTTCATGTCCCATTGCATCCGGGTAACACGCAAAAATCAAAGACGGACAGTGTACGGGAGGGGGTGTGGCAGTCACAACCTGGTTTCTGGCCAAAAACTCTGGAGCTACGCCTGATGTGCAACTCGTCATGTAGTTGCAATGGAAAATGCAACCGTCGATTTTCTCCATGTGGGCTTATCGAACTACTTCCTTAAACAAAACCGACAAGAAGTGAAGCGGCCTCTGTTTAATCCTTTCTCTTCCCCTCCCCCTATCCGCCAATGAAAACGGAGCAGTTATCTAGGTTTTTACTTTGCGCTCTCCAGAGAAAAGAACGAAGAACGTACCACTCTCTTGAGAATCCCCATCGCCCGCGCATAGGCAGTACGTTTGACAATCGAATCCTACAAAGCTTCCCGCTTGTGCGCGCGCTTCAATCGATTGTCATGTAAGTGTAATATAAAGAGCCGTATTGAAGTGCTTAAAAGAACTGTATTGAAGCGCCAAAAAGAGCAATATTGAAGCGGTGTACAGAACATTGTAGCAGCACTAACTCTTCTGATCCCGATGACTTCTTTTCTATTTCGATGGAAGCAATTCTTTTCTATTTCGATGGAAGTTGTGGATCATCAAGTTAAGATACAGATCCTCTGTAGCTCAAAAAGTTCATCGATTCCCACGCTGAGTAGTTTCTCAAGCATCTTTTTAGCGACGTTCTGCTTTCACAGGGCCCATACATGCCCCTGATTGCTACCGTAGGGGCATGTATGGGCTACCATTTCTTTAGTTTGTCCAAAAAATCTTATTCTCCTTCCACTGTTTTGGGAATACCACTCCTGCAGGCAGAAATTAAATGTGCAAACCAGCCTGGGAAAAATGCTCAACGATTCCAGTTAATTTTCCTTCTTTAGAAAAGAAGATTTTCTAAAGATGAAAAACTTTTCACATTGAAAAACGTTTCGGGCCATCGAGTTGTAAAGCGTTTTTCAGTGTGGCAGTAGCTTGCATCTACCCATTCCTATTGAAGACAAGCTGTCAAGTTTCCCTGTCAAAGAGCAAAGGAATGATCGGGTTGATCAGGAAAAAGTACCCGGCAAATCTCCTCCTTTTTTACAGACAGGTTGACATATAAGTGGGCGTGTTCATAGCTCAAGTCCAGCAGATCCCTGTCAATGTTGTCAATACGGTTTTGATAGTAGGGAATCTTATTTTCATTGATAGACTTTCAGAGTGTGTTCTGAACGACATAGAAACCACCGTTCGGGACTAACACTCATCTCAATCATTTTAGCGTTGGCCCCTTTACAGCGATCTTTGTTGACCCCGATGACATGTCAGAATAACCAATTATCGCCAGTTTCATTACAATGACGTACTGACCTTGTTCAAAGTAGTATCCTTGCATCTTCAATAGACTTCAGTGACGGGTGTACAGAAGTCGCTGACAGACGTTAAGATAATCATGGTGTAACTCGTTATATTTGCAGCCACGATACCTCTACGTTGCGATACGGATACGTCCCCAGCCTATTCCTGATTCCTCGAAAAATGCGAGCAGACTCTACAGTGTACTGTTTCTCAATGTTGATCACACATAGATAGAGGTGAGATACCTACGTACTATTGAGCACGCTCACTTAAGGACGCTTGTTCACCGTGTAGTTCGGCAGCGCTCAATTTTCCTGAATAACTCACAAAAAGGGCTCCGAATTTGACATCTTTCCAAGAATCCCTCCCTCACAATTAAACAAGTGACATTCATTCCATTCCCAGCAACCAATTAGGGGCTGACTTCCCCTTTCCAATAGTAACAAAAAATAAAAAAAGCATTTGTTGTGCCGAAAGCTAGGACACAATGAACTATCGGAATTTCTTTTCCTTTTTCCCTTAGTATGCGCACATTTCATTTTGGAAATGCAAGTTTCTTCCTGAAACGGTGTCTTTGGTTGACTGAATGTGATAAGAAGCGTTAACATACTTTTTTACAAAGTTTCTAAACCGGCCATTGCCGAGGTTTGATTTGTTGTTCTTCAGATATACCTGACCACACATTCAAGTCTTTTTGATTTGCACAGGTCTGAATTCTTCTTAGGTCTAAGATACGTAGTCAAGGTTTCATTGCTCCTTTGAAATTTATCGGCAACAATTAGCTTTTGATAAACATTTTCACAAGGATGAGGAAGGGGGAGGGGTGCACACCAACAGGTAAACCTGAAATCATTTCAACGTAGCAGTAACAAATTTTGAGACTTAACCATCCAGGAAGTCAAACATAGTCATAGTTAAACGCACGATATACGGTCTGCTTTAGTTGAAGTTTGCGAATTTGGTCTTAGGTTGACAGCTGTAGAATATTAAGCCTGCTTTCTCCACGGCTTTTTGTTTGCGCTCTTTAGCGGTAGCACAGAAAGCGTTGTGAAGAATCTCAATGTGCTTTTTGCCCAGAGCTCATATTCAAGGTGACTTCTGGCATAACTCAATCGAGTGGTAAAAGAGTCGTCAGTAGTAATTCATCCTACTTTGAATGTAACCAAAGAATGGATAAATGGTATAGGATTAGAGACAAACTGACAGCTCTAAAGGTAATAAATACTTCTCAGCTGAGTGGGGAACGTGGTTCTTTGTGCCTGTGCCGTATGCAACGCTAGATACCTAGCTTTCTACTGATTCGAATCTGATTTTAAAACGTCATGCACATGAACCCTGTCAAAAATAGCAATCCTGGGCCTTATTTTTAAAATGCTTTAATCATTTCTTAGCATACTTTATCAAAGAACATGTAGTTTATGCCTGTCATTCTCAAAGATAGACTGTCAAAATGCTTTCCTCAAGCTGCCACAACTGTCACTGGATGCATCCTCCTGTCAGGTGAACACTGATTGTCTAAAACAGACGACAGTCCCCTAGATTGTATAGAATTAGAAATAGAATTGTATAAATGTTAAGTACTGAACTTTTCGCTTCTTTACATTTCAGAACGTTGTGGCTTTAAAATGTTCGAAAAAAAAAGTATTACGTTACGCTGATTCCTTGCGTAATATCTATAGTATTGAACAGTTGTGTTGTGGGAGAGGTCTTACGTAAATACATATCTAACTTATAACAATAAGTTATGCTGTTTGAGTTGCAAAGATACAAACAAGTTGACTTGCATCTTGAATTTGTTCAGTACAACGATTGCGATGTGAGATCAGGCATGCAATACTGATTGTTATGTATGTTTTTCTTGAGATTTTCGCTGTTGTTGTTGTTGTGTTCGTCGTCTTTTAACAATCTTGAAGTCGTTTCGTTGATGTTGAACCATACAATGTATCTGCAATTTGTTCGACATGAAGGTGTACTTGAAACCTGCACAAATGCGTAGTATGCATTACCAAACATCTTTAGTTATTGCTCACTAATTTTTGCTTTTTGGGAGTGTGCTCACTTGTGCGGATATTATGAAATTTCAGGTGAAGCCCACGGATCATCATTTGTTTGAACTCAGATATTTCCTATTGCTGAGACCTTCAAATTGGAAGAGGTATGGCCTTAACATCGCCGAGTACACTCGATTCGGAAGACCTTGGCTGTTCAGCGCTAGCGTGTAAAGATTGTCCCGCACGTGGGCCCACTATAAGTGCACTCAATTTCCATTTGCATGTGTTTGCCAGCTAACTAGCTCAGCCATATCAATTTATTGCTGTATGATAGCCATAAAGCTGGACTGGTGAGCAAGGAATGAATGAAAACTAGCTGAACTGCCGCGATATGTTGCCACGAGGCATATGAGTGTGTATGATTATTGTTGGAACGGTAAAACAGCGAGTATATTGCGATTTTTTACGACAATAGCGCAGCGTACGTGCAGAATTATTAATAATTTTGTTCTGATCTGCAACTCAGCGTTAGCGGTCTCCGCGAACTTGCGGTCGCATCAACAATTTAGCGGAGCTTCCGCTCCCCTGGTCTTCCGTACAACCTTCGAACTTCTTCAGACTTAACAAGTTGAAGATGTACGTAGCAGGTATGGCCCTGATCAAACAATGCGTTACTATATTTCCTTGCCTCTATGTCATTGTACCTGGAAGACGTGAGCTCCAGCCTACTTGGCTTATCTATATTTTATTCGTAAGACTGCGTAATACCATGCCTCACTTGATCATGTGACATGCGATCTGCATATTAGACATGTGAAGAATTACATTAAAAACTGAACATAGTCCCGAGTAGCGGATCGCAAAACGGATGTGAAACGGAAAAATTTAATTGTTCAAATGGTTCTTTTATTAGCGCTGAAGTGAGGTTTCACAGGTTCCCTCCGCAATACCAGCAATACTATACCATCGACACGGTCTCGGTACAGAAGTCAGTCAATGTCGACATACATAGGTTTGACCCTTCTACAGCACACATGTCTGCGATATGTGTGGCGGAGCCGAATGGAGTTTGCTGGCGTAATCCACAAGAAGTTACAGCCAGTGAAGATATTTAAAAGATATATGGGTACTTAGAGATGCATGTAGGAATGAATGAATGAAAGAATGAATGACATGCTTGCAACACCAGCAACATGTTAGTTATGCATCAGTTGAAGAATTGGTTAAACGATTTTCCAAGCGAACCTTTTCATCTTTTTTATGACTATGTTTAATTGACATGCAAATGAGAAGTAATTGCTGGGGCAGTGTCTTTGGTAATGTTTGAATTTTATGCGATAAATCATAAAAGTGACAGATAATTTGGTAATTGGGTTAAAGAGAGATTTGTGAGTTTGGTAGAACCAACTCTAGAATCGATTGCATCAGATCTACAAATTGTTCCATGTATCGTGCGGTAATCGGCTTAACCCGAACGAAGGACTCTGTTAGTTGACAGTTTTTAATTTGTCATGAAATGGCATAATGTGACAGTTCCGGTTCTTAGAAAGATAGTCATTCCAGCGCTACCAACAATCTACTAGCGCAATTTAGGTCGTGGGTGGAGGATTAACTCGAATCCACTGGGGCTCAGCTATCTACCTAGGAACCAGCATGTCCTGTCCATGAGACTATTGCCCGTTGAGACTATCTGTAACACAACGAATTTCGAAGTGTATTACCAGGAAATATTATCATGCGAGAATTTCTAGCTGATTTAATCAATCAATGCTAGTGTCCTATTTGTATGAAAAAACCATCCTTCTTCAGGAAGAAATAACTCGTATAAACATGCATGCATAACTGCGAAATTAATATCATGAAATGTTTGAAAAACAATTGTTTTTAAAGGTGACATCAGTAAGTACAAAAATTGAAGGTTCTTTCACAAGCATCTTGAAAGAGAGAGTATCTAGCATGTCTTCAACAAAGCTCTTATCCAGATCCAAAAATCTTTCTCGTACACTTTCAAAGATAACATATGTTTAAAATCTGGATTTCTCCTCTTGATTCGTCCTATTGCACGTATACAATCACTGAGCCTGCTGAAATTTTTATAGTTTCAATTTGCCGAAGCCTTAATAGCTTATGAATGTAACACAATTCCTTTCTTTTCCTTCCGAATTTTAAAGTTAAATCTTAAAACTTATAACAAAAACTCTTAATTTAAAACAGCAAAAATGGATGATGAATACTTAACCTAATGCCTATTTAAAAAAAACTACTCTGAAAAATAATAAATCAAATGAATAGAAAAAATGTGAAATGTGATAATAAATAAAATAAAAATTTGTTTCAGGATTTTGATGGTATAGTGGTGACAGCTGTTTACGCCCTCAGTGTGGGACTTCCAAACTTGCAATGCTTCTGGACTACCCACTAAAAACCTTCCCTGCTAACCTGAGAACCTATCCCGGAATCGTTTGGCACATCACTTTGAGCTAGGTACTGTATTCCTATGCCTAGAGGCGCCTTCACATTATGGGGATCCTTTCTCAAGAAGAAAAGGGAGGGAAAGGATTTAAAGTGATTTCTCCATCCCCAACATCTCACAGCGCTCCAGTATGGCTTTTTGTGACAGTGTTAGCACTGACCGAGCATATTATACCACGCAATTCCATTTGTCAACCGTTTTCAGCATTTCTCCGATTATACGTTCGGGCAGAGCTTCCCGATTTCGTTGAAGGGGTCACCACACTGCTAACTTCCTCTTTTTTAAGAGAAGAATGTGTGGCAGGCGTGATCTACCTCTCCTGCACAAACCCATGACCTTTAAGGTTAGAAGGAGACTAAGGAAGTGCTCCCAATAATACGGTTGAAGAAAACTTTTTGAATTTGTTTCATTACAGTCGCATGCCCAAATAACATTGTTTTCTGTGCCCCTAGAAGAAACGCCTCCTGACCAAAACTGCAGCATGGCCTGGTGGATATGGAAGCCATTACATCGATTGAATCTTCTGCAAAATATTTCCCATCCAAGCTCCATTGTCCTTGTTCAAATCTTCTCTTTACCTCGTTAGTCGTTGGAAGCAAGACTGCGATTGTCTTCACACCGTTTAACATTTTGTCTCATTGTAAACCCATCCTGGCTGTGCCTTTTTGCATTTGTTACTATAACAATTGATTGGTTACTATAATAATTCCGGTGCGCCTAGAACGCCTCAAGCAGGTTGATCTTTCTGAGAAAGTCAATGATCTGCTTCGGCCTCAGGCGTCTGAATTCCTCCTCGACAAGGAAGCAACTTTCTAAACTGTCTCTTTTCCTGCGGCACAGTCCGTCCCAGTGTGCCAGCAGATACACTGGTGTTTCCTCTGCAAGACTGCCTAATCTGCACTCATCATTCGCTGTCAAGCCCATCCTTTTAAGATGTCCTCCGAGTGTGCAGTGTCCCGTGAAGATCCCAATCAGGAACCTTAGCTTTCCTTTAATTATTTGGATCCACGCTCGAAACTTATCGTCATAAAAGTCGAGGAACAGCTTCGACATTTGAAGCCCTGGAAGTTAATTCCAGAGCCTATTGCATTCTCTTTTCGCAGTTTCCTTTAGGGGCCCTATGAATGAAATACATTTTAGTTGCGCTAAAGGGTTCATGAACGATTAATGCTGTCGATTCTCCTTTCCTCGCCGGTTGGTCCGCCTGCTTATTAGCCTCATTCCTGCGTGCCCCGGCACTGTATGCCTATTGTCAGCACTCAATTTGTTGGGTATATTTCAACAATATAGAACCATTATCGATGTAATCACCGGAGAATCTAGTGCTTTTAAGACTCCTTGGCTATCGGATATTCTAGCAATAGTTTTGCCTTTGTATCCTTTGTCTTTGGTGAGGTGTCCGCTTACAGCAATGGAATGGACCATAGCTAGAAATATACTTGGCATACTTCTCATCGATTGGTAGTATTTGGTGCCAGGTCTAAATACTCCAATCTCACAATACTCCACTACTCAAAAATTGTTGTCCATTTGTCGTTTGTCCATTTTCGGTCCCTTCGACCGAAATGCGAACTCCTCCAACCGATGGTACCAACTGACAAGGAAATAAAGACTTAACCTGTGCGTTCCAGTTTAGCTTCGCCATTTACTAGAAACCGTTACTAATTCTACTTCTACTACTACTTCTACTTCTACTACCTATACAACAATTACCACCACTACTACTAATACTACTTCTACTTCTACCACTACTACTTCTACCACTGCTACTACTTTAGCAACAACTATGACTTCTGCTATTACTACTACTACTACTACTACTACTTCAAAGCTTATCGATTTAAAAAATGTATTCGATTCCTGTGTTTGTAGTCGTTTCTTGGAAGTATTTTTTTCAACCGTGATTCCTCAAAATGTACCTAGTCTATTCCACTTGACTCGTGCGTTCTTCACTGTGGATATTGTCATTTTTTGGAATTGATTGGGTCTTACCAAAGTTTATTTCAATCTTCTGCCTCGTCAAATATTCCAATAGTGGATTCAAGTAGCGTTTGAATCCTAATCTTCTTGAGTTAGCGTTTCGACCTGTGACAAGTAGATAATTGACAGCATAAGGGACCATTTGACATTTGAGGGCAGAGCAGAAATATCAGTAGTGTAAATAAAGTACGATATAAGGAAGGTCCTAATCTCGAAGATTTTTATTATTATTCTGACAGCAATCCCTCCCCTTACCATCCATCTCTTCTATATTTCCGGTAGGTATTCCTGGCGAGCCCAAAGGGGCCTTATGTCAAATTAAATGCATAATAGGTCCAGGATTAGGTTGTCGCTGTGACAAGGATGGTGTTTAGTTGATAATTTAGTCCCAGTTGTCACTGGGAGTCCGACGTAAAGTTAAGAGTGGGAGTCCGGGAGTCAGGGCTGAATAGCCTGCACCACTCCTTTTGATTTAGCAAAGATCAGGGTCGCCACGAATATCCCCCAAATGACACAATTGTTTATAGTTCGGTCGTTCTGCTGGAGTCAAAGAAGACTTCGACTCTTTGGCTCAAGTCTTTGATTCTCTTCCAGTTGTTTTGGGGTAGTAAGCTTCATCCAAACCATGCGTTGATTAATTACACTAAGACAATCTAGAAGAAAGTGTTCTGTATTTTCTAATTCTTAGCCACAGGCTGGGAAGGTTCCATTAGTTTGGGTTTGCATTTCGACCCAAATATTGATTGTCTATTAATACGGCTCTCAATGTTGAAAGCTCCTCGAGAAAAGACAAAATACATCGATTGTCTTGGCTGTCTATCATTCCAAGCCGTTTATACCACTTTCAAGAGGCGTTCGTCTTTGCTCCTTTTCCCTGTTCTGTGTGACACTTTGTTTGCGACTAATCTAATAACTTCTTGTGGGCTGATTCAGTTTTTCCAATTTTTCATTTTGACTTTATCTGGTTTTTTAATATGTTACTTCCGTTGAGATAGGATAATCTCTGGAAAGATCTAGGTCACGCCTCCCTCATCTCTATTCGAACTGTCGTTTTAAATCCAGATCACTTCCGGATGTGAAGTCCTTCATTATTTTCCATTCTTCCCTCATCGAAAGGCTTATCATTAAAGATGTTGTTGTGTTCATCATCGACTGGAATCCGGCCGGGCCCCTTTTTGTTCTCTCCATTTGCTTCAGATTTTCGAGGTCTCCCATTGAGAGGCGGCCAAGAAAGATCCTTTTTAGATTTCAATCGAACGCTTCCAAGGGATACTTTTTCCAATTTGTATAATGGCATAAGGTTGAGCATTATCTGCTTTAAAGGAGTTAGCATACTTCTAATGAAAGCTGTAACGCCAAGGCTGGTTAGTGGATCTTTGGTCCTTACGAAGTTTAACTTTTGTTGTGCCCGCCACCAAACTAATTCCTCTTTGATAGTTATTGACCTGACTATTACTCGGTGGTTTTTAGATTTTCAGATCTGGTACTGAGAAGTGCTACAGGAGCTCTTCATTTGACTTCTTCTATGTGCGGACTCCAAATTAGCTTTAAGGATAATTCTAGGAACTTTATCTCGCTTATCGAACGTATAATTTTCCGATACGGAAGTGTCAGACGATAAGACTTTCCCGATTTTGTGCTACGTAAGCTCCGTTTTGTCGGAGTTGATCCGTGAAAAACTCGAGAATCAATTTGTCACAGTCCGCAGAGATTGTGATTTTGTTGACATGGAAAACTCTACTCTCTAGAATCGTCAAAAATAACTCTCTTTTCTCTCTATTCTCTAAATTAGTCAATGAGTCAATCATTTGGTCGAGCTGCAGTACTGTTACAAGTTTATACATTTTAAATACGAGTCCTTGGTGTCAGCTCTTGTAAAATGCTTTCGGTAACTTAATCATCACAAGTCTACTGATATATTGCGGTTTAATCATGTTCTATTGCTTTGGAGCATCCTTGCAAGGTGTGAAGATCTGTAGAGTACGCTTGTTGAAATTCAAATTGCTCTCTCTCTCTCTCTCTCTCTTCTTAGTTAGTGTTTTTATTCTAAGCAAATAAGGTCAAGAGATACCAAAAATCAATTATTTGAGCTCGGAAGACAAAAATCTTATGGATCCCTAACTTTTTTGGATTAAGAGATTGCTAGAGAACTGGAGCAACGAGCAGTAGAAAGCGATAGTAAACGATGATCATATGCCTCGATGTGAAGTAACCTGATCCCCAACTATTGTGTGTAAAATTGTGAAAATTAAAGTCGGGAAGTACACAAATATTCCTCTGAGGGTTCAACCGAAATCGAGAACCTCAGCAGCATGTTCTGTGGGTACAGCTGCTGGTATGATCGATTACATAATGAGTATGACCATGTCTCACTGGACTCCTTTTAGCGACAGTCATTGCATGGTGAACCTGCTGTCTTCGGGGAAGAGTTATTTATAAATTTTCTGAGGTTTCTTGAGGTTCTTCACTTTTCATCTGGAAAAGTTTGCACTAACTTAACATTCAGAATTGAACCCAAGTGTGGACGTTGTATAAGGAATAGAGACTTCACTACTTACCTAAAAATATATACAATCTTCAAATAGATCGAGAATTCCTGCCCTGCTTCGCAATTTTGTTTGCTTGGGATAGATCGAGGATTCCTGCCCTGCTTCGTATTTTTAATGTTAAGTTTTGAGGTCAGAATTAAATTAATTTAATTAATTAAAATTTGATTAATTAATTAAACTACTCAACATAGTTTAATTTTTTAAAAGAATTTGACTGTGCAGTGAATTGATGCTGATATATATTATAAATATGGATTTAGACTGACGATTGAACTCTAGAACTAAAGATATTGAACTCTAGACGAGAAATATGTCCTCAATTGAGGAATAAGTGGGATAGATAGATAACAAAATTATTTCAAGTGTTGGAGATTGGGGAGAAAAGGATGAGATAAACGAGAAATGGTTGGAATATACATTTGTTGTGCCTTGAAGTAACGAAACAGCAGAAACACGTAAGAAGGAATGCTTTAAAGCTTAGAACTCCGCTGAAAACAGAGAGTTGTATTTAATTTAGATAAATTTCGCATAAACAGACTTCTCCATGAATTCAAAAGAATATCAAAAAGTGTTGACGCTGCAAATCAGTGCGCAAATCTAATCAAAAAGTGTAGAAGCTGCAACGTCCAAATTTTCCTTTGGAACTCGGAACTTCAAATCAAACTTTTTCGAACTTCAAATGTTAAAAAGATTTTCATGCAGGTTCAAAGATAAAACACACATCAGCGAGTACTCGAGCGAATCAAGGTTTTTTTTGAGAATTAGGTTCAGCTAACCTTGGTTAGAGTGTTTACAAATCGAACTCAACTAGCAACAGCCAGCAAAGATATTTCAAGAAGATATTACCATCATTTGAATATTAAACCTTCTTATTCTAAAGACGTTTCTTTCAGTAGGATATCGTAGATATCGTAAATTTACACTTATGACTAACATCCAATTGCACGTGTCCGCGTTGCATCACAATTATCAACAACAAGAGTGGAAAAAAAACGCATTTTTCTCCCTCCAATCATTGAGCCGCAGCTCATATGCTGCCCATTCACAAAAGATACGGAAACCTTCAAATTTTAAGGTCGAAAAATATAAAGTTTGTTACTTGCTTGCTGACTTCGCTGTAATATTCCAAGCAAAACACTTGAACAATAGCAGCAGCCAACGAATAAACAATAAACGTACAGCGGATAATAACATCGAAATTACTCAGCAGCAGTAACAACAGCGTGCATTAACAGAGGCACCAGCTCCACCAACAGAGGCATTGACAGACCAAAAACAGCCCGCAGCCGGCAGGTATCACTAGAATGTTCACGTATGTAAGTAACTGGCATATATGATAGTAATAAACATTAGTAGCAATTGACCTCGCGACGAACACGATCAACAAAAATCCAAGATCGTGCCATTCTGTACGCCTCATGTGCTGCCACTCTCATAGTCGCGGGGTGTAGAAGTGATCGCGGCACATATGATGATATGAAAGCCGCGTCCGTGTTTGCATCGCGATATAGACAGTGGAAGCAAGTGAGGTTGGTCAATAATCCCTTGTTTGTACGTTTAATGCGTATATCGACCTCACACCTTTGCTATGCTCCTCATATGAGAGCCTGTTAAGGCATCACAATGCACTGAGCGTGCACACTTTCATGTCACACATGAGTATAGTACGCTCGGCTACCTGCCGTGGACTTACCTGTTTGATTTGTCTAAGAAAATTTGGTGTGATCGACAGATCATGTTGGTCCCGTCTGCAGGGATCGGATTTGATTACGAGGCATGAGCTGAATCCGATAGATACGAAATCAATGCATTACATACTCAATTTGCGACCAACGTGATTTCGACACTACTCCAATCTTAATTGCAAAGATGAAAACAGTCGTGTCAAGTTGACTTAATCAGTGTCAACGAATCCAGGAACTAAATCATCCCCGTCCCTGCAGTTCAATCGACGTCAGGCCACCTAAAGTGCCGACTCAGCATCATTAACATACGAACTTTTGTTCGCCAACGTGCCATCTATCTTTCAATGGTACTTGAATGCTACACTCAATGAACAATTCAAACTATCTTTTATCTTTGTATTACAACACATCGTCGACGACGACGACGACAGATCCTCTGTCACATATTAGCCAACTTAAGGTATGCCCAGGTGTGCGGCAAGATCCTTAGGGTGGAAAATATGTGGCTGATGTACTCGCCGGGTCCAGGGCTTATTGCGATCCCGCGCATATGTGGAGTTCTTATGCTCGCGTATCTTCGACCCATTTCCATCATGTCTCGATACAAAAGATACTCGCAAGCATTTTTAACCAGAAAACGAAATACAAACTCAACGCGCATAACGCATATAAATATTTAATGCCACCGAGTTGAATTAAGAAGAGCACGCGCTTGCGCTTGATACCGCCCTGGAAATAAGAAAGTCTGTTCACCTGAGAAAAAGAAAACCCTCCAAGCCACCTCTCGGGTGATTGCGGTAGGGAGCGACAAGGTATCTTTTAAGTAAATTGCCAGGCATGCGCGCACTTAAGCGACCGCGAAATGTATCTTTTGGGTTGAATGGAAAGTAGCGAAATACTTCGTTGGGCAGGTATTGAAGCCTAAGATCGCGAATGTTACGAGGCCGGGGACAATGCCGCTCAACACCAGGTGTCTGAAATTGAATGTGTGGAATACCAATGGGCACTACTGCAGTACAGGTGAGAGGGAATGGCCGGGCATTGCATAAGGGCGGATTTGATTGTGCATTCGTATATTAACTGAAATTTTAATGAAATCGTATGTTGAACAGACTACTGCAGCTGAACGTATTCTTACCATCTTCGCAAAAGGACACGCTGAGTATAGTGACTAAGATACAAGGATCGTATCTTTATGTAAAAAACTTCTCCAACATCTCTCATACGAGTGTGATTCCGGCCTACATACCTTTTGGCACGTCAGCAAGGACTACATCAGACAGGTGATCACTGTTGCTATGAACAAACAAGAGCAAGGGGGTGTCTACCATAAATACCGTGACAGATGTATCTGAGACACTGAGCAAACACTGTGGCACGAAACATTCCTTCTCCTGCAAAGTATACGCACCACCACATAAGATCTACTAAGGTACAATGGTGTATATTTTGATGTCATAACGACCGGTGTGGACTTTCAATTTGTGCTAGACTGGTTTCCCAGCATATTCATGCATGGTCGTATAGGTTTTAGGTTGACGCAATGAATCCAAGTATTTGACGTCGAATGACGCACTCATAGCATAAAGATGATCGTTTAGATGTTTACCTTAGCGATGATGAACCAACCAAGTGATCTCCTCCGAGCACCAACTGTTTGGAATGATTGTTTTTGGGGCTTCCCAACTCTGAAATGAAAAAACAAAAAATTTAACAAAAGAAAATAAACACACAAAGATGGAAGGAAGGAGATCAATTCGTATCTCATATTTATGCCCATATGTAGTTACCGTGTAAACTTCCGCATCGTTTAAAGTATTTTTGCACCTGTGTGTATTTTTGAGGTTGAGATTGTTTTCATGGTAGATACATCTGACAGTAATTTAATTAGAAACAATGTGAAGAAGGCGAGACAGATAATGAAGGAAAGTGGAAATCGATTTCTATGGGATCGAAGAATGACCAGAAATTTCGAATGAATTGACCTTAGCCGGAAGCTTCAGGAAAGGAACTCTAGCTCACAATCCTTGGTACGTTTGTAGTTCGCCAAATTTAATGTTAACCTAGCTGACATCATGGATTTCATTTTCTTTTTTCAAATTCGAATTATTTTTGAAAATCTTATGTTGCTCTTCTCAAACCTAAGTTTTGTCCATTATATTCTAAGTTTTCGGATTACACGATTTGCATTATTTGCTAAAAATCGCAGCTACAATTTTCACGTTTTCGCGCAAAAATTAGACTTTTCGGGTTCCACTGACATTAGGTTACGAAAGGGCTGCTACCCGTTTAGAAAAAAGCCCAAAAACCTAAAGTCCAAGAACCCTTGTTTATAATTTTTTCGTGCCCCAGCGCTTCGTGGAACAAAACGAGTAAACTCGTCTCGCGCGAGTTACGAAACCTTCATATCCGTTTATAAAAGAAAAGACAAAGGTTTCGTTCTTCTAAATTATTTATTCTAATCTGGTTGTTTCCAGCCCAAAAGATAACTACGAACTGACTTCTCTTTCGTTAAACAGTCCAAAAGTAATAATGCAATTCAAGTAAATAATGCTGATTATACATAACAAGAACAATGTGAGAAAGGATTTAGATACTATGGGGAATTTAGAAAATCATCTGTCTAGACAATTAGGTGTCAGGTAAAATTTAGAATATCATCTGTCTAGACAATTAGGTGTCAGGTAAGTCGGCGATGAATTTGAACCTTATACATAACTCCTCCCCCCTTAGAAGGGCGATGGTTACAGGAACATCGGAGACGTGGCCATCGCAGGATTGCATCTTGGATTCGGGATGAATTTTGTTTCCTTGCAGCGTAAGTATGTGAAGGTTATTGTTGCTAGGATGATGAGTACGATGGTAATTTGTAAGACGTAGCATCTTTTCGAAGTTTCGAACAAGTTGATTTCGGTTGCATCGGGGAACTTGAATCTGGTAAGTGTGTGGAGCTCGATCCTTGGAGAAACGGTCTCGTTGTTTTTTCCAGGAGTGATCGGGAAGATGTTTATGTGCTAGACCAAAACACGCTGTTAGTACTACTATTCGTAATACCATTTAAATTGATACTGCATCCTTCGAGATGGATCAATACAGTTCCAGAAATTGATCCTTTTGTCGAATCACATGTCGTTTCTAAAGGCGTCGCTGGGATGTTCGTGGCGAGCACATAGTTCGGTTCTGGTTGTGTAATATCCGGCGTATTTGCATCAGGTTCAGATTGGCAGGAGGTTGTTTTTCCATTAATGATGTTAGCGATGCATCTGGAATTGCTTGCCAATTTGTTAACGATACGATTTTGTTTGCAATAAAAGGTTCCCTCAATTTTAGGACACATTTCGTCAAAGAATTGAACACTTTGAGGCTCTAGGGCGATATAGGGTGTCGTTATGATTTTCAAGTGGTTTTGTTGGGTAGTGGGATGATATGGAAGAAAGGAAGGGTTGTATTGGCAAAAGTGGGTATTTGGATGTTGAATATAATATTAGTGTTATTATAGTATGCCTGAAGGTTTAGAAATTCATAAATGTGCTCATCAGATTGAACATTGACCGATTGATTTTGAAGGTTTTTCTGGATTTCTGTAAGTTCAATTTTGTTTAGAATTTGTTTCGAGTTTGTGAGTAAGTTCGGTGATTTTAATTTTTGTAATAGCTAGAGTATCTGAAGTTTCATGGTTTTGGTTGAAATTCTTAATGGAAGTCCTGATATTGTCTATGGTTTCTTTCGTAATTTCCTAGTTGAATTACATGAATTATGTTACTGTAAGAAATTATGTTCCTAGTCATGCCCAGCCGAAGCGGCAGAAGTCCGTGGTTGTTGTTGAGTGTTTGTATCTCTATCTTCTGTCCTTTCACCATCAGCAATACCTTGAAATTTACGTTTTGCCTTAACTTTGGATTTATGTAACTTTTGATTTTTTGTTGTTATTAGTGTGACTCGTTTGTTGGTCTTGATTTTGTGTTTACTAAATCTAGGTGTTATTTTATTTCTTCTACACTCTTTACGAAATATTGCTTCATTTTCATTCAAACTGGGTGCTTCTATTCGATTTTTATTTAGTTTTGCTAAATTTTTATTAACGATTTCGTCAACTTTTCTTTTGATTTTTGGATAAACTTGGGATCGAAACTCGTTCAATTTTTTCAAATAATCATGTTGATCATTGAATTTGACTTCTTTCTCGAAGGTATGAACTCTACCGGAGAACACCTCATAAGGAGTAAGTTTGGTTGTCGAGTGTATGGCGTTATTGTATGTTATAAGAGCTTCGTTCAATATATCGTCATGGTCTGTGTCCAAATTTTCTTTTTTTCGTTTTTCTAAAATTATCCTGTAAGTTTCTGTAAGGGTAGAATGCAATCTTTCAACGTACGCGTTGCTGCTTGTCTGTTGGAATGATGTAAAATGAACTTTTATGTTGTATTGCTTGCAAAAATCTTTGAATATCGTGGATGTCATTTCCGTGCCCTGATCTGCAACTAGTTTTTCGGGGATGCCGTGAAGGCTCATGAAATGTCGCAATGATTTGACTATGTTTAGGCTATTTTTGGTTGGTAAGGTATAGGCAGCAGCAAATTTCGAGAAGCGGTCTATAATTGTGAGTATTGACTTGCCATTTATGGTGTAGACGTCTATGTATATATTGTCTAGAGGTTTTCGAGGGCTATCAGAATTTTGGAATTTGATTTTTAATGGTTTTCTATCGTATTTCTGGATTTGGCATGTTTCGCAGTTGTTAATGATTTTCGTTATTTTTTCTTTTAGGTAAGGGAAATAATAATCTCTTTTAAGGTGTTGAAAAGTTTCATTGATGCCTCGATGGTTACTATTTTGATGATATTCATTGATTAACTTGTCCTGTTCATCTGCTTCAGTTATATCTGTGATCAGCTCTGTGCATCGAATGAGCTTGAAAGTTCGTGATTGTGAAAGAAATTTTGAATAGACAGATTGAACTACTTTGAAAATCTCATTGGATGTATATATGGCATTGAGTTTGTGAGCCGTTAAGAATTTTTTGAATAGCTCCAGGGTGTTATTTTCGTTGAAAGAATGCATCTGGATCGTGCGTCTTTGTCTGTTTTTGAATGGCATTGCGAGTGTTGTTTTGGGTGTTTTGTCGGTTTCTTCTAAAAAAATTTGTAGGGTAAACTCATTCAGGGGACGTTCTGAGATCGGGATCCCATCGTCCAAGTTTTCAGTGGCTGAGTGTATGGTGGAGCCATGTTCTGTTTGAAGTGAGGTGTTATTTTCGCTGTCAAGTAATTCATTAGCATTGGCTTCGATAGGTATAGGAGGACTATATTCGTTTAACCTGATTCTACTCAAGGCGTCAGCGTTGGAGTTTAAACTTCCTTTTTTGTAGACGATCTCATAGTCAAATTCCTCAAGCTTCAAACGCCATCTGACTAATTTTGAATTCGGTTCCTTTAGATTCATTAAGTAAGTTAAGGGTTTATGGTCTGTTATTATTCGAAATTTTCGCCCAAATAAATACGGCCTGAAATATTTTACACCCCATACGATCGCTAATAACTCTTTCTCGATCGTGGAGTAATTGATCTCAGAGTCTGTTAAGGTTCTGCTAGCGTAACTGATAGGTTTGTCCCTGCCTATTGGACCTTGGGATAAGACTGCTCCAATCGCATAATCGCTAGCGTCAGTGGTCAGGACGAATGGTTTGCTGAAATCGGGGTATTGTAGAATTGGATCGTTCGTTAAAAGATCCTTACACATGTCGAATGTCTGAACGTACTTTTCCGTAAGTTGGACGGATCTACCTTTCTTTAAACACTCAGTTAAAGGTTTCGTGAGCTTCGCAAAGTCTTTAATAAACTTGCGGTAATAACCAAGTAACCCTAAAAACATTTTAATCTCCTTTTGTGACATAGGGATTGGAAAGTTTTTTATTGCTTGAATTTTATCGGGATTGGGTTTTACTCCGTCTGGTGTGACAATGTGGCCTAAGAACGCTATTTCTTTATGAAGGAATTCTGATTTATCTAACTGTATTTTAAAGTTTGCTTGACGGAGTTTGTTAAAAACCTTTCTTAAATTTTCGCCGTGCTCTTGGAGTGAGGTTGAAAAAACTATTATGTCGTCAAGGTAAACCAAGCAGATTTTTCCTTGAAGGTCTTGTAGTACGTTGTCCATGACTCTTTGGAACGTAGATGGTGCGTTTTTGAGTCCGAAGGGCATCCGCACGTATTCATAGTGCCCATTATCAACAGTGAAGGCTGTCTTTTTTATATCTTTAGGGTCTATCTCGATTTGATGGAACCCGCTTGCGAGGTCTAATGTAGAGAAGTAAAGGCACTTCCCTAGTTTGTCAAGGATATCAGTGATATTCGGAAGAGGGTAACGGTCAGTTATCGTCTTTTCATTCAGTTTGCGATAGTCGATGACTAACCTCCACTTCTGTTTACCGCTTGCATCTTTCTTTTTAGGGACTATCCAGACGGGTGAGCTCCATGGTGAATAGCTCGGTTGGATAATTCCTTGATCCAGCATATCTGAAATCTGTTTCTTCACTTCTTCCCTGTGAATATACGGATATCGATATGATTTTGTGTAAATAGGTGCATCATCTGTTGTTGTGATGCAGTGTTTGATTTTGTTTGTGAAGCTTAACTTTTGGCCCTCGCGAAAGAATATATCGTCATAATTTTGGCACAATTTTGTTATCAGTTTTTTCTCTTCTCCATTTAAGTGGGACGTACGGATCAATTTGGTAATATCTTCGGCAGAAAAGTTTTCACCGTTGGTGATAGGATCGATATTAAAATTATTTATTTCGATGAATTTTGAGAGTTCTGAGACCTCGAGTGGTTGTTCTAGAAAAAGGAGTTTTTCGTCGTTTGATGTGTTGTTGATGGCTATTAAACTGTACCAGTCCTTAGCTTTATAAACCCCTTCTTCAATACGCAGGTAAGGTGTTACTTCAGTAGCTTTAATGTATATGTCACCATCGCGAACATCAACTGGGAGTTTAACTATGAATTTTGATAATGCGGGTACAACAAATTTCTGAGAGACTATATTGGGTTTAAATTCTAAGGGAATTGAGGCATTGTTGGTGGACAATATTTTGTTTGCAAGATCAACCTTCGCTCGTAGTTTGGATAAAATATCCAATCCTAGCAACCCATCAAAGTATTGGTTAAATTTGAATACCAAAAATTTCATTTCACCTGGTTGTCTGAACTCAACGAAATTTGGGAACGTCACTTGTTGGCTTAGTACATGTTTATTCAGTACGGTATTAATAATAACCGGTTTGGTAATTTCTATTTGGCTAGGGTGTACGAATGCAGGGTTAATAAACGAAGTCGAAGCACCAGTATCAATTAGGAATTTGAGATTGCGGCCAAATGGAGAAGATATTTTAATATATGGCAAATTTGATCCATGTGAATTGATGTCTACGTATCCTGTAGGTTGTGTGAGGCAGCTATAATAAAATTTTCATCATCTATTTCGCTTATGTATGGTTCGCAATTTGTATTAGATTGGTCTTGTCCGTAACCTTCTGGTTCGTAGTAGTCTGTTGTTTCAGGATCTTTGTAGTAATAAAAATTGTCAAGTTCTTGTCGGTAAGCCTCACTTGGAACTGGTTGAAAATATGTGGCGTTGTTTGTACTTTTGGTAGTTGGTTCTAGTTTATTTATGTTATGAAGTTCCTTGGACGTAAAACGAGGAGGTCCTGTTTGCCGAAAGAAATTATTGGTTAAGAAATTTGGCTGTTGCGCCTGTCTGGCTTGGTTATTGCGTAAATGCGTGTACCCTGAGCTTGTATCCATTGGCTCGGGCCTAGGTAATGCCGGTCTATTAAATTGTAATCCAAATTGCTGGTTATTTGGATAGTTGTTGAAATTATTGCTTGAAAAATTCCTTTGAGGGAAAGGATTTTGTCCTGATTGTTGAGGTCTAAACATTGGTTGGGTGGGTCGAAATGTACGGAACAGTGGTTGATTTGTGGCAAGAGAGGGTTGGTTAAATTTAAACTGTGGTTGAATATTACTGTTACTAAAAGAATATGTGGGTAATTTTAAATTTTGTAAAATTGGAGCCTTATTCGAAAGAAAAGGATTTGTTGGAGGTTTCTTTTGTAAAGTCGAGCAATCGTGTTTTGCATAGAATATGTTCTGTTCCTGGATACAGTACGAGAAAGCAGTTGCGAGTGCATCTGGCTTCATGGCCCTAACCGTTGCACCAAGAGGCTCACGAAGTCCTGTCAAGAAGACGTTCAGGCACATTTCCGAAAATAGTTCTCTTTTAGCTTTAATTACATTTTCATCCGTTTCGTGGATCAAAACATGGTTGATCATCGTGGAAAGGAGTTCTATTATCTCGCTGTAAAATTTCTCGAATGATTTTTCGCTTTGCCGTGTATTGTGCAAATCGCGAATTAAGGAGGTTTCATTACGTTTGTCACTGTAGTGAAGCGTAAGGTTTTTCTTGATTTCCGACCAGTCCAACGACGTCCCGTACATATTAAGGACCTCGTTGGCAGGACCCTCAATTTTATTACGAATTGCCCTCAAAAGGACTCTGCCATAGGCTGGTGAGGATGGAGAAATAACTGTGAGAATTTCCTCGACATTGTCGATGAAATCTCGAAGAAGTCTGGGATTACCATTAAATTTCGGTAGGTCCTTTACCGCATCAGGGACTCTTAAGGAGTTGAAAACATCCGCTATGGTCGCCATTGTCGGATCAATCGTTAAGTCTAACAAAGGGGCGGAACGATCCGATAACTCACTATTTTCCGAAATATTAACGTTCGCGTCGAACAAATCACCCAAATTTACCTCACTTCCACTAATTTGTTCAATACTTATATTTTCAGGTGGCACTCTTCTTAAATTGTTAGTATTTCTTAAGCGCGGATAAGGGTTGTTGTAATTTTTTCTATTGAAAAATGGCATAAGGGGTAAAAGAAATGCGGTTCGTATTGTTCACTTTTTCGTTAAGTTAACCGCACTTTGTCAATTAAGATTTTTTTTTTTTTTATAAAACACTAATTTTCAACATCAATAACACTAATATTTTAAAGTAAAATCAATTTATATAATAAAGGAAAGGATGAAAGAATATAGGAAAGTATTCAATAACTTTGACTTACGTGGCTAAAATAAAGGTGTGGTCCGTCAAATTCGATGATCCTTCGAAGATTATCCTTGTGGCCGGTTTCCTGTATTTTCACGGTACTGCTCGATATTCCTTCGGGGTTCACCGTTACTTTCTTGGTATTCGAAATCACTTGGTTCGTTTACGCACTTCTAACTTCTCGTGTATGCTACCGAGAAAATGTTAAAATGTCGCGAAAAAAAAAAATCCGTAATCGACTGCGCCAGTTACGAAACCTTCATATCCGTTTATAAAAGAAAAGACAAAGGTTTCGTTCTTCTAAATTATTTATTCTAATCTGGTTGTTTCCAGCCCAAAAGATAACTACGAACTGACTTCTCTTTCGTTAAACAGTCCAAAAGTAATAATGCAATTCAAGTAAATAATGCTGATTATACATAACAAGAACAATGTGAGAAAGGATTTAGATAATATGGGGAATTTAGAAAATCATCTGTCTAGACAATTAGGTGTCAGGTAAAATTTAGAATATCATCTGTCTAGACAATTAGGTGTCAGGTAAGTCGGCGATGAATTTGAACCTTATACATAACTCGCGTTTAAGTTTCTCTAGGGATCTTACGAGTTTACTCGTTTCCCGCAAAGAATGTGGTACGCCTTTTGTACTGTATTCACAATTCCTTGAAAGTACGTATGACAGTTCCCAACTTTGGGAAAAATTGGAACTCCGTCCATGAGTCAATTGAACACTCTAATGAGTGTTAATCCTACCTGACTTCACGATCGAGTATTTACCGATTTTCTCAACCACTCTTTTACCAAATTCTTTAGGCATGGCTTCTTGACAGCATCTTCTATCCAGAAAAGCATTTTAGATACCTAAAACAAACATTCCTTCATGCACTACATGAGAGAGCAATACCTTGACCTTTTTGATAGAAAAGTATAGTAAAGTCTCTCCAGAAAGTCCGAAAAAAGAGCACAGTTTTGCGGGTGAAGCAACATGCTTTTACTCTTTATTCCTGTCATCCTAGAAACACAAAATAAGACGCAACTGGTGGGTTTTCTAAGAATTCTGTTTCCGACTGTTCTTTGCTTTGGAAAACGAATTTCTGTAGCTTACTTTTACTTTAAGGTATAGAAAATGAAACTCTGCCCAAATAAATGCGACAAGCACCCTGTTTAGTGGGTGATCCTGAAGATTTGCGCCGCTGGGGTCGTATAGACGTTGAAATCCTACACTCTCGTCGAAAAACAATGATCGCAAGGAAGTCTTCTTTAAACCCTTATCATATTTTTACTGCTTTTCGTAAAAAACTAATAGAAATCCTATACTCGAAAGTTGACAAGAGTCCGGGTCTCAAAGAAGATTCTTAAAGCTCAAATACAAATTATGTTACGAATAATAATTTCAGTCAGTTTAATTTTACAAATATTGAAATAAAAAATTGAAATTTTATTAATTTTTTATATTTAAAATTATTAAAAATAATTTGTTTTTGTTTGCGTTTGGGATGTGAAAGCCGTTTACGTGCTGAGTGTTTCAAAATTGTTTTTGCATCCTTAGCATCTACTGAAACATCTACATCTCACCAAAATCTCAGATCTCCCTTGTCTCTCATATGTGACAAAATTCGCAGTTTGAATTCAGCACCTTGTCTAGCAACCAGTCTGGCTCAGTTTTTCTTTCGAAAAGGTCAAATCGCAGCCTGATCCGATTGTTACTTGAGCCATTGCGTCAATTAATAATCTGTATCCTCTGGACTAGGCTTATTGCCCAAGTCTTTCGCGAAATGTGCGGCGCGCTTCTTATGCGGTTGTCCTTTTCATAACACCATGCTTTATCATTCTCTCGACTAGATCCATACTCGAGTCTTGTGGCAGGTATGCGATTTATTTGCTTCGTGCATCCTTTTTTTGGATTTTTCTGTCAAAAATCAAGGAGGTTGATAATTCCTTTCTCCTCTCGAAAAGAAACTCTAAGGTTCCCTCAGCATAGAAAGCCTCACTTTCGCTCTTACTTCTCACTTTTATATCACAACCGTTTATGGGACAGTTCTTCATGCAATTGTAATCCGAATGGCTCCTTGCCTCTGCAGAAATGTCAAATATTTACAATACGGCTTCGTACCTAGTATGTCAGCCAAATATTCGATGCTATCTAGGAGCACAGATTCTTTTGTGGTCATATGTAAGCGTCTCTTGCGCGAGTTTGAATCCCCAGTATTGGTTACCATATGATACGAGATAGCTGCAGCGGTCTTTTCAGCCGTTTTCTTTTTATTTCGTCAAAAAATATCCTTTTCAAGTCACTCATCACGCCAATATATCTCATTGATTCCTACGAACCGGTCATCCAAACCTCTAATATGTTCGGATGTAGCCCTCAGGATTCGTTCTCAATAAATCTTGAGGATAATTTTTAAATATCTACACTAGAAACATAGAGGTATCCAGTGATCGATGGTACATCCTGCAATGATTTTAGATTTGCAGGAATATCAATTCAACTAGCAATCCACGATTTCACATGTTGCATTTACCCGTTTGTCGTCTCGGTCGAATTTTAGTAAAAGAAACAATTTTTTACTTACTACAATTTTTACTTACTACAATTTTTTAAATGCATATGCCCGATTTGGGAGTTGCTTGCTCTTTTCTTCAGTGCTTATATTTCGAAAAAAGCACTAAAGAAGGGAGTAAAGTAGTTTTTTCTTTAAGAAAATCATTGATTGCCTGATTCCAGGCAATATCTGACTGGACTTATGTAGGGTCTGCTCGCCGGTGTGTTTGCCTAATAGCGCCAATCCGCTGGTACCTTAAAACAGGGCGGAAAAACGGAAACCGAGACCTTAAAACGCGTTATCAACACCATCTCAGAAATGCGGAACAAGAAAAGAACCTTGTGGTAACCCTCATGTAATGTCGATTCTTCACTGATTCCGTTTATGTTGTAGCGAAACTTAAACCTTAGAATGATTCCTCAATATCTTCACTAGATGCATCGGTATCTGAATGATTTTAAATTAGTGGGAATACTCATACACGGCGGAATCGAATATATTTCTAAATCTGGGAATCACATGTGGTACCATATGTCTAATGTGGCAAATTTACACTTCTACTCGCTGGACCGAGTTCAACTCGTCTGTCATGGCCATCGATGATGGATTGTCTAAATCTGAGGTTTTTCGTTGAAGAGGAAGAAATCCTATGGCTCGCATGGTCTTCCCGAGTTTCCTTCTGATCAGGGTGTAACGGACAGGGGTAATACATAATGAAGCTGCAGGACTCTCGTCTCCTCAGTACTTTGGGAACACACACTCCTGCTGACATAAGTTGAATGTCAGGTAACAACAAATCGAAGATGGTTACTTATTAAAGCACTTCTGATGGAATGTTCACTGTACACTGCCGTCTGCATCGCTTCGTTTGACGCCTTTTCACTAAGGGTTGAGTATCGGTTGGGTTTTCCACCACAAGAGTATTCGATTGAAAGAGTTAGGCAGGAAATAGTGTCCAGACAATCTCGTCCAGTTCTGTTGCTTAAAATGCATACGTGTCCTGAGCCTATGCACATTCACCCTGACAACTTGTAGCCCGAGGTCCTTTTTAGTATCATCAACACCAGCAGCGGACTTTACTTTCATTAATAAATTTCTAAGACGATTTTTCAACTAACTGGTATATCTGTATAGCGGAATGTGACTCATCCCATTATTTTTAAACTTCGGATTCTAGGCTGATTCTGTGACATTTCTATTTAAAAATCTATGTAAACACCAATACACAACAAATATAGAAATCGTGACTGTGACGCGAGGTCAAAGAAATGGCAGATTGAGGATCGGCTTAGAGTACTGTGTTTTCAGCCTTTATTTCTTTAGTACCCTTCAAGATTCTTGGTATGATTTGATCGGTTTGACCGAAAAATATTTCGGCAAACACTTTGTCGTCCTTATTCTCAATGCTGTGCAACGAGAAGCTTGCTCGATAATTTCGAGTACAATATTCTCGTGATCACTACGGGAGTCGCCCTCAAGCGGTCTCCATTTTTGGGTCAGAGACATAAAAAACCTTGAGGACAAAAATTCTAGGACGGTTCCAAAACAGCCGCTCTGGCGGAAAGTTGATGTATTATCAATTTTGATGACAAAAAGTCAGGTCAGGGCAATCGCTCCTCCCATAAGTTCATCTCTCTTGAATCGTTATGTGTCATTCTTTGCGCCTTGTCTTTCAAATGATTCGTCCTTTAGATTTAAATCAGTTTTCTCTCGTTTTTTGAACCTGGTATGCAAAAATGTCAGTGGCCCAATTAGCGTTAGACAGATACTGGAAAGTGTTGTCTCCACGCATCTTACCGGTAGGAAATTATACTCCTGACGAAGCGCAGAACAGATAATTGTCCTGAATGGAGCACCTTAACTTTCGACCAGAGGGCTTTCGGCCGATTGAGGTTCAACCGCCCTTAAAACGCCTCTCAGCCGCTTGCCTTGAACCCCTTTTAGCCTCTTGTTCTGTTTTTGGGAACAACAACTTGAAGTCAGCTTTGATAGAAGTGTCACGTAATATTTTCCACTGATCGGGTTGGGAGGGGCTTAAGGCTCAGTTCAATTTCAGTGCTAATCATTCATCTCGTTTTTCGCCTGCAGTCATCTTTGAGGAAAGCGTTGGATTCTGCTCACAAGGATCTCAAGCTAAGTAGTTCTGTTCTTGGTATCTTCGCTGTTTTTGTTTTGTTGAATCAGTTTGCATAGCCTCCGCTGCAAATTTTGACGATGCATCAGGGGTTTTCTGCGAGGGTAGCGCGTCCTAGACGTTTGACCTGATCGCAGACCTCGAGTGCTCGATAATGGCTTGTGTTGGTGCAAATTTTCTAAACTCCCTTAATGAGATAATAGAAATAATATTAACAGGAGCAATATGGACCATTTTTGGTGAAAATTCTGGGACAGATAGGGCTAACTTGATGCATCTTTGACTGGAACCCTGCGGACTTAGCCTATGCCACTTATTCTAGTAAAATGTTACATCGAATTAGTTTCAAATAGTTTAAGGGTTCCTCAAGGTCTCTATCGTTTATTTCTGAGGATGGAGACGTCTTCATGGAAAAAGGACATTTACATTTCTTGCTGTTCTTGATCCGGGTGCAGTGACAACCGCTGTCCTTAATATGCATATGGTCAATAATTTCGTAGCTATTTACCTGTTGCTTTTCATGCATGAATCAGAATCAATTGAGAACTTAAATGTGCATGCGCGATCATCAAAAGTTACTTCCGCTACTCATTCACATCTCTCCATTGCTGATGAGGAGCGTCAAGATCAAAGCCCAAAGAAATTAATGAGAAATCAATGTGTGCGTTTTAGTTTTTTTCTTTTCTTTGTTGTTGTTCAATATTTTCTTGGTCACGCATTGTTCATTCAAGACACTTCTATTGAAGCGCTTCAGCTTTGATGTCTCATCATGTGAAATCCTTGAAAATGGAAAATTCAAGATCATCCTCAACACCCGCACAATATTCTCAGAACAGCAAATACAGGCAGATTAACATAACAAATATAACAAAATGTTAAATAATTGTATGAGGATCGAGTGAACTTCACTTATGAACCTTGTGTGAGTGTCACGCGTGCTGAGACAGTTTTATTGTTGTTATTGCGATCATTTTATTGGTGTAGATACGAAATGTATCTATAAATTGTTTGCAAGCTTTTATTATTTTTTTTTTGTTCAATTTTCTTCGTCATACATCGTCACTATGGAAAGCTTCGATCACGTAATAGTTCAACTCACGAGTAATAAAATTTTGTTTTCTATGCACGTGTTAATTTTCAAGCTTTCCACTTGATCGCAAGCGTCTTGCAAGCGAGGATATCCGCGATGCGTTGGACGCGTTCTGCAGTGGAACTTTGTCCAAGCGTGATAATGTCCGTGACGTATGTGATTCTGATGAACAAGGAAAACATGATATGACGAGCTTGTGTTTTTCCCACCTTCTTGGTACCCAATAAATATTCTCGTGCTAGTATATGCAACATTAGACTAATACATGCATGGTTTCATATTAGAAATTCATAACAAATACAAAAAAAAACCAACGATTTGTTTTGCCAACATACAAAACTGCGACAAGAGCCCTCGCATCATCAATCATATTCATTTTTAACATTACGTAGAAAGATAGTTACACGGAATTTCTTACATAGTTGATTGCGATCTTGAAGAAAAAAAAATATTTCGGGGAATTTCCCGCGGGTGGAACATATTAAAAATAGCACACATATGTACCCACAGTTAGGTTGCTTTATGCGTGACGCTGAAAGCTTTCTCAAGCGATTCGCGTTAATTTTGCAGTAATTGTGAAAAATGCGTCATCTTCGACTTATAGTAAATGTGATCATGGTCATTCATCAATAAACATCATGGCATATATCTTAAATGTTAACACGCTTAGTTACAATTGTACTTAGATCCAAGAAATTCATGAGGTATGAAACGTGGTTAAGGCAAGGTCATTTTTGTTGTTTACGGAGAGATATAAATAGAAAAAAAAAATTATTATTGCCTTATTCTTATTTGCTACTTGCAATGCAATATTGATTACAGCATCTACTTGTAAGGCGTTTATGGAGTTTGGGGAAAAAAAATTGTGCAACCGTAGTAGGAACATGTAAGAAAAGTATAAATGTTTTTTTTTCTTTGAGTATAGACACTATTCATAATATAATCTAGTACTTTTTACTATTTTTCATACGGAAATATCGTATTGTACGTTTTTTATTATTTTAACGAAGTTTGAACAAGTTCCGGAAATCGTAGATAAATTTTTCAAAAGCATTGTTTTCTTAATTATATCGCCAAAAAAAAGATTTTAGCGAAATCAGAATTTCGCTTGTCAATTTTTTGTACTAGATTATTGATTAAGACAACCTGCTAGAAAAAGAATTTCAAACGTGCAATATTATCGTTATAGTTGTGGACAAAAAATTTAGTGTGGATAGTAAACCAGCTCAAAATTCTCGATTCCTATACAGCATACCCTGTAATCGATTCCCAAGGCGGTTGTGTTTGAATTTCTGGGTGAGAATCACAACCTCAAATAGGCCGACGGAGGTTCAGGGTACGTCAAATTTGATCCTGACGAAATCATTGTTTTATGTATCTTTGGTCTCAAAATCAAATCACTCGAATACAAGGCCTAGGCTTAGGACTAAGCTGTGGCGCCAATGATTATCATTTATTCTAGGCCATTATCTTCCTATACATGTCTTATGCTAACTTTCCACACAATTTATTATAGCACAGTCTTATTTTATTCGTAGAAAGCATGTTAGTTTATTCATATTAAGTTTCAAAAGCTTAGAAGACTTACTGGGTCAAGACGAGCGCGGACATTGCACGATATTTGCAAAGTTTGCTAAACCGTCAAAGAAAGTGGTCAACAAGTCTTCTTTGGGTATCATGGCGTCCCGGGCCAGGCGAGCGATCGAAAGAACCCTGAGTGAGACCGTGCATAAATATGATAGTATTTCCACCACGACTCTCGTTGTGGAAATTTTTCAGCAAGAATTTATGAATGCTCCATTTTTGGTCTTCTTTGACAATGGTGTTAATTTTCAGATAACACATTTTCTTGCTTTGTGGAGTGTTAGGGGTGACTGTTTGGGACGTAAGAGTTAGATTAGCTGGTGGTAAGCTGGAACCAATCACGGCTAGAATCTATCAAAAATAGTTTGCACTTTGTGCACATACCCAAAAAGCTAACGAAACTAGGGCCGAGATACCGTCGATGTGCGGAAACAACCAAGAAACACAACTGAAAAAGGATTCACCGACTCAACTGAAAGAGTGAAATTTTGAGAGCAGGCTAAGGTAGACATCCTCGCTTTTATCATTTCCATCTAATCTACCTTAATTAGCCCTGTAAATGTAATCAGACTAAAGATTGAAAAACAAGTTGAAATGTAAGTAGGACCATCAAAACAAAATGTCAAACCACTGGGAGACCACAAGCGACTGTCTCAGCCGTTATGTCCTTAATGTGAATCAGCTCGGTCCAACATGTGAATCTGTCACAAAAGCTAACAGAAATCTGGTGCAGGCGGTAACGATCTAATAAGTGATCGTTTGGTCAAGATTTGGTCATATCGTCGCAAGACCCTTCTTCATTAAAATTCCGACAAAACTATCGGCGTTTATTTGGACAGGATTCGAAACTCCTGGATGGCAAAGGAAATTGAATGGCTCATGGCATATCCCTGGTAATGAACGGGTGACCTCAATCAGTAGTATGTACTTTTGTGTTATGTACAACACACAGTCTAAGTTGCAATGATGATTAGGATTCATTGTTCAACTATCGGTTGAAATCAGCGTTGTCCTGTTTTTACTTCTTCAGAAATTTATAGCCGAAAGATTATTTCGAAACTGCCTCCATTCTTGACAACATATCCGAGCTAACAACTTCCCGAGCATTTGTTACAAATATAAATCTTTGATATGATTCTGATGTTATCAAAGTTATTGAAAACAAATGAAAGTCCTTGCAACATTCGATCAATGACTCGCTGAATTTTCGGATGGCATTTAGCAAACAAATTGCATCCCGAGGAACTCGCACAATCCAAATCATGTTATAAGCGCAGTCTTTCCGATGATGTAATTTTGAACAGGGATATTTTTGTATAAATATAAATGCTCGTATGTGTAATATGTATACACTATGTATAATATGTATAATATGTATAATATGTAAAATATGTATGCTCGGGTCAGGCCGAAGTCCGATGGAACTTTGGTTATTTTTCTACAAATAATCTGGGTTACGAAAACAGTTATCCACATTAATTCAAAAATTTTGAATGTGTAAAACGAAGTAACGACCAAGGATTGTTTATATATGTTAAGACTTCTGTATCTCGCTAATCCTTGGAATCAAGTCTCATTTACCAGCCCATGTTGAACTCGACCGTTTGCAGATGCGCATTTTGTCCTTTCAGGTGATTGTATGTTTTTCTGGAGTCAGACAGAGGGGATTTGGAATGCACTGCATGGTCTTTGGCCTCAAAAAGGCAGGAGACAGTTGTTGGCAAAGGTGTCATGGGTCGGATGAGGTTATATTGACAAGTTCTTGTAGTAAATTTGTATAGTCCGAATCGTTGACTAACGAAGTTATTCATTTCATACACATCCACCGATTGTATCTTACCAAATTCCTTTAGTTTAGTTTTTCTGTCGATGATTATCGCATTTTTTTGAACCGAATCATAATTCGTAATATATCGAAAAATCTGCGGCGAAGGTTGACGGAGTCACGTCGGGGTCACCAATAAAGTCAAAAAACTTTTCGTTTGAAGAAATGATGTAATTTGCGTAGCAAGATTCAAAGTTGAGTGGAGTTTAAGATTTTACCGGAATAAGTAGTAGTAAGCGAATTCAAATTTTAGGTTCACCACTAACTTGAACTGAACTGATCCCTAGACACAGCGGTGTAGAAGGAAACGAAAGAGACCAAAGACCAAAATGCCACTAGAATAGAAACAATTAATATGCCACTAGCAACGGTAAAAAGGCAACTAGACGAAATCCTTTGGAAAGAGACAGATACGGCTTGGAATGACAGGAACGACTGCAGGATAAGCCGAGCTATTTGGCCTCATCCTAATCAAATGAAAACAAAACAACTCCTAGGAAAAACTTGAAATGGCGTTAGAACATTGGTGGCAGTATTAATGGGCCATAATCTTCTAGGTCAACACGCCAAACGAATAGGAATCCAGATGGAGGACATCTGCCGAGCTTGTTGCAGCCAGGAGGAAGAAAATACAGAACACTTCCTCCTAGATTGCCCGAGTCTGGCCAACAAACGCCTTACTTGGCTAAGGTGTACTGGCGCAGCAGAATTGGAACACTTGGCGACCACAGAACTGGGGGAACTCCTTGGCTTCTGTAGGACGATAGGATGGACCATCTGTGAACAATTGTACTACACATGGGGAGCTAGGGGCCGATTTCGGGCCTATGCTAATTTCCAGCAAGTGGACCTCAGTACAATAATAATAATAAAAATAATAATAATAATAATAATAATAATAATAAAAACTTGAACTGAACGGCGAACAATCCGCCGAGTATTGGGTGAACCACGTCGGGGTCACCAATATAATAAACTTTCTATTTAAGAAACGTTGTTCTTTGAATACCGTTTTGAATATTACCGGATGAAGTAGTTAGAAATTCAAAACGTAGATTTGCTACTAATTGAAACTGGACGCGGAGAATTCGCCGAGGACTGCGCGAATTACTAGGGGGTCGCCAATGTAGTTACATAAACCTTTCTTTTGAGGAAAAATTGTTCTTTTAGTACAGTGATTCGAAGATGGATGGGGTTTTCAATTTTACCACAATCAGTTGTCAGGAAATTCAAATTAAAGTTTCGCCACCAACTTTAACTGGACGCAGCTAATCCTGACAACTCGTAACATTAAAATCAAAACCGTTGATATTTTCCTTGAATTCTATATGGAGAGAAAATCTGTCCAAGTTTTTGTTGTATCTGATTTAATCTACCCGGACCTATTACAATTAAATCTCGATTGATTGCGCTTCAGTAAAGTCAGAATCTGAGTAAGCAAACCACCCAAACAAATGCAAACCATAAAACTACCCCAATAAGCTGGCAAATAATGTAAACAACAAACAGATTGTATTGCTTAACTTGTTGATTTACAAATATTTTCGCAATACGACTCATCCACCATTGATGTAAAATGAAAAAAAAAAAGGAAAATATTGCGACTAGTATGCATGCTATTTTATAAAAACATTTCTGTTAGAAAATCCCAACAGTCCAAATAACACAAACATCAACAACGATGACACCAACAACAACAACAACAAAAGTGGCAACAAATTAATAAATAAATATCAACAATCTCCTAACCACCTGGAAGTGATAACAACAAATCGTATGTGAACATGTGAATGTTTCTCTGCACTTCTAATAGTCTAATTTCGGATTGCAAACGAGCGAAAAAAGAGCCATGTATCGATGCTGTTTTCAGGAAAAGGGAGAAATTACTGCGATTTCATACCATAAAAGCTTCTTGCTCAACGGAACCATACACGTACGTGTATGTGGAATTCAATTCGAAGAGCAAGGTTGGGTGTGGGTGGCGGAAAAGTTGGGGTCTGGAGCTTTCAACGAATTGAATTTGTACCCATTCCAAGCAACCCTTGGTTTGTACCGAGCTCAATCCCTGTTCTGCCTCCCAATTAATTAGCTCCTACTTACATCGGTTTCGAACATGGGACCTGCATGCCCAACTGCGAAAAGCCATTGATTTTATAACATTCGTAAAATGAACCTCAGGAGTAGTTACATGTTTCGGAAAGTGTAAGGACCTATAGAATGTCCCATTGTAGATTGGATACGCCACAGATTATGATACAATATCTACAGGAAAGCATCTACATCCCCCCCCTCTTCCCCTTTCTCTAACTCCCCTTTTTATCGTCTCTTTGATTATAATTGTTGCAAATATTCCACAGTACGACCCCTGAAACTGATTTCTATGCTTGGTTGTAACTTTGTTGCACAATTGCAAAAGTATCTTAATCTTATTTGAATCCATAAGAATTGTAGATACAATCGATCTGGTAAGGTGAAATCAACAAAGCAAGAATTAATTTTAATATTCAGAAAATGTTTGAAGAATTGCGAGAATTTTTCGCTGAATTTTCATGCATTGACTTCAATTTTAGTCAATTTTATTATTATCATCATCAACGGCAACAGCAGAGTGGTCTGCAAATTGTTTTGCGTTTCAGAGGGGGGAAAAGTTTATTAGATAGGAAATTATTTATAGAAATGCTAACATATTTGCAGCAATAGGTGCGGGTGATTTTCTTGTTGTTGGAATGTGTGGAACGCCATTTAAATGATATTGTCGGACGAGTAAGTAAGTTAATGGAGGGATGGTGATAAGTGTTTAAATAAAATTTTATATGGGGAATGTTTTGAGGTATGTTGGAAATTTTTATGTTTTTATTTTGGGTACAAACAATTTTTTTGTTTTGGTTTTCGGGTGGGATCTTATGTGTAGATGAATTTGTTTAGATAAGGGTAGGTTTGTGACATTTAAAGTGATATTTATGTTTTTTTTTTATCAGAAAACAATGCAAAAAGTATGAACCGATAATCTTTCAATCAGAGCAAACAATTTGCAGACTAATTGTAACCTCTGTTCCCGAGACTGCACAGTGTCCCAATAGTTCAAATGCAAAACCAAAACAAAGAAAAATTTTCCAAAAAAATAAGGGTACAATCGTCTTTCGTAGACATACTCTTTTCCTTGGACTTTAAAAAAGAAGAATCTGATGAGCATAAATACGAGTAGCCCTCAACGTGAGAAAATGCTCCAAAAATGTCTAAAGAAGTTAATTTCCTATCTACTCGCGCCGAACCATCTATTTTTTCGCCAGTACCGATCTTCGCCCTGGCCAAGATAAACTCTTTCTAGACATATCCCCAAAAATAAGTCCCTTCTACACAGCGAAAGCAAATATCACCGTCACAATGGAATCTAGATTCATGGTTTCGGCTATCCTTCGCAAGATTGCATTTCGAAGCCAACTTTTTGCGCAAAGAGTCAACCAACTTTTTGCTAAGTGTGTCTCCTTGCAAATTTCACTCGAGATCCTGAGGCCATAGGCGAAAAACCAAGTACGAGAAAGACGAGGAAGACGAGAACAACTAGCAAACCAAGGACTTCTTTATATCCCTCTTAGCTGGTTGGACTCTATCCTTCTTAGCTAGACTATTTCTCAAAGGTGACGTAGAGGTATTTAATAGCGATTATCCTTGAAAGCTCATAGCATGCCAGAGTCTTTCATAGACAACGAATACTATAACGATTATTATGAAGATTAAGACGTGTCCGCCTTTAAACGCTTCTGTTTCTGCCTTGGGTAATAGTACCGTTATATCCAATTTCTCATGGAAAATATGTGGAATATGGTTTTTTGCTTCCTTATATTTTTTTTTTTTTGACAATAACCGAAATTGTGGTCGAGCCAAAAAACCAATATCACACATATTTTCTATCAGCAGATGATTATAACGGTACTACTACGCAAGGACGAAACAGACATATTGAACTTTGAACATGTTCGAAGTATACTGGAGTCCTCAAAATATCAATAACTATGAATCAGAGCTTTGAGAAGGTCAAAGATCATCTGTACATAATTCCCTATCGGAGGAAGCTGAACGTTTTAATGAAAGGACTATACCGTTATAAGGTGAGCAAGTGCAAAGAAAATGAAAATGGCTTTGTATTATACTCAACTAGGATTTTCCTTGCCACACTCAAAGACAATTTTCCAGCATTGTTAGGTATATTTTGGTATATTTAAAGATGAAAGTGCAGGGGCCGGCCGTTGAAGCTTACCACATTCCGAATGGCCAAGCCATGGAAAATTGGTTTTCAAGATTCTCAACACCCTCCAGTTGAAGTGTAAAAAATAAAATGTTCCATCACTTTTTCGTCTACTCCGGAAAGGAAGGAGAAAACATGAAGTCTGTCATCTTTGTTGGGAGGACACCCTGCGATCTGCAGAGGACGCATCTAAAACCAATAGAAATCTAAAGACAAATCCTTATCCCTGAATCCTGATGAATTCAACAAACTATGAGAAAAGTTACCGCTGAATCCAAAAGAAATCAACAGCAAAAATATGTGTTCCCTGAAAAGAGTTAAAGATGCAAAAAAAAATATCAATCAGAAGTAAACACAATTCCTTAAACCTTTGCAGGACATGTATCCTGACATACTCCAGCACATGCAAACTGTCAAACAAAACATTCGCAATACTTCTCGTTACCAGTGGGTAGGAACCATGATTCTTTTCTCACGTGGAATACAAAACCCCTAATCCCCCACTAAAAAATTGCTGGATTGATTCTATTCCATTCCATATGACCAAAACTTTACCAACATGTTCGTTTAAGAAACCTTCTTGGTGTTGGGAAAGGAGTTGGGAAAGGAGTTGCCTTTAAGTTGAATCCGAATCGGACTTTTTTTGGCTCCTTGGCAACAAAAATTTTATAGATGTTTTCGTCCTCATTGAGGAAAATTACAATTGGGGGACTCCAAATCACGTAATGGTTATGGACTACTCACTGATTGACCCTTTTGTCAACCTGAAAACCTACCCTAGAAGCGTTTGACACATTATTCCGGGCTAGAATTTAAGTTCTTACGATAGGAGACGCTGAGGCATGTAATGTCAGAAAAAAATGTTCCTTCACCTCTAACGCTTCCTAATGCTCCAGAATGCCCTTTTGATCTGTCAGGACTTTTTGGTCAAAATTTGCTTTTCAAATAACTCAATAGAAAACAGTTTAGAGAAATTAAATCTCAACATTTTGGTGGTCAGATAATCCAACGATAGAAATTAAATCTCAACATTTTGGTGGTCAGATAAATCAGGGTTTACAGTTCTTTTTGCTTTATTCGAAGGCTATCCCGCTAATATGGCACATCACCTTGTTGAAAACAGGACTCCTGAAGGTCTCTTAAACGTAAAATTAAATTGATCTAAACATAGTTTTGATAGGATAGCTTTATCAGCAACCTCCGCATTACTGATTACTTTTTTCATCGCCAATTGTACTGCTGTATCCTCTCTACCCAAGGCATAAATCGTCTGGCAACCCAGCGTCTTGACTTAGGTCCTTAGGACAATCGTCATGAGTTACTTCTTCCGAAATGCTTCATGTGGCATCCATCGATGAGAAGTCGTTTCGAGCCTTTCTTTAGGCTTACCAGGATTACTTCTCTTTCTACAAATAGGGAAGACGATGAAGAATTGTTTGAATCTTTTTCTTGAAGAACCGCCTTGAAAATCTTCTTGATGTTCATCACAATTTCCTCTGAAAATTGTCAGTAAATATCTACTGCTCCTAGCTGATGAATTCATGAATCGAAATCATCATTCGTTCACGTTGTGGTATCGATCAGGATCTTGTTTGTTTTTAGTGAATAGGGAAGTCGATAGCAACAAATCTGGTAACCTCTTTAAGACCATCGGGACTATATTATCAGTCACGTGGGTCGCTAGAGAGAAGTTGCCAGAATATCCTTTGCTTCAAGTGGTAGAAGTCGATGACAAAAACCCTTTTGATACTTTACAAGGCTATCTCAGAATCGGGGCTACAAGGCAGTGAAAAATTTTACGGCACATCTTCAAATCCATCAAGATTTGAGGAGAAGAAAAACATCCTTTGCTTTCAATGGAGAAGGTCGCCGATGAATTGTAGACAGGATTTTATTTATTCTGCAGAATAAAGTCGTGAATTAAGTTTCTTAGTTACTTTCCAATTGTTGGTTCGGATGTTTGCAACCTTCTAAAAAATTAAAAAAATTCTTGTTAGAATTAGACATAACACTGAAGAAGGGACCATATCGGCCTCGAAACAGCTGTCTGTTGCAAAATAAAAATATCAACCTAAAAATGGAATCTAACAAGAATTTTTTTAATTTCTTAGTTACTATTTGATGGCGATGTCGATTTTTCGAGTAAATCTTTTTCTGGTCCCTTCCTTGAACAATTATGATTTGCAATGCGTTCAGTGGATAAGATCGCCATGAAAACTATTTCCGGATTGTCCTTCTTCTAGTGAATGAAATCAAAGATTAAAAGTCGTCCAATACCTTTCAGGAGGAGACAGCCACCAGGATTTCCTCTTTTTATACTGGTTTAAGAAAACGATGGAAAGTATTGTGGGGCTTTTCCTGCCCATCATGATTTCTTCTGCTTCTAATTATGGAGATTCCTCGATAAAAAGTCACCGTCTGCGTTCTTGGAGCCTCTCACGATTTAATTTACTTTTAATGGATGAGATCAGTGCTGAGAAGTCTTCCAGCACCTTCTTTTTGCTCGAAAATATTCCCCTTCCTGCTAGTTAATCAGTTAGTTGACTAGAAGTTGACCGGGAATAGGGTCGACTTCTGTCAATGGTCAAACAGGCGATCAAAGACATCTTATATGATTGCCCATTCTTTAAGTAGGGGAAGAAACGAAAAATCACTGACACCTTCAAGCTTTGGTATTCTGAACGCATATAAAACGCGTATAGACGTCCTTAAATTTGCGAAAACCGCTGGAAAGTCAAGATGAACTGGGATATCCTGCTGCAACGTAGACGCTGTCATTTCTGCTTTCGGTATGAGTAACGCTGATAAACCTACGAATCTACGTGAGCCGTCAATCTTTATTAAAAACCTAGCTTAACTTTCTACTCAAAAAAGATGAATTATGTGCAAAACTCAGATGATCTACATGGACCATTCCACGTGAGGACCTTTGTCTGATACTTATGTTACTTTTAACTGATTCCATTGTGAATTCAACTTAAAGGGCATCGGTTCAACAACACCGATGGAAACAACTCCATTCACGGCCGTCTCAAATGCAGAAGTATGACATTAGCACTGAACTGTGATAACACAACGAAATCTACTTATGCTTTTACTATTTCTATCGGAGAAAAGCCCGCCGAAAGTCTTTCCGCTCTTTGATCAAATACGCCAAGGTTACTACAACCAGCACTAATACTTGAAACACTAACGATACTAACACTAACTAAACCAATAATACACCCAAAACTTTTGCGTGAACACCCAGTACAAATGTAGACCGATTTGTGCCTTTTCTAACTCTTTCTACAAGATGCCGCCCGATAGTGTTTTGCTGTATTTGAGCTACACTATGCTCATGCTATAACGCAGCTCTGAAATCGCTTCAGGACGTAAAAGTGTTGGAAGCGTTAAGAAACAATGCGACAACGAAAGTATGAGCCAAGGACGATCCTATGATCTTATGCCCCAACGTAGCTGCACCAAACTCTTGAAACATGCTCCCAATCTAACGGTATTCAACCGAAATATGCTAACATTTATTTAGGTTGCTAAATAACCTTCCATGTCCTTCCATGTTCCTTCTTTCCAAACAAGAATAACCCTCTACAAACTTTAGCAAATAATCAAAGCACATTTGGGAAAAAACGAACCACAAATTGAAACCGACCTCTACTTTTTCTATCTCTTTCTACAAGTTGCTGCCCGATAGTGCTATTGCTGCATGCAGTTACACTATAATGAAACTCTGAATGATGGTAACCGATGCTTTAGTTGAGCAATGCCAGTGTTAAGTTCAATGAAAAGCCACGATGCCACCGTCAACTTATGAACACAGGACGATCTTTCGCGCTAACGTAGCTACAAACAGCTCTAACACTTGGAAAAAAATCTTAATTTAACGGTATTCAACCAAAAAATGAGTGTCCTATTTTGGCTAGTACATTTCCTTTCATTTTTGCGTAAAGCAAGCAAGCAGCATACCAGCCTCAAAACTTTCGAGTAAAATCGCATTACAAATATAAATCGGCTTGTGCTTTTTCTATCTCTTTCTACGACAAACCGGCCGATAGTATTGTTGCTGTATGTAGCTATATTAAAATCTGGAATTACGTCAGGACGTAAAAGCATTGATTGTGTGCTCTTTGATAGATCAGTAACTGCTTTAAATTTTGTTTAGGTCTCTATGAGATAAAATAATACCACCATGAAAGTTACCAACACAGGACGGATATTTATGGGACACACCCCATAAATGTAAGTCATTTTGACATTTCATAAGTCTCAGTTTTCCGTTTTCATGTTTTCCGTGATCTCAAAAGGGGATAAGCTGAACAAAATTCTAATCATAGTAAATTTTAATTTATATCCTTGTTTAATCCAAATCTTAATCCGTCACTATCTAATAACTAACAAATCGTTATTTCTATAACATTTCTATTTAATTCAATCATTCTCAATGATTGGATGAAATCAAGGATGAAATCTTCTAATTAAATTTAATTAAATAAATAGGCTCTTTTTCGCGTTAACCCGGGAGCTATGGCCAAAATGAAGCCAAAAGAATAAAATTATATATTTTTTGTAAGCTATATACAATCTTTATCAAAAATGTATGCAATACAAAATCGCTCTCTTATGCCCCCGTATGTGAACACTTGAATCCCCTTAGTTTGCGGATAGATCCTTTGCGGCACCGGGAATCAATCGTTTGATGATCGCATCCAGTTGATGTTCAGTTACCACCAGACTAAAGAAAAAGGGGAAAAAAAGAAAATGAAAAAAGGTTAAAAAACGAAATATTTCCGTTACAGGTCAATCTTAACGTTCGGCAATATGCTTTGCATTGAGAAAACCTCAAAGAAAATACGTAACTGGCTTTTACGTGTGTGTTCATGTGGTATAGTAGGAACTTCATAACCTATACAGGCTTATAAGGAAGTATATCGTGATTAAGAGCATGTTTTCTTATGCTTAATCGACCTTCATCGTCCACAGCAGCCAACGATGGTTATTCAGATGATGGTAACGTAGGTCTTAAGAATGGTCTTCGCTGTTCTTCGGGTGATTGAGAATGTGTTCATTCTACCGTTAGATGATGGTTTATTGCATGCACGGTTTCAATAGTATGTTCTTGGACTTATTGTTTGTATACCAACTTTTTTTCTTCTTAATTTTAATTGAGCTAACTAAGGGTGTGGCTCGATCGTGCAAATTTACCTTGTTGAAATCTACATTTATAATTAATTTACGAGCGTATCACTGGATTTTCAGTAAATTGCTACAGATTTATCATTTGATTTTAGAGAGCAAAAGGTTACACCTTCTTGTTTTGTTTTCAAGTTTGGTATAGGATTGTAGATTCAGTTTAGATGAATGTCATACGCAATGTAAATTGTACATGACCCCACTTCTGACACCGCGCAGATGCCGTTGAAGCCGTAACTCCAATTGTGAGTCTAGGTTGGCCCGATGCTGTTGATTTTACTAAATTGGCACCATACAAAACGCAAAAAATTTCTCAGAAAGTTGATAATTTATGATGTACTCATGGGTTCGCGAACACATTTCCGCCATTCAATCGCGGAAGTCTGCGTACTTGATGGACGAATGATTGCTATTGAAAAATATGAACGTATTGTACCATCATTAGAATTTATTTGTGCTTAATTTTATTCCGTACGAACCATTCTCAATGTGAAAATATTGCTTGCAGAACCTTTAATCAACCGACCAAGTACTAATAAAAAATTATCGACAACATCTACGTCTATCTATCTTTAAGGAAAGACAAAAATAAATTCACTTATCGCCCACATGTCGATTCTTTCAAGGCCGACCCCCTTTTTTTTCGAAGTAAATTTTGCACAAGCGTCCACTTATACATGCCAATATCCCAATACCATTACAGCTTGGTTGGTGTCTTATGAATTATTACTTTATACTTATTCCATTAACTTCGCGTGTAAAACAAATACAATAGGTAAGTGTCAGTCGGACGCCCTCATATTGAGATAGATATTTGCTATCCATGCTATTGTACAAGTGATGAGGACGCCTAGCAATAATTGTTGATTCAACAACAATACTCCAGTGTATGGGTCTGGTTCTGTACATGGAATAAAGCTTTCTCGCGTTGACTATGAATATTAAATTTTTGCTTATTTATGTCCTCTGCATTGAAAGAAAATATCTATTTCCGATAAGTTGGATTAAACTTATAGTTAAGCGAATGGCATCGATATTTTTCAGGAAGCCTTTTTGTGTGCTAATTTTTGATACTCGCCTGCCCATGAACGATAAATGTCCGTTTAGCCAAAGTTTGTACAATTAAGAGCTTGACAGGGTTTCATATGAAACAAATTGAGTTTTCAGAAAGTCTATGGTTGATAAAAAAAGGACTCGAGAAAATCTTTCAGATACAATCGTATGCTTCAAACATTTTATACGCTTTCTGGAAGCTTATATTATCAGCAGCGATGCTAAATGGTTGAGTCCTTTGACATTCATTCAACTGCCTACTGACCAATTTCACCAAAGTGCGCGAAAAAGGTTCAGGTGCCGGTTATTCACGTGAATTTTTCACCCACGTTTGCCATATCTGCATGCGTTTCACGAGAATAGGCCGACACGTTTCAATAATATTCGAACAGACAACACGCCAAACTTTCAGTACACATAACAAAAACGATGAAACTTAATCGGGAGACGAAATCAAAACGAAAAAAAAACCTCAAAAAAAATAACCAAAAAACCAAGACAAAAAGGGGAGGGAAGCGAAAATATTCCCGTAGGCCATAATTAAGTCACTCAACTCGTCTGGCATCAAACCAAACTAAATCCAAACAAATTTTCCACTTACGTCCAACTTAAGCCTAGCCATTAATTTTGGCAGGGAGACCGCTTCATAACATATAACATCCTGCCGCGCCATTATCGTCCCTTTGGCAAAGCCAGCCAGCGGCCTCATCCACACGTCGCGCTGGTATTCTTCGTACAGTTAAAACATACTGGTAAGTATATAGCGAACAAAACTTTTCGTAAATTTACCCAATACGATGAACCATTTGCCATTCGACACTGTGATGAGTGTCTTTTGCCATACTCCTGGTCGTGGCCCTGGCACTATTTGACTCGGAGAAGCCAAAAAAGTTGCAAACTTCAGGACATTAGAGGAAAGTTCGTTATCACGTGCTGTTGATTTCCTTCGTCGTGGTGACGGCAAATGAATTGGTTGCTGATGTGTTCCCGATTTAGGTTCTACTTTATGTTAATATCGAGGAATTTTTTTGACAATAGAATCATTCAAAGGAATGCAGGATTAATGGTCGCCTTGTTGGAAGTCTCAAATAAGAGGAACTCATGAGATCATGCCTATTAAATGCTCTCATACGCTACCAATGCTTATTGTGCCAAACATTGAGAGACTTGGAAACATATGATCAACTCTCTCAATCCGAATCCTTGAAGGAGCACATCTACACGCTGTCATAAATTGGTCTACTGTTCATTCCATTATAGCACTAGACATACCCATCGTTCCTTTAGTACTCTGTAGGTCATTGTTTCTGATCAACTTTCAAGAATAAAAAGTCACCTAAGCTACAAAACATCAACCGGAGCCAAAGGACATACACACTTTGCAACGACCACTCGAATCTTGCAGAGCTTGAATGTTACCCGAAGACACGGACAACTGCTGTCTTCCTCATGTGTGGCGCTTTAGATACACATGTCTCCACTCTCTGCTCCGAGTGTACATATTTAGATACAAACATGTACGCAGTAAACCGCAGAAAATTAATGGACCCCAAAAAACATACATATGTGGATAGCCATGTATGTACATACTAACACATGACATGAGTGCATACACATGTCTCCACACTGTCGTCGAAGGAAGCATAAGTGTTCGGTGATGAGGCGTATAGCCCCCTCGAAAAGTTCAATACCGGTATATGAAGCTCAGTCGTCTGGAAGACGTAACTGATATATGGATACATGTATAGGAAAGGAAGGATGTCAATGAATCTTAAATCTATGGCTGCATTTAGGACGGACGATATATACTGTTTGGATTGTGTAGTTTAGAACTGATTGTGCTCCGGGGCTACACACATTGTTTTGCAGAACTGTATGAATCGTTTATGAATCGAAGATGCAAAGGAAATTGATTTAAAGTTGATGGAATTGTTGTATAAATTCATCAGGTTAGAGTTTAAACTTTATTTCATTCTATTCATTTTATGCTGCTAATAATTTTGCCAATTGCTACTCGAAAAAGTTTTTTGCTGATGAATTTTTGTTACGACATAAAACTTTTAGGAGTTCCTGCTACACTTCTTGGAAGTATCTTTGTGATTTCACGCTACAAGTTTCCTTTTTGCTTGTCTTGGCCCCCTTCATTGACCTCACTGGAGTCTTATCTGTCACTGCTTTGAATTACTTTATGGAATTCCCAACTCCTTACTCCTAGGATCCTTTTCCAGGCAGGATACCCATGCGGTTTTGCTTCAGATCTAGGTTCGATCAACGAGCAGTTGTCTAGCTCCCAACACAATCGACCTTATTGTCGCTTGATCGTTTTTGACTTGGTGTTACTCCTGCACTATTTGAATCTCGCCAGGCCGGGGTGGGAGACATTTCAGAGATCTGCACCGTGTATAACATCATTTGTTAACCTTTCATCATTTCATGGAGATCTTGTGATCCGTCAGGCGATTCCTACGTCAGAATATCCAGAATATCTTCCAGCTTCCAGAATATCTTTCGATGTAGCGTAATGTACTCCGATACTGTGGAGTATAACCAATGTTCGCCCTAACTCCATGTTTCCAGTGACTGACAACTAACGCTGTCTTCGTGTTACATCTAGGTCACTATCTCCTTAATTGTATGAAAAGTTAAACGTCGTTCTATGTAAACATACTGTCCTGGAGGGAGGCTCTTGGAAGCATAGGACAACGACAGTACTTACTCACTTTATGAGTTTCCCACCCATTTTTCCGGCTCTATCTAGCAAGAATAATTGGCGGTATGAAATCCAAAACTGGACGCTCTGGTTTGACTTGCTTTTTGACAAGTTTTGCCATTATCTGTCACGCAACGAAAATCTTTGAAAATTCTACGTAACCATCAGCGTAAATTTAATAAAACCGTCGGAATATCTTGGTCGAAATATCGTCTATCCGTGTAACAGTTTTTGAGTCCATGGAAGGAGCCTACATTGGCAGGTCCTCCCTTTGTATATTACTCAGTAGTCCTATTCTCTCGTGATCCGCGAGTTTTCCATTGGTGTTTTCTCGTGGACAGTTTCAACGCCGTTTCTAATAAGACTAAATACAGAGAAGTGCTTTTTCCTGTCGTTGCCTACCGGAATTTGGACGTCTCCTTCGTTGTTCAGCGATTTTTGTTGACCATCAGATCATTGGAATCGTGCTTTATCCTGACCTGTGACGGTGCATGGGTGACTTACAATAGAAGTGACAATACTGTTTGTAGGGTTCATCATGTCTTCAGCAATCGACCAAACTGTAGTGAAGAAGAAGCTGAAGCAGAAGGTTGCATGTTTGGGTGTTCCAGGAGCAAAATAAAGAATGTTATGTTTTTAAATTCTTCTGTTCCTGAAAAATAGTTTAGGTTATCTGGTTTGCAGTTCGTGTTTCAGTAAAAGGTACAACCCTTGATTCTTGGATATTCTTTACTTGTGTACGTTAGTTTTCCGCATTTATCCTGCTCCCGTTAAGCTCTCTTTACTTATACGAGCTATGTGCCCTAACAAATGGATTTGAGAAGCGTATGGTATCTGTATTTTTTACCTCCTTCAGACCACCAAAATTTTCTCTTTTTATATCTTGGTCGAGCTTATACTCGGTTCCTTTTTCAGTCAAATTAACTTTGAGCATGGGTTGTTCTTTATTATTTTCACGATTAGCCTGCTCTTTTTGTACTCACCTAAATTAAAGAAATCATTTTTGATGAACCCCTATACCTCAATGATGTTCTTAGAAGACACATTGTTCCAAACTTGGTCCCTTAGATACCAGAAAATTGCCTTGTTTATATCTACGAAGGGGTGGTGATACCTAGATGGAAGACGCGATGAAACAGATTGAAGGGTTAGCCATGTCCTTAGAAGCTGTTTTACTGTCCCCAATCCTGAAAGTAGTGATCCGTTTTGACCAAACAGCCGTTGAATTCCCCGGAGGGCACTTTTACCGCCTTTTGTTCCGAAAACCGGATTTCAGAAAGAGGTGAAAAGATTGGGCTGGTCGAACCGGCTTATGACTGTTAGGGTGTCATCGGTATTAATACCTCCCCTGATTTCTCGCAAAATATCTGTATAGGTTCTATCATCTGTCATTTCGCAAAATGTCTGTACAGATTCTATCATCTGTAATTTTTTCCGCAGTCTCGAAAAAAAAGGTAACCATTCATCGCCTTTGCAAGGCGGAGACTTCTTGCTGATTTTTTAGTGTTCTGTTAATTATTGCCGCTTGACCTTTTCTTCTTACGTTATTTGAAGTCACCTTCTTGAATGAAAATGCGAACATCTAATGGCATTCTTTATGTTTTTTCGGACAATACAGAACGTTTTTTCCGACATTGCAAAAATGGTTTTTTTAATGATTCCGTGCGTTTCCCGTTCAAAATTGTTCACCAAAAAACTACAACGGGTTGATGTCCAGAAACTCCCAAACATATGAAACTCTTCCGATTAAATCGAACTAGGTGTCAAAATAAAGCTGCTTGTCTAATGTGACGTGGAACATGTATGATTGTCTATTATGTCAGTGGTTCCCAAACTCTCCAACAAATAGGAATATTCCAAGCTTGTTGGAATAAAACATAAAATAAAATACATCGGTTTCTATCCGGATCCGATTCTAAGCACCGATTCTAGGCTCTCAATATTCGCAATCAGGACGACAATTTTTATGATATTTCACAATTTTCGAAATCAGATGGATGTAAGGACCTAAGTCAAATGTCCCTGGTATTAACGTCCTTAAATTTTAATTGGAACTAGATTTTAAAGCTTATACTTTTACTCTCCTGGTCATATCTTTAAATGCAGTCGAGTAACAATCAAGTGAAGGGTCGTTATTTTTCATTCTTTTTCTCTAAAAGAATCGGCTGGAATTAATTCCCCCTTTGCCTGAAGAATCTACAAAAATCTGAATGTCTTCCGGTTCGGTCTAGTAGCACGCTAAATCGCTTCTGCTGAGCAATCTGCAAAAGTTTGATTTTTTTAACCTCTTCCCATCTCCTTGAGTGCATGAAAAAGTGGTGATTCCAGTGATTCCTAATCTGTCGATCGTTGCAAATTAATTTTTTTTCATGGGTGTTCTCCGCTTCGGTCCTGATAATCATTGTCAGTAATTTTAAATTTTTTTTTTTCAAATGCTTAACTAATTTGTAGTCGAATAGTAAATCAAACTATTTAATAATTTTGTGGAACAAGGAAAATATGCGCTCCAAAACATCATTGAAGGATTTATCCTTGATGAAAAATCCACAAAATCTCCATCTTTTTCCATTCGCTAGAATCTGGTGTCAGGATAAACCCTATGAGATGTGCCATCAGGAAAAATTACACCTTTATAATTTGCCGCTTCCTGACATTCGTGAGGATGGGTTCTATCAGCGTTGTTTCAACTGTCCTCGGATTCGTCATTGCTGGAGATTTGCAAGACCAACGGAGTTGCGAAGGAGTTATTAGATAACAATCTTATATTATCAGATAACAATAGAACGATTTTCAAAAAAAAAAAAAAACAGTAGGTAATCCAAAAAGGAAAGACCCTCCCCTAAAAACCGACGAAATCGACAAAATTTTGAACTCTTGGAGAGTTTGGACCGCATGATTTTGCGACTTGGTACCTCGACTAGATTGTCAGGAAGTGTGTAAAAAATGGCACTTCAACATCTCTTACTTGCAAATTAAATGCGGTTTGTAAAGTCAACATAGCGTGAAATTTCATGACAGCTCTTCCTTATTAGATAAAATGACAAACAGGATCAATGTGTGAACGTTTTCTACATTTCTCGTGCGGTAGCAGAAATAACGACATATGTCAAACTACCCAGACATTGACTGATACTCTCGTTCAATTCCGGAAAGACTTAGTTAAACTTACTTGGCAAAGGATTTATAATACTTCATTGTCCTTGCCGTAGTCAGTTTTTGTCAAAATTTGCCTTGTCGCTCTAATTTTTTTTTTTTGATTCGAAATTTGATGAAATATCTTCTTTTCGCAAAATATTAAAAACGTTTTCAAAGGAAGGATACGAAATTGTTGGTCTTTATTCGGTCGTTAACGGTTTTCAAGAAGGATTTTTTTCAATTAATTTTTCTACGAGATTCGAATTGAGTATGCTCTTCGAGAAGAAAAGAAACACAATAGGGACTCCGGTCGAAACCACTGAAATTTATGAGATTTTGTATTCACTTTGTGCTATCAGAAAATCATATTCCACAAGTTACGCTTCAATACGGACAGCTTTCACGTTATCCCGATCCATAATAATTTCCAACCGAACCTTATCCCAGAAAACCGCCAGCATCCTATCACAAAAGTTGAAATCATTAGCATTTCAACTCCTATCCTAGATTATATCAAAGCCATTTCGTTAAACAACTCGACATGTTGTTCAACTTAAGCCAAACAAAAAGGTCATACATTAAACAGCCGAAACGACCTAAAAAGGATACTAATAAAATTCGATTATATGATAATAGATTCCCTGGCACCAGCACAAAAAAAATATATATATGTATAGAATGCTAGGAGCCAGGAACTTGACGCTTCCTGTTACACGTTAAGGACGCAAAGCCACATAAATATCCATTCCACACATAACCATTCGCATCCATTAAACAGGAGGTTCAGAGATTGTTTACTCAATTCACCCATCGTTTTTAATTGAAACGGATAATCAGCATTTTGTGGTCTAGAAAGGTTCATTGGCAATTATGAGAAGAGTCGAGAGTGGAGTGGAGCGAGAGAGCGAGCGAGAAAACGAGCATATATATCCACTTAATGAAATCACTTCTTAATTGGATTTTTGTTTCGAGGCCCTACCTCGCTACGGACTTAAGAAAGGATGTTTTGATGAAAATTAATGTTGATAGTGGGAATAGTTGACTTGGCGTCTGCATGATGGTTCAATATTTACATCTATACGAGTACATTAAATGGTGATTTGTTACAAGTCAAAAACACGGCCGCAAAACAACCACTCCCTTATTCGATATCTATCTGTATAAATAATGACCATGATGACGTGGTCAAAAGAATTGCAGAAGAATGGGATGGAATCTTTACGGCAAAGGCAGATTTCTTGCTGTAATTTTCGGAAGTAACTCGGCAAATTTCTGAGGATACTCACGAAAGGAAAGGATTTGATTTATGAGTCTATGGGCTAGTGTATTCGATAGACGGTAATAGAAACAAGAAATTCATTTTATTTGCTTAGAGGGATGCAGCATGACTTACCAAATTCACTCATTCACTTGTGCCAGGATCAAAACTTTCGTTGTTTTAATTAATTTTCCAATTTCCTAGCAACGATAATCCCATTAAGTTTCCAACCCTCGGTGTCTATTATTTAAAAAACAAATTATTAGACTAACCATAACATATTCAAATTTAAATCCATTTCACCCAAACGCATTTCACCCTTCGCAAAGGACGTTCATCGCGACATGATTGTCAAACGAACAATCATAGCATATCACATGGTATCACCCGCCGATTTCAAGGAACTTATGCACAATAGTAGCAACAACACTAAACGCGAACCCTCTTGTTTCACAACTTCATAACATAAATGTCCATTTCCTTAACCCTCTTCAAATCGTTTACAACACCCTTCAAAAAAGATTTTCGAAATTTCTGACAAAAGGCATTTCAGCATTAATCGTTCAGAGGCTGCTAACAACCCAAGCATTTTTTAACATGTTCATGTTTCATAGGCCATTCTCTCCTCTCTCTTTCTCGCCCTCTCTCCTCTCTCTATTCCCTTTACCACCTCTCACAATCTGTCTATCTCTTTCTCTCTGAGCGTTTGTGGGCTCTCTTTATATTTCTTTCAAACTCTTCTGCACTGAATAACTCTAACCGGGGGAGAGGTGTGAGAGTCTGCGAAACGATGAAGTCAAATAGGGAAATCGGAATTTTCTTTTATGTCCTGAATGGAACGGGCAAGAAACAATAAAATAAGTATAGTTATGCTTTAAATACATACTCTCATAGAGAGTGAAATTTATTGGACAATTTTTCCCTATACGGGTAGATAATGATCGGAAGACTATGATGACTATGATGGGAGGGTAGACGAGCCGAAGGGGAAATAATGGTTAGACTTCGATGGGACTTTGTGCTTCCATACATATGACAGTAGCATAATATGTAGTTACACTTTCAATCGACAGGACCAAAGTGCCAGGTGTCGTTTTTAATGCAGTACAGGTAAGTTATGAAGGAAATTGTTGCTGGACATTGTAAGAGCGTCTCTGACGATTGTATGGCAGAGGATTAGAAATATAAGACCATTGTTGGGTTTTGTATGTTGCAAGAAGGATTTGCAGGCTTTGATACGATTGGGATTACTCAGTAAGAAGACAATAGTCAGGTGCTTGCTTCTTGCGGAACTAGTCATAACGTGCTAGTACTATGAAAGTTTCACGAGAATAGAGTCATAGCAGAGAATATTTTTTCATCTTAAAGGATCAATAATCCTGAAGCGCTAACAACACGCCAAGCTTGAACTCAATGTGTCAGAATCAATATACAATCTCATTCAGTAAAACACACAATGATTCTGTCTAACAGTCGTAAACTTGATTCAACAATAGTCTTGCACTAATGTCCTTTATCACATCCAACTTCGAATATTACCCAGAACATTTTCGAAGCTTAGTAGTTGTAACTGTTCATAAATTTCAAATAATTTTCTCACCGGCTACGTGCCCGGTAATCGCTACGAGTCGTAGCAACAGAGATAATTACAAATTTTACCCTTCGTAAAATTTTGAATAAGCGACATGGCTTTCATTGAATTAAGGACACTTGCGAATGGGGAGTCATTTGGTGAAACTGAATTTCCACAAAAGTTAGTAGCGCATCGTGTTTAAACGTTTTTGTTATAGTTAATGAAATAACATTTTGATGCGAAACAGAAATGAGAATATAGAAATTTTGAAAAAAAAAACCAAAGGATTCTAATAGTTTGAAGCTTTTGTTTTGTAGTCCCAAGCTAATTTATCTTGTTTTTCGCTTCGATTTACCTCCATTGGATTAACGTCAAGGACAGCGGGAGCCGTGATATGAGAACTTTCTTCCTGATTCAATTGATAAAGTTTTGAAGCATGTCCTGGCTTGAAAATATCCTAAAAAACGTTCAGTAATAAGTAGTTTAGGAAGGAACAAAGAGTTCTTTTATCCTTCGAAATCACTGATAATACAAAATGTAGTTAAATCAACCTATGATTTTTATTTTCTGAAGCATAATAGCCTATCAGGACGAGCAAAACAAAATGCGTTGTTTTATAATAATGATCAATTGAATTATGAAAAATTATGAATTATGAAAAAATTCATAATAATGATCAATTAAATCCTAGTGATTTTTTTTAAGTTAGAAAGGGGAAACCTTTTTACTAACAGCGTGCCAAATATCTTGTGGCAAAAAGAACCTGAACCTGACTGTAATCTGACATTAAAAATTACTTGACTTGAGATTTCGTGATCTGTTTCCTTTGGAATCTCCTTGCCATATAATACGCAGAGGCAGATTTCATACTCAAGAGACACCTCCAACTTATATGCAATCGAATACATCCTTCTTTATTGTACATAATCCGAGCATGTTGAAGGATCTGGTTCCATTTGTCAATCGATTTCAGGATCTCTTTGGCTCAGTTACCCAGATACAGCTCTTGTGTTTGCGGAAAGCCAACCGCCCTCCCTCGCTCATCTTTCGGTCTGTTTTGGTTGATTTTATTACAAACTTGGAAACAGAAGAGATTCAGGACGATTTATTTTCACTACTTTGCTATGCAAGTACAGAGAAGAACCACGGTCCCTTTAGCCAGGGTTACGGAGCAGCTGTTTCGTTGACTTACACCAAGCAGGTGCAATCAAAAAACTACGTTTTAAGGTATGTTTACATTCCATAGCTTGAACGACCAGCCGTGTTGGAAATGAAAACAAAAGTTCAGAATAAGGTTCCTTGTGCAACGTTATCTCCTTAAACGTTAGCATACTGAACTTTGCACACAAAACTTAGTTTCTCCAAATCTGTTAACTCTTACAAAAAATCCGATTCGTCAAACATGTCAAAAGGGGCTTCCTATCTCGGTCGAAACATTTTTCAGGAGATCTCCTGCTATATTTAATATTATGTGCCCCTCGTCAACATTCTCATTCCAAAAGGTACTTTCGTGAAATTGAGGTTCCAGTGTGTCTGCGAAGGATTTTGCTTTTCCGAATTTGTCAAACTCTATGCCGTTTGGACCGTGCATGGATGAAATAACTACCTGATTCCGTATCAGAAGTATTTTTAACATCCTTGAGGAGGCCTTGACCTTCAATCAAGGTAAGACCTTGATTGAAGTTCTGCTGAAAGCTCTCCCAATTGTCATCTCGAAACAAATTAATATCGTCTAACGTCTTACTTGTCAAAAATTTTGACAAATAATTGTTGAATGAATTTCGTTCGTAGCCTAGAATCAGCTGTGCTCCTAGCTCTTCTCTGCTGATATAATAATTGGGGAAGTGGAGGCACATCCAAGGCTTGAGGAACGTTTCCTGAATAAGGATTGTTTCAACTTTGCTGGCTAGAGTAAATTGTCTTCAATTCTTCAATTGAAACGAGGAAACAGCATTTCAGGTGAAAATAGAGACGTGACTCAACTGATTTATTTGTGTTTAATCGTTGTAACTTGTGCTGCAAACGTGCCCGAGACCTTTTTCAGGATCAGTTGAAACTGTGATTGTATGCTGGCAAAAAAACTATCCCATGTCTGTCCCATGTCTGCCCTAAACTATGTGTGATTTTGTGCTTGATTATTTTTATTTATTAGCGGTGTTAGGTGTGTTTCCTGTTGTTTGCGTAGGCTGCTTGCTTTGAGCAGCGATCTGGTCTAATTTTTAAACAATACTTTTGGGATCTTTCGGGCAGCTTTCGCCTTAGTTGACGCATTTAAGTTTTTATTCATTTTTTTTTTTCCTGCATTAAGTGAAGTGATGCAGGCCATCATTTGTCATTCAGCGAGCCTGAGCATTGTAATTGTCTAAGGAGTGTCCAAACTGTTGGCAGTTGTGGCAAAGTGGCTTTACGTTACTTTGTTTTATGGTTGTCACCCTTCAGACAAGACTCTATACTGCTCTTACGTTAAACATTGAGGGTTTCCTATTTTCGGAAGAGGACCTTGACGTACCTGGAGGACGCTTAACTCATGCTGAGTCTTTATAGGGGAACGAGCGGAGCTGTCTCCATACAAATTCGATTTGAAACTTCTAGTTCTGTGATCCTTAAATTTTCCAGCTGTTTTGCTTGATTCTTCTGCAGCCATTTTAGGCCCTAGGGTATTAGCCTCAGACGATCTAGCCTCGAAATAATGCAACGATTATTCAGAACCCACTCCTGGTTATCTCTAAGGGTTGTATGATTCTCCCTGTTGGAATATTTTTTATTTATGTTGTTAACAATCCCGCCGGAAGGAAATTTGTAGTATCTACTCTCTGGACTGCCGCTTGGGTTACGTTATGATTAACCACGTCAATAAATTTCTGGTCTCTTCTTCGTTTTAAAGCTGAACATCACTGTGAATTCAGTGTTTTTTTTTTATGGGAAGTCTTGTTCAGTTTCAGGCTCATACTTCATCAAAAGATTGACTTTATACAGGATCTGAGACCATATCTAAGTGCTGACGATGGTTGGGACAAATCAAATTTTATTTGATTTCACTTAAACTTAAGGTTATCCGTTTATGGATAATTTGTTTGATACCCACGCCTTTTTTCTGAAGTTGAGTCTGATGGCTGTTACTGATCCCGATTTAAGGATATAAATTCAAAGATATACCTGTTGGACCATCAACTACTGGGGAAGACCTTAGAGCACCAACGATGCCCAGACAGATTATAGGCTGGACCTTTTTAAGCTCCTTTGAGAGGGTCCGTGTATGCTGCGTCGCGTGCTAGTCTGAATCTCCATACGGAGTTATGGGCGTCAATAATGTCATTCAGTTCAAATGCATGAATCTGGGCTTTCGTCCCTTCTTCTTGATCATTTCCTCGGTGTGAGGAGTCCTCAATACTTCACTGTTCAATGTTCCTTCGAAATATTCTACTGTTAATCCTAAATTTATTAGATTTCTTCTACGGGGGTAAAAATGTTGCGCCTTTTCTGGCACTTCGTGCATACCATTATCGTTGACTTCTGGGGATTGTTCAGTCTTCTTGTCTTTGCCTAGCTATGGAATAGTAAGAGGTGTGCATTGAATTTGACATTTTTTCGGGAGGTTTTCTAGACTCCTTTGTCGACTTTTTAAGGAGAATAGTTGTTTTGCATGTACCCGAGTATATTGATAGTAATGCGGTATCACAACGACTGTAATGGAATGAAAAATAAGCTCTTCTGTTCGATGTCCATGGTGCGGATGCGAAACCATCCTGTTGACTGCTTAAGGACCTGGTTTAACTTATCCAACAGAGATATGGCCTTAGAAACTTCCCGAACGTTTCATGTGTTGCTTCAATATGGCAATTCAAATTTTATTCTTCACAAAGTTGAGCGCAAAAAATTTCGTTCCACTGAATCCTTTCTAAGGATTAAAATACGATGATGAGTAAAATCATTGGGTGAAAAGTGTAGAGCTCTTGTTCTTCTTTGTGGAAATTTTCTTGTCGATCATTCCGTCGTTTTTAATAAAATAGACCCCTTTTAACATTCCAAACAAATGTCTCCACCCCTCCTAGTCAACCCGTTTCTCGCCTGCCACCCCTCAAAACAACGCCACATTTGATTTTCATAATGCGAGCACATACAAGTTCAAGGGCAGCCAAAAAAAAATTTCATTTCGTTAACAGAAGGAAAAGTTTGCAATTCTAATTTTAGTAACTCAGATAAAGAGCTTCCCAAAGACAAGCACGACAGAAACGATTATGAGCAAATGCTTTAAGAAAATTTTCTTCGGAACGACGACGACAAAGTTCGATGTCAATGACGTCAAGAAAAGTGTAAATATCGTGTGAATGTCGGATTGTGAGTGGTGAGAAATGATAAATTGAGACGTTGTTGAAATGGTTGAAAACTTGATACATACACATATGTGGATGTTCCAAAAGGTGTATGTATCGTTTAAATTTACAACTATCAATATGTTAATAAAATCAATCTATTGTTAATAAAAACGTTGATGCCGATCTCGTTTGAATTTGACTTGGTCGCGTGACTTAACGAATGCTTTTCAGAGGAAATATTAATTGACTTGCAGATTCGATGCTTTGAATAGAAATGAAACGTGAGATTTTGCTTTTGAAACATATCGATTTGAATTGATATCGTCCTGAAAATCAACGTCCAGGCAACCGAGCTAAATATTCCGTGGATAAATATTTAATTTTAGTATACATTTTCTTAGAAACTAAGCAGATACATTCGATGAGATATTGAGAGGAAGAGGACACGAGAAAAATAAAAATAGAATCAGTGGGTCAATGAAATACTTGAAGGATTCAAAGAAAACTACGCCTGGATCAGCTTATCATGCTTGAGACGTAGGAGTTTATGAGGATAATAGGAAAGGGCGGTGAGGACTACTCAGAATACACCAAGACGATACAAGGAAACAAAAACGATTCAGAAAAAGCCAAGAAGGTTGAAGTTTGGACGAAAATACAACAAGCATAAGCTGGTGAAGAAAATTACACAAGGAAGCATGTTTGAGAAGAAATCTCTATATATGAGACCCATCAAAGGTGGGCGGTATAAGAATCTTTCTAACTTCACAAAAATCGTGTTTTTTTGATAACAAACATATGGAACATTTACCCACATTATTTTTTTCTTAACTTTTATCAACTATCAACTTGTAAGAGGCGCTATCTTGGATGAATTATGAAGGATACACCCGTTTTTAAAATCAAGTGTCTCTTTAGCCACCTTCGGGGGCGCTCAAAATCTCAAAAAGTATAATAGCATGGCCATTGCCCCCAATAGAGATAAGTGAGCATTGGCTTCTTTGTGAAGAAGAAGGAAGAATGGTATCCTGGTCTGATGATACGTTAAGGGAGCAGGCAAGTATTCAATTGAGGCTTGTCCTTGTAGTGTGAGCCAGGCTGAATACATGTCAGGAGCTGTCATACCAGCTCTTGACAGACTGAAATCTAGAAAATTCTAATTACAGTCCACGACAAAGTCAACAACCCTAAAATCAACAGCCCAACTAGCTCTAATGAGGGTACAATTACGGACTTCAACGTCTGTTACAAAAACATACATTGCTTAAAATTTTTGGGACGTTAAGTTTTGTTGTAAGGATATTAGCAAGTAAGCATGCACAGAGCTGACATTTTGTTCTGATGTGGGACAATGGGACTATGCATCGGAGACCTGAAGACTTCGCCAATGCAAAGACCCACGTAATGATAAGGATGAGCCAACTGCTAAATGCAAGCAAATGTTGAACTGTCATTTGTTTGGCTTCAACTGTCAACTGATATGGGACATTGGGACAATTGGGACAGTTACGTAAACTCCTCAATTCAACAATGAAGCGAACAACTAGTAGGGTTTAGGTGAAGGGCGGTTATCCCAATGTTAACTAATTGAGTCTGATCATAACCTCCGTCTGTTAAGGAAAAACATTGAGGAAATGACGATGATTTCACTATTTTCACTGACTAACTACACATTTACAGAATGCTTATCTAATAGCATTTTGTTTGCGAATGACTATTGGTGATGTCAGCTTCGCCCTGTCTTGCTTGTAATAAATGTTGTTTGGGCAATCTAGAACCTTCCAAAATATGCATTCCAGATTCCAGATTTCTCCAGATTCCATATTTCCAGATTTATGTTGCAATCATGTACGAATAAAAGTTGGTTTGTCTGGTTTTATGCGTTCGAAAATAGTTAAAAACAAGTTTTTATACTTTTTACTTTTTTAATTTTTATTTTTTTATCATTAAGGACGTGATATATACCTTTACCCAAAATCATTATATATAGAATGTATAGGAAACGTCCTTAAGGGATGAAAAGAAACAAACAACTTTCTTTGATTTTTTCATCGATTTTAATCGATTTTCGAAACGATTTTCCATCTTGTTACCTTGAGAATTATCATTCATCGATCTTGCTCAGTATTTCAGTCAATATTTTTATTTGTGTTTTAGCCAAAAGATTTTGTATTGATGAAACCGAAGACATCTGTCCAAATCATCTCGTGAGGTACTCAATTCGCCACAATCATCCACCGACGCTAAATACTGAATGCACTACGCAATTTTTCAGGGTACCTTATATTTCATAACTCGACCATAAGGTGAAGCTAGTATAGTTCATACTCAGGGAATTTGTGTTTAAAAATACAAATTTTGGGAAAAAATACTGTCCAATGGTTTTGCTATACACTTTGTTGCTAATTTTAAGAGCTTGTTGTGTAAGTGAAAGAAAGCACAGTGCGAACATTTTTTGCTTATGTTTCCTTAAAAAAAAACTGCAGATCATGTTACTCAAACCATCTTTGTAGTCCCTTGAAGCCCCTTGTTTTGTGTATTTCAGGCCATCCATAGAAAGTAACATGTCTTCAGGCAAAGTAAGGTGGCTGAGATAGAATCAGAAGCGATGAACATGTGAGTACAAATAAATTGTCACTTATTTAAAAAAAAAAAAGAAAGCCTCTCACACAGAATAGTTTCGTAACCGTGCAGTTTCGATGCTGGTCACAGCAATCTTCAGCTCATATAAGGATATAAGGGAGGCAGGCAGCACAAGCTAAATAAAATAAAGGCTGTGAAGTTGTCATCCATAATTGGTGTACTCTAATATTTTTAAGGTTCTTCCAAGTTATTTAGTGGCTCTAATAAGGCAACTTAAAACATTTGACTTGCAAAGTAAGAGCTATGAAGAAATCACTTCTACCATTTACACCACCGTCAAAGAATGGTCAATTTTCATGCTCACAAAGACAACCAGCGTAGAGATCTTCTTTATCGAAATTCCACACTCGATAAATATTCAAGAACGGAGATTGCATTTGTTGATATTTTATTTATATGTTTTAAATTGTTACAACCTGTTATGCTATTTTTTTTAAATTGTTCTGAATTTCTTCAGATATTCTCAATCTATTGAATTGATGATAAATCTACTAGATATTTTTACTTACGTTTTCCAACATCATGAACTCAGACGATAAAGAATTTTTTTTTGTTTTGCTCGATGGCATTTGGTCTTATTTTGGTGAGTTTCCTATCTACCTGTTTGCAGAAGAAACTGCAGAAGAAACTGCCAAGTGCTTGATTACCATCTCACCTGCATGTACCGTTATGCCTTATATGGAATAACGGTACCTGTGCACATTCTCACAATAACGATACAGTCACGGTGCATAACCCTCTTGAAACAATAAGAAATGGGACACACAATACATGGAAGTCCAGCGGTGTAATTCAAGCTACAATCCTCAATAGGTAACCTTCAAATAATTTTTGACGCAAATCTTATAACGGGTAGTTTTGCGTTGCCAAATTGAAACCGAACTTCTTTATAATGACGATGCACAGACGGTTCTAAACGACAGATTTATTCAACCTCTCTATGGACTGACAGTAGTGTTCCCATCTATTAGTGCAGTTTCTTAGTAGGAGCTGAAAAACATCATACCCTTTCAATCTGACTATTCTTGGAGCATTCCTTTGATCGAGTTTTGGTGTTGACGTGCTTTGAATCTAAAGACCACGCATTCCAAATTTGTGTTAATAACCCATTTCTCATTATCAGTTTTCTTTCTCTTCGAAAAACGATAATTATTCCACTTTTGAGGATATTGCAAAAATAACGTCGAAAAATGAACTTCCCCTTGGCTTATTTACGTTTTCGAGCTTCCTTAAATCCATTGAGAGCTTCCACCGATCTACAATATTTCTGCAATATCTTGTTCGGTGTGTCCTGGCTTTGACATGAATCAAGCCATTTATTTTTTAAATTTTTTTCAACTCTTCCTGATGGCGGGTTGACCTTAAAAAGATTTCAAGTTATGGGACTGACATTCCCGAAGAGCATCCTCAGTGCAAATTTTACGTGTTTCTTCACCAGTTTGACAGGCGTCCTTGCATTTGTGTGCATGTGTCGAAGTAGAAAAAAAAATTGGGAAAAATGAACAGTTTGATTTTCGATTTTGAATTTCTTGTTGAAACGTTAAAATGATAAAAAACATGCAACTGTGTCGACAAGAGAACTACCCACGTGTCTAGTGTTCTTCTTGGAATTTCAATTCGTACTATTTCCCTTTTTCGGAGTGCTTAAGTTAAAGTTTACAATCGAAGCAGTGGGACTGTACTCTCTCCCCTGATCGTAGATAGTCATATTAGAAGAGTAATGAGCCTATTTGACCACGAGTTTTTTTTTCAAAAGATCTGATCCAATTGTAAATATAGTAATAGGTATCATCGGGATGGAGCTGTCAGTTTCTTGTTGATCATAAGTTCGATCATCTGTACCTGACGACATCAGCTAAGAGTCGGGTAGCATCCTTCCAGTATTTTTTGATGAGTTCTCAACTGAGTGCAGGGTATTTTTTGTGAACATATATTAAAAGAATCAAAGAGAGTAGCTAGCAATATATATATATATACAGTGAAGCACATTGTGCACGTGCAAAAGTCCTTCTTTGATTCTGAGAATGAAAATCGGGGAACGCTTTCACTGTGGAAGTTTTGGTGCTCCAGCCAGCAACAGACGCTGTCAACAGGTAGATGATACCGATAGTGCACAAAGGTTCCAGGCGCGATGGTTCAATTCAAGCCTAGTTGACTCAAACCCATCAGGTTTTCCCAAAAAAAATTTTTCTTATACACGTATGAACTATGTAAAGATTAACTATTGAAATTCTAAACTGAGAAGCACGAGATTTAAAAATATCCTTAAAGTCATCAAAACATAGCCAGGCTCCATGACGGTCACTGAAAATTATTGAAAGGAACAAGCGTATTTTTAATTTATTTTTATAACATTAATATAAGTAGGCTTTGTAGTAGACTTCCTTCATCCTCAACGTTTATGGCGAGAAGAAACTTCATGCGTGCATCGGAATAGACAAGAGAAACCTAAGAATCCTTGGTGAGATCTTCGTGGATCGCACTACGCACTCCGAGGACGTATTTAGGAAATAGTCCTGTAAGCGTTTCTCGGAAAGGATACCAGACCATCTGCTAGTGAAAACATTGCAAAACACTTTCCCGCTGGAGATGACACAACCTAAAGACGAAAAGGAAGAATCCTTGCCAAGGAGAAATCAGAACGCTTAAAGCCAAAGCAGATCATTAACTTTCCCAGAAAGATTGAGCCACTTGAAGTGCTCCTGGCGGAATGGAAATATTCGCAAAGTATATTCTTGAAAGCTGACGTGCGGTACCTCCCACTTACAATCAGTTAATTTATCCTTTTCAGTAAACTCCCCTAATTTACTCAGACGTACCATACAGTAACGTTTTTGTTTCAATGCAAGCTTCATAAATATTTAGCAAGTCTCCTTTAAAATCCTTATTGCTTTAATTCTCCCCCATTTATAGGATTGAGAATAAATTCGGAATTTCCATCAATCTGCCTAACCACTCATTGCTATATAGTTCGCCTTAAAACCTCATGAAGAACACCCATATAATCAAGGTTAATCATTTCGACCCATCAAAAGATTAGAAATCATCATCATCATCAATCATTCCTTCACCTTTTTTTCCCTTCTGTATTTATATATTGGTGTTGTAAGTACTTGCACAGGACAGAATGTGTATGAGCACGTTGTGAAAAAAAAATAAACCACGTGTCCTTTTTTTCAGCGAATATAATCTAGACAGGCTTCCCAGTAATCATCTTATAAGAATGCGCATTTTCAAAGAAAACGCTCAGAACCACACGAAACAAACAACAACAACAGCAAAAACAAAAACACTAGAGAGCCTTGTTCACATGTCTAGTATTATAATTAGCATATATTTTGATGTTGACAAATGGGATGTGTGAATAAGATTAGTCCTGTAGACAGGAAAAATTAAAATGATAGCGACTTAAGGTATTCATAGGAGTGGTGCTAATCTTCCTTCTATTGTGTTCGTCCCTGATTGGAAATGACGATAAATGGTTATTGATTCGTATGAAACCAAAGGACACGCCAGATGAATTAAAGGATTTTTTTTTTAAATTTAAAGTAGAAGTTGATTTCTCGCAAATATAATCGCCTTGGGTAGTTCACATTCTCATTAAGCTATTCTGAAATTTCTACTAATCAAATCCGACCTTTGCCGTCATTCTCTGTTTCGAAAGTATTCCAGGCACACACAACTACCAATAATTGAAATAAAAATCCCAAGAGTCGAGCTACAAATCGGCCAACTGTTGGGCAAAATATCATCTCATAGCCATCATCATCATCAACACAACACTACGTCCTCGACCACGATCATACCATTCTGCTTTCCTTCCGAAGAGAATAAGAAAATCAGGGAGAGAGAGAGAAGAGAGAGAGAGTGTGAGAGACACCGACTAATAATATTCTCAAGGAAACAACGACATGCGCAAAATCGAATTCCTTCAAACTTTTGTCTCTGTCTCTCACTCTACCTTTCCTGCCTCATTTCCGTTCACTTCCATTTAACTTTGTCTTATTCAATCTCCAAAGAGCCTTACCATTGCTCTCGTCAACAATATCCCTTTGCAAAACCGTTTACGAACCGATGTTGGAAAATCTGTGGCTACGTGAAAGGATAAAAGAAGGATATTCATACTCTCATCTAATGTTGTCTGTATTTATGGTTGACTACTGTAGTTGTATGAGAGGTTGAAAGTACTCTTATGTATGTAAGGCGTAAGCTGAAATTTCAGAGTCAATCCGTAAAGGACGAGTTTTACAGCCGCTTATCCTTATTCTTCTTGGTTTCGTAGTTCTTTTTGTTTTTTTTCTTTGTTTTGGTTGTTGTTGTTGTTGCTTTTTGTTTTTATTGAAGCATGCATTCCATGTACCAAGCAGTACAAAGTCGACAGAAGGACATGTTGGCTTCTATAATATGAATCGTATATGTATCCTTAAAGGTATAGGTGCATGTATGTTGCTGAATAGTGGAAATGGAAAATAATAAATGAAAAAATAATGAAATCATTTTGGCGCAATGTTAGACATGAACATTTGCTGGTGGAGATGGTCTCGCGCAAGTAGAGGAAACGATTGCAGAAATGAAGGATTGCAGTGAATAACAATTTTATTCTGCTGAAATTTCAAATTCTTCCAGACAAATGTTCATGTTGCAGATTGTCCTGATGATTTGCTTCAATTTTGCTTTATTTTTCTTCTCGATTTTCACGAATGCTTGAAAGTTTTATGGGTGATGGCGATGGTGAGAAATCAACACTTATTTACTCGGATGATTGATGAAATCACGCGTTTCTAAATTTGAAGACAGAATCTAATGTAATAGAGAAAAATGTTGGGACGAATTTCTCCCTACGTATTTGTATAGAATGTTTGGCTTTGTTTTTATAACAGCAGCACACATACCATCCCTGTGCAGTTCTTCGGAGTAATTTTTTAAAAATTTTCCCGCACTCAAAGTCATCGGTTCGTATCTATAACAAACTTCATGCGTGCCCGTCTGTCGTTATACAGGAAAACATTCAGGACATCTGCAAGCCTTTTGGCTAGATATGTTTTATTCAGCCAAGAAAATTGCTAAGCTCCGTTTTTTGTTACTACTTTACGTAGAAGAGTCTGCACAAGAATTTATACTCATCAATGGCGCTACAACTTAAATTCATGCTTGACTTTAAGACAAAATCATGTTCAAATCAGTATTCACTCTCTTCCTCGGGATAACAAATCTCAGCTGCCAAATTTTGTCTGTCTCTGTTTTGACAGAGTACTCAAATTAGTTCCTATGCTTTCCTGCATATATACTGTCTTGAACTCTGCCTTTCCAAATGCCCTTTTTTTTGTGTGGGAAGGAGGTGAAGGCTATTTACGCCGTGAGTGTCGGACTCCCCCGCTACCGGACCACCGACTAATCACCTCCCCTGTCAGACCGAGAACCGAGTTACATTACTTCGGACTAGGCCTCATTAATCATCGCTTAGCGATGTCTTTAGGTTAAGGGAAATCTCTCTTCACGGATGGATAGGAAGGAATTGCGATTCGTAACTATAGTATTGCGTTACAGAGATGTTCCCTCCCTCGCCAAGCGATCCATTATGTCCTTCTTTATAATGAGTACTGTCCGTACGTAATGCGACACCCAGTTCCAATTGTCCTTTGATTTCATCATTTTTCCCGTTAAATTTTCTGGGGAAATTACGCAAATTTTCTCCGAGAGATGCGAACGGAGTCTTGTGAATCTATTACACGTAAAGAACGTATGGCAGGCGTCATCCGTCATCCCCGTGCAGAACACGCAAGTTGGGGATGGTGTCTTTCCAATCTTATGCAAGTAAGACTGAAAATACCCGTGGCCACTGAGTAGTTGCGTCAGAAAATAATCAGTCTCACCATGCATTATGTAGAACCACGGCCCCAAGTCACTTATCAGCCGTGCGGTCCACCTGCCTCGCGTTTCGTTTTCCCATGTTTGCTGCCATAAGATAAGGGTTCTTCTCCGTTCCTCTCGGCTCTCGGTTTCTCTCGCCGACTCCCCCCTACGTAAGTATACACGTTTCCGTTCGTCTGGAAGTAACTTAATTGGAAATCAGAAATTTCCAAAGAAGTTAATGTAAGAGTTTGTACACTTCAACTTTTGATCGAGACCACTCGCTTAATCCTTCTTCTATAAGTCCTAATGTTCGTCGTCACATTCTACTCTCGTGTTCATTTACGGCTTCCTCCAATGCTGAGGCACAACTTGATCTATCACAATCATATGATGTTGGTAGATATTTCACATAAACTATCATTGTTTTGTGGGAAAAATTAGGGAAAGGATGTATACTATGGCATATAGCAAATTAAAACCGCAAACAGGGATATAACTCGCCTACAGCACATTTTTCTATACTTCCAATTTTTTAGCTCAACAAAGCGACAGATATACTAGTCCTTTGTTATACTCCTGGTATAAGGACCTTGGTGCAAGCATTTGTAGACGAATAAGCACATATAAATTAGCTTCTTCTTTTTAACACTACAGCTCCTTTCGGGGCTCTACTTCCTGCAACAAGCACCTCCAACTGTCTTGGTCCATTGACAGCGTCCTCTAATTTAGAAATATGATCAGCGATGAACTGTGTTCGTCAACAGAGTCAGACCAGCATTTCCTCGGTTTACCCAAATCCAACCCACCAAGCCCTCTCCTGGTCTCCGCCCTTCAATTCTCCTAATGTATACCTTTTTGGGTATCCGATGTTCGTCCATACGATATGGCCAACCCATTTTGGCTTCTGTAGTCTTACAATCCCGCCTGATTGCTCCCAATGAGACCTCCTGCTTGTCAACAATTTCATACAGCTCATGGTTGTATGGAATTCGCCATTGGTTCCCGTCTAGCTTCGCTCGAATTATTCGCCTCAGAACCCGTCGCCCAAGGCGTTCAATATATTTGACAAAATGTCCATATTTGTCAAGATCTTTGGCGGCTCATTGTTCGTACAAAAATGGGGGGTACATATCAAAGGATCTGTGGATCAAAAATCTTTCCATCTGTCTTTTTTTGTTTGGTCCATCAGAGTAATAAGACCTAGGAATATCTTCAGGTTTTTCATTTTTTTCAATATCTTCAGGGATTTTTGTTGTTCTGGATGTTTTTTGCGTTTATTGCGGTTTGATCGCGACAGGTACAAAGCTCCTAGCAAAATATTAAATAATAAATTAATATTCACCATGAAATGGATCGGTCACAGAGGCTACAGAATACAGGAATCTCGTGTTCGGGAACATGAAATACGAGAAAACTCGGTCTTTGTGAGCGGTCTTTAATTTTTTAGGCTGCTATCGAAAGCTCCTTCGAACCAATTAGTCCTGCCTATCCGTTTAAACTTTAAACTAAACTAGAGTAGAGTCTTTAAGTCCTACCTGCATAAGATGGGAAAGTCCTGGTTGTCTGTTTGATTTTCGTTCTCAGAGACCACTGATACGAGACGTTACGTATGTTTTAATCTGGGGTAGGATGGCCTAGACTAGACATTGTCGAGAGAAAATTTTTCAGTCAATTCAGTGGGAAGTATTTCAGCTGGGAAGGACACATGGAACTTGCTTGGGGCTTAGGGAACTGTTTGGGGTTTGTCTCATAAAGAAAAGCGTCTTTGATCGATTGATGATGCAAAGAGAAGAGTAGTTCAGTTTTCATAAATCCTGGTCCCTTTCATCCGTCCTTCGTGAAACAAAAATCCATCGCTTGATCGCTCGAAAGCGCCGCTTGATGGTCTGTGGCCCCATCAAGCGGCCACATAATAACTAGACAAACTAGTTCTTCGTGAGGTTTCTGGTGTAAATTTATTGGTATTTTGGTAGGACTTTGAGGTAAATTCATCTCGCAAGTGCCATTGACATTTTATAAGGAGCAGATAAAAGTCAAGAAGCGCGGTAATGTAACAATAACATTGAGGAATATCCTCAATGAAATTGGAATTGAAATGATCAACAAAGAGGAAATTCGAGCACGAACCTCTGAACGCTACTTCGCAGCACACAGCAAATTGACCCCGCTCATTTTTTAACTATCGTGTATCGAAAACTATGCATTCTTTTGAGATAAAATTTATACGATTTGGCCGCGATTTTGACCGTCTAATGCTCCGCCATTCTTTTCGCTGCTCGTTCGATCAGACTCTTGAAGTGAATCCGCTTGACAGCTGCCTCCTGGCATAAAACTTAGTTCGGATCGGATCATCCGTTCTCCCTCTTTTGGAATCTCGAGTAAGCCCGCGGATTTTACGCTCCATTGCCCAAGTATTGCCCCACTAGCAACTTGGCACTGCCTACCAAATAAGAACCACGTCAAGAATTATTGGCCTGGCTAAGGATTTGTACGCAATAATCGAAGAGATGCACATGCTGTCCACGCACGTCAGACTTGAACTATAGAGCCTTTTGTTTTTAGATGTTCCCTGAAAGCAATAACTACTCCAAGGATAGCATCTAGGGAGTCATCCTTTATGACTTTATATTTCCCAAGAGAATATTGTCTTTACTTTCCAATCTTGGTTCTGAGATGAACAAAAAATCTGGGCTATGCATGTCCAGTTTATTCCTGGGCAGAGTTCCTTTTATATCGCGGAGATAGTGAACGTACGATGAGCATGGAGAGCTCTATGGAGCTCATCACGGCAGCGAAATCGCCTTTTCTCAATCTGGTTAGTGAGTTTTTTTATTGTGGAATGAAGGAATTGACTTGGGGGTGAACAAGTCGCACCCAAACGATTGATGCAATCATTTAAAATAGCTGGATTCCTGTCTTTTCAGCTAACGTTTGCTGCTAGCCGTATTTTCACTGTATAACCTGAATTGCATTTGGGAGGCTCCGCGTCTGGCTATATTAGCAAACGAAACCCCATCTCGAACGGTACTTTTTTGTTGGAAGGAAGCAGGAACAAAGTCCCTCCTTTCTTTCTCCCGCCTACTCTCAAAAGCCTTCTTGGTTGCCTTATATATCCGGCTGAAACTATTTCAGGCGGCGGGTTGGTCTTTGCTATTTTAATTTTCAATTTATGCAGGACACTGCATTTAATTCTTTTTTCTTCCCAATGGGACAATCTTCTGACTGATTGTGACATTGTATTTTATACTGCAGAATAACGAAGAAGAAAAGAGTTTTCTTTTCCATCCTTGAACCCGCTGTTGAGAATCTTTTGGCTCCCCAAATATCCTCCCCTAAAATGGCTTACAGTTGTTCGTTAACTTCATTGTCTTCACAATGAGAAGTTAGCAGTTATGTAATATATTATATGTAGTATCATTAAGTATATTAGTATCACCATTAAGCCGAATATCGGATTTCGAATTTCGAATTTTCGAATGCACAGACCTTTCTCCGAAACTATATAAGATTAAGCCCGTAAGAAACAATTGAACGAAATCTTTTCATCCTACCGGCTACCAAGCTACGAAGCTTTGGAGACGCGAAATTTGTGGGAAGCTCCTTTCGTTCAGACTTACTGAGCGCTTGGAAATTAGCTCAGGGTTAGGAGACACTATTGCGTTTTTTCCGGCCACTTTCTTCGTGGACCATTTCGTTTGGTTCCACTTGATCGGACTCACCGCCACAATCACCTGTGGTGATTGTGCCACAACGCTCTCTGTGGTGGAAAGTTCATTCTGATCTACAGGCAAGTCCTCCGATGGGAGTTTTTAACTATAATTAACAGAGGCTTAGAAAATCTTTTGCCAAAATTGTTCTTTTATAACAACATTACCTAACCACATCCCCCCCCCCCTTCCCCTCCGTCCAACCCTCATTTCTCAAAAAGCCTCTGTATGTTAATATTTGCTTTTCGAGTGATGAAAGCTTTTGTCGCGGAGAGATTCCCCTCCGTTCCCCGGCACCCATTCCCAATAGTTATGTCAAGTGGCTATCAAAATTGACAGCCAGTCAATTAATGCTGTCCGAAGTTGATGGAAGATGTAAATATTGATATAATTTTTGCATTTCGTGTATTCAAATGTTTTTATATTGCAGATTAAACGCTTGAATTAATTACGGAACTTCTATGTGAAATAGTCAGAAATGATATTGATGAAATATTTGTAATTCCAAAGCAGATATACGCCCTCTAACATAACATTTAAGAGTACTACGTTTTTCAGCTGTTTTTATTGATTTATGAATGGAGTTTTCTTATTTTTTCCTGTGATTGGACATAACTTTGTAAATAGTAACCGCGGGAAGATATCAATCCTTACTTTCTCCGATGATCGTGAACGTTTTAAGCTTCCTCAATTTGAAAGGAAATGTGTCTTCAAGATTATGACACTTCCGATGAACTACAACTTGATTCGTGCAGGCAATTTTGTGTAATGAAATATTTTCGCGTATTTCATCCTTGTGCAGTGTCAAGGAGAAACTTAAGGTATCAGAAACCGTCGTTTAATATTCAGTTGAAATTTCTCTAGTTTCGTTCAATAATAATTAAAAGTCTAGTAAAGTTAGACAACTAGTATGGTCTCCATTTGGATTGATTCGTTTTCGAAGAACATCTTCGGATCCTTTTTGTTTTCAATCCTCCAAACGGCATTCTGGTTGCATTCGAGCGCACATTTGCACTCAGTGTCCTAGTTCCTATCGGTTACCCCGAAAAAATAAAAAAGTCCAAACAATTTGTAAGTGTTCCTGGGTAAAAAGCAATTCCATTGAGGATAATTTTCCAATTAAAACGAGAAGTGGCCAGCGTGGAAAAATTAATTCAATGCCAAAAAAATTAATCGCATAATTCACTTTCATTTTGTTACCATTCTCGTTGTTCGTCTGTGCAAAAACGTCTACGTAAATTGCCAAGCTCGATTTAACTTTTCTCTTTCGTTCACAAGAACTCATAATTCATGGTACCTTTCTCGGTCACAGGGTTATTGTACTCACACCCCCGCAAAAAATTCATTCACTTTCTTCGACAAAGCTCCTAGAACAAATATTGCACGAAATTCGGAGGTCACACCTTGTTGTGGCCACAACCTCGATTTGGCTTGCCATATTGAGTCCGGCGAATGGGGTAAGGTGTCAGGGCTAATGTTATTGCACTTGGGTATTGTAAATTAATGATTACCCCCGCTCGTCATCACCCAGACAGCCTCACCATCATATCAGACAAATCACCAATTTGACCGTCTGGCCTTGCACATCTCGACGAGCTTTTCCCCCCCTGCTCACTGATAATAAAATCATTGAAAAACGAAATGAAGTTGAAATTGAACTGACCTAGCGAACACATACAAAATTCAGGTGGTTCGTACTCTGCCAGGGCGATATCATCATACACCCACCCACCCATCCACCCACAAACAACCACTCCGCGGCAGCAGCAGTAGCAACCCCCAAAAAAGTGTCGTGATTTTGAATTTGATTAATTTTCACTCCATGCACGCTTCGGAGCGGGCATGTGTGAGTATGTGTGGGTACTAAATTTCATTATTGCGCTTCGACGTTCGCCTCCCTCGCGCGAGCTTTTACTTGTTCTTGTCCCAATTTTTAAAAAATCGTTTTCTGTTTTTATGATTTATCCTCTTTCGCCATTGTCCCTGTATATGTTTTGAATTTTTCGCATTTCATTGCACTCATTTCCATTTCAGTTTTTCACTGTTCGTATTTCACCGCGCCGTTTGCTGCGATGTATCGTGTGGGCAATTGAATATTTTCTGTGGATTTTCTTTTTTTTTTTGATGGTTTTCATCTATTTGCGCGTTTTTTCACTCTCATTGCCACTGTTGTTGTTATTTTTGTTGTTGGCTCACTGGTATTTGCCGCTATTGTTATAGTCTCTTGGCCGATGAGAATTTATTCGCATGCCAGGTGAGCTGAAGACCGCGTGTGTGTTGTCTATCAGCGCCATTGCATTGTGGGTACAGGTGAGATCCTATTGTTGTTGTTTGTGCCCCGAGCCTCCTCCGAAAGGCAACTGGCCTAAGCCAACGTTTACGTGAAGTTGTATGCATGATTTTTATATGTGTGTGTAAATCTTTTTTCCACTTTACATCAGAGAATATATCAGAGGAATCGTTCCGAGGCATATTTTTCATTTTTGCAATATGACGGTGAACGAGCGAAATGGATGAAGTGAAAGTGATGAATATTTCATTGAGCAATGAGAACAATTTTGGTATTAGATTGATTGCGATTGCTACGATTTGAAACAAAAAAAGAAAAGGATTTGAAAATCAGAAGCGATGAAACAATCAATTATATACTCACGTAAACAAAGGTTAAATTGTTAGTACCCATGCTCCGCCCCGCAGTCCGAATTAGCAGTTGATGCTATACCTTGATCGATTTCGTAGTCATCGGTAGAGTTTCTGAAGCCTAGAGTCCAACCTGATGCAATCAGAAAGGATCACAACTATTCATACAAACGCCTTCCTGGCTATCTTCCCCAGATCTGAATAGAAGAAACTGTTTCGAGTCCTTTGCCTGATTCTATGTAGTGTAGGCCATAACAGCTAAGGTGACCAGTATTTTGTTCTTGGTCCACATCCTTGCAACTATGAAAAAGAATTTCGCCTTTATTACAAATTGTAGCTGCATAGATTCCGCTCCCCTGTTTGCCTAGCCGTCGTTATCCTCAATATTCTTTTCCAGGCCTTCCAAGCAACTCTTCCGCCGTGATGTTGACCATAACTTGATAAAGGAATGTAGTTGGATTAACCTATCCGAACAAAAACAGGCCAATAAGCTTTCAACCGGCGCTTGGTAAATTAATTGAGACGCTTATCTTTAAAAGGTTGACTAATTACGTGGAAAAACAACAATATCCGCCCAATAATCAGTTTTCACACTGGAATTCGCTGTCTTCAAAGACATAAAAAAGCGCTGAATATAAAACTGTCGGTTGCTCTGTTGACAATCGATGTTGAATTCTTCGTTATGATTTAGCATGATGGCCAATGGCATAAGCTGAAAGAGTATACTATCGCACCACACCTGCAGGAAGTAATTGAAACCCTCTTGACAGATAGAACATACAATATTAGACTTTCAGGGTCAGCATGCACTACAAATACCGCTCCTGCTGGTTTACCACAAGGTTCATGCTTGATTCCAATACTTTTTGATTTATACACATCTTACAAATCCAAAAACTAAAACTGTCAACTAGCAGCTTTTGTGAACGATAGTTGCTTCTTCACTTCTGGCAATAACCTTAGTCAGATCAAATCCAATCTAGCGGAAATTTTGCAAAAATCTACCAATATTTCGGCAGGTTGAAAATTAGAATCAACGTTCAGAAAACCACAGCAATATTCGTTAGCAGAAAACGTAAGGCCACTATGCTGCCTAACTGACCCATAAACTTCCTAGTCCAAATGGCTCCCTGGTCCGAAGAACTAACCTCTTTGGGTCTAAGACTCCATCAAAAGCTAACGTTTGAAAATCACATCGAGCACACAAATTCTAAGGCATTAAAGTCTGTTCTGTCTCTTTATCCATTACTCAATCGAAAGCCGCCCATGCTTCCCCGTAATGAAATCCTTATCCTGAATTTGACCATCCAACCAATAATAATCTACAGTGCTCTCAAATGAAACCAATGTGCTAAATACGTTTAAGCTAAGTCTTAAGGCACCCAAAATCGATACATACACAACATGACTTCTCCAGCTTGCTACTCCGAACAGCTAACATTATCCCTATTTACAAGCTTGCGGACTCGCGTAGGGCTAATCTACTCAATAAAAACCATAACCTCCCTGAATCCCCTCATCAAATCGCTCAGTGTTATGTAAAGTCCAGAAAAATCAAGACCAAGTGTCTTCACCCATGGATCCAAACTTCATATATCAAAAATGGCTTGACTGATGGTGTTAGACTTTAATTTGTTTCGCTTCCTTCAAAACCATTTGAATGGTAAAATTTTCACACCGATCGATACCAGCAGTGCAATCGCCAAAAAATTGAAAAATTGATTCAACATTACCTGACATCCTACAACCATCATATGTTTCTGACACAACCACCACAACGCGGTAAGCAAGAAATCAATTTTTCTAAATCCACCGAGTATATCGCCAATCAATCTTGCTTGCATTTTCTTCTGACAAACTAGTGACCGCTCCGTCAACAGAATTTAAATTTCCTATGCCAATTTCCTATCAGCACTGCAGACGCTCTTTGAATGGATACCCGTTTATGAACGAAGGAAGGGTTTGTTAACGGTGGCCTATCCTAATTCAAAATCCTAAGCCTGCGAGGGATACTACCGGTCATAATGTAGAAGGTCCTGGATCTCACAGCTGTTTGCCTGATTAAGGTTTTTAAATGCTACGCTTACGACTACGATCTTGAGATTTTGCTTACTAAAGGATCACGTCATCATCCCCCTTTTTTTTCCTTTTTTTGTTTGGGAAGTGAAGGCTGTGTCAGACTCCCGCTACCGGACTACCGACTAAACACCTCCCCTGTCACGCCGAGAACCTTGCCTGGAATTGTTTCTCACATTACTTCGGACTAGGCCTTATGAATCATCGCCTAGCGGTACCTTCAGGTTAACGGAAATCCCTCTTACTGCCAGGATGGATAGCTGTTAATTGCTGTTATAAAGATCCCCCCTCCCTGACCAAGCGATCCATCATGCCCTTCTTTATGAGAAGAACTGTCCGTACGTAATGTGACACACAGTTCCAATTTTCTTTTGATTGCATCATTTTCCCCGTTACATTTTCTGGGGAGAGCACGCCTATTTTCTCCGAGAGATGCGAACGGAGTCTTGTCCATCTGGTACACGTAAAGAACGTGTGACAGGCGTCATCCTCATACTCTTAAGATGCATTCTAATAGTAATCATTTTGAAATTAGGCAGACCTGCTATGAATGCCCAAAGGATTTCATAATCAAGCTTGGTTAGATCAGGGTTGGAGTATTTCTTCTCCTCTGTTGCACGCAAAGATAATATTGTTCTCGATGGAACCAGACAGATTTCAACTCTCTCATTGATTTTCGTGTTCCGCCAATGTGAAAACTTGGCATCATATCCTTCTAATATTGTTGCTTTTTTTCGGCATATATCAGGCATCAATTGTCGTTTTACCTCAGGGAACGATAATCGGTCATGCGCTGAAAATTATAAAGGCATTTAAAGGCTCTTATTCCGTGCTCCTGTTTTGTTATTGATAAATCTACTGAGCTAAAGACACAACACAAAACCGTGTATTGTTTTCCAGAAAGCACCTTGAGGCAATTCCTGGAAGCGCTGATCATGTTAAAATATTCATAATTACATTTGATGTTGCGATGTCCTTTAATTGAGAGATTCTAACAAACTGCGCTCTGTAGTCAAGACATTGAAGTTGTCTGAGGCAAGTAATCAAGTCTCTTCTTTCTTTGCCGTCTCTCATGTCTCCCAGGAACACATCTGTCACTCAGTTCAAATAAGGTTGAGGTTTGCATTGCTTCAGTAATTGCAGATTCGAAAGTTGGTCCTCTCGCTTACGAAAAGTAGGAGCGGATTGCTGGATGAATGAGATTCCTTATTAGCTTTGAGGTCAACAAGTCATCCATGGGTATATTTCGACATATATTGGACATATATGGGACAAAGCGTAAGCCCAGAAGTAACTGTTAACCTTCTCTCTTGGCTTCTGGCAAGCAAATGTGGGCCTCTGGTCTTAAAGGACCACGAACTCAACTTGAGTTGAGGGGTGTACATAAATTGGCATTTTAAGCCAATTGGGTTTAAGGGCGTCTAACTTTAGTGACGTTGACATTGGAAGAAGATAAATTTGTAGGAAAAAGAGACACATCATGTCCTTTAGCGGCCGTTTCATGACCATTTCTGATAGATTTCCTTCGAACTTCGTCCATTATTCCGTGGGTAACCTACGTCCAGCGGATAGTCCATCTATTAGGGGCATCTGCAGATGTTCTCTCGCAGTCGCAGCTTAAACCGTCAAAATGGTTCTGAGGCTTCCTGCCGTCTATACATGGTGCACCTAATTACAACCCTCATCAGGTTGCTTCAAGCGATCGCTCTCATCTGGAGATCAGTTGCTTTTCGCCAATTTGGAGTTCCACGAACCAAAAAATCGAAATTTTTTCGACTGCTTGCGAAATCCCTGACTCTGTTTTATCTTTCTGTTTATTTTCATGACCAGTACCAGACACCTTGTTCCAGACAATCTTAGTAGGAATGAAACCGCATTGCAGTACTGATTATTCATGAACGTGCCAGAAGACTCAGAAGATCACTCATGGGGATGGTCAGCTCTGCAGCAGGCGTGTTTCCCAAAGTACTACAAAGTTTCCAATGCGTTTATTTTTGGTACTCGTGGTTTTGTCGAAACATGAATTACGGCCATTAATTGCTGTGCCGGAGATAATGACCACAAAATCCTTATCAGAGGTATTTTCAACGACCATCTCTTTTGACAAGATAATTTTGTGAATTTTTTCTGGCTCCATTGTGCATCCCACGTATACCTCTGGAAACAAAAGTCCGCCCAGAAGAGCCAACATACCAGGGGAAGAGTGTTGTTTCAAACCGAAGGTGTTCAAGATGTCCATAGGACATGAGTAGAATCATTCTCTAAGCCACGGAGGGGTCCTGACATGCTATTCCACATTAAATTGCTAGTCATTTTGAAGTTCTTCCAGTACTATAAAGACAGTTCCCTATCTTTTGCTTCAGTTCATAAAAGTGCATCATACTTACCCCTCAGTAGGGCCGGATATTCGCGCTTCACAGTCGAAGCTACTCGAAGCTACTTGGTCATTTCAGCTCAGACATTTCGTACTCCACTGGGAACCCTTAATCCTTGATAAGACGATTTCGTATTGTTCCCTCATTTCATATACTCCAATCAATACTTGAATTGAATAAAAATTAATTATCTCCCCAAAATATTTTCTCGCAACAATTCCCAATCATAAAAGGAATCCTCATTGCCTTCGGGCTAATAAGAAAAAAAATATTTTTTTCCCACGATTATCACCCGTGAAACTTTAAGCTTCAGTATTCGTACACTCCCACCCACCCGTAATAAGCTCGAAAATTCAAAACGCCTTCACATTCGACCATAAGAATCCTTGAAAGGTCGTACCAAATCATCGGTAAAACCTTCACCGAACCCCACTTACATTCAAGGAGACCATCTCGATGCTTAACTTCAAGTCAGTCATCGGGTCTGTCCTTATCGTTTAATCTCTTTGAAAGTGTACTTAAGACTGGTCTCTAATTACCTGCTTTATGTTGCTCAGTCTCATTTGGTTGGTTCCTTTTCACCTTTTCTTCGTGGCTAAACGCGCTCCACCGCTGTTAATTAACATACGTTAAATTGTGGTATACTGGCAACTTATTTTTCTTGGTGGGGTAGCAGGGGTAGCAGGGGTACGGAGTTGTTAAGTCCGGTAAAAGTTGTTGGGTAGGCTTGAGAATTGACTCTGTTGCTCCTGTTCTTCCTACAATTCGCGTTAAATTTCCTTATTGTGTTTGATTAGCTTGAATAGTGAGAGCGGTAGGAAGAATAGAATCTTGCTCCTTTTTACTGTCTCTCTCACTCTCTCCCTTACTCGTCAACTTGTTCCATAATCTCTAGAAGCAGGACGTGGAGCGTTGCGTGCTTTATTGAATTTCTGGTTGTTGTTATGTCATGGTAGATGGAATGAATTACTTTGCTTGCGAAGGATATGTGTAGATTAGAATTTCAGTTAGGGCAAGGTTGAAGCGATTAAACGGGATTTGGGATTGAAAATAAAGGATTGTACAGAAGGACATCTTTTTTTGTTATGGATCTGTGATTATGTTTTATGTTTAACTAAATTTTGTGGTAGTTCAAATAGTGCTGTTGATAATGAAAATTATCATCTGAATCCTTTCATTTTTGCATCCTCGTGAGATTCTTGTTCAAAACCACGAAACATTGAAATCTTTTAACACACTATCGAACGTTCAGATACTTGGAAGTCCAGTACTCGCAATCATAGTATAGTCGAGACATTTTGACGCATATTGAGAGGTTCGTATTGTTTCGGGACAGCTGGATAGTGTGTTAGAATCAAGACAACTGAAAACGATACCTCTTAAGGAATCCCCATGCTCACTAAAGTGATTATTTTGGTCGCTTTATAGCTTTCTAATGTTCTCATGCTTCTTTCCAGAATTTTGATTTTCATATTTGACACAAACTTCGGACTAAGGGTTAGGACTTCAGTTCGTTAGAAATATGCAAACACAACGATTTCCGACTTAAGATATTCAGCACTGGTTTAACCTTCTTAAAAAGTCCTGCAAGTTATTTTATATGATTGTAAAGTTTCAGATTTATATATGCTACTATTTTGCATATTTAAAGTTTTCGTGGACATAATCCACTGTAGTAAGGTACTGGAAGTCCTAGTAACGATGATCTTAGCCCCATCAAATCGCATTCACAGCCATTGTGTATTCTCTTTTTATTCTTTAATCGGAGGGCATGAGATGGGAAAAGTCTGACAAGATTACCCAGGCCAAACAGCTCGGTGCGGTAGAAAGCTGGGACTTTCTGTGCAGAGGAGCCTTTTCCTGCTTTGCACGTCACCTTGACTAGATGGCGAGTATTCGATTGCTATTCAGAAGTTTCAGTAACTGCTAACATCGCACTGGATACGTCTCTCTAAAACGCAAGGTGGATATCCGCAAGGATATGTTCTTTCACCCGTACTCTTTTGGGAAGCGAAGCCATTAGAGTATCAGAAGCTGGGTGATTTGTCACGCTTATGTAGATAATGTTGCAAAATTCACAACGGAAAAAAGAAAGATTATCGTGTGAAACAGAAGAAGATTGTGTAGCATAATGCAGGGAGGCATTTGGAATTGAGACTTACTTATCTCAGTCCTGATAAAAAAGCGGGTGGTTGCATAAAATCGCCATCGTCAAAGTAAGTAAAAAAATTCCGAGCGCTGATGAATCTCACGTTGAACGAGCTTTCTGCAAAGGCAAGCGAATCTCTGATGGTGTTCAGAAACATGATAGGCGAGTACTTGGGTATGTTGGGAACCTTGTGGTATACCACCATGTTGATTCCATTCATCTCCTACATAGCTGTGTTTTATTGATATATATCACCATAATCAACCAATACAAGACGAGGCTTGCACTTGTTTGAATAAAGCGTTTGGGGTGCGCCTATATCACTGTCATGTCCTCAGGCAGCCCGCGACAAAATTGTAGGCCTATATTTTTGTATAATTGTAGGCACTTGGAGAAAAGTTTCCGGTTTTAAATGTCGAGTGTCTTCCTTGAAGTGTATTGAAGATACTTCGAGAAGAAACTTCGAGAAGAAACTTCGAGCGTGCATGGTATTTGACAAGAGAAAGCTATGAATCCTTACTAGTACCGTCGCGGAGCATTATACACTCGGAGTACATTACAAGATAATGATTTTTGGAAGCAAACGGTGAGTACAAATTCTGTGATTTCTCGGAGCAGATTCCAGGGCAGCTGCTAGCAAATTGCAGAGCACTGTATTGCAGGAGAAGAAATAACCTCGGAGAGGGGCAGAAAAAACCATGCAAAGGATTAAGTGGGACGCCGGAGGCCAAAGCAGATCATTAATTTTCGTATAAAGGTCGATATGCATAAGGCGCTCTAGGTCCACCCGAAATAGAAGCACAATAAACCTTTTCAGGTGGACTCCCTATACAATGAATAGCCAACTGTCAATCCTGTGTGCCTGCATATTGTATCCTAGTGAAGTCGTTTTATCTACGATTGCACTTGAATTGTTTTTTTTTAAATATAAGACCCCATTAGTATCCCAAATTATCATACAATTCACACTACCTAGTCCAAACTGAATTCATGTTAGTCTTCTGGACTATTCCTTGTTTAGAATTTTCATTTATTAGTGAATTGATGTCTTGAATTCGAAGTCCTTCAACTCCACAGTTAAAACTTTACTGAGAGGGTAACATTTTTTTGAAATTGAAAAAGCAAATGCATGTCGTGTCCAGCAACTTGATAATTTATTAGTCCATCACTGAAAATTCCCTTGATGTAAACATCATCCCCCTTCCTCGTATTTCATTATCTCAGGATTTTTCATCCAAAATCCTTTTTTCCATTGGACCTTTCGATAGCGGCTCAATGGCACGCAGTGTACAATGAGACTCATATAAAGGACACCAAACCAAAGAAAGGGATGAAAAAAAAACACCATATTCTACCATAAACGCCTTCACAATCTTTTTCGTAACACATTTAACTCGTCACTGTTACCACATTCGTCCTCCTTCCCACTGTTATCCACCCACATGTACACCTACTATCCTCTTGCAGTCAACATAAACTTCACTTTCAGAAGAATATTTTCTTTCCGCATAGGAAATGCAAACAAAGAAAACGTGAAAATTCTTCCCGATACTTTCTACAGTTTCTGCTGAAAGTACTACTAACATATAGTACATGTGGGAATGTAAAATATATGTAAACTTGTTGGCATCCTTTATCCTTTGATTAGCTTATCACTTGGCAACGTTTTTCCTGCATGCCTATCTGCTAACCATTATTGTATATTATTCTGTTTTTGACGATGTAATATTACGTCTTGGAGCAAATGTGTTGCAGATACGTGCAGAATATGTATTTGAGCATGGTGTGAGATACTTTCATATTAACAATTACGGTAAATAAATAATGAAATTCAATCCGATCTGTTGGCAAAACAGAATATTCGCTGGAATGTTGTTAGTTTTATTTAAGTTTTTAGGAGGTACGTGAAGGTTGTCTGGTCCGCGTTGAAGGAAATAAAAAGGAGCCATATGAGTGTATGTGGCAAAAGATTATCTGGATTAATCTGAAAAAATTAAAAAAAATTAAATTGCGATTTGGGCAATTACTGCAATTTAAGTTAGAAAAAAACTGCTCGAATTCTCTTTCAAAATTGTTTCGTTTTTATTATCTTAGGTATAGCTAAGATAAATTCAAGCCAAAGGATGTATGTTTTTTTTTCTACTTAAGCCTGTATTGAGGATATTTTCAGGAGCGTAACGTTACAACAGTATATTTATAAATAGACTTGTGTAAAAGGATGAAATTGTGTGCAAGAAAAATCTCCTCGAAGAATTATAAATAAAGTAGTCTGAAAATAAATTACTGTGAAGGCTGAAGTACATAAATATGATTGTATAACAAGATATTGAAGATTTTAGAGCCCACATAAGTGCTTTCGGTATTTTTCATAGACATATTCCACAGAAACAAACTGTAATCCAATAAAATATAAAGAAAATTCGTCTGCGATTGAAGACGACGTCGAAAGAATGAAGCGTATCCTGAAATATTGTCAGCTAAAATAAATTGCTTAATTCAATCTCGGTTACAAATTTTTAAAGCACACAATCCCATTAAATAATCTCCTTAAAGTGATGCGTGCGATATATGATGAAGACAAGAAAAAATACTATTTTCTACACTTCCTGGAAAGTCAATGTATGAATTTTTTTGCCTTCAGGTTTCGATTGCGCCCCAAAAACTAGTGTACCCTGACTATTCGTTGACAGGACATATGCATTTCATCATAAATTTGTCGACAGCGATTTCATACAACAGAATCTCTTGGACGTTGGTGTATGAATATAATTTGAGAATTATATTGCTCATGATTATAGGAGTAACATAAGAGGTTCATTTTCATTCAAAAAAATATTTTTAAAAAACGACTTCTGCATGACAAGTCATCCTGTCATAAGCACCGAAAACCCCCATCATCCTAGTTAAAACATGCAAGATATTATTTCCTCGTTCCTTTCACACACTCTTCTCTTCCGAAATCAAGGGAAATGACACTGGTGAGGTTAATCAACATCAGAAACTAAAACGGTAAGGAAAACGAATTTATTTCTGTTCGATCTCTTCCTTGAACCCTTGTAGCTTTCTCGGAGAGAAAAGAAGACAAAAAGGAATAAGTATCAGTAAAACCTTGCCCTCTGCAACTTATAATTGCAAAGAACAAAACAACAAAGGGACAACGATATCGTTGTTAATCTGCAAAACTTGTTGCAAAATCAACGTTTGGCATCCATAGATACGTTGAAGTTGAAATTATCCTAAGGACTCCAAACGACTGGAGATGGCTTACAAAATTAATAACTGAAATGATTAAAAAAAATAATCTTAATTAAGGAAGGACTCTAACCAGGTTATTTTTACTATATTAAGACGAAAATGGACCCCTTTTTTTACTTTTAAAAATGAAAATATTCCCTTCAAACGTGCAAAAATGATACTCCTGAAGAGCGATTTGAAGGTGTATAGCATATGAACAGCATGCAACCCTATATCGATCGCCGTAGCCTAAAGACCTTGCAATGATGAAGCTCTGTGCCATAATACCCAGATTTTGTAGATCCTTCAGGCTGCAGACATACAAAAACACGGCGAGGTAGGCTCAACGGTCTTCCCCAATCGTCAATCGGTTCAAAGAAGAAGAACTGAAAAGTCCAAGTGCGTCAAATGTGGCTGTAAATATCCAATAAGCTGAGCGCTGTCAATGAAAGACAAGGACTAAATAGGTTCTTGTCCAATGGACAGAAAAAAAACCAACCGCGCAACAAAAATCACTGACACAACTGCTAAAAAATAAAATACACAAACATAGAAGATACCAGCCAGATGCTACCACACTTTTTCAATATTGTGTTAGACGTGCTGGCTACTATAGAGGAAAACATATAAGGAAACGCAATTTCTTTTGAGAAAACACAAACATTATACACAAACCTATTCTAACGTTGAATTCGTCTTATTGTAAGTTTGATATCGTGTTCATCTAGAAGATGTTTCTGAAAACTGGAAGGCTCTGCAAGGTCCTGTCTATTGTTCGAATAGGACAGACAGAACTTTAATATAAACAGGAAGAACGTTATACTCGATGACGATATAAAAAACATTGTCAGGTATCAACACTTTTAGTCTAAACGGTCTCTGACTAGTTTGGTAAGTCAGCATCTTCAATTTCCATCCGCACCTCGGTAAACTCATTTCGTCCTTCCTAATTAACAGGAAATTCCAAGTAAAACTCCCGAACGCTCGCTCCCTCTGGAAATCAATGCCGGCTGGCATCCCACAAGGTTCGGTCATCTCTGTCACTCTGTTTTCCATTTACACTGTCGATCTTCCACCACCTTCCACGTCGCTCTAACCTATCCACTTTCTGCAATAGGCTGGCGATATAATCATATACCACTCAGCTTTAAGTATTCCACTATGCCGGCAACGCCTCAATCACTACCTCGACACCGTCCACAAGTACTCCATCAAACGGAAGCTGATCCCCAACCCCTCCAAGTGCGAGACTATAGTCATATACGGCAACGCTCGCTTTATCAAGAAAGCCAGATCTGACTCAACCAAAGTCCAACTGCTACTCAACGGAGAGAAAATCCCCACCAAACCGCAAGTAACCGCAAGTTAATTAATCAAAAACTCTCCCCAAACGCCCACGTCAAAACGATCCTGAAAAGAGCGACTTACACATTTAAAGCCTTCTCCACCCTTATGCACGTTTGCACCGCGCTCTGCAGAAAGGTGGAGCTCCTCGGCTATAAATCCCACATTCGACCACTAATCACTTTCTGCTTCGCCTTCTGGTGTGATCTACCCCCATCTCAGTTGGAGAAGATGGAAGGGGGGAAGACGACCCCCAGAAGCACATTTTCAACTAATTTCCTTATGACACAGCGCGAAATTCGAAAGAGACGCAATGCTGATGGACCAACTCCTACGGTTCCTCGAAAAAGCGACCTATCCCACAAATCATCAACACCGACACTGACCTTACACTTCAGTTGAACGATCGCCACCAAATACCTCAATTCTTTCGTCTACTCGCTGATCAAGGAAGGATCTTTGACCCAGCGATCTTTCACCCACCCACCATTTCCTCATTGAAGGAAAATTTGATTTGTAAATAATATTTATTTATTTTTTCCACCACAGGAACCAAGTTAGGGAGGTTTTGTTTCAAATAATAACGCCAAATATTAATTATAAGTAGCAAATTTTAATACCCATATATGCAAGAAATAAAACTCTAGAATAAATGACAAGATGAGACCTAGATATCCTTTTAACGCATCTTGGATCTCTTCATTGCAGAGATCCAAACGCCTTCCAGTGCTATTGTAGTGCTATAAGAAACGCTCAAGCAGATACCAAAACAAATAAATTTATTAAAGCAAACGAGGTAGTCCTAACATAGTTGTGCATATGCCTAGCAAATCCATCTATTTTTGACCATAGACATGCCTCGCGATTTTTTGAACAACGTTCTGTGTGAGTGTCTCTAATCTACTCTGACATAAGCCGATTCGTATTAATTTTATATTAATGTTCCTTCATTTCCAAAAAGCAAAAAAGATTGGAAAATTTTGTTACGTTTTTGGTGATTGGTACATAATTTTGGATTGGTACGGCTGCAGCTCCGAAAATTGTATTAACAAACACTTCCTAGCTTCCTGCCAATATAAAAAAAGTTACACAAGGAATGAATTAAATTTAGCGAAGTGATGTTCGAAAACAGAAGATCTTTGAATCGTTTTAAATTATCAGTTGATAAACCTAGAACTCCATACTCTAGAAGAACTTCCTGTATGTCCTTGCATTGAAATATGGGTGCTTCTGAACGATAGAGGACGAAGATGACACACCGCTGAAATGAGTATGTAAACGATACAAGGAAACAGCCAGGGAATGACGGAATATTGTTTGATGAATAAAAAACAACATAGATAAATATTTTTGTTCAGGCAACCAAATTTGGATGCCTCCAGCATTAAAGTAACGCTTTAAATATGGCTTCGGTTTGTAATGGAAGAGCCTTTGCAAGTACGCTGGGAACTCTTCGAATGAATATGAATTTTAACCGCCTGATGTCGAGAAAATCTGGCATTACCTACCAAGTTTCGACTCACCGATAGAGAAGACGAAGATACGAAATAAGTCACAGATAAAACCAAATACTGCATTCGACGAAAACGTGAAGTCCATGGAATAGACGCAATTTCCTGGCTACAGGATAGTAATTTTAGTATTTTAGTATTATAAACTAGTAGATTAGTATTATAAACTATGATTAAATACGACTGTAGCTCGACTCCGTCATAATAATTCATAATCCTTCAAAAACTCCTTCATAAATGTTAGAACCATTTCGTGTCAAAATAGACATTCACCTCTTAGGTTTGCGCTAATTGCTAGATGGAGTTCCACAGGGGTCACCTATCTCACCGGTCCTATTCAATGTTTTTATTGTGGATGTGCTTCGTTTGAAAAATGTTGTAACAATAAATCGGTCCTGTATTAAGGTTTCTGTTTTTTTACAAGAAGACATTCTCTCCGGGACATTTTTGCAAAACTAGACTGCAGTTTTGTAGTCAGAAGTCGTTACTTGCAACTTCATGCATCAAATTTGGAGATTTTTCACTTTAAAGTAAAGTGACGAGAAGGACCATTATTCGTTCGTATTTTTTGAAAATAAGGTTAGAGAGTAAATTTTTAAACGAAAGTAGAATCTTTTAAGAAGGAATCTCCCAAAAAAAAAATTCAAACTTTAAAAAAAGATTCACGACATCTATTTCGAAACAGAAATGCATCCCTATGAAATGGCGACGATTGAAAACAAACAAAAGTTAATAAATTTTTTAATATATTATTATTTAAATTATATTATTTTTGCAGTTTTTTTTTTGTTCCTTTGGGGGTAAAAATTTCAAATGGGTTTTCCCAATCAATTTTTCTTTCTGAATATTATTGAAAATTGTCAGTTCCATCAAGGAGGAAGATTACAAATTTGCTCTAGCAGCAAGAACCTCCTTAATCCGCTCCAATTTTCATGTCTTGCTCTTATCATCTGTTCTATAAATTCTCCACCATTACATAGTTCTAATTTAGTACCCTGCGGTCTTTCCATTATCTTCAACAACTTTTCACGCTGAACTCCATACGTCCATCTCGCTACATGGTTTTATGCATGAAAATCATTTTAAGATTTTTGCCCTTTTATTTTCTCCATAACTCAACGCATTCCATACTATTTGTAGATATTTTGTAGTCCCGCGCCCGCCCGGCCAAAGAGCCATCATCATCATCATCCTCCTCCCATTCGGGAAAAATAACTTTGCAGGACGGAACAAGGCAGCGAGACGAGACGACCAGAAGGATGTGATAATATCGATGGGATGATGTCTTCGCTGCTCGCTTCCATTACTTTACTTACATATACTTAGTCCTACTGTTAGCTTTTGTAATGAACAGTAATGAAGATGTGAGAAATATCTTCTGAATATAGTTTTCATAGCATTTAAATTATAGCTTCGCTTCTGCCATGCACCACCAGCTCTCTATGCACGGTGCATCGCTGTTGAAAGAATGCTGCTCGTATGCATATGCAACATATGTATATGTTGGCGCTCGAGGAGGAGGCCAGCATAAGATAGCGAAATGAAAATGGAAAAAAATAAATAAAAAATGAGATATAAAATCGAATCGAAGTCTCAATGTTGAAGTTGGAAGTTAAAGAAAATGAGGAAAAAATTGGAAAATCTTTTCAAGTGTTGCTGCAACCGCGAATGCATTACGAACTCCAAGATGTTGTTCTTCTGAGAAATGTTCATTTCATTGATTTATCACCTTGTTTGGCTCTGATTTTTGCTTTTCGTTAATGCTTGGCAACTTACAGTAGTGAAGATTACATGAAGCAGAAGCCACAACGTCCCGCGATTATTGATTGGATTGAAGGAGCACATCCATGTGATGATATATCATGAAATTACAATGTAATTTAGCGCGCGGATCGCTGGAAATCGTATTAATGGATTTCAATGAGTCCTGGACATGCAAAATAGATGATTGCATGTTCAACTCGGGATGCATTCGACAATCTGGTAGGTGTCATTTGAATTTTAATTCTCGTAACACGAAGGACATCCTAGACCAGTTGGTTGAAAACTTCTCGAACTGCAGCAAAGAATCAAAGATAGACATTGGTAGTAAAAAAACTATCCCAAACAGGCGTATGTCGCCTTTTATGCAAATTATGTTGGTTTATAATTACAAACATTTACCATGGAAGATTTCACTGGCTTCTAATGTACCATATGGGACGTGCTGAAGGAGAGAAAAGCAATAAAGCTACTAGATCTGAATCACAAGAGAACTTAATAGGAGCTTATATGACTGACTGTTCACCTTTTTGCTGCTCGTCTCGTTAGTCATGTGTACATCACGTTAAGCTAATCATTTCTTCAGAATAAGATAAAATCCTCATATGTTGTTCTCAGACATTTACAATGCCGTTTAACGTTGCCTTACTTGGTCACTGAGTGTGTAGAATCACCGTTAATAGGTACGAAACGAGCTGAAAAGCACAATAACAACACAGTAGTCGAAATATTTCCCATCATTTGGCATCGTACATTGGTTAGAGAAATTTTTCAACTCTTTGCAGGATTTTGGCCTTATGAGATTTAACCTTTGATTCACTGCTTTTCACATATGATAAATTTTGGATTCGCGAAAAATTGAAGATTTTGAAAATTACAATGCTTTGTTGCGAAATATTAACGAAAAAACATAATGGCCCATTAGATGTTTAACAGGAATGATTCGAATCTGCATTCTAGCAGGTTCCCTGTTTAGCTCCCTGCTCCAACGTTTTGTAGCGAAACAATAAGAGAACATTAGGTCTTTAATAGAAATTTGTCGCATCTGCATTCCACTCCTTGAACCTTGAAGCTGAAATGGAGACATTGGACCTAAATCTTCGTCTGTTTCAATATTACATAACTACGAGGGGCGGCTGAAGAGTTCGCGGCCTAGGGTACTTAACGATGAGTAATTAGGTTGTTACTCATGTCACTAGTTGCGAAAGTCAGTGGTATTATAAAAGCAATCACTAATACAATTTTCACTCATAGTTCAATTATTTATCGAACAACAAACACCACCATGTCAGCCGAATCTGAAAATTTTCGGAATTTTGAACACCGCGTCCTGATACAATTCCACGTAAAGAAGGAAAATACAACGAAAGACATTTTGAGAGATGTCATCTGTTCTTCAGGATTCTGCGCCTTCATATACAAGGGCAAAAATGGGCCCGACTATTTCAACAAGGACGAGAGAGCTGTGAAGACAACCATCACCCGGGCCGCCTTGTCACGGTACTGACTGAAGAAAAACTTCAGAAAAGTCGAAAAAATTGCTCCTGCCGACGGAAGAATTAAATTGTGGCGGATTGCTGAAGAACCGAAGATGAGCTCAGAAATAGTTGGAAAAATATTGAATGAATATTTGAATATGAGAAAAATTAACGCACGCTGGGTACTGAAAATGAGCTCTAACCGCTCTACAAGCACCGTCGATTCGCAAATTGCAAAGATTTTTTAGAGCTAGTCGGCGATAACAAGCAACGAATGGCGACTGTTTTCTGGGATAGCGAGGGACTTTTTCTTATCGACTACTTACCTAGGGGAACTACGACGAATGGCCAATATTACGCCAATTTTTTGACTTAGGTTTACAAGGCTATTGTACAGAAACAACGTGGGAAACTCACGCTCGGAGTGCTCTTTCTGCAAGACAACACGCCCGTTCACACCGCACATGTTGCGAGGCAAGTCCTGAAATACAAGGGGCTCTCAGAGATCGACCACCTTCCATATAGCCCAGACCTAGCACCTAGCGATTTTTTCCTGGTTTCCAATTTGAAAAACGATTCACAGGGCCGGAGATTTACAGATGACAACGAAATGAAAGCTGCAGTTGATCGTCATTTTGAAGAGAAAGGTACAGAATATTTTTTGGAAGGGCTGAGGGCATTGTATGCGAGATGTGAGAAATGCATTTCACTTGATGGAGATTATATTGAGAAATAAAAAATACAAACCATATATTTTTCTTTCATTAAGTACCTTAGGCCGCGGTTTTATCAGTCGTCACTCGTAAGTTTCATCAAGTGTTCTGTTTGTATAAGGATATCTTGAATTTCAATGGCCCTACATGTTGATGGAAAATTCATCGACCGTCAAACATCATATGCTCCACAAATCTTCGCTATATCCTGCCCACCAACCCAAATTTATACAGGGATCTATCAGCCTGATATGCAGATGTTCAAAAGCAAGTTTGAGCAAATTTCATGACTGGTCTTCCTTCTTTTAATATGCAATACCTAAGAGTGATATCAATATCTTCTAAACTCTGAGATCAGTCATCAATAATCGATCCTGATTGATGGACTAGAACCGATGTATTTACAATCGAAATTACTCTACATCCGTATCTTTAATACAATTTTTGGAAATTTTTGAGAAATAAGATTCGCTAGAAAAGTAAACAATCCCATTTTTTCAAATACAAATAAATATTTTTTCAAATGTTCGTCAAATAATAATTATGAATTTTCATCATTAAATTTCTTGCTCATGCTCTTTTCAACCTATTTAAATAATTCGTTTGGCCACTGCTAGTTTTCGTATTGTAGATGTGGATCTCTGAACGATTTAGCTGTCCTACATTAACAAATCTTCATCGTCTCCCTCTTCCTTCTCCAACATCCTATCTGCTGCCTTTTATTTTTGCGCTCCTTTTTCTTCCCGTCTCTTCTTCCTCTTTCCCGGCTCTCTTCTACACTATCCATCATTCTTCAAAGTGATTGAATAGTGAAGATAAGAACTATCGTGGAGCCATCAGTACGATAAAAGTATGATCAGTGTTACGAGCAGGATCTTCTGACCTGACTACAGGAGTCTTCACTGTCATTGAGCTCAATTATTCACTCAATTATTTCATTCAAACATCGCCTTTCATTAACAGGTCTCAGTGATGTACAATAATTTATATGAATTCATTTCTCTCATCAAATCATAGACTACTAGTAAAATTTATAGGGATTTCTCACTTAGTTGAATATATCCATTGAAGCAAGCCAGTCATTCTCAATGGACAATGTACCGTACAGCCTCCAGACAAGATAGTACCCAGCCTTCAATTATACGATGTAGGCTAGGCACTTTCGAGAAGAAACTAAATCTTGCATGAAAATAATACGATGGCCTCAAGATGGTCTACTCTGGAACAAGCTATGCGTAGTGTGAAGGATGCGCTATGTAACGTGCTTTCAAGCACTATTATCCTAGCATAAACTTCATAGTGGCACGAGCTTTACGGTCACACAAACTTTGAAAGCTCATGACATTGGGTTTCCCTGGTTTTTACACTAGAATTCTATTAAACTACAATTGCAAACAAAGAGATCGAGTAGTTTCCCTACGATTCGACTGTTCAATTGTTTCTTGCATGGAATAGTTATTTTCAATTGAGTCGTAATTGTACGGATCCCTTTAAAGTGGATCGTAGCTTTAGCTTTCGATCTAGAATGAACTGAAGTCAAGTCCTGGTTAACTGGGATGTGTTACAAAAGTCTTCAAAAATTTGCAAAAATCGTGGGATTTCAATTCTCGGCGAACAATGTAAAGTATATCAAGAAGTAATTTTCTTATATCCTTTTGCGCATCATAGTTAGATTTGTGAGTTTATTTAAGTTACTGATGGAGTTTGAATCAGGTAGTGAGGCGGCCTTCATAGCAGTTATTGACATTGTAGACCAACAATTCAATTCATCTTTTCAGCCTAGCAAGGATTAGATCCTCTCCGCTCCCTACTCCCTTTTACTATTTTGTATGACTTCAAACATTCCGAGATATAAGTTTCAATCAATATCAAGCAATCCACCATTCAATCAACCATCGCGGAACATCAATTATGAACGTTCAACTAAAATCACCACCGTATTACCCATCCTTTATGCAATCAAAGTGAATCCAAGCGATCCATTTAAACTTACTTAGTAGCGAAAATTGCATACACATCTTGAAGCAATCCATAAAACATGTCTTCATTGTTAAAGATTCAAGCCACGAGTTGCGAAATCCTTCTCATCTATCCAAACCACGTTGCAAGTGATCTTGCACTGAGATCAATATGACCAAGCTTAAGAAGAACAAAAACAAAACAAAAAAAAAATCGCGAGCTCAAGCTTAACATCGATAAATTATAGTCCACTCGCTCCACACCATTCGACATCAACGAGGTTTCCGCTTCCAATCCTTGAATTCAGAACGGATTATTGTCATTTCGGCAACGATCGCTGTAGATCACTTGAAGATCTCAGCAAGATGCAGAAGCTTGGCATGGTACTCGCCCAATACGTCGATGATCATTTTAGTAATCCTCTTAGCGAACCAGCGCTGTAAATTTAGTATCCTTGTGTAGTCGATGAGCCGACAAATGCGTTGATTTTACGCCATCAAAATGATCATCGCGATCGCAATCTTATGTGTAACATCTTCAAGTAGGGAAGATACATCGCTCGTTGCAGACTCCAACACGGACGAAGATGAATGACCGGGAAAATCATAAGTGTTCGTGCTCTGGAATTTTTAATAGGTTTTCACTCTATGAAGAGAAGTTCATCGGTGGTTTCGACAAGATACAAGATACATTACATTACAAGTTGTTGTTGTTCATGATGATGTCTTTGCTTCTGTTGTTATGACTTATGTTGAACCATTTGTAGCGTGAGTAAAAGTCACAGGCACCAAGATCTTGGACAGTGGTCGGGACCATCTTCTCAACATGCTTCTCGCCTGAATTCTTCTTCTCGTTCAGGTGCGATACCAAAGTTAATCTGAATTTCCTGACGCAATGGAATCCACAAAAACTCACATGTATCTAATTGGAGCTCGGAAGTCTTTGGATTGGTTAACATTCACCTCGGGGTAAAGCTTAGTGAACCTATTTCTGGACGATAGACAGATTCGTTGGAAGATCTTAGTCTTTGGCGCTTACCGCAAGCGAAGACGTTTCCGATTATCCAACTGGATGCTGCTGGACAGGTCTTAGTTTATGACTATTTAATTACAAATGACTTTATGTACTTGTTACCGTACATTGGAGCTACCACGTACGGTGCTCTGCAATGGCTGAAGATTTTGGAGCGTGAGAATTTTAATGAGCTCCAGCGGTAGTTTGGATGGTGCGTGTGAACGATTCAAAGTGGAAAGCGCACAACTGACCGCGGTTTCTTTTCAAAAAATATCTTCCCGATAAATTAGCGATTGAGATGTGATAAAAAATGACTAATGCATTGTGTTGCTGTCAACAAAATATTTATTTTATACGAATTTACTTATTAGCTTTGAAAAAGCAAACAAGTTACTTTTTAACTCATCTTAACACCTGGATGACATTATTGAGCACAGAAAAAATAATCACTTAAGCTCCGCCAAGTGGTAACAAATTTTCAAGTTCTTCACATTCAAATGTAGACTCTAACGTGGGAAGTCTCTATGCAATCGCTACTTGTCATGCAAAAATTTTCACTGCTTTCTTGAATATCGCAAGGAATTTGCATATGCAAATATCAACGGAGTGAAAAAAATGAAAACATATGCATTAAAAATAAATTATTGGGTTATATTTTTAGCTCAGCAGGAATTTTGTTTTTATTTTCTGGAGTGGCACCAATTGAATGATAAGATCTAAGGAACACCTGGCCACTGGAATAAGAATTTCCAAAGTGGTCTGCACGATTGTTTTCAATTCGCTTTATTGAATTTTTAAATTGCAAATAGGATTCGTTTGTGTTCTTTGCACTTATTTTTTATTTGCCAATTTATTATGTTTAAGTTTAGTACGTTCGATCGTTGTTCAAAACAAAGACGTTGACCCGCATCTTTTTGGTTTTTTGTTCAGGGAACTCTAATTTTGGTCACTTCATTGACCTTTGTCCCCTATAAATCTCTTACTTTTTCATATTTGGCTCTAAAGCCAGCTGGATGATAGTTTAGAATCGTTATTGTCATTACGCTACTGTCATGACGTTCCATTTCAACTCTTGTCGGGGTCACCAAAAGTTTAAATTATTTAGAACATCCGATTTTGTAGTATTTTAACCTTATTCATCGACTGTAGAGTGCTTAGAAGACTATCTTGTATCCATTTGAAATATGTTAATGGGATCCCTTATTTCCAATTAATCGACTCACCCCCTATGTCACATTTAAACTGTCATCAATACGAGCCTCATTAACCTGCTCATAAAACATTCATCGCATTCTGTTAAAAGTGAAACGAAGCATTCAAACGATTTGCAACACTAACACAGAACAAATCGAGGATATGACAACCGAATCACCATCAAACAGCAGCAACGGCCTCAGCAGCAAAAGAAAAACAACAACAACAACAGCGACAGGAGAAAAATACAAAAACAACTATCATACTAACTTAAGACCCATTAAAATGTTTCAATGAACCATGGCAAATATCACTTCATCACTCGCATTTTTCGCATTACACTAGTATATGTACACCGCGCTTATGAACATACTTTTATTCTCATACACACGTATAAGTATATCGTACAAACGTTTGTTGCCTTTCATTCGCCTCCTTTGAATCAGAGTTTCAGAGTCATTGCATTCATTGCGCGCGATTCATCCAATCCACCCCTTAATCTTCAAAATGTAGTATACATTGTATGGTATACACTATAAACCATGCGTGTGAACATGCCGCAATTAATTACACTCATCGTTGATGAGGAGCTGGATCAATGGGATTAAAGTAGAACCGGGACCAACGGGGAACAGGAGAGTGGCATCAAAGAGATTGGTATGAATTGAGAAAATTTATAATATTGTGTTATGTTAATTCGAAAATTGGTGAATTTATATGCTCAATTGTCACATCTTATAATAGGGATCTTGATAATATTTTATTTACGTAGCTCCTTCAAAGGAGCTTTTTGAATGTTGTTAAAAGGATATGTTGGTCAAGAACTAATCTAAGCGACAACTAAGTTTAAATAGGTCAATTAAATCCTTCGACCAAATCCAAGGGCTCAGGTTAGATTGCTTCTTTCATTATCCTTCCTATCAGTGCAGATTTTGGCAAGCCCGGTACCCATTCTGCTTCTTAGTAAAGAGTGGAGGAGGATTCACTTACCCATTGAAGAGGAAAATACCTATGAAAGAGGAAGACTTCTTTACTAGAAAATAAAGCAAAGACTCGCTCTGTTCCACAAAAGTGTGAGCGAAAGTACCGCGAGGCAGACTGGTTTCCTCTCTCCTGACCTGGGATCGTGGATCAATTCCGCTTCCATTATTCTTACATCCTGAAGAAATTTCAGAGCTGCGTTATAGTATAAGCATAGCGTAACTAAATTAAAGCAATATCACTATCGGGCGAGTTCTCATAGAAAGAGACAGAAACAGACTTGTGCTGTTTCTTTGTGGTTTACATTTGTATTGTGTTTTTATGCGAAAATTAAACGCGGTTTTTACGCGGATAGGGATAATCTTGTTTTACGTATAAATTAAGAATAAATTCACCAAATGCAAATATAACTTTATTTATTGGCCAAATACCATTAGAACGGGAGTTTGCTCGAAGTGTTAGTGCTGAATGTACTCACGCTATAACCTTACCTAAAGCATTGAGAGGTGACGGTTTCCTGATTGCTTTTGCCTGGGCGTTGACATTAAATGACAGCCACACATTTTCCATAGGCCACCACATTCATCAGTCACACATTTTTAACGGTGGACGGAGACAAATTTATATTTTAGAGAAAAATCAGCGAGATCTCTCCCGACTGGCTAAAAACAGGATGTGAACATCATATGATAGACTGAATCACCATCATAGGATAAAGCAGAAATGGTAAACTGGAAGTGTGTGTCTATGTCCTTTCTCGTGAATAAGAGCATTTTGATTCCTGGTTTGCGTAGAGGAGAAAAGATTAGATTCACCGGAAAATCCATTGATTCCATCATTTATATCTGAAAAAACAATGAACCGAACGCCGAAGGCAACAAGGAAAAAATAAGGAAACTTGCTTTCAATAAATAGACAAAGAGTTCCGACCTGATTTTTAATTTTGCGCAGCGCCTTGGTTTTTTATTTCGAAATCAAGTTTTAACCTATATGCAGCTGTTTACTGCTCTTTACTTCAGGTCTCAGTAATGAAGCTTATTGGTTGATTCAGAAGCCTTGTCGTTCTGGAAGATCCGATTTCTGGACATAAATGTCGGTCTTCTTCGAACCGGACAGGCAAAAAATATTTTCTTACGCTACTAGAGGTGAATATTGTTGTTTGATATTGATTGTTATGCAAGGTGCACGACCACTGAAAATATCCCTGGCTGAAAGCACACCCTCCTTCTGGATTTAATATTGGACTATTCCCGTATGGCTTCTGGGTTGAAATCTATGTGCCTTATGGCAATCTTACCAGGTCAATGTTTAAGATTGATTAAGAAGTTCAAGTCTGTCGGATGGGTACGAAACATTTTATTGAACCTCAGGATATATTCGACACAATCGATCTTCAAACCTGGCCTTCGCGGATGCTTAACCAAATCTCTAGGAAACTTTAATTCGCGTATTTATAGAATCGTTCGAATATCTGGAAAACATCGTTCATAACCCAGAGGCAATAACTTCATTCGCGTGTCCTGACCTTTCGTTTCTTACTGGGTTATATGCGAAAACCTCTTTGTCCTGTTTGAAACTGGGAGACATTACAATTCATCTTTCTATGTTGCAGATTTATCAATAGATGTAAAAGGTCAATAAGTCTAGCGAACGAACGAATTTACTCACTTGCAGTCCTACATTAATGCTTATTTTGCAAGGTTAGCTGATGAGCCTTAACAGTACGCTGAATACCACTCACTGTTTATCGGCTTTCATACCTTTCTTTGCGTTCAAGTACCAGCAGGTTTATGACGATCATACTTTCCACTGAAAAAAAACTGTGTGCTACCTTACAATATAGAGCCATAACGATTCTTCTTTGTCTTTATAAGCTCAGTTGCCTTGCATTTTACGCCCTAATCTGCGTGATACCATTCCAGACCAAATTTCCATACAGTCGTACGATCATCAATTCTTTTCCAGATCATCAATAGATTCCAGAATCCAGATCATCAAAAGCCTAGTTGGTATGGGTCTACGAAGCATTTCAACAGCTTTTTCATAAGCCATGTCAAAATACTTCGGCATAACCCTTAGGTTATTTCTTGACTTGTACTGACAGCTTCTACTGATGGATGTAGCTGGATTTGATATGAATCCAAAACTACGTCCAAAATCCAATGTCCTTTTGAAAAGGTTCTTTGCCTGTAAGATAGGGTCTCTATTGGATGTATCTAGCCTAATCCTGATAATCGTATCCTGGGGACTTTAACAATACAAATTGGCGTTAAGGAAGACAGATGTAGGATCTCCTTAATATCCTCTTTCTTTATGTTAAGTTGTCTTACTATCCTGCTGTTTGTCCACAGCTGCTTCGGTGAAAAGGGAGACATTGCTCCTTTCAAGGATTACAGTTTAGTTTGCTACCATGGCGCTTAGGAGACAACACATCGATAACGTTTATCGCTGAATCTCTTTGATTCTAGGTGGAATTGTGCTTAGTCTGTTGCTGAGAAACTGGTACCTATGTTATGAGAATTCTGACATGTTGAGTCACGGAAAGCTGGAAGCATGGATAGCTGCCTCGATGTATTTTCCAGAACACCTATACGTTTTGCAAAGCCTAGAGGTGCATATTTATTTCACGCCAATTTGGGAATACCTTTCGTCAACTAGTGCATCCTGGAAATCTTTCATAACGCCTTCACCGCACTTGAATGTAGAATTCCTTTCATAAAGTAGCTTTTGTTGCAACACTGGCTGATGGCAGACAAGTTGAACCCATACAAACGGATATGTCAATGCCCTCATCATCACTTTCTTAAATTACGCCATTGCTTTTCTAGGAACATGTTTGACTCCAAGCTCTAAGTGCTTCTACAAAAAGTTCTCTATCCAAACCATCTGCATTCTAGCCCTTCCACTTTTGACATTTGCAGAATCGGTAGTTGAGTCGCTATAGAACCTGGACGATGATCAAATTGTAGACAATGCTAACGGTTATCCCCTGATCTTTCAGGTAAGGATTAACTTCTAACTTCTAGTCTTCTTAGAACTTTGCCTACATTTAGGATAGCCACTCAGAACTGCAACCTTAAATATAATAAACCTTCACCTGGGTTTAGTATGGGCTTTAAATTCGATAATCTCCTTGGTTTTTCAGCGTCTCAAGGTAAATGCTCTATGACTAGATGTTATCGAAGTCCTTGCAGCATATTTCGTAATGAGTTGAGCTTTTGCTAGATGTTCCGTTTTATATCCTCTGGAGAATCATAGCAGCTCATATAAGTCACGCTTTCTGCCTTAAATCAACCGTCTCTGTAGCCTTGGTCTTGACTAGTCATATTTTGTGCAGCTCAGATTGCTGCCTAACTAGGAATTTCAAGAAGGCATCAAGAGAAGTTGCTGCATCTGTCAAAAGTAGTGGCCTCTGCTTCTGTTTGGCTACCCGATTGGCACTCCTTGTGCCTAATCCTCAAAATGATGTGTGTGATGTGTGTGTTTGTGTTTGGTGTGTTTGGTGTGATGTTTGCGTGTCCTTACATGCTAAGCTTGCTTAGCATGCTCTCCTTAGCAAAACCATGCTCCGCTTCTTCCAGTCTGATTTTTTTGGGAGCAATTGATGCGGTAAACTTCCGATTTAGTGAGTACCCGGATTAAGTGAGTATAGGGAGCTATCCTTCCTTGCCACTCCACTTTGATCCACCTTTCTACAGATTTGGTCGAGGGTACTAATAGTACGTTTAGACATTTGCTCGTTCACCTGACTGTGTCCTTGTTCCGTCTTTATTCTGCTTTTACTTAAAAATTACAGAACTACCTTGTCATCATACTCTAATAAAACTTTATTTCGTTTTTCCATGAACTATGATCGAAAGGATATAATTTTAAAATCAATTATTTTGCTCCAACGTCCCGCGCTTCGCAGCAGTTTCGCGTCTTTTGAGTTTTACAATAATTTAGGAGATGAATGATCCTGCTTTTTATGTATAATCCATAAGAAACTTGTACTAAACTCCCACCCTGTAATGTTTTCTAGATCCGGTGTACTCAGTTCTTTGCATAGTGTGGACAAATGCCTTTCCGGATGAATACGAGCACTTGAATTCAAGCAGGACTTCAAAGCATCGATATGTAGGTTAATGCCATCAATATTTTAAACACTCTTAGCTGATGGCATGCTCCTTTCGCAAGTTTCATTCTTCATAAATTTCGAAAGTAGAAGAGGGCAGAAATCCTCAAATCCTGTGAGATTCAAATCATCCCTAGATTTCGTTCGATATGATCAAGAAACGAAAATTATTCTCGTCCTTTTCATCAGCTTGCGCTCTAAAGTAATTTTAATTTGAAGATGAATTGAAATCAAAATCAAGTGCCTGAAATTTCGCTGATTTGAAGAACGAAATCAGTATGGCGTTGCATTGATTTCATTTAAACTCTGAATATCCTGTATCAGTGATGGAATGAGTAGTTCGATAATAAGGATATTATTTGTACAAACGCAAAACATATTTCGAATTTATGATTGCAAAGAAACCTAACAGAAACGTGCTCGACAAACATTTCAGGACTCTTAATTTGTCCTCATATAAACCCCCACCACTTTTTAATCCTATATCAGATTTAAAAATCAGCCATAACCTCAAAATTCGTTAAATAGCGAAAACCTGCAACATCAATAAATAACAATTCCATACAATGATTCCATACTCAATCCAATTAACCGCAATTATTCATATTTGGTTGCATACCACATATGTGATCCGTACTTTTTCAATCACGCCGTACATTCTTCATCATATAAATTCACCTCGTCACCCCGAAAATTGAGGGGCGGCTGGCAAAGGGATACGGTCAAGGAATCGTATCACACAAATTCTAAGGCATATCAAGTACGAGCATCAAAACGACAACAATTTCCCAATCGACCAACTCATCATACTGACCCCTCCATCCTCCCGTCATTGTGTCCTTGTCCAAAATACAGCCACCTATAATAAATTGGGATGAGCGAATTTCTACTATAGCATGTCCCAAAGGACGAAAATTACTCGACGTGATTACGGCCAAACAGTTATATACATACATACGATGTACGACTACAATACGAGCTGTTCTATCGTAAAAATTTTGTAAGGATAAAAGGAAAATAGATTATTATGATTATAGTGTGTGGAAGTAATGAAATAAAGGACATACAGGACATATAAGGATACGATGATGGTCTTTGTTTGAGAGATCGTGCGAAAAAAAAGGTTGTCATTCCTTTATTTGGTTCCAGTTTTTTTTTTCATTCGGCAAGAATAGTAGTTCGGGATAAGGCGATATATATCCTTTACGCTGATTTGTAAGGAGTTCTTTTTTTCGGAATGATCTGCAAATAAGAACCAATTTAATGGTCGGTATGATTTAGTGTAATTGATTTTGAGATATTGTGCAAGTGAGATGGTTACAAACTGGCTAGGGGGCGAGGAATGTCCCTTTTCAATGGATTTACTTGAGTCTAAGAGGATTAATGGAAGTGCAATGAGAAAAATCATAGATGAAATATATGTTAAAAATGGCTTGGAGTATCCTTTCAATTCGTTATGGTAGGGGAGGCCGACACTAGTTTCGTTGCCATACTTATGACGAAATTGGGTTGAAATCTGCAAAGTCAAAATACTTCAAAGTAACTGTCAGTCACCCAAAGGATTACATATGCAAGAAGCCAAGAAAGGATCCAGTAACCATATGGTATTGAGCAATATTAGATGAATTGTAAACATATTAGTGGCTGAATATCTTCCTTCATTTTGAATCCTTGCATCTCGTTTTGTTATTCCTCACCTTCTTATCAGGACCAAGGCATACGTGAGAAACGAGCGAAAAGCTAAATAGGTGAACGAAATTATATCCCAACCACACCCAACCATTATTTTATCCTTCGAAAGCTGTTCGTTGCTGCTTCTACTGCTGATGTTGCTGCTGCTGTTGTTATTGTTGCTATCATCGTTGTCGTCCTTGTTCGTTTAGTATATAGCACAGCAAGGACTTTGTTGATATTCCAACACTGTATAATCTTTTGCTATACCTACTACTTTACGCCACCCAGGAAAAAGGACCTTCGCGCCTTGCTGCATGCTTTCTAATAATATGGAGGCAACAAGGAGGACACCATTGAAAATATTACGATACGATGGGGGTTTGGTAGACTACAGAAAGTATCTCCGGTGTAGACAACTTCAATTTCATATTTCACTTCCCTTTGTATTTCCTTGCTGCTGCTGCTGCTACTGCTTTTCGTCTCAATACTTTTTGTTCTCTCGTCCTTTTTGCCTGTGTAGTGTGTGTGTGTGTGTGTCTTCTTGTGTTCTAGTAAATTTTTTTCGACTTTTTATATTTCAACTAAACTTTTTTATCCCCCCAACACCCTCGTTTTCAATATATTTATTTTCCGAGCGGCTTTTGAAATTGAAAAGCGTAGCATTATATGATCGGTTGGTCGGAAAGGGACTAGCGGAAATGCGAGAGGATATCACGAAGAGATTTAAGAAAGTATATGTTTGCATGAAAAGGTAGATTTCGTTTTGGCTATATGCTATTGATTTTAAAGTGAAGTATAACAACAAAATACGAATATCCTTGTTTTCGGTATAGATTGAAAGGTAATTAGAATGTCACGAAAACTTAACGGAATGGAAAGTTTATCGACGACTTGTTTAAGGCTATACAGGATTGTAGTCGTGCGTGTGTGTCTATATGATGGTTCTGTTCACGGAGCAAGGAGCCAAGCCAAGCAGGGTGGAGACGTGTAGGATATAAATGAGGACGCAATGAATATGAAGTGGTTTTAAGTCGAACGAATATGGGCGCCCTCATATGTATGTATTTATGCAAAGGAGCAAGGGGTGGTAAGAATAAAAACGGGAATAGGTTATGTAGGATTTTATTACTGCTCTTATGAATTGCATTTACGCGAGTGTTTCTGAATTATTGTTTGCCCTCGAATAATACCGTCAGCATGTGGCATAGTAGACAAGTGTTATTTATGTACCTTTATGCTCTGGTGGATTAGGTAAGTTAGAAGGAGTCAAATCCAATGTTCATGCCTTTATTAAGATATGTGAGTGTACAGCTATGCCGGTAGGATTTATTTGATATACACCTCGAAATTGACGGGTACAATCGATTCAGTAGTAAAATTTATGGTCTCATGATAAGACGCTATTTGTAAATTTGATTCGTGCTTTATACGACGCCGTAACAATTAAAAATTGTTACCTGCGTAACTTTCCAGCAAAGGATAATTAATGGGTAAACATAAGTTTTCTTGATATTGTGTTCATATTCTTCTGCCAGGACTCAGACAATTTGATTAAATCATTTGCTATCGCAGCCAGTCACACTTTCTGAGAAAACCACTAGTAAACCTTCTGAAAATCATTCTAATTTCACATTGAATCATTCAGCATTTAATTGCACGTAGATATTTACAACCTTAGTCCTTAGAGTTGAATTGCGCCTTGGAAAATGGATGAAGATCCAAAGTGTAACGGGTTTCATCAAAAAAATATTCTAAAATTGTTGCGATATTCATCCAATCCCATATATCCTTCCTTACGCACAGAGTCATGAATTCAATTAAATGCGTCAACTGTCACTTTGACCATCTCTGAAAAAATGGTCGCTATGATAGATGTGGTCTGACTGGTAACGCAACACATTGGAACAAGTGATACTCTGACTGACAATTCTGATTCAATTTCGAATGATTCAGACTGTTAACCCACTTTATAATACAGAATTTTTTGTGGGCACATTGTCATATTAGCAAACAATCAATCTCATGAGTTGGAATCAATGCTCAATTTAATGTTCCAGGATTAACATGCTGAAACCGAAAGTACAACCTTACAAACTACGAGAGAGTATCATTCAATATTTTCGAGAAAGAAAGAGGAAAGAGAAATTACGAGAAAGTATCATTCAATATTTTCAATGTTAGAGGGGTGTTTCGTGGGTATGCGCAACTCTTTGTTGTTGACTCCGGAATATCCTTTTTGGGCACTAAAGAATCGCTTATAAAAATAAAGGCCAATCGTCACAAACTTAATTTCCTTAATTGGTACATTGAGTTTTTCCGATGTTTCGATGGGTATTTAAGAGATTTACAATAATATCTTGATTGCAGATACTTTCGGTATATTGAGTTAGTGGGAAGGAGTGACGAAAGGTGCAAAAGCTTTCAAATTTTGTCTTCGCAGTAGAGGATACGATTGTGAAAATGCTGTAGGTATGCGGTCAACGCAATGTCACACTAACCACCCCTCGGTATGCCTTATATGCTCCATGCAGTTAGGTGAAATGGAGGACTCAATTTTAGGATGTAGAATTGTTGGGAACACTTTTTAATGCTACGTATAGTGTGACAGCTGTCATGCGTTTTCAAGCTAGGTAAGTTTGTCACTTTAGAGTTAATACATCAACACTTAAACAACGTCTGCAAATTGTGCATTATAACAATGGGCATTGTACCGGGTGTAATGAATTTGTTTTACTGTTTAACATAATTTCACGAAATTATTCTTCAATATTAAGATTATCGAAATAATATGAAAAGATACCGTAGCAGAAGCTTTTAGTGTTTGAATCAAGTGGGTAGCAATCTTGTCTCACACGAAATCGCCAGGCACTCTAGATTTTTTACCGAAAACTTCGTAGCCTAGAGAACAGAAGACAATCTCTTTATTTATAGTCCAGGTAATTTTTTATGGCCAAGGTAAAGAACCTGGGAGAGTGTTAAGCCGGTGCCTTGGTCAATGTCAGGACTAGAAAGACAATAATGCCAAAGTCAGGGGTAAACTGACTTGGGTTTGGATAAATAACAAGCTTCTTAAGCTCAATATCCATTTTAATCTGTCATGTGAACCCTCAATCGTTGAACCCAGTCTGATAGCCACTAATTGCATCCCCATTACAGTTCGGACCAAGACATATTAGAATAATAGTTTTCAACGGATAAACCTCATAAAATTCCATGAAAATTCTCGATCAATTTTCAATTTTGTAATAGTTTGTACCAGTTCGTAAACTGGTCAAAGGAAAAAATATACTTTCAGCGACGAAATATTTGTTTATATTCCGAAGTCGATTTCGAAAATAAAACAATCACAGAATTTAAAGGAAATATTTTATCTCTTTGGCCACTTTTCACTTGCCGCCAAGCTTGAGAATACTAATCTTCCAAAAATATGATGAAATTTCGTGGATACTCAATCATCCTTGGTAATCTTATCGTGTTAATCTTAACCGTACCAATCTGGAACATTGAGAGAAGGTACTGGTAGCTACAGAATACTGCAAAAGGCGGATCCACGAAGCTACCTTGCAAAGGGATATCAGCAAACGAAAGGAAAACAAGCATGGTTAAAAGCATAGATCTTTGATGGATTCCTACAATAATTAGAAGGCGGCGAAAGCGATGTGGAAGCTTGAAGTACTGTTCCCGCCAGGAAATATGGGATTAGTTTTCAGAGATGAAAATAAACGTAAAAGATCTTGGTGGGTTTGCTTTTATACAGCATAACATCGTTACGTTGCAATACTGAATCAAAATATTTGACAATGTTGAGCTATACAATAATTTAAACATTTGAATTGAGGTTTAACGTTTTCATTGTGACTAGTGAGTGTTTTAAGGAATTGTAATTGTACAAATCTTATTTTTTCCGGAATACACTGATGTGTTTATGATAACTTTGCGGTGGCTTTAACCTCCTCCCTTAAAGTTCTGTCTATGGAGGTGTTGAATTATTTTGACGTCGAAAATATGACGCTTTGACGTCTCTTAGAGTCTCTTAGAAGTCTCTTAGAGACGTCAAGGAGAACTTACAGTTTCATGGTGGATATATTTTTCGATTCTGCTGCTTCATTGCATACAAAAACTTGCATTTCTCATGAATTCCAACCGGATCCTCTAGAAGGAATTGCTTCACTTACCTTTCCGAAGGATTTTTTCAAACGGTCTAACAGAAAGCTACGAGGATTTGTGAAAAATTCACTGAATGGAGAGAGAGTTACAGAAATCTTGCTAATGGTTTTTTTATAGTTTTCTATCTGAGGATCTGAGTCACAGCCTGGTCATTTTCAGGGTCTTATTTTCAAAAAAATGGCCATTAATTTTAGGAAACCATCATTATCACTGAGGCTTGGATCTGTTCCTATGGAGGGCTGAGAGACAACTACAATGGAAGAAGACGTTTAGGTAAGAGGTCTAAAGTCATGATTAAAGGATGAGGGTATTGATTGAATAAGTTTATTTTCGCTTGGAGTTGTTTTGTTATAAGCGGGAACAGAACACATTTTTGAAGTTTATTTGCATAACATGTTGGTTCGGGGCAAGAGCTGTTTGATTTTTATCCGAGTTTATTTGAAATAAAGACAGCATGGCCAACTCCAAAAGATACGCTCAGCCCGGCTATTATATCGTCTATCAGGAGATGTCAGAACCTTGTTTATTACGTGAGTTGACAATCGTTTCGTTGAACTTTGAGGTTTAGAAAGATATTTTCTTTTATCTTTGAGGTTGATATTTTCGCCTTTTGCCTACAGTTCAGTTGATATACTTCAAAGGGTCATTGATCCTTAAAATTAAAACATATGAGAGCACATTGTGGAGTAATTCTTGGTAGACTTCAAATTTGAGATGAAACATCTGATGTATGCCAGAGAGATGCCAGGGAGATTATTGAAATAGCTTTGGTTGGTTGAAACCTTCTTCAATGGAAATTTTTCGTTTTTACTAAATCTTATTTGGAGTTGAACATTTCGTTCAAATTAGGGTTCTTTTTTGATAAATTATTTTTAAATTATGATAAGTGTGGAGAAAAGTTAGGAAAGAATCTCTCAAAGGCTCAGTTGCGATACTCCTATGATGATCCATAATAACAATTGACACGCTCCTGGAGTCGAGAAATTTCTCCTTGTAGGACTCCCACTCTGCTTGAAGGTTTCCGTTGAATATGCTAGTCGTTGTGGATGTGTTTCGCATGTTATTAACGTCGGATGACGATTTTTTTCCCGATCTCTTCAATGCTTTTTGAGGCAATTTTCGTAGCATAAAAATTTCATTCTGATTGCATTACAGAGTAGAATTTCATTTTCATCATGTCTTCCTGTGAGATCCTTATAACAAGAAAATCACAGCTAATTGGTTTGAAATTGAAAATGCGTCAACTGTAGCTTAAACCACCAGTTCAGGAACGGTCGTTGTTTCCTTCGATGATTTTAGAATGACACGCAAAGAGTGGATTGTATGACGGTGGAATTTTAAAGTACCTGATGGATGGCGAGGTCAAAGAAAGGCGTAGGACAAGGGTCCTGTTTTTAAAAGAATAAGTCTAAGGCTGGAACCGATTGACTGCCCTCTTAATATATTATACTACATAATTCGAGTGCAAGAAAGTATTAGGCGAAGCTATGGAACCACAAAGGAGAACCCACTCCTTCGTCTCGGTTCTTCTTTTGTTTTGAACTTGTGCTATGGTTTTGAATCCACTAATCAAAAACTGCTGTCCACTGAGTAATTGACACTGCTGTATTTCATGATAGTAAATGTTGTTTGTAAGACACCTTATCTATACGAAAATTTGCAAGGTATTAAGCCATAACCTACCAGGTTGCAGCTTTCGTTGAGGTCTGCCATCTCAATTATCCTTGAGTGGTCTGATTTTCAGTTCCTAGTCAACAATTAATCTAAATGATTGGTTTTCCTACACTGGAACTACAAATAAAATGCTGCTTAATCTTGCTCATTTTCATAAAATTTCGGATACCAGAATATCTAAAGGACTTAATTTTTGAAACTCAAAACTTGGATCTTCGAAAGATGTTTCCTAGAATCGAGTTATATGCTTGATGTCGTATATTTTGTTTTATGTTTGTCGACTCGATTACGATTATCTACAAACTATAATAATTCCGCCAGGCTCCTTTAAGCTCCTTATCAATTAGAATTCATTTGCCATGTCTATAATCCTTCCAAAACAATTGCAATTAATTTATCATTAAACCATAGCTTGTCAGAAGTTAATAACTTTAATAGCTACTACCCTCGACTACATTCTCTTACATCTTACCCTCCTTCATTAATAATATAAATTCTGTTTCACATCTCCGCATGGCATATTTCATGCTTGCTCATATGCTTGTATGTTGGGATATGTGAATATTATGTGTTGTATCGACAAAGGTATGTTGTAATGTTGTACTTTTACCCATGACAAAGTTACTGAATTCCATGACTATACATTCTACAGCTAACAAACGAGTCGAACGTACTCGCATAGATCTAGGAGAGATTTCAAGTTGAAATAGATTTCCAGAATCGAAACGATGGCCGACAGGTGAACAAGGACTATGCCAAAAGTTTGTTACAAATTTTCATTGCAAATTCAACGGTTACGTTTTAGCCATGCGAGCGTTACTACAAAGAATCAAGCTGAATCGTACCAACAACGACAGCTGAGTGAACAAGGATGGGAGTAGTGTGGTGTGGTAGGGTCATATGAGGAATATGCAGGGTGGCAACCATACCATATGGCCGTCATACAGGAGCTATAAGCCGTGCCTACACAGTCCCGGATGGATACTGCCTGGCATCATACTCACCGAACTGTGTCTCCCTACATACGCCACGATAGATATGCCAAAAACGCTAACACATATGGATATGTTCATATCGCACGTCAATAGCCACCACATGTACTGAATGAATGGATGAGGTGGGTTAGCCTGGCTAGAAGCTACAGCAGGAGGGAAGGTCTAAATTTGCAAAGAGCGAGTTTGCAACACATATGCTCGGTTCATATCAGCAGTAAGCAAATAATTTTCATGATATCTACGTACCTATGTATCATACCAGTGAACCATACGTTTTCCTACCGTTGCGAAAAGGCACCACGGATACGAGTGAAGTGCTAGTACATTTATATCATGTACATAATACGTTTCAAGCTGTCGCATTTCTACCGGAGAGACTACTGATAGTGTATGCATACGATAAATATTTGACGTCAAGTTAAGAAAGTTTTTACGGTGATACTTTCAATGGAATGAATTGGCTGGCAGCAAGGGTGGCAGAGCTGGTGTTGTATGATTCGAAGAAGGAAATCTATTCAATGTCCTTTTTGCAAATCGAAACTGCTCGAGATGATATTGCCTCTGACGGCTTGGGTTTTGCGAGAGAATGCGAATTCACTTATTGCTCTATTTGAGAGTCCAGGACAGAGAAATCGTTTCAAGTTGCAGTTTAAGTCGTTGTGGTGGTCTCCAGGACTCAGCGATGAAATGAACGAGACTATGCAGACTCTATGGTTTTATGTATACTTTACAGGAATTTCAAAATGAAATTCCTTGTAGTTAGAACAAATAGCAAAAAGTTGGCTGGTTATTAGGGATTAGTTTTCCCAGTTATTGGCTAATGGTTTCTCCAAGTAATTGAAAGTTAAATGACGTTGGAAAATTAACCAAATCACAAAAACTAATCGTATGTGGACTATCTTTCTTGGAATAAGGGTACGTTTTCATAGGGAACCATCTACAAGACGCCTGCTCGTTTAGAATTGAGTAACTTGATAGCTCATTACTAAATTCATTTACAAAAAATATCTAGGAACTCAAAAGCTGAACATGGACAATAACCAAGTGTATTAACTGCGTGCCAAAACAATTTTCAAGATAGAATACAGACAATGAGATCCATTTTAAAAACGATCGACTATCGACTAGAGAATCGGTTTCGATCGTCGAAGATTCCCAATCTGAGTTGAGACACATAGTACCACTACTACTCATTTCAGACAACAAAACATTTGAAAAGGATTATTTCGTTCAAGGCTCCTTCAAAACCACATCAGAAATGAAGAGCGTTGTTTCGCTCGTTATTACAAAATACGCAATGTAGTCATTCGACCTGATAGTTAAGTGAAAATATGAAAAATTGAAAAGTGTAGAATGACGACAAAAATGCAGAAAACCAACACAGACAAATCATAAATCAATCTGACATGTTTCCGAGGTGACAAATTGCCAAAAAGCATGTGATCCTGGGTGACAGATACCACCCTTCAAGGAGCTTGATCCAGAACTGTGTATATATGATAATAGAAAACGCAAAGTTTATGGCACAACCTTCGAATATCGATAAGTTCAAGAACTGCTTGAATGAACCACCAGTTACGATCTGGACCAGCCGTATAGAACAATCAAGAATACCTGGCTCAAAAACTTAGAGCTTCACAAAAGTAGAGTAGATCGGTCCTTTGTTGGAACATGAAAAACGTAGCGATAAAAAGCCGACTTAGTCTTTGGAAAGGAACAGAAATACACGCAGAAACCTATTTGTCTCAGCAAAACACCACAAACAGCGAGTGTAATTCAGGTCACCCTAAAGACTTGACCTTGTATCTCTAGTAGAAACCATCTTTAAAATGCTTCAGTCCGCCGTCAGCTAACCACCAATACCAGAATCTTCCTTAACAAGCCTGCATAGATATCTACAATCCGTGGAGGGCTTAGTGAAACCCTACAAAGCTAGTAGACCCAAAACAGTCAGAATTCGCTAAATCGGTGAAAACCTCGATTATATTGCCGAAGCGACTCACGTCAAGGATCAGAACTGGCGGCAAAAAAACGTATCACTCGTTCGTTAATAGTGGCGAGCGATTTGAACTGCACCTATTTATTACTGTCAAAAATTACGTAACCGACACGTGATGAGACTTTTCTGTATATTTTCGTACAAAGCCGACTCCTAAAATCTCAAAAAGACCACCTACATACAGGTGGTGGCGAATAAAGTCCACTTCGACATTACCTAACAATATAATTAACATCTAGATATGGACTTCGACGGGATTTCACGCGCTCTTTCGTTATTGCTCTTTTGTCAAGGCCCATTATCCAACTAACCTTTTCATAACACTTTAATAGTCCTGGGCAATCATTGATTAGACGGTAGGGATCATATTACATGGTCAAGAATTCCGTAGATATATCTGCAGCGTGAAATTTATTCTAATCCCCCGTGAAAAGACATACTTACCGGACTCCCGGTATTGGTGCCCCCAAAAAGACGATCGCTGTTTGTCAAGAACAATACCTGCCCTCTGCATTTTCGTGATATCAAGACCTCTGGGAGACAATAGACCAACTTGGTTGGCAGTGGCCCCGATGAAAGATACAAAACGAGACTATGAAATTATGATACGATTTGGAAACGCACGTTCTTCATCCAGCAATGGGATGGCCCCTTTTTACAAGGACCTGAATTAGGCAATGAATGGAGAACATTCTAAAACTTTCATCCTTTTTTCTATGCGCTCATCAACAATTTTTTGCAATTACTGTAAGTTTGGGATATTTGTGCTTCCAAAACAAATCAAACGATAAAAAATAAGAGATTACAATAGGTCAATAAAACAGGACAGAAGAAAAATGCCTCGGATATGAGTATGCTAGGATCATTTTCAACTCATTAGACTTTGCTTGTGAGAGAGACCATAGAACTTATATTATACGTCCAATAATGCCAACAAAATATGTTTAGACAGGTATTACCCGTTTTGGATTCTAACACCTCTCCCTATACTCAAAACTACGCTTCTGAGTTTATAGATTCAACGTTTATGATCTGACTTGATCTGCTGAGATAAGGTTGTCCAGGTCCATGGCTGTGTTCCTTGTCATGGTTTTCGTGACTCTGTGCGTTCTTAGTACCTACAGGGCCTGTATTAACTAGAAGAATACTACTACCATTGACGTAATGTTTGCTTAGCCCAATAAAAACAAAAAAAAAAGTATACTACAATAAATCCTGTCTTGCACCTTTGCAATCTGTATAAGAGACTTTTTTTTAAAGACTTTCGTTAGACTTGACTTATCCACCCGACTACGGAGGTTCCTGTCACCGCTAGCGTATAGCTGGTTCTTGCATGATGTTACTTTCTTGACTTCGAAACATCAAGGAAAACGCCTAAGCTAGGATGAAGACGTCATTGTATCAAAGGGTACAATAAACAAGACAAAGTAGTTCAGATTGCGCAGATAAACGTCTGATTACTGATCCGTTTTTTCTCTACTCCCAAATACACAGGATTGACAGCCCTTCTTCAGTCCTTCTTCAATTCTTTCGATACATGTAAGTGAGCTTCCTCAAAAATTGTCAGAAAGACCCTGACGCAAGAAAAAATTAAGGTATCTACGTTACAACACCTGGATATTTTTGAGTAACTTATCAACGAAACTCCTTATCCGAAATTCCTTACAAACAAGGTCTAATTTCTCACTTCAATTTCCCTTCGATTCATATCGTTCAAATAACCATACTCAATGTATACTGAACGATAAAGATACACAGGATACGACCATAATAAAAATGTTCAATCTATATTTTGCTAGCATATGCCAAATTGCTTGTATTATTTAATTATTTTGTTTTGTTTACGCTGTCAGTTTGATTTTTACCAAATTTATGTGTTTGCTATAAGCAAGGAGGGTCAGGGTGGTCTCAAAACTCTATTGAAAATTTTTATTGTGAATAAAAGGAGAATATACTTAGATATCCAAGACCAAGAAAAACGGAGCAGCTTAGACGACGTGTCCAAGGTATGGGTGACGCTATTTCAGCAGTCTACCTAAAAAATTGCTAATGAGTTTCAAAAAACAACTTTGAGAGTGTTGAGACGTAGTCGCAAAACGTGACTTCGTTGAATGTGACCTCTTGACTTGACACATGACTTCGAGCTGTACCGGTCTTACAGCTTTTACGGTTTACAGGGATTCCTACTCTAGTAGTAAGAGGAGGATTCCTAGAAAAGAGATCCCTCCAGCCTTGGCAACCCTAGCCGATCAAGTATGCTTTTTTTCATTAATAGGAGTGCCTGAGTGTAATATGCCACATAGTCCCATTTGTCAGCGAATTTCAACATCCCTTGGATTAGGCTATCGGCATGGAACTCTCCAACTTTTCCCACCACAAGATCAGCGCGCTTTCTTGTCTCCTGCATTAAAAGAAAGTATGATAGACGTCATCTTGCTCTTCAATGCGGAATATGAAATCTGGGGATCGTGACCCTTCAATATAAAGCAGATAAGATTGAAAACAATCGTGTCCAATCTATAGCTATGCCAGGTTGAAGTAAGTCTCTCTGCTCCATGTCAGTCTCCATGCATACAACAGGGCCAGAATGTCCAATTTTTCATGAGTCGTGCGCTCCATCTTCCTTTTGGCTCATATTCTCACGCTTGTTCCCGCTTCTCGAGAGCATGTCGTCTTTTGTCGATAACAACAGATTTTCGGCTACCTTCATGTCTTCCGAGATATATTTATTAGCGCTCTCTGGCAAGAAGGGCGAGAAGCATTATCCCTGCGATCACCAACACCGCTGTCTCAGAGACTGCCCGGTATGCTGATGTAAACCGCAGTGCTCTTCGTCTGCGGACCTATGCCAGACGTATGCGGTACAGCTGCTTATTGAGAGCTTTGCTCCACATAGAAGTGTAACTTGTACGTCAATCATCAAGAGTCGTTTTTTAGAGGAATTAGTCCTAAAACATTGGCCGTAAGTTGAACGGTTGCCGAAACCCATGCCACGGTCTTATTATCCGTTCCCTGATTTCCTGCGAGAAACTCAGTTTAAACGCTATCAGCAATGCCAGGCAAATAACAGACAGTTTTGATTTTACTTGTTTATCCCCGACAATGATCGTTCTTACTCTAAGGATCCTCATATTTGTCACAAGAACTACTTAAATTTTCTGTTCTGTTAGGCCAATCCATGAGTGGTAATCCAGCTTCCTACCCAGGGTGTTATTACCTTTATCCTTGATTACGCCTGATCATCTTTGCTTCCAGTGACGAGTACTGCAACATTATCCCCATCGTCGATCAGTCGTGACTCCCCTTGTAGCTCGAGCAATCCGTTGTAGATGTTTTTTTACAAGATAGGACCGAGAATGTAGCCTTGTGATACACCTCATGTGAAAGATCAGACTGTGCTCCTTCAGGTGATTCCGAATTACTCGCATCAGATATTCTGGTATTTGAAATCTATCTTTTACGGTATCCAAAATATCAATTCATTAAGAGGAGTTGAACCAATTCCTGGTGTCCAGCGTCACTAGTAGGAGTACCCCCAATCAGTGAGTGTAGATGATATAAATTACGCAGTATCAATCCAAGCTACTGGTAACTTTATATTGGTTAATCGATAACGATTCAGGCGTTTCTGGACTAAAATGATTACTCTGATATATTGCAAAATTTTACCGAAACGCAGCCTTAAAAAAATTGTCCAAACCATGTTCAAAAATTTTAAAATTGGTGAAAGAGAGCTCGTGGACATAGAGTCGCCATTGATGTCGTCTGTTTGAATGTTTCGCTTTGGTCCTTCAATCCGAGGTCACTGTATTAGACTCAGAATATTCAACTACACCGCTATTGTGTATTGAAATACAAATTCCCAGGGTATGTTTCGAGAGCAATCACTTTGTCTTGAATAGATAGAAAAAATCAGCATCAATATTAGGAGAGATCAAAACCCAACTATCAAAGACAGCAAATGCCTTTTCACTAGTGAACAAATTCGAATAAAATATCATGCAAGATAATGAATTAATCAACTATACTTTTGCAATTTAGATTTATTAACAATAAACAAAGCCTAACATTCATTGGAATAATATCCATTGCATGTTTCATCAGACTTATATGTTTATATCACTTATCACACGTCATCATACTCCCACAGAAGATTATTTGATTATATGATATTGTTTAAATAACGTTTGCGCAAAATAAAGACGTATCTAAGTGTATCGTATGGGAGGCAGGAGCGTAATCGGTGGCAATAACCGACGATGAGACGCAATGGCAGTGACATTGATGAAAAACGCATACGATAATAAAAATAATAATCATCATAGTAGTAGATTGCTGCTTATCAAAATGTTAAATGTGTAAATGTATGTATAGAATTTTATCATGATATAACACATGAAAAAAAAACAATAACAATAGCCGTCTTTTGTTATGACTTCTAACATATTATGCCGACCAGACCATTTGACTTGATATTTTTTCGGAAAATTGTTGCACGATACCATGAATTTGTGATAAAAATTTGTTTATCAGATTTGATTTACTCATGATAAGTAGAGGAAATGCCAATCAACCGAGTCTGAAAATTGCAAAAATTCGATGTATGAATTGAAAAATTAATTTATTATTTCCTTCGCATGCAAATTGAGGTGTCATAATGACATCTGCGTTTTATGGAACAATCCATACGTTTAATTTAAACTTATTCTATAATCGTCTCTTGCCAAATGACTCTGGGCCACTCACTAAACTCCTCCCCTGTCAATCTGGGAAACGAGCTTGCAACTGATTGACACATTACTCCGGACTAGGATTCTTGTTCCTATGTCTATAGGTGACTTCAGATTATCGGAACGCTCCAGTATGTCCTTTTCTAACAGGCAAAACTGGCCGAGTATAACGCGCCCCGCGATCCCATTGGTCAATCGTTATAGGCATTCCTCCAACTAGAGTTTCCAAGAAGAGCTCTCGCATTTCTCTGAAAAGGTCAGCATGCTGCTTCCACCATCCTTTGTACACAAAAAATGTGTAACAGCCATCAGCCACCTCTCCTAAATCTTGTCAATCTCGTTATGTACCAATGCAAGTCAGACCAGAAACACCCATGTCCGTTCAAGAGCTTGTTCAAGTAGACATTTGTCTTATCGTGGATTCGATTGACCTACGACCTCAGGTCAAGTATCAAACATGCTATGCGCCTTCCTTTTATGAGTGTCCTTAGCTAATACGGGTACGTTGATTCTGAATGTGAATTCGGTTTGTGCCCATCACGTCGATATTATTCACAAAATTATAAAAACCTTGTAATATATTGTGTACTAGAGCAAAGAAATACCTTTTGTGTTTCCTACATTGCATTAAAATTTGTCCTTTGAAATAGTTGCAACATCGATAGAAAATATTTAAGTATAATATTATGTTTATTTCATTTCAATGGCAACACTTTTTCATTTTCGCATCTGTCAAAGTCAACTTGATGGCATCGGCAGTTGTTCACGAAATATCGAGTTAGCGTCAGTTGTTTGTAGCATCGAATTGTGTTTTATTTTCTGAGTGTTTAATGCGTCACAATGTTATCAATAATGTGTAAAAATAGTCCTGATATATTTTATAACGTGTTTGGTGATTTAACGACAGCAAAGCATTATCGAAACATGACAGAATTTATCAAGAAAGCTTATCACGCTTACTTCGGGACCATACAAAGTGTGCTTTCAGTGTGTCGAGCTACTGAGAAAATGGACAAAAGGTACACGTAGCTCTTCACCCTTTATTATTCCTACGGTATGGAGGGAACCAAAAAACCATGGAGACGACTGTTACTTTTGCTCCTGCGATGTTAAGAGTTTCAATTCGAAAAATAAACATACTATTCAGTATACTTATTTACTTTCTGCTAAACGACCTGTACTTATGGACTAGGAATTCCCATTCTTCACCTTTTCTTGACACCATCCAACAACAATCAGATGAAAGTTTAAACGAAAAAACGAATGCAACTCTGACACAGACCAACCTCAACATTTTATCCAAGCTGAACTAAATGACTTAGTGAAAGACTTACGCCTACCCATCCTTCGATAGGCATATATACAAATCACAAATCAGATGCACAAATCGTAGGATCACGACTGAAAGACAAAAATCTGTTGGCTCCAGGAACCACATTTTCGTGATATGGGCATCGTGAAAAATTAGTTCTAGATTGATGAAGCAGTTTGTCAAAGTTTTAAATATACAAGGTGACTGCTTTAAATACATGTGCAAATTTCCTGCACTTTCTGAAGCTAAAATTGCAGTTTTTATGAAAAATTTCAAACACATTTTTCCTCAAAACCTGACGTGCCAAACAACAAACTAAGCACCACACCCTCGTGATCAGCACAACCCATTTACTATAGGACACCCATTAAACTTGAAAGAAATTTTCATGAAAAAAATGTGGGCTACAGGCCAACTTTTTGCTTTTAATTGAAATTGGGGCGACAATTGTGCTGTCAACGGGCTTCGTCTTTAGCTCCTTATCTGTCTTGAGCCATACCGCGAAGGAGGTCTAAGAACTGCAGTGCTTCATTTTTAATCTCCTTCCTGCAGTACTTTAGCACATTACAAGTAGCACTGATGTGTTTTCACATTTTCCGCTTTGTGGTAAAGCCGCTTTTCTCTTGATTGATCCAGAATGATCAAATTGTTCGGAGTCTTCTCTGCTCAGTATATTTCTTCATTCACCGTATTTCAATGGTTTTGAAATTCAAGAAATTCAAGAATTTCTACTCTCGTCGGTCCAGCGAACGCATGCTTTCCCCGTAGTACCTGAATATCAATTTAACTGATATTCGCTTTCCTGGTTACCAAGTTTTCTGCTCTGTTGTTATTTTTTCTTTTGATCAGGGATCATTTCTTATGCAGGCCCACCTAGAACCACTACCTAGACTATCTATTCACATTTGTAAAGTCGCTTTAATGGCCCCATAATTGCTTTTACTAAGCCTGTCTCTAATGTGTACAGATGCTGACAGTCAGACCAGCGATTATCCGAACTCGCACCACTTAATGGTGCTCGCCTCAAACTATCACATCGAACCGAACCATCAAACTGAAAACGTCACCAACAATCCAGATAAACATCATGAAAAAAACAATATGAATATTTCAAGTAACAAACAAAGTGAGCTTTGCGAGATAGAGAGCTTTAATTTGGCATCGTAGATGAGTGAAGAAATCTCGATCGTTAGTTGATAGCCTGGTTATGTTTCCCGTTTAAAAGCATGTTTGGGCCGTTGTGTATATTAAAATAAAAAATCAGAGGAATGTTAATACGCACCTATCCATACCTTTGTCCTTATGTTCTTTCTTTAGAATATTTTGTTGGCAAATAGCAGTGCATCAGGAAAATTGTAGCCAAATATCGTCACATTTAGTTAGCATTTGGTAATAGTAACGCTGTGGTTATAAACGTTTACCAGCAAAACTGTTTTAAAAGTCTTTATCCAAAGTCTTTATCGAAAAAAATAACAATTTAAGGACTACACAAAAAAAAAGTCACAATATGCTGTTTAATTCTGCTGTACCTCAGAGTCAAGAAGCCGCTTCGATTGCAGCCTTTGCTGATTTTGCTTCGATTCAGTTGAAATATGGAGATAACAGTCCTGTGAAATTGTTTATTCTTTTTATTAGTTAAAACATCGTCTTAACTTCAAGAAAATGTTTAAAAGACAACCTCCTCTCTTTCCTTTGTCTTTATTTGACCTATTTTGAAAGTTCTAAATTGATTCAATACATTCCGCGAGTGAATTTTTCTGTGTGGAGTAATTTTCAAAATTTATTATTATATTGTATTTGATGGGCTCTGATCCTAGTCCGTAGATAAGTGCAGGAAAGCTCACTTAAACTCAGATTCAAAATAAAAAAATCATTTAAGAACATCCTATTAAACCGATGGTCCAAAATTTAAAAAAAAACTGCCCTAACCTTGCCTGGCGACAGGTTACCAATCAATTTCCTTTCTATGCAACCTGGCCACCGTTTTCAGAGTATCTGCTAAACACCCTAATTGGTCTTATTATCCAATTTTTCCGAAATTACATTGGCTTGAAGTTCACAGGTTCATTATTCCGTTCCAATGAGTACACACAAGGATAATACAATCAACTCAAAAGCCCCTACAACGTAAAATGTGGAAAAAAGGACAGTGAACTCATCCGGTCAAAGTTCGCATATCACTTCACTTCAGTAAAATCATTTATTTGGCTATATGCGCTATCATTTCCCACACACCAACATATGTGCACACATACTCCCAAAAGGGATTCATTGAGTGCGCATCTATACGATATCCTGCTGGATGTTGTACAACACGAACAGGAATGAACAATAACCTAATGTATTCATTCTAACCCCGCCTGCTGTTCAACAGGAAGAGTTTTATTGAGGATATAAACAGAATGAGAATGGTTAGCAATACGATGGATATTTGGAGAAGTTGAATGGCTGCGAAATTTTTTGTTTTCCGGGGCCACTAGCCGATTAGGTGCTAAGGATAATGGGTAGGATGTTAGAGATAATTAGCTTTGAGTTTATTTGGCTAGTGATCATTCTTTTCAATTAAAAATCATCCTAGCGGGAAGCTGAGTTTGTTTGACATTTTAAATGAAGACAAACTATCCTGGTGACTCTTTCCAATTTCCCATCCTTGCTGAACGGAATGATTGGAGCAGCAAAATCAGGTGCACGCGCCATGCTATTGGATGATCTCTCAACCACATTTGATAAGTTTGAATAAGTTTCTTTTTTATTGTTGTTGTTACTGTGCCAATCAAAAATTAAAGTGCCATCCCTATAACAGCATTTCACTTTGCCTGACAACTGAGAATCCTCAAGGCAAGAAATTCTGACACATTACGACAAGAGGTCCGTGAAAGGCACTTCTTAGCATAACTTTATGTAAGGATTTTATCCAACTTTTCATATGGCGATGTTTAGTCGTCTCCTTTCGAACGACACAACTTGTAGCCATGTTTCCTGCGTCCGACCACTCTCCTTGCGTCCTTCATTCAGACGACAGGACTCTCTTGTGTGTGAAGGATGATTTTAAGGACTTGCTTACAAAATCGTTTCGGGTCGAAAAGAACAAGATGAATCGATGGCTTTTATGGCAGCAGTCAAGCAATATACGACGAGACGTCGGGATGGGACCTCAGCAAGTACGCTCGTACGAGGATGCACATACGTATGTACATGTGAAGCTGAGAAGGCAAATATATGTCTGTGGGGATAATATATGTTGTAGGGATTCTCTGATGCCTGATATCGCTTGTAGAGTGAATTGTTGAAAAGAGGCTCGCTTCGTCGTCATGCATGTCGGGTTGGCCCCTTGCCATCATGGCATCGATTTGACTATAGCAGCATTATAATAAACGAGCTCGGAATGTATGTACGGTAACATTACAGTATAGACATCGATTACCATCCGTACCTACATATATGAGCCGTCTATGCATATGGTGTGACAAAAGGACCATGGCCCGATGCTATAGATATTTGTTTGAGGGATACTTACAGCTTATGAAATATACCGAATGTGTTCCAGAACAACGACGAATCATACTTGAACAGATGAAAGGACGGTGGGGTTAGCAGACAGGCGCGAAGATTAACCGTGCAGGAAGGAGGTGCGGGAAGACCAAGCGGAAAAAAGCAGTGATGAAACGCATAAAATACAACAGAGATTTCTGTATGAGATATTCAGGGACCGAGAGGAAGATAAATTGTTTTACGGTTTTTGTCGGCTTATGGTGGTGGTCTTCTTCGGCAACCTTTTTTTTCGGGTGCTCCGGCCGCACATTGTTCCATTTATGCTCCCACTAGTAGTGAGCCTGTATTAGTCCTTTTCTCCGGCTTAATTCCACCATTGTGTAGTTTGGCCTTCACTCACTTGGCTCGGTTGATTAAAAGTAACGATTAGAGGGACGACGTTGATGTTGAAAATGTTCTGTCTCTCGATTTTAGATATCTGCCGTCATCATTATTATCATCTTTTCCTTGTCGTTTCTTATTATGATTCTTTGTTGTTGCTGCGTGTATTACACCCAAGACGTTGTCTGTCTGTTTACTTGTTGAAATATTTACTTATTCTTCTTACACAGATACTTAAGGTCAGAGCACGCGATAAGTGAAGATAAGATGAAATAAGATTTTGTCTGCGATCGGGTGTGAATACCGAAACGAGGGGTGAGGGGGGTGGCTGCATTGATAGAAGGGTTGTGAATTCAAGACACTTTACGTGTAACGCACCACATGTGGGAAAGAGGTGATGGAAAACATCACAACACAAGTGAGTGACGATTTAAATGTTGAGTAGATTTCAATTGATTTCGATTACCGAAGCTTCCCTTTTGTATTGTCGTGGGTACATTCATGAATGATAGATGAGGAAGTGGAGAGATTTCTTTTTCTGGGATTTAGAAATAGAATTGATTGATGTAAAAAGGGTGACATTGAGTTCAAGGATGGAACCTTGAGGTATTCAATGTTTGAAAATTTTTGAATGAAATTTTTCGTTTGGAAAATTGTAGGCAAAGTTGAATAGATGATTGTCCTATTAGGTGGACATTATGACTTCCCAACAGTTCAAATGGTTAATTCTGTTTGCATGATTGATACGAAGATTGATAGCGATGCTAGGAATTTCTTTTATACTGTTTGTGGGTAAGAAAGTCTAATAAAAGTAGACGCAGAATCTGATCTGACTCAAACTTATGACCCCTTCTTGCTACAACAGCATTTATGTCATTCACATGAAAAATATTTCTGAAACCTTGCGAAGGGTTGATTTCACACAGGGCAAGCTCAAACCGTCCAATTAGAAAGGGAAAATCGGAAGAGTTCATGCAAGCTAGTTTAAAAGCTTTAAGGACGCTGTTTTCTTTATATTCCCGGTCATTCCTGGGGAGTTGATGCAAAACTTTACATTCTATCATCTTCAGCTGAAATTGATTCGCGATATGTATCTGAAACATGATCCTTACATTGACTGCCGAATGCAATGCTTGAAGGACGTTTATCCCCTCATCAACTTGGATTTATTCCTGCCCATATCGAAAAATAGATGTCAGATTAACTATCAAAGAAACAAGGCACTCAATGGCCTCCCTGTCCAATTTGTCAACTAAATATATGCCCTTGTCTTAACTCGCTACACAGAGTGTAGGACGCCTAGTCCTTTCAATCGTTCTACACTTGACGCTAACCTGCAATTCGGCGTCCCTAACCATCCATTTTCCATTTTATCTTCTAGGTACAATCAAGACAGTGTATACGATTACAATAAAATCTAACTCCAGATTTATGATTACTTTGTTTTTCAATGCAAGTATCACCTCTAAAGGTGGCAGCTGTCAGTCGAAACCTCCCTAATTAATAAAAATTAACGATTATTCAAAACAAATCGCAGAACAAACGAAAAGCGCGTTAGTGTTGCGAGGATCCATGGTAATATGTATTGTTTTTTACGATTTTTTTTACGAATTTAGGATCGTGCAAGTGCATCCAATGCGTCAAAAATTGATCGAAAATGATACAAAAAATCCAAAACAATTGGAACAAACGAACAGGATACTGTTTTTTCTTAAAACTTGACTAAACTAGAGTCAAAAACTTCTTCAAACATGTAGGTCACTGAAAACCTGTGAAAGTCTATTCATCGCCGTTCACAATAACTCCAAATTTTTCGAAAAAAAACAATGCAGACAATTTTGATGAACAACCTTTGCCAACTCTTAGCTTTGAGCATCAAATTCACGTAGAAAATGAAACAATACGTACAAGGACAATCCGTTCTAATGAGAGCTTCTTCGTTCTAAAGCTTTCATTTACATCAATAAAGCCCATTTGAATTCACATGGGTCCGTCAAAAAAGGAAATTTTCAAAGTATCGCGGAGATCGCATGTGGTCCATGACAAGCGCGTCCACCACGTGCGACTGTTTAGTAAGGATTAAGATCAGGACGTGTTACTTAGTTTTGCAAAATTTGCTAGGACATGCAATGGCTGTGAATGCAATTTGTTACAGGTCCATTATATCGGAAAATATGATCCATCGAGTATGATGAGCATTCTACTTAGTGTCCTCTAAAATCTAAATCTAAATAAGAATTTTAGAGGACACTAGATAGGATGCTCGCGTGTGGCTTAAGCAAGACATAAAAATCTTCTGCATTCCGCGTACAACAATCGATTTCTTATGGTGACATTTTTCATGCCGAAACCCTTATCTTTTAAAGTGTATGTAAACTGGAATCAAAATCGCTACCGTCATGAAAAAAACCCTTGACATCATTAGAAACACAGTGACAGCATGAGGTCCAAAAATAGAATCCAGAACGTAGCCAGAGTCTTATGCGCTCACGTACTAGGCACCGAGACAGGCTTAGTGACAAGGATATATTGGAAGACTTGGTTAGAAACTCCTTCGTCTGGGCTTTCCACTCTCTCTGCATGAGAGCTGTTTCCTTTTTGCTGTCCCCTTATCGGCTAGATTCGCATCATTGAATGATACATAAAACATCGAACGTTACAAAGCTTTTGAATTGGATTAATTTTGAAAAATTGAAGTTTTTTGAATTTTAGTAGCCTCTCCGTGGATTATTAAATATTTGTTGTAAATCCATTTTTTTTATATTTTTCCAATTTTTTTGTACTTCGCAATTATTTTGCGCTGTCCGTTTCAAAACATGTGTATGGTGGCTCTCACCAACGCATTTCTAATTTAGGACTTATTCTGTTTGGGGCCACGAATAAGGGCACGATTATCGTTTCGGTTTTGTACCATCACATCAAGAAAACGGCGGGCCTAGTGTCTTTCACTATTAGCAAGCATTTGATTATCCTTCGAGACGAGTATAAGAACAAGATGAAGTCCTGTGTTTTCGCTTCCTTGATCTCCCTTTCTAATCGAAAATAAACTGCTCTCAATGGCTATCGCAGCCAAGCATAATCGAAATTTTGATGTTCCTCAAAGAGCAGAACTACCTCGTCTTTCACATACTGTTAAAACTAAGTAAAAGAATGGCTTCTATTCCTGTCAAAATAGGCCGAACCAAATGAGTATGACAGATGTCATCGTCGCGCCGGACCTCCTTTCGAAACTTGGCCACATGCATTTGACGACACAGACAGTCTTCAGTCTTGGTGTATCGACCTAGAATCAAGAGTAAAGAGGATTTCATGCACAATACTGGAACTATTACTGCCACTACTTCTACTACTACTACTACAACGTCTACTCCTACTACTCCTACTACTCCTACTACTACTACTACTACTACTACTACTTCTGCTAATACTACTACAGTTAATTGACCACTATGTAATTTCACTCTGAAATCGAAATTTTAAAAAATTGCAACAAATTTCTAACTTATCTGCAAATCAAGTATTACTAATTTGTTTAATTGTTCGTAGCTAGACATCAAATAATTACTTTAATCTACTTCAAATAGAAATTCAGAAACTATCACATTCGAATTTACTAGCAGAGAAATGAGACCAAATTTTTGTTGACTATTTAAAGTTAAATAAAAATAAAAACTCACTTTTGTGTCCTGAATCGTTTCATGGCATTATTTGTTTTGTAGTAATACTGCGTACAATTTTTTCCTTTATTTTCAAAAAAGACAAAACATAGAACACAATTCAACGATATTCTGCCAGAAATTTTCACGCGCATATGCATGTGGTCAAATAAGATGTTGAATTGACAACATTGCGCTCATTGTTTCTTATCAAGAAAGTATTATCGCTTATTTTTCAATCAATTTACATATGTTCGAAACGTAAATAATAATTTGTAGGACAGAATATTGTCAATAAATAGAATCGTAAAGAGTTTCAAGTCCGAGAAAGACTCTACAACGAAATCAACAAATCGAAAAGACAATTTAAAATAGGGACTTCAAAGATTTGAAATTATTTTAAAGACTTGTTAGCAAGCAACAAATGAGAAATTCAAATAAAACAATGTTAAAATTTTCCATACGCACACACTTAAGAGATTTTCCTTATGCGAACGTACGTTCTCCTGACGTCTCTACATCTATCGTCATGGTAACCATCCAATTAAAAAATATGTTAAACACAAAAATTTACTATTCCACATTTCCATTCTTCATATTTTTCTCAGAATTTTTCACGGAAAATTTCCATAAAATTTTTCCTATCAACGCTTTTCCTTATGAATTACATTTCGCCGTCCGATTATACACACTGGATTATAATGAGAGATTATTGATGAATCTTTTCTCTGGCTCCTTAATTCCTGACTCCTTGTATTGCAAAATATTTTTCTTTTTCTGTGTTTTAATGATGCTAACATGCGTTTACTTTAAACGGAGGATATGACGAGATGCTCAGGAATAAATGTCAAGGTTTGCGAAGTGAATACAGTGCTTATAAACAACCTGACAACTGTTGTTTGACGAAAAATTTTCTTCCGTTGCTCAATTGAGAAATTTCCTCTCACCATATTTAGCTGAAGGACCTTAGCTTGCTTTATCAAATATTTTTGAGCAAGTGTGCTGGGAATATCAAGTTAATAGGAGAAAGCTTTGTCAAAAACTCCGGAAAAATTTGACTGGCAGGGGTTGTCAAATTGGTTTTCGTAAGATGAAACTTAGTATTTGAAACACTTCATCTATTTTCGTTCCACTAATTATGATAATATTTCTTGTTTGTTGCTTTTTCACATTAAATTCAAAGATCTTCATATACTCTTGAAGTGTTATTACGCAGTTGCATCACACTTACTATCAACAACGGCCTGAACCACGGACTTGCTGCGTGAAAAGCAAGTGCTATATAAAAGCTTGGTTTGGTAAGATAAAAATTTTATGTTTACGGTCTTATCTATTTTGCCTAATCGAGTATACTAGTTCATTTGGAATCTATCAAAAATGTATTTGCATGCGTTCAAACAGTATTTTGACTGATTCCTTTCGATTTTCAATACAAAAGACATTGGTCATGCCACAGATATTAACGAGATAATCCTCCTTCTTCAAAAAAGAAAATCGTGTTTCAGTTTGAATCAGTGACAATATGTGGCCTTGTCAACTAAACTGGACATAAACGAAAATGTTTTTCCTTAAATTACAATTCCAAAGGACAATCTATTCCAACAAGCAGTGCTTGTCCTGGTTTTATAAAATGGATTCGATTCAGTTCGATTTGAGTGACAACGTATCGAAGAAAGTATTCTTGCTACCCTCGCCTAATTTTTCTTTTCAATTTTTTTTTTTTGAGTTTTTCCTTTTTTCTTTTTCGTTCAATATTATTTTTATATTCCCGGTCACATTCAACGTTGTGCCCTTGTAGACTAGCCGTCATGGATTTATGTGACATCCTTTTTTTTCTAATTCTTATTTGAAAGGACTTAACCGGCAAACGACGTCTATGACTAGGATGACATGCGATAAGGCGAAGGATGCGAATAGCTTCAAGTAAACGAAACGAAGAATAAGAGAGAGAGAGAGAGAAAGTAAAAAAAAAATTCACTTTCATCGGGAAGGAATTGATGTTTAGGGATATTGTGTTGGTCTTTAACAGCTGGTGAAAGGACTGCAGGGTGTTTTTGTTCGAAATGCGTACTTATTTGCTTTGCCGAGTCGGTGGGTTGGTTTTCAAGTAATCGTTTCGTTAAGCTGATAAATAAAGATGTTATGGAATATTTCCTAAATATTCAAAATAGAGCTGGAGTTTTTTTATCTTTCTCTTGGCGTTTTTGATAGCATGGTGTGGGAGGTTAAAAATATTTATGTACGACAGGAGTTGTAAATTATGGATGGAAATTGTGATAGCGTATATTTTTTTTGTGTGACGTTAATACTTGGTTCCCTTGATGTTCAAAACATTGACGAATCGATTACTTTTCAAAGTAGACTTTCAAGGCTGGTATTTATGAGCCTAGTGGCGGGATGTATTGGATGGAAGTAGATTATGCAGGATGAATATCAGACTACTTAGCTCATGGTAAGTTTATCAGCTAGAGTTAATAATTCATAATTTACCAAATCACATACTGATTGCTTCACTTTTTTAACTGGAAATTTGAGTTCGAATTTGACACTCGAAAACAAAAAGTGGAAAACAATAAGCTGATCTGAAATTTCATGAGATCTGCAACTGATCGAAACTTTATTCCTTGTTCCGCAAATTTCGTCAAACTACATCACCCGCAATCCAATTCTCGCTAAATCGAATAATAATCAATGGCTTAACCGTCCTTTATTGCGAATTTTTGACTGTTAACGCTTTATCATTTTGAGAAGGACGATAAGTGATTTCGTCAGATAACATTTCGCTTTTATTGGTACCTTCAAGGAGTTTTTTCATAACTCGGTTAGTTTCCAGTCCAATAGCAGAAACATAAAATCAATTGTTAATCCAACTAGGCATACGGAAACCCTAAGCCCGAGACTATTCCCTAATTACTCGAATAACTTCCCCATCCCTAAGAAATTTGCAGACTTAATTGTATTGTCAGTGAAAGTCAGTGAAAATTGTACTGTCAGTATATAATTGTAATGTCAGTGAAAGGCATCCTCGTGACCTTATTGCAGTGTATCTATTACTTCCACCATGATTAAAAGGATATTGTTCACACACCAAAAAAGTAATAATTGAAAAAATTAGGAGAAAATATAATAGTTCAAATATTTTGGAAACATTGTGTTGAACGTCTGTAATTCCACGGTATCCGTAGACGGGGTTGAAACAATGTGTTAACCACCACTCCTAAGATCTGAAACAAGTTTCAGTCTCAGTTACCAATTTATTTAAAGCTTCCTGGATTCCCGAACACAACTTGTGAATGCTCAACCCACTCTCTAGCCTTCGAAACCACAACCACCACGTTTCAGCCAAGGATAGGTTCCTCATCGTGTGGGGGGCTGACAGTCACCTGTCATGGGCGTGTTCCCTCAACTCGTGGTTCATATAAACTTCTGATTAGGTTGCGCTTCTCTACAGTCCAAGAAAAACCCTCAATTTTTGCCCCAGGTGCACGGGACTGATAGCCCTTCCTCATTACCTCGGGTACGCGTAGACGGCACTCACCAAAGGCTGAATGGGTTAATCCAAAGCCTCAACCTTAGGTCCCCCTGCGTCACCCGGAGCCATCAACAAGTTGATGTGACAATGCGAGCTTTTCTAACTGCTAAATACATATAACTCTACTTCGTCTTCGTCTAACACGACAATTAGTTCGTCACATTCAGTAACCTTAGTCGTCTGTCAGTCAGTTGTAAAATGATTCACCACATAGATCGACTCACTTTACAACTTTCACTTTATTTTACCACAAATTCTTCAACACCTTCATGAACATATCTTTCAAGATCATCTTCAACATCATCTCCACCATCTCCAATATTCTTCTCTGAATAATCTTCTATCCCAACTTTTTCATAGTTAATTTTTGTGATCTTCCGATTTATCCTGTAGATCAATATCTTCTTAGATTATTTCTTAGTCATCATTCGTATGATCTCCTTGATCATCTTTTGCACCAAGATCTTCCAAATCAACAACTTCATTAACAGTTTATTCATTAGCTTCTTCAACGAAACCGCTGCATCACCAACACCTTCTTTATCAACCTTCTCTTCATCATATACCACCATATACTCACGCATAAGTCTTAATTCAGTCCATCAGCTTTTAAGTCCACTTCCTCCTTCTCGTCAAGTCTGGTCCTCAGTCAACTTTCAGTCCATTGATCCATGTTAGCTGCCAAATCCATCAGATCGGCTTTTGTCAGCTTTCCGTCTGTATGTCCCAGATTCGCAACCATTTGGAATCCCATTTTGCGACTTCAAGACTACAAACTTCAGTCCGTCCTCTCTTCAGCGGCATAGACAACTTCGACACTTCGACAATTTGGACATTTGTAAGTAATCTTCAAGTCATCAAAACTCTAGTCCATCAGTTCAACTCCTCCACCATCCAACATAAAGCGGGCTGGTTGAAATCACTTTCCCTTGGTACACCGCGGGCAAGGGCGAAATCCTTCAGTACTTGCTTCAATCAGAGCCCTTCCAACTGCCTCCCCTTATACTTCACAACTGTCTCACTTCACCCCCCTTTACTTCGGTTTCATCTTTATGCAGCTTAGACAAGTACAACATTAATTTCGTTCTAAAGTACGTTAATCGTCATTTCTTCATTTCAACAATTTCACTCCACCAAAGACTCAACAATTCCGCCTTATTCCGCATCAATTCTACTCTTCGGTTTCCCTACTTGGTTTCATATCAACTTCCTAGCACAACAGACTCCACTTCCATCTTACCTTCCCAATTACACGGGCTTGGGACCGTTTTGAGGTAGAACCTAGGTTCTAACCTGAAGACTGGGTTGCGAATTGGGACTTGCTTGATTTCTGGTAGAACAGCTGGATAAATTATGTGATGACAGCTAAGGGCCGGTGCTCGCCTACGATACAGCTACCTTATATCAGTGGATCGATTGGAGTAATACCAATATCTAGAGTCATGAGAAAAACTCTACGCTGTAACCATTGATACTGACATGATCAGTCACGTCATACAGTGCCTTGTGAGCTTTTGACGTTTCTTGACATTTCTCAACCCCCTCCCCCTCTTTCTCTCTTGATACTGTTCCCCTCTTGCGGATGAATTTTGAGACCTTCTATGAAAAAAATTTGTGTATTTGGATTTTTTGAAGATAATTTTGGCGAATTCTTTTTGCGTAGCTTATTCGGTGATTGTTTCATAGAAACGTTTTGCTTTTAAACTTGTTTCACCACTTATATCGAAGAGCCTTTAAGTTGCTTAAAGGTGTTTTCTGCGCTAAACTACACAAACCGTTTTCTTGAAAACTCGCCGAGCCATTTGGCAGTCCTTCTGGTAATCCAGAAATGACACTTTTTCAATACCTTAGCCATTTTCGCTACGTTTTTTCATTTATTTAATTTTTAATTGCGAGCAAATTACATAAAAATTTTTTTTCTAATTTTTTTATTTATATTTAATTTTTTCAGATTGAAAATCTTCAATCAAATTCAAATGAAGTAGTTACTGATAGATGTAAACCATTTCTGAATTAGGACTGTCCGGCTTGCGGTTGATATCCTTGGCTACCTAAGCATGGTAAGTGGAACAACCAATCATATTATTTGGCAAATTTTTTAAGGTTTTATTTGTAATTTACTTTGCAATTCTTGTGAAGTCTTTAAAAATTCGAATACCGAAAAAAGTTGCATTTGTGGGCCATATTTTCAGCTCCCCTCTCTACTGTGTAAACTAAAAATTTTATGAAGGCCTGCAAGTGATAAATTGATATAATTCTATTTAATCGCTGCATGAAAAATTCAGAGCTCATTAATTCCAGATATTAAACGTTAAAAAATAAGAAATATTATAACCAGATTTAACACCTTAAAAAATTAGATGCGTTTCTTGGGTGTCCCTTCTTTTCTGTCAAGAGACAGATATTCAAATTGTTTCAAGTAATTTCACTCAGAATAAAATTAAGTGAATTCCATCAAAAACATAAAATAGCTCCAGCCCATCAAATGATCCGAGCTCCAGGACAATCCGCTGTCAACCAAAATTTAAGATGTGATAAAAATATTAGATTAGCCACATGCTGTTAAAAGAGGAATAAGTAAGTCCCTTTCGCAGTTTGATCAAAAACAGGACACATTAATTGGTGGCAGAGTGGTCATACTCAGCGAGAAGTCTTTAAGTTCAAAACATCAATCCAGTTTTCAAAACCAATAGTGAAAACATCTTTGACAATCAAACAAGTATTTTACTCGTAATATTCGTCAGGATTCATGAAATGTTTTGAAAAATGTACTCAAACCACAACTTCTTGCGGAACTCTTTTTAATTCATGTTTTCAGGACCTTTTAAAAAAAATTCACACGGCAGACAGTCCTGTGTCATGTATTTGAACTGAATAGTGCTCAACCGATGTAAACTAAATTCGTGTTGCCAGTTGGTCTTTTTTTTTTCTCAAGTCAAACCTCAGCATAGAAATCGCACTCAATGAACTCATCACTACACAACCGTTTCGTCCTGCTCAAATGAAATCAGAAACGCCGCAAATTCAAGCGTACAATTTGAAAGCGTGACGTGTTACCTTAAACACGCCATGCACGGTAGGCAAAACTAGGCACCTAATGTATCCTTCAGTCATTTAAATCTTTTGTCTCGAATCAACAACAAAAAAGCAAAACGAAAAAATTCAACGTTTTGCTAGGATCCCTGCGGAGGAGGTATTTCCTTTGTTGTACCCACAAAACTACTGGCAAAGAAGTGTTCAGTGCTTAAGAAACGAATCCTTGCATTACATCTCCCTTGCATGTACACGTTGTACATATGGCAAATTGTCACGGCAAAAGGAACTTCATTCATCTTCTCGACAAATCCACTTGCCTCAGGCAAATAGTGCGGATACGAAGGAGTGCTGTGTGCATCTGAAGTAGAAATAAGGAATATCAGAGAAAGGGGCTGAAGAAAAAATACGGACCAAATAGAAGAATCAAAGCAATATAAAAGAGTTAATTTAACATTTTGCCGCACCAATGCACAACAAAATATCTTTATTGAAGATATAGGGAGAAAGGAAGAGAATAATTTTGATTTTGATTCAACTTACTGCACCTTTTTTGTGATCTCCTTGATAATATTTGTTGGTTGTTATTCAGGGTAGAATATTATTACTTTATATGCTTACGGATATTATATATGGGGAATTTCAATAAAGGACAATAAACGGGAGAATGCGTCCTTTGCTATAATAAATGCATTTTAGGTTGCTGTGTGATGCATGTGATGTTGAACATGTGGTGACAAAATGAAAGCTTATTCGTTTATTATTAGCTAATTTTGGCAAAGTTATCGTTTAACTTTCCCTAGCCTTATTCCGGAAACATCACCTCCGTGCTATGGGTCGCCGTTTTTTGACTGAATGCTAAAATTAACACTTGATCCCTACCATTCAACAAACTCTCATTTTCGTTTAATTGATTTGCATAGAATAAAACCTAGTGATTGTATGTATTGCTTGGATCCTTGTTTCAGTATCTAAAATAGGAGGTCGACAGCTCCTATGCCTCTATGAGTCGGTTCAGGTTTGAGGGAAAAACATAAGTAAAGCCATCCTTAAATCCACTTCAGTGGTCTGTAACAGTCTGAAAATATACTTTCGACATGCGTTGTGACTGGAAAATCAAGTTTAACGCTGTCAAAACCGAGGTAATCATTATTACCCGGAAAGAAAACATAGGTAAAGTGAACCATCAGATCTGATACGGGTCAGAATTCAGTGGTAAGGACACACTCACTCAATGGTGAAGGCATTACCGTAAAGCAGACATTTGAACCAATTAAAACGTTGAGATGTGTTCAGGCTTGTCTGAAATGGCAGAAAACACCGACAATGATAAACATGTCAGATATCTGGGTAGTCAACAAAGCAAGATATACAAAAAATAAGCAACTGTCAAAAGTAATTGAACAACTAATTAGGACGCCCCACCCATTACACTATTACAAGAAACATTGATCTGACTTGAGATGTACTTTGGCGAAAATTGTCCAAGCCAGAAGAAGGCGTCGATAAAGGGTTAAACATCTTTATGAACTGCCTCAAAAAATTAAGAATCTGATGGAAAAGTAGAGCGAAAGTCAAAGGCGGACAAGGAATACAAGTGATCCTAGAAATAACTAGCCCACAAACAAAATCCAGGAGTAGATCACAAAATTGTTTCGACCGTAGTTTGCAATGAACAGCGTGAAAGTTTCTGAAGACGCCTTAACCCAGGTAAAGTCGGTTCTCCAATGACTAGCGCTCCAAAAACAAAATCCTTTTAAGGGGCAAAACTATTTTACGAAAGCTGAGAAGGCACACTCTATCCCAAACACCATCACAATGATCAGATCAGCGAAAACGCTTCCTCAGTGAATGACTTCGACGGTTAGGATAAAATCATGATATGAAACTCACAGGCCGTGCACTCAAAGTTGGTCCAATCGACTTTCAAGAAATTCGATGTCGTCTAGATACTGTCTACAAAAGAAAAGACTACGACAACCGCAAGAAGACTAAGAATACGACAGGTAGCCTACGACGGACTGCGGCAACTTTACTAACATGACTCTTCAACGACTTCCTATCAATTTTGTACATAGGCTGGCGGACATTATCAATTGAATACTACACTAGAGATGGTTATTGAGATCAGGAAGAAAATCTAGCAGTCCCTGAAAATTGGCGTGCATCTTACCACACATTGTAGAAAAAAGCAATATATTATCCTGCGTTGTTCTTGTGGACGAAATTATGCCATAACAACGTTCAACGTCCTTGATACACAGTCTACTGACCTCTAGCTTGAAAAATGGTTGTTTAAAAATGGCCAAAAATGCAAAACAATCAACTCACTTAGTTGCGAATGCAAAGACATTCGTTATAGCCTAGAAGAAACCTAGTGTTAATATTGAAAAAGCATGAATCCCATATCAAAGTTTTAACCTATAAGATATTTTCTCCACGGCGGAGCGTTTTATGTTAGAATTTGCAATCACCTTTCCACTCAGCTCTCGATTAAGGCTGGAGTACCACAAGGATCGATACTGTCACCAATTTTATATATTATTTACATGGTGAACATCCTGCAGTCTTCTACAAGCATCAACATATCTCTTTCTTTGCTGATGTCTCTTATATACCATGAATCTAGACATCCAGATATCAAACTATTGTCCAGAAGTTGAAAATAAACCCAAGCGGTCACTTAACGTAACACACATCTTCAGTACTTTTTTTCTAGTTAGTTGTAGTCTTTACAGTTCTGTTGATTGTGGCCGCAGGATGCAATTTTGAATTGATAACATATTTCTTACTGCATCGCATTAACAACTGACTAACTAACGGACTGTACTGACATCTAAACTCATGGAAAGTTTCTTGAGGTTCGATTCAAGGAACCTCAAGATTCTTAGGCTTGGAATTTTTTCGCCGCGCGAACAACAACTCCATTTTCTTTTCAGCAAAGGACACTCTTTAATCTGCGACTTTTCATTGCTACTGCCTCCGCTTGCGTAGGCTTACCTATTGTATATTCTTTTTATCTCTACGTTCGGTTCCTTGGCACATCACATTCTTGATAACGAAGTCATAGTTGGTGCCTGCATAGACCTAAAATCTACATTTATCGTTAATTTAATTTGGATACACAACTTTGGAAGCAAATCTTAACAAATGGATTCTTAATACAAGAACACTTAACCGATACCTTACAATTAAATCAAATGAACAATGGAACCTATATTGAGAAAATACCAAAACTCATAAATTTTTCAATCCTAACAATGGCATAAACTCGATCCTGAATTCAATTTGCTATTCTGACTATCACCTGCCCACCCACTTTTAACATGGGACATCCTACTTTGTTGTTTCTCTTCTCCCAGCTTCATCTCTATTTCATTTCACAATCCCACATAGTCCTCACATGCTGCTAGCATGCTTAACCGTTTCGCATGCTATCCTAGACACACACACATACACTCGTACATTCTTATCCTCTTCTGTGTTCCTGTTAACCACGTTGGAAGCATTGGTAGCTCTGGAAAGCCACACAAGTGGAAAATACAAACACCATGCACACAGTGATGATATCGTTATTGACTTTGAAGTGCAAGCAGGCATGCACGCAAGGACATCAATTATATGGCTCCTGACAAATGTCATTGCGTGTGCAGCGCCGCACTTGTGATTGAAAATAGGATAGAGCAGGATAGAATGAAAATGAAAATATAAAGAAGAGAAAGAGATAATGTGTATAATGGATAAATAAATGTGTGAATATGCCGAAGGGAAATATGTTTTAAGGTGATTGGGGGCAAAGAGCGGCGTGGCGGCATTACGTTATTCGCTGGCACATTAATAGATTTTCGTCCTAGTTTCGTTCTTAGCCAAGTGCCTGTGCAAAAACTCCATGAAAGGTGGCTGCAAAAGACATCAAAGTCTTGGAAAAAAATCAATAATTTCTTCTAAGTACAAAATGCGACCTCGCATAAACGCCATCATATCCTTTGTTCCTCTGGCATTTCTAATCCGCTCTTAAACCAGTCTCCGTTCATCTAAATTATCCAACCATATCCCTCTTAGAAAAACTCTCATAACGCTCTGATTAATATACATGTGCAGAGTGGCGGGCACAGGGAAGGTAAGCTCAAAAAGAAGAAAATAACCCAACACACTTCACTTTAAAACAATTACGTGAAAAATTACACACATAGTTGTCGTCGTTGTCGTTATACTCATTGTCATCCGGGGTTGTGCGAAAAGTAGACCACAATTTTAAAGATATATCTTTATCCTCTTAAATAAACTAAGAATCAACTTAAGCGAAAAAACAAACAATACCAGCAACCATCGTACGTACGTATCTGTACTTGCGATGTGAAAAAAGGACGTATACGTGCCAGAAGGATGCTGACAAGCAAAGCCAAAGAAAGTGTATCGTATTGTACGTAAGATACGTCAGCAACAACAAAAAGGACATATGTGCCACTGAAAATCTCTATCGTGATATCAACGCAAACTCATATCTAAATATGTGAACATTTTCCTTTGCACGAAGAAGCAAATATTGCTACGCTGTTCCTCCAACTGAAAAGGATACACACAGCACCGTCAACAGCATTCCTGTCTTTCGAAACAGTGCTCTCCACAAAATATCGCTCGTTGGATATATCAATATAAAATAGTAGCTGAACTGTATAGAAATAAAGAGAATAGAACTTCTATAGAAATAAAGAGAATAGCGAGATGACAGGAACAAAAAAGGATGAAATGTAGAAATCTAGGAATCATTCCCAAAGGAAATGGTTAGAAGGGGTAGAGAGGGAGAGTTGCGATACAAAGAAAATAAGACGAAAGAGAAACTTACAATAAAATGATCAAAATAAAGGACAGTCGAGACGTTTTCCTACTCACATGTCCTTGCCTATGATTGCGCGCCCATTTTCCGTTAGCTACTTGCTGAAGTTCAATATGTCTAACAGCTTCCAGCATATTTGCTTGAGAGATAAAGGTCTGCTTGTCCCGTACCTTTCATATTCACCAAAATATATCAATTGCAAAGAGCTCACAGTTTTCCTGGAGCTATTTTATCAGCTTCGTTTTCATGAAAGAATTCTTAGAGTAAGCTGAAAACGATTCGGCAAAATATAAAGGTCCTTAAGAACGCTGATTTGATCCTGAAAATTTTCACTACTATATTCATTTCGAAGATTTCAAGTGGAGTCTAAATTTTAAGGACGGGTGAGCAGCTGATGAGTGAAAAAGCTTCATTTAAAAAGGCCAGTTTCAAGGACCAAAGGATCAAACAGACGAGAATTGTTAAAACTGACAGATAATGTTCTTTGATAGATTCCATAGTGTCTATTGATTCTTTATCAGTTCATTTGTCGAATTTTTTCCTCTTCACTCCTGCTGTGTCATCTAAGCAGAAGTTACCACTTTCCCTAAGGAGTTCATGGTCGGAGAAATTCAAAATACGATTATCATTTCCCAGGACAATGTTTCTCTTACCTACAGCACAGACGATTTTCCAAAAACATACTTATTTCAGCCTGTCACGAACTGGAAGAAGCCATGCAAGACATACTTCCAGCGAAAATGCTTTAACACTTTGCAACCCCTGAGCTTCTGGTCTTTCGTAAAAACTATTTTTATCTTAGCTCCCTATATGCGGGGGGTTAAGAGCTGAATCCCATTAGTGAATACGTTAAAAATAACCTCACCATAACCTCTAACTAAAACCTCTTGGACTCAGGTAGAAATGCCTCGGAAGTTCCGAGGTCGTAACGTCAAGCATGATTGCAGGTGAGGCCGAAGTTTTCAGCCTCATTCAGATGAAACCAGGAGTTAACCTTTTGCGTCGAAAGAGAGCTATAAAAATGGCATGATGAACGGACCACTAGCTTCGGCTTTGGTTGAAAAGCTTGATGAATAATATACGAGTGACCTTTATCCAGGAATTTGTTCGTCAAGATCCCATGTTTGACAATTTTATGTCCTTCGCACTCCACTTTCTTTTAGAAAAAATCCATACATCTGCAATTCATAGGAGATCCTTCTCATTTGGCAATCAGTGACTCAAAAGTGTATGCTGGATGTGAGCTTCTGCATTGAGAAACAAGAGGATATATAAGTTGTAAGAACTACGTTTAGGTCATGACTCCACATCATATTTTGGAAGGCTCAGCGAAATTAGAAACTACATTTCGGAAAAATCGATTTCATAAAGGAGCGGTAAAGATGCAAGTTAAAGGATAACCTAACCCTCAGTGGTGAGATTCAAGGCGTTGGTCCTTTTGTAAATGTAAACTGATGGCGACTTTAAAATCTTCAAAATTGCCTAGTTTTTTTGTCAGGTTTCTACTCTAGTGATACCATAGCGTCTGACTTTTTAATTGACAGATCTGTCAAAGACTATTTACATATGAGTGCACTGGTATGAGTTGGGCCAATTTTGCCTTATGAACTCACGTTTATTTCTAATTTCAGGCAGTTATGTGCAACTGATCCTATAACTATTGGGACAAGTCGAGCAAAATGTGCCACCCAAAACTAGAAAAGTTTACAAAAAGCGATTTTCAAAAAAAGCATTCTCTTTTGTCGAAATTCGTACCCGGACAGATTAGATTGTATCATCACTATTTCGTCTGACGTTTTAATTCAGTTTTATCTGGTCTAGAATATTTTAGCTAATCTCCATTGTTGTCTAGTGTGGAACCAGAGTCCACCATTTATACAAACGTGTTCTTACTAAATGTCCGTTTGCCTCCTTTAGATCTCCTTTAGATAAGTAAATGAGCAAAAGCTACCATGGAACTCTTATGTCTTCACTTTTCATTTTGTTTCTTCCATCATTTGAATGATGGAAATCGTGACGCAAAGGAATAATTTGAAAGGTGATACCACATGTTGCTGAAATGGTTATAAATTTTTGTATGTTACGCAGTTGTTGGTGCCTTAACATCCGAGAATACTCAACCCTATTATGCACATGCATCACTTGTGGACACAAAGTTCTAGCATTTATGTTTCTGCTGGAATGGATCCGTAGTTCTCCCAACATTCATTATCGTCCAGTCTAATCGTTCTTCTTCCATCTCTAGTTTCATTTATATTAGCCAGTCCATCTACATTAGTGGGTCTTCAGCTAAGATGAAAAAGAAGCCGATTAAGACCAAGAAACTGGTTTCACCACAACCATTTTTTGTTCTTTTTTTTCATTTTATTCTGCATATTAACTTACTGATAAAGCGTATATTGTGTATTATGATCGGAAACCTTCAAAACATTTAGCTTCAAAAAAAAGGCACACAAGACACCACACACAACGCACAGATGTGTGGAGGAATATATTGATGACAAGGGAAAAATCAATTTTTAACTAATTATCTTGGAAAGTGTGTGACAGGTTCAAGGTTGTCTGGTTTAATCAAGTTGGATCATTTATTTGTCGTATGGGTCTGCGGGCTCTTTTTCTTGTCCTCTGTATTTTTGCTCACATGAAGACTTTTTTTTCTAGCGATTTTTTCGCCGTGTTCAACATAAGTTTCTCTTCTTTCACATATGCACACCTATGTCTGTAGCGGGATGTTGTACTTTTGTCACCATCCGAGCTTTAAGCTGAATACTAAATAGTATGCTAGTCAGCAGCACACGATTGAGATATTTATGATTAGCCTCGGAGGTTTGACTAATTTATTTATTGAGTGGTTTTGATTAAGTGACGATTATGATAATGGCAGCAATAATCAGTTGAGTTTTTATGATTTATTTTAACATGGTTTTTTTTCATAAGAAGTTTACTTTATAGTTTTTGAATGATCCAACGCTGAGCGATACTCTGTTCTTCCTCGCGAAGAGAACCGACCACCAGGTCATCCTTACTGTATCCATTGTTCCTAGATTAATAGATCATACATGTTATCTTGAAAATTGTGTTTGACAATAGTTCAGTAAGCTGAGTCTACCAAATTTGTCTACTAGTTTACTGAGTCTATGAAAGTGTCCTTTGCTGAATCCACTAGTCTACAGACTCTACAACTCATGTAAGGTCTGTCCGTGTTGATAGACAACTTCCGATTCTCCAAAAATATTGAAACGGTCCTGACTGGAGTTCTTGATGACATATAGGCAAGATCCTTTTTGAACTTCGTCAAAGGTGTGACACCTCCTATCCTCAGTGTAAATGAAGTATAGCTTCAAGAATAACTTCAGCCTTCTTAAATCATGGTAGGCATGGATGCTTAAACTTCCAGGGAGAATTTGAAACATAAATTGCCAACTTCTACGATACTTCCAGAACAATTCCGTGAAGCTAAAATACCAGAGAACTTGCCCACTCCACTCCCAAATGACGAAACATGATTTTTTTTTCTTCTTTACTGCAGAAGTTTGAGTCATACCAAATCATTGGAAAGCAGAAAATATCTAAGAAGTATTAACCACATTCTACAATATTTCAGAATCCTCCTGTTCTAGTTTTTTTTCAGTTCAGTTTAAAAATGAAAACCTCTTCACTTCAATTTTTATCTCTTCACTTCGCATCCAAGTTTTTCGTAGGGGGGGGTGAAAAGTTTTTACACCCAGAGTGTCAGACACCCACATGCACAAAATTTCTGAACTACAAATTCACCACCTACCCTCATCAATATACCCTGGGTTCGATTGACACATTGCTTGAGGCTAGGTCTCCTTATGAAACGGCTGATGGTGCTTTCGTCTTACAGGAGTCCCTTCTCTACGGGGAATTGCTATTTAATACAATTTACTTCATATGAATACAAAACCAAATGAAAAACTTTAGACTGAGAAGCATCCGCGGGAATCTGAGAATTCTTTTGCCTCCCATCGCTCCCCTAAAGTTGATTCCGTAGTGACAACCTACCACGAAATATGAAACAAACAGACATAAGCCAAGTTCATATGACAGGAAACATGACTCCCGTCTTCAAGCCATAATCAAGGTCCACATTGGAAAGGCTAGAACACTGTTTGCCCAAAATTTCGTAATAAACATACACGAAATCTTCAATCTAAACTAGTGAAACGCCTAATTTTGATATCACCTAACCTTTAGAATTTAAACTACCAGCCAAATACAGATCCATCTTTTAGGACTATGTTGACAACTCGGAGCAAATTTAAGGATATCATTTTCATATCAGGATTTTAAAAAAATTATGCATTTTCAACTCCGATCAGAGAGCAAAGGGATCCATGAATTACCGACCTAACGCAGGAAACTAAAATGTCCTTTAGATCGCTCGTAAGATCCTCTGGGATCCCATTGCCCTTGGACGCGACTTGAATGCTGGAATTATCGAAAAGTCCCCATTTAATGTTAAAGAGACAAAAGCATGGCACATTTTGATACGTCATAACGCCATAATTTATTTCTGAAAACTCCAAGGGACACGAGAAATATCCTTGAACCGCAACTGGGTACAAATGCAATTAAATCTGAATTCTTCTGGTAAACTTGTTCGTTCATCCAACCTGAAAAACAAAAAGTCCTATCAGACAACTCGGTCGACATTAAGACAGAGCCGTTGTAAAGTCGAAAAGATCCACAGAGATCCATAAAAATGTCAACAAAATAAAATATGTTAAAAAACTAAAAAAAGAAAATACAGAAAAAAATACTGGTCTTCCTACATGTCTCTAGGGTCTTCGAAAAATTCTGACATGCAGATATAATTGCATGGAAAACCCTCTCCCACTTTGAGGACAAGAATCAAGAAGAATGCTGTCCTGTTTAGTCATCTTAATAACGTTTGGTTCATTTAAGGACACATTTGGAGTCCAATCTATCATATGTGAAATTTTGTCCTGGACGAATGAGACGTGAGCGCGCTCCCATTATATTCTTTCTATTCGCTGATGTCACGACAGGGTTCACCGATGATGCCGGAGAGCTATTGACTAGCTAGAATCTTCCCAAAGTCAGAGGAACACCACAGATTGACACAGATATAAACGAAAATCGGTTGAAATACAAGCCTAAAATGGTTGATGATAATCCTGTTGCAGCTGTCAACCTAATAAAGCCTGTACGCCACAATTATCCGACAAGTTTACATAGAAAAAAGGTATGAAAACCTAAGAGTTGCATTTTAATATCTCCACTGGCTTCTGTATAAGAAATCTGGACTCAATGTGAAAACGAGCACCAAACTTATCTAGATTTATGACAGTTAGCATGGGTCAGTTAAAAAATCATCAAACATGGAGCAAACATACCCAAGACTATGTTAACTGAAATCCTTCGTACAATAAAGACCTTATACAGATAGTTGAACATAAATTCTTCCAAGATCAGGCCCTTATTAATACAGTTGCGAGAAAAGTCAACTTAGCTAGCGGAACCTATGCTTGTAGAATAGAAATTCACCAAAATACTATTCCTAACGAATCTTCCTTATGGTTATAGAGCCGCAGCCCCTCATCCTTATGTAACGGCTAAAGCAGTCTCTTGAAGCCAAGTGCACCCTTCAGTCGAAAATTTTGAGTAGAGAGCAGTGATTTGATTTTCGGAAAATACGACCTGTTTTGAAAAATGTTGTCCGTAGGGTGGTGGAGCAGGTAAGAAGAATCGTTCTCTCTATGCGTTAAAGATTTGATCCCAGTGAAGCCGACGGGGTGTGGAAACCCCGGGGTCTTAAGCCTAGTAAAAACACTAGAACTGGGTTCTCGGTTCGAAGCATACCAGCCATGATCATTAGGATACTACCGTATGGAGTATCACTATGACTTGGTTGCGAACTTCAACCCTGGAGGTATATTCGGTTACGCGGGAAGGTGACTAGTCGCCATCTTAGGATGGTTCAGCTTGTTGGTGTTGGCCCTTTGGGTAGTATCGCGGTGGCTGTGGTGCATTATGTCCCTTAACAATGTCAGGAATAACTGGTTTCAGCATCTACCTGTATGAAAGAATTGTAGAACCACAATTTTAACAGGTACTGGTTTCTCCCAGCAATAATACTAGAAAGCTGATAAACAAAATGTGGAGTTTCGGTTGATTTGATATTGAACTTAATTGCTAAGTTTCAAATCAACGAAGCCAGATAAGGACAATAGAGAGTGTCATAGAAATAGGAGCTCCTGGGGTACTGTGTTTACCTATATGCCTATGCCTATAAAAATGCAACATCCCGTAAGGACTTAATTTAATACATGCAAATAATAAAAATTAAACTCTAAGAGTTTAATATAAAGCAAGTAGTTCGAAAGCAAAAAATCTGGGCACTTTCGGAAGTCTTGGGAGTTCAAATAAGGAGAGTTACATCGATCGAACAAGCTCCTGAACAAACAAGCGTTCATTGACTTGCAATAGAACGAAAGCAAATGTTGACTCGAAGAGGACGCTGGGACAGCGCAGGGTGGTAATCGCCTCTTAAATTCGCTTTCATATGTTCGCTCAGTCGTTCATATGTCTCATCTCATCATCAGGTTTGGATGTAGATTTAACTCCCTTGATTCAACTCAAGGTGCAGCAATGATGTTTGGCCACGAGGCTCAGTAACTCAATAGTGCAGGCCCGTAGATCCACAAAGTTGTTTTGAAAAATGAGATTCTATGCAAATACGGTTCGCTGATTAGGTAACAACTATGAGATTTACAAACTCAAAACAGATCCATAGTACCACCGAAGAGTAAACTCGATTATGGTCAATCTCGTATATAGAGAATCATTGAACTTTGGGACGACTCTTACAGTGCTAACAGCTGTTTTTTTTTTTCTTTCGAATCTCTGAAAAGGTTAAAAATGGTTCAACAGTGTCTAAATTGGAAACACAGTTCCTTTGTACATCTTAGTGTTTAGTGTGTCCAATTCCACGATGATGGACAGACTAAAGATGTCCTAAAGCGTAGGTTTAAAAGCTCTAAGCTAAGCATTAAACTTACGCTGACCCATATTAAGTACCAAAAAATGCATTTCCAGGGAATTGAAAATATTTTCCATTCAAAAAAAAGAAGAAACGACGTCGAATTTAATGCTGATTCAGGACCTTGATGATTCGTTATTGAGTCCATTGCACATTGTACTTGCCAAATGTCATTCCCCCCAAAATCGTACCTCAAAAATGCATAAAACAAGAAAGAAGTCAAGTCAAGTCTAACTGACAACTAAAGGAGACAAAATCTGATCGATTTGGTATCAATTAGTAAAAGGATTTGTGTCATTGGCATGGACTCTATTCTCTATGCCATAGAGAATAAATCTACAACGTCCAGGCGAAAAATTAAGAAGAATAGTGTAGTGGACAATTTTGACAGCATCCTGAGACCAATGTCAATACATTGATTCCTTGAAATTACCTCAAATTATGTTGGTTAAAGCCAAAGAGAAAATAAAACTCAAAAAGGAAAAACTGTTTGGCACATCCTCAAAATAGTCTAAAATCTTCATGCTGAAAGATAACCAACATTAGAATGATTTACTTGTTCTAAATTATTCCAAGATCTGTCATTTTCGTAATCGAAATACCCTACGAGAATGGTGGACTTTCAGGAAAGCCTTGAAAACAAATTCAGGAAAACTTGTTCGGACTAAATCAGGTCTCAGACAACAACAATCACGAATGGTGTGCTGATATATATCGAAAGAATATCTTAACATTATCAAAAGATTCAGGCACATAACGTTGTAAAGTAATGAAAAGGATTTTTGTTTTTGTGAGTGGTGAAACAGATTCAGTAGAAATTTGGTGACAATGATGCCACCAATTATGTCACCGTGATGATTTTCCATTTTTTCAATATTCTCAATTTACTGCTCTAACTATCTGCTCACGAATTTTAAATTAAATTTCCTATACTTTCGGACTCATTTTTTCCTTGATGTTATAAAAGTGCAATGGGAACTATCCCGATGATGACAGATGACAGCGACTGAGAGAAGACCACTTCAAAATCGGAAACAAAAAATTGCCATTCTACCGTTACAAATTCTTAGAATAATAACACTCAAACTAATCGGTATGGTTTTTGGGTTGCGGAAACAAGGTTTTTTTATACTTATTTTGATTAGTAAAATATGCAAGAAATAAAATCAATTCTTTTCTTCAATCCCAAGAATGTATTTTAAATGTACACTTTTGTGGGAAACCCTTTTTTGAAATTCAGATTTTCCGTCAAATTGCATATAATTTTCCTTTTTACCTAGGGAATAAAAAACATCACATACATTGTGACCTTTTTTACACTAAATATATTAAATCAGGTTTCCTGTCTATCGTTCGCAAGGACATCACATTCCTTAATGCTCACTGAATTATTTAAGATAAAAAAAAAACAATTGACTTTTTAGCTTGTATAAACTATTCATTACACACTTTCATGAAAATTAAATACGGAAAATAGATTAATGTCATAACCAAAGTACCCAACAATCACAACAGGCAACACATACAAAAACAACCCCGTCAAAGACAACAACAAAAACAAAACAACGCTATCAAAGTTGGCTGATCATTATTTTAAAATTTTCATGCGGTTAATAGAACCCCTTTTACACAATTTTACAGTTTTAAAACACTTCAATGAACACACTGACTGGGAAACGACTGTGTGGGTATATCCATCCAACGTAAGTACTTCCGTCTCACCACCTCCTGGTGTCCATCAACATATACATATGTAGATTGTGTATGCCTACAATATCGCAATGTTCGACTTCCTTTTCATCACTTCGATGTTTCGGCCCTATTTGAGTCCGTTTGCCAGTCGGGACCTTTCTCATTAAATCCAATCACATAAATTGCCAACAACATAAAACATCCCCCGAGCTCATTACTTTATTCCAAAATGGCATACTATACTTGGCCTCGAATTCCAAAACCGAAAACGACCAGCCGACATGGTGTGCGAAACCCGTTTCCAACCCCCTAATCCACAATTGTCCTTCCACAATTCGGATGAATGTATGGCGCGTAGTAGAGTAGAAGATGAAGTTCAGTCATGGGATGGGAATCATTGGTTATCCTTTTTGGCGTGCAACTGGCAAAAGCAGTTATAACAAAAACAGCTTAAACATCCTGTAAAGCTGTAAGACTGCCTTCACCCAGCGCCAGGGATCCCGATACGTTGATTCTGTTAGCAATGGACAATTTTATCAGTAAACCTGGTCATATGTGAACTGACCATTTATACTCGGCCATGCAACAAAAGCTCGGCTAGCAAAAAGACTACAGTGAAACACAAATGGAAATGATAGTGTCCTGTACACTCTGTTTGCTATCCTTTGTTGTCTCAGCCAGCAGTCATTCAGTCAGTCAGTCAGTGGAGTTCACCCTCTCGAAAAACGGTAAAGCAACAAAAGTCTGTTCGATATCCAATTTCATTGTTACTTGTAACTGCATCGTTTTATGTACAAGGACACCCTCCGCTCCTGGACGGATTCTCCCGTGGAGTTTTTTTTTGTCTGCCTTGCTTTGACCGCTCTCTCGCTTTTCGCCCGTTTTTCTCACGAATCAAGTTCTCCACTACTCCACTTGGGGCGGTATCCATCCCAATGAAACATTTTCATTTAGGTGAAAAGTTCCTTGCTTGCTGTGTTTACCACTGATCCTAATATTTGCCACAAACGAATTCTCCAAAGTGGATAATAAGCGTGCTAGGATACAAGCCAAGCAACATCTCCGTGCTGAACGTTGGCAATCTGCAGAAATTTGTTGACTGCGAGGATGTGAAAGTTGAAACAGAAAAAAGATAGAAAAAAAAATTTTTTTGGGTCCTGTGAACAAGAACTAAGAGTTTTCTTACTGCACCGGAGGAGTAGAAGTCAAGACAGAAGGGGTTGAAAACCTAGACTAGTAAATTGAGTTTCTGTGCACTTTTTCTTTGGAAAATTGGTTTGCGCGACTGGCAAAGTAGAAGAATACAGCAAAATTCGAAAAAAAAACTGCGTTCAACGTTAAAAGGATATAGAATTTATCAGAGTTGCTCTGATGGAAGCACCACGATATCATGAGTCAACTACTTAAAACAGGAGTGAATTAATTACAGGCTAACTGTGGGTCCTTTTCACACTGCTACACATTCGTTCCACCCTTTTTCATACTGAACAATATTTTCCTTTTGTTTTTTTGGTTTTTTTTTTGTGTCCTTCTTCGGCAGTTAACTGAATTTCACCCCAAATGTTTGTCATCGTTGAAAAAGTATTTAAGATTTTACCACCGTTCTTTTCTTTTTGGTCGTTCCCTTAGTTGATCTTATAGCCGAGGGAATACTTTCAGTTGTTAAATTATTGAATCAATGTTTGCACTCCCTTCTTTAGTGTGCAATGACAGTGGGAATGATATGCATCTGAGGGGTAGTAAAATTGTTATTGAGTCTTTGGGGCTTAGTTGGTAGTAATTGTTGCTAATATTGTAAAATTAGATAAGGACTAGAAGTGTTTTATCCAATTATGGTATGAAATTTAAAGTTTTTCCTTTTTGAGTGTTGAGTTCTCGATTGTACTAAGCAGTAAGGATCGTCTAGTTTTACATTTTATAAGGTTTGTAATGATTAACTTGCAATCCATGGAAATGTTCTACTTGACTTACATATTTTAAATAAATTAAAATTGTATTTAAATAAATTAAATAAGTACTGGAACTTCAGGTTTTCAGGTTCAGGAAAGAAATGTGATTTGTCAGATGTGTGTTTGATGTGGGTGTTGCAGAAGTCACCATTTTATTCAATACAGAAACACAAAATCAAAAATTTTGAGTTTCAGATGAAGCTCTAGCATAAAATACATCTTTTCCAAAAATAATAAACACGAATACATACTATGAAACGTCAAAGTAAGGGATTAAAAATGTGTTCAATGACAAATTCAATGCGTTGGAAACGCAAGGGAACAACTTCATGCACCTATCAATCACATCAACCGAAAACACTACGTTCTATGGCATGCTTTCAACATAGACATAATAATCAGGACTCCCAATAAGCTTTTGACATTCTTTTGATGCCACACATTGGTGAACCTTTTAGTTTTCGCGTGAGGCGCCAGAGCTTTGAACCCACTCCAATTTCGGTTGGGAGGTCAGGGACCCCTAGCAGTGAAACGATTCTACTCTCGGCTGGCCTTCAAATACTGTCTCTATTATGCTGATAACCATACTGACACTTTTGTTCATAGTTTGACAAACTGACATTGTTTGTCATGTCATCCGATGTCGCGCTAGTTTCTGGGATTTGTTGGTATATTTTTGAATAATAAATATTGAATATTGAAAATTTTTCGCATTTCAACAAACTGAGACTATCTGATACCTCACGAGGTGTAGCTTTTAGTTAGAGGAGTCCTTCTTGAAATGAAAAAGAAGAAGACGTTTTCAATTTCGGGGAAAATTAAGCACTTTCTTTTCAAATCTAACTACCCTACAGATAGTTTCTTGTGGCGCAGTTTTCCAGTAAGCATGTCATTCCTTAATTGTGCCTGCCTGTGTAGTGCAGGATGGTCTGCACTAATCGAAGAACGGATAGTAATCATTGAACTAGATTGACAGAAGCCGTTTGACATGGTAGTTGGCTATTGCACAACACTGTCTGACACTTACTCAGTTTTAAACTATTTTAGTCATCCTATTTCACATTAATTTCAAAATATCACCTATTACAACAAACAGATTCAACTACATGTATCTGTTTGTTGCAAAATTTACTAAAGGGATTTGACAGTAGCTTCAGGACCACAATGTTTGAAATCCTTTTGTGTCCTCTTTTTCATCACCTCAATCTTTAATTTCCAACACGGAGCGTTCTCGATTTAACAACGGCTAGCTGTTTAACAACACCTTCAATATCAGTTCCTTTTCTAACAGCGCAGAAATGTACCTGGTAGACTCCGATGTCAATAGCTCATCTGTTATTTTGTGTCTTCTGTATCACTGCATCAATGAAGGGTCAAGTGCTCTCTAATTGACTTCATGTTATGGCTGCTTCCAAAGTACTAACATGGACTCTTTATTCTAAACTTTCAAGATATTAAGTCCTTTTCATATTCTTACTTACAATAACTTTCAGTTTTTGGAACTCATTGTTCCCTTTTTGATGCATACAGCAAGATTTCTTCTTATTTACTTTTGGTATCATCAATAGTTTTTCACCCAACATTGTACGCAGAAGAAACGGCTAGAAGCAGATTTATCAAAAATTTTGAGTTTCTTCTGGAGGTTTAGCGGAAAGCACTTACTTTCAAAAGATATGAAATACAATAACATATTGGGAATGCTTTGACAAAACTCAGAGGAAGCAGAAAAAAATGGGTTCCATATCAGCTCCTTAGAGGCTACATTAATCTTGTTTTATCAAATCATGAACCTCAATAACTCAGAGAAAGTTGTAAATTACTAGTATCTTTTTTGACAGTCAACTCTTAATGGAAAGGTAGTATCAGATCAAAGAAACAAACCAGCCACCATTTTGACCCTGCAAGTAGGTTTTTGACAGAAAGTAGGGTTTCAATTTAAGTTTAGAGTAAGTTGGTCCTATTTAGTCTCTTTGTCTCTCTGTGTGTGTCTCTCTAAGGTGGAGATTGATGAGAAATGATTGGCGCCAGTCTGCACAGTCAACTGTCATGGAAACATAATATCGAGACAAAATAATAAAACGACAACGCTAGCTTTCAGCTACTGCAGGCGGGTATTAGTCAGGAGATAGGGCGTTCAGCCTGAGTCAGGCTGGTCTTGTTTAGTAAGAAAATTCGTCTCCAGAGATAGCTGAGAATCGGCTAACATTTTTTAAAACAGCCTGTCCAGATTTCGACTCAATACTATTACGGAAACGTAGTATCAATAACCGCGTCGAGACAAGGTAAAAAAAAGGCAATGCTAGCGCTCAAATGTGACCAGAAGTTTTTGACGCATTACCAATACTCCAGGGTGGGAGTATCACCCTATGAAGTACTGGTCCTGGCCTTGTTTAGCGGAAAAATCAGTATTTGACAAACAACTGCCTGGAGACAGTTGAGAAATAACTGGTATCCTTAAGGATAATTGACTGCAAGAGGTATTCAAAAAGAAATGTGAAAAATATCCTTTTTTAGGGTAATTCGAGGAAATATTTTATATTCCGTATAGCTTAGAACTTTGTAAGAATACATACGCTCAAATAACTAGTTCATTATCGTAGTGTCGAGTAAAGGGACACGCAGTCATTTGTGTCCTTTCGTTGAGTGTTGATAGAAGTGAATAAAACTGAAATTCGAGCAGTGATATGAGATGAGGAAAAAATACTACATTTTTGCATGAAAACTTTCTTTGCCGAAGAAGTTTTTCACGTATTAAGATATACATTAGGAGGAGATACTCTGCCATATTGTGCAGTGGTAATGTGGTACGCAGAGTTCAAACGTGGAAGGACATGGACTCAAGCTGACCCCCGCTCGGGCTGCTTTTCGACGCCTGTTGCCCAAGAAATGGTGTAAAAAAGTTGGAAATATTGTATTGGATCGTACGTTTTATTTCTGAAGAATCAAAAATATCTATAGAAAGTTTACATAATGTTGAACATGGTTATTTGGGAATGAGAAACGTATCCGTGCGTCATATTATCAAATGGCTCACAGACACACAAAAGCAAATGCATCTCAAAATTTCCTCAAGAGGCGCTCATTGGAATTTTTTCAATATAATCCTAATAGCCTTATAGATCGATTCATAGTAGTAGCTGTGACATGGGTTCACCATTACGACGATGAAATAAACCTACAATTCATGGCATGGAAAGGATCGCTATCTTCAACCCCAAAGAAATTCCAGACCAGTCGTCTATCGGTGATACTACAGTCACTTTTTTGGGACAGCTGTAATGATTGTGAAGCTCCATGTACTAGAATTGAATATGTAGATCATGGAGCCATTGTAGCAGGATGTGTGCGCTCAACATATACATTAAAAAGCGCCAGGAAATTTATGAAATAAAGGAAAAACTCGCGAAAAAAATTTCTTTCTGCATCGGCCCAAAAGTCTGCAGTTGCCAAGGTAGCAATTCAAGATGTTACCTTCAAAATCCTCGGGCATTCTTTTTATTCACAAGACTCGGCTCCTAGTGATTTTTATGTATTTCTTAGGGTATAGTAATAATAGTAAAGAAAAGATCCTTAAAACGTATTTATCTAAAACGTGATGATGTGGAAAAATTAAATCATATTAGACCACACATCATTTCAATATAGTCGTTCGCATTCCTTTTTGAACAACCTCTCGTATTAGGGAAACCCGGTATCAAGAAAAATACCAAAAAGGCAATGCTTGTTTGCGTTCCTTTTAAGAAATTATTTGAATGGGCCTAACCAGTGAAAATAATAACCCTATTCAAGTCGAATAGTCATCAAAGAGTAGATTACAAAGCTCTCTTGTTGCTGGATTAATCTGCGACCCAACGTCTAACCCTCGGAACCACAAATCCAACGCAGACATGCCTGAAATTTTATTGTGTTGTCCTTGCTCATATCCAGCAATCGAGAACTGCTGATTTTTTCTATAATTAAACTGCAACTTCCTATCGGTAGTCCTCAAAATGACATCTTATATAAGAGTTAACTACAAGAAAAATTAGTATTAACTTTGAATTTTGTAACTCAGTTCACAAGGCTTATGAAATAATTGTTTATGAGGCGCAAAAGTTCACTACAGAACTTTGTGCTTGAATGGTTGGGATCCACTTCATTCCAAGATCAAGGGTACACAACCAGTTGATCTTGTCACAATCTTGTTTGATGTTGATCATCTCCCCGATGCAACTTTAAGTGTCAATCTCAGTGGGACTTGAACCCGGTATCTGGAGCTCAGAAAGTGAGTGCTTAAACTGCTGCATCTACCCAAGTCTTTATCTTTATCTTAGTAGTAGTGGGATCAGTAAACAATTTGATTATATGATAAACATATTTATATATTGACCGATACGCCATACAGACCCTTCAACATCAATAAGATAATTATAACCGGAAACGCCCTTATTTTTCTGAAACCCACAAAATTTCATGAATTCATCACAGTTTCACGAGAAACCATTAGATCTATGTTTTACACCCTATTAAAATTCAGATAATATTTGAAAAACAAGGAAAACCTTTCATGCATATTTTCAGTATTTTTATCTGTTTTTTTTTTCTTCTGGTTTTTATCGTTTATTTCAAAATATTCTTAAAAAAGAAGTCATGTCACTTGTCTACCGCACATCGCATATCTTTCATGGATTATTAACAATCTTTCGTTGCAAAACAATCTTTACGTTTAGCGATAAGACTGCTATTAAGATACTCCAAGATCTAACCGAATAGATGGCCTTGTGAGCTTCTTAGACAAGATAAATATCTAAATATACATGAATAGATATTGGACAGTTTGTAACGATATAAGAAATCTTGAATCTGTCTTTTGCAGTCTTTCTTTTGATTTCGTTGCATGAGTACAGAATAAGGAGAAGAACGAGACCTGTTTTGTTGCTGCTGCTGTTGTCGTTGTTCTTTTTTTGACGCAATCTTTTAGCAAGTACTCCTCTTGCTCGGGCTGCTATTGCTTTTACAACTACAAAGGCAATTATGTGAAGGAAAAAAATCTCTAATTGCTCTTTTCCATTAGCCAGTATTTCGATTATCTCATTAGCATATGCTACACAACTAAAACTAAAGATCTATAGAAAGCACCAGCAAAAGCAATGGTCATAGTAAAGAGGATGAAGAGTGGTTTGTGCAGAAGATGAGAAATAGAGCTTGAGATGTTTCTTTGCCAATAGATTTTGTGTTGGGAACGTACTTGTTGCGGAGTAGGTGTCAAAAGAATTCATTGAAAATAATACCTGAGTTTATTGGATAGGGTTTCCCGAACCTTGTAACGACATTTGGCAAAAATTGATTCGAAAAACCCAAAATATTTCACAGGTACTAGAGTCCTGCTTGGGGCAGTAGTAAAATATCTGGTCGATAGCAAGCCAAACACTTAGTAACTGTAAGTGCGTGGTTGATGCACTTCTGACTACCAGCGCTACAACATAATTAACCATGCATCTGATGTCTTCTGCAATGAAGATCCATCTGTACATGGTAAGGGTCATTTTAGTGAAAGATGCTCCATTCGAAATGAATCCAATTAAGCTTCATTTTGAAAATATTTTCTAACGTTTTGATGCCGGATTAGACATTAGAATGACAGATAAGAGATGGGAGCATCTTAACAGAACAATCAGGACCCATCAGACAACGTACATCCGACCAAAATCATCGTTTTCATACAACAACATCCCCCAATGGCAATTCCTCTGCATGTTTGTACGTCTCAACTTCTCCTCGTATCCGAATTGTCGTAAAATGTCCTCCCGTCAAAATAGCACAGAACAGCCGGAAATAAATGAAGAAGCCAAAGGACGAAACTGTTAAAAGAAATAAAGGAGACCTTTACAGGCGGCTACAATGATATCATCACACAAATTCTCTCGTCTCGGAATAAAATCAAGTGAAATTTACATAATTCACGACATACTTTCCATATACCGACAATTTCGTTGAATTTTTTCTTCTGACCTGACTTCTTCAACGCCCACAGGACCTGCAACAATACCCAAAACATAGAGAACCTACCGGGGAAGCATCGTCTTACAAAACCAACGGGCAAACGGGAGCGCGCGAGCAAAGAATGTAGCCAAGACGCAAGTAAAGTTTAACATACTCTTTTGAGAAAATAACATTACTTCATCCAGAGGTGTGTGGAATTTTCTGCGCTTTGTGCTTTTCTTTTTTCCGAACACCAACTATAAGGGGGGTGGGGGGATGTCGTTGGGGATAGTCTATAGACACGTAGATTCGCTATTTTACTTGGAACATTCTTGGAATCGATACGATTATGCTATGCTGATTCAAAGTGAAGTTTGAAGCGCAAGCATTTCTCACTTTTCATCGTTGCCTCTCTAGCGAAGAAAGTAAGGGTGGCGAGAGAGGGTGGCAAGAGGGAGAGAGCTGATGTGTCAAGTGGAATGGAAAAATGGAACGTGATTGAATAGGATAGGTGTGCAAGCAGCATGCAGAAGAGGAAAGTTTTACCTTCTTGTTAAGCTGTTTGAAATTCTATGAATAAATTAGACGCTGTAAAGGAGTTTCATTTTTGGTGAAACGATGGTTTAACTAATTAAAAAGGAATATGATGGTCCAAAACAATTTTTTTCAGATTCATATTGATTTAATACTCTGGTGATAGAAAATGAATTGATGTGTATTAATAATGAATCTTGTAATATCCCTAAGGCATCGTGGCTAATAGTCAATGTTAAAATCTATGAAAAAATCTCAAAAAATCATGAGAATCCTCAATTGAATCCTTGATGAAAATGAATGGAAAATCTCATTGGAATCCTAATGATATGTTGTCGTTTAGAAGAATGAGCATCAGGCCAGTATACTATGCAAAGCTGGTGTGCCGCCCGGGCTTATTCTTTCATACGGAAGTGAAGTTTCCTGGATGCTTGCAATAATTTTGTTTTTGGTAGGGGGTTAAGGTATTTACGCCCTAAGTGTCGGACTCCCAGTGGACCTACTGGACTACCGACTAAACACCTCCCCTGTCAACCGGAGCGCCTAGCCTGGAACTGTCATGCTCGCAATTATTGCAGAAAGGCATTTGACAGGAGATAGGATATTAGCCTGAGTAAGGCATAAGCTAGACTCCTTTAATGTGAAAATTAGTCTCGAGAGATAGCTAAAAAAATAGCTGAGGAATGGCTGAAATAGTTGTAGATAGTTTGTCCGGACTTCGATAATTTTACGGAAACGTAGTAACGAGACAAAGTCAAAAAAGGCGATGATAGGTCTTATTCTTTCATAAGCATGTCGAATAATTCCAAAGCTTTCAAGTTAGACTTATGCGGATTGAATTTGAGAATAGTAGAGGGATCTTAAACTCGCAAAAAAAAAAACAAACCTATTAGACTATCCGCTTAAAACCTAGACTGTCGACTTGAGAACCCAGTTTGAAATGGTAACAAATTACTCTAAACATAGGGCACAGTTCTTTCTCTGCCCTGGTAAATGCTTTCAGCCCCCGATGCTACCGAATGATCAAAGATATCGTTTTTGAATAATACCACAATCCAAAATGCTCCACGTCTCTCTAACTGCAAGCTAGGACAACGTTTGATCCTGGCGCCTTTCCTACCTTCATAGATAGAAGCGTGTTTTTTCGTTCCTGTTTTTTAGGACAGAAGACTTACTCTATTTCATTCTGATAAAATAATCCAATTTTAATTGCATTATAGACGACGTGGAATTTTTTCGAAGGTTGAAATATTTCAATTATCCTTCAACGCCTCTGTCCAAGTGTAGCAGTTTTCAGTTACGAACAAAGGAACGGTGAATACTGCCAAAGCTCTTTTCCTCATTACTTAGTCCACTCGCTTATTAAACTTGATTTTTGCGTGCTCCCGTGCTCCACCTACAGTAACCTTATGGTCCGCCATCTGTTTTTTGAGTGATTTTCGATATAGACGCCTATGATTCTCTCCATTTTAAGGTTGCTATGCAATTAAATAGTGTAGCTACTGTAGGTTTTGATTTGGTTTCTTTGGGTGATGCACTGACATCGAAAGTTTAAGCTTAGCAAGGAAGAATCTTGACATTCTCTCCATAAGTTGAAAATATTTGATGTCAGGCTTAGGTACCATCTAATTGCATCATGCATCATGCGCCTCACAAGACCGAATGAGACCCTGAGAGAGTCCAGCCTTGAGACTATCTCATGTACCTAAGCACTGTTGTCAACCCTTAAATTTACCGTTATTCAATCCGATGTAGATTTAGTTTTTTAAGGATTTTTTTAGGAAAAACAGAATTAAGCTTTATTAGCCTAACTACTTACTTCTCTGTGTAGATTTTGATAGTCTTTTTTCTACCGCCGTAAAGTGTTCCTCCCATTGTGTAGGTGGGAGACATTTTTGATGCTGCTACCCCTGAATGAAGCCGTAAAATTTTGAAAATTCTCTCAAAAGCTATTGCAGAACATGAGTTTATTGCTTCCGAGTTCATCAGTTGCTAAACAAACATATAACAAATGATAAAGACTACAAGGCTTCATCTTGCGTTCCAGGACTGAGTGCACTCAGGCAATGGTTTTTACAGGTAGTGATTGGTCTGACAAAGTTGGCCTCTACCATAGGATTGAAGTTTTACCCCAGGAGTTCCCTGTCGTGATTCGAAAGAGAGAGTTAGAGCTATTTGAGCCAGTGTAGATGCCGCCTATATGTCCGCCTATATGTCCCACATTAGCTGGTATTCCACCAGTATTCCGTAAGATTCTTCATCCCACAATGTGTGATATGCGAAGTTGTCGCATAACCCTCCTTTTTTATTAACGGTAACGATGTAAGGGATGAGTTCAAAACCTTTTTTCCGGTTATATTTTATATTGGGAAACAAAGGTGAAAAGAGCTCAAGCTGGTTTCGAACACGCGTCCCTGCCGCTTCTCGTCAGGTGCCAACTCACAGGCCGGGACGCGTCAATTGGCACTACCAGCTAGGTGTATGTCGTCTGGTTATTTTTACTTGTTATGATTATTGCTCTCAGTTTGAACTTATCCTGTTTTCCAAATTGCCTTTGGTTAGCTTTTTCAATTTCAGAAGTTTATGATGGATAAATTTTCTATTTTCTGGTTTTAGTTATTCACAATTCACAATACCCCTTCCATTATATCCTACATCATGTCTTCTTGCTTTCCTCCGATTAGCATGGCGATATCATCCGTAAACGCGTTTGATTTCAACACAGTTTCTGCCCACAGACCGAAGAGAGCTACAAGAGTCCACAGTAAAGGTTAAAGAGCGGCTCCTTGTGGATATTCTCAATTTGTGGGCATGTTGATGGTTCTTAGTCCTATACATACGAATTTGCATGGGACCTTATGAGATGAACATTTATTTACAAACAATAGCCGCCTCCACTGGGAAGAAAACTAATCAGAATAAGATTCACCTCCGTTTTCACCAGCACTCTTCCCATTGCAGGTTAGCTGGAATCAGGCCATCATTTAGGCATCAATCAATCAAACTCCTTTACCCAAAAAGATAAAATCATACCGTTCCTTATGTGTAAGTTGGAACTAACTTGGCAGTTTCTTCCGATTTGTTCTCCTTTTTTTCACAACTCCTGCCCTCTGTTTTTGCCGAACTTCGATGATATTGGATCACTTTATTTGTGGTCCCTGTTTTTATATGTGCTGCAACAGCTAGGCGAAGTAGAATCAACTCCATACTCAACTCCATTTTGCATTGAACGAATTTTCTAATTAAAACTGATATGCCATTGAAAACTATGCGCATATTTCAATAAAATGCTATTTATGTGTAGCTTCGAAAGGACTTTCCTATATTTCCAACTCTCCGTAAATGCTTGCATACCTTTTTGGAATCCACAAGCAAAAGTTACGATTAACTTGCAAAACAACAAAAAAAAAACTCATCAACAAACCCAAAAGAGTTCACTACTCACCGGCAATTATTGGCACTTAACAAACACCACAGACAACAAAACATATCCTGTGAACTTTACTCACCATTCATTTTCACATTGATGAAAATGCATATGGAAAATACCTTTGATGTGATTACATAGTTAAGTAGTTGGTGGATTTTCATTAGGTTCTGTGCATCCGCTTTTGGAACGCGTAAAACTATTGAGTACAAAAAGCCAGACTCCCTCCTTTTGCAAATACACAGCTCTTTGAACCCTTTTACCATGCATTGGTCACAGAGATCAGAAATCCCTTTTCATATTATACGGCGTAGTGATGCCCTCATATAGTAATCACAATCACTGTCATGATTAAAATTCGTTTCAAAATATTTCAGTTGCCGAGAAATGCGAGGGTGGAATGGATAAAGGGTGTGGGGTGGTTGGAATGTGACAGGTATCGTCATTCGTCGGAGGTAGATGAAGCCACAAAACAAGTTGTCATGTTTGCTTAAAATCATAGGGATAATGTCGCTTCGTTTGCAAATTCGCAGTCCTTCGCATCGTAATGTCGAATTTTTTTGTCTTTTCAAAATTCAGCTCTTATATTAACTACGTTCCATCGTCCAACCGCGATATTCTCTTCTATCTCCTGATTCTTCCCAGCAACCATTTATTTCGATCAGACTCACATGCTCGCACATACCCATCCTGACGTTCTCTTTGCAGTGAAAACAGGAGCACGTCGGGGGTGGCCCACATATTGTGGAGCTAATGTTACGTTAAAGGAACGTCATGCGCGTCATATCCACTTCATATCCTTTGCCGATACAAGTGAGTGCCTCTTGTCGAGTTGCAGCTCGAAATGGATGAGTTTAACGCGGCACGAGGACGAACAGAGGGACACTGTACGTAGTGGAACGCTTGTCAACTTGGTCCAATATGATGTGTGTCTTCGACGGGCATGAATTCCATACACACAATACACGCTAGCGCCTAGCATGAGAGCGCGCCTGTTAACAAAACTGATAGACGGAAGCTCCGCTTAGCATCCTGCGCTCTTCCCTTCTTCATCGGCAACCTAAGTTCGTCTTTGTGTCAGAGAGTTTACAGGAATACCGTTCAGGTTTACCTGACTCTGTGTGTATACATTGTGTACTTAGCACTGGTTCTGTACCTGACAAATGTTGTGATGTGGAGCAGGCAAGTGAATCCTTTTTGGTTGAGAAAGTGTACAAAGCGTTGCTGTGCCTCCTAGCTGAAGTAGACGAGGAAGCAGAGGATCCATTGACTTCACCTTATGTGATTGCGTGTCAGTTCCGAGTGGAAGCAACGAGAAGAACGCCGAGGAGGATGTTGATGACGACGGCGATGGCGTTTTACGAGAGTGAGGAAAGCACTTAGGCATGAAATGTTTGCTTTACTCTGAACGCTTCCGAAACATGCAACCAGAATACCGGCATTATGCTTGCGTCCTAACCAAACCTAAGATTAAGGTATTAAAGGATAGATGCATGGGGTGGGCGAACAAGATTCATGTACGTTCATATGTAACCTATATGGGAAGCGGACATCAGTGACTACAGTGTCGATAGTAGAAAGTTGAGAGTCATTCGCAACGTATAAATCATACGAGCCTGTTATGTATTGTACTCAGCTGGACGCAACACAAGGTTATCATCAACATCAGCCCCGTCATGGCCATCGTCCTAGTTCCAAATTGGCCGGAAAATACGATTCCGCCAGAGTAAAACGTGTGGATGAGTGAATCAAGTAGCTGCTTTGCTCCCTCAATAAATGGTGTATGTCCTCTTGAAGGACATTAGTCCCCATCCTGATGAATTATATCTGTCGGATTTGAAGTTGCGAGTGGTCATTGTAGAGTAAATTCGATTTCACATAATTGGGGCTCTCCACTGGGAAAACGTATGCACGCTGGGAAAATAGGCAGCCAGGTATTACATATGCTTTTGTTAGTGTATGGTATCTGATAATGGGCCAAGGAATATAGTAGCATGCTTGAACGACGTATGAAATAGTGATGAAGTTCCGTTTTAGATTATCTAATGTGTCAGAAGATTGAACGCAATATTAAGTGTTATTAGTTTCAGTCATGTCTTTCAAGTGGAATATGAAGCTGTTTGAGGTTCATCATTAAAACGGTAAAGGATAAAATATGTTGTTTTAAAAGCAGAAGTTATTGAGTCATGAATGAACGTCCAATTGATTTGGAAAGCCCATCTGCTTATTTGGTACAAGTCTGTGGCTGTATACGAAAAGGAAATAGTAATCAAAAAATGAAAGGACACTATGGATGCTTGGATGTCCAAATGCTTTATGCTTCGCTCAAAAGATTGTGGATTGTGGTTCGGCAAAGCCACAAATTTGAATAGAATATCATCCACTGCAACGTTCCCTTTAGAAATACCAAGGAAACAATGTCCTTTCAATTTATATCATGTTATTATTTCGTGAATTTTCGTGTGTGATCGTTTCATTTTCATTTGTTTTTGTTTTGTATAAATATCTGCTATTATACGACTCTTACACAGGTAAGGAAAACTTTAAAAAGAACCTTTCGAATATACTAAATAATGAAGTAATTGAAATTCCTTAGCCATGAATGTATCCACTTCAAATCCCGCCCACAACACTATCACCCGGTAGGTCGATATTCGTCGCACTTCTGTGTCTAAAGGACGAGTTGGAGGTTTTGTGTCTTCATGTCTTGCCCATCTTTGACTTTTCAGTCACTTCTCCATATGATTTCCTAATGTAACGCTACGTTTGTTCGCTAACCAGGATAACTCTTGGATACTTTACTTTGTTTATCAGACGTATACTTGGCTCCTATTGCTGGGGGCGAAATATCCATATCAAATTGTGATATCACCTTTCATCAGTAGTGTAGACCTCGTTGGTTTTGCAATTCTATAATAATTCGAAATTGTTGATGGCGAATAGGACAAAGAGACGCTTTAATTTATCCTCCGATGTACTCATTCTTTGATGCCAAAACCTGCTAGTCTAGCAGGATTACAGACTCATTTACTAGAATGTTCCAACATCCAATGCATTGGCAGTATCGTGTATACGTGCGATTTTCTTTTCATTATCCTGCTTAGCCGGAGGGGAGAGTGTCACAAACTTCTTCTCTGTAAAAGAGACCCTATTATTTGAAATAGATTTATTAAAATTCAGCCTATAATCTTTTCAAACCGTATCTCCGTTTTTCTGCGGCCTGTCTTAATAACCTCTGGATACAGTTTCTGAAATCCTCCAGTTGATTTTTTCACAAGGATGCTCTCTTACTAGCTGTCAACAAGAGTTGTTTTCACATTCCACCTCATTGCCCGACTAGAGATAGTGAAAGACACTAACAACCAGGCAATGCCATCAACATGTTGCCAAACATAGCCAACAAAATTTACTGCTGACGCAGAATCTTCAATGTGTGAAAATTGACTACCGCAACGGATACGTATTACCTGAAAACTGGAGACCCAGGCGACTGCTTTCAATCTTTCAAAGCATACCGAAGTAAGGGTGACCAATGACATAATTCCAGAGGAACAATTTAGAGAAATATCAAAAGGCAAATGGATCTTTTAGAAGAACAATTTAGGAAAATATCAAAGGACAAAAGAGGCTTCCAACACAATGTTAATAGTAATAATGGTAAGAAGTCATCTGGTTTAGGTAGGCTGGATATAGCCGAAGCATTTGCTACAGTGTGGCATTGAGGACTCGTCTTCAAAAACTCCATGAGCTCTTTTTCTCATGCCTCCATCTTTGGACCAAAGATAGGACGTACTAGAAGAGTTTCATTAAGTGGTGTCCTTTTTCTTTTGGTAAGTGGATTTAGGTACCCACGAAAACCCACTAACGCGAAGACAGGAAGTTCACGCTACTCATACTCCAAGGATATTTTTAACCCGTGCACTCTTTTCAGAATGGCTCAATATTAAATTATCTGCAACGTGCATCATAATCAATGCCGCCATGGCCCAATATTAAAGCTTAAGCTGGAAGCTAGCTCACAATCACTGGAAGTTTTAATTGCGAAGACCCATAAAACAAAGAATCCTTTGAACTGCTTACATGTAGACCTTTGCCAAAACCTTTGTGGAAATTGAAAACTTGCGAAAATTAAAACCTCGCAAAAATGAGTTGGTGCTTCTATGTTCACCCAAAACTCTGAAGTCAATTGCGGACAGTAAAGAACTCTGCGTGTTGATAAATGGAGCTGCAAGGAATTGTGAAATTTTGTAATAAATTGGCAAAAAATTTATAAAAATTATGAAAAATATCTGTTTATTGGCAAAAATTGGAGTCGATGAAATTATCTCACGAAAATTTCACATCCGTATTCCTCGAATAGACTATGCTAAGTTTGTATAGCATACAGCGTCGTGCCTCAAAATTGTTTGGAGGCCGATAATTTTCTATTTATCTTTTCTCTTTTCTTTCTTCCGATTATTTCCGAAGTTTGTGTCTAGCTAGATATGTCTTCTCGGCCATGCAATGAACATTTCTCACATATTCATGATCGTTTAGGGATGATAGTAAATATCAAACCGCCTTATCAAAAATTATCCCCGAAGTGGACTCTCTTTGCATGCGTGAAGCATATGTATATGTATCTTTATATGTAAAATACACTTCCAAAGATAGTTTTATTGTTTCATTTCCCCGTTATAGCCTCAATACTACTATCATTCCGAACTTGTTACCAAATAAATCTCTTCACCAAACACTGCAAACATTATAAGTTATTCAAATTTTACTATCTTCCACCTTACAAGCACAATCGAAACTATCTAAATATCTCTACCGGTTGGACAAACAAAGTTATTACTTCATAATACAAATCGACTCCGGTCATATTGTACTGTGCCCAATACCAAATACGATATGAATTCGGAAAAATCAAACTAAAAAGAAAACCGAAATCCTCGAAAAGGTGAACCTACATTATATTCAACAATCCAACATCTTCTGGTTATTAGAAAGACAGTTAAATACAATAGATACAAAGATAGATGATTTCATCTAACATAGCATACTTGTACCCGCCAAAAATTTCATGGTATCGTACCGTTGTCCGTGCTTACACTGTATTGCGTATATCAAACGTAAGACATTCATTATGGAATGTCTTAAGGTAAAAATCGAAAGTTTTACAATACTTTTCGGTTGGCTGGTTGACTGTTCATGAATTCAAAGCGTTAACTTGCCGTAAAAGGTGAAAAAAAGTATTAAAAATTTGAGTAAAAGTACATGAAAGACGATTTTTTTGTTGGTTTTTTTGGAGCGCTTGACGTAATTTAATCATTCAGTTTTCAACATTGGGCTTGACATTTGAATGCTTTCAGTTTATTTTAAACGAGTACTTACTCGCGGGATTAGAAGCAAATTTTTCGCTACTAAAAATTTAGGTCAATATCTTTCAGTTGGATGAGAAAACGTCATGGTTATATATCTACCTAGGAACAATTTTGGATAAATCGTTTAAACCTCGAAACGAATTTCTTTGACTGATAAATATCGAATTTCGACTCCTTTTCGAAGAAAAGTGGTCAAAAGCATAGGAAACCTAGTCAGATTTTCAGGAAATCAAGATCTAAATGCGATCTCAACAAACTTATATTCAAAAAATTAAATAAAATTCTACTGAATCTCTCGCAAACCGCGGCGTAATCCAGTTGGTAAGGATCAACTGCTGCAGACCGAATGAGCAACTACACTTCTCGAAATACCTTCTAGGCATAACCCATAAATTTATTATCCAATCCTGTTGCCAGTCTTCCAAAAAATGCAATTTTCTTTCAGCTACCGAAAACGTGTAGTATTTTTCGAGTAACGAGTAAAATACAAAGGAGTGACAAGTCTCGAAAAGGAAGAGTACAGTTGATAGCTTTTAAACAAACCTAATCAACTAAGTAATCCTCAAGAATAAACGGTTTGCATTAATGATTCCAACTTACTCACGTCAAAACTCCTTATCAAAATTTACTCATTCATTAAAGCCTCATAATGTTCTTTGAGCATTCGAAGAGGAGCAAGGAGCCTGTCTTCACAAACGCGCACGGTTTGTATTCGATACACAATTTTCGAAAGGATTCTCGCAACGAAATCGAATTCTATGAGCGAATCCCAAACCGAAAAATATCAGAAAGCAATTCAAAGCAATGTGCAAAATACCAGTCAAAATCTTTGGGGGAAGCATCAATTATTTGTTATGTAGAACAAATAAAAAAAATCCTCAATTTGCATTCCCGTCTGAATTTCCAGAAGCTGCAAATGACGGCCATATGAATGATGAATGGGGTTCATGAAATTCCTCAGCAAAATAAGTAGCATTGAATGCTCAGCAATCGCTGCGCTGGCTCTAGTCTATGATTTGGCAATTGCGCCAAATTTGTTCCTCTCTTAACCTATTCACTCAATCGTTCAGTAATTTCGCCATCAGTCTTAAAAATAACGAAAATATTTGCGAATTAACAATCATCTAGTCATCTGCGAATCGAAGAAGACACTTTTCTGTCAACTATGGTAATGGTGGTAACTTCCGTATCGAGGAAGGCACCTTCTATTTAACTTTTTCTTATATAAAACCCTGTCACCGTCAAAAGTCTGAGGCAAAGGTAATTCAGACAAGAAGGACGTTACCGCAGAACAACGATGTTCAGGGAGATGCAACTCCTGTCAACGAAAAGTCAAGCTGTCACCACACAATTTTTGGAAAACGATGATAATCAAGTAACCAGACGAGTCCTGACAAGAGTAACTCCTGGTAGTAGAAGTTGTCAAGTCCATAAGCAAAGATGTCAGCTAAACTCAAAAAACTAGACGCACTAAAAATTCAAGAGAATACCAAATATGGTCCGATAAGTTTCAGGAACCATTGATAATCCAGGTATCGAATAAGGAGGACAGCCCCAATTAAGATAATTCCACGAATTAGAAGAAATCAAGCCCCCAAATGAGAAACGAACATCTGTTCAGGGGAACTGGAGAAAGGAAAGACAATCTACTTGCGGATGGAAGAAGTTCGCCCTAATCCAGCAGAGTCCAGAAAAGAGCACTTATGTAGTCTTAAGACGAGAAGACTTGTTCTCTTCTTCTCTTGGAACAAAATCCCATTAATTTGATGAAATGTTCAGGACTATTTTTGAAAAAAATAACCCACTTTAGCAAGTAGGACTTTTCTCGCTGATCAAGAGTTTCAAAGACTGCTATGAAAATTGAAGAAAAACGGACATTGGAAGGGACATATGCGACACTTAGTTTATTTGAAAACGACGGAAATCTGCCAGATCGTTTTGAACTGTTCTTACGGAGTATTTTGCCGAGAAGACGGTAATAACGCGCAGATATCCTTGTCTACTCATCAGACTCTTTGCCTTGTGACTTTGTCTTTTTTCCGAAGCAAAAAAATAGTTCCGGAGAGGCGACATAGATCCAGGATGGAACTGCTAAAACATAGAACAAGAAGAAGTCGGATTATTACATCAAACCTGGGGAGGAAGTTGATACCGAAAATGCGTACGCCACATCAGACAGTGGAGCATGTTGTATGTGGTTGCGAATTTTTTTGCGCCTAGTGAGAAAAAAGGACGTTGTTGGTCACAGGATTGCGACTAAGCAAGATGGAGACGGGAGATGAAGCCTTTACTGGCTAACCAACACCTAATTGGTTCAAGCTATCCCTGTCTGCTAAGAAAATCATGACCATTGTGTCTTTCATTGCTTCACTTTCATTTCGAGTCAAAAAAATTCTATAACATCACAGGTCCCATATTTAATTCTCAATTAGTTATCTCTCTCCCTCCTCCACTCTTTCTACTTCTCTCCCTCTCTCTCTCTCTCTCTCTTTGTCTCTCACAATAAGCCTCTTTCTCTCTCTCTCTCTGGCTCTCGCTTTCTCCTTCTCGTCCACCACGTAGGGCATGGTAAAAGTTATTAAACATTTATAATCAAGCTTACCTGATGGGTTTGTGATGAAGACCTGTTCGGTTGTGGAGAAAAAATGTAAAAAAATGGACGCCATTTTTGACTAATACAAAGCGATTTTCTTCCTGAGCATAACAAGGCTGGAAATCTGCAGATTTTTTCACAAGGACGTTCCCAAACAAATGATGTTGGCGCCAAAAAGCGTTTTCACTCAAAATTCAGCCAGGCCTGGGCGATATATAAACCGCAAAAGTATCTAAGATACTTTTAATTTTGATACGCTGATATTTTAATTTTAAAAATCTCCTTACGTGGCTGGTGATCCTTCACACTAGTATGATGATGATGCTTAGAGTGTGGATCTGGTCTTTTTGACCCGAAAATATACCGAACACTCGTGGTGTGGTGAGAATAACAGTGAGAATAACAAAGATCAATGGCGTGACAACCTTTTTTCGGAATTCGGGTATGCTTGGCAGTCACCACATTTGTCACTTTCAAATCACGCTTCCTTACCAACAATAATTTGCAGGAGTATTAGAACAGGAAAAGGTGAAGGGAATAAGTTTTACAGATGTTAACTTTGCTCAGATTGTGCGGGATTTGTTGACTTAAAGAACGCATGGCTTGTTGTGCTCAACAGCAATTCAAGGATCTGAAGTTGAATTAAAATTAGGATGCCATATAGAAATTGTGGACAATGGAAAATGACTGAAAGTTTATGCGTGAATACAATAGAAATCCAGTCTTATTGTTCGTTACTTAAGACTTTGTACTTATACGTTAGACTTTTAAGGCTAAGAAGGGGTAGAAAAAGATATCAATGTAAAGTTGGCAAAGTCCAAGACGTGAAGTTGCTGGGATTGTTCACGTTCATATCGCTGCAATTCGCTTGGTAGCTGCCAAAAAGGACATGAAGACACGATTTCTTGTATATATGACCAGAAATCACTGTCGCTTTGGGATTTTCTATTTCAGAATATACAAATCGTTGTAGAAATATCTACTGTCTACTTTCTTTCAAATAGAAACAATTCCTGCTCCTTTATCATAATTATCTCAGCTCGCTGAAATGACTGCCATTGTCCCCTAGTGCGTCTGAACTTCCATTCAATCGTTCGTTTAATTTGAAATATCTTTTAATCAATACCCAAAATGAATTCAACATCCGCCTCGTACGATTTTATAAATCCACAAATCTCAAAAGTCATTATCACTTTTTCCCTTCCAACTTACTTAAGCATCGGCTTCAAACGACAAACTTCCACTTTACGCCCCAATAAAACATCTGCCCATCCATCCATCCATCGAGCCATCCGTTTGCTCCTTCGTCGGTTCGTTCGTTCGTTCTGCGTCCTGTAGAAAGGCAAACAACGGCATACAAAAATCAAAAGAAAGCGAAGCGCGAACATCAGCAGCAGGAGTAGATGTAAGAGCAGGAGCAGGAGCAAGGAGCTGAAATACTATGAACAACGATAATGTCTTCGTACGAAAAGCAAGAGCAGCAGCAGCAGCAAGAGCATAAAAGTAAAAGACGAGAAGTGAACATATAAAAAGAATGAAAACCTGAAATAAGGCAACGAACCGAAATCAACACCAAATCAATATCATACGACTGTATGAACCGAGGAGCAAAGTTGACTTCCTTGCGATATTCGCCCCTAATACAAATGCCCGCTTCGTTGAGTTGAGGAAAAGGCGAACGCGCTTCATCTTGAAACGATGGAAACAAAACGGGGTGGCCACCGACAACGAAGACCATAGCGACGATAAAGACGGCTCTAACCAGAGCATCCTGTGAATGATTTTCATACCTACATTGCCAACTGGTGGTAGATTCGCCGACGGCAGTTGCTCCTTCCTTGCTCGCTTGCTTGTCCTCAAATCGTCGTTGTCTACACTATGACTATGGCCACATAATAAATTGTCAGGGAGTTGAGTTCCATGAAAATGGCTCAAAAGAGGAAATTCATATGGCATAGCGAGACACAAGACAAGGAAGAAGTCATCAACCTCGCGCCAACTGATTCACTACCCGAGCATAAAACACTGTGTAATGTAAGTGAAACTGTGCTGCAGTTGGTCAACTTCCTTCTCTCCTGTCCCACAAATTGCAGCCTGTTGTTCGCTTTTCGTTTTTTTTTCGTCCTGCTACTGCAGCTACTTCCACTGCACTTGGTTTGTTGGACGATATCAAGCGAAATCCTGTCAAAAGATTCCCTTTCTGCAAACTACGAGTCTCTTTTTCACATGTCCTTTTGTGTCCTGTAGCCTCACTTTTGCATGGTGTGTTCATGTGTTGTGCCTATATGTAGATGAACGCTGTGGTACGGCATAGTCTATTGAAAGTTGAAGGGCTGCGAGGAATAAAAAAAAAAGTAAAAATAAAAATAAATTTTCATCCCCCCGATGTGTGATGCGAAAGAAAGATGGATGCATTACTGCACGAACCTATATGAATGCTACTTCACTCACCAAATTGTCGGGATCGGTGGACAAACGTATGAGGACCGGTTTATCGTTTCCTTTATCGTTTCCCTTTTTAAATATTGAACTGTTGTTCGTTTGGCTTTTTTTTATAGGTAATATAACTATACGCATATGATTTTCAGTTTATAATGTAATATTTATCTGATAACCCTGAATTACTTCAAATTGACCCAAAGGAAAATGCTCGGAAATGTACATGTACGAGTAGGATGTCGTTTCGTTACGATATGCGGGTTAAGTTTGTAATATAATTCAAGCGAGAGATGACGGGAAAATGTTTGGGGTTGATTTTAAGTTGATTGTAATGTGACTTGTTCGGGCTATTGACCTGATGGTGTGAGAAATGGAAAGGAGGGAAACGTAATCGACAGCAGGAAATATATATTTAGACTACACAACGGCTAAGGGATATTTGAATGAAACAAGGAAATTTTAATCGTTGGTGAGAGATTCAATATGAAAAGACTCATGAGTCTCATTCTTCCAATTCATCACAAAGCTCATTATCGTACGCGAGATTTCTTGAGTAAGCCCCTTAAAACCAATTCACTCATGAATACTTGTGCGTACGATATCAGGAAAGTCGTTATCCCGCAAGACAGGAACATCCCGCAACAGGAGCATACACAACTGAAACCCCAATTAAAGTTGAACTCAACTTAACTACTTACATATATTATATATTATTATTCACTCCTTTAATACTTTACTCCTTGCAGATGATCTGGGGAGTTCCCCTTCAGAAAACTGATTTAGATACTTCTGCATCGATGAAACGTCCAAAATCGTGATTTATTCTTCTTGCCGGTGCTAGGTTATAGCAGTAAAGATATCTTTTTGACGAATAAGAACTGGTCCTCCTTATCGGTATTTTCATCAATCCAATAGACATTTCCCAGCTCGGCCAGCGATAGTCAATAAAAAGATTTTCTAACTCCACAATAGATGGCTGGTTAGGTCGTACAAAACCCTAGAACATTCGTTGTTTCAGGATATGTTAGCGACTTTTGGAAATTTTGTTAGGTTGGTAAAACGCAGTAAACGCTGTAGGATTCCTAAGTCCGGAAATCACATTCAATTTGGCTCAGGACATGAATTGTTGTCAACTCGCTACCTGAATTGTATACTAGACAGCTTTCCGAACAGTTCACATATTATAAGACTCAAAAAATTTGTAGACAAAACGATCTCGAAGCCTCCTTTCCTTGCGAAACTGAAACCTTGTTAAGCTTGAAAACGTTACGTACGAACTAAATAGCAAGAACACTTTTAACAAACTCCCAATCTAATCGGATTCAACTTAAATAAGTAGAATTCTATTTGTATTGGTAAGCTTATTCTCATAATGTCCATTAGCAAAAGAATTTTGAGTCAAAACGCAATACAAATGTAAGTTCAATATTGATTTTCTATCTCTTTCTGTCAGAATACGCCCGATAGTGTTATTGCTGTTCTATGCTTACAAAATATAGACACTGCACAGTTTCGCGTCTGAAGATAAAAGCCTGCCAAACCAAAGAAAACAATTCACCAAGGATACGTCTTGTCGGAATATTCTTGAACAGTAAACGAGATTTTACCGAAAACTTTCCGATCTTAACGTGAAGATGACAACGCTCGTCAGTACAATGTAAGGAAAGAGTCAATTGACTTTTTACTAAAAAAAGGAAACCCATCAACTTTCAGACATTTCTGACACACAGTTTTTAATCATTTTTTGCGGTAGACAAAATGATTGTCCTGATTGTCTTCATTAAAAGTGCGACGAACTCTACACGGTTTAGTTGAACCCACAAGGAGATACTCGACAAAAGTCGCAAAACCAAGGAGATACCCAAGAAAAGTCGAAATAAATTCGAAGAAATATGACGTAAACAATACCAAAATGTATTTTAGAAGAACACATATTCCTCAACGCCAGAAAAATGCGATAAATATATTCCTGAAATGCCAGTTTTTAGAACCGCCTTCTAATATCCGTAAAAAATTTTTCTTCAAATTTTCCGCAAAGATCAAATGAAAACATCTCGACCAGTTCTATAATATTCTAGGTCTCAGTCACCCAAATTTAAATTTTGCAAAGATTCAAAAAAAAAAAAATTGGGAAATTTATAAAGGAGAGTAAGCCCTTGATACCCATTGTGAAGACCCGGGTAATGAATACTGAGGCCTGTCTGACGATCGCAGATCAATTGATTGTGCCATGGACCAATCTGGACAATCAGAAACTTTTGGGGTCCACGTATCCTCACAATCAGCCTCTTTCTCTCTCTCTCTTTCTCGCTTTCTCCTTCTCGTACACCACTCAGCTTATCTGATGGATGTGTGAGTATCCAATGTCTTCAATATAACAACGAAATCGGAAATTTGAAGGAACTTCACCGAGATAATTAGCCTTATACTGAACAAAAGCATTAGGTTGTCGTGGACGTGAACTCCTGAAAGAAAAGCCATGACATTGACTCCAATGAACCATTAATTCACGACCAAATTACTGCCATAGAACAACCCTTCAATGTGTTATAACAATCTTTTATATTCATTTATATACCATACCTCATCCATTACCCGGTACAAAGGAAGCATGCGAGAATTACATTCCTATTATAGCTGAGAAAAGGAAAAACCAAAATACTACCATACCAGCCTACTAGTTACTTCCAAAGTTATTTGAAGAAATCGTAATTGTCAAAAATGACATTCTTACTTTCCAATCGGTACCGAAATAAAAGCCATAATAATTTGAACCAATCGGTACGAAAATAAAAGCCCATATCACCTTCGTTATTGAAATCATCCAGGTAATTCTAATAAGGTCTGCTAGTTGCTACAACAGTTATTCGATAGGCTCCTTGTTGTCAAAATTGGCAACCTTACTTTGGTACCAAGTCCAATTTCAATTGGTACCAATTCCCAAATCCCTTTCGGCAAAATCGTTCTCCGAGCCACCCGAGAAACTAGAGTAAAGTCGAAAAGTTGTTCAAAAAATGATTTGAAAGACTATTTATTGTCAAAATTGACAATCTTACTTTCAAATTTTTACCAAAATAAAATTCACCAAGAAAATCTAGTAAGGACAATGCGCGTCGATCAATCTAGCAAACGGGTCCACAACACACAGGGGCGTTCAAATCCACCATTGAAGACCCGATGAACCTTATGTCAAAAAAGATTGAAACCGTCTTGATTGTTCTTAGGGTTGCACTGGCGGTGTCTTCAATTTATCAGGCGTACAAGGACCATCAGCGACCAAACAAGGAGAGGTATTTGCATGAACCTCAGCATTCACTAATACGTAGAAAAGTTAGTTGCAGACTGGGCAATGCATTAGGTGTCACCCCTAGCGTAAGGATACTATCACCTTATCACTAGACAATACTGAACTACTCGTAACTTTATTGGTTCGTTGGTAGTATCCTTTTGGTAGTGCTATCAGGAAAAACACAACAATAAATCGAAGTTCCCTCCCTGGGCTAAGGCCCTGAGTGTGACTTAGACTACGATTCTATTGATGAATTAGAATTGCCGTTTTTGCTTTATGGAATGAAGGGAAATTTTGTGCATGACCCAATCGATTTACTTGTTAACACTGAGATGTCAGTCCAGCGATAACAGCTTGATTCTACTGATGGTTATATTTTTGTCCTGGTAAACCATTCGCTACGTTCGAAATTCAAACCATTCAAAAACGTAATTTCGGTTGCGCAAGCCTTATGTCCTGAATGGCTTTGGGGGCTTGTGTCGATTCTTGCATAACCTTTCTGTTTACCAAAACTACCCGGACTCTTAAGGACAACGACCCAAATGAATGGAGATGGTGGCACCCAGTGGGATTGATATACATGCTTTCAAACCAATAAAACTCCAGGAACGACATTCACAAAAGAAAAAGCCACACCCTTTACTGATGGCCAAAGTAATTGAACCTACCTCATAATAGAGGTACGTCCTATGTACGTTGCGCCGAAAGTATGATAATGATGCAGAGATAAAGAGTCCTGTGAATTGAACAATCTTTATGTAGGTCGCCTTGGCGATCGGAGGAAGACCTAGACAACGCAGAAGGATAACCTGTGGAGAAGCGAAGACGATAAGGAAGCAGTCACCGTGGCTTAGAAACAATGCTGTTGCAGTGATTGCAAAAGTACTGGCAGTACCATGACCTCTGTGACTTCAGACCATGATTTAATCGAGGGCATATTGAAACAGCTCATTAGTGGCCATCCATCAGCCATCATGGTCTACCAATTGTGTTTTTTGGACAGATGGATGACATCTGCCGCTCATTGCCTACCAGCATAAAATGGAATACCATGAGGAGGTTTGCGGTCCACGTTTTGAACAGTGGGATTGGAAAGCTTTACTGAGAAACTCTGTAGAGATGCTTTGTATAGTTAACGAATAGGACTTACTGCCGCTTTATTTCTTTTTTGTCATTTTTTGAGAAATTTAAAAAAACATGCTGCAGCGTCAGAACAATTCGAGGTTGAAAGAATCTCCTTCTTATCGCCTTCTGCCTTAAAGATGTGTATAGGTTTAGCAAGAGGGTTGGCTCAGACTGATGTGTGCAACGCTTCCAAGCTAGACCCAAAAATTGACGAAAGAGGTGCGTGGTACAGATGCCTTGCACGTTTAGTAGCCCCGCACTCAAGGTGAAGACATCCTTCAGCTTCGCTGCACAAAAAGATAGAAAGGATTTCTTCACTGCAGCCATGCAATAGGGTTAGAGTTGTTGAAGGAAATGTACTTATTTGTTTTTCTTTTTTGTAAATATCAATACTGTTTTTTTGAATGTTTGTAGTGGCGAGTTTAGACTTTGAAAATTTAATCTGGACATCTCCTTCGTAATCGGAAATAGGATGCTAGGAGTCTTGTATTCAGATCTCGTTTATTCAGTCATAGTTTGTAACTCCAGAAGCATCAAAGCAAATAATCACCTTACTGAAGTTTTTGACCCACACATTTTTTCTGAATTCAACAAGCACTGAATCCGGTCTAGAAGATCGCAAGATTCTTTCGCACGAGCGAAGAACTGCATCTAACTCGATGTTTATAGTAAATCAGTTTATAACCAGGTCTGAGAGTGCAAGATTGTCAAAACTCCACCTAGGTTTGAGAAATTGGTGAGTGAATTTTCCGCGTACTTGGAATGGAGTCTTGTGAAAACTACTTTCTTTCAAGTTGAAAGTTGAAATCCAACAGTGGCTCTAATACACCCTGTTTGCCTACACTGCCAAGTCTGCACTCTGTACTATATACTTATTGATGAAAATGTAATTCAATGTTTTCACCTAGAAAATTTTCCGGCAATTTATTCAGGTAGAAACAGTTTAATCTCTGAAGATCATAAGAATCAGACGATATCTTCATTCATTCGACTATCAAATTTATATAGCACGGTCATGTAGCCTAGAACCAACGGAAACCATAAAAGTTCATAATTAACGTCCATCTTCGGTCAATTATACCATGCGCGAGGTACTCTTCATCAAAGTGTGCAACCACAGTTCCGTTGAATTTTTCGTATATCATTTAAAACTATCCAATTTACATGCTAAATCACCACACTATTTAATGCCAACAATTTAATTTTCCTAGCTTTGAAAATATGCCGGTTTGCAAGCTTGTAAGTAACCCAAACTAGTCAACAATTTTAGGTTCACATTCCAACACCACATGAGAGTAGCATGGAAGCAGAGGAGGGTCGCACGACAAGACGGGCTTACTCACATGAAAAACCTAGTTTTAATGGACATCGTCGATGAAAACTCATGGACGTTCATTAACGCTTCCAAAAAAAAAAAAAAAAGTTCCAAGTGGTAACAATGACCGAAATAGACATGGTGACCTTACAAAGCGGCACGAGGTGGATTAAATACCATTCCAGCTCATCATGACTCTCTTGAAAGTTCACACACAATCAGCTGGTTTGGCTGCACCACTTCCTTCTTTTTTGCTTCAACGGAGAATGTGCTAATAGTTTGGCATGCGCACCAGGTTACATTCACCAGCTCTCGCTGTGGATTGGACAGTACACAGGACACGACAACTTGCTATCGAAAGATGTCCCAAAAATCTGGTAATGGTTTCACTTCCCAACAACAAACCACCTAGTCATGTTACATCATCAATTATTGCTGGTGTGGAAAGTCTAGTACTTGTTGCACCTCAACTGCTGCTTCATTTGTTTAAATCTTACAATGGTAACAAGTCTGAACCGCGAGGAGTGCAAGAGCTTATAACAGAAATAGGGTGATAAGATCTGAAGTAACACGGCTTAGCTCTATCGAAAGTTGCATTGGCACGCAATTTGTCAGCCTTGACGAGTGCTTTCACTCCATATTAATGGTTGTCAACGCTACCGTATCTTCACCAATGTGTAGGTTTCCTTTGCGTCGCCGCGCAAACCGTTTTCAAATCCACCCGCTCCAGACATTAATAACAATTGTTGTAAGCTACTAAATAAGTCAGCTGGAACGGTGTTTGTCAGTATGTTGGTAACCGAAGAGACCACTTGAGATTTCTTCATTTGATGAAGAACATCTACTTAGTAGGAATATCAGCTGAACACCAACACATATGAGCATTCGTCGAGGGGAACATTGACGCGCGTTTCTTCGTAAGAGAGTCTTTCTTATGTCGCTAAGAGTTTGTAAGACGTTTCGTAGCTTCTCTTGAACAACGCATACTTGTGGGCTAAAATACTTTCCATGAGTTTCACCAATACCAATGCAGTACGTCACTGATCTCAAGGTGAAGTATTGATAGGACCAATTTCGTTGATATGCAACTGAATCCGGGTAAACGATTGTCCACTTAATTGATAACTCTGTATAATTGCATAATCTGATTAGATATTTGCTTGTTGGTGAAAAAATTCTGCTCGTTGGTGAAATGGTTTATGAGTTTTATTTAGTCGGAAATTGATATTGATGACTTATTTGGCGAGTTTTAACGAGCGATTGCTTATTTATTTTTTAAAAATTAACTATTCACCCTCACTCCAGCTGAAAATCATCGTCCTCTACGTTCCGGATGTTCATTTATCTGCGTCGAAATGGAAAAGCGCACCGCAGTAAGGTGTCTTCTTTGAAAACCACAGAATCGAATTATTTTCTTTGTCTATCGTCATCGTTCATATCTTGTCCAAACATATCCGATATCTTCATGGAAGCATCGTTTAATTGCCCTCAAAGTTTGCGTTCACTGCCAGCTAAAACAACAACAACAACAACACCAACAAAAACGACACTGGTGAACGACGAGGCAACAGCAGCGGTATTACACAGGTTACTTTCAAGATAAGCTCGTTGCAAGTTATGCGGCAACTTTATCGCTTTATTTTGTGCTTTTGATTTACGCGCATACTTCTGTTGACTTCTTTACTACAGAGAGTACACCAATGTGCAACCTCCGCCAAAGCACCGATATTCCTCGCTCTCCCGCTCCGCCGGTGGTTCCTCCCAGCTTTCCTAATCGACCGACAGCTCCACGACCACCCCGGGTCTCTTCAACTCTTGCGTCGTCCAGCGGAAACCCAGTAGTCTCAGCAGAGTTTGCTGAACGTTCTTTCTTCCACACATCGTATCTTCATGCACAATTTAAGTATATTGTTGAATAAAAATTGTTGTTAGACCTCCCCGCCTCCCGTCTATCCATCGAGTGTGATAAATATTTGACCACTTTGCATTTTTTTTACGGTTTAAATGCGAACTTTGTTTTACTTTTTCATCATTGGTTTGATTTTCTCGATTTTTTTTCTTCTTTCTTTTCGGTAAGAAATTGTAGTAAGACACTTGGGAGATTTCGTTTGGTCGACATACTCGTAGCGAACGGCGAAAAAGTTAAAAATCTGAAATGGAGTGCAAAAAGTGAGAAGACCGCGTCACTAAAGATACTAAGGGGCACGGCTAGGAGGGAGGGAAATTAATTGGATAACGGAAACCAAGCTTGTATGGATGGATAAATGAGATGCTTCAATTATGCAATGAATCTTGTATCTTGTGTTGAGTAGATTGAAAGCTTTTTGATCGTTACAGGAATCGAAGAGATATTGTTAAGATACAAATATCAAGATGCTAGGCCGGTTGCTCAATTGAATGCGATAAAAGAATGCACAAGGTTTGGGGAGGGTACAATTTTTTTTTTCCTTTCATATTCTCTTCTTGCCAATTTTGCGTTTTTATTGCATTTCTTTTGTGTTTTTATTCAATTGACATTGAGCTGCTTTTGATTGTGAAGAAAAATTAATTTTTGCATAACCAATTACTTTTACGATTTTGTTTACGTGGTGGTTTGGCATTGGGAAGTAGTTGACGGCGCTATAGATGCTCTTTTTCGAGGAATATTCTTATGTCCAGCGCAAAAAGTCCTTTTCTTGCGTTCTCTAACCGCTCTGTTTAGTCAAAGTTCAATCCTGTCGATTTGGCAGGGTAAATTGACGTAAGTCATCCTTATGATCCAGCATAGTATCGATCGGTTTTCCAGATCTTTTTTTTTTGTCCAGCACATAAAAAGGATGTGGCCGAAATGAAAATTTGAGAGTCAGCTAGACCTCGATAAGTCACCACTTTCGCTTAAACATCATTTACTATTTGTTCCTAAGTTATTCAGCGATAAATTCCCGTGAACTGTCAGCGTTCCACGACTCTCCTAGGACCCAGATTAAACGACGAACAAACAGAAGTTATCGCACGTATCGACTGTTGTACTGAATTCGTCCTTGTAATTTCCAGAGTTTCCCTAGTTTTATCACGATAGAAATAAAAATCTCAATTCGAAAGTGTAAAATCTAAGCTTATTAACATACATAGAATTGAACTAAATCGAACTTTGGTCACTAGTGAGCCGAAACCGATTTAAAGGTGAAGTTTTAGAATAATAATTTAAAAGTCGAAGATGGTAAATGAAAGAGCTCTTGCCCTACAATTTATTCACTTCTCATGTCTATTTTGGACCCTCTCCACACCCTTTTTTGACTAAAATTGTGATACATCGAAGTCGCAGTGACCCTACACAAAATATTAATATGAATTAAAAATGTTGGTGGAAGTAATCATGAAAGAACGCCGAGATTACGCGACAAAAAATGGAAGATTGTAGCTAGTCTCATTGCTTAAGTCACTGGAGTTTCAATTCCAACGTGTGGCCATAGTAGAGTGCTGGGGAATGTCGGGAACAAAGGAATTGCTTTTTGTAGCACTTTCTTTCCCTACCTTTTTTTACCGTTGTAGGAGGGATCCCCGTAATCCGATGGCGCCTCTACGCTTAGGAACACGAGATCTAGCTAGGTTGCAGGCTAGGCTGTCGAGGCTATGTTGTCCAGGCTAGGTTGTCACGTTCTCTGGGGAGGATTTCAATGGGTAGTCGAAAAGCCTTGCGCGTCTGGCAGTCCTACAATCAGCGCGTACCTTCACCTCGCTTCCCAAAAAGAAAAGTGTGCAACAAGTATAAAAATTCGTTGATCCTCTTTCACGGGTTTTCCTGAATTCTCTCCAGAGATTGGGTTGTATTCCTTCCCAAAAGCAGGATAGTGTCTGACACATACAGAGAAAATGATAAGTTATTTCTTCTTCGTTCGTATCCTTACATCGGAAAAATGTATTATGGTGGTACACATCTTATGGTGGTACATCTTAGCATCTCAGCTACATGAGTTCCGATCACCCAATGCCCTAAGTTAACAGCTGTGACTCTGAGTATCATTTTACGGCATTGACTAAGAAGTTCGTCCGTTGTGGTGCATTAATAAGTTGATCATTTTTTTCTTGGAACGATTGCCTCATCTAGAGGTCGCTCTAAGAATGAAGTCTAAGTAGATCGCTCCGTTTCGCCCCTGCCGACGTACTACCAATGTAAGCAAGAAAAGCAGTCAGCACTGAACTTGATCTGGCCAAAGGATCAATGCACAAATCACCCTACATCCTTTGGCTGGAAGCCCGGAATAGTTTCATCCGAAGCCAGCTGCCAACAGAAGCCAACTTGCCCTGACACTGCTCCACAAGGCCAAAGGATATGCCAGCCGAGTTAAGAGCCTTGATATCGGTTAGGATTAGGTTTGAACAAATAATGGAAATATTATCTAAAATCATAGCGGAAAATTCATTGCTTCATACAAAAGATTGAACTCTATCTCTCAACTCATGGCCCAGTATATCTTCAAATTAGTTTTATGGAGCTCTTATCTATGGTTTGAGTTATCTTTAGATGATTGTTGGCTGAGTCTACGGTTCGGTTTGCCTTTTTTTACGATTGTTGGTGGAATGCATTTGTATATACTTGAAATATGCAGATTGCAGCTGCATTTGATACATGAATTCCACAAAGTAATAAATGTTTATTGTACTATAATCAGAAGATGGTTAGTAACAGGGATAACATCGTTTCTGGCAGTGCGTAATGGATTCATTAGTAGCGGTTGCTATGTAGGGAGAAAATATCTTTCAGTATATACTACATACTTCTTGAAAGCCTAGTTGAAACTCCATCTGAAAGACACTTGCGTAGCACTGCAAATGAATCGTTTTGGAGACATCTAACATCTGCATTCATCACATCCAATCCAAAATTTTTCCTGGTCCTGTCCTCACTAGCCGAGTGCACGCCAAAGTCTCAGGTATAACTAACCATCTTCTGGACTCTCTCTGACTCTCCGGAGTGCACCATGAGATGGATGCGATATTTGAATAAATAGCTCCTTAAAACGGATATTTAGAATTAAGTTTAGAGCATCCTAAGGATCTCAGCGCTATTAATAATAAGTTCTGAAACCGTTCTTTGCCTCTTTTGTAAGGCTTTTGCTATGTAATTCATCATCACAACAAGCGACCAAGTGACTCAAATCTGAGAGATGGAAGAACTATTTCCATACTTTACCTCTCACAGAAAGTTTCGCTGTACGTGCTGAGAGATCAATTGCCTTCCCGGAGTGTTTTTCCGTACTCAGCTTCCACTCGAGCTTCGAATCTAGAGTATATCGACATTGCGGTCGAACAGCAGACCTCGCACCACCCACCCAAGGACCAAAGACCTTAGCCATTGTCATCAACCTTGCATCGGTAACTTGCGCGTCTTCCACTCCCTTATTCACACTTCACCATATGCCATCCTATAATCCAATGACTGTCGGTCTCCCGAGGTGCCTCGCATCCTCGTCACAAGGCCACAAGGACTCTTTTTCTGTGGAAGACATTTGCACAAACCTATTTGCACCAATCAAAATGATAATTGACGCTTATGGAAGACTGTCAAACAGTGGAAAAAATGAGCAATTTTGACTTTATTGGTACGAATTATAATTCATATTGTCCTTGACAGTGGGCTAAGATCATAACCCTCAGACTACGCTCTTACCTTCTTCACTGTCATACCTTTTTCTTCTCATTTCGTGGTTTCATTTGTCATGGAAGGGACCAAGATTGCCATGTTGTCGGCTTATAGCACCGTCAAAAGACATATCCTGCCTAACACCGACAGAATACTACTCAAAGGGAAGAAATTACATCTGAGGAGTGTCCATACTTACACACCTCATTATGTGGCTGCTAGTTAAAAGCGACTGGAAGATTCTTTTGCAATACAGCTACTAAGAACATTTATCCGTCTCTTTATCGACAGGAAGCTCGTGGATAGCTTCAGAACGGACGTACTAGAAAGATATACGTGGCTAGAAAATTATCTAGTGTGTATTGCCTTTGTAGGATTGATTGTCAAAGACTGTTTACCATTTCTGTGCAATTCCACCTAAGACTACGTACCATTTTTTTATCCCTATTTCATATCTATGGAATGTTATCACTCATATCCAAAATAGGAAGATGAAAGACTGCATTCATAGATTTGACTTAACAGATATGCATTTGAATTTTGTCCATGTCTAGAAAATGATACCTTTCTAGAAGTTACCAGATATGAATACCTAAAACATTTTAAGGGCGTATTCTGCAGACTTACGGGTCACCATTCATATCCAAAATCGTGGCCTCACTTACAAAATGAATACTACTCGAACGGTTGTTCAGAACTTAGAGACGCGATTCTTTGACTAGCTAACCTCGAATATCCTTAGAAGCTAAGCAATCGCTAAACCACACCACGTCACGCATTTTCTTTTTTTCTTTCTTAACATCCTTTCCAGGAAAGGTTACTTGGACGGAGGAACCCTACAAGTCTCGTTCATCCCTTAAGATTTGCTCGCTGTTATGCATCGAGATTATATTTCATTGTGTGGCAGTCATTCCATGCCTAAAAATAGATATGTATTAACATTCCCAAAATTTCCTTGAAAGATTTTTTGAATAAAATCTTGCTAAAGTTGCTAAATCCTTAAGGTCTACCACCAAAAACTGGCATGGCCAGGCATTTTTCCAGAAATATTGTGCTTTGCTTTGCCAAGCTATCTACCCTCCTGTCTTAAGCATATATTATTTCCCTGGTTAGCTTGTTGAGATTCATCAGATCCTCCTTCCATCATAGAGCACTTTTTCTATATGTTACTAAACATGCGGCTGCATAGGTGTGTCTTACCGTCTTTCTCGAATATCTCTATCCTCTTTTTTTCAGTTATTCAGTGGCCCTAAGTTAATATATATACATTTCTGACATGAAAGCTTTAAATACCTGACTGGATTCCTTGAAATTCTCTATTGATCTTCCGGAAGGCTCTGGTTTTACTTTCGTCAAAGGATCTTGAACTGAATCCATTGTTTACCCATGAATCAGCAGCTGTCAAAGTTATACTTGCGAGAAAAAACTTCTGGGGTGTTGACGTTACCCTGTGACATTAGTATTAAGGTGTTTCTGATGGCTAGTTGACTAAGGCTGTGCTTCATTGGGGTGTGCCGTATTCTTCAATTCCAGAAGCCAAATTCCATCAAGTCGAATTGAAACAAACAATTAAACGTCAAATGATTTTCGAAATTTCGAAATTTCATAATTTCGATAAGACTTCAAAAAACCAGTGTTTCGTTCACCGTCTTTAGTGCTAGTCACACGGGTGCTTTGTATTCAACTAAAAGAAGAAGGATAAGTAAAACTTCTCGAAACAAGAGACTGTTAAGGATCACGGTTTCCAATACACTTCTGCACTTATACCGGCAAAGTGCTTCGTAAGGCTCTATGTAGGGGTCGTGTGGTCAAACGCTGTCTTAATCACTTCCTTGCGTAACGAGTATAGTATAGCAATGTCTCAACCTGAGTGCACTTGAAAACTAAACACCAATAGCAAGGGTATTTAGAAGTACGTTTAGCGCATCCCAAGGAGATCAGCGCAAATAGCCAAAAGTGCTGAAATCACATTTCTTTGCCACTTTTGCGAGATTTTTCAGTAAGGTCCGGTTGACGTCTCTAATTCAAGTTTGACAGTCTCAATTCTCAAGAAAATTTCAATACAAGGGACTGTTTAGGATAATGATTTACGGTAGCATTACAATCTTCTCCTACAATGTGTGATAGCAATATTCTCCTGTTCGGGACTAACAAGCCTTCATCCATCATTGGAGATAAATTCTTTTAGAGCGAAGCGAGTCTGCCTTCACTTATCACTTCAAACAAGCCAGCAATCAGAAAATGGGAATGAAACGATGAACACATATCCAAAACACATGGCATGTGTCTAGTGACTACAGCAAATCCACTGACCAATAGAAACACCTGAGTTAAGCTGTTCACCTCTGCATCGCTGTTCACCTCTGCACCTGTATCTCTGCATCGCTTCACATTTTCGCACGGATCTATACTTGTCGGAATTTTTTAATCTGATTTGACAGATCTGATTTGACAGTTCTTGGTACAATTCCTATGTTGTTCGTATGTTGATACAACAAACTTTTACCAGAAAATTGTTCAAATCGTAATTGAAACTATGCTACCATTACAAGTCCTTCAAGTCTTAAAGTATATCCTTCGTCAATTATTAGTATTTTATGACGCTGGGCCTTATCATTGCGCTTCAGGACGTTGTATGACCGATCGGAGTATGTTTTCCAATTGATTTAGGATAGCTTCGTCAGTAACGTTGGTGCGGAGGACGAAGAATAATGCCGGCACCAAGCTATGAACGCTGATCGTTGGCTTTTGGATTAAACACGGAAGGTGTGATCAGCAAAAACTTGATCCTTTCATTGCACAATATTCATTTGATGATGTATTTTCAAGGATTATTATCGTATATTAAAATTAATTAGAATTTAAAATTAATGAGCACAAGCCTATTATATTCTTTACCTACAATAATCATCCAGTTATCCTTTACCCCATACTCGACATCCCATCAATTTCCCTCATATTTCCGCAAAGAAAATCCTTTAAACGCTTTAAATTCCTTCATTCGTCACAACTACTCACCGCTCAATCAAGTAAACTCAACAAATTGAAAGTGTTACAAGGATATAGCCCTCGTTTTATCCTTCAAACATACATACACGAGCACACTCGCATACGAAGCGTATATACATCCCCTAAATCGTTACGTACATTTTTCGTGAAAAGTGGAAAATATGCTTATGTATTTTCCCAATTTCAACTTTTTAATTGCTTGCATCAAATATTTAAAGTGTTCTCATCCGAAATGTAAAGAATGTTTAAACCGCAAAATGTGACATTCATACATATCCAAATCTAGAAAATTAATATTTGATGATGGAAAAATTGAGAAGGAGCAGGATATTGTGAATAGGAAAATTCAACCAAGAAAAAAGTGGTGAATGATTCGGGTCAGGCGAGGAATGGTGAGGGCGGGGAGGGGGAGGTCTTTCGGAATGGAAAATGTGAATTTAATGAAAATTTTCGTCGAAACTCGTCGAGATTTAAGTCCAGGAAAAGTTAAATAAACTTGAAAAGGGGAAAATCATAAGTCGTGGCCTGAAGAAATACTTTTTTTAAATGTAATTGTCGTAAGGATAGTTTTTGTGGACTTGCTGAATTTAAATATGGCAATCGATACATAGTTTCATTTCAGTTGAGATTCGTCTTGGTGTCATTTTCATATTGAGGTTTTAGGCAGTCAAAATATTTGAAAATAAAATATAATTTGAAGTAAAATGTATAAATATGAAATATAACGGTAGTGCTAGGGATAGGGTCAATACAGGGATAAAGAATTGCCCTCAGTTTTTGAAATATAATATTCTAATTACATCTAGTGACATGAACTGGTGAAGAACTTCCCAGTCAGAAATGGAATGGAAACAATGCTCACTTACTTCATCAAGTAAAAAAACAACAAATAAAGCTTCATCCTCGTCAGGATTCAAAAAGCTTTCGCAGATCTTGATCTTCACGATATCTCACCTGCAACTTCCTCTATTTCTTTATCGAGTTCGCCTATTAGGGATCGTAAGCTTCTTTGCACTATCTTCGTCAATAAACCCTACCCAGCGTTTCCATGCAAGCCTTCATTCTTTGGCCGTTCTATCAAGGACCTTTTTGGTTTACGAGAGACTGGTTTCACAAAGTACCACTGTAATTTCTACAGCTTATTTTCGAGACGCTCAGACACCGATTATTGTATCTGTATTCGCCATTTATATCCATTTTGTTTTGCTCCGTTGATTCTGGTTTGATTGGGACCCTATTTTCAATGGAACTCGGCATTTTCTGGAAGTTCAAATAAAGGTCCATCGGTTACTACAGACACATAACACAGGTCCTGTTATAGATTTGAATTTATATGCACAGTATCAGCCAAAACAAAAAACTGAAACATTCATTGATAAAGCTTTTTGTCCTCCGTTTAATTGGCCTTGTGGGGCCATTTTATGTCATCTCTCGTTTGAAGAGTTTCCTTTAAATTGAACTTTCAGTCTTGTCAAAAAAGTTTCTGCCTTCCAGTGGCTGTCAAATCTTATCCCATAAACTTAATGCACGGAAGCTGATTGGAAATAGTTGCAGCCATCCTACAAAAGCGCAAGGATGTTTGGACAGCATTCGCAAAGCATGCTCGGGAGTTTACATATGTTGAAATGGGTCCCGTTTGTTGGCCAGGCTTTGCTTCGGAGTGCAGTGAGACATGTAATCAAAGATCTTCTACAGCTACTCATTTTAAGGTGTTTTGTGTCGAGAGAGAGAGAGAGAGAGCGAGAGAGTGAATACTACCCTATGAATTGGACCATTGACCGAAATCAGTGAAAATCCCAGTCCTTTCAGCATCCTTAACATCTGGAAACCCTTCCATATCCGGCGCTTGGTTAGCTGATTTACTGCTCATTTTTTCGGTTTACTGCGGTTAGCTGAATTACTGCTGCTTCAACACTCTTTCTTTTGCATATTTGTGAAAGAGACAACTTATTATAAAACAGATTTGTTGATTTCAAAAATAAATTGAAGGCCTTAGTTAACTTATCTTTTATGATAGTTTGCTGACCTCATTCTTCAAAACACAAAGCATAAGAGAGTAATTGTCCTTACCTCGTGAACTTCTGCTCGTTTTTCTAGAGTAGTTTTCGAGATAATTCCACCCTTATTGGGTAGTTTTGGCTTGGATATTCCACTCGAAAGTACGTTTTCTGAGTTTGGGTCCGATCAATGCCTCTCGAAGGATATGTCCTTCCAGTGTCAACCAGTTGCAGATTATTTAAATACGGTCTAGTCTCTAGGGATAACAGACAGAGAACTTGTCTGATCTCTTCCAGTTCTTTCTAAGTGTCGTCCTGCACGCTATTAATTAATTGATGGTTATGGGCCTATCAACTGTTTTGTGGCAACTAGATAAGCTTGAATCTGAAGCTTCACGTCTAACACACAAGATGAGCCTTCTTATAATTAAAAAGGTCGTTAGTCGTTTTTTGACTTCCTTCCTGTAAAAAGGACAAGTAAGTTTGACAAGATTGAACCTTACTGACTACATTCGTTTGGTTATCTTGAAAAGGATTATGGAAAATGTTCAATAGTTTCTTGTTTTAAATTTATTTTCTGCTTCGTTAACTCTTTCTTCGCAATTAAACCAGATTTTGGGAAAAGGTTTATGTCAAAAACGTGTTGACAAAGCAATGGGAAAAACATGGTATTATGCTCAAAAAATCCAGAGGTTGATTGTAGAAAAACTCGCGCACGTAATTTTTGATGTTGGCCAAATAATCAAAGCGGCAGGCATCCAAGCCATCCTGCAAAACTCGAAAAAGATGGTAGCTCAATTGTGCTAGATCCAGTGAGCTTAAACTGCAGATGTTGTATCAATAGTAGAAATTTATGGGTTTAGCGTTATCCTGTTGCTTTTGCAGTGACATTTTGGTTCGGCGCAACTTTCCCTCGAATACTTTGCAGGCGGTAGCCTCTTCCAGTTCCAATATTACATCTATTCATGTTCCTATTTACCTCAGCGAAGTATATGCTTTTGATTGGAAGCCTTTTTTTTTTAATTTTTTTTCTATGATCGTATTCTAGTGGTAGTCGCAATTATAAACATGGTTGAATATACTTTATCGGTTACTGGTAACTGGTCCAATTTCCAAGAAGAGGCGAGAGTGAGGGAGAACTTCTTCTCCCTGGAGGAATTGCATTAACTGCTCATTTGACTTGTTCACCCGGAAGGTGCAAGTATAATAATAGTTTAGAGACATAGTTTAGAATAGATGTGACATTTCCCTCGGAGTCCCTTGCTTCGACGACACTGAAGTGGAAAGTACTGGAGAATTATTCAGCGAGTGACCACCAATTCATTGCGTTCTAGATCGGCGATACCACTCCTCGCTCGTCTCAATGATCTTACACTCCCGGGTGGAAGATAGGAAAAATAGACGTTGAGACTTTCGCCGATGTGGTCCTGTGGAAGGTGGAACGACATCGGAGAGCTCTTCGGGGAGGGGGTGGGCTTCAGTCGAGGGCATGGTGGAGTCAACGAAGAGCCTCATCACTTCTGCCTGTAGCTTATCTATGTCTCGCAGAGGCCTCGACACGACAAGCCTGCAGTACATTGGTGGTCAAAAAATATCGCAGACAAACGAGGTGAGTGTCACAGACTTCGACGTGAAGCTCAGCGCTCGAGAAGCAAAGAGGAAGCATCCAACAGGACAGCAGCATACAAAACAGTGAGGAAAGAAGTCCAAAAGCTCGTCAACGAGAGTAAGGCACGCTGCTGGCGAGAACTTATGGACGACGTGAACAGGGATCCACAGGGGCTCGGTTATAAGGTAGTGTGGCGCAAGCTCGGTACCCTACGGAAGCCCTGTTTACTTCAAGCAGAAAAGATGGATGGGATAGTGCAGGCGTTGTTCGCAATTCATTCCGCCCGTGTTGATGCTTCCCACGAGGTCGATTCAGTGTAATGTCGATTGTTCACGAAGAATGAGCTGGAGGATGCGGTGCTTTCTATGAAAGCTCGAAAGGCACCAGGACCAGACGGCATTCGAACCGAGGTGCTACAAATGATTTTTGCCCTGACTTGCTGCTCAGTGTGTTCATCGCTTGTCTGAGAGAAGGCGTATTTCCATCTCGCTGGAAGGTATCGAGGCTCGCATTGATCATCAAGGGTTGGAAGGGGACCCCGAGCTGCCTTCTGCACACCGCCCGCTCTGTATCCTGGACACAGTCGGGAAAGTGTTGGAAAAGCTCATCAAGAGAAGACTCACCGAGACAGTTCGTGTTGCATAGGACCTTTATTCTCGGCGGTATGGCTTTAGTGCAAGGCGATCCACTTCCGATGCCACCATCAAAGTGGGGAACGCAGTCCGTCGAGCCGAAGGGCACAAAGCGACGCTTGACGTGAGCCATGCCTTCAACTCCACCAGGTGGGCGTATATTCTTGGCACATTGGAAAATTCTTTCCGATTGCCAGGGTACCTGATGCGGATTTCGAGAGATTACTTGCTTTGTGGGTTGCGTCTGCATACCGCACTGTCTTTGAGTCGGCGGTGTTGGTAATCGCAGGAGATATACCCATCGCCCTTCTTGGTAGAGAGCGACGGAGAATTTACGACAGAAAAGGGGATGGTTCTAGATATGCTGTCAGCCGAGAGGAGATTTACCGCACAATAATTGAGTGGCAACAGTCCTGGGAAGGCGACTCAAATGGCCGCTGGACTGCTCGCCTTATAGGGGACGTGGGATCATGGCTCAATCAAAGGCACGGTGTGACTGATTATTACCTTACACAGCTTCTTAGCGGGCATGGGTATTTTCAGTCTTACCCACACATGATTGGTAAGTCACGGTCCCCAGACTACATTTTCTGCCCAGGGGAAAGAGACGACGCATGTCACACCTTCTTCAACCGTAGAAAGTGGCAAGACTTGTGGGAGGTAATGGGAGAGTTTTCTCCAGACAATCTGGTCGGAGAAATGCTGGAAACTTTTGACAAATGGACCTGTTTGGCACATTGCTCTCGGGCAATACTTACAGTGAAAAAAAGTATCATGGATTGCCTTGGGTCTCCTTTCCAGCAGGGGGAGATTTCTCTAGGCTGACGACGCCCTAGGGCGAAGAAAAAAGAGGCCGCGCCCGAAGTAATGTGTCAAACAGTTCAAGGATAGGGTTTCTTGACCGGGGGGTGTTTAGTGGGTAGCCTGGTAGCATGCGCTATTGAAGTCCCACACTCCGGGCAAAAATTCACCCCCAAACAAAAAAAAATTATGGTTTGTGCCATGTAGAAAGAAGTGTCTTCACAACCATGTACAGCGAAGCAGGGCAATTAGGGATACAAATAAACAAGAACAAATCTCAGAGTTTGTCCTGATATGTCCTGAATCGTTTCAGACCAGACAACCTGGAAGACACCTGTTAGTATACCTAGACGTAAATCTAATGCAATGCAACATTAAATTAGCGAAGTAAATGTAAGGATACAGCATACGCATGAAATGTTCTTCTCAAATTCTCTCATATCCCGATTGTTAGACAGGAGAAAAAAATCTCCGAATATACATTTCGATGACATGAACAGCGTTACATTATGGCTCTGAGATCTGGCGTCGGATACAAACGTCGGCAAAGAAAATAAAGTCATTTAAAAGACAGACTCTAGGAAGCATTATAGGAGCGAAATGCAAAGGACATCGACAAGTTAGAATTACATTATATAAGAAGTTTTTGACTAGCCAGAGATTTCCATGATTCGAAAGTTGCAGGAGGTGTAACATACAGCTGCTGTGCAAAGGATGATTTGAGAATGTTTTCGCGGTTATTTACTAGCAGGTCAAGATAGCAACGCAGCCCATTCGTCGAACCTACAAAGCGCTCTTCCACCTCCATTGATAAGAATAGTGAATCTGTTCCCAGACTCGGAGGACGCGTTCAATGGGCTGAGATTGTGGGAAATGTCATATTTGGGCGGCCAGGGTTGGAGAGGGACTGTTTTACCACACCTACGATGAAATAAATTAGGAGCAAATCAAGGAATATTGCAGATTGGTTAGCATAAATTCAAGTCCATGTTTGAGAACGATTTGTGTTCTATAGCGTTTGTAGCGAATGCAAACATGAGCAATTTTGGTAAGATTAACTCGTCTTAACGAAATATCAGAACTGCTAATAAATATGACTACAGGGTACTGAGAGTCACATGCGAATCCTTCCGATCAGGTGATAACTATTGCCTGGCCATAATCAGCATTATCTTCTTGGACTTATCTAAGACTTATTAAATTCTCTGAAGAAAGCAAAGTTAGCATAGCAATTACAGAGTTGAAGAAATCAAATCAATTATTCGAGATAATTCAGTAGTTTTAGAAACTCACTCATTACTTCCTGTTGTTGCAACATGTCTACTTTCCTGTTGTTGCAGCTATGAACAACAAAATAATAAAAGGATAGACATAATCAATAAATAAACATGAAGAATTTCTCAAAACTGAATCGGATTCCGAAATAAAAAGTCAAAATGATCTGATAAATTACACTGAAATAAATCGTTACCAATTGCCCCGGAGGAAAAAGATAGGAAGCGACGAAATTCTACGTTGAATTCCTCAAGGGGGGAGAAGGGGGGATTCCCCCCAAAGAAAAGAAAGATTTTTATCTCGCTGTTGAAAATGTCTAAATACAGACTAATTCCAGATAAAAAGAAAATTCATATCGAACGATGTCAGGACAGAAGAAACTGCACTGAAAAAATAAACAGTCTGAAATATTTTCATTTCAGCTGAAGAGTGGAAGAAAAGAAAAAGTAAAAATTATGGACGTTACGTATAGTACGTATCTTGTATCTATTAAAACATTTTTTTTTTCTATAAATTGTTCTGCATACTTGCATGCTCGGCCCCCTTTCCACCGCTCTCAATTACTGCGGTTATATCACTGACTTCTTATCCAAACCGTGTCTAGTTTTTTTCTTTTTTGTGTCCATGCCATATCTTTCGTGAGCACTCATTGCTATGGCAGACCTTAACATCGTCTTGGTCTCTTGGAACTTTCTTTTATATTCTCCACTACGATTTTCTCAAGACATGGGTGCCGAGGCCGTTAGCGTGTTGTCAAGTAACAGGCTGAGTAATAGCAGTGGCAGCGGCTATAATATGCTATACGATGGCCAGAGAGCCCTTATTGCATTTTCTACACTTACAGATACATTTCTTTCAATAAAGTATCTTTTTTGTTCGCCCGCCTTGCGAGCCAGTTGTATCTTTTCGAATCTCTTTCTTTTTTCTCTCGCCCTATCAGGCCTTCGGCTGGGTGTTGTTTTTTGGGTTGGTTTGGATTTTTTATGGGTTGTCACTCTCTTAACACGGCGTGATTCTTTTGCTGGAACGCGTAGCGCTGAAGCATTCGAGATAGCGGTAGTAGCACGCGTCTTATCTCCGTGGGACCCAGCAATTTTTATCCACTTAAAGTGAAAATGAAATTTGTGTTAGGAGGTGGTTTTGGGTTGATGGGAAAGATTCGATAATTAATTTGTAGTTGTAACCAATGAGGATTTGATATGTAGCGTAGCAAGAAGTCGAAGGAATTTTGGGAATTCGTTAATTTTATTTTCTAGTCATTTTTGAGTAATTTTTATTATTGATTCGTGGTAGTCTATCTAGCTCAGCTCGTTAATCAGTTTGAAGCACAACTGATTGAGTAAATTCTTAGCAAGTTATACGTTTCCAACCATTACCTCGTTGCATTCACATGCAGCCATAATTGAAAGTCTACGCCCAGCGAAAGCAATAAATAATTATAATTATTACTATAACTCGCAGCTTATTGAAAATATATTTTCCACTCGCTAGACAAAGTAAACACAATATCATCCAAACAAAAAATCTCGTCGTCAGCAGATCCATAAGAAATGAAATAAATCACATACGAACAAGTACGTGAAAATGCTCATACGCATACTGCACGCATGCATAATTTGAAGCATTGAAATTCAATTAACCTAACCGCGGCGGTGGCTATAGGCATTGCACCTTTTTTTTACTATTCACTCTCATCCATTTCATTCCTGCTTCACAAACTCCTCAACAGTGGGGCCGAACAACGCACTGTGAACTGCACTATGCCGTGAAAAACGCAAATTGGCCAAATGATAAATGCACTTATGTCCCGCGCCGTGCATTGGAATTCCTATGCACATAATTGCATTTATAAATGTACAATAGCTGCAATTACTCTGCTAGGCAACAAGCCAAACAGTCAGTCACTGAGCCAGCCTGTTAGTGAGCAAGCTGGCCTATGTGCTAAGCAGCTGGGGAGCGGGTAGTTGGAATCAACCCCAAACATATGGGACCAACTAGCAGTACATCAGCGCTAGCTGGCCTAGCTATCAGCGGTTTGGGACCCTGCTCAAGCGCATGAAGAATGCCAATGTTAGCATTTGCTTGATTCCAACCATTATGGGAGGATCATCAATCCACAATGCAACACAATCCCTTCGGCCCCAAACGGTTGGTTCACTTTGTGCATTTGTGATGCGTTCCGGGAGTGTATTCTAAGTTCCCATTGCCCAACTCCCCTCGCTTCAGCCGAGCAGAGGAATAGTATGTTGATGAGCCTGTTAACGTGTCTGTAGCTGTTCTTGTTATCCTTGTTGTTGTCGCTCTCGGATGCAAGCAAATGATATGTTTTGCATGGCAATAACCTACGGTAGTAATGAAACAATAAGAACACTTTATTGCTAATGTGTTTTTAATGTGGGCAATACATGAACAGATTCTGTTGCTGTCTTTAAGAAGATTTTAACATCCTCTACGAGATGAACGGGAATTTCGACATTTTTCAGCAGAAGGGGTAGTGGGACAGTAATGTTAATTGGTTTTCGCATTTAAATGAAAGTGTTCCATTGATACTCGCACTCGAGTATTGAAAATAATTTATGAGCAAAATTTTGATGGCACTAAACTTCTTGGCTATAAATATGATATTATATTTCCTATATCACCTAACTTAAGTAGGACAACTGCATGAACCCGAATACGCCTTGGACATATTCCCTCTCGCAGTTAGAATCTTATCGAGTTCATGCAACTTCTGACACCAGTTAGCATCATTGCCTTAAAAATGCAAAAGTAATTCGGTCGCAAAAAGTATGAAAGAAAGCATAATATCCCTTAAAAAGAGATTTTCACAAAATAGAAAACACTCTGCCAACGAGATTTAATCAGGAGGTGGCCAAATAAGCCGCAGTATTATCATATATTAAAGGAATTAAAACAGGACTGCAATTCTTAGCTCGGAACCGGAACAAATGTGCTTATGTACGTTTTTCCAGGAAATATTTCAAAACATCGCGGGTATGGTTTCTAGTATAGCTTGATTTCGGTTATTTGGGAAATGGTTAGAATTTCAAAGGAAGAACCTCGCAGTTGTTAAATTTCATTAAATTTCGTTCCAGTGTGGGAACTTTGTTTGTAAGGCATTTTCACAGCGCAGTCATTAAGCCTTTTTATAGAGCTCAGTGAAAGCCTCACACTCAAGAGCCCATTGCGATACTACATCTTCTAACGAACGTGAAAATGTTTGCCTATGCCCCTCATCAGAGGTTTTTCACTTAAGCTTGGGCATACCAGTTCATGAACTTCAAAGTTTGTCACATACTTCGTTCAGTGACCTTATTTTGGTCAAGAAACGTCACTCTAATTGCCACCCATTGCCTCTGAGTTTTTATATAGAAAAACGGCATCGTAACACTTCCTACATGAGCATCCTTTTTCATGTATTTACATGCTTTCAGGAGATATTTCTAGTGTTCATTTGCATCACAAATGTCTGTCCTTGCAAGGTATTACAAAGGACAAGCACTAAGAAACTGGTGTTAATGATCAGTTTATCCATGTAAGATTATTGTCTCTGCCACTCCTGTCTATGTGGTGAAGCAATCTGCTTACATACCTCTCTCCTCGGTCGATTATCCTTGCATACTGTCCTGTTAGTTCAAAATCAAACAGAATACCTACTATCGAATGAGTATCCGGTGTTATTACGACAGTACTAGTTAATTTTTGAATACGGAAGTTACAATGTCCATTTGGACCAACGATAAGCAACTTTCCACCCTGCTAAGCATTGCTAGGATGACTTTTAGGAGACCTTTTGACGTGATTATAATTCGTCGTCCTCATATATGTCTGCCTTTTTGTTCATGCTTTTTCCATCCTTTACAATTTCGTAAAAGAGAATAGGTCTGACAAGGGCGTTGTAAATATAGGGACAGGACTTCGTATTTAGGCCCCATATCCTGCCAAAAAACTTTAAGTAGGATTTCACTGATCATCCTGCAAAAAACAAAGAAAAGCTTCATACCTAAGCCCCAATTTAGAAAACAGTTTCTTAGTTTTAAACTATTTTGATATCGTTTCTGCTTAGAAAAAAGTCATTTGTATCCCGATGCAATTGTACAATTAGCCTTAACCGTCTTATGATTGCCTAATCTTTCAACGGCTAGATCTGTAAAGATGGGTTGTCACATATTTCCAAACCCTTCTTTTTCTATGTTTCATTGACTAGGATTGTCACTAATTCATTTGGCAGTTTGTGATGACATGTTTGTGTAACTTCGTTTGAAATATCGCAGCATTGTCCTGAAATCATTGAAAAAATCGGCAATCAACTAGTGATGCTGGTTGAAAAAAGTAGCCAAATTCTTACAGCTCATTTCGCTTTCACCGATTTTCGTTACTGTCTCAACTTTTTATGTGCTTCTTTCGGCAAGTTTTATTTCGAGTAAGAAAGTACGCCAGAAAGCCTCTTCGTCAAAGTTCGCTTGGAGATTCTCCCAAACGTTTTCGCGTTATAACATCTTCTCAGTTTAAAAAAAGGCAAAAACTCAGGTGACGTTCATAATTTTTATCCTCTGTAATTATCGAAAACATACTTTCATACCACTCTCAAACGGATACTCTTTGCAGGTCAGATGTCTATCATATTTAAGAAATTATTTAACACAGATATTGGCGGTCGATCCTGGAGTCTTGGCTATTAGTCAGTAGTGCTAAGCCGTGCTATTCAGATTTCATGTTCTGCATTGGGGAGAAGGATGAAACCACGCAGAGATGCGACAAGTAGCGCGTTAATCTTGCCAAAAGAGTGGGAGTGCTACATCCAGATATCCTAATCGCTGTCATGCTGAAATCAGCTGGCTTATCAAAACAGTTGGTGTATTACGGTCGGTAAATTTGAATAACAAAAAAAGGCATACTTGATTGACTAGAGGTATTAAGAAGGTGGAGAGAGATCCCATATCTAACACTCTGCGTCCACGCTTTGGTGGAAAGTAGAAATGTGGCCTGAAAGCTAGACGTTTCAAAGAGGTGTAGAGAGGTCCCATCTCAAGCACTCTTCCTCTTCACTCTGGTGGAAAGGAGAGGTGTGACGTGAAGGTACCATAAGACGTTGATTAAGGTAGCTTAGCCCGAAATAATCGGTTGAATTACTCCAGTGTACTATGATGAACAGGAGAAATGTTTAGCCCGGTTATCGTGTAGGTTTTTCTGCTAGGAGCTTGACACTTAAAGCGTATATAACCTTCAAGTTTCTATCGAAAAAAAGCTCAGGCATGTGGTCGGTTGGCTCTGACCTTTGATTCTTTTTTCGAAAGCTTCGAAACTACCCGCTAATAATTTTTTATTTCTGGGATTCACCAATCAGGTGTGACAAAATCTGATCTTGGAACTATGAAGTCAATATCTTCAGGATTTCTGCGAGTTTTACTCAATTCATGACGAACGCCTGAACAAAAACACGGTGCACAACGAACACGGGAACCTCACTGTCAAAAAATGTCAATGGATGCTGAGAGTTTGAGAGAGAAACATCACAAAGGAGAGAATTCTTGTACCTTTTCCAAAAATTTCTAAAGCAAGGAACCTGGTGCAAAATTTCAATTTTTCATCCTCACTCGTGGCATGTTCTTCAGAATAAACCCCGATTCGTCTTTTTAGTCATGAAGTTATATTATGAAACTATATTCCAGGGATCACATGAAGTTGAACGTAGTCCCAATGTTTCAAGGGTAGAATCTTAACAGGTGGAGATACAGATCTTGAATTTCTTGTGCCAACGCTTTGATTTTTCTGGTCTTGGACTACAAGTTGCTGCACTAGATACCTTCGTGGATAGGATCTTAACTTTTGGAACCTAGATATAAGTTCGTGAACAATAGTATATAGCAGATGATTTGGCCAGAATCAGGCTTGATCTTGATTATCAGGTCAAGCCAGATTCTATCTATATGACTTTCTTCTGCAGACACCTTTACTGTTGAAATGAAGTGGAGGCTTTAAAAGTGAACTGTGGCGCCAGTGATTATAATGTCAGGTTGAATATCAGGAAGACTATGAGATTGTTTTTCAAAGAATCTTATTGAAAAACTGCACATCGACCATATTTACTCGAACTTTTGATTATTGGGAGAAATCCTTTCACAAGTAGTCACAATGGAAGTCCTGCCAGCTAAGAAAGAAAACAAGAACAGTGGAGAATAAACTCATGTAGATGATTTGAGTTACTGACCTGAAAATTAAATTCATGTTTTGCATATTTAAAATGCAAATTAGCCACAATGTCCTCAAAAAAAGGAATTTTATCCCCTCATTCGAATGCACTTGTCAAGTGTACGATATTATTGATTTATCTAGACGCTTATATTTATAATTTGCAATAAAATTTCACGTTTCCCTCGTTGCTTTTCATCTAACTTGATACTCAAACCACAGCATTTCCACGTTATTAACGCTACTTTACGATTTCCCTTTCACTACTAGGTCACTCATCTTTTTACCAGCCAACAAACATCATAAGCTACTAAAACTTTATGCTGCGTGTTCCATGCTTTATCTAACATCCAACATATCTACATAAGTATGCAAAAACTTTATATCGAAGATGTTCATAATGGTAGCTAAGATTTTGCACCGTTTTCTTAACATCCCAACGGCACTCAGCAACAACGCGAACCAAATACCAAAGTCTTAACCAATTGGCCACGGTATAGCTCAGATGATGAAAAGTGACGCTTGCACGAGTAAGCGCGTAAGAAAGTAAAACATCTGCCAAGGAGATATATGTATAAGAAGAAAAAAAAAATATCTTTAGGTAAGTACCTTCACACTATTATAAGTATCTAAGTATCTTCAATGCATTGTCACTTGAGAAACTCCACTTGGATTTTCTCTTACAGTAACAACTTTTCCTATAGCCTGGTCTGGCAAACTAACTACTGCACTTTGCATTTTATATTGTAACACTAATGTTGTCGCACTATTGTTTATAATGTGTTTGTTGTTCGTTGTCGTTTACCATTCTTGTAATTGGTCTTACACACATGCTACTAGTCATATCAACATCAACTTCTTGCATATTTATTTCGACAATTATTCATTTGAATGTTGTTGTTGTTGTTTTTTGGACCTCTTTTCGCCAAGACTGTGCCATTTAGTTCGTTATTTTACTGTTGTCGCTACCTTTTTCCTTCCTCTTTATCTATTTCCCTGCATAATAGTGTAGCAATGTCTAGTATGCAGTCGATGTAGTGAAGAGTTTGGTAAGTTCTTTTTATTCGCCGACAGTTTTGTGTCAATTTTTTTTTTCTTGTATATTATCTTTCATTTCTTGGTCCCAAATGACCCACTAACCACAATATAAAAGAGTTTGGACGACGAAGACTCGTAAGCGGTGACAATGGTGATGATAACGACAATCTTATGCAAAAAGAAAACGAAATGAATGAGAATATGTTTCGAGTACATCCAAAAATTTGAATGATTTATGGCTGTACTAAACGAATTGTCGGGATCCAAAGCAATAACTTGAACAATGGTGCAATAAGATATATTTAATATTATATCGCGGGGTGTGCAAGGTGCTAACTTTCTTTCTAGTGAAATGTAAATCGAAGTTCATTAATTCAAATAATTTATTTTACACCACTTTGCATGTTTTCTTACATTCCCCATGTATGTTGCACATACCCGCCAACCGCTCTTAGCAAACTTCCCTTATTTCTGTATATATATATTCTGCTCAATTGTATCCCATTCAAAAGCTAACATGTTCAAACTTTACTTTAAAATATCGAATATAGAATGAACCATGTATTATTATTATTTTTACTGGCGTCCACCTGCTGGAAAATAGCCTAGGCCAGAATCGGCCCTTAGCTTCCCATGTGTAGTACTATTGTTTACAGATGGTCCCTCCTGTCGTCCTAAAGAAACCAAGGAGTTCTCCCAGCTCTGTGGTCGCCAAGTGTTCCAATTCTGTTACGCTAGTAAACATCAGCCAAATAAGACGTTTGTTGGCCAAACTCGGGCAATCTAGGAAGAAGTGTTCTGTACTTTCTTTCTACTTTCTGTACAGCTCGGCAGCTGTCATCCGTTTGGATTCCTATTCGTTTGGCTGCTAACCTAGAAGATTATGGCCCGTTCATACTGCTACCAATGGTCTAACGCCATTTCTATTTGTCCCCAGTAGTTGTTTTGTCTCCGTTTTTCCACCACATGTAACAGACAATGTCAATTAAAAATTCCTTCCGAATTTCCCAAATGGATCAGCTGGCAAATTTCCCGTAGGAATTTTTTAATGGGCAGAAGTATGACGAATATTTGTTGACATTTGCGCTTGTAATAGTAGAGAGTTTGGAACATTTTCAAATTTTAAATACTACTGACAAAAAAAAAATGATCAAATAATATAATAAACGCCAAAGCGTGTGATCTTAAACCATAATCTGTAAAAACAATTTTTGAGATGATTTCAAAGCATTTACATGTCAAGGGGGGGGGGGGGGCAAGTGAGGTGGTTCTGTTATCAAGAAAACCTCGCATGCATTAACATTTTGATTCCAGACCTGTTTAAAATGTTATAATATTATTTATTTCCAAAGAAGGCTTTGCAAGTTAAAAGGAATGCGTTATTATTGAATACAAATTCATGCATTGAGAGGTGGAAAGCGTCGAAGAAAAATGCAGCCTAAGTGAGGTCTATTTTTTGTACGTCTGCTGGACTTTGATACTTTTCCTTTATATACTTTTCTATTTACTCTTTGTTTGTTTCAGTCCCTAGTTTATATGGGATTGCAGGGACATATCTTCTTTCAAAAAATCTCAGATAATAAATAAAACGTATCACAAATGGAGAATTTGTGATGGAATTTCAAAATAATAAAATAAAATAAATGTTATCCTTTCGCATTTTAAATTAAGGCACGAAAGGTCACATTATATTGATCGTGCTCCCAGTCAATCCTATACGAAAAAAAGATTGGCTAGACTCTTTATTTTATCGTACGTTTGTTCTGTGCATTATCCTAAACATCTCTCTCCCAGGCTTAGCTTGGGCAATCTCTTTTGTTATAACATGACACCCATCTGAGAGAGGAGTTTGAACATGTCGACTTACCCTTACTTACTGGTCTTTACTTCGGTGGTTTCTACGTGCCAGATGTGTCAGCGAAGCCTGTGGAAAAGTACGAACAGGACATGGTCGACTTCTTGCTCTCGCTCCTTGCCCGTATGCTCATCTCAGAGCAATACGGCGGACTTGATCATTAAGTCCATCGTTTTACTTCGATGTATGATCGTTCCGTCGTACGACTTAGTATGGAGTCCTGAAAAAAACTCTTCTGTTAAGGCTTTTAGATCATTCTCGTTTGAGATAAGGGACGAACACCAGAATTAGCGCCCATGCCTGCCTAGGACTTTATTCAATGATGTCCGAAATCCCGGCTCGTCTCATTCAACGCTCCATAGAAGTCCACGGCTTTAGTTCTCGGTTGACAAATTCTAAAATCTGATCCGACTATTACATGTTCAATGTAAAAACGCTTCATATCATCCTAAAAGGTACGCCAGCTTTCTTGCCTCCAGACCATCCTTGCAATAGTTTCATGAGAGACTGGTTCGTGGAGAAGTCTGCAAATGCTTTACGTTTCAGTGATTGCAAACGCTATAGGCTGACGAGATCAGAGAGAGAGAGCTGAGAATGAGGAGAAAGATCATACTAATTAATTTATAGTGACGAGAAGATCCCAAATCTGGCAATAGCTTTCCAAAGAAACTTTTCTCCTATCAGATCTACTTTGACAGAAAATTTTCTCTCAATATCTACGGTAGTTATTGATTTCTCAATATGATTTCGATTGATTTCTTTCTGAACTTGTCATACATTGATAGCAACAAGATCTGCCCTTCCAGCGATCTTACAACTCTTATTCTTGTCTTCGTTTCTCTGTCGATTTCCTCTTTTCCACGGTAATAGGTTTGTTGTCTCTTATCCACCGGGATACGTCGACGTCAAACGATTAGAGGGGTGTCGTTGGTCTCTGAGCGTCGATGATTCATGTCAACTTGTCATCAAAGAGAATAATCGTGGCGCTCTCAATGATTCATTCGTTTGGTGATATCGACAATACTGGCTATACAGTTCAGTATAACCAATACTTGATTATCCCAGTATTAATCCCGCTAGTTGCTTCATATATTTTTTGAGCCACATGTCCTTGAATATCTCGACTTGCCTATACATTCTTACAGACTGAGTGCGTTCCTCAGTGTCTGTCTTTCTGTATTTTCAGTCTTTCCGAAACGCCTGTAGCATCTAACTTTCTGTTAAGCCCGTACCTTTCTTTCCTTACCCTATATCTATGTAAATCTATCTATATTCTTTCCGTACCTCCTATCTTTCTATGCGCAAAACTCGTGGTTTCAAATGCAGATAATTATTGATTAAGATAATTATTGATCATGAAAACAGCTCAGAAGCCGAAAATTCTTCTTCTTCTTCTTTTTCTTCTGTCAAACAATGTCATCTTGGTTGAGTTGGATTCTAATATTAACTCGTTTCTTCATAAAAGCTACTTTATTGACGGCATGCGATTCAGCCATTCACAATTTTGTTAGTACGTTTTTGGTCAATCACTGAAAAAGGACCGAAGATCATCGGCATAGGAAGGATGAAGAATACTTATATTCTAATAACATCCGCTATGAAAATATTAAGAAAGATGCACCAAGATGCCTGTATTGCCAACCATTCTTTCATTTCTTTAGACACAAATCCTTGTTGTTGGACGTGGAAGTCACAACTACTCAAGAAGAATGCTTTCTTTAGGATTCTTTTCAGTATTTTGTGGTGGACAGGATCGAACACTTCGCAAAAGTTCGTGTGAATTTGATGTCCCTCTTCCGTTTTACGGACCATGCTAGAAACAATCACTGCGTAAGGACTGTTGTCGTTGAACTATTTTTGAGAAATCTGTGCTGTTGGTTCTTAAGCTGAAACTCAATTATGAAGGAAATATAAGGACAAAATAAGTTTTTTCAAATAGCCTTTGAGTTTCTGATAGAATGATCCTCTTGAACCTCGGTAATGTTCAACAGGTCCTTTGACCGAATTTTCATGTATTGGCCTTAGATGTGATGATTTTCAAAATGAGAGGAAAGTTAGAGTAGAGAAACAGGCAAGTTTATAGACAATCTGTGTTTCCGATAGGGTTTCGCCTAACTGCGATAGGTACCTTCCGGAAAATTAACAAAATCAAGCGTGATTCTGACCAGATCACTTTCTCTTGTATCTTCGGTCATGGGGTAGCCCTAACATGCTTCATGGCCAAGCTCTGTAGTGAATTACTATGCCACAACAACAAAAAACTAACTACTCACTATTGTGGAACAAAAAACAGGATGAAAGTAGATCAGGATCTATTACTTAATCGAAATTAAGCCCATTAATTGTCTTCTCTAATTATTCTGTGCAAAAAAGGACGTCATCAATTACAAGCTCCTTTCATTTTACCAGAAGGAGTATAAGTAATGAAATTTCAATTATAATACCTCAAAGTATGATAGTTAGGAAGATTTCATAATAATGCTCTAAAATAATTGCAAACCAAGTTGTAGCATATAAAGATACAAGTAAGGAAAAGTGCTCGACTCATGAACATAGGCAGGGTTGGCGTTTAGTTGCTCAGTTGTATGCACGCCGAGGAAGCCATGCTATTCCTAGTAATTCCCTAATTTAAAGATGATATTCTTCAAAACATTGAGTGGCAAAAGTATTTTATCTAATAAATTGCATTTCGACTAGTTTATGATTACTCTTATAAGCTCTTATTACGGATTCGATAAAAAAGGACACATTATTTACGTACGCAACAACTGCAACCACAGAAACCGCCAGTGAAAAAGAAAATCATTCACTGGTGGATGAAGAGCAAAAAAAGATCCAGCTTGTTCCTTCATTTATTATGTATATACATCCTTTGAGTTACTCAAGATTTTATGCACTGGGAGTCAGATTGAAAATGATCCTGAACCCTCCGAAAACGGTTTCAATACTCTACCGCCTTTTTTACGCTGCAGCATTGCCTACACAGCTATCTTCCACATCGCAGTTCAAGTAAATTCTATGCTGCAACAGCAAACTTGAATGAAACCAAACAAGACTGGTCAAAGCCTCGAACCTTATGGGGAGCGATGAGGTCGATATTCTATGCTTCGAAGGAATTCGGATTAATATTGAATCCATGCTGCGATAAATTAATCAACTCATTTTGATTACTAGCCAAAGGTTCTTTTCAGTCCCCAGATCAAATTGTTTAGCTTATTTGAACTTATTACGTTTCTGTTTATTTCCCAACTCCGCTTAAATTAAATTACAATGTTCACTGGGTCTTCAAACTCTCCCACGTTTAGCAACAATTTACGAATGGTGTATTCATGATTATGTACATATATTCGCAGGTTGGAGATTTTTTCCCTCACGTGTAATTACACACTACTGTCTTACCGTAGTCCAAACATCGTTTGTCGTCGAAAGAGGGTTTTTGATTTCATCAGAATGGTCTCTTTCGGGTGATCCATGATATTAATAATTGTTGTTGTCATTGTTGTGGCAGTTTCAATTTTTTTCAGTGCTGTTTCTCTTCACCTTCTTCAGCCGCCTCCTTCGTCATCTTCGGAATTCCCAACCCCCGACCCGCCGCATAAGTGCCTGATCCAACATTTTCACTGAAGACACCGAGCCACAATGAATTTGATTGTTCGAAAAAAATGACAAAATGCCAACTGAAGACATTGGTCAAGCAGACAACCGAACCGATATAGAAGACAGACAGGCGGACAGACAGCTGAGAAAAAGATGAGTTTATTTGCCGCTGTAATTTAAAGAAGGGAAGACAACTTGGGGAGTTCAGGGAAGCTGCCATTCTATTCGGCTAACTCAGCAGCAGCAACTTCAGCGCACTGGTCAGTGGCGGCGGGTTAACGACTTTATCTTGACACTCACTAGTCGATGTTTGAAAAAAGGCACCAACAACAACAACACAAAACACAAAAAGCAAAACTGAAAAATATTCACATGTGACGAAGCACGTATGAACGTATGTTACATATTGTTCAGCATACCAAGATCAAGCAGCGCATCCAATGTTTGAGATATGAAAGATTGAATGAGGCTCATTCAGACCCTTTGGTGCATCGAGTCACAGACTGGTGCAACCGAAGGTATTGGGTGGTCGAGAATTTTTATTGATGTGTTTAGTTAGCATCGTTGTATATATTCTAAATGGGGTCCAAGGAACACTACTGTGACCGATTCTTTTTTACTCAACTTGCCCTTATCGTCACTCTTTTTTGTTGGAAGAAAGATGATGATGATACGAGAATTGGTTTTCATCTTCGGGGAATTGCACTGAAATGGTTTCTAGGCGCTATGCTGTGTCTGGGATGCTTCTGTTGTAGGTAATCCTTACTGCAGTGACAATGAAATGATGCGGATGAATTTCCTTTTTGAATTAGTTAATTGAAATTTTACAGATAGCCGACTTTTTTTCGGGCAAATTTGCTTGCAGATTCGATAAGATATGAACAAGATCAAATCAAAAAAGGACCTAACTCATGCCGAAAACGAGCAGCCGTATGCTGTCCCTCAGGGAAAATTTGCTTCGAGATAATAAATATGAATTTTTCAATAATTTTAATATATGATCTATATCCTTTTCGATAAATCCCGAACATTGTACAATGTGGGACTGCATATAGCACAAAATCAAAACTATTCCACAAATATAATGTTCCAGTAGTTGTTCAACTATCAACAAATAATAAATTTCAATAATATGTCATCCCCAAAAAGGACTTCCCAACACAAAGTTACATACAAAGCAGGGGAAAAAAAACTCCGAACCCAATTAAATCTGCATTTGCATCTATTAACATCTAATTGGAACGTTAGATCAAATTAATAGCATTCACAAATTATTCAACACAAAGGACCAATAAATCAACACGCTCTGAAATCTGAAAAATCTGGGATAAAGGTCGAAGGGATAGCTTTTGTTTTGCTTAAGGATAAAATATAGGAAATTATTTATATAATATTAGAAAGTGGACAGAAGCACTTTGAAATGTCATCGACAGACCCTTTCTACTAAATCATATTCTCCCTCATCCTGGTGTCTCCTGATAATGTTTTGACAGCTAACGAAATAAATTACATAGCCCCAAAGTTAAAGCCATTAACATGGAGCCGGAGAACAAAATCTGAACTAGATTATTTAAAATAAATAAAACAGAAAATTGAATCATGAAGTATTTCTTTGCTTGAGAGGAGAGCAACACGTGACAACTTGAGCATACCATTTTTTCAATATCGTTTTGATATGCTGAATTTATTAACGGTACTGATGTGTCTTATGTGTTTGATGTGTTGTTGCTATGAATTTCAAATAACCTAGAGAATGATTTCATTCAGATACTCCTAGTCGATGACGTATGATTCGGCTGTCAACTTTCATATTTGCATTCCTTTTTTCAGCATTTGATAGTTGGAAAATCAAAGTATCATGAGATCAAGGAAGATATTTGATAAAATATTTAAAAGTTGACGTTATTTCTTAGGCGAATCTCTTCTCTTTTAATACTACTGATCAGACACGGATATTTTAAGTCCTATCTGCACAAGTCGACAAGCCCTGGTCTTCAGGTTGAAGATTTTGCCGTAGAAAGGTGATTGACGACAGATATTGCAAAGAGTTTGGGTATTTTTTGGACAGCCCCATCTGGCTTTAATCAGACCGATGCTATAATTGTATTACATGTAATATCCTAACAACAAAAATGGAAATACTTGACTGCCACAAAATATCAAAGATGTGAAAAGTCATCCTAGGGATCTTGCTTCTGCTTTTCTCCTACAGAAAACAGGTTCTTATGGCCCTGTGTTTATCACTGTCAGTGATTCGTCAGATACATATCTTAAAAGTCGTATGCATTCTAAGCATCATTAGATTACATTTTTTTTGAAGTTTTATTTATCATATTGATATTCATATCATAAAGTGACCTTTTCGAAATATTTCAAAAAATAGGGAAGTCTACTTTATTGCAACTTTGACTATTTCACAAGTTTCACTCCTTCTACTATCTACAATAGTTTTATCATTACCAAAATATCAATTACTTCTCGGTTTTCCGGTTCTTTTTTCATCATATTCAGTTGATTTTTCCTTTAAGTTCTGAAAAATATCTGTATATACAGAGGAACAACTCTCCAAGCATTCTTATTTATGATAAGTTGCTTTGACTCGTGAAAATTCAAAGCACTTTTGGAACGCCAGTTCTTTGGCTTGGTTTAAAGACCTTCTTCGAATAAAGAATTTTTGAGGTATTGTCTCTTCTTTAACTGGCAAAATATTGAACGAAACAAAATTATGAAGACAAGCCTAAAGCCGAAATAAAATAGTACCGTGATATACATAACTCGAAAAGGGGTAGGTTCGCAAAATGATATTCATTGTCAAAATTGAAGCATGCTGTTGTGATATGGGTAGCGAAGACACTTTATGGCTGCATAGTTGCGGAATGAGAGGATACAGTCCAAGCCCTGGTATGTGAAAACGCTATTTTTCTGATGAGAACGTTCTCAGAAAATTCCGGGCTTTGGCAAAAGCAAAAAAAATAATTTTTTTTGACATGACACTCGCTAGAAGGAGTATCAAGTCAAGTCGGTGAACAATAGTGGAATAACAAATGAGACTAAAAAATGTTCAGCTTTCGATCATTCGGTTTTCGTTATGACAAGAACTGCATCCTTTGCTACCCTTTATTTATTAGTAACAGCCAATACAAATTGACGATACATCATTTAGCCTGACCTTCTTTTGAAGCTGTGAGTAAGAAGCTTCTCGCACGCAAAGTAATCTACAGCAGTACGATTATTAGGTTTCTGCATTACCTAAAGAGCATCACTCCTGCCGCCTAATAGACCTCATTCGGATTTTTTGTTGGCATTTCTTCAAACAGGACGTCATCAAGAGGCTCTCTATTTTGTGTGCCGAGCTTGCGCGGCTGGAACGGCATTAGACGATTTGTTTCAAGAGAGTCTTAAAATACCTTTAATACCTAACCAGGGAGTAGTATAACATATATACCTTATCAGATTGGTGGTTAGGCAACCTTGCGTCCTCTAAAATGTCATCCGTTTCTGCCTCGGAAACTTGGTGAAGCAAGACTTGTGCGGTTGTCCCGCAAAACATGTTAATCTATAGGAGCCGTGATCATACCACATTTTTTCATTTGAAAAAATTTAGGTATGATCACGGATTAATCATAGTCTAATTAATTCTCTGACACCTTAAGAGACCACTTAGATTCTTTGACATGTTATCCGCCACTGACGAGTGTGTTTCTGCAAGTTTTTTTGGCTCGCTTCTCTGATTTTTGCCACCTTCTTTATCCGTCTTTGTTCAGTTGCCAAATCGATAAATATACCAGCAAAAATTTTATGTGACGACCTTTTTGAGACTTTTGGGGCTACTTTTTGTAACAACTTTCTCCCTTTGCTTCGGGATTTGGAGGTGCTTTGATTAGGAAAACTTTTCTGGCTGGTCACGTGTTCGTCTAATCTTTATGAAAAAATTATCGATTCGCTAGGGCCTTCACTGGTTTTACAAGATAATCAGCGGTATGCCAGCGTGAGTTGCTTAATTGGACGCTGATTCAAGTTTGCTAAATTCTAGAATTTGATTGGCTGTCTTAGCTTTGTTTGTTAATTCTACTTCTGGGGTGGCAACAATTGGTTGAATCGATTCAGAAGGCTTTAAGAGCCATACGAATCCGATTTTCTCATCACTCATGGACGCGTTGCTTAGACTCCTCATCTTTCTCTGCAGCGATGGTGATTTAGAGTCCCTAAGGGCGATTTTCTTTAAAAGTCTTTGAAGGTTTTTCAAACTGAAATTAGAAATCAAATCATTTGGAGATTATTTCGTACTTCTGCGTTTCAAATTTTCTTGAGACGTTGATCGAAGTGACAAATATAACGTACTTCGTCTTATCAGTTGATGCGTGAAACATCGAAATTTGGGGTAAAAAAACATAATTCGAAAGAACTGTGTGTGAGAGTTGGGAGTTTAATAGCCGTCTTTGTAATCTCGTAACTGTTCTTTTGTGTATGGCCGGCTGTCTTGTCCTATCTGATCATCATTGTTTCTTCAGCTCCTCGAAAGCTTGATCAGCAAATTTACAATGTGGTGCATTGATGTAAGTCAATGAATCTTTCCTCTGATGTAGATATCGTTTCCTCTGAATAAAAATTTCTTGAAAATCTTCATTCTGTCTGAAAACCCCTTTTTTGAAAACGAGGTTTTTGATGCATCGAATGATTTTTTTTAATGAAAATGCCCATGGATCTTGAAAGTTACTTCTCAGATGGTTGATGTTGCTCATTTGATTCCCGGCGATCCGAGAAAAGTCTAATCAGTAGTAGTTTAAAATTGTCGTAAAATTGTCTCACTGATCGAAACACGTCGGGGTCACCAATATAGCTGACGGAGTTAGGGATTTTGATCAACTGAAATTCAAATAAGCCAGAATGAAAATTTGAGGTCGGTTATTTCTGTCAAATGCAATTATTCCTCTATTTTTTAACGTATATATTTTTTTTTAAAGTGGGACCGGTTTAATACCTGTGAGTCATTGGTCCTGACTGCTGTGGCACTAGCCTTGGCTTTCGATCCTATATTTGCTATTTACTGTCCTTCGCTTAGGTTAGTCGGTAAGTCTGTGTTGTGAACGTACTGTGGTTAGTGTATGGATAGTGTAGTGTTTTGGTTTTTCTATTTTTATGCTTTTGTAACAAATGCTGCAAAATTTTCAAGGATATCATTTTTGCGATTAAGTCTTTATTATTTTTTTTTTCTAAATCTGTGAAAGAAATTGTATTTTATCCAGTTGCTTTATGATCTTGTGCAATAAAACAAAAGATCTATTTGTCTGTGTTGTTGCAATATGTGGATTTATCTGCAGTGTTTTTTTTGCTCTGGAAGAGCCTGAGTTTTTTGTAGGCTCTGTTGATCATTTTTAATTTTTCAATGTCTACAACTGTTCTTAACCTTTTCCTTGACTGGCACGACTACTTTATCTAGTTCAAAATGCGCTTCAGTTGTTATGTGACTCATTACGCCTTCTTTGGCTTCCAGATGAGCTATATCAATTAGCTTGATACCCTCGTTTCCTAGAGTTCAAATGACACTGAATGTTTTCTCTGGGTATTTGATTTTGGTATCCCATATTTCATACGTTACTTTCCTTGTTTTTAGGTTCCTTGCCAAGCTCTTAATTGCATTGTTTCCATCTGTAAATATTACTACAGTTTTGTGATCCTGAATTTTGCTTTTTGTAAGAGCTACTAGTTTTGCTTATAGTTCTGCATTGGTGGACCTTATACGGTGGTAAGTACGGAAGGTTATTCAAAATTTAAGATTCTTCATAGAATTCACTTCCATTTTGCCAGCTGAATCCTGATGTGTTTTACTTTCCATTCGTCATATTCTAGATCATGTCTTTCCATCTCCAAGGTGTGCATGTTTTAGATAGCCTAGATTTCAATGGGATGCATAAGTCCTTCCTATTTCCCCATCTAATAACTAAGAAACGCAGTTGAACCGACTACCACCTCCTTTTATATTCAAGTGCCATCTCTTGAAACTGTTGGTTTCAAAGGGTCTTCAAAATATTTTTGCAGCAAGGCTACCTTTTTTCTTCTACAGATGAAGACTTTCACATGACCAAAGCAGCCTGTCGTATGTTTAGAACATACAAATCATATTTTGCTTGTTTTACCGGAGGAAGTAAATCCATAACTCAACAAAATTTAAAAAAGAGGGTTTCCACGAAACCAGGCTACGTCAAACAATGCAAACGCATTTGATACCTGCCCTAACACTGGTCTTCCATGTAGAATTCCTTTTTTTTGCAGTTGAAAAGACACGCATGCCATTAAAAATCTTAAATGCAATTTAAAGCGCGAAACAATTTTGGCATGCTCCAATTTATTTAAATAATGGTTATCATAAACATTTACAAATCGCAAAATTTTCAAAAAAAAATAAAAAAAAACTAATATTTATTGTTTCCTCCAATTGGGCATACCAGATCTGTATAGTAAGTGGCGTAAGTACATTACACTTTTACGGTCCTCAGTGTCATCTATTTCAACGCTATTATTTTATGGCTCAATAAAAGCCGAGAAAGAGGGCCCTATAAAATTCGGGGAAAATTCTAATCCACCCCGAAGTAAACAGAAAACGTAGCGACAACAGGCAACACAACAAGAACATCGACTTGATATTGTTGATGTTATTTTTGTTGCCTTCAGCACATACGACGCTAAACACATTTGTCCGCCTTAAGAAAGCGAACGCTAGGCGACTTGGCTGGATTCGACATTCTTTTTTTTCAATTAGTAGTCGCGGCAACATATCATTTAGCATGTGAGTTCGACTGGCGTTCTTTGTCTATCCGCGCACACTTTTGTGTTTTAATAAGATACAAAGTACAGATACTAGATTTAAACTTGTCGCATTGAATTCTTCCCCAGGACAACTAAGCCAACTTATCGCTTTAGCTTTCGTTGGCCAGCGTCGGTTTCTTGCTTTTCAACACACTCAAGACGCGGCCAGAACGCAATGGAAATGTCTTTTTTCTGTAAGACTTTGTCTATCTGTTTGTCTGGTCTTTAATAATTTTTCGACTACTAAATTACGACTGGGTCTTTAAAACGCTCTGGCGACATCGTATACTGACATAGGTCTTTTGTTCCGCTTAAATAGTGCGTATACAGCTCGTAATGGAGCGGTTGACAAGCTGATGAAACCACCGGCTGCGAGCCAGGGGACAATAAAACCGCCGAAAGCGTTCCTAGCATGTTTAATCAAATAAGCAATTAGTGGGAAGACAGCGATAGGTTAGGGTGATCCGGAAAGGCTGTAAATGCAAAGGAGGATTGAACGTAGATTGAGGCCATTCAAGATGATTTCGAAGGAATTTAGCGAAGATGCGAATTTTACGAGTTCTTTTACCCACGTTGCGCGCTGAATCGAGGAGAGGTTGGTGGCTGACTTTGGGGTTGACTAACCTCGAACTTTAATAGCTTCGTTCATCCTAATTGTCGTTAAAAGGAACTGTTCCAATCACATGTGTATCTGCAATTTCGTTAGGGTGAATAGCATCTTGGCCCCTTGCAGAGGAGAAGTTTCTTGAACTCTTAACTGTAACACCCATTTTGAGTTGACCATGGAAGGTGCTACTAAGCACGAACTTCAAAGCACATCCTGACCGATCACATCAATGTTGCTCTGTATGGCAACTGTCAACCTCATCATCCTTAATGACAAGGTTAAACATCTCGTAAAGAAGACTCGAATCACAAGAAGAAAAAAACCTCGAACTCTAAACGCCCCATTATTCCGCGAGTCTTTTTTTGTTATACCAATAACTCTCATATGTGTATCTTCTCGATTGCGTGAAGAACAAGAACTTCAATTAAACTCAGCATGACCGACCGACTGACCAACGCAACATCATGCCAAATCGGGCAACACACATGACCGTCCAAACTTGGTGTTGATGACCAGTGGTATGGTGAGTGCGCCAGCTCTTCTGGGTTTTTGCTGTTGCTTCTGCTGCTATTGTTGTTGGTGGTGTTGTTGCTGCTGCTTGACGGACATGGCATTAAAATAAATTAATCGCTATTTACTGCTGCGGTGATTATCATGTGTTATGAACTCCAAAGTGAAATGACTTTGGGTAGCAGAGCCAACTAAACGAGCAAGCATGTCATGTTCCGAGTGAAGAAACCTAACAGACCAATAATGAAGAAAACCAAAAAGAACTCCGCAGACTTGGCTGACCACAGGTTAAATGGGAAGTGTACAACAACAAAATAGCAATGAAACGGATGAACATACCGCAGTAAGAATTAAGTTGTGATAAGACCTTTTGAAATGTTAAGTAACCAAAATGATTATCATTTGGTTTGAATTTAATTCGGTGGCAATATGAGTGGCATTGTTTTCCCACAAAGTTCGTATGTAGGTCCATTGCTGTTATCATTTTATGAAGTTGTTTTTGTTTTGTCTCTCATTATGCGTGTTGATTTGCTGTTAGTCGCCTTTGAGAGTTTGAAAGTCGGAGGGATTGTGGTCGATGCGGTTTGAATTGAACTTGTTATTTATCAGTTGATATTTTGTTTTAAACATGACATGCACAATCATCAAATGTTTTCTAGATGTAAATCTTTTCCCCAATATATTTTACTTCTAGCTTTATGTTTCCTTTCAAATCTAGGAATGATACAAGCTATTTAGAAGTTTAAGGATTATACTTAAAATAACTGTCGTACTATACTTCATATTCAGAGATCTACCCATTCCTTACTTCGGTGGCCTGTTTTCATTTAATGGCTCTTCCTATGCCGGCCATAAATACTCTAGACTGCTTGATTTTTCAGTTTCTCCTTTAGAAGCTTGTAGCAAAAAGGTTTATTTCGTTCATCATTTAGTGCATGCTTTCTGAATTAGAGTATAATTGAACTTTATCCGACTTAACCTTTCATTCTTTTCCTGATCCTTGCTGTGGTGCTACCAAGGGCTAAATTGGAATAACAATTTGATTCTACCACAAAATACCACAAAAGGAGGATTAAAAAAAATACCACAAAAATGAGGATTTGATAGTGCTTCAAACTATATTTCTTTAGAGCCAGTAGCTTACGACGCGCTCTTAATCCTATAATGGAAGTAAAAGTTTTGCCAACTAACTCTGTGTTTTGTGGTTGTCTCTGGTGAGTTTCGTCAACTTCTATATTATTCTCGTGTGTTGTATACACTCAAAGTAATATTGTTTCCGAATTTCTAACAATAGAACTATTAACAACTGGAACTATTTGAATTTGAACATGTGATATTACTTCCATTTTTATTATTTTAAACTATATTATAAAATAAAATGGAGGTAATTTATGAGTAGGATCTAACAGATCAACCAAAATATAAATCCAGAGATTTACTGAATCAAACCGTTGAAAAGAAAGAAGCTTACATGTCACTTAGGTGAAAGAATCTTGCATTACTGAAGCAGAATTAAGGCGAGATAGTAACACGACCGCAAATCTAGGACAGCCATCATCTGGGAACCAGAAATCACATTGAAAGGCTTCATGTTCAGGGGCCAATTTTCTGGAATAATTTCGTGCCTCTCAAGTATTTGGATGTGAAACTCTTCAGTGTCTATCCCAGAAAGAGTGCGTTGATTTCATCATTCGGTCGATGAAGGACATTTTTTTGAATGCAGTTTGAGTAGATTCTGAGTTTGAGTAGGTAGGTTAAACGAAGGATTCTAGGTAGATTAAGCGCTTAAAAATTTAAATGGGAGGTGCTTTATACCGTTTCCGCAGCTAATCAACTAATCAACGCAACTAGGTCGATGCTATGATAAAATGATCCTATGAAATGATGCTATGCTTCCAATATCTTCGGATATGAAACTCTTCAATACGTCTTCAAGCTCTCCCACACCCAATCAGTCGATTTCATTGGTCACACTTTGGAGAACACAGATGAATTGGATTCAGTGGATGGGACTACTTCAACACTAAGAAAATTAAACAGCAAATGTTTGATACCAACTCCACAGGCAATTAAAATTCATTCTTCAGTGCTGGGCTTCACTAATTCTTTTTTGGTGGGAGGGACTAAGGTCGTTATTGGGACTTCAATTTTTTGCTGAAAAGGGTATACAGGAAGTATTACGCTCATGAAATCTGCTTCAAAATACTATCACCTTATATTTCGTCATTGTTCGATGCTAGAGAACTGCTAACGATCATCAATATCCGGTTCTCGACATTAGCAACCTTTTCTACATGTAGTAATCCAAATCCCTTACAAAATGAACATTCACCAAATATACATTGAGAACTTTGCTAAGTGAGGGACCTTGACTGTGATTGGTGAAACCGAAGCTGAAGATATGATAAACCACTGTGAGTTCCACAAGGTTCGCATATGACCGCTCTACTTATGCAGTCTGACACGACATATTCAGGCTGGCATGTGTTGTTGTAGCGAATTCAAGGAAAAGCTAAGATGATTCAAAAAAGTCCAGTGCGAAGGCCCACGTTAACGCGTACTCTTCGCCAATTCAAACAGTACCATATTGAACAGCTACGATAATTTTTTGAGAACTGAGAGAGAAAGCACGCCGCTTCAAAGACCGTCAAAAACTAAGCAGTGTAAAAGCTGTTCTCTAACCATAAACTTGCCCTTGCTTACTTGAAGCTGCAACAATAAAAAAGGCCAGTCGGGTACTTTTCTCAGTTCGTTTTGATGGTGTATCCTGTGTAGAGAATGTTTCTAATTGCCAACTTTTCATGATGAGAGAATAAGACACACTGACGTGTAGACCATTAAGAAATGACACACCACAAGACTAGAATTTCATTCCATCCAAAGTTTGGCATCGGTCTGCCAGCTTTGTCCCGAAATGCGAATCAACACATTCATCGCTTCCCTTGTAGAGGACATATTCGCAAGTTGTGTAAGGAAAGGAGGTTCGTTTTGACCTACTGATCTACTGCCACCTTCCGCATACTTCTGGACACTGTTGGGAAAGTACTCGAGACCTCAGAAGGACCTATAACCGGAGTATAATGACTACATCACTAATTTTAGAAAGGGAAAATTTTAGAAAAAAACTGCTGGTCGAGTTGTCGAAAGCAGTTGCAAACATGTTATTCTTATAATCATTCTGTTGCTTCCCTCTTCCTTGAAAACGCTATTGCGTTTTCTTGTCAAAACTGTCTGAGTCCACTTGTTTGCAACCTATTCATTGGAGAATATTCTGCGTGAAGCAAACAATCCTGGGGCAAACAAAAATTAATTCTTACTCTTGCTAAAATTTGGATCCCAAGTTACACATTTTTCGAGGTCTTCGGGGAAGATAAAAGTGTATACGCCGTTAGTACAGACTCATGACTTTGCATCGTACCTTCGGAAGGATATTTTTATTCAAGGAAACTACTGATTTTAACACTGACCTTATTTTCGTGGCTATATTCTTTACTGCCTATTGGAGAGTTTCACTCATTTATGGCGTTCCTCATCAATTTTCATAATGAGGCAAGCCATATATTGGGTCTGTGCAAAATTATTAGAAATGTTCCCTCTTGCCCTCGCAAAAGTTTGGTAGTTCGGTACAAAGATCCTCTTCAGTTTTATTTATCTTCTTCTTCCAGGGTGCTATCAAGGTTCCGAAAAAAATGAATATACCTTGGAACAACATCCAGAGGTCATGCTTAGTGGGATGAAAGCTCCCAGACAAGCCCCGTCCATTTTTGGTGAGTACTGCAGTTATGTACGGTCTCGCATTGCTGTAGTGAAGAAGACGATTTCGCTACGGATGACTAGTGGAGCACGCTTATCACGCATTTCTTGTTGAAGCCGCCCAAATTGCTGACAGTGAAAGTCCGCACTTATCATTTGATTAAGTTCCAGAAGCTCCGAGTAAATGACACTCGTGCGTCCCAGCTAAAAGGCAAAAAGATCTTCCCTGCCTGTAAACCTGGCTTTGAAATGGATACTGGTGAAACACTTTTTGTCCAAACTATCATGAGCAGTTTCACGTTCTTGTAAAGAACCCATTTCTCATCTCCAATAACAATTCATCTGAGAAATCCTTTATAAGTTTGACGACCAAATTGGAAACACAGCAGGTCATTCTGTCTTCCTTGCTTCTTTGTGAAAGTTCGTGGGGTACCCAAGCATCCAACTTTACCTCATATCCTAACGCATGTATTCTTGTCTCTATAGTAGTTCTGAGTACGTGGAACCTCTCCGGTAATCCCGCGATTGTCATCTTATCATTTGCTTTCATGATTTCCAACAGATCATCATCTATCGAGCCGTCCTGATCGTTAATAACCTTTAAACCGCCATTTTCCATTGTGAAAGCGTTGAAACCACAGACGACATGCTCGATCTGCTAGCACGATTTCTCCTTTAATTCTTCTCACATTCCGACGAATTTCGCTGCGCGGTGTCCAAGATTAAACTTGCATAGTAAACCATCCCTGATATGCACTTGGTCAACTTCCGATATTATCTTACCACTTTTTTGCTGGAAAACTAAAATGCGTATGCAAGGATGATTGAGTTTTAAAAGTCAACACCCAGATTGTTATCTTCTGCCGAGATTGGATTAAACATTTATGATCGAGAGTTCAAAGGAAATTCAAATGGGAAAACTTGTGACTCTTGCTTGGATAGTTCTTGGAAACTTGGAAAAATGAGTTCCTCTTCGCTATGTGTCCTTTTTTTAAATGGTCAGTCTGCTTGGTTTGGGTACAGTGACAGGAATTGCTTTTGAATTAGTCTAGAAGAAACAGTTCCACATTTCCTTTCTTGCAGACGTCGCGTGCTCTACCCGTTTAAAGTCTAGTCATTTGACGTATTAATTTGGGAAGACCCAGCTTGAGACCAACGCTGCTTGAACCATACGACTTCGGCTATCCCCTAGTAGTTTTATGAGGTGAAGGAAATAGGACTCGCCTAATCATGCATTGACTTCTGTTAATCCAAGACAGTCTTTGCGCATTGAGAGTGTTTCCTCAAAATCCCTCTTCACCTTTGCTAGTTAGACTTTGATTGATTGTCTGACATTACTGACCAATTGAGCCTCAATTAGTTTTCGCTCTTCCTCGTTGTTAGTTGCTCTTCTTTGGGAGTTTCTCTTCTTCGTTTCATTTTCGCTGCCTACAGTTTTCAAAGCCACCGTGCAGAATCCTGCTTAAGCTGTGAAAAGCTAGTTAGCTACGCGGTTAAGCCTGAAGTACGGGTTTTGTATCCAAAAGATGAGCAACATGCTTCACGTTTATTTATTGTCCTTGAAAATATCTGCTCCAGTTTTATCATAAGTTTGCTAGCCACAGGGATAGATTAGAACTTTACTATCATCTGAGATGTAATCCTCTATCGTTTTCCACTATTTCCGATTCTTTTTTAAGCGAACGATTGACCTTGTGAAGGATCATTGTTCACACTTAATGTTTGTAATCTGTGTTTCCAGTTCGATGAGGCCGTTCTTCAAAAATGTTTGGAAATCTGCAGGTGGCCCGTTCTAGGATTTTTAGCACTGTGATGTCTATGTTTCGATATGTCTTTCATTCGATAGCATTTGGAACATTGTCCTCAAGAACAATGCGTTTGATCTTTTCTACCTCATTCCAGGAATTATTCTCAGCCAAGTTTCAGCCACTACACTATAATCCCTTAGATAGTTATTAGTGGACGGACGGAATCGCAATCTCCTTTTTGTCATAACCACCAGTTCCTTACTAGTGGAAACGGCCTCCTTAACAATTTTTCTAACTTCTATGGTATATTCAAGCTAGTTTGGTGCCTAGGGCCTGTAGTAGGTGCTCCACCTTGTTCATCAACTTGCTTCCTTGTCTCCTCTTGTTGAGGAAGGAACATTTCTGTTATGCTTTGCTTCCAACATAGAGTAAGTGTTGGCGTTGACGTTCTATCCATTCGCTGACCTAGGTACCAGTGACATTGAGGTCTTGATCAGCCCAGATATTGTCTCTCACCAAAGATTTCATTGGTATATGAAAACGTACTAAAGCTTCATATTTTTAAGTTTTTACCTGGTGAACTGTGAATATTCATGCTTCAATATATTTCTATCGGACGATTTTTAAGCTAATCCTTAATCTTTTGCTGTACATAGCATCCGTGAAGGCACTTCATGCATCACTTGAGTTTTCCTCGTTCTTTCAGTGGTTTCATGTCCCTTTTCTAACTTATTATCAACATCTGATGTTCAGGGAGAAATGGTTGGGATACATTTAGATGGTCTCTTCGTTACTCCAGTGGACAGTCCTAAATAATGTCCCGAGGAGAAATCTACAAATTGACGGCTAACTTGAATTATATCCTTCGCAATCCCCCCTCCCAAACACTAGTCAGTCTATCTTCTGATGCATCTCAATCTACTTTTTTCTTTTGCCCTCGTACACATCCTTTAAATGACTGCAGAACTCTTTTAAGGCTCGCAGGACTCCATTAAGGCTCATCTCGTTTTCCAGACTTAAATCATGGACTCCAACTTTCATGCGAAAAACATCCAAAGAGTAAACTTGTCTAAGTAAACTCTTCTTTTGCGGCAGCGAACATTGAAACGAGTATTTTTACACTTCATCGACAAATTTTTAATGCAAAAAGAGTAAAACTTTAATTTATTTGCAAATCTGTTTGCGTATGTCCGAGGTAGATTTTGTTGCTTCAACGCAAACATAAATATTTGCCACTTAACATGCAATAACTCAATAGAAATAATGACACATAACCATTTGCTTTTGACTATCGTCTAATTGTTGGTTTTGGATTCTTGGACGCATCGTGATTTGCGATTGAAAGTCAAGCAAAATTAGCAGACTAATAGAGAGAAGGGGCTCGACAACGCACATTTCTTCACACATTTTTCTTTCATTTTTCTTTGTAACAATTTTGCAGAAACTATCAAATTGTGATAAACGAAGGAACTTCTGAGGTGACAAATGGTTTACAAACCAATTTTTTTGGAGGGTAAATGTGCTGTGGGCGATGCGTAAGACATGATGGTCTCAGGAAAGCAGTTCGTCATATTATGAGTTGAGTAATATGTTGCCATATGTGACACATACTGATAAGAAGAGTGTGTACTATGTGCAAATAAAAATGAAATGGTCTGGTAACCGTTTAATTGCAAGGATCGCTTTTCCAGGAATCTGCATTTTTGTAGCTTAATTGGTTCAGGAGATGACTTAATGATTTTCTTTGATAAATTACTCTCTTTTTGAAGTATCTATCAAAATCTTGTGTAGTGTATTCCTTCCTGGACTCATCCACGACAATACCGTTCCAATTCTTTGAGAAACTTGTAAGTGTTCTTCCCTTTAACTTTGTCTATCCAACACTTTAACCAAACTATTCCAGTCATTGTGCTACCGTCGGCAAGAGTCAGCTTAAATGAAAAACAAGATGCTGACTCTCCATCCGATTACCATCAACAACCAATCTGTTAACTATAAAAGTAGTTACAAACTTCTTCCATAAGACTTCTTAATCCTTGTTCTACGTCCTCCAACTCCAACCATTCATCTATTGATGCCAACACGAATACCAAGATATTACTTCGCTCGACTTGACTTGGCCATCATCATCATGAATGAAATTTCTAACTTTTTAACGAATTAATTGCATCAATCTTTCACTCTTTCAACTCGTCCCGTCCCATTGTGGGGTGAAGTCCAGCATCCGTGGATAGTGGAACGATGCGGAGAATCGGGAGAGTCCGAACCTGAAGTCTTGAATATTTTGAGGCGACGTGATACCCTTGTGGTGGTGATGGGGGTTCCAGCGGCGTAACGAACTAGTGTCGAACTAGAGTGGGTGCTAATTGGCACTTCAGTAATTTTCAGGACTTGGATTTTCATTCATCCATTTCACCTCATCTACGAGGCTTTTAAGTTTGCTCATTCGTCTGGACCACTCAGCTTGTCTGTCCATTCATTCATTAAATGGGGAGAAAATGTTTGGATTCATCATCATCATCAACATCGCCATCATGATTGCTACTATGATGATGTTTCCAATCTCTCTCGTTTGTCAAAATTACCTGCAAAGGTGATGTGTTAGAGGTGTATGAAAATAGAATGAGTAAAAAAAAGCAAATTGGAATGTTTAACGGTTCGTTTAATTCAATCCATGATGTTTGATGAAACTATTGCTCCTAATAAACACGAACAACAAAAAGGCTCGAGTAAACAGACGAAGGATGGGCTTCCCGCCGACATGATTCAAATGAAAAGTTCATTCACCATCACTGACCGATCCTTACCTGGCTCCAGACCAACCAACCAACCGACTAACTAACCACAAAATACATTTTATTTATGCAAATACAAAGTGCATCCTTCTATCCATTTCATAATGATTCTGTGGCTTGAAATGTGCAACAAATAAATGTTCGCATATCCTGCTTGACTAGGTCAAACCCAACTGGGATGCCGAACAAAATAAACCCTTTGAGCGATCAGAAAGCAGGATGATTGCTGAACTACCAAATGGGCTTTGAGTTTTCTGGTGAAGGACTTAAGAGTTGTTGTTTTCCGATTTAATTGATTTTTGCGTTTGATTTAAAGTTCTTTTTTCTTCGTTTTACGGTTGAAAAAGAAGTGTTGAATCCTGGTCAGACTTGTAAAAAGAGAATCAATAGAGTTTCGTTGCTTTGATCTCTTCGGGACACAAATTTTTCAAGTGGAATGTATTAAAAATCGTGGTTAAGACTCGTATAAAAGTTTAATATGTAATTTTGTTAATCCTTTCTTGGTCCTGTGTTTAAATTAGCATAGATCTGCATTGTTCGTTAGCTCCACACATATGCTTCAGTCTTTGTAGATGATCCGCTCCGTCGCTCTAAAGAATTATAGGAGAGTCTTCAGCCAAATAGTCACCTGATGCCTCACCTATGCTGCTTTCTCCTCACCAAGAGGCAAGAGGAAACATAAGTTGCCCGTTGGGATGTCCAGTCGTTTTGTTATGTTAATCAAGAAAGTTGTAGACTGAACGCACTGCTACTATAGTTATAACACCTTTTTTCTCCGCCCTAAGACTAGTTTGATCCTGGCTTTTCCACAAAGTACAAACAGTCCTTTCTTCGTTTCTCGCTATTTCCGGCGCTCAGACAAGTTTCAGTTTCCTTCTCGTGTGAGTAAATCAAATTAATGTTACTGAGACTTTTACTTTTGACTTTTATTTAAAGTTCTAATTTAGCACTGTCCTATTTTTTATATTTTCACTATTATAATCCTTTTTTGACATTATTATCATGATTGTTTTCATTACACGGGAGCACAAATGAAGTAAACTAAGTAGATCGTCTGGGAACTTCTCCTTACGCACTGCGTCCGTTTTGATGCTTCATGAAAGTGGAAACTGTGCAACTTCTGGTGAACTTCTGCCGAGAGAAACAGACGCAATGTTGCAAACCGTGAAGGAATAAAAGAATAAAGAAACAGACGGTATCCCATGCCTTTTACATTCTGTCCGTTATCTACTGACATCCGGCTCATAGCGTTCAATGCGTTATTCAAAGAGGTTCTTTTTTTTAAAGGAATGAAACGGACGAAAATTTTGTTTATCACCAAGAGAAAAGGCGCATCAAGCCACCTTGATTACACCGGCCCATATACATGGTGACCCAAGACGATTCACGCTAGTGGTGGAGTCTGAAGCCATCTTCAGTATACCAGTCCATACGCATTTTGAACTAAGATTATTCACGCTCAACGATACAGGGCATCGGCACTATCATGCAATAAGCTAACTTAGCTTGGTCAGCATCAACGTATACCACCTATACTTAAGGAGTATTGTGAGGGAGTTCTCTCTTTCACAAGGAGCACGATACCGTCTTCGATGATGTCTTAAATCTTTACTGATGATGTCTTTAGGCCTATATGATGGACAAATATTTTCGGCTCTCCGGTAGAGTCTTTGAGAGGGTCGAAAATTATAATGGGTAGTATTAAGGGGTGGTTTAAAGGATTATCCCGCAGATCGAAAGATGATCCACGGCACACGAGAGGAACATCATTCAATAGGAACAGAACATCTTGTGTTGCACAAGGCTCTATTGTAAGCCTAGACCAGAAAAGCGCCTCATATGATGTTCTTTGAAGGTTGGATTTTTTCCGCAGGATACGCGTTTCATCAGTTTCACAAACTTCGATTAAGGTCGACATTTAAAGTGTAACTGAAAATGGGTATGACTAATTGATCCAATGGATGTCTGACCGAAGTTTCAGCCAAGGGCTTCAATAACTAAACATTGACCGAAATTCGTATTCATGAAGGCATCAACATCTAAAGGAACGATGTAATCGAACAGACCAAGGAGAAGATAGAAAACTTTATGTAGTTAATTAATTTTGTGAGCCTATTCCATCTCAAAAGAGCCGTCCGTGAAAAAAAAACACTCAATCACTTGATGACCAACACTAGTAGATCATGTAAAACAAAAGACTCTTCCTGATAAACGATGCACATTCAATGACGCTATGGGACCCTTGGTTTAGCCCGAGCATTTAATAAGGATTTGTACCGAAAACGACAGATGAAAGATCAAATAGTAGGAGCTTTTTTGACCGTTTTGTCTGTTCCCTGTATTTTCTCAGAGCTGAAGGTTTACTTTGTCATGAAGACGATTCTCAAAGTGCTTCCTGCTGATGAGTGAATGAAGTCCTATGTGAATAGAGGGAAGAGGTTAGAAAAAATAATTCACGAGAATTCACGAGGTACAAAGGTCATTTCCTATCTTTGTAAAGAGGAGTGGGATGAACAACGCGCCAGTCAAGTGAGATGTGCTCCTGATTAGTAACCTGGAGCTGATCTGGTTGCTTCACGCAGCAGTCAAACGATCACGAATATTTTCGGTCTTATCTCAACATGTGTGAAACGTCACGCCAGCTAACAACTTGTTTAACACTGAGATTGAAGATGGTTTTGTCGATCACTTTTTATATTCGAAAGGTACCGTTATCATATAAGTGAGAGAATACGCGAGCTCTTCCCAGATCGTTTGGTAAATAAGATACTCAGATCAAAGGATCAACGAAAGTTTGTTCCCCACTCGGCTTGGGTGATTCTTCTCTTCTCCACTAAGGTGGTATTTCTCATACTTTTTTTTTGGAGTAGGGAAAAACCTTCAAAAGGCACCTAAGTACTGGCAGATTTTTACTCACTAAAAACTCCTACTGTATTGTCCATCAGCGGTGTCAGGGGACGGAGAGGGAAAATGTGAAATACGTCCACTATCCAACACCGGTCCGTCAAAGTCCATGTCTATAAGTCGTTAAAGACATAGTCAGTTACTTGTCTGCTAGACCCAGCTCTTGTGTTGGCATAGATCCTGGACAATATTCCAGCAGCTGCGTTTTTGTACACATTCTTTTTACCTAGAAAATATGAAACAATCGACGCATTGGCCTCTAGAGAGAAATCGACGAGCTCTCCCTGGAAACACTGGTCGCAGAAACGCTTAGAACAGTTGAATAAGGACGTTGTTGTCATATTTTCCTCTTGGTACTCCTGACAGTTTTCCAGCATTTCTTCTTGCTCTCTCACTTGCTGTCAGAGAAACGTTCCTGTGACGTTCGCTAAGAAACAAATTTTCGCCATCACTTTAAGGAACTTTTCTTACATTCCTAACTTATATCCTTCTAATTTTGCGGTTATGTTATAGTTACACAAAATGGCCGCTGACCGTTCAAGATTGAAAAGAAACATTCAGCACAGCTGGTACCAGCAAGTCTTCGGGACTTAATTTAGACCATATTCAACCAAATATATCTTCAACCGCAGACCACGCCACTTCGCAACAGCCTTCCCGTGAATGAAACCCAAAATTAATTTTATTCAATAATTCAAATGAGTTTTCTTTTTCTTATTAATTTTTTCTTCCTGTTTTTTAATATTAAATGTTCCAAAAAAAATTTCTTTAGGTCTTCTGCACCTTTTTAACCCGTAGAAACCAAAATAATTAAAATATAACTTGGTTTGTGCAATGTGAAAAGTTTTGGATGCAAGCTTTAAAGAGATGTGAAGGGTATGAATTAAGGGTTTTTGTCAAATATTTAGTCTCGTCTACTGAAACTGACAGTATCGTAGTATAATGAAAGGCTATAAAATCTATATAAAGGGATGATTCATTTCTTTGAAAAGTTTTTGTTTAGAAATGACAGGTTTTTGGCGAATATTTAGGCTATATGCTTTTGTTTGTGAATGAAGGGTTCTAGCCGAATATTTAGGCGAGTCTATTAAAATTGACAGCATGGTAATTTCATAAAAACTTGTTGATATGAACGAAAATTTTAATTTCTTTTATTATTTTTTGTATGTTTTCTTTAACAATTTTTTCGCATTGGTAACTTGAGCTCGTGCATTCTTATTGTGTTATAACTTTAAACTGAACTGAAGGATCACACAATCCATCTACTTTGGGCGCTGGAAAATTTCTTGGATTCGGCCATGTTCTGCAGATCTTGAGAAACTGTTTGCAAAACCAGAGTTTGCAATACGTCACGAGGAAGATTCAGCAAAGAATGAGACTTACATCGGTTGTACGATAAAGGATCAATACATGGTCCAGCTGTGTAAAACCACGGACTAGAGAGTTGTACGTTGCAAAATGAATTAAATTTCATGTGTTACGTAGATGATAATGCTACACTAGTTGGTAGACACGAAATGGGGGCACGAACCACTTAGGCTATGCATACTAGTACGGCTAGTAGGGATGACCACTTCAGTCAAACACTCCAGACCATCAATGTTATAGTTTTGACAAATTAAAGGATTCCTAGAGTAAGAACGTATTGAATGGGCAAATCAAAAAATAGCTCTTAAATAAAGCACATCAACTCAGGCTGCTCCGAGCATAAAGGATAACGGCTGAGAACTCGGCAGTGGCTGTTATTATTGCAGTGTATGTTAGTCGTTCAGCAAGGATTCGGTTATTGGTGGCCAACACACACAGTGCAGCTCAAAAATTTGGGTGATACTCTCAACAAGGACCTACACTTTAAATGATTGGAACAGCTATAGAGACTAAGCGGCCGAAACCTTCTCTGCATTCCGCTGACTTAGAGAACAGTCCATTTATGACCGGTATTTTTAGTCGAAGGTGTAATATTAATTTACTTGAAAGAAATCTGCTCCGTATGAAAGGATTGCAACAAGGATGCACTTGAGCGTAAGGGGTATATAAAACGACTTCACCTTATCTGGAACGGACATGGACCATTTACATTAGCTATAGACTGTGGACCTATTAAAAGATGGTGAAGCTCTACCCATCTCAGTTTCTGAGATCTTCTAGGGATGTTTCCAATGACGTCGTCGTTTAATGTATAGCTCACAGTTTCCTGATTGCACATTTTACGTGGGGTATAAAAAATGATGCCTTTGTACGTTGTTATCATGCAAGAGATGACAGGAACAACTATGTTTCCTCCCCTGGAGAATTTTATAATTATAATTTTTTTGACTTTTTTGTCTGTCAAATAGAATCTTCTGGGGCGTTGTTGTCAGACAACCTTTGTAACAAAAATAACTTGCTAGTAACGACAGCGGTTGTTGCCTTTTCTAAAAATTTATTCCTCCTCGTTTTCGGAGGATCTTAGCAACTTGATGGTGGATTGGGGAATCGGAGAAACAAGGCCTGGAGGGTAATAGCGTTTCAATAGGTTCCAGGCTATGGTTCGTAGATTAAGATGTAGATTAGCCTGTGTAACCTGGTCCTAGCAGCTCTGTCCTAGGCTCCAGATGTAAATAGCCTTCACCTCCCAACCACGAAAAAGACTCTTTACTCCAATAACCTGTTTTACTTCTTCTGAAATGAATTTCTCAGATGCTAAATTTATATATTCTTACTAAGCTGACCTTTTTTCGCAGGACGTTACTACCCGTCGAAACTTTGGAACATCCAATTATAATTCGTTACGCAATGATTTTATTTTTTTATCTAGGAATTCCACACCTGAAACGATGAAGTTCGATGCAGTATGTCCTTGTACTCATTATTCATTTCCATGCGCGTACTCTGTTATTTATTCACAGGGATGCGTCATCCTATTCAGTTTTGCAGCACGGATTCAAACCCTCTTTAATATTTATCAGTATGCGATTACTTTCAATCTTTCAATGTTTTTTTGTTGTTGCAATGTTCAATGACCAACATTGAAAACAACCCATATGAAGGTTACATACCTCAGAGCTATTAAAATTCAACAAAAATTAGCTTCGCAAAACAAGACATAAATTTATTTACCCGAAAACAAAACAATTTTTTTTAACCTCGTTAACCTAAATCATTTCACCTATTCAATAAAAAAAAAACCGCGGGCAATCACACACATCTTGTTTTCTTGAACAATTTCGTTGTTTATGCTTATGCGTTATCAACAATTCCAGCAACATCGGACGCCTTGTCGCCGCAAAATCATGCGAAAAAATGGCCGATTGGCACAATTTGTCGCGTGTAAACGATATAATGGAAGGAAAAGAATGAAAGAAAAATAAAATGAGAAGAACAAAACCCTCAAACAAGAGACAAACCAAACGTTCTATGTTGCATTCTAACTGAACTTTAGCGATGATAAGCGCGAAAAAGTCGATCACGCGTAAGTGCTTATTAGCACTTGCTTGTTGATATGTGTGAAAGAACATATGAATATGTTAGTGATCCACCAACTCAACGCTTTAGCATTGACGCGGTTGATTTATGAGGAAATATGCTGTACTAGCGTTTTTCTTCGTAAGCATATTCAGGAATGATTGTTGCTTCATATGTTTGCCTCGCGATCAATGGAGATTCACATTGTTGGTTGTTGTTGGGATGGGGAAGCAGTGGCCAGCTAGAATAAAGAGTTCCAGTATTTTAGAATGGAGCAATAGAACGCAGATTTGGATGACCAAACAACATATGTGTCATCACATATGAAATCAAAACAGCGATCAGTGAGATTTAAGACGTTTCAAAAGCTTTCTAATTTAATTTCATTTATCGACCAGGTCCCATGACTAAGACCTCATTGGATGACACACGATTAAGCTCAAGTCAGTATTTATCAAAGGATAGAAGTCCTTAACTCGAATTTCGAAGAAAACAGCCACCAAAACATCATCAAGTTCGCTGTACAAAGCTGCCAACTTCACAGAAATCTTCCCATGATTATACATAACAGATCCTATTAAATTGTTTCGATAAAAAGTAATGATCTTCGGTGTGCAATCAAGTAGGCGAAGATTGGTCATACCACGCGATCCCCAAGGGCTACATATGTGCAAGCCGCAGTCGCACTCAGGCATGAGAACGTCTAGTGCAATCCAAGTCACATGAGAAGCCCTTCCATTGCACCTACCATGCTCATTTGCATTCAAGTGTGCATGCCTGCCAAGATCCAAAACGAAACGCAGAAACCGAAGAAAAGATGAAATGAAAGCAACGTGAAGTGATCACACTAAACAACTACTCAAAGTATTGGTTCCATGGAGTAACACAGTTGGACTATGCATAGCTTAGTACTGCCCGTTGCCTCCAAGCATATATAAACATTCACATATGTATATTGATGCATTTCACAATGGATTTGTTGGCGCGAGCCTACAAGGTTCGATTGATGCAAGGGGTCCAACTTCTTGGATCAATCCACATACATAGATGCGGCAATGCGAAGCTGTTGGAGTGCAGACATACTTTTTATTCGTTGTATAAAGGCAGATTCAACCGCTCATCGTCACTTACAAAACCCTCCGCTCAAGATCGAAACATGATGATGATCGCTAATAATGATCATCATTGCATTGCAGTTGGATCTTTCAGATACTTTTTCATCGAGCGTGGTATTCGCATCGAATACTTAATGGAGATTAGAGAGTGGTCGATGAAACCAGTGGGAAAGCAAAGGATTTCAGCTAAACTGATGACAAAATAGTGTTTGATCCTGACTTCCTTCCTGTAAGCAACGAAAATGTACTTAGGAAGTACCACACTATACTCCAGATACATCCCTTCAAGATTTGAAGAGTCCTGCTATCAGTTTCAATTCCTTTTCCATAATTCTCAACTGATTCGTTCTCTTGTTCAAAAGATCTAAACAGCTTCAGCAATCCTTTTAACTCCCTTTCCCTAACCTCCATAACATTCATGAACCTGACCGATCTCTGCAAATGGTATTCATATATTTCCTGCTGGTACCACTCCTTATTTTATCTGGTTACTACACACTCTGCATGTTAATAAGTTCGATTCATTTCACAGTTTTAAGTTGAAAGTGATGACGATGATTGCTTTGTAAGGTTGGTAGTAGTACTTTGTGATCTATGTTTTTGTGTCATCTTCATATGTTTAAGCATCCACACTTCATTCTGACAGTGATACATTGTAGTTAACTTTATAAGGCACTGACTAAAATTTAGCAATTAGGTGGTGCTTCGAGCCTAGTTTGGGATATCACCTAAGAAAATCTTCTGCGAGGGTATAGGAGGAACTCAAATATCTGCGAGATAAAATTGAAAATTTTTTTCAAAAATTATTTTGTTTCTTGTGTGATTTCCTGGAATCGCTCATACACGTGACATCAGCATTAAAAACTTTTTGCCAATTGTTCCTCATTGATGTTCTCATCGTTTTCCCTGCAAAACGCAAATTTTATCAATTTAATAATATTTATTTCGAAGAGGAACGAAACTATTTGAAACTATTCTAAACTTGTATAAAATTTAAAATCGTTCCAGCAAAACAAAAACATTTACATACACATTTTTTTTGTGGGGGGAAGGCAATTTACGCCCGGAGTGTGGGACACCTGATAGCGCATGCTACCAGACCGGACTACCCACTAAACACCCGTCTCCTCCTTTCAAGAGACCCTAGCCTGGAACTTTTTGACACATTACTTCGGGCTCGGCCTCTTTTTTCTTCGCCCTAGGGCGCTGTCAAGCTAGAGAAAATCTCCCCCCAGCGGGAGGCGGCAGGATGGAAGAGGAATGCTTGAAATGAGACCCCTCAGACCCCGCGCCACAAGGCAATCCATGATACCTTTTTTTGCTGTAAGTATTGCCCGAGAGTAATGTGCCACATAGGTCCATTTGTCAAAAGATTTCAGCATTCCTCCGACCAGATTGTCTGGAAAAACTTCCCCCATTACCTCCCACAAGCCGCATCCTGTTCCACCTTCTACAGTTGAAGAAGGTGTGACATGCGTCGTCTCTTTTCCCTGGGCAGAAAATGCAGTCTGGGGACCGCCTCTCCTCTCGGCTGGCAGCATATCTAGAACCATCCCCTTTTCTGTCTTAAATTCTCCGTCGCTCTCTAGCTGTACAGCACTCATGAGGAGTCGGCGTTTGCCCGGTGTGAGCCCACCAATGTTACACATGAGTCTACTTAGAGCCGAAACGCCTATTGCGGCCTTTTGCGCCGTTGTCCTGATCTATTCGGAAAAGCTCATTTTCGAATCGATCATTAGTCCCAAATACTTTATCGCAAGTTTTGACTCGACAGCCGCATCTCCGATATAGACATAGACAATAGCCCAGGACATCCTTAGGAGATTTGTTTTGCGATTGGCTTTCCTCGTACTAATTTGAATTTTCTATATCACTGAGCTGATTTTGTTCAGACGGTTTTCTCTCCAATCAGTCAATGATTTGCCTTTCTTATGTCAGAAATTGAATTTATGACTGGAGTCCCGGGCTTCCAGTGTACGCGGTTGTAGTCAGTCAAAAACCGATCACTAAATAACCGTATCGTTTGACCTACAACTATGTCCTAGTATGTACTTAAAAATCTTAAATGCCATGCTACAAGTGGGCTGTTACGCCATAGCTCATTATTCTGTCGGTGAATACTAACATTCTCAAAAAAGTGAGAGTAGAATGAAAGAGAAACAATGGAATTTTATGGTGTCGCACTTTGTCACACTGCAGCTCATAGTTGGGTGTGGCTTCGGCCCTCGGTCCTGGATTTTACTCCAGCAAAAATTAATTGTCTTGCAATTGTTGTGATTGTTTTCGAAAATTTCCAAATATTGTTTATCGAAAACAATATCTTCAAGCCTAGTTGCACTTAATGGAGGTCGATAAAAGTGGTTTTATTTCGTCCAAATCAGTCCCTTTTTTGAAAACAAAATCGTCTCTAGGTACACTCATTTAGCTACATTGTCAAGTTCAATTATAGTCCGGCACGTGTCCTTTTTATTGAGTTTAACTAAACAATTCTAGTGGCCAAGTGCCCAGAAGACTTGTAGTTAGTCTTCTGGGGACTAGCCAATTGGAAATGTCCTTGTAGTACTGACTAGAGTTCTATTTTGCAGTGACCCTGCAAAAATTCCTTATTATCTCAAAAGTAAGGTAAGAGCGCCTTTTCCTTTGGTCAAAAAAAGCATACCTTCGCTCCTTTTGCAAGCAAGTTTTTTTCATCAAGAAGCCTGAAGCAAAAAGTCCCAAAACATTTTTTCAATCGTTGAACGTTTGCTAAGCTTAAACCCATCAAAACTGAACATGATGGAAGGAAACTTGTTGTAGTTTTGAAAATTGTATTCCTCAAATTCTGACAGCTCAAAAATCAAATTGAACAGCAATTGTATTTTAGATATTTTCCCGGCGTTTTTATTGTTTGGTATGAGTTCGCCGCTTGAAGGCTGTCACAAACTGATTCCCTGAATTTTATTTACAATGACCAACTACCTGATGGAGTTTTGGTGTTTGTTACTGACAAGCTTTATTTGAAAGTCGACATAGAATCTATCAATAATTTCATTGGTCTCACAAGGATGGAATTTATTTTATTTAAATCGGTGTTGCTCGAATATTGAATAGTTTCCTTGCATTTTTTTCCCTTCTTTTTTGTATTTTTGAAAATCAGACATACTTCAAACATACGTTCCTTTGAGAACGGGAGGATCTTTATTATAACATGTGATACCATTCAGTGGCATATGTTTTCTTATGAAACTAACTTTTGTATATCTCCTCTGTTCTTCAGCTTTAACCAAACCAATACACATGTAGGCATGTCGGAATCCTCACATATTTAAGTTTACATTACAACATTGTTATCAACATTCAGCGTATCAATAAAAAAAACGTTCGTTTCCATTTGCTTTTAAGATAAGCAAATTCAGAGCTATCTAATAATTGAGAAATGTATAATATTTACATCCGGACTGAATTTCAGTATAAACAAATATATGAACTGTCAACCGAAGGGCTTAAGTTTCAATTTTACTGGATTCAAGGGGAAATCCCGAATTTTATAATTATTTTTTGGCTAAACTGCATTTAAATATTTCGTTGGAAACTGCTTTGATTTTAATGATTTTTGTTTGGAAGGATTGTTAGATAACATAGAAATAAGATAGGTTTTAACCTACTTAAGGTGGAAGGTTACTAAGATTACTAACATACTTTAACTTCATTTCGACACGTTTTTTTATCTTTCTATAACTGGGATCTTCATAAACGTGGCACTTATATTTCAGTATTCCACAGGGATCCCTTCTAGACCATTAATGTTTTGCCGAAATCTGGGGCAAATGAATTTATGATCGCAGTGCGTGAAGTACGATTAATACACTCATTTATTTGCGTCCAACTGAAATATTGTTCAGTTTCAAAAGGAGTGTTGCGATTAGAGTGTGGTATTCAAATTGTTTGAAGAAAGTTCTTCCGTCCTTCTCAATCAATTGACGTAAACACTGATTCATTTCTTGCATATATTGCTTGCAAGCACTTTAATTGTCAACTTGATGATTATGGCTACTATTAAGCGTCACATTAAATACTTGCAGCGATGCGAGCGATTGTTTTCGCTCAATCAATCGCTTCCTTTTTTATTTGTAGGACATCAATATGAAGCCTAACCAGTTTTTCATATGCTGGCAATAATTGTATTCATATCAGGCTTATTAAAATTTTAAGTACAATATAAATCAATCAGTCTGTCTAATGCTCACATACTTGTCGCAGTTCCACACATGACCAGACGAGTATAAAAACGCAGCAGTCCCCAAAAATTTATGATCCCATCATTAAAATCCATGCTCGGTTTGTGTAGCCTTGGATTGTCGGTTTTATGTCGATTTCGTTCTTCTGCCTAATCAAGATTTTTTTCCTGGCATTAACCAAGAACAAACAAAGAAACAAAAAGCAATCCAAGCGAATTCCAGGATAAGTTGCACCCGATTTCCAAGAAAATGAGTTACAGCCTTGGGGAAAATCGAGCAAGGAATCCGTGTAACAGATATTATTGCCTTGATCTGTTCGGCAAAGGCAGATGTAAATGTAGAAATGGATTTTACAATTCCAAGGTAGTTGAATTCATATCAACGCCATGATAAAGTAATCGTTGTCCACGTGCTTCCATTTTGCTGCTCATGCATATCCTTCCCACATTAATATCAACAGAATATATTGAATATAACCATCAGCCAAACGCCTCCCATGAAAATCACTCATTCTTCCGTTGTCAACTTCCAATTTATTGTTATCACACCTTCAATAAATCTATCAGCAATCCATCAAGTGGATGGCAACGAGACAAAATCACCCCTCATTCACATGTATTAATTATTATCAACTCATACATGAGTATAATAGCAAAGTAAATGCAATGGAAAAAGTCGATACGATATCGAAACTTTTACTATCGACTCCTGCATGAGCCGAGCATCGAGTGGTATCCAACCCATTTTATATTCAGCGAATAATTAACCCATTTCCAGTCATTAATTATGAATTAATCGTCACCCTCATCGACCAACAGACCCAAACAAGAATGTTGAAAGCGTCGGTGACAGTTTCGACGCAAAGGACGATGGAAAAAGGAGGCAAAAGGCAGATGTGAAGAGAAAATTAATGTCATTTATTAAAAATAAAAAAGCGAAAGGAGTGGAGCAGGAAGTAATAGGTGGCAAAAGGCTTGTGCTGCAAAGGGAATGATGAGAAAAGCATTTAACGCTTTAACGGTAATTGTGGTAGATGGTCAAAGGATACGCTTTTATTGGTAGTCGATTCTTATTTTATTGCATTGAGTCTAATTAAGAACTTAAATGATCACTCAAAGATGAATTTTGGGGTGGAAGGCATGAGGCTGCAATTTTCCAGCTGTTATATCCTTTTCATATCGAAAACCAAATCTTCCTCCGTATTTCCTTCAAAATTTTCATTATTCTGGGACTAATCACAGCAAGTAAAGAAGATTTTTATGCTTTGCCCCGTAGATATGCCACTGGCAAATAAATTTTCATCCTAATGCACTTAATGTGTCCTTCGTTCGCATTATTCGTTAATGAAAAATGGTCCAAATGATTCCGGGCTTATAACAGACTGCTGAGGGCTAACAAATCATATTTTCCACTCAACTACTGTTGGGAGTAATTAGGAAACGTAAATATTTCGGAAATGATGTCCTTTCTTTGTAGTTTACGAGTATTTTAAGCGCAAATGAGATACTGAAGAATAGATTTATAGCCTTGTTAGCAATATATTGGGGATGTATACTTTGAATGATGTAAAAGATTCAAAAGATATTACCAGAGTTTCATATTTTCAAAACGTCTGAGGGTACTCCATTTGATTCTAATCAATGGAAATACTCAATTTCACCTTTTTTAGTTATCACGTTTGTCAAATCTTCCTTTAAACATTTCGAATGTGACTTATGCGTCTGATTTTGTGAGACATCAATACCACCCTATCTAGGTTAATTAGATTAGTTAATTATAGGTGACTAAAAGATGGTACTAGGTACTTGAACTACATGTCAAATTGCTCACTGCTCTCAGCATCATCCAATGGATGAAGCAGGACGTCTTACTAAATTAAAAGAGGGTCGTTTTCGTATGAAATTTACAAGCTTGTTGAAAAAAAAATGCTGGGAATATGTGTCGTAAGTAACAACAGTAGTTGAAGTAAAAAGTTTTTTTGTGGCAAGGTAGTGAATACTTTTACCCTACTGGGGCTACCCACTTAAAACCTGTCTCTCCTGTCAACCCTACACAACGTAACCTGGAACAGTTCAAAACATTATTTAGGGGTAAGTCTTGTTTTCCTACGCTTATAATACACCTTCATGTTATGGGAATCCCTTCTCTAGCTAAAAACAAAGGCGTGCTCCGCCCCCGATGCAACCTGGTGCTTCAATTTTCCTTTTTTCATGGCTGCTTTAGCATAATTTTTCATGCGATTGCCTTTCGAAACAATTCTATGCAATTCTCCAACTATTGTTTCTAAGAGCAACTTTCCAATTTCTCTAAAGACCCGGACTAGTTTGACACATTACTTCCGGCTAAGTCTCCTGTTCCTTCACTTAGAGACGTCTTCATATTACTGGAATTTATCCTCCCGTGGCATAGAATGAACAGGACATAAGTAGAAGTAAAGAGATCCCATAGATTTGATATCCCTTCCTGACAAAACTGTCAAAACTGCCCAGGCACAATGAGCCACAGGATTCCATCTATCGATCATCTAATTTCTCTGACGAAGAGTTTCTCAAAACCCTCTCAAACAGTCCTTTATCTGATTATTCTATTGCAAGGAATAAGCAGGTCAGTTGTTCTATTAGCTTTCAGATACATATAAGGTATTATTCACTTCTCCAAAACATCTGAATTGGGTACGATGATCTACCAATCTTTTGGATGTAAGCTCAGAAACATCAACTCAAGAGCTTGGCTTAGTACAAATAAGTCTCACTACGCGCTCGATAGAACCATAGAACCCAATGAGTAATCAGACGTTCCAGAACGTTGCAGACGTGCTCCGGAACTGTTTCTTATCGGTGAAAGAGCGCCATATCTCTTCTCTGTTGACCTCTTTACTGTTGTCTTCACTTAAGGTAAATATTAATAATATATAATAAAATAAAAAGATGGATAGGATCACTGTCATTGCCAAAATTGCCATCCTGGAGGCCGAAATACGAAATGTGTATTCAATTTGCAGGGTTCCTTATCTCTGTACTGATGTTAACCGCTGAGGGTGTCAACTCATTGAGAGGAACAGACGGCGCCATTGTACTGGCCAATCATTATGTGAGTGCCGTTACACTAGGTGCTGCCTTGTCAGCTTATGTCCTGATTTCCTCAATAAATTCAACTTCAAGTCTACCAATTAGGCCAGGTATTTCAACGCTGGTTGTGTCTTCCAATGCTTTTCCGATACTCCCAAAATTGACATTGACAGTTCCATCCGAGCATCACTTAAATAGTTTATTATAAACTAAACTAAAATTGGCTAAAGGTTATTTTCGGATTTTATTCCATTTATCATTTTCCAAATTATTTTATGTACAAATTTATCCTTTTCCATGAATACTATATGTGTTGAGGATAGTGGATATTCGTAACTCGTGCTTATGTGATGTACTGACATATGTGACAAATAATTATGAAAGGTGACAGATGATTATGATTGTCAGCACGATGGAACCAGGACAGCGTTGCCAACTTATTAAAGATGATATCAATTTAGTTTAGAAAAATTAGTATCAATAATTTAAATATCAACTTCTAATAGAACACCTGGCATAGCACGTCCGTACGCCAACTTCGAGGTGGTATAAATAGAAATCTATTGAAAGAATTATCAAAAAAAAAAAATTAAAAGGACAATTTTCCGTTCCTGTGTTAAGATAATTTGTCATGGGTTAATCTATGGAAAAGCAAGACAATGTGCAAAATAATAAAATTATTTTGAGTTATTTTTGCAGCTAATATAAAATTTACTTTCCAAGAATGATTTGTGCTTTAAAATTATGGTTATTCAATAGTTTAAATTATTGGTTTTTTTGATGGGTCTTGCGGCAGGGCCTCTGTCTTGAAACCACTGACAAACTTGGTTGGGTGTGGTTCTAGATAAAATGATCGCCTATTCACTTCGAGATAAACCGCTGGTACTGCCCAATCCTCCCCCCCCCCCCATAAATTGGTCTTCAAGGACTACTACAACGATATTGCTTATAATCCTTCTCTTGATACTGCGCAATTTTTTGAACCCCGGAAGTAAGAATCTTCCAGCACTTTGATGGGGTCACCATACGAGCGATGGTTACCTTCATAGTATGTCTGGTCTATAACGTAAATTCCTGGATTCTCATGATTGCAACATGTAAAGCATTCAATAAATAGATTTTTGCATTTGATATTTCACTTATTACCAACACCTGTACATGTATTTATTTTCCAAGATTACTTTATAAATCTTCCGATAAACCAGTGATAGGAAATTTGAAAAAACAAATTGGATTTATTTATCATAATTTCATGTCAATATCCGATAAAGACGATTTATATGTATTTTTAGCAAAATATGATATCAAACAATCTGGCCAATTCAGTTCACAAGCCCAACGCGTACGTTCGCATGAGCAAATCAATTAAAATTTGTTATGATTATCTATAAGATATTTATAGATTTGCAAATAAATCATCCGTAAAGTTTACACATGTGTTAGCCTGTTCGCTACTTATGGTGAAAAAGAGATTAGATACTACCAGCAGGAATGAAGACATGTTACCGCAGCATTTGTAAGACGATTTTATGTAGACGTTCGTTTAGTAGATTCAATGAGTCCCGGTAACTTTCTTTTAGTGAGTCCAATCATATAATAGAGGATTCTAGCTGAAATCATCTTACAAGGAGCGTAGTTTTGTTTTCATTCTGGTCGAAAAATCTAACAAAAACTCGCTAATACAGTCTTCATAACTTTCCAATTGAAAATTAGCAGTAATGTTGCTACTTTTCCACTGGTCTTTTTCCTGCAATGAAAATCTCATACCGCCTATCATTAAACGTAGTCTTGGGACTACTACTACACTGTGTACTTTCAGTGCGATAATAATTACACAGCTCATAGCAAGATAAGCAGCTTAACACGGCTGGTATGTCGTTCAAACAGCAGCAAACACCGTTACAGCTTAACGTAAAAGAAGATACACCATCTTCCACATATGAAGAAATTGCGGGAAACGAAGAACGTAAAGCTAGAAATACATTTGGATGCACTTGTACAAAGAAGACTCACGATCATGGTCGTTGGGGAAATTGAATAACTGCGGAGGGAATTCGTAGCGTATTTTCAGGAAAATACCAAAGTACATACGAGGAAGTGTTGCAAGACATATGAAGCAACAAAATTATTAAATCTCTTCAATCTTAATCCTATAATGATGCGTTATAAGTAGAGACAGGAGTTTAGAATTTTTGGCATCTTAATTGCTAGTTTAATTCGCCTTCCACAACTTTAAACAATTTATTTATTATTTACATACAATTTCGTTGTTTGTATCCTTAAAAAGTCAGTAGTCGTTCAACGTTTGAAACCAAATTTTCATCTTATCCGAGAGAATGTTCCAAGCAGATTACAATTCAAATGTGAACATAATTTACTTCCGGTTCCTTGTTAATCCTGCCGATATAAAATATCCAGTAAACCCTACATTGAATGTTCCAACGAAAGCAACAAAGAAAAAGAAATTTGCATGCCAATCTTTTGCCTAGAGGACATGAAACCATCTACCAATGTCCTTTTATATTTTACATATGTTTCTACAGCTACATGCTCAGAAACTCACACGTATACATTTCAAGCTGGGAACGTTCTATTCGCCCCAACAACATAATGGGCACAAAACTAGGTGATTGTAAGTGAAACTCGAACAAATCCCTAATCTAATCCCTGGAAGCATCTTTTTCCGCCTCACAAGAAAACAAGTATTCTTCGGGCGACCAAGCTACTTATCACCTTCTTATCGTTGCCGAATGGTTCTGGCACAAGCGAGACCAGCGAAATAACTGCAAATTACACACGACAACAGTCATACAGCCGTGAATGAGCGGAGTAAAAAGGACAACGAACGCAAACAGACCATGCACGGCCAAAAAGGATGTCGAAGGCAAACCCATAACCACCCACATGATATCACCTCAAACTGGTCCCTGTTCTACCCTGAATTGTCTTACAGTGTAGGACAACAATTTGGTTAATTTTGCACTCACTCAACTGAAAGGATGAGCATCACAAATAGTACGTATTGAAGCAAAAATATCCGGTCACGGTCGACACAGGACCAAAAGGGGCAGAAATCGTCTTAAGCCTGGAAGGCGAAAAAATCTGGACTGATGAAATTTGAGTATTAGTTATGACGAGATTGTCATCAAGTCTCTTGAGACACGAAACAAAAAAACAATTAGTCAAAAGGATAATGACGTCATGCGATAAGAAAAGGTCAAACAAATAAAAATCAGGCAAAAATACTCATTTTCCGAAACAGATGTTTTCCAACAGGATCCCTGTCAAAAGTCAAAAAAGAAAAAAAATTCTGTACCTGGCGCGCATTGTCTGAAAGCGGCAAAAACGGATACACCATAAACGTATCTGTATCCTTAAATTGTACGAGCACTTTCCGAGAGTCGACGAGAATTTAAGCAATTAAAATATGATTTTGGTCGGAGGCGCAATGCAAATAAATTCATAGAAAAATCCTTCTTGTGCAAACCAAGTCAATGTCCTTGCGAAACGCTCATTGTTTCTCTACCACATCTCCGAGAAACATCGTTCGTTGGACTGTTTGCCTGGTAAACAGGGTCTATACATTTTCCTTGTTGTTACTTACACATACTAAACAAAGTCGGGACCAAACAGTGGTCGGTTATTGATGTCGGAAGGTGAACAACGTGAAACAAAACCAATAAAAAGGTGTTGGGACCTCTATAGCGAAAGAAGAAAAAGATCTGTTACCGGGATTTGTTTTTGTTTGAAGGATAATTACATAGGGATTAAGTACACTTTTGTATACCAACCGACCGTCTAATATAATAGACTTTTCTTATCTTTTGATGTGACCTGAAATGCTTCTCTAATGGACTTTATTGTAACTAATCCCTTCATTATATCATAAGGACTTTAGCACGAGGCGGCTGAGAAATGAAGGTGGATTGTGTAAGATAGAATGACAAGTTTTGTACGTACTATATGTGTATGAAGATTTGATTTTGGTTTGGTGAATTCCTTTGTTGAATTGTTTGTGTGACATGTTACTTTGTGCAATAATTGTAGCTTTGATAAGATTATGTAATTAATGTGCCAGAATGAAGAGGCGGATAAACTAAATTGCTCAAGGATAATACGTTCTTTTAGTTCCCGATTCGTTAGCGAGCTGTTGGTCCAATGATTGTGGCTAACAATCAATCATGCAATGTATTGACTTTTTGAAGAAATTAAGCTCAATGAGCTGCAAAGTTGGTATTCTTGTGGCTCATCACGATCTACTACCTTATATCCTGGTCAGATAAGCCAAGGATCTTTTGTTTCAAATTTGAATGGACCTCAAAATGATCGTAATTTGATTTCGATGTTTTATGGACGATTAAACTTTTAATAAATTCAAGTATTGTTCTCACAAAGGCATGTCATAAAGGCCCAATAAAAATCCCTTTTCAGTATCCAAAAACAACAAAATAGGAAAAAACAACTGCCCACAATAATCAGGAACAGAAAAAATATTTTTCGTTCTGTAAATCTTTCACATATAAACTCAAAATTGTCATTCGTTACTATTTTCTTAATAAAAAATAGTAACGAAGGATAATTTTAACATATTTTAAGTAGCTATTTTGTCTTCACAAAATTCTCCAAAAGAAAGCAGAAATAAAAGCACTTCCTTTTAATTTGTGAATGTTTCATAGTTTCCGGTTTCAAGACATATTAGACAATCACAAAATTAAATGGTAGCTCGTTACTTCAATCCTGATGATACTGCATTTCACGCTTTTTTGTGTCCTACCTTTAAAAATGGAAGTAAGACAGGTCCTAGTGACCAAAAGAATCTTATCACATAGTTGGATCTATACTAAAGCCTATTCAGGAACCGTTGACAAAGAAAACTAGATGTTGTGTCTGCTATTTCGTCATCTGATATATGTCCACGTTTAATACATTTCGCAAGTAACCAGTCAAAAAGCAAGATCTTGAATGAACTATAATCGAGCGTGACCTTCATTACACGCTAACTTGAGCAGGAGATTTTTTCGCCTGACCTAAATTTGACCCCGACTCGATCTAGACTAGACTGAAATCGAGCTTTACCTTTAAAAGATGTTAGCTTAAGCTAGGATCGATCTTGCCTGACCTACATTTGACGCCAATTCGATCTTGACTTTACTAAAATCGAACTTGATCTATCCAATTGGATTTTGACTTCACTGAAATCGAGCTTGACCTTAATAAAATGTTAGCTTGAGCTGGGATCAACCTCACCTGACCTATATTTGACCCCAACTCTATCTTGACTGAAATAAATCGGGCTTGAATTTCTTTCAACGTAGACCTGAGCTGGTATTGACCTTGTCTCTTCTAGAGTTGACCCCAATGCGATTTTGAGTCGACTGAAATCGAGCTTGACCTTTATTGGATGTCAACCTGAAAAGAAAGTGACCTCGCTTGCCCCTAGATTTGACCCTAATTCAATCTTGACTTGCAAGAAATCGAGTTTGACCTTCCTTATACGTTGACCAAAACTTGGATCGACCTTGTCTGCCCTAAAGTTAACCCCAATGCGATCTTAATTGACTGAATTTTTTCAACAAGGAATCCGTATGCTATTGGTAAGGTGCAGAAAAGTGGATCCTTGGTTGGACGAGAAATTTTCTGGATGCGGAATTCATATGCTTTCCAGATGTGAAAAATTTGCAAATAATGATGGAAAACATTTGTCATAAAGTACTTTGCACCACTTTTTGGGATGTTTTTGAAGTGACAAAAACTGGCCTTAAACTGATTTCTCTTTGCTTTGCCTCTACGAAAAAGATTTATTATTTCATGAGAATATGGAATTTTTTTATTTTCCTGATGTATCAAAGCTATAGATGTGTACAGTAATTTCTATGATCTTGATTTTCTCCAAGTACAACTCGTGTTGAAACTTTTAAGTGCTTGTCGAGCTGGACATTCAGATGATTGATGCAGAATTCATATTTGGGTTCTATTTATGATAAAGTGAAGTTTCGTTCATTAAATTTCATTTATCATTAGGCCATATGTTAAGCCATGTAGTAGCATACACGATACTTTACTGGCCCTTTATGAATAGGCATATCTATAGCACACTGACTACAGCGTGTCTTGGTCTATGTACTATAAGACTTGCTTGATCGACTTTCAATGTAATTTTAAGCTTGAATCACCATCAGCTCTCTGCTTCTTATATCAAGTATTCAATGCAAAATGCAATCAAATATGCAAAAATTTTGAATAGAAACCGATGTCTCTTTTGCAGTATTTATTGTTCTGCTCAACAGTATCCAGATAATTGTTCAGGACTTGGATCCATTCACATTGTTATTCAAAAGCTCTTTAACAAAAACTTATGAGCATAAATATGAGCGCTTACCCTCAGCTCAAACTATGTCCTACAAAATGCTAAAGTAAAAATTTTAAAGAGTACTGACCCCAGCATCGTTCCTTCAGGCAAACCAGGAAACAATCATGAAATTTGGCCAGCAATGTTTCAGTTGTTCTTTTGTTAAAAAGAATCATTAACCATTGATAGGTAATTAACAATAACAATTTAAAAAACAAAAAGAAAATGTGCAAGCATGACCCGAACGGAAGTAATTAAGTTACAATTTTCTCCCAACTGGAGCGATTTCAAAATAACCTGTTGGTGCCCCCATTTGAACAACCAAAAAGACACAAAAAAATAAATCAAATTTAACATGAATATATTGTAAAAGAAAGATATTAAGTGCCCGGTTTACCACATTTTATATCTTAAAACCTTCTTGCTTTTTCTTGACGAAGCTCAAACTCATACACACGCCACGACATTCATGTGCAACCACTTGATATATTAGTACCTTGAAATAACTGACGTGTTTTTCGAAAGTTATATCTCCACGAATGAGGAATCGTACGATCTGCTCTATATTTCCTAAGTACAATGGGTTTTACTAGCATTTTTTGCTTTGATTTTTCTTTTTCTTTCATCAGACACCGATACACATACAATGATCCGAACATGTGCAACATACATTTAATATCAAGCACTTATGTATTATGATAAAAACAGATGGGAAGGTCTTTTTTTCCATTTTTATTTCACCTTAAAAACGCCGTGACCACACCACAACTCTATAGAAAATTAAATTTTCAAATTCCAATCGTTTTGCATAACTATTTTAGATTGCGTAGCACAAAAGTAAAAGAAATAGCTTTGAATGTGGACGCCATCGTGTATGTATGCAAAAAAAAAGACAAATATTGGAAGCGAAAATTCGGTGAATCGTCGAAAGTAAATTTTCCCACCGAAATTAGGTTATCTAAATGGAAATAAAAAAAAAACCCAAAAGGTCGCACTATAAAATGTTAGTGATAAATACTCGAATATGTACACACGAATAATGTACAAATTATTTGTACATATGTGGTATGACTATATATGAACGCTAGTTTGGATACAGACACAAAGCCACAAATAATCGTATGAACTTGATAAACTACGGAATGTGCAGTATGCGCGGCTTAACAGTTACGAAAAAGCTGCACGAAAAGAATAAATGGAATTTCTCTAGCAATGAAAGAAATCAGTACTAAAGAAAAGACCTCACGAATGATTTCTTTTATGGCGCTGAGCCGTTGCACATAGCCAGAGTTAAATTTATTACTTACTCCAGTTGGCGGTAAATTTTCAAAAAGAAAAAATAATTTTGACTCTAGTCTACTGCGAAAGACATTTTTTTTTCTGCTACCATGCAACACTGACAAGCGATAAGTTCAAGATTAAACTCTGCAAATCAGTTACAATAAAGTTTTTTTTTTTTTTGACTTTTGTTGCAGTTTATTTGAAATCATATCAGCGCAAACTGTCCAAAACGATTTATGTATGTCCAAAAACAGCTAATTAAGAGCTTACAATACTTGGAATTCAAAAACAATTTTGGTGACGTCGAAGCCTACCACGTCACTGGACCGACTATCACTTACGCTTTCTTATGTCAGTTGTTTCACATACGCGAAAATATGTTATTAAATTTTATTGCCGTTAATGGAGGCCGTGTGTATGTTACTTTTTTGCTTTTCTTCGCCATTCGTCTCGTTGTTGTTTTTGGTCTCTCTTTCAAACCCGCTGTCGACTAACTGACTGACTTGTAAGTTAAGCTTTTTATGAGATAACACTTCATATGCTTTATACATACATACGTCAACTGATTACCGCGATGTTTTCTCCAGCAAGACAAAGATAGGAAATCTTAAGAATTAAGACGAAGTTTGACTTTGGGTTTTTTTCGCGAGAATTTACTTTAAAATTTCGCGTTAAAAAACTCTATTGATCCGAAGATTAGTGCAAAGCTTATTTTGTCATTGAAATTTGAATATTAATAAGATTTAGGCAGTACCCGACATTTTTTCTCAGGAAAACTACTCAGTTTCTTTTGACAGGCGTCTTGGTTTTATAGTTCATCATGGGCACATTTCTTTGTTTAACAATAAAAAAAAACTATTTTGAAATACACTGATATACTATCGAGCCAGTAAGTCATAAAACTACACTAACGACCAACACTTTTGAGGCCTGATTTTTTCGATACAGTAGTCCTTTACCACAGCACATCGCATTCTATTACTAACATTGGCCTACTGAAGAAATTGGTCATCAAACTCTCTAGGTCCATCTGGTAATGTCATGACGTTATATCTAGTCCTATAGAGTTATAGCTCTACACCTCCAAATCCTATGAAGTATTATCTCCTCGTTATCTGCATATCAATACCTTTTTCAAAATTTGCCTGAATCTATGTATTTGATTCTTGTCCTTCTAACGCATGTAACAAATCCAAGCACTGTCCGCTTCATTTAGTACTGGTAAAAACTTCTCATGTTCAACGTTTGACACGTAAATCAACATACCTCTTACGGTCTTGGGAAGACCACAACAAACATGTGTGGGTCCCGCTGGCTTCACCACATCCAGCACTACGCCATCAAAGAAGAGTGCGCTACCCCAAAATTGATCACTCGAAGACTCAATCAGCACCTACCTCAAGAGATCCAGGTGATCCCAACTAATCAAAACACCCTAGCAACCAGCATGCCACTAGCGACAATTTACGCTTTGCTGCTTATTATTCAAGGCTAAATCTAGTTTGTGAACATGAAGTCAACTAACTGACTAATTAAATGAATTAAAAATTACGTATATGAATAACTAAAAAAAATCCAACGAAACCTTAAATTACTCCTCTCTAACTTTGGGGCTCCGGTTTCTGAGCGAATGACTCCGGCGAATTTTGTCTTAATTTTTCGGCCAACCGTTGTTTTTCACGTTAGCTGTCAAGATCGTACTCGATTCGGATAACCACTCTTCAGCGCAATATATTTCGATTTCTATGAAATACCATACATCTTCAACTTTCTCCTCTGTTTTGAAGTCTGTCTCCGGAGCAACAAAAGAAAAACAATCGCTTCATTCTTCCTCTTGCCTTCATATTGCCCTGGCCCCTTTCCTGAATTCAAAGGAGTGGCTGGTTTCTTAATCTTTAACAGGCATTTCTACACGTCTGCCACCCAAAGGAAACCTGGCATTATCTTCGTGAAAAACCTCAAACCAATACTGAAGTTGAATGAGGGCCTTTTAAATCCTTAGATTTTATTGGGCGGTTTCCACGGATTTGCGGGCTTACACCATGTCATCTGAAAAGCTGGTTTTTTTTCTTCACAGTGAAGATTTTTCATTTAAAAAAAGCATTAGCAGCTTATCTGCTTAACGCAGTAACATTACTTTAGCTCTAAACGTGCTTATGACCAGCCGTAAGTCATTGAATCCTGTCAATGGCATTGACAGCAGTAGTAATTATACGTAGTAATTCCAATTTCTAAAGTAATTCTACGATAAGAACCTAGTCCCTGGTTCTGATTTCTGAAGTGTTTAAGGCATTGTCCTAGTATGAATATCTATCTCAAAAGCAATAATTCATAAGGCTACGTAGCGCAACTTAGGGATCTTTTGCTTTCCTACTTTAACAGCTTCTGACTTTCTGCTTGTACAGCGAAAAATAATTTGTGGCCTGTCGCCGGAGGAAGATTTTAGCAATTTGAAAATATTCTATCACTTTTTTTGTTGAAAACAATTACTAAGATTCTAATTTCATTGTCTTCCCACTCCACCTTCAATCTAAAATTTTTTTAACAAACAATCTTCCTTCCTTGTTGTCACTATATCTTTTGAAGTAAAACATTTGGATGTCATCTTTGTTGTAGATGAGAACAGTTGTTATTGCTTTAGCTCAGTGGAAAGATCTTTTGACAGGACTAAGAACAATGTAGGTACCAAAACTTACCGGCCAAAATTTAGAACTCAGCAACGTTCAAATTCTGCAGGAACCTTAGTGTGACCTCTAAGGTTACCTTTAAGGAAAATGTAGTCCGACATTGGTGCTTGATTTTCCGGGTGATTTCAATATTGGAAATTTCGCTTAAAAAGCGACGCGACGATGAGACAGGAGCAATTCAAATTGATACGATGAATAAATTGATATTTGAAAATTCTGTCAAATGTTGCTAATCAGGATTTCTCCACGACTTAGAAACACTCTTGTAATGTGTTCTCTTGACGAATGAAGACTAGTTGGAAGGAAACGTACCAGAAAGGCATAAAAATAAGAATAATACCAAAGCGTAAAAAAAGCGTTTTGGAATATTTCTGAGGAAATTTCAGGAAAACTGGAGGGTAAGAATTCACGAATCATATTTGAAATTTGACTGAAAACCAAGGTTACACAAGTAATGAGTTTGTTAGTTTGAAATTTTATAACTAAAAGAATACTACAAATTTCACTTACCCTTCTCTCCCACACTCATCGATACACATCTCAAAATAAACCTTAACCGCATACATACGGTTACGCCCAGATTTTCAAAAGAAAGTCAAAATGCGATGTCCCTTATGTGACGGGAGCCAAACGACGGTGAGTTCAGATCTGGTCATCATTGCTTAAGAATTTAACTGAGAGTCGGTTGGTTTTGAACACTATAATAATTTAAACACGAAGATTTTTCTAGATACTTTAAACGACCCCTACCTGCTCCATTGACCAATGCACCTTCGGATAAGGACATTGGAGACCGATAAATTTACAGCAAAGTAACCTATCTGAGACGGCATACTGCCAAAACCCGTCTGTAAATGAAGTATCCAAGTAAGGCGAAGACGGTGATTTTTGTTGGGAAAATCATGGAAAATTAGTAGATAGCAGAGAAAACCAATCGGATATTTACCATCTGAACAACTGATGTTCCGTAACTGAAAATTTATTTTATATAATAATTTCTACCATGTTAGTGTTCTACTCGTTTAACGCACACCTTCAAATTCTTCGGGTCTTTTAAAAACCATCGATTTTTCGCAGGAATATCTATTTTACTTATGGGTTCAGTTTTCACTCAGCCAAGAGGTTGTCTCATACCTAATAAATTTTGGCAGTTAGGCTTATAACAGCGTGTTTATGTTTCTATACATTGGCTCGCTTTCACATGTCACAAACATTGCAAAAGGTATCAGCCCCTTGTATCTCTGTCGGAAACGGGAGACCTTCCCTCAGTTTCTAGAAAACTCAAATTCGAAAAGAAGTTAGAAGTTCGTTTAAACCGCATAAGGAAGAAAAAAAAGTTAGTCGTTACCAGGGTTTCCCAGTTAGCTGATGCAGTCGGACAGATCGAGACTGTTCAAAGCGTTACTTAAGAAAAGCCAATGCCCAAGAGGGGCTATAGCGCCACGGCAACAAGGATGAATTAAAGAGATGATCGGCCAATATTGTCCTCTCATACAATAAAAATCGTATTCTTGACCTTTACGGACTCAACGACTGGCAAGCTACATTATGCATGTGTCGGAATCTAAAGAACTTCAATCAAGACCCGGGACCTTGAACTGGAATGTATATTTTAGCCCAAAGGATCGGTAGTCGATAAATAAATACACCCATGCTCGTGAAAATTTTAGTCAAAAATGTTGACCGGAATCCACTGAAACAGTATCATCCGAATTTCTTTGCTTAAATTTTGCTTAATACATGGCCGAATATTATTAGGTGTTTCATATGGTTTTCTCATAAGTAATGCATGTAAACCTTCAGGGGTTTACTTTGCACCTAGGACTCTGAAAGGAAATCAATTTTAGCCAATCAAAAGCCAATGAATGTTACATCTGCTTCAGAAGTCAAAGCTTCTTCGTTTGCTTCGACAAAAAAGTGGCTTCTTGTATTTTCTTATCTCCTGTGTGAGAATACATCGTTTGCTTATTTTGCCCGCAAACGACTTGGTAAGAGTTTATATGCCTCTCTTCTTCTTCTTATTCTCCTTCTTAGCACAAAAACCCCTCTCGGGCCTTCACTTGCAACAAGCTCCCCCAACTGTCTCGGTCCATTGACCGCGTCCTCCAATTTTGAAAATGTTTTTCTTGTCCATTCCAATACAAGCTCAACACACCTTCCTGTCAAAGCCGCCGAGGAAGGGCTTGGATATTTAACGAAGAAGAAGGTCTTGGGGCTTGGGTCGCAAGGATTTATTTCATCCTCCATCCTCTATATCCCCCTTTTTCTACTATGCCTCTACGGAAGAAATTTGTTTGTTTTTGACTCATGCAGGAACGACGAACGCTGTCAAAGGTCCTCTTCGCGCCAATTGATCTTCTTGCTCATCACCCGTAATACCTCCTCGCTATCTCACACATCTGACACACTCAGTGAAAAGTAAATCTCTTCACCGCTCGTCCTTATTGTACAGTCATGAAAATTCCTCTGAATGCTTATGTTGGATATATTAACGTTGACGGCTGGTTCTAGGCTTTCTTTGGCCGTTACATGTCAACATACCCCAGAATAGCCTCCAAGCGTAACCTAAAGACCGAAAGTCTTGGAGCGGAGTTGCTAGTTGAGAAACAGTATTTTGGGACAAAAACAAATGAACAAATTGATGTGGTCAAAATAAAACTTAACAAGCAGAATGCGACTTACAATAATTTATGAACGAGGTCATAGGTCAAACTCAAAAGTAGCACTGTTGACCTTATGTGGCAAGTTATTAATAGAATGGAAGGATTAAAACGAATACACCAATCAGGATACATATTAGGGTGCTTGTTTTGGAACCATTTTCAATTTTCCATGTATTCTCACTATTTCTTCGTCTACTCAACAAAAGAAATCTACGAAGAAAGTAAAGAATGCGCTCTGCATGCCACAGAAGCCATGTAGGTAGTGTACAGTAAAATTGGTGTAGTAGCTCACTAACTTTACATCGTTCCGCACTTTGCAAAGGGCCTCTTGTCTCAATCAACAACTATTCAATTTTCTTTTGTAGTTTACAAATCGCTTTATTGTAAACCCGATATCTTTTGTGGTATTTATTTTCTTCAATCGTTTCTCTATATCGTTTGATGTAAAAGCCGCTTTTATGTCACTCTCTCTTTCTTGCTCTTCTCTCTCTTTTCCTGTTGAATGCGTAAGGGGGATCGAATTCCATCCGGCACATGCATGAATTCATGCATGTTGTTTAAACCAACAACAAATTTTTCATTTGGACCACCAAACTTATTCAGTGTTGCAAGAATCCTCTCGGTGAAGGGGACTATCCGCTCAATCATAAAATGATTTTACAACAAAAAAGCAACCGGAGAAATCCTTCTTTCGTTCAGTATTCGATCAGAGCAAGTGTGGCTGTGTGCAGTTGTACATTGATAATTTATTAAGGAGTTTTCCCTACCCTTAAAAAAAACGATGGTCAAATAAAAATGTTCTCTCTTTTCCAACCATTCACATCTCTCTTCGGGAATTTTATTTATCCTTCCAGACGCCGTAACAACGTGAGAGGAGAAACATAAGGTGTCTCAATAACTTCTTAAGCTAATCCCGAATTCATTCTGTTTGCCATTTGCACCACCATCATCTATACACCACCCCATCCCGATTGTTTATTGTTGCGCCTGCATGGTGGTCATGAATTTACCACCCAATCGAGTAGACAAAGGACTAACAAACGCGAATGTGAACTAAACTCGTCCTTACAACAGACCGAGGGTTTCACAAGAATAAAATGTACATTGTTGGATAAAGGACGAACAGAGTGGGGTTATATTGCAGGATCAAGACTGAACTTGGATATAATAGTATCACAGGCAGAATATCGACAACATTGTTTGCTAACCTTCTCACTCTTTTGCCTGAAATTTTGCTGCCCTTTTTCTCTACGCCCGAGGTGAATTGTTCGGTGACGGAAAGGACGAACGAACGAACGAACACATTATTTAGTTAAAGAGGGTAAAACCATTTATTTGTCGACTTTGATATACACGCTCTTTGCTTGATTTGATGTGCATGGGACCCAGAGTGAAGTTTATAGTCGAAGTGAATCTGAAAACAGGTCGCCTTGATATTGTTGTCATCGTCATCCTTGTCGTTGTCGTCGTCACCATGAAATTTAATTAAATTAACTCGTGTGAAGTTGTTATAAGGAGTTGTTCAATCAATGATTGGATAGTGATGGTTAGAGATTCACTATGAATAAAATACACCCCCTCTAGGCTGATGATTATTGGTTCCTAATTAAAATGCAAATAGTATTGTTTGTTGCAAGGATAATGGTAGAAGTTAAATTGTGCCATCAAGTGATGCAATTGTTCAATTGTTTGTAAAATGAAGAAGTAACGCATGCTTGCATGTAGGAAGAATCTCATTTAAAAACGATTATCATACCTCGATTGTTGACAAATTATGCGTATCCGTGCTGTGGGAGAAGACAATAACAAGCCAAAGGATATTCAGTCATATTTTTGATATACGTGAAATTATCTATCGGCTGAAAAATTATTTCTTGACTTAATATTTTCTTTTACTTCCGTGTGTGATGCAATCGATTTTCCTGCTTTGTCCTTGATAAGGAATTTCTTCCCCCTGACGCTATAGGTAACGGAATTTATATGATTATATATGACAAAATATATTGAAAATGAATATTCTAACATATTCCCGACTTAATTTGAAAAAGAATGGATATGAATTCCTGGTATTATTTTCTCCAAAAACGCAGCAAGGTAGACTGGGTACGATTGTTACAGTTTTCCGTCTATAATTTTCACACCTGTAATTTTTTGAGGTATTCCAAGGAAAATGTGAGGCTCATTAAAAAATTTGAAGGTATGTATCCAACGTGGTGGTAGTAAAATACCTCAAAGTCAAACTACTCTTCCTGGTTTGCCGAGTAAAACATTGAATACTGAGATATGTCACAAATTTTACGTTTGGCCTTCAATCCTTTACATTTTTCTCCATGTTCTTGCCTGATTGCCTCTTTTCCAGGAGTTCTCCTGGTTTAAGAGGGTCTGAATTGTCTTCGGGCAGGTTTTGGTAGTAGCCGATCAATTTCAGCGGATGCTATCAACTGAACATTGCTGGGATTTAAACTTCAAGGTTCGTCCGACAATGAAGCTGATATTGGAGGTGTTTCAATGCTAACATTCTTTTCATCGCTTTCAAGGTATCCTTTCTGTCCACCAACAAAGATGGGTCCTTTTAAATCTGTTTTGTAGCAAATTATAATCATTATTTTTGTGAAATCTGCCTGAGTGTTCGCTTGGAAGGAGGCCATTGTCATAGACATTTTGATTCTACCTGGTATATTGTAGATTCACATAAGTTTTGCAAGATTGGACTCCCCGGCCATCCCTCATATGCGTTAATTACAGATTTTATAAAAGTCTGAAGGCATATTGATGCGATAGCTGCAGTTTGTGCAAGCTGTGTGAAAGAAATAGACGGAAGGAAATTTATTGTGGTTAAAAATCGAATGCACTAACGTATGTGAAAAATGATGGATACATCCGTCATAAATAATAGATGGGTATCACTATCTTTTTGCTCTGAGTCTTCATTGTTACTAAATCGCAGTTAGCTGGCTATCTCGCTCGTCTGACAAAGTGTTGTTATTTTCTCTAAGCACTAAGCAATGTAGAATCGCTAAATTGAAAGTTGATAATTGCAGCATTACTTTTCTTCGTTGTTAAAGATTGTGGTATACCATTCAGACACATTGACGCATTGTCCTAACAGCACTGACAAAACCATTAAAAGGTGTCTTGAGTTGGCTCACTAATTTGAAAATACGCTGTGGAGTTTTAGATGAATAAAAGGAGTGAGTAGCATGTGATCTCTTTAAATTTGCTGAAACAGATGAAGACCAGGCTTACAGCAATGAGGTATCAATATATGTTGCTGGCTGATAGGAAGGAGAATTTTTATGCACCCTCACTTAAGGGCTAAAGTATTCCCCAATAAAAAAGTACCGAATCTTCATCAGTCTGCCGTGCATAGCAGCCTAAATCAACACAAGCTATTCGAAAGGACCCTCAATCTACGCTGTGGTAATGATCAGTCATTTACGATTAGCCACCCTAGGTTAACCTAACCTGATAGGTTGATGAAGCAAGTTCACTACATTACTTAATTTATGGGAAAATTCTACCAAGTGTTCTTTTGGGTAGGCCGAAGTCAACTATCTGGGTTTCATCATCAAAGCTATCAGAAACACACTACCAAGATATAAGCCACAAAAAATCAAGGAACTTTGCGGTTTAGAATGCTACCGTAAATTCATCCCGATTGCCTTAAAAACTCAGGCACTGCTGGATGGTTTTTCCCACTGATCCCAATCAAGAAACAACTAAGGGTTCCCGAAGTGGCTGGCAGTAGCTAAAGAAGTATTTGAGATGGTCAAACATCAACTTCTTTCTAAAGCGACCATATAATCTTCATTATCAATTTCGTCTTCAGTTTTGCCTTGTTTAACCTCCAAGGTAACAATGTGAGTTGTCCTGAAACACAACATTATGGTAATTATACACTTGTTGAGTCCTTTTCACGAACACTCTTCAAAACAGAAAAAAATTGTAGTAACTAAGAGCTCGAATAACTACCCGTGTATGATGCAATAACATACTTTAAACATTTTGTCAAATTTGGAAAATTGTTTATCGAAACTAATCAATAAATTGTATTTTTTTTTTGTGATCTAAAATCATTTCTCCAAGACAACAAATACAACTTAGATTTATTTCCGAAATTTATACACAACTGATAGACATCAAACTTCTTTGCGAATGCATTATCAAGGATTTATGGTCAATGTCACTACTAAGTGCTTTGTAGATTAAAGCAGCGAAGAAGTAATATTCTAAGGTTCAAGACCTCCTTAAAAAAATTCTTCGATTAAAGTTCAAAACCGTTTACTAGGGCCAACACTGATCAAGCACTCTGAAGTTAAGCTATACGTTCATGCGAACCTGCAGAACTAGCACATTATCATTTTCACCACCTTTTTAATCCAGGAAGTAGAAACATCCGTATACGGTTGAGGGGCAATCTGAACATGGAATCTGTATATGGAATGTGAATCTATAAATGGTAATCTATATATGGAATGTGTACCATGTCATCATATTCGAGGCTCCAAGGACACAAGCGGATACCTTCTTCAGAAATCGGAGTATCTGAAGACTGGCTTGAGCAAGACAATATGGATATGATCATCCCACTAATTTATCGACATCACTCCTGTGATGTCTGCTCTTTATCCTAGCATTTTAGATCAGTTCATGGATGGCGTTTGAAGTACTCCTGCCACTTATTTTTATGAGTTCTTCAGGAACTGCCTCTTATTTTTATGAAGTTCTACCGAGTTCGATTCCTTCAGTGTTTGGTGGTGTCAAAAAAAGGCTAATGGGATCTATCGACACCATTTAATGTTAATGACATACATGCTGGTAGAATTGAAAGAATGTTCATCTATCTATCCTTGATCTTGAGTTTTCAAAGGTTTTGTTGCCATTTATGTCTATGCATTGATGGAGTCCTAGACTGATATCCATCTCTCAAACGTTTTGCTATTTTATAAGCATGTCTTGTGTTGTTGCTTGGTATATTTTCATCAACTAGTTGATTTCCGATCATGAAATTCACGTTTTCCATTTAATTTTCTTTTCTCTCGTTTGTTGAATATTTTCCTGGATTGCTATCTTCGTCGTCGTCGTTGTAGCACTACATCCCATTTCGGGCCTTGGCTTCCCGCAGGTGTCGCCTCCAGTTGTCTTGGTCCATCGACCGCGTCCTCCAATTTCGGAATCCGAGTAGCGTGCTACTATCTTCGTCTACCGAGTCGGACCAGCGCTTTCTTGGCTTTCCCACTGGCCTGCGTCCCTCAGTTTTTCCGACAAATACCTTTCTAGGTATCCGACCTTCATTCATTCGCTGCACATGGCCAGCCCATTGCAGCTTCCGCAGTTTTATCACAGTGGAGACTTCTGGCTCGTCGAAAAGTTTGTACAACTCATGGTTGTACCTAATTCGCCATTGACCTCCTTCCTGCGTTGCTCCCACGATTCGTCTTAGGACCCTCCTTTCGAAAGTGTTTAGTATGTTTGCGGAAGCTTGAGTGAGGGTCCATGTCTCCCATCCGTAGCACAACACAGGTCTTTTCACAGATTTTTATACTTGCAGCTTTGTTTTCCTATGTATGAAGCTGGCCTTCAGAATACCCAAAACTGAGTAGAACGCTTTATAAGCGAGCTGAATTCTACGCTTTATTTCCGCCGTTTCATTACCATCCTTCACTAGCTTGGAGCCAAGATATGTAAATTCGTCCACATTTTCCAGGTTGAATTCGTTGGTTGTAATGTTTTGCCGGTTGGGAGTGTTTCTCCTGGTTTGTATCATAACTTTTGTTTTGGACTCGTTGATTTGCAGCCCCACCCGCTTCGCTTCTTGGTCTAGTTTGAGCAGGAGTTCCTTGGCAGATGAAAAGGATCTTGACAGGATACTGATGTCATCCGCATATGCTACAAGTTGGCTCGATTTGTATACTAGTGTTCCTTTCGTATCCACAGGTAGTTTCCGTACGACGTATTCTAGAGCTAGGTTGAATAGCAGTGGATCCAGTCCATCGCCCTGCTTCAATCCTACCTGTGTCTCAAAGGCATTAGTCAGCTGGTTATTGATTCTGACTTGTGCTATTGTTGATGCCATTGTCATTCTTGTCAGGCGGGCTAGCTTCGCTGGGATTCCAAGCTGAAGCATTATTTGGTACAGTACTTCTCGATCAATACTGTTGTATGCTTGCTTAAAGTCCACGAAAATTTGGTGGACGTCGATGTTAAATTCCCAGCACTTTTCAAGGATCTGCCTAACTGTAAACAGTTGATCAGTAGTTGATCGTCCGGCTCTAAAACCACCTTGATACTCCCCAATTATTTTTTCAGCATATGGTGTTAATCTACCTTTAAGTATTTTTGTGAGGATTTTGTAAGATGTACAGAGTAGTGATATACCTCTGTAATTTTCGCACTGTAGTTTGTCTCCTTTTTTGTGGATAGGGATGATTGCTATCTTCGTCCTGATATATCTGTTATTATAACAACTACGTTACGTATGCTAGATAGAAAATCGTTATTGCTGTAGGCCTGAGTTTTTCTATCTAACGTATCGTGGGCTTGATTGTCGTAACAATCATACCGCTTGCGTTAGGAAGCATATCCTGTTGGTTCTTCAGTCGCACGCTTGATGGTATAACTTCACTTCCATTCATATTTCAATGATGTTTTTTTATTATCGTTGTCTAGAATGGAGACCAAATGAGTTCTCAGAATTTTATCGAACTCTTTAGCAAGTGACTCGAAGTGTCGAATGTCGAAGTGTGACAAGCGACATTGAAGGATTCATTTGATCAAATAGTAAGCAGAGTCACAGTTCATCCTGAAAGTGTAACGACGTTAGATTTTCCGAACCTCATTTTTGTCAAATAAATTTAGCAATTTAGTCAAACCAATTTTTCAAATCAGTTACTAAACCAAGTAACTGGTAACGAAGTACTGGTTACCATTGATTCCTGGTCATCAAGTACTGATTTTTTTTCTCATTTTAATGGAAAACAAGTATCATAAGACTCTGCACACTGCAAACGGTGAGGTTTTCAATAGCATTATCCTCAACATTGTATGACAAGCTATATATGAATTTTTCAGTCTGCGTAATCTGTGCAACTTCGAAATGTCAGTTCAGCAATTATCTCTTCCATTTTGCTCAGTTGTATAACAATTTTCTAATTGTCTCATATGTTAACCTTTGATTAAAATTTAATAACAATTAATATATCAAGAAATTTCTCTGGAACATAACAAATTGATTATCTTACCTAACGCTGGAGGTCTCCTCATGCAATAGACATTTTTCCAGTTCGCAACGCATTTTCATGCTGGAAAATGTTAGAAAAACTAAATTGAATTCTAGAAACAAGTTAATAGAACACAGTAGCCAACACCCAGCCTCGACTATGCAAGAGCAAAACTCACCTGCTTACCACTCATCAAGGGCACGTGTGTAATAAATGCAAAATCAATTAAGCAACCGACAAAAAACCTACCGACGTCCGATATAAAAACGAACGTTGAGCTGTTGATAACGCCGGGAAAAAAGACAGAGAATTTATTATGTTTTAATAAAAAAAAAAAAAAACCTAGTGCTGCGGTTGCAGAAGACAACAACTTGTTGTGAGGCAATCAGGTGTCACGTTGCTTAAGTTGTTTCTCTTTGCACCGATTGGGTTTGTTACTGTCCCACTGTACCTGTGTGGTCTACTACCTGTTGTTGATTGCTGCTGGTCATTCGTTTGATACCAGACTGAAAACGGACGGATTGAATGTTCTCTGCTGCAAGAAATCCAGATTGATGGACGTTTAATGGTCTAAGGACGACAATGTTACTGGTACTACTTTTGAATTTGTAGCAATTATTCACTCATTCTACTCAAATGAATTTTCATGACTTCAAAACAAGTTCAATGATACCCTTGAAGCCGTGAACTACTATTTAAGGTCCTTTTGAATATTCATCATTTCAATCATATTTCCCTCAGGACTTGCTTAGATGCTTCTTCATGTTTGGTAGAAATGTATTGGTAGAAATTCTAGGATGTTGCAATAAAACCAATCTCTTTTACTTTAAATTAAATTCTGACCACTTTCTCCCCTGTTACCAACATTCCCATTCCATTTTCATACATTCAAATTTGAATAATCGACATAGACCATAACCAGAAAACTTTCCTGCTTCACTATCTTAAATCTTCCAACCCTATTCGCATTTTCGTCATCATGATGATAATCTACTGCCTCCTCCTTTATTTGCTACCACGCGTAAAATACTCTCCTTAAATACACTGTTTTACGAGAAGAGTAACCTCAATGCAATATCTCATAATCAAAAAATATTAGGTAGATTGTGACACAATCATCAAATATTTAGGGATTTTGTAGAACGTATGCCATTCCACTCTATCCAGTTTATTTTTCAACTCAATTCGCTTCGTGCATGCGACAAGAGAGCGTGTAGTGTTCCGTACAACAGGACCCGATGAACCCTTTTCAATTCATGTATTCAACACATATGTGCACGGGATGTAGTCTGACTGACTACATTTCCGCAAGGGATGATTTGTATGTGCAAAAAAAAAACATAACCGTCAGGACGATATGTGTCTCCTTGATCGTTTCCTTTTCTGTTTTCATGTATGTTCTACTGTTGTTCGACAATTCGACTCGTTCTCGAGAAAATGCTCATCCTAGCGTCAACATTTGAATAAATCGCAAAGTTATTCTCCGTTTCTGTAGATACTTATATTTGAATGTATTTGTATAAAGTGATTTGCTACATGAATGGGAAATGGATAGTTAAGGGATGATAATGTAAGTAGAAATTATATGCGTCTGAATTTAATGTTTTTGGAATAGCGATTGAAGTATTAAATATTAAAGAAAAAGGACGATTTCTTTTTCATAAGTAACATCATGACAGTGTTTCTCATATTTTTGAAAAAAAATTGACTAGTCAGTCACTTATCCTTGATTCAAGACTGTTACTCTTAACATAAATGCATATGAGATTGAATGAAGAGAAATGAGGAACAATCAGAACAGTCCAGGCTCACATTTAATTTTGCATTCTTGATTGAGACCACTTAAGAACGTCACTTCAAATTAGGAAAATAGACTTACCAGACTTTTTTCTGGTTACAAAGGTTACAAAAAGGCTGGCTTTCATCTCATCCAAGCCCTGCCTAGAACTTAGCTTATGCCTGTCTAGAACCAAGAACAGTTTGTCACATTGCCACTTTCAAGATATATAGCTTTATCTTTCAACGCGGACCGACAGAGGGAAAGGAGAAGGAGCACTAAAAGAATGGCCTTTCTTCTCGCTGTCTAAATAAGCGGCGAAAACGTCCTTCATTATGAGAAAATCATCTTCACGTAATGTGACGTCCTCCCTATTTATTATTATTATTATTATTATTATTTGTACTAGGGTCCACTTGCTGGAAAATAGCATAGGCCAGAATCGGCCCTTAGTTCCCCATGTGTAGTACTATTGTTCACAGATGGTCCATCCTGTCGTCCTACAGAAGCCAAGGAGTTCCCCCGTTTTATGGTCGCCAAGTGTTCCAATTCTGTTAAGCCAATACACCTCAGCCAAATAAGGCGTTTGTTGGCCAGACTCGAGCAATCTAGGAGGAAGTGTTCTGCACTTTCTTCCCCCTCGCCGCAAGCTCGGCAGGTGTTATCCGTTTGGAATCCTATTCGTTCAGCGTGTTGACTTAGAAGATTATGACCCGTTAATACTGCCACCAAACTTCTAACGCCATTTCTGTTTTCCCCAGGAGTTGTTTTGTCCTCGTTTTATTAGGGTGAGGCCAAATAGTTCGGCTTATCCTGCATTCGTTACTGTCATTCCAAGCCGTATCTGTATCTTTCCAGAGGATTTCGTCTAGTTCCCTTTTTACCGTTGCTAATGGCACTATAATTGTGTCTATTCTAGTGGCATTTTTGTCGGCTGATCCAGCTCATCCGCTCTTTCGTTTCCTTCTACACCGCTGTGTCCAGGGACCCATGTTAGTTTTACATTTACTCGGGTTGTTGCGGCTTTGAGAGCCTGCCTACAATCCTGCAGCAGTTGTGAAACTACGCGGTTAGAGACAAGCGCCTGCAGTGCCGACTTGCTGTCCGAGAGTATTTGTATTCTTCCATTAAGGTTGTTTGTTGCCGCTTCTATAGCCGGTTTTATTGCAAACACTTCCGACTGGAAAACTTTGGTGTGGCTCCCCAGTTTATAACTTCGGTTGAGTTGCGGGTGATCTGGAAAAAAGATTCCGGCGCCGCTTCCCTCATCCGTTTTGGAACCATCGGTGTAGATTATAATCTTACTTCCAGATGTGAAATCTTCCACCGCTTTACACGCTTCTCTGGTCGGAATGCTGATCTTGTATGAAATCGTTGTGTCCACTATCGGTTGAACTCTATCCAGCTCCCTTTTCCTTTCAGAACTTATCAGTATAACCATATCGTCAGATTACGCTATCGTTTTGAAACCCTTCCAGTTGAGGTCTTCCACTATTTGATTAACTGTGAGTACCCAGGCAAGTGATGATACTATGCCGCCTTGTGGTGTACCCCTGTTAGTCCATTTATTTAAGGTTACGCCGTTTTCTTCGGCTGTTTGTTTACTGTTGTTTACTTGCTCTGTCATTCGTTGAGCCCGAAAAGTGTTGGTTTAGTAGGAGCTAGTAGGATCCGTCCTCCTTTTGAAGCATCGTTTCCGCATGTGGTTCTCTTTTCAGAGCCCTGCTTAGCCTAGATGTCTCGCTTCCTCCCTCAATATTGCTGCAACAAAGATTCCAGGATTTCCTTTTCTCTCTTCTTACAGCTGATTTATATATTTTCAGATTCCGCTTAAAGTCCTCCCAATCCGTATCTTGGTTTGCGAAGCGAGCTATTCTGAATAGTCTTTGAGTATTATTCCTGATCTCTTCCAGTTCTTTGCTCCACCTACTTACCTTTTTTTGTTTGATGATAATGGTTGGACACATTTCACTGAAACTGTCGACCAAGTATGTGATGTATTTCACTTCGTTGTCGATGTCCTTTTGACTTCTCAATAGGTTCGCTTGGTGTGAACCTATATATCTTTTAGTAGCGTTTGTGTAGCCGTCGCAATCCGCTTTTCTACGATTGCAGTAGACCAATGGGGTCCTCTCGCCTCTTCTCACTTGAAAGGTGATCCATTTTTGGTCCGACAGGCTAGGTCAATCACATACTCTCCAGCCGTGCAGGTCCTCCAATGCCTCTGTTATGTCCTCTATCAATCACTTCCGCTCCTTCCGCTTCCCCAGACTTCGTGTTGCGCGTTCGCATCGCATCCGATGATGGCCCGTTTCCCCCGTGTATGTTCTGATAGGAAGTCCGATAGTTCCGATGGAATTTGGTGGTCGGTATCGGAGCGTCAAACGGTAGGTAGACTGAGGCCAGCGTTATTTGCCCGTTCCTTCCGTCGAACACCGCTGATGTTAGGTCCATGTTGCCGAAATGTGGTAGAAAAATTAAATTAACTTCCTTCCGACATATAATGCAGCTACGGATTTTATTTACCCCGCTTGTAGCAAAGATTTTAAATTGTTTTGCACTGATTCCAAGTATCTTTCCATTCAGCTGGTAAGGCTCTTGTACCAGTGCTGTGTCGGTGCTCCCATCTGCTAAATGTTTAAGCAGATTGGGTGTTGCCGCCCTGCTGTGGTGCAGATTTGCTTGGGTCACCCGCATCAGTTTTTTGTTTTTGCTCTAAGGATTTGGTCGCCTTAGCTCTGGCAGTCACCTGGTAGAAACCAAAACTCAGTCGTCCGTTTTCGTCCCTTAGAGTGCTGACGTCTTCCGTTCGCATACCCAATAACAGGACCATGCCTTTGTTGGCGACTTCTTTCTCCGCGAAGAGATGCCGCCTTTCCGTTTCATACCCCGTGTTTTGTAGTTTAAGCGTCTCGAAGGCTTCCTGCAGTGTCTGCTCCGTTTCGGTTATGGATACCTTGACGATGCATAACCGCGGTTCCTCCTTTATGGTGACAACTCTAAACTCCTCGTTCAGGGTGGTGTTTACCTTAGCAACTGCAGTCTTTAGATATTCTAGAGACTGCTCGTCGCTACAGGTCACAACCAGTAGGCCTGCTGTCGGTTGCATTCCTCTGAATGTTGGAATTTTGTCTGGCTTGCTGCGCAAGTGTTCGAAGAGGTCCTTCTTCAGGGCAGTTTGCAGCTTCACAAGTTGATCCCCCTGAATCTTACCTGTCTCATTGAGGTAGCCTATCACCGCTACCGTTAGTGCATCGTTTGCGGCGTCCCGATAGGACTTCCTCGTAAGAGTTTGGTGTTCGGGGCTTACCCTCCGTTCCTTTTTACCAGTGCCTTGGTTGCTATCGTCCGATCTCATCCGCTTAGGTCCGGTTTTACCCTTTTCCTTTGCGATTGGCGATTACAGCAGCCATGGTACAGCGTTGGCAGCAGCAGCCAATTTCCTAGGTTTCCCTTGGTTGGCTGCCGCTTTTTGGCTGGTACCAGGGTTAGTTGGGAAGCTCTTCTCCCCGATTTTGTTTCGACGCTTCAGTTTTCTTTGTGCCTGTCTTCTTAGCATTCTGGCTGATGCTCACGTCATCCCAGTGGCTGCGGTAGCTGCCATTGTGCTTGTTTTGTTGCAGTCACTCGTCAAATGCACGCCTTGCTCCCTCAGCGTACATTTCTGGCCCAATATCTCTGGAAAACTGGTGCTTTGTGCCGTCACGCCAGTTGTCCGGTCCCCGGAGATTTCTCCCCCTCGTATGCCAGGTACAAAGGGTGCTTCTTCTCGTAGTAATTCCATGTTTATCATTTGGTTACCTCTTTGCTTCACTTCTCGCCCTTTGCCTACCTGCTGAGTTGGATCCGAAGATCTCCTGCAGTGTAGTCGCTGGGTTCATTGGAGTTAGTAGGCCCCCTCGCCACGTCAAGGCAGGTAACCATGAGGGAGAACGTCCTCCCTAACAAAGATGCTAAAGAGAACTTGCTTATTTTCTGGGAGAGTTGCAATCGGTGGAAGGACTACCTTTCTCATAAAAAGATGATGGGCATGTGTTATTTGTGGTCACCGAGTAAACAAAATAATCACTTTCCCATCTTATGCTGGTAAGAATGAAAGTACCTTTACCACCGAATTGAATTGACCAGCTAATCCTGGGTAACACATACCACATCTTCCAATAATTCAAGGCACCAAATTACTGATGAGAACCTGAGATTCAATTGACATGAACTCTGTTTACCCACATTTAACGCCACAAAGTTGGGATCCTTTTTCTCTCCCCTCAATTAGTAACCTCTCTTTTCAGCTCATTTAGGCTAGTATACTCTCCTCCGCTTTTCAATCAAAATTACAATGAGGAAAAAAAGCCTCGCGCTTGGAGACATCAGGAAAATGGCAGCCATTCGCAAATTGCCACGCCTTTGCAGCTGCGTCAAAAGCCATACTTAGAGCGTCTGCCTTAGCATCGGAATCATACAAAAGCACTTTTTCAATCTCACTCGTTAGTAGACGTCCTTTACTGAATTATGGCTCCCTAACGTTCTTGCTTTGTTTAATTACCTATAAAGAACTTGACATCGGTGCTACAGGAAAAAAAATTTCAGTGAGCCTAGTTTACATGAAAATACTTCAATTAGGTCATTTTCAGATTAGTAATAGTTGACTACTTCCGCACTTCACCTACTCGTAAACATAGATTTAGTAGCGACTATTAACAAAGGCAACTGGGTCGCCTGTGATTAAAATTTTTACAGACCTTCTAGCACCCGGCCTGGTAATTCCTTTCTTTTATATCCCTTTCTTATTCGTAAAATCCGGGCCCTACATTCAAAATATTAACTATTCTAATAAATTATAGATTTGAAAAATTGAAGAGTAGTTGATACCAAAAAATCAACCTTATAGTCGTTAAATTAAATTACTCAAGAATAATCGATTCCAATAAAATGTAATAAAACATGAGAAACGAAACAAGTTCCACACATTGAAGCTTAATGGCTTTAATGCATGCAACGCTGTCTGCTATATCCTTCCTAAAATAAAACGAAATACAAATTGCTAGTCATTCATACTAGATTAAAAGGACTTGAACCGAAATTCAAATTTGAATGCAAGGAAGATTTCAACATCAGATGCAGCAAAGATTTTTGTCTCAGGTGCATAAAAGGATTAAAAAAGAAACTACTTCCTGCGGAACTATATGCGAGTAGAATATCCAAAGCAAAAAGTTAGTCCCAAACAAACTCATGAATTTGCCAGCGAAAATCAAGTCCTCGACACTATAAACAGCCTCAGAACGATTTACACACATGATGTCAACTCGTGGACCCAATAACCTAAAATTGCTTGACAAAGCACTCACGTATGAGCGGTGTAGTTGAAGGATAATCAATAAAGCCTATATTGCTGCTTGACGTTGAGAAAATATTAAAATCATGCCACATTTATTATGAATAATTGCCGCAAGGATTTTGTAGGTACTGAAGAGCTTAGGGTTCTGTTTGGTGTCGTTCTATGTAGACCTGCTACTAGACGAATGTATAGGAAAGATATTGGCAGTTTTGTCGGTATGGTTGTTATGATTAGCTCTGTTCATACCGTATCTGATTTAAGGCCAAATGTGACTTCAATACGATTGAATCGATTTGGTCTCTGCTTCGCTCCTGGCATTTTTGTGTTCATCTGGATCCTAGGGAGACGCTCAAATAGAATGGGATGCTTAAATATTGTTTAACGCTTATAATACCACCTCTCAAATTGATCTTACGCTTATGTTTCGCTATGGCGTTTATATATATTTCGTTTACATATGCTTATATACACCGCAAGGAAAGAATACTTCCTTCGGTATCTCTTTTCGGGAGTAGCAGTGTTCCCTGCTTCAGAGTCTACTATTTTCTGAAAAATACTAAAAATCTTGTATGCCAATGGACTATAAGACGCCAAAATCCATTCGCAATCCTGTCCGCATTCCGTAGGAAGACGTGCGATGTATTTATCCAAAGAATTGATTATTGTTTTGTAATATTACCGTGCTTTCCTGATTGTTTCTCCATTTTTCATTTTGCTCGTCTTATGTTCGTTTGACTTGGCTCTAACTGGTTTATATATATATATATACTTGTTTTAAATTATATTTTTTGTACCATTGTATCCTTCTGTAGTTGTTAGCGCACAAGGACACAATTTCTAGTCTTTATTTGATCTTCAGGGTCGACTTTACGAGACTAGAGTTGGCTTCTAGTTCTCCGCATATAGTATCAGCTTTTTTTCACAGCTAGTCAATCAAGTCGTCCTACAAAGAAAAGATCTAAGCCCATCGAGAACCAAAATCCAGCTGTTTGTGGCGCTTGTAAGGTCTCACGCAATCTAAAAGAAATAAGCCTAAGATGTCTTCTTTCTTGCCACAAGAATGGTAAATTTCATCCACTTGCACGCTCTTTTAATTGACGCGGTAACGCAAAAAGATATAAGCCGCAAGCACGTAGCCACTCCTATTCTATCCTAAGAGTTGTTTGGTTCTCATTCTGTTAGAGTGAAAAAGAGCTTAGCTGTCATTCATGTCTGTCATTTTTAGCCACGCCCATAGGCAAGCCACGTTCCAAAAAGTTTAGTCGAATTCTTTGTTGAGCTCTTCAGTCTGTTTGGCTTTTAGATAGCTCGTCAAACTTGTAGGGTGGTTTTATCATCACCACGCCCGTAAGAAACCGCATCTATTCCTTCTTTATTTTCAATTATTAACTCCTCAGTTTCTTTGGCAAAACAGTAGCCCCGAAAACTCGCAAAATCGGTTTTCATTATTGCAACTTATGAAGGAAATCCTGAGTTTCTTTGGCCATAGGAGAGCATCTGAAACTCATAGGATGGCATTTAATATTGCAACTTAAGCAGGGAATCACATGTGTTCCTTCTTTATCTTCAATTAGGCAGCCTCTTTCTTTGAGTGTTTGTCACGATTTAAATAGTGAAGCTCCGCCCCGCAGTAAGTATTGAATCAGCGCGGGATGTTTGATTTAGTCAAGTTCAAGAGGGTTCCCCCGCGCCCAAAAGCCTTTTTGACCTCAAAGTTTGGCTTTAATTGAATATGGGAGGCGGAAAGACTGGTTTTGCACTTCCTCAAGATCACCGTGGAAATCGTTTGTCTATTATAACATCTTCTCGTAGCATTCGTAGAGAAACCTGGAATGGTTCTTTGACATCATTGTTATAGCAACATTCTTATGATGTTTGGACATTTTTGAATGAATGAATCACCTTTTTTCTGTTAGGACTGTATACTTATTGCTCTTCTCAAACAAAATGATAACGCCTTAAGTCTTCAATCAATTTTGATTCTAATCATGTTCATGTGGAAATGTCCACCATTACATCAAGCTTCGGACATTGAGCTAATATCTTTCAACGCATGCCCGTTGAATTTTCTCCCTGTAAGGCATGACAAGAAACCTGTAGTACTTCATCGGAGGAACCCTTAGTTTTCTAAAATCTGCTAAGTTCGTCTGATGTTTCTTTGACAAGTTGTAGAAACCACAGCGTGAAGTTGCAACTCCTTGCGTTTGCCTCTGGAGTTCGAGGCACTATTAGTATTTTCCGACCACCTGTTTTATGGACCCTTTTTATCGGGTTCTGTTGAACAGATTCACTGTCGCAATAAGCCGAAGCGTACCCTTTTGCAGTGAGAAAATCGTCCTTATCCACAGACGATTCCAGTGAAGGATCTTATATTTGGAGCCTACAACTTCTTTGGAGTCTGAATCTAGCAAAAACTAATCTTTTGCATCCGCCCAACGGCTTTTGCAAAACTTCTGTAGGTTTCTCTTTGATTTCCGTACAAAACGTCATCCATTCTCGCTATTTTTTAGCCAAGGCTTGAATGCGGGTGTAACTAAGAAAAACCTAAATAGGCCACTTATTTTCTTGAAATTTATGGAGAAAATTTTAAAACTCGGAAAAGACGGGCTTACACCCCATTTCACCCACTGATCTGTCTCTTCCAAAAGACTATCTTTTGGAAGAGACAGATCAGTGGGACTCTAGGACCTCTAGACTCTAAATTTAGTATGAACTGCTTGGCAACAATGTACTAAGCTTTACTGCTGAATGTTACCACGAATATAATATACTATCCTGGCACTAATGGTTTGATCCTATTGCCTTAATCAAAAATACGCTTTCCTATCTACGGCTAACATTCTTAAGTAGAATCTCACGGTCCGATAACCCATGAGTAACTGTCAAAAAGGTACTTTCTCGTTGCTCACATCCTTATAAAAGTCTTTTGTCCTCTCTTTAAAAGGTGATTATACTAAAGATTACATAGCTGGCTCCAAATGTTTTTCTTCAACATCTGGTAGAAGGTGACCAACCTCCTAGTAAACTCAGTGGAAGAAATAACGTTGGCCCGATTTAACTTTGATTAAGGATGTAGGGAATGAATGATCTAATTGACTTTTAAATAAGTTTGTGAAGGACCGTGGACTCCGTAACCACGAGGAAAAAAGTCATAAATTTAACTTCTGCATCTGCGACAAAAATGGGTATTCTTACAGAAAAAAACGAAATCTAGGCAGGAACTTCGATAACACTATTTTGACAATGAATTATTCAAATCGTTCCGTAAAAATGCACCTTAAATTCTTTGACTATGTTGGACTTTAATATTCAATTTTTAATTTAATCTTTTCCTAAAGACTTTTTTTCTGAACAAGAAAACCTAATTGTAGCACATACTTTTACAAATTCAACGAAAATATGGTTATATATTAGGATCATTTTTTTCCGCGACCGAAACAAAAACATATCCATTCCTTTTATCTCTCAATTTACATAATTACACATATTCACAAGTGTGTTTTGACATCAAAACGCGCGCTCTTTCATCAGATAGTGAAGGCGGCGCGTTTCGAATACGAAGAAGCTGTTTCGTTCGTGTAAAACATGTGGAATGCATAGAGTCGTACGTACGCATTCACATTCGTTTATGTGTACACACACACACACATTCGTAGAAAAGCACCTTCAAACCATGCAAGGAGGAATAATGTGATTTTGCCTTAATTCCACTTCGACTACTTCTTCTCAGACTATATCACGGACTTGCATGGATTTAAGATTTTTATATCTTTCACCTGTATCTAATCAAGTTGAATTGCTGTTGGTCTGTTGTAAGCAGGGCATACGCGATAGTTAACATGTCGGCTATGTAAAGTATGAACTCTTACTCGCCGAACCTTCAAATCAGTTTGCCTTTCGCCTGTTCAACTCAGGTCAAGCTGACTAACAAAAAGAAATTCCAACAATTTGTCTTAGATACTTAACGGGACGAAACAGCATCGAACTTAGTATCTCTATCTATTAAGATTGCGTGAATCATCCGTTCCTTGAGCTATTTTTAAGCGTGCATGCATAGACGTGGGAATGACTGTATCATGTATGTTTTGTGAATCTCGTCGTATCTATCTATCTTTGAGGCTACAGGCGAACCCGATGGGATAAGGCTGACTCGTGTCATTATCGCTTCTTCGAGTTGACCACCTCGATTTGCATAAATGAGATATGCATGTACGGGTATGCAAACAGCAACCAGAATAGCAACGATACCATATGAGCTTTCCTACGGACACAACGAGCAAGCAAGCAACAAGCTGCTAGTCCGAGGAGGGACCACCATTTGAAGCTTCACACTCATATATCATGGTACAACAGATGATGTTGATGTGCTCTTTCCCTATTAGCCTATCCAACTTGGATATCGACGGCATGGATGATGGCAACGGCGGCGACATGAAGCAACCACCAGCAAGGAAAGATACCGGAGATACAATCAAAACACTTAAATTTCCATAAGAAGTTAAGCAACACCGAAATTTCCGCCTACATCACACCAACATGTGATTGTTGCTGGTGTAGTTTGGTGCATTTGGAATTAGCATGCTAATTGTTTATAGGCCACAAGACGGAAGGAGAGCCTACGAGCGCTACTTCGCCAAGACATCATTTCAGCGGTTTTCTTACACATCGTTGATAATTGCACAGCATGTTAGTGGTGTATGGGCAAAGTGTACTATGATCATTCATAGCATGGCAAAATCAAGAGCAAATTACCTTTTAATTATCGTTTGTTATCACAACCGCTTGCTGATAGCAAAATTCAATGCTAAACGCTATAACACGTGCTGAGAATTGGTTGGGATTATCTGAGATTTTTTATCTATATCTTCCATCGGGTAATAGATAAGTTCGGATGAACATACAGACATCAAACTATTATTATTTCATGCGCCAAAATAAACAATACGTTTGCTTGTAAACTATTATCATGTCGAGAGACACATTCAGAAAATAGGCGCAGCGTTTTGGCTTTATCTGGGCTAGATTTGTAGTAGAACCAAGTTTCTAATCTAGATCCCACGACATAGTTCTTTCTGATAATATTCTTAAACGACAAAGGAGATCATGTTGCCTAATCTACTAAACCTATCGATTTTATTGCAACACGGTTTTACACTGCCCAGATTAACACGGTTTTGCTTTTGCACGGTTATCTTTTGCACGGGTTTCTTTTGCACGGTGTTCGAAATTGCCAAAGTCCCCCGATTAGAGCAAGGTATACATTTATATGATTTTTGTTCAATTTTGTTTTCATAACCATTCGAAAATTGTCTTGTACTCAAGGTAAAGCGGTACAACAGAGGAAAAGCAGAAATTCCATTCCAAAACCTAGATAGAGTGAAAAATTTCCGAAATGGACAAATTATGACCCGTGGTTTTGATTTTGATAACAAAAATCCATTTATGAAAACTGTCAAATTTTTAGACAGTTTGCGTTAACAGTTATCTGTTAAGTTATTATTATATGTTATTAATTTATTATTATTGGGTTACATACACATGATACAGACAGAGGATTGCTAGATGAAAGGATAAAGCTGGGACGAAAAAACGAAATATTTCTCACAAATTCATGACACCTTCACATATAGGGGTGGTTGCATTGAAAGTGTCGATTTAGGGATGACTCATTTGTAAAACTCTTTATTCTAGAACGTCATGTCATTTTCCCGAATCCGTATACCTACCTGAAAAGGGATGTCGGCGGCCATTATAAAAGGTCGAGTGTGAGTCAAATGTATTAAGATTTTCTTTTGGAAAATATTGAAGTGTATAGATGGTCAGTGAAACTGTAAAAGTAAGGTGTGCTCTCTATTACGAGTTCAAATTACGGACAAATGCAGCAACGGCTGCCCGCAGGATATGTGACGTATTTGGTAAAGATATTGTGTCAGAACGTGCAGCTCAAAGATGGTTTGCGCGATTCCGCAACGGGGATGACAGCCTTGAAGACGACGATCATCCTGGCGCTATCTTTTGGATAAATGACACGGAGCTTCTTGCCGACATAGAGTACAAAATTTGAACAACTTTGCACAAATTAAGCGTAAATTTAAAGACAAAAGTACCATCTTCGACGTCTGGGAATGTAACGACGGCTTGATCAGTGGGTTCCTCATCAACTTACCGACAACAACAAAAGGCAGCGTATAAGGATATGTACTTCGCTGTTGTTGCGCAACGAAAAGAAGGCCTTTTTGAATCGAGTGATTACGTGCGATGAAAAATGAATCAAGTATGACAATAGCCGACGCACGTATCAGTGGTTATCGCTAGACGACCCTCCTGGAACTACCCCAAGGCCAAGTCTTTATCACAGGAAGACCTTGTTGTGTGTATGGTGGCATCACACAGACATCGTGTGGTATCAACTGTTGGAACCTGGCCAAAGCATAACTGTTGAAGTGTACAGTCAGCAATTACGATAAGTTCATCAGGAATTGCGACATACGCATGTAGGGCTCGTGAAGAGAAGGGGAGTCTTGTTCCTCTAAGATAACGAACGACTACATACAGCGGCATTCACCAGGAACACCATTAGGAACACAAAATTGGCTGGGGAACTTTACCACATTCACCATATTCTTCCGACATTTTGCCATCAGGTTTTCACCCTTTCCTTTCCGACGATTTCAATGCAACCACCCAATTTATTTTCGACTATCAATTTCTGTATGATTTAGTTCAAAGCTGGCCGTACTAGCGTCAAGGGACCACACAAAGGACGTCCCAAAAGGGTCAGAAATGAGTTGAATGGGAGTCAAAGCCCATGATCTCGTGTTGGCCAGTCGTGGTCATCTCATATGAACATGTTCAAAACATTGTGCATAAACATTTAGGCATGAGGAAGCAGTCAGGACGATGAGTTGCCACGGTTGCTGATTGGGAACAAAAGTTGAAATAGTTTGACGAATAGAGTTTTCAGCCATGTTGAGGCATAATTCAGTGAATTGTTTTCGCTGAGTCGTGATCATGGACGGAGCATGGATCTACAACCTCCCACCAGACACAAAGGAGCAATCGATCGAAAATGAGCTTTTCCAGCAAATCTGTCCCGTGGAAAGCAAAGACAAACTTTGTCTGCTGGGAAGACCATAGCTACCGATTTTTGAGACTCCCAACGTGAAATATAGATCACACCTTGCGATTCCCAAATACTTTTGGTAGACGGCAAGAAAGATCACAGGGCAATATTAACATGATTTCCTAGGTCAATTCGACTTCATATTAAAGATGAACGTTCTCATTTACATCGGCTGAAAGTGCTCCTTCGCCACGAAAATGCCCTTACCCATTCATTCCAAATCACCTCGGCTTATCCCTCATATCTACCACAGTTAGACCCGTGCGACTTCTTTTCTCCTTTCTTCAACGGTGATTTCTTCTCACCAACAAGCTGAAGATGATCTAATTATGCATTTTAGAGGTTGCTCTTTTAGGACTGCATCATTTTTAACCAAAAAACCATCTTGGTTTTCCACTATTCTGTTATGTGACTTTTTGCGAATTAAAATTATTTTAAACTACAATACAAATTACAATACTTCGCTCTAATGCTTGGTAATAAGTTATTTTCTTCAGTTGATTGTTGACCTCATCCTTAACTTCACGAGTTGCATTACTGATACGTCGTCATCGAAAAATTTAAGAAAGAAGGTTCAGTTGCAGATGAGTCGAACTCAGTTAATCATGGAACCACTCGAACTCCGGTAAATCTCACATCTGTAAGACGTAGGCTGAGAAATCTCTGTACCGCGTCGTTTGAAGGAAAGCATCCCTCGAAAGAACGGAGGAACTCGGACTTTCTCATGCAATATCTTTGAGTATTTTTCGTAAAGATCTTCATGAGACAGCCGATTTCAGCCAGGTTAAGCTGACAAAAAAACTAAACAGATTAATCATAATTTTCGCCGAAGTATAAACTGGATGTTAGGGCAGTTAGAAACCAATTCAGATTTTGGGTTATAAATCTTTTCAGATGAATCAGAAAAATCTTTATTTGTGGCTCATGTAGGGCTCAAATGGCTAATGAATAACCAAAACTACAGAATCTAGACCCAGGAAAACTACCAAACCAGTCACGAATCATCTCTTTATGTACAGGATATCACTGTGTCTAATAATCTATAGGTAATAGTCTAATAGGCTCAAGGCGTAGTCGGAGTTCGATAGATAGATGGAAAGATAGTTAGATAGTTTTTTCGAAGATGATAATGGCCATCACGTGGCTATATAAGGCGAACTAAACAGGAATATGCCAAAACAATATTTCCAGCTCAAACTGAAAAATGTTGGCATAGGCAATACTTTTAGAAATACCACAAGGCCCATAGGGGTGTTGCAAGACTTATTCCTGAAAGGTTTTTTTTTTTTCAAGAAATCGTCATGTCAACTAGTCTCGAAGATCGTGAAAGTTCACCTCCTTAAAAAATTCCTCTGGAAGTTTCTGAAGTCAATGATATTCGAGATATTCGAGCAAAGATAATACACTGCTTTAGGCGGACCATTCAACGCAACATTAGAAATTCAGTAAGTAGATACTAGTGGAAAACTGGGTATACAGAATACTTCAAATAAACCCAAGAAGGACATGTTATATACGATATTATTTTTAGCACGAACTTTCATCGATTGTTCTTTTAATTAAGAAATTAATTAATTAAGACTTAATTTTAAAACTTGACCTGCTTCGAAAAAAGACGAAAATCCTTAACAGGAGCTTTGGGTAGCTTGAGTTTAATTTGAAATATAGGTTCGCAGGATCAATGGAGGTACCACTTTATCTTCTAACCATTGTAAAAGTATTCAAGTTCGATTTGCATATTCTGCACCACGAATCTTGTTATTTCACTTCCCATCTTATATTAAAATCTCCTTCAGATCACTAAGTCAGACGCTCCTAAAGCCTTTCACAGCTTTAAAGCTTGGCAGTTACAAAAGAAGTGATCCGTGGTCTGTAAATTTCCGCAGAAATCACTTCTCTTTAGTCAGTAGCCACGCGTGCTTGCAATACACTGACTGATAAAGGTCCTTGTGAAAATTTTTTAGACTGAACTTCGCACGCAATAAAGGAATAAATTTGTGGATTCATTTATTAATGACGGAATATAGCTGGTTGTGGGAAATTAGAACAAACAACTGAAAAATCCTAGAAATGTGATAACGTTTGCGATTCCGAAGAACGACTCCGACTCAACCTGAAGGTACAGGGTAGAGGCAAAATATCTGAGAACATTATGGTGAATTTTAAAATAGTTTTTTTCGTAACTTTCCAAAAGAATATTTATGTGTATATACGTATATACTTTATATTTTTGAAACTTTTTTTTTATATTTTAATTATTGTTTGTTCCATGATTTATTTTTAAAGAAAATGACATATTCAATCCCTTCTTTGTGCTTATAATTAACATAATTGGGACATCGCCATCAAACCAAATCCATAACATTTTCCCATAGTTATTTAATAACAAAATAAAACAATTCTACACCCCTGATAAAAGTGCTTTGCTTAGATAAATATGTGTATTGTTATCATTATTAACTGCAATACTAATAACAATATCATACGAACGCGCACGAGAATGTTTTAACAATATACTACGTAGAATAAGGCAATAAATAACCTCCTCTACGTAATCACATACTCCTACTAACAAAATTTTACAGATATTAAGTAACAACTTGAACAACCGAATATAAGTACACATATGTAATGTACTTGCATAGGCAAGTGATAATGACCTTTAAGAAATGCTTTGATAATCACGACGACAAACAGATATATAGATAAGCAAAATGACCGTAACTAGTAACAGAGATAAACCAAAAGAAAAAATAACATATTTAATCTACACATGCTAAGAGTTAGATAGTAAAGAGCCATGGACTAAAATCGACTCATATATTTTCCGATTTTCACAAACGTATTGGATTTGTAACCTGAGGATTTCATTTTGTGTGTCAGGGTGGATTGTAAATTTTTGTTATATGCTATGGGTTTTGTCTTACACGATGATTCATCAACGAAATATTTGAGTTATCTTTTCAGAAGTTCTTGCGAGTTAGCATGTAATTAGCCCAAGTCGCAGACACAAAAGAGAAGATAAGTCAGGTCAAGGGTCATTTTATGAAGTAACATTTAAGGACTTTTAACATTCTTGTTTGTTGCAATTAGTGTCGCGTGAGAATTCAAGACCGTCTGATAAGGGCATGAAAGTAAAATCAAAAACAGACAAATGAAAATATGTAATCAGAAGACGCATTACGTAGAATAACCTATGACCCAATCCTATTTGTCATAGAGTTCATGGAGAATACACTCGAAACCTCCTCAAAAATCCTTGTTGTTTACGGTAACTAACCTTTAGTTTTATCGATGGCTCTTAAGGATTCAAAGAGCAAAATAGAAGCACATTTTGTTTACTGCTTGTTTTGTTACAAAATAATTATTTATTGGTGTCCTTAAATAGTCCTGGGTCCAAAAAAACAAACCAGTTTTATAGGTTAGTTTCCTTTTCAGTTTCAAGACAATTCAATCTTGCTTTCATTTCAACCCGTCACAAAAGATAACTAACCCTCTAATCCCCCGTCACTGTATGTAGTCCTGAATACTCTTGATTAATCGTATTTTGCTTTATTTTAACGTCAGCTTGATGAAGCTTCTTTTGTTGATACAGAGCAGGGCAGTTTTTCAATTTGAAAAAGTTCGTTTGGTGTTTTTTAGTTAAACATTCTAATCTGGAAATTTGGTATTTTGGGTTTAAATTGTAATTTTCTAAATAATTGAGAACATCCTTGCGTTTTTTGAAACGTTCACTGAAGTCTTTATTCTTTTTTAATTGAAAACCACAAATTTGTCAAGGGTTCGTGGGGAGTAACATTATTCTTTTACGCTGAAACTCCACGTGAGATCACCCTATTATCCTTCGATTTTTTGTCACCTACATCGGGAGGAAGTAGCCAAACTTTCTTTTCCTAATACATCTTCCCAAGGTAAGGACGGACGTCTGTTATTTGATTAATTCAATTTTCCTGTTGTTGTCCCCCGACTTCTTAAGATCCAAAATCTGAGTTACCGCATGGTGATTAGGAATTCAGAAGACACAGTTTTTTCGTAATGGCAGCACTCATAAGGAAGACTATCGATTGGTATATGACAAAGAAATATCGCGTTTTTGGTTTCTGTTTGAGATCTGACAAGGAGCAATACCACAAGGAAGAAAAAAGGTAAGAGTTTCAAAGTTCACCATGCCTGCTAACAGAAAGGTTGTTGAAGAAGTCAATCCTACGATCATTTGAATTTAAAGAAATCGCTCATCATGATTCAGGTCATCGTTGATGCGTTTGAACTTCCTAGATCATTGTTGGTCACCCTAGAGCTTTCCTTGTGAAAGCAATCCTTCTCGATTACCAGTTCAATTACGTTCGCTACTCATCTAACCAAGGGATTAGTCAACTAGTAATTCAAATATAAATTCAGTATTTGGGTGATTTGAATCCAAGATGCTTGTAATCTATGTAGCATTTACCACCCTTGATGCTGGTAGTCGGCTCAGAAGTTGGAGTTTGTCTGGATGCAGCGGACTGACTTCTTTGACTTTGACTGCAGATGTTAGTCTCCAGGCAATCGACTATGATCCTAGGATGCTGAGCGTTTCATAAAAAGAATCCAATGGTTGATATTTCCTAGATCGATTTGATTATTCGGCAACTTGTGTTGTCAAAATAAAACGACTGAGTGGATGAGGAGAAATTAAGGCAACTTGAATTTTGAAAACAAACTATATTAAAGGAATATCAAACAAGGCTCTAATATAACGTCGAATTGGCTGTGATCCCTGGAGGCTAATCAATGGTTCACATTCCCCAAGTAGCTTTCAATTATTTTGGCTTTTCTGGCATAGTCTGAAAATAAGACTCCCTGCTCCTCCTGCTCTCTGCGCTATGTCTACTCGAGAGTTTTCAACTTAGCAACTTAAATATGCAGTAAGCCTAAGAATATAAATAGTATAAGTATGCAGTATAAGAACATGTTAAGGGTGGTAACATTGGAGAATATTTGAGTCCGTCCATGGCAATATTGCCTTCACAACCGTCCATGCCGCGAAGTAGTGAACTGCAGATAAAATGCAGTTTCTTTTGGTTTCAACCTCAGCTGATGTCTTTAAAAACATTCTGTATCCATATATACAAGATATGATCGAAGCTAGGTGAGTTTTTAGTTTTAAAATCTCTAAAGCCACTGAAGTCTCAACTCAAAAACTATAAAACTTTCCTAATAATCCCAGTCTGCAAGAACCCTTTCTGGTTGGCACTTAATAGTAAAGTTTCGCAGCCGTCCAACGATGAAATCCTTGTTTTTGCAATCGTTCCAAATCTCCATTCTCTATGGGTGTTTTTAGTTTTGAAAATAAGAAAAAGGCCTTCTGATAAGCACTTATAGGTGTGGCTAGAAGATGTTTAAGCGATGCAGGCATTGTTTACTCAATCGTTACATATCTACATCCGTTTTTGGGTCTTTTCACTTTTGGAAATAGGAAAAAGCCAAATCCGTTGTATATGGTGGCACATGCATGCTTGTCATATTGTTTCTGAAATAAAATTCCTCATTAGCAACGATGTGTTAGGGGGGGTTTATTGTAATGCGAAATCCATGATTTTTTTTCCACAGTTTTAGTTGTTTTTTCGCAGTGCTTCGCACAAACAGCACATAACTTCGGAGTAATAGTTGTTACATACCATATAACATCCTGGTTGCTTATACATTTGATTCTACTAGGCGTGCTTTTCGTCATTCTTAGCTTTTCTAGGGACTTCCATTAGGGCGACTAGCATTTCGTTTCGATGTCTGAACCGTATACCTAAGATTCGTCGTCAGCTATATGCCTCAAGATCATCAGAATCCTGAGATGCCTTAACTGTGGTATGAGCATCCGTCAGGAGCTGTTGAATGATGTCAAGATGATCGTTGACGTCATTCAAAAGCTTCTCAAGGATTCTCATACTACAGTTTTGCTGGTCAGGTTTGACCAGTTTCTGCACAAACTTCCTCGACAGAGGTCTCATGATCCTTATATCAGTTAAAATGTCTTAGTCGAAAACAAACTAAATGGTCACACCACCAGCAACAATCTCAAGCGTCATTTTTTTCCTTTTTTCAGCACTTTCAAGTGCCGTGACGTCCAGAGGGAGCTTTATTATTACTATCTTCTTGGCCTTCTTGTTAGAGGCCTTGGTGTCCTGTAACATTTTGAATGGCTCAAAGTACACACGGTCAACATTAAAGTGAAAATTTTAATATTATTTGTTAGCATTTTTTACCCCATCCGTGACTCGACACATCTTATTTTCGCTCCCAACTCTTTGCCAGGACCTTTGTATTTTGCAGGAGTTAAGAAAAGAGTCAAGTAAAACCATTTTTTGGAAAAATATTAGATTAGACAAAATTTTGTGTAGAGTTTGAGCAACATGTAATCCGTTTTTTAAGACAATACTAGACATACTCAAAAACAAATAAAACTTTTTCGGTGTTTTTCGAAAAGAAACAAAAAGTCTTTGAAAAAGTCTTTTCGAAAAAGTCAAATAGTTTCAACTGAGTTCAAAATTTTTTATTAATTACAAATATTTTGCGAATATACAAAACCAGGAAAAATTTAAAAATGTCCGTTTTATCTTCAACGTTAATGATAGCTTGAATAATCCCCAGGCTGTTAGATGAAGGTCGCATCAATTACATTTAATTTGGGTACCAAATCTTAATGTCAAAGCAAACTTCAAGTATTAAACCTATCTTCAAAGAATGAAAGAATTTGGCAAGGATGGGTTAATTCAAGCGTATGATTTACCTACGGAAGTCAGCGGCGTGTACTGTCTCAAATCCTTATACAGAAAAGTACTACCAACAAGTTTTACCTATGTTCCCGCATTGAACATTTTCGGTTGGTAGGAATGGAAACATTAAACTATTTTGAAGTACTCGGTGCACCAGTCATTCACATCTGGATCTAGTTACCTAAGCTTGTTTCATTTTTTACTACATAAATAATCTCAACATACTCCGTGCCTTATTATCCTTTTTACTATCATAGGGGTCTATGCATTCCAATTTAAAAGCAACAACGAAAATTTAAGATATTTCTTTATGTACGCATTTCTAGCGAACCAATATATTAACAACTTCAACAGTCTGCCAAACAGATCAAAATGCTTGAAATGATCCCTCGCAAATTGATCCACTTGTTTCCGACCAAACAACCAAAACTTTTGGTAAAATCCAACCTACCATTGTCTCTACCATAAAATTTAAAACTTATTGTATAACTTCTTCAAAGGATTCCAACATTTTATGAGATTCAACCGTCATCGTCGTCGTATAAAGAGAATTCCGCTTTTTGATTCTCAATATCCTTTCAGTTTAACTGATTAACATCCCAATAGTAGAAGACTCCTCATTTTAGTACAGTACGAGAAGCTCTTTCCATTCGAGCTCTTTGAAACTTAATTTCACTTCTCAAATTTTCGAAATCCTCTTTACCAAACATACAAAACTCTCGTCCTTATGCTCTTTGGCACATTCATTTTACCGATACTGATTCTCAGACTCAATGGAAAATTTTCTTTACGCTCCTGAAAAACAGACTCCACTCTCAGCAAACTAATTACAACTCGAGCGTTAGTTTCCTTTAATATTTTTATTGCAGAAAGGACTTTTTTTCTGTTTGAAAAAAAAAACGGAAAAACTTGTTTCATTAACATTTAAAAGTGGCAGGGTCCGAGGAAGAATGAAAATAGTTAAATAAAACGGAACTTTCATAGAGGCAATTATTTGAATGGCAACCAAAAAATGATATCCTTGCTATTAAATAGTTTTCATAAAGAATTTTGCATTGACGGTGTTGATGGTTGCATCTCTTCTGTTGGTATTTTGGATGTATCTCCGGCAATCTCAGCTAGATTTGCAAGTACTCTTCTTTGAACGCTCTATCTAACCCTGAGCGTTCGCTCCCCTGCTCTACGCGAGAATTCCCTGTATGCCAAGCCTGTAAGAAGCTTTTGTAATGCTTCCTGCAATTCATCTATGCTTTCTGATATTTCTGTCCGCCTAGTACACGATTTCAATGCTTCTCTCCTAAAAACCGAAAAGGATGAGAACAGCGAATATCATCATCTTCTCACTTGCCCAATTCGTAGGAATGACATAGTGTGCTCGCCATCGAGTCAGGAGTTTAACAGTCCCTTTGAAAAGTCTATCGAACAAGAGATTTTCTCTTTGTGGGAAAAGCATAATGTGTTGTTGCTGTTTTTTTTTCTTCTTACCGTTGGTTGCTTTCATTTTGTATTTTCTCGTCCCTAAAGAAAATCGTCATTTCCACGCAAATGTTCCAAGTGAGCGAACCCTTCAAAAGAGAAAGGCATAGTGTAATGTCCTTGCCACGAAGAAGGAAAGAGCGTATATTGTGGATTTGGATGCAATGGGCGAAATGCGAAGATGAACTTGTTGGAGTTGAAAGTTGGGGTGAAGCAGATTGAAGGATACGCTATGAGAGCGAGGAGATGAAGCACAGTAAAAATAGGTATCTAAAATTGTTTTTTGACGAAACAAAAAAAAAAGGTTAAAGATTATTGAAATGCGTGGGTGAACGGATGACGGCTGTTTAGTACTTTAGTAGGTGTCAGTTTTGGATTGTGAGAATGAGATTTATAAATAAGTTTTTCAAATACCACGGAATCGGACGTTTATTTTAAATTTATAGCGAATTTGGTACGTAAATGGTTTCATTATGAATATTCCTCAACTTATGAGAGTTTTGGATTGGGGTTTAACAATTTTAGGAAATAAGTATATAATGAACTGATACAATTACCTTTACAATGGTTAGCATTTTAGATTATTACATGCCAGTCTTATTTCGGAATTTTCTAGAAATAAAGGACTCTGTGTCAATGTTGACTTATCTCCCGATTTTCTGTTTAAACTATCCTCAATGCTTGTTTCAATTCGGAATCAAATTTATTTCTGGGATTTTTCCTCTTTTTTAGTTGTATGAAGCTTTCTACAAAGTCTCCACTTCATAGAATACTGAAGAAGGGACCATATCGGTATCAGAACATCTGTCTTTGATTGAAATAATTGTTTTTTGAAATAAAAATTAACTTTTCAAAGGCAAACAATAAATTGAAACAATAAGTAAAGAAAAAGAAACAATAAATTAAACAATTGAATTTTAGGTAACAATTGAGCCAAGTCAGGACAGTAGGGTGGACGATTCAAAATGATGAAATTCATCTTATGCACGGAAGCCAACATAACACGGCACATGAGAACAGTTGCGTTTTCATGTAAGAGGTAGACATCTTTGGTAAATTTTCTTCCTCCCTTTTAGTGCCTTTTCTGACATTCTTGCAGTTTCTCTCTGATTGAAGTTTCATATATAGCAATCTGTGGTTGTGAAGACAACTTTAAACTTGTAATCCAAAGCGAGGGTCCCTTCAGAGCCCTAAGAAACTGCCGCCATGGTTTTACCAGCCAAAAAAACAACTGAACTAACAACTTAAACTTCTTGGGTTGTGATGTGCCCTTTTTCTACCACTGCATAGAGTTCCGTTTAGATTCAGGTTTATAGTGATGAACCCAAGTTTCATCTCCAATAACAATTCGATTCGATAGTCAATCCTTCAGGTCCAAAAACGCGAGGGAATATTTTAGGTGGTATTGTTTTTGAGGCCGCGTGAACATTCTCGGCACCCATCTAGCGCTGACCTTTGTCCTACAAAGATATAAGAATTTTAAAAATTGCTACATTCGATACTCTGCAAGCTGTTTTTTCAATAGTCTATTATCTTTCATTATTAATTTTTCAGCTTTTTGAATCATTTCCGAAGTAGTCACTTCCATCGGGCCGTTTGTCGTCTTCAAATCAACCCCTGTCTTGTTGAAAGAGTCTGTACCACTTGTAAACTTGGCCATGAGTCCCCGTACAGGGACGCCATCTCTTCCAATATGGTTTCAACTGACTTTCCTTGCTTGAGAAGGAACTTAATGCCGGCGCGGTACACTGTTTTTAACATAGTTTACGCCTTTTTTCGGAATTGAGATGTTTGCTCGGCGATAGTTCAAAAATTTCTTCCCCAATTTAGATAAAACTTGCTTATCATACTGATAATGAATTACTGAACATGTCATCACTCCGTCGATAACATTTACTAATGGCCTACCCCTCCAAACCTCTCCTAAAACTACCCCCTCGCATATGACCATATATAGCTTAATAGCCCATATACAGAGAACCATGTCACACGAGTCCGCGATTCTTTGGAACATGGTCGCTGGAGCGATTTATTGTTTGAGTTGTCTATATTTAATAAAAAAATTGTTTCCCATAAAATTTAATTCTAATTCGTAAGTAAAAACGCATGAATAAGATGACTTATTTGATTCCACTTTTTCTTTGAAATAATTTCGCTGTATTTGTCTGAATCTTTCTAAATCTCTTGCTAAAGAGAAAAGGATGTTATCAAATTAAGGGTAAAAATCGTTCGGACTATCTCCATTTGGCATGTTTTGGAGACCTTGTCTACCCACATAAGGGAGTTTCGTAACAGAACCATCATCTTCCCACCTTTCTGTATCTTGAATGAGTTGGCTATGGTGCTATTGAACTTCACTTCCAATGTCAGTACAATCGTCCCAGTCTCTTATCTCAAAACCTCATCCTCTGTGTCATCTAAGGGTCCAATATTCACTTTCATGTTTCTCTAACTTTTTGAATCACCATCGATAATTATAAAACTTCGATTCTTCGTTCAATTTCTTGCACGGATGAAATCACCACTTTCATTATCACTGCTTGCTTGCTGCTGTCCTGACGTGCCTGTCTAAGGATCTGCCATTTTAAGGTCCAAGTCCGGACTGTCTATCACTAGAGAATTGTCCTGGGAGGCTGAACTGATACGGGTGGCCTTGACCTTTTAATTAAAAGGAGCAGAGTGAGTAAAACAAGTTTTTTATTCCTTCAAGGATAAGGATAGGTCAGATATATGGGTTCTTACATTGATATTTTCTAACAATGTTGATTTTGAAAATTCAAACAAATGGTTGATTTTTGGTACGCGATAATATCAATGCCAAATTTTGTTTTTTTATAGACTAGAGGTCTGGATGAAGTACTGGAGGACTGGATGAAGTAGTCGCCGAAGTAGTCATCCAGTCTTACAATATCGGAAATCGATTGATCAAACAGTGTGGTTGATTGGTACATTTTTAATGACAAAAAATTCATTATCTTTGGCGCAATTGACTAAACGACCCTGAAGTCCACATTTAGTAAGCTAAATCATTCTTAGTTTTTCGTAGCGAGACATTAACATGTCTAGCAAATTTTGCTTTATATTTTAACTCCTTTTTTTCCTCCAATTTCAATTGAATAGTTTCACGTGTCGAATAAATTAATCACACATCTGAAATGCTGCAAAAAATCAATTAAATATGTTTAACTGCAATAAAAAACGATTATCCAACTAAGTATCATTGAGATACGCATCTTTTCGCTTAATCTCCGCTCGACTCTCATCTTCACAACTCTGCACACGCCTTATTAATCACCATCAACAAAATTAACAATTTGTTAACCTGATTAGTATTTATATATGCTTTAAATTTTATATGCTACTCAAACCCCGTAATTCATTTTGGGCCCCATACAATACAATATGTCACAAAAACACATTCACCAGTCCAAGCAACCATGCAGAGTAGATCAGCGGCAGACAGGCAAACAGGCAGCCAAGGAGGCCAGGCCAACAGGCGAGGAAGCAGGCAACGGGCTCGCGCTCTACAAAGCAAACATAAATCCAAGAGGTACCACCGTGCCCACATACGTACATCGCGTCCATGCATGAGTATGTGGCATGCATTCGGCCACATGTACTATACGTATGTCGTCATGTGTGTATCTTTTGTGCTGTCGAGCCGCTGATGTATCTCATCTATAAGTTTAGTTTGTGTACAAACATATTTACACGTATCGCGCATACATGAAGTTATATGGACAAACAGATAGATTTTGTGTGATATGTGGAGTTACAGCCAAAGTTGCACTGTCGGTATGTGTCTGGTTGGCTTGCAGGCGAACATGGCAGGTTCGTTTCGGGTCGGCACCACTGCCACCCCTGCACACTCGCAGCTCAGATGTCTTTAGATAATATGTGGCTTATTAGTGGAGTCTTCATAGAGATTATACACTTGTGATCCAGAGACCGCGGCAAGGACATTAATTGGGGAGCGGGATTCAGCCAGTGTGTAAATCATACGTTTCGAACGTGAACATGTTACATATGCCATTATAAGATAAATAAACATGCCTACAGATAACTGCGTTATTGTATCTACAATCTACGATATCTGTGCTGCGTTGTCATCGCTCAGATTTCATATGCGTTCGCATTGATGTGTCTTTTTGTTTGTTTTAGCTTCTGTTATCGCTTATTAATACCCCGCCGTCGAGGGGGAAAGTAAGCGCGCGGGTATAACACCCTGCGGCGTTGATAACACATCCACTTATATGGTGATTTTCAAACAATTTCCGACCGCGAGCAAGCAAAGCGATAAAATTGGCCAAACGCATAAGTACGTCCAAAACATACACATGAGGAGAATCTAAACGAGCAATCTGTTGCCAAAGATGAAAAAAACCATCGAGGAATCAATCGAGGCGAGCGCAGCAGACCGCAGGACTCAATTAAAGGCTGGTCCCTCATGATACTCCGGCTCATAAGCAAATTTCATCGGAAGGTTGTTGTTCACGCCTCACTTTTTCAAATTTTATCTTAAGCCTTCCGTGGAAGAGTTGGTATCTATCCGAGAGCCAAGCGGCGTGGCGCTGGCAAAGCAGCCCAAATGCTCGCACCGAAAGAAAAGTGTCGCTTATCGCATCTGTATCTACCGGAACAAAGAATGTGAACGCCGAACAGAGAGAAATCCGACGAAAGACCTCATAGCAGGTCAATTGGTTACACCAGCTTTCCACTGAACAGCAACCAGCGAGCTGCGAAGCAACGAACGCTGCAGACCTACAACCAAATCAAAAGTATCTACGACAGCCATACACAAAAGTAACAACAGTTTGAAATGCACGATATGTGATTTTTTTCGGAAGCAGCTGTATTACAGCTCGACTCTTTTCCTCTTTCCCGAAAAACAATCTTTATCTGATATCTCGCCGTTCCATTCATACGTAAAAGCGTGTGAGAAACTCCTCGATATATTTTGTGGGAAAGCATTCCTGCCTGCTCGCCTGCCTACCACTCCGCTATAGTTTACAGTGCGTTTGCTATTGCTTCTTAGTTATTTCTTCTTTATCTTACTTTTTTTTCCATTTTCTTTTATTCATCGACCGTTTTTCCTCGACTGCTTGCTAGTGAGTGGCATAATATGGGGAAAAATTTAATGGGCTGACGCTGTGCTATGCATCTTTTACAAACGGGCCATGCATATTTACTTGGATTATAGGCCATATGTGTAGATAAATATACAATGGCAAGTGAGTGTGAAGAAATGATAATCAGCGATTAATCCGATTACGTTTTGGTTGATATGTTAGCACAATATTGTTAAAATATCATTAAATTGTTATAAAATTGTTAAATGGTGACTCATTAGTTGATTGTTGGTTTTGCTTGCTTGCGGCAGTTTGTCGATGAGGAGATTTCATGGGGAAGATTCAGGACTATTTGCAACAAACGACTTTTCAGAGCTGTCCTTTGACGATCAAATCCATCCTGTAAACCCATTAATTTTTGACCCTTTGCACGACAGGTATGACTTTCTGGTGTAGCGTGGCTCGTGGACCTTTTTGGTCCCGCATTCATACAAATTGAGGTGGTGAGACGGTCCTTGATCTTGGCGATCTTTTCAACAAAGGAACATTTTCACTAATCTTTGAACATTTCTCAGTTCTAAATAACTATTAAAAAACTTCTTCCTTCTCAAATCATAAAAAGTATATTTTTTTCTTATCAAACAAATCTAATTAAGAAATCCACCAAAAATTATTTAAAAAATGAAAGTTTTTTCCCACTTAGTCTACCAGAATCAGAAAAATCCTTTACACGCTACAGAAATAGGCAACCTGGTAATTATTTATTGGTACCCGTGTCCAATTATTTGGTATTCAAATGAAAACTTTTTCTTTTAGACACAAGAAGTGCAGATTTTCCATGAGCGCAAACAGGCTCCTCACAGTCGACAAATTTGTTGACCTCAAGACCTCATGAATTAAGAAGCGGATGTTATGTTTTAGCATTTTATGTATCCAAGAGTTGGCATCATTGCTCACTGAAGGAGGGGTTTCAAACCTTGTTCTCGCTTCATACTTTGACAAGCTGAATTCCGGTGCTTTCAATTAAATTGAACCTTCTTTGCATATGGCTAGACATAAAACTTTAGCTATTCACCAATTAAAAGTTAGTATACCACTAACTACACAAAGACGCGAATTTTCCCTTCGTCCTTTTGTTAAGTAGATTAAATGATTAAATATGGTTCAATGCCTCACTTGATAACATTGTAGATATGGTTTTTTTTTTCAGATTTGCCGTTATGTTGGTTCCATAAAATGGTGCTTATAAGATATAATGTTCAAAACCTCGTAGCTTATCACTTTTGAAAAGAACGAGTTTCTTTTATCATTCAAGGAGGGCCTACAGGGGAATGACATTTGGAGTCGTTTTTTTATGGTGGTAAGTCCTGGCGCAAATTTCCATTTTTTTCACATGGTGCCAAACTAAATCAGCCCTCTTTCGCCAAATTCATCTACTGCTCTTATTGGAATCAACTAGTTGTCAGCTACTACATTTTGATAGCTGTCCTGAATTTAGACTAACATCGCAGGCCAGACTTCTGTTGGGGTACTATATCTTTTGTCCATCTTTCATAAAGTGTTTCGCTGGTTATCTTTTTTCCATTGAAACCTTTTCCGGTGTATACTTAGAAATCGGAGATGTAGCCTGCACGAGCTTCAGCCAAGCACGTCAACTTTATTCCGTCGTTCGCAGGTTTATTTGACATGTATATTCAGGATTAACCTAACCCAATGAAAGGAGGAAGAGTTTCGTCTATAGTAAGTCGATCACTGGCCACATACATCTTCAGATAGTTTCCAGAAAACTTTTTAAAAATTTCTGTCAATGCAGCAGCAGGGCTTCTTGTTCTTCGCTCCTGCTTTGTTGCAGAGTGATCAAACCTCATTTCATTATCAATAATAGACGTTGTCTTCTTGCGATATTCAGATTGAGGATCCCCACAAATGCTCGGATTTCTAGTGAAGTTGTGTCCTTACAAAAATTTCCTCTTTTCTCAATTGTAAACTTGACGAACTCCGCAATAATTTCATCAATAGCGACGAGATCAAAACCCAAAGTAGGATAATAAAAATCTTGGAATAAACGTGCTCCGTGTCTTGAAGTTTGAATAATGTTAATGGAACAAGTTCGTGATTTTTTTTCTTCCTTAACTGAGGATGAACTATGTTTGCTTTTATCTTTCATCACTGCTCGACTCGGGCTCATAATATAGCAATCACATTCGATATCCGTTCGATCACGAGATGCACAGGGTCCACAAATTTCACACAGACCATTTACCTAAAAAGTGTATTGTAGATTATCAAAATGCACTACCAATCGGTTACATTTGTTGTCGTCGTGGCGCTTTAGAGCTTTTGGATCCGATTTATATGATGCCTTTACTAGCCTCGGTCTATCGGTATCCCCGCCGACCGAATTTGACCAGCGCTTCCTGTTGTTTTCCTCGTGGTTTCGTCTCTCAGCTTCACCTGAAAAAATCATCCTAGTATACGCTGTAAGACATCCCACAGCAATCAATCTTTCAATCATCGTTATTCATCGAATCGTCAAAAATTTCTTACCGCTCCAGCTTATTCTTAATCGCTATTCATTTATTCTCACACTTCGATAAATCTCTTGATCTAACGGATCTAATAAGTGGGGCTTTGTTCGGATGGTTAAATTTTCTCCTAAGAATACTCTTCTCATAGCTTCTGTGTGAAAACGCAAAATAAATACAAATCTATTTGTACTGTTTCCATCTCTGTCTAATAGTAGCAGTGCTGCATGTACTTACGCTATGTTTCAACTCTGCAAACTAGGACTCATCAAATTTATTCATTTTGTTGCACGATCATAGCATAACACAGGCTTTATGAGCGCTTTCTAACTTGCCTTAATCATTAGTAATAGTGAAGAGAGGGTGTTATATGTGAGGTGCATCCCTCTATTTACTTTAGCTGATTCCTTGACCCCTTTGGCAGGTTTTAAATCGTTTTAACTCTAAATCGGTTTCTATTGCTTCATTTCTACGCTTTGTACTCTTTGATCATTTAATATTGTGTTCGGCCAGTTTGGCGTTGTTTCTCCGAAATCGTTAATTTGCAGCCCTACCCGATTTGCTTCTTAGTACATGGTTGACAGGATTTCTTCACCGGATGAAATGGGAGGTGATAGGATGCTAATGACATCGGTGTAGGCTATAAAATTGTTTGATCTATAGAGCAGTGTATCTCGTGTATCAATGGGAAGTTTCTTGATAACACATCTTGTACTTCTTTAAACAGCAGTGGAGCCAGTCCATTTTCCTGCTTCAGGCCCTCTTTTGTGTCGAAATTCTCAATCAGTTTATTTGCACCTACGATGCAATGTAACTTTAATCAGATACAGAAGTTTTGCTGTGATATCAAAATAAGGCATATTTTGGTACTGTCGATTTCAATCGATACTGTCGTATGCTTGTTTTGAGTCCTAGAAAATTTAGTTGAAATCATTTTTGAACTCCCAGCATTTCTCAAGGATTACCCGTTAGCAATTTTTCGGTGGTATAGCTTCTAGTTCGGAAATCCTGTTGGTATTTCCCCCATCTTAGACAGCGGCTGTGCGATCACACGGTATTAAATATACTGTATGTCTTACAGAGAAATTGATCTGCCTATATAATATTCTCACTTCAGCCTTCTGTTCTCACTTCTGTTTTCTGCATAGGGATCATAATAGATCAGCAATACTCTTGCAGTATCTACTCTTAATCCCCGGTTGTTAAAATGAGCTTGCTTATATGAGGGAGTGTTGCTTTCTGAAAAAATGTTTTGAAAAAACTTTGTCGAACTTTTTCGTAGGTGTCTCTCTTTTCCGGGTATTTCTGAAAATGTTATTGATATAAGCCTGATCCTTTCTAATGAACGCATTCTAGTATTCATCGGCGCACCAATCATCCTGACTTCACTAGGAAATAAATTCTCTTATCTATTCTGTAAAATGTTTAGTGGATGGCTTCATCTCCATTCGGAGTTCGTTGTTCGTCTTTTCGTAAACTTTGAATGAGGAATATCTGGGAATATAACTGGGAATATAAAATAACATCTGACGTCTAATGAGGCTTCTTAATATTGAAGTTTAAAAAAGGCTTGTTTTTGTATTAAACAACTATAACAGCCAACATCGCAAGACCTAATTGAGACTTAGGCACAGCCACCATCTACACATTATATTGGTTCCATTCTATTCATGAGATCATAGATTCTGAGATCATAATATTGATCTTAGTATAGATCCTTGTAGGACTCCAATATACGGCGCCTCACTTTATGCAGTTTTACATTACTTCACATTAAGATGCTGTCGCTAGATTCATAGATACGGTGCGAATCCTTGTTCACAAGTGTTCCACGCAATATGTATTTGGTAGCTCCGCCTCAGTGTCAGGGCTGTGGCTAATTCCGTAGGACTCCGTCATGGCAGTCCAAAACCTGTTTAAAGGGGAAGATGATAATGAGATATTTGCCAAGGAAGCTAAGCCTAAATTAAGTAGGGTTTGTTAGTAGGATTAGGATAGTACTATCTAATGAATGGTGAAGTTTGTGATATATTTACAGCTGACCTGACCATTTGTAGACCAAGGTTAAATGAAGAAATGTTCGTACTGTGATGACCGTGTGTCGTCAAGTGTAGTTAGAAAATTCAGACGTTCGTATTGCCTTATCAAATATATTAATGGGATAGATAGGAAACTAGTACATTTGCTATCCGTAGTAAAATTGATCGTCATGTATTGTATGCATAAAAATTGTGACGGCTTGAAATCCAGACCCTATTAGCTTATGTTACTACACCAGGGAACGAGGTAGGCAGACAGTTCGGCCTCGTCAGTCTTTGGGAAGCAATGTCCTCAGGCTTTTGTGGTAGTGTATAGAATCTATCTGAACTATTTGTGTTTGGAGCACAAACT